>OY728153.1:1783454794-1793454794 GCA_963277665.1 Viscum album | reverse complement strand
CCCACATAAGTCTCAATTTTAAACTAAATCATGTCTATAATTTAAAATAAAAAATAAAATATAGGTTAAATATTTTAAAAAAATTGGGAAACTCCTTTCAATTTTTCTAAAATTCACATTAAACTACCATCTAAATAATTTACAAAGAAAAAGTACCTACATCAAATTTTCATTAAATATTAATACAATACATCCATTAGAATATATATTTTATCAGTTAGAAACACCATTAAAAACATTTATCAAATCCCTAATGGGAATAAATAATACATTAAAATTGATAAAATTTTAGTTTATAATGCTCAATAATTTCATTACTTCTTAAAAAAATAATTTCACCAAACAACTACCTCAATCAAGTAGTAACCACTCCACTTTGGTGAAGTATGTACAATAACATAAGGAACTACCTCTATGAGAGATGAATAATAAAATCTATCAACATTAATATTTCAAAATCAAATATTAGACCCTTTTAGTAATTATAGTTTATAGATGAAATATAAAATAAGGGGAAATAAAATTAGGGAGAATATTTGTATAATAATGAAGAAAAAAGATCAATTCAACAATACAAATAGTTTGAAATTATAAGGAAAGGGATTCATTAAAAATTATAAGAAAGAGGTAATCAATTTGTGACCTCACTTGAGTTCAAATAGTGAATGAGGAGTAATATGAGGAAACATAGAATTTTGGTTGATTTGGTAGAATGTGAATAAATAAATTTAAAAATCTAAGTAGATTTCATCACACCATGGCACTATCCACCAAGGAGTGAAACCCCATTCTAGAAACACACTAAATCATGGGTATCCTATTCACTATAATATAAAAATATTGAAATAAGAACCAAGGATCCCATGAATTACGCGATTATAGTATGGAAATCTACATTCAAGGCTTAAAAGACATCCATTTTGAAATTATGGAAAGACCTTGATGCACAAGATTTGTCTCTATGGCATGGATTTCATCCATCATGGTGTGACATTAATCATCCAAAAATTTCGATATTTCAATAACATTACAAGGGTATAAAATATTAAAAATGGAGACACCAAAAAATTGTTATGCAATAACATGCCTCTTAACAAAATCAACCTCGTCCTAAATTTTTACAAACACTAAGACTACTAAAAATGGATTCCCATAATAATTATTAACTATAAAATACATATTCTATGAGAATAAATAAATTATAACTTTTAGTAACAACTCACAGTGTGAAACCACTGTTACACAATGTGAATATGTCCCTCCACACAAAATTCATGGAAAACCCATATTTAGAAGATAAAGTCAAATAATCCCATGATTCCCCTAGCTCGCAATGTGATCATCAATTAGAGTCAATTAAAAATTCTCCAACTCTACCCATAACTACCACATTCCCCTTTTCAACTGAATAAACTTCCTCAATTCCCAAATAGAGAAACTATAAAAAATAAAAAATCTAATAATTCAGATTATTTCATGATTATATAATATCTTAGAGATAATTTCAAAGAGGGTGTCCCATTGTCCCCACCATGCCATTTCTACCCCAAGAAATCTATTGTGAAGAATGTATACCATCATGGAAAAAAATCACTCAATCAAGATTTTAGTGGAATACATGGTAAGTCAATTGATTATGTGAATCAAAATTATGTATCCAAAAGAAAAATAAAATTATCAATTTGGAATTATTGGTTGACATAAAAAACATGAATACTATAATACCATCCATTATTATCAAAATAGATGAGTTGGGTTGATCAGGGAAACTATAAGGTGTTTCATGAGAGAGTATAACCCCAAATATAAAGTAATTTATCATTTTCTATTTATAAAAAAATCATAAAACATAGTTAAACTTATCAATGTATAACACAAACTATAATTAGAAGACAAGGAACCGAACATTAATGAAGACCTGGAATATTCTTCCATGCCGTTTAGATTTCATCTAAAATGAAAAGAGAATGTAATAGATAATCCTTCAAAAATAACATCACTGAAAAAACATATTTCTTGAAATCAAAAAATGGAACCAATAATTCCCCTCAAAACAAAAAATACCACATAAAAACTCTATTTAAAATGTCAAAAGAAGCTAAAGCAATGTTATTGCACAAAATATTAAAATCATGGAAACAAATACATCGACATCTAGAAAAAATAATGATATAAGGACCCACCAATTATTAACGTGCCTCTAAAAGAGAAAATATAAGCTATAATATCTTGTAATGAATATTAAGGGGAAAATAATATAACATGATACTCTGAGGAAAATATCATATGGTGAACCATAAAGAAACCAAAACATTGGATAATCTCTAATATGGGAACTAGAAAGAATGCAATAAGAATTGGTGTAGCGTTCATACCTGCTACCCAATAATGTACCAAAGTCATCAGATGATAAAATCTACAAAATCATGATCTCATCAAGTAACTAACATCAAATAAAGACCATAATAGTCCTTAAATAATTAGAGAGTCATGGTAAAACCCATTAATAATAAACACCCTTAAAATAATAATGGGATAATACCCAAACAATATATCATTCTATAATTACATTAAATGTTAAATGCACTATAAATTAAATAACACTAAATCACAAAAGTATGATCACATAAGCCATTATAATGTATGAACCCCTCTATCAGGCACATGTTATAAAGAATTATGCAAAATGAAACAAAAGTAATCTCAGTTCTTGATGAATACCACCTCATAAAAATGGGAATTTATTATTTCATAATTTGAATAGACTATGAAAAAATACTAATAAATCCAAAAAAAATACTAAACATACACCTTTATTAAGAGTTTTCATGAACTCAATATTCCCACATTTCTCTCTAACAACCACATCTGCTCAAATGGACCATGATCCCACAATAATAAGGAAGGATCTGATTTCAAAAGGTCATGAATATGTTCCAAGAGTAACAATGATTTCAGATCATCCACTCTATTCAATGAATGGGTATCATTAATAACTAAAATGATAACACCCAAAAAATGATTCTATTCTCTTGAAATATCATCCGTAGAAAAATTCATTCCATGATACATCCTAAAAAAATTTGTATATAATTCTAAATAAATTTTTAACATGAATTAATCGATTTATGATCTCAAAAAATTAAATAATTCCTTGGAAAATAAGTTCTAGAAACCAAAACTACAATTAAACAATGAAAAGTCAATGAAAAATCATATTAATTAAAACAAACAATATTTTTTAGAGTGAACACAGCTAGTTTTTTAAAATTGCACTTTTGGAAACAATTTCAATTAATTAGCAAATCTAGGGATAATTCATTTCACAACTCATCAATGAGATTAATTAAAAAACCTCTATAATAGGGAATTCAAAAAAATTTTGGAAAAAAAACTTTCAATTACAAAAAAAAATCCTAAATTACATAATCAAACCAACCAATTTCAAATAGAATCATGATAGTCAAAAAATATATATAATTAAATTGTAACATCTATATTACAAGACTAAAATTTCCTGAAATTTAATTCCCACAAATATCTAACATCAATCCCCAAGTTAAACAAAATAGAAAAATCAAAAAAATCCTCTTTCATCCATATTTAATAAGTGAAAATCATTAATGAATAAATTAGGATTCAAAATATGTTGAAATAAAAAAAATTAGACGGATGAAGAGTTATTTACTGTTTGGAAACATGGTTTAGAAAAATCCATACCAACCTTGTAGGTGACACTATAAAGTTTCTAATCCCATGTGGATTCGCTCCCCACTAGTTTCTAGACTATGTGATACAATTTTTCAGTTATCATTCCTTTATATTTTCACAGAAAAACCCCACAACACCCCAAAGTATATGATATACCTCCATTGAGATTAATATACCTTAAAATTTGTCAAAAATAGAATCTTAATTCAAGACTAAAATAATAAAAAACCCATTGGCACTAATGATTCATGATGAAAGGTGGTGATCAATCACTTACATAAGACCTACCCCTTATGTTCCAACAATACTATCTCTACACTATTTCAATACATGAAATGTACGGTTTTGAAATTAGTTTTTAAAAAACATGTCTAAGATGACCTAGAATGTCAAAAAAATTGTTTAGTAATAGGCCACATCCCACGTTCCTTATTAACATGGTCTACAGAAATGCACCCAGATATCCAATTATTAGTATATGGGAAAGTTTTTAAACATTAATTATAATACAAATAGGTAAAATGTACTAGTAATATCACATGGAGTGTCTAAACATTATATTTAAATTTATTTAAATAATCATATATTCATAAATAAAGTATAAAAACATGGAATAATCCTAATATATAGTCTAAAGAGACTTACTATTACATATATAAAATTAACTAAATACATATGAAGAATTACAATAACGAATCTAAATAATTAATAATTCACAAGAAAGAATACATGAGAATCCAATTATAAATACAATATATAGAATAGTTGGTTGACACATAAATTCCATAAAATTTAATCAACAACCGAAGATACTACCATATATCTCCATGTGTCCCATAGTAACTCATCAAATCCACACATCCCTCGAAGGAACATAGATGAAATATAAAACCTATTGTTATAACAAGTATGCATATATAAAAACATTATAGATACATACACACTTATACATTTGTATCTATGGTATTAGCTGAATAGGCATAGGAGGATTTCATAAAATATTTTTTAATATATGTTTTTTAAAATACCATACAGTTCAGATTGAAAATAATTTATAAAATAGGTTTTTATAGATGAATTCTGAAAATAACTAAGTATAATATGCTTATCTCTTTCCCAAATCCATATATTTCAAACCCTTATTGGAAAACCAAATTATTAGTAGGCTTCAAAACCATGTTTCAAATATTATAGAAATAAATTAAATTATTCTTTAAACAACCAATTTGAAAACACCATTTTTTATAAATCGGTTTTCCTAGACACAAGTTAAAAATAATAACACTTTAAAACATTTAAATATAGGACCTCAATGATTATGAAAATGAAAAATTATTTTCCATCTATTAAACCCTTTAACAAATACATCCTTTTCAAAACAAGTTTTAAAATAAAACTACATCGAAAAGAAATAAGGTGTAGTTTTGATCAAATCAAGAAGTGAATCAATAGTAAAAAAACAAAAGTTTAAATGAATCCAATTATCCAAAATCAAAATACGGGTTAATTAATTTTTTAGGAATCCTGAAAGTAATACCATCATCAACGAACAATTATCATGTGAAACTCAATAATTGCTAACATCAAGGAATCTAATACCATTATGAGGGGAATCAATTATTGAGCTTATGTTTTCTTAAAAATATATATCAACACTTGAATCCATATCATTGGGAGAAATAACTATTAATGGGTGAAAACTAAACTCGTAGGATATTATCTAGGGCACATCTTAATAAGAATGGAAAATTGAATATCTCAATTAGTCATCCCATGTTCCCTTGACATAACCAAAGTGAAGGTGAAAATGAAACAAGCACATTATCATTACATATATAAGAATAACGAAACATAGAAAATATATTTCATCTGACCTCTGTAAATGACAGAATAAAAACACCCTTTTTAAAATTAATAAATATAATAATTATAAAAATAATTCTAATGATAATTTTTTAATATTTCTATCAATAATTGAACCAATATATCACAATATGTGTGTATAATCATTAAAAAAATTATTTTTTAATTTTCATATCAAACATTTTATCCCAAATTAGAATACAAAGTAATAAACTATACCTTTTAAAAATAAATATTATTCAACACATTAAAAGAAAACTTTCTTACCATTAGGAGTCAATTGGATACCAAAACATGAATTTAGTTGAAAAAACCTCTCAAAATTTATTACATTATTTGTAAATCATATTCAAAGAAACCCCCCCCTTTAATCTGAAATTTACTTGGAAATATCACCTAATGAATTTCTAATGAAATCACGGAAACATAATATTTACATCCAAGTATATAGAAAAAATTAATAAATCCCAGAAACCCATCATTTGAATTAAATATAGGTTTTAAATGATAGAACATGATTTTAGAAAATTGAAAAATGTCATGGCCTTTGAAATAAAACAATTTCACAAAAAATTCCTACCTTAATCCGGTTGAAACAACCAGCATTTGATAGAATATGTACAAATACTCAAAGATAATCCTTTATAATCCCCTATAAACTTAATCTATAATGTTAAATAATGTAAAACAATTAATTACACCATGATATCAATTAGGGTTCAGTGGATAAAATAATTGGGGGTGAAATTAGGGATAAATAGATATAGAAAATAATAAAGATAGATAGATTCCCCTACAAAAGTAATTTGAATTAAAAGTTTATCATATTATATAAAATGTCTAAATATTTCATCTACTAGGGTTATATCAATAGTTGTTTGTTTTAATGAGAAGGAATCAGAGTCTAATGATTCTTTATGTAGAAATGGGTTGAAATGTAAATTTGATAAATTATAAACATGGGTAGACATCCACATGCAGAACCATCCACCATTGTGTGACAATTATTTATAGACACCAACCATGAAAAAAACGTACTAGTCATCTCATAGTGCATCTATTTAAATTAAAATGAAGGATTTTGAACCACAGGAAAACATTGTGTGGTACTCCTTTATTGGCTTAAACAACCTCTAACACGAAATTTTACAATGTCACAAGAGGCATAGGAAACATGAATGTGATTGCAAATATTAAAATAATCTTAAGTATAATTCATGTAATTATCTATATCCATTTGATAAATAGATTCAATATTTGTAATTTCCATAATAGGTTTCTCTAATCATACAATTTTCATTCTTTTTTATGATGAATTCACGAATTTCTATTCTACTACAGGATTTTTCATCCATTAATATTGTCATTTCCAAATATTGATCTAAATTTAATTTTTAATGATTATTATGATGTTATTTTATATAAAATATTATCATATACAATTTGAGTATAATAATATAAAATCATTTAATAAGGGATTTTATTATATTTTCTCCAACTAGTTTGATGACCCCTTACAAAATTAGACATAACAATTAGTAGGCCAAGATATGTAATCCATTTTTATTTGTGTACATTTTAGTGTGCATATAATAACTAACCTATATAAGTAATACATTATGAAAATTATTTCTAATATAACATTTATATAGTAGACAGGATGAAACCATACCAAATCAAACATATGAAAATATCCATATTTTTTACTATTGTATCCTATATAATATATTTTCTCAAATAGTTATGTAAAAAATCTATTTTCAATGATTGGTTACCTATCTTTGAGTGGTATCAATTTCTAACATTCAATGCTAAATTTAATCTACATACATATTACTTTATAAAGAAACTTCCCAATAGGATGATTGAGATATGGAAAAGTGTTCACATTGGAATGAATTTAACACTTATTAACCAAAAAAAACTAGGTTTACACATATTTAATTGAATCATATTCATAATGTACTAAAAAAATTTCAATGTAAATTCATATAATCATACTATATCAAAACTCCCTTGTGGAGTAAGCATAGAGTGATTGGTATCCAACCCCCTCTTTTATATAAAAATTCTAATCACTCATAATAGTGGGAAGTCTTACTCAATTTCAAACTATCCATGGTTTTATACATATGATATACCTCAAGTCCATCTAATTTATAACACTTTTTATGTATTAATTTTAATTAACTTCTCAATTAAACCATGGAATATAGTAGAAGTCATTGCAAAGGTATGATAAACTAAATCAATTATCATCCCTCTTATATGAATCCTTAATTGAATATATTATAATTCAAATATAATTTAACACATTAAACATAAAGCTACATATATTAAAAAGATGAAATCATTATTTATTATCAAAATTATATAATGAAACTAAATAAATTAATATATCATCAATTTGAACAAATGGTGAACATTGATGAAGAAATCATAAATTATTCAATTATATATATTCTATAATTCAATTGTGCATTATGAAAATTCCAAAATATTAAATACACATAAACACATTATATTAATTTACCATATAAAACACTTCATATTATTATTTAAATGAAATTTTAATTAAATATTTGATATCAAATTAAATATAAATAATTTATATTTCACATAAATCATGTAAACATTATAATTATTCAAAATATTACATATTTAATATTATTTCAAACATGATCATATTAATTGTAAAAAATACATTTTCTAAAGTTCAAATTGTAATTCAAATAAGAATTTTTTTTTCTTTTAATTTGTTAATTTAACATTTATTAAAATTCAATAATTCAACATAATCTCTTCTATTTTTCTCCGTTATTTAATAATTGATAAATATTTTATAAATTTCCATTAGAATTAATATGTAAATATTTTCAATTTAAATTATATATTATTTTATATAAATAAAAATTTTATTTTATATTATTAATTAATATCACATATATATATTTATTAAATTTGTTTTGTGATAGGTTTCTAAGGATCAAAAATACTTTTTCATGAAACTGAATTAATTAGACAGAGAAAATACAAATATCAGCATGCATTGAAAACCCATACCAAGATAGAATAAATGAATAATTTTTAACTAACATTATAGATGGTCATTAAACTATATATTATTATACAGTGATAGACTACTATCGATGAAGAATAACGAATCGTTTTCTCCCCCTATAGCATATCTTGGGGATGATTGAATCACCTGTCAATTATATATGAACAACCATTCATAAACAATATTCTAATATATTATATAGGAAATGAAGGAGAATCAGAGATCAATGAGAGAATTTTTAAGAGGGTTGATAGTTTCAAATTAATCATCATTATGGAATTGGGATCCTTATACAGTCCCTTTAAGAACTCTGGTGTATCCCTGAATTTATTTTAACATTTTTTAATGTATGAGTAGTGAATATTGGTAAAAATATTATAATACCTTTGACTATCAAACTCACCATGCATATCATCTTATTAAACATTTAATCAAAATGATCACCAATGACAAAAAAAATAAAATATAATTTCTTAACATTCATCTAACTTCATAAATTATAACATGACATGTGACTCCTAATATTTTATTCCTAAAATTATAATTCATATAATATGATCATATAATAGATAAAATTATGTTGTTTTTATATCAATAAATCTTAATAAATGATAAAACAACAATTCATAAAATATAACTTTACAATTTGAATGTAATACCGTATAAAATCCCATATCATTTCACATGATATAATCCAAAATATATTAGATATATAGGTACTTATGCTTATATCCATCAACATAAAACATTCACTAAATAATTATATAATATCTTACATTTCATATTATACTGTATCATATAAAAAACTTTTGATATAATATCACAGAATTATTTTTTATATATCAAAAATATTTTTAGAAACCTATCAAAAAACTCACTTTATTTCACATCCTATATAACCCCATATGAATATCCAACCAAAAAATAAACAATCAATGAAAACATATAAACAAGATCCTTGAGTTATGTAATATTAACTTATCATTTATGAATATAAAATTTTTCCCCAGGATCATTGATAGATTAATAAAAACTGTACACTTCCTTGTTAATAAAATAATGAAAATATAGTCTTCTAGAAAAACATCTTGGAAAATCATGCTACCATTTGATCCACTATGATCAATATAAAAATATATATATAAATATATATATATTTAACTACATCCGCAAAAGGTATCGCATAAAATCATACATTTTAATATGAATCATTTCTCAATGAAATTTAGAACCATTGTACATAGATTATATCAATCCATGATAATTACTCATACATTTTTGGATCTCCAATTACAAACTTCAAAAATCAATTATTAAATTACATATAATTCAATTATGTGGATGAGTACATCCCATGAAACACAAAAAATATATAAAATAACATATATTGATTTCCTATATAGGGTTTTATACTCAACAATTCTTCCTTAATTGAGAGAAAAAATTTCATAGTCATTATTCCAGAAGAAAAATACTGTAATTGTTATGCTTCAATCGTTAACATGATTTATAAAATACACAACCACCACTTATTATCAAAGTGTAATGGATTGCATAAGAAAGGTTTAAATGTATTATGGTGTTCATGATAGGTTTTATTCCAATATTTCATATTAGGGAAATCCTTATAAAGAGTATTCATCCTTAGTATACCAAATTAATAGTGTATAAAACATCATGTGGTATACTTAGTAGGTCATCAAATGCACAAAACCTAGTTTGTTCCTTATTAACAAATTTCACATCTCTTTATAGAATTATACCTAATACATCCTTAACATTTAATCATAATTGATAATAAATCAATATGAACATCAGTTTTGGATCACTCAAAGTGGAATTTTTTTAGGTTGATTTTGATTTCACGAAATAAGTATATATGTCCAACATGAAAGAATGATAAACTGGAAAATGACTTTTGTATAATATAAAACATTTAATAATCTTAAATTATATTACGATTGAAAAATTAATATATAAGTTCTAATTTAATCATATAAGATATGATAGATCACCAAAGTATCCTTATGGTTTCTTCACTTTTAGGGTTTTTTTAACTCTTTACATCATCTATGTACTTCCTTCAAAAGATATCTGATTATTGACATCACAAATAATGGGAAGGGGTTGAATGAGTGACCCATTGTTTTTTATAAATTTAATACATTTTAATACAAACTAGGATATTTTGTAAAGCTAGGTACCATATTTCTGGAATCTCTTATCCTTAGTAGAGTAGTGTAGTAAATAAATAAAGGAAAACATTTAATTTACACTGTTTGTCCTTGTAATCCTACTCTTTTTAATGATTGGTTATCCATAAACAAATATTCCTCAAGTATTAATGAAATTTTTATAGGGAATTTTCTCAAAATATGATTACCAGACATCCCATTAATTTACCTACAGTCTCAATGGAGATTCATTATATTACGTCACATAGTAACCAACTTCCAACTAGTTCACTTTTACTTTCTCATAGAACTCTATCATCATGAATAGATTTACTACCTCACAAAGTGGGTGATTTTCTCCTTTAAAAACTATTCATGTATAATTTTGATATCACCAATTCTTGTAATGGAAAACGTATATTTTATTCATATTTATCTTATGCTTTGGCCGACATCATTTGATCACCTTCTATGGTATATAAATATCAGGGGTGTACATATTTTTTCCACGATACACATTGAGTACTATCATGTCATCATGTTATCATACTTTAATAGCTATATGGTTTAATAATTGAAGTAGTATTAGGAGAACCCTATTTATCAATAATTAGTATTTCTTTATGAAATATCAGCGTCAAGAGATATGTGTCCACTTCTCCTCATCAAATTTTCATTTTCATAGAATCTTGAATATTTTGTCTTTCATATTGAGTTTCGAACTCATAAAATCTCAATAATATTTCATTTTTTCATACATGAAGATATATCCTAAATTTTAATTAGTATTTTAAATACCCAAAAATTTAGTGATCCTTTTAAATTTATATAAGACTAGAGGGTTTACAACTTTTAAAAACTAGGAATGTCTCTTTTAATTCTTCTCCCGAAAATAAATATCATAAAATATTTGTAATTTCATTCACGATATTCACAAAAATCTGTATTGTGATTAGGCCTCCCATCCTATTGTAAGTAACTCATCTCATCACCACATAACTAATAATATTTATATCTACAATATTTGATCTTGTTGATTAAATAATGAAAAATAGGGTAAAAAAATATCTGATTTAATTTCCCATTTCACTATTATATATTAATTCAATATATCTAATTTAATCTTGATATTCCTCTTATTTTTCACTCGTTATAATTTTCTTATTTTTTTGAAAGTGTCCATAAAAAATTGTTAAAAAAATCTCCCAATGTATAGGAGGTTAATCTTTCCATGACCCAGAATTAATCATAAAAATTATATAAATATCCCTTATGAAATTCTCAATTACTATTTCATAGTTAGCTGTGACACTTATAAAGTCCTCATACACTAATTAATACTTTGTCACTCATCTATATTCACACATTAGATCTCTTATGAATTACTTTTTTAATTTTTTTAGTATTCTTTCATATTGGGTTTACTCTTATCAAATACCTTCCAAAAATTTCCGTAATCATATAATGAAAGTTATACCATTATGAACATTTTTTTTTGAGTTCAATATTATAGGGAAAATTACTTATAATTATAAATTATGGTATTTTTTTATTTTATGTAACTCCAGAATTTACTCGAATAAATTAAAAATTAATTCTATATCTCCATATAATTGAGAAAAGATATTGTTAATTGTGACTATCCAAGTATTTTTTCTAATAATAAACCATACTTATTATTATATTTTTAATAGTAGAATCACATTTCCTCTCCTAATATTCTCATAAACTCATATTTAAAGTCTTCTTATCATCATGAAAGTATTCTTTGCTGATAAAAAAATCAATAAACACGTCCGTGTTTTATTCTACTATTTTTCATTTATGTTAAATTCCACTAATATTTAAATTGATTAAGGGTTCTTAAATTATTTTATTCTCAACCTTATTGACGATTATCTCTATGAAATATATAGGATGGTAGTTATAACTATTCAAAATTATTCCATGATTTCATGTATCTCTTCTCCAATATTCGTTCTAAATTCAGGTCCAATTTACTTATAGGTAAAATTATGGATTCAAATTATTTCCTATAAATGAAATTGTATTTATTTATCTCTTACTATAATTTGGCTTCCTAGTATAAAAAAATTAGAGAAAATACCAATAACAATAGTTTTCCATGACTAAGCATACATGTTATAACAAAATCCTTTAATCCTATTGAAACTGTTTAAATTCGTTTTCAATTAAATATATATTCCCCTATATTGTCAAAATATGCATCAAAATTTTATTTTGTTACATGTAAAATACACATTTACTTTAGCTTGCCAAAATTCATTATCTCCCCCTAAATTATAAATTTTTTTACGAATGAATCAATAGTCCAAAGTTTGATTGGGGCACACAATGTTTTATTTATTATGAGGTATCTAGAAATCTCGTTTTAATGGGACAATTTTCATTCCCAACCACCTATTCATGGAAATCCCATCTCAAGGGTTTTAAAAACCACTTCTTCATAATTACCATTATAAAAATTAATGAGATGATACATATCTATTATATTGTGTTAACATAACCTCATCCAATATAGAAATTGTTTTAAGAAATAAAATTCATGCACCTACTCTATTTTTTTATTTATGGTCATCCAAGGGTAGAGTGAACATATTTCCATATTTACTTACTCTTTTGTTTTATGTCTTTTTTTTTAATTTTTCCATTATATTATAGGAAGAATATGATGGTTTCTTTTCATTTTTAAGTATCTAACACTAACAATATCATATTTTTATAATGCTTCAAAGAGGATTCCCATTTTGGTTTCGCATTTCACATTTGTGTTAAAACATTCTCATGTTTCTAATATTTGGAATATATTTATATTTTTTTCTAAATGATATCCCTATCTAAATCACTCAAGATATTTATTCTTCAAAATCTATTTATCTTCTAAAATTTTCATTGTTCCATTTGACATTATATTCAAAAAAATCTGGTAATAATCTATTGTTTAGCCTCACCAACTATATTAGAGGAGTTTTTTCATTATTATGATAGACTCTTCATCTTATTGCTTTGTCTTTATAGGACTAATTGATTCAGTTATCTTCTTATTCATTATCCTTAATGTTATCATGTCTTCTCTTGGAACATAGTTCATTTTTGATAGGTATATTTTTTCATAGTATCTCTATATTTTTGTTGAGTCATTTAATACAATAACAAATATTCATTAATCCACATTCATAGTAGTAACTAGTAGTTCTTATAAATAACTGAATCTATCCATACTATATTGATTTTTATATTTATTTCTATTGATTTTCTCCTCACTTAAATATGATTCATATCACTCTAGGCCTTTTATGATCTCTAGAGAGTGGAAACTTACACAAACAATCAAATTCCAAATGTCGGAATCATCAATAACACCAAAAATAGCTACTAAACATACTTATTTTTATATATCATGAAATTTATCATCTGATTTTACTTTTTATTTTTCATTTAAATTACTAATATTTTGGGTCATATTTATGGATATTTTTTCTAAATATTATAATATTTACCAATCATGCGAGGGTGAAATTTATATCATATTTCAGTGAAAATTTTTAAAAACATTATTTTTTAAAAATTATTCATAGGAATGTGAAACAATATCAGCCTATGAAATCGTTTTTAGGTAATGTGTTACTTTATTCTTCTATCTTGTTATATATTTTTTACTATACTCTTTCCAGATCGTATTTCTACTTATAATATTATTCTTTGAGACCTGAATCTCAATAAAATATTTTGTACACATATCATTATAATTAATAATATGACATGCTCGAGCTTATGAGAGTTCTAGATATCATAAACATAATTGAATCTAAAGGCACTTTGTGTTATGACAGTACTTCTCATCCTCAAAATATCTCAGGTAGTATTTGAAATGCACTTTCCATATCTTGAAATTTTTTTATTGTATTTTTATTGATTCTTTTAATTATTTATCAACTTCTTTTAGTTTGTGTTTAACCACTATCTAAGAATCAATTATATAGATGTTTCTTTTAAAAATATTTCTAAATTCATGGATAAATTCCATAAATATTATTTTATATACACTATTGTGTAAAACCCCACATTCAATCTTATTCAACCAGGGACAATATTTTATTGAAAACTGACATAAATGTTTCATTTGATTCTCATGGATTTATATGAAAAATTCAATTATAAAATATCTTAAATAGTAAATTCTTAATTTCTTAAACTTTATCTTCAATATCTGTTGTTACTTTAAGTATTTCCTCCATAAAAAATATACTTATGACTACTTCTTAAAGAACATTCCTAAAATTATATTTGAGTTTATTATAGATAGATTTTAATTTATTATTTAAATCATCCTTTTTATTATCTTCATATCATGAAAATTATTTTTTAATAAGATCATTATGGTTAGATTTTATATGAAATAACATATAAATTTGAGAAAATTTTATTACTGTTATATCATTTTCTTTAAATGAGATGTTTCTTATAACACCGTGAGTTTTATTGACATTTTTCACATAAATTAAATTTTGATTTATTCTTTGCAATAAACATAGTCAAACATTACTTTCACACAACAAGAACATGGAGTACATAACACAGATAACAAACTTGTTGTATGTTACACAGAATATGAAATTGGTGTTTGTTACATGTAGAATAAACATTTAGTACATTACACAGAACATCAATTTTTTTATGTTACATGGAACATCCACTTGGAATATGTTACATGCAAAACCAATGTCTCTATGAAACATCATTTTATTGTAATAATTATCGGAATGAGATAATTATAAACTAGATATTAAACATAGTAATATTTACATTAACAAATAAATTTCAAATTTTTTTTATAATGTATTTTCTTAAATAAAACATCAAGATAATAAATGATATAATTTTTGGTAATGTCTTTATACATTTTAAAATATTATTTTCTTAAAGAATCTAATTTTTATGACCTTATATATACAATAGTATAATTAATTTTAGACACTAATAAGAATATAATTTGATAAGATCAACATAATTTTTAAATTAACATTATTTAAATTAGCTTATGCTAATTTTGTTTGATTTTTTGGAGAGAAGCCATTTTTGGATGAATAGGGAAAAATAATGGATTATAATTCCAAACTACTACTTCATCTAATTTTTTATATAGATAAAGTATAATTTAATGTGATTTAAAAGTTTAATTATATTTTATATTTAAAAATTAATGTAATTTAGTTATATATAACCAATTTTAGATTGATATTTCATATAAAAACTTAGAAAACATTTGATAACTTTTACATTATAAATCTACATAGTCGACATGACAGTGGGATTAATTTTTAATTAATTATTGAGACATATTAGAATATAACAAGAACATTGAATTCCATATTGGAAATAATAATATTTTTTTATTTCAAATATTTTAAACTTAGTGTTTGGAGAAAAATATTAGTGAATGTGATTAAAATTAATTACATCGATTATGGTTAAATTAGGCTTAATAAGGGACTAAAACGCAACATTAAAACTAAAAAAGACTTATACACTAGTCCAGGATCCATGTTTTGGCCATATATCATCCATATACTCAATTTTATTGAATTTGGATAATTATGGGATCCAATTACAATAATAAAAACGTTAGTGGAATTCTCTCTTCAAATATTTATAAGAGTGTCAGTCCTCCTTCCCTATAAAAGGCTACAAATCCTCCCATTTCTTCACACCTCTAAAAAAACATAGATTATTCCAATATCTACCCAATAAACTTTCGAAAATCCAATACTTACTCCTTGAAGCATCCCTTTTGGGAAATTTCTTCAATTAATTCCTTTTGTCATAAAATAAAAGGTGTTACCCGATTAAGTGGTAATATTTTCTATTGAGCTGCATTCTGTTATTTTACATCTACACCCCTCCACTAGCATTATTCTATTAATTTATAAAAAATAATGTATCCTAAATAAACTAGGATGTTTTTATTCTATGTTTTCAACATAAACTTAGACACACCTCTATATTCTAGATAACTAACATATTGTTTATGTGTATAGAGTACTGCCTCCTCACTAATTGATGATGGCTATATTTTCCTTAATGTCTCTCACGATGCATATTATTATTGAAAATATTTTGATATAAATTATATTTATTATTTATTATTTAATTGATCTTATTCATTCATTTTTTAACACATATCATATGACTTTCCATTTGGTTCTAGTATGATATTTTTGATTGATGAAGTGTGGACTACAACCCCCTAAAAGCAATATGATTCGTTCAAAAACTACATGGTTTGTGATAGAAATGGTTTTAGTAAATATAAAAAATAAATATTATATCATAAATATACTATAATATTTATATATATACATATATATACATATATAACTTTTACATTCTTTCATCCAAAATGATAATTAAAAAGAAAAAATGTTTACGTGTACAAATGGCATATCGTCTCCATGAATAGTTTTTTAGATTCATAATTATATATCCAATAGATTATTATAAAACACATATACTATATATACATGATATTTATATCATGGGTAAAATCCATTAAATCCTGATATAATATAAATTCTAAATATACAACAAATTAAAACACATGTGAATAAAAAAGCTAATATTACCTAAAGTTAAACCTTAACTTATGAGTTTGTATAAGAATGTAATATAAGTTCATAAAAAAACCATATATAGTATTAAATATAAGAATATTATTATTAAAAAAAATTATAATGAATATTTAGTTATTTTTATAGGTGGTTTGAATGATTACGACGATAGTCAAGAAACAATGTAATGGGATTTCATATCACATTATATTTCTATGAGATACATTCTATGTTCCCCATTATTTATTTTTTTATGGTGTATATACTGAACATGATTGTATTATATGTATATTATTTATAAATTTTAGGGTACTCACATGTCCATTTTGTGATCTTTATTTCATGGAGTTTATTTTTCAAATGTGACCAATTTGGTAAAATTGTTTTCTCTAAATTTTTCTTCTTTGAGACTCGTGTTCTGTTATTCGCCAAAATTATTTTTCATGGCGGATATTGACCCACATGAAAAGTAATATCAGTAGATTACTACTTCTCATGATATATTAAGCTTCATGTAATTTATTTTTCCTAGATGGAGAGAATGTTCCCAAGTTACCAAGTTATACGAGATTATTGAAACAATCACATCACCTTTTCAACAGTTTTTTATGTTAATGCTTCCATTGTCGAAATAATAGGACCCATATATATTCAAAACACTTTAGTTTCTTTATCCAATACATACTAATGATATATCCATGTATAGGAACAAATTTCCATTGTTTGGTACTTATGATAATGTGTTTATGCAAAATCTTACCATCAATTACTTAGGTCAGAAATATATTTTATTAAAAAACCATGTTTTCCAAAATGATTCCAAAAGATAATAGAGGCCCATTTTCAACGAAAAAGTATTTTAAAAAAGTTTCATGTTTTTTAATGTTTAAATTATATTTTTTTTATATGATTTCAAATACACTGTTTTTCAAAATGATTTACGTTTTAAAAGGGGTTGTCCAATGAAGAAAAGATATTTTCCTCATGAAATGATTTTAAAATATCTTTCAAAATTATTTACCCTATAAAATTACCTATATTTGTGTCACTCATTACATTATATTGAAATCATTCAATTTTTCCATTCATATTATTTCTCTAAATGAATTATTTTTTAATGGCATGGTGTTTGATGACACTCGTTTATCATTTATGGGTTATATGTTTTTAAAGCCCGATTCTCTGCACATGTCATGTTTTTTATGAAATGATTATAAAATAAATCAATTTAAACATGTTATGATTTGAATACCTGATTATAAGACCCATTTCATTTCAAGGGTTATGATATTATTATTTACGATCTTGTGGAACATTTCTGTTTTTTTTTCATTATGATATGGGTGACACATATATCTCCCTCTAATGCATTGGGTAATAATTCATATCTCATTAAATAGATAATGAGAGGCTTTGAAATGAACCTTGACTAATAATATGGACATGGGAGTGAACCATTATTAACAATATGGTATGTGGAGTGAACATATACAACTAATATGGTCTTGATCGGCTAACCTTTTCTATTATGGAAATCCTATTATATGATTATGCGTCTACCATGATTTTTTTTATTCTTATGTTATCCTTTTAGGGACTATGTTATCTTTTTACTTATGATTCATGTGTTCTGAACATTAAATATTTATTTCATGTTTTATTTTTATGATCATTTATATGTAATGTGTGATCTTATATTTTCGTGGTCATGTACTCATGTTGTTATGCTCATTATTATGCTTACATATCTCCCTTGTTTACCCATACTGGTTGTTTTATCTCACCAATTTATATGTTTAGTTACCGATTTTATGAATATATGTATTATTTATGATGTTTTTAATAAGTAATATAGTCATGAAGAATCAAGTGGGATATAATTTATCTCACTTATGTATAAGTATTTTTGTTTCCAAATTTTCAAAGGCTCTAGACTAGTACAGACTTTTGTCATATGTATATATAATGTTTTATGTATTCCTAATAAATTATGTAATTTTATTTTATGATGTAACACCCCAATATTTCATAGTACGTTATCTCATTAAAGAAATTCAACAGCTTTCGTTACACACAACATTGAGTTCGAGGGCACCACAACTTACCAAACTAGTCCTTCAAGAAGTAGTTATGAATAGTCTTAACTAAATTTTGAATATTATATACTCTATATAATTTCAACATCCATATTATGTGTTTCATAGACATAATATAGTAACAAATTAATTTTTTTTAAATAAAAGAAGTATTTTTAGAAAAATGCAACTTTAGCACCTTTTAATGGAGAACCCTTTTTCAACCAATATTTGACACTTTTATATATTATATTTAATTCAATTCAAATCTTCTTTAGAAGCAGGACATAAAAATTTAGCTTCGATAAATTTTTCCTACTTTTCTGATAACTTTCATATTTTGACGAATAGTGAAAAATACTATGTTTTAATATAAAACAACATATTTAATCGAAATGATTTATGGTGTTAAATTTAAATTATAAAGGTTTTAAAGTGTAATTAGAATATATCTTTTTTAATTTAATTAAATTTAAGCCATTATAAGTAATTTTACATTTAAATTTGACATAAAAACATGTTCATCCTTTGATAGTTTTTACTTTTTAAAAACCCGATTTTTCTTATTAGAACAGAAATATATTTTAAATTAATTAATTCTACATCTAGGTTTTGATTATGGTAAATAAGACTTTATTTTTAAATTTGGAATATCAAAATTATCTTGGGGTAAATTTTCGGTATTTTTGTGAAAACATTCAATTTTTTATGATTAGTGAAAACACTGGGTTATTATTTAAAAGAGACTTTTTATTTAAATAATTTTTTTATTTTATTTATATTTATTTAAAGACAAAATAGATATATAAGTCCTATATAAGTTCAATGTAATTAATTTGAGTCATTTTATAATAAAATTATATTTATAAAATTTTATAGAACATTTAACAGTCTTTTACCCACCTTCTCGGAGCATTTAAAAACTTTAATAAAACATAATTTGACTGCTTCTATGAGTTAAATTTCAAAAATACAATAGACATGGTAGAAATAAGTATGTAAAATGTTTTTCAATAAGGTGAAAATAATTTTTGGTGAATAGTAACGTTTTACTTTTATTTACCACGATTAAAAGTAAATAGGGTAATTATGGGTAAAAATGATATTATAATTACCCTAACATGTGCCAAAATTAAATTTGATAAGTATAATTCGACCAAAAACAACATTATAAATAAAATATGACACCATTTTGTCCACTTGGAAAATATTAGGACATTTATTATTATTTTATTTAAAGAAGAATTAAAATAGATAAATTCAATTTTTAATAACTAAACCATTTTTAATATAGGGTTATACATAAGATAAATTAGACTATAAATATTAATTATAAAGATAAAAAAAATCCTACATAATTTTATTTCGTGTATATTTTTTAGACATTAAATAATTTAATTTATTTATGACAAAACGATGATGCAGTAATTAGCTTATTAACAAAAGATTGAAATAATTGATATTATAAATATCCAAATAAATGAAATTTGAGACTTTTGATGATTTATACTAATTTTATATGTTAATATGATATATTAGGGTTGATTAAAAAAATTCTAACTAATCATGATGTTATGATCTTCACAAAACTCCAATACTAAATAGTGTCAAAATTGACAAATTGAGTTTTTAAAACAAATACTAAATTATTAATTAATATAATATTCCTAAAAATCTAAGGCTCGGTAAAAGGAATTATTTAGGGTTATATATATTAATAATTAACCACATGTGTTTCTCTTGTCTTGTTATAGTACGTTTATTAATGCTAAAATTTAGAAATACAATGAGACATGGTCAATGTCAAACATTTTTTCTAATAGTTAAATCTGAAAGATAAGGTTAATATATTGAAATAAACTTTCCTAAAACAAATGTTTTGGTAATATTTCGACCCATAACCACCTAAGGCACTAAATAATCATTTTTGAGCCGTTATAAACAAAAAATAATTTTATTATAAAATAATATTGAAAGCTTTTCCTAAAGATACCATCACCTCTCTTATAAAAGTGTACTTTTCCATATCTTAATATCACACCTCCAAAACCATTTGTATCAGCCAAAACCTTCCAAAATTTCTTCAAAACTATCATTCCTTCAATATAGTGGCCATAAAATGATCAGAAATCCAACATAAAGAGACCTTTTGATCAAATCAAAAGGAAACACCTGAAAAATAGGTAATTATTTCACCACCCTTTTTCAATTTATTTTCTTCTTCCACTTCCACTTTATTTTTTGATTCCATACCAAAATAATAAATTGTGTACCATAAACATACTTTGATGTTATTATAAATATGGTACAACCATATTTTTTATTCTATCCATCCTATAAATGAAAAGGTCACCGTACGTGCATACGTACGGCTTACATCTTCTCGTCATGGGGTAGTTTTTTATTCAAACACTTCATTATTTGGATTGGTATAATAATGAGTATAACTGATTTAAATAATAAATATAACATGTTAATGATTATATATATATTATACCATCCAATTACATTTTATTTCACCATCAATATAATAATATTGTTGCACAAGTGTCCGTACGCATTACCGTCTCCACAACGCGATGATATTCATTTCCACATTCACCATTCAACGATGATTATAAAAATATATATTATTAATAAGTATGTAATATATTATATTATAATGCTAATTAATATATATATATATGTATTTATGTATGTATGTATGTATTTATGTATGTATGTATGTATGTATGTATGTATGTATGTACTTACATATATCTTATTCACTTACTTCTATTCAATATGATATGAATACAGAAACATTATTTATGCGTACGTATGCCCTACCATCTCAATAAATGATGTTTTCCTTTTCATATATATAAATATTATACATATTTATATTATAAATATATATGATATATATAAATGATGTTTTATATTTTTTATTTATGTAAATCATGATCTAAATGATACGATCAAAAATAACAAGAAAAAACATGTACAATAACGAAAGCGCTTATTAATCGAAATGTTAATTTAACATGGAAATCATTATTAAATGGGTAGTACAAAGTCATAAATTAATAATTTATGATATAATAAATATGAATATGGTTCTCGTATAATTTAATAATATACTATGTTCATTATACATGAGCTTAAATGTACCCTCGACCAAAAGAAAGTGCACGGTAAGGGTTAAATTCACAATCTCTTTATTAACAGAGGTTGTTTTTATGTGAGTTTTTGCTGGGACATATTTATTATCCATGTCCATTTTTCATTAAAGAGTTTTCAAAGGGAATATTTTTTAAGGGAAATTTTATTAAAAGATAATTTTAATTATTTTTAAATATTTATTCTTATAAAAAGTTCTCATTAATGTCCATGTGTTAAAAATAGTTTTAAAGATTTATTTATATTGAAATTAATGTTTGAAAATGTTATTTCCTTTCGAAAGATTACAATTTATATGGGAAACATTGACTCAAAAATGTATTTAAATGTCTTCCCCTCTAAATATTGTGACTTTAAAATGTTTTCATGGGAAAATGATATTTCTCTCAAAGAGTTTTACAAATCATTTTCATTTATGCCAACATGCATGGAAGGATTTTAAATTTTTTTTGAAGTTGACTTATTATGATACATATCTTCAATATTATATTGAAGGTTTTGTTATATATTTGACTATAGATGTTATATTTTAATACCATTCAACTATTGACATTTTGTATGTTTGTTTTAATACAAATGTTTAGGTTATGTTTCATCCTTTTCCTATGAGGAATGTATTGGATATAGTAAGTGACGAGTGGTTCATGTTATAGCCCCTCGTTGCATCGGTAGGTATAATGAGACAGCTAGACATGGAATTGGCTGAGGCCTTTCTCAATTAGTTATATGGTCTTGGTCGAGGCCTTAATCAATTTTTAGATGTCTTGGACAATCCCTTGTCAAAAAAAATTTGAATGTCTGGCATTATACATTCCCTCATTATGAAAATAATATTGGGGGTTGATATGTTTATTAGAATATTAGAATACCCATGAATATGTTTTATTATGGAATTATTTACTCAGATCATATTTATTACAAAAATTGTTCATGTATATTATTTCTAAAAGAATGTGTTTCCAATTTGTCATCATGCCTATTTTTTATGTTATCTTCTTCTAAATTGTTTACCCTTACTCAACATCTCATCTCACCCCTTTCTTATGATTTATTTTCTTAGGATTTCCAAAAAAATTGTATTATGACTAACCTGTAGGGATAGTCTAAGGGATACAAATGTGGTTAATAGAGACAATGTTGTTGTTGTTTTTCATTTTATAATTTAATATAAATTTCATGTATTTAATCTATTTCCAGGACTGATAAATTGATCGGTCATTCGAGACATGATTTCCTTGTATCATGAAAATGTATTAAAATAATGCACCAAATTTTGGTAACTGGGGTTGGATCATAAAATTTGGTATCAGAGGAACTTTAGAAATAACATTGGAAACTAGATTTAGATAAACCCCGATTAAGAAACATTACCCAATGATAGAATTTGAGGATTAAAATAGAATAAATTCCTAGAATTTTGGTACTATAGATATTTTGTGAGTTTTCCAAGAAATACATCTCTATCTGGATACCTATAGGTAGAGGCAGCTCTGGTAGAGATGTACCTAGGGGTAAAACCCGAAAACACCGCTTTGAGCTAGACTCGAATGTGAACTGGTGCACAAGAATGGGCCTTGCAGAACTCTTGGTTATGACCCTCCTGGGGGATATGCTTAGGATAATTCACAACTTATTAAAAAACCATTATGAAGTATATATGAGTAAATATTCTAGAAAAGAAATAATTTTTATAATTATGAGACTAGATGTGTGATAATATTCAATTAATGTTGTTATTTTTTCTAATTTTTGTATTATACAGCATGATATAATCTAACATAGTGTGTATCGTCATTTATAAACGGTTCCCAATATAAGGAATGAGATCCCCCATAATTTTCATGATCCAATGGGTAAGAATGATCATATTTGTCATTGTCTTAATGCATCATTTAGAAGATAAATAGTCTTACACTTATTCTTATTATACGAGGAAATAATATCATTTATTAATAAGATAAGTGAATAATTATATATGTCATATGGAATTTAATGGATGAAAGATAATAAAAATATGGTATAAATAAATATGGATAAAGGAAAGGGGAGAAGAATGATTTTCCCATGTGTGATAACGAAATAAAAAATCACATTGGTAAAAATTCTTGAAGGAAATGATAGTTTGTTAAAAGTGTGGAGAAAAGAACACCAAGTATGTTATTTCAAGGGTAAGAAAAATGTTTCAAATGTACAATTCTTCGTCTACATGGAGTAGGGACACTACGTGAATCAATGTCCAAAACATCAGAGTATGCCCCAAATAATGCTTTTAGATAATAATAAAGTAATGATACTACCACAAATAAAGATAAATGACCTGTGTTATTATTTTGTTATTAAAGAAAAATTTCATATGAGTGTTGTATCGAAGATGTATTGGTAATATGAATTCTCGAAATAAATAAGGATATCACTTTAAGGATTTGAGATTGTATGGTAGCAATTAAAGTGACACAGTTTTAGGTTATGCTTTTGGAAAATACATTGTTGATGGAAAGTTAAACCATATTATAGTATTGATACTGAGGTAGTGATTTTGGAATAATATATGATTGATTTGGATAAATTTTATTGGATATTCTTGACTACCTTGAAACTGATTAATGGTTTGTTTCTTCGATCATTGTTTGAATTTTCAAAAAATTTGGATATAAAGTATATAACTTGAATTATGTAAGGAATAAGGGATCATGAAAGAAATCAAAAATATTTTATGGTAATTCGTGGTGATATAGTGTTTTAAAAGAATACATGATGAAGTTATTCACATATTATTACGTGGAAAAAAAGCATCTTCATTGTGTTTACATTCCTTATAAATTTTAGACAGTGAGTTTGGAAAGTGGTATTTTGGATAAGTATAAAGGTTGGAATCAATTAATTTTGACATTGGATACTATTGTTAAGGCTAAATCATTTCTTGTGATAATTTTTGGATTGTCATAAAAATGAAAACCTGGAGGTTGGGCGATAACCCATCGCATCTGGCAAGGCCACGAGACGTGAACCCACAATAGAAGGGTGTTATGGGTGCATCACCCACTACTAGCCTACGTGATTTCCTAGTTTGTATAATTTAGTTTTTTAAAATATTATATCAAATGAATTATAAATTAATTTTTTTTAAACTCTATAAAATTAGGATAAATAGAATATTTTTGAATTCTATTTTCTTTTGGTGTGAAAGATGAGTTTGTTGTTGGAATTAATTTAAGGATGAAACTATATGTGTCAAGTATATTTTTTCCCTCTTATTCTATGAATAAATTAATACTTAAACTTTAGGTAATGGATCTTAAAACCAAAAATTGTATATCCCAATACCTTATGTTGAACTAATAATATTTTAAATCATCATTGATTGATGGCTGTAAGGACCTCAATTTCACACTTGTTTGTGATTGATGACCTCAATCACTCCCTATAAATATTTATGACTTTCCTCAAATTATGTCTGTAATTTACACCATTGTTCTCCTAATAAAGATCATAATTTGGTTGTAACTTTTTCATTCCCTTTCTCTCTTATTAAGAATAAATTTTATTTTACCAATTTCTGTTGTGGGTTTTCCACAAATATATTTTTCAATTTGTAACCTTTTATTTTCGAAAAACAATTTCAAATTGCGAGGACGCAATTTTTTGAAGGAGAGGAGAATGTAACACACCATGATTTCATTGTACGTTATCTCATTAAGGTAATTCAATATCTTGCGATACATGCAACACCGAGTTTGAGCACACCACAACTTACTAAACTAGCCGTTCAAAAAGTATTTATGAATAGTATTAACTACATATTGAATCTTATATACTCTATATAATTTTAGTATCCATATTATTGGTTTCTTAGACATAATATAAGAACTAATTCATTTTTTCAGATAAAAGGTTCATTTTTCAAATAAATAAAATATTACATCTTTTTAATGGAGAACGCTTTTTAAAACCAATATTTAAAAATTTTATATATTTAATTTAAAGAAATTAAACTATTTTTTAGAATTGGGATATAAAAATTTGTATTGGACAAATTTTTGGTTCTTTTTTGATAAATTTCATATTTTAACGAATAATGAAAAATAATATGTTTTAATTGAAAACAAAATTTTTAATCTAAATAATTTATTATGTTAAATTATGAATTTTCATGGTTTTGAAGTATAAGTAGATTATATTTTTAAAAGTTTTTGTATTTTAGGTCATTAGAAGTAATTTTACATTTAAATTTGACATAAACACATGTTAATCTTTGGATAGTATTTACTTTTTAAAAACCACTTTTTGGTTTTGAGAACAAGAATTAATTTTAAATTAATAAATTCTACTTTAATGTTTTTAATTTAGTAAAATAGAATTCATTTTTTGAATTTGGAATATCAAAATTAGCTTAAGGTGAATTTTTGGTATTTTTCTGAAAATATTAAATTTTTGATGAATAGTGAAAAACTCTACTTTATTATTTAAAGCAAACTATTTCTTTAAATAATTATTTATTATATTTAAATTTATTTTAAGTAAAAATAGATATATAAAACCTATAAAAGTTCAAAGAAATTAGTTGGAGTCATTTTATAATAACATTAGATGTATAAAAGTTTACAGAACATTTTATCATCTTTTACCCACCTTCAAGGAGCATTTACAAATTTGCATAAAATATAACATTACTGCTTCTATGAGTTGAATTTAAAAAAGCCTAGAGACACATTAGAAATCATTAAGTATAGTGTCATTCAAAAAGATGAAAATCATTTTGTGTGTATAGTTACTTTAGACTTTTATTTACCACAGTTAAAAGTAAATAGGGTAATTAAAGGGTAAAAATAATATCATAATTACCCTATCACATGTCCAAATTCTATTAGAAAAGTATAATTCGACCATAAAAACCATAGTAAAAAACTATGACCCCCATTGTTTCAATTGGATATGATTAGGACATTTAATATTATTATATTCAAAGAACAGTTAAAAGAGTTAAATTCAATGTTTAAAAACTAAACTATTATTAATATAGGGTAATACATAAGATAAATTTGACTATAAATATTAATTAGAAAGAAAAATAATTTTCTTATATAATTTTATTTTATTTATAATTTTTAGACATTAAATAATTTAATTTATTTATGACACAATGATAATGAAGTTATTACCTTATTAATGAAATATTAAACTAATTGATTTTATAAATATCCAAATAAATGTAATTTCATAATTTTGATGAATTACCCTAATTTAATTGGTTAATATGACATGTTAGTATTTATTAAATAAAATTTTTTGAGGTTATCATTTTGCTATAATTTTCACAAAAACCAAATACTAAATAGTGTCAAAATTGACATAATTGAGTTTTTAAAACATATACTATATTATTAATTGATATAGTATTCCAAAAAAATATATACTTCAGAAAAAGGGAATATAAAAATTTATATATATTAATAATGAAACACTTGGGGTTCTCTTGGCTTGTTATAGTATGTTTATTAACCAGATAATATAAAAATACAAAGAGACATAGTAAATGTCAAACTTTTTAACTAAGAGTTAAGTATAAACGTTAAAGTTTATATGGTCACCTGAACCAATCTAAAACCTTTTTTTATAGTATTTAGACCCATAACCACCAAATTCTCTAAATAAATTATTTTTGAGCCATTAAAAACCGAAAATTATTTTATTATAAAATAATATTTCAAGCTTTTCCAAAAGTGACCCCACCTGTCTTATAAAAGGGTATTAACATTATCTTAATTTCACACCTCCAAAAAAATTTTGATTGGCTAAAACCAAAACAAATATCTTCTCAAATATCCTACATTTAACCTAGAGGCCTTACTTTGATCATAAATCCAACATAAAGAGAAATTTTGATCATCTCAAAAGGAAACACCTGAAGAAGTGTTAATAATTTCACAACCCTGTTTCAAATTATTTTCTTCTTCGACATCATCTTTATTTTTTTTACAAACCAAAATAATAACTTCAGTACCTTCTGCATACTATGATGTTATTATAAATAGGTTACAACCATATTTGTTATTATATCCACCCTAAAAATGACAATGTCACTATACGTGCGTACGTACGGCTTACCGTCTCCACCTCGTGGTATAGTTTGTTATTCAAACACTATATTATTTGGATGGGTATAATAATGAGTATAAATGATGTAAATATAAATTTTAAAATATTCATGATTGTTTATATATAATATATAATCCAATTAAAAACTATTTCACCATCAATATAATGATATTGTTACTCGTGCATACGTACAGATTATTGTCTCCACGACATGATGAGATTCATTTCCACATTCCCCATTCAATGATGATTATAAAAGTATATATTTTTAATAAATATGTAATATATTAAATAATAATTCTACTTAATAGATATATGTGTGAATGTATGTACTTACATATATATTATTCACTTACATCCATTCAATAAGATATGAAAACAGAAACAGTGTTTATGCATACGTACGACCTACCTTCTCCATCAATGGTGTTTTCCATTTCATATATATATCTATTATACATATTTATATTCTAAATATATATTATATATAAATAATTTTATATATTCTGGAAGTATTTATATAATTATCTAAATGATACGATCAAGAATAACAAGTTAAAACACATATGATAAAGAAAGGGATTATTAAAAGAAATGTTAATTTAACATGGAAATCATTATAAAATTGGTAGTATATAGTCATAAATGAATCATATATGATATTTTAAATATAAATATGGTTCTTGTATAATTGAATATCGTACTATGGAAATTATACAGGAGGATAACCTTACCATCGATCGAAGGAAAGTTCACGGTAAGTGTTAATTTCATAATCTCATTGTTATTAGAGGTCGTTTTTACATAAGTTTTTACATGGACTTATTTATTATCCATTCCCATGTTTCATAAAAGAGTTTTAAAATGGATTATTTTTAAGTGAATCTTTTATTAAAACATCATTTTAAATGTTTTGATGATTTATTCTTCTAAACCTTTTCACTAATGTCCATGCACTCAAAATGGTTTTAAGGATTTATTTATATAGACATGAATGTTTTAAAATGTTAATTCCTTTAAAAAGTTTAAAAGTTTTATGGGACACTTTGATTCAAGAATTTATGTAAATTTATTCTTTTTTATATTGTGTGAATTTTAAATATTTTAATGAAAGAGGGATATTTCTCTCAAAGATTTTTACAAATCCTTTTTTATGTCAATATCTTATGATGGATTTTAAACATGTTTGAAGTTGATTTATTATGATAAAAATCATCCATATTGAATTTAAGGTTTTATGATATGTTTTATTGTGGATGTATTGTTTTTATACAATTCATGGATTATAAATAATGTATTTACATTTCGTATGCTTGTTTTTATACGAATGTTTATGTTATGTTTCAACCTTTTCATATGAGGAACGTATTGGATATAGTAAGTTACGGGTGGAACCCGCTATAGATCCTTGATGCATCAGCTGGTCTCATGAGACAATTAGACATAGAATTGTTCAAGGTTGTTCCCAATGTGATATATATTTTTTACCAAGGCCTTAATCCTTTTTTATATGTCTAGGGCAAGGCCTTGAAAATATGTTTCAGAATGTCTAGAAATATACATTAAGTCATTACTAATGTAATATTAATGGTTCATGTGTTATTAGACTAATAGAATACCCATTACTATGTTTTATTATGGAACTATTTACTCAGCTCATATTTCTACCATAATGTTTTAATGTTTATTATTTGTAAAGGAATGTGTTTTCAATTTATCACCATGCCTATTGTTTTTTTATCTTCCACAAAATTGTTTACCCTTCTGAGCATCTGATATCACCCCTATATTTTGTTTTATTTTCCTAGGATTTCCATGAAGTGTATTATGACTGACCTGTAGGGATATTCTAAGGTTATTAATGTGGTTAATGGATACAATCTTGTTGTTGTTTTTCATTTTACAATTTAATGTAAAATTCTTTTATGTAATCTATTTCCAAGACTTCTTAATTTATCGATCTTTTGGGACATGATTTCTTTGTATTAAACCAATGTATTAAAATAATGCACCAACTTTGGGGAACTGTGGTCGGGGCATTACATATGAAAATCGAGGGTATATATAGTTTTTATCATATAAATTTCTATGTAACCGTTTGGAATATCGGATGAGAAATCCTTAGTTATAACTCTAAGTAAATTACAAGGAATTACTCTAAGGATAAGGGAATGTATAAGAAAATGTCATCGAACTATGGTAATGGATAGAGTGAGTGGTATCCTAGAAATAAACCTATATTAGTAAATTACATGTGGATGTGGATCTAGAATCGATGAACCTTGGGGTATCAACTTTGTCAAAAATAATTTTTCTGGACTCGAAGTAATCTGGTACACAACTATGTGCCTTACTGCACACCTATCTTGACACTTCCAGGACATATTTTTTTAAATTTACAAACTATTCTTGGGAAATCTCAATGTATTTAAATATAAGTTTCATATAAATAACCTATTATAAACCTAAGGTGTTATTTATTAAGAAAGTTGTCATAATTTTTACTTCTTATAAATGAATTTTCAGGATTATGTGGATCCTCTCTATGATAGATTCTTCTTAATCTAATATTTTTGGGTTTTATTGTGTGGATGGAACTTGAAGTAACCTCTTTATGGGTGATGAGGATAGACAATGGGATTATTTTTCTTTCTGAGGAACTAAATTATATTTCAACTTGAATGAAAAAACTTGTTTCTATTCTCACACAGCTTTTTCAAGAAATTAATCACAATGTACTTCCAAATTAAAAGAGTAGGTAACAAAATTATATATATTATTTCATGGGGAAATTTCTACCTTCATTCAGATAGCATTATGATGAACTTGGTGGTAAAACTGGATTACTACTATGGAAAATATATTCTCTAATATCTAGTGTTCGGATAAGGATAAATTCATTATAGTTGCCTATCAGTTAGAAGGAGAAGCGGTACAGTGGTGGACTCTAACTAATAATACAGTGAAGTAATATGATATTTAATCAATGTATTTAGAGAAATTTAAGAACATATTTTTCAATAATTAATTTCCTCTAATTATTTATACCATAATATAGAAAGAGTTTCCTGAGTTGAATAAAAGAGATGATGAATATGTTTGTACCTACGAGGCTAATGTTTTGTGACTTGTGTGGTATGCTTCAATAATTATCATCCAACCTAAATGTAATATTGAAAGGAACATTATTAGATTAAATCTAAGTCTCTTAAGGTAATTTGTTATAAGAAATTATTGTAGCCCTGAAGTGGTTTTTCTTTGTACAATCAATGATTAAATCATAGTTGAAGTAATGTATAATTATCAAGGTTTTGAGAAGAATATATAGATAGAGATTTAAAAAAATATAAAAACCATGAAGAATCTAAGATAAAATTTACATTATACTATATGGGTGGGAAGAGTCAGGATGGAAATCACATTAAGGGGTTTTATAAATGTTTTATTTTTTAAGGTATGTCCATATACAATTTTATTATCGATGTGATGGGGATAATTTAGATAATGGTGGAAATGGGGAAAAAGAGGCAAAGAATGAGCATGCCATGATTTAGTGCTACCACTGTAAGGGTGTGTGAATTATGCTAAATACTACCAACACCCAAGGGTCGGTGATGAGGATTTACAAAAAGGCATCTTAAGCCAAGGGATAATGGAAAATATCAAGAAATTTCTATTTCAGAATTGGGGTTTCATAATGTCGTGATGAAAGCTACACTTACCATCCACTATAGAACTACTAACATCATATTTCATTCTATATATACCCACTATTTCATATCCGAAGAATTTTCTAAGGGTTTTTTTATTCCCCAAAAACAATTACATGTTGAATTAATAGAGTAAACATCATAATTATATGATGAATTTATCTCAAGTTTATGATTCCTATCCGGTTGATATTTGTGGGAATCTACTTCTTGAAATTTGTTCCATTATTCATTTAGTTAAATTTTATATCATCTTAGGAATAATTTTTTTTTCGTAAATCTTATATCAATTATCATATAAGATATGTTATGATTTATATTTCAAACCCACATATGATAATCGATCAATTTGAAAATAATTATGAACATCATGTAGAGATTACATCTACTGTTTAGATCTTAATTCCCATTCAAAAGGGTAGTTTATCTCAAATGGTAGGGGTGAAAATCAATATCGATGATATACAAATTATTCAGGATTGTTTAGATGTCATTATAGAATTATTTCCATGACTTACACCAAAATGTGAAGTTTATTTCTCAATATAACTCATACATGGTCCCACAAAAATTTCTGAGAATCCTTATAGAATGTCTCTGGTAGCGTTGCAAGAATTGATAAAGAAGCTCCATGAAATCCTTGAAAAGGGATTAATTTAAAAAATTGTTTTACCTTAGGGTGCACTGGTTCATTTGTTGAAATAGAAAAATGATTCAATGAAACTTTGCATTGATTATCGGGAGTTGAAAAAGATAACATTAAACAATAAGTATCATCTCCCCTATAATGAGGACTCTGTTTGATCAACTATATAGAGAATAATACATTTATAAGATTGAACTTTATTCTATATATCATTAATTAAGGGTAATAAAAGAGGATATACCCAAAAAGTCATTCCATATAATGTATGAACAAAATGATTATCTAGTGATGCCTTTTGGTGTCAATAATTCCCTGACTATCATTATGGTGTAAACGAATAGAATATTTAGATATTACCTAGATGAGGTTTTTCGATTATTTATAAAGGATATTATAATCTATTAGAAGAGTAAGTAAGAATAATATGATCACCATATAATTACACAAAATAACCTACACAGGGAGAAGTTGTATAGAGAATTTACAAAGTGGAAATTTTGGTTGGAAAATGTTTCATTTTTTGGTAAAATAATCTCAAAATATGTTATAGTAGTAGATCCATCAAAGATAGAGGCTATTGAATACTAGAATAGATAAAACATGGTGACTAAGATTGATAGATTTAATGTTTTAGATAGATATTATATATGGTTAGTGGATAATTATTCATGACTATCTAATCATTGGACCAAGTTAACTTGTAAGGTATTCCAGTTCCAATAGAAGAAGAATGAGAGGAAAATTTCAAGAAACTGAATAAATAATTAGTCGATGATTCTATGATTACATTATCCTTTAGTGAAGAGTAGTTGGTAATATCTTTTTATTCATCCAATAAAGTATTTTGATGTGTTATTATAATTAAAAACATGGTAATTGACTTTTCCTTATGATAGTTGAAGATTCATGAGAAAAATTACCCAACTCATTATTTGATGTTATCAATGGTAATTTTTTAATTAATCATATGTAGGTATTATATTTATAGAGAAAATTGGGATATATATACAGATTTTAAAATGAGAATATATAGATTAACAATAGAGGATTTTAAAATGCACCAAATAATATGGTTATATATAATTAATTATTTTGAAACCCCAATACACTACCACCATGGGAAAGAGAACATAGTGGAAGAAGGGAGAGGAAAATCTATAAAAGAATATCAGAAATGTCCCAGAGTTTAATATTGATTAGGATAGAATGATAATGTTTAGAAACCACGTATCTGTTCTTCCCTTACCATATTTGAATAATAATCTATTAGAGTAATCTCATACTTATTCATTCCCTATTCATCCTGGACGTACGTAGATGAATAAAGACTTGAAAGAATAATTATAGTGGGATAGCATGGAGAGATAGATCACATTGTTTGTTTCTCAGTGCTTTGTGAGCCATCATGTTAAGGATGAGAGAGTAAAATTCAGATGGTATGTTGCATCTATTACACGTACCATAATTGAAATGGGAGAACATCCAATGGGTTTTTTTTCATTAGACTACAGAAAACATCCTAAGAGTTTAATTCTATACGTGTGGTAGTCGATTTCTTTACTAAGTCATCACACTTCATCAGTATTAGAGAAGACTAATATATGGATCATATTGCTAGTATATATGTTAAGGAAGTGTTTAGGTATCATGGAGTACCACATTATATTATATCAGATCAAGATCTGAGATTTACCTCAAAGTTCTAACCAATCCTTCAGTATGAACATGATTGAAATTTGAATTTGAACACTGTTTATCCTCCTTATAATTATGGTCGGTCTGAATGAGAAATAAGAACACTACATGAATTTTTGAGATCTTATTCCCTAGATTTTCAAGGTGGTTGGGATCAACACCTTCCTCTACATGAGTTTTCTTACAATGATAGCTTTCAATCAAGCATTCTTAAGAAACGGTATGAAGACATCTATGGGTAGAAATGTAGGGCTCCAACGTGCTGGAAAGATGATAGAGAAAGAAGGCCATTGGGACTTGAGATTACTGTATAAATGGTTGAAATGGTTGAAATCATTTTGTATCATATTGAAGCATCTCAAAAGTCAGTTGAAAATTTTTGCTGATAACATTCATCATGATTTAGATTTGTTGTTGGTGATAATGTGATTTTACAAATCATTCCCAGGAATAAATTAATAAGATTCTATAAGAAATAGAAAATAATCCTTATATATATCAGTCACATTGAGATTCTTGATTGTATCAGGATGGTATCCTATCTCTTGGAGCTTCCTCCCAATATCTCTCAGGTCTGTTATTTCTTTCATATATGTCTTTTAAGGAAGTACACACCAAACCCATCATATGTATTGAACAATGAGGTATTTTTACTGGAGAAGGGTCATTCTTAAATGGGGAAACATTTTGAAATTCTAAATCATAAAAATATATTTCTAGGAAACAATACCACTCTCATGGTGAATGTTTTGTGGGGAAATAACCGGTTAGAGGAAGCTACATCTAAACATGATGATATGATGAAGAAGTGGAACCCTCAGTTTTTTACTATAGTGATTAATTTAGAAGGTGAAATTAATTTTAATGCGAATAAAATGTAATAACGCATGTTTTTATGGACCATTAATTTCAAATAAATTAAATTTTCATTTATTTTTTGTAATACACTAGGTCAAACATTCCTCTCTCACAACATGAACTTATTATACGTTACACGGAACACAGATTTGGGATCATTCACAATAAACATCAACATTACATATGTTACATGGAACATCAACATATCATATGATAAATGGAACATCAACTTGTGGTATGTTACATATACAATCTACTTGTCGTGTGTTACACGCAACACGGATGTTTCTACGAAACATCATTTTATCGTTTTTATTATTTTAATGAGATAATTTTAACCTAGCCATTATTATTAGGAATATGAAAAGTAATATATAAATTTTGAAAGAAAATATAATGGTTTTATATAAAAAAAATATATTTAAAATAATATATATAAATTTTGGTAAACTCTTTACAAGTTTTAAAATAATATTTTCTAATAAATACTATTTTTATGTCATTAACAACATTTTATAAATTATAATTTTTAAAATTCTTATTGGTGAAAATTTGGTATTTTTCTCAGAAACTTCGTTTCAGGATGAATAGTGAAAAATTTAGGATTTTTATTCAAAACTACTTTTTAATATAATTTTTATATAATGGTAGATTATATTTTAAGTTGGATTAAATGGTTAATAATTTTATATGTTTATAAATTAAACCATTTTATATAATTAAAACCAATTTCACATTGATATAGGATATAAAACCACAGTAAAAAAACACTACAACAAAAATTGCATTTAGCGGCAGTTTATAAAACTATCGTGAAACCCATTTTTTTTACAATTGCGACACTCCCCCACCCACCCAAGACAACCCCCTTCTCTCCTCCTCCCCAATTCTCCTTCTCCCCCCAACCACATCGAGCCCCAACCCTAGTTCTGCTCCCCTCCAATGCTGCAACTGACCTCGCCACCCGTCGCCGCTAACCCCCCTTCTCCCCCAACACCCATGACGTCGCCTTCTCCCCCTACCCCGTTGAGTTCTTAATATATTTTTTCTACCTTCCCTTGCTGTCGGTGGTTTCATATTTGCAGGTATGAATTTTCTGGTTTTTTATTCTTTGGATGTTTGTGTATTAGCATTTTCATCCAGGATATTATTTCTAATTTATCTTGTATATGGGATATTTTTTCATTTTATTTCCATATTAAGTGATGGTTTGGTTTATGAGTTTTTTTGGATAAATTTTATTGTGTTATACTCTTCTGGGTTCTTTCACTATTAAGAAAAATATTTATTTTTGTGCATGGATATCTGATATACAAATCGGTATTACAATATTTTTAGGTGGAGTCTGTGATGTGGTTATTTATATTTTGATGTAAAAACCAATCCCCTTAGTTTCATTTTTATTCCCCATAACAAGTTTCAATCCTATGAGGATTATGAATTCCCTTAAATCCTTATTCTTTTCTTGGTTGGGTGGTCGGTTGGATTAACTCGAGTTAGTTCATGGAAATCACCAATTTACTCTAAATATTTATTTTCAATGTTATATGTTTCATGGATATAAATATTTGAGATTAATTCATTCTTATTGGTATATTTTCAGTATCTTATAAATATAAAAAACATAATACCACTTATTATCACATATAAATAAATAAATATAAAATTCATCAATGTAACTACTTCCTCCTCTAAATTTTTCCTCTTATTAGTGGACTTATTCTAGTAAATTTAGTGCTTAAAATCCTTTGTTATAATCCAAATTCAATATGACATCATTTATTCTCTTAGTTATGGTTGGAAACCTCTTTTTATTCTACAATAATCTCTTTTTAATGTAATTCTAGATTTAACAAGTGAATTTACTTCTTCATGAAACTTCTATATCAGGTTTGGAAGAAACAAAAGTGGTTTCTTAACACCAAATTCTAAGTTAAGATGAGCCATGACACGTTTTGATAATATTTTATATCAATTGAGACTTGAAATAATCATTACAACACATATTTCATGCATTTTTTTGATTTAATAATATCTTCCTTCAGCTGAATAACAAGTACTTTATTAGCACATCCACCCCTTGGATCATATCTCTGCCTAAATATTGGACCACTTCAAAAAATGGTTAGAATTATTTAATTTAATGGGAGAGGGGAACCTCCAACTTTATTAAGCTGAGTAATGTGGTTGGATTTTGTTCACTTGCCCTAATCTTCCAATTTAATTATAATCCGTTGTGGTGGTACTACTTCAGATGACACCACTAGTAAAAATTTCTTCACTAATGATATATTTAAAATCATATATGTCCTAGTTATTTGTCTTCAACCCAGTTGTGGCGGTAATCCTAATTTTTTATATTTACTCCATTTATGAACTATGAACTATACCTGAACTCTTTGTTATGCTTATTTTTCTATTGAAGGCCTACTCCACCAGTCTTATTCTCAAGATTTGTAGTTTTGTAAAAGATACCACTTAAGAATTTTTCTTACGATCCTTCCTTAAGATCCATCTGGAACATGTTTTTCCATTTCAATATTGATTATGTAGGTCAATTTCATCTTTTTCATGGGTCTAAGGAGATTCTGGGTCGGGGGAATGACACTACATTTTCGGCTCCCGAACATACAGTGGTGGCCTCCGAGTAGGCTCCTCTCCCTCTAGGAGAGGGACCTCCCCCGCGGAAAACAAGAGTGGAATCACCCTTTATCCTGTTCTCTAGTCCAGAATTCCTCACTCTCCTTCCCCAATGCATACTGATCCCTATGGTTCCAGATCATGACGATGGATGACCTAATCATCCGATGTCAGTTGCAGAATTTAACGAAGCGTCGGCTCTTCATAATCTGACACTGGTTGCCTGATTTTCAAAGAGAATAACCTCATTTTACAAGTTTGATTGATTTGTGTTTAGTTCCTGGTATTTTCAAAAGAAGGAAACCGTAAGATAGTTGGACAATTGGAATATCTTGATCTGTTTTTCCTCGGAGGAAGATTTCTAAGGGCCTGGTTAAGAGCCCCTCACAGCTGCAACGTTTTTCGGTTCTACCTGTATCGATGGTCGTATGATTTCCATATGAGGTTCAATTCACCTTCCATGGTAGTTTGTGTAAGTTTTTCCAATCTCCATTTACCGTTTCAAAATCCATCGATTGTTAAAATTCTTGGAAACCTACAGGGGAGATATCTTTGCTCTGATAGACGGACCATTTTTGTCTATAATCCGTTAAACCCTCGATGGTGTGTAGAGGTGGATGCCTCAAGAGCTCCTTTGGACTTCGTTTGGATCACCATTGGTGAAGAGTTCCAGTGTAAACAACCGGTTGTCTATGAATCTCGGGTCCATTACTGTTCCACTTGAAAATGGTTTGTCCATTCACTAGAGAAATGTAGGCGGGGGGTAAGGGATACTGGCTTCTAGAAGAATGTGAGAAACATCAATTGTAGCATCTCTAGGAATAACACGGTGGTGAACTCATTAGTGGAAGAGCTTGGTAGAGAACCCTACAATAGACCCCCTGAAGGCAGTGAATTATCAGACAGTGCTCGGGTTGTCCATCATGATGGTGTGTTCCAGGATGAACAAGATGTCAGTGTTATTTCTATTGGATCGGGTCCACCAATTGTAGGTGATGGAAACCATGTGAGGCCAATGAAGCCACATTCCATGCCTCCTAGGCCAAAATTTCAAGATATATTTTGCAGACTATTAAGTGACCTCCTTGGAGTGAGCAGGACAGACATAATTTCGATTGTTAATGCCAATAACAGGTCTAGCCTGGATAACCTTGTAGGCGTTTCTCAATCGTATCTCAATGAGGAAGGCTTTACGATGCAAGTAGATCGTGAAAACCATGAGGTTACTTTGTAGGACACTAATAGAAAGACTCATTTCATGGGGAGTGGCTTCTTATAGGCCAGGCATGCTGAGGAATTTGGCCGAATGTTGCTTGCGGAGGAGGCGGGCATCGGCACAATGAATAACATTTGGGATGGCTGTAGTTCTATACCTGGAAGGGAGTTACAAATGGTGGGTGAGGGAAGGATTATGGGATTGAATCAGACCTCAGTTCCCCTATGCAATAGATTTGAAGGCCTATCAGAGGATAATGTGAATTTAGAACACATTACACTAGGTGGGGGAAATGGGGTTGGAATGAAGGATTCCAATAAGAGTTAGCTAGACCATTCGGAAGAAGAAGTATCAACTCCAAAGAAAACCATGAGTTTCAAAAAGAAGAAAGGGAATAAGGACTACTCCTCCCTACCCCAACCTTTGGAGACCCACTCCAAAAATAAGTTGAATGACAAGAAGATGGACATGGAGTATCTACCCCATCATGGGCCAGAAGAAAATGAGGAAGACTTGATTCTCCTATTTAGCTCTGAAGATGAAGTGATTGATAAAGTCTTGATGCTCAACTCATCAGAGGAGGAGGTATCCAAAATGATCGGTAGGATGCTTGAGCTGTATCTCAATGAGGATCAACTTTCATGGATTGAAATTCATGACTCAATTCTTATTGGGGATTTTAATAGAGGGTAAATCAGTGTTGAGGAGTACATTCAGACTTGGGATCAACATTCTTCTGAGTTAGAGAAGATAATTATGGAGGTTACCGATCATTAAGTTTCATCCTTATCTTGGAAACTTCTTAGGGAGAGGAATTCAGGTAATCTTAGGTTTTTCTTTAATGATTTGGTTTATTTTGGCTATCTTGGTCAGGCAGTTTGGGAGGTTTGCTGGTGCGTGTTGTGTTTTATTTTGGTTATTCCTGTTGTCTGCCTTTGTTTGGAGGCTTGGTGCTTGTTTCTAGCTTCTACTTGGACCTATACCAGAAGGGTATCATAGTGAAAATTCTTCACCTATGCGGGCCTTTTGGATTGGGAGACTTGAGAGGGTATGGATTGGCCATCAGTATCGTGCCCATGCATTCTGTTGGGACTGCTTTCCGGAGGGTCCGGTGTTGGTGAAAGCTTCTTGTCATGGCATATTTGCTGGGGTGGGGCAGGTACGGTAGTTGGTTCTGGTTCTTTTCTTTGTGTGTTTTTATATTTTGGTTGGACTATTTTGTGCTTTCTCACTTTTTCCCTTAAAAGTGTTTAGATAATAAAAAATTAATTTTCAGTCATTTCAATATAGGGTGAATCCAATAAATTAATGCTCTTTTATTTCACAGGTGAGATCGATTTCCCCATTTTATTCATCCCTCAAATTTAATTCTCCTTTAGTTTAATTTTTATTTCTCATAGGGTTTAGATTAATATTTTCATTGGGTTTTTAATAAGTTTCATACCACAATGTTATAACTAGTACATAAAATCCCTCTTACTACATCATCAATGATATGAGGAGAAAATTTTTCATTTACATTTTACTATCTTCAAAATATATTGACCATCAATTATTTCAAATTTCCCCCAAGGGTACCTTTCTTGTGTATGACTAATGAAAATTTAAGACATAAATATTCAATATAGGGGGTCCCAATTTAACATCATGTATTGTGGGGATTCAAAATAACAAGACCCCAAATGTGTATGTGAATTAAATTATTGATTAAATAAGTTTCAATATGTTGAACCATCGCCGATCATGAAAAAACCTTTATAAAATGTATATTGACTAAAAAAAATACTAACTATTTTCTTATTTCTTCTGGTGATTTTGTAATCACATGTGTATAAGTATACACATGCATGCACATATATACTGTGATTTTCTAGTTGGTGATTTACCATATGTATTTATATAGGAAAACATTATGTATCATATTTATATATTTTTTCAACTAGTATATATGAATATATTCCCCTATTTAGTAATAGTTATGTGTTGTAATTTTTTTTAATATTGTGTAGGCACATTTTGATATACATTGATAAAAGCTGGATCACATTACTGAGGAACAGACCTTAGTATATTAGGCTTTTGAATAAGTTTTTAGATTTTTCAATTTCGAATCGATCTGTTGGAGGGAGAATAATATGTTCATGACCTAAATGTAAATTTAAAAGATAATTGATGAGAGATGAAGTTTATGATAATTTAATATTGGAGAAATTCTTTATTCAATATTTGTGTTGGATTTTCCCTGGAGAATTGAACGTCACTGGAAGGTTGGGCACTGATGTCAATCCACAGAATGACCTCCCAAATTCTTTGACAATGGAAAATGAAATAAAAACCCTTATAAATGATGCATTCATCACTGCAATATACCACTATCAACATCCAAACAAATCAGAACAACCAGATGATGGTGATACAAATAGAAATAAGACATGTGATGTTTTTGAGACTGTAGGATAGCCATATCATGATTGTAACCTATCAGTGGATCTTCCTCTTGATTCTGTGTAGAATAATGTAAGAGAAAACTTCAATGAGTAAAATACATTTCATGATTTAGTTAAACATGGAAATCAAGGGTTGTATTGTGGATGTTTGAAATATTAAAAACATTATTTTATACTGATGTTGTAACATATCAAATGTCTATGAGGAATTACAAATTAGGCAATGCCTCCCAAGTTAGTATCATGCCTACTCGTTGCTAATCACCAGCCCTTGGCCTATTGTAGGCAGGCTTGGGGAGTTATGGATCGAGCCCCATTGTGAAGGGTCGTGACATTTCATTGCATGTTTCCATGGATAATTTCAATTAAACTCCTTTTATTTTTATTCTATAATTATCTTTTCATTAAATATACTGATGGAAATGATATTTTACAATGTTTTGAATGAAATGTCGAAATTATCTTTTAAATGTATTTTTCATCTATGTAATTATCCTTATTTTTTATTATTAAATTTGGGATATTATATAATAATATAAATCATGATGTTTTTCTATATAAATTATGACTAGGTGATAAAGAAATGATTAGGAATCCAATTTCTTTTCAATAGGTTATGCTATGATAAGTTTATAAATGTTATTCAGACCCTGTGACACACATATGTATGGTTTGATTTTGTGATGTGTGGGTATATTAAAGGACTATAAATAATTTGGTAATTACTGATACTTCAGGGTAATATATGGACTGAAATAGGGAGGAATCTTATTCTAGTAAAGTTCTTTTTCCAATATGATTGTATTGGGAGTTAACCTTTACTAAGGAATGATGGAATGGGAATTGAATTCATTAAACTTTGGGAATTCATAAAATATGATAGTATTGGATGTTAACAATGAATAATGAAACGATTTTATATGATTTTGGTTGTTCTGTAATTTATATAAATTTTTCTTATGCTTATGTTAGTATCTCATGGATCATGATTGATTAATATGATTCCTTAATCTTAGGAATTATCTATTTTATAATGTTGATGATTTTTTATGACCCATTATTATTATATATAAATTATTGGGAATAATATTTATAAATTATGAAAAGGATCACAAACCATTATACGTAAATAATTTATGCATATGATTATAAAATTATATCACCCATTGGATACCCTTACTGAGAATCTGAGATAAACATTTTATATGTTTCCATTTTACCCAGTTTGTAAAGAAACATATTATATTAGAAAATACTAAGATGATTTTATGATAGAATAAAATTTTGGGATATTTTATAGGTCATTCGTTAAATTATTTTATTCTGTATCTCATATCAATAGAATCTAAACCATTATAGCCCTTGGGTATGTTTTGTTGGGAAATATATTTAATATTTATCAAAAGTTTTAAAATATTTTTATTTATTTTTTTATCATTAAAAATTGAGTTGGTAAATAACATATACAAAATTTTTAAAAAACGTTACTTAAAATTGTATTTAGAATGTGAAAAGTCATTTAAGGTAAATAATATTTAGTATAAAAATTTAGAAGAAATGTGTTTTTTCATGTGGATGTTTTATAAGAACAAGAATGGTTTGAATAAGTGGAATATAAGGGAAGGAGAAAATAATTATTACGTATCTAAATTTTATAGATTAAGAATATGTATAATGAATTAAACACAAAAATTGAATAAATAGGTTATATAAATAGACTAAATGTGAAATGTACAGGAAGTGAGATAAACTTATTGTATTTCTAAATATGTTAGTAGGACATAATAAATAAAATGATACATGAATCATGAAAATAAAAAATGAATATTTTAGAAAATATCAATGATATTATATATAAATAACATAAAGAATGTGGATATGGAAGAAAAATATTAAATCAAAAAAAGTGGAAATAAAAAGATCACCCAACCGTAACACTCATCATTCATAAAAATAACTAACATATTATATATATATCATGGATTTTGAATTAATATATTTTAAAAATATAAATAATATTTATTACATTAAATCATATTTAATTATTTTAGTTAATTTTATTTATTTTCATTGATTTTATTTTATATTGATCATCGAATGTTAGTAGATCCAACTATTCCATACTCATTTTAGAATAGTAGTCCCACACATTAATCATTCCCTGTAAGTTAGGAATATCCAAAATATTTAATACACTAGAATCATAATGTTATAAATATTTATAAAGGTATATGTTCATTCTATGAATTATATGAGTATTGTTCATGTGGATGAAAACCATAACATTCTCATTATAGTTTATATAATAAAATAGAATAAATTTCGTAAAAAGAATATTTAGATGGGTATATTCATTTCAAAACCTCGAAAAAATAATATTAAATTTAATAAATATAAAAATATTATTTTTTAAATATTTAATTTCTATTTGTACTCACATTTCATTGAATACTTTATATTTTTCAAAACCCAATTTTAAACTATTTTAGTACCCAAGAACCACTAAAAAAGAAATAAATAAAATGCCTTATCCCATCGTTCACTTTTACTCATATAAAATCTATATACCTAGTGGGAATATATACCCAATGAATATATAGAAAAAATGATAATACTGATCATTTAATCATTTGTACGTGCATATATAAATATAAAATACAAACACACACACACACTTATATCTAAAAAAACTTATCAAACACTTACATATTCCCTCAAATATCATCCAAAGTTTTTGATAGAGTTATACCCTAAATCAGTGCATGTATATGATAATATCTAATGGGTTATATAGTTTCTTCATATGGTATAATATATAGTTCAATGTTATATCATATTATATGGATTTGGAATATCCTAAAATAATATATAATGATATCATATAATTTTCTAAATTTAATATAGTAAGTCCTTGATGAATCATGATGTAGGTTAATCAAATAATATGACTAATAAAACATCATAGGATTTCGTATTGAAACGATATTTAATCCTTAATATTAAAATATCCAGTCTATATAATCTATAATTATATATTATGTAAAATATTTAGTGTTCCATAGTCTTCGAACCACATATCATTTTCATATAAATTTCTTAATGTACTAATTAATTCATGAATATTTTGGAATGTATTGAGGGATAACAAAATCAGGGTTATTCTTCGAGAATTGGTTTTAAAGATTTTCCAAGACAACAATTATTTCTTCACAAACCAATCTCATTCTAAAACCTTTTTCTGATGAGTTACTAGAATTTTATTATTTTAATGAGGGTCTACACAATATTTTTTTTGATTTAGTCACCCGGTGTATTATAATAGTATTCATGTCACTACGGAGTATATATTTTTTAATTTTATATGATTAAATTTCATTTTCTATTTTAGTAATTTTAATGTTCTAAATTAAATATTTTATAGCTTCTTTAGGGGTTCATGGTTTCTTGTTCCCATATAGGAAAACTTTGTGAATCATTAGGATAATTTAGCTCCAATTTCATAGGGTTGGTGCATAATTAGTCTGGCCATGTTGTGTTTTAGAAGAAACTGTGTGGGGTGCTCATGTGTATTTAGTGATAGGTGCAATGTTCTATAAATTATTTTTCCAAATAGTTTCTTCTACCATATTCATAAATTTAGGAAATTCTGGTACTACCCCCACATTAATTTAACATTACATCCCACCATTTCTTCTCCCTAACTTTTGGAAGGACTATTCCCACATGAGGATTGTAACAATATGAAATTTTAATTTCATTTTTATATATCATTATGTTTGACAACCTATATTTAACACATCAACTATTGTAAACAGGTTTCAATATATTATAATATCTTTATTAATTATATAATATCATATTAAACTACAAAACATTACCTTAATAAGATAAATACTTAATATGATTTAATGTTAGAAAGGGTTTTTCAAAAAAAGTATTTTTATTAATATTTTTCATTATTAATATTTTCAAAAAAATCAAATTTTAGAAAATTAATTGGATAAAAAAACATAATTTCTGATTTCTAATGGTTAAAATTTATGTATTTAAAATAACATAGAAATTCTAAAAAGGCATATTTTTTGTTGAGCAATTTTATATTTATGAAAATTATAATTTCCATGATTTTATCACCATATAACTATGACCTAGTAAATTAAATAATAATTAATGTAATAAAATATGAAATTAATAAATAAAATTATTCATTTTATAAATTACTTTGTTCATATAAAACTTATCTAAGATATTTTTATGACTAATGTAAAAAATATTTCTTTCATATAAGAAATTGTTTTTTGTATTCACTATAAATAAAGTGTTTTCAATTTTTGGTTCATGTTGTATTTCATTATAAGCATCATAAGATTTATTAAATTAATATAAAATTAATTTATGGATTTAATCCTAGAAACCCTGATAACATTTTAACATATATAAATTTTAAATCATAATAACATTATTTTTCGAAATTGTATGTTATGTGTATAAGTGTTCTTATTTTAAAATTAACATTTCATACTAGTAAAAAATGTTATTTTACAAAATGGTTTTAAAATTTTAAATGAGAAAATTCATATTATGTGATAAGTTCAATTTTACGTTTTTAAAAACTATTTACTAATGTTAAAAATTAATTAACTTTGTAATAGTAAAAGGGTTGAATTGATTATATCAAAAGTGTAAAATTCAAAAATCAATTTGAAAATGTTACTTTATTTTAATTGTTTATATTGGTATTGAAAAATAATTTTCCCCTATAATTATATTCTTTTTATATCCTTATAACCTTAAAAGAAGAAATTTATTATTCAAAACTAAAAATTTGTTTCCCAAATTTCCCTTACATTCACATAAAAAAAATGTCACATATGCCATTGAATGATACACTTCCCAAAAAAACCTCTTTTCGAAACCACCAAAATACTATAAAAATAACCCTCCCCCACAAACATAGTCCTATATTCACTCATTGTTAGAATAATCACATGAAATTAAAGAGACCTCTTAGAAAATAAACATCCTTGATATAAGTATTATCTCCCAATTAATTTTTCATCATAATATTAATCATCCAAATATAATATAACAACAATTATTTGATGAATTTATTATCATTATTACACGAATATGTTGACCTATTATTGTTACAACCCTTATTTATTTATTTCCATCCACTCAGGAAAAGAATTAGACTATCAATTATTTGTTTGTGCAGACAACCTCTTTGAAAAAGGATCATATTGTTGTTTTCCTTATAATTTTCATTTATATATCTGAAAATTTTCAAATATGAATAACCATCATAAAAAATAAAATTTATATCATATGCTTCTGTCATAATGCTATATTTTGTCACTATTATCCAACTCTCACTACTAAACAGTGTCGAACTGGAAAAGAACAGTGCCACCTTCGGCATGCCTCCCTATACACCCAAGGCTGTAGACTAGTGGTGATGATATAATGAGGTATATTGGGGGCACTATACCCTCACGGTTATATTAAAAATATAGGTAAACTAAATTAATAGAATAAATCTATAATAAATAAATATAATATCCATATATGTACTGAGTATCAAATATAACACTTTTAATATCCAATATGATGCTAAAATGTTATTAATAAAACTTTTCACTAGTAAAATTCAATAATTATAAATTAAAAAGTATATAATAATTATTTTTACTCAAAAGTGGTGGATGTGCTAAATTGTCACCTATCCCAATTCTATATTTGAACACATTTAAGCATCGGGTATAGGGTTCTTTCTCTTATCCCTTATAGAATATCAAAAAACTATAGAGTTAACAAATAAAGGACTTAGAGGGGTGTGAATTTGAATTTGTAGGATGACTCCAATGGAATCCCAAAATAATCTATTCATAACAATAATTTCATGTGATGGTACTATGTAAAAATATTTTATGATAATGTGAAAATTATTATGTAAATAAATAAAATATGATCATGTTTGGCGCACGCCTGTCGTGGGGCGTGGCAAAAGCATATTTAATTTTCCTAATGCAGCACATTGGCTGACCAGGGTCGTCTCACTTGAGGAGCATTATAGTCGGTTCAATCACTTATACTAATTCACTTAATCTAATTTTTATTTCTTTTTTTATATTATTTATGAATATATATATTTTTATAGTTTTAGAAAATTTTAAATTTAAATTAAGAAATGCAATATTAAAATCTAAATGCCAATTATTACAAAATGAAATTATAAAAGAAAGGTCTTGGTCCTAGGTTTGGATAACACGAGTCTATTCATTATTTGTTGATTATTTAAATTCTATTTGATAATTCATTTAGTGAAACCTCATTAATGAATTACATCCCATTGATTTATTATGTGTGTGATTTTAACATGCCTTCGGCACACCAAACCACACCTCCTCCAGTAATCCAGTAGAGTTACACCTCAACCGAGAATATTATCCCTACAAGACCTAACTCCACAGTATGCCGTTTCAAACCTTATTGAAACCCAAACTCCACCGTATGATGGTTTTTCCTATGATAAGGTAGGGGAAATGATTAATCAATGAAAAGAAATAGAATTGAAAATAATGTCATAGTGGACGACCGCCACACCCGTGCAATATTCTCTCCTCCACCACAAATAGATTTAAAACATTTTTTTAATTTGAAGTGAAATAATGAATAACGTCATGAATCCTCCCCTATTTCCAAGCCTCAAGTTAGTCACTTGCCATGGCGAAGTGCAAAGAGATCACAATGGAAAGATGGAAGAGAGATAAGAAAAAGTAAAGTTATAAGTGAAAAGGGGTGGAAGAAGAAATGGGAAACACTTTAATAAAATGATTATGAATGAATTACATATGAAATGAAAAATAAAATAAAAAGGGAAATAAATAAATATAAATCCTAAATGGCCCTTTGGCCTCCTCTCCTTGGTGCCCCGGATGTTGTTGGGAAGGAATTGGAATGTCTTGAGGAGGAGGAGCTCTCCTCCTTTTATAGCCATATTTCTGTCCTCCGAATATTGTCGCGTTTTGGAGCCCATAAATGACCTTTTCACGCATTGAGCCCTTATTCAATTTTGTTCATAATTGTCTTGGTCGTGTCCCCTCATAATCTCATCGGATGTGGACAAGTGATGAATGAGGTATGGCCAATTTACTCTGAGCATTTATTCTGTCCAGTCAGAATTATCAAACCGCAAACCACCGTTTTGGAATGAATTAATGTCCCTAAAAATGGCCTTTTAAGGCGTGTCTCCCTTAATGAAAAGTGTTCAAAATCTTCTTATCCGTCTATAAACAAACTTTCAGCTCCATTAAAGTCGAGTTGAGCGAGTTATGGATATTTTACTGAACCTTCTTTTTTCTGGAAGAAATTTCCTGGAAGCTTCCTTGGTGTTCCTGAATAATCTTCAACTTCATTGAATTGTTTGGACCTCAAGATGGTCGAATCAGATCCTGGTCCAAAATAAAAAGTTGAAGGAAATTAAATTTGGATTCTAAAAAGATTATAATCATAAAATTTGTATTTATATTTTATGTAAATGACCAAAATACCCCTGTAGTGAAAAATTGTCCAAAATGCAGAATTTGGTCATTTTTGCATTTAAACGTAAAATAATTCTTAAATCCAAAATTGTTACATATAATCTCAAAATGGTATCTTGGGATGTTTAAAACAATATAAATGCATTAAAAAATGTGCAAATTATATGCCCTGTCAATTCCCCCACACTTAAACTATGCTTGTCCTCAAGCATAAAATCTCAACATGGAATTCAAAGGGCACCAACGTAACCAATATTTAAATTTAAAATGGAATAAAATCAAATTATTATCAATGACCAATCAAATTTTCCATTTCCACAAAAAATAACAATTTAATTTCCCATTTTTCAAAGAAACAATCAATTAATGCATTTTACTTTTCCCCTTTGAAAAATAATGAAGCTACTCCTTTCATTCATTCAAGCTTCTCAATTTATTATTATTAAACATGTCAAATCATGACCTACCTCACTTTTAAATCTTTTCTCTCATCACTCATGATACAGTTAATAGTAGAGTTATGCTCATATCATGAGAACATTCTCCTTACCCATAGGCTTGTAAAGTAACTACTTTCTCCACTTTGTAAAGACAAAACACACATAAAATCATGAGGACTTGCAATAAAGGTTCAAATGACCCTATGGCTTAGGGTTGGTGGGTAAATGATTGAAATAATTTAAGGCCAGAAGTAGGAGGTTTTACTCTTAAGTACAATGCATGATTAATCAAGTGAAAACACAAGATGAACCTCACTCAAATCCCCTTGAAACGTGAATCACAACACCACTCCCCTTTCAATGACATGGGTCATGAGTCAATAAATGATTACAAAGAATGATATCATCCATGTTCTCCCTGTTTTTTTTTGTAAAGCTCCAGAAAGGCACAACTTTATTTTCTTTTTTTTGTAAAGCTCCAGAAAGGCACAGCTTTATTTTCTCTTTTTTTTGTAAAGCTCTAGAAAGGCACAACTTTATTTTGATTTTTTTTCTTTTTTTTTTCTTTTTTTATGGAGAACCGGATGAAATGAAAGAAGCATAATGAAATGATGAATCATGCCCAATTTTCTAATAATACATTGCCCAAAATGATGCCGCACACATTACACCACCCAAAAATGATACATATCCCAAGGAACGCACACGAAAGGCCCTTCCCCCACACTCAAACTTGAAATAACCATGCACAAATACTAAAAGTGCAAGTAGGTAAGGAAAAATTGGATTGTAATGTGGCTTAAACCTATAAGGTAATTCATGGCATCTAAGGGCTTACGAAGGATAAATGTAAAGGTGGGTCTTAGGATAAAATGTGGCTAGCCAAAGAGATGCCTCAATCATTGTAAATGTGGTTTTGTAAAGTCATAGCTTTGACAAGATTCAATACAAGTTCTAGTAGGTGGCACGTCCCAAGATCACTCAAGAAATATGCTCAAGATAAAATACAGAATATTTGGTCTAGAAATCCTCTCAAGAATGAGAATATGATATTGGACAATCACTTATGGCATGATTAATAATAACAAATTAATTTACATGAATTTCAGAAATTCAAAGAATGAAAAATGGAAGGGAAATTTCATTTACATGAATCAATTAATTCCCTTAAATCATGAGTCCTTATTTCAATAACCTTGCTTCACTTTAATCATCCAATTATCCATTTTAATCATTCAATCTCATTAACATTGAAATCTAAAACATGGCATCACAAGATTTCTAAGAAACTCATGTCTCCTATATAAGTTGAGTACATCATTAATTCAAGTGTGGGTATGCAATTCTTATCATTATTGCTTAAAACATGTTTTGGACAAAAAATTTAAGGAGTTTAAAATTTAAAATTTAAAAATGAACTCCCTTTTGAAATAAAGATTCAGTCCCCTTTAATAAATTTTTGGGGCTTCCTTCTGCCATCATGATCCTACAAAAGAAAATTTCAAAATTAAGAACAATTATCATGTCATTAAAGCTCAAAATGATAAGGGGGGAAGGGATGAATGCTAAACTACTTCTAAGAAATGAAATTGAAATCTAAATTCGTATAAAGTAAGGGATAAGTCTTGGTATGATCCCCCAAGTGGGCCCTGAATTTTTACTGCCTCCAGTGGGCAGTACCAGCTGTTATCCAATGTCTGATGGTGGATGTAGCTTCTTTGATTTGAACCACCACATGTGGATTTTCCTAGCTTGTGCTTCATTGTTCTTGTTGAGGAGGATTCCATGTATAGAGTACACCAGATCTACCCCCTTTGCAATGGGGTATAGCTTGCATGGAGGGGGTAGGATGAAGTATGGATCCTCCTCCTTCTTCTTTGCTTCTTGTGCAACATCTTCTTCTATTTCCAGTGGTTGCTTCAGATGTGAAGCAGCATGTGTCTCTGGTTCATCAGGCAAAGCCACTAGAATCTCTTCATGATGGGGCTCCTCCAGTAGATGTTCAATGACTTCAGGGAGCTCTAGGTGTTCCTCAACAGGTGCATCTTCTTTTTCCACATCATCCTCCAAGGCATTATATGAGTCACACAATTCTGAAAATTCAAAAAAGTTGGGAGTTATACTCAAATCAGATTCAATAAATTTAAAAGAGTTTGAGTTCAAGATTATATCATCTCCCTGAGTCGGTTTGGCTTGAATATCTTCTTCAATAGAAAATTCCACTTGGAGTTGATCTTTAATAGATGAAGATAGATAGTCAGACTCCTCCACCTTGAGTTTTTCTTCAACATCATGGATGTCTTCAATGAAATTTGGGAAGACCAGTGGAACATCCTTATTTGCCTTGAATCTTTGAATGTCTGTTTGGAGTTCATCGGCCAAGGTCATCAAATCATCTAGTGAGATCCATGTTGCTAATCCTTTTTCCTTTTGATTGAGCCTTATCATTAGAGCATCAGCCCTTCGTTGGAGGGATTCCTCAGTGTAGTCGGTTTCTTCTTCTGGCACCTGTGAGTAATTGTTCCATGCATTTGAATTTGAGATTGAAGACATTATGGGAAATGGTTTTTTTTTATGATTTTTTTTTTAAAAAAATTAAAAAAATTAAAAAAAATGTGAATTTAGAAAAAAGTGATTGAATTAACTACTTATCTCCCTGGCAACGGCACCAGTTTTGATGCACGCCTGTCGTGGGGCGTGGCAAAAGCATATTTAATTTTCCTAATGCAGCACAGTGGCTGACCAGGGTCGTCTCACTTGAGGAGCATTATAGTCGGTTCAATCACTTATACTAATTCACTTAATCTAATTTTTATTTCTTTTTTTATGTTATTTATGAATATATATATTTTTATAGTTAAAGAAAATTTTAAATTTAAATTAAGAAATGCAATATTAAAATCTAAACGCAAATTATTACAAAATGAAATTATAAAAGAAAGGTCTTGGTCCTAGGTTTGGATAACACGAGTCCATTCATTATTTGTTGATTTTTTAAATTCTATTTGATAATTCATTTAGTGAAACCTCATTAATGAATTACATCCCATTGATTTATTATGTGTGTGATTTTAACAGGCCTTCGGCACACCAAACCACTCCTCCTCCAGTAATCCAGTAGAGTAACACCTCAACTGAGAATATTATCCCTACAAGACCCGACTCCACAGTATGCCGTTTCAAACCTTATGGAAACCACAACTCCACCGTATGATGGCTTTTCCTATGATAAGGGAGGGGAAATGATTAATCAATGAAACGAAATGGAATTGAAAATAATGTCGTAGTGGACGACCGCCACACCCGTGCAATATTCTCTCCTCCACCACAAATAGATTTAAAACATTTTTTTAATTTGAAGTGCAATAATGAATAATGCCATGAATCCTCCCCTATTTCCAAGCCTCAAGTTAGTCACTTGCCATGGCGAAGTGCAAAGATATCACAATGGAAAGATGGAAGAGAGGTATGAAAAAGTAATGTTATAAGTGAAAAGAAGTGGAAGAAGGAATGGGAAACACATTAATAAAATGATTATGAATGAATTACATAAGAAATGAAAAATAAAATAAAAAGGGAAATAAAGAAATATAAATCCTAAATGGCCCTTTGTCCTCCTCTCCTTGGTGCCCCAGATGTTGTTGGGAAGGAATTGGAATGTCTTGAGGAGGAGGAGCTCTCCTCCTTTTATAGCCAGATTTCTGTCCTCCGAATATTGTTGCGTTTTGGGCCCCATAAATGACCTTTTCACGCGTTGAGCCCTTATTAAATGTTGTTCATAATTGTCTTGGAAGTGTCCCCTAAAAATCGAATCAGATTTGGACAAGTGAGGAATGAGTTATGTCCAATTTACTCTGAGAATTTATTCTGTCCAGTCAGAATTATCAAACCGCAAACCACCGTTTTGTAATGAATTAATGTCCCTGAAAACGGCCATTTAAGGCGTGTCTCCCTTAATGAAACGTGTTCACAATCTTCTTATCCGTCTATACACAACATATCAGCTCCATTAAAGTCGTTTTGAGCGAGTTATGGATATTTCACTGAACTTTCGTTTTTCTGGAAGAAATTTCCTGGAAGCTTCCTTGGTGTTCCTGAATAATCTTCAACTTCATTGAATTGTTTGGACCTCAAGATGGTCGAATCAGATCCTAGTCCAGAAGACAAAGTTGAAGGAAATTAAATTAGGATTCTAAAAAAATTATAATCATAAAATTTGGATTTATATTTTTTGTAAATGACCAAAATACCCCTGTAGTGAAAATTTGTCCAAAATGCAGAATTTGGTCATTTTTGCACTTAATATTAAAATACTTCTTAAATCCAAAATTGGTACATATAAGCACAAAATGGTATCTTGGGATGTTTAAAACAATAGAAAGGCATTAAAAAAGGTGTAAATTATAAGCCCTGTCAATTTTCACTGAGGTCATAAATAATTTTGAAAACATAGGATTCAACCAGTGTCATATGTATATGATCATGTTGTGGGTACCCATTCCAAGACAGTCCAAACATTCATAGAGACTATATATACATCCCCAGACTTATTTGGAATCCAATAGAAATAAACTTATCACCAGGACCTTAAAATTCAATTTATGGGTGTGTGTTATCCCTTGAGCTCGACCATAACATCTATCATCAATTCAGTGGTGTAATACACCCTAAAATTAACGACAATATCCCATACCCACCCGATGAAAATATTCACCTCATGTTTAACAATAAAATCCATTATTTTCTATAACACAAATTAATAAAAAAACATATCAGTTAAAGTAAAAATATTATGTCTAATTTAGTTTAAAACTTCCAATTTACCAAATTCAGTCCATATATACCAACTATAAATTAAGATAAAATATATAAGGTAAATCACTGATTTACCAAGTCCTTTAACAAGTCATTTATAATTTTTGAAAAAACAAGAACCAAACTACAATACCAATGTGAATTAATGATAAAAATTCATTTATCTGAGATATATAAATTGACCCATACTTCTTAAACATATATATCACATCTTTATAGACTAATATTCATTACATGACATAATTATCCAAACAATTAACATACATTTATAGTTCAATTATAAACACATATACATTAAAAACCGGTTCATCAATGAACTACATTGTATCCCAAATAATTCTTTATATCTATCACTCATTCTAACCATATCATATTAAAATCATTCTTAATAATATGGGAATGGTAATATAAAAAAGGGTTATATCATATGATCAGTAAGGGTAAATAAGGGAGATATCAATGGTGACATGATCATAACATAACCATAAGGGTATGAGGACATGAGAATAAACATTTAAAATAATACCCTACATATCTTGGATAAAATATTGATTCATGGAATAAAAATTGATTATTCCTAACACATTAATCTTATTGGAATCAATTAACATGATCCATGAGATCTTAACATTGTCATAATAAATATATTTTTTTCATACATATATGTATAGAATATCATTCCCTTAGTTTCCATGGATGATTCCCTAGACTATCATAGTGTAATTGGTTAACTCTGTAAACCACTATCGTAGCCAAGTTTCACTCCATATACTATCATACTAGACAAACTCCCTTAATGAAATTAGTACACTCCCTATTTTATTCCTATTTATCTCATCAAATATCAATATCTATGAAATAAATTATAGGGATATATAACTCTCACCTAACTGATCACATAATGAAAATCATGCATATGTTTTCAAAAAGATAATAAAACATCCATCATATTAGAAACTATTAAAAATATGTTTCATGAACATTTTATTATAGCATAACTAGTGGAATTGAAATGGTTTTTTTAAAGTTTCATTTGTTCATCATATCATAACCCAGGGAAAAACAACATGTTTTATAATGAAATTTTCATCATTATCATAAACAATCTAGATAATGAATAAGGGTGGTATCAATGGATGATATCCATAGAAAAGGATAAATAAAATACATTTTTTTCTCATTATTGGATAGAAATACCATTATAATATAATTAAATCATTTTTCACAAAAATATACCTTCCACTTTGAAAATATATTTTCAATAACAGAAACGTTACATAACAATTGGGAAATAATTTTCTTTAAAAAAATCATTGTAAAATATAAAAAAATCCTTATTGTTTTTAGAGTTTATGATTTTTGGATATTTTTAATGTTGTATGAGTTGAAAAGATGCCTTCCTTTCATAATTCTTAAAACATAAAAAATTTCCTTATTTATGAAGAGACTAGATGATTCCATTTAGAATATTTTAAAAATGTAAAACATTGTTAATAATTACTTATAATAATAATGGGATAATATTTAAAACCATATTAGAAACAATTTGATAAAAGTTCCCTTTGAAAAAAAATTGACTGAAAAGATAAATAAATTCGATTTTGTTTAAAAAAATATTTTATGTCTCATATGGACATAAGGTAAATAATATGAAAGGAAAAAATATAACTTCATGAAATAACCATATGAAAATAAAATTCATTATTTTATTAAGAGATATATTATATGATTTCCTTATGAAATATTAACCATAAACAATCCAGGTAAATAATGTGATTATAACAAAAATCACTTTCCACTTTGGTAACATCTTATTCATACGCCCTTTTAAAGAAAGAACATTAAATGGGTATGTATTTTAACATAAAATATATTAATTATAAGTATATACAACTTATAAATTAACAATTGGTGAATATCCCATGTGTCTCATAAAAATAAATGTTAGAGGAAAATTAAATACCTCTATTTTTAATTACCACAAAATCACTCTAGTCCTCAATATAATAAATTTAAATTTATTATAATTTTATAATAGATTAATTCACAAACTTATAATATCATATTTCATTCCCTTTTATAACCTTTAAATTAAATTTCAATTATAATTATTTATTAAAATCATTGTTTTCATATGTAAAATATTTCATTCTTTTATAATAATTTCAGTTTAGTGGTTTCATTCTATATACCTTGACCTGGGTTACATATTTTTAAAAAATAAATCATTGAAAAAAATCATATATATAAATTATATAAATATTTATAGTCATTTATAAATGATATATATTTAAAAATTAACTTCATTATTCATGGAAATGGTAGGCCCTACGTACGTAAGAACACTATTTTAGCTTTTCATTTGGTGAAACAAATGAATGTTAAATAATAATACAACATTAAAAAAATTATAATATCATATATGAAATATATATCTTCTAAACACATCAATATTACCATCAATGAAAAAATAATTACATCTATTTATGTATATGGATGTCCACATATATTTACGTGCGAAGTTACCATTTTCTAATATATTAGACTATAATAATGTTGATGGGATATAATTATTACAAAATTATAATAATTTAATGAGTATCATATATTAACATAAAACCCATCATAATAACCGTCCATGAGAAAATTTTATTAAAAAATAATTATATCAAAATGTGTAGAAGGTGAGTTGAACATAAGTACATACAATAATGTAAATTCCAATTTGATGGAAAGAGGGTGAGTAAATGACGATTCATTTTCCAATTAACATTTCATTATATTTAGGATTACTAATATTTTATATTCATGTATAAAAATAATGGAACCCATTAAATCAATTAAATTATAACACTTTTAAAAAATTTAATGTCATTTATTTTATTCATAAATTAACTGAATAAATACTTTTTCAGAGTTATGATAGCAATCAAGGTAATTTATATAACAAATAAAATTATAAATAAATATCAATAAAAAATAAATTTGTTCTCATTAAAATAGAACTTTTGATTCGTTCATAACAAACTCATGTATTTATGTAGAGACACACTAGATATTTAAATGTAAGAGTGAAATTTTATAATTTTATTTCCATTAAATATTATATCAGTCATTTTCAATAAAAATAATCAATTTAAAAAGTAAATATCTAGAATAACAAGATAAAAATCGAATTCCCAACATCCGATAAGATTTTGGGTAAAAATTATGGAATTATCACTTAGTTATGACCTAGATTATCCAGATTTACCATTAATTGATGTGATATGTTGTACTACATTAACGACGCATATTGAATAAAACAAAAAGGGGCTTATTTAACCAATACTAACCTCATGATTCCAAATATGAAATTAATTTTTTCAAAATAAAATTCTATATGTGGTTGAAATTAATTTTAAAATAATCACATTAATCACTTTAAAATAAGATTTTTTTAAAATATATTTTTATATATAAAACCTAGATTGTACTTAACACATTCTTAGAAAAAAATATATAACTAATGTTAAAAATATAATAATATATATATACATATATACATATATCATTAATATCATTCAAAAAAATAGAATAGTTTATTTTATTAATATAAAAAATAGAATATTTTTATAAAAACTATTCTCATAAAAACGTAACATTTTCTTCCAAATGACTATATTTTTATTTATTATAAATTAATAAACAATGATTAATTATATATATAAACCATATCTTTATTATAATTTAGATAGAATTAATCATAGAATTCAATCCAATGACTAGGAGATAAGTGTCACATTACATAATAATACTTTAATAGGACACCGCACTGTGTTTTAAGATTGTGTTACATGAAATTAAAGCCGTCAAAGAAAATTTATTTTTTGACAACAATGAAATAATTAGAATGAATTAAGTTATCATGATCGATATCAACCCACCATTACACTTAGAATACAAACTATTGAAGTCTTAATGAGATTTTCCTAAAATGTTGTAAACACATGGTAAAAACACTATATAATAATTAGATGTGAAATAAACTAAGAAAATGAGAGAAAATGAGTCATAAACAAACCTAAAGTCTTACTATACAAGTTTAAAGTAATTTATTATTATTTTTTCTTTGATAAAACTCCATTTAACTCTATTGAGGGGAGCCTATCACTAGCCCATTGCACATCACCATCATGAACTATCATTGAACTTCATCCATCGAAGCAAGTTACTATGCACCTAGAAGTCAACATACACTATCAATCAATGCCATATATTGTCATCTTGTACTATCATATCCAAAATTATCCACCATCACTAATTAGGTATTAATCCACAAAAATTCCACACATGAAACTAATTTTCATATTTCTACAAAATCACACCACTACAACCTTTCAAAATCCCTAAATTTGTGTTTCTCTATATCTGGAACCTCATATTTTTATAACAAATTATAAAAAAAACATAAAACTAGGAAAAAACAAAATTTATCACCTTATGTGTTTTAACCCAGTACTCATAATCTCAGAACACCAATGTTGAGGGATATTACCCATGTAAGAAAGTTTTGGAGGGGGATAAAACAACACAAAGAGGATTGTGTGATTTGTGGAAGAGAATTATGTTATGTGTATTTATAATAGAGGGGGATATATCACCATATTATCCTCTTTTAAAACCCAATATAGACTAGAGGGTTGGATAATGGGTCTTATAAAATAGATGGTTTGGCCTCCAGTAACTATACATAACAACTAAATATCCACTGGTTATCTAGTGTTCTGGTACCAGCTAGCTGATGGCATTTGAGTCACTTAGATACAAGCCCTGGAATCCTATTAATCCCCTTTTATTATCCCAGGATTAATCAAAACCCCTCTAAAATCTATTTAAGGAAAAAATTTAGGGTGTTGGGAATAATTTAAAAGTGATGTTCCTCATTGGAAGGTAGGGTGACACCTCCTAACCTCTAATCATGTAATCTTAAAAACCTACACAAATATCCCCCCTTCATACTCACTCAATGTTTCCACAATCATGATATATTAAAAAATTACACTAGTGATAACTATTAATATGGGTTTCATGATAGATTATCCATTCCATTCATGTAATTACATTAGAGCCATAAATTTCTAGCAATATGAATTTCTAGAGTAAATGAATGTTGTCTACTAACATTGGGCAACCGGAACACATCAGAATCCCCCTATACTTATGACTGGGGACATATCAATTGAAATAAAACCATATAGGTTTTCCAAAACTGACCCAAGCCTCAATGAAAGTAATAATATATTATCTATTTTTAGGAAAGGATGATAAAAATTATTGAATGTAGTGTAGATGAAATAACTATACCTCATACGGTTGTCAAGTTGACATCCTACTGAATCTTCATATGATTTACAATGTCCCCCAACCCAAATGTAAGTCTTATCAATGAAATATGGATTACCAAATACATATTTACCTAATGACAATATTTTCAACATCCTTTAGCCCCACTACCACCAACATGGATAGAATGACCATTATAGGACCAAATACTACACTATTGGGGTGTTGTAGTCACCCAGATTCTTGAACAGCGAACTAATCCTAATCCCTTACCACAATCAGCTAACTAGAATTTTTAGAAAAAGACATAGGAGACACATAATCCTACATATATATATATATACATATAAATACAATTGAGTATGGGGAAATGAGATCCCTAGTGTCCCACATGTTCATAAAGGTAACATTGCTTCTCTCTATAATGTCAACGATTCTAAGAGGATATATTTGACTACCTAGAATGACCCCACCACCCTAGCATTAGTCATATTATTGATGGCTCTATCAACCAGATATCCACTGACACTTCGATATGGACCAGATGGAAATTATCATACATCCCAATAGCCCCAACTGATATTCCTCTTTTAGATCATGGACTGGTTCACAATATTTTTAATGAAGAATATAGAGAACACGTTCACCTAAAACCTGATCTCATGAACCAGAAATTCCTCAATGATTCTAGTACCATTTTCCTCGTCACCTGATAGGGTTATGGATAACACTAAAATCATATTGAAATGGTTAGTGTTGTCCATAACACCAATGTATCCATACTCTAACATCATGGATACATGATCCATATTTGGTCATAGAGTTACATGGAATAAGTGTCTAAAGAATTGACTTTGTAAATCCATCTTAATGTGAACAACATGATACTTCTCATAAACAAGGAAATCCTACCATAGTTGTACTATTTAATTCAACATGTACATGGGTATCTTCACCTTATTATCATTCCATGTCTCTATGTTGTTAGGATTGGTCTTCATAGACCCCACCCACTACCCAAATACTTGCATACCTCCATCAACGATGAAGAATGGATGATTATAATGATGAAGCACATGTGTAAGATTTGACATGGAATGATTGGCCTGGGGTAGTCTCCTTTCAATGTTCTAACCCACCAATAATATTCCATCATATATAAGATCATCTAAAATGGTACGTTTAACAACTATTAGTTCTTTTCCACTCATTGGGGAAGCATGTCCACACTCTCCTTTAGGATCTGGAACCCTCACTCTCTTTGGAGATATCACACATTAGAAAAATTGATGATATTAGAATGATATATATTATATGTATTAACCAATTTAAAGTTAAAATGAGACAAATAAATGAATAGATGGTATTTTTGGATATACCCCATATTTACTTTAAACCATATTCAAGATAAAATTTTTAATTTACAATAAAAATTCAATTTTCTTAAGGTATGCACAAATAGTGTGTCATTCACATTATACAAGGGAAATTCAAAATAGTTTTCTTAATGATTATTTATATTGATAAAATCCTCATTTAATACATTATTTTTACATATTACTCTATCAAGGTATAATCCAGGGAATTGGCTAAGTAGATTCCATCATAGGCTTTTATGAAAAATTGACATAAAAGGAATTGCTATTATTTTAAATAGTCAACCCCCCATGTATCCAGAGGAAGACTCATATTCAAACATTCATATCACAAAATCACACAAGCACCCAACACAGGTATCCTTATGTGCCTATCATAATGCACAAACACACACAATTCTCCCTTGTCATACCGGTCCATGAGTGATAAAATCAAGAATAAAGTATTGAAAAAAATATTTTCATAACAAAAGGTTTAAATGTATAAGATATAAAAGTGAAAACAATTATAATAATACCATCAATAGGGACTTGTCTCGTAACCTGTATATGGGTAAGATACTCCAAATAATTATCTCATTACCAAGAACTGATGTATTCCAATTTTTATATCTATAATCCCAAATATTAATTCAATAATCATAATACAACATTTAAATAGAACCCAGTCATAGATCGAATATCTTTGTTAAACTAGCATAACACCACATCACTATAGGCAGGCCTCACCATATTCCAAAGGCTTCCAACTAGATCTTTTGGTCTAAAGAGGTATCCTGTAGAAACAATACCTATATAGTTAGAGTAAATTACAATGGTTAAATAATATAAATAAAATAAATGCTTAATAACTCAATCTATCACACGTGAAACTACCAATAATCAAAAATAACCCATACATGTTACAAAACGATGTTACAAGACAGTCAATACAACATGTCACCAGTCATATACAATAGTTATGAATGAAAAATAAGAAATAAGAAGCAGCATTCTACGTGGACTGATCATTTGTCAAAAACCAATCCGAAATCCCTACTAGAACATATTTAAGCGCCTTTCATATGGTACTTACCCTTTTCCAAACCCGCATCCTTGAAATGTGATGGTGTACAAAAAAATTTCATATGCAGGATAAGAGTATGAATCAATATGGAACAACCAATGGTATCCCCAAAAAATAAAGTCAGATTAATAATTTCATGTTGTGGTACTATGTATAGATATTTTTGGACACTAGAAGATTAAATAAATAAAAATATATATATATTATCATGTTCCCTGTGGGGACACATCTAGTTAGACTCACATACATTTTCCAGTTCTAGATGTCTCTAAGCATGTCTTAAATATAATTCCAAATTAATCCACACATGTATAAAGACCATATACTCATCTACCTATCTATCATCCTCTTGAGGGGAATATAATCATCCTTGAGGCCCCAGAGTCCACCTAGGGGATCCTTGTTCTCTATTTTGTTTATCAATAATATTGAAAACCCACCATGGGATGTTTCCATCCATGGTTTATCGATAATATCATATATCCACATAGTGATTTTGTTCCCCCAAATATTGAACATAAAACCCATCATTTTATATAAAATTATGTAATAAAAAACCCTACCATTCAATTAACACTATCATTTCAAATTTAAATTTAAATTCAAATTCCAAAAATATAATCCATAAGTACCAACCCTGAATCAAGAAAAAATCCACAATGGTTAAATCCCATTTTACATGTTATTTTTTATACCATTAAGTATTTTCCAAAAATAACTAAAATATATTTCCATGTTACATTAATAATGATAAAACATCCATTTCAACAATGCAGTAGATTATCAACGAAGTTACAATTTTTAGAAACCATCCCTGTATTAATATGAGTTATATATCATGTCAAGGAAAAGTTTTAACCATAAAATGATATCTAGACTCAAGAATATAGAACTAAATTTTGATGAAGTGAACAACACTATGGGAAACTTATGGAAAGAATGTGAAAATCATAGGGACTACCAAATATATGTCTATGATAGGTCACATTCCTGACATCAACAAATGGGGTCGTACAGAAACCTTACGCCTTTGATCTCATTATTCTAGAGCCTAAAAACCAAGGGTCAAGGGAGATTTCTCATGGAATAATTAGGGGGTATGGTTTCTCCAAAGTAGATAGGGTTGTGAAATATAGTGGAGAAAATCGGTTTAGGGTTATTTTGAAAATTGGGGGAAAAAGAACAAATTTACCCTCATAAAAAAATAACAATCTAGAACCCCAAATATAATGGTGGGGATCTAATAAAAATACATAGCTACTGGATGGCCATAATTTGGTAGGTTTTCGGGTGTAGTCTATCTAGTGGAATTGCAGTCACCTGGTCGCATTCTCTAATCTCTTCTTTATCCTTCTAAACACTTATGCGACTCCCCAAACCACCTTTAAAATATCATTAATTAAAAATTCATGGAATTATGCAGAAATTAAATTAAAATTATTTCTTCCTTAATTATATGGTATAAAATCATGTAAAAAGAAACATCATATTAAATATACTCTCTCATTTAGTTATTGTTTGTTCATGTTTAGGTCGGTTTAACCGCACAAATAAACAATTAAAGAATATATTATTGTGGATTGATATGAAAAAATAATAAATTGTTTATTTTAATAATATAACAAGGATATTATTATTGTTTTTGAATATTTATATTGGGAATATAATTTTTTATTAATAAATAATTGTATTCCACTTAATAAACTAAAATGAGTCGCTATCAACATGGTTTTCACAAAGAATAACTAAAAAATATACATAACGAAATAATAAAATTTGAAATAAATATGAGTTATATGTTATTGTATTTATTAATTATATAACAATAATGAACTTGGAAACAAATTATGGGTAATGATATCCAATTTATTAAACATGCAAAAAACTGTCAATGTTATAAACACCCAATGTGGAAAATCAGTGAATTTCAAATAGATAACTACTATTTATGAAGTTAATAAATAAAAATGGATTTGATTAAAGTTATTAATTATTATATTATGATATATATAAATATATATTATTAATGGTATGAATTTTCTTTTGTGGATTCCATGAATATGTGGTATAGGTTTTAATCAAAAATTTATCACTCAAGACTTGATTTTTATAATTACCCCAATTCAACCTTTGGGTTATATATGACATGACTTTGATATATCATATCAAGAATTATATTCAAATCAAGGTCTTTAATGTTCATTTACAATCATTCTTCTTGATCATTTATAATTCGAATGTTTTAAAATTCATAAAGTTTTTCTTTGTCTAAATTGTGATAAACTGAGACATAATACATTTGGGGAACCATGCTTTCTTTAAATGGTATATTCACTAACCATGGATATATATTTATAAAATAATTTCTGTTTCATTGGATTTATAATAGAAATATAATTTCATTTTTCAAGTGTCTGTGGATCCAATTGTTTCCCCAGCAGTATATATTTTTTATAACTAAATATTCAATCCTTGATTTATGATTATTCTCTTGAATTTATATGTTTGGAAAATTCTTCAATTATATTTTTATTTTGGATTCTCAAAATATTTTATAGGGATATACATTCTTACCACATAAATCCTTTTCCATATATTTATTACTTCTTGATATATGTTTCCCAAAAGGTATATTGGTAACTTAAATATATTTCTATGGGTTATAACATTTTATCATTAACATTAATTTCACATGATTCTATTCTCCCACCATAATATTTAATTATATGGTTTTTTATAATCAAATTTTGTAAAATGTTGTTTCATTGAAAAAAACTTATTACCATTTTAAAAATTATTTGTTTCAAAAAATTTAATCATTATAGGTATTAAACGAATAGACTTGAAAACATAAGATGTTGGTTTATTATTGATGGATACATTATGTTTTTGAATTTTTCAGTTTTTCATAAATGTGAAGCTATTGATTAAAATCTGGGATATTATATTATTTAATATTATGGTAAGAAAGTAATCTTTATATAGATATTAAGATAATATAACCTTAGTGAAACTTATTAAAATAATTATAAGTATTAGATGAAATCATGATTTTTTGAAAAATATTTTTTAATTTATTTTTCCCATAATTTATAACCCTCTCTTGAAACATGAATGTAGAATTGATTTTACTACATAGGTACCTTTGGGTAATAGCCAAGTAGAGGGGATGTTGGGTATTAACTCAATCATGATCTGGTTCCCGAAAAGGTGGCCTTGATTCACACCTATATAGACACCCCTAAGGGGTATGCATCTATTAATTAGAGATCAATTTAAAAAAAATTATGATGGATTTGAATATGTTTGTGTTAGAAAACCTATTAGTGAAATTACTAAATATAACAAAGGATAACACCTAGAGATTAATATATTGATTTGAATGTATGTTTGTTTTAAAAAAACTGGAATAAGGGAATGCATATTTTGATTTATGTTTTCATATTAATATTTTAGATATTATCATAATAATTTTTTTTAATTGATTAGTTGAAAAAATATTAACAAACTAATGCTTTGAATCATATGTTCCTATAAACCACAATGTCCTACAATCAAATTAGGGAAAAAACTCAAATGGTTGGGAGCCTTTTTATTTTCCAATAAAAATTCAAAACGGTAAATTTCCAAGTATTACCTATGTTAGTGATATTAATATATAAATAATACTACAAAATCTTATCTATTCAAGATAGTGATTGGTATTTATCGATGATATCTAATATATTCTAATATACATAGGATTGTGTAAAATTCATTATGATTTTTCAACAGTATCTGTAATTTAAAAGTATTGTAATATATATTAAATATCATAAATAACCATGAAAAGTGATATTATAACAATGAATTATTTTTATAGATAAATATCGATAACACATTATTGGGGTATGGATAACTCTTAAATTTTATATACACATGATATTGAAATAATAAATAGTGGATTAATTTTTAAGAAACAAGTTCAGTAGTAAATGGTAAAATTCAGATTTATAATTGATTCATTATATTTTTTTCGATGTCTGTCTCGTTTTTTAGATCATGATATATAGTGACTAATTTAAGATCATATAATATAGTGGTTGATACCATTTTAGGGATAAAGTATAGTTAATTATTTAAGGAATATGTTTTTTTAATTAATTTCATGAAGATTCATATTGGTTTTAGAATGTTATTCTATTGAATGTATATAATTATAGTATATACATACATGGGAAAATTATTATAAGAATTAAAAATGTTGTTTTATGAAGGATAACTTGTATTTAAAGAGTATAGATTTTAATGATATTTTGGTTTATTATATTTTAATATTTATGGTAATTTGGGACATTTTTTATAATAATTATAATTATTATGAAATAAAATAGCTCAAATAAACATATAAATAACCAATAATTATATTTGAGGAATTTAGGGTGATATTGGTTGAATTATTTTGGATACAATACCAATTTCAAAAATCTATAAAAGATTAGTATTTTAATGTGAAACATCTTGAGGTTAAATATTCTTATGGTTTTTTATGATAACTATCTTATAATGATAGTCACCCATGATTGATATTTTGTTTACATAGAGCTATAACTAGACAAAACTGTTGTTCTGAAGGACAATGTGAATATTACCTCAATGAAAAGACCAATAGAATGAGTGTTGGAGTGAAAATTATTGTCAAGATTCCAAACAAGATTTCATGAAATATAACTACAAATGTAAAAATATTAAAAGTCCCAAACACATAAAATTATAAAAATATGGATTCATAATAAATATCATGTGGTGAAGATAATTAATAAAATTGGATTAAATTCTCTACATGTCAAAAATAAGGCCAGAAGCATATGAACATTTTCTATAAAGAGGTGTGTAAATTTATTAGATTGGATTTTATTGACATCAGACTAATAAATGTAAACCAATTATATTAGGTACCAAATATAATTTCCTTTAATTCTAGGAAAGTTGAGAATTATTTGACATAATGGGACAATCCAATAGACAATGAAAGAAATAATCCACGACATCTATGTGATGAAGGAAAATATTGTGCTATTAGTTTTCACTATTTAACTGCATGTATCCTAATTATCATATGTTTTAACAATATAATTTATATTTGGATGTGAAAAACTCTTTGTGGTATGATTATCATATAATTTAATTTCAGTTTTTTTTTAAATAATTCATTAATAATCTATGCCATCTTCCCTTAGTATAATTCTATGTAAAATAATGAATGGGTTTGAACTCTTTATAAAGAATATATAATAATTTTTACTCTAGATAAATCTCATTATAAACACTAAAGAATCTAGTGAACATCTATTGGTGTATGGTTAATTATTATTTCCCTCTAGAATTTACCATGATCTTATGAATCAAATTGTTTGCATGCAATTTACTTATGGCTGTAATATGTAACACCCCAAAATTTATATTTCTATTAAATAATTAAATGTTTTTTTAACTATTATTTCATGGAACAACTAATTTAAAATTTTCAAAACATTTTTTCATAACTTTATAAATTACCCTATTTTTATAATCAATTAAACATTATTATATTTAAAAGAAAATTAATTAATATAAGTCAATATTAAAAAATCAGATTTTCTCTATTTATTATTTTTTATAATAAAATATGAATTTTATAATTTTATAATTTAAAATAGATTGGATAAACCCCATTTTAATTAATTACACCCACATAAATTTAAATATAGATAATTTTTGATCAATTTCTAAAAAAGTTATTATTTCGATGAAATTTTTCGGATTTGCAAAATTTATAATTTCCATTATTAAATTAGTTTGTGATATTGACCTAGAAATTTAAAGAACATAAAAATAAATCAAATATAAAATCATGGAATAATATTATCAATTTTTAAATATTAATTTTACATATAAAACGTATTCTATATAGTATTAGATCTAGTAAAAAATGTTACTATAAAATAAAAATATTTTTTTATCTTCTATTTAAATAAAATGTTAAAATGGTGAGGATCCATTTCATTTTTCCTTATAAAACACATTAATTTTTATATATTCATAATAAATAAATATAGGTATTTAAAATTAATATTCAAGATTTTTTTATAACATATATAATTTTACATTCTAAATATTAATATTTTTCAAATAACTATTTTACGAATATGAGGTTTCTTATTTAAGAATAAAAAACTCATCCATATATAAATTTAATTAGATAAAATGGTGTTTAAAATCAAAATCATAATTTCCAAATTGTGTAATTAGAGAACATTTAATTATTTTTCAAATTATTTACCAAGGTCTAAACATAATTATCATTATAAAAGTAAAAGGTTTAAATTGAATTTGTCATAGTTTAAAAGTCTTAAAACATGTAAAAATACATTAATTGAAAAGAATATTTGTTATTTTTATCAGATATATATGTTAACCCCACAATTAGTTCTATTTTATAACCATAATCACAAGAAGAATACATTTTATTATTGGTAGATGTAAAAAATCATTAATAAGTTAACAAACTTTTATTTAAAAAAGTACTACATTAACCCTTAAAATATAAACATACCATTAAAATTCATCCTTTTACATCATATATGTTACTCTATATAGAACTCTATACCATGAACATAATCCCTTATTCTCACATTCTGAGGCTAAGATCTTCAAATTCAATGAGACTTACAAGAAAAATTCAAGTTCTCGACATAAGTACTATCAACCACTAAATTTCCCTAATTAATATTATCCTTCCGAATATATTATAACAATAATGATGTGATGAAATTATTATAATTTTAAAACAAATATGTTTTTATATTAATGTTAATTAAATTATTTATTCATTTCATTCAATCAAAAAAATTGAATCTCAAACATGTGTCAGTGTGGACTGCTGCCTTGATGATTAATAGCCTCGTTAACATAAAATAAAATAAAATATAGGAAAGTACAGAATTTTTAATTATGAGGTATAACCCACATATATGGGATTGTATAAAATATTAATTAAATAAAATATACCAAACCTAATTTCAAATTTTATGAATTTAAATCTAAGTTACTCAGCAGGTGATTTATTTGCTGAATAATATAGGGGAAGGAAATATATAATAGGCATCCGAATGTAATGAATCTAGGTTCATGGGATAAATATATATGAACAATTTAATTAACTACCATGAATTCATCAGAATCCTGTCTTAGTGAGCCCAAGGGTCATGAAAAATATGCTTAATCACCAGTTCTTTTTTTCTCAAGGACGGGTACAATGAATTACAAATAATTAGTAAGCCAAAACCTATTTTTAAACATAGGGAGTGGAAAAGACCAATGGTCGTGTTGTAATTATATATCATATAATTCATATTAAGAAAATTTATGAAATATACTCTATCAATGATCATTCTCAAAGAAAGAAATAAATTACAACCTTTTTCTAACCCCACTAACAATGGTCATGAAAGAAAAATAAAGGAAGAGATATAATTGATGAAATAACATGAAATCCAAACATGATTTGAATTTAAATAAAAAATAATGCATACAATAAATCTCCTTTCATTATTTTTCTTCGACATAAATAATTCAACCACTCATACTATCCAAGAGCGGGTGTAGAAAAAAAGATCCTATATAAAAGTGGTAGTAGAATGTACGCCTTCATATATTGGGTGTTGGGTGTCGAGCTCTGTCCAGACCACTAAAATGGTGTAGATGAGGGGTCTCTATTTTCATTCTCTGTATGGGACGTACCTGAGGATTTTTGTACGTGTAATGTAATTATACATCATGTAATCAAGAAACATGTTTGCCTCCTTGATTTCTAAATTCACACGAGTCTGATATAAAGCTTTGAATATTTGATTCATTTCATGGAGTGTAAGTTGGACTCAAAATGTGTAAACTTTAAATCATCATATCTCGTGAATCTTGTCATAATATTCAACGAAAACATAGGTTAAAAAATTTTACTTTGTATAATGAGGTTATATGATATGTTTTAATCTTCAAAAGCATGCAATGAAGTCAAAACTTGTCTTGTCCAGACCTTCTTCTCTTAATGAATCCACAATGAGAACTATAATTAAAATATTTTTCATAACGCAGCTTCATAATTTCTAGCTCCACTTTGGCCTCCAAAATCCAATGTCGCGCCACTTCAAATTTCTCAAAGTGAGAAGTGTCTTTTTTCTCTTATATCCACCAAATTTCATTCCATTTTCAGAAAACAATTGTTTCCTACCATAAAACATATAACAAGTCAAATAGATATAAAATATAAATTAAAAATAAATACATTAAAAAATTGTAAAATATATGGATGAAATATACTTATCCATGCTGAATAAATTTTTCATTTTATACAATTCAGTAATTATTTATAAAAATAAATAAAATCAAGTTAATCATTCTAAAAACATAAAAAAATTTCTCTATGATTTGGTATTTTTGGAATAAGAAAAATTTATAATGGAATTTTTATTTTTCTATTAGTGGTTGGGTAAAGTCCTAAAAAATCCTCAAAACATAATTACGAGATTTGGCACACTTAAAAGTGTGGTTCTTGGATAATGTTTTTATCTTCAGATATGTTTCTGATGGTTGTTTGAGTTTTGGGAGCATAGATATCTAAAAATATACTTTCTAAGAGGAACATATAGTGGTGCATTATTAATTTAAACAGTGTGATGCGAATGGAGAAATTGTGTATCTCTGTAAGGGGGTGTCACACAGTTTTTCTAATTTTGAAAATTGGGGTTCATGGTTAATTAGAATGTCTATACAAAACATATAAAGGTTAGAACATGGTTTGCACATTGTTTTCCAAACTGTTCACAGAGACCACATGGATAGTTACACATAACAAGTAGCTTTAGATGGTTGGTGCATGGTTAGCTAAAACCATAAAGGGTATGAATCTTGGGTAGTGTGAGCTCATTGGTTGGTATATGGTAATCCAAATAATGCAGCATAACCATGTGCCGCATTATAGGGGTAAAATGATGATTTTTTCCTCCAAACCTTAATGTTTTCCTCCTTCTTTTTCCTACCCTAATCGATTGGGAGGACCCCTATACACACCAAAATCCTCCACTTATCCCTTTTTGAGGATATCTATCATTTGATCTATAATCCAAACATCATATGGTTTGTTTCATGTGTATATGAAATTATGTAAATTCTCATGCCTCTTATTTTAGTTTCAATTATCTCCTACATCACTAAATTCATGTGATATAATTCACCATATTTTTAGGGAGCTTTAATAATCATCAAATTTCTTTTATTCGTGCTCAGATAAAAGAATGATATTCAAAAGGTAGACCATCCTATTCATGAGGTAATTCTTCTTTTTGTTTTCCAAAAAATTCATTTTATTTTATAGAATATTACATTATTTCTCATACCACATCTTCATTATTTCACCTAATAAATGTGAAATTTGACATGTAAATTCTTTGGTAGATTTTTATAATGTCATTGTGTGTTTATTCTCACCATTGTATGTTCTTATACTCAGCTCAATCCACCAATTTTGGGTATGTTTCTTTTATTTCATAGCCATGATTTTATATTTGGATTGAAAATGATTCTTCAAACTAGTCTATCTTTGCATTCATTTAATGAATTGTTTAAATAAAATTAAATAAATTGTATTGTTTTTGATCAAATGATATGTATCATGAATAATTGTCTTTTCATTAATTTCCTATTGACCCTATGGGTATTTTTAAATTAAAAATTCTCTAATTTAAAAATGAAATGATAATGGGAATGATCCTTCCCAAGACCATCTTATTTGCTTATAAATTAAATGGATCTAATGATATAATTGAATTTTAATATTGAAATATATCTAAACATGTAATTTTATTTATTATAAAATCTTTGTTCCAATTTTATATTATTATACATGGTATTTGGTTTTATTTTACCTTATTCTATTTCTTGGTCATGGAATCCTATAATTAAATGGATACCCAAACATGGCATCCCCAATTTAAATGTTATTCTTTGGTATGGAGTCCCCTAAAAATGTGATACACTGGCATGGAGATTGGTATTTAAATATTATACTTATGAAAGGAGTCCAATATTTAAATTTAAAGCATGTAAATTTCTTCCCTCGTGATTTATAATACTTGGGAGTGGCGTTTTCATTCTATGTGTGATACTCAGGCATGGAATCCCCAATGATTTTTGAAACATGTGCATGGTATCCCCTATAATTAATAATACTTGGGCATGGTGGTCCTCATGATTTGTGATACTCATTAATGTTTTTCATCATGATATATGATTATTAGGAATAATATCCCTCTCTAATGATGATACTTAGGCATGGAATCTCTTATGACTATATAAGACTATTGTGAATTTTCATAGATTTTGGAGTTACACCATGGGTATTGGCTAGCACTATATATATATATTTAAATGTATGGTACAACGTATAAATTATATATACAAATATATATATATATATATATATTGGGAAACATCATCATAAATATTCTGTCTTTGGCCGAATCCTGATTTTTTGGGCAAGTGCCCTTGAGGAACATGAGCTGGCCTTGATTTTTTTTGTAATTTTCATTATGTTTCTGTTATACCTACACAATATTATAATTTTTATAAATATACTTTATTTTATTAGACTCCATTTGTGGTGGCCTACTATGTTGAACTCAAACCCTATTTCGGCCTCTTACTTGTACGTGGATAGACCTCTTGGAGTTGCAATCTAATTCTTTAATATAGAAGCGTAGGAGAACATGACTAGTTTGGCGCTCAGTATTCTCATAGTGATGCATCATGGGGATTTTTCTTTTCTTTTTTATATTATTTATTTGTTACCTACTCTATGTATTTAATGTGTACAACATATCATATACATCCATAAAAAGTTATTCAATATTTATTTATTATTAGTTGTTCTTATTTTCTGCTATATTTATTTATCCTTATTCAATTGATGATTATCTATTATACATTTTTTTCTACTCATATTATGAGGTTATTGTCTCTCCATTTTACTACTTATAGACCATAAATTCTAGCAAGAGGCATTTTGTTTACTTGGGTGCACATTTGAGGCCATGTGGATGACAAGCTTGGGACACTATTCATTATGATACTAAGACAAGATGTTGCAGTGTGGTATTAAATTTTCTTTTTCCATTGAATGTATACATTGGATTGGAAAATTAGATATATCTAATGGGCCAACACTTGGTTAATTTCTTATTTCCACGTCTGGCTAACCTGCGCACAAGGGAATGATCTTATTTTTAGGGCTGGGATCATTTTCGTTGATTCTTTTACATTTGATTATTATTTAACCTTACGTGATTAATGTAATTTTTATGGTTACAGATTTATTTATTTATACCCTTGGAGTTGTATGGAAATAGATTATCTATACAAGAATAATTTTATGTATATAAATATTCCCATTCCATCTGTAATCAATACCAAGTATACTATATTGTTTGAATACAAGAGTGTGTTCCATGTAAGTTGTATACCATGATTAGGAAATAATTTAGAATGATTTCTAGTATTACATGGTTTTTTGATTAATAATATTGATTGATGGTATAACATTTTTTGGTGATTATTTCCATGATTATTGGTGTTATTGGCTGGATAACTTTCCTTGTTGTACATATGATAAAATAATTAGTCAATGAAGTGTTTACATAAACCTAAATGGAGTATTCATATATATCTTGATACTGGATCCTAAATTCACCAACACTGACCAGTTTGATCTAGATACCATCAATTTCATTGGAAGAAATATTACAGGTTGTAAATTAATACGACCTAAGGGTTTAATATAGGTGTATAGGGCCAATATAAATTTCAGAACGAGGACCCGTATAACTGGACCATCTTATATAGACATGGTATATTTGACACCAAAAATGAAAACATGGTTTTCATTAAATGAAATCTATTTTTAATTTATAATGTTATGTAAATTTATAATTTGGTAGTTATTATTAATCTAACTGAAACATGATGTATATATATCTGTGAAAAATATGAATTTAACTTGGTGTAGAAAATAAATATTTTTAAATAAAGGGTAATTGTGACTTAAGGTAATTGTACCTCTACAACATAGGCATGTATACCCATAGGATTTAATCTTTATATTTAATACTGGACCAAAGTAGGTCTGTTGGAGCATGTTTATTAAGAGATAAACCCATTAAGGGCGGTAATAAATCATAATAAATAACTATTATGGGTTTCACTTAATTGGGATTCCAACTATAATTTATAGAGAACTAAATCCACAAATAAGGAAAGGTTTCCCATATACCTATCATGTACTAGTATTTAGGGACACATGTATGTCCCTTATACTTGTTATAATCTCATACATAAACTCAATGAAGGTATTTTATACAAATGATATGGTCATTTAATGTGCCTAAAACATCTTGCATGGTATCCCATATAAATGTATGGTAGAATCATACTTGAATAGTTAACTTAATTTGTAGAATAACCCTATTTTCTACATAAAAAATTATTATTATAATAATGATTTAATTAAATTTTTAATTGGAAAGAAAATAATTTTTTTCTATAACATGTAAATTGAAATTTTACTAAAATTACTCAGTTGTAATGAATTTTGGACGAATTAAAATGTTTTAAAATGAAATTATAAAATATTTTTAAAATATATTTGTATGGAATCAACTAAATAATGTTATAAGAATAACTTTAGAAATTTTTTCCCATATAATAGGTACTTTAACTTTTATAAATATAATCATTTTAAAATTTTAAAATATACATGACTTTATTTTACCACTGAAAATGAACCATTTTATATGTGTTTATAGTGTAAAACATCATATAAGTGTTAGCTTCTGTTTCCTAGGGATTTTATTTGAGTGAAAACGTGATCATTCCCCATGGAACTCAATTGGCCAATTTTCAATTGATTATTAGAACCATGATACTAAGAAATAATATCCTAGTGACGTATAAGAGTTAATCTAGTTTTAATGTCAATGATATATAATAAATTGATGAATTAACCCATAGTTGTATCACATTCAATTATTAATAAAATTTCAAATTAATATGAACAATTTCATATTAAAGGTTTCATTTGGGTGTCGTTGTTCCTGCATGGACTCTTATTTGATAACATGAAACCTTGGGCTATACAAGTGATTGTTTCATGAGTTTTACCTCAATGGGTTATTACCATGTACGAATACTTGGTGATTGACAACACATTATCCTATAACATGAGGATGTGTGCCTAGTTGGAAAAAAAATCCCTAACTAACTGTGATATCACTTTTACAAAGAACTACTTGATATGTTGGATTATATAATAGATTCCGCTACTCAATTATGGTTCTCATGTGAGAGACCTTAGGAGTAGTTGGGATACATGGAAGCCCTTACTCATGATGCTCTCTATAAAGTAAAGGATGTATGATTTAAATTATAGGAACCTATGAGAGAGATATACCATATTGTTGATGAAATATTAGTTTACTATTAGTCTAGATTTTATCATACCCCTAATCTTGGAATCTCCCAAGGTATGTCAGGAGATAAAATCCACTAAATAAATAGATACGTATCTAAAATTACTTATGTTTTCACAAGGATAATATTTGATATTTTCTCTTGAGGAATTTTTTAAAACAATTTAATATGGTGTGCATTATACCATTGGTTATTTAATGGTGGTTACCCTCATCTATTTTTAATATTGGAAAATACCATGGAAAAGGATATTAGCAATAAATAATGGGATATGGGTGATGTTGTATTTTTATGATAGCAAAATTAAATTAGAAACTTGTTACCCATTTAGATATTAATTTCTTGTAATGGGATTTTCTAATTAGGTTTACCATTTATTTTCATATGAAAAAAGGATTCTCCTATAGGGGAGTGACACATCAGTCACTAGAGTACAACGATCATGTTAGTAGGATCATTGAACATTGAAACTATTTGTGTCATTGGAATTATTGAATTAGTGAATTGTAGAATAAATGGAACAGTGTATGAATACTTTTTTCCAAAAAATACATGTACAATTTTTACTACAGACTGGGTGGAGTTTAAATTTAGGTCTTGAGCCTAGTGTCTTGTAAAGTACAATGGATAATATATCAGGGCTACTGTTATTGTTGGTTCATGGCACAATAATGATTTTTTATTTGAAGATGGTTCAACTATGATACATCAACAAAATTTTAGTATAGACTTTCATATGAATGCTTAGAGTAATATTAGTACTCATTCAGATAATGATTCAGAATTTTTTTGATGATCTGATGGTCATGGGATCTGACAATCTTCACAATAGGTGACTATATGTGGTTTGTTATTAACTTAATTTGTAACACTATTAAGATGATATTTGGGAAACTTCAATTTTTTGTTAGGTATTTTCAAGAAAAATCTAGCATGAACAGTCTCAGTTGTGTATATTTGAATTCATACACTCTTCAATTTATAAAAATGTGTTTTGAGGGTCTCTATGACATGAATGGTTTTTTTATATAAGAAAATTCTATTGGAGTTGTTCAATTGATCAGAATTGAATTTTATAAATATAGAACCTATGGCGGGGATCACTATATTCCATGTTATAAAAGAGGTGATGAAACATTTATGTCTCTGGTTTGATGGTCTCATGTGAGAACTATGTTGATTCTTGAGAGTAGGATACTAGTATTTTATCAAGATTAATAGGTCGTATACCATATGATTAATGTTGAACTTGAATTCATGTAGGGAAATTGGAAATTAAACATGGAATATTTAATATAAATTCTCGAACTAAGTATTTCGGATATAATTTTTTATTGTTCTTTTGACGATTATCATGGGTGTAAAGTTTTAAGGTGTGGAGATATAAAGATCCCACGTTTCTAGAATGGGAAAATTTTATAAAGTAATTTGAACTTTTCATTCAGTTTATGGGTCGAATCCTTACCCAATCATCGAAACATGATTTTGAGAGATGGAAAATAGAAAAAGAACTGAGTTTTTAGGCCTAAGAGGTGTCCATGAATATTATATGAGTTTCATGAGCCTTGGTCTCAAAAAATACCCTCTACAAGAGAAACTGACATGGGTCAAATTTTGGCCTAAATCATGAATCATGCTGGGAGAAACTTCTCAACCAAATAAAATGGTGACATATAGAGTTTTAAATAGTTATAGGTGGGGATCATGGTCATGAAGAATGTTTGTAAAATATTTCATAGGTAGACAGATTTTCCTAGAATAGTTTTCCTAAATGTTCTCCTAGCTCACATGTTTAGTGACACTTGACTAGTATCAATGTATGGTAGGATAATGGTTTTCTCAAACAATGTTTCTAATCCATGAGGGGTATGTCTCTTAGGTAGTGTGATATACATGGTTAGTGTAAGGTTAGCCAAATCGGGTGTCCTAACTGTACACTTCCTTGATGTGGAAATTGAAAATTTCTCACTCTGGCTATTTAAGGATTCCTCTCTTTTCCTCTATCATTCAACAGAGTGGCCTCCCAAGTGCACCAACGTCATCCCCTTACACCTTTTATGGATAAACCTTGTTTTTGGTCTAATTGATACATTTTTAGGTGCATTGAATTTCTATCGATAATTATATTACTTCTCTTGCCTCTTATTGCGGTTTATCTTCTCCCATTTGATGATAACTTCATGCAATCCAAATTACCCTATTTTCATGGAGATTATCTAATATTTTGATTTTTATCATTCTATATCAAATCAAATCATGATATTGGATAATTATACCATCCTAATAATGAAGTATGTGGTCTATGGAATTATCCAAAAATCCCTTCTCATTTCATAAAATATGGTGGTGCGTAGTGTACCAGGATTTATATGTTTTTCCATAATAAATTGTAATTTAACATGTAAATCCTTTTTCCTAAATTAATAATGGAATTTTGAGTATAAATATACTATTTTATTTTACTAACCTCGACTCGAACCACCCTATTTGGTGTGTGTTTCTTAGAATCCAAAACCATGTGCATTATATTTGGTCTTAAAATCATCCTTTGAAGCATGTTAGATTTCCATTAATTAAATTAATTAATTAAATGGAATTAAATGAATTATTTTTGTGTGTTAAGTGAATGTATCATGATAATATATATGTTAATATATATTTTCATTGAACCTCACAATTTTTTTATAGTATAAATGGTCAAATTTCAACATAAGATCATAAATGGCATGGGCCATCCCATGAAATTTTTAGTTTCTTATAATTGAAATGACCCAAATCATAAAAATAAATTATTATATTGAATACTTACTAAAAATGGCCTATGATTTATTATTTAATATGTGTGACTATTTTATTTTATTATCCATAGTATATGGGAATTGCATCCCTTATTGTGATACTCAGGCATGGTGTCCCGTATTTAAATGTGATACCTGGGAATGGTGTCCCCTATTTAATTGTGATACTCATGCATGGCACACCCAATTTAAATATGATAGATTAGAATAGTGTCTACTATTTTAATGTGACACTCGGGCATGGAATACCATTTGATTTATGATACTCGGGTAGGGAATCCACTATGTATGTGTGTTACTCTAGCATTGAAGACCCTATGATTTATAAAACATAAGAATGGAATCCCTTATGATATATAATACTATAACATGTATTCCCTCAGTATTTATGAAAATAATTCAGGGATTCATTCTTTTTCTTATTCTTTGGTATGGATTCCCTTATGATTTGTACTAATCATGAACATAATCCCTCCATACTGATGACAGTCAGGCATGGTGTTCATTACCAACTTATGAGAATGTTCTGACATTGCTCATATGCCAGTATTTTTTTCCTAGGTCATAGATAGAACTAAGTATCTATATATATGACTATGTATGTTAATATATATATTTATCATATGTATATACCTATATTTATACTTATATATATATATATAGTAACACATCACCAAATATACTTCATCATAGGCTGATATATGTGTTGTTGGCCTAGTGTCCTTGAGGAACCCAAGATTGACATGATTATGTTTCTTAATTTATTTATTATTATTATTTCACACATCTATATATTAATTCATGGATTGTATTGAATTAGGTACCATTGTTGGTTTTCCATTGAGTTTATCTCACACCCTATCTGGGAAACCATTTAATACCTCAGTATACCTCATGGTTGTTGGATTAGGTTCATAGATGTGGGAGCTTAGGGGAATTGGACTAATTCTGTGGTTCTTTTTCTCATGGATGATTTCGTTTTCACTTTGTATTTTCATTATATATTTTTAATCTATTACCTTTTTTTTCTTTTTTCATGTACAATATAGTATTTTCATGCATGAACATTTATTAAATTTTTGTATTTATAGTTATTAGTATTTTTCACTACCTTTAATTATATTACTTCCACTATTTTTTATGATTCATACTGTTTTACTACTCTAATCATGAGTATATAGTCTCCACACCAAACCAACTTTATACCTTCACTTCTATTGAGCAAAATCTGGTATATAAAGAGTCATTCTTGAGCCCTTGTGGAAAATCATCTTGTTTTATTATTTCAAATGATTTTTTTCATGGGGTTACAATATCCTCATTATTTTTTATGAAAATATTATGTCAAAGTGAACACTTCTTTAATCATAAACACCCATTAAATTAATGTGTGTTTCTGTTTGGGTAATTTTAACAACCTAAATGAAAACATCATTCACATATAATCATGGATATATATGTATATGAGAAAATAAATACTAATTATAATATAGTATAATATGAAAATAAGTATCATTTTATGTTTTTGGAAAAGATATATATGGTATGTAATTTATTATTAACAGATCATCCACAATAACAAAAATTATTAAAAAAATAAGTTATAAATTGCATTTTCAGATAAAATAACCAAAAAATATATATAATGAAAAAAGAAAATTTCAAATAAAAATTAATTATATATTACAAAATATTTAATCATATATAAATAATTAAAATCATATAAAATTATGGGTAATTTTATCATAATTCCTAAACATTCACAAAAAAGTCAAAGTTATAAACACATAATGTGGAAAATAGACTGAATCTATATATAAAATGAATATTTATAGTGAGTATAAATGAAAATAGATATGTATAATGTTATTATTTTATTAATTTTGATATCAATTTTTCGACACAAGAGGATAAACTTTTTTTTTTGAATTCTGGAACAAGTAACAATGGTTTTCATCTTCGATTCGCCACTCAAGATTTGATGGGTATTATACACCTAATTTTATTTATATGGCATATATATTTATTATATAGTACATTATATCAATAATTATATTTTAAATATGTTATGTGATGTTCTATTAACTGACCTCTCTTTCAATAGGTTTTCATTCCAATGATTCAAAATTTGTTAGGGTTTTTTGTCTGAATTAAGATTCTATGAGACATAACACCTGTTGTGAAACATGTTTTGATTCTATGTTATATTCATTCCCAATGTATCTATTATTATATTGATAATTTTATTTCATAGGATTTAATATCCAAATCATGATTCCTTTTTCATGTGTCTATTGATTTAGTTTTTCCCAAAAATTAAGGATTTTTTTGAAACTCAATTTTCATTCATTGAGTTATGATTTCTCTCTTGAACAAATAGTTTTAGAAAATTCTTCCATTTGATTAAAAATATTGTATTATTTTTTTCAATGGATATACAATCTTAACATGTAAAACATTTGAAAAACATTTTTTCCTTCATGAGACATTTTTCTTGTAAGGGATATTGGTAACCCAAATCACTTTTTTGAGCTATAATGTTTTATCTTGAACATTTACTACATCCTAGGATTATAAAAGACTACTAATTTATAATATTTTATTTTAAATTTCAATGTTATAGATTTATATTTTAATATAAATATTTATTTATTACATAATTAATAAGGGGAATTTTAAACCAATCTGATTTCATGTATTAAAATGTCCCCTTCAAAATCAAGTATTTTGGTTCCATATTTACTATATAAATCATTATGACATTTACACGGGTCAATTATTAGAGATTATTTTACAAGTAATTTTTTTTTGATATTTTAATGTTTTTAAAATAATTATTTATGTGACCCATATCTATTACACTTCTATCTATGTTAAAATATATATATATAAGATCTTTTATGATTTCACATCTGTTTCAATTTTCATTTTCAAAAATAATTACCCTGATAGTGTTTTTATTTCACTAATTATGTACTGACACATCTATATATATATATTAGGATAATCATCTCACGGTATGAGACAAACAAATTACTTACTATTTCTAGATTAGTGTGGTTCATGAATTATTTTATATGGTTGTGTTTATCTATTTCAACATCCTTCTGGGTTTCCTTATTTACTCTTGTGATATGTTCTTCTTATATTATCTAGAATATTCCTTTGGATGGATTGTAATAATTTTATTCAAATATTAATGTATCTATATACTCATTGAAATATATTTCATGAACATCAACCTTTATATAATTCATATAGGAAGTTGTTCACCTTTAAAAAATGTTATTCTATAAATATGGTGGAATGTATTTTTATTTTGTATATTTTTATTACAATAAGGGTAAATGTTGGAAATTTTATAATGAAATGTTTGACTATCATCCTATATTCTCATGATAGGTCATGATCATGTTATACCTTATTTTAAAATGGGGATACGTATTAACTTTCATGAGGATTATAGAATGCTAACGTATTTTGATCATGTATTGATATTATATATTAATATTTTTTAAAATACCAATTTTTTTATTCAATAAAAGGTTCCATACAAAAGGGTATGAAAATTTATATTTACTATTATGGTTAATGAATTAGACGTAATCAAGTCATATGTGGGGAGAAACATTATATATCCCCTTAATGCATCAATATGTCTGTTGAGACAAAATATGTTATGGAATTTCATGTCTTCCTTCATAATTTTATAATATATTTTTTATCATAGTATTTCTATAAATTAAATGTCTCAGAACAAGTCCATGAATGTAGTTTTTTTATATGTGTATTTATGTATACCATCAAAAATGATATCAGTATTATTTTTATCCTAATTTTAATTTTTTTTATGGATATAAAATACTGTTAGTTTCTTCTTGAATATTGATTCAGGTTTTTACATAATTCAAACAAAATATTTATTCCATTTTTATTCAATTATTTTCTATTTAAATATTTGATTTATTAGAAATTTTATCTCACTACATTTTATTATTACATTTCTCAAGGTTATGGAGCACATTTGAACATGTGACATGTCAAAAAAGTAAACATTTGTGAAAGAGATTTTCAGATATGACAATGACATTTCATGAATTAAATATATTAAAATATTATAGTAATGTTGTAAATTTGATTCAAAGAACATTGGATTTATCAGTCTATATTGATCCATAATTCCCTAAATCATCAACCTGTGAACATACATAAAAAGAAGGATATTAAATATTCATTATTGACTTTGTAACTAGGTATGTTTATATTAAGAACATTAATAATTGTATCAAAGAATGATTGTAAAGTATGAATGTATGGATCTAGATATGGGATTGGGGGCTCAATTCATTATAGTCATCTTATTTTCAAATTATTAGAGAATTTTAAAGGTTTAGGTTTTATTTTATCACAATTTAATGGTTGAAATGTTAAGGTTGATAAAAATTTACATGATACAGATAACCCTTTGGGATATTATATGATTTTACATTAAGTTAATAATTAATTGTTTATTTGGGTTTTGGATGAGATAACATTAATGAATGTTTTATTAATATTATAAAATATTGGAATATATCCTAAAGATTCATTGAAGTATTGATTCTTAGGTTATCTATGAAATTTCATCTCTTGGAGGATAATATGAATTATATGTGGTTGTTGTATAGAGGGACAATGTGGTAATTACCCCAAATAGGGTGCGTTGGTTATTAACTCAACTGTGACATAGTGCATTAAAAAGGTGACTTACTTCACCTAAAGTTAAAAAAATAATGTGTGGTATTATTTTTTGAAATCAATATTTATTAATGAGCAATTATGAGGGATTTAAATTTTTTTATTAGATAAATATATTAATAAATTTCCATTGATAACCAAGGACTGAACAAGGGGATACATATGTCGATATGAAATTATTACATGTTAAAATAAAGGTTTAATTAGTGGAATAATATTTGTATTGATGTTCTAATATTTATATTTTGGATATTATCATAACTTTTTAAGTTATAGGATTTGGTTGAAATAAAATCCTAAAAAGAAGGATAATAAATATGTTCTCTTATAAACCCTGTGGTCTTATAATATAATATATAAACATACCTAAATAGTTATGAAACTTATTATTTTTCTATTATGATGGAAAATAGTTACTTTCCCAGTCATACCTAAGGTAGTGATATTTATATTTGAAATATTTTTAAATTATTATGTATTATTATCGGTGAGTGGTATTTATTGATGATATTTAATTATATTCTAATGTTCATGAGGTTTAGTTAAAGCATTATTGGATTATTCATTACTAGTATACCTTTAATGGTATGGAATAATATATTTAATAGTTTTGATAAACTTGAATAATGATGTTATTTCAAGGTTTAATTTTGGAGGATAACTATGTAGAACATAATATTGATGTATAGATAACTATTAGGTTTAATATATCTATCATGTTGAAGTAATAAAAGGTGGTTTTATTTTGAAGATATAAGTAAAATATTAATTGGTATCCTTGTAGTTGGTAATCTATTCACTAAATTTTGCTTGATGTTACAATCCTTTTAGAGATCAAAATATATAACTACTATTGTGTTACTATAAAACACATGTGGTTAATATAATTTTAGTGTTAAATATAGAGTTTCTATTTAGTGGAATATATATTCATGTTGTGGTTTAATTTCAAATAGATTCAAATAAGTTTTAAAAATTAATGTTCTTAAGAGTATGTGTTTAGGGTATATAAATACATGGACATATGATTTTTGTTATTAATAATGTTATATGAGGTATGATAAGTTTAATTCTAGAAGTAAGAAAATAAACAATTTTCAGGTATAGAATACTTTATGAATTTTCAAGGTAATTTTTTATCTCTATTTTGAGGATTAACTCAAGAAGTATGCTATTACACAACACAAAGTGGCCTAGGTTCAACAAAAAATGATATGTGAAAACTATTTGGTGATATTGGTTGGAACCATTCATGAACTAGTTTAGTTCTCCAAACTATATGAATAAAATATATTGTAATTAAGTGACACATCTTGAAGATAAATTTTTATATTCTTATTAATGATAGTTTTCCAATAATGATTATCCCTCATGATAAGTATTTATAGATTTATTAATGGTTTAAACTAGTGGAAACCATGGGCTTGTTGTGTAATGTATATATTTCTTTAAAGAACAATGCAATGGAACAAGAGATATGGTGAGATATATTCTGGTTATGTAATATGTGTGGAGATAATGGTCATTTAAATCAAAAGTGAAAAGAAATTAGAGAACCTATAAGAATAATTTTCTTCAATTTCAAGAGAGTTATTCATTACATAAATCAATATACCCATCCAAGGAATAATGAGGGATATATTCAAAAAAAAGTGAACAGGGAAAAGACCATTAAATTACTACTAATGAATTGGATAGTGATTTATCACTCCTTAAATTATACTATCCTATTTGATGAAACATCTCACAAAATTCTGGAAATCCAGTTTGATATAAATCTCCTATATGGTATGATTATCATATAAATGATTTTTCATGGTTTCTTGGAATTTATTCCTTAAGGATCAAAATATTCATTCATTGGTATAATTATATGTGAAATTAATATTAGGTTAGAACTCTTTAAATAGAACATATATAAATTTCTTATATAGATTAATATAACTACCGATACTAAATAAAATCATGATCATCTATTGGTGTATAGTTAATTATGATTTCTTAATATAAATTACTCATATCAAATGAATCAAATTACGATGATGAAATTTATTTAATAATAAAGAATGTTACACATTGAAATTATAATTAACATTAAATATGTCAATGTGATTGAAAAAAAAATTAAATAGAACTCTATGTAAACTAGCCACAAAATATAAGAATAATAATTGTAATTCTCCAAAAATAAAAATCAATTATAATTCAAAAACAATAAAAGAAAAATTCTTAATAAGAGTAAAACCTGAAAATGGTATTTAAAACAAATAATTTTTCTTCATATTATTAATTTTCCTATAAAATATAAATCTTAACATATAATAATTTCAATTAGATAACGTAATCCTATCTTTTAATTCCGAATATAAAAATTTACCTATGATTATTTTTTATCATTTTTTAAAAATGATTGTTTTTATTTTCCAAATTTTTGAAAATTATAATTTCTTCGACTTCAACACTTTATAAGAATAATATAGAACATTTAAGATCCACTAAAGTAATAAAATATAAAATTAATGAATAAAATTAAGAATTATAAATATTATTTTTACAAAAAAATGTTATACAAATATTTTTAGAACTAATTTAAAATGTTGCCCTAATATTAATAATTTTATTCAGTATTGTCTTTCAATAATTTATATTTTTTGTAAGTATTTGTTTTGGATAACCTTTGACGCCATATTCATTTTATTAAATTCATAAAAAAAATTATCTTTGAAATTTGAAACCATTCAAATTTCATCACATATATAATTTTAAAGGCATAATAATAATATTTTTAAAAAATCTATTTTCAACATAGTAGGGTTTTAATTTTGCAATAAGATTATCATTCATATATAAATTATATATTAAAAAATATTTTTATAAATTAAAGTTATCATATTCAAATCATTTATTAACTACAATATTAATTTATTTCTTTAAAAATAATTACTATTGTTAAAAATTAATTAACGATATAAAAGAAAGAAGAGTAAATTGAGTTTATCCTTGTGTAATAGTGGTAGAACACATAAAATATATTCCATGAATTGAATTTTTTATACTTTTTCAACATATATTTGTGTTTCCAAAACTTTTATTTATTTTTATATAAATGTTACAATTAAAAGAACATTACATTGTTAAAAAATTTAATGTTTTTTCCAAAAGTTCTTGTATATTCACTTAAAAAATACAACCTACAGGATTTAAAGATACATATAACGGTATAATTCCTCTGTGAAAAAGTGAAATTTTACCCTCTTGAGAAATCTATCCCTTGAAAATAATCCCTTTGGAATTATTATTCATCCCAACCCCTACAAATTCATAGAGAATTCCACGGAAAATTCAAGTCTCTCACATAACTATTATCCTCATCTTATGTCCTCTACATAATCTTAATCTTATAAATATCTTATGAACATAATGATATGAAGAATTTATTGTAGTTATTAAACTTATATGTTGTTATATTAATGTTAAATCCATTTCTTATTCATTTCAATACACATTTAAAAAAAAGAATGATAATCATCTTTGTGTGTGGAATACTTCCATGATAATGAATATATTCTTTATAAAATTATTTATTTATTTATAAAAACATCATAAAATATAATTATATAGTATAAACACATAAACATATATAATTATGATTATGTTATAATATAATTATTTCAAAATAGACACCACCTTAACAATACACACCCATCGAGTTAAAGTGTCTCCATGTTTCAGTTGGCATATCCAGCAACATGAATGTGGATTTAAAATCATATCATGTATGAATATTAAAAACTATATAATGATATTATTATATGTGAATAATAAAATATGGGAAATTTTATTTTCTTAAAAAGTTTTATAATTATATAAATAATTTCTAGTTAATCATCTTCAATAATACAAAATACTGAAATATTCAATTATAAATTAATTTTTCACATACTATACAAAAACATATTTGGAAATATATATATACATTTTTAATAAATATGAGTTATATATTACAGAATATTAAATTATATATAAAAAATAATCACTCTATCAAATTATTGTCAATGATATAAAACTTATTTCAAATACACATAACAGTCAAAGTTATAAACACCTGTTGTGGAAAATCGATAGAATTAAAATAGATATTTAATATTTATACAGAGTATAAATATAAATGGATATGAGTATGATTTTTAATTAAGTGACAAAGCATGATCTTAAATTACATTAGTGGAATTCTTAAATATGATATAATGGTTTTCATCTCTAATTCCACTCATGAGACATCAGTATTATACACCTAATTTCTGTTATGTGGTTTATATAATACATATTTGAGATAAAATATCACAATTTTCACATAAAATTTGTATTTCATATCAATTTACAATACCTATCATTTAAAAGGTTTTTATTAAAAATTTCCAAAATTTATATGGTTTTTCTTAACCCCAATTCTAATTCATTAAGACATAATATATATTGTGCCCTAGTTTTTATTTATATGGTGTAATCACTACCATTGGATATATATTTACCATATTAAGTTTATTTTGTGGTTGTTAAAATTGAAATAATGTTACCTTATTTATGTTTATATTGATTCAATTTTCCCCATTACTAAATATTTTTTGTAACATAACTTTTTTTCATTGAGTAATAATATTTATCTTGAACATATAAGTATTCTACATTCTTAAATCAGATAATATTATTTATTATTTTAGGTGCGATCACACAAGAATTAATGAACTGGATTCCACTAGAACTATTTAGTTAAGCATGCTTGGGTTAGAGTAGTACTGGGATGGGTGACCTCCTAGGAAGTGCTTTTTTATTCAATGATTTTCTATAAATGGCCAGTTTGACGCATTAAAAAAATTAACACAACAATAAAGAACTTTATCGGGACCGGTAGCACTCTAGAAAGAAAACTTGTGACTGTGCCCTAGTTAACATGTTGAAACATTATCAAAAATGGTGGTATTGGTATTAAAAATATCAAACACTTCAATGAATCCCTTCAAGCAAGACTCACTTGGAAACTTTTTCACAATACCTCTGAAACTATTTCCTTTCTAAAAAATAGGTTTATAGAAAAACATTAAATGGGAAACTTGAACTTCATTAACTCTTCTATCTGGCCCTCCCTCAAAAACTCTTTCACTGGTATTATTCATAACTCTAGATGGATGGTCTCCGGAGAACCCTCCATGAAATTTTGGTTGGATAATTTTACTGGCATGCCTTTAATTTCCATGTTGCCTCCTGATCAAACCCTTGATATTACCAACAACTCTATCAAAGACAATTTAAACTCCTAACATGATCACCTTCCTGAAACTATTCTAAATGTTATTGAAAACTACTCTTTCCCTCCCACCAATGATTTCTTAACCTGGGAACCTGCTCACAATGGTATGATCAACTCAAAAAATTTCTACAAACATTATTTTTGTAACTCAGAAAAGGACTATAGTTGGTTAAAACACATCAACAAACCTTGGATAAAACCATCACAACTCAACCTCATTTGGTGTCTTTCGCACAACAGAGTACCCACTGAACTTTGCCTCTAATAATTTAGCATCCAACTCTGTTCTAAATGAAATGTCTGTAATCAACACAGGGAGGTTGATAACCAGAAATTTCTCTCTTGTGCTACTACTTCTACACATTAGTACTATATTCTTGACATTTATGACTATAGATGATTGAAGCTTAATATAGTCAATGCTAAACTTAAAAATTATGCAGAAATGGAATTCTCTCAAAAAATCCAGAACCTCTTTCATGTGGCGGTTTCTGAGCTCCATCATGTGATTTGGTATGATTAGAATGATATTATTCATCATAATTACTCATTCAAAGAAAATAATGGTCGAATGAGGATCCTCATTTCCATACAAGAAGTTTCCTCAATTCAAAAGGGACGTTTCCAAAATATATTGCATGACTTTGTGATCCTGAGGCGTCTCAGGATTAAAGGTAGTTTTTATAATCCACATCTTACACTGGAGGTGTTCTAGAGGGCCCCCCTTCCTGGATAGACCAAGATCAATATCAACTGTGCCTCCAAGGGAAATCCGGGACCTGCAGGATGTGGTGTTGTCTTCAGAAATCACCACGGCCAGATCCTTGGATGCTTCATGGTTAAATTTGGCATTTACACCTCCCTCAAAGCAGAGATGTTGGGATTGATTCATGCCATTGACATTGAAAAATCCATTGGTTGGAATAACTTCTTGATATAATGTGACTCAAAAACTATTGTCCAAGCAATTTGGAATGGCATAATCCTTCTTTCTTGGTCGATTACTACCCGTGGGATAGACTGATCTTGTTCTCTTAGTGATCTTAACTATATCATCACACATGTTTATCAAGAAGAAAATGCAGTTGCAGATGGTCTGTCCAACATGGGATTCAATCAGGACATTACTTGGTTCGAAGACCTCCCCATTGCTCTCCTTTCCTTTCATGAAAAAGATTGTAATGTGATCCTATATTTTAGACTCTTGTAATATTTCTTCCTTTTTAATAATATTTATACATTGGTCTTTTTTGACCAAGGCATCACCATTTTTAAAAAATGTATTATTCAATATTTTTTTATGGGAATATTAATTGTTAAAACATAAATCCTTTGAAAATTAATTATCACTTCTGAGATATAAGTTACATAAGAGATTTTTGAACCTCAAATTCTCTTCTTTGATTTATAATTTTTTATCTTGAATATTTTTCTCCCATGAATTGGTTGTTCCAAACAATAATTTTATTATATGGTATTTTATAATTTTTTTTGGAATGATATTTTAAAAAAATGAAAGTTTTACTACCATGTTTACAATATGTGTTTTTACAAAATATAATTTCAAGTATTTAAAATATCACTTTTATAAATAATATTTTATATCCAAAATTCTTATAGAAGAGTTTATTTAATTTTTAGGGATCCATTACAGGATATGTTTTGAAAAGTAAAATTTTTCAATGAATTTTCACTTATAGTTATAAAAAATTAATTTTTAAGTATCTTACATCATCCTCTTTTATTTCAATATTAATAAAAAATATATATAATCTATTTTAATGTTTCACTCCCATTTCCCATTTCATTTTCAAAAGTATTTACAAAAAGGGTTTATGTATCCCTATATATACTCTAATGTGTATATATGTATATATATTGGTGTAATTAACTCAGGGTAAAAAAATCCATATTTAAAGACTTTTTCCATGAAATAATGTAATTATATCTACATGGAAGAATATATTAGAATTCAATATTTTTTTTTTGATAAGGAATATTATTGAATAGTTGTTTCATTGTTACCTATCCATACACCTTATTTCGTATAATGTGTTATGATAATTTTATGATTTTTATTAACTTGGGGAAAAATATTTAAATTCGGGATAATAATATACTGCTAATGTAGGTTGATCATGTGTTGATATTACATGTTCTTCATCATATAGATATCCACGATTTATTAACTAATAGGTTCCTTATGGAATGATAAAAAAATATTTTTTTCCATCTTAGGGTTAATTCATTGGAATGAATGAAGATAATGGTTGGGATAGAAATTAAATAACCTCATGATGAATCAATAGGAATCATGAGACAAAACAAGTTTCGTTATTTGGTGTATGTCTACCCAATTACCAAGATCTCTCGGTTGTGCTCTCAATAATAAGTTAATTTCTTAGTACTAGTCCATGGGAACATTTTATGATTTCTATCATTAGTAATTTTATAGATATTAAATCATAATTATTTATGTCTATATTTTTGTTTATTATAATAGAGACAAGATGCTTCTAGTTCAAATTAGATTAGGGATTTTAGTTATTTACATATTAAAAACATAATATATTTTTCTATATTTATAATATAATTTCATCAGTTATATGAATCCATTAATGGTTTTTTGAGATAACCACTTCTTATGTTTCCATTTCCCTAGGATTTAGTGAAAAATAGTATATCATACATGTTTATAAGGTTAACACATATGATATAATTTATGGAAGGTTTTGAGGAATTTTCATGTATAAATTTTGTTTATATATAATGGACAAATTATACATTTCGAAAATGGAAAATGGGATTTATCATCTTATGTTAGGTCCAAATACATTAAGTATATAAATATTAATATAACCTTTATATGTAATAGATAAAATAGTTGTTTTTTGTTTTTTATTTTTAGATGGTTATATCTAGGATTTTTCATTAGGGATAGAACCACATGTGTGAAGTATTAGTGTATAGAAGTGGATCTTGGAGTGTTTTTCTATTGTATCATAAGTGTAATGTCTTAGATATTATGTGTGTTCTTTATAAATATTATAAGGAATTATTTCGAGAGAAGTCCTTTTGACGAAGTGGAATTCCTAGGCTCTGAGTGCCCCAGATATATGTTTGAATTAATTTAAGCTTTAAACAGTATGCATGAGTAGCTTTCTTGAAAAAGTGGAATGACATTTAAACTGTTGCTCATATCAGAAATATGAAGGCACTATTTTGTTCATCGCAGCAACTTTGCCTTATACAGGGCTTAACATCAACCATCGCGGGTCAACTGTGATAGTATGTTTTTTGATGTTTTAATAGAAATAAATTAAATTAATAATTTTTTTATTTAATTGTTTTATTTTTGAGCAGCGACCTAATTCCTATCTTTTAAATACCTGATTATGGAAATTTCACAGGGTTATCCTCATAACCATGTGAATTGAGAGGGAGCCTCATAGAGCCATGGAGGATTTTTGACGGATGCCAACAAATGATGACACATGGATCATTGCGCAGCGAGATCGAATCCCGACGGACGACGGATCTCCCTCTTCGTTGTTGAAAGAAGGTGGGGTTTGTTATTTTGATTTAGTTCTTCCCCGTTATTCGATTAATGATGAATGTAGATCTACCAACGAACAGTTTAATAATCGGATCATGCCTTCTTGCGGGGTGGATTTTATTAGGATTACTTTTGAAATTAATCCATGATGTTAAAAACCCATGTTTCGATTCCTCCTATTTAAAAACTTCTAATGGGATTGGATTAATGTCATGTTAAACAATAGTGAGGTTCAATCCTCTTTTGTTATTGGATTTTCTTTTTCCCTCTCCCCCACGTTCTACATGTTCTTCAGGTGGCGACGATCAACTAATCGTCAACCCTCAGTTTCACATCACAATGATCCCAAATTAAATATTTGAAATCACACCGACCTAAAATTATTGTGATGGAAATGGTAGATGATGAATTGGCATCGAGAATGAGAGACTATTCGTTGAGTGTTCTTCTCACGGGTGGATTAGTACGCATTTTTTGGGCTGATAGGAGGCCTGAAAACAACAGAGACGTCTTTGGGATGTTTGGGCGACCTTATTATTCATGTTTCATGGAAGAATAACAGTCAGATCGATGAACGAAGCTCCAACTATGGTGTTATGGTGGAGGTTCACGATTCTAGTAATTTCCATCACACATGGCATGTATCCCGAAGAACACGGCGTGTAGGTCCGACTAAGTTGCAGCTATTTTTTTGCGGTCTGTGAAGTGATGAAACAGTGTGTTCTCCAAAGAACACAGTGTGTGGGTCCTTACACAGGATTGAGCATGTATCCATGGGATACAAGGACCTCGGGTGGGGTACACGGCCGTGTACTCCACCACATGGCCAAATTAGGCTGGCTACATGGGTTACCCCATGTACCTGTCAAACGGGTTGTGAAACACAGGTTGAAGCCATGTATGGGAACATGGCCAACGTAAATGGAGTCCTCCCAGAATAAAGGAAAATAGTTTGTCAATCTCTTACATGTCGTATATACCGACTTCTACACAACCAGCCTTACGACACGGGGTCTTGAACATGGGAAGTACATGGGGTCATAAGACACAGCATGTGACACTTATACATTCCCTGTACTTCTCAGTACATTGCATAATCTTCATTTCCATTGTATCATGGTGATGTTATGTTTTGTTTAGTAACCCTTCTTCTCATTCCCCTGAAGTTCTAGTTTCATTTCCTTTCTCAGGAGTATGATCCCTTCAGTAAGACATTATGATATAGAGTAAGGTATCCCTCCGAGAGGCCCTGAGTGATATCCTCAATCCATTCATGACCAAGGTAGAGTCTGGTATCGATGTGACTATTCCCACAGGGGGTTGATCATCTACCTAGGAGGTAAACCTATATGTGTCACAGTATATTCCATGGCCCTGACAGGGATCCTCATCTATGTATTCTAATCAGGCCCCACTTATGAGTGTGTTCTCCTGGAATGATATTGTTTATCTCTCATGAATTTTCCTAATGGAGATTACTTCTTAGACGGATGTCATCAGATCTATCAGAAATATGGAGTGAGTTCTCCCGGATGAGTGCTTCATGTAATCTTCAAACTGAATCCTTTGTGGCAGTATGAGGCCATGTGACTTTTCTCTAGACTGCATGTATGGATTATGAGTATATCGAGAATTGTGTCATCCTATTATATGTTGAGTAAGCATATACTGTTTAGATGTTACTAAACCTTTCCTTTTTTTATTGGCTTGTTATTTTTTCGGTCCTCTAATGATTATTTTTATACTCTCACCTGCCCAAACTTTTCTCGCTCCTATCGTGTCTTGTGCATATTAGAAGACTTTTAACAGAGTCTAGGGAGGACCAGAATAGGACCAAGCTTTCTGAGATCCCAATAGGCTGTGGTGTTCTTATGGCTACAAGCAGTAGTCCCAGTAAATCTTCATGTTTACATGTTATAATTTTTATTTTGCAGACTCTTGTTTTTGGTGGGCTTGTATTCTGGCCCAGTTTACTTTCTATACCATACTTATCTCATACTCTGTTGGTTGGCTTTATTTTTATGCATGCATTTTTTTCTTTAGTGGTTTTTAAAATTTAGAATTTGTGGGCTTCTAGATGTGTTCAAGTTTATATGTACATAGGAAATACCTCCCATGTTAGTAATATTCATACTCAGTTCTAGTCACTAGACCTTGGACTATTGGAGGTCGTCTTAGGGAGTCGCGGTATGTGCCCCACCAGGATGGGTCGTGACAGAGTGGTATCAGAGGTGGTCGGTTCTACCATAGAACCAATAGTCTATGAGATTTTTTTGGGGCAACTGTGTTAAGTGTTTCGTGCAGGCTTTCTGTCCAGATTCTCTATTGTTTGTTTAGGTGGCCAACATTTCCATATACCAGGACTCTGATAACATTATTTTCTACTTCGTACATGAAAACACTTGTTGTGGGGTAATAAGAGTTTCGTACATGCATCATATAGGAATGGTATGTGTTTTCCATGTCCTTTTTTATTGCTATCTAGATGTACTCTTTGACCATGGTACATTTTTTAACATAAAGGATTCCTCTACGATGTAAAACCACTAGGATTCAGAATCGCAATCACGAGGATGATCCCATCAGTGACGAGGCTTTGATACATGGAATAGTTCCCCAACTGTCACCTCCAGGTGGCGCACCAGCTATACCACCACCAGGGGCACAACCCGTGGTACCTGAAGTACCAAACGAAGAGGGGAGAAGGCTGAGCATGCTCTATGACTTCCAGAGATAGAGACCCGTCAGGTTCTGAGGGGAGCACGAACCTCAGGTGGCTTAAGACTGGATTGTTGTGGTGACTAGAGTTTTCCATCTTGTGAAGACACGAACAGACCATATGGTGATTCTAAGAGCGAGCATTCTTCAGGGTTCATTGGGTCAATGGTGGAGTCTGACAACACAGACTCATGATGAGGAGGCTGTTTTGTGGACAGAGTTTGAGCCACTCTTTACGGAGGAATTCTCATCACTTATGCTAAGAGCAGTGTGTATCGAAGAGGTTCTTTAGCTATAGCAGGGCATTTTGACAGTGGCTGACTATTTACTGAGGTTCCCCAACCTCTACATATACTCAATGGATATGGTCAGGGATCAGCACTTCAGATCTCGGACCTTCGAACAAGGACTACAATGGGACATTCAAGCTATTATCATGCATTTTTTCATTCTAACTTCTGCCAGAGTGATCGTGCGAGCCACCGGGATTGATAGATTCTTGGCGGAGTAGAGACTGCCGACGACAGTCTATAGAAGGCAGACTGTTTCTGAGACCTCATTAGTATGGATTCAACATCATAAACAGGGATCAGGGTGTGGGAAACCTCACAGGAGAACCCCATATAGGTTTTTGGAGGTCTAGGTCTCTCAAGACAGATCCAACTAGCCTAGGGAGAGGCTATGCTACTCATGCGATGATATTAGACATATTTGAAGAGATTGTCTAACCCGTCAAGCTACTAACAGGGAGGTGGTGGATGGACCACCAAGGTATAGGAAGAGAGTAGGGAAGATAGACAAGCTAGGTGGAGGATGTGGCAGAGGATCAATGGAGAGCTGAAAGTGGTTTGCAATGCTTCGATCAACTTCCACCACCACCCCCAGGAGGTCTACACTAGTTTCATAGAGCTGGATGACAGGGGTGGGAACATCTACATACAGTCAAGGTGATTAACCCTAGGACACTAGGAATGATCCTATGTATGATCTATGTCTTCTCTAACTTAGTTTTAGTACTTATAAACACAGGTGCAAATCATTAATTCCTAACCACATATCTTGTGCAAAACCATGAGATTCTGGTAGAGTCGTTGACTCAATCCTTACACTTGGAGACACCTACAGGTGGAGACTCTATGATCACTCTCCTTTTCAGATAATGTGATCTTACCATTGGATGCAAGAGATTCGGTTGGAACCTCTTGGTGACAACGTCGATACCTTAAGACGTCATTCTCGGAATGGATTGGTTATCCTCGGTCCATGCCTAGATTGACTATTTAGGTGAAGATCGTGGTGTGTCCGCAACAATGGGAAGATGTTTTACTTTGTTAGTGAAAGTGGGACACATGAAAAACAGAATGTGATAATGTAAAGGAGGGTACAACCGATCACTCATGAGTTGGGTAGCCTTAACCCCAGGGCAGTTGATGTTGTGATCTTTCAGTTCCTAGTAGTAGTGGCGGAGTATGATGGCGTCTTTCCAGAAAATGTTCCAGGACAACCTCCCTTCCAGGAAATGACTTCTGCATCGACATACACCATAGGACGTCACTGTTTTCTTCATCATCATATCGGATGGATCCCGAAGAGCTTCAGGAGATGAGGGTGCAGTTGGATGATATGTAGAGAAGAGGTTTCGCGTGACTAAGCATTTCCCCCTGGGTGACCCCAGTTTTGTTTTCCAAGAAGTTAGATGGTTGTTTGAGGTTGTCCATTGATTATTGGTGCCTAAAATAGGTAATAGTGAAGAACAAGTATCTGTTACCATGTATTTATGACCTCTTCAACCAGATGAGTGGTGCACAATGGTTCTTAATGTTTGACCATCGGTCAGGTTTCCAGTAGTTATAAGTAGAGGACGAGGATATACTGAAGACAACTTTAGAATGTTGCTAGAGTTCCTATAAGTACATGTTGATGCCTTTCGGTGGGATGAGCACCCTCGCAGTGTTCATGGGACTGATGAACTGGATATTCTAGTCATACATATACTGGTTTGTTGTGTTCTTTATCGATGACATCCTTCTGTACTCGATGTCAGAGGAGGAGCATGTGGGACACCTGCGGATGATTCTGGACGTACTCTGAGAGCACCAACTTTATGGGATTCTCTATTGGGGCCAATTCTAGATTTGGGACGTTCACTATCTATTATAGGTAATTTCAGTAGATTATGAAGGTGTCGACCCAACCTTGGTGGTTCTAGTGTTAGCATGGGAGCCATCTCAGAGTGTGACAGATGTACGGATCTTCCATGGGTTGGCAGGATATTACCGGAGATTCATTCCGTATTTCTACGGAATATCTATGTCGATGAACACCTTGACTAGGAAGGGGAAACCATTCATGTGGATGGATATGTTCTAGTAAGATTTAGATAAGTTGAGGTAGAGTTTTATGAGCAAACCGATATTGACATTACCAGAGAAGGGTGTCGAGTATGTAGTTTTCTGCGACACATCGGGGGACCGATCTTGGTCGTTTCTTGATGCAGAGACAAAGTGTGATTTCTTATGGATCACACTAGCTTAGTCCACATGAGTAGAACTATGTGAACCATGATCTCAAGTGCTCATTATTAGACTTCGCGTTGAAGATTTGGCGACACTACCTTATGGGAGAGTGGTTCATCATCTACTCTAACCACAAAAGCCTCATGTACATCCTCTCGAAGACGGATCGGAATCTGAAATAGAGGCATTGGCAAGATTTTCTCAAGGAATATGATTTTGAGATCATCTATAACCATGGGAAAGGGGAAAAAGGTGGGGGATTTTCTTAGAATGATTTCAATCTCATAGTTGCTGAGTGAGGCGACAGAACATTTGGCCTCATTAAAGTTGTCCTTTGGGGAAAGAGATGATACAGCTTACTTTCAGTCGATGGTTGTCACCCCTCCACTCTTATATCAGGATGGGGAGGCATGCCTTGGGGATGTCTATTGTGAGGATTTATTTTCTTACTTATCCATAGTACATTCTCCTAATGGATATTCTCAAGGTGGGGAGAACATCCTTTTTTTCAGAGGACGCACTGTTGTGCTAGTGGAATCACGAGCGGAGCTCCTGAGGGAGTTTCCAACATCCCCCTTGGTGTTACATCCTAGAGTGGGGAAGATGTACCAGGATTTCCAATGTTAGTTCTTGTAGTCAGGATTGAAGAAGGTAGTAGCAGAGTTTGTTTCTCGATGCCTTACGGGCTTGCAGTTGAAGGCTGAGCACCAATTTCCAGTGGGATTAGCTCACCCATGGAAGTTCAAGAGTAAAAGTCTGATTGAATATCAATGGAATTCATGATGGGAATACCATGGATGTCGAAGGGGAATTATTCCATCTGGGTGACCATTAACCGACTCACCAAATCATCCCACTTCTAAGCTATTAGAGAGCACTGTTCCATAGAGATCTTGGGATGCCTATGTGCGGGAGATATTTTGTATTTATGGTTTCCCTTCGACGATAGTCTCAGATCACGATGTCCACATCACATCCTGATTGTGGAAAAAATTGTAGGAGGTTTTTTGGAACTCATCTATGCTTGAGCACGACATTCCATCCCCAGACCGATGGTCAAACAGAGAATACCATTCAGGTTCTAGAGGATTAGTTGTGGGACTGTATCTTGGACTTTAGTCACAGTTGGGAGGACCACCTACCACTGGTGAAGTTTTTTTTACAATAATAGAAACCAATCCATTATTGGTTTTATACCATTCTAGGATTTATAATGGAGACCATGTTGTTCACTGCTTTGTTGGACTGACCCAGGGGAGTCAACACTCCTGGGTCTAGAGTTGATACGAGCTACCACTGAGAAGGTGCAGATCATCTAGAAGCAGATGAAGACTGCATAGAGCCAGTATAAGTCTTATGCTGATAGACGACGGAGAACTCTAGAGTTAGAGGAAAGGGACCATGTCTTTTTTAGGGTCTCACCTCGGTGAGGGTATCAGATATTTTGTTGGTGCAGTAAGTAATCTCCAGGGTTCATCGGGTCTTTTTAGACTCTATGATTATTTTGTGAGGTGGCGTACTGCCTAACTCTACCACCACAGCTTCTCCGGGTATATGATGTATTCCACATGTCACAGTTGAGGAGGTACGTGAAAGACCCATCACACGTCTTCGACTGGTGTGAGATGGACATCACAGATGGTGCAAACTTTGTTGTGTACCCAGTGGTGATCAAGGATAGGAAGGAGAAGATCCTTAGTGGGTGATCGATTCCCATGGTGTGCGTTCAGTGGAAGCATGGGAAACATCAAGAGATAATGTGTGAGGGGAGACAAAGATACATTCCCAAATAACCCCAACTTTTTGTATAGCTCTTGTTTTGGATTTTAGGGGACACAAATCCCTAATGTGGGGAGAATGTAATGTCTTGGATTTTTTATGTGTTATTTCTAAATATTATATAGAATTATTTTTGAGACTGAATCTTTTGACGGAGTGTGATTCTAAGGCCCAGAGTGCCTAGGATAAATGTTTTAATTAATTCAAACATTAAAAAGCGCATGCAAGCAGTTTCCTAGAAAAAGTATAATAACATTTAAACAGTTTATCGGATTAGAAATATTAGGGCACCATTGCGTTCAGAGAAGCAAATTACCTTAGGTAATGCCTACATTAACTAGTGTGGGTCAGCTGGAAGAGTTTATTTTTGGACGATTTAATGGAAATAAAATAAATTAATAATTTATTTTCTTTAAATGTTTCCTTTTTTTCAAAGCAACCTAATTCCACCCTTTTAAATACCTAATTATGGAAATTTCTCAGGGTTAGCCTCATAACACTACGATTTAAGAGGGAGCCTCTTGGAGCCTTGGATGCTTTCTAATGGATGTCAACAAACGACTATACATGGATCGTTATACGACAAGATCGAATCCCAATAAATGATCGATCTCCCTATTCGTTGATGACAGAGGTATGAGTTTGTTATTTTGATTTATTTCTTCCCCATTCTTCAATTAAACGATGAATGTCGATCAACACACAAATAGGTTGATCCGTAGATCACGCATTCTTGCGTGCGGGATTTTATTGTGATTATTTTGGGTATTTATCCATGATGTTAAAAATCCATGATTCGATTACTTGTATTTAAAACCTTGAAACATGATCTAATTAACTTCATGATGAATGACGGCGAGGTCTGTCCCACTTTTGTTATTGTATATTCTTCCTATCTCTCCACTTCATTATTTATGTTCTTTATTGGAAGATGAACTATAGATCATTTCGCATCCATTTCACATCACAATGATCCCAAACTAATGATTTGAAATCCCAACGACCTAACAGAGGTGCAAAAACAAGGGTGGATGACGGATCAGCTCAAATTTTTAGAGACAGTTCTTCGAGCTCCCTTTGTGGAGGTGGATCAATATGTGTTTTCGGGCCGATCAGAGGACCAAAAATAATGGATACAACTTTGGGATGTCATATCGACCTTAATATTCGTGTTTTGGGGAAAACGAATGGTCGAATTGAAGACCATATCTCCGTATGAGGTGCGATGATGGAGCTTCGTGATTCTGGGAATTTCCAGAACGCACGATGTGTTTCCCAGAGAACATTATGGGTTGGTTAGGTTATGTGGTGGCTAGGGTTCCACGGTGTGTGATGCGATGAAATGGAATGTTCTCCAAAGAACATGGTGTGTGGGTCCTTACACGGGGACTCGACGTGTATCCAAGGGATACATGGACATGGGGTGGGGTACACGACTGTGTACTCCACCACATGGCCGGACCAGGCCGACATCATGGGTTACCCCATGTATCAATCACACGGGTTGTGACACAGGGGTTGAAGCTATGTACGGGCACATAGCCAATGTAAACGGAGTCCTCCCCTGATAGAGGAACATGTAGTGTCACTCTCTTACATGTCGTGTATACCTTCTTCTAGACGACCAAACTTACGACGTGGGTTGTTGTATATAGGCAATACCCGGGATCAGAAGGAACAACATGTGACACTTATTCACAAGTGGTACCTCTTAGTACATGGATTGATCTTCTTGTCCAACATATCATGTACATGTTTTGTTTGGGTTAATTATCTTTTTTATTGATCACCTAAAGATAGGGAATCGTTACATTTTTCAAGAGTATGATCCCTTCAGCAAGACATTCCAACATAGAGTCAGTTATCCCATTGAGAGGCCAAGAGTGATTTCCTCTATCCATTCCTGACCCTAGGTAGAGTAAGGTATCAACATGACTATTACCATATGGAAAAGATCATCTACGATGCTGGTGAATCAAGATGAGTAACGGTATCCACCAAGGCACTAGTAGGGATCCTCATCTACATATCATGATCATTCCCCACTCAAGAGTGTGTGCTCTCAGATTGAGTGTATCAATCTCTCATGTCTTTTCCATACGGAGATTACTTCTCAGACAGAAGTCATCAGAGATATCAGACTTGTGGAGTGAGTTTTCCTGGAAGAGTACTTTGTGGAATCTTTGAAATGAATCCCTAAAAGTAGTATGTAGTCATGTGACTAATCTTTAGACTTCTGGTCTGAGTATTGAGTACATCTATAATTGTGTTCTTCTATTATATTTTCAACAGGAATATACTGTGTAGATCTTACTATAAGTTTAATTTGTTTATTTCTTTGTGGTTTTTGAGTTCCTCTACTGATTATTGGTAAACACACCCATGGAAGGGCTTTTCCCGCACGCATTAGGTCTAGTGCAGACGAGCATCCTTTTGACATAGTCTAGGGGGACTAGGATAAGACCCAGATTTTTAATTTCTCTATAGGATGAGGTGTTTCTAAAGCTATGAGTAGTGGTCCCATTACCCCTTCTTGTTTACAGTTTGGAATTTTTTGTTTTCAGGCTCTTCTTTTGTGTTCTTGTATTCTGGCCCAATTTACATTTAGTAGATTAATTCAATCATACTTTGTGGTTTGGTTTTAGATATATTCAAGCATTTTGTTCCTTAGTGGTTTTTATATTTCATCATTTGTGGGCTTGGAGATGTGTGTGGGTCTACAGGAACATAGGAAATGCCTCCCATGTTAGTAATATGCCTACACGGTTCTTGTCACCATCCCTTGTCCCATAGTAGTCGGGCATGGGGAGTCACGGCATGGGCCCCACTAGGACTGGTCATGAAAATAGGAATCTCCATCCACATGATCCTCTACCATTTTTTCAATCTTCTATAGATTCAAGATAATGAATCCTTGGTAGGACACTCAAAACCACATCCTATGTTATATTATTCATTTATCCTTGTTTATATTTCATCCCATTTGACCATAGTGTTGTTGTTGGATGATTTTATTTTTTGGAGTAGACTTAATCATAGGGAATTGTTTTCTATAGGGGATTGAGATGAAATTTCTCATCTCGTTTGACATTCTATATTTAATAAAAATCATTGTAACATGTATCATATTGGATGATAAAGGTTATTCAATAACATCTTTCTTTTATCTCTTTAGATGATACGCTTGATTTCATTAAAATAGTTCATTATCCAAATTATGAATATGTATTAATACTATAAGATTCCAATGTATATTTTTAAATGGTTTTATCATTTGACATGGAATTACATCCACACCAGGTGTTGGTAAAAATTAGAATCTTGATATTATAAATTGATAAAATGTTATAATGGTTTTGTGGAAACTGGAATCAGGTTTTTAATTTTGTTCTACATGATTTTGTTTCTAAATTTTTTTAAATTATTTTAAATGGGTTATTTGTATTTGAAAAATTCATGTTATCTTGGGTAATATATTTATATATTGAATAATAATTGGATGGTTTTTTCAAAGGATATATTATAGGTGGTATTGTAAAAAAATATCAATACATTTTGTAATTTCATATTTATGATTTCTCTCACTTTTTGTTTTGAAAACATATAGGAAAGGATATGACTTATATTGTCATACCAAGATCATTAGGATTTGACACCTTTATCGCCCATAAAAATATAGATTTCAATGAATTCAGGACACCCAATTTATTTCACTTTAATTTTTTCCCAATAATGTATGAAGCATTGTGTATATAGATACCCAATGATTTTTTAACGATGTTTTTCATGTGAGAGTATAGTAGATTATGGAATAATTATTTATAATTATTTGATTTTTTATATTGTGTTCATCATGTGATTGATTACCTACTCAGCACCTTTTTCTTGTAGTTTGAGTCCTTGGAAGATAGTCTATTACAAATGTGACTGAAATCCATAGGTAATATTGTATTTTCTGTGGTAAGGATTCATTTAGACCAAGTAATCTAATTAGATGTTTTACATAGCCTTATGATGTTTTAGAAGGGACCAAGACAAATTTTTATTCCCTAATAATTATGGATTTAGTTTAGTCTAAGAGGACTATAGGGACATGATAAAATCAGTATTATAAGAATAGGATCTGCATATTTTATTCAATTCATTATTTATAGAGTCATAATGAGTTCCTTGTGATTCTAGAATGATATTCTCGACTACCTAGTGAATTTTACGTCCACCTTGTTTATATCCTGCTATTTTGTATGACTTATTGGGACCTTTACAGTAGTTTTTTATCTCTCCTTTTCCTCTAACATTGATATTATAGTTCTTGTTTTTGTATTGTTATCCTTCATTGTGTTATATCTACAATTCAGAAGGGATTTATAAAATGAATTTAATAGAAGGAAAACTAAAATTTTCAACATGGCTTGTTCTCAATGTGATTATTTATGGTTTTAAAAGAAGTGTTCTCATAATGTGAATTTATTTTTACCAAATATAATTTTAATTATTTAATTAAAATGAAGAAATAATTGTTTTTATGGAATTTTGGACACATTGTTTATTTTAATGGTATTCCATGAAAATTTATTTAATCTTGTATGTGGATTTAAATACACCGATTTATAACGGGTGTTCCTTATTTATATTCAATGGTTTAATCTTAGTAATGAGAAATAAAATGGGATTGGTTTATATTTTATTTGTTTATGGTTATCCGCATAAAAAATTTATTCAATTACATTCAAAATAGATTTGATTGGTTTTATTAAAAAATTGATCACATAGTATTGTGAGTTATAACCTTCTAGGATATGTTTCTCGTGACTATTTTTCAAACGTACAATTCTTAGTAATATCATGGTTATATAACTTGTATTTTGGGTTTAGTTGTTCAATTTTTTGAGTGTTATCGAGAGATGGTTGGGGCCGAAAGGCATATAGACTTATTTTATTGGATTCAGAATTAATTTTGGTATATTTAAGAGATTATTTGTATCATCCACCACAACCTATTTTATTCATTTTTGTAGTTTTTTGTATCTAATTCTTCTAGTTACATTTTTATAGATTTAGTTCTGTTTTGATCATGGATTTTTTTATCAAATAATTATTGGTTGGTTATATATTTTCTTCACAACTTATTATTTTTATTTTATGTGGGATAAATCATTCACAAGGTATATATCATGATTCCCAAGTAGATGTTTCCATCCATTTATTCCTTCTGTTGGATAATAATTTGATGTTAATGGAGGTGGGGTTCTAAACTGCATTTGAAAATATCGAGTTCCTTTGGATGTCATATTTTTTGTATTGGGAAAATGTTAAAAATTAATTGATTCATGAAGTTTCATTTTTGACCTAGAAATCATGTACAAAAAAGTTCTTATTTTTTAACATGTTCTAGAGACTATTGTAGGATTGGAATATGGTATTCAGCTATCTTTCCATGTCTATCATGGTTCTGAATCTCATTTGGTTTGGATATATATATGTGTTGGTTTTTAGATCACTATGTGTTTTCAATAGGGATGTAATACAGATGGTGTTAGTATATGTTAGTGATATTAGATCAGTTTTTTTAAAGTTTTTATTTTCTTTTTCTTGTGTATTTCTTATAATGAATTACATTTTCTATTTGAAAACCTGATTTCAGGAGAACCCCTTTTCTAATTTAAGTAGAACCCTTTATATTTTTTGTAATATTTTTTGTTTAATAATATCGTTATAAAGTGATATGTATGATTATAAAGTTAGTACTGTTTTCTGTTTTATCATGAAATATTGAATGTATTTTGTTTTAAAATTTATTTTTTTGTTGACAAAGGATATCTAAACTCTCATGGGTTGTATATAATGGGTGTTTTTTTATAAATATAAAATTTAGATGGTTATTCAGATTTAAAAAATATATATAAATTTGTTAATTGGAAAACAGATTTTATAAGAACATTTTTATAGAAAATTTATTTTTATAATCATGGTCTCATAATGTTTTTAAAAATAAAAGTGGATAGTGATTTTTTAAATTTAAAATTGATCTGAATGGGAAAATTTGAGTTCTAAAAAAGACCCGGGTTTTAGAATTTTTATTTTGAAATATTAGTTGAATGTTTTTTTTATTAGTTTTAAAAAAAGTAATGATAAAATTTTAAAATGTAGGATTATTATTTAAAAGGAATTATATGATTTCAAAATAATATTTTGGGAAAATTTGGGTTTTGATACTAGGTGAGTTTTAAAAAATAAAATATTTATAATTATTTCAATGAATGAATTTTTTGAAATATAATATATTTTCTATCTTTGAAAACGTTTTAAAAATTCATTCTATTTTGGATTCTTTTAATATTGGTACTGATCACATGTTATGTTATGGGACTCTTTTCTATGGATTCATGGATTCTAAATAGAAAAAGTTTTTAAAATATTAGGGTTTTTTAATTGTATGGAAAATTGGACATGGAAAAATTGATTTCTTGTCATTTTCTATTTATTAAAATACTTCAATTACTTTTTAGTATAATTTTAGAGTGCTTTTATGTTGTGTTTTTACCTCTTTATGGTTTACCTTTAATGAGAAACTGAATAGAGTGGAATGTTTTTTCATCTCTTATTAATGGTGTATCTTGAAATTTTCAAAGGTTGTATTTTTTTTATTTGGTTTCTTGAGGGATCATATAGGTCATGAAATTTAGGTTTTGATCCTGGGTCCAATAGATGTATCAGGGATAGTTTTTTTATTTAGATAGATTTGGGATCTGGATTGTTGTGTTTGTTTTTTTAGAAGATTATTGATAAATCATGGATATTTTTATAATAATGGATTGGTCATTTATTTTCTATAATTCATAAACATTGTTATTCTCTTTTGATAATAGTGTTTTTTATATGATATTTTTTGTTATTTATGATCCCTGAGTTTGGATAAATTGTGGTATATTGAAATTCATTCTTTGTGTTTTCTTTGGGTTCTTTATAGCTTCTCATTATGATAAATGGATTTTTGGAACATTTTTCCCTTATTAAAAAATTATTCACATTTTTTATTATGTGTGGTTAAGGAAATGGGTTGGGTTTTTTATTGGATGGTATGGACATGGGAAACAATTTTCTTTATCCATGAGTTATTAGGTATGTGGTTTTTTTCTAGTTGATATATGGAATCTACTAGGTTAATTCTTTTTGTGAGGATCACTTCTAGAAATAGTACTATTATCTAGATCCTAGTAACACTTATAGGTTATTTCTGACCCCAATAGATAGAATATAGTTATTTCATAATGTGGAATACTTATATTTCTTCCCCTCAGTTGTGGAATTCCATCTATTTGGTGATCTTGTCGAGTAAAAAATCATTATTTAATTCAGATTAGTCCCTCCATTTTGTTTTTTATTTGTTCACTTTTGAATGGTTTTGGATGAGGTAATTGGGTAACACTATTTTGAGTATTTTATGAATATGTTTTATTTTTAAATATCCTTTTTCAAATAAAAAATGTTTTTTTCCTCCACCAATATAGATTAATTATACTTGGTGTGGAGATCTATTTTAAGTCTCTAATTTATTATTACTTCCAATTTATTGGTTCATGATTGGGTATTTCTTAAGTAATCATCATATTATATTAGAGTTCCATAAAGTTTTTTAGTATTCATCATCATGTTAAATGGATTACCATTATAATGGAGGGATTATTTTTGTTTGGTGGTCCTTATTTCCATAGAATCATATTTTTGAACAATATCTAGATGTTCATAAAATTTTTTTATATTTAATTATCCATTGAATTAATAAATTTTATATTATGAAATTGTAATGGATGAGAGAATTTTATCACATTATATATCCCTTTAAAGTATATTTTTTATAATTTTCTTTTTTTAATGTTTGTTTTTTAGTTTGATAAATATTTTATGTCTACAAATTCAATATTTAAAAGGTTTTTTCAGGGTGTATGGTCCATCGACAAGGTTATAGGATATCATGTAAATATTGTGAGAACATTTTATAGTATTTTGAAGAGCCATTTCAAATGTTTTCCTCACATATATTCAATCTATGTGGGTTCATAGAGGAAACCACAATGGGTTCCTAGATGTTTTAGGTGAAGGGAACACTGTTTGGTAAACCATGATTCTAGACCATGTGGTCTGCCAAGGTTTTCAAAAGTGTAAATTTATATAACTATTTCTTTTTATCATAAACCATATATCCCCCAATTTATTATCCCTCTCATTCAGATAGACTTGGAAGGAATTGGAAACTCCCTCTATTCTATCATCTTCTATCATTGTTGATTTCTACAATGGTGTCAAGTTGGTTCTACATTATTTAGTCCCTCTTAACCCATTTTTATCTTGTATTATTCATTCATTATTTATTTTATTCCCTCCCATAAACCTTAGGGGGGATTTGGAATATTTTGGCATTGTGAGTGGACCTAATAATAGGGCATTCTCTAATATAGTTTACAATGGGAATTTTTTATCTTGATTAAGAAATTTTCATTAAATTTGATTCATTGTAGTTGTTCAAGTATTGAACAATGAAGATGATTATGTGAAATCAATTTATATTTGATTCCATGGGATACTGGATTATTTAAAATTGTTCTTTAACAACATTATGAATATTTATGTGTACCAAGAGGAGCAAACAATGATTTATAATTGGTTCTAGTCCATTATATGTAATGGGTTCCATTGAATTATTTTGAAAAAATTACCAAGTGTCATTTCAATTGTATTAAAATATTTTAAAGATATGGCAGGAACTAGTTTGTGGTTTTATTGGTATTTAACTCCAATTTTTTACTTAAAAAATATTTTAAATTAATTTAAATGTGTTTCTTAGACCAAAAGTTTAATATTGTTCTATGTGAAATATATATTACCAAACATGTTTATGTTTCAAGTGATTTAAAATGTTTTTTAAGGGAGTTTTAAATAAAAATTAATTTCTAAGAATTGTTTTATAATGTTTGTTTCAAGATTAGTTCACCAAATGTATTTTAAATGGTGTGACTTTATTTGGAATCATATGCTCATTTAAATGATATGCCTTTGTAAAATTGTGAGTAATGAGTTTTCATGAAGTTTGTGACACACTCATTATTCCATATGCAATTATTCCATTATGGGTAAGTTGTTATTGAATGTAGAAATTGCGTGATGGGACTAAGGGGAAATTTCTAGTAAGGGTGTTTGAGGAATTTTGGTGTTTATTGATATTATTTTTGTTTGATTCGTGTGTCCATGATGTGGTTTATATTCATCTCACCTCATTTATTTATGGTTTATGTAATCTTATATAGTTATTCTGTGAGTTGTATCAGTGAAAGACTTAGTTTAGAGTATTCATCCATGGTTGAGAACCCAATTATACAGAATGAGCTACAAATATTTTTTTGTGGAATATGCATGTTTTAAACAGTCTTAGGGACACTTTTGATACCCTTATAAATATAGATCATGGTTTTTAATATCATAATATCTGTATATGATTATATTTGTAGTATCATCTTTTGTTCCTAATTTCCATTTCATGTCATTAATAATGGTCTCTTTGGGTTTCTCATGATTCTAGGATACTATAAAGGATCTCATAAGGGATGAATATTCTATATTTTATGTATATCGTGTTTCTTTTATGACATATCGACACTCAAAAATTGGACTTTTAACTCTTTTTATCATGATACATTTAAATGATTGTGCCTTTCATATAAATGTTTTCTCACTTATTTTATGGATTAATTCTAAATCATTTAAAAAGGAATTCAATTATTTGTTTTAATGAAAATAAAAATAAAAGGGTTTTTTTGGATTGTTCCTAATATATTCATCTTGGGTTTGAACGGTGTGTAATTTTTGTGTAGAAATTTACTTTTACAAAGTTGTTACATTATTTTATAATAAAGGAAAATTAATTATTTGATTTTGAAACAATGCATTTTTTATTTTGTTATAAACAAATTAAACGAAAATGCATTAATCTACTATGATTATTTTATGGAATGGGTTTAGGATTGATTTATTAGGATTATTTTGAGGGGATATTCATTGGTTTTGAGAAATAAAATTGGACCATTGGATATCTAGGTTCACAATAGATATCCAAAACAAATGGATATTTTTTTATTTTTATTTTAGACATTTATTTATGGGTTGTAATATGAAAAAAAATTCATATACATAACGGGTGGTGAATTAATGGGATCTATAGATAATGAAAATATTTTTAAGGTTTCATGTCAATGCTTGGTCATGTTTTTAATACTTGTGATTCTTGGATACCATTTACATAATAGGGAGTATCTTGAAATGTTTTATGTCCATGATCAAATTTTTGTATATATTGTTAATCATAGATTACATTCAATATATTTATTAGATATTTTTTTAAAGAAAAACCTTTTTATTTGTATTGATTTATTTTTTCATTTGTATATATTTCAATCATTTATTTATTTTTTGGAATCTATTGTAATTTTACATGGGTGATTATTTATTATAGGATGATTGGTTGGTTAACTATTTTTAGTCATTTTCGTATTATTTTATGTGGGAGAAATCATTCCAAATGTATGTTCCCTGATTCCTTGGCAGAACTTTCAACCTAGGTGGATAAGAAAATTTATTATAGGAAGTTGTTGGATAGATTGGGATTCATTTTTTATGGAATCCTAGGGTTTTTTACAATTATATACCACTGAGGGAAGAATTATGCAATGTTTACTCAATTATCATTCTCAAAAACATGATTAAACATGAGAATAGTAGTATTTTTAGTGAAAGGAGTATTCTTATTTATTACTATATAAAATATTTCAATGTTCAAATATTTTGGTTCTACATACTTTTGGTTTCTATTATCTTTTTCTAGCTTAAATAACTTTTTATAGATCTATAGAGACTCTTTAGTCAAACCAGTGAAAAGGATGGCGAGATAGTTAATTCTTGGTAATTATCACCCATGAATGATGACGAATTTTAGTTATTCACTCGATAGATCCATTGATAATTAAATAAGTTTCATATCCCAAAGTGTTGGTGAAATTTTCATCTTTAAATATTTCATCTTAATTTCATATTATATATGTTCATATATGATATTTTATCTCATAATTAGTAGCATCAGAGCATCACCATGATTATTGTTTCATGACATCAAGCTAAAAAAATATAGAAATTTTATATCAATTGGATATCATAATTCAAGTCATCAAATGCAATGTAAAAAAGTCTCAATGTCATTACATATGATATGTGATATTTTGTACTATGATTGGACCCCATTATATAATATGTGATGTTCTTTCATGAGATTCAGTGAAATCCATTGAATTTTGTGACACTATAGTGTATTATATAGGGTATGATAGCGGAAAAGACTATTAAATACATTCCAACAAAAATATTCATGAATAATCATGGTGATATCAGATATATCATCATGTATGATACATGAGAACCAAAAATAAATGTCGAAACTGGTTAATATCTATCATATAATAGGATATAAAATCATACTATATTCTTGTTATTATTTTTGAGAGACAATGAAATATAATATGAATAAAATTTTAGTTTTTCTATATATTAATTATAAATTGAATTTTAAAATTAATATGATTCACATGTTATTCTTAAGTGATCATTTATATATCCAATGTTTACCCTTATTGAGCATTGATATCACCCTTTCTTATGTTTCCTTTCTCCTGGTAATGAGGAAATTTATTAAGTGTGACAAGTCTAAGAATAGTTCTAGATATGTATAAATTTGTGGGTGATGATATAGATAATATATCGAAAAAACATTATCCATATTTGTAAACACACTAATCCTATATGATTTGGGTGTGGATTCTAATGTTATTTAACAAATATTAGTCAAATAATGTGTAATGTTTATATATTTAAAGTACCGGTCTCTGTCATGTATATTATAGAAAGTTTTAGTTACCTTTGTAAATTATTATGAGAAAACATTATAAAGAACCATTAAAATATTTATATGTATTGGACACTATCATTTCTTATGTTAAATAGTGGAGTGTGCCTTTCTTTAAAAAACATCCTTATCTAGGTACTATAATTGAATATTGATTTGGAATAGATTGTTGTAGGTGTATTAACTCTGAAAAGATATTGGATAGTATATATCAATCATCAATTTTGTTTATGGTGATTTCCCCCTATTGGTGCGCCAAGATTGATAGTCTTAGGGGATATGATTGGGTTAACTCACTTTTTCATGACGAACTATTTTGAATGATTTGAATACATGATGACCATGAATTACATTGTATATGGTTTCTTCGAATAAAAATAAAATTTAATGATTCATACATCCTATGAATTTTTATTTGTGATTGATAACTCTAATGAAAATGTCTTATATACATATTATCCATTTTTATTTTAATAATGGATCGAAGATATAATGATAATGTTGATTTGGTTACAAGTATGTTCAAATTTTGCATTTAACTATTTGATCATAGTTATTTGAATTTATATTTATGTGTGAAAGTCTCAAAGAATGTGAATTCATAACCTCAAAAAATGGATTTTGAATTTTCATTGAAAACACTACATGGTATAAAGATCACATATCAAGTATGTTATTTATCTCTGGTTGATGTTGTTGTGAATGTTATTCCTAAAAACCATGTTATTCTCCCTCTAACTGAATTTAATTTTATCCTATTATATTTATTTTCACATTCCAAACATTAATTTTCAATCAAGGGATGTCACGTTTGATATTATTATTGATCCTATGATCATCTATATGTGTGTATATATCCTTAAAATTCAAATGGAAATTATGTCCATTATATGTCTATTGATTAATATTAGTAAAGGGGGGTTATCTTATATGGTTGGGGAGAAACTCACAAATAGATATATGCATATTTTAATAGTGTACGTTTTAGTATTTATAGATTAATTTTCTAGTATTCCATTGAATCCTGAATTTGTATATTAAATAGAATATATACCTATTGATACACCTTTTTTAAAGAATCCATATATAATTGAAACTACTGGGGATATCATATTTTGGATTCTCTAACTAATCCGGTAAAATTAGTGACCCAAGGGGACAATCGATTATTAATCATCAATGAAACCACATCTTTCTCTATATTTCCTTACCATTTATTCATCCTGACCTCTAGATCTAGATCATCCTTCCTCCTTAGTCCCTTGTGTGACTCTTTTAAACCAGCCAATATGTGCTCTATCTTTCCAGGATGTTTTTTGTTGGAACTCTTTCAACCCAAATGGGTTTTCAGAGGCCTTAAATGTCTCTTTGGGATCTTCATCCCACTTGGATGTCTATCTTTTGGATCTTGATATCTCTTCTACTGCCATCCGTGAAGCCTCCATTCATCTTAAATGGACTCTTCTAGCTTGATTTTGGATTAACAAGCTGCCTCCTCTAGTTTTCCAATTCTTTTTCAACTCTTTAAATTTAGTCCATCCGACTAGGGTTTCAGTTCATTTTTAAAAATCATTTTTCACAGTTCATTCATTATGGTATGACTTCATCTCTTCTTGGTTCAATTTTTCATTTTTTATTCGGTATTGGAGGACCGCTATTTTTCATTGGTCAAGGGATGATCATCTCGGAAATTTTTCCTCAAGGGTAGCATTATGGATTTTTCTTCTAATATTTTTACTTCATTTCATGTCTCTCATATTTTTCAGGGGAATTAGAAAAACTTTGGGTTCCTTATTTATTTTTGTTCATAGGTATATTCAACTGGAAGATACTGTTTCCTCTAAAATTTGTATAGATTTGAATTTATCATTACCAATTTCATCCATTTTTCTACTCAAAGTAAATGGGATTCCTGATTGGTCATAACCTTTGATCAATCCTTCTCCTCTATTTTTCTGCTCCAGATACCACCATTAAATCCATTTGACCATTGAATTTAGGTAGTCTAGGTATTTTAAGTCCCACGATTGCTCTTAGATTTTACATGTTTCTAAGGTACCTTACATGGTCCTAGTTACACCCCCTGTTTAGCAAAAATTTGATCCTACAGATCAAGGGAAGTGTGTGCGGAATTCATCCTCCTCTCTAGACAGGGAAGCCACTTCCTTCTCTTATAATATACCTTTGGTCACCATATACACTTCTTTTCAAGTTCTAGTTCCACATTTTCCCCTCAGGGGATTCCTCACTAATTCTCCAATCATTTTATGTTGTTTTCACCTACATTTGACCCTCTTAGAGAAGCTTATGTTTCCTCTGCCTTCTCCCAACATAGTTTTCATAAACATCAATGAGTTTGACATGAGGTTATTTCTATTAATCTTTTGAATTCCTACGATCCATTTAAAACTTCTAACTCCTACAATTTGGATAATAACTTTTTGGTCCCTTCCCCTATGAACAATCCTCCTGCTACTAATAAGTCTTTGGAATCCAAAATTCACTCTTAAACACCTCATCATCTCTTTGTACAAAATACTATTCAGATTAGATATATGTCCCATTTAAAATCTAAATCCATATCTTTAAGAAATTTAACCATCATGAGTCTATGGCTATTGCTAGAAAACTATTCCTTCAATGATTAATCTCTTCCTATATAATTCCCTTGTTTTTTTCACTCAGGTAAAATTATTTTTTATCCCCAATGACTTTCCCCTTCACTCTAATTTTATCAAAACAAATATATGATAGTCTCAATTTCCAGAATCATGTAGCTTTATTGACGTCAATTCTCAGTCTCACTAATACATCATCATAAATATCTCTATGGGAGATAAGATGATAATTCTTACAGTTGCTTATGATAAATGAGAGTCTCAATCCAGTGAGTCCCTTTGAGATGATTTGAAAAAAGTTAACCATAGTGATTCTCTTTTCTTAGTTGGAGGTGAGTTTAATATTATAGAATCTCTCAAGGATTAAAAGGGTTGTAGAACCTTTCCTAGAAGATATTTTCAGAACATCATCTCATTCATGGAAAGCAATGGACTATCTGATGTGGTTTTCTTAGGTGATCTATTTATGTGGTTAAATAATCGCTGCAGGAACTGAAGATCTTGGAGACATCTTGATCGATGAATTATTAATGGAGTAATAATTTCTTTCTTCCCTAAAATAAATATTTTACACTTTTTATGTAGATTTTTTCACTCTCCTCTTCAAATTACCCTAAAGTCTAGAAGTAATAATGAGGATTTTTTCCAATTTTCCTCTACTTTTATGGAAAAATAAAAATTCCTTCACAATGTATGGAATGCCTAGAATCAGTATTTTAAAGTTAATTTGTGTATATCCATTCATAATAATTGGAGTTATCTCAGTGACCTTCTTCAATCCTAGGTCAAGTGTCTTCCTCCATGTGATCTCAAAATTGGTACTATTAGCAGAGCTATCTAGGGACTGGAGTGGATTCTTGAGAGCATCTGGAATGCTGAGGAGTTTATTTATTTGTGATGCAAGAAATATAAGCTATATTATCTGTTTCTAAAACAAAACTGAGTCACTCATGAGAAATCCGCTGTAAAATGTCTATGTGAAGGAAAAATGAACATTACGTATTTTCATGTGTGTATCAAAGAACAATGCATATTTTTAAATCCTAATATGATTTTAAAGAATGGAGAATATACTAATTATAAGGATATTATTTGACATATAAAAAATAGTAACTCTAAGTCTATACATGTATATTAAAACCCATGAATGTATGGTGGATATCTAAGATGATATTCTAATCTATTTTATGTCATTCGTAGCCTGGTTTTTCTAGAAGTTACACTTCTAGAAATGGGGTTTATCCCCATGAATCTATTCCCATGTTTTAAATAACCATGGGGGTAGATTTGTTTTAGTTTTCTATGCCCATTGTTTTATTAAAACCATGGTTAGTCAACCTCTAAATATCAGGCTCCTTATCAATCTTTCATCACGCTCCCCCTATTTCAACCCTACCTCCCCGACCTCCGACTCCCAACCCTTTCCCCCCCTCTGCAACCACCGCCTCCTGGACATCCAACCTCTACCTCCTAGCCCTCTCCTTCTCTATCAGACCTCCACCTCCCAACCATCCTACCCCCACCTCCCGGCCATCGCATCCCCTCCCCGGCCTCTGCCTCCCAGCTCCGCCTCCGCTCCCAACATGGAACTCGCAGCCTTCGCCTCTGCCGCAACATCCCGGCCATCACCTTTTAAACAAGGCAATATTGTACATATTACTGCGAATGAGGATGTATTTTTGAAATTATTAAATATCTATTGGTATTTGGTAATCTACTGGCTAGTACATCCTTTTCGAAATATGTTCTGAAATACACAAAAATTAGTTAATCAATTATCAAACTTTTAAGGTTTTAGAAACTTAAAATTTATCCCTATGGGGTTTGGATACTTTCATATACTATTTTCTTTCATGAGCTAAAGAAAACAACATGATTAATTGGATATATTGTTTTAATTCTGAGAATATATTTCTTATAAGAGTGGGATCACAGATTTAATCCTATTGGGGTGATGAACACGAGGTCTTAGGTTTGTTTGAAAATATTTGGTATTTATTGGATTTTATGTCATAAAAAGTCTCTATGAAATTGATGCTACTCTGGGTGTTCCCATTAAAATGGACAATGAAATAAAGGAACCCCAGTTTGGATTCTATGATTATATCTTGGTCGAAGTGAACCTAATACCCCTTCACATTTATAAGGTTTCATTATGTATGCTGGATAATGATTTTAGTTTGATAATTGAATATGAGGATACCCCACTTTTTTTCAGGGTGTCAATCCATTGGGATTATTAAGGATGAACGTCATAATTATTTGTCATGATATTTCTATTCTAATAAGATGAAATATATAAAATTATATTTCAGGAATAATAATGGTGTTGAGTCTCTGAGAGTTGTTGACTCGAATTAGATAATTTACATAGGTTGTGAGTTACAGTCAAATGGTACCTCATTTAAGGATGCTCAGGACTACCCAGGTCAGGGGCAGGATATTTCCTTAAGGGACAAACATTTTTTAATAGTTTTGGTTCAAGATATGTTTGATGAAGTTGATATAGTTAAGTTATGGGTAGATGGAAAATCTTCCATTTCAAGATGGGCATGTTTGTGGTGAGAAATATAGTAAGTGAAACTAGAATTATAAGGATACCATGGACCTAGATTCATAGGGAATGGATCAAAAAACATGGTATTACGGAATGGAGGGGGATTATAATGATGTATAGAGACTTGATATAGTAATATGGTTAGGTTACTAAATTTTTATTTTCTCCAGTATTTTTAGGTTTTACTTAAGAAAACAAAGATGTATGATTTGTTATCCTTAAATTTATCCTACTTTGAACTTACTATATTTGGTCTTTAATGTTATTTTAGCGCCTAACTTATATTATATTCCTTGTATAAGATGAATGATATTATTCCTCATCACTTGAAATTTATGAATCTTCTTCTCCAATATGTATACTCTCAACAACTTCATGTCATCAGTTGATTGTTATGATCAAATCTCACTTCTTAATGTTTTTCTTTTAATTTGTCAAGGTAAAAACCCATTTATGTAAGTTCACTCCCCAGCTCATATTACTGTGTTTCTAAAATGTTATTTCCTATTAGTTGAGGCCATAATTTACCCCTATATATAAATTATATCTCAATATTACCCTTAATATGGACCAATTCTAATTTTCACATTCAAAAAACTATATCTCTAATGTCTATAATGCCAATCATCATAATATAGACATTTAAAGTTCTAAATTTCTAATAACCTTTTGATTATTTTTTATGAAATATCACACATATAATTTATTCAATGGAAAATTCCCATATAAAAAGTAGGGGTCATTACAACCATGATGTAGACTTCAAATTGTATGGATTTTCATTATTAATTTTTCTTAAACCTATCTCGAATTCACTTATTACCCATCAATGAGTATGATTCCAGTAAATAAAACATAAAAATTTCATTCAATATCCTTGAATGGATTTTATTCATTAACAATTTCATAGTAATCTGACACTAAAAATGTCTTTTAAACACTGAACTACTGTAATGAATAATGGTTTTCCTAATTATCTAACCCTCGGAGTAAAGATCAACACTATACTAGAAATGTCTTAATTAAGATCTAATCACCATCCCCATAATAAATTAACATAATGAGGTATCTTAAACTCTAATACATGTTAAGTTTTCTGATCATCAAGGGCTCTTCAGTTTCCTCCTTTTTATTTTTCAAAAACATGGGGAACAACACATGAACTCTTCTTTAAGTTTCAACTGCCAACTCCCTAAGTCTCCCCAATATGGAACACTCTCTATATATTCTCCATTTATCAACTCTAATGAAGATAAAAAGATATTTCATCTCCCTTTTAAAAAATAGAACATTTATATTCTTTAATCCTACTATGCTAGAATTCATTCTCTTCATTCATGCTTATATAACATGAATTTTTGATATCACACACTTGGAATAAATTACCTCTAGCACTCTTATCCTCTTTTAACCACTCATCCATCCTCAATGTTCTCAGCCAATAACCCATAATTCAAAAACAATCCTTTATCAAGAAGTTTAGAAACACTTAATAGATTCTGTTTTAATCCACCAACAAAAAGAGTGTTTTTTTATTTAAGCTTACCTTTCCCAATAACAATTAAACCAACTCCTTTAACCTTTAGTTACCCATCATTTATGATGGTAACTTAGAATCCATTTCATTTTTCAATAGATTTCAATGTTTTTAAATATTTTATCATGCGAGAAGAACATCCACTATCCAAGATCAATGAACTTTCCCCTTTGGATACTTTGGGTGAAACTTCAACAACTAAATCTTCCTCCTTCAATTTTATATTATTCTTTTGATGATTTTGAGTATTAAACCTAAAATTATTTCAGTATGGTATAATTATGTGGCATTAATTTTCATCATGAATAGGATGTTCACACCTTCAATAGAATTATTCAAGAATATCAAACATGTTTTGTGATTTCTATATAGAATTTACAATATGTTTCTAACTATTATTCCTTTAAAGGGGTTAAATCCCCAAAACATTGATTATCAATACTCCCAAGTATATCATGGTATCTGTTTGAAAAGAAATATCATTTCCATATGAACAAATATCCCAATGTTCTAATAGAATCCATAAAAATTATATATTTTAAGCATCATGTTGTAAAAAAAATTTAGGATACCTTGAAACATTTTTTCAATATTAATTCCAAAATAATTAAAGTTCTGACTACTATATTTTCATTTAATGCTTCATTCCCCATCAAATAACCCCTACCAAATAATATATAAAATTTTAATTCATATTATTAAAATAAAATTTCTTTCCCATGTGTATAATGCCTATATATATAAAAAAGTGTATTTTACATTGAAATTTTGTTTTTTATTCCCCAGGAAGGGAGTGTATTTTTTAACTTTTTTCTTTAGTTTACATGTCAAGGTAGATATTTTTATCCTTTTTTCCTACTTATTCAATCATTGACTCCTCTTGTCATAAAATATGATTTTATATCTACTAATATACTTTAATTAATTTAATAATAATATTGATTGTAATGAATTTTTTGAAAATGATTTACATTGTTGATTGAATATTTTTTTCTTGTTATAGAATGGATAAAAGATGGATGTATCGTACAGATTGGATTTCAACCGAGTTTCAAAATAATTTGGAGAATTTTATAGATTTTTCATTTAACAATGCGTTAGATGGAGGTTGTATATAGTGTCCTTTCTATAATTGTGTTGGAATACCATGGTTAAGATGAGAAGCAGTTAGTTACCATTTAACAAAATTTGTGCTTCAAGAAAACTATAAAGTTTGGTTTCACCATGGAGAGATGAGTCAATCATTGACTATTCATAAATGAAATGAATGAAGTGACATGGATAATTTGATATTTGATCGGTTTCAATATGTGCATCATTCCGAGAGAGATAGCGTGTCGGTGCAAGAAGAAAATGATATCAGTACACATGAGGAAAATGCTAAAGATAATGATGTTGAGAGAGTGAAAAATTTATTAGATGATGCTAGAACACCAGTATATCATGAATGTACTAAAATGACCATGTTGGAATTTTTATTGTGTTATTATCATGGGAAAACATGTATAGGATTTCTAATACCGCCATTGATAAATTATTGAAGGACTTGCTTCCTAATAGTTCATACATTCCGTCAAATAATTACATGGTATGGAAGTTAATTAAGAAGCTTGGATTTTCTACTAATAAAGACCATGATTGTCTAACAGATTGCAGTATATTTTTGGAGGAAATAGCTAACCGTATTGACTATAAAGAATGTGGTGCATCTAGATGGAAGACAAATGCAGATGGAACACCATCTCGTGTGCCACAGAAATTCATGTGGCACTTTCCATTGATTCCCAGACTTCAAAATATATTCATGCCTCCAGAAATCTCAGTCAATATGTGATGGTACGATGTTGAGATAATTAAAGATAATGATGATCTGGTCCATCCTGCAGATGGATTATCATGGAGAAACTTTGATGTACACCATCTTGATTTTGTAGCTGAGGTGCGTAATGTCAGATCGGTCCTATCATGTGATGGTTTTAATCTGTTTTCTCAGATGCTTATTTCTCATAGTACATGGATCGTTTTTATTTATGTTTGTAATCTTCCTCAATGAATTTTTATGAAAAAACCATTCACATTCTTGAGTATACTGATATCTAGGCCTTTGAATCATAGTAATGATATAGATGTCTACTTGCAGCCTTTAATAAAAGAGTTGAAAAAAACACTGGGATTTAGGTTTCCAGACATTTGATGCTTCTTCAAAGAATACGTTTCAGATGTGTGATTCCCTTCTATGGACCATAAATGATTTCCATGTCGATGTAATGATATCTGGATGGAGCACGAATGTAAAACTATCATGTACCGTTTGTATGAATAATACACGATCGAGAAAATCTTCGTAGTTTTAGTTTCATGAGAAATCACCGATTCTTTCCAATACATCATCAATATAGGAAGAATCACCATAGGTTTGATAATAATTTTGACACTAAAGAACCACCAAAATGTATTTAAGAAGTGATGTGCTTGATGAATTGAAAGATTTCATCTTTTCATTAGGTAAAGGTCAGTTGAAATATCGAAAGAGGAATAATAATGATATTGAACTCAGTTACAATTGGAAAAAGAGAATAATTGTTTTTGGTTCCCATATTGATCTGTTATTTTGTTACGTCATTATTTAGATGTAATGAATATTGAGAAAAATATGATTGAAATGTTTCTTGCAATTCTTTTGAATATTAAGGGGAAGACCAAAGATGGCTTCTGATCTCGTCGGGATTTATTGGATTGGGGTATTCGACCAAAACTACGTCCTATTTGTATCGGTGAAAACAAATGTAAAGTTCCGTGTGCTTCTTATGCGATGACAACGATAGAGAAAGATCAATTTCTGGAAATATTGGAGAATACTAAGGTTCTAGATGTCTATTCCAGCAACATATCTAGACAATTCAATAGAAGACATATGAAATTGAAATCCCTAAAAACTCATGATTATCATATCTTTCTTCATGAATTGATTCCAATAGAAATTTGGAATTTTCTATCAAATAATGTAAGGGTTGAAGTGATTCAGTTGTGTATTTTTTTTTAGAGACCTTTGTACTAAAAGGTTATCCAGATCATTGTGGATAAAAATGCAGCAAGAGACACCGTTAATTTTGTGTGAGTTGGAAAACAAATTCCTCCATCCTTTTTCACTTGCATTCTACATTTAACAGTCATCTTCTAATTGAGATACTTCTTGGGGGACCAATCACTTTTCAGTGGATGTAACCAACTGAATGAAAATGTGCACAATGAAATCATATGACTGAAATAAGAATTATCCTGAACGTTCCATTGTGAAGAGTTATCTAGCCCAAGAATGTATCGATTTATGTTGAATATATTTTTATAATGTGAGCACAAGACATAATCGACTAATGAGAAATGAAGATTAGAAGTATGGGGGAATTCATCCCTCATTTCCATCTCTTCCCCAAACATGTGGCATTTTTGGGTCATATACATTGGTTACATTGAGCTTTGAAGAGCAAAATATGGCACATCATATAGTCTTATTTAATTTTGGTTTGATTGATGCCTATATCAAGTATGTAATTTGAATATATATATATATATATGCTATCTCATATGATATCATATCGCATATACCTTATTATTTTATTGTCATTTTATTTAGTGAACATAAACAAATTATTAGTAGAGTTCATCGATCTTTTCCATTGAGAATGAGCGAGGCTATGCATAGCCAAGAGTTCCCAGCTTCATTGAAATAAAAGGTATGACCATTACATTAAATACCTTAAACTATAGATATATATTTAATTATATTACTTATATATATTCCAGGTATTGAGTTTACCTGCTGACTTCATTTCTCAAGAATTAAGAGTGTTGGCTTTTGGTCCCAATTCATTGGTTTGTGACTGCAAATATTTAATAATCAATGGACATAAATTTTTTACAACTGATAAAGTGGTGAAAATGAGAACATATCATGATGGAGTTATGGTAACTTCTAGAATGGATTGTTATGCAAGTGCATCATATAGTTGACCTTGATATAAAGATGTTTATTATTATGGACTGGTTGAAAAAATATTGTTATTGGATTACTACTCTCAAGGTCGATTCACTATGAAGAAATGCAAATGGTTTGATTCAATGATGCGACATAGTGAATTTATTGATTATTGCGGATTTAGAGTTATTTACATGAGTCGATTCCTACATACCGATGAACCATACATTTTGACATTAATGGAAAAACAAGTTTTTTATGTGAAAGATCATCTGAACCCTGATTACGGTGTCATTAATGAAGTAATCCCAAGAAATATTTTTCATGATGCTGGGGATTTAATTGTCACCTTTGACGCCCCCATCAGTGTTTGCAAGAATATTGTATTTGATGACACAAATTGTCCCATTTTGAGAGATGATAATGAACATGGGGTAGTGGATGGAATATATAAAAGCAACCATATATATTTGGAGTTCATTCTGTTTATCTTGATTTGAGTTTCTCAAGTTGGTAATAATGTAATTACTTTTACTTAATTTTTTTTGGAATGATATATATGTTTTAGTATTGTTTGGTTTTGTTTCATTTAATTATATTTATTTCAATTCAGAAAAATGGGTTTAAAATGTGGTTTTAAAAATTGTATAACTTGGTTGTAAATTATCATTACTAAAAAATGTTATGACATTTTTTATCTTATTTTTCTTTTAAGTTGTATGTATGATTTGTAAAAATTGTTTCTAAAAAATATTTATTTCGTTCTTATGCAGATTATGAAGAAAACTACAGAAGCTCGCAAGAAGATATTATATGGTGTTGATCTTGTTAGATTCGAGAATGAGTTGTCTTCAGTGAGTATAATAATTCTAATATTTATCTTCTACATTACATATAATATCAAGTTCATATTTTTTATCAATTTTTTTAGGGATATATAACTTCATAGTTTCCTCTTCCCAGTATGGGACCGAGCAGGGATCCTCCTAGACCTAGGCGGAGCTCCCATCTTACCACTCCGCACACTATCCCATTAGTGTACATCCCATCTACCACACAAGTCCACCCTCTACTTGAGTCACCTGGGATGTTCCCATACATGTCGCCGTCATCATCCCATTTATCAACTTTTTCCTATTCCATGTCCACGCCAACTCGATCGATGTTCTCACCTGCACAATTTCCATATCCATTCATGTATCCCCAGACCTATTATGCATATTCTAACATGTCTACGCCACCTCCTTTTTCTACCATCCATCAAACATATATTGAGTATGTTACTTCAGTTTCCACTCTATTTCATGAAGATCACCAAGATCATGCTGTGGAATAGATACATCCTTCGGAGGATGCATATCCATCACAGTCCACGGATGCCTCACAGCCTATTCAGGAGCCTGCATCAGGTTTTTTTATTATAAATGTTTCAAATTATAGCATTTCACTTTTTTACTATTATATTGTGACTTAACTCTTCTCTTCTCACCTATTATCTTATTTGTGGGATCTTCTAGTAGGAGACGTGGGTCCACTCGAATGCGGGATTCCTAGAATCATGAAACATAGATTATGGTGGATTAAAATTCTCAAAATCAAATGGTTTGTAAAAATGGTAAGGAGTGTAGAAGATTCATGGATAATTTATCCAAATATCATTATATCGTTCCGGTGGAACCGGTGTCATATAGACATATTAGTGCTGACATCAAGGATAGGTCATGGGTGCAGATATGGGTATAGAAATTTTAAAAATTTATATTTATATTAGTAATGTATTTATATGACTTAACATGTTTGTTGAATAGTTGATTTAACATTCCTAACGGTGAAGCTGCTAAAGCTTCTAGGTTGAGTGATCTTTGAGATTATTGGTGGTCATACAAGTATGAGTTACATATTGGTTGGAGGAGAATAGTGGGTACTGAGTTAGAGGGTGTACCCACAAACCCTGACTATCTAAAAAGTCAATATAAAAAAATGATCACACGTTGGAAGACTGAACAATATAAGGTACTACCCATATTTAATGGTTTTTATATAAAATTTAATTCTTATTACTTGTATTGTTTGTTTGTTTCAAAAGAAGTGTCAGTAGAAAACAAGAAAACAAAGATGAAATGGCATATCTACACACATTGGGGTGCACTACAATGCCCGAGCATGAGAAACGGCTGGTACGTTCATATGAATTAAAATAATGTCCTTATATATAACATGTCATCATAACTTATTCATGTCGTCCCTTGATTAGTCCATGTATCCTAAAAATAACATCATATACTAGGAGTTGTCTAGTATATTTTTCCTAAACAGGTAATATATTTCCTTGACACCCACTTTAGAAAACCATTTCAGAAAACCACTAATTGGTTATGACGGTCATTTACCTCAATGTTTGTAGGTCTTTGTTTCAACTCACTTCAATCCAATGTTTTTCATTTATAATGTATGGTTGTAATTTAAATTTATTTATTTCTCATATGAAACAAGTTGTATTGGTCATTGAAGTTTATGTACCTCGTGCCAAATTATTCAACTTCAGTATTAAAAGAAAGATGGAACAACAGTTTATTCACAAACACAAGACAATTTTTTTTTGTTTTTTTAGTTATATTTCAAACATTTATATGAAATTCATAATTTAATAAGTTTATAATTTCAACAGTCTACCTTCGAGGCCCTGGATGAGAAGGAAGCTGACAACTTAGAGCCAAATGATCATTTGAGTTATGTGTTAGGTGTGGAGCATCCAAGAAGAGTCTGTTGGAGACCTGGGAAAACCATTGTCCCCTCTAGGTATTGGTCATCATCAGACTCCTCTAAAGCCTCTAAGGCCACTGATTTGGAAAGTGTGTGTGCTGAATTAGTTGCGACAAAGAAAATAGTATTAGAGGAGCATGAAAAATGTAAGCTAAAGAATGAACATTTCATGAAATCTATGTCAGTTTTGAGTCAGTCACTAGCATCAGAGGTTGATTCCACTTTTAATTACTGTATGGAATCAATGAGCTCATTAAATAATACCTCAGGTTATTCCCATGAGGTTCCTAGTGGAGATGAAGGTGGAGGCGATAGAGCTTGCCAGGATGTTGTTGATGCTGTTGTTGGTGATGAGATTGCTGATGATGATGCCGATGGTGCAGTTGGTGATGATGTTTCTGATGATGTTGTTTCCAATGTTGCTGCTGATGATGATGATAATGGACATGGGGATGATGATGATGGTGATGGGGTGATTTTAATCCCCACCATTTTTGACCTAGTAGAGAGACTTGTGTTGGAGTTTTAATTTTTTTTTTATTGGTGGACTTCTTGTATGTGAATTTCATTCTGAAATGAAAGGCATTTTGGATTATGTTTTCATCAGGGGTCTTATTTGACAATTATTTAGGTAATTTTCACATGCCATATTTTTTTTTTATGGTTTTGTGTGTTTATTATTATCTTGTTACTTAACCTTGGCCTTAGCCATGGAGGGGAGGCTTGGGATGGGGGGTTGTAGTGGAGGGTTGGGAGGGGGCTGCAGTGGAGGGTTGGGAGGGGGGTTGGAGTGGAGGTTTGGGGGGGGGGGTTGGGAGGTGAAGGTTGGGAGGGGTGCAGTGGAGGGCTTGGAGGGGAGGGGGATTCATTGACTTAATCTCTTTTTTATTTACTCGGCATATAGAGGATGTTCATCAGGCTAGTATGATTGTGTCCTCCACTTTGAATCAGAAGATCTCATCTATTGAAGGCGTTGAGAAGGTTTAGTTTCTTCTGATCTTTTTCTTTAAATGTAAAGGCACTAATTTTTAGTTCCTAGAGTGATTCATATTTTTTGTGTTTGGTTTCTTTCTAAACATTGGCCTTATGAAGATGTTCCAGTTTCTTTTGAGGGAATACCTTAATCCATGGGACAAAATTGTGTTGTTAATGAGATCAAGACTACGATTTCTCTAAAAAGAAAGGAAAGTAACCTGTGCTCATTTCCCCTTTCCCCTTTCAGTCATCGATTTATGATTATATTGTTATGTAGTTCATTCATGACACAAAAAACTAAAACACATTCCCAGTGTATTTTATTTTCCTAAAAAAACTATATGCCTTGGGATCTCAATGAATCTCATCTTTTATTGGCATACAGTAAATATGGGGGAAGAGGAGGTGCTAGGCAGGGGGAGGGGGAGGAGGAGGGGTTGGGTAGGGGGATCTAGGCATGGGGGAAGGGGAGGGGGAGGGGCTGTGTAGGGGGGAGCTAGGCATGAGGGAGGAGGGGGAGGGGGATGGGAATTTGTTGGGTAGGGATGAGATGAAGTGATGATTTTTTAATCTTGATAATGAAAACAAGCCTTGAATATTGAAAACATTTTCCGTTTATGGTGTTTACTTTTTATTTATATCAATTTTTGAATAACATTGTGATATATGTTTGTGTATTTTATTTCATGTGTTTTTATCCAACATGTTCTCTAAATATTTTATTGTACTTGACTGATTTGTATGAGATCTGCCAGTTATATGAATATTCAGAGTTGACTAACTGATTTAGATGTTTCTTATGTTGTTTGTGGTTTTCAGCTTTCCTTTCTCTAATTTTTAATGTGTTTTTTGTGTTTTTGGAAGACTCCAAACACATAAGAAAAATCTTGTTCAGTGGAATCCTGATTTAGGTTTTACTCTAACTTTTTAATTTTAATATCTGGCTGTTGATTTTTGTATTTTTTGGATACATTGAACTATCATCACATTTGAAAAGGCTCAGGATGTTATTTAGAAATCATGGATCATGGTTTAATTTAAATAGGTATGCACCCTTATGATTTTTCTTGATTTTTTAATATTTTAACATAAGAAAGTCTTGAATATTGATAACATTTATTGTTTATGGTGGATACTTTGTATATATATCAATTTTTAATGACATTGAAATACATGTTTGTGTATTTTATTTCATGTCTTTTTTATCCAAAAGTTTCTCTAAATATTCTATTCTACTTGACTGAGCTGGGGTCACGAGCTGGGCAGGGGGGAGGAGGAGGGGGAGGGGGAGGGGTAGGGGGAGAGGTAGGGGAGGGGGAGGGGGAGAGGGGTGAGATGGGTAGTGGTTAGGGAGGGAGAGGGGCTGGGTAGGTGGGCTGGGGGAGGGGCTGGGTAGTGGGGAGGGAGGGGGAGGGGCTGGGGGGGAGCTGGGCAGTGGGGAGGGAGGGTGAGGGGCTAGGTAGGGGGAGGGGGAGGGTTTGGGTAGTGGGGAGGGAGGGGGAGGAGGAGGGGGATGAGCTTGGCAGTGGGGAGGGAGGGGGAGGGGATGTGTCGGTGGGGAGGGGAGGGGCTGGGCAGTGGGCAGGGAGGGGGACGGGGGCAGGGGGAGGAGTTGGGCGGTGGGGAGGCAGGGGTTGGGCTGGGCAGGGGGAGGGGGAGGGTTTGGGCAGTGGGGGGGATCTGGGTAGTGGGGAGGTAGGGGATGTGCAGGGGGAGGGGGAGGGTTGGGGGAGGAGATGGGCTTTGAAAAGGGTGAAATTGATATATCATCTTATTTTCTAAATTAAAATTAACATGTATACTCTTGAAATTAATGATCACATGGTATATTTATCATTTCATTAATGTGATTTATGATATCAGGACAAGCATCATTAGAAATTGTACTGAAAATTCTATTGCAATGTGACTTACAAAATGGTTTGGCAGGTATAATTGTATAAAAGGTATATAGTTTGACTATATCTCAATTATCAATTAATATTTATTGTAATATTATCCATCACAATCATTAAAATTGTCAAAATTCTCTAGGATTCATTTACTGTTTTATTTTTTTGCAAATCCATTTTAATTTATTTCATTTGTGAAATCTATAATTTTCATGTTTAATTCTTCAAATTATTCATTTATATACATTATTTTTCATTTAGATACAAATTTTATGTTGTTGTTTTCCTGTATTTTATTGTCTGTAAATTATCATTTTTATATAAAAGACTATTATGTCGCCTATGTTAATGTTTTTTCCTTATTTCATTAAACAAAAAGGTTAATTACCCCATTCTTAACAAAACTAGTTTATTCATTGGTTATAAAATCTATATTAATTGTAAATATATGCTAGGAAAGAGTTTCAATTTAAATGTGTATAGATGATTGTATTTTTCCCTCTTGACGTTTTGGTTTTATCGCTTCTCGATAATCATCCTCATTTGAAATTTCCTATCTTCATTATTATTTATCCAAAATTTGTTGGAATGTTATATGTTTCTAAAGATAATTAAAATTACAATGAAGTTGAATGAGCCCAAAGTTATATTTAGATTCTAAATATTATGCTTTAAGTATGATCATTTTTATCACTGTTTTTATTAGCATAGAAATTCAATTGTGTTTTTTATGTTTCTTTCTTGCGAATCAGAAGAGTATAAATTATTAAAAATTCTATTTCTTTAATGATTTCATTTTGGAATTCTATTCAAGAAACGCATCAATATGGGCCTAGAAATCTAAAATCTGTACCTATTTTCACAACATCTTCAGGTTAGGTCACTTATTTTATTTGTACATTTATTACATTGGGTCCAAACTGTTATATTAATTGATTTAAAACAATATAAATCATGATAGACTATAAGATTTCATTTTATGTTAGGATCATGATGAAACTGACATTTACAATATTATACTATTTTCCTGAAAAAAATCTAAAATGATTCTTGCATATGAGGTTCTCAATTGTAATTGACTATCTTCATTATTATTTTTCAGAAATTTATTTGAATGATATATTTTGATAAAGTTAAGAACTGAAATTCCTCTCAAGTTGAATTTTTCAAAAGTTATATTTATATTATAAATTTTACTCTTTGATCACTATTTATCATTATTTTTATTATCGTTTTTATTCAATGGTATGTTTATGATTGTTCTCATGTGAATCTGAAGGGTATAAATTATTAAAATTTTAGATGTTTTAATGGTTTTACTTTGATATTATATTAGATAAATACATCAAGATTTGCCCAGAAATCTAAAATTTTTACCTGTTTTCAATGCTTCTTCATGTTAGGTCACTTCTTTTATTTGTACATTTATTACATTGGGGTTACACTGTTATATGCATCGATTTTGAACAATATAAATCATGATAGGTCGTTAGAGTTCATTTTGTGTCAGGAACATAAAGCAACTAACATTTAAAATATTATACTATTTTCTTGAATGAAATCTTATATGATGATTTCATGTTAGGGGGCTTCAATGCCATATATGTGTATAAATATTTACTGTCCAGAACGTGTACAAATTAATACATTTGTATTTATATTGTTGAATTTCTGTGTATATGTATTGAACTTTATTCCAAAAATTTACATAATATCTATGTATATATTAATATAGTAGGGATGTTATAAATTAAATGCATCTATTTTTAGATAATATATGGTTCAAAATTTCACAACCAATGTAATAATTCACTGTCACTATGGTAGTAGTGTGGATAGACCTCTATTAGAAAGGAATCATTGTAGTTAGGGGTATCCCTATATTTTATAGTGTTTTCCTTCAGGAGGTGGATTCATCTGAGGTGTAGGAGATGTTTCAAGATTAAGAAGATCTCTAGATAGATAATGTTTCAATCCAATCCCACCACCAGTTATAGGTAGTATATTATAAACTCATGGTGCCATTTTTTGGGACTATAAGATGATGCATACAAGGGATGGACATGATTAGGTACTGCTTGAGATAGATTCAGGTATTATATTTTTATTCTGTATATTCTCCCATATACATATCAATATAGTTTTGGACCTTCCTTTTATTGTTGTATATTTCAATTGGGACATATAGGTGCCAGTGGATTCCCTAGCTTGTCTCCATGTAATAAAGAATCATATTGGGGGTTGTCATCTTCTCACCTGCATTATCTTTGAATGTGATTTTACTACATAGAAATAGTGTTTCTATATGTTTTTAACCATAAATAATGTGTTCCTACCTCTCCCCATGCAGGGATCTATAAATTTTGACGCAGATTGTTGTTGAAACAACTCTTTTAGTCAAAGACACCACCATTCAGTACATATTTTCTTCCTGTATAGCTATAATTATCCAAATCTAATTTTCCATTAAATTTCATATGAGCTGAAAGGTATATAGATTGTTTGTTTATAAAATATACATCATACTGTTGGGTTTCATGCATGGTGTTCTTAGAATTTTGGGATTCTAATTGTTTCCTATAAAATAAATAAGGGTCTTCTGATCATTTGAAACCCCTTAGTGGTATTAGACTTATGTTGGGTGCTGGTTCACAAGATCATGTTCTAAAATGAAGAAATTGTTGGAATGTTTCATGATGTTAAAAAATAGAGCACCATGTTTTATAAGTGATATGGTGAATATTGTTAAATATGACTAGAAGATGTAGTAGTTGGTATTATGACATTGTAATTTGTGATTAATGATTATTACATGGTCTATCCACACAACATATAAGATTAACCTAATGTTAATGTCACACAAGTCATGTACACTGAACATAATTATACATAGTGACTTTTTATAGGCCGACATTTTTCTCTCACCTTATACACACCCACACATATATAATTATAGGTAGTGTCTAAAATAATTTGTAATTTTTTTTGCACATTATTGCAATAGTTTTTACCACACATTTATGTTTTCAATATATTTAGTATAATCAATATTCATGCAGGGTTTTGATCCTGCTTTCAAGGTGACATGATGTTGTAACACTTGATTTTGTAGAAATACAATGTCATGAATGACTGGAATAAGGGTATATTTTCAAGCAGTGAGTCATTTTATTTTTTTCAGTTAATAGTTTCTATTACTAGTATTAAATATGATATGTGATTAATTTTTTAGACAGTATATACTCTCATTGATCAGTGGATGATGTATTTATTTTGAGAATTGAATAGTTTTTTTGACCTTTAGAATGTGTATTTAATTTGAGCATTGAATCATGATTTTATATTGAGTAGTGGGATATTTATTAGAGCCTTAAATTATATCATTGTGTGAATGCATGGGCGATTACAAGTTATTCTTATTTCACATATAATTTATTATTTGTTTCTTGGATTTATCCTATATACTCATTCTTGTTCTATGTAAATCATATGTTCTTATAATAATTAAAGTATATATACCAAAAATTCCCACAACACAAATAGTAACCCTTGAATATTTTATCTTGGAACATATTAGTGACTGTATACACGAAATTATACATTCTGTCCAGGCATCATGCAACCATTATTTAGACTTCTCCCAGTGGAGTATTCTTGGTTTTCTTTAATTTCAATTTTTCATTTTTTTGGTGTAACCTTATCATATATTCTTTTAGCCCAAACACCATTTTTTCTTTAGAATCTATACTTTCAGAGAAAACACATTCAGTGTGATTTGAATCATTAAGAGTTGTGTACCTTTCCATTTGGGATATTCTTCTTTGAAAACATCTTCTTTTAGACCAAACACCATTTAATTTTTCTCCCTTTGGTCTATTATTCTTTGAAAACATCTTCCTTTATCACAAATACCATTTTCTTTGTCTTCCTAGTTGTTAAGGAATAAACTATTAATCTTATGTATCACTATGAGAATTCATTCAATGTTCTTAGGATATTTTATTTTCTAGTAAAGTATTATGAAATTTTTCAAGGTTGCCTCATTTATCTTCCATTGATGCCTCTACTTATAGTGATTGATACTTTATCTTTTGGATAAACAATAGATTTTTTCTAGGAATAATCTTTTGAAAAATTATCCGCATTTTTTCTTCATTTCAATATATCTTCTAATTTTGCACCTTCCTTCACATATTATTATCTAAAATGTTTCATCTATATAAACCCAGTGAAGGATGTCTGTACCTTTTTTAAATATCATGGATCTAGCACTAGACCAAGTTTATACTATAGAATTTAATTCCAGTTATGTTTTGGTAAGATAATTTTCATTTGTAATGTAAGTTTAGTTTTGGTTTTTATCACAATTTTTTGTAGTTTTCATTAGTAATTCAAATTATGTTTTGTTGTTTTGGTATTCTATTTTGGTTTGTTTTTATGGGTGCACTGGAAGCAGGAAGTAGGAAGGCTGCGGGCAATAGTTGGGTGCACTGGAAGCAGGAGGCTGCAGGTAACAGTTGATGGGTGCACTGGAAGCAGGAGGCTATGAGTAGCAGTTGTTGTGTATGGGAGAAGCATCTTTTCCTAGGGTTCAACGAACCGTGGGTATATTAGTTTGTCTGGGAAGAATCTATTCCCATAGTTCCTTGAACTGTGGGTATGTTATATTGCTGTGAAAATCTATTCCTACGGTTCTGAACACCATGGGAATAGATTTATACCCACGGTTTAAGAAAACTGTGGGTAATATAAAATTTCCATTGGATATGACCATGGTTTGGTAAAAACAGTGGGTATAGCGCTATACCGACTCCACTGCATCCCACGATTCATGAAACTGTGTGTATAGCCTATACCCACGGTTTCATGGGCTATACCCACAGTTTAAAACCGTGGGTATAGGTGATATTTCCAGTAGTGTTAATAATTTTTTTTAATTATATCCCAAATGAGGAAGAAGTTATAAATTATATCTATTCCATAAATAAAATACCCTAGCCTTAAACATTACATAATCTCTAATTAAGTTTATAATTCACATTGACGGTCTTTTCATGTTAAGAGTTTTAGATAATTAGGGCATAACTATTATGTTACATCTTAAATATTACAAATTATACACTTCTACTTAGAATCCATTTTTTCATAAAAGGAAAACTATTAAAAAAACAAGAATTATTTTCTTCATATAAATCTTCTTGAATTTTTCTTTTCCCATACCACTCCTTTTATCCCTTGGAAATAATTTCAAAAACATAGGATGAGCATACAAAGCTCAGTAAGGGTCATAAAACAAGGAAAGAAAACATTAGTACATAAATACATACAAGTCAACGAAATAATAATTTTAAATATTTACCACACCACACATGATCATATGATTTATGAATGGCACATGTAAATCATAAATCATAAAGGTAACTTTTGGAATCAATAAGATACTTGCATTGTAGAAATCCAGCAATGTAGGCAGTTACATTTGGAATACCCACCATAGTATATTACCTAAATCTATTTCGAGAAACATTAATTTTTACCTCTGTTATGTTACCCAATTCATTAGAGAGAGATCTCTGGCTCACTAACCCCGGTATCATCATAGAACCACCTGTATATCTAGAAATTCCCAGGAACCATTACATATTCATAACACTTTAAACAAACATAAAGGAAAGATGTCATTTCACATTTCAATCACAATATATAATTTCACTATATTGAAATAATAAATCCATTCCAAAAACATTTTCAATATAAAAATACATAAAAATATTATATGGTATTTATTTTCCTATTAAAAACAGTACGATTATTTAAGGAATCCAAAGATCAAATAATACTGACAGTGGTGGAATGGCCGCTGTCACTGCGTACGTAAAAAGAAACTTTCTATTTTAGTCATTTAGTAAAATTCTTTGTATAAAAATATTCTGTTTGAATGAAATGAAAATTCAAAGGTGTTTATACACTGTATAAAATAAATTCGTGTATAAATTAAAATATTCCTCAATTAAATTAGAATGAGAGAAGTCATTTACCCCGTGTCTGACTTGACTCGTTTATTCTTTAATATACTGAATAATAAACTAAAGATAATTTATACTTTCTTCAGAAACTTATTCAAGTTTATTAATCCTTTTATATTAATTATTTCTATATTATAAAAATTACATAATCATTTTTGTTAATAACGGTTGTTTTTTAGATATTTGGTACTTGAGTCAAAAATGAACTTCTTATAATTACTTGTTGTCCATGTGGTCAAAAGTATATTTTCTCCAAAATTATATTAATGATTTAGATATCATATATTTCATATATATGTATATATTATATATGTATTTATAAAAATACATAACATTTAGAGATAATAAATGAAATTCATTCGTTCATTGAGATGGTAAGTTGTACGTACGCATAAATGCTACTTTCATTTCCACTTCATTTTTAATGGAATGAAGACATAATTATACATATGTATATAATAATTCAAATATAATTTCAAATATAATTTCATTAAATTTATCCTTTATATATTCCATACATGGAATGGATGAGTTATATCACTTTGAGGGGGAAGTAGTCCGCATTTCCTCAAACTCCATTATCATTTTTACCTAATATGGAAACCTTAAAAGTATGCTATAAATGAAATATTCATAATTATATATACAATATAAATAAAATATATATCACATATAAATATATTTCCATCATAATATCCACCATAAGAGATAATAGGAGAAGATTAAACAATCATCGTTTCGCGAGGCAGTAGTTCCCCGTCCACAGAAATGGTATTTCGTATACCTTAGATGGAGGTGTGTGGATGTGTTGTTTGAATACTCTTCAGATAAAAATCCTAGTATATTTGACATAATGGGTTTGTTATAAAATAATGAAATAAAGATATTTTAGGGGGTTGGAGAATGAAAATAAAATAAAATAACTTGAGAGAAGATGTTACCCTTAAATCGGGTAACTCCCTTTGGTTTATACCAAAAGGCATTATTGAAGTTCCTTATGCCTAAGGTATGGCTTATAAGAGGAATATAGAGATGTTAGAATATTATTTGGGCCGATTTTTTACCATATAGGGGCTTTATAGGTGTGGTTAATAGGTTATAGGTGGTGTCCTTTTATGAATGGGAGGAGGGGCTCTTAAGGAATGTTTGAAAGTATTATTTTATTATAAAATGATTTTTGGTTTCAAATGGTCCCAACAATATTTAATTATAATATAAGGTACATATAAGTCTAAATAAAATAATTAAATAACAATTTTATAGGTTTTTAATATTTATAATCCCTATCTTTTTTATTTAACCCTTTTTTAACTTATTTAACTTTTATCATATCCTCTTATATATTCATAAAATATAGTTAATATATTTACAATAAAATTCCAAGTGACCCAAAATGGATCATTATCGACATTTTTAAAATCATATATGTCATTTGGCCGAATCATAAATTTTCAGGACTATTTTAACACTTAATGAAATGTTGATCGATTTAGAAACTATTTGAGGTCAATTTCAATACTATTCATATCATGACTTTTTTTTAAACAAAACCAATTTGATTCGTTTGAAAAACCTACATTAATTATAATAAAAAAGTCACACTAATATATAACATTATTTTATTTCATAAAATAGTTCAAAATAAATTTATTTTAACATTTATAATATCATTTACTTTAATCCTTTATTAATGAAGTAATTACCGCATCACCATTTTGCCATAATTAAATTTCCATATTTAATGTCTAAAAATTTTAAATAAAATACCCTGATGTAGGAAATAATGTTTAGATTTAAAAGGAGTTTTTATAGCCAAATGGATCACTTATATAACCCCATATACAATTGTTTTACTAAAATATATATGTTTTTTTATTATTGTCCTTACATTAAATTAATTAATATAAGGTGTCATTTTCACTTACAAGTGGCTCCTTGGGGTCCCAAAATTGACCCAAGGATTCCCATGGTCAGAAATGTATCATCTAATATGATCAGGGCACATTTTAGTATAATTTAATATTATTATAATATTATTTATTTACATTTATTTACCAGATTTACCCTTAAACCATGGTAGATAAAATATTTACTAAAGTAAATATTCATAATGTTGAAAAATAAAAGTTAACTATTTAAAAAATTTGGACCTCCTAATTAAAATTATGGAATCCATTTTTCCAAATTCAAAACTCATAAGTGGATTAAATTAATGTAATATTAATTCTTGTTGTCAAATCAATAAGTGTGTTGTTAAGAAATAATAACTATCAAAAGATTGAGCTTTGTTTATGTCCAATTTTAGTGTAAAGTTACTTAAACTGACCAAATATGGATTAAATGGTAAAAATGTATTCCAATTACACATTAAACCTAATTAAAATAAAAATATAACTATATAAATAGATTAGAATAAAAGGCAGTTTGAAATTAAAATTCAGTAATTTTCACTATTCATTAAATAATGAACATTATCAGAAAATAAAAAAAATCATTCAAAGTAAATTTTGGGGTCCCTATTATAAAAAATAATTCTATTTTTTAAAATAGAACATATAAAAGTTACAAAAACTAGATTTAAAATGGGTTCTCCATCAAAAGCCAGTAACATGGAATTTTAATGAATATTAGAGTATTTAATACTTAAAAATTTACTTATTCACATTTTAAGCCTCTAACTTTTATTTGATAAATGTAAAAAACATTAAATAGACTTATATAATAATATTTTAGTTAGTTATATTCATTCCCACCAATACATCTACTATGTGCTAACAACCATTTAAAATAATAATAATATTATATTATTTTTCGGTATAACTCAACGTTGTGTTCAATGTAATATTTCATAGAAACACATCGTTGCGTATTGGGTACACCATAAAACATAGCATCCCCTTTAATATTAAATTAATATTTATTTCATAAATATTAATAAATATAAAAATGTTATATTCTTTATTTACTTGGGATGTTATATCCTTCCCCCCTTTTAGGGAATTGTGTCCCTGAAATTCTATACACTTATCAAATAAGTGGGGGTATTTATCCCTTATATCACTCTAAGATTCCCAAGTTTCTGCTTCAACCATATGGTTTTCCACAAAACCATTACCTGATTAATTACCTTATTCTGCAATACTTACTCTCTTTGGTCAAGAATATGGACTGATTGTTTCACATACAAAATATTCTCTTCCAACTGAACTACCTCTGGACTCAAAACATGAGATAGATCTGTATATACATTCTCAACATTGAAAAATGAAAAACATTATGTACATGGGATAAACATGGAGGTAAATCCAATTTATAGGAAACTTATCCAACTTTCTCTAGGATTTCATAGGGTCCAGTGAATCTCAGACTCATCTTTCTCTTCTTAGGAAAATGCATCACACTTTTCTATGAAGTAACATTGAGAAAGACATGATCACCTACCTCGAAAGAAAGATCCTTCCTTTGGTTATCCACATAACGTTTCTTCCTTCTCTGAGCTGTTCTCATGTGCTTTTGAATCAATTGAACTTTTTCTACCATACCTTCTACCAATTCTAGTCCCATCAGTTTCCTTTCACCTACTTCATCCAAAAAATCTGGAGTCTGACACCACATTCCATAAATTGCCTCAAATTGTGCCATCTTTATACTAGAATGAAAAATATTATTATAAAAAAATTTAACCAAATAAAGATGTTGGGCCCAAATTCCCTAGTAATCCACTTAGAAAGGAATTAACATATCTTCCAATGTCTGAATTATTTGTTCTGACAGGACATCTGATTATGGATGAAAATTTGTACTAATATTTAATTTAGTACGCAACAACTTCTAAAGGACTTTCAAAAAGTCAGATGTAAACATGGGATCATGATTAGATAAAATAAATAGGGGAATCCTTGTAACCTGACTATATATTTAACATATAGTTGAGAAAGTTGATCTAGAGAAAAACTATCTAGGATAGGAAGGAAATGATAAAATTTAGTCAATCGATCAACAATAATCGAGATTGTACTATTACCTCAAGAAGTATTTGGTAATTCCATGATGAAATCTATGGAAGAATCTTCCCATTTCCACTCTGGAACTGGTAAATGCTGAATCACCACTTTTATTAATGGCCGCTATGATTTAGCCTATTGATAATTAAAACACTTCATAGGGAATTAAAAAATATATTTTTTTCATTTCATCCCACTAGTATTACTCTTGAAGATCTATGTACGTATTTGTACTACCAGGATTAAATGGAAATGGAGAACTATGAGCTTCACAAAACAATTATTTATTCAACTGTGAATCAAAAGAAACCCATAATCTCTTCCCAAACCTCAAAAACACAATCTTTATCAATGTTTAATTCAGGTAACTTACCCTTATGAACCTACTCTACCTTTTTCTCCAACTCACTATCTTCTTTCTATACTTGCTTTATTCTGTCTGCTAGGAATGATTTCAGTGACACTAGAAAAAAAAGGGAATCTCCTACAGCAAAAACATCAATAACAAAGTTCATCAAATCATTAATCAATGGATCTTCTTCCAAATGTAACATGGTTAATATAGCATTAATCTATCAACTCAAAGCATCAACCACTTTATTTTCCATTCATTTATGTTAATGAATTGTGCAATCACAATCCTTGATTAATTCCATGCATCTCCTCAATCTCGTGTTCAATTATTCTGAAGTAAATATATACTTTAATATTTTGTGGTCAATATATATTTCACCATTTAATCCATATAGATGATGCCTCCAAATTTCTAATTCAAAAACAACAAAATATAATTCCAAATCATGTGTAGGGTAATTTAATTCCTGAGGTTTCAACAGATGTGAAGCATAAGAAATTACCGGATCATTCTGCATTAGGATGCAACCAAGTCCTTTCAATAAATAATCGATGTAGATAACAAATTCACCATCTATGGAAGGCGGTGCTAAAGTTGGAGCATTTAACAATATTACTTTCAATTCCAAAAAACAATCATCACATTTTTTTATCGAGATGAACATAAAACCTTTTCCAGTTAACTTGGTCATTGGACTAGAGAACCGTGCATAATTTTCAACAAACCTCTGGTAATAACCTGCTAAACCTGAAAATTATCGATCTCAGTTATATTTGTGGGTCTTTCCACTCATCAACAACTTATTTTATAAGGATCAATATTTATTCCATTTTTTTAAATAATGTGACCAAGGAATGAAATTTTTAGTAACCAAATCTCAAACTTACTGAATTTCCCATGTAGTTTCTTTTTATTTTTATGGGTTTAAAGGCAACCCTTAAGTGAATTTCAAGTTCCAAATTACTTTTTGAATAAACCAAAATGTAATCAATAAACACAACCCCAAACATATCTAAGAACTCATAGATAATTATATTCATAAGATCCATGAAAATAGTAGGTGCATTGGTTAATCCTAAAGGCATAACTACAAATTCATAATAGCCATATCTAGTTCTAAATGCGGTCTTTGGGAATTCTGGTTCTTTTAATTTCAACTGATGTTAACCCATCCTCTTGTCAATCATGGAAAAATTATGAGCTCCCTGGAGCTGATCAAACAAATCATCGATATGCGGTAAATGATACTTATTCTTAATAGTGATGTTATTAAATTCTCATAAATCAATTCAATGTATCATTGAACCATATATATTTTTAACAAACAAGACAGGAACACCCCATGATGATGTTCTAGGTTGAATGAAGCCTTTATCTAATAACTCCTTAAATTGCTTCTTTAACCCTAAATGTTCTATTTGATCCATTCAATAAGGAGATTTTAAAATTAGCATAGTATCAGGAACTAAGTCTACAATAAAATCCATATCTTGATCAAGTATTATAACAAACAAATCATTAGGAAAACATTAAGACACTCATTTACAACTAGCACATCATTAATCGGAATATTTCTTTTTTTAACAGTATGTTCCTGGTAACATTCATTTACATATTTTACTTATTTCTCTGCTTTTGGATTTTTTATCAAAAGTAAGGATTCAATCTTGTACACAAACTAAAATTCATTCTGAAAAGAAAATTTATTATCTCTGATATCAATATTAGCATGATAAAATAAAATACAATCCATAACCAAAATAACATCAAACTCTACTAGAGGAAGAATAAAATGGTTTTCAGGTAGATTCTTTACGCACAAAAGGACCGAAAGGTTCTTATAAATCTTTTTGTCTCAAAATTTCCTCTTGGTATTTTTAACATAAGTTTAGGATTCATAACATCAGATGGAATTCAAAATATACATTAAATATTCTCAAAAATTAAATAATTTGTAAACCCTGAATCAAAGAACACATTGGCATGATCTAAATAATCAAACAGTGTACCTGGTTCTACTTCATTTGACGGTCCATCATCTTCCGATGTAGTTGTAAAGGACTTTACAACCCCTTTCATCTTGTAGTTGGACCGCTTTCTTTCATTTGTGTTCTTTGTTGGACACTTATTTGCATAATGACCCATTTCATTGCACTTAAAAAATTTTACTAAATGTAAATCTAATTTTTTCATACAATTACCCTAATCATTTTCAGTGAAATTACGGCCCTTATGCCACATTATTCTACATCGGTAGCACTTAATAGAATTCAAAATACATTCCCCAGCATGATTTTTGACACAATTTTCACAAACTCTAAACTGAAGTCTCTTACCATCATATTTTATTTGAAGAGTTATTCGCTTTCATATGCCCCCATATCCTCTTATTCGATTATTTCTCAAAGAACACCAATCATCGAAAAACTCTATTTACACCTTAGCTTCACATAGAAATAGTTTTTCATAACTTTTAAACTCATAAGAAGCTAAATAATCTCAATACTTTGGATTTAATGTTTTTTCAGAGGGAAGATTTTACTAACAAAATATAATATGAAATTTGGAGAATACCTTTCTAGTCAAGGGGATTTTTCTTCATAAGTTGCCACTGAGTCATCCCCCTACCTCAATTTTGTGAATTATTTTTCCATCCTATGAAAAAACACCTGAGGAAAATATTTCTCAAGAAACATTCCTTTGAATTCATACCAATCAAGATCATCAATATTATCATTATCCCTGGTATTTTTAACGATTGACCACCACTAATCTACTTCACCTTAAAAATGGTAAACAACGAGACTAACCTTTTGTTGGTCTGACCACCCCATAACATCAAAAAAAAATTCTAGTACTTTAATCCACCCTTCAGTTAGCATAGGTTAGGATGATCCTCTTAATGATGGGGGATGTTTCATCATGAAATGGTCCAAAATTTTCATGTTCCTCTATGATTAAGCTGGCTGATATCAGGAATGGATAACACCACCATTTATATCCTGATTCAATTGTTCCATCACTGCAAAAAAAATATTCAGTTCTGATTCTAACCATCTCAAGTTTCTGATATAGAAGTTTGTCTTCCCCTTGATGTCGTCCCAACATTGATTCCATGTTTCCTCTATAGAAAACCATTATAAACACATAAATATCTAAGGAACGGTAACATGGTTATATGTAAATTCTATATCATTTCAATTTTAGATAAATTAATTTATGGATATTAATTTAACAATACCATAACTCATAATGTTGTCCAAAAGAACCTCTGATACCAACTATAATGCCCCAGCCCTAAACATTTCATAATCTTGAATTAAGTTAATAATTCACATTGAAGATATTTTTAGGTTTAGAGATTGAGATAATTATTCCATAACTATTACATTATATCTCAAATATTACAAAGTATACACTTCTACTCAGTATCCATTTATTTCATAAAATACAAACTCTAAAAATAAAACAACAATTATTTTCTTTTTATAAATCTTCTTGAATTCTTCATTTCTCTTACCAAGCCTTATATCCAGTGAAAAAGATTTCAAAAACTTTATATGAGCATAAAAATCTCAATAAGGGTTATAAAACAAGTAAACAAAGAATTAGTCCATAAATACATAAAAGTTAATGAAATCATATATTTCAATTATTAACATGCCACACAAGATCCTAAGATTTATGAATAACACCTGGAAATCAGAAATCATAAAGGTGACTTGTGGCATCAATGAAATACTTATGTTGTAGCATTCACATATATATAAGGATTTACATTTGAAATACCCATCATAGTATATTTCCTAAATCTATTTGGAGAAACAATAACATTTTCCTCTGTTACGTTACCCAACTCATGGGAGATCTATCTCGAGCTCACCCACCTTCAGTTTATCATGGAACCACCCATATATGTAAACAATGCCCAAGAACCATAACATGTTCATAAAACATAAAACAATCATAAGGGAAAGATAATATTTCCAAATTTCCATCACAATATATCATTTTGAGATATTGAAATAATAAATCCATTCTCAAAACCATTTTCAATACCAAAATAAATAAAAAATGTATATTGTATTTATTTTCCTTTTAAAAAACTACAACTTGTTAATGAATCCAAAGATCAAATAATACTCACGGCAGCGGAAAGGTTGTTGTCACAACGTAATTTAAAAAAATATATACCCTTTTGTTCATTTAGTAAATATATTTTTAGAAACGTATTCCATTTTTATGAAATGATAAGTCAAAGGTGTTTATAAACCATATAAAATAAATTCATGTATAAATAAAAATATGCCTTAATGAAAGGAGATTTAGACGAAGTCTCTTACCCCATGTCTGACATGACTCGTTCATTATTTAATCACATGAATAATAAAATAAAGTTAATTTATACTTGATTCATAACCTATTTCAAGTTTATTATTCTTTTTATATCACTTATTACTAGGTTATAGAAAATACATAATCATTTAAGTTAACAATAGTCATTTTGTCAATATTTGGAACATGAGTAAACAATGAACATCTTATAATTACATGTTATCCATGGGGTCAAGAGATCATTATCTACAGAATTATATTTTGGAATTAGATATCATATATATCACATATATCCTATATATATTTACAATTTTATATAACATTTGGTGATAAGAAATTAAATGCACCGTTCATAGAGGCGGTAAGTCTTACGTATGAATGAACATCAATTTCATTTATATTTCATATTTAATGGAATGAAAACATAATTATACATAGGTATATTATAATCCCATTATAATATCATATATAATATCATTAACTCCATCCATTATACATTCCACGTATGGCATGAATGAGTCATATCACTTTGATGGGGTGGTAGTTTTCACTACCTCAAATAAAATTAACGCATTTTCCCATTATGGAAACCATAAAGGTATGATATAAATGAAAAATACAGAATTATAGGGAAAATATAAATATAATATATATCACATATACATATAGTTCCATCATAATTTCTACTATAAGAGGCAGTAGGAGAAAATTGAATAATCATCGTTTTGTGAGTTAGTAGTTCGAAATCCATAGAAACATTATGTTCATATCCATTAGATAGAGGTGTGTGTATGTTTAGTTTGAATAATACCCATAAAATAATCCTAGTATATGTAAGATACTATTTATGTTATCAAAAATATATTAAGTATAGTTTAGAGGGTTGGATAAGGAAAATAAACGAAAAGAACTTGAGAGAAGTCGTTACCTTTAAATCGGGTAACTCCCTTTAGATTGTACCAAAATGATTTCTTGAAGTGCCTTGTTCCTAAGTTAAGTAATTTAAGAGGGTTATAGGGATTTTGGGAGCTTATTTGGGTTGTTTTGGGAAAATCCTAGGGTATTTAGATGTGTGAGTAATGGGTTAGAGGTGGAGTCCTTTTATAAGAGAGAGGAGGGGCTCTTTAGGAATGTTTGACCATATTATTTTATTATAAAATGATTTTCAGTTTCAAATGGTCCAAACCAAATTTAAATTGAAGATAAGGTACATATAAATCAAAATAAAATTATCCCATAAGAATTGGATAAGTATTGAATATTTTTTAATCCTTATTGTTTTTATTTAACCCTTTGTTAACTTATTTATCTTTTACCAAGTCGTCTTTTTATATTCATACTATATGGTCAATTTATTTTCAAGAAAATACCAAGCATCCAAAAACGTATCATTAGTGAAATTTTTAACATTATATATGTCATTTTTCTAAATAGTTTATTTTAGGACAATTTTTTCATTTAATAAAATTTTTATTAATTAAAAAACTCTTTTTTGTCAATTTTAATACTCTTCATATCATGGATTTTTTTTAAAAATCCAAACCAACTTGATTAATTCGAAAAAACATTAATAATTAAAAGATAACAAGCCATATTAATCTATAAACTCGTATATGTAATAAAAATATTAAAAATAAATTTATTTTAATATTTATAATATCATTTATTTGAATCCCTTATTCATGAAGAAATTATTTCATCACCATTGTGTCATAATTAAATTTATTTTTAATGTATAAAAATTATAAATAAAATACCATGATATATGAAATAGTTTTAGATTTAAATTGATATTTATAGTCTAATATTTCATTGATATAACCCCATAAAAAAGTTTTTTACTAAAATATATATGTTTATGTTATTTTTGACATTACTTTAAATTAATTAATACAAAGTGTCATTTTCACTTATAAGGGGCTCTATGGTGTCCCTTAATCAACCCAAGGATGACCATGGTCAGACATGTATCAGAAAATATAATTAGGACACATGTTAGGGTAATTGAATATTATTTTAATATTATTTTTTACCCTTATTTACCAGACATACCCTTTAACCATCGTAAGTAACATATTTACTGAAGTAATATTCATAATGTGTAAAAATAAAAGTTACCTATATACACAATTTTGACCTCCTCATTAAAAATATGGAATCACTTTTTACAAATTTAATACATAGAAGTGGCAGAATTTAATTTAAAATTATTTCATGTTTTCAATACAAAAAAACGTGTTTTAAAGAAATAATAACTATCAAAATATTTACCTTTGTTTATATCCAATTTAAGAGTGAAATCACTTACAATGACCAAAAATGGATTAAATGGTAAAAATATAATTCAATTACACTTTAAAACAAATAAAAATAATAATTTAACTATATAAATATATTTGATTAAAAGGCAGTCTTGAATTAAAATGCATTATTTTTCACTATTCATTAAAAAAATGAACAATATAATAAAAATACCAACATTTCATCCAAATTAAATTTTTATGTATTGATTCTAATGAAGAATTTTATTTTGTCAAATATAACATATACAAGTGTAATAAACTAGATTTAAAAAGGGTTTGCCATTAAAAGGTGGTAATTGGCCTTTTAAAGAATATTAGAGTATTTCATTTCTAATGTTTGATTAATTCACAATTTAAGCCTATAAAATTTATCAGATAAATGTGAAAACATTTAACAAATATGTATAATCATATTGTAGTTTTTTTCTTCATTCCCACCAATACAATTTATATGCACTAACTACCATTTAAAATAATAATATTATTATTATATTTTTTTGTATAACTCAACGTCGTGTGCAATGTATGATATCAAAGCAACTCATTGTTGTGTATTGGGTATCCCGTCAAACATTGAATCTCCTTTAAAGTAAAATTAATATTTAATTCATAAATATTACTAAATATTAAAATTTCAGATTCTTTATTTACTTGGGGTGTTACAATAAATCCTGATAGTGCTCCCGGTCCAAATTCTTTTTCAACACATTTTTGTATGGCTTCTAGGGACTTTGTTATGATGAGCATGATCAGCATAGTGAAATACAATTTTCAAGGTGGTAACCTCCCCCATGTGGCCTAGGTTACTGAACCTCTTCTTTCCCCCACGGCCAATGAACCACACTATTTGAACCATAATCATTCCGTAAGCCTATTTAATGTACCGTATAAAGTTTGTATGGACTTCTTAACTCAAGGATTTATTCGTTCCTCCAAAATTTGGTGGCTGGGGAGAAACATGGTTTTTTCAAGGGAATATTAATTCAAGAAGCTATTGGCATGTCCTAGGAAGTTAACAGTTACATTAACTTAAATACAATGTATATCAATGTTTCGATAAAATTAGATATGATAAAATCCTATGATAGAGTTGAATAAAACATTATTATCTATGATCATGAGAGCTTGAGTTTTTCGGTATGGGTGATTAATTGATTTTTTCATTGTTTTATCTCACCTTGTCTGGATTTTTCTATTATAGGAATGAAATTTGGATTTTTCAATACTGTTAGAGGTTTAAGATATGGTGATCTTATCTCCCCATCTCACTTTATCTTGCCTTATGAGGTTCTTAGTCATTTTTTAGTCATTATAATACGATGGGAATGATACACCCTTGTTATAATAAGCGGGATAATGGGGCCATCTCTCATCTCATGTTTGTAGTTGATACCATAATCTTCGTAAATGGGATTAGAAGTTTTATTCAATGGGTTAATGGTGATTTCTTGGTTTATTGTACTTGAAGTGGATAGGTTTTTAATTAGAAGAACAGTAACTTCTTTGTTTCTAAAAAATTCTTGGAGAGCAGAACTAGATCTTTGGAATCCAATCTTAGCATTCAAAATGGTTATTTCCCATGAATTACATGGATACCCCTGTGTCCACTAATACCCTCCTCATTTAAAATTTTTATATGGTCACTGATTAAATGGTGTGTAGCATCCCAAACTTGAAAAATATGTTCTTATCATTTAGAGGAAGAATCACATTGATAATCTCGGTCATCTCCTTAATCCCCATTCATATCTTGTCCACTATAAAGGTTATAAAATGGTTTGTATACATCATTGAAATAACTATTCTAACCATTCTTTGGGATGGGAACTTACAAGGTAAATTTCATTTGGATTCTTGAAACATGATGGATAAACCTCTTAAAGATGTTGGTTTTAACATAGCGGTATCTATGGAAACATGAACAATCATCATTAAAAACATTTCTGGATGATTTTTTTGGGTAATTATTTGTGGTAAAAAATAATTTTAACACATATGGCTTGTAAGGGAACTTTTTAAAATTTAAAAAATACAAAATTTATAGTTTTATTTAGTTTATTTTATATGTTATTCAGCAACACATCTAATGTCCAATTGAAAAAGGAGATTTCAATTATTTGTTTCATAATTTGTCAAGGAAAATTATTGGATTTTGGGCCAGTACTACTCCAAATGTCAACTTTATATAAGACATTGCTCTTCAAAATCTCATATTTGACACATTATAAGACATCCTTAGGGGTATCTATGATAAAAGTATAATGAAAAATGACTATAATAATGTATCTTCAGAGGATTTCTGGCTGCTACCTATTCTATCAAAGGCTTTATTAAAATTCAATAATCATATTTTCCATTGGACAGTTAGGGTGAAGCATTATGGTGAAAGTAACATCCTTTGAAATTATTCCTCATATTTTGGTGTGTCCGTATTAATGCCTACCATCTGTTGTTAATATACAGTGTAGCGGGTACTCATTGTCTATAGGATTCTTTATTTTATGGAGCCTACTATTAAATCATAATAGAATCTATTCTTCAACAGTGATTGGGCTAAGTCGATATGGAATATCGTTTAGTAGTTTACAATTTCTTCTGCTCAATCCCTTACAACCTAAACATTTCATAAGAATTGGTTTCATGATTTAGAATGATATAATACTGAGATAAAGGTCATGGCTATTTTTATCACTCTAGTTTTATTGGATTCAATGGTCTTCTAGAAATTAAAATTGACATCATCATCTATTGATTTCATCAATGAGTATCATCTTCTAAACTAGAAACATAATAGTTTACCTCTATATGTAGTTTAAATACTTAGTTAATGATCCATCCCTCATGCCACTATTTCCATCGCATTACTCCCTCAATAATAATCTTACATCCTAAGGATCATGGATTATATGGAGGCCTCCACTCTTAGGGAACAAACATAACACTGATGGGTCTTCAGGTATGCATTACATGTGTGGTGATAGATTTATCAGAGATCCTAGTGGACATATTGTGGTTGTATTTTTATCTATCTTTGGCAGTGGTGATTCCCTTCATGTGAAATCTCATTCCATGTTAATAAGCTTTACCCTATGTAATCATAGACACATTCATATTACAGACATTAAGAAGTATTCATTAACAGTCTATAATTATATTTTGGGTAAAGGACCAATTCTATGTTCCAAAGAATATTTTACCAGGACATTCAAGCACCTTTGGAATAATCAGATTTCTATCCTTCAGCCTTAGTGTGTGGGTAATGTGGTGTTGGACTACCTTTCTTCTAGAGCATCGTATAATGACCCACAACATATTTTTTCTAATTTGGGATCATTTCCTCCAAAGGGTAGTAACTTTGTTTAGGATAATTCTCTTGTATTGTACTATTTTAGACCACCTTAACTTTTTCTCTGTGATATTTTCAGACACTTTTACTTCTAATAAATAAAAATTATTTTGTGATTTAAAATGGACACTACTATGTTATAGTAATTAAAGAATAACCTCTTGTAAAATCTTGATAGGGGATTCATTTAGAAAAGTGATTCACCCTGTGGTGCACTTGTTCTTTTTTATAAGAATAAATATTGATCAATGCACCTCTATATTGATTATAGGGAACTTAATTAGTTCAAAATCAATAATTTATAGTATCTTCTATGTATTAATGTTTTTTTTCGATGAATTATGATAATAAAGGTATTTTTTTAGATTTATCTTCTTTCTCAAAACTATCAACTAAGGATCAAATGTGAATACATACAAAAGGAAGACTTCCATATAAGGTATTGAATCTATGAATTTATGGGGATTCTATTTTTTCATAATACCAAAATCTATTTTTTTTTTATAAAACACTTTTTGGTTAAGTGATAACAATACGAAAACCTACACAAACTACTCTCACTGCAGACAAACCTTTTTCTTTCCTAAATTTAGTACAAACACTCAATCCTTCCAAAAAAATTCAAATTTCAATTTCAAAGTCATAACCCCTGATTCACACAAAATCAAAATACAATAGGATAAATTCAAAATTCAAAATATTACTTTAATGCAGAAAAACCCTTATCTTCCCTAATCTGATTACCACAATTGTCACCTTCAAAAAAACCACAAAAATAAAAATTGAAATTTGGATTCATCACCCATGATTCACGCCTCTTCCTTGATACCATAACCCATCACAACAGTCGCTCTTTTCTATCTGAGACACACCATCATCACATGATCATCCAACAATAACTGTTTTCGCCTAAAAACATCACTCATCACCACTGGCACCTTCTCCTACATCCACCTACAACATCCATCGTGCACATCACAATCTTCTCCACCAGAGCACCTCCAATAACCATACATTGGAGGTCTTCACAGTCGCCCCAAAAAACACTACAGCCACTGCCATTACAAACAATACATGCAGGCCAAACACTGTCGGAAGCCGTAGAACCAGAGGGCGACAAACCAAAAAAATCAAAACCATAAAAACCAAAAACATAGGAGTTGAAAAAATAACACTTCATAGAGAATTGATGATGTTGTAAGGATGAAAAACAAACCAGAACATTGAAAAAACAATAACCAAAAAAATCATCTATGGGTCCACCATCATCCAATCTGAATCATCACCAAGACAAACATCATCTAAGGCTGAACCGCATCACCAAGATCGAAGGACCATCAGAAACTAAGAATAACCATTTGAAAATAACCCTAATAACCAAAGTGAATCAATGTTTAATGCAACTACTGAGAACAAGAACTGGAGCCATGCTGTTGATATGTACCCTAGACGCCGAATGCACCACCAACATCATCCCAAAACATCCAAAAACTTTCTCATACCAAACCAAAATGGATTCAATTACAAAGGAAATGGAAGAAAGAGTAGATATGGTTTTTTTAGATAATAAGATAACCACCAAACATCGATACCAATTGATCACAAACCACCAGAGCGCCTTCAAGTGAAACCAAAGTGAGGATTTTCCCCAAAGGTTTCGGGAATATGAGCATGGTACCAATCTTTAGGAAACTCAAGTATATGGTGAACAATAGATCATAACCATGTTTACTTGGAAGGGAGTCATGTTCTTGTGTACATTTGAATATGAAGAAAATTACAAGGAATTAATTTTTTGGTTAGTTAGTACATCTCTACTAACACTGACATGTAGTGAAAAATGGTTTTCCATTTTTAGTGATGCATCAAATAATTGAATGGGTTACATAATCATGCCAAATGATATAGTGATAGCTTATTCCTTACAATAATTGACTCTTCATGAAAAAAATTACCCAACTCCATATTTGGAATATGTTGCATTAATTTTTAGATTTAATATATGCTGGAAATATCTTTATGGAAAATGGTGTGACATATATACCAGTAAATAATTATTTAATTATATATTCACAATAATATATTTAAATATGTTCCATAGAAGATATTTTATATTGAGTAATGGTTTGGAATTCTCAATACATTACCACCCTAGGAAAGTGAACAGGTTGTTGATGCATTAAGTCTAAATGATCATGTCATCTTATCATTGATGAGGATCACAAGAGATTAAATATTTTTAGATTTTCAGAATATGGAACATCAAATATTGATTTAAAGATATAAATATTTATTTCATAAATGAGGTTTCAACCATATATCAAACCAAAGATTAGAGTGGTGTCTAATCAATATGTGAAGTTTAAAAAGATGGTAATAAAATTTTATGAGTTCAATACTGATTTTGATGTAATGATAATGATTGGGAATTTTCATAATTTCTCATCCATTGTAGATTTAATTTAGTATATTTTTGATGAATCTCATAGTTCACGATTATGTATTCATCATTGAACTTTGAATTTGTATTAATATATAATAGAGTTTTTCTTGTAGGATAACATGAATAATGTTATTGTAAAATATATATGTTGGTTCTTGATATGTTTTTTAAGTCATAAAGGTAGAAGTATAAGAGGAAATTATAACCATTACCCATATTAGAGTAGAAATTGGAGAGAAACGATGTGTATTTTTATACTAGTCAAAATGTATAAAGGGCCAAATGTTATTTGGATTGTAGATAATCACATTATTAATTTTTCAGATACTATTACTATCATACGATATTTATCTCAACATTAAATTCAAAAACTTTTCATTAATGAAGTGGTAAGGTTTCATGTATTTAAAAATTTTATTATATATGGTTGGGATCTGATTTTCTTCTGGAATTTGTAGTCAATAATTTAGTTGGAAATTAATTTGTAGTTTCATTTCAACATAGTTATCATCCATAGATAGATGGTTAGTCTGAATTAACCATTAAAATCATTAAAGATATACTAAGATATTTTCTATGAATTATAATGTTTTTTATTAAAATCATTCTCTTTTTAAATTCTCTAATATTAATATATTTCCATTGAGTGTTCATACCTCTCATTTTTAATACATATATGGAATGAAATGTATAAGTACAACATGTTGTGATGGATTGGGATAAATATAGCTATTCAAGGATCACTTAGTTGGGGAAAGGATAAGGAGATTTGGGGCAATAAAACAAAACATCAAGTTATCTCAAAGTCACTAGAATATTTATACTAAGAATCATTAGTGAAATATAGATTTAATAGTTGGTGATAAGTTATTCCAATGAATTTATATATGGGATAATGTTATGAGATTCATAAATAATAAAAACAATATCCCTATAAATATTGTCCCTTTTGGAGATTCTTGATCGTGTAGGGATTCTACATCATCAATTATCAATTCCACTAAACCTCTCTCATGTTTATGATGTGTTCTAAAAATATATATTATTTAATTACATATATAATCCAACACATGTAATGAACTCAGTGCTTTTACCATTGGATCAATATTTTATAATGTATTGAAACTTTTACAAATGATTGATTGTAGAAATAAATTTATATCAAATAATAATACTCACTTGGTTATAGTTAAATAGAGGAATCAAAAATTAAAAGAATCTACCTGTGAATCTTATGATGTGATGACACATAGATATCCCCATTGTTTTATCTGAGTAATTTAATTTTTTTAACGAAATTACTTTTTATGAGGGAAGAATGTAAACCCCAAAATTGTTTGATATATTAAATTAAAATAAGTTTAATTTAATCAATATCTTTCAATACTCACAACACTAGTTATAAATGAAAAATAATATAGTATACCCTTAAAATCTATAAATTTGTATGATACATGATTTTTACAACATCTTGGATCCATTTCAATCAAGTAAAAACCATTCGTTTTATCTAAATAGAAATTCCAAAATAGGTCATGGTTGTTTTATTAGTGTTCAGGCTATGTTCAGGTCTGGGAGTCTAGGTTCTTTGTATAAAAAGGTGAGACACATGGTTGGAATGCTTTTAGTCTATCATTAAATATTGAAAGGGATTGGATCCTTGATAATAGATTTTCTATGTGTATGGATGGTTTTTCAATATGTATAGCTAGACCATGTGGGGTGGGGTTGTTGGGTAGTGGCCAACACACATCTTTAGAATAGTTTCTAAAACCATGTGTCTAAACCATGAACCTTATTAAAAAACACATAAATTAATATTTTAAATCTTTTAAACCTCAAATCTATTTTGTTCTTCCTCCCCCTACTTTTCATTTTGGACCATGCATGGAAGATCCTCTTACTCCACCTGTCGGATTTGATATCAATCCTCCAGATGACAAATAATTCATGTGTCATTGTTATATTGGATCACCAATTATAAGTCTCGTAATCATCTTATTTACATTCTTTGTTTTTTTATATTGGGCTTCATCTCTATGTGAGATAATATGAACCACTTTTAAGTTGTTTTCATATTTTCTCATTTTCTATCTTTCCAACCATGATCTGATGACAATATTCGATGAGGATTCCATTATTGATATTAAGAATGTGGTATATCACTTTTACAAAAATTTATATTTATATATTAAATATATCATTGTGTTGGATGCTAGGATTTTTTTCGATTTACTAATTAGAATAATATTTCCACTAAATATTTTCCAAACTTTTAGTTATAAAAATTTAATGATCTCTTTTTATATCTCTAGGGGATGTTGAACTCAACTTAAACCTTCCCATGGGAGTCTCTAAAATACTAACGTAATAATCATGATTTTATTGTACCTGAAATAGACCTCAAGTGTTTTTGGTCTATCATTATACAACGAATGACTATAATGAATTAATTGAAATGTGACTTGGCATGTGTTCTTTAATTGAGACATTTTTATCACATTTATTTGAAATGGTTAAATATTATGACTGAATTATGAAATGGTATTTTTATTTCCCATGTATTTTTGGATTACTTAAAATTGTAATAGTAAAATTTGATAAATTAAACATATAAATGGAATATACATTAATTGGGCCCTTATATAACCATTATATTGTGATGAACTATGGTTCTGGACATGGATCCCTATATATAGGCTTGTTCTATACTGGGTAAGACATGGATTCCTATTGTGGAATTCCTTGAGTAATCTCAGAGGATTCCACCTAATTCATTGATGTGACCTCCAAGTGTATCACTAGTATTGGTATTTATCAATTTCATAGATTTTTAAATTTATCAATATGACACCGATTATTCAATATAACCTTTGATAAATGAGGAATTATGGGATTATATATTTCAATAAATATTGTAGTCCTTGAAGAAAAAATAAAGTGTATTAAATACTTTGGATATCATCAATTCTTTACCAAGCATACCTTTAATAGAAACCTCAAAATCGAAGAGGATTCTATGGAAATCATCATTGGGTTTCTTACAAGATAAAATTAAAATACTTATAGATATCTGGTGTAAGTGGGAGATATTGGTTATTTATATAGTTACCTTTCAGGTGAATTTTTTGTTCATTTATATATGGATAATTCCCATGGATTATACACATTTGTTGGATTTTGTTGGATTCTCTTTTTATTGATTGTTTTCATTTATGATTATACTCAACATTGTTACCATTTATAATACAAGGAATGGTTTTTAGACATAATTTGTCGTTTCCTTATTAGTTTTACTCAAACCTAGTTTTGGCCTTCATCTGATACACAAGAAGACTTCATGGATGTAGTTAAGGATAAATGAAAGCACCTAGCTATTAAAACATGATTTTATAATTAGGTTGTGAGCCTAATAAGACATGAAAATGTAATTTCTTGTGATTATTTTGGATATAGATGGTTTCTGTTTATTCACTTTTTTATTTACTGGTACTATTCTATGTATATTTTTATGTATACCTCTCTATATTTATGTATCATCTTATGATACCATAATCTATACATGATATTGTTCAGTTTATATCTATTTGAAATGGTTGGATTAATAATTTCTTCTACTACTATATGTATTATTTACTGATGTGTCTCACTCTAGTAATAAAGGTATTTTATCCCCACCATGCCAATATATACCATTGTTTTTAGTTGTATGCCTCTATAATATAAGGAGGTGATCTTGAGAAGAACTGTCCAAAATAGTTTGGTCACACAAGATTCAACTAGGCTCTATACATCCCAAAGTTTTATCAAAATAATTTATTTTTTTTATTACTATTTGTAATGGTTGATAGGATATTGGGAAATGTAAAATAATGGTAATAATCCAATCCCATGAGTCGATAACCCATTTTTAAGAGGACGGGAAAATTTTTAGGGATGGGAATTGTTGTCTTGGATTTTGGCTATTATAGTTGAACTAATTTAACTAATAGGGGACACACATGATTGTTGTGTTTTATATGATTAATTATTTTTTGAATTGGTCATTATAAAAAGGAATAATTGTCTTATGCGTCATAATAGGCACATATAATTAATATGTCATGCATATCCCATGTAATTCATATTACATTGTTTTATTAATAATTGCTTGTTGGAAATGTGGAGGCAGTTATATTTGTAAATCCTAACAATTCATGAATGAATAAGGAGAAAAATAAATGGTTATATAAAGTTTTTTCATCAATATAAATGGTATTTAACTATTTATATTTTCAGTGTACCCTTGGCTAAAAAATTCTAAGATAGTTATGTTTTTTAATTAGGATGATTAAATTGAAACAGATAAACACTTAAATGATCCAATTTTTTTCTAAAACTATTTACTTGGATTCCAAATCTTATTCCTTAATAAATATTTTCACTCATATTCCATTTGTAGTCTCTTCATCATCCAGAGTATAACCATTACTCCAAACAAATTTCTTATTCACTTTACAAGATTTTATACTAGGAAATTAATTTCCATAGTCCCTATCCAAACCATAGTTAAAACCATTATCTCTTGATAATGTAACATCCCAGGTAAATTATGAATAAAAAATTTTCATATTTATTAATATTTGTGAATTAAATATTAATTTTTATTTAAAGGGGTTGCTTTGTTCGATAGCATACCCGATACGCAAGAAAGAGTTTCTTTGAAATCTGACGTTGCACACTAGTAATAAAATAATGTTATTTTAAATGGTAATTAACAAATAGCCGTTGTATTGGCGGTAATGAATAGAAACAACTAAAATATGATTATATAAGTTTGTTAAATGGTTTTACATTTGTCCAATAAAAGAAAAAGTCTTAAAATAATAAAATGATTCAATTTTAGGCATAGATACTCTAATATTCACTAAAGGTCGACTTATCACCTTTTCATGGTGAACCTTGTATTAATATAGTTCTTGTCACTCTTATAAATTTTATTAGACCAAATAATATTCTTCATTAGAATTAGTACATCAAAATTTACTCTGTGTAAATGTTTTGTATTTTTCTGATAAATATCATTTTTTAATGGATAGTGAAACATGTTGTATTTTAATTCAAAACCACTTTTTAATCTAATTTATTTATATTATTAGATTATCTTTTTAATTGGTTTTAAAGTTAAATTAGAATATATATTTACCATTTAATCCAATAGTTGTCTTTGGAATTAATTTCACTTTGAAATCAGACTTAAACTAGTGTCAATCTTTTCATACATTTTCTTTCATAAAAACACGCTATTTGTTTTGACAACAGAAATTAATTATTAAATTAATTAATACAACTTATATGTTTTTAATTTTTTAAAATAGACCTCATTTTTGAATTCGGAATATCAAATATAGCTTAGGGTGATGTTTTGGTATTTTTCTGAAAAACTTCAATTTTTGATGAATAGTGAAACCACTAAGTGGTACATAAAAAACTGATTTTTCGTTTAAATGAAACTTTAACACATCTATATTTTTATTTTCAAAAATCTGACATACATTGTTTTCATTAATAATTAAAATGTGGTTCAACAGGATTAAAATAATTTTTTGGTGAATAGTAACTTCAACGGGATTAAAATAATTTTTTGGTGAATAGTAACTTCTATGTTTTTAATCGTGATTAGAGGTAATTAGTGTAATTTATGGTAAAAATAATTTTTTAGTAATATTAAATGACCTATACAGATATCCTACCCTTATTGGATGTGTCATGGCCGACCAAGACAATCCATTGGTAAACTTGGGGACCCCATGGGGCCACTTTGGTAGGAAAATGACATTAATAACTTTTTATTTAATGTTAAAATAAAAATGTCACAAACATGAGTTGTTTTACTAAAAAAAAATTCAAATTGGGTTACACAAGTATGATTTTTGACTATAAATATTAATTAGAAATACAAAAATATTTCCTACATCATGATATTTGTTTTCTAATTTTTAGACATTATATAAATTAAATTATTTATGACACCATGATGATGCAGCGATTACCGCATTATTTAACGAGTTAAATAAAATGAAAAGATAATGAAAAATCTAGACCTACACATGTAAAAAACCTATTGGATGGGTGGACTACAAGGCCATATCAGATTATCCTCTAAATATATAATTGTGGGAGCCTTTTTATCCGAAAATCATTTTATAATAAAGTATATTTTCTTAAGTTTCCAAGATTGCCCCTCCTATCATATAATAAAAGGCCCCCACCTATACCTCCTTACCCACACATCTCAAGCCTTTGGTTCGGCCAATATCAGACCATTTTGTTTCTCCACGTCCCTCTCTTACTCTTAGAAGCCTCACTTTGGGTAGAATTCTTCCCAAGGAAGCCTTTGAGCTCAAAACAAAAGGAGTTACCCATTTTAAAGGTAGTGTTTTCTCTTGTGTTCTTATGATTTATTTTGCTTCTCCAACCCCCTAAAATATTTTTATTCGTTTATTTTGTAACAACACCAGTATCGTAAATATACAAGGATTTTGTTATAAGATGTATTCGAGCTACACTTAGAGACACCTTCATCTAATGGTTAAAGAACATATTGTTTCTGTGGATGGCGAATTTCTTCTTCACGAAACGATGATTGTTCAACACTCATATAACACCTTCAAAGGTGGCCATTAATATGACAACATATTTATATATGATATATAATCTGTTTATGTTTTACTTAAGGTTATTTATTTTTCATTTGTGGCATACCTTTATGGTTTCCATTGTGGATAAACACGATAATTTCATTTTAGGAAGTGCGGACTACCGCCCCCTCAAAGTGATTTGATTCGTTAATGCCATAAGTGGGATGTATAAAGGATGGATTTAATGATATTATATATGATAATATACTGGAATTATAATATACCTTTTTATCATTATGATTTCACTCAATTAAAGTATGATATAGAAATGAATGTAGCGTTCATGCGTACGTACGGCTTACCGTCTCCATGAAATTTGCATTTCATTTCTTACCCCCAAATGTAATGTACTACTATAAGTACATATATATAATAGATATATATGATGTATTTTACATCTAAATGATGAATATAATTCGGCATTTGAAAAAATATATACCTCTCATTTAGTTTTAATTCCATTAATATGACATAGAAATGAAAGTAGCATTCATGTGTACTTACGGCTTACCGTCTCCATGAACGGTGCATTTCATTTCTTACCTCTAAATGATTATGTAATATTATAAATACATGTATATTCTGGATATATGTGATATATATGATATCTATATCATGAATATCATTCTGGATATAATGAACCTTTGACCACATGAACAACATGTAATTGTAAGAAGTCCACTTTCGACTGAAGAACCAAGTATCGAAAAAACAAACATTATTAACATAAATGATTACATAATTTTTATAACATGGTAATAAGTGATATAAATGTAATAATGAACTTGAAAAAGGTTCTTAAGAAAGTATAAATTAACTCATGTTTATTATTCAGGACGTCAAAGAACGATCGAGTCAAGTCAGACCCGAGGTAAGGGACTTCGTCTCAATCTCCATTCATTGAGGCATATTTCATTTTATACACAACTATCTTTTATACGGTGTATAAACCCCTTTAAATTTTACTTTTATAAAAAAGAAATCTTTTTGTACGAAGCTTTTTACTAAACGACAAAAAGGAATGTTTCTTTTAACGTACGTGGTGACAACGACCTTTTCCGCCGCCATGTGTATTATTTGGTCTTTGGATTCCTCAACAAGCTATAAGGTTTTAAAAATGAAATAAATACCATATAATACTTTATGTATTTTGGTATTGAATTTTTTTTATAATGGATTTGTTATGTCAATATGTTTAAGTGATATATTGTGATCAAAGTGTGGAAATGTTTTCATTCCTTTATATTTGTTTTATGTCTTATGATTTTATAATCGTACTTGGACATTTGATGGGTGGTTATGTGATAAACCATATTACGTGTGGTTCTGTGAATACCAGGATGGGTGGATATGTTATAACCTCTAATGCATTGGGTATGGAAGTCATCCGTATGGCTATTCCATTAAGTGATATGTGTGGAAGTCGACCGTATGGTTATTCCACCTAAGTATGTTTAAGTTCCAAGTTACCTTTATATGTTATGTGTTCTTTATATGGGTTTTATGGTAATCTTTTGGTTACAAAAGGGTAAGTAATGATATTTTATTCAGTGAAGTGTTTTACTACTTCATAAAGGTGAAGGTATTACTTTGATAAAGTATAAATGGTTTACTTGTTGTTTAAAAAACTAAAATTTTTCATTCCTTGTGTATCCCTTACCGAGCTTTTTATGCTCACCCCATGTTTTTTTGAAATGTTTTTTACAAGTCTTAATGTGGAATAGGGTCAAGGATGGGATCAAGGGAATGTCATGCTATCTAAAACATGGAACTAGACATGTTTATTTTTAAGAGTTTTTATTTTATGGAAACTTATTAGAAGTGTCTACTTTGTAATCTTTTGAGATGTAATAGTTATGATCTAATTCTCTAAAACACTAAACCTAAAAAGATAATCAATGGTAATTATTCATTTAATTCAATATTAAGTAATTTTTAAGGTCGGGGACTTATATATAATACCATAGGGAGTTCAAAATTACCCTCCACTATGTTAACTGGAATTTTCATTTTTGCTCCTAAATCACTTACTTTGTGTCCTTTTATTAAAACATAAAACATATTCTCAATCCATTGAGTAATTCCATGGAGTACTACTTCAAAATTTCTATACATAAAGTAAATTTAATCTTCTTGCCTCCATGGTATATTCTATATTAAATATAAGTGATATATGTTCATTTCATCTTTAGTAAGTCAAAGAGTTAGTAAAGTTACAAGATGTTAATCATGTTCCCAGAAATCTGATCTGGCCTAATCATAATTTCCTTAACTATAGTAATTATATTATTTGGATACTCATTGATAAAGGTTGTGTTACATAAATTTTTTTCCCAGTTCCTTATGATTCTTGAAATTGACTAAAACTATTAATCATAGTGTTAACAACAATAATCCTAGTGTAAAACCAAATAAACATGGAAAAAATAACTTATATATTTTCAAAATAATTAAACCTTATTTTTTTAATCTATTACTCATTATTTTTACCCTTGGTTATTCATATTAATCATCTATCTAAATCCAAAAACATTTTATGTATAGATTCTGGGAATTCCCTAACCATATAACTAGGTTGTGTCAAAATAGTTATGATGTAAGGCCAATTTTCATTCCCTAAGTGATGATTAAGTCTATATAAAAGTACCCATTACAGATTTATTACCCTATCTACCTATATTATAGATCCACATTTACTTGTTGTATATTTTTTCAAATTTAAGTGATTGTAATTTAAGTACTATATCCTTTACTAAAATTCCAGGACATATTGATATTCTTTTAATAATCCTTATACTTATCCTTTGTGACAACACATGACATATCCTTAGATATATCCCTTGTAATCATACGAAATTATTATCATCCTTATTTATAATGTTTATTTAAAAATTTCCTTTGATTCCAAAATATAGATACCCTATCTTTTCATTCATAAAAATTAAATATTTTTAGATGGATATACAATACAATACATGAACCAAACCATGGGGATTGTCATTTTTTAGTGCCTTTTAAATTATTGAATGAAAAATTAGTATTTCATATAAGAATAAAAAAATCCATAAAGATATTATTCTATCGTAGGCTTTATAAATATATCTAACTTCAATTCTTTCTTCATAACATGAAGGACGTAAATATAATAAAAGGTGATATCATTTTCTTAGTAAGTGTAAATAGTGTATATATGTAAAAATAAAATGAGAATAAGGGTATGAGAACATGATAATAACACATTAAGGGAATAACATATATAAAAATGAATAAAAATATTTTCATGTAATAAATATCTGTATCTCATAAGGCATAAATCATAAGGTAATCAAAGAAAATTTTCCATGAGAACAAAACCTTGGCACAAGACTTGGACGATTTTTATATACACTCACTAAAAATACCATTTTTATGATTTTAAAATATAAACCACTTTTTGGATGATTCGGAACCAAACATGAAATCCTTAAATAGGATACCACACAAAACAAACTAACCAATGACAAGGAAAACAGAAAAAAAAAATACAGAACAAGAACTAAATGAACCATCAAAACCACTGATTCCTTTCACTACAAATTAAAATGTTGGCCACTATATTCATGGTGCCCATAAATATTTTCATTCTTGATCATGTGCAATTAGATCATTCTTCATATGATCCTTGAAATGTTTGGGGAAGGAGAAGAGACTTATGTCCTGGCCTTTTGGGGTCACATGATCCTGTTTATTAGCCTGCACTTGAACCACCAAAGATATTTAGAGGGTCACTATGTCTTTTATTTTTCCCTTTTTCTCTAGATACTTTTAACCCAATTTCACATGAAAAGAAAAATTAATACTGGAAGAATTATTATTAGGACACTTTGAATTCATAGCAACTATATGTTCTAGCTTCTGATCAGAATTTTCTATCTTGTCGGGCTAAGATCCCACACCCTCTTTGTTTGGTGAAGATTTATCCTCTTATAGAGAAGACTAATATATTTATATTATAATTTTCACAACTATATTCATGTCATCGAGTGATTTATTTTTCATGATACATATTTTCCTAGAAAATATGGAAACTTGTGGTTTGGTTAAATTAGAGTAGTCTTTTAAAGGACGTGACATCCTCATATGTTTGGTGAATCCCTATGAGTCCATAATTGACTTTATACCCATCCTAGAAGAGGAAAAAAAGTAATATTCCTCTTATTACACTTCCTTACTCTCAGTATACCATTTACTAGTGTCATCATTACTTTTATCTTCAAATCAGTCCTTGTTCCCTCCCAGGGAACTAACCCCTTCATGTACTAAATCCTCACAATTCCCCCATTTAAATGGATTTAGCATGCCATATACCAACAATGAAAACGTGTTCTGTTTACCTCATGTGTATATTCCCTTGAGTTGTTTTATATATTGGCACATTTCCATCTTTAATTTTTGAAAATGTGATATCCCATTGTTTCCCCTATCCTTACCATCAAAAATATACAATTCCGCCATAGGTATAAACACTGTCAACCGTTCAGGTATCAACTCAGTTGAATTGGCTCATGGTCTCACAAAATAGGGAATCAATTGATGCAGATATTCTTTAAAAGAAATATTATTGAGATCAGATCATTTATTTCACTCTAGAGCCATAATCTGATTGTCCTTTGGCATCATATTTCTGATGTGAGAAATATTTATTCAATTGATTTAAACAAATATTTGTGATAACATAATAAAAAATTCATCATATCATAACCCATGAAATGAAATAGGTTTCATAAAAATTTAATCATATCATAATCTATGGAAAAGGGATGGTTTGGTAATCATTTCATTATTTCATCATAGCATAACTCGTGAAAATGAAACATGTTTCGAAATAATTCTATCTTTGTATAACATGTGTAAAATAAACATGTTAAATAAACATATTTTCATAATAAACCATCCATATATATAGAATAATAATGTTACCCCTTTTATATATCCCTAGTAGCGCATTGCTAGCATAAATAGATTTCATCTTATATGGAAAATAATTTATAAAGATCATTTAAAACATTTCTTGAGGAAATTTATTTTTCTTTTAAAGTAATTTTTAAAAAATAATACATTTTGAAAATCTTTTTCATTGAAAATAAACTTGAAAACTTATAAATGAATAATTAAAAATCATTTAAAATTGTCTTGATGAAAATATCCTTTCCAATTTGAAAAATACATTTTACAACATAAAACATTTTTAAAATTAATAACCTTGGATATAAACATTAATACATACAAATGAAGAATAAAAAAATACTTTTCAAGATGAAAGAAAAATGTGTTCATGTTTTCCAAATTAAAAAAAAAATCATTATGCGTTTTTTGTAATAAATTTTCATTGAAAATTATTTTAAAAAAAATAAATCATTTTGAAAAATAATTTTCATTTTAAATAAACATAGAATCTTATAATGGAAGCATAAAAATTTTAAAATACTTCTTGATGAAAATAAACATCCTGATTTGAAAAAAAAATATTTTAAAACATAAAATACTTTTTAAAATATGTTTTTTTAAATTAACCATAAAAAAATATAAAGTAAACTTTAAATAAAATTATTTTTATGATGATGGAAATATTTTTTTATGCTCTACACATCATAAAAAAAATCCTTTCACGTTTTTAATAAAATAAAATTGGGAATTATTTGGAAATTGAAAGGAAAAATGCAATAAAATTAAAAAAAAATTAAAAAATAGTTAAAAATTTCTTCAAAAAATATGAGAATAATAAAACATTTTTGAAAAAAAAAATTATTGATTTGGATGAAAACATATTTCCGAATGAATAGAGAAATAATATAAGACTCTATTTCATACGTTTAATCAATATTTTTAATTACCAAATAGTATAAATAATTGTATAACTATATGAATAAAAAGTTCAGAACAAAATTCATGAGTTTCTTGATATATAGATCATACGATTTTATCATCATAAACATAATCATAAATAATCTTAATAAATGGTAAGATTATAGAACAAAATCATTATAACTTTGGTTAATTTTGAATCTTAATCCCCATGAAAGATTAAAAAAATGGAATTTAAAATATCATGAGGATAAAAAAATTCAACATATTACATGTCACAGGGGATTTATAAACACCACATGAAAGGATATTGGTTCATAATATAACATAGACCTCATAAAAGACAAGTTTATACTAAACTCCCTTAACGATTTGATAACTTTTGAATAGTAACCCTATAAAAGAAAGATCGTAAAATGGATATGTAAACCCCAATACTATTTCAAGAGAGTAATCATGGAATATAGTCATTCCCAAAATATAAATCTTTTTAAATCTTTCAGATGGGAATATGGCATGTGTCTCATGAATGTAAAAAAGTGAGACAAAAATACCTTATAATAAGTCTTGAATTTTATCCAACACATTAAAAATTCATGTTTAATAACTATAAGTTTAATATATATTAACTAAAGAAAAACATTTATATATTTAAAACCATCATCTATTTTCATATGATGTTTTATTTCCCATTTTTGATCAATTCCATTTTAAAGTTATTTTTCTGGTAATATCCTTTTTATATTCCGTATATGTTTTGATTTGTTATATTTTTGGAAATCTTACATTGAAAATGGTTACACGAACTCTAGAATGGTAACCCTGATATAAATATCCTATATACTATGTATATATTAATTTATAGTAACCCAAAATATTTCGTCTTTAAAAATGAAATATATAATCCATAGAGATGGTAACTTATACGTACAAATGACCACCATTTTCATTTTCTTATTGGATTGAAATAAATAAATTTAAATGATATATTATAAATCCAAAATAATATTTATTTTATATATATCACATAATTTCTTTAAATAATCCTAAATACCATCCATGTAATGCGTGAACGGATCACATCACTACGTGAGGCGGTAGTTTGTCAAACACACTAGCAAAGTTATCATATTCCCAAAAAAAGAATGCATGTATCATTTAACAATTAAATGAGAATAATGTTTTAATTAATATCATATATAAACAATAAATTCATCATTATATCCATCCATGAGAGTTGTTAGTGAAAAAATGAACGACATCGGTTCGCAAGGTGGTAATCCATCGTATGAACGAATAATGAATTCATAACCCATTTAATGGAAGTGGATATGGTTATAAGTAATTACCATAAAATAAAAACATAAATGTATATAATATATATATATATATATATATATATATGTTATTATATAATCAAGGTGAAATAATAATTTGAGGAGGTGTATGAAGAATAAAATAGAAATTCTTATTGATAAGCATTACCTCTTCTCCCGGTATCCTCCATAGGCTTGCACTAAAATGCATCCATTATAGGATTTATATAAAAAATAATGATTATATGATAAGGGTACATAATTAAGGAAGTGTTTTGGGTTGGTATGTTATGAATAATACATGTTTTAATTTCTCAATAATATAGGAGATGTGTGGCCTCTTATATGTTGGGAGAGGACACACTTAAAATTTTGGAAAATAATTGGGTGCTCCAACATTTGTCTTTCGTTATAAGGTGTCAAAATGGGTAGTTTTAAAACATTATATGTTTATTGGTAAAAATAGGTACATAAACTATTTTTTTATAAAATTTATAGGTCCATTATAACCTTATATTTTTATTAAAACCCCTCAGAAAACCCATTTTTACCTTAACCGTGGGAATTATTTTTTACGGCATTAAATACTCATTTTATTCCGAAAACTAAGTTTACCATATTAGATAATAAAAATTATTCCAATTCCAAATATGAAATCCATTTTTCACTAGTCAAATGGAATAATTGGAAAACGTTAATTTTAAATTCATCTCACATATGTGATAAGAAAGTGGGTTTTTAAAGAGTTAATATTGAGTTTGCAAATTTTTGTTGCACAATTAAAAATGGAATTGATTCCAATGACCTAAATTTCATTAATGGTTGTATAATTAAATAAGTTATAATTTAAATTTTATTTTAAAAGAATATATTTTTAATTAAATTAAATGAAAATTAATTGTTTAATTTAAATTTAAAATTATTAACCATTCATTAAAAAATGAAACTTTGAAGAAAAATGAAAATAAATGTCCTTAATTTAATTTTGATATTAAAATTTAAAAAAAAATAATTTTTAAAAATATGTTCTCTAAAATCGGTAAAATTTAATTTTAAAATAAGTGCGTTAACACAACAAAATAGTTTTTTTAAAATACAGTTTTAAGCATAAAAATCGATTTATTGTTATATATTATATAAAAAATATTAATTTTAAAACAATTATTGAATATATAATATATAAATTTCATTAAAATCATCCCAATAATAGGTACATTTAGTTTTTTAATTTAAAACCTTTTTTGTGATTAAAAATTATTTTCCATAAAATTATTTTCATTATTTTAAAAAGGTTTTATTTTCATTTCTAATTAATTGGTCACCAAAAAAATCATCAAAAATACATGTTAAAACCATAATTTTTAATAATTTAGTTAATCATAATCATACCCAAAATTCCAATGGCTATGTGATAAGTATCATATAATAATATTTTAATAGTATGTCACATTTTATTTATACATTATGTTTCATATTATGAAAGCGAAACATAGTATTGTGTGTAACATAAGAAAAACATAATAGTGTATTTAACACAAGAGAAACTCATTTTTACTTAAAACTATGTCCAAAATCAATGTTTTGTGTCACAAAAAAATGTAGAAAAGATAAAATTTATTTGAGAAATATAATTTCACCAAACCTTAAGGTTTTATAAGATGTTTTAAGGAAAGAAATAGGTTTGTCATATGATCTCGGATGAATGTATTTTGGTTGGATACCATGTCTAAGATAGTGAACTGATATTTTTTCTTCAAGTAAAATTTGAGTAATAATAAGCATACAGGGAATGGTTTTCCACTTCTAGGTTAGGTAGTGCATCATCCAGTGGAAGGAGGTGTCAAATTGAGATTTCCTATGTGGGAAGTTCCAGTCCGAGTGCATGCATTGGTAGTTAGGTGATATTCCATTAGTGTACACCGAATGGTCAAATGAAAATCTAGTATATCAGAGAAATTATATATTAAAGATATTACAATAGGATTTTTTATATATAATTTTTTTTTCATTACCTTTCCACAGCAGCCTAGTGGGACTAGATCATCCCCAATGATGAATTCTAGAATAGGGTTTATGGAACCCTGTTTGAACATATGTTGGTGTACCAATAGCTATTCATGTTGGGGAGGTAGTGTGGGTTGATTAAATTAGACTTCTGATGTGTAGGGTCCATATAGTGAGGAAACTCAAGGTTGTCAGGTTATAGATTAGCGCCCTGGATTTGGCTACTTATATGTTGTATATCTTACAATTGAGGAGTTGGGTGTCAGACTATCAACAGTATGAGGTATAGTATGTATAGTGAAAACTTTAGTATCATATTTATTTGATAAAATATCTTTTCAAACATTTATATATGTGGATTTAATGGTTGTCCTTTATTATTATATTGAATAAAATTAGGTCCACTAGGTTAGATGACCTGAGAGGGGGGTGAATGAGAATATGAAAGATTAAAAATACTTACCATTTTGATCTTGTTTCATTATTAAAAAAAAGAATCTTCTCTCCAATTCCCATTATAGAGTCTGAACAAATATTAATGCAGGTACATGACACATCAATTTTACTTGGTTTTACCTCAATGGGAAATGTCTAAGGATCATACAATTGAGATGTGTCGATGTACCAAATCCACTATAAGAGCACACCAGTTTACAAGTTCGAAGAGGACTCATTGTCCCTACTAGTTTACATTAAATCCCAATTTGAAATCTAAATAATCTCTCACATAAATTATTCTCACTGCTTCTTCAGAAGATCCACCCACAACATAAAGACTTGTAGGTCCTTTCATTTTCAGGAATACTTGAATCCTTAATAGAAAGTTGATTCTCTATTAAAGTTACACTTTCATCCATTGATAAATACTATTTTTCCAATGAACAAGTGGAAATCCCATTTGAAATTATTTAACAGACCACACTACCTTTTCAAAGCTCCCACTTTTACAAAGCTCAAACAAGACTTCACAATTCTTCAACCACATCAAGAATATCACAGGTTCGTAGTCCTCACACGTTCACAACTATCACAAGATAACATAGATCTCCAGATCACATAGGTCACTACATAATAGATCTCACATTGTTCTTTACAGTTTCACAAATCTAGACAGACCTCTTTGAAGCGTACATCCTCCACAAAGATGAACTGGCCTTTTCGTCGTGCCTTCCTTTCACAAACCCAAACTGCCTTTGATAATTCCCTTTTCATTTGTGATGCTCCCAACTCTATGATTTTCATTTTCAATTCAAGATATTATGGTTTTAATTTGATCTCTCTTCTTTTCTTGAGGGGTTCAAGGTATATTTATAGGCAATTCCACCAACTCGATAACCTTCTATGAACATTAAACCCCACATCAGCTCAAATTGGAATGCTCTATAATATCTTTCGAATGTCTCATTATATCGCAAACCACTATGAAAATTTTTAGATTGTAGAGTATGTCATAATCATGGAGCGTTCTGTCAATTAATTTATGTCAGTTCTACAATGTTCCCTCTAAATACTAATCACCTATTCTATACATGAAGTTTGTTTTAATCACAGAGATCACCATCATTATTCTTCATGTATTTGCAAAATACAATTCATTAATCTCATATTCATGAAACTCATTCATTTCCATATTTTGATGAGATATTTTAGGAAATCCAATTTTTTTTATTCTCATCAAATCCCAAATTTTGGACCAAAAAATTATGCAAATACTAGAAAACGGTGAGACCTTGTCTCTGTTCATTTATACCACCTCAAGAATATTCAATACATTTTTATAGTTCATTATCAACATTGATTGTCAACATAATATATGGAACTCAACAGTTCACTATGAAATCCTTCTTTGTCAACAAACACAACCAACCCAAAAATGTTGCAATGTTATATTGATAGATTTTCACCCAATAATATTTCCCTTTTAATTTGTTGACAGCTCTTCTCATAAAAATTATATACACTTTGATACCTCACTAATGATCCTTATATAATCTACCATCATTTTCCTCTTGTTATTCAGATATAGATGAAAGATTCACTCACCAAAAACTCTATTCCCACATGAGAAATGCTCGGTGTGAGATACAAGAGTATTACGAAATGTTCATCAATGAATCACTTCATTTCTAACACCAATTATTGATAGAATTACAACATCACTCTAATGCTATCATCTTGAACCTCATATGTTGTGATATCTAATCGTTGATCGGACACTTCTAGAATCATCAGGTTTAAAACTCTCCCCCTATCTCATTGTACTCACCCTATCTCACTGCCCCATCTATCAATTTCTCCCTCTATCTTGGACAATGAAATTTTCTTCCTTCTTTAACAAAAGATTTTCCCCCTTTAGGAGTCATTATTTCTCCCCTGTTTTCAATGAACCTAGAGTTTAATCCTTTGTAGTCTATAATAGAGTAGAGAACAAATATTAGTACATTAGGTAAAAACACACCATACCTGAGGGAGTGTGGGATCCACATTATATCAAGTGAAGGAAGTTGACTAAACACCCAGATCCAGTCAATGCCTTTAAAAACAATCATTGGTTATGGACTTTGCCATAATTTCTACAACCTTTTGTTCTGTAGGAACATTATCTATCTTTACAATTCCATGCTCAACCTTCTCCATGATAAAATGATATTTTATCTCAATGATTTTTCCTTGAGTGATGGACGGTATTGTTTTGGTGATTTATAGAACTTTATCTATCACATTGGATTCCGATCAGAGGATTCACTTCAACTCCAATATCAATATGTTGTTGTTTTATCCATGATAACAGTGTTCATGCTTGAGTGGTTTCAATATACTCAACTTATATGGTGATTAATAAAATGAAATCTTGATTATTGATTTTCCAAGAAATACACAATCCACCAAGATAGAAAGCACCTGCTAATGTTGATTTTCTGTCATATGTTGAACTAGATCAATCTACATCTCTATATTCCAACAACACTGGCTGTGATTTTTCATTATAATCAAACTGACATCCACATTTACTTTGATAAAACAAAGTATTATTTTCAATGTAAGCATGTGGATTTCCTTGGGATTGCATCTATATTGTGTTATTTGGCATGTTTTGAAAAAAAATATCGTGTATTTTAGTGTCAGTTATAGTAAAATTCCAATAATCTACCTATATTCTGTGATATGAAATCCCTTTACATTATCATTATTTTATAATTTCATCTATGTAGCAACTGGTGTCTTTATCTTCTTGTAATTCTCCATTCAAAATTATCTCAGAACCTCTGTGGAATATTTGGATTGAGAATTTAAAATGTCATACCTTCCATGTGTAACCTATAAACCAAGGAAAAATTTCATCTTATCTATCATTGTAATTTCAGACTCACATTTCATGAATTCGGAAAAATGTATGCACTCAACTTCATCTAATATTCCTAATATTATGTCATCAAAAAAACAAACACCATCATCCTTTGATTAATTTCGTTGTTGAAATAAAGATTGTAATCAACACCACCACACTAAAAACCAAGATTCTTAAAATATGGATCAAGCCTCAAGTACCCTTCTATTGGTTTTTTTCAGCCCATATAGTGCATTCTTTAACCGAATTTTTTTCTTCTCATCTTCAAGAATGATGAAACCATTTGGATACTCAATATAAACTTCCCCCTCAAGGACCCCATTCAAAAATGTAGATATAATGTCAATATATAACACATTGAACATATTTTACACTATAATGGATATAAATAATCACATTGTCTTCATCTTTGCTACTAGTGAAAATGTCTCATCAACATCTATATCCTCTATCGAGGAGTATCCTTTGAACACTAGTCATGACTTTTTTCGAATCACTCTGGCAATTGCATTCATCTTTTTATGAAAGTGACATTTTTTCTGGATGGAATTCTTATCTTCTAGCTTCAAAACAACATCCCATATCAGATTCTTCACAATCTGATCTAGCTCTTTATTCATAACCTGAACCCAGTTTTTATCTTCATCTGCCTCAGCAAAACATTTAGGCTCTACCTAAGATAAGAAAGATGTCTTTTATAGTGATTTCATTATTCTTGTCCTAATATGAATTTTATGACCACTAATTATATTTTTACAATCATTTTCAGCCTGACTCTTTGTCCTTTTTGTAGATACTAACTTTACATACTCCTTATAATAATCAATATATTATTTTGAATTTGCATATTCCACTTATACTACTCCTACATAGATTTCATCCTTGTCACATTCATCAACTAATTGTTTACTATGTTGTTGAATTCTCTCTTCTATATCCACTACAGTGACATAATTGCTATGAGATTCTTTTTCTAGCCTCGTTTTAAATCATTCATATGTTTTTATTTTCCTGAGTACCCAAGAAATATCCCCTAATCTTCTAGTCACTAAAACTTCCAGTGTTTTTATTAGTTGAGAATAAAGCAATTACTTTCAAAGGTATGCAATTATTTCAGTATTGGATTATTTCCATAACACATATCATATGGGGTATTCACTTCCTTTGGACACAATAGATCCCTGTTACAAATGTGGGCCAATGTCAATATTGTTTCCCTCCAAAATTTCTCCAGTATGTCTTTTTCAATGAGCATCATTCTAGCCATGTTTTTTATTATCAAATTAACACTAAATTCTACTCGGGACTTCACACTAAATAAACATGATTCCTTATCCAATGTTTCTTGAAATAGTCTTCCACCTTAAATTTTATGAATTCCACGCCATTATCAATACAAAAAATTAGAATTTTCTACCTAATCAACCTTTTTGATTCCCTCCGATATGATTTTAATTTGCTAAAAACATTATTCTTATAGACAATAACAAATACCAATTCCATTATATTGCATTAATCAATTAAAAGAATGTAACATCTCATCCCTTCAATGGATCTTAGTGAGATAGGTCCACAAACATCATCATACACCAACTCAATCACTCTTGTTGACTTCTTTTCCTTGGACTTGTACCTTTTTCTGATGATTTTCCATTGTTTACATGAATCTCTTGTATGAGTATGATCGCGTGATATCATAGGGAGGTCTCTAGATGCATCAAACCTCACCAAATCTTCTAGATATGGCCAGCATTGATGACCCAGTCATTTATTCCATAGATTTTTTTCTGCCACCACAAACGAAAAGCACATATATCCTTCTCCACTTACAAGTTATATATTTCCCTTTTTTATTTTTCACTATAGAAACACTAAAAAATATCTTCCGTTGATGACACACATATTGTCAGGAAACCTTATAGAATCCTCTGAGTCGCATAATTTACTGATGCTAGGAAAATTTTGATTGAGATCTTCTACAACAAAGGCATTAGCATGTCTCATTACATTTCCCAAAAACCTGGCCTTTCCCAAGAAAATTTCCTTTCAGCCATCATCATTTCCAAATTTGATAAAACCTTATTTCTTATATTTTATGAATGTAACAAGATCCTTATTAATTTTCATGTGGGATGTGAAACCACTGTCAAGGATTCATACACTAGAATGTTCTGATTCTTTTAGGGAAATTTCTACCAACACTGCCTTCTCATCCTTTTAATATTGAATCCATGTATTTGACCTCAAACTCGGTGTAGTTTGAAAATATTGATATTCCTCAGAGTTTGGTGCCCTTGATTTATCCTATAGAGATGCAATTCAATTTTTTATTTTCAACACACCTGTTGTATTTTTGACTTTTTTTCTTGGGACTACATTGATTCTTCCATAGAACATTCCTCTATATGGTTGATTTATATTAATAGGTCATGTCCCAAAACACTCTACACCAAAACAAATTTCCTCAATGGATGTTCTTTAAAATCAATCTTTGTTTTTCTACCACTTTTTTTTCTTATGCCCTTCGATATCCCTTCACTATGGAACACACATATTGTGAATGTCCTATCTTTCCACAATAATAACACCTAATATAGGGTGAATTCTTATGTTCCAATTATGCACTAATAGTTTCAACTTTGAATATCTGAATATTATTATTATACTTTTTTCTAAATCAACATTCAATCTTGGAATGGGTGTTTTTTTTCTCACTTCAACCTTCATAGATTTTTGTTTTTAGTCAAGCAACATATCAGTCTTAACATATGAACACAGTTGTTGCTTATTTAATGTTGGACCTCTATTCTTCACTTCTATTTTTTACATCTTTTGAGTTTTCTACTTTTCCAATTTTATATTGGGAGTCAATATTTTTCTTTTATCCTTAACATTTTTCCTAATTCCAATGACTTCTTCTTCAAGTTCATTGATACACATGATTTTTTCTTTCCCTTTTTTATTCATTCCATCAATCTCCTTATTTTGTACATAATCCATGATCTTATATCAATCAAACATTTCTGAGCTTGCTGTACTTTATGATTTATTTTTCTTAATTTTTTATACCAACTAATACTTATCTTACTCCTGTTATTACATGTAGATTTTTGTATCATGTACCACATTGTTGGCTTTATTCATTTTTTCTCTCCAATAATCTATCTATTCAAGAGATGCTTCTAATTCAAATTTCATTTCAATTATTCATTTAACATATTCATCTTCATCAATTTCATTTTATTCCTTTTATTGAGAACTATCGAATATTGTCACCATAGAATTCAATCTATGATCTTTTCAGTTCTCTATCTCATCAACCTCTTCAACCACAGATTCTTATGAACTATCACACTCATATGAAAGAATATTCTTCTTCTTGAAGAAATTTCTATTGAATGGTTTCTTCCCTTTCACATAGGCTAAAGACTTATTCTTATAATTTTTTTTCATCCACATCATCATCTTAGAGCTTATTGGGGGCTCTTTTCCGTAAGATGTCCAAATGTTCCACTTCAAAAACAACCCATTGTAAGTTTCCCATTGAAATTTCTTATTCATTGCATATTTGATAAAATAAATGACATCACCTCATCGATCTCTTTATCATCCTATGAATATTAAATGGATATATTCTTCATGTCCTTGAATTCCACCTCATTATATTTACCCGTTTTTATAACCTTTTAATCACCATTCCTCATTTCATATGCAACCAAGGTATTGTGCAAGTAGTTCAGTGTTAGATCATTCGGATCATTTTCTTCCAATACTGAAACTTTTAGATTGAACCAAGGTGGATGTTTAATCTGGATGTGTTACAAAATCTTTATGTCTTCAATGAATTCTCCAAGACGTCGCATGTCATATAAAACAATATTTTTTATCAAAGAACGCATCAACTGACTCATTTGGGTTCATACTAAGATCATAATATTTGTTCCAAAGAACTAGAAACTTTGCCTCTCTGACCATTGAATCTGCTTCATATATGTTCAATAGATTTTCCCACATGGCATGTGATGTTTTTTATGACAACACCTTTCTATATATAGATTTGGATGGGATCCCCCTAAGTAATTGATTCCATTGGCCTAAAAATCCAATTCCATGCTTTCAGATTTCGATAGAGTTCTACTTTTGATCTCAACTGAGATATCATGCATTACTACTATAAACACATCTATTCCTAAATTTTTTATGAAATGTTACAACTAATTCTTCAATAATTAAAATTTATTCCCCTAAAATATATTAATCCCTTTATGATTAGTTACCTCCATTGAGAGAGAAACACTGATATCAACCTTTCACTATTATACAATTTTTTAGGTCCACTAGGTTAGATTCCCTAAGAGGGGTGAATCAGGGTATGACATATTAAAACAACATCCACTTTTGATCTTGTTTCATTGTTAGAAAAATATATTTTCTCTCTCCTTCCTAGTATAGAGTATAAAAAAATATCAAAACATTTACATGATATAAAAATTTTACATGGTTCAACCTCATTGGGCTACGTCCAAGGAGCATACACTAGCGATGTAAAGATGAACCAAATTCACCATAGGTGCACTATTTTTTACACATTTGAAGAGGAATCGCTATCTCTTCTAGTTTTCAAATAGTCAGAATTTGAAAGTTCACTACTCTCTCCACTAATGTGTGCTAAATAGTTATTCAGAATATCCTCTAATAGAATAAAGACGTTTATGTACTTTCATTTTCATGAATAATTTCATCATAAACTGTATATTGATTCTCTTTTAATGTTACACATTCATCCATATATTAAAAACACTTATCCCCTGAACACTGTTCAATACCTTTTAAAACCCTTTCTCAAAGCACACTGCCTTTGTGAAGCTCCCAATATTGCAAATCACAAACAAGAATTCGCTATTCTCCAACTTCTTCTCGAAGCTCACAGGTTCGTAGAGGTCACAATTTTTAAAATCTCACTAGATCTCATAGATATCTAGATCATATAAGTCACTGCTTCACATAGATAACATGGGTCATTACGATTTAAAAAATCTAATGAAGCCTTTGCAAACTGCGCATCCTCCATAAAGCCAAGATGGCCTTCGCAACGTGCCTTCCAATCATAGTTCTCTACTACCTCTGTGAATTCCATTTTATTTAGAGAAGCTACCTACTCTGCTAATCTCCTTCTCAATTTAATATCTTAATGATTTTCATTTGACCTCTCTAATTTTATCTTGGGGGGGGGGGTAGAGGTAAATTTATAGATGATTTCATCGACTCGAGAACCTTCAATGAGAATTTAGTGGAATAGAAGCTCAAATCACAATTCATCATAATTTCTTCTAGAATTCTCTCTATATCATGAAGCACCGCGACAATTTTCAGATCACAGAGCTCATCATAATCACAGAGCGTTCAGTCAATTCCTTTGTGTCACTGTCAAAATGCTCCCTCGCAATGCTCTTCACCTCTGCTATTTATGAAGCTCTTCATAATCATAGATCTCACCATCAACATTCTTCTTGTCTTGGGGAAATACAATTCATAAATCCCACCTTGTATCTGTTATTTTGTACCACCTCCCGATCATCCATTCCTTTTTAATGGTTCTTTTTCAACATTGATTGTCAATACTATCTATGGAACTCAATAGCTCACCATGAAAACATTCTTTATCAACAAACATAGCCAACTTAAAAACGCGTCAATGTTAACATGAGGGATTTTTTCCCAACAGATATATTGGTCGAGTGATGTATCTGGACACTCCATTGTTAAGATGACATGAGAGTGTTTATAATTTTGAGAATTTCCTCTTAGTATATGTATATATAATTTCTAATATAACCTTTTCATCTTTAAGATTATTGATTTTTTACATCATTCTTAGGATGAATTGGTCCATTCCTTATCTAGAATTTATTTATTTTTATCATTGATTGGTTCCTTTTATATCACCTGAGTTTGGAAGATAAATTCATAAGGGATAATGGGATTTCTAGTAAATTCCATCTACCACAACATCATGGGATGGTAGGAGATTCATTCTAGATTTTAATCCATCATCTTATTGATAGAGGAGTATGAAAATCTATTTTTCGTCATGTAGAGTACCATATCAGTGATGTCTTTCCTAATGAATTTTTTGGGGTAACTCCAAAGAGGGAGGTCGAGTTCAGTATTGAGTGTATTCTAGTAACAGAACTTTAATATAGTTTTCCATACATGATGGATCCTACTAAACATAAAAAACTCAAAAGTTATATAGAAAACCATATATATAAATGTTTTATAGGTCCCAATACTTTTCCTTGCAGTTTTATGTGCCTCTCTCTATGAAGGTGGATGGAACAGTATAAATATGTGTGGATTATTTGAAGTAAAATTATATTATCATTGTGAACTGGTATTCACATAATAATATAGATTATCTATTTTTCCATCTTTGAGAAGTAGGGTTCTTCTCCGAAATTTAGTTCAACTCAGATTAATTTTAGGTGATGGATAACCCATTGGATCTACCCTATGTGGCCTCCTAAAACAGATATACCCATTATGAATATTTTTTTATTTCATTTGGTCTATACAATGTGACTACTATTTTTTGCCTTGTTGAATCGGGTTCTACTCCCACATCAATAATCTTTTGTGGTTTTTTCTAACATGATATATTGTTCTATTCTCAGTCTTTACAAAATATTTTCAAACACCTTGGAATAATTTTGAGTTCACTAAGATATTTTGGGATCTATGCCAAACACTCAAAATCAAAATATTGGATTGATAATGTTCACTTCCTAAAAATATTATCTCTGAATAAGGGGTTTATATATATCCAAGTAAGTTGAGAACCGTTATTCCTAGGGATAATCCCAAACGATTCTTTGATATATATAGTTTCATAGGTTTGTCTAGTTATTGTCAGTATTATGTTAAAAACAGTGCATGACTTCTAGAAAAACTCATTGTGAAAACAAAGAATGGTGTCTTGTTTTAATGGTTTAAAGTTTGTGAGGATGAATTTCAGTATTTGAATGAAATACTGGACTCTACACTAATCCTAATTTACCTGATCCTAGAATAGACCACATAGTTTACTATACCACATCAGGAATCAAGAATAGATTTATTTTAATTCAAGTGTAATTATATATAACATATGATTAATGAAAATGGTGGAATCATAGAAATACTTAATTGATTCATTTCATCGAGTTAGTAGTATAAGTTCATTATCTAGGTTTTTAGATATATTAATTTTATCAATAGTCGTTTGGGATATAAATTGACTATAAAAGCCTCAATCACAAATTCAAAAAGTGAAACATGAATATCTGATAGGGATGATGAGTTGGAAACCTTTAGATATAATATTTTTATCTTGATTATATTATTGAGAAGGTCATTGTTTTTGGTTAATATATGAGCTATAAGACTCGGAGAAAATATAATTAAAAGCTAGTAGGGAAAGGATGTTGATGAAACTATGTTGTAAAATGATTCTAGAAGATTAGTAATATCACAAGAAACCAATAATTATAGATTTATTATTAACATCATGACATATAGATAAAGTAAATATAAGGAAACCTTTAGACAAATATGGCTTCTTCCTAATTGAATGTTTTATAGGATTGGACTAACCCCAGAGTTAGGATTTTAATGAGAATAACATAATTCATATTCATTGGTGTGTCTAGATCTCTTGAGACATGTGGGGGGAATTGATGATAAAATATCATGTTTTCATGGGTATTATATCCTATACATTTTGATATTTATCATGATGTTGGATTCCCATATTTGTGTCCTAGGATTAAAAATAAAATTACATGGTTTTTTTACTTGGTGTTATACCTATGAGTATATAAAGGTGGAACACTTGTTTCATGCAATCGTATTACATATGATATACATACCATAGTGTAAATGGCATTATTTCACTATGTGTTTCATGATTGGGATACTGAATTCGACCATGATTCAATGATGCGATGTTGGTAGTTATGGATAGGCTGACGAAGCAGTCACACTTCTTGCTTATTAGGGAGACCTTTTTAATGGATACTCTTGGGAGGATATATGTTATACAGATCATACACCTTCATGGTCTTACATGTAACCTTGTATAAAATAGGGATTTTTGTATCACATATCAATTCTAGAGGCAGATGAAGATAGAAAAAATAATTATATATTTATAAAGACTCCACAATTTGAAAATAATTAATTAAAAGTTATGGAATTTTAAATTTTACGTGGATCCCATAGGAAAGTGAAATTTTTTATTTTAATTCTCTTGAAATAAAACAAATGGTTTGGTTTGGTTTTTTGAAATATAAAGGGGGAAATATTTTATTATTATTAAAAAATTGACTTAAAATATATTTTATTAGAATATGGTTTCCAAAATCTCTTTTAAAAGTCATGCTATGGTTTTAGGGATTTTAGGGTTTAATTGAAACTAGATTTATAAATTAATTAATTTAATATGTGGTCTATATTAAGGCACGATCACGTGGGTCCACTGGTAAGGGTATCCCCTTAGTAAAAAAATCCTTTATTTTCTTTACTCAACCAATTTAGGGGTTTAATACACTATGTTTATCTTGATATTTTATTTAAACACAATTATCCATGAATATTCAATTTTAATGAAATAGTTTGGGGAAATTAGTTGAAAATTTTAATTATTTTATTTTTTATTTAAAAAATAAATGGTCATTATTTTTAAATGAGAATGATATTGGAAACTGTAAATTAGAAATTGATGAAACCCAAAATGAAAAAGGTTAAATAAAATACAATCAAGATATGTGTTCCCCCTTTTGTCAACATTAACCTATAATATAGATAAAATTCCCACATTATTCTAGTTAATAAGATGTAATAAGTAATAGAAATTATAAAACAAAAAATGAATAGAAGTGGGTAGGGGAATAGAGAAGGTTTTTTCAGAGCACTTCACCCAAAATTTTAGTCTCCAAATTTGATACCTAGAAGAATAAGATTATTACTCAATATATAGATCTCTAAATGTACTCAAGTTGAATTAAATTCACACATAATTAAATAAAAAGGAGTATAGGGTCATAAATGATGGCCATGTGGTATTTCTGATTGAAATGGGAGGTTTCCCATCATAAATATAATCGAATGTATTCATTTATGACCACATAGGAACATTTTATCGTATGAATAGAATTTTATGTGGTAAATTTTCATAGAATGGCATCATATAAGTGAATTTTTGACATAATGTGATGTTTTAAAACTTATTTGGGATTTCATACCATGACACATATTTTCATGATGTTGAAAATGGTCTTCTTCCCACAGTGATTTTTCTCTTTATCCCTTTCTCTGGTGACTTGTTTACCAACATTATTACATTGTAAATTAGTCATCCAGCATGTAAAAATTTACTTTTCTAGCCTCAGAATATCTGTTTCATTTCAACCATTCAATTTTTACCCATGAATGTTCCTATGATCATATATTGTCATTAAATCCTGTATTTTTATCCAAATCATTTTAGTTTCCACAAATTCTCTCACTTTTCCATTAAACATTGTATCCTTCCATAGTTGAAAAATAATTAAATAATTGGGTAGGAATTAGTCATTTCAATATTAAATTTAATATATTTTATATCAAATATATATGAAAGAATTTTCCATATCAAATCTCCCACCAATAGATTCAGGCTTTTCTCATGGATGAAATATCAACATAATACAAAGGATGCTCACATTACCATAATTGAAATTCAATGTCAATAAAATAAATTGATATAATGCTAAATTAAATTGTCGATCATTACCTAGAAAAAGTAATCAATCCCTTATTTTATAAATAAAAAAATCAACCAATTATTTAACTTTTAGTCTTTTTAAGCATCCATGCTTTTCATTCATCCATTTCCATTTATAAATTAATTATTAATATGCATTCTATTTACAATATACCTTACATTTAATTTTTCCTCTAATAATTAAGATATTATGTGTATGGGAAATTCTTCTAATACCATAGAAACATATTACTTACTAAAGTCTTATATAGAATATATAATCTTCACTACATAAATACAGATATCACATTTAACAATGATGACATTTAATTAAGGTCCAAATGTCCCTTATGCTTAATGTGGGTGGGTAAAGGATATTAAAAGTACATAAAAAATATAAGGTTTGAATCTAAATACTAATGCATGATCTCAACAAATAAAATCAATAAAAAAATCCCATTATAGATACTATCTCTCTCTTCCTCCTAGAAATCTGAAACATGGATTATAATACAAATAGGCGTAATGAATAAATTTCTCACTCTATATATCACGTTATTTTTATTATTTATAATGTTCTATTAAATAAAAATCTTATATCCACTACCAACCCACATATGATAAAATGATTTTCAATCTATAAATGGTAATTTTTTTCTCACAAGTCACAACCTAGTTTCATAATGAGATAAGTTACTAATAAAACAATGTTAATTATGATATGGCCAACCCCAAAATCATAATAAAGAACCCTCCAAAAAACCATTGTTTATTATATCCTCTTTTTTAATGGTTATCATCTCTAATGCACTTGATAATTTAAATAATATGATATACATTTCATGCTTAGTAAAAATATATATAATAGAATTCTAGCATATTTTATTTCTTAACAAGGTCCTTCTTGAATTCTATAGGAAAAAGAAACATTAACTCGAGGTGGGTCCATGTATAAAGGGAAAACATAATAAAATGATTCAATAATATTAAATATGATTCTACATAATCATATATTGGATATATTCTAGGATAGTTCAAGAAGAGAAAAGCTTAATCCTCTCATGAAATATACTATAGAAATAATGGGAGATAATTCTTCACATAATTTCTCATGAATGAGTGAAATGGATGGGGAAAATACTAATTGAAATTCATTTAATAATAAAATTAATTAATTAAAATATCTAAAGTCAAAATCATGACAATTCATAGAAAAAGATTAGTTACAAAAATCAACCATTTATTTAAATCGTGATTTGATAAATCCTAATCAACTTGTTTATCCCCACTATTTTTTTTACCAAATTTTCTCCTTATTTATTGAGAAATTAAATTTAACAACATGGAATGTTGGGTATCATAATTAGTTCATGTCTTTTAGATCATTTGATTGAAGAAAAAATAATATATGTGAAATATAATTCCCAGTTAAAATCAATAAATACAATTAAATATGGATAATATAATAGAATATTAAAAAATTGAAATAATTGTATCCCTATTATATAACACTCAAACTGGGTTATGTGGGTTCTTCAGGCACTAAATTCATTAACAGTATCATCCCTACTACTTCTTGTAATTTTTTCTTCTATTGTGTGTATTATTTAGAAAAATTAAAATAAAACATGTGAAAGCATTGGAAATTTTCAATAAAATTTAATAGATATCAAGGAGAGTGAACAAGAATAAAAATAATTTAATAAAAATCCCAAAAACTCAGGTTGTTTCCAAAAAGTGTTTTTTTAAACATTACTTGATTAACATTACCTATTTTATCATCATCTCATGTGATAGATAATTGGAAATATTTTACATGGTCGGGTCCACAAATGTGCATATCTCTAACATATCCACATAGGTTGTTCATTTTTATTCCTCTCTGAATTTCTTAACTCATCCAATTAGCATTAATTTCTCAATTTCTACTAGACTGATCCCCAGGTTTTTCTTTATTCCTAATTAACTAAATTAAATATTTTGTATAAACCAAACTTACACCCACTTTTCAAATTTGGTTATATTACCTTCTCCTAATGTGACAGTGATTTAAACCCTCAACCTTTTATTCTTATTTTCAGTAACATTGTCTAGAATATAATCTTAAAAAATCACATCCACCTCATGTACTTATTTAATCATACAAATATTCTTAATTTCATATATTTTTTATTTTACCATCTCGTATTCATCTTTTACGTCACAATTCTTCATTTCCCGGTGGATGTTAAAAAATATTTTTTTCTCCCCCAACTCAAAGGTAGAGTTCTATAAATTTTACATATATAAATTCTCTTCCAGTATCCAAAATATTCTTAAAAAATTATAGGAGTTTGTTATTCTTTAATTTCTAGGACTATTAAATCCATTGGGAATAATAAATTTTTGATGTTGATCAAAATAACATCTGTTATTACTCATGGTAATTTCACTTTAGAATATTCTAATAGATTTATATATATTGTGGGATTTAAACCTGCCAATCTAAAACATCTAAAAAAATTATGAAATGATGTTGACAGTCGAACCTAAATCACATAATAATTTTTCAATATTAGTATCATAAAAAAGAAAGGGATAAAAAAACTGGTAGGGTCATATTTCTTCTTAAGAAGGTCCTTTGATGCCATCTTAGACCATTCCCATTTGAAGGGTATGGTTCTAATCTCCCATATTTTCCCCTCATACATTACATGCTCTTCAAAGAAAATCCCTACATTGACATATAGGTGAGATCCATTCACTACGGGAAAATAGGGTTTTTGTGATGAGCTTTTTGCAACGGGAATAAATCCCGTTGAAAAAGGTCCGTCCAAGAGGTTATTTGTGATGAGATTTTGTCTCCCGTCGCAATATGTTTGGCACGAATAACACGTCAAATAGTGGGAATCCACGCGAGTGTTATTTGCGACGGTGAGATCCCACCGTCGCAAATACTCCACTATTTGCGACGGGTCCCGTTGCAATTACCCGATGGCGGTTAGTAGCTTTTTGGGACGGGATGTTGTGCGGTCGCAAAAGGTGTCTCGTCGGGGACTATTTGCGACGGGACCCATAGCAAATATCTTTTAACCACCGACAGTAATTAATGCGGGCGTAGGTATTTGCGACGCGTCCCGTCGCAAAAGATACTATTTGTGATGGGATACACGTCACAAATAGTCTCGTCACAAATAATCTCACTTATATATACCCCCATCCATTTTCCTCTCATTACTCTGAATTCTTAGATCTTGTTTCTCTCTGAACTGTAATTTTAAAGGGAAAATTTTTCTTAGTTAATTGTTTTGTTCACGAGGAAGTTGTGAAGCCGTCTACATCGATAGAAAATCAAGCCTAAAGGTATTTATGTTTTATTTAATTTATTATTTATTTCATTTTTTTAATTTTAATTTTTATTATTGTTGATTAGTTGTAATTAAATTAAATTTAAATTGTTTTTCCATGAGTATTTATGTGTACTAATAAATTGAAATTTTTATACTAATTTTTAATAATTAGTAGTAATTAATAAATATTAACGATAATTAGTAATTTATATAATTAATTTGTAGAGATTAATAATAATTGGTAATAAATAAAAATAAATAATAATAATTAGTAATAATTATTAATAATTATTAATAAATAGTAGTAAATAGTAATAATGAGTAATAAATAGAAATATTGAGTAATAAATAGTAATAATTAGTAATAAATATTAATAAATTTTAATAAATAGCAATTAATTGTAATAATTAGTAATAATTAGTAATAAATTGTAATAATTAGTAAGAAATTGCAATAATTAGTAATAAAATGTAATAATTAGTAATAAATAGTAATAATTAGTAATAAATTGTAATAATTAGTAATAAATTGTAATCATTAGTTATAAATTGTAATAATTACTAATAAATTGTAATAAATTGTAATATTTAGTAATAAATTGTAATATTTAGTAATAAATTGTAAAAATTACTAATATTTAGTAATAAATTGCTAATATTTATTAATAAATTTTAATAATTAGTAATAAATTGTAATAATTGGAAATAAATTGTAATAATTCTTAATAAATTGTAATAATTATTAATAAATTGTAATAATTAGTAATAAATTTAAATAATTTGTAATAATTTGTAATAATTTGTAATAAATTGTCATAATTAGTAATAAATTGTAATAATTACTAATAAATTTTAATAATTACTAATAATAAGTAATTATTAGTAATAAATTGTAATAATTACTAATAATTAGTAATAAATTTTAATAATTAGTAATAAATTGTAACAATTAGTAATAAATTGTAATAATTAGTAATAAATTGTAATAATTATTAATAAATTGTAATAATTAGTAATAAATTGTTATAATTAGTAATAAATTGTAATAATTAGTAATAAATTGTAATAATTAGTAATAAATTGTAATAATTACTTATAATTAGTAATAATTAGTAATAAATTGAAATAAATTGTAATGATTAGTAATAAATTGTAATAATTAGTAATAAATTATAATAATTAGTAATAAATTGTCCTAATTAGAAATAAATTGTAATAATTTGTAATAAATTGTAATAATTTGTAACAAATTGTAATAATTAGTAATAAATTGTAATAATTACTAATAATTAGTAATAATTAGAAATAAATTGTAATAATTACTAATAATTAGTAATAAATTGTAATAATTTGTAATAAATTTTAATAATTAGTAATAAATTGTAATAATTAGTAATAAATTGTAATAATTAGTAATAAATTGTAATAATTAGTAATAAATTATATTAATTAATAATAAATTGTAATAATTACTAATAAATTGTAATATTTAGTAATAAATTGTAATAATTACAAATAAATTGTCAAATTTTGTAATAAATTGTAATATTTAGTAATAAATTGTAATAATTAGTAATAAATTGTAATAATTTGTAATAAATTGTAATAATTAGTAATAAATTGTATTAATTAGAAATAAATCGTAATAATTGTTAATAAATAGAAATAATTAGTAATAATTTTTATAATTAGTAATAAATTATAATAATTAGTAATAAATTGTAATAATTAGTAATAAATTTTAATAATTAGTAATCAATTGTAATATTTAGTAATAAATTGTAATAATAACTAAGAAATTAAAAAATTACTAATAAATTTTAATAATTAATAATAAATTATAATAATTAGTACTAAATTGTAATAAATTGTAATAATTAGTAATAAATTGTAATAATTAGTAATAGATTGTAATAATTAGTAATAAGTTGTAATAATTAGTAATAAATTGTAATAATTAAAAATAAATAGTAATAATTAGTAATTTTTTTAATTAATTAGTAATAAATGGTAATAATTAGTAATCAATTGTACTAATTAGTAGTAAATTGTAATATTTAGAAAAAATTGTAATAAATTGTAATAATTCGTAATAAATTGTAATAATCAATAATAAATTGTAATAATTAGTAATAAATTGTAATAATTAGTAATCAATTGTAATAATTACAAATAAATTGTTATAATTGTTAATAAATTGTAATAATTACTAATAAATTGTAAAAAAATTGTTCTAAATTGTAATAATTAATTAGGAACAATTAGGAACAATAAGGAACAATTAAGAACAATTAGGAACAGTTGAAAGAAATTTTAATAAATTTTAATAAATTTTAATAACTTGATACAATTTCCATTGGATTGACAATACTCCTTTTGCTCAATGACTTTTCTCCTTTTAACTCTCAACAACTCAAAACATAATGAAAAATGTGCTTCTACAAAAGAGTATTCAATATCGTATGCATGAGAGTGGATATGCATTCATAGGATCAAATTTTTTATAATGTTTTTAGGTAGAGATAGTTGGAAGAAGATGATTCTTCAACGAAAAGGGGGCTCTTTTGTTCAAAGGCTCATTTACTTGCATCTTTCTCACACTAAAATCAGAATGAAGAATCTGGTCGAAGCTAGGCATATTCATTCTCATGCATACGAGAATGAATATGCGTACCTCTGACGATAATCTTCATTCTCATTTTAGTATGAGAAAGATGCATGTAAATGAGTCTTATGACAAAAGAGGATCTATCAATCCACTGGAAATTGTGTCACCCTTAATTAATGGTAATTGTTAAGAATTAGTAGTAATTATTTATATTCTTTTTTCATATAGTGTTTTTATAATTTCAAATTATTCAAAAATAGTGATGGTTTTAGATTTTGTAAAAAAAATGTGGAACAAGGAAGTCATCATCAGTCATTATTAGATGATCACGCTTAAATCAGCATAGAAATACAATTGGTTCTGGTTTAAATCCTTTATATATTGAGGGTGTTGACACTTTCTTAAAATTTTCATCATCAAAACCAGAATGTGTTTCAGAAGGAAGAATTAAGTGTCCTTGTAAAAAATGTGCTCTGAGAACATTTGACACATTTGACAAGGTTGGGGGAGATCTATTGCGGATTGGTTTTCAACCAGATTATGTTTTTTGGTATCAACATGGTGAAATCATTTCCAAAGAAGATACAAATAACTTAATTCGAGATCCATCACGGTTCAAAAATTTAGTACATGACGTTGCATGTCTATCTGTTCAACAAACTGAAACTCACGATGATATTGTTTCAACTCCTGAGTTTGCACCACATGAATTTTATGAGTTGTTGATTTTTTCTACGGATGCATTATATCATGGTTTCAAGATAAGAAAATTAAATACAGTTGCAAAATTTATGGCTAATAAATTTCATAATGCAATGTCAAACTACTTTTTTGATCAAATATTTTTTTGGTTAAAACACTATTACCTGAAGGAATTGTGTTGCCTATAAATTACAATGAGAGCAAGAGGTTGGTTCGTAATCTATGCTTTAGTTATCATATGATTCATGAATTTGAAAATGATTGCATCTTATATTCCGGTGAAAATGAGTCATTGGATAGTTGTCTTACATGTGGACAATCGAGGTATAAATAAGCTCAACTAGGGAAGTCTAGCTCTATTCCTGTAAAACAGTTGAGATATTTCCCCCTTACACCCATGATTCAACATTTATTCATGTCTCATAACACAATGTCAATGATGTCATGGCACAAATCCAATATTTCAACTGGTAAAAGCCTGAATCATCCATCCTGATGGTGATTCATGGAATCTTTTTGATCATCTACATCCATCTTTTGCTTTAGAAACCTGAAACATATGATTGGGTCTTTCTACTAACAGTTTATGTCTGTTTGGTTCTTATGGTAGTCTGTATTCATGTTGGCCTGTCTTTATAACTCTGTACAATCTACCTCTATTGATGTTGATGAAAGATCCCTATATATTTTTGACCATATTAATCCTAGGACATCCGAAAAATAATATTGATGTTTATTTGAAACCATTGATTGTTGAGTTAAATGCATTGTTGAGTAATGGTGTTAGTACATATGATGTTCCTGCGAAACACAATTTCACACTAAAAACTGCATTGATGTAGAAAATTAGTGACTTTATGGAATATGGAATTTTATCTGGCTGGAGTACACATGGTCTAAAATCATGTCATTATTTTATGAAAGAAAACAAAGCCTTTATACTCATCAATGTAAAAAACCCTTGCTATTTTGACTATCATCGCAAATTTCTTTCAACCGATCATCCTTTTTGATGTAATAAATATCATTTCAGAAAAGGCACAATTGAAAGGGATGAACCTCCAAAAATGATCTCAGGTACAGAGTTAAAATCAGTTGTATTTTCATTACCTCCCATCACATTTGGGGCAATAGTAATCCAACAGAAAATTCATGGCTTTGGGAAAGAACATAATTGGATAAAATGATGAATTTTTTGGGATCTATTATATTGGTCTAATTTCTTGGTCTACCACATGTTGGATGTTATGCATATTGAGAAGAACTGTTTTGATAATATATTTCATAAAATTTTGGATACACCAGGTATAGCCAAAGATACTATAAAAGAACGATTAGATATTGTCCAAATTTGCAGGCGACCAAAACATTAACTATTTGAAAATGTTAGATCATAGAGGTTAATGAAGCCAAAAGTAGCTTATACACTATCCAAAGAGAGACTCTTATTATTTTGTCAATGGATTTCAGATTTGAGATTTTCATATGGCTATGCTTCCAATTTGGGCAGATGTGTTAAGAATGGCCATATTACCGGATTAAAGTCGTGATTGTCATCTTATAATGGACAGACTTATGCTGATTGGATTTAGAGGATTGTTGAATTATATGATTTGGGATTCGATAACAGACATACCATATGTTTTTTTCAAGTCATTTTTGCAGGGACAACAGACTAAGATGTGCTAAGCCAACTGGAAGAAGGTGTTGTTGTAATTATATGTAGACTAGAAAAAATATTCATGCCTGCTTTCTTTGACTCAATGGAACAACTGATATTACTTTTTCCACATGAAGCTAAATATAGGGGTCCAGTATAGTTTCCATGGATATATCTCTTCGAGAGATGGATGTAGAAATTTTAGAAAGACGTATGTAACAAAGCATTAGTTGAAGGCTCAATTACTGAAGCTTATTTAAAAGAAGAAATTTCATTTTTCTACTCTCACTATTTTGAATCTGAATATCCCTCAAAACAAAACCACATGGGATAGAATGAGGGAAATTTTAATGATAAAATGGATAATAAATTATCAGTTTTTAATCATCCAAATCTTGGATTCAGTAGACTTCAAGAACGATGACTTCCAGAAGATGAACATCACAGAGCTCATACATATGTTCTGCTCAGCTGTGAAGAAATGAAAAGTTTTTTACTATGAGTACATCTATCACTTATTCTATAATTTCTGTTACAGTTTGTAAACATAATTAACTTGTAGGTTATATGATAATCATATTAAGAAAAAACTTCCACAAAGTAAAACAGCTGCTCTTGAAGAATGTAGACAAAAAAAATTTCTGAATGGTTTCAAAAACTAGTAACATAAATTATTGATGGTTTAATATCTATTCATTTTACTATTTATTATATTGATAATTGTTTTAGAAATTTTCAGGTGTATCAACATACTGATAAAATTGATAAGCGGCTATGTATATTGAGTAACCCACCATCAAAAATGGTTGAATCTTATAATGCATATGTGGTGAATGGTTTTGGATTTCTTACACGTGCATATGGGGAATCAAAAAAACAATGAACAATGGAGTTTGTTTGAGAGGATCATATCATAGAGAAACTAAAGTTGACTTTTACAGCATTCTAGATGAAATTATTGAGCTATGTTATCTTGTAAAGAATTATATAATGATGATTAAATGTTGGTGGTTGGATACTGATAGAGGCTTGTGTGTTCATCCGACTCATGGAATCTTCAATATTAAATATACAAGTCTTATTGTAGTAAATGAACCATTTTTACCAGTTCAACACACACATCTAATTTATTAGGAAAAGTACTGTTCTAATATAATAGACCTGAGTGATTTGTGGAGCATAATAAAAATGAAATCTCAAGAAAATCAATTACTCAAACTGAATGTTGTTCCACTAAAGTAGAAGGAATTGGAATTTTTCAAGAGACTTCTCAAATTCCATCTTTTTTCAAAATGAAATGTGAATATCGATGAGGACACCACACATTTAAGGTTCGATGGTGATGAAGATATTAATTATCTTACAAATGAATTTGGAATGACAAGGGATGGTGAAAGTGAAACTGAAATGGATATCGATGATGGTGAGGATGAATATGAATACATTGAAATCATTAGATATGAAGATGGTGACAAAGGTAAAAATTGACACAATTAAATACTGGTTATGATTATAACTAATATATATCTATATAAAATAGTTATTTTCAAATATCTGCTAACAACAATAATTTGGTGTTTCAGATGGACTATGACCTATTACGTGAGCTAGAGGAGGCTGAGCTACCTTTAGATAAGGGGGATGTGGGATCATCTTACCCTCATCCTACTGGTGGTTCAGGAGGTACGTATAGGGGTCGCAGTCTTGCACGACTGATGATTCCTGAACCTATCCCCGAGCGATGTCCACATTTTGTTTTCGATACACACACACAAAGGTATGGTAACCTGTATATTTTAGTTATATTTCATTAATTTATTTATATATATAGTAATTTTTTGATTATTTATTCATTTTTCATAGATTTTAGCATGTAGATGTTGGACATGGGAGTGCTATCTTGCAAAATTATTTTTCTCAGCCATGAATCACATGGGAACAAATTCTTGTTGATGTGTGGCTCATCATGTAAAATCATTGGCTGGTGCGTAAATAAATAATATTTGTTTTGAAATTTATTTTATTAATAAATTGATATTATAAATTATTTATGTGTTTTATGATATCCCATCGATGATAGCATGCGTGATGATATCCATGAAGCATGGGAGGGGGATATGCATGAGCTTTTGCGTCAGTTTTTGCACAATTTGAGAAAGATGACCATTAAGAAAACAGAAGAGACAGTATTTAATGAGTCGTGTAGAGCCCACCGACCATAGTACATTTCATCTCAGGTTTGGGATGGATTATCTGTACACTGGTTAGGTGGTGGATTTTAGAGGTGTTCTTCATTGGGTCGTCAGAACAGGGGGGAGACAGGAGGTGACACATCGAGCTGGTAGTCGTACATTCAGTAACCATAGAGAGCATCTGGTAAGTATTTTTTAAAATATTTTGTATAACTTTAAATATAAATAGTTTATTTTATATTTATATAGGTAGTCTAGAATCCCGATATTACAGAGTTCGATATTTATTGGAGGATGTACAATGATTCATCCACCGGAGAGATTTGAGATGATCGCCAACATCAGATTGTGGTTAGTCTTATTTTTTTTCAGTTTTACAATTAACTGCATATAATATTTTAACAATTGTAATTTCAAATAGTAATTGAAGGATTCATATGAGGTTGTGACCTCTCAGACACAGGATGAGGGTCAGGATGAGGCGATTGATCATACTAGTGCCCACCATTTCGAGGAGGTGGCATAGATGCAGGCAACTCAGTATGGCTTTGAGAAGGGCCAAGTAGTTGGCATCAACTCTCATGTGACTCCTGGTACTTATTATGGTACTTCTATAATGTCAGTGTCCAGCTCGAGATGAGCTCATGGAGAGGCATCAGCTTCTGCCTCACAGTATCAGGAGCAGTTCTGAGCTCAGAATGACCTTATAGAGAGTTTACAGAAGCATCAAGAAGAGATACGTCAGCTGCAGCAGTAGCAACAGCTGCAGCATGAGGAGGATATGTTTCTATGGTAGCAGCAACATCACGAGCAGATGGAATACATGTGTCGTCTAACTCGTTGTTTAGGGATGGTGTTTCCTCCAACATCTCCTTCAGATCCCCCACCTCCTCCAGAGGACAACCCCCCCAGTGATTTTTTTTGTTAAAAAAATTGAATTTAAAATGTTTTGTAATATGAACTATTTACACTTTCTGTCTTTTATATCTATGAATATATTACATATTTTAATTTTTAATATTTTATGATTTTTTTTGTGAAAATTTAGAATTTTAATAGTTTTTAATTTTTTATTATTCTAATAATATTAATATTATTTTTTCATTAATCCTAATTTTCATAAATATAATTTTTGAGTATTATATTTTTTAAGGTTTGTTTATTTTACTAATAATAATAATTATTATTATTATTATTATTGATTTTTTTATATTTTTGAATATTGAGGATTTTAATAATTTTTATTTTTTATTATTTTAATAATATTCATATTATTGTATCATTAATCATAATTTTATTGAATATATTTTTTCAGTATTATATTTTTTAATATTATTATATTTTACTAATAATAATAATAATAATATTTAATGATTTTTTTATATTTTTTTGTGAATATTGAGAATTTTAATATTTTTTTTATTATTATTTTCATAATACAAAAAATATGTTTTTAATAATAAAAAAAATTTAAAAAAAAATTAAAATTTATTTATTATTTGCAACAGGATCGGTTGCGACATGTTCCCATCCCAAATAGCCTAAATTATTTTTTTAACAAGTATTTTCTACGGGATTAGGGGCACCGTCGCAAAATGTATTTGTGATGGGCCCATCGCAACTAGTCTAAATAAATACTTTCAAAAAAGTATTTGCGATGGTATTATTGGCCCGTCGTAAAAAATTATCTTCAACAGGCCCGTTACAAACAATTTTATATATATAAAGTATATAATCAGAGGCTTTTTTGCGACGGTGAAGATGCCGTCACAAAAAATTATTATTTGCGACGGGACCCCGTCACTAAAGATTATTTGTGATGGGATCCCGTTGCAAATAACCAGTCACAAATAATTATAATTCTAGTAGTGTTTGAAAAATAGAAGTTTATATATAATATTTTAAAATGTTAATGGAATTCACCTTTCAAAACATCAATTTAACATTATGTCGGACACTCTAGGAATGGTATCCTTGTATTATAATGTGGTTTCACATATTTTGATTTTCTTTATTCTTCTTCTTGTTCTTATTATTTTTTATATCATAATCATTCTTTTAATCTTAATTTTCATGGATTTTTTTCCCAATTACCAGAGTAATAATTTTCAAAAATTCCCTTGGATTCACCTTATGAAATCCTAGAAGTACTCCACTTGGTATATGTCTAAAATTATCTATAATTTCCAAAAAATTGAAAATCATATTTTTAAATATGTAATTCTGATCACAAGAATTTTACATTTGGTATGTTTTTCATTCACATTTATATTTTTAATAGGCTTAAAATTAATTTATAGTAACCATAGTGATAGTCATGAATGTAATCAAAATATCATTAAATGTGGGGAATTTTCTCTAATGATATTCTCCTTGTTGTGCTTGATTACCAGGTACTCTCTACTGATAACATTTCGCTTTTTCTTCCATCAACAACGAATATTTTTTAGATGGATATAATCATCATAACTCACTTCATCAATTTGTTTTCCTTGGGGCTATGTGAAGGACCCCAGAACACCCTGAGAGAGGATAAAAGATTTTTGGTGTAAGGATTTTCTTTATAACTGATTGATCTAATTCCCATGTCAGTAGGAACCTGTTAACCCTTTCTGGAGAGGAAGAGAAGAAAACAAACAATCACATGCATTGCAAAGACACAATCATTTTACTAGGTTCACCACTAAGGACTACATATATGCAGAATACACTGATAGTGTGTCAGTCATACAACAAAAGAACTAATCATCACAAATTGTGGATTATCGTAGTTCAACACATTTACTAGTTGAGAGGTATAGTGCCTTTAAAATATTTTTGGGATAGCACACAGTGTCCTTCAGATCATTTCCACTGACTCCCCCTTGATCACTATATTGGAAGAATCCTTAATCATTTTATTGACTTTAAGGTCACTTAAATGGTTTAGCATTAAATCATGAAACCTCAGTTGTAAATGGATTCCCTCTTGAAGTCTTATTTTCATCATATATATATAAATATATCTATTTTCCCCCACACTGGTAGGTTAGGAAAAATAATTTTTTCAAATTGGTTCGGTCACATTATCGAATCCCTTGTTTGTTCTGTGTACCACCTTACATCCTCTGCATACTGAGTAGCATGTATGGTTTGTGGATCACCTCTCCAAAAAATGACTCTATGTTCCATCTCATCAAACTACCTTTGCAAAATACATTTTTGTACTGACTCCATATACTTCCTCTTCAAAAAAACATTCCGCAAACTATGCTTACTCTGTGTACTGTATCTACTCCGTGTACAACCCTGCTTGCTCTACGTACTTCCCTGCACCTCCGCGTACTAAGAGAGACTCATCCGCAAACCACACTCACTATTGCGAACTATTTTTTTACGTGAATCATTCTCTCTGTGTACCTCCATCTCCTCTGTGAACTACTTCACACTTTGTTGGACTTTTTCCTGAATGATTAATCTCTAATCCATTACCCTAATGAAGGGTATTATTGTTCCTTATATAGGAAAAAATTGATCTGAAAAATTCACTAATAAATGATTTACCAAAAAAATGATTATGGTATATTATCCACCACATACCACTCCTATTATACAAACTACAGCTAACACATGAACCTCCAGCCTTTTGCATACCATATGCCTCCATCTGTATACATTCTCCGTGAATCGGTTTCGGTTCTGCGAACCACTCCTAGTATCATTCCCACTGATCTATATGTAGTCTGTGAACCATTAATGGACATGCTATGTGGTCCATGTATCGATCCATGCAGTTCTCTCCCTTTCTAGAATTAATTTTCTGTTCATCATGTCATACTTTCATATTAAAAAATCCCTAATTTTATGGCCAAAAACTTTTGCAAACACTGGTAAATAGAACCACCATCAATACTACTTTCAACCTCAACTGTATTACCATATTCCTTATAAACAACTTGTTCATCCAACTACATATTAATAACTAAAACAAACCATACTTATTTATTAACCATGAATAGACTTGGTTTCTACATTATGGTTTTTGGCCCATCGCAGTATTTATTTTATTGTCCAGGGATTCCATTTTTGCAACCATACAACTATTTTTTCAGTCATATATACACTCCATTATTATATACCATCAATATAACATTGTAATTTTTTTCTTTACATCTGATCATATAGATGGTAGATTTTTCTAGTCTCCATTTTCATTAATGATCCTCCAATTTCAAAATCAAAAATTGACATGTTTCACTGTGCATGTCCCTTATAAAAATTTGGTATTACTATAAAATTTTAAATGTCTTGATGTAGTATTTTTTTTAAATCTTTAAATTCTTCCCATTTCGTATAAAGGGACTCATCATAAAATTTAAGAATATCTAGAATTTTTACCGAGATGTCAACTAATTTAAAGGGAGGAAGTAATTGAGTAAGAATGTATATTTCTAGATACCATATAGTGATTGAATATTCTTAAAAACTCTATATCCATTCCCATTATAAATATCATAAAAATAATAAGATTCAATGCCTTTCTATCTTACACGAGGCATTATGAAATTGGAATGTGTCGCAAATCTAGAGGTAACTTCACACATGTGTGTTTGAAACATCATTAAGGGTATGTTGAATTACATCATATATGAGATTATCTAAATGATCTTTTTTTGATATTGAAGTTAGTTATTGTAATGGGTGACACTAGAATGCTCATTTTTAATATCATCTACGATGTCAACTCAAAATCTATTTGGGTTTGTATCCCAGGATCTCATTTCTAATGACATCCAATAGTAAAATTTCTATTATCTCCCACTATAGTTTATTTTCAGTTATTCCTCTTCACATTATTTTTAAGGCCATTATTTATCTCAATGATCACTTTTTATTTTGAATAAGTGTTGTAATCATTCATTAAATGACTTTAAATCTCAGACATTATCATGAACCCACAAACAAAAATATGGAAACAAAATTAAAACAATAAAAAAAATCATAAAACTAATTTTATACTCTCCCCAAACAACAAAAATATAAATTCAAATACTCATGGATATGTATTAATTTTCAATAGGGAAAACCAAATTTCAATATTTATAGACTCAAATAATTACATCTATTTAAATAAAAAGTAGTATATAATAAATTTAATGTAAAAAACCCTGAGATAATGAAATTAGTTATTTTCAGTTTTGAAAAATAAAAAAGATTATTTGATTTTGTTATCAAAAATTGGAAGGAAAATACTAGTGATTAACATAAAGAATATGAGAAAAAAATAAAGGTGAGAAGGTTTGGGTTTTGAAAATTAGGTATTAATGTTGTGCTAGGGTATTGTATATTTTATGGTTTATGTGAAATGGAATTTACAAAAAAATTTATTAATTCAGGGTTGGTGTTAGAGTCAATATGAGGACAATTGAATAGTCATGGTATCCCCTCATTATTATAAAAATTGATTATTTTACACGGTTAATTAATTTAGGACATTATTGCACTAATTTTATTATTATATTGTATACAAGCCTTATTAACCCAGAATACCAAATCATTACGAAATAGATTGGGGAAATTAGTTTCACAATTTAAATATCCTCCTTTTCCATTTTGAAATTTATTTCCAATGAATTTTAGAAGGAAAAATATATTATAAATTGGAATTTAGAAATAAAATTAACCAAACATTAATATGTTAAAATTATATATGATCCAAATAAAACATCCATATTTTATTTAAATTATTTTATCATAAGGATGGTATTTACTTATACTTATAATGATGTGGCAGAAAGTTAGAATGGAAATCATAAATTAAAACATTAAAAGAATCTGATAGAAGAATGGTGTATGGACCCTCAGTTTCAAAAAAAATATCCCCAAAAATTGGCCCCCATATCAAATCTCTTGAAGTAGTAGTACGATCATATATTTATAGATATCCATGGGTGTTCAATTTTAATTAAATCTTACAATAAATTAATATAAAATTATTATTGGGTCTAAAATGGAATTGTTAGATTCTTTTAGGTCATAATTAGAGCTCCCACATCATATATCTCATACAATCTAGAATTATCCATAACCATCATCACTTTTTACAACATGAATAGTGATGTTACACAATAAGTATTTAGGGACCATTTTCAATTATGTGAATTTTTTTAAACTGTTGAGGTTTTTCATGGAATGAGACACATGCATCATGTTGTAAAACCTAGTATTATTCTCTTAAGTGATTTCTCTCTTTATTAATTGGTTTTAAGAATTATTTCTCAGTATTATTAAATTTTAAATGAGGCATTCATGATGTAGAAAGAAATTTTCAATCCATAAAATATTTTTTTCATCACAATTATTCAGTTCTGAACCATTAATCTCTTATGATATTCTAATTTTGTGGAAATCCACATTTTAACAGAAATAATTTCTATTTTGGATTTTATTTCTTGTTTTCTATAAAATATTATATCCTTTTTGGATAAACAAATCATTATAAACTTTTTTAGAAATTAATAATTTAAATCATAAATTTAATTAGTTATTATATCAAAAAGATATGTATGAAATGTCGATATAAGGAGACATTAGAGCAGTTATAATTTATTAGGAGACATATGGTTATGTATAAGTCTAGGTTGAAGTGATATTCTGATCACCTTCACTGGAAACTAGAGTACTGGGTGGATGATCGAGTCTTCATGTAATTATAATCTAGATTGTTACACCAATAGATACAATAACTTAATATGCCAATTCCTTTATTTTTTTTTATGATTTTTGATATTTGGGAGAATGTTGGGATGGTATCCTATGACATATCTCTCCCTTAAAGGTACTATGATATGTATAATGTCTCCCATGGTTCGTAGCCTCCCCATTATTATTAAAACCCATGTTATTACTTTTATCTAGAGGAAATTGAGTTAGAGGCTGATGATTATTTTTGAGGAGTATCTAGTATGTATCCATGATTGTATAGTGAAGACTCTCAATGGTAGGATATTTCTTCCACATGATTTGTATGGGATGAGATGTAGGAGTAGGGGACTGATGTACTTGCTTAATAGATAGATTTATTCTTGGATTCCACCCAAAAACCCTTATAAGCATAACTCAATAATGAGTTGTTATATAAAGAAGAGGATGTATGATATTATTATACCTTTATGGTTCAGATCATTTTAATTATATTCTAAACATTTTGTTTTATCTTATTCGAAATTCCTAGAGAATTTATGGATATTTCATGAGATTTTGTGTTTGAATCCAGGAAAAGAGTCTATGTATTTTGAGAAAACTATGTGGTGCACAGTTGGTGCACAATAAATAATAACATTTCATCTCAAACATCTACCATAGAAGTCTTAGAGAATATATTTTTTAACCATTTAAGAGTTAAATTATGACTATAAATAATATAAAATTTATTAAAAAGGAATTTAACACAATTTTTTCTTAATTTGTCAAAACATCCTCTTAAATTGTGTAATGGGTTGGATCCTAGATAGTATCCATACATAGTGGGTGCCTGATTTCGAAAATCAGGCTCCTAGACTGTGTGAGGTTTGAGTTTTTGGGAAATTTCCAACTAATAAGTGGCCCACATTTTGTAAAACCATATAAAAAAGTTGTTTCCCCTTTTAAAACCAATGGAAATTACCATTTTCCACCCATTTTTATATTTTACCCATGTATTTTGTCATCCTTACTCACTTTAACTACAAACCATGTCAGGGATATCATTCTTCTCCACCCTAAGGATTTGAGAGATTACTTCCAATATATCTCAAATCTTATCATTTTTCATCATGTTGAATCTCCATCAATAAGTAAAACACTCCCCTGTTTTATTTTATAAATTTTATTCATCACCTTTAGTGCTATCCTCATAACATCTAATTTTCCATATTTTCATGTCAGTTCAATGGTTTACCATTTTCTCTCATTCCTACCTAGATCTAGATCAAATCCTAAATGAGTATTCTATATCCAATCTATGTTAATATATCTATTACATTTCCATAAAGTTTTAGTTTTTAATAACTTTCATCATCATTCTGTATGCAAGACATCCCTATCATTTCTACTTAGTATAAAATTCCCTTTCAATTGTCATCTATGATTTGTTATTGTTAATTTTATATCATTTTTAATATCATTGGGAGATGTTATATACAACTTTCCACCCATTTTATGTTTCTAATAAAATAACATTCATAATATCACTTCTGATGTAGCTAAACCACTCCTCAATTATATTTGGTATTTTATTATAAAATTAATGATTATAATATTATAATTAAAATGTGATTGGGAATGTGTAATTAACTTTAATCCTTTTTATCACTTGTATGTGAAAATGATTAAATAATAAAACTACATTTTTAAATAGGATGGATGTTTCCAATGTAATTATTTACTTCTTCCTAATAGAATGCTCCAAATAAATAAATTGAATAGATAAATTGAATGGATAGTATCATGGATCTTTGATCACATTTATATTGTTAGTGAAAATTTCTAAAGACCTGGATCACTTTATATAGGTGTATCCAACCTTGACTAAGGCTTGGATTCTTAATGTGGACTTTATGGGGAGAACTCAGATGACACTAGTATATTCAGTGATGTTCCCAAAAAGTGTCACACCATTATTGGACTAAATCAATTTCTTAGATATATTAATTCCAAGGTATAACAATAGAAATTCAAAATCATATTCAATAAAATTAGGATTCATCGGATTACCTTCTAGGATTCATCTTGATGTCCTCATAATTTTAATACCATTAATTGACTCCTTGATTTCCAATCAAGAATTTACCTAGTTTTCCTTAAATATATCCTAAAACTTTTAGAGGATCACTTTGACATGGGAACTAGGTTACTATACAACTAAAGTACTGATACACAAAGATATATGGCATAATATTAGGTTTTAAGTTACTTAAATAGATCACCACCATGAGTATAATATCTATATTTTATAAACTCATCATTGTCATATTTTATTCTCTTTGGATGGATCACATGGAATACTATTTTTAGTGTTTCCATAAATTTAATATGATCATTCCTAATATTATATTTTATATTAAAAAGATTTATTTTTTATAAATCATTATTGGTAGTATAAGAATTTTTACTCACACCTTTTTGGGGCCTCCATTTTGTACTTGAGAAAACATCAGGGGTTCAGGTAATCCTAAAATGAATCTTCCATCAATGAACACGTTATTTTCTTATTAAGATGGGACCTTGAGGAAGATGAATGATCCAGCACTTCGGTTGATTTTGGAGATAGTTTTGTTGATAGTATTTTCTATTTCTTGTGTGATTGAAATATTTTATACAAACTGCATTTTTGACTATTTATAAATCTACATTATCTCATGATGTCAACATATATACATGATAAAATTCAATTTATGTATACATATTTTTATTGGATGGTTCGTTACTTCTTCTTCTATAAATATTATTAACTTTTGGGCAATACAATGGCAAAAAAGATATATACTCCCCACCATACAACTTTGGACCCTCATTTCTAGTCATCAACATCTAGCGTACGGGGAATCATGCATATGGAAATGCGGCTAACCAGGATTGGTCACTAATGAGTGAACCTTTCTGTTAAAATCACACTTATAAATAGGTGGATTGAATATGAATAGCCAAATTTTTACATTTATTTATATAGGTTTCATATAAAGAAGATATTTATATAAATAAATACTAAATATTTTGTAATGGATTTATAAGCCTCAAAATGGATTTTATTTCATTTTGTGAGAAACAAATATGAATAACTTTTACCAATTTTGGAGAAAAATTGAAAAAATGAACATTAATTTTAAAATAATCATGACAATATTATATTAGTGTAAAATGTTGGGATTTTTCTGAGAATATTTATTTTCTAGTGAACAGTGAAAATATCAATTTTTCAAATACAATCATTTATTTTCAATAAATAATTTTATTAAAAAGTCTCATTGTTTCTTCAAGATGTATAAAATTGAAATTTGAAAAACGTTATTTTGGATAATCTAATTAATTATATTTTAAATAAAATTATTCAAGATTTTGATATATGTTAATTTTATACTTAAAAAACCTTTTTATAAAATAGTTTTTTGTTCGGTTTTATATATTTGAAATTAAATTCATTTTGTAAAATTATAGAAATTAATTAATGAAAAATTAATACCATAATATTAATCATGTGTTTTAATTTTTTAAATTAATAAATGTTAATATTTTGTCATTATGAAAAGTACTCATGATAAATATGTGTCTCCTAAATAAGGGTAAAATGGGAAAACCTGGTTAAAACAATGAGATAAGGTCTCAAAAATCAACCCAAAAAATTATATAATTTTATTTTATGTATCAAATTAGACAATATTCATTCTAAATTAGAATATCGGTTATTTTTTATTCCACTATCCCATGATAACCACATTTATATTATTTGAGTAAAAAATTCAATAAAATGTAACTCTTGCTTTTAATTTCAGTTTTATGTTCACATAGGTAAAATAATTTAATTTTAATGAATATAAAATATTTTATTGAACATTATTTTTTTATTTTTATAATTATAATTTATTTTTATTCTGTTTTATTTTATTATTACCTAAAATAATTACACATCACTAACACAGTTCTTACATAACTTGTATAAAAAATAAAAATAAATGATTTTAAAATAATAAAAAGTAATATTCCATGGATGAATAATCATTACACAGAACTTTTATTACTAATAAATTTGTATAATATAAGGTTAAAGTGTTTATATTTGAAATAATTTGTTATCTTAACGTATTTAATTTTATATTAAATGAATAGTTCCAAAAAAGACAATGAAAATATATAAAAAATAATATTTTATTAAATTATTTAAAAATCATAGAAATATTTTAATACAAAAAATTGGTATTAAATTTTTCTAAAATTTCATACCTTATTCATTTATGAGTCAATTTTCAATTAAAATTATAATTATAACCCATTAATATTGAAAATATTGTTGTTGTGGTTAAGGATAAAATTTGTTAACTAAGGGGTTAAACCAAAAGATAATGATCAAAATACCAAATAAACAAAAATATATTAATTTTTTAAAGGTATTTAAAAAATATCCATTCATATCTTTTAAATTATGTTAATAAGATTCCAAATTCATATAAAATTTAATTTATTATATGTAAATCTAATTACTAATCTCAAGTGTATCATCTCCCCCACTTATAAAATGGAACCCACACTTTCTTTTATTTTCACCAGTTTGTCTTATATTTATTGACCTAACATGACCAAATTCTCTTATGAATTTCTCTATCCATGAAATTGTATGTAATTATTCCTAAAACAATGTTCCAATAATCCTTGAGGATTGATCTAAGTGAGGATAACCAAATGTGATGTAATAATCCTACTCAACCTCTTTCAAATTATTTTTTCGTCAACCTATTCTAAATTTTTGCATTCATAAAAAATAAAAAATTAATTATCTTAAATATACTATAAAGATATGATTTTAGAAGAACCATTTTTATGGTTTCAAGGCCATTATATATTTATTTTCGACAACCCCCCTTTTAAAGGTTGAAGGGGAACCCTTACATTGCCCATAGGCCCAATGCACAAAGCCCAAACACAACCCCATACGTGACTATAAAGGCCTGAGAAGCAATGTGATTCATTTTTCATTTAATTATTAAATGGGTGGTAATGGGGATAAATTTAAATATTATAAATAATATATATGATATAAACATGTTTTTAAAGGTGAATTATTATTTTCTATTGTTTGGTTCCATCAGTTGAAAAGTGATTTAGTGTTTATGTGTGCGTACATCCCACTGTCTCTACGAATGGTGGAAGTAATTTTCCTATATCTAGGTTTTAATCTCTCTCTGATTATGTGGGTGTAATTAATATATGTGATATTTATTTATTGATTAAAATTATAGAAATTATACAACCATTATCAAAGTACATGGACCAAAATTACCAAACTGAAATCCATATGAAAAATGAGATAGTTAACTCCTTGAAACATTGACATAAATAAATAATAATTAAATATGGGTTTTGAAATTTTATAAATAGATAATATAAGATTTTATATGCATTTAAATGATTATTTAATAGAATTATAATAAATTTTAAATATTTATACATGATGTCATAACGATTTCAAAGAAATTCAAACATAAGGAATGGGGATTTCTCATCCCACTTTTATTCTATGAAACATATATCATATTCACCACTTTTTGTATTCAACATATTCTACTATTTAATATATTTTTATATGATTATCAAAAAAATATGTGAATTTATAATCCATTTAACGTTATTTCTTTCATGATGTTTTGATTCAAATATTTTTGAAGAAGTGATTTATGTTTCAATCTCATTGTTTATCGATATTGTTTATCATTAATTTTTGGATAAATAAACATTGAGACATGTTTGGAAGAATATGATGAATTTTCATATCCTCAATGTATTTAAACATATTACATTTTTTCTATTAATTTTACACTTTTTAAGAACTCATGATCCAAAAATAGTTTTTTAATGCAACCCAACTTTATTTCTCTCATTTATTGAAAACAATTTCCCTTTCATATCTGGTTTTTCTAAATTTGAATTATTATTATTATTTTTCTAAGTTTTTAAAAACACATTTTTACCCTTGATTTATGTTTTATAAAATCATTTAAAATTATCATCTGGTTATTTTATAAATTATATACTTTTGTATTGTTACTGAATATGTAAATGAAATCGTTGTTATAGCATTAATGGAATTAATTGAATTTCTAGCCATCATTAATGGTAAATTATTTTAGCATTACATTATATGTTTAAAAGTTTATTTTGAAAGAAAATATTTTCTTTAATTTTTGGGAAATTATAATACTTTAATGACGTGATTTCAAAATGAATATAATGTTTTCCTCGAGAAATATTAAAACAGATCTTTTAAATGTATTTTTCATTTAAGATAATACCCTTAGATGTTAGAAATGACTTACTTAAGATACAATCTAATGGTAAGAGACTTATTCTTTATCTATGTGTTTTTTTATTATGATTATGATATTTTTAACAAACCCATTTATTTTTCATGGGTTATGTTATAATGAAATTTTGAAATCTTTGTGAAACAACATTCCTTTCCCCATATTACGATATATGTCATATGATTTATTTTCTTAATGTATGAATATGAATATATTATGATTATACAATGGGTTTTCCTAGAATTATAAAACCTTTTCTGATTTGGTTAAAGATAGATATCTCATTATATACTCACAACTAGAATTTTGAGTTCACCCAGCCCAGTAATAGACTCTATCTAATATGATAATCTTATTATTGAACCTCAAATAATTATATTATGGAATAGGGAGTTAACTCGATCCACTATGATTGTTCAGGAAGTGATCTTTAACTATTTAAATTATTTTTTATGACTTTATGTATGCTAAAAACATATGTCATATGCCAATATAATATGATCATGGATTATGTTCTTTTATATCATTATGACTCTAGTTTTATATAATTCCAATCTTTATTAAATTACTATTATTATGATCTATGATATGCTAGTAATTTTTTTAAAATTTAAATATCATGTTTATATTCATGTCATGGTTAATTGATCATGAATATCTCCCTTTCTTACCCTTACTGGGCATTTGAGATCACATGTACTTTGGATTCATTTCCCAAGGATATAAATAATGGTTTTAATTATTATATTTACAATAATCGGTACTAGTTCTGTAATATTTTGTTCGAGATGATGTAAAAATTGTATGCACAAGTTGTTTATGTAACCATGTTTCTGATGTCTTTAAACCTGTACTATTATAGCATGAATTGTAATTTTATGTAATGATTATTCTTCTAATAATATGTAATATTTATTTATTAAAAGTATATGTCATTATAAATTTCATATACTTACAATTAAGATTTATAATATTTGTATAATCTAAGGAAAATTACAAAAACAAGGAACCAAACTTGTAAATTCACCTCATTTCTTATATAATGTACACAAGTTCATAAATGGGAGACCAACATTGGAATGAACCTATATAGTTGCATGATAACATTATTTAAAAATATTGGGTTATAAATTATATGATATTTATTATTTTTAATGTGGATTTAGTCTCACTATTGTGTTTATCATATTCCCTTTAAATTCCCTATTGCTTATATTTATTTACTTTGGAATCATATGCCTTCAACCAAATCAATATGTTCAAACCATATTGATGTGTGAATATTTAGGAAACTCATAGTTTAGGTAATTATCCCAAAATAAAATTATTTCATATTAACGCATTTCCATACACATCCTTTTAATATGTTATATGAAATACTTCCATGCAATGTCTAAAATCCAATGAAACCGATAATCCCCATAAGATTAATTTTTTTGTTATAGATATACAATTTTTAATTTTCGAGGAAATAAAAATGACCCAATACAATAAGAAATCCCACCCAAAGTCCTTATATTAATGATTAAATTACTCAATAGAGACCTTAAATAAATAAAACATATAAAATGATAAGTTATACAAGGATAGAGCACATTTAATAGTCAAATAAATATAAAGATTTTATGTTTATTTACAACATTAAATCCTCCATATTATCCTTATATATAGAATTTATGCTAAATATTTGATATATAAAATATAATATTTTTATATATATGGCTCATATATTATGTAAATAATTGGAATATCATGCATTAAAAATAATTTAAACATTTATTTTATCAATTTTGAAAACTCATTTTGATGTTGTTTAAATAATTTCTCAAATGAGGAATTTCTAATTTATTATTTAATATTATTTATAATGAATTATTTGGAATATTAAATACAATTTATTTTATATTTTACATTATTTCATAAATGATAAAAAAAATTAAATTTATAATTAAAATTTCTATATTAATAATATATATATATATATATTGTAACTAGTATCATATAATTTCCAAATGTATTAAATATTAATATTTAATATCATGGATATTTATTTGTAAAATGTTTCATATATCATGAATAGTTAATTTAAAACATGTTATAAATAATTAATTTATAATCATTTTTACAGCCTGAGTCCCCAGTGCATTCAGAAAACATGTCCAAGTGGATGTAGGTTTTTTAGAATCTAAAGATCATGTAGCACCTGTTTACTTGGGTAAGGGATAGGTAGTTACTCATAACCACTTTCATATGTTTGATACTGTGAATTATAGGAAGGAAGTTATGTTCTAGGAAGAGAAGCTACAAATACCTATAGAGAAATATAGGGATTTTTCATTACTTGATGACCCATCAAAAATCGTAAAGACCCAATTTAGCGTTTGGAAATCTGAATCAAAGGACAGTGATAGTGAAAGCCATTGGCAGCAAGAGAAAATGAGGAAGAGACAACGTTGACCTCGAGTTTGAGGCCATGGGTGTGGATGCATAAATTGGAATTCTTTTCACAACAAAGAATGTGAGCATGGATCTATGATTAGTAAAAATCTACGTCTTTGGTTATTTTCTATGTAGGTAGTTTTCTATGTATGACCCTATACTCTATCTTTTATGTGTTTTTTCTATCAATAAAAGGGATCCACACACACATTTACAAAAAATTATTAAAATTTTAAAATTTAATAAATATACCAAAATTATCTTTCTATATAATTTATGAAAAATATATGTTATATAATCAAATTCATATTTTAAAAATAGAAAAATAATTTTTTAGTTTTTTCAATTTTCAGGATATAACCCATTTTATAAGACTTGATTTAGTAGAGAATCAATATTTCTCCAAACTATTGGTACACATCATATTATGGTTGATCATTGTGAAATACTATTCATATTTCATTATATCCCCACATAATTATCGACTGCTTAACCTTTATCGAATAATGTTATTGGCCTATGGAATCATCCTTAAACACATGGGATTTATATTTTATAATATTAATTATATTTTATTAGTAACGCGGTTCTTTATTTTCAGCCCAGTGAACATTTAATATTGTAACAATCGAACCTAAAAATAAATCATATCATATTCTATGTTTCTATGAGAACTAAAGGGTATATTTTTCATAGCCTATTATGATATCTTATATGGTATTAGGAAACACTCTAACATCTTATGATATCATATATCATATTACAAGGAATAAATAATATTTTATATCATTTTAATGATATAACATATGAAAAATTTGATGTGAATATTAAAATGGGGTGGAACTATTCTATTATTAAAGTTGATGGTGATTTTACGATCTTCTACATCATTCATGGATCCATTACAACATTTCATCCTTAGTGGGTAACATCATTAAAATATGTGTTTTGGGATTCATTTTCAAGAGGAAGGTTGGTAGATGAAATCATAAACTTGAATAGTATGTAATATGTGTAACAAAATATCCTTCCTAAAAAAAGGAGTATCCATTTTAGAATATATTTTAGTATTGGATCCCTCAAATGATGATCTATTCAACCCTTATATCATTAGAACTTCAAAATATGGTGACCAGTATATTGTTGTTGATCCTAATGCACTCAAATAGTGACTTTAATTTTGTTTGTTTTCATTTCAAAACTATAGTACCTATTTGTAGGGTGATAACCACATGTCTAATACAGACCTCACGTCCAAAATTTCACACTACGAGAATATTGAAAACTAGATTTTGATTTATATAGAAATATGTGACATTCATATTATCTAGAAATATCATGATGACCTCAACTCTGTATGGAATAATGGTAATTTAAACCAAAATAAGGATTACGTTGAATCTATGAATGGTATTTAAATTTCAATCCATTCAGTCAATGGAAAAATAATTATCTGATTTAGATTACACTACATGGACTCCCATGGTATTTCTATCACCCAAAAACAATCAATAATCTACAATCATATATTTTTATTAACTTAGATGTGGACAGGAATAAATTAAATTAGGATTTGGATCTCTATTATAGAGTTATAGTTGATTTTAACCTAGAAAAAAACTTATGGATATGATTAACCTTATTTCAAATTATCATAAATTTTAGGTCCAAGATGAGTATGAGTATATACCAACCTTTTTAAAATATTTTAATATGTTTGGACATTAAATTTCAAACTATTTGATTATTCACAAGAATTTCAGGCTTAGAAATGATTCTATAAAAATGAAGGAAGATCATAAAAATAGGAAGATTGAATTCATTATGATGAAAAAGTGTGATCAATAAATGAAATTTTGGTTCCTGAAATTGTTTACTACTCAAGAAAAATATGGTATCTCCTCAGCTCCTATTATTTATGAATATGAGAAAGAAAAGAATTCAATTCATAAAATTCAGGATTTAGACAATAAAGGCACCCCCACTAAAATTTTAAAGAATGTTATATCTCTATAATATGACTCTGACACTACTCAAGAAATTACCAATGGAATCACCAATATGGTTACCTGAGTCAATATTAGGATATTATTATTAATTATATTAAAACAAAAATTAATTTTATTATATAAGCTGATAGTAATTCTTTGGATTCAAATAGGGATATCTGAAAATAAGCCATTTGAATTCTAGAAAATACCAAAAAATACTCTGATTTTAGGGGAACCTTTTACTCAATGATAGTGAATCCTCTAGCCACTCATTTTAAGTGTTTAATAGATGGTGTAATTCATGAAAATATTCTGATATTGATCAAAATATGGTGGTGTCATTAAAAACAAATTCTACTATATCTATACAAACCAAAAATTCAAATAGAATAAAGAAACTTTGAGTGTATGGGATTAGGTAAAGCACCCCCATACCAAAATTTAAATGACGATCCTCTTTACAAACATTTTTTGGTTGTCCAACAAAAAATATTACTTCCCATAGGATATTCATTAAAAATCATAAACCTTTAATAATCGGTATGTATAATTGAAAAATTATTTTCACATCAAGAAATTATAACCTTGAAAACATGGGTTACCAATTACATTGCATAAGGTAGATGTAACAACACGAGCTCCCACGATACGCCTCTCTTTCAATAATGCAATAGCATGTGTTGTACGCAACCTCGAGCTCTAACACACACCACAACTAATTAAACTAGCCGTTGTGAATAGTAATACCTACTTATTGAAATTTTATAAATTTTATTTATCAAAATGGACTTCATTTTTGGATTCGGAATATTGAAATTAGCCTATGTTGAATTTTTGGTATTTTTCTGAGAACTTCTAAATTTTTATGAATAGTGAAAAATACTTAAAAAAAACTTTTTTAATCAAAATATTTTATAGTGATAAATTATAATATTTAGTGGTTTTAAATTATAATTAGAATATATTTTTACCATTTTATCCAATGGTGGTCATTAGAATTAATTTAACATTGAAATTGGACATAAACAATTGCCAAACTTTTGATATAAATTGTTTCTTAAAAACACGCTATTTGTTGTAACAGCGGGAATTAATTATAAAATTAATTAATACAACTTATATGTTTGGAATTTTTTAAAATAGATCATTTTTGAATTCGGAATATCAATTATAGCTTATGGTGAAATTTTGGCCTTGTTTTGAAAAACTTCAATTTTTGATGAATAGTGAAACCACTAAGTGGTAGTTAAATAACTGATTTTTCGTTTAAATGAAATATTACCACTTCTGTGATTTGATTTTCAAAAATCCGACATACATGGTTGTCATTAAGAAGTAAAATGCGGTTCAATGAGATTAAAATAATTTTTTGGTGAATAGTAACTTTTAAGTTCATAATCGCGATTAGAGGTAATTAATATAGTTTAAGGTAAAAATAATGTTTTAATAATATGATATGAGCTTGACACTTGTCCTACTCCTATTGGATGAGTCATGGCCGACCAAGACAACCCATGGGTCAACTTGGGGACCCCATGGAGCCACTTTAGTTGGAAAATGACATTAATATATATTTATTTAATGTTAAAATTAAATTGACACAAACATAAGTTATTTTACTAAAACAATTGTTAAGTGGGGTTACACAAGTCCAAATTTTGTCTATAAATATTCATTAGAAAGCTAAAAATATTTACAACATCATAGTATTTTTTATATAATTTTTAGACATTAAATAAAGTAAATTATTTATGACATCATTATGATGCAGCGATGACCTCATTATTTAACGATTTAAATAAAATCAGAAGATAATGAAAAATCCAAGGCTTACACTTGTCCAAGGCCTATTGGATGAGGAGATTTCGAAACCTTATCACCTTAGCCTCGAATTTTATAAGTGTGGGACCTTTAGAATCCGAAAATCATTGTGAAATAATGTAACATTTCAATCGTTCCAAAAGTGCCCCTCCTCTCCACTTATAAAAGGCCCCCACCTCTCCCACCTCATTTACACTTTCAAGCCATTTGGCTCGGCCATCCTCTGCCCAAATACTCTCCCAACTTCCCCCTATTACTCCTAGAAGCCTCACTTTGGGCAGAACTCTTCCCAAGAAAGCATTTGGCTCAAATCAAAAAGAGTTACCCGATTTTGAGGTAATGTCTTCTCTAATGTTGTTTTGTTTTATTTTTCTTCTCCAACCCCCTAAACTCTTTTTATTAATTTCTTTTGTAACAACACCAGTATCCTCAATATACTAGGATGTTGTTATAAGAAGTATTAGAGCTACACTTACACACACCTACATCTAATGGTTAAAGAACATACGGTTTCTGTGGATGGAGAATTTCTGCCTCACGAAACGATGATTGTTCGACACTCATATAACACCTTCAAAGGTGGCCATTAAGATGTCACTATTTTTATATATGATATATAATATGTTTATGTTTTACTTATGCTTCTGTATTTCCAATTTATGGCATACTTTATGATTTCCATTATGGGTAAAACGCGATAATTGCATTTTAGGAAGTGCGGACTACCGCCCCCTCAAAGTGATTTGAATCGTTAATGCCATATGTGGGATGTATAAAGGATGTAGTAAATGGTATTATACACTATATTATACTGGAATTATATTATACATTTATATCATTATGATTTATTTCCATTAAATATGAAATTGAAATGAAAGTAGCGTTCATGCGTACGTACGGCTTACCGTCTCCATGAACGGTGCATTTCATTTCTTACCTCTAAATGTTACGTAATATTATAAATGAATGTATATACTGGATATATAAGATATATATGACATCTAAATCATGAATATAATTCTGGATATAAAGGATATTTCACCACATAAACAACTTGTAATTATAAGAAGCTTATTGTTGACTCAAGTACCAAAGATCGACAAAACGATCGTTATTAACTTAAATAATTACATAATGTTCATATCATTGTAATATGTGATATAATAAGGATAATGAAATTGAAAATGGTTCTTAATAAGGTATATATTAACTCTAGTTTATTATTCAGGAGGTTAAAGAACGGTTGAGTCAAGTCAGACACGAGGTAAGGGAACTTCTTAACCCAACTTCCATTCTTTGGGTTAATCTCCTACTTTCAAATTATGTCATGATATTATTATGTCCTATTTTGTATTTTTACTTTCTTTATGTGTACCTATAGTGAATACACATAATAGAACTATTTTATTTTAAAAATTATCTTTTTAAGGACTTCGTCTCAATCTCCTTTCATTGAGGCATATTTGGCTTTATACACAACTTTCTTTCATACAGTGTATAAACCCCTTTGACTTTTATGTTTATTCAAAAGGAATCTTTTTTATACGAAGCGTTTTACTAAATGACAAAAAGGGAATGTTTTTCTTTCCATACTTATGTGGCGACAACGACTTCTCCGCCGCCGTAACCATTATTTGAGTTTCGGCTTCCTCTACAAGCCATCATTTTTTTAATGAAAAATAAATAGAAATTTTTAACTTTCTTTTATTTTGGTATTAAAAATGGTTTTGAAAGCGTTATTATTATATCAATGTGTTGTATTGATATCTTGTGATTGAATTGTGGAAATGTTATGTTTCCTTTATGCATGTGTTATGTGATATGATTATGTTATGGTTTATGATATGTTTAAACCTATTCAGATGAGGAATGTATTGGACTTAATAAGTGACGGGTGGAGCCCGCTATAGCTCCTCGATGCATCGGTCGGTCTCATGAGACAACTAGACGTGGAATTGGCCGAGGCCCTTTCCCAATTTTATTTATGGTTTTGGCCAAGGCCTTAATCATTTTAGACGTCTTGGCCGAGGCCTTGACAAAATGTTTCAGAATGTACGGCATTATACATTCCCTCATTATGAAAGTGGTTATTGATATTTCATGTGATTATTCGACCAGTAGAATATCCATGTGAAGAAGTGAATGGCATTATCTCATTTTACATTTGCCATGTTATGTGGAAGTTCAAGATTAAAAGGCTTTTGTTTTAGTTGTACATTGCCTTAAATGTTAATGTTTATTTATGAAAGCTTCCGCAATATTGTTATCCTTACTGAGCATCTGAGCTCACCCCTTTCAATGTTTTAATATTTTCCAGGATGTGAAGAAGTATTTTATGAATGACCTGCAGGGATAGTCAGAAGGGGATATGAGTGTGGACTATGAAGACTTTGTTATTAGTTTTTCACTTTATGATGTAATGTAACGTTTATGAATGTATCTAGTGTTTCCAAGGCTACTAAACTGATCGGTCTTTCGAGACTTGATCTTTTGTGATCATGCCAATGTTACGAAGTAATGCACCGACTCTGGGTAGCTGGGGTCGGGGCGTTACAGTTGGTATCAGAGACAGTTTAGTACTAACCTTGGAAGCTAGATTTAGATAAACTCTGATTAGAGCACATAGCCCAAAGATAGACTTTGAGGATTAGTATAGAAGAACTTCCTATAATTTTGTTATTGTAGAGATTTTGTGAGTTTTCCGAGCAATACATCCCTGTCTGGATACGAGCAGGTAGAGGCAGCTCTGGCACAGATGTACCTAGGGGTAAAACCTGAAAACACTGCTTTGATCTGGACTCGAACGGGAACTGGTGCACGACAACGGTCCTTGCTGCACTCTTGGTTACGACACTCCTGGGGGACATGCTTTGGATAATTCTCATTTTCTTTATAAACCACTATGAAGGGTTATGAGTATATACTTCCTCAAAGAAAACATTTTTATGGATTATATCCATAAATAGTTCAATTTATGTTAAGTATATTACAAGTATGGAATTATGTATTTTGATTTATAAACTAATATAGTTTATGCCATTGTTTAGAAATGGTGCCTAGTGGAAGGAATGGAAACCGTATCAATGCACGAACTCCGTGTAGGGATTTCCCTCCTGCTCAAGATAATTATTGTGGAGCTAGTGATACAACTGGTGTCGATCAGCTTCTCACCGTACTGGGACAACTCACTCAGGTTATGAATAATAACCTTACTCGTATGGAGCACCCTGATCCACAACGTGGAGGATCAATGCTAGACCGTTTCATGAGGCAACAACCACCAACCTTCAATGGGAGTACAAATCCTATAGTAGCTGAGCAGTGGATAAATTCCTTAGAGAAAATATTCCATGCCTTGGGGAGTAGCGAAAGGGAGAAGGTTGTCATGGATGTTTACCGCCTCACTGGAGATGCCGATCAGTGGTGGTCGCTGATTCAAAACACAAAGGAAGATGATGACGTATCGAATATGGAATGGAGGGAGTTCAAAGTTCTTTTCTTAGAAAAATACTTTCCTCGTGACCATCGAGCAGATATAGAAACGCAATTTCTGAGTTTGAGGTAGAAGGAGGATGAAAATTTCGCAAAGTATGAGGCTAACTTTACAAGGTTAGCGAGGCATGCTGCCGATTATATACGTAACCCAAGGAGTAAGATTGATCGTTTCTTTGATGGGTTAAAACCATTTCTCCGTCGAGCTTTAGTATCACAATACGTCTCATCATACGAAGATATTGTCTCGTGTGCTATCAAGACAGAAAAGGAATTCTCTAAGTCTTATGACAACAAAGTAAAGCAAGAGAAGAAGGGAACGGGGGAACAAGAGACAGATAAAGGGAAAAAGGGAAAGAAAGATTTTCCATTATGTGATAATTGTGGGAAGAATCACCCTGGTACTTGCCTAAAAGGAATGGGAGTTTGTTATAAATGTGAAGAAAAGGGTCACCAGGCTCGTGATTGCAAGGGAAAGAAAGAGGCTGTCAAAGTTGAATGCTACAATTGTAGGGAAACAGGGCATTATGCAAATGAATGTCATAAGCGTCAGGGAAACTTACCTCAGAAAAGGCCAAGGGATCAAGGCCAATCTTATGCTGTGACTACAGTTGAAGCAGAATAATTAATGTATTGGTGCTTTTGGACTCAAGGATTATATTCTGGTTATAAGAATAATGTGATATATATATATGGATTGTACTGCAGTACTTTTTTATTTCAGTAAGGTTTTAATATGGTTAAGGTAATCATATTTTTAGTATGTGACAATAAGAGAAACTTTTCTTTGTTTGGGGAATCTGATGTTACAATTGATTTTGAAATTTAGAGACCTTTTAGAGAAAGTCTGGATGAAGGTATTTTGGATAACTATAAAGGTTGGAGTTGATTAAGTTGAACTTTGGATAGTATTGTTTAAGGTTAAAACATTTATGAAGATTATTTTTGGAATATTATAGTACTATATTTTTAGGAAAAGGACAACCTGCAGGGTGGGGAATAACCCATCGCGTCGGACAAAGCTGCCGGAATCGAACCCACAACCATAGTGCGACAAGCCTTTATTTCCTACCACTAGCCTACAGGAAGTCCCTGGTTTTTACAAAATAGTTTTACTAATCTAAATTGTATGTGTTAACATTTGGAACCTTATACAATTAGGATAAATAGAATATTTTTGAGTTCCGTTACCATTTGGAGTAAAAGTTGGGTTTGTGGTAAAAATTTATTAAAGAATGAAAGTATACATAACAAGTATGTATATTCCCTTACGTTCTTAGTAAATATCCTAAATAAATTCCTCAACATTATAAAAGGTAACTTAAAACAAAAATGTTGTCGGTTAACTTTTCCAACTGGGGATTCAATGACCGTTTAACCAATCACAAGTTTGTGATTTTCTTGTGGTTAAACTTTCTCCTAATCCTGTTTTCTATAACTCTCCATCAGACCTTGATGGTTTGTTTTTCTTCCATATCCATATTTTCATAGAATCCTAGAATGGGCTATATTAGGTGACCTTTGTACTTATCCTGCTTTCTTTTAATGTTATATATTTATTAACCTTATTTCCGATGTGGGTTTTCCTCAAAGGTATTTTCTATTTTCAACCTTTTATTTTCAAAGAAAAATATCAAATTGCGAGGACGCAATTTATTGAAGGAGGGGAGAATGTAACACCCCGAGCTCCCACGATACGCCTCTCTTTCAATAATGCAATAGCGTGTGTTGTACGCAACCTCGAGCTCTAACACACACCACAACTAATTAAACTAGCCGTTGTGAATAGTAATACCTACTTTTTGAAATTTTATAAATTTTATTTATCAAAATGGACTTCATTTTTGGATTCGGAATATTCAAATTATCCTATGTTGAATTTTTGGTATTTTTCTGAGAACTTCTAAATTTTTATGAATTGTGAAAAATACTTAAAAACAACTTTTTTAATCAAAATAATTTATAGTGATAAATTATAATATTTAGTGGTTTTAAATTATAATTAGAATATATTTTTACCATTTTATCCAATGGTGGTCATTAGAATTAATTTAACATTGAAATTGGACATAAACAAGTGCCAAACTTTTGATATAAATTGTTTCTTAAAAACACGCTATTTGTTGTAACAGCGGGAATTAATTATAAAATTAATTAATACAACTTATATGTTTGGAATTTTTTAAAATAGACATCATTTTTGAATTCGGAATATCAATTATAGCTTAGGGTGAAATTTTGGCCTTGTTCTGAAAAACTTCAATTTTTGATGAATAGTGAAACCACTAAGTGGTAGTTAAATAACTGATTTTTCGTTTAAATGAAATATTACCACTTATGTGATTTGATTTTCAAAAACCCGACATACATGGTTGTCATTAAGAAGTAAAATGCGGTTCAATGAGATTAAAATAATTTTTTGGTGAATAGTAACTTTTAAGTTCATAATCGCGATTAGAGGTAATTAGTGTAGTTTAAGGTAAAAACAATGTTTTAATAATATGATATGAGCTTGAAACTTGTCCTAATCCTATTGTATGAGTCATGGCCGACCAAGACAACCCATGGGATAACTTGGGGACCCCATGGAGCCACGTTAGTTGGAAAATGACATTAATATATATTTATTTAATGTTAAAATTAAATTGACACAAACATAAGTTATTTAACTAAAACAATTTTTAAGTGGGGTTACACAAGTCCAACTTTTGTCTATAAATATTCATTAGAAAGATAAAAAGATTTACTACATCATAGTATTTTTTTATAATTTTTAGACATTAAATAAATTAAATTATTTATGACATCATTATGATGCAGCGATGACCTCATTATTTAACGATTTAAATAAAATCAGAAGATAATGCAAAATCCAAGGCTCACACTTGTCCAAAGCCTATTGGATGAGGAGATTTCGAAACCTTATCAACTTATCCTCTAATTATATAAGTGTGGGACCTTTAGAATCCGAAAAGAATTGTGAAATAATGTAACATTTCAATATTTCCAAAAGTGACCCTCCTCTCCACTTATAAAAGGCCCCCACCTCTCCCACCTCCTTTACACTTTCAAGCCATTTGGCTCGGCCATCCTCTGCCCAAATACTCTCCCAACTTCCCCCTATTACTCCTAGAAGCCTCACTTTGGGCAGAACTCTTCCCAAGAAAGCATTTGGCTCAAATCAAAAAGAGTTACCCGATTTTGAGGTAATGTCTTCTCTAATGTTGTTTTGTTTTATTTTTCTTCTCCAACCCCCTAAACTATTTTTATTAATTTCTTTTGTAACAACACCAGTATCCTCAATATACTAGGATGTTGTTATAAGAAGTATTATAGCTACACTTACACACACCTACATCTAATGGTTAAAGAACATACGGTTTCTGTGGATGGAGAATTTCTGCCTCACGAAACGATGATTGTTCGACACTCATATAACACCTCCAAAGGTGGCCATTAAGATGTCACTATTTTTATATATGATATATAATATGTTTATGTTTTACTTATGCTTCTGTATTTCTCATTTATGGCATACTTTATGATTTCCATTATGGGTATAACGCGATAATTTCATTTTAGGAAGTGCGGACTACCGCCCCCTCAAAGTGATTTGAATCGTTAATGCCATATGTGGGATGTATAAAGGATGTAGTAAATGGTATTATACACTATATTATACTGGAATTATATTATACATTTATATCATTATGATTTAGTTCCATTAAATATGAAATTTAAATGAAAGTAGCGTTCATGCGTACGTACGGCTTACCGTCTCCATGAACGGTGCATTTCATTTCTTACCTCAATATGTTACGTAATATTATAAATGAATGTATATACTGGATATATAAGATATATATGACATCTAAATCATGAATATAATTCTGGATATAATGGATATTTCACCACATAAACAACTTGTAATTATAAGAAGCTTATTGTTGACTCAAGTACCAAAGATCGACAAAACGATCGTTATTAACTTAAATAATTACATAATGTTCATATCATTGTAATAAGTGATATAATAAGGATAATGAAATTGAAAATGGTTCTTAATAAGGTATATATTAACTCTAGTTTATTATTCAGGAGGTTAAAGAACGGTTGAGTCAAGTCAGACACGAGGTAAGGGAACTTCTTAACCCAACTTCCATTCTTTGGGTTAATCTCCTACTTTCAAATTATGTCATGATATTATTATGTCCTATTTTTTATTTTTACTTTCTTTATGTGTACCTATAGTGAATACACATAATAGATCTATTTTATTTTAAAAATGATCTTTTTAAGGACTTCGTCTCAATCTCCTTTCATTGAGGCATATTTGGCTTTATACACAACTTTCTTTCATACGGTGTATAAACCCCTTTGACTTTTATGTTTATTCAAAAGGAATCTTTTTTATACGAAGCTTTTTACTAAACGACAAAAAGGGAATGTTTTTCTTTACATACTTATGTGGCGACAACGACTTCTCCGCCGCCGTAACCATTATTTGAGTTTCGGCTTCCTCTACAAGCCATCATTTTTTTAATGAAAAATAAATAGAAATTTTTAACTTTCTTTTATTTTGGTATTGAAAATGGTTTTGAAAGCGTTTTTATTATATCAATGTGTTGTATTGATATATTGTGATTGAATTGTGGAAATGTTATGTTTCCTTTATTCATGTGTTATGTGATATGATTATGTTATGGTTTATGATATGTTTAAACCTATTCATATGAGGAATGTATTGGACTTAATAAGTGACGGGTGGAGCCCGCTATAGCTCCTCGATGCATCGGTAGGTCTCATGAGACAACTAGACGTGGAATTGGCTGAGGCCCTTTCCCAATTTTATTTATTGTTTTGGCCGAGGCCTTAATCATTTTAGACGTCTTGGCCGAGGCCTTGACAAAATGTTTCAGAATGTCCGGCATTATACATTCCCTCATTATGAAAGTGGTTATTGATATTTCATGTGATTATTCGACCAGTAGAATATCCATGTGAAGAAGTGAATGGCATTATCTCATTTTACTTTTGCCATGTTATGTTGAAGTTCAAGTTTAAAAGGCTTTTGTTTTAGTTGTACATTGCCTTAAATGTTAATGTTTATTTATGAAAGCATCCGCAATATTGTTATCCTTACTGAGCATCTGAGCTCACCCCTTTCAATGTTTTAATATTTTCCAGGATGTGAATAAGTATTTTATGAATGACCTGCAGGGATAGTCAGAAGGGGATATGAGTGTGGACTATGAAGACTTTGTTATTAGTTTTTCACTTTATGATGTAATGTAACATTTATGAATGTATCTAGTGTTTCCAAGGCTACTAAACTAATCGGTCTTTCGAGACTTGATCTTTTGTGATCATGCCAATGTTACGAAGTAATGCACCGACTCTGGGTAGCTGGGTCGGGGCGTTACAGTAGAAACCTATGGTTTTTGTTCATTAAATTATTAAAATTCCAACAATTTTCAACTATAGTGAGTAGCTTATTACTTGCACCTTTATAAGAGTAAGTTGGTAACAGTTGTATTTTGTTTCTTATTGATTTTAATATATTAAGATAAATGGGTTTTTTGTATAGAAATCACCTCTATATATAGTATCATTGATTACAATTGGACCCTAATTGGGGAATTCAACTCCATAATTCATTCTAATGAAAATAATGGTCATGTTATAAACACTATTTAAATCATGTAATTTAGATATTTCATTTAAGGTAGTAATATGTTTGAGATAAACATGGTTGTATTTAAGTTCACATAGTATCAATAGAATCTCAATATATTGGTAGCAAGTAGTTTTGATATATGTTTTTGTTGTGGGGGCTTCTAGAACACTTGCTTCTCTATCTCTTGTGCTTCCATATAAATTATAACTTATGATGACTAAATAATTATCATGATTTTCTATAATAAAGAGGTGAAAAAAAACACTTCCCTTTAAGATTAATAATGCTTGAGTTCTTCAACCTAAATTTACTATGATTTTTCATGTAATATGGTCCACGGTTCAATAAAAGATATTTCATTGTCTTGAATTCTAAAGATTAAATTTCATAAGAGGTATATGAAATATTGGACAAGAAATTTGTCCAATTCTTTAGATATGTAGATTGACTCTCTTGAATTTAAAGTTCACATACTTCAGGAATTTACCACTAGTAATGACTTCTCTAGGATCCCTAATCCAGAACATGAGATGCTATCTATACTCAATAATCTATTCAAGATCAAAGATAACATTTTTATGAAAACATTCAGAACTATATGGAATAATAATAATTATTGAAACTCCAAAAAATCTTTTCTCTTCAGAAATATAGAATTGCAAAAAGTCATATATATCTTCTCAATGATAGTTAATAGATTTTGGATATCATGAAAACTCTTTCCAGCCATGTTGAATCTTTATACATGAATCTTTTAAATAGACCCCTAAAAAGATTAGAAATAATGTATGGAATCATTACCAGATTCAAAATTAATGAGGAAAATGTCATGAAAACCACAATTGATCTTTCTTTTGATACTAAGGATTTTCTATTTGGCCTTAATGTTGGGATTTATCATAGACCAGATAGATTCATTAATAATTTTTTCTAAAACATCTGGTAAATTATTTATCATGATGTCTACCCATTGGTCATTCATTTATTCAAGTTTGGTTCTCTAACACATGCATCTAATGGTCAATTCCATTCCATTTCCCAATAATGTAAAATGAATGTGATATTTTATAATTTATTCTCATTTATATTATCATAACAATCCATAAAATCATGCTAATATTTCTTGCTAATAGGATACCCAAATTCTCAAATAATATCATCTCTTTGAATCAGTATGGCTTTATCAAATTATAAACCATACAATACAGTCACATCACGACATCAGAATATGTTAATATCCTTTGGAAAACTAAAAGGGGAAAATAATTCTCTAAATCCCCAATATAAGAAACATTTACACTATGGATTTTTTTCATTGGTATGTTCTTTATCATCTTTTGCATCGATGAGAGGATTCTCTATTGGAAGAAAACACTTTTATGCTTGTTTCATGATTCAATTATCATTTATGGATCTCTTAATGTATACTTAACATTCTCAATATGGGTTAGATAAGGTGGTCCCCTCTCTTTCATTGCCTTTTATACTCTATAAGACTGTCTTATCAATATTCTTACAAATATGGTTGATAATTGTGAATTTAATACTATCAAGGAAATAATAGGTTTATTTTATCCATTGAATTTATTTTATGATGATGACATTATCCTATAATTAATTTGATTAATGAAAAATTAGGAAGATCAAAACTTCTCTTCTTCATTATGAAAAGTTGTTAGCCATGACTATTAGTTGGAATAAATCGTTCATTTATTTTTTCAAAAAACATTAATGAAACTAGAAAATTAATCATTATTAGATAAATAGATATTTGATAAGTATATATTACATTCACATACTCTAGAGTACCAATGTTTTGGGTAATACCTCATGATTTTTAGTTTAATAATATTTTGTCTAGACATTAAGTCTCTCATACTCTTAGAACGGTTAGTCTCATTTAGTGTTATGAATATTTTTCTTTTAAAAAACTTTATCGATTCTAATTTTTTTATTAATTGACGGTGAATAAATTGCATGATTATTTTCTCAATAGCATAAATACCCTAATTATGAATTTATTCTCAATTGGGAGTATTTTTTAAAAAATATATCATCAAGAACCATTAGAAACAATGTTGAAATACATATGTATAGGATTTGTGAAAACTAAAAATATTTTCCACCTCAATCAATTCATTCAACATCATTTCATATGGATTCTTGTTAACAAGAAAGCAGATTCTCCTGGATTCTTTATATTAATATTTTTAGATAAATTGAAATCTAAAAATTTGAACTTTGTTGACTCATTCATATGTCCTACATTTAAATCCATATTCTCCCAAGTTTTTGTGACATCCCATTAGTTGGATAATAAAAAAAAACTCTATTAGATTTTGTTTTCATAATATTATATGTATTACCATGGTGAAAAATCTTGATTCCTCTACTCCAATGGCGGATGCCACCACTTCCATCAAAGTTCAAATGGATTTTCATTCCACTCCTTTTGGTAATGTCAGATAAATTGTTAATAACTACGGATCCAATTTCTATGGGGAATATTAATCTAGGAACATGTTATTAATATTATGATCCAAAACAGATTGTTTTTCAAAAATTTCATATAAGTTAATGGTCATGGTTATATTAGGACACTAAATAATATCATTATTTATCCCTCCTCCTAATATATTTAATTTACAAAAACATATTTGAGGGATAAGTGATGACTTGGAAAAAAACAAAACATACCATCGTAAATTATAAAATAAACAATAAAACCATTATATAAAAATTTAAAAGTTGTAGAATTATTCACCCAATAAAGACTCCAATAAATAGATGTTACCACAATATATGGATCAGAATTGATAAGGTCTTCATAATATCTATCCATATTTTCCCACGTCTAGATTTAATCCCCTTTGTTTATCTTCCCCTCATTGATTCCCCATGCTGATATCTGATCCTTCTTGAAAATCCAAAACCATTCCTTATCCTTTATATGAAATTTGAGATTCCTCACATATATTCTATCAGCTTCGTTTTTTGATAATTTGAAAATAATGTAATCCTCTAATAATTCTTATTTTAAGTGTGGGAGATGATTCAACTCTTCCAATATGTAATATTTATCACTTTTATCCTTCTCTTGAACACCACAAGTTGTATCCCCTTATTTCAAAAACATTGTGTCCCTTTTTCACCTGGGTTATCTTCAGCTTCATCATTCATATTTTTATCTTCGTCACCTAAATTAATAAGTTTTTTTTGGAACATATTCTACATGATCTGGCACAACCAACCATACCACTTCCCAAAATTTCCCTAATTTTAATGTTGATCAGGTTACCATAGTTTTTTTATGTAAGAGAATTCCTTTTGAAGGCATTTTTTCTTTGATTAATAGAAAATTTCTAGATATAGGTTTTTTTATCTTTCCATTCCTCTATCATGATCCTATGTTCATGGTCATGTGAGGATCATGTTCAAATTCCATCATAGTTCAAGAGTCTATTTCTTCATCACTCAATTCATAATCAGTGTGGGGTCTTGATCCAACCTATTTTCTTTTAAAATCAAGGAAAATATATTTTCTTTCTAATGAGATCCACATTTAACCTGTCAATCCCTTTCAATGATGAGAAATAATTTTGGATATGAATTGAGTTGGATAATTTTCAATCGCCTAATGATATCCTCCCTGATTAATAGTTCCCTTTAGAATAGGGGAAACATGAATAGAAGAAAGTGGAGTTGAATAATAATTGGTTGGGATGAAAATACCCCTAGAATCAGAGGTCTATTAAAATTCATTCCCCTTTCCAGTACTTCCTGCCTTCACTATATCAAAAAAATATAGAGAGGCCATTTTCATTTTGATGGCGCTTTAAACTAGAACAGATGACTTGAAAACACCCAAATGACATCTCAAACTAGAAAATATCTCTAATACCTTAGGATAATTATCCATAGGTATAAATTCTTTGTGAATATTATCAATATAAGTGATTTTATTACTATCTGGATTTCTAACATAGAGAAAAATGGGAGTATAAACCCCAATTAATCAATAACCTCCCATTGCTGGTCCTTTGGATGGCACCATCATGATGAAATCGAATGACCCGGTTGATTTCGAGATGAACTGAAATTTTTACTATTCCTAAAGACCACTTCTAGTTTTCAATGGAACTCTTCCCCAACCCTAATCTAGACCCACTGCACTGATGTTTTCTCAACATCAACCATAATGAATATACATAGTGAAATTGGGTGAGAAACTATGTAATCTCTACTGTCCATGCTCAGAAAATGTCCAACCATATTTCTAAGGATGTGAATGATAAAGGGGTCATGTAAAGGGAGATGATGTTAAGAAAAACATACCCATGATGCTATTCTTAGGGTATCCATCTTCAAAATAAATTTACAGGACCTTTAAAAGAGGTTGAAATGGAATCCATTATAGATGTGAGGGGAACTAGACTAAGAAATGACCAAATCTTCTATAGATTTGAATTTAACAATGATGTACCGGTTATCAAGAATATTATTCTTCCCCCAATACTTGAATCTCTAATAACCAATCACAAATATGTTAAATAATTTGATCGGGGGATTTTTCTGACTAACTATAGCTACCATGGTTATGTTTCGGAGCACATATGGTTCGGAAAACTCTGATTTAGAAATATTAATTTTAGGAGAATCTTTAAAGCGAACTAGAACATTATGGATGAGAGAAATTTTAGGCAAAGGATAGAGTAGATATTGGTTTGATATAGTGATAAGGGGTGAATCTAATCCCCCAAGAAGATGAAGGATGTCTCTCCCCCTTCTCTAGGAGAGGGACTAAATCTAGTTCCATTAACAACTTGGTCAAGGACATGGTCGAAATAGGGGTTGTGCCTTTTACATATATATTTACACTATTTTGGATGATGGATTACATGAAATTCCATGTTGACACAAGTCATTAATATTTGGGTATATATCCATTCTCAAGATATTCTGTTTCTATTAAACATATGTAATATGTGGATCATTTATTATTATTATATATCATGGCCACAACAATATTGCATGAAATCTTTGACATCTTTGATTTCTATCTTCCACGTGTTGACTCCATTCATCGTCATCTCAAAGTTCGTTTTAGGGTACCCATTTATAGATATCTTATTAACCGCATAAAGGTGTCCATACTCAAATTCATTCATGTTATCTAGAATGGAACAAATATTATGATTAATTGAGAAACCCCTTTCAGCAATCATTCTTCCATTGTGAACATCATTATGGCTATACTTATTCAAAAATCACTTCATCTTGAATGCTATGAAAAAATAATTAATGATTTTTCCTTTCAAAAACCCCTTAATATTACAGTTGATTTATGTTTTTGTTATGGTACTTTTGAATTCATTTGTATCTCACCATTTTTTATTTTGATTAAATTAAACTCTTACGGAGCTTCTGGAGGCAATCATACACTATAGGATTTGTAACAATCTTTAGAGATCATAATGGTCATTTCATGGGTTTCCTTTGTGGTGTCTATGGTATTAACTCTTCTGTAAAGGAAAAAATGACTTGTCTGATCAATATTGTTGATATATAAATACAGTGTGATGTTATTAGAATTTGAAACATTCATCTTTCCTAGATGATGAATAATCGATGGATCAAATTATTGGGTATGATCTCCTCAATAGTCAAATTTATCAGATAGTCATATATTAAATATAACTCTCTCGATGATAATGGTGGGAATTGTATTATTTCCATTTAATCTAACATGCTTCATGATGAGTTGATTCCTCTTTTTTAATGTGATAATTGTAAAATTCCAACCTTTAAATTGGTGTACCTTTTTTTTAAATAATTTTAGAGACTTTTACTCTGGACAAGTTCTCATATTTCTAGAACAATTTTAAAAAATCTACAATTTATACTTTTCATCATTTTTAAAAATGATTTCATGAATTAAGAATCACGGTAGAGCTCAAATGTCCTTTATGGGTTTTAAAGGATTAAAAACACTTGTTTAGAATAGAATGAATCATTAAAAACCCTACACACCAACATAAACACACTATGAAAAAAACCTTGTAAAACTAAATGAAGAAGATATAACTTTGATCGTTAATGGTTGTAGATCTATCTCATCAATCATAGTTGCTGGTGAATATCTTTATGGAGAATCAAATATGTCCTTTACTTTATAGTGTATCTTTTGGATAACTAAATCAACCCATATTTTGGACGTACTTTGATTATTTTATATCAATAACATGAATGGAATCTATTCAAGTTTTCACAATACCTGATTTGAACCTCTCTATCACTAGAGGATGATGTCAATATATGGGGATAATTCTTGTAACATTCAGAGCTGATTTTCCCCTTTCTATTGGGGTACACATGTAACAGGCCCATTCATTAGGAATAATTACCATATAGAAACATAGGGATATCATGGGTATAAACAATATCCATAAAACTAAGTTGATAAAAATAATTGACCATAATGCATGATATAAAATGAAAATGCAACTCACACTTAACAAATGTCTAAAAATAGCCCACCATGCTCAAAGGGTAAATTAGAATATATATATATATATATACAATATATAAAACAAGTTCACTAATCATGGCATAAGAACCCAAAAGAAATAAACCAAATGTGAAAAATCTCACATGGATGTTCAAACATATCCCCATGCCAAAAACCAAATGGCCCTCTAGGTGTCCAAAATTGTCAATCTAGATACAATACTCTATAATAAATGGGGTCCCATATTCAAGAGCCTTTCCCTTATATGGGAAACATGAAAATTTATTTTCAACCATCCTAATAGGGGGACAATGTTGGTGTTAGTAGGGTTTAAATATTTAGTGTTCACACACACCCCCAATAAAATTTAATAAGATCATGTGTACATAAAAATAATGTATTTATAGAAAAATAGATAAACTAGATAATGAATAATCATTCCCAAACATTAATATTATTCCTTAACTAAAATAATGAACTCCCTTTATAGAAACATACCATACATGTCATAAATTATTCCGGAAAACCCTATTTCTAATGTAAACCATATAGAAGTCAAGGTGAATCTTTCTCCCCATTTGCTGGAAATGAATATGTTTTTTATAAAATCAAGTCATCCTATCCAAACATCACATTTAGGATTGGGGAAATGGGATAGCAATTATAATGAACTATATAACCATCTCATTCCTATAACCTATCTATAAACAATGGTTATACCTAGTAAATTACTTTAAAAAAGAATAATATACCTCATTATATATAATTTACCCACTAGTTATAAACAAATATGAAAAACACCAAAAACAATTAAAAAAATTCCATCAATATGTGTAAAAGAGAAAAAACATTTAGTTGTTGATGACATGTAGATTTTTATGACTAAAATTTAAATATTTTCCACAAACTAATTATAGATATGACTCAAGTATAATGGAGAATGACATAACCACATGTATAAATATTTTAATAGTTCCATTTGAATATAAGAGTAGTATATATTATTATAAATGGAATCCACATAAAATAAGTGATCCCCCATTATCCACTGAAATTTATAATACTGGAACATAACATGTCATCAAGGATACATATACTTTTTCTTGTATTTTCCATCAATATTTCGGTGGAATGTGGTACTCATTACACCTATGTAGAACATTGTAGCCCTTGAAAATACTGATATGTGAACCTGTGGCCTCTATAAGAACAATACATGAAGGTATTATATGGAGTTTCATATTGTCTATAACATATGTTTTCCATATATCATTGAGTGTATAATTCTACATGATCTACTAAAAGGTTTTTGTCTATGTTAGACAATCCTTAAAAGCATAAATTGTATCCTTTCCTTTAGGGGATCAATACAAATTGGTCAGAAAATCCATCATGATTTAATCCCATTTCTATACTGGAAATGAAATTTAATAGATAACACCATTAATTTTTTCATGTTATTCTTATACTCTTGTATAGGTAAGAAATCTTAAAATTAACCCAACAATATCCCTCTTTAAGCCAGTCCACTAGAACTATAGATGTATATCATGAAATCATGGGGGTTCATTGATGTATTTCACATCTAGAGGAATGATATACCTTTATCATTATTTCTCTCTTTATCATATCGACTATGAGTGTTCATTGAATGTATATAATAAGACTTGAGGATCGTAGAACCAACCATTTAGGATCTATCCACCTTTGAAACTCCATCAGATTATGTTATTGTAAAAATTTGATACTTGTGAATCCTTGATGCACTCCACAATAGATTATGTGAGGTCAATTTGATGTCATATTCCTCCAATGTGATCCTAAATCATATCCTAGTGTAATTATTCTATAATTGAAATACAAATTCACTCAATTATATCAATAGAAACATTTTATTATGAATCTTCTTATTGATAGAATTGGTAACCACATTGTCTTTACTAACAGTATACTAAATTTAAAAATCAAAACAAGACTATAGATACTACGCCTATCATTAATATATAGGGATTAGATGTTTCTAAAAAGAGATTTTATTAAGGATATTTTGGCTATTTAACACCATAATAATTCGAAAAAAATATTTTGACTAAAATTTACAAGCATAAACCATTGGAGAAAATAAAAAAACATGAGTTGGGTTTTTATTTTCATGAGGTTGAAGATCCCAAGATATGTATTCCATTAATCATTGGACATGTATGAGAACATGGGAAATCCCATCTAAGGAAGCACAAAAAATTCATTAATTCATTTTCCTAGCTGAGGTGGAATAAGAATAAGTGTTGAAGTCAAACACCTATATCATTCCTGAAATATCTATTCCCATAGATGAGACCCCCACAAACTTTTCAAACTACTTGGTCAAAGAATTATTTAGTGTGACTACCCTATAAAAGTCATTAAAGATGAAGTTCTAGAATCCCATGGGCCCAAGAAAACATCATATCTCAAATACGAACAATTCAAATTTCTATGACATCACCAATTCCACCATAATGGGATCCATTGAAATACATCTCTCAAAAATTACATGATTAAGAATTTTGACTTCTCTAATTTAAAATGATGATTTCTGTTGCGTCGAATGGAAATCATTCTCTTATAGGTTCAAAAAACAATATTAATATGTAAATCTAGTCATCTCAAGGCATGTAATATACTAGAATACAATATTTAAGGACTATAATAAAAGTGGTGAAGTGTAATAACTAAGAAATTGTATAAATAAATAAGCACACTTCATTATAATTAATATAATAAAAATAAAAGATAAAAATTTATTAAAACCCTTATAATTAATAATGGATAATAGATAGAAAAAATTATGAATGTATAATGCAGGTGTCTACTAGATTATATTCCCTATTCAACATCAAGGCTACAATAAAAATAGTGAAAAATAAAAATAAAAAAACATGGTATAGAGACAATAAAAGAACTAAAAATAAGGATGAATTATTTACAAGGTTGGATTGAATAAATTTGAGAAATTAAGGGTAAATATAACCAATGGTTATTAAAAACATTGGCCATTATGAAAATTGGAAATTAAGAACATTGGTAATGTAGTAATTATACTGTGATAGTTTAAATTAGTGTATATAAATGAAACTTTTTATATATTATTTATATAGGAGGGATAAAATAGGGAATCAACAAGTAAGAAAATTCTCTATGTAGTTCATATATCTAATCTTGTTAAAGATGTAGCATCCCTAGGGTTTACCCATTCACAAGATAAATCTTAACATATATAGTTGTAGTTCAAGTGGAATATTATGTTTGAGCAGTTAAACATAGTAGAAATCGTAGACAGATCAATTTTGATCGAAACACCTTATGAAACAATCAACATTTCACACCATACCCTTAGAGATTATTCATGTCTAATAAAGGGTTATGTATCTAAAGGTTAAGAAGTATAAAAATGTAAATTATTATAAAATAAAATAGTGTTTTCTCTGATACCAAATTCTTTGCCAATAGATAATACATATATAAAAGTGAAAACATATATAATTAGATGTTGAATTTAGAAAATTTATTTAATATTTGAAATTATGATGATAAAATTGGAAAAGGGGTAAATTGTGTAAATTTTTATTAAAAATTGTAACATATGATGAAAATAGTTAAATATAGTAAATATGAAATCATATATATTTAAGAATGAATAAAATCATCCATTATAGTATGTTTTTCCAAATTTCATCACTAATAATTTTAGTGAATCATTAAAGGAGGTAATTGGGTGCTACAAGCCAACCCGGGATAAACTATACTTGGGAACCCAACAGGCCCGTGATAATATCCGAAGAGAGTTATCAATCCCCATAGGGTAGAAAATGGTTCCTAGGAATAAAGATATACATCATTAGAATGGCTTCACCCAGTCAATAAAATAATAAAAATGGGAATACAACCTATAATTTCTACATTTAAAGTCTATTGGTCAGAGAACCACACATATAAATAAAGTAGTTTCAATAATTAAAGGAAATTAAAAATTAATGAGGGAGTTAAAAAAACTCATCATCCGTAAATAATGACCTATATGAATTAAAATTTATATAAATATAAAAAATAAAAAAATAAACATAGCTACCAAAAAAACCTGGATGAAACAAATTGGGAACAATGGCATGAAATAATAGATAAAAATAATAAAATTCAAAATTAAAATAAGTACCTTCAACACCCATCTCCATGGGTCATGGAAAAAATATTGTTTGGAACTATCACAATATATGAATTGGTAGTCGATGACCATCTTATACAACTATAATATACCAATAGTTAATATACAATATTAAAGGCATGATAAAATTATTCATAGTTGGTATCCTCCCCATGCACTATTCCTAGACTTTAAATTTAAATCAATTTCATGCTATTTTAGAATTGTAACCATTGAATTAATATTTTCATTTAAATTAAAAACAAAGTCAGAAGGGAATAAAACATAAATTTATTGTTTCCTGTTTTGTAATTAAAAAAAATTAACATATTCAATCATTAAAAAAGAATGAATGTTTTTCAATTTATGTAATGTAACTAATTAAAAAAATTTAATTTGGAAATGATCACATTATAGAAAAAAGGAAATATAGGCCAATATTTAATATTACATTAAAATTATACAAAGAATGTATGAGGGGAATGATTTTATAATCGTTAAAAGAAAATACTAGGAGAATATAAACACAAACATAACAACTAAAAAACTACTAGCCCCAAAATATTAGAATCACAACTTATATTTGAATAAATTTCAATATGAAATCAAACGCAAATGAAATCCTAAAACACTAGAGTGATGAAAAATACAACCTAGAATCATGGGGAAAATCCCTATGGAATTAAGGTAATGAATCATTGTGATTTTTAAACTGGTCATATTCACAATCAATCCATATCCTTCTATATATATAACACTTTTCTAAGAGAAATCATAAACTAGTGGCTATACCCATAATATAACCATCTATATTTGAATAACAAACTATTATATTATATCTATAATATAATACTAGGACATACATGGAGAATATGGGAAGAGTGTAATCATTCCCTAAAATGTACTTGTCCTAGATTCCTGACTATGTACCGATGGCTACCACGATCAATAAAATGGTGTGGAGTAACCAAGACTCTCATTGAAGCTGGTAAATGTTTAATTATTTATATTCCTACTACTAGAGTATATGTGGCAAGAAGGGTTGAACCCACAGAGAATGAAATTATAACCACTATTCTTCTAAAATCATTCAAAAAAACCCAATGTTGTCAGCAGTGTACTAGATTATCTATTTCTTATTTTTTTTCATTAAGTACAAAACTGACATAAAAAATCAAAATTATATCTAAACTAAATTAAAGTAAGAAATAGTTGAAAACATAATGAAACATAGATATAGAATGCCGATAAATGAACAATCAAGTAAATGTATTGGGAAAAAATCTCTATTCTACTGGTTTCTAAATAATTTTTATTCAGTTAAAAGTTATTGTAGTGTACCACCATAAGAGAATGAATTACCTCCCTATCCAAAAAATAAATCACCCAAGACGATCCATTATAGAGCTCTCCACTCCAAAATTAAGTCAATTGTGAAAAGTATGATTCAAAAATAACAATAGGTTAAACTCACCGTAATTCCTGTAGTATTGTGAATTTATTGTTTATTTTGAAAGATGTACTAATGATCATACTCACTAACTGATAGTGGAATTCTGAAAATTAAGTCATTGTGGTAAAAAATAAATTGAATGAATTCAGCATTGATCTCACCAATCAATACTGAAATAATTGAAATGATTAAGTGAAAAGGATGAATTTGAAGATAACCTACTGAACTTCACTTTCTCCCCGAACTATAGGATTTATCCTAACATTATCTCTAATACATAAACTAAAAACATTCAATTACAAAGAAAGAGATTTGAAAGAAAACAGAGGACGAGATCTCCCTCTCCTAGGTCAAATCATTATTGCTCCTAACCCTTGGGTCTCTATGTAGTGGTTCTCCGCGAAGTTCTCCATGATTCACCCCCAGGTTCTGCTCTGATTGGAAGTGTATGATCAAATGTATCAAATGAAATACCACCTTCAATATCATTGATACTATGATTTATATATCAACTTCCACCTGCTTTTCATCACCACATATTTCCACCTACTTTAAGTGTCCTTCATGTGTGCACCGCACACATTTGTTTTTTTCATGACTGACACGTCACATTATCTTTTCCCATGTAACTAACTCCTGGTGAGTTAGTTTTGTGAACCTAGACTCTATTTACGATTTGTTGTAAACCTCCACAACTAAAAAAAATTAAATAGTTAAAACATGAAAAAATTTAAATAATAGTAATTTTTTAAAGTCCAGTGTTATAATACATATTAAAAAGTTAAATAATGTTAACTAATAAATATCTTAAATGATAAATATTATTAAATATTTTTATTTTAGTTATTAATTTATTATTGAATATCTAATGAAATAAAATTATTATTATTTTAATTAACAGTTTGATTATTTTATTAATGTCAGTATAATTAGTAAATAGTTTTTATAAAATAATGTTATTTTTGAGTTAGGCAATTTTTTATTAAATATTTTATTTACTTTTCAAACATTAATAATAATTATTTATAAATTTAATTGAATTATAATCAATTGTAATTTATAATTATTTTAGTTTTAAATAAGTTCTATTTTATTAACTAATTTTACATCTTAATTTAATTCTATGACTAATTATTAGTTATAATTATTTTATATTGTAATTATTTTTAACTTATTAATGTTATTATTTATTATTTTATTTTAATAAGGTTAATCCCTTCCCAGTTTTTCTACTCCATCATGCCACGGGGGAGGGAAGGGGTTCTTCCATAGGAAACTGGTGCAGGGACGGCCCACTCCTTTTCGACATCAAGATCTATGGCTTTAGATGTGTGGTGCGTATCCTCCTTACAGTGGATATTCCTCCTATTTCAACTTGCAGTGGACGAGGTGGAGGACTCTTCAACTCCAGATCATACGGTAGCATCTTGGTCCATCTCCTCTTTAATTGAGATCTAGTAGACCTCCCCTGAATGTAATGATGAATTTCCTCTCCTCAAAGGAGCGGCTATGTTTTCTGCGCACACCCTGAGTCCTGTGAAGTTCATCGGCGATCAACTTGCCATGTGGATGGCGGATTGATTTCGAACCGATCCTGGTTTACCCTCCATCAGTGGCTCTGTGTCAGGCAGGGGGGCTTGAGGCGAGGCTTCAGTTGAGGAATATTCTTCCAATCAGCAATGCATATCTGCAGTGATAGATTTCGTTGCTCTAGAGCAGATCTGGGTTATCAGTGTTGGGACCGTAAATGATTGGCGCATGGTGTAGCAATAATCATGAGATAAAAACTAAAGTGCAAATGAGAAAAAATAAATCACACCAGATGTAACGTATAAAAACCACCAAATGGAAGGGGTAAAAAACCACGAGAAGATAGAAGGATCACTATGGGGTAAAAGTGGGTACACACTCACTCAATTATTACAAGGAAAAAACTCTCGTAATATTCTCTCTTGAATGAAGGGAGAACTGCCTCACAGAACCGCTCTTCTATGGGATCTATTGTACTGGTGATGAAAACCGATGATGAGATGCTGAAGGGAGAGGATGCTTGTGCCTTTTATAGGCAACTCCCACCCCTTCTCCTCCTTCTTCCGCTGGAATATTTGTGGGGGTCTGACCACCAAACACCAACCCAGCCCACCCCCTTAGACAAAGTGGGGGGGTTGTGTTGTCCAGAGGAATTTCTGCCGACACATCTACAATTTTGAGATTTGATTGAGAACCAATCACATCTCCACATCCTTTCTATCTGCCCAACCATGTTGCTCACGTATCTGCGAGGCCACTCGAGGATCTGCACCATCTGAACTTATCAGAGTTAATCGCCTTCGTCTAGAAATATGACAGATTTTCTTTAGTATGATTCTTTTGCATATCCACACTTCCTTCCTCCACCGCATCTCGGATAAAGTGATACTGTACCCCAATGTTCTTCATCCTAGAATGAAATTATGGATTCCTTGCAATGTGCAAGGCACTCTGACTATCACAAAACAATGGAATCTGCTCCTGTCTGTGCCCAAGCTCCTACAAAAACCTTCTCATCCAAATTGCCTCTTTGCAAGCCTGTGTAGCTGACATGTACTCTACCTCCATCGTGGATAAAGATACAACTGATTTTAACTTTGAAATCCTTCTCATAGCTCCTCCTGCAAGAGTAAACACATAACCAGTAGTGGATTTCCTCCGGTCAGAATCACCTACAAAATCTGAATCAACATATCCTTTAATTGTAAAATCTGATCTTCCATAACATAATGCAGCATCTGAGGTCTCCATGATGTATCTAAGGATCCTCTTCACTGTGTTCCAATGCTCATATCCTTGATTATCCATGTAATGACTAACTGCTCCAACTAAATTTGCAATGTCTGGTATAGTACAAACCATAGCGAACATTAGACTACCCACTACCGATGCAAACGGTACTTAAGACATTTCAATCCTCTCTGCTTTACTACTAGGACTCATCGTGGAGAATAACATGAAATTAACGGGAAGAGGGGTAGAGATTGGCTAATAGTATTCCATGTTGAAGAATTTCAAGACTCCCTATAAGTAACTCTTCTATGATAGCCCAATATTCCTATTATTTCTATCTCAGTAAATCTGCATCCCAAGAATCTTTTTTTCTAGTCCCAAGTCCTTCATATCAAACTCCCTAGCCAAATGTGCCTTCATCTCATGGATCTGATCATTGTTGGGGCCTGCAACCAACATGTCAGCCACATACAATAGAAGAATGATGAAATCATTACCATCTGAACACTTGAAATATGCTCAAGGATCTGAATGAAGTTTGTTGTATCCAAGGCTCATGATATAAGAATCAAATCTCTTGTACCAACACCTAGGCACCTATTTGAGACCGTACATAGATTTTTTCAACCTGCAAACCAAGTTCTCTTTTCCTTCTTCTGAAAAACCTTCTGGTTGGAGCATATATATCTCTTCATCAAGGTCACCGTGGAGAAAAGTAGTTTTCACATCTAACTGCTCTAGATGTAAGCTGTATATAGCAAACATCGCCAGAACTATCTGAATAGTCGTCAGTCTAACAGCAGGAGAAACCATTTCATTGAAATCAATACCTTCCTTCTGAGCAAATCCTTTTACCACCAATCTTACACGATATATTTCCACCTGGTATTTTCCATCCAACTTAATCTTAATGACCCATTTGTTTCTGATAGCCTTCCTTTTCATGAGGTAATGGAACAAGATCCCAAGTCCTATTCCTATGCAGGGCTTCAAGTGCCTCCTGCATCTCCGCCATCCATGAGGATACATCTGGACTTTGGGTTGCCTCCACAAAAGAATAAGGTTCTCCATCCTCTATCAATAATAAATACACAATATTGCTCTCAATGACATAGTATGAGTGCCGTACTAGTGCTCTTTTCTCCCGATTTGACCGTTGTGGTCCAGACTCAATTGGTACTTGATCATCATGCTCTGGTAATGCCTCAGAGGAAACTAGTTCTTCCTTGGACTTGTCCTCTACTTCAACTGTTGTAGTTTTTGTATTCTTCTTCTCCATGTCTTGATCAGTTGTCATTTTCACCTTGTCTTCTGCAAAAATGACATCTCTACTGATGATAAATTTTTGGGCAGTGGGATCCCAAAAACGATACCCCTTCACACCATCAGCATACCCCAAGAAGATACATTTCCTGGATCTCAAATCCAACATCGATATTTCCTGGTCATTATACATTGCATATATAGGACTTCCAAGAGTATGTAACCGAGAATAGTCAACAGGTTTACCAGTCCACATCCCCATAGGTGTCTTCAGCTCAATCGCCATTGAAGGTGATCAGTTGATCACATAACATGCGGTATTCACTACTTCTGCCCAAAAAGATTTGGTAATACCTGCAGTCTTCAGCATCACCCTTGTTCTATCCAACAGGGTTCTGTTCATCTACTCTGCCACTCCATTCTTCTGAGGAGTTTACACCACCATGAACTACCTCTTGATCCCTTCTTGTGGAAAAAAATAATCAAACTCATCGCTTGGATATTCTCTACCATTGTCTGTCCTCAGACAGATGATCTTATTTCCAGAGTCAACCTCCTTCCGCGCTTTGAATGTTTTGAAGACTTCAGAAACATCTGCCTTCTTCATGATTGGGTACAACCAACATCTCCTAGAATAATCGTCAATGAATGATACAAAGCACCATGATCCTCCTAGGGATATAATCGGTTCTTTCCAAATATCAGAATGGATAAACTACAAGATCTCCTGACTTCTTGCTGTTGACGTCCCGAACATTAACCTGTGTTTCCTGCTCAAAACACGATGCTCACAAAATGGTAAGGATACCTTTGTCATCCCAGGCAGCAACTTCGGATCTGCAAGAATCTTCAGGACTCTTTCTAACATATGGAGAAGCATCTGATGCCATAACGTCATCAATGCTTTCGTCGACGTAGTTGATGCAACAACTATCTCTGCCTCCTAGTACGTTTCACCAATAATCACGTACAGGTTCTTTGAGATCTTCTATGCCTTCATTACCACAAGCGCACCCTTCAAAATTCTCATCACTCCATTCTCTTTGAGATTCTTTCATCCGATATCATCGAATTGTCCCAAAGACAATATGTTCTTCCTCAGGCCCTTCACATGACGTACTCCTTCGACGGTCCGTACTATGCCATCATGCATCTTCTGTTTTATGATACCGACTCCAATGATATTCAGAGTTTGATCGTTCCCCATGTACACAAGTCCTTCCGAGATGGTTTCATATTGGTCAAACCATTCCCATCAAGACTTCATATGCCATGTTGCTCCTGAGTCGATAATCCATGCATCGTCGAGATGATGCCTGCTTCCAGCAGTTGTCGCCGCTTCACTTACTAGTATATCTCCACTTCCAGAAGAATTCACAACATTCCCCTGAGAGATCTTGTCACCACTCTTCTTATTCCAACAATACTTCTTGATTTTCCCCTTCTTTCCACAATTTAAACATGTTGCATTCTTCTTCTTACTCCTTGATTTGGACCTGCCATGATTTTGGCTCTCACTGGAACCACGCTCCATCATCCTTCCTCTCTCCATTGATAGAGCTTCTACTCGGTGCGAAGTTGTCTATCTATCCTCTTTGTTCTTGCGCTGACATTCTTCTTCAAGAACTAAAGTTGCAACATCATTAAAGAGCAGCATATACATCAGGATATTATTGGCGAGGTTGATGATGAGTTGGTCATACAAATCTGGAAAACTCTAGAGCAGAATCTCCGCACATTCAGTATCCATAATTTTATAGCCCAATGTCGTGAGCTGAGAGAACAGGGTATTGAGGTTGTTGATGTGGTTGGTCACCGACGATGACTCCGCCATCCGAAGAGTGTATACTTTTCTCTTCAGGAAAATTTTGTTTTGTAGTGACTTGGCCTTGTATAGCTCCGTCAGAGTATCCCATATTTCCTTTGCCATATTTTTCCCCACAATGCTCGATAGGACCCCGTCTGCCAAATCCAAATGGATGTTGGCAATAACATTCCCATCTATATCATTCCATTTCTCCTCCGTCGCACCCACTGTCTTTTCGCCAATTGCCAGTAGGAAATTCTCTTTCCGCAACACTGCATCTTCATTTTCCACAATGAAAAATTATTCCCGTTGAATTTTTAGATCTCAAATTTCGCTGCCATCTGGACACACCGTCAGTACATAACCTCCTCTATTTCACAACGGTGTATTTAATAATCTCAATAAAGTATTTCTGATGTTAAAGATGAACTGGAGTCGCAATCACAGAGCATACTAAAATTTTACGAGAATTATTAATACCCGAAAACGTGAACAACACCGGGCCAGAACCTTGTCTTTGATACCACTTGTTGGGACCGTAAATGATTGGCCGATGGTGCAGCAATAATCACGAGATAAAAAATAATGTGAAAATGCAAAAAACTAAATGACACCAGATGTAAAGTGAAAACCCCCAAATGGAAGGGGTAAAAAACCACGAGAAGAAAGAAGGATCACTATGGGGTAAAAGTGGGTACACACTCTCTCACTTATTACAAGGAGAAAAATCTGGTAATATTCTCTCTTGAATAAAGAGGAAACTGCCTCACAAAACTGTTCTGCAATGGGATATGTTGTACTGGTGATGAGAAATGATGATGATATGCTGAAGGGAGAGGATGTGTGTGCCTTTTATAGGCAACCCTCACCCCTTCTCCTCCTTATCCTGTGGGAATATTGGGTGGGGGTTTGTCCAGCAAACACCAACCCAACCCACCCCATTTCACAAAGTGGGGGGGCGGTGCTGTCCAGAGAAATTTATGTCGACACTCAGATCTGATTTGTGGTTGGAGAACAATGGAGTGGATAGTGAGTAGAATCATTTTCAGCGATGAGTTAAAGAAGGATAATGGTTGTTGTTGTAAGATGATTGCCGAGATGTGGTGTGGAAAACTATTGTGGCGCCAAGAATGAGGATAAGAAACGGTGCCAAGATGTGATACGGTGGCAAAGAAATGATTCCTTAAATGGTTACGGTGGAAATATATTGAAATGGTGGTTGTGTGAAGAGATTGGCACGGTGGTAATGGATAATAAGAAGCGTTGTTGAAGAGGGTTGGTGAAGTAGGATGAGGATACAATGGCTGAAGTGTTGTGCCTTATATGACGGTGGCATCAGGAGGGAAATGGTGCATGGTTGCACCATAAGAAATATAGTGGGACATTAGAAAAAAATTGATAGTGGCACCGTGAGAGGGTTGTGACCATGAAGCGAGGATGGTGCCACCATCACACTAAAAAAGAAGGAAAAATTAAAAATAGATTAAAACATAAATTACGTCTAATCAAAATAAATAATTTAAAGAAAGGATTAACAAATATAATTAAAAAATAAAGAACCAATAAACATAAATAAATTTATTAAACTAAAAAAATATAAATTTTTTAATAAAAACATCATATTATAAAACATATTTTAAAACTATAGAGACACTTATATTAAGAATCATGAAGGTTAATATAATTAGATAGTGATTTTAAATTAAACATTTATAAATCGAAATTAATTAACCATTAATAAATTGAATTAGAAGTATTAAAATTAATCAATGTGATTGAATTTAATTAAGAAATTAATTAAATTTTAAAATGATAATGTTAAAAAATTAAATGTTGAAGTAATTAATTAATTTATTAAATGAAAACATTTATGTTAATTGATTAAATAATAAGAATGTCAAATTTTAATAAAGCATTTATACATCTAAACTAAATAAAAATTTATAAAACTTATTAAATTAAATACAATCATTAATTAATTACTTTAAAAACTAAAATCACACAATTAATTATAAAAATTGATTAGTTAACAAATTTATTTATGAAATGTCAAAAATATGATTACTTAATAAAGTGTAAAAATTGCTAATTAAATCATTAAAAATTAACTAAAATGATTTGAAAAAACTATGCAAAATAAGCTCACATAAAATTTCCCCACACTTAAGAATTGTTTGTTCTCAGATAATCCCATTCTTTATCATCATTGAAAAACAGTAATAGGGTATTCGTGATACTGCTCAAATTGTAACATGTCCAACAATTTGAAAATAGAGGACTGAAGTGTCAATAGGATTTTGAATTGATAACACAAATCAAGTCCTACCTTAAACAACCTCTTATTAGAAACCATGATAGCAATGGACCATATATTAATGAAAGTGTCATGCCTGAAATATGAATATGCTTGGTGACTCATTACAATCCAAGTTCAAATTCAAAGTCCAAGATTGACAATATGTAAAATATCAATGGAATTAAGAACATAACCAAAAGAACATTATACTATGACTTTTAACCTAGGTTCCACATATATATATATATATATATATTTGAATCACCTTATTGAAAAAACCTAAATGACTCTCTTATATAAAATTGTCCCCTTCTTCATTTAGAGTTCATCATTCTCCTCACCTTAATAAACTTGTTTTTACCCTTGAAACTTTATTTTATATTACCAAAGCCACATATCAAGTGCTAGCACTGTGAAATGCACTTATTCACAGTGTACATAGGGATTTTAGTAAACATAAAAATGCACCCAACATTTAGGGTCTCCGAGATTCATCTTGAGATCCATGATTCCCAAATTAATCTAGTTTCCAAAGATTATATAAAAACACTTAACATTGTCTCATTAATTTGATTACACAGATAATTAAAGGGAAATTAGTTCCCTAGAATCAAAATGAAACTTCTAGTACCAAGGGTTATGATCATAATGTCACTAACAAGTTACCCATATCACTCTTAAAAGTAGTTCCTAAACAAAATTTCCATTATATCATTAAAACAAGATCACCCTTCAATCATCCACTAACATAAATTTTCAATTTCAAAGTAGTTTTTAACTACCAAACAAGAAACATCCTTAGGCAAGACCAAATTTAAGAAAAAAAAACAAGCATAAAATTGTTCAAGAATTTTAAATAATAATAAAACTTTTTTAAAAAAAGATTAATGTTGCAGTGGGAATTGACATGCCCACATTAAAGAACAATTATTTACAGTAATGAATTCAGCCCCTCCCAACATATAAAACTCAAATTTGTCCCCAAAGTTGAATTTTAAAGTAGAGACGAACAATTAATCAATTAAGGTTCAAAACAGGTTTTCAATTTAATAGATGGATGACATGTATAAAGGGTCTCATTGATGTTTAAAAAGTATTGTTTGCTGCAATGAATAACATAACAGTAGGTTCACACGAAAATACACACATAAAAATTTATTCCAGTGAATAATTTTCGATACAACTCAAAAGTATCATGTGAGGTGTAAATGCATTATGTACCTAGTGCTATCATTTTAACAGATTGGGTTAAATAATGTGTTCAATAGAGCAGATAAATTAATGCTAAAACACTCCAACCTAATGTAGATTAAATATAAAATTTCTCCGGCTATATGAACCCCCTACTTAATTTCATGCGATGAATGGTTTTAATAGAAATTAAATTAAGTTTTTAGTAGTTACGTACATGCAGAAGTTTATTTTACATAGTGAAATTAAGCATACATTCATTAAAATACATGAATAATATTAAACTTATGTAGAAATTATTTATTTAAAAATCAATACATGCTGTATAATTTTATACAATTCAAATAATGTAATAGGATTTTCTAATACAAGCAGAATTTCCAAAAACAACTACAATAATTTACAATGTAATGGTCACTAACTCACCCATTGTAATAATGGTAACTTAGTAGTGGATTTTATTAAAGTGGACGGAGAGTAGAAAAATGAATATAGAAGTTAGGACACTTCCATGGATAGGTTTGTCATTAATCCTCTTCCAAGGAATTCCACACCCTTATTGATACGAGCAGCAGTATCCTAAAAACACAGAGCATGTTAACAAAGAGAATGAAATAATAGGAATTTCAAAGAAATAGATCACAGAAGAAACACTTTATTAAAGGTTATAAATGAAACCAGGAAAAGACAAAATGCACCATGGGTTGCCTCCCATGCATCGATAATTATTAAAGTCTTAAGTTAGGATTTATTCAAGATGAGTTTTCAAGCACAGTGAAGGCATCGAAGCCCTTTGGTTGTCCCTCAAAATAATGTTTTACTCTCTTCCCATTAGCTAATATGGTTTTGTTTTCTTCACCTAAAATTTTAAAATCTCCATTATTAAGCACTCTTATAACTAGAAAATTTCTAGACCACTATGCCTTATGTTTTCCAGGAATGATTTGAGACTAGAATTAAAGACGAGGACCTTCTGGACAGGTTTAAAAACTTTGGTTTGTATGATGAAATAATGAAATATTTTAGTCCTCTCTATATAAATTATTTAACTATCATAACTCTCACTCTTAATCTCTTCATGTTCACATAAATCAAGTAATATCCTCTCACTAGCACTCTTAAAATCAATGATTAGAGCCTTATATTCCCAATAAGACTTGTCATGCAACTCCATAGGTATATGACAACATTTTCCAAACAAAATTTTGTAAGGATACATATATATTAGGGTCTTCAAATCAGTATTATATTCTAATAAAGCATCATCCATTTTAAGTGACTATTCTTTCCTAGAGGATGATAAAGTTTCCTCGTGTATCTGTTTTAGTTCTTTATTTGAGATTTCCACTTATCAACTAGACTGTTCATGATAAGAAGTACCAGTTTTATGAATTCAATAATATTTTTTCATCAAAGATTTAAAATTATAGTTCTTAAAATGTGTTCCATTTTCAGTGATAAAGGCTTTTAGAACTCCAAATCTTGTAATGATGTTCTTTTTGAAAAACATTATTATAGAATTGGATTGATTATTGGGCAGTGCATCTTTCTCAACCCATTTTGACACACAATCTATAGAAACAAGAATATACTAATTTACATGAGATGATGAAAATAGAGCCATGAAATCGAAACCCCATACATAAAAAATCTCTACTTCCAGAATACCTTGTCAGGTTAACTCTTTCTTCTTACCCACATTGCCTAACCTCTGACATCAATCATATCCAACCACATAGCTCCTAAAATCCATAAAAATAGTTTTCCAATAGAAAATATATTGTAAATATTTCTAAGAAGTATTTTCACCACCATGGTGACCTCCCCAAGGTGAAGAGTGAAAGCACTCTAAGACAGGAAACATCTCTTTATCAGACATACATCTCATATGAATACCATCAGCACATCTCTTAAATAGTAGGGGGTCATCCCAAAGGTAGTATTTAAGCTTAGAAATGAATTTATTTTTTTGGATATTGGATTAATTTTTGGGAAATACTCCTACTGCAAAGAAGTTGGAAAAATCTTCTATACTTGAAGATTACTTAATAAAAACAGTGAGAAGCTTCTCATCCGGAAAAGAAGAGTTTACCTCCCTTGGATCTTCAGAATGGGAATAGGGAAGCCTTGATAGGTGGTCAACAACTATATTTCCAGCTCCCTACTTATCCTGAATCACTAAATAAAACTCTTATTGAAATAGAATTCATCTAATTAGCATTGGATTAGTTTTCTTTTTATACATAAAGTACATTATTGATGAATGATCAATGAAAATAATGACTTTTGATCCTAACAAATATAGTCTAAACATTTCAAGAGAAAAACAATTGTTATAAGTTATTTTTCAGTGGTGGTGTAATTCATTTGATTATTTTCTAGAAATCTACTAGCTTAATAAACAACATGTAACTTAATATCTCTCCTCTTTCCAATGACAAAACCTATAATCATATCACTAGCATCACATATATGTTCAAAAGGATGTTTATATTCAAGTGCGGAAATAATAGGTGATGTAGTGAGTTTTTATTCTAATAGATTAAATGATTTAAAACAGTTTTCATCAAAGATGAAATGTGTATCCTTGACTAGTAAAGAACATAAGGCATAGTTATTTTAGAAAAGTCTTTTATGAATCCCTAGTAGAAACTCGAATTCCCTAGGAAACTTCTAACACATTTTATATTTTCAAGAGGTGGGAGATTTTGAATGACTTCAATTTTAGTAGTATCAAATTCAAAACATCTCTTGGACAACTTATGACCAAAAATAATACCCTCTGTGACCACAAATTGACACTTCTCCCAATTAAGAACATGATTAGTTTCAATACATCTTTCTTAGACTAATTCTGGATTTCCATGAAAATTATAAAAGGTACAAAACACAATGGATAAATCATCCATGAAAACCTCAATGATTATTTCAATCATATATGAATGATATCCATCATACGCCTTTGAAAGGTGGATAAAGATCCACACAACCCAATGGGAATTCCCTTATAAGAAAATGTCCCAAAGGGGCATGTGAAAGAGGTCTTTTCCTGATCCTCTAGAGTAACATGAATCTTGTTGTAACCAAAATACCCATCCCGGAAACATAAAAATTCATTACCAGCAAGTCTGTAATGAATTTGATCAAAGAAGGGAATTGGAAAATGGTCATTCCTAGTGTCTACTTTAAGCTTCTAAAAACTATACAGACTCTCCATTTTATGGATTTCCTTACTAGTATTTCTTTATTTTTTTATCTTTTTTTACTATAGTGAAACCTCCTTTATTGGGGAAAACCTGGACAGGGCTTACCCAAGAACAATCAGAAATGAGATATATTATTCTTGTGTCTAATAGTTTGATCACTTCCACAATTACTAGTTCTTTCATATTTGGATTTAATCTTCATTGACACTCTACCCTAGGCTTATGGTCAGGCTCCAAAGGTATTTTATGCATGTAGAATGATGGACTAATACCGTTTATATCAATTATAGTCCTGCCTATTGAAGATTAAAATTTCTTCAAAACACTCAATTTTCATTCTTCTAGATTATCATTAAGCTTAGTAGAAATTATGATAGGAAAAGTGGAATACTCAACAAAAAATGAATATCTCAAATGAGAAGGTATTTGTTTTAGTTCAAGAGTGGCTGGTTTTATACTCGAAGGAAGAATCTCAGACCTGGGAGGTAAAATATATTCAACATATCTCTTGAAAGGAGTATTAAATGAAGAAATATTTTTTAATTTCATGTTCAGATTCAGAAATAACAGTATTTATGTCCAAACTAGAAAACACACTGTCCAGATTTTCCATATCAGAATTCAACAGATTGATCAAAATAGAATCATCATGTTGTCTTATAATGTTTTCTAAAATTCATCAATGTGTCCAGTAAGTTTTGGGTTAACAGAGACACCCTAAATTTCATTAAAAATATCATATGATTAGAAACGGAGGAGTATTCTAAATTAATAATTGAACGGCTGTACAGTTCTAGAAAATTTACTAGATTTAGTGTTTGAACATAATTTTCAATGTCTAAGACAGATTAAACAAGATTCTCAGCTTCTAAATTATTTTCTTCAGTAGAGGATCGATATTCAGATTCTTCATATGTTCCAATTGAGTTCACATCTTCTAAGAAATCTACCATTGAACATTTTTCAGAAAAATTTGGTCTTTTAAAAATTTTAATCCCTTCAAACTCTTATTGTTGTTCACCAATTTGTAAAATTAATTGACCCTTTGAAACAACAGTAACAACACCACATGTGGCTAATAAGGTATTACCTAAGATGATGGGAACCTCTTGATCAAAATCCATGTATAAAACTAAAAAGTCTGCAGGCATAAATAGCTTCCCAACCCTAACTAGAAAGTAATCTATCCTACCCACAGGATGAATGAAAATCTATCAGCTTACTATAGTATAACTGTGGTGGGATGAAGATAATTGAACCTCATCTGTTGAAATAGTGAGTATGGGAGAAAATTAATACAAGCAACTAGATCACACAAACAATTTAGTTGATTATTATTCCCTGTGATACATGGGATAAAAAGCTACCTGGGTCTTTCAATTTAGGTGGGATTTTCTTTTGGAGTACAGCACTGAAATCTGTAGTGAGGGTGTATATTGAAAATTATTTTAAAGTATTTTTCTTTAAAATAATTTTAAAAGGTATTTCAGATAATATGGGATTTGAATTATGTCTTGGATGAATAGAATGTTTACATGATGTTATGAAAGGAGACCAAAAACAGAATAAGTTCAGCCTTGGTGTTACTTTGTGGTTTCAACTTCTCAAAAAAAGGGATGGGTGGGGAATTTTTTTAAGGATAATAGGTTTATCTCTCATCTCTTCCTTAACATTTTATTTTTCCATTATTATTTTTATATTTAGAAGAATTTCCAGTTATTTCTTGAAATTATTAATTCAAATTTCTATCGTTTTCAAAAAAATTCTATGATCTTTAAGCTTGTGTGCAAAGCAATATTTTTTTACCAGATTGAAGAAAATTTTCATTTTGGACTTTTTCATGATTTTTTAGCAACAGTTTCAGTATTCAGTAATATTATAGTTATAATATCCATGGAATTATTTCTAGGGTTATGCTCAGTGGTACTTGAAAGTCGTCTTTTTTCCCTTGAAGAAAATCTCTAACAAGTTGACCAAGTTGTGTTTCCATGTTTTGCATTCTAACATCTATTTTCATTTTATCTTACTCATATTGATTTTGATGATTGGTTATATGAGTCATTATTAGTTGAATCATAGAATACATTTGATTATCACTATTTTCTAATGCATTTGAATACTCACCCCATTGTTGATTTTGAATGTTTGATATTTGTTGGGTAGAGTAATTTGGGGTAGTGGATTGTTTAATAAACCCATGATCTTTCTATGAAAAATTTGGATGTTTCTTATAGTCTTGATTATAGTTATTTGAAAATGGATCTTCTTTAAGAGTCATTCTAGGACAATAGTTAAAAAATTAGAATTTTACTGTTGTTGGGTGGGCATATCAATGATAGGAAAAATATTTTTAGTATTCCAAAACATACCACCCTGGACACATTGTTCCCTTAATGATTGGTTGGTGTTTTGATAGCCAAGTAGGTTAACAATTTTTTAGAGTTATGGTTCATTAAAGGTTGCAATTGGTTGGTGGTTTCAAAAATTTGAGCTTGAGTTTCATTCCTTGAACCTATGTTTGGGTAAACATTTCTATTGACTCTTTTTATTCGTTAATTCATATGTTGAGAGTTCAGGGATAGGGTGTTAAATATTTGTCTCAATTCATCATCTGTCTTATCATTGTAATTACCCCAGTGGCCTGATAAACTAGATTCTATACAAGGGAGGACGTCCCTTCATAGAAGGTTCCCATGATTAGGTGAGATGGGAGTTGATGTTGGGGACATTGTCTAAGAAGGTCCTTGAATCTAACCCATGCTTCATGGAAAGCTTCTCCATCCTCTTGATAACAACTAGTGATTTTAGTTCTTAGTTCACCCTAAAGTCTTTGGGGAAAAAATTCCATATTAAATAAATTGTAGGCTTGATCCTTGTTTTAAAATCCATTCTTATATAGGATTAGAAACCAATTCCTAGAATTCCATTTATGGGAAAAGGGAACAACTATCATTACAAGTTCAATTTCCATGAGTCCTATAAAAGGTAACTACTGCACAATATTGAAAAAATCTCTAATGAATGCAAGAGAGTCCTCATTAGATAATCCATTAAATGTAGGCAGAAGTGAAATGTGTGACTATTTAAGCTCATAACTCTATGCTTTAGGAGATAACATAATGGAAGAATGATTGCTTGAAACATGTGGAAGTTGGAACTCCCTCATCCTAATCCATTCATTTTAATTAAAAATTTCAAGTTAATTTTTGATGTTGTTTGGTACAGGAACTCTCCTATCTAGATTTTCCATTTCAAATTTGTTTTTCTTTCTTATAGTAGTTAAATGTTTATCTAATCTAGGGTTTAGAGGCCCTAATATAACACCATAAGTTTTTATGATCATGAAAACCACAATAGAAAATACGCAATAGTAAGAAAATAGTAACAATTCAGCAAGGGAGGAAACCGATTTTTTTACAGTTATCAAATTTTCCATTTTTTTTCTTTTTGAGTTTTTTTATATGTATTTTTTTTAGTTTTTTTGAATTAATGGCTCATGCATTCCCCAGAAATGGTACAAAAAACATAAACAAGACTGTTGTTGAAGCCAATCAATGTTTAATTATTTATATTTCTATTGTTATAGTATATGTGGAAAGATAGGTCGAACTCACGAAGAAGGCAATTATGACCACTATTCTTCAAAAAACATTCAAAAAGACCCCACTAATGTCAGTATTGGACTAGAGTTTCTTTTTTATCTATTTTTATTAAGCAGTAAAGTGAAAGAACATTTCAAATCTTGTATCTAAACTAAATTGAAGGAAGAGATAGTTGAAAATATAGAGAAACAGAGATATAGAATGTTGATAAATGAAGAATCAAGTAAATTCCCAGGGAAAAATCTCCATTTTACTGATTTTAAAAGAATTTTGATTGACATAAAAGTTTTTCCAATGTACCACCATAGGAGAATGAATTACCTCCCTCTCCAGGAGTTAAATCACTCAAGCTGAAAAATTTTAGAGATCACCACTCTCAAATACATCAATAATGAAGTTTTTGATTTGATAATGACATTATGTCAAACTCACAGAAATTCCTGAAGTATTATAAATTTATTATTTGTTTTGAAAGATGTATCCACGATCAATCTCACCGACTGATAGTAGAATTTTGAAAATTAAGTCCTAGTGGTAAAAACACAATTGAATGAATTCTGCATTGATCTCACCGATTAATTCAGAATTCATTGAAATCATTAAGTGAAAAGGAGTAATTTAATGATAACCTACAGAACTTCACTTTCTTCCTAAACTAGTATATACCCCGACATTATCTCTATTACATAATCTAAAATTATTCAATGATAAATAAAGACATATGATTGAAAAAAAAGGATGAGATCTCCCTCTCTTAGCTCAAATCGATGCTGCTCCTGGCCCTTGGGTCTCCAAAAAGAGGTTCTCAAAGAAGTTCTCTAAGATTAACCCATGAGGTTCACCACTGCTTGGGAGTGTATGATCAAATGTATCGAATGAAATCCCTCCTTCAATTGCGCTTCTACTCTACTTTATATATCAAATTGTCACATGTTACTCACCACCGTATCTTTCCACTAACATTATATACCCTTTCTGTGTGCAACACATGCATGCATTTTTTCATGACTGACACGTCACACTATCTTTTCCCATGTAACTAACTCCTGGTGAGATAGTTTTTGAACCTGAACTCTATTTAGGCTTTTTTGTGAATCTACACAGCTAAAACAAAATAAAATAGTTAAAACATGAGGAAATTTAAAAAATAGTTATTTTTTAAAGTCTAATGTTATAATACATATAAAATTTTTCACTAAATTTAACTAATAAGTATCTTAAATTATAAATATTATTATATATTAATATTTTTATTGTTAATTTATTAATAGATCTTTAATTAAATAAAATTATTATGTTTTTAATTTGTTAACTATTAATTAATTTTATTAACGATATTATTATTTTTAATTATTTCTTATAACATAATAATATTTTTGAGTTAAAAAATTATTTATTATATATTTTATTTAGTTTACCAATTATAATAATAATTATTTATAACGTTAATTGAATTATTATTATTTGTAAGTTAAAATTATTTCAATTTTAAATATGATCTATTTTATTAAATGATTTTACATAGTAATTTAATTTTACAATTAATTATTATTTATAACTATTTTATATTATAATTACTCTTAACTTATAAATTTTATTATTTATTATTTTATTTTAATTAGGGAAATTCCTCTTCTTTATTTCTTCTCCATCACGCCACAGGGGAGGGAAGAGTTTTTTCTGTAGGAAACTACTGCAACAACGGCACAAACCTCTCCTACTCCTTTTCGACATCAATATATATGGCTTTAGATGCGCAGTGAATATCCTCCTTGAAGTGGATATTTTTCATGATTGACTTATAGAAAACGAGGTGGTGGAATCCTCAAATCTAGCTCATGTGGCGGCGGCTTGGTCCAACTCCTCTTCAATCGATATCTAGCAGACCTCCCCTAAATGTAATGATGATTTTATCCTCCTCTAAGAAGAGGATATGTTTTTGTGTACAGCTCGCATCCTTCACAATTCAGTGGTGATTTTCTTGTCCTATGGATGGTGGATTGATTCCGAACAGATCTCGGTTCACCCTCTATCAGCAACTCAGCGTCAGGAAGGTGGGCACGAGGTGAGGCTTTGGTTCCGAAATCTTCCTTCAATCAAAAATGTGGATCTGTGGTGAAGGATTTTGTTGCTCAAGAGCAGATCTGGGTTTTCAGATCTGATTTCTGGTTGAAGAACAGTGGAGTGACTAGTGAGTAGAAATAGTTTCAATAGTGAGTAAAACAAAGAGCAAGGTTGTAGTGGCAATATATTGGTAGAGATGCGGTGTGGGATACTGTTGTGGAACTATGAATGAGTATGTGAAATGGTGCCAAGATGTGATACAGTGGTAGAGAAATAGTGCCTCATATGGTTATGGTGGAATGAGATTGAAATGGAAGCTATGGTAAGATATTGGAACAACGGAAAGGGAGAAGAAGAAGCGGTGTTGTAGAAGGCTAGTTGCACCATGAAGTAGGCTGAGGATATGATGGTTAAAGCGTAGTTCCTTAGATATCGGTGGCACCATGAAAAAACTGTGCACGGTGGAAATGGTGTGTAGTGGCACTGTAAGGAATACAATGGGACAATAGAAATAATTTGATAGTGGCATAGTGACAGGGGTGAGACTCTGAAGTAAGGACAGTTCCACCATGGCACCGTAAAGCAACGAAACATTACAAATAGATTAAAAATTAAATTAAGTCTATTCAAAATAAATAATTTAAAGTAAGTATTTACAAAGATAATTAAAAACGGAAGAACTAATAAACCTAGATAAATTTATTAAAAAAAGAAAATTTGAATTATTTAATAAAAACATCAAATTATAAAACATAAATTAAAACTAAAGGGACACTTAAATTAAGAATCATGAAGGTTAATATAATCCAAAAGTGAATTTAAATTAAAATATTTTATTTTGAAATTAATTAATCGATAATAAATTTAATTAAAAGTATTAAAATTAAGAAATAAGTGATTGAATTTTATTAATAGTGTAATTAAATTTTAAAAAGATAAAGTTAAAATATTAAAAGTTGAAGTAATGAATTAATTAATTAAATAAAAAAATTTAGGTTACTTGATTAAATAATAAGAATGTCAAATTTTAATAAATCATTTATACTTCTTAACAAAAAAATAATTTACAATACTTATTAAATTAAAGTAATACGTTAATTAAATAATTTTACATATCAAATCACACAATTAATTATAAAAATTAATTAGCTAAAAAATTTAGTTATAAAAAAGAAAAAATATTGGTTATTTAATAAAGGTTAAAAAATAGTTAATTAAATAATTAAAAATTAAATAAAATGATGTGAAAAGCTATGTAAAATAAGGCCACATCAGGGAGAATCATCAACCATGAATCACAAACAATCTTACTGGAATCTTCAAAAATACATCAAATCACCTGGAAAACCCTTATAATAAAGATCAAAATTTTCTATATGAATAAGAATATAATAAATCATATCCCCTCGCATTATTAATTCAATCAATTCACTCGGTTAAAAAATTCTTCCCGGACTATAAGAAAGGGTGTCCATTAAGGTTATATTTACCTAAATAAAATTATTTATAAAAATACAAATTGAAATTATGTTTTCATCCAAAATAAAAAAAATAGAATGGATCTTTAAATCAATTTTTATATTTAAAATATTAGTTAAATCAAATAACAATATGTATATATATGGAAATAACAAAACTAAGATGTCATATAAGAAAAAAACATCAAAAAATCATATAAATATGACAAAAATATATGTCAATAATCAAGCGACGTAAAAACATTTTTAATAATTATAATAATTACAATAGAATAACTACACTTCCATCCCATAAATCACTTATTTTCTTTTCAACACCCCTTAAATCGTATTAAGATCATGTCTGGAATCACTATGATATCATTTGAAAATATAAAATAAAATTTTAATTCCTAAATCTTTTACAAAGATTCTCCAAGGTATTTAAATAAACACATAGTATGTAAAGCTTACATGGAAATAGAGATTGAGAACATAATCATGAAAAAAAAATTAAACTAACACATTAATAAACATTCTTTGAGTGATATTAATAGATACTATTAATATAATTTCCATAATGTTCAATCCATGAGTTAGAAATAAGAAAAATCTATTCTTTTAAATGCAATGTAATATACATGGAGAAATATAACTTGTGTTCATAGAAAACAATATATAGAACATAATTATCTAATTCCAAATCAAATGGATTAAATATATGAATATTATAAAATTCTAAAAAATTGGGTATAGATGTATATAACTAGCATAAGACTATTGATAATAAATAAGAACTTAAAAGAATATCACCAGAATGATGCACTTTCCTTAAGTCTTCATCTAGATCAAATGGATATTGAATTGGGAAAGTAATGAATGATAAATCGCCTTAGAAAAGAAAATATCAAGATAGAGAGGAGGGGTGATGGTGTTTTCCCATAGAAAATGATGAATCATAATTAATTAAATTTTAATATTAAATCCATTTATTAAATTAAATTAATTAAGAATTATATGATCCATCCTCATAGAGTCTCCACTACTAGAATTCCTACCTATATCAATGCATCTATACCAATAGTTTTTAAAAATCGTTGGTATAGGTACCCATTCCCAATGGTTTTTCCAAACCACTGGGAAAATTCCACATTGAGACCACTTTTCCAACGGTTTGGAAAAACCGTTCGGAAAGGATATGGATTTCCCAATGGTTTTTCAAAACCTTTTGGAAAAGCCTACTTTAAGACCACTTTTCCCAATGGTTTAGTGGAACCATTGGGAAAGGGTATGGATTTTCGAATGGTTTTTTCTAACCATTGGGAAATAACAACTTTTACCCCACAATTCTCTATGGTTTGGAAAAATTGTTGGGAAATAAATACCCCTTACCAATGGTTTTTCCAAACCATTGGGAAACGCCACATTGGGACCACCTTTCCCAACAGTTTTGGAAAACTATTGAGAAAAGCCCACATTTATACCAATTTTACCAATAGTTTGGAAAAACATTTGGGAAAGGTTATGGATTTACAAATGGTTTTTCCAAAAGACTGGGAAACTCCCACATTGACACCATTTTTTTCAATGGTATGGAAAAACTATTGGGAAAGGGTGGGTAGCTATCCCAACGGTTCAAAAAACCATTGGAATAGGTACCATTGCTTTTTATGAATTCTTTTTCCGAATATCAACAAATAAATCAGTATATAAATTACATATATATACATATCTAAATATATTCACAAAGGTAACTGTAGGACAATGGTAAATTCATTGATATATAACCCATATGATGTGGGTTCAAACCTCTGCTGCAACGTGTTTTTAAAATTTATCTATTCCAATGGTTTGGGAAACCATAGGGTGATTTGGTGTGGGGAAAGACCTATCCTCACAGTTTGGGGAAAAATTTTGGGAAATACCTATACCAACATTTTTATAATCATCGGTATAGGTCTATACCAACCATTTTCAAATCCTTGGGATTTGTCTTTCCAATTGGTTTTACCCAAAACATTGGGATAGCTCTATCCCCATACCAAATCACCCAATGGTTTCCCAAACCCCTGGAATAGGCTATACCAACTGTTTGGAGACCTATACCAATGGTTCTAAACCATTGGTAAAGGTAATTTTTTTATTAGTGAAAGTCATAGTGTAATGACCCTTTCAGTTCTCCATTGTGATGTGTACCTTCCATTCATGTTGTTTTTCACCTCCTCCAGGTAAAAACAATAATACCATACTCTAGTACATCATGATGTTTACTTCCCCACACTTTGAAAAAATAACCTTCCACGAATTGCCTCATTATATGGCCTTCTTTGTGGTTGAATACATCCTCACTAGTCTTATTGTAGAATTCCATGGTTCATGGATTGATAAATCATCCTCCATGAATTTTTTTAAATAATAAATTAGTGGTCAATATGAAATGAACAATAAATATCTATATGATCATTTATATAGGGAATGGTTGAATCAATAATCACTTCAATTTACATTTTCAATCATATTAAAAATAAATTTTCTCTAATTAAAGAGAAATGAATATTCTAAAAAGTTTGAAGAAAATTAAAACTATTGGAATATTAATATTTACAAATTTGAATACTAAATATGATTATATAGACTTTCAAATGGTTTATAAATAGTCAAATTCCATAAAAACCAATAGAAAACAATTCCTCTATATGTGGTTACAACAATAAAGAAAAAAAACTACACATTAAATGAACTATGGTTAGTAGACAATGCATTTTCTCCTCTCATAGATAATAGATATAATAATATTTTTTCCAAAAAGTATAATAACCTTCAAAGAGAGTATTCATTATTATTTAACATTGATTATTATATATTTTCACACAAAATGTTCATGAAATTACATCTTATTCTTTGTTTTCTTTCTCAAAAGAGAAAAAATAACATTCAAATTGTAATTCTATATATTTTTTTTCCCATCACCTCTTCTTATGGTAATCTTTATTAGGTCAGTTATTTGATAAAGGATATTTGGTTCCTTCTAAAGACGAATACCATTACTTAAAAATTGTTCATATGATCACCAAGGAAAAATTTTGGTTTGATATTACCTTATCTAAAACATCATAGTAAATCTTTTTATGGATGACTCCCCACATTTATTGACTGGTTAGTTTATCACATCAATTTTTTTATAAAACATAATTAGAAAATATAATGGAATATTCCAAAATTATACTTCTGCAACCTATTCATCCGATCTCTTAGAAACTTCAGTTGTACATCCCCTCGCTTCAAAAATGTCTTGTGATACCCCCCCCCCAGTAATAAAAACTTTTATATAAGAAAGGTAATTTTGTGATTTTATGGAATATTGTGGACATAATTGAAACATTCTATTTAATATTTTTATTATCCAACTTTGAAAATAAATAAAATCTCCTAATAATAGGACTTCTCTTTAATACTTGGTGTCAAAAAGATTCATAAATATTCCATCCAACTTAAAATCATTAATATATACTCGATAATATTCAGAAAATAGATTGATCACTATAGAAAAAAAAAATTATACCTTTAAAAAAGTTCATTACTGACCTTCGAATAAGAATAATTTTATACTAATAATTATTTTCAAAAAGCTTCATGGAAATATATATGACCAATATATTTTCCTCTGATGATCCTTTTTAACAACATAGTAAAATATAACAATTATTCCTTCATAAAATTATTTCATTTGATGATATTAATCATAACTCTTTATCTATTGCATTCAAACACCATACTTAAACTGATGATCTTCATAAAAAAACGTTCATCTGATTACCTCAACCAAAACCATTAATCCAATGACTTAGTGATTCGCATCCAATCAACTGGTAACGATTAAATTGGTTTGTCTATGAGATTTTTACTAATGTTATAATGAGATAAATCTAGAAGAAATTCATCCACAAAACACCACAAAAACATCCCTTTGCAACTTTAAAACATTTCAATGTTCATAAATATTCATTGAAGATTTTTTGAAAACGCATTATAGATTTCATGAACTATGATTCTGTGTATGTATATTGAGTGAAACCCTTAAATATTATTCTCAACTACCCTTATTCAAAACATAACTTCATTTATCCATATCATCCAAAACATTAAAAACATTAAAAATCTGAATCTATCATGCCAAATCTCTTGCCTATATCTTTTATACTTTAAATATCCTTATAACTATCTAGCATTAACTTTGTATATACAAATAATTTTATCCTCATTTTGACTTATTTCAGTTCATGATATAGTAAAATAATCATGATGTTAGATACAATAAGAATATAAAAGCATCACTAAATTCAAATTTCAGTGAACTCTCAATCTAAAAACCCATAAAATTGTGATATAATAAACATTATGTAGGAAACTATGACTAATATTATCACTTTAAAATAATTAATATGATAAACATAGTCTAGTAAATGTTATATGGTCTTCTCTATCAGGTATCCCATATTAGAATGTTTAATAAAGTCATGTCACATATGATAGAAAATAAGATACAACCCTTTTTAGAAACTACCTCCATTGATAAAAATCTCAACCAACAACCTTTATCATATTTTAGCTTCCAAAAAACACCTCAAATCCATTTGATCCCAAAATAACTCCCCCTTGTATTTTTATGAAAACCAAGAAATATAAGTCACTAAAACATTATAACTCCTAAAATAGATTCCTTATAAAAAAATCAAATCCTACATGAGAAAACATGGTGTAGGAAACATGAACTATTGAACAACAATACCATGTCTTCCATAATCAGTGACATTAGAAATTTTTATATACAAAACACAATAAATTTCTTCTTCCACTTGGAACTTTCATTAAGAAAATAACTCGATATAGAAAGAAAAACATTTCATTTCTCCAATTTAACAAACTATTAAAATAGAGTATATATATTGAAATCACATGTTACACTTTTAAAGAACTACCACTAAATAAATGATTTATCTCTAATGGAAAAACACATACCAATGTATATAATGATGATAAATCATATTTATCCTCATTTGGAAACACTGTCCAAATACAAGATAATAGTGTTAATATGAAAACATTGTTTATCCTTGAATAGGTTGAATTTGTACACCCCTACTCAACCCCAACTATTGAAATTTTTTCCTTTGGAAATTTCATAGTGAAAATATCAGCAGCATGATCCATTGTAAGAATAAACTCCAACATTTTTTTTCATATTTCTATATACTCATTGATAATGTGATATTAGATATTAATGTGACTGGAATAATAATTGTTCATATGATTCTCAATAAAAATTATATCTCATTCTATATCACAGCCTAATAGAGGAGGAAACATCACATTAACAATCAAATATTTTAACATTGTTTTCATCAACATATTTTTTTTGAAATTTAAGTGAAAGATATATGCTCAACTATAGTAGTGAGAAGAATTATAAAATTTTCTTATTTTTATCCCAACTCACACATATTTATATTAAAAGGAAAAACAACAAAATGTATATCATTCTTCATAAACACAACTTAATCAATATTAATCTATATTAAAAAAAGGGTCAATATTTCTTGAAATGACATATTGCATTCAAAATTTAGTTCGTCCTTTGATTTATCTAAGAATAAATTTTCACACCATGATATTTAATTGTTTTTTGGGAACATTGATACCTATTAAAAAATTTGACAACATAGAAAATATATGGTCTTTAATCCTTTAGATACAGTAATCCTCCAAAAAACATCTTAACTCGCTAAGAGCAACCAACATTCCAAAATACCTCTTTTGAAAATATAATTCTCAATGAAAGGTGTGTGGAAACATTCATTTAATATACCATTACAAATATTTTATAATGATACATAGAATAATTATTTCAACATAAAAAATGAATATCATATTTTCAGATATTTATATGAAAATAAATTATTTCATTTCTCTTATCATAGAATATTAAAAAATATTTTCATCTCTTCAAAAAAAAATTCACATAATTCTTAATCAATACCTAAAGAAAAAATTTCATCAAAATAAACAACCCCATTGAGGAAAACCGCTTGATTTTATTTTTTTTATAGAGGCCACTATCAAATCATACTTTCTTCCAGTTCTACTTCATTTATAAAGTATTGAAATTGGATTACAAATGTCTTAATGATTTATTCAATCCATACAAAATGTTCATTAACCTGCACACATAGAATTAATCATTCCCAAAAACAATGCTACAGGGCCGTTCAATATAAACTTCATCATCAAGATCTCTATTAATAAAAGAGATTGGACATACATTTTTAAAAAATTATATATCCATATTATGGTTATAAAACAAAATATTATAATAATTATAAATACTTCCACTATAAAAAGGTATCATAAATGTAAATGGCATTAATTTTTGAGTAACATTTACAAAACATTTTTTCGTCGATTATTATCACTTCACCTTATTCATTTAACTAGTTTCGGAACACAAAATTTATCAAAAACGTATTCTTATTTTTAGGTTTGGATATAATTTTCCATGTATCATTAGTTTCCCACTGATCGAGATCATCATTTTTTGCATCAATCAACTCTTGATTCTCTGAAGATTTATCAACATATTTTGGATCAACCATAATTATAATTAATATCATGGAACAAACCTTGATATTCTTCTAGTTTGAACTAGTTTCTTTTATCTCAAATTATTATTGGGACATCCACTTCCTTCCTCAACATAGGATGATATAAATTTAATTTTTTCTCATCACTTTATATACCTATTTCATAATCATTATCTTCAGAAGAATAAACATTTTTACTATCATAGAGAATATGTTTATCAGCTACATCCACTTTCACATCACATACTCTTATATCATAAATTGACTATGAAACTTCATTTTCGAAATATTTAATAATTTTAAAAAAATTGGATTCAAAAATATTTCATAATTATTTATTATAAAACATCCTCTTCCATTAGATAGGTATCCAAGAATAATTTATTCAAAACCTCTCTATTAAAACATCCAAAAATTCATACCCTTGTCTTTCATAATGGAAGGAATTATGAACACCTTCATGTATTTCAAATATTAGTTTTATTTCTAATAAAAAATATAATTAGTCATATCAAAATTTATCCTATTGTAACATCAACTATGAATAAACTTTGCAGACCTAATATCTTTCCATATAAATCCTCGAGAAGTATAATGATTGATCAGAATTATTCACACAATATCAATAAAAAAATAAGTATTCTTTTAGAAACACTATGTTTTTGTTGTGTTTAAGGGGTATCAAACTAATCCAAAATCCTATTGTTATTAACATATTCTCTAAAAATCCCAATTTTATATTTACCATAATTGTCAGTTAAAATCTTCTTCATATAATATATGTATAATTTTTCTTTATTTCTCCTAATACTCTTAAACATATTTAGAACCTATTATTTAATTTTTTAAAAAAACATTCTTAATGTTATACAAGTAAATTCATTAATGAATTTAATATAGTACTTGTCTCAATTTATTTATTGCTTCCCCATGGTCCCCTTAAATTTTCAAGTGTGTCAAATCCAATGTATGAGATAAATATATCTCAACTTTAATAGGTGTTTGGTTTATACTATTCCCTTTCTAGAATAAGGAATATGACCAATATAGTATTATTTTCATTTCATTTATTTCATGAATACATTTCCTCTTTTTTATCATACTTTTATTCATATGAAATATATGTCCCAAAATTTTATTTAAAATCTGATTTTATTCCATCATAATCATATATAATGAACTTTGAGTATTTAAAAATTGAAACAAGTTTACCTTGGTTAATTTATATCTTATAGTAACATTAGAATCTTCCTTATTTTTAACAAAAAATAAGTCTTTTATGAAAAAAAATTTGTTACCATCATTATAATAGTATGAAACACTCAACTCATTTTGTATAATCCATTCAAAAATTAGTTCCTTTTGGGAGTTAAACTTTTCTTCCACATTGATAGAGAATCCAACACCTTTTATTTTGAGTGAATTTTTATTTTAAAAAATAATTTTACCATCATATAATATTATATAGTCTAAAAAATATAAATATCCTATCATATTCTAAGAATAAACACTATCGAATATCCAAGGTTGCTATCTTTTAAAATATTTGAATGTTGTTTCAACAACTAAGGATTTTTCCAAGCCTTTTCAATTTGTCTCATGTGGATTTCATGATTTTTTTTATAATTGGTTATGATAGTATCATGATAATACATAATTTTTCAATATCTCTAAAAAATCATATATTATAAACATGGTTTTTATGGTGAGAATATACGTCCAAAAATTTAAAAAACATTATAATGTTGATTTATTCGAGTGGTTTGACTCACTCTTATAATTTATATAATTTCAACTGGATTATTTTTAGTGTTTTTTATTAATCTAATTTTTTTTACCACATTCCCAAAACCTATACAATACCAGTTGCAACATTTCAAATCATATTTCCCCATATAACATGATTTATTTTAAGATTTCTGTACTAATATTCCATAACCTTTCTTATTGAAATTTCATTGAGAATCAATTTTTTTGTAACCAAATGATATCACTTTAAACAACATATATTTCTTCTCAATTTAAATTGAATCTCTAGTACTCAAATAATCTTATTCAATCATTAAGAACTTATAAACATTAAGTTTTTTAATTAATCTTGATTTGGATATATACATGGTCTTCTTAACATTATTTTTTATTTGAAAAATCTATATTATTCATATTATCTATTGAGGATTAGTTTTACATATCATTCTGGGGTTTGAAATTAATAGAGAAACAACCAAGTACAATAACTATGTTTTAGAAATTTATACTTCCATTCTCATATTTAAAAATTGTTGAACAAGTTCTAATTATTCCTCTTTCATCTATATCTTTAAATTAAACTTAATGTTCAGGATTGTCCTTCCATCAAGGAACTTCTTGAATTTAAGGATATCTTTTATAAACACTAAATTTTCTTCAAGAAAAAATAATTGAATTTTACCTTAGATATTTTTTTAAACATCTCATTCTCCTACTCAAATATTATAATCATTGAAATACATTCACTCAAATCTCTGTAAAGCATAACATCTAACAAAGTCAATTAACCATCATCTTTATTGTAAATAATCCATAACTATTTAACTTTTGATTATTCAATTTTTCAATAATAAAATTTTCATTAGTATCATTAGTATATTTTTTATATTCTTTTTAATTTTCATCGTATTCCTCAAACATAAAGAGAAATTTATCATTTGTTTGGGCAAATTATTATACTTTCCCATATAATTTGGGTTATATTTTTCTACCTTCTTCATGAAAGATTTTCATGACTTTCAATAATATTTATCACTATATTAATCATCCTTATTTCATGAAAATGGTATAGAAAAGTATCCCATTTCTCCACATACAAAGCACATTAGAGTCAATTTTCCATCAAATAATCATGTGCTTATTTTCACTTTTTCATAAAAAAATACTTAAATTCATAAAATGTGTTACTAACCTCATATTATTTAACATTTTCCCAATAATATTCCTCAACTAAAACTTTCTTATATTTCATTTTCATTATATATTTTATGTATATTTCTTATTCATATTTCTACCTATTTATGATGGAATTTTATCTTCTTGTTTTGTAAGTGATGATAGTGATTTGTAGATAATCCTGAGAAATGATTTTAGGTGATATTTATTATAATGATATAAATTTTTATTGTAATTTATTTAGAATAATTGATAAGATAATTTCAATAATGGTGGAATATTCTAACCTCTCACCCACATATCTTTCAGTTATTACAATATCATTAAACATTATAAATAACTCACTAATAGATTCTTTATCACCTATTATATGATGTTCATTCTTAAATAAAGGAATTTTTAACATTTTTTCTTCAGTTTTTACTTTCTTCACATATATTCTTCAATATATAGTTATTACAGTTGAAAATAAGAATCCCCTTACTATTTCTAGAGTTTTAAACATCCATGGAAACTTAACTTTTCTTAAAACATCAATAACGAGTCATAGAAGGGAACCATCACTCTGATTCCACTTCAAAGGACCAATAAAGCTATTTGAAATCACGCAGAGATAAATGGGTTAATTAATTATCCTTTTTAATATTTTTTTATTGTAAAACAACATGTACCTCCTCTAAGAGAGAACTGAGTATGCTGGAAAGTATTAAAAGAAATAAGACAATAGAAAAAATATATTTACAGGGTTCAATACTCAATAGGATAAGATATCCATTGGTATAGTTTGTAAATAATATAATAACACCAAAAAACAATAATTTTTTACGTGGTTATAGAAATAAGGTAATAACCTTGCACATTCAAATGACACATATAAGATTCAATATATTGTTATTATTCTTACTTTAATTTCTTTACAATTTCCTTCTATGTAAGTACTTTTTCTTATTCAAATTCTTGATTTGTAGTTGGCGATAATTTTTTCATTGTACATCAATATAAAAACATCAGTCTATTATTTTTTCTTCTTGTAAGATATATTCGGTCATCCATCTGGTAAACTCTATTTTGTCCCTTCAAAAAATAGATACCACTCATTAAACATTATCTTTCCAATAAACATTGAAAACTATATTTCTATGTCAACTGGGTAGAGAACTCCATCTAATGTCACATGATTGATTCCACTTAGACATGATAAACAGATCACTATCCCATGTTTTTGGGATTATACCTACTTGATGGGATAACCTATTTTGAATACTTCTGACTAATTATTCTTCAACCACTTTGGATGATTGCCTCGACACTTCAGCAGTTCTTCACATCACATCACAAATATTCAACACAAAAACATTGATGCATCAACCCACTTTATATAGATTGGGCTCATATAATATTTTATATAAACACACATACTTAATTAAAAATCCAAAAATAACATTACAATCTTACCCATAAGAAACCTATAATAAATTATTATAACATATATGAGTTTCTTTAAGAGTTGGCATCAATATGTATTCAAACATCCTCACAACTTGGAAGTAAACAAAAATATTTCCTCCATGATATTTGAATCATTTTATAATTAGTGTACCATCACTACATTTGATACCTTCAAAAAATCATCATAAAGACCATAGGACAGTTCTATCAATAAAAACACATTTTTATAGTAAAACATTGTTTAAATACTTCATACTATTGTAATGTAATATGGTGTTGCTACATAAATTCAAAGGAAAATTTTAGAATTAATTTACCAAACACATCTGGTATCTGATAAATTTCATCATAACTATTCATCTATTTTATTCAAAAAATATTATTTTATTGATTATACTCATATAGAAACATTCATCTAATGAATATCACAACACTATTCTATTTAGTGACTTAGATACCTTTTTATGATCAACATGTAACAAATTAAGTGTTTTATCTGATGGATTCACACTAATGACATTGTCAGACATTTTATGATGGTATTAATCCAATAAAACTCTATAGAAACATTAATTGTAACTTTAAAAATGTTCCACTAATATTAAATCTCCATAGAACACTGTCTGAAACACCTTAAATATTTTCATGGATCCTTACATTTTATATATAAACTGGGTGATCCCATTATTCACCATGCTCAACTAACCTTATGAAAATCATAACTTCATATTTCCTCTTCCTCCAAAACATCAAAAAAATCAAACTCTACTCAATCAAACCTCGTATCGATAGATTTATTCATGTAAACATCCTCATAACCACATATTATTAACTTTATATATATAAATTATTTTATCACTATTTTGAATTAGCATGGATCATAAGGCCATTCAATACATGTGATGTTAGAAACATTAAGAATAATAAAGAATTTATTGATTTTATCTTCATTGAAAAACTGTATAAAATGCCATAAATTTATGTTAACATAATCATTCATGAGGATTCTATGACTGATCAACACATTATGGTAACCTTTATCATATGTTCTTGGTCTGGTAAATCAAGAATAATCATCATTGTTTATTATCCCTTATTGGAAAGCTAAATTTAGTGAGATTCTTCATGTTTGAAATCATGATACAACCCATTTGGGAAACCAACCATAAATCATAACGAGCATAACCAACATATTTTTAACATCATGCTTCTTTGAAAAAACTCAATAAGTCTTGTCTTCCACACAATATGTAAGGTTCACAAAGAATATGGGTTTACTAATAAGTATTGGTACCTTCATACATACGAGCAATTACCATAGTGTGATGACCAATACCATGGAGTGATTCTTCATCCATACATATACCTAATGTTCCAAAATTTTAATACCATTGTATATCACTCAAACCTTTCATACAGTTTCATCACAACATCACTTCCCTTTATAATATCAGAAATTGAAACCTCCAAACCACCACATCCATTTCTTATAAAGAAACAAAAACCCCTACAAATGGTTATTATCATATATAAGAACAATCTAAAATTATAAATACCATTATATATGGGTACCTCTATAAAATATTAGACTTTATAAAGGGGTTACTCTTATATATAGGTACTTTTTTATATTCTGACTTTTCATACATTCACCTCACCATGATTCTCATTGGCCATAATATGGTCCTTGATTAACACCAGCCCAAAATTTCACATTCAACCATTCATATAATAATTTTATTTAGACATGTTATGTCCATATTTCATCCCTAATAGTTCGCATCGTGATCCAAAGAATCGTGGCATGGCATTCTTCTTGTCAAAGAATCCACTACCTAAGCCTATACCAAATTTGAAGAGATGATTCCTAGCCAACATCAGCATCTGTAACAAAATTAAATTTCCAAATAATCATAATTAATACAATATTTGTTTCAAATAAATTAATAGATGTACCAATAACAAATAAGATACTCTTAACCTCAAAATTATATCATGGATGTTAAAAATCATCCAACTATAAAAACCAACCATTCTTAAAAGTTCTTATGGACTCCCCCATATTAAATTTTTTACTAAATAGGAAATAATCAAGTTTAATTGAGAATAATGTTAAATATTAAATAGTAACCTTTTAAAGAAAACAAATATTCTAAATATGTAAAAAATTACAAATAGACAACCCATGTCAGAACCTACCATTTATTTTCTTGTTGTTTTGTAAAATTATTGACATTTATTCTTATCATTTATTTTTGGGATGAATTATTAAAAACAATATTGTTTGGTATTTTAATTATAGGGTATATTCTAGGGATACTATTGGTAATAAGTGTGGTAGTGACCTTTAATTTTTCATACAGTATTTTTTCCTGGTTGGTTGACAATCTGTGAAACTGTGATTCCATTCCATGTGCAATACCCAATTTCATTTAATATAGTGCTCTTAATTAGAATAATATTTGGTTAAACATATTTTATTCCTAGAAATATAATAATAATAAATCCATATTCAAAATTTCTAAATTTTTAATCAATTCACCCCTCCTGATCTTCCCTCTCATGGGTCTCCAGTTGAGGAGAGCCTTGGGTATGACCACCTCACTTTCTCCCACATATTTATTACTTTAACTTTTTCGTTTTGGTTGTTTTTCCTTATGTAAGATCCCCCTAATATTATTCTTACTCATATAAATTTTAGTACTTTTAAACTCTAAATATCATATCAGTTAAACCCATTGTGGTGTATTTTTAAAAATTCATATTTGTTTTGATTACAAGGATGTTCAAAATACATCATATACCCTTCCCTATTTGCTAATTAAATTTTATAGTCATTTTATATTATTAAATATATAATTTTCCATGTTCTTTGATTTTTCCTAAAAATCAGTGACTTTGTTTATTTTTCAAAAACAATTTTTTTTGAAAATTATGTTCTTTTTATATAAGATCTTATTTTAAATAGTTTTTTTCAAATGATTTTATTATTTAAAAAATGGAAATTTTCAATTAGAAATGGATTTTATATAGGTTATGAATAGTTCTTGGTGGGTTGTTTCATTTTAAATTTTCTTTATGATTTGTTTTCAATTTTTTACTTATTTATTTGTTAATGGTGATTGTACAATTATTCTATGTGGTTGATCATTATCATTTTATGGTTATAATAACCTTGGTTGGAATAAAATATTTTCTTCTACATTATTTTTAATTTTTTTACAACAATAAATTATTTATCAATTGTTTTTCAAAAAATAATTATATATGTATTCATATATATATATATTATATACATACATATATATATTTACTTGTATAAATATGTATTTATATATCTACTAAACCACATATATATATATATATCTATAACTATTAGTTTAGAAACCGAATGACCATTTATCACATTATAAATATATTTTTAAAATAATTATGATTAAAAAATAGATTTTTGTAGAGAATATATAAAACATTCAATTAGTTTTATAATATAAGGACACGTTAAATATTTAAATAAATGGTTGTCCTTTCATAATACTCGACACCCATATCTAAATCCTAGTTTATATCTATGTGTAATTTTTTGAAGATGAATATTATTATATTTTATTTATTTATATGAGTTAGAATTGTGGATCTTTAGTGAGGCGTGTGTGTGAGGGATATTTAATAGTAATTATGGACATGGTTTTCTTTATGCTTATTTCCTAATGCATGTCTGATAATAAACACATCATACCTCACACTATATTAATATTATCCTGGAAATATTAGACATTATATTGAGAGATTAATAGATTATTAATATCTAGTCCTATAGAGAGATAATGTGTCCCCTATTGTATCAATGCCCATGGGGTAGTTCCACCTTTGAGGCTGGATAAGAGGATCAATTTTTTATAGAATAGGGATGCATTGATAGGATGGTAGATTGTTCCACTATAGTATATCTAGTAATTTATAATTAGATGTTTAGGAGCTAACGAGTATTATATAATATTTAATTATATTTTTTTACTACTTCGGTTATACTTTTTAAAAAAAATCTCCAGACCAAAAGTCCGATTAAATTTTTAATAAAACAAAATGCTACAAAAGTACAAAATGTAGGATTTTATTTCAATCTCTTTTATGAAGAGTCATAAAATAAGATGGAATATAATTAGACTAAATAATATTTATCAAAAGTCCTTTTTGTCAAGCCATTTACCACCATATTTTCTTCTAAAAAAACATGCATGATAATGAAATTGAGGTTCATTAGCATATTCATACATACCGTCCACTGAACTATGAGTCTCCATGAAATATGTAATTTAACATTTATAAAATCCAATATAAGAGTAGAACAATCACTTTCCAATAAATAGGTTATTAAAACCATTCATTTTTACAAAAGAGAAATCATTAAGGATTCTAACCATATCTACTTCACGTGAGAATGTCATGCCACATGAACTATATAAACTGTGAATATTTTTTTTAGTACAATCATGGAATACTAACCCACACCCCGAGGGCCCAATATTCTTATTGTAAAAACAATATGATATAATTTTAATCCAATTTGGAAGATGGTGGAACAAAAATGATTCTAATCTCCCAACTTCTATTTTGTTATTTCGTTTAATTTCTCTTAATGATATGATTCAAAATAGTATATTTTTCTTCATTATTAAGATAAATCTTCTTGACCATTATTCGAGACATTTATTAAGTATTTCTAAATAAGTAATTTAAAAAATAGTGATTTAAAAGGTTAATGTTATATTAAAATTTTAGGATTCTAATGATTTGAATGTGTGTTTAATCATTTAAGAGGTTTGGAAAAAGGTTGTGATTTTATTCCAAAAAATGAAGAAACTTTTATTATAAATTACTATATTTAAAACTAGTATTTTGTGATTATTTTTAAATAGGGATTCATGAAAACTTTTTATAAATGTGTCTTAGATGGTTATACACGTAACTTAATTAAGCTAGTTAGTGTTTATATATCAGCTTTCATTCTTACAAGTTCATTTTTTGGGTTTAAAATGCTGGTGGATAAGTCAATCTATGAATAGATGATGTCAGTGAATCATATCAGTATTGTATTCATTATTTATAAAATTATAGTGAATAATTGTTGTAAGATGAAGTTTATTATTTTAGATGACTTATTTACCCTATTTCTATTTAAAACATTCCATTTTATTATTGTATGAAAGACCAATATATATACTCTCCATGTCTGGTTCTTTATATAATTATATATCTTGTTTAATATAATTTATTTGGTTTAAATTTATCTCATATTAGATTATTTTGATTCTATATAACGTTTTCAAGCTTTTAGTGGATATTAACACCCCTTAGTTTTGTCATAGGCTGGTTAGGGCGCCTAGTTCAATGGGGCCCTAGGTTGGTTCAGGGAATTTTTTTATCAAAGCCTATGTACTTAATAGGACCCAGGTACTTGAATCACCATTGTGATTTGGGATATATTAGACTATAGATAGGATAGATAGAGACGAGGAGGTAAGACATGAGAAATTTTATGATCTCCACCTATCATAATGACAACTCAATTACCATTTAATTTTTGGATTTTATACTTCATTATATGATTTATATTTGATTCCCCAGGATACATTTATATTTGAATTAAAGGAATTTTTAATATTATTACTTTTTTATGAATTATTTTGTTAATTTTTTCATATATGGGGAGAATATGGGAATAATAAATGGGGTGAATTGTTTTTTTACATTGCACGATATATCATTTGGTGCCTGTGCGCATAATTATGTGAGGCTTCAGTGATCTTTCACAACATTGGTTCATAGTTTTTTTAACCATGCGGCCAAATAATTCAAAACCCCCAACCCCTTTCCCTTGATTCCTTTTTCTTCCAGATTTCATTGAGTAATGTGTAATTATTATTTGAGATTAATTATACAATTTTATGATATCTTAATGTTATTTAATTTGACTTGATGAGATTTTTTTTAATTTATACATGGAAATTAAATGGTGGAAGTCAGTTTTAATGCTAAATTGTTTTTAGTGATACTTTCATTTTTCATGGATGTAATGTAATAGTTTGTTCGGTTTAAGAATTTTTTTATTATAGATATCAATTTTATAAATTTATAAAGGAACTTTTTAGAATTATTTGAAATAAATGTGGAGTTTCATAATTTAAAGGAGAATTTTTAATAATGTTTTTGTGAAATTTCAAAATGATTTACAAGTTATGTTTTTAAATATAAGAAAATAGATATGATTTTTATTAAACCAATATTTTGATAGATTGTATGAATTTTAATAAATAACACAAATATTTTTATACTGATTCTTATGACAGAGCATTATGACCTGAAACTGAAGTGTTTGATTTTGAAATGGTTTAAAAATTAAAATTCATAATCATTCATGGTGTTTTTTATTTATTATTTTTCATTATTTTGAGTTGGGATTTCAATTGTTTTAGAGGTGATATGATTTATAAAATCCTTATTCTAATTTTTTTGGAGTATCATTCCTTGAAAATTCTTAGGGAACCATATACAGTTATTAACTTGTAGTCCTTTTTATAACATGGCCTCTTAGGACTCAACTATATCTACTTCATTTTTTTCCAAACCCAGACTCTAGGTCAAGTGGTTGACTGAAACCCATATTGAGGTTTGGATCATTCTTTAATTACATTTACATGAATCTCATTTATCTTTTTTCATTTGTTTAGGACCTCAAAATGGGAATGTTTTCATTTTGAATTACAAAATTTGTTGAAATATCCAGAAAATTTGTGATAGCATGATTAAAAAATTGCAATTATTAGAAATACCTTCACTTCTTCTATCAACTTATCTTGTTTATGGTTATCTTATTCATCTTTGTGGATTCACGTATTTTAAATTTTGATATTCTGAATTTTGGAAGCTCCATGAAGGTCACTTATTTAATGTTTTTTATTTATACACTTCTTATTAATATTTTCTAATTATCTTTTATGCTACTCTCTTATAAAGTTATCTGGTTAGGTCCTACCAAATTCTTAAAGGAAAGCCACTTTTTTATTCCATTTATGATTTTAATATTTTTGTGGTCCATTATTCCATTATTTAGATGTTGAAACTCATCTTGATGGAATTATGGATGGGGTGTTATATTTTAGGATTAGTAATGCATTTTATTGGTTAGAAATAGTTTTTGGTCCTTCATGGAGCTTTCTATTTGAATCGTTTGTTTCTTTTACCCATCATGATAAGGGAAAGCATTTTATATTGGAGATACCAATTATGGAAGTCTTTGTGATGTTTGTATTATTTGGGATTTAGTTTGGGGTTGGGTGGGTAATATTTTTGGAATTTTTTTATTGCTGTGAAATAGAGTCATTATTTAGATATATTTGTTCTTTTTTATGTAAATTAGAGATCGTAATTTGAGTAGTCATTCGTTTTATTTGAGTTTTTCGGTTCTCATTTTCCTTTCTAAATTTCATGAAATTTCGGAGGTATAATCTGTTGTAGTGGAGAGAATTTGTACACCCCATTGTTCATATTACTTATTGATTTATTTAATTATTGATTGGAATGATTTTAATTGAGCTTCAAGTTGAATTTATTAAAATAATTATAGTTTTTTTGTTTTATCATAAGAATCATGGCCAGTACGAACCATATAGTAACCATGATTTTTTTTTAAAACTGGTTTTGAATGGCAGGTTCATGGTTTTTCAAATAGTATAGAAAAATGATGAATTGTTCCCATGAGTTTCTAGTAACTGGATCACAAGGTTAAGAATGATTAATAAAACAATTGAAAAAATCATGTATCTTTCTCAAACTTTTCAACATCAAAAAATCCTATTATACCCCTCTTAGTTTTTTAATCTCTTTATTTTTCCCTCTCTTAAATATCATGTTACTATAGTTGAGGATATCTCTTTGCATGGCCTCCCCCCATCCTCCCTAGAATTTATGGATTTTGATCTCTAGTTTTGGGTGGTTTACCCATTTGTATTCTTTTTTTCTCCCCCTATTCTTCCTCCACTCTTAAATTTCCACCCTCCCAAGCCAAGGATTCATGCTAATAAAAGAATAGGTGCGGAATTTCTCTAAATACTTTTTTGTGAACACTTCAACTAGGACCCCTATATATCGGTTCTTGGATTTTTTTCTAACATATTCACTTGTTCCAAGTGTATTTTTCAATTTTTATTTCTTATCCTTAATAACCAATAATAATAATACAATTTTAAAAACATTTTTACAAAAATTATGAATGTTTTTTAAAAAAATATATTCAAAATTTTCCTTTTTGAAAGGGATTGGTTTTTCAAAATTTATGTTTCTAATTACAAATGGATTTTCCATAAGGGAGTTTATCATAGAGGTTGGTTAAGATCATCATATTGGTTATATACGAGGGATGTTTTTCTAGATCGGGAGATGAATCCACCTATATATGTATATGGTCATATCACTTGAAATTTAGAAGCATCATATCATTATATATTATTTACATTTATATTTTCTTAACTACATTGGTTAATAATTTTTTATCTCTATTAAAACCCTTTTGATTTCTTTTAAAATAACATTCATGTTTAATTCCAAACATTATATATTTGTTAAGTGATTTAGTTAAATGCTTCTTAAGAATTAATCTTCACTTTTATTAATGATTTCTAAATAAATGGTTTCAAAAAAGTGGATTTCAAAAGATTATTTAAAATTAAATTATAATAATTGTAAATTTTTATATATTTATTTGGGTTTTAAGGTTGTATATTAATTTTTATGATAACCCTTCCTTAAAATCCAAAATATTCTATTTTAAAATACTATATTTTAAACTTGAATTTTTGGAATGTTTTGGAAAAGGAAACCATAGAATCATTAGATAAATCCCACATAAATATTAACAATCCCACCCAACAAATACCACTAAGTGTTTATAGTTAAAGTAGCTTTATTGGAGGTTCTGGTTTATCATTGGATTCCTAGTGGGGTGGTCATGATGGCCTTGATTATGGATAGTTACTAGAATCCCCATGGATATTACTTTGGGTATTTCTATAATATTTGTTTTATTTTATATTGTATTTGTACCAATCCATTCAGACTTCCATTTAATCTCTAAAACTATTTTACTTTATATTTATTCTAAGATGATGTTTCATTACTTTAGATTCCTCATTCTACTAATTTATGTTTAAAAGTATTTATTCTGTAGTATAATGGAACACTAATGTACATAAGTTCTATGTTGCATTACTAGAGAAATTTTATTACTTTTTTATTATATATTTGCGTTAAATTATTCCCATATGAGTTTATTCAAATACCTTTTCACTTATTAATATCCCATAGTTTCATAACCCCCCCTGTGTATGTTAATGATCGTCTCGGGTGCCTAATTCATAGGTGGAGTGGGTTGGTTTTTGAAAAATCCTCTACTAACCAAGAAATGAAAACATGAAACAACCATATTAAAATTTTCTTTATAAATCATATAAAAATTATACTTCAATATAATGTTTTGAAAAAAAAATATCTAGAAATTGTTTTTTATTCTTGAAAAAAACAAGTAATATTTAATTGTTAGGGAAAACATAATTTACAAAAACAAAATGTGAATTTAAAAATAATTTACAAGATAAGTTATTTATATGAAATAAAATTTTCAAAATTATGGTAAATAAAACATGGAATTTACCAATCACATATTAGTTTTAATGTTAATCAAGGTTTTTCAAAACAACCCCCACCCCCTTTAGAATCAGAAACAAGAAGTGGTATTTTTTCTTTTAAAAATAAAAATAAAAATTGGAATCACATTTCCATGGATATAATCAAAAAAATATTTTAAGTACTCAATACCCATTTTCTATAAGAACATAAAACAAAAGTAATAATTTGTATCTAAATGGTTGTTCATTACTATATAAACCAAAACAATTTTTCCAAAAACATTTCTTCTAAAAGGTTTGAGATCCTAATTGAATCATGAGTATACACATATATTCAAGAAGACCCTATAGAGGAAAACAAAATAAAACCAAACATTCCAAAACAAATTCATGAAAAAACATTAGAAAATCTTTTTCAAATCATACTTGTTCTTAAAATTTATTGTAACACTATGAAATTTTGATTTCAACTAAAATAATTACCTCATATAATGCTACAAAACATATCATGTGATTATTATATTGACAAAAGTACCACTATATTTTATGACCTCTAACTTCAAAAAAATGATCTATGTTGACCAGAAATATTTTTTCAATATTTTCTAGTGGAACAAAAAATACAGTTCGTCTTTAATGATAACAATTATATGAAAACACCTCTCAATTAAATAAATACAAGTAAAAGATGATTTGTTAAGATTATAGAAATTTTTTAAAACCACTTTAAAACTCATTAAAATTATAATTTAAATCAGTTACTCTGCATTATAATGATTCTATAAAAAATATCTATAAAACCATTGTTACATTATAAAACATTTAAATAATTTAAATAATAGATTCATTAATATCCTTTTTAATTTCTTTATAAATACCATAAAACCACCTTTCACTACTTTAAAAAAATGAAATTAATATTTTAGAGTAATTTAGTTTAACGAAACTTTGTAGTGAAATTCAATATAATTTTATATGAAATCTTACCATTAATAAATAATGTTTTTGAGATATAAACACCCAAAATTCAGAACATATGTTATGAGACCAAACACAATTAATTAATAGTAATATATTAAGGTAATCATAACAATTAAAATTGAATTTAAACATATATTTAGTGGTAAAACCATGTATCATATAAAAATCATTAATATTAGAAATAATCAATACATAATATTAATAAGAAGCATTGTTAATCATTAAGAATATATAACAGAATAAACCCACACCATACCAAGATACATGCCTTGTCTCCACGTTCTATAGCCTGCTAACCCTTCTTATAAAACTCACTGGTTATCCTTGTAGCATTCTTTAAAAATAGAATTGAATCCAACATTAATGATAAAGTAATCCTAGAACTAAAAAAACACATTCCACGTATCTCATAAAAATTCAGGGTTCCACGATAAAAGTGTTATCCATAAACAATCTTGTACCCACCTTTTACAAATTGATTATGTTATCTACAATTTACATCAAATATCTATATAACACCAAAAAAATGTTCTCTAAAATAATTTCATCAAAAACAACCCTAGACTACCCCTATCCAGGTAATCAAGCTAGCCCTCAAAAATACTTGTAGAGTGTTCCTTATCCCCATGGTATCTAAACTTGTGACTGGTCATGAAAATATACATCAATGACATTTTTTTCTCAAAATAAATCAAATAATTAACAAATATATTATACTTTCATGTTCAGCATGACCCCTCCAAAGACCATATGGATAAAAATATAATGTAATCAGTAATCAGAGAAACCAAACCAGAAATATGAGAGTAAAAAAACACAAACCATATATAAATATCCATATGGGTAAACAACATATGATAATTAAAAAATCTAATATTTAAATAAAAATACCAATAGAAACAAGGGGAACAAATTTTGGGAATTCCAATTTTCCAAAATATCTAAAAAATTAAATAAAAAATGATAATTGCCACCTATCTTAAATATTATGGAAAAAGCAATACCTTTCCATCCCCATCATGATATGTGAACTAGATTCCAAGGATCATACACTATATCTTAGAGGAAACAATATTAATACAATAATATGATAGGTGTGAGAAATTAATTCAGAGTATATATCCTCCTCACTCACCATGTATTACCTTCAAAATATAACTTGTTTATTACTAGTTTGAACATAAAAAATTTGAATAATATTTTCATTTTAAATTTCAATATTTAAATTTAGAGCTTAACATAAATTAATTTTTTCAGGAAAAGTAATTACCAATTTTAACAAACATTATCTTGAAAACATTTCATGAAAGGGATAACATTTTAGGAAATGGAACCATTTTGAAAACCATATATTAGAATTTATCACATTATAAAAACAAAGTAAAATAACCTAATCTTTAAAATCCCCTTCAAATTTTACAAAGAATAGATGCTCAATATTTATGTATAGTTCTTAAAATAAAATCACTATGGATGATAAACACAAACATAACAACCATAAATTAATTATAATTAAAATATTATAATCAATTCCAATGTGGGGTTAGATTACCATTCTTAATATAAAGTAAAAAAATAAAATAACTTCCACAATAGTGATGAAACAACCTAGAATAGTGAGGGGAATATATAATGGAATATAGCCACGTTAAAATAAGATAAAAATGCTAATAATTTTCATAATGAATCTATATCCCTCTAATCACACACCACTAAAAAGAGTGGAAGTTTAAACATGTGGTGATACCTCTAATAAAACCATTCATAGAGAAATTCTATACTAGTCTACACTGACCATACAAGAATACATAGATGTAAATAGAGAAAATAGGTAGAGAAGAATGTGTCATAAAAATGTACGTGTACTATGTTCTCCCTATTGATTTGTGGATCCCATGATCAACAAAATTTAGTTGAGTAACATAAATCATCAAATCAAGAGAACAAAATCATAGAGAAGAATAAAAATATATCTCATGTCACATTCCAACCCCCAATATAAAAAATAGTAAATTTTTTAAGCAATAACTATATAATAAATAATATATCCAAACCCTAGTAGTTTCATCAATTCACTTGTTATAACAATTTTAAACAACTTTCATTAAGGGAATCACATTAATTTTATACTTATAAAAAATTTCTAAATATCTAATGTGTCAATTATTTTTAATCCATCATTTTAATATATAGAAGAAATATTTAAAGCTAGGTTGTGATTTAAAATCATAGTTAACACTTAGAGGAAAATAAATATGGAATTAATATATTAAATATAAATTAATTTGAAATAAACATCTATTAAAAAAAATTCAAAATAATATAAAAATAAGTAAAAACTCATGTAACCTAAAAATGAATTAAAGGAATATGTTAAACCCAATTAAAAACAATATTTCCATCCCAATAACCACTTAAAACTTTCTATCACCTCTCACATCTATTAAATATCATGTACTAAAAAACTAAAAATCATTTGGAAATACAAACCACAAATTTTACTACAAAATAAAAAAATCCTTACAAGATTTTTAAAACCAGTTTCCATGAATAGTTTTTTTGAAAATATATTTTTTGAATTGAAACACGACAAATATAAATTAAAAAAAAAGAGGGTTAAACTAATATTTTTGGAAAATTATCGATAGGGACACTAAATATAGATTCAAAACTATTCAACCATGAATAAAAAAAATAAAATAATACTTTGTTTTAAATTTAAATATCTATACATTGATAAATCAACTCGTTGCTTACTAAAAATATCTTATCATATTTTTTCATCGACTCAGAAACTATACATAATTTCTTTTTTATTCTGATGAAAAATATAAAATGAAGTATAAAAATACATAACTAGTATATGAATGTTAAACTAATAGTAAAACATAGAAATAAAAACTGGGGAATGGTATATTTTCCCTTATATATTTAACAAATCGAACAGAACCTAAATATTGAAAAGAACCAAAGAGAACTTAAATATGAAGATAAATGATAAAGAGGGTTTAGGGGAATTAGGGGTGTAAACATTGGAAATTATTAGTCATTTTTATTTAAATATTAATATTTATACAACTTATTTTATCAATTTAATAAATTTGGATAACTAGAGAATTGTTGTATTACTATACAGGTCATGGAACAATAACCCATTATAGTATCCCTCACATTATTCATATTATGATCATAAATATGTATACCTCTATAATGCAGAATTGGGAATATCATGCTTCCAAACATCATTTTGATGTTTTCCTACATAGGTCAAAATGTTTTCTCAACCTTGCCTTATGGTGTGGCCTTTTCTACAATGGTAAAATCACTTTCCTGAATTCATACTAGAACCCATGATTCACATTTTGACCAGCCTTCCTTATGAAATTTCAAAAATGTATATATAAGGGTTCAGTATATATGATTTTTCATGTGTAAGGGTTTACTCTTATACATAGGTACATTCAAATATATGATTCATCATCATAATGTGGCACCTCAAGAAAAAATTTAATTCCCATATGTACTCATAGATGATTTTTTACAATGTTTAATCCCATTTATATCATTCAACCCCTATATACAATAAAACAAGTACATGAAATCCGCCATTACAATGTGACATAAATTTTGTAGACCACAATGCCTTATTTTTATCTCTGTTTGGAACCTTTATATCTGGGTAACCCCGTGCATTAGGGTAAGTAAACATTATATCTACCCATACATATGGGTACACCATTTATTCAAGTGTTTTAATTATATAGGGTTTACCATTACATATTCATAATTTACCGCATTCTATATGTATACACTCTCATCACATCATGATTTCCATCAGTCATGGTTCGATATTTAATTGTCTTAAACCCAATATTTCACCTTAATCCCATTTCACTAAGATTACCCTTTGTCATGTTGTGTCAATATTTTAGTTCCAATATTTAAATTTATTATCCTTATAGTAATATTGTGTTGTTATTCTTACTACAACATCTGAATCAAGAGATTGGCCTAACACCCAAGACCCGATTTATGACTTTCACTGACTCACCTGACACTACAGAAGTCTATAAAGGTTTAACATTTATCTAATGTATGGCCCAAATTAGGAAATGGATATACGAGTCAATAAATAATATAGTTCATACATAAAAATAATAACATTGGTGATATATGGGGAACTATGGGGAATAGTGTATTACTTAAAATAATAGAAAAATTATATTCAATACTTTAATTCATGAAATTCCACTAACATAACCTATAAATTCCAACCACCACTCCTCATTTAACTTAGGAAAATTTCAAACTTTTCCATTCATATCCCATTCAAGGAGTCCCACCCTTTAGTTCCTAACACAATATTATAGTGTTTGTTTATTTTTATGTTTTAAATTTTAGAAATGAATCTCATGATAGGTAATGGTTTCCATTATTCTCATTTTACATTTCTATTTTATTTATTTAAGTATAATATATTATAAATATCCTTTTAATTGGATGGTATACATTTATTTCTAATATAATTTATTCACTTTTCTATTTTTCTCTTAATACATTTTTTTGAAACCACTTATATTAACCATTTCCAACATTTTTTTATGTTGCAGTATGGTTCCTTTTCAATCACATTTCAATTACTATTTTTATTTCAATTATTCTATGATCTCCAATATATAATTCTTTATTTTAATATTAACATGATATCATTGAATATATTATCCTTATGATATTTTATCCTTGTGAGTTCAAATTTCAATAATAATATTATTGATTCATAATGGATTACAATGTTGAAATTCTCCTAAGGGGAATACATTTTATATTATCCCATGATAAAAAATACCTTAAAATTATATTTATGTGTGGTATTATGGATACATTAATTTAAATATATTTCTATGAGTATGTATGTATGATATATAAATACAATAGGTAGGCTCTATCTTGTCCCATGTGGGTTAAACAAAATTGAGCACCTTCAATTTTGGTGATCAAAGAACACTGGCATGGATGTTTCTTTTTAAGGGAATTTTATATAACTAATGTTTATCCAATTTAATTTATTACACACTCCTAATCAATATATATTATTTAAAAATAGTTTTATTGTCACATTAATTTTCAATTTCTTGTATTATATTGTCTAAAAATATTGTCCATCTTAATCATTATGAATTATCAAAAAAGAATTATCTACTTGATAAGGATACTAATTTGAAAAAAAAATTATTTTTGCATATAAATTATATTATTCAAGTTAATTACAAAATATATAATTAATAAGTCCTTTAATATGGATAATATATTCACATTCGTTTACAATACTTTATCGTGTATAAAAAAATATATAACTTCATTAAGAAATTATTCTGTGAATTTATAACTTATTTTTTCTTGAGAAGTATTCCATTTATTTCCCATAAAGTTTTGGTAAATGATATAATTCATTGGACTATTGTGTTATGTGTGGGTATAAAATTAAATAGCTTCTCATTTCACTAGATGGTATCATGAGATAACGAAGATTTAGTAATAGTGTTGTCCTTACCATTTATATGTGATTTCTTGGTATAAGAACTTTATAGTATGTTAGTAATGTCTATAAATATTCATTCCAAATGTTCCCATAATTATGTGATCAATTAATTTTATCCATGTTGTTATTTATTTCCTTTTTCATCCTTTTATTACTTTATGATTATATTTTCATTCATAAGGAATGATTTTGTTTCTATTTAATTAATATTTCTTATGAAATTATTGTGTCATATTATCTTGTCTTATATGTTATCCCTTAATGAGTGTATGATATCACAATATCTTTGTATGGCTATTTTTCTAACTAATAAAAATGTTTGTTATGTATGATCATCAATAAGGATAAGGATAATGAATAATTATATTTACTCAAATGATTTATTATTTTAGGTTTTAATTTTTATGTATATGGACTCTTAAGGACTACTAAACCCTGATTATGGTGTTATAATTTCATGAATCATAATAACAATTTAATAAATAACCAATAGACTCTAGGTGATGGGTTTTGGGAATATTATAGTTGGTATCAAATTAAGGTTTATTAGAAGCCTTATGAACTATATTTTGATAAACATAGGTTGATAACATATATTTTACTATTATAAAAATTCTATATATTATTATACAATTGGTTTAATGGTAATAGTATATATAAGATTTAGTTATAGAAAAAATATATATATAAGTCATGATTAATATATTTTTCATTTATAATATTTCTAAAAAAGTTCACTATTTATTAAATAATGTCGTATGATAAATGAAATGGAAAATAGGGAAACAACCAAAGAAAATGTGGGGATTTTCTAAATAGTTAGGATAATGGAGTTAATTTTTGTCATAAAAAATATTACTATTCTAACATATTTATCTCATATTGTGAAAATTAAACATATCAACAAGTAGAAATAGGTTTCATGTCCTAAAGGATCAACTGATTTAGATAATTTTCTAAAGAAATAACCTCTATTAATTTCTGGGTCTAATAATACAACGGTGGCATAAAAACAAATAAAATTTCTAGAGAATAACATTAGGGTATTTGGGTGTCTTATAAATGAAAAATAAATCAAGTTTGTGTATTTTTTAATAAGATATGTTGAAAAATGGTGGTCCCTTATTCAAAATACTAAGAATGAAGAGGACATTGAAAATTGTATAACTCATTTGAGGATGTTGTTTTATTGTTTTTCAATACATAACGATCATGTGTTTTAAATTATATGAGAATATTTTTTAAGTAATTATAAATTCCATATTAGATCATGAATATAATCTGAGGTGCTTTATAAAGGTAAATATATTATATTATTAAGGATTAAATTTATCTAAACAAAAGACATTAATGATTTTATAGAATAGTAATAAATGAAAATGACATGAATTTTGTAAGATTCATTTAGATGTTCGAAAGATTTATATGATTATTCATACGATTCATTTATAGTGGAATAAAAAAAAGGTGGAAGGGAATTTTCGGGGTCGGAGGGTACACTAGAATTCAATAAGGGATATGAAGACTTTATAAGAGTAATATGAAAATCATTAAGAGTTATTTATTTTTACAAAATATAATTTTATGAAAAAATATAAAAATCAGAAGATGTAAGATTAATTTTTCAATTTCATATGGTTATCTAGGAAACGTAATATTAATTATCCGCAATATAAGAGTCATCAAAAAATCATAATACTAATTTTCTCTTATAAAAACTTATTTTCTGAAATTTGGGAAAATATTAAATATACCATGTTAGAATATAAATCATAATATGTTTTCATGTTATACATAGTTTCAAATATCATAGTCTTGTTATTAATTCATGGTTCATTGTTATTTTCATAGATTACTAATAATTATTAATCTTATATGTGGTTGTTTTCATATGATTTTCATTGGGAATGACTTTTACTTCTAATTTTTTCTTATATGGTTATTTTCCTTTATTTAGAAATTCCATCTTTCCAAAGGAAAGAACCTTATTAAAACCTATTTTGATGGTCTCGAATACTTTATAGGAATACGATTAGGGAATATTAGCTCTTCCTTACATGTATTATTATATCAAGTCAGATAATAGTCATATAATCCCTTATTAATTAAAAACATGTATCTAAATATTATAAATACATCCATATTCAAGTGGATATGGGTTAATTACTTCCCTAGATGTCTTAATAGGGTGGTCACATTTTGTTAGATAGGATGAGTACATTAAGAATATTTTTGTACAATGGGAAATTTTAAAAAAAAAATTCAAAAATGTTCCTTAATGGAATCCTATGTTTACTACATGGGTATCTTTGGTTTATCACCAAAGGTATCCCATGTTCTACACATAAGGTAACTTATTCTCATCAAATAAGAAATCATAGTCTTCATACATTAGTAAAAATATTCGCATATCCTATATCATTACTACATCAATTCCACTAGAATATTATTCTTATCTAATAATAAAACATAGGATCGTCACTGAAGACATCCCTGAATTGTCACCAGAGGCATATTATGATCATCACATAAGCTACACCATGTTCTTCATATAAGGAAGCTATGAATATTTAGAATGTTTCATAAGGTAATAATATAGATATCGTGTTTTCATAATAGTGTATTTTTATGCTCATCACACATGGAAACCCATTGTTATTATAATGGGAAGGAAACATAGGATTGTCAGCTAAGAGAAGGGTGAAGAGATCTCTATCTGATCACAAAGAATACATATACCCAACACATAAGGAATCTTAGGAACATGAACTAAGAGTCCCTAGTGTCATAGGCTGAGTGTCTTAATATAGAAGTTTTCATGTGAGACACCCCTTCACCATCCTAGGCCAACAAGTTTGGTCCTTCCATCTCTTCATATGATGTTAGGTTCATTGTTTTAATCCTTCCATGGACTCATTGGGAGGGTGGCTCCAACTCCCAACAAGAGTGGTGTCAACACTAACATGCACGATCTTCCATATTATTAGGGAGATTTACATCTCTTTGATATGGAATAACCACATGAACCACATCCATAATGTTCTTACTAGTGTGGGAAGTGATCCCCATGACTGGTTCATGACATTCTTCCACCACTATTCCATGCACACCCTAATGATGAAGGATTTTGGCCTTCTATGTGTATATGAAATGTTCTTCTTCCAACGAGCTGGATACGATGCATAGCCATGGGGATGATCCTTCCTCATCACTGGAATTATGTCCCACCCTCTTCTTGGGTCAAAAACCACATCTGGTCCACCATCCTTCTTAGTTGCAAACCACATCCTTGAAACAACCCTTAATAGTGGTGTCTCTGCCTCTGAAATATCATGAGAATGACATTCCCTTTGACGTCACCTCTTCCATGACACCAAGGACTCTACTCCCACCACCAATTTCCAACTAGTAGCATTCTTCAAACATCAGAAGGCATATTCCCTCATAGAACACTTGTCACGAGCTGAGTGTCTTAGCACAGTGTTTTTCCCATGTGGCACCCCAGCCCCTCCTAAGTGAGTGGGATTTAGCCAGCCATATCTTCATATGATGCGAGGTTCACTATTTTCTTCCTTCCATAGACTCAGCAGGATTGTGGCCACAAATCCCTGCCATAATGGTGTGAAGACTAACACACACCATCCTCCACATTTTTTGGGTGACTCCCATATCTTTGATAGGGAAGACCCACTTGAACCAAATCCATGATGTTTAGTGCTGGTGTTTGATGTGACCCCCATGATTGGAATTTGACACTGTGATCATAACCAATAAATATTTAACTAATTCATTGGTGGGGATTGTTTCTGTGATTGTTATTCAAAACACCCCATCTGCATCAAAAGAGGAAGAATCCACTTAGGCACATCACCTAACGGAAGGAACATGTTAAAATTTCATTGGTACAGATAAACATATTCTCATCACATATAGATGTGAACCTATTTAACATTTAGTGTGAGTACCCAATATTTTTACTTCTTTTGGATAATTTGAAATGTTTTGTGGGGGTTGATTATGATCTATGAAGATGAGAAGGTTTCCTAAAACCCACCTCCAATGGGGGAAATGCATGATGTCATGATAGAACATCAAAAAAGAATATTATCTATCCCATTAGGAAATAAGAATAACAATTCATATATTTCAAGATGCATATTTGAAGGTAATATGATTGAATCTTAAAATATAGTTTAATTTCAGGGAGAAATGATTCTTTTGCTGTAATAGGAGATTCTAGTAAGGGATTTTGTAGTGATAAAACGTTAGTCTACCTAAGTATACCAAACCAAAATGGTGACTCATTTAAAAGTAATAATATCTAGGGAAAAAATATTTTATATTCTTGGTGTTGTTATTAGGAGTATTAAATAAATAGTGGGACTTATACATCTATTTTGTGTCCCATCATGTGAATTAGAGACACAATAATGGATGATGACTATCACATGCTTGGTGAAAAGGGATTGGGAATATAAAGCCTATGCATAAGAGATAAATTAAAGGATAAAATCCATCCAATTCACAGTGTCTATGTACCAGGTGTTAGCATCCATGATAATGGTTGTACATATGGATGGCTCATGAGTAATCCATTTTCAGGTGACTATGGGTCTCATTTGAACTCTTTATTCACACAATTATGTTTTGTGAAATGATCATCAATCAATGTTCCCTTTTATAAGATTCAAGAATGTTGGGTTTTTTGTAAATATTAGAGTTTCATGAGAAATGGTCCACAAGAACATATTGTTTTCATGAATTTCCGCCATAGGCCTCTCACACATGTTGGGTATTGTATGAAGCATAGAGTTGTTTTATGATTAAGCCTCTAGAACGAATTTTGTTCTTAATATAAAATATATTTATGAGGCTTGTTCCTAATGGAAAAACTGATATGAGGAAATTCATAGATTTTGGAGATCTATAGAGATCATTATAGATTTATAATTTATAAATTCCTTGTTGTGTGAGATGAGATATTTTTTTATAATTAAAAATTATGAATCCTCAAAAAAGCTATTGGAGGGATATTTTCATGCCCTCGTCTCAATAAAGGTTTCTTGTAAAAAAAAATTTCATGATCAAAAAAATATAGAGATGCATGTTGTTTTACTAAAGTTTGATAAACATGTCACGTGCATGATGAATGGGGAGTTTTTCAATGCACTAAAACCATTCTAGGCTCCAGAAACTAGGATTTTCGAAAACACTATTAATTTTTTTCAGAAATTCATTCTTGATCTAATAATAATCCCATATTAATCATTCATTATATGGTATCCCTCTTGGATTCATATTTTTATGCCAAACAATTCATCCCATGAAATAGTATTTTATGGGAAGTTAATGGTTCAATTATAAGGAAAAAACAAAAAATTAGCATCTTTAACTTATAGGTCTATAGAAAATGGGTCATTCTACTTTCATATAAATATGTAGAAATGAGGGGACCACGATATATTCATTCAATATTGGTTGTCTATCCCTTTTTTTGAAAACTCCAATATGAACAAAAATCATGTGATACAAATACTTGTCTTCCATGATACAATATTTTCTATTAATCCATTCAACGAGAATAAGTTATTAAAATGAATTTTCATCAAAATTGTAGGTATAATATATATTCAGTAAAATTAGAGAGAATAAAATTTTTTGTGCATTTAACTTGGTAAATTTTTCAAAACTGAATTGATTGGTGTAGAATGTGATAAATATGTTATAACATTAATAATGTGGATAAATATAAACTTTAAAATTTAATCAGGAATCTAAATTCTTCCAAAATTCTAGGGTTTTGTTGATCTATTGACATATGAAAATAGATACAAAACTATATGAATTATTCTTTTTGAGTATGGGTTTTTATTATGTTATAGACTTTCAATATTTATATCCAACCAAGATTTCTCTCACTATTAATTTATTGGTTCACTAGGCTATGTAAAAAAGATAACATGGACATTTGTGTTCATGTCATAAGGATCCACAACATGGTAGTGTCTCATAAACTATAGAAACCAATTCATACAACAAGAGAGGAAAACCAGCAAATGTTACATCTTCATAATATTAATCCAATGTCTTTATCGAGGGCCTAGAAGATAGATTCTCAGGATAGATAGATGATTGGGATCTCTGATATGGTGTCAAATTCAAGGATTATTGGTCATATGTCTACTGGGTATGTTATAATTTTAAGAAATTTGAATATAATATTAATAGGGTTAGACCATATGATGTAGAGTTGAGTTGATATTTTTTGGCGTGTTGGACCCTTCATTTTATTTCATAGCTAATAATTCATTAGTCCCCCAATACTGATGCCTAAAATTTAAATTGTGTGGAGTTTGATATCAGTTTTGGGACTAGCATCATATAGTAGCAGTCCTCATCATTGAAGTTATATATGATTAGTTCTTACAATCAAGGAATGCATGGGATAACTTTGAGAAGCTCCCATTAATTGATAATGTGCTACTCGGGCCATTAAATAAATCCTAGATGATAGTATCCTATATCAACTAAAAAATCATAATAGAGAATTAGTTTTATATATTTTCAACTCCTATCAATCCTAGATGCCTACTTGGCTAATGAAATACCCTAGGCCTCTGCAGTGTGGGAGACTTGGGTCATATATGCTGATTATAGAGTCCTAGAAGTGTATGGAGTGGGGATATTATTTGAAGAACTATAGCTTAGATAATTGGAATGTATAATTCATGAAGAATTCATCAATGGATTATTTGTAGCAATTACGTAGGAACACTTAAGTCTGTAGACCATTACACTAATCATGGAGACCATGTTGGTGAGTTGAAAAAGAATAAACATCAATATACTAGTACTTCTTTGGAGTTACAAGATGTTTAACAGCATCATCAAGAGAAAGTCACCACTATTAGTTTTTCTCCCATATAATTTTTGTATGGGTGGTTCTCCATACACATCATGGGTATGAATACCCAAATTAAATCCCCCCAAAAACAATCTTCAGTCCCACTTTACATATCATCATCAGAATATTTAATGTGTATCTTAAGAAAACTAGACTAATTTTCTGGAATTTAGGATATGAATGGTTTATCTTTTATATATTCCTCATCCCAATGATGGTGATTATAGATGATTACTAAATATGCATTAATCAAATATCATGTACAATGGCCTTGTGGGTTGGGGTACTGGTTGGGCTCAATGATATTAATAACATTTGAAATCCATACACATATATCTAGTTTATCTCTAGTTTTGTTATATTTTATGAGTTACATTGTGGGTATATAGATGATTTAATCATGAATTTAATATTATCATTATTTGATAACTCTAGTGTATTCTCATCCAAAAAAATGGAGATAGGACTGATCTTCTAGTGGGTGATTCATAGATCAGAATACTTAATGATTACCTATATATCTAGTTAGATTCACACTCAGGGACAATATAAATGTGGTCTCTAATATGATAATATCAAGGAGTGGAGGATTAGGGGAGGCAAAAAAGGATTCATACTATAAACTTTTGATAACATAAACAAATAACTTGAGCTCTTATAGAAGAAAATGAAGTTGCATAGAGGGATCTTGGGGTTCTTATCATCAATATAAGGCACCTAGAGTAGGAAAATATGAATGAATAAGGCTTCCAGGGAAGTGAGTATTTGAGAATAGATAATATTTTGGGACAACTATAACTACTCCTACTATTCCTCTAGAAACATTTCACAAATTACACTATATAGTTACTAGAAGACAAAGTTTTAATCTACAACCATTCAAACTATGATAACATCACAAGGAACTTCCCCCTGTGATAGATGTGGGAATAGATTTATAACAATGGAATATTCCTTAGTAGAATCAATCAAACCATGACATATTTCATAGTCTCCTTATGATATGTAAATCCATACATATCAAATCTTGAGAAATTGATTTACAATAAATTTTTCAAAAATACTATAATTAATCAAGTCAGGGTGATGTAAGACAGGTAACCTCATAGTGATCTCATATATAAGAAGATGGATGAAGATTAATTTAATGGGAGTTTGAAAATGAGGATTCATTTGGAAGAAGAAAACCATGTGTATTTCGATGAGATTGATGTGATTCCACCCACTCATGATTCATAATAACATGCATGCTATGGGTTTAACTCATTAGAATTTTATTTAGATGGTTGAAACTAGTTATTAGTCTTAAATAAATTTTTTCTACGGTCTATTTAGAAAAAAAAATTGAGATCATTGTGAGGTCTCTAATGGTCATTTAAGACAATAATATTAGGGGAGAGATGATTAGAAACCATTGAGAGTCCTAGAAATGGGATTGGTCCCATATCTTAATGCCATAAGGTCTCATCAACTCCTTGATTAATTGAAGTATCCAACTAGTATGACAATCCAACTATCGTAGATCACAGAAGGTAACATTATTTCTTCTCCCTTTTTCAGCATATACGATTTTTTTATACTCTATGATAGATTTTTTATCTATTCATTGTTGAGTTATTATGCCCGATTGTAGAACATATTATGGTTACTATTGGGTTTCCTACTAGAATAGGGGGTTCTCTGAGGTGGATCATTCCTTCAGAGCCCTAGGCCTCTATGTAAAGGAAGAAATCCCACCTATATGAGGAACAATGATCAGGGAGTTGGTACCCATGATAGAAAGTGATGTTTTCAACTAATTCATAACATGTAATCTGTTACTTCTTTAAAATATATCTACAAATAATACTACCATGGGATAAAATAACATATGATTCTCTATGATGGTGAATAATGAGGTAAAACCATCAAAGGATTGCAAACATAGTATGTATAATAGTGTTGTGGATCATACTACCGCCTGGGTAGTTGGATATATATATATAAAACCTAAAATATATATTAATTGTGACATTAATCCCTCAAATGCCCTTGTGATGGGAAAATACCAAAAGTTCTCAAATTCATAGGATCCTACTACAGTGATTCTACAGTAGAATCCATCTGATGGATAAGAAACCATGGTAATTTTGATAGTGTGGAATATAATAATTGAGCCACACCCTATATAATATAAGGCTGATTACTTAAGAAATACCATTAACATGGAACCTAGTCCCTTATAGATGAATTTTGGGTTAAAGCATACCACTATAATGCTTGAGGATATTCTTTAGTATGATCTTAGTCCCAATGAAATTTATGAGTTAGGACAGTTTGTCACTAGAAATAATGGAAGATATAGAATAGGCTATTGGGGACTATTCATTACGTGATCCCTAGAACACCATCAGACTAGGTGATAGACAATATGTGATCCATAATCTATTAAATAGTTAACCAAGGGCCCAACAGAGTCAATTTTGATGCACTGAAAATGGTGGCATTTGACTTCTTATTTAAGTGAGAGTATTTGGTTTGGTGGCGGTTTGACACCACATGGTATGATTCCATCTTTGAGAACATAAAATATCTTCAATTGGTTGAACATCCATTCATCCATCTTTAGGAATAAGTGAACCATAGATAATTCTTATTCTATTTTATGGATTTGTCCATAAAATCCTTAAATAAATGACTAGTGGTGGCCAAGGATGAGTCAAATCATGTTTCATATAAAGCAGGATAGTGTGGTGTTGAGAAAGTCTAGGTCCATATTTGTGAGTTTTACATCCTTCCATTATATTTGGGGGAAATAGAGTAGTTTTCCATGTTCCAGTAAACTATTGAATCATCACAGTAAAAATTATTCAAGATCAAAGTGTTGATCTCCTAGGAAGAGCCATAGGGGTTCATTTTTAATAAAGGATATAAACCTACTTGTGGATAACCCTCCTCATTTTTGTCATGAAATAAAAAGTAATACTTGTTGAGACCATATTTTTTTATTCTCCAACTCTATCATGTTAATGTAATGATTAATTTATAATCTATAAGACCAATTATAAGGTAGTATTGGATAGTGTTGGATAGTTCATGTTAGAATAATCCATAAACCACCATTAAAAAATCTTTAATGCAATGGGAATCATGTTGGCGAAATTTTTTGAGTAATAATGTATTCCATATCAATGTACACGATGCATGGGGAATAACACCATGGGTGTTATAATTATATTTCAGAGAAGTAAAAGTGGGGAATGGTAAATAGTGACTCTAAGAGTATGATCCGACATATGAAATTGGATTATTAGTTGAGAACTGAGATTTCCTACATTTGAAAAATGGGTTCCACCATTTTATTGTAAGAGATGTTTGTTCTAGGATGTGTACACTTGAGAGGAGTATGGCCATTCAAGTATTGAACCTTCACCATAGGGTACTCCAATCAGTTTTTTTGACGATTATAATTTCAAGGTGTTTCTAATATCGAGTGAGTTTAAAATAAGAACATTTTGTTTTATACTGTATATGACATGTAACAATGATCTTAAAGGAACCCTAAAATATTATAATTCAAATATTATAGTTATAACTTCGTCGTTGAATTGGCATGTATGATTTTTAATAAACACATTTTGATATATATATATATATATATAGTTCTTAATCAATATACATGTATTGATAAAAATTTAGTAAATAATTATTTTAGGTCATATTATACTTTAAAAATATATATTTTTCACATATTATTTTCATTAATTTCTATGAGAAAATATTATATTTAATTTTTTCAAATTTTAAAAAAATATATTTGATAACATGAACTTCATTTTCTAAATCAACATATCAAACCTTGTTTAGGTTGAATTTTTTTATTTTTCTAAACAAATTATTTTCCATTGAATAATTAAAAATTACTCATTTTTATTGAAAACTATATATTTGTTTGATGAATATAAAAATATAAAAATTATTTTAAAACATTTTCAAAGCAATATTAGTTTTATTATATTACAAATATTCCAATTATTTTTATTAGAGTCAATTTTTTTGTTCAATTTGGTATATAAATACTTCTATACATAGAAATTTACTTTTTAGAAAAATAATTTTTCCTTGACATTTTTTATTTTTATCTAATATTAATATTTCCACTTATAAAAAATTAATATTCAAAATAGATACCATATTTATATTTAGGATAATAATATTTTTAAAATATGAAACTTGTATTTTTTTTCATAATGACTAGTAACCCCAGTAAATTTTTTCCACATTAGTAAGGGGCCAGTGGGAAAATTCATGTTAACACTTTGGGATGAGGTTTTAAAATTAATCAATAATTTATTTTTATCCAATTATATGAGCATATTTTAGTCATTTCCATCCAATTTTTTATTAAATGGTCTCATGTTGAAATATTTTTTGGAATATTACCCTTATATTATTTTAATGAAAGGATAAATATACAATGCCATCCTATTGACTTTAAAAAATCAAAATATTAATTATAAGGATATAAAGAGGTTATGCATGATTATTTTAGTGTCTTGAAAATTCTTCCAAGATAAGAAATCCCACCCATAATCACTTTGTAGAAGAAATATTTTGCTTTTACAAGTCTATCAAGGGGAATGGACTCAAATTGAGTTTCATTTCATTGAAGGAACGTGATGGAATTCTTGTTTTCAGGGTTTTTAAGTAGCCTGTGTTCCATCACCAGAAATGGTACACAGAGAAGATGGATCGCGAACAGCATGGTATGCGACATGGTCCATGAACCATTGGTCAGTAAAGTGATGACCATCAAGCAAGGAAAATCATGAAAGGCCATTCCACGTACTGTACCAAGAACACATAAGTTCACAGACAAAGAGAAATTGTCAAGGTTCCGCGAACTATTATTGTGAACCGAAGCCTCCACAAACCCTGGTAGACTGAGTCTTCCATAGGTTAGAATATTGCTTCAATGGGCCACCGCAAATTGTGCCACATGTCTAATAGATATGATCACTCTGATTCTATATCAAATAAGCACAATAGATGTATAGAGGGAGGATACGGAGAGAGAGAATGACAGAGGATTAAAGATTAAGGGAGATGTAAAGGTCGCACTTAAACTTCTGTCTTGTTTCATCAGAAAAAGAACAAACTGAGAATCACATCCTCCGCAGGTACAACCAAACGTGAACCATAAAACATGGGAATTGAATAATAATAGAACAATGAACATAATTGGTACATTATGCACCAAAAACTTCCCGCTGATGAAATTCTCGAAAATGGAAATCCCCCTTACCATCCTTCTAAATGGTTCTTCGTGTAGCGTACTGCTACGCGGACTGAACCCAGAGCAACGTACCCAATCGAATCACATATGTAACCCAAAGCAGTGTGGTGAGATGCGTTCCACATTGGTATGTGGTGGACTATACCCATTCTCACATAACACTACGGTATGTGGAGCCTTTCCCATCCCTCATGAGAAACCTGTACGCAGAATGGGGTGTTTTCGGGTATTGTTGATTCTGGGTCCAACCTCACCCCTCCATTACTGTTCAGTCCTCTATGATCCCTCCACTAATGAGTCCTTTGAAATTAGGTCAAAGCCTCCTCTAAGGCCACCAAAATTGTATGATCAGACAATCAGTTACATTAGAGCGCCCCATTGAGTATACATACCCCTAGTAAGTAGAGTCACGAAAGCCATCCACACAAAGTTTTGGGTTTTTAGAATTCATGTGAGGATACATTCCCACGGTAACCCAGAAAGCAACCATGGGAAGTCAACATGAACCTCCCCTTACTCAGGATTAAGGGGGATCATTATATTTTCCATTCAATGAGGGATAGTGATCAGTCGAAGGGGTTATGTTCACTCCCCCCTTTGGTGAGGAAACAACTCCTCCCTTTCCCAGAACATGATATGGGTCCCTCCCACTAAGGTAATCCCTCAAATATTCAAGTAAGTGTCACCTGATATTTGATTTCCTCTCACATTAAAGGGTTATTTACTCAGCGCCCTTTCCCATGGTCACCCCAGCCTGTTCTGTCGTGGGATCTCCATCCCCCACCAACAAGGGAGGAGGCATGTGCACTGTAGAATCATTAAAATGATATTGTTTCTCACAAAGAGCATGATCCATGGGGGATTAAAACTTTTTTAGGTTTAAAAAATCACCACACATTCTAATCAATGATAACATTGATTCCAAATCACACCATGATATGTACGATGCCTACCAAAAGGCTTGATCTCAAAAGGGTGCCCTTTTATGAAGTGTCCACCCTGTCATGTTTCCCAAATGGGTGGCTACCATACATAATCCCCACACATTCTAATCTATGATGACACTAATTCCGGATCAAACCAGGATACGTAGGATACCTACCAAAAAGACCAAGATCAAGAAGGGTTCCCATCCATAAAGGGTCCACTCAATTATGTTTTTTCAAATGGGGAGCTCCCATGTGTAATCCCCACACATTCCGAACCACATGAGTTATGATTACACACCTGAGGATACATAGGAATCCCTCCTTGTGGGCTCGATCCCAACATCAAGTCACATCTCACCCCCCCTATATGGTGATAAACTCTAGAGTTCCTTATAACATGGTTAATCTAGCAACAACTCTGTGGCATGAAACATATGCATGCTTATGCCGATCTTTCAAACTAAGGGTATCTTGTGTATAAACTCATTGGGAATGAACCAAGGATTCACGAATGTATGAAAATAAATTAAATATATACAATAGTCTTGGAACAGGAAAAAATCTTCTCTCGAAAGGGTGCGGGGCACCTGACCACACATCCTCTTGACCAATGGAGTCATTAAATGTTGTTGTCCAAGTTGTCAGCCGACGAGCACCTACCATAGGAAAACATGTTCATGAATCATGTATACCTGGGCCTTTGGGAATTCTTTGCTCCATGAATAATCTCATTGGAGACCATTCGAGGAAGTAACATCTGAGAAGGACCGATTTCATGAGTTCTTGATCCCCATGTAATAATTCGGATATCTTTAAAGGATAATGACGTTGAATGGGTCAAAATAAAGTAATGGTAAATTCGACGAGAACCCGTCTCTATAGAACAAATGAAAGGTGATGATCCTCGTCATACAATTCTTTCAGAGCCTGCAAAACATTCCACCTCGAAGATAGAACAAAAATGTTGAACCCAACATGAATCTTTAACCAAGGTTGTAGTTATAACCAAATTATAATAGGAAAAAGGATAATGCACGTCAAGAATTTTTTCCACCCTGGTGTTCAAAAAATGCACCTAAACGGAGGCGGAACAAAATTAATGAAGCCAACGTGAATCCTTAACCAAGGTAGCGGTTTCACCCCACATAGGCCCCTTCACCCCATAGCAAAAGAAAATGGTAAGGGGGCCATGCTGAATTCATAAATATACATATTATTAAAGGAATGATATATTGACAATGTTTTGTGGACTATATGTCATATTTGTATTGTAGGTTCTCGCAGAGCGATCATCAATCCAAATGACGTCACCATGATCCATGAAACAACATGCATTTGTGATCCCATGGGATGTTGGGGGCTCAATGATGAGTAGGAACCCCTTTCCTACCCAGCATCTTCAACGCTGGGTATCCAAAACTTTGATGAAATAGTACCACCGAAATGGTACTCTCCCCACACTAGAGGTTGTGAGACTAGCCCTCCAGTCTGAAAAGGTCAACCAACTACCTCTTCAGCCACTACTGGAATCCTAGTACATGGTGGAACAGTGGTCATCTTGAACCGTTTCAGGAGCCTATCTCTAGAATATGACAGCGACTACCTCCCTTACCTCGGGGAGGCATATTAATTCAATATTGAAAACATCATCTCAACTACACAGGGGTGCTAACCACAGGCCCCCACCATAGAATGTCATCATTGACACCGAATGACCAAGCCTCCTCCTGTCAAAGAGGACCATATACGGAGGGAACATGAAAATGTCCAGGAGATCCGGGCCCCTCGGGCTTCCCACCATGCATAGTGAATATATATATAGAACACACAATCACCCTAGTTCCTGAGGAGAAGAGCTGCCATACTAATATGGTGGAATTAAATGGGTAGACTCACAACCCTTACCCCTCTACTCAAGACCTCCATAGAAATAGAGTGGCCCGATATGAGCACATACATATTTCTTCTAGTGCACTCTGGTCCCACCATGTAGAGAGAGTGGCAAGCTACAGGAAGATGTAGATATCTGCCAACACACAATGAGCCCAGCATCAAAATAGGGCAGAAAAAAGATATATGTAGGGAAAAATCCTACTAATTCATAAGAATCTCGTCAACCAAATAGAGAAACACTCTTCTATACACAAGCACACAGACTTGCGGATTCATTCCATACCCACTATCTAAATATGGCGGCAACCAAATATGATAAGAGTCAAATTCATGCGAAAGACCATGTGAAAAATACTACAGTATGCGAGTGGATGAAAATAACCACTCGTGGATATGAAGAACACCATTAAAATATGGTGGCAACTCGAGAAGATAAAAAACTACAAAATCATTCCTCTATTTTATACTAGGAGAACAACATGTCTCTACTAGAAACTCATAGAGGACCGGATCAGAAACCAACTTCCGCTCTAACATCAGAATGTGCATTCACACTTGTTCAATCCAAAGATGCATCTCATAAAATCCTATAAAGGATGGAAAATCAGACAATGATTTTAGACCATATCCTCCAAACATGTCAAGATATCATTACATCAGTAGTAAAGGTGAGAAAACGACCCCACGACCTATTTTCCCCAAATGAATTGACCCACTCAAAAAATGAGTTAGTCACTCTGGAGAATTTATGCATCCCAACATCAGTATATGTGGGTGGATGACAATATCTCGTGACATACAGACAACCGGATCAGGAAAAAATACATGTTCCAATTGGGGATGCTGGTCCAACGTGGTGGCTACTCCAGGGCAAGAATATATCCATGCCGAAACTCAAGATATCTGTCGGCATATCCCAATGAAATCATGAAACCCAGAAAGATAGGGACTTATATATGAAGGCCATTTCCAACAGATGATGGCCCTAGTTACCTGAATGAGAGCACCCCAAAATGAAAAGATCAAAATTCAACTGGAAAATGAAGATCAAATACATGATCCTGCTCTGCTGGAAGCTGGGTTTCTGGACGCCCTCAAACATATATCAACAATGTCTCAAGACCCTATCATTCCATTTCCAAATTATTGAAGTGGTAGTAGAAGTTGAGAAGTTCCTCCCTAAAATGTTCATACCGTTAGCTCTGAAGGTCCTCCACATAGGGCCCATGGATGCTTACTTTGTGGGTTAAAAAAGATTGATCACGAGAGCCAATCTCCTGATCTGCATCAAGGTAATCCTCCCCTCAACCTGAAGATCAAATAGTAAGAAGGTCCTCCCCTTGTTTTCATCCACCATGATGGTCCTTCCTAGTATTTACGCTGTATATATGCTTCTCCCTGTGGTCGGATGTCAAGTCATGATGGTAGTCCTCACCATGATGAAAGTCATTACGAAGGCCCTCCCTACAATGACCATTGCTATTAAGGTCCTCCCTATAGTAAAATCAAGAAACAATAAGGTCATCCCCTCAGTACAGTACATTATGAAGGCCCTCTCTATGATAAACATTGTATAAATTCTCCATGTAGCCAGGTATCATGTCATAATGGTAGTCCTCGCCATGATGACGGTCATTAGGAAGGCCCTCTCCAAAATGGCAGTTATTGTCATGTTCCTCCACTTGGTGATAATAAGCAGAAATAAGGTCATCTGCATGCTACATCCCGCCATAAAGATCAACTCCTAGGTATACACCATAAAGAAAATTCTTGCGGTTGGGGTCAAGTTTCAATGGTAGTCCATCCCATCGCAACACCTCTTGCGAAGGTCCTCCTCATAATCAAAGTCCATGCTGGCAAGAAGGTCATCCCCTTGCAAGAAGAAATATTAAAAAGACATCATATTACTAAGTTCTTATAATGGAGTTAGAATCATTGGGAACTCCTCCTATAACAAGTGATATCCTTTCTCAATCAAAGGATGGATCAGTGCCATGCTCATATATTGAACCACCCCTATGACATCTGCAAATCATTAGGGCTCCCAGCAGCTTGGTTTCTTGGAACTAAATTATTAAGAGGTTGTCGAACTGAGCATATCAAGTACAAGAGCCTCCATAAGAACCACAACATGATATTTTTCTTGTGATAAGACAACTAGCTAATTATAATATACCAGTTATGTATTGGTCTATGACCACTTCTCATTTCTACACACTAGGAGAGTTGTTGGGGGAATTCACACATGACATTCGCCTCAACATATGGATGGATCTTAGAAAGATGAATGTAAAATTCCAACCCTACAAAGGGCATGTGGACCCTGTCTGAACGATAGGTGAGATTCACCATCTAATCAACCTAAAATCCCTCACATCCGTAAGGTAGCCACAATCATAAATTCCATAGAAAACCCTTGAACTTGCATGCCTCCATGCACTACATAAATTTCACATCCTTACTGGAAACGTCATGGCTAGGGTTATCATTCGGGGATGGAGAGAACATGGATCTTTTCACATCACCCCACGTCTCGTTCCGCAAGCCCCATTGGAAATGAAATTCTACAATTTCATCACTCTGAGGCAGCAATCAAGTGAAACCCCTTCTCATTAAAGATGGGGTAATCAACAAAAATTGGCCCATAGTAAGCCTCAAAAGATTCTAGGCCAAACCGATCGAGCCATCAAAAAGCTTCTAAGTGAGGTGACTAAGAACATCCAGTAGGCATTCCTCTTAATGTAATCCAACCAGAAAACGATGCTCATATATTTAAAAGACCATAGACTCTGTTCGGACCCAATGTCATACTCATCTCACACCTGTGTGGGAGAACATGAAATTGAAAGGGGTGAAATAGCGGCGGCTAACACCGCGATATGGTAAAATCCCCATCCCATAGGGCTGGGGGAATTTTTAAATGAAAATTCCCCTATAATACCAGCAAATCTAGGTCATAGCGCACCTAAAGAAGAATGGGAACAACCCAAGGCCATAGGGATAAAGGCATTTTTACCAAAAAAATCTCCACACAACGGACTACTATATTACACCATCTATGAAGAACAATGGAATGAGGAGAATCATGTTCTATCCCATCATGTGGTTTTCACCCTTCGAGACAATAGTGTGTTATGAGGATAGACAATAGCTACCATGAGGTCAACCATTGCAATGAAACCCGAAGAATTCTGCCAAATAGAAGGAGAAGGTCATGCAAAGTGCCCATAAATACTTCTTAACATTCAGCAGCAGGTACACCACCCGCAAAGAGGTATTCCTCAATAAACATGGTAAAAATCAAGCCCATAGATCTCAGAGGAAATTATGATGGATGAGAGGAAAAAGGAATATGGTTCCCTCCCAGAGGCATCCCACACCGAGCCTGATGGTGTGCATACCCGGAACTAGAGGGAGGTTCTAAATCTAGGTTCCCCTTCAGTGAATCCAACATTACCTCCCCCACAAAACTCCAAAAAGGAGAAAACTAAAATCCATGATCCTTAATGACCCGCCTCCCCCCCCCCATGAGAATAAGTCCTTCACCCTCAAGGAAAAATTCACCAGGAAGGACGATGAAATAAAAGAGATCAGGCTAATTAATGTCGAGCTACATCGAGGGTATTACCTCGTCAGATGTGTTCCCCCCAAGGAACATCAGCATTTGCTCACATAAAATGTGTCCATGACACAGGAACTCATCCAAATGAATGATGAAATTCTTGATGGACTGTTCAACCCAGCCCCGGAAGGACATAAATACTCCCCCTACTGGGAAGGCAGTCGGAATGTATCTAGGTAAACCGGTAAATGATGCCTTGGATGGGTATCCACCCTAAATTTTACTTGCACCAACATGTCAAATCATGGTCCCTACCATGAAAGCTCAATCTCAAGACTGACAGGATATGCCTCAATGGATATTAAACACTATCGAGAAACTAACAGCTCGACTATAAGCCATTGAGGGCAGAATGCTCCGATACAACCAGAGCACAAACCCTACCCCGAGTGGGTGAGTAATGTCCCACCACCACCAAACATTGGGAATCCTGTATTCCATGTATTCAATGGCTCGAGGGACCTATAATAGCATTTAATTCACTATGCCTCTTAGTGTGACCCCATGATGGGCTCTCCAGAGTAGAAAGAAGCCAATAACTCATGTTCTTTATATGAACCCTATAGGGCCCAGCTTTTGTATGGTATAATAGCCTTCCATTTAATTCAGTTTCAGGATGGGAGGACCTCCGACAAAAGTTTCACTTCCAGTTAAGTTCATTGTTGCCCAAGATGACAGTAAATGATCTCGTGAACTATAAGAAGTAAGAGAATGAGAGAGTCTTGGACTTTATTTTCAGATGGAAAGGCCTATCATATTCCCAGAACTGGACACTCCCCCAGGATTAGATGCTCTCCATGTGCATCGATAACCTTCGGGATGAATTGTGAACTTCGCTCATCCCGGTGAAGTACGTCAGTGGATTTATATACTTCTATTACATCACTAAAAGGATTGAATACTCTTCTAAAAGGACCACTCGTAGATCCCTAGTAACCCCATCATCCCTTAGTAAATGAACGCAAAAGGCCAATGTGTTTTATTTCATGCTTTAGCCATCCCGACACTAGCTCCTGTAGCGAGGCACCCATTTAACCATGTGGGACCCCATGGACGCCAACATCCACACCCACCTCTACAAGATGATATATGTGGAGATAAATGAAATCAATTCATAGAATGAATAAATAAGGTTTATTCATTCTTCGATAACCAACTCTGTATCTATTTCATAGTGGACAGGAATTGAAATCTTCTCCGGCTGCTAGAGCCAATGTGAGACGATGAAGTGGGCCTCGACGACCGCCCAAATTACTATATGTATCACCATATACTAGGACACACTATACAAGAATTATTATTTTTCAAGAATATCTTGAAAAATATGGTGGATTTTGGAAAATTCAAGTTGGGTCTGCCGCCAATAGAAGTGGAGTATGTTTCCACCTCTGACTCAAGAGAGGAATATAAGTGGAAAACTCACACCAGAAAGTAGGAGAAAATGTTTGATAATTGGATGACCAGGAAGACCATGAACTGAGTCCATGTAATCCTCTAGGAATAGTGGAAACAACCAAATGCACCCCCCCCCCAAATCTCCCAATACAACACAACCATATTCCTCCTTCCCGCTACCCACTAAAGGCTAGAAGGCCAGAAAGTAAGAGCAAGAAGATGAGATGACACAAAATCCAAATTCAGTGTTGACACATTCAGACTACATGCCAACAATAATGGTTCAACGAGAACCACCCCACCAAATGGTACAACAAGGACCATCCTTCCAAATGGAACCATAAAAATAAGACAATTAGACAACAACAGTATCAGATCAAGAACTGATATTCGGCTCTATTAATGTCTTTCACTTGATGGACCCATTCTCTGATAAAGGCTACGAGCATGATCCCAAATTCCCTACACCCAACTACAGATTATGAGAAGAAGTCCATAAAGGCCTGTGGTTTCCCATAATGAAATATCGTGGAAGAGGTGAAAATTTAGGCCACACCACAAGTCTAACTATTAACATCTCGGAAACTCACAGAAGAAACCTCCTACAGACACGACAAGAACCAGAATGATTTTTCTCCCACATCGGAAGAAACCCAATCCCAGTTATCTTGGAGTATTTATCAGGGTAAGAACTGGTATCAAACCTCCCAAGCTATACAACCATACTAGTTTGGCCAAATGTGGAAAGGAATATAGCTCCACAGGACCCTGAAACAGAGGCTGAACCATCCATGTCCACACTTCAAAAACCTAATGTGTCTTTGAAAGAGAATCCCCGAGATGGGAAATGCCAACCTTTAGAGAGGAATTATGATATTTCAACATATATATACTTATTATGAGTAAATATGTCAATCCTGGATGTGTTGTGGCTATCCGTAGATCCTAGGGAGTCACCTATCGAATCCTTGTTAAGTCCACAAGAGTTCTTGGTTGAAGTAGTAGTGGTCTAAGTCTACTAGATGGAGTCTAGTCCCAATGAATATCATGTTTTCATCTTCTTCATAGATAGGGATTAATACACAATCATGAAAGGGAAAATCAAACCCTTATATGTTTCTAGCAAGATGAATGGAATTGATGTTTGATGGATAGTCATCGAAAACGACACTAGATTTGACATTATCCCTTTGTGAATGCTTCTTCGACTAGGTTAAGATGAAGACAACTTGAAACCCTCACTACAATTCTAATGGGATACGGAAAACATGAGCAAAAACCATTGGGATAAATCAAGCTTAAAACATGGCTTAGAGATCTCATATAAGATTCTGAATTCTTAGTGGTTCAGCAAAGTACGACCTTCAATGTCTTATTAATAAGGACATGGCTACATCAACACTCTATAATTCTGTCCCTATACCATCAGTGTATTAAATATTTTACTAATTTGAAAACGGGATGTTTCACACCAATAAATCCCCATTTCAGTTTTTTGAGAGGCTCTATATCAATGTTGGGTACTATGAGTCAGAAGAAAAAAAATCCTTCGACCGATGAATTTGATTGGTTAAATTCCCCAAATGGATTGGAGATGGCTCCCTCCAACCCCTTTCAGCATCTCGGGTAGGAGTACGTACTACCCATCAACCAAGTTGAATGCATAAGTACAGTTCTAGATATAGACTCAGCAGTCTACATCATATCTATTACAAACTCCAAGTCTAAAGACATTGTAAAGCAGGCTGACTCCCATGTTGTCAGGAAAAGCCCTATCAAAGATGCCCCTGACCCATCCTTGGGACATCAAACAACCCTTGCCTCAAAAGCTAAGGAAAATATGATTTCACTACCAATATTAGAGAATTTATATCAAAAATCATTTAACCATTGGAAGAGGAATATGAAGAAGAAGATGAAGAAGAAGAGGAGGAACATGAAGAAGACCTAAAATATTCCCCTCCTATGTTTGAAGAATTTGTTTCCACCATAATCAATGAACATAGAGAGATAAATTGGGACCCTGAAAATGACATGTGACCCACTCTTATCATTGTGGCCATGCCTATTGAGGAACATGAGGCATAAACCTCCTTCCTAAAGAATAATCAATATTTTTTTCTTACAATTAAAAAGAGATGTCGGGCCTTGATCTAGAAGTCGTCACCCATCATTTAGGCTTATCAGAAGATCACCAAGGCTATAAGAAGGTATCCAGAATGACCCACCCAACCCATAATTCTAAAATAGATGTTGAAGTTGAAAAACTAATCAATGAAAACTTCATACGGGAGGTCCAAAATTCAATCTATCTAGAGAACATAGTTCCTATCAAAAAAAGATTGGGAAGACTAGAATATGCATTGAATTCAGAGACCATAATCAGCATTTCCCAAAAGAGGAATTCTTAGTCTCGATCATAGAATTTTTTACTGATGCAACAACCAGATATGAAGACCTCTCCTTCAGGGACGACTATTCTGGATACAATAAAATTTGGATTGCTTGAGATGATGAAGATGCTACCACTTTTAAGGTCCCTTAGAAAGTGTTTTGATATAATGTGATGCCCTTTGGTCTAAAAAATATCAGCACCATATATCAGCATGCCATGCTTCACATCTTTATGAACTTTTGGAAAAATTCATCAAGTTCTATGCTGATGACCTGGTGGTTAAGTCACAACAACATTAAAACGACCTGGCTGACCTTGAAATTGTCTTAAAAAATTACGATAGCATAATTTAAACATGAATCCCTTAAAGTACACCTTTGGAATTACCATAGGAAAATTCCTCATCTTCGTCGTACCCAATCGTGGCATTGAATTCATCTCTGAGAAGATAAAATCCATACTTGGCATTTCCCCACATCGCAACCTCACTGAGTTGAGAGGTCTCCATGGGCACCTCACCTATATTAGGCACTTTATAACCAACCGAGCAGGTAAATGTTTACATTTTACCAAGAGCATGAAGAAAGGAGTTATGTATTAATGGGATAAAAATTTTATAGATTTGTTTGAAAAAGTCAAAAGATATTTACTAATCTCATAGGTACTCATGCCTCTAGTTGAATGGAGACCACATATTTTATACGTAACTTCCCTGGAACTGTCATTAGGCACCTTCCTCACGCATAAGAATGATTTCAGATGCAAGAACAACCTCTACTACCTCATACAGACAATGATCGATGTCGAAACTCGGTATTCAAATATTTAAAATCGCATCTTAGACCTATTCTTCATAGTTCAGAAGCTTCGTCATTACATGCAGCACCCTACGGTTCACCTGGTCTCCCACTGCAACCCTCTCAAGTATATCATCAACCTTCCTATGTTAAATGTGCGCCTATCGTGATGGGAGGTCATACTACAACATTTTGACATATGGTGTGTGCCCCCGAAAGCTATCAAAGGCCAAGAATTATCATAGTTCCTGGATGAGAACCCCTCAGAAGAAACAACACCGTTTGATGTCGAAATTCTTGATGAAGAAGTGTTTTCCATCCAGGAGAACCACCATATGTTGGAAATGTACTTCGATAGTGATTCCTAAATCATGATAGGGGAAATGATAGTGGATACCAAGTTAAACATAGTGGGGATGGGAATTTTACTCATATCCTTTGAAGAGGACACCTTTACTTAATAGTTTCTACTTTTGGAAGGTTGTATGAACGATGAATCAGAATATTAGGCCCTTATTACAAGCATAGAATTGGAACTCAATGTCAAAGACAAACACCTAAGAATAAAGGGTGATTTAGATCTAGTCATAAAATAGGTCAACGATGAATATGATATTAAAAAAGAAGTATTGTTCAAGAACTGATGGTAGAATTACCATCAGAACCCATGATGACACATGTCCCCCGGTCACAGAACGATCAAGACAATGCTTTAGAAAATTCAGCCACAACCTTGGCCAATCCCGACAGGAATGAAATGCTCATTAAAATTTCTCACCATCATATGGAATTTACATTCATCAAGAGAAATACAGTGGAAATTGATGAAATTATCCCCATTCTTGATACTTATGGTCATACCACTAATTGGATGACATCCATTACAAATTACGTTTGGAACGGGGAACTCACAAAAGTTAGGGATGAAAGGGATCACATCCAAAGCCAAACAGTCAATTTTACCTTGTACAATGGGGTAAACTAAGATAAGGTTCTCTATAATCAATGACTTGATGGAGTCCTTATCATGTTCATTGATAGAGAAGAGACTACTATCGTCATGGAAGAAGTGCACTTTGGAGCCCGTGGAGCACACCAGTAAGAACCCAAGCTATCTCACCAAAACTTGAGACTTTGGTATTACTGGCCCACCAAGATACAAGATTGTTCCATATTCACTAAGAAGTTCCAATCCTTCAAATTCATGCCAATTTCATACACTGCACCCCAGAGTTGATTCATGTGTCTATGTACTCTTCGCCATACGTAGTCAGGGGGATGGATATTGTGGGACCATGTCCTCCCGCTACAGCAATATAATTCATGTTTATACTAACAACGACTGATTTATTTTCTACATGGGATGAAACCATACCCCTTAAGAAAGTCAGGGAGAAAAACATCTTCAACATTTTGAAAGCTAACATCGTCACTAGATTTAGTGTCCCTCATACAATACCGATGGACAAAGACACCAACTTCTGCTCCACTGAGCTGGACAAGCAGTACCAAGAATATGGAATCATGGGCAACAAGGTGTCCCAGCACCATTCTTCGGCCAATGGGAAGATAGAGGCTTTCAACAAGACTCTATCCAACACACTTCAAAATATGGTCAATAAGGATACGAAATTGTGGCCAGATAAGCTCCTTCATGCTTTGTGGGATTACCTGACCATGAACCACAACTATACCCAAGAAACCCCATACTCACTAGTATATGGTCTAGAGGCGGTTTTTCCTATCAGAATCCAAGTTTCATGACTTCATCTGGATATTTGAGATCATTTTTCCACAGACATTAAATCCCAAAGGTGGTTTGATGAATTGGAACACTTAGATGAAAACATATTGCACACTATGCACGATTTGGAAATCTACCAAAACTGGATTGCATGAACCTTCAACAAAAAGGTTTTCCTTCGATCTTTCCTCAAAGAAGAAATGTTGTTATTCCGAAGAACCCCAATGATACTAGGAGAGAAGCCCCCAAAGGGTAAAACATTGTGGGAGGCACCATATGTCATACACAGGGTCTATTCCATTGTAGTATTTTCCTTCATATCAATGGACGTGCAACTCATCGCACCTCCTATAAATGCGAAGTTCTTGAAGAAATAATTTATGTAACCCAAAAGAAAGGTGCAAGCTCTATGACCCTAAACTATGAGTAAAGAATTCCCCCAATAGCAAGGTCCAAGCACTATGACCCAAAAATATGAGTAAAAAATTCCCCCAATAGCAAGGTCCAAGCTCTATGACCCTAAACTATTTGATAATAATTCCTCTAATAGAATGTTCCAAGCTCTCTGACATTAAACTATGAGTTACACACAATGTCACTATGCCAAGGTCCAAGATCTACTTCCCTAAACTATGGGTTATGAATGCCTCTAATAGAATTTTTCAAGCACTGTGACGTTAGACTATGAGTTATAAAGGATTCCTTCTATGCCAAGGTCCAAGCTCTATAATGTAAATTATGATTCATAAAGAATGTCCATATGCCAAGGTTCAAGCACTTCATCACTAAACTATGAGTAAAGAATGCCTCCAATAGCAAAGTTTAAGCTCCATGACCCTAAACTATGAGTCATAAAAAAATTACCTCCATATCATGGTCCAAACTCTAACCCTATGTTTGGAGAGATTTTAGTAAAAGAAAATAAATGATTTGATAGTTTATAAAAGAAAAGAAAATAAATGAAATGATTGTGATTTCTCTCACTGTGTTTGGATCAATAACTTAGTAAAAGAAAAGAAATGTTTTGTATTTCTCTTCATCATGTTTGGTGACAATTTTTAATGGAAAGGAAAAGAAACTATTTTGATGCAAATGACATAAATATCCTTTGTTAAAAAATAACACATACTCACGGGACGAAGGGACATACTTGCTCAAGATAAAAAACAACCATATATTAGATTTCCACGGACACCACACCTGTCACCATGTCTTCCCAACATCAACAATTTATGTTAAATGACACAAATAACCTTCTAAAAAATGTATTTATATTACCTTTTTATAACAAATCAAAAAATAATAATTTTGATTTTAATCATTCATTATCTTTCATATCACCAAAATTAAGTAAGCATTAAACTACGAACACATGTTAATACAAATTTTAAAATTTTAAAAAATTAATTAAAGATAATCAAAATTATTTATATAATTTATTTATTCAAAATTATTAATTCAAGGTAATCAAAATTATTAATTCAAAATAATTATTATTTAAAAATAATTACTAATTCAAAACAATAATTAATTCATATTTATTAATTAAAAATATTTATTAATTCAATATTTTTGATAAATTATTTATATAAACTATTAATTCATGATAATCATAATTGTTCATAATAAAAATTATCTATAATCAAAATTATTTATAAATTGTTTATGATTATTTATACACACATAATTAGTTATAATCAAAATTATTTATATACACATTGTAAAAAAATTAATATTTGATAGTTATTATAACTTATAAATTATGTTGAATTTAGAAAAATCATTATTTATTATTTATAAATTATGTTATAAATAGGATGTTTATATAAATAATAGGGATAGTATGGGGAATTTATAAAATGTATGAAAGGGTGGAAGGTTTCCGTTGGAATCGTCCAGATTTTGGGACGATTCAAAATGTGAAGAAAACAGTGATACGAGAGAAATCCATTTCTCCTCGTTTCTGCAATTTGTATTTCTTTCGGTCATTCTAATCTAGCCAAACCGGAGAAACAAATTTCAGTCATCCGTTATCTTTTATTTTCCTTCCGAAGGAGCGTTGCCAAACAAGAACTAAGACCATAAACTATGAATAAAGGAAAAACACCATGGGCTATGTTCTGAGCTCTACGAACCTAAATAATGAGTAAAAATTCCCTAAATACTGAGGTCCAAACTCTAATACCTTAAGATATGAGTTATTTTTCTTTCAACATGATGTTAATCTATAAATAACATGTCCCTGAAACATGTAATTATATTGTGACTCATGTTCTTACCATAAGACGTTAAATTGTGTAGCATAAAACGTCCTAATTTTATGAAAAAAAATACATTATCTCCCACAGAACTACATATGGCTTGATTATTTCCCTTACAAGATACGTAGAGAAGCCACGATCTTCTATCATGTCCCAATCCCATCGAAAAAATAACACCATCATTCCCTCTATCTACAAAAATTCTGTAGAGGAAACCCTTATCACTCTGTGTTTATCACATCGAGTACAACTCATGTGAGCTTAGGATTAGTGGTTGAGAATCTCTTACGAAGGTAAAAAATGGGGTTACATGGATGACTTGGAAAATGTGATTTGTAAAATGAAAGATCCCCTACTATTTGGACCAATCCAAATAGGTATGGGGTACACACAAAACTATGTACAACTTGATTCCATCCCTCTCAGGATACGTAGTTATGCCTCGATACTTGAACTAGGCACAGGCCCACCATGAAAGAAAATTTAGGTACCCCCATCGTATTCTCTGTCAGCTTACACTTGTGAAGGAGGCCATGTAACCACTCCTTGTTTATAACATTGAGTATAACTCAACTGAGAATAGTATCAGTGGTAGGGATTCTCTTATGAAAATAAACTGTAGGAGAATATGGTAGGCCTGGCACCCGTATCAATTAAAACCAAAATTCCCTCAAGTGGCCCTAACATATCAAGAAAACTTTTATAGGGAACATCCAAAACTATGGGTGGCATGATTCTAGACCTTGCAGGATACGTAGTCACATTTAGATTTGACATCCAGGCCCAACCACTAGTCAAAATATTTCATATCTCCCATACGTAAGTTTTACTTGTACAGGAGTCCATGAAAAGTCCTATCGCATGAAAATAAAGCTGCAAAATTCATCAATTGTTATGTGGGTCTCAATACATAGTATTATGAGATTCTATATGTGATTCTATGTCATTAGAGGTCAGAAGACCATGCGTCCCTCTATACATATGGGTTAGACCTATGTGGAAGATCCAGTTGTTCCCAAATAATCCATGTTTGAGTATTCTCATGTTCACAGGCACATCTTTCCCATTTTTCACATTTCATACCTCAAGAATACATGGACCCTTATAATCATTCAGGTCCATATGAGGATGAAGGATAGTGTCTTGCAGACACCATTGATTGAATATGCACATCATTCCCTAGTTTCTTTGCATACGTCGCCCACAAAAATGGCTGTCAATCAAAGGAAAATTCGTCCTAGTGAGAGTCATCTCCTATCCCAGTACACTGAATGCATTTCAATCCTAATTTCATCCCTCCTGATTCAAGTCACCACTATGACTATAGTTTACACCTTCTATTCTCATTCATGTAAGGAATGGTGGATCATACTTAGTGTGATTAACCTAAAACTTTTGAAAACCTTTGTGACTGAAAAATTATCTTCACCACAAGACGTTAAACTATAAGGCCAAAATTTTCCTCCCCACACAATGTTAAAATCCAAGGCGGAAATCATTCTCACTACATGACATTAAACTGCAAGGCCGAAATTGTTCTCACCACACTACGTTAAACTGCAAATCCTAAAACATCATCACCCCACGATTTTAGACTGCAATGCTAAAATTTTCCGCACCGCACGATGTTAAACTGCATGACCAAAATCATCCTCACTACATGACATTAAACTCCAAGTCCAAAATAGTCCCTATTGCATGATGTTAAACTACATAACAATGGTTTGTGTCCAAAATTTCCCTCTAATGAAGATTTTGATATTCTTAAACAATGCCATAGAATCCTCATAGTCCCTTGTTTCCCACACCGATCATAGCTCACATGATATTATGGATTCTTGTGAGAGATATAAAGTAACATTAGGGGAAAAACTCAGGAATTTGGTCCAAGAAACAAGACCCTAAAAGGAAAGTCACGCTTCCCTCCCCCAAGAGGAACCTCATGACTTGTCCATGTGATGTTAAATGACTAGGTATCCCAGAGGTTAAATGAATGACTCCCCCTACATACGAGTCAAATATGCATAAGGGACACCAGATTCCATGAGTAAATCACCACCAAAATATCTCAAATATGTCCAGATACACTTCATCCATATTTCGAACATTGTGATTTGATTTATTTTGATTCTGCATAACCCTCTAAGGACATCTGAGCTGGAAGGCTAGTGTCCTACGGATACCTCTTCTTGAAAATGCACATCCTTCCCTAGTGTCTTTGCATAAGTTTCCCACAAAAATGGTCATCAATCAAGGCAAAATTCATCCCCAGGAGAGTCCTCTAATATCTTTCTATGCCCAACAACTTCAAAGCCTTGTTCCATCCCTCCTAATTCAAGGGCACTTAAATTAATGGTTTAAACATTCCTCCTTACATAAATCCTAGATATAATAGATCATACGAGCCTGATTCATCTCTGGTCACATTAGAGGATCCTAAAGATATCTCATCCATATGTGTGACGTTGATCCTCATATAATAGAAGAGTTCCACCACATGTTTCGAGGTTTCCCCAAAGAAGCCCAGTTTAAATACCCCTTTTTGATGCTCATAAACACCCATGGTCGAAGGTCACACACAGTATTAAAAAATATCCGAATCCCCATAATCGTCAATGGTAATTGGAAATTAATGTTCGATGTCCTACAGAAACCATGGCTTCACCATGCATATCATGCCCCATGGGATATTCAAACATCACCGAATAAAATGGTGGTCAATGAAAGGAAAATTCATCCCTAGGAGAGTCATTTATAGATTCTCTATACTCAAATTCAATTAATGTATTATTACACCCCCATATTTGGAATACTCCCCAATAATAACTTGTGTACCTCCTTCTTCCCAAGTTCCCCTAGCCTAAAAAAGACTCCTAATTGAGTTAATAATTCATCAGATCTCACTCACGCAAGAAAGAAATGTACAGGAACAATTTCCCACTCAAAGATGACATGAATGTCCCTAATGTATTCAGACACCACTGCTCGGGCCAGTCACCCGTTGTGGTACCTAGTTTCAAAATAAAGTCAAAATGTCTCAAACCACATCAAGCCATCGGAAATGGAAGGCCAATATCTTGAGGAAAATTTTTCTTTACTATGAATATCATGCCCCAGTGGCTCTACATACATCGTCCACAAAAATGGTCATCTATAAAAGTAAATTTTTCCACAATAGGGTATTTTCCACCTTTCGTATGCTCAAATGACATAATTGTCTTATCACACCACTGTATTTGGAAGACTCATGGATAACAGCTTTTGTACCTCCTTCTTCCCAAGTGACCCTATATTAAAACAGACTCTTCATTGACTTGACCATTCACTAGTTGTCCCTCACATAAGAAAAAAATGTGTATAAATAGTTTTCTACTCAAATGTTGAAATGAATGTCCCTAATATCTTCAGACACCACTACTCCGGCCAGTAACCCACTGTGGCACCCGGTTTCAAAGTAAAGTATAGATGTTTCCAGTCCCATCAGGATATCAAAAATAGAATACCAGTATCCTACAGACACCTTTTCTTGACTATGTATATCATGACTCGGCAGCTCTGCATACGTGCCCACAAAAATGGTCATCAATAAAAGGAAAATTCAACCCTATGAGAGTCCTTTCGTACCTCTGTACGCCTAATGTGGTTCTTGATCCTCATGAATATTCATAATTCACAAATTAAGGGTCAGGAAAAATCCATAATTCGTCTCCAAAGGATATTAGAACATTCTTTCCTGATGGTCATGAGTTAAATCCCTACCCCATTAAGTTTCGTCAAAGTTGTTTGACCTAAAACATCAATAATAAGATGGATTGGCTAGAATGTGGACATCCAAGGAATGGAAAAAGATTCCATACTCTCCAGAGGGAAAATACAGATAAGGCATCATTGTGAAAAAGTTGATTATGGATTTGTTAGAAGAAATATTAAGCCATCAAAAAAGGCATAAATCTTGTTTGGTCAGAAACCTACAATGGGGAAGCCTAATAAAAATCTAATTTATACACTCTAATCCCATGCCATATAGGCCTTGGAAAATAATTTGGTAATAAAAATAAAAATATCATAAAAGTTCATGAGGTATTCCATAAAAACTAATCAATAGTCAAACTACACTCATTGTTTCCCTTGTCTAAGGAAAAAAATTAGAGATCGATTCAATTATTCTGGTTCACTGATTTCAATTCACGGTTCAAAGTTAATACTTGACTGAAATGAATTTGATAGGAAGAGATTGAGAATAGATGTTTAATATCCAAATCTATTCCTCGGGGTTCAGCAAAAATGGATGAACATCCCCAATTTAGAGCCTCTCTTGTGTGTAAAAAAATGGGAGTACTGCATATTGTAATATGGGACAGAACTACAACAATGTATGGTTTTCCCTTTACATAAGGATAGAGAGTGATTTCTATAGGCTGTCGATGTTCTATTCCAAAGAAATTATTTCCTCATTTTCGGCTATGACCGTCAAATGCATCCACTCTAGGATAGCTTTAAGTTCCCTCCCCTTCTTCTGGACAACATCGTAATTGGCTTGTGAGGAGACCAGTTTTTCCCTTAATATGGTTGTGTAAGCTTCCTACTCCCGTATCTCCTCCTCTTGGATTGCCACCAAATACTGAGCCTTCCCCTCCTTGGCTTTCATATGATCGAATTCTTGTGAAATACCTTAGATAGACACCACTTAGTAATGGGAAGAATTGAACTTGTCCATCTTGTTCTTTCAAGAGGCGATTTATTCTTAAGAAATGATTATTTGGTAAATAAGGAAGTGAAGGTGTTGATAATCAAAGTCATCGGAACCCTGCTGAGTAAATAACTACTGAAAAATTTCACCCTCATCGGTAGAATTTTCCAGGGGTGTCTCCACAACAAGAGAATTTAGATGGCGCCATGCCTATTTGCACACAACCTGGTGTCTCTCCACAACACTAGAACAATGATCCTCCCCTACTGCCAAATGTTTTTAATAGGGAAACATGTCTATATGAGTGGGGAGGGACCTATGTCAAGTCACCTAAGACAGGAGACTCTATTTGACCTCAGATGGACCAGCCACTGGAGCCGAATGCAGAAGACTAACCATGACCTCTATGATGATTGACGATAATCAGTAGGGGATAATCTCATAAAGATATTGGGTAATATCCGCAGGAGAGGAGTATTCTGAATCGGTCCCCACAAAAATTGGTTTCACTAATGTAACCCCTCATATACACTTTTGATGATAGAACAAACACGTTATTACCATGATAGTAGGAGCGGGCGGTGTATCCATCTTATTTGCTGAAGGGATGGAAGTATAAGGTGTAGATGTTGCAATTTTAATGATAAAAGGAATGTGTGGAATATTCATTGGGGCCAGAATGTGGTAGGAAATGGTCAAGGGTTTCTACACCCGCCAACGGGGTTCTTTCAACATCTTTGCGGACTATCAATCTACCCGTAGTTGGGAATACTCCAGTGATTGGATTGTGGCCCCCATCATTTTTGGAATGATAATCTCCCTAGACACACCACCATGCATCATAATAAGACATAATTGTTAGAGGGAACCATAGGATGAGATTCTCCACTTAGTCGAATGACTGTAAGCTGCATAGTCTGGTGAAGGAATCCAAACTTCCTAGAAAACTAGTAGGGGAGGTATCACTCACAATAACTTCTATGTCTACAGCAGTAGTGAGTGTCCCATACTAAATTATAATGAATTATGAACATTCCTACAAGAAACCACCCATGTCACCTCTCAATGATCCATAAGGTGTAGGATGCTCTGTGAACGAGAAATGAGAGGCATCGTTCAACATCCCAAATGCATTGTTAGCAGTCAGAGTCCTAGGATGAATATCAAAAATGTTGAGAAGAGCATTATGAAAATCAGAATGGGGAACCTGTGCGATATGTCGATAATCAAAACAGGGGAAGTGTTCCTCTATCCACCCATACAATAATTCGAATGGTCCACTAAGATTATGCAGAAACCTATCATCTAGAATCTATACCAAAAATTAATAAATTAGGGCAAGGGTAGGAAAGACTAAATTTATTGGACGACCCTCCGCCAGAATGGTCGCTATCATCATGGTATAGGCCCGAAACCTTGTGTATGTTTCACGGGATGGGAAGATCCATCCACATAAAAACATGGTCAAGTCATCTACTAGCCTAACCGTAGGTGAAATGTCTGATCTAAGCTCATACCCTCATGTGGTATGTCACCCTACTTCGAGGGTGGAACAATACAACCCTGGGGTTTTGAGGGACTAGTGAGTGGGATGGGTTCGACTATGGTGATACTTCGACTTGGGTCTGATCGTATACAAGAATAACATTAACCAGACATCAAATGAGATGAGGGAATGAACCTAGAGGGGATGATATAGTGATCCCTCTATTATAACATGTAAACACCATGTCCAAGGATACATGTAATCTATATCATTCCATGTAGTGGCTTCTGGGAGAAACTCATCATACATTTATCCATAGATGGGAAGACCTCCAAGATAGTATATATCTGATAGACGTATTCCCACCTCTCCTTGTAGTAGGTGGAATGTGTTGGTCCTCAAACACCAATGACATAGAAATTCTAGAAAGATTTCACTAGGAGAGAATATTGGAAACCAAGACACCCAGGCTTCTTGGTGGAAGCCCACTTCCTCCAAATAGATGGGGGATTCCAAACAGGTCTAATGCACCAAAATTCCCATGCCCACTCACCATAGAAACATCCTCCGACCAGAAAATCCCACTTGGTTCTCAACTCTCCACTATAAATTTATCAAGATATGCTGATAATGGATGGGTATTCTCGGACGTCTAGTCTCAGGACACCATTGTGGCACCTGCGATTGCCCTGAGTCCAGGTAAAACCTCACTATATGAAGATGTTTTCATGAATATGAGTAGTGATAAATACTCCGATTGGGGAGATGTTGGCATGGTCATGACCTTGCAGTGCCTCCTAGAAGATGAATGGGAGGTCGAGGGCAGGCAATGATAGAGGCACGTCGACAGGAAGTCAAAAGCCGTAAAGTAGAAACTGTATGGATAACGGATAATCTAAGAGCTCTAGCATCAAGAAGGCCATAAAAAAGATGTCATGGGGAATGATGTGGGCACAAAGATGGTCATATCTATCTCTCACCATGCATGCCCTTGTCTTTGCCAATTTTATAGCAGCCTATGAATCAGCGATTGTAGCCCAAAAAGGATGATCCAAAATCTAGTGACAAGTCAGTCTAATAAAAATTGTTTGATAAAAGGTTATTAAAAAGGGATAAAGGACTTAAAACATGTCCGCAGAAGTCCCTATGTACTATTCCTAGAAACAGTATCCGTAAAGAGAATTCCACATATAGAATGACCCATGGAAGATAATCTGCCTACATATTTAGTACGCAAATAAAATTCACTGAGTACAACCATTGTACACGAAATAATAGTGAGGTGCAAGACCGGGAAACATTGGATGGAGAACAAAATAATCCGAAAAATGAAGAAACTATGGACCTCGAGCTTGGTTATTTTTGCATTCAAAAGTTGTGAATTAAAATATAAGTATGTATTAATAGTTTATGATGTTTGGCCCACCAATCCAAGTTCGGAATGTGAACGAGGCAGCCGCGTAGTGTTCTTACACACCGAATCTCGATTTTATGTTTTAAAATTTCACAGTATCATTCACATAATTCAAAATGTCGTATGTGGATTGAGAAATGGAGATGAAATTGGTTCAAGGAACATATAGAGCAGATGGAAAATAGAGTTTTCTCAAGGATCACGGTACGCAAGAGTGAAGGATTCCAAGAAAATTGGGGGCACTTTTCTCCCTGAGGAATAGTAAATGAAAAATGAAATGGGCCCCTATATATAGGTGTTATCCCCTCATACTGGGTCTACCTATTCTACCGCGAACCATTTCAATTAAGGACTGCTTCTATATCTAAATATTCCTCTTTTTTTAAACAAACACCATTTTGGTGCGGTTAATTTTTAGGATCTTGAAAATTTCTTCATGAGAAGAAAGTCCCCCCACAATTGCTTTTCATAAGTAAGCCACTGCTTCTAACACTCTATCAAGGTGAAGGGGATCTAATTGAGTTTCATTTCATTGAAGAAACTTGAAGGAATTTATGTTTTCATGGTTTTTAAGTATCTTGTGTACCATCATCCAGAATTTTACACATTGAAGACAGATTGCAAACCTCTTAGTATGCAAGACAGTCTACAAACCACTGGCCCATGAAGCATTGACCAGCAAACAAGGGAAAATGTGAAATGCGTTAGTTGAAGGAGTTGTGAATATGAAGTCATTCCGCATACTATAACGCGAACCCATTAGTTCATGGAATAAGTGAATGGGCAAGGTTCTTTGAACCCTTATCATGAACTAGAGCCTCTGCAAACCCTGGTTGATTGAGTCTTCTATGGGGCAGAATATTGATTCAATGGGACTCCGCAAATGGAGTTGCGTACCTCAACAGATATGATCTCTCGGATGCCCTATAAAAGGGCCACAATAGATGTATAAAGGGATAAGATGGATTGAGAGAAGGAAGGATGAGGAAATACTGAGGGAGACTTAAAGGTTTCACTCTGGCTTCTGTCTTGTTTCATTAGGCGTAACATGAACTGTGAACCACTTCCTCTAAAGGTATAGCTGGTCGTGAACCATAAAACACGGTAATTGAATAATAATAATAATAATAATAAACCTTGAACCTAATTGGTAAAAAATGATCCAAATACTTCTCTTGGATTAATTTCATGTGATTGGAAATCCCCCTGACCCTACTTTAGTATGGTGCTCCATGTAGCGTACCTCTACACGGACTGAACCCAACACTGCGTACCTAATCGGTACACAAATATAACTTAAAGTAGCATGGTGAGACACATACCACTTTGGTACATGGTGCACTATACCCCTACTCGCATACCAAACTGGTACGTGGATGTCCATTCTACCCGTATACCACTACAGTATGTGGAGCCTTCCCCATCCTACATGAGAAACTAGTATGTGGAATGGGGTGTTTATGGGTATTGTTCTTTTCGGTTCCAACCTCTCCCCTCCATACTGTCCAATACTCCCATATCCCTCTGCTATCAAGTCCCCTGCAATTAGTCCAATGCCTCTTATAAGGTCACCAGACCCATATGACTAGACCATCGGGTGCATTAGTGAACCCCATTGAGTCAAGATACCCATGGTAAGATAAGTCACAATGGCCATCCCCACAAAGGTGTGGGATTCTGGAATGCATGTGTGTCTACATTCCCATGGTAACCCAGAGCCCGAACTTGGGACATCGACGTGAACCACCCCATTCTCGGGATTTAGGGTGATCACTTTCTTTTCCATTCAATGAGGGACAATGATCTGTCGATTGGGTTATGCACCCTCCCCCTTTAGTGAGGACAAAACTCCATCCCTTACTAGAACGTGATCTGAGGTCCTCCAACTGAGGTAAGTCCCAAAATATACGAGGTATGGTCACTTGACTGTTGATGTCATCTCACATTACATGGTTCATTACTCCGTGCCCTCGCCAACGGTCGCCCCTTCCTCTTCTTCTGAGAGCTCTCCCTCTCCCACAAATAGGGTCAGAGACAATTGCATTGTTGAATCACTCACATCCTCTTGTTTCTCACATCGATCAGGAATCATGTGGGATTAGATTTTTTGAGGATTAAAACATCACTACACATTCTGAACTTTGAGAAATCTGATTCCGAATCAAACAAGGATATATATGATGCCCTACTTGTGGGCCTGATCCCAACATCAAGTCACCTTCCATCCCTCCTAGATGATGACAAACATCAGAGTGCCTTATAATATGGATAATCCAGTATCACCTATGTGGCATAAAACATATGCATGCTCATGATGATCTTGAAAAGTAAGGGTATCCTGCGGACACACTATTTGGGAATGAACCATGGATTCATGAATGTATGAACATGACTTAAATCTATAAGAGTTCCCCAGAACAGGAAACAATCCTTCCATAGAAGGGTTTGGTGAGCTGGACCTCACATCCTCTCGACCAATGGAATCCTTAAGTTTCATTGGAAAAATTGTCAACCGATGAGCACTTGTCTTTGGAAGGTAGGTCCTTGAATCATGGATATCAGGGTCGTTGGTCATTCATGGATCCATAAATAAAGCCGTTGGATATCATCTGAGAATGTTATATCTCAGAAGGACTGATTTCATGATTTATTGATCCCCATATAATAATTTTACCTTCTTTAATGGATAATGACGCAGAATAGGTCGAAAAAATTTAATGGTAAATTCGACGAGAACTCGTCTCTATAGAAAAAGGGACAGGTGGTGATCCTCATCGTACCATTTCTACACTGCCCACAAAATGCACCACCACAAAGGTTGAACAATTATAATTAATTATTTTAAACACGTATTAATTTTAGTTATCATATAAAGTTATTTAGAATTTTTAGATACTGAATAATTACCCTAAATGAATACGTAAAGCTGACATGTTATTTGTTCCATTAATAGAAAAATAAATTAGATAAATATAAAAAATTTAAAAAAATAAAATTTGGATAACATAATTTGTTATATTATTTTCAATATAAATATGAAATATTATAGATAATGGAAATGGTTATATTATAATTAAATAATTGTCTTGTTTTCTTTAAAGTAAATATAAATTGATTGTGCCAAAAATTTCATTAATGTTATTTTATAAAAAATAATATTTTAATAATTTATTTATAAAACATAAAAATAATTAAAGTAGAAAAAGTAGATAATTTATGGTAGAAAATTTAATCCCTTTTCAATTTATGATCCAATATTCAAAATATAAGTAAACTTATAACCCTTTAAAAGAGAAAAGGTTAGTATATCGATTGAAGTTAAAATATTTTACTTAAATGGTTAAATTATTGATAATGTTTAAAACACCACAAAAAACCATAAACATTTAATTGTTAAAATTTATTGAAACCAAATACTACCTAAAATTCTAATCTCTATCAATTTGGAAACATTTTTTATTGAATTATTTTATTTTAATTTTATATTTTAAGAAATTCCAAGAGTTCCTATCCACACACTTATTAAAAGACACGTATCCTTTCTCTTGTTTACACTACCTTGAGCCTTATATATTATCAAAATCATAAAAATGTCAAAAATATTCTTTTTTCTACGTGAATTATTGGTGTTGTTGTTCTTAATAGACCATTCCAAGGGTCCTTAAGAATGAATCAAAAGGAGGCTTATCGAAGAAGACGTAATCATTTTACATAACATATTTAAATTTGTTCTTAATTTACATAGTTTTAATATATTATATTCTTAATAAAATAATAAATTACATATATTAAATATACTAAAATTTTCTTATGATTATGAAACAACCTTAATTTATCCTCTTTTCCATCAAATGTTAAATGAAAGTATCTCTCGTGCGTATGTACGACTTACATAGTGATATAATTAATTTTCCATCACCATCTTTAATGGATGGTTATTATGTAGTGTTTAATTGATATAAATGATATTTATGACATTATAATGATTTTAATGAAAAATAATATGCACCTTCTTACCTTAAAATCTGTTTGAAATTGATAATGTCACTCGTGCGTACTTGTGGACTACCACCTCTATGAAGTAATGTAATTGTTTTTCATTTACATTTTACATGGATGGTAGTAAATAAACATTTGATGAATATATATGATATGAATGACAATAATTATGAACCATAAAATGATAATTATTATTTATATTTCTTTAATTTGATACTTTGTAATGTGAAAACAACATTCATACGTATGTAAAACCATATGTCTCCATGAACGGTGTGACTCATCACTCTATATCGACCATTTTATTGATGAATATATATATATATATAATTGATATCGTGATAAACATTTTAGAGAAGATGGATTCTTAATAAAAGAACAAGTATTGAGACTACCAAACTGAAACATGCATGAAAAAAGTTGTTATCACCAAGAATAGTGATTTTAGTAAATATTTGTAAATAAATGTGTGATCATGTCCCATTAGAAAATAATAAATAGTTTTAAATATATGATTATGGTTTCAGAATAAAATAATAACAAATATATATTTATTATAATGAAGGTTATAATGTCTATTAAGAAATAGGTGACTTGAAGTAATAGATTTTAATATCACTTTTATTTCTATAAGATACATTTCATATTCTCATCTTGATTCTATATTGTTGTGTATATACATCCCATTGATGTATTTTTTTATTATTCTCCTGAAAATTGGGTTATAAACATATCCATCTAATAATATTTACTTTATGGGCATAATTATTGAAATTTTAATTGTAACCACCAAATATTTTACAGTATGTCTTCTTCTAAATAAGTGTAACTTATTCCATATCGTTCATTGAAGGAAACAATAACATTAAACATACCATGATATACTATTAAATATAATTATTTTAACATGACCGTGATAAACTTGACTTTAAATTAGTAATTATGAATAGGAAAAAATATATTATGGAATATATATTATGTTCAAATCACATACAAATTTATTATTGATGCTTAGAAAATAAACATACAATTTTTGGTAAATTAAATTTAATCATAAAAAATATGTTATTTCGAAAAATATTGCCTTATTTTTTATAAGTAGATATTTTAAATTTTTTGGAAGTTATATAAATAATTTTTATAAAACTAATATAATTTTCTAAATAGACATGTTAAAAATAACTTATGGTGAATATTTGATAATTTACTGAGAAGATTTATTTTTGAGTGAATATTGAAAATACTTATTTTTATAAAACTAATATTTTATTTATATTAAATAGAAAATTAATTTTTTTTAATTTTTTCTCAAATTAAATGATTAATATTTAGTTATATATAGTATAATTAATTAAATTTTCATCATCCTTATATATTATTTTGTTATATGTACTTTTTTAAAGAAAACTATTTTTATTGTGTTTTTCAGGATTAATTTTAAATTATATTATAAAAATTATATGTTATGAACTTTAAAAACGGATTCCATTTTATATTTATAAGATTCAAATTTATTAAATAGTTCCCTTTATTTTGGTTCAATATGAATGTAACCATGGTAATTTTTGTTACTACGATAAAAGGTAAACTGTGTGATTTAGGTCGAAAATAAAATGATAAGCACATGAAACGTTTCCTAAAGCTTTCCAAAATATTATTTTATGAGTAATTTTCATCCATAATCATTAAATGTTTTATTATATAAAAATATTTGTCTATTTTGATAAGGTTTTGATATTTAAAACATTGTATTTGAAGAAAAGTCAAATATGTCACATTCATAATTTTAATAACTATAACATTTTTATACGATGTTATTAAGAATATATATTATAAAAAATTTATTTTTAAATATAATTAAATTTTATTAATTATGGTAGTTTTATTTTAATTTGTAATGAATAAATAATTAAATTAAATGATTTCAAAACACTAATGTAGTGATTATTTTATTAAGGTAAACATCAAATAAATGATAATAACAATATTAAAATAAATATAATTTGAGAAAATAAATATAATAAATGAATTTTATAAATTACATTTATATTTTTGGGATATAATTAAATATTTTTTTCAAATATAGATTTTTTGTAGTTATTTTTCTGAAGATGGCGCTATGGCGAGTTCCAAAATTGAAAATAAGAATATTAAAAAATAAAAAATAATTTATTAAATGATATGAAATTACGAGAAGTATTAAATTCATAAAAAATAATTTTATTGGGTTCAAAATGTCATAAATTAAAAATTTATTTCTATTTCTTGATTATATAGTAACAGTATTGAACCCTAATTATAAACATCAATGTCATCACCGTGAGATTTAAAGTGGTAAAATAAGGGTTAAAACAAAATGATAGGTGTAATAATGTGAAATAAACTTGTTAAAAATTATTGGGTGATATTATATCATCCTATTATCATATAATATTATCAATAAATCACTATAAATAATTTTTAAATTGGTAATTAACTTCTGTTAATTTGATATTAAGAGAATTTATGAAATTTTCCCTCACCTAATTTATAAAAGGGAACCCCTCCTCACCTTTTCAAAAATATTTGACCCTTCTATAATGACAAAACCCAATACAATTATCTTCTAAGCATACTTCTTTTAGTTTATGATTTTATTTTCCTTCCAAAATATCCACCATAAGTCCCTTATGGTATGTTATGAAAGAAGTTCGATGAAGAAGAGGTAATCGTCCCCACTAAATAATTCATGTTTATATATTCTTATAATTCCCCTTAATGTATTGTTTCCCTGATATATTAATAAATCTAGTGTCATATATATTCTTAATTTTAATTAGATTTTGGCACAACCATATTCTACCATTAATGCATCCTATGAAAAAAGTTAGCAACGCGCATGCGCACATACATCTGACCGTCTCCACACCATGGTGTAATATTTTTCATAACCACATTAATTAGATGGTTATAATGATTTAAATAAAAAATATTTATATATGATAATTATGAAATTATATTAATTCTATAAAAATTAATTTATTATCTAATCTGTTACCCTTTCACCATAAAGAAAATGATATCATCGATCATGCGTACGTACGACCAACAATCTCCACAAAATGATGTGATTAATTTTTCATATTAACCATTAGATAATGATTATAAAATGTATATAATGAATAAATGATATATCTATGACATTAATAACATTATTTATTTGTTGAAACTATATCCAATTCATAAGAACGTGGACATACATTACAAAACATGCATAGGAAAATGAAGAAACTAACACCCGAAACAGGGGTAATAATGAAATATTATTAACAGGTGGGTGATATGATAATACAATAGGATCATATATGAAATCATATGTTTATTTTATATACTAATAATGATATTTAAACCATTGTAAATGAGCTTAAACAATATTTAACTAAATTACACTACAAGGTAGGAGTTTCTCATATCACTTTTATTTCTGTGAGATATAAGACTTGTTCACCACTTATTTCTTTTGGGCAGTGTTCTTACCCTTTTATATATCATATCTTGAATTTATTTATATTCATGGTATAAAATTTTTTATTTGACTATTATTCTGGGTAATATATTTTGACTGATTACAAATATGTAAGGTATTTCATAACTCAAATTCCATTCATTAGGCTAAACTTTTACTCCTTTGATTATGTCGAGATAAATGAATTTTTTTTGTATTATGATTTATCTAAACTTTTTTTAGTATTTATAATTTATATATATAATTTAATAGTTTTACTTTTATCTAAAATTCACCCAATTTTTAAATATGGCGTTTACATATAAATTTATTTGAATAACTGGGGAAATAGTGTAAAATATATTTCTTTTAATCAAAACATATATTTGTTTATATGTAATACTGTTTATGAATTAAATTAATTTTTTAGACACATGAGGAATTATATGGATATGAAAGACATGTAATTTCACCTGGTTAATATAAAACCCTCAATGCATCAACAGTCTCATGGGAATTATCGGTTGGTCAGCCTCAACAAATGGGATTTCACACAATATGTTTTAAACTATCTTTTGAAAGGTACTGAAGATAAAGGTTCCATGTTCCTAGGAAACATATAATCCATTAATTAAGCATTTATACAATTACAATTCAGTTATTTCTATCCATGAGATTTTCAATGTGACTAAATCTATGGATTCATTTCATTTTAATCATATTGATTAAATGTCATGTGTTTTCGGTTATTTATCAACCCATATTGATTATTCTCATTAATTCATTAACTATTACACTGAATTTAAAATTTACATAGAATTTGAGTCCACGCATATTTTTTTTCATTTCCCTAGTATTTGATGAAGGTCATAGTGATAGATATATAAGGATACATGGGATGGAATAAAGTTATTCTTGAAAAACATATTGTAATTTATAACCCAAATATAAATTAAGACTCATCTATGTTTCAATTTTAGCAATACTAATAAACTAATAGGCCCTTTTTTATAAAATTACAAGTATATTATTCCAATATAATGGTATCAGACACCTACTCCAAGATATAGGGGTCAATGTTCTTTATAGAAATTATATTTTTTCAATTTCAGTTTCTTATCTTTAAGAAATAAATATATCAAAATTATGATTATTAGGAAAATAGACTATATTTCACTCTTTAATGAAAAATTCATTTCCTTCCAATTCTATATCTTTGAGAATTGTTTCCAAGAATTTTCTAAATTTCACATATGATTTTGTAATGTAAATTTTTCCCTTGTTTTACTTTATAAAAAATAATTTAAAATGAATATTCTTATCTTTTTCAAAATAATATGTTTTTTACATTTTAAAAAGGTATGAAACAAATGATTACTTTTAAAATATTTGGAATGAATATAATTTTATACAATCATGACTTCTCAATGTTTGGAATATTCATTTTCATGTTTCAATAGTTCTTTTCATATTAAATTTTTCTAATAAATATTTAGATGTTTTTTTATTTTAAATAAGTGAATTACAATTGAAATTGTTATTTTCCTCATGAAATATTATAATTATTCTTTGAAATGAATTTTTAACTATGATAAAATCCTTTGATACTAAAAATGTATTTCTAGGGATATGATCCAAGGACACAATATTTATTCTATATTTATATAGCTTAAAATTGTGATAATGATAATTTTTAAAAAACCCCTCTATTTTTATGTGCTTTTCTATAATGTATTTATTAAATTTTTATGAAACCCTTTTTATTTTCATGGGTTTTAATATGATGATATTATAAATGTTTTATGATCTTGTTAAACCCAAATATATGGTTTTAATTATGTAATGGTTTGACCCAAATTTATATAATCCTCCAATAAATTGGAAATTCATCTTAATATAAATAGACAAATATAGTAAGGAAATTGATGTTATTGATCAATTATGTTTAATTGATTGATAGTATTTACCCGCTATGGAAACAAAGTCACGGTGCTTATTCCAAAGGGTAAACTAATGGTGATTACTGATCTTTTTTAATATGGGGAAAGGGTGTTGATTTTAATCTATTCTTATTTTAAGGTCTCAGTTTTTGAATATGACATATGAAATTTCTTATATAACTATAATTGTTCCACATTTTTATGACAAGATTTTTTAGGTCATGATTGATTTATAATGTTTTCTCACTCTTATGATTAATGTATTTTGGAATGGTAAATTTTATTCCATGACCTGTGTGTATAATATGTGGTATATTGTGTTTTAACATTGTAAATTATGATTATAAAATCATTAATTTATGCTTATCTTATACTCTCATGTAATCATCATTTGATATATCCAATTTTTGCCATTAAAAATCATCTGAAATCACTATTTACTAGGTTTTCTTTCCAATAGTTATAAAGAAATATTTTAGTATGTGGTTTCTATGAAGAGTATTTTTTGGGAAGAATTTTGTTTTTCAAATATTGAAGATCATTCATAAATAAAATAAGATTGTGTATCTATTCTCCAAATACATTTCACCTTTACAGTCCTTATGAATTAATTTTGGGAGTTTTTTTAATATTAAAAAAAGAATATGAGTTATTTATGTATGAAAATCTTGGGATTCTTATATTAGTCCCAGAGGATATGTTTAGTAAATATTTGAATATTAGGTTTAGAAAAATTATGTGATAAACCTCAGGATATGGACAACTATATAATAACATACTATAGTTCTGGAAAAATAGATATTATGTGGTATTCTTGAAAACACAAACCTATCTGGATACTACAAGTGGAATTGGATTTTTTACAAATGTATAAAGGGTTAATAATCCTAAAATGAATTCTTTTATTATATCTTAACTATCATTTTAGTGCACGTTGAGTGTACCCTAACTACAAACCTATTTTTACCTTCCTAGGGGTTTTGGGGGATAACTAAATTTTATTTGTAAACCATTATGATGGATTTGAATAGATTATAACCATGAATGAGATAAGTTAAAACTACAGTTTCATAGATTTAAGATAAGGATTCATGATTTAAAATATTATAAATGATTTGTCAAGATTATGTGGTTTTTCACAGTGATTATTATTATGGATAGAACAAGGATAAATTATCATGAATATGATTTTAATATGAAAAAAGGATTGTATTTTTGATAAACCAAGTGAATGATGAGAAGGAAATTAAAATATTGTAACATTTCTTAATAACTTATCTTTTTATATTACTAAAAATATCAACAAGGGTGAGTTTACTAACACACTAAATTAGATACAATCAGAGTTTCAAGAAGACCCTTAGGGGAGGAAGATTCAATTTTCTATATGTCATTTGTATTAGAAGAATAAATGTGGGAAATATATCAATGTAACAACAAGATGTTTTGGTTATAGAATGTTAAGACTTTGAGAGAGTATTATTTGAGTTAAAACAAAAAACAATTGCTTAACAATGTAGATGATAATATGAATTACCCCAGGATATCATAAACTGTTTAAGTTTTTAAATGTAAAAAATATATGAATAATGAAAACATATATCTTAAAGATAAATCTCAAGAAAAGAAAAATCAATGTTTAAGGAGTTATGGTTTCTTAATTTATGTTGAAGAGACTAAAAATGACACATAAAAGGAAGGAGGTATTGTAGGATAAGATGATGATCTTAGCTAATGGATTAAGATGGAAGGGGAATGGTTAAAGTTTTTATATATTTTCATTAGATAATTATATTGTAGAAGTACTTTTATCAATGGTATTATAGCCATAATAATTTGGAAGTATATAGTTATAGTTTTAAATTGGTTTTTATTTATTGATTTGCAAGAATATTTTTAATGGTATTGATGACCTAGAAAATTGATTAAATAGTTGGATGATATTTTTTGAAAAAACACATGATTAAAGAGTAGGTAACCTTTAATATGTCCCCAATATAGAAATAATAATTTTTATTTGAGATAAATATATTTTTGAAAAAGAAAAATGGATAGTACTGATGGTGTTCGAACTGATTACTATTTTGATGAAAAAAGTGTTTTATGTAATCTTTGATGGAATTTTAAGCATTTTTGAATTTATGGAATATATCTATCAATCTATGATATAATTGTTTCAACATATTTTTATGAATTTTTCTAAACAGATATGTTTTCATTAATGTATTATGGTGATTCAAGTTATTAGAATGTATTTATAAAAATCAAGGTATTCAATTGTATGGAATGTGAAATTAAGAGAAGGTTTGTGTTATTTATAGATTAATGTTTATTTGGTTTTGTAAATTTAGTGATATTAATTCTATATTTTTAGATTTTTAATTCAGATAGACATATTTTTTTATAGTTATTAAGGATCAATACTTATGAAATGGTTTATATTGAACTTTGGGTATGATTGTTTAGATTTAAAATATGATTTCTCATATTGTTTTACCTATGATACATAATTTGTTTTTTGTAATTATATTTATATACGAGGAATTTATTTTCATAATTTTATGAATTTTATGATCTATTTAAATTTAATTTTAAACTATCAGGTGTCAGAAAATCAATATGAATATTTATTTCATAATGTTAGAGATGATGTGAAAAATTGATCAAAGAACAAACAAAGTATGAAATTATTGTTATTATTTTGAAATAAATAAATTAATTATATTTTATTATGTTACATATAATGATATAAAAATAATACCTCAACTTCAAGAAAATGTTCTTAACGTGAAATCTTATAATTTTACCATCAAATCTGATGAATCTATGGTATGTTCACCCATAATTGATTTCTGGTTTTTTTGTCATTAATGTTTTCTTAACCATGCCCTCAATACCTTTTTATTAGTCCCTAGGCAGTAGTTTTTTCCTCTATTTCTATATTTTCACTTCCCACTAATATTCTATTTTTTTAAAACATGTTTTGTGTTATTCTAAATGACCTTCATATTTCTTTTCTTCCTTTTTAGAGGAAGATTTTTTAACCCTTTTATGATGTTATTTCTCAAAAAATTAATTTTCAAATATCAAACTTTTTATTACTCGAAAAAATAACAAATTTTGAGAATAAAATTTATAAAATTTGGGGTGGATTTAACAACCCAATATTGAAAAATAAGAATAGTATGTTCAGAATTATATACTTCACACAACACAAAATTAATTGAACCATATAATATTATTAATTAAATATGACCCCTATAACCGAACTTTTCAATTGGAGAATATAAATATGAATATACATATTATTATATATATATATATATGCATCTCTAAATCAATACAAATATTTTTATTTTTTCATTATAAAAAAAGAATTCTTTTTTAGAATTTATATGATGACTCAAAAATATTTTTTTCTTTAAACATGTTTTTTTATCTTTTTTTAAGCAAACTTTATATTTAGTTTTTTCCACATTTACAAAATATATTTTATTAAATTAACTTCCTCTTTTAAATTATCATATAAATTTTTTCTTAGGGTGATATTTGGGGTTTTTAGAAAAGATTAATTTTTCAGCTAACAGTGAAAAATATATATTTTAATTGAAAACTATATTTTTTAGAATATGTACAAAGTTAAATTTTTATAAAATGGTTTAAAAGATACATTTTTTGGTATTGTATTATTAATAATATTAATATGTTTGTTGGAATTATTTTTATCATTCATTTTTCTATAAAAAAAATTTATACTTAAAAAGGTATCTATCTGAATGACATGTTTTTTTGGTAATTTTTGCTTTTACCTTAAATAAAAATTTTCAACTTCTATATAATGAATCTCAAAAAATATAAACCATATTATTTACATTGTAATATTAAACTTTTTAAGTGTGTCCCTTTAGTTTTTGTCAATATGAATAGTTACTATAGTGAATTTTTGTCACCTCGTTAAGGAAAAAAGGGGTAAATTAGTGTTAACACTGTTGGACAGGGATTTAAAATTTATATAAAACATTAATTTATCCTATTTTATAAATTTAATTCATCTATTTCAATTTATGTATCCCGTATATGGCCAATAAGTTCAATATGTATATGAATATGAAAATTATATTATTTTAGGAAGAGGGTAAATACAAAATAACGTCCTCTTGACTTTAATTATACTATATTTTTATTATAAGAATAAAAATATATTATAATTAGTTATATATTATTATTTGAAATATAAAATAATTTTATTTATCATATTAATTAATTTGAAATTTTAAGGTATAGAATAATTACAATAAATTCATATTCAAGGCCGACATATTATTTTTTCAATTAGTAGAAAAATATAATAAATGAATTTTAGTTGTTTAAAAATATTACAATTTTTATGAAATAATAATATACAAGAAATTTTTAGAAAAATATTATAAAATATAGATATTTAAAATTATTATATTAAAATTTTATCTTTGTCTTGTAGTCAATAATGTCAAATAAAACTAATAGAATAAAAAATAAAATTAATGATATTTTTTGAAAATATTTTCAATAATAAATTAGGTAAAAACCCCATGAAAGAGGACAAGACGGATAATTTATGGTCTAAAAATTCATCCAAATTAACTTTATGAGCCAATTTTCGTTCAATATGTAAAATTAAACACCTTAAGATAGAAAAAGTTCTTACTGTGTTTTATGTTAAAATAGATTAATTAAGAGGTCAAACCACAAGATAAGGTTAGAAACCCCTTAACCTTATGAAAATTTTATTTATTGATGTAATTAAAACCACATAAAACATTACATTTCAATATATGGTATTATATAAGTATTTTTTTTTGATATTGACATTATTATATTTAAACATTATAAGAAATTACACGAGTTACAATCCCTACACTTATAAAATTTCACCTCTCTTTTCTTTTATTTACACCCATTAACCCTTAAATCTTTATAGAAACACATAAAATTATATTTTATACTTACATATACTTCATTTAGAAGTGTTTTATTCTAAAAAACCATTTTAAATGTCCTTAATAATAAATGTTAAGGGGGCCTCTTGAAGAAGAGGAAATCATATTACTATACGTATTTCAATATTTTATTATTCTAATTCCACAAAATATATTATATTATTATTAAAATAATAAAATATATTTATTATTTTGATACTGAATTTACTTAGCCTATTCCCATAAAATACAATGTTAATGTATTGTTCGTGTGTACGAAGTGTTTACCGTCTCCACATAGCGATAAAATTAATTTTCCATCACCATAATTCATAGATGGTAAATATTATTGATTTTATTTTTATATATTTTATTTATTAAAATATAATACTTTTGTAATTATAATTTCATATCTACCTTTATATATTCCAATCTGTTGAAAAGCCATAATGTTGCTCGTGCGTATGTGTGGACAACCACCTCCACAAAGAGATGTGATTTGTTTTTAATTTCCAAATTTCATGCATGGTAATAAGGATGGAAATGATGGATATTTGTTATTTATATGATATAATAATGTTTTTAATGTTTAGTTACTATTTACCTTTATTTGGTTTCATCTGTCAAAAGTGAAAACAATATTCATGCATACATATAGTCAATCATCTTCAAGAATGGTGTAATTCATATTTGAATATCATACATTTTATAGTGACTATATATATATAATTAATATATAATATATTTAAAACCATATTAAAAAAATTAGGAGGTGGAATAAGGAACATTGTACAGGGTCCAAGACTGCCAAACCAAAACATGAATAAAAAAGGAACATTTATCAACCGAAATATTAATTTTAACACCGTAGTGTTAATAAAAATGAAATAATATCTTATAAATAAATAATACATGGAAATATAGATATGAGTATTTTTAAATAGAATATTTATTATAAATCTGTATTTATTATATATGAGGGTCAAATTTTTTTAAAGAAATAAGAGACTAGAGGTAAGGGATTATTATCTCATTTTTATTTATTTGGGATACAGATCATATTTAACACTAAACTCTTTTATGTGATCTATATACTACTAATTAATATATTTATGAGTTTTTATAATGAAAATTTTGGTATATACACATCTTTATAATCCTCTTTCTTTCGTGGGTCTTTTGATTCAAAGGTTACAAAAGAGGTAAGGGATTTAGGTTCTAATCCAATTTTAATCGAATTGTTTATGCATTATTTTCCATTGAGTAAATTGTATAATATTATTTGATAACTCAAATTCATTTTCAACTCCTCTGGTTATTTATAGGAATTAATTTTTTCCTTTTATTTTCCTCACTTTAATAACTCAAGAGACCCAAAAAATGTTTTTAAGGAAAATCATATTTATTTCACTATTTGGTTGAAAAATTATATTTTCCATGTCCATGTTTTCTGAAAAAATATTAATTTTTCACAATATTTTCATGATGTTTTAAATTAATTAGTAAATATTATTTAATTCATAAAAAATATATTTCTATAATAATTACTAATGTCATTTTCTGAAAAATGTACTTTTTGACTTTTTAGAAAGGTGAGAATAGAATGTTTCCCTTTAACTTTTATGGGTTGAAAATTTTTTCCCCACAATCATTACCACTAAATGATTTAAATATTCCTTAATATTGTTTCAATTTTAATTTAAAATAAGTTTTTTCCATAAAAATTTGGTAAAGTTTTATATTTTATATAATTTATTTCAATGTGAAATTGGTATTTTCCTCAAAAAAATATAGTAGTGACTCTTTTAAAATTGTTTCCATATATGAAAACAATTATTTAAATTAATAATGATTTATTAGGGATATGATCCAGTGATAAAATCAATATTATTTATTGGGATGGTTTATTATTGTTAAGAAGACATGATTTTGAAACCTATTAATTTTTCATTGGTTATGTTGTGATGAATTTATGATGTGTTTATGTAAATTTATTCCATTATATCAATTAGGATATTATGTCATTTTGAATGTTTTACGATCTTATAGAACACATATATATAATTTTTATTTAGTGATTGGTGGTCTTGGATTTATATATCCATTAAATTCATTTGGTATAATTTTATATCTCATGAGATAACTATGGGATGAAAGTAAATGTGCATTATCCACTATGGGAAATTATTTGATCTGATTGTTTCACTATAGAAAAATAGTTACTTTTACTGATCCACAATTGGAAATTAGTGATGATTCTTGATCTATTATAATATGGTAAATTGGTGTTTGTGCTTAATCCAAAATGAATTAATGGACTCGATAGTTGACTATGATATATGAAATGGTTTCTATACCTATGAAGGAGAAACACTTTGTGACTTGAAATTTTTCTTCATGATTGAATTATGATGATTTCTTAGAATTATGATTTATTTATTTATAAATAGTAAATTTTATACCATGTCTCTTGTTTATGATGAATGATATATTAGGTATAATCATTTTAATTTTTATTATTTATCTCCGAGAATTATATATATATTATGATTTATTATGATATTCATTTAATATCTCCCACAATAACCCATACTAAGAATCTGATCTCACCATTTTTTTCCTTTCCATAGGTTATAAATGAATTTTTTAGTATAATATTTCAATAAATAGTACTATGTGGAAAAATATTTGTGGAAAGTATTGAATATCTTTCTAAAAATAAGAAGAATTTTTATATAGACTTAAACTTCATTAAACCTGTATAGTCCTCATATATGTATTTTTGAAACATATTGAATAGTATTATAAAATTATTTAATAATTATATATAACAATCTTTGGTCACTTAAATTTGTATACTCGATGGGAGGAAGGCCCCTATAGTGTTGTGTCATCACCAAAGGAGATCCTATTAATTTATGATAGTGGATATCAATCCAAATTAGTGGAAAAAGAATATAATGTAATAGAATAATGATTATATATAGTTTGATTACTATTAGAGTTATTATTTAATGTTTCAAGCATAATAATTGGACAAAAGTGAAATATTTAAATCATGTGGATTTCTTAGATAGATAAAAATTACATAAAAAATTACACATAAGATTATAGTTTGATTATTATTAATAGATGGCACCAAGGTGTTCGTAGGTATTATAACTTTATAGTAACATATATTATACTCAATGCGAATTAAATAAATGCCTCCCCACAAGATAAAATACTAGACTCGTCTACCATGAAGATATGGTCTTTATAGAAATAAAGGTGTATAATTCTAGAGCATAGTGAGGTGGGGGAACTCAAACTAAGTTGAATGAGAAGATTGATATTTTTCATAGGCTTTTTTGTATTTTGTGAATGGGATAAGGAAAATTACATTGGTCATCAATTTGTATCCCATGTAACAGGATTCAAGACACCCATTGTTTGGCACAAAGTTATGCATATTACCAACATCGATGGTGGAGCAAGGGTGAAGACATTCACTATATAGGGGGCGTCCTCTTAATAAAATACCAATATATGACATAGCATAATTTCATCTGATAGGTATTATACCATTAATTTTAATTTCATATGGAAATGATTTTTATCATGTGGTTTAATGTCATGCGGTCAATATTAGAAGAGGTATCTCAATCGTGCTTATAAGAATATAGAACAAAAAATTATAAGATCATGTGACTCATACTAAATGTGAGAATAAATGGGAAATGGAATGTTAGTCATACCTTATGAGAGTTTCAAATATGATATATTTGTTCGAGTTATAATATTTTATTGACTATAAAAAAGAACCCAAGAAAATGGAAAGACTATTTGGGAATGATTCCCTAAATACAATCCACCCATCCAACAAACCAGAGGGTTTGAGAGTGTAATAAAAAGGTTTATGAAACAATATTTGAGAAATGAAGAGAACAATAGTCTATATCATCACCTACATAATGGAGGTTTATATAAAAGGGAGAAATATGGTATTTCAATGAAAATTGACAAAATTTAGAATATGGACTCTAATAACATGTCATAAATACTAGGGTTACACAAATTAGGGTCAATCACATTCCATTTCAATAAAAAATGAGCATGTCACATTTATGTAAAATATCTTTAAAGATGTGTACCCTAGATAGGTGATGGAACCTTCAAGTACTATGACCAAAATTTATGGGAATAAATTTGGAAATAAAATATTGATTGGAAAATTCAATGTTTGAGGTCATAATGTGTGGGGATAGAAGAAAATATAAAGGATATGTATTAGAACATAATGGAAAATCTATCATGTGTTGGGAATATTCATAGGGAAAACCCTACTTGATGATGTTTCAATCTCGGAAGTGACACTCGAAATGTCTAACCATGCCTTGGGGTGGTCTGATGTAATATTCTAAGACTTTAAAATAAATATTAAATGTGATATCATAAATGATATACAACACCGGGATTAAATGAATCATGAACAATTATTATTTAAATATAATTTATATAAGGTAGACATATAATTGGTGGGTAAAAATAAGATTAATTGAATTATAAAATATATATCAAGGTCATAATTAAAAAATTCTTAATTAAATAATAGGAAATAAACATTCTATTTTTTATTATATCATTTTATTCTTCAAATATAGTGTTTCTTCAGAAATGACTTTGATTACTCTTTGTGAGTTAATATTCTAACTAATTTCAAAAACATTTAGAACTCTTATGTGATAAAATTTATATAGTGTTTATATTTTAATATAATAATTATCTTATATTTAAGATTTGTAAATTTTCTAAAAAATTAATTTTCTTATGAATAGTGAAGAGACTTATTTTTATCGAAAAATATAGTTTCTTTAAGAAATATTTCAATTTGATATTCTATTTTGGAATAGTTATAAAATTTAATTGGTTTATTTTGATAAAACATAATCCAATGATATTAATTTGAAATAATTCTATACTTAATAGGGTAAAACAACCATTCTTACACTTTAAAATGAATTTTTCTTAAAAAATTCATTTTGTCACATTTTTGGGGTTTAATTTTAAATAAAATTTTATATATTCTATAAATTGAGTTTATAAAAATATATTCTTTATTATTAATTTTGTGGCCAAAATTTGGTAAATATTTTCTTTTTATTTACTTGTCATTATGAATAGTAACATTAGAAAATATTTATCAAAGTGGTAATAGTAAATCAGTTAATAAAAGTTAAAAAATATGATAAAGACTACAAAATAAACCAAACACTTGTATTTATATCATTGTATGTGTATATTTCATCCATATATATTGAATATTTAAATATATAATCATTCCTCATTTTCCAGTGAATTTTACCTTTATAATATTTAAGTGAATGATAAACCTAAAAATATCAATTTACATATTTTAATATGTATAATATTTTTAATAGGTATTAAAACCACTTATGTTTAGTTATAAATATTTATTTTAAAAATAACTAATTTTTCATCATGTTAATTTTTAGTGATGAAATAATTACCCTATATTCTTACACAATGCAGACATAATGTTTATCAAAGCAGTAGGGAAATCAAGTAAATGATTTTAAAAACTATAAAAGTAATATTATATGTGTGACATAATATGAACCATGAATTATATAAATAAATATAACATATTATAAATTGTTTTTAATGCATTATATTCTAATTCCATTATTTTTAGGTTGTTCTCAAATTCAAAATAATTGAACAGTGCCAAAAGTGACATTTATGATATTATATAAAAAATAATATATTATTAAATGGTATAAAATTAAAAAAAATCACTATATTCATCAATGTGATTGGGTTTTGGATTCATTTATAATCCAAGTTCCATTAACTATCTAACTTTCCTTTTTTAGTAACTTTCTTGACCCCTAATGAGTAAAAACCCATTGTAACTACAGTAAACGTCAAAAGGGTTTGTAGGGGATTCGAACAAATCGATAATAGTGGAATATCACCTAAAAATATCTGAATTTTATTTTATGAAAGGAATTAGAAAATTATTTATTTTATATTATAATCATATCAATTTGGGACATTTTTCGTCAAAACATATTTATACAAATTAAATGTTTTATTGTGATTCTTATAGTGCCACTCCCCTCATTTATAAAAGAGAAATTCCTCTCCATGATTATTCAAAAATAAAAAATCCTTATATTTAATCCAAAACCAACCTAAATACCTTCCTAAAATGACTAATCATGTTATAGAGTTCTTTATAAAAATACCAACAGTAAAGGGCTTAATGTGAAAATAAAATGATATTTTCCAAAAAAATATGTAAAACATTTCATTTAATGGTTTAGTTTCATTTATTCATCCACCTACATAAAATATTATACATCCATGATCAAATAATAAAAATAATGCCTTAAATATACAAATATTTTATTATGTTATTTTCATAACCTACATCCATATCATTTTCCATGAAATTGTAAATGAGACCCCCATTATGTGTATGGTGGACTACCACCTCACAAACCACTGTAATTAATTTTCCATCACTCCCTCTCATAGTTTGTTGTAATTATGGATTTAATATTTATTTATGATATATATGAGATAATAATAACTATAAAAATATGATATATTATCTTTTTCTTACCTTTACATTTATTGAAAAATTATAACCTCATTTGTGTGTATGTGTGGATTACAATATCCATGAAGCGATGTGATCCATTTTTTATCAATACATCCAATGGATGGTATATATAAGTATATTTAAATAATTAATATGTTTTTTTGACAGAATATTCATTAGGTAATCATTAAATAATAATTACCTTTTCCCATTATGATCATTGAAAAATGGAAATTTTACTCAAGTGTACATATGGTCTACCGTTTTCATGACTGTGACGCAACACTTTTTTAAAAACCATCTTTCGTGTTTAGTTTTAAAATTAAAATTGATGTATAGAAATGATAATTAGTTTATAAATATTATTTTATATGTGATTTAATAATTACAACATTCGCAACATCAAAACTATTGATGTCATTTTTAGAAAATGAGCTGAATATCATCAAAACATCATACAAAAACTTAACCAATTAATTAATTTTACATAAAATGGTAATAATGTAATTAAATAGAATAATAAAAATGAATAAAATTCTAAATTATGTAAATATTAAACATAATTTTATTATTATGGATGATAAGGAACATATATAGAGATTCAGACTCAAGGTAAAGGACACCTTACATTAAAAACCTCATTTTCAATATTGTAATAATTTATTAACCAAAATATTTTATTCCATATTATTATATTTATAAATATTATATATATATATATATGGAAATATTTTAATTATATTGTAAATTCATTCCCTTTTATTTTAATGGTTTTCAAAATGAATTTTTCTATGGAACACATTCAATTTATTTACAAGAGTCAAAGGAAAAGTTCTATTTTAATGTGTATATATTCAACAACTCTTCCCATCATCATAAATATTTTTTCTGATTTATTTATAATATTTAATTTTTTCTTCAAAAATAAATCCTTATTTCCTTTTTTAGGGTAATAAATTGCAATTGTTCATTTCTTAAATTTCATTTTTCTGAAATCTTTAATGATTATGATATGAGGAAGGAATTGGAAACTTAGTTTTCCTGTGGGAAATTAATATGTTTATTCATTATGAAGGATTTAATTTTATGGCGGAAATAATCATGAACATTTTATGTTAGGAGAACCTAAATATCCCTCCAGTCCTTTAAGTAAAGGTTTTCTCTAATGAGATGTTATGTATGTGAGTACAAAGTAAACCTAATCTATAAAGGGACTATATATTCAAGGTGATGTTGTCTTGAAAGTTAGTATTGATATATACTTATGTCTTGTTTTGAGTTACTGTGAACATTTTATTATTATTTTAATTCTTCCTTCAAGATTTCATATTAATTTTTTAAGAAAAATATTGTGGTATTAAATTGATTTCATGGGATGAAATATTTATTTGGATTTAAAATATTATTTTTTTTTAAAATTGAAAAAATATAATTATTCACCAATTAACGATAATAGTTAATAATTTTTTAGGTCCATTAAAATTATTTTTTCTCTTCACACATTATTAAGAGTATTCATAGGGCTTAAGTAAAAGTATAAAAGTTAATTTTTTTAGAGTTTTAGTTATAGATTTTACCAAGATTAAGGAATTCATGTCTTTATAAAGGGATTATTTTGTTGAAAAAATGGATACCATATCAAAATGTACACATTTAAGGAGTTTTTACTCATTATCTGAAAATATAAACCAAAACAATTTCCTAGGTATATAAGTGATAAAATATTTATTTTTGATGTTGTATGTTTGGATGGCTAAAATTGGGTCTCATTAATCTATATCAAAACCAAAAAACCAAAAAACCAAAGATTATTTTTTAATCATGGGTCCTAAAGATAGGGTTCAAGACTTTTATAATTTGTATCAGAGTATGGTTTAGAAAAAAAATTATATTAGAATAATTTTATGTGCTATTATCCTAAGAGTTATGAATAAAAACATGGGTATATAATTTAAAGGTTGATCATAATTTGAACTGCATATAAACCTCTTTTTATCATTTAAGTGATATTATTTTATGGTGACTAAAGATATTTTTGGGAGACATTTTATTAGGTTGATGTACATATTACACATAGGGATGACATGAATGATTATTTTAGAATAATGATATTAATGTTTTTAGTATTTTCATCACATTTATTATAATCATATAATAATTATATTTGTATAGTTGTATAAAAAGGAAAAATTAATGTCGAGAAATAACCCATCACATCTCGAAAGACTCTACGGCATAAAACGAAAACTGATGGGAGATAATGGTACAATGTCTACCACTGGAAAATATGATTTCCTATTTAGTATGATAGTGTATTTAAATATTTGACTGATAACAATTAATTGTATTTTTTCATCACCTATTGTATAATATATATAACCAGGGGATTGAAAAATGACATAGTGATTAAGATATTAAGGATATTTTAGGGAAAAATAACTATAATTTTAAGAATTATTATTAGATTAATGTAAGGAGAAAATTATGATATTTACTTTGGGAATAAATGTTAAATTATATTTTGAATTAGTATATGATTTTAACATGTCTTTATAGTGATTTAAGGTTTTTATTGAAATGAAAATCATTTTATTGAGATTATAGGATTAGAGCATTTACATTTTGGAATGATAAATTAAGACTCACTTATGTTATTTGAAGATAAAATTTAGCTTTATCATGGAAGAATATATTATCAAATCATTATGAAATTCAATTTTCAATCATATTTAGGAATATTTTGATGATTTTAATGATTGTTATTTATGGAATCGTTTTTTAACATTTGGTATTACTATTTAATTTTGAATATTTATGTATTATTTCTTCATGTGATGGTTTATACTTTTTGGGAATTTTTTATTTGTGCTAAGTATTTTGGTTTACATTAATATATAAATATACATGTGTAATATTTTAAATAATTTTTGAAATTATATGATCCATTATAAGTTGATTTTAGTGCTTTATATATAGACAAATTAATTTTAAATAATCATTATTTGAAAAACAAATATGATATTGTGGTGGAATTTTATTAAAGAATGAAATTATTCTTTTCAAGTAAGTATATTTTAATGTTATCCTAATATATATGGTAATATAATTCCTATTAATTACATAAAAGATCATATAATAAAAATGTGATCATATTTCTTTCATTTGTGATGAATCTATATTCTTTTTCACTCTTCTTTTCCTTTTGGTTTTGTGGTTGTCAAATTTCTCATAATCATGCCATTTCATGTGATCAATGATCTCATTCACAGTCTGTAATTATATGGACATTGTTTTTTTATCCATTTCTATATTTTCACTTCCCACTAATATTCTCCACTTTAAAAATCTAATAATTATTATTTTATATCACCATAATACTTTCATTTTCTCTCTTTCAAAATTACATTTTATTAACCATTTTGATGATGTGTGATTTCAAAATAGGTATTTTAAAAATTAAAATATTTTATTACTAATATAAAGTTAAAATTTAAAGGAAACAATTTATGAAATAGAGGAAAATTTAATTATCCTTAGTTTTTAAATCAAATTATAAGTGTGATATCATAATAGATATTAAACACAGATCATAAAGGAATTAGAAAAATTATTATTTAAATATGACTGTTATAACATAGAAATTGCATTGGAGATTAAAAATCAGATTAACGGAATTATAATATAATATATATATATATATTAATAAATAAAAATTCATGGATTAATTGATATGAAATAATAACGCTATCTTATAGTAATTTCATTATATTCTTCAAAACAATTTCTTTTTCAAAAATGCTTTTATTTCTTTTTTTGAGAGAATATTATAAAAGAAATTATAGAAGTTTTATAAATTTTATTTTACAAAACATTTTTCTTTTTTAAAATTACAATATCATGTTTATCTTAGAAGGAGTTTTTCATAATTTTTTGAAAAGATTTATTTTTTTCACGAATAAAGAAAATAACTATTTTATAATGTGTATTTTCTAATATCTAAAATTACATCATCAACCTATAAATTATTATTTTATTAAATATAAAAAATGCGGCCATAAAATGTATGGAGGATGAAAATAATTCAAACCCAGGGAATCTACTCTAAATATGTCCTCACACTCTTGAGTAAGGGTGCCTAAGCTAGTAAAATTGATGTGATAATCCTCCTCAGGAAACCTGAATGAAATAAAATATATAACCTTGTTTCTTTCATAACAAGTGTGGATCACCTCAACCCATTACTTTAGAATTATTTTAATTTTTCATATATGATGAGTGATACTCCATTGGATGGAAGCATGCACTTGAAGGGAATTTTGGATAATCTAGGAACCTATTTCCACCGAATCATAACTCAAATTCCTTTTAATGAAAAGATGAATACCACTAACTAAATAATAGGTCTCATCTATAAGCGAGTCTCTATGATCAAATGAAATAGATAATGTGATAACTAGAGGACCCCAATTGTCATGAACCACACCACTACCCTGCATGAGTTTATTCATGAAATAACCATAGGTGTTATTCTTTATTTAATTTCTAAGTAGAATCAATTTAAACAATCTACCATGTACCTCCTCCATCAGAACTGATGTAGTGAATGGTCTAGGCGCTAACATCATTCTCATGGATGGATAATCTTCCCTGTGTTTCAAGATAAACCCAATATTAATTGAAAAACTTCGTGATCAAAAAACCAAATACATATGTGATCTAAAGGTACCATATTCATGAGACTTATTCCTTACACACTAAATATCCCATAAAATATCCATGAGAATAATTTCCATTTCTTTTTGTTTATTTTTTTATTCCCAAAACCATGATACATGCTATGGGGAAATTCATGAATACCTCCACACCAGAGGTCTAAGACAAAGAAAACCCCATGTTTTCTCTACACTACTCCACCCCACTCACCATGGATGAATAGGTGGAAGATAATTTATTAATTATATTTCCTACGACATGAACACTTAGAGATGATATAAATACCTTTATGATTGAACTTGGTATAAATTGGGAAGATATGAGATTTGATATGACAAAACAAAAAACAAAATTTTACAAGGATATAAAAAACTGACGGATACCCCCTAACAACTCATCCACGAAGAAGGGTGCATATCTCATAGAGTGGAATGTCTTGACTGAGAAGAAGACTGGCGAGGATAACCTGAACACCAGCATGTAAAATTTATTGTTAATCGTGAAGGTCTTGAATAAATGTGGCTTCTGGAGACTCAAAGTATAATATATACATTTCAGGGGTCTATTATCTTAGGAGACTAAAATATTTAGAGTTGGTCATCCCAAATATCCCATTATTATTCTTATATAGTTCTGATTATATATGATGACGTTTCTATGTCCTATGATCCATAGTGAATGTTGGTGAAGCTCTTGAATTGGGATGTGGTGAATTTTTAATTACCCATAGGCCTGGTCTTATGGAATGTTCATAACCAAACCATTTTATTCTAAATGAACATATCCCACATATATTACCTTCTCAGGTCATCCCATCCTAATTTCTCATACAAACAATATATAGTCTACTTGATGCACCTAAGGTTGATGCCCCCACAAATATCTATTTTTCCATCCTCTCCCATGATGCCGAAATATATCGACCATCATTGTGTGCATCCCAGATAAACTTTTCCATCATTTTATCAATTACCCATATCACTATTTTGGGAACTCTAAGAGTGGATATGATATTTATAATTGGATATGTATTATAAAAGAATTTTATTTCCATTTTGTATAATACATGTGATATATCTGTTGAGAGTATCTTGAACAAGGATGAATGTGTTCGGTATTAAGAGGTCCCCATGACTTAAACACTAAACTAGATTTTAGAAACCACATTTTCCCTTCTAATAGTGATATAAATCCCAGGATAACTAATAAAACAAAAAAATAGTTTAGTAACCTAGGTAAAAAATCCCATAAAATACATTACCTTGATAATGAATCTCTACTCCACTCTATCATATGATTTTTCCATGTTAAATTTAATTGAAATATTGTATCCCAGAGTTTTGATGATAAAATATCAAATTGTTACCTAAGGTTATACAATATAATTTTGGGTGGATCTACCTTTGATAAATTCATGTTGTTTCTCTACGACCCAACTACATAATTGAAGTGAAATTCTTCTATTAATGACTCTCTCTAGCACCTAATAAGATAAGTTAAACAAGCTACTCTTTTTTAAATTTCTTGAATGGGTTTAGGTGTTTAACTTTTAATATCATCACAATTTAATATGTTTAATGGTGGAGTAAGAATTCGGTTAATATGTCCTTTTATTTTTTTTCCATTTTTAATATTATCCTTTTGAAATTATTATCACCTTGGTGATTATAAATAAGTTAATTAAAGTAAAATGTAATATAGTATTACTATAAACTGATCTTAACACTTGAATTTATTTCCTATAATGAGTATATTTCAACAATAATCAACCAATATTCAAATATATAAAATTTGTTCTATTTGGATATGAATTTATTATTTAGAATATTTAAATAAAAGATATGTCCAAAAATAAAACTTTATTTCTTTTAATATCTATAATATTTTTTAATAATAATTGAAAAAACTTAGGTTCAGTTGTAATTATTTTTTTCCAATATATTTTATTTTATTTCATGGTGGTTTTTTTAAATTTTAGTGATAAAATAAATACCATAAATTATTATCATATATCGATATAGTGTTTTAAGTAGTTGATTCATTATGTAAATTATTTTAAAAACTAAAAAGGTACGAAAAAATTAGTAAGTTATAATGCACAAAAAAAAATATAATTAAATATAAAATATCATGTAGGATTTAATGGTATTTATTCAAAATTAATTTTCATCACGTATTTTTCGAAGAAAAATTAATTTAATACTTCCCAAAATTACATTAATGATGTTTTACAATAAATAATATTTTATTAAATTATTTAAAATTTATAAAACTCATATATTCATCCAATTTATTAGTATATGATTTAAAATATCCACCATGGTCCATTTAGGGGTTCATTGTACTTTTATAGTAATTATTTTCACCTCTAATGATTAAAAACCCTTGTTATCACTATAATATTCAAAAGGTTTAACAAGGGTTTGAAATAAAAAGTTAATGGTGAAAACATCATAGAAACATGTAAAAATAATTTTTTATGAGAGGAATTATAGTCATACTTATGTTATTGTTTAATAATATCAAATTTTAATCCTTTATAACATCCTAATTAATGTATATTAATTTAATAATTTTTAATATCCCAATAGTTCTTCATCGCTAATATATAAAAGGGAACCTTGAATCCTATTTTATTCAAACTTATAAATCCTTTTAATTTATAAAACACTGAAAAAAATCCATTTATAAAATACCTTACTATTTTCTAGAGGTTATTTTGGTCAGAATACAAACCATAGAGGGATTAATGTGTAACGAAAAAGAGATTGACTGGGGAATAGGTGTAGCTTTTAATCAAATATTTATGTTTTATTTATTCTCCCACCTAAATATAATGTTATTCAACCTGATGATATAATAAAATCATAATCATTCATATATTAAGATGTTATTACAATAATTTCATAACCTAAATCCGTCTCCTCTGCCATCAAATGTAAAGTGAAACCGTTATTTCATGTGTACGACGAACTATCACCTCGTGAGTGGATGTAATTCATTTTCTATAAATTCTTCACACATAACTATATAAAGATGGATTTAATAATTATATATATGATATTAATTCCATAATAATAATCATTAAATTATAATATATCAACTTTTATTACTTTTTCATCCATTGAAAAATGATAACGTCGTGCTTGCATACGTGTTAATTACCACCATTACAAAGCAATGTGATTCATTTTCTTCACTACATCACATGGTTTGTATAAATATATATATATAATATTATATTTATGAAATTATGATCATTATATAAATATAAAAATAATGCATACCATCTTTACATCATTATCACTGAAAAATGGAGACGTTACTGCTGAGTATGTATGACCTCCTGTCTCCATGATTTTAACGTAGTACATTTTTCATAACAATCATTTAGGGTAAGATTAAAACGTATAATTTTTGTGTTAAAATGATAATTATGTAATTATTATTACTTTTGAAATTATTTATTAATTTCTATTTTTACATATCAAACTAGAGAAGTCATTTTTGAAAAATGAGTCGAATGTCTTCAAAACATCATTGGAGAACATAACTGATTATGTAATTATATATGAGACTGTAATAAATGAAATAAAGAAAATAATAAAAATATAAAGGTTATTTAACAAGTAAATTTTGGACATAATTTTGTTATTTAGGAAGATAAATAATGTTTGTGGAGGGTCGGACATGAGAAAAGAAAAAAATACTTTAAAACATCATTTTTAATATTTTAATGATTTATTTTTTGAAATTTATTATTCCATAATAATATTCCTAAAAATAATTATACATACTTTTAAGGGAAAAATTGATTATAAATTTTTTTTTCACATACATTCAATCATTTTCAAAAGTATTCTTTTTACAGAACATTTTGACCTTATTTACAAAAGGAAAAAAGGAATGATCATTTTTAACATATATAGAGAAAATATAACATCCTACCACCAAAACCATATTTTATATTTTGAATTCATTTTTATGATTCATTTTGACATTAAAAGAAAAAACCTCCTTTTTATTTTATTGTGTAATACATTCTTATAATTCACTCCTCAAATTCATTTTTTATGAAATCTCATTTGATAAGGATATAAGGAAAGATTATGAAACCTAATTCTTTCCATGTGTAATTCTTATGACTATTACATATGACGGATTTTGTTTTTTGGTACACATAATCATGAATATGTTACTATGGATCCACCCAGATAGAAATCCAATGCATTGGGTGATGTTTTCTCTCATGAGACATTTTCATGTGATTCGACAATAAACATAATCCACTATGGGACTTTTGACAATATATGATGTTGTTTGGGATGTTATCCTTGACTTATTCATAAGTCATGTTTTTTTCTAATACCACAATTTATTTTTTTTCATAATTCTTTATGAAGTTCATTACACAAACATTGGGAAGAAAAGTAGATTTCTTATAAAATAGAATTATTATCATAAACCAAAAAATTGTTTTTTAAAAGGAAATTATTTTATAAGGATTTATTAACTAACAGGTTACTTTATTGAATTTTATGTCTTTTATTTATGTTTTTATTTACATCACAAATATTGGAAAAAAATTTAGAGTTTAAGGATGAGTTTAAGGGATAATAAAATAATAGTTCTAAATAATGAAGTTGCACGGAGGGAAGCATCTAAGTATATATAAATATTTTTTTCGGAAAAAATGGATACTCTTTAGAAATGTGAACTTAAAAATACATTTTCCAAATTATATAAAACAACAAACCTAAATAGTTCCATGGGTATGTTGTTGATAAACTATTAACTTTTCATGTTGTAAGTTTCTATGGATAAAATTGGGGAACATTTATTAGTATCAAACCCATAAATGTAAATATTATATTTCTAAAACCATATCTAGAAGTACAGGTTTAGTTTTTTTTATCTAGACTGGTCTCTAATCGTATAGAGATTATGCATACTTTTATTAAATCATAGTCGGAATTTAGTATATATATCAATATATTTTTAGAAACCTAATGTGTATTAGGGACTATATGCTAATATAAATGACCATGGAGAGAATGGTCCCTATTTTAAGGCCATGAAACCTAGGACAAGGATGAGATGGTCTATAGATAACTTTACAAAGTAAAAAAATATGTTAATTCGAATATTAAATTCCAATATATATAGCCATTAGAAAAATGGAATTAAATTTTATGTCATATTATATAGTTCTAGTTTATCAGTTGTTTTTGGAACCCAAGCCATTGATTTTAAATTTTATGTTCCTGCAACAAGATCAGGGGTTTTCGAGATTTAAGTTAATATAGATTCAAATTGGGATATTCTTGGTTTAAGGTCAAGTAATTTTGATCGAGGGTCATTTGTTTTCAGTTTTTTGGAAATTTAGAATCATGAATGGGATGGTAATTTATATCAGTAGAAAAAGGGAGATCCCAAAATTCTCTATATTCCAATGCCAAATAAAAATCATTTTATTAGAGAATTCAAGCAGTTTAAGGTCATGATTCTTATACAGAATGAAATATTTCTTATAAATAAATTAAGAAAGTATAATAACACAATTTTAATTTCATGATTCATGTTCCACAGCGGGGTGTTATATATAGTATAGGAGGGTAAACATGACATTAATTGGAAATATTAATACCATTATAAACTAACCCTGAAATGTGTGCAGATGATTTACAGACCTGATTCTTAATTCGAGGGAGGGATGGATTTTAAGGTCATATTGATTATTTCATCCCTATCTAAGTGTGGAATCACCTCAATACATAGGGTTGATATTGGATTACTAAAAATTTAGTTTTGAGTGTCAAGGCATAGTGGGGATGGTGGGATAAATATGAATATTCCAAAGATAGAAGATATATACATCATTACATACCACACAATGTGGGAATAAATCTACACAAATTTCAATAAGTAGTGGTGGTAGGATAACAACACATAAATGGGGAAATATTCTCAAATGATAATCCTAATAATCATTCATTTTTAATTTTTATGATGAGGACTAAACTGGTAAGTTTAACAATATATGGAGGGGATACTAATCCTTTAGTATAGAGTTATATGGTGGTGAAATTTTTTTTAGTTTAATTCCAGTACCTGTGATATATAATAGGTGAAAACTGGGTATTGGATGACTACTAACTAAGTATTAAAAATTTAGGTTCCAATATTTCATTATAAATGATGAGTTAATGAAGTTATGGATGGTTGCTGACCATGTCCTTGAAATATGGACCTCTCATTTTGCGACAAATAATCCTCTGGTATGTGTACTCTTATGTGTGGTGATAATATTGACCACTGTTTCTTAAATGTCTTTAAAAAATAATAATTTTATTATTATAGGATCACAGGAAAAGGAAACTCATAGGGGTATAAATTAATAGATACCAAGACCATCAACATACATGGGATTAACACACTTGTAACGACCCGGACCCTGCCAGCCACTCGAACAGTGCCAAACGGGTCTGGTGTCACTACCTCAGGCGCACCTCCCCTGAACGCCAAAGGCTGCTGACTAGCAGCAAGGGTCTGATAGGTATTGTGGGGAGGCTATACCCTCCTGGAGGAATAAAATGGTACAGGTCTGAGTGTAATACTAAATTTGAAGTGGAAATAAATGACTCATAAGACTCGAACCAGACCCGCATAGTGGAAGCACATTCAATAACAATAAGCAGCAGAAGCAATATAAAAACAACAGTAGCGAAAAGTAAATAGAACATCATTCCAACAATCAAATACAATAACTGCTAAAAAAACCAAGCATGCATCCAAGCAAGTCATACAAATCAATACATATATAATGGCGCCAATGGCTAACCAGTAGTAGCTACAATATAAAGTAAACATGCTGATGCAACAAAAGAATACTACACAAGTAACTCTAGTATGGCACGACCTCAGGGTCTATTCCAGTCTCTAATTCAATCAGCACTAAAGTCCAGCTCTTGAGGCTGACCCTTTACCTGCACGCAATTTCATAAAGTCTACATGCGTCTTGAAGGGCCTGTGTAAGGTGTGAGACAAGTCTCAGTAGGATACCACCCAGAGGTTCGTACCTAATATAAGTGTTTAGGTAGACATGCTTATATAAGAAAAACAGTAAATAGTGCAATTCCCAAAAGTAAATGAAGACCTCACTGGTGCTCAGTATCCACCATGAAGTGTCACCTGCTTCGGCCAATGCCGGAAAGTTTGATCTGCAGCCCGGCACCTCGTGCCACCTGACACCATGTGTCTCAATTACCGACGTCCCGAAGGCATGCCCAATCATCGTAACCCAGATCGAAAGCTCAACCTACCCATGGAACATCATCCAGAGGAACAACGATATCTGACCTCAAAGGATAACCGGAGGGACAGCGATGTCTGCCATCAAATCACGAAGAGCCTCTACCCCCATCCTGACCACCTCAAAGTTGTCTCCCAAAGGCTCATCACCTTCCACGTGGCTTCCTACGACAAGAACCCCAAACCAAATATACCTAACCACATCTACCGGGGGCCTCTACCCAGTGAGTGGTCGTACCGCCTCATCTCGGAGTCTATCTGTGTGCACACTACTCAAAAGTACTCGGTGAGCAGTAATCATCACAGTATGTCCCAAGCCACAACCCTTCTGACACCTCGTGCCCCTGTGAACCTGTCACTTAAGTCTGATGGCCTTGCCATCCTAGTAACCCGGCCAAATCCCAACCTGACAGTCCAACTGCCTCAACCGACATCCATGATGCCCAAACCCATGGTAGCAACCACCCAAAGTAAATCGAGCCAAAGCCCCAACCTGTTATTCTCATCACTCAACAGATATCTAGGCCATGCCCAACACAACAAGCAGTTCGACACAGGCAATATCACACATTGCATATTCATACATGGAAGCATCACTTTAAACAGGAAATTACTAACAGTCAATTTGTACTACTCGTGATATCCCATACCAGTACCTAACTCATTCACAATTTAACAATTAACCTGAACAGTTTAACTAGAGACATTCAATAAGTAGTAATAACACACCAGTTTAAACAACGATCCAATTCACACGCATTTCGGCACCCCCGGCCGAATTGCCCCAAAAGAGCAACGACCTCTAACCCGGCCTTGATCAATCCCAATAGGGTCAGCGAATACCCAGAGGCATCCCACAATATAGATAAAGAAATAAAAACAAAATAAAAAGGGTTTCGCTCAACACCCAACATCGTGCCCGAAGGTCGCAACCCCAAATTGTCTACAAAAACACAAAAGAAGGTATCTACCACCTACCTCGCACTCGTACGATGACACTACTTTGATTTCAGCCTCTGGATCGGACTGAATCATGGTAGATCTGCGTTTCTGTCAAATCCGACAATTCCGTTCGGATGGAATCTGCGGAGGAGCAGGTGAGGAATCAAGGAAGAAGAATGGTGCGACGGGTTAGCCTTTCCGATGTGGTCCCGCTACCACTGACGGATCGAAGAACGGAGGTTGTACGTAGATTCTGGAAGGGTTTTAGTTTTCGGGGTATTTTTTGACGAACTGTTCATCCAAAGGGGGAGAAGAAGATGCTTATGGTAATGAGACGTGATGACACTCCGAACGATAAAATAAAACAATACACGGCATGTATTTCCCATGTACATGCCTTGTATACGTGCTTCTGTACTCCGACTTAAGCGAAGTCCAGCACACGGCTTGGTCTGGGTACACGGTCAGCACACGGCCAGGGTCTCAGCCGCTACACGGTGAAAGGGTACACGATGCGTCAAGAAAGGCTACACGCCATGTAGATGGAAATTTACACCTGGGCACCACACGACATGTACCTGGCCTCGCACGGCTAAGGGATACATGGCGTGTCCAAAAATACACACAGTGTAGTGGGAATGTTCTACACGGTCTTCACATGGCATGTACTCAGTGAGCACACGGACGACTACTCGGGTAACTCATACACAGCATGTACGTATAGTACACGCCGTGTAGTCTGGAAATTTCTGGAAACTACCCAGATTTTGAGAGTTCTCAAATACCATTCAAAAGTTTAAACAGGGTCGGGTTTTGACCCATTTCTAAAAACTTGGGTTCTTACAAACTCCCCACCTTAACGTAGCTCGTCCCCGAGCTACCAAACGAAACTAGGAGATGGCACCGAACACGCCCATTCCGATTAAACATCCCAGACTACCCCGGTCTCAATGTTTTGGATAAATTCCTAAAGGGGATCCCCACCATAGGAATCACCTACTCGGTCTCAACCCAAACAAAGCTCAAAGCAAACAAATAAACAAACAAGTCCCAACGACCTATTTCTCGGACCCATGGCCCTCCCGTGACGCATCGTCACCCCTGCACCTCCTTGGTGCTCATGTGTCGCTTCTAACACCCATCGTAACTCTCACCACATCAGCGTCTTCCTCCCTGAGGTCCTGCATCTAATAGATGCACAATTCAAACCTGGTTCCATGCCCCTCAAGTAGCCCGCATCTACGATGCCCCGATGCCCATGGCACCTCAAGTAACCTGCATCCATGATGATCCTAATTCCATGCATCTCAAATAACCTGCATCCTTGGTGCTTTGAATGCCACGCATCTCAAATATATAAATAAAACATAAAACACATTCGATATGATTTCAAACCCACTAACTAGCATCTAGTCAGTCCACAGGTATCCTGTGCAGCCTGTGGACTCAACCAGACAAGCCTCAAGAGGCCATGCCAAAATAAAGCAAAGAAAATCATGGCCACATCCGTGGTGTACCTGCCATCGTCATCGTCTCTCCAGCCATCTCAAACACTGACAGCTCCACAGCATGCACCTGGTATGAAGCACGACTGCCCGATGCCTGACCTTCCTGTGGTGCAGCCCCAGTCTCCGGCCACGGACCCCTCAGCTGGGTCCTACTATCCCTGTCACGTCCTCTGCGTGTAGCTGAACCTCGACCACCCTCTCCTAGTACCGAAACTGAAACAACTCCTGATGACAAAGTCTGTCATGTTCCCTGACTAGCGACTATCTGAGAAGGCTGCCTGCAAAACCTATCCAGATTCCCAACCTTTCCACATGCCCGACACTCCTTCGAGGGCCTATCGCACTAAGCCCGAACATGTCCTAGCTGTCTACACTGAAAGCAAACCACAACTGAACTTCCACGAGGTGGTCTAGCTGAGTCCATGGCCTGCCCGCCCTGCAGGAACTCATCTCTCTGCCACTTCCTGCTGTCTGAATAGTCACCTGAAGTGGTAACCCTGCCAAAACGAGATTTTTCTCTCTCATTGACCTCAGATATGAGCGCCTGGTTCACCGCCTCAGAGAACGAACCAAGCATGAAGACGTTCACCTGGACCAAAATGGCATGTCGTAAGACGTCCTTGAAGCGCCTCACCCTAGCTGCATCATCACTCACCATACCAGGTGCAAAACGGGATAGCTCTGTGAATGTAGCTGCGTAATCCATGACGGAAATGTCTCCCTGCTAAAGACTCAAGAACTCCTGAGCTCTCTCTTCCCTCAATGTATCTGGATAAAAGTGCTCAAAGAACCTATCCTCAAAGTCCTTCCATGCCAGTCCCTCGTGCCTACGATCCTGTACCTACACATCCCACCAACTTTTCGCCGGTCCTCTCAGCATGTACATCGCCAATTTAACCCTCCGCCCTGGACGCATCTTGAGATGCTCGAAGATCCTGTGCATACTCTCTATCCAGTTTTATGCCGCCTATGGACCACCTTCACCCTGAAAAAGCAGCGTGTTCCTCGACAGGAACTCCAGCGTCAGATGCGCCATAGAAGGCTCTCTACCCTGCACGCCTCTGTGAATCCCCTGCAAGACGTGAACTAGGCTAGATCGGAGCTGCTCGTCGTGCCATGGTCAGAACACTGCCAAACTCGGGTGCTGCCCTGCCTGCACTGGATCTTAACCTGATCCTTTCCCTGAGCCTGTACCTGCGGCTCATGCTCTGCCTGCACCGGATTCTGAACCTGATCCTGGGGTACCATATCCTCTCCTACCTGTCGTTCCATTGTGTCATGAAGATGTAACCCGCTGAATACCATAAATGGTCAGACAGTCCACATATATCTATATAACAATATATTCTACGCAGATAAGGAAAGCAGTAAAAGGCAGTCCATAAAAACTACCCTTACTCCCCCTCACCGCAACCCATTCCCCACGACATCCCGACCTCATGGCCTCCTTACCTGCCCTCAACAGAGCCAAGTATCATTAGTACCCCGGGTCGTGCCCGTCCTGACAACCAACATTGCCTCAGTCCTGATGACCAAGTCGCCCAATCCTGACAGTTACACTACCTCAACCATAGTACCCGCCTACTCTCATAAGATCCAGACCCATATGTCCTGCACATGAAATTCTATAAAAGTACAAAGCATGGAATATACATTACCATAAACAAGCAATTATATCAAGAGTTTTTCCTATTCACATTTCAGGGCATACATAGCATGGAAATTGATTTTATTCACATGTTATTATCACTTCAAAAAGCATACATGCGGTTATGAAAGTGAAATACCCTAAAATGTGCCTATCAAAAGCCAAGCAAGAAACCCTTTCCATACCGGCCAAAGTTTACATATCATAATCAATAATATCGCACAAAAAGTGAGCCACCGAGGTGGAAATCATATCAACTGTAATCTGAGAAAAAAGCAAACAGTAATTCCCACCCCCGGAACTCAATCCATCCCTTGTACATGGGGCTGCAGGCACCCAAGCACAAGTTCAAAAATAATGTTTCAACAACAAACTATCTCCTGTCTACCATATCCCAAATAGTACAACCAGAAGAAATAAAAAGAGAAGTCACAAAATCATTAGTATCCAGAAAAACACTACTACTAAATCCTTATCAAGAACTCCTCTGATACCACTTTGTAACGACCGGGACCTAGCCAGCCACCCGAACAGTGCCAGACGAGTTGGGTGTCATAACCTTAGGTGCACCTCCCCTGAACACGAAAGGCTTCCGACTAGCAGTGAGAGTCTGATAGGTATAGTGGGGAGGCTATACCCTCCCGGAGGAATAAAATGGTACAATTCCGAGTAGAATACTAAATATGAAGATGAAATAAATGACTCAGCAGACTCAAACCAGACCCGCATAGCAGAAGCACATTCAATAACAATAAACAACGGAAGCAATATAAAATCAATAGCAGCGGAAAGTAAATAGAACGTCGTGCCAGCAATCAAATACAATAACTGCTAAAACAACCAAGCATGCATCCAAGCAAGTCATACAAATCAATACATATATAATGCCGCCAATGGATAACCAGTAGTAGCTACAATATAAATTAAACATGGTGATGCAAGAAAATAATACTAAACAAGTAACTCCAGTACGGCACGACCTTAGGGTTCTTGCCAGTCTCCTTGTCAATCAGCACAAAAGTCCAGCTTCTGAGGCTGACCCTTTACCTATACACAATTTTATAAAGTTTACACGCGTCCCGAAGGGCCCGTGTAGGGTGTGAGACTAGTCTCAGTAGGATACCACCCAGAAGTCCGTAACTAATATAAGTGTTTAGGAAGACATGCTTATATAAGAAAAACAGTAAATAGTACAATGCCCAAAAGTAAACAAAGACCTCCCTGGTTTTCAGCAGCAACGAGGAAGTGTCACCTGCTTCGGCCAATGCCGGAAAGTCTGATCTGCAGCCTGGCACCTCGTGCCACCTGACACCATGTGCCTCAATTACCGACGTCCCGAAGGCATGCCCAACCGTCGTAACCCAGCTTAAAAGATTAAACTGCCCATGGCACAACATCTGTAGGAACAGTGATACCTGACTTCAAAGGATAACCGGAGGGGCAGCGATGTCTTCCCTCAAATCACGGCGAGCCTCTGCCCCCCAACCTGACGGCCTCAAAGCTCTCTCTCGAAGGCTCCTCACGTTCCATGTGGCTTCCTTCGGCATGCACCCCCAAACCAAATATACCAAACCACATCTACCGGGGGCCTCTACCCAGCGAGTGGATGTACCACCTCATCTCGGAGTCTATCTGTGTGCACACTACTCAAAAGTACCTGGTGAGCGGTAATCACCTCAGTATGTCCCAAGACACAACCCTTCTGACACCTCGTGCCCCTGAGAACCTGTCACTCAAGTCTGATGGCCTCGCCATCTAGGTAACCCGGCCAAAGCCCAACCCGACAGTCCAACTTCCTCAACTAACGTCCATGATGCCCAAACTCGTGGTAGAAACCACCCAAAGTAAACTGAGCCAAAGCCCAAACTTGTGATTCTCCTCACTCAACAAATATTCGGGCCACGCCCAACACAACAAGCAGTTCAAAAAATGTAATATCACACATTACATATTCATACTTGGAAGCATCACTTTAAACAGGAAATTACTAAACAGTCAATTTGCACTACTTGTGCTATCCCATACCAGTACCTAACTCATTCACAATTTAACAATTAACCTGAATAGTTTAACTAAATAAATTCAATAAGAAGTAATAAAACAGAATTTTAAACAACGGTCCAATTCACACGCATTTCAGAATCCCCGTCTGAATTTCCCCAAATGAGCAACGACCTCTAACCCGGTCTTGATCAATCACAATAGGGTCAGGGAATAACCAGAGGAATCCCACGATGTAGATAAAGAAATAAAAACAAAATAAGAAGGGTTTCGCTCAACACCCAACATCACGCCTGAAGGTCGCAACCCCAAATTGTCTACAAAAACACGGAAGATGGTTTGCACCACCTACCTCGCACTCGTACAATGACACTCCTTTGATTTCAGCCTCTGAATTGGACTGAATCGCGGTAGATCTATGTTTCCGTCAAATCTGGAAATTCCGTTCAGATTGAATCTGGGGAGGAACAGGTGAGGAATCAAGGAAAAAGAAGGGTGCGTGGGGTTAGCCTTTCCGATGCGGTCTCGTTTCCACTAATGGATCGAAGAATGGAGGTCGTATGGAGATTATGGAAGGGTTTGAGTTTTCATGGTTTTTCGGAAGAACTGTTCATCCAAAGGGGGAGAAGAAGATGGTTATGGGAGTGAGACGTGACGACACTCCGAACGATCAAATAAAAAAAGTACACGGAATGTATTTCCCAAGTACACGTAGTGTATATGTGCTTCTGTACTCTGACTTAAGAGGAGTCTAGCACACTGCTTGGTCTGGGTGCACGGTCAGCACATGGCCAGGGTCTTGGCCGCTACACGAGGAAAGGGTACACGACGTTTCAAGGAAGTCTACACGCTGTGTAGATGGAAATTTACACCTGGGAACCACACGACATGTACCTGGCCTCACACGGTTAAGACATACATAGCATGTCCATAAATACACACCGTGTAGTGGGAATGTTCTTCACGGTCTTCACATGGCATGTACTCTGTGAGCACATGGCCGGTCACTCGGGTAACTCAAACATGGCATGTACTTAAAGTACACGGCGTGTAGTCTGGAAATTTCTGGAAACTGCCCAGATTTCCAAACTTCTCAAAAACCAGTCAAAAGTTTAAAATCGGCCGGTTTTTTATCCGTTTCTAAAAACTCGGGTTCTTACAACACTCATGCTCGAGGGAACACAAGATAAAAAAATTATTGCGGTTTTATCTTTTGTAAAATTTATATATAAGAAGTTAACTAATAATTTCCCTTAATACCATATATAAAGTAATAAATATTTATTAATGCACCTCTAACATATTCTAATGTAGTAGATAATTGATCACGGAGTTCATATATTATGTTTAAGGGAGTTGATGATGACAGGGGAATCTATTTTTATTACTTATAGTGGTATACAAAGAGTATTTCATACCTCAAGACCATAGAAAAAAACATGGCCTCATCCATTAAAGAATTATGATCCTCACTGTAGCTAATAAATCTAACAACCACTGAACCCCTGACATTACAGACCACTCCTCCTCTCATCTAACCAAAATTGAAGGAGCCATCTGTGTTGATTTTGAATGTGTTAGTGGGTAGTTGAAAACTAATATGCCATCCTTGGGAGGTAACCACATGTCTTAGGGGAGGGTAATATCTTCTTACCATCACAAACCTCGTGAAGGGTACTTTCTACAAATACCATATAAGAGATCTTAGATTAGGTTCAATGAAACGAACAAGTATTTTTATGTCTAAGCTTTATATGGAATTATATTCACTTATTTTTTTGTTTTGTGTGACCCATCAACACCAAAATCGTACTAACAACAACAATTTTTGTTCCTTCATCTCATAAAAGTTATCCCCCACACCCAGTAACCAGTTCTAAATAAAGAGAGTCTAATGTGGATCCAAATAGATTAATAAATGAACTATGAGGTTGAACTAAATATGATATTTTTTAGAGTTCAACACTCTGAGTGCTACAATTTCATTCATTGAGTATATCATATAGAAATTTTAATAAAATCTATGGTCAAACCCATCTCTTTATATGAGTGTTGTGACAATGACCGGTGAAGATATGGGACTCCTAAAAGGGAGTGATGAACATAAAGAATTGTTTAGGGAAATAGAATGGAATTTTGTCTTAGGATGAAGTATTCATGTGTCATTAATTATCCCATGATATTAAAATCAATTTACATGTAGTTCTAGGGGAAATTTATATTAAGATACCAATACAGATAGAGGGATTTTCTTATCATGTGATAATTATGACACAACATTTTATTTTAGTAATTGTACATAAATACATAATATACACAATTTAAGGTAATGTTTTGATGCTAAAATTGATAAAATTTAACTTCATGTGGAATATAAAATTGATCACACTATTTACCATCATATGTTGAGGGTGATGTTCTACAAAGTTAAATATTGTCTGGTTGGGAACATATTCCACTGAGTTTATGGACATGTGTTGAGGACCCATTATTACCAGTTTAATATCATTTGAAATGGAACCATTCTATTCATTTTTATATCTTGTGTCTCATAATTATATTCCATTCGATTTAAGTTCAGGAGACAAGGACAAATTTTTAGTAGTTAAAATTTATTTGGAATGGAATTTCATTATGGACCGTAACATTTTGTTGTGAGTATATTGTAAACTTGATAGGAATCTATATAATGTAATTTTTATACTACCTTCCATTGGTGGTAGGTGTGATGTAATTTCAATATGTTGTGAATAATGACTGTGTGATATTGGAATAAACAATATTAATAGAAAAATGGCCCTCTAATTTGGGATCCAACATTAGTAGTTTCATCATGGGTGTCATAGATGTTCTCTGAGGTAGAAAACCCTGGATAAAATAGTATAGTAAGAACATATTGAATTCTAAATAAACTATGTTCTTATTGACCTTGTTGTTATGAATCACTTAGATAATTTTATCCTTGAGGGATTATAACTCATATAAATAAAAAAAATTTCCTTTTATATAGAATAAACTGATTGTAAATGGGTATACAGAGTGATGGTAACAAGAAATTGATGGGTAGAACAAATTTTTTCAATACACCTGGGAGTAAGGATTCACCTTGGTGGAAGATTAATTCCTAATCTAATATGTATATAGTGTATTATATATATTTTCATGCTATATATTATTATTATAATCTACTATATTCTATATATTGTTAAAGATGTCTTTTTTGAATTCCTTGAATTATCAATTTATTGATGTGTGATTTTCAAAAGTGTGGTTGACCATGTTGAATATTTGGTGTGCCACTTATTTATATAATAACCTTTGAAGTCGACATTAGTGTCCCTAGGAAATGTGTAATTGATCGCAAAAAATTGAATGATGTTGGATTTCAAATCTCAGTCATGGATATGGTCTTCTCCCCTTCAAGGGGAATGTATTTATACAAAATATATAATAACCAAGTAAAATTAAGGATAAAGTTTCACTAACAGGCAGCTGATGTCGGGTGGGGACCTAAGAAATAAATTCATCCATAAAGAGAAACTCTAGTAGTTTTTGGTATCAAGGAAAACCTATGGTGGATGAAATATTAAGTTTTCATGAATATAGAATGCATGGATTTTTTTTTGAATTCTATATAGTCATGCACCACAGTAGGCCTGATGTTTCCAAATTATCTGATCTGATGGGGGGCATCAATCCTGATTGGTGAGCCTTGAATGTCCTGGCATGGACCACCTACAATATATGAAGGATTTACTTTACTTGAATGAAACAAATAAGTATCATATTAAAATTGAGTTAGTATAGGACATTATATGAGTTCTGTACATAACCATGAAATAAATTCATAGCACACTAGCTCATTATATCTCACTCAACTCCATGGGATGCTAGATTTTTATATTGCTGGAACTCAGACAATGCATTAAAACTATCAGATTTTTCATTTACCATAGTGGAATATAAGGTGTCCTCTTAAAATGATATGGTTCCAAGTTTATTTACAAATATATCATCTTCATTTATATCAATGAGTAAAATCAATTTCTAATGCACCAAATGGATGAGAAGTATTCCTGGTCAGGCACGGTGAGGGAAAAAAATAGTTTTTAGAGTGTCTTTATAATTATTTGGTATCATGGAATATGATAACAAACCGAATAAAAGGTAAATTGATACAATAGCTCATAGTTTGACATGAGAAATGGGACAAGATCTACTTTTATTTGGAAAAATCCCCAAGGGTATCATTTTAGTGTTTTTTGTTGATTGTGTTTCTTTAAAAAATGTGTTTCCATGGTCAGTTGTGGATTTCTATGGAAATTGTTGACAAGGTATGTTGACAGTGATCTAAGATAGAGGAATGGATTATTACGAAGTGGTACAAATAAATTGTACACAGGGCGACATACTTTCCTAGTGTCTTCCATATTTTTGTTGTCAAAAATTAGGAGGATGTATATCATCGCAAAATTTGGACTCCATTGAAGGGATTTATATAAATATGGTAAAGGAATGTGTTTCATGAAGAATTGGTTTTTTTAAGCTCATTTAAAAAAGGTGAAGATCATAACGAACAATACTCATGAATATGGGAAGGTTTGATGGTAATCTTTGTGACTATGAGAAGATCTGAAAATAGGAAATTCCCATGGTGCTTCACAAAAATAAGGAGCATCACAAAGGAAGTGGGAGAGAAACACAAAATGGTGATGAGATGGATAGAAGATTCAATAATCATATGAAACACATATAAATCGACCTTTACCCCCCTTCAAAAAATTATTGAGGCTTAATGAATATTCTAGGGCCTTAGATTCATGAAGGTGATTTTTGAAGGGTGTTCATGTAAAATTTTAAGGAATAAGGGTGCTTCATGAAAGTTATAAAATTTGACTAAAAGTGATGAGCTTCATGAAGGATAATTAAACTTCTTCAATGTTTTGTGCTTCATAAAGACTAAGAGAGATTCATGAAAGGAGTTTGTTTTCATGAAGCCTATTTGAGATTTATAAAAGAGGTTTGTTTCACAAAGGCCATTAGCATAAAAAAGTGTTTAGAAAGTATTTCCCAGTTAGTCTATAGTAATGTGATATTCATGTAGTGGGTGAAATTGATCCTTCAAAATAAAATCAATCTACGACTAATTATGTATTAATTATATTTAATGAAGGGACATACATGTCCATAAACATTGTGTGGATCATTTCTCGAGTAGAGAGAAAAGGAAGAGGATGAAGGGGATGCTTTCCAATAGTAGTGATCCAAAGAAATAGACTCATGGAGTTGCCAAAGGGAAGTGATGATATGTCCCTAAAATTTTTACAAGTAGTGATCCTAGGAATAGAATTCAACTAACATTAATCATTTATTTTGGATGTGAGCCTCAGTGGATTTGGTACATCAGCACATTTCCATTTTATAGTCCTGGGAAGTGGCCCAATGAGGGTAAACCAAGTAAAATTGTTGTGTCTCATTTATAATTAATTTTCTATACATTCTATTCTATAATAATGAGAGAAAATATTTTTTATGATAGAAAAATATCTGAAGGGCCAGTTGATTTAACCTATCATACTGTAATTCACCCATTCCCCCATCTTTAGTTATTTAACCTAGTTTAGCTACACTATTTCATTGTATTGTAGTCACCTTTTATTATATTGATCTCCGGTTAAGAAAAGTTCTTTTATGGGAATCATTAAACATGAATGCAAATTTTATTCTTAATATTGGTGGCGAGGGTTTTTTATTAAGGCTTATTTTTAGTGAAATGTTATTAATGTAGGAATAGGTACGAAATGTGGGACATTAAGGGGTGATTAAAATATCTCTAGGGTCAGACCTATTATGAATATGGTTAATTATACTTCTTTTATTTGGGCTTTAGAAGGAACCATAAAATCTCATCTAGAAAAATGGAATTACTTTATCAATATATATAATGATCACATCCTAGAAGTCGATATCTAGAGAAAACTCCTCAATGGTTTGGTGAGTGGCATGAATGTTTTCCATCATTTTTTCCTTGATATCCTTCTAAGGTATAAACTGGATGTTGAATTTCTAATGGATCACTATCATCCATGCCAATGATCCTTTTAGAAAGGTATGGATAACGATGTACTTTAGAATAATTACATGGGAGATCAATTTGGGATATTGATGCTATATGTGGTGATGTAACTTATAGACAATAAAGAGAAACACAATAAAGTTATTATTGATTAAATAACACTAAATATTTGTGATAATCATCATATAACTAAGATGGTAATAATGATTCCCTTTCTCTTCATTATTAACTATGTCTGGGAGGGAGTCAAGAGAAATTATAGGGTGGAAACATAGGGAACAAGAGGTTCCCCTATACGGATTATATCATAACCAAATAAAGATTCATATAAAGTTTAATTTCATCAAACATGGTTAGAAATTACTAATCACACTAATAGGTAAGTCCTTTCTTAATTCTCATAAAACTGACTTACATTTTGAAAAAAAAAATCTACTAAAATATTAAATTTAATCCATAAAACCTTTAATATATTTCAAATCAGGGATATTAAATAGGTGGTTCATTAAAATAATGGACTTTATCTTCTATGGATCGATGTTGTTTCCTCTATATTGAAAAAATTTGTAAGAAATTACTTGGAGGTAATGTTGAATTCATAATTAAAGGGGTTCATATTTATGTTGTAGATGTAGTGCTTTCAAAAAAACATTCTCAAGATATTAGATATAATCATGGATTTTTTGGTATTTTACCCCAATTATACCATATAGTACTCGACCAAGGTTTTAAGGAGGTTTTAGAATATGTGGTGTATGTCTAAAAATTTGGTTTATCAAGTGTTCATTAACCTAAAGGTAATTACTTGGTAGAAATAGGTTCCATGAGGTTTCCTAAACGTACTGGCCTCTATAATCAAGGGCTATCCCAATTTGATTGTAACCAGTGTAACTACCCATGATGGAGGGGGCCAAAAATCTATCAATTACATCAATTAGAAATTATGTGACTGAGATATGGAATTATTTATTTGGTTACTGATAGTTAAGGTCCTTGAAGATTATGTATATTCTGATCTATGTTTAATTTTTTACTAACTGGAAAAATGATGTATAACAACTTATGGTAGTGAACGCACCTGAATAATCCATCTTTGATAATTCTATTAACATCATCCACAACAATTGCATCATTGGAGGGAATCATCTTTATATGAAATTTTTTAATCTATGGTGGTCTATATGAAGTCCTACATAGTGGAATACAACCTAAGGATTGATTCCTCACATCTAATTTTAGCTCTATGTAAATTCATGACAATGTAAATTTAGGAACACAATGTACAACTCTTTTTCATCAAGATGTGCGATAGAATTGATCAATGTCATCCAGGTATATTCCTCAGTTTCAAGGTTTTCTTATATCATCTAATCTATATTTGTACAATATTATTATTAAATATTAGTATGGGAATCATTAGCCTCCTCTTCACTAAAATCATGAGGCCATGAGTGATGAGATAAATCCATGGGGATAAATGGTTATGATTTGGAATCTTGTTCTTATGATGGGGTAAAATCCTTATAAGTGTATTATGATACTTATATTTGTGGATATTCCATTGTGATAGAAATGTTTTATACAATTTCATTAGATCTTTATCTATAGGGTTCACTTGTCATATTGAAGCAATGTGAACTAGTAAATTTCTAGAGGGTCTATACTTAACATTATTAGACACAGTGGATAGATAAATTTATTGTAAAATATCCAATAATCTAGCATGTGATGGGAGTAGAATTTAAATTTCTCAAAAGAAACTATCATTTTTTGGGGTTATATGTGATTTAAGTGTGATCTTTATTCTATGGAATATCTAAATAGTTCCTAAGTTTTTTAGTTGTATACTCTAAATAGTGGATGGGTAGAAAAAAATTTATTTTCAAATCATGTTAGGTATTCTCTGAGTCAGGTGTTAACATATTTGGAGCACTGTTCTGCTTGGTATAATCAATATGGGTTTTCATTAACTCCCTTTCGTAATTTTGGAATCAAGGTAGTGGGATTCACATTATTCAAATGTAGAGGCATCACTATGGAGTCCCTCTACTCAGTCATTAAGATGATATATGAGGTACTTGTGATATAATGAGGAAATACCTATATGCAATTGAAAATAATCCCCCCAAAAGGGTATTAAAGTTATGACTTGAAAGAAAAAAATGAATTTAGTATTTAAAACAAAATATCCAGAATACGTTTTTAGTAAGATCTTTCCAAGAGGATTATACATGATCCTATCGAGTTGAAAGATGTTATATTTGACTATGTATACCCCAGCTTATGGATAATTTGAGTAGGGATGATATTAGTCCCAGAACCAATTTCCTTTAAACACTGACATCTATAAACACCATTGATCTGAACTAGGATATATATTTGGTGTGTATACCCCAACATTATTGTACCTTCATCCTCATCAGAGAAGGATATTATGGCCTAGAAGCCCTCCTACTAGGTTATTCTATATAGTTGACTTCATAAATAGTCAAATCAATATCAAACTAAAGAGGGTTCCTAATATCATTGATAACACCATTAAAAATATACATAGATATTTTAAGTTTCTAAAAAATATATATTTATGATGGTATTCTAATGATGTGCTTAATAATGCCATATTTTTAATCATAGGGAATGTGTTTTCTCCACAGTAGTAACTACTCAATAGGAATTTTGGAGGTTATATTTGGATGAAGAAATAGTGGATTCCTGGTATAATCAGGTTCCTCACTAATTTCATATTCCAAAGAGGTATGAGTCATTTAAATTTCTCCCAGTTTAGGGGGAATTATTTTCATGATGGCACACACTAAATTTGGAAACTAAAGATGTTTATGATCATCCGTTTGAGGCTATAACAACCTATTTATGTACATGGTAGAATGTGAGTCTATTGATACCACTAGAAAATGAATTAGATGGGGAAATTATTAGATGTACCTACTAGGACTGATTTATGTTGTGGTCTTTGGTTATATTCTTTTGTTATATCGAATCATAATACATTTTTTACAGTTTTTAGAGACATATTGATTTTCCTTGGAAAACTCATCATCATAGATAGTGGAATATATGTATGTGAAAAGTTTTAAAGGGTCGTCCAATTATACAATGCCATGATATACAATCTCCCAAAGCTAGTACATGATGATAAAAAAATCATTGATCTTGTTTCCATTAAATTCATGGATGTTCCATTACTTGGGATAGTTCGTTAGCTTAACCTCTGATAGTTTTTTGATCTTTGGAATCATAATAAAGATAATATTCATGAAACAAATGAAGGATCCTATAACTTATTAATTTGAGTAGGTGTAGACCCTGATATTATTCTTTTTGAAGGGATTGAAAGATAACCATTAAAATGGGATTTGGGAGTCATTTTGATTGTGACCTTGTTATTATAGGTATTTTATTCGATAAATTTTCCTAGATATATATTGGATGATTGGATGGGATCTATGTGTAACACCCCATGGATCTTTAAATAAATTCATGATACACTGACTCTCCACAAAAAACCGCTTTATTATAACCTATCCAAAAACCATTATTTTCCACCTCTAGGTTTTGATCATTGAAAAACCTACAAACACAGTTGCGTTCATTATGATATTTATAGTTTGATAAGACAAACATAATTTTGGGTGAATAGTAACATACCCTTATGAATAGTAATATGACTCTTATGAATATTAAATAAATTATTATTTTATTGTCTTAGGGTTATAAGAAAATGAGATATTGATTAATTTTTCAAAGTGATATAAACAAATTATTGATTTAAAATTTTTATTTTTCGAATAAATATTGGTTTCATTTAGAAATTGAATTAATCATATTTATAAAATTATATTCAAAAAATGGAGTTCATTTTTTAATTGTACATTTCTATAAATGGCGGGGGTTAATTTTTGGGATTTTTCTGAGATACTCAATTTTTTTAGGAATACAAAAATACGACAATATACATTATATACACATTATCATTTCAAATCACTATTCCTAGTGTCATGGATGATGTAAGCAGTCTTGGATTGAAATAAAATGAACTTTTTTCTATTATGGGCCACATGAATCAATATTATTGGTTGTTGTGAGGGAAATAATAAAATAATGAATAATATATTCACAAATCACCCCTCTACTCCACTATAAAAACTCACCCTCACTCCCTCTTCTCTTCACTCCACTCAATCATTGTGACTTATCTGAATTCTATTCAAATATCATCCCAAGATTCTTTACCACTTCTATCATCCCTTGGTCTCATTAAAATAACAAAACCTCTCCCCTAAAGAGACTCTCAAGTAATTTTACTTCAAGAGGTAAATTCCTCTTTTCATTTCTTTTATTTTAAGTTCATTTCTTTTCTTTTTATTTTCAAACCTCCTTTAATCCAAATGTTGTGATGACTCCAGTAAATTAAATTTACTAGAATTTTTTTATGATAAAGGAATAATTATTTATCATCTCCCTCTTTCCCATTCTTTTATATAGAAATGAAAACATCATCTGATATGTATTAATTTATCACAGTCAAGGATGAAAGGTTTTCAATTTCTATCACCATCTTCAATTCTTTTCATGGAACCAATTTTATGGTTTCACCAGACAATTATATAAGTATTATAACTTATTTAAGGTTAATTAATCCTTTTATACATATGATTTTAATATATAAATAAAAATGAGTTTGTTGTGATTAAGAACCGCCAATTAATCCAAATAATTTTCTGTAAGGTTTTATATTACGATTCATCCTCAATCCTAATAAAAATGAATTTTATAAACATGTAATGTTCTGTTTTTTACTAATAACCTAAAAATTATATTCTAGACAACCATTATCATTCTACATATTTATCCAAAGATTAAATTATGTAAACTGATCCTCAAACCCAAGGAAGAAAACACTCCCAAACCATTAAATTAAATCTATTATCCCTCCAAAAGGCCATGAATGAACCTAATATAGTAACAATAATTATATTAAATGTATAGGAGGATATCTAATCATTAATTTTTGAACCTAAATTTGATTATTTAAGTCATTAAGATCAAGTGAGGACCACCTTCAGACGTAAAGTAAAGGATTTCTACTCGATCCTCCATTTTTATTTGAGTTACTCTTATTATCTTTTTACAACAATAAAATTCTTATTTATTCATATTTACTACTCATATATTTTTGGATAATGATCAATATATATATATATCAACCATAATCATACATTTACTTATGGTTATTTTTATGTTTTAAAATGATCTTTCAAAAATTCTTCTTATAATGCAAGCCCAATTCAAGGGAACTTCTCAAACTCTCTCCAATATTCAAGGGCATTCAATAATATGTTTTTTGCAACCATTATCTTTCTAAAAACATTAATTTTATTATGAAAATACTACCTTTCTTCAATTCCAGCTTTATACAAATAATTTATCAAAATAGCTCCTATTTTCGTTGTAAAATAGAAATTATATCAAGAATTACTTAGTGATTTTATTAGAGTATCTTCATCTATTTCAACAATTTTGTTGATTAGTATTCGATATTGCGATTAATATTCTATAAAATAATCAACAATATTTTAGTGAATGGTTTACCATTATTTTTTCTATGGATGTTCTATCTTAAAACCATTGACCAATTTACTCTGTATTGTTAGTGTTTGTGCTTAATGTTTTGGGAAAGTTACTAGTTTTAATACGAATGTATATGTTGTTTATCTTCATCCCCATTCATATGAGGAATGAATTGGACTTATTATATGATGGATGGGGCCCTATATAAATCCTAAATTTATTGGTATGTCTCATTAGACAAATATATATGGACTTGGCTGAGGCCTTTCCCATTTTTTAGATACGGATTTTGTGAAGGACTTAATCATTTTTAGATGTCTTCGTTAATGCCTTGAAAGTATGTTTCAGAATGTCTGGCATATGGATTTTTCTCATTATAAATCTATAAATTAAAATTTCAGGAGGTTATTTGACTAGTATAATACCCATTATTATTTTTTTTTGGAAATATATACTAAGCTCATATTCCTACCGTATTATGTTCACGTATTTATTCTGAAGGCATGTGTCTTTAATTATTCACCATGCATAAAATTTATGTTATCTTATACTATATTTCTTACGTTTACTAATTGTTTGAGGTCACAACTTTCTTATGTTACATTTTCTCAGCACATGAATAATTTTATCATGAATTACCTACAAGAATAAAATTATAGTATTAGAAGTTTGCAATAAAATGTACGTGATTTATTTCATTACATGTTGTAATTTTCAACTTATATATGTACCTAGATTTCCAAATATATTAAACTATTTAATAATTTGGGAAACAAATTTTTTTTAAAAAGTCCAATGTAATTTAGTAAGGTAATGACACTGGGGGTTAGATCTTTATAATTTGTATTAGAGGATGTTTAGTAGAAAACATGGAAACTAGATTTAGAACATGTATATTAGGTAAAAATAGCTTAGGATAGTATTTAAGGATAAACTTACAAGAACATCATGGAGTTTTTGGTAAGGAATTGATTATGGGGATATTTCTAGAAAATACATATCTATCAAGATACTATAATTGGATGTGGTTCTGAAACATATGTACCTTGGAGTGAAAACTCTAACAAGGAATTTTGGGCTTGACCTAGGGTATCCTGGTATTTGAAAAGGGGCCTTACTGTGCACCTGTTTTGAAACTCATGGGGGGTATGCTTAATATAATTCAAATTTTCCATAAAAGGCATTATGATATATTAAAATGTAAATTTTTCTTAAAATTACCCATGTTTAGGATAATGGGATTGACCATGCATAAAATTTCAGTTTATGTTAAGTATTTTTGTCAATGTTGGGAGATTATTTTATGATTCATAAACTAATATGTTGTATTTAATTATTTAGATATGGAGAATAGTGGAAGTAATGGAACCCACATGAATAAGAATATCCCCTGCAGGGATTTCCATCTTATGCAAGATAATGATGTTGGCTCTAGATATCCAACCTGTGCGGAGAAACTTAAAACTATACTCAGACAACTTACCCAGGATATGAATAATAACCTTATTTGAATGGAGAATTTAGATCCACAATGTTGAATATAAATGTTATATATCTTTATAAGAAAACACTCTTCATCATTTAGTGTCACTACAAACCCATTTGTAGCAATGTACTGGATAAGTTCCTTAGAGAAGATATTTCTACCCTTGGGATGTGACGAAAGGGAGAAAGTTTTCATGGTAGTTTTCCCCCCTTTGGGAGATGCTGATCAACGGTGGTCATTAATTCAAAACACAAAGGGAGAGGAAGAGATAGAAAACATGGAATTGAGTGACTATAAATATTATTCTCATATAAATACTCTCCTCATGAATAGTTAGCGGATATATAAAGGCAATTCTTGAATCTGAGGTAAAAGGAGAACAAAAATGTTTCAAAGTATGAAGATAACATTACAAGGATAGAAAATCATGATGCAGACTATATACATAATCCAAGGATCAAGATTGATCGATTATTTTATGGTATAAAACCATTCTGTCGAAAGTCTCTAGTCTCCCAATATTTCTCATCATATGAAGATATATCCTCAAGTTCTATCAAGATAGAGAAGAAATTTATTATGTCTTAGGAATTTAATGGAAACCAAGAGATGAAGAGGGATTCTGAAAATTCTAGAAAAGTAAAAAATGAAATGTGGAAGAAGGTAATATTTGACATTCCACCCTATAGTAATTGTGGGAAGAAACACCCTAGCACTTGTTTGAATGGAATGGGAGTCTATTAAAAGTGCGGGGAAAAGGAAACCTATCTCAATATTGAAAGGGGAAGAAATAAGATACCAACATTCGATGATAAAATTATTGGGATATGGGACATTATGAAAATTAATTACTAAGAATCAGAGAAACATTCCCTAAATATGGCCCTGGGAGAAAGGCTAATCTTATGTGGTCACAACATTGGATGTTGAAGTTCCTAATAGTGTTGTGGAAGGTACTTTAATTATTTCATTTAACATAACAAATGCTTTATTTTATTCTATATCATCACATTCTTTTATATTTTCATATTTTTCCAAGAAAATTATATATTTCCAATTTTATTTAATAAGGGAGTCGTCATTCAAAACTCATTAGGGAATTATCATTGCAACAAAGTTGGGTCATGCAGTCCCCATTGTGGAATATAAATATTCTTTATCTAAATAGTTTATTTTCATACCCATGATTTAATTTGATTTAATCCTTAGTATGGATTGGATTTTGAAACATGATGTAAATATTTATTTAAATAATAAATATGTTACAATTATTAAGGATGATATGGAATCCCAAATCGTTAGGGTAGAAACATCACTATCTAATTCTCATCTAGATCCACCCACTGTTCTCTACATAATTAAATTATTGGGGAGGAAGGTAATAAAATATATATGTGTCAGAAAAGGAATATTCAAATATAGGATGTACCTATTGTGCAAGAATATGTTGATGTGTCTCTGTAGGATTTACCCAAACATCATCACGAATGTGAATTTGAGTTCTCTATTGATTTAATTCATAGTTCAAGGCCTATTTCAAAGAAACCATATAGAATGGCTACTGTGGAATTAGTAAAACTATAAAAACAACTAGAGGAGTTTATTGATAAAGGATTTACTCTCCCTATTGTTTCCCCATGGGGATCCCTTGTTCATTTAGTTAAAAATAAAGATAGATCTATAAGGTTGTGTATTGAATAAAATGAGATAAATGATATAACAATAAAAAACAAGTTTTGAGGAATTGAAAAAAACAATGGAATAATATTTTTTTTTAAAATCATAAAATTTAATAGAAAAAATTGGGGCATGAAACACTACATCTCCACAAAAAACCACTTGTTATAAGCTATACAGTAAACATAATTCTCTATCTCAATGTTTAAATTTTTAAAAACTGATATACATAGTTTCATTCAGTATAATATTTAGAGTCCGGTTAGACAAACATAATTTTTGGTGAATTGTAACATAACTTTATGAATAGTAATATGAGTAGTAATATGATCAATTTGAATTGTAAATTAATTATTAATTTATTGTCTTAATTTTATAATATAATGAGATCTTGATTAATTTTTCAAAGTGATATAAATGAATTATTGTTTTAAAATTATTATTTTTGGAATAAATAATGGTTGTATTTAAAAAATAAATTAATCATATTTAGAAAATTATTTTCACAAAATGGAGATCATTTTGGAATTTTACACATCCATAAATTGTTAGGGTGAATTTTTGGGATTTTTCTAAGATACTCAAATATTTTATGAATATTAAAATATAGTAATTTACCGTATATATAAATTATCATTTAAATTCACTAATCCTAGTATCATCGGTGATGTAAGAAAACATGTTTACATATCACATACACTTATTACTATTATGGTTCACATTAATCAATATTACTAGTTGTCTTGTGATAAACAATAAAATAATGAATAAGATATTCACAAATCAGACCTATCCTCCACTACAAGCCCCCCCCCCCCCCACTCTCTCTTCTCTTCACACCACTACAGACTTGTGGCTTGCCTGAATTCAACTCAAATATCCTCCCAAGCTCCTAACAAACATCCAATATCCATTTTCCTCATAAAAATACCAAAACCTCTCTCCTAAAATGGCTCTCAATGAAGATTACTTCAAGAGGTAAATTCCTCTTTCCATTTTTTATTTCGTGTTCATTTATTTTCTTTTTCTTTCCTCATATAATTTCATTCAATTGTTGTGGTGACTCTATTACCTTAAATTTACTAGAATTTAGTTATGATAAATTAATAATTCTTTATCATATCCCCTTTCCCCTTCTTTTATTCTAGAAATGAAACATCATCAAAGATGTGTTAATTTATCACATTGATGGACGATGGGTTTTCAATTTCTATCACCATCATCAATTTCGGTCATGAAACTATTTTTATGGTTTAACCAGACCATATTATTTTTATTATAACTTTTTTAAGGTTCTTTAATCCTTTTTCAGACAAGATATTAATTTATAAATCCAAATGTTCTCATTGTGATAATGAACCGCCAATTAACCCAAACATCTGTCATTAAAATTTTTAATAAAAATTCATCTTAACTACAAATAACTAGATGAATTTTATAACCATGAAATATTAGGTTTGTTCACAAATAACATGATACTTCTATTCTATAAAACCTTTCTCATTCTACATTTTTATCAATACAAGAATATAAGTAAACCGGTCATGAAAAAAAGGAAAAAAACTCCCAAACCATGAAATTGAATATATTAACCCATAAAAAGTCCATTAATGAACCTAATATGGTTATAATATATCAATTAAATGTAGAGGAGGTTATATAATAATTTATTTTGAAACCTAAATTTTATTATTCAGGTCATTAAGATAAATTGAGGAACACCTTCGGATATAAGGTAAGGGTTTTCTACCACAACCTCTATTTTCATTCGGGTTACCCTTATTGTCTACTTACCTCAATAAATTCTTATTTATTCATATGTACTCCTCATATATTCTATGATAATATTCAATATATATGTACCAACTAGAATCCAACGTTAAATTATGGGTAATTATATGTTTTGAAAGGATCTTTCAAAAATTCTTCACGTAATACAAGCCTGATTCAAGGGAACTTCTCAAACTCTTCCCTATATTCAAGGGAACTATATAATCTGTTTTTAGCAAAAATAATCTTTATAAAAACCATAATTTTATTATAAAATTATTACCTTACTTCACATCTATTTTTATACAAATACTTTCCCAAAATAACTCATCTTTTCAAAGTAAAAGAGTAATTATCACAAGAATTACATGATGATTTAATAAGAGTATCTTCATCTGTATCAACACTATTGTTGATTATTATTTATTATTTGGATTAATTGTTTGTTACATAATATAACATATTTAATTTAATGGTTTATGATTCTTTTTACTGTGGATGTTATATCATAAAATCGTTCACCAATTTACTTTGAATTGATAGTGTTTATGCTTAATGATTGGGGAAAGTTACTAGTTTGAATATGAATGTATATATTGTTTATGTTTATCCCCATTCATATGAAGAACTAATTTGAATTATTATGTGATGGGTAGGGTATTTTATATCACATATATGTATCAGTAGGTCTCATGATACAAATATATATGGACTTGGATAGGGCCTTACCCATTTTTTTAGATAAAATTTGGGTCGAGGCCTTAATCATTTGTAGATGTCTTGGCTAAGTCCTAGATGGTAGGTTTTATAATGTTCAGAATATAAATTTACCTCATTATGAAGCTATAAATTCTATGTTCATGATGTTATTCAACTAGAAAAATACTCATGATTATGTTTTATTATAGAAATATTTACTCATCTCATATTCCGACCATATTATGTTCACGTAATTCTTATAAATACATCTGTTATAAATTATTCACCATGCCTAATTTTTATGTTATAATTTGTTGTATTTATTACTCTTACTGACTAATTGAAGTCACCTCTTTCGCTTGATTCATTTTCTCTGGATATGAATTAGTTTATTATAAATGTCCTATAAAGATAAACTTATAGTTGTGGTAGTTCCCAATGAAAATTATATTATGATTTTCCTTTCTTGTTTTAATGTTGAAATTATTTTTTTATCTAGCATTCCAAATATACTAAACTATTCATTTATTAGGGATACAAATTTTTGAAAACATTCCAATGTAATGTAATAAGGCACCGGCTCTGGGGGTCGATTCTTTATAGTTGGTATCAAAATAATTTTATTAAAAACCATGGAAACTAGATATAGAAAATGTATATTAGGGGAAAAACCCTAAGATAGTCCTTGATGATAATCATAAAATAACATCCTACAATTATTGGTAAGGAATATATTATGTAGATATTTCTAGAAAATACGTCACATTATAGATACTATAAGTGGACGTGGTTCTGGAACAGATTCAACTAGGTGTGAAAACTCTCATAAGGAGTTTCAGGCTTGACCTAGGGTATCTTGGTACATGACAACGGGTCCTGATACGCACCTTGTTTGACACTCCCGGTGGATATTTTTAGGATAATTAAAATTTTATTTACAAGTCATTATGATGTATTTAAATTTATATTTTTTTTCTTATAGAACCCATGTTTATGGTTATGGGATTAGACATGCATAGGATTTCAATATATGTTAAGTATTTTTTTTCTATGTTGAGATAATACATTATGATTCATTACCTAATATAGTCTGTACCATAATTTATAAATGGTGCCTAGTGGAAGTAATAGAAACCATATGATTTTCCATATTCGATGTAGGGATTTCTCTCTTGTGCAAGATAATGATGTTGGATACAGAGGTGAGACTAGTGAAGAAAAACCATTAACTATACTGGGACAGCATACTCAGGTTATTAATAATAACCTTAACCATATGGAGTATCCATGTCCACAACATGGATGAGATTTGTTAGATCGCTTTATGCGACAACAGCCTCAATCATTTAATGTGAATTCAAAACCATTCGTAGAAAAGTAGTGGATAAGTTCTTTAAAAACGTTGTTTATCCCCATGGGTTATGATGAAAAATAGATGGTTATCATGATAGTTTATCCTTTATATGGAGATATTTATCAATGGTGGTCACCAAATCAAAACACAAAGGAGGCGGAAGAGATATAAAACATGTAATTGAGTGAATTTAATGTAATTTTCTCAGAGAAATTCATTCCTCATGAAAAATGAGCATATATAGAAAAAAAGTTTTGAATATAAGGTGGAAGGAGAATGAAAATGTTTCCATGTATAAAGAAAACCATACAAGGCTGGATAGGCATGTTGTGGACTACATACATAATCCAATGAGAAAGATTTACTGATTCTTTGATGTTTAAAAAAAATCCTTTCTAAGTCTCTAGTCTCCCAAAGTTTCTCATTATATTAAGTTGTATTACCAAGTGCTATAAACATAGAGAAGAATTTTTCTGTCTCTTACGAATTTAGAGGAAAGAAATAGAATAATAGTGGTGTTGAAAATTATGGAAAAGGAAATAATGAAATTGGGAAGAAGGGAAGAGTTGACCTTCCACCCTATTGTAATTGTGTAAAGAAACACCATGGCACATTTTTGAAGGGATTGGGAGTCTATTACAAGTGTATAGAAAAATTACACCTATATGGTGATTTAATGGGGAAGAAATAAGTTACCAATATTCAATGCTACAATTGCATCGATATGGGACATTATGCACATGAATGTCATAATCATCAGGGAAACATTCTCTAATAAAGGTCATGGGAACAAGGACAATCTTATACGGTCACAACAGCATATGTTGATGTTACTAATGGTGTTGTGGTAGGTATTTCAACCATTTCCTAAAACATAGACAATTATTTATTTGATTCCGAATCATCGTATTCTTTCATATCTTCTTATTTTTCCCAGAAAATAGATATTTTCAATTTGAATTAATAAGGGATTCGTTTTTCAAAACTCCTAAGTGGAGTATCATTGCCACAAATTTATGTCAGGTAGTTCCCATTGTGGCATATAAATGTTATTTATCTGATGATTTTTTATCATAACCATGATTGTCTTTGATATAATCCTTAGTATAGATTGCCTTTTAAACCCTGAGGCAAACATTTATTACAAGAAGAAAGATGTTAAAAATTTTGAGGATGATATAGAATCCATTATATTAAGGGTAGAAACATCAACATATAATTCTCATCTAGATCCACCCTAAATAGCACTACTGAATTCAATTATTAGGGAGGAAGGGAACACAATATCCATGGGTGAGGAAAGAAAGATTCAAATAGAGTATGTAACTATTATGCAAGAATATGTCTATGTTTTTCCAAAAGATTTACCTAGACATCATTCGGAGTGGAAATTTGAGTTCTTTATCGATATAATTCCAAGTTCAAGGCCAATATCAATGTCTATTTATAGAATGGACACTGTGGGATTAGTAAAACTGAAGAAACAACTAGATGAATTGAGTGATAAAGAATTTATTCTCCCTATTGTTTCCCCATGGGGATCACGTATTCTTTTTTTTCAAAACGAAAGATAAATATATAAGGTTGTGCATTAACTATAGAGAGAACAATACTATTACAATATAGAAGAATTGTTGAGTAATTGGAAAAATATACTAGTAAGGATACTTTGGAATATCATAAAATCAAAGAGGCAACCTCGAAGCTTGAGGAGCTTATGATTAAGAACTACCCAAATATTTTTGTTAGGTAACATTTAGGTAATTTCGAGGATGAAATTTTTTTAGGGAGGGGATAATGTAACACCCTAAGGATTTTTACAAAAATCAATGAAACACTAAGTCTCCACAAAACACAACTTTGTTATATACTATCTAGTAAACATAATTTTCCACCTCTATGTCTTGAATTTTGAAAAACTGACATACATAGTTGCGTTCAGTATGATATTTAGAGTCTTATGAGAAAAAATTAATTTTTGGTGAATAGTAACATTCACTTATGAATAGTAATATGAGCGTTATGAATAATAAATGAATTATTATTTTATTTTCCTGAGGATATAAGATAATGATACCTCGATTAAATTTTGAAATTGATATAAAAAAATTATTATTTCAAAATTGTTATTTTTTTAATAAATAATGGTTTTATTTAAAAATTAAATTAATCATATTTATATTTATTTTCTCAGAAAATGGAGTAATTTTTTGAATTATATAGGTTAAAAAAATGTTAGGGTTAATTTTTGGGGTTTTTTCTGAGATACTCAAATTTTTTATGAATTGTAAAATATGACAATTTACCGTATATATGAATTATCAGTTAAATTCACTATTACTAGAATCATGGTGGTTGTAAGAACACATGGTTTAAATTCATATTCACTTATTACAATTATGGGTTAGATTAAAAAACACTATTTGTTGTCATGAGGGAAATAGTAAAATAAGTTATTAGTTATTTACCAATCACCCCACTCTTCCACTACACCCCCACTCCATCTTCTTTTCACTAAAATAAAGCATGGTTACATGTCTAAATTATGATAAAATATCCTCCCAAGCTCATCCCCCATGTCCATAATCCCTTGGTCTCATAAAAAGACCAAAATACCGCCACTAAAGAGGCTCTCAAGGAAGATTACATCAAGAGGTAAATTGCACTTTCCTTTTTTTATTTGAAGTTCATTTATTTTATTATTATATCTTCAAATAAATTCATCAAAATGTTATGTTGACTCTATTACCATAAATTTATTATAATTTTGTTAAGAAAATGTAATAATTCTTCATCATCTCCCCTTTCCCCTTCTCTTATAATAGAAATTAATACACCATCTAAGATGTGTTAATTTATCACCTTCAATGACGACGAGTTTTCAATTTCAATCACCATATTCAATTATTGTCTTGAAAACATTTTTATTTTGAAAAAATCTATAATATATATATTATAATTTATTTAAGGTTATTTAATCGTTTTTTACCAATGATATTAATTTATAAATCAAAATGAGTTCATTGTGATCAAGAATCGCCAATTAACCTAAACAGTTGTCATTAATGTTTTATATAATGATTCATCCTCACTTCGAATAACCAAAAAAATTTAATGAACATGTAATATTATGGTCATTCACTAATAACAAGCAACTTCTATTCTGGATAACCATTTTCATTCTACATGTTTATCCATAATGAATACAAGTAAACTGATCATGAAACCCAAGGAAGAAAGCACTCCCAAACAATGAAATTTAATCCCTAAACCCATAAAAAGGCTATGAATAAATATAATATGGTTATAATAAATCAATTAAATGCACAAGAGGTTCTGGAATCATTAATTATGAATTTAAATTGGATTATTCAGGTCATTAAGATCAACTGAGGAACACATTTGGATTTAAGCTAAGGGTTTTCAACCGAAACCTCTATTTTTATTCGGGTTACTATTATTGTCTATGTAACATCCTAGGTAAATAAAGAAAATATGCATTCTATTTTTAATTAATATTTGGTGAATTAAATATTAATATTACTTTAAAGGGGTTTAAATGTTCGATGGCATATCTGATACACAACAATGGGTTTCTTTGAAATCTTACATTGCACACTAATAATATAATATTACTGTTTTAAATGGTATTTAACTCCTAGCCATTTTATTAAATGAAATGAAAAAATTTAAATACAATATGACTATACACATTTGTTAAAAAACGTTTAGGGGCTTAAAATATGAATGAATCTAATTTTAAGCATAAATACTCTAATATTCACTAAAAGGTCGATTTACCGTCTTTTGATGGTGAACTCTATTTAAATATAGTTTTGGTCATTTTTATATATTCTATTTGACAAAATAAAATTCTCATTTAGATTAGAGACATAAAAATTTACTTCGGGTAATTTTTTTGTATTTTTCTGATAAAGTTCATTTTGTAATGAATACTGAAAAATATTGTATTTTAATTCAAAAGTGCCTTTTAATCTAATTTATTTATATGGTTATATTATATTTTTAATTCGTTATAATGTGTAATTAGAATATATTTTTTCCATTTAACCCAATTTTGGTCATTTTAATTAATTTCACTTTGATATTGGACATAAACAAGTATTGATCTTTTGATAGTTATTGTTTCTTAAAAAACACGCTATTTGTTTTGACAACGGTAAATAATTTTAAATTAATTAATGAAACTTCAATGTTTCTAATTTGGTAAAATAGACATCATTTTTGAATTTGAAATATCAAATATAGCATAGGCTGATGTTTTGGTAGTTTTCTAAAAAACTTCAATTTTTGATGAATAGTGAAACCACTTAGTAGTAGTTAAAAACACACTTTTTCATTTAAATTAAAATTTTCCACTTCTTTGAATTGAATTTAGAAAATATGACATACATGATTATTATTATTAAGTAAAATGTGCTTCAAAAAGATTAAAATAATATTTGGTGAATAGTATCTTTTGACTTTTATTTACCGCGGTTAAAGGTAAATAGGGTAATTCAAGGTAAAAAGAGTAGCATAATAATACAAAATTACCTTAACACATGTCCTAACAGTATTGTATGAGTAATTTATTACCATGGTCATCTTTGGGTTTATTTTGGGACACCATGGAGCCACATGCGAGTGATAATGACACTTCAGATTAATTAACTTAAAGTAATGATAAGAATGACACAAAAATATATCTTTTAATAAATCAATTTATTACATGAAGTTATATAAGATATCAATTCACCTATAAATATTAATTTTAAAGCTAGAAATATTTCCAAAAACATGGTATTTTTTTTATAATTTTTATAAATTAAATTATTTATGACACAATAATGATGCAGTATTTACCTCATTAATAAATGATTTAAATAAATAAGATTATAAATATTAAAACATATTCAAAACCTATCCAATTCTTATTGGATGATTTTATTTCAACCATGAGTAATCTTATATTCGTCTTTAATTTGTTTTGGACCTTTAGAAACCAAATATCATTATATAATAAAATAATATTTTCACACTTTCCTAAAGAGCCCCTCCTCCCCCCTTATAAAAATCCCTCACTTCTTACTCATTTAACACACCTTTAAAGCCCATTTTATAGTCCAAAAACAGACCAAATAATCTCTCGAGATCCCTATCCTCTTCATATAAGCCATACCTTAGGCATAAGGCGCCTCGAGAAGTCCTTTTGGTTTAACCAAAGGAATTTACCCAAATTAAATGTAACAGTTTCTCTTAAATTCTTTTCTTTTATTTTACTTCTCCAAACCCTAAAATCTTTTAATTCCATTATTTTATAACAACATCAATATCCCCAATATAATTGGTTGTTTTAATGATATGTAATCTAATACACTTACACACACCTCCATCTAATGGGTGAAGAACATAATGTTTTTTCGGATGGAAAACTATCACCTCACAATATAATGATTGTTCAATTATCTCCTACCTCCTATCATGGTGTCCATTAAGATGGAACTGTATTTATATATGATATATATTATGTTTATGTTTTCTTTATGATTCTGTATTTTTTCATTTGTATCATACCTTTGTGGTTTCTATTATTGGTAAACGCGATAATTTCATTTGAGGATGTGCGGACTACCACCCCCTCAAAGTGATATGACTCATTTATTCCATACGTGGGACATATAATGGATAGAGTTATTGATAATATATATGATGTTATACTATAATTATAATATAACTATATATAATTATGTTTTAATTCCATTAAAATAATAAATAGAAATGAAAGTAGCGTTCATGCGTACGTATGACTTACTGTCTCCATGAACTGTGGATTTCTTTTCTTATCTCTAAATGTTATTTAATTTTATAAATACATGTATATACTGGATATAAATTATATATATAATATCTAAATCATGAATATAATTATGGATATAATGAACATTTGATCACGTGAACAACTTGTAATTTTAAGAAGTCCATTTTTGAGTCAAGTACCAAATATCGACAAAATGGCCCTCATTAACTTAAATGATTACATAATGTTTTTAACAATGTATGAAGTGATAAAATAGGAAAAATAAACTTGAAAAATGTTCTTAATCAAGTATAAATTAACTTTATTTTATTATTCAGGATATTAAAGAACGAATGGGTCAAGTTCGACATGAGGTAAGGGACTTCATCTCAATATACTTTCATTGAGGAATATATTGTTTTAATACATGATTTTCATTTATATGCTATATAAACCCATTTTAATTTTTATTTCATTCAAAGGGAATATTTTTCTACTAAGCATTTTACTAAATGACAAAAAATAATGTTTATTTTAACGTGTGCGGAGAAAACAACCTTTCCGCCGCATGCGAGTATTATTTTATCTTTGGATTCCTTAACAAGACGTAATGTTTTCTTAAAGAAAATAAATACCAAATACCATTTTTACATATTTTGGTATTGAAAATTGTTTTTTAAATTGATTTATAAGTTCGACATCTTGAAATTATTTCTTGTGATGGAAAATTAAATGTTATTAGTAAAATGTTTATATTTTCAATATTTTATGTGTTCTGATTTTATAATGGTTCTTGGAAATTTGACGGGTGGTTACATGATAAACCAAATGACGGGTGGTGTCATGATAAACTAGGATGGGTGGTTACATTATAACATCTAATGCATTGGGTTTGGAAGTTGGTTATATGGCTATTTCATTTAGTGATATGTGTGGAAGTGGACCGTATGGTTATTCCAGTTAAGAATTTTTATGTCCCAAGTTACCATTGTATGTTATGTGTTCTTTATTTGGTTTTTATGGTTATCTGTTGGTTACAAAATGGTATGAAATTATCTTTTATTTAGTGAAGAGTATTTACTACTTTATAAAGGGGAAATGTATTACTTATGATAATGTATTCTTGGTTTACTTGTTGTTTTGAAAAACAAACAGATTTCCATCTTTGTGTAACTCTAACTGAGATTTTTATTCTCATCCCAAGTTCTTAAAATGTTTTTCATAGGAAATAAAGTGGAATAGGGTCATGTATGGGATCAAGGAAATGACATGCAGTCTAAAACATGGAACTAGACATGACTCTTTTTTTTCAAGATTTTTATTTTATGAGAAAAGTGGAAACTAAATAATACAGTATACCTTATAATTTTTGAGATGTAATCTAATAGTAATGGAATAATTCTCTAAAACTATAAATCTAAAAAGATCCTCAATGTTAATTACTCATTTAATTCAAGATTATGAATGTTTAAGTTTAGGGACCTGTAGTTGGTATCAGAGGTCGGTTTAGACAAATTTAGGAGTAGGAATATAGTTAAATTAATATCCATAAATTATTTTTAGCTTATGTTATGATTAAAATGATATATAATTTATAGAATACCATGTTTCTTTGCCAAATCTATTTATATGACTAGAATGGTTTTCCTTGAGAGATATTTTCTTAAAGTGTTTTGAAATTGGATGGAATAACATTTCTTGGAATTGAGGCAAGAGGATGACTCAGTGGCTTCTTATGATGAAAAATTCACTCCACTGGAAAGATATTCTCCAAATTTCATCCGAGATCTTGATAGTAATATAAATTTAATTTACTCAGGATTAAATCTGTGTTATTGAAGATCATTAGACTCTCGTGAGTTCTAATGTTATGAAAAACTTATTCAATGTGCGGAGAAGGTGGAAATGGAGTTTGCTGATGAACAGGTGTTATTTGAAAAACAATAGAATAAGAGATCTAGTTGGAAGGAAAAGGGAAATAATTTATCAAAGAAGCGTGGAGGTAAGAAAACTAAATATCCATCTTGTGAGAAGTGTGGTAAAAAAATCTGGTAAAATTTTTATCAAAGTATGGGAAGGGCTTCTGGTGTGGTAAGTCTGGTCATATTGCTCGTAACTGTAAGGATGAAGATCAAGAAGGCATTGAAAAGTCAGTGTTTAGATGTTTTAAGTGAAATGAAATAGGTCATTATACAAATGAGTTTCCAATGAAGAACTCAACTAAGGAAAAGAAACCATATAGCAAACAGAAAGGTGTGTTCAAATCCTTTGCTACTACTTCAGAAAATGTTGGGCCGTCAAATGAAGTAGAATCAGGTACACTGTATGTTTGTTCAGATTATGCCAATATGTTTTTTGATTCAGGGTCTACATAATTGTTCATTTCTGAGAAGTTTTCTTGTAAATTGGGAATTCCATCTCAAGGTATGAATCCTAAACTTATGATAAAAACACCGGGGAAAATTTTGAGACAAAAATAAATTATAAGAACCTTCATGTCCTTGTGTGCGGGAAGAATCTACCTACAAACCTTATTGTTTTTCCTCTAATAGATTTTGATGTTCTTTCGGGTATGGATTGGATATCTGTTTATCATTCTAAGATTGACTGTAGAGCTAAAGAGGTTTATTTTCAGAAAGATTTTCAGTTTGTGTGCGGGAAGAATCAACCTGCAAACCTTATTGTTTTGCCTCTAGTAGAGTTTGATGTTCTTTTGGGTATGGATTGGATATCTGTTTATCATTCTGAGACTGACTATAGAGCTAAAGAGTTTTCTTTTCAGAAATATTGTTAGCTTGTGTACAAGAATGAACCCTTGATTTTGATAACATATCAAGAAGCAGAGAAACTAATAAAAGATGGAAATAAATGTTACCTTGCACATATTGTTAAAAATAAAGGAAGTGTTGCGATTAATGAAGTTCTAGTGGTAAATTAGTACCTTGATGTTTTTTCTGATGAGTTTCCCGGTATTATACCTCTTTGAGAATTTGAATTTACTATTGACTTAGTTCTTGATGCTAATATAATTTCAAAACCCCCTTATCAAATGGATCAAATTGAACATTTATAGTTAAAGAAACAATTATAGGAGTTATTAGATAACAGTTTCATTATAACTAGCACATCACCATGGGGTGATCTTGTATTTTTTATTAAAAATAAATATTGTTAAATGAGACTTTGCATTGATTATAGAGAATTGAATAACATCTTTGTTAAAAACAAATATCATTTTCCTTATATCGATGATTTTCTTGATCAGCTCCAGGGAGCTCAGTATTTTACAAAGATTGAATTGAGGTCGGGGTACCATAAGCTGAAAGTACAGGAATCAGATTATTCTAAATACCACATTTTTTACTAGAGATTCCTATTATGAATTTGTATTTATGCCTTTTCTTTTAACCAATTCACCTACGGTATTCATGGATCTTATGAATAGAATTTTCCTTGAGTTCATGGATTAGTTTGTGGTTGTGTTCATTGATGATATTTTGGTTTATTACAAATTTAAATAGGAACCTTAAATTCATTTAAGGGTTGTATTGAAAACCTTAAAAGAAAAGAAACTTTTTGGGAAATTAATAAAGTGTGAGTTTTGGTTACAACGAATTTCATTCATTTTCCACATTGTTTCAAAAAATGGCATTACTGTTGATCCTGCTAAAACCAAGATTGTTGAAGAATTGCCAAGACCCACAAATATAACCGAGATCCGTAGACTTCTTGGATTAGCTAGTTATTACTAGATTTTTGTTGGTAATGTTGCATGGTTATCTAGTCCAATGACTTAATTAACTTGAAAAGGTGTTAAGTTCCTTTGGACAAAAGAATGTGGTGATTGCTTTCAGGAATTGAAAAGAATATTGGTGAATGCTCAAGTTTTGGAACTACCTTCCAGAAATGGTGAGTTTGTTATTTATGGGGATGTTTTGTTAAAAGGGCTTGGATGTGTCCTTATGAAGAATGAATAGGTAATTTCTTATGCTTCATGTCAGTTGAAACCTCATGAGTTAAATTCCCTTACACATGATTTGGAATTATCTGCTGTTGTTTTTTCTTTAAAAATTTGTAGGAGTCATTTATATATCGTAAAATGTGAAATATATACTAACAAAAAAAGTTTGAAGTATATATTAACTCATAAAGAATTGAACATGTGATAGAGGAGATGGTTGGAATTAATCAATGATTATAATTGCATGATTTATTACCATCCCAGAAAGGAAAATAAAGTAGATAATGCATTGAGTCAAAAAATTAATGCTTCATTAACCATTATATGTTTGGAAAGAGATCCTTTGGTTTTTGATTTGATGAAATTTGTCATAGAAGTTGTTGGTGCAGGAAATTATTATTTTTTGTTTCAAGTGTAAGTGAAATCATCTCTATTAGACAAAATAATGAAAGCGCAGAAAGTTGATACTGAGTTTCAAAAAAAAGGTATATTTGGTTCAGAAGGTTAAGTTTCCTAATTTTAACATTGTTAATGATTATGTCTTGAGGTTTGAGAAAAAGAATATGCGTGCCTTTTGATTCATAGTTAAAGAATTAGTTGTTATGTGAAGCTCATAGTTCCTTGTTTTCAGTTCATCCTGGAAGTACAAAGATTTACAAAGATCGTTGGGAATATTACTGGTGGGATGGAATGAAAAGAGATATTGCGGATTTTACTTTGAAGTATTTAACTTGTAAGTAGGTTAAAGCAGAGTGGCAGTTACCAAAAGGGATTCTCCAGTCTTTACCGGTGCTAGAGTGGAAATGAGAAAATATATCCATGGACTTTGTTGTGGGATTACCAAAGACATCTTGAAGTAACAATGCAATCTGGGTCATTGTTGATCGATTGACTAAAACTGATCATTTCCTTCCTATTCAAGATACTTTGTCTCTTGATCAACTTTCTTGGTTGTATGTTAAGGAGATAGACAAGTTGCATGGTTTTCCTTTATCCATCGTATCTAATCATGATCACAGGTTTAATTATCACTTTAGTAAAGGCATTCAAAAGTCGTTGGGTACTGAATTAGATTTTAGTACATATTTTCATCCCCAATCAGACGGGAAATTAGAAAGAACAATTCAGAATTTGGAGGATATGCTATGTGATTGTTCCCTGGATTTCTAGGGATGTTGGGTCTAACATCTTTCTTTGGTTAAATTTTAATATAATAAAAGTTTTCATTCCAGTATACATATAGCTCCATTTGAGGCATTATATGGGAAGCGGTGTCAAACTCTAGATTCTTGGGATGAAGTATGTGAAAGGAAGCTGATGGGACCAGAATTGGTAGAAGAGATGGAAGAAAAATTGAAATTAATTCATAAGAACATAAGAACATCTTAGAGCAGATAGAAACATTATGCAAATAATTGGATGAAGGATCTGTCTTTTGAGATATGTGATCACGTCTTTTTCAAAATTTATTCATAGAAAAGTGTGATGCATTTTGGAAAGAAATGAAAGTTGAGTCTGAGGATCATTGGTCCTTATGAAATCCTGGAGAAATCTGGATTAGTTACGTACAGAGTGGCTTTACCTCTAAGTTTATCCCAGGTAAATAATTTTTTCGTGTTTCAATGTTGGGAAAGTATATGCCAGATCCATATCATGTTTTGAGCCCAAAGTTAGTTTAGTTAGAAGAGAATCTCTCTTATGAGGAACAACCAGTCTATATTTTTGACCGTATAGAGCAAGTGTTGTGGAATAAGGCAATTCACTAGGTAAGGATTTTTTGGAAAACCCATATGGTTTAAGAGGCATCGTGGGAATATGAAAATGTTGTGAGGGATAAATGCCCCCACTTTTTTGATATGTGAATAAAATTATGAGGAAACAATTTCTAAATGGGGTTAAGGATGTACCATCCTTGGTAAATAAAGAAACAATACATTCTATTTTTTATGAATATTTTATGAATTGAATATTAATTTTACTTTAAAGGGGTTTCTATTTTTGATGGCATACCCGATACGCAACAACAGGTTTCTTTGAAATCTTATGTTTCACACTAATAATATAATAATACTATTTTAAATAGTACTTAACTTCTAGCCATTGTGTTAGAAATAATGAAAAAAACTAACTACAATATGACTATACATGTCTGTTAAATAAATGTTAGGGGCCTAAAATATGAATGAATCTAATTTTAAGCATAAATACTCTAATATTCACTAGAAGGTTGATTTAATGCCTTTTGATGGAGAAACCTATTTAAATATAGTTTTGGTCAATTTTATATGTTATATTTGAAAAAAAAACATCTTTAGATTCTGGATATCAAAATTTACTTTGGGGAAATTTTTGGTATTTTTCTGATAAAGTTCATTTTTAATGAATAGTAAAAAATACTGTATTTTAATACAAAAGTTATTTATAATAAAATTTATTTATATGGATATATTATCTTCTTAATAGGTTTTAAAGTGTAAGTATAATATATTTTTTCTATTTAATCCAATGTTGGTCATTGTAATTAATTTCACTTTAAAATTGGACACAAACAAGTTTCAACATTTTGATAATTATTGTTTCTTAAGAAACACGCTATTTGTTTTGGAAATCAGAATTAATTTTAAATTAATTAATAAAACTTCTTTATTTTGAATTTGGTAAAATAGACATCATTTTTGTATTTGGAATATCAAATATAGATTAGGCTTATTTTTTCGTATTTTTCTAAAGAACTTCAATTTTTGATGAATAGTGAAACCAATTAGTAGTAGTTAAAAAACCGACTTTTTTCATTTAGATGAAATTTTACTACTTATGTGAATTGAATTTAGAAAATACAACATACATGGTTGTTATTAGTAAGTAAAATATGGTTCAATAAGATGAAAATAATTTTGGTGAATAGTAACTATTGACTCTAATTTACCTTGGTTAAAGGTTAATAGAGTAATTAAAGGTAAACAAAATATCATAATAATACAAAATTACCTTATCAAGTGTCTTTGTAAAACCGCAAGCTTCCACGGTACGCTTCTCTTTGAATAATACAATAGCGTGTGTTTTACGCAACTTCGAGTTCTAACACACACCACAACCAATCAAACTAGACGTTATGAATTGTAATACCCACCTTTTGAAATTTTATAATTTTTATCTCTCAAAATGGAATTTATTTTTGGATTTGGAATATCGAATTTACCCTAGGGTGAACTTTTGGTACTTTTAGGAAAACTTTTATATTTTGACGAATACTGAAAATTAATAAATTTTAATTAAAAAAAACATTTTTAATGATTAAAAATAATGTTTAAGGACTTTATATAATTCATTATATGAATATGATACAGCCTATCCATAACAAACATGGCTTATGTACCAAAACATATAAAAGAAAACGAGTAAGTTAACACCCGAAATGACGATAATACTAAGATGTTATTAACAAATAACTGTTAAAAGATCATATATGATATAACATTAAGGAATATTATTCTTGTATAATTTAATAACAATTATTTCACCATTATACCGGAGGTTAACTTACCATCGACCAAGGAAAAGTACAAGGTAAGGGGTTTTCATCTCACTCTTTATTCCCATGAGATTCATGCCATATTTCCACTATTACTTTTTGTGTGGTGTATATACGTCCCATAATTGTATTCTTTGTGTAATAAACTTTAATTTATGTGTATTTACATATTCATTGTATGATACCTCTTTCATGGGGTGTTTGTTTTGAAAGTTACTAAATTGGTAAGGGTTTATTTCACAATCTCATCATTATTGGAGGTTGTTTATATGTAATTATTTAGAGGGACCTCTTTATCATCCACATCCATGTTTCTTAAAAATGTATTTCAAAACATTATTACTATTTTAAAGAATATGGTTTAAAGTAATTTATACCCTTGTTTTACTTTTTATAAGAAGTTTATAAAGAATCATTACATCATTTTCCAAACAAGGACCTTTTTAACCTTTTTGACAAATTAAGGTAAGAATGTCTTTCTTTAACTTATACGGTGGGTACAACTATTTTACGCAATTATAAAATATTCAAAGCTTCAATTAAAAGCTAATAAGGACATTTTCAAAGTAAATTTTTTATTTTATAATTATGTTACGTTTAAATGATTTCAAAAAAGAGATATTTCTCTCAAATAGTTTTGATTTCATCAATGTCAACATCCTTTGATAAATTTTACACTTATTTGAAGTTGATTTATTACGATACAAATTATACATATTGTATGTAAGGTTTTGTGATATGTTTTACTATGGATTAGATATTTTTATGTCATTAATGGTTTATGATTAATGTTTTGGCATTTTTTATGCTGGTTTTAATACGAATGTTTATGTTATATTTCATCATCTTCTTAAGATGGATGTCTTGGACTAGTATGTTCCCGGTTGGGGTCTGGTTACATCAGACCCTCCGGGTTGGTGTCTGGTTATTAGAGGCACTCTGGGTTGGTGTTTGATTATTAGAGGCACTCCGGGTTAGTGTTCGGTTATTGGTGACACTCCGAGTTAGAGACCGGTTACAGAGGCCCTCCAGGTTGGGTTCGAGTTACAGTTATCCCATAGGTCTTGGCATGAGGCCTTGACTCAGAAATAAAAGTTTGGCATTATGCATTCTATCATTATAAAAGTGGTTATTTATATTTCATGTGATTATTTGACTAGTAAAATATGCATGTGAATAAGTAAATGGAATTATTTCATTTTATCTTATTCATATTATGCTGATGTTCAAGTTTAATAGGCGTTTGTTTTATTTATACATTGTCTTAAATTTTTATTCTTATTTATGAAAGTTTCTGCAGTATTGTTATCCTTACTAAGCATCTATAATCAGCCCTTTCTATGTTTTATTTTCCCAAGGATTCCAAGAAGTGTATTGTGATTGATATGCAGGGTTAATCCAATGGAATAATGGCGTTAGTGAAGGATTATTTCGGTTGTTGTGTATGTTATGAAGTGTAATGTGACATTCATGTATGTAATCTATTTTCCAAGACTTCTAAACCAATCGGTCCTTCGGGAATTTATTCCTTGTAATCATGCCAATGTATTAAAATATTTCACTGACTCTGGGTAACTAGGTTCGGGGCGTTACAGTTGGTATCAGAGGATGTTTAGCAATAACCTTGGAAACTAGATTTAGATAAACTCTGATTAGAGCACATAGCCCTAATATAGAATTTGAGGATTAATATAGAATAACATCCTAGAATTTTGGTATTGTAGATATTTTTTGAGTTTTCCAAGCAACACATCCCTGTCTAGATACGAGCAGGTAGAGGCAGCTCTGGCACAAATGTACCTAGGGGTAAAAACTCGAAAACATCGCTTTGAGCTAGACTCGAACGGGAACTGGTGCATGACAATAGGCCTTGTTGCAATCTTGGTTACGACACCCCTGGGGGATATTCTTAGGATAATTCTCATTTTCTTTAAAAACCATTATGAAGGAATTATAAGTATATACTTACTCAAAGAAAACATTTTTATGACTATGAATTATATCCTTAAACTGTTCAATTTATGTTAGGTATTTTACAAGTTTGTAATTATTCATTGCAATTCATAAACTGACCTAGTGTATTCCATTGTATAGATATGGTGCCCAGTACAAGGAATGTGAACTCCAGTAATACATATGATCCAAAGAGTAATAAGGATCATATCTTCGATGGTATTCATCCAATATTTAGAAGGGAAATAGTCTTTCATGTTTTCTCAACATTTGAAGAAATTGTATCATGTGTTAATAAGATATGTAAAGAATGCTATGGGTCATATGGCTTTAAAGGGAAGCAAGAGAAGAAAAGTATGTACTAGAGAAATATGGATAATGGGAAGAGGGAAAAAAAATTTCCCATATGTGATAACTGTGGGAAAAACACCCTGGAACATTCCTGAAGGGAATGAGAGTTTGTTATAAGTGTGGAGAAAAAGGACACCAAGTACGTGACTGCAAGGGTACAAAAAAGGTTTCAAACATACAATGCTTCATCTGTAAAAAGTTGGGACACTACGCAAACCACTGTTCAAATCATCACAGTATTCCTCAAATGATGATATTAGATAATAATCAAGTTATGATACTACCATAGATGAAGAGGAATGACTGGTGTTCTTATGTTGTTATTTTGGAAGTATTTCATTGAAGTGTCATGTCAATGATATACTAGAAATAAATAAGGATTGTATAGTAGTAATGTTTCATTGGGGATTTGAGATTTTATGGTACCATGAAAAGTGACTCTACAGTAAGATAAACGTTTTGTAAATTACATGTTTGAAGTAAAGATAAACCTTAATGTGGTCCTAATATTGAGGTACTGATTTTGGAATAAGATATGGTTGATTTGGGTAAATTATATTAGATATTCTTCACTTCCTTGAAACTGATTAAAGATTTGTATATTCCATCATTGTTGGAGTTTACAACATTTTTTGATGGATAAATTATATCTAGTATTCTATAAGGAATAAGGGAGCATGAATTTAATCAATAAGGTTTTATGGTAATTCAATATGTTTCAGTGTTTTAAAAGAATTCATGATGAAGGTATTCACTCTCTTTTATGGGGTAAAAAAGATCTAAATTATGTTTAACATTCATATAAATTTTGGATTGAGAGTTTACAGAAGTATTTTGGATAAGTCTAAAGGTTGTAATGGATTAATTTTGAAAGATTAATTTTGGATTTTTATAAAAGGACAACACGCAGACCGTGTGACAACATGTCACGTCGGACAAAGCTCCAGGAATCGAACACACAACCATAGTGAAATTGGGATTTTTCGCCTACCACTATACTACTTGTTGTTCCTATATGGTAAAATGTATTTTTTTTAATGGGTATGATATGTGAATTATAAATTCCTTATATTTGGAACCCTATACAATTAGGATAAATAGAGTATTTTTGAGTTGTATAATGTTTTGGGGTGAAAGATAAGTCTGTGGTAGAAATTTATTAATGGAAAAAAAATCTAATTATGAAGTAATTATATCTCCTTATGATCTTATCCAATCTCATAAATAAAATCCTCAACATTAAGAAAATGAACATAGAACAAAAATGTTGACCTAGATGGTACCTTAGATCATCACAAATGTATGACTTTAGGATTGTTGGCCTTTTCATAGCCTTGTATATACCACTCTCCATCAGATATTGATGGTTATATTTCTCTTCCATATCCATATTTTCTTACATGGAACCCTAGTAAGTGTTATTTTCGGTAACCTTCATACTTACCACTCTTTATTTTAAATAGAGTCCTCATTAATCCATTTTCCGATGTGGGATTTCAACTAAGATATTTTGTAATGTCAACCCTAAGTATCCAATACCGAGAAAAAATTGCCAGGATGAAATTTATTGAAGTAGGGGAGAATGTAACACCCCAAGCTTCCACGGTACTTTTCTCTTTGCATAATATAATATCGTGTGTTGTACGCAACTTCGAGTTCTAACACACTTCACAACCAATCAAACTAGCAGTTATGAATTATAATACCCACTTTTTGAAATTTTATAAATTTCATCTCTAAAAATGGAATTCCTTTTTGGATTTGGAATATCGAATTTAGCCTAGGGTGAAATTTTGGTACTTTTCGGATTACTTTTTTATTTTGATGAATAGTGAAAATTACTAAATTTTAATTAAGAACAACATTTTTAATAAAAATAATTAATAGTGATAAATTATCAATTTGAGTGGTTTTAAAGTATATTTAGAATATATTTTTACCATTTAATAAAATTTTGGTCATTTGACATAATTTTACAATTAATCCGGACATAAAAAAGTGTCAATCTTTTGATAGTTATTATTTCTTAAAAACACATTTTTTTGACAGCGAGAATTAATTTTAAATTAATATCTGAAACTTTTGTGTTTTGAATTTGGAAAAATAGATTCCATATTTGGAATCAGGATATCCAAATTGTGTAAATAGGTAACTTTCATTTTTAGAAATTTTGAATAATTACTTCGGTAAATATTTTATTTACCATTGTTAAAGGGTAAATCCGGTGAATAAGGGTAAAAATATAATATTATAATAATAATAAATTACCCTAAAACGTACCCTAACCTTATTGGTGGATACATTTCCGATCATGGGCATCTTTGGGTCGATTTTGGGACCCCATAGAGCCACATGTAGGTGATACAGACACATTATATTAATTAAGTTAAAGTAAATACAAAAATGACATAAGCATATATCTTTTAGGAAACAAATTTTTACAAAGGGTTATATATGTTATATTTTCGACTATAAATATTAATTAGAAATATAAAAATATTTCCTACATAATAGTATTTTATTTATAATTTTTAGACATTAATTAATTTAATTTATTTATGATACAATTATGATGCAGTAATTAACATATTAATGAAAGATTAAGATAATTGATATTATAAATAATAAAATAAATGGAATTTGAGATGTTTTATATATTAAAATACTTTTAAAGGTTAATATGACATATTAGGATTGTTTATTTAAATTTTTTTCGAAGTAATAATGCTGTTATGAATTTATAAAAAAACAAAATACCCAATACTGTCAAAATTGACATAATAGAGTTTTTAAAACAAATATTATATTATTAATTCATATTAAATTCATAAAAATCTAAGGATCAACAAAGAGACTTATATAATGATAGGTGTATCATTATTGGACCACTTGGGGGTATCTTGGATGTATATATTATGTTTATTAACAATATAATATAAAAATACAAAGTTACATGGTAAATGTTAAACTAATTAACTAAGAGTTAAAACTAAAAGATAAGGTTAATATAATGACCCAAACCTGTCAAAATTCTATTGGTTGAAATTATTTTGACCCGTACCCACCTTATAATTATAATAATCCACTTTGGAGCCATTATAAACAGAATATAAATTTATTATAAAATAATATTTCTAGATTTTCTAAAGGCGCCCCTCACCCCTCTTATAAAAGGACACTTACCCTTCTCACTAATTCACAGATTCAAAGCATTTTGGATCATCCAAACCCCACCCAAATACACTCTCAACTTCCCTAAATAAATCATAGAGGCCTCAGTTTGATCATAAAGCCATCCTAATGAGCCCTTTTGATCAAATTAAAAGGAAGAACCCGAAGAAGAGGTAATATTTTCACCACCTTTTTTCAAGTTCATTTCTTCTTCAACTTCTTCTTTCTTTGTTATTCCTATTATAGAATAATTACACCAGTATCTTATATATACTTATATGTTATTATAAATATGGTACAACCATATTCAGTATTCTATCCATCCTTTTAATGAAATGTCACCATACGTGCGTATGTACGTCTTACCGTCTCCACATCGTGGTGTAATTGTTATTCAAAACATTATTATTTGGATGGGTATAATAATGATGTGTAATTCATGTAAATAATAAATATAACACGATGATAATTCTATATATATTATATAATATCCAATTAAATATTATTTTAATATCAAAAGAGTGATATTGTCTCTCGTGCATATGTATGGACTACCGTCTCCACGAACGTGATGAGATTCATTCCCCGTCATATCCATTCAAGTATAATTCTTATTTTATGATTAAAAATAATGTTTAATGAATTTATATCATTATGGATATGATTAATATACAACCTATCCATAAAAAACATGGCTTATGTAACAAAACATATAAAAGAAAACAAGAAAGTTAACACCCGAAACGACGATAATACTAAGATATTGTTAACAAAGAAATATAAAAAGATCATATATGATATCATATTAATGTATATGATTCTTGTATAATTTAATAACAATTATTTCACCATTATACAGGAGTTTAACCTACCCTTGACCATGGAAAAGTACAAGGTAATGGGTTTTCATCTCACTCCTTATTCCCGTGAGATTCATGCAATATTGCCACTATGACCTTTTTTGTGGTGTATATACTGCCCATAATTGTATTTTGTGTGTAATACACTATAATGTATGTGTATTTACATATTCATTATATGATACCTCTTTCATGGGGTGTATGTTTTGCATGTTACCAAATTGGTAAGGGTTTGCTTGATAATCTCTTCATTATTCGAGGTTGTTTATATGTAATTATCTGCTGGGACCTCTTTATCATCCAAATACATGTTTTATAAAAATATATTCCAAAACATTATTACTATTTTACAAAATAAGGGTTAAAGTCATTTATACCATTGTTTGACTTTTTATAACAAATTTATAAAGGAATCTTTATGTCATTTTCCAAACAAGGACCTTTTTAACTTTTTTGACAAATTAAGGTAAGAATGTATTTTTTTTAACTTATACGGCGGGTGCAGCTATTTTCCACCATTATAAAATCTTAAAAGCTTCCCATGCAATCTAATAAGTATATTTTCAAAGTAAATGTTTTATTTTATAATTATGTTACTTTTAAATGATTACAAAAAATAGATATTTCTCTCAAATAGTTTTGATTTCATCTATGTCAACAACCTTTGATAAATTTTACACTTATTTGAAGTTGATTTGTTATGATACAAATCATCCAATTTGTATGTAAAGTTTTGTGATATGTTTTACTATGGATTATATATTTTTAGGTCATTAATGGTTTATGATTAATGTTTTGGCATTTCATATGCTAGTTTCAATATGAATGTTTATGTTATATTTCATCCTCTTCATAAGATGAATGTGTTGGACTTGTATGTTCCGGGATGGGGTCTGGTTACAGCAGACCCTTCGGGTTGGTGTCCGGTTATTAGAGGCACTCTAGGTTGGTGTCCAGTTATTAGAGGCACTTCGGGTTGGTTTTTGTTTATTAGAGATACTCCAGGTTGGAGTTTGGTTACAGAGGCTCTCCGGGTTGGGTTTCAGTTATAGTTATCCCTTTGGTCTTGGAACGAGGCCTTGACACAGACATTAAAGTTTGGAATTATGCATTCTATCATTAAGAAAGTTGTTATTTATATTCAATGTGATTATTCGACTAGTATAATATCCATGTGAATAAGTAAATGGAATTATTTCATTTTATCTTTCCCATATTATGTTGAAGTTCAAGTTAAAAAGGCTTTTGTTTTATTTAAAAGTTGTCTTAAATATTTATGATTATTTATGAAAGTTTCTGCTGTATTGTTATCCTTACTGAGCATCTGAGCTCACCCCTTTCTATGTTTTATTTTCCCAAGGATTCCAAGAAGTGCATTGTGATTGATATACAGGGTTAAGCCAAGCGAATAATGGCATTCGTGAAGGATTATTTATGTTGTTTTGTATGTTATAAAGTGTAATGTAACATTCATATATGTAATCTATTTTCCAATATTGCTAAACTGATCGGTCCTTCAGGACATGATTCCTTATAATCAGGGCAATGTATTATTATAATGCACCAACTCTGGGTAACTGGGGTCGGGGCGTTACAGTCTTAACCTTATTGGTTGAGTCATTTACAACCATGTGCATCTTTCGGACTATTTTTGGTCCCCATGGAGCCAAATGGGAGTGATAATGACACTTTAGATTAATTAACATAAAGTAATGATAAAAATGACACAAACATATATCTTTTAAAAATCAATTTTTACATAAGATTAAATAATTTATCCTTTCAACTATAAATATTAATTATAAAGCTAAAAATATTTCCAAAATCATGGTATTTTTTTTTGATTTTTATAAATTAAATTATTTATGACACAATAATGATGTAGTATTTACCTCATTAATAAATGATTCAAATAAATAAGATTATAAATATTAAAACCTATCCATAACCTGTCCAATTATTATTGGATTATTTTATTTAAAAAATAAGTGTTCTTATATTCCACATTATTTAGTTTTGGAACATTATAAACCAAATATAATTATATAATTAAATAATATTTTCACACTTTCCTAAAGAGCCTCTCCTCCCCCTTATAGAAACCCCTCACTTCTTAATCATTCCTCAAACCTTTGAAGCCCCCTGTCTCATCCAAACCTAGACGAAATATGCTCTCAATATCCCTCTCCTCCTCATAGAAGCCTTACCTTTGGCATAAGGCACTTCAATAAGTCCTTTTGGTTCAAACCAAAGGAATTTACCAAAATTAAAGGTAACCGTTTCTCTTAAATTCTTTTCTTTTATTTTACATCTACAACCCCTAAAATCTTTTTATTCCATTATTTTATAACAACACCAATATCCTCAATAAACTTGGTTGTTTTTATGAGAAAGAATCTAACTACACTTATACACATCTCCATCTAATGGGTGAAGAAAATATTGTTTTTGTGGATGGAAAACTAACGCCTCACAAAATGATGATTGTTGGATTATCTCCTATCGCCTATTATGGTGGAAATTAAGATGGAACTATACTTATATATGATATATATTATGTTTATGTTTTCGTTATGCTTCTGTATTTTTCATTTATAGCATACCTTTATGGTTTCCATTATGGGTAAATGCCATAATTTCTTTTGAGGAAGTGCAGACTATCGCCCCCTCAGAGTGATAGGACTCGTTCATGACATACATGAGATGTATAAAGGATAGATTTATTGATAATATATATCATATTATACTAGAATTATAATAAAATTATGTATAATTATGTTTTAATTCCATTAAAATTAGAAATAGAAATGAATGTAGCATTCATGTGTACGTACGGCTTACGGTCTCTATGAATGGTCAATTTCATTTATTATCTCTAAATGTTATATAATTTTATAAATACATGTATATACTGGATATATATGATATATATGATATCTAAATCATGAATATCATTATGCATATAATGTTTTTTTGACCACATGAACAACTTATAATTATAAGAAGTCCATTTTTGACTCAAGTACCAAATATTGACAAAACGATCATCACTAACTTAAATGATTACATAATAATTATAACATGGTAATAAGTGATATAAAGGGAATAATATAATTGAGAATAGGTTCTTAAGAAAGTATAAATTAACTTTAGTTTATTATTCAGGAGATTAAAGAACAAATGGGTCAAGTTAGAAACAAAGTTAGGGAATTTGTCTCAATATCCGTTCATTGAGACATATATTGTTTTAATACAAAATTATCATTTATACGCTGTATAAAAACCTTTTACTTTTTATTTCATTCAAAGGGAATATTTTCCTATAAATCGTTTTACTAAACAAAAAAACAAGTTTCTTTTATGGTACTCGGTGACAACGACCATTCCACCACCGAAAGTATTATTTGATCATAGGCTTCCAAAAAAAGACATAATGTTCTTTTAAGGAATATAAATACCAAATACCCTTTTTATGTATTTTGGTATTGAAAATAGTTTTTTAAATTGATTGATTTTTTCAATATCTTGAAATTATTTCTTATGATTGAAAATTAAATGTTTTTAGTGAAATGTTTATATTTGCAATATTTTATGTGTTATTATTTTATAATGGTACTTGGACATTTTATGGGTGAATACAGGATAAACAATATGACGGGTGGTGCCATGATAAACCAGGATGACTGGTTACCATATAACCTCCAATGCATTGGGTTAGGAAGTCCACTGTATGGCTATTCCATTTATTGATATGTATGGTTGTCAATCGTATGATAATTCCACTTAAAAATGTTTATCTCCCAAGTTACCTTTATATGTTATGTTTTCCTTATATGGGTTTTGTGGTAATCTTTTGGTTACAAATGGTTATGAAATGATATTTTATTCAGTGAAGAGTATATAAAACTTCATAAAGGTGAAATGTATTACTTAATATAAAGTATTCATGGTTTACTTATTATTTTGAAAAACTAACAGTTTTCCTTCTTTGTGTATCCCTTACTGAGCTTTTAATGCTTATCCAAAGTTTTTGAAATGTTTTTCACATCACATAAAGTGTAATATGGTCAAGGATGGGATCAAGGAAATGTCATGTTGTATAAAACATGGAACTAAACATGATTCTTTTTTTTCAAGAGTTTCTATTTTATGAAAAAAATGGAAACTGGCTAGAAGTGTCTACCTTGTGATTTTTGAGAGGTAATGTAAAAGTTATGTCATAATTCTCAAAAACCGAAAACTTGAAAAGAACCTTAATGTGAATTATTCATTTAGTTCAAGATTATATAATTTTTAAGTCCCGGGCCATATAGTCTACTTACCTAAATTATATTATTATTTATTCATATTTACTCCTCATATATTCTGTGAGAATGTTCAACAACTTTTACATATGGGGATTTATATGTTTTAAAATGACCTTTCAAAAATTCTTCCTATAATACAAGCCTGATCCAAAGGAACTTCTCAAACTCTTACCTATTTTTAATGGATCTCTATAATCTATTTTTTATCAACCATTATCATTATAATAACACTCATTTTAATATTAAAATACAACCTTACACCACTTCTAGATTTATATAGATAATTTTCCAAAATAACGCTTATTTTCCAAGTAAATGAGTAATTATCTTAATAATTACTCGATGATTTTATAAGAATATATTCATTGGTTTCAACAATATTATTTATTATTATATATTATAAGGATTAATATTTAATGAAATCATATACTGTATTTAATTTAATTGGGTATTATTATTTTTACTATGGAATTTCTTTCTTTAAACCATTCACCAGTTTACTCTTAATGGTTAGTGTTTCTATTTAATGTTTGGGGAAAGTTATTTTTTTGAATTTGATTATATATGTTGTTTATTTTTATCCCAATTCATATGAGGAATGTATAATACTTATTATGTGATGGGTGGTTCTATCTATAGCCCCTCTATACTTTCGTAGGTCTCATAAGATAAATAGATATGGACTTGGATGAGGTCATGCCCATAATTTATATATGTTTTTGGCTAAGGCCTTAAATATTTTTAGATGTCTTGGTTGTGGCCTTTAAATTATGATTCAGAATGCCCGGTATATTATTTTACCTTATAATGAAGCTATAAATTAAATGTGCATGAGGTAATACGACTAGTATAATACCAATTAATATATTTTATTTTAGAAATATTCACTCATATCATATTTCTTCCATATTATGTTCATGTATTTATTTTAAAGGAATTTGTTTTGAATTATTCATCATGACTAATGTTTATGTCATCTTATACTGTATTTATTACTCTTACTGAGCATTTGAGCTCACTGTTTTCTTATGTTTCATTTTCTCATGACATTAATAAGTTTACTATGAATGAACTAGAGGGATAAACCTATATTTGTGGAGGTTTCCAATAATGCTTATATAATGTATTTCATTTCAATATATATTGTTAAAATTATTTACATATCTATATTACCAAATCAACTAAACTATTCATTCCTTTCGAATATTATTTTCTTGTAAACATGTAAATATAATTTAATAAGGAATTAGCTTTGGTGGTCCTGTACTTACACTATATTACAGTAGTGATTTCTTCCATTGCATGCATTTTTCGAGTGGGAGGTAATATGTGACACCTTTTCTTGTTCCACCACAGAACCTCTTTGAGAAATTATGCTCTCTTGGTGAATTCATGAAATCTACTTCGATACTTCATAGATATGAGGTTTGAGACAATCTTATCGAAATGAATGTCTACACACATCTCAAAAACATTTCTTAGGGAAGATGAACATCAAGAGAATTCAAAATCTCTTTTACCTTTTGATAAATTCTATTAGGCCATAATTTTAATGCTATTTCATATTCATTTGTCAGGGATACTCATCCTATCATTTTGGTACACCAATACTATTGAATGAGGGGAATATCATATTTTCAAAATCTAGTGGGAGAAGAAAATTGTCAAATTATTCTATTTATGGATTTATATAGGGTTTTAGAGTGGCTCACTACATCAACATGGGTTATAGGAGAGAAGTGATATAACTGATTAACTATTTATAGGGGTATCAAATTTCATTTTCCCCTAACTATTTTTCTATATCCTAATGTGGACCATCCATCAAACAGTTGTTATATGTTACACGGATCCACTAAAGATGTAACTGTAGGTAATATTGGACATTCTCTTAGGATATCAGAGCCAATATATTATATTCTAGTCAAACAATTAAAAACATTTAGTTATACGGGTCTTATAGAAATAAGGACCATGTTATACTGAATATCCCTAATTCGATGATGGTATCCTCATTCGATCTAAACTACTATATTTTTATCAATCTTGATCTCTTGGTGAAAATAAGTGATTCAGTCAACTTCTTCAGTTGTCTCAGTGTATTTTGGAACACTAGAGGATTCAACCACACCTTTACACTTATCATGGTCTTGGATCATTTTTAGCAAATGTATATTTATTTAGATTCTGTGGTGCATAACCTAACATTTATCATGGGTGTGATAACTTAAATGAGGTTCACCTCTCATCATCCATCATGTTAGGTCACCTCCTCCCTCTATGACCCATTACTATAATCTCACACATGAATGTATTATAGAATGGTGGTGATGACATTCACAAAAGTGGTGGCTAGAGAAAGTGGACTGTTACCTTCATTAAAAGGTCTCACTTGGGGGACCTCTTTTAACAATCTAAGAGAAGAGAATTATAGTGCAGAAAATATCCATGGCCCATTAATTAATACATGAGAATAAATCTATTTATCAATCTTATAGTGTATTGTGAGGATTTTAGTACTGACTAGATGGTATGTCTACCAATATCCACACATGTATGGAAGTTAAACTATGGTAAGATCTATGTGTTCAACCATTCGGCACTACTGTCCATGGTCCTAAAGGTAATCAGAGATTTATTTATAGTTAATTTTACATCTTTGAAGGTGGTTAAAATTATTAAATACATTATATCAATGTTATGATAGATATTTTTTATTGATCAGCTTTGGGATTGAAAATGTCAAGGTTTCTGGTAGATAGAACATTACTCGTAACTGGTCAGTGGACAAGATTTCAGAAAGGATTTTATTATCTTTCTCTTGAACAATAGGGTATTATTATTCCCAGTAAAAAAACTTCTATAAGTGATATTTGGTTTGATAAAATAGGAACTGAAAGACATACTCTATTTTTGATCTTCTAATGTGAGAGGAAACATATGATACATCCATCCTTGTGATAAGTATTTGACCTATATGGGTGAGATAAGAATAACCCCTCCCTCTATTGTAGAGGTGGAGATAATAGACGACTATGGTGGTAGGAAACTTTGTATTTTGTTAACATCGATCTCTGTAATGTTCATTGTCATCCAAAAACATCCTTCCCTAGAATTTCCAATTAGGGGTAGGACAATATATATATATAAATTTTCAAAGGTCTCTAATTCTAAATGATCGGGGGAGATCGGGAATTAGTGCACCAATTCCTTCCTTCAGTGCTGGCATGGAAGTTCCTCCTCCATGATCTTCTATGAGTCATGTGGATATTTTCCATTGTAATTTTTATTAGTGTCTTGGGGAGGGCCTCTTTGATGTTGTGTATCCTTGCTACCCTAAGCAGTTCCTGTAGGGTTAAATACTTCATTGGAATAGGGAGTACCTCTGTGTATTTTGATAGAATTCTAGGTATGACCTCTATTGTATGGATCTTCTTCATCCTAAAGACATAAAATATAGTTATAGGTACTTAAAATGTATGGAATTTCAACCTATCATTCCTGGTGGGTCGTTTGGCTCTTGTTCCTTGACACATAAACATATTCCTTCATGTATTGGTGGGTAATAGAAGGGTAATGGATAGTAAAAGGGGCCATAGGATCCATTAGAGTGTCATTCCATGGATTATGAGAGTAAAAAATCCCCCAATCTAGGCACCACATGGTCAATATTAGGGTAGGAATATCATATGTGATATCAACTATTCTTATATATTTTTGGATACTCAATATTTTAGGTTATGTTAGGTAAAGGGATACCTATATAGTGAATCCCATTGGGTAACAAGGTTTGACACAGCTAGAAATCCCTATATGTAAAGGCTTTGACCTCAGTATACTAAGTTCAATTCATAGTTTATTACATTGGTACTACGCACAAGCGATCTCATCCCAAAGTACTGAATAGTTTAATAGTTTTTAAAAACTAGTTACACATATAAATCATAAAATACAACTCTAAATAAAATAAAACATAGTAACTCCATTGGAAACACCAATATTCTCTTACCTCAACCATTCATATCAATCATAATATACATCTAGTAATCCATATAAAATAAAACATAAGAAAGGGTTAAGTTCATATTTTCAGTAAAGTAAGCATAAAACAAAATCTATTATGAATAAATTAGTATAATAATTAAGGACATTAATATGACTTAAACACATGAAATTTAGACATAATATTAAGCATCATATTGATAGAATAATATAAAATAAAATAATTCCATATTAAAAAACTCATGGAAATTATACTAATAAAATAATCATAGGAAATCTCTATAAAAAATATCGTAATAAGGGAATGCATAATGTCAGACATCATAAACAAATAGTTATGGCTTTGGTCAAGATACCATACATAAATGGATGAGGTCTTAGACAATACCCAAACCATTTTGTCTCATGAGACCTACTAATGCATCGAGGAGCTATAGAGGGATTCACCCATCACTTACTAATTCCAATCCATTTTTCATATGAAATTGGTGAAACATATACAACCTAAACACCCTATCATACAAAATGAGAATAAATTAACCATAAACCCTGAATGGTATCAAAATAGAACACCCATAGTCAAACACATCATAAAAACATCAATAATATATATTATGTGGTATCATAATGGATTGATCACAATAACTCATAAGATCTAACTAAGGATGTTGAAATAGATAAAAATACTTTAATAAAATCATTAGAAATATCATGAGATAAATAACCATTTTTTCATTAAAATATTTTATTTAAAAGTTATATCGATTTTAAAATAAAAAATTTTAATTTAAAATAATCTTGTAAACATTTAAATTAGGCTTCAAGATAATAAGGTTTCATGATAGAGTAAAAATCCACTCATTCTATACATGTTAAAACAAATATGTCTTCATTTTTGTCGAAATGGTCATAAAGTGCCTCATTTGGAAAATGAAATAACATATCCTTGCAAAACATATTACAAAAATACTTAAAACATTTCAATTATAATAGTAAAAAACTTTTTTAAATATTTTTAGAAAATATAGACATGGGAAAAATTCCATAATGAGAGTGTGAGGTAACCCATACCTTAGGTTTGATTTATGTATTATGTAGCTCAAACTCTTTTATAATGGTTTAAAAAATGTTATTAATGTACAATTTAACCATATTGAAATTTATCATATAATATATTATTGTTTTATATAATCTTATCACCCATTTGTTAATTATATTTTGTTAATACCCCTGTTTTGGGTGTTAACTACTTCATTTTTCTATTCCGATTTCGTCGTGTAAGTCCGAATTATTGTGCATACGATATAGTTATTTCATAATAAGAATTATATTAAGGTAATATATAACATATTTGGCATTATATAATTTCGATAATCATTATTTAAATGTTTTCATGGAAAATGAATCGCATCACTTCATGGAGAAGGGAGGTCATACGTACACATGAGTAAGGATATCATTCCCTTAATAGAGAAAGGGTAAGGATGTTTATGGTACATTAATTTATAAATAATCAATACCATGTAATTTTTATTATGTATACCCATTATATCAAATTTTATACCTATCCAAATTAATTGGTGATAAAAAATAAATTACACCAAGATGTGGAAATGGTAAGTCATATGTACGCATGTTTGGTGATTTTGTTTATAATAGAATAGAAAAAGGAAGGAATATGGTTTTTACATAATCAAAATAAAATATAATTGCATATTTGATACTGTATATATTAAATTAGAATGTAAAAAACCCAAAAATATGATGTAGAAGAAAAACTAAACTTGGTTGACTTGGTAAAACAAATACCTATTCTTCGGTAGAATTCCTTTACATCTCTTCTTACAGGATCTATAGTATGTATTATTGGAAGACAATTACCATCATAACATGGATATGTATGTTATGAATATAAATAGGTAGGTTTTGGTCTATTTAGAAGTTTCAAAATGGTGTGAAGAAGTTAAAAGGAGGCTCTGTTTTATAATTGAGGTAAGGGGCACTTTTAGAAAATCCAAAAAAACCCAATTAATATATATTAATTTACATTTATAGAATGATCCAAAGTGATTTTTTTTCTAAATATAACATGATTATGGTTTGGAATCATCTAAATAAATAATTTTTAGACTAGTTTATATCACATTATTATACTTACTGTTTGGACTTTACCCTTATTTAATCTCTTTTACACTAACCATGACAACAAGTGTTTTGAGTACTTAGGGGTTAATATTGTTAAAATAAAATAGTTAAAGAAGAAAAAATGGAAAATTTATGAAATGATAAACCTTACCTATATTATTTGATCAATTTTTATATTTTATAAACATTATATCATTTAATAAAATATTATATATTTGAAAATGTATTTAATGTCAATTTTGATACTATTTGTTACATGGATTTTTAAAAAATATCATAACAACATGATATGTTTAAAACAGTAAAATTAAAACATCCCTATAGTGTATATTTAATCTAAAAACATCATATAATCCATTTATTATGACCAATTATATTTATTTTAATTTTTTTAATATCCTTTAATTGAAATTCCCATTAATTAAATATAAAATACATCACCATTGTGTATGATATTAAAGTAATTATTTTTTTCATAAAAAACAAAAAAATTATGATAAAGATAAAAAAATTATATTTCAGATTAATATATATAATCAAATATATGTTCTAAATAACTTCATAATAAAAATTTAATACTTATTAACAACATGAGTATGGAATATTTGTTTTTTCCGAAAATAAAATGCTATATGAAGCATAAAGTCATCCAAGGGGATCTAAGAGAAAATAAAATCGATAAGTTAATTATTTTTGTTTGAAATAAATCATATAATAAAATTAGTACAAGTGTTGGGGTGTGTTTCAAATATTTAAAACATTATTCATAACTCTTAATTACCTGATTTACCCTTAACTATAGTAATTAAAATTACTAAGTTTATTCTTCATATTTTCCAAGAAATAAAAGTAACCTATTTAATAAATTTTAAGCTCTTGATTCGAAAGATAGATTCCATTTTTTATAATTCAATTCACATAAGTTTCTGAAATTAATTTAAATTTTATCTTGCAATCAAAATGAAACAACATGGTTTTAAAGTCAATATGTTCAAAAGATTGAATTTCTTTAATATCTAATTTATATATGAAATTGATTCCAATGACCCAAATTGGATTAAATGAAGTATAATTTAAATATCTATATATTAATAAAATTGAAATTGTATTTATATATGTAAATAAATTAGATGAAAATATAGTTTTTAATAAAAATGTAGATTTTAATTAAAATGTAGTATTTTTCATTATTCATAAAAAATTAAACATATAATTAAAACACAAAAACTTCAATAGAAGTAAAATTTTATGTTATTATTTAAAAAATTAAGTTTATTTTGTCAAATATAATTTATAAAAGTATCTAAATTTAGTTTGAAAATAATTTTCCCATTAAAAGGTTGTAAAATAGCTTTTGGAAAAATATAACATTTTCTTGCACAAAATTTGATGAATTATTATTTTTTCTATATAAAATATTTTGGTGAATATAAATAAATTTTATTAAATATATAATATATAAATTTCTTAATGTGATTAATACTATTATTTCATTCCATTTTAACAACATGGCTATAATAGTCACTTATTAATAGATCGTGGCATGTTTAAACTCTGTCTTGTGTAAAAAAAGCTATTAAATTTAATTTCAAAAAATATGTTCTGTAAAATCTTTGTGTGTTACATTCTTTCCTCCAAAAAACATTCTTCCTTGAAATTTCTAGAATATCACCTCATAAAAAATGTTGGGTAGTTTTTTATTATAATTTACATATTTTCTCATGCCACCTCTTATATTTTATGATTTTTCCGTAGCACATTTACTAGACTAGTATTCCTATTCCTCAACACTACTTCCCTAGTATCCATAATCTAAATAGGATCATTAATATAACATAAATTCATTTCTAATTCTATTTCTTCATAATTGAGAACATGCATTGGGTCTGACATGTACTCCCTTAGAAAATAGATATGCAAAACATCATGTACTTTAGAAAGACTTGGTGGAATTTCCAAGTGAAAAGCTATAGTTTCAATTTGTTAGGGAATATCAAAAGTTTCGATGTAGCTGATGATTATTTTTACATCCTTAGAGAATCTTATAACACCCTTCAATAGAGATACCTTCAATAAATCTTGATCTCACACTTATAATTACAAATCCTTCATTTGGTTATCAGCATAGCTCTTTTTATTACATTTATCTACTTTGAAATGGGTTTGAATATTTTTTACCTTTTCTATTTTTCAACCATATGTTATGGGACTATAAGATTCCTTTTCACTATCATCGTCCCAACAAGTTGGTGTATGAAATATCTATCCATATAGTGCTTCATATGGTGCCATTTGAAAACATGAATGAAATATATTATTATAGGAATATTCTACTAAAGTTGCATATTGATCCAACATACCTTGGAAGCTATGTAAGAAATAATTCAATATGTCATATAAAATTTTGATAGTCCTATCTAATTTCCATTCAGTTTGATAGTGATATGGAGTACTCAAATGAAGATCAGTATTAAGGGAATTTTGAATACCTTTCTTGAAATTATAGGTAAATTGTGGATCATGATTAGAAAAAATTTAAATAGGTGCACCATTAAGTCTTAAAACTTCATTAATAAAGAATTTTTCAAGTTTCCCTAGTGGAAAATCTTATGGTGTAGTGAGTAAATGTGCATATTTGGTAAGGAGATAAACAATAAACCATTTCAGATCATTTTCGTGGGATTTTTGGTAATCTAGTGTAAAATTCCATTGTAATGTAATCCCATTTACATGTAGGTATAGGTTTAGGTGGCATAACCCTTACATATTGTTGTCTTTTGGCCTTTACATGTTGAAAAACCAAACATCTTGACACATAATAACCAATTGTTCACTTTATATTGTCCCATTAAAAATGTTCCTTCATATCTCAATATATCTTGGTGATACTAGGGTGTATATAAAAATTTGAGCAATGAGAATAATTTAATAATTACCTGTTCAACGAGGCTATACAGGGAACACAAAGCCTTTTTCCATATTTCAAAATACCATCTTTATATATAAAGTATGTAAATTTTCAATCATTCACAACTTTAATTTTCTTTTTGAAATTATCATCATCAGACTAATACCTTTTAATATTTTATAATAATTATTGTTTGCAAACCATTGGATAGAGAAGTGATGTTTCACCTTGATTAATAATTCTCATAACTATCTTTACTAGATCCATGAACACAAGATCCTTTTCAATCATCATTTTGTTAAGAACTCCATGATCTTTAATACTCAATGGATCTACCACTTAATATTCCTTCCCTGGGTAGAACTGTATTGAATAATCATAATCCTTTTCTAGCTCGATGCATCCTCATTACCTCTTATTGATTTATTTCTATGAGAATATATATTACAAACTCTTGTGACATGTATATATCTCACATTATTCACCATAGATATAGTGTTTACATATCTTGAAAGAAAAAAATTATAGTTTCTAACTCATGTTCATGAGTTGGATAGTTCTGTTAATGTGTTTTTATCTACCTTTATACATATCGGAAAACTATATCATTCTACATAAGGATAAAACCAATTCATTTCATTGAAGAATCACTATAAATAAAAAATACACCACTTCTCAATGGTAAAGTCAGGATCAGTGTATTGGATAATCTTCTCATTAATTCTTTAAAACATTTGACACATTATATTTTTTATATGAACATTACCAATTTATTAGGGAAGTTGGTTGACGGGATAGCTAACTAGATAATATTTGGAATGAAATAATGATTGTAACATGATAAACCAATGAATCTATATAACTAAGTTTCTCTCATTGGTCCAGGCCATTCTTGGATTTCCTTTTTCTTTATAAGGTAAATTGATATTCTATCCTTATAGAAAATATAGAAATGAAAAGAAATTTTCTATATCTAGATTTCACACTTTCTAAATTTTCAATATAAAATCATCCTTCAAAAAGTCTTAAAAATTACCCATAAGTGATTCCCAATATCATAATAGCTTTTAGAATACACCCAAACTTCATCAATGAATTCCAAAATAACATCATCAAGATAATTATTGAATAATATATTCATTAGAACTATAAAAATCAAGGTTTCATCAAAAAATCTGAATAGAATTATTGTATACTTTTAAACTCGGTACCTCATCGTAAAATCTATCTTCAAAATTAATTCCTTATTTACTCATAGTTTGTGATATCAAGAATAACGGTCAATCTTTGAAAATCAATTGAGCGATGAGAAGTTGATCAAATAAATCATCAATTCATGGAAGAGAATACATTTTCATTATTGTAATAGAATTTATTTTCTATTATCAATACATATCCACCTTGATCCCTCTTTTTTCATAACAAATAGAACATGGGATCTCCATTGAGAAAAAATAGGGAGAATAAATCACTTTTTACCCAACCCATCAAATATTTTATTCGGCTCCAATAATTCCATTTTGGCCATTCTATAAGGAGTCTTTGATATTATTATTGAAATATGGATTAAATCAATAAAAATATCAACTTCATGATCTAGGGGGTTTCTAGGTAATTCTTTAATAAATACATCAATGGATCCCTTTACAATAGGTACATCCACCATTTGAATATTACCTTCTTCATCTGTAGATGTTTTTTCTCCTACTCCCTAATAATTTTACTTAGAAAATCTATTAGGGGTGGATATAGATATGCATCAAATGATGATGTTTCTTCTCTAGATATTAGTAATTCAATATCTTCGTCACAAATTTTATTTTCCTACTTCATATAACAAATTTTGGCATCAATTTTTATAATCAAGTTCATATCGAGTATTATATCAAAATAAATCATAGGTATGATGACAAGGTATGCAAGTAAAGAATTTGTATGTGTCATAAAGGTGAATTCCTGACACATATTTGTTTCATTGAGACATCCCTAAGTATTTTTTACATAGAAATAATTTATTATATAAAAATGGAAATGTCTAATTTTCTATGAAATCTGGAAATATATAAAAGAATATGATTATATAGAATTAGATAAAGTATTATCTAAATTTGATGAGATGATTAAAGTACATGTCACCAAATCATTAAGAACATAAACATAATCTATTGTTATCACCTAATCTTTTCATTTCTCCATTATATTTTCTGGGGAAAGATTCCATGAAAATTATGGAAATAATTTTCACAATGTCCCATATATTTGTTGTTAAAACACTACACATTGCAGAATTTTATATTTTTCTTTAAATCACATGCTTGGTGACCATTTACTATACACTATTAAAAATATAACATCCCCATTAGACATGTTCCATAATGAATCATTCCAAATTCATTATAGTATGTAAATTCAACTCTTCCCTTATTCCTTGTTTCCTTATTTACTTTTTCAAAGTACTAACAATCCCTATTCTTCTATTTCATTCCCTTAAAGTCATACGAAATTGAAAATTATTTATCTATCCTAATATCACATGAGATTATTTCTTGATATGATGAGAAATTTTGGGATAATAGTTTCATTTGAATGAATGGTTTCAAATTCCCAAAGAATCAATCAATATTTCTCTTTGGATTACATTTATAATTTGTATCATTACTTTATAACCATTTAAATTAAGAATCAAATTTAGAAACATTCTCATCCCTGTTTTTCCTAAGAATCAATAAATTTCTCTCTATATCTGCTCGTTGTTCATGAGGGAAATATTTTTCTAAGAAATGTTCCTTAAAATCCTTACAAAACATGTCTGATATTTCTTCAACCACATTAATGTTTGTAATAAGTTTCCACTATTGATCCACATCTCCTGATAGACGATACACTACCATTAAAACCTTATATATTTCATTACCTCCCAAATAAATAAATATATTCTATAAGAAATGTGTCCTTTACTCAGATTAAAATTTATTTGTTGTCCCACTGAATGATGGGGGTTGTTGTCTCATGATGCGGTGTAACGTTTTTTTTTCATGTTGGGGATTAGGATCCTCCATATGGGTAAGGTTATTATTCATAACCTGGTTCAAATTTCCCAGTATTTTTATAATTTTTTCATCACTAGTTTTAACACCAACTACAACATCATTATCTTTCATATGAGAAACAATCTTACATGGATTACATGCATTTATAAGATTTTCATTCCATCTAATATATTCCATTTCATAATAATGGAATTCATTTTATTAGGTTATGAATCATAATGTATAATTTCAAACTTGTTAAACACATATCATAAATTGAAAATTTATATATAACTAATCTCAAAATCATAATCTTAGTCCTATTGTGTATATTATCCAAGCCTGTTATAGGGATATGTTTCCCTAATTTATATTTCTCTAAATACAATTTCCAATTTATTTACTAAACTTCCTCTTCTACCAACTATAATGACCCTATCCCCAGTAGCCTAGAGTCGGTGGTTACATTATTACATTGGTAATAGATAAAATTGATTGCATCCCAAAGGACCAAATATTTTAATACTTTTGGGTATTAGTTACATAAATATTAAAACACAACATCAAATAAAATACAATATTGTAATTTGATCAGAAACACTCCTATTATCCTTCATTTATCCCTCATATTAATCATAATACACATCTTATCATCTTGGGAAAATAAAACATAAGAAATGTGTGAGCTTAGATGCTCAATAAGGGTAAGAATATAACATAATTTACTATGAATAAATAAGCATAAACATTAAGAAAATTTGTATAACTGATACCCAGGCCATTTAAACATAATATTGAAAATAATATTGAAATAAATAACGAAAATAATATAATATCATATAAATAATCACATGGATATTCAACTAATAGAGTAATCACATGGAATATCAATAAATAGACTCATAATGATGGAATTCATAACTATGAACATCATAAACAAACTATCAAGGATTCAGATAAGACACTATACATAAACAAGGTAAGGCATCAGCTAATACCAAAATGAGTTTGTCTCATGAGACCTACCAATTCATCAGGGGCCAATAGTGAGCACCGCTAGTCACATACAAAGTCCAATGCATTCCTCATATGAAAAGGCTAAAAGTTAACCAACATAAACACTCTAGCATATAAATTTTGAATAATTTAACCATATACCATGAATGGTATCAAAATAGCACATCCATAATCAAATTGATAATAAACCCTTCAATAAAATATGGTAGATGGTATCATAAGATATCAATCTCAATCTGGCATATGATCCTATTAAATAAATTTAAATACATAAAAATAATCTAATAAAATAATTAACATTTAATTGATAGAAATGCACATTTTTTTGTTCAAATTGTTAATTTAAAAGGTCGCACAATTATAAAAGAAAGTATTTTAACTGAAAATAATATTTTAAACCTGTAAATTAATATTCAAGATTATATGTTGTTATAACAGTAGAAAAACACACTCATGTTTTATAAGCCAAAAAGATTTCATCTATATTTTTGTCTTGAAATTCATAAAGTACATCATATATAAAATGGAAAAAAATTCCTTACACACCATTTTATAAAAATATTTAATAAATTTCAAGTATAAAGTTAAAACCCTTTTAGAAAAAAATAGAAAACATGTACATGAATGAAACATGTTCTCCTTTAGAGACTTAAATATAAACAATCCTGAATAATACCGAGATTGTGAAATACCCCTTACCTTAGGTCTGATTTTCTTTATACATATCTCAAACCCATGTATAATGGTACAAGTCATGTTATTAATTTATAAAAAAAAGTATTTATATTTATGATATAATATATGATACTATTATATTAGCTTCTCTCCTCTATATTAAAAATATTTCATTATTAACCTTATTTTCTTGTTAACTGCTTCATTTTTCTATGCAGGTTTCATTGTGAAAATCCAGATTCTTGTGTATAGTATATAGTTATATAATCTCTTTTATTATATTAAAGACATAAATATAATATATATTCATTAAAAAAATTATAAAATCATTCTCTAATGGTTTATATGGAAAATGAATCACATAGCATCATAGAGAAGGTATCTCATACGTATGCATGTGTGATGGTTCATTCCCTTAATGTTGAAAGGGTGAGGATGTGTTTTCTATATTAGAATAAATTAACAAAAAATTAATATAAGTTAATATTAAATTATAAAAGTCTCAAAAGTGATTTATATAGAATATAAGATTATTATGGGTCAAAATACTCTCAACCAATAAATGTTATGCAAGTATAGATCAAAATTTTACCGATATCTATTTTGCTTTAAACCTTATTTAGTCTCTTTAACTCCTATTATGATAACATCTATTGTTACTACATAAAATTTAATATAGTTATTATAAAATATAAAACTACCCATAAACGGATCATTGATGATATTTTAATCCTTATCTATATTATTTGGATGAATTTTTAATTTTAATAAATTTTATATAATTTAATAAATTATTATTTATTTTCAAATATTATTAAGGTCAATTTTGATACTATTCATTACTTAATGTTTTCAAAATATCATAAAAACTTGATATACCTGAAAGTTTTTATTTAAAACATGCCTAATATCATGTATTAAAATAAAATATTGAGAGAATCAATTAATTATATAAAATTTTACTCATTTTAATATTTTTAATCTCAAATATTTGATATTCCCATTAATTAAATAATTATTGCATCATCACTGTATAATCATGTAATTTAAATATTTATTACACAAAATTTAAAAAAAAATTATCATGATGAAGATCGTGATTTTTTTTTCAAATTATTATTTATTATCGAAGATATGTTCTGAATAACCTCATATTAAAAATGTAATACTTATTAAGCACATGAATATGGAATGTTTGGATTTTCTCAATCTAAAACATAATATAAATCATAAACACATCCAAGAGGCTCCAAGAGGACATAAAATTGGAAAAATAATTATTTCGGTAGATAATAATTCATCCAATAATATTATGACAAGTTTTATTGAAATTTTATAATACTTATAATATTATTTTTAACACTTAGTTACCCAATTTACTCTTAAATGTGGTGATTAAAATTATTAATATTTTTATTCATATTGTGAATAAAATAAAAGGGACAAATTTACTAGAGTTTAAACATGTTATTCAAAACATGGTGTCCCTTTTTTATAATTCAATTAAAAGATGTTTCAGAAATTAAATCAATATTAATCCTCCTGACAGAATGAAACAATAGGTTATAAAGTAAAAAAAGTTCATATGATTAAAATGTTTTTATATCTAATTTAAAACTGAAATTTATTCCAATGACCACAATGGATTAAATAATGTATAAATTAACTATATATACTTTAAAACCAATTTAAAATTGTATTTAATTATATAAATTAATTAGATTAAAATGTAGTTTTCAACTAAAATTCACTATTTAATCATTATTCATAAAAAAATCAAATATATTGAGAAAATAACAAAAAAATAAACTGAATTAAATTTTGATATTTTCCATTCAAAAATTTAGTTTATTTTTTAAAATATAACTAGTAAAATATTCCAAAATTATTTTTAATATAATCATTCCATTAAGAGGAGGTAAAACTGGTTTTATAAAAGTATAACCTCTCAATGGGTAAAATTAGATTCATTCTTATTTTTTTACTATAAAATATTTTGGATGAATTTAAAACCATTTGATTAAATATATTACATATAAATTTTATATATTGTTTAATACAATTAATTCCTATAATTTTAATTGTTAGGTTATAATAGTCACTTATTAATTAATCATGGTCTGTTTGAACATGGCCTTGCATGCAATACATGCAGTTAAATTCTTTTAAAAATATATATACCATAAAATCATGGGGTTTTACACCCTTCTACTTAAACATATAGGGACTTTTCATCATCGAATATTAGGGAATGATTCCCAAAGTAGTTAGCAGGGTTACCAGATTGAAATTCTCACCTAAGAGGAATATGTTGGTAGTTTTAGCATGAATATATAGCTTTATGGTCCTTCAGATCTATCTCTCAGATCATAGTGACACAAAATTTCTCATAGAAGTGAATAAGGACATTGATTGGCCTTATAAATATATCCACTTATGGGGCAATGGGTTTAGGGATCCCATGATCTATGGGAGTGGTAGTTTTCACCTCTTGGGTGTAGGTATATAGGATTAACACATGGGTGCTTCTCTCACACCTATTTCTATTATTTTTCAGTTTGGAATCGCACTAACCATTCCTGATTCCTATAATTTTGTAAGAAATATTTGAATCCACCATAAGTATAATTATAACAATGGGGATTCCAAACATTCCCAATTCTCATAATGTCTGACTATAATGAATTCAAACATTACCCAACCTTTCACTATTGAAGGAAAAGTGATTCACATTGGATTCACTAGTCTATTTTATGATTCTTTATTTTGGGGGATTATTTTTTATCAAACTACTCCCTATATGGTCAAGGTCATTTAGTACAACATTTCCAATTTCCAAAGGTGGGTGGCTTATCAAAAACGTGTTTAATGATGTTTCCTCCTTTATTGGAAAAACATTATGACATTTTTTAATGAATCCTTCCATGGATTACATTGTTTATTTATTTTCCTTATTTAGGGACTCTCTTATATGTTTAAGGGAAGTTTTTTAATATAATTCCTATTTCCATATTAAATTGGACAGTGGCTAACAAATTTAATGGATACATTATCATGGTAAACATTATCAATTAGAGAGTATGAGTCTAGTAGGAATGGTTGGGTACATCAGAAATATGTAAATAAAATTCTCTAGATATACCAAAAAGAAATACTTTGAGTGAAAAAAATAGTGTATTAGTTTCCTCACCCAAGTAACCATGTTATATTCCCAGAAGGTTTTTTATTCTCATCACATAATGAATCATAAGTGAACCACATAAGGCGTTCCTATATTATTTCCAAAGTCATAATGTTCTCATAACACAAGGAAGCATGGTCTATTTACCTAATTAATCTTAATATATTCACTTGATACATCATGTCCTCATCATAGAAGGTGTCACGTAATCGTAATATGGGTAATGTTCAAATCATAGGATCTATACCAAGGATAAGAACGAAGATATCATACTCTAATTTCATGTACTTCTTGTTCTTGTCACATAGTACCTAAAATTTTTATTACATGGGGAAATAATCATATTCTCATCTCTTAGGGAAATGGTAAGGATATCTCATGCTTGTCACATATGATTAGTTTTCCTATCACATAAGTCATCATAATCTCATAACATAAGGAACCATAATCTTATTACCTAGGGTTGGTTTTATAATGATTTAGTTGGGTGTTTTCCAAAACTTATCATATCGTACACCTCATGTTTTCCAAATGATGAAGAAATCCACATAGACTTGTCACCTAAACACATGAATATGTCAATTTATAGTGTTAAAAATAAACATATACACATCCATAATGGGAATTAATATAATTAAAATATAATGGGGAATGGCTATATTTTAAATTTATACGGAGTCTTTTAGTTGTTTCTGGGAGGTTTAGTATGATCTAGGAATATGACCCAAATTCTATTATTATAGATCCCAAGGGGAGATGTAATAGTGATGATATCAGTAAAAGTGATATCCTATGTATCCTAATGGGAAAAAAGAATTCAAAATCACATTTCATGAGGTGTATGTTTCAATGTTCTGTATCCTTATTATACCATTATAGAAACTCCTTTTTATCAGGTAGAATGAAAATATTATGAAGAACATCATGAACATGTTAAAATGATAAAGAGACTTAAATAAAACATTAGGAATTTCCCAAATAAATCTATTATTGTAGCCCCCTATGCATTAAAAATGTCGCATTGCTCCACTGCGTGGACCAAAGGAGATGTACAACCCTATGCCAGTCACCTTCTATATGGGCATGTGTGCACTTATTCTTTCAACCATGTCACTATATTTTCCAATAAATAGGCCCCCAGGGCTCATCATTTGAAGAACTGAAAATTCAAAAGAAACCCCCATAGATCTAATTGGGTAGCACCTTGTTTCAGGTCACCTGAAATTTCTCAGGTATCTCTTTGAAACTCTATAGAAGAGGAATATAAGAAGGTAACTTAGATCCAAATCCCTTAAGGTTCCCAAACATAGTACAACTACATGAGGTCCACTTTCCCTTAAAATATAAATGACCTACAAGAGGCCCCCTCGCTAAATAAATACATACATTATACCCTTCTAGGAACACAATAGGAGACCCATGGTGCCTAATAAAGAGCCTCCCCCATGTTTTTTTGACCCAGTGGTCCAATTTACAGGGCATATTCAGTCTTTGAATGATCATTCCCATTATGAGAAATATTTTATATTCCTCCCATGACTTGCGTGGAACCCCTATGTGTCACACATATGCCAGGATCCTACACCATGAACATGTGTGAGTCACCCTTTGAGGCATCATTCAATCCATCTATAGAAGGGAAACCCTCCCCTTTGATCCCTTTTCTGAAATGGACCATGTTAAAACCACCATTGAGACCTACATATTTTAAAATCCATGAGAAAAGAGATGCTTGCCTGTATCCCATTTGGATTTCTATTCCAATGATCATAGGTTTCCTACACTTTTCTAAAAATGTGATTATAATCAATAGGTTACATGTGTATTTTTATATCTACAGTCACTATAACCCCTACCCAAGAGACAATGTTGGGGAGTTCTCAGTTTCAAACATAAGGCTTAGGACCATGTCATCCCCTTCTTGTCATTGAGTCTTGTAGCCTTCAGTTTTAATAAGAGAGGATAAGGATTGCACTTTAATTTCCTCTTAATTTGGAATAATGTCCTACTACCTTGATAATTAATTGGTTTTAAGGAATCATTTAAGGAGTAATCCTTATTCCATTCTCATTGGAGGTTGAACTGTTTCTCCTCTCTGCCTCCTAGCCACTAGGACAGAGAGTGAATGGGAACCCAATCCATCTTTCCTCCCTCCTTTTACCTTCTTTCCCCATTTTTCATACCCTAGACCCATTATAGGGTAATGTGAAGAGAGGGAAGTGTCATAGCCCAAACCTATTATACTTGCATCCCCATTCTCTTGAATTAAAAGAGAAATGTGAGAGGAAATGGCAAAAATCAATGCCATGTCCCTCTCCCTTTGTGATTTTCCCCAAGTTAATATGTAGAAAAAAATTTAGTGTACGGTTTATCATATCTTCCAATTCCTCCTTTTTATTGAACTTATTATGACACACATGGTCTTAGAGGTTAATGGTATTAATGAAATTCACATGATCCATTATATTAAGAAAAATATGGGAACTCTAATTCATACTGGACATGATATATAGGAAGCCTACCTATGTCTTGAGCTCAATGGAAATCCTCCTTAGGAGTAATCCCAAATCAAAATTCCCCCAATCTTGGAATCATCCTAAGAATTAAACCCTAAATTAATCCTCTAAAATCACTATGAATTGAAACACCACATGTGGTCCTTTTATAGGGAATCCCCTTCAAGATTAAACCCCAACATAATCCTCTCGAAGTTCTATACTCATATAAGACATTAACTAAACTACATGAGATTTGATTCCAAACCAAATGGGATACATAAGAATCTTCCATGAGAGGCAACCCCAATACCCCAAATCAACCTAGTTCATCCTTGGATGAATTCCTAGTAGAGCATAATTCGACTTGGGAATCCATATTTGTTCCAGGTTCCCTAGGCTGGTTCAGCATAATCCCCACACTGATCCATGACTAGGAACCTTCCTTCTAAACATCCTTACTACATGATGTTAAATTATAAAATTTGGTCCTTATCACATGACCATAAATGGTATTTTTTCACCATTAATGGGAACCAAACTACATGGTTTCTCAAGGATACGTAAGAAAAATATTCATGGGTCAAATCCTAACACTGAAACAACTCTCATCTCCCTGGATGATGGAATACTCTAGAGTTCCCCACTGAGTGGATAGAAAACCGGAATCGTCGTAATAATGACCAAATAATATATAATTAGTATAAAATAGTAAACCATTGGTAGAGAACTTCATATAAATATTGATATCTCCATTTAGGAATAAACTAAGATACATAAAGACAATTAAAATTTCAATTAATGCTAACAATTTATTGTTAATTCTATAGAGACCTACATCATATATGAGAATTAATAAAGGATTCATAAATTATCTTAAATCTATAAGAGAGTCCTAGTAGTACCCCCAGTTTCGGGTACATAACCCCTTTCCTCATGCTCTTTAAATGGTGTTTCCTTGATTGGGTTTCCATAAACTATTGACATTCCATAAAATAGAGAGATTTCATAAAATAGAAAGTTTCCATCAAATAGAGAGTTTCATAAAGTAGATAGTTTCTATAAAATAGAGAGTTTCCATAAAATAGAGAGTTTCTATAATATAGAGAGTTTTCATTAAGTTGGGTGAAGTGAGTTGTTTCCATAAATTGTGATGTTTTTGTAAAGTGGAATGTTTCCATAAAAAAATTATTTAAATAAAAAGGGTAAAGATGAAGGATGGGAGAGTTTAGGGGTTTTATAAGGAGTGTTGGTATCAAAATTAAGGTCGCACGATCTATACACATTTAGCCCAAACTGTGTGGTCAAACCTTGCACAGAGGTCAAATCTATATCCTATTTTCTAGGACCTTACTCTTTTTTGATCTATATATATATTTTTTGTTTTCAAAATGAACCTATTTTAAGATTACTCTCCCTATAAGGATGGATAACCCTCCCCACATGAGTTAGAGCCAATCTAGAGCCTTCCATTGTGGATTTCAAGCCCGATTCTTGTGGTAAGTGTCGATCCTCTTGGTTTTTTTCCATCTTCTACATACTCCTCATTATCTCCTCGTTTTATTAGATCAAAATCCCATGTAGGTAGATATAATATTTTTAACGTTAATTAAGGCTATATTTGGTGTTATTAACGATAGAGGAAGAGATCTATGCTGCTTTCTTGGAATCTAGATCTGATTCTTGATATATGTCCCCATTCATTCAAGATTTGTCCTATTTTCATAGATCTTCTTAGATACACTTCTCCAATCTCTATTCCATCTCAGATATGAACCTATATTGGGTAGATATATGTTTATTTATTTCAATTAATTCAACTTTGAGTCATTATTTTTCTAGGATAAGAGAACTATGTTTGTTCGTGGATAATCGACTCGTCTTCTTGTGCGTTCTTGGTCTGTTGTCGAGGTTTTTCAAAACCTTTGAGGCAGGTGGCTTCAATATCATTTCCTCTTGATATAATTGATTATATTAGTTTCAAATTGGTTTAATTGAATGTGATGGATTTTTAAAATCGTATAATAAATCTCTTTTCGTGATGATTTATGGTTTTAGTGAAATTGTGAAATCTTGGTGAATTATTGCGTAATGTGATTTAGCCTCTTGAATATAAAATAATGATTTTAAATTGATGATTTTATGAAATTGTTAAATGGTTTGATGAAAATTTGGTTTTCAATAAGATGGGTTTTTTATTTAAAAGGTGTTTTGTCATGATTTTTGGGCATATTGGTGTGTGAGTTCATATTGCATTTCTGGGTATTGGTTGAAATATGACCTTATGCTCAATGCCAAAGGTTAAAGGGCACACAAGATATAAATTTCATACTGCATATACTGGGATTCATTGAAATATAACCATGTGCTCAGTGGAATAGGTTTAATGGAACATGGAAAATAATTACATTGTGACAAATTGGTAGATCGACGAGAAACTGCTCATGAATATAAAAATGTCATAACATAACATTCATGGTTGATTTCTTGGGTTTGTTGAATGTTTGAGTTTTCTAAAAAGGGATATTGTAAAATGGTTTTAAATATTGTTTATATATTTTTCTAAAAAATATCTTTCTGGGATAGTTGGTTTCAATTGCACTTGTATGCATTTTGTAATGAATGGTTTTTGGGAAATTGTTTATATTTAGTTATTAACTATTTTTGAGATATTTTTCTATATAAACTATTTTATATAATTATTTCTAACACTTCTATCCAAGTGGTGTGAGTGGGGAAGTCATTGGTTAAAACCTACTGAGTTTTATACTTACCTCACCTTTGGCAGTTTGGTGATTTTACATATGTTATCTTCTGGAATAAGGAAAAAGGTAATGTTTCACATGTGTTTAGCACTACCTCGTAATGTTTGAGTTGTTTTGAGATTTTAGAGCTCGGAGCTTCTGGAGCATGGAGTATGGAGGTCTTTGGAGAGTCTTATGTAGTTTATATGTTGTGTACATGGATACTTGGTTATTCTTCCATTGTTTCTTACATTGATGTGGTATTGAGATACATGAATATATTGAGTTCTCTTTCATTCGTTCATGAATTATATAGTGAATTTTTGGTTATGGTTGGCTGATTTATTGGTTAATTTCATGAAGGGTAAATCTTCCCCACAAATATTTTAAACCCTTTGTCATTTAATTCCAGATTTTCGCATCTTGGGGATGTTTCTTAAGGCCAACTAATGACTCGTTGTAATCTCAAGAAAATGAGAATTTGAGGGTAATTATAAGTGGTATGATCTTTTTCGGTCCTTGTCCAACAACTAGTCCCCTATGTACCCAGTTTTGGAGATGAAATCCCTTATTTTTTATTCCTTGGGTGAGAATCTTGGAAAGGAATAGGATTTTTAGAACATGAAATGTATTGAATAAAAGGACATAGTTAACCCTATTATGTTGAATTTCATGTTACCATGGAATTGGGTAAATAAGTGTTTGGAGACACTTCAAGGATTTAGAAATCTCATTGTCATGGGTTTAGCCAATGAGATGATCATGACATGAATTATAGGGAAATAGATTCCCACTAGGAGTGCATACATCATTTTTAATAATGATTCATGTTGTGAAAAAAAATTTAATTTTTGAGAAATTATATAATTGGTTTTCGTATAAAAAAAATTGAATGGTCAAATGCTTATCATATTTTGAAAATGGATTAATTTTCAAAAGCATGTGAATTGTTTTAAGAAATGATTGAACATGGGAAAAATGTTGTTTTGGAAAACAATTTTGTGATTGTTGATATGATATAATTTGAAATGATAAGCCAATAGTTACTAGAGAGAGAGATTAATGGAGTTTGTTGTTAGTTTTGAAAATGGATCTCAGTATGCATCTTCAAAACCAACCTGAAGAAGCTGCGGAAGAATATGGTTGAACCTAAACCACATGTGAACCAAGAGATGGTTCAAATTATTTTCCATGATTTTCGAGGTGCAGACACAAGGAACCGGAGGAATAATCCATGACATGTGGTTAATGCCATCCAGTTCATAAATCAGAATCCTCCTAATTTATGTGGTGATTCTGAACCCAAGAAGGTGGAGGTGTTGCTATGTAGGATGAATCGTATCTTCAAATTCGTCAGCAAACCAGTAGATCTAAAGTTCAAACTAGCGATGTATATGCTCGAGGATCTTTCACTTCAGTGGTAGGATTTAGTAGTGCAAGCTAAATTTGGTGAAGGACTTACATGGGAGGATTATGAGGAATTGGCCAACAAACAATTCTATCATCACATGTTCAAGATCAAAAAAATGACGGACTTCTTCATCCTGAAACAATGGAGTCTCTCTATTATAGAGTATGCATATGTGTTCATGAATTTGGTGGGACTTGGACTAAAAGTTGTGGAAAGTTACTCTTTGAAGGCACACATCTTCAAATCAGGGATACGACATGAGATTCGATCAAAGATTGCAGTACATTGTATTATATATTATACAGAGGTGGAAAACATAGAAACTATGGAATAAATTGATATCTCAATATCTATAGGAGGAGGAATGATGATACCTATAGGAAATGGTGGTAACTAAACCGCTAGGAGCAAGAAGAAAAGGGAAACCTATTTCCATGGTGCAAGTGGAAATCAAAACTAAAAGGCTGGATGAGTAAGCCGTCCTCCATGACCCCAGAGTAAAGCTGATTGTTTTTAATGTGGTTCGTTTGACCACATAAAGTGAGACTGTATGGAATAACCTAGATCATTTCGTAATTTCAATAATATGGGGTATCTTCAGTGCTATTGGAATAGTGCTCCAAGGTCAGGTGCTTGAGGCATTTCTTAGGCATCACAAGCTTCATATGCTTCTACTAGATGAGGACAGCACAATCAGTCTTTTCATTAGAGTATACCTTGCCATGGTGATTCTAGAAATACCATGACTCCTCAATTAGGTAAACCTCATCAAGGGAATAAGGGGAACAATGTGGCAAAGAATCAATTGTGTGGATCTAGGGAGAGGATTTTCGATGATCAGGTTGGACCATCTATAGTGAGAGGTATGATTCTTTTGAATTCTACCATTGTCCAAGTGTTGTTTGACACTGTTGTATCACATTAATTCATCTATTCTCATATTTTTGACATGATATGTTTAAAATTAGAAATTATCCCTTCTATTTTGAAACTAAAAACTCATCTCAGTGAAAGAGAATGTCAATCCTTTTTGTGTAGACCATGTGCTATAAAAATTAATGGTGCTGAGCTAAATGGGTTTTCTCGATGTCGGATATGGATGCCTATTATGTAATCCTCGGTAAGTATTGGATGACAATGTTAAAGGCTCAAATCGACTATTATAGGATAACAATTAGTTTCATGAATGAGGACGACATCGAGAATCTTTTTAGAAGGGAGAGGATTTTAAAGAAGGGCGCAAAGAGCTTGTTGGAACCAATGGTGGGAACAATCTCTTACCAGTTAGTAGCGTTGACTTTGGAATCAATGTAAGAGATTGAGGAAAATAGTTTTCTAGGTTTTGTTGATCAATTTCTTGATGTCTTTCCTAATAATTTCTACGGGATACCACATCTAAGGGTAGTGGAGTATATGATTGGTCCCATTCTATGGTCTTATCCTATTTCCCTTCCATATTATAGGATGGAACCAACAGAGTTACAAGACTTGAAAGTGTAGTTTGAGGAGATGTAAAGAAAGAGTTTCATTCGACCAAGTACGTCTATGTGGGAAGCACTGGTTTTGTTCATGAAGAAGGAAGATGAAACTCTTCTACTGTGTGTTGATTATCATAAGATTAACCAAGTTACGAGAAAGAAAAAATATCCACTTAAACGCTTTAATTATCTATTTGACCAGTTAATGGGAGGTCAGTGGTCCTCCAAGATTCACTTATGATTAGGATATCCCCAATTGAGAGTTCAGAAAGGGGATATTCTGAAGACAACTTTCAGCAGTAGATATAGCCACTATGAATATGTAGTTGTGCCTTTCTGTCTAATGAATTCACCAGCCGACTACATGGAATTAATGAATAATATATTTCAACAATATCTGGATTCTTTTTTTGTGATTTTTTTGTATGAAATTTTGATCTATTCAAAGACAAGGGATGAACAAGAGGTCCACCAAGAAACAATGTTATAAATATTGAGAGATCGACATTTGTATGAAAAATTATCAAAGTGTGATTTTTTGATAAAGGAATTACATTTTCATGGCCATGTTATTTCTGAGAAATATGTTTCTACTGATCCTGAAAATATATAATTGTTTATGTCTTGGCAACTACCGGAGAATTTTTTTTGATATACGATGTTTTCTTTGTCTAGTTGGGTACTACCAATGCTTTGTTCATGATTTCTCATGACTAGCTTCGCCAATGAAATATCTGACAAATATGATTTCTCCATTACAATGTACAGAGGAATGTTAGAAGTCTTTCCATGAAATGAATGTTCGGCTTACATCGACACATATCATGATCATTCCAGCATAAGGACAGGGGTATGTGGTGTATTGTGATTATTAGGGATCAGGATTGGGATGTATTCTAATGAAAATAGATCATGTGGTTGCTTATGGTTCAAGGAATTTTAGGGTGCATGAGAAGAATTTCCGAACACATGATTTAGAGTTAGATGTAGTCATCCATGCTTTGAAAACATGGAGAAATTATGACATTGGTGAGAAATTTATTGTGTTTACAGATCACAAAATCTTGAAACACATTTTCTCATAGCGATATTTGAATCTGATGAAAAGTAGATAGATGGAGTATCTCTAAATATTTTACTTTTAGTTGATGTACACACTAGGTAAAGGAAATTCAGTGGCGGATGCATTGAGTAGAAATAAATATGCTCAGTTGGCAAAAAAAAGCTTTAGATTAATGGATGTTTATGTCTGTCTTAGTTGACATGCATGTGTAATGTGAAGATAGAGGTGACATTGTAGTTTTCTTTTTAGCTATGATTGTACTTTATTTAGTAAAAATTATCAAAGAGGCACAAAAATATGATGCATAATTTCTAGTTGTATGTTCAAAAATCAATGGTGGGAAGACCGTTGAGGTATAAAAACTTGATGGGGATCATTTTTTGTTCTAGAGATCAGATGGTTGTACCTATGGTTTTTTAGGAACAACTCCTTCATGCTTACCACCATTTTAGATGGTCTGTACATTCAAGTACACAAAATATTTATAAGGAATTGAAGCTCCAGTTTTGGTGGAGTGGCATGAAATGGAAGGTGGCCGAGTACATCTCGCAATGACTAAATTGTCAGTAGGTTAAATTAGGGCATCAAAGACAATATGGTATGTTACAATCTCTTCCCATCCCAATATTGAAATGAGATCAGATAGAAATGAAGTTTGTTACAAGTCTTCCAAGAACGGTTCAGAAACACGATGCCATTTGGGTGATAGTAGACTATTTAACAAATTCATCCCATTTCACCCCTATTCGTGAAATGCCTATGGTGGATGATCATTCAATAATTTATATCTGAGAAGTGGTAAAGAGTCATGTTGTACTAGTGTCATCTGTCTCATATAGTCTCAGAGGTTCATGTCTCATTTTTTAAAATCCCTACAGCAAGCCCTTGGGACTCGGTTGACTATGAGCACAGTGTATCATCCTTAGACGTATGGGAAAGCGAAGCGTATGATAAAAATTTTAGAAGACATGTTCTATCCTTGTTTAGTGGATTTTGGTGACTCTTGTGAGGAGAATATACCCTTAGTGTAGTTCTCATACAATAAAATCTATCAAGCCTCTATACACATGTCTCTTTTTGAAGTATTTTATGAGAGTAATTGCCGTTCTCCACTATGATGGTTCTAATTGGGATAAACTACACTAGTCGGGCCAAGACTTGTCCAAGAAATAATAGAGAAGATCCAGTTAATTAGAAAGAGGATGGAGACGGCTCAGAGTTATCAGAAATATTATGCAGATCATCATCAAAGACCACTATCGTTCATTGTGGGTGATCATGTCTCCTTGAGCATCTCTATGAGGCTTGGACATCGTCGATTCCAGAAGTAGGAAAAGTTATATCCAAAATACATTTTCCCTTTTGAGATACTAGAACAGTTTGGAGAGGTGGACCATCGGTTGTCATTACCACCATGGTTTATCTTCATGCATAATGTGTTCCATGTATCCCAGTTGAAAGGGTATCACACCAATCCTAACCATGTGATCATATGGGGTAACGATGACCAAGAACTAAATTCATCATTGTTACATATCTCAGTGTGAAATATGGATAGACATGACAAAGTCTTTTGTGGGAAAAGCATCAGCCTAGTGTGGGTTTTATGAAAAAATGGTTAGATTTAGAAAGAGACATAGGAACATGAGAAGGAAATGAAAGAGAAGTGGATGGAACTTGTTTTGACCCATGAGGTTTTTCTAATTTCTAAGGATGGAATACCAATGGTGGAATGAATGTAGTACCCCTAGTTCTGGGTATATAACCCCTTTCCTGATGTTTTTTTAAATGGTGTGTCTTTGACTGGGTTTCCATAAAAAAAGGAGTTTCCATAAAATAGAGAGTTTTACTAAAATATAGAGTTTCCATAAAATAGATAGTTTTCATAAAAAAGATAGTTTCTATAAAATATATCGTCTTCATAAAATATAGAGTTTCCATAATATAGAGAGTTTACATAAAGATGGGTCTTTCCATAAAGTGGGTTGTTTCGATATAGTGGGGTGTTTCCGTAAGGTGGGACGTTTCCATAAAAAATATATTTTCATAAAAATAGTAAAGGTAAATGATGTTAGAGTTTAGTGGTTTTATATGGAGTGTTGGGAACAAAATTAAGGTCACACGATCCATACACTGATGGCCCAAACCGTGTGGTCAAACCTTGTTCAGAGGTCAAATCTAGATCCAATTTTCTAGGAGATTTCTCATTTTTTATCTCTATGCTTCATTTTGGATTAAAAACGGCCCTATTAAGAGATTACTCTCCCTATAAGGCTGTAGAACCATCCCTACATGATTTGGAGCCATCCTAAAGCCTTCCCTTGGTGATTTCAACCCCGATTCTAGGTGTAAGTGCTAATCTTCTTACTTCATTTCTATTTTCTGCAAATTGATCCTTCCTTGCTTCTTGTTTTCATAGATATACACCTCATGTGGTTTGATATAAGTTTTTAACGAAAATTAAGGCAACATATGGTGTATTTCATGATAGATGAAGAGATCTAAGATACTTTATTGGAATCTTGATCTGATTCTCGAGGTATGTCACCATTCTTTTTTGATTTGTCATATATTATTAGACCTATATAGAATTACATCTCTGATCTCCATTTATTCATAGATATGAACCTATAGTGGGTAGATCTACGTTTTTGGATTCCAATTAATTCAATGTCGAGTCATTAGTTTTCTAGGATAAGAGAACTAAGTTTGTTCTTGGAGAATCGACTCCTTTTATTGTGCGTTCTTCATCTGTTGTCAAGTCTTTTCAATACCTTCCAGGTAGGAGGCTTCACTCTCATCTCCTCTTGATATAATTGATTTTATTAGTTTCAAATTATTTTATTTCAATGGTATTGATTGTGAAGATCATAGAATAAATCTTCTTCCGTGATGATTTATGGTTTTAGTGAATCTTTGAAATCTTGATGAATTATTATGCAATGTGATTTTGCCTCTTGAATTTAAAATGATGATTTTAAATTATTGATTGTCTAGAATTGTTAAATTGTTAGACATAAATTTGGTTTTCAACAAAAGGGAATTTTTATTGAATTTTTTTTTGGCATGATCGTTGGGAATATTGGTTAGTGAGTTCATATTGCATTTCTAGGGCTTGGTTGAAATATGACCTTGTTCTAAGTGCCAAAGGTAAAATGGAATCTAGGATATTAATTTCATATTGTATATATGGGTATTTGTTGATATATTACCTTGTGATCAGTGACAAAGGGTTAATGGTACATGGGAAACAATTACCTTGTGATGACTGGGTAGATGGATGAGAAACCGCTCATGAGTATGGAACTGTCATGACATATCATTCATAGTTGTATGCATGGGTTTGTATAAGGATTGGGTATGACAAAAAGAGATATTGTGAAATGGTTTTATAAATTTTTTAGTTATCTTTCATGAAAATATCTTCCTGGGAAAATTGGTTTCAATTTCACTTGTATGTGTTTTGTTCTGAATGTTTTTTGAAACTTGTTTATATTTAGTTATAAACAATTTTTGAGAAAGTTTTCTATATAAAATATTTTATATAATTGTTTCTAACTCTTCTGTCTTATTATCATGAGTATGGAAGTCATTGGGGTAAAACCTAATGAGTTTTATCCTAACCCCTACTTTGGAACTTTGGTGCTTTTGCAGATGTTATCTTCCTGGACAAGGGTAAAGTTAATGTCTTACATGTGTTTAGCACTACCTCATGATGTTTGGGATATTTGGAGATTGTGGAGCTTGGAGCATCTGAAGCATGGAGTCTTGAGGGCTTTGGAGATTCTTTTATAGTTTATCCCCTTTTTTAATTTGATACATGTTTATTCTTCCACTGTTTCTTTCTTAGATGTGGTATTGAGATACATGAAGTGTTTCAGTTTTCTTTCATTTATTCATGCATCAGAAAATGAATTTTTGGTTATGTTTAGTTGGTTTATTTGTTTGTTTCTTAAAGGGAAAATCTTCTCCCACATGTATTTGAAACCCTTCAGCATTTATTGATAGCCTTTAGTGTCTTGGGGATGTCGCATAAGGCATAGTAATGACTCGTTGTACTCTCAAACCAATGAGAATTAGTAGGTGATTACATTCCTGGAGTAGGTTATAATTTCCCCCCAAAAGGTTGTGATGAGCCTGACCTCCCATCCTCTCGACCGATGGGAGATGTTAAGAATCATCATCCAAACCTCCCGATGAACAAATACCTTTGCAATGCAAGTCCTCATGGATATATAATCATTTGGTATTTATATTTCCATTAACAAACCCATTGGAAACCTTTCAAAAATAATGATTCCTAACCCAAAAAGGATTTTGAGGGGAACAAAAAAAAAATTAAACCCAATGTGAATCTTTAACCAAGATGATAATTTCACCCACCTGTCAGGCCCCTTTCAATTGATATGAGAAGACTACAGAACACAATCAACCATGCATCTTCTCATCCAAATGAGATGATTCTTTTACAATGATTCTTTATATATATATACAGGAATTGATTTTCAGAACTACCCTTAATATAATTGTGTGATTCCAATTTTTACCAATGAACTCATTGGCTACTGATCAGGTCGATTCTTCATCAAGGAAAAGGGTGCCAACTCCAACCCATCATCATCAACGTTGGTTCTCAATCTCACTTGTTGAAAAGTATCATCATAATGGAACAATCCTAACCCTATGCGTCATTTGAAAATCCCCATAGGTCAAAATTCTCCACCGGTCATCCAATCAAGGATGATCGGTGGTCCTAACATAGATGGAACCAACCAATATCTTCAAACATTTTTTGATATTATCCCTATAACATGAAAAATATTCCCTCTTGCATCTCAAGGTAGTAGATCTAGACTCCACATATAGCTTCATCTAGGAGGCACATGGGTCATTTTCAAGGGATCCCTCTAACAATCGTCATTGTCAACACCGCATTGTGGCAACCCCTCAACATGATGAGGGTTCCATCCTTGGATATCTTGTCGAGGTCCTTTAATCCTAGGAATGAAATACATCCACCATAGGTTGAAAATCGGCCAATATAGAGCAAGGTCACACCTCTCCACCTTCTGGAGAATCCCACAACAACAATTTTTTTTAAAATTATGAGTGGACACACACACCCGTCTACCTATATTCCTCTAGCTAGCAGACACATCTGGTGAAACCTAATGAAGTTCAACATTTAACTCTAGTGGCGTACTACAAGTAGGAACACACACCAATTTTTACCCATCAAGCCAGCCAAATAGCATTGTTTGGAAGCACCTGGAGAAGTCGGTCAGAAAGTCCCAAGGGAAAGTATCTAGAAAACCCAACTCCCTTCTCCCAAACATGAGTATTGTAAGTATCTAATCATATAAAAGAGAGGATAGTAGTTGGAAAAACACATTCTCTAGATAAAGTTTTTTCATGTATCCCAGTTCTGTTTAGTGGAGTCACCATACATATCTTGTCAACGGTGATAGGGAATATTTAACTCTCTTACCACATCCTACAAACTTTCTAAAACATCATAATGGCTAGGGAAGTAGTTCCTAATGTATGGACACATAACTCTATCCCCACAAGTGTGGTATGTGATCAGAATATCACCCAAGATATACACATATGCATCAATCCATGAGGTTTATGAGGAAAACTCCTCATATTATACAAAAAACAATCTCAGGAACACGTACCCACTCAAATAAAAGGTAATAATACTATTCCAATAGAAAGTCTATGGAAGTAACCAACACCTTACCATGTCAAAAACATCCCCAATAAGGTGGAACCAATCACTCGTATGAAATAATCTAATAATAATCATCATTAAACACAGCTATAAAATATAGATCTGATCTATGATCTGTCACTTCTTAATAACAAAGTTATTGAAGCCCTCAAATGATTATCAATCGTAGCTCAAGATACTGCCCTCATATTACCATCTTAAGATAGTTTTAGCAGTAATTCTGAATATCCTTATCTGACACTTCACCATGATGGCTTGCTTCATGCCTATATTCTAATTGATTTCAAGAGTCCATTTACACAAGAGAGCTAGGGTACCCATTTGAATGTCTAGAAGATCAAGAAGAAAGAGGGTCTTCTCCTTGATTTCATCCTCCAGGGTGTCCCCCCCCCCCCCATGATGGTGTTCACTGGGAAAGTTCCCTCTATAGTAGTGTTTCAAATTTTTATAAGAATCACCCTGTTAGAAAATTAGGGAAGAGAAAGTTATTCTATCGTCAGGCTCTTTCAAACAAAAGGTCAGTCATGTATTATTCCATGTCAATGGAAGGTGGAATCATTTCACAATCAAAAGATATCCCAAGGATATGGTCATTCTCTAAAAGACCCTTGGGTCACTTGCCTTCCAGTGCAATTTTGGATGTCCCTGCTAATCTCTTCATTCCTGATCAAATAGTCAGGAAACATCCTCTCTAGTCACACAACATACAGGAGACTCATGTGAAAGGAGAAGAAGACATGCTAAACATGAAGAAGCAACTAGATAAGGATGACATGCCTATCTTGTTCGGGACTTTTTACACCACTCAATAAAACATTCTATAGGAATTTTTAGAGGATCGATTTCATGATTGTTGATTGAACATATGGAAAAATATTCATCATTTAAAAATAAAAGTAATTACCTTACGATGAGTATCAAAGTAACGTCAAGGTAAAGAAAGGGTTGTAGTGCCAAATTGAATTGGTGTCTCTCTAAGATTCATGGAATCCAAATATCGAGAATCTACAAATATCCCTTTAAGATGAAATCCTTAGAAAATTAATGAGGCCATGACAAATAATTGCAGATTCCCTATACAATATTCAAATTAGAGGATGGGTTTCACAAGGATTATTTCATTTGACTACACTCTCTAACCAATGGTACCCTCAAATGGTGGTATTAAAAAATTCCATAGCCCCAAGCCGACTCCAACAATCGAAATATCTTTATAAATGATGATAAAATCAGTAAGAATATTCCTTGATCAACTCTCACTAACATCTAGATGGAAAATATCATGTCATTGCGATTCTTTTGTATCAAGCATATGAGAATATCTAGAAATCCACCCTCTTAGAGAATGTGATCCTTTAGATATAGAAGATGTTATAAATTGTAAAACGGTCTTTTGAAAAGGGAAATTTAAGTGTGTTGAATGATTTAACCATCCCACATTAGAATAAAGCCTTGTAAAATCATAAGATCATTCACGATAATATCATCCATGAAATTTTGGGATCAACCACAACCTGTCGGGCTACAGTTCTTTTTATTCAACCCTTGAGGTTAGAAAACATGAATTGAAGGGTTGTGAAAGCTAAAAGGGTACTACACCAACCCTCAGGGATGGTGTATTTTTTACCCTGACAATCACCTAATTAAAATGAATGCATTTTTTCTATATTAGGAAAAATGATGAAAATTTGAACATCCCAGTTCATGCCATCCTGTGATCCAATATAATCATTGGGTAAATACATGAATGAGCTTTCTGGAGATTCCCATTGAGTTACATTCCACCAAGAAACTCCCATGAAGTCATAAAAAGAGATGAAAAGGCCTTAGGGAGGACATAAATTCTTAATTCCTTATAAAGACTCATAGATGATTCTTGCAGAACATTTTACATTGGTGAATTTCATGAATTTTTTCTTTGAAAGTCATCCAGAATATTGGTATTATTCAAAGTTGTCATAGGAGGATATTTTGGTCGATAATATTGTACACACCAAAACAAATTAATAATTTCTACGTACCTATAATGAATGGTTTCCCAATAATCAAGGCATTCTCCTGAACAATCCACCATTACCTCTTTGAAAGGAATCAAACATGGAAAGGGTAATATTAAAATTGTGACCCACCTCCTTCATAGGGTTGTTAGTATCCTTTTCCTGGGAAAAATATTTTCCTAGTATGAAGGAAAAATGAAATAATTTAGGGGACTCAACATAGAACTACTCTGAGGTGTCCATCCAACATGATAAATTCTTCAAGTAGATCCTAAAATTGAGGTTCTTGTTGGCACACCTGTACAAAGAGAGTTTCTCATTGTAACTAAAGTAGATTTGGAACAGCTTCGAAATATGGATACCAACCACTAATATATTTGGATCCCACAAAAGTGTGTAATGAATTCACTCCATTAAGTACATAGCCATAGCATGGCCAGGCAGATCCATACAGGCCTACCCCTATAGGCTACTAATGGAAATTGATAGTAATGTCACCACCATTGGACCTCTCGGTAGCTACACATGTTCAAGGTTTGTCACAACACATATCAGTATCTAAGCTCTTCCAAATATTCCCAAAATTCTTATGAACACACTTTATTTACTAATGAATTGATTAGAATCCCTTGAGGAATGGATTACACAGATATAGCTACAAATTAAGTCCTACCATGAATGCGTAGATCTGACACTTCCCCATCATTTTTTGGGAGTCCTACATTTTACAATATTTAATGGATTAAGATACCCTTAAAAAATTGATACATTTTATCTCCCACTACTATCTCTTGATGTAGTCCCCTAAAAATAATGAGGCAGTGAAACTTAGATGCTTCATGTAATAACTGTAGGGACCAAACATTGTGTGTTACATGAGTTTACCAGCTTGGTCAATCATGGGCTGGGAATACCTTCATCAAAAGTTTCCCTTAAAGTTCCACTCAAATCTATAGAATATGATAGTCCTCGACCTCATGAACTAAAAACAATTAGTCAATGAAAGGGTCTTAGATTTCATCGCTCTTTAGAAAGGATTGATAAACTTTAAAACTACTCCCTCAAGAAAAATTGGTGTCCATCTATATTGAAAATCTGTACAATGATTTTGGCATTCCAATAATCCTTATAAATTACATATGATGGTTTTGGGACCTTTATTCAATTTCTCAATTTGTGGAAATCTCCATCTCATAGATAAAAGAAAATTCGGAATAATTCCATCAACTCAAGGAAAGAGAATAAGAAACATATATTCCACCATAGTTACACTTAATTAGACCCTCTTAATCACTCCTAATTCAAATATTATTCCATTTTATATGACTCCACCTCCTGAGCATCATGATAATTCCCACCTCGTTAGTATGATCTAATAGATCAGAGGTAGAAAAAAATTTAGGAGATGAAAAACAAGGTATATCATTTTCAAAATAACCCACTCCCAACCTAGTTCACCTCATATTTATAAAAAAACTTGTTCATGTTGTCGAATCCCAAGATTCCCTACAAGTATGTGGATGATAATATTAATAATTATTTCTCATTACCATAGATTATGGGGATCCACAACTAGGATTGTTTAGTTTTCAAACACCTCCTACAAAAGATTGTAGACACTAGGCAAGTGATGTTAAATAAAACACCTTCTCCGCTGAAATATGTTTCTACCACTATTCCATAAGAGGAATAAAATGAGTGGAATATGTTAAAAGAAAAAATTATCATATGTTTAGGGAATGGATGGTTATAAAAATGATCAAAAAACTCAGTTGTCCTTAGAACGTAGTTGAAACAGTCAGTCATGCGTTCAATCCACTGAACAGAAATCCTACAAAAAGAGACATGACCAAAAGGATAAGAAGCAATTTAAATAACATGATCTTGTACATAATCAAAAATGTTCATTGACTTTAGAATAATTTATTCTTGTAATCTGAAAATAATAGAAATCACCCCACAAAAAATTTATTACAAGATTCAACTCTTTAGGAGTAATCTTTATCCAACGAGGAGTTGATTTTTAAGCTACAATATTGTTATTGACTTAATAGTTACATCCCTCGATGTTTATTCTCATTATGAATTTGAATTCTCCATAGTTTATTAGGTAACTGTGGGAAGTGACCATTAGAATCGAGGGTACTAGGGAGGATGCAGTCATTCCAAAAGTGACTTCTTAAACCACACACCTTCGTGATCCATCAATGTGGATGAAAATCATAGAAGATATCTCCAGAGATCTCAACATGAATAAGTTAATTTCTTTGTGACTGAAAATATCTTCCTTGAAAAAATCATCTTGGATGAATGGTTAAAGAATCTATCATCACTTGATCAACTTCGTCTTGTAGGTAAACTCAGCCGACCAAATCCACTAAGAGAGGAAGCACCTTCACCTCATATTCCAAGGGAATACCCATCCATATCAGGAACATTAGTTTGGAAATATCCTGTAGAATAACACTCTCATATTGGTATGTGAAGACATTTTTTCTAGAAGTGTGATATTTTAAAGCAATTGGCCTAGGTACTGGCAAAGATGTCAATCCAGGATGATTTGAGTATTTCAAAAGACATCCCAAAAGCAGTCATAGAGGTTTTTTAAGTTCTCCAGAGTTTAAAGTTAAGGTTTCCTCTGCCAACTTATATCATGTAGTGAATGACCTAGTAGAATGTCATGTTGTATTCTCTTTCACCAGCTAGGAAGAGGATGTCATCATGCAAGGACATGTTAGGACGTTTTATATATGTTGCAAGATAAATGAAATTTAAATCTAACAATTCATTGTTGAAAATGGTTCAGGAGTCAACAAGATTCCAGTCGATACACTTATCTAATTGGGTCTAAATTAATCCCACATGTATCCCTCCACTCTGATGTTACACAGTTATGACATGAATGAGAAAGATCCTCTGGGTGAGATCACATATAGAACTTAGTTCGGGGATCATTTATCTCACTCAAAGTTCATGTTTGTTTAGTAGGATACAACTTTCAATGCCCTACTAGGAATATCTTGGATACATTAGCATGTGCCCATTCCTTTATCATATCTACAATGCCACAAATATTTCTTCAATGGTCAAATTGGTTTGTTTTATGGAAAAAATGCCCCATTTAAATCCTGAAAGTAACAATACATTGACACAAGGTTCTACCATAAGGGAAGAAAAAAATCCATGTATGATAGTGATGCCCGAAGTAATGCCCAAAATGGTCTACCAATGATCTTATCTAACAATTTTATGCATCTCGATGTAGATTACATGTTTCCCATTCATGAAATTAAAGGGGTAGATCAGAATTCAAGCTCTCACTTAGTGAATTATATGATTTAAATTATGATCGTTGATCCTGATGGTTCTAAATAAGTGATAAAATATTCAAGTAATAAGGAAATCTTGATTAAATTTTTTTCTTACAATCTCCTAAGTTCTCTAAAATTGTGGTTCCATCAGATATGCACCAAGAATTTACTACTGAAATAGGATAATGTGAAGAGGATCATTGTCATTCCGTCATTCCACCTTCAAAACTCCAAAAGGACTGTCACCATTGATTGAGCAAGAAATGATTGCTTCATCTTTTGGAATCCCAAATGTAAACTCCCTCTTCCTACAAGTAACTTTCTTCACCACCTATTCTCCATGTAGATGAGAAAAAATTAAATTCATAGGAATAAGATAAGGTGAAATTTAATGACCCAATATTTTATCAATGAAAATTCCTTTCTTATAAATATGTCATATAATCAATTGAAATCATAACACAATGAACTTATAAATACTGTGTAACCATTAAACATAAGGTTTTCACTTATGTGTTTTTAATTTCAAAAATATGACATAGACAGTTGGGATTATTAAGTCATTTGGGATCTAATATGACTAAATTAAGATTTGTGGTTAATAGTAAAATACATTAAATTGTTGTATAAATACATTATAATTGGAATCCACTATTCTTGAAATCATAAGTGATTTAAGCACCCAAATCAGGAACTCACGTCCATTTATTACTATTCTAGGTCATGGAATACTCACTATTTCTTATCTTGTGAAGAAATAACAAATTAATGATTATAATATTATGAAAACCCTCCTCCCCACCACTATAAATACCACCCATCTTTACATATTCTCTTCACTCCTCTAAATCCATTTCCTTGCCAATATTCTATCTATATATATTCACATGCTCCTTCCCCACATCTAAAAACCCCTAGTCTCTTTAATATACCAAATCATCTCCCCATAAGAGGCACCCATATGAGGTAAGCTTTAGTGGTATATTCCGCTCTCCAATTCATTTATTCCTTTTATGTTGTTTTATTTTCTTGTTTCTTTCCTCGAATACCTTCACTCATATGGCATGATAACTCTAGTAACATACATTTTTTTGAATTCTATTATGCTAATGGGATAATCCATTATCCTATCTCCTTTCCCAATCTTTTATTTTAAAGAAATTAAAACATCGTTTGAGATGTGTTATTTTAGCACAATCAAGGACGATCGGTTATCAATTTACATTACCATATTGAATTCAATTCATAAAACCATTTTCATGGTTGAAACAAACCATAATATATTTATTATTCCTATTATATGGTTCTAGAATCCTTTTGTACACATGGTTCTATTTTATTAAACAAAATGTGTTCTTTGTGGTAAAAACCATCTATTAACCAAAAAGGATGTCACTAAAGTTTTATGTAATGATTGAACTTCACATTAAGTAACGAAGTTGTGTTTTCAACCATGTAACTATCTGGATGTACGATAATAAAATATAACTTCAATTCTAGACAACCACCTTTATCATACATGTTTATCCGAACATGAACCAATCATTAAAACCAATCAAGCAAACAGACCCAAACAATGAAATTGAACCTCTTAACCAATCAAAATGGTTATAAATGAACAAAAAATGTTATAATAAATATTTTACATATATAATAGGTTCTGTAATTATAATTTAATTAAACTAATATTATTGTTCAGGTCATTAATTTCAAGAATAGATGACTATCGGACTTAAGGTAAGGGATCTTCACCATTTCACTATTATTCAAGAATGTCATCTATGCTATGACATTTAATGTGTAATACCTAATGATCGGGTAGGATTTTTTACCACCCCCATGAATCCCTCATGATGTATGAGTGATGATAAACCTATTTTCCCTCTCATTAATCCCTCTTAAGTACTAGTGATATCATACCGATAATCTGTAAGGAATTCCACCAAAACTGCCTTTAATCCTTCGGGTTGCTCTAACTTTCATTCTACCCAAATAAATTTGAATTTTATTTTTATGTAAAACATAAATATCATTTTAATATTCTACAAAATCATGTTTCAAGATCCAAACCTCATTCTCTTTCAGGGATATACATTCTTTTAAGTGAACCCCTCCTCGATACTTCCAAATAAACAAACTCATTTAAGGGAACTTCCCAAATTTGTACCCAAATTCAATTACACTCTATACTCGGTTTTAATCCAAAATTTACATTAAAAATATAGACTAGTTATTATAAAAAAATTCTTATTTCACTTATGGTTTTATATTAGATATTGTTCCCTTTTCTATTTTGAAAGCACTATAGTATTTTCTTAAAACTGCAAAAAAAAATTAAATGATAAAATTTCTCAAATAATTTTCATACATTTTATCACCTCTATTTTACATAACTTACCACAATAAATTCCTGTTTTACCTAATAATATTATATGTATTTTCTAATTCTTTTCTTTCATGGACACTTTCTTGATACACCCCTTGGTTATGCTTTATGTCATGATTGCGGTACCCAATTCTTTCCATCGGTTTCCCTTATGTTCAAGTAAAAAATATTCATAAAATTTAAGATGGGTGTGCCTAGATATCACTCTAATGCATTGGGAAAAGTTTAGTCTTATGAGACATTATGTGTGATGGTCTTTGTAGTTATCATTGGCTTGTGCTACAATGTGGAGTGGTCTTAGCGGTTAGCGTTATCTTGTGACTCTATGTGAAACGGTCTTGGAGGTCATCCTTGACTGGTAATAAATTATTATTTTTTTATTTTTTTCCACATTTCTATAACTCCATATTAAAATGATCACATATTTATTTGTTATGATATGTTACATGCCTTTTTATATCATCATGACATGCCTTTTATCCCATGTGTTATTGCTTTTCTCTTATAGTTATTCCCTTACTAGGACATTTGATCATCACTTTGTTCATGTTATCCCAATGTTTTCTTATAAATATATAAGAAATATAGGAAAATAGGATCTCATTATAGATATTAAATAAAAAGTTGTGTTCATAATGTTTGATCATGTACCTATTCTTCCAAGACACTGGAATTTACAATCCTTGTCTTGTACTCCAATGTATAATTATGCATAAAATCATGTAATGTTATATATAAAACGTTATTGTCATTATATTTTGTATCATGGGATGGTCTAGTTATTTTTTTATATTAGGAACAGATCACTTTAGTAAGAACCTTAAGGGTGAGATGAAGTAAAATAAAACGTCCCTAAATTTTTGTAAGTATAGAGTAAATGGTTTATAATTAAAATAAGTCCCTTTCTATATAAAAACAACTAGAGGAGGATCTGGAACAGATGTACATAGAATTGAAAACTCTGACAAGGAATTTTGGGTTTAACCTAGAATATCTTGTAATATGACAATAGGACTTGCTGCACTCTTGGTTTGACACTCCTAGGGGATATTATTTGGAAAATTCATGAGCTCAGTAAAAATAATTATTAATGCAATATAAAAATCCTTAAGAAATTATGTTAATATGTATATTGAGGATAACCTAGATTTAAACCTATGTAATCACATGTTGGGATATACTTCTTGTCTACACATTTATCCTTTTATGTTCAAAAGTTTCATTTTTTATGTTCAATAACTAAGTGTCCAGGCCCTCTAATTGTACGTTAATTTTATTAGTTAATGGAGGGAAATATAAGAACACGTTCCAACAACCAATGTTATAGGTAATGGGAATATATTTCTAATTAAATTCTTAATATGATGGTAATGGGTGCTCAAAAATTCATGATAGTACTTTCTCAGCTGGCTCAAGTTATGAAAAATAATATGAAACATGTAGAACTCCCTCCTCCTCCAAGGAAAGATAAAGTTGTCATATAGTCCTTAGTGTAACAAATGCCTCGCATATTTGGCGGATCATATAATACCCTCTTCATGTAATGGTGGGTTAACTCCATTGAAAATATATTATACATCCAACATTGCTCCGAAGAAGTGAAAGTTTTATTTGTAATCTATTGTTTTGATGGGGAAGTTATCAGTGTTGGAAACTAATTAACAATACAAATTCCCAAGAGGAAATTGATTTCATGGATTGTGAGTAATTATAGAGGTTGTTTTTCAATAAATATTTTCCTCGAATACACCATTTAAAGATGGAAAGAGAGTTCCTCGATCTCAAGTGGAAGGAAGATGAGTCCATCAGGTCGTATGAATCAAATTTACACGGCTTTCAAGGTATGCTTATGGCTTTGTCAAGAACTCCAAAATCAAGGTGGGTCTCTCCTTTAGCAAGCTAAAGTCAAGTCTATGCAATGTTTTGGGGATTCGAGACTTTAACAGTTATGAGAAGATTTGTCATTGTGCCCTCAACATTTAAATGTATACTGGAGACTCTCAGTGGTATCGTGGGCCTGATGAGAAGAATCGAAAAAAGTAGAACAACATTGGTGGTTCAATAAACAAATCCCATGATGAAAATATGCTTGAATATCCCACTTGTAAAAGTTCTTGGAAGAAGAATCATGGGAACTCTTTAATGGGAACTATGAATTGCATCACATTGGGAAAGATGGGGAATTTGGAAAAAAACTGCCATAGGGATATAAAAATCCCATTAATATTGGATAAGAAAAGAAGGTTCAAATCAACACTCAACCAATGGTGTTGTGTTACAAACACAAGAAGCATGAGCATTATGAAATAAATTTACCTATGCCAAGGGTTGTCAGATGAAATCAAAAACATCCTCCAAGGCAAGAAGAAAGGGATTATGCTATCACTACTATTGAGGTGGTGTTGGACAATGATGTGGTGATAGGTATTCTGGATATTCATTCAAGAATACTGAATGTACTATTTGATTATGGTTCTATGAATTCATTCATATATTTTATGTTTAGTATAACTATTCAAACACCACTTATAATATTGGAGGATATGTTATCTGTGAGAATAGTTAATACTGAAATTATTGTGTACATCGTTTATAACTCCTCCCGGTTAATGTTTGTGGACTGAACCTCCCATCAAATAAATTTATACTTCCTTTATTAGAGTTCGACACTATCCTGGGAATGGATTTTCTATATTTATACAAAACCAATAAAAACATTTGGGAAAGATAATTCACTATTTCCATCCCAAATCATCCTACGATTCTTTAAAAGTGTAACGAATAAGATGAATATCCATTAGAATCGTCATCTCTAGAATGGATATTTTTTCATTATGAGCATAAATATCTATCCCAAAGGATTGATAAAAATGATAGAATCATGCTTGAATAAATTCCCATCATGGGGGATTATACTGATGTATTTCCGGAAGAGTTGTATGTTCTTCCTCCTAACTGAGAGGTTGAGTTCTCAATTGAACTTATTCTAGGACTTCTGCCTATATCACAGACACCTTACAGAATGACCACCATAGAGCTAGACGAGTTGAAGAAGCAGTTATAATATATTCTGCAGAAGGGTTTTATATGCACTAGTGATTTACCATGGGGTGTGCCAGTCCTCTTCATCAAGAAGACAGATGGATCAATGCGTGTCTTCATTGATTGTCGTGAGCTCAATAAAATCACGATAAAGAAAAATTATCCCCTTACTTGGATAGAGGACTTGTTAGATCATCTTCACGGGGCCTATTATTTAACTAAGGTGGACCTTCATTCAAGATATCACCAATTAAAGGTGATGAAGGAATATATTCCCAATATTGCCTTTCAAATGAGTTATGAACAATATGAGTTCATAGTGATACCCTTCTGAATGACTAATCCTCCTACAATTTTCAGGGATTTAATGAATACTATCTTTATATATTACCTCAACAAATTTGTGGATGTATTTATTGACGATATTCTGATATACTCCATGAGAACGGAGGAACATGAGGAGAATTTCAATACTGTGTAATAAATTTTGTGAAGGGAGAAGTTGTATGAAAAGTATAGTAAATGTGAGTTCTGGATGGAGGATGTATCATTCGTGGGGCTTGTTATCACTAGAAAAAAGGATATTTCTGGAACCTTCTAAGGCATAGGTAATTGAAGAGTGGCCCAGGCTAACATTTTTAATGGAGATCCTCATCCTTTTGGATCGAGCTGGGTATTATCAATGATGTTTGAAGAAATTTTCATGATTATCAAACCCAATGACCAAGATAATAAAGAAGGGAGTAATTTTTTCTGGACTCAGGAATGTGAAGACTATTTCAAGGAGTTAAAAAAGAGGCTTATTACTACTCTAATACTGACACTTCCAACAAGTAGATAACACTTTGTGGTGTATAGTGATGCTTCAATGTAGGGATTAGGATATGTGCTAATGAAAAATGATAAAGTGATATCATACACCTCAAGGTAGCTGAAAAACACAGAGAAAAACAATCCCATGTATGATATAGATTTTGGGGCTGTGATCATTGCATTGAAAATGTGGAGGCATTGTATCTATGGGGAGAAGTGTGAGATAGATATTGACCACAAGAGTATAAAATATATATTCACATGGAAAAATTTTAATATGTGCCAATGATTATGGATAGAGCTTGTTAAGGATTATGAATTCTGAATCCACTACCATCCCAGTAAGGCAAATAAGGTGGAGGGTACTCAAACTAGAATGGATCATGTAACTTTTTCAGTGATGATAATTTAAATGGATTTGATCTTCATAGATTTGTAGAGGATCTACATGGAAATCATTAATGCAGAAACATAATAAATCATTTCTCAAATTATTTCTCAACCCTATCTTGTGGATAAAATAAAGGATTCTCAAAGAAAAGATGTAGAAATTTTTAAAACGGTGGAAGATATCAGAAATGGGAAATCCTCAGAGTTCAATATTGTTGAGGAAGGGGTTGTATGATTTGGATCATGATTATGTGTACCGTCCGATCCAGATATAAGAAGGATATTTTGAATGATGGACATAGGTCAACCTTATCTCTCCATTGATGGAGAACAAAGATGTATCGAGTTCTCTGAGAAATATTTCTCTGGGACAATATGAAAATGGAGATTTCTGAATATACATCAATGGGCCTTGTATATCATCAAGTGATGGCTAAGAGTAAAAACTATAAGGGGATGATACAACCACTACCCATACCAAAATGTCAGTGGGAGAAAGTAACCATGGAATTTGTTACTTTACATCCCATGATATATAGAAGAAACAATTCTATATTGGTTATTATAGAATGTCTTACGATGACAACTCACTTTACCATAAATAGAGAGGACTTTTCATTAGATCAACTTGCATAGATTTACATCAAAGAAGTTGTAAGGCTGTATGAAGTACCACTATCTATTGTATCTGATTGTGATCCAAGATTCACCTCAATGTTTTGGAAAAGTCTACAATATTCTATAAGCATTCTGATAAACATCAGTACAACCTATCATCCTCAAACCGGTGGCCAATCTGAGAAAACAATTCAAACAATAGAATATATGTTGAGAGAATGTTCTATGGAATTCAAAGGAGGATGGGACCAACATCATCCACTAGTTGAATTCTCCTACAACAATAGTTTCCACTCGATCATCAAAATGGCACCATATGAAGGTTCTCATGGGAAATGGTTCAGAACACCTTTTTTCAGATGAATTCAGTGAGTGTAAGCTGCTAGGAAATGAAATGGTTGAAGAAATGGTGGAGAAGGTGAAAACCATTCCGTAGCATATAAGGGAAGCCCAAAGTCAACAGAATAGTTATCCAGACAATCGTTGATGAGACCTTGAGTTCAAAATTGGGCACATGGTAGTTCTATACATATCTCCATGGAATAAGTTCATGAGGTTTGGAAAGAAAGGGAAGTTAATTCCTAAGTACATCATCCTTTTCGATATTATTCATCATGTCGGGGCTATGGCTTATCGACCTGCACATCCTCCTACCATGGCCAAAATACAATATTTATTCCATGTATCCCTCTTAAATAAGTATATACCAGATCCTTCACATGTACTCTCTTAAGAGGTGGAATAGTTGGAGGATGATCTTTCTTACAAGGAGTAGCCATTGAATATCTTCTATTGTATATATAAAGTTCTATGTAACAAAACTACTCACATAGTCAAAGTACTGTGGTGGAACTACTAGTACGAAGAGGAAACATAGGAACTGAAGGAGGAAAAGAAGGAAAAGTAACCACACCTATTTATGGTTTAGAATGTAACATTAGGTTTTGAGGGCGATATTTCATAGGTGATAAAGAATTTAAGGACCCAATATTTCATCAATAGAATTTCATTTATTATAAATATGTCATATAATCACATGAAATCACAACACAATGAACTAATCAATACTATGTGACCTTTAAACATAAGTTTGTCACTTATGTATTTTTTATTTTGAAAAACTAACATACATGGTTGCAATCAGTATGTTATTTGGAGTCTAATATGGCCAACTTAATTTTTTTTGAATAGTAAAATACATTAAATTACAGTATAAGTAAATTATAATTTAAATACATTTTTATTGATGTCATAAGTGATGTAATGACCTAAATATTGAACATGCATGCATTTATTACTTTTATAGTTCATGTAATACTCACTATTTCTTGTCTTTTGAAGAAATAATAAATTAATGATTATAATATTTTGAAAACCCTCCTCTCATACACTAGAAATACCACACATTCAAACCTCTTCTCTTCACTCTTATCAAGCCTTGTTCCATACCAATATTCTACCCAAATATCTTCCCAAGATATTTCCCCACATCCAAAATCCCATAGTCTCTTCAATATACCAAATAATAATCCCTTAAGAGGCTCTAAAAAGAGGTAGACTCAAGAGGAAAATTCATCTTCCCAATTCTTTTATTTCATTTAAATTTTCTTCTTGTTTCTTTACTCACCTCACTTCACCCAAGTGGTATGATCACTCCAGTAGCATACATGTACTATAATGTTATTATTCTAATGGTATAATTCATTATCTTTTCTCATTTACCCATATTTTATTTGAATGAAATGAAATCACTGTTTGAGATGTGTTAATTTAGCACAATCAAGAATGATGAATTATCAATTTCCATTACCGTATTCAGTTATGGTAATGAAAAAAATTTCATGGTTGAACCAAACCATAATATATTTATTATTTTAAATATTCGGTTTTATAAAACTTTTGTACACATGGTTTTGGTTTATAAAACCATATGTGTTCTTTGTAGTCAAAAACCCGACAATTATCCCAGAAGGATGTCACAAAAGTTTTATATACCGATTATACTTCACTTTAAGTAACCAAATAAATTTTTCAAACACATAACCTTCTGTATGTTCAATAATAAAATATAACTTCAATTATAGACAACCACCTACATCGTACATATTTATATGAGCATGAAAGGATCATTAAAACCAAGAAAACAAAAAGACCCGAACAATAAAATTGAACCTCTTAATCAATTAAAATGTTTATAAATGAACTTAAAAAGGATATAATAAATATTTTACATTTATAATAATTTCTTTAATTTTTAATTGTTGAACCTAATTTTATTTTTCATGTCATTAAGTTCAAGAAAATATCACCATCAGACATAAGGTTAGGGATCTTCTCCATTTCACTATTATTCAAGAATGTCCTCTATGATATGACATATTATGTGTAATACATAATGATTTGATATGATTTTGAACCTCCCCCATAATTCCCTCATGATATATAAGTTATGATAAACCCATTTATCTCTCATTAATCCCTCTTAAGTACACCTGATACCTTGCCGATAATCTATAAGGAATTCTACCCAAAATACCTTTATTCCTTCATGTTGCACTATATTTATTTTTACCCAAATAAATATGACTTTTTCATTTTTTTTACAACTTCTAAATTATGATTATATTCTAAAAACTCATGTTTCAAGATCCATCCCTCAATCTATTTCTAGGATAGACAAGCTTTTAAGTGAATCCATCCTCGATACTTCCTTATATGAAAGCTCGTTTTAAAGGAACATCATAAATTGTTTCCCAATTTCTAGTGCACTATATCCTCTCTTTTATTCCAAAATTATCTTTATAAATAATAAATTTTATCATGAAAACATTCTTGGTTTAATTCTGGGTTTATATATAATATTTTTCCCTTTTCAATTTTGAAATCTCTATAGTATTTTCCTTAAAACAAAAAAACATGTTTTAAATGATAAAATATTCTAAATGCATTTATTGTATTTATTCACCTATGATTAACATCAATTAACAAGATATAAGTCTATTTTACCTTATTAATTTCCATGTATCTTCCAATTCCTTTCTTTCATGGACACCTTTTTTATATGCCCATTAGTTATGCTTTATGTCATGATTTTGGTACCCAATTCTTTCCACGGGTAAACCTTATGTTCAAGTAAGATTTATTATGTATGATTCATTATATGGAAAACATATTCATTAAATAATAAATGGGTGCTCCCAGATAGTGCTCCAATTTATGGGGTTATGTTGAGTCTCATGAGAAGTTTTGTGCGATGGTCTTGGTTGTTAACCTTTGCTTGTGCTATTATGGGAAAAGGTCTTAGTAGTTATCCTTAAATCCTATTAAATTCATGTTTTATGTTTCTGCCACATTTATATGATTCTATGTTTAAATGTCCCCATATTGATATGTTTTGATATGTTTCATGGCTTTTTATATCATAATCTCATGTCTTCTATCCCATGTGTTAAAACTGTGTAATTATGGTCATTCCCTTACTGGTCCATTTCCTCATCCCCTTATTCATGTTATCATATGGTTAACCAATGTAGATGTATGAGAACAACTGAATCAAGGAGATCATTTTGGAGTTTAAATAAAAAATTGTTTTTATAATGTTTTATTATGTACCTAGTATTCTTAGACACTAGACTTTATGATCCTTGGATTTTAATCTTATGTATAATTATTCTTAAAATCATGTAATGTTATATGTAAAATTTTTGGGTCATTATAGTTGGTATTATAGGATGATATAGTTATTTTTTGAGATTATGAATAGATCACTTTATTAGGAACCTTTTATATTAGATGAAGTATAAGCAAACATCTCTAAATTTTGTTAAGTATAGATTAAGTGGTTTATCAAGAAACTATGTCCATGACTGGATACAAACTAGAAGAGGTGGATCTGGATCAGATGTACCTAGGAGTTAAAACTCCAACAAGGAGTTTTGGTCTTGACCTAGGGTATCCTAGAATACCAAAATGGTGCTTGATACACTCTTGGTTTAACACTCCTGGGGAACATGATTTGGTAAATTAATGATCACTGTACAGACCATTATTAATGGAATAAATACATCCATAAGAATATATGTTAATAAATATATCAAGGATAACCAAGATTTAAACCTACATAATCACATGTTAGGATATATTTCTCCTCTACAAGTTTATCATTTTATGTTCAAAATCTTCCTATTTATGTTTAATAACTATGTATTCTAGACCTCTAATTGTACGTTATTTTTCTTAGTTAATGTAGAGAAATAGAAGAACACATTCCAACAACAAATGTGATAGGCAATGTGATGATTTCCCAAATGAAATGCCTGATATGATGGGAACAGGTGCTCAAAACTGCATGACTGTACTTGATCAGTTGTCTCATGTTATGAATAATAACTTGAATCATGTGGAACTCCATTATCCTCCTAGTAAAAAGAAATTTGTAGTAGAATCCTTCATGCAGAAAAGGCCTCCCATGTTTAGCAGATCTTTTTATCCCCTCCACACAGAAAATTGGATTAACTCCATTGAAAATATATTCTTTATCCTCTAGTTCTTGAAAAAAGAGAACATTCTACTAGCAGTGTATCATTTTTATGTTCAAGATGATAAGTGTTGGACACTGATCAAGAATACAAAGTCCCAAGGAGAAATAGATTTTATGGATTGGGAGGAATTTAAGATAATGTTTTTCAATAAATAATTTCCTCGTATCCTCTATATTAATATGGAAAGAGAGTTCCTTCGTCTCAAGTAGAAGGAAGATGAGTCCATCATGGAATATTAAGAAATATTTACAAGGCTTTCAAGGTAGGTATCTAGATTTGTCATGAATACCGAAATCAAGGTGGAGAGGGAAGAAGATGGTACGAAGAACTCCCCTTTGCGGTGACAGAGTTCTTCCGCGAAGGCTGGACGTTCTTCGCATTCTTTTTCATGGAAGAATAAATTCAATACATAGAGAAAATCCTCTCCACAACCCCAAAAAATACTAATAAAAGAAGTGTTGCCTTAATTTATTACTCACGCCAAATGTTTTGAAATTCAAAATTGAATCAATCCATTAATTGAATTAATTGAAAAGTTTAAACTACCTAGTTAAAGAGGCGTTTAAAATTCAGATAAATGCAAGAGTTGAATTTCATTTAAAGGGGGGTGCAGGTGCGTTACCTAATTAAAAGAGGGGGTTTGAGAAAGTTGAATAGGTGGGGCTCATGTGCCCCCCCCCCCCACAAATATCCTACCTAGTGGAGTAGGATATAGTCGGTCCCACTACAACCACTTAGCATAGGTTAAAATAAAATAAAATTGGTTGCACCATTTTATTTTATTCCTTTACTTAACCCAAAAATTTTATAACCGCACCCATGAAAACACCACTCTGGAAAAGGTGTTCCTAAGAAATTACTGGCACTGTCATTTAATCGGAGCCCTCGGATTTCGATTCTGAGTACTGGTTCAAAAGTTTGGAAAACCCGCTCATTCGTTCACTGAATGTACCCGATCCAAACATCTGAAAATGATTTCTGGCACACCGGGCCTCAGAATCAGGTGCCGTCAGAAACTACGTTCATATAAAATCCCAAATAAAATTAAGAAAAGAAATTCCCTTGAAATTTTATGGGTCTTTACATTACTCCCACCTCAGGGATTTATGTCCCCCTAAAGATATATCATAAAATAGGGGAACAAATGAGGGTACTGAGCATGCATCTGAGCCTCCCGCTCCCATGTTCTCTCCTAGAGGTTCTCAGGCTGCCATCTGATGCACACTAGAGGAATTGACCGTCCACATAAGACCTGCTCTTGTCGATCCTCAATCACCACCGGGACTTCCGCAAAAGTCGCCCCATCATAAACTTCCATCTCCCCATGGTAAATGATATGTCTCGGGTCATGCACGTATCTCATCAGCTGAGATATGTGGAAGACGTCGTGGACCTGGTTCAACTGATGTGGTAGAGCCAGGTGATAATCCCCTCGCCTATCCTATTGAGGACCTGGAATGGTCTAATTAAGCACGAAGATAACTTCCCACCTCGGCCAAATCTCCGTAATCCACATCACGGTGAGACCCGCAAGAAGACGTGGTCGCCATCCTTGAACTCTAGTGGCCTCCGTCTCCTGTCAGCATAAGACTTCTGCCAGCTCTGAGCTATCCTCATCCGCTCCTGGATGACCTGGACCTTCTCTGATGTGGCCTGGACCATCTCTGGTCCCACAAGTGCAGACTCCCCAGGGTCTTTCTAGCACAGCGGTGATCTTCAAGTTCGGCAATAAAACACCTCGTATGGTGCCATCCCGATGGTGGATAGGTAGCTGTTGTTGTACGCGAACTCCACCAAGGGTAGGTGATTTTCCGAGCTATGTCCAAAGTCGAGGAAACATGCACGGTGCATGTCCTCAAGGGTCTGAATGGTCCTCTCTGTCTGACCATCCGTCTGAGGGTGAAAGGCGGTGCTCAGACGTAGCTGCGTCTCGAATGCCTCCTACAACCCCTTCCAATGTCGGGATGTAAAGCGAGCATCTAGATTAGAGACGATATATGATGGCACACCATGAAGCTGTAGAATCTCCTGAATGTAGAGACGTCCCATGCTCTCTACTAAACCCTACTCTCTGATGGGTAAGAAGTGAGCTGACTTGGTGAGTCGGTCGACAATCACCCAAATGGAGTCATGACCTCTGGAAGTTCGTGGAAGTATAGTCATGAAGTCCATAGATATCCCATAATAATTCCACTCCAGGACCTCCAAAGGCTGTACCATGCCTGCTGGTACCTAGTGCTCTTCCTTCACCTACTGACAGTTGAGGTATCGAGAAATGAACGCTGCCACAACCTTCTTCATACCCGGCCACCAGTGCTATCTTCTGAGGTCCAGGTACATCTTCGCCACTCCTAGATGTACCGCTAAAGGGGAAGTGTGAAACTCTCTCAGCACCTTCTCATGTAAAGCAGCTGGTACCATGGTAAGTCCTCTGAAAAGGATGATGTGCTCTCCTCCCACTGGGAATCCATCAGGTGCCTGTCCTAAGGATATCTGTGAATGCCTCGTCTCACAGTCATCATCCCCATGTTGTGCCTCTTTGAACTATTGTAGAAGTGGAGGAGTGAATGTGAGTGACTCTATAAAAGCTACCCCATCACTATCCATGAAGGATATATGCAAAGTGTCTAGCTGCTCTCTCGCCACCCCAAGTAGTTGAATGCTCGTCCTCCTGCTGAGAGCTTCGGCTACTACGTTCCCCTTTTCAGAACTATAGACTATCTCAAAGTCAGAGTCCTGGAGGAACTAAAACCATAACCACTGTCTCAGGTTCAGGTCCTTCTGTGAGAAGATGTACTTGAGAATCTAGTGGTCAGAGTAGACTGTAAAGTGCTCTCCCATCCGATAGTGTCGTCACATCATCAGAGCGAAGACCACTGCTGCTAACTCCAGGTCATGGGTAGCATAGTTTTGCTAATGCTGCCTCAACTGATGTGATCCATAGGAGATCACATCCCATTCCTGCATCAGGACACATCTGAGTCCTGTTCCTGATGCATCGCAGTAGACTATGTACCCTACTCCTTCCTCCGGTAGCCTCAAGATATGCACACTGGTCAATCTCTGTCTCAGCTCCTGGAAGCTCTGCTGACATCTGTCTAACCATAAAAAGGGTTTTCCCTTCTTCATCAAAGCTGAGAGTGGTTCCAAAACTCTGGACACATCTGGCATGAATCTCCAGTAGTACCCAGCTAGCCCCAAGAAACTCCGCACCTCCGTCACGCTCCTGGGTGGCTCCCAAGCTAGCACTGCGTTGATCTTCGTAGGATCCACCACAACTCCAACCTCAGAGATGATGTTTCTCAAGAAGTATACCACACGTATCCAGAAATGACACTTCTAGATCTTTCCATAAAGATGGTGCTCTCGGAGTGTGTCTAGTACAACCCGCAAGTTGTAGGTGTGCTCCTCCTCAGTGGTCTAGTATATCAAAATATCGTCGATGAAGACCATGACAAATCGATCAATGTATGGCTGAAATATCCTATTCATGAGACCCATGAACACTTCTGGAGCATTGGTTATGCCAAAAGGAATAACCAAGAACTCATAGTGGTCATATCGACATCTGAAGGTCATCTTCTGCACGTCCTCGTCCCGAACTCTGAGCTGATGATAGTCTAACCGGAGGTCTATCTTCGAGAACCACCATGCTCCCTTGATCTGATTGAAGATGTAATCATTCCTAGGTAGCGGATACTTGTTCCTCACAGTCACCTGGTTCAGGCGACGATAATCGACACATAGTCTCAAACTCCCATCCGCCTTCCTGGCGAACAAAATCGGGGAACCCCAGGGTGAAACACTGGGTCGGATGAATCCCTTGCCCTGCAAGTCCTCCAACTGTACCCATAGTTCTTGAAGATCGGTGGGAGCCATCCGATATAATGGGGTGGATATCGGGGTTGTCCTAGGGTACAATAAATATAAAATTCTACCTCTCTATGAGGAGGTAGTCCTGGAATGTTATCGGGAAAAACGTTCGCATACTGATCCACCACTGCAGGTAAGCTCGGACTCTGAACGTCAACTGCTCCTAGGATGAGGCTATCCAACTGATGAGTTATGGGTTGTCCTCTCCTCTGCGTGAGTCTATCCTACGCTGCAAAGGATCCCTTCTCGCCGGAGAAGGTGAACCTGCTCCCATAGGTGCGAACACATCGCACCCTGCGCCTAATGCAGTCAATCTGAGCATGGACTATAGATAACCAATCCATGCCTAAGATGACATCATAAGGCCTTGATGCCGCTACAAGAAGATCCCAGCCGAAGCTCTCACCTCCTAGAGTAATCTCACACTGCCGACACCAGTGCGTAATCATTGAGTCTGCTCCCGTAGGAGTCTCAAGCCGTAAGGATCGAGCCAACGACTCTGTCAAAATCTCCGAGATCTGAACAAGGGCAGTGACAATGAAAGAATGACTCACTGTTGTGTCTATAAGAACTGCAGAAAGGGTGGAATATACATATATAGTACCTCGAATCATCTTGGGTGTGTCGTGGTCGTAGGCCTCCGCTGCCTGATGTTATGCCTGTCCCTGGCCTCCAGCTCCCTGTGGTCGGGGTGGACCTCATGATGGCGGTGGTGGTAGAGCCTCAAAGCATCACCCACCACCTGCTGCTCGGCCAGCTCCTCTGCCTCATCCGCCTGCTCCCTGCGGACCGCCTCGATCGACCATCTGCCTCTACCTGGGTGGTCCCTCAAGCATCTGCTGCTCCTCTGCACGGCGGGTCGGGTAGTCACGAGCCATGTGGCCCTTCCCACCGCATGCGTAGAACTGTCTGCCTCTCGAAAGACTGGCTCTACGCTGTGTGCCCCGCACCTCTGAGCCAGTTTCCTAAGGTCGTCCGCCTCAGGGTCTGGTCTGGCTTGACCCATGTGTCATCCATCAAGTGCCAACTGCAGAAGACTCTGCTACATGCCGCCCTATGGTAGGTCTCGCTGCTGATGTAGGCTCATCAAGAAAGCTCTAGATGAGAAGGGATCGCTCCAGTACCCCTGTATGTGTCAGAATGCTGAGGGAGATCAGCGATGCCCTGATCTCATGCATCAATCCCTACTTGATGGTCTGGGCCTGGAAGAATGGGTCTCGTACCATGTCCGTCGAATAGTGCGAGAGATCAGTAAATCTCACCGAGTACTGGGAGACCGACAAAATGCCCTACCGCAGCTGTAGTAGCTCTTGGATGCGCACCGCACGGAGGGTGGTTGGGACGAAATCCGAGAGGAAGAGGCTCTCAATGTCCATCCAGAGGAGAGATTCCTCATCGTGTACCTGGAGCATCAAGCTCCACCATCTGCATGCTGCCGCGTGCAGGAGACTTGCTGCAAGGATCATCATGAGGTCTGATGGTGTCCCTACAAATCTGAAAACTCGTACAACTGCATCCAGTCAAACCTCAGCTGCCTGAGGGTCCGTCTCCCCATAGAACCTGGGTGGTCTCTAAAACTGGAACTCGTGCAGTGCACAAAGGCGACGTGCACTCTCAGCGACTGGAGCAGGTAGCATCGGTGGCTCGGCGGGTAGTGGTACTGTCGGTGCCTCTACTGTCGAAGGGGCCGGCACCGAGGCCTCATCGTTCGGTGGACTGTCGTCGCATACAAAACTAGGAACCCTAGCTGGCTGCTGTCATGGGGCCATCCGGAAAAGAGATAGGTGTGCCACGGTCAAACAGTATACCTGGTGAGCTGACACAAATAATCACAAAGAAAACTTGAAACACACATGCAATCAATGTTTTCGTGCATTGAGTCAGAAATCAGAATTTAGGGTCCTGGTGTACGGATACGTCACCCTCCGCACCAACACTGGACTCCCTGGACTGATAACCACACTAAATACTCTTAACACTATTGCTTCACATAGAAAAATCTCAGAGTCCGGAGTTCTGCGGTAGAACCGAACTCCTCTGATTCCAATTTTCCACAACCCATTCTTGAGACCCGTGCTGTGACTACCCCAAGCCTGCCTCCTATAGTCCAGGGGATAGCGACTCGCACCAAGGCGTAAACCCCGAAAAAAGGGTAAGGAATTGCCTTTATAAGTAAACAAACCCAACAGAGTAAACCAGTGAAAGTAAACAATAAGTAAACAGAGTACAAGTAAGTGCGGAAAGTAAATGGGCCAGAATACAAACCCAAACTGAAAGTAAAGTACAAATGGAAAAATGTACAACAACTGAAAGTAAATCAGCATCATCGATTCATCTACTGGTAGTCCCACCAGATGGGTGGGTACAGATATCCACCTCAACTCCTCGTTTCCAGCCGTCCGCTCCATGTACGTCCCGCCCAGTGGTCCACCTCCAGGTACCGACTGCTACACTAGCCTCTACCACGATCAGTGTTCTCTGTCGTCTGCATCCAACACAACATAGTGCGGGAATAGCCCATGTAGGGGTGACTATAAGCTACTCAATAGGTACCCCGAGACCCCCAAAGGTCTCCCAAAATCCGTAAAGGAGAATCCAAAAAAAGAAAGATATAATCACGAAGTAACAACCAACACGATTTTGGTATATTCCCATACATATAACTAAGTCATAAATTCCAGTTCGTCTCCAGCATCCGAGCTCACGTTTGATCACGTCCACACATGATAGCACAACACAATCCACATAGGAAAGCAAGTCAATCATATCGAAGATAATGATTGAAAGTCAAGACTCAGCTCACATAGATATACTTCTTCATAAGACGATAGAGATGATCAGATGTAGCCACTGATTCATGAAATCCATCAGACAAACATAGGATAGATAGGTACTAACCCCCGCAATGACCCACAAAGGATCGATAGGTACTAACCCCCACAATGAACCACACAGGATCAAACCCACACAGGATCGGTATGCGTTGGCCCACATAGGACCGCTGAGCGCTGACCCACATAGGATCGGTTGTCACTGATCCACACAGGATCGATGAGTGTTGTAGTCGTCGCTGTAGAACCCACGGAGGATTCTCGTACAGTCTTCATCGTCGTCGTAGTCGCAGCCAGCTCTAGGGTTCCCGCACATTGCAAGCTCGTTCGGGGAGGGTCCGCTCCATGAGCTGAGGGCTAATACATAAACTAACATGAAGTCCAGATTTTATGTATCCAGAATTCCTTATCGTCAACAGGAACTCAACGTGACGGAAAGCGCGTCAATCGGACGCCCGGTCTGAGAGTTATTGGCTTTTTTGTCCCAGGAGACCGGTTGGTTTTTAAGTTAAAACCAACCCAAACATACTCCAACTATGTCCAAACCTCGAGTGAGGTATTCCAAAAGGTCTGTCTCACTAAGAGGAATCCAAAAAGTCGATGACACGTTAATCGGACATTCTGAACTCAAGTTATAAGTGGTTCCGCTCCGAGGGCCCGGTTGGTTTTGTGTACGAACCAACCCATCCGAACCCAAAGTTCTCCGAAACCTTGAGTGTAGTATACCAAAACGACTCTCTAGATCCCAGGATCGCATTGTAGCTGACAGTGCGTCGATCAGAGGTCCAAAACCTACGTTATGGGCAAAAGAACGAAAGAGGTCCGGAATAGTGGGTTCGGGCTCGGTCCGACCCGGCCTGATACCCCCTGAGATGACCCGACCAGGGTCCGGGTCCGGACCAATAGGTCGTGGCCCGGCCCGGCGGGTACAGCCCAGCCCGAATGGCGTGGCCCGGCGCGGCCTAGGCGCGGCCCAACCTAGTGGAACGGCCTCGCGCGCTCGGCCTGGCCAACGTGGCCAGGCAGCTCGGCCGTAACGGCCTAGCCGAAGGGGTGGGGGGCGCTGCCCCCTATTTGGAAAACAGAGGGGGCCATGAGGGGGGCCTAACCTTTGGCCGACCGGGGGTTATGACCCCCGGCTCTCGTTCGGCCGGCCCGGCTGGCCGGCCGTGCTGCTGCCGCGGGACCCTGCGGTCCCGCCATCCTGCTCTGGCACTGGCGGGTAGCCGACCACCGATCCCCGCTCTGCCGCGGCCTTTGGTCGTGGCCTTGGTCCGTCCGGCGTGGCGCCCCTCTGTAGCGGCCCCATTCCGGACGCGGTCCCTTTGAGGTTCTCCAGCGCGGCGCGACGGCGCCACGACTTTCTTCTACTTCAATGGCATGGCGCGACGGTGCCGCGCTACTTTTCCCATTCTCATTGTTTCAGCGCAGTGCAACGACACCACGCTGCCTTCGCACGTGCCGCAACAAATTCAAACAATCAAGGGTGGAGGAGGGTCGGCCATGTTCATGCGGTCCGACCTCCTCCTGTTATTGAGATATTAGGTGGCTCAATTAAAGACGATGAGCGGTGATGAAAGTAATCACGAGCAAAAACAAATAATCCCCTAACTCGATGAAAAGGGTGAATGAAGGTTCGTCATGGAATTGAACGTCATCGAAGAAGGCGTCACGGAAGGAGGATCATCAGCGTCATAAAGAAAAGATTCGTCGGCGTCGCGTTGTCGACCTCCGAGGATGGCATCTCTCACCGGCTGTAGAGAGGGAAGAAGACGATATGATGAATTCCCCTTTGCGGGGACGGAGTTCTTCCTCGAAGGCTCAGCGTTCTTCGCATTCTTCGTCATGGAAGAAGAACTTCAAGACTAGGAGCAAATCCTCTCCACAACCCCAAACAACACTAATAAAATAAAATTTGCCTTATATTATTGCTAACGCCAAATGTTTTGAAATTCAAAATTGAATCAATCATTTAATTTAATTAATTGAAAATTTTAAACTACCCAATTAAAGAGGTGTTTAAAATTTAGATAAACGCAAGAGTTGACTTTCATTTAAAGGGGGGTGCAGGTGCATTACCTAATTAAAAGAGGGGGTTTGAGAAAGTTGAATAGGTGGGGCTCATGTAGGTACCTCCCCAAAAATATCCTACCTAGTGGAGTAGGATATAGTGGGTCCCACTCCAACCACTTAGCTTAGGTTAAAATAAAATAAAATTGGTTGCACCATTTTATTTTATTCCTTTACTTAACCCAAAAATTTTAAAACCACACCCGTGAAAATGAAACTCCGGAAAATGTGTTCTTAAGCAATTACTGGCGCTGTGCTTTAATCGGTGCCCTCTTATTTCGATTCTGAGCACCGGTTCAAAAGGTAGGAAAACCCGCTCGATCGTTCACTGAATGTACCTGAGCCGAACTTCAGAAAATGATTCCGGGCACACCGGGCCACGGAATCAGGTGCCGTTAGAAACTGTGTTCTTGTAAAATCCCAATGAAAATTTAGAAGAAAAAACAAATTCCCTTGAAATTTTATGGGTTTTTACAAATAGTCAATTTGAACAAAATATTTAGACTCTATAAGATATGTTGAGAGCATGTTATATGGACTTAAAAAATGATGGGAAAAATATATTCCATTGGATGAATTCTCCTACAACAACAGTTTCCAATCAAGCATCTGAATGAAACCACATGAATCCCTTTAAGGGAAAATGTGCAGAAAACCATTGTGTTGGGATGAATTCGGTGAGTGTAAGCTGCCATTACGTGAAATACTTGAAGAAATATTAGAGAAGGTTAAACCTTTTCAGCATCATATCAGGGTCTCCCAATTGCAACATAAGAGTTATACAGACAATTATTGATGAGACCTTGAGTTCAAAATTGGAAACATGTTATTTCTACACATATCTCCATGGAATAAGTTCTTGAGGTTTGAAAATAAATGGAAGTTAAGTCCTAAGTGCATCGGCCCCTTTGAGATTCTGGATCGTGTCGGGGATATGACCTATCGACTAGAAATTCCACCTACCATGGAAAACGTACATGATGTCTTCCATGTATCAATATTAAGGACATACATAGAAGATATTTCACATGTACACTCTTTAGAGGTTGTATGGTTTTAGGATGATCTTTCGTATGAGGACTGGCCAGTTAAGATCTTGGATTATAGAGATAATGTTCTACGTAATAAGACTACACACTTGGTCAAAGTACTATAGCAGAACCACAAGTATGAAGAGGAAACATGGGAACTAGAGGAGGAAATGAATGAAAATTACTTGAACCTATTTATGGTTTAGAATATAAAATAAAATTTCGAGGGAGAAATTTCATAATGGGGAAAGAATGTAATGACTCAATTTTGTATCAATGGAAATTCTTTTCTTATAAATATTTCAAATGATCAGTTGAAATTACCACACAATGAAGTAATCATTATAATAAGACTTTTAAACATAATTTTGTCACTTATGTGTTTTTAATTTCAAAAATATAACATACACAGTTGTGATTAGTATGTTATTTGGAGTCCATTATGACCAACATAACTTTTTGGTGAAAATTCAGAAACATTAAATATTCATATAAATAAATTATAATTTAAATCAACTATTACTAACATCATAAGTGATGTAAGCACCCAAATATTGAACTGTAATTCATTTATTACTATTCTAGTACATTTAATACTCACTATTTATTATCTTGTGAAGAATAAATAAATTAATGGTTATAAAATTATGAAAACCACGCTCCCCTCCACTATAAATACCACCCATCATTACCTCTTTTCTTAACTCCTCTCAATCCTTACTCCTTTCCAACACTCTTACCAAGCTCCTTCCTCACATTCAACATCCCTTAGTATCCTCAATATACCAAATCCTCTCCCATTAAGAGGATCTCAAAAGAGGTAAACTCAATAGGTAAATTCCTCTTTCCAATTATTTTATTTCATTTAAGTTATTTTATTTTTTTTCTTCATCGCCTCCATTTACCCAAATGGTATGAAAACTCTAGTGACATACATGTACTATAATTCTATTATTCTAATGTGATAATTCATTATATTTTCTCATTTCCCCATATTTTATTTGAATGATATGAAAACACAGTTTGAGATGTGTTAATTTAGCACAATCAAGAACGATGGGTTATCAATTTCCATTAAAATCTTTAATTCTAGACATGAAACAATTTTAAGGTTGAACCAGATCATGAAATATATATTATTCATCATCTATGGTTCCTTAATCCTTTTGTACACATGGTATTGGTTTATAAAACAAAATGTTTTCATTGTGGTTAAAAAATGCCCAAGTATCCCAAAAGGATGTCACTAAAGTTTTATATAACGATTAAACTTCACTTTAAGTAACCAAATTATGTTTTCAAACATGTAAACTTCTGAATGTTCAATAAAAAAATATAAATTCAATTATCAACAACCACTTTCATCAAACTTCTTTATCTGAACATAAACTGATCATTAAAACCAAGCATGCAAACCAACCCGAATAATGAAATTGAACCTCGTAACCAATAAAAATGGTTATAAATGCAGATAAAAAGGGTATAAAAATATTTTAAATTTATAATAGGTTATGGAATTATTAATTAATCAACCTAATTTTATTTTTCAGGTCATTAAGTTCAATAAAATTTCCCCATCAAACATAAGGTAAGGGATCTTCTTCATTTCACTATTATTTCAGAATGTCCTCTATGGTATGACATTTTATGTGTAATACTTAATGATGGAGTATGATTTAGAACCTCCCGAATACTTCCCTCATTATGTATAAGTGATGATAAACCCCTTTCTATCTCATGAATCCCTCTTAAGTACACCCGATACTATGCTGATAATCCGTAAGGAATTCTACCCGAACAGCCTTTATTCCTTCAAGTTTCTCTTTATTTCATTATAAACTAATGAAGTTGTCTTTTATTTTTATGTAAAACGTCTAAAAAATATTTATATTCTCCAAAATCAAGTTTCAAGATCTATCCCTTATTCTCTTTCGGGTATATACATGCTTTTCTGTGAGTCCCTCCTCGATACTTCCCAATAAGCAAACTTGTTTTAAGGGAACTTCACAAATTTTTACCCAATTCCAAGTGCACTATATCCTCTATTCTATGACACAATAATCTTTATAAAATCATTATTTTTATTATGAAAACTGATCTTTTCACTTTTGGTTTTATATAAGAGATTTTTTCTTTTTCTATTTTGAAATAACTATAATATTTTCCTTTAATCCGCAAAAAAATGTTTTAAATGCTAAATTTTCTTGAATACATTACATAAATGTTGTCACTTATATTTGAAATAACTTACCATGATATATGCATATTTTACATTATAAACATCCACATTTTTTCTAATTCCATTCTTTCATGGATAGGTTCTTGATACGCACATTGGTTATGCTTTATATCATGATTGTGGTACCCAATTCTTTTTATGGGTAACCCTTATGTTCATGTTAGATTTATTATTTATGATTCTTTACATAGAAAACATATTCATACAATTTAATATGGGTGATCCCAGAAATCACTCCAATGCCTTGGGTAATGTTGAGTTTCAGGAGAAGTTATGTGGTGTGGTCTTGGTGGTTAGCCTTGGCTTGTGCTATTATGTGCAACGGTCTTGGTGGTTAGCCTTGTCATGTGCTTCTATGGGAAATAGTCTTGAAGGTTAGACATGACTTGTACTAAACTCATGTTTTATGTTTCTTCAACAATTCTATGATTCTATGTTTAAATGATCCCCTGTTTTTATGTCATGATATGTTACAAGCCTTTTTATATCATCTTCTCATGCCTTCTAAATCATATGAAAATGCTTTGTTCTTATGGTTATACCCTTACTAGGCCTTTAGATTATCCCATAGTTCATGTTATACCTAGGTTTTCATAAGCATATGTATGAGAACAATGGAATATAGGACCTCATTATAGATTTTAAATAAAATGTTATTTTTATAATGATTGATTATGTACCTAGTCTTCCAAGGCACTAGAATTTTTGATCCAAGGATTTTTTTCAGATGTATAATTATGCTTAAAATCATGTAATTTTAATTTTAAAAGATTAGGGTCATTTTAAGGAATAACTCAGGGATTACCCTACAACATTTGAGGAATGTGTCTCCACCACCCTTGATGAACTCTATGTACCAAAACCCACTCAGATTAGTGTGTGCATGAATCCTGAATAATAAAATGTGTATACCTCCTTCTGAAGTAAACACCGAGTTGTTTTTCCTGGAGTTACAAATAGATATATGGATTCTATCCCGAGGTGGATATACATTATGTGCTCTTTCCAATAGATCATCAGGGATAAAAATAGGCAGCTAAAAGGACACATATGACTCATGTGTCCAAAATTGAGGATAAGGTGGATAATTTCATCAAGTATGAATTCATCTAAGAGTTGATATATCCAAAATGGTTAGCCAACATCTTACCTATGAACAAGAATAATGGTAAAAACAGAGTCTACATAAACTTCAGATATCTCTACCAACATTTTCCCAAATATGAATTCCCAGTGCCAATTATAGAACTCTTGATTTATTCAACGGGCTTGTTATCAAGACCTCTTATTTTTTGATGGATATTATGTGTAACGCCCAGACCCTAGTTATCTAGAGTCGGTGCATTATTAAAAAACATATTCATGATCACAAGATATCATGTACTGAATGACCAGTTAGTTTCGTAGCCTTGGAAGTACTAGATACATATATAAGATTTAAATTACATTAAGAAATGAGATACAAACATTTTGTCTCATTTTACACACTCATATCCCTTAGCCTATCCCTACAGGTCAATCATAATATACTTCTTTGCATCCTGGGAAAAATAAAACATAAGAAAGGGGTGATCTTAGATGCTTAGTAAGGATAAAAGCAGAGCGGAAACTATCATAAATAAGCCTAAACATTTAAGGAAATGTATTAAACTAAAAAACAATACTTTTAAAAATAATATTCAGAATAACGGGGAAAAGGTAAATCAAATAATTCCATTTAATTATTCACATGGATTTTATAATAGTCAAATAATCACATGTAATATCACTAACTATTTTCATAATGATGGAATGCAAAATGCCAGACATCATAACCTTAAAGTCAAGTCCTCATTCCATGACTAAAAAAAATATTCTCATGGCCTTGTTCCAAAACACTAGTTTTTCTTATGAGACCTACAGATGCATCTAGGGGATATAACAGGCCTCAGCCGTCACTAACTATGTTCAACGCATTCCTCATATGAAAAGGTTAAAACATGACATATACATTCATATTAAAACTAGAATAGGAAAGGTTAACAATTAAACCATAAACCATTAATGGAATAAAAATAAGACATCCACAGTCAAATATATCACAAAACCTTAAATTCAATATGGAATATTGTAACATAATAAATCAACTTCAATCAAACGTAAAATCCAATGAAGGATATTGATATAGATGAAATCAATCCAAAAACTATTTGAGTGAAATATCTCTTTCCAATTTGAAATCATTTAAAAGTAAAGAAAATATTTATTTGAGAAATATTTTTATAATATTGTAAGGGTAGATTCGAAGGTATTATAATAGGGAAAAATTGTTGCAGCCACCGTATATGTTAAAAAAACATTCTTTCATTAATTTGTCGAAAAGGTCATAAATTAACTTGTTTTGGGGAATTATAGAAAGTTCCCTTTCAAAGAAGTTTATAAAAATTTAAACAAGTTTATAAATGAATTTATCCCAAAATCTATAAAATATTAAAAAACATTCAAATAAATTTTTAAGAAACAGGGATTTGGATGATAAAGAGGTCACCATAGATACTCACTTATAAACAACCTTGGATGAAAAAGAGATTAATAAATTATCCCTTACCTTGTAATTTTCCTTATTCAGGTGTATGTTAACATCATGTAAAATGGATAAATAATTGTTATTAAATTATAAAAGAACCAAATACATTAATATGATATCATATACGATCTTCTAATATTGCATTGTAAATAATATTTTAGTAGTATCATTGTTTTGGTTGTTAACTTATTCATTTTCTTTCATATGTTTTGTTATGTAAGTCATCTTTTTTATGGATAGGATGTATTAGATTTATATATAGAATGAAATTATGTTCCTAAATATTATTTTTAATCCTAAAATTAATATTATTCATGAATTTCTACAATGGGGAATGAAATTTTATCGCGTCATGGAGACAGTAAGTTTTACGTATGCATGAGCGACAATATCATTCTATTGATGGTGAAATCATATGTAATTGGATGTTATGTTATATATAAAGAAAAATTAATTTGTCATATTTATTATTTAAGTAAATTATACTAATTATTATACTCATCTAAATAATGATGTGTTGAATAACAGACTACACCATGACGTGGAGATGCTAAACCGTACATACGCACGTATGGTGACTTTTTCATTCTTAGGATAAATAGAATAATGAATATAGTTGTTACAAATTTATAATAACATATATGTATATAGAATTTACTTGAGTTATTATTTTATTATGGAAACAACAAAGAAATATGATGTCGAAGAAGAAAATAACTTTGAATGAGGTGATGAAATAATTAACTCTTCTTCAGGTGATTCCTTTTGATTTGTACAAAAGGTCTCCTTAGATTAGATTTATGATCAATGTAAGGCCTAAAAGTTACATTGAGGGTAGTTGGGAGGATATTGGATCATGGTGTTTCCTAGAAAATGTCTTTGGAGGTGTGAATTTGATAGAAGGGGAAGTACCCTTTTATAAGAGTGGTGAGAGTCCCTTTAGGAAGAGCTTGAAATATTAATTTATTAAATATGATTTTCAATCTAAAATATCTAAAAATGGATTTATTTAGAGGATAAGGTGGGTATGGGTCGATACACTCTCATCCAATAGGTTTTAGACATGTTTAGGTCACCATATTAACCTTATATTTTAGATTTAACTCTTAGTTAAATAGTTTAATTTTTACCATGTCTTCTTGTATTTTTATAATACAAGGACAATTTTGTTACTATAAAATTCCAAAGAAACCTCAAGTGGTTCATTATTGTCATACATAACATTATATAATTACTTTTCCTGAATCCTATATTTTTATGAATATAATATATTTTATTAAAATAGTATTTTTTTTTAAAACTCATTTATGTCAATTTTGACACTATTTGATATCTGGTTATTATAAAAGTCTTAAAAAAATTATTACTTAAAAAATACATTTAATCAATCCTAACATGACATATTAATCAATAAAATTATTTTATGGCATCAAAGTATTTATTTTACAGTTATTTTAATATCTATAACATCAATTATTGTAATCATTCATTAATAATTTAATTATTGCATCATCATTGTGTCATAAATAAATTTAATTATTTAATGTCTAAAAATTAAAAAAAAATACCATGATATATAATTTTTTTTAGATTTATAATTAATATTTATAGTGGAATTTATTTTATGTGTAACCCTATATTAAAAATGCTTTATTTATTAAACTTTGAATTTAACACTTTAAACTATTCTTTAAATAAAATATTATAAATTTTTAATCTAATACAAGTGGATCAAAGAGATCATATTTTTATCTTAAGTATGATTTTGGCCGAAAAAAACATATCCAATAGAATTAGGGAATGCTTTGGGGTAATTATAATATTATTTTTACCTTTAATTACACCATTTACTTTTAATTGTGGTAAATAAAATTTAAAAGTTACCATTAACCAAAAGGTATTTTCATCCTATTGAACCATGTCTCACCAAAGTTCTTCATTAAAGGTACTTATATTTAATATATTTTTATCCTAACATTACCCCATAAGTCCCCCCTAACCCCCCACAAATCTTTATGGATTTTGAAGATGTTTCGAGTGGAGAAAGGAGGGAGCACAATTTAGGTGCAAGGTTTTCCAAACCATGCACAAAAATTGCGTACCTATATCAATGTCATAAAAAATGCGTGAAAATTAATACTTTTCCCTCCAAGGATTTATCCAAACATGGCCCTTTCTTCCCTCATTCGACCCTTACATCCTTTTCATCCCACAAGAACCTAAAAACTCCCTTGGATTTTTGTTTTGAAGGGGGATTTGGTGGAGGAACTTCATACAATCTTAAGTAAGTGTTTCTACCTCTTCGTTTTCCCCGTTTCTTGATGATTTTTTCAATTTATATTAATTACCAATTGACCAGAGGTTATTGTTTCAAACCAAGCGTTTAACCTTGGGTTTTCTTGGTCCAATATTCTGTTTTTAGGATTGATATTCCTTCCTTGTGGTGCAGCGGTGGTGTGTTTGAGTTTTTTCACAAATGATTCAAGGTTTTAAAAAATTTGGTAGGTGTTTCCATTGTCTGTGAAATTTTTATAACATAGATTTATATTTTTATGTTATTTTACTTTTTATTTCAATTTAATTTTGCTAAGAAAATTGGTTTTAGTGGTATTTATTACGAAAATGAATTTTATGTGTCGTTTTAATGTGAAATTGGGGGTTTTCCAATGAAATATTTTATTTTTTCACTTGGTGCTTCCCTATAACAACTTATTTGTTTTTATTGGGATATATTAGATCTGAAAATACTGTTTTTGATGTTTTTACCCTTTGGTTGTTGCTACGAAAATCTGTTTTAATGGTGTTTGTGAAGCCTCTGAACTTTAAGTGCAATGTTTTTGTGAAAATAGAGGTTTTACAATGATATCACTTCTTAAATAATATGGGAATAACCTAAAACTATTTTATTGGTTTCATTGAAAGTTTTTTGGCTTCTAATTATATTTTGTGACTTGTAATTATGCACATGGTGTGCAAATTTGGGATTTCAAGGAGTTTTGGGTTCAAAACAATCAGATATTTTGGGAAGTTGTTTTATTGAAAATCAAAATGTTTTTTTGTGTGTTAAGTGGTTTAAAGTCTGTATATATACATTATAGTTTGTATGTGACCATTGGTAGTGTTTTTATATGAAAATTGATGTTTTTATCATGATGAAATTGTTTGATCCCAATGGGGGAATCCCAGTTAGCTAGGTCGGCAGATATGTACTAGTACGACTAGGGATCCAGATGGGTTTGGCCCTGTTTCACTGATAAAATGGATAAAGAACACTCTAAATAAACTATATGGATGATTTTTTGGGACCAATAGGTTATGGGTATGTTCTCTAACATTGGATTGTTCTTTGGAAAAGATTTGTGACATGGTTACTTTAAACCAAGGTACGAGGAACCAAGGGCCCGAGACTATCTAGTTGCCTAGGGGTGTTCCCAGTTTTGGTGCTCATTTTTTTTGGTAGTTACCCTTGTATTAGGTTTGATTGGATTTAATTTATAGTAGATAAGATGTCTTACTTAATTGTCTAAACATTCTGAAAGTATTAGTTTGAAATCTATTTTCAATTGAATTTTTCATGTCATGGAATTTATCACTACTTTTCTTTACATATTAAAACTGATAGATTTTTCACCATGTATTTCATAATATTTTAAATATTTGGGTTATATGCTATTGATATTTGGATTATATCCTACATACCCCTCTTGGGTGTAAGTTGACTTTATTATGTTTGACTCAGGTAATGGAAAAGCCTCAGGTGAAGGTGGTTCGGGTTGTTCGTCCCCTCCTGTGGTGCGGTGTTGTGAAGATGGATCGGGGGTGATGACCCCTTTTCATGTGCGGTCTTTGTAGATGACATGCTTATACATTTATTGATATTTGGACCCCTTGTATTTTATTTAAAACCATGTATCCAGTTCTGGTTTTTTCTTAAGTCTTTCTTGGCATAGAAATTTTAGAATCTTAATATTTATTGTTTTTAATGTTTTATTCCTTCATACTCAGTTAAATCTTTCCTAAACCAAATTTATTGATACCTAGGCATGTTTTCCAGTATATGGGGAAAGAGAACACCCTTTGGGCCTTATCATGGTCTATCTTTGGTGATGTTATTAGTGGAAATCATATCTAGTTTGTGAAAACCCACATTTTACATACTGATGACAATCGTGTCTGTCAGATTTTTGAAATTTAATTCACAGAAGTGGAAAAATTACATTTTATGCCAATATGAAAATATTCCTAGAAGCTGGGTAAAAGACATTCAAATGTTAGGTAAAATTTTATATATCTAAACTTATTATAAAATGACTCTAACAAATTACATTGGATTAATATAGGTATTTTGTATCTATTTTGACTTTAAAATTAATTTAGATTTAAAAATAATTATTTAAATAATAATCATCTTTTTAAACTATAATGTAGTGTTTTTCACTATTCATTAAAAATTTAATGTTTTTAAAAGAATTCCGAAAACTCAACATAAAATAATTTTTGATATTTAGAATCCAAAAATGAAGTCCATTTTGGAAAATAAAATATCAAAAACTGGGTATTACTATTCATAACTGCCCTTTTAAATGGCTAATTTTACTACGTGTAGTGTACTAGAACTCAGAGATGTGTAGAGCGCAAGTTATTGTATTATTCAAAAAGAAACATATTTTGGAAGCTTGGGGTTTTAAATTCTTCCCTCATTCAAATAATATTGTCCTCTAAATTTCAAGAATATTACTGTATAAAAAGATTTGGGTGGTTCTTCATCATATGTTTTTCAGGTTCCCACATTGCCTGTTCCATTTTTTTCTTTCTCCAAAGAACATTTACCAAAAGATTCATCTAGTTTATCAACACTTGTTCTCAAAGTATAATGAATCTTGATAAGATTTTAAAAATTAGACAGATCGGGTTCTTTCTATATTTCTCTATAAGTGAGTACTTGCATTGGGCAAGTATGTATTTTCTCAACAGTGATATATGGAACACATCATGAACTTTGGAGAGACTTGGTGGAATTTCCAAATGTTAAGCTACAACTAAAATTCATTCTAGAATTTTGAAAGGTCTGATGTACTTGGGACTTAATTTACCCTTCTTATCAAATCCTATAAAACCCTTCTTTGGAGATACCTTTAAGAAAACTTGATCTCCTACATGAAATTCCAAATCCATCCTTCAGTTATCAGCATAGCACTTTTGCCAACATTGATCTTATTTGATGTGGTTTGGATAATCTTCACCTTTTCTATTTTTTCCCCAACAAGTTCTAGACCTATGTCTTTTTTCACCAACATCATCCCAACAAGATGGTCTGTGACATCTCTTCCCATATAATACTTCATATAGTTCCATATAAATACTTGAATGGAAAATACTGTTATAAAAAAGTCTAATATAGGTAAATCCTGATCACAAATACTTTGGAGGTCAAGTGAGAATGATTTAAACAAGTATTATAAGGTTTGAATAGTCTGTTCTGGTTTTCCATTAGCTTGAGGGTGGTAGGCAGAGCTCAAATGATGTTTATAATCTAGGTATTGCTAAAGACTTTTCCAGAATATTGATGTAAAATGGGGATCACAATCAGAAACAATCGATAGGGGGTACAAAATGAAGTATTACAACATCATTAATATATAGTCTTTCAAAACGTTCAAGTGGTAAATCTTCTCTTATAGCCAGAAAATGTTCTGAAATGGTAAGACAATCAACAATAACCCATATTGCAACATTCCTTCTAGAGGTGTTTGGTATCCAAATGATAAATTCCATCATAATATCATCCCATTTATACTTAGTTATGGGAATAGGATATAAGACTCCTCTAGGATGTTGTCTTCCAGCCTTCACCAATTGAAAAATCATACATCATGACACATAATCAGCAATCTTCCACTTCATGTTGTCCCACCAAAAAGGTTACTTCAAATTTATATACATCTTAGTAATTTCAAGGTTTATAGAGAAATTGGAGATGTGAGAATCATCCAAAAATTCCCTTTTAAGGTCACGTATGTCAGGAACACAAAGCCTCTTCCCAAATATCAAAATTCCATCTTCATATATAAATTTAATCAATCTACCATCATTGAAATCATTAATTTTCTTTCAAAACTCCTTATCATCAGTATAAGAACTTTTTATCCTTTCTAGTAAATATGGTTTGGCATCTATTTGAAAAAGTATAGATGTTTTACCTTCCATGATTATTCCGATATCCATATTTAATAATTCCATGAACATATGATCCATTTCAACTCTCATATTGTTCATAACTCCATGATCCTTTTCTCTTAAAGCATCTACCACCTTATTTGACTTCCCCATGTGTTACTGTATAGTATAATCATAATTATTGAGTAGATAAAGACATCACATTTGCTGCAGGTTGAGTTATTTCGGTGAAAAAATATACTTTAAGCTCTTTTGATCTGTATATATCTCACATTTTTCACCATAGAGATAGTGTCTCCATTTCTTCAAAGAAAATATTATAGCTACTAACTCAAGATCCTGAGTGGGATTGTTTTTTTATGAATTTTTATCTCTTCCGATGAATAATAAATAACTCTATCATTCTACATAGGGACAAAACCAAGTCCTTTATTTGATTCATCACTATAAATAATAAACTCATCATCCTCAATGGTAGAGTCAAGATAGAATATTTGACTAATATTCTATAAATCTTTCAAAATATTCTTCACACTATTTTGTCTAATCAAATTTAACCACTTTACATGTGAGCCTATCTAATGAGTTATCCAATCAAGAAAAATTCTTGACAAAACACTGATAGTAACCTAATAAAACAATAAAATTGCATACCTCGGTTATACTCATCAGTGCTGGCCATTATTGGATTTCCCTTCACATAGAAGGATCCACAAAGATTCCATCCATAGAGACAATATTTCCAAGAAAATGAATTTTCTGAAGCCAGAATTTGCATATTCTAAAATTCCCATATAGTTCATTTCTTCTAGGAGTCTTCAGAATAGTGCACAATTGATTTTCATGATCTTCATAGATTTCTAATTATACCAAGATATCATCAATAAATACCACTAAAAAGACATCCTTATTCATTCACGACTGATGATATCTAGATCAATGGTCAATCTTTGAAAAAATATTGAGGTCCTTGAAGTTTATTAAATAAATCATCAATTCAAGGTAGGGGTACTTGTTCTCTTTTGTTATATCATTGATCTCCCGGTAGTCAATGCACAACCACATATATTCATATCTCTTCTAAAAAAATAAGGGCTCCCCATGGAGAAACACTAGAGGAATAAATATTGTATTACTCAATTCCTCTAGTTGTTTCTTTACTTCCACTAATTTCACATTGGTCATTCTTTAAGGGGTATTCAATATGGTCCTTGAAATATGAATTAAGTCTATAGAAAACTCAATTTCTCATTCTGGAGGATATCGAGTTAAATTATCTCGAAACACATCAACATATTCCTGTACAATAGCTACATACTGTATTGGAACATTACTTTCATCACCTGTAGTTCTTTCACTTCTTTCCTCCCCAATAATTGAATTTAGTAGAGCTACTAGGGTCGGATCTAGATAAGAATCAGATGGTGATGTTTCTTCTCTAAAGATAAGGGATTCGTTATCATTATCAAAAATTATAACCACCTCCTTATTACAATAACTGTTCACATCATGGTTGGGAATCTAATCCATACTGAGGATTATATAAAATTCAACCATGTGTATGATAATAAGATCAGTAGATAAAGCATGTTTGTATGCCATAATGGTAACCGGTTGATAAAAAATTATTGCAGTGATACTTCCCTTAGGATTTTTACTGATAACTCCCTTAATAAGTCAAATTGTAAATATCTAATTTTATTGGAAAACTGGGATGATATGACAGAATACGATGATCCAGAATCAAATAAAGCATTGGATAATTTTGAGTAAATTATTCAAGTACCTGCCACCACATTATTAGAAATTTCATCCTCATCCATAGTGATAACATTAGATTATCCTTTCTCCCTTTCCTTTCCTGAGTTAATTTTACTTTATTCTTAAAAAATTCAGTTTCATAATACTCCATTTCATTACAATTGAAACATTCAACATTGATAGCCTCTTTCTTCACCTTGAAATCCCGATCTGGTGTCATTTTCCTCCACACTGGTAACAAAATCCCATCCCCTTTAGGCATGTAGCAGGATGTTTCATCCAACAATTACTGCAGGGAAGAAATTCAAATTTTCCATGCTTCCACTTACTTCTTTTATTAGAGTGTTCAATGGATCTCTTCCTCTCTTGGTTCACTTTAAAGACATAGGAATTAGACAATTCATTTACTCTCTTGATAGCACATGAGATTATACCTTCATATGATGAGAATTATTGTGAGACTAATTCTCAATTGAGAAATGGTCTTAACCCATAAAAATTACCAATATTACTTCTTTGGGTACATATATAATCTGCATCACCCTTTGCTAACCTTGTAAAGATTGCCTCATTCATTGGGACATTCTCATCCTGCTTTTGCCTCAAACTCAGAAATTTCCTTTCAATTTCTGCTCGATGTTCACAAGGAAAGTATTTTTTTAAGAAAATCTCTTTAAACTCACTCTATTACATATTTCATACTTCTTCATCCTCCTTTTTGTTTTGAATTAATGACCACCATTTATCATCATCTCCAGAGAGGTGATAAAATTCAATAACAACTTTTCCCTTTTCTCTACTCCTAAAGAATGAATAATTTTCTCTAAGGAATGTATCCATTTCTCAGTTACAAATATATTTTCAGTCCCATTGAATATTTGTGGTTTTTATATGATGATTTCTAACATTGATCCTCTATGTTGTGAATCATGGTGCTCCATACAGCTAAGGTTATCATTCATAACCTGAGTAATTTGTCCTAGTATGGTTATAAGATGTTCATCCCCAATTTCATCACCAAATCCACAATAATTATCTTCAGTAGGAGGGTAATCCATATATGGATTATGTGCATTGATAGAGTTTTCATTCCTTCCACCAATTTTTTCTTTAAAATAATGGAATACCCTAGGTTAGTTTATGAATCACAGTGCATAATTACAAATGTTTAAAATACTTAACAAAAATGGAACAATTAATTGATATAATCCATAATAATAAAAATGTTTTCATTGAGAACGTAATTTATCATAAATAATTCCTAATGGTTTGTAAAGAAAATGTTAATTATCTTAAACATATCCCCCGAGAGTGTCAAACCATGTGCATAGTAAGTCATGTTGTCATGTACTAGGATACACCAGGTCAAGCCTGAAACTATTTGTTAGGTTTTCTGTCCTAGGCTCATATGTACTAGAACCACATCTACTTGTACTATCAAGATAGGGATGTATTTCTTGGAAAAACCACATAATATTTACATTACCAAAAATTATGGAAGTTCTTCTATAATAATCCTCAAAATCTACCTTAGGGTAATGTTCTCTAATCAGAGTTAATCTAAATATAGTTTCCAAGGTTTATACTAAAATTCTTCTCATACCAACTATAACCCCCTGACCCTAGTTACCTAGAGTTTGTGAATTATTTAATAACATTAGAATGATCACAAGAAATCAATTCCTGAAAGACATATTATTTTAGTTTCCTTGGAAGTATGAGATACATACATAAGTTTTACATTACATTATGAAATAAAAACACATTGTGCCTTCTTTGGACACACTCATATCCCTTATCCTATCCCTACAGGTCAATCATATTATACTTATTTCACATAATTGGAAAAAACATAATAAAGTGTTTAGCGCAGATTCTCAGTAATGATGACAACATAACCTAAATTGTCATAAATAAACATAAACATTTAAGAAAAAGTATAAGACTAAAATGCAAGCCTTTTAAACATAAACTTCAGTATAATATGGAAAAGATAAATAAAATAATTCCATTTACATGTTCACAGGGATATTCCACAAGTCTAGTAATCACGTGTAATTTCAATAGAAAATTTCATAATTATGGAATGAATAATGCCAGACATCATGACCAGATAGTCAAAGACTCAAGCCAAGACTACAAATAAAAATATTGTCAAGGACTTGTGCTAAGACACTAGTTTGTCACATGAGATATATCAATGCATCAAGGGTCTATATTGGGACCTTCCCATCACTTACTACATCCAATAAATGCCTCATATAAAAAGTTTAAAACATAACATAAACATTTGTATTGAAACTAGAATATGAAATGTTAATACTTTAACCATAAATCATGATTGTTATAAAAATAACACATCCAGAGTTAAACATATCCCAAAACGTTCAATAAAATTTGGATGATTGTATCATAATAAATCGGCTACAAACAAATGTAAAATCTAACAAAAGATGTTGACATAGATGGAATCAATACAAAAACTATTTGAGTGAAATAACACTTCTAACATTGAATTCATTTAAAATTAAAAAAAAAACTTTCTTTTGAAAATATTATTATTAGATTTTAAGGTAAGCTTGGAAGGTTTTATAATGGTGGAAAATAGTCTCACCCTCTGTATACGTTATAAAAACATTCTTTCCTTAATTTGTCGAAAAATTCATAAAGTACCTTGTTTGGAAAACAACAGAAGGATTCCTTTCAAAATAATTTATTAAAAGTACAACAAGGATATAAATGAATTTAACCCACAATTTAGGAAATAGTAATGGTGTTTTTAAATACATTGTTAATAAATATTGATGTGGATGATAAAGAGGTCCTCGTAGATACTCACGTATAAACAGCCTTGGATGATAAAAACATTGTAAAATTAACCCTTACCTTGCAATTTTCCTCAGTATAGGGTACATTAACCTTCGTTATAGTTGTGAAATAATTGTAATTAAATTATAAAAGAACCACATACATAACGATGATATCATATTGTATCCCCTAATATTTCTTTGTTAATAATGTTTCAATAGTATCATGGTTTCGGTTGTTAACTAATTCATTTTCATTCATATGATTTATTACATAAGTAATGTTAATTATGTATATAATTTATTTGATTAATATCCATAATTATATTTAGTTCGTAAATATTTTTTTTAATGATTAAATGAAAATTATTCTTGAATGGTTACGATGGGAATGAAATCTCATCGCGTCGTGGAGACGGTAAGTTGTACGTACACATGAGCGAAAATATAATTATATTGATGATGAAATAGTAGGTAATTGGATTGTATATTATACATATAGAAAAATTAACCTGTTATGTTTATTATTTATATCAATTATACTCATTATTATACCCATCCAAATAATGAAGTGTTGAATAACAAACTACACTACGACGTGGAGATCATAAACCGTACGTACACATGTATGGTGACTTTATCATTAAAATAATGGGTAGAATGATGAATATGGTTATACCATATTTATAGTAATATTTCATTATGTAGAAGGTACTGGAGTTATTATTTTATTATGGAAACAACAAAGAAATCAGAAGTGGAATAAGAAAAGAAGTTTGAAAGAGGGGATTAAATAATTACCTCTTCTTCAGGTGCTTCCTTTTTGATTTGAACAAAAGGGCTCCTTAGGTTGGATTTTGGATATTAATAAGGCCTATAGGTTTAATTTTGTGTAGTGTGTAGGATATGTGAGAAAGTGATGTAAAAACCAATCAGCTTTGGGGTGTGGATTTGGGAGAAGGGGAAGTACGCTTTTATAACAGATGTAAGGGGAACTTTTGGAAGATATTGAAATATTAATTTATTATAAAATCATTTTCAGTTTCTAATAGCTCTGAATGGATTTATTTCGAGGATAATTCGGGCATGGGTTAAAATCCTCTCAACCAATAGGTTTTATACAAGTTTAGTTCACCATATTGACTTTGTTTTTTATATTTAACTCTTAGTTAAATAGTTTAACTTTAACCATGTCTTCTTGTATTTTTTTATTACATAGTTAATATAGTTACTATAAAATGACAAGAAAACCTCAATTGGTCCATTTATATAATATCTAATAGTATATATGTCCTTTCTATGAATCTTAGTTTTTTTTGGAATTTTATATCATTTAATAAAATAGTATTCATTTTAAAAACTCATTTATTTCATTTTGACACAATTTAATATTTGGTTTTTTAAGTCATAGGAACTTTATTGCATCGAAAAAAATATTTTTAATCAACCCTAACATGTCATATACAAATATAAAATTCTTTTATGACATAAAATGTTTCAATTTACATTTATTATAATATTTACAAGATAAATTATTTTAATCATTAATTTATAAGGTAATTATTGCATGATCATTGGGTCATAAATAAATTTCAATATTTAAGGAATAAAATATATAAATAAAATACCATGATGTACGAAAAAATTTTAGATTTATAATGAATATTCATAAACTAATTTTTATTATGTGTGACCCTGTATTAAAAATGTTTTTGTTATTAAAATTTGAATTTAAAACTTTTAACACGTCTTTAGATAAAATATAATAAATTTCCAAATATAATAAAAGTGGATCAAAAGGATCATATTTTTGTCCTAAGGTTGATTCTGGTCAAATAAAACTATTCCAATTGAATTATTACATGTGTTGGGTTAATTATAATACTATTTTAACCTTTAATTACCCTATTTAATTTTAATCATGGTAAATAAAATTGAAAAGTTACTTTTCACCAAAAATTATTTTCATCCTATTGAAACACATTTTACCTACTGATGAAACCCATGACTATCGAATTTTCGAAATTCAATTCACTGAAGAGGTAGCATTACATTTTATAAAAATTTGCAAATGTGCCAAGATGGTGGGTAAAAGACGTTAAAAAGTTATATAAAATTTTATATATCTTATCTTATTATAAATTGACTCCAATAAATTACATTGGATTAAAATATTTATTATGTATCTATTTTCACTTTAAAATAAATTTATATTTAAAAATAATTTTTTAAATAAAAATTCGTTTTTTAAACTATAACGCAGTGTTTTCACTATTCATAAAAAATTGAAAGTCTTAAGAAAAATACCAAAAATTCAACCTAATATAATTGAAATATTCCAAATCAAAAATTAATGTCCAATTTGAAAGATAAATTTTTAAGAAGTTGGTATTAATATTCATAACTACCTTTTTAAACGGCTAGTTTGATTGGTCGTGGTGTGCTAGAACTCGAAGCTTCATACAGTTCAAGCTATTATATTATTAAAAGAGTTGGATATCATATAGGCTTGGGGTGTTACATTATGGATATAAACAAATCTACATAGACCTATAAGATGAAGAGTAAATGACATACAATTCTACCCAAGTAGTGTTCTCCTTTCAGATGATTCATTTTGGCTTAAATAACATTGTAACCACATATCAACATACCTTGAATTGCATATTCAAACCCTTCATAGTTAGGTTTTTAAGACTTCTAAATCGATGATATGATGGTAAACTATGAAAAAGTTCTGACCACTTGGCTGACCTAGGAAGAATCTTACACAAACTGCAACAACATAGCTTGAAGATGAACCTATTGAAATGTGCTTTCATTGTAACCTTAGGGAAATTTCTAAGCATCATCGTACGTCATTGAGAGATCGTAGTAGATACAGAAAAAACTACAAATATACTTTTCATTTCACCTACTAAAAATCTTAAAGAGTTGAGAGGAATTCAAGGACACTTCTTCAACATCTGGTGCTTTATAACCTATCTAGATGTAAAGTGTCTGCCCTTCCCCAAATTGATGAAGAAGGGGGTCATGTATCATTGGACTAATAACTATCAAGAAGAATTTAAAAAACTTAAAGAGTACCTCTTGAGTCCACCAATATTGATGCCACTTATTGAGTGAAATCCACTCACTACGTATGTAACAGACCTGAAGTGATCATTAGGAGCCTTTCATGCGCAAAAGAATGATTTTGGGAATGAAAATGGGCTCTATAATTTCATTCGAACCATGATAGATGGAGATACTTTTTATTCATACATATATACAACCTACCTAATGTTAATCATTTAATTTAGTAAGCTAATGCGCTATATAAATTTCCATGAGGTCTAACTGGTCCCCATAAATAACTCACTAAAATGCATCCTCAGTCTCCCTATATTGACAGGACAAATGACATTGTGGGTGTTTATTCTTCAAGAATTTGATATATGGTTTGTTCAGCATAAAGAAGTTAGAAGTCAAGACTTTATAGATTTTCTATAAGAATGCATCACAGCCCAAATATCATCATTAAACACTGAATTTCAAGATGAAGAGATATTCCATATTCTATAAAATCCCCAAACAAAAAAATACTTTCACAATGCATCCAAAAGACCAACAGGAATGAGGATGGGGGACAATAAGCTCAAAAAGTTTGGGTTAGGGATTTATCACATTCCCCCAGCAAAGGTGGTCTTATAGTACTTCTTTATGATGTTAGAATTTTGTACGAACCATGAGGTGGAGAACTAGTCTCCCATTGAAGGTCTAGAACTGGCACTCCAAATACTAGTGAATCGCCTAGAGGTAAATAGAGACTCATAGTTGGAAATTAAACACATCAATATGGATTTCACCATAAAAAAGAATAAATAATCCCTTTTATAGATGATGACCCAAGGTTAAAGGTAGGGTTCCCATCATAATCAACATTGACACAGATCTCTTGATCCAAAAATGCCTAAAAATATGCATGGAGAAATCTATCCACAACTTTGGTAGATCGAAATCAGGATGAAACGATCATCATCATCGCTCATCACAGAATGGTATCCCCTTTTGTTTGTGTCATAATAGGGGAGATCAATGACGTTATCCCTATCCTGATTTCATATGTTTATACATTTCATAGATGAATCCAATTATGGATTTACTTTAGGATATATTATTCCCACTGGATAGAGCTGAAAAATAAGAAATATAATGTAGAGAGACCAAATTCACTCTATATGATTGCACAAATCAAAAAAATCCTCTAAAATGAGTATTATATGGATTATTTCTCAGTTGTATCGATATAAAAGAGATTTTAGACATTGTGGATGAAGTACATGTTAGGGAATGTGGTTCTCATCCACTACGGGAAAAATGGGTATTTGCGACGGGTTATTTGCGACGAGGATAAATCTCGTCGCAAATAGTTTCGTTAAATACTTATTTGCAACGGGGGTATTTTCCCGTCGCAAATAAGTAGCCTTTTGCGACGGGATTGTTTTCCCCATCGCAAAAGAACTGCCGCGCGTGTGCGCCACATCGCGGGAAACTTATTTGTGACGGGCGGTTATTGCCCGTCACAAATAACAGGCGGTGGTAAAAGGTATTTGCGACGAGGGAATATTCCCGTCGCAAATAGTATGTCGGCAGGTGGTTATTTGCGACGGGACCCGTCGGAAATAACTATTTAACTGTTGACCGTAATAAATGATGGCTAAGGTATTTGCGACGGGTACCGTCGCAAATAATAGTATTAGCTACGGGATACCCGTCGCAAATGGTCCCGTCGCAAATAATCTAACCTATAAATACCCCCATCCGTTTTTTTTTCAATTCATTCTCAACCTCCATCTTCTCCTTCTCTCAAAATTCTATTTCTAGAGTTCAGTGTTTCTCAAGTTTAATTTTTTTCTCCGGAGTTAATATTGAAGTTTTCAAGAACGATCAGAGATCAAGCTCAGATCAATTTTCAAGGTATTTATGTTCATTTTAATTTAGTATTTATTTTAAATTTTTTATTAGTTTCAATTATTCTTAATTAGTTGTTATTTAATTATGATTACATTTTTTTGTTACTTAATAAATTTAAATTATTAGTATTGTTCATAGTTAATTGTAATTAGGAATAATTAGTAATAATTTTCATTAATTAAGAATAAATATTAATAATTAATAATAAATATCAATAATTAGGAATAATAACATTATTACATTATTAGTTTATTTTATTATTAATATTAAAATAATACAATTTTTTATATTATATACAATTCTCCTTTCATCTGTGTGTTTTCTATCTCCACATGTATTATTTGTATGTGGAGACCGAAAACACACAGATGAAAGGAGAATTGTATATAATATAGAAAATTATATTATTTTAATATTAATAATAAAATATACTAATAATTTTATTATTCCTAATTATTTGTAATTATTCATATAATTACTAATAATTAGGAATAATTACCAATAATTAGCAATAATTAGAAATAATTAGTAATAATTAGTAATAATTACCAATAATTAGGAATAATTACCAATAATTAGTAATAATTACCAATAATTAGTAATAATTACCAATAATTAGTAATAATTACCAATAATTAGTAATAATTACCAATAATTAGTAATAATTATCAATAATTAGTAATAATTACCAATAATTAGTAATACTTACCAATAATTAGTAATAATTACTAATAATTAGTAATAATTACCAATAATTAGTAATAATTGGTAATAAGTATCAATAATTATCAATAATTAGTAATAATTAGTAATAATTACTAATAATTACCAATAATTAGTAATAGTTAGTAAAAATTACCAATAATTAGTAATAGTTAGTAATAATTACCAATAATTAGTAATAATTACCAATAATTACCAATAATTACCAATAATTAGTAATAATTACCAATAATTAGTAATAATTACCAATAATTAGTGATAATTAACAATAATTAGTAATTATTACCAATAATTAGGAATAATTACCAATAATTACCAATAATTACCGATAACTAGTAATAATTAATAATAATTAGTAATAATTACCGATAATTAGTAATAATTAGTAATAATTACCAATAATTAGTAATAATTACCAATAATTACCAATAATAAGAAATAATTACCGATAATTAGAAATAATTACAGATAATTAGGAATAATTACTGATAATTAACAATAATAAGTAATAATTAACAATAATTAGTAATAATTACCAATAATAAGTAATAATTACCAATAATTATCCCTAATTACCGATAATTATCAATAATTACCGATAATTAGTAATAATTAGTAATAATTAGGAATAATTAGTAATAATTACCAATAATTACCCATAATTACCAATAATTACCCATAATTACCGATAATTACCAATAATTACCGATAATTACCAATAATTAGAAATAATTACCAATAATTAGGAATAATTACCGATAATTACCAATAATTAGTTATAATTACCAATAATTAGTAATAATTAGGAATAATTAGTAATAATTATCAATAATTAGTAATAATTAGTAATAAATACCAATAATTAGTAATAATTAGTAATAATTACCGGTAAATAGTAATAATTAGTAATAATTATGAATAATTACCAATAATTAGTAATAATTAGAAATAATTACTAATAATAAGTAATAATTACTAATAATTAGTAGTAATTACTACTAATTAGTAATAATTACTAATAATTAGTAATAATTAGTAATAATTAGTAATAATTAGTAATAATTAGTAATAATTAGTAATAATTATTAATAATTAGTAATAATTACCAATAATTAGAAATAATTAGTATTAATTACCAATAATTAATAATAATTAGTAATAATACCGGTAAATAGTAATAATTAGTAATAATTATGAATAATTACCAATAATTAGTAATAATTAGTAATAATTACTAATAATTACTAATAATTAGTAATAATTAGTAATAATTAGTAATAATTAGTAATAATTAGTAATAATTACCAATAATTAGTAATAATTAGTAATAATTAGTAATAATTACCAATAATTAGTAATAATTACCAATAATTACCAATAATTAGTAATAATTAGTAATAATTAGTAATAATTACTAGTAATTAGTAATAATTACCAATAATTAGTAATAATTAGTAATAATTACCAATAATTATTAATAATTAGTAGTAATTACCAATAATTAGTAATAATTACCAATAATTAGTAATAATTACCAATAATTATTAATAATTAGTAATAATTAGTAATAATTACCAATAATTAGTAATAATAATAATAATTCGTAATAATTACCAATAATTGTTAATAATCACCAATAATTAGTTGTAATTACCAATATTTAGTAATAATTAACAATAATTAGTAATAATTATCAATAATTAGTAATAACTAACAATAATTAGTTATAATTACCAATAATTACCCATAATTACTGATAATTACCAATAATTAGAAATAATTACCAATAATTAGGAATAATTATCAATAATTAGTAATAATTAGTAATAATTAGTAATAATTACCAATAATTAGTAATAATTAGTAATAATTTGTAATAATTAGCAATAATTATCAATAATTTGTAATAATTAGTAATAATTGGTAATAATTACCAACAATTAGTAATAATTAGTAATAATTGGTAATAATTACCAACAATTATTAATAATTAGTAATAATTACCAATAATTAGTAATAATTACCAATAATTAGGAATAATTACCAATAATTAGTAATAATTACCAATAATTAGGAATAATTACCAATAATTACCAATAATTACCAATAATTACCAATAATTACCGGTAAATAATAATAATTAGTAATAATTTGTAATAATTAGGAATAATTACCAATAATTAGGAATAATTACCAATAATTAGTAATAATTAGTAATAATTACCAATAATTAGTAATAATTAGTAATAATTAGTAATAATTAGTAATAATTACCAATAATTAGTAATAATTACCAATAATTAGTAATAATTACCAATAATTAGTAATAATTACCAATAATATTAGTACAATGAAAATAATAAAAAATTTATATAATATTAAAATTATCAATATTTGTAACAGGTTTTTCTTTATTCTCAACATATTTAATTCTTAAAGGGTCAATTTTTAGGTCCATCTCAATAAAAAGTTTGCGTCAGTCGTGTATGATGTAAACTCTATAATTATGCTAGCTTGAGTGTTTTTTCTAACAAATTATTCAAAACCAATAATGCTTTTATATTTTATAGAAAAATATGGAACAACGAGGTCATCAACAATCATTATTAGGTGACCGCATATTGATAAATCAACATAGAAATCCAAACGGTTCTGGTTTAAATCCATTATATGTATAGGGTGTGGAGACTTTTTTATCATTTGCGGCATCAAATCCAGAATTTTTTTCAGAAGGCAAAATAAAATTCCCTTGCAGAAAATGTGCATTGAGAACATTTGACACATTTGACAATGTAGGGGAACATCTCTTGCGTTTTGGTTTTCAACTAGATTATGTTTTTTTGTATCAACACGGTGAACGCAGTTCCAAAGCAGGTGATACCAACTTGATTCCAGATCCATCCCGGTTTCAAGATTTAGTACATGATGTAGCAGGTTCATCTGTTCAACATACATAAACTCTGGCTGATATAGCATCAAATCCTGAGTTGGCACCGTCTGAATTTTATGAGTTGTTGAGGTCTGCTGAGGATGCATTATATCCTGGCTGCAAGATGAGAAATTTAGAAGCAGTTGCAAAATTTATGGCTATCAAATCAGATAACGGAATGTCAAACAGCTATTTTGACCAGATATTTTCTTTGCTTAAAACACTGTTACCCGAAGGAAATGTTTTACCTGCAAATTACTATGAGAGTAAGAGGCTGGTTAGAAATTTGGGACTTACTTGTCAGAAGATTCATGCATGTTCAAATGACTGCATTTTATATTCTGGGGAAAATGAGTCGTTGGATAGTTGTCCCACATGTGGGCAACTGACATATAAAGAAGGAAAACACGGGAAGTCTGGTTTGATTCCTGTAAAATAGTTGAGATATTTTCTGCTTACTTCCATACTTCAGCGTTTATTCATGTCTAAGAATACAGCGACAATGATGTCATGGCATAAAGCGAATATTTCAACCGATAAAAGTTTGAATCATCCAGCCAATGGTGATTCATGGAAACATTTTGATAGATTGCATCCATCCTTTGCTTTAGAAGCTAGAAATGTTCGACTAGGCCTTTCCACTGATGGTTTCTATCCGTTTGGATCTTATGGTAGTCAATATTCGTGTTGGCCTGTTTTTTTAACTCCGTACAATTTAACTCCATGGATGTTGATGAAGGAGCCATATATCTTTTTGACTTTACTAATTCCAGGATATCCGAAGAAAAATATTGATTTTTATTTGAAACCATTGATTGATGAATTAAATTTATTGTGGAGTATTGGTGTTAGTACATATGATGTTGCAACGAAATAGAATTTCATACTGAGAGCAGCATTGAGTATCGATGACGACACCCCACATTTAAGAGTCGGTGATGACGATGACGTTAATGATGTCACATATGAATTTGAAATGGTAAGAGATGAAGCAACTGTAACTCTAATGGATATCGATGATGTTGAGGAGCAATATAAAGATGACATTGACATATATGAAGATTATGATGAAGATGAACACTGATAGAATTCTATGGTATTTATATACAATCATAATATGTATATATGTATATATAATAGTAATTATCAATTATTTGCTAACAACATTAACATTTTATGTTTCAGATGGACAACGCCACATTTCGTGAGTTGGCAGATGTTGACCTGCCTTTCGATGCAGATGAGTTGCTGGCAGATGATCCCCAGCCTGCAGGCACTCCAGGGAGTACGCGGAGGGGGCGCAGTCTTGCACGATTGATGATTCCTGACCTCGTCCCCGAGCGACGTCCACGTCTTGGGTTTGATTCACGCACATGGAGGTGTGATAACCTGTGTGATAACCTGTGGATTTGACTAAGATTTCATTAATCTATTCACATAATAAATATTTATTATTTTTACAGTTTTCCGCATATAGCAGTCGGACAGGGCAGCGCTATTTTGCGCAACTATTTCTCTCAGTCGTGGACCACATGGGAGCAGATTCCCATTGATGTGCAGCAGGCCATGTTCGGCCATTGGTTGGTACGTACGTAAATAAATAATTTTTATTTTGAAAATTATTTCATTTCAAAATTGATATTTTGATTTATTTGTAGGGTTTATGGTATCCAATCGAGGATACCATGCGTGACGCCATCCACGAGGCATAGGAGGTGGGCATGCGTGATCGCCTTCTTCAGTTTTTGCACAATTTAAGAAAAGATGCCATGAAGAAAGCAGGAGTGTCCGATTTTGACGAGTCATGTAGAGCACACCGACCAGAGTACATTTTATCCCATGTATGGGAGGGATTATGTGCGCACTGGTTGAGTGGTGCCTTTCAGAGGAGATCATCGGTGGGGAGGCAGAATCGGGGGAGACAGGAGGTGACTCATCGAGCTGGGAGTCGTTCTTTCAGTACTCATAGACAGCACCTGGTATGTACATTATTTATAAATATTTTATATAGCTATAAATATTAACAGTTTATTTTTTATTCTTATAGGCTGTCGAGCACCCCGATATTACAGAGTACGACGTATATCGGAGGATGTATAGTGATCCTGCTACTGGGGAGCTCAGAGGTGATCATCAGCATCACATCATGGTCAGTATTATTTGTTTTCAAGTTTAAAAATTAACTGCATATAATATATTCACAATTTTAATTTTAAATTGAAACTACAAGAGTCATATGAGGCCGCAGCGTCACAGGCCCGACCTGAGAGTCAGGCCGAGTCATCAGATCAGACCACTGGCCGGCAGTTTGATGAGGCGGCATGGATGCAGGCCACCCAGTATGCCTTCGAGAAGGGCTGGGTAGTTGGTATCAGCTCTCGACTGACTCCCGGAGATTATTATGGCAGTGCTGCGATGTCGGCGCCTAGCTCGAGAGGAGCTCATGCATCTTCTTCTGCTACATATTATGAGGATCAGTTGCGATCTCATACTGCACTGATAGAGAGTCTCTGACATGAGCAGGAGTAGATGCGTCAGCAGCATGAGGAGGAGCGTCGACGCTAGTAGCAGCTGTACAAGGAGCAGACGAGTCGGTGGCAGCAGCAGCATCAGGAGCAGATGGAGTACATGCGCTGACTCACTCATGCTTTAGGGATGGAGTTTCCTCCACCACCATCTGCAGATCCCCCCCTCCCCCCCTCCTTCAGATTAGAGTTTGTTTTTATGTTATAAAATTTTTGAAATCAAAATATGATTTTTTTTCTATTCGTAATTTCTGTCTCATTATAAAATTTTAATAATATTATATTTTGAAATAACAATATTAATATGAATAATAATATTATTTATATTTTATAATATTAAATTTTATATATATATTAAAATTTTATAATATTATAATTTAATTATATTTTTTTGTAATACTTTAATTATTTTAATATTTGAATGTAAAATAATTCTATTATTTTTATATTATTTAAAATATCTTATTAATATTTTTTTATTTATGAATTATAATTCTAATATTATTATATTAATTAAATCATTTATTAATATTCTATTATTTTTTATTTTTGAATTATAATTCTATTATTATTATATTAATTAAAATAATTTATTAATAATTTATTATTTTTATTTGTGAATTATAATTCTATTATTATATTAATTAAAATCATTTATTAATATTTTATTATTTTTTATTTTTGAATTATAATTGGATTATTATTATATTAATTAAAATAATTTATTAATAATTTATTATTTTTTTTATAGTATTTGCGATGGGATACTATGCCCGTCGCAAATAGTATTATTATTATATTCATTAAAATAATTTATTAATAGGTTTTTTTAAATAGTTTTTGTGACGGGTCCCGTCGCAAAAACTATTTGTGACGGGTCCCGTCGCAACAGGTATTTGCGACGGGACCCATCGCAAAAACTATTTTAAAAGTTTTTTTTCAAATATACGGAGTACTATTTGCGACGGGGAGAATACCCGTCACAAAAAAAGGCTTTATCAATGGTCCCGTCGCAAATAATTGTTGTTGCGACACCGTTTTCAGCAACGGGCCATTTGCGACGGGCCCCCGTCGCAAAAAGCCATTTGCGACGGGATCCTGTCGCAAATGACCCGTAACAAATACCTGTTTTTCTAGTAGTGATCAATTTGGATACATGCTTTCCCACACAATTCAAAGGCTTGGATTATTTTAGTCGTCAATGATGCAGGATTGAAAGGAATTCACCAAGTAGATTCATTCATTCAAAGTGCAAGCCAACTGCATTCATCAACCCTCAATGTTGTTATATATTTCAATATACTCATGTGATTTTTTCCTACGGGGGATTGATATTATGGGGATATAACCTCTATCTATGGCCATGTATTTCATGTATATTCTTATAGCTAATGATTTCTTCTCTAAATGGGTTGATGAAATACCTCTCAAAGAATTCATGGGAAAAAGAATTTTTATCATATTTAAGGCCAAAATAATTACTATATTTGGTGGCACTCGTACATTATTGATGTGAAATGGCACCAATTTTAGTTGGGATGATGTAGAAAATCTATATCAGGAATATGACATCAAATCCAACCATTACTCCTATTATCATGGAGTTCCTAATGGACATATAGAGGATTTTAATAAGACCATGTTGAACAAACTTCTTAAGATGGAGGATAAAGATAAAAATTCCTGGCCTAACTAGATCTTGAATGTCATATGGGCTTACCAGACTATGACCCATACTGCAATATAGGAATCCCCATACTCATTGATACACAGAACGGAAGCAGTCTTGATTATTAAGGTCTAGTTTCCATTATTCTGTGTGTACATATGTGATCAACTATATACAGATGAAAAATACTAGAAATGAATAGATGAATTGGATTTATTGGATGAAAAAATATGACATGCCTTGCATAACATGTAATTTTACCATAATCGAATAATGCAAGATTTTAGCAAAACAATCTGCCTTTGCCCATTCCTCCAAGGAGTGTTGGTGTCGGTACTTATCACTCCAACGATATCAAAAAAGAAGCCTAAAAAACATGACCCAAAAAGGGAGGGACCTAATTCCATACACAAGGTCTACTCAAATAGAGCTTATTCTTTGATCCCAATGGATGAACAAATTATTATGACTCCAAAAAATGAAAGGTTCCAAAGAATTATTTCATGTAATATAATGAGATACTTCCTAGATGTAGGATATTATACTACATATCCCCAAAAACCTCCCTTCTTCATAAAATTAAACTGCGCAGTTGGTCTTCATTGGAAAACCACATAATGCATGACAAAAAATTTGTGTCATACGACATTAAAAATCATGGAAACATTATCCTTGTCATATAATGAAAAACTAAATTATATGAGGTCCTAGTAATATGTCCCAAAATTGAAAGACACCATTCATTATAACCCACATGAAATTAAATTTTATGGTTAACGTCTCCCTCATTTGACACTAATATCCTCTGAAATACCACAAGTTGACACTCCCTATGGTCCCTCAAATATGAAGAAGAAAATCATTGAATTTCCCATGCATAAGCCTCACATACATCACAACCACACCATAGTGGAACTTGGGCCTCTTTATATGTATAATCCCAATTATATTACATATATGTTTCATGATGTTAAAATACACATTTCTACTAAGAACAATATGTGGCTTCATTCTCATTCCATTACCCCAAGATATATTTGGGCTAGATTATGAATCCACTTGTTTGTATACAGGATGAGATTTAATTTCTTTTAAACCACACAATATATTACTCAATAAAACAAAAGGTGTTAATCATATACTAATAAATATCGATCTAGTTTTCATAATATTTCTCTCATCCTAATATTTAAATATGACAACACTAACCCCCAATAAAACAAAAGGTGTTAATATTTCTCTTATCGATATATTTTTCATAATATTTCTCTCATCATAAAAATTGCACGATCATTAAGGATCATGATTAAAAAATATAATACCAAATAAAAGTCATCAAATAATTAAAAAAAATTATAACTTTTATTAGAATAATTTAAAAATAATTTAAAATCATGGGAACATAAAATAATAATGTTGAATAATATATAAATATGAAACGAACATAAACATATGGAATTATCACCTTTATGAGACACACAATCACACCCACACTTGTGAACAAAAATAATCATGTCTGTAAATAAATATCTCAGGAGATATAAATACTTAACCAATTCATTTAATACTGATATAGGCACCCACAAATTAACACTAACACATATCTATTCCCTAAAAAATTTAAATATATAAACATATCATAAAAACACATCATAAGAAAATTGGTTTTATGACATTTCCAAATGATATCACGTAAAGTGATATCAAAAGTAGATCAGTGGATACAAAAAATTAAATAACCCAAAAGTATTGTTTCATTGATGCATTTATATGGTGATTTTGAAAACCTAAAATCAAAGGAGTTGGATTTTTCATAGTTATAGAGGAAAAATAAATTGAAACATAAAAAAGGCTCTAAAAAATATTCCCTCGTATAATCTAAAAAAGGATAAGTTATGATTCAAATTTGAAAATATGAATTTTGTGAAATTTAAAGGATTTATTTTTTCAAAAAATACATAGAAATAAATTTCAACAATTGGTCCATGAAAAGACTTATATTACATTCATATGTAATATGAACTGGGAGAAGAAGATTATGATATTCAAAGGAAAAACATTTAGAGTAATTTGAAAATACTATTTTTTAAACTGACATTATAAAAAGACTGATAATTAATATATTTAAAAATATGAAGAGTAAAATATTATGATCACAAAAAATAATACATATTTTAATTTAAAAGTAATAATGAATGAAATTAGAGGGATGATTGAACCTGAATATGTAATAAAAATTTCTCATTTAGAGAGGATAATAGTTATTCCTAACATCATTAAATTTTGAGAAGAATAAAATCTATCAAATAAGACATATTTGATGTGGAAAAATTAATTCCCTTATAAAATTAGGAGTAAAATCATTGTAATATAATTATTGGACATAATGAAAAAAATATTTTAGATCTATATACAAATAGTAAAACTCATGACACATGAAAAGAATCTTTCCCATGAAAACCCCCCAAATTCATCAAGTAAGAATTATTTTAAAGGGGTTTTATAAGATATAAATTTATATTACTATAAAATAAATAGGTAATAAATCATAATTAAATCATAGTGAATAATTAAACTGACATATAATAATAATGTTTAACATTTTGAATTTTGACATAATAAAAAAATATTTAGTTGAAAATCACGTTTAACTTTAATATTAACATCTATAAAAAAAATTTAATAACTTGCATCATTACAAAATTAACTAATTATTTCAAAACCTTATTCATATATATCCCCATTACAACTCTTTAAGTAGAATCATTCAATATATGTTCATGTATGTTTGTTCCCTGACCTTGAGAGATGTTCCTGTTTATGAAATTTTCAAACCTTGTGTGAGACTTTGGTTGGGTGTATTTTCTGAATATTGGGAGACCTTATAAGTATTTTGGGGGTTTCGGGTTTGAATTTCAGTTTTAGTGATATAAAGATGAGGCACGTAGTTAGAACACTACTAGTTCCAACAATGTACCACAACCGTGTTTTCATATATTTATAGGTTCATGATTTATTTACATGTGATTGGGGATTCATGAGAACATGCAATCTATACAGAAAGATATAGAGGTATTACACATAGGTAAAACACTTTTTGATCAACTGTGGGAACTAAACATGAAAAATGAAACATTTAAAAAATAATTTCAGCATGATTGGTGCACAGTTTGTCCAACAATGTGTCCAAACTGTAAACTCTAATAAAAAATGGAATTTTTCATTTCTTCTCTTTATACCCTTTATGTTTTTAATCCATTTTCCTCTAATTTTTAAATATCATCCTTATGTTTAACAACCATTCCTCCTCCTCTCTTTCCATAGTGGATATCCCTTGTTATATATCCAAATTTTCATCTATATTATGAATTTTCCAAAATATATTAAATCTATTAGTTCATTCCAACCTCATCCTCATATATCTTATTATCTAAAAATCTATCTTTTTTATGCCTAATATGATGTATTTCTAGGTATTTTCTCTTGTTTGTTGAATTATAATATTTTATGCCATCTATAATCCTGATAACAAAATGAGTAGAATCTTCTATGGCTAAAACCAAAATCTCAATAATTTTTCAAATGAATAGGTTGTAAAATCACACTGGACATTAGGGTTATGTTCTGTATTGATGATTAAAATATGGAATTTTGAAATCAATAGTTAATATGAAATATATTGGCTCAAGAGACAAGATTAAATAATGTAGACCTGGATTTATAAATTTATGATTATTCCGGGCTTGGTTTATACTTAATAGAATGGAATTATGTTTCCTAAATTAATTTTTTGGAAATAGGAGTAAATAAATGATATTTGTTTATAAAATGTAAAGGGTTACGCAAGAAAAATGTTAAATAATGATAAATTATTCTGAAATAAAATGTGGGAATCTTTAATAACATATCCTATGGGTATATTATTTTTAATTTTTCAAATGGTAAATGAATTCTTTGATGTGATTTTTTCCTATTCTAAAAATTAGAAGACATTTTGTAAACTTATTTCAAAAATAGTGATTTTATTTAAAAGGTTTTATGTTAATGAAAAAAAACTTTGGGAGTGGTCTTATTTCAAATTTAATTAAAATTAATTAGAGGTTATTTTAATTGATAAATTTTTTATATGGGACTTTTCATAGATGTTTCTTTGAAATTGAATGTGTAATGGAATGTTCTTTTCATTTTTAAACTAGTTAATTTTCTTATATGAAATGTGAATTTTTTTTATGCCTTTGATAAGAAAACTATAATTGTATAGGTATGTTCTAGTTATAGTATTATGACCTGGTAGAGAAAACTCTCATAGAAAATTTCTATGTTACTTGTTTGATTATGGCTTGTTTTGAGAAAACACCCATAGAGTTGGTTCATGATATATAGCTTTCATAGAGAGGAGCCCTAGGTCTATTATTTTGGTTCTCATAGACATAGAAACATCACCAGATACACCACAAAACATTCCAAATTAATTATGGTTAATGATGTTCATAGATTCAAGTATTTATGATGGTGTGGTATGGTATCCAGTTTAATCCTAGAACTTGTGTGTTGGTAGTTCTTTACTATTATGAGAAAATAATTAAACAATTTAATTAATTACTTATCGAACTTATACAACAAATTTTAATTAATATTGGTTATTTTATGGATTATATTGTTGGTGGATGAATAGATTCTACTAAAATCCTACTCTAACCACTATAGAATTTGGGTACTTAAGAATACATCCTTATTTGGTTGCATGTATCAGGTTTAGGGAAAGGGCTAGTTGCCTAGTGATTTTATTAGAATATTTTCGTGGAGTTTGGATGAATGTACTGGGATAGACTGAAGGAATGTTTTGATGAGATTTCAGTTCATATTTATTTTTTTCTTTTATTAAATTGTATAAGTTCTAAGTAATGTTGTCCATTTCAACATGGATGGCCTTCTATATTGTTATATAATTTTTATACTGTAATTATTTTAAGAACTTACCTTATCTTATATGAGGTGTTTAAATGGATTGACTATATTTTTCCTTATTTTTTTATTATTTCAACTTTTAATATAAGGTATACTCATCTCCTTTAAATCTAACACCATAACCACTAGTTGGAAGAATCTGGCATATGGGGGGGTGTTCCTAAGATGATGTTATGGCAACTGGTCTAGCAATAGTTAGTTTTTGGGGTAGCAGGACCTTAAAATTTTGTATTAGGGATTTTTTTATTCTGTATTACAAATTTATAAGATTATATACTTGAGAAAATAATGTTTTGGGTAATGTTAATGGGCTCGTTAATGGGAGTTATCAATCCATACATGAGGGAAAACCCATGTTTCTTGGGATGTGACATGTTTTTATGGAATTATATTTTTTTTGATACTTCACCTTGAGTGAATAACATGATTTATGATGTTATGATTTATGGATTTTTTTATCTTGGCACGATATAGAAAGAGAGTGTGTGTGCATTCATGCAACATTATAAGCACATAGTTTTTATATGTCATATGTATGTTACATGTGATTCATACATACAGTGACTTATATCTTCCATTGTTTTATATCCATTGAAAGATATAAAAAATTTGAGGGGTTGGTTATTTAATTAGTCAGTTGGGTTTTATATTTTTTTCTTATATAAGGCTACAGTGGCGTCCTACTTGACCAAATCCCTGCATGGATTTTTCTTGAATAAACAGATATAAATGAATTAGTAGATGATCATTTTTTTAAATAAAGCACTTTGAAGATTCCTATTAGGTTATTAAACTTATAATACACCAAAGTAACTCTATATTACCAATCTAGGAATTGGGTATCCAAATAAATGGTACATGGTTATAATTTGGGATCTTAAAAATGATTATTAAATCGATGAACATTAATAAATTTAGATTCTGGGCCTGATAAATGATAAAATTTTAATAATATATATCTAAAAAATGATGAACTTAAAAGGGAAAAAGTGTATTTAGGTATTTTGTGGTTATATTGACCCTACTAATTATACATAGGTCTAAGAAGAAAACTTATTTCCGGAAAACCATGTAATGTGTGGTGTTTCTTGTAGTAGAGTTTTGTCTCACTTGTGACCTCATAATGATCTATAACCCTGAGAACCATACTATTTAATGTTTTCTAGAACCCTTTATATTGTTGTTTTATAATGTGATGTCATTTTATATTTGTCTAAGAACATTATAAGTGGGTTTGTAGGAACTCTATATGTCATGTGCGTATGAATGAGAAACAACATTGTTTCCCATGGTGTTAGCTATATGTGATATAGAATGTTTAATCTAGGTGGTAGAACCTAGCAACCCTAAGATATGACATGTGATTAATGAGTTGGTTCGTGTGACATGTGAGGGTAACATGTGACAAGGCATATCCAATTTATATGTGTAAATTATATGAGGATATCATTGAGTAAAATATTGCATCTAATTTATATGTTTTGGATGTTCCTTCTGATGTGTGTCTTAGGAATGCAGAAATTCTTCAGGGATAATGGTATAATAAAGGAGTTCCGTGAAAATGTGATATAATCGTCAATGAGGTACCCTCTACACATGTGTTCACCCATAAAATATTTTAGGAGTGGAAATGATTTACCCAGTTCTTAGTCAGATAATGAACCTTCAGTATTATTATAAGGGTGTCGATGTTGGGTTACAAAGTACATGTCAGGTTGAGTGTCTAACTTTGTTAACTTTAGGTGAGATTTATTAAATTGAGAGAGTGTGGGAAGGTACTATTATTCTATAATGATTCCATTTATATGGAAATCATGTAATTAGAATTTTTATGGTAAGTTGTATGTTTTTAAAGATGATCCATTGAGGGTTATCTTATCTTAATAAAACTGGCATATTGTTAGAGCATGGTTAGTGGTCTGGGAATGTGATCCTAGTATCAATAAGATATCAAATCTGGAATCATTATTTGGTATTTATGTTTTGTTATAAGGGAATGTGAAACCCACAATTTTCAATGATAATGATATGATATGTTCTATCTATGTAGAAGACCTCTTGATTTATATGTGGGTTAGTCAATCAATATGGCGGCTATTGTGTTGTAACGAGCTTAAATTCATGACTTCTCTTTATTGATTAATGAGTCTATAGTAGTTTTCTTATAGGACCTAATTGAATAAAGGATACATGTTGAAGTAATGAAATTATTATGGATATGATGATCAGGGACCTTATGGTGAGTTTGAGAATCCATTGTGCTAATGAGGGATATCAAAGGGTGGAAACATGTGTGAGAATTTGGTTGACCCATATTTTATTTTTGATGGGAATCAATGTTATAGTAGATGAGTGTTGTGTGAGAGAATAGACATATGTGTGTCAATGATGGAACCTATTCGGTTTCCATGATTTGAAAGGTTTTATAGAATCACTATGGTGGAATGTACACCTTTTCTAATTAGGGGTGTAACGGTCCATTAAGAAGGGAAGCTATATGATAAGATAAATATGTTTTCCTTGTGACCCTATAATGGGTTGTTTTTATGTTTCATATCGTTATTATGTTGGGTGATGGATGATACATAAGCTATGGATAGTAAGTTCTCATTTTAGTGATGTGATGATGAGGATGATCCTATAGTTAGGAGTGTCAAATTTGTTATGGTGTAACAACATTTATATGAGGTTTCATGAGGGTAATAAGACAAATTTATAGTTGATTAATTTATTGGGATGTTTATTAGTAGATATATCATACCCTAACATTTTTCCTAGGAATGTATTTTTTATCCAAGAATTCACTACCACAAAACAGGGAAAGGGAAGCGCTCCCCTTTATCAGCACTAAACAGAAAGAACTGATAAAGTGGTATGTCTTTATCATCACTATCTAAAAGTGATGATAAAGGTATCTCTTTATCAGCGCTAAAAAAGTGCTGAAAAATGAATGTTTTATTAGCGCTTTTATTTTACCACTGATAAAACATACCTTTATCAACGCTTTTAACGAGCGCTGATAAAGGTTTCATCATTTTTTATTTAATAACCCTAATAGGACATCCTCACTTGCACGTGGTCAAGCTCTCGCAGAATCTGAACCAGGCCCCTCATCGCCGCTCCCTCATCCTCCTTGTCCTCCTCGTCCTCCTCCTTCCTCATCCTCGTCCTCCTCCTTCTCCGCTGCTGCCGCCTCCACCCTCGCCCCCGCTACTGCGACCATCGCTGCCTCTTCCACCTCCACCCCCACTACCGCGACCGCCGACACCTCTTCCACTGCCGCCGCCTCTGTCGCTGCCACCGCCTTGCCGCCACCGCCACCGCCACCTCCGCCTCTGGTGCTTCCTTCGCCGTCGCCGCTACCATTATTGATATTCATTTTCAGGTAATTTTTTTTCTACCGCTTGAATTGAATGTGTGAAATCCTGATTTAAGCTGTTATTTCAAGAGTCAATGGATTATTGATATTATTGAGTTCTTTAATTAATACTTTCACCTCAATGAACACCCATTGAATCTTGTTTCATGGGTTAGATGTTCTTGAACTCTTTTATCGACACCCCTTGAGTGTGCCAAGTAAAATTATCCATTTAATGTCAAATTATTAACTACCCTGAACACCTATTTAGCTTATGTCAAAGTTTTTAAATGTGTTTTCCCTTGATATAAGGGTATATAAATGGAAATGAAGACACATTATAGGTGTTTGGCCTAGATTCTTAATGGAATTTACCATGTAGAAAATTTCCATGTTGATTATGTCCCATTTTGAAGACCCTTTGATCTTTATTAGTGAATTTTCTATTCCTGGTAAAATTGAATGTGTAATAATAATGAGGAGTGAATTTTACATGATGGATTTATTTTTAATTAATTAATTAATTAAATGAATTGAAATGATCAATAATGGGTTGAAAGGGAACAATATCTACTGCATGCTATATAGAATGATAATTGTGTATTTCATTTAGTTGAATGAAATTGTACATGGATAATGGGACATATGAGATGCATTTCTTCATGTTTTTTAATATAAATAAGAATGTGAATAATTCCTTACTTATACAAATGGTCATAATTAAATTGATGGATGGGAGGTAATTCCCCATTATAGTTAAAATTAAAATACACCATTATAGAAGATAACATAAGATGGTAAGGTAATTGTTGAGAATATAGGAAAATCACACTCACTTACATCAGGTGTGGAGTATAACATATCACACCACAATTACTAATAGGATGTTGGGATTTTTTCACCACACAAATTTCTTGGAGTTATTACATGATGGGTTACTCCCCATCCTGAGTTCCATATAGTTCACATTGTTCTATACTTGATCACAATTGTGGTTGGATTGCTTTTCTCAAGGTATGTGATCCTTATGATTCCAATTTGGATTTGTTTGCACCTATGGTTTGAATAAAAATTAGTGATCATGTAGTGATTTATATCAATAAATTTAAATGTATTTGCATGCATTGTCTTTTGGGGGTTGTGGGATGTGGTAAATGGTGTACTCGGTTTTAGATTATTTTATTCTCATGGGTTTCCCCTATTTAATATTTTCTTTTCAGTTGGAAATCTCCTCTGTTGTGCACCTTTCCTCTACCACATACGCACCTCTATCGTGTGCTTAACGACACCTTCGCGGTGATTTTTCTCTTGTTACTCATTGGTTTCCTCTTGTTCTCCTATTATTACTATTTGATATTGATGGTTATAATGTGAAACGTACGAGCTAAACACCCCGCTGAAAATCGTGGTCGTTGGTGGTCCTTGTTTGCGCACTAAATGAATTGAATGTTGGTTGGTTCTTTTTGAACATTGGAATATATAAATTGGTAATATACGTATACTTGACTTATGAATGAACACCCCAGGATAATAAAACTTCTGTGATAACCCTTGAATTAACAAACAAAATTGTATAAGGGATGCTTTATAAAATCTACAATTTTGATTGTTTGGTTTGTATGGTGTTGCGATTGAGGTGTCATGTTTATAAAATATTCATCCACATAATGTGGTTTTCTAGGGGCATGCAATAATAGAGCCTTTGTAGGGGAACTTAATTGAACTAGAGATTGGGAAGGACTCAAACACTCCTCTGATAATAAGTAGTTAGAGTCCCATTGGATATTTTTGTCAAGAGAGGGGATGTTGTACTACCATGTCAGGATGACAGTGTAAGGAAGAGTATATATCATAGGGAGTCTAGCTCCATCCTAGGGTTTAGGGGCTAGGAATATTCATGTTATGTAGTCTATTATGGATATTGTGGATTCTTGATCATCTACTGTTAATGGTACAATTCCTATATCATCTACCATTTAATTTATTTTTTATAAAATAGAATCACATTCCTTTTTTTCACTCTATTTGTAAATGTTTTAGGCTTGGAGGTGTAAATCTTGGATAGTGTTATAACCATCGACACACTATTGGTATTATAGTCCGAGAATATTAAATGTTGTAAGGAATGATCTCTAGATATTGGTGGTTATCATTTATTTTGTAAACCATCCATGCTTTATATGATAATATTTTATTTTAGTTTTGTTATGGATTAGTTTGTTTAATAACAATCCAAAATCATTTGTTCCCATATGAGAGTTACCTATTTATCTCCAAAATAGACAGAGTTATTTTCACTGGGATGAGAGGAATATTCTATCTGGTCATATAGAACCAATTAAATCTATATTGTATTTTCTCATGGCTCAAATAGTCAGGCATATTGTAGATTTTTCTAGAATGTTGTAGGATTCTTTTTCCCCAATGGTAGTACATTTTTAGGATTTTTTCACTAATGAGGTATAAAATTTACTTCTTAATAAAGAGATAAACATTATAATCTAGTTAGTTTTGGGAGAAAATTCAGTTTCTATCACAATTTCTAAAATAACACCAAAAGAGAATCAGTTGTTTTAATTACAATTTGATGATATAGAATATAATGGTTTCATATGGCATCGTACATTACCATGGGGTTTTATAGTTCTCTAAAATAGATGGTTGATTGGTACTTATTCTTTTGTTGGACTATTGGGGATTGAACCTGATGAGAGTCGGGAATATGTATCGCCATCCACGCATTGATAGTCACATTGATAATATATGTGGTTCTATGATCTTCTCCAAGATAGATTTGACATTAGGATACCATTAGATGAGTTGGATATCGATGGATCTACCATGGACTGATTTTAGGAGTAGTTATGGCCTGTATGAATTTTTAGCGACGATATTTGGTTTAACTAATGCATTGGTTGTATTAATGGACTTGATGAATAAAATATTTCATCCTTTTCTGGATCAGTTTTTAGTAGTTTTTTTCAATTAAATATTAGTGTACTCCCAACCCATAGTTGATCTTGACCAACATCTTATCATCACCTTGAGTGCATTGAGATAACATCATATTTATTACTATTTTCTCCTGTTACTCATCGGTTTCCTCTTGTTGTCATGTTTTTACTGTTTAATATTGATGGTTATAATGTTAAATGTAAGAGCTAAACGCCCCACTGAAAATGGTGGCCGTTGGTGGTCCTTGTTTTTTCTCTAAATGAATTGAACGTTGGTTGGTTCTTATTGAACATTGGAATATATAAATTGGTAATATACGTATACTTGGCTTATGAATGAACACCCTAGGATGACATGTGTTTTACTTCACTCACACCATGTATAGATACCATAGAGACTTGATGTGTATAGACTATACACACCATGTATTCCACATAAATGTGATGCATAGTTGGTGAGGTGACTCAATATGTATCTAAAGTACACGTCTTTAGCTCAAGTTGTTCTAAATGTCATGTATTTTCAAAGGCATCATTCAGTATTTGTAAGACTAACTTAGAATAAATTTGATATATGTTAGATTAAATAAGGTATCTTATACATACACGATGTTCACCCTACTAGACACACCATGTATATGGATTTCACATGTGTTTAAAGGCATTTGTACCATGATTTGTTTTTATAAAACCCAAACAATGCTACCTGATTAATTAAAACATAATATTAGGCACGTTCTTGAGATCGCACCCATAACGACGATGAATATGAATAAAGAATGGATGAATGCCAAACGGTTGACAAAAGAGAATGAAGATTGTGTGAAAGAGTTTATCAAGTTTGCAGAAGATCATGCATGTGACCCTTCTAAAATCATACATCCGTGTTTACACTGTTGTTATTCAATACAAATTAGTCCAGAGGAGTTGGTAGAACACCTGATCTGTCACAGAATAGATCGAAGTTATACATGTTGGAATAAAAATGGGGAGAAACCAATGTAGGTAGTGACTCAGAGAAAACAACATTTTATAGATCATCTGATATGATTAGAAGTGTGAACAGTGAAGATGATCGTATGGAGGGTGTGATTACATATGTGAACGATGATGAAGATCGTATTAAGGAAATGACAAGGACATTTGAAGATGAACTTCTTGATTTCCCAAAATTGTTTGAGAAGTTAAAGTGTTGTGCAAAAACGCCATTGTATGCTGGTTTCATTAAATATATAGCATTTTCAGCCGTATTGATGCTATATAATTTGAAAGCAGGCAACGGTTGGAGTGACGCCAATTTTATGGAACTACTTGCTCTCTTGAATGACATGCTCCCAGAGGATAATGAACTCCCAAGCCGAACATACGATGCCAAACGAATGCTACGATCAATGGGTATGATCTCTGAAAGATTTCATGCTTTCTCTAATGACTCTATATTTTTTCACAAGGACTAGAAATCAGTTAAATAATTCCCAAAGTGTGGTGCTTCCCGATATACGAAAGATGATTCTAGTCCTACGAAAGTTGTATGGTACTTTCCAATCATTCCTAGGTTTAGACACCTATATATAAGTGAGGATACTGCATGACAATTGAAATGGCATGCAGATACAAGAATTAATGATGGGAAACTACGTCACCCGAAATACTCTCCTCAGTAGAAGAGAATTGATCACGAGTATCCTGAATTAGGGAACGAGCTGAGAAACCTTCATCTGGCGTTATCTACAGATGGGGTGAATCCTTTTGGGTTTCAAATAATCAGACACAGTACATGGCTGGTTATGTTGGTAAATTATAACTTACCACCGTGGTTATGCATGAAATGAAAATACATCATGTTATCTATGCATATATCAGGACCAAAACAACCGGGTAATGATATTGATGTTTATTTGGCCCCATTGATCGAGGATTTGAAAATATTGTGGGATTCAAGTGTTACGATATATGATTCTTACAAAAATGAACAATTCACTTTGAAATCCATGTTGTATGGGACGATAAATGACTTTCCTACTTTTGGAAATTGTTCAGGATGAAGCATTAAAGGAACTCAAGGGTGTCCCTTTTTCTAACATGTTACACAATCAATTAGGTTTAAACATTCATCGAAAACCGTGTTTCTAGGACAACGTAGATTTCTACCCCGATGACATAAGTACCGATCTTGGATGACATCATTCGACGGAAGTTCAGAGGAATGTACAACACCATCTACACTAACCGGTGATCAATTGTTTGAGAAAGTAAAAGATTTGGACACTACTTTTGGAAAACTGTTTTTGAAAAACCTTACAAAAACTGGTTGGAAGAAGAGATCTATTTTTTTTTGAATTACCATTCTGGAATTGTCTGTATGTCAGAAATTTTCTTGATGTTATGCATGTTGAAAAAAATTTATCTGATAGTGTCATCGGCATGTTTCTAAATGCACCCGGTAAAACAAAGGATGGAATTAAGTCTATATTGGACATGGTTGAGATGGGAATACGAGAAGAGTTGGCACCAGTCAAGGGTGAAATATGAACATTTCTTCCTCCTGCTGCTTACACTCTTTCCAGGCAGGAGAGATATCAGTTTTTCAACTTCTTGAATGACGTAAAGGTTCCAGAGGTGTATTCATCAAATATCAAGAACATCATGTCAATGGGCGATTTAAAATTAAAGGGTCTGAAATCACATGACTGCCATGTTTTGATGAAAGATCTAATTCCTATAGATTTGCGTTTCATTTTTCCCAAGAATGTCTGCCATACATTAAAGAATCTCTCTTTCTTCTTCAAATCTATATGTAGCAAAGTTATAGACCTGGCGAAATTGACAACTATGGAAAGACAAATTGCTGTCATATTATGTGAATTGGAAATGTTCTTCCAACCGATGTTTTTCGAAATGATGGTTCATTTGGTGAAAGAGATTTTACGTTGTGGTCCTATACATTATATATGGATGTACCCCATTGAATGGTATATGAAGATTTTGAAAGGGTATGTCAAAAACCAATGTCGGCCAGAGGGTTGTATTGCAGAGCAATATATTGTTGAGTAAGGTGTTGAATTTTGTACCGAATACCTGTCTGGTGTGGAAATCGTTGGACTACCAAAATCTCATCACACTGAGTGGCTTGAGGGTGAAGGAATTTCTGGAAGAGAGGTTGTCATAATCAATATTATAGATCGGGAGCAGTCCCACCTTTACGTTTTTCATAACAGTATCGACGTTGACCCATATGTTTAAACCCAAAAATAAATTCTTAGGCGTTTGAATCCTTCTAGGGCTAAAAATGGATATCAGATACACATAATAGACAATTTATAGGATGGTTTAGAGACCATATTTTTAAGCAGTTAGATGAAAATCCAAACTGATTTTCAGAACAAATTCAATGGCTGGACAGAGGAGCAAGTGTGTATGTATTATCTTACAATTCTTATGCAGTTAACGGTTATACATTCTATACTAACGAACATGATGAAGACTGTACCATGCAGAATAGTGGGGTTACACTTGTGGCTGAGGCGATGCATGTTTCTGGTGCTAAGGACTAAAATCCAATTTATACAAATATGTCATACTTTGGCATCATCAAATGAATATGGGAGTTTGATTATACAAAATTCAAAGTGCCAATTTTTCAATGCATGTGGGTTGATAAAAGGAGTGATATTAAAATAGATGAATTGGGATTTGTGAAAGTTCATTTTAGTAAGGAAGGAGAGAATGTTGAACCATTTATAATGGCATCACAGGTAGTACAAGTATTTTATGTTCCAGACCCCGCAAACTGAAATTGGTCAATTTTTCTGTTATTGACCAAAACAACTGAAGGGTCAGAAGAAAGTTCAACGGTGGTTGACCCTTTTATAGGGACTTCACAATCATATCGCTGCGGTCCCAATGTAGTCGACATTTTGTATGTCATAGGAGACCACAATGAAGTAATTTACATGTTTGATAGAGGATTCAAATATCTTCAGCCTTTAAAGAAAAAAAAAGAGAGTTCAATAATCAGGTTATTTGTTTATTGTAACATATATTGTGTTATGTTATTTTATTATCTCTTCGCTTCTATTTTTATGGAATCTAAATTAAATATTAAACCACATCGGCAGATAATGACTTTTGCACCTACTGATGCGCCCAATCCCAAGGCACAAAAGGTCTCTCAACCAGCAGCCGGTGGTCCCACTGTAGAGCAACAATATGTTTCTCAACTAGATGCTGGTGGTCCCAGTGCATAGCAACAACAAGTTTCTCAACATGTTGTTGCTGGTCCCAGTGCTGAGGTACAACAGGTTTCTCAACCTATTGCTGCTGGTCCCATTTCCAATGCTAGCGCTCCGAGGGAAGATATTGATGCTACTTTGGAGGAAATGGTAGGAAATGAAACCCTAAAGGTGCAAAAAAAACAAGAGCATTGTAGTTTGACAGTGTTAGCCAAAATCATTAAGGCAAAAGAAAAAGGCATGAAATTTGAGGTTGGATGGAATAAGCGAGTCCAACATGTTAACCCCAACAGATCCATCTTTAGTAGCTATATTGTAATCATCACTCGGCAACGCGTACCAATTGATGTACAGTCGTGGCACCTTGTTGTCACCGGGATGAAGACACTAATGTGGGAAGAGATTATGGTAACATTATGATATCATTTTTTTAATTTATTAAAATAAAATCAAATACCAAAACACTGACTTACTCTTCATCATCCATTGCAGAGTGCATTTATAGTAGATTCCTCGCACAAGGAATATGTATTAAGAGTTGCAGGAAGGATTCATAGAGGTTTCCGCACAATTTAAATGAAATGTCATCATAAATATGCTAAAGGGAAAATAAATCCACCCCCACCACCTATTTACACACACTTGATATCCCAAGGAGTGTGGGATGCGTTTAGCAACTGTCATGGGGAGCATACTTTTTAGGTACATTGTGTGGGGTAATACGTTGTTCGACATTTTCTTGTAATCATCACTCTGATTGACAGTTTTTTATTAATGAAACAGCTACTGAGTGCTGAAAATAAAAAACGTGCAACAGAACCAGCGTACCCTTACCGTAAATCAAGGATGGGGTACGCTGAACTTAAGAAAAAATTGGTAAGTCTTTTAAATCTACCCTACTACTAGTATGTGACATAAAACAACAACATAACCATGATTCCCTGTTTATATGCAGATTGATGAATTGAAATAAAAATCCATATCCATCCCATGCCATGTTCTATGGAAGGAGGATAGTGTAAATAAGGAGGGGATATTGATAGATGAAAATACACAAAAAGTGTGGTAAACATGTGTAAGTATGACATAATATAAATTTGTTTTGATTTAAATAGCTATTAAATTACAATAACTATTTATTTTTCTATATTTTCTATCTAAAATAGTCACAAGAATAAACAACAACCACACCAAATGTAGAAATACTTTCAGAATCCTTGAAGTAGCAAGAAAAGTATGGCCGCGTCAGAGGTGTGGGTTTTGGGGTGACACCCCGAACATATTTTCAAAAACAAAAACAAGCGGGGGAGAAAAATTAAAATATTGAAAATCTGAAATAACAATTATCTATTTTTCAAGAAGAATTACAATACCAGAGAGAGATGATAACAAAATTGATGGGGGAGAGGCGAACAGAAGAAACAACTCAACAACAACCTGTTCTTAACGATCTCGCCCCCCCCCCCCCCTCACCAGCTTTGAGGCGAGCCAGTCCCCTAAAAAACCTAACTTAGATGAGGTAATCAATGTTTTAATAATTGTTTCTGTGAAATGTTATTTACATAGACACTGATTCCTTTTTTGTACTAATATTCCATACGCTGAGAATGACTGTGATTTATATTTATTAACTCCCACTTATCGCCTTGTAGCGAGGGCTACAGTGTTCAATATGAAAAATGAAATGCTACACGATAGAAAGATTCCAAAATATCATCTTAGAGTGTCAATTAACATAGCTAATGAGCCGAGTGCTGAGCTACCTATTCCAAATGACGAGGAATACATTCATATGGTTGAACAAGCTGTTGGAACATTCATCGCATGGCCAATAGTTCTTGTAAAAAAACATGTTGACAAAAAGGTATTCATTTCCAATTTATTTTTCAAGCTTGACCTTTAACATTAAATGAAAAAAGGTATGAACCAATGAATTTTATTACAGAATGACAAATATTGTGGGGTGAAACGAAATATTAGCTCAAAACTATCTCAAGGATCAACCAACCGATTGAAACGGTCTATTGAGAGCACCTTCACCCCGATCGTTCCATATCCACAGTTAATATCATTACAGGCTCATGTGGATACTAATTTGAGAGACGAAAGTACTCACGTAGATGATTTAGAAAAAGATATGTATGGAGAGGAAATATCAGATTTCATTAGTGCTGAAAATGTAAATGAACTCCTCAATTACGAATGGGTAGGCGCCTCAGTTGTAAATGTATACATGACGTAAGTTTTCATGATTTGATTTTAAAAAAGATTATATACTCTAATAATTTTTACTAAATACATTTTATATTTGTCGCAGACATATATATGAAAAATAATTGAAGGGATTTCCCCATGAACAAAAATTTGGACTCGTTAGTCCTCACACCACCTCTTCATAATATGAAATAGATTATGATAAAGAGGTTGCAATAATGTCATCCCTGCTCAAATCATTTGAAAACAAAATTACGGATGACAGAATATTTTTAATACCAACGATGTAGGGGTAAAACTATACAATTTAATCATATCAACTATATTTTCATTTCTTTCTTTACTAATTCCTTTTCGTAATTTTAGGGAGTATTGGATGTTGATTGTAGTTAATTTGGATACTCCAGTGATTTATTTTCTAGATTCAATGCATGGATATCCAAAAAACCAACCACGCATGATGGCGTTTGTTAATTTGTAATACACTAGATCCAACATTTTAAAACTAAACATCTAGTTATATAATTTATGTTATCTTTTAATGAGGATTCTGTTATGATAGGGTGGTGAATCAATATCATCTAATGCATGGAATGAATCCAGGGCATAAGGATGAGCACACCTATAAGATCTATAATTAGAAAAGTATTTGGGTATATATAATAACCTTTCACCATCCAAACACATATCAAAACAAATTACTTATTGTTGTTGATGTTTTTGTGGTGTCCAAAACAAACAAACAGAAAGGACCGCGGTTATTATGTTTGTAAATTTATGAAAGAGATCATATTTCATCAACAAACTAGAATCCCTGATGAGGTATTTTCAAAAATAATTACTAGTTCATTTAAAATATTTATTAATCCATTGTGTATTTATATTTTTTCAGTACTACCATGATTGTTGCAAAAACTCATATTCAGAAGATGATATACATGTGTTTAGAAATGAATGGGCAACATACCTGATGAAAGATTGTACAGAAATAGGATAAAGGTGAATTCCTACTACTTATGTTATCTATATATGATCATTGATTATCCTCCTACCTTCTTTGGTGAATTGAGAATGCTCTGATGTATTGAAATATTAATTTATTACTCATTGTTTTCTATCCCCAGATTCATATTATTGATCATTGAACAAATCAATACTGAAGTAAGGCATGATGGTGTGCAATGTGTATGGGGTGAAAGATGAACCCACCGAGGATCAACAAAATCCATTTTCTATATTTCGTTTGTTTGAAATTGTCTCTAAGAACATGTGTTGTTGTTTGACTTGCACAATTATTTCTTGGTAAATGCATGAGTTAATCGGTATCGTTGAGGGATTTTTTGGAACCATAATATGTGTTCTAGGATAATTCAAGTAAGGGAAAGGCCGGTTGAGATGAAATCCATGCTCAAATGACCAGTACATCATCGAAAGAATCAACCATGTGATGCACCATCATGTAGAATCTGGTCCTCGTGATGTTTTGAGGTGTTTATGGAATGTATGGGGAGTCTGATGAGCCACTTGGCCACCATAAATAATGTTTACAGATAGATCCACATGTTTTTTGTGCCTCATTCCTCTTTACAAGGATCACTCCATTCACATGGTCCATCTTAGCACGTATGTCCCATTCATCCCATTGCTACTATTGGAAGAACCTGAGAATCTGACAATGCATAAGCCCCACAAAACCCATACTCATCCAACTAAGAGTATTCCTAGTGTGAAGGGAAGCTAACCATGGGTAATACCCACAATATACCTCTTTTAAATATGTGTGTTTTGATCCTTGTATTCTAAATAGGGTACGTAGGAAGCCTCCTTGAGGTTAAATCCCAACCAATGGTAAACCATGGTGACCCCCTCACTGGGGTACACCTCCGCTTATTTTGCCTCTTGTATTTCCTTTAGTGGCGTCCGAATAAGTCTTCAAAATGAGAAACCTTACCTTTATGGTATGCACCACACTTGGGTCATACCTCATTGGGTGTTTTGATCCATCTATCAGGTAAAATTTCTAGGTGCTCCCTCCTAGAGATGTACCTACCTGATCAACCTTTATAAGTGTTTTGATCCACCCAGGGCTTACATCTCTATAAGACATTAAATCATGACCCTCTATCCTTGTGGGATGCTAAACTCATGGAATACCACGAGTTAAACATGGGTTTCCATTAATATATTCAATATTAATGTTTAATAAATCCTTATTAGGGCATTGTGGAGGTGTGGTTTTATGTTTTCCAGCAGATTTTGGAAGATTCCATGCTTTATGTAGGTGATTCCATGCTTTTACATTATATGATGATTTTATTATGCTGTATTTTCTTACTAAGTGTACTATATGAAATGCTTGTCTGGTTAAAAATGTGTTATCAAATGAATTTGGGGTGTGTATAGACTTGAAAGTTATTTTTAAAATGAATGCATTTGTATTTCTTGTGGATTTACATTCTTAAGTCCTTTAAATGTGTTTGAAGAAATGAGAAAGTTGTGTGGTGGGTGTTTTCAAATGGATTTAATGTGTTTGTTAATTTTAAATAGGGTTTTCTTATGAGATGTAGAGAGTATATATATGTGTATTTACATTGAATGAAAATACATGAGAATGTTTTGATATATATGATGTATATAATGTAAATTGAGCACAATTTCTATACAAGTTATTTTATTAATGATGTGAAGGGGACAAGATTAGAGGGAAGGGGTCGTTTTCTAGGGGAGGGGAAGGGGCAAAGTGGTAGGGGAAGGGGTAGGGGGTGTGCTGGGTTCTTTTGAAATATGTAGGGGGTGGGCAGGGGGTGTGAAATGGGCAGGGGGAAGTGCAGTGGGAAGGGGTATCCTGGGGAATGGGGCAGGGGTGTTCATGGGGCAGGGAGTGTGCAGGGGTAGTGGGTGTGCTCGGGGGTGGGCAGTGTGTACGGGGTGTGCTGGGGAACGGGGCATGGGTGCTTATTTTTTATGGAATGGGGTGACATATATCCATGGTATTAAACTGTGGATATTGATATATATCCAAGGTTTAATGTCGTTGTAAAAGGCCCATAATTGGTATCCCATAGCGTCATGATGCTATGGAATGGAGACCAAAATCCATAATAGTTGAAACCAAAGTTGGGGGGATGAAGGAGGAGAATATAGAGGAGGATAATAGGGTTGAAGATATTCCACAACTCTTTTAATGTAACTGATAATATTTGATTTATCTCAAAAGTAAGAGAGATATCGAATTGGGGAAGGGAATAGGAGGTGAGTGCGTGTAAAGGATTTTGTTGAGTGGAATGAGGGATATACGAGGGTAACCCACTTTAATGGTTGATAGTAAAAATTTGTTAATTCCACTCATTAATTAGGTGAATTATTTGGCCTAAGGGTAAAATAAATAATTTTCCAACAACGTGGGAATCAATATACACACACTTCTAATCCGTGTAGTTTCATTGAGTGGCTTATAATCCATTATTCAACCATATAGAGGTACTACCCCAAAAAATCATACCTTACACAAGTTCATCACATTATTTGGCAAACTATTAACCATCAATGTGAGACCATCACAACCTTAGAACCAAACTGTAGGTTTATCTATTCCACCTCGAATAATTAAATATCCCATGTTCTACTAAACATTGGTCCATTTGATTATTATAGATGATTAGACCTAACCATGCTCCAATTTCGTTAATTGGTTATTTTATGTTTTTTTCCTCACTAGTATAATTCCATTTAACAACCCTATACTTTATTTCATTATATTATTACAAACATAATATTTTTTTATTATGTAGGTGAAATCTTTATCCTGCTTTGTTCATAAACCGCCACCATGGACGATAATTTTTTAGAGCGGATGGATGCAAAAAAGGATGGAACATCAGTGTTTTTTAACTGTTTGTTGGATAAATGTAATTGTAACCAAATTAATCATTGTTTTAAATGTATATAGAAGTGTGTTGTTTTGTATTCATTAATTAATGTAAATGTATGTATCATTTTTGTTCTTCTGTGCTTTCTGTGTGGGTGTTGTTTGTGCTACATGCAGGTGTTTTTTGTGCTCTGTGTAGGTGTTATAATGTGTGTAGGTGCTGGATAGGTTCTGTGCAGGTTTTGGTTTGTACAGGATCTTTGGCCATTATCAACACTAGTTAAGTGCTGATAAATGGATAATATATCAGTGCTATTTTGAGCTATGATAAAGGTAGTTTTTATCAGCGATCAAAATAGCGCTGATATATTATACATTTATCAGCGCTGAAAATAGCGCTGATAAATACTACCTTTATCAGCGCTTGCTTAGTGATCATAAAGGGACCCCCCCCCCTTTATCTTCACCAACATTAGCAGGGCTTTTTTAGCGCTGTTAAAGGCCGTTTTTAGCACTATTATAAGCAATATTTGTAGTAGTGATGACTATTATTTTTATAGAATAATTACCTATGTTGTTTATAATTGTTATTGGAAACACATTTTTTAGTCATGGAATCACATTGGGTATTGGGAGAAGACATTATTGTGGTTTTTTTTAGGATCATGGGATTTATTTCAAGATTCTTGGTATCCTGACTGAGTGTTTTAGTGCCATGCTGGTAGAGGATGTAGGGGGATTTGAGATAGTTTGGCTGAAGGTGGTCGGAATAGTTATCATGCACAAATATAATGTTCTGGATAAAAACTATATCAGGTATGTGGTTTTGATATAGTTAATATGATCTAATCTGGTATAGGATTTTTTGGAGGAATCTATTTAGTTAAGGCCTTATGATGGTACGGATCTAGAATCATGAATATTTTTCCCATGAAATGTCGGTGTTTGATAACTATTAGGAATGGGTGATAGTTAGGTGAAGTAATTATATGTGTCTATCAAAAGGTGGTTGTGTGATAATGGAGTTATAAGGACCTTAGCAATATTTAGTAATTTTATTAATGAAATTATTAATTCAGTAGTAAGGATATGGTCTCTGATTCAACTATTTAGGCGAGGAAATTAATTACATGGAATAAGGTTTAGGACCCCACCATGACCTTTAAACCTATACCTTTGCACCTTGTGTGAGACCTCTTTTGGGAATGTTTTTAGAATCAAGGGATCACTCAGGAACTTCATGGTGGTTTGGGGTTTGAAAGATTATTTCTGGGGATAATATCATGGGACACGTGGTTTGTATAAATCTAGTGTTAAACTAATACCCCAACAATGACACATGGTATGTATTAGAATGCAGTTTATTTAATTTAAATTTGTGCTTTATGAGACAATGCAATCTTAGTAGAAAATAATAGATTCTTCTCACACTCTTAGTGCATGGTTTGGTAAACTTCTTAAATTAACAGTGTGAAATTTTATATCCACAATAGGGAGGTTAGCATGCTCATTGTATGGTTTGTCCAACCATGGGGCCAAACCGTTCACCCCTTAAAAAAGTGATTTTTTATTCATCCCTTACAATGCTTCATGTTTTCAACCCCTTTTCCTCCCATTTTTCTCCACAACACCTACGTGAAACACCGTTTTCCTCCTCATATATTCACATGGTAGATATCCCCTATCTATTGGATAAATCAACTTTTGTATGAGGTGTTATAAATCCTACGTCAAAAATGTGACAATGTTCCCTCCTCTTATCATTTATTCTTTTGTCTCAACCTCCCTCATTGTTTAGGGCCCATATTCCCTATTTCCTTGTATTTTATATGGTTTCCCAATTTCTAACACATTATGGTGAAGAAATATGGATAATGGATGAGTGGAAACTTATAATTTTAAGGTAGGTGATCCTTAATCATAACCTATTATCTTGCTCATTTTTTATGTACATAGGTTGTGTGATCATTCTAGTTATTGAGTTTTAACCTATAATGTGTTAAATTATATTAACTACAGTTATACTTTAAATAAAATTATTAATTTCGGTAATTTTACTTGTCATAACTAGAGTTCCTTAATGGTAAATCCATGCTATTGTTTTCCAAGAGGGGTTATGTTTTGAACAAATTATTTCCAACTGAAGCTTTACAATCATCAATTAATATGAAATGGATTTAACCTAGTCTGGGGCCAAAATAATGGTAAGCTTGGTATTTTTAAATTATGATGATTTTGGTTTTGTTTTTAAATAAACGAAATTTATCCATTTTATGTTAATTAATGTTTTAGAAATAAGGGTAAATAAATGGGGATTATTTTTAAAAAATTTCAATGGTTTCCTTGAAAAAATATTAAGGCATGACAATGTCTTATGAAATAAAAAGTCACATTTTATAATGACATGGGAAATAGTAATTTTCATTGTACTTGTTAAAATGTGAAATTATTACTTTGATTTCATGTTTTCCAATCCTTGAAATTGGAAAGTGATTTTGTGAACTTATTTTAGAATTTCATACTATGATTGAAATGTAGTCATTTAATTAAAATACCCTTTTGGGGTGGTATTCATGAAAATATAATGAAACATACTTAGTGGTTATTATAAAAGGATTAAATGGAGTTTCATTAGACACAAAATTAGGCTAATATTCATTGTTAATATATATAATATTCATGTTATTTATTATTCATAAACACCATTATATAAAACATTACACTTTGAACATCATTTCACATTATGATTGTAATACCTTCTAAAAATGCATTTTTATGTGGTAAATTTTTGAACATCATTTAAAGTACCAAATGATTCATTTGATTTTAAGGAATGTAATTATCCATATTTTGATTTTATATTTTGGTAAATGTATCTACACTTAAAAATGATCATTTTTTATTCAGGGATCAATGGATGATTCATAAAGGATGGTGGAGATATTTGGTGATGAAAAGAAACAATTCTGGTGAAGGAAGATTGGACACCATCCCACTGATGAGAATGTGGGGCCTAATTAATCCCAAAATTTCTTGGGATTCTAGAAGACATGCGTAGGAAGAAATCACTATTCATGATACAATGCAAATTCGGCCTCCATGGTGGACATTTATGCAGCCAAACGTAGAGATAAAATTCTGGGCAAGATTTTGCGGCCCAGAAAAATAGCCCACTAATATTATCATATCCCCTAATATACAAATCCAAATAGACCCAAATTTTACAGGCGGTTAGGAGACATCCGAGGATCCAATTTCTTTGCCTATGACCCACTCTGCTTCAGCCATATAGAAGGTCTTCCAAGCGTGTCTGTTTAGAAGATAAAAGATGGTTGTCACCTCGGGTCAAATGTGGAAAAGTCCAAGTTCCACAAACGTTCCACCCACCTATGGCCTACCACAATTAATTGAGAAGACTTGGACTATTGGAGGCTAGACCCAAGGCTTCTAAAATGCTTATTTAAGACAGTGGTGGTGGTGAATTTTATAATCTTTGGTGCTTGATTTCATTGTAGTGTTATGTGGCTGCTTTGTGTTTGTAATCGCATTTTTTCCATGTATATTTTTTAATTCGCCTTAGTTTCTTAATAAAAGTTCTTTCTTTACTCTTATTCTGTTATTATAATTATCACGGTGATACTATTTGATCATGTTGTGAATTTATTCACACCATACATTGTGATATTTATCACACAACGGAGGAGTGATCGATTTTTGTTGTTCTTTTTACTTCATCAATTCCACCTTCGTAAATCTACTTCCCACTTCCGTTGAAGACATGTCATCAATGGAGGGCTAAATAATTTATGGTTTCATCCAAGGGAGTATCAAGGGGCTGGATTGGATGTTATTTATCACTCCATTAATAGCTAATCACTTCTTTTAAATGAGATTTTTATTTGATGATTTTAAAACCTCTTCATCCTTATTGAATTTAAGGTCACACATTTCAAGTGATAATACGAACCTCTACCTTGGAGTGCTCAAAACTTTGATCCTTCAAGTGTATATTGATTAATATTAGGGTGTGTAGGCATTAAACTAGTAAGTGATGATTTCGTTTGGTCATCTTAAATGAATCCATCTCAAATATAAAAAATTGAAATCATTAAAAAAAGGAAATCATCCAATCCACCCTGAGCGATAACCTAGGATCAAATCCTTACCATAATTTGAATTAACTTAAATATGTTAGTGATCCTTTAAAACTATCTTAAATCAACCTATGTTGTCCACTTCATAGCCAAAAAAAATCCATAGAATGCAAGTGTCTGTAGGTACTTCTTAGGTCTCTGAGGATTCGATAACACAAACTAGACTACTAGGACCGTCCTACCTTATTCTTTTAGGTAAATTTGAGCGTGAATAAAATTTTGGAACTGTTTTTAGAGACCTAAGTAAGTTATCTTAGACATTATCATTATTTTTTTTCATCCTTCTCCACTATTCTCACCCCCACACTCCTATGGAATTCAATTTTAAACAAGTTCAAACATGGGAAACCTATCCCTACTTTGATCACGCAATCACATGTGTCATGTACAATGACCATCCTAATTTCTACAAGTGGGATCATCAACAACCTAATTAAAAACAATTTTTTAACTCCTATAATCCACAAAAATCCCAACATATAATGAGTTTTATTCCTCACAAAGCCAACCAGAACACCCACCTATGCAATTCCAACAACTTAATTATCCACCTAGAATAGACCATCTTTCTCAAAACCTTGCCCATAATGATCCACAACCCTTACTTGAAAAATTGTGTTAAAAAATGGAGAAAATTAATTTTGAGGTTTCATCATTGAGGTTAGAAATACAAATCATTAAAACTTGTGAGGAACCCGTCCCTACACAAATTTTCCCTTCCATAACCTTATGTGAAGTGTCTAGTTTCCCACAAACCTCCCATGAATTTACTGAAGAGAAAACCTTTGGATTTGGGGAAGATGAGGAGGATCAAGGAATTGTTGATAGGTGTTTAAATCAAGATGAAACTGATTTTTTATATTCACAAGAGGAGAATTTGACATCATGGATTGAGTGTCCTGAATATCACTCCATTGATTCTTCATAACAAAAGATTATTGAACCATTGGTAGAAATAAGAAACTTTGAGTCTATAAACATTATTAAAACCTTTCATTCCAATTTTTTTGGTCGAATATTCTATTCAAAAGGAACCAAATTTTTTGAGAAATTTGGCAAATGAAACTGACTTGGATTCAAAATCTCAACCTGTGTTTGAATGTACTATCCAACCTGAGCTCAAATTTTATTGTCCTTCCTTCCATGATCAAGTATCCCTTAATAGGATATAACCATGAAATTTTAGTGGGAATTAATTCTTATCTTGAAAACAAAAATGTTGTAATGACCATTGATGTCTTTGAAAAAACTACAGTGGAAACTAGATCAACCATTTCAAACATTCCTTTGATTTCCCCACTAATTATAGAACATAGGTTTCTACATGACACAAATTATAAACATAAAATCAATATAAAACTAGTATAAGTGGGGAAAAATTTTGTCCTTAAAATGATTAAAGTTGGTATTGGGTAAGTTAGGGGTGTTCATGTCGGGCTAATGACGTTAAACAAAGCACTGCATGGGAGGAAACCCATGGTTTTCAAGTTTCCAATCATTTTTTTAATCAAATTTATATTTTAAATAGAATTAATGAGTCATTTTGACATTTAGAAAAAAAATAGACTGTTGACATGTTCTTCTATTATGAGTATGGATGGGTATGGAAGGGGAGCACCATATTCATCCGTGTCACGTGGTGTGATCCTTGAGTAATACCTTACCCAGAAATTTAAAAATAAGGAAATGTATCATCAATTTATTTTTTTTATTTTTCTGTGATTTTAGGTTAAAATAAAAATAAAAATAAATAAATAAATAAATAATAATAAAAAAAGGCCACATCGTAGGTCTTGGGGAAAACCCCATCACGACCAGAAAAGCTGCGGGGATTCGAACCCGAGACCGAAGGGAGACAGGGGCATGCACTTATCACTGACCTGCTTCTTCTGCTTCCTTATTCTATAATTTTTATATATATACTTATATTTTACTTTCTTTATTATATATATATATATATTGTTTTGTTTTTTTTCGTTTTTTTTCTCCCTTTTCTACTAGGGAACTCTACAAGTGACATGGATATCAATGTATTAAAAGGGAGCAGCAAGAATTTCAACTTCAACCACTAGGTGACTTCTTTCCATGATCCTCATTTTCAATTTACTTTTTGAACTTTCATTCTCTACCTGTACCCCCTTCTAAATTTACTTTTCTTTAAACACTGGGGACAATGTTATTTCATGTTGGGGGGAGATGAAATAAAAAAATTGCTTTTGTGGAAAAAAAATGATTTGAAATAAAATGTGTGTAAATGGAAGGAAAATTCCTTTAACTTTGAATATGGTAATACACATTGCACACTTTGAAACTGAATATCAAATAATTTAGCATGTCCCAATTCTGATTTTAATCCTTGTATAATTTCATGATCATAGATTTTGGAAACTGTGGTTTTGCAATGTGATATTTCATCATTTATATTTTCATCCAAAAAAAGATCACAATGCACATCCTTTGGATAGTGGGGTATTAGTTTGAGTTCATGGGGTCCCCCAAATTAATATCACAGGCTTGGTGATCATTTTATTTTAATTTTAGTATTCAAAAAAAATTAAAAATAATAATAATACATTTAGACATAGAGCAATGAAATGACATAATGTGTGGCTTTCGGAACTTGGGGATCATGAATCCATAGTTGTCTGGCCTAGAGTTAGTAATTTTATCTCTATTTTTGGTAATTTGATTTTTTTGACTAAGTTTACTCGAGATGATGCCCGAGTATGAGGGTTTCACTTGGTGCCCTAAGGTCTTTGAGCCTGGGAGTCATCGGCAAAGTCTCGCTACAGGAGTTGACTCTTTTGAGTGCAACATCAATTACCATGGAAAAATTGAAAAAAAAACAAAAAAACAATACAATAAAAAAGTGAATAATCATCTTAATATTGAAATTTTATTCCACCTAGTGCTTCCATCATTTCCCCCTTGAATATAGATGAACCTTGATGTCTATTTTGTTGAACAACACATCCTCATACTTAATTGATATTGGATGAATTATGAAAAAGAATTTGAACCAAGGAATGAGCTTGGGATTTTTATCTGTTTATGAAACAATATTGTATTAAAATATTTTTATGGGTTTCATTATTGTTTGGTATAATATTTTCTGGTGATCATTTTGTATTAAAATGTTTTTGGAAAAGGGAATTAAAATTTCATTTTGATGAGATATATTTTGTTCGGGTCTAGAAAAACTCAAGTTGGGGGTTGTGATTAGCCACTAGATGAGGCTAATATTCATTGTTAATATATATAATATTCATGTACTTTATTATTAATAAACACCATTTTAGTTCATTTTACACTTTGAACATCATTTCACATTATGATTGTAATACCTTCAAAAAAATGCATTATTATGTGGTACATTTTTTAACATCATTTATAGTGACCAATGATTCATCCGATTTTATGGAATGTAATTATAAATATTTTGATTTTATATTTTGGTAACTATATCTACACTTAAATATGAACATTTTTCATTCAGTTATCAATGGAATATTCATAAAGGATGATGGAGATATTTGGCGATGAAAAGAATCAATTCTGGAGAAGGAAGATTGGACACCATCCCACTGATAAGAATTTGGTTCCAACCATACAGGCCCAATGAATCCAAAATTTCGTGGAAATCTAGAGGACATTTTTTTGGAACCAATCACTCTTCATGATCCAATGATAATTCAGCCTCTATTGTGGTCATTTAGGCGCCAATATTAGAGATAAAATTCTTGGCCAGATTCTGCGGCCCAGAAAAACATCCCACTAAAATAATCATATATCCGAATATACAACTCCAAATAGTCCTAAAGTTTACAGGAGGTTAGGATCCATCTGGATATACATTTTCTTCTTCTATGGCCCACTCTGAGTCGGCCACCTAGAAGGTATTCCAAGCACGTCTGTTCGGTGGATAAAAGCTGGCTTCCACCTCAGGTCAAATGTGGAAAAGTCCAAGTTCCACGAACTTGCCACCCACCTATGGCCCACCAAAATTAATTGAAAAGACTTGTACTATTGGAGTCTCTACCCAAGGCTTCAAAAATGACTATTTAAGTTAGTGGTGGTGGAGGAGTTGATAATATTTGGTGCTTGGTTTCATTGTAGTGTTATGTTGTCGCTTTGTGTTTGTAATCGCATTTCTTTATCATGTAAGATGTTTAATTAACCTTAGTTTCTTAATAAAAGTTCTTCCATTACTCTTAATCTATTCTTATAATTATAATATTGATACTATTGTTTCATGGTGTGAGTTTATTCACACCATACATTGTGATATTTATCACACAACGGAGGAGTGATCGATTTTTGTTGTTGTTTTTACTTCTTCAATTCCACCCTCGTAAGTCTACTTCCCACTTCCGTTGAAGACATGTAATAAATGGAGGGCTAACTATTTTATGGGTTGATCCATGGGAGTAGAAAGGGGCTATATTGGATGTTATTTATCACTCCATTAATATCTAATCACTTCTTTTAAATGAGAGTTTTATTTGATGATTTTAAAACCTCTTCATCCATATTTAATTTTAGGTCAAAGATTTCAAGTGCTAATACGAACCTCTACCTTGGAGTGCTCAAAACATTGATCCTTCAAGGGTATATGTGATTAGTATTTGGGTGTGTAGGCATTAAACTAGTAAGTGATGATTTATTTTGATATCCTTTAATGAATCCATCTCAATTATAAGAAATTGAAATCATTAAAAAAAGGAATTCATCTAATCCATCCTGAGAGATAACCTAGGATCAACTCATTAGCATAATTTGAATTAACGTAAATCTGTTAGTGATACTTTAAAACCATCTTAAATAAACCTAAGTTGTCCACTTCATAGACAAAAAAATCCATAGAATGCACGTGTCTGTAGGTACTTCTTAGGTCTCTGAGGATTCAACAACCCAAACTACACTACAAGGATCGTCCTACCTTCTTCTTTTGGTTAAATTTGAGCTTGAATCACAGTTGTTAGTATATAATGTTTTTGAAAAATTTTTGAGTAATGGAATGTTCTTTCTCTTGATAAATTGGTTGAGTGTACTTTTTTGAAATGTTAAATTGTTTGTTATGTCATGGATAATAAAACTATTATAGGTCATGCCACTATTCCTTTTTGGATCATGTAATAAATGAGAAAACATCCATACGGGGTAAAAAATGATCAATGATGTTATAGAACAGTCTTTGGTGTCCCTATAAAACTTGAAAATTTGTGGTTTTTTTCTATTTTTATTTAATTTTTAAAAATTTTAATTAATTAAACAATTATGGAAATTTTCTTGCACATTTACATTAGACTAGTTATTTTAGGGATGTTGTTAATAGTTTCCTACTCAGTTTTAATCACACTCTGCTTGGGCTTCCATAAAAAATGGGTACAAGAGCAGATATCACAATTTGGTCATATGACTCAAGTTTAGGGAAAGATCCCCTTTTGATATGACTTTCTAGTAATTTTAGGGTGGAGTACGGAGGACTATTCTAGGATATACCTGGGACTAGTTGGGATGGACATTCGGTACTTTTTTATTGTGTTCATTTATTACCTTATATATGATCTATAATGCCCCAACCATAGTTACCCAAAATCTGGGCATTATTACATAACATTGGCATGATATAAGGAAACATGTCCTAAAATACCTATCAGTTTAGTAGCCTTGAAATTACTAGATACATACATAAGTTTTACAACACATCATGAAACGAAAAACACTATATCCCCTATGAACACTCTTATATCCATTAGCCTATTCTTGAATTTAATCATAATATACTTCTTTTCATCCTGGGAAAAATAAAACATAATAAAGGGGTGATCTCATATGCTCAGAAATGATAAAAATATATTAGAAACTATCATCAATAAGAATAAACATTTAAGGCAGTGTATAAGACTAGAACCCAATCCTTTTAAACTTAAAAATCAGCATAATATAGAAAAGATAAATCAAATAATGTAATTTAATTATTCACATGGATATTCTAGTAGTCAAATAATCACATGTAATATCAATACCCAATTTTATAATGATGTAATTCATAATGTTGGACATCATAATCACATAGTCAAGGCCTTGGGCCAAGACAAAAAATAAGATTTTGTCAAGGCCTTGTTCTAAGACACTAGTTTGTATCATGAGACCTGTTGATCCATCGAGGAGTTATAGCAGGCTCCACCTGTCCCTTACTATGTCCAATGAATTCCTCAAATGAAAGGGTGAATCATAATCTAAACCTTTATATTAAAACTAGCATATGAAATGTCAATATTTTAATCCCAAACCATGAATGGCGTTAAAATAGCACATCCACAGTCAAAAATAACTCATTCAATACAATATGGATGACTGTATTATGATAAATCAACTTCAATCAATAATAAAATACATTTAAGGATATTGAAAAAGATGAAAATAGTTATTAAAACTATTTGAGGGAAATATCCCATTTATCTTGAAAAAATTTAAATGTCGTACTATTTATCAAACAAGTAATTTAAAAGAGATTTCTGAATCAAAGTGTCCCATAACACATTGAAACTTTTTAAAATGAATTTTAATTTCAAAACATTCATGTACATATAAATAAATACTTAAAAACATTTTTAAGACATGGACATTAATTTGAAATATTTAGATGAATAAATATTTATAACATTTAAAACAATATGTTAGTAAAAGAGTTCCTAACCAAATAATAGATGATTGAATACAATTAATTGAAGAATAAAATTAATCAAAACATTATAATATCATGAGAATAAAGGGATTCATGATATAATATTTCAAAGGACAGTATATACACCAAATAAAATTGAATTGGTGCATAACAACAAAGAGATCTCAATGGAATGTAAATTGAGACGAAATACCTTATAAAGACTGTATCTTTAGATTAAGGATAAATCAATGAAATAATTATGTATGAAAAATATAAAAAAGCTCCACATAATTGGATATTCATTTTAAATCAACCAGGTTACATTTAAACATATTCTTTAAAAAAACCAATGACTTGGATGTTTAACTCAATGAATGAAAATTGAGCTAAAATTACCCAGTTCCTATCAATGGAATGTGAATTATCTATGGACTGATTATGTGTATCAATGGAATATATAATTAAAGAGGAGTGGATATTAATAAATAAATAATATATATTTATTCCACACATATTATTGGAGTAATGTAATCAATAAAGTATGTCAAAATCCCAATGAGTTGAAATTGAAATTTGAAATTCCCTTACCGATTTGGTAACTTACGAAAAATACACACCATGAAAGAAGTATCATAAAATAAAGATGTAAATAACAATTAATTAATTTATATTACACAAATAATACAATCATGGGTAGTATATATACCACAAAAAAGGAAATAGTGGAAATATATCCTGAATCTCACGGGAATATAAAGTGAGATGAAAACCCCTTAACATGTAACTATCCTTAGTATAGGGTAGTTTAACATCTTTTATAACCGTGAAATCATTGTTATTAAATTATAAAATGACCAAACATATAAATATTATATCATATATGATCTTCTAATATTTCATTGTTAATGATATTTCAGTAGTATCATTGTTTTGGTAGTTAGCTGATTATTTTTCCATTATATTTTTTGTTACGTTAGTAATGTTTGTTATGTATAAGATGTATTTTATTCATATCCAGAATGATATTAAGTTCCTAAACATTATTATTAATCATAAAATGAGAAGTATTCATGAATGATTATGATGGTGAATGAATCTCATCATGTTCGTGGAGGCGGTGATTCGTATGTACGCACGAACGACAATATCATTCTTTTGATGGTGAAATCATATATAATTGGATGGTATATCATATATATAGAATCATTAACATGTTATATTTATTATTTAAATTAGTTATACTCATTATTATACCAATACAAATAATGTTGTTTTTGAATAACAAGCAATACCACGACATGGAAAAGGTAAGTTGTATGTAAGCACGTATGGTGAATTTGTCATTTATATGATGGGTAGAATAAGGAATATGGTTGTAAAATATTTATAATAACTTCAAAGTATGTAGGATGTATCAGAGTAATTATTTTTTCATTGAGAAAAAAAATAAATAGGAAGTGGGAGAAGAAAACAACATGAAAGCAGGTGGTGAAATTATTACCCTTTCTTTGAGTGTTTCCTTTTGAGTTGATCAAAAGACATATATAGGTTGGATTTATGATAAAATTAATTATTCTAGGTAGATGTGAGGGAATTTGGGAGGTTATTTTTTCAGGGGTTGGCTGTGTAAAATGTCTTTGGAGGTGTGATTTTGTGAGAAGGTGAAGTACCCTTTTATAATAGAGGTGAGGGTCACTTTAGGAAAACCTTGAAATGTTATTTTATTTTAAATAATATTCGGTTTCTAATAGATCCATATTGATTTATTTATATTCTAAGGTGGGTATTGGTCTAAATCCTATCAACTAATAGCTTTTATACAAGTTTAGGTCACCATATTAACCTTATCTTTTAGATTGAACTATTAGTTAAATAGTTTAACTTTTACTGTGTCTTCTTGTATTATTACACTATATGGTTAATAAACATACTCTAAACATCCAAGAAAACCTCAAGTGGTTCTTTAATGACATATATAATATTATTTATGACTTTTTTCTGAACCTTTGAGGTTTAGTAATATTATATAAACCAAAAATATAGTATTTGTTTTAAAAACTCATTTAGGTGAATTTTGATATTATTTTGTATTTAGTTTTTGTGAAAATCATAACAGCATGATTACTTAAAAAAAATTATTTAATCAACCCTAATATGTCATATTAACCTAAACAATTATTGGAATTAATCAAAAGTATCAAATTAGATTTATTTGGAAATTTATAATATCAATTATTTTAATCTTTCTTTAATAAGGTAATTACTGCATCATCATTGTGACATAAATATATTTTTATTCTTTAATTTCTAAAAATTATAAAGAAAATAACATTATTTTGGAAATATTTTTAGAATTATAATTATTATTTATAGTCGAATTTATATTATGTATAACCCAATATTAAAAATGGTTTATTTATCAAACATTGAATTTAACACTTTTAACTCTACTTTAAATAAAATAATAATAAAATTCCTAATCTAATAAAAGTGGAACAAAAGGATCATATTTTATTCCTAAGGTTGTTTTTGGCCGAATTATACTTATCCAATAGAATTATTACATGTGTTAAAGTAATTATAATATCATTTTTACCTTTAATTACCTTATTTACTTTTTACCGAGGCAAATAAAAGTCAAGAGTTACTATTCACCAAAAAATATTTTTATATTATTGAACCAAATTTTACTTACTAATATCAACCGTCTCTCAGATTTTTGAAATTTAACACACAAAAGCGATAAAATTAAGTTTTTTGCAAATTGGAAAATGCTCCTAGAAGGCGGATAAATGACGGTAAAAAGTTCAATAAAATTTTATACAACTAATTTTATAATAAATCTCACTCAGATGAATCTCCTAGAACTGATATAGGTATTATTTATCTATATTGACTTAAATAAATAGAAATAATTATTATTTAAATTAAAAGTCGGTTTTTAAAAAATAATGTAGTGTTTTTCACTATTCATAAAAAATTGAATATTTTCAGAAAAATTCCAAAACATTTCCCTCATATAATTTTGATATTATGAATTCAAAAATGAATTCTATTTTACCAAATTCAAATCATAGAAGTTACATTTAATAATTTAAAATTTATTCCCATTCTCAAAACGAAAAAGCATTTTTTTTAAATGTAAAAACTATCAAAATATTTCCATGTGTTTATGTAAAATTTAAATGTGAAATTATTTATAATGACCCACATTGTATTAAATGATAAAAATATAATATAATTATAATTCCAAACCATTAAAATTCATAATTTAACACTATAAATTATTTTGATGAAAAAGTTATTTCCAATTAAAATTTAGTATTTTTCAGTATTAATCAAAATATGAAAGTTATTGTCAAACTACCAAAAATTTATCCAAAATAATTTTTTTTGTCCCTATTCTAAAGAGGAATTTAATTTCATTAATGTTTATATATAAAAGTGTCAAATATTGGTTTTAAAAATGGATTTCCATTAACAGGGTTGTAAAACTGCATTTCTTCTAAAATACTACTTTTATCTGAAAAAATGAACTTGATCTTATATAATGTCTAGTTAACACATAATATATATTCTAAAATTATAATATTATATAAAATTCACAATTTAGTTAATATTATTCACAACTGCTTTTTGAACAGTGATCTTGGTAAGTCGTAGTGTGCCTGAACTCAGTGTTGCGTATAGCTGAAGATATTGAATTACTTTAATGAAAATAAGTTACTATGAATCCTTGAGATGTTACATTATTCCACCCTTTTAAAAATTGCATCCTCAAAATTTTAAAATTGGGCTTGGGAGCTTCATTTAATTTCCCACATCGGAAAAAGATTCAATAATACTATTACATTAAAAGAAAGAAAGAGAAGTACAAAGGTCACCTGAGATAACCCATACAAGGATTCCATGTAGAAAAACATGAATATAGAAGATAAACCAATTGTCAAGTTCTGATGGAGAGTGATAGAAAACATTATCAGGAAAAAAGTTAACAACAAGAAAACAACCAACTTGTGATTGGATAAACAGTCATTAGTTTCCCATTACAAAAAGTAAAAAGTCTACATTTTTTGTTTTGAGCTCTATTTCATAAAGTTGAGGAATTTATTTATGAGATTGACTAAGAACATAAAGATACATACTTACTTTTTAAGTATAGTTTTATCCTTTAATAAATTTTTACCAATGAATAATCTTTTTTAAAATGATTCATATTCAAGATGACTTGGTCACACCTAAAGTGCTAGAATCAACTTCTATAGAATCACATAATCCACAGAGGATAAACTATATATTTACCCTGACTTTAGAGATTAAAAAAAACCAAAATGGTTAGTACAAGATCATATGACCCCCAAAAAGGATAATCATTTAGATAAAGAAATTTAAATCTTAATTTCTAAAATTAAACCAACAATACCCAAAGTTTAATAATTACCATTCAATAAGAAATTTTCCTTAAAATCCTTCAATATAATCCAAAAAATATTGAAACCTATAACGTAGAAAAATTTGATTACATAGACTTCTACATTAAATTGTATCTCTAAATGACATCGACTACTCTTAAAGTCACATACTGAAAATTAATTAGCCTAATCACACATTTTCAATGATATGTTTATCATTTCCATTAATAACCCATATCACTATAAATCCACAATAAAAAGACATTGATATAAATCCACCATTACTCCTCAAATTAAATCCCATAGTATTCTATTTTCCTTAGGCATATAGTGTTCCCAACAGAACAAACATCTTCTAAAATAACATTTATCACTTAATCACTAAATCATTTTTCTATACTACGGATATCTATTTGATAGGACATATGATCAGAAATAAACAAATCATTGATCAATAAAATCATTTAACTAAAAACAATTAGTCACACTCACTAGGGACTTCACATAGTTTAGTGGTAGGTGATAAATCCCAATCTCACTCAGGTTGTGGGTTTGATTCCCGAATCTTTTTCTGACTCGATGGGTTGTCAGACAGTCTGTGTGTTGTCCTTTTTCAAAAAAAAATATTTTATAACATTCGCAAAATGATATAAATTCTTCAAAATAACCATAACACAATTTCACCACAAATGTAATATCATACCTCGCATTTTCATCCCAAAATTTAATAACTTGTAATTACCTCAAATTCAAGGGTCATATAATCCCAAATGGCTATTTATTACTATATCAACAATATAAAATATAATTATTCCTAAAATAGAATTTTTCACATAACAAACTGTAGGGTTACACATGAAAAAGAAAATTCTTCTAATGTAATCTCATCAAAAAAGAGCACTAATACTTTTAAACATTTCACTATTCATTAACTTCCACAGAGGTTCTTCCTTTACCAAGAGGTTATCCTACAGAATAGGGCATTCACTTGGATAATGCCCAGGTCCCCTATCTTTACAGAAATTGACTGTAAATGGATTCTTGGGATCATTTTTATTTTATTCCATAGTACTCTTCATTCTTCCTCCGCAATTCATTACATTATGTCCTTCATTCCCAAATATAAATCATTTATTTGTTCCATTGAGACACATTACTAGGTGCCTCCATCCACATTTCCTACATGATGGGAATTTATCTTTCTTTTCTCCATGGTCTCCAATACTGGAGATCTTATCATTCACCACCTTTCTCTTCTTTGTTTAGTCTGACAGTTAGTTAATATATATGTTGTTGATCATATTTTTGGAAAACTGATTTGGCATGAACACAATATCATTTACACCTATAAACATTCCATTTCTTTGATCATATCTACTATCGTTCCCACCTTCTACATCATGTTCAATGATAATATGACTTCCTTAGAATCTATCCATTGACTAACACAAGAAAGCGTAGTGTGAGTCATAAAATCATATATAGAATATCATAACAACTTATTTTCAATCTAAAACACCTTAGGATTTACCAAGGTTATTTATTCTTATCTTATATTAAAATATTTCAAATCAGTTTGTAAATAAAATGTGAATTATCCTAAGCATATCCCCTGGGAGTGTTGTAACCAAGAGTGCAGCAAGGCCCATTTTCGTGTACTAGGATACCCTGGGCCAATCCCGAAACTCCTTGTTGTAGTTTTAACTCCTAGGTACATCTATGTGAGAGCCGCATCTACCTAATCATATCCAGAGTAGGATGTATTGCTCTGAAAACCCACATAATATTTACATTACCATAAATTTTGGATGTTCTTCTATACTAATCCTCAATTTCTATTTTAAGGAAGTGTTTAGAATCATAGTTTTTTCTAAATCTATATTCCATGGTTTGTACTAAACTTCCTCTAATACCAACTGTAATTCCCTAACCCTAGTTACCCAAAGTTAGTGCATTATTACATAACATTTTCATGATCAGAAGTGATCAAATCCCGAATGACCGATCAGTTTAGTAGCCTTGGAAGTACTAGATGGATTCATATGTTTTAATTACATTATAAAATGGAAAACTACAAAAAAAATTGTCTCCATTAACCACATTCAAATCCATTATCCGATTCCTACAGGTTAATCGTAATATACTTCTTTTCATCCATGGAAAAATAAAACATAATAAAGTGGTGAGTTTAGATGCTCGGTAAGGATAACAATATAGAAGAAAATATCATAAATAAGAATAAACATTTAAGGTAATTTATAAGACATGAACACAAGTCTTTTAAACTGAAACAATAGTATAATATGGAAAAGATAAATCAAATAATTCCATTTACTTATTCACATAGAGATTCTACTAGTTGAAAAATCACATGTAATATTAATATCCAATTTCATAATTATGGAATGCATAATACTGAACATCATAAACACATATTCAAGGCCTCGTGCCAATACTACAAATAAAATTTTGTCAAGGCCTTATGCCGAGACACTAGAATGTCAAATGAGACCTACCGATTCATTGAGGAGATATAGTGGGATCCAAACCTCACTTAGTAATTCCAATGCATTCCTCATATGAAAGGTTGAAACATAATCTAAAAAATCATATTAAAACTGCCATAAACAAATATCAATATTTTAACCACAAACAATGAATGGCATAAAAATATCACATCCACAGTAAAACATATCTCATTCAATAAAATATGGATGATTGTATTATTATAAATCAACCTCAATAAAGAATAAAATACACTGAAGGATATTGATATAGATGAAAATAGTCATTAAAACTATTTGAGAGAAATATGCCCTTATTCTTGAAAACATTGAAATGTTGCACTATTTATCAAAGAAGTCATTTAAAAGATATTTTTTAATCAAAGTGTCCCATAAAACATTAAAACACTTTAAAAGTAAATTTTATTTCAAAAGATTCATTTCCATAAAAATAAATGCTTAAAATTATTTTTAAAACATCAACATTAATGAGAATGATTTATATGAATAAATATTTAAAACATTTAAAACAATATTTCAGTTAACGAGCTCCTAAAAAATAAGATATGATTTAATACAATTAATTAAGGAATAAAATTAATCAAAAAATTATAATATCATGGGAATAAATAGATTCGTGTTATAATATGTAAAAGGATAGTATAAACACCATATAAAAGTGAATTGGTGTATAACGACAAAGAGGTATTAAAGGAATGTAAATTGAGACGAAATACCTTATAAAGACTATATCCTTATATTAAGGATAAATCGATGAAATAATTAAGTGTGAAAAATATAAATTCACTCAATATAATTTGATATTTAGTGTAGATAAATCATGTTACACTCACACATATTCTTGTAAAAGCAAAACCAATGACTTGGATGTTTAACTCAATGAATAGAAATTTAGTTAAAATTACCCTTAAAAAGATCATATCAATGGAATGTGAATTTATCAATGGATTTATTATGTGTATCAAAGGTAAAGTCATATAAAGGGGAGTGGAGATTACTACATTGATAATAAATAGGTATTCTACACATAATCTTGGAGTAAAATAATCAATGAAGTATGTGTAAACCCCAATGAGTAAAAATTGAAAATTGAAACTCCCTTACCGATTTGGTAACATACGAAAAATAAACCACATTAAAGAAGTATCATACAATGAAGATGTAAATACACATAAAATAAAGTATATTACACAAAGAATAAAATCATGGGCAGTACATACACCACACAAAAATAAATAGTGGGAATACAACATTAATCTCACGGGAATAAGAAGTGAGATGAAAACCCCTTAGCTTATAATTTTCATTAGTATATGGTAGGTTAAAATCTTGTATAATAGTGAAATCATTGTCATTAAATTATACAAAAACAAAATAACTAAATATCATATCATATATGATCTTCAAATATTTCATTGTTAATGATATTTCAGTAGTATCATTGTTTTGGTTGTTAACTGATTCATTTTCCTTTATATGTTTTTTATGTAAGTCATGAATTTTATGTATAGGTTGTGCTTGATTCATATATAGAATGATATTATGTTCTTAAAAATTATTTTTAATCATAAAATGAAAATAATTCTTGAATGATTACTATGGGGAATGAATATCATCAAGTTCGTGGAGACGGTAAGTCGTTCGTACGCACAAGCGACAATATCATTCTTTTGATGGTGAAATCATATATAATTGGATGGTATATCATATATACAAAATCACTAAAATGTTATATTAATTATTTAAATTAGTTATACTGATTATTATAACCATTAAAATAATGATGTTTTTGAATAACAAACGACACCCCGACTTAGAGACTGTAAGTCGTACATACGCACATAAGATGACTTTGTCATTTATAGGATGGTTAGAATAAAGAATATGGTTGTAACATATTTATAATAACATCACAGTATATATGAGGTATTGGAGTTATTATTTTGGTATGGAAACAACAAAGAAAGTAGAAGTGGAAGAGGAAAATAACTTGGAAGAGGGTGGTGAAATTATTACCTCTTCTTCGGGTGTTTCCTTTTTAGTTGATCGAAAGGTCTCCTAAGGTTTGATTTCTGATCAAAGTAAGGAATATAAGTCGATCTGAGAGAATTTTGGAGTATATTTGGTTAGGGGTTGGATGAGTCAAATGGCTTTTGAGGTGTGATTTTGAGGGAAGGGTATGTACCCTTTTATAATAGAGTTGATGGTCACTTTAGGAAAACCATGAAATGTTATTTTATTATAAATTATTATTGTTTTATAATAGATCCAAATTAATTTATTTAGAATATAAGGTAGGTATGGGTTGAAATCCTCTCAAAAATAGGTTTTAGACACGTTTAGGTTACTATATAAATCATATCATTTAGATTTAACGATTAGTTAAATAGTTTAACTTTTACTATGTCTTCTTGAATTCTTACACTATATGGTTAATAAACATACTATAAAAATCCATGATAACCACAAGTGGTTCATTAAATACATATATAATATTATTTAAGCCCTTTTTCTGAACCTTCTATTTTTATAAATATTATATCATCCAATAATATAGTATTTGTTTTAAAAACTCATTTATGTCAATTTTGACATTATTTACTATTTGATTTTTTTGAAAATCATAACAGTATGATAACATCAAAAAAAAATTTAATCAACCCTAACATGTTATGCTATCATATAAATTTAGTGTAATTCATCAAAATCCTCAAATTAGATTTATTTGGATATTTATTATATCAATTATTTTAATCTTTCATTAATATGGTAGTTGCTGCATCATTATTATGTCGTAATAAAATTTAATTATATAAAGTTTAAAAATTATTAATAAAATAAAATTATCTAGGAAATATTTTTTTTTTCTAATGAATATTTATATTCGATTTTTTCTTATATATATCCCAATATTAAAAATGGTTTATTCATTAAACGTCGAATTTAACACATTTAACTATTCTTTAAATAAAATAATAATAAATGTACTAATATAATACAAGTGAAACAAAAGGATCATATTTTATTCATAAGGTTGTTTTTGGTCCAATTATGTTTATCCAGTAGATTTAGGACATATTTTAGGGTAATTAAAATATCATTTGTACCTTAAATTACCCAATTTACTTTTAATCATGATAAATAAAAGTCAAAAGTTACAATTCACCAAAAATTGTTTTAATCTTATTGAAGCACATTTTACATAATTATGTCAACCATTTCTCTCAAATTTTTTAAATTCAACTCACAGAAGTGAAAAAATTAAGTTATATGCAAATTTGCAAATGCTCCTAGAAGGTCAGAAAAAGACGGTAAAAAGTTCAATAAATTTTTATACATCTAATTTTATTACAAAACCTACTCCACTAAATCACAAGGAACTAATATAGGTATTATATATCTATATTGACATAAATAAATAAATAAATAAATATTTAAATTAAAAGCCTTTTTTTAAACAATAACGTAGTGTTTTTCACTATTCATCAAAAATTGAAAGATTTCAGAAAAATACCAAAAAATTACCCTAAGAATATTTTGATATTAAAAATACAAAATTAATTTTATTATACCAAATTGAAAAAATAGAATTTGCATTAATTAATTTAAAATTAATTCTTGTTGTCAAAACTGAAAAGCAGGTTTTTAAAAATTAAAATCTATCAAATGATTGACATATGTTTTTGTAAAATTTAAATGTGAAATTACTTATAATGACCTACATGTATTAGATGATAAAAATACAATCTAATTACACTTATAAACAAATCAAATTAATAATTTAACACTGTAAATTATTTTAAAAAGTTCTTTTCAATTAAAGTTTAGTATTTTTTAGTATTCATCAAAATATGAAAGTTATCAGAAAAGAACCAAAAATTAATCCTAAATAAATTTTTATGTCCATATTCTAAAGAAGAATTTAATTTCATTAAATTGAATTTATGAATGTTTCAAATATTATTTTTAAAAAGGGTTTTCCATTAAAAGGTGGTAAAATTTCATTTTTTGAAAATTACTTCTTTTATCTAAAAAAATTAATTTGTTCTTATATTATGTATAAGAAACACAGAATATGAATTCTAAAATTATATGGAGTATATAAAATTCAAAATTCAGTTAATACTATTCATTACCACTTTTTGAATGGTTAGTTTGGTAAGTCATGGTGCACTCGAACTCGGTATTGCGTGTAACTCAAGCCATTGAATTACTTTTATGAAAATAACTTACTATGAAATCTTACGGTGTTACAAGATCTTCCCAAGAAGGTTTTGCTACCACATATATGAAAAAGTTAATTGTTATAAAATTTTAATACTATGAAAAATTTTAGAACCTTAATTGTATTATTTTCAATGTTTATTTGGCTTGGTTATATGATTTTACTTATACATGTTGTTATTTATACTCTGACAAGATAGTATAGTCTACACATATTCCCACAATATACCCACACCACTGTTCATAATTCTTTAGTATATGGGTATGCATGCTAGAGGTTATATTGAGATTGTCATTTTGGCTTAGGTTAGTGGTCTATGAAGTTAGAGCATTACACATCATTGGATAGTTAATGATTATTTTTATATATAGCTATAAATTTTAATTTTTTCACATATTTTCGATAATGGAATCATCGAACACCATTATCTGATTCAAGGTTCATAATTCCCATATTTTAAAATATATGGAAATAATGTTTTTCAATGATTTATGAATACACGTGTTCATTTCATTGAAACAATGGGCATGGTTCATGAGAATATAATCCATGGTGAACATGTTTCAGGTATTTTACAGATATCAACATATTACATAATAATTATCATTAATTATTTACTCCTTGTAAGAATAACATTCAAGAAATATATTAGTCCTTAATATCATATATATTTATCAAATATATTTTAGAATCATTCATATTTGATGGTGATGAAAACCAAAAAACGTCGCACCATAGAGGTAGTAGACCATATGTATACATAGAAAATATTTTTATTTTAAAATGAATATAAAGAATGTATAAACTGATTTATAATTTCTAAAACATTAAAAATTTAATAAATATCATATTTATTCACCAAAAACTATATTTTAAACATCAATGTAATATGGTTATAAAAAATAAAATATGTCACTTTGTGAATGTGGTAGTCCATAGGTACACATGAATTTCATAAGTGCATTGGTATTAAAAGTGAAAAATATTATTTTTTCTATATATTTCCATTATCTTGTTACCACTATATACAACTATAAATTCAAATGATTATTTAATATAGTTATATTATGTAATGACCCAACCCACGAGGTCTTGCATGTGTGCTTTGGGTGGATCTGCGGTCTCCTCGAGCATGGGTGGTAACGAGCTTTGTCTCGGCTCATATGAGGCTAGATTCTTCTGGAATGGATGTCTCCATGTGTGGTTGTGAAGGCATCATCTAGATCCTCAGGCTTCTTTTGATGATATCTGATAATTTGGGTGGTTGATGTTTGGTGATGGCCTTTGGTTTTGTTTCCTTAAATGCATTTTTTTCTTGTTGTGTGGATGTTTTGGATGGTTTGAGGCCGGAAGTCCGTTCAGCTTGCATTGTTGACGTCACCGTGTGGTCTGCCCTAGTTCCGCTATTTTACCTATGAGGGTGGATTGAGGGTCCGGTGCGGTGTGGTTTCCAGCTTGGTCTCGACGTCCTGGATTCCCTGATGCTTTGTGGTTTTGGTTCGTCGCTGTTCGCGAACGACGGTGTTGTTTTTGGCGGTGACGACAGTGATGTCGATCGTGGGATTTGTAGGAGGTTTACCTAGTGATGATTTCCTTTCTTTTGATCTTGAATTTTGAATTTCATGATCGATGTTGTATGTTTTTGAATGTTGAGTTTCATGACTGCTGAAGATTTGGACAATGTTTCAGGTTCTCACATCCCTCTAAGTAGTTTTTTGAAATAAAAAAAAAGGATTTGTCATAATAACATAAATTTAAGTCATTTTCCTAATGTAGCTATACATATACACCCAACCATATCTATATAATAGTGTATAGAAACAATAAAAAGGGTTTCAACCTCTTGAGTAAAATCATGCCTATAATATCCTCTATGAAAGACAATTATTGTATGATAGAAAACAAGAAAATTTTAAAGGAGGAAAAATACCTAAACCATCAGATGTGACATACCAACCTAACAATAATATGAATAATGTAAATCTAAAGGATCTTGTCTCCTAATATCCATTCTTGACTACCGTATGTGTTCTATGGACCCAACTATCCCTATGATCTTCTAAGATTACTGTTGATCTACCTATACTCTTCAAAAGACATTACATGTGTAGGAAAATTCCATTTAGGGGTGATTATATACCAACCCTGAAGGAATCCCCAAAAAATGAAAAGGGGGAAATGAAAGACATGATATAAGTAGTTATCTCAACCTAAAACAATAGGGAAATGAAATCTATCAATATATATATATATATATATATATATTCTCTTAAGGGAAACTAATAAAATAGAGAAGGGGGTCTCTATCTCATAGAAAATACTAAGATGATGAGTCTAACTATATCTCCAAAGGTCTATCGTCTATTTCCAACATCTTTCACCTGTCCAAAGAATTCACCCACACCTTGCCAATTCTATGAGACCCAAAGGGCTCAATCTCTAATAGAAAGAGGACCTGTTCCTTATAATGATTGAAATATTCCCCTTAGAGGAAGGATTGAGGTCCCAAAACCCAGTATGATATGGGAATGATACTCGAAGTATGGAGGACATACACCCAAGCACGATAGTGGGTTCCACTCAGTAGGTGTTGGTAGAAGACACATAACCTTATGCTTCAGTGGGGTTCTACTCAATAGAAAGAGGAAACATTCCCTAATACCATATTTTGTGTACCTGTATAAGTAAAAATAGAGGACCCACTAACTAAATCAGTATATGATGATACTCTTTAAATGGGGGACTTTCACCCTAGTTCCATAAGGGGGTGACACTCAATGGGTAGAGGAATAATGCCTAAATATCAAGGGGATCCACAAGAACCAATGCGAGGATCCTGGGGGACATGTGTCCTGATGAAAATGGTGGGGGAGGTGGGTTCCTACCCTGAACTCACTCAAATGATCTTATTTGATCACTGCCATTGATAGGAGTATCCAAAAAAAAGTATCATGATTATAATATTCAATGATATATCTTGAAAGACTCTATAAATGTTACCATCATGTTCTATATGAAAAACCACTCATGATAGGCAACATGAGTTCCAAAATATAGGTCCATATGAATGGGATATAAAAGGTATAAGTTACCCAAAAAAGGGGCATATCGTTTCTATGGGTCCCACATGACATGTGGTCCCACTATGCTTCTGGGATGTTTTCTCCTCTAGACACTTCTTAGGTTCCATGTCAGTATATATTTTGTGTAGGGGGACCAAATTCCATTACTAATCCACAAGGGTATTTCCCAAGTGCTGCTAGCCATTCCCATGTTAATCAGGTTGTGTCCTTTTACCTAGACATGTACCTGGCCCTACCAAGGTAACGACTCATGCCCGTGTACTCTTAGATTACACGATTTGTCCCTCTGGTATGGGCTTTGAACATATCCCAACTATCAAATAGATTAGAAACCTAGGGAGGGTCCCACAATGATTGGTTCTATCCATATTTTGTTTGACCTGTAACCCAGCTAAAAATCCTTGGATCTGTGAAAAAATATGTATGTAGTGTGTGTTCTTCTGAACTACATCACTTGTAGTGCAGTTATTTTAAGAAACTCCAAAATATTTATGTGAATTCTCAATCAACCACTTCTTACACTAAATATTAATTTATAGCACTTGAATCCTATGGGATCTACCTCTATTCATTGATTCGGGTCCCCTGGTGGATATAAATCGGAAACTTCTTGCTCGCACAAAGCCCACCCACCGCCAGCCACTCAATCCCTTCACAATAAAGATAATAGATTCACATTGATTGTCCTACAACTTATGATCCATCCGGATACGTCCCTAAATAATAATCTCAGTTATCATTTTCTAATCCATTATTATTCGAGGTGTTCGATCATGCTCGAACCCAACATCTAAATGTTGAACCGCTACCATGTAGGCCAATGGTGAAGGAAACGATGAACATTGGGTAGAAAATCCCCATAAACAAAGGTATAACCATCATTTTTCTAGAATTCCTATCCAGTTATCATAATATTAGGGAAGATAAGGGTGTGGGATTGTGAAAATAAGAATAAATTGATCCAACAATTTAATTTATTCAATCGGGCTCATATGAGGGGTATGAAATCAAAAATAAAATAATAGTCAATAGAATTTCCTATAAAAATTTTAATAAAGGGAGAAAAAAACAAATGATAATACCTGGCCCAATTTTAGATTAATCATTAGAGAATAATGTGTTCTTTGGTAATAAGAAAGACCCATTGTGCATGCTACCAATCATTCCACCTTGATTTGATTGTTCTTTTCATTTGTTGTTTATCTTCCAACAAAAAAATTTCTCCTCCACCTCTAAGATCTATAAATGGTCATATACACAGCCATTGGGAAATTTTTATAAGATGGGATTTATAGATAATTTTTATGATTAGGTTATTAAATGAATTAATTGATTAAATTTTGTTGAGTAATCCACTTAACATACCTACCATTGACTACCTAATTGGAACATCTGTCACCAAACAAAATTATGTCATACCTTGGGAAAACCAACCCTTTTGGATTCATCTATAGTCGATCTCTGATCTAAGACCCTATTTGGGAGATAACCTGTTATTTTTAAAAAACTATGTTCCCATGATATTAATATATTAAATATTTTTATAATATAAATTTTAGGCTCACAGAGCCTATGAATATTGCGTTGTCTTAACACTCGGCTCAAAAAAATTCTAAATATATTTCAAATCTTATAAGAGAAAAGCAGGACCACTACATTATTCCCACTTCAAATAGTTTCATCCTAGAAAAAAATAATCGAAATAAACTAGTGTAAATAATGATCCCGCACCAAGGTATCCCACTCATGGGATCCCTCATGCCTACTCATGTGCTTCCATATCACACGAATCGAGGGAATGTTCTATCCTTACAGGATCCTCTCTTTCTTATCCTCGATTACTATAGATCTCTCTATGAAGGTGGATACATACTCAATTTCATGATCTCCACATTAAATGATGTGTGTAGGACTATGCACGTATCTCATAACCTATAAAACATGTAAGATGTCATGATCCCACTATAAATGTTGGGGTAAGTATATTCTGTAAGAAACCTCTCCCACCCTCTGTCAGATTCAAAATAATTTGACGAACCTTGGGGATAACATTTCTACTTAGCCAAACCTTCATAATCCTCCTTGTGGGGATCCTTGTAAGAAAATATAGCCCCCTGATCTAACTTCAATGACCAACAACGTCGATATTTATATTATTCACATCAGCTCATGTATATCCTCATCCACACATGGATCACCTAGATCTTCTCTATTGTCACCTTCACCACTTCTGGCCCAAAAAGATATGTCTCAACAATCTTAGTACAACACAAGGGTGGCTTGTAGGATCTAACGTACAAATACTAGAAAGGTGATATGTAAATATTAGAGTTATAGATATCATTATAAGAAACTTTTACCGATAGATAGTCATCCTCCCATCCCCAACAATATTCTAACACACAAGATATCATTATATCCTTCAACACCTAGATAGTGTGATTAGTATTCCCATTAATCTAATGGTGAAATACTATACTCATCCAAAACTGGGCATCAAATTCCTCATGCAGGACACCCCACAACCATGATAGAATCTATGAATCCCAGTCAGAGACAATAGTTGAGGTTACCCCATAGAGATGAATGATTTCATGGATGTACAATTGTCCCAAACAATCCACTGAACTCTTCTCCCAGGTGGAAAGGAAGTTTTTTAACTTTTTAAATTAGTGAAATATCACTCAAATGGAATCATGTACTCAAATTTTCTAGGGAAGCCCTATCTTAAAGATTATGGATATGTCATCCCATTTTCACTCTAGGATCTTTATAGACAAGATCAAACCTTCCAAAACCTAGTACTCAACCTTCTCCTATTGGCATGTGATATACTAAGAGATAAACTTGGAAACATTATACCTCATTCCATCCCACTAAACCCGTTATGGAATTTCTATCTACATCTTACTTAAAAATATATATAATCAAATGATAATTTTGAAACTCCCTCACCACCTCCTCTCAGATCATGACCTGAATCCCTACACACCATATAAAAATGATGACATTTTCTCACCCTTTTAAAAATCCATCTGGTGTATCGGAAAAATATATCTGGTCATGAATAACCTCAAAGATGATGTATAAAAGTTGATACGCAATCACAAACTAGAAAAGTGGAATATTAAACACCATAAACTAAATATAAGATGAAGACTCACTTCTACTAGAGTTTTCTATGAGGAAAACAGTTATATAGAAACCTCATCAACAAAATGAGAACATGAATTCCTACTAAGGGCATCAAAAATCATGTTTTCATTCCATATAGTATAGAATATCTCAATTTCATAGTCTTACAAGAACTCCAAGTACCACCTCTTCCTTGGGTTGATATATCTCTGTGTGAAAATGTACCAAATAATCTGATTGTCTGGGTAAACAAAAAATCCCTCTCCTTGAAAATAGTGCCTCAACATTCTTTTTGTCAAGACTAATGCCACCAAATTCAATTCATAAATCAGTTATTTACACTCATGGGGTCTCAACTACTTCAAACCATATGTTATAACTTCCTTCCACTATATCAACATAGAGACAATCCTATCCCCAAAGGAATACCAATATACTACATACTCAATGCCATCCTATGGTAGTCTCAACATATGATCATTGCTTATCCATATCCTCAACAACTCAAAAGTTCTCGGAAACTTCTCAGTCTACTAAAATGGATACCCATTAAACATTAGGTAGTCTATGGGGATACAATTTTAAGAAGTATACCACAAACCTCTTATAGTAAACTGCCATGACCTGAAAACTTTTCACCTCTGACATACTATTGGGTGGATCCCAAGTAAGCACTACATCAATAAATTATAGGTCGATAGCGAACTCATGCTCATAAATTACATTCCCTTGAAAGTGAACCAAAATAGATCCAAAACTTCCACATAGAAATCTTACCATAAATATAGTGATCCTAGAAAAATTTAAGAACCACCCTCAAGTGTGATGCGAGCTCCTCATCTAATATAGAGTAGATGAGTATGTCATCATTGAAGGAGATGACTAATTAGGGAATGTACGGATTCATGATCTAGTTTATTAAATACATAAAAATTGTCAAGGTATTATTTACACTAAAATGGTTCACCATGAAATTTTAGTCTCTATAAAAACATAAAAATATCATCTTTAGAATGTCAGCCTTGTGAACCCTCAACCAGTGGAAGAAAAACTAGAGATTAATATTAAAGAACCATCTTGTTCCTAGAAACTAATAAAATATGTCATAAATACTGAAAAAATAGAAATTTTCATTATCAAATTCTAGTTTAGGTGATGATAATCGACACAAAGAATCAAGATCTTGTCTGACTTTTTAATGAAAAAATAAGAGCGTCCAAGTGGGACACACTGGGACTATTAAAACCCTTTTCCTGAAGGTCCTACAATGAAAAATTCATATACTTGAGCTTAGTAGATGATATATTTTATTCCTTAGAAGATAAAGTTATAGTATTGCGGTTAAAATCGATGAGGTACTCCATCTCCCTCCTAGAAGGTAGTATAAAAAGTTAATCAAGGAAGACTTCCTTATAGTCCTCCACTATCGAAGAAATATATATTCCCAAATATACTTTTATGAAAATTTGATAAACATAACAACTGATTGGTTATGGATTACACCCAGCTTCTCTCAAATCCCACTCACTCAACCATGATATCTCTCTTGCCCGCAAAGGATAATCACAACAAAACTATCTGCATTAATCTAACTCATCTATGATGATAGGTGATTTGGTATCAAACAATGGAAAACTAGATCATACCAAAGATTATGTCCTAATTTTTGATAGTGATGACTATGAGTTCCCATGATAAAATATCTCATCCAAGTGATAGATCTCATTGATAACAGGTAAATGATATCTAAGAGTCGAACCCATTCTGAAGCTCTAGAAACATCAATTGTTTTTAGTCCTTAATGAGGATGTCTGTCTCTCGCATGAGCTATCTGGAAATGAATGAGTGACTCAAACAGATGTATAAATTTATTGTTGAAAGTTTATAATACAAACATATTTTACCTCATATCATCTTGTGATATGTAGGGTTATAAGCCTTCACAGTATGTAGCTACATGCCGCCTTGAATGAAAAATCTAGGATTATAGCCTAGGAAACCTGATGGTCATGATGGAAGTAACTCATAATGTCACCCCACACTATAATATCCTCCTCTAAGAGTCCCAGTTAATTTTAATCAAGCTCCACCTCCCTGGGTCCAACCCTAGCCATGCCAGGGAGAACCTTGGTCATGGTGTTGTCTCCACCATGGTGGTGCATTAGCTTCCTTCCTACCCTCCTTATCACATCAAGATATGAAATTACATTCCATGTAACCATACCCATCACATATATAGAATATCCCCTATCCAAGGTGAATTGTTCCTCTCTGTGAACATAGACCCATATGCACTCTTGACTGATACTGGCCTTAAGGAGGCCTCATGTGCAAAGATCATAATGATTCACTCCTTTTTGAACCTATAGATGACGTATCCCCTTTATTCCCACATTCAGTTACAACTACATGGTTTCACACTAATACAAATAATTATGTCACCAGTTCCTTCTCTAACTCACTAGCATATGTAGGATTTCATAGGGGTACCACCCAGGAACAAATTTCTCTATGGGGACACTAGTCAAACTTTTATTCCTCAGAAGTAATTATCTAGAACCATGTTGAGAGAATATAACATAAGAACATTGAAAATTTTGGAATTTTTAGATTCTAATATACTTCCATACTACAACTCTAGAAGCTTTTGAATATGAATATTTCAAAAGAAATATGGATATTACTCCTCATAAAACATCTATTGGAAGTCAAACTACGAGAGTGTTAACTCATCAAGAATATGTGTGACTAGACTCCAACAGCACCCGGCTACTAAATGGAAAAGACATGATCGCATTTAAACAATTCAATCTATTGAGGTCCAAAAAATCAAGAAAACTTTAACTAATGGATCAATCCAATACTCTGCTACCTGTGGATCTAGATCATGGTGAAATCTTAGTACCCTCTAACATTAGAACTCCCAAGGTGTGCTAAGTCAATGTGCAACCTCATACTACCCTACTAGTATGATATCATACTTGACAGGAAGGGGTTATACTTCCTACCCTCCTAGCGGAAATGGATTATGAGATATTCCCTAAAATGAGGCTTCATCACTCATTATATCATCATCAAAATCTTGAATCGATGACCTGGATGGTTGTCTTCCTTTAGTCATCATCAAAGTAATCACGATTTACCATATTCAGAAGATCACATATATATATATCTAACTCAAGAATGATATTCAAAAAACTCAATACAATTTTATTTATGTACCAAATATCCGATAAACAAATTTCCTTGTATGTTGAGTTGATAAGAATGAAGTCAATGTCCGGGTGAATAGATACAACAACTGTCACAACAACACTAGGTTCTCTAGCTTAGAATCGACAATCAAGACACTTTGAAACTATTTCACTAAATTCTAAAAACACTCATAAGGTGAAATAATCCAAACACTATCCTGATGTAGAACCACCTAAGTTACCACAGTGTAACAACCCACAAACTAGGGCCCACATGACCGGTAGAAGACCAAGCTATCACACCCCAAATACAGACACCATAGGTTAGGGGTTGGTGATAAGTTCCAAGAAGGAAAATCATAAATTGCATTCATAGGCCTAATGTATAGGTATGCACACACTAAACTTTATCCATGTAATAGGTACAGAGTAATAATTAAAAGGGTCATAGCATCTGGGGTAAAACCATGCATGAAATAACCTCTAGGGAATACTATCAGATTATGACTGAAAAAATAAAGTGTAAACAGAGGAAACTAAAATCCTATCAAAAAATAAATACCCAAACTTAAAACCACTGAAATAATATAAACTTGAGAGATCCCAACTTTAAATCTACAATATCTACCACCGTACGTGGTCTATGAACTTGATTATACCTTTGATCCTACAGAATCATGGATGATCTATCCATTTTCTTCTAATGGCATGAACCATGTCATCAAATATCATAAAGGGATGATTGTATGCATACCGAGTAGGATGACCCCAAAAATGAAGAGATAGAAATAGAATACATGATTGATGTAGTCAGTTTAACCTTAAGAAATAGGGAAATTAAACCCAACAACATAGATATGTGCTCATAAAGGAAACTCAGATGACAGAGAAGGAGGGTCACCATATCATATCCCATCCCATGACAATGACTCTTTTGATAGCTTTAAAGGTCCATCAGTGATACCTAGAATATTGCATTTGTCCAAATAAGTCATGAGGATGGCCCACACTACTCCATTATTCCAGATCATAAAGGTGTAAAATATAAAATAAGAGGGGGACTCGAACCCTAGAAAAATAGGGGAATACCACTCAAAAAATGTATAAAGGACCAGTTCCCCGGTACAATAGGGGGATTCCAATCAAATTATAGAGGAACCATGCCCTAGTGCAGTATGTGGTTCCACTTGATGGACTAATAACCCACTACTTATCATGATAGAGGGTGTTACTCAATACGTATCAATAGAGGACATGAAACCTTGTACCTCAAGAGGTGATAATTAATATACAGAGTATTTGTGTCATGGTACCATAAGAAGGTTACAATCAATGGGTAAAAACAGATGAAATATGCGCTAGTATAATATGGAGATGTCACTCTATAAATAGAGGACCCTTTCCCTAGTGCCATAAGTGGGTTCCACTCATTGGGTAGAGGACCCCTGAACTATTTCATTAAGGGTCACACTCGAACCCGTGTAAAGAGTATGGGGAAACTACATACTGATGAAATAGTGGGGGTCTCCAACTTGGGCCTCTATCAAAGAATCCCACATGATCACTAACATCGTTAATCATCTCATAATGAAGCATAATGATCGAAACATTCTACATCATATCACAAAAGTCACAATAAAGTCTACCATCATGTTATGTGCTAAAAAATACTTAGGCTAAAAAAATTAAGAGCAAATATTTGAGCCTAAAAAATAGGTATATGAAAGGTGAAACTTTTTCAAAAAGGGAGTAAATGTCATGTATGGGTCCAATATGCCATGTCGTCCTGCTTTTCATGTAAAGACCTGAATTTTTCCATGTAATTTTTTTAATTATATGGGAATATTACAAGTGTATGAAAATAGACAGTACGTGATTCTAAGGCCCGGTGTACCTGTAATGATTTTATGAACATTTTTTGGGTACGTTCAGAAAAAACGTGAGTGGCATTTTGTAACTTATGAACCGGTACTCGGAATTGAAATCTAAGGACACCGAAGAACTCGCATCACCGATATTCACTTAAGGAGACCTTCACCTTGACCTCAACAGGTCTAGGGTGGAAATTAGTTTTCATAATTTTCATGGGAGAAAATAAAATGAACATTCTTTATTTTATTTTTGAAATTGAAACCTCCCATTTTGAATTTTGTGGTGGTGACCATCAGAATCCCTCTTAATATGAAGTTAACCTCTGGAATTCTTCCCAGTTAATGTGACAACATAAATTAAATTAATGTGACAAATCTATTTGTTTAATTAATAAACTTAATGTTATTAATTTGGAATCACACCTTTCATGGGAAAAATCATTGGAAAAGAAAAGTAGAGCTTGGGAGAACCTTTGTAGAAATATCTCCCGATGAAGAATGACTTCTAAATGAAGAATGAGGAACCGACTACGGAAGAGTATTATGGGAGTGACGAACGCTGACGTCCCCTTCATCAATTTCATCTTATTCCTCACAAAATCTCCAATGAACTTCAAGGAAGGTAAATTAATTTGAAATTTGATTGAATTTATTTGATAATTCGTCATATTCTGGATTCACAATGACGATTGGAATACTTACATGTCCATCATCCTGCACATATACCTTGCCCCTTTATATTTTGTTTTTCGCACATTATTCATGCGTTCATCAATGCCAAATATTTTAAGAGCACAAAAAACACAATTTTCTATTGAGTGTGATGTTTGGATGTAAAGCCCTTGATCCGAGGATCATGAATATGCGGTCCTTATGTTTTTTGGGCTTAGAACGAAGATGAGGTGAACTGCGGAAGAGGTGTGCGACCAGAAAAATGACCAGCCATGTGGAGGTAGGAAGGCGCACATCCACGCTGCAGGATGATCTACAGGTCACGGCCCATCAGTCGTGGCGGAGCAGGTTCGCATCCGGCATGTTGGTCAGCTGCAAGGCGGAGCGGCGACACACGTCCTTGCTACCAGTGGTGCAGGAGGTCACGACTGCTTGGCCACGGCGGAGGCCGAAGGGTTGAAGGAACCCAACCATCCACAGAGGATAGTGGTGACGTCGCGGCATAGGGAGGAGGAGGACCGGCCAAAGAACCGGCCGACCATGGTGCACTGAGAAGGAACCGCTCTGGCGGGTCCCGATTCAAAAACATGAACGGACCTTTGATCATTTGGGTGACCTGGGAGGTGCCTCCCTCATGAGTGTCGTCTAGGGAAGACCCCGACATAGTGGTCCAATCAACTGTTTGCCACACCATGGGTTTCCCTAGAGGGTTGTGCCTAGTGGGCTGCGCCACCGAGCCGAGCTCAGCCGCCACACCCAGCGTGGGTCGGGCCGCCCCCTTCAGAGACCAGGCCAGACCCCAGCCCAGCGGTCCGGGCCTACAGACATCCAGGCCAACTGGGCCAGACCCGGGTCTGGCAGGGTTGACCCGTAATGGGTTGGGTCGGCCCCGGCCATGTCAGACCGGACCCGGGACCGTCCAGACCCTTTTTTTCCCTTTTGGCCGTATCTTGAGAACTGGGCATCTGTTTAAAGAACCATCTATGGATCCAAAATACTAGGATTGAGATGGTCTTTTTAGTATACTCCGATTTTTTTTTGGATAAAGTTGGATTATGGCCGGGTTGGATCGAACCCAAATCTAATCGGGACCTCCAAACGGAAACACTACTAAATCTCCCATTACCCTAGAAGGGTATATCTTATAGTAGCTAGGGATGAAAGGGTTACTCTTCAAGAATAGAAGTTGGTACAAGATCTAAATTTTTTAATCTATTCCTTTTCTATAACAATATTAATCGATTCAAACTTAAAAACCTTGAGATAACATAAGTGATTGTCAGAATAAGCTACTGTATCTCACAAACGATAATTCTTGGTCTTCATAATTATTTTTCCTAGTGGTTTATCTAGGCCAATATAACATGATAGGGGTTCCAATTTATGCTCTATGAGTGATTGGAATTTATTATAAATAACAGAGTCTCACATACCTATGTCAAATAAAGAAAAAGATAAGGTAAAGGAAAATAAAATAGTACTTATAGTTGTAGTTGGACCCACACCAGCATCAATAGTACACTACTCTACCATATACTTCAATCCTATAGCTTCAAATTGAACATGAGTCCTGAAATCCTATACTGAAGATTACATCAATGAAAATTTCGCATTTACACCATGTCAAAATCCATGAAAAGATGAAACATAAGGTGGTAAACTACCCCTAATGGACAAAGTATCATGAATATAAGAGGTGATTTCCCCCATCACTATGTTACATATGTGACTGAACCATGATTAAAATATCATGGCTAAATAGTATCATAGGTTCATCATGGGTATGAACAACATCCACAGAAGCAATTGGGAAAAAATAACTTATAGTAATGAATGATATGTTGCGAGTATACAAGGTACACATCACAAAGGTCTATAAATAACCCTTCTATTCTTAGAGTAATTTTGAAATAGATAATATTTCCTATGTAAATAAAATTCAACCAAATATTGAAAAAATAACCTAAATAAAATAATCTATTGTGAAAAATCTCCCATAGAGTTTGGTGGGCAGTCATCTTGCTAACAACCAGACCCCCCCCCCTACAAGGTGTCAAAAAGTTCACATCCCAATATAAAAATTATTAATTTTAAAAGCACCATGCTTAATCACTATTATCTTACCTGGTTCATATAAAAATTGTTCGACACACATCCGTAGAGGGATCTCACACTAGCTGTAAGTAAGGTACACTCATTAAGAATTCACCATCTTCCTCTAAAAAACTATCATAAGCTAAATAATATGAATCAAAAAAGGAATTATATATATATATATTAAATAAATAAAACATTTATTCCTCACAATAAAACTGGGATTTAACTAAACCAAAATAACTCACTCTAATGGGAGGGTCCATACCGTCATAGCTACTTCAGGCATATCCTAAATCCAAGAAAAACTATATTGATGTTTTTTATGATCCACTTATCCTATTTGGGAGAAAGGTAAAGGTGTATAATAGAGTTTTTGTATCCTTTCCAACTATCAAATTTGGGTTAGGGGGAATGGGATAATATATTAAGGTCATTGTAATCCCATAACATTTCACCAACCTATACATAACCATTCAGTGTACATGGGAAGATTTCTCACATAAGAATAATATACCCCACTATATAATATTAACAAACTATTTATACCAATGCATGAACAAATATATAAAATATAGAATCTTGGGATATATATTTATACAATTAAAAAATAACATATGCTATAACATCATAGGAGGCAGTGAAACAATAATCAAACCTAATTTTTAATTCTTCACCTTGAAATAATTATATAAATACATTATCCATTACATAATATTTTTTCAATGTAGTTACAACATGGTATACTAGTTAATAATATCGTTGAAAACAACCCCAAATAAATAAAATTCATCCAAAACTCTTTGGGAAAGGTTAATTAAACAAAAAAACATTGGTTTAAATTATAATTACTCAGATTGACACTTTTTCTAGCACAATTGTTAAAGAATATGAGAAAATAAATGGGTTTTCCTAAAAAAATAGTTAGAGAGTAGCTTCTAAGAGCCTAGAGAAATGGATCAATACACCACTAGAATTATAATATCAACCTGAACCCAAAATTGAAAGAGGATATAGGTTGTTCTTATTATAAAATATAAAATTTGATAATTAAAGAGTGGTAATATAATGGTATCATAAATTATAACCCTATAGCAAAGCCAAGTTGATAGAATATTGAAGAATTAGAAATATTTAAAAATCATTAAATATTAAGAGAATATTTTTAAACCTTATGCTATGAAAAAAAAAGACACAAGGGTATATAATGGTGTTTCAAGGAATTATTACATCTAAAGTAAATTTCTAGGACCCAAAAATGTTATTTGAATCAATGATTTATTTTAGAATGCATGATAGGGAATGAGAGGTCTATTATAAGTTAAAAAGATACTAAGTGACCTAAAAATCTGAAAGAAAACAATTAAGGCTCAATATTACTTTTATGAAAGGTAAAAAATATTTCCTTTTATGTGTATTTTTTCTAGGAAGTTTTTGAGCATCAAATACCTATTTTTTCCAAAAATGAAGGCCCAAAATTTTGGTATCCCTACCAAGTAATCGTTTCAGGTCCATTGCATACCCAGTTGTTTGAATACCCTAAGGATACTCCACCATTTCCTGTCTATATCTTTAAACCCATCCACTCTTCTCACACACCCCAAATAAAAATACTTATAAAAATGGTTTTAAATAGATAACGTGATGAGAATTATATAATTATAGAGTATGATTTAATTATATGGATAATATTTTCTTTTAAGAAATGATATTATCTCATGAAATAAAGGAAATATGAGGAGATAGTAATGTGAGAATCGGTAGGATTCTTGGTTCACCTTAGACCAACCATATCTATGGCATTGGCTACCTAATATAGGAGCTCTAAACACTCCAATGTATTCATATATTTAATCAAATATGTTTTATTATTTGAGTAATTCATGTTGTTATAATTCATTAACCCCATATACTATAAAAATATTCTATATTTTTGGACATAATTGTTTTTATTTATAATTACATCGAATGTGGACGAGATTCAACCATTAACCACATAATGATTAACTACCAAATAAATCAGATAGTGGCACATGAATTATACAATATGATTTATTATATCATGACATTAATTTTAATATCCTATGATATAACTATGGCAGTGGATATGATTTACCTATATCATAAGAAACATTATACTCACAAGATTTAGAAATATACCTTTATATTTTGGATTTCACACCATATAGCATCCCATAGTGTCTCATATAATATAAGAAAAAATAATCCATTTATATAAATATTTTAGAGCTTGGATCCATCATTATAAACATTTAATAATGAATTATAAACATTTTATAATTAATTAACCAACTCTATTAATAAATTAATTAAATTAAAATACATATTTTAATGGTTTATAAGTAATTTATAAATTATATAATTCAATTAATAACTAAAAAATTAGAAAAACAGATTTATCCTCATATAATATTTGATGATATATCAATATCATATTTCATGATTTAGTTCAAAAATTATATTTCATCTTATATCTTATGTATTTCATCCTATAATAGATAATTAATAACTATAACATATGTTTTAATATATACAATATTGTAATATGTGTTATAGTTTAAAACAAATATCATAACTTCTGGTCAATGGAAGTTGTCTATGATATCATCTTCTATGGTTGGGAGTCATATTTTATGACATTCTAGATATATATATATTTTTTATTTGAGGAAATATTTATGATATGAAAATTATGTACATTGGAGTCATTATATGCAATAATTATCCATATCCTATATAATAATATGTTGAAGATTAAATAAATCACTCACCATCACTGTTTATGGTATCCTATATCATATTGTATAATCCTATCACATCTTATGATATAATTTATCGAAACACAAGAAATAGTTAAAGATCTATATCATTTTTTATGATTCAAAATACGATTCAAAAAAATATTTTTTATATTCAATATGATTTTAATAATCATTTAAATCTTGTAAATCTCTTATACCACTGATGGGTTTCTAAGGATCATATAACACTTATTCAAGAACTATATGATAAGGAAACCCAAAACCTAGGAACTTTATGCTTTGAAACAGAAAACATGTATAATATAAAATAAGAACATATGTAACTTACATTGAATATGGTTGATTATACGACATCATAATCATAACTATATTAAAAATCTATGTTTATTACCAAAAATTATTAAACTAAAATTATTTTTACAACTAGAGACACTCTGAGCGGTGGTAAATTAGGGTGAATCCTATTTTATCCATTTCCTTTTACTGATCATTTTTCTCTTTCTAGATCTTGTTAATATATTATAAAGAACTTAGTTCAAATAGTTTCCTGATTACTCATCTTCATCAACTCTGAAAATGATAAATATATATTCTATAAAATAAAGATGTAAGGTAAAATGAAGTTTTACTTTGCTCACCAGAAATAGACAATCTAAGGACCACACAATGAAAATGTATCAATGTGTTCAGAGGAAATATGAATCACTACATGTTTAATAAATATTGAATCAATTAACACTACTAATCCTATGGATAATCCCTCTTCATCACCTTCTATCACTGCTTTGGTGAATGGGTTTAAAAGTTTTTAAACAATCAAATCTCTAAGGTAATAAAAAAATTCATATTAAACTTCATTTTTATACTCCACTGATCCCTATTTTTACTACACTGATATATCTTCAAAGATACTTGATATTTTTCTACTATTATGATGGATTATATTTTCTCTTAGGTAAAAATAGTAATCAGACTCTTCCTTATAAATGGATAATTCTACATTGAAAATATCATGTTTCACTCATTCTATTTGAACCATATAAATATAATTCCTCACTAAAACTATATTATTGCACATCCTTTTTGGTATCTAGATATGTAATCATATTTAGTTCCCTCCTTCTTATACCTTGAATCCATATCTTAAATTATATTTTATTTATTATTCATATAAAAACTATATATTAAATAACTTTTAAGATGTATTTTTCTCTTCCATTGATGAACAAATTTTTTAGAGAAAAATAGAAATGTTGATTCTCTCTATTTCAATGACTTACAATCTTATATAAACACTGATTATCTATGTGATATATCTTTATATATTTAAAATATTGAAATCCTCATTTAATCTTGGTTTTGAGATCTCCCTCAATAAATCCACCACAATTAATACTTCAACCTATTTGTTACCTCTGAATGAGATATTTTCAATATTTTAAATAATAAAAAATTGAGAAATCCTCCACTTTCCATAATTCATAATAATATTGATTTTATATATATATCAAGTACATAATTATTCTACAAAATCTATATATATCTATATTTGAATTTTATAAAATTATCAATCATAATTTATAATTTATAATTTATAATTTAATACACATTGCTTACTATAACTATTTTTCATGAACACATGAAGCACATATATTAAATTTAAATTAACTTGAAATATCAAAGATTAACCCAATATAAATTCCAAATTTACTCTTTTAATGTGTAGTTGGACATGTTATTAATCATATTTACTCATTAATAAAACACTTCTCGGATTCTCTAGTTGATTATCCATTAAAAAAATGAATGAACCATTTAAAATTTACATTAAACGGCCTCCAAGCTTCTAAATATAGAAAAGGGAATTAACCTTATGAAATTTTAGATGTTCCTCATGAATAAAATAGTGAACTTTATAAACTCTATATGAATCTTAAAAAGTTCATATATCAATATCAAAAATTCTATTCTAATATATGTTTTTAATATAAATATTAAAAAGACTATTTTAATCTTATGATTAATATTATGATGTTCTGCACTCATCTTATAATCTCCTGGAGAAACCTTAAAAATATCATAGGTGAACCTTATGATCACATGGTGTCTTCCATTCCTTTCTTAAATAATTATTTTTACCTTCACAGTGTGATTTATATACCTTTTCCACATTTCCAAATTTAGTGACCCTTAAAGGTTTTTCTAAATGAATCGTACATGCATTGGGAATCTTCTAGAATTATCCAATTTACACAATATACTAACCAATAGATTTTTGTAAAAATATATATAATCAACCCATTATTATGAGATTAAAAACTAGTATTATAATTTCTTCATTTCATGGATCTTTTATATTTATAGTTTTAGAGAATTAGGAAAACCATTACAAAATAAACTTGACATTTCAATAGAGTGTTATTTTTTACAAAAAAAAAATAGGTTCTTAAATTTAGATTATTGTCTCATTATTGACATTTTTTCTTTATTAAGGACATGTATTCCTTGATATTTGTAAAATCTATATATATATTAAAAGAATATGAAAACATGTGACAAAAAAATCATGGAAGGAGATATTAAAGGAAATGAAACTCATTAGGCCTTTGAAATTTATTTAACCCCTTTGAAAACTCATTCCTTTAAACATATAAATTTTTTCATCTATAAAACTTACCATTAAATATGAATATAACTTCTTTGATTAAAACATTTCATATAAAAATAACATGAGTTATCATAAATATTAAATTTTACTTGTAAACACTATATTCATAGTAATATAACGGAATATCCGGTCATTTACCAACATAAAATTATAATGGAATTACTAAACCAATTAAATTCAATATAAACTAATAATTAAAACAACTAACTTGATAATTTCAACATTCTCTTTGGACTAACGTATATCTAGTTAACTGTGTCATAATTACCAAATTAATTGTAGGGAAATATCATACCCACCCATCATTATAATTTAAAAATACCTTTATTGGTTTTGGTTCACACCCCAATCCCTACTTCCCCACAAGATTTATTTTTGTGGTTTATGGACTACATATGAATTTATTTTATCATTAATTTTTTGATATTAAGGTTGCTTAAAAACTCATATCAGGTTCTCTCATTTAATTTTTTTAAATATAGTATAAAATATCTTTAAAAATAATTTTAATATATGTAATATCTTTATGGAAAATTTTTTAATAACCCATATAGTAATGAAAATGAGTTTAAAACATTGAAAACAATATTTTAAATAAGTACAATTTATGACTTTGGTAACTCTTCAATTAAAACAAAATTTAATGGGACAACATGATATGAGTTTTTAAAACACTTGAATATCATAAAATTCATGATAAAATGAATACATATGGTAGTCTATAAACCAAAAAATAAAACTTTTTGGGAAATTGGTATAATTCGCGAAGAAAGGATATTATTATAATAAATCTCTTACCTTGAGTCATAACTCACCAAGTATGTCTTTTATATTATTAAATAATAAAATAGTAGTCATTGTCGACTATATTATGAACCATTTTCATGTTTCCATGCAATTATTTATTTTATTTAACTTATTACCATGTTTTATTTAGTTAATAAGTCGGTTAAGTGCATGTCAGATGTTTTGAGGTTACTTGGTTTATAACCCCTGAAATTAAATTATTTGCATTGGCCATGGTTAAAGAGGTCATCTATACATTTATTCTAAAATATTAAACACGTATAACCTAAAATTTTCTTACATTTAAAATACTTTTATAATCAACCATGTAAGGTGGTATTTAGAAATGAATCACATCATTTCAAGGACACGGTTGTTCGTACGTACGCATGATCTATATTTTCATTTTTCTAATGGGTAGATAAAGTTTCATGTTTATTTAATAATAATTATATTAGAAACATATAATTATTTCATTATATTAATCTTTATTATCTTTTATGTAAGCCATAAATTATAAAATAATCACATCACTTCATTGATGTGGAAGTTCACATGTATACCCGAGTGACGTTATCATTTTTCAATGCATTGAAGAGTATGATGGTATATAATATATTATCAATAAATAATACTAATAATTTCATAAATATAAAATATAATTATTAATTTCAACTTTACAACCATCCATGCTAGGTGGTGATGAAAAATACACATGTCTTATTAAGGAGGTGGTAATCCACACGTACGCAGTAGCAATTTTTTCATTTTCCATATAACGAAAAGGAATTGGAAAAAAGTTAACCCCTAACAATAATAAAATTTTTGTATATTAAATATATTTATTTAGTTATTATATAAATGTTATAATAAATTTTAAATAGTTAAAATATGAAATATGCTTGAAATAATTTGGTTATGGATTATACCTCCTCTCAGGATATCTTCCTCCGGCGTACACATTAAAAGCACTAGGAAAAGAATTTTGGTGAGACCATTACCTATAAGACCTAGATATGAGAGTTAGAAAGTTAATTTGGTGTGTACTGGTTCATATATTATGATCCATCTACGGTGATAGAATATTATGTGATCTGTCATTTTATAAGTGAGGGGAGTGACACTCCTATAAATTTTATGAAGTATAAAATAAAAAAAATTTATTTTCAGGGGTAGGTGGAACAATGGATACAAAATCTTGAAGATAAGATAATTTAAGGTCAAAAAACAATCAATAATTCATATTTGGGAAAGTTTTGGAGATATTTTAAGCCTTATATCTCATTTTTACCCCCTCACTATATATTTTTACAAGTACTGTGGTGACAAACTTTTCCGATGGTAATGATTTATTATGAAAAAAATGAAATTAAACTAATTAAAAAACAAGATATAATGAATGAAAATATAGAATAAATTTCTTAATAAAAAATTTATATAACTTTTATAAATTAGTTCTAATAAAAGTGAACATTTCATATAAAAACCATTTTTATAAAAAAAAATATTTTTTATGTGTGAAAATGAATTTATACATAATTAAAAGAAATAATACTTATTAATAGTGATTTCCATTAATTTATTTATTATAATTAAAAAATAAAGGTTATTTTTCATTATAACCATTCCAAAACAGAATGGAACCTACCAAAAACACTATTAAATGAAATGAATCAAAAATTGTTTTTTATTAGATTAACATATAGCATATGTTCAAAAGGTCAAAAATAAGTTTTAAAAATTAAAAATAATGATTTTAAATGTTTTATTATACTCCATAAACATTTCATGGTTTTATATAATGGTCTTATATATTCTTAAATATATCTTACATATTTTTGATGTCATAAAAGTTACAGTATTCCTAAAAATGATATTTTTCACTATTCACTCAAAAAACAAATTTTTTTGAAAAATTACCAAAATTGACCCAATTAAAAAAATTATTCTAAATCAAAAAATAAATTCCATTTTATCAAATATAATTTATAATAATGGTAAAAATAATTCAAATATTCTTCCTAAAAATGCGTGAAAAACATTTTTAGAAAAAAAATACTTCCGAAGCATGAAATTAATTTATTCACATTTCTTATCTAGATAGAAACATTTAATGATTGTAAATTTATTTTAATGAATATATTATCAATAAATTTAAATAAAATAATTAGTCAATAATTATTAATATAATTTATTTTTGACCTCACTTATTTTGATAATCCCAATTATGCTTTCAAAAGCTTTGATAATCCCAAATAATATTTATCTGTATATTAATTGTTTATATATATGACAGTCTATTATCAAGATGATAACAATATTAAAATAGACCTTGAACTATGTTAATAAATTTTTATCTTTGTTTATATGAGTTTTGGAATTAATCCTCACTTAATCGGATATGTTTTGCATAAAACAGATAAGTATTAAAGTCAATAATCTGCTTATAGGTATAGATACAGATCTACCGGTAGTTAGACTACTGATAGACTTAGTCTATCGATAAACAAAGATTACCAATAGACTGAATAGACAGAGTCACTTATACATAGATCTACCGATATATGTAAATCTACCAATACAAACTGATACCGATAGAAGCTACTAATAGAATCTACTGATAGAACAAGTCTTTCGGTATGCATAAGTCTACCGATATAAACATCATTGGTTCAGAATGGAGCTACCGATATGTATAGACTAAAAGTCTACTGATACAAGCTACCAATACACCCGATTTACTAACAGAGTAATTCTACCGATATACAGAGCCACTGATACATAATGAAGCTACCGATACAAAGCAGAGCTACCAATAGACCGAGAGCTACCAATAGAATGAGTCACCGGTATATAGAGCTATTGATTCAAGATAAAATAGATACCGGTACAAGGAGATACTAGTACATGATCAAAGAGCTACCAAAAGTAATTCACAGCTACATAAAGTCAACTGCTACCAACAGAAGGATACTAATGATAGACTGACTAGTAAAAATCTACTTCTCTGAATATTATTTATTTATTATGCAACGATCATTTTTGATGACTTTAATGCAATCAGTGTTATTTAATGATATGTGTTGGCATGTCAGGGAACCATTCTTAATACCCATGAAAAAGGTAATCAATCTTTTTACTCGAGTTGAAAGCTATAAATGGAAGGACAAAGAATGAACAACACGTAACTAAGAAGGCACGTGAAGAGTGTAAAAAGGCAAGTGCTGAACAACATTGAAACATGCTGCATTCACACAAAAAGAAAAACCTATATTGATACTGGAAGATCACTGGAAATATATGAAGCCATTCATTCTATAGGAGAACACAAGCTACATCTTGAATGAAGAACTACAACGAGCTCTTCATGCACTCAAGCTGAAGCTGAACATGAAAACTAAGGAAGAAAATGACACTCTGTTTTTCAGAAAAAAACTAGAGAAGGACTCAAAAGAATTTCTGATTAATAAAAATAGTCCAGAGCTTCACTTCACATCACTAGAGAATTTTAAACTCTTATCTACTATCTTAGTGATTCTTTTATTTACATTTCGAGTTGTGTGTATTCCATGAATATTTCTTACACACATTTCCTCATGCGCTAAACTGGAGGATTTGTAAATCCTCACACAAACTTTCTACAACTCCCTTGTATCCCACTATGCACCGTGGTAGAGTTCATGTAAGACCTGGACATCTTGTGAGTGGTTTTTTGTTTTCCCACAAATAATTGTGGTAGAGGTCTTTGTACCTGGACAATGTTTTCACCGTTTTTACCCCGATCCAAGGTGTGGATCAAATTTTTATAAATTTTTTGAGAGGACTAAGTCTCAGCTTGAGACTGAACCTCTTGGTTATATCTATTGTGCATTTTAGTTTAAAGTCAAAAGTATATTATACATATTTTATAATCCACTTCTAATTACATTGTAATAGAATTTGTTTTTAAAGTTACTTTGATAGTTATATTAGAAAGTGTTTATACTTATTGTGAACCAGTAAGTTAGTTTCAAAAGTTAATTTAATATTCTGATTAAATTAACTTAGACCTAATCAATCTTTGAGAAACTAATTGAACACTTACAATCTGTATAAATTCACTACAGTTTAACTTGTTTTAAAATAGGAGGATTTTAACAGAAATATTTTTATCAGAAATTTTAATTGGAACTCAATTCACCACCCCCCCCCCCTCTTGAGTACCCACTCTGAACAACATTTGGTATCAGAGGATTGTTTTTTTACCAATGTTTTTTTTCAAACACTCTATTTTTCAACAGTGATTTTAGTTGTATCTTAAAGATCTTAAATTTCTATTAGTTCTAAATTTTATCTCTTTAAATATATTCTCTAAAATCTCATAATGGAAAATAGAATAGAAGGTGATGTTACCAACCATACACCTTTATTAATGGTAGAAATTATGCCCAGTGGAAACTTAAGATGGAAATTCACTTAGAGAGTATGGGATTTGATATATGGACTGCAATAGAAACTCAATATAAAATTCTAGAAACTAAACGAACTACTTGGGATGAACCTACTAAAACAGCTTACAATAATAATTGTAAAGATATGAATTCCCCGAATTGTGCTCTAGGAGATGAATAGTTTAATAGAATATCTTCTTGTAAAATTTCCTATGAAATATGGGACACTTTCGATATTTCCCATGAGGGAACAACCAATGTGAAGGAAATTAGGCTGAATACCTATACTATTAAATATGGTAATTTTAAAATGAAGCCTGATGAACCTATTTCTGACATGTATCTCAGGTTCAATGAGATTTTAAACACTATGTTCTCTCTTGGTAAAGTTGTTCCAGCAAAGGAACAAATTATGAGAATATTAAGATGCCTGCCAGAAAGATGGAGAGGCACATCTGTCTCCATAAGAGAACTGTGTGATATAAGTTCACTACCTGTTAAGAATCTTATTGGTAATCTTATAATGTATGAGGAAGAACTCAAGGTGAATAAGGAAGAAGATGGTGAACCTAAAAGGAATTCCGAGGCTTTTAAGTCTACTACATCAAAGAGAAAGTATAAGGATAATGTTAACATACAATCATAAATTTCAACAAGTGAAAGTTCAGACTCTGATTGTGATATTGAGATGGCTCAAATAGAAAGAAGATTTAAAAAGTTCTACAGGAAGAAGAAATTCCTCAGAAAATAAAATTACAAAGGAAAATATGATAACAAAGGTGATTGGAAAAAGTACTGGAAGAAAGCTCATAAAAGTGATGAAGTTATCTGCTATGAGTGCAAAAGGAAAGGACATGTTAAAGCTAACTGTCTAAAATTGAATTTCAAGAAGAAACATGACTACAAGGATATCAAGTATAAGAAATAAATGAAAGCAAGTTACAGTGATTCAGAAGACACTTAAAGTGATTCTGATTCGGCTAAGGATGAAGATTCTCATAAATCTAACATGTGTTTTACGACAAACACATCTGAGGTAACACTGGAACCTCATTCTTTAAATTCATACTATTCTGGAGTTGATTTTGATTCTGAATCTAAAAACATGTATAGTGAAGAATTATCAGAATATTGTAATATTCTAGAAGAGACCTGTAATGAACATAAGGACAAGTACAAAGCCTTAAAGAAACAACATGCTTTATCTAGCACTGTTAAATCTTCCCTTGAAATTGAAAAAGAAAAGAATGCTCAATTTCTTAAGGAAAATACTGAACTAAAATTCACTAATGAGAAACTGAGAAAGGACTTAGAAAAATTCACAAATGGAAAAGATACACTTACAAAAATTCTAGGTAAACAAGTGGCACTAAATTACACTACGGGTTTGGTATACCAACCTGGACAGAGACATTTTACCAAAAATAGATTTATTCCTAAATCTGGAAAAAATTCTGCTAGTTCTAGTTCTGGAAATTCATCTGCCTCAACTTATTCACATTGTTATAGATCAGATAAAGATTATCTTTCAAAATATACTGATTCTGTAAATTATTTGATACCCATAAGACAAATTTGGGTACATAAAGATTTACGTGCTAACCTGTCTGGACCCAAAAGGATCTGGGTACCAAAATCATTTTCCATTTAAACCTATTTTGTAGGAGACCTGCTTAAAGAGTTATCACAAGAAGATATGTTACTTGGACAGTGGATGTTCAAGGCACATTTCTGGATATTATTCATTCTTTAAAAGCATAATAAATGTTGATGGAGGCCATGTCACCTTTTGTGATAACTCTAAAGGAACAATCATCGGCCTAGGCCAGATCGGTAACACTAATTCAGTTTTAATTTCTAATGTTTTATTTATTGATGGACTTAAATATAATATGTTAAGTATTTATCAGTTATGTGATGATGACTTTAATGTTAAGTTTGAAAATGATTCTTTCAATGTTATTAACTCTAAAAATGTTTTAGTATTTTCTGCCTTGAGAAATGAAAATTTTTATGCTGTTGATTTGAATTATTTAGCCAAGAAAAATTTTACTTGGTTAAATTCTTTTCATAAAGAATCATGGCTTTGGAACAGAAGATTAGGACACTACAACATTTATTCACTTAGAAAATTTACGAGGAAGAACTTAGTTAGAGACCTACCCAAACATGAATTCCAAACTGACAAAGTTTGTAATCCATGTCAAAAGGGAAAGAAACATAAGTTTCCTTTAAATCAAAGAAAATATTTTCAACTTCTCAAACTCTTGAGTTTGTTCACATGGATTTGTTTGGACCTTCTAGAGATTATAGCTTAAATGGGAAGTCTATGTCTATGTCCTAGTAGATGAATTTTCTAGATATACTTTGGTATACATCTTAGCTGACAAAAGTGAAGCTTGTTCTTATTTTGTCAAATACTTCAAGTCTATAGAAACCCTTAGTGGACTTAAGATTAAAACCATAAGAAGTGATCATGGATGTGATTTTGAAAATCATGATTTTGATTCTTATTTCTCACAAAATGTATATAGCCATAACTTTTCTGCCCCTAGAACACCTCAACAGAATGGTGAAGTAGAAAGAAGAAATAGATCCCTTCAAGAAATTTCAAGAACCATTCTCAATGAGTATGACCTACCTATTTATTTTTGGGATGAGGCTGTGAATATAACTTTATATATTATTAATTGAATCTTGATTAGACCTGTTATTAGAAATACACCTTATGAGTTGTGGAACAATAAAAAAACCACATTTAGTTACTTCAGAGTCTTTGGATGAAAATTCTTTATCCTCAATACAAAGGATAATCTAGACATGTTTGCCTCTAAAAGTGATGAAGGAATTTTTCTTGGTTATTCTTTAACTAGAAATGCCTATAAAGTCTTTAAGAAAAGAACCAAATGTGTGGAAGAATCTGTTCACAAAAAGTTTGATGAAACTGATCCACATGAACCTAAAACTAATCTTGAAAATCTTGAAGAAGATTCGACTGTTCTGGACCTTAATGATAAAACTAAAGAACCTACTGTAAAAACATCTAGTTCTTGACATATTCCAAAATCTGCTTCTATAGAACTTGAACATAGAGAATATCTTGATATTTCTATCCCTACCTTTACTAGATCAACTAGGATTCTAAAGAATCATCCTTTAGATGTTGTTGTTGGTAATCTTCATATAGAGACATAGAATAGAGATTCTCTAAGAAACCAGGTTAAACATCAAGCCTTTATTTCATAGCTAGAACCTAAAAATGTCAATGATGTAATCAATGATGAATTCTAGGTAATGGCTATGCAAGAAGAGTTAAATCAATTTTAAATAAACAAAGTCTGGTAATTAGTTGATAGACCCAAGGACACATTAAAAATAGGCACTAAATGGGTTTTTTGTAACAACGTTGATGAGTCTGGAAATATAGTTATAAACAAAGCTTGGTTAGTTGCACAAGGATATATTCAAGAGGAAGGTATAGAGTATGAGGAAACTTTTGCACCTGTAGCTAGATTAGAAGCCATTAGGATCTTACTTACCTATTCTACTCATCTGAATATGAAATTATATCAAATGGATTTCAATAGTGTTTTTCTGAATGGTTTTATAATTGAAGATGTTTTTGTTGAAAACCCACCTGTATTTACTAATCCTCATTTTCCAAATCAATTTCCCAAGATATCTAAAGCATTATATGGTCTAAAACAAGCTCTACGAGCTTGGTATGATAGACTTAGTAATTTTCTTATTTCATAAATTTTTTATAAATGGATTTCTGATCCAAAACTTTTCATTAAAACAATTTATAAAGATGTGTTGATAGTACAAATCTATGTTGATGACATTATCTTTTGATCTTCTAAATATTCTTTATTTTCTAACTTTTCAAAGAGTATGCAAACTGAATTTGAAATGAGTTTAATGGGAGAACATGGATTTCATGTTTTTCAAAATGAAAATGGTATTATGTTGAATCAAAGTAAATATAAAAAGGATATTTTATAACATTATGGTTTGGGTAGAAGTAAGGAATGTGATACTCCTTTGAGTACTGTCTGTAAATTGGATGCGGCTGAAACTGGGAAACCAGTGGATCAACCCAATTATAGTGGTATGATTGGAAGCATACTTTACATTACTGCTAGTCAACCAGATATTATGTTTAGTGTTTGTATGTGTGAAAGATTTCAAGGTAATCCAAAATAATCTCATTTTCTTGCTGTTAAAATAATTTTTAAGTATCTTAAACATACTGAAAATTTGGGTTTGTTTTATCCAAAAGGACTATCTTTTTAATTAATGAGTTATTCAGATGATGACTTTTCTGGTTTCAAGTTGTATAGAAAAATCACATCTAGAACATTCCATTTATAAGGAAAATCCTTGGTATCCTGGTGTAATAAGAAATAGAATTTTGTAGCTTTGTCTACTATCGAAGCAGAGTATATAGCTGCTGGTAGTTTCTCTGCACAAATTCTGTGGATGAAAGTCACTCTTTTGGAGTATGCATATGATTTTAAGCATGTTTCAATTAACTGTGATAACACTAGTGCAATAAACATTTCAAAGAATCCTGTATCCCAATCTAGGACCAAACACATTGATATAAGACACCATTTCTTGAGAGATCACTACCAAGAAGGTGATATCACTCTTGAATTTATAGGTACTGAACATCAATTAGTTGACATTTTCACCAAACCTTTTAGATTGGATAGGTTAAGTTACATTAGACATGAGTTGGGAATGATTAACCTACATATGTTAAAACCTCACCGATGTACCTCACCAATGTGAAATCCTCACCGATGTAAAACCTCACCGATGTGAAAACCTCACCAATGTAAAAACCTCACCGATATTAAAACCTCACTGATGTTAAAACCTCACCGATGTGAAAACCTCACTGATGTGAAAACCTCACCGATGTGAAAACCTCACTGATGTGAAAACCTCACTGATGGGAAAACCTCACCGATGTGAAAACCTCACCGATGGGAAAACCTCACCAATGTGAAAACCTCACTGATGTGAAAACCGCACCGATGTGAAATCCTCACCGATGTAAAACCTCACTGACGGACCTCACTGATAGGAATTCTCAATGATAGACCCTACCGATGAGTACGCACTGTTTTAAAATTCTGTCCGCTCCCAGAATTTGTATGGATTATACATTATTTTATTTTATTTATGATTCTTAAATGATAAAACAAAGTCCTGGTTACTTCTCAATCCACCGAGCCTCAAACCTTTTACCCTCAAGCCTTATCTCCCAAACTCCTCAAAAACCCTAAGTTCCTCAAAACATAGATGGAAAAAAACCAAACTCCCTACCATCAGAGATGACTTTGAAGAGCCGAATGTGAAGAAGCAGAAGACCGATCCAAAATCAAGTGGTAGTGTTGGTAGAACAAGATCAGGAAGGCGGCTAGTGAATCCTCATTTCCAAAATAGAGTTATTGTGATCTAAAAAGAGATGTCCATGGAATGGTTTTTGGATAGAAAATCGTTAGTGCCCGAGGTGCTGGAAGATCAGAACTGGCTAGATTGATTTTCGAACAACAATGGTCCCTTCTATATAAAGCTAGTGAAACAATTTTATGAGTTTGTGAGTTTTGAGAAATCAGAAGATGAGAACCGAGTGATTTATTTTGTGAATGGAAAGAAGATATCTTTTTCATCCATTGAGTGGACTCAGTGCCTGAAGGTTCCACACGAAGGTGTTTCTGGATAAGTCTCAAAATCAATACCACCTATAAGTGATTTATTCGATTATGAAACTACACTAGAAGAGATCACCGGTAGTGGAAATCAAAGACAAGTGGTGGCTACTGAAATGGATGGACAGAACATATTTCTATTCAAATTTGTTTATCATGTCTCAATACCAAGGAGCAGGGGAATTGAAAATTTAAGATATCAAGATATCTATCTCCTACATCTCTTGAGACATTGTGTAAAAGTGGATTTGTGCAGATTTCTAATGTTTCAAATAGAGGATATGATCAGACCTAAGTCAAAAACCAATGCCCTATTCTTTTCCAAGTTGATATCAGGGATGATCAAAGTGAAAAGAGTAGATGAGTCTCAAGATGAGATAGTGGTAGTAAGGAATAATTTTTGTATCACAAGCACAATTTTCAAATATATGGAGATAAACTGGAACCCATGGAACAGAGAGTGGGTTAATGATAACAAGAAGGTTTATGATAAATTCAATCCTTCGAATCATCCTTCAAGGCCTAAGTAGGTGAGGGATCCTGGTCTAGGACTTGATAAAGAATAACCTGACTATAGTGATGAGACTGATGAAGAGGATACTTCTATGGCTGATGGAAGGGATCCAGACTTTCCCCCATGTCTAGCTGCAGAAATTGTATCGTCTTGAAAGGAAACTCTATTAGAAGAATAAACTCCTGCAATGAGGAAGAACAACAAGTCCCTGATAATGAAGAAGAAAGAAAAAATGAATCTGAAGCCTCTGATTATGTTTTCTTAAGGCTGAGTCCATTAAAGGGAATCTCATTTGTGACTGTTAGAGAAGTAGTTGGTGAGATGGAAAGACATGTGCCTAATCTAGAGGATCCTCCTACTGTTGCAGCTGTTGCAGAGATGGAGTTAATAGTAGAAGATTCTTCTGAGGAAGAAAGACCTGATGAGAATGCTCTTTCTATATAAGAGAATGAACCAGTTCAGGGGGAGCATCAAACCAGATTTGGTAGTGTGTCAGTGGCTGTTGAAATTGAGGATTGGACAGAAGACCTAGGTTTTGTGTTTTGTAGTTTAGACTATCAAGATTCTGATAATGAGGCATCTAAAAATAGACCCAAAATAAATTATGATATTCAGACCGAGTTGCTACCTGAAGATGTGGTTAGAATTCATGATCTGGATAAGCACAAATCTAATCTCAAAATCAGTTTTGTTCATGAAATAAGGAAGATGGAATCTTCACTGGTATCTATAATTCAATAGATTATGAATGACTCAGTGACCAGTATAGTAACTGGAAGAGCACCTATTTTGATTACTCATGCTGATAAGATCACCCGGGATGACTTAACTTCCGTAAAGGCATAGATGAATTAGATGTTGAGTAATTCTGTATCAGGGTTAAATATTCACTTTGTTGAAGAATTGATCAACTTGGAAAAGTCCTTTGAACTCTCTCTTGGCTGTAATTTCTCTACCTTTGTGGAAGAGATAGTGGATGAATTTACAACTTCCAAACTCAATTATCTAGACTGGAAGAGTATGTTGAAGTTCTGAAGAAATTTGTTATCTATTTAGAATCATATATGAGTTCTAAATCCCAATAAGATAATGATTTAGCTTATGTCAAAGGTGTTGTGAGCCAGATGGTATCAGTCTTTGAAGGTTTTAAAACCACCATGAATGATCATGTTAGCACCAAGGATTCCCAAGTCAAAAATCATATCAGTGGGTTGAAAAAAAAATTCAAGGAAACAATAACTTTCTATTTTGGTTCTCTTGCCTCTAGACCTTCAATTGATCTTAACCAAATTCGAGTTGTGATGAAGAAGGAGCTTGGTTCAGCATCAACCAGTGGCTCTGTGGACTCATCTGACCTGACCAAAGTGGTGATTTCTACTAGAGATACCACTAGAGAGATAATGAAGATTGTCCAGGACTATATGAGAGAAGCTTATGCCTCTTAGAAAGAAGTGAAAGAAAAGTTGGACTACGATTTTCAAAGGATTTATACCAAACACAAGCTCAACAATCATTTCAAGCTCATGATAGAAAATATGAAGCTTCCAACAGTAAGTCAAGACTTCAGATAGCAAGTCAGCAAGATAAGAGAACTGACTCTAGCCTTGGAAAAATTCAGGGAGAAAACGATAATTTCATATCTACTATGGAGAGAGGAGGAGGACTAATTATGTATTTCAGAAATCTTTTGTTGCCTTTCTTGCATGTCGATGATAGGCCAGTGATTATACCTCCAGCTTTACCTACCTCTGCCTCTACTGCTTCTCTAGTTTAGATGACCCATGCTCAAGCTATTAGAGGCCTCACTCATATGATCACTCCTAGGGATACTCAGTACAGACTAGGAACAGCTCAGTCGCTCAGCCTCCTATGATCATTTCTAGTGTTCCTAAGCCTTCACCTGCATCCACAAAACCTGAATCCTCTTCTTATCCCAAGGGAAAATCTCACATTGAGGATATGGATTGAATAGGTGTCTAAGATATTTGATAGGAATACCTTGTATTTTGTTTTATTTCCTTGTATCTTTTTGCAACATGAAATACAAATGACTTTCTTTTCTTTCTCATTTTGTTCCTTTTCTCTTTCTTGTTTCCCACTTTTATGATTATCACAAAGGGGGAGAAATATTATAAGGGGAGAAAAATTATCTGGGAATTACTTTGAAAGTGGGAGAAAAATTATCTAAGGGATAGCTACTATTATTTGTAACTATAACCTTTGATACCATTGCATTTAATTCTATCTCTGGTACATTGCATATTTCACATATTATATTGTTTTCTCTGATACAATTGGCTTTAATGATATACCCTCTAATACAATTACTCATTATTTTAAAACTATAATATCATAAGTTGTGATTATCAAAAAGGGGGAGATTGTTTACCTCACCTATTTTGATAATTACAATTATGATTTCACAAGATTTGATAATCCCAAATAATATTTATCTATATATTAATTCTTTATATCTATGACAGTAAATTATCAAGATGATAAAAATATTAAAACAGCCCTTGAAATATGTTAATCAATGTTTATCTATGTTTATATGAGTTTTGGAATTAATCATAACTCAATTGGTTATGTTTTTCATAAAATAGATAAGTATTAAAGTCACTAATCTGCTTATAGCTACTGATACAGATCTAATGGTACTTAGTCTACTGATAGACTTAGTCTACAGATAAACAAAGGTTACCGATAGACTGAATAGACATAGTCACCGATACGCAGAGCTACCAATATATGTAAATCTACGGATACAGACTGCTACCGATAGAAGCTACTGATAGAAGCTACTGATATAAGCTACTGATATAACAAGTCTTCCAGTATGCATAGGTATACCGATAAACACATCATTGGTACAGGACGGAGCTACCGATATGAACAGACTAAAAGTATACTGATACAAGCTACCGTTACACCCGAGTTACCGACAGAGTATATCTACCAATATACCGAGTAACCGATATAGAATGAAGCTACCGATACAAAGCAGAGCTACCAATAGACCAAGAGCTACCGATAGAAGGAGTCACCGGTATATAGAGCTATCGAAACAAGATCAAACAGCTACCGATAGAAGGAGCAACCGGTACATGATCAAAGAGCTACCACTAGAAAGTCACTGCAACATAAAGTCACCTGCTACCTATAGAAGGCTACTAATGAACGACTGACCAGTCAAACTCTACTTCTCTCAATATTATTTATTTATTATGCAGCGATCATTTTTTATGATTTTAATACAATCAATGTTATTTAATGATATGTGTTGGCATGTCATGGAACCGTACCTTACCAATGAAAAAGGTAATCATTCTTTTTACCGAATCTGATAGTTATAAAAGGAAGGAAAAATAATGAACAACACGTAACTAAGAAGGAACGTGAAGAGTGTAAAAAGTCAAGGGCTGAACAACATTGAAACGTGGTGCATTCACACAAAACAAAAAAGCTACATTGACACTAGAAGAGCACTAGACATACATGAAGCCATTAATTTTAGAGGAGAACACAAGCTGCATATTGAGTGAAGAACTACACTGAGCTCTTCATGCACTCAAGCTGAAGCTGAAACTAAAAACCAAGGAAGAAAATGACACTCTGTTTTTCAGATAAAAACAAGAGAAGGAATCCGAATCATTTCTGATTTATCAAAAGATTCCAGATCTTCACTTAACATCACTAGAGCATTCTAAACTCTTATCTACTATCTTACTGATTCTTTTATTTTCATTTTGAGCTGTTTGTATTCCCTGTATATTTCTTACACAAATTTCCTCCTACGCTAAACTGGAGGATTTGTAAATCCTCACACAAACATTCTATAAATCCCTTGTATCCCACTGTGGACAGTGGTAGAGGTCAAGTAAAACCTAGATATCTTGTGAGTTGTTGTTTGTTTTCCCACGAATAACTGTGGTAGAGGTCTTTGTACCTGGACTATGTTTTAACTGTTGTTTACCCCGATCCAGGGTTTGAATCAAATTTATATAAATGTTTTGAGAGGACAAAGTCTCGGCTTGATACTGAACCTCTTGGTTACATCTACTATGTATTTTAGTTTAAAGTCTAAAGTATACTATATATATTTTATATTCCGCTGATAATTACGTTGAAATACAATTTGTTTTAAGGTTACATTGATAGTTAAATTAACAAGTGTTGATACTTATTGTGAACCAATAAGATAGTTTCAAAATTTAATTTAATATTCTGATTAAATTAACTGAGACTTAATAAATCTTTGAGAAACTAATTGAACACTTACAATCTGTATAAATTCACTACAGTTTAACTTATTTTAGAATTATGGGATTTTAATAGAAATATTTTTAACAGAAATTTTAATTGGAACTCAATTCAACCCCCCCCCCCCTCTTGAGTATCCTCTCCGACCAACATTTATTAATATAAAAATACATTTCACAGTTAAAAATAATTTTATGAAAAATATAACTTTTACCATCAAATGATTTTATCATTATTTATAAAAAAAGTATAATCAACATATGAATGATTATTCATTATTTTAAATTTATAAAAATAATTTTACATTAAATTTAACACTCCAAATATAAGAATAATACATCATAAGTGAAACATATACAATATAAAGAATCACTTTTTTAAATAAAAAAAGGACCATTTTGAATAATAATTGTTCTTAACTTTATAGTATTTAATTAGTTTCCTTAAAAATTGAGTGATTATTTTATCCAAATTAATCAATAAATTTTTACAATGAAAACTTTTATACATTTATTTCATAATATGGTTTCTCCTATCCATACACATCAATATAACATTTAACTTATTATTCTCATATTTAAATAATAATGTTGTTGTTTGTTTAATCTCTATGTTGTATGTGCTATAAGATATTGATCATAATATTAATTTAAATGAATAAAAATTAAAATCATGGGTTGTTACATTCTCCCCATTAAAGAAATTATGGACTCAAAATTATCACTCACATATGCGGAATAAATAATTTAAAACATTTTCAAAATCAATTCCATGAAGTGTGAGATAAATAATTATAATTGGAAATATATATCAATTATATTTCCTTCTTATAAGAAAAATAACTTCAAGTTTTAGACTTTGAAACTTATAGTTTTTTAAATACTTCTTAAACCAAGAATATAGCAGAATGAGACTCATTTTATTGATAGAGTTTTTAAATGCATACCATGATAGTTAAGTATAATTTTTCTCTCTGTCTTGATATATTTATCATCATTTTCCTAAGGACTTATTTGACTAATATGATATAGATGAGAAAATATAATTACATAATTTCTTTCTATTATTTAATCATTTGTTGGGGTGTTAAGATATTTTTAACCTCTACTTCATCCCATATTATAAATTATAAGTGATACTTTTTCATTCCTAAAACAATAAAATTATGTTTTAACATATCGTACGATCCAAAAAAACTAATACAAGTTATTACACCAAATTCAATATACTTACCATTACCAAAATGGTTTGAAAAAAGTATCAATAAACCATTTTATAAAGAAATAAGGATTGAATATACAAAACTATAAAAATGAAAACCAGATTTAAAATTAAATCATTCTATAAATAACTAACCATAAAAAACTTCAAAATATTCTAGATAAAAAATGGAACACACAGTTTAGAAAACAATGATACATATTTATGTAATATCAACATAACATTTATCTCTTGATGATATTAATTACTCATAATTTTACATATAAAAAATATATATTCAATATCTATATATTTTACAAAATAATCTAATATTTTCATTAAATATTATTAATGGCCATAGATTCATAAAAAATCCATATATACTTCCAAATGATTACTCAATCTATATTCCTTAAATAAATTCACATACTATTTTTAATTTTATATTCATTATAATCATAAAATGTTCCAAAAAAATATGATAACCCTTTATCCCAAGTAACTAAAATTACATCAACATTAAATAATGTTTTGACCTTAAACATTATCTAAACAATTCATACCCAATATAATAAAATTATTCTAAAATATCCATCAAATTAAATCACATGATAAACATAACATTTATATATTCCTCAATCAAGTATTCTTCTAAAAAACCAATAAAAATCACCGAAAAAATATTTAATCTTATTAAACACACATCTCATGAAACCTTAAAGGGGGTATCTATGAATTTTAACTTACAATAAACCTTAGGTTTATTAAAAAATTATGGTATCTAAAACTATTAAAATATCATCATTTATTCATTTTAGACTATAAATTTATCAAACTTATTTTATATAAACAACAAAAACCTAAACAAAATAAACCCCTAATTTAAATTTAAAATGTAATTAACCAACTTGCTCCATACCTTAATAAAATTCTCAATCCAGCCCACAACAAGGCCCAAAGTAAGTTATCAATCCCCATGGGTGGACATAAGAACCTAGACTTTAAGTAATCACCACTTGGAAATGATTTCACTAGAAAAATAATTATAGAAATAAGTATTGAAAATATAAAAAAATCAGGCATGGGACATCCATACATTATATTTCTATTCTAGATAATACAATAAGCTCCAATATCAACACTAGGTATACAGAGAAACAAACTCAAGAACCAAAAAACCTCCCTCACCCACTGAACGCCCCCTCCTATAAGTCCAAGACTCCCACCCCTAAAATCTATAATTCTATCACAAGAAACTATAGCTACCCTCCATCTGTAGAAATTGATAAATACATAATTTACCAATTTGATAAAATAAATTGAAATAAAAAAACTCAAAACATACATGTCTCATTGTGACTATAAAAATCATTGGCCAACACAAAATAACCATGATACCCTATGAAAATAATAAAACATAATTTTGAACTACATCTAAAAAATTCTAAAGATATATTGGTGTTAGAAAACAAGAACTCTGTAAGGATTTCATAATAAAAACCATTCATTATGCCTTGACTTTAAAGATAAATCCATTATAATTGGGTTTAAAAATAATAATATTTAAAAATATAATTTTCCATTTCCCTTAAAAAAATTTATAAAAAATCATTTCTTTAGAAAAACCATTTCCATTTTTATTTTCAGTGAAGAGCCTAAATAATGATAGGATTTAAAATAATCCATCTATAAAAAGAATGGGTTGATTAAGTAAGAGTATTAGTGTGAAATTATAGCAGTAAAAATAATATAATCATTTTCGATAATACATATGTAAATAAAACTATCTTTTTATCATTTTAAACACACACAGAAACCAATAAAAATAGAATTTCAAAATAGTACCTTATAATGGGAGTAAAATGAGAGAAAAAACCATGGTAAATGCCTAATTAGTTAGGTTAGTTGGTATCCTAGGTACATATAACCTTGGTGATCAAACATATCCCTTATCATGTATGAACCATTGAAGGATAATCACCCATAGTCCAATGGTAATAATCCATGTCACATAATTAAGTTAGTATTGTATTATAATCCTCCTAGAGAAAATTAGGTTGAGACATTTCCATATTTCCTATCTAATAGTCCTAGTCTACCCATCCAGGTATATAGGGGTTCCCATGTTCCATTCCCAAAGACTATAATACATGATTGATTTTTGGTAAAAAAAATCTCATTTAAAAGGTATAAAATTTCAAAGAAAGCATTCAATAACACCTCAACTTCATGTACTACCAGTGTGAAGCCCATGATTTCTAAAAAACATGCCATCTTTCTCAACATATCAAACTTTAGTCCAAAAATTATACAAAATATTGGGTTTCCATTAAATTGAGTCTTGCTATTCAATGTTCTTTGAAAACAACCAATCGGGGCTTGACATTTTAGAAATAGGAAATGATTATCTCAAAAAGAACATTTTATAGCATAACTTTTATGTTCCAGAACCATTCATAAACATATATTCAACTTCATATATATGTAAAAGTAACTCTTGACCCAATGTACATGTTCCCATTACAGCCGGTGAATATGTACATATAAGGTACCTATATATGTATTTTTTATATTTATATATGAATAATACTCATTTAATATATAAATTCATTATAAATCACTTATATAGTTTTTAGTAAACCAAAACATGACTTTGGGATTTTATTTAAAACTAGGTAAAATACTAAAACATTATAATTCACTTCCAATTTACATGATAAAAACCTTACGAAATCAAAATGAAACATCTAAGATTCATAACATTTCAAAATAATAATGAAATCATTCTTTCATAAGAGAATCCGATAGTGAAAATATGTGGAATGTGTAGAAAACATGAAATAATCCAACTCCTTCCACCACAATACATTTCAAAAAAATTGTTACTAAATAATTTAATAAAAACTTGTACATAAATAATCAATACATTAGGGATTTAATTTAAATGTTTCTACATAGGTTAAACTTCTTAAAAATATGGAATCGTGTTGTATAAGGTCCAAGAGTCATCCACTTCAATTAACTCTACAAGAATAGGCCTCAAATTGTCCCTTTGTGATCCCCAAGGATTGATAATAAAAAACAACACCAATAGATGGTTATGGTTCACTATTGGATTCACACACTATAAGGGGAGAAAATGAAACAAAAAAATAGAAAAATAATAAGTAGTGGGAGGATGAGTAGAAAAACAATAATAACCTACCTTGAGAGGTCACACAAGAAAACATCATTAAAATTAACATCTGAGGGAGACTGGAGGAGGAGAACTTGTGCACTAGGATACCATACTCGGTTTTTCACTAAAATGGAAAGTCGGTAGGAAGACTTTGGAATTTTATTGGGAAAATTTAAAATCCATTTTATAAAAAAACCCAATTAGGAAACTATGCACAATTTGGCCACACGGTGGGCCAAATCTTGATCAAATCGAGTGTCTCCCTAAGAAATAAAATACACCTCACACAGTTAAGGTATAAGATTAGAAAATCCATTCATTATCCATATAGTTGTCTTTAAAAATGTTATAGATTCATCAACTTAGTTAGAGCACATATTCAACGAACTGTTTGTCAATAATGTTCCTATATTAAAAATACCAAATTTTTATATCTAAAATCAACCCTAGACTAAAACTCCAAATAAAATCTAATAAAAAATTAAAAATAAGAAGATAAATAATTGTTTGGGTGTGAAAATTATCCACAAAAAGAAAATTTTTACCCTTATAATGTCTAAAGATATTCAATTGATCAATACAAAAAGTAATGAAAAACTACAACTCTGAGTGACACCCAAAAACCCGTAGATAGAGGAAATAAAACTTAATTTATTTCCTTTTTAAAATTTGGAACCCTAAAAACAACAAAATTGACTAAGTGATGATCCTCAACAATTGAGAAACACATTCATGGAGATAGCTGTCGATACTATGGAATATTAACCATCAAATGATAGAACAAGAAGGGAAAAGAATATCATATCTCCAAACACAAATAAAAATAATGAACATATCAACCCCTAACTTATAAATCATAATAGAAAATAATGATAGCCTGTTCAGGATCTCTAGAACCATTAATGACAAACCATATGTCCCTAGGTAACCAAGCTGCAATGAATAGGGTCGGGTAGGGTGTGGATAAAGGAATACCCCATTGAGGAATCTTGAAGACCAATTTCACTATGAGATCAATTCCATGGTGGCCTCCTCGTCATTTGAGGACTCTAGTAAAACATTGAACTCCCATACAGTTACATCTAATGAGTCCTATTCAGAGTCAATATTTAAAAAATGAAGCCTGGAATGATGATAATAAAAACATCACAACAACAAGATTCATAATTTAACAAAAAGATACATCAACTAAAACCATACTCATAAAATAATATAGAGAAAAATGAGATGAATGAATCTAGAATTGATGTCACAAAAATAATCCCATAAACTAATTGATTCAACAATCTAATCCAAAGTCCAAATTTGAATATAGAACATAATAAAATCTCAAAGAACAAGAAAAATAAAAAAATAACATAAGGAGTTCAAGAGAACCCACCAACACAAGGAATCTCCTCTAATATGTAAGAGAATCACTCTAAGGCATATAGATGGAACCCTGACATCTTGAAGAATTTGATTTCTTATTGTTAGGGGCTGAAAATTCCACACCGAAACAATATCGTTTGGGAGAAAATCTTATAGAGCCTCTCTAGATAACCTAAATGGACACAGAGAAAAGAACAGAAAGAATAGAGATGGCTCGGAATTCCCAAAACAAAAAAATCCTAAAATAACCATTCCTTAACAAGACCAATGTGGGATCTAGTATTAAGTTAAGGTATAAAATCATGGAAACATATCATGGAACACCTATTCTACAAAAAACTAGTAGGTCATAAAACAAGAAAACCATTCTAGTCATCCTAACCACTCAGTCAATACTTTTTTTCATTCAAGAAATCATAAAAATAGCAAGGAATATAGCTGAAAATAACAGAAGATCTCTCCAATGATCTCAACACGAACAAGGTAATTTCTTTATGAAAGACAATATCTTCCTTGACAAAATCATATTGGATGATCGGTTAGAGGATTTGTCATCACCTGATCAACCTCGTCTTGTAGGTAAACCCAACTAACCCAATACACTAAGAGAGGACACACCTTCACCTCATATTACAAGGGACTCTCCATCCATATTAGGAACATCAGTTCGAAAATATCCTACAAAATAACACTCTCATATTGGTAATTGATGTACTTTTGACCATAAGTATGATATTTTAAAGAAATTGTACTAGGTACTGGCTATGATGTCAATCCAGGATGCTTTCAGTCTTTCAAAAGACCTCCCGGACGCACTCATAAATGTTTTTATAAGTTCTCAAGAGTGTAAAGTTGAGGTTTCCTCTACAAAATTATAACAAGTTGATAGTTATCTAGTAGAATGTAATGTTATAGTCTCTTTCACTGGCTAGGAAGAGGATGTCATCATGAAAGGACATGTTAGGCTGTTGTATAAATCTTGCAAGATAAATGACATTGACATCTAAAAATTCATTGTGGAAAATGGTTTAGAAGTCAACCTCATTCCAGTCGATACACTTAAAAAATAGGGTATAAATGAATCTCACATGTCACCCTCTACTGTGATGTTACACTATTATGAAATGAATGAGAAAGAGCCTCTTGGTGAGATCACATGAAGAACTTAGCTCGAGTATCTTTTATCTCACTCAAAGTACACGTTTGTTCAGTAGGATACAACTTTCAACGCCATATTGGGAATAACCTGGCTACATAAGCTTGTGTTCATTCCTTAATTATATCCACAATGCCACAAATATTTCTTGAATGGTCAAATTGGGATGTTTTATGGAGAAAATTCCACATTAAAATCATGCAAGTCACAATACATTGACAGAAGATTCTACCACAAGGGCAGAAAACAATCCATCTATGATAATGTTGCCAGAATGAATTCTTAGAATGGTCTACCAATGATACTATATAATAATTTTATACAACTTGACATAGATTACATGTATCCCATTCATGAAATCAAAGGGGTATATCAAAACTCAAGCTCCCACTTAGTGAATTCTGTGATTTGAATTCTGATCGTTGATCCAGATGGTGCAGAAGAAGTGATCAAAGCTTCGAGTAATAATGAAATATTGAATAAAATTTATTCATAAAAAACCCTAAGATCCAACAAATCTTGGTTCCATCAGCGAGGCAAGATTTTTTTATTATACAAATAGGATAATGTAAAGAGGCCAATTCGCAGTCCCTCATTCCACCTTCAAAACTCCAAAAAGGCATGTCACCATTGATTGATCCAGAAATGATTTCTTCATCTTTTGGAATCCCAAATGGAAACTACCTCTTCCCTTCAAGTAACTTGGATCACCACCTACTCCCCATGTAGATGTTAAGGAAGTAAATCCATAAGAATAAGAGAAGGATAAATTTAATGACCCAATATTTTATTAATAGAAATACCTTTCGTATAAATATGTCATATAATCACTTGAAATCATAAGAAAATAAACTTCTAAGTAATATATGACCATTAAACATAATTTTTTCACTTATTTGTATTTAATTTCACAATTTTGACATACACAGTTGTGATTATTAAGTCATTTTTAGTCTAATATGACCAACTTAATTTTTTTGGTGAATAGTAAAATACATTAAATTACTGTATAAATACATTATAATTGAAATCCACTATTCCTGAAATCATAAGTGATGTAAGCACCCCAAATATTTAACTCAACTCCATTTATTGTTATTCTAGGTCATGGAGTACTCACTATTTCTTGTCTTGTGAAGAAATAACATATTAATGATTATAATATTATGAAAACCCTTCTCCCCACCACTATAAATACCGCCAATCTTTACATATTCTCTTCACTCCTCTAAAGACTTGTTCCTTGCCAAAAATCTGCCCATATCTTTTCCCATGCTCCTTGTCCATATCTAAAAACTCATAGTCTATTCAATATACCAAATCCTCTCCCCATAAAAGGCTCTCAAAGGAGGTATAATCAAGTAGTATATTCCACTTTCCAATTCCTTTATTTCTTTTAAGTTGTTTTCATTTCGTGTTTCATTACTCAAATACCTTCACCCATATGGTATGATAAATCTAGTAACATACACGTATTCTAATTATATTATACTAGTGGGATAATTCATTATCCTCTCTCCTTTCCCAATATTTTATTTGATATAAATGAAAACATCGTTTGAAATGTGTTAATTTAGCACAATCAAGGACAATTAGTTATCAATTTCCATTACTGTATTTAATTATTATCATGAAACCATTTGCATGGTTGAACCAGACCATAATATATATATTATTACTCATCTATGGTTATGTAATCCTTTTGTACATATGGTTTTGGTTTATAAAACAAAATGTGTTCATTGTGGTCAAAAAACCATCAATTTACCTAGAAGGACGTCACTAATGGTTTATATAATGATTCAACTTCACATTAAGTAACAAAATTATTTTTTCAACCATGTAACTATTTGGATGTTCAATAGTAAAATATAACTTCAATTATAGACAACCACATTCATCATACATGTTTATCCGAACATGAACCAATCATTAAAACCAAGAAAGCAAACAGACCCAAATAATGAAATTGAACCTATTAACCAATCAAAATTGTTATAAATTAAAATAAAAATGTTATAATAAATATTATATATATAATATGATCTTGAAATAGTAATTAATTAATCTAAAATTATTTTTCACGTCATTAAGTTCAAGAAGAGATCATCATGGGACATTAGGTAAGGGATCTTCACCATTTCACTATTATTCAAAAATGTCCTCTATGCTACAACATTTTACGTGTAATAATTAATGATGGGTTAGAATATTTTACCAACCCCATACATCCCTAATGATGTATAAGTGATGATAAACATATTTTATCTCTCATTAATTCCTCTTAATTACTCATGATACCATGTCGATAATCCATAAATTATTCTACCCAAACCGCCTTTATTCCTTCGAGTTGATCTATCATTCATTTTACCCAAATGAAGTTATATTTTATATTTATGTAAAACATAAAAAGGATTTTTATATTATCTAAACATATGTTTTAATATCCAACCCTCATTCTCTTTCATGGCTATACATTCTTTTAAGTGAATCCCTCCTCGATACTTCCCAATAAGCAAACTCGTTTTAAGGAAACTTCTCAAATTTGTACCCAAATTCAATAACACTCTACACACTATTTTAATTATAAATTGCCTTTATAAATTTATTCTATTTATTATTGAAATACTTTTGGTTCACTTATATTTTTATATTAGATATTATTACCTTTTCTATTTTGAAAGCTCTATAGTATTTTCCTTAAAACTGCACAAAAATGTTTTAAATGATAAAATTTATCAAATAAATTTCTTGTATAATGTAACCTATATTTTACATCACTTACCATAATATATTACTATTTTACCATATAAACTTCTATGTATGTTCGAATTCCTTTCTTTCATGGACACTTTCTTGATACGCCCCTTGGTTATGCTTTATGTCATGATTGAGGTACCCAATTCTTTCCTTGGGTAACCCTTATGTTCAGGTAAATAAATATTCATGAAATTTAAGATGGGTATGCCTAGATATAACTCTAATTCATTGAGAAAATTTGAGTCTTATGAGATGTTATGTGTGACGATATTGGTGGTTATCCTTGGCTTCTGCTACTATGTGAAATGGTCTTAGAGGCTAGCCTTATCTTCTGATTCTATGGGAAACAGTCTTGGTGGTTAGCATTGACGGGTACTAAATTCATGTTTTATGTTTTTTTCACATTTCTATGATTCCATGTTTAAATGATCCCATGTTTATATTTTATGATATGTTATATACCTTTTTATATCATCATGACTATCCTTTTATCCAATGTGCTAATGCTTTGTTCTTATAGTTATTCCCTTATTGGTATATAAGATTATCCCTTTCATCATGTTATTTCTATGTTAACTTATGCGGATATAAGAAAAAAGTTGAAAGTAGGAGCTCATTGTGGAGATTAAATAAAAAGTCGTGTTTATAATGTTTGATCATGTACCTAGTCTTCCAAGACACTTGACTTTACGATCCTTGTTTGCTACTCCAATGTATAATTATGCATAAAATTATGTAATTTTATATGTAAAAGGTTAGGGTCATTATATTTGTATCATAGGATGGGATAGTTATTTTTTGAGATTAGGGATAGAGCACTTTAGAAAGATCCATAAGGGTGAGATGATGTAAAATAAAACATCCCTAAATTTTTGAAAGTATAGAGTAAATGGTTTATAAAAAAATAAGCCCCTTCATATATAAAAAATGGTTGAGGTAGCTTTGGAACAGATGTACAAAGAATTGGAAACTCTGACAATGAGTTTTGGTCTTGACCTGGGGTATCCTGATATATGACAACAGGCCATGCTGCACTCTTGTTTTGACACTCCCAAGGGATATGATTTGGTAAATTCAGGAGCTTAGTAAAAATAATTATTAAGGGAATAAAAAAATCCTTAAGATTTATTGTTAAGAATTAGATTGAGAATAACCTAGATTTAAACCTAAGTAATCACATGTTGGGATATACATCTTCTCTACATGTTTATCCTTTTATGTTCAAAATTTTTCTTTTTATGTTCAATAACTATTTTTTAAAGCCCTATAATTGTACTTTAATTTTATTAGTTAATATAAGGAAATATAGGGACACATTCTAACAACCAATGTTATAAGAAATGTTAATATTTTCCTAATTAAATGATTAATATGATGGGAACGGGTGTTCAAAACATCATGAACGTACTTTCTCAGCTGGGTGATGTTATGAATAATAATTTGAATCATGTGGAACTCCCTCCTCCTCCAAGGAAAGGGAAATTTTTCATATAATCCTTCGTGTAACAAAGGCCTCCCATGTTTAGCGTATCTTCCGATCCCCTCCTTGTGGAATGGTGGATTCAGCCCATTGAAATGATATTCTCCATCCTAAAGTGCTCAGAAGAAGTGAAAGTTGTACTGAAGGTCTATCGTTTTGATGGGGACATTATCAGTGCTGGACACTGATCAAGAATTCAATTTCCCAAGAGGAAATTGATTCCATGGATATTGAGTACTTCTAGAGGATTTTTTTCAATAAATGTTTTCCTCTAATCCATCATCTAAAGATAGAAAGATAGTTCCTCAATCTCAAGCAGAAGGAAGATGAGTACATCAGGGTGTATGGAGAAAACTTTACAAGGCATACAAGGTATGCTTCTGGATTTTTCATGAACTCTGAAATCAAGGTGGGTTGCTTCTTTAGCAAGATAACACTGATTCAATGGATATTTTTGGAGATTAGAGACTTTTACAGTTTTGAGAAGATTGGTCATTGAACCCTCAACATTTAAATGGATATTGGATACTCTCATTGGTCTCATGGGCCCGGGGAGAAGAAGCAAAAAAAGTAGAAAAACAATGGTGGTTCAATAAAAAAATACAATGATTAAAATATTCCTAAATATCCCACTTGTGAAATTTGTAGTAATAAAAATACTTGGAACTCTTTAAATGGAATAGGTAATTGCTTCACATTTGGAAAGATGTGACATTTAGACAAGAACTGCCAAAGGGATATAAAAAATCCCGCTAATGTTGAAGAAGAAAAGAAGGTTCAAATCAACACTCTGCCAATAGTGTACTGTTAAAACTAAAATATGCATGAGCATTATGAAATAAATAAACCTAAGCCAATGGTTGTCAGAGGAAATCAACAACGTCCTCTAAAGAAACAAGGAAGGGATTAGGCTATCACTACTGTTCAGGTGGAGTCAGACAATGATGTGGTGATTGGTATTCTAGATATTCATTAAATAATAGTTAAAGCTCTATTTTATTCTGGTTCTATACATTCATTCATATATTTCGTGCTTAGTATAACTATTCAAACACCACTTAAAATTTTGGAGAATATGTTATCTGTAAAAATAGTGAATAGTGAAATTATTGTGTACATTATTTATAACTCCTCCGGGTTAATGTTTGTGGACTGAACCTCCCAACAAATCATGTAATACATCCTTTATTGGAGTTCAGTACTATCTTGGTAATGGATTTTCTATCTGTATACAAATCCAATATAAACTTTCAGGAATGATAATTCACCCTTTTCATCCCAAAGAATCCTAAGATTCTTTACAAGTAAAACGAGGAAGATGAATATTGTTTAGAATCATCATCTCTAGTGTGAATATTTCTTCATTATGAGTATAAATATCTATCCCAAATGATTGATAAAAATTATAGAATCATTCTTGAAGAGATTCCCATCATGGGGGGTTACAGTTATGTATTCTCTAAAGAGTTGTATGTTCTTCCTCTTGACTGAGAGGTTGAGTTCTCAATTGAACTTATTCCAGGATTTCTGCCTATATCAAATACAGCTTACAGAATTGACACTATTGAGCTAAAAGAGTTGAAGAATCAGTTACATTATAGTCTGGAGAAGGGTTTTATATGCACTAGTTCTTTACCATGGGGTGTATCACTCTTCTTCATCAAGAAGACAGATGGATCAATGTGCTTCTTAATTGATTGTCGTGAGCTCAATAAAACAACGATAAAGAAAAATTATCCCCTTCCTTTTATAGAGGAATTTTTCGATCAGCTTCGTGGGGCCTATTATTTCACTATGGTGGACCTTCATTCAAGATATCACCAACTAAAGGTGATGAAGGAAGATATTCCAAATAATGCCTTTCAAACGAGGTATGAACAATATGAGTTCATAGTGATCCCCTTTTGAATCACTAATGCTCCTATAATTTTCATGGATTTAATGAATAGTAACTTTAGATATTACATCAACAAATTTGTGGAAGTCTTTATTGACGATATTCTAATATTCACCATGAGCAAGGAGGAACATGAGGAGAATTTGAACACTGTGAAATAAATTTTTTAAAGGGAGAAGTTGTATAAAAAGTTCAGTATATGTGAGTTCTGGGTGGAGGATGTATCATTTTTGGTATTTTTTATCACTAGAAAAAGAATATATTTGGCCCTTCTAAGACAAAGTCAATTGAAAAGTGGCCCAAGCCAACATTTGTAACGGAGATCCTCAGCCTTTTGTGTCTAGCTGGGTATTATCAATGATTTTTGAAGCGATTTTCACGATTATAAAACCCAATGACCAAGCTAATACAGAAGGTAATAATTTTCTTCATGACCCAATAATGTGAAGACTATTTCAAGGAGTTAGGAAAGAGTCTTATCACTGCTCTAGGACTCACGCTCCCAATAAGTAGTGAACACTTTGTGGTGTACAATGATGCTTCAAATAAGGGATTAGGATATGTGCTAATGAAAAATTATAACGTGATATCCTACACCTCATGGCATCTAAAAATCAATGATAAAAACAATCCCATGAAAGATCTAGAGTTGGGGGTTGTGATCCTTTCATTGAAAATGTGGCGGCATTGTATCTATGGGGAGAAGTGTGAGATAGATACTAACCACAAGAGTATCGAATATATATTCACATAGAAAAATATTAATATGCGCCAATGAATATGGATAGATATCATCAAGGATTATGAATTCTAAATCCACTACCATCCCGGTAAGGCAGATAAGGTGGAAAATTCTATAAGTAGAAAGGATCATGTATCTTTTTCAATGATGAGAATTGAAATGGATCTGATCTTCTTAGATTTGTAGAGGATGTACATAGAAATAATTAAAGGAGGAACACCATCAATCCTGTATCGAATGATTTCTAAACAGTCCCTCATGGAGAAAATAAAGGATTCTCAAAGAAAAGATATGGAAATTTGAAAAGGGAGGAAGATATCAGAAATCAGAAATCATTAGAGTTCAATATTGATGAGGAAGGAGTTGTATGATTTGGATCACGATTATGAGTACCATCTGGTCTAGATATAAGGAAGGATATTTTTAATGATGAAAAAAGATCAACCTTCTCTATCCACCCATAAAGCATAAATATTTATCGAGATATTTGAGAAAACTTTTGGTGGGATAATATTAAAAGGGATATTTCTGAATATACATCAACGATCCTGGTATGTCAGCAAGAGAAGGCTAAGATTAAAAAATCTAAGGGGATGATACAACCACTACCCATACCAAAATGGATGTTGGAGAATGTCACCATGGAATTTTCCACTTTACTTCCAGTAATATATAGAGGAATCAGTTCAATATGGGTTACTGTGGAACGTCTTACAAAGACAACTCACTTTATCGTAAATAAAGAGGAATGTTCATTGGATCAACTTGCACGGATTTAAATCGAAGAAGTTGTAAGGATATATAGAGTACCACTATCTATTGTATACTATTTTGATGCAAGATTCACCTACAAGTTTTGAAAAATTCTCCAACATGCTCTAAGAACTAAACTAAACTTCAGTATGGCCTATCATCCTCAAAATGGTGTACAATCTGATCAAACAATTCAAACACTAGAAGATATGTTGAGATCATATTTTATGGATTTAAAAGGAGGGAGGGATCAACATCTTCCACTGGTTGAATTCTCCTACAACAATAGCTTCCACTCGAGCATAAAAATGGAAGCATATGAAGTCCTTTGTGAGAAAAGGTTCAGAACACCTATGTGTTCAGATAAAGTCAGTGAGTGTAAGCTGCTAGGACATGAAATGGTTGAAGAAATTGTGAATAAGGTGAAAACCATTCTGAAACATATTGGGGAATCCCATAGTCAACAAAAGAGTTATGCAGACAATCGTTGATGAGACCTTGAGTTCCAAATTGGACACATGGTATTTATATGAATATCTCCATGGAAAAGGTCATGAGGTTTGGAAAGAAAGGGAAGTTATGTCTTAAGTACATCATGCCCCTTTGATATTATTCATCATGTTGGGGCTATGGCCTATCGACTTTCACTTCCACCTACTACGGCCAAAATACATTATTTCTTCTATATATCCCTCTTAAATAAGTACATATGAGATCCGTCACATGTACTCTCTTAAGAGGTGGAATAGTTTGAGGATGATCTTTCTTACAAGGAGTATCTATTGAAGATATTTTATGGTAGAGAAAATGTTCTACATAACAAGACTACTCACATAGTCAAAGTACAGTGGTGGAACCACAAGTAAGAAGAGGAAACATGGGAACTGAAGGAGGCAATGAAGGAAAAGTACCCACACCTGTTTAAGGATTAGAATGTAAAACAAAATTTTGAAGGCGATATTTCATAAGCGGGGAAGAATTTAATGACCAAATGTTTTATCAATAGAATTTTATTTCATATAAATATGTCATATAATCAATTGAAATCACAACACAATGAGCTACTCAGTACTGTATGACCTTTAAACATTATTTTTTCACTTCTGTAATTTGAATTTTGAAAAACTAACATACATGGTCGCAATCAGTATGTTATTTGGAGTCTAATATAAACAAATTAATTTTTTATGAATAGTAAAATATATTAAATTACCTTATAAATACATTATAATTTAAATCAATTATTATTGATGTCATAAGTGATGTAAGAACCCAAATATCAATCTTTTATGCATTTATAAATTTTCTAGGTCATTGAATACTCACTATTTCTTGTCTCTTGAAGAAATAATGAATTAATGATTATAATATTTTACAATCCCTCATCCCAGCAACAAGAAATACCACACATTCTTACCTATTTTCTTCACTCCTATCAAGCCTTATTCCATACCAATATTCTACTGAAATATCTACCCAAATATCTTCCCACGCTCTTTCCCCACATCTAACATCTCCTAGTCTCTTCAATATACCAAATACTCTTCCATTAAGAGGCTCTAAAAAATGGTAGACTCAAGAGGAAAATCCTTCTTTCCAATTGTTTTATTTCATTTATGTTTGTTTTTTTCTTGTTTCTTTCCTCACCTCCCTTCACCCAAATGGTATGATCACTCCATTTGCATAAATGTACTATAATAATATTATGATAATGTTATAATTCATTATATTCTCTCCTTTACCCATATTTTATTTGAATGACAATAAAACACTATTTGATATGTGTTAATTTAGCACAATCAAGAACAATGAGTTATACATTTCCACTACCGTATTCAGTTCTGGTCATGAAACCATTTTCATGGTTGAAGAAAACCATAATATATGTATTATTTCACATAATTGGTTTTATAAAATTTCATTACACATGGTTTTGGTTTATAAAACAAAATGTGTTCTTTATGGTAAAAAAACTGCCAATTAATCCAAAAGGACATCACAAAAGTTTTATATACCGATTAAACTTCAATTTAAGTAAACAAATTAATTGTTCAACCAGTTAACCTTATGGGTGTTCAATAATAAAATATAACTAAAATTCTGGACAACCACCTACATTATATATGTTTATATGAACATGAACAGATCAATAAAACCAAGCAAGCTAACAGACCCAAACAATAAAATTTAACCTCTTAATCAATCAGAATGGTTATAAATGAACTTAAAAATGTTATCATAAATATTTTACATATATAATAAGTTCATTGATTTTTAATTAGTAAAGATAATTTAATTTTTCTGGTCATTAAGTTCAAGAAATGCTCACCATCAGACATTAGGTAAGGTATCTTCTCCATCTCACTATTATTAAAGATTTTCCTCTATGATATGACATTTTATGTGTAATACCTAATGATTTGGTGTGATTTTTAACCTCCCCCGTAATTCCCTCATGATATATATGTTATGAGAATCCCCTTTATCTATCATTAATCCCTCTTAAGTACACATTATACCATGACCATAATCCGTAAGGAATTCTACCCAAACTGCCATTATTCCTTCGTGTTGCACTATATTTTTTTTACCCAAATTAAGTTGTATTTTATTTTTTTTTACAACTTCTAAATTATGTTCATATTCTCCAAACACATGTTTCAATATCCATCCCTCATTCTCTTTTGGGGATATATAGGCTTTTAAGTTAATCCATCTACAATACTTCCTAATATGAAAACTTGTTTTATGGGAACTTCACCAATTTTTACCCAATTTCAAGTGCCCCATGTCCTATTTTTTAATCCAAACTTGTCTTTATTAATCACTGTTTTTTTTAAGAAAACCTTCTTGGTTCACTTCTAGTTTTATATAAGATATTGTACCATTTTTTATTTTGAAATCTCAATTTTATTTTCCTTAAAACAACACAACAAATATTTAAATGATAAAATTTCTCAAAATGCATTTATTAGATGTCCTCCCCTATGATTGAAATCAATTACTATGATATAATCCTATTTTACCTTATGAATTTTCATTTATGTTCCAATTCCTTTCTTTCATTGACACCTTCTTGATATGCCCATTGGTTATGCTTTATGTCATGATTGAGGTACCCAATTCTTTCAATGGGTAACCCTTATGTTCAAGTAAGATTTATTATATATGATTAATTATGTGGAAAACATATTAATTAAATAAAAAAATGGGTGCTCCCAGATAGTGCTCCAATGTATTGGGTTATGCCGAGTCTCATGAGATGTTATCTGCCACGGCCGTGGTGGTTAACCTTGGCTTCTGCTACTATGGGAAAAGGTCTTGGCAGTTATCCTTAAATCCTATTAAATTCATGTTTTATGTTTCTGCAACATTTATGTGATTCGATGTTTAAATGAATCCTTATTTATATGTTTTGATATGTTTTATGGCTTTTTATATCATCATTTCATTTCTTCTATACCATGTGTTAATATTGTGTCTTATGGTTATTCCCTTACTGGGCTATATCCTCATCCCTTTGTTCATGTTATCCACTGGTTAACCAATGTAGATGTATAAGAACAATGGAAGCTAGGAGCTCATTATGGAGTTTAAATTAAAAAATTTATAATGTTTTATTATGTACCTAGTTATCTTAGACACCGGAATTTACGATCCTTGGATTTTACTCTTACGTATAATTATGAATAAAATCATGTAATGTTATATGTAAAGGTTTAGGTTCATTGTAGTTGGTATCATAGGATGATATAGTTATTTTTTGAGATTATGAATAGATCACTTTAGTAACAACCTTAAGTATGAGATGATGTATAAGAAAACATACCTAAATTTTAGTAAATATAGAGTAAGTGGTTTATCAAGAAAATACGTCCATGTCTGGATACAAACTGGTAGAGGTGGATCTGGCTCAGATGTACCTAGGAGTGAAAACTCCAACAAGGATTTTTGGTCTTGACCTGGGGTATCCTAGAATACAATAATGGTCCTTGCTACACTCTTGGTTTAACAATCCTGGGGTACATACTCTGGTAAATTAATGAACACTGTATAGACCATTATTAAGGGAATAAAAAAACTTCTAAGAATATAAGTTAATAAATATATCAAGGGTAACTTAGATTTAAACCTACAGAATCATGAGTTAGGATATAATTCTCCTCTACAAGTTTATCCTTTTATGTTCAAAAGTTTATTTTTTATGTTTAATAAATATGTATTCAAGCCCTATAATTGAACATTATTTTTCTTAGTTAATGTAAGGAAATCAAAGAACATGTTCCCACAACCAATGTGATAGGAAATGTGATGATTGACCCAATGAAATGCCTGATATGATGGAAACGGGTGCTCAAAACTGCATGAATGTACTTGCTCATTTGTCTCAAGATAATAATAACAACTTGAATCATGTGGAACTCTCTTCTCCTCCTAGGAAAGAGCAATTTGTAGTATAATCCTTCATGTAGTAATGGCGTCCAATGTTTAGTAGATCTTCTGATCTCCGCCTCATGGAAAATTGGATTAACTCCATTGAAAATATATTATTCATCCTCTAGTGCTCAGAAAAAGAGAAAGTTATACTGGCAGACTATCATTTTGATGTGCAAGATGATAAGTGTTGGACACTGATCAAGAATACAAAGTCCCAAGGAGAAATTTATTCTATGGATTGGGAGGAATTCAAGAGAATGTTTTTCAATAAATGATTTCCTTGTAGCCTCCATCTTAAGATGGAAAGAGAGTTCCTTAGTCTCAAGAAGAAGAAAGAAGAGTCTAATGGGGCATATAAAGAAAACTTTACAAGGCTTGCATGGTAGACATTTGTCTTTATCATGAAAACCTAAAGCAAGGTGGATCGCTTCTTTAGTTAGATACAATCAAGTCTACGGAAAGTGTAGGTGTTTTGATACCTCAACAGTTATGAGGAGATTGTCTATTGTTCCCTCATGTTTGAAATAGATATTTGAGAGTCTCTGTGGTCTTGTGGGAATCGTGACAAGAAGTGAAAAATGGATGACAACATGGGTGGTTCAACAAAAAAACCAATGATGTAATGAAGCTTGAATATACCACTTATAAAATTTGTGTGATTAAGCAACCTAGGAACCTTCTAAAAAGAACTAGAAATTTTTAAACCTGGGAAATATATCCAAGAACAAACCAGTGGATATGAAAATTCCCACAAAAAATAAAGAAGGAAGGAAGGTTCAGATCAACTCTTAGCTAGTGGTGCAGTGTTAAAATCGCAATGCGAAAGGTCATTATTAAAACAATTTCCCTATGCCAAGGTTGGTCAGAAGAAATCAACAACTTCCTCTAAGTCAATAAGGAAGGGAATATGCTATCACTACTACTGAGGTGGAGCTGGAGAACAACATGGTGACAGGTATTCTAGTTATTCATTCAGGAATAGAAAATTTACTATTTGATTTTGGTTCTACGGATTATTTTATATCTTACAAATTTAGTAGAACTATTCAAACACCACCTCAAAATTTGAAGGATAAGTTATCTATGATAACTGAGAATGGGGAAATTATTGTATCCATGTTTGATAACTTCTCTCTGGTTAATTTTTGTGGACACAACCTTCCAGAAAATATCTTGATACTTCCTTTAGTGGATTTCAATGCTATCTTGGGCATGGATTGGATGTCATTATAAAAATCCAATATCAACTATTGGTAAAGGGAAATCACTCTTCACATCCCAAAGTATCCTCCAATTAATTACATTTGTAAGGAGGAAAATGAATATCCTGTAGAATCGTTATCTCAAGTGTGGATATTGTTTCATTATGATAATGAATATCTAGCCCAAATGATTGAGACAAAGAGAGAATACTGCTTGGAAACATGTCCATCAAGGGGGGTTACACTGATTTATTCCCTAAAGAGTTTCATGGTCTTCCTTCTGACCAAGAAGTTGATTTATTAATTGAAATTATTCTTGGATTTCTTTATATATTAATGAAACATTATAGAATTGAAACCGTAGATATGGAAGAGCAGGAGAAGAAGATATATGAGAATTTCGAGAAGGGATTCATATTCCCTAGTTCTTCACCATGGGGTACGATAGTTTTATTAGGCTATGAAGAATATTTCAAGGAGTTAAAAAAGAGGCTTATCACTACGCCAGTACTCACACTCCCAACAAGTTGAGAACTATTTGTGGTGCACAGTGATGCTTCAATTTATGGATTAATCTATGTGCTAATAAAAATGATAAATTGATAGCCTACACCTCAAGGCAGCTGAAAATACTTGAGAAAAACTATCCCATACATGATTTGGAGTTGGCAGATGTGATCTTTGCATTGAAAATATGGTGACTTTTTCTATGGCGATAAGTGTGATACATATACTGATCAAAAGAGTGTCAAGTATATATTCACATAGAATAAATATTAATATACACCAAGGAAGTTGGATAGAGTTCATCAAGGATTATGAATTCTCAATCCACCACCATCCCAGTATGACAAATAAGGTGGAAGATGCTCTATGTAGACAAGATCCTACATAATTATCAATTATGAGAATTAAAATGATATTATCTTCTTAGATTTTCAAATGATGTACATGGTAATCATTAAGGGAGGAACATCATCAATCTATTCTCAAATTTTTTCTCAACCATCCCTCGTGGAGAAAATAATGTATTCTCAAATAAAATATGTAGAAATTCTGAAAAGAGTGGAAGATATTGGAAATTAAAAATCCTTAGAATTTATGATTGATAAAGGGGTTGTAATATCTGGATCATGATTATTTGTACCATCTAATATAGAGATAAAAAAGGTGATCCTGAATGATGCACATAGATTAACCTTCTCTATACATTCAGGGAGAAAAAATATGTATCGAGATCCCCCAGAAAACCTTTGGTGGAATAATATGAAAAGGAAGATTATTGAATATACATCAATGTGCTTGGTATTTTAGCATGTGAATACTGGGAGGAAAATGTATAAGGGGATGATGCAACCATCACCCATACAACATGTATGTGGGAGAACATCACCATGGAATTTTTCAATGGACTTCCAAGGAAATCCATAAGAAACAATGCTATATGGGTTATTGTGGAAAAAGTACATGATGTCTTCAATGTATCCTTATTAAGGACATACATACCAGATCCCTCACAGGTACTCTCTTTAGAGGTTTCACGGTTATAGGATGATCTTTATTATGAGGACCAGCCAGTGAAGATCTTGGATCATAGAGATAAAGGTATACATAACAAGACCACTCACTTGGTTAAAGTACTATGGTGGAACCACAAGTACGAAGAGGAAACATGGGAACTAGAGGAGGAAATGAAGGAGAAATACTTCCACCCATTTATGTTTTATAATGTAAAATGAAATTTCAAGGGAGAAATTTCATAATGGGGAAAGAATGTAATGACACAATTTTTTATCGATAAAAATTACTTTCTTATAAATATGTCATATACGTAGTTGAAATTACCACACAATGAACATATAATTAAAATGAGACTTTTAAACATAATTTTTTCACTTATGTGTTTTGAATTTTAAAAATCTGACATACACGGTGGTGATTAGTAAGTTATTTAGAGTCTAGTATGACCAACTAAACTTTTTTGTGAATAGTAAAATACATTAAATTTCCGTATAAATACATTATAATTTTAATCAACTATTTCTGACATCATAAGTGATGTAAGCACCCAAATAGTGAACTGACATAAATTTATTACTATTCTAGGTCATAGAATACTCACTATTTCATATCATATTAATAAATAATAAATTCATGGTTATAATATAATGAACACCATCCTCCCCTCCACTATAAATACCACCCATCATTACCTCTTCTCTTAACTCCTCTCAAGCCTTAGACATTTCCAATACTCTTCCAATTCTATATCCCCGCATTTAAAATCCATTAGTATATTCAATATACCAAATCATCTCCCCTTAAGAGGCTCTTAAAATAGGTAAACTCTATAGGTAACTTCCTCTTTCCAATTCTTTATTTCTTTTACTTTCTTTTATTGTCATTATTATTTCCTCAACTCCCTTCATCCAAATAGTATGAATACTCCAGTAGCATACATTTACTAGAATTATATAATGATAATGGGATAATTCATTATCTTTTCTCATTTCCCTATATTTTATTTGAATGAAATGAAAACACTGTTTGAGTTGTTTTAATTTAGCACAATCAAGAACGATGAGTTATCAATTTCCATTACCATCATCAATTCTGGACATGAAACAATTTTCAAGTTGAACCGGATTATGATATATATATTATTCCTCATATATGGTTCCTTAATCCTTTTTTACACATGGTTTTGGTTTATAAAACAAAATGTGTTCTTTGTGGTTAAAAAAATCCAATTATCCCAAAAGGATGTCACTAAGGTTTTTTATAACGATTCAACTTCAAATTAAGTAACAAAATTAGTTTTTCAACCATATAACCTTCTGGATGTTCTATAACAAAATATAAATTCAATTCTCAACAACCACCTTCATCAAACATGTTTATGTGAACATAAACTGATCATTAAAACCAAGCATGCAAACCGACCCGAATAATGAAATTGAACCTATTAACCAACAAAAATGGTTATAAATGCAGTTAAGAAGGTTATAATAAATATTTTACATTTATAATAGGTTTTTGAATTATTAATTAATGAACCTATGTTTATTTTTCAGGTCATTAAGTTCACTAAAAGTTCCACATTGAACATAAGGTAAGGGATCTTCTTCATTTCACTATTACTTAAGAATGTCCTCTATGCTATGAAATTTTATGTGTAATACTTAATGATGGGGTATGATTTAGCATCTCCCCATACTTTCCTTTGGATGTATAAGTGGCGTGAAACCCCTTTCTCTCTCATGAATTCCTCTTAATTACACCTTATACCATGCCGATAATCCGTAAGGAATTCAACCCGAACTGCCTTTATTCCTTCGGGTTTCCCTATCTTTCTTTTTACACTAATGAAGTTATCTATTATTTTTATGGACATCTTCTAAAAACATTTTATATTCTCCAAAATCATTCTTCAAGATCTATCCCTTATTCTCTTTCTGTTATATACATTTTTTTAAATGAATCCCTCCTCAATACTTCCCAATAAGCAAACTCATTTAAAGGGAACTTCCCAGATTTTCACCCAATTTCAGGTGCACTATATCCACTATTATATGCCACAATTATCTTTATAAAATCATTATTTTTATTATGAAAACCTTTTTTTGTTCACTTTTGGTTTTATATAAGAGATTTTTCCTTTTTTCTAGTTCTAAAGAACTATAATATTTTCCTTAAAATTGCCAAAAAAAATATTTTAAATCATAAATTTTTACCAATACATTACATATATGTGGTCACCTCTATTTGAAATAACTTTCCATGATATATAAATATTTTACATTATGAAAATCCATGTGTATTCTAATTCCTTTCTTTCACGAACACGTTCTTGATATTCACATTGGTTGTGTTTTATGTCATGATTGTGGTACCAAATTATTTCCTTAGGTAACCCTTATGGTCAAGTAAGATTGATTATGTTTGATTATTTATGTAGAAAAAATATTCCTGAAATGTAATGTGGGTGAGCCTAGATAGTGCTCCAATGCATTGGTTAAAGGTCAGTCTCCTGAGAAGTTATGTGGGACAATCTTGGCGATTATCCTTGGCTTTTTCTATTATGTACAATCGTCTTGGTGGTTAGCCTTGTCTTGTGATACTATGGGAAATGGTCTTGGAGGATGGCCTTGACTTGTACTAAACTCATGTTTTATGTTTCTTCCACAATTATATGATTTCATGTTTAAATGATCCCATGTTTATATGTAATGATATGAAACATGCCTTTCATATCACCATGCCATGCCTTCTAAACCATATGACAATTCTTTGTTCTTATGGTTATTCCCTTACTAGGCCTTTAGCACATCCATTAATTCAGGTTATCCCTATGTTATCCTATACAGATATATGAGAAAAATTGGAGATATTATCTCATTATAGACTTTAAATAAAAAATTATTTTTATAATGTTTCATTACGAACCTATTCTTCCAAGCCACTAGACTTTATGATTCTTGGCTTTTATTATGATGTATAATTATGCATAAAATCATGGGATGTTATTTATCAAAGAATAGGGTTATTTTAAGGAATACTTCATGGATTCCCCTACAACATTTGAGGAACGTGTCTCCACTACCATGGATGAACTCAAAGAGATAAACATGTGTACATAAAAATATCAAAACCCCACTCGGATTAGTGTTTCCATGAATCCTAAATAATAGATCGTGTATACCTCCTTCCAAAATCAACACCGAGTTGTTTTTTATGAAGATACAAATAAAAGTAAGGACTCAATCCTTAGGTGGCTATCCATTATTTGGTCCTTCTAGAAGATCATCAGGGATAAAAATAGACAACTAAAAGGACAAACCTGACTCATGCATCCAAAATTGAGGATAACGTGGATAATATCGTAAATTAGGAATTCTTCTAATAGTTGGAATATCCAAAATGGTTATCCAACATCTTACCTTTGAACAAGAAAAATTGGAAAATTAGAGTCTACATTGACTTCAGAGATCTCTCCCAACATTGTCCCAAGTATGAATTCTTAGTTCCAATCATGGAACTCCTTATTTATTCAAGGGCATGTTATCAAGCCCTCTTATTTTTTGATGGACATTATGTGAAACTACCTGACCCCAGTTTCCTAGAGTCATTGAATTATTAAATAACATTGGCATTATCACAAGATATCATGTATTGAATGACTGGTCAGTTTAGTAGCCATGTAAGTACTATATACATACATAAGTATTACCTTACATTAAGAAATTAGATAAACAACATTGTGTCTCATTTTTACACACTCATATCTCTTATCATATCCCTTCAGGTCAATAATTATATAATTCTTTGCATCCTGAGAAAAAATAAACATAAGAAATGGGTGATATCAGATGCTTATTAAGGATAACAGAATTGTGGAAACTATCATAAATAAGCCTAAACATTTAGGGAAATGTATAAGACTAAAACACAAGCCTTTTAACCATAAAATTCAGAACAATGTGGAAAAGATAAATCAAATAATTACATTTACTTATTCACATGGATATTATAATAGTCGAATAATCACATGTAATATCACTAGCTATTTTCATAATGATGGAATGCATAATTCTAGACATCATAACCACATAGTCAAGGCCTCGTTCCATGACTACAAAAAATATTCTCAAGGCCTTGTTCCAAAACAATAGTTTTTCTTATGAGACCTACAAATTCATCGAGGGGATATAATGGGCCTCAGCCTTCACTTAATATGTTCAGTGAATTCCTCATATGAAAATGTTAAAACCTAACATAAACATTCGTATTAAAACTAGAATATGAAATGTTAATACTTTAACCATAAAACACGAATGGTATAAAAATAATACATACTCAGTCAAACATATCACAAAACATTCGATACAACATGGAAGATTGTAACGTAATAAATCAACTTCAATCAAAAGTAAAATCCAAAAAAGGATATTGACATAGATGGAATCAATCTAAAAACTATTTGAGTGAAATAAATCTTTCCAATTTTAAATAATTTAAAAGTAAAGAAAACATTTATTTGGGAAATATTATTATAATATTTTAAGGTAATCTTCGAAGGTGTTATAATGGGGGAAAATAGCCACACCCACTATATATTTTGAAAAACAGTCTTTCATTAATTGGTCGAAAAGATCATAAAGTAACTTGTTTGGAAAATGATAGAAAGTTCCCTTTAATAGATGTTTATAAAAATTTAAACCAATTTATAAATGAATTTAACCCATAATCTATGAAATATTTTAAAAAAGTCAAATACATTTTTCAGAAACACAGATGAGGATGATAAAGAGGTCGTTTTAGATACTCACTTATAAACAACCTTGGATGATAAAGGGATTGTAAAATTATCCCTTACCTTGTACTTTTCCTTAGTAGGGTGTATTTTGACGTCCTGTATAATTTTGAAATCATTTTTGTAAAATTTTACGAAGAACCAAATACATAAATATGATATCATATATGATCCTCTAATATTTCTTTGTAAATAATATTTGAGAAGTATCATTGTTTCGGCTATTAACTGATTCATTTTCCTTCATATGTTTTGTTATGTAAGTCATGTTCATTATGGATAAGATGTATTTGATTAATATACAGAATTATATTATCTTATTAAATATTATTTTTAATCCTAAAATGAAAATTATTCTTTAATGGTTATGATGGAGAATAAAATCTCATCGGGTCATGGAGATAGTAAGTTGTACGTACGCACGAGCGACAATATAATTCTATTAATGGCGAAATAATATGTAATTGGATGTTATATTATATATAATGAATAATTAATATCATATATTTATTATTTACATAAATTATACTCATTATTATACTCATCTAAATAATGAATTGTTGAATAACAAACTACACCACGATGTGGAGACGATAAGCTGTACGTACACACGTTTGGGGACTTTTTCATTATTAGGATAAATAGAATAATGGAAATGGTTGTAACATATTTATAGTAACATCTATGTATGTAGAAGGTATTCGGGTTATTATTTTAGCATGGAAACCACAAAGAAAGAGGATGTCAAAGAATAAAATAACTTTTAAAGAGGTGATGAAATAATTAACTCTTCTTCGGGGGATTCCTTTTGATTCAAACAAAAGGTATTCTTAAATTAGAATTATGATCAAATTAAGGCCTCAAGGATAAATTAGGCTATTTTGGAGGACATTGGATTATATTTTTTCCTAGAAAATGGGTTTTGAGGTGTGAATTTTAGAGAAGGAGAAGTACCCTTTTATAAGAGTGGTGAGAGGCCCTTTATAAAGAGCTTCAAATATTTATTTATTAAAAACAATTTTGAGTTTTTAATAGCTAAAAATGGATTTATTTATAGGATAAGGTGGTGATTGGTCGAAACCCTCCCAACCAATAGGTTTTATACATTTTTAGGTCACCATATTGACCTTTTCTTTTAGATTTAACTCTTAGTTAAATAGTTTAATTTTTACCAGGTCTTCTTGTATTTTTATCTTACAAGGATAGTATTGTTACTATAAAATTCCAAAAAAACTCAAGTGGTTCATTATTATTATAAATAACATTATAAAAGTCCTTTTTTTTAAATCTTATATATTAATTAATATTATATCATTTAATAAAATAGTGTTTTTTAAAAACTCATTTATGTTAATTTTGACACTATTTAATATTTGGTTTTTGTAAAAGTCATAAAAACATTATTAATTAAAAATAAATAAATTTAATCAACCCTAACATGTCATATTAAACTATAATTTTTTTTTATGGAATCAAAGGTTTAATTTTACATTTATTTTAATATTTATAACATCAATTATTTTAATCATTCATTGATAATGTAATTATTGTATCATCAATATGTCATAAATAAATTTAATTAATTAATATCTAAAAATTATAAATAAAATACAAAAAAAGAAAAAAAAATTATTAGATTTATAATTACTATTTATATTTGATTTCATATTATTTGTAACCCTATATTAAAATTTTTTTAGTTATTAAACATTGAATTTAACACTTTAACTATTATTTAAATAAAATATAATAAATTTTCTAATCTAATACAAGTGGATCAGAAAGATCATATTTTTATCCTAAGGATGATTTTGTTCGAAAAAAACTTATCCAATATAATTAGTACATGTTTTAGAGTAATTATAATATTATTTTTACCTTTAATTACCCCATTTACTTTTAACCGTGGTAAATAAACTTTAAGAGTTACTATTCACCAAAAAGTATTTTCATCCTACTGAACCATGTCTCACCCATGTCCTTCATTAAAGGTACTTATATTTCATATATTTTTATCTTAACATTTCCCCATAAGTTCCTCCTAATCCCCCACAAATTTTTCTGGATTTTGAAGATGTTTTGAGGAGAGAAATGAGGGAGCACGGTTTAGGTGCACAGTTTTCCAAACCATTCACAAATAATGTTCGCCTATGTCTAAGTCATCAAAAATGTATGAAAATTACTTCATTTACATTTTGATATTAATCCAAACTTGGCCCTTTATTCTGCAATTCGACCCTTACTGCCTTTTAATCCTCCCAAAAACATAAATACTCCCTTGGATCTTCAGTTTGAAGGGGGGTTTTGTGGAGGAACTTCATACAATCTCAAGTGTTTCTCCCTCTTAGTTCCTCCCCCTTTCATTCTTATTGTGTTTGTTAAGTGGTATAATGTGTGTATAGGTACTTTATTGGTTTTATGTGACCATTGGTGGAGTTTTTATATGAAAATTGATATTTTTAGCATGCTAATTTTTTTTTATCCCAATGGGGGAATCCCGGGTACCTAGGTGGGTAGATATGTACTAGTACAACTAGTGATCCAAATGGGTTTGGCCATGTTTCACTGATAAAATGGATAAAAAACTCTAACTAAACTATATGGCTGATTTTCTTGGGCAAATAGGTTATGGTTATTTTATCCAATATTGTCTTGTGCTTGGGAAAGTATTTGTGACATGGTCACTTTAAACCAAGGTACAAGGAACCTAGGGCCCGAGACTATGTAGTTTCCTAGGGGTGTTCCCGGTTTTGGTTATAATTTTCTTTGTGGTATTTAACCTTTTATTAGGGTGTGTTTCGATTTACTTTATAGTAGATAACATTTATTAATTAAATGTGTTAACAATATGAAAGTTTTAGTTAGAAATATATTTTCATTTGAAAGTTGAATTTCTTGTAATTTATCACTACTTTTCTTTACATATTAAATCTTCTAGATTTTTCACCATGCATTTCATACTCCTTAGAATATATGGGTGATATACTATTGATATTAGGCCCACTTCTTACTTACACCCCTTGGATGTAATTAAACTTCCATATGATTAACTCAGGTAAAGGCAAAGCCTCCGATGAAGGTGGTTTGGGTTGTTAGTCCCCTCTTGTGGTGTGGTGTTGTGGAGATGGATCGAGGGAGATGACCCCTTGTCATGTGGGGTCTTTGTGGATGACTTTCTTCTACCTTTATTTATATTTGTAACTCTTGTATTTTATTTAAAACTATGTATTCAGTTCTGGTTTTTTCTTAAGTCTTGTTTGGCATAGAAATTTTAGATTCGTAATGTTGATTGTTTTTAATGTTTTATGCTTTAATACTCAGGTAAATCATTTCTAAAACAAATTTATTGATACCCAGGAAATTTTTCCAGCCTGTGTGGATAGGAAACGCCCTTCAGGCCTTATTATGGTCTGGATTGTTGTCGGTATTAGTGGTGACCAGATCCAGTTCGTTAAAAACCACATTTTACACACTAATGACAATCGTATCTATCAAATTTTTTAAATTTAATTCACACAAGTTGTAAAATTACATTTTTTGCAAATTCGAATGTTACTAGAAGGTGGGTAAAATAATTTCAAAAGTTCAATAATTTTTTATATATCTATAATTTTTATAAAATTAACCCAATAAATTACATTAGATTAATATAGGTATTATTTATCCAATTTGACATTAAAATAAATTTAAATTTAAAAATAATTTCTTAAATAAAAAGTCGGTTTTTTAAACAATAACGCAGTCTTTTTCACTATTCATCTAAAACTGAATGTTTTTAGAAAAATACCAAAAATCCACCCTAAGATAATTTTTTATATTCCAAATACAAAAATTAATTCAATTTTAGAAAATAAAATTTCAAAAAGTGGGTATTACTATTCATAACTACCTTTTTCAATGGCTAGTTTTATTGCTCATGGTGTTCTAGAACTCAAAGCTGCATACAACACAATCTTTTCTATTATTCAAAAACAAGTGTACTGTGGAAGCATGGGGTGTTACATTATTACCTCATTCAAATAATAATGTCATTGAAATTTCTAGAATATTACTATATAAAAAGATTTGGGTTGTTCTTCATCATAAGTTCCTCAGGTTCCCACATTGCCTCATTCATTTTTTGGTTTCTCCAAAGAACTATTACCAATAGAGTCGTCCAGTTTCTCAACATTAGTTCTCTGGTATCTATAATCTTGATTTACTTTTCACAATAAGACAGATCAGGTTTTAGGTCTATTTGTCCATAGGTGAGTACATGTGTTGGGTCAAACATGTATTTTCTCAACAGTGATATGTGGATCACATCATGAACTTTGGAGAGACTTGGTGTCATTTCCAAATGGTAATCTATAACTCCAATTAATTATAGAATTTTGAATGGTCTGATGTACCTGGGACTTAATTTACCCTTCTTACCAAATCTTATAACAACCTTCTATAGAGATACTTGTAAGAAAACTAGATCTCTTACTCGAAATTTCAAATCCTTCCTTCGGTTAACAGCATAGCCCTTTTTCCTACATTGAGATTCTTTGATATGGTTTTGGAGATTCTTCACATTTTCTATTGTTTCCTCAATATGTTCTAGGCCTATGAGTTTTCATTCACCAATATCATCTCATCAAGTTGGTGCGTGTCATCTCTTTCCATATAACGCTTCATATGGTTCCATATGAATACCTAAATGGAAGCTATTGTTATATGAAAATTATACCATTGGTAAATACTGATCCCATATACCTTGAATGTTAAGTGAGAATTATTTCAACATGTATTATAAGGTTTGAATAGTCTATTCTGGTTTTCCATCAGTTTGAGGGTGGTAGGCAGTGCTCAAACGAAGTTTAGTATCCAGGGATTCCTAGAGACTTTTCCTGAATCTTGATGTAAAATGGGGATCACAGTTAGAAAAAATCGATAGGGGTACACCATGTAGTCTTACAACATCATTAATATATAGTCTTTCTAGACGTTCAAGTTGTAAATCTTCTCTTATTGCAAGAAAATGTTTTGAAAAGGTAAGATAATAAACAATGACCCATATTGCATCATTCATTCTAGAGGTCTTCGGTATCCCCATGACAAAATCCATCATAATATCATCCCATTTCCACTCAGTTATGGGAATATGATGCATGACTCCTCTAGGATGTTGTCTTCAAGTCTTCACCAAGTGAAAAAACATACATCTTGACACATAATAAACAATATACCTATTCATGTTGTCCCACAAAAAATGTTACTTCAAATTTAGAAACATCTTAGTGCTACATGGATGTAATAAGAAATTAGAGATATGAGAATCATCCAACAATTCCCTTTTTAGATCAGGTATATTGGGAACACAAAGCCTCTTGCCAAACTTCCAAATTCCATCTGCATATACAAAGTTAATCAATCTCCCATCATTCACAGCATTAATTTTCTTTCGAAACACCTTATCATCAGTCTGAGAAAATTTTATCCTTTCAAGAAAATATGGTTTAGAAGCTATTTGAAAAGTGTAGATTTTTTACCTTCCATGATTATTCTGATATCCATATTTTCTAGTTCTATGAACATAGGATCCATTTCAACTCTCATATTGTTCATAACTCCATGATCCTTTCTACTCAAAGCATCTACCACCTTATTTGACTTCCCCAGGTGGTAGTGTATAGTGCAATAATAATCCTTGAGTAGATCAATCCATCTCATTTTCCTCATGTTGAGTTCCTTCTGTGAGAAAATATACTTCAAACTCTTTTGATCTGTATATATCTCACATTTTTTACCATAGAGATAGTGTCTCCATATCTTCAGAGCAAATATTATAGCTACTAACTCAAGATCATGAGTGGGAAAGTTTTTTTTTATGAATTTTTTTCTCTTGTGACACATAAGAAATAACTCTATCATTCTTCATAAGAACAATACCACATCCTTTCTTTGATGCATCATTTTAAATAATAAAACCATCATTCCTTAATGGTAGAGTCAAGATAGAATATTTGACTAATATTCTATAAATTATTGAAAAAAAATCATCAGACTATTTGGTCCTAACAAATTTAACCACTTTACGTGTGAGCTTGGATAATGGGTTAGCCAATCAGGAAAAATTCTTGAAAAAACAACAATAGTAACCTGATAAAACTATAAAACTGTTCACCTCAGTTATACTCATCAGTGTTGGCCATTATTGGATTTCCCTTGTCATATAAGGATCAACAGAGATTCCATCCTTAGAGACAGTGTGGCCAAGAAAATAAATTTTCTAAATCCAGAATTCGCACCTGCTAAAATTCCTATATAATTCATTTTATCTAAGATTCTTCAGAATAGTGCGTAAGTGATTTTAATGATATTTAAATCATCAATGTGAGGTAGGGTTACTTGTTCTTTTTTGTTATATCATTGATCTCCTAGTAGTCAATGAACAACCTCATAGATTCATCTTTCTTCTAAACAAAAATAATAGGGGATCCCATGGAGAAGCACTAGAGGAATAAATACTTTATTACTCAATTCCTATAGTTGTTTATTTAGTTCCTCTAATTCCATATTGTCCATTTATAAGGGGTATTCAATATATTCCTTGAACCAAGAATTAAGTCAATGAAAAACTCAATTTCTCATTCTGGAGGATATCCAGGTCAATCATCTCGATACACATCAACATATTCTTGCATAATAGGTATATCTTCTATTTGAACACTCATTTCCTCAACTATAGTTATTTCACTCCCTTCCTCCCCAATAATTGAATTTAGTAGAGATACTATGGTTGGATCTAGATGAGAATCAAATGGTGATGTTTCATCTCTAAAGATAATGGATTTCGTATCATCATAAAAAATTATAACCTCCTACTTATTAAAATAAATTTTCACATCATGGTCTGAAATTCAATCTATACTGAGGATTATATCAAATTAAATCATGTGTAAGATAATAAGATCAGCAGATAAAGCATGTTTGTATGCCATTATGGTAATTGGTTGATAAAACATTGTTGCAATGATACTTCCCTTAAGAGTTTTGACTAAAAAATCCCTTAATAAGTCAAATTGTAAATATCCAATTTCTATGGAAAACTAGGAGGATATGACAGAATGCGATGATCTAGAATCAAATAAAGCATTGGATAATTTTGAGTAAATGATTCAAGTAACTGCCACCATGAAATTAGGAACATTAACCTCAGCAGTAGTGATCGCATTAGCTTAGCCTTTCTCCCTTTCCGATTTTGAGATAATATTACTTGATTCCAAAAAAATCATTTTCATAATACCCCATTTAATTATAATTGAAGCATTCAACAATAACACCCTCTTTCTTCCCCTTGAAATCCTGATATGGTGGAACTTTTCTCCACACTTGTAACAAACTCCCATCCCCTTTAGGCATGTAGCAGGATGTTTCTTCCAACAATTACTATAGTATGGAAATTCAACTTTTCCCTTCAGTCACATATTTCATTTTCCAGAGTGTTCAGTAGATCTATTCTTCTCTTAGTTCACTTTAAAGTCATAGAAATTAGAGAATTCATTTTCTTTCTTGATATCACATGAGATTATATCTTCGTATGATGAGAAGGATTTTGAGACTAATTCTCGACGGAGAAATGGTCTTGACCCATCAAAGAATCTACCAATCTTACTTCTTGGGTTACATATACAATCTTCAGCATGCCTTTCTATCCTTTTAATGTTATTCTCATACATTGGAACATTTGTATCCTCCATTTCTCTCAGGATCAGAAATTTTCATTCAATATATACTCGATGTTTATGAGGAAATTATTTTTATAATAAAATCTCTTTAAACTCCCTCCATTAAATATTTTATACTTCTTCATCCTCCTTTGTGTTTTGAATTAATGACCACCATTGATCTGTATCTTTTTTGAGGTGATAAAATTTCATAATGACTTTTTCCATTTCTCTACTCCCCAAAGCATGAAACATTTTCCCTAAGGAATGTATCCATTTCTCAGCTACAAATGTATTTTTAGTCCCATTGAATATTGGTGGTTGTTTTCTCATGAAGTTGTCTAACATTTACCCTTTGCGTTGGGGATCAGGGTGCTCAACATGGGTAAGTTTATTATTCATAACCCGAGTGAGTTGTCCTAGTACGGTTATAAGATGTTCACCACCAATTGCATCACCAGCTCCATTATAATTATCTTCAGTAGGAGGTTAATTCATACATGGATTACGTGCCTTGATACGGTTTCCATTCCTTCCACTATGAACCATTTCTAAACAATGGAATACACAACGTATGTTTATGAATCACAATGCATAATTCCAAATGTGTGAAATACTTAACAAAAATGGAACAGTTTATGCATATAATCCATAAGAATAAAATTTTTTTCTCCAAGAATGTATTTACACATAAATACTTCATAATTGTTTTTATGGAAAATGTGAATTATCTTAAGCATATCCCCCCGGGATTTCCAAACAAGGTGCATAGTAAGTCCTGTTGTCGTGTACTAGGATACCTCGGGTCCAGCCCGAAACTCTTTGTCAGAGTTTTCAGTCCTAGGAACATATGTTCCAGAACCACATCCACTTGTACTATCCAAACATTGATGTATTTATTATAAGAACCACATATTATTTACATTACCAAAATTTCTGGAAGTTATTCTATACAATTCCTCAAAGTCTATCATAGGGTAATGTTCTCTAATCAGAGTTAATCTAAATCTAGTTTTCAAGGATTGTATTAAAATTTCTCTAATACCAACTGTAATTCCTTGACCATAGTTACCCAGAGTTGGTGCATTATTAAATAACATTAGAATGATAAAAAGAGATCAATTACCAAAAGACATATTAGTTTAGGTTCCTTGGAAGTACAAGATACACATATAAGTTTTACATTACATTATGAAACCAAATAAAACAACATTGTGTCTTCTTTGGACACACTCATATCACTTATCCTATCCCTACAAGTCAATATTAATATACTTCTTTGCATACTTGGAAAAATAAGACATAAGAAAGGGTTGAGCTTAAATGTTCAAGAATGATGACCACATAACAGAAACTATCATAAATAAACATAAACATTTAAGAAAATGTATAAGACTAAAACTGAAGCCTTTTAATCTTAAACTTCAGCATAATATAAAAAAGATAAATAAAATAATTCCATTTCCATATTCAAATTGATATTCTACAAGACTAATAATCACATTTAATTTCAATATAAAATCTCATAATGATGGAATGCATAATGCCAGACATCATAACCACATAGTCAAAGCCTCATGCCAAGACTAAAAATAAAAATATTGTCAAGGATTTGTTCCAAGACAATAGTTTGTCTCATGAGATATACTGATGAATCAAGGGTCTATATTGGGCCATTCCCATCACTTACTACATCAAATACAATCCTCATATAAAAAGTTCAAAACATAACATAAACATTTTATTAAAACTAGATTATGAAATGTTAATACTTTAACCATAAACTATGAATGTTATAAAAATAACACATCCACAATCAATCATATCACAAAAAAAAATCAATAAAATATGTAATATTATATCATAATAAATCGACTTCAAACAAATGGAAAATCCAACAAAGGGTGTTGACATAGATGGAATCAATCCAAAAACTATTTGAGTGAAATATCTCTTCCTGCATTGAATTCATTTAAAATTAAAGAAACAATTTATTTTGAAAATATTATTATTATATTTTAAGGGATGCTTTGAAGGTTTTATAATGGCGATTTTTTTTTTTACCCACTGTATAAGTTAAAAAAATCTTTCCTTGATTTTTTGAAAAGGTCATAATGTATCTTGTTTGGAAAACTACGAAATGATTCCTTTAAAAATAATTTATTAAAATTAAAACAAGGATATAAATGAATTTAACCCATAATCTTTCAAATAGTAAAAATGTTTTGAAATACATTTTTAAGAAACACCGATGTGGTTGATAAATAGCTCCTTGTAGATACTCACATATAAACATCCTTAGATGATAAAGAGATTGTAAAATTAACCCTTAACTTGTAATTTTTATTTATCTAGGGAACTTTAACCTGTTTTATAGTAGTTAAATAATTGTTATTAAATTATAAAATAACAACATACATAATTATGATATCATATATGATACTATAATATTTATTTGCTAATAATATTTCAGTAGTATCATTGTTTCAGTTGTTAACTGATTCATTTTCATTCATATGATTTGTTACATAAGTCATGTTCGTTATGGATAGGATGTATTTGATTCATATCCCTAATGATATTTAGTTTTTAAAAATTATTTTTAATGATGAAATGAAAATTATTCTTGAATGGTTACGATGGGAATGAAATCCCATCGCGTCGTGGAGACGGTAAGCCTTACATACGCACGAGCGACTGTATCATTATATTGAAGATGAAATAGTATGTAATTGGATCATATATTATATATAAAGAATAATCAACATGTTATATTTAATATTTAAATAAATTAAACTCATTATTATACCCATAAAAATAATGAAGTGTCCATAACAAACTACACTACGACGTGGAGATGGTAAGCCATGTGTACGCACGTATGGTAACTTTGTCATTCAAATGATGGATAGAGTAATGAATATAGTTGTACCATATTTATATTAACATATAATTATTTATATGTTACTGTATTTATTATTTTATTATGGAAACAATAAACAATGAGGATGTGGAAGAAGAAAAAAACTTTGAAAGAGGTGATGAAATAATTACCTCTTCATTGGTTGCTTCCTTTTGATTTGATCAAAATGGATCCTTAGGTTGGATTTCGAACAAAACGTGGCCTATAAGTTTAATATAGGGTAGTGGTTAGGATATTCGATCAAGGTATGTTTAATCCAAATGGCTTTGTTGGTGTGGATTTGAGAGAACGGGAAGTATGCTTTTACAATAGAGGTGAGGGGCACTTTAGGATGAGTTTGAAATATTAATTTATTATAAAATAATTTACCATTTCTAATAGATCCAAATGGATTTATTTCTAGGATAAGGTATGTATGGGGATAAATCCTCTTAAACAATTGTTTATAGGAAATTTTAGTTCACCGTATTAACCATGTCTTTTATATTTAACTCTTAGTAAAATAGTTTAACTTTAACCATGTCTTCTTGTATTTTATTTATTACATGCTTAATATAGTTACTATAAATGGACAATAAAATCTAAATTAGTCCATTAATAACATATATAATAGTATATATGTCCTTGATATGAATCTTATATTTTTTGGAATATTATATCATTTTATAAAATAGTATTTGTTTTAAAAAATCATTTATTTCATTTTTGACACAATTTAAGATTTGGTTTTTTATGTCATAAAAACTTTATTACTTCGAAAAAAATATGTTTAATAAACCTCAAAATGTCATATTAAAATATAAAATTATTATATGACATCAACAGTTTTAATTTATATTTATTATAATATTTATAACATCAATTATTTTAATCATTCATTAATAAGGTGATTATTGCATGATCATTGTGTCATAAATAAATTTAAATATTTAATGTATAAAATATATAAATAAAATACCATGATTTAGGAACTATTTTTATATTTATAATGAATATTTATTGTCATATTTATATTTTGTGTAACCCTATATTAAAAATGTTTTAGTTATTAAGATTCAAAGTTAACACTTTTAACACTTCTTTAGAAAAAATATAATAAATATCCAAATCTAATCTAAGTGGATCAAAAGGATCATATTTTTGTTCTAAGGTTGATTCTGGTCAAAAAACATATCCAATTGAACTAGTACATGTGTTGTGTTAATTATAATATTATTTTTAACTTTAATTACGCTATTTACTTTAAACCGTGGTAAATAAAATTCAAATGTTACTATTCACAAAAAATATTTTCATCCAATTGAACCAAATTTTACTTACTGATTAAAACAATGTCTATTGAATTTTTTAAATTCAATTCACTAAAGTGGTAAAATTACATATTATACAAATTTGAATATTTTCCAAGATGGTTGGTAAAAGACGTTAAAAAGTTCAATAAAGATTTATATATCTAATCTTATTATAAAATGTTTCCAATAAATTATGTTAGATTAAAATAATTATTATGTATCTATTTTGAATTAAAAATAAATTTATATTTAAAAATAATTATTTAATTAAAAATTCATTTTTTAGACAATAATGCAGTGTTTTCACGATTCATCAAAAATTGAATGTTTTTAGAAAAATACCAAAAATTCACCATAATCTAATTTTAATATTCCAAATCAAAAAATAAAGTCTATTTTAAAAAATAAAATTTATAAAATTTCAAAAAGTAGGTATTACTATTCATAACTACCTTTTTAAATGGCTAGTTTGATTAGTCATGGTGTGCTGGAAATCGGAGCTGCGTATAGTGCAATCTATTCTATTATTTAAAGACTAGCATATCATTGAAGCTTGGGGTGTTACATTATGAATATAAACAAATCTTCATAGCCCTATAAGATAAAGAGTAAATGATCTAAAATTCTACCCAAGTAGTGTTCTCCTATCGGATGATTCCTTTCAGCTTAAATAACATTGGCATCACATATCAACGTACCATGAATCACATATTCAAACCCTTCCTAGTTATTTTTTTATAATTATACATTGATGATATGACGGTAAACTCAGAAAAAGTTCTAACCACTTGGCTGAACTAGAATGAATCATACACAAGATGCAACAACATAGCTTGAAGATGAACCCATTGATATGTGCTTTCAGTGTAACCTTAGCGAACATTCCCAGCTTCATCATATGCCATCGTGGAATCATAGTATATACTGAGAAAACTACAGATATACTTTTCATTTCACCTGAAAAAAATCTTAAAGAGTGGAGAGGAATTCGAGGACACTTCCCCAACATATGGTGCTTCATACCCTATCTAGAAGTAAAGTGTTATCCCTTCCCCAAATTGATGAATAAGGGAGGTTACATATCAATGAACCAATGACTATCAAGAAGAATTTAATATCCATATACAGTACCTCTTGATTCCACCAATATTGATGCCACCTATTGATGGAAATCCACTCACTATGTATGTAACAGACCAAGTGTGATAATTAAGTGATTTTCTTCCACAAAGTAATGATGTTGGGAATGAAAATAGGCTTTATAATCTCATTTGAACCTTCATAGATCGTGATAATTTTAATTAATATATAGATAAATGCTACCTAATGTTAATCTTTTTATTTAGTAAGATAAGGCACTAATTAAATCCCCATGAGTTCCAACTGGTCCCCATAAATAACTCACTCAAATATATTCTCAGTCTCCCAATGTTGACAGGAAAAATGAAATTGTGGGTGGTTATTCTTCAAGAATTTGATATATGGTTTGTTCACTATAAATCATTTAAAAGTATGGCCTTTGTATATTTTATAGAAGAATGCATGACAGCTAAAATATCACCATTAAACACTGAATTTCAATATGAAGAGGTATTCTCTTTTCCAAAAAACCCCCAAACAAAAATATATACTTTCACAGCGCATCCAGAAGTCCAACAGGAATTATAATGGATGACCTTAAGCTCAAAAATGTTGGGATAGGGATTTTTCACATTCCCCCAACAAAGGTGGTCTTAAAATACTCCTTTATGATGTCAGAATTTTGTACAAACCATGAGGTGGAATACTAGTCTCCCATTCAAGGTCTAGAACTAGCACTCCAAATCCTAGTGAATTGCTAAGAGGTAAATAGTGACTCATAGTGGGAAATTAAACACATAAACATGGATTTCACCATAAAAAAAGAATAACTAATCCCTTTTATTGATGATGTCCAAGTGTTAAAGGTAGGGTTCCCATCATAACCAACATTGAAACACATCCCGTGATCCCAAAATGCCTAAAAATATGCATTGAAAATCCATCCCCATCATCGGTAGATTGAATTCGGGATGAAAAGATCATCACTATCACCCATCATAGAATGATATCTCTTTTTGTTTGTGTTATAAAAGGGGAGATCAATGAATTAATCCCTATCCTGATTCCATATGATCCTACCATTCATGGATGAATCCAATTATGAACTTATTTTAGGATAGAGTACACCCACCGGATAGAGTTGAAAAAGAATAAATGTAATGGAGAGTGGTTAAATTCACTCTATATGATGGCCCAAAAAATAAAAATTTCTCTAAAATGAGGATTCTATGGATTATTTATTAGATGTATCGATATAGAAGAGATTTTATCCATTATGGATGAATTACATGTTTGGGAATGTATTTCTCATCAATCTAGATACAGGCTTTCCAACCCAATTCGAAGGCTTGGATTATTTTGGTCGTCAATAATGTAGGATTACAAGGAATTCACCAAGAAGTTTCATTCATTACAAGTGCAAGCAAACTTCATTCATCAACCCTCTATGTTGTTATATATTTCCATATACTCAGCTAAATTCTTCATATGGGGGATGGATATTGTGGGGCTATACCCTCCATCTATGGCCATGTAGTTCATATACATTCTTAAAGCTATTGATTTCTTCTCTAAATGGATTCAGGAAATACCTCTCAAAGAATTCATGGCCAAAAGAATTGTTTTCTTATTGAAGGCCAAAGTAATTAAAATATTTCCCTACTGGAACTTGGTATTTTCCCAACGATACTATAGAAATGGTTTGAGGAAACTATTTCTATATTGAAAAAGAAGCAACATTTTCCATTGGTTTGTTCAAACCATTGGCAATGTGAATATATTCCTAATATTTCCCAATGGTTTGCTAAAACCATTGGGAAAAAATATTTTCTGTAAGGTATACCGACGGTTTTGAAAACCTATTGGTAATGGAATGCTTTCCCAACGGTTTTTGAAAACTATTGGGAATGATTTCCCTCAAATACACAGTGTCGCAGCTCCCATTCGGTCCGATTAAAGACCTAATCCATACCTCCTCCCGACGTATTCTCGGCTGTGAAACACCTTCTAGTCAAAGATCCTTCTTCAATCAGACAAACTTTTATTTCTAAACATCAAATTAGTAAGTGTTACCTTAGTTTTAGTGTTCTTCCTCTTTTTAATTAATGTTGGATGTTTTGATTTCAGCTAAATTGGAGTTATTTCTTTTGTAGTACCAAACCCTTTGCTTGTTTAATGTTTTTTTGTTCTACACTTCATACATCGTAAATGTCCTATTTAGTGAGGTTTTTTTAGTGCAGGGGTAAAGGGTTTGTTTTATGTTTTTTTAGTGGGATAAAGGATTTTTTATGTTTGTTTTATGTTTTTTTAGTGGGGTTTTATGTATTATGTTTAGTGGGGATATATGTTTTTTTTAGTGAAATGGATAATGCATGATAGTTTGGATTTTTAATGAATAAAATGATTTTAAATAAAAATACCGTAAGGGGGGATGTGGGAGGGTAGGGGGTTGTCTAGGTATGGGGGGCTATCCAGGTGGGGTGGGTTGTCCAGGGGGTAGGGGATGTAGGGGGAGGGGGAATATAAGGGTATTGGGGAGGAGGGTATGGGTTGGCCCATGGAGGGTGTGGTCTTTCCAGGGGGTCATGGTGGGGTGTCCAGATGGGGGGGGGGGGGGGGTTGGTGTGGGTGGTCCAAGGTGGGGGGTGGGCTGTCCAGGTGAGGGGGATGTCCAGGTGGGGGGGGGGGGGCTGTCCAGGTGGGGGGGATGTCTAGGTGGGGGTGGGGGTGGGCCGTCTAGGTGGGGGCTACAGGGGGCCGTCTAGGTGGGGGCTGCAGGGGAGGGGGTGTTGGATGTCCAGGTGGGGGTGTCTAGGTGGGGGGGGATGCAGGGGAAAGGTGTGGATTTTCCAGGGAGGGGGTGAGATGTCATGGGTGGGGTTATCTAGGTGGGGGAGGGGGGTATGAGCTGTCAAGGGGGGGGTTGTCCAGGGGGGGTTGTCGAGGGGGGGGGGTATGGGCTTATGGGATGGGGTGTGGGATATCAAAGGAGGGGTGGGTTGTCCAGGGGTGGTGGTGGTTGGGATATCCAGGTGTGGGAGGGGGTGTGGGATGTCAAGGGGGGTGGGTTGTCCATGGGGGGTGTGGGTGGGCTGTCCAGGTGGGGGAGGGGGTGTTGGTTGTCTAGGGAGGCGGTGGTTGGAGGTGTGGGATGTCAATGGGAATGTGGGCTTTCTAGGGGGGTGGGCTTTCCAAGGGGGTGGGGGTGTTGGTTGTCTAAGGGGGTGGGGGTGGACTGTCTAGGGGGGTTGTCTTGGACACCTCATACCCCCGTGGACAGCCCGCCCACCCCCTAGACACCCCATACCCCCTAGACATCCTCTCCCCAAAACCCTCATGGACAACCCACCCACCCCCTGGACACCTTGTACCCCCTTGGACACACTGTACCCCCTAGAAAGCCCTGCCACGCCTATGGACAACCCGACCACCCACCCCGTACCCCCCTGGACAACCCTGCTGACCCCTTGACCACCCCTACCCCCATGGACATCCCCCCACCCTCATGGACAACCCGCTCATCCCCCTAGACACCCTATACCCCCATAGACAGCCCTGCCACCCCCGCCACCCCCTGGACAGCCCGCCCACCCCCTGGACACCTCGTACCCCCTGGACAACCCCCCCACCCCTGGAAACCCCCCCCACCCCTTGGACAGGCTGACCCCCCTGGACAGCCTCGCCAACTCTGTGGACCGCCCGCGCAACCCCAAGACCGCTCGTACCCCAGAACACCCCCCCCCCCTGAACCCTCACGGATAGCCCCTCCCCCCCCCCCTCAACACCCGCCCCCACCCCCCGGACACCCCCCATCCCTCGGATGCCCCCACCCCTGGAAAGCCCCCCCCCCCACATTTGACACCCCCAACCCCACTAGATAGTCATGCCTCCCCAGTGGATAGCCAGAACACCCACCGTGGACAGCCCACCCACCCCCCTGAACAGCCCGTCGACCCCCTGGACACCTCATACACCCTTAGACAACCACGTCCACCCCCTGGACAACCCGTTCACCCCCCTTGGACAGCCCGCCCACCCCCTGGACACCCCTTACCCCCTGGACAGCACGACCACCCTCATGGACAGCCCGCCCACCTGGACACCCGGACCCCCCAGACAACCCCCACCCCCTAGACACCTTCGACCCCCCTTGGTAGCCCTGCCACCCCCATGGACACCCCGCACCCCATGGACACTCCCTCCCCCTTGTAAAATGTATGTGATAACTCAAATTATCTACTAAAATATAAAATTTCATCAATCTAAAATTTAGTCAACTCCTGAATAATTCTCCTCCACAAGTGTACATGATCTTGTACACTCATTTATAGTTCTTCAATGATATTTTGTTATAAAAATAGTATTTTTTGTCTTTTATATTTTGATTCTCATATAGATTAGTGTTTCAGTTATGGTTTCACATAAAGTGAACAATTCTTGTTTACTTAAACATATTTTTATGAAACTTCAATCTTATTGAATTACTTTTGACGAAATGAATTATAACAGTTAATTTTTTTTACATAAGGGGTAGAAGTTGGATGTATGAAACCGATCATATCTCAAGATATTTTCAAAAACATTTGGAGATATTTTTATATTTTTTATTTCACAATACTTCAGATAGTGGTCGCATATGTTTCCCTTGTTTCAATTGTGTTGGTAGACCTCGGTTGAGCCGTAAAGAATTCAACTAACACATAACCAAATATCGTTGTCAAGCAAACTACTATGTGTGGTTTTACAATTGGGAGAAAATGAAATCCCAAATTGATAATCATCCAAATGAGAGGACTAGAGTAAAGAATTTTTTATATGACTGGTTTATGTTTATTCATTATCATGAGAAAGAAAGTATTCTAACCCAAGAAGACTTCATTATGAGAACACATGATGAGTCTAATGAAAATGATGATTTTGTCAGGGTGAAAAAATTGAGTGATGCTGTCACAACTCCAATATATTGACAATGCTATAAAATAAAAAAGAAATAATTTTTAATCTAATTGTTTCATGTGAAAACTATGAATGGGATTTATAATACAACAATTGATTATATTATTACCTTCTTCAAGGATTTACTTCCTGATGATACAGATATTCCTTCAAAACACTATATGGCATGGAAGTTAGTTGAGGAACTTGGATTTTCAAGAAACAAAATTCATGCTTTCCTGAAAGATTGCAGTTTATTCTGGGAGGAAACCGCTGAATGAAATGATTGTATAAAATTTGGAACATCCCAATGGAAGTCAAAATCTGATGGAACACAAACCCACATGCCTCAGAAAGTAATGTGACACTTTCCATTGATACCTAGACTCCAGAATATTTTTAAGTATGAATAAATATCAATAAAAATGAGACGGCATGATACTGAGAGAAAAAATACTAATGATGAGTTGGTTCACCGAGAATATGTATATTCATGGTAGGTATTGGATAATCGATGTCATGATTTTGCAGCTGATGTGTGTAATCTGAGGCTGGGCCTTTCATGCAGCAGTTTTAGTTTGTTTGGACAGATGCTAACTTTGCACAACACATGGCCAGTTTTTATACACATTTATAATCTTCCCCCATGATTGTGTATGAAAATACCTTTCAATTTCCTGATTTTACTCACATATGGCCCTTCTGATCCCAAAATTGATATTGACGTGTACATCCAACCTTTAATAAAAGAATTGAAACTTCTTTAGGATGTGGGTGTGAATACATATGATGCATATTCAAAGGACATATTTCAGATTTATGATGCACTTATGTGGATGATCAATGATTTTACAACTTATGCAATGATTTCTGGATGGAGAAAAAAGGGAAAACATACATGTCCTATATTAATGAAGAATACACAATCCAGAGGACTGAAAAATTGTTGTAGTTTCAGTTTTATGGGACATCAATGATTCTTGCCAATGGACCATCTATATAGAAATAATCGTCGAAGATTTAATAATACCATATAGAAAGATAATCCACATTAACATAAGTCTATAACTGATGTGCTTAAAGGATTGAAATATTTTAGCTTTTCATTCAGGAAGGGTCAAATTAAGTCTGGAAAGAGAAAGAATGTTTCCACCAGAACCTGTTATAATTGGATGAAGAGGAGTATCTTTTTTTATTTTCCTTATTGGTCAACAAATGTTTTACATCATTACTTAGGAATAATGAAAATTGATAATAATATACGTGAAATGTTGATTTAGATACTTATAAATTTTAAGGTAAAGACAAAAGATTATTTATGGTTTTGGTGTGAGTTGGTGGATTGGGGTAGTAGAACAGAATTACATCCTGTACATATCAGTGAAAATAAATAGAAAGTTCCTTGTACATCTTATGTGATGACACCTATGGAAAAAAACAATTTCTGGAAGTATTAGAGATTACTAGAGTTCATGTGGTCTATTAAAGCAACATATCTAAATGGGTCAGCAGAAGAGAGTTGAAGATAAAATCATTGAAGACTCATGATTATCCAGTTCTTATGCATGAGTTGATTCCAATAGAAACCTGTTATCTTTTGTACCATAATGTAAGGGTGACTGTTATTCAGTTGTTCCATTTGTTTAGACATATTTTTTCTAATAAGTTTTCCAAGTCTTTCTAGTGAAAACTGTTGATAGATGCCCCATTAATTTTGTGTGAGTTGGAGAAAAAATGTCCTCCATCATTTTACATATGAATGTTGCATCTGACTATCCATATTCCCACTGAGATACTTCTTGGAGGACCTGTTTCTTTAGGTTGGATCTATCCAACTGAAATAAATATGTACCCATTAAATTCTTATGTCTGAAATAGGAATCATACCGAATGTTCTATCATGAACGGTTACTGGGATCATGAATGTAGGGATTTTTTCTCAATGTATTTGTCTGATCTTACTAAACGATTGAATAGACCAATGAGAAATAAATAAGAATAGTATGAGAAAACTGAACCCAGTTTTCCATCACTTCTTCAACCAGGAGGAATTCCAGGATCATATACATTGAAGACATTAAGCCTTGAAGAGTGGGAGATGGAACATCACACAGTTTTGTTCAACTGTGATTTGTTCGATGTCTACATCAGGTTACTAAATTTAATATGTATATCTTATGTATATATCTATAAATATATTCATATTATTAATCTACATGGAACATAAAACAATGATAAATAGAAAGCATCGTTCGTTATCTTTGTGAAGGAGGGAGTCTATGCATATCAAAGAGTTTTATGATTGGTTAAAATTGATGGTAAATATATTACTATTTAAAATAATTAAATCAATATTTAATTAAGTTCAAAATTTATTTATATTGTAGGTATTGAGTTTTCATGCTAACTCTGTCTCTGAGGAAATAAGAGCTTTGGATTTTGGTCCAAATATCGTGGTTTGTGACTATAAATCAATTGTTATCAATGGGTACAAATTTATTGTCACCAAACGAGAAAATAACATGAGAACACAACATGATGGTGTTATGGTTACTAGCACCATAGATTTTTATGCCAATGCATTAGATAGTAGACTACGATTTGAAAATGTGGGTTATTATAGAGTCGTTGAAAAAATAATAATAATGGATAATTACTCTCATGGATGAGTCGCGATGATGAAATGTCATTGGTTTGATTCGATGATGAGACAGGGCACATTTATTGATGATTATGGAATTTTGATGATGATGATGATGGAATTGACATTGTCTCTACTTCCATTGGAACCAATATATTTATTTTTTTTGATGACTCTAATATCTCAATTTTCAGAGTTTATTGTGAACCTAAAGTTGTGGTGGAAAATATACAGAATCATCCATCCATGTTCTCAACTCATTTGGTTTACCTCTAGTTGGGTTGTTAAGGTTGGTACAATTCAAATTGATTTAATATTGATTAATAACATGTTGTATCTGATTTGACCATTATGTCAATTTTCAATGCTTATTGGTTGAAATTTTTATTTGAATTGCATTCTTTAATTTGGAATTGAACTATATTTAAAACAAAAAAACCAAAATTTCTATCTTTGCGAACATTTAAATACTTGAATTTTGATTTGTATAAAATTTGTATGACTCTAAGAACTCTCTTTAACATTTTACCAGGCAATGAACATGATGGTTTTTTTTCTTCTGAAAAAACATGTATTGAAACATACATCATCTACCTAAGCTAAAGAAATTAAATTTTTCCTTCATATTGACAACTGCTTCACCACTTATGAATCTGGTAGAATCAATCATCCATGATTTCTATAGATTGATGAAACATAGTAAATAATCATCCTACTATAAATTAAATTTCATTATTACATCTTGTATGAATTATTTACATCATTATATATTTGTTCAAGCTCACCTAAAACAATGTTTAGTTAAATTATCCATGAATCCCTCTATTCCCTCTCATTTATTTTGTTTTTTGGGTTACAAATTAGTTATCCTTTTCTATTTACTTCCATATTTGTTTTCAAAGGCATGAAAATGAAACCAAATGAAGAGAGGTGACGAAAATAGATTATGGACAACAGTTTCCACAAGGCTGAGCTGGGCATTCCACCAATAGTTCTTGCAGTGCATATGTTTTTAAAATATATTTATTTAAATAATATATATTTTCATGAGATTAATTTTTATTAAACATTTTTTTGGGATCCATTTATTCAGAGAAAGTTATTTGATGAGGAGCATACTAGTGGTCCCAGTACTCGGGGTGTTCGTATGAGGTGGGTGGTATGGGAGATAGAATATCTGGTCGGCATATCCGATTTGACCCTGCCCCTCCCAATGACATACCATCCATCCCACATTGTGATCCCAGTTTTCCATTTGGGACAAATGGGATATTTAGCCCTCTAATATTTTCACCAAACTTTACATCTGTGCCTCCTCACCCATCTGTACCATATCTGATGATGATTCCCACTCCCTATCCAGCATTTGTCCAGCCAACACAATCATCTTCTTTTACATCTACTTCCTTATATGTGGGCTTTTATATTCCATCTTTTTCGACTACTTCTCCGCCATAGTCTGTCCCTGTAGAGAATACATTGGGACCCACTCTATCTATACAGGGTGTTCCTTCAGTTTTGGCAGATCTAGTGGTTCCCATTGATTCGAATACCGCAGGTATACTTATACAACACTAAAACATTGTAACACCATTATTTATTTTCATTATAACATGTATTGATAAAATATTTGTTTTTCTTTCATAACAGATACATCTACTGATAGGAGGTCGGGGAGGGGCATACATACATGCATTCAGTGTGAAACCGCCGCATGCAGTTGATGGTGGACTACAGTGAAGATAGTCAGATTATTGAAAAATCAGGGCAGCAATGTCGGAATTTTTTTGTGAAACTTTCCAAATACTCAAACATCATTCCTGTCAACCCGCTCTCATGGAGACTATAGAAAAATGAAGTCATTGATAAATCCTAGGTAGAGATATGGGTAAAAAAATCTGTTTTATTTAATGCAATATATTAATTTATGTATTTATATGAATTAATATTTTTGTTTCACCTGTGGTTTAATTTCCCCGTTGGTGAGGGTTCATGGCCAGCACATCTAAAGGATTTAGGCGAGCTTTGGAGAGCTTATAAGCATGATTTATACATTGGAAAGTGTGCTAGAGTGGGCACAGAGTTAGAGACAGTCCATTTCATGGATGATTGTCCATTAAAACAGTACCGAGAGAGGATTACTCATTGGTAAACTAGCCAATTTAAAATATTAATAAAATTAGAAGTTTTTTAATGAATATTTTAAGGTTTTTCGTTAATAATAATTATTGAAATTTCTTTAGGATGCATCTACAAGAAATTAAAAAACATTGAATCTCCGAAATACATCTATACATTGGTACGTAATACGATGCCAAATCATGAGAGACAGTGGGTATGACAGTTTACAATCATTCTTTACCACATTCACATTCTATTGCTTCCTCTATAATTTATTCGATTTCAAAAGATGTTATATAATTTTAGATATGAAATTACTATGTTTTTTTGGAATCCTATTTTAATTCTAGTTTTCTACATTAACTGTCATTGTAGAGTCATAATTTGAATATAGAAGGATGTGTGCCTCGAGAAAAACTATTTTGCTCATGAAGAAAGAAGAAATATGGAAGTTCGGTTAATGAACTGTCTTAGTAGCAGATTGTAAGTTTTACTTTGTAGATTTAAAATTTTAATCTCTATTTTTAAATTAATAATATATTTATATATGTAACATGTTGCTTTAGAGGACCTTGATGACTAGGAACCTGACAATTTTGGGCCAAAAGATCACTTACATCAGGTGTTGGGAGATGTGAACCCTGGAAGAGTATGCTACTAACCTTGGAAGAGTATAGTTCTGATGAGGTATTGTCCCTCCTAAGGTATGATTTGTAGTGTCATAAAGTTGAAGTATGTTAATTCATAGGTATAACATGCTGAAAAAGGGACACAGAGATGGCAGAACAGTCTGCTAGGGCAAACACTGCATTTATGAAACTGATGGAAATTTTACATCCAACACTTCCACAAGAGGATAGCACTACTTGTGATGAATATATGTCATCGATGCATTATATATATGGTGCACTAGGTGGCAGTTTTACTGGTGGTTGAGACGATGGTGAGGAGGAGGCCGAGGTGGGTGAGGAGGGTGATGAGGAGGCTGAGGATGAGTATGAGGGCGAGGAAAAGGGAGGGGAAGATGATGGGGATGACAATGAGGATGACGGTGAGGGTGATTATGATGGTGATGATAGTGATGGTTATGAGTTATAGATTGATTCATTAAATTTTCTACTGATATTACTGACCTTTGATGTTTATTGATTTGTTGTTCCTGAATATATGTGTGATTAGGTAGGTCACGTTATCTTTATTTTTATCTATTTTAATGAAATTGTAAAATTTTAGTGGAATTTAGAAAATTGATGGTCTGATTAGAAGTTTATATATTGAAATTATTTTTTTAAAAATGAATGAATTTTCTTAGAAAATATGTAAATATCATCCCATGTGTCACAGACGGCCCCCTGGATAGCCCCCCCCCCCCCCCCAACCTCCTCCCTGGACCCCAGACAGCACCCCCACCCCTCCTCCATTAACCCTGTACAACCCCCCTCCTCCCTGGACCCCAGACAGCCCTCAAACAACCCCCTGGATAGCCCCTCTAATAGCCCCCCACACTCCTCCCTGGTCATCGGACAGTCCCCCACCCTCCTCCCTATAAACCGGACAGCCCACCCTCTTCCCTAGACCCTAGATAGCCCCCACCCTCCTCCCTGGACCCCAGACAGCCCCTGAACAGCCCCCCACTCTCTTCCCTAGACGTCGGATAGCCCCCACCCTCCTCCGTGGACTCCAGACAGCCCCCCTCCTCCCTATACCCTGGATAGCACCCTCACCCTCCTTCCGGGACCCCAGACAGCCCCTAGATAGCCCCCCGGATAGCCCCCCCCCCCCCCCTCCTCCTTGGACCCAGTACAGCCCCCCACCCTCCTCCCGGGACCCGAGAGATCCCCCCCCCCCCTCCTCCCTGGACCCTGGACAGCCCCCAGATAGCCCCCCGGGCAGCCCCCTAGACAGCCCCCGGAGATCCCCCTTAACAGCCCCCACCCTCCTCTCTAGACCCCGGATATCCCCCACCCTCCTCCCTAGACCCCAGACAGCCCCCCCCCCCCACCCTCCTACCTAGACCCTGGACAGCCCCCTACCTAACGTCCTAGCATTGGAAGAGTGAAAATTGGGCATATATAAAACATCACGACAATTCAATAGATGCTAAGGACCACCTACCTTTATTCTAGAGACAATCACACTCTTTATTCATCATCTTGGATCCCAATCTAAGCTCTCTTTAAAATGGACACTCTTTTAAGTAAAAACAAATTGGCATACGGAAAGCCTACCAAACATATTTGGATTGTGTTGATACTTTAGAAAAAGGATCCGTGGGTAATTTGTGACATGTACAAGTCAACCCCGCCAGAATCCGAGACATGGTGTGTCATGTACCACTCAAAGCGTCTCACTTTTTTTTCAATTGGACAACATTTTAAGTGGAAACAACAACTGTCATACGAAAAACAAACCAAATGCAATCAGATTCTATTGATAATTTATGAAAATGATTCATGGGTCATTTGTGACGTGTATGAGTCAACCCCACCTCAATCAGAGGCATGGTGTGGCTGTACAACTAAAAATGTCTCAATTTTATTTGAAATGAACAGTATTTTAAGTGAAAACAAAAACTTTCATATGGAAAACTAACCAAAAACATTCTGATACTATTTATAATTTAGGAAAATGATCCATGGGTCATTTTTGGGGTGTAAGAGTCAACCCCGCCTTAATCCAAGGAACAGTGTGGTCGGTACCACTCAAACTATCTCACTTTTATTTTCAATAGACATGATTGTAAGTGAAAACAACAAATTGCATACAGAAAACTAACCAAATGCATTATGATTTTATTTAAACATCAGGACAACGATCCATTGGTCATTTTTGATGTGTAGGAGTCTACCCACCTCAATTTTAGGCATGGTGTGGCTGGTATCACTCAAAGTGTCTCTCTTTTGTTTAAAATGGACATTGATTTAATTAAAAAAGAGACATACGGAAAGTCGACCAAACGTTTTCTTATTATGTTTATACTTTATTAAATGGATCCATGGGTTATTTGTGACATTTATGAGTCAACCTAGACTCAATCTGAGGCACGGTGTGGTTGGTACCACTCAAAGCGTCTCACCTTTATTTAAGATGGACATCATTTTAAGTGAAAACAACAACCGACATATGGAAAACTGACCAAACACATTTTTATTGTGTTGATACTTTAGGACAATGATCCATGGGCCATATTTGACGTGTACAAGTCAACCCCGTATCAATACGAGACACGGTGTGGCCGTTATAACCTGAAGTGTCTTTATTTTGTTTTAAATGGACACCCTTTTAAGTAAAAACAACTAGCATACAGAATACCAACCAATCATATTTGGATTTTTTTGATACTTTAGAAAAAAGATCCATTGTTCATTTTTGACATGTATGAGTTAACACCTCTTCAATACAAGGCACGGTGTGGCCGGTACCACTCAAAGTTTCTTACTTTTATTTGAATTGGACAACATTTTAAGTGAAAACAACAGTTGACATACGGAAAACTGACCAAATGCATTCAGATTTTGTTGATAATTTAGGACAATGATCCATGGTCCATTTGTGACATGTATAAATGTACCCAACATCAAACTGAGGAACCATGTGGCCGGTAACACTCAAAGTGTATCTCTTTTGTTTAAAATGGAAAGGATTTTAAGTGAAAACAAAAAATTTCATACAGAAAACCAACCAAACAAATTCTGATTCTATTGATATTTTACGAAAATGATCCATATGTCAATTTTGACATGTACAAGTCAACCCCACCTCAATCTGAGGCACAGTGTGGCCATCACCACTCAAATTGTCTCACTTTTATTTGAAATGGATAGGATTTTATGTAAAAACAACAACATGCATACGGAAAACTGAAAAAATGCATTAGGATTCATTTGATACTTTAGGAAAAGGATCCATGGGTAACTTTTGACGTGTAAAAGTAAAACCAGCCTCAATATGAGGCACGGTGTGGCTGGTACCACTCAAAATGTCTCACTTTTATGTGAAATGGACAGGATTTTAAGTGAAAACAACAACTTGCATATGAAAAACTTACCAAATGCTTTCTTATGGTATTGATACTTAAGTACAATGATCCATGGGTCATTTTTGACGTGTACAAGTAAACCCCACCTCAATATGAGTCATGGTGTGGCTAGTATCACTCAAAGTTTCTCTCTTTTGTTTAAAATGGACATTGTTTTAAGTAAAAAAACAGACATTCAAAAAACTGATAGAACGTATTTTTATTGTGTGGATACATTAGAACAAGGATCCTTGGGTCATTTGTGACATGTATATGTCAACCCCATCACAATCTGTGGCATATTGTGGCTGGTACCACTCAAAGTGTCTCACTTTTTTTTGAAATGGACACCATTTTAAGTGAAAACAACAACTGGCATACTGAAAACCGACCAAACGCATTCAGATTCTATTGATATTTTATGAAAACAATACATGGGTCATTTTTGACATGTATTAGTAAACCTTTCCTCAATCTGAGGCACGGTGTGGCTGGTACCACTCAAATTGTTTCAGTTTTATTTTAAATGGATAGGATTTTAAGTGAAAACAACAACTTTCATAGGGAAAACAGACCAAACGTATTCAAATTGGGTTTAAACATTTGCACAATGATCCATGGTCTAGAATCACACAATCCCTTTCTCATGTGAGGAACTCCTACCCCTATTCTAAAACACATGACATTTAATACACCAATCCCATCATTAAACAGTGGGTTCTAGGAAAAAAACAAAGTGTCTTTGGGAACCCAATAATAAATACATAATTGAATATTCATACCGACTACCCAAAATGATGATTCATCTCACATCACAGCTAGGAGACCAAATTATAATTATCCATATACCCCCTTATTCCAATTGAAAAGTGAATGAAAAACATGTAGGCTATTCTGGTAACCCATCATATATGTCAAGATTGGCTATTGTTTCCCACTAACACATCAGGAACCATTTATACATGGATACATATTAATTAGTGGAATATAAACATCTCATGTGCTTCCTATAACTCATACTAGGTCTAAGAATATGACCACTACCATTACCTATCTTATGGGTATCATGATCCTTGTCAACTTTAACCATTTGTTTCTATTGGTTTTAAGATAGCCAACCCAAGACCATTAGTAAACATTCCATGTGTTTCCTATAACATGTAGGCTTTTTTTATTGTGTGTATTGGTGTTGTGTTTTGAGTGAGGAGTGAATTCTATATTTTTTAAACCATTGTGGGTGTTATTGATTTTCAATTCTAAATTTCTAAATTCTGGATGTATTGGATTCTGGATGTATTGGTAATGAATTCTAAATTTTGAATACTATTATGTGTATTGGATTGTAGATGTATTGGATTTTAATTTTGTTTTCGTGTTATGGGTTTTATTTAATTTAAATTCTAGATATATTGGATTATGGATGTATTTGATTTTGGATGTATTGGATTCTGGATTTTCCTCTTGTGGTGTGGTTTGAGTGAGGAATGAATTTTAAATTTCTAAATTTCTGAATTCTGGGAGAAGCATAAACATCCCATGTAGGCTTTTGGATTCTATTTGTATGTGTTTGTGAAGGTCATTGAGAGTTGCAAGTTAGAGGTGGCGGCTGGCTGCTACTGCTGTGGAGCTGCAACATATGTATACCAACAGTTTTCAAATTGTTGGTATAGGCTTTTTAAGTATATTATAACAATGGTTTTGTTATAACCGTTGGTATAAACTTCTACCAATGGTTTTTAAAGCCATTGGTATATCATTTGGATGTATATTGTAAACTATATACCAACGGTTCTAAACCGTTTGTATAATGGGAACATATACCAATGGTTTGTGAAATCGTTGGAATATCTCTTACATTAACACATATACCAATGGTGTACACAGAACCATTGGTATAATCCTATACCCTCAGCTTACTTGGCCACGGTTTGGGAAACTATTGTTATATAGTATACCAATGGATTTCCAGCCTTTACCAATGGTTCTGCACCGTTGGTAAAGCCTAAAATTCAAGTAGTGTTTGGTGTCCCTCATACATTGTAGATGTAAAATGGCACCAATTTCAGTTGGGATGATGTAGAAAAGCTATATTATGAATATGATATCAAATCCAACCATTCATCCTATTATAATGGAGTTCCTAGTGGACATACTTAGGATTTTAATAAGACCATGTTGAAAATACTCCATAAGATGGGGGATAAAGATAAAAATTCCAGGCCGAAATAGATCTTGTATGTCATATGGGCTCACCGGACTAAGACCCATACAGCAGTATAGGCAACCCCATACTCATTAATATACAGAACGAAAGTAGTATTTCTTATTGAGGTCTATTTTCCATTATTTTGTGTGTCCATATGTGATCAACTATATAAAGATGAAAAATACTAGAAATTACTAGATAAATTGGATTTATTGGATGAAAAAATATGAAATACCTTGCATAATATGTAATTTTACCAAAATTGAATAATGCAAGATTTTAGCAAAAAAAACTACCTTTGTTCATTCCTCTAAAGAGAATTGGTGATGGTACTTAGCACTCCAATGATATCAATAAATTATCCTCTATAACATGACCCAAAATGGGCGGGACCTAATTCCATACATAAGGTCTACTCCAATAGATCTTATTCTTGGATCACAATGGAAGAAGGAATTATTATGACCCCAAACAGTGAAAGTTTCCTAAGAATTGTTTCATGTAATCTAATTAAAGAATTCATATCTGTAGGATATTAAACTACATATCACCAAAAACCTCCCACCTTCATAAAAATAAACTGTGCAGTTGGTCTTCATTTTGAAAACCATATAATGCGTGAAAAAATGTTTGTGTCATACGACATTAAAAAGCATGGAATCATTATCCTTGTCACACAAAGAAAAACTAAATTATATAAGTTCCTAGTCATATGTCCCAAAATAGAATGACACAATTCATTATAACCATCATGAAATTACATTTTATGGTTAACGTGTCCCTCATTTGACAATATGATCCCCTAAAATACCACGAGCTGACACTCCCTATGGTCCCCCAAATATGAGGAAGAAATCATGGAATCTCCCCTGCATAAGCCTCACATACATCACAGACACTCCATAGTGGAACTTGGGCTCTTTTATAGGTATAAGCCCCTATGATATCACATTTGTGTTGCATGATATTAAAATACATGTTTCTACTAAAAACTACATGTGGCTTCATTCTCATTCTATTACCCCAAAATGTATTCATTTTAGATTTTGAATCCATATGTTTTTATACAGTATGAGATGTAATTTCTTTTAAACCCCACAATATATACTTCAATAAAAACAAAAGGTTTTAATCATATACTAATAATTATCCATATCGTTTTCAAAACAGTTCTCGCATCGTAATATTTAAATATAAATACACTAATCCCCAAAACTATTATACCTTCATTTGATAAAAATTGATGTTCATCATATCCACACTACTGGGTATGATGCTAAACCACATACTTCATATACCATATTTGATAACAAGTGAGGTGACCAAATAGAAAAAACAAAACATTTCTATTATTTTACATGGATATTAATTTAATTTCATGCATAGTTTCATAACTCCAGAAAACAAAGATTTATTATATTTGATGAATAGATACATAACAAACAGGTTTTAAAATACATGTGAAAATTTATGCATATGAAACCAAACTAATCACCCTTCTATAAATGTCATCTGACATGCTCCTTTTCATATCCTACTCAATAGAGAAATAAAATAGGTGTAACATAAAGTAATAAATATTAGAAAAATTATCAAAACATCATAAAGGTTATACCATAAACATTTGAGGATAAATTATTAGTGGAGATATATCTTTTTAAAATTCTAATTTTATTATAAGTGATAATCATAAAAATGTATGATCATTAAAAATCTTGATACAGAAATATAATAGAAAATAAAGGTCATTAATGAATTAAAAAATTATAACATGTATTAGAATAATATAAAAATAAAATCAAACCATGGGAACATAAAATAAAAATGTTGAATAACATATAAATATTCAATAAACATAAACATATGTAAATATCACCCTCATAAGACACTCAATCACACCCACACATGTGAACAAACATAATCATGTTTGAAAGTACATATCTCAAGAGATATAAATACTTAATCAATTCATTTAATACTGACATAGGAACCCACTAATAAAAACTCACACATATATATTCCATAAAAAATTTAAATGAATAATCATATCATAAAAACATATCGAAAGGAAATTTTCTTTATGTTATTTTCAAATGGTATCACATAAAGTGATATCAAAAGAAGATCAATGAATACTAAAAATTATATAACCCAAAAAGTATTGTTTCACATATGAATTTATATGGTGATTTTGAAAACCTTCAACCAAAGGAGTTGGATTTTTAATAGTTATAGAGGAAAACTAAAGGCAGACTTAAACTAGGCCCTAAACAATATTCCATCATATTATCTAAAAAATTAAAAGTTATGATTCAAATTTGAAAATATGAATTTTGGGAAACTTAAATGATGTATTTTTCTAAAATTACATAGAAATAAATTTGGAAAATTGGTCCATGAAAAGACCTATATTACATCCATAGGAAATATGAACTGGGAGTGAACATTTTTGATTTTCAAAGGAAAAAACTTTACAGTAATTTAAAAATACTATTTTTTAAACCAACACTATAAAAAGACTGATAATTACAAAATTTAAAAATACGAAAAGATAAATTTTGTGGTCACCAAAAATAATAAATATTTTCATTTCTAAATGAAAAAGGAAGAAATTAGAGGGATGATTGAACATGAATATGGAATAAAAAGTTCTCATTTAGAGAGGATAGTAGTTATTCCTAACATCATTAAATTTTTGAAGAACAAAATCGCTCAAATAAGACTTATTTGATGTGAAAAAAATAATTTCCATAGAAAATAAGGAGTAAAATCATTATAATATAATTATTGGACATAATGAGAAAAATATTTTAGATCCATATCAAAATAGTAAAACTTATGACACATGAAAAGAATATTTCCCATGAAAACCCCCAAATCATCATATTTTTAAAGGATGAATTATTTTAAAGGCATTTTATAAGATATAAAGTTATATTACTATAAAATAATTATGTAATACATCATAATTCAATCATAGTTAATAATTTACCTGACATATAATGATAAAGTTTAAAAATATGAATTTTGACTAAATAAAAGAATATTGAGAAGAAAAACACCATTAACTTTAATATTAAAATATATGAAAACTATTTAACACCATGAAGGATAAAAAAAATTAAACTATTATTTCAAAAAATTATTTATATATATCCCTATTACAACTCTGTAAGTATAATTATTCAATATATGTTCATGTATGATTGTACCCTGACCTTGAGGGATTTTCTTTTTTATGAAATTTTGAAACCTTGTGTGAGACTTTGGTTGGATGTATTTTCAGAATATTGGGATCCCTTATGAGTATTTTGTGGTCTTGTGGTTTGAATTTAATTTTTAGTGATATAAAGATAAGGAAAACAGTTATAACACTACTAGTTCAACCATTCACCACAACTGTGTTTTTAGATATTTATAGGTGCATGATTTATTTAAATGTGATTGTGGATTCATGAGAACATGAAATCTATACAGAAATATGTAGAGGTATTACACATTGTAAAAAAACTTTTTGTAACACCCGAGACTTTTATGTTATATAAATCATCAAAGGAATCTTTTTCTACACAACACTTGCTTGGATTTCTTTACACGCAATCGCGACCTTCCTCAATTGCTTGCGTCGTACGCAATACCGAGTTTCACTAAACAACAATATGCTATTAAAACTAGCTGTTATGAATAGTAATAACCACATTTTGAAATTTTATAAATTTTATTTTTCTAAATGGACTTCATTTTTGGATTCGGAATATCGAAATTAGCCTAGGGTGAAATTTTGGTATTTTTCTGAAAACTTTCAATTTTTGATGAATAGTGAAACCACTAAGTGGTAGGTTAAAAACTGAATTTTGCATAAAACTTAATTTTACCGCTTCTGTGAATGGAATTTCAAAAATACGACAGACACGGTTGATATCAGTAAGTAAAATTTGGTTCAATGAGATAAAAATAATTTTTTGGTGAATAGTAACTTTTTACTATTTTTACCGCGGTTAATAGTAAATAGGGTAACTAAGGGTAAATATGATATTACTAATACCCTAACACATGTACTAATTCTATTGGATAAGTGTAATTCGACCAAAAACAACCTTATGAATATAATATGACCATTTAGGTCCACTTAGATTAGATTATGACATTTAATATTATTTTATTTAATGAATAGTTAAAATAGTTAAAATCAAAGTTTAATAACTAAAACATTTTTAATATGGGGTTATACATAAGCTAAATTCGACTATAAATATTCATTATAAAGCTAAAACGCTTTCCTACATAATGGCATTTTATTTTTAATTTTTAGACATTAAATACTTTAATTTATTTATGACACAATGATGATGCAGTAATTATCTTATTAATGAAATATTGACATAATTGATGTTATAAACACCAAAATAAATGCAATTTGAGACTTTTTATGAATTCCACTAATTTTCTAGGTTACTATGATATATTAGTGTTGATTTAATCAACTAGGTTTGAACATATAATTCTGTTATGACTTTCACAAAAAAACATATATCAAATAGTGTCAAAATTGACACAAAATAGTTTTTAAATCAAATATTATATTACTAATTGTTATTTTATTCCTAAAAATCTAAGGTTCGGCCAAATGACTTAGATAAGGATATATATATTAATAATAAACAATTTGGGGTTCGTTTGGCATGTTATAGTAAGTGTATTAACCATATAGTGAAAGAAAACAAAAGACATGGTAAAATTTAAATTATTTAACTTAGAGTTAAATCTAATTGATAAGGTTAAAATAATACCCTAAACTTTTCTAAATCCTATTGGTTGATAGGATTTCGACCCATCCCCACTTTAGCTTAGAAATAAGGCCCTTTGGAACCATTATAAACCGATTTTGACTTTAATATAAAATAATATTTTGAGATATTCCTAAGGTGCCCCTCTCCTCCCTTATAAAAGGGAACCTTCTCCCCCTCCTCCTCACACCAAATTGAGTACTCAAGCTCGGCCAACCCCTGCCATTTTCTCCTCTCCACTTCCCTAGAATAATCCTAGAGGTCATGGTCTTCTTCAAAGACCAATATTAGTTCCCTATGTGGACCATTTTATTGGGGTGTATTTTATCATCCACATCCATGTTCACTCAATATTTAATATTGTTTCTATCCACTTAAAATAGTTTAAATCCAATTTTACCCTTCGGTGAGTTTTTAGTAAATAATATGAAAGGAATCTTTTGTCGTTTTTTCGTACGAGGTACTTTTTGACTTTTCTGACAAAAGTACGAAGAATGTTTTTTTAACTTATACGTATGAATGGATTTTTAAAACATTATTTCCAAGAAACTTCATTTACAAGTTTTCAAGTTTATTTTTAATCAACTTCTTTTAGTTTAAAGTTGTATGACATGTTAAGAAAGGAAAAATGTTTTTGAATAAGAAAGGATATTTTCCTCAAGAATGGAGTTCAAGTGTTTTATCAAAATTATTTTCCATCTAAGATAATAAAGGGTTCTATTTTTATCCCTATTATCACATTGATTTGATCATGTTGTGATGGAATTATTTTTATGAATTCCTTTATCTTATATGAATTGATTTATGATGTCATGATGTTTCAAGAATCCCATTTTTGTTACATGTGTTATGCGATAATGTATGTTTTATGATTATGTGGCACACATAAGAAAGGATTCATTATAAGATGGGTGGGACCTATATCTCCCTCCAATGCATTGGGTAAAGATTTTATATCTCATGATATAGACATGGCTGGAACGGAAGGTTATTTCGGTTCAGTGATACAGGACTGAAACGAGGAGTGAACTCGGTTCAGAAAGGGACTTTGTCTACTAAGATAGTCTTGGCAATGAGTCATGACTAACAAGAAATGATTTTCCATGATTATGTGTGCATGCCAAAAAGTTTCAAGTTTTATGTTATGATTATGGGGATCTCATTTTCACTTCTATGATTTATTCCATGTTAAGATATTATGATCTCTTTTGCAGGTTTTGATTTTCAAAAAGATATGATATGATTTTTATTTCCTTTATTTGCCCTTGCTGAGCATTTGAGCTCACCCTTTTATGTTTTCTTTTCCCCAGGTCAGGAAGATGGATATTAAGTAGAATATTCTAAAAGGGACCCTAGATATGATGAAATAAATGGGAGACACTGTAGAAGATTTATGAACCAGTAGTTTATGTTTCCCAGTTTCTAAAGACACTATAACTATACGGTCCTTTGTGGTTTTGTCATATGTTGTAACAAGTGTGCTTCAATTTTGAAGTATTAACAATGTATGTAATGTATGGGTCGTTATAGTTGGTATCAGAGGAAAGGTATAGTCAACCTTTGGAAACTAGGATGTGAAAGCCTTAGTAAGAACCCTAAGGATAAGTCTAAGCATAGAACACAATCTTAGTATTTTATAAATGGCCTTGAATAACCTAGGATAAGACCTTAAGAATGAAAATTTTATTCTTGAATTATGTGGTTTTCCTATTATAATTAGTGTTTCTCACACTATTCTTCTTGGTTTTAGTCAATGGCTAGAACCCGAAAGAACCGTGTTAATGCGGAATGCGATGGGCAATGCAATGATTGCCCCCCTGAGAAACCAAACGATATGGGAGCTGGAATGAAAAATCTTGTAGCCATGCTCACACAACTTTCTCAATCTATGAATCATGCAGGACTTCCAAACGAGCAAAGGAAGGAGCAACATTCTGTTGAATCCTTCATGAGGCAGCATCCACCTTCTTTCATTGGGTCTGCTGATCCATTAGTTGCTGAACAATGGATTAGTACTACTGAAAAGATATTTTCAGTTCTTCAATGTTCTGAACATGATAAAGTCATCCTAGCAGTGTATCGTTTGGAAGGAGATGCTGATCAATGGGGGAATCTTATTAAGAATACGAGGCAAAGGGATGAAATTGAGTCTATGGAATGGGACGAGTTCAAGAACTTATTTTTCAATAAGTACTTCCCCCGTATTCTCCGAACAAAGATGGAGAAATAGTTTCTTGAACTGAAGCAAAGGGATGATGAATCTGTTGGTACCTATGAAGGAAATTTTACAAGACTTGCAAGGTACGCTTCTGGTATTATTATCCAACCTGAGAGTAAGATCGATCGCTTATTTAGTGGCTTAAAACCAAGTCTTCGAAGGGCGTTAGCCATAAGGGACTTCAATAGCTACGAGGAAATCGTTCGATGTGCTCTCAAAGTAGATATGGAGATTGGAGTAGCCCATCAGTCACATGGGTTTGATAAGAAGAGGAAGATGGAATTCAAAGAAAAATCTAAAGAGCACACAGAAAAGAAGATGAGCTTTTCCTTATGCTCAAAGTGTGGAAAGAAACATGGAGGGAGTTGTATTAAAGGGACAAGTAAATGTTTTAAATGTGGAAAGGAAGGTCATCGGGCATTTGAATGCCGTGATAATGGGAAGAAGATTTCTAATGACGCAAACAAAGGAAGGGATACACAGAATGAACCTACTACACTTCAATATTTCAAGTGCAAGGAGATGGGGCATTATGCCAATCAATGCCCAAATCCAAGGGTTGATGATGATGGTCGACGTCAACAAAATCTTAAGGATAAAGACAAAGGAAAGTCACATGCAATTTCTATCAGCGATGTGGAGTACGATAACGAAGTGGTGAAAGGTACACTTACCATCCACTCTAAAGTAGAAAATGTTTTATTTGATTCTGGATCCACCCACTCTTTTATTTCTAAAGAATTTTCTAAGGGTATCACCGTATTACCTCTACAATTAGATATTGAGTTAGCTGTGACAACACCTAATGGCACAACAGTCGCATCAAAAGTTTATAATTCTTCTCCGATCGTAGTTTGTGGGAAAGTGCTTCCTGCAAATCTTGTGATCCTTCCTTTAGTGGAATTTGATGTGATTCTTGGCATGGATTGGATTTCTCAACATGGAGCTCATATCAATTGCCAAAGAAGGGAAGTCACATTTCATATTCCAGATCAATCTACGATCGTCTATCAATGCAAGGATGCACATAACCTTCCAGTGGAAATTCCTTCCATCTTATGGGTCTTGATTCCACTAAATGAAGGTTATTTATCTCAGACGGTTTGTGAGAAACTCACAATTAAGAATATTCCCATTGTAAGGGAGTTTGATGATGTCTTTCTGGAGGAATTACCGGTTCTTCCACCAAATCGTGAAGTTGAGTTTTCAATAGAACTCGTACCGGGTGCTTTGCCTATTTCAAAGACACCATATAGAATGGCACCAACTAAGTTGTAGGAATTGAAGAAGCAACTCCAAGAGAATCGTGATATGGGATTCATACGCCCTAGTGCGTCACCTTGGGGAGCACCTGTTCTATTTGTTAAGAAGAAAGATGGATCAATGAGACTCTGCATTGATTATCGAGAACTTAACAAGATCACTATCAAGAACAAATATCCTCTCCCACGCATTGATGACTTATTTGACCAACTACGCGGAGCTCAATACTTTTCCAAGATTGATCTTCGTTCAGGGTATCATCAATTAAGGGTCAAAAGGGAGGATATAGCAAAGACGGCTTTCCGTACAAGGTATGGACACAATGAATTTATAGTGATTCCATTTGGTCTTACTAATGCCCCTGCTATCTTTATGGATCTAATGAATAGAGTCTTTAGAGACTATCTTGATCAATTTGTGGTAGTCTTTATAGACGATATTCTTTTCTATTCAAAGAGCAAGGAAGAGCATGAAGATCACTTGAGAATTATATTGAAGACCCAGAGAAAGGAGAAGCTTTATGCCAAATTTACCAAGTGCGAATTTTGGCTTCAAAAAGTTGCATTTTTGGGTCACATAATCTCAAAAGAGGGGATATCTGTGGATCCAGCAAAAATAGAGGTTATCGAAAGATGGTCGAGACCAGCAACAGTAACTGAGATCCGAAGTTTTCTTGGTTTGGCTGGATATTATCGACGTTTTGTAAAAGATTTTTCACGATTATCTAATCCCCTCACCAAGTTGACTCGGAAAGGAGTTAAGTTTGTCTGGACAGAGGAATGTGAAGAGAATTTCAAGGAGTTGAAAAGAAGGTTATCCAGTGCACCTGTGCTCACACTGCCTTGTAGTGGAGAAAGGATTGTGATCTAAAGTGATGCATCCAAGAAGGGATTGGGGTGTGTTCTTATGCAAAATGATATGGTGATAGCTTATGCCTCACGATAGTTGAAAATCCATGAGCAAAATTACCCAACACATGATTTGGAGTTGGCTGCGGTAATCTTTGCATTAAAGATTTGGAGGCATTACCTTTATGGTGAAAGGAGTGATATTTATACTGATCATAAAAGTTTAAAGTATATTTTCACACAAAAGGAGCTGAATATGCGCCAAAGAAGATGGTTGGAGCTGATTAAGGATTATGACTGCTCAATCCATTACCACCCTGGGAAAGCAAACAAGGTGGCGGATGCATTAAGTCGACAATACCATGCTAGTTTATCCATGATGAGGATCACAAAAGATCCAATATTTATGGATTTACAAAGGTTGGATCTTGGAATTATAATGGAAGGGGAAAAATATTATCTTTCTCAAATGAATGTTCAACCATCTATACATGTGAAGATTAAAGAGGCATAGAAAGAAGATGTCGAGTTACAAAAGAAGGTGAGAAATGTTCCTGAATTCAACCTTGATTGTGATGGGATAATAAATTTCAGGAATCGGGTTTGTGTTCCTTCCATCCCCGAATTAAAGAAGGAGCTGCTGGATGAGGCTCATAGTTCTTCATTCTCTATTCATCCTGGAAGCACGGAGATGTATAGGGACCTGAAAGAGTACTTCTGGTGGGATGGCATGAAAAGAGATGTTGCTGAATATGTCTCTCGATGCTTGGTTTGCCAACAAGTTAAAGCTGAGAGACAGAGGTCTAAGGGGATGTTACAACCATTACCCATACCCGAATGGAAATGGGAAAACATCACTATGGACTTTGTCACAGGACTTCCTAAAACATCCAAAGGCAATAATGCTATCTGGGTCATATTTGATCGTCTTACAAAGTCTGCACACTTCATTCCTATTAGAGAGGATTTCTCTCTAGATCAGCTTGCCAGGATATATGTAAAGGAAGTGGTAAGATTACATGGAGTACCACTTTCAATTATATCTGATCGGGATCCGAGATTTACCTCGATGTTTTGGAGAAGTCTTCAGCATACTCTGGATACAGAGTTGAGTTTCAGCACTTCTTATCATCCCCAGACAGACGGTCAGTCTGAGAGAACAATTCAAACCCTAGAAGATATGTTGAGAGCTTGCTCTATGGATTTCAAAGGAGTTTGGGATCAACACCTACCTTTGGTGGAATTTTCTTATAATAATAGCTTTCACTCTAGTATTCAGATGGCTCCTTATGAAGCTCTCTATCGAAAGAAATGCAGGACTCCAACTTGCTGGGATGAAGTTGGGGAAAGAAAGCTATTAGGACCTGATCTCGTTGATGAAATGGCAGAAAAGGTCAGATCTATTCAACAACACATAAGCGCAGCTCAGAGTCGACAGAAAAGTTATGCCGACAACCGAAGAAAAGACCTAGAGTTTGAAGTGGGTGATAAAGTGTTCTTACGAATATCTCCCTGGAAGAGGGTTATGAGATTTGGAAAGAAGGGGAAGTTGAGCCCTAGATATATCGGTCCTTTCGAAATACTAGATCATGTTGGGAAGTTAGCTTACCGACTGGTGCTTCCACCGAATCTCTCTCAAGTTCACGATGTGTTCCAGGTATCTCTCTTGAGAAAGTACATACCAAATCCTTCACATGTACCCAGCTCAGAAGTTGTACCGCTGGAGCAAGATCTTTCTTATGAAGAACAACCGATAGAGATTCTGGATCTTAGCGAAAAAGTCCTACGAAACAAGACCACTCTCTTAGTGAAAGTTTTATGGAGGAACCAACAACTTGAAGAAGCTACATGGGAGCTTGAGGATATGATGAGGGAGAAGTATCCTCATCTGTTTGTTACAAAGTGACGAATTTCGAGGGCGAAATTCTTTTTAAGGGGGGTAGAATGTAACACCCGAGACTTTTATGTTATTAAAATCATCAAAGGAATCTTTTTCTACACAACACTTGCTTGGCTTGCTTTACACGCAATCGCAACCTTCCTCGATAGCTTGTGTCGTACGCAATACCGAGTTTCACTAAACAACAATATGCTATTAAAACTAGCCGTTATGAATAGTAATAGCCACTTTTTTAAATTTTATAAATTTTATTTTTCAAAATGGACTTCATTTTTGGATTCGGAATATCGAAATTAGCCTAGGGTGAAATTTTGGTATTTTTCTGAAAACTTTCAATTTTTGATGAATAGTAAAACCACTAAGTGGTAGGTTAAAAACTGAATTTTGCATAAAACTTAATTTTACCGCTTCTGTGAATGGAATTTCAAAAATCCGATAAACACGGTTGATATCAGTAAGTAAAATGTGGTTCAATGAGATAAAAATAATTTTTTGGTGAATAGTAACTTTTTACTATTTTTACCGCGGTTAATAGTAAATAGGGTAACTAAGGGTAAATATGATATTACTATTACCCTAACACATGTACTAATTCTATTGGATAAGTGTAATTCGACCAAAAACAACCTTATGAATATAATATGACCATTTAGGTCCACTTAGATTAGATTATGACATTTAATATTATTTTATTTAATGAATAGTTAAAATAGTTAAAATCAAAGTTTAATAACTAAAACATTTTTAATATGGGGTTATACATAAGATAAATTCGACTATAAATATTCATTAGAAATCTAAAAAGATTTCCTACATAATGGAAGTTTATTTTTAATTTTTAGACATTAAATAATTTAATTTATGTATGACACAATGATGATGCAGTAATTATCTTATTAATGAAATATTGACATAATTGATGTTATAAACACCAAAATAAATGTAATTTGAGACTTTTTATGAATTCCACTAATTTTCTAGCTTACTATGATATATTAGTGTGGATTTAATCAACTTGGTTCGAACATATAATTCTGTTATGACTTTCACAAAAAACATATATCAAATAGTGTCAAAATTGACACAAAATAGTTTTTAAATCAAATATTATATTACTAATTGTTATTTTATTCCTAAAAATATAAGGTTCGGCCAAATGACTTAGATAAGGATATATATATTAATAATAAACAATTTGGGGTTCGTTTGGCATGTTATAGTAAGTGTATTAACCATATAGTGAAAGAAAAAAAAAGACATGGTAAAAGTTAAATTATTTAACTTAGAGTTAAATCTAATTGATAAGGTTAAAATAATACCCTAAACTTTTCTAAATCCTATTGGTTGATAGGATTTCGACCCATCCACACTTTAGCTTCGAAATAAGACCCTTTGGAACCATTATAAACCGATTTTGACTTTAATATAAAATAATATTTTGAAATATTCCTAAGGTGCCCCTCTCCTCCCTTATAAAAGGGCACCTCCTCCCCCTCCTCCTCACACCAAATTGAGCACTCAAGCTCGGCCAAACCCTGAAATTTTCTCCTCTCCACTTCCCTAGAATAATCCTAGAGGTCATGGTCTTCTTCAAATACCAATATTAGTTCCCTAAGTGGAGGATTCAAAGAAGCGTTCCAAAGAAGAGGTAATATCCATTACCGATCTTTTCAATTTCTCTCTTCTTCAACTTCTTCTTATTTAGTTGTTTCATAATAAAGTAATAACATCAGTATTACTTACATACTTATATGTTATTATAAATATGAAACAAACCTAATTCACCTTCTATCCATCCTACGGAAAAATGAAATCACCGCGCGTGCGTACGTACAGAATACTGTCTCCACGCCGTGGTGTAATCTATTTTCCACCACCACCTTACAAGGATGGGTATAATGGTGTAATGAGAAACTATTTATGATTATTATAAAGTAATATTGATACTGAAATAATATATATATACTCCAATACAATTCCACGATCATAGGAACGATATCATCACTCGTGCGTACGTACGGAATACCGTCTCCACGATGTGATGCGACTCGTTCTACATGATCATCATTACATAGTAATTATATAAATGAATTGAATGAATAAATATGATATATGTTACACTAGTACCAATCTTTATATAATGTATCTATAACCTTAAAAGAAGAATAAGAATTTATTCGGCAAAACACGCATAAGGACCAAAGGCAATAAAGACCCGAGTAACAAGTAACAATGAAATATTACTAACAAGAAGCTAAGAATATGACCATATATGATATCATATCAATATGTATGATTCTGGAATAAGTCAATAACATTATTTAAACCATTATACAGGAGCTTCGGACACGTACAAAGAAAATTGGACCTAAGGTAAGGGAAATATCACAATCTCATTTTTATCCGAGATTGTTTATTCGTAAGTATTTATTGGGGTGTATTTTATCATCCACATCCATGTTACCTCAATATTTAATATTGTTTCTATCCACTTACAATAGTTTAAATCCAATTTTACCCTTCGGTGAGTTTTTAGTAAAGAATATGAAAGGAATCTTTTGTCGTTTTTTCGTACGAGGTACTTTTTGACTTTTCCGACAAAAGTACGAAGAATGTTTTTTTTAACTTATACGTATGAATGGATTTTTAAAATATTATTTCCAAGAAACTTCCTTTACAAGTTTTCAAGTTTATTTTTAATCAACTTCTTTTAGTTTAATGTTGTATGACATGTTAAGAAAGGAAAAATGTTTTTGAAGAAGAAAGGATATTTTCCTCAAGAATGGAGTTCAAGTGTTTTATCAAAATTATTTTCCATCTAAGATAATAAAGGGTTCTGTTTTTATCCCTATTATCACATTGATTTGATCATGTTGTGATGGAATTATTTTAATGAATTCCTTTATCTTATATGAATTGATTTATGATGTCATGATGTTTCAAGAATCCCATTTTTGTTACATGTGTTATGCGATTATGTATGTTTTATGATTATGTGGCACACATAAGAAAGGATTCATTATAAGATGGTTGGGACCTATATCTCCCTCCAATGCATTGGGTAAAGATTTTATATCTCATGAGATAGACATGGCTAGAAAGGAAGGTTATTTCGGTTCAGTGATACAAGACTGAAACGAGGAGTGAACTCGGTTCAGAAAGGGACTTTGTCCACTAAGATAGTCTTGGAAATGAGTCATGACTAACAAGAAATGATTTTCCATGATTATGTGTGCATGCCACAAAGTTTCAAGTTTTATGTTATGATTATGGGGATCTCATTTTCACTTCTATGATTTATTCCATGTTAAGATATTATGATCTCTTTTGCAGGTTTTGATTTTCAAAAAGATATGATATGATTTTTATTTCCTTTATTTTCCCTTGCTGAGCATTTGAGCTCACCCTTTTATGTTTTCTTTTCCCCAGGTCAGGAAGATGGATATTAAGTAGAATATGCTAAAAGGGACCCTAGATATGATGAAATAAATGGGAGACACTGTAGAAGATTTATGAACCAGTTGTTTATGTTTCCCAGTTTCTAAAGACACTATACTTATACGGTCCTTTGTGGTTTTGTCATATGTTGTAATAAGTGTGCTTCAATTTTGAAGTATTAACAATGTATGTAAAGTATGGGTCGTTATACTTTTTCATAATCTATGGGCACTAACCTTGAACAAATCAAAATTTTAGACAATAATTTCATCATGATTGGCCCATGGTTTTTTCAACAATGTGGTAAAATGGAAGCTCCAAAAAAATGGAATTTTTCATTTCTTCTCATAATACCCTTCATGTTTTTAATCTATTTTCCTTTAATTTTTAAATATCATTCTTATGATTAACCACCATTCTTCCTCCTCTATTATAATAGTGGATCTCCCTTATCGTATATCCAAATTTTCACCTATATTATGCCTTTTCGAGAATATTTTATATCATTGATTTCATTCCAGCCTCATTCTAATTTATCTTATTTTCTAGAAATCTCCCTTTTTATGCCTAATATGATGTATTTCTAGTACTTTTCTCTAGTATATTGATTTATAATATTTTAGGCCAAGTCTAATCTTGATATTAAATGAGTGGAATCACCTATGGCTAAAACCATAATCTCAATAATTTTTCAAATGAATGGGTTGTCAAATCACACTCGACATTGGGGTTATGTTTTGAATTGATGATTAAAATATGGAATTTATAAATCATAAGTTAATATGAAATGGATTGGCTAAAAAGACAATATTAAATAATGTAGACATAGTTTTATAATATGATTATTATTTGGGGCTTGGTTTATACTTAATGGAATGGAATTATGTTTCCTCAATTAATTTTTTGGAAATAAGAGTAAATAAATGATATTTTTTTTATAAAATTAAAATTTTTACCCAGAAAAAATGTTAAATAATTATAAATTATTCTGAAAAATAATGTGGGATACTATAATAACATATCCTATGGATATATTCTTTTCAATTTTTCAAATGATAAATTAATTCTTTGATGTAGTGTTTTCCTTTTCTAAAAATTAGAAGATATTTTGTCAACTTATTTCACAAATAGTGATTTTATTTGAATGGATTTAAGTTAATGAAACACACCTTTGGTAGTGGCCTTATTTCGAATATAATTAAAATGAATTAGAGGTTATTTTAATTGATAAATTGTTTATATGGAACTTTTCATAGATGCTTCTTTAAAAGTGAATGTGTAATGTAATGTTCTTTTTATTTTTAAACTAGTTAATACGCTTATGTGAAATGTGAATTTTTTGTTTATTCCTTGAATAAGAAAACTATAATTGGATAGGTATGTTCAAGTTATAGTATTATGACATGGTAGGGAAAAATCTTATAGGAAATGTCTATGTTACTTGTTTAATTATGGCTTGTTTGAGAAAACAACCATAGGTTTGGTTTGTGATATATAATTAGCATACCGAGGAGAACGAAGTCTATTATTTTGGTTCTCATTGTTATTAAAACATCCCCAGATACACCAAATCACATTCAAAAGTAGTTATGGTTAATGATGTTACATTCAAGGATTTATGACGATGTGGTATGGTATCCAGTTTAATCCTGGAACCTGGGTATTGGTAGTTTTTTACTATTTTTATAAAATAATTAAATAATTTAATTAATTACTTATGGAAGTTATACAACAAATTTTAATTTAAGATTGTTATTTTATGGATTCTATTATTGATGGATGAATATATTTTACTAAAACCCTACTCTTACCACTTCCTAATTTGGGTACCTAATAGTACATCACTATTTGGTTGCAAGTATTAGCTTTAGGGAAAGGGCCAGTTACCTGATGATTTTATTTGAATGTTGTTGTGGGGTATGGATGATTGTACTAGGACAGACTCAAGGAATGTTTTGATGAGATTTCATTTTATCTTTATTTTTTTCTTTTATTATATTTTATAAGAGCAAGGTAAGGGGTTACATTTCAACATGGATGGCATTCTACATTGTTATATAATTTTTATACTGTAATTATTTTAGGAACATACCTTATCTTATATGATATTTTTACATTGATTGAATACATTTTTTCCTTATTTTTTGTATTTCTACTTTAAATAGAAGGTATAATCCCAACTCTTTTTTATATAACACCATAACCACTAGTTGGAAGAATCTAGCAGATGTGGTGGGGTGCCTAAGATGATGGTATGGAAACTGGTCTAGCACTAGTTAGTTGTTGGGGTAGCAGGACAATCAAAAGTTGTATCAGGGATTTTTTATTCTCTTTTACTATTTTGTAAGATTATATACATGAGGAAATAATGTTTTTGGTAATGTTAATGGGCTCATTCATGGGAGTTATCAATCCATACATGAGGGAAAATCCATTTTTCTAGGGATATGACATGTTTTTTATGGAATTATATAATTTTTTGTGATACTTCAACTTGATTGAATAACATGATTTATGATTTTTTTATTTATGGAGTATTTTATCTTGGATCTATATATAAAGAGTGTGTGTTTGCATTAAGTCTACAGTGGCATCCAACTTGACCAAATCCCTGCATATATTTTACATGAATAATCAGATATAAATGAATTAGTAGATAATCATTTTGTTTAAATAAAGAACTTAGAAGATAATATTAGATGATTAACCTTATAATACATTAATAGAAATCTATATTACTAATCTAGTAATATATTAACCAAATAAAGGATAAATGGTTGTAATTTGGGATCATAAAAATGATTATGAAATCGATGAACATTGATAAATTTAGATTCTGAGCCTGATAAATGAAAACTTTTTAATAATATAAGTCTAATAAATGATGAACTTTAAAAGGATAAGGTGTATTTGGGTAATTTTGTGGTTATATTGACTCTAATTATGATATATAGTTATAAAAAGAAAACTTATTTCATGAAAACCATGTAATGTGTGGTGTTTCTTATAGTAGAGTGTTGTCTCTCTTGTGACCTCATAATGATCTAAAACCCTAAGAACCATAATATTTCATGTTTTCTAGAACCCTTTAGGTTGTTGTTTTAGAATGTGTTGTCATTTAATATTTGTATAAGAACATTATAATTTGGTTTTTAGGCACTATATATGTCATTTGAGTATGAATTAGAAACAACAATGTCTCCCATGGCGTAAGATATATGTGATATAGTATGTTTGATCTAGGTGGGAGAACCTATCACCCCAAAGATATGACATGTGATTAGTGAGTTTTTTCTTACGACACGAAAGGGTAACATGTGATAATGTATATCCAAATTCTATGAGTAAATTATTTGTGGAAATCATTGGGTAAATTCTTTCATCTAATTTATATGTTTGGGATGTTCCTTCTGATGTCTGTCTTAGTAGTGGAGAAATTCCTTGAGGATAATGGTATAAGAAATTAAGTCCATGATAGTGTGATATAATCATAAATGAGGTACCCTACACATGTCTTCACAAATAAAATGTTTGAGGAAGAGAATTTTAGTTACCTAATTCTTAGTGAGATAATGGACCTTGAGTATTCTTATTAGTGTGTTTATGTATTTCTTCAAAGCACATGTCAGGTTGAGTGTCTAACCCTATTAACCATAGGTGTGATTTAGTAAATGGTGATAGTGTGGGAAGTCACTATTCTTCTATAATGATTCCATTTAGAGATAAATCATGTAATTATAATTTTTATGGTAAGTTGTATTTTTTTGAAGAAGATTCATTAAGGGTTATCTTGTCATGGTGGAATTGGAATATTGTCAGAGCATGGTCAGTGGTCTGGGAATGTGAGCCTAGTATCAATAAGATATCAAAGCTGGAAACATTATTTGGTCTTTAGGTTTTTTCATAAGGGAATGTGAAACCCATAATTTTCAATGATAATGATATGATATGGTCTATCTCTGTAAAGACCTCTGGATTTATATGTGGGTTAGTCAATAAATTTGGTGGCTATAGTGTTGTAACGAGTTTAAATTAATCACTTCTATTTATTGATACATGGGTAAATAGTATCTTTATTACAGGACCCTATGTAATAAAGGAGACATTTTGAAGTAATGAAATTATTATGTATATGATGATCTGGGACTTTATGGTGAGTATGATAATCCATTGTGCTAATGGGGGATATCAAAGGGTGGAATCGTGTGTGATAATGGGGTTGACCCATATTTCATTTCTGATGGGAATCAGTGTTATAGTATATGAGTGTGGTGTGAGAGACGAGACGCATGTTTCTCAACAATGGAACCTATTCAGTTTCCATGTTTGAATGGTTTTATAGAATCACTATGGTGGGAAGTACACCTTTTCCAATTGGGGGTGTACCTATCCATTATGAAGGGAAGATATATGATATGATAAATATAATTTAATTGTGACCCTATAATGGGTTGTTTTGATGTTTCATATTGTCATTATTTTCAATGATGGATGATACATAAGCTATGGATATTCAATTATCATTTTATTGATGTGATGATGAGGATGATCCTATAGTGAGGAGTGTCGCATTTGTTATGGTGTAACAACTTGTAACTGAGGTTTCATGAGGATAATAAGACAAATTTCTAGTTTATTAATTGATTTGGATGTTAATTAGCAGATATATCATACCCTAACATTTTTCTTGGTAATATACTTTTGATCCAAAAATGATTATTATTTTTATTGAATATGTACCTGTGTGGTTTATAATTATTGTTGGAAACACTTTGTTTAGTCATGGGATCACATTGGGTATTGGGAGAAGACATTATTGTGGTTTTTTCATGGTAATGGGATTTCTTTTAGGATTTTTGGAATCTTGACTAAGTGTTTTAGTTCCATGCTGGTATAGTAAGTAGAGAGATTTGAGATAGTTTGGCTGAAGGTGGTGGGAACAGTTACCTTACAAGAATATAATGTGGTGGATAAAAACTATATCAGGTATGTGGTTTTGATATAGTCAATATGGTTTAATATTGGATAGGTTTTTTTGGAGATATCTATTTAGTTAAGGCCTCATGATGGTATGGAGCTAGTATCATGTCTATTGTTCCCATGAAATGTTAGTGTTCGATAACTATATTGAATGGGTGATAGTTAGGTGAAGTAATTATATAGGTCTATCAGAAGTTGGTTGTCTGATAATGGAGTTATAAGGACCTTAGAAATATGGTTTTATGTTCTGAATGGAATTATTAATTTAGTAGTAAGTCTATTGTCTCTAATACCGCTATTTAGGTGAGGAAATTAATTGCATAGAATAATGTTGTTTTCAGTGGTGTGATGTTGGTAAATTGATAATTCAAGGGTTCCCCTTGGATTGGGGAATTATATCATTTTTTAATTATTTATTTCTTGATGTATTGACTAATATTTTTTCATTTTAATTGGTATTGCATGTTTGGAATAGTTTTGGCATGACTATAACCAGTTGGAGTTTTTTTAGTTCATTCCATGGTAGTTGGGGACCATAACAGTTCATGGTGAATATATAAGAAGTTTCGGGTATACATGATAACCCAACTTAAGAACGATGTATTATATGGTGTGTATGTTTTAATATCCCACCATTACCATTAAACATATACCTATTTTAAATTTTGTTGGACCATGTGTGAGACCTCTATTGGGAAAGTTTTTAGAATCAAGGGAGCACTCAAGAACTTCTTAGTGGTTTGGGGTTTGAATGTTTATTTATAGGGATAATATCAAGGGACACATGGTTATTATAAAAATAGTGTCAAACTAATACCCCAACCATGACACATGATATGTATTGGCATTTATTTTATTTAATCTGAATTGGGGATCTATGAGACAATTCAATCTTAGTAGAAAATTATAGATGCTTCTCACACTCTTAGTGCATGGTTTATTAAAATTATTACATTAACAGTGTGAAATTGTATATCCACAAACCCTTTGTGAAACCCATTTTCCTCCTCATATATTACCATGGTGGATATCCCTTATCTATTGTCTAATCAACTTTCATATGAGGTGTTATAAATCCTACGTTAAAAATGTGAGTATGTTCCCTCCTATTTATCATTTATTCTTTTTTCTCAACCCCTATAACTGTTTAGGCCCCATATTCCCTATTTCCTTGTATTTAATATGGTTTCCTAATTTCTTCAACATTATAGTGAAGAAATATTGATAATTTATTAATGGAAACTTATAATTTTTAGTTAGGTGGTCCTTAATCCTATCCCATAGTCTTAATTTTTTTAAGTACATAGGTTGTGTGATCATGATAGTTATCGAGTTTTAACCTATAATGTGTTAAATTATATTAACATTAGTTCTACTTTAAGTAAAATGATTAATTTAGATAATTTTCTTTGTCATAACTAGAGTTCTTCAATGGTAAATCCATCGTTTAATTTTTCCAAAGAGTGGTTATGTTTTGAAAAAATTATTTCCAAATAAAATTATATATCATTAATTAATATGAAATAGATTTAACCCAGTCTTGGGCCTAAATAATGGCAATCTTGGTATTTTTAAATGATAATGATTTGTGTTTTGTTTTAAAATAAATTAAATGTATCCATTTCATATTAATTAATGTTTTGGAAATGGGGGTAAATAAATGGGGATTATTTTTTCAAAAATTTAATGGTTTCCTTGGAAACATATTAAGTCATGAAAATGTCTTATGAAATAAAAAGTGACATTCTATAATGACATTGAAAATAGTAATTTTCATTGTAATTGTTAAAATGTGAAATGATTAATTTGATTTCTTGTTTTCCTTTCCTTTAAATTCAAAATATCTTTTGGGAACTTATTTTACAATTGGTGATTGTGTATGAAGTGTACTCAGTTAATTAAAATACCCTTTTGGGGTGGTATTCATTAAAATATAATGAAACTTCTTTAGTTGTTGTTCCAAAGGGATTAAATGGACTTGTTAGTATAAAATGTTTTTGGAAAAATTTTGAGTAATGGAATGTTCTTTGGCTTGATAAATTGGTTTAGTGTACTTTTTTGAAATGCAAAATTGTTTTTCATGTCGTGGATAATACAACTGATATAGGTAATTCCCCTATTACTTTTTTGCTCATAGAATAAATAAGAAAACATTCATAGGGGGTACAAAATGATCAATGATTTTATTGACCAGTCCTTGGTATCACTATGGAACTTGAAAATTTGTGTTTTTTTACTATTTTTATTGAATTTTTAAAAAATTTAATTAATTAATCAATTATGGAAATTTTCTTTCACATTTACATTAGACTAGTTATTTTAGGTATGTTGTTAACAGTTTCCTACTCAGTTTTAATCACACTCTGCTCAGGCATCCATAAAACTTGGGTACCAGAGCAGATATCACTATTTGGTCATATGTCTCAGGTATAGGGAATGATCCCATTATTATATGTATTTATAGTAATTCTTCGGTGGAGTATGGACTACTATTCTAGGATAGACATGGAACTATTTGGGATGAACATTTAGTACTTTTTTATTCTGTTCATTTATTACCTTATATTCAATCTGTAATGTCACAACCCTAGTTACCAACAATCACTGAATTATTACATAACATTGGCATGATACAAGGAAACATGTCCTGAAATACCTATCAGTTTTGTAGTCTTGAAAGTACTAGATACATACATAAGTTTTACATTACATCATGAAATAAAAAAACATTGTGTCCCCTTTGAACACTCTTATATCCCTTATCCTATTCCTACATGTTAATATTAATATACTTCTTTGCATCCTAGGAAAAATAAAACTTGATAAAGGGGTGATCTCATATACTCATAATGGATAAAAGTATAGCATAAAATATCATAAATAAGAATAAATATTTAAATAGATTTACAAGACTAGAACACAAGCCTTTTAAACTTAAACATCTACATAATATTGAAAAGATAAATCAAATAATGTAATTTACATATTCACATGGATATTCCATTTGTCAAATAATCACATTTAATATCAATATCCAATTTCATAATGATGTAATGCATAATGTCGGACATCATAACCACATAGTCAAGGCCTCATGCCAGGTCTAAAAATAAGATTTTCTCAAAGCCTTGTGTCAAGACACTAGTTTTTCTCATTAGACCAACCAATCCATTGAGGAGCTAAAGCAGGCTCCACCTGACACTTAATATGTCAAATGCATTTATCATATGATATAGTGAAACATAATCTAAACATTCATATTAAACCTATTATACAAAATGTCAATATTTTAACCACAAACCATGAATTTCATAAAAATAACACATCCATAGCCAAAAATAACTCATTCAATAAAATATGGATGATTTTATTATGATAAATAAACATCAATCAAGAAAACAATACACTGAGGATATTTACATATATGAAAATAGTTATTAAAACTATTTGAGAGAAATATCCCCATTTTCTTGAAAACATTTAAATGTAACACTATTTATCAAAAAATTCATTTAATAGAGATTTTTGAATCAAAGTGTCCCATAAAAAATTGAAACTTTTTAAAAGAACTTTTCATTTCAAAACATTTATTAACATATAAATAAATACATAAAACCATTTTTAAAACATGGAAATTAATGAGAAAGATTTATAAGAATAAATATTTAAAAAAATTAAAACAATATTTTAGTTAAAGAGTTTCTAACAAAATAAGAGACACCTGAATACAGATAATTGAAAAATAAAATTAATCAAAACATTATAATATCATGAGAATAAAGGCATTGATGATATAATATTTCAAAGGACAATATATACACAATATAAAAGTGAATTAGTGTATAACAATAAGAGAGTCTCAAAGTAATGTTAATTGAGACGAAATACCTTATAAAGACTGTATCCTTAGATTAAGGATAAATAAAGGAAATAATTTTGTATGAAAAATATAAATACACTCAATATTATTGGATATTCAGTGTAAATAAATCCGGTTACATTGACCCATATTCTTTTAGAAACAAAACCAATGACTTGGATGTTTAACTCAATGAATGGAAATTGAGTTAAAATTACCCTTAAAAAGTTCATATCAATGGAATGTGAATTTATCAATGGGGTGATTATGTGTATAAAAGGTATATCCATATAAATCGGAGTGGAGATTACTACAAAAATAACAAATAGTGATTCCACAAATAATCTTGGAGTAAAATAATCATTAAAGTATGTGTAAAGCCCAATGAGTTGAAATTCAAATTTGAAATTCCCTTACCAATTTGGTAACCTACAAAACATACACACCCTGAAAGAATTATCATACACTAAATATGTAAATAAACATAAATTAATGTATATTACACAAATAATACAATCATTGGAAGTATATACTCCACACAAAAGGAAAAAGTTGCAATATAGCACGAATCTCACTGGAATAAGAAGTGAGATGAAAACTCATAACCTTGTACTTTTCCTTAGTATAGGGTAGGTTAACCTACTGTATATTGGTGAAATAATTGTTATTAAATTATAAAATAACCAAATACCTAAATATGAGATCATATATGATCTTTTAATATTGCATTGTTATTGATATTTCAGTAGTAGCATTGTTTTTTTTTGTTAACGGATTCGTTTTCCTTTATATGTTTTGTTACGTAAGTCATGTTGGTTATGTATAGGCTGTATTTAATTCATATTCAGAATGATATTACTTTATTGAACATTATTTTTTATCATAAAATAAAAATTATTCTTGAATGATTATGATGGGGAATTAATCTCATTGCGTTCGTGGAGACGGTAATTCATACATACGCACGAGCAACAATATCATTATTTTGATGGTGAAATATTATATAATTCGATGGTATATCAAAAATAACGAATCATTAACATGTTATATTTATTATTTAAATCTGTTTTACTCATTATTATACCCATCCAAATATTGATGTTTTTGAATAACAAATAACACCACGACGTGGAGACGGTAAGCCGTACGTACACACATATGGGGGATTTTTCATTTAGATGATGGGTAGAACAAGGAATATGGTGGAAACATATTTATTATAACTTCAAAGTATTTAGGAGGTTCTTGAGTTTTTATTTTGGTATGGAAAAAACAAATAAATAAGATGTGTAAGAAGAAAAGAACTTTAAAGAGGGTGGTGAAATTATTACCACTTCTTCGGGTGTTTCCTTTTGAGTTGATCAAAAGGGCTCCATAAGTTATCTTTGTGATCAAATTAAAGACTCTAGGTTGATGTGAGGGATTTTCGGAGAATATTTGGGTGTGTTTTGGCTGAGGAAAATGGCTTTGGAGGTGTGTCTTTGTGATAAGGGGAAGTACCCTTTTATAAGAGAGGCGAGGGTCACTTTAGGAAAACCTTGAAATGTTATTTTATTGTAAATAATTTTCGGTTTCTAATAGATCCAAAATGATTTATTTTGAATCCAAGGTCATTTTTGGGTTTAAATACTCTCAACCAATATGCATTATACATGTTTTGGTCACCATATTAACCTTATCATTTAGATTTAACTGTTAGTTAAATAGTTTAACTTTTACAGTGTCTTCTTGTATTATTACACTATATGGTTAATAAACATACTATAAACATCAAAGAGAACATCAAGTGGTTAAATAATGACATATATAATAATATTTATGACCTTTTTCCAAACCTTATATTTTTAGGAATATTATATCAACCAATAATATAGTGTTTTCCTTAAGACCCCATTTATGTAAATTTGGACATTATTTAGTATTTCGTTTTTTGGGAAAATCAAAACAGCATGATAACTTCAAAAAAATTATTTAATCAACCCTAAAATGTCATAATAACCTATGAAATTATTTAAATTCATAAAAAGTCTCAAATGAAATTTATGTGGATATTTATAATATCAATTATTTTAATCTTTTATTAATTCAGTAATCACTCCACCATCATTGTGACATAAATAAATTTAATTATATAATGTCTAAAAATTATAAATAAAATACCATTATGTAGGAAATTTTTTTAGATTTATAATGAATATTTATAGTCTAATTTATCTTATGTATAACCCTATGTTAAAAATGTTTTATTTATTAAACATTGAATTTAACACTTTAAACTCTTCTTTAAATAAAATAATAATAAATGTCCTAATCTAATAAAAGTGGAAAAAAGGATCATATATTATTTATAAGGTTCTTTTTGTCCTAATTATACATATCCAATAGAATTATTACATGTTTTAGGGTAAATATAATATCATTTTTTCCTTTAATTTCCCTATTTACTTGTAACTGTGGTAAATAAAAGTCAAAAGTTACTATTCACCAAAAATTATTTTAATCTTATTGAACCACATTTAACTTATAGATATCAACTGTGTCCTTTATATTTTTAAAATTAAACACATATTAGAGATAAAATTATGTTTTATTCAAATTTTCAAATGCTCCTAGAAGGTGGGTAAAAGATGGTAAAAAGTTCAATATAATTTTATACATCTAATTTTATTATAAAAATCACTCCAATGAATAACATTGAACTAATATAGGTATTTTTTATCTACATTGAATTAATAAAAATAAATAATTATTTAAATAAGAAGTCTGTTTTTAAACAATAACGCGGTGTTTTTCACTATCCATAAAAAATTGAAAGTTTTCAGAATAATACCAAAAGTTTACCCTAAGCTAATTTTGATATTATGAATTAAAAAATGAATTATGTTTTACCAAATTCAAAACATATAAGTTTCATTAGCTTATTTAAAATTTATTCCGATTTTCAAAACTGGAAGTGGGTTTTTAAAAAGTAAAAACTATCAAAAAAATTAACATGTGTTTTTGTTAAATTTCAACATGAAATTACCTATAATTACCTATATTGTGTTAAATGATAAAAAATATAATCTAATTATACTTAAAACCCATTAAAATTCATAATTTAACACTATATAGTATTTCGATTAGAAATTTTTTTTCAATTAAAATTTATAATTTATCATTATTAGTCAAAATATGAAAGTTATCAGAAAAGTACCAAAAATTTATCCAAAATGAATTTTTATGTCCCTATTACAACGAATAATTTAATTTCATTAAATTGAATAAATAAATGTGTCAAATATTGGTTTTAAAAAGGGGTTTCCATTAAAAGGTGGTAAAATTGGATTTTTTAAAAAATACTACGTTTATCTGAAAAAAATGAATTTGATCTTATATAATTTCTAAGAAACAAATAATATAGATTATAAAATTATAATAGTATATAAAATTAAAAATTCAGTTAATACTATTCATAATAACTTTTTTAATGGTCAGTTTGGTAAGTCGTGGTGTACCGGAACTCGGTGTTGCATATAGTGCAAGTTATTGAATTACTTTAAAGAAAATAACTTACTATGAAATATTTGGGTGTTAAATTATTCCCCAATTTTGGAAATTTCATCCTTGAAATTTTAAAATTGGTCTTGGGAACCTCATTGAATGTCCCACATTAGAAAGAGAGTCAATAAAACTATCACGTTAAAAGAAAGAAATATAAGTACAAAGGTCACCCGAGATAACCCATACAAGGATTCCATGAAGGAAAACATGGATATGGAAGATAAAATAAGTGTCATGTTTTAATAGATAGTGATAGAAAACATGATCAAGAAAAAGTTAACAATAAAAAAACCAGAAACTTGTGATGAGTTAACTATTCATTAGTTTCCCAGTATAAAAATTAAAAAGACAACGTTTTTTTTATGTTCCATTTAATAATGTTGAGTAATTTATTTATGGGATTGAATAAGAACATAAATATATATACATAATTTTTAATTATAGTTTCATCCTTTAATAAATTTTTACCACTAACTCATCTTTTTTTTAAATGATGCATATTCAAGATGACTTGGTCACACCTAAAGAGCTAGAATCAACTTCTAGATAATCACATGATCCACATAGGTTAATAAATATATTTACCTTGACATTAGAGATTATCCAAAACCAAAATGGTTAGTACAAGATCAGATGATCCCCAAAAAGGACAATCCTTTATATAAAGAAATACAAATCATAATTTTGAAAATTAAACCAATAATACCAAAAGTTTATTAATTACCATTCAATAATAAATTGTCAATAAAATTATTTAATATAATCCAATATAATATTGAAGCCCAAAACATAGGAGAATTTTATTAAGTATACATCTACATTAAATTTTATCTCCAAATAACATCGACTAGTCTTAAAGTCACATACTTAAAAGTAATTATCCTAATCACATATTTTTTTGATAGGTTAATAATTTCCATAAATAACACAAATAGCTATAAATCCACAATAAAAAACATAGAAAAAAATCCACCATTACTACTCAAATGAAATACCATAGTATTCTATTTTCCGTGGGAATATAGTGTTCCTAATAGAGTGATTGTCTTCCAAAATAACATTAATCACTTAATCACCAAATCATTTTTTTATGCTAAGTATATCCATTTGATAAGACATAAGATCATAATTAAACATATTATTGATCAATAAATTTATTTAACGATAAAGAATTAGTCACACTAACTAGGGACTTAATGTAGTTCAGTGGTTGGCGATAAATCCCAATCTCACTCTTGTTGTGGGTTCAATTCCCACAGCTTTGTCTGACATGACGGGTTATCACACAGTCTGTGTGTTGTCCTTTTTCAAAAACTATATTTTATAACATTCCCAGGAAAAGTTAAATTCTTAAAAATAAAAATAACATAATTTTACCAAAAATGTTATCTCATACCTCGCATTTTCAACCCAAAATTTAATAACTTGTAATTGGATCAAAATCAAGGATCGTATAATCCCAAATAGTTATTTATAACTATATCAACAATAGAAAATATAATTATTCTCCAAATATAATTTTCACATAACAAACTGCAGGGTTACACATACAAGAAAAAATTCTTCCAAAGTAATCACATCAACAAACAACACTAATACTTTTAAACATTTCACCATTAATTTATTTCCACAGAGGTTATTCCTTGACCAAGAGGTTATCCTATAGAATAGGGCATTCACTCGGGTAATGCCCAGGTCCCCTACATTTACGGTAAATGACTATAAATGGGTTCTTGTGATCATTTTTATTTTCTTCCATAGTACTCTTCATTTTTCCGCTGCAATTCATTACTTTATGTCCTTCTTTCCCACACATATAGCATTTTTTTGTTCCATTGAGATAATTTCCTATGTGTATCCTTCCTCATTTCCTACATGATGGAAATTGATCTTTCTTTTCTCCTTGGTCTTCACTGCTAGAGTTCTTATCATTCACCGCCTTTCTCTTCTTTGTTGAGTCTGAGAGTTCGTTTTTATATGTATTCTTGATCATATTTTTGGAAAACTGATTTGGGATAAACGTAATATCTTTTACACCTATTAAAATTCCATTTTGTTGCTCATTTCTACCATCATGCCCACCTTGTACATCATGTTTAATGTTATTATGACTTCCTTGGAATCCATCCATTGACTAACACAAGAAATCCTAGTGTGTGTCATAAAATTATTTAGAGAATATCATAACACCATATATTCAATCTAAAACACCTTAGGATAAACCAAGGATATTTATACTCATCCTATATTAAAATCCTTCTGATCAGTTTGTAAAGAAAATGTGAATTATCTTAAGCATATCCCCCGGAAGTGTCATAACCAAAAGTGCAGCCAGGCCCATTTTCATGTACCAAGATACCCCGGGTTATGTCCAAAACTCATTGTTGGTGTTTTCACTCTAGGTACATCTATTCCAGAGCCTAATCTTCTAGCTTGTATCCAGACAGGGATGTATTGCTTAGAAAACCCACATAATATTTACATTACCAAAATATTTGGATGTTCTTTTATAATAATATTCAATGTCTATCTTGGGGTAGTGTTTTCTAATCAGAGTTTTTTTTCTAAATCTAGCTTCCAAGGTTTGTATAAAACTTCCTCTCATACCAATTGTAATGCCACAACCCCAATTACCCAAAGTTGGTGAATTATTACAAAACATTGGCATGATCACAACGGATCAAATCCCAAAACACTAATTAGTTTAGTATCCTAGGAAGCACTAGATGCATTTATATTTTTTACATTACATTATAAAATGAAAAACAAAAAAAATGTCTCCGTTAACCAGATTCATATCCCTTAGACAATTCTTACAGGTTAATCATAATATACTTATTTTTATCCAGGGAAAAATAAAACATAATAAAGTGGTGAGCTCAGATTCTCGGTAAGGATATCAATATATCATAAATTTTCATAAATAAGAATAAACATTTAATGAAATGTATAACACTTGAACACAAGTCTATTAATCTTAAACTTCTGTATAATATGGAAAAGATAAATCAAAGAATTTCATTTACTTAATCACATTGATATTTTATTAGTTTAATAATCACATGTAATATCAATATCCAATTTTATAATGATAAAATGCATAATGCCGAACATCATAACCACATTTTCAAGGACTTGTTCCAATAATACAAATAATATTTTTTTCAAGGTTGTGTGCCAAGACACTAGTTTGTCACATGACACCTACCAATGCATTGAAGGTCTATAGAGGTCTCCACCCACCACTTAATAATTCCAATTCAATCCTCATATGAAAGGTTGAAATATAATCTAAAGATTCATACTAAAACTAGCATACGAAATATCAATATTTTAGGCACAACCCATAAATGGCATAAAAATAGCACATCCACAGCCAAACATAACTCATTCAATAAAATATGGATGATTGTATTATGATAAATAAAACTCAATAAAAAATAAAATACACTGAAGGATATTTACATGGATTAAAATAGTCATTAAAACTATTTGAGATAAATATCCCCTTTTTCTTGGAAACATTTAAATGTCGCACTATTTATCAAAGAAGACATTTAAAAGAGATTTTTGAATCAAAGTGTCCCATAACAGATTGAAACATTTTAAAAGTAATTTTGATTTCAAAACATTCATGTCCATATAAATAAATACTTAAAACCATGTTTAAAACATGGACATTAATGAGAAATATTTAGAAGAATAAATATTTTAAACATTTAAAACAATATTTTAGTTAAAGAGTTCCTAACCAAACAAGAGATGCTTTGATACAAGTAATTTAAGAATAAAATTAATAAAAACATTATAATATCATGGTAATAAATTGATTCATGATATAATATTTCAAAATATAGTATATACACCATATAAAAGTTAATTGATTCCTAATGACAAAGATGTCTCAAAGGAAAGTAAATTGAGACGAAATACCTTTTAAATATTGTATCCTTAGATTAATGATAAATCAATGAAATAATTATGTGTGAAAAATATATATACACTCAATATAATTGGATATTTAGTGTAGATAAATTAGGTTACATTCAAATATATTCTTCTAAAAACAAAACCAATGACTTGGATGTTTTACTCAATGAAAGAAAATTGAGTTAAAATTACCCTTAAAAAGTTCATATCAATGGAATGTGAATTTATCGATGGAGTGATTATGTGTATCAAAGTTATATCCATAGAAAGGGTATTGGAGATTACTACATAAATAATAAATAGTTATTCCACACATAATCTTGTAGTAAAATAATCAATGAAGTATGTATAAAGCCCAATGATTTGAAATTGAAATTTGAAATTCCCTTACCAATTTGGTATCATTTGAAACATAAAACCCATGAAATAAGTATCATAAAATGAAGATGTAAATAACCATAAATTAAAGAATATTTCACAAAGAATACAATCATGGGCAGTACATACACCACACAAAAGGAAATAGTGGGAATATAACATCAATTTCATTGGAATTAGAAGTGAGATGAAAACACCTTACCTTATACTTTTCCTTAGTATAGGGAAGATTAAACTCAAGTATAATGGTGAAATAATTGTTATTAAATTATAAAAAAACCAAATCCATAAATATGATATCATATATGATCTTAAAATATATCTTTTTTTATGATATTTCAGTTATATCATTGTTTTGGTTGTTTACTAATTCATTTTCCTTTATATGTTTTGTTACGTAAGTCATGTTTGTTATGTATAGGTTGTATTTTATTCATATATATAATGATATTATGTTCATAAACATTATTTATAATCTTAAAAGAAAATTTATTCTTGAATGATTACGATGGGGAATGAATCTCATCGTGTTCGTGGAGACAGTATGTCGTTGGTACACACGAGCGACAATATCATTCTTTTGATGGTGAAATAATATATCATTGGATGGTATATCATATATAATTAATCATTAAAATTTTATATTTATTGTTTAAATCATTTATATTAATTATTATACCCATCCAAATAATGATTTTTTTGAATAACAAACTTCACCACGACGTGGAGACAGTAAGTTGTACGCACACACATATGATGACTTTGTCATTTATAGGATGGGTAGAATAAAAAATATGGTTGTACCATATTTATAATAACATCAAATTATATAGGAGGTAGTTGAGGTATTATTTTTGGTATGGAAACAAAAAATAAAGATGAAGTGGAATAAGAATATAACTTGAAAGTGGGTGGTAAAATTATTACCTCTTCTTCGGGTGTTTCCTTTTGAGTTGATCAAAAGGGCTCCTTAGGTTTTTTTTCAGATCAAAGTAAGAAATCTATGTTTATGTGAGGAAATTTGGGAGGATATTTGGGAAGGGGTTGGCTGAGACAAATGGCTTTCTATGTGTGATTTTGAGAGAAGTTTATGTACCTTTTTATAAGAGAGGTGAGGGTCACTTTAGGAAAACCTTGAAATGTTATTTTATTATAAATTATTTTCAGTTTATAATAGATCCAAATTGATATATTTATAATAAAAGATTTTTATGGGTCCAAATAATCTAAACTAATAGGTTTTATAAAATTTTAGGTCACCATAAAAACCTTGTCATTTAGATTTAACTATTAGTTAAATAGTTTAACTTTTACAGTGTCTTCTTGTATTATTACATTATATGGTTAATAAACATACGCTAAACTTTCAAGAGAACCTAAAGTGGTTAATTAATTACATATATAATATTATTTAATCCCTTTGCCCTAACCTTATATTTTTAGGAATATTATGTCAACCAATAATATAGTATTTTTTTAAAAAAACTGATTTATGTCAATTTTGACATTATTTAGTATTTGGTTTTTGTGAAAATCATAACAGCATGATTACAAAGAAAAAAATTATTTAATCAACTCTAACATGTCATATTAACATATAAAATTATTTTAATTCATCAAAATCTTAAAATTAGATTTATTTGGATATTTATTATATTAATTATTTTAATGATTCATTAATATGGTAAATACTGCATCATCATTATGTAATAATTAAATTTAAGTATTTAATGTCTAAAAATTATAAATAAACAACCATTATGTAGGAAATAATTTTATATTTCTAATGAATATTTATAGTCGAATTTATCTTATGTTTATATCTATATTAAAAATGGTTTAGTTATTAAAATTTTAATTTAACACTTTTAACTCTTCTTTAAATAAAATAATAATAAATGTCCTAATATAATACAAGTGGACCCAAAGGATCATATTTTATTCCTAAGGCTATTTTTGGCAAAATTATACTTATCCAATAGAATTAGGATATGTTTTAGGGTAATTAAAATATCATTTTTACCTTTAATTACCCTATTTACTTTTAACTGTGGTAAATAAAGTCAAAAGTTACTATTCACCAAATATTATTTTCATCTTATTGAAGCAGATTTTACTTACTGATTTCAACTGTGTCTCTTAGAGTTTTGAAATTCAACTCAGAGAAGCGGTAAAATTATGTTTTATGCAAATTTTCAAATGCTCCTAAAAGGTCAGTAAAAACCATAAAAAGTTCAATAAATTTGTATACATGTAATTTTATTATAAAACAAAATTCAATGAATCTCATCGAATTAATATAGTTATTATGTATCTATATTGACTTAAATAAATAAAATAAAAAATTATTTAAATAAAAAATTTGTTTTTTAAACAGTAACACAGTGTTTTTCGATTATTCCGATTAAAAATTTGTTTTCAATTATAATTTAATATTTTTTGTATTCATAAATATATGAAAGTTATCAGAAAATTACAAAACATTTATCCAAAATAAATTTTTATGTCCCTATTCTAAATAAGAATTTAATTTCATTTAATTGAATATATAAAAGTGTCATATATTGGTTTTAAAAAGGGTTTTCCCTTAAAAGGTGGTAAAATTTTATTTTTTGAAAATTACTTCATTTATTTGAAAAAAATGAATTTGTTCTTATATTATGTCTAAGAAACACATAATATGGATTCTAAAATTATATGTAGTATGTAAAATTCAAAATTCAGTTAATACTATTCATAACCTCTTTTTGAACGGTTAGTTTGGTAAGTCGTGGTGTGCTCGAACTCGGTGTTGTGTGTAGCTAAAGCTATTGAATTACATTTTAGAAAACATCATACTATGAAATCATGGGGAGTTACATGATCTTATAAAGAGGTTTTTGTTACTACTTAGATGAAAAATTTCATTGTTATAAAATTTTAATACTACAAAAAAATTTAGAACATTAATTGTATTATCTGCAATGTCTATTTGGCTTGGTTATATGTTTTTCTTTATACATGTTGTTATTTCTACTCTGAAAAGATAGTATTATCTACACATTTTCCCACAATACACCCTCACCACAATTCAAAATTATTGGGTATGTGGGGAGGCACACCAGAGGTTATATTGAGATCGTCATTTTGTCTTAGGTTAGTGGTCAAGAGAGTTAGGACATTACAGGTAATTGGATAGTTAATTATTATTTTTATATTTAGATATAAATTTTAATTGTTACACATATTTTCCAAAAAGCATCCATCAAACAACATTATCTGATTCAAAGTGCATAATTCCCAGATTATAAAATATGTTGAAATAATATTTTTTAATGATTTATGAATACTGGTGTTCATTTGATTGAAACAATGGGCATGGTTTATGAGAATAGAATCCATGGTTAACATGTATTGGGTATTTTACAGATATCAACATATAACATTATAATTATCATTAATTATTTAATCATTTTTAGAACAATATTCAAGAAATATATTAATCCTTAACATCATATATATTTATCAAATATATTTTAGAATTATTCTTATTGGATGTTGATGAAAACCTAAATATGTCACACCATGGAGGTTGTAGTCTATATGTACACATAGAAAATATTGTTATTTTACTATGAATATAAAAAATGTATAAATTGATTTATAATTTCTAAAACATTAAAATTTTAATAAATATCATATTTATTCACTAAATACCATATTTTAAACATCAATGTAATGTGGTTATGAAAAATGAAAAATGTCACTTTGTGGATGTGGTAGTCCATAGGTACACATGAATTTCGTAAATGCATTGGTTTTAAAAGTGAACCATATTACTTTTTCTATATATTTCCATTATCATGTTACCGCTATATATAACCATAAATTCAAATGTTTTTTAATATAGTTATATTTCGTTACAACCCAACCCACCAGGGCTCGCTTGGTCGGTATAAGACTGGTCTTCCACAACCCCAATCCCACCTTCATAGGCCATGTGCCGAATACAATATCAAGAAGTGATAACATAAATTTGAGTCATTTTCCTAATGTAGCTATACACATGCACCCAAATATATCTATATAATACTGTATAGAAATAATAAAAAGGGTTGAAACCACTTGAGTAAAATAATTCATATAATATCCTCTAAGAAATACAGTTAGAGTATGATAGAAAACAACATAATTTTAAAGGAGTAAAAAATACATAAACCATCAGAAGTGACATACCAACCTAACAATAACATGAATAATGTAAATCTAAGGGATCGCATATCCTAATATCCAATCTCAACTACCGTATGTGTTCTATGGGCCCAACTATTCCTATTATCCTCTAAAGTCACTTTTTATCTATCTATATTCTTCCAAAGACATTAAATATATAGGAAAATCCCATTTAGGGGTGAGCATATACCTACCAAGAAGGACTCCCAAAAAATTAAAAGGGGGAAATTAAAGACATGATATAAGTAGTTAACTCAGCCTAAAACAAGAGGGAAATGAAACCCAACAATAAATATATATATATATTATCTTAAGAGAAACTAATAAAATAGAGAAAGGGGATCTCTATCTCACAGAAAATACTAAGATGATGAGTCTACCTATATCTCCAAAGTTCCATCATCTATTTCCAACATCTTGAATCTGTCTGAAGAATTCACCCACACCTTGCCGCTTCTCTGAGTCTCAAGGGTATCAATATCTAATAGAAGGCGGACTTGTTCCCTACTATTTTTGGAAGATTCCCCTCAGGGGAAGGATTGAGGTCCCAAAACCCAGTACGATATAGGGATGATACTTGAATTATAGGGTACATACACCCAAGCATGGTAGGGGGTTCCACTCAGCAGGTGTCGGTAGAGGACACATGCCCTTATGCCTCAGTGGGGTTCTCCTCAATAGAAAGAGGAAATTTGACCTATTACTATAGCGTGTGTCACTCTATAGGTAAAAAATAGAGGACCCACTACCTAAATCAGTATATGATGATACTATTTAAATGGAGGACTTTCACCCTACTGCCTTAGGGGGGGTGACACTCAATGGGTAGAGGAATAACGCCTATGTCTATCAAGGGGTTTACTAAAACCAGTGCGAGGAGCATGGGGGGAATGTGTCCTGATAAAAAATGTGGGGGAGGGGTTGTTTCCAAGCCCGGAATAACTCAAATGATCTTATATGATCAGTGCCATTGATAAGAGTTTCCAAAAGAATTATCATTCTTATAATATTCTATGTTATATCATGAAAGACTCTACAAATGTTACCATCATGTTCTATATTAAAAACCACTCAATATAGGTTACATGAGTGAAAAAATATAGTTCTATATGAATGGGATATAAAAGGTATAAGTTCCCCCAAAAAGGGGCATATCGTTTCTATGTGTCCCACATGACATGTGGTCCTACTATGGTTCTTGAAATTATTCTCCTCTAGACGCATATTAGGGTCCATGTCACTATATATTTTGTGTAGGGGGACCACATTCTGTGTCTAATCCACAAGAGTATTTCCCATGTGCTTATGGACATTCCATATTAATCAAGCAGTGTCCTTTTACATAGACATGTACCTAGCCCTACCAAGGTAACAGCTCATTCCCATGTACTCTTAGATTATAGGAATTGTCCCTCTGGTATGGGGTTTGAACATATCCAAACTATCAAATGTATTATACACCTAGGGAGGGTCTCACAATGGTTGGTCCTACCCTTTTGTTGTGTGACCCGTAACCCAGCTGAAAATCCTTTTCTCTGTGAAAAAAGATGTATGTAGTGTGTGTTCTTCTGAACTACATGACGTGTAGTGCAGTTTTTTTAAGAAACTATAAAATATTTTTGTGAAATATCAATAAACCACTTCTTACACTGGATATTAATTTATAGAACTTTAACCTTATGGTATCTACCTCTAGTCATTGATTCGGGTCACCTGGTGGATAGAAATCGGAAACTTCTTGCCCGAAAAATGCCCGCCCACTGCCAGCCACTCAATCCCTTCACAATCAGGATACTGGATTCACATAGATTCTCTTACAACTTAAGATCCATCCTAATCCATCCCTAAATAATAATCTTAGTAAAAATTTTCTAATTCATCATGATTCAAGGCGTTCAATCAACCTCAAACCAACCATAGAAATGTTAAACCGCGACCCTCTAGGCCAAGGGCTAAGGACATGAAGAACATTGGGGAGAAAATTTATATACACAAAGGTATGACCATCATTTTTCTGGAATTCTTTTCCAGTTATCAATATATTAGTTAAGCCAAGGGTGTTTGATTGGGAAAAAAGAATAAATTGATCAAATAATTTAATTTATTCTATCAGGCTCATACGAGGGGTATGAAATAAAAAATCAAATAATAGTCATTAGAATTTACTCTCAAACTTTTAATAAATGGAGAAAACACAATTTATAAGACCTGTCCCAATTTTAGATTAATCATTTGAAAATAATTTGTTATCTGGTAATAAGAAAGACTTATTGTGCGTGCTACCAATCATTCCACCTTGATCTTGTCATTCTTTGCCATTTATTTTTTATCTTTCAACAAGAATTCTCTCCTCCCGTTCTATGTTCTATAAATGATCATATACATACCCATTGCGAAATTTTTATAATATGGAATTTATAGATAATTTTTATGATTAGGTTTTAAATTGATTAATTGATTAATTTTTTTAGTAATCCTCTTAACATACCTACCAATGACTGCCCAATTAGAATGTCTGACACCAAACAAAATTATGTCATAACTGAATAAAACCACACCTTTTAGAATCAATTTTAGTCTATGATCTCTGATCCAAGACTCTATTTGGGAGGTAACTTGTTATTTAGAAAAAAAATATCTACCCATGATACTAATATATTAAGTATTTTTATAATATAAATTTTAGGCCCCTAGTGCCTAGGAATATTTGGTTGTCTTATCACTGGGATCTAAAAAATTTCTAAACATATTTCACAGTCTTATAAGAGAAAAGCAGGATCACTACATTATTCACACTTAATATAGCTTTATCCTAGAAAAAATATAATTTAAATAAATAGGTGGGAATAATGATCCCATACCTAGGTATCCCACTCCCGGGATCCCTCATGCATGCTCATGTGCTTCCATAGAACACAAACCAAGGGAATGGTCTATCCTCGTAAGATTCTCTCTTTCTTATCCTATATTACAATAGCGATCTCTATGATGGTGGATATATACCCAATTTCATAATCTCCACATTAAATGTTGTGTGTAAGACTATTCATGTATCTTCTAACCAATGAATCATGTAAGATGTCATGATCCCACTACAAATGTTGGGGAAAGTCTATTCAGTAATCAACCTCTCCCACCCTCTGTCAGATTCCAAACAACTTGATGAAACTTGGGGTTAACATTTCTACATAGCCAAACCTTAATAATCCTCATTGTGTGGAGCCTCTTAATAAAATTTGGTCCCCCTGATCTAACTCCAATGACCAACAACTTTTATCTTTATATGATTCATATCATCTCCATGATATCCTCATCCACACATCGATCACCTCGATCTTATCTATTGTCACCTTCACCATTTCTGGCCCTAAAAGATATGTCTCAAAACTTTTAGTACAAAATATGGGTGTCTTGTGGTGTCTAATGTAAAAATACTAGAAAGGTGATATGTAAATTTTAGTGTTATATATGTCATTATAAGAAACTTTTACTGATGGATAGTGATCCTCCCATCCCCAACTATATTCTAACACTCAATATCTCATTATATCCTCCAACCCCTAGATAGTGTGATTAGTATGCCCATAAATATAAGGGACAAATACCATACACATCCACAATTGGGTATTGAATGCCTTCTGCAGGACACCCCATAACCATGATAGAATCCATGAATCCCAGTCAGAGACAATAGTTGAGGGTACCCCAAAGAGATGAATGATCTCATGGATGTACAACTGTCCCAAACAATCCACTGAAGTCTTCTCCCAAGTGGAAAAGAAGTTTGTTAACTTTTTAAATCCGTGAAATATCACTCAAATGGAATCATGTACTCAAATTTTCTAGGGAATCCCTATCACAGAGGTTATGGATATGTCATCCAATATTTATTCTAGGATCTTTATATACTATATGAAACCTACCAAAACCTATTACTCAACCTTCTCCTATTGGAATGTGATATACTAAGAGAAAAACATGGCAAAACTCTACCTCATTCCATCCCACTAAAGCTATTATTGAATTTATATGTACATCTTCCTTAAAAATATATATAACCAAATGATAATTTTTAAACTCCCTCACCACATCCACTCACATCAAGACCTGAATCCCTATCCACCCTATAAATATGGTGACATTTTATCTACCTTTTGAAAATCTTTCTGGTGTATCTCATGAATATATCTGGTCATGAATAACCTCAAAGATGATGTCTAAATAGATATTATATCACACACTAGATAATTGGAGGATTAAACACCATAAACTAAATATTAGATGAACCCCTCTCTTCTACTAGGGGTTTCTATGAAGAAACCAGTTACTTAGACACCTCCTAAACTAAATGAGAACATGATTTCCTACCAAGGTAATCAAAAATAATGTTCCCCTTCAATAGAGTATAGAATATATCAAGGTCACAGTCCTATAATAACTCCAATTAGCACCTCTCCCTTGGGTTGATATATCTCTGTGTGAAGATGTACCAAATAATCTGATGGTCTAGGTAAACAACAAAACCCTCTCCTAGAAAATAGTGCCTCAACATCTTTTGTGTGAAGACTAATGCCACCAAATTCATAAACATAAATCATTTATTTACATTCATGGGGTCTCAAATACTTCAAACCACATTTTATAACTTCTTTCCACTATATCAACATGGAGATGATCCTAGTTCCAAAAGAATCCCAATATGTTACGTACTCAATGTCATACAATGGTAGTCTAAATATATGATCATTGTTTATCCCTATCCTCAACAACTCAAAAGATCTCAAAAACTTCTCGGTCAACTAAAATTTTATACCCATTAAACATTAGGTATTCTAAAGTGATGCAATTTTAAGAAAAATACCACAAAACTCTTATAGTAAACCGCCATTACTATAAAAAGTTTCTCCTCTAACATGCTATTGGGTGGATCCCAGGAAATCACTACATCAATAAATTATAGTTCCATATCTAACTCATGATCATAAATTAAATTCCATTGAAAGTGAACCAATATAGATAAAAATCATCCACTTCATGAGCTTACCATAAATATAGTCATCCTAGAGAAATTCAGGGTCCATCCTCAAGTGTGATGAAAGATACTCATCTAATATAGAGTAGATGAGTATGTCTTCATTGAAGGAAACCACACATTAGGGAAAGTATGGATTCATGATCTAGTTTATTAAATCCATAAAAATTGTGGGGGTATGATTCACGCTAACAGGTTACACCAAAAAATTATAGTCTCTGTAGAAACATAAAAATACCATATTTAGAATGTCAGCCTTGTGAACCCTCAACCGATGGAAGAAAAACTAATTATCAATATTAAAGAACCATATTATGCCAAGAAACTAATAATATATGTCATAAATACTCAAAAAATAGTTATTTTTATCATCAAATTCTAGTTTAGGTGATTATAATCTACACAAAGCATCAAGATCATGTCCACCTCTTTAATGAAAAAAATAAGAGCGTCCAAGTGGGACACACTGGGACTATTAAAACCCTCTTCATGAAGGTCCTACAACTAAACCCTCATATACTAGATATCATTATATGATATATTTTATTAAATAGAAGATATAAGTATAGTATTAGGGTTCCAATCGATGAGGAACTCCATCTCCCACCTAGAAGGAAGTCTAAAAAGATAATCAATGAAGACGTCTATATAGTAATCCAATATCGAAGAAATACCGATTTATGAATATCCTTTTTTGACCATGGGATAAGCTTAACAACTGATTTGTTAGGGGTACACCCTACTTCTCTCAAGTCCCACTCACGCAACCATGATATCTCTCTCTCCTATAAAGGATAATCACATCAAAACTATCTGTAGTAATCTAACTCATCTATAATGATAGTTAATTTGGGATCAAAAAATGGAAAACTAGATCATACCAAATATTATTTCATAATTTTTTATAGTGATGAATATGAGTTCCCATGATAAACAATCTAATCCAAGTGATATCTCTCATTGCTAACAGGTAACTGATATCTAAGAATCCAACCCAGTCGAAAGCTCTAGAAACATCTATTATTCTAAGGCCATAATGGGGATGTCTATCTCTCACATTGGGGATATGTAAATAAATGAGTGACTCAAACAGATGTATAAAAGTATTATTGAAAGTGTATAATACAAACATATTTTACATCATATCATCTTGTGATATGTAGCGTGATATGCCTCCGCAGTTTGTAGCTACATGCAACATTGAATAAAAAATCTATGAGTATAGACTAGGACGCCTAGTGGTCAGGGTGGAAGTATCTCATAATGTCACCCTACACTATAATATCCTCCTCCTAGAGTCCAAGTTAATTTTCCTCAATCTCCACATCCCTAGGTTCAACCCTGGCCACGTCATGGAGAACATTGGTCATGGTGTTATCTCCACCATGGTGGTGCATCTGCTTCATACCTACCCTCCTCAGCACATCAAGATAAGAAATTACAGTCCATGTAACCATACCCATCACATACATAGAATATCCCCTCTCTAAGGTGAAATGGTCCTCTGTGTGAACATATTTCCATATTCCCTTTTAATTGATACTGGCCTTGAGGAGGCCTCATGTGCTAAGATTGTAATTATTCACTCTTTTTTGAACCTATAGATGACTTAGCCCCATGATTCCCACATTCAGTTACAACTTCATGGTGTCCCACTAATAAAAATCATTATGTCACCAGTGCCTTCTCTAACACACTAGCATATGTGGGAATGCACAGGGGTACCACACAGGAACAAATGTCTCTATAGAGACACTGCTCAAACTTTTATTCCTCAGAAGTAATTATCCAAAACCATGTTGAGGGAATATAACATAGAGACATTGAACATTGTGTAATTTTTATATTCTGATATACTCCCTTACTGCAACTCTATAAGCTTTTGAATATGAATATATCAAAAGAAAGAGGGATAGTACTCAATGTGAAACATCTATTGGAAGTCAAACTATGAGAGTGTTAACTCATCAATAATATGTGTGAATAGACTCCAGCAGCACCCCAATACTAAATAGAAAAGACATGATCCCACTTAAACAATTTGATCGATTGAGGTACAAAACAATCTAAAAGACTTGAACTAATGGATCAATCCAATCCTCCGCTACCTGCAGATCAAGATCACGGTGAAATCGTAGTAGCCTCTAACACTGGAACTCCCAAATTGTGCTAAGTCAACGTGCAACCTCATCCTACCCTACTTGTACAATCTGATACTTGATAGGTAGGGGTTCTACATCTAATTCTCCTAGAATAAATAAATCATGGGATATTTTCTAAAATGAGGCTTCATCACTCATTAGATCTTCATCACAATCCTGAATCAATAACCTGGATGGTTTTCTTCTTTAATTCTTCATTAAAGTAATCGAGATTTACCATAGTCATAAGATCATATATATAGATATCTAACTGAAAAAGGATAGTGAAAATACTCAATATGATTTTATATATGTACCAAAGTTCTGATAAATGAATTTTTTTGTATGTTGAGTTGATAAGAAGTAAGTAAAAGTCCGGGTGAATGGATACAACAATAGTCGCAACAATACTAGGTTATCTAGCTGACAATCAACACTCAAGACACTTTGACATTGTATCACTAAATTCTAAAATAAATCATATAGTGAAGAACTCCAAACTCCATCCTGACATAGAACTACTTATGGTATCAAACTGTAATATCCCACAAACTAGGGCCCACATGACCGATAGAAGACCGAGCTATCACACCCTAGATACAGACACCATAGGTTAGGGGCTGGTGACAAGTGCCAAGAAGGAAAATCATAAACTATATTCATGGCCCTAATTTATAGGTTTTCACACACTGAACATTATCTATGTAAAAGGTACATAGTAATAATTAAAATGGTCATATCATCTAGGGTAAAACCGTGCATGAAATAACCTCAAGGGAATACAGTTAGAGTATGACAAAAAAATAAAGTGTAAAGGGGGTAAAATAAAATCATAAAAAAATAAAGTCCCAAATAGAAAACCACTGAAATAACATAAACCTGAGAGTTCCCAACTTCAAATCTACAATATCTACCACCATATGTGGTCTATGAACTTGATTATAACATTGATCCTACAGAATCACGGATAATTTGTCCATTTTATTCTAATGACGCAACACATGTTGTAAAATCTCATAAAGGAATGATTATATGAATATCAAGTAGGAAACCCCCAAAAATGAAGAGACAGAAATGGAATAAATGATAGAAGTAGTTGGTTTAAACTTAATCAATTGGGAAATTAAACCCAACAACATATATATGTGCTCATAAAGAAAACTCAAATGGAAGAGAAGGAGAGTCCCCATGTCATATCACATCCCTTGATGATGATTCTTTTGATAGCTTTAAAGGTCCATCAGTGATACCTAGAATCTTTCAACTGTCCAAAGAAGTCATTAGGTTGACCTACACCATTCCATTATTTTGGATCATAAATGTGTGAAATATCAAATTGGAGGGGGACTCAAACCCTAGTAAAATAGGGTAATACCACTCAAAAGAAGTATAAAGGACCTTAGCCCTGGTACAATAGGGGGATTCCAATCAAATTATAGAGGACCAATGACCTAGTACAGTATGCGGTTCCACATGAGGTACTAATAACCCACTACCAATCATGATAGAGGTTGACAATCAATACATATCAATAGAGGACAAGAACCCTTGTACATAAATGGGTGAAAATTAATAGACAAAGGATTTGTTCCATAGTACCATAAGAAGGATCCACTCAATGGGTAAAAATAGAGGAATTGTGCGCTAGTATAATAGAGAGATGTCACTCTATAAATATCGGACCCTTTCCCTAGTTCAATAAGTGGGTTCCACGTAGTGCGTAGAGGACCCATGACCTATTCTATTAGGGGTTCCACTCAAACCAGTGTAAAGATTATGGGAATAATACATACTAATGAAATAGTGGGGGTCTGCAACTTGGGCCTCTATCAAAGAATCCCACATGATCACAAAACATAGTTAATCATCTCATAACGAATCATAATGATCGAAACATTCTACATCATATCACAAAAGTCACTATAAAGTCTACAATCATGTTATGTGCTGAAAACTACTTAGGATCAAAAAATTATGGGCCAACATTTGAGCCTAGGAAACAAGGACATGAAATGTGAATGTTATTAAAAAAGGGATTACATGTCATGTCTGGGTCCAATACGGCATGTGGTCCCGCTTTTCATGTAAAGACCTGAATTTTTTAATGTGATTTTTTAAAATTATATGGGAATATTACAAGTCCTCGAAAATTGACGGCATGTGATTCCAAGGCCCGGTGTTCCCAGAATAAATTTCAGAAAATTTTTTCAGGTACGTTCAGAAAACGTGTGAGCGGCATTTTGTAACTTTTGAACCAGTGTTCGGAATTGAAATCTGAGGACACCGATAAACTCACAGTGCTGATATTCACTTAAGGAGACCTTCACTTCGACCGCAGTAGGTCAAGGGTGGAAATTAGTTTTCAATCTTTTCATGGGAGAAAATAAAATAAACATGCTTTATTTTATTTTTAAAATTGGAATCTCCCATTTTCAATTTGGTGGTGGGGACCACCCAAACCCCTATTAATATGAAGTTAACCCTTGGAATTCCCTCTAGTTAATGTGGAAACTTTACTTCTATTAATGTGCCAACACTATTTGTTTAATTATTAATCTTAATGTTATTAATTTGGCACCACAACTTTCATGAGAGAAATCATTGGAAAAGGAAAGGAGATCTTGGGAGAACCTTTGGAGAAATATCCTCCAATGAAGAATGATTTCTGAATGAATAACGAGGAACCAACTTCAAAAGAGTCTTGTGAGAGTGACAAATGCCAACATACACTTCATTGACTTCTTCTTTTTCCTCAAAAAATCTCCAATGAATGTCAAGTTTGGGGATTTAATTTGAAATTTTATTTAATTTATTTGATAATTCTTCATATTCTGGATTCACAGTGACGACAACCAAACTAACATGGCCATCATCCTGTAAAACTACCATGCCCCTTTATCTTTTTTTTCATGAATTATTCATGGTTTAATCAACATGAAATATTTTAAATGTGCTAAAAACACAATGTTTTGTTGAGCGTGATGCTTGGACGCATTTCCCTTGATTCGAGGATCACGAATATGCGGTCGTTATATTTTTTGGGCATAGAACAGAGATACGGTGAACTGCAGAAGAAGAGGGAGACTGACACACCGATTGGATGCATGGAGGTTTGTCAGTGCGCGTCCATGCCACCAGTTAAGCAGATGGTCATGGCCCATCGGCCACGGTGGAGCAGGTTTGCAACTGGCACATTTCTCAGCCGCGTGGCGGAGTGGCAGCGCGCGTTCGCGTTGCCGGTGGTGTAAGAGGTCGCGACTGCTGGGCCATGGCGCATGATGAAGGGAAGCTGGAACCCGGACCACCACAGAGGACAATGCTACCATTGCACCACTAGGATCATGGGGACCGGCTGGCGAACCGTCCGGCCAAGGCGCAACGAGCAGGACCCGCTCTGACGGGTCCCGCTTCTAAAAAAATGGTTCTTTGACCGTTTGGGTGACCTGGGAGGTGACTCCCTCATGGGCATCGGCTAGGGAGGACCCCACCATGGTGGTCCTCCCAACCGTAGGCCACACCGAGGGCCACCCCAGCGATCTGCGCCATCAGGCTGTGTCCCGCGGGCCGCACCTCCAGGTTGTGCTCAGCATACCATGCTGGTGGGCCGTTCCCTACGTGGGTTGGGTTGCCCCCTTCACGAGTCAGGCCGGACCACAACCGAGAGGTCTGGGCCCGCAAACATCGAGGCCAACTGGACCAAACTCGGGTCGGGCCTAGTTGACCTGTACTGGGTTGGGTCAGCACGGACCACGTCGTACCAGACCTGGGTCCATCCAGACCAGATTTTTCCCATTTGTTCGTATCATGAGAATCGGGCGTCCGTTTTACAAACCGTCTATGGTTCTATAATACTTGTATTGAGACGGTCCTTTTGGTATACTCCACTTGTGTTTTGGATAATTTTTGAGTATGGCTGGGTTGGATTAAACCCAAATCAAATCGGGCCCTCTGAACGGAAATGCTAATAACTGACAGACTGGGCGTCCGGGTGATGTGTCTTCTGCCGCGTTGGATCCCTTTTTACATGAAGTACCTTTATGATACTTCTTCATGGAACTTAGTACTGGTTTAAATATTACTAATGGCTTGAGGATCAGTTCTCCCATAACCACGTGTGCTATGAGTGGGTATCCAATAGCTGGCCGTGAGGCGGAGGTTGGAGACAGATCAAACAGAAGTTAGTACCTAGCGATCATGTGTGGTATAGCACCCATCCAGTGTGGGTCAGATCCTATATGGTTCAGCACTCAGTGATCCTATGTGGGTCAGTGCATACTGATCCTATGTGGTTCAGATCTTGTGTGGGTTAGCGCTCAATGATCCTGTGTGGGTATTCCCATACCGATCCTATATGGGTCAGATCCTGTGTGGGTCAGTTCTCAACAATCTTGTGTGGGTCAGTGCATACCAATCCTAAGTGAGTTAGATCTAGTGTGTATCATTGCGGAGGTTAGTACCTATTGATCCTATGTGGGTCAGACTCCATACAATCAGAAGTAGTGAATCTTGACAGAATGAGATTATTCAGCTTTGTGACTAATCATATGTACTTCTATAATTCACTGAAAACATGTTTTGAGCTGAGGCTCTTATTGAACTAAGTCTTTTTCCGGTGTGTTAATTTTACCTTCATGGGGTTACTTTTGTGATATTCTCCCCTCATGTATGACATGACTATATCTTGATAAATTATGTATATTTATGTTCATATACATATGTAGATTTTATGTCTTTATTTTTGGTTTATCCTTTGTGGATTTTGAGAGACCTTCGGGGGTCTCGGGGTCCCTACTGACTATTTTTACACTCACCCCTATAGGGTATTTGCCCACACCATGATGTGTCTTGTGGAGATGATGGACAACATTGGCTGAGGATGAGGGTACCAGGACTTGAGGCTACTCAGAGGTGGACATTAGACAAGGCGTACCATAGACACGACCATTCAATAGTTGTACTTATCCTTTAAGTACGATCCTTGGCAGGTGTTCACCGGAGATGTTTTCAGTTTTACTTGTACATTCCATTTTTACTCGTACTTTTCAGTTGGGCTTGTATTTTGGCCCCTTTACTTTTTGTATACACCCGGTTTACTATATATTTCACTTTGAGCTTGTATCTTGTTGTGTGCTTGGTTTCTGTGAGTTTACAGGTTACAAAGGAAATTCCTTTCCATTTTAGGGAATAATCCTTTCAGTGCTAGTCGCTAGTCCTTGGCCTATGGAAGGTGGGCATTGGGTAGTCACGGCACCGGCCATGGGGGATAGGTTGTGACAAATTGGTATCAAAGGTGTTCGATTTTACTGATGAACTAAAACTCTGATATTTTCTATTTGGTAATAATGCTAAGTGTGATGAGTGTGGTTTTCAGTTCAAGGAATCTAGTGTTGGTGCTGCAACCGACGTGTCCACACACCAGGACCCTTACTTCTTAATTCCGACTCAGTGAATGGAAAAACTGATTGTGTGTGTGTTTTTGAAATGTTTTTTGTGATTACTTTGAGTAATCTCACCCGAAATAACTTATTGACTATGGCGCACATGTTTCTTTCAGGATTCCTCCACACAAACAGCCAGCCAAGGTCCCAGTTAGAGTGCATGATGGTATCCAATGGGTGATGAGGCTTCGGTGTAGGGCCCCATTATGAATGTTGTACCATCAGGTGGTGTAATACCAATAACACTACCCATTGGGCATCTGATGCCACCATCCCTAGCTGTTGAGGGTGCAAGCCTATTGAGCGCATTGCACAAGTTCCAGCACTAGAGGCCATCAAGGTTCCGGGGTAAGACAGATCCACATGCGACTGAGGACTAGATGGAGGTTGTGATTAGAGTTTTTCAACTGGTAGGGACACCAGCAGATCTCATGGTGATCCTTCCAGCTAGTCTTCTTCAGGAAGCAGTAGGCAGATGGTGGAGCTTGATGCACCAAGTTCACAATGAGGTCACTCTCATCTCGGCAGACTTCGAGAGCCTTTTCAGGGTAGAGTTCATCCCAAAAACATTATGCTCATTGCATATACATGTTCTTCTCCACTAGTAGAAGGGTAGCATGACCGTGGCACAGTATTCAGCGAGGTTCACTGACCTATCTTGCTACTCAACTGACATGGTACATGACCCTTTCTTCCGGTCCCAGACCTTCAAACTGGGGTTCAGAAGGGATATTAGAGCTTTGATGATTTCTTTCACCATCCCGACATAGGAAAGAGTGTTAGAGCGAGTAATATCAGTGTAGATCATACTTGCTAAGTAGTCACCAGTAGCAAGACCCACCATCAGACGACACGTAGCAGAGTCATCTACAGATGGTAGAAAACTGATGACGCAGTGGTCCAAGAAGACCAGAACTATAGGAGGACAACTGTAGGATACAGGGTCAGTGGTGTGGGGATCTCAAGACAGAGGAAGACAGGTGAGGAGCATGCAGTGTTACTCGTGCAGCGGACAGGGTCACATGGCTCGTGACTGTCTGACCCATCGTACGGATGACCCGAAAATGATCTAAGGACCTCCTAAGAAAAGGCAAAGATTCGATCGAGGAGGTCTTCAGGAAGGAGGTGGACATGAAAGAGGAGTTGGCCATGCAGTAGGTAGTGGGCGGTGATAGAAGGTTCTTCCACCACCACCACATGGTGGTCCACCCCGACCACAGGGAGCAGGTGAACAGGGATGAGCTCTGCTCTAGGTAGCTGAGGCTTATGACCACGGTGCTTTTCAGATGATATGAGGTACTATCTGTGTCTACTGCCCCATTGCTACAGTGCTTATTGACATAGGTTCCAGACATTATTTTATTTCCATAACACTCGTTCAGGGATAGGAGATACTGGTGGATCTGTTGGATCGATCCTTACGGTTAGAGACTCCTATGGGAGTGGATTCGACGATTACATACTGGTTTCGGCAGTGTGAGCTTACTCTAGTAGGCCATAGCTTTGGCTGGGATATTCTAATAGTGGTGTCAAGGCCTTAAAATTTCATCTTGGGTATGCATTGGATATGCATAGTCCATGCTTAGATCGACTGTATTAGGAATAATGTGCGGTGTGTTCGCACGGATGGGACAAGTTTGACCTTCACCAGCGAGAAGGTAACCTTTGCACAATAGGATGGACTTACCCGGAGGAGGGTGAATCTGATCACTCATCAGTTGGCTAGCCTTACCCTTGGAGCAGTTGATATTGAGAGTCTGAGCTATCCTATAGTGGTGGACCTATACACTGATCTTTTCCATGATGATGTTTTGGGTCTACCACCCCACAGAGAGGTGGAATTTTACATTGACTTGTACCCCAGGATGACACCGATATCTACCGAAAAATATCAGATGGATCCTATGGAGATTCAAGAGCTATGAGTATAGCTGGAGGACTTGTAGAGAAATGGGTTCATTAGGCCCATTGTTTCTCTTTGGGTAGCCCTGATTCTGTTCGCTAAGAATCTGGATGGGAGTTTTAGAATCTGTGTGGACTATCGGTGCCAGAACCAGGTGGTCGTGATGAAAAAGTACCCACTTCCAAGAACTGATGAACTTTTTGATCAGCTGAAATGAGTGAGATGGTTTTCAAGGATAGAACTCATATGGTCTATCTCCAGCTCAGGGTACGAGACAAGGATTTTCATAATACGGATTTCAGATGTCGGTATGGACATTTTGAGTTCTTGGTTATTCAATTCGGGGTGACGGAGGTGCAGAGTTTTCTTGGACTAGCCAGTTACATCTGGAGATTTGTGCTTGCCTTTTCTAGATTTTGGGAACCTTTATCAGCGTTGATGAAGAAGGGTAAACCCTTCATGTGGTTGGAGAGATTCCAACAAATTTTACTGGAGCTGAGGCAGATACTGACGAGTGACTCCATCTTGAGGCTACCGGAGGAGGGATTTGGGTATGTAGTCTATTGCGACACATCGGGGACCGGACTCTGATGTGTCCTGATGCAGGAGTGAGTAGTGATCGTTTATGGTTCTCGACAGCTGAGGCAGCATGAGCAGAACTACGCTTCCATTACTTGGAGTTAGCAGTAGTGTTCATCACCTTGATGATGTGGTGATATTACTTGATGGGCGAATGATTTATAGTCTACTCTGATCACAATATTCTCAGGTATATCTTCTCTCAGACAGAACTAAACCTGAGACAGTGGAATTGGCTTGAGTTCCTCCAGGACTATAACATCGAGATATTCTATACTCAGGTGAAGGGGAATGTAGTAGCAGATTCACATAGTAAGAGATCTGGTATACAGCTGCTGAGTGAGGTGACATAGTAGTTAGCCTCTTTTCAGATATCCTACATGGATTGAGATAGATCATCTTATCTTAAGTCTTTTTCAGTCACTCCCCCACTCCTTCACTGAGTTAGGGAGGTATAGCTTGGGGACACTGACTGCAAGCCTCAACGTGCTCAGATATCCAAGGGACAAGAACATGATGGATTTTATGAATTTGGGGAGAATGTCATCCACTTCATAGGACATACTATGGTACCAGTGGCGCTGTGGAAGGAAGGGTTGAGGGAGTTCCATATGTCCCCTCTAGCGGTACATGAAAGAGTGGAGAAATGTACCAGGGCTTTCAACATCAGCACCAGTGGACGGGAATAAAGAAAGTATTGTAGCATTTATCTTACGGTGCCCCACTTGTCACCAAGTGATGACAGAGAATCAGGTTTCCATTGTATTAGTTCATCCATTAGAGGTGACAAAGTGTAAGTGGGATGGAATTTCCATGGACTTTGTGACTGGACTACCACAAACTTCCAGGAGTCATGATTCTATCTGGGTGATCGTTGACCGACTCACCAAGTCAGCCCACTTCTTACCTATCAGAGAGCATGGATCAGTAGATAGCTTGGGATGCCTCAATGTTCAGAAGATTTTGTGGGTTCATGGAGTTCCATCTATGATTCTATCCGATCACGAATCATGTTTCACATTTTATCTATGTAAGGGATTAGAGGAAGCATTCAGTACACAAATTAAGTTGAGCACCACCATTTATCCTCATATGGATGGTCAGACAGATCAGACCATTCAAACCCTTGAGCACATGCTACATGTTTGTATCCTTGATTTTGACCGCAAATGAGAGAATCACTTTACCTTAATGAAGTTTTCATACAAAAACAGTTATCATTCCACTATCGGTATGACACCATTTAAGGCATTTTATGACTGACCTTGCAGATCACCCCTGTGCTAGACTAACCGAGGGGAATTAGCACTCATGGGACCTGAGATGTTATGAGCTACAAAGGAGAAAGTACAGATCATCTAGGAGTAGATGAATACTTCACAAAGTAGGCATAAATATTATACTGACAGGAGATAGAGACCTATGCAGTTAGAGGATGGTGACCATGTGTTTCTATGGGTCTCATCTTGATGATGTTTGCAGTGATTAATCGAGGAAACAAGTTATCTTCGAGGATCATCGGACCCTTTCGAGTACATCGCAGATTTGGCAAGGTGTCATACCACCTAGACCTTCCACTATAGATGGATAAGGTGCACGACGTCTTCCATGTATCCTAGGTGAGAAGATACGTGAAAGACCCATCTCACTTCATCGACCATGGAGAGCTGGACATCGATGATGGGGCGAAGTTTTCGGAGGTTTCAGTAGAGATTGAGGATCAATAGGAGAGAGTATTTTGTGGTTTGTTGATACCTCCGGATCACGTTGGTTGGAAGCACGAGAACCTCTAGTAGAGCACATGGGAGAAAGAGGCTCAAATTCATGCTCAGTACCCCCACTTGTTTCCCTTGATTGTGTTGTGTCTTTCAGGGATGAAAAGCACAGAGGTGGGGAGAATATAAAGACCCAAATTTTTCCATGTATTTGTCTAATTATATGGGAATATTATGAGTCCACAAAAATTTATGGAGCATGATTCTGAGTCCCGGTGTACCCAGAATGAATTTTTGAACTATTTTTCGGGTTTGTTTAGTAAACGCCCAAGTGTCATTTTGTATCTTTTGAACTGGTGATAGGAATTTAAATTAGGGGACATTGTTGAACTCACAACGTCAATATTAGTTTAAGGAGACCTTCACCTCGATCGCAGTAGGTCGAGGGTGGTAATTAGTTTTCTAAAATTTCATGGGAGAAAATAAAATAAACATGCTTTAGTTTATTTTTAAAATTGAAGCCTCCCATTTTGAATTTGGTAGTGGGGACCACTCGAACCCCTCTTAATATAAAGTTAACCCTTGTAATTCCCCCTAGTTAATGTGAAAACGTTAATTTAATTAATGTGCCTAATCTATTTGTATAATTAATTAACTTAATCTTATTAATTTGGCACCACACATTTCATGGTAGAAATCGTTCCCAAGGAAATTAGAACTTGGGAGAACATTTAGAGAAATATCCTCTGATGAAGAAGAACTTCTGAATGAAGAACGAGGAAATTAATTCAGAAGCGTCATGTGGGAGCGATGAATGCCAACGTCCCCTTCATCGACTTCATCTTCTTCCTCGTTACATCTCCAATGAATCTAAAGGTATGGGATTTAATTTGAAATATGATTGAATTTATTTGATAATTATTTATATTTTGGATTAACAACAACGGTGGAGAAACTAGCATGTACATCATCCCACACATTTACCTTGCCCCTTTACCTTTTGTTCTTCGCAAATTCTTCGGGCGTTTATCAAAGGAAAATATATTAACAGTGCTGAAAACACAATGTTTTGTTGAGCGCGATGTATAGACATGGAGCCCTTGACCTAAGGATCGTGAATATGTGCTCATTATGTTTTTCTGGAATAGAACGAAGATGCGGTGAACTGAGAAATAGAAGAGTGGTCGACACTCCGGTAGGACATGTGGAGGTAGGGCGGCGTGCATCCACACTGCCGGATGAGAAGGAGGCCACAGCCCATCGGCCATGTAGGAGTAGGTTCGTGGCCAGCACACAGGTTGGCCAAGTGGCGGAGTGGCGGCATACATCTGCACCTCTGGGAGAGCAGTAGGCCGCCGCAGCTTGGCTGTAGTGGAGACCGAAGGGCAGCCCGCACCCGGTTAGCTGTGGAGGACAGTAGCGCCACGGCGCACAGAGCAGTACCCACTCTGGTAGGTCCCAATTGCAATAACCAAACATCCCATTATATATTCGGGTGACCTGGGAGGCACCTCCCTCTCAGGCGTCGGCTAGGGCGGACCCCACCACATCGGTCCACCCGATAGAAAGCCGCACCACGGGCCGCCCCGGCAGGTCATGCCCAACATGCCGCGCCAGCGGGCTGAGCCTTACGTGCCACTCCACCGAGCCACACCAAGCGGGCCGCACTGTCAGGCCGCAGTTAGCGTGTCGCGCCAGCGAGCCTTACCCACTAGTCATCCCCCTTCGTGACCCGTTCCAGACCACGGCCCAGTGGGCTGGCCCGCCGAGGTATAGGCCAACCGGGCCAGACCTGGTTCAAGCCAGACCCGGGTCGGTCCAACCAAGTCAGACCAGACCCCGTTTTGTCTTTTTGGCTGTATCTTGAGAACTAGGCGTCCATTTGACAAACTGTTTGCGGTGCCAGAATCCATGGATAGAGATAGTCATTTTGGTAGACTACAATTCATTTTTGGATAAAGTAAGATTATTTACATATATAATTAAACATGAATCCAACCAGGCCCTTGAAATGGAAATGCTAAAAACTTACAGACAGGGCATCTGATTGATGTGTCGTCTATTGCATTGGGTCCCTTTTTATGTAACCTACCATTGGGACACTTCTTATTGGATCTTTATACAGGATGAAATACGACTAATTTCTTGAGGAGTGGTTCTCCCAGAATCAAGCATGCTATGAGCAGTTATCTAGTGGCTGGAAGTGAGGCGGAGGTTGGGGACATATCATACGAAGGTTAGTACTGAGCGATCATGTGTGGGTCATCACTAATCCTCTGTTGGTTAGATCCTATATGGGGTAGTGCTCTGTGATCCTCAGTGTGTTAGATCATGTGGGGGTCAGCACTCAGTGATCTGGTGTGGGTCAGCGCATACGAATCATGTGTGGGTCATATCCTGTGTGGGTCAATGCTCAGCGAGCCTGTATGGGTCAGCGCATACTGATCATGAGTTGTTTATATCATGTGTGGGTCATTATAGGGGTTAGTACCAATCGATCCTATGTGGGTTAGACTCTTTATGGTCAGAAGTAGTGCCTCTTGATAGAATGAGATGATTCAGCTTCGCGATTAATCATCTTTACTTCTATACTTCAATGAAAACCTGGTCTAAATTGAGACTCTATTTGAACTATGTCTTTCTCCTGTGTGGTACTTTTATCTTTGTGGTGACACCTTTGTGATATTATCCCATCATGTATGAGATGATTATATCTTGATAACTTAGGTATATGTATGGGCATATACCTAATTAGAGTTGATGTCTTTCTTTGTAGTTTATCCTTTGTGGATTTTGAGAGACCTTTGGGGGTCTTAGGGTCTCTATTGAGTATTGTTATATTCACCCCTACATGGACTTCACCTGCACCTTATTGTGTCTTGTGCAGACGAAGGACAACGTAGACCGAGGACTAGGGTACCAGGACTAGAGGCTACTCATAGGTGGACATTAGATGAGGCGTACCGCAGAGACAACCGTTCGGGCGCTATACCTACCCGTAAGGTAGGATCCATGGTGGGTGTTCATAGAATCATTTTCCCATTTTAGTTATACTTTCTATCTTTACTCGTAATTTTTAATTGGGGTTGTATTCTGTCCCCTTTACATTCTGTATACACCCTGTCTACTGTATTGTTTACCTTGTGATTGTATCTTGTTTTGTGCTTGGTTTGTGTGAGTTTATAGGTTATAAAGGCAATGCCTTCCCGTTTTAGGGAATACACCTTTCAGTGCTAGTGACCATCCCTTGGCCTCTGGAAGGAGTGCTTGGGGTAGTTACCTCCTAGGCCTCAGGGGATGGGTTGTGACATTGCAAACTGGTCTTGGTATTCTTTTGACATAGCCTAGGGTCCATAGACTATGCGTAGGGGGGAACATGGCATGTATTATACATGTGATTCATTAACATGTTCCCCTAGTTGTTCTCGTTATTTTAATGTTTTTTTCATATACCTGTCCATGTACCTAGTCGTGCCAAGGTATCAGCACATGCTCATGTACACCTATAGTAAACGAAATTCCCTCTCGTATGATGTCCTAGGAATGTTCTTAATAGCACATATCATAGAAACCTAGGGATTGTCACAATATGTGTGGACATAGCCACACTGTGTGGGATCCTTAACTCATCTAAAAACCATAGTTGTCTTGAAAATGAAGGTACATGGTGTTTGTTCATCTGAACTATTGGGAATGTGCTTTGTATGTTCCCTGAAACTTGATACTCTTCATGAAAATTCTCAATATAAAAATTATGCGACTGATTCTTCTCGAATACCACCCGAAACTAGTGTGATATACCTCTCGATATAGATTCTGGACCCCCATCTATCATAAATTGGGAATTTATCACTCGAACGAAGCACATATGTCATCTTCCGCTTAATCCCATTCCTTCTTTAGATCCGAGATCCATATAGCATCACTGGAAACCTATGATAAATCTAGAACCATTCGTAAATAATCATAAAAATAATCATTCATCAATCCATCTTTAATACATAGGGTCATTTGAGCTCAATTCCCACCCATAAATTTCCAAATTTGACCTCATAATCTAACAGAAAATAATATGAATAATGCTGGTTGAAAATTCATATGAAAAATGTATAACCGTCGTTGAAAAAGTGTTATTGAAAAAATATTCCAATATTGAAGAATCCTTTAGTGTTATATATGAAAAAAAATAATTAATTTATCCAACAATTTAATTTATTCTATAGGGCTCATGTGAGGGGCACCAAATCGCAAATCAAAGAATAGATGAAAAATCCATGATCATACTTTTAATCAAGGGAGATAAATATAATTGATGAGGTGTACCAAAATTATAGATTGATTAATGGTGAATAATTTATACACCATTGATAAGAAATTCCCACTATTTTTTCTACCCATCATTTCACCTTGATCTGATCACCGTTCTTTTATTGATGATCATCCTTCAACAAAAAACATAATACTCCTCCTCTCAAATCTAGAAATATTTATGCATCTAAACCTTATAAAATAAACATAAAATGGTATTCATAAAATATTTTTAGTTTAATGGTATTAAATGAATTAATTAAATAAATTTATTTATTCAAGGCAGCTAATATACCCACCGATAGTTTCCTCAGCCAAATGCCCAGTGCTGAATATCTTTGGGTAGCGCCTAGGGTAAACCAAATGTTCTGGATTCAACTACGGTCTCATAATTTTGATCTAAGACTCCATTTGTGAGATAAAACATTATTTTTGAAAAAAATTTAATGTATGATATTAGTATATTTAATATATTTATAAAGTCGATTTCAACCTCAGCGGGCCTCATAATTTCATGTCGTCTCAACACCAAACTCTGAAAATTTTGAATAATATAAGTCAATATTATACAATGAAATAATAAGGTCACTACATATTCATATTGATAAAATGTTTTAAAATTAGTTTTTTGTTTATTTTTACATTTTAAAAAAGATAATTTCCAAAAAAAATATTTTAAAGAGAAATATTCACCAAAATTATAGGTGATTACAGTGATACTTAAACAAAAAATTGGTTGATTTAGAGAAAGATTGGATTAGTGTAGTTGACGGGGGGTCACATTGTGAGTACACATATCTGTGAGATTTTGATAATATCATCCTACTGAATTATACAATCATGTTTAATAATTTTATAGTAGATCGATGGTTATTATTTTAAAATAATGGAAGCATGTAATTATAGTAGGTCAGTGAAACTAGATGACCAGCTAGATCCCACATTAAATATAGATTGGGACAATAAGTTGATATTAAACTCAATTACTCAATAAGATAAACCAAATTTATAATGAATAATAAGCTGTAATATTTATAATTTTATGGAAATATACTATTTAAGTGTTCTGTCATGGTTTTAGTATGAAAATATAAACCATATAAACTAAATGTATTCTCTAATTTTCCATTTGTCTTTTCTTATTGGTATTATTTTACATTTATCCTTAAAAATACGTGGTGTGTGGTGATTTTTAGTGAATTAAAAGTTTCATAAGTTCTCGATTAGTTAGTCACAAATATTTTTATATCACAATGTCTGAAATCTAGTTGATTTAAAATTCAAATTAATTTATCATCCTATTTTTATTGGTTTAAATTCAATGAAATCGGGATTTGAAAAAGTATTTTCGCAACACCTTTATGCATTGAGAAAATATCAAGGATGCTTTTAATTCAACATGGATGAATATATAAGGTACATGAAATTTAGAAAATGGTATGTGGAATGAAACTATTGTGTGAAAAAATCCAATAACACATAACACTTTAGGATTATGTATGTTGATGTTATTATTTCTCCCAGTAATGAAGAGTAGTTGTGTTATTATTTTTTAAATATATTAATGGTAAATTTGAAATGTCATTACTTGATAAAATGAAATTATTTCTCAATTTTTATATTATATAAACTATTGGTCACATTTTTCCTCACAAATAAAAATTCCTAGGAGTTATTAAAAATTTTCCTCTTTTAGGAGTCTAGATTAGTTTTTACAAAAATACATGTATCCAAAAAACCAAGAAAGGGTGATTAATATAAAATAGTGAATCAAAATTTAATCAAAGATTTATTGAAAGTTTTTTATATATGACTTGATAAATATCATATATTATCTACACAATTAATCTTAATGATAAGTATCAATTAAATCCCAAATAATCACATCTTCTTGTATAAAACGGACCATCGAGATACATTTCAAATACATTTAATTATTTTTTAGGAAAAAAATGTGAGAAAGATATGAAAGGGGTTTCATATTAATATTGGGTAGGTTCAGTTGATGATATGATATCGAAATCACGTGGACTATTTTTTGTTGTTAATAAAATTGTTGCATGGCACTAAAAGAAGAAACCATGAATAATTTTGAGCTCAATAAAATTTGAATACATGGATTCATCATAAGTTGATAATAAAATGACATGGATAAAATCACATCTTAGGATTTTATTTTTGAATTTGAATACCCATTGTTCATTGGTTGTGATAACCAGAGTACAAAATAATTTCCTTAGAATCCTATACATAATTCTAGATCTAAACACATTGATATTAAGTATCATTTACTGAAGGAAACTGTTTATAAAGGAATCCAAAATCTAAAATGTGTTCCATGATTATAATTAACAATTAATATCCATTTAAATACACATATAACTAATTATTTTGAGAAAATACTTTTACAAATGTAAGTGCACCCCACTTCCCAACAATGAGCTATGTTTGTGCTTGAGATTCCTCCTCTCATTCATTATAATTATTTATTTACAAAAATCGGATATGTAATCTTTAGAGGTGATACAAAACATTAGTTTTTATGATTTTTTTGAGTGAGTGTAGTAAAGTGAATTAAAAAATCAATTTTTGTTTTCTTGAATGAAATTTCTTAGTTGGTTTATTTTTTTTAAATACTCATTGATATATTTTATACACATATTAATCACTTGTATTTTCTATACTGAGCTAGCTCAAATAAAATTATATTTGATTGGATGATTTCTCATTTATATATAAAAGTGGGTACCACATGAATCACTTAATATTTTTTTATTGATTGTCAAAATAGGGTGAATGAAAAATTAACATTTTAGTTGATGTGATTAAGGGGATAAGAATTTAATTAGTGGATTAAAATTAAATACTGTGACATTGGTGTAAGAAACAAAAGGATTAGATTGTATAACCCACTTTAGGATGTTGTTGCATTTTTTTCAATACATGTTGATGAGTTATTGTAATTTTTTTGAGATTATTTTTGAGTAATTGGAAATACCATGTGGATTATTGAAGAGTATCTGAGTTTACTTTAAAAGGATTTGATATTTTTTTATTAGGGACTAAGTTGAAATATGTACAAAAAATATAACTGTCACATGTATCCTAATAAATGATAAATGATAAAATATTTACGATTAATTTTGATGTTAATAAGAGTTATATGATTCTTTATAAGATTCATTCATATTTCCAAACCAAAAGATTCCAAATTCATTTCTTGTAAGTGAGGTTTATCTATACTGTTTTGAGGTTCATGATGTATTTTTAAGAGTAATATATAGTTAAATAATCTTCATTTACTATTATAAACTATCATTTGAAGAAAAAAATGATATTGGTAGAAAACAAGTCATTTTCCAATTTTTATGGTTCAATAGAGAAATGTATGAGTAACTATAATAAATGTAAAAGTTATCAAAAATATGTAAGAGTCCTTTAATATTACAGAAAATACTTTTTTTGAAAATTTGAATAGTACAGAAGATACAAGGAGGCATGGAATATAAATTAAGTCGTGTTTTATTGATATGAGGAGTTTCAAATATCATGTTATTAGGATTGATTCATGATTCAAGCTAGGTTTAATAGATAATTAATGTAGATTAATCTGTTATGATCCATGGTAAAGAATGGTGCACCGTGATTATTTATCCTACAATGATATTGAGGCTTTACTCTCTCCATGAATTGAAAGGTCACACCAAGAAGTTATATTCATATAAATATGCATGTTGTGTGGTTATAATAAACATTTTTTATTTTTGTGGAGGATTTGAAGAAGAATATATCCCAAGCTTCATGGAATTTTGAAAAGGATATATTTTATTAAGATTTAAATGATAATTAAGGAGGAAATTAAACTAGAAGTTTTCATGGAATATTTCCATATTCAAATATCAAAATATATTCACATGATTGAATATATTAAGAGTGAATAAAAAAGGAGGAAAAGGTTATTGTTCAATATTGTTTTATATATTGGTTGATTACTCTCTATTTGCTTTTATTAATAGAAAAATAATACTTTTAAACAAGAAATAGGAAAAAGAAAACGTTCAAAATATTCATAGCTCATGAGGAGGATCCAAAACACATCGATAGACATTCTTCAAATTTAATCATTTGGATTTGTTATTACAAAATAGTTTTTGGTTTAAGATATCATATTTAATTGGTTGAATTTATTTCTCTTTATTAATTAGAATTATTTATGAAATATAAGATCATTATATGTGGAGGATAAAAACCACAACACACTTGGGATGTATTCATCCTATCAGGAAGGGAAATTAATTAATAAATGTAATATATTTACCTTATTTCCTTCACCATTATGTGTAATGAGAATAACTTGTTGAATAATCATGAGATAGATTTGGTTTGAAAAAAATTATAAACATTGATTCTCAACCCCTACCCACTTAGTGTTTATCATCCAATGATTGATCCTAAAAATATATATAGAGATATGAATTTATAATGTCATTATAAATTACTATCTTCCTCACGGGAAACATGTTGTGATGGAAATTAGATTCTTAAATTTATCACAAAAGGAAGAATACACAGTGGTAGATTATGAGGATAATTTCACAATATTAGTAATGTATTTTTTAGATTATCTGTATAATCTATAATGAAAAAAACTAATAATTTATTTAATTCTATAAAGATAATTTTTGAGATATCATTAGTCTCACAAAGTTATACAGCATACAAAGATATACTGATGAGTGATGTCAAGATTGAAAAATAGTTTTCCAAATAATTTCTTTGTAATGAAAACCTGTATGAGAAATATATTGTTGATTTCTATGTGGATAAAAATATAGTAATGGAATATTTTTAATGATTATAATTCCCTATATGTAATAAATTTGGAATAAAACACCCATGGTATTACCTAAATATATTGTTTCTAATCATTAAATGTAGACAAAAGGGTTATAAATCACATGATTGAAGAGTTAAAAAATAAATAACTTGTTTTCAATGTTTCAACCTCATTGATATTGTAAAGCACCCTAATCAATTTCTTAAGTTCCGTGGGAAAATACCTCAAGAGTGGCTTATGGATAAAGGTCAATATATTTCAATAACAACACCAAAATTTTCATCTCCAAAGGATGTGATCATATGTATTTTAATTATACACTCAGAGTTATCTAATATATTATTTGATTCTAGATCATTACACTCGTTCATATAATCTATATTTCAAAAGTGTATTCAGTCTCACCACAAGTCATAAAAGAGTGATTCATTAGTTACAAAAAAGAGTGGAACTTTGATTATAATAAATATATTTTGGGGATTTCAAATTATAGTTCATGGGTATTGTCAATTTTAAAATCTAATCATCATACCTAATGTGTACTTTAGGGTAATATTAGGGATGAATTGGCACTTAGATAATAATATATGAGTTTATTGAAAATATAAATAAGATATAATTGGTCATTCATGTACGGAATTACTTTTTTAATGGGATGTTTCATTATATGAATCTTTCCTGGAAGCACCCCCAGTAACACATTTTGTGAAATCCATGGATAAAATCTACAAAATAAAATCATAGGTAGGTTTTAAAAATAGAAAATTTAATAATTTTGAAATAATTTATTGATATATTTTTTACTGAATTTCCATGATTCCTCCATGATATAGAAGATGAATAATAAATTTGTCTTATCCATAATGAAAAACTCATATCTAAGCTGTAAGAACCCGGATCTTCTTTTTTAGGTATGTTTTTAGTTTTTCTAGAGTTTTTTAGAAAAGAGGAGTTTCTGGAAATTTTTGAAGTACACGCCATGTACTTTATGAGTACACTTTGTGTAATTAAATGCCACAGGAGGTCGTGTTCTAGCCGTGTTCTGGCCACACACACGGTCATGTGGGGTGATGTGGAGGCCGCTTAAAGTGGAATATGGAAAAGGTGGGTACATGATGTTTATTCTAAATTTATACACCATGTAATTTATTTTTTTCATTAAACGCATCAGGGTCACGTCTGACGAAAAAAAACCACTACATCCATGTTTTGTTTGTTCGATAATGTCGAGCATCCATAGATCTTCGATGAGCCCTTGATCCTTCATTCTTCCTCCGAATCGAGCACTGTTGATTGCGTTGGAATCTCATCGGTGAGTGCTCTTTTCGACTTGAGTCTTGATTTCCAATTTCTTTTCTTTTCCAAGTTACCATGGGTTGAACGTTTTGGACGTTTTCTTAGATCTATTACATTATAAGGAGGTTCAAGCTTCGTGGTTCAATTATATTGATCTCCTAACCCCGAGGCAGGTGGTTTTTGCCTTTCTGTTCAAATTCATTGTGTAATATGTGCAAATTCCACCAATACCCTTGAACGGGGTATTCCGTGTTTACCGTTTTACCCCTATTGATTTCTTGCCATGCCTGTATGCCTGTGTAGAGGTGATTTGGATATGAATTGGATTGATTACCATGACTTTGATGTTATGCAATTTCCTTGTACTATTTACGACAGTTTGGTCATGTTTAGCCTACTGGTCGTTTACCTGTTTTGCATGCCTTATGGTGGTAGGATGGAGTGTTGTTTTTTTGACATGCATAAGATACTGTAGACTATTTATCCAAGTAGTTATGTAGGTTTACTTTGTCCATATATCATTATTATGTGTTGACTTACACAGGGCCATGAGAACCTACTCTTATAGACTAAAACAGGATAGACCGAGCAAGCTTCTTCAGAGAGTCTTTGAACATTATAGACTATAAGAGGATATACCGAGTGAGATTCCTCAGAGAGTTTTTGGGAATTGTAGACTATAGGGTGGTCGAATGAGTAAGATTCCATAGAGATTCTTTGAGCTTTATAGACTATAAGGGTATAGACTAAGTGAGCTTCCTCATAGAGTCTTTGTTTTACTTGAATTACCTTGAACCACTCCAGGATATAAGGGGAATTGACCGGGGGAGCTTCCTCAGAGATACTTTGAACGACCTGGGGCTATAGGTGGAATTGACCAAGTGAGCTTCCTCATAGATTCCCTTGACCTTAAGGCTATAAGGGGAATGGACCTTGTGTTCTTCCTCAAAGAGTCTGTGACTATCATAGACTATAAGGGGAATTGACTAAGTTAGATTCCTAAGAGAGACTAATAATTTTTGTATGACCAAACCATATGGGTTAGGCTGAGTTTACTACCTAGAGGGTTGTTGGTACATGTTAGGTAGGACCAGAGAGGATGGTTGTGATTACTTCCCAGAGGGTTACCTTTTTGCATTTAGCTGCTTGTTAGTTGTTTCTTGATATTGGAACAGTGGATTGTGAACTGATTCTTTTACTTTTACCTACCATATATTCACTGACTATTAAGCATATATCTTTGGGTGGTTACCTACTGGGATTTAGTCTCACGCACTGTTTGGGCCATTCTTTTGGGCCCAAACAGATTATGTTGTTCTAGGTATAGATTAGAGAAAGCACCATTCCACTTCAGTTACTTGACTTGCTATGGCGCTGGATAGAATGGGATTAAGCCTAGGATTGTGATGCTGATGAGATTTTTATATTATATTTTATAAATTGGTTCAATACTTTTGTACTCATCATTGTGACTTGTTTGGCTATTTTCCTAGACATATGTATCATGCATCATTTATTATGCATTTCCCAAGTTGTTCATTATCTCTAGTATTCCATTGTTCACTTATGTATTGATTATTACTGCTTCTGCTATTGTATATTGTTTCTCATCCACCATGTACTTTGCAAATGAGGGTATAGTTTCCCCACTATCACACCCAAGGCCCTCACTGCTAGTCAGCAGCCTCTAGAATTCTGGAAAATGCAATTGAGGCCATGTGACCAACCAGGTACGGGGCGCCTCTGGGTGGCTTCCAGAACCGGGACATTAAGTAGAGTTGGTTTTATTTTTTTTTCAAAGGTTGGGTACTTTTTTTAGTGCCAGTGGTTTAGGTTTCTAACAAGTCCTTGGTGGTGAATTCTTGTAGAGATGGCATGAGGGTGGTGCCCCTTTCTATGAGGGTTCTTGGGCTGTTTCCTTTTGGTTGGGTACCTTCGTTATAGTCCTTTTGGGTTGTTTTAAAATATATAATTCAGTTCTGAATTTTTGTCAAATATTGTTTGGTTTGAAAAATCCAGATTCGTTTTATTGAATTCATTTATTGTTTTATGTTTATAAACTCAGGTAAATCTTTCCCAATTCTCATTTAATGATACCCATGCACTTTTTCCAGCCCGTGGGAATTGGGAACGCCCTTCGGTCCATGTCACGTGCTAGTTTTGGTGCCATTTTTGGTGGCGACCATATTCGGTTTGTGACAAAACCGAATCTTCTTTTCAGAAATGTTTTTCCGTTTTCTGGAGTTTTTGAGAAAATATGAGTTTCTGGAAATTTTTAAAGTACAAGTCATGTACTTTATGAGTACACGTCGTGTACATCATTGCCAGAGGAGGTCGTGTGATGGATGTGTTCTGGCCACACACACGGTTGGGTGGGGTGATGTGGATGCCACTTAAAGCGGAGTACAAAAAAGGCGAGTACACGCTGTGTACTTTATTTTTTGCATTAAACACACTGGGATCACCTCGGACAGAAAGAAACCCCTCCTTATAGGTTTTGTTTTTCTGAGTGTGCTGAGTATCCATGGATCTTTGAAGATCCCATGATCCTTTGTTCGTCATCCGATTCGAGCACGTTGATAGTGTTGGAATCGCATCGGTGAGTTCTCTCTTCTTCATGAGCCTGGTTTTCCAATTTCTCTTCTTTTCCAAGTTATCATGGGTTGAAACTTTTGGATGTTTTCTCAGATCTATGATGTTACAAGGAGATTCAATCTTCGTGGTTCAATTATATTAATCTCATAACCCCGAGGTAGGTGGTTTGTGCCTTTCCGTTAAATGTCTTTGAGTATTATATGAAAATTCCACCAATACCCTTGAAAGGGTTATTGTGTGTTTAATATTTTACCCCTGTTGTTTTCCTGACATGATTGTATGCCTGTGTAGAGGTAATTTGGATATTAATTGGATTGATTTATATGCCTTTGATGTTCTGATCATGCCTTGTTCTATTTATGACAGTTTGGTACTGTTTAGCCTATTGGTCGTTTACCTGTTTTCTATGCCTTGTGGATATAGGATGGAGTGATGTTTTTATAAAATACGTAACATATTATAGACCGATTATCCAAGTAGTTCAATAGGTTTAATTTGGTCTTATTGAATTAATATGTGTTGACTTGCACAGGACTGTGAGAACTTGGTGTTATAGACAAAAAAAGGATAGACCGAGCGAGCTTCCTCAGAGAGTATTTGAACATTATAGACTATAAGAGGATAGACCGAGTGAGCTTCATCAGATAGTTTTTGGACATTATAGACTATAGGGGGATATAACGATTGAGCTTCCTCTGATAGTCTTTGAGATTTATAGACTATAAGGTGATAGAACGAGTGAGCTTCCTCATAGAGTCATTATTTTACTTGAATTACCTTGAACCACTCCAGGCTATAAGGGGAATTGACCAGGTGAGCTTCCTCAAAGAGTCTGTGAATAACCTAAGGCTATTGGAGGGATTGACAGAGTGAGCTTGCTCAAAGAGTCTCTTGACCTTGAGGTTATATGGGTAATTGACCTTCTGTTCTTCCTCAGAGAGTCCCTGACTACCTTAGACTATAAGGGGAATTGGCCGAGTGAGCTTCCTCAGAGAGTCTTATTATTTTATTATGACCAAACTAGAGGGGTTAGGCTGGGTGTAATGCCCAGAGGGTTGTTGTTACTTATTAGATAGAACCAAAGGGGATGGTTGTGAGTACTTCCCATAGGGTTACCTATTTGTGTTTAGCTTCTTGTTAGATGTTGCTTGATATTGGAACTGTGGATTGTTTACTGCTTTCTGTACTTTTACCTGGAATATAATCATTCAATGTTTGGTATAGATATTTTGGTGGTTTCTTAATGGGATTTAGTCTCACACCGTGTTTGGTCCATGCTTTTGGACCCAAACATATTATTTTGTTGTAGGTATAGATAATGGAACGAGCCCTTCCACTTTAGGAACTTGACATGCTATGGAGTTGGAGAGCATGGGACCAAGACTAGGCTTGCGATTCTATGGAGCTGTTTATATTTTCTTTTGTACTTTGGTTCAGTACTATTGTATTCAGAATTTTGACTTGTTTGGATATTTTCCTAGACATATGAATCATGCATCATTTAGTATACACTACTCTAGTTGTTTATTATCTCTAGTATTCCATTGTTCACTTGGTGTGGATTATTACTGCTTCCACTATTGTATATTGTTTCTCATACACTATTTACTCTAACAATAATGGCATAGTTTCCCCACTATCACACCCAAGGCCCTCCCTGCTAGTTGGTAGCCTCTAGCATTCGGGGAAATGCGCTTGAGGCCATGTGACCAAACGGGTATGGGGCGCCTCTAGGTGGCTTCTAAAACCGGAACGTTACAAAGTAGTATCAGAGGAATTATTTCCTCTTGACTTACTGTGTGGAGCCATTATCCTGGGATAGGATGGAATCGGTACTTGGTAAAAAGTTGTTCCCAGGAGTAGCTAACCCTTGTATAGGGTAAGGCCAATCTACCTCGTTTATTGCAATTTCTTCTAGTTTTGAAATTTTACAGTTGAACTGATTTTCACTGATGGGTGACTCAAATAATTTGTGTTGTTACTATTGACATTATTGGGGTTTCTATTTTTGTCGCAACCTGATGAGATGAGGTTATTATATCTCAAGAATCATATAAGAACTCTCTAGAAATCACATATCATGCATTTTTTCCATGCCATTTAGGGTGCATTAGATATTGCATGTTGTTGAGATAGATTTTGTGTATAATATGCATGATATTGGGATAGATTCTTGGTAGAATACCTACTTTCAATAGGTATTTCTATATGTGATGTATTTTTTGAATGAACGCCAAATTTTGATTCTTGAGGTGTTATGGGCCCTCAAGAATCGTAAATTGGTGGATCATTGACTTGTTTCCCTTGTATATGACATGTATATGATGTCAATATTTGATTCGCGATGAGTAGGGGCCCACAAGGATTGGAATTTGGAACCTTAATGATTGTTTTATGTGTTTTCTGGGCTCCAGAAGAGTTTTTGAGGCTATTGTCCAGAAAAATCTCGAATACATGGCATGTAATTTATGAATACACATCGTGTAGTTTTTAACTGTGTCACTAACTGTCTGGGCAGGGACACGAGGTTGTGGAAAATATTTTAAAAACACGACGTGTATGGTATGTACATGCTTTGTTGTAGTGTCCTTGTGTCTACTCATGTGACTAACATCACAGATGGATGAGACTTCTACTACACATGCCATGTATGGATTTAACACGTCGTGTAGTCTGACCAAGGTACCTGGTCATGTCACAAACAACATGGTTCGTGGAAATCCTTTAAGTACACTCCATATGCACATGGATCACGCCATGTAGAGTGAACTGCGTGTCCATTCACGTAATGAACAACACAGATCGGTGTTATCCTTCCTTAGTAAACGCCTTGTTTGTTTGGAACACATCGTGTAGTGTAACCTAGGTACATAGGCCGTGTCACTAACAACACGTGCCGGTGAAGCTTTTCTGGTACACGTCGTGTCCTTTTTGAGCATGCCATGTAGTCTAGGATTAAGAGGGCCATATGGGTTATCCATGAAAATGGACATGGTTAGGGGAATATAGCTCATGTACATGATGTGTGGGGGGACAACATGTCGTGTGGTTGGGGTGTTACATGTCCAGTTGGGGAAGAAGTACACACCCATGTGTTTGTATTAAAAGAACACGTCGTGTAGTGTTTATACACGTCATGTAGTCATGTTTTATAAAACTTGAATATTTCTTTCTCAAGTTCCCTTCTTTTACTCTTACATATTCAGTCCTTGATAATATTAATCTAAGATATGTGTTTTACCTTTCAGAATAATTCCACTGAGACGTCCTCCAGTTGTACGCCAGTTTCCAGATGGTTATTAGACACTAGACATGGCTGATCAAGGACCTCCTGCAGATCCTCCTACTGTACCAGCCTTCGAACCAATAGTTATACCGGTTAAAGGTACTGATGTAAAGTTCTAGGAAGGATTTATGAGGATGATGTAGGATTTTTAGGGTGTGTCGTCTCCTGCCCTGTCGACAGAGAAATTGATGTGGGTTTTTCAGCAAAAACATCCTCCCACTTTCTCAGGGGATGAAGGACCCCGGGCCAATAAATCATGCCTAGAGGCCACACTGACAATTTTCGAGCATCTGTAGATACCTCTAGAGAAGAGGGTGAAGCTCTCTACGTATATGCTCTGAGACTCTGCCAAGAGGTGGTGGGAGGTGATCTCACAGTATAGATGCCAAACGAGTATGACTTGGGATAAGTTTTAGTGCATCTTCTATGATTACTTCTACCCAAAGACCTTGAGGGCTGATCGATGTCAATAGTTTATGAGTCTAGAGTAGGGTACTCTTTCTGTTATGGAGTACTCACCTTAATTTACTAATATGCAGAGTTTCATGCCTACTCCAGGAGGCGATGAGATGTTCCTTGCATGAAATTTTGAGGATGGTTTGTGGCATGACTTCTGGTCGTAGGTGAACATCTTCAGGTTGACTTAAATATTTCCATCATCAACTAGGCACTAATCACTGAGTGCAATATGAGGGATTCTAGAGCTGTGAGCCAGGGTGGTTTGGCATCCAAAGATAGTATTCCCCAAGCTGATAGCAGGAAGCGTCGTAGGGAGTCTGGTCAAGGAGATCAGAATAGGTTGGATGTATCTTCAGGTATCCAGGTAGTATGCTACCAATGCGGGAGGAGCAGGCATACTATGACACAGTGCCAGAGAGACTCGATGGAGTGTCGATCTTGTGGCATGATGGGACATCTTCAGCATTTCTGTCAGATCTTATCACCTCTAACTGGTGGTAGGGGTTCTTCTATGACCCCTCATTCAGGAGAAGCATCACCAGTTTCTCACTAGTCTGGGAACTAATGTTCTTACAACCATTAGTGCCAAGGTGGATTTTGCGGCCATGGTGGTCAGTCACCAGGCTACCAGCGATAATAGAGTGGATCATCTCAGAGTGGTCAGGCTGGGTCAGAGGGTCGTGGAGCTAGCCAGACCATTGTAGTAGATAAGAACCATCAAGAGTAGGATCTCATCCCCTCTACAGTTCTATGTATGATCTTGGTAGCCTGAATTTTATCTTCAACTCTTTTTGATACAAGGGCTTCTCACAGCTTTATATTTTTCACTGTTGTGGAGAGTCTTGGTCTCTGCATCTTTTCTTCTACCAACATCTTGACTCAAGACACATTGTTTGGGACTTGGACAGCTAGTGTATGTCAGTGCAAGTAGTGCCCTCTAGAGGTTGGTGGGTGTCACATTCTATGGGACATGTATGTCCTAGAGATGACAGGTTGTGATGTCATTCTCAGGATGGACCAGTTAGTTCCCTTCCAGGCTGTTGTTGATTTCTATCGCTATAGGGTGAGTTTTATATCACCAGAGGTTGGATGTTTTCTTCACAAGGGTGAGTGTGATGTCTAGGAGAGTAGAGCAGGACTCGAGCATTATGGGCTAGGGGAGTTATAGCCCAGATTTCTAGTCTTTATCTGGATGACTAAGGGACTTCACAAATGCACTATCCCACGGTGGTGGAGTGTTTCAGGGACCTATTTCTAGAAGAATTTTGTAGTTTGAATCAAGTGCGTGAGGTATAATTTTATATTGAGATTTTTCTAGGGGAGGCACCAGTGTCTATTCCTCCTTATAGAATGGAAAAACCTGAGTTGGAGGAGATCAAGAAGTAGTTGGAGGAGTTGCTAGAAAAGGGTTTCATATGACCTAGTACTACTCCTTGGGGTTCGCCTGTCCTGTTTGTGAAGAAGGTAGATGGTAACCTTAGGCTTTGTGTGGATTATCAGAAGCTGAACCAGTTGACGGTCAAGATCCGATATCCCTTTCCTAGGATTGAAGATATCTTTGATTAGCTTTGAGGAGCCTGGGTGTTCTTGAATATTTACTTGAGGTTTGGTTATCATCAGTTGTGTGTTAGACCATCTGAAATACCTCTCACAGCCTTCCATAGCAGGTATAGTCTATACGAGTATATGGTTATGTCATTCGGTCTCACGGACACGCCTCCACTTTTCCTGGAACTGATGAACCGAGTTTTAAATCCATACATGGATTCCTTCATGGTGGTTTTCATGGATGATATCTTTGGGTACTCTCAAAATCAACATGACCAGGCTACCCATCTTGAGATCATTTGAGTACACTAAGGGAGCATCAGTTATATGCTATTCTCCTGAAGTGCTGCTTTTGGATGGACCAAATTCACTTCTTGGGTCATGGTATCTTAGAGACAGGAGTATGAGTAGACCCAGAGAAAGTGATGGCAGTAGTTTCCTAGGAGCATCCGAAGAACATATTTGAGGTGCGGAGTTTTCTAGGGCTATCTGGATACTACAGACACGTTATTCAAGACTTTTAACACTTATAATCACCGCTGATAGGTCTGAACAAGAAGGGTGAAAATTTATTATGGTTATATTCTTGTGAGTCATCATTTCAGGAGCTAAAGGGGAGGTCGACTTCAGAACTGAAACTAGTCTTTCCAGAGTCGGGAAAGAGCTATACTGTTTATTGTAATGATTCATGTATTGGGCTGGGAGTTGTGCTTATGTAGGGAGACGGATTTGTTGTGTACGGGTATCGATAGTTGTGGTCACATGAGAGGAACTACCCAACGAATGATATGAAGTTTGCAGTTGTTGTTTATGCCTTATGTTGTTAGAGACATTATCTTTTGGGAGATCATTTTCTGGTTTTCACTGACCATAAAAGTCTCAATTACATTTTCACCTAACGTGACTTGAATTTGAGGCAGAGAAGGTGGGTTGAGTACCTTCAGTACTTTGATTTAAATCTTGACTACACTCCTATGAAATGCAATGATGTGGCTAATGCACTGAGCAGGAGGACTAAGATACATGAAGTTCATGATGCTAGTAGTGAGTGGAAGCTTATGGATCTGTTCTCTGAGATGCATTTGGAGGTGCACAATAGGCAGGGAAAAACTTTTTTATCTTCTATAGCTGTTACCTATACCATTCTTGACCAAGTACGAATGAGGTAGCTATCTGATTATGAAGGCCTAGTCCTATAGGAAAGTGTGACAAGAGAGGACCCTATTCCTGGATGGACTGTAGGGGAGGATGAGATCTTGTGTTTACAGGGGTACGCATGAGTGCCATCCAATATACATGAGGAGATAATACAGGACTTTCATTCCTTAGTTTGGGTAGTTCATCCTAGCATCACCAAAATGTATCGTGATCTAAAATGTCAGTATTAGTGGCCACGTATGAAGTGGGATGTTGTTGGGTTTGTTATGAGGTGTTCCACTTGTCAGTATGTGAATCCGGGGCATCAGGGACCAGAAGGTCTTCTGCATCAGTTACTTATTCCCGAGTGGAAGTGGAATGATGTCGCGATGGATTTCATGACAAGATTTCTGAGGTCTCCTCGAGGGAACGACGTAATAAGGGTTGTCATTGACAGACTCATGAAGGTTTATCATTTCTTTCTGATCAAGGAGACCTTCAGTGTTGATTAGCTGGCACAGTTGTACATCCGTGAGATTGTACGTCTGCATGGATTTCTTCACACCATTGTATCCGATGGGGATGCACGTTTTACTTTTCAGGTTTGGTAGGGGCTTCAAAAGGCTTTTGGAATAAAGGTACTTTTGATTACAGCTTACCACCCCTGGACAGAAGGTCAGTCCGAGCGTACGATTCAGGTGCTTGAGGACATGATCTGAGCAATCATTCTGGATTTTGGAGGTTCTTGGGAGAATCGTATTCCTCCTGTGGAGTTTTCCTACAAAAATAGTTTTCAAGAAACTATTTAGATGGAACATTATGAGGATTTGTATGGTAGGTCATTCTGATCACCATTATGTTGGCTGGAGGCAAGAGAGGTATCTATGCTCGGACCTCATCTTGTCCAGGAGACCACAGAGCAGATAGAGTTCATTTGGAATAGGATGGCTACTGCACAATCTCGACAGAAGTCTTATGATGATCAGTGGAGACGACCTCTGGAGTTCGAGGTCGGGGATCAGGTTTTTCTGCATGTCACACCGAGGCTAGGACACAAGAGGATTAGGAGACAGTGTAAGCTTTCACTGAGGTACGTCAGGCCATTTGAGGTGTTGGAGTGAGTTGGGTCAGTTTCCTATCGGTTGTAGTTACCTCAGAGGTACCAGGCTATGCACGATGTTTTACACATTTCTCAGCTCTGACATTGCTTTTCAGACCCATTTCATGCCTTCCAACCCGAGGAAGTCAAGTTGGAGGTGGATGCATATTTTGAGGAGAATCCTATCCGAATTGTTGATTGTAGTACAAAGGTTCTTTGTGGCCGGTCTGTTCCTCTGGTATGGGTGTTATGGCCGCACAGGAGGGTAAAGGAAGAAACTTGGGAGAGGGAGGCCGATGTACGGTCACAGTGGCTGGAGTTGTTCAATGTTTCTTCTTCTACACCATGCTGGGGAAATTTGAGGACAAATTTCTTTAAGGGGGGAAGTTTTTAAGAACCCGGATCTTATTTTCGGGTATATTTTTTCCTTTTTCTAGAGTATTTGAGAAAAGAGGAGTTTCTAGAAATTTTTTAAGTACACTATGTACTTTATGAGTGCACGTCGTTTACTTCATTTCCGTAGGAGGCCAGGTGCTGGCAGTGTTCTGGAAACAGACACAGTTATGTGGGGTGATGTGGAGGTCGCTTAAAGTATAGTATAAAAAAGTAGAGTACACGCTGTGTACTTTCTTTTTTTCATTAAATGTATCAGGGACGCGTCTGAAGGACAGAAACCACTCCTTCTAGGTTTCATTTGTCTGAGAGCATGGAGTATCTGCAGATCTTCGATGAGCCCTCGATCCTCAGTCCATCCTACGATTAGAGTACTGTTGATTGTGTTGTAATCTCATCGGTGATTTATTTTTTCTTCTTGAAACTTGTTTTCCAATTTCTCTAGTTTTCCATGTTTTCATGGGTTGAATGTTTTGGATGTTTTCTTAGATATATGACGTTCCAAGAAGAATTCAAGCACTGTGGTTCTATTATATTGATATCCTAACCCCGAGGTAGGAGTTTTGTGACTTTCCGTTCAATGTCTTTGATTATTATGTGCAAATTCCACGAATACCCTTGAACGGGGTATTGCGTGTTTATGGTTTTACTCATTTTATTTTCCTACCATGATTTTATGCCTGTGTAGAGGTAATTTGGATATTAATTGGATGGATTGTTATTCCTTTGATGTTCTGCTCATGCCTTGTTCTGTTTATGACTATTTGGTCCTGTTTTGCCTATTGGTCGTTTACCTGTTTTCCATGCCTTGTGGTCGTAGGATGGAGTGTTGTTTTTCTGTCATGCGTAAGATATTGTAGAATGTTTAGCCAAGTAGTTCTGTAGGTTTAATTTGGCCTTATATCATTACTATGAAATAACTTACATGGGTCTGTGAGAACCTGGTGTTATAGACTAAAAGAGGATAGACCGAGTGAGCTTCCTCAGAGAGTCTTTGAACATTATAGACTATAAGACGATTGACCAAGTGAGATTCATCAGAGATTCTTTAAAAATTATAGACTATAAGATGATAGACCGAGTGAGCTTCCTCAGAGATTATTTGAGTTTTATATACTATAAGGTGATATACCGAGTGAGCTTCCTCATAGAGTCTTTGTTTTACTTGAACTACTTTGAACCACTCCATGCTATAAGGGGAATTGACCGAGTGAGCTTCCTCAGAGAGTCTGTGAACAACCTAAGGATATAAGAGGGATTGACTGAGTGAGATTCCTTGAGGAGTCTCTTGACCTTGAGTCTATATGGGGAATTTACCTTGTGTGCTTACTCAAAGAGTCCCTAACTACCTTAGACTATAAGGGGAATTGACTGAGTGAGCTTCCTCAGAGAGTCTTATAATTTTCATATGACCAAACCAGTGGGGTTAGGCTGAGTATACTACCCAGAGGGTTGTTGGTACTTGTTAGGTAGGACCAGAGGGGATGGTTGTGAGTACTTCCCAGAGGGTTACCTGTTTCTGTTTAGCTTCTTGTCAGCTGTAGCTTGATATTGGAACTATGGATTGTTTACTGCTTTTTGTACTTTTACCTGCCATATATTCACTAACTGTTTGGTATAGATCTTCGGGTGAGTGCCTAATGGGATTTATTATCACACCCTATTTAGGACATGATTTTTTTCCCAAACAGATTATGTTGTTGCAGGTATAGATAAGGGCAAGTGCCCTTCCACTTCAGGTACTTGACTTGTATGGAACTTGAGAGCATGGGACCAAGCCTAGGCTTGCAATGCTAATGGGTTGTTTATATTTTCTTTTTTTATTTGGTTTAGTACTATTGTATTCATAATTGTGAATTTTTTGGTTTTTTTCCTAGACATATGTAACATGCATCATTTATTATGCATTTCTCCATTTTTTTTATTATCTCTAGTCTTTCATTTTTCACTTGTGTATGGATTATTATGGAATCTTCTATTGTATATTGTTTCTCATCTGTTGTGTACTCTACCAAAGAGGGCATAATTTCCCCACTATCATGCCCAAAGCTCTCACTGCTAGTCGTCAGCCTCTGGCATTCGGGGAAATGCGTTTGAGGACATGTGACGAACCAGGTACGGGGCACCTCTGGGTGGCTTCCAGAACCAGGACGTTACATAAGCCCCAATATATAATTGATCTAGTTGAGTTAATTGAGTTATAGAAACAATTATATGGTTAATATGATAAAGGTTTCATTCATCCGTGCTTTTCATCGTAGGGAAAACATATTTTATTTATAAATAAAAGGGTAGTTCAATGAGGTTATGAATTAATTATATAGAAGAAAATTTAATTATTATTAAAAAATATCAATTTCCATATATTTATTACATATTTGATCATATTAAAAGTTCTCACAACCTATAAAAAATAATATTTATTAAGGTTATACTTAGTTAAATGTTTCAAAGGATGATATCCTAATGAGAATAATTTTTATAATGCATTTTCATTATAAGATAATAGTAATTCGTTTTGTCTTGATAAATTCACCCACTATTTTTATGGATTTGATTAATGAATTACTAAATTATTATCTTAAAAAGTTTTTATGGTATTAATTTATGATTTTATTTTATACTCTAAAATTTATGAGGATTTTGAAACTCATTTGAAAAATGTTCTTTAGGTTTTCAGGAAAAATAATTCATATGTAAAATCTTTGTAAACATAAATTTTTTATACAAAAAAGTTTATTTTATTATATATATTATATATAGGGATGGTATGTCTTTTGGACATAAAAAAATTCTATAGAATGAAAATTATCTACCATTATCGGTAAAATATTTATTTTCCTTAGTTTGCTAGTTTACTATTAATAGTTTATCAAAAAGATCACCTAATTAGTTAATATGTTAACCATATTAACACATAATGGGTTTAAATTAACATTGTAAAGGGAATTTGAATATAAAGTTAAATAGTTTAAGAGGATTTTATTAAATGATATATTATTAACTCTACCATCTAGTAAATAATTATTTTATATTTATAGTAGCATATCAAGGAATAATCATGAAATTTTTAATTTAAAATGATAGAGTGTTGGATAATGCATCGTCAAAGTTCAAACCCCATTAGATTAATTTTCCATCACATGATTTAGAGTTTTTCGTAGTGATTTTTTCAATATATATTTAAAAAAAATATATCTATAGATAGAGATCTGATATAAACACTAGCCATAAGTGCTTTAAATATATATTCACCCACAAATATCTTAATATAATGAAATGGATACGTTTATAACTAATGAAGGATTATGATTTTGTTATTTATTATAATCATTGGAAAGAAAATAAGGGAGTATATTCATTTAGTATAAACACCATGGGGTCTTATCCATGATGAGGAAGAAGATTGAATCAATTATTAAGGACTTCATAAGAAAGGACATGGGTGTTATAATGTAATAGAAAACATCAGTTTTTTTCAATGTAAGTATCCTTAAATATTTATTAGGGAGGATTAATAACTCTTAACGTGATGGGGATACACTATAAAAAATATGGAGGATGGGATAAATAGAAAATTACCAGATTTTAACAATAGTGATGCTTTATTTTTTTCCTTGGTAAAAGGTTAAATTTTTCATGATTAAAAAGTGTGAAAAATGATTAATTTTAAGAGTATCATAACAAAAACTTCTCTATATATCCTATAAACACTGAGAGGTATAAGAATATATGATAGAATTTCTAGTAAAAAAATATAAATTGATAGAGTAAAATTAAAATCCATGATTATTAGTATTCAAATAAGTTAAGGATGAGAGAAAAAATCAAAAATAACTATGAAAAATTTACCCATACCAATGTAGAAAAGTGTTGGAACTATGGTTTTCACAGTGCAAAATATATTATATTTTTGTGTTCTTCTTCAATATACACTCTATTGATCATGGAATTTACAAGAAAAATGATCTTATGAATCATGTGGCTTCATTGTTGAAGGAGGAATAGTTTCATTGTGTTTTAAAAAATTCAGTTGAAAATTTTTGTTATTAGAGAAAGTTACTTTTGGAAAAGAAAATATTCTCATGTATAAAAAATAGTTTTGCAACAGGTCAAAAGAGTTTATAGAGTTGCGTGAACATTTGTTTCTAGACAGTCATCATTGAAATAAGGCTATGAAACGATTTTTGAGAAAGTCTTGATGTTTAATGAAAATCATAGTAGTGTGGAATCGATAAGTAATAATAATGTTTCAAAAAAAGCGACATCAAAACATTTATGATTGTAGAACCAAAACATTCTGCATAAGGGTGATGGCACACAAGGATGTTGTGAAAAAAGTCCTCGACATATATAATGATTTTTTCACCTCCATCCTAAATAATATGACACTCATTGAAAATATGGAACCTCTGCTTCAAAAAAGAGTTTCAAGAATTATGGTTGCATGAATCATGTTGCTTACATATATAACATATTCACATTTCACAAAAGTTAGAGTTTTGTGAAAAATGAAAAATTATTTGAAAAATTAAGTGTCACGCAAAGTTATAAAATTTGTGTGAAATATGAAGTTTCATGATGAAGTAAAAAATATGTTCAAAAACTAATTACGTTCACTAAATAAAAATAGTTGTGTGATGGTTAAAGAGTTGTGCATTTAATGGGTTTTAAACATGTGGTTTGAGAGAATGGTACATGCATGTGCATCAATTTAGGACTATAGTGAAATTAGAATATCTTACTAATCAAGGACAAAGATTTATATTCTAGATCTATTGAGGTGATCTTCATGTTGATTAGTTTAGTAAGAGATCACCCAAGGTAGTGAGAAAGTGGGGGTCGATGGATGACATCTAAGGTAAGTAGTGTGTTATACATAAATTCAATTAATGGTTGTGATTTAAGAATTCACTGACCCTATATATTCTATTTCAACACACAATATCTCATGAAAATTATAGGATTCAGGTATGAATGACACACTATTGGCGTGTACTCCTTGGACTATCCCTTAGTGGTGAACTAGGTGAAACTACAATGAATTGTATCTATTTTTTATATGGGTGTTTAAAATTTTCACAAATCCATTAAACATGTTAAAAACGTTCCTTCTAACTTGGGTAAAAGATCTATCTCATTGAAATAAAAGGTTAACACCCTAATTCACCCCTTCCCTCTCAGGGTGTTCTAGGGTCCTACAAAATGTGATAAAATTAATATAGATTTCATACCTTCTATACCTAAGGAATCCAAGGAGAATAATATTTTATGGTTTATTATATATCTTCTTGAAAATTAATCTCATTTCATATAAATTCATGGTTATTTTCCTCTAGATCATATCTCTAGTTTTTATATAAATTAATTCTTGAGACGTCAGGGAATATCCTAATCAATATTCTCTGATCAGGAACCATGTTTCCCCAAAAAAAAATTTAGATGTATCCAAATTGATTTATATACAGAGATTGGTCTTCATACCACATATCATACTCAAATTAATAAACTATATGAAAATATTATATATACATTGGAGGATATAATATGTTTAAGGTGACTAGGCTTCTAAGAAAGTTGGGATTAGTATTTACCTTAATCTGATTTTTTATAAAATAATAGTTACTACACTAGAGTAACAATGGAACCATTTCTATCATAGTATGAAAAGATATTTCATACTATGATATATTTGAGTGGAGTTATAGAAAGGAAGTTATTGGGTCCATAAATTGTGGAAAAAACATCAAACAAGTTAAGATACATCTAATTTCATATAAAGGTTACACAAATTATATTAAAAAATCTCATGATAAAAAAAAGAGGATCTTGAATTCCATGTAGGGGTACATGACTTCATAATGATATCTCTATGGAATGGAGTTATGCGAATTGGAATGATATGGATGTTAGGTCAACATTACATTAGGTCAATTAAAATATTATATTGAATATGAGCTATATAAAATCAATTAGACATGAAACCAAACCTATATAAATAGTAATAAAACTTTGATATATCATTTATAAAGAGGAATATTATAGACCTTTTTCATGTTATAAAGGTAGATCATGTTCAGTTTGATATTTAATTTCCATTTCAAGTAGGTCCATTTCAGATCTTTGATTAGAGAGAGAGAGTTTTCTGGAATCAAATGACTAGAAATTTGGATATTCATTAGAGAAATAACTTGCTAGTGGAGTTAGCCTAGAGCCTAAGGATTCAATGATAATGTATTTTATTATTATTTTCACGGATAGATTTATAGTTTTTTGGATAAAATTATTATAATTTTTACAATGTAATGCCTGAGAAATTCTAGTAATAAATAAACATATTCTATTATCAACAATATACTATACATAAAATATATATTTATTAAGACCAATATTAATAATAATTTTATATTTATAGAAATAAATAATTCAGGTCTAATTTATATTTCTCATGGACTATATTCTTTGAAAAACATGGTATACTAGTTAATAATATCCTTGAAAACATCCCCAAATAAATAAAATTCATCCAAAACTATTTGGGAAAGTTTTATTAAAAAAACATTGGTTTCTATTACAATTACTCCAATTGACACTTTTTCTAGCACAATTGTTAAATAATATGTGAAAAGAAATGGGTTTTCCTAGAAAAATAGAAAAATAGTATCTTCTAGGAGCCAAAAGAAAAGGATCAACACACCACTAGAATTATTGGATCATCCACTCTTCTCCCACCCCCCAAATAAAAAAATTCTATATATGTTTTTAAATAGATAACTTAATGAGAATTATATAATTATATAGTTTGAGTCCATTATAAGGATCATATTTTATTCTAAGAAATGATAATATCTCATGAAATAAAGGAAATATAGGGAGATAGTAATGAGATAATCGATAGGATGCCTCGTTCACCTTAGACCAACCATATCTATGGCATTGGATACCAAATATCGGAGCTCTAAACACTCCAATTTATTCAAAAATTTAATAAAATATGTTTTCTTATTTGATTAATTAATGTTGTTATAATTATTTAATCCCATAGACTATAAAAATATTCTATATTTTTGAACTTGGAAAATATTTATTTATAATGAAAACGAATGTGGAAGCGATTCAACCATTAACCATATATTGTTTAACTAACTAATAAATTAGAGAGTGGAACATGAATTATACAATATGATTCATTATATTATGACATTCATTTTAATATCCTATGATATAACCATGGTATTGGATCAGATTTTAGTATATCATAAGAAACATTATACCCAAAAGACATAAAAATATACCTTTACATTTTGGATTTCACACCATACAACATCCCATAGTGTCTCATACAAAATATGAAAAAATAATCCATTTATATAAAGATTTTAGAGCTTAGATCCATTGTTATAAACATTTAATAATGAATTGTAGATATTTTATAATTAATTAACCAACACTAATAATAAATTAAATACACTAAAATACATATTTTAATGGTTTATAAGTAGATTATAAATTATATAATTCAATTAAATATTAAAAAAATAAATAAAAATATTTATCCTCTTATAATATTGGATGATATATCAATATCATATTTCATGATTTAGTTCAAAAATTATATTTCATCTTACAAATTATGTATTGCATCCTGTAATAGATAATTAAGAACTATAACTTATGTTTTAATGTGTACAATATTGTAATATGTGTTATGGTTTAAAACTAATATCATAGCTTCTGAACAATTTAAGTTGTCTATGATATCATCTTCTGTGGTTGGGAGTCATATTTTATGACATGCTTGATATATATTTTTTTGAGGAACTATTTATGATATGAAAAATGTGTACTTTGGAGTCATTATATGCAATAATTATCCATATTCTATATTAAAATATGTTTAAAATTGAAAAAATCACTCTCCATCACTACTTATAGTATCCTATATCATATTGTATAACCCTATCACAACTTATGATATACTTTATCATAACACCATCAACAGTTAATGATCAATATCCTTTTTTATGATTCGGAATACAATAAAAAAAATTATCTTTTATATTCAATATGTTTTTAATAAACATTTAAATCATGTAAATCTCTTATACCACTGATGGGATTCTAAGGATCATGTTGCACTTATTCAGGAACTATAAGATAAGAAAACCCAAAACCCTGGAACTTTATTCTATGAAAAAACCATGTATAATATAAAATAAGAACATATGTACCTTACATTGAATATGGTTGATTCTATAAAATAATTGGCATAACTATACAAAAAATCATTATTTATCACGAAATTTTATTAAACTAAAATTATTGTTACAACTAGAGACACTCTGAGAGGTGGTAAATTAAGGTGAATCCTATTTTAACCATTTACTATTACTGATCAGTTTTCTATTTCTGGATCTTATTCATATGTTATAAGGAACTTATTTTAACTAGTTTCATGATTAATCACCTTTATCAACTCCACAAATGATAAAAATATATTCCATAAAATAAAGATGTATGGGAAAATGAAGTATTACTTTGTTCAATAGAAATAAACAATCTATGGAGCACATAATGAAAATGTATCAATGTGTTAGGAAGATATGTGACTAACTACATGTATAATAAATATTTAATGAATTAATTCTACTAGGGATAGTCCCTCTTCTTTACCTCTTTTCACTGCTTTTTTGAATGAGTTTAAAGGTTTATAAAAAATCAGATCTCTGAGGTAAGAAAAAAATTATATTTAACTCCACTTTTATACTCCATTGATCCCTATTTTTAATAAACTTATCTATCTTCCGAGATAGTTCATATTTTTCTATTAGTGTTATGGATTATGTTTTCTCTTAGATAAAAGTAGTTATCTGACTATTCGCAATAAATGGATAATTATGAATGGAAAATATCAAGTTTCATTCCTTCTCTTTGAACCATATGAATATAATTCCTTACTAAAACTATATTATTGGACATCCTTGTTGGCATCTAGATATGTCATCATATTTAGTCTTCTCCTTCGTCCACCTTGAATCCATATATTAAATTATATTTTCTTTATTATACGTATAAAAACTATACAATAAATATATTGTAAGATGTATTTTTCTCTTCCATTGATGAACAAATGTTTCAGAAAATAATAGAAATGGTGAATCTCTCTATTTTATTGACTTACCATCTCATATAAACACTGAATATCCATGTGATATAACTTTCTATATTTCAAAAATTTTAATCCTAATTTAATCTTGGTTTTGAGATCTCCCTCAATAAATCTACCACAATTCATGCTTCAAACTATTTTTTACCTCTGAATGAGATATTTTCAATATTTTAAATAATAAAATAGTGAGAAATCCTCCATTTTCCATAATTAATAATCATTTTTATTTTCCCCACAGATCAAGTACACTATTTTTCTACAGAATATATAGATATCTATATTCAAATTTTATAAAACTATCAATCATAATTTACAATTTTGAAATTATAATTTAATCCACATGGCTTACTACAACTGCTTTTCATGAACACATGAAGCACATATCATAAATTTAAATTAACTTGAAATATAAAAGGATAATCCAATATATATTCCAACTTGACTCTTTTCATGTGTGTTATAACAAGTTATTGATCATATTTCATGATTAAAAAAACACTTATCAGATACTCTAGCTGATTATCCATTAAAAACAAATGAATTCAACATATAAAATTTACATTAAACGGCCTCCAAGATTCTAAATTTAGAAAAGTTAACTAACCTTATGAAATTTTTGATGTTTCTCAGGAATAAAATAGTAAACTTTATAAACTCCATATGAAACATAAAAATTTCATATATCAGTATCACAAATTATATTCTAACATATGTTTTTAATATGAACCTTAAAAGAACTATTTTAATATTATGATTAATATTATGATATTCGGGACTCATCTTACAATCTCCCAGTGAAACCTTAAAAATCTCATAGGTAAACCTTATGATCACATGGTGTCTTCCAATCCTTAGAAAATTAGTTTTACCTTCACAGTGTGATTTATATACCTTTTCCTCATTTTCAAATTTAGTGACCCTTATAGGTTTTTCTAAAGGAACCATACATGCATTGGGAATCTTCTAGAATTATCCAATTTACACAATATACTAACAACTAGAGTTTTGGAAAAATATATATAATCAACCAATTATTATGAGATTAAAAATAAGTATTATAAATTCTTCATTTCCTAGATCTTTTATATTTGGAGTTTTAGACAATTAGGATAACCATTAAAAAAGAAAATTTATATTTCAATAGGGTCTATATTTTTTACAAAAAAAATAAGTTCTTAAATTTATATTATAGTCTCATTATTGACATTTTTTATTCATTAAAGAAATTTAATCATTGATTTTTATAAAATCTATACATATATGAAAATATTTTGAAAACATGAGATGAAAAAAATCATGGAAGGAGACATTAAATGAAATGAAACTCATTAGGCCTTTGAAATTTATTTAACGCCTATGAAAACTCATTCCTTTATAAAAAAAAATTTCTATAAAACTAACCATTAAATATGAAAAAAAAAATTGATTAAATCATTTCATATAAAAATAACATGAGTTATCATAAAAAATGAATGTTACTTTGAAACACTATATTCATAATAAAATAATGGAATATCCTATCATTAACAACATATATTCATAATGGAATCACTAAACCAATTAATTCCAACATAAACTAATAATTAAAACAACTAACATGATAATTTCAACATTCTCTTTGGACTAACTTATATATAGTTAACTATGTCATCATTACCAAATTAATTTTAGGGAAATATCAGACCCACCCATAATAATAATTTAAAATTACCTTTAAGGGTTTTTGTTCACACCACAATCCCTACTTCCCCCACAAGTTTGTTTTGTGTGGTTTATGGACTACCATATGTATTAATTTTATCCTAAATTTTTGGATATTCAAGTGGTTTAAAAAATCATATCAGGTTATCCCATTCAATTTTATTTTTAAGATAGTGTAAAGTATACTTAAAAATCATTTTAATATATGTAAGAACTTTATAGAAACATTTTTAATAAACCATATATGAACAAACATGAGTTTAAAACACTGAAAACAATATTTTAAATAACTACAATTTATAACTTTGGTAACTCTTTAATTAAAAGTATATTTAATGGAAAAAAATGATAGGAGTTTTTAAAACACTAAAATATCATAAAATTCATTATAAAATGAATACATATGGTTGTCTATAAACCTCAAAAATTAAACATTGGGGGAAATTGGTATTAGTCGCAAAGAAATAATATTCTTCCAAGAAATCTCTTACCTAGAGTCCTGACTCACCAAGTATCTCTTTTACATTCTTAAATAATAAAATAGTATTCATTATCAACTTTATTATGAGCCTTTTTCATGTTTCTTTAAAATTATTTCTTTTATTTAATTTATTACCATGTATTATTTAGTTAATAAGTCGGTTAAGTGTATGTCAGATGTTTTTATGTTTTTTGGTTCATAAACTCTGAAATTAACTTAGTTTCATTGACCATGGTTAAAGAGGTCATCTGTACATTTCTTCTAAAATATAAAACATGTGCAACCTAAAATTCTCGTACATTTAAAATACTTTTATAATCGACCATGTAAGGCGGTCTTCATAAATGAATCACATAATTTCATGGACACAATTTTTCATACATACGCATGATCTAAATTTTCATTTTTCTAATGGTTAAATGAATATTTATGTTTATATACTAATAATTATATTAGAGAAATATAATTTATTCATTATATTAATCCTTATGACTTTTATTTAAGCCATAAATTAAAAAATAATCACATCACTGCATTGATGTGGAAGTTCACCTGTACACCCGAGTGATGTTATCATTTTCAATGTATTGAAGGGTATGATGGTATATAATATATTATCATTAAATAATCCAAAAAAATTCATAAATATTATATATAATTATTAACTTAATCTTTATAACCATCCATGGTAGGTGGTGATTAAAAATGCACATGTCTCATTAATGAGGTGGCAATCCACACGTAGGCACTAGTGATTTTTTCGTTTTCCATATAATGAAAAGGAAATGGAAAATAGTTAATCCCTAATAATAAAAAAATTTGAGTATATTAAATATATTTATTTCATTATTCTAGTATTTTTATAATAGCATTTAAATATTTACAATATGAAATATACTTGAAATAATTCAGTTGTGTCTTATACCTTTTCTTGGAATATCTTTCATCGGTGTACACGTTAAGACCTCTAGGAAAAGAATTTTGGTGATAAAATTACCTATAAGACATAGAGATGAGAGTTGTAAAGTGAATTTGGTTTGTATTGGTTCATATATAATGATTAATCTATGGTGATAAAATATTATATGATGTGTCATTTATAAGTGATGGGAGTGATACTCCTCTAAATTTTATGAAGTATAAAAAAATCATTTTTAGGGGTAAGTGGAACAATGGATACCAAATTTTGAAGGTAAAATAATTTAAGGTCAAAAACAAATTAGCAATCATTCATATTTGGGAAAGTATTTGAGATATTGGAAGACTTATATCTTATTTTAACCCCCTAACTAAATATTTTTACATGTACCGTGGTGACAAAATTTTTCGATGGTAAAAATTTATTATGAAAAAAATGAAATTGAACTAAATATAAAACTTGATATAATGAATTAAAATATTGAATAAATTTATTAATAATAAATTTTTATAATTTTTATAAATTCATTCAAATATAAGTGTAGAATTCATATAAAAACCATTTTTTATAAAAAAAACATTTTTTATGTGTGAAAATGAAGTTATACATAATTAAGAGCAAGAATCCTTATTAATAGTGATTTCCATTAATTTATTTTATTATAATTAAAAAATAAAGGTTATTTTACATTATAACCATTCAAAAACAGAATGGAACTAACCAAAAACACTATTAAAAGCAATGAATCAAAAATATTTTTTAATTAGATTAAAATATAACATAAGTTAAAGAGGTCAATAAAAATTTTAAAAAATTAAAAATAATGTTTTTAAATGTTTTATTATACTCATTAAACATTTCATGGTTTTATATTATGGTCTAATATATTTTTAAATAAATCTTACATCAAGGTGATGTCATAAAATTATGGTATTCCTAAAAATGATATTTTTCACTATTCACTCAAAAAACAACAGTTTCATAAAAATAATAAAAAATCACCCCATTAAGAATTTTATATTATAATTCAGAAAAAAAATCCATTTTTTCAAATATAATTTCTAAAATTGGTAAAAATAATTCTAATATTATTCCTCAAAATGCGTAAAAAATGTTTTTAGAAAATAAATATACTTTTAAAGCATGAAATGAATTTATTCACATTCCTTATCTAGCTACAAACATTTTATGATTGAAAATTTATTTTAATGAATATATTATAAATAAATTTTAATAAAACAATTAATCAATAATTATTAATATAATTTATTAATATAAAAATACATTTCTCACTTAAAAATAATTTTATGAAAAACATAACTTTTAACATAAAATGATTTTATAATCATTTATAAAAAAATTATAATCAAAGTATGATTGATTTTTAATTATTTTAAATATATAAAAATAATTTTACATTAAATTTGACACTCCAAATATAAGAGAAGAACCTCTTACATGGAACATATACAATATAAAGAAACCATTATTTTAAATAAAAAATGACCATTTTGAACAATAATTGTTCTTAACCTTATAGTATTTAATTAGTTACATTAAAAATTGAGTGATTATTTTATATTAATTAATCAATAATATTGTACAACAAAAACTTTTATACATTTATTTCGTAATATGGTTTCTCCTATTCATACACATCAATACAACATTTAACTTATAATTATCATATTAAAATAATAATGTATTTTTTTTGTTTAATCTTTATGTTGTATGTTGTATAAGATATTGAGCATAATATTCATTTAAATGAATAAAAATTAAAATCATGGGTGGTCACATTCTCCCCCCTACAGAAATTGTGGCCTCAAAATTTTAACTCATGTATGCAGAACAAATAATTTAAAACATTTTCAAAATCAATTCCAAGGAGTGTAAGAAAAATATACATAATTGGAAAGATATATCAATTATATTTCTTTTTTATAAGAACATTAACTTTGAATTTTAGACTACAAAACATACCGTTTTCTAAATACTTCTAAAACCAATAATTTACGAGAATGAGACTCATTTTAGTGATAGAGTTTTTAAATTCATACCATGATAGTTAAGTATATATTTTCATTATGTTATGATATATTTATCTTTATTTTTATAAGTATTTATTTCACTAATAAGATAGAGATGAGAAAATAAAATTACATAATTTCTTTCCATAATTTAATCCTTCATTGGGGTGTTAATCTATTTTTAAGCTCTACTTCATCCCCAATTATAAATGATAAATGATACTTTTTCATTCCTAAAACACTAAAATTAAGTTTTAACATATCGTAAGATCCAAAAAAAGTAATAAAATTATTCTATCTATTTCAATCTACTTACCATTACCAAAATAGTTTGAAAAAAGTATCAATTAACCATTTTATGAAGGAATAATTTTTGAATGTCCAAAACTATAACAATGACAACAAGATTTCATATTAAATCATTCTATAAATAACTAACCTCAAAACAATTCAAAATGTTCTAGATCAAAAATGGAACCCAAGGATTAGAAAAAATTGATACATATTTTTTGTAATATCAACATAACATTTATCTCTTTATGATATTAATTACTGATAATTTTACATATAAAAAATATATATTCAATATTAATATATTTTACAAAATAATCTAATATTTTTATTAAATATTATTAATGAGAATAAATTCATAAAAACCCATATATACATCCAAATGATTACTCAATATATATTCATAAAATTAATTCACATACTAGCCTTAATTTTATATTCATCATAATCGTATAATGTTCCCAAAAATATGAGAACCCTTTATCCCAATTAACTACAATTACCTCAACATTAAATAATGTATGAACCTTAAACATTATCTATACCATTCATATACAATATAATAACATTATTCTAAAATATCCTTCTAATTAAATCACTTGATAAACATAAGGTTTATATATTCCTCAATTATGTATTCTTCCAAAAAAACCAATCAAATTTAGCAAAAATATATTTAATCAACTTAAATGCACATCTCACAAAACCTTAAAGGGGGTATCTATGAATCTGAACATATAATAAACTATAGGCTTATTAACCCATGATGGTATCTAAAACTATTAAAATATCCTCATTTATTCATTTTAGACTATAAATTTATCAAATTTATTTGATACCAACTACAAAAACATGTACAAAATCAACCCCTAATTTGGAGTTAAAATGTAATTAACCAACATGCTCCATACCTTATTAAAATTCTCAATCTGGCCCACAATAAGGACTGAAGTAAGTTATTAATCACCCTGGGTTGACATAAGCACCTAGACATTAAGAAATCACCACTTGTAATTGATTTCACTAGATAAATAATTAAGGAAAGAAGTATTGGAAATTTAAAAAAAAACTGGCATGGGACATCCATACATCATATTTCTATTCAATAAAAAACAATAAACTCCAATATCAACACTATGAAAATAGAGAAACAACATCAAGAACCAAAAACCAGCCTTACCCACTGAACACCCACTCCTATAAGGCCAATACTCCCACCCCTAAAATCTATACTTATCTCAAAAGAAATGATAGCTACCCTCTATCTGTAGAAATTGATAAATACATAATATACCAATTTGATAAAGTAATTAAAATAAAAAAAAACTCAAAACATACACGTCTCATTGTGACTATAAAATTCATTTTCCAACACACAACAACCATTATCCCCTATGAAAATAATAAAAGATAATTTTAACTACATCTAAAAAATGATAATGATATGTTGGTGTTAGAAAACAAGAACTTTGTAAGGATGTCATATGACAAACCACGCCTATGCCTTACCATTATGGACAAATCCATTAAATTTGGGTCGAAAAAAAATAATATTTAAAAATATGCTTTTCCATTTCCCTAAAAAAATCAGTAATAAACCATTTCTTTAGAAAAACCATTTCCCTTTTAATTTTCAAAAAATAACCCAAATAGTGATAGGCTTTACAATAATCCAAGTATAAAAGGAATGATTTGGTAAAGTAAAAGTATTAGTGATAAATTATAGTCGTAAAAATAATATAATTAGGTGCTATAAAACATATGTAAATACAACTATCTTTTTATCATTTTATACATGCACAAAAACCAATAAAATTAGAATTTCAATATCATACCTTCTAATTGGAGTAAAATGAGAGAAACAACCATGTTAAATCCCTAATTAGTTAGGTTAGTTAGTATCCTAGGTACATATCACCTTGGTGATCAAACATATCCCTTATCATGTAGGATTCATTGGAGGGGACTCACCCATGTTCTAATGGTAATAATCCATGTCACATCATTAATTTTGTATTGTATTATAATACTCTTAGAGAAACCCAGGTTGAGACATTTTTAGCTTTCCTAGATAATAGTCCTAGTCTACACACCGAGGTATATATGGGTTCCCAAGTGCCATTCCCAAAGACTGTAACACATGAGGGATGTGTGGTAGAAAAAACACATTTCAAACATATAAAATTGAAAATAAAGAATACAATAACACCTCACCTCCATGCACTACCAGTGTGGAGCCCATTTTTTCTAAAAAACATGCCATCATTCTCAACATATCCAACCTTAGTCCAAAAAAATATTCAAAATATTGGGTTCCATTAAAGTGAGTCTTACTATTCAAAGAACTTTGAAAACTACCAACCAAGGATTGAAATTTTAGAAATAGGAAATAATTTTCTCAAAAAGAACTATTTATACTATAGCTTTCATGTTTCAGAACCATTCATAAACATATATTCAAATTATTATATATATAAAAGTAAACATTGACCCAATGTACATGTTCCCATTACAGTGGGTGAATATATACATATAAGGTACCTATATATGTATTTGTATATTTATATATGAATAATTATCATTTAATATGTCTAATTATTATAAATAACTAATCAAGTATTTATGAAACAAAAACATGACATTGAGATTTTATTTAAAACTAGCAAAAAAACCAAAACATTCTAAGTCACTTAAAATTTACATGATAAAAATCTTATGGAATCAAAATGAAACATCTAAGAGATGTAACATTTCAAAATAATAATGAAATCATTCTTTTATATGAGAATATGAAAGTGAAAATATGAAGAAAGTGTAGAAAACATGAAATAAGTCAACTCCTTCCACCATAATACATTTCAAAAAAATTGTTACTAAAAAATTTAATAAAAAAAATTTATTTAAATAATCAATAAATTATAGATTGAATTTAAATGTTTATATATAGGTTAAAATTCCTAAAAATATGGAATCGTGTTGTACAAGGTCCAAGAGTCAGCCCCTTCGATGAACATTATAAGAACGGGCCTCAAATCATTCCTTTGTGAACCCAAAGGATTGATAATCAACAAAAAAAACACCTAAAAATGGTTATGATTCACTCTAGGTTGCACAAACTATATGGGGAGAAAATGAAACAAAAAATAGAAAAAAAAATAAGTAGTGGGAGGGTGAGAAGAAGAACAATAATACCCTACCTTGGGAGATCACACAAGAAAACATCATTAAAATGGACGTCTGAGGGAGAGGGGAGGAGGAGAACAAGTGAACTAGGATACCCAACTATGTTTTTCACAAAAATGGGAAGTGGGTAGGAAGACTTTGGCAGTTTATATGGAAACGAAATAAGGAAAATGTAAAATCCAATTTATAAAAAACCCCAATTTGGAAACAATGCACAATTTGGCCACACAGTGGGCCAAAACTTGAAAAATTGGGTGTCTTCCTATGAAAGAAAATACACCCCACATGGTTAGGGTATAAGATTATAAAATCCTTTCATTATCCTTTCAGTCATCCTTAAAAATGTTATAGATCCATCATGTTAGTTTGAACACATATTCTACTAATTGTTTGTCAATAATGTGCCTATATTAAATATCCCAAATTTTTATATCTAAAATAATCCATAGACTAAAACTCAAAATAAAATATAATAAAACAAAAAATTAAAAAATAATTAGATAAATAATGGTTTGGGTGTGACAATTCTCCCTGAAAGAAAATTTCTACCCCTATAATGTCCAAAGAGATTCAATCGATCAAGAAAAAAAGTAAGGAAAAACTACAACTCCGAGTGACAACCAAAAACTCAGAAATAGAAGAAACAAAAGTTTATTTATTTCCCTTTAAAATTTGGAACCCTAAAAACATTAAAATTTACTAAGTGATAATCCTCAAAAATTAATAAACACATTCATGGAGATAGCTAGCGATACTAAGGAATTTGAACCATCAAATTGTAGAATGAGAAGTGAAATAGAATATCATATCTACAAACACAACTCAAAATAATGAACATATAAACCCCTAACATAAAAATCATAATCAAAAATAATGATGATCTGTTCAGGATCTCCAAAACCATTCATCACACACCCTATATCCCTAGGTAACCAAGCTGTAATGAATTGGGTTGGGTGGGTGTGGATAAAGGAATTCCCAATTAAGAAATCCTGAAGAACAAGTTCACTATGAGAAAAAATCAACGGTGGCCTCCCATTCATATGAGTACTCTAGTAAAACATTGAACTCACATACTATTACAAATAATGAGTCCTAATGAGAGTCAATATTTAAAAAATAAAGCCTGGAATGATGATAATCACCACATCATAACAACATGATTTATAATTTAACAAAAAGATACTTCCAATAAAACCCAAACTCATAAAATAATATAGAGAAAAGGAGATTAATGAATCAAGAATTGATGTCACAAAAAATATCCCATAAAAACAATTCTACAATGTAACCTGAAGACCGAATTTGAATATAGAACATAAGAAAATCTATAAGTACAAGAAAAAGAAAAAAATAACATAAGGATTCAAAGATAATCCACTAACACAAGGAATCATCTCTACTATGTAATAGATTCACTATAAGTCATATGGATGGAACCCTTACATCTTGAAGAATTTTTTTCCCCGTTGTTAGGAGCTAAAAATACACATTGAAACAACATCTTTTGGGAGAAAAACTTATGGAACAGCTCTTGGTAACCTAAAAGGCCACATCAAAAAGCACAGAAATAATAGAGATGGCTTGGAATTCCAAAAACAAAAAATTCATAAAATAACCATTACATAACAAGATCAATATGGGATATAGTATTAAGTTAAGGTAGAAAATCCTGGGACCATATCATGGAACATTGACGATAAAAAAACCCAGCAGGTCATAAAACAACTAAACCTTCCTAGTCATCCCAACCACTCACTCAATAATTTTTTCATACAATAAATCATAACAAGAACAAGGAATAAATCTCATAAAAATAGACATTAACTAAAAAATGATACTCTATAAAATTTTATAATGTAGAAAAATCATAGAAACTCTTATTCAGAATTTATCTTAAGATTCATACCACCTCAAACTTAAAAGGTTGAAGTCATTGAAATGGTAGCCAAAAATATCCCTAAAACCCAATTTTCACCAATATGACATCCAAAACACCAACCATCCTCTCTTTATTGTGACATTTTATGGGAATACTAAATATCATGAACCATTATTCCATTTATTCTTTCCTCCCAACCCAAAAACAAATTATCCCAATATAAACCATAGAACAAGACGAAAAAAACAGACCAGAATGAAAACATATTTACAAAACTGCATCCATTACCTTTAAAATACTCAACATTGAATTTAAAAAAGAAAGACCTTTTTTTAAAAGACACCCTAAAAACATTTCATTCCCCTTTGAAAATCCTAAAAAAATCTCAATTAAATTTATTTTATAAAAAATCAATTTCAAAAACCAAAATGGTAAAAATATAGGTCACACTTGGTTGAACAAAACATTTATTAAAATTTAGAAATCAATACCTTAAAAACACATAAAATCAAAATAATTTCTCTAAATAAATCATTTTTATTCCCCCCACTAATTTTAAATAAAAATGTATTTTTAACCACTTCAAATCATTTTTACACAAGCACATCCATTTTTTAAATCTTAAAACATTACTTGAAAACTATTTTATAATTCAAATATCTTTATCAAACATTAATAAAAACCAAATTTAACAATATAAAAAAACAAAAATTCAACCAATAAAAGACTGGTGACCATGCATGAATTGACTGCGTGGTTTACAAGGCCATGTGTCCAATACACAACAGTCACTAAGAATAACTCAGAACCATGTATGAAGGCTCAACAAGGGTTAATAATCTTAAAAATCATACTATGTACCACCATATTAATTATTGATTCATATCCAAAATAAATTATCATAATCAAAACCAAAATCCCAACATCCCTTGGTAAATCATGTTTCATTATGAGAAGTGGTGATCATGCCCCAAGCCATGACTTAAATTATGAGACCCAATGATTTTATCTCCATATACCATAAATTACAAATATCAGGGGATACTTATAATAGAGGAATAGTTCTTGTGGCTAAAATAACCTAACACCAACTATGATACCATTTTTTCCATGAACCAACCCTTGTAATCTCTCTATCGGATGCATAAGACATCCCATAATAAGGCTCGAAGGGCATTCCGGATCCCAGTGGGATAGAATAACTGTTTTGGGATCATGGAATCACCACTTGGTAATGATTTTAATCTATAATTAATTATGTAAATTAGGATTCTAAATATAAATAAAATTCGGAAATGAACCCTCTATACATCGGATATCCCTGATAGAGAAAGATAAATATCACCAATCCTAAAATAAAAACTAAGAAAATATTGAAATAGAGGAGAGCACCAAAAACCATTCATACCCTCTAAACACCCTCTCTTGGAAGGTAAATACACCTATCTCCCAAGGATCTACATCACCCACCAGAAACAATAGATACCATTTTTCTATAGAATGTTTATAAAGCCCAAGTGGCTAATAAAATAAAGGAAAATGAAATAAAAACTAGAAGATAAATATACCTCTCCCCTTGGGACTATAAAATTCATCACACAATGCATAAGAGCCAAAATTTTACATGAATGAGAATAAAAGATAAGTGGGACCTACATCTAAAAAATAATAAATATATATATGATTTATCACATAAGCTCTTAGTAGGTATTCTAAAAGAGAAACCATTATCTATTTCATAAATTTAAATAGAAACAAATTTCATTGTAGTTAAAATATAATAATATAGAAAAATATGGTTTTTTGTTTCCATTAAAAACAAGTAACAGACTATTGATTCAAAAATAGAATTTCCCTTTTCATTTATAATATAATTTTAATATAATGGGATACTTTCTAACAATATATGTATAAAAAGGAAAATGATAATAAAGTGAGAGTATAAGTCAGGAAGCATGTTATAAAAAATAATATCATCAGGCACAATAAGACTGAGGTAAATAAAAAAAGATTTTTATCATTTTAAATGTGAAAATCAATTAAAACCAAATTTAATTGAAAAATGGTACCATGGAACATAAGTAAATGAGATAATTTATTATGATAAATTCATAAGTATCTTGGTTAGTTGCTTTCCAAGGTGCATCGTATCTTGGTGATCAAACACATCCCTTTCCATGCATGAGTCATTTTATGGGGTGTACACAAACTCTAATGGTAATAATCAATGACACATCATTCCTTAAGTGTTTTATAATAATCTTTCTAGAGAGACCTAAACTGAGGCCCTTCTAGATCCCCAGGATACTAGTTACAGTCTACCCGTCCCTAGAATTTTCCTATGCCATGAAAAATAATGGTAATAAAAAAGAAAGGTGTAGTAGCAAAACCATGTTACAAAACAAAAAAATGAAATGCAAGAAAAAACACAACACCTCAGCTCCATGCACGACCAATGCATAAATTATTTTTCTTAAAATCATACCAGCATGACAATAATATAAAACATAAGTCCAAAAAATATATGAAATAATAGGATTATATTGGAGTGAAAAGAAAAAAACATCCATAGAAACTTTTAATTTACAAGATAAAAAACATTTGAAAATCAAATCAAATATCTAGGATATTTAAATTTTCAAAAAAACAGAAAAAAAATTATAATTAAATCAAAAGGTAAAAATATTAGGAATTTGTGCAAAAATGAAATATGAAAACTCATTTCCCCACAATACTTTTACATAAATTATATTCTAAATAAAATAGTAAAAACATGTATTTAAAAAATCATGGATTTCAATTTAAAGTCCGGGACATAGGGTAACCTACATCAAAAATCTAGAATCAATCCAGGAAAGGAACATGATTCATCACCTTTGGCAAACATCTCATGAATTGGCCTTAAATCAGCCCTTGTAAAACCTAGAGACCAAGAATCAACAAAAAAACAACACCCAAATTGGGATAGAGTTTGTTCTAGCCAACGAGAATCATAAGGGGGATATAGAAACTAGTAAATATGAAGAGAATAGATAATATAAGTAGAAAACCAAATCTGTAGAGATCACATAAGTAAATGGAATAAATAAATTGATTCTAGTGGGAGAGAGAAGGAGGAGGTCGCATGCATAGGGGATACACACCTAGAAATGTCATGAAAATTAGAATGGGGAAGAATCCTTGAAGATTTAGGGGGAAATAAAGAAACATTGTAAAATATCCTTTTTTTAAGATGGATATAATACACAGTTTGGTCACATAGTTGGAAAAATCTTGCACCAACCATTCGCCTCCCCTAGAAGTTGAGGACTTATCACCTGGTCAATGCAGATGGGAAACCTTAAACGAGTTATTTAGTTGTATCTATATATATAATAGAAATGACTTCTTAATTCTTGTAACATTTCAACTAAATGTGCACCAACCATGTACCTATGCTTAAAAGCCTAAATTTTGAAATTCAAAACTGGGTCTTGATCAAACCTCAAAAACAAAGATAAAAATATTTAAATAATTTAAAAAATAGTTTATATATCATGGTTGGGGTTTGGAATTAAAAAAAGTATTGAACTTTAATGATTTATAATATCTTTTAGGTTTTTAGTTTTAGAAATTTGGAAAACTATAACTTAACAAAGTATACTTTCCCATATAGTGTACATTTATTCACAAAAATATGTTCTTATATATAGACTCATGTTTTATTCTTTACACTTTTACTTCTATCAAGACGTGTCACCATCGATCATGATATAATCCTTAAACATTCTCAAGTATTGTGGAAGACATTTAAAAACATTAGATGAGAAAGTAATGATCAATAAAGGATATAAATGAAAAAAACTCATTAGTATTTTTAAAAACATGAATAGATTTGAAGAAGATGTTACATTAAAAAAAGATCTTAAAATTTTATAAAACTTTCCTTCACATATGATAATCAAATTCAATAATCAAAATGTTTTATAAATCAATCTTTTAAGCATGCATAAATTTTTAGGGTTTCATAGAAGCACCATATTTATAAAACATCTAATAGAATTGATTTACCAGTAAATTAAAAAATTAACACATAATAAAAACCCTTAACAAATTAATTATTAAATAAAATAATAATTCAATCTCTAAAATAAATAATTCTAATATTCTCTTAGGAGAAACATCTATCTAGTTAACTCCAGCATCATTACCCATTCCATTGATTGGATATATCTGACCCATTGATCATCAAAGCGGAAAAAGTCACTTAAGAGATTGGGTTCAAACTACAATATTTACTTCCATAACAAATGTCAAAGTATCATGCATAAAAATAAAAATTCTTATTATATTTCACTTTTCATCATAAAACCCATGAAAACTCATTTAAAAAAATTCAAGTAGTTTCTATTTTTTCATACAAATAAGTATAATAATCATTTTAAAAAAAACAATTTTAAACAATAAGTAAATATAATTATATTTTTCTATAAGAATAATAAAAATATCATTTTCTTTTGAAACATATGGAAAATGATAATTTTCTAAAAATAATGGGAAAGGGGCCTTCTTTGTAAAAGTCAAAAACACATATAGAGTATTCTTGATAATAAATAATATGTATGTTATTGGGAAAAGGAAGTCTTGTTATTGTTTTCAATAGAAATGAGACTTTCCATTGTGAATTAATATTTATGAACAGTATTCAACAAGTTTCTTCATGGAATCGGAAACATCTAATGCTTCTATATCCAAGGATACTTTTTTCCAAAGGAATTAGGCACCATGGGTGACAGAAAAACTGGGTGACTACAATTAGGCGATACTTTTCTCAAGACTTCAAGTGTATCCATAGATTTTCCTAGAACTATGACACATAGGTCTATTTTTTAGGAAGGTAGCCTCACCCTTGTCTTCATTAATTAGGGATAGGGTGAATCCATTACGAGTATTTTATTTATTTGAAACCCTAGAAGGATATTAGTTTCACTATTACCTTTTAATTTCATCTTCTTTTGGTGTTATAGGAAAACATATAATGTTACGGAGGTATTGAGTGAAGTGATAGGGAAATCAGAGAATTGGTTTCCCTTCAGAAAATTTCATCCATCCAAATTAAGACCCCAATGTCATATTTATCGGCGAATACACAATCCTGGGTGAAGGTATAATCAGGCGTAACTGTTGCATTTAAGTTAGCCATAGAGGGTTTCGTGTAGGTAGATTTTATACCAATGGTACTTAGGGTTCTTGGACTAACAAAAATTGGGGCCTTTAAAAACCTTTACCTTTTCCACTAATTTCCTTCCCTTTTCCAAATGGTATTTCCCTTTGTCAGATTTTCATTCATGTGAGAAAAAAGAGTGTCAACAAAATCCCCCAACACCTCAGGATTGGATGTGATCTGCGAGAGGAGGATATGATATTGAGGTAATGGGATGAAAATGATAAATTGTTCATGAAAGGTATTTTAATAGGGATTACACACTGGTGGTCATCTTTAGTCTGCTGAGTATGAATAGTGGTCTTGTGGGGCGCACGGGGAGGATACCTCACCTATAACTAGGGTCATCATTTTGTCGAACAACTATTATGACTTAGAAATTTTAGATCTCCCAACACTAGTCATACAAGCTAGTATAATGCATAGATATTGTGATACCAATTATTAACTAAAGGCTTCATTTGTTCAGAAACAGTACGTATATGCTTGTGTGATGCATAGGCTTTGACGAGTGATGTTTGTGGGGATCATGAATGATGTTCCTACGAGAGGACCTTATACAATTCACTTGAGAGATCCACATGAGTGAACTCATGTGTTTTCAAAATTTTCAAATTTTTAGGGATTTATTTGAAGTGAACCTACTCCGAAATAATTTTTATACTTCTTGCATGTTTAATAACTACCAAGAATATTTTAGTTTCTAATGTAAAGGCCAGTAAACACATTAAATAGATGCTTAAAGTCATAGGGAATTATTATTACAATGTATATTATCCCTAGGGAAGAAAGAAATAGAGGATGAGATATCAAGATAATATTCATTTCCACTTAAAATACTTATTTTTTAGGAGGTTTAAGTTATCCCTACTTCGAAGAATACAAAGAAGAAGTAATGTTGAAGGGTAAAATCCAAGACTAAAAACCTTTCCAACAATGGTAAGTCTTCTTGTCATCATTAATCCATGCCCAATACAAGTGTTTAAATAATATTGGATTATAGGATATCATTCGGTTTCCTATATTAGGGGATATAAAAATGATCCTCCAATAAATGATGAGGGAAACTTGGGCCAAGTGTTGATCCCAACTAGTGAATTTTCTCCTTCAACTAAATAAGTAGTGAGGGTCTAGGATGCATCATATACTCCTATCACAATTCCTTCCACTATGGAGAGAGAGGAGGATTTCAATAATGTTGATGGTGCCTCATAATATATTATAGTCTAACTTCTGAATTTTTCCTTATGATGTTTTGGGTTTATCACATGCACCTGATAACCCTACGATTAATGATTATGACCCATCTACTTTCACTGAGGAAGTTATTAAGGGTCTCAAGTCATCAGAGGATGGTTTTGTGCCCTATTTCGAGCCAAATATTCTGGTTGTCTCAAAGGGTGAGTTTACCATAGGGCCTAGGATGTCAGTAGAATCTATGATAAGTCTTGGCATGCCCTTTCATGAAATACTATAATGTATTAATATTCCAACTAATTCAAAATATTTTGAGGCACTTGATAATAAGTTGCATGGATGTGAGTACTTATTTTCCATCCAATCAATCTATTCTTTCATTATTCCCTAATCATTACTTGTTGGAATGCACATCCACGAATAACATTATAGTGATTGTGCATGGAGAGTATTATGAATTATATATCTATTCCACTAATGAGGGGGGTCATCTTAGGTGGACCTTGAAAGGGGAAGTCTTCCTGATCCTCATTTGGAATATCCTGGGAAAACATAGGAGGGTGACCTTCATCAAGAGTTTCTAGTTCAAACTGCCAGAGTTAAGGATAATATGGGGGAATCCTCCCAGGATACTAACCTATTTCGTGGTAATGGTCCCCAACTATCATGATTTTTCCCCAATATTTCAATTCTTCTGAGTCTAATAATGATTTTAAATAATTTTTTATGGTCATCAGCTTTTTGGAATAGGTTTGAGGGAGGAGATTCTATACCAATTTAACCATTATCTGGATGTGAGGTTGTTCGGTTTTGGAGGGTGAAAACCAAGGAACTTATTTGATTGAACTTATCCTAAAGTATGTCTTTCACTCTAACAGTCATTATAAGTAAGATTTGGAGTTGCAGAATACCCTCTGCATCGCATGTCACAAGTCTAGTTGGATATATTTAATATAATATCTATTAATCCCATTTGAGTTCATGCCTTCATGAATCTAAAGGCTTCGATTTTTTATTAACATATACTTCTTGTTGATGTGAATGATATTGTTCTCTGAAGGGAGAAATAGCATAAGCCTTGGTAAAACATCATAATGGCCAAAATACTTTCCAATATTGACAACTTTCACATTGCGTTATCCCAATCTATGTCCAATCATAACACAAAACTATAGTAATTCAAGAATCAAATAATGGGGAAGATTATTCAAGTGCCATAGATACAACATGAATGGGATACTGCTAAGGGGGATCTCAAACAACTCCACCACTCATTAGAAGAATCTGAAACAAAAGAGTCAACTTACATTGCATCTACAATAGAGGCACTTCACAAGACTGAGGGGACTTAAATTGATTGATTTACATAGATTAAACAATAAAATGATAGGTCTTGGGAGGTTGTACAACAAATGAATATTTATGTTAAAGGTCTATTATATATATGATAGAGAGACTCCATCTTTTGGATGTTTTCTCTAGGGGTTTTTCTTCTTTTGAACATAATGAAAAGTGTTTGGTTTCTAATCATCTATACCCTCATACATTCTTCCTATGATCATAATGTAATATTTATAAAAATTTGAATGAAAAAAATCATATAATCTAATTGTAATGACGGTGATGGGAGAAGGAATTGCAAAAAAAATTCCCTAAGACATGGTGCCTAGAGACTATAGTTTTACTATTTCTAGGTTTTTAAGGAAAACCCTTCAAGATTTATTTCTTTTGTTTATTCACATGAAATGTTTTCTTAATACTACTGTAAAAGAGATATAGCGGGTGACACGTGGATTTTATGGAGGCTTCTCTTTTTGAGTTTTCATCCTAACAAGTTTTGTGCCATTTATCATTTTATCTCTTGATTTTTTCCTAAACTATATGAAATGTAGGTCGAGTGAGGTAAGACATGACTTTTTTGTAGAGTTACCTATATGGTTTTCTAGCATAGAAAGTACGGTGTATCATTTTAGGTGCAATTTAGAGTCATACAGGTCTGACTATTAAGGCTGGTGTTTAATGTCAAATGCCTTTGAAAATATATTTTAAGGTGATAATCAAAATAAGGATAGAAATTTGGTAATGTTTTTATATTATTAAGATACATTCAGTGGGAATATTCAGCCATGATTTTATGTTTTCTGAATCTAAAATTTGAAATATTACAATATAGGAGGTCTCTCTTGAGGATGAAATTACCTCTAGTTGACAAAACCGTAATCGGGGATATTTTATTCAATGAAAAATAGAGAACTTACTTCATAGAAAACTATTGGTATAATTAGACTGAGATACTCATTATGTCCGAGACTTATTCAAGACCAACTGGGGTGCAAACCATGTAGTCAAGCCAAGAATATCTTAAGAATTTTGACATTCTATTACTTGTGGGAAAAGAAATTTTATAGAGATTAATATTTCCCAAGACCTCATGGGGTTGTTTTTTCAAGTAAATATTTATAATAGTAAAAGGATAATCTGTATTCACATAATCCATGAATAGGAATCCACTCCTACACAAATTTGGTATTAGAAGGAGGGTACATTTTGTTAGATATTCAATGTCATGGGATAAGGCCCCATTATGAAAAAGGATGAATGAATCATGTAGTTTAATGTTATGTAACTAATACATTGACTGTATATTTTAACCTCATATGGTGAGGGAATTATTCTATATAGTTTAAATTCATAAAACAAGTCCATAATGTTATGAAGGTTAAATTCATGTAGAAAGGAAATTATTTTGGGTAGTTTAAATTCATACTGCATGGACATTATTTTTATTAGTTTAAATTCATTCTTCAAGGACATTATGAGGATATAATTTACGATATTTATCTTTGACTGGTATATTGATGATTCTCCAACACTTTTTTCGGAAATTTAATGAAAGATTTCATAATGAAAGGATAAATTTTTATATTTTGATTTGGGGATTCCTGAATCCAAATATATGTACGGGAAAATGTATTATGGAATTAGAGAAGGTCTCTATTAAGGAAAAAGTTACTACTGCCTGAAAACCCAATTTTAGGGGTTTCATTAGGCAAAGATAACTAGGGTGATTAATTTATAGTAAATTAGTGCTGTCCATAGGCTGACAAACCCATTATGTGAGAAAAATATGCATAGCCAACTGGGGTACGTACTACATAGTCCGAAATAAGAATTTCTCAAGAATTATGATATTCTATTTCTAAAAGCGGATGAAATTTTATAGAGATATAGATCTCCCTAAGCATAAAGTTTGGTTTGTTGAGAAAATTACCTAAATATGGAAGGGGTATTTCAATTCTTGATTTCCAAATAATTGGGAGAATATGTTCTTCTATAAAGGTCAAACCCAAGCACAAGAAGTATGGTGCCTTTAGTTTTAGGTCATACAACTTGAACCATCGCACCAAGTATATCAGAGATATGGGTAGACTTTTAGATCAAGATATTACCAATATGCTTCGAACACATGGAGGAGGAAATTATAAACAATGCTCTTAGGGTATCTCAAATTAGGAGAGAGAAAATATAATTTTTATATAAAATAACAATGGAATTTTTTTAAATCATGTTTTTCAACATATTATCATCAATTATTAGAAGTTCAGAAGAATATTATCCCAAGGGAGAAGATACCAGTTAGTGACAAACCCTTTATGAGGGTTGTTTTATGCAAGGTCAACTAGGGCATGTACATCATAGTCCAAGAGTGGTATCCATTGGCTAAATACCTGTTATGTGGGAAACATATGGAAATCCAAATAGGTAATATTATATAGCTAGGAAAATGATCCTTCATGTATCAAACTTTCTATCACTAGGAGCAGAATAAAGATAATAAAGATATAAATTCTTCCAAGATTAAGAGTATGAATTTTGGAAGAAAAGTGTTTTCAGTACAAATAAATAATTTGGATTAATATTAGCCCGGAGGTTAGAATCCCTTTCATAGATCTAAATTCTATATAGAAGGGGGTATTTCTATTTCCTTGGTGGGTTCCCCTATTGAGGGGGCACTGCATCAAATCTTCTACACATATCTTTGTTTATATGCATGAAAGTGGTGTTTAATATTTATTCCATGGTTTGGACTATAACATAAGTCCAAGGCATCACTACATTTCTTAATGGGATGAGAATAAATTATCATTTAGTTCTTTTGGTATCATATAGTTTAAATTCATGTAAAAAAAATTAGATATGCAGTTTAATATCGTGTGGTAAGGGAGAAGGTGTCTTTATGTGAACAGAAATGGAATATTGTGGTTGGAATAGAGAATTGGTCCAAAGTTTCACTATGTATCTTGTCGGATAAAGCATCAAGCCATATTTAGTTCTTAAATTAAGATCTCCTAACTTGAATGAATTGGGTTGTGGAAGAAAATGTGGTTTTTTATAATTAGAGTTCATGCATAAGGCATGAGCTCTTATTGGTCCCTATCAAGTAGATCTAAATTTTACATGGGAGAGAATGAGGATTTACCAGGTTTTGTTATGTTTGGGCCGAGGATTCAATATTTGTGCCTCACAATTTATCTCATAGAGGTGAGAATAAATCCACACAAAAAACTTGATGAACCACATTGTTTATCTTCTTGTGGGGAGGAGGTGGTTGATTCTTACATGAAACGAAATATAGTGGCTAGACCAAGGTAACCTCAATGTGAATTGATATTCCATAATTTTTGTAATGATTTTTTTTACCAAATGTCATAATCCCGCATGATACATGATCAGTGTCAGAAACAAGGGGTGGAAAAATTTTCTTCCACGTAACAAAGAAATCAAAAGTGAAGGATAGGGAAATTGAGACTCTATGGTGGCTAGTCTAGGAGATGTGATCTAGGAATCGCTATGTATCTCATTATGATGAGAATAAATTCATACATATTTCTTTTGGAATCGTGAATTTCAACATCATGTGGCAAGGAAGTTGACTTCCTAATTTGAAAATGGGTAATGAGGTCGGACCCAAGGATAGAAATGTTAGAGGTTTTTATATATCCAATAATGATAAGAATCAATCCATACATATTATTTGAAATTCCATGTAGTTTGAAGACTAGCATTAAAGTCAAAGATGAATCATTATGAGAGAATGTAAATGTTTCGGTTGGACACAATATTGGATATATTAGTCTCACTATGTATCTTGATGAATGAACAATCAATCCACTCATAGTTCCTTAAGCCTCTCTGTATAGGTGTAATTTTTTACATATGGAGTGGGGGATCGTTGATTGTGGTTGGACCCAAGATTAAATATCCAAGAATCAATACGTGTCTCATTGGAAAAAGAATATATCCACACATAGTTCTTGAATAACCGTACTATTTAACATCATGTTTCAAAGGATGTTGGTAACAATACATGAAATAAGTGTTGCTTTTTGACCACGGGATATGATATGGGTGTTACTATATATATTTCTGGAGCAAGAATCAATCCATTCATAGTTCTTGAAAGATCTTCCTATGCATATCTTATACATACATAAGAAAAATGGGCTATATTTTTTTATGTATGGACTTGAGAAAGGAGATTCAGGCATCACTATGTATCTCATTGAAATGAGAATCAATATATACGTAGTTATTAAAGAATGTTCTCTACAACAATAAAAAAATTAAAACAGGGAAAGGGTCTTATGGTATTTTCAAGAATAATGGTTGGGCCCAAGACTTGTGGTTTAGGCATCACTATGAATCTAATTTTAATGAGAATTAAGTCATATATACTGGAAAAGTAACTTTTGTAGATCATATTTATACACAGGTAAGGGAAGGGGGATTCTTTTTTGAAATCATAGATCAATTAAAAATTGTAGATTTGAGCATCATTGTGTATCTCGTTAGAATGTGAATCAAGACACACATAGTTCTTGAATAGATCATGCACTACAAGAACATCACCACATAGCTGCAGGTTTTTTATATGGCAGAAGTTTAAACTGCCGTAATATGCTGTTGTGGTGGTTTTTTGGAACATCCGCTAAATTGTGTGTCTACATACAAAAAGAGGAGGGTTATTCAATTTAGTAGTGTTTTTTGGTAAATATCATAGTGAATTCATTTCATGGGGGTTTTATATGGTTTTATTAGCGGTTCACCCGGTAGAAAATGATTTTATCTACAGAGGTTTACACCGCCACTAAAAAATAATTTACTTTTTTCTAGGAAAACAGCTTCTAAAACCAAGATAACTTCTACAAATTGATAATGGAAGATGAAAACTGTATAGCGGCATTTTTAACTGCTACTAAATTGTTGTATTTAGCAGCAGTTTTAACTGGAACTGATAGTAAAATACCAAATTATAGTGGCGGTTTAAACCGCCGCTAAAGCTAGATATAAAAAAACAAAGCTTATTCTGCAGCCCCAGTACTAGTTCCTTGGAAAAAATTCCAATTTCACATAAACATACATCCTACATCCAAAATAATACATGGAGGTCAATAATTTCATAAGAAAAAAGAACTTTCAAATCCACACACACTTGTCTGAGTATCACTCATTTCATGGTGTAATAATCTTGCCACCAAGACTATCCTTGTGTATCCCCTTGGGAACCAGTTTTACTCATATATTGTTATGTAACCAAAATAGTGTGATAATTCATGATATAACATGCATCACCCCTAACATACCAAGTATCGACATCCTATGATTCCATCCTTAGTATAATGTAAAGAGGAAAACAAGTGTCTTTCAAGGTGTTACTAATTGATTTATTTTCTTTAAGTTTTAAATACTAATGATTTTGTGTGTAGAGCCATTACATCTTCTAAATCACGTGGATTTAATGAGGTTCGCACCCATAAGTCATTTCAATTATAAATTCAAACGGTACATATAGTAATCAGGTGATAACTCATACCATTTCATTTAATTAATTAGGTATTCCATTCCATAACTAAAAGTTACTGAGAATTGAATAAAAGTAATAGGTCCATGAAGACTACCCATGGCAGTTAACACCATACATGAAAAGGTATGAGGTTTTCTAGGATAGCATGAATTCTATATGAGAACATCTAGTTCCATCAATAAGACATATTCCCTAACCACATAAAAGAGGGTTTGGTTACTAAGCATACATAGGGCGTTGTCACATCCTCCCACAATTCATTTAAACATAACTTTGATAGTTTAGAAAACAATACACATAAAAGGGGGTTTTATTTGAGAAAAACTAATTATATTAAGTCATTTGATGATTACACCATTATCTGTGGTTCAAATTTGAGGTTCATGGTCCTTAACATGTCTAATTTAATAAACAAGGGATACTAATCCTAATGAACTGTGTTCAAAAAATTAAAAAACAAATTCAGAAGTCTCCACATGGATGTCCTACCAGATATCATAATGAAAAAATTTATAAAACATCAAGACTCTAATTGAAATGATATAAACCACCTACCAAGTACCATGGATGAACAACCTGACCAATATTACGGCATATTTCTATCCATATCAAGAGAAATTATTGAAATAGATGAATTCCCTGATAATATGGATAATTTAGTTGCACCAAAATAATGCAACAAGAGAGGAGATAATTGTAGAAAGAAGTAAGGAAGATTCCGAGCCTCACTGAGTGATTTAAAACTCACTTGAAATAGGTTGAATTCAACACCAGATAATGGGGATCAGTCAAACCCTTTGATAGGATAGGATTGGATGAGCATTATTATAGGATTCATAAATATAAATATCCATTATTATATAATACCCTCGAATGGCCCCAAGGCCTTCTTTTTTTATTTTATTATAGATAATCCCCATTTTAAGGGTTGAAGGGAAACTCGTACATGACCCATAGGCCCAAGGAACAAGGCCCAACATGACCTGTAATACATGACCTGAAGGCCTAGAGGTATACCATGCCCAATATATGACCCATAGGCCTAGCCCACTAAACTTCCCCTCCCCATATTCTGCATCATTTATTTCCTTTAGCTCCCCACTTGTATTGCTGATCAGCTAAGATTGCCCAGTACAAAGTTGCACGGTGCCAGGTCCTGATGGTGGTTGTCCTACCCTCTCATTCTTCTAATCCGGTTAGCTCTACTTCTGGTGACTGATACTGGTTCTCTGATCCTCATCTGGGGCCTTCTCTGTGTGAAATAGGCTACTTCATGGTCTTCAACAGCCCAAAGGCCCTCTTACCTGAAGGCCCTGAGACCCGTAGGCCCAAACCAGGGGCCTGAAAGCCCAAATCAGGTGAATAGTCTTACTGCTATAGTACCAAACAGTGCATGCACAGTTCCTGCTACAGTACTGCTACTGTACCTGGGAATTCGCCTCAACCCGGTTTTGAACCTGGGTCTCTTGGATGCCAAGCAGGAGCACTTACCACTTGAGTACGGGCTCATTGGACCATTAATACATCATAAAAATCATAACTTCATAGTTTATTTGGATGAATGGGTTTATAATAAGTAAAAGAAAACACGATACATCTATAAAATTTTAGGTCATGAAAATGTTTGCTGGAAACTCTGTGCCACACATGATAAATATTCAAACCGACTGTTACCATATTTGTCCAACATATCACCAATACAACTAATCATTGTCCGATGATGAACAGAACTCATCACCCTCTCCACCTATATCTCTAATTCCTACTAACAACTATAAGAACATTATATTTAAAAATAAATATTTTTGTATATTTATATTTAAACTTAAAACCAATAAATGTTTCCAGACTAATTGAATTTGAACTTCTGTGATTTTCCTGCTCACCACTAGTCAATGCAATACCATCAGGGACAGATCTGGACGTATTATTATATAAATCAATCAAATCATTATGAAAAGAGGATATATACCTCTAATCACTAGATAAAGTAGGAAGGGGAACCGACTTCGTGGCCAACTATCCAATAATCTAGACAAGTAATCCTACAACGTCATCCGTACCAACCCCATATGAATCAAATGAGAAATCAATCTTCTATCTGCTCAGATTCCATACAGTATAACACTTCCTACATGGAATTACTATCTTTTAATAAAATAAAATTAGGTTTAGACCATATATTTAAAAAAAATTATGTAAAAAAAATTAAAAATGATAACATATATTGAATGACTACTCAAATAAAATAAGTGGTTGCTAAATGAATGTAGAACTGTACATACAATCATTTTCTCCTTCAATCATATCGTCTTCCAACTCCATTACTTGTTCCACTTCATCCATCCTTTCATGACTAATATTTTAAATATCATGATCGAAAAATAAGTCTTCTTCTTGATGTTGATGAGATTCAATGTGAGAGGCCAAATCTTCCACTTCATCACCCATATCATACAAATCTATTTGTTTTATGTGAGAAAATACACTCCGACCTTCATCCACAACATCATTCACATAATATTAAATTTTCTCCTCCAATGATAACATATACAGATCATATAGTTCACGATCCCTAACATCCATCAAGAGAGAGAAGTTCACATAAGTAAATTTCAAAGAATCTCTTTTAACACCTTTGATAATATCGTCCAAATTTTAGTTGAACGAAACAACTCAAAATGCATGTGGTAGTTTAATTTAATATTACCAGTCATATTTCCATAGTATCCAACTTCAGAAAATGTAAATATACCACTGTTCTATTTTTTAAAACTCTCTTCTTGATTTAATGTATGAAATCTAAAGATATTCATGTTGTAAGAGTCAAACTTTCAAACATGTTTTCAAGGACCTCGAAAAATAAACATCAAATCTTCTAAAAAAATTCTTGAGTAGCAATATTCATGATCCAAAAAAAATTTACATTATAAGATTCCCAAATTATATGTGTCAACCTATTATCTATATTTATTGTAATATTTATAAACTTACACGTCGTGAAAACCAATCTACAATCTCTTTATTAACGTATTTTGTTATATCTTTCTCATTTTGTGTTCAGCCTCTCATTCATGTCTTTGTTTGTAACCTAAACTATATAATAAATAGATCTAAAATTTCACTATTTATCAGCACATATCTATGTACCTGTAATATTTCTATTTTTGTTAGTGTAATATTTGAGGTCCTCTCAACCGATCACCCAATTGCATGAAATATTTTTTATTTTCCACATATTTTAGATTGAGTTGATGTGTCGTCGACATGTCTAACTTGATAAAATCATGTCTCAATATTATCAAAGTATCTAGAACAAATGGTAAAAAACTTAACTTCCAAATAGCCTTTACCAATAGAGCCATCTGGTTGAGATTTATTTCTCACGTATGATTTCAAATGACCAAGATATCTGTGAAATAAAATAAACAATCATAGTTATGCATTTAATTTGGTGACAAGAATTGTTTACATGACTAAAAAACATATAAATAAAGGTCCTATCAATTGGATACATCCATTAATAATGTATGGGGCTTCCTAATTTAGCTTCCTCAACCAAATGCACAGTAAAATGCATCATTATTGTAAAAAATGACAGAGGAAAGATCATCTCCACTTCACAAAGTGTCAATACCAACCTCTCCAGATGGTTTTCAAAGGTATGTAGAGATTTCTCACATAGTTTTCTGAAAAATGTAAAGAATTGGAGTACAACAGTAGTAACATTTTCTGTTAATAATGTACGCAATTCCAATGGTAGTAACTACTGTAACAAAATTTGTGAATCATGACTTTTCAATCCATGTAACTTTTGATTATTTAAGTCATCACACCTTAATATGTTACTTGAATACCCATAAAATACCTTCACATGTGTTAAATTCAAAGGAATGTATCTTTATCCCTCTTTTTCAAAAAAATTTGGAGCATACCTTTCATTCTCATCAGGCCAGATATCACATTTTATGTTCATTACTTGTAAGTCTCTATGAGAATTCAGATGATCTTTCAAATTTTCATGATCATTAAAAATTGTGAAGATCAAATTTCCACATATATTTTTCTCAATATGAATCACATCAAGATTATTCTAAAAAAAATAAATTCTCAATATGGATGTTTTAAGAATATAATTTTTTTCTTCTATTGTGGCGTTCTGATTTCACTTGAAAATGCCCTTAGAAATCATTTCCCACTATCATTCAAATGATGAACCTTTCCAAATTTTGTTTCAAAATTTCCAATTTGTGCCAATATTTCAGAACTAGTTAACAACTTTGGAGGTGGTATTTGATTAATGAAACTGATAAATTTTTATTTGTCCGCCCTAAATTTATGAGATGTATCAAGAAATATTTGATGGCACAGGAATGTCCATATTCTACAACGAGGTATCCATTTGGGATAAAATTCAATGTTACAATCCAAACCTATGTAAGTGTTCCAACCAGATATGTTCCCAAGTTCAGGGAAGTCACTAATGGTTCATATTAAAGAAGCATGCATTTTGAACATTATTTTAGAAGAAGCATCATATGTCTCAACACTGTTTCTCTACAAATCTTATAATTATTCAATTAAAGTTTACATGTATACATCAATATAATTTACAGGAATTTTTTTTCTAGTAATAATCATTGAAATGATAAAATACATTTGTTACATACACATCGCCGAAGGAAAATTATAAGTGATCAAAACTACTGGCCAAATGTTATAAATAGTATTCAAAGTCCCAAACAGGTTGAATCCATCAACACCTAATCTCAATAATGCATTCCTAGGATCAGCTGAGAAATATGGATGTAATGAATCAAATACCTTCTATAATTTCAAATCTTGTGGAAGTCTCATTAACCCATCATTTTTATTATCTACAGAATGTCACTTCTTGTGTTTGGAGGTTTTCGATGACATGAATAATCTTTTCAATCAATGATTTAAATTAAAGTAATGAAAAACCTTTACAGGTGTCTTCCTTCTATTATTCTTCATGGTAGTATATTGATTTAGACTTCCAACATCACCCATTGATTTCCATTTAGAAGAAGAACATTTTTTTCAATCCTTTCTACTTGAATCCTATAATAAATAATAAAATAATTATAACACACATTTATGTTTTTATAATTCAAACCAAGACTCTTAACAACTTTTTTCATATCATAAAAAGACTCGAAGATGTTTTCTTCATGAAATGCATCATGCAAAAATTAAAATATCATGTACATTTTCTTATTTGTAATTCTATATAGACATTTGATAAGGTACAACTTCAGCAGAAAAGAAAGTTTTGAATATTTCAAACATCCACTATACAACTCTTGATTTCCAGCATCAACTAAACCATGAAACTTATTTTTCTCAGTGAAGTTTTCTCTTATATTAGTCTCCACAGAATCAAGAGGAGGATCCAAGGATATGTAACAATCTTGATCTGGTTGTCCTATAGTCTCAAAAACATCACTTGTTACGTTGCTATTTGTATCACCCTCATCTGGAAGTTTTGATATATTTTGATGTTGATGGAGGGGTCTTGTAATTATTTATGCATCATTTATAAGGTTTTTAATTTAATTTTCCATTTTAGAAAATTTTAGGAGTTCATTTTGTGGATTGATATCAGTTATCAACCTTTCTGTAATGTTTGGTTCTCCATGAAAAATCCAACCCAAATATTGAGCAGGGAATTTCTTCAATATTAAATCCTCCTCCAATGGCATGAAGGCCTTCATTTTTTTATTGATTTTGATAATCCACCTTTAAAGGGGTGAGGCGAAACCCTTACAAGGCCCATAGGATTAAGTATTACATGGCCCGTAGGCCTTAGAAGAATTCATTTGCCTGTAGGCTTCAAACATTACATACAACCCAGATTAACTACTTAGAACTGCTCCTCCATAGCATCTTCATCATGAAATCATCTCTCTACCTTTTCATGGTTGTTTGGCTAGGCATTTCCATGCATGCACAGGCTTGTCCCCATGGCAGGTGTCATACCCTATCATTCTTGCAATCTGTTTAGCTTCTTTTGTGGTGAATGCTCCTTGCTCATCCCCCTGGTAGAGCTTGTTCCTTGTAGGTCATCTGGTTTGCATCTACACTTAAGGTGTCCTGAAGGCCATGAGGTGACACGAAGGCCATAGTGACCTGAAGGCCTGGGTGGCCCAAAGGCCTTAAAGGACTCTGGGTCCAAATTGATGGCCCGAAGGCCCAAATGGGGGCATATTTCTAACTGCTATAGTGCCAAACAGTACCTGCTATAGTTCCCACTATATTACCTACTACAGTACTGCATAGTTCCTGTTATAATACCTTCTATAGAACTTCTACAGTGCTTGCTACAATACCTGCTACAGTGCTCCTACAGTACCCCCAAAAATAATTTCTCTGCCTGGATTTGATCCTGGTCTCCCGGATGCACTTACAGATTCCTTACCAACTGGGCTAAGGCTCATGTTCTTAAATGATCATAAACATTATCTCTCTTCAACCATCTTTTAAATTTACATTGAGGACATGAACGTCTTATTCTCTCTTCAACATATCAATTGTAAATTGAAAAATCTAAAAAATTCTATAAACCCTTAACGTAATGAGGTGTGTTCCTTGGTAATGTAATTCATCTTTTATCCATTTATATCACAATTTTCCTTTACAATATTAAAAAAAATTAAAACACATAACTATTACTAAATAGGGAAATATATTCTTATATACTAGATGAATAAAATTTAAAATATGTTAAATTAGGTTTTCATATATAAATATATGTGGTAAATAATGAACCCACACACTAGAAAACCAAAGCATGAAAATTAAAAAGATCCATAAAATAATTGATAAATAATATAAAACAATCCACGCTATAAAAAATAAAAATTTATACTACATATCAGGAAGTGAATTAATCTATTGCGGATCATATAAATTTGAAACCAAAATTCCATAAAAAAAAACTAGTAAAAACCTTAAAGATGGTCTCAAGTAAAATCATAGTCCCTAAATCACTTGATTTTTTCCAGTAATTCAATCATCAAGCATTGAGCCTTGCCCAAACCCAAGCATATAATCAAGTAGAATCATCTTCGGTACCATGTTTCATTGTATCCTGAGAAATGTGTAACTATAATTACATAGTCCACCACCAATGATATCCCAAAATATAACCAGACTATAATAATTTACATGTATAAGTGGTACAAATTAAAAACAAAATAATTTAATTAAAAGGTAGTAAATAACCAATAATTCTCGAGATCTGTGATGAAACCTGAAAAGCTAATGAAAAATATATCTCCTATGAATGAAAATATAATGAATATATGGAAGAAATATATTTCACTAATGATAATAATATTTCAGGCATTTTTTATCACACTAATGATAAAATATATATATAAGAAACCAATGACATTGGTGAAACCAAGATTATATATGATGAAAATGAAACTAAAAACATTGACACATTGGATTACATCAAAGAAACAGATAGCACCAATTAAATGGATGACATGGATTATACGGTTATGAAAAAAAACACTAACAATGTTAATGATTACATGAACAAAAACAATTACAATGATTGTGGTGATGTGGTAAAATTATTTTATGATGAAGACCCCAAATTAACTAAAGAACCAAAGTAAAAAATGATGTTTATGAAAAAGAAAATAATCACAATCACACTAAATACATATATCATACCAACAAAATTGATGACATGGGCCATACCAATTAATGTTATGACATAAATAATTTAAATTATTCCAATGAAATTTAATACATCTATGAGACAAACAACAACGGAGACACCTATTATATGAACCATAACGAATAAAATCTTAAAAAAAGTAAAAAATATGAAACCAATGAATCTAAAGAAATTTTGGACACACATCACTATGATGAAACTTATTAACATGATAACATCAACACAACCAAATATGATAATGAATGTGAAAATATTGATGACATTAATGATTTTAATGACTCTAATGAACCCATACATTCTAGAAAAACTAATGAACCCAATGAGACTAGAGACACTAATGATATTGATGAGATAAAAGGGTCCCATTAAATATCCATCACTTATGAACCCAATAACAATGATATCTTGAGTAAAATTCAGGACACTAAGTATATTGCTGATATTGAGGATAGTAACCAAGATAAAAATATATTTTTACCTAATGAAACGTAATGCATAAATGACATGGGTACCACTAGAAACCCTAATAAATCTTATATCATCAATGAAACTGATGATGTGGAGGACTCAAATTACACAAACAAGACTGATGAATATAATTTTATATATGACCAAAAATAATTATATAGTTTTACTACGTCGAGGGCATTGGGGGGTCATCGGGGTCGCGGGGGTTGCCGGGGTTGTGGGCTCCTAGGGCTTCGGGGGGTCATGGGGGACACGATGGACGGAGAGGCACGGTGAGGGATAGTGAGGCACAATGAAAACTTTTGGGGGGTCTCTAGGGTCACTAGGGTCGCACAGGTCACTGGGGTCTATGGTTTTGGGGGGTCACAGGGTTCAGGATGGGCGGCGAAGTGTTGTGAGGGATTTGGGGGGGGGGGTCGCCAGAGTGTTCGGGGTCACACGGGTCGCCGGGGTCTAGGGTTTCGGGAGGTCACAGGGGTTGGGGTGTCAGGGTAGTTGAGGGTATTAGGGGTATAAGTGTCATCACTAAAAAAACACAACATTTCAGGGCGGTTTGACAAAAACCACCACTAATTTGTTTTAAAAAAATTGGTGATGGTTTATTAAACAGCCTCTAAATGATAATATTGTTTTAGTGATGTGACTTATCATCATACAATGACGATGTTGTTCATAAAATTTGTCTTCTTTCCAAAAGTATTTGAAAATTTTGAAACTTATTCCTACAAAAAGGATCCCAAATACCATTATGGAGTGGTGATGATATTAGTGAGACTTGTGCGTAGGTGCATCCTAGCTTTCTTCCTCAGGTACGGCCAAGAGGGCTTCTCAACCCACTAAGGGGTTAGATTGATGTGATTGTGACTTACACATGAAACGGTGGCCCATTTTTAAGGGTTCATGAGGGATATATCAGCTCAAGGTATAGTAGGGGTTTCTTATCTTCAAATTTAAAAGGACATTAAACATGCAGTTTAATGTCATGTGGTAAAGAAAAAGGGTGTCTTGCATTTTATTTTCATGTGACAAGGACATTATGTCATGAATTTTGTGGTCATGTTCCAAGGAAATTGTGTTGTTTGTTTTAAGGTCATGTGAAAAATACCACAAGGAAGTTTAAAAACATGCAGTTTGGATGTTTGTTGTTATGCATTTTAATTTCATGAAACTATGATGCATCTCATGTGATCACAAAAAATATTTTTTGAGGAACCTTTCATTGGTTGGAGTCATAAGGATTTATTTATCCATTGAGATCATAGAATAATCTCTATTAAAGTAGACCTTTTGTTTGAAATAATGACCCCCCACTTTATCTCTTGTTTTGGAAGATTCTTTCTTGGTATCATTGGAGTCCTAATGATGAAAACCAAATCTTGTTTGAAGAATGAAAAGAGGAGGGACTTCTTATTGATGGATCATTTTATCTGGTTCTGATCGACCTCTAAAACATGCATGGTGTTTAGTCTCCTTTCATATAGTCTCTCAAATTCATACAGTTGATTCAAATATAGTTCATCTATAGATAGTTGGTCACATATGGTAATACAGAGTGATGTAAATTGAACTTTAATGGAAAAAACGGATTATATTTTGTTCTCTAATGAGTAAACAATTCCTAGAATTGCAGTATGATTCGTAGTCTTGAAATCCCATAAAGCATGAAATATATTGTCAGTCGAATGCTTTTTATCTTTGTCCCCCTTCATATGGAGTATGTTCTAAAGGGTTATGTTGAATGACTTTATCTTTCCATTATCTGCTTTATGATAGTGAGATGAAATGTTGGATTTGATATCATATTCATGACATAACTTTTCCACATCAATGGAATAATAATTTGTGTCATTGTTTGTCAATATTTTATAAGGAACACCAAATTTGGTAATGACGCTGGATTTTACGAAGGCAAAAATGATTTTGGAACTGAATTATTTGAGGGGTATTTCAACATCCCATTAAGAGAAGAAATCTATATCGATAAGGATATACATGAACTGGTTGGCCAAAGATGGAGGGTATGGTCCCAAAAAATCCATTCCCTATATAGAAAATAGACAAGGTTATTTGGATATATGCACTAGAAGTGGGGGTTGATAAATTAATTTGGCATGCACCTGGAAAGAATGAAACTTCGTAGTGAATTATATGCAATCTTAAATCATTTATGGCCAGTAATACCCAAGCCATCATTTTTGGAGGGAATTCATATATCCAGCCCGATGGGTGTCATATTCCTTAGCAAATAATCCATCCATAATGACCATAGTATCTTCTTTATCAATACATTTAGGGAGGACTTCATCAACAACGCATTTGCTGAAAATGTTCTTATGATTCAGACCATCATATAGTTTGAATTTGGCCATTTTCCTTTGGATTTTCTCTTGTGCATCCCTAATCGGTGGGAGTACTCCATCGTGAATGTAGACCATAATTAGCATCATCCATGTAGTTTTATGGCCATAAGGAACAGTGATATGGATAACTTCCTTGATCTTCTATATAATAATTTAGACAAAAGGGGGGTCCATTCATCTACGGTAGATGGGGATGGTTATTTAATCCTAATTTGGATCTTCAAAATATATGGAGGCATTTTCCAATGAATCTTATTAGACATTTTGTGATCGCAGGACTTGAGTCAACATTGGTTCTGGTGGTAACTCTACCATCAACCCTCAGACAGTCAAACAAGGGAATAATCTTTTCGTTTCGGATGGCGTAATCCCCATTGATGTGTTTGATTACCAACTCTGAATTTTCCTTTACCTCTAGGTTATTCCTCGCTATTTGGAGGGACAATTCCAGAAACAGAATGATGGATTGGAATTCTTCCTCATTGTTAGTATATCCTTCTAGAAAAAAATGAGTACGACAATACTGCCATTGCCAAGGAAATAAGAACTATCCCTAACACAACTTTGTTGAGCTTAGGGTCTTCCATTCTCTTCCATGTTTGGATCTTAGAAGCACCATCTAAATACATTTCTTATGGTTGAGGGATGTCCTAAATAGATAATACCTCTTCATCTGGTAATTCAGTATTTAATGATGATTTTTATGTAGACATGTGCTCTTCCATATAATCTAAAAAAGCATGTCCTTTAACTGATTTCAAAGCCACAAACTATATATAATTTTTCTTATCATAACATCCCATCCTTATAGAAGTCCTATCAATATAGGATGACTGGGAAAGTATTCGAGCGGGTTATTTCTAGAAATCAATTGGACCTATTGGTTTAGCAGATAGTTCCATATCTTGTAAACCGAAAATATTAACTCTAGGAAATTCTTCTCAATATTTTAATATCAAGTCTCAACACCGATCATGGTTTGACCGAGAATAATGGTTTTTTCATTCCTAGTGTTGTTCTTATAAACAAGAAAGGCACCTAGTTATCGCTCCAAGGCTGTCATGTATAGAATGAGTGGATGTCCCTAAACTGATGGAATTAACAATGGTAGGATCAAGATGGGTGTATTGAGTGTATCAAAAGCCTCTTGTAATTCATTGGTCCACTAATATGTGACCCCTTCTTCATCAATTTTGTGAAAGTAAAACACTTTCCTACTAGATTACCTATAAATCTTTAGATGTAGGTCAAGTGTCATTAAATTCTTATCAACTATTCAATGTTTTGAGGAGGTGAAATTCTAAGGAGGGAATTATTTTTCTTAGGATTTACTTCAGTTCCCTAAAGTCATACAACAAATCTAATAAACTTCATCGAGGTTACCCTGAAATCATATTTCGGTGTTCATCTTGAAAATATGTTATCATAGCTTGTGGAAAAATATTTCTAGGTCAAAAAAGTGGTTAGAAAATTGTTGTGACTTGACCAATAAATCATAAAAATACCATTATAAAAACATTCCCTAAAAGGTTTTAAATATGGGATGTACGACATGTTTATAAGTGGCACTAGAATTATTTAATCCAAAGGTAATTAACCAATAGAAGAACACTCCATTATTAAAAAAATCTAAGCATAAAAGGCAATAATTATCATTCCTTACCTAGTAACAACTATTAGATGATTCTTAATTAATTTTATAAAATATTTTATAAATATATTTCATAAATATTATTGATAAATAGTTAATAATTTAATTTATTATGACAAAAATAATTTGTAATATTAAAAACAATTTTTGAATAAATATCTATTTTTACCCTCAAATGATTTCATCTTTATTTTTAAAATACTGATAATAAAATTATGAATTATTATTAATTAGTTTAAATGTATAAAAAATAATTTTTATACAGATTTGATAATCTAAATATGATAAATTTATTTTCTAAGTGAAATTTGTAAAATATAAAGAAAACACTGACTGAAAATTAAATTTTTTATTATGCAAACACTTTTAGGGAAAAAGTGAGAAACCAAACATCACAACATTGTCACACCACACCATCAAAACACCACGACACCACTTCACCTTTCATCACTTCATCACATTCAAACAACAAAAACAAGGCCAAGAAACCATGAACCGAGGCACAAAAATCAGGCAAGCAGACCAAATCTCCAAGCCAGCCTCCTCAAACATCCACCGGTGTGACCATCGACACCAGCCCAAATCCTCCCATCAGCAAACTTCAGACGAAGTTCGCCCAACCGTCCAGCGAAGTGAGATGAACCTCCAAGAGAATCCATCCACAAAAGGATGTTAAAGAAACTAGAGCGAAGATCAGTCTGCCGTGATGCCGCACCATGCTCCATATAGAATCACTGCCAACCACACCATTTGCACCACCAAAAATTACAAATTCCACAGCCAATTCATCACTCCAGCATCACCTCCAAACCAAACAGAACCCGCAAACAGCAGCAGCAGACAAGCAATTGAAGTAGATCCAAAACAACACAAACAACCAAATTTCAATCCAAAAGAACATAGCCAGCACCTCAAACGCACCCCACAATCATCACAGTAGTACCCGTCGCCGCCCTCATCCCTGCATACAGATACCACAAGAGACCAACCAAGGTACCTCGGACAGTGCTCGAAGCATGGAACGAACCAACCCCTTCGGCGCGGAACTGGAGCATGACCCCTTCGCAGTGAAGAGGAGCACGATTCCACACCACCGAAGCTGCCGCCACCACCGCGGAAGAGGAAGGTAAGTCTTGGAAGGCCGGAGCGTGACCCCAAAGCCTCAGCAAGACGACGTCGCACCAGAACGAGCACACGCCGTAGTGGAACACAAACCAAGAGAAGCACCGTATCTAGACCCCACCACCGCAGAGAAACAAGATCCCGATCCCAAAGAAACGGATCGAAGCCCCGACGCTGCGTAAAACAGGAACGACCCCATCGAAGCAGCGGGCCTTGACCCCAGCGCTCCAGAACAAGGCTCCATCGCCGCAGAGAAGGACCAAGACACCGATGCCGCACCAGATCGCGACACCACGTCGCGGAGAAACTGGAAGAAGACCCCAATCCCACCAAAGCGGTGCCCATCCATGCGGCAGAAGAACACCCACGAGACCACACTCCGTCGAACCGCCGCACCGCGAACATACCAGGGAAGCCGAGGAAGAAAACGCAGCCCTGCGGAGGAGGGGGGCGGTGACGAGAAAACCCTAAAAGCTGCGGCGCCCCTTACGGGCTCAATGAGCCACCCCTTCACTATACTACTAAGGTGTAAATATAAAGAAAACAACTATTATATAAAAACAAACAATTTAGAATTTAACTATTCTTATCCTCATTTGATTGAAATATTATCATTCAAAGTTGAGTACATATTTCAGAGGTGTTAATAAATAAATATATATTAGGAAAATAAATATACAAATATTTTATAATTTGGTTACACCTATTTATACCTGTCATTACAACTCTTAGGTTATAAAGGTAAAATTTAAATTATGATAGTGTGGTTCATTTAATCTCAATATTACATGTAGTATAAATTGTAAAACATATTATGCATTTCAAGTATTATAAACTAAAATATCAAGTTTTTATATGATTTTTTCAGGATAATTCAAGAAGTAATATAAAATTTCTAAATTTACTCCAACATATATATTTCCATTCAATATGCATCTTTGATATATGAATCCTTCTTCAAATAGTTTGTTTGAAAAATCAAATATTCCTTATCTTTCACTAATGCATGTTCTTATTTTTTGAAAATCATCCAGATTCTATTTTGATATCATTAAAAACACTAAATAACTTTGTTATACTCTAGCACCCTACTATTATGACTTTTTAATAAACTTAAAAATTATTTCCAGTGGTTTGGAATTAATCCTTTGAGGTATCAATCACCATGACTTCAATTCAACCAAAAACCATTCAAATATTTAATACATATATGAAATATCCATGATATCCTAACTCCAACAACTATTAGATGAATTTTAAACACATATATTTTAACAATTTTCAATAATATATCATTTTTATTTACTATAAATACTATATAAAACTTTTGGTTAAAACATTAAACACCTGTATATTTTTTTAACAACATTCCATAAAATCCAAGAACCATAAACAGATGAGAATAATCTCCCATTTGAAGATTAAACTCTCACTTTTTCATTAAATTTATTTATTCCAACATCATTTATACTTCCAAAATGTATGGACTTCCTCCTCCTACATTAATAATAAAATGAACAGGTTATTCTCTCCCCCTATATCTACAACCTCTTAAAAAGGATTCCCCCATATTCTCTCTCCCTTTTTCAATATAGTAATTTCTAAACATTTACACTGGAATATTCAAATATTTTATTAGGGTAATCTTATCATTAACACTTATATAGACCAAATTATGATAGTGTGTTCCTCCCCAAAAAATGAAACTCTTCTATTACACATATTATACGATGCCATCAAAAATCTCTACCATTTCAGAATATTCCCAATTTTACTCCAAAAAGAGTTTTCACTTCTAGACTATTCATAGCATATACCACTTACTAATTTGAGTTTCTTATTATAATCTTATAGATAGTGAACTTTTTTCTACCTCTTTTTGAATAGAGCTATTTTAAAATCACATGTCATCCAAGGATGATGATTTTATATTTCTTTCATTGAATCTTATAATCCATCCCTTTTTTGACTAAAAATCTCTAAATACATCAATGAGTAAATTTACCACATGGTGATTGGAGATTTAAAAAAAAAATTGAGCATACTAAGTTAGGTCTAAATATAATAAACAGATGTTTATGTCAACAATTAAAATGATGTTAATGAAACGCAGCTATTCACATAGGCACATTATGCTTGTGTTTTCTCTATTATAACTATTCTTATGAACATAATCAAAATCACACAAAAATTATCAGTAAACAAGAAATAAAATACCAAGAATGTGAGCAGTTCCACTTTTTATCTCAACTGATATCACCTTTTCATACTATACTTATTATTCCACTTTTCTACATATGTTTCTCCTTTATTCATAGGGACTCATATTTTCCAGATGATTCTTAACATATTTTGATCACATGTTATAATCTCCCTAGAATTACATTATCTTTATAACTACAAGTTTTGAAAAAATATTCATTTCATGGGTATTATAAGTTGTTAATGAAGCCTCCACTTCTAGAATATTTTGGTATCTTGAAAAAACAAATATATTATACCATTTATTCGTGGATTAATAAAAAACATTAAAACCTTAAACAATGTTACTTCTTATCAATATATATAGCCTTATATTTAGTAGTGGGATAACACTAAATATGTGGCCTAATATAATTTGTTTCTTTTCATTTTGTTCACATGTTCTCTTTTAATTTGAATCATCCCATTAATAATATCCCCCAGTTGATTCTACATCACTTTAAATCTACATAGAAAAGTTTAATTGCATTGGTAGATGGGTACCTCCAACATCATAAATGGTAGGAGTGTGGTTAGACTTCGTGAAAAAATACTTTACATCATCCTTTATTCCAAGATAAATTAGTGGTGCTCCATATTTTGGCACACTTATGAAAACATCATTCTAAATTTTTTCTCAAACCTCACATATATTGGCTCGAGATCCATTTCATTTTTTACATAAATCCCACTTGTTCATGTTCCCACTAATAATGAAATTTTCTAAAGTAATTAATTTTTTTATCCATTATATTATAGGCTCATTCATTTTCATGTTATTCTTTTAGTTTAATTGATGAATCCACTAAATCATGACTCATGTTTACCCACGTCAATTTTCTTTAGAGTCACATCAGGCATATTTTTACATTATAAATCTTTATTAAAGTACACTTCTATATTATTAAAAGATGGAAAAGATTTGACCTTATATTTAATTTTATAGATATGATTATTTTCATTATATTATTTCTATCAAGACTGTACCATGATAGGTTCCCGGTTCATTAATTATTGAGCTCTATGTTTTTCCTCTAAATTAGTGTATATTTTTAATAGATTAATATATTTTATTCTAGTGTAAATTATATTATGATTTTAAATAGGAATAGGGGAATTACTTCTGGATTATTTTTCTCCCTTAAGGTTGTAATTTCTTTCTATATGACTAGGGTAAAATCCTAAAAAAACTCTCATAGAATTCATAACTTTCATTATCACTTCTAGGTTGAGATTTTTTCCGCAAAAGGTTTTCTTCCTGTATAAATCCTTTGGGAATCTTAACACACACAAAAGATATTTTCCAACCATCCAAAGAAGTATCTTTTTATATCTATCTTATTTTGAGGGTATTTTATTCCATAAATTTCGAGATAATATATATTTTTCATCGATTTTATTTTAAAAATTTATTTTCTTACAATTTTTTAGGATTCTATGGAGGGGATATTCCCTCATATAATTTTCCTTTAAGGATATGGACTTTGATTAAACTCTCTGATCCTATTATATTTATCTTTTGGTTAATAACTCATCTATTTCAACCATATGAAATATTAATCTTATATTTCCTACTAACTTAGAGTTTTTTACTTTAGATGGATAGTTCTTTATTTAAACACCTTTTTTCATTTTCTTTCTAATATCTTGTATAGATTTTCAATGTTGATCAATTTGACCATTAATATTTTCATCAATATTATTAATATCATAGTTTAGGGGAATAAATACCATGTTCCTCATTTTTCTCAATTAATTTATATTTAAAAAATCATAATTCACTCTATGCATGACTCTATATAGACCAGATTTTTATTGTAAATATTTTATCGTATTTGGATTGTGGTATAAACCTCATCTATCTTTAAAACATGATATAGTTTCCAGGTCGACACTTGAATCTCCTATCTTATCAATATTTGAAGTACACTCTAAAATTTCATAATTTCTAGAGTATTACAAAACATTTTTGGAATAAAATTTAAGAATAGAGTCGTAATTATTCATCTGGATAAGATATTCCATCACTAAAAGAGCCCCTTTTTTATTTTTGATTTTCTTATTACATTTTTTTATAGAAAATATTTACTATGTTTTTTGACACGATTTTCATCATGAATGAATTGTCACCCTTATCTTAAGGTAGTCTCTATAAACTTATTTAATTACACTATTTTCCCATAAATATATTAAAATATCGACCAAGCATCAAATCCCCATGAATGGTATGTATTTTGAGTATTCCTCACTCATACCATTGTTAATGATTAATTTTATCACCAAATATTGAACTTTTTCACTATGTTATATCAAGTCAGCATCATATAGAACATACTTCATAATATCCTACCTGTAATCTTATAGAAACAAATTTATCTACTCATTCAATCGATTAAATTTATTATTATACAAGAATAGAGTATTTTCATTTTACACTATATGAATAAATAATAAAAAATCGGATTTTAAGGTTAAACATAAATATACAACCTTTTGGCTATAATACTATATGTTATAACCAAATACACCCTTAAAGGGGCGGTAAAATAGAGTGGTATAATTTAAACTGTTTCATTTTACTAAATTTTTTTCTCTTTTATGATTCTTTTACAACATTGTATAGAACCATTTTAAATTGGTTTCATGATTATTTATATTCATATCCTCATTTAAATAGAAATAGATATATAAGGAAATAAATTATACAAGGGATATAAATTTTTTACTTAGATCACAAGTAAGGGATAATACAATGAGAACCCACCATAAATTCTTTAATATTCAAGGATCTAAACAACTCACTATATATAAAACATATTCAATAAAGGAATAATGATTCTCATAAGAATATCCACTCTTTTTATCATGCACTATTTACTTCTTTGAATTAATTCAAAATTTATACATATTTGGTTCTATCCATGACTAATAAAGTGGGCAAAAATTGTTTTTATCCATAACTTGATGAAGATACTCTCCTAGTATCCTTGTTTGACACACTCCTCCTTCTTCAAAGATGGATGAGAGTATGACCTAAGTGTCATGGATTAGTCTTTGTCTTCCAAAAAATTATATGTAGCACACTTCATATATATTAGTATAATTACACAATAAAAATATCTTATTATACTCCTTCTCTTTGAACCCAATAAAGATAATTACATGAGGGAATTATCATATTATATATTTTTTGTTTAATATTCTAAAACGTTATTATGTATAGTCTCTTCCATATACCATGAAGTTAAATATTTTAGTTTGGTTTATCTATTCATATAAAAAATAGATATTTGATATTACACACGCTATATTTTTCTCTTCATTTTATAAATTGACTTATCATAAAATAATATCATCATTGATTCTCTCCCTTTTATAGACATATATTATTATAAAAGTAAATAATATTATTTTTAGATGTATTTCCATAATAAAAAATGGAAAAATACTTATAATTACCCTTAATTTTTATACATAGATATTGAATCTTAATAGATTAATAAAAAAAATAAAACTACCTACTTGAGGGATGTAAAGGTTTAGTGTCATTGATGACTAGATTCATTGTCTTCTAATTTTATAAGACATCAAAAATATCACACAAAAATTTGTTCTTATATATTACACATCTTATAAAACCCTAATTTAAACCATTCTTAAAAAATGGGGGGAAAGTCAACATAAGAAAGAGTTGGCTTAAATTCTCCATAAGGGTAACCATGTGAGATATCAATGATCACTTTATAATAACATGAGGATATGGGTATTATAAAAAGATATTAATATAGGAAAACCATATATAGTATATCATATATCATAATCACGAAAATTTTCATATATCTTTCAAATCAATAATACTTGAATAACAAAATAATCAAATAACATGATCCATAGGATCATAATATTTGAATACGATGTTATTTTTTTAGAATAAAAATAATCAATGAAAATAACTTCCTTATTAATGGTTTATTATCAAGTATATCATGTGTATTGGGTTCACTCCCTCATTTCATCATATCCATAATCATGATTCAATTCCAAGACTATCGTAGTGGATTAGGTTCACTCTTTATTATATTATAAACTAATTCAAGGTTTAGTCCCAAGACTATCATAGTGAATTGAGTCTCTTCTTGAACTAGGTTTACCCCCCATTCTTTTCCTTATTATCTCGTGATCCATCCTTAATCAATACATTATAGGGATGCGAAATTCTTGGGCCACCCATCACATTATCAAAATCCATTCATATTTGTGCAAGTATATCATAATGTATTTATCATATATCATAACCTGTGTAAAATAGGCACATTTTATAAACATTTCAACAATTAATAACTAAATAACTGATAAATGATAAGAAAAACTTAATAAACATCATATCATCATAATCATAAGCCATATTGAGAAATAATAAGAATATTATCATTGCATCACACCTCAGAAATTTTATAGTGACATCAAATTATATATTATTAGAAAGAAATTAACTTTACAACATAACATAGAATATTTCATGATGAAAATAATCTTTTAAATTTTAAATCACTTTTTTCAAATAAAACAAATTTCAAAATATTAAGTAAAAAAATTTGTTTACGAGAACATTGGAAACCTGTAAAATAATCCTTAAAGCATTTAGTGATCATTATGGTAATAAATTTCATTCATATTGTGTATATTAATAGAATGATTCCCTAAAATATTAAATAAAAATTTATAATTACCTTCTTTATAAAATAAAAACAATTTTACTTTTAAATAATTTTAAACAAAATCATTCATGCATAAATAATCGCTTTAAACAATCATAGTAGAATATTAAAAACATTCTATACAACATTTTTGGAAAAAATGGATTTGGAAGATAAATATTTTTGACTAAAGATAGAAATTAAGTTGGCTTCCTCTAAAAACATGTAAAACAATGAAATAACACCAGGAGAATAAAATTCCTGAGTTTATTGAGAGGAATACCATAAAATATTAGCATTAAAAATGTAATAACAATAAAACCTGATAAAAATGAGCTTGTAACATATTTCTCTAACAACTTTGGTAACTTTCAAATCATTATCCTATTGAATGAATAATTTTAAATGAAACATTTAAAATAATTAGTATAAAACAAATAATTTTATAAAATGTTAAAGGGTTAGTGTATATATCTCAAAAACATAAATAGTTTCATAATATCCAACATGTCTCAACGACACATTATTTAGATAAAAAAACCCCGTAGCTTTGTTAATCTATGAATGAAAACCTCATAAAACCAATTTACAAATATATACCTTAAAATTACATTAATTTTCAAACAAATCATAAAATACATTAAATTTAACTACATACACCACACAATGGAAACACCTGGTCAATATGACATATGTCTCACAAATTTAATGTGAGAGGAGACATATCCTTAACTAAAGTTTGACTTGCATTGAAAGCACTCTAACATACTCTATAATAAATATAAATTTATTATAAATATACCAAAAATAATATAAATACTTAATTTAACACCCCAAGATTTCATAGTGTGTTATTTATTCAAAATAATTCAATAACTTGCACTACACGCAACACCGAGTTAAAGCGCACCATAACTTCCCAAACAAGCCATTCAAAAGAGGTTATGGATAGTATTAACTAAACTTTAAACTTTATATAATCCTTATAATTTTAGAATCCATATTATGAGTTTCTTAGACATAATTTAAGAAAAAATTCTTTTTCTTCAGATAAAAGAAGTATTTTTTAAAAATGCACTTTTACCAACTTTAATAGTGAACTTTTTTTAAATCCAATATTTTAAACTTTTATATATTAAATTTTACTAAATAAAATTATTCTTTATAATGGGGATATAAAAAAAATTACAATGTAACACCCCAAGCTTACACATTACACTTCTCTTTGAATAATACAGTAGCGTGTGTTGTACGCAACTTCGAGTTCTAACACACACTACAACCAATCAAACTAGCCGTAATGAATAGTAATACCTACTTTTTAAAATTTTATAAATTTCAACTCTCAAAATGGACTTCATTTTTGGATACGGAGTATCAAATTTTTCCTAGGGTGAAATTTTGGTACTTTTCAGATAACTTTAATATTTTGATGAATAATGAAAATTACTAAATTTTAATTAAAAACAAAAATTTTAATAAAAATAATTAATGGTAGTAAATTATGAATTTTAGTGGTTTTAAAGTATAATTAGAATATATTTTTACCATTTTATCTAATGGTGTTCATTATAATTAATTTCACTTCCAAATTGGACATAAACAATTGCCAATATTTTGAAATATATTGTTTCTTAAAAACACGCTATTTGTTGTGACAGAGGAAATTAATTATAAAATTAATTAATGCAACTTATATGTTTAGAATTTTTGAAAATATACATCATTTTTGAATTTGGAATATCAATTATAGATTAGGGTAAAATTTTGGCATTGTTCTGAAAAACATCAATTTTTGATTAATAGTGAAACTACTAAGTGGTAGTTAAAAAAATGAATTTTTCATAAAAATTAATTTTAACGCTTCTGTGACTGAAATTTAGAAAATCCGAGAGACACGGTTGATATAAAGGAGTAAAATTTGGTTCAATGAGATGAAATATTTTTTCTCAATAGTAACTTTTTACTTTTATTTACCACGGTTAAAAGTAAATAGGGTAATTAAGGGTAAAAATGATATTAATATTACCCTAACACATGTCCTAATTCTATTGGACAAGTGTATCTCGACCAAAAACAACATTAGGAATAAAATATTATCATTTAGGTTCACTTGGATTAGATTAGGACATTTATTATTATTTAATTCAAAGAAGAGTTAAAAGAGTTAACATCAAAGTGTATTTACTAAAACATTTTTAATATTGGGTTATACATAGAATAAATTCGATTGTAAATATTAATTAGAAATCTAAAACGATTTCCTATATAATGATATTTTATTTATAATTTTTAGACATTAAATAATTTAATTTATTTATGACACAATGATGATGCAGTGATTACCTAATTAATGAAAAATTAGAATAATTGATATTATAAATACCGATATAAATATAATTTGAGACTTTTTATGAAATAAAATAATTTTTTAGGTTAATAGGACATGTTATGATTTATTTAATTAACCTTTTTAGATGTAGTAATTCTGTTATGATTTTTAAAAAAATCAATTATTAAATAGTGTGAAAATTGACATAAAAGAGTTTTTAAAACAAATATTATATTATCAATTGATATTAAATTTTTAAAAATCTACAGTTCGTCCACGAGACTTATAAAATGATAGTGGTATAATTAATGGACCTCTTGGGGTCTCTTGGATGTATATAGTATGTTTATGAACCATATAATATAAAAATACAAAGAGACATTGTAAAAGTGAAACTAATTAACTAAGAGTTAATACTTAAAGATAAGGTTAATATAATGACACAAACCAGTATAAATTCTACTGGTTGAGTGGTCTTCGACCCATCCCCACCTTAAAATTTAAATTATCAACTTTGGAGCCATTATAAACCGAATATGTATTTTATTATAAAATAATATTTCTAGATTTTCCAAAGGTGCCCCTCACCCCTCTTATAAAATGGCACTCTCCCTTCTCATTATCTCACACCTTAAAGCCTTTTGGTTCAGCCAAAATCTGCCCAAATACTCTCTCAAATTCCCTAAATTCATCCTAGAGGACTTCCTTTAGTCATAAATCCAACTTAAGGAGCCTTTTTGATCAAATAAAAAGGAAGAACCCGAAGAAAAGGTAATGATTTCACCACCCTTTTTCAAGTTCCTTTCTTATTCCACTTCTTCTTTCTTTTTTGTTACCATTATACAATAATGAATAAAGTATCTCCGATATACTTTAAGATTATTATAAATATGGTTCAACCATATTCAGTATTCTATCCATCATTTGAATGACATGTGATCATACGTGTGTACGTACGGCTTACCGTCTCCACGTCGTGGTGTAATTGTTATTCAATATATTCTTATTTGGATGGGTATAATAATGATTTGTAATTCATGTAAATAATAAATATAAAATGATAATGATTATGTATATATTATATACCATCAAATTATATATTATTTTAATATCAAAAGAATGATATTTTCGCTCGTGCGTACGTACGGGTTACCGTCTCCACGATGCGATGAGATTCATTCCCAAGTTCACCATTCATCGACGATTATAAAAATATATATTACTAATAAGTATGTAATATATCACATAATAATTCTACTAGATATATATATATAAGGATTTATGTACTTACATATATCTTATTCATTTACTTCCGTTCAATACTATATGAAAATAGAAACAACATTTATGCGTACGTACGAACTAATGTCTCCATAAACGGTGTTTTCCATTTCATATATATGTCTATTATAAATATTTATATTCTAAATATATATCATATATTTATCATGTTTTATATTATGGAAGTATTTAAATCATGATCAAAGTGATACAACCAAGAGTGACAAGTTAAAACACGTACGATAAAGAAAGTGATTATTACCCAAAATGTTAACTTAACATGGAAATTATTATTAAATGGGTAATATAAAGTCATAAATGAATCAGGTATGATATCATAAAAATTAATATGGTTCTGGTATAATTTAATAACATACTACGATCTTCGTACAGGAGGTTAAACGTACCCTCGACTAAAGGAAAGTGCACGGTACGGGGTTTTCATCTCACTCCTTATTCCCGTGAGATTCATGCCATATTTCCACTATTACCTTTTGTGTGGTGTATATACTGCCCATAATTGTATTATTTGTGTAATACACTTTAATTTATGTGTATTTACATATTAATTGTATGATACCTCTTTCATGGGTTGTATGTTTCATAAGTTACCAAATTGGTAAGGGTTAATTCCTCAGTCTCATCATTATCTGAGATTGTTTATTTGTAAGTTTTTACTTGGAAATTTTTATCATCCATGTCCATTTTTCATAAAAATGATTTCAAAATGAAGATTTTAAGGATTTTGAAAGGTACCCTTTATCAAGATCCAGATTTCAAATGTTTTAAAGATTTATCTTTCTAAATCTTTTTAATTAATGTCCATGTTTTCAAAATGGTTTTCAGGACTTATTTATAGGGACATGAATGTTTTGAAATGATATTTCTTTTCAAAAGTTTCAAAGTGGTATGGTACACTTTGATTCAAAAATATCTTTTAAATTACTTCCTTTATAAATGTGTGACTTTTAAATAATTTCAAAAAAAGTGATATTTCTCTCAAATAGTTTTGATTTCATCTATGTCAACATCCTTTGATGGATTTTAAGCATATTTGAAGTTTATTTATTATGATACAAAACTTTTTTATTGTATTTATGGTTTTGTGATATGTTTAACTATGGATGTGTTATTTTTATACCATTCATGGTTTATGGAGAAAGTATTTACATTTTGTATGATATTTTTAATACGAATTTTTATGTTTTGTTTAAACCTTTTCATATGGGAATGCATTAGACTTAGTAAGTGACGGGTGGAGCCCGCTATAGCTCCTCGATGCATCGGTAGGTCTCATGAGACAAACTAGTGTCTTGGCACAAGGCCTTGACAAAATCTTATTTGTAGTCTTGGCACGAGGCCTTGGATATGTGGTTATGATAGTCTATCATTATGCATTCCATCATTATGAAAGTGGTTAATGATATTTCATGTGATTATTCGATTAGTAGAATATCAATGTGAATAAGTAAATGGAATTATTTAATTTTATTTCATCCATATTATGATGAAGTTCAAGTTTAAAATTCTTTTGTTTTAGTTTTATAAATTGCCTTAAATTTTTATGCTTATTTTTGAAAGTTTCCACTGTATTGCTTACCCTTAATGAGCATTTGAGCTCAACCCTTTCCGTGTTTTATTTTTCCCAGGATTCCAAAAAAGTGTAATGTGATTGATATGCAGGGTTAAGACAAGGGAATAATGGCATTCATAAAGGATTATTTATGTTGTTTTGTATGTTATGAAGTGTAATGTAACATTCATGTATGTAATCTATTTTCCAAGACTGCTAAATTGATCGGTTCTTTGGGACTTGGTTCCTTGTAATCATTCCAATGTATTAAAATAATGCACCGACTCTGGGTCACTGGGGTCGGGGCGTTACAGTTGGTATCAGAAGAAGTTTAGCAATAACCTTGGAAACTAGATTTAGATAAACTCTGATTAGAGCACATATCCCTAAGATATACTTTGATGATTAGTATAGAAGAACTTCCTAGAATTTTGGTATTGTAGAGATTTTGTGAGTTTTCCGAGCAATACATCCCTGTCTAGATACGACCTGGTAGAGGTGGATCTGGCACAGATGTACCTAGGGGAAAAACCCGGAAACACCGCTTTGAGTTAGACTCGAACGGGAACTGATGCATGACAACAGGCCTTGCTGCACTCTTGGTTACGAGACTCCTGGGAGATATTCTTAGGATAATTCTCATTTTCTTTACAAACCATTATGGAGGGCTCATGAGTATATACTTACTCAAAGAAAAAAAAATTATGATTATGGATTATATCCATAAACTGTTCAATTTGCGTTAGGTATTTTATAAGTTTGGAATTATTCATTGCAATTCATAAACTGACCTAGTTTGTGCTATTATATAGAAATGGTGCCCAGTAGAAGGAATGTGAACTCCAGTAATAAATATGATCCAAAGAGTAAGAAAGATCATATATTTCATGGTATTAAGCCATCATTTAAAAGGGAAATAGTCTCCCATGTATTATCATCATATGAAGAAATAGTATCATATGTGGATAAGATAACTAAAGAGTTTACTGAGTCTTATGGCTTTGAAGGGAAGCAAAAGAAGAAAAGGATAGAAGAGAGAAAAATGGATAAAGGGAATAGGGAAAAGAAGAATTTCCCTATATGTGATAACTTTGGGAAGAAACACCCTGGAACTTTCCTGAAAGGAATGGGAGTTTGTTATATGTGTGTAGGAAAAAGGGCACTAAGTACGTGACTGCAAGGGTAAGAAAATGGTTTCAAATGTACAATGATTCATTTTCAAGGAGTCTAGACACTACGCGAACCTATCATCAGACTATGACACAAATGATGCTATTGGATAACAATCAAGTTATGATACTACCACAGATGAAGAGGAATGATTAGAGTTCTTATGTTGATTATGTCATTTGAGTGTTGTATTAGCAATGTACTTGCTATAATAATTATGGAGTATGTAAGGATTGTACTATTGTACTATTTCATTGAGGATTTGATATTTTATGGTACTAAGAAAAGTGAATCTACAACAAGTTAAACTTTTTGTAAATTACATGGTTTAAGGAAAGATAAACCATAATATGGTCCTAATATTGAGGTTCTTATTTTGGAATAAGATATGGTTGATTTGGGTAAATTATGTTGGATATTCTTGAATGTTTTGAAACCAATTAAATATTTGTATAATCCATCATTGTTTGGGTTTACAAAATTTTTGGATTGAAGGAGTATATCCATTATTATTTAAGGAATAAGGGATCATGAATGTAATCAATAAGGTTTTATGGTAATTCAGGATGTTTTAGTGTTTTAAAAGAATACATGATGAAGGTGTTTACATGTTATTATGCAGCAAAATGGATCTTAATTTTTGGACTAAAGCATTTTGGATAGTTCTAGTTTAGATTATTTTTGGATTTCCATAAAAGGACAACCATGAGGTTGGGAGGCAACCTGTCGCATCCGGCAAGGCCGTGAGACTTGAACCCACAACCGAAGGGCGACAAGGGTGTAGCACCTACCACTGGCCCACATAATGTCTGGTATTAAATAATGTAGTTTTTTAAAAATATCTGCTATATGTATTATAAATTCGTTTTTTTAAACCCTCTACGAATATGATAAATAGAATATTTTTTTCGTTCTATTATCTTTTAGAGTGAAAGATGAGTTTGTGGTAGAAATTAGTTAAAGGGTGGAACTCGACTTGTCAAGAATATATTTTTCTTCTTCTCTTATTCTATGAAGAAATTAATTATTATACTTTATATAAGTAATCCAAAAACCAAAAATGTATTATCCTAATACCCTATGTTTTGTTGAACCGATGGTATTTCAAATCATCATAGATTGATGAATTTATAGACCTCAATTTTACATTTGTTTGTGATTGATGACCTCAATCACTACCTATAAATATTATGTTTTTCCTCCAATTATATGTCTCTAATTTCCACCAATGTTCTCCTAATTGAGATCATAATTTGGTGGTGACCCTTTCATTTCTCTTTTCCTCATATTAAGACTAAATTTTAGTAACCCAATTTCCGATGTGGGTTTTCCCACAAAAATATTTTTTATTTTCAACCTTTTATTTTCGAAGAACAATTTCAAATTGCGAGGACGCAATTTATTGAATTAGGGGAGAATGTGAAACCCCAAGATTTCATAGTGTGTTATTTCTTCAAAATAATTCAATAACTTTCACTACACGCAACACCGAGTTAAAGTGCACCATAACTTCCCAAATAAGCCGTTCAAAAGAGGTTATAAATAGTATTAACTAATTTTTAAACTTTATATAATCCTTATAATTTTAGAATCCATATTATGAGTTTCTTAGACATAATTTTAGAACAAATTCCTTTTCTTCAGATAAAAGAAGTATTTTTCAAAAATGCACTTTTTCCAACTTTAATAGTGAACTTTTTTTAAATCCAATATTTTAAAATTTTATATATTCAATTTGAATTAATAAATTTATTCTTTTGAATGGGGACATAAAAAAAATTTACAATGTAACACCCTAAGCTTCCATGGTACGCTTCTCTTTGAATAATACAATAGTGTGTGTTGTACGCAACTTCGAGTTCTAACACACACTACAACCAATCAAACTAGCCGTAATGAATAGTAATACCTACTTTTTAAAATTTTATAAATTTTATCTCTCAAAATTGACTTCATTTTTGGATTCAGAGTATCGAATTTTGCCTACGGTGAAATTTTGGTACTTTTCGGAAAAATTTAATATTTTGATGAATAGTGAAAATTATTAAATTTTAATTAAAAATAACTTTTTTAATAAAAATAATTAATGGTGATAAATTTTGAATTTGAGTGGTTTTAAAGTATAATTAGAATATATTTTAACCATTTTATCCAATGGTGTTCATTAGAAATAATTTCACTTCAAAATTGGACATAAACCATTGCCAATCTTTTGATATATATTGTTTCTAAAAAACACTCTATTTGTTGTGACAGCAGAAATTAATTATAAAATTAATTAAGTCAAATTATATGTTTGGACTTTTTTAAAATAGACATAATTTTTGAATTTGGAATATCAATTATAGCTTAGGGTGAAATGTTGGCATTGTTCTGAAAAACTTCATTTTTTGATGAATAGTGAAACTACTAAGTGGTAGTTAAAAAACTGAATTTTTCATAAAACTTAATTTTACCACTTCTGTGATTGTAATTTCTAAAATCCTAGAGACATGGTTAATATCAAGGAGTAAAATTTGGTTCAATGGGATGAAAATAATTTTTGGTGAATAGTAAATTTTTACTTTTATTTACCACGGTTAAAAGTAAATAGGGTAATTAAGGGTAAAAATGATATTAATATTACCCTAAAAAATCTCCTAATTCTATTGGACAAGTGTATCTCGACCAAAAACAACCTTAGGAATAAAATATTATCATTTAGGTCCACTTGGATTAGATTAGGACATTTATTATTCTTTAATTCAAAGAAGAGTTAAAAGAGTTAAAATCAAAGTTTTTTTTTACTAAAACATAATATAGGGTTATACATAATATAAATTAGATTTTAAATATTCCATAGAAATCTAAGAAAATTTCCTACATAATTATATTTTATTTATAATTTTTAGACATTAAATAATTTAATTTATTTATGACACAATGATGATGCAGTAATTACCTAATTAATGAAACATTAGAATAAGTGATATTATAAATACCCAAATAAATATAATTTCAGACTTTTGATGAATTAAAATAATTTTTTAGGTTAATATGACATGTTTGTATTAATTTAATTATCTTTTTTAGAAGTAATCATTCTGTTATGATTTTTACAAAAATCAATTATTAAATAGTGTCAAAATTGACATAAAAGAGTTTTTAAAACAAATATTATATTATCAATTGATATTAAATTCCCAAAAATATAAGGTTCAGCCACGATACTTATATCATGATATGTGTATCATTAATGGACCACTTTGGGGTCTCTTGGATGTATATAGTATGTTTATGAACCATGTAATATAAAAATACAAAGAGACATTGTAAAAGTGAAACTAATTAACTAAGAGTTAATACTTAAAGATATGGTTAATATAATGACACAAACCAGTCTAAATTCTACTGGTTGAGTGGTCTTCGACCCATCCCCACCTTAAAATTTAAATTATCCACTTTGGATCCATTTTAAACCGAATATGAATTTATTATAAAATAATATTTCTAGCTTTTCCAAAGGTGCCCCTCACCCCTCTTATAAAATGGCACTCTCCCTTCTCATTATCTCACACCTTCAAAGCCTTTTGGTTCAGACAACCTCTGCCCAAATACTCTCTCAAATTCCCTAAATTCATCCTAGAGGCCTTCCTTTTGTCATAAATACAACTTAAGGAGCCCTTTTGATCAAATCAAAAGGAAGAACCTGAAGAAGAGGTAATGATTTCACCACCCTTTTTCAAGTTCCTTTCTTATTCCACTTCTTCTTTCCTTGTTGTTACCATTATACAATAATGAATAAAGTATCTCCGATATACTTTAAGATTATTATAAATATGGTACAACCATATTCATTATTCTATCCATCATTTGAATGACATGTGATCATACGTGCGTACGTACGGCTTACCGTCTCCACGTCGTGGTGTAATTGTTATTCAATATATTCTTATTTGGATGGGTATAATAATGATTTTTAATTCATGTAAATAATAAATATAACATTATAATGATTCTTTATATATGATATACCATCCAATTATATATTATTTTAATATCAAAAGAATGATATTTTCGCTCATGCGTACGTACGGGTTACCGTCTCCACGATGCGATGAGATTCATTTCCAAGTTCACCATTCATCGACGATTATAAAAATATATATTACTAATAAGTATGTAATATATCACATAATAATTCTACTAGATATATATATATATAAGGATTTATGTACTTACATATATCTTATTCATTTACTTCCGTTCAATACTATATGAAAGCAGAAACAGCATTTATGCGTACGTACGAACTACCGTCTCCATAAATGGTGTTTTCCATTTCATATATATGTCTATTATACAATTTTATATTCTAAATATATATGATATATTTTTAATGTTTTATATTATGTAAGTATTTAAATCATGATCAAAGTGATACAACCAAGAGTGACAAGTTAAAACACGTACGATAAAGAAAGTGATTATTACCCAAAATGTTAACTTAACATGGAAATTATTATTAAATGGGTAATATAAAGTCATAAATGAATTAGGTATGATATCATAAAAATTAATATGGTTCTGGTATAATTTAATAACATACTACGATCTTCGTACAGGAGGTTAAACGTACCCTCGACTAAAGGAAAGTGCACGGTACGGGGTTTTCATCTCACTCCTTATTCCCGTGAGATTCGTGCCATATTGCCACTATTACATTTTGTGTGGTGTATATACTGCCCATAATTGTATTATTTGTGTAATACACTTTAATTTATGTGTATTTACATATTCATTGTATGATACCTCTTTCATGGGTTGTATGTTTCATAAGTTACCAAATTGGTAAGGGTTAATTCCTCAGTCTCATCATTATCTGAGATTGTTTATTTGTAAGTTTTTACTGGGACATTTTTATCATCCATGTCCATTTTTCATAAAAATGATTTCAAAATGAAGATTTTAAGGATTTTGAAAGGTACCCTTTATCAAGATCCAGATTTCAAATGTTTTAAAGATTTATCTTTCTAAATCTTTTTAATTAATGTCCATGTTTTCAAAATGGTTTTCAGGACTTATTTATAGGGACATGAATGTTTTGAAATGATATTTCTTTTCAAAAGTTTCAAAGTGGTATGGTACACTTTGATTCAAAAATATCTTTTAAATTACTTCCTTTATAAATGTGTGACTTTTCAATAATTTCAAAAAAAGTGATATTTCTCTCAAATAGTTTTGATTTCATCTATGTCAACATCCTTTGATGGATTTTAAGCATATTTGAAGTTTATTTATTATGATAAAAAACTTTTTTATTGTATTTATGGTTTTGTGATATGTTTAACTGTGGATGTGTTATTTTTATACCATTCATGGTTTATGGAGAAAGTATTGACATTTTGTATGATATTTTTAATACGAATTTTTATGTTATGTTTAAACCTTTTCATATGGGAATGCATTGGACTTAGTAAGTGACGGGTGGAGCCCGCTATAGCTCCTCGATGCATCGGTAGGTCTCATGAGACAAACTAGTGTCTTGGCACAAGGCCTTGACAAAATCTTATTTGTAGTCTTGGCACGAGGCCTTGGATATGTGGTTATGATAGTCTGTCATTATGCATTCCATCATTATGAAAGTGGTTAATGATATTTCATGTGATTATTCGATTAGTATAATATCAATGTGAATAAGTAAATGGAATTATTTAATTTTATTTCATCCATATTATGATGAAGTTCAAGTTTAAAATGCTTTTGTTTTAGTTTTATACATTGCCTTAAATTTTTATGCTTATTTTTGAAAGTTTCCACTGTATTGCTTACCCTTAATGAGCATTTGAGCTCAACCCTTTCTATGTTTTATTTTTCCCAGGATTCCAAAAAGTGTAATTTGATTGATATGCAGGGTTAAGACAAGGGAATAATGGCATTCATAAAGGATTATTTATGTTGTTTTGTATGTTATGAAGTGTAATGTAACATTCATATATGTAATCTATTTTCCAAGACTGCTAAATTGATCGGATCTTTGGGACTTGGTTCCTTGTAATCATGCCAATGTATTGAAATAATGCACCGACTCTGGGTCACTGGGGTCGGGGCGTTACAGTTGGTATCAGAAGAAGTTTAGCAATAACCTTGGAAACTAGATTTAGATAAACTCTGATTAGAGCACATAGCCCTAAGATATACTTTGAGGATTAGTATAGAAGAACTTCCTAGAATTTTGGTATTGTAGAGATTTTGTGAGTTTTCCGAGCAATACATCCCTGTCTAGATACGAGCTGGTAGAGGTGGATCTGGCACAGATGTACCTAGGGGAAAAACCCGGAAACACCGCTTTGAGTTAGACTCGAACGGGAACTGTTGCATGACAACGGGCCTAGCTGCACTCTTGGTTACGACACTCCTGGGGGATATTCTTAGGATAATTCTCATTTTCTTTACAAACCATTATGAAGGGCTCATGAGTATATACTTACTCAAAGAAAACATTTTTATGATTATGGATTATATCCATAAACTGTTTAATTTGCGTTAGGTATTTTATAAGTTTGGAATTATTCATTGCAATCCATAAACTGACCTAGTTTGTGCTATTATATAGAAATGGTGCCCAGTAGAAGGAATGTGAACTCCAGTAATACATATGATTCATAGAGTAAGAAGGATCATATATTTCATGGTATTAAGCCATCATTTAAAAGGGAAATAGTATCCCATGAATTATAATCATATGAAGAAATAGTATCATGTGTGGATAAGATAACTAAAGAGTTTACTGAGTCCTATGGCTTTGAAGGGAAGCAAAAGAAGAAAAGGATAGAAGAGAGAAAGATGGATAAAGGGAAGAGGGAAAAGAAGAATTTCCCTATATGTGATAACTGTGGGAAGAAACACCCTGGAACTTGCCTGAAAGGAATGGGAGTTTGTTATATGTGTGTAGGGAAAAGGGCACTAAGTACGTGACTGCAAGGGTAAGAAAATTGTTTCAAATGCACAATGCTTCATTTTCAAGGAGTGTAGACACTACGCGAACCTATCATCAGACTATGACACAAATGATGCTATTGGATAACAATCAAGTTATGATACTACCACAGATGAAGAGGAATGATTAGAGTTCTTATGTTGATTATGTCATTTGAGTGTTGTATTAGCAATGTACTTGTTATAATAATTATGGAGTATGTAAGGATTGTACTACTGTACTATTTCATTGAGGATTTGAGATTTTATGGTACTAAGAAAAGTGACTCTACAACAAGTTAAACTTTTTGTAAATTACATGGTTTAAGGAAAGATAAACCATAATATGGTCCTAATATTGAGGTACTTATTTTGGAATAAGATATGGTTGATTTGGGTAAATTATGTTGGATATTCTTGAATGTTTTGAAACCAATTAAATATTTGTATATTCCATCATTGTTTGGGTTTACAAAATTTTTGGATTGAAGGAGTATATCCATTATTATTTAAGGAATAAGGGATCATGAATGTAATCAATAAGGTTTTATGGTAATTCAGGATGTTTTAGTGTTTTAAAAGAATACATGATGAAGGTGTTTACATGTTATTATGCAGCAAAAAGGATCTTAATTTTTGGACTAAAGCATTTTGGATAGTTCTAGTTTGGATTATTTTTGGATTTACATAAAAGGACAACCAGGAGGTTGGGTGGCAACCTGTCGCATCCGGCAAGGCCGTGAGACTTGAACCCACAACCAAAGGGCGACAAGGGTGTAGCACCTACCACTGGCCCACGTAATGTCTGGTATTAAATAATGTAGTTTTTTAAAAATATCTGGTATATGAATTATAGATTCGTTTTTTTAAACCCTATACGAATAGGATAAATAGAATATTTTTTTCGTTCTATTATCTTTTAGAGTGAAAGATGAGTTTGTGGTAGAAATTAGTTAAAGGATGGAACTCTACTTGTCAAGAATATATTTTTCTTCTTCTCTTATTCTATGAAGAAATTAATTATTATACTTTATATAAGTAATCCTCAAACCAAAAATGTCTTATCCTAATACCCTATGTTTTGTTGAACCGATGGTATTTCAAATCATCATAGACTGAAGAATTTATAGACCTCAATTTTACACTTGTTTGTGATTGATGACCTCAATCACTACCTATAAATATTATGTTTTTCCTCCAATTATATGTCTCTAATTTCCACCAATGTTCTCCTAATTGAGATCCTAATTTGGAGTTGACCCTTTCATTTCTCTTTTCCTTATATTAAGACTAAATTTTAGTAACCCAATTTCCGATGTGGGTTTTCCCACAAAAATATTTTTTATTTTCAACCTTTTATTTTCGAATAACAATTTCAAATTGAGAGGACGCAATTTATTGAATTAGGGGAGAATGTGAAACCCCAAGATTTCATAGTGTGTTATTTCTTCAAAATAATTCAATAACTTTCACTACACGCAACACCGAGTTAAAGTGCACCATAACTTCCCAAATAAGCCGTTCAAAAGAGGTTATAAATAGTATTAACTAAATTTTAAACTTTATATAATCCTTATAATTTTACAATCCATATTATTAGTTTCTTAGACATAATTTTAGAACAAATTCCTTTTCTTCAGATAAAAGAAGTATTTTTCAAAAATGCACTTTTTCCAACTTTAATAGTGAACTTTTTTTAAATCCAATATTTTAAAATTTTATATATTCAATTTGAATAAATAAATTTATTCTTTAGAATGGGGACATAAAAAAATTTGCAATCTAACACCCTAAGCTTCCATGGTACGCTTCTCTTTGAATAATACAGTAGTGTGTGTTGTATGCAACTTCGAGTTCTAACACACACTACAACCAATCAAACTAGCCGTAATGAATAGTAATACCTAATTTTTAAAATTTTATAAATTTTGTCTCTCAAAATGGACTTCATTTTTGGATTCAGAGTATCGAATTTTTCCTACGGTGAAATTTTGGTACTTTTCGGAAAACTTTAATATTTTGATGAATAGTGAAAATTACTAAATTTTAATTAAAAATAACATTTTTATAAAAATAATTAATGGTGATAAATTTTGAATTTGAGTGGTTTTAAAGTATAATTAGAATATATTTTAATATTTTATCCAATGGTGTTCATTACAAATAATTTCACTTCAAAATTGGACATAAACCATTGCCAATCTTTTGATATATATTGTTTCTAAAAAACACTCTATTTGTTGTGACAGCAGAAATTAATTATAAAATTAATTAAGTCAAATTATATGTTTGGAATTTTTTAATATAGACATCATTTTTGAATTTTTAATATCAATTATAGCTTAGGGTGAAATGTTGGTATTGTTCTGAAAAACTTCATTTTTTGATTAATAGTGAAACTACTAAGTGGTAGTTAAAAAACTGAATTTTTCATAAAACTTAATTTTAACGCTTCTGTGACTAGAATTTCGAAAATCCAAGAGACACGGTTGATATCAAGGAGTAAAATTTGGTTCAATGAGATGAAATATTTTTTTGTCAATAGTAACTTTTTACTTTTATTTACCACGGTTAAAAGTAAATAGGGTAATTAAGGGTAAAAATGATATTAATATTACCCTAACACATGTCCTAATTCTATTGGACAAGTGTATCTCGACCAAAAACAACCTTAGGAATAAAATATTATCATTTAGGTCCACTTGGATTAGATTAGGACATTTATTATTCTTTAATTCAAAGAAGAGTTAAAAGAGTTAAAATCAACGTTTTTTTACTAAAACATAATATAGGGTTATACATAAGATAAATTAGATTTTAAATATTCCTTATAAATCTAAAAATATTTCCTACATAATGATATTTTATTTATAATTTTTAGACATTAAATAATTTAATTTATTTATGACACGATGATGATGCAGTAATTACCAAATTAATGAAAAATTAGAATAAGTGATATTATAAATACCAAAATAAATATAATTTGAGACTTTTGATGAATTAAAATAATTTTCTAGGTTAATATGACATGTTTGGATTTATTTAATTATCTTTTTTAGAAGTAATCATTCTGTTATGATTTTTACAAAAATCAATTATTAAATAGTGTCAAAATTGACATAAAAGAGTTTTTAAAACAAATATTATATTATCAATTGATATTAAATTCCTAAAAATCTAAGGTTCGGCCAAGATACTTATATCATGATATGTGTATCATTAATGGACCACTTGGGGGTCTCTTGGATGTATATAGTAAGTTTATGAACCATATAATATAAAAATACAAAGAGACATTGTAAAAGTGAAACTAATTAACTAAGAGTTAATACTTAAAGATAAGGATAATATAATGACCCAAACCTGTATAAATTCTATTGGTTGAGTGGTTTTCGACCCATCCCCACCTTAAACCGTAAATAATCCACTTTGGAGCCATTATAAACCTAATATGAATTTATTATAAAATAAAATTTCTAGCTTTTCCAAAGGTCCCCCTCACCCCTCTTATAAAAGGGCACTCTCCCTTCTCATTATCTCACACCTTCAAAGACTTTTGGTTCGGCCAAACTCTGCCCAAATACTCTTTCAACTTCCCTAACTTCATCCTAGATGCCTTCCTTTTTTTATAAATTCATCTTAAGGAGCCCTTTTGATCAAATCAAAAGGAAGACCCCGAAGAAGAGGTAATGCTTTCACCACCCTTTTTCAGCTCCTTTCTTATTCCACTTCTTCTTTGTTTGTTATTACCATTATAAAATAATGAATCCAGTATCTCCTATATACTGTAATATTATTATAAATATGGTACGACCATATTATTTATTCTATCCATCCTTTGAATGACATGTGACCATATGTGCGTAGGTACGGCTTACCACCTCCACGTCGTGGTGTAATTGTTATTCAATATATTATTATTTGGATGGGTATAATAATGATTTGTAATTCATGTAAATAATAAATATAACATGATAATGATTCTGTATATATTATATACCATCCAATTATATTTTATTTTAATATCAAAAGAATGATATTTTCGCTCGTGCGTACGTACGGATTACCGTCTCCACGACGCGATGAGATTCATTTCCAAGTACACCATTCATCGACGATTATAAAAATATATATTACTAATAAGTATGTAATATATCTCATAAAAATGATACTGGAGATGTATATATATCTATATATATATATAATGATTTATGTACTTACATATATCTTATTTATTTACTTCCGTTCAATACTATATGAAAACAGAAACAGCCTTTATGCGTACGTACGGACTACCGTCTCCATAAACGGTGTTTTCCATTTCATATATATGTCTATTATACATATTTATATTCTAAATATATATGATATATTTATCATGTTTTATATTCTGGAAGTATGTAAATCATGATCTAAGTGATACAACCAAGAGTGACAAGTTAAAACACGTACGATAAAGAAAGGGATTATTACCCATAATGTTAACTTAACATGGAAATTATTATTAAATGGGTAATATAAAGTCATAAATGAATCAGGTATGATATCATAAATATTAATATGGTTCTGGTATAATTTAATAACATACTACGGTCTTCGTATAGGAGGTTAAACGTACCCTTGACTAAAGGAAAGTGCAAGGTAAGGGGTTTCCATCTCACTCCTTATTCCCGTGATATTCATGTCATATTGCCACTATTACCTTTTGTGTGGTGTATATACTGCCCATAATTGTATTATTTGTGTAATACACTTTAATTTATGGGTATTTACATATTAATTTTATGATAACTCTTTCATGGGTTGTATGTTTCATAAGTTACCAAATTGTTAAGGGTTAATTCCTCAATCTCATCATTATCTGAGATTGTTTATGTGTAAGTATTTACTGGGACATTTTTATAATCCATGTCCATTTTTCATAAAAATTATTTCAAAATGAATATTTTAAGGATTTTGAAAGGCAGCCTTTATCAAGATCAGGATTTCAAATGTTTTAAAGATTTATCTTTCTAAATCTTTTCAATTAATGTCCATGTTTTCAAAATGGTTTTAAATATTTTCAATCTTGTATTTTCCAAAATAATATCCTTAGAAAAAAATCACTTTTCTAGTTCAACAATACCATTAAACATATTAATAATAATTCATAAAGAAAAAAAACTATAGGAAACTCATTAGATGATTCCTGATTATTAAAACCAAAATACCATTGATAAAAATCCTTCCACAATATAATTATTGAATCTCAATACATAAACACATCAATCAATATAATTCCTATTTAAACAATTAACTAGGCATAATAATCTTATTCTTTAATATCTCTTTCCTTTAATTCATCATTTTTATTCTCTTCATCATAAATAAAAAAACCTTTACCCATGCAACATTGTTGATATTATTCTTAATCTATCCCCCAAAGAAATATATTTTCATAATTCTTATAATTTTCACATTTTAAACATTCAACCGTTGATCATACCATAGGGTAAAAATTATTCCCATCCATTTAATCAACAAAATTTTTAATTTTTTTCTCAAAAATAACATGGTATATGTTATTATTTTACACATAAAAATTGTATTCTCATTCCTCTAAGACATTCACTTGGATGATTTTTCCCAAATTCTAGACATGTAGGAATCAAAGTATCCTTTCCTATATTATATTTATGAAACTTATATTCTCTCTAATAAGGTGTGCCAAGAATCTCTCCCAATTTGTTTCTTTTAATCATATAATAGAATAGTTTATTCATAATAATGGGATCATTTATCATTCCATATCACATTTCACTTGGTTTCTCATGAAAAAATAAATCCATATTTTATCACATTCAGCATTAAGAAAAATCCCCATGTTTCCATCCATTTACAAAAACAAAACAAAAATCATAGTGTCAGCAAAATTGAACAAACTGACTAATCATAAACAATTATTCAAAGTGTGTATAAATAATGACAGCTTCCTTCCAATCTATGAAACATTATGTGTATCCTACGTCATACATGACTATAATATATTAAACCCTTCATAATGGTTTGTAAGTATAATAATAATTATCTCGAGCATATCCACCTTTAATTTCAAACTATGTGTGTAGTAACGTCACACTCCCCATGAACCAAAATTGTGTTTGATATAAACTTGACCAATTAATTTTAGAGTTATTAACCCTAGTCTCATTTATACAAATTCATATCCACATATAGTAGTAATAAATGGATTTCTTTCTATTAAATCCAAATAATTTATATCTTACTAAAACTTTAGGGTGTTATCCTATATATTGACTTATCCTCAAGGTATTCACAAATATTATCTAAACCTAATCTCTAAATATTGAATAAAACTTTCCTCTCATACCAAATATAATTATTCTTATATTTTATTCATAGATATTATAGCTTAATGGATGAATATTCAATATATTTTATAAATATAGAACCATGGATCGTGAATGACTAGTTTTTTTGTATAATAGATACACAATCTTCTTATTTCATTAAATATATTATACATCTACCAATTATATATTCTCACACATTAATCATTTTTTACATATCATACTTTGAACCTTTCTTTATAACTCTATGTAAATAAAACATAATATATGGTCTACTCATATCCTCAATTAGAGTAAAAAAGGGAGATACCATTGATCAATTAAGCCTAACATGAGTATAAGGGTATGATAACATGATATTAATATTCTAAAATGGTAGACAACATATCATAGATAACAATATTGAAACATGGAATAAATATTACGATTAAATAAGTAATGAATCATAAAATAATTGAAGAACATGATTCATGAGGGTATAACGTTGGCATAAGATATATGTTTTTTCATGTAAACAATCATAAAATTTTTTCCATGGTTAAGGATTAATACCAAGAAAATCATAGTGAATTTGGTTCACTCCCCATTATATCATATCTTTATTCAAGGTTAACCCCCATGACTATCATAGTGGATTGGCTTCACTCACTATTCTACTATATTCATTATCAAGGTTTACTCCAAATAATATCATTGATTATAGACTCCCTATCTAAACTGTGTTTAATCCCAATTTCAGTCATTATTATCTCATTAGATATCCATATTTACCCAATTTATTCGAAGGATATATAATTCTTGGCCCAGCCATCACATAATCATAATTTATTCATATATGTTCCATAAAATCATAAAATATTCATCATGTATCATAACACATGGAACTAAATGGGTTTTATAAACATATCAACAATTCTTCATAGAATAATTAATGGAAGTTATATATAATTCATAAACACCACATCATCATAATCATAAAACATCTAGATAAATAATAAGAATCTTTGCATTATATCCCCATTAAATTTAAAGTAACATTAAAATATACCATATTAGATTAAGAATGGTATAAAAATATTACTTAGAACATTTATTGAGGAAAATACCCTTTTGAATGTGAAATTAATTTTTTGAAATATAAAAATTTCACAAATATTATGGAAAATTGTTTACTTTAAAATCATATTGGGAACTTTTAAGGGAAGCTTCAAATCATTGATCAGTCGTGAGGGCACGAAATTATATATATGACATGTATATTAAAATTAAGATTCCTTTCACATTTTTGGTAAAAATCAAAAGTAAATACTTTTAAAAACAAAAAGAAGATTAATTTTAAAATATTTTGACAAAATAAAATCATGGGGATATGGAAGAAAATTTATTTTTTACCAAAGAGAGATATAAAATTAGTTTTTTTTAATAACATTTCTTTGTAACCTCAAGGTATTAAAGAGAGTAAAATGGATGGTAAAAACGTATTATCCAAAAATAATTATAATATAGTAAAAATAATTAGCTTCATGAGAGTTAGATCATAATAATTCATTATTGGAAGCATAATCATAAACTATCCTTATAAAAATGAAATTGTAAAAAAATCCCTTACCACTTTGGTAAATTTGGAATAATAAGAACCATGAAATAATAAATTCAAATGAGACATTAAATTTCATTAATATAAGTATAATCCGGAAATAGCATGTTAAATGTGGATCATTTAAACCTCATAACATAAATATGTTCATAACATCAAATATGTCTCAATGAAACAATATTGACATTAAAAAACCTTTACCGCTTTGGAGATATCTGTATCAAAACCTCATGAAAGATAGAAAAATATATGGATATGTAAATACTTCTAATTTTCATGGGAAGAATAATAAAATACCTTAATTGGTATTATATACACCACATAAAGGAAAAAATTTGTGAATAAGTCATATGTCTCGTAGAAATAAAAGTGAGATGAGAAATACCTTTTCCTCAAGCATATCTTACTTTCAAGGTGCTCGAAATTCATGAATAATAAATTAAAATTTATTACAATTATAAACCATAATATTTTACATAATTATAATATCATATATTATCCACCTAAACCATTTCAACGCCTATTTATTAATAAATCCTTATTAAAATCATAGTTTCTTGGTGTTAACTACTTCGTTTCGCTATAGAATTTTTGGATCTATAGTTATAATCCATGTACATTGATCATAGTTACATAAAAAGAATAATATTATTGATGATAAAAATAGAATATATATTTATTATATAATTTATTTATAATAATCCATAAAAGGTGTAGAATGAAAAATGAGTTACACCAGACATGAAGAACTTATGTAGTAAGCGCACTTGAACATTGTCTTCACTTTTATATGGATGGAATAAAAAAGTTAATTTATAATTCCACTATATAAATTTATTATTAGATCATATATTTCATAAATATTTTTTAAATAATTCTTTATTATCATATATGTAATGTAGAAATTTAAAACATATCACATCGCTTTGTGAGGGTGGTAGCCCACAAATATGTGCAAGCGTTATTATAGTTTTTCAAAGGAATGGAAGGTAAGAAAGTATATATTATATTATAATTAAAAAAGAATAATTATCTAATTAATATAATATATATTCACTATTTATATCTTTATATCCATCTAATTCAAATGGTGAGGAAAAATTAATTTCATCTCTATGTGGATACGATATGTCGTACGTACGTATGGCCGATGTTTTTTGTATTTTTTAGGATGAAAAAGAGATGTATAATGGTTTTACCACAACCTTAATAACATATATTTATATTAATTATACTAGGATTATTATTTTATTAAGGTTAAAATAAATTTAGAGGAAATAAAAGAAAAATTTTGAAAGAGTCAATAAAGATGATTAACTCTTCTTATGTAGACTTCCTTTGGATCCATTTTAAGGACCCTTGTAATGGAAATTTAATAAGATAAGAAATTATAATTCATGTATAGTGAAGTAGATAATATAATTGGGAATATTTTGGTTGATATAGGTTTCTATATAAGTTTTAATAAATGAGATAAGGGGTGTCCTTTTATAATTGAGGGGAGGATCACTCTTGAAATTTTCAAAATTTCAAAATATAATAAATCCATATTCCTAGAAAAATGGCTCTAAAATTACATTTATTATAATATAACTATTATATGTCATTATTATAATCATTAAAACAAATTTTTACTTGTTTAGATGTTATTTTAAGCATTATATTTTTTATAAACTCCTTCATTGACGATTTTTACCCTAACTGTAGTAACAACTTTGTCAACATTAAAGGGTCATAATTTTATATAAATGGTAAAATTTTCATCATAAATAGCTAATTTATGAAATTTTATATCATATATTATCCTTATTTTACCCTTGTAATATTTTTCTTATTTTTAAATAATTTAATAATATATTATTTTTCATAAAATATCATTACTGTCATTATTGATGATATTCAATTAATTTTAATTTTAACACGTCAATATAGAAAATGAATTATAATAGGATAAATTAAAACATGCATAATATTTTATATTCATCTAAAATTTAATGGAAAAATATAATTCATCAAGACAATAAAACTTTCAGTTTTTCTAAAATCATTTTCCTGAATTTTCTACTACTTGAACAAGCATTGTGTCGGTGTTGTATAAGCATTTAAGGTTATTATTTCATCACTAAAAATTAAAAATAAATTAATATGATAAATAAAATTAGTTAATATTTATTATAAATATTGATAAAAAACTTATCCACTTTAGACTTTTAAAAAAAATTAGATATATTTACACTAAGAGAGTGATATTTTTGAATTTTCATTACTTAAAATAATATAAATGTCTTTATCAAGGTAAAATTGAACAAAAAACCTTATATAGGAATTTTATATTATTATGGTATAATTTATCCAATGAAATGAAATAAATTCATGCTATAGGTTGATTTTGATACCTTATCTCATGGTTTTGACCCTATTTTATCTATTTAACTCTTATAAAGGTGACAAATATTCACTATGGTTACTATTCATAATAACCAAAATTTTAAAAAAAATACTTATTTATAAAATTTGAACCTATTAATTCTGAATATAATATATATATTTTCAAGACTCAATATTTTGAAGTGGAAGAATTCACTTTCAGTATAAAGTCACAAAACACAAATAAAAAACGTTTTTAGAAATATGCGTTTTTAAGCATAAAAAATTACTTTTACACAAATCATGAGTTTGACTATTTAAAATATTATTAATTATAATTTTACAAAAAAAATGGATCATATGTAACTTCTAGACTGAATAAAAAAATATAATTGGATGTTTTAAAATACATGATTTAGTTAAAAAATGATTATATTTGAAAAATAATTATTTTTCACTATTCACTAAAAATTATCTCATTTTAAAAAAAAATCCTAAAATTTCCCCATAGGTTAAATTTTATATGATAATTTAAAAATTTATTTTAACTTCATAAAATAAAATTTCTAAAAGTTTTCTAAATTATTTAATATTTTTGTAAAATAATAAAATAAAAAACATTTTTGAATAAAATGATTTTTTAAAAAATAAAATGACTACTAAAAATTAAGTGCTTATATCCAAATAGTTAACCAATAATTTTTTTTAATAGATACCTTTTATATATATTTCATTTTTTTGTTACTCATATTCATACCCACTAAATCAACACTTAAGTCATAATAAATGTTGTATAATTTATCATAATTCACTTAAAGATAAGTTTTGTGAGTTATGCAAGCTATCGAGATTATTAATATTTCAAAATAAATTTCTAGAGCATCAGAAATAATTTAATATTCGTTTAAAAATATCTCGCATTAATTACCAAAAATTGTTGCTATATCATATTCATTATTTCTACACGATACATTTTCTATATATTATATAAGGAAACACCAAGAAATCATCGTATTTAAGTTATTTATAGTCATCACAATTTTCCAAATTCATAATGAACATTATTCTTCCAAAATATACAAATGTCTCTTTATGAAAAATTGACTGAGATATCAGTCATAAATTAGGATTGATAAGGCACAGTAGAACAAATGTGGCTTAGTGTAACTTGTTTTCATTCATTCATGTAGCTTAAATATTTCATTTTAATTCACCATAAATATCAAATCACAAACCGCCTTTAATATTAGATAGATTATCATCATATGTAGATTAATATTTTATTAATCATATTTAATTACTAATAAAACATTTTTATCCTACTATATTTGATACTCCATTTAATAAAATATCGGAATAAAACCTAAAAAATCTTCCTTAAGATTCCTCAAAACTAGAAATTTTTTCAAAGGGAGTAAACATTAAAAACATCATGATAAATATTACAAAGAAATATGTGAACCTTATTAACTCTATATGAACCTTTTAAAATTCAAAAAACATGAGTATAAAGTTCACTTAAACTTATCAAGTTCACCTTAACCTTAGGATGAACCATATGAAGTTATGGATCAACCTTATGAACTCATATTGAACCTTATAAAGATTGTAAATTAACCTTATGATAATAAGGAAACCTTATGATAACAGGGTTTCCTCTATTCATTTTCTAAAAAATAAGGCTTATGCACATAGTGTTATTTCTATTCCTTTTCTACAGTTCCAAAATTGGTGTCCCTAATGGGTTTTTTCATATCAAGATTACATGCACAAGGAAACTTCTAAACATATCCAATTTTTAAAATATTCTCACAACTTGATATTTCCATGATAATTTCTGAATTACTCTAAAACATTAGATTTAATTATAATATATATCACTCCCTTCAAAATAAATTTTGGTTGTATTAATCCTCCTTCAAAATATATACTTCAAAAAATAGATATTACTTGTCTTTATATGCTATATATTATTATTCAAAAATAAAACATCCATATTCTTGAACGATATCATTCATAAAAGTGAACAGCCTAGTTTTATTGCAAATCCAGATAATTATGCCTTTTCCATCAACCTAAAAATTATTCTATAGTGCGTGTAAACCATATTTTGTTGAATCTATCACTATGACATTAATTTCATAAAAATATTGTTAAATATTTAAAACATAAATAATCATTCCATGCTTTCCCAAATCTTATAGTTATTATAAACATTAAGAACACACATGTTCATGTTATTTTCAATAATATATTATTAATATTGTCAACAAATAGAACACACAAACTCTATATGAAACAATTCCCAATAACATTTATGTTTATAATTTTATGTAATTATAAGATATAAACCCTAATAATACATAACGAAATATCACTATTCAACACCCTATATGCATAAATACGTTTCATAAAAAAGTTATTAAATAAAAACATTGTCTTTATTTAAAAAATATCTATAACCACAAATTTGACTTTCATATTGATACCAATCATCCATAAACCTTGTAAAAGTAATTTTAAAATTTTTTATGTGCATAGAAATACTAATAAGGGATATAAAAAGAAGATAAATCCTATTAGGAAATAAAATACTTAGAAACCTATAAAAAATTCCTTCAAATAATAATCATTGATCTAATTTATGATCATACACTCATATTCATCCATTAAATACACTAATTTGTTCAAAACAATAGAAAAAAGAAACTCATAATAATGAATAAAAGAAATATCATAATCATGATGGTTTCTAGGGACATAATATTGAAGCAATTAGCCCTCATTCTAGCTAAGATATCAATCTTGGATACTTTCAATTTATCAAAATCTGTTAGAGAATCCCCTATTAATGCCTTAATAAGACTTCTAAATTTAGAAGGAGAGGTTATTATTGCTTTAGTGTATTTTATGGATATAATTCCTATATAATGATATGTGGTCATATCCTTCATTGAGAAATAAAAGGATATTGTCAGAAATGGGACCAATAGGAACTTTTATAAATTTGGATGTCTATGTAATATTAATATCTAATGAGATTTCATTTATAATTTATTAGGATTAAATCTCATTCTAGTTTGAAAAATTCGTCGATTGGGTTTCAACAAAGATGATTTCTCCCTTTCTCTTTTGACAATTCATTTTTATAATAAGAGAGAACAAAATCCCCTCATCCAAAACAATATCATAAACAAATTTGGGAATCTCATATCTAACTCTGAATTCATGGTTGTTTGATAGGATATATCCTTCAAAATACAGTTTATAAGTCCTTGGTTTCATCAACATGTGGTGGTCCCTTTATCATACCAATAATATCTGAAATATTATATCGAAGAATAGGTATAATTTTATTTAGTGAACTTCTCTCAGTTTAGTTTTCTGAATCCCAATAAATTGATTCAGTATTTTACCAAATAGAGGGAATACAACACATAGTTGATAAAATTTCCCATATTATTACCCTAAAATATCTCAAAATGACCCTGGTTAATCCCTTTATATATCTCAGTGTTAAATATATATTTACCATGAACCAAATAAAAATTGAGATTTCATATTTGAGTATGTTTTCATCAACCATAATTGTATCATTTTTCTAACTAAGCCAAAAAAACTTAGATAATTATCTAGACTCGACAACCATGGAAAACCCCTGGTGAAAGTGCCCTCATTTCCAACCAGATCCTCAATGAACCCATGCATTTTCATTTGGGAATGAAGAATCTATCATACCAATAATTGGAAATAAAAAAACCCTTAACCCATATTCCAAATATAAGAATATTAATTATTATTCTATCTATGAATATCCACCTTAATCACACATTCCCTATGGGATAAGTACTGAGTAAGAAGAGGAAGAAAATTAGGGCAACCTCAAAATTTTCCATCCAACATTTGAGGAAGTGAAATTTACAAATATTGATGATATTAAATAGATAAAACTAATTATATATGAATATCCATGGATTAAATTAATTATTATGTCCATGTATTTTCAATAACAAGTGGTTTATAAGTCTTTTTAAAAGAAACACATTTTTCCTATAACAACACAAAAATGCCATGAATTCATCCTGATGTGGTTGTAAACCACTTATGTTTTTCATAATATCATCATTATTGTAAGAGTACTTCTAGAAGAATGAATATAACTCATATCACCATATTTGAAGATGAAGTTGATGAACTTAATAATTCCAACACCATTTGGGGAGTTCTATTACCTAAATAGGTATCCAATATTGTCCCCATTAAAAATAATAAGGGACATAACATAGTTTTCATAGACTTTTTGGATCTCAATAGAAATTATACAAAGGATTATATTCCAATTCTGATAACAAAACTCTTGATTGAATAAATAGTCATCTATCTAGATCTCGTGTTTATGGACATTTATTCTATATAAATCCAAATATATATAGAACATAATGAGTTATAGGACACTACCTTTAGGTCACCCAAATAAATATAACTGTTATCATGTGAGGCATTTTAATTTTAAGGATATTTGAACCATGAAAATTATTTTCAACCCCTTCCTATGATATTTTATTAGGTGTTAGTTCAATGTATTGTTGGTGAAATATCAATAGTATTCTAACCATCTCACTAACCTTGAGATGAAGTTCAACAAGCTATAACAATATAGCCAAAAATTGAATTGCATGAATTGTTCTTCAAGTATTACCTTGGGAAAGTTTTTTGGATTTGTGGTACACTAGAATGACATCAAAGCTGAACCTAACATGAATAAGGATATCCTCAAACATGTCACCTCCTCAAAATATCAATGATTTTAGAGGAATAAAGGGTAACCTAGCCTATATCAGGTTATTTAAATAAAATATGGAAAGAAAATGTAAATATTTCACAAAAATAACGAGGAAATGAGTTACAAATCAATTAATTTATGACATTCAAGAAGCCTTTGATATTCTTAAGAAGTATCTTTTCAGTTTACCAGTGTTAATAGCCATAGTAGAGGGTAATCCCCTCATTTTCTACATTATCGCCATAGAGATATCTTTGTGCACTTTCCCCATGTACAAGAATGATCCATGTTGTTAAAACAACATTTATTATCTCATTCAAACCATCCTTGATACTGAGACTCGATATTCATACATTGATAAGCATTTCTTAAGTCTAATTTTTGTAGTTTTGAAACTAATATTCTAATTTTATCATCATGATATTCATTTGATCTACTATGACAAACCACTCAAATACATTCTTAGATGCCCTATATTGACTAGTAACTTGTCATGGTGGTCGTCCATCTTGAACTAGTTTGACATCTAATTTTTCAAAATAAATCAATTAAAGGCTTGGTTCCTAAAAACTTCCATATCGAATATCCCTCTATAGAAAACATGTTGTTGAATACCAAATTTCCTAATGAAGAGAGTTTATCTATTCATGGAGGCCCCCATACATGGGATATATACTTTGACAGTGCATCCAGAATCCTAAGAGGAAAGAGAATAGTGTACACCAACCTTAACAAATTTGTTTTAGGATTCATTATTATCCCTACTGCAAATTTAGTTCTACATTATTCCTTCCAGTTTTCATAAGGATACACTAATAATAAGAGAGAATTATAATACCACATAATAAGTCTATAATACTCATTTAAAATTATAATAGATCACCTGAGGGTAAAAATTGATTCATTGTTAGTGATCAGGACGATAAATAGTTATTATTCTATTAGAAAGTCAAATTTAATCCCCCTACATGACTATATGTGAGGACTGATGGAAGAATTAAATTTACAAAGAACATTAACTCACATAATATGGTCACATAATTCCTAGGTATGTGCATTTGAAAATTCTAGTAAATATATGGGGAATCCATACGAAGATGATACATTCAACATCATTGTGCACCACAGAATAATAGTTTCATTTGTTAATGATAACATGGAAGAGATCAATGAGGTTATTTCCTTCCTAGAAGTATATATTCCCCCAAATATTTTGATTATTCCTAAATAAGACTATATCTAAAATAGATTCAATCATAAGGAGTTATAAAAGAGAAAATATGATGAAGAATAGTAAACTCCACTCTTTATGTCAATTAGAATAAATAGAAGATCCACTAAAAACACAGATTTGATGGATTTCTTATTATTTGTATTTATAGAGAAGAGATTATTACCATTATGTAAAAATTCCATTCTAACTCTTTTGGTTCCCATCATTCAAGTATATTGACTTCTTATAAAATCAAATTTCATTTGTATGTATATCCTTCAGTGTCATAGGTATGTTTGAAATTCACCAAGAGGTGTTATTCCATTCAACTACATGCCAAATTAATCGATAAATCCATAGAGTTTTTGTATAATTACAAATACTCATGTCCATTTTCCATATGGTGGATTGATGTGGTGGGGTCATATCCCCTTACAATAGCTAATAATTTTGAGTGCATCTTTACTACTACCAACTTATTTTTTGAATTGGATGAGGTATTACCCTTAAAGTAGTTCTGAGAAAAAGAATCCTCAACTTCATGAAGTCTAACATCATCACTAGAATTTGTGTTCCAAACACAATACAGTTTGATAAAGGAACTAATTTCTGTTATTCTAATTTTAAAAGTCTGTACCACGAGTGCAACATTTATTTTACCCATATTCCTCACTATAATGAAATATTGAATGCACTGATAGATGATTTTAATAAAACTATATCAAATATTCTCTATAAAATGGTGGAAGAAGATAAGTAATCATGGTCCAATAAAATTATTCATGCCTATGGGAATTCCATACTATAAACAATACTTCCACAAAAGAAAACTCTTACTCACTTGAATATGTAAAATAATAAGTCCTTCCAATCGAGTTCTAATTTCCTTCACTTATAATTTTCATTTTAGATCATCTAACTAAAGACGACAAATATGAAAAGTCATTATATGAATTTGAATATGTAGTTTAGAAAATACTGTGTACCTTGAACCATTTATAGTTCTATGAAAATAAAATGGTGTGATATTTTAATAGGATATTTCAACTGCATTCATTTATCCGGAGATAACTAGATTTGGATCTCAATACCCTACTGATACCTGGTAAAAAATATTTAAATCCTAAACCAAAACGGGAAGGATTCCTTCTCATCCCAAATTTCTACTCCAATGGTGCATATTAACTGATTATCATGTATGGTGATCCTATCCACCCCTACCAATTTAATGTTTCTCAATAAATATTTCATGTCACTAGATGACTCACTACTGATCCTTATCATAGGATCTAAAATGACATGACCAATATTGCATCATATCCAAATGGAAAAAACATCAGGATACTGTTCAATTCATAATATATTAAACTATATGACACCCCATCCTCACCATATAATATTAAGTTGTGTTTTTTACATCCTCGTGATAATACATTAAACATTATGGTTCTTGTAACTTTTACTAAACATAAAATTGTTCTTTTTTGTGGCCCTCGATTGAGAGTACCCTTACTCCGGATGTCAGTCTTTCTCTTCATCGAATTTTAATATTAGAACTACATATCGTTTGATTCTAACTCTAATGAAATATATAGTCAGTATGGATCCTATATCCCCTTCTGGATGTATAATAATAAGAACACCCTCTTTTTACAACCTCAATCCATGTAGGATATTCTAACATGGGCTCCCTCAATCACAAACTCATGGTTGAGAAAAAATGTTCCCCTCACTACAAATGTGTCAGATTTGTTTTTTGAACATTCCACCTATTCATGGTCAATTTTTGTCTAAATTATCTATTAATACTCATACATATTCCTTTCAAATATTATACTCCATGTCTCAAGATATTCGGCTCCCAAAAATCATTTCCTTCTTTCGGTGAAAAAAATTTTCCACTACAAAGGATACCTTTTTTACTATACAAACTATACCTAACATGGCTCTGCATAATGTCTACCCAAAATGTTTCCTATCAATCAATGGTTTCTTCATCCTCAGGAGAGATTCCTATTGTCTTTTTACATAAAAAAATAATTATAATAGAAACCTCTTTTAAAATATGGTCTATGGTTATCCATTTTGTAATTTTCCCATAACACTCTCTCATATCTGAGACCCCTAAGGTCGTGACTTACAACTTCCCATCTTCAAGTCCAATAAATTAGAGATCAATATTGGCTTGATTTCCATGTAATAAAAAATTATGTTTTTTTAGACATAAATACCCCACTATGGGAATTTTGTAATAAAATTTGGCTAACTCCCTAACTTCTCTTGTTTCTCACATTGAGAATGACTCACATGGTATTAGATATTTCATGTGATAATTTTATTTTCCTTGGTTATGTCATGCCACAACCATAATAAACTATTGATCAATGATTCATGATCTCAAAGTGCATGACCAATCCTAGATACAAGACCTTAAAAGTCACACCACTGGTCAAACATACGCGACCCTAAACCCTATATATCTATATCTCCAAGAAATAATACACTAAACCAAGTATGCATATCTATGAGATCTTCTATAATAGCATTTGGTTTTTTATTCATGTTAGGTTTTATCTTTTTTTTTCTATATAGACTACATCTTAATAAAATTTGTGTCAAATCCATATGACTTTAAATTGAAGCAATCTTATGTCCTAGTTGTTTGTTAATAAACTAAAAGACAAATTCCATATCAAAATATGTTAAAATATATGACACATTTTCCTTATTGTACAACATTAAAATTTGTTTCCAACATACTAACTACTAGACATTAAAATGCATGGATTACATCCATATTACATAAGGAAAATATGTGCATTGTGGCCTTCCCTTGAGGGGACCCAATCTCTCAGTTTCAGTCCCCTACCACACCAGATTTCCCTTCAATAACTGCATGTGTCTTAATTTTTCTCTCTACGGGATATATAGTAATACATGGAAAAAATATCTTGACCCATCCACTAAAGGATAAAAAATTCCTCATGTGGTATAAGAATTTGATCAGTAAATAGATCTTCATATTATAACTATGTGTGGATTGATTCTTACTTAAATGAGATGTGTAGTGAAACATTGATCTCTCTTTCTAGGACTGTACATAAAATTTAAAAAAAACACTCCTACACACATCCCAAATAAATGCACCATATTGAAACATGAGTTTCTTTATTTACAAAGTTAAAATTATAGAAAATATAACTTTACTTATAAATCAGATCTTTGTAAGGAATTTATAATCCGTGGAAAAATCAATCCTAAATTAATCCTTAAAAATATATTCACTCCACAATTTCCACATATCACACTCCATGTTTTGGGATATTCATATCTTTATAATCTTCCCCTATCTATCATTGAAAAAAGTATTCAAATCTGAAGGAAACTCCTGTTTTCACTATACATAACATTCCCAATATAGATATGTAAAATTTTCACCACCAATGTGGCCTATTAAACAGAGACATTTCAAAGTCAAGAAAATTTATTCTTGTCTATGTGAGCCCTGAAAATATTTTAATGGTATCTACCTTTAAAACATGGTATGTGACCATACCTTATGAATTTGTCACATATTAATTTCTAAAATATGATATCCTTTAGATCATTTCTTAAAATCTACCGTTTTCATTTCTAGATGATAGTGGAGCATTTTTGGTCAAACCAACATAGGAAAAAATTAATTGGTGTGTTCCACAAACAACCCTTGATTTGCATTCATATTACATTTTGAATAATTCTACAACTTTCTCTTGTTTCTTACATCGATCATAACTCATTTGAGCATACAGATTTCAAGAATTTATTTTAATCTATATAATTAAACCTTTCCATGTGTCAAGGGTCAAATGTGTCATCCTCAATGACCTAAAACACCTTAGAGTGACCTCCCTCACTATGCATGTTCTTCCTTGCATAATATCCAAGTCTACACATGGAATTTTCTTAAAACTACATGTGGTAAGACTATCGTACTGAGGAGATATGTAGTGAAACACAAATCCCATTTCCTATCTCAACCATGATGCTACTTAAATTCACCATTTTCATTTCATATGAGATAGATTCATACAATAAAAAAAATTTGTGAACCATTTGAAATTTGGCCTCAGGATCCCAAGGGGACTACAGAAACCCAATCATGGTAAAATTGAATCTAACAGATTTTATCATGATTTCAGAACATCCAATTTCTATAAATCACACTTCAGTGTCTTGAGAAACTCTATCCTTAAAAAATTCTTGACTATCAGAGATAATACTATCTAACTTCAAGGGAAAACTTCTTTTGACTATTTAAACTACACCCAATATGGATTTGCATAATATGTGCACCAAATGTGTCACACCCTAGATTCTCTCCTTAACACTACTGTAATTAAAGAGAAACCAAAAAAATATCTGTAATAAACATTGGCCTATTTGGTTCAACAAATCTTCTAACACTTGAACAGAAGAATTGAGGGATCGGATCAATTTCTTCATTAATTAATGGGTGTATTTGATTAAAAAATATATTTATCTTTTGAATTATTTATTTTATGGATTTTAGGACTATTTTTTAATATTATTTATGCCTTCACTCTAGCTAAATGAGCCTCATATTCTCACATCACTATAGAATGTATGGAAATCCAATCATGGATTTTTACATCCACATAAACCAAATAATTTAACACTATAGGAGCATATTTCAAAGCTTATTCATGATTGTTAGAAATATTTAATTAGATAATATCACATTATTGGGCTACCAAATCCTCCTGATAAATAAGCCCTTGATGGATAAGTATATGAAAATTTTATTAGTAAAACCCACCTAAACCCAAGACAAAGAAGATTTTAAAAAGACTATCTACCTTATCAATAATATTATATAAAGGAGTATTTAGGATAATAGTGAAAATTGGAACCAAACCCATTTCAACATAGCCTTACTTTTGAAGGTAATATTAAGATCCAGAATCTATTCAAAATCTTATACAGATATATTATCTAGAATTAGATTCACTACAGAAGGGATCAATTTAATTAGTAATATGGTTGAAGGGAAAACCTCCATCATAGATTTAAGTTTAATTTTAGGAATTAAGTTGATAATTCCAATGTTTATTGATGAATCACCCGTTTTGGTTTTAGTTTGAACAATTTCACTAATAGAACCAACAACATTGCTGAGAAATTCCAAGTCTATACCACTTCTGATAAGAAGGTGTATTGAAGTTTAAATTCCCCCCCCCCCCATTGCTATAAATTTTTATATGTATTATCTTTTTTTGTAAATTGGTGGTGAAGTTATGTAAAATGAAGGGAAATAATAAATAAGTGGATTGTCTACCCATTTTAAAAGCTTCCCCAATATGATATCTTGATAACACACCTTACATTATTCTACATATTCATGTGACAGGTTTTTTAGAGAACCAATGGATGTAAATATGATTCTCATTCTTGTATCCTTATGAACCTGCATCAACCAAATTTGATAAAGGATAGATGGATGTGACTACCCCTTATCAAAAATGAGTGGTGAATAAATATCATGATTCAATCATATAAACTACCCCACAAACCAATAAGGGTTGTAGGTCTATAAATGATCACTATGTTTATCCAATATATGAAAACCATGTCACAAAATGAGATGATGTTAGAATGTTATTTTAAAATTACCCTGAAATTATCCATTAGTATACTAAAACTTTTATAGTAAGGAATAGAAATATTGTTAAGGGTATTCCTCATTAGAAAAATATTTTCATCAACAGCTAATAATTCGGTATGACCATCATAAATATTGATAAATTTTGGGTAAAAATAGAATAAGGGGTTATTGCGGTGCATTGATATTCATAACATTAAAAGTGCTCTACTGTGATGCAATATATAAATTAAAATGGTCCAAAAAGTCATTGTAGAGACCCTCCTTCTTAAATGTTACCTATAAATTTATAAATTAGAGAAAGAGTTTTTTCCTATAAATTTCTAGGTTGTCCTTACACTAATGTGGCATCCAATGTCAAGGAGGTCACCCTAACACCTAATTAAGTGTCAAATGATAGAAAAATACAACTTTGGAACATGGAAAAGAACTACACTAGGTGTATATATATATATATATGTCCCTCTGAATATTTTAAGATCATGTAGTGTATTCGACCACATTGAGGGTGGTCAGTATGATCCTAGGATCCATCCATACTGCTAGGTAGGGTGAGTCTAGGTATGACTGGCCATCATATTTTTCAACTAGTTTACAAGAATATTTTTTCCAATTACACAGTTTTTTAATTGAGTGGTTGTGAAGAGGGTGTCCCAATGAATTTCTGGATATTTTTAATAATACTTTTTCTAGGTTTGAAATCTGTTTGATATCCTCTTATGTGTTAACTATAGAAAGGATGACATATTACATCCCCCAAAGAATCATTGTTCCTCCAAGTTGTGATATATACCATAAACTAAAACCATATTCACCAGGTAGTTGATGAAATGTATTAGTGTTTGAACATTAATGGATTCTAAATTCTTGTAAGAAATCAGTTGGTAGATACATTTAAACTTGGGAAACCCATGTGGCTTTATATAACCCTTCATCCTGCAACTATTCCATAGATTTTATACAGATCTTCTTAACTCATAAATCCTAAACCCCTCATTAGAGAAACTCCCATCTGGAAATATTTCCCACTTCGAACTTCACATCCCAATTAAACTATACCTATAAAGGTCAAATATTTATGCATAGTTTAGAGTTGTAGGTTATAGGGATATATTATGTCTATCGTAGTAACCCTGAGTCCATGATGAGCTTTTAAAAATCAATACATTCTCATGACATGACTTTTGTTCTATGTGCCCATGGAAGATATATTTAATTGAGTGTAATTTGGATAAATTTTAAAACAATTGGATGGAAAACATTTTCTATACATCAGGATAAGGGGGTCATCTCTTAATCCAAAATAGTACAAATAAAATATCTATGAGAATGTGAAATTTTGGAACTTAAGAAGAAAAAGATCCGTTAAGATCAAACCTCAAATAAAAATATGCTATCAAGGGTCACCCTTGAAAATCCTAGAAATTATAGTTCTCCCTACAATGGTGGTCATTAAACCAAATAGGTCCCTAAGATCACAACCCATATTCTCTACAAAAGAACAAGAAAATATGTCAGGGTCTATAGAAATTGAGGAAATTAGATTTAAATATGAATATTTTCAAATCTACATAGCACACAAAATGCTATACTGACCACCTAATATTCAGGTGAATATACAGACATTCCCACTACTATGTGGGAATAATTTCTACAAAAATTTTAGATTTCAGTTCATGAGAATACCATCTTGCGGATTCCTCAAATACATTATGTAAAATGGGTTCCCATAAAGGAAGCATGCTATTTGAAATATGTTTTTCATAAAGTGATAAAAATATATAGAAAACATATTCTATATTTCACCACAAATTATTCATCGCTATGTGATAGATGAGATCAACCTCACACCTTTATATAGTCATAAACCCTCCTTTCGGTCCACATGCACACTGAAAAAAATTAAACAAGAACAAATTAATCCTCACAATAGACCGTACTTGAGGATGATTGAACCGTATTCCAACAGGGGGTATTTGTTGTTGAAAAAAAAGATCACAAATAATCCAAAAAAACTATTATATATTTAAGAAATATATAATCTAATAAGGTGAAAAATATATGTATTTAAAATATGAAATTAACGTGAAAACAAAAAAGAATAAATCCCCTTACTACATAGCACACATCTTATATAGGACCTCTGATTCATATGGCTCCCCTTCAAATGAAAACTGTTATCGTTGTGAGCGAATAATATCATCCCCCCCCCCACAAATGATTTTTCATTTCCTATATGTGGCGGTAATAATACTCACCCAGAAAGCCATTTTTCTATTTTCACCATAATGTAGTAAGATGATTCCCCCTACAAAAATATTTTTATTTGTGGTATAAGTCAATCACCTAAATTCACCTGTAAAAAAATTTTATGGTGTAAGAAAATAAATAAACTTAGAAAATGGAAATATTTTCCATATTAGGCATCACTTTTGTTACCCACTACACTGATCCTCTAATAGTGTATGGGAACCAGTCCATTTTTTGATAATGGTTACTCATGTGACCTATAAATACCTAATGTTCTCACAACACATAACCAAAAATAAGAAATGCATAGAGGAGGAGGATACCAAAGAAGACCAAGGAATGATTTTACAAATCAACAGTTCATTCACTTACCAAAAACCACAAAGAAAAATGAGACCTTGGAAAAGTATCAATGGTAAACATCCCCTGGTAACAATGGGAAACCCATCATTAGAAAAGGACCCACATTATTACCTGAAATGTGGTCCCCCTTTAATTTTCAAATGAAATATATCCTAATGAAGACCCCATTTTAGAAGAAAACCATCTCGATTCCCCATTCCACATAGTGAGAATTGTATATGGAATGGGGTATCCTTAGCATTTTTTCACCTTAGTCACTTGATTCCATCCTTCCATGTTGTGTTCAGCTTCACCTTGAACCCTCCAAAAACTACCAAAATAGCTCACTTTTGAAAATGTGAAATCAAATAAAGTCCAAAGTAAAACAACCTTTGATACCTACAAACAAATATAATCAATGTATCATGTGAAATAGTGTGTCCCCTTCACAATCATACATTCTTGTGGTAAAGGATGTCTGGTGTTTAACCTCCTCAATATCTAGGTTCTTAGGAATTCTCACAATCATACATGAATGTGGTAGTGATGATCCCATACTTAGGGACGGTTAAGTGGTTAATTTATATACATTCATTTCTCACATGATGTCTTAAATGTGAAGTTAATAATGTCATATATGAATAGCTGTGTAAGCCCATGACCAGGGTTAAAAAAATTTAGAAATATGGTAATGGATAATCCCTTCCACCCACTATGACATCCCCACCAAATCCTCACACTCATCTACCATCCGATTAGGATTGAGTTTCCTTAATAGTTTTCTATCCTAGAGTAAAACCCTATCCTTTTATATGGGATGTCAAATTCCTTATTCATTTCATATCTTCACCCTCATCCACCAGTGGATGAGGAAGAAAGTTCAATAGTACTCAAATCATGTGTAAGGTCATACCACACTTGATTATGCAATGTTTGAATATTTTTATATCTCTTGTCTATCATACCAAGAATGAATCATGTAAAATTAGAGATCAGTGGTGATCAAGAAACTAGAAAGGTCAATATTTATTAGGTCTCCCACTAGATGTAATCCCCAAATCATGATTCCATCTTTTCAAAGGGATATATTTATTGTAGAAATTTCCTTTAGAGGTTCATATTTCTAATAAAGTAACAAATGTGCCTACAAATGCAGTGTAATCCCTAGAACCTCACGAAAAACATGCGATTATATTCTCATATTGATGGAATATATTGGAATCCTCCATGAGGTTCAAACAGAACATTATAAATCAACTACCACTTTTATTAGTCCATATTATCAGAAAGATCATCCTTCACTAGGGATGACATGTTCATTATAGTTCCCTTTTTATCTCATAATCACTTAAATATACTCTTGGTTAGATGTTTCTTTGTAGGTCTGTATTCATTGTAACACCAATCATTTCCCATTAAGATATATTCCTCATGAGGTCAACAGAAAATGGATACTCATGCGTAAGTCCCACACAAACCTTGTCTATGAACCTTTTTCCAACAAATCATTACCATGTGATGTTAAACTATGGGGTTAGGTCTTTTTCACATGACTTATAAAGGTATTATGTTTTTATTAAGTGGTTCTAAAAAGTGTAATTTTTTATTCAATTCACATCGATCCAAAGGAATCCATTTTCATGGGCCCAACTAGGCATAAAATGTCAACCACATCCTTAGAATGTAATAAATTCCAAAGCACCCAATTATGAGGATTTAAATCCAAATCTTTTAAATAAGTAAATAACATGACAATATGTAGAAATTATCATACATACAAATGGATCTCTCAACAGAGAACCTCATAAACATACATATTTTTTCATTCATGGAGAAACTATAATACATACATATGGTTACTCCATCAAGTATATGTGACTGATTGATAATGTGAAGGGTGACTAGATTTATATTTGACTTTTTATAGGATTCATGAAAATGAAATAAATCTATAATAGAGTCCTAGAGAAAGAAACAATTCCCCCAAAACATGGTGTGATGATCCCAAGATCTCATCCTCTAAGCCAATGTGAGTCCCCAACCATAATTTTAAAATTCTCGGTCATCACCTACCTTTGGAAAGCATGTCTATATCATGGATGTAGGCACTGTTGGGATTTTTTGGTTCCACGAATCTACCTTGGTGAAAATAGAGCCGCAAAAAAGTCATAAAACAATGTCATTTCAAAAGAAAAGGTGTTAAATATTATAATGGTCATCTATAATTTAGAAAACCATCTTAGTATGATTGTTTTAGATGCTAAAAAATAACTTAGAATTTTTATTATTAATATCAAAAATACCATTATTATTTTACCATTTAATAATCTAAAAATTATTATATGAATATTAATGTTATATTAAATCCTAAAATCAATTTCTTTGGGTATCCATGAGAATATTAATTGTAAAATAAAATTGCATCATTCAATTAGGTAGTGTAAAATCACCACAGGAAAATAAAATTTTCTAAATATATTTAAATAAAAATAAGGACTAATAAATGTTAAAATTTCATAAAAACTCTATTATTGAATTGTATAATATTTTTATACTTATTTTTAACATAAAACTGGGTTTTGGAAAGTTTATAGAAGAATTTAAAATAAAATGAATTGAATTTGAAACTTATACATAAATACAAAAACAACTTATAAAAAGGGATTAACGTGGTGGAGGAGTAAGATAACATTAATAATAGATTAAAAAGGTGTTTATAACATGAAAATAGAATATTTATAGAAAAAAATTATAGTATTTTTAAATGATATTAAATCCAAATTAATCATAAATAATAATGAAAAATGTTACTTTTAAACCCATACCATTCTCCTTTAGTGGCCTCCTTCATCATCATAAATATTATCATTTTTATTAAAGGTACTAACACAATGTACAAAGTACAAAGAAAAAGGATAGGGGATATAGTAATGTAGACCAAGGGCATCCCCTCAGATCAAATTCACCCCCTCAGGCTTGAAGATAGTAATGTTGGATAAAAAGCTACATTGGACCCTTGGATAGCTAAATGGGGAAGATAATCTGCTACTTTGTTCCCCTCATTCCAAGTATGGGTTACCATTTAATTATTGTTGAGGAGGACCTTACAGCTCATAATGATATAAGATATTGACCATGGAATAGATCCTCTTTTGTGTAAGGAATCTTGAATGATCATTGAATCTGTTTCCACTTGGGAGAGGGAGATATTTTGTTGATAACTGATGTTGAGCCCTGTGAGGATAGAATTTTCCACTACCAGCATGGATGTGTTGTTGTTGTAGTGAGCAGTGAAGCCTAGCCAAACACTTCCCCTGTGATAGTAGAGAACCCATCCACCTCACATGTCCCCCGAAATGAAAGATCCATCTGTATTCAGCTTGAGGCCAATTCTTGGGGGAGACCATCACACCCAGTGCCCCATATGGGAGTATTGGATGGTGAGAGAGCCTGAAGCATGCGAAGATAAGGTTCCTCATTAAAGATACTGATCAAAGACACCAATTCAAAAAATAGACTCTTTATCCACCCTATGATGGACTGCCCTATTGAATTTCTCCCCCTATATCTTACCATGTTTCTGGCCTACCACAGGCACCATTATCTAGTACTGAGAATCATGGTTCTTACTGTTCTTTCCATGACTTTTTCAACTTCTCCCTTAAAACACTGATCCATGATAGTGGTATCATATAGCCCCTGAGAATAATATACAGTAATCCCACAAAAATCACCACACACTACTTGAGCCCAATCCCCTTCAAAGAAGATGTGAGTCATATTTTCCTCCCTTCAATCCTTAAAGCATTGGCATCTAGAAGGCATGTTTATTCCCATCCTTTTGACATTTTCATCTGAAGGTACAGCCTTGTTACTAGTCCTCAAAATTAGAAAGTTGTATTTCATGGTAATCTTAATGCACTAGACCGTGTCATTCCATCTGTCTCGTTGATCAGGAGTGATGGACATCCTGCAATAATCTTTTGAGTCGAACTTCCCCGATTTTGAGGGTGTGAAAACACATCTATCCTGGTCTGAATTAATTATGATTGAAGAAAATATCTCATGTTTAGTTTTGTCCAATACCGACATGATGAACTATGGGTGAATACTCATCTCCATAAAGGATACGTTAGTGTGTGGGCATCCCGGATAGCCAATATCTTTGCCTACCCAGTTGTTGTACTAGAATGAAATATCCCCCCTACAATCAATTTCGTGTTCTGGATGAGGTTTGGTATGATGTGGTTATTCTTGGACCAGAGGGGATAGGTGTGCACAAAAGCAGTGACCACATTACCTCCCCTGTTACTGGATATCAACTTTCGATACATGGTGCGTTCTTCAAAAGTTTCCCACACAAGTTATGCATGTATGTAGTCTATCATGATAGCTAACCTCTTGATGTTAATCCCCCCATCATGGATAGGTCTTTCCATGTTTTCTCATGAAACCCAGTGTCGTTTTCCTTACTCAAGAGCATCCCATATAAGGCTTGTGATAGTTTTATCAATGGACTTGATAAAACACTTCAGCACGTTAGTTGAGGCTAGAGCATGGATCGGCATAGCTGATAGGACACTATTAACAAAGGTAATCCTACCCCCTAAAGATAAGAAATTATTCTTATAGTTGAGGACTCGACTTGTGATCCTCCACACCACATGGTGGAAGTATCATATGAGCATTTTTTCTAGGGAGATGGGCGTTCCAAGATACTCCATAAGAAATGTTACCTACTGCATGCCCAATCTCTAACACAGATCATCAGCCCTGTAAGAAACACATTTGTTCAATATATAGAAGCTGATTTTCTTCTTGTTAATAACCTATCCCCTCCAGTTGAAATACTCTTCTAGTACACTGATGATTCCATAAATTTATCTCTTTCTCACGTTTGAAAAAATAAGGGTGTTATCGGTAAACATTAGATGGGAAATAGAGGTAAGGATTGAACTCCTTCAGTAGGGGAGCATGTCACCATTGGATATTTCATAGTTAATTATATGACTAAAAGTATCCTATATGCGAATAAATATGCTTGGGGATATGGGGTCCCATTATTGCAACCGTCTAGTTTCCTTGAAGAATACCTCAGTTTTCCCCATAAAGGGAACCACCATCCAGGAGGAGTTGTTGCATCTAAAGAGAATATTACAGGCCCCAGAGGAGAATCCCCTGATCATAAGCAACCTATTAATAAACCCCCATTAAACTCTATCATACGCATTATCTATATCAAGCTTTATAGCTATATTGCAACCATGGGCCTTGGTATTAAGATCTCAAATCATTTCCATGGATAGGACTATCGCCCCTTGTATGGAGTGGCCTTTAACAATTCTGTGTTTCCCAAGGGGGTTCTAATGGGGTAAGAGAGTAGACAACCTTGCATTAATGTTACTAGATAGAATCTTGAAAGGGAAGTTTCACATACTTACAGGTCTATAGTGATAAAGGTAGGGTGGGTCTTTGATCTTTGGAATAAAAACTAGAGTCGTCATGCAAGCAGCCCGCAGTTGGCATTATCCGCGGAAGAAGACCTACAAAAATGCCATAATATCCTTCTATAACACATCCCAAGAGCTCCTATAGTACCATCCAGGGAAGCAGTCCGAGCCCGGCGCACTCTCGGGGTTCAAGTTCATCATGGCTACATGGATCTCCTCCTATTTTGGGACCCCTTCCCGTAGATCATTGTCATTTGTAGTAATGAGACTGGGAATCCTCCCCCAAAACTCTTATCCCCCTTGCAGATATCAATTAGGCATGTTCTGATTCGGATCATCAAGGATACTTTTAAATAAATAAAATTTCAAATCCCCAACGATCTCTCTATCATCCGTGAATGTTCCATCCTCCATAGAAAAGTTGGGCTTGATAGGATGCCTCTTCTCCTTTATGCATGAATGGAAATATTGAGTGTTTTCCCCCCTCTTGTAGTCATTTTATCCTTGAGCATTCCCTCACCTTATGATACTGGGAGAGGACTATCTCAACCAATCTGTTTTTCTTATCTGACAGAGATCTGAAGGCTTGCTTATCCCATGCCACCTCCGGGCTGGATTCCATCTGCTCAATGTCATGTTTGAGATCATCCATATCTCGATGTGTAGGTATAAGGGCCCTAGACTATAAATGAATACCTTTCTTGAGACTCATAAGCTTGTCGTGAAGGGACATCCATGTATGACCTCGAACTAGTTCTCCCCAAGCATCCCTATCCAGCTGTTGACATCCCAGGTCATTGGTCTATTGGTTGTTGAAGATGAATAAAATAGAGGTGGCCTGCAAAAGAGACAAGGAGAGTGAAAACGGGGAGTGATCAGAAATACCTTATACCAGGTGGGTGACCTTGCCATTGGGAAACATATTTGGGGCATGAATATTTTCAAGGTAACTGTCGATATGGCTCCATCACCTTCGACTCAGTTGTTGGTTATTACACCAAGTAAAGTGATCTCTTGAGTAACCCAAGTTTAGAAGGCCTTTCCAAGCCATGAATTGGGTGAAGTCTATGCTATCATTTTGGGAGAATTCCCCTCTTCTTTTCTTCCCCACCAGCTCCATGATGATATTTAAGTCTCCACCTATAATCCACGGCATATCCCCTCAGTCAAACCTACTGAGATCAATCCAAAGTTGTTCTCTTCTTTGTGCGTTGCAGCTGCCAAACACAAAATACAAAAAGAGAGAACTCGTGTCGCTTGAGAAATTTTTCATGATGAAATGGCCACCCTCCTATATCAGGTTGATCGAGACCTCTCTGGTCTAGAAGATCCATATGTGAGTATTAGTAGGTTTTCCATGCATGGAATCATGCATTTTGAGTTTTCGGGTGAACTTGTTTATTTTAAAAGAGTTCTGCTTTTGTTCCAGGGTGACAGCCATCTAGGCCTTATTTCTCTTTGATTCCAAGGCCAAGTAATCAGATTTAAACTATGCCCCTATGTTGTGGGAGTTTCATATGATGAGGGTATCATTACAGAGAAGAAGAAGGCCTATCTTGGGCCTTACGTACCGTGATCACTGACAGAAGGGAAGAGGGGCATTCCTTGAACTGCATTTTCTTTGATCGAAGATGATTTCACATGCCCAGAATCCAAATAGAAGGCTCTAATGATAGAGGGTGGAACCGTGAGAGGATCTTAGAGGACTTCTCTATCACAATTATAGGTGGGTATTGGGTCCATGTGCCCCTCTTTTCATAATTCTTCTATTCTAGGGAGACTAAGCTGTCTAAATGAAATCTTCTTGACCCTGTATTATTCCAATTATCCTCCATCGTGATTGTACTGTTGGATTATTGGGTGATGGCGAGATGGGTTTTCTCCACATCGTAAGCCCTGGGAGATGGATCAAGCATGGGAGGGAGGGAGTAGGGAAATCCTAGGAGAGAGTGATCCAACATGGCCCATGCGAAGAACATTGTGGAGGGATTGAAAAGTCAAGCTACACATTCGGAAAGCACTGTTTGGGGATATCATGAGTGAAGAAGGACATGTTCCAATCTACAACCCTCATCCTCTTGAAAGGAAGTGGGGTTAGGAGACAATCTAGTTGGTGACTAGGGCATCGACGCTGCTTCAGCAGAAGGAGTGCCATCCTGGGGCAACGTGTGAACTGAACCGGCCTCATATCAGCAAAAGGTTGTACAATATATTTTTTTCTTGGAGCATTTTTGTTGCCCTTCCCCTCCTGGAACATCTTCCTATAGACCTGCAATGGATTTCCCTAGAGAAGGAAGTTAGAACAGTACCTAGGAAACACGGGATAAATGATGTCTTATGACCAAATGAATGAATTCTTCACCCTAAGGGATAGAACCACCAGAATAGGACACAACATGCCCAACTCCACACTGATTTGGGCCACCAACTCTTCGAAACTATTGGTCGTGTGGGGCGTGGTGTTGAGGAACCCCCCGAGAGAGTCGCTAATATACTTGAGGAACATTTCATTGTGAAAGGGAAGTGGAAGACCACGCATGTTTACCCACATAGCCGCGCAGGGGCTCTCCTTCCCCTAGTGTACATCTAAGGACTAGCAAACAAAATTGAACCTTCAGCTTCCCCAGCATCGAGGAGAAAAGCACCATGCCTTGAAGAAATCCACTTCTGAGTTCAGAACTAGGAATATGAGTTCTTGTAGACGGGGGAGACACACACCGACACCATCAAGCCCCAGGAATCCACAAAGCACTTGACAGCCTACATATACGGCATCACAGATCCAAACCACATAACAAGCATCCATTGGAGGAAATAAAAAGCCTCATCAAAGGTCGGCGTAGAAACCTCAAAAAAAAGTGAGAACCATCCTGAGAATCCAAGGAAGATAAAGGGAAGATGTCCAGGAAGCAGTCTTTCTTGGAATGGTCGCAGAGGGCATCCTTGAAGGAGATATCAGAGCATCGGGGCTTAGGGTAAGGACCGGGAGGCCCCTTCTGGAGAAGCCAGCCTTCAGAATGAGAGGAGGAGCTAGGATCGAAGGTGGTCATGGCTGGATTCGTCGGCATAGGGCGATGGAACTGGGAGATAACGATCAAATTCTTTTGAAAAATGACTGGCACGTAAGGCATGTTCTCTTGAGCAGTGGGAGGAAGTTTAAAATACAAAGTCTCTTATTTAGTATCCACCTTTGTTTTTAATCTAATGCCTTTACTGAAGAGAATTTTTGGTAGAATAGATCCTTTTCAACATGAAAATATATCTTTACAGATGTATTTGGGAATAATGTTTTGAGAAAAATTAACTATTTGTATGTTTTGAAATGGGTAGGAGTCCCCTTTTATAGACAGATTTTATTGGTAGTTTTGTTTTGAGAAAAATTAACTATTTTTATGTTTTGAAATGGGTAGGAGTCCCCTTTTATAGACAGATTTTATTGGAAGTTTTGAAAAAAAAATCATTCATTGAGGGAAAATATTGTAATTTTCAGTTGGAAAGTGTCTCATAAATAAAAAAGATAATATATATAAGACTATAACTCATAAAAAATAAATTAAAGTTTTATTATTATTTTATTGTTTAATTATTTTATAAATCTTTTTTAATATTGAATACCATATAATGTCATTTTTTGAGTCAATCTTGTAATTTGACATTAAAAATATCTTGATGATTATGAATATCAACACTAAATATTTAAATACTTATATTCCTATTATAATTATCATAAAAAATTGAAATTATTTAATTCATCTAAACATTATCAATTTAAATATCTTAAAACCTCTATTTTTACTTTTTACTCAGTTGTACAAGCCCTACGTCAACAATACGTAAACGTTTTAGATAATTATCTGATTATATAATTTTAAAAATAAATTAATAAGTTATATATAATTTATTTTTCATTAATATTTATATCTAAAATAATTAAGAAATTTTTTTCTTTTTACATTATACCAAGATTCATTTTTAAGAAAACAATTTTGATTGTTCTTACAATTACCCATGCATTGGTTAAGTATTTGAATAATTAAGTAGTTATATAATTTTATAATTTACGAATATACATATATATAATTTATTAATCATTATATTTTTCACATAAGTTATGTCATTACCTTACCCATTCCCATTCTTATAACTTAATAAATCAATTTTCACTTTTCTAATGTTGCGTAAGCAATGTGTCAACATCGATAACTATTTTCATATCTATCTTAGCATAAAAATTAATTTATATTATTTGGATAATTTTTATATGATATTTTTATTAAATTATAATATAAGAAAAATTCTAGAGATTTATATAATTTTCTACACCATTTTTGAAAAAAATATAGAAATATGAAGTAAAATTTCACTTGAACATAAACTCTTATTTTAAAAGGCATTCAAAAGTTTTACAAAAGATAAAATAAATTAAAATTTAATTATTGATTTTGAAAATTAAAAATTTTATATAACATAAAAAATTATATGTTCTACATATTTCTAAAATAATTCAAATTATTATATATATTTTTTTAAATTGAGAAGTTATAGAAATTTTAATTTGAATTATTTTTTAAATAGAATTTAAATAAAAATGTATCACTAAAATTATAACAAAATTTTATTCCAAAATTATATTTAAAAATAAATTATTTAAAACATTGTAAAACATAGATTGAGATAAAAATATTATTTATAAGATTTTACTATAATGTTTATAGAATAGTTAACATACATCAGAGTGTTATGTTCTGACATACCTTGTTATTTATAAATTTTTTAATAGAATACCTTCCACCAAATTTTTACATGATGATTAAAAATATATTGTTAATTTTATTAAAATAACTATAACATTACTAAATATTATGTTTTATATTAAAAACATAATAAATTTATTTATTTATTCAAAAAATGAATATTTATTTTTACATGAAAATTTTAATTCTTATTTCATACCTTGATAATATTATTTATATGATTATAATAATAATAAAATTCAATATGAATTCAAATAATTAATATAAATATTAGTTTATAAAATATTTGCAATTAAATAATTCTTTAAATGTATTAAAAAATTGAAATCAGGTTATAAATATAATGAACTTAAAACGGAATATATTTTTAACAACATATAAAAACAATTATTTTTCTAAATAAAAAAAAGTATCAAATTGATCATATTATATATAAAAAAATCATATAATTTTTATGTTATGACTCTTTTCAAGGATTTTATAATTTTAACCCAAACATCCATATAATTTAAACCTACAACAACTTCCCTGATGGATATATAATGATTTTATTTAATAGTTATATTTTTCCTATATATAATTTTACATCAATTAAAATCATCCAGTTTTTTATCTCATTTCATCCTCAAAATTCCTTCTATATTTATACTTATTTTACTTCTTTCTATAGTTGTGTTTTATGGGGTTACTATATTTCATTATTTATGTATACTTATTCTTATTATACAATTTAATTCATTTTATGAAGTTTATTCATCCATCATATGTAATGTTATATCATTAATAAAGTAATAATATTTTCATTACTTTTATAGTATCATTATTTTAAAGACTCCATTTTATTCATTTTTTAGAATATTCTATGAATTATTTACGGATATAGGTTCTAAGATGGTGGGAGATTCGGAGGCCTAGTTTTCCCGAAATTAATTTTGAAAATATATTAAATATCACATGTGTGAAGTTTTATGGAAAAGGTGAAATATCTTCTAAATCAAGGCTCTGATTGAAAACCTGATGTTTCATTGATTTCAAAGCAATGGTTTTATTCTAGGTGGAATATAACCTTGGAATATATCAAATTTTTCAGTTGGTTGTTGTTATGGGAGGATGTTTAAATAAATTAATTGAATAAATTAATTTATTTAATTAAATGCTCTAACCTAATATCCTTCTATATAAATACATCTATGAATAATTTGTAAGGTTAGAAACCTAAACCTTAAAATTAAGAGGATCCATTGGAGAGTGTTGGAGTATCTTCTATTTCCAAGCGATGAACAGAACATGGATCATTGATCAATGTGTGGCTAAACTTAAAGATCTCACCAATGGCAATAGTATGTAATCTTTCTTAACTAGTTATTGGTACGAATCATGGTATAGAATTTTTTTTATTTTGATTTTTCACCATTATTTATTCTACGATGAATGTAAATAATCATCTTAGGGAATGATTCAATGATCGGTCATATTGTGGGTATGGGATTATCTACAGGGATTATTATTTTTTGTTAAATTGGATCATTTTTGTCATTATAATAGCAATGGATTGTGGCCAACCGAACAGGTATGAGGTTCTTTCTTCCTTTTTGTGTTTCTTGGTTTCGTCCCACTGTTATTCATGTATTCATCACAAGTGTTTCTTTTGACTGTTGGTTTTACTAAAATACTAATAAATCAACGTTTTTATGAATTTCTTGGTTCAATGGTTTAATAATTGCATATCTACGATTTTTGTTATGTAGGGATCATGAGACAGTAGCAAAAAATTGAATTGGCTATGATTTCAGGTAACCAGTTACAGTTTCAACATATGACGGTGGGATGATTTGATGATGGAGTTATCCAAATCATTTTTGGAAACTGTAATTTGAATCTATGGTGGTGGGAAAGTATGTTTGGCTCCATATATTCATTTCTCAGCAAGAGGGTCGGAATCTATAGCATATCCAGACAACATGTGAAGCTTCTGAAGGATTTTTGAATTTCCACGTTACACGACATGTATTTCAGGTTTACATGCCTTATGGGATGCCTAGGTGTGGTGCTAGGGTTTCTGTGAGAAGATAATTATCACATGATGTGTGAACTTTAACACAAGAAATGTGACCTTTTCTTGGGGGCTCAGCGTGTACTTGGGAAGCTATATAGGTACATACATGGGAAATGCTAGTTGTACACAGATATGGATAGCTAGACACAGACATGGATAGGAGTACATGAGCTGATACGGTCATTGTACGCATGTATAGACATAAACATGGGCACATTCCATGATACATGGGAGATACCTAGTGCAAAAGGGATACACTGTGGTCGACCAGTACACAATTTGTCCCCCTTCAAACAAGGCTTATATCCCTTGTCCTCCTCAACTAGGAAAAGATTCATTAGGGCATTTTTCCTTGATTCATTCCCTCAGAGTTTTGTATAGAATCTAATACTATATATATTATGTTGATCCCTTCAAAGGGACTTCAGTGATGAATAGAGTTATTAGAATACTTCCATAAGGCCCACAGTGAGATCCTTAATCATCATCTTTTCCTTAGGTATAGTTATTGGTATCTTCATTACCCACACTATGCGGGTGTCAATACTCTACTTAATGTATTTTTACATATTTTGTTATTATTATAACCCATGTCCTTAGATATGAGCCTCATTTAAATATCATTCACATCATAATTCCAGTCTGTACTTAGTATGGTGTGACCCAACAAGCATGAAATCTTGGATGGACTTCATCCTTGTTATGTGACTCATTTGGTGAGTTCTCTAAGATGATAGATATATGGAACCATTAATCATGAATCCTAGGATGTATTTATGGTTGTTACTTTAAAATGAGATAGCCTATAATTTTGAAGTATATCTGGATATTCTTGAAACATTTGTTGTAGATATATACCAGTAATGAGCTGACTATTATTCTTGATGATATGTTCTTAATTATTTTGGGATGTCCTATTGCATATTTTTATACTCACCAATATATTGTATTTGACCGAAACTTTTTCGTATTTTGCAGAGGATATACCTTTTGACAGATTCCTAGAGGGTCCAAGACTAAATGGATCTTAGTGAGCCAAACAAACCAATGTGTGTTCCTATAGTTTCCATGAAATTAGTCCCCCTTCTATACATTTAGGTTTGATTTTGTTTTATATTATCTATTGTGGGATTGTATTTGGTTATTTTTATTTCATGTATATTTTTGTATACTCTAATGGTGGGATTTATATGTCTTAATACATGGTTCATAAGATTTTTTACATTTCATCATTTTATGGGTTGAAGATGTATGTGTGTGTCTGTGTATGTGTCTGTGTGTAGTTATCCTAAGTCCTCCCAAGTGAGTGATACACCTACTCAGTGCTAGTCACCAACCCCTATCCAATTAGAGGTAGTCTTGGGGAATTCGTCTTATGAGACCCATTGGGATGGGTTATGATAGAGTGGTATCATAGCATTTGGTTATATATTAGGATTAGTGTTTGTGATATTGGTTTGTGGAAACGTTGTTAAGTGTTTTGAATTTGATTTTTAAGATAGGGGATATAGTGTTTGTGCAGCAGTTGATGTATCCATACTCCAAGACACTGATCACCTTCTTTTCGGCTCGGTACATGTGGACAAAAGTTATAGGAAAAACGTTGGACCATGCATCATTAGGGAAAGGATTGTGGTTTACATGTTCTTCTTGAGTTATATCTCCAAATATACTCTATCACCATTTTATAAATTGTCTATTTTAATATGCCACCAAAAAAATTTCTAACAAGGATTTAGCATTAGGATCATGTGGATGATCCCCTCTAAGATGAGGCTTCTATATAGGGACTTGTTCAGGAGGTGTTCTTTGTAGGATGTGTTACATCCATGAGGTGGACCGATTATACCACCACCCATCGAGAAGTATATGGTACTAGATGTGCTGGTTTATGATGTGTGCAATCGGATCACACTTCATGAGTATCAGGGATAGTGACCACTTGAGTTCCAAGGTGAGCCTGACCCAAAGGCAACTGAGGACTAGCCTGATCTAGTCACATATGTTTTCCATATTATTGACATAATGGAAGATCATATGTTTCTCCTAGAATTGATTCTTCTCCATGGATCTATAGGATGAGGGCATGTCTTAGTGACCCATCTATATAATGAGGTGACTCTTTCATGGTCAGAGTTTGAGTGCCTTTTAGAGAGGATTTTTCTCTAACTACTTTGAGGGATCAATATATATAGGGTCTTCATGAAAATCAATAGGTTTGTAAGACTATGGATGAGTATTCATCATGGTTCACCAAAAACACTCCTTAATCGATGTATATGGTACATGATCAGTTCTTCCAAGCATAGAAATTTAAGCGAGGACTACATAAATACCTAAAATATAGTGTGATGCCTCTATGAATTCCTACCTATGTTGGGGTTCTATAGTGTTCCTTCATTGTCAAGAGTTTTTTGGCTAAGCAGAAAATAATCTTTTGTGTCAGTAGTGGGAACAATAAAGATGATCCTTTAGATGAAGGTAGATGATGATAGAAACAAGGACCTATAAGTTCAATGAATTTAATGAGGTAGTTCTGGGATAGAGGTTATATGGTTCAGTGAACATAAGATGGATCTTTTCAGTCTATGGAGAGGAAGCACAACTATAGTGATAATATGGGATATATCATGAGGAATTTTTTAACCCATCATATGGATGAAATTGAGACATTGGATGGCCTACCTATGAAAAGGTAGCAACATGAGAAAGTAGGTCTATACAGATAAAAACATGGAAGATGAGCCAGTAGAGCAGCTGGATGAGGCATATGCTATGTCTTGTTTCTACCACCACCCCTAGGTGGTCCACACCAAGCTCAGGGAGTATGGGGGTGGGAAGTGGGCAGCTGAAAGAGGTTGATACTTATGAACTAGCTGATCTAGGGATGATATGTGGTACATTTTTTGTAGTTTTACAGTATCTACATTATTGAAAGAAATAGGTGTGATTCATTCGTTTATTTCCACATATCTAGTTTGATACTTAGATATTCAGGTTGAGACCTTCGCTTGACCCCTACACTTGGAGACTCCAACTGGAGGTGACTTAGAGATCACACCCCCATGTCGATGGTGTTACCTAACTTTTGGATTTGAGACTTTCATTTGGGGTCTAATTTTATCAAAAACTATTCCTTACGATGTCGTCTTAGGTATGGACTAGTTCTCTATAGTTCATGCCTAGATGGACTATTTCAAGAAGAGTTTAGAGTGTGTTTGTAGTGATTGGATGAATTTTTCCATTGTGGGTAAAAATTAATCCCTGGAAGAACAAGATGAACTAATGTGTGGTGGGTGTAGTTGATTACTCATTAGTTGTCTAGCATGACTCTTAGGGAAGTGGATATTATTAGCTTGCATTTTTTCAACAATTGTGACAGAGTATGAGGATGTATTTAACTAGGATACTCTAGGATTACCTTCCTACTATGATATCAACTTACCCATTGATATATAACCCAAGATGATCCAGATATCTATTCCCAAAAATCAGATCGCTACCATAGAGATTTGCAAGTTATGGGTGCAGTTGGAGGACTTGTACAGTAAAATATTTTTCAAAGCTAGAGTTTCATCCTGGGAATCCATAGTATTGTTCTCCCAAAAGGTGGATGAGATTTTGAGGTTTTGTGTGGATTATTTTTTCCTAAAATAGGTGACCATAAATAAAAAGTATCCACTACTGAGGATTGATGTCCTCTTCGACTAGTTTAGAGGGGAATTTTGGTTCATGAAGAATGACCTCACATCATGCTATTACAAATACTGTGTATGATATAAGAATATAGAGAATATGCAAATCATATTTCTCTATTTTCACTATTAAAACATTGTGATTCCCTTTTTCGTGAATAATACCCCATCAGTGTTCATGGGACTCATGAACAAGGTCATTTAAGATTTATTAAACCAGATTTTGGTATTCTTCATCGATGATTCCCTAATTTACTCTATGTCTGAGCAGAAGCATATTAGAAACTTGATGATGATTCTACACGTACTTTGAGAAAACCAAATTTATGGTAATATATCTATGTTATTGTTCTAAATTCATGAGGTTCACCTTCTTGGACAAGCTATATCAACAAATGATGTGGTTGTGAACTCAGTGAAGGTAGAGGCAGTGTTTTCTTTGGATCCACTAAAGAGTGTGATGAAGGTGAAGAAATTCATTGGGTTGTTAAGATAATATCCAATAATTGTACCTTATTTCTCCATGATATCATCTCCCTTGACACCTTTTACCCAAAAGGGGAAGCCTTTCTTGTGGATAGAGAGGTTCCACTTGGATTTCTTGGAGTTGATGACAATATTGATGAGCACTCCCATCTTGATATTATAGGAGGAGGGTGTTAAGTACATAGTGTTCTATATTTAATTAGGTAATAGTGTTTTATGTGTTCTGATGTAGAGGTAGGTGGTGATTTCATATGGTTAACATCATATTATATCACAATATAAAAAACATTTTTACCCACAATCTTGAGTTAGTAGTGTTAGATTTCACACTGAAGATGTAGTGTTACTATATTTTGGGTGAGTAGTTTATCATATATTTTAAACACAAGTAATGAAAGTATATATTCTCTTATAAATATTATAATTTGATATTGAGGTGATTGATAGAGTTCCTCCAGAATTATGACTTTAATATTGTCTATAACCTTGGGATGGAGAACGTGGTACTAGATTCCCCCCACAGGAGATCTTCTATAACATCCTATCTTCGATTCCACTAAAATGGTGCCCTGAGCTGGTGGGTTATGAGACCTCAAGAGCACCTCCTTGTATGTTAGATTATACTGAATAGAATTGATGGTAGTGGGTATGCTAGTGGGGATACTATTCCCAAATATTAGAGTAAGAAAACATTGTCAATAACTAAGTATCATACACATAACAAAGTAAACAGGGTGTGGAATTAATAAATAAACTGAAATATAAAATGTTTTAATAATAAATTAAAATTTTATAAGATTACTAAGAGTTATTTCATATTTACAACACTAGTCACCCAATGGGATGACCATACAGACATAGGAGTACAAAAGAAACTAAAATAAAATTACTATTTTCTACTACTAACAGCAATACAGACCACATACCCATCCTCCAAACACTATCGAACAACACCATCCTGATTAGAAGAACCCACATGAGTAGATCTATTTGAACTTGAAACTCCGGGGCCCATCCCTATCCACCATGAAAACCATGCTAAAACTAAAAAACATACATGAGTTCGACATGTACACCAACATGAATGTACAAGAGTGATAAATAATATCAGTATTACACCTCGATGAGGAATCCATAAAATATGAAACTAAGTGTACCAAAAATAAAACTTCTCATCCTCACTTAGACATATGTGAAAATATAAGAAAAACAATTATGAAACCACAATCAAAAACAGGTTCATAATCTCATCCAATCAGGCAAGTTCCACCATGGATGTCCACATCTATATATGAATACATGTATAGTCACATACCAATGCATATATACATAAATATGAATATTCATGAGTAAGTGAAATAAATAAAAGAAAATCAACAAGTAGTCGATCCATGGGTATGTAATCCTAATCACATGGACATCCTTTGTATGGGAATTGATGTTGATGTCATACCACCCATGTTTTTTACCATTTGGTTGATCCTTTAATCTGTAATCCTAATCGACATATACCTACTTCGGCCAATGATTAAAATATCTATGATCAAGCTAAATCACCCCAAAAGGATAATCATCATACTCCTAGGTTCTCACCCATACTCACCTATAATAACTAAAATAGTGGAAAACATTTACTAAGGGTCAATATTGTAAAAGGACTCCACAACCAACTATAGCCTATACTGATTAATCACATGTCAGACCCTAAGGGACAAATCTTAGTTATAAAGACCAAGTCATCCTCATCATCCTATGTCGTGTCATCACATGTATAACATACATCATAGCCATGACTTATAATCAATTTTATGACCATGAAGGGATGTATCAAATGTATAATGACAAAAAAATCCTCGTCGAGCCTAGGAGCATCTCGTTGGAAATTTGGTAAAGACTTGGGTGGGGTCCAAGGAGTATTTCGATAAACCATGTTCAAATCAATGCCAAGAAAGATAAATTCAAGGGGTAGCAAGGTCCAAGGAATCCTATGGAATCAAGACTCAAGGATAAAAATCATCCAATGAATCCATTACCATAATTAACTATCCTATGAATCTATCCAAGGAATTAAAAAATGGGGAATCTAAGTGTCACTCAAGAAATAAAATTCATTAGTCTTATGTGTCCATCCAAGGCATTCCTATTACAGAAATCCATGTATCACTAAAGGAATACAAGTCATTGGGATACAAGGAGATAGAAATTTCCAAAGCAACTTACATAAATAATGTAAGGATCAGTAGATAGATTCAGGAAAACACATTTGGAAATCCTAAACAATCAAGCTCAGATGTCAAATTTAGGGAAGAATGTCTGGGAAACCCAAAGACAAAGAAAGGTTCATCATGCCAGGCTCAACATCCCCCAACCAGAATCACCTCTCATAAACATCGCTACATCAGTAATGAACGTGTGAAAGTATAAACAAATGAGTGATGGTGGTCAAATTCATAAACCCATCACAACTATCATAGACCCAAGGGATTTCAATCTCCACATAGATTATAAGGTTACACCCACCTCCATATCTACCCAATCCCGATGTACAAACTTTGGGTCAGTCAACTAATAAGGTACCTGATGGGTCCTTCAAGGTATAAACACAAGAGAACGCATCAAACTAGGGATCCTTAACAGAAACGTTAAAAGATGAATCATACTAAAAATCAGATAATGGAAATAAAATGGAGGCATTCTACTTGGGATATACAAGATAGCACTAAATAAAAAGGTTCACTTCACCAGATAGTTAAGATAATGTTATAATAAGAGGATTCCTACTCAGGATCCTTGGAACGATGCATAGGCAAATGGATTCTACAGGGATCTCCATAGATCATCCCATAATCAAAGTCATCCTGCATGGGATCCTTGATAAATATAAATAAGGTAGAGGAATCCTAGATGGGATCCTCTAGGTTTAAACATAATCATAGAAATCTGACAGGGGATCCTCAATAACAACCGGTCTCCCAACTATATAGGCCAGAAGGAAACATCTCGTAAGGGATATTTCCTCACCTAAAGATCTAAACAAGAATAGTTCAAGATAGATTACTCATGTCTCATATTAGAATAGTTTTCAGTCTGAGGAGACATTGAATACAACAATTGGATGAAGAACTTATCTATTCATGAAAGGCCTAAAACACAACTTAGGATTTCTCAAAATGTGGTTCTTACCATTTTGATGAATGTGAAAATATTCTCAAAATGGACTAATCATGTTTCCCATTCAGACACTTTGGTGAAAATATATTAAAACCCCACAAAGGGTCATAGTGGGGAAGTACACGGTGTGTCCCCATGGGTATACGGTGTGTACTCCCAATTCCTCACAAAGGTGTGTACTCCTGCCATCATGGCTGTGTAAATGCCCCAGTTACATGATGTATACCCAAAACGAGGTACCTTCTTGTGTCCCTCAACCATCAACATCATTTACCAGTCCGGATCATGTACTAATACATGAAATTCGACCCACACAAGGTATGGTCATGTACTCTACACGGTCGTGTGCCCCTACACAAGAATCCAACTCTAGTTACTCAGATAAATAGCTGAGACCCAGTACATGGTGTCTACACCAAATAACATGTTGTGTAATTCTAAAACGTAATATTACAAGAATTTGAAGAGCACACAGTGTACCACCCTAAACTACAAGTCGTGAAGCCTTGTTTTCCAGAAAGGAAAACCTTCAAAACGCACGAAACCCCCATTTTCTCCCCCAAATCAATAGATCATTCCATAAGGGCCATAATAAAATAGAAAAATAGATTAAAATTAGAAAATAGAAAATGTATGGGTTTATATAGATGAAATAGAAAAAGTCCTTCCTTTGAGTGGACATTGTCAAAGAATTGCTCAAATCTATGCTCTGATGTTAGCGCACATCAATCCAGAGCATCAAGAGCTCTATAGTGGTACCTCTCTCCCACTCCCTCTCCATATTTATCAATCTCTCTCTATTTTCCCTCTTAGTTCATGTGAAGGTGGATTCCATAGTTCATGCATGAGAATCTATAGGAAAGTAATAAAGAATGTAAAAGGGAAAAAAATTAGAAAAATAAAAATAAAAAGGAATGAAAATGTGGCGCAGCTCAGGCCTAGTTTCCAACACTATTTTATGCCCCAGCTTGGAAAAAACCAAGTTCAAAACTCAACGGAAGAGATAAAATCTCAATTCGATTCTTCGTTCAAAATTTACAACTGACTAAACCTACGTAAATAATTTAATATTAAATTTAACAAATTTTAAATTTTAAATTTTCTCCTTAAATTAAAATGGATTTTAATTTTACAAAACTCATTTCCAAGAACAAATACCCTATACTGGGACCAATGTATTGGTTATAGATGTTATCTGATATCATATGATATGATAAAATGAATGTTTTTCCATATAAGCATTTGAGAGTAAAAATTGAAATTTCAGATCAAAATTTCAATCCAAAAAAAAAATTGGTCCATAAAATCTTCACAAAATAAACCTTATCATTAAAAAGGTTCATGTGGGTAATACTTGAATAAAATATCTCAACCTATAAATTAAAAAAAATTAATTCCCAATGACCATCCTCATAGAATCCTAAAACATCTCCTACACAGAAGGCATTTAACCACGACAATCTAGAACTCCCCACCATAAGAATACCCTTATCTTCAACTTAAAACAAAATATAAGGTCAAAATACAATGAAAACACTTAATTTAAACTAATAATGAAGGTCACCACCATGAAACAACTAATGGTTCACTCCACAAAATATGGATTTCCTTACACCTATTCTTGAGAACAACCTCAAAAGGTTTTCTCAAATAGAGAGACATTTAAAATAAAAGAGTATCAGCGTAGGGATGACACACTCTCAGCATACTCAAGACAATGTCAAGATATAACATAACCATATATAACAAGGAGTACACTAAGATTCCATAAAAATTCATGTACATCTCTCTCCGATACACACTCACATCTTGTCAACACCATGCTAGGATTCAGCTATGGGTCAACTGTCTTACGATACCCTGAGCAGACCTAATGTGTCCTATACCAAATAGAAAAATTGGTCATTTAACCATACTTATTGAGTAAAAAATATCATGATGAGTCTTAGAAAACATTGGTCCTCATATTCCACATGGTCGCTCACTGATTAAGAATTTAAATGATACCATGTGCTACAATTGTGTTTCTTCATTACCAAACTCGTATGTTCGTGAGTCATCCATTACAAATCTAATTTTACCATACTACATAGAACATAATTTTCTCTTAATCCATAAGTTCCCTTGGAACACCCCTTCCAAGTCGGGCTCCTTGCCCATGGAATGATTTATTCCACAAACACCCATTACCCAGCATTGTTTTAGCCAGGAGTTTCTACATGCGCTCCCACTATATTAGAAAAATTAAAATCTTTGTTCAACCATGCTAGGCACTCGAACATTCCTAACTGTCAAAACTATTATTGAAATGAAACCACCTAATTTGATTATAAAAAGGATGAAGTCATCAACATGATATAATGCAAAACTCGAGCACCTACAATGCCTTGATCTCAACATGAGCATTAAACCAACCTCACTTCCTAAAAAGGCATTTGAACATGAGACAAAATCTCTCATGTATGATTCCCAAAACAAACTTGAACACCGATCTACTAGGGTTTGAGCTAAAGCTAAGGGCCTTTGGGTCTTCCACCTAGCCCAACATAACAAGTCTTGCATCTAGATCGAAAGGTCCAACTAACTAGATCAGGATACCAAACCTATCTAATGAATGTAAGGATCACAACAACCTATAGGGGTCAGAACTAAAAACACAGAATAAAAGGGACTAATACTAATCGAGCATCCTTATTAGGAACTTCTCCCTAGAGGACAAAATGCCAATGAATAAGAGATACTGAATTGACACTAACCATGAATTTGCTTATGGCAATACCCACATGGAGGTCGAGTTCACTGAAAATTCATGGCATCCATCAATAGTGTACTCATAGACCTGACTATATAAACATGTCATGCGAAATAACACCCTACAGTGGGTTCAACAAAAGTAAACCACATACCATATCAACCTACTAAGGTCACAAAACCTCCTGTGAATGAGGAATGAGTCATCTGACTAACAACCAAACGCCTCAACATAGATCCAGATAACCTGTCATCAAAATGAAATATATATACATGTATGTATGTCCAATTAAATAGTCCTCACAAGTAAATAAAAATCACACGCTTTAAATACTATAGGATGTGAATCCTACGTGCCAAATATGATGCATGAGATTCCACATTCAATTTTTGGCCAAGATTCAAAATCTATTACTAGTCACATTACAATGACCAAGATCTATAGATCCACAATAAATCATAACATCCACACGACATGTGCATTGCATAAGGAAAAAATTTTTACAACTATAGTATCTAGATCATAACAATAATCCCATACCCCTAGAAATGAGAAATTCTTACCAGAACAAGTGTTTTTGATGAACTAGTCTGATATCCATCATAGGTTCCAACACATTCATAATACTCAAGTATAATATATCCCAAATAGTAAATACTAGGAAGAGAATAGCTCTGATACCACTTTTTAACATTCAGAACCGTTTAAACTAAAAACGTTCCCCAAACCAGTGGGTTATGAGGCCTCAAGCACACCACACTGTACGCCAGATGCTATCGACTAGAAATAAGGGCCTAGGGTGTGACAGTAGGTCGACTATTACCTCAAATCAGAGTAATAAAATAGCGGTAATAACTAATTATCAAATATAGAAAAAAGTAAAAATTGTGCATAATAAATAAATAAATTGAAATAGAACATTCAATAATAATAAATAAAAAATATATAAAATCCTGAATAGTTATGTCATACATACAATGCTAGTCACCACTAGGCCGACCATATAGATATAGGAGTACAAAAAATTAAAATAAAAGTAAAGATTCATAATACAAACACTAATATAGACCACATACCAAGCCTCCAAACACTGTTGAAGTACACCATCCCAATCAGAAGAACCTACATGAGTAGCTCCGCTTGAATATGAAACTTTGGGCCTCAGCCCTATCCACTATGCATATCGTGCTCAACCTAAAAAGTAGACATAAGGTTTACACATACACTATGGTGAATGTACATGGGTGAGAAATAATCTCATTAGGCCACAATGAGAAGGAACCCATAAAATTTTTTTATTAATTGTATGAAAAATAAAACTACTCATCCTAGCGCTGACACAACTGAAAAGATTAGTAAAACCAAATGTGAAACCAGATTCGAACCCAAGTCCATAATTCTTGACAATTGGGAAAGTGTCACCATATATTTTCATATAAATATACATATAAACATTTATTCTCATACATATACATTGATATATAAATATTAATATTCAAGAGTAAGTGAAATAAATAACATAAAACCAACCATCAATCGATCATTTCATCTATAATCCCGATTTCCTAGACATACTATGCAAGGGAATTGAGTTAGATGTTGTACCTTTAAAGACCTGTACCATTATTTAAATCTCTATATCCATAATCTCAATCCACATGTACCTACTTCAACCAATTTGTAATTATAATTGAGTAATTATTGTCCCCACAGGGAGATACTCATCCTACTCTTTGGTTCACCATTACTCACCTCCAATCACTGATACAGTGGATACTGTATATTGACGGTCAATACCATAAAATTTCACTCCATTCAACTATGGTCAATGATAAGTAATAATGTTTCATACCTCAAGGGTTTAATACAAGTTATAAATACCCAAGAAACCTCATCGGCCTATGCCATGTAATCACTTATATAGCATCTATCACAGCCATGTCGTATAATCAACTGCCAGACCATGAAGGGACTTATCCAAGGTATGAAGACCAAGGAATCCTTATCTATTCCAAAGATCATATCAATGGAAACTCAATTAATATTTGGTTTGGGTATAAGGATCATGTCAACAAACCATGTACAAAGTTATCCAAAGAAAGTTGGGTCCAAGGGATAGTAAGGCCCAAGGAATCCTATGAATTGAAAAACCTGGGAGAAAAATCAACCCTAGAATCAATTTTCATAATCAACTAGAGTATGATTACATCGAATTCATTCCTCTAATGGGGAATCCATTCATCACTCAAGGCTTACAATTAATCATCCCTATGATTCCATATAATGTATTCCTATAAGGGGAATCAATGTATCGCAAAATGCATACAAGTCATCAGGATCCAAGGAGATAGAAATGTCCAATACATCCCACATACATCATGTAAGGATCAACAACCAGTTTCGAAGAATCACCTATGGAAATCCCAAAAAATTAGGCATAGATTTCAGATCCTAGGAAGAATTTCTGGTTATCCCAAATAGAAAATAAGACACCTCGTGTTAGGATCAAAAGACACCAACCAACAAGAACCTCTGGTAAACATTGTTGCATCAGTAATAAACATGTTAAAGTATAAAAAATAGGTGAGGGTGTAAAAATGCCTAAAACCACCATTAATTTCATATCCTCAAGGCCTTAAAAGCATTTCACAAGTTCTAAGGTGACTCCCGCTACCATCTCTACCCAAACCTGATGTACGAACTCTGGGTTAGTTAAACAACAGGGAACCCACTGGAGCCCTCAAGGTATAAACACAAGAGAAGGAATCCTACTTGGGATCCTTAAGAAAAAATATAATGGATGAATGTTATAAGTAATCTTATAAAGGGAAGAAAATGATGTCATCCTACTTGGGATCCTCAAAATAGTACTTGAGAAACATGCATCCTACAGAGGACCCTCAAGACGGCATTAGAAGAAGAGGCATCCTACTCAGGATCCTTGGAATGCTTCATAAGTAAAGGGATCCAACAAGGGAATCCCTAGGTCAGCTCGTAAGTAAAGGAATGGATCAGGGGATCCTTGGTAAATATAAAGACGTTATAGGCATCCCCAACAAGATCCTCGAGGATGAAAAATAAACATAAAAATTCTTTAGGTAATTTTCAAAAACAACTGGTCTCACAATCACATAGGCTATAAGAGAACAACTTGAAACAGATATTTCATCAAGAGAAAATCGACACAATCATAGGTCAAGATATAAGAATGATGGATCATCTATGAAAAGTTCTAACTCTTAGGAGACACTGAATATAACAACTAGATGAAGAACCTCTCTATTCAATAAAGTAATAAAAGCTATACAATAGATCTCAAAACATATCACAAGTCTTACCATCACAATCTATGTGAAAAGATAATTAGAATGGACTATTCAGGGGTCAAATTTTGACTCATGTGTGAAAATATATAAAAAACCCTTAAAGGGTCACAAGGGGAAGTACAAAGTATTTCTGCATGTGTACACAATGTGTACTCTGAATTCCCTATAAGGGTTTTTACTCCCATCGGCTTGGGAATGTAAATTTTGTATGTACACAGTGTGTAAAAATGGAACATGGTGTGTACTAGACACAAGGAACCTACCAGTGTCCATCAATAGGACTGGATATTTACCTGGCCTAAACATGTACTTCTACATTGTTTACGGCCCACACAATGTTTGATCATGTACTCTAAATGGATGTGTGTCCAAACACAGGAAGCCTTAAATAGGTACTCAACTACATGGCCAAATCCAGTACATGGAGTGTACACCCTAGTATAAGAAATTTATTAAAAAAACTTTCTATTCCCATAATGGGAAGAATATATGGCATGTCATATTTAACAACACTCCATATATCTTGGTTCTCCCGAACATAAAACCTTCAAAATGCCCAAAACCCCTGTTTTCACCCCCAAATCGACAAATTGGGAAACAAGGGGCCATAATAAAACATAATAGGGGTTTAAAATTAAAAAACTGAAAATATATGGGTTAATATGGTCATAAAATAAAAATTCCTACCTTTGGGTAGAAACTTCCAAAGCTTATCTTAAATACGTGGTCCATGGTTACCGTATGTCGATCCTTCGCGTCAAGAGCTCTATGATGGCATCTATCTTCCTCCCTCTCTTTCCATATTTATCACTCTCTATTTTATATTTTAGGTTGCATGAAGGGGGAATATATAGGTAGTGTACAAGAATCTAGGGGGAAGGAAGAAAGAAAATATAAGTGAAGTGAAAATAATAAGAAAGGAAAAAAGAAAACAAAAAGAAATCGGGGTTTGGGCTGGCCCGGTCACCCAACTCGAGTTTATGACACTCCAAGAGAAATTTCCTCATTCTAGACTCAATGGTGGAGGAAAAAATCAGTAAGACATGCTATTCAGATTATACACTCGAATGAACCTTTGTGAATAATTTAATATTTAATTTATTAAATATTAAATATTAATTTTTCGGCTAAAATTCGAATAGCTCAGAATTCTACCAAACTCCTTTCCTAGGTTAAAACCCTTATTCTAGAAACAAAAAAGTGGTTATAATTATTATCTAAGATCATATTTGAGGATAAAAAGACCATTTTTTCCTTAAAATCATCTAGTGGAAAAAATCAAATTTATTTTCAAAATTTTAGTCCGGAAAAACACGGTTCCTTACATCTTCTTCACAGTTTCTTAGTGAAGAATCAGAGTAGTTGGCCTTGTTGAAGTTATCATTTGTGGATGTGGATAGTGTAGCTTAACTCTTGTGTATGCTTATTACCCCTAATATTTCAGAGAGATTAGGAGCGGTATAGGTAAGGGATATCAACTTTGAGGCCCTACGTACTTAGATTTCCCCGTTATAAGCTCCTAATGAATTTTCTAAAGTTATGGAGCATTTCATTATTTTTAGAGTATGTATGATGGTATTGGTTAAGTTATGGAAGGATTTTTTGAGGTAGTTCCATGCATATACATTTTTATTACATTTAGGTTGGGGAGTATATTCCATGGCCTCAAACATCAGTTTTATAGACAGGGATAAATAAAGGTGTTTTAAATTTTGTCTATCGATGCCTTACATTAAATCAATTGAAGGATGAGGAAAAGGATCCAATAGGTTTAGAAAAACCCCATGAGGTTCCTTAGTGAATGTGGCATATGATTTCCATAGACTCTATGATAGACATACCATATTTTTTTAAGGGACATGATGCCATCTGGGTGGTCATAGAGAAACTCATCAAACTGTCTAACTTCTAATCTATTTGAAGTTGGGGTTCAGTAGAGATATTATGATGCATCTACATGATAGAGATAGTATGACTCCATGGAGTTCTACCAAATATCATATTTTTATGTGATTATCTCATTGCATCTTGGTTTTAGAAGGGGATTGTAGGACCACTTTGGGACTGAGTTACATTTGAGAATAGAATTTCATCCACAGACTGACCACTAGATTGAGTATACCATTAAGGTTCAAGTGTGAATTTTGTGAGATTTAATGTTATACTTCGTCCATAGTTGGGAGTGTCTCCTACTATTGGTGAAGTTTCCATAAAACAAAATATTACATTCCAACATCATTATGTCACTATTGAAGGCCTTGTATGTGAAACCCTATGGGTCCCCACTATACTGGACTGGCCAAATAGAGTCATCACTTAAGAGGTGAAAATCAGTGATAGTCTATACTGAGAAGGTTCTAGTATTATAGCGGTATATTATTACTACATAGATACATAATAAGTCCTATATGAATTGATGGTGGTGTCCTTTGGAGTTTAAAGGGGGAGACCATGTGTTCCTGACAATCTTACCTCGACATAGACTATGGATATTTGGAAAATGTGTAAAACTATATCTGATATTCATTACCCATTTCTAGATATTGTGCATAGTTGGTGATGTGGTGCCCCACAAAGCTCTACCACCATAGTTAGATAGGGTAAAAGACTTCTTTCATGTGTCGTTGCTGATGAGGTACATGCATGATCTATCGCAAGTTATCAACTAGGGTGATCTAGACATCGAGGATATAGCTACCATTTCTAAATAACCGATAGAGATCAAGGATCATTAAGAGATGATCCTTTATGGTTTATCAATACCTTTAGTTCAATTCTATATGAAACCATATAAATCTTCATGAGAGAACCTAGGAGTGTGATACCAAAATGTGTGCTCAGTACCCACATAACTTTGTGTAACCTTTTGTTTTGGCTTTATGAAAATTAAATATCCAATGTGGGTAGAATATGATGACTCTAATTTCTGGATTTTTTTGGGAATATTATATAAACAATATAAATATCTTGGTGATGATAGAGTGTGATATTTTGAGGCCTCATTTTCATGAAATTAATTTGAAATATATTAAATATATTAAATATTATGCATGCATAGTTATTCTGAAAATGTAGAATATATTCGAAACAAAGGATTTTCTTTGAAATCTTACATCTTTATTAATCTCAGAGTGTGTTTTTTACCCTGGGCATAATATATCCATTGAGTATGTTGAATATTTTGTTTGTGTGCCTTTATATGTGGATGTTTTAAAAATTAAAATAAATAGATTAATTTATTAAATAAAATTCCCAAAAATTATTTTCTTCTATATAAACTCTTCAATGGATAATTTTCAGGTTTAGCTTCCTAACCATTCAATTTGTGAGGATCTATTTAAGATCATTGGAGTATCTTCCATTGGAGAGCGATGATCGGATCGTAGATCATCGATTAGTGTGTGATAGAACTCGATGATCTCACACACAAAAAAATGGAATGGACTATTTCTTTGTCAGTGATTGATACATATTAAGGTATTACGTTTGTATTATTTAGATTTTGCTCATTATTTATTCTATTATGAACAAAAATCAATCTACCAACAGATTAACTCCTAGATTAGTCATATTGTGGGTATGCGATTATCAATGGAGATTATTGTGAGGAATTTATTAATAATTGGATCTTAATTTTTCATCCTAATAGAATTGGATTGAGGAAAACTAGACATGTATAAGGTTCATTCCTCCTTTTTCTGATTTTTTTTATTCTCCCACCATTAATCACATGTTCGTCACCAATGTTTAATTTTCAAGTTGGTTCAACCAAAATACTAAGAAATCAACTGTTATTCAAACTTTTTTTTGTGAAACAACTTGATTATTGCATATTCAGGCTTGTTAAGACATAGGGATCATGAATTTATGGTAATAGGATCATATTGTTTCGCATTTGGGATCACCATTTGTAGTTTTTTATTATGGGGGTGAAATGATTTGACGAATGAGTTCTTTTGATCAATTTTGGAAGGATGGAATTTGAATCTCCAATAGTGGTTGAGATAATATGGCTCTATATCCTCATTTCCCAATGATAGCTATGGGGGTAGTGGAAGATCTAGATCACGCATAATGATTTCATAGGATTTGTGAAATTTCATGTTACACGACATGTATTTTGGGTTTTCATGTTGTTTTGGACCCCCTGGTGAAACACTAGGTTTTTTGTGATATGATAAATATAACATGGTGTGTGACATTTATTTGGTGGCTCAACTTGTACCTAGGAAGGTAAACATACACGAGCATGGGTATGACTAGCCGTACATGGACACAGACACTTCCAAAAGTACATAGGCTCAGAAATATCATGTACTTGGGAACCAACATAGACATAGGCATGGGAATTAATACACAGGAAGGACCCTGTGCCAAAAGGAAATTTGGCATACTTCAAGTACACACCGTGTACCCCTTCAAATATATATTATATCCATTTTCCTCTTTATCTTGTATATGTTTCATTATGTTGATTTCCCTCGATCCATTCCTTAAGGGTTTAGTATGCAATCACATCCTATATATAGGAAATTGATCTCTTAAAAGGGACTTCAGTCTTGGATATTTTTGTTCAAATACATTCATGAGGACCATAGTTTGATCCATTATCATCATATTTTTTATAAGTGGAGTTATTAGTATCTTTTCGGCCAACAATACATGGGAATCAATCCTATACTTAGTGGGTTATTCTAGATTAACTTATTTGTATACCCAATGGCCTTGGGTGTGATCATTATCAATGTATCATTCTAATCAGACTTTCACTGTATGCTTCATATGGTGAGACCTGATGAGCATGAAATATCATATAGAAGCCATCAATGCTATGTGACTCATAGAGTGTGTTCTCCCAAATTAGATCTATGTAGAAACAACAAGTAATAATATGAATATAGCTTTATGTATATCAATTTACCTTGATAATGTGTTTATTTATTGTGTATATCAAGATATTCTTGTTATATGTGTTGGAGAAATATACCTGTGATGATCTGACTATTACTCTTAATGTTATATTCTCAATGATTTTGGGGTGTCTTATTGGGAATTGTTATAATCACACCTATATGGTGTTTTCCTAAATGTTTCATGTATTATGTAGATGATTTACCATATGATGTATTCCATGACGGACTATGACCTATATGATATTAGTGAGCCATAATGACTATGGTGCCTTCCGATAATTTCCTTGACACCAGTCCCCCATCAATACTTTCAGGTTCGAATTGTATTGAGATTCTTTGTGGTGGGATTATATTTGTCCCCTTTTCTTTCCATTACTTGTTTTCATGCTCTTATGGTGGGATTTATATGTATTCATTCATGGATCCTTAGTTTTTTTACATTTCAAAATTGTATAGTCTTAGAGAAGTTTTTAGGTGTACAAGTACATTAGGCTAAGTCCTCCCACATGAGTGATATACTAACTTGTCACTAGTCACTAACCCATAGCCGATTAGAGGTGGTATTGGGGTAGTCATAGAATTTTCCCCAAAGGTATGGTTCATGAATGTTATATTCTAAAAAAAATAGAATTTTATGCTACTATGAAAAAACAAAAAAACATATAAAGATAGAAAATATACCAAAAATTTGGTTATCACATTCTCCCCCCACACCCCCTAAAAACATTAATCCTCATAATTTTTAAAATTGAACAAAAAAACTAATTCGTTTCCCATAAAACACTTTATGTGGATGAATCAATAATATTACTTATTCATAAATGAAATCCATGTTTTTTTCATATTCATTAATACATCATTCCTAAAATCAAAAATACTAATAATGTCTATAGATTTATCAATCCTAATATAATACTGTTTTATAGTTCAAAAAATAAGACAAAATTTTATACAAATAAATTCATACCTTCCATGTATCATTCTTAGTTTATTTATCTTTAATCACAAAGGAAAATAAATTTGTGAAACAGTTATTCTTACAATCATCATGATCTCCTTCTTAAAGTTTTCTCCAAGGACATTTACTTGGATCGACATATTACAAGAATTAAAATATTTTTATACCAATTGATCACCATTATATGGACTTTTTTCATCACTTTTCTCATTATTAGTCAGTTTATGTTTTACTTCTTAGAAATATCAAGTCATTTTTTTAATTTACTTCACTTACAACACTTACCGACTCCATAAGCCACTCACCTGAATGTTTTTTTACAACATTTAAGTAAAAAAGGAATATTGATTTCCCTCAACATTTGGTTCTATAATAATTTAACCAAATATTTATTTCATAATCCATTTAATTTTATATTTAATACTTTTAGTTTTATAGGAGTTAATGAACTTCAACTTGACCTTCTCCACACACCAAAAAATACCCTCACAAACTAAAAAATAACGAGTGAAAAATTACTTTAGTAAAATTGATTTAAAAGCTCTGTAATATCTATAAATTTTACTTTTATGGACTAGAATAAAATTCAGTACATAATTTTTCAACCTGGAAAAACTTACACTGTATGCAGCAACTAAGTCCTCATTTTTATTCAACTCTAGAAATTTCCTTTACATTATAAGTCGATGCACATTAGAAAAAAAATATATAATTAAATTATATCTATTCTATGGTATTAATATCATTATTTTCCTTGGTATTCCTTGTTAGATACCACCACCTATCGGTTTCACCATCAAGTTGATAAACTAAAAGTATCAACTTATAATGATTTGAAAAACCTAAATCCTCAAATATCTTCTCTAAAGAATTTATCCATCCTCTATTTATCACTGGGTATGGGGTTCCAAAAAATCTTGTTGGATAGTGTGACATGAAATTATCCAATATTGAAATATTATAGTATATATAATTTGGTCTCTCGCTTGCATTGGAACCACCCTTTATAATATATGTTAGTTTAGTAAACACACCCACAAATTAAACAGATCTAAATCCTACAATTTTAGGTTTGTGATCTAGAATTTTATTATCCCCTTACTAAATTCCTACCTCGTTCACCCTATTACCTATTAGGAAAACCATTCTCAAATAGATTTATATTAGATGAATAAATTTACCAACTATCATTAAAATTATCCAAAATCTTCTTAATGTTAACAAAAATGTTTTGTACCAAGATAAACCAATTTTTCAACATTTTTATCTTCTCCAAATTTTCTCTCCTATGAATCCCATTAAACATACATATACCTAATGTTACCTAAACCATACTCTAATAAAAACTATGATCGTCCAAAAATAACCACTCCCATTATTATAAGTTTCACACCAAATATTACAACACTAACATTCCTCATAACTTTTAGTTTTTTAATTTTAGATAATTATGACACAAATACCTTAAAAATACATAAACAAATATCAATCTTAATTATTGATCACTATATAATTAACAAGAAAAAATTGAAAACAAAAAAATATATTATATAGTAGGGCATTATTTTATTGAATTCTTAGGTACGGTAGATGAGAAGCACTCTAAGTAAGAAAAATTAAAATCTAAAGAAAAACCCATGATGATGCAAACAATAGGGGTAAAAATATTTTTTAATGGAAAAGGATGGAAATTTGAAAGATGATAAAAAAGTGAAAGAAAGAATATTTGTATGAGATAAATGAGAATTAAATTTCATCGAAAATTCAATTTTCTAGTGAATGTATTTCTTTGTTTGTGTTAATTTAATTAAAAAAAATGGTCCAACAGGTAGTCAAAATAGCAATCAACCAAATTGACTAAAAATATTATTATTTAATAGTTAATCGTAGAAAAAACTCATTTTATTGGAAGATAAAATAATTTCATTATAATTTTAAAAATTATTACACCAACAAATATTGAAAAATACTAATGAGTACAATATAATTTCCCCAATAAATGTTTATAAAAATATCATTGTTTAATAAACCACACGAGAATTATTAATCTAGAATGAAAAGAATAATATAAAGACAAAAATTATTCCCTTAATTCTTCATTCTAGAATAAAATTGTTCATTTTCTGCATCTCTAACCTTCACTCTAATCCAAAAAAATCATTAGTAGAATCTTTCAATAAAAAATAAATCTCTCCATTTAATTTCCTCAGTTGAAAAATTTATTTTATTTTTTGAGTTATTTCAAGTGTAACATGCATTCCACTAATATATTTTCTTCAATTTATCACTAACCATGTATAATTAGTAACATTACTTAGATAAACTACACATAAATTGAGTATAACCTTTTTAATAACCATGGATGGCTCACATGCTTCCCAGTTTTAGCAATGATCCAATATAAAACTGGATAAATATCTTGTTATATACATTCTTTATCTAGGGACCCATTATATTTAATCTATATTCACCCTCTATATTCTTCACAGTTCGAACAAAAACAAAAATAGATCTTATCAAATCTTTGAAATAATTAAAAGAAAATAAAGATAATTAAATGTTTTAGAGGTGTAGTTTACAAAATGGGAAATATCATAAAGCCTTTTTCTTGTTCAATCTCAAACCCAAATTATTATTTTCATGAACTCGGGAAGCTTTAATGGATTTAAATTGTGGAACTTTCCTTTAAAAAATTTATGATAAATAGGAATTGGCATGAAATCAACATCGGAATCGATCAAAATCTCCATGGTCAAATACCAGCATCCATGAAAATTTAATTCTTCAAAAACTCAATTTCAAATCCAAAAAAAATATACAATATGAATTTGTTCCATTGAATTAAAATTAATTCAACAACAATATAATATTTGAGTTCATCCTAAGATACAATGGTAGAACCATACTGAACATGGATATGGATTAGAATTGAAAAAAAACTCAGATCAGGATCTTAGTGGTCAACATTTACTCTGGACAAGAATAGAACCATTCAATACATAAAATCAATGTTCACCTTTTTCCTTCTTCATGAATATTTGTTCAGGAATAGGTTAAGTAAAATAGATGTCATCCTCATCTTCAACAGGATTTACTAGATCTCAGAGTTGGTCTTGTTTTCATCCTTCAAAAGTATCAGATCCATTCTTGGATCAATTGGATTAACTCATTTAGACTTCATCGTCGGTGGACTAGCATTATCTCCTTCCTATTCTTGGGTGGATTGTTTATTCAGAACCTAACCTTAGGTTTACCTAGTCGGGTTGAAACACCATCTACATCTCTAATTTTGGAATCTCCCCGTGAAACTCTATTCATTCTTAAATTAGTTTATCGAATGAAAATATTTCAACCTCTCTTGGATCTCCTCTTTGTTTCAATCAAGCTACTACTTTGGTTCATAGTAGTGGATCACTTCTAATTCACTTAATTCAATATCCGTGTGAAATAATTATGTTACACAAGAGGATTTTTTCTTATGATAAAAGATTATTTTAAACTAATATCCCTAAAATATGATGAGGAAGTAGTACTTTGAAATATTAACGACTCAGTAGTAGGGAATTTTTTCTTACGTAATATCCTTAAAAATTTATCTTACAACAATGTTATAATTATATTACACAATAGAGTTATTGCAATTACATTAAATTTGATCATGAATTATCTTATTCTTTGGGATATGGAATTACGTATCCCTTTATCTGATACCTAAATATCCTTTGTTGACTAAATAAAATTCTCACTGGACGTCTGAATAAATTACAAAGAAACCTAGAATAATTTAATTTAAACAAATGACAATATTAGGTAAAACATAAACAAATTTAAATTAATAATTAAATAAAATTTAACAATAATAAACAGAATAATAAATATTAAAACTATAAATTAAAATAAAAACTAAATATTTACAAATTAATTTTTTGACAAAAATAATGTAATGAAATAAGAGAATTGATTAATTACAATATATTTAATTTTAAAACATAAAATTATTATTTTGAATCAAAGTAAAATAAAATAAACAAGGCTTCTGATACTCATGATATTCACAAAATAGATTAAAAAACATAACAAAATAGACATCAATTAACTAAATATTGATAAATAACCCTAATACTAAAATTATCCACTCAAATATTTATTTTAGAATAAAATGTGCATTAAAAAAACCCAAAATATTTGGAAAATGCATCAAATGAAAGCCACATAAAATTACCCCACACATAATCATAGCTTGTCCTCATGCAATTTCTAATAAATTTTAATGGAGAAAAATAAATATCAAAAGTGAAAAATTGAAATTCCCCAACGAATTTTTCTTCCAAAATATTTTCCCCATGGACTCCCTCATGTTAAAAATGTTATTTCCCCCATAAAATGAAACAAATTCAATGAAAAAAATACTTCATGTTTTATTAAAATCATTGAAATTGAAAATTATGAAAATAATTTTACAAACATCAATTTGAATCCAATTTAAATTCCAAACTTCTCTTTACCTCTAAGTGAGACATCTCAGATAATTAAAATGAATTATAATTAGAGACTCTATTTGGATAGGAATGTTTAATAATTATTAGCAAGATAAATAACCCACTAAGAAACTTAAATAATAAGGGGTAGAATAATGAAAGACAAGAGACTCAACCGAGATTAGGATTTTCATTTGATAATCTATTTGGATGCATATATTATGTGTTTAATTATAACTGAGAAGTTAAAATCCAATGATAGTGGTATAAAATTTATACAAAATTTTAAGGAAAATAATTTATCTCAAAAGGGAAGTAACAATGATGTGCTAAATTAAATCCATGGAGTAATGGAGTTTAATATCCAAAATGTGTAATCATAATATTCAAAATCAAGAGCTAAATTTACCCAGTGAAAATTTAAATAAAAACTTGATAAAATCCAAATTTTGAAGAAAAAAATTATAGGTATTTATTGGATTTTCAATAAAGAATTGTTTAGATTATTTAAAAAGACCCTTCCTCTTACACATAAAACACAAAATTGTCTCCAATGTTGTATGAAAATGTGGAAGAAAAAAATAAGACATTTTTATCATAAAAAGTTTCCAATTTATTTGTTACACACCAATACTTTACAATATTTTATTTTTAGAATAAATTAAATTTTGTAGATAGCTTGAGTGGAACACATCATCTAGTTTAAACAAAACATTGTTTAGTTATTTTTTCTATCTGAATATAAAATTAAATTTTAACACATTTAAAAAATTTATATTGAAAAATAAAAACAATATTTTTAAATTGGAATATCAAAATTATCCTAGGGTGAGTTTTTTGGATTTTTATGAAAAGTTTCATTTTTTATGAATAGTTAGAAATACTTAATATTAATTGAAAACTATCTTTTCCTTTTAATAACTAAAAATTTTAAATTATATTATTGAATTGGTTTTATAGTAATATTAGTAAAATTTCCATATATAAATAGAATTTCTGTTGTTTTAATCATTTTAATATTAAATTTAGATATAAAATATTTGTAATCTTTTGAACATTTTCAGTTTAAAAACCCTCTTTCTCATCACGTCTCCATGATTAATTTAAAATTAATGTTTCCCCATATATATATATTTAATTTATAAAAATTTATTCCATATAATAAAAAATAATACTTTATAATATGGTATTTTTTCAACTTAATTTGTGACCAATATGATTAGAAAAAATACTTAAAATGAATTATAATGATTAAGGTAAAAACAAGTTTACTTAGTGGTTAAACATAGAATATAAGTTGTAAGAATAACCCAAAACATGTTCAAAACCCATTTATGGAAATATTTAGACTTTATAACATCTATTCATGAAAATGGATCATTATTAGGGCCTTTTTACATGGAACAGTGTGGGTGTAATTCACTCTTTCAAACAAATTTCAAGTGTGCCACTCACCCGGCTTATAATATGCCACCCCACATTCCCTATTCATCACACCTTCAAAACTGTTTGGATCCAACAATAACTAACCAAATAACTCTCCAACTGACTTATCCTCATCCTAGAAGACGTATTATTTTCATATATCTAACCAAGGAAGGTATTATTGTAAACCAAAGGAAGATACTTGAAGAAGAGGTAATGTACTCCAATGATCATTTTTATTATACTTATATCTCCACCTCCTTAATTTTTTAAACCATGATGATATAATAAATTAACTATATTAAATATAATAAAATGTTTTTATACAAATTTAATTATTTAAAACCATATCCACTTCCATAAAATGGGTTATTAAATCGTCATTCATGTGTACAGTGGACTACTGCATCGCGAACCGATGTCGTTCGTTTTCCCATTTCCACCTCTCAAGGTTGGTATGGTAAGAATTATGAAGCCTGTTTATAATATCTATAACATATGTATACCTTTTTATGAATTATAACATGTATTGTTTTTACCATCTGTTCCATAAAAGATACATTAACATCAACAATGTATATGGTCGACTGCCACCTCATGAAGCGATGTGATTCTTCTTTCACTAATGCTTCGCATAGAAGGTGATAAATATAAAGATAATGATTATATGTGATGTATATGAAACAATTATGATATTTTTTAAATATTTATCAATATGTAAAAAAAAATATCATTTTATTTCTCTCCTTTTCACCCACGTAAAGATGATAACATCTTTCATGAATGTGTAGACTACCACATTCACGAAGAAATGTGACTCTCCTTTCATTACCACACAACATGGATTAAAAATATATAAGTATATAATATGGTATTTATGATATCAAGATCATTATATATTGTAAATATATTACTTATCACTTTTCCATAATGATCGTTAATAATTGGATGTGTTGCACATTCGTACATACGACCTACTATCTCCATGATCGTTTCAAACCAATCATTAATGATTGCTTTTAAAAGACTAATTAACGTATATATATGAAAATTACTTCATGATTATTCTTTTTTAGATGATTAAATTATAAAATATATGAAACACCTAGATATTTATTGATGAAACTTTCCTAAGAAAACATGGATATTGACACCCGAAATAGTTAAAATAATGAATAATTATTAAGGAATGAGTGATAAGATGTTAAAATGGATCATATAAGATAATATTAATATTAATATAGTTATTTTCTAAGTTAAAGACATGCTAAAAACTAATATAGTATATGTTAAACCATGTTCAATCAAAAGAATGTGTGACGTAATGTATTTCATCTTAATTGCACTTTATTGAGACATATTGTAAAGTTATTCGCCTAATTTATTATATATGGTGTATATACATACCCTTTGAGAAGTAATATCATGAATGATTAGCTATTCATGGAATTTTTAGTTTCAATTTTAATTATTTCTTAAAATGGGATCTGATTTGAAAATTACCATGTATTAAAAGTAATTGTGAAATCTCACTTTATTTTGTGATTGTTAACTTTCTCTTGAAAAAATAACTTTATTATAATCATTTTTCATTAGAAGATAAATTTAAATTAAGTATCCATATTATTTCGTGATGGGTATAATTATTTCCTACAATTTATACCATTTTTATATATAGTGAATGTTATTTAATTTACTGTAAAAATACTAATAAATCTATATCCTTTACTCAATACGGATATTTGATAATAAGTCATATTGTTCATGAATTAAATGTATTATTCTATTTATGAAGAATGAATTGGATATACAGTGTTTATTGGGGCCCAGGCAACATATATACCCTTGATGCATTGACCGGTCTCATGATACAAATCAGTTGGCCAAATTAAATGAGTTTCTACCTATTTTTTTAAACTGTCTAGTGGATAGATCATGACAGTAGAGGTTTTCATGTTCCAGAGACATGATGTACAATAATTAACAATATATATCATTGATAATTTACTCATTTTTTATCCATGAGATTTTCTCTATGATAGTATATTTTGATGCATTTCATTCTCAGTTTATTGATTAAATATAATGTGTATTCACTTATTTACACTAGTAAAAATGACATTTAACAATGTTGGCCTTTATCAGCGTTTTATTTTTAGCACTGATAAAGGGTTCTCTTTATCATCACATTATTTTTAGTTCCCATAAATGGAATATTTATTATGTATTTTTTACTTCTGATAAATGTTTCAATAAAATAAATAAATAAAAATTATTTTAATAAAATAATTATTTAAAAAATTATTAATTAAATAATTATTTGAAAAAATTAATAAGTTGATTATACAATATATAAAATATAAATACTAATAAATAGTATATATTATGTATATATTTATATGTAAAATGAGAAATAAACAAATTAAAATTAAAAATAAGTAAATTGAGAATAATAGTAAATATTATCTTAATTAAATAATTATTTATCATATTAAAAAATAATATATACTAAATATATAGATATACATAAATATATATAAATAGTATTTATATAATATATACCAAATATTGATGCTTTAGATTAAATAGTAATATATTTTCTGAATAATGGTTTGTATCTAAAAAATAATATATATTAAAGATATTGTCAAATTTCGTCAAGTAACTACATAATTGAATATAGTTTGATTTTTCAATTTAATAGAAATCAAACGTGTGTTACATTAATTTTACGTATATGCAATAAAGGCATTTTTATTTACAACTCACACAGACAAATATTTCTCTAAAAATTTAACCGATTTCTTCTATATATATTATTTACTGTGCTTTAATATTTTCAATAAGTATTGATCTTTATTTTAATATATATCTATATTTTTTAATAACATTATTTCATTAATAAAAATTATCCATTTATTCAATATTGTTAAAGTGTACTCATTTTTAATTCAATTTCACTTATTTTTTACATGCATGAACTTAATATTAAATATTCATTAATAATGTTAAAAATATATTTATAAAAAATATTCATAAATAAATATATTTATATATGTATATTTAATATTTTTATACACTTATATTTTTATAATTATATTTAAATAAATATTATTTTTAAAAATGTATTTATATAGTTATAAATAAATAATTGTATATACATAAATAATTATAAAATAATAAAAAAATTATTTAAATAATTAATATATTTACTATATTAATATTTATATATATTAATTAAATATATATAATTATATAATTATATAAATTTATATAATGATATAAATTATTTTCTAAAAAATTATTTATATAATTATAAATATATATTTATATATTTAAATATATATAAAATTAAAATAAATATATTTAAATAAAGAATAAATTAAGAATGTTTATATTTATATATATTTTTAAATATATTTATATAAGTATATAAATATATTTAAAAAAATATAACTATAATTATAAATCCTTTATCAGTGCTTAATTAGTTAGCACTGATAAAAGGGATCTTTATCAGTGATTTTTTGGAAGCACTAAAAAAAGTGGTAGAGTCTATTTAAATAACCCTAGCCAATCACGAACTCGTCATGGTAGATGAAGCTTTTCATGGATTCCACCCTTTGTCGGTGCTCCTCCCCATTGAATCGAAGATCGAATCAAGACGTGAATCAAGACTCAAACAATTTCAAGGATCAAATCCATGGCTTGAATGATTCAATGGTTGAATGAATCTAAGGCTCAAACATTTTCTAGGTTTTCAATATATCTACTTTCTTTTAGATGATTAAAAGATTCAATCCAAGCTATCTTATTTTCTTCTTCTCCTCCTCACACATTGATTTCTTGTTTGGAGATATTTATTTGGGTTTTTTATCATCAGTCTTTCTATACCATTAGTATATCCCTCTCGTAAAAAAATTTATTGGGGATCTTTGGTAGAAATGAGATAATGCTATCGTTCATTAAACTCCTCCACCCTCACCGCTTTCTGAATTTGTACGACCCACCCACCCGAACGCCACTGACTCATGCTTCATGAGATCATCAACACCTTAAATTTTTATATAATTGTAAACAAATTAAATATCATCTACAAGGTTCCCTCCTTCTATACATGAACCCACCCCTCTCCCCCTCAAGTTCTCACTCCTGCCAGCACAGGCGGCCACCACCACCCTTATACACAAGAACAACACCAAATAAGAAATTTTATTCATGATAGACTCTAACATATAGTCTAGAGAATTAAATCCAAATGCATTGCCACCTCACCGAACACATATCAATATAATGATAAATATATTGGTAAATTTAAAATATAATTATATTTACAGACATACACAAATGCACACACTTGTTGAAAAATACATTTTATATTTATGTATGTAAATATATATGTGTCTGTGTTTATAATATATATATATATATATATATATATGTTTATATATAAATATTTATTATAAATTTGTATTTAATGGATTTTAAAAATTACACATATAAATATATCAAATATTTATACATTTATATGTGTAAATTTGAAAAAATAATAGTATATAAAAATACATATATATATTTATATTATATATTATATATATTATACATACATATATGAATATAAATAGACACACACACTTGTATATTTTAAAAATATAAATATATATAATTTAAATATATTTTATACAAATACATTATACAAATATATATATTATAAAAATAAAAATATTTATTATACTATACAAATATATATTATAAAAATAGATTATACAAATATATTATACCAATATATTATGAAAATATACTATATATATAATAAAATTATATTATAAACATTTATATAATACAAATATATATTACATAAGTTTATTATATAAATGTACATTACATAAATAAAAATATATATATATATAAATTATTCAATACACAAATATATATTACAAAAATATATGTTACTGAATTATATTATATAAATATATTATACAAATATATTTTACAAATATATCATACAAATATATTTCAATAGAGTTCATTCAATGGTTGAAATTCATCATCTAATTTTACTTGTGAAGATTTGTCTCACTTCGAAGCTATTTTCATTAGAGTGGATCATCTCACATTTAACTTAAAATCTAAATATCTTCATAATAACTATTATTTAAGTCATTATGGATAAAAGTTTGTAATTTTATCCAAAAATAACCATATAACCCATAATATCCATAAAAAAGAATGTTTCTTATAAATCATACTCTTCGTCTGCTTGAAAATAATTCTGCTATTCAAATTGCCTAGACATAATTCTTGAATAAATTTATCAACTAAGAATTTTTAGATTTATAGAACATTTATCATTATTAGTTAAATTATTTTCCTAAAATTATTTTTCAGTTCCTTATCAGTTTTTAATTGGAATTATAATTTTAAGATTTTTTCAAATATTTGATAGACCATTAATATTGAATTTAATAATTCCTTAGGTGATTACATCACATGTTCTAAAAAATATAATAATGGTAATAAAATTATATATATGTTGGAATGATTATTAGAATTTATATTTATGTATTCATCATGTTCATTACTGTAAAACTATACTATACTAAAGGTTATAAACTATTGGGATAGGCCCCAAAACCATTGGGATAATCTATCCAAACGGTTTGATGAACTATTGGGGTGTTGGGTGTTACGATAGCCCTATGAAGTATTAGAATAGTGATCCTAAAATTGATATATCCTAATGGTTCAAGTTTAACTATTAATTAATCCCTATACCAAAGGTCGGAGACCATTAGGATAGACTTATACCAATGGTATTAACCCGTTGGTATACCTTTATTCCAACAGTTTTGAACCGTTAAATAGAACTATTCCAATACTTTAGCATCAATCATTGGAAAAACTAGAATGCTTACATACTTAATACCAAAGGTTCAGTTAAACAGTTGGTATACATGGGATTACATACTTAATACCAATGTTTAAGTTGAATCATTAGTATACACAGAATTACATACATAATACCAATGATTCAGTTTTACCATTGGTATACACACATTGCATTCTTCCAGCAGCCTTCCTTCTAGCCAATAGCAAGTACCTCACCCACTTTCCTATAGTAGGCATCTTACAGGGAAGTATATGTAGGAGAAACACCTTATGAGTATAAAAAAATAAAGATAATCACAATATATGATCTATTTAAAATGAAAAAATGTATAAAGAGACTTGTGGCCTTGAATGAAGAAATACGAAATATGGGTACCATGATGAAATAAAAAAAGTTACATACTTCAAGAAAGTACCCAGAAAGTCAGAAAATAGATAGTTATAGAGAAATAATTGATGAAAATTATTTTATCTCTCAAAATTGATCTAAAATAGAGAATATTATTTAAAATGAAGTATGAAATAAATTGATGTAGATAGAAACTCATCTAAAAGAGAATGATCAAAATTTTAGGGAGGTTAATATAAATTTATATATATTAAAGGTAAAAGAGAAGGTGAAAATCTCTATATGGAATCCACAACAAGTACTGACTTCCAAGCTTAAAATATAAAAAATTAAAATAAAGGAAATAACTACAGAATATCTAGAATAATTTAATCTAAAAGAAACTTTTCAGCAAAATAATACATTTGTGGATGATTTTGGCACTTTATTCTCACATGTGTTTAAGATTGAAATCTCAATATTGGAAGGAAAATCATCATGTATGCATCCTTATAGAGTTATCACTATATGAGGTATAAATTTATTAGAAAAATATTTATATGTTCTAATATCATTTATATGAAAAGAAAGTGGTAATAAGAGCCTTAACAGTACGGAGGTAAAAGAGCCTTACCAGTAGAGTGGAAATAATGTTCTAGTTACAACAAATGAAGAGAATCAGAATATATCACAAAGGTAAAAGTCAAACTAGTACAGTCAATATCTCATACTAGATAGTTAAAATATTAGCCAATATAAAAAAAATATGAATCACCTCAATGGATTCAGAATTCCAAAGAATCCATCTTGTAGTGTAAATCGATACATGTAATCCAATATATTCACATTGTTTAGACTCATTTCAATAAATTCTAGAGACACAAAATATGAGAATATATTGTGTTTGAAGAAATATAAACTAGATCCTTATTTCACCAATATAGAATCCATGATCTACACTGAGGAATTTTAAAACTTTAGCGATAAAACTCATAAATAAACTAAAACACAACCTCCAAAAATAAAAGGTTAACTAGAGGAAACATATTGCATTAAAAGAAAACATAGAAAATAATTACACATTTATCAAGTTTAACAGGTTGTTTAAAAGGTTATTTAGAATTGATACATTTATCTATACCTTTATTATAATAAATCCCCCTAAAGAATCATTAAAGTTGGACTAAATGAACACATGTATTAAATATTTCTTAGATTTTTAACAAGAAAGTTTCTTATGTCTCACTTTTTGGAACTAATATAAAACCAAGTATTTTATCCAAGAAGACACTGGTGGGAAAAAATATAAAAATTTTTAAACCCCCACTAATAAGGTCTCACCCGGTGTACTTTGCTTTTCCCTTATTAGAGATTACTCCACCATACCCAGTAATAGAAGAAACATGAAACACCTCTAGTGATCCTACTAATCTTGTGTCAACATTGATAGCTTATCTCACAACCACTCTATTGAAGTGGAGTGCAAAAGAAGAAACATCTAGTGAAAAGTCTGAGGGAATACTTTACTCAATCCACCAAGCTAATAAGTAATCATCCAAGTGTAGATTAGAAATTTATGGTAACAACTGGATAAAATGATTTGTGTACTCAAAAACTATTTCATCTCTTTACTGGAGGCAATAAAATTATATAGCCATTTGTACCTTCACTTCACTATGAAATAATTCTAAATGAACCACCTTGAAACTTTTCGAATAAGTGTCTTTATATGGCTTCATCTGAATAATATACTTCCACCACTTATAACTCGGACCCTCTAGTAGGATAGTTACAAACATAACATTAAGTGACTCATAAATCTAAAACTGGATAAAAATTTCATCAACCTTCAGTACCAAAACCAATTCATCCTAACAATATTTTTATCTAGAGAAATTAGGAGAGCTGATTTTTTTGAACTCTCATAAAAAATTCGCACACAAGTAAAAGAGAGGAAGAACAACATGCTCTAATACTGAAGCAAACAAAACAACCATCCCAAGTGGATTTTGATTAACCAAAGAATCCATTAAATCCAAATGGTGGTATAATCAAAAATAAGAAACACAAACACCATCAAAATGGACTTCAAAACTCCAACTCCATGAGACATAAAATAGATCGATAAGTAATCTCAAGACAACATTTAAGTAAAATTTACATCCAATACATTAGAAATTCATAACAACCATGCAATAATGACTTTTACATTATTGAATAAGTGATCCAAATTGTCCTATTTAACCTAACATGTTTTTTTCAAAAATTATTTCAAAAATAACTTTCATTCATTTAAACATATTTTTTATCCATGATGTTTTTAAAGGATCATCCAATAAATAGAAACATTAATTGTTTATGGAACCATTTAAACACAATTATAGACTTTGGTAAAAACACCTCTAACATTAAAATAGTTCAAAATAATGTATTTTAAAAGTACATTCAGCTTAAATCCTTTAAAATATTCTAATTTTTATTTATTAATATTACTTAAAAACCTTGAAAATAGTTAACAGTATACTTTTTCTAATAGGCTTCACAAAATTTCCAAAAAATAGGTTACTATTTTAAATCCAAAACATTTTAGACACTTTTAAAAATAAAAATATCACTATAAAAGATTTCCCACATTTTCTATAAGAATCAATGTATTGGTAAACATTCCTATTTAAATTTTTTCATTTCAAATTCACCCTAGACAATGAAAACACACACAGTATACCATGATTCACCATAACCAAACCATAAATAAAATGGAAATAACTCAAAATCAAAAAAATGAAATTTTAAAGTTCATAAAAACACAAAAAAATGAAAGAAGATATTAAAGTCAAGATTCATTCAAGAAAAATAATGTCTCTATTCATGACTGTTAAGGGTTTGGGAGACCCATATAGTTGAAAATATGATGTAAATATTTGTGATGAGTGGATCTAATCATTCTGATCTGCTACTAATGATCTTTAAGATTGTGTGTAGTAGTAAACTAGTTTATCTAGTGTGTTTATGCATGTATATCTACATCAAGTGGTGCAAAAGAAACATGGATATTATGGAGATACTATTTTATATTATTTGTACCTTTTTATTGGTTATTGGGATGATGCATTCATTGGTGGGACTCTAAAGTACAATCATAGTGGGTCTCTATTCTTATATGATTGAGAGGTCCTGTAACCACATGGGTTTATAGTGGAGAATCCTCAATTGGGATGACTAACCCCATCATAGAAAGGTGTGTAAATTTGAGTCTGAACCTGTTAATACCTTGGGACGTGATGAAAACTATAGTGAGTAATTCAAGAAAAAAATAACAAGGTCTTTGAAAACATTAAAGACCTAATATGGAATAAATAACTTCATTGAAAGGATGCATCTTATAGAAATTAATATAATGTGGAAGTAAGGGAAGTGTTCCATGACATTGAAATTTGAGAGAAAATGGAAATCCGAACTTGTTGGATTGGGAGTAGCTTAGAGGAAGATGGTCCCATGTGTTGGCATTATGGGAAAAAAGGACACCTGAAAAAGGATTTCAATTAGTGGATATTGAATTATAGAAGATTCACTTTTAAATATGTATTTATTAATCTTATATTATAAGATAATAGTATTATATTGTTGATTATATCTAATTCTCTTGAGTCTCACCTATAAAACCTCAAGATTCATTTCACTTAAGATCTAGTAGGGGAAGTTTAAAGAACTATACTTCCAAAAGATATGGAAATGTTCATTTTTTAGATGATCTTGCTCTAAAAATTATATAAAAAGGTGAAAAATACATGAAAATGAGAAATAGAAGTATGTTTGAGTTAAGGTGTTTTTAGTGAATATCGGGATTAAATATGACTTGATTTTCATTGGATCGATGATGTATGTTTTTATACAATATTCATAGATGGTGAATAAAAAAATTTACATTGTTCCATGGTTGTGGCTAAAAAATTTATAGATGGTAATTTGTACCTCATTTGTGTATAGAAAATTTCAATTCATGATAGATAAGTTACTTTTTTATTATTATGGAATAGCCATATAGGTCACTTGAGTCATAAGGGGATAAAGATCCTCACTAATAAAGGTATGTTAAATATTAGAATTATGGAGTTCGGGAAGTGTGCAGGTACTATCTTTAGAAACTAGTTGAAGGTTTCCTTCCAAAATAAAGGTAAGGTATTGAAGTGCTAGAATCTAGAGTTAGTTTATATAGATGAATGGGGGTTATCTTCAGTTCATTCTAATAAAATATCATTATTCCATATAACATTTATAAATAATGAGACACAAAAAGGGTGGGTGTTCTTTCTCAAGAAGATGTCTGAGGTGTTTAGAACCTTTGTTTGATGGAGATACCTAGTGAAAAAAGGATATTAGTTTTAATGTTAAGTTAAAATAGTATCATAATGGTGGGGAGTATAAAAGTAGAGAGTTTCAAAGGTTCTACTAGTTGAAGGGAATATGGTTTGATAAAACCATACCATTAACTCTATAATATAATATATTTATGGAGAAGATTAATCCAAAATTGGTTAAAAATGAAAAGATTGTAAGAATTCATATAATATTAACCAATGTTTTTTGTGTAAAGTTAGTGAATTTTGTGATATAATTGATCAAGAGGGCTTCCTTTTCTCTGTTAGGTCAGGAAATTCCAAAATTGTTTTGGTTTGGAAGGAAGTTTTAGTTCAATCATCTCAGAGTCTCTGAGTCACCTGCTTATATCCTTGTTACTTCTAAGGAAAGGGATAATCTTGAAGATAAATCCTAATAATGTTACTTTAAAAGATATGTAAATGAAGAGTTTTATTTTTTAACTCAGGGACAATAATTCTTATAATATTTTCATAAGTTGAAATATTACATTCAATGAATAGATTTTTTAGAAGGATCGAAACCTAGATAAGAATGTTGGTGGGATAAAAGTATATTCAGAGGCCAATGTTCAACTTAATATGCATCTAGAAGTAACGGATATTCCAAAAAATTCAAGAATAAAAATGGTATCAAAAACACGATACCATAAATAAGTTTCAATGGATGAGATTCAAGTTAAAATTGTGTTCCCAAAACAAGAAGTATCATAAATCTTTAGGCCTATAAAATATTTGGGTCAAATTCTAAAAGGAAGAGCTATGGAATTAATATCTTCATAAGTTACAATATCATAAGGATATTATCCAAAGAGGGAGTTGTAGAGTAGTACTAAATTAAGGAAGAAAATGAATAGATTTCGGAGTTATCTTCATTTTCAATCACTCATGGAAGATGGATTGCTATAGATCCTTAAAAAGGATAGAAATATGAAAGAATCAAATCAATTACAGTTATCCATGTGAGATGAGAATTATTCCTCCATGTATATAGAACATGGGAGCTAATAAAAAAGTCAACTATTAAAAAAATTCTTTATAATAAATGGGTGATTCAGTTAAACGGGGGAGCTTATGGTAAAAAAATTATAAGGAATACTTAGTTGACCATTTATATTACCAAAAGGTGTTTTATGAGGGGACTTTCAAAATATTTCTTCTCTATGCTGATGATATGATTATTTTTAATTTGGTAAAGAAAAGGGTTTGTGATATGAATATTGAAATGTATAAAATATTTGAGATGTAGGATCTTGGCCCAGGTAAATGGTTCTTTGGGATACATGTAGTGAGAGGCTTAATTTCAAATAATTTGTACGAGACTTGGTTAGATTACAATTTGATTATAGTGAAGTTATTTATCATATCAGAGGTGAAACCTAGGATTATATCCCTAGATATGAATTTATAATTAAACAGGGAGAAGGAACCACAAATAGAAGTCTATGTGAAACATGTGAAATATTTTCTCCATGCATTGGTAGTCGAAATCTTGGTGTATTTAGTGAATGGAGAATGTTGATGATATATTATTTTTAGTAGTAGAAGAAAATTGGTGTTCAAGTGAAATATAAATATGTAGTTTCATTGGGATTGATTCATCAAAATTAACAGTTATGTCTTAGAGAAATGAGTGATTCATATAAAAGGGGGGCTTCTAATATAAAGGTAGAAAAAAATGAAACACAATGATCAATATCTCTATTACCCTGATCTCCCTCCCCTGAAAAGAAAAATGTGTAGCTACCTCTAATACCCTTATAGACCCCTTTGAAGAATATAACTACCCTTCATCCATAGAAATCGGTAAATGGCCTATGTGGCCGATGCAATGAAGAAAATATAATAAAAATTAAACTAAGACATACCTATCTCTTGTGACTATACATGTCACCACCCAACATATTAAAACCACAATGCCCTATGGGTCAAATAATTTTTCTAAAAGCTTGGGGAAATAGATCAATGTTTCAAAATTAAACTATCAAATAGTATATTCCAATTAATTAACAATTACTCTTCCTATTAATGGTATATAATCCTTTTGGATCAAAACATTTATAGTCTATCAAAATTTCATTTCTAAAAAAATAATACAGAAATGTACAATATATTAAATTCAATTTGATAAATTCAAATTTGTTTATTTTATTTTTAATTATGTGAATCATAATATGGTTACCACGCATTATTTTCATTTACTATTAATTTTTTCACAATACATCAATTTTCTTTAGTTACAATCCATTTCTTATTTATTATTTCTATTAGTTTATTGAATGCTAGTACTAGTTGGGTGAGTTTTATTTTTTCTAATTCATGGTAATTTTTAACATATGTGGTTAATTCTGTTTTAATATTTTTAGAAATGTATAGTCAATTGTTTTTTAAACAATTTCCAATAATTTTATTTTGGAAATTTTAATTCTATTCAGATTAGTATGGTTATAATTTTTAATTTCTCTTCATTAGTTAAAAAAATCTTCGTTTACTCCAGTAACACTGTGCATACTCATCAATATACCTCAGGATAGTTGTCCATGTTGATCTTTTATAGCCTCAAAATGAGTTCTCATGTAGACTTTGTAAATCTCATGAAATCCTGAACATAATATAATAGGGTGTTATGAAATAATATAGAAAATATAAACTATAAGTAACATATAATGTGGAATAACAACAAACAATTAGAGTGCACCACACTCTTCTCTTTGGGTTTCTCATGATCAAACCTCTGCGCTTTCAAAGATCTACAGTAATATAACTGAAGGAAATAAGAGACAGTATTGCAATAAAGATTTAGGTTGAAGTGGAATCAATGTACGTATAAGATTAAGGAAAGTACTGTTGTTATTATAAAATACCTAGAAAAGAAAAAAATAAGAGAAATAATATATGTTATAAGCGATGAAAAATATCTTTTTCTAGCACTAGATTCAAAAGTGTAATACTGGGAAATAATATTTAACAATTAAATGGGAATATTTACTTGGGGTTAAACTTTTTTGTTTATTTTAATTTTGTTTTTATAATCAATCATAATCTAATTATTTAAATATCATCATTCTCAATTAATTATTTCTAAATAATAAAAAATACTTGTAAATTGTGTCGAGAATTTCATCTTTCTAAATTAACCAAACAATGGCATAAAGAGGGAGTGCATTGAAGAAGAAATAAAACTCAATTTTTAACCCACATGGTAAAAAAAAATTATTAGAGGACACAATTTCTAATCAAATAAAACATATTATAGTATAAAAAAATTAAAAAAGGGATATGTACTACAGAAAATAAAATTATTAGAATAAAATTTCTTAATAGTTAAAACAAATTCATATTTGTATTGCAAGTGCCTTATTTTTAATCACTAATTTCAACCCTTTGAGTATCAGAGATAAAATTATTACCTCTATCCTATAAAGGGATGATCAACAAGGTAAAACATTATAGGCCAAGAAAGGTTCCATGTCTATGATAGAGTGGTCTGTGTCATTATAGATGAACTATACCATTTTAATGTTATCATCCCATATCTAGATAGAATATAACATATAATCCCTTTTTTAGATCCCTTAAAACATAAAGGTGTTAATTTTTATAGTCGTTAATCTAGTGGAGTTATTTTTTAATTCTCTATTATTGGGTCATGAATTCCTCCTACAATCACGTCCATAATTAAGATGTGAACTAAGTGTCTTGTTATGAAGTTACCATATAGAGTACCTCATATAATCAGAAAATATAATTTATTTATTTGCATCAAAATCCATCTACTAAACTCTGACCATGAATTGGTACACAATATTATTACATGATTTACTCTCAAAAACTACTAAACTCTTTAATATGATTGGTAAGATGTTCTAATAATAGATTCTTCAATATAATACCTATTGGTTACTCCATACAATCTTCTCTAGAATAGAGAAAATTGTACTCTTTATATTCCAAGCTGAACTAAGTAAAATGTGCTCATCTATTGATGACTCCTAACAAGAGATAATTTCATTATAGCTCAATATCTACAAATTATTACTAGATTAGATAAGTGGAAATTATAGAAGCTTTCCTATATTAGATGAGTAGTATAAAGACATTGTGAATATCCAGGATTTTCGACTACATGTGAAAACTAAAAGGGTGAAATATATTTATAGTTTACTAAAAGAGATTAACAAGAAGCATGAAGAAAAAAATCATAATATTAAAATTGTTTAAAATTATTTATGGTTGATAAATATTCACACATTATGAAGTGTGTAGAGGTTGGACCAAAACTCTTTGAATCTACAATCAGCCCAAGATGATCCTCCCCAAAGAACTGATAAGTAAAGTGTTACCACTAAAATCACATTGAAGATGTTATACAAAAAATAGATTAATATGGGTACAAAGTAATTATTTAGAGCATTTGGAGAGTCCTCCTATTCATCCTCAGGGAATAATGTATCCCACTACCCTAATAAATTTATAATTGCTAAGTCATTTTTATTGGTAAGTGTTGTACAAGGATCAATGTCTTTGAAAATCCCAGTGATATAAAATATAATGAAAATCACCAATACATTAAGGGTGGACTTGAGAATATGAATTAAGAGTAGTTCCCCAAAACAATACAAAAATTATGGCGAATCTATCAAAATACATCAAAAAAATAATTACAGAAATACTGCCTTTAAAGGATAAAGAAACAATATTTTTTGTAAAATATTGGTGTTGTTGGAAGTCTGGGAACAAGGACATTGATTGTTGGTATAATATATATACTCATACAAGTGGTCTAAGACAATAAGAAAATGATAGAATATTTAAAACTAAAAACAAAACTATTTTGAAAATTTATTTATCAAATTTTAGGAGAAATTTATCTCTTAGAAACATAATTGAAATCCTTTATAATTTTCGTGAATATTTCAATGTATATGGTCACTTATATGAGGAATTTTGGAATGTATAAACTCAAAATGAGGCATATATTAATGAAAAGTGGAGTCCATTATTGAATAAGTAGAGAAATAAGGAAAAAAAAGGTTACCTTGAGGTCTAAACTAAATAAAAATGTAGAAAAAGAAACTCTCAAGTGGTCATTGAAGAGAGATTATCATCTTAGTGTTTAGTATATAGAATATTCATCTATTACAGTAGGAAAGGCTACATCAGAGACTATTTAAAAATTTGTGAGGGTGTGACTTGATTCTAAAAGATGTTTATTATGGTTCCCACTTAACCTTAAAGTGGATTTTCAATAAAATAAAAATGGGATTGGGGATAAACTATTTAAAATTAGACATAACGATATACAAATTTTATGATATAAAATTTGAACTAATAATGGAAACTATCCATGAAAGAGATATTATAATTATATGAGTAATTGACATTTCTAAAGAAGATATTAAGATATTTATTGAGGAAAATAAAAAAATTTTGAAGAAATTTTTTGAAGGTGTAATTATGTAGTTCAAGTAGTTATCATATGTATAACTTTGATTCCTAGTCAAAACCATTTAATAGTGGTAAGGGAAAAGAGCTGATGTTTTCATGTTTTAAATTAGTTTCTACAAATTGATCCACACTTATGAATAAGATTGAATATAATAAGAAATAATTTTTGATAATATGGGTTAATGATTTATAAAAGGATAAACTAAAAAACAAAAAACATTGAGAGTTCTCTAATGGATCAAGTGAATATGAACTTTTAAAACAATAATGAAATTTTGAAAGAATAGAAACCCATGTTTCCTCAATAAAACATGTTTATAATGTTAGACATAAGAAAGTGCAAATAAAATCAAAAACTTTTGAGATACAAAAAAATAGCTCCAGTGTTGATAAAAAATCCTCAGTCAATGTTATAACTTAGAAGCTGATAAACACACCTTATTACCATACATGTTGATATAAAAACACTCTAATAGAAATTTAAAATAACACACACTTATTATATATGTATTTCTTTGTAATGGAAAATAATTTTTCAAAATAAATCCTTTATATAGTGTTGTTATTCTGCTATGTCACTCTCAATGCATCCATAAATATCGGCTGAACAAATCCCCAATTAAAAATTCAAATTCAATAACTAATAAAATTTATTTTGGGCAAAACCCATTGGAAGAATATGAAACATTGAATACATGAATGGATTGATTTGAAAAAATAGGAATGCATGATCCAGGGTTCCCCTATTCCTAATAATAGAAAAATCTCTATCCTAAATGATTGATTTCACCATACTTCAGTGAAATCAATGAATAATCATGAAATAGACACTTATAAAATCATAAATTTCATAAGGGAAACAATTTAATTGGGAGGTGGAATAGCTCTATGAACATCTTATGGATAACAATTGATTGAAGAGTTTGTAGGGGAGGGGAGAGCAACGACTACTAGGGTTCGGGATTGGAGGAGGGTAGAGGTGAGAGACGATGAGCGGGGAGCTGGGAGTGGGGAGCGGGGAGCACCGAGTAACGAGTGGAGAGGTGTAGTTGCAATGGGATGTGGGGATCATGAGGGGGATGAGAGTGGAAAATAGGGGGAGTCATGATGGGAGTGACAGTGAGGAGGGGAGGAGCGGGGTAGTGTTGTAAGGATAGAGAAGTTGGGCATGAGGGGAAGTTAGGATGGGAAAAGGATCATGATGGTGAGTGGAGGATTTTTAGGTAGGTCTATCCCAATGGTTCTTATGAATTGCTGGTATTGAGGTGTTTTTTCCATGGGTTCACTAAAACAGTTGGGAAAACCAAACTTATATTAGCCTTTACCAATGGTTTCACTGAACCATTGGTATAAGTTATTTATCCAAACAGTTTTTTCGAACCATTGGGAAATAAGTGTTTGTATAGGTGGGATTTCTACCAATTTTTTGATCTAAATATATTAGTTTTACCCCTAGGAATATCAAATTTCCATCCATGTATATAAAATAACTCATTATTTATTAAAATGTTATATCAATACCTTTTTATATCTTCTAGTTGATCGAATGATAGTTTATTATTCTTTTTTATCATATTTGTGTTTCTTAATAGTCCCCATGGTGTAATTATCCCAAATTATATGAATTGGCCCTTTTAGAGAACACATGGAATCACCACTATCATTTTCATCAGTTTCATCTCTTGAATATTTATTGCAATTTTTTTTACACTCATCCCACATCATTTTGATGTTGTTTATACTACTCTGAGAATTATCCATCCCATGGATGACAACTTCTTAGATTATTTTAAGCAACATAGATTCATGTCCATGAGATATGGAGGATTTAATGCAAATAAAAGAATGAAATATTTAATGTTTTGGAGATGAGCTGATGAGGATGACAATTTTCTATAAATTTCACCTTTGAATGAATTAAGGGGATAACACCTACCGTATTACTGTAAATATTTTCCTAAATTAAATTAATCATTTTATTCAAAGAATAATTAAATTCTTTGTAACAATAAAATTTTGGGTTTCCCTTATTAGAGTAATCAATAAGTTTCATTTTCATCAAAGCATACCAAGATTATTTTAATCTAAAATGGATGCATGCTAATCATTTCAAATAAATAGTATGAATTTGGAGTTAAATAGTTCATCATGCTTTCAATAGAGCATGCATATTCCCCTTATTAAATCCTTTATATAGGATTAAATTTTTTTTATTCAATAAAAAATAGTTTGAAAGAGTTGTAATAACATTTGATTTTTCAAGGAATAGATCAGATATATAAATTTGGTACTAAACATAAGAAAACTGGATGTGCACACCAATTCGGATGATACTGTCATTTAGGGGTCCTTTGAAATAAAGACCAATGTAAATGGTCATGGAGATCACATGGAAAAAATGATAATGGAAATTGAAGATTGACATCGTGATTGTCCAATGTTAGTTAAGAAGTTAAAAAAATGTACTAAGAGATGATTGAATACTGGTTTCACAAAATACACAACATTTTAAAATATATTGAAGTTATAAAATTTGAAATTTGGATGCAGATGGAGTGAAAATAGCTTTATAGAACTACTTGGTCTCTTGAATGATATGCTACTAGAAGAAAATGAACTACCATGCGGAACATATGATTCTAAATTAATGATAAATTCAATGGTCACGATCTTTAAAAAAAGCTTTCTTGTCCAAATAATTGTATAACAAACAGAGCATGACATATATGAATATTAAATATTTTTAGATGAATATTCATTACGTTTTACAAATTCTTTCCTGAGGATCATAATAGTTTAGTGCCTATGTAAATGTGGAATACATTATTCTAACTTGTGAAATATCTTCAAAATCCCCCATAAAGATCTTCCCCTTTAGCATTCCTACTTAATTGATTTATTTATAACATGAGGGATGGAAATATATAAAAAGGTGATCTTAGATGATCAGAATGGGTAAGCAAACAATAGATTAATATATGAATGTAAAAACATGAACAAAACTTTTTAATAAAAAAATCATGAGTCATCAAATAAATCAAAGGAGTTCATAAGGCCTAAACCATAAAAAACATGAACCATGATAAAATAGAGTTGGAATAAATTATGGAGTTTTGGAAAACAAATAATCATAGAAAATAATTTTTGTATTAGCCAAGGCTCATAGCCAAGATCATCATAGTAGAAAAAGTCCTTTACTAAACCAATTTCACTCCCTGTTTCATCCCTATATTGCTGAGTGGATATACTTATCATTTCAGTCCTATATTAGTGAACCGAATTTTCTTTACATTCCAGTCATGTCTATCTCATGAGATATAAACCTTTACCCAATACATTGGTGCGATATATAGGCCACACCTATCTCATTATTAAATCATTCTTACATGTATCACAAAAACATAAATTATTTATAATAGCATTACCAAAGGAATAAAACGTATTTCTTAAACATCATTCCATAACAAACCATACAAAACAAATATATTTAAAAAATATCATTCCATAATAAACACAATAAATCCATACTAATAATTGGTATAGAATCATAACCCAATTTAGATAATTTCATCTTATATGAAAACTAATTTTGATAAAACATTTGGTATTTATTCTTGATGAAAATATCCTTTCTTCTTAAAAAAATTATTATCTAAAAATGAAGCATAATTTTAAAGGAAAAGAATTTATTTGAAATTAAACTTGAAATTTTATAGAGTAAGATTTATGGAAATAATTATTTATGAAGACATAAAAATCCTTTTAGGCCGTATATGTTAAAAAACATTATTCTCCTACTTTTGTCAAAAAAGTCAAAAAGTACCTGATATGGTAAACGAAAGAAATATTCCTTCCAAACCATGTAGTAAAAGTAAAAAATGGGTAAAATTGTATTTAAAGATATATAGAAGAATAGAAAAAATTTTATGAAAAAAATTATAAATCATGGACATGGATTATAAATTTACCCCCATTAAATACATACATATAAACCTTCTCAAATTAAAATGAGATTGAAAAATTATCTCTTTACTTAGATCCACTATCCTTTGTATATATCTAAACCTCATGTATAATTTTTTAAATAATTTCATTGAATTATTACAAAAATAACCGTCATTTTTATGATATCATATATGATCATATTTTCATCTATTATGTAATAATATTTCATTATTACTCGTCATTTAGGTATTAAATACTTCATGTTCTCATACTTGTTTTGTTAAATAAGTTTCGGTTCTCCTTATTAGATCCTAGTTATATCATTACAAAATGATATCAACATAAGATATATCAAATTTATTTATTATTTACATTTATATAATCATGATTTAATGTATATCATGTAGAACAAATCTCATAGCATTCTGGAGATGGTAGGTCATATGTACTCATGATCGATGATATCATTCCTTTAATTAAGAAATGGTGTCAAAGTGGATGGTATATATATTGTTCCAGAATAATTTCCTTGTAATAATAATCATATATAGTTATTATTTCCATTATTATACACATCCAAGTCAAGTTTTGGTGAAAACATAATACACCACGGTGTGGAGATGGTAAGCCATACGTACGCAGACATGGTGATTTAATTTTTTTAGTAGGATGGATAGAGTGTGGAATATAGTAGTTTCATAATTAAAATAACATATAACTATATAATTTATAATGGATTTATTATTTTATAATTAAAATACTCATAAAGAGTAATTTCACGAAGAAATAAGTTTGGAAGAATTGGTAGATGCGATTACCTCTTCTTCGACGTGCTCCCTCTAAATCTCCTCTTAGATCACTGGAGTTGATCTTTGAAAAATACCCAAACCTCTTGAATGTAACTAGTGAATTTTATAAGAGAAAATTTTATTATATGGCCTATCTTGAAGGCACAAATTGATGTGAATAAGTGAGGTAGTAGTTTCCATTTTATAATTGAGGTGAGGGTCACTTTTGGAATGTTCAAAAATATTAATTAATAATAATAAAATCAAAGCCCACTAAAAACAAGAAAAATGTCCCAATTTACAATATGAGATTATATAAGGTTCTAATCTCATCAGCCAATAATTTTTAGACAATATTTTATGTAAATTTATTCATTATTTTTTTAATTAAACCTTAGTTATAATATTTAATTTTAATTATGATAATAAATATTTCAGTTTTTAAAGGGTGAAATATTTATTTATTTGATGTTAATTAGTCCATAAATAAGTAAATAAGATAATTTTATACCATATTATAATTATTATATATTACTTAAAAAGGTTTTATTATTTTTAAAAAATTTAATAATACATTGTTTTAACAAAACAACTATAGAGTCAATTTTGACACTATTCAATTCATGGGTTTTTCAAAATATCTAGATTAGATGTTATCATCCCAACAATTTTTTTTTATATCTATGTGGGTTCAAGTTATTCTATAAAATCATTTTATATATTAATTATTTTAATAACATTAAATTAATATTTCCATTAATAAAATAATTACTACATCAGTTTTGTTCAATTATTAAATATACTAATTTTTTGGTCAAAAATAAAATAAAATTTTATGATTAATATATATATATCCTATATTTCATAAGAATAATTTTAGTAAAATTTAACTTCTAGAAAATTCAACATTAAAAATATTATACTTATTAAATTATGAATGTGAAAACTTTAACATCACTTTAAATAAAGTAGTATAAGTGTCACAATATCTTCCATAATCCTCCAAATGGTCAACAACTCAACCCTTGGATGATTATGGTATATATATACTCGATCAATAAGATTTGGGAATTTTTTAGGGTCTTTTTATGGTTCTTATAATTTTCATAAAAATTGTTTTATTTAATTATCATCAATTAAGTAATGTGTACACAATAAAAGTATATATATTTAAGGTAATTATATATTTCCTAAAAATTAAAAATAAATTAAAATGATAAAGGAAAAAAATTATCCTTCAAATATTAATTTATAATTGAATGTATATTATCTATAAATTATATAAAAATGGTTTATTTATTAGAATTTGAGTGAAACATATTTAAATCTTCGTTAAATAAAATAAATTAAATGTCCTAATCACATCCAAGTGGATTCCAAAGAACACCATTTATACCCAAGTATGATTAAGGTATAAACACACTCATCCAATGATATTAATAAAAGTGCTAGGATAATCTTATAATAGTATTCTTACCCTTAATTACATGTTTTTCTCTTTTGCTGTATTAATAAAAATTACTAAAATTGCTATTCATAATGTTATAAAATAAAATAACACTATTTACATAATCTGGGCATAAGTATTATAAATTTAGAAACAATTTTTCAAAATTCAAATCATTGAAGTTTTAGTAATTGATTAAAAATTATCCCCATTTTTAGAAGAAAGATCGGTTTCTTAATAGTTAAAACATTGTAAAAGATTGAAATGTTTTTACATCTAAAATCAAATGTAAAATTAATTATAATGACATAAAATATATTGAATAATAAAATAAAATTCAATTTATACTATAAAATTATTCAGTGATATAATTTAATTAAATAGATTATTTCAATGTAAAAGCTTTTTTCAATTATAATTTAGTATAATGTTACTATTCATCAAAAATTGAAACTTATCAGAAAAAAATATAAAAAATTTATAAAAACAAAATTTTTATATAACTCTTCTAAATGAGATGTTTCTTTTGTTAAATATAATATATATAACTGTTAAAAACTATATTTAAAATGTGTACTCCATCAAAACGAAGTAATGCTATTTTTTTAATACTTCTTTTATCCAAAAACATTAAATCGTTCAAATATCATGTCTATATAACATATAATCTAAATTTTAAACATTATATATTCTATATTACATATATTTTTCATTAATAAAATCAATCAAGGGAAATTTTATTATTTTATAGACCCACTTATTTGTATTTAAATATTTTTCAAAAAAAAAGTTAACACTGTTCATACCCGCCATTATATTGACTAGGTTATAATATTTATTTGTTCACTTATACTTAGTCTAGAGTAAAATTAATTCATCCAAAAGAACTAGAAATTGTTTGTAACACAAGACAAGAATAGTGTTGCATATACTGCAAGCTAATATGGTGTTGCGTATAGCGCAAGCTAATCATGGGGTATCGTACAACATAAGACATCAAAGAAATTAAAAAAAAATATCGCATAAAAACTATGGACGTTATGTTATACCCCCTTTAAAATTAATTTCACCCTCAAAATTCTTAGTGGTTATAAAAGTATTACTAATTGAATTTTTCCTTCATAAAAACCCACATCATTAAAAGCAATACTAAAACATCATTTTAAAAAAAGGAATGGTATAAACATAATGATTACTTGAAGTATCTTATCACAGGGTTTACATATAGAAAAAGATAAGTGGGAAGAGAAAACATGAATATGGAAGAAAAATATAACCATCAAGATCTGATCGAGAGTGATAGAGAACATGGTTTGGATAAAGTTAACAACCAGAAAGCCAGAAATCTGCGGCGATTTAAGGGAACATCTTATTCATTGGATTAGAAGGTATTAAGATAACATTTTTGATTTTCAAGTTCCTTTAACTAAATTTGAAGAACATGGAAAGAAATATATACTTTATTTTATTATAGTCTTTTTATTGGTCATGCCTTGAACAATTTCCACTTCGTCTCTTATTCAAAGAAATGAAGTTGAATTTTTCATTCCAGAAGTGTTACCAGATCATACGGTCCATAAATAGAATGATAGGTAAATCTATATGTATCAAAAAAAAGTTTAACACAAGTTATAAAATATGTATAAATCCACCTATAGTGATATAATAAATTAATCTAACAAACTTCAATAAGAGTTTAACATAAACTTTCTATAAATTGGTAACCTTATAATCCTTGTAAAAGCAAAAAATCCATAACATTAGATAGAGTTGAACTAAATTGATTTAACAATTATCTCTCATAGCTCATAAGGAAGATCTTGGTTGTCACATTCCAAACATGTTAATTCCTTGATAATGTATTCCCTTGAGTCATGGTAACAAACTGAATTACCAGATATCCTTATTGAAAACAATCATGTTTTCTTATTCTTAAGTCCAAAAAGTTGTAATCTTCATCCAAGATAGAATAACCCAAATGTCAATAAATCCTTAACCAGTTCCAAGGTAACTAATATCATCCAATATACTTATTCCTATCCAACATACATTTATCCAAATATAATTAGCTCAAAGTCATGATCATATTAAGGGCCATCCTTCCCTAAATCTTGTGTTTTCCAAAAACATAACCTTATTACCTCAATCACTTTTCATGGTTATCAGTACCGCTCTGAATATACTTTAAAATACATTTGTAAAACCAAATTGGAAAATTACATAGATATTTCATTATTATATAACACAATAAAAGTGATTCCACAACATTATTCTGGAATCCCATTACATACACACTCAATCATTCCATAAATTCATTTTCATACTCAACATCACCAATAGTGATCGTATGTGATTTGCCTTTGTCTTTATCCATAATAGTTTTTTGATGTTGATTATCATTGATAACCATTGGATTGGAGAATTGGTTAGCATAATTCTCTATTTCCTTACACTTGTAGAATTGAAGTATGGGTGGTTCATTCTATGTATCATTTTCTCTATTCACATCATTAGAAACCTTTTTCTCATTACTTCGGCACTCAACTTCCTGATGACCATCTCTTACAATCTTAAAAAAATTTATAGTCTCTTTAAGACACTTTTCACCGTGCATCTTTCCACACTTTGAGCATGAAGAAACACTCACCTTCTTTTCACCGTTGTTTTGAGATTTTACTTTGAACTCCATCTTTCAGTTATTGTGAAAACCATGAGGTTTATACGTAACACCAACTTATTTTTCTACCTTGATAGTACAATGAACAATCACTTCATATAAACTAAAGACTCTTATATCTAACACCCTTAGATGACATGGTTTTATGCCACTGAAGGATCAATCATATTTACTTTCAGGTTGGATGATAATGCCTGAATCATACCTAACAATTCTTGTAAAATTTTCCTCATATGTACCATAGGATTCATCGTCCATTTTCTAGATCTCAAGTAAATCATTTTCCATTATTTTGAAGAATATTAGGAAAGTGCATTGAAAAATAAGTCTTTGAACTCATCTCATTCCATGGATTCAATTTCATCTTGTTGCCTTGTATTCTTGATTAGATTCCACCACTAGTTTGCTTCACCTTCTAAACAATAAACTACTAAAATGAATTTTTCATGTCCTGAATAGTGAAGTATGAAAAATATATTTTCAATTTTACTAATCCATTATTTAGAAACAAGTGGATCAGAAGACACATAGAATGTAGATGGATGCTTCCTTGTGAAGGACTCAACAGAATGTTGTTTCCTTATCTTCTCAATTAGAAGTCCGGAATGATTCAAAACTTGTGTAAGTATAGTGATAAGATTTTTCATTCCATATCACATAACATTTGTTTGTTCGGGAGGAAAATAATGTAATTCTCCATTTCATTGATCATTAACACGATTCCTTTGAGTTATATCCATTTTCTAAAACACAAAAACAATAGTGTGCGAGAAAAAAAAACATACTAGGAAAACAACATAATCAAGGGGTTTCCTTCTCTTCCATGTTCTTATCACTGTGATTCTTTTTCCTGAACCTAGTTCGGGTGTATCTGCAATTCTGGTCGAAGCAGATCCATTCCCAGAGCGGTGTTTCTATTTCAGGATGACCCAAATTCCCATATCGGTGGCATTCCCACGGTGCGGGTTGGACCACCCCATCCTAGGTGATGATGTCTTGAACTCATATTATTTAGATTTTATTCTGTGATTTTTCAGCTACGATGGTGAGGTGTCTGAGGAAGATTGCAGTGGTTATCCAGAAAGGACATTGTTGGAGAATATATTGTTTTCTATTTGCATAAGGATGGAAAGGGTTTCTTGTGTGACGTCTGTTGGTTTGGTGGTGTAGACAGACTCGACCATATGACCGAGGCCCAAGAGGAGGTTCTAGATCTATATGTTCATATTTATATTGCTTTATGAATTTGGATGTTTGAGGGGGTATTGTGTCAACCATTTGATAAGCCATGTTCTTTGACACCGGACACTTGCTTAATGTTTAGCCTTGAACCGGTTTAGAGTTTTTCATGATCTAATTTTGGGGAGGGGCAGCACCATTTTGTCATTTTGGTTTGTCTCGCTAGACCTTCCTATCATGATTTGTTTTATGTCGATGATGTCTATTAGGGTTCCCCACTTCTTCCCTTAAAAAGTGGTTTGTTTTAAAGAAAACATTTGAAGTCCTCTGGGTCATTGGAAGGAATATAATCAAGGGGGTGTATTTTCAATCTCCAATATCTTAGGTTTAATCCTAGTTTATTCATTATTTTTGCCATAATTCTAGGACTATAACCTATAATTATACATATCCTTTGGGAATCCCTTAGAATTATCTCAAAGTATCTCACTAAAGTTTTCACATCCTAGTTTCCAAAGAATGTCTAAACCTCCTTTTGATACCAACAATAATGAACCAAGCATGATGTATATGAATATTACATCTTTTTAGATGAATATTCATTACATTTTACAAATGCATGAGTGAGGAATTTAATAGTTTAGTGAGTTTGAAAACATGGAATACATTCTTGTAACTTCTGAAAGATCTTCAACATCTCCCATATAGATCTTCACCTTCAGTACTCCTACTGAATTTATTTTTTATAACTTGAGGAATGGAAACATAATAAAGGTTGAGATTAGATGATTATTAAGTTTAATCAAACAATATATGAACATATAAATGTGAAAACATGAATATAAATTTTTAATATCAAATCATGAGTCATTAAATAAATCTTAGTAGTAAGGCATAAATCATAAAAGAACATGAACCATGATAAAATAGAATTGGTATAAAACATAGAGTAGTGGAAAACACATAAGCAAATAAATTATTTCCATATTATCTGAGGCTCAAGGCCAAGACCAGAATAGAGGATAAAGTCCGTTTTTGAACAGAGTTCACTCCTCATCCAAGCTCTATATTACTAAACTAGATAAAATTTCTGTTTGAGCATTATATTACTGAACCAAATTTACTTTTCAATACATTTATGTATATATCATGAGAAATAAACCTTTACCCAATTTATTAGAGTGAGATATAGGTTCCATACATCTCATAATCAAATCATTCTTATGTGTGTCACAAAAACAAAAATCATTCATCATTGCATAACCCACAGAATAAAATGTGTTTCTTAAACCTCATTCAATAATAATCAACATAAAACAATTGTATTTCATAAATTTAATTTCATAATAAACACAATAAAACCATTATAATAATAGGTATATAATCATAACCCTGTTTAAATAATGTCAACTTAGATGGAAAAAATTTTTGATAAGACACTTTGTATTAATTCTTGAAGAAAAAATTCATTTTTTTCTTTAAAGACATTTTGTTTTATAAAAATGCAGTGTAATATTAAAATAAAATAATTTATTTGAAATTAACTTAAAATAATGTATAGCAAGGTTCATGGAAATAAATATTTATAAATACATAAAAATCATTTCATTCCATATAAGTTAAAACAACATTCTCATCATACTTTTATTAGAAAAGTAAAAAAATACCTTGTATGGTAAATGAAATAAAGTTTCATTCCAAACCATGTATTAAAAGTAAAAAATGGGTAAAAATTACTTTAAAAATATGTATAATAATAGTAAAAAAATTATTAATACATTTTTTTAATACATAGACATGTATGACAAATATACCCCTAGTAAATACTTACATATAAATAATCTCAAATAAAAATGAGATAGCAAAACTATCCCTTACTTTAGGTCATATATTCTTTTAATGTATATAAACCTCCTATATAATGATTTAAATAATATAATTGTTTTATTATAGAATCATATTTATTTTTATGATATCATTTATAATCATATTATCATCATGTTAGGTAATAATTTTTCATTATTACGCATTATTCAACTATTAATTGCTTCATTCTCACATGCATGTTTTGTCGAATAAGGTCAGGTTTCCTTATCAGTTCATAGATATATAATTAACAAATTATATTAACAAAATATATATCATATTTATTTATTATATACATTTATATATTCACGATTTATTGGAAATCATGTAGAACTAATCGCATCACATCATAGAGATGATAGGTCATACGTACGCATGAGCAATGATATCATTCCTTTAATTAGGAAATAGTATAGATGTGAATGGTATATATATTTTTATATAATAAATAACTTGTTATAATAATAATATATATTAATTCTTTCCATCATTGTACCCATCCAAGTCATGTGGAGGTGAAAAAAAGATTACACCATGGCATAGAGACGGTAAGTCATACGTACGCACGCATGGTGATTTTGTTTTTCTGTAGGATGGATAGATGGTAGAATATGCTTGTTTCATAATTATAATAACATATCAGTATATAAGTTATAATTGAGTTGTTAATTTATAATTAAACAACTCATTTAGAGTAATTAGAACAATAAATAAGTTTTAAAGAATCGGTAGAGGAGATTTACTCTTCTTTGACGTGCTTCCTCTAAATCTCATCTTAGAGCACTAGAGTTAGTATTTTATGAAGACCATAACCTCTATAATATAACCATGGAATTTTATAAGGGAAAAGGGTATGGTATGGAAGATATTTAAGGCTTAAAAGGATAAAAAAAATTGAGGGAGGAGGTGCCCTTTTATAATCGGGGTGTGGCACACTTTTGGAAACCTTAAAAATATTAATCTATAATAATAAAATAAAACCCCACTCAAAAAACTCCAAAATGTCCCAGTTTCTAACATGATATGATATGGGGTGGTAATATGATCAACAAATAATTTTTAGGTAAGTTTTAATTTAAATTTAAATGTTATAATTTTAATTAACACTTAGTTATTCTATTTAATTTTAATTAAGATAAAAATATTTCAGTATTAAAAGTGTGAAATATTTATTTATTTGTTTACAATTGGACCATAAATAAGTATGTTAGGGAATTTTATACCATATTATAATTAATTATATATTTTTTAAAAGTTTTATGATTTTGAAATAATTCAATAAAACATTGTTTTAACAAAACGACAATAGTATCAATTTTAACACTACTCAATTCCTGGATTTTCAAAAATATCAAGATAAGAAGTTATCATAAAAAATTATTATATCCCTATGGGGTCTATTTAATCTAAAAAAACATTGGATATATTAATTATCACAAATTTGATTTATTTTAATATTTTTAATAACATTAATTTCATAGTTCCATTTATAAAATAATTACTATATCACTTTTGTGTAATTATTTAATATACATATATATTCAGTAAAAAATAAAAATAAAATACTATGATGAATATAATTATACTAGGTTTTATAATAATACATTTAGTCAAATTTATATTCTAATAAATTCAACATTAAAAATATTATACTTATTAAATTATTAATGTGACAACTTTAACATCACTTTAAATAAAATAATATAAATGTCATAATATATTTCATATGGATAAGAATGGTCTATAACTCAACCAATAGATGATTATGGTCTAGAAACACTCTAAAAATAATAATTGGGATTGTTTTTGGGTCTTCTGATGGTTATTAGAATTTTAATAATAATTATTTTATTGATTTATCATAAATTAATTAATTTGTACACCATCACAGTATATCTCTCTAAGGTAATTATATATTTTCTAAAAAATAAAAATAAATTACCATGATAAAAAAATATTTTAGATTTCAAATATGTATTAATTATATAATTTATATTCTCTATAACCATATATAAAAAATTGTTTAATTGTTAAATTTTGAGGGAAACATGTTTAACTTTTCTTTAAATAAAATAAATTAAATGTCATAATCTCATCCAAGTGGCTTCCAAAGGACATAATTTTGACCCAAGGATAATTTAGGTCAATATAAACTCAACCAATAATATTAATACAAGTTCAAGGATAATATTATAATAGTATGCTTTCCCTTAATTACCCATTTTAGCCTTTTACCGTATTAATAAAAATTATCAAAGTTACTATTCATAATGCCCAAAAATAAAATAAATCAATTTACATAATTTGGGTCTGTTGATCAAAAATATGGAATACATTTTTCAAAATTAAAAACATATAATTTTCAGTAATTAATCTAATATTATTCCAATTTTCGGAAGAAATAACTGGTTTTTTAAAATTAAAACATTACAAAAGATTGAAATTCGTTTAAATCTAAATTCAATGTAAAATTAATGATAATGAAATACATTATATTGAATGATTAAAATATATTGTATTTATACATTAAAAATATTCAATAATTTAATTTAATTACATAATTTATTTGGATGAAAAAGTTGTTTTCAAATAAAATTTGTATAATTTTACTATTCATCAAAATTTAAAACTTATCAGAAAAATATCAAAAATTAATCCAAGTAAAATTTTTATATACCACATATAAATAAGTAGTTTTATTTGTTAAATATAATATATAAAATTGTCAAAAAATATATTTAAAATCGGTCCACCATCAAAAGGTGTTAATACATCATTTTTTTGAAAAATACTTCTTTTATTCCAGAAATTGAATATGTTCTTATAGAATGTCTAGAAAACATATAAGTTGAATTTTAAACATTATATTTATTATATTACATATATTTTTCATTAATTAAATCCATAAAGAGTATTTTTATTATTTTTATAGACTCTCGTATTTTCATTTAATTAGTTTTTCAGAAGAAAGTTAATATTATCCATACACGCCATTATAATGAATAGGTTATAATATTCGGTTTTTCATTATACTCAGCCCTGTGTGAAATGAAATATATCATAAGAAAATGAAATTATGTGTAATACTAGACAATAATAGTGTTGCGTATGCTACAAGCTAATATGGTGTTACATATAGTGAATGCTAATCTTGGTATAGCGTATGACAAAAGAAATAAAAAAAATTAAAAAGAATATATCTCATAAAATATCAGGGTGTTATAGATTTCGTTTTGTTTCTCAAGGACCAGGACTCACTCATAAAATTCCCTAAGTGTGGTGCAGATCAATACAAGTAAAATGAAATAACTCCTTTGAAATCTGTATGGTACTTTCATATCATTCCATATTTTAGAAAACTATAAGGATGTTAGGAAACCATGAGAAAATTGACATGGCATGAAGATACAAGAATTAAATATGGGAACCTATGTTATCCAGATTATTATTCTCGGTAGAAGAAAATTGATTATGAGAATCCTAAATTTAGAAATTAGCTATGAAAAATTCATCTCAGGTTATATAAATATGGAATAAATCCTTTTGGTGTCTAGAGTAACAATAAAATTACATGGCTCATCACATTGGTAAATTATAAGTTGCCTACATGGTTGTGTATAAAGCAAAAATAAATTATTTTGTCTCTTATTATATCTAGACTAAAGAAACTTCATAATGATATTGATGTCTATTTTGATTCATTGAATTAATTCCTGAAATTCTTGTGGGATATGGGTGTTACAATGTATGATGCTTATAGAAGTAAAGAATTCACCTTGAAGGCCACATTTTATAAGATGATAAATGACTTCCCCACTAGTGGAAGTTTATCAGGATAAAGTGTTAATAGAATATAGGGTTGTCCAATTTATGGAAAATTCACACACTTAGTTCAGTTATAACATTCTTTGAAGACTCTGTTTTTAGGAAATTAAAACTTATTACCTCAATAGCACAAATACCAATCCTGGATGATAGCCTTCGATAAGATTATCTAGAAAAGTACAACCCCATATCCAACAATGAGTTATCAAATGTTCGATAAAGTAAAATATATTAACCTGTTTTTGGTAAAACATTTTCAAAATTAACTTAAAAAATTTGGTTGGAACAAGTGATCGATTTTATTAGAATTACTATATTGGAATTGTTTGTAGGTCATGAAATTTCTTAATGGCATGCATATAGAAAAAATGTATTGGATATTTTTTTTGTAATATTAATAAAGTTTCTTGGAAAAATTAAATATGGAATAAAGGCTAGGTTTTACATGATTACATAGGGATAAGGGAATATTTGTCATAGAGAAATGGTAAAGGGGGTTATTTTCTTCCTTCAATAGCTTATACTCTATCCAAGAGGGAAAATTTTCAAACAAAATTTCCTTAACAGTACAAATGTTTCATAAGGATGTTCATAAAGAATATCAAGAATGTTGTTCCAATGATCAATTTTAAGTTTCAAGGACTAAAATCACATGAATGTCAGGTCTTGATGATGTATTTGATTCCTGTTGATTTATATTTCATTCTTCCTCAAAAAGTATAGCGTACATTAACTGGGCTATACTTATTTTTCAAATCCATATACAGTAAATTTATAGGCCCTCTAATGTTAAAAATAACAAATATGAAGTTCACAGTCATATTATATGAATTATAGATGTTCTTCCCACCATAATTCTTTGATATAATGGTCCATATAATGGTTCACTTGGTTAGAGAGGTTCAACTATGTAGCCCTATCCATAATATATGGATGTAACCCATTGAATGGTATATGAATATTTTAAAAGGGTATATAAAAAATAGAATTCATCCAGAAGCTTGTTTTAAATAACGATATATTTTTGAAGGGTTTATTGAAATCCGCTCTAATTACCTATCAGATGTTGACAACATCGGTCTCCCAAAGTCTCGTTGCACCGGAAGCCTTATGGGTAAAGATATTTCTAGAATAAATGTTTCTACAATTACCCTAATAGAGGTGAGAAATAACATCATCACATTTTACATTATATTGAATATTTTGAGCCATATGGTGAATCCCAAAAATAAATTATTAGAGATTTTAATCCATTAAGGGTTGAAGGATAGATATCAAATACACATAATCAATAGTTTATAGGATGGTTCTGAGATCAAATTTATAATTATTTATCTGAAAATTAAAATTCAATTATCAAAAGACTATAATAGATAGCTAGGGGACTGAATGAAAATTTTATATTTTCTACTGGTCTTGTAATCAATGGTTATAAGTTCTATAAACAAGAACATGATGATTGCAATCCAATAGAAAATAGTTATGTTATGCTTATAGTGAAAGCAGTGCACATATTTTTTTCTAAGTATAGAAATAAAATTTATCCTAATATGTCATATTTTATCATTATAACATAGATATTAAAGTTGGATTATACAAAATTTCAAGTGACAATTTTCAATTTCAAATCCGTTGACAATATGAGTGTAATAAAATTTGATGAAATAGGATTAGTGAAGTTAATTTTATTATGAAAGGGGAAAAAGATTATTTGTTCATAATGGAATCACCAAGTGTGAAAGAATTTTATAGCTCAAAATCTAACAAATAATAATTGTTTGACTGTTATGTTTTAAACTAAAAAAAATGTCGGGTTAGATGAAAATTTAATCAAAGATGACCCTTTAATTAGGGGATCAAAATCAATTCATACTAGACCCAATTGAGGCAATGTTTTCTATGTTAGAGAGGACCACAAAGACATGATTTTAATTCTGGATTGAAGAACCCAATACCAAAAACCTTTATAAAAATAAATATAGTTCAATGAGATGGTAAATGTTTTTTTAATATAATATGTTTTTACTCATAGTATTATATTTTTTCTACTATATTAACATAATCTAAATAAAATGGTTGACTACTCATGCATACAATGCCTTATTTACATGATGATTTTACAAATACCTTAGAAGAAAAATGTTGACAAAGGAAACCCTTTGGGAAAATGTAAAGTTAATGTTACAATATAATTTTTTTATTTTATAGAAAATTTATCTAATGAAATATTGATTTAATTTTCATTATTCCTTTCAATGTTTGTTTATTTTAAAAAACGTTTTTCAATATATTAGGCTTTTCTCCACTAAAAATTCTACTAACATCTTCTCCCTCAAAATCTTTCCACACTTATGATTTTGGAATTTTTCACTTTCCATCATGTTACCTCAATTGAATTCGCAGGAAGAGAAATGATGCTGCCTCTACTCATTTGTAGAGGTAATCCTGATGTTTCCACAGTAAAATTATTGTATATATATAATTAATATATTTTTTCAAATTAATGATTAATTTATTTTTTTAGTATTAGTATCATAATAATTTATTTGTTATATAGGTGGATTTTTTATTTTAATTTAGGTGGTCTATCCATCTTTCATGCCTTTTTTATTAAAACTACCACAAACTTCATCTCCCTCAAAACATTTTCCACCCCTAGAGTGTGTTCATTTTTTTATTTCCATAAATTTCCATACACTACCTTTGTATGAAGAGCAGTGATGAGTGCTCCACTCAAAAATATTGGTAATATTGATGTTTTCACCGTAAAATCATTTTCTATAGAATTAAGGTATTGTTTCATGTTTATGTTTTATTTATTTATTTTTAATATTACTCCCATAAGATTTTTTTTGTTGTATAGGTTGATTAATTTGTTCATATTGGGGTGTTCTGTCTATCTTTAATTCATTTTTAAACAAAACTATCCATATACTTCTACTCCCTCAAAAACATTTTAGCCTTGAAATGTTTCAATTTATCACTTTCCTTCAAGTTCCCTACACTACTTAATCACAAAGGTAATCATTATGTTTCCATAGTAAAATCATTGTCCATAGAATAAATTTATTTTTTCAAATCTATGATTAATTTATATATTTTAATTATTACTCGTATAATAATTATTTTCTTATACAGGTGGTTTCTTGAGTTCGAGTTATGCTGGTTTTTTCGAAGCTTCTCATGATTTTTGGAGATTTGACTTCGATCCTACAAATGAGATAATAATAACAAGGAAGTGCATTAATAATGAATATCACCATCATGAACAGGTGAATTCCATCTAATTATTTAATTAGTTTTTTCAACATTTTATCTATTATTTATAAGTCAATTTAGTTATCATTTTTATTTAATACTTGTTTAGTTTTAGTCACATAACTTTTTTAAAGTTGTATTTTTCTTTAAACTATCTACCACAATCCACAAAAGAGATGAAATGTTCTTTTTTTAAATGTAACCACACTTCCCATTTCCTTTCATTATCAAACAACCAATATTGTATATTGAGTCGATGTTATTAGCTGAAAAAACTTTCTCATTGAAATCGATAAGAGTATAGGAAGCTCATGTTCCCATTATAGTGACTTATCGTGATATAATAGGCACATAAACTTCCAATACTCTTCTAGTTATCAATAAAAAGAATGGTTTTTTGGATAATAAAATTGATTCAATATATGGTTTTGGTAGTTTGATAAATAAAGTAAATGGAAATCATGTAAAAATTGAAATTTGGGATTGTTTTGAGACTTTGTGATGTGTGTGAATCAGTCTCACCTCAATCTGACATGCGGTGTGACAATTATGATGCCAAGTGTTTATTTCCATTTAAAATTGAAAATATGTTTATTAAAAAAGAAAAATGACAAACTCAGAACTAATAAAACACATTAATATTGTTTTTATACTTTAATAAAATTATCTATAATTATTTTTTGGTTTTTAGGTATTAGTCTTTCCTCAATTTGATACACAATGTTCCCGGTATGACTCAAAGTGTTCATTATCACTTTAAAATTGACATTTTATATTAAAATGTGTCACTTAGTTAAAAATTTGAAAAAACACACAAATATTCTTGATAATTTATTAAATTTATTTCAAAATAAATTTTGAAGTGTCAAAATTGGTCTCAGGTCAAACAGATACACGATGTGATCGGTATGAGTCTAAGTGTGTGTTTCAAGTTTAAAATGATGTTCTAGTAAAAAATAAAAGTGATGTACTCAAAACTGAGAAAAGGAATTAATACTATTTTGATAATTTATTAAAAAGTTAAATAATTCATTTTGGTCGTGTATGAATCATATAAACCTCAATATAATGCATGGTGTTACCAGTATGACTCTACGTTCATCTATATTTAAAATTGACGTCAATTTTCTTAAAATGGAAAAATAACCTTCTCAAAACTAGGAAAATGCATTCAGATTATTTTAATAATTTAGGAAAACAATTAATAAGTTAAATTTGACTTGTAAGAATCATATTCACCTCAATATAATATAGGTTGTGCCTATTATAACTCAAATTATCTATTATGGTTTTCTTGAATGGTCTGAATGCCTTCTATTTATTTATTTTGGGAAACCCCCCTTTTAAGGGTAGAGTGAAAACCATTACATGACCCATATTTCCAAGGACCAAGGCTAATATATGACTCAAATTCTATGAGGTTCAAGCCCCAATATATGACCTTAAAGGCCAAAGACCTAACACACTTGAAACAGCTCCTCCCTGGCATATGCATCTTGAAGGCGCCTAGATCCCCACCTTGTATAGTTGATTGGCTTGCATATCTTTCTGAAGAAAATCATGATTCCTATTTATAATTTATGTTTCTATACCCTCTCATTCTTCCAATCCAGTTTTCTATTCTCTGGTGGTTTCTATTTTTCTATAAAGAGTTTAAAATTGAAATTTTATTTCAAAATGTGTCATTCACTGAAAACTAATAAAACTTGCTCAAATTTTCTTAATAAGTTATTACATTGATTTATAAATCATTTTTAACATGTGGGATTTTATCTCACATAAAACTAATACATAATGTGATGATTATGATTAAAAGTTTATATTTAATATTAAAAATGACATTTTTTTAAAACAAGTGATGTACTCAAAACTAGGAAAACACATTAGGAGTGTTCTGATACTTTTAAAATTTATCCATAAGTAATTTAAGATTTTTAGGAATCATATGAATCTTAATATCATTCACTGTGTTACTGGTATGACTCTAAGTGTTTTTTTAATTGACATCAATTTAGTAAAAAAAGGAAAACTAAACTACTTAAAACTGAGAAAAAGCATTCAGATTGTTTTTATACTTTATGGAAATGATCCATAAGTTATTTTTAGTGTGTAGGAATCAATCACACCACAATCTAGTATTATTTTACTTATAATACTCAATTTTCTCATTATCATTTTAAAATCTATATTTTAGTTCAAAAAGTTTCAGTCACTAAAAATTGATAAGACACACTCATATTTTCGTGATAATTTAGGAAAATAATTCATAAGTAATTTGGGATGTGTAGGAATATATCTCAGGTAAAACTAAAATATTATGTGATTGGAATGACTCAAATGTATGTTTCCTGTTTAAAATGGCATTTTACTAAAAAAAGACATATAACAAACTCAAAACTGAGAAAATTCATTCAAATTATTTTGATCCTTTAGGACAATAATCCATAAAAAATTTCTATGTATAAGAATTAGCCTCACCTTAATTTGATGCAAGGTGTGAGAAATATGCCTCAAAATTATTCTTTATTTAAAATGGACAATAATTATAGAAAAAGGACAACTAACCAACTCAAAACAAAGAAAATAAAATTTAGATTGTTTTTATACTTTTGTAAAATAATCCATAATTCATTTTTTATGTATAGAAATTAGCCACACCTCAATTAGACATATGGTGGTCCCGTTAGGACTCAAAGAGTTTGTTACCAGTTTAAAATTGACATATAAGTTCAAAAACTATCACCCAATGAAAAACAGGAAAACACCCAATGATTTTGTTGATAATTTATGACAACGATACATAAGTCATTTTTGATGTGTAGGAATCAATATAATGTCAAAAAAACACATGATGTGACTAGTATAAGTAAAATTGGGTAATTCCATTTTAAAATATCATATTAGTAAATAAAATAAAAGAAGTACTCAAAACTGAAAAAAAAAAAATTTGATTGTTTTGATACTATAGGAAAAATATTCATAAGTTATTTTAGACATGTAGGAATCATCCACAACTATATATGATGCATGGTGTGAATGGTGTGACTCCAAGTTCCTCTTTTCAAATTATAAGTGTCATTATGGTTTAAATCATGCATTTCATCACCAAAACCAAGAAAACTATCATATATTGTTTTCCCATCCTTATATTTGATATAATTCAATTCATTTCCATATTATTTTTAGTATATACTTATTTATATTACATCGGTCAGGGGAGGTGGAGTAAAAAAACTAAACCTGCCTAAATGAACACATGGAGGATCAAAAATGAGACCTCCAAAGCACCGCCAGAGGATAAAACCACTAGGATTCTCCTATGGGGGTTTATCTTGTACTAATTTAATTTATTTTAAAAGAGATAATTATTAAATAAAAACAATAAATTGTGTGATGTGAAATAATTAACCACTACTCAATGTAATAAATAGTGTTCCTAGTATGAATCAATGTTTATTTTAAAATTAACGCTTACTATTGATTTATTTCTTTATATGGTTACTAACATAAGAATTCTTTTCTTATATTGGTGTATTCTTCATCTTGGTCAGGGTTGGTTTTTTTAGCAATAGCTTGAGCTGGGGTTAGGATCAAATGATAAAGGAGAGTTGACATTTTTTAATTTATATAATAATATGTACTTATGTAATTGTATAAACCAATGTTTTAAATGTATATAAAATAGATTTTTTCTTCATGTATTGGTGTTGTGAATTTCATTTCTTTTAAATTCTATATTGGTACTTGATTTTATTAATATATCATGTTGTTTTTAGTTTTGTGGTGTTGTATTACAGCACATTACACTGGTTCTAAAGTGGGAAGTTACAACACCTTATAGTATGACCTTTCATCTGTGCTTTTAAAGGTATGAATAAATGGGTCCTTTATCATATATTTTATATTAGCTGGTAAAAGTACACTTTATGAGTTCTAATATAAGTGAAACTAAAGGAAACCTTTATCGATGCTAAAATCAACTGATAAATTTTTCCTTTATCATTGCTTTTAAATGTGTAGATAAATAACCCCTTTATCATCTTTTTTTAAGTGTGGATAAAGGCCCTTTTATCTATTCTTTTTTATCACTAATAATATATTATAGATTTTAATCTTTCTCCTATAGACAACACTTCTCTAGAGCTGATAAAGGATATTTTTAGAACTATTAATGGCCAATTTTATAATAATGTCACCTTTTATATTGATTCTTCCTTATAAATTCATGTAGTCAATTTATTTAAATGGAATGAGTGTTAATTTATTTACATATCTATATTTATTATTATTATTGATGCATTATAGTTTTTGTAGTACTTAATCCGTACTAATCATTTTATATCAGCCTTATTTCCTTTCATTTCCCATGTATATGAAGATAAATTCTTTGAATAAGGTTCACGGATGCTAATATTTTACTTTTTTATGCTTTATTTTCTAATCCAAATGTAAAATGGGTTTCATGTATATACATACTTGTCCAAAATTGATAAACATAACAATACTTTGAGATTTGAATCATGTATCTATGTCAATGTAATTAAGTAAGGAATCATATCTAGGACACAAGGGTCATTTTAATTACAACGGTTGTACAACAACATGAAGAAGGGTTATAAGAATGATTAATAATAATTTTTTCCCCAATTTCCATAATTTTCCTGAATTATTTTTTAAAAAGTAAATACGTATTTATCTTTTTAAAAGACACATGGATGTTCCAATTAGGCCTAAATTAATCATGTTAAATAATTATTCCAACGATTAAAACCTTTTTCTAAAAAACATTGAAATTAAAAAGGTATGTTAAAAAATAAATAGTGTTATTAGGACTTCAATAATGTTCAATGATAATGCAAAAATTCAAAACTAACACCCATGACTATCAAAATAAGAAATACTAAAAAAAGTTATATCAAAAGGTGTAAATTCCATCATACTAAATTCCTAAGTGTGAGAATATTTTAATAAAATGACCAAAACAACAAAAAAGAAATAATAAAAAATAAAAATAATGTATTTAATATAAAATTAAAAATTAAACTCACATAAATGTGAATCCTTAACAAAAAAAAATTATTTCTAATAACCCATTTTAATCATTTAGTAGATTCCTCTCATCAGGGAGTCATAACACCTATAAAATAAAAGCATAAACATGAGACCCAAGAATTTAAATTTCCTGAAATAAATTGAGTGTAGATTAAGTTTAAGGAAATTTAGTCCTAAAATCACCAGCTAGTACCACTTACCTATATTAAAATTTATAAAAATTCCACTCCAAGAGACTGAAAATTAGGCATAAAGCTTACTTGAGTATAAATGAAAACCCTTACTAAATCATTAGATAATAATGGAAACCATGGAATAAACCAAATCAAATTTATAGCTATTAAAAATGAAACAAAAAATAAAAGAACCATGATTTTTCACCCATGAAGCACTAAATTTATCGTCTTTAGTCGTAATTAATGGTTTATCAGTCATCAGAGAAAGATATTACAGCGAAATCATTTGGTTTCCCCTCAAAATAGTGAATTATTATTTGGAAGTTTACTAAGAAAGGATTATTCTCATCTCCAATAAAGTCAACGTCTCCAGTGACCATAACTCTAATAATGGTGAAAGGTCTATACTACCATGATTTTATCCTCCAAAGAAAAATTTTAACCCCTTAATCATTAATAATAATCTTTTTTATAGGATTAAAATATCCATTTTGGTTCAAATAATCCTGAAATGATTTGGTCCTTTTCTATAAATCCTAGAATTATCATAAGAAACTATCTTAATCTCATTTAGTTCCTTTAATTCAATAAACCTCCTCTCTCCATAAATCTTAGAATAAATGTTCAAATCTTTTAGAGTCAAATAATACATGTGTTTAAACTCCACTGGTAAATGAAAGAAATACCTAAAAATTTACCTCTACGGAGAAAAAATATTTTTTCTTTAAAGTAGTTCTATATGTCCAAAATGCCATATATATCATAAAAGACCAGCCGTTTTGGGAAATATACGAAATTTTCTCTAAATTTTGTTTCAAATCCCTATTTTTAATTTAAACTTATGCATTAGAATGTGTATAATAAGGATTTTCAGTCTTGTAAAGACATCTATATTTCTCTATCAGGGATTTGAATTTGTAATCTTTCAAAAGAGTTTCATTATCATTGATAAAAGGTTTTGGCACCCCAAATATTGAAAATATATTGTTCCTATTGTATTTAACCAAACTATTAAATAAATTTTTTGGGAGTTCCAATACTCCATCCACTTTGAAACACAATTTATAACCACCAAGATGTACTCAGTACCAAAATAATATGGAAATTGTTCCATAATATCCAACCACAAACATATAAATTTTGAAATTCCTATATCCTATTATGTTTGAACTCTTTGTTTCTACCAAAATTATCTAATGTTTTATACCAATAAAAACCAATAACTAATCTACAAGAAAACTTGATATATAGAGACAATAAAATATAGCTTCCAAGAATTTTTTGTGTTCTTATGTCTCATCCAGGATGTCTACTCTAAGGTGATAATTAAAAAAATTCACGAATGGAAAACAAATCCTATTCGGGAACACAAATTCAAATAATATTGTCATCACAACTTATAAACAATATTGGGTCATCCAAAAGGTAGTACTTATGTTTAGAAATGAATTTCTCTCTTAGTTTATGTGTAAAATAATTACGAATGACTCGCATAGCTAAAAAATTTGAAAAATCTAGATACCAAGAAAATTGTTTAATTGAAATATTTAGTACTATTTCATCAAGAAAATTTGAGTTTATCTCCCTATGATCATCACTTTGGGTATTATAAAACCAAAAAAAATGATCAGACACCATATTTTCCCAACCTTTATTTTCCTCAATTTCTATATCAAATTACTATAGTAAAATTTTCAATCAAATAAGACTTGGTTTTGACTCTATTTTTGATAGTGTGTATTTGAAGCTATAATAGAATATGAGACTATAAATTTTGATCCAATTAGGTAATATCAAATATTTTACAAGGAGAAAACAACATCAAATAACCCCATCTCATTTTTTTTGTAATTTCTTCAAGAAAATCAAATATCTGAATAGTATATTACACCACAAGCAATCTTTTGTCTTCTCTTTGGCCAAAAATAGCTTCTACTCCACATCACTGGCATCACAAATAAGTTAAAATGGAAAGTCCCAATAGGGTGTAGTGGTGATGGGCGTGATTTTCCCCTTAATGATACTAAAATATACAATAAATGTATAATCAAACAAGAAATTTTCACCTTTCTCTAACTGTGTGAAAAGTGGTCTAATGATTTTAGAAAAATCATTTATGAATATCTAGTAAAATATGACAAAGCCAAGATGACTTTTTAAACCCTTAACATTCATAGGAGAGGACAGATTCTAAATGACTACAATATTAGAAATAACTACTTATATTCCCCTACTACAAACCTTGTGACCAATAACAATTCAATTGGTTACCATTGATTGACATCTCTCCCAATTTATATCAAGATTGGACTTTTGGAACCATTTTAAAATGAGTTCCATATTTCCAAATATTTCCGAAACATACTACCAACAATGGAAAATTTGTCCCTAAAAACCACAATTATTATCTTAATCATGTCAGATAATATAGCCATAATACATATTTGAAAGGTAGTCAACACACTGCATAATCCAATTTGAATTCACTGGTAAGAAAAATTCCCAAAAGGGCATGCGAAAGTGGATTTCTATTCATCTACTAGGGCTATAGAAATTCGGTTGTAACCAAAATATCCAACCAAATAATAAAAAAAATCTTAAAACAATACTCTCAATAATTTGAACTAAAAAATGAATTTAAAATGATTCTTTTTTAGTTATATAATTCTTCTTTCTATATTAGATACAAACTCTCCACTTGTTATCTTTTCAAACCAGAAGTTTCTCATTTTTCTCATTGGTCACAAATATGAATCCTACCTACTTTGGTACAACTTGGACCATACTGACCCACAATCTATCTGAAATAGGGTATATAATCCAAGAATTTGGAATCTTGATAAGCTCCACTCTGAAAAACTCTATAATTTCAATATTTAGGCTTATTTTACGATTTACTTGTGATTTATGAACAAGTTATATAAATCTATTGTGAATAAAAAAGAATTATTAATCCCTTTGATATCTAAAATGGTATAGCCCATGGAATATTTTTCTTCTTCAACAAGGTTAACATATTTCCTTATTATTTTATATCTAATTCAGTATAAATGATGACTAATAGTGAAGATTTCTCACATGAAAATCAATATTTTTGGATTGTTGGAAAAGTTTTAAGCTTACTTTCTAGTGCCTCTTCACTAGATGGAAGACTATTAGGGCCATGAGTTTAAATTTATTAAACATTTTTCTTAAATTAAATCTAATCATTTAAAAATTTATCAATTTCATGTTTAAAAGTACACTTTTTATCATCATTTACTTGTGTACATTTAGCTACATATTTTTTAAAAAATTATTATTTATTATTTAATGATTTATAAGCTTCTAAATGTTAAACTATTGAATATTTATCAACAAATATTTGATCTTTAACATTTTTAAACACATGAAGCAATTCTTATTTTTATCCAAACACAAAAAATAAAACTTTCCTTTCCCATGTTGATAAAATTTCCTCTAGTGTATGGGAAGATACCTTCATGAATTATAGGTACTTTATTGTTACACTCCAATTATAAAATAAGAATTTTATAAGTAAATAACATCTTACCTAATCATAGAATCAAGTAATCAAAATTTCTAATATGATGTGTAAAACATCGATCATCCAATAGTAAGACCACTGTGGTGGGTTGAAAATATCCTAAACCTAATTGTTGAAATAGTGATAAATAAAGAAGATGCATTGTTTATCCAAGTTCAAAAGGATATTTCAATTGACCACTATCCCCCAAGGTCTAGGTAATGATAAAAATATATGGATCATTAATAGTTTTGGGACTTTATTTTGAATAACAACTCTTCACTCTTCATAGAGGCAATAAATATTGAACACTTTCAATGTTTTCTCATTTTTATCAATATTCTAAATAGATTTAAAATATGTTGGAATTTTAATTAAATCTTAAATTAATGTGATATTCACATGGTCTTTTAAAAAATATCAAGCAATTAAAGAAAACATGGTGTGTTATTCTTGGATTTTAATATTTGAGGGAAAGGGATAGATGTGAAAATTTATTAATAATGGAAGTGATTTCCCCTAATTCCTAAAACAAATTCTTTCACTTTAACATTTCTAATATTAGAGTTTTTTTATTCATGGTTTTTAGTAGGAATGGCTTGATTTACATGAGTGACAACAGTGCAGTCCATATTTTTAGATTCAGTTTTGCAATGATTTTTATGTATAAATTATTCTGTAATTTCATTTTAAAATTTACTAGGGTAATATCTAACCTTATATATAGTTTTAAAAAACTTTTATTGACAAAATTCAGGGAATTATGCCTTGGTTTTATTTTATTTGTACTTGGAAACTTCCCTTTTCCCTACAACTTAACTCTCTAACCATTTAATAGAATTGAGTTTAAATACTATAAATTTCAGTGTTATATTTCTCCTCTTGAGAGTCTGTTCAACTCATCATTTGATTCATTATAGAAAATAATTGTCTCTAAAAATTCTTTTATAAATTATAATATTCATCCCTCTATCAGTTATAAAATTTTAGTTTTGGGTATTGAGAAAAACCGTGTGGTTTTTTTATTATTATTCTTTATTCTTTACATGAAAGGTTTGGATTATTTATATAACCAAAGTTATAGTTGTTTTAAAATGGATAATTCATAACTTAAGATATAGCCACATATCCTTCAAAATTTGTCTCTTATTTCATTTTTTTCAAGCATGATGATGTTTGGATAAATTTTATTACTCTGGAAAAACATCCCACCTGGAGAACACATTTCTCTAGGTGATTGATCTTGATTTTGACAACCGACTTTATTTACACTTTTTCCCCCTTTTGGTTCATTATGGATTGAAGTTTATCCTTAATTTAACCTTTTTCATAGAACATTTCCATACTATAGCTATTTTTGTTTCCTCATCTATTCACCCCATTACTTCTAGAGTTGTTTGAGAATTTCAAGAAATATTATAGAAAATTTATCACAACTCCATATTAGTTATATAATTTTAATTATACTTAGTAGATTGTTTAACTAAATTTGTTGATGAGGAGGAAATTAATTCATAGAAGGTATCCATGATGATATGAGATGGGAGCTAGTGGTGGGTAAACCAACTAAGAAGGTATCTAAATCAATCCAAAGCCCCATGAAAGGCTCCTCCATCCTCTTGATAAAATCATGTTACTTTTGTTCGAAGATCTCATTTAAGTAATTGTGAATAGAAATTTATGAAAAATGAATTGTAAATTTTCCCCCAAGCTTTGAAGATATTTCCATATAGACCTAAAATTTAATTACTTTCATTCCCATTAAGACAAAATAGAAATACCCCCGTCCAATTTTCTTCCTTATCAATTCCTTATAGAGGTAATTATTGCACAGTGTTCAAAAAGTCCTTAATGAAGGATAATGAGTCTTTATTAGACAAACCATTAAACATAGGAAACATTGAAAAATGTGACTATTTAATCTCATAATTTCAAAACCTAGGTTTCAACCTAATGGAATATGGATTTATAGAAACCTAAGGGAGTTGAAACTCCATTATCCTAGGAGTTTAAAAGTTATCTTGGATTATTTCAGCTTCATGGTTTTGTTCATTTTTAGCATTATTTATTTCTCACAGACTATCCATTTTATTTTTTTTATTTTATTATAACTCTAAAATGTATTTCAATTTTTGGAGATATCAAATCTAAATTCTAAGAAAAATATCTCTTATATATGCACAAGATAAGTTTTTCACAACACACAATAAAAATATTTTTTTAGAACATAGTTTAATTATTATTTCTATTTTTATTTTTGTTTTTGGATATATTTTCGGACAAGTGAACCCTTCCCAAGAAATGGTCACAAAAATTGATCTTTATATCATTGAGTGGTGGAAATTAAAACTTTAAACTACTAGAAATCACTGATTTAGTATATATAGAATCCTTACTGAAGACAATTGAGATGCAGTCTAAGAAAAAAAATTAAAAGCTACACATGACTATGAAAATCATAGCGGTGAAAATATTTTTTAAAGAAACAAATGAGTGGAAATAGACGATGATTTAAAAAATGACACAAATATTGAAATATGACCAATGTTTTGGAGATAAAAGACATTGAAATTTGCGGAAAAGTTTTATTTTATGATGAATGTATTTATTTGTTTGTGTTAATTTAATTGGAATCAATTATTAAATGTGTAGTAAAAATCCAAATCATGTAGATTGATGAAAAATATAATGATTTTCTAGTTCTTCTTGGTCAAAAATCATTTTATTATAAGATAATTTAATTCTATTAAAATTCAAAAAATGGTTGCACAAAAAAAAGAATTAACAGAATAAACCAGTATAGTCTAGTTTTCTGACTCAGTGTCTAAACAAGAATCATTGTTTAATAAATAAAACAATAATTACTAATAAATAATTAAATGAAGTAGGTGAAGAAAATAATTCTTTACTTAATCCATCAATTTTTAATAAACTCGGGCACTTTCTGTATCTCCTTCATTTAATCCAATCTGAAAAAATATTCAGTTGATTAGGTTTACAGAAAATAAATCCCCCGTTAAATCTTCTCAATTGCTGGATTTGTTTTATTTTTTCACTACTATAAGATGTCAAATACAATCAATTACATAAATTTATCTTCAATTTATCATTATACATGTGTAATTGGTCACATAATTTTAATCAACTTCATTTAACCAGATCAGAACCGTTATAAAAATTGTGGATGACCCGTAGGCCTCCCAGCTTCATATGTGATCCAAAATAAAACTAAAATAATTCTAGTGATATAAATTCTTCATCCAGGGACCCTTGATACTTCATCTTTCTAGACCCATTATCTTATTAAAAGGTTGACCAACACCAAAAACTGAACTCATCAATTCTTTGAAATATCTAAACAAACCTTTATAGAATGAAATGTTTTAGTTGTATGCCTAAGAAAATAGTAAATCTAAAATACCTATTTTTAATGGTCAATATCAGACACAAATTATCATTTTCATGAAATTATGAAACTATACTGGGTTCAAACAATTTCCCTTGCCATTAAATGGATTACTAGAAATGGGACTCTTCCCAAAATTAACACCATTATTGAACAAATCGCCCCGGTCAAATGCATGCATCAATGAAAATTTAGTGCTTGAAAACCTAAATTGAGAAGAAGAAAATGGGGAAATAATCATGGGTTTTCTTAAATTCAAATGAATTCAACTCTAATCTCATATTTCTATTTAGTTTAATCTTAAACAGCTTTACCAGATTGAACGTTTCTCTAGCTCAGCCTTAAAGAACAATTCAACTCGAATAAGTTTCTCTAAGGAATGGGATAGGTTAACATAACGGTGCCACATCTTTAATGGGCTTGAACAGATCTCAGATCTCGTAACATCTTGTTCATTAATAAATCTTCGATCCATTCTTTGATCATTTTTCTAAACTCAGTTAGGCTTCATCATTGGTGTAATGGACTCCTCTCCTTCCCGATCTCATGTAGAGTCTTTATTTAGAACCAAGTCTTTTGTCTATCTGGTTTCATCAAAAATCCTTCAGTATTTTAAATTTTCGAATCTCCCTATACAGCTCTGTATAACCCTAAATTAATTCATCAAAAGTAAATATTTCATCTTCACTCATATATCCTCTCAGTTTCAATCAATATTCTACTATTATGCATAGTGGTGTCTCATTACATATTCACCTAATTCCAAAATTGTGTAAAATAATTTTTTTGTGTGGGAAGATTTAATCTTACACTGGAATATTGTTTTACACTAATATCCCAAAAATAAAATTTGGGAGTAGTACTTAGAAATCTTACCTACTCAGTGGTAGAGATATTTCATTTTTGTAAGATCTATAAAATTTTATATTACAATCATATTATAATTTTATTATGTAATAGGGCTACTTCATTTCCATTTTCACTAATCATGGATTATCATATAGTTTAGGAGATTATAATAAGTAACCCACTATCAGATACCCAAATATCTTACGCAGGTAGGATAAAATTTTCACTAGACATCCAAATAAAACCTAAGACAATTTACATCATGCATTTGACATCGTCAGATAAAAAAATCAACAAAAATAAAATTAAAAATTAAAATAAATTAATATTAGTAATAAGAAGAATAAACATTAAAATGGAAATTTAAAATAAATACTAAATATTAATAAATTATTTTTTTAACCAAAAAAATGTAATGAAATAATAGAATTATTTTACAAGAATGAATTAAATTTTCAAACTTAAAATTAATATTTTAAATAAAATTTAAATAAAATAAATAACACTCAACATACTCATAATCTTAATGCATTAAATTAAATATTTTAGAAAAAAAAATCATTAATTCACTAATCATCAAAAAAAAAATCGTTATACTAAAAATAACCACTTAAATACTTATTTTAGTATTAAATGTACATTAAAAACACTAAAAATATGTTGAAAAATCATAAAATAAGGGCCACATAATACACCCTGAATGCATCCATTACTTTCAAAAAAGTTCATAAATTTACATGCTTTATTTATTTCAATAAAAAACACAATAATTATAACTTTGACTTCGTTAGTTTTTTAATCATCCTAAAAACCAATAAAGATCATTTGAAAACTTGGGATGAGAATAAAAATATTAGTAAGGGTAATTAAAAGATAAGATAATCCATTAGGATATGCAATACTTGAAAACCCATGAAAAAACATTTCCTTCTAAAAAATAAACTTAGATTTATTCTGAGATTATAAACAAATATTTAACAATGAAATTAACTTATTCATTAAAAGAGTTTGAAAAAACAAACTCATAATAAATAATGAAGTCAATATAATAATAATGAGGGTTTATTATGACATTATATTCATAATATACCTTAAAATCGCCACTAGAAACACCCTTTGAAAGATATAACCCATTAGGTTATGTCAAATATATTTTATCCAAAAAATAAATCATTACCCAATTAATTGTTGTGCAAAAACACTGGTGTATGTGTGTAAAAATATACATTAAACCAAAAGTTATTATATCTATATTGAGTAATTTGGAAACTAGTGATTGCATCTAGAGAGATTTGTGAAATTTTATTATCACAATTAGTATAAAAAGGTGAACTAAGTGTATTTGAATTGATTGAACATAGAAAAAAAATTAACACTTTAGATTTATCCAAATGACCAAATGTGATGGGTGTTAGGGTGGGATTATCAATCGTAATGTTATCATAGTCTTAAAAAAGTTCACTCTTCTTCTTTTAAATTGATAAAAAAATAATCTACAATTAATTTACCCTTTACCTTTGGATGAAATAAATAATAGGTATTAACAAAGATTTATTCCCTACTTGATAAACACTCTTATCTGTGTGTGTGAAAAGGTATTGATTGAAACTAAAATAGAAAACCACCCTTAAATTATGAATGCATATCAAATAGGATTTTGGTGATCCTAAGAAATTCAAAATCAATAGACTGAATTCACACAATTAGCATTAATTTCTAGATAGTTCCCACTTACCCTAGCCTATTTTAATATTTATATATAATAAAATAATTAGAGGGGTAGATAAGTTTAATAACCAAGGTAAAAAACAAATAACCAGAGAAAATGATAGAATATAATCTCATTCAATATACTATCTTACTACTGAACATAGAAATCCATTAATAGAAGAATATTTTATTCATTTAAGTGTGGAATCAAACATTTAAAAAAGGGTATCATTCCTCTTACCAATCATTAAAAGGTTTTAATTGATCCATTAAAGAGGTAACAAATAGTGAATAAGAAATGAAACCAGAAATATAAATCAGTGGTAGAAATTGGAATTGAAAACTCAAATATTTGATCTAATCTCCCATTAGCCTATACAACGTTTATATATTTTTTATCCTTTACCATTTCCTTCCTAATAAATCTGTACAATATTCCCCACCCCCCACCCCTCCTAAATTTAGATATTCTCCATGTGATTCCCATCATCTTATAAATCTATATTTTTTATTCTTTCTTACCTTTATTATTTAAGAGTTTTACCCAACAACATCATTCTTTCTTGATTCACAAATATTCTACTTTTGATTAATCCAGAGAGTCAAAAAAATATATGAAAAGTAATTAACTGCTTAAATATCTTCTAATTCACGCAATGTGGGATATTTATTCATGTCTTGTTATGAAATATAACAAGATATGGTATGGTTATAAAGGATTACTTGTCTTCAACACATTACATTCCAAATGATGTTAATATATTTTCCATTTATTCTTCTATAGATGCGTAGAACCAAGAATATTATACAAACACACTTTATGGTGTGGATTTATTTCTACACAACATAAGGATTTGGTACTCTTTATTTTTTTAAAATATTTAATCTTACGTAAGATTTTATTTTTAGGCATATTTGAATTTTTACAAAGGAAATTATCATATGTAACTACTTTTATCTCTATCAAATATTCTTATATATCACACTTTATTCTTGAGATGATGTTTAAAAACTTATACAACATCCAAAAAAAATCATACATTTGCTCTAGTTTTAAAAGGAAAATACATTACACATTGGATAACATTTCTTACAAAAGGAAAAATATATTACGTGTGCCTTTACTCTCTGATTGGAAAAGGAAATATTCATACATATCAGCATAGTGATATTACATATTCATATATTATTGTTCTTATTCCAACTCTAAAAAAGCCATATATATTATATACTATCAAAATATGTTATGTATATTAAGTCTATAATTTTCCAGTTTTCCAAAAAAATCCCCTTCGACTATATAATCTCTTACATATTAATTGGGAATATTACATATCTCAACACTTTTATGATAATCTGATCTACTACTCAAATGGAATCTTATATACTCAACCTACACTATTGTCAAATTCTCCTCATCAGCTACAGTAACCTGATACTTTTTATCCTCAAAATATTCAACCAATTTGTATCCATAAAAATAATAAAATAATGTATTATCAGTAGATATCAATTAATTTCATTCTAAAATTTAATTAAATAAAATAAATTTACAATTTTGGATACATTGAGAAATTTTTAAAAAATCCTAATAAATGAATCAGATGTTCCAAAACATTCTAATATTTTATTAATTTATAAATATGAGGGGATAAAATATATTGAATTTATTTTCTCTTTAAGTTCTCAAACACTTATTCCTTATACTCTTGGATAAGTTAATATCAAAAATATTTCCAAATTAAAATTCAACACACTATCCATCGTGAGTTAAAGTTTCAATGAAAAGTCTCTCAAACTAAACACGCCACCTAAATTTTCATAATTTTAATTTCTCCATCCATTATATTCAATTAATTTCCACTTAGGCTATCCTACCATGCTCATTTATACCTATATTATTGGAATTATTTCTGATGTTGAAAAAAGTATTAGTTTTAAGAAAATATTTTCTCATTCCAAACACATGTAGGGGTCACCATTGAGTTTTTGAGTTTCTAAATATCAACACAATTATTAATGTAATTTTTATTATCTTGAGGATTTTTCAGAAGTTTTATGTAGATAAGGGTTGGTATGTTGTGATGAAAAAATTTTAAAAGTGAAATAATAATTTTTTACTCTAATGTGAATTGAAATGAAATATTTCTATTTACAACCAAGATTGGCATCCCCACCCACCTCCCCTTAAAATGATTTATCTCCCAACTCTATATAGATTCTCATGGAATTTTCATTTATAAACCACTAAATAATTATTAAATGATTCTTTTATAAATTTAATTTATAATTTTTATTTCATATTTTTTATTATTATTCTCAAATTTTAATTTTTTCAGAAAAGAGGAATCTTTTATTTTTTTAGCAATTATAGGAACTTAATTTCCACAGTTTGAAGTATTTTCCTTATCTTGATCTTTCAAAAACATTGTTTTTCTTAACCATATCAATTAAAATATCATATTATTCCCAATTATTCTTATAAACATAATAAAACTCATAAGTATCTCCATCGAAATCTATTAACAAAAAGATATTCAATTTTATCTAGTTATACTAATAGCCTCATCCCCACTTGAGTACAACTAAGATCATGTTTTGAATTTTATATCTATATCGTTAAAAAATTTTATATTTAAATGTAGTTATCTAACAAGTTAGTTCATGGATTCTAGAGGTTAATAATGGTTATATGTTAAAATAGTACATAAAATATTTTATTGTAAAAAGGGATTTTCAATCAAAAGAATTCCTCCATCATATTCAATATAAGTTCATTTTGACTACCATTCATAAAAAATATGATTATTAAAGAATGGATTGATTTAATTAATAAATTAATTCATTGTAAAGAATATTTTATAACTATTTTAGTAGCTTCTTAGTCAAGTGATTTTAATATAGGGTGGAATGTCTTATCATATGAATCAAAAATCAGTGGTATTTTTCGGAATTCCCCACAATTTCAATTTGAAAATACTTTATTTTATCATTCATATAAGTTGAGTTTCCTTTTACAAATCAATTTATAATGGTTATAATTGGTTAAATTTTTTTAAAAAGTATTCAATTTGAGCACAAGTTGTTTCAAATAACCCAAAAATAAAATATAAACTCAAAAATGAGAAGAAAAATACATAAAAATATTAAATAACTAAAAATAAAAAGTTTTACCTCCCTCATGCTTGAATGATACAGTATATTAAATTAATTATATCTAATATTGAAATTTTAAAAGATTATAAAATAGGTAAATCAATAAATAAGTGTTAATTTATGGTGCAACATAGGGGTTTTATTGGTAGAAATATTAGATGAGTGTGATCTTATCCACTAGTTGTTGTGAAAAATTTTAGTTATGCATCTTTAGATTATTCCCAATTACTGTTAATAGGTTATTTTCTCCCTATTTAATTATCTAAACAACACTAAATGTGTATAAATTATTGAAAATTATTATATATTCTTATTTAAATGAAGTATACCAAACATTAACATTAGTCTTGAGTTGTGAAGAACCACTTTCTCTCCTTGGTTGGAGTATTTTGGATGAATAATATTTTCAAGTACCATTATTGTTATTTTTTTACCAATTATATAATTTAAAGTTGATTATCTACTAATTTTATCATGATCTTCAATTTGAACCCTTATTTATTGTTTTTATATTTCAAAATATATATTTATCTCCCTTAATTGAAAATAAGGCTTGTGTTCCAATTCCAAAGGTGGATGACCACATTTCCCATAAATAAAATATTATGGGATCATTCTAATTATAGATTTATAAGCTATTATTTTGGCCCTCAATTTTACTTTCAACCTTTGGATATAATATTATTTATTTATGTTGATAGAAATTTCTAGGCTTTCATTAATATATTTATTTTATTATTTAACTTTTCCATTAATTTTTTGATGGTGAGTTATTGATTCCATATAATAAACTCTATACTTTATCAGAAAATATTTTTTACTCTTGTAGTAGGAGTAGGAACCTTGGTCACTAATGGCTTAATATATGACTCTAAATCTATAATTACATTAGTCAAAAAAATCAAAATCCAATTAATAATGATTGGTATTAGTGGATTTATCATCAAATAATTTTGATAATACTCTATAGGTAATAAGATATTAGAATTTATAAAATATTTGGTTAAGAGTCCTATGAATTATATTCCACATAAATAAAATATTTCATAAAATTATAGTGGTCTTTGTGGTGTTTCTTGTCTCTTAGATTTGTTTTCAAGGAATTGGGACATCTCACATTTCATAAAAAAAATCATTAGAATCTTTAAGTAATTTTGTCTAGTGTATGCATAATTTCAAAGAATTCCTAAAAATTATTGTAGGTATAAAGTGTCTTTTACAAACTAATGTATGGAATTACTCAAGGACAGATTATACCTCACTTTCAGGAACGCATTACTTGATCATTTTAATATTTAATATCTTCTAAAGATATAGGTTATCCCAAACATAAAACACTGATTTTTCTTTCAGTTTAAGGTTTTATTATTACTTCAAGTGAGTTGTAAATGCAGATGTTAGCATAAACATTACCATATCTGTATACCATGGTACCTCTCCCTCAATAAAATATATTTTCTCAGTGGGAATAGAATCATTAAATAGATCCTTTTCTTGGATTTATAACTTGGATATGTGGGGAATCTAAATCATGTGGTATACCACTTGATTCTCATCTCATATCTTGTATTTTAACTTGAAAAAGAAACTCTTTCATCAACATCATCCATCTCAAAAAAAAATTAATTTTATTATACCGTATTTATTAGGAACATAAGGGTTTCATGATCAGAGAAAATGGTCACTATAGTACCAATAAGATATCATATAAATTAAACCTAATAAAAAATGTTAACAAATATATTTTATTGGTTATATAATTTTCTTTGGGATATATCTAGTGTTCTTGAAGGAAAAGTAATATCATAAAGTCTTCCTTCAATTTCAAGATAGAACAATACTCTAAAAAATGCTATGAATAATTAAAAATAAATGCAATTGGGTTCTCCCAATTAGGTGGTGCCATGTATGGTGGCCTAGTTACATTAAAATCCAACTCATCAAAATCTTTCTATAATAATCATCAAAAAAAGTAAATTCAAAATATTTTAAAATAAATCTAGATGGTGGAAAGGAAATAATAATGAATACCTTGATGAATAAACAATAAAATATTAAATATCTGGAAAAATATTAAGTATGTTTAACAAGATTTGGATAGGTTAATTCATTGATAACTGTAATTTTAGGCTTTTAATGTTAATCACTTTTTTTGAAATTACATTTCCTAGCAGTATGCCTCTTTTTACCATGAAATAGAATGTTTCATATTGTAAAATGAGGTTTGTTTCAATGAAATTTTCTATACGTTCACCATATTTTTCAAATACTCGTCAAATGAATTTCCAAGTATAACAAAGTCATCTAGGAATACCAAAATATAGTCTTCTATAAGATCAATGAAAATGATTATCATGATTATTGGGAAAATATCTGGTACATAACACAATCCAAATGAAATTATTCTATAATAAAATTTAATGCCCCAGAATTTCCATGTAAATTTATTTTTAAATTATATGGAAATATTTTGATACCCGGTGCTAAGACAACACATGATTCTGAGGCTCGGCGTTCCCAGAATATAATTTCAAACTTTTTTATGTTTACTTAAGTAAACATGTGACTAGGTTTTTCTATCTTTTGAACCAGTGTACGGATCGAAAATCGAAGGGAATTGTTGAACTCCAAACGTCAGGATTATCCTGGAAAATACATAACTTCTACTTGAAATGGTCGAATGAAAAATTTAATTTTTTGAATTTTCAGAAAATAAAAAAATAACATAGAAAAAGTTATTTTATTTTCTTTGGCACTATTGAGTGGAGAACGGAGGCACTGTGGTGTGGTGACGAGGCAACGACGAGGTGCATTAAATGAGCACCATTAATGGATTGTTGTGTGAGTGTAATCACAACACTATTCCATAAATGAAACTGTGTAACAATGCAATATTGAAGCATAAAAAAACATTGTGACATGGTTATTTTTATTAAACTAATGCTTTTAGTGTAGATAATTATACCTTAGGTATTTTCTGATGAACCTACGGTGGAATTACTCTCTAACTAGGAACAATGAATATTGGATAATCCCTCACTAAATATGAATGTTATAGGATCAGAGTGTGCTGAAAAATCTCATGGAGAACAAGATCAGATCTTGGAATTAAAGAATGTTGAAGAAAGAAAGTGCATCATGGGTCGATGATGAGTTGGATCATCATCCATCACCGACAAAAGATCCGAATCTAGGTAGGGATTCTTTTGTGCTTGAATTGCCTATTCTTCATTCTAAAACAATGAATGTGAATCAACCCACGAAATGGTTGACCTGTGGATCGAGTGTTCTTGTGGGAGGTTGTTTTCCTTGGGGGTTTTAATGGGGATTGTTGATTGCTTAATAGAATTGTAATCTTAAACCTCCCCTGTTTCAAACTTCTAAGGCGAAGGGCACAGGCTGACATGAATAAGGCCCAATCCCCTCTACCTTATGTGTTCTTTGTGGAAAAATTCTCATAATGGTAAAAAGGTTAGTTTGAGGTCGTCGCAGTAATGGTGGAAGACCTATGGTCCCATAGACGTAAAAGGTTTGAGAAACAGACCAACAGAGCAACTCTGGTGGCCCGTATAAGAACCACTAGTGGGTCGGCATCGACCGGGGTTGGCCCGCAGCGGCGGCCACGGGCAGAGGGAAGCGGAACACCTATTGGCATGTCGCAGCTATAGATGGTCATGGCCAACTAGCGGCAGCAGCATGGAGGAGCGGAACTGAAAGGTGTCGTGTGTATGGAGTAATGTTTGGATGCCTTCTGGTCATGCTGGATGAAATGAATGTGGAAACTCCACCTCTGGCTAGACTGAACAGGTCCACTACATGAACTAGTTGACCTGAGGTGGCAGCACAATCTAGCACTGTTGGGTGAGGAACTGGACTTGGCTAATCTGCATTTGGTCTTGGAGAGTCGGTCCACACTATTGGGCTGGACCAGATCTGAGCCAGGTAGGGTAGGTCTGATCGGGTCCAATAGGGCCTTATTGGGTCAGACTGGACCTGGACCTAACTTTCCCCCATTTCACTGAAATGCCTTTAACTCGCAGACTAGAGGTCTGATTGATGCATTGTTTACAGAACATGGACCCTTTCAATGAGGTGTTCATTATTAGATACTCTACATGAGTTTTGGTGGAGGTTGGCGTATGGATGGGTTGGATCAGACTCGAATCAAACTTGGTCCTTTTTACAAAAACGAACATATCTTACAGATCGGGAGTCTGTTAGACATGATGTATGTTGCATTGGGACCCTTACGATGAGATGGTCCTTTGGGTTACTCTACGTGGGCCTTTGTGGAAGTTGATGTGTGACCTATGGCTTGAGGAGAAGATCCTCCTGGAATCAAGCATGCTATGTGTGAGAATCTAGTGGTTGGTTATGATGTGGATCAACATGAGAGAGACCCTCCATGGATCAGCATGAGAGAAGACACTTCATGGATCAAAAATATTGTGATACTCTATGGATCAGCATGAGAGTGACCCTCATTGGATCATCAAAATAGATACCCTCCATGGATCAGCATGAGAGAGACCCTTCTTGGATTTGCAATAGAGCGATACTTTGTAGATTATAAGAAGATCAACCCTTCGTGGATCAGCAGCAAATACTCTCAAAAGAATAAGATGATCTAGCTTTACGACTAATCATATTTATTTATGTACCTATTTTATACCAAGTGTGAGTTGGGTCATTTTCGTTGTTCTTTACTTTGAGATCTTTCTTTGTGGTTTTTTTCTTTGTGGATTTCTGTGAGCCCTAAGTTGGTCTCGGGGTCCCTAGTGTGTATTGTATACTCACCCCTACATAGGCTTTGCCCATACCTTTTGTGTCTGGTGTAGATGATGCACAACATTGATGAGGACTTTGGGGAGCCAGGGCTAGATGGTGCTCAGAGGTGGATCGATAGACGTGGTATTTTGTAGTGACATCCGACAGTGAGTTCTACCTACCCTTTAGGTAGGATCTTTGGCAGATTATCTTAGGATATTTTAATTCCTTGGTTGTACTTTCCTTTTATTTGTATTTTATTCCATCCCCATTTACTTTATGTATTACTTGTACTTGATGTTGGTTCCAGTTTCAACTTACTTTCCGTAGTATGGGTTGTGCATGTTTTTACAGGTTGAAAGGTAATGCATTCCAATTTTGGGGTATTCCTTTTTGGTGCTAGTCTACAGCCCCTAGAGTATGGAATGTGAGATTGAGGTAGTCATGGAATGGGCATGGGGGACAGGTCGTGACAATGTGGTATCAGAGGGGGGTTGGTTCTACCAGAACAACTAAGAGCCTATATTTTAATGGTTGAAATAGTGTTAACTATCTTGAGTTCATCTTTCAGTCTAGGGAGTCCAATATTGGTGTGGTGGCTAATGTATCCATAAACTTGGACCCTGAATTATATTTTCTAACTTGGTATATAAAAACACAGGTTGCATGTGTTTTATAAAATTATTTCTCTTAATATCTTTTGTGTTAGCACACCAGGTATAACATATTGACCATGGGGATTCTATTTCCCCAAAAGATTCCTCCACAAAGATGGCTAATCATAACTCTAATGAGGGATCATGACGATGGCACACTGAGAAATGAGGCATTGGTGTAGGGACCACTTATAGTGATAGCACCTTCGGGTGGTGTACCAGCAACACCACCACCCGTAGAGAAGCAGGTGATACCAGCCACACCAGAGAATAGTGCACACTAACTAAACGTGAAGCATGATTTCTAGAGAAAGATTCATCTGAGGTTTCAAGGAAAGAAATATCCTCAGGTAGGTGAGGATTGGATGTAGGTAGTTATGTGGGTTTATCGCTTTCTATAGATACCTATAGAACAGATGGTGGTCCTAGCTACAAGCCTTTTTTAGGGAATGGTATGGAGATGGTGGATCTTGACACTTCAGACACACGAGGAGGCAACACATTCTTGGTTGGACTTCGAGGGCCTCTTCAGGTCAGGTTCATACTAGCGACACTACACTTAGTGCATATTCAAAAGCTATTGAACCTATAGTAGGGTATCCTAATTGTGTCCCAGTACTTGGCAAGGTTTACCGACCTCTCCTTCTACTCCACTGTCATGGTATGGGACCCTTTATTCAAGAATTGAACGTTTTCATAGGGACTCCAATGGTAGATTAGGGCATCGATGATTTCTCTCAACATACTAATGTGGTATTGTGTTATATAGAGATAACAAATGGTGTAGAACTTCTTAACTGAGCTGGAACCGACGGTGAGAGCCACCACCGAATGACAGGAGTTTGATTCATCTACAATAATCAATAGGCAGACGATGCAAAGGCCCAAACAGGACAGACCTTTCAGTGGAGGACCCCATGAAGAAGGGTCGGAGGTGATAATCTCACAAGTCATAGGAGGCCAACAGAGGGCTAGAGTTTGTTACTCTGGCGGAAGATAGGGAAACATGGTTCATAAATGCCCAACTCGTCATACAGACTATCTGCAGATGGTCAAGAGATCACTAAAGTAGAGGTAGAGGGTTGAAAGAGGAGGTCTTAAGAGTATAAGACATGGCAGGGCAGCAGGATGAGTGGTAGGTGGTGGAAAATAATTGATCTACTACCTCCTCCACCCCTACGTGGTCCACCATGGGCTCAGGGGGCTAGCGAACAGGAGTGAGCTCAACATCAGGTAGTAGAGGCCCATGACCACGGTTCTCCATAGATGATTATAGGTATGATCTATGTCTTCTGCACCTTAATTTCTATTATTATAGATATATGTGTTAGTCACTCTTTCCTTTTCATAGGCCTTATTCGATGCTCATAGATTCTGGTGGAGCCATTGGCATGATCATTACGATTAGAGACTTCTACGAGATGGGATTCGACAATTACACACTATTGGTGGCAGTGTGAGCTTACTCTAGGAGGCAAGATCTTTGGCTGGGGTCCCCTAGTAGCAGCATCAAGGCCTTACGACGGCATCTTGTGTATGGACTGCTTATCTACAATTCATGCTCGGATCAACTATTTTATGTGTAAAGTGTGGTGTGTCTTTGAGAATGGGACCAGGTTTTCCTTCATCGGTGAGAAGGGAGATTTTCCATCACAGTATGGACTTTCTCAAAGGAGGGCCCAACTGATCACTCACCAGTTGGACAACCTCACCCTCAGCATGGTGGAGGAGATAATTCAGTGCTTTCCTACAGTGGTGGATGAGTCTGTAGATGTCTTTCCAAAATAAGTCACAGGACTACCTCCTCGTATAGAGGTAATCTTATTCATTGACTTGTACCCAAGGATGGTACCAATATCTACACCTACATATTGGATGCCTCCCACAGAGCTTCGGGAGCTAAGAGTACAATTGGAGGAATTGTCGAGGAAGGGGTTTGGAAGACCCAGTGATTCTACATGGGTAGCCCCAGTGTTGTTTTCTAAGAATTTAGAAGGGAGATTAAGACTATAAATAGACTTTTGGAACCTGAACGAGGAGACTGTGAAGAAAAAGTATCCACTACTGAGGATTTATGACCTCTTCGATCAGCTGAAGGGAGCGAGTTGGTTCTCAATGATTGACCACAGATCAGGCTATCATCAGCTTCGAGTATGAGATGAGGACATACCAAAGACTGCCTCTAGATGCTGGTATGACCAATAGAAGTTCTTGGTGATTCCCTTCGGTGTGGAAAATTCTTTCACATTGTTCATCAGACCCATGAATGGGATCTTCCAGCCTTAACTTGATCATTTTGTAGTGGTCTTCAGTGATGAAATCTCGGTGTACTCGGCATCAGAGGAGGATCACATTACACTTGTGGATAGTTCAAAATACACTCCAAGAGAATTATCTTTCTGGTAATCTCTCAAAGTTCCATTTCTGGATTCAGGATGTCCACTTTCTAAGACACATCATCTTGGATGCTAAATTTGCGGTGGATCTGCCGAAGATAGATGAGGTTCTTTCTTGGTAGCTACCCTGGAGCGTGACTGAGGTGATAAGTTTCCCAGGGTTTCCAGGATACTACTGGAGGTTCATACTCGACTTTTCCATAGTAGCATCACCCATATCAGCTTTGGAGTAGTAGGGACTGTTCTTTTTATGGGTAGAGAGGTTCCAGTAGAGTTTTTTAGAGCTGAGATGGATACTACCAAGTGCCCACTTATTGAGACTAACAGAATAGGACATTGGTTATGTAGTCTTATGTGACGCATCAGGGGCCGTACTAGGGTGTGTCCTGATATAGGAGTGAACAGTGATCTCCTACAGCTCACGGTAGTTGAAGTATCATGATCCAAACTACATGACACATGGTATGGAGTACACAGTAGTGGTCATTGCCTTGAATATGTGGTGGTACTACTTTATGGGTGAACAATTTACCTTTTACTCTGACCACAAGAGTATCAAGTATATCTTATCACAAAAGGACCTGAACTTCAGATAGTGGTGATGGATGGATTTCCTCAAGGACTATGACTTTGAAATAGTCTATTCTCCTAGAAAGTGGAATGTGAAGGATGACGCGCTGATTAAATGGTATAGTATTTCGCTGCTGAATGAGGAGATGGAGTATCTAGCCACAATGCATATATCCTTCAAGGATGATGATGGAGCAGCTTACCTCCATTCTATGACTATCACTCCCACACCCCTTCAGAAAGTTAGGGAGACACATCTTGTGGATATTGACTGTGAGGCTCGGTGTGCTCAAATATCCTCAAGATAGGCTCTTAATGTATTTTCGACGATTGGGGAGCACGTCAACCTTTTAAGAGGACCCACCATGGTACCAATGACATTACGGGGGTAGGTGTTGAGGTATTTCCACACACGCAATTTGTTGTTACAACCTAGTGTGCCGAATATGTACTAGGACCTCTGACATTAGTATTGGTGTCCAGGGATGAAGAAAGTAGAAGTAGAGTTTGTTTCATGATGCCTCACTTGTCTGCAAGGGAAGGCTGAGCATCAGGTTCCAATAGTCTTGAAACAGCCACTTGATGGACCAGAATAGAAGTGGGATAGGTTCTCAATGGAATTCATAATTGGGTTACCACACACATCTAGGGGCCACGATTCTATATGGGTGATTGTTGACCAACTCACCATGTCGGATCACTTCTTACCCATCTAGGAGAAGGGATAGGTAAAGGGAAAGGGACGCCTCTATATCCATGAGATAGTGTGGCTTCATGAGGTTCCTTCGATGATCATCTCAGAACGTGATGCATGCTTTACATCACAATTGTGGAAGGGGTTGCAGGAGGCATTTGAAACCCAGATGCGCTTGAGGACATCTTTTCATCCATAGATAGATGGTAAGATGGAGCGGACCATATTGTATATGGAGGACTTGCTTAGTGCTTCTATCCTTTGATTTTGGTCACACATTGTAGGACCAACTACCACTAGTGGAATTTGCGTACAACAATAGTTATCACTCTACCAATTGCATGGAACCTTTTTAGGCTTTGTATATGTAGCCATGCAGATCACCTCTATGTTGGACTGACCCAGGGGGTCAGAACTCATGGGTCTAGAGTGGGCATGGGCTAACATTAAGAAGGTGTAAATCATCCAATAACAGATAAGGACTATAGATAGAATGAAAAATTATATTTAGATAGGAGATGGAGACCCTTGGAATTCAATGAGGGGGACCATGTTTTCCTTCTGGTCTCACCCTGATATGGATTGTGTAGATTTGGTTAGGGTGGAAAGTTATCTCTAACGGTCATAGAACCTTTCTAGATTCTCAATAGAGTTTGTGAGGTGGCATACTGCCTAGATATTACCTAATAGATGCATCGGGTGCATGATGTTTTTCTCGTGTTTTAGATGAGGAGGTACGTCCATGATCCACTGAACCTCATCGACTGGGTTGATCTAGACATTGAGGATGGGGTGATGTTTCCGAAGTTCCCTGTGGAGATTGATGATCAACAAGATTGGGTCCTTTTTGGATTGTCAAATCCTTTAGTGCACATTCAATGGTAGCATGGGAACCTCCATGTGAGAACATGGGAATGGGAGGGTCAGATTCATGCTCAGTACCCCTATTTGTTTGAGTTGCCCTTTTTTGGCTTTTGGGGACCTCGATCCCTAAGTTGGGGGAATATAATGTCATAAAATTTCCATGTATTTTTTTTTAATTATCTAGAATTATTTTGAGACCAGGTGCTGATACGACACCTGATTCCAAGGCACAGGGTTCCTGTAATGTAATTTTGACCTTTTTTATCTTATTTTATGTAAACATGTGAGCCGGTTTTTCTTACTTTTGAACTGGTTCTTGGATCGAAAATATGAGGGAGTTGTTGAACTCAAAATGATAGGATTAACCTATAAGGACTTATCTTCAATCGACAAGGGTCGGATGGAAAAGTTAATTTTTTGACTTTTAGGAAAATAATAAAATAAGTTAGAATAATTTATTTTATTTTTCTTCACACTGTTGAGAAGCAGAATGTGAAGCTGTGGTGTGGCGATGAGGTGACGACGAGGCTCATTAATTGAGGATTATTAATGGATCGTTGTGAAAGTGTAACCGCTATGCTGTTTCATAAATGAAACAGCGTACCAGAAACGTAGCGACATATTTATTTTCATTCAATTAAGGCATTATAGTGTTTATAATTAAACCCTATGGATTCTCTGATGAACCTACGGGGGAATTCCTCTTCAGTGAAGAACAAAATATGTCAAAGACCCCCTCTCCAATGATAAACATTGGAGGTTTGGAGTGAAGTGACAAATATTGGGGAGATGAGATAGGATCTGGGAATCGAATAATGGGGAAGAATAATAGAGGATCCTGGATCAACAACGCCATGGATCATCATCCATCGCCTATGATAGATCCAATTATCGTTATGTATTTATTTGTTCTTGAATTACTCATTCTTCATTATAAAAAAATGAATGTGGATCAACCCATGAACTGGTTGATCTGCGGATCGAGTGTTCTTGTGGAAGGGTGCTTTCCTTGGGGATTTTCATGGGGATTTTGGATAGCTTGATAGAACTATAATCCATAACCTCCCTTGTTATAAACTTCTACTGTGGAGGGAACAGGCTGACCCAAATAAGTCCCAAGACCCTCTGCCTTTTTCATTCTTCGGGGACAAACCCTCAAAATAGTGGAAAGGCGTGTTTGAGGTTGTCACAGTGAAGGAGGAAACTCTACAGTCCTGTAGGCATGGATGGTTTGAGAAACAAATCAACCGAGCAACTCTAGTGGCCTGCATAATAACCACAGGCATGGCAGCGCCAACGGTGGCCTGTGGCGGCAGCCGCGGGTGGAAGGATTTGGAACACCCGTTGGGGTGTTGCGACAGCAAAGGGTCACGACCAACAAACTACAGCAGTGTGGTGGTGCGGCATAGACCAGCACCACGTGGAGTGGACGGCCGTCATCTGGGGCACTTGAACGTGCTGGATTCACATAGTCCATCAATTGCATGAAGTGAGTAATGATTGACCGCCTTTCGGCCATGCTGGATGAAACGGATGCGACAAAGCTGCCTCTGGCTGGACAGAAGCGATCAAATTTTTGGACTATTTGTCCCAAGGTGGTGGCGCTATCAGGAACCACTAGGTGAAGAACAAGACAAGGATAAGCCGTGTTTTTATTGGGAGATCAGGCCCGCTACATCAGGTCAGGCCGGACCTAGACCCAACCAACCCAAATTTCACTGAAACACTTGTAACTAATAGACCATGCATCTGATTTATGCACCGTCTATGGTATAAGGACCCATGAGATTAGGTGGTCCTTTTGATATACTTTATGTGAGTTTTAAAAGAGCATTCCATGCCACCATGTTAGATAAGAATTTAATCCAACTGGACCCTTTTTACAACAATATTGATATCTAACAGACCATGCATTCATTCAAAGTGTTGTATGTTGTGTTGGGACCCTTACGACGAGATGATCCTCTAGGTTACTCTATGTGGTACTTCTTGTTAGTTGAGTTAAAACCAATAGATTTAGTAGAAAATCCTCCTATAATCAAGCATGCTGACTGTGGGAATCCAGTGGCTGGTTGTGATGTGGATCAGTGTGAGAGCAACCCTCTGTGGATCAGCATGAGAGTGACCATATGTAGATCAGTTGCAGAGAAATCCTCCATGGATTAGAATGAGAGAGACCCTTCATGCATTAGCAGTAGAGAGACCCTCTGTGGATCAACATGAGAGAAACTCTTCCTAAATCATTAGTAGAGTGACTCTTCATGGATCAATAGCATAGTAACCCTTCATGGATCAGCAGCAGAGCCTTTCAACAGAATAAGATGATATATATTTATGACTAATAATCTTTACTTATGTACTCAAGTTACACCTGGTGTGCGCTGTGTCTTTTTATTTATGCTTTACTTTGAGATATTTTTTTGGTATTTTCCTTTTTGGATTTCTATAAGACCCAAGTTGGTCTTGGGGTCTCTACTGAGTATTGTTATACTCACCCCAACATGGGTTTTTCTGGAACCTCTTCTGACTCGTGCAGATGACAGACAGCTTTGACTGGGACTTTAGGGATCCAAGGATAGAAAGTTCCTAGATGTGGATCTATAGAAGTGGTGTGATGAAGTGACATCTGATGTTGATCTATACCTACCCTTCTAGTAGGATCCTTGGCGGATGACCTCCAGAGCTTGTAGTTATTTTTCTGTACTCTCCTTTCACTTTGTCTTGTATTCCATCCCCTTTTACTTTCTATAGTACTTGTGCCTGTGTTTGGTTCCATTTTCAACTTAATTTATGTATAATTTCATGTATTTGTGTGTATTGGTTAAAAGGTAATGCCTTCCCTTTTTTGGGTATGCTTTTTTGTCCAAGCCGTCAACCCCTAGCCTATAGAAGGCGGAAATGGGATAGTCACAGCATGGGAAATGGGGGATGGCTCATGACATAAAAGGTACTATAAATATGTTTAAAAATTTTCTTTTCCTACTCCTCAGGTGTAATGGGAACTTTGATGCAGCCTAAAATATTCTCTATACCAAATAGTAATGAGTTTTACCTAGTAATATCTCTTGAATTAGGTCAAGAAATGGAGTAGGAAAATTTTCTTTTCTAGTGAACTGGTTCAATTTCAATTATCAAAAAAACACTATAAATATTTCATACTATCATAATAATTAATCCATTTTTATCATTCTTTTCTATGGTCTGTCTAGTTTTCATAGGCTCTATATGAATTAGAGTTCCCATTGTGAATCAGAAATAGGGTAGATAATAACTACTTATAAATATTTTCAATATTCTTTTTAACTAACTTCTTTATATTTGTCTCTAGTACTATATTTATCTCTCTAATATATTTTTCATCTTCTAAAAAAATATAGGCGTGGTTATTTTTAAACTAATTCCTTATATGTAGCATAAACTCCATCCTATAACTTTTACATTTTCTCCCAAAATACTCATAGGATTTTATTATTTATTAGGAGACTAGTTGATAATAATAATCATTAGTAACTTGTTCCTTTTCATTATAAACAAATATTTTTAAATTACTAGGAAAAGTTTTTTACTTAGAAATTGGGGATTTCACTAATAATGAAATAATATTTCCTTTAATTACATTTACAACCTTGTATTATTGTAAAAAAATATGAAATATCACCTCCCTCGTCATTGAATTAACAATGAAAGACATCAAAATGGTTATAAGTTACAACAAATTTAAATGGTTTCATAGGGATACCATATTTCATCAAACAAAGTCACAAAAGATTCAAATCATAACAGATTACCTAAACTTAAAATTTTATTGACATACCATATTCTTCAAAGTTATTAGGTTCTTCATTATTTGAAAGTATAAAAGAGGGAATGATCTTTTTATGGATACTTCATTGAATCAGAAATATTGAATTGGATAGTGTTCACAATAAAATTCATAGTTATAATTCCTTCATGGAAATTTATAATTGTATTAATGGTTTTCACGAATTTTTATCCTAGGATGATAGGTGATTGAGATTTTTTTTTTCAACTTAAATTCTCATCACATAGAAATCATCAAGGATGATTAAATTCAATACTGAAACCAGAACATATTCCAAAACTCCTATTGAAAATGTAGTGGATCTTTTGGAAATTTGAAAAATTTCCCTTGTGGGTTTTAACACTCCCATATAAAACATAGTAAAAACATAATGAGGTGTCACATTTATAGAATCTTTAGGATCTCATAATACAACTTTACAATACAAAGATCTAATTGCAAATTTGATATAAAATATCTCTAGATCATTACATTTGGTCTTTAGATATGGTGTGATCATTGTTGAAACACTTCTTCATAAGTTTAATCCCTCATTCTGTTTAATGCACCAAATTTCAGGGGCATATTTACTTCAAGAACTCAATATATTTTTTAATTTTTTTGGAATATTCAACTAGAGGTATGTTTATTAACAGTTTTTAAAAGGATTATAAAATATTATTTTGAATTTATTACTCCATTATTTTTTTTCATTTAGTCATTATCAACAAAAAATATATAGGAAACTATATATCTCCCATAAAAAAATTTGTATATGTATTTTTATTCTGTTTTTAAATTTTCAAGCCTATCTTAATTTTCCTCTTCTTATTTTTCTCAGGTCCAGTTTTTATAATTATTTTCAATTTTATCTACTTCCACTTTCTCATAATTATGATGTTTCTTTTTGGAATCTGATTTATATGTTTGGTGAATAACAATACCACACATTTACATTACTATACTCCTATTACTTTTGGGGATTTGAACTTTTTGAGATATTAATTTTTTAATATTTTATATTAGTATTTCCAAAAGGCTTCATAACTAATTTCTTAATTAATTCACCTCATTTATTAACTGGTCAACCTCTAAACCTTATTGACTCCACACATGTTATTGTGAACAATTTGATGACTGCTTCAATGGTTTCTTTTATTGAAATAGTAGTGGTTGTGACGATTATTAGTTGTAGGTATGTGTTTATGGTTATTATAATAATATAAGTTGTTTATATTACTAAAAAAATGGTTATCTTTCTTGATTTTATTTATTAATAAATCCATATTAGAATTCATAATTATTTCTTTATGATTTTTTAGTCTAGTGAAATTGATTTTGTTGATAGAAAATTGTACATATTTCAATTCCCTTCACTTCAACACACTGACCAGTATAATGGTATGGGGAAGAACATAAAACACATTCCATTACTGACTATGTTTTCTCAATTAACTATTTAAGTCTCATTTTTCTAACAAGAGTGGTTAATTCCTTATGTTTTACCTCTAAAGAGGGGTGATTAAGGTAATCTTTGTTCATGCATTCCTCTGGTATGATTTTTTATTCTGTGAAATTATTTAGAATTATAATTTATCTTCGTAATCATTCTTTTAGAAATACTACATATTTTTCTAATATAGCTCATTCTAATGATGCATGAAATATATTTTTGACACTATAAAGTTGAACTTGATATAATAATAGTAGAAAATGATTCTTCTCGTGGATTTTTTAGGAAATTTTGCTAAAAACGTCTTAAATATTTACCAACAATCATACAAGGTCTCTCATGTTGCCTTTCTTATATTATGGATCTTCTTTTTTTATTATGGTGAATTTTAAAGTGAGGAAAAACCATTAGAGGAAGATCCCATAAAGATTATCTATATATTTTACTTCTTTAATTTTTTTCTGTACAACCATTCCTTATCTTCTTATTCCTATTATAAAGGAAAGCCTCCACATTTAAGTTTCTCTTTAGATACATTTCTATGATTGTTCATGGAATATAATAAGGTGAATTTTTATATATTATTTTTTGGGTATTCACTTAAAATAACATGAAATATAGTAAATAATTGTATCAGATTAGTCATTATTTCAAATTTAGATTACAAATAATTTTTGGAAATATATATATTTACATTAACAAAGTGGGGTGCGGACAGATCTCTTAGAGTCTGGTTAGGGTCCCCTACTATGGTTATAGAGACATAGTGAATGTCGAGAGTTTCACTGGACTCTAATCATTCAATATTGACAAAATAATCTTGTAAATTTAGTATCTTAAGTTTTATGATCATGGTTCACTCAATCATAGGATTAAATATAATTGTTTCACCAAATTACAATGGGCAATACATTTTTATTGTTAAGAATTTGGAACCACTTACTTGGTAATAGCACCAAATTTTTGACATAGCTATCATAGTTGTAAAACACATACTTAAAAACTCATATTATATTATATATAACATAATAGATCATATTTTTTGTCTCTAAAGGGTTGTCAAATTCATTTTTCACCATTATTATAAAAATGGGGCTTTGTGTATTTGAATTAAGAGAAATTAGAAAATAATTTCGAAATACTGATATTTATAAAAATATTGAAATGATTCAAGTTATAGTGTTGTATTGACAATTATAATTCTATCCTTATATTAAAATAGTTCACTCTTCTTCTTATTAGTTAATAAATTAAAGAATATACAATCATTGAATCCTTCATGCTAAGTTGATAGAAATAGTGTAGATTAACCAATAAGTAATCACTACATTATCAACCCTCTTTCTTGTGTGTGTGAAAATATATAAACTACCCCTAAACAATAAACCACCCCTAAACTTTTCAGCAAATCCCAAATAGGTTTTGGTGATCCAAATCAATTACAATGTAATGCACTACCTTTACACACATATAAAATATATTTATATACTCGCCAATATTACGAGAATGATTCATCAAATATAAGAGAAAATTTATATATGGATATATATATGATTAAAAATTAGGGTAGAAAACAAATAATATGATTAATAGCTAGAATACTATTGCATTCAACATATTATCCTACGACTTAATAAATGTATTTATTAATAAGAAAATATTGTATTACTTTAAGGATATACTCATTTGTTTATAAAGGGTTCTCATTCTACTTCCCCACCACTAATAGTTTTTACCCCCATATTTAATAGGTAACATATAGTGGTAAATAAAGGAATCATTAATGATAATAGTTTTATAATATAGATTTAAAAACTCAAATATTTAATAACCTCTCCCTTAATCCTCAAGATACATTACATATATTTAATACTTTCTTATTTCCTTTTTAGTCAACATTAATTATATTATACACCTTAAAAATTAAAATAACCTCCCTGAGATCTTATACTTTTTAAAATATGCATTTTTTAATTATTTATTCCCTTAATTAGTTAACATTTTGATTTAAGAGATTAATTATTCTCTAAATCAAAAATATTATCCTTTTGATTAATGTATGAGGTAAAAAATTATATTTATTGTATTAAATTTTTTAAGATGTTGGAGTTCATTTCATGTAAAAAAATAAATTTCATGATATGAACTTTCCCAAGACATAACTTGGTTCTAAAGGAATTTTTTGCCTTCAACTGATTGCAATCCACTTGGTGTGACTATACTTTCCATGAGAATTTCATCTTCGGTTTGGTAGAATTATTGAGCTATTCCAATTACTCTTCACATTGTGTATTAATTATTCATGGTGTGGGGATTTGTTTCTCTTTATTTTCTAAATTATTTATTCATACATTATATTCTATTCTTGGTAACATCATAATTTTTACAAATTAAGGAATCATATATTTCTTCTATGATATCTAATGAAAAATATTATGTATCTTCCTTTATTCTAGTGATAAACACATCAACCCAAAAATATTATATATACTCCAGTGGTGATGTAAAACATATTATGTAATGGAAGAAACTTCTTACACATGGAAAACAAATGTTACGCATCGATCACTTCTTCAAATGGGAAAGTAAAAATTCATATATATCAAATTATGGATATTAGATACTTCCATACATTTTCACTTAATTCAATTAAAACCAATGAATATATCTAACCTAATAACCAATGATATTACATATCACTTGTAGTGACTATCCCATTCTATTTTTTTTTAACTGAATCATCTCTTTTTAAAACAAATATTCTATAATCCTCAACAATCTTATGTATTTAATTATTTTTCGAATATTTCAATCTCCATATTAGAATGACTCTTATGTATTTATCTTGGTACTTTTTAAAATTATCTTTATAAGATAATTTAACTACATATTTATTCTCTTAATGATTCTAAACCAAATGTTTTTCCTTCAAAAAATAAAAAAAATGATTATCAAAAGTTATCAATTAATTTTATTCCTTCAAAAAACTAAATCAATTAAATTCACAATTTTGGCTATTTTGATCAATATTCACAAAATTAAATGAAATGGATCTTAAGTTCCAAAACACCCTAAGACAATATTAAATAATAAATATTAGATGATAAAATTAACTGAATATCAATTGAATAAAATTAATCTGTTTCCTATATCAAGGGGATATATAATTTTAGGCCCACCAATTATCATATATGATGTCCAAGAACCATATTATAAATAAACCACATAGAATATTTCATTCCATAAACATAATCATATAACATAACCCGTAAAATTATAAATAATTTAAAAAAAAAAGTGTTGGCCAATTTTTTGTTGAGAGGAAAATTAAAACAGAAAAAGAATATTGGTGAACTTCAATAAGATTATCCCAACAAAAATTCCAAGAAAATATTAGATATAGTTTTGAGAGAAAAATAGAAAGATATGTTAAAGTTCTAATTTTAAATAAAACCCTCAACCTCAAGTCCTAAATCACTTTGTACATAATAAAAAACATGAATAATTAAATTACCTTAATTATTAGCTTTATTTAGAAAAAATTTCATGTTTATTTATTTATTATTATTTACTTTAACTCATTTATTATCATCAAATATTAATTTATTTTATTAATTCTTCTAATTTAGGTTCTTTTGAGACTGGTCAATCTATAATTCCAAAATATCATCGTGTAATGATAATGGTCAAAAATAATTTTCTAATGATTTCATAAACACAAGAAGCTTCAAGGTATATGTTGTAGGTCATTACATAGGTAAACTAGTTCAATATCTTAATAGATAATTATAATTTAGAAACTCTTCCTCGATAACTTATTTTAGAATCTTAAAATTAACATTGACTATATACTTTTAATATCATAATATTAATGGTTATATTATAATTAAAAAATAATTTTATTATAAATAAAGTTATATTAAATCACAAAATAAAATTTTAAGATCATCCATGAAAGTATTAATTTAAAATTAAAACATCATCATTCACTTAGGTAGCGTAAAATAACCACTTCTGACTGATATTTTTTAAAAGATTTCAAGTGAAAATAATTAAAAATAAATGTTTTAATTTTATAAAAATATTATAATTATATTATAATACTATTTTAAAGTTTGGTTTAAAGGTGAAACAAATTTTATAAAAGTTAATAGGGAATTGAAAATAAAGGAAATGGAATTTGAAATTAATAATTTAACATCAACAATTATAAAATTAGTGGGAATGAGGAATATATCTCAAAAAAGATTAAAAAGGTGATTATAACATGAAAACATAATAATTACAGAAAAATAATAGGTAGTTTTAAAAAAATAAAGAAAAATAATCTAAACAAGAAAGAAGAAAGACACTTGGTAACCCTTACCTTATTCTTTGAGAGTCGTTTCCTTTAGTGGGAGTCTAAATCCTTTGTTAAGGGGAATTTTAGTAGGAAGAGAGCCTTTTAAACATAGAAATTAAATTTTATAGAGGTATTTAATAAGGATATTGATATAAAAACATACTTTGGATTTGTTTTTAAGTGAATATAATTAGTTTCCTTTTATAAACAAAATTTGATGGGAGTTTTTCAAAAAAAAACAATATTTAAGAGTTAATAATGTAATATTAAACTAACAAGTGGATCATAAATGGAAAATAAAAGATATTTTAGGTCATATATCATAAATATATGTTTCAGGATAAATTTTTTAGAATATTAATTAATTTAAAATTGATTTTTAATAATAAATACAATCTAAAGTTATTTATAACTTTAATGTTATATATTGAATCAAAAAAATATAAATAACTATGTAATTATACTCTATATATTTAAATGAATAAATTTATATCATATGTATCCTTCATAAAAATACAATACTCTAATTCATATAATCCATATCACTTTAAATATTTTAAATCCTCTTTTTTTTAACTTTTCTCTGTCTTGCATAAGCATTATCTCAACACTGCGTAACAGTTTTAGATAATTATCATATAATTTAATTTTGAAACTAAATTAATATGATAAATATAAATTATTATTTTTAATTATTATTATTTATATCCTTTTATAAAATTATGTATTCCATTTTATACAATCATGACATTCTTAAGATAATAATTTTGATATTTCTTAAATGTGCAATCAATGGGAAAAATTTAGATAATTAACTTGTTATACCATTTTAAAATTCATGATTACATATAAATATAATTTATTAATAATTATATATACTTATAAAATTTTATAATCATCTTATAAATTCTCATTACTATCACATAAACCATCAATTTTGATTGTTCATATTTTGTGCAAGTAGTGCATCGACATTGATAAACATTTTCTAATTTATCTTGACATAAATACAAATTAATATTAATTTGATAATTGTTTTGTTATATTTTGAGTATATTATAATGTAATACACATTATATATTCTTTTTATAATATGATATATAATTTTAGAAAAAAATATAATAATAAAAAGTAAAATTCTCTTAGAACTCAAACACTTATTTTAAAAGGTGTTGAGTTATTTTACTCAATATCTAACCAATTAAAAATCACCTTTTAAACATTGAAAATTAATGTATTATGTAAATTCAATATTTGTTTTGTTCAATATATTTATAATTTATTTCATATCAGTATATATATATATATGATTCGACCGGAGGTGAACGTTTAGGGTGATGATAAAATCATTTGACGAGAATCCTCACACATATCCTATTGTAAAGAGATTATTATGGGAAGTTCCCCATTTCTTGTATTTTGAATCATTCATCATCATTATCCTTTAAAAATGATTATATTAATCTTGTGGGGACTGGGTAGTTTACCTCTTCTATATTGAAAATTAAGTGCCATAGTCAAATAGTCCCAGTGGGAGATTGCATGGGATCAAGTACTTCAAAAATTGGTCCTCCTAGGATATAACTTTCTCAGATGGTATCTAGTGGGTTTATTCGTAGATCCAGAAACACCCAATGTCCCTGGTATCCAAGATTCATTGACCTGCTTTCCGAATTCATTAGCACATTGGATGATTATTTGTCCAACAACACTAAAGGACTCCATTGGTTGAGAGGATGGTAAGTCGGGCTCATCGCACCCTTTTGGGGGGTATTATCGCCTATTTTTTGACTCTCTTATAGGTTTATGTTGTTTTCATATGTTCTTCAATCCTTGGTTCATTTCTGAAGAGTGTTTCCATGGGCTACCCCTGGTTTGCAGGATCATCATAGGAATATATGGATTTGATGTTATGGCGGTAATACAAAATTAATCCATACAATAAGAAACACTTGAGTTGATCTTCATCCAGGGAGGATGGAAGGTGACTTTTTATTAGGATCGGACCCATGATATGGGTTTTCTATGTATCCCCGTGAGAGGAATCATAACCCACGTAGTTCATGATAATTAAGGTTTATGCGTGGAAGATTCCCATTTGAGGGGACATGATTGTGTGGACCCTTTTTGAAGGTCACCCTTTTGAGCTCGAGCCTTCAAGAAGGCATCATATTTATCCTGTTTTGGCTAAGAATTAGAGTTCTCATATTTTTGGAATAGCTAGGTCTTACTCATGGAATATTCCCATTTGACATGTCGTGTTTGGGTAAACCCTTTTGGAAGGGAACCCTTTTGAGCTTGGGACTTCAAAAAGGCATCCTACGTATACTGGTTTGAATTAGAATCATATTTCTCATAGTTTAGAATTGTGTGGATGTTGTAATCATCATAGATATCTAAGACCACATGATTCATTCTCAGTGTGAGAAACAAGAGGATGTGAGAGGTCCAACCAACCACACACTTCCTATGATTCTAATGGGAGAGGTTGGGCCTATGGAGGAAGTGGTTGGGGAGATAGTGGGTGATGGCATGGAGTGATGAACCTTTCAATGTCAGATGACATTAGAGGTCATACAGATTGTCCCTTGGAAGATTGGGGACTTACCTCAGTGGGAGTTCCCCAAATGAATTCTGGGAAAGGTGGGGAGTGTCAACCTTGTCCCAAGGAGAACAAAACAAAACTCCGTAGATTGATCACCATTCTATATTGAATGGAAAAGAAGTTGATCAACCTCAATCCTTAGAATCGGGAGAATTACCTTGTAATCCCAAGGTTGGACTCTGAGTTACCATGGGAATGTAGATATACTGACATCACTGGATTCCAAATAATTGTGGGGAGAGCCTTCGTGACTCTACTTACCATGGGTATATAGCCCTAAAGCGGCACGATAATGCACCTGATGATCTGATCATACAGGTTTGGTGGATTTGGAGGAGGGTTTGGCCTAATTGTTGGGGGACTAGTTCACAGAGGGACTATGGAGGACTGGATGGTAACAGAGGGGTCATATTAGAACCTGAGGGAAGAATACTCTAAAACACCCCATTCTATGTAATATTTTTATATATGGTATGGGGGAGCTCCGCATACCATAATGGTATGCGGGTAGAGGGGTCTTCCACATGCTGAAGATATATGTAGGCTTGGGCATAGACCACAATGAACCACAATGGTATGTGGTCCTGAATATGGTATGTCACTCCCCTTCAATTTCCATACACGTTCTGATACAGTATGTGGTGTCGGGATAAGTCTATATAGCTATACACAAAGCATAACACCATATCGAAAGAGGTTCCAGGAAAATATTGTTCACTGGAAGTTTATCTTTGAGAAATATATGGTTCACAATTTCACCAATTAGGTTTTTGGTTCTCTTATTATTATTAAGTTCCATTGTTTTATGGTTCACATCTGATTGTACCTATAGAAAACATGGTTTTCAATTCAGGATTCACTGATGATTCAAGACTGAAGTTGGAATCCTCTGATAACTCTTTCATCCAACCTTTAGGGTCCTCTTCGTGCTTTATTCATCCATCCTTTCTCAATTACTTATGTTCTCCATTAATAGAGCATTGGGGAAATCAAATCTATGGGAATGCAGCACCATTTTTGGAAGCCCATGAAGAGATATCTTGACCCGTAGAACATTCAGTCAACCAGGGTTTGCGGAAGTTGTGGTTCGAGAGTCATGGTTCACAGAACTCTACCAATTTTCTTAATTCACAAACCACTGAGTTTACAATACAGTATGTGGATGGACTTCACGCACATTAGTCCCTCAGTGATGTGGTTCTTAGTAACTTGGGTTCACTTCCATCACTCTATGGGTCAGTGCCTCGCAGGTCATTCCGCGTAATAGTGGTATGTGGTTCATTTGGTCTGCGAACCCTTCCCAGTGATGGTACGTTGATCACATAAAATTATTTGAATATTTTAATTCCTTCATGTTTCCTCAGAATTTTGTATCTCAATTTGTGTTCCCTCACTTTTTTAGGGTTTTAGTAATGCTTTATTCCTTCTTCAATATGTTTGTAGGAGTTTTTTCTTCCCTTGGTGAAGTTTTTAGGACCCTAAAAATACCCCCATCAGAATGGGGTTCATTCGGAATGAAGAGGAGACTATTCTGATGTAGAAGCAGTCTTGAACTAAAGTTGTTCATGGAAAAACATATAGGTCTGTTAGGAGGGGACCACACCTATATATAGGGGGCCGTGTCATTTTTCATTTATAGTTTCTCATAGAGAAATGTTCTCTCGACTCTCCCTCGGATTTCTCTACCTCTACATACCATCTATTTTGCGAAATCTGTGATCATGAACTGCATCATACATGTCATGAACAGAACATGTCACCATTTATTCTACCCTCAAACCTAATTTTGGGTTTCAGTAATGGTCATTGTTAAAGTTATAACCATAATCTAGATCTCCACATAGGATAACGGTACGTGGATTGTGTGTCTTGCACATCGATATTTCCCCAGAAAACTAACTTTAAACCTAAATAATACAAACATAATCTTTTTAAGCAGAAAAATTTAATATAGACTTGGAGAGGCCTTTTTTTGTATCCTCCTTCCAAGAATCCTTATTTTTGTTGGCCAACGCTTTGGGAGCAAGCGCCTCATGAGTGTTTTGCATACCATGGTTGTACGTTGTATAATGCTTCTGCATACCGTAACAGTATGTGGGGATTGTATCTGTGTATCATGAGACACATGGGATATGGCTACCATGTATAGTTTCTAGGAACAGCATGCGGAGCCCCATGTGGTCATATTTTTAAGTCTTTTAGCCATTTTTTCATGACCTTTATCCAACAATTTTTATTGGACTAACATTTAGTAGGCTTTTAGATCTTCTTGTGAAGCCTACAATGGATCTTTCACAGGTTTAGACGAAATTGAAAAATATAAGAGCATCCATGGTGGGGATAGTGAACGCCATATTTGATCATACATTGTTCCTCATTACAGCTTCTTGAATGATCCCCTCATGCCGAATCTCTTAGCTTACCCATTGTCCATACAGTTTCCACTTTATGGATTTGGTCTTCCTGATAATGTTCCTCTAATGTTGACTAACCTCAATAACCCTTTAATTGTCTTAGAAGAATTTAAAAGACATGATCGGGCTAATATTTCCATAGGAGGAGAAGTCATAGATACTCTGATTCAGGAAAATGTGTTCATATTAGAAGGTTTGGTGTGGAATCAGGGCTATCGTAGGTGTTGAAACACTACCACAATACTAGTAACCCAAGAATACTCATATATTATCAATATTTCTTGAGAAACCCCTAATGGTGAGTAGAGAAACAAGTGAGACCATCAAGCCAGAGGTTTCCTCTCCGACGAATGGGTTGGGGAATTCTAGGTACATCACAATTGTTTGGAGTCCCATGACTAGTTGAAGGTGGTGAACTTATATCACGTAGTTTGGGTTTCTTAGTTCAAATCCTTCTCCCCAGGTTAAATACTTCCTGATCTACTAATCCACTAGTGTTCAAGAACCAGCACATTCCATTCTTCACTTGGAAATGTGGGAATTATCTTATGATACATCCACCATCTTGGAGGACTCCCCATCCTTGGAGAGATGTATGACGAGTTTCTCTCGATAGCCACTACTTGGGATAATATTGACCATGTGTCCCCATTGACAAGGATCCTACTGGTTATGGAAGACAGATTCCTTTATCATCTCCTTTAGGTTCACTCTATTATCCCATCCGAGGCATGGATAGGGTTATTATTTCATGTGAATTAAACTAATCCAAGATCTTGCTACAATCAAACTCATGCATCCCGTCAATCTCGACAGACTCTAGGGTCATATTATGCTACCCCCAAAGCGGGGTGATATACCACCTGGGTATGTGAGCTTCAACAAGACGTGTCACCTATGCTTAGATTAGAAGGTTTCTTTGCTAATTTTTTGAGAGTATGGCTTTTCCCATCCTGTAATGTATATACTGGGGTTGGGGCCTAAACTTTGAGGACGGCAGATGTGCTGGTAGAGGGTTGACCAATTAATTTGGCCATTCTTACTCTCTCCCAACATTACAAACTATTGGGACATATACAAGAAGGTAGGCCTCTACAATGTCTTAGTAGACTATTTCAATACCTATATGTGTGGATGGAAGAACACTTCCCTTGTTATAAATATTGACACATTGCAAAGGTTCCTCGTTCCATATTTCAACATGCACTTCTCAACATTTCTGTTGTTTGTCCTAGTACTTTAAGTATTATTGTTGCAATCGGGATACTAAACAATGATTATTCCTTCTCATTCACACTGCATCATACTTTTCATGGGTCATTAAGAGGCGATAGGGGCAATTAATTGGAGTAATTCTCATACATTATCACTCTTAGGGATGGGATGCTCACTACTCGCATATATCGAGTGTCTATTTGTGATCCATACATCCCTTACCTGTTTTCCAAGAAATTTTGGTGCCTCCAACCAACTTCGCTTCTTCCTGTTGTTCAGTTAAGGGGAGAGTCTCATCCCATAATTCTTTTCCAATTATGGATTATGATGATGTGGGTAGGTTCTTCTATGAAATTTATCATCCCTAATAAGATGGGATCCACTTTTCTATCACTGGAATATGACCAACTATGGGAGTGTTGTTACCCTGACGTGGTCTTGAGAAAACTAGCTCAGTGGGTCCAAAAACCTTTGACCATTGTTCTCTACAATCTAAGCCTGATGACCATGCCACACATTCCTTCTTCTGTGATGAGTGTGATGGCTACATCTTCTATTTCAAGCTGTGTAACATCCATGAGGAATATTCCACTTATTCCTGCCCTTATGGTAAGAAGACGCCTAATTCGCCACCAGAAGCATCTAGAAGAGGCTTCCTTGGTACAACCTATCTCAGAGGGGAGGGATCCATACTACTCCTCTACTATAGATATTACACATAATCTTGATGAGGCTGGCCCAAGAAGAGTATCACTATACACCCTAAAAGTCACATTTATTCTTCTGTGTCTGGCTCCATCAGTTAAACCATATATGGGTAAGGAGAGCCCCCCCCCCTCTTCGATAACTTATATTAAGTTTCTTCCCACTCCTGTAATAACACTTATAACCTATTAACACATTGTGTTGGGGGAGTATCGTAGAACTGGTGTCGCAAGGACGCACCATACAATGCAAAAACATGCATGGAATTTTTTATGTGTCCTTTATGCAGAAACACCTATGGCTAGTTTCGCTGAAGATACTGGAAAATTTTAATGGTTATTCACCAATCTGGGTTCTATTGTATTATATTATCAGACTTACATATCCTTATCTAGAAGATCATCATAGCTCGAGAATACCTCACTTCTTCTAAGAACAAGCTTGCCAAGTTCAATTCTTTCTATCATCTGGTGATGACCTTTTTCGATATTTCGAAGGAACTCTATCTATTAAAGGAAAAAAGGTGAAGGATCATGATTTATTGATCACCTAAAATAATGTTTTATAGGAGTGTGAAGACCGCACAGCAAGGTTGAGGTCTCAACTGGCCAATTCATGTGCCAATTATGATGTTATCCAGAAGAAAGGACATAATTAACCTTAAAGTCATTACAGAATGGGTGAATCCAATGGTCAAGGATGAATAGAATAAGAGAGGTTCTTTAGATTAAACTCTTAATGGCCCAAGATAGTCACATTCCATTATTTTGGAAAGGGTGAGCCATGCCATATTTTATATTTCCCTAAATCATGAGGTATACTCTTTTTCATTTTGATACTGTGGAGAGACACCAAATTGGTGATGTTCCTCCATATTTATTTTAAACTCAATGAAACTAATTTTCCTTAAAATTATTTTTATTTGTCATTTTTTACTATTTAAATTAATCAAAATCAATTATATAAATATAATTTCGATCTGGTATTATTTTAAACCATGATTCGGCACCAGTAAATTGAAATAATCGAATGAGGCTCTAATTTTTTTCCTGGTCTGGGGGACTCAAAGAGCGTAGTTAAACTATAGTTGAGATTTTATGGAAAACCTCACAAACATTTGTATATTTTTCATTATTACACTAAAATTTTTTGAAGCCTTCCTAATGTAACATCCCAAGATTCCATGGTACGCTTCTCTTTGAATAATAGAGCAGTGTGTGTTGTATGCAACCTCAAGTTCTAACACACCGCGACCAATCACAATAGTTGTTATGAATATTAATACCCACTTTCCAAAATTTTATAAATTTCATATTTCAAAATGGAATTCATTTTTGGATTTGGAATATAGAATTTTTTCTAGGGTGAAATTTTGGAACTTTTCAGATAACTTTTATATTTTGATGAATAGTGAAAATTATTAATTTTAATTAAAAACAACTTTTTTAATCAAAGTAATTAATAGTGATAAATTATACTATTTAGTGGTTTTAAAGTATAATTTTAATATAATTTTACCATTTTATCCAATGGTGGTCATTAGAATTAATTTCACTTTTAATTGGACATAAACAATTGTTAATCTTTTGATTGATATTGTTTCTTAAAAACACGCTATTTGTTTTGACAACGAGAATTAATTATAAAATTAATTAATGCAACATATATGTTTATAATTTTTTAAAATAGGCACCATTTTTGAATTCAGAATATCAATTACAGCTTAGGGTGAATTTTTGGTATTTTTCGGAAAAACATCAATTTTTGATGAATAGTGAAACTACTAAGTGGTAGTTTAAAAACTAATTTTTCATGTAAATGAAACATTAAAACTTCTGTAATTTGATATTCAAAAATCTGACATAAATTGTTTTCATTAAGAAGAAAAATGTGGTTCAATGGGATTAAAATAATTTTTTGGTGAATAGTAACTTTTAAGCTTTATTAATCATGATTAAAGGTAATTAGTGAAATTTAAGGTAAAAATGATATTATAAAAATTGGAAAATATCTTTACACTCGCCCTACCCTTATTGGATGAGTCATGGATGAAAACAAAATCCATGGGTCAACTTGGGGACCCCATGGAGCCACTTGGGAAAGAAAATGATATTAATAACTTTTTTTAAAGTAAAAAATAAAAGTGTCACAAACATGTGTTTTTTAATAAAACAATTATTAAATGGGGTTATATAAGTTAACATTTTGACTATAAATATTCATTGGAAACATAAAAAGATTTCCTACATCATGGTATTTTTTTTATAATTTTTACACATTAAAGAAATTAATTTTTTATAACACCATGATGATGCAACAATTACCTCATTAATTAACGATTTAAATAAAATGAAAAGATAATGTAAAATCTAAGACTTACACTTGTCAAAAACCTATTGGATGAGTATATTTGGAACCCTTATCGCCTTATCCTCCAAATATATAATTTTGGGACCTTTGAAATCTGAAAAGCACTTCATAATAATGTAACATTTCATGACATTCCAAGAGTGCCCCTCCTCTCCTCTTATAAAAGGCCCCCACCTCTACCACCTTATTCATACCTTCAAGCGATTTGGCTCAGAGAACCTCTGACCAAGTACTCTATCAAATTTCCTCTCTTACTCCTAGAATCCTCACTTTGGGCATAAGTATTCCCAAGGAATCATTTGGCTCAAATCAATAAGAGTTACCAGATTTTAAGGTAATGTCTTCTCTTATGTTCTTTTGTTCTATTTTGCTTCTCCAAACCCTTAAACTCTTTTTATTCCTTTATTTTGTAAAAACAAAAATATCTTAAATATACTAGGATGTTTTTATGAGAAGGATTTGATTTACACTTACACACACCTTCATTGAATGGTTAAAGAAAATACTGTTTTTGTGGGTGGCGAGCTACTACCTCACGAAACGATGATTGTTCAACCTTCTTTTAACACATCTCATGGTGTCCATTAACATGTCACTATATTTATATATTATATATATTATTATTTTTTCTTTATGCTTCTGTTTTTTTCATTTATGGCATACCTTTATGATATTATATTGGAATTATAATATACCTTTATATCATTATGATTCCATTCCATTAAATATGAAATAGAAATGAAAGCAGTGTTCATGCGTACGTACGGCTTACCCTCTCCATGAACGGTGCATTTCATTTCTTACCTCTAAATGTTACGTAATATTATGAATGAATGTATATACTAGATATATATTATATATATAATATCAACATCATGAATATAATTCTGGATATAATGGATATTTTACCACATGAACAACTTGTAATTATATGAAGTTTATTTTTGACTCAAGTACCAATGATCGACAAAATGACCATTATTAACATAAGTAATTACATAATGTTCATAACATGGTAATAAGTGTTAGAAAAGGAATAATAGACTTGAAAAATGTTCTTAAGAAATTATAAATTAACTCTATTTTATTATTTAGGAGGTTAAATAATGGTCGAGTCAAGTTGGACACGAGGTAAGGAAACTTTATAACCCAATTTCCATTATTTGGGTTAATCTCCTACTTTCAAATTATGTCATGATATTATTATGTCATATCTTGTATTTATACTTTCTTTATGTATACTTATATTGTATACACATAATGGATCTATTTTATTTAAAAAATATCTTTGTAAGAGACTTCGTCTCAATCTCCTTTCATTGAGGCATATTTTTTTTTATACACAACTTTCTTTTATACAGTGTATAAACCCCTTTGACTTTTACGTTTATTAAAAAGGAAAATAAATACAAAGTTTTAACTTTTTTTAAATGAAAAATAAATACAAAGTTTTTATTTTCTTTTATTTTGGTATTGAAAATGGTTTTGAAAGTGTTTTTTTATTATATCAATGTGTTGTATTGATATCTTGTGATTGAAATGTGGAAATGTTATGTTTTTTTATGCATGTTTTATGTGATATAATTATGTTACGGCTTATGATATGTTTAAAACTGTTCATATGAGGAATTCATTGGACTTAATAAGTGGCGGGTGGAGCCCGTTATAGCTCCTCGATGCATCGGTAGGTCTCATAAGACAAACTAGTGTCTGGGCATGAGGCCTTGACAAAATCTTATTTGTAGTCTTTGCATGAGGCCTTGAATACGTGGTTTTGATTGTCTGCCATTATACATTCCATCATTATGAAAGTGGTTATTGATATTTCATGTGATTATTCGACTAGTATAATATCCATGTGAATAAGTAAATGGCATTATTTCATTTTATTTTCCCATATTATGCTGAAGTTTAAGTTTAAAAGGATTTTTTTTTAGTTATACATTGCCTTAAATATTGATGTTTATTTATGAAAGCTTATACTATATTGTTATCCTTACTGAGCATCTGAGCTCACCCCTTCCAATGTTTTAATTTTTCCAGGATTGTGAAGAAGTATATTATGAATGACCTGCAGGGATAGTATGAGGGGATATGAAGACAAGATGTTGTTGTAGTTTTGTTTTACTTTATGATGTAATGTAATACTTATGAATGTATCTAGTGTTTCCAAGGCTACTAAACTAATCGGTCTTTCGAGACTTAATATTTTGTGATCATGCCAATGTTACGCAATAATGCACTGACTCTGGGTAACTGGTGTCAGGGCGTTACAGTTGGTATCAGAGGCAGTTTAGTACTAGCCTTGGAAGCTTGATTTAGATAAAATCTGATTAGAGCACATAGCCCAAAGATAGACTTTGAGGATTAGTATAGAATAACTTCCTAGAATTTTAGTATTATAGAGATTTTTTGAGTTTTATGAGCAATACATCCCTGTCTAGATACGAGAAGGTAGAGGCAGCTCCGGCAGAGATGTACCTAGGGGTAAAAATTGAAAACACCGCTTTGAGCTAGACTCGAACGGGAACTGGTGCACGACAATGGTCCTTGCTGCACTCTTGGTTACGACACTCCCGGGGGATATACTTAGGATAAATCTCATTTTTTTACAAACCATTATGAAGGGTTTATGAGTATATACTTCCTCAATGAATTTTTTTTTATGATTATGGATTATATCCATAAACTGTTCAATTTATGTTAAGTGTTTTACAAGTAGGTAATTATGTATTTTGATTGATAAATTGATCTAGTTTATGCCATTGTTTAGAAACGGTTCCTAGTGGAAGGAATGGAAACAGTATCAATGCACGCACTCGATGTAGGGATTTCCCTCCTGCTCAAGATAATTATAGTGGAGCTGGTGACACAACTGGTGTTGATCAACTTATCACCATACTGGGACAACTCACTCACGTTATGAATAATAACCTTACTCGTATGGACCACCATGATTCACAACGTGGAGGATCAATGTTAGATCGTTTCATGAGGCAAAAACCACCAACATTTAATGAGGGTATAAATGAATTAGTAGCTAAGCAATGGATAAACTCCTTAGAAAAAATATTCCATGCCTTGGGGAGTAGAGAAAGGGATAAAGTTGTCATAGAAATTTACCGCCTCGCTGGAGATGCCGATCAATGGTGGTTGCTGATTCAAAACATGAAGGAAGATGATGAAGTATCAAATATGGAATGGAGGGAGTTCAAAGATATTTTATTAGAAAAATACTTCCCACGTGACCATCGAGAAGATACAGAAATTCAATTTCTGAGTCTGAGACAAAAGAAGGATGATAATGTCGTAAAGTATGAGGATAACTTTACAAGGTTAGCAAGCAAGCAGCAGATTACATACGTAACCCAAGAAGTAATATTGATCATTTCTTTGATGGGTTAAAACCATTTCTCCTTCGAGCCTTAGTCTCACAATCTTTCTTGTCGTACGAAGATATTGTCCCATGTTCTATCAAGATAGAAAAGGAATTCTCTAAATCTTATGACAATAAATTAAATCAAGAGAAGAAGAGAATGGTGGAATAAGAGACAAATAAAGGGAAAAAAGGGAAAGAAGGATTTTCCATTATGCGATAATTTTGGGAAGAATCACCCCGGTACTTGCCTAAAAGGAATGGGAGTTTGTTATAAATGGGGAGAAACAGGTCACCAGGCTCGTGATTGCAAGGTAAAGAAAACGGCTATCAATGTTGAATGCTACAATTGTAGGTAAATGAGGCATTATTCAAATGAATGTCCAAAGCTTCAGGGAAACTTACCTCAAAAAAGGCCAAGGGATCAAGGAAAATCTTATAATGTTACTACAGTTGAAGTGGAATGATTAATGTATTAGTGATTTTGGACTCAAGGATTATATTCTGGTTATAAGAATAATGTGATATATATAAGGATTATACTGTATTACTTTTTGTTTTCATTAAGGTTTTAATATGATGAAGGTAATCATATTTTAGTATGTGAAAATAATAGAAACTTTACTTTGTTTGTAGAATCTGATATTACAATTGATTTTGGAATTTAGAGACCTTTTAGAGAATGTCTGGACAGATGTATTTTGGATAACTATAAAGGTTGGAATGGATTAAGTTGAACTTTGGATAGTATTGTTTAAGGTTAAAACATTTATGAAGATTATTTTTGGAATATTATAATATTTTAGTTTTAGGAAAAGGACAACCTGTAGGTTGGGGGATAACTCGTCACGTCGGACAAAGCTGTAGAAATTGAACCCACACCCATAGTGCGATATGCCTTTATTAACTACCACTATCCTACAGAAATTCCTTGGTTATTACAAAATAGTTTTCCTAATCTAAATGGTATGTGTTAATATTTGGAACCTTTCACGATTAATATAAACATAATATTTTTGAGTTCTATTATCTTTTTGGGTGAAAGATGGGTTTGTGGTAAAAATTTATTAAAGAATGAAAGTTTACATGACAAGTATTCTTAGTAAATCACCTAAATAAATTCCTCAACTTTATCAAAGTTAACTTAAAACAAAAACGTTGTCGGTTAACTTTTCCTACTGGGGAATCAATGATCGTTTAACTAATCACAAGTTTTTGATTTTCTTGTAGTTAACTTTCTCCTAACCCTGTTTTCTGCAAATCTCCATCATACCTTGATGGTTTTATTTTCCTCCATATCCATATTTTCATAGAAACCTAGTATGGGTTATCTCGGGTGACCTTTGTACTTCTCTTTCTTTCTTTTAAAGTTATATTTTTATTAACCTTATTTCCGATGTGGGTTTTCCACAAAGGTATTTTCTACTTTCAACCTTTTATTTTAGAAGAACAATTTCAAATTGTGAGGATGCAATTTATTGAAGGAGGGGAGAATGTAACACCCCAAGCTTCCATGGTACGCTTATCTTTGAATAATAGAGCAGCGTGTGTTGTACGCAACCTCAAGTTCAAACACACCGCGACCAATCACTATAGTCGTTATGAATAGTAATATCCACTTTTTTAAATTTTTTAAATTTTATCTTTCAAAATGGAATTTATTTTTGGATTTTTAATATCGAATTTAGCTTAGGGTGAAATTTTGGAACTTTTCAGATAACTTTTATATTTTGATGAATAGTGAAAATTACTAAATTTTAATTAAAAACAAATTTTTAAATAAAAATAATTAATATTGATAAATTATACTATTGAGTGGTTTTAAAGTATAATTAGAATATAATTTTACCATTTTATCCAATGGTGGTCATTAGAATTACTTTCACTTTGAAATTGGACATAAACAATTGTCAATCTTTTGATTGATATTGTTTCTTAAAAACACGCTATTTCTTTTGACAACGGGAATTAATTATAAAATAAATAAATGAAACTTATATGTTTGGAATTTTTTAAAATAGACACCATTTTTGAATTCAGAATATCAATTATAGCTTAGTGTGAATTTTTGGTATTTTTCTGAAAAACATCAATTTTTGATGAATAGTGAAACCACTTAGTGGTAGTTTAAAAACTAATTTTTCGTGTAAATGAAACATTAACACTTATGTGATTTGATTTTCAAAAATCTGACATACATGGTTGTAATTAGGAAGAAAAATGTGGTTCAATGTGATTAAAATAATTTTTTGGTGAATAGTAACTTTTAAGTTTTATTAATCGCGATTAAAGGTAATTAGTGAAATTTTAGGAAAAAATGATATTATAAAAATATGAAAATATCTTTACACTTGCCCTACCCTTATTTTATGAGTCATGGCCGACCAATAAAATCCATGGGTCAACTTGGGGACCCCATGGAGCCACATGGGTAAGAAAATGTCATTAATAACTTTTTATTTAAAGTAAAAATAAAAGTGTCACAAACTTGTGTCATTTTACTAAAACAATTATTACATGGTGCTATATAAGTTAACTTTTCGACTATGAATATTCATTGGAAAGCTAAAAATATTTCCTACATCATGGTATTTTTTTTATAATTTTTAGAAATTAAATAAAGTAAATTTTTATAACACCATGATGGTTCAACAATTACCTCATTAATTAACGATTTAAATAAAATTAAAAAATAATGTAAAATATAAGACTTAAACTTGTACAAAACCTATTAGATGAGTATATTTAGAACCCTTATCACCTTATCCTCGAAATATATAATTTTTGGACCTTTGAAATCTGAAAATCTTTTCATAATAATGTAACATTTCATGACTTTCCAAGAGTGCCCCTCCTCTCCTCTTATAAAAGGCAACCACCACTACCACCTTATTCAAACATTCAAGCCATTTGGCTCAGACAACATCTACCCAAGTACTCTATCAACTTCTCTGTCTTACTCCTAGAAGCCTCACTTTGGTCATAATTCTTCCCAAGGAAGCATTTGGCTCAAATCAATAAGAGTTTCCCGATTTTAAGGTAATGTCTTCTCTTATGTTCTTTTGTTTTATTTTGTCTCTCCAACCCCTTAAACTCTATTTATTAATTTCTGTTGTAAAACCACAAGTATCTTAAATATACTAGGATGTTTGTATGAGAAGTATTTGATTTACACTTACACACACCTTCATTTAATGGTTAAAAAACAAACTGTTTCTGTGGGTGGCAAATTACTGCCTCACGAAATGATGATTGTTCAACCTTCTTTTAACACCTCTCATGGTGGCCATTAAGATGTCACTATATTTATATATGATATATATTATGTTTTTGTTTTCCTTATTCTTCTGTATTTTTTATTTATGGCATACCTTTATGATTTCCATTATGGGTAAACGCAATAATTTCATTTTAGGAAATGCGGACTACAACCCCCTCAAAGTTATTTGAATCGTTAATGCCATATGTGGGATGTATAAAGGATGGAGTAAATGATATTATATATGATATTATACTGGAATTATAATATAACTTTATATCATTATTATTCCATTCCATTAAATATGAAATATAAATGAAAGTAGTGTTCATGCATACGTACGGTTTACCGTCTCCAAGAACGGTGCATTTCATTTCTTACCTCTAAATGTTATGTAATATTATAAATGAATGTATATAATGTATATATATTATATATATGATATCTACATCATGAATATAATTCTGGATATAATGGATATTTTACCACATGAACAACTTGTAATTATATGAAGTTTATTTTTGACTCAAGTACCAAAGATCGACAAAACGACCATTATTAACATAAATAATTACATAATGTTCATAAGATGGTAATAAGTGATATAAAAGGAATAATAAACTTGAAAATGTTCTTAAGAAATTATAAATTAACTCTAGTTTATTATTCATGAGGTTAAAGAACAGTCGAGTCAAGTCGGACACGAGGTAAGGGAACTTCTTAACCCAATTTCTGTTTTTTGGGTTAATCTCCTACTTTCAAATTATGTCATGATATTATTATTTCCTATATTGTATTTGTACTTTATTTATGTGTACTTATATTGTATACACATAATAGATCTATTTTATTTAAAAAATGATCTTTGTAAGGGACTTCGTCTCAATCTCCTTTCATTGAGGCATATTTTGTTTTATACACAACTTTCTTTTATACAGTGTATAAACCCCTTTGACATTTAAGTTTATTCAAAAGGAATATTTTTATATGAATCATTTTACTAAACGACAAAAAGGAATGTTTTCTTGTCGTATGTATGCGGCGACAATGATTTCTCCACCGTCGGGACCATTATTTCAGTTTCGGCTTCCTCTGCAATCCATAATTTGTTTTAAATGAAAAATAAATACAAAGTTTTATATTTCTTATATTTTCATATTGAAAATTGTTTTGAAAGTGTTTTTTTATTATATCAATGTGTTGTATTGATATATTGTGATTGAAATTTGTAAATGTTATGGTTCCTTTTTGCATGTTGTATTTGATACGATTATGTTATGGTTTATGATATGTTTAAACATGTTCATATGAGGAATGCATTGGACTTAATAAGTGATGAGTGGAGCACGCTATAGCTCCTCGATGCATAGGTAGGTCTCATGAGACAAACTAGAGTCTTGTCATGAGGCCTTGACAAAATCCTATTTGTAGTCTTGGCATGAGGTCTTGGCTATGTGGTTATGATAGTCTGGCAGTATGCATTCCATCATTATGAAAGTGGTTATTGATATTGAATGTGATAATTAGACTAGTAGAATATCCATGTGAATAAGTAAATGTAATTATTTCATTTTATTTTTCCATATTATGATGAATTTCAAGTTTAAAAAGGCTTTTTTTAAGGTTGGGGCCGAAGCCTCATTTTATTATTAAAGCAAAGCAAAGACCTCTTTTAACTGGGTAGAGGGAGACCCATTACATAACTCGAAGGCCCAGTAGGCATGTATCCCATTACAAAGCCCGTAGGCCCAAAGTTTTTGCCTAAAGCCCATTCTGTGAATAGTAACCCGACTGCTACAGTACTCGCCGCTGCTACAGCACCCTATCGCCACTACAGTACCCGCAAGTCAATAGTATCACCACTACTACAGTACCGCTACAGTACTTCTACAGTACCCTGCACCCCATGGGTTTTGAACCCCCATTTTTCATGTAGGATTACGGGGTGATTACCACTAATAAAAACCCCAAATACATTGCCTTAAATGTTTATGTTTATTTATGAAAGCTTCTGCTATATTGTTATCCTTACTGAGCATCTGAGCTCACCCCTTCCAATGTTTTAATTTTTCTAGGATTTTGAAGATGTATATTATGAATGACCTACAGGGATAGTATGAGGGGATATGAAGACAAGATGTTGTTGTAGTTTTGTTTTACTTTATGATGTAATGTAAGACTTATGAATGTATCTAGTGTTTCCAAGGCTACTAAACTAATTGGTTTTTTGAGACTTCATCTTTTGTGATCATGACAATGTTACGCAATAATGCACCGACTCTGGGTTACTGGGGTCGGGGCGTTACACCTAACATAGGCTAAGCGGGTTTAACATGACTTTTTCTTGGGCTTCCCTTTACAGGTTTTTGACCCAACAAGCTTTATGTAACTTTTGATATCTCAGCTCATTTTTTTAAACCATACATATTATAGGTTTAACGAGTTGATACTCGACTTTTATCTAGAGTTTCCCTTTGTGTATTTTCACTCTGGTGATTATGGGGTCTTTTTGCTGGAAGTTTACACTCCTACCAATCAAAATTATTACTGATGTTTTCAGTCGAAAATATTTGACCAAACATGACGGGGTAGGGGTCCCAATTCAGGATTCATTAGTAGGGAATCTCATAATAACATTGATACATGAATGAGGGATCTTTATTGACCCTAAATTTTTTATTTTTGGACATACATGAGGCTCATTAGCTATTTCAGGTTTATGGAGGTAGGGGAGGATTCTCCGATGGACATATTTTCCCTTTATTAAAGATCATTTTATAGGTGACATATGCAGAGCCATTGAGGAAAGATGTACAAAGTAAAACAATGGTTTCATGGGAAACTGGCATTCCATTTCTAATGGCCTAGCATGATTCATAACACTTTGAATTTATTTTGATTTCAGGAGCCACAGTGAGTGGCGTGTCGAAGTGATAATTCCCAAGAGTATTAGGAACATTCATATCGGCTTTGAGGGAAACTATCCACACATGATTCTTTCCTTTCTAAGGTAGAGATGTTGAATGGTCATTTCAGTTTAAAATATTTTTCATGTGAGGGAATTCAAATAGGGGAGGATATGTGAGCTATTATCCAGAGGGGTTTCCTAAATCCGGGGGGTGAGATGGGACATGGATGTCCTCTGAGCATACAAAAACTATAAAGGACTCTCCTAAGAAGGAATTTTCCTTTGATTGATGGTAGTTTTGTAAGCGATATATGCAGATCCTCTAGGGAAAGATATGCATAGTCAGAAAAAAGTGTCTTCCTGACACTAGCCTTCTATCTCTGATGGCTCTAAAGGATTATGGAGACTGGGACCTTTCTGAACAAGGCTTAGAACCTTTTATAAGGGGTGATCCTGAACAGGAAAATGGACATTTCTTTTACCTAAACTTCTCTATGAAACCCATAAATAAGTGGGCGCATTTCCCCTGTTATATGCAGATCAACTTCACGCATATGGATGAGGTATATTTATTTTATAGAAACCTCAAAAGAGACTAGAGATAAATTGGGCTAGCAAGTACTGATATATCTAAGATGTGGGTTGGAAAAAGAATGTAAACCATGACTTTGATGGCCCATGAATAGAAAGGTCACAAGGCTTGGAAGCCATTGGGCATACTTAGATATGAGAGGACTCTCCTGAGGACAAATTGGCCTTTTATTGATGGTCGTTTTATAGGAGACATATGTAGATCCACTAGGGGATGATGTGTATAGTCAAACAAAGGTGTCCAAAGGACACTTTTCTTCCATATCTGATGGACATGGATGATTATTTGGATTCAAGATTTCTCAGATCATGGAGTTTGAAGTATGTTAGGAGTTTATCCAGATACATTAGAGACATTCCAGTTTTGATTCACTCATGGAATCAGGTATACCTTAAGTAGACCTGACTCATACGAATGGAGAGGCATTTATCTCATCTTTTGGGTATCCTATTTTTTAATGTCGTACATCCAAGACGTGGGGTTCCTTATGGGGAAGGGAACGGTGAAATTCCTTTTTAGGGTCGTTCTGCTAGAACCAAATTCTTAGACCATTTTTTCCATACTATCATGGTGGATCTATCCCTAAAATCCATAAGATTGCGTGATCTATGCTCATTGTGAGAAACAAGGGATTAAGATCATTTTGGATCACCACTTTAGGATATCATAATCAACATCGTAGAGCACATCAGGCTTAAACCAATGATATAGAGTTTAACATCATACAACAATGATGATTCTGGCCTTGTTGTTTATCATCATGTAGGAAAAACATTATGTTTTCACAAAGACCATTAATAGATTTGAGTTAACTATGGTTAGGATATTCTAGAGTTCCTTGGACATGATTTATGATATAAGGCATAAATCATAGTCCTAGGGGGAAACTTTGATCAGGAGGGAGGACAAGGGGCTTGGAATCCATTGGGTGTACTGAGATAGGAGATGACTCTCTAGAGGAAGAATTTTCCTTTGATTGAAGTTTTTTTGTATGTGACATATGCAGATCCACAAGGGCACGATGTGCATAGCCAAACAAAGGTGTCTGCGGGACACTGGTCTTCCATATCAAATGGCCATTAATGGTTATGGGGATCCAAGTTTTCCTATAGTATGGAGTTTGAAAAACATGACATATATGTATGGGAATGTAAGAAATAACCAGACCATGATTATTCATGAACTAATAGAGCTCCCAAATATATATGACTCATATGTAGGGGTATGTACGATCTTCTTATTTCTTATGAGTGTCAGAATTCAAACTGGGAAATTCCATCAGCTTGTTAATTTTTTTGTGGAGGAAATTGGAGGCATGTTCAAGATCTCATAACATTAAGAATCAGTCCGCACTTGACTCCTAAGGAATCTCGCAATTTCATATCATGCGGTTAGGACCTTTCATGGACTCCCTGTACAAGCCTTTCCTACACTTGGGGGAGGGGGTTTTCTTCTTTTAAATGGTAGTTGGGCTGAGATTCCAGATCTAGGAATCACTACATATCCTTCAAGGGTAGGAATAAAACCATACACAGTTATAAACATTCCCTAAAAATGTTTGTCCTAGGTGTTGGGACATGCAAGGGGTTTTTTTATGTTTGTGGCTAGGTTGGGATGCCTAATCTAGGATTCACTATGTATCCTGTAGGGGCAGGAATCAACCAACACATTATTCTGAATTTTCCTTGTACCGATCTAGCTCAGACATAGGGGTAGGGGAATTTTTGTTTCATCCTCTACATATGCCAGTTCTACCATATTTATCTATAGTTTGTATAAGGGAATCCTTACCACTAATCCAAATCTCATATGAGTTACACTCAATGTGAGAAATAAGGAGTGACAAGGATTTCCCTTGTAAATATGGTGATATATAGGACATGAGAGAGGAATTTTTTATATGATGGGGGATGGTCAAATTTTGTGGATCAAGGCATTGCTATGTATCCTACTAATGAATTGGAATCAATACATACTTTGTTCTCTAAGGGTTCGTTTTGTTTATCATCATGTGATTAAGATGATTTATTCTATGAAGTTTAATGTCTTGTAGCTTAGATGTTATGTTTTGCAGTTTAGCATCATGTAGTGAGGACTTGGGTCACATTTTAATGTCATGTTTCTGGGAAAAGTTCCATAGAGTTTAATTTCATGTGGATATGACAGTAACCTGTATTTTAGGGTCATAGAGTTTGGACCTTGAATGGGTTTTGATGTTACATGATGTACTTCTTTAGAAACTTTTCATTTGTGGGAGCAGTGATGAGATGTCTGGCCATTGATATCAAGGAATATGCTCCATTGTAATAGACCCTATGTATGAAAAATGGTCCCTTCCACTTTTTTTTAATCTATAGGGACTTCATCCTGAGTATCATCAGGGTTCTGAGGACCAACACCATATCTCCTTCAAGGAAATATTGAAGGAGAACGTTTTTGTTGAAGGCTCATGCGATCCGATTTTGAAAGATTCCCAAATGGTCTAAAGTGTGAAGCCTTTTCACATATAGCTACTCCAACTCATCAAATAGTATCTATGATTGCTTAACCGTGGATAGCTAGTTAAAAATGGCCACACAAAGTGATGGTACTTAAATTTATATTGGGAAAACCGCCTCTTCCCCATCTACTAGTGAGTACGGGGTCACCTGGGTGGCAATGCGGTTCGTGGTTAGGTAATCCCATAAAGCATGAAGGAGATTGTATGGACACAGTTTCATATCTTTACCTACCATCTTTTGGAGTATTTTTGATATAGTATTGTTGAAAGACTATATCTTCCCATTGGCCTCTGTGTGGTAGCAGGATGAACAGTTGACACTGATTCCATACTCCTGGTATAACTTTTCCAACACAAAGGAGTAGAAGTTGGTGATATTGACTGTTAATATTTTATGAGGGACACCAAATATGGTAATGATGTTGGCCTAAACAAAGCTATAGATACTTTTCACCTCAACTTATTTAAGGGGTATGGATTCGGCCCATTTGGAAGAGAAGTTCGTTGTTGTGAGAATAAACTTGAATTTGTTTCCTGTAGAGGGGGTATATGGTCCCACAACATCCATCCCTGAGGTGGCATATGGTCAAGAGTACTTAGTGGCATGAATTATCTCTAGGGGTTGGTGAATAAAATTGGTATAAACTTGGTTGGAATGTCACTACTTGGTGAATATAGAACAATCATGTATCATAGTAGACCAGTAAAATCCTAGCTATCGAATTTGATGAGAGAGTTTGGTTGTTGATTGGTGCACTCCACAAGAACAGGTGTAAACTTCTTTCATGATGGTAGCTATCTCTTCTCCATCAATGCACCTGATAAGGACTTTTTTAAGGCTTCATTTGTAGAGAACCTTTTTTTGGTTTACCCAATTGTATAATACAATGTTGACTTCCCGTATTAAGACCTATTCCCATCCGAACCTATCTGGTGGGAGTTCCCCATTCTGATGGTAATTTTCAATAGGCATCATCCAGCTAGTGGTGTGACCAAAAGGCTCATAAACAGGCATAATTGCATTGATCTCCTCCATATATTTATGGACAAATGGAAAGACCATCTGGTGGTTAGCAATGGTAATAACCATTTCACCACGGTCTGGATCAGCCAGGGTTGTGGCTGAATTTTCTAAAGCATCAACTTGAGCATTTTGTGACTGGGGGAAATGGGTTAGTATTGGATCTAATGGGAATTATACCATCAATTCTCGAATATAGTTCATCAGGGGTCCAATGCCTCTTTCTTAAGGGAATAGTAACCATTACACTTCTAAATTACTAGATCTAAATCAACTTTTATCTTTAGGTGTTTGGCTTGTGGATGAAATTCCAACTCTAGGCCTGCAATGAGGGCCTAGTATTATGCTTCAATATTTGTACATCCTTCTAAAAGTAGGAAAGAGCAAGGAAAGATGGACTTTTAGGGGTATATGAGTATAACTCCTAGCCCCACATTGTTAATCTTGGGATCCTCCATCCTTTTTCTCATTGGGCTTCTAGAAGCACCATCTAAGTACATTTTCCATGTCTGGAGGTCCTTTTGGATGGAGAACACTTTTTCGTCCGGAAGTTCAACATCCAATGGTGTTGTTTCTTCTGAGGGGTTCTCTTCTCGGAAGTCTTCTAACACATGGCCTTTGACGGCCTTCTAGGGTATTTACCACATGTCAAACTATTGTAGGATGGCCACCCATTGTCATAGGTGTCTAGTTAGTATGGTATGTTTGAGGATATATTTGAGTGTGTTGTAATGGGAGACTAGGTGGACCTCATGGTGCTGCAGGTAATTCTTGATTTTCTGAACCACAAATATTAGGTCTAGGCCATTCTTTCTGATCCTTGAATATTGAGTTTCAGCATCAATCATTTTTCATCTAAGGTAATAGACATTGGTCTCACTATCGGAATAATTATTCACCTTGAGGAAGGCACCTAATGACTATTCCAAGGTGGTTATGTACAAAATGAGTGGTCTCCCCTCAACTATCAGCATCTGCATCGGTGGTCTCAGGATATATATTTTTGAGATTTTCGAACTCTAGTTGACAATCATTATCCCATCATAAGTAACCCCTTTCTTCATTAATCTTGTGAAAGGTAAATATTTACCCACTAGTATGGCTATGAAATGTGGGATGTAGGCTAGGATCCCCTAGAGACCTCTCAAATCTATGAGGCTGTGAGGTGGTTACATTCCAACATTGGAGTTTTTCCTTTTCAAAGTTGACTTTAATGTCACTATGGCATATGATGAAGCCAAGGAATTTCTTAAAGTTAACACTGAAGGCACACTTTATGGGATTCATCTTTAAACTTTGTTTTCATAATTTGTTAAAAAGAGTTTCAAGATCAGCCTAGTGGGTTGAGTGCTGTCATGATTAAACCACTATATCCTTAACATATCACTCTATTAATTTTCCTATGAAGGGATTAAAAATGAAATGCATGGCACACTAATATGTAGCACCTTCATTTTCTAGACCAAAGGGAATCACTATATAACAGAACACTCCTTGATGTGTCTTGAAAGTATTATATTCTTCATCTCCTTGAGCCATTCGGATTAGGTTGTATCCAGAATAGTCTTCTATGAAATCTAGGGCATCATATCCAGCATTTTAATTGGTCAAAAATTCTATGATCAGTACTGGGAAATCATCTTTCGAGCGGTGCAGATTAAGGTCCCTAAAGTTGATGCAGAATATAATATGTGTGTTCATCTTTTTTATTGGGACTATGTTTTCCAGCCAGATCAGATATTGTACATCTCATATGAAGTTTTCGTTGATCATCATGTCAACTTCAGCCTCTATTTTGGCAGCATGTGTCGGGTGGGTCCTTCTGGTTTCCTACATATATCCCTAATGATCTTCTAAAAACCCAGATGATGAGTGGGGCCCTCAGGATTGAGGCCTATAATTTCTGTGTAGTTCTAGTAAAACATGTCTTGGTTCTTATTTAAGAAGGAGGTATATGTCTCGTGTTGCTTGATAGGCAAATCTACACTGATCAGAGTGGGTGTGGGTTATCTTCAGGGCCCAGGTTTATCCCCTAATTTCATCGATTGTGGGGGAGAAACCTTCTTATAATGTATGAGTGGAATCTTTGAGGTCTTCTTTTTCTTCTTCTTATTTTTCATCCTCTTCATTGTCTTCTTCCTCTTCTGATAAAGATAGGATTCTCAAGATAAACTCTCCAATGTTGGGAGAGAAATTTTATTTTGCCTTAGTGAGTAAGGCGGTGGTAGTTTGAGGTCCCGCGGATGGATCAGAAGCATCTTTGGTAGGGATTTTCCTATTATCATAGAATTAATCCCATTCTTCCATGTCTTTGGACTTGGAAGATGCAACATAAATCATGCAGACAATTGAGTCTATATCAGGGCTTCAATGTATACATTTAACTTGGTCGATGGGTAATACATACTCTTCACCAAACTGTTGGAGGGGGTCAGCAGGATCCATTTCCAATCCATTTAGGTTAGTGATCTTGTTAACATCATCATCCAAAAAGTGCTTCTTTTATGGTTCATAGAACCCTATGTGGATGTAATTTGACTCATAGGAATCAAACGAGGATTTAGTGGCATGCAATGTCCCGTTTATCCCAATAGATAAATATTTGATTCATTGATGGTATGATGATAGAATTATAGCATGTTGATGTAGTGAGGGTCACCTTAATAGGATGTTGACGTTCAAACATTTCCTCACTACTAGGAACTCATAATCTAACATGAGGTCTTTAATCCAAGTTTTCAAAATGATTCGTCCCAACAGCTTCGGCTCTCTTTTTTCATATCCTAGTAGATTTGTGGTTCATGGTGTCAAACAGTCTTCATCATAGCCTAGCCGATGAGTGTTCACAGTGGGTGGAGGTTGACTCTAGATCTTTTTTCAATGATAATCATCTATATATCAATGCCATTTATCTTACTGAACACATATAAGGGTTTAATGTTCCCTTTCATGATGGTTTCTTCATACCTTTTTGTGAAGGAGATGATGGGGAGAAATTATTTGGAATTGGTCTCCATCCGGTAGACATAGATTACTACTACTTCAGCCTCAAATTCCTAGGGATTTAGTCAGGCTTCGATGAGCACCTCCCAAAGTTATGCAGATGGACTCAAAGTATCCAGGATTGACAGCTTTTCGGTACTGAAGCCGGATGTTTTAGAATATCATATTTCTTCTCTAAACCTCAAAACTTCCTAGATTGAGGTTTCTTTATCATAGAAACTTTAGGGGATTGATCTTTGGACATAGATGGTCTGGCCTCTGTGATAGGAGCTGGTGGCGCTATGGTCCTTTCCGAGTTCGGTCGGAATGGTTCGATCATATGCCTTATGAAATATGATATTTTTCTTTCCTTCAATGGGTACGCTAAGATAACTGGACTCAAATTTCTTCTGATGGGGTGAAGGAAAATTCTGGTTCTCTTTGTGTCTACAAAAGGGTTCTTCCACGAGTTTCTTCAATGTTACCGGTTTGAGTTAAGGTGTGGCTCTGAATTTTACTCTTTCCAAGATTATGACTTCCAGAACAACCTCAGCCTCTATGGATTCCTTCTCTAGCTCTCCAGTTGGGAACAAGGAGTTTGGGTTCAAGTTCAAATTCTCCATCCGAGAAGGTTCCCATCAGGTGAATGACACTAATGGAGCCAAAGATCAGTTCATGATCTGAAAATGTTTTTATCTGACTGCCTATTTCTGATGGTGGCATTCGGAGGGGTGGTTCCAATTGTACCATTTGGAGGGGAAGCTCATGTTTTACCAAGTCTTCTAGCATGAAGTCCAAAAGTGGTAGGATTGTCTTTATTTTGGTGGCAGACCATCTTATTTCTCCTACTTTCTTCCCTTCTAGCCCTCAGAGGACTGTAGGGATGAGGATGATGGATGTGTTGCATCCAAAGCTTTTAAGGGCATGGTTGATTGTTTCAACTGTGCATGGAGGATTCCATGAACATGGTTAACTATTTTTCAAGTCATCCAAATATCAAATTTTTCCTCTTTTTTACTGGTGACTATTTTCTATTCCTCTTCCTCTCTTGAGTTTGAGGTGGAAACATACGCCACTTGTGCTAGTTGCGGACCCAACTTGACTTTCCTGAAATCCACCATCTTTTACAGGAGATCCTTGAAGATGAATCATTCTTGGATGGTGTTTCCTAGTATCTGGTGATGAGAAAAATAATTTGGATAGTCATCGAGACCCACTTAATCGGCTCGTTTTGGCTCAGGTTCTTAGAGAAATTTGTAATTCATGGAGGAAATGAAGTAGTCGCAGAGCTAGTCATCTCAGAACAAGTAGAATTTATATCTTAATTATTTGAAATGGTTTATTTTAGCACCATGTCACTTATCTTTTAGAGGTGGGGTGGATATTAGAATCTAGAGGGTCCTGCAAGATTTGGTGGAGGCCTCACAACTGGAGCTACTACCGGGGGTGGCTTAGGAATGACAGAAGAAACTTCATCTTTCCCCGCTCCTTTTCCTGGGGCTGATTGGGACACTCGGCACTTGAGATAGGTTTGCTGCAATGAGTCTTATATCCTTTGGTAAATAACAAAGAAATCTTGGAACCCACTTGTGTACTTCACCGGGATGAGCAGTATTCCCAATTTATCACGAAGGATATAGATGCACCAGGCGATCATTTAATCTTGGGGAAGCATCCGGTTCAAGGAATAAGTCAGGCCTTTCCACCTAGTAATGAATTCTAAGAATATTTCATTCTCTCTCTTCTTTCAGTTCATGGTATCATTGACTGTTGTCTTAGGTAGAGTTGAATAGAAATGGAAGAGAAACTATTGCTGGAGGTCCTCCCAGTCGGTGATTGAGTTATCTGGAAATCTAGTATACCATACGAAGGATGATCCCTTCAGGGTTCTCATGAAGCATCTGAGTTTTACTACTTTTTATGCTCTAGAGTGCCCATCATGGGGTCACAGTAAGATATGTAGTTCGTTTGATTCTATTCTAGGTCCCCAGATCCATTGAACACTGGGAATATGGGGTTTCTGAAGTTTGGTTATGGAGGAACATTTCTCACCCAATTTGGGTAGGGCTACACTCTGGGTTTTTTGGGGTGTGCCTGCCCTCCATGGATTCTATTCAAGGTATTAGTTTATCAATGGTGTTCAAGGGTTTTTAATTCATGTCCTTCCAGCATTGTTCTTGGGCCAGTGCGACAGTGGCCAAAGCTGGGTGTGTCGGTGTTGTTGTGATTTGTGGTGGCTACCTATCTGGGGGCATCCTTTGTGGGTTTACCTAAATATATTCTAGATTCTTCCAAGAAGGGGAAGACCTGATGTCCTTTAGAGGCTATATTTACATAGTTCAACTGTTCTAATGCCGGGTTGGGCGTGCCTCTAAGCTTGACTTCATTCACTAGGATGAGTGCTTGTGGTAAGGGAACCTCTTCTATGAATAGCTACTAATGTTCTACAGGGGGAACACATCTAGAAATATATCCCCCTCAATCTAGATCGGTATTAATTCACCTTATCTCTTTAATTTCTCCCTCGTGATTGGTGGATATTTCCTTGAGAGTGAGGGATACATTCTCCGGTGGAGGAGGAGGTGGGTCATAGACAACCTAAGATTTATTCTTCTCCTTTTTGGGGTTTCATGAGGAAATTAGTGATGGATTAACTAATGGAGAGCCCAAATTGTGTACCACTCTCTAGTTCTGAGTATACACACCATCAGGCTCGGTGTGAGATGCCTCTGGGAGAGAAGCATCTTCCCTTGCATCCTCTCCATTTGTGTCATTTCTAGTGAGATATGTGGGGTTGAAGTTTACCACATTCGCTAATTCATACTGCGTTGGGGGTGGTGTACCCAGTGTCGAATGGTATGAAGGATTTCCGCATTTCTTGTTGGACTTTCTCCTTCCATTCTACAGTATTTTTTGGGTTTTTTTTATAATATTGACCCAAAAAGATCCCTTATATATCCTAGTAATGCACCTTTGTCTCAGAGGGTGGGAACCACAAGTCGGGGTGGAATGGGTGACTCCTCTGCTCAACGTTCTTCCCATAGAGGACAACACAAACATCTGTTGTGTTGGAACTTGAGGTAAAAATTCCCCCAGGCCTACATGATGGGGTTGTTCCCATTCTTCTATTGATGGGCCACATCCTGGATTTTTTAGTCTTACAAGGGCCATTTGTATTAAAAATTCCCCCATCCCTACAGACTGGGGTTGTTCCCACATTACAGCAGTAGTCGCCGTTATTTCCACCTTTTTGATTTTACACACTCTCGTACATGTGTGAGATGAGTATAGAATTTGACCTACATGGGGTCTATGGTATTTTGAAGACCTGATCACTGCTTGCTGGTTGACTTCTCTTAGCTGGGAAGCCTACTAAATTTTCTCGGTTTTTTGGCTCAGAAGCTTTTCGAAGGATCGATGTCTTTGCTAGAGATGCTTTTAATACTTTTTTCGGACCAGTTTTTCTTGAGTATTCCATCTTTCCTGAGTAGTTAATTCATTTGATTGTTGAATTTGGGTAATGATTTTGAAATGTTTCATTTCTAATGATGTTTTTTGGATTGGACGTTGGGTGAAGTGTAGAGCTCCATGTTCTCCCCATCCTCGAATATGAACTCCAGTAGGGGCATCGCTAATGAGGCAACACAACTTGTCCAGTGCATGGAGGCAAGCCAGTTCAAGGTTTTTTTGGCCTTGATAATCATGGCTACCATGCAGATGGGAGGGATTCCAGGTTAATTATATGGCAAAGCTCCCCTAACACGTTGACATGGTCTACATACCCTTCGTATGGCAGAAACTTTTCTTTTATCTTGAAAAGGGTCATCCATATATTAAGGATAATTTCATGCATATATTCCCCAGACAACTCCTCTAGTATGTTGAAGTGATAAGTGGTCATATTCCAATACATCAAAATTATATTATCCTTAGCTACTTCTATTCTCACAAGAAACATGTCTTGATGTTGTTCTTCTGTGGAATCCTCTACTGGATATAACTAGCTTGACTGCTTCTTAATAATTTTTTTCCCAAGTAGTGAGGATGAGGGAGCCTCATTTATATGTGAACGGTTCGGGGGTGGCTCCAAATATGAGTGTGGCCCAATACGGTTCTCTAGTTGAGAAAGGATATCACTCATCATAGATGAAGTTCCTGATATGTCTGACTCTATCTTTCATAGTTCCTCGGTATAAGAGAGTTTTCTCAGATTGGTTTTGGCAAAGGGAGGTCCTTCTTTCCAGTATAAATTTTCATTATAGGGAGGGCATTTTCAATTGGTGCCACTATGGCGAGGACTACCATTTCAACTTATCGCTCGACCACAAAAAATTTATTTAGGACGTATACCCTGGAGAGAAACTTTGGAGAGGAGCTTCAGGATGTACTACAATGATAGGATGAACTTCTTATTGCATGGTGTTACTATAGGGAGGTCTTTCACAACAACTGCCATTGTGGGGAAGGCCTTCATAATGACTGTTATAATAGTGAGGAATACCATCATGACTCAATGTCTGACTTTAGGGAGAATTATATCTGCAGCATAAACCCTAGGGAGGACCATCAAGGTAGATGACAGCAAGGGGAGGACCTTCTTGTTGTCCTATCATCAGGTCAAGGGTAGGGCTACCCTAATGTGCATCATGAGATAGGCTCCTGTGATCGATAATTCCGAACCCACATAGTGAGCCCCTGTGGGTGCTCTGGGGAGGTCCACCATAGCTACTGGTAGCAATATTGCAAGGAGGGCCTATGCAAATACTACTACCACTTCTAAAATTTTGTAATTCACTAACAGGTTCTTGATCCTTTATTGATATTTTTCAAGGGTATCAAAAACCCAAGCTTCCATTAGAGCAGGATCATATATGTTGTCTTAATTTTCCAATTTCCTTTAGTGAATTTTATTTTTGAGCACTCTCATGCGGGTAACTGGGGCCACCACCTATTGGTAAGAGCCTTTATATATGGGTCCCTATCTTATTGGGTCCATTGATGCTGTCGAGATACGTCGACGAGCATCTTGAGTTCTGGAAGGGACATATTCCCTCCCTAGAGTGGCCACCACATTGGACCATCTTCTCCAAGTTGGAATGGGTATTTTTTCCCAATATGATTTTCCATATATTGTGGGATATTTTCATTGACCCATCAAGACTAGATCATGGATTCATAACTGCTCGGGATTGACTTACCCATTTTGTGAGTAACTCATTCCATTCGACGAAACCGGGTCATGGTCATGGTTTCTCGAAGTTTTCATAGTTGTGATGATATCTTGGTATTTTTGGAGGATATGATTTGAAATCGATGTTCTATATTCCATCATTTCCAAGATGTGATGGGATACATATTTGGCTAGAATGGGTATGAAGGCCCATTCCGATATCAAATTTGGATTTTGTGCCTCCTTCGGTCCTCCATGGGTTGCCAATAGATACTAGAAGTTCTCATATGCCGTGACAGAGGAACGATTCTTCTACTAGTTGTCTTCTTTGGTTGCCAGTATAGTTGATGGATAAACTACATATTCATGATTGTGGATTTTCATCTGCTCTCTTTCTGTTGTACTTGTCTCATGGGATTTGTATGAATCTGTAGGAATTTAACTTTGTTCTTTTTTTCATTACTCCCTATTTGGATAGTGGTATTGATATGAATTAGTATGTATTTTTTTATGCGTTTATATGGTTGTCGTCCTATTTGGATGATGGGATTCTTGTGTTCCAGTAGATATATCTAAATCTGTCTAGAGTTTGTTGCTCTGTCTGCACGGTGATACTGGTGAGCACTAGTAGGAACGTGAGCATGCTCGTATTGTGACACCCTATTTCTGTGGTGGGCTTGAGTAGAGGTGGATGAGTTGTATGTATGCATGTTGAATGTCATCACATTTTTATAGTGAAGTTTCTCCTCAGGAACTAGGGTGATAGCCTATTCTTGATTATATATTTTTCACCCTTAGCGGGAAGACCGAGGGGCCCAGTTATTCTATACTTTAACAGGTGCCCTCAGCATAAGGTCCTCTTTATAATGAGGAGACATGGTCGCCCGGTGTCGGTGGCGATGCTCCCTAGCAGAGGCCCATTAGTTGGACTCCTTTGCAGTTACGATGAAGTTTTCAACATTGACTTAATATAACTCCCAAAGATAAGGGAGGTACTCATTGTCACATTTTGGGGACAAGCTCGCAAAATGGTTTCAGGCGACCACAAGGGACGCCTTATGCTGGGGCACCAGCCATGACTGAGGAGGAAATTAGAGAGCCTTCACAGACTAGAGGGATGGTCTCATGGCCTCCATCATGGGGAGAGTTCCATTTCAATGGTACTCTTTGATCAGTGTGTTAGATACCCAGCATTGAAAACATTAGGTAAGAGAGGGGGTTCAGCTCTTTGTTGAGGCCTCTTCCACCTATGGGATCGATGATGCATATGTCTACATTGATCGTCGAGATGTCATTTGGATCGAAGGTTACTATGAAGGAACCTGCAATATACCTATATGACATATAAAGACCACAAAACCCTATCAAAGTATAATTCTATTGAACATATGCATATTTGATGTCTCATCTTGGCATCCTTCCCCTTTTTTCTTGTTGTGAGGTGAAGGGGATTGACTGGGGTAAGATTTCCACCATGGTTAAGGATTCACATCAAGTTCATCATTTATTTTGTTTTGACCCATTATCCGACATTATCCTTTAAAGTAGTATTGGATTAATCCTATGAGGACTTGGTAGTTTAACCCTTATGTATTACGAAAGAGTTTCCACATTCAAATGGTCCTCGTGGGCAATTTTATGGGGTCAAGTACTTGTGCAATTATTCCTCCTAGGATATAACTTTCTCATATGGTCTCCAGTGGGTTTATTCATGGATCTAGAAATACCCAACGACCCTATTATCCATGATTCATGGACCTGTTTTCCAAAGGAAGATGCTCTTTGGAAGAGTATTTGGCCAACGACACTTAAGGTCTCCATTGGTCGATATGATGGGAAGTCAGGCACATCACACCCTTTTGGGAGTAATTATTTTCTATTCTAGGACTCTCTTATAGATTTAAGTCATGTTCGTATGTTTGTGAATGCCTGGTTCATTCAAAAAGAGTTTGTCCATGGGCTACCCACATAGTTTGTGATAACTAGGTAATACACATGGAAGCTACCCATTTAAGGGATCATGATTGAGTGGACCCATTTGGAAGGGAAACCATTTGAGCTCAGGCCTTCTAGAAGGCGTATTATGTATCCTTCTTTGACTAGGAATCAGAGTTATCTTAGTTCAGAATTTGTCGGGCCTTCATGGTTCATTCTATCTGTGAACCCTTCCTGGTGAAGGTATGCAGGTCACATTGATGATTTAAATTCCTTCAAGTTTCTTCCAAAGTTTCAAACTCAATTTGAGTCCATTCACTTTGTTAGACTTATAGGAATGCTTTCTTCCTTCTAAAATGTGTTTGTGGGAGAATGTTTTCCCTTGGTGAAGTTTTCAGGACCCTAAATTATATTTATAAATTAAGAAGTAATTGAATTCAATATGAATTTAAAATCTAATTTTTTTTAATATTTATAGGTAATATACATAACATTTACTATTTTTTCATTCCATAATAATTACAATTTTTTCACAAAATATCTTCCACCTAAATTTGAAATAAAGATTAAAAATATATTATACATTTTATTAAAATAAATTTTCATTATTAAATAAAAAATTCTAATATAAACCCCATTAAAATAGTTTATTTGTTTTCAAATAATAGATATTTATTTGTAAATAAAAATATATGTTATTGTTCCATACCTTGATAAAAGTATTTATAATATTATAATAATAAATATATTAATATGAATTAATATAATGGATATAAATATCCATCTATAAAATATATAATAATTAAATAATTCTTTAAATATATCAAAATAAGAAATTATGTTAAATAAATATACATAGCCCAAAACCAAACACATTTTTTGACATGAAATAGATGTAATTATCTTTCATTATAAAATGAGTATATAATTGATCATATAACATTTAACAAATCATATAATTGGTATATTAACAATTGTTTAGGAATCATACAATGGTAACCTAAACGATCATATAATGAAAACCTGTAACAACTAATCTAATAAATATATAAGAGTTATCTTAAATGCTTATATTCTTCCTATATATAAATTTATATTTTTTTAAATCATTAATTATATAATATCATTTAATCCAATAAAATTATTCCATTTTTATAATTATTTTCCTAATTTATATAAATATATATTGTTGGTAGGATTCTCATCGGGTACCACGATGATGAATAATTCAGTCTTTCAGACCATCTATTTAATTGTTTATATTGTCTTATTTTACTTTTATTGATATTATGTAGTGTATAAAACCATAATATTTAATTTTATATATTTAATAAAATAATAATCATATTTTTATTTTATATTCATATACTATTCTATATAATATATTCTAATGTTATTATGTGAAATATAAAATTTATGAAGAGGGAATACTTACCAAAAAATAAGGTTATCACATATCAGATTTCCTTCAAACACACATGTTATGAAGATCCTTAAGAAGTAGCCAAAGGAATCCATCTTCTACAGCGTATCAAATAGATAACCTGAATCACACATATTTTTTTGTGGGATTCCCATTCTTGCCAATACATTCTAATATCTCCCAAGTTAAAGGAATAAAGAGAGCTGAATTCAAGAGAATTAGTCAGTATATAATTCAATATTTAATGGAACAACATTTAAAAGACTCCATTGTAGAGACCCAAAGCTTGATGTACATGGACATTAGATTAATTTTGCGGAATACTTAATACATAACAAAAACAGATACACAAGGATCAAAATAGTTTAGTGCCTTTGGAAACTTGGAATATAAGCTTCTAATCATATTTAAAGATATTCAACAACTCCCATAAAAATCTTCCCCTTTTTGTTTCCTTACCTAAAACCTTTATTTATTTCCTGGGGAAAATAAAACATAAAAAGGGTGGGCTCAAAAGCCCAGTAAGGGCAAACATAGAGAACATAAAACAATCCATAAACATTTGAAAGCAAAAACTTGAACATGAAATTTAAACATCAAAATATTGAGCAAAGACATAAATCAGGGAAGTACGTAAGGAATATATCATAATGGAACATCAACCATGATAAAATATAATGGTAATAAAACATGTAATTGTGGAAACCATTCAGCACATGTTATGATTTCCATAGTAACCAAGGCATTGCTTCCAAGACCATCTTAGTGGACAAAGTCCCTTTATGAATCGAGTTCACTCCTCGTTTCAGTCCTATAATACTGAACCGGATTAACTTACCATTCCAGCCATGTCTATCTCATGAGATATAAATCTTTACCCAATGCATTGGAGGGAGATATAGGTGCCACCCATCTCATAATGAAATCATTCTTACTTGTTCCACAAAATAAACACACATCATTCATAATAACCCAATAAATAATATGGGTTTCATAAACATCATCCCATCATCACATAATCTATATAAAAATAAATGGATATCATTTCATAATAAGAAAAGTGAAACCATGTAAATCATAGAGACATGATACTTGAAACATACACATATTAAATAATGTCATCTTAGATGAAAAATGGTTTTGATAAAATACTTGAAATGAATTCCTAAGGAAAATATCCTTTCTTCTTCAAAATCAATCTTTTTCCACAAAATGTCATGGAATTTTAAAAGAAAATGATTTTGTTTAAAATAGTCATGAAATTGTTTGGAGGAATCTTCATGAAAATAAGGCTTTATAAAAACTGTAAAAAACCTTTCATGCCGTATGAGTTTAAAAAAAACATTTTTCTCGTACTTTTGCCAGAAAAGTCAAAAAAGTACCTCGTAACATAAACAAAAGAAATATTCCTTACATACCATGTAGTAAAATTAAAAATGGGTAAAAATGACTTTAAACATACATAAAAAGACTTTTAGAAAACATGGACATGGATGATAACAATAACCCCAGTAAATACTTACGTATAAGCAATCTCGGATAAAAATGAGATTTGCAAAATTATCCCTTACCTTAGGTCTGATATGCTTTGTATGGATCCGAACCTCCTGTATAATAATTTAAATAATGTAATTGACTTATTACATAATCATATTAATTATTATGATATCATATATGTTTCACTTATGACTTTATATTACCCGTTCTTTTGTAAATTCCATGTTAAAGCAGCGTTTTGGGTAAAATCATTTCATTTATCGTATGTGTTTCGACTTGTCATTCTTGATATTATTACTTATATCCTGATTTACATAATTCCAGAATGTAAAAAATGATTTATATTCATCATATACATATATATTATATATCGATAAAAGGAATGAAATAGACTGTTTATGGAGATGGTAGGTCGTACGTACACATGAACGCTGTTTTTGTTTCCTTATTGAATTGAATGAAACTAAAAAGATGACATACATATATATATATAAATAAATCTAGTAGAATTATTATTTCATATATTTCATTATTATTCATTATATAAACTTTATGATCATTCATGTATGGTTAACATGGATAATGAATCTCATCGCGTCGTGGAGACGGTAGTCTGTATGTATGCACGAGCGATGATATCGTTCACATAATTATAGAATTGGAGTGGATGGTATAATATATCAGAATCATTATGATGTTATAATAACCACATATAGTTATTCTTTACACCATTATACCTATCCAAGTAAGGTGTTGGTGGAAAAACAGATTAAACCACGGCGTGGAGATGGTATTCCGTACGTACGCACGCGCAGTGATTTTGTTTTCCATAGGATGGATAGAAGGTGAAATAGGGTTGTTTAAAATTTATAATAAAATATCATTATATTAGGTATACGGATGTTATTACTTCATAATGAAACAACTAAAGAAGAATAATTTGAAAAAGAAATAAGCTTAAAATAATCGGTAGAAGAGATTACCTCTTCTTCGACGCACCTCCTTTAAAAATCTACTTAGGGCACTAGGGCTGGTCTTTTGAGAAGACCAGTACCTCTATAAGGTTTCTAGGGAAGTGGGGAAGTGAAATGAGCAGATTTTTTCTGATCTTCAAGGCTCAAAAAGTTGTGAGGAAGATAGGGATGAGGTGCTCTTTTATAAGGGAGCAGAGCGGCACCTTTGGAAATATAAGAAATATTAGCTTATATTAAATCCCAACCCTACTTAAAAACTTCCAAAATGACTAATATCAAAATATTATATGAGATATGGTTGTAATATAATTATCCAATAAAATTTATACCTGTTATGAATTTATTTTAAACATTATCAACTTGATTTATCCTTATTTAATCAATTTAATTTTATTTGTGGTAATAACATTCTAAATTTTAAATTATAACAAATAATTACTTATTTGTTGTGAATTTTCCATAATTGGATAATTTATAACATTTTATACCATATTAATTTAAATTTATAATTTTTAAATATTTTTGTGATTTTTAAGAAATTTTATAATATGTTATTTTTATAAAATAACAATAGTGTCAATTTTGACACTATTCATTTATTTGAATTTAAATAAAATATATACAGATGATATGTTCAAAATAAAAGATTTAATAGATTTATAAAAGGTCATATTTATCTATAAAATTAGTTGATCACATTAAATAGTTCATATAATATTTATTTTATTATTCTTAAAACAATTTATTTGGTTTTTCTCTTAATAAAATAATTACTACAACATATTTGTATAACTATTTAATATACTTATTTGTTGTGTAAAAATTAAAAATAAAATCCTATGATGAAGATAAATCTATTAAATTTCACAATAATAATTTTAATCGAATTTATCATCTTAAAATAACATTATTTAAATTGTTATATTTATTAAATTATGAAGGTGACAACTTTGGCATCATTTAAAATAAAATAATATATCTGTCATAATCGCCTTAATAAGGATCCAAATGGTCAAAAATTAGGCCATTGGATGATTAGGGTTTATATATACACTAATAATAAGTGTTGTGTAGATTTTTGGGCCTTTATATATGTATTACTCTTTCAATAAAAACTATATTATTGATTTTTCTCTAAATAAATAATTCATGCATCATTAATGTATAAGATAATAAGGTAACTAAATAACTCTTAAAAATTACAAATAAATTACCATGATAAAAAAAATTATATTTCAAATGAGTATCTATAAACGAATTTATATTCTGTATAAACTTGTATTAAAAATACTTTAATTATTAAAGTTGAGTGAGACATATTTCACTTTCCTTTAAATAAAATAAACTAAAGGTCTTAATCACCTCCAAGTGGGTTCTAATGGATTCTATTTCAACCCAAATATGACTTAGGACAAAATATAATCATCCAATTGTATTAATACAAGTGTTAGGATAATTTTATAATATTATATTTACCCTTAATTACCGGATTTACCTTTTACTTTGGTAAATTAAATTTGTCGTAGTTACTATTCATAATGACCAAAAATAAAAAGTAGCCTATTAATATAATTTGTACCCACTGATTCCAAATATGGAATCCTTTTTTCCAAATTCAAAATACAGAAGTAGCAGAAATTAAATTAAAATTAATCTCGTTGTCGAAAGAAAACGGGTTTTTGTTTAAAACATTGCAAAAGATTGAATTTATTTAACCTGCGAATTCAATGTAAAATAAATTCTAATGACATAAATTATATTAAATGGTAAAAATATATTATATTTATACTTTAAAACCATTAAATATTATAATTTAACCACATAAATTTTTACGATGAAAAAAGTTGTTTTTAATTAAAATATAGCGTGTTTTTACTATTCAATAAAATATGAAAGTTATCAGAATAATATGAAAAATTTATCCGGGGTAAAATTTTATATCCTGATCCCAAAGAATAATTTTATTTTGTAAAATTGAACTTATAAACATGTCAAAAACTAGATTTAAAGTGGGTGCTCCATCAAAAGGCGGCAAAATTGCATTTTTTTAAAAATACTTATTTTACCCGAAAAATTTATTTTGTTCTTATACCATGTTCTAGAAAATGTGTAAGATGGATAATAATGTTATAAAATTAAAAATTTAGTTAATACTATTCATAATGTCTATTTCATAATAATATTATAATAATATATCGTTGTTTAGTAAAACCTGGTATTGCTTACAACACACGCTATCGAGGAAGGTCGTAATTGCGTGTAATGCAAGCCAAGTCAGGGTTGCGTATACTACAGGCTAATGCGGTGTTGCATACATTACAAGATAATATTGTTGTAGCATAAAACACATGACATAAAATAAATTATAAATAATACTTATCATAAAATATCGGGTTGTTACATTCTACCCCCCTTAAAATGAATTTCTCCCTCGAAATTCTTCAGGGTTATACATGGTTTTCTACTTGAAAGTTTATTTAATTGAAACCCACATCGTAAAATAAAATACCAAAACTTAACATTAAAAACTAAAGTATGAAACATAACGGTTACCCAAATTAACTAATCACTGGGTTTCCCCATAGGAGAACATAGGTGAAAATATGGATATGGAAGAGAAATCTAACCATCATGTTCTGATGGAGAGTGGTAGAGAACATGGCTATGAAAAATCCATTAATCACAAAGACATAAATTTGTGGTGATTTAAGGTACCATCTCATTCATCGGATATAAGGGCACAAGGACAACATTTTTGGTTTTGAACACCATTTCCCTAAAGTTGAAGAAATTGGAATTAGAAGAAATACTTTCTTGATTTTGGTATAGTATCACTATTGGTCATTCCTTGGACAATTTCCACTTCATCTCTTAAATAAATGAAGTTTAATTTTTCATTAGTGATGTGTTATCATATCCTGTGATAGAATTATGGGTAATTCCATCTGTCTCAAACAAAAAGGTTAAAAAAAGTTATCAAAAATACAAAAGTCCATCTATAGTGAGATTAATCATATATGGTTCCTAAAATGGACTTATACTTTATATATCATACTTATTAATAAAATAAAACTAGTTTCTACTAACCAGGGACTTTCTGTAGGCCATTGGAATGTGATAAACGCCAGTCGCACTTCGGTTGTGGGTTCGATTTCCACAGCCCTTTCCGACGTGTTGGGTTGTCGCCCATCCTGCAGGTTGTCCTTTTTCTGAAACAACTTTACTATAACATCCCATCAATAATATCAAAAAAAGTTCTATCCTTAAACAATACTTACTTATGTCCAACATAAGCCATTCCAATCATTAGGCTCATCTAAAATACCGCATTCCATGATAATAGTATAAAGAAAACAATTACTAGAAAGGTTATCTACCAAGAATGTGAGTACAAGCATTTATCCCACATATATCAAAAGATATATCTTGTTGGTTGTATTCCAAACATATGAATACCTTATTCATATATTCTCTTGAAACATAAATTACCATAGAACCATAGTGAAAACATGAATACTATCAAAAGGTAACTCTTTCCACATACCAAAATCCCAAAAAAATCTATATATTCCAACCATAATATAACTTCATCATTATATCAGTCAAGAGATCATGAATACAGTCAAACATCTCATTATCTTCTTATCCCTTAATTATGTGAATATCATCTACTTTCCAAAAATATATGAATAACCTTTCATGGTTACCAGTACCATTCAACATATACTTTCAAATACTTTAGGAAAAACAATAGTGTAACAATTCTTAGATGATTCTTTATTCCATAGTATCATACATTATTCTTTATAAACATACAATCATTCCACTAACTTCTTAAACCACTAGTTGAGCTTCATCATTTCTTTCATCTCATATTTCATTTGTAGTCTCTTCATTATCATCAACATAAATACTACCCATGTGACCATGCTGATTCCCTTCATGAGATTTTCCATTAGGGCATTGGTTTGTATAATGCACATAAATTCCACATTTAAAACATCTAATCATTGTTGAGGTCGTTGCAATACCATTATCCTTGTCCATGCTATTAACAGACCCTTTTCAGTTGCACTTACTGGCTTTGTGTCCTTCTTTTCCACACCCAAATCATTTTCCAGTTCCTTTGAAACAATCTCTCTGATGCCTCTTCCCACATGATTTACATGAGGGAAATTGAACTTTCTTTCCTCTATGATAATCATGAAACTCCATCTTTCTATTATTCTCTGAGTCGGGAAACTGACCAAAGTTGAGATTATTGATAATATTATGAGATTGCTGATTATTCATAATAATGATGTTTGGACTTCCAAATCCCGTTTCATTTGGTTTCTCATGAAGAATATCATTCCATTGTCAGCCATATCCTCCATTATCGTGAATCTTCCGGTTTCCAGCCATTTTCTAAAACCTCAAAAGAATAGTGTGAGAGAAAAAAATCATGATAGGGAAAACAACATAGTAAAGGGGGAGTACCATCAATATCTAACATCTTAGGTTAAATTCTAAGATCCTTACCGTAGTTCTAGGACTATATCCTATACGTATAATAATCCTTAGGGACATCCCTAGACATACCTTAGAAATATCTCTAGGGATCTCACTAACGTTTTCGCATCCCAGTTTCCAAAGGTTGACTAAACCTTTTATCTGATACCAAATGTAGAGACCTGAAGCTTGATGTACATGGAAATTACATTAGTTTTGTGGAATACTTAATACATAACAAAAACATACACACAAGTATCATAATAGTTTAGTGTCTTTGGAAACTTGGAATATAAACTTCTAATCATGTTGAAAGATCTTAAACAACTCACATAACGATCTTCCCCTTTTTGTTTCCTTACCTAAACCCTTTATTTATTTCCTGGGGAAAATAAAACATAAAAAGGGTGAGCTCAAATTCTCAGTAAGGTCAAAGATAGAGAACATAAAATAATCCATAAACATTTGAAAGAAAAAACTTGAACATGAAATTTAAACATCAAAATCTTGAGTGAAGAAATAAATCGTGGAAGTACGTAAGGCATATATCATTATGGAACATCAACCATGATAAAATATAATGGGAATAAAAAATATAATTATGGAAACCATTCAGCACATGTTATGATTTCCATAGTAGCCAAGGCATTGCTGCCAAGACCATCTTAGTGGACAAAGTCCCTTTCTGAATCGAGTTCACTCCTCATTTCAATCCTGTAATACTGAATTGGATTAACTTACCATTATAGCCATGTCTATCTCATGAGATATAAATCTTTACCCAATTCATTGGAGGTAGATATAGGTCCCACCCATTTCATAATGAAATCATTGTTACTTGTGCCACAAAATAAACATACATCATTCATAATAACCCAATAAATAAAATGGGTTTCATAAACATCATCCCATCATCACATAATCCATATAAAAAGAAATGGATATCATTTCATAATAAGAAAAGTGAAACCATGTAAATCATAGAGACATGATACTTGAAATATACACATATTAAATAATGTCATCTTAGACGAAAAATGGTTTTGATAAAACACTTGAAATGAATTCGTGAGGAAAATATCCTTTCTTCTTCAAAATCAATCTCTTTCCACAAAATTTCATGCAATTTTTAAAGAAAAGGGTTTTTTTTAAATATTCATGAAATATTTTGGAGGAATCTTCATGATAATAAGGCTTTATAAAAACCTTAAAAATCCTTTCATGCCATATATGTTTTAAAAAAACATTCTTCTCGTACTTTTTCCAGAAAAGTCAAAAAAGTACCTCATAACATAAACAAAAGAAATATTCCTTACATACCATGTAGAAAAAGTCAAAATGGGTAAAAAGGCCTTTAAACATACATAAAAACACTTTTAGAAAACATGGACATGGATGATAACAATAACCCCAGTAAATACTTACGTATAAGCAATCTCGGATAAAAATGAGATTTGCAAAATTATCACTTACCTTAGGTCTGATATGATTTTTATGGATCCAAACCTCCTGTATAATGATTTAAATAATGTCATTGACTTATTACATAATCATATTCATTATTATTATATCATATATGTTTCACTTATTACTTTATATTACCCGTTCTTTTGTAAATTCCATGTTAAAGCAGTGTTTTGGGTAAAATCATTTCATTTATCGTTTGTGTTTCGACTTATCGTTCTTGATATTATTACTTATATCATGATTTACATAATTCCAAAATTTAAAACCTGATTTATATTAATCGTATACATATATATTATAGATCGATAAAAGGAAATAAATACACCGTTCATTGAGACGGTAGGTCGTACGTACCCATGAACGCTGTTTTCTTTTCCTTATTGAATTGAATGAAACTAAATAGATGAAATACATATATATATACATAAATATAGTAGCATTATTATTTAATATATTTCATTATTATTCATTATATAAACTTTATGATCATTCATATATGGTTAACATGGAGAATGAATCCCATTGCGTTGTGGAGACGGTAGTCCGTATGTACGCACGAGCGATGAAATCGTTCCCATAATTATAGAATTGTCATGGATGATATAATATATCAGAATCAGTATGATGTTATAATAACCATATATATTTATTCTTTACACCATTATACCCATCCATGTAAGGTGTTGGTGGAAAATTAGATTACACCACGGCGTGGAGACTGTATTCCGTACGTATACAAGCGCAGTGATTTTGTTCTCCGTAGGATGGATAGAAGGTGAAATAGGGTTGTTTCATATTTATGATAACATATCAGTATATGAGGGATACTGATGTTATTACTTCATAATGAAACAACTAAATAAGAATAATTTGAAAAAGAAATAAGCTTGAAATAATCGGTAGAAGATATTACCTCTTCTTAGACGCACCTCCTTTAAACTTCTTCTTAGGACACTAGGGTTGGTCTTTTGAGAATATCAGTACCTCTATAAGGTTTATAGGGAAGTGGGGAAGTGAAATGGGCAGAGTTTGGCTGAGCTTAAAGGCTCAAAATGGTGTGAGGAAGAGAGGTAGGAGGTGCCCTTTTATAAGGGAGGAGAGGGGCACCTTTGGAAATATAAGAAAGATTAGTTTATATTAAATCCCAAACCCACATAAAAACTTCCAAAATGACTCATATCAGAATGTTAGATGATATAGGGTTTTAATCTAATCATCCAATAAAATTTATACATGTTAGGAATTTAGTTTAAACATTATCAACTTGATTTATCCTTATTTAATCAATTTATTTTTATTTGTGGTAATAACATTCTAAATATTAAATTATAAAAAATAATTACTTATTTGTTTTGATTTGTCCATAATTGGATACTTTAGAACATTTTAGACCATATAAATTTAAATTTATAATTTTTAAATATTTTTGTGATTTTTAAACAATCTTATAATATGTTATTTGTATAAAATAACAATAGTGTCAATTTTGACACTATTCATTTATTCGCATTTAAATAAAATATATACAGAAGATATGTTCAAACTAAAAGCTTAAATAGATTAATAAAAGGTCATATGTATCTAGAAAATTAGTGGAGAACATTAAATAGTTTATATAATATTTATTTTATTATTTTTAAACCCATTTATTTGGATTATCTCTTAATAATATAATTACTACAACATTTTTGTATAATTATTTAATATACTTATTTTTTTCATAAAAATTAAAAATAAAATTCCATGATGAAGATAAATCTATTAAATTTCACATTAATACTTTTACTCGAATTTATCATCTTAAAATAACAATATTTAAATTTTTATATTTTTTAAATTATGAAGGTGACAAATTTGGCATCATTTAAAATAAACTAATATAAGTGTCATAATCACCTTAATAAGGATCCAAATGGTCAAAAATTAGTCCGGTGGATGATAAGGGTTTATATATACACTACTAATAAGTTTTGTGTAGATTTTTGGGCCTTTTTATATGTATTACTATTTCAATGAAAACTATATTATTGATTTTTCACTAAATAAATAATTTCTGCATCATTAACGTATAAGATAATAAAGTAATTAAATAACTCTTAAAAATTACAAATAAATTACCATGATAAATAAAAACATTTTATATTTCAAATGAGTATCTAAAATTGAATTTATATTCTTTATAAACATTTATTAAATATACTTTAATTATTAAAGTTGAGTGAGACATATTTCACTTTCCTTTAAATAAAATAAACTAAAAGTCTTAATCACCTCCAAGTGGGTTCTAATGGATTCCATTTCGACCCAAATATGATTTAGGACAAAATATAATCATCCAATGGTATTAAGAAAAGTGTTAGGATAATTTTATAATATTATATTTACCCTTAATTACCCGATTTACCTTTTACTATGGTAAATAAAATTCATCGTAGTTGCTATTCATAATGCCCAAAAATAAAAAGTAGTCTATTAATATAATTTGGACCCACTGATTCCAAAAATGGAAACCATTTTTACAAATTCAATACACATAAAATGCAGAAATTAAATTAAAATTAATCCTGTTGTCAAAAGAAAACAGGTTTTTGTTTAAAACATTACAAAAGATTGAATTTATTTAACCTACGAATTCAATGTAAAATAAATTCTAATGAAAAAAATTATATTAAATGGTAAAAATATATTCTATTTATACCTTAAAACCATTCAATATTATAATTTAACCACATAAATTATTACGATGAAAAAAAGTTGTTTTTAATTAAAATATAGCGTGTTTTTACTATTCATTAAAATATGAAAGTTATCAGAATAATATGAAAAATTTATCCAAGGTAAAATTTTATATCCTGATCCCAAATAATAACTTTATTTTGTAAAAGTGAACTTATAAACATGTCAAAAACTATATTTAATGTGGGTGCGCCATCAAAAGGTGGCAAAACTGCATTTTTTGAAAAATACTTATTTTACCCAAAAAATTCATTTTTTTATTATACCATGTTCTAAAAAATGTGTAAGATGAATAATAATGTTATAAAATTCAAAATTTAGTTAATAAAATTCATAATGGCTAGTTCATAAAAATATTATAATAATATATCATTGTTTAGTAAAACCTGGTATTGCGTACAACACACGCTATCGAGGAAGGTCGCGATTGCGTGCAATGCAAGCCAAGTCAGGGTTGCGTATACTAAAAGCTAATGTGGTGTTGAGTATATTACAATATAAAATTTTTGTATCATAAAACACATGACATAAAATTAATTAAAAAGAATATTTATCATAAAATATTGGGTTGTTACATTCTACCCCCCTTAAAATGAATTTCGCCCTCGAAATTCGTCAGGGTTATACATGGTTTTCTACTTGAAAGTTTCTTTAATTGAAACCCACATCGTAAAATGAAATACCAAAACATAACATTAAAAACTAAAATATTAAACGTAACGGTTACCCAAATTAACTAATCACTGAGTTTCAACATAGAAGAACATAGGTGAAAATATGGATATGGAAGAGAAATCTAACCATCATGTTCTGATGGAGAGTGGTAGATAACATCGCTATCAAAAATCCATTAATCCCAAAGCCATAAATTTGTGATGATTTATGGTACCATCTAATTCATTGGATATAAGGGCACTAGGACAACATTTTTGGTTTTCAAGATCATTTCCTTAAAGTTGAAAAAATTAGAATTAGAAGAAATACTTTCTTCATTTTGGTATAGTCTCAACGTTGGTTGTTCCTTGGACAATTTCCACTTCATCTCTTAAATAAATGATGTTTAATTTTTCATTCATGAAGTGTTAGTATATCATGTGATATAATGATGGGTCATTCCATCTCTCTCAAACAAAAAGGATAGAAAAAGTTTTCAAAAATACATAAGTCCATCTATAGTGAGATTAATCATATATGGTTCCTAAAATAGAATTATACTTCATATATCATAATGATTAATAAAATAAAACTAGTTTCTCTAACCAGGGACTTCCTGTAGGCCATTGGTATGCAATAAAGGCCAGTCGCACTTCAGTTGTGGGTTTGATTCCCACAGCCTTGTCCAACGGGATGGGTTGCCGCCCATCCCGCAGGTTGTCCTTTTTCTAAAACTACATTACTATAACATCCCATCAATAATATCGAAAAAAGTTCCATCCTTAAACAATAATTACTTATGTTCAACATAATCCATTCTAATCTTTATTCTTATCTAAAATACTTCGGTCCAAACTCATAGTATAAAGAAAATAATTACTAGAAAGGTTATCTACCAAGAATGTGAATACAAGCATTTATCCCACATATATCATAAGATATATCTTGTTGGTTGTATTCCAAACATATGAATACCTTAGTCATATATTCTCTTGAAACATAAATTACCATAGAACCTTAGTGAAAACATGAATACTGTCAAAAGGTAACTCAATCTACATACAAAAATTCCAAAAAAATCTATATAATCCAACCATAATATCACTTAATCCTTATATCAGTCATGAGCTCATGAATACAGTCAAACATATCGTTATCTTCTTATCCCTTCATTATGTGGATATCATCTACTTTCCAAAAATATCTGAATAACCTTTCATGGTTACCAGTACCATTCAACATATACTTTCAAATACTTTAGGAAAAAAATAGTGTAACAATCCTTAGATGATTCTTTATTCCAGAGTACCATACATTATTCTTTATAAACATACAATCATTCCACTAACTTCTTAAACCACTAGCTGAGCTTCATCATTTCTTTCATCTAATATTTCATTTGTAGTCTCTTCATCATCATCCACATAAATACTACCCATGTGACCATGCTGATTCCCTTCATGAGATTTTCCCTTAGGGCATTGGTTTGCATAATGCCCATGCATTCCAAATTTAAAACATATAATCATTGTTGATGTCGTAGCAATACCATTATCCTTGTCCATGATATTAACTGAACCATTTCCTTTGCACTTACTGGATTTGTGTCCTTATTTTCCACACCCAAAGCATCTTCCAGTTCCTTTGAAACAATCTCCCTGATGCCTCTTCCCACATGATTTACATGAGGGAAATTGAACTTTCTTTCCTCTATGATCATCATGACACTCCATATTTCTCTTATTGTCTAAGTCAGGAAACTTACCAAAGTTGAGATTATTGATCATATTATGAGATTTCTTATTAGGAATAATAACGATTTTTGGACTTCCAAATCCCGTTTCATTTGGTTTCTCATGAAGAATATCATTCCATTGTCTGTAAAATCCTCCATTATCATATATCTTCCTATTTTTAGCCATTTTCTAAAACCAAAAAAGAATAGTGTGAGAGGAAAAAATAATGATAGGGAAAAAAACATAGAAAAGGGGGAGTACCATAAATATCTAACATCTTAGGTTAAATTCTAAGATCGTTACCGTAGTTCTAGGACTATATCCTATACGTATACTTATCCTTAGGGACATCCCTAGACATACCTTAGAAATATATCTAGGGATCTCACTAACGTTTTCGCATCCTAGTTTCCAAAGGTTGAGTAAACCTTTCCTCTGATACCAACAGTAGAGACCTGGATCTTGACGTACATGGACATTACATTACTTTTGCAAAATACTTAATACCTAACAAAAACAGACACACAAGGATCGTAATATTTTAGTGTCTTTGGAAACTTGGAATATAAACTTATAATCATGTTTAAAGATCTTCAACAACTCCCATAATGATCTTCCCCTTTTTATATCCTTACCTAAAACCTTTCTTTATTTCCTGGGAAAAATAAAACATAAAAAGGGTGATCTCAAATGCTCAGTAAGGGCAAACATATAGAACATAAAACAATCCGTAAACTTTTGAAAGCAAAAACTTGAACATGAAATTTAAACTTCAAAATCATAATGAAAGACATAAATCATGGAATTACGTAAGGCATATATCATAATGGAACATCAAACATGATAAAATATAATGGTAATAAAACATGTAATTGTAGAAACCATTCAGCACATGTTATGATTTCCATAGTAGCAAAGGCATTGCAGCCAAGACCATCGTAGTGAACAAATTCCCTTTCGGAATCGTGTTCACTCCTCATTTCAGTCCTATAATACTGAACCGAATTTACTTACCGATCCATACATTTCTATCTCATGAGATATAAATCTTTACCCAATTCATTGGGGGGAGATCTAGGTCCCTCCCATCTCATAATGAAATCATTCTTACTTGTGCCACAAAATAAACATACATCATTCATAATAACCCAATAAATAAAATGGGTTTCATAAACATCATCCCATCATCACATAATCCATATAAAAAGAAATGGATATCATTTCATAATAAGAAAAGTGAAACCATGTAAATAATAGAGACATGATACTTGAAACATACACAAATGAAATAATGTCATCTTAGATGAAAAATCATTTTGATAAAACACTTGAAATGAATTCTTGAGGAAAATATCCTTTCTTCTTCAAAATCAATCTCTTTCCACAAAATGTCATGCAATTTTAAAAGAAAAGGATTTTGTTTAAAATAGTCATGAAATATTTTGGAGGAATCTTCATGAAAATAAGGCTTTATAAAAACCGTAAAAATCATTTAATGTTGTATAAGTTTTAAAAAAACATTTTTCTCGTACTTTTGCAAAAGTCAAAAAAGTACCTCGTAACGTAAAAAAAAAGAAACATTCCTTAATTAACATGTAGTAAAAGTCAAAATGGGTAAAAGGGACTTTAAAAATACATAAAAACACTTTTAGAAAACATGTACATGGATGATAACAATAACCCCAGTAAATACTTACTTATAAGCAATCTCGGATAAAAATGAGATTTGAAAAATTATCCCTTACCTTAGGTCTGATATGATTCGTATGGATCCGAACCTCTTGTATAATTATTGAAATAATTTCATTGAATTATTACATAATCATATTCATTATTATGATATCATATATGTTTCACTTATGACTTTATATTACCTGGTCTTTTGTAAATTCCATGTTTAAGCAGCGTTTTGGGTAAAATCATTTCATTAATCGTATGTGTTTCAACTTGTCGTTCTTGATATTTTTACTTATATAATGATTTACATAATTCCAGAATGTAAAACATGATTTATATTCATCATATACAAAAATATTATAGATCTATAAAAGGAATGAAATACACCGTTCATGGAGACGGTAGGCCGTACGTACGCATGAACGCTGTTTTCGTTTCCTTATTGAATTGAATGAAACTAAATAGATGACATACATATATATATACATAAATCTAGTAGCATTATTATTTCATATATTTCATTATCATTTATTATATAAACTTTATGATCATTCATGTATGGTTAACATGGAGAACGAATCTCAGCACGTCGTGGAGACGGTAGTCCGTATGTACGCATGAGCGATGATATCGTTCCCATAATTATAGAATTGGAGTGGATGGTATAATATATCAGAATCAGTATGATGTTATAATAACCATATATAGTTATTATTTACACCATTATACCCATCCGTGTAAGGTGTTGGTGGAAAAACAGATTACACCACGGCGTGGAGACGGTATTCCGTACGTACGCACACGCAGTGATTTTGTTTTTCGTAGGATGGATAGAAGGTGAAATAGGGTTGTTTCATATTTTTAATAACATATCATTATATTAGGGATAATTATTTTATTACTTCATATTGAAACAACTAAATAAGAATAAGTTGAAAAAGAAATAAGTTTGAAATAATCGGTAGAAGAGATTACCTCTTCTTCGACGCACCTCCTTTAAACTTCTTCTAAGGGCACTAGGGTTGGTCTTTTGAGAAGACCAGTACCTCTATAAGGTTTATAGATAAGTGGTAAAGTGAAATTTGCAGGTTTTGGATGATCTTCAAGGCTCAAAAGTTTGTGAGGAAGAAAGGGAGGAGGTTCCCTTTTATAAGGGAGGAGAGGGGCACCTTTGGAAATATAAGAAATATTACTTTATATTAAATCCCAACCCCACATAAAAACTTCCAAAATGACTCATATCCGAATATTAGATGATATAGGGTTGTAATATAATCAACCAATAAAATTTAGATATGTTAGGAATGTATGTTAAACATTATCAACTTGATTTATCCTTATTTAATCAATTTAATTTTATTTGTGGTAATAACATTCTAAATTTTGGATTATAACAAATAATTATTTATTTGGTGTGAATTGTCCATAATTGGATACTTTATGACATTTTAGACCATATAAATTTAAATTTATAATTTTTAAATATTTTTGTGATTTTTAAACAATTTTATAATATGTTATTTTTATAAAATAACAACAGTGTCAATTTTGACACTATTCATTTATTTGAATTTAAATAAACTATATACAGAAGTTATGTTCAATATAAAAGCTTTAATAGATTAATAAAATTTCATATGTGTCTATAAAATTAGTTTAGAACATTAAATAGTTCATATAATATTTATTTTATTATTTTTAAAACCATTTATTTGGTTCATCTCTTTATAAAATAATTACTACAACATTTTTGTATAATTAATTTATATAAATATTTGTTGCATAAAAATTAAAAATAAAATCCTATGATGAAGAACAATATAGTTCCTTTCACAATAATACTTTTACTCAAATTTATCATCTTAAAATCACAATATTGAAATTGTTATATTTATTAAATTATGAAGGTGAAAAAGTTGTCTTCATTTAAAACAAAATAATATAAGTGTCATAATCGCCTTAATAAGGATCCAAATGGTCCAAAATTTGGCCAGTGGATGATTAGGGTTTATATATACACTACTAATAAGTTTTTTGCAGATTTTTGGGCCTTTAGATATGTATTACTATTTCAATGAAAACTATATTATTTATTTTTCACTAAATAAATAATTTCTGCATCATTAATGTATAAGATAATAAGGTAATTAAATAACTCTTAAAAATTACAAATAAATTACCATGATAAATAAAAACATTTTATATTTCAAATGAGTATCTGTAACCGAATTTATATTCTGTATAAAAGTATATTAAAAATACTTTAATTATAAAAGTTGAGTGAGACATATTTCACTTTCCTTTAAATAAAATAAACTAAAGGTCTTAATCACCTACAAGTGGGTTCTAATGGATTCTATTTCGACTCAAATATGACTTAGGATGAAATATAATCATACAATTGTATTAAGACAAGTGTTAGGATAATTTTATAATATTATATTTACCCTTAATTACCTGATTTACCTTTTACTATGGTAAATAAAATTTAACGTAGTTACTATTCATAATGCCCAAAAATAAAAAGTAGTCTATTAAAATAATTTGGACCCACTGATACCAAATATGGAATAAATTTTTCCAAATTCAATACACAGAAGTTACAGAAATTAAATTAAAATTAATCTCGTTGTCGAAAGAAAACGGGTTTTTTTTAAACATTGCAAAAGATTGAATTTATAAAACCAAGGAATTCAATGTAAAATCAATGATAATGAGATACATTATATTAAATGGTAAAAATATATTATATTTATACTTTAAACCCATTCAATATTATAATTTAACCACATAAATTATTACGATGAAAAAATTTGTTTTTAATTAAAATATAGCGTGTTTTTACTATTCATTAAAATATGAAAGTTATCAGAATAATATGAAAATTTTTTCCAAGGTAAAATTTTATATCCTGATCCCAAAGAATAATTTTATTTTGTAAAATTGAACTTATAAACATTTCAAAAACTAGATTTAAAGTGGGTACGCCAACAAAATGTGGCAAAACTGCATTTTTTGAAAATTACTTATTTTACCTGAAAATTTTATTTTGTTCTTATACCTTGTTCTAGAAAATGTGTAAGATGAATAATAATGATATATAATTCAAATTTTAATTAATACTATTCATAACGGCTAGTTCATAATAACATTTTAATAATATATCGTTGTTTAGTAATACTCGGTATTGCATACAACACACGATATAGAGGAAGGTCGTGATTCCATGTAATGCAAGCCAAGTCAGGGTTGCATATACTACAAGCTAATGCGGTGTTGCGTATAGTACAAGCTAATATTGTTATACCATAAAACACATGACATAAAATAAATTAAAACGAATACTTATCATAAAATATCAGGTTTTTACATCCATCCTCTTTATATAGGGCTTGGGGACCCTCCCTAAGCCTCGCATGAATTTATAAGAATTTTACCTAACATATGAGTAAATGGAATATCTATTATGCCATTTATAAAATATTTCTAACCATGAATTTATCATATAAATTTATTCTAGAGTCCCACATGCATTTCATTACATAAAATGTTAATGATAGCCTTTTGAGAAAGATATATAAATCTAGAATTTAATTTCCACTTTCTTTTATCAATCAAAATATGTTGTGTTAATCATTCCATATGAATAACCCACGCCACTACATTATTATTTACCCAAATCAAACACTCTAATTTGTCCTAGACAGTAGTGATATGATGTCATATATCGTATCCAATGGTATGACCTCATAGATGTTGTAAATTATGACTTCCCAATATCATAATATATGATGTATATAGAAAACAATATATGTTTATATAGAATTAGGGAATAATATCCATCATTCTTGACATTCGATTTCTACATGGTCACTATTGTAGAAATTTATGATCATTGTCGGTATCAAATCAGAACCTTGTAGTTATCCTATCAGTTTATTTAAATGGATAGCATCAACCTCACCTTGATTATATGGATAAAAATTACATAAAAACTTAAAAAACAACCTAGAGATATTCATAGTGAGTTTTCATCAGATCATTTTCGACATTTTTTGCATTGTCTCAACCACTTCATCATTTCTCATGAACTCTCTAATAATACTATGAGAAAACACAGAGATTCCACCTAAAATTAACAATGAATATGGTTAAATCAACTTAATAATCACCCAATTCAAGTAACCATGATCAACTGTGGGGAGTCCACAGTCAACTAGAATAATGGAAAAAACACTAGAATATAAATTTAAAACTCTAAACAAGTGTAGAAAAAATTAAGGTATCCATATTAATTTAATTATTTACTTACTTAATTTAACATTTATTTAAATATATTTAGAGTTATATATTCCAAATTAAAAATGAAAATGGTTCTAAAAATATCATGGATGAACATATAAAATCAAAAAAAAATCAAGTGCTTCAATAAAGCTCCAAAAATTTCTACATTTCTAAATAAGTTTGAAAATTATCTAAATAAGTCAAAAAAAACTCAATTTCATATAGAATTAAAATTAAGCTTCAAAAGGTTATGAGATATTTAAAAACACTTATTTTCATGGGTGTTTTAGAATTAATACTACCAATCCATTTCTTTTTTTTTAAAATAAGTCTCTTTAAAGGGTTTAATGGGAATCCTAACAAAAATTCGAAATAATTTATCATAAAACACATGTAACCAAAGACCAAACACAAAAAAGTACAACATTATGATCAAAGAACCATTCTGTTGTTTATGTGTTCACTATTACTCATTATGGACCAAATTTTCTTGGTAAGATGAGTAGAGTAATAATAATTCAAGTTGAGGTCACATTATGAAGATCAAAGATCCTCATTTATAGAACCAAAAATATTGACATTTTTGGATTTTGATTTTCTCCCTTGATATCGATTGAATCATTAATCATATATAACAATATTTTTATCCTTTGTATTATCAATAGAGTGAATAGATGATGTATTGGTACTTATTTAACTATATTGTTTATGGGGATAAATCCCACTAATTACTTTAAAATTATCATATAGAGACCCATAAACCCTCAGGGAAGAAACCCCATGGCTAACCTCACCTCTATCTGCAAAGAAAATATTAACAACCTTAGAGTGAAAAATGTTGGTGATTCTTTTTAAAGAGTATACAATTGTGCTCTCATAATATCATCCTATAGACTAAAAAATACTAGAGTTAGATAGAAGTAAAGACCTCCTCTCCACCGATTCATCTTGACACCACTACATCAAGACCATGAGGTAGATTATTATCAAAAAACTAATCTTTGATTCAACCATAATTTTTAGAGAAATGTGGTTATGTACTAAAACCACATGGATATATAACGAAGCCACTAAAACATACCAATACCCACACAATAGAAGCCTCATCCTTGTAGAGTGGAGGAGACAGAACTGTTCGAACTTCATCATTCCCTTATCAAAGATACCCCTGCCCCACTAGAGAAGAATTTTAACATGGATTGTTGTCATTATAGACAATTGGAATGGGCCTCAATCCCACAAGAGAGTGGATTCATGTCGGATCATATGCCACACACTTATTTTGATAATGGTGTCACCTATTTTTTATATGAATATAGCATGTAAGGTTATGACCCAAGAGATTATATAATGTGTATAATTGAACATTAATCTCGTAGTGGATGGATTTCAAGAAGCTCATTTTTCACCCATAGCTAAATGAACATGATGTGATAGATTTCGGGACACATCTATATTCACACGGATATATACGATTATGGGGAGTTTCATCCACAATGTATAGTCATTTATGTGTAAAAAAATTGGCATCATGAATGGAACATAAATCAATATAAGTTACATATTATGATTTATAAAACACATAATGAACAAATAAATGAATTTAGGAAGTCTAACAACCCCATCCACTACACTTATCATTCCCTCCACCATGTTCGGGTCAACTCACAACCATCCTTCTTCAATAAGATAACAAGAAAGAAAAAAGAACATGATATACATAAAAAAACATTCAAGATGAAGATTATATGGTTTAGAACATTTTCCTAAATCAATAGTATAATAGTTTCATCTTTAATTTAAGGAAACATTTATCTAATTTACAAGTTATCCATATTTTGGAACCCCACTTAGACTGTAACAAGAAGATGTAACAACACCAATGGTACTTGTATCTTCCAGAACTACTCCTTCCATTCTTCTTCCCTTTCAGCTGTGACATCTTACCTTTAGTAATAATTCCTTTTTCACTTTGAATCACTTTATTATCTACCATTGAATACATTTACATGTGGTTATTATCCACTATACATATTAGATCTTGGTAGGTAAAATGGTTCCACCAACTTTTTACTTTCATAAGGACTCTTCATTATTTGTAGAAACCTGTTTTGAATCAATTTATTTTATTGAATTTAATTTTAACTCTTATTCAACAGTATATGTCAATATTACATTCATCCAGATGAATCCTACAAATAAATTTTTATTATTGTAATTCAATGAGGATGTAATATCCCAATGTTGTAATAACTTTTATATATTCACCATATCCTCTAAAACAAATTTTTTTTCAGAAAATTCCTTCTATATATATCAATATTTTCAACATAACATTATTTTTACCTCCAATTTCAATTATCTTATGGTTCCTCTAGCATTTACACACCAATTCACAATACTACACAGTATGTTTCCCTCAGCTCACTTCCACTCGACTGCACCCACTGAGCTATATTATGCTCAACTTCATGGTTAACGATGACATTTAATGTGTTTTATTCAAATTATTTTTATAAACTATATACAATTATTTACATCCAAACATCCCATAGTGAAGGTATATTTTACCCATAGGGAATCCTCCACGTGTATTTTTTGAAATTTATCTTCTAGAAATCCAAAGAGTGAACCCAGAAAATAGTTATCACACCAAAAACCAAAAATCACCCACTTATGAATTGTTTTAATATGTTAATACAAATAATATCAAACTAAAATAATATTCTCATGCTTTCAAAAAAATATAAAAAACATTAACATTTTGTTCAAACCATCCCAATTCATACACATTTTTCCATCATGCTAATTTTGATCATCTAGGCATCCACTAAAGAAATTCATCCTTTGATTTTCAGACCATGATATTCTATTTCATTCCCATGAATAATTAAATGTTCCTCCACAGAATTTCCCCATAAAGAAAACTATCTTGCATCCCAATCCAAATTCATTAAAGTAATTTCAACACAATGCACCACATATGGTTTCCATGGCCCTGTTTCATATTGTATTTTCACTTCTAAAACATTGATTTACTGATATTCTTTAAATTTAGATATATTAGGTACATGAAAATATATAAATACCATTTAAAATAACCACTATATAGAACCCATAATTTTCAAAAAATTTGATATAATCAGGTAGATGAACTCCCACTAAATATTTTCTAAGTGAAATTAAGGAATGTGAAATACTTTCCTCACAAAGAATTCTAACCCCTGTTCTAATCCTTCTATGATCCCTCCCCATTACCAGAGATCCTTTTGATGATCTAAAATCATTCCCAAATTAATTTCCACAAAATTTGGAAACCCCCAAATTCTCATCAATACCCTTTCTATGAAATATGCACCCTAGACTTGGGGTTGTCCATCTTCCAACTTTATAATTATCATTATAGAATTCACTAAGTCTTTGCATATTATAAAAAATTCTAGTCATGCCACTAGATATAAAATATCTCTAGATGATATTTCCCTAAATGAAAAAATTAAATATAATTGATCTTGAATATAAGTCACACATCAAATACTGAACCCAAACATTACATAACTCAATTTCCATAACTCACCATAATATAGTTCCATCAGGTAGACATTTGACATAATACATTCTTCATGAGTACATCAAACACATTCCAGCCTTCATGGACATGCCTGACTATCCACTCTGAAACACTAATTTCTAGTATTCTAGGTTCAGTCTCCTAAAACTATATGCTACTAACACCAACATATCTTTAAAAACTCCCTTTTTCTTATATGTCACTCATTCATCAGAACATCATGTGGTCTAATTTATTCCACAATGGTTCTTAATAATGAATGTACCAAAACTTATCAAATTTATTCTTTGAGGAATAACACATACATTGATGTCCTACATATTTGATAAAGGTATCTTGCAAAATAGATCATGTGATATCAATAAAATTTTCTCCATGTTTTTATACACCATTTTCACATCCTTTTAGAGTAAGATCATGACCCCCTAATTTAAAATACTCTAGAAAATGATTTTATTCTAATGAGAATGTGTATTCACCCTCATTCCTCCCAATTATATATACTAATGAAAATTTTTCCACACAGCCTATCTTTTGGTTATATATTTTTTCAGCACGAAATGTTTCACTATCCAAACTCATACATAACCATGTTATCCTAGTATGTGAATAAAACTTCATTCAATAAATATTCTTCCATTGTTATATTTTGATTAATTGGGATCATGTCACTTCCTCACCTTTTTTTAAATAGATGAAACCACATCAACAATGACATTTATGTTTCCTAATAAACTATATACCTTCCTCTTTGAAACATTCAGTGATGATAACCCCAGATTCAACTAACATGAATCAAGTGGTCTAAATAATACTTAGTAGTAAGAATCCAACACCTCTCACCTATGGGATTTTTGAACCATCAGTAAATTAATATTCTATAGAATACCTCCTATAGTAATAATATCCTCATAGTAATCTCCCTTATACTTTCACAATGTAGTGAAACATGATCACTATATAAAATTTAATCAACTTGAACTTCCACTAAAAAAACTAAATCAATTAATTCCCATGAACTTTAACTTTTAATAATCCTTTTGATTCATGCATTATTTAACTTGATTTCACCTTTTGGATCAATCCATGTGTTCTTTTTTCATCTACTTACTTTTTTGTTAACACCTAGATTCAAGCTAACTCTCCAATAAATTAGAACTTATAAACTCTACAGGATTATCTAACCCCAATCCTCCAAAGTCTATAGCTCTATCCATTAGAACATAAAACTAAAACTATCCTATATTAACACTATCCTCATAAAATAATGAGCTCTCATTGAATAAAAAAGGTTTAAGTGTTCACATACTATCACCCATAAGCCTCCAACATTCATACACTAAGTTCTCAATTCTACTAAAATAAATGGAACATACCAATAAATAAAACCACAATGTATGAATTCTGATATATCCAGAAAACCCTAATAATTCTTTCAACTCAACATTGAACATGCTTTTATAAACATAGAAAACTACCTGAATTAAGGAACCCATCAATATTACAACCATTATTTAAATATCAACTAAATAATGGAATATGCCTTAATATACACACACCAATTTGGAGGATGCTTTATATTCCACGAAAAAACCTCTAGGACCACCTCTATAGTCTAAGTGAAACTATTATGAGACCTTGATAAATTGACCACCAAATTCCTACAACCAATCTGTGATACCACATGTTGAGGTATATCAGGGAAAATTGATCATTTGAAGTTATATATCATAATAATTACAACACCCCATGAACTAGAGTCTGGATTTTGGAAATATAGGAACCCCAGCCACCACATTGATCTGAACCTCCACTTGCTTTTGGTAACCTCATGACCTTCCATCCAAGATAAGAAAACAAAAAATAAATAAGAATAACATATACATAATGAAAAATCCATAACATAATGATTACATGGTTAAGACCTTATTCATACATCCATGGGAGAACAAAAACATATTTTAATAAAATAATTATTAAAAAGAGTTATAAGGGAACCACATTATAATACCATACTCAGACTACTGTAAGATAATGTATTAATATCTTCGGCAGTTTCAACTTCTAGGTATCTCCTTACGGTCTTCCATCATTTAGGATATAACCTCTCACCACTGACCATAGGGCCTCCATAACTTTTAATCACTTCATTCTCTAACACAGTATACCTAAACAAAATTCTACTCTATTACTCGTAATAGGTCCCAGCAGGTCAACCAACACCTCAACTTTCAGATTTTTATGGGGACCCACTATTGGCCATGGAAACCTCTATTTCCATATATCATCTACTTCTCTAACTACTTACTTCCATTGAACATTGCCTATTACTCTTACATTTATCCATATAATTCCTATAAATAATTTCTTTTACTATAAATCCACAAGGAATACTTCTACATATCACCATTATAGATCATCATGTTTTTATAACTTTGGAACATTCACTTCATACTCCAAAACTTTTGCTCCCTCAAAAATTTCCCTTATTTCTAAATTTTTCCTTCCTCCACAACATGACTTATACCTCTAGGTACATGTGTCAAGTATTTCCTCCTATATTTCCCAAAACTAGGCACCATGATATTCTTATTTATTTCTTAAAACTCTCTTCCATTCAATTTCACCAACTTATATATATTGAGCTTAATGTTATGGTAACTTATTTTACTAAACATGTTTCTCTCTTCTGATTTCAATAAACTAAATCCACTAATATAAACCACATATCCCATGGAGAAGGTGTACTCTCTCCATCTATTCTCTACCAATTGTACCTTTTCAAATATATCTTCTAGAAATCCTACCACTTAACCCAGGAAAAAGTCATCATTCCAAAACCAAATAATCTACCGCTAGAGAATTATTTTCAAATGTTATTACCAAAAAATAGAGAAAATTAAGTCACTGATAACTTTGTTAACATATGGATTCTAAAAATAAAATATAATCTCTGGAATAAAAATCCACACACATGAATATTTGGATTCATTCCCTCTGTTGAATCCAAAAGTCCACCAAGAGAAATGAAAACTATGATTATTACAGGTTAACAACTAGTAAGAAAAATCCATCAAAAAAACCTTGTATGATATTAAGTGAATGGAGAAATGAAAATGATCAAGGATAAAGACCATAGTTTAAACTTAAAATACAAAAAATCAAATAGATACACTATAGGTTGATTAACACAAACTATAGCCATAATGGTCCTTGAATGCACTAATGTGGCTGCTCAGAACACTAAGGGTGAAAGGAAGAAGGTAGAAAATCCCATGAACACTATTAGACAATTTTCTATAAGTAGGATCACCAAGGTAATAGTTATCTCTAAAAGGAGGAATGAGTGGAGTAAAAATAAACCTAGGAAGGTCTTCTCAGAAATATCAAAAACTTGTATCCTCAATCAATATTTGACTTTCTATCCACAAGTGGGTTGCCATCGTCATTTAATCCAATATAGAACATTAAGGTGATTATAGAAAGTGATAGTGTCTAGTATTTTAGTATTTGAACATTAAAAAACTCAATTAAAATGATAATAGAATAATTAAAAAAATCAAACAATTCATATTCACTCCTACTATTTATATTTTTAAAAACATTCAATATTTTGTAGGTGGTAAAATAAACAAGCATTAACTCAAGTAGTTTACTTGTCGGTCATTGTTAGAGGATGTCAAACATGATTAAACCGAACTGGGAACCCAAACTGATCAATGCAATTCCTAAAGGGTCTTCCATCTCCACAGGTATAAAACTAGTGGCTAAGCATCAAAAAAATACCGTGCGAATGTTTTTCTTAATAAATCATTCAAGTTTGTTCTAATTAAGAACCCAATATATCCTATATATAATTTGTAAATTCATGTACTAAAAATATTATGACCAAAACTACAACTAGTCATAAATCCATAATATAAATAATGTATCAATAAACAATAACAACCATATATCAAAAACATAAAGCATAATTTATAACATAACCAAAAGGGGGATCAAGCATACATAAAAAAGTAATGGGATAAGAAGATGAAATAGTTATACTAGAGTATTAAAAAAATATAATCAAACACCACAACACATATTCATGTAACATGTGAGATCACTCCCACCATTTCACCACATTTATCCCAGGCACTGATAACAAGAATACCTACATCCTCTAAGAAGTGGCATGCCTTTACCTATGTGAACCAAAACAAGGTCAACATCATTCACTAGTCATATGTAGGGTGTTATCAAAACAAGCGTGGTAGGATCCCAAAAAGTATTTCATAAGAAATTTATTTTTTAAATACAAACATGATTGTCTGAAAATAAACCACGTGAAAATTTTCATTTCAAATTTTTAAGTCCAAAAATATATAAAAAGTATTATAATGATCAAAATAATGAAAATTATTCCCTGTAAAAAATAATCAAAACATGAACTATAAGAAATCCTTTAGGTTACTAAGGTCAAGGAAACCTAGGATCCTTTTACCATCTCACGATAAACCCAATAATATCAAGCATGACCATGGTCTTATAAGTAGATAATTTTCTTTTTATAATTCCATGGTGACACCCGTCTGATGTAACAACAACCATATCATTAATTTCCAAATAATTTTTAGTTAGTGTGGCCTAATACAAGGACAGTGTAATAACCCAATAATTTTATTAAGTGAAACTCCCTTCTTATAATTATTCCATATAGTAAAAATCACATACAATCACGTAGTGAACATAATAAAAACATTATAAATGAGAAAATAATTAAATAAGAGGTATTTCTAGAAGTTGAGGAACCAAAACCAATAGAATAGTAACTTAACCTTTGGAATATTAATGAGACCATTAGAAATAGTAAATCATCTAATCGAATAGTAACCTCATCTGTGAAAGTGTATATAAAATTTAATAATCTTATAGATGATAATATGATATGATTATATCATAGGATAAGTAAATAAATATTTTAAAAATTATTAATTAAATGCTGGTATTTTATTAATAAAACACGAATGTTTATTTATAATTTTATAATTAATATAATTATTTAGAATAAAAATTATTTTCATAAAATATATTCATAAATTAAAAAAAATCTTAATATTATAATATAATTTTGTGATACCTTAATTAATTTTTCAAAGTGTTATAAAATGAGTTATAAATTTCAAATTAGTATTTTCCAAGTAAATGAGGATTTTAATTAAAAATCAAATTTCTAATATTTAAAAACTTAATTTCAAAAAATGGATTCCATTTTTTAATTGTAAAAATTTAAATATTTTTAGGGTTATTTTTTGGGTTTTTTACAAAATACCTGAATTTTTTGTTAATAGTAGAGTATGATAATTTACGATAAGAGATAAATATATAATTTTTTTAGTAATTTTTGATATAAGGATAATGTAAGCCCAAAATATCATAATATCCATTATTTTAATATATTTTTTGATAAAGTTAAAACTAATCATATCCTTGATAAAATAAAATAAACTAATGAATAAAATAATGAGAAAATACACCTCTCCTTTCCTATAAATACCACCCCTCACCACCTCTTCTCCTCACACCTTCCAAGCCTTTAAGCTGGTCAAATTTTTCCCAAAACTATAAACAAGACACTACCCTTTAGGATCCCTTTTTCTAATCAAAAGACCAAACCCTTTTCCCCAAGGAGGTTCCTAAGGAGGAAAAATTCAAGAGGTAAAATCATCTATCTTATTCTTTAAATTTCTTTTCAATTTAATTTATTTTCTAATCCTTTTCTCACCTCCAATTATCCAAGATGAAGTATAACTCCATTATCTTTTATATACTATAATTTTATTATGTTGAAAGAATAATTCATCTTCAAATCTCTTCTCCCTTCCTTTTATTCTAAAATAAAAACATATTATGTGGTGTGTCGATTTACCACTATCATGGATGATGTGATTTTATTTTCCTATACCGCATTCAAGGATGGTAACAAAACCATTATAATGGTTTAAATATTTTTTAAAATTTATTTTATGCATTTTTATGTTCTTTAACTAACATATATATAAAATATTAAATAATAAAACAAAACGAGTTAGTTGTGATTGAAAACCACCAAAATTAATCTAGATAAGTATCATTAACAATATATCTAATGATTCATCCTAATATATAGGAAAAAATAATATATAACACCATTTAAACTTTTTTAATATTGTTAATAAAATATAATCTCAATTCTGGAAAATTATCTTCATTTGACATTAACTTCCATACATGTAGACATGCGAACCGATCATAAAAAACAAGAAAATGAAAACTCTCAAACAATGAAATTGAACACCATAACTCATCAAAATTGACAATAATGAACTTAATAAAATTATAATGAATAAAATACATGTATAATAGGTTATAAAGTTATTAATTAATAAATCAAATTTTATTATTCATGATTTTAAAGTGAATAAATCATTCGTACATAAGGTAACAGGATTCTCGAACCCAATTTACTTTATTTGGGTTATTCCTCCTTCATGAAAAATTTCCACATGTATGTTCTTTTAATATTCCTGAAATATAATTTTATTTTAATTCAATTTTAATTTCTAGGATTTAAATTCTTCTAATCTAATTTTATTACAAATTTAAAGATTTTTTCAAAATAACTATTCCTTCTAAAAACACATGTTTTACTTCTCTTGAGATTGTTTCTTCTTTACTCATGATTTATGACTATTAAACCAAATATTTTAGTCCCTTTTTATTTTGGGAACTCTAATGTTTATTCATGAAACATGATTGATGAAATTTTCATGAAACCAATTTTTTTCCATGGGTTATTTTATGGAAAATATTGTTATACATTCTATATGGGATGCGTGATTGTGTAAATGTTTTGATATTATGGGCGAACCTAGAATTATATAACGCTTCGATGTATCGGTTAATGTGATGCATCTCATGAGTTAATATGAAATATTCCTAAACATGATTATATATTTATTCACAATTATGATGTTATAATAATGCACATGTGTTATGTGTGAACATGATGCTCAATTTTTTCACAACTATGTGTGGTAGTTGAATACAAAGATTTGATGTTCATTTCATTGTATTTCCACATTCCATGATTTTATATAATTATTCCGCTAATTATTTTGATGATGATCCCATTATTTTTTCACGATGATGATTATTACTCTCACCAATGTTATATTTATTCATTTTCTTATATATCCCATTAATAGGCTTTTAGCTCAACCCTTTCTATGTTGTATATCCTAAGGTGACTACATGTACTAAGAAGAAAATGTGGGCCACTAAGAAGTTAGGGAAGAAGGAATTAAATAATGTTATTTTTATTATGTAAATGTTATGAATCGTCATAATTTTACCAAGACAATAAACCTTTGTTTTGTGGTTTTGTAACACTTTTATGTTGTTTATTTTTAAAATAATGTAATAATCATGTAAGAAAAGTAGGGTTGCTATAGCAAGGTATGGAATTTCTTGCCTAAAAGTATTCATCCTTGTCTCCCCACCTAATAACTCAAGATCCCAAATGTTAATGAATTTTTAAATAATTTCTATTTTATTTTTTAAAAATCATTCCATGCATCAATTTTGTATAAATCAATCCTTTCATCGAACACATTGTAGGAAGAAAACAATTTCATATGTAAATGAACATTTGAAAGATACTTTAATTAACCAAACTAAAAGTGATGAATTTTAAAATAGTTATATCAGATATCATAGCCTTAATTATTATTATAAAATTATATAAAACACTTGAAACACTCTTTTAAAAATATAAAATCACTTAAGGTTCTTCGAATAAAGATAACTCAGGAAACCACCTAATCTAATTAATATAATCACTTAGAAATGGTGTGAATCCATAATAAATAAAGATTTAGGGTCCTTAGAAGTAAAAAATAAAACTTATACATAAAAAACCATAAAATAATAATCGTGAAAATAAAACCCCATGCCTACATGGTCTTAGGGTTGTAAGAAAACCATGAAAAATATAGGTAATGAACCAAAAAGGAAGAAGGGAGAAACATGGAGATATATTCAAAAAAACATAATTAAAATAAACTTAAAAGCAATATGAGGGGAGGAGGGAGAATATCTATTTACAAAAGGCACGTATGGCTTAAATAAGAAAGTAAATGGAGGAGAAAAAGGTAAAATAAAGTAAATGAAATTGTGAATCTCACATTTTTAATGAACATAGGAAAAACAAGTTATGGTGTAACCTACCCCTATTGTGGGATGATTCACCTCCCTAGAAAGAAAAGTATGTTTCCCATGTTGATTCTTGGAAGGACCCAACTGAAATCCAAACTAAAATCACCCAAAATAACAAAAACCACCAAAATATAATTAAAAAAGTAAAAAAAAGGAAAATATTAAATAGTGTCAAAATTCAATACCTTAAAATGACATTGGGGTTGAGATAATTCTCCCCATCATATCAATTTTTATACCTAGAATATATACTCATGGACGGATGTTCAAGAAATAGGAGATTCAAATGATTCTTTATAAAATATTCATGCACCCACATTGCATGAAAATGACTCTTTTGTTTCCATAACACCTGAACTGTGGAAATAAATTTCCTATGTATCACTTTATCCCTAGATTCAACAATCTGAATCAGTTTCTCAATCACTGAGTTATCTAGTTTGGACTCTTGCTCTTCAAAATTAAGTATATAGGATGGATAGGTGTGGTAATTATTTAACTATAATGCATGGAAGATTTTGTGTATCAATGTAAATATAGAAATTAATACCAACTAATTCGTTAGAATACTAATACTTTTTGTGATCTTGAAGGGTCCCACATACCTTGTAGTAGGCATACCATACTTTTTGAGCTATCTATGACCCAATTGAATAGATACTTTTAAGAACACCTAGATACCAACCAAAAACACTGAATAAAGCCATCAAATATTGATATAATATTCATTATGACTCTAATTAATCATTTCTCACTATTGAATCACTTAGATCCTCCCCATTATATATTGAATAATAATTGGTACCACCATGGATGTATCACCCACCTCTATCCAATAGAGTTGAGGTTGGCATGCCCAACCATACAAGTATTCAAAAGGATCTATCCTGAATGGTTAATGATAGCTATTATAATAAGATAATTCAACTAATTCCAATTGGTTATCCCATGAGAATTAAAAAATTTAAGATTCAAACAAGGAAAATATCCTCTAAAATCTAGAATGCCTACTCCATCTAGAAATCTATCTATAGAAGATAGTCCCTAATCAGTTTTACCGAGGATCTCATAACCACTTCATGGCCTTAATGTCATGACCCATCCTCGGGGCCCGTGTTGTGACTACACCAAGTCTGCATCCCATAGTCCAGGGGCTGGTGACTATCACCAAAGCCGTAAATCTCGATAAAAGGGGAGGTATTGCCTTTGTATAAGAAAACAAACACCACAGAGTACATAAGCTGATGTAAACACTAAGTAAACTGAGTAAAAAAGTAAGTGTTGGAAAGTAAATGGGCCAGAAAACAAACCCAACTGAAAGTAAAGTATAACTGAAAGGAAAGTACAGCAGTAGAAGGTAAAACAGCAACACCGAGTTGTCCTCTGGAAATCCCACCTGAATGGTGGGTACAGATAGTCTCATCAGCTACTCGGTCCGACCGTCTGCTTCGTGTACGTCCCGCCAAGTGGTCTAACTCTGGGTACCATCTAGCTCCACCAGCCTCCACCTCGATTAGTGTTGTCCATCGTCTCCATCCAACACAACGTAGTGCGGTCATAGCCCATGCAGGGGTGAGTATACGATACTCAGTAGGGACCTCGAGACCCCCGAAGGTCTCTCATAATCCACGAAGGATAAACCACAAAAGAAAGATACAATCACGAAATATCAAAAACACTACTCAGGTATATGCCCATACATATACATAATTCATCAGTTATAGTTTGTCTCCAACACCCAAGCACCATGCAGTCCACAAAGGAAAGCACAAATCAGTCCCCAAAGGATAGCTCAACACAGTCCACACAAGAAAAATACAACCCAGTCCAAAAAGGGAAGCAAGTCAATCACATCGATGATAAGATTGAGAATCAAGACTCGGCTCACATAGGTATACACTTTTTAAGGCGATAGAGATGATTAGATGTAGCCACTGACTCATCTAAGCTGTCAGACCCACATAAGATACAAGACAAGCTAAGCTGTCGGACCCACACAGGATACAAGACCAGCTACACTGTTGGACCCACACAGGATACAAGTACAGAGGTCAATACTACCGGACCCACATAGGATACAAGATCAGTATTCATCTTCGTCGAACCCACGGAGGATTCCATTACGGTAGTCTTCGCTGTCGAACCCACGGAGTATTCCAGTACAGAAGTCGATGAAGTTGCAGCCACATCTAGGGTTCCCGCACACAGCACGCTCAATTCCGAAAGGTTCCACTCCATGATCCAAGGGGTTCAATACATCAACTGTCATGAAGTCCATATTTGATTTATCTCAAAGTTCTTTCTCATCAAAAGAAACCCAATGCGACAGACGGTGCGTCAATCAGACTCCCGGTCTGAGAGTTATTGGCTTTTCCGTCCTAGGGGCCTGGTTGGATTATAAGCTAAAACCAACCCGACCGTACTCCATCTATGACCAAACCTCAAGCAGAGTAATCCAAAAGAACCGTCTCACTGAGGGAAATTCTAAGAAGTTGACGGCACGTCAATCGGACGTCCGGAGCTCAAGTTATAAGTGTTTCTGCACCGAGGGCCCAGTTGGTTTCGTGTTGGAACCAACCTGGTCATACCCAAAGTTCTCCAAAACCTTGAGTGTAATATATAGAAAATACCGACACGATCCAAGGATTAATACGAAACTGATGGTGCGTCGATCGGAGGTTCATAGCTCAAGTTATGAGCAAAAGACTGAAAAAAGTCCAAAGTGGGGAGTCTGGGCGCGGTCGGGCCGGGGGGGGCAGCGAGCTGAGCATGGGGGGACGCGGTCCCCCCTCCTTTTTTCTCCATGTACGCGGAATTATGTCACCACATCCCCTCCGGATCCCGCGCGGTCGAGGGATCCAGGCGGCCGGCCGGCACCGCCGCGCCGGCGACCCGCACCGCCGGAGGTTTCCGCGGGCCACCGGAGTCATTCTGGTGGTCCGTTCTTGCTCCCGTCTACACCTGTTGTTGTCTCGAGACCCGCTCTTCACTAAGACAGCCTTCAAACACCGTTGTGGTCTTGTTCCATTGTCACCCAATGTTCCTCACATCAAGAATAGAAAAATGGTGGGTTCAGACTTGTTCGTTTGTCTGCACCCACTGCGTCAGTGGTTTGAAACAAATCTCAACAATTATTTGACATATTTAGGGTATAATCCACATAAAGTAAAATAAACCAAAACCCCTACCATGACAAGGAAGACGATCGTCAGCGTCGCGGTACATGGCACCACAGAGGAGAGGATCGTAGGCGTCGCGGTACACGGCGTCGTGGAGGAGAGGATCGTAGGCGTCATGGTACACGGCGTCGCGGAGGACAGGATCGTAGGCATCACGGTACACAGCATCATGGAGGAGAGTATCATAGGCATCGCAGTACATGGTGTCACAGAGAAGAGGATATGGTGGTGCATCATCAATCTCCGACGAACTAGATTTATTCGGCTTTCTTCATCAGAGGCCAGCGTTCTTCGTCTCACAACGAAGCTCTCTCCTTGATCACCAAAATAATAGGTCCCCCCCTATTATTTTATTAAACGTAAAGAAACTCTCCTACAATTGTTTCACCACACTAATTAAAATGTTTTGACATTTAATTAAAGGAGGGATAGACAAGGTTCACCCATAATTAAATGCATTTACAGATTAAATTAAAAATGTAAAAGGGAAGGTTCCTCATTAAATTATGGGTTGACATAATTTAATGGGTTGAGGTGAAAATTAATTGAGGTTTGTCAAAATTAATGGGGGTTATAAAAGAGATTTAGAGGGAATTAAATGGTCGGGATCGTGTGGTCCCCACCTCTCTTAAATCCACACTTGGGTAGTTAAGTGGATGTGGGCCCCACCTTTAACTACCCATGGGGGGAAAACCTCCTCCTGAAATAAAAATTGTACCGGCAATTTTTATTTATTCCTTAAACAAACCCCCAAATATTATTTTCTCCTCTTTCAGGAATGCATTTACGGTAAGTGTCCCTTTAAGAAATTATCGGCATTGTGGATTCATTGGTGCCCTCTGATTTTAATTCTGAAAACCGGTTCAAAAGTTAGAAAAACCCGCTCGTTCGTTCACTAAACGTACCCGAGCTAAACTTCAAAAATTGATTCCGGGACCACCGGGCCTCAGAATCAAGCGTCGTCAGAAATTGAGTACTTGAAAAAATCCAAATAATTTTAAAATAAAAATTCCTTCAAATTTATGGGTATTTACATTACTCCCACCTTAGGTATTTATGTCCTCATAAAGTTACATCATAAACTAGGGAAACAAAAGAGGGTACTAAGCATGCATTTGAGCCTCCCACTCCCATGTGCTCTCTTGGAGGTTCCTGTGCTGCCACCTGATGTGCACTAGAGGAATCGACCGTCCACGTAGGACCCTCTCCTGTCGATCCAAGATCTCCACCGGGGCCTCCTCAAAATTCTCCCTGAAATCGACGTCCATCTCCCCCTGATCGATGATATGTGTCAGGTCGTGCACGTATCTCCTTAGCTGAGATATGTGGAAGATGTCGTGCACCCGGTGCAACTGTGCTGGAAGAACCAGTGGATAAGCCACCTCGCCTATCCTGTTGAGAACCTGGAATGGTCTGATGAAGCGCAGAGATAACTTTCCACCATGAACAAATCTCCGTAATCCACGTTGAGGCGATACCCATAAGAAAATGTGGTTTCCATCCTCGAACTCCTGTGGTCTCCACCTCCTTTCAGCATAGGACTTATGTCCGCTCTGTGCAGTCCTCATCCGCTCTTGGATGATCTGCACCTTCTCTATCATATCCTGAACCATCTCTGGTCCTACGAGCGCTGACTCCCCAGGGTCAGTCCAGCATAGAGGTGATCTGCAAGGTCGGTCGTACAGTGCCTCGTAAGGTGTAATCTCGATGGTGGAGTTGTAGCTATTGTTGTACGCAAACTCCACCAAGGGTAGGTGATCTTCCTAGCTGCGACCAAAGTCAAGGACACATGCACGGAGCATGTCCTCGAGAGTTTGAATGGTCCTCTCCGTCTGGCCATCCGTCTGAGGGTGAAAGGCAGTGCTTAAGCGTGGCTACATCCCAAATGCCTCCAGCAACCCCTTCCAAAGTTGGGAAGTAAAGCGAGCACCTCGATCAGAGATGATAGATGATGGCACACCATGAAGCTGTATGATCACATGAACGTAGAGAAGTCCTAATCTCTCTACTGATCCCTACTCTCTGATCGGTATGAAGTGAGCCGACTTGGTAAGTCGGTCTACAATCACCCGGATGGCATCGTGTCCTCTGGAAGTACGTGGAAATCCCGTCATGAAATCCATGGATATCCCATCCCACATCAACTTTGGGACCTATAAGGGTTGTACCAAGCTTGCAGGTACCTGGTGCTCTGCCTTCACTTGCTGACAAGTGAGGCATCGAGAAACGAATCCTACCATATCCTTCTTCATACCCGGCCACCAGTACTGTCGTATGAGGTCCTGATACATCTTCGCTACTCCAGAATATACCGCTAGAGGGGAAGTGTGGAACTCCCTTATCACCTCATCCTATAGTGTAATTGGTACCATGGTATGTCCCTGGAAGAGGATGACGTGCTCTCCTCCTACAGAAAACCCAGCAGGTTCCTGTCCTGAGGATATCTATGCATGTCGCATCTCATAGTCCATGTCCCCATGTTGTGCCTCTATGACTCGCTGATGCAGTGGAGGAGTGACTATGAGCGATTGAAGAGAGGTTTCCACATCTCTATCCACAAAGGATATCGGCAACGCAACTAGCTTCTCTGTTGCCTCGCCAAGTAGTTGAATTTCAGATCTCCTACTAAGAGCATCCGCCACAATGTTCCCCTTCCCAGGAGTATAGACAATCTCAAAGTCATAATCCTAGAGAAACTCGAGCCATCACTGCTATCTCAAGTTCAGGTCCTTCTACGAGAAGATGTACCTGAGACTCTGGTGGTCATAGTAGACTGTAAAGTGCTCACCCATCAGATAGTACTGCCACATCTTCAAGCAAAAGAACAATACTGCTAACTCCAGGTCATGGGTAGCATAGTTCTACTCCTGCTGCCTCAACTACCATGAACCATAAGTGATCACTGCTTGATCCTGCATCAGGACACACCCAAGCCCAGTTCCTGATGTGTCATAGTAAACTACATACCCTACGCCCTCCTCTAGAAGCCTCAAGATGGTCGCACTGGTCAATATCCGCCTTAGCTCTTGGAAGATCTGCTGATATCTGTCTGACCACTCGAATGGTTTCCCCTTCTTCGTCAAAGCTGTAAGCGGTGCTGCAACTCTGGAGAAGTCTGGCATCAATCTCTGATAGTACCCAGCCAGACCTAGGAAACTCCGCACCTCCATCACGCTACTAGGTGGCTCCTATACAAGTACCACCTCGACCATCGCGGCATCCACTGCAACTCCCGCCTCAGAGATGTTGTGCCCCAAGAAGTGAACCTATCAAAGCCAAAACTGGAACTTCGAGAGATTACCATAAAGCTGGTGCTCTCGGAGTGTATCCAGTACAACACGTACGTGGTAGGCGTGCTCCTCCTCAGTCGTCAAGTAAATCAGTATGTCGTCGATGAAGTCTATGACAAATCGATCGAGGTAAGGCTGGAAGATCATGTTCATGAGACTCATGAACACTGCTGGAGCATTAGTCACACCGAAGGGCATGACCAAGAACTCATAGTGGACATACTGACACCTGAAGGCCGTCTTCTGCACATTCTCATCTCGAACTCTGAGTTGATGATAGCCTGACCTGAGGTCTATCTTCAGGAACCATCATGCTCCCTTGAGCTGATCAAAGAGTTCTTCAATCCTCAGAAGCGGATATTTGTTCCTCATGGTCAACTGGTTCAGGAGACGATAATCGACACACAGTCGAAAGCCCACATCTGCCTTCTTGGTGAATAGGACTGGAGAAGCCCACAGTGAAACACTGGGTCGGATGAAACCTTTCCCCTGTAAGTCCTCCAGCTGTACTCACAGCTCACAAAGCTTAACGGGAGCCATCCGATATGCTGGAGTGGATATCAGTGATGTCCCGGGGTACAGGTCTATATAGAAATCTACCTCCCTGGGAGGGGGTAGTCCTAGAACATCTTCAGGAAAAACGTCCGTATACTGGTCCACCACTACAGGAAAACTCGGACTCTTCACGTCAATTGCTCCAAGGATGATACTGGCCAACAGATGTGTGATCGGTTGCCCTCTCCTCTACGTGAGTCCATCCTGTGCTACGAAGTGTCCCTTCTCGCCTGTGAAGGTGAACCTAGATCCATCCGTGCGGACAAACTGCACCTCACGCCTAATACAGTCGATCTGATCATGTGTCACGACCCATTCTCGGGACCCGTGCCATGACTACCCCAAGCCCGCCTTCCATAGGCCAGGGGATAGGGACTAGCACCAAGGCATAAATCCCGGTATAAAGGGAAGGCATTGCCTTTGTAAAGTAAACAAACACCACAGAGCAAGAAAACAGTAGAAGTAAACACTAAGTAAAAAATTGAGTGCAACAGTAAGTGCGGAAAAGTAAGTGGGCCAGTATACAAACCCAAACTGGAAGTAAAGTACAACTAAAAAGGGAAAACAGAAACTGAAAAGTAAAGTCGCATCGTCGAGCTATCCACTGGAAATCCAACCTGAAGGGTGGGTACATATTGCCTCCACTGCTCCTCGGTTCCAGCCGACCGCTCCGAGTATGTCCCGCCCAGTGGTCCACCTCCAGGTACCGTCCTAATCCGCAAGCCTCAACCACGATCAGCGTTGCCCGTCATCTGCAACCAATACAACGTAGTACGGGTATAGCCCGTGTAGGGATGAGTATAAGCTACCCAGTAGGGACCCCGAGACCCCCGAAGGTCTCCCAGAATCCACAAAGGAAAGATACAATCACGATGTAACATTCGACACTGCTTAGGTATATGCCCATACATATACCTAAGTCATCAATTCTCATTCGGCTCCAACATCCGAGCCCAAGTACAACCCAGTCCACACATGAAAGAAAACAAAATCCACACAGGATAGCACAACACAATCCACAAAGGAAAGAAAAATAGGATTCAGCTCACACAGGTATACTTCTTCTTATGATGATAGAGATGATCAGATATATCCAATGATTCATCTAAGTCTTCGAACCCACATAGGATCAACAGGTAACTAACCCCAGCAATGACCCACAAAGGATCTGACCCACAAAGGATCGATAGGTAACTAACCCCCACAAAGACCCACATCGGATCGGACCCACACAGGACCTGTAGGCACTGGCTCACACAGAACTGCTGATCACTGACACACATAGGATCGGACCCAAACAAGATCGGTAGCACTGATCCACGTAGGATCGCTGAGTGTTGTAGTCGTTGTCGTCGAATCCACTGAGGATCTATGTACAGTCATCGTCATCACAGTCGCAAACGTATCCAGCTCTAGGGTTCCCGCACACAGTAAGCTCATTTTGGGGGGTCCGCTCCACGAGCCAAGAGGCTGATACATCAACTGACACATAGTCTAGAGTTGATGTATCCTAAAGTTCCGTATCGTCAACAGGAACTCAACATCGCAGACAGCACGTCAATCAGACGCCCGGTCTGAGAGTTATTAGATTTTTCGTCCGAGGGGCCCGGTTGGTTTTTAAGGAAAAACCAACCCGACCATACTCCACCTGCGTCCAACCCTCGGGCGAAGTAAGCCAAAAGATCTGTCTCGCTAAGAGGAATCAAACAAAGTCGATAGAACGTCAATCGGACATCCGAAGCTCATGTTATAAGTGTTTTTGCTCCGAGGGCCCGGTTGGTTTCGTGTATGAACCAACCCGGTAGAACCTAGAGTATTCTGAAACCTAGAATGTGATATACCAAAATGATTGTATCAATCTAAGGATCTCATCTCCATTGATGGTGTGTCGATCGGAGGTCTGTAGCCCGGGATATGGGTAAAAGAACCAAAAGGATCTGAAAATGGGGGTTTCAGGCCCGGTCTGATCCAGCCCGAGACCCCCTGGGTCGGCCCAAACCGGGTGGAGCCGACCCGGGTTCGGGTCAGCCCGGTTGGGCACGGTCCGGCCCGGATGGGCGCGGCCCAGCCTAGCTGGCGCGGCCTGGCCTGGAGGCCCGGTGCACTGGTGTGCGGCGCCAGCTGGCTATGCGGGGGGGGGGGGGGGGGGGGGGGCGCTGCCCCCCTCCATTTTGAAACCATGGCCCCATTTAAGGGGCCGCTTAGCTGGCCAGCCGGGGGTTTTGACCCCCGGCTCTTCCCCTGTCTGGTCGGCCCACCCTGGCCGGCCGGTTCTTGCTCCACGGGACCGGCGACGGCCGGTCCCCTCCCTGCTCCGACGCCAACGGCCCGTCTCCGGCCGCCGGTCACCCTGCTTCACCGCGGCCCAGAACCGGGCGCAGCCTTGGTCTTCCGGTGCGGCGCGATGGCGTCATTCTCTTCTACTGCGGCCCCGCTCCAGCCACGGTGTCTTTTGGTTTCTCCGACGCAGCGCGACAGCGTCATGTCCTTGTTCGTTTCCACGGCTCGGCGTGACGGCGCCTCGCATTCCTTGTCGCACGATCACATGCGGTGCGACGGCACCGCGCCATTCTCGTTTCAAACTACAAAGAAACAAACACACGGATAAGGGAGGAGGGTCGGCCGTGTTTGTGCAGTCCGGCCCCCTCTCATTAATTGATATCATTTGGCCGTATTTTCATGAAGAACGACAAGGTGGTAAACACGAACATATTAATTAAATAACCCCTACCTTGAGCGTAGCTAGAATGGGGGTTCGTCGCGGAAGACGACGTCGCGAGGTGAAGCTCCGTATGTTGACGGAGAACGTCCGAGGAGTAAGTGGCTCCTCCTTTTCTTTGACACAGAAATAAGATCGAAAGAGGGTTCATCATTGATCTTCAGAAAAAGTTCACACACCGGCTTTGGAGAGGAGAAGATACAGCTCGTCGATCTCTTCTTACTATGACGGCGTTCTTCGTCAGAGTCTTGGTGTTCTTCGTGATGAAGATGAAAACACCCAAGAGCTCTCTCCTCAATTGTCCACACACAACAACCAACCAAAAAAATTAAGGCTCATCCTTATTTTATTAACTCATGTCACAATTCAAAAATCAAAACTTAATTTAATTAATTGAATTGGTGTGTTGGCATACTTAATGAGAGGAGGGGAAAATTCACCCAAATAAAGGGAAGTTTAAAAGTTAAAAGTGTTGCACAACTTAAGTGGGGGTTTAAGAGGAGTTAGGGAGTTAAGGGAATTGAAAAGGTGGGGCCTCGTGTGGGACCCACCTCACCTTTAATCCACTCAAGTGAAACTAACAATCAGTGGGCCCACCCTAACTCCTACACCTAGGTTCTAACACATGGAAAAGAGAAATAAAATTCTTAGCCAAATTTTCTTTCACTCAAACTTAATCCACAAATTTAAACAACTCATAACGAGCAAACACAACTCCATAAAAGGCGTTCCTAAGCAATTACCAGTGTTGTGGTTCCATCAGTGCCCTCAGAATTCGATTCCAAGCACCGGTTCAAAGGATAGGAATTCCCGCTCATTCGTTCACTAAATGTACCCGAGCTAAACTTTGGATAGAAATTCCGGGCACACCGGACCTTGGAATCAAGTGCCATCAGAAACTGCATTCTTGCAAAATCCCAAAGAAAATTAAGAAAAGTTTTCCCTTGAATTTTACGAGTCTTTACATTACTCCCATCTCAGGGATTTACGTCCCCGTAAAGATACATTGAAAACTAGGGAAACAAATGTGGGTACTGAGCACGCATCTGAGCCTCCCGCTCCCAAGTGCTCTCCTAGAGATTCTCGTGCTGTCATCTGATGCGCACTAGAGGAATCAACCATCCACGCAGGACCCGCTCCTGTCGATCCTCGATCTCCACTGGGACCTCCGTAAAAGTTGCCCCATCATCAACGTCTAGCTCCCCGTGGTCAATGATGTGTGTCGGGTCGTGCACGTATCTCCTCAGCTGAGATACGTGGAAGACGTCATGCACTCGGTGCAACTGAGGTGGTAGATCCGGGCGATAAGCCACCTCGCCAATCCTGCTGAGGACCTGGAACAGTCCGATGAAGCGTGGAGACAACTTGCCACCTTGGCCAAATCTCCGTAATCCACGTCGAGATGAGACACGCAAGAAGACGTGGTCACCATCCTCGAACTCAAGTGGCATCTGCCTCCTGTCATCATAAGACTTCTTCCAGCTCTGAGATGTCCTCATCTGCTCCTGGATGACTTGGACCTTCTCTGTCGTGGCCTGGACCATCTCCGGTCCCCCAAGTGCTGACTCTCTAGGGTCTATCCAGCACAAAGGAGATCTGCAAGGTCGGTCGTACAATGCCTCGTATGGTGCCATCCCGATGGTGGAGTGGTAGCTATTGTTGTACGCGAACTCTACCAAGGGTAGGTGGTCCTCCCAGCTGCGACCAAAGTCAAGGACACATGTGCGGAGCATGTCCTCGAGAGTCTGAACGGTCCTCTCCGTCTGACCATCTGTCTAAGGGTGAAAGGCAGTGCTCAGACATAGCTGCATCCCAAATGCCTCCTGGAACCCCTTCCAAAGCCAGGAAGTAAAGCGAGCATCACGATCGGAGACGATAAATGATGGCACGCCGTGAAGCCGTATAATCTCATGAACGTAGAGACGCCCCAAGCTCTCCACTAAGCCCTGCTCTCTGATGGGTAAGAGGTGATCCGACTTGGTGAGTCGGTCAACAATCACCCCAATGGAGTCATGACCTCTGGAAGTGCGTGGAGGTCTAGTCACGAAGTCCATAGATATGCCATCCCACTTCCACTCTAGGACCTCCAAAGGTTGTACCAAGCCTGCTGGTACCTGGTGCTCTACCTTCACCTGCTGGAAGGTGAGGCATCAAGAAACGAACTCCGCCATAGCTTTCTTCATACCCGGCCACCAATGCTGTCGTCTGAGGTCCTGGAACATCTTCGCCACTCCTGGATGCACCGCCAAGGTATAAGTGTGAAACTCTCTTAGTACCTCCTCTCGTAAAGCGACTGGTACCAAGGTACGTCCTCTAAAATGGATGTCATGCTCTACTCCAAAGGAGAAACCATCAGGTGCCTGTCCTGAGGATATCTGTGCACGCCGCATCTCACAGTCAGCATCCCCACATTGTGCCTCTCTAACCTAGTTTAGTAGTGGAGGTGAGACTGTAAAGGACTGAAGGAAGGCTGCACCATCTCTATCCACAAAGGATATCTACAAGGCGGCTAGCTGCTCTGTCACCTCCCCAAGTAGCTGAATGCCCGTCCTCCTGCTGAGAGAATTGGCTACCACGTTCCCCTTCCCAGGAGTATAGACTATCTCAAAGTCATAGTCCTGGAGGAACTCTAGCCATCGTCACTGTCTCAGATTCAGGTCCTTCTGAGAGAAGATGTACCTGAGACTCTGATTGTCAGAAAAGACTATAAAACGCTCGCCCATCAGGTAGTGTCGCCATGTCTTCCGAGCGAAGACCACTGCTGCAAACTCCATGTCATGGGTAGCGTATTTCTGCTCATGCGGCCTCAACTAACGTGATCCATAGGCGATCATGACCCGCTCCTACATTCGGACACATCCAAGTCTGATCCCCGATGCATTGCAGTAGACTACGTACCCTAATCCCTCCTCAGGTAACCTCAAGATAGGTGCGCTGGTCAATCTCTGTCTCAGCTCTTGGAAGCTCTGCTGACATCTGTCTAACCACACAAAGGGTTTCCCCTTCTTTGTCAAATCTGATAGAGGTGCTGCAACTTTGGATAAGTCTGGCACAAATCTCTGGTAGTATCCAGCTAGTCCCAAGAAACTCCGCACCTCTGTCACGCTCCTGGATGGCTCCCAAGCTAGCACTGCCTCGATCTTTGCAGGATCCACTGCAACTCCCACCTCAGAGATGACGTGTCCCAAGAAGTGGACCTCACATATCCAGAACTGACACTTCGAGAGATTACCATAAAGCTGGTGCTCTCGGAGTGTGTCTAGTACAACCCGCAGGTGGTAGGCGTGCTCCTCCTCAGTCGTCGAGTAAATCAAAATGTCGTCGATGAAGACCATGACAAATTGATCGAGGTATGGCTAAAAGATCTTGTTCATGAGGGCCATTAACACTGTTGTAGCATTGGTCACGCCGAAGGGCATAACCAAGAACTCATAGTGGCCACACCGACACCTGAGGGTCATCTTCTGCACATCCTCGTTTCGAACTCTGAGCTGATGATAGCCTGACCTAAGGTCTATCTTTGAGAACCACCGTGCTCCCTTGAGCTGATCAAAGAGGTCATCAATCATTAGTAGCGGATACTAGTTCCTCACTGTCACCTGTTTCAGGCGATGATAGTCGACACAGAGTCTCAAACTCCCGTCCGCCTTCTTGGCGAACAAAACCAGGGAAGCCCAGGGTGAAACACTGGGTCGGATGAACCCCTTGCCCTGCAAGTCCTCCAACTGTACCCGTAGCTCTCAAAGCTCAGTGGCGGCCATCTGATACGCTGGAGTCGATATCAGGATTGTCCTGGGGTATAGGTCGATATAAAAGTCTACCTCTTTACGAGGAGTTAGCCCTGGAACGTCGTCGGGAAAGACGTCCGTATACTGATCCACCACTGCAGGAAAACCCGGACTCTGTACGTCAACTACTCCTAGGATGAGGCTAGACAACTGATGAGTGATGGGTTGTCCTCTCCTCTGCGAGAGTCCATCCTGTGCTGCAAAGGCTCCCTTCTCGCTGGTGAAGGTGAAAATGCTCACGTCGATGCATACACATTGCACCTTGCGCCTAATATAGTCAATCTGTGCATGGAATATAGACAACCAATCCATGCCCAAGATGGCATCGTAAGGCCTCGACGCCGCTACAACAAGATCCCAGCCGAAGCTCTCACCTCCTAGAGTAAGCTCACACTGCCGGCACCAGTGCGTAATCGTCGAGTCTGCTCCCGTAGGAGTCTCTAGCCATAAGGATCGAGCCAACGGCTCTGTAAGAATCTCCAAGCTTCGAACAAGGGCAAAAACTATGAAATAATCACTCGCTCATGTGTCTATAAGTACTGCAGCAAGGGTGGAATAGACACAGATAGTACCTCGAATCATCTCGGGCATGCCGTGGTCGTAGGCCTCCGCTGCCTGGAGTTGTGCCTGTCTCTGCCCGCCAGCTCCCTATGGTCGGGGTGGACCTCCTGGTGGTGGTAGTGGTAAAGCCTCAAAGCGTCGCCCACCACCTGCTGCTCGGCCAGCTCCTCGGCCTCGTCCTCCTGCTCCCTGCGGACTGCCACGGTCGACCCTCTACCTCTGCCTCGGTGGTCCCTAAATCGTCTGCTAATCCTTGGTATGGCAGGTCGGGAAATCACGAGCCATGTGGCCCTGCCCGCTGCATGAGTAGCACTGCCTGCCTCTTGAAAGACTGGATTCATGTTGTGTGCCCCGCACTGCTAAGACAGTGTCCTGAGGTTGTCTGCTTGAGGGTCTGGTTTTCCTGGACCCATGAGTCATCCGTCAACTGCCTGCTGCAGAAGACTCTGCTATGTGCCACCCTGTGATGGGTCTCGGCGCTGGTGTAGACTCAGCAAGAAAGCTCTCGATCAAAAGGGATCGATCCATTACTCCTATCTGAGTCGGAATGCTGAGGGAGATCCGCGATGCCCTGATCTCGTGTCTCAATCCCTGCTTAAAGATCCGGGCCCGGAAGAATGGGTCATGTATTATGTTTGTAGAGTAGCGAGAGAGATCGGTAAATCTCGCCGAGTACTGGGCGACTGTCAAGCTGCCCTGCCGCAGCTGAAGAAGCTCATGGATGCGCACCGCACTGAGGGTGGTCGGGACGAACTCTGAGTAGAAGAGGCTCTCAAAGTCTGTCCATAGTAGAGATGCCTCATCGTGCACCTGTAGCATAAAGCTCCACCATCGGCCCGCTGCCGCGTGCAGTAGGCTCTCCGCGAGGATCACCATGAGGTTTGCTGGTGTCCTCACTAACCGGAAAACTCGTACCACTGCCTCTAGCCAGTCCTCGGCTGCCTGGGGGTCCGTCTCCCCACGGAACCTGGGTGGTCGCTGGCGCTGGAACTCGTGCAGTGCACTTAGGCGACGGGCATCATCAGCGGATGGGGCTGGAAGCATCGGTGGCTCAGCGGGTAAATGTACTGTCGGCGCCTCAGCTGTCAAAGGGCCTTGTACCGAGGCCTCGTCGCTCGGTGGGCTGTCGTCACGCTCAACTCTCGGAACACTAGCGGGCTGCCATCGTCGGGCCATCCTGAAAAGGAAACAGGTGTGCCACGGTCAGGACAGTATACCTAGTGAGCTGACACAAAGTAATCACAAGGAAAACTTGAAACACACATGCAATCAATGTTTTTGTGCATTAAGTCGGAAATCAGAAGTCAGGGTCCTGGTGTACGGATACGTCGGCCGCTACACCAACGCTGGACTCCCTGGACTGATAACCACACCCAATACGCTTAACACTATTGCTTCACATAGAAAAGATCAGAGTCCCATGTTCTGTGGTATAACCAAACTCCTCTGATACCAATTTGTCATGACACGTTCTCAGGACCCGTGTCGTGACTACCCCAAGCCCGCCTTCCATAGGCCAGGGGCTGGCGACTAGCACCAAGGCGTAAATCCTGGTAAAAAGGGAAGGCATTGCCTTTGTAAAGTAAACAAACACCACAGAGCAAGCAAGCAGTAGAAGTAAACACTAAGTAAAAAACTGAGTACAATAGTAAGTGTGGAACAGTAAGTGGGCCAGTATATAAACCCAAAATGGAAGTAAAGTAAAACTAAAAAGGGAAAACTGCAACTGAAAAGTAAAGCCGCATCATCGAGATGTCCACTAGAAATCCCACCTGAATGGTGGGTACAGATAGCCTCCACTGCTCCTCGGGTCCAGCCGACCGCTCCGAGTACGTCCCACCTAGTGGTCCACCTCCAGGTACCGTCCTGCTCCGCAATCCTCAACCACGATCAGCGTTGTCCGTCGTCTGCAACCAACACAACGTAGTGCGGGCATAGCCCATGCAGGGGTGAGTATACGCTACTGAGTAGGGACCCCGATACCCCTGAAGGTCTCCAAGAATCCACAAAGGATAATCCACAAAGGAAAGATACAATCACGAAGTAACATTCGACACTGCTTAGGTATATGCCCATACATATACCTAAGTCATCAATTCTCGTTCGGCTCCAACATCTGAGCCCAAGTACAACCCAGTCCACACAGGAAAGCAAAATGAAAATCCACACAGGATACCACAACACAATCCACAAAGGAAAGCAAAACAGGATTCAGCTCACACAGGTATACTTCTTCGTATAACGATAGAGATGATCAGATATATCCATTGATTCATCTAATTCGTCGGACCCACAAAGGATCGATAGGTAACTAACTCCCGCAATGACCCACAAAGGATCTGACCCACAAAGGATTGATTGGTAACTAACCCCCGCAAAGACCCACACAGGATCGGACCCACACAGGATCTGTAGGCGCTGGCTCACACAGAACCGCTGAGCGCTGACCCACACAGGATCGGACCCACACAGGATCAGTAGCACTGATCCACGTAGGATCGCTTAGTGCTGTAGTATTCGTCGTCGAATCCACTGAGGATCTTTGTACAGTCGTCGTCATCACAGTCGCAAACGCAGCCATCTCAAGGGTTCCTGCACACAGCGAGCTCGTTTTGGAGGGTCCGCTCCACGAGCTGAGGGGCTGATACATAAAATGACACATAGTCCATAGTTGATGTATCCTAAAGTTCCGTATCGTCAACTGGAACTCAACGTCGCAGACGGCGCGTTAATCAGACGCCTGGTCTGAGAGTTATTGGCTTTTTCGTCCGAGGGGCCCGGTTGGTTTTTAAGGAAAAACCAACCCGACCGTACTCCACCTGCGTCTAAACCTCGGGCGGAATAATCCAAAAGATCCGTCTCACTAAGAGGAATCCAACAAAGTCGACGGTACGTCAATCGGACGTCCGGAGCTCAAGTTATAAGCATTTCTGCTCCGAGGGCCCGGTTGGTTTCGTGTACGAACCAACCCGGTCGAACCCAAAGTATTCTGAAACCTTGAGTGCGATATACCGAAATGACCGTCTCGATCTAAGGATCGCATTTCCATTGATGTCACATCGATCGTAGGTCCGTAGCCCGAGATATGTGAAAAATAACCAAAAGGGTCCGAAAACGGGTGTTTCGGGCCCGGTCCGACCCAGCCCGAGACCCCCTGGGTCGGCCCGAACCGGGTCGACCGGACCCGGGTCCGGGTCGGTATGTCTGGGCACAGCCAGGCCCAGCTGGTCGCGGCCCGGCCCGGCAGCCCGGCCCAGTTGGCGTGGCCCGGCCCGGCGGCCCGGTCTGGCGGCCCGACGCGCGGCGCCAACTGGCTCGGCAGAATGGGTGAGCCGTTCGGTTATGCGGGGGGGTGCACTGCCCCCCGCCGTTCAGAAACTGCATCCCCAATTAAGGGGCCGCTCAGCTGGCCAGCCGAGGGTTTTGACCCCCGACTCTTCCCCTGTCCGTTCGGCCCGCCCTGGCCAGCCGGTTCTTGCTCCACGAAACCGGCAATGGCCGGTCCCCTCCCTGCTCCGACGCAGGTGGCCCGTCTCCGGCCGCTGGTCACCCTGCTTCGCCGCGGCCCGGAACCGTCCGCGACCTTGGTCGTCCGGTGCGGCGCGATGGCACCGTGCTCTTCCACCGTGGCCCCGCTCCGGATGCGATGTCTTCGGGTTTCTCCGACACGGCGCGACGGTGTCATGTCCTTGTTTGTTTCCATGGTGCGGCGCTGCGCATTCCTTGTCACTTGATCACACGCGGTGCAACGGCACCGCGCCATTCTCGTTTCAAACCATAATGAAACAAACACACGGATAAGGGAGGAGGGTCGGCCGTGTTTGTGCGGTCCGTCCCCCTCTCGTTAATCGATAGCATTTGGTCATATTTTCATGAAGAACGACAAGGTGGTAAACACAAACAAATAAATTAAATAACCCCTACCTTGAGCATAGCTAGAACGAGGGTTCGCTGCGGAAAACGATGTCGCAAGGTGAAGCTCTGTATGTTGACGGGGAACGTCCGAGGAGGAAGTGGCGTCTCCTTTTCTTTGACACGGAAATAAGTTTGAATGAGGGCGCATCGTCGATCTTCGGAAAAAGGTCACACACCGGCTGCGGAGAGGAGAAGAGACGGCTCGTCGATCTATTATTATGGTGATGGCATTCTTCATCGAAGTCTTGGTGTTCTTCGTGATGAAGATGAAAACACCCAAGATCTCTCTCCTCAATTGTCCACACACAACAACCAACCAAAATACAATAAGGCACATCCTTATTTTACTAACTCATGCCACAATTCAAAAATCAAAACTTAATTTAATTAATTGAATTGGTGTGTTGGCATACTTAATGAGAGGAGAGGAAAAGTCACCCAAATAAAGAGATGTTTAAAAGTTAAAAGTGTTACACAACTTATGTGGGGGTTTAAGAGGAGTTAGGGAGTTAAGGGAATTGAAAAGGTGGGGGATCATGTGGGCCCCACCTCACCTTTAATCCACTCAAGAGAAACTAACAATCAGTGGGTCCCACCCGAACTCCTACACCTAGGTTCTAACACATGGAAAAGAGAAATAATATTTTTAGTGAAATTTTATTTCACTCACACTTAATCCACAAATTTAAACAACTCATAACGAGAAAACGCAACACCAGAATAGGCGTTCCTAAGAAATTTCCAGCACTTCGGTTCCATCGGTGCCCTTGGAATTCGATTCCGAGCACCGGTTCAAAATATAGGAATTCCCGTTCGTTCGTTCACTGAACGTACCCGAGCTAAACTTTGGATAGAAATTCCAGGCACATCAGACCTCGGAATAAAGTGCCGTCAGAAACTGAGTTGTTGTAAAATCCCAAAGAAAATTAAGAAAAACTTTCCATTGAATTTTACGGGTCTTTACATCATGGACTGTAGATAACCAGTCCATACCCGAGATGACGTCGTAAGGCCTCAATGCCACTACAAGAAGATCCCAGCTGAAGCTCTCGCCTCCTAGAGTAATCTCACACTGTCGGCACTAGTGCGTAATTGTCGAGTCTGCTCCCTTAGGAGTCTCTAGCTGCAAGGATTGAGCCAACGGCTCTTTCAGAATCTCCGAGCTCCGAACAAGGGCAGCGGCAATAAAAGAATGACTCACACCTGTGTCTATAATAACTACAGCAAGGGTGGAGTACACACGGATAGTACCTCGAATCATCTCAGGTGCGTTGTGGTCATAAGCCTCTGCTGCCTGGAGCTGAGCCTGCCTCTACCCGCCAGCTCCCTGTGGTCGGGGTGGACCTCTTGGGGGTGGTGGTGGTAGAGCCTCAAAGCGTTATCCACCACCCACTGCTCGGCTAGCTCCACTGCCTCGTCCACCTGCTCCCTGCGGACCGCCACAGTCGAACCTCTGCCTCTGTCTCAGAGGTCCCTCCACGGTCTTCTGTTCATCTGCATGGTGGGTCAGATAGTCACGAGCCATGTGGCCCTGCCTTCCGCATGCATAACATTGTCTGCTCCTCGGAACGCTGGCTCTGCACCGTGTTCCCGACACAGCCGAACCCGTGTCCTGAGGTCACCCACCAGACGGCCTGGTCCGCATGGACCCCTGCATCATATGTCGACTTCCAGCTACAGAACACTCCGCTCCCTGCCATCCTGCAGTGGGTCTCACTGCTGATGGCTGCTTAGTGAGAAATCTATCCACTAGCAGGGCTCGCTCCAACACCCCTGCCAGGGTCGGGATGCTGAGTGGAATCGTTGAAGCTCTAATATCATGCGCCAGCCCCTGCTCAAAGGTTCGAGCCCAAAATAATGGGTCTCGTACCATGTCCGTGGAGTAGAAGGAGAGGTCGGTAAATCTCATCGCGTACTGGGCTACTGACATGCTGCCCAGCCGCATCTATAGTAACTCCTGGATGTGCACTGCACGAAGGGTAGCCAAAACGAACTCCGAGTGGAAGAGGCTCTTGAATTCCATCCAAAGTAGAGTTGTCTCATCATCCACCTGGAGCATCAGGCTCCACCATCTACCTACTACTGCATGCAAGAGACTCGCGGCAAGGATCGCTATGAGGTCTGCTAACGTCCCTACCAACCTGAAGGCTCTAACGATAGCCTCCATCCAATCCTCGGCTGCCTGAGGATCCATCTCTCTGAGGAACCTGAGCAGCCTTTTCCTATGAAACTCGTGAAACACGCTGAGGAGGCATGCACTCTCTTTCGCTGGGGCTGGTAGCATAGGTGGCTCAACGGTTAAAGGTATTTTTGGTGCCTCTACTGTAATAGGTCCCTGCACCAAGGCCTCGTCGCTCAGTGGGTTTCCGTCTCACACAAAGCTCGGAACCATAGCTGGCTGCCATCGTGGAGCCATCCTGAAAATAAATAGGTGTTCCACAGTTAATACAGTATACCTGGTGAGATGACAGAAATTAATCACAAAGATAACTTTTGAAACACTCATGCAATCAATTTTTTCGTGGACTAAGTCGAAAATCAGAATTCATGGTCCTGGTGTATGGATACGTCGGCCGCCGCACCAACACTGGACTCCCTGGTATGATAACCACACTCATTACTCTAAACATTATTGCTTCACAGAGAAGAAATTATCAGAGTCCTGAGTTCTGTGAAATAATCGACTCCTCTGATACCAGTTTGCCACGACCCGTCCTCGGGGCTCATGTCGTGACCACCCCAAGCCCGCCTCCCATAGGCCAGGGGTTGGCAACTAGCACCAAAGGCGTAAGTCCCGATAAAAGGGGAGGCATTGCCTTTATATAAGAAAACAAACACCACAAAGTACACAAGCTGAAGTAAACACTATGTAAACTGAGTACAAAAGTAAGTGTTGGAATGTAAATGGGCCATAATACAAACCCAACTGAAAGTAATGTACAACTGAAAGGAAAGTACAGCAGCAGAAGGTAAAATAGTAACACTAAGTCATCCTCCAGAAATCCCACCTGAAGGGTGGGTATAGATAGTCTCCTCATCTCCTCGGTCCGACCGTCTGCTCCGTGTACGTCCCGCCAAGTGGTCCACCTTCGGGTACAATCCAGCTCCACCAGCCTCCACCTCGATCAGTGCTGTCTGTCGTCTACATACAACACAACGTAGTGCGGGTATATCCCGTGCAGGGTGAGTATACGATACTCAGTAGGTACCCTGAGATCCCTAAAGGTCTCTCAGAATCCACGAAGGATAAACCACAAAGGAAAGATACAATCATGAAGTATCAACAACACTACTTACGTATATGCCCTTACATATACCTAAGTCATCATTTACAGTTCGTCTCCAACTCCCAAGCACCACACAGTCCACAAAGGAAAGCACAACGCAGTCCACAAAGGATAGCTCAACACAGTCCACACAGTAAAAACACAACCCAGTCCACAAAGGGAAGCAAGTCAATCACATCGTTGATAAGATTGAAAATCAAGACCCATCTCATACAGGTATACACTTTGTAAGGCGATAGAGATGATCATATGTAGCCACTGATTCATCTAAGCTGTCAGACCCACATAAGATACAAGACCAGCTAAGCTATCGGACCCACACAGGATACAAGACAAGCTACTCTGTCGGACCCACATAGGATACAAGTACAGAGGTCAATATTGTCGGACCCACATATGATACAAGAACAGTAGTAATCATCGTCGAACTCACGGGGGACTCTAGTATGGTAGTCATTACTGTCAAACTCACGGAGGATTCTAGTACAGAAGTCAATGCATTCGCAGCCAGCTCTAGGGTTCCCGCACACAACACGCTCTATTCCAGGAGGGTCCGCTCCACAAGCCAAGGGGTTAGATAAATCAATTGTCACAAATTCCAGATTTTATGTATCTAAATTTTATGTCTCTTCAAAAGAAACCCAACATGATAGACGGTGCGTCAATTGGACACCCGGTCTGAGAGTTATTGGCTTTTTCGTCCCAGGGGCCCGATTTTTTTTTAAGATAAACCCAACACAACCATACTCCATATATGCCCAAACCTCAAGAGTAGTAAGCCAAAATAACAGTCTCACTAAGAGGAATTCGATGAAGTCGACGGCACGTCAATCGGACGTCCGGAGCTCATGTTATAATTGTTTCCGCTCCGAGGGCCCGGTTAGTTTCGTGTTCTAACCAACATATCCGTACACAAAGTTCTCCAAAACCTTGAGTGTAATATAACTAATGAACCATCTCAATCCATGTATTCCTACGCAACTGACGGTGCGTCTATCAGAGGTATTTAGCTCAAGTTATGAGAAAAAGACTGAAAACAGTCCGAAGTGGGGGGGTCTGGGCCCGGCCCGACCCGACCCCACCCCCCTGGGTCGTCCCGAACCTGGTCGACCTGACCCGGGTCAGGGTCCATCCCGGTGGGGAACGGCCCAGCCTGGCCGGGGGCACGCATTGGCTCAGCCAGCGGGCCCCATAGGGGGGACTCAGTCCCCCCTCCTTTGCGCTCCACGGACGCAGCGCGCGGTCACCGCGTCCCCTCCGGATCCCGCGCGGTTGCGGGATCCGGCCACCTGCCACTGCGGCATCAGCCATGGTGGCCCTTGCCGGCTGTGTATCAGGGCGCTGCCACCTCTGGGCGGTCGTCCGGTGCCGGTCGCCGACAGTCCACGTATCAAGAACAGAAAAACTGTGGGTTTGGAGATGTTCTTTTGTCCGCACCCACCATGTCAGTGGTTTAAAACAAATCCCAACAACTATTTGACATGTCGAGGGTATAATCCACATAAAGTAAAATAAAACAAAACCCCTACCTCAACAAGGAAGACGATCGTCGGTGTCACGGTACACGACATCGTGGAGAAGAGGATCGTAGGCGCCGCGGTACATGGCGTCACGGAGGAGAGGATCGTAAGCGTCGCAGTACATGGCGTCGCGGAGGAGAGGATAATAGGCATCACGGTACACGGCGTCGCAAAGAAGAGGATTTTTTGGTGCGTCGTCGATCTCCGAGGAACCAGAGTTTTTCATCATTCTTCTTCAGAGGCCGGCGTTCTTCGTCGCACAACGAAGCTCTCTCCTTAATCACCAAAATAATAGGTCCCCTCCTATTATTTTATTAAACGCAAATAAACTCTCCTACAATTATTTCACCACACTAATTAAAATGTTTTGAAATTTAATTAAAGGAGGGAGAGAGAAGGATCCCCCATAATTAAACGCGTTGGCAGATGAAATTAAAAAGGGAAAAGGGAAGGTTCCTCATTAAATTATGGGTTGACATAATTTAGTGGGTTGAGGTGACAATTAATCGAGGTTTATCAAAATTAATGGGGGTTGTAAAAGAGATTTAGAGGGAATTAAATGGTGGGGCTTGTGTGGGCCCCACCTCTCTTAAATCCACACTTGGGTAGTTAAGTGGATGTGAGCCCCACCCTTAACAACCCATGGGTGGAAAAACCTCTTCATGAAATAAAAATTGTTCTGAAAATTTTTATTTATTCCTTAGACAAACCCCCAAAAATTATATTCTCCTCTTTCATGAACGCATCTGTGGTAAGTGTCCCATTAAGAAATTACTAGTGTTTCGGATTCATCGGTGCCATCGTATTTTAATTCTGAGCACTGGTTCAAAAGTTAGAAAAACCCGCTCGTTCGTTCACTGAACGTACCCGAGCTAAACATTGAAAATTGATTTCGGGCACACCGGGCCTTAGAATCAAGCACCGTCAGAAACTGCATACTCGCAAAAACCCAAAGAATTTAAAATAAATTCCCTTGAAATTTACAGGACTTTACACTTAACAAAATAAAGAGGTGAACTAGGGATATCAATTATAAATTATAGAAGAATGAACCACATGTAACCTCACAGTATCCTACACATATTTATTCCAAAGATATTCCACCTTAGTTGTATCCATTATTGGAATAAAGTGGTTATTTTGTACATACTGAATCCTTAATCAAGTAAAGTCCTCAAAAGAGAGAGACCACTCATCGGTGAACCCCCCAATATTTATTATCCATTGAATACACTAGGAATTTTCATCTCTTACTTTCTCTAATTAAATAATATTAACAAGATCATTCACAAAATATATTCTTTAAAGAATCATATATTTCTTATCGTACTTTATCTCTAAATATACCCAATTAAATAGAATAATGAGGTTCTAAATATCACTCAATCATTTCAAAGCATGAGGACACAACTTTCTACTGAGACCATTTGTGACCACATTTACTTTTAAAAATATATAATCTAGTTCAAAATAAAATTCTTATAGGTACTCCACATATTTTATCTACCTGATATTAAAATATTTGTTTGTAAAAATAAATTTAATTCCCCAAGCTTCCACGGTACGCTTCTCTTTGAATAATACAGTAGCGTGTGTTGTACGCAACTTCGAGATTCTAACACACAACGACCAATCAAAGTATCCGTTATAAATAGTAATACACACTTTTTTAAATTTTATAAATTTTATGACTCAAAATGGACTTCATTTTTTGGATTCAGAATATCAGATTTATCCTAGGGTGAAATTTTGGTACTTTTCAGATAACTTTTATATTTTGATGGATAGTGAAAATTACTAAATTTTAATTAAAAACAACGTTTTTAATTGAAATAATTAATAGTGATAAATTCTGAATTTGAGTGATTTTAAAGTAAATTTACAATATATTTTTACCATTTAATACAATTTTGATCATTGTATATAATTTCACAATTAAACCGTACATAAACAAGTGTCAATCTTTTGATAGTTATTATCTCTTAAAAACATGCTTTTTGTTTTAACAACAAGAATTAATTTTGAATTAATTTTTCCAACTTCTGTGTTTTGAATTTAGAAAAATGGATTCCATATTTGGAATCAGGATGTCCAAATTGTGTAAATAGGTAATTTTATTTTTAGACATTTTGAATAATTACTTCGGTAAATATTTTATTTACCATGGTTAAAGGGTAAATCCGGTAAATAAGGGTAAAAATAATAATATTATAATAATAATAAATTACCCTAAATATTCATTAGAAATATAAAACTATTTCCTACATAATGGTATTTTATTTATAATTTTTAGATATTTAATAATTAATATTATTTATGTCACAATAATGATGCATTATTTTCCTTATTAATGAAAGAATCAAATAATTGGTATTATAAATGTTAAAATAAATATAATTTGAAAGTTTTGATGACATCCATGAGTTTAATTAGTTAATATGACATTATAGGATTCCTTAAATGAATTTTTTTTAATTAATAATGTTTTTAAGACTTTAACAAAAATAAATTATTGAATAGTGTCAAAATTGACATAAAAGAGTTTTTAAAACAAATATTATATTATTAATTGATATTTAATTCCTAAAATTATAAGGTTAGTCCAAGAGACTTATATAATGATAGGTGTATCATTGATGGACAACTTGGGGGTGTCTTGGACGTATATAGTAAGTTTATTAACTATATAATATAAAAATACAAAGTGACATGGTAAATGTTAAAATAATTAACTAAGAGTTAAAACTAAAAGATAAGGTTAATATAATGACACAAACCTGTCTAAATTATATTGGTTGAAATTATTTTGAACCATCCCCACCTTATACTTTTAATAATTCACTTTGGATCCATTATAAACCGAATATGAATTTATTATAAAATAATATTTCTAGCTTTTCCAAGGGTGCCTCTCACCCCTCTTATAAAAGGGCACTCCCCCTTCTCACTAATTCACACATTCAAATAATTTTGTATCGGCCAACCCCTGACCAAATACTCTCTCAACATCCCTCACTTCAACCTAGAGGCCTTATTTTGATCAAAGATCCAACTTAAGGATCCCTTTTGATCAAATCAAAAGGAAGAACCCGAAGAAGAGATAATGTTTTCACCACCCTCTTTCAAGTTCCTTTCTTCTTCAACTTCTTCTTTCATTGTTATTCACATTTTAAAATAATAAATACAGTATATTCTATATACTGAGATGTTATTATAAATATGTTACAACTATATTCAGTATTCTATCCATCATTTGAATTACATGTCACCATACGTGCGTACGTACAGGTTACCGTCTTCACGTCGTGGTGTAATTGTTATTCAAAACATTATTATTTGGATGGGTAAAATAATGATGTGTAATTCATGAAAATAATAAATATAACATTATAATTATTCTTTATATATGATATACTATCCAATTATATATTATTTTAATATCAAAAGATTGATATTGTCGCTCGTGCGTACGGACGGACTACCGTCTCCACGAACGTGATGAGATTCATTCCCCATCGTATCCATTCGAGACTAATTCTCATTTGATGATTAAAAGTAATGTTTGAGAACATTATATCATTTTGGATATGAATAAAATAAAACCTATCCATAACAAACACGACTTATGTAACAAAACATATAAAAGAAAACGAGTAAGTTAACACCTGAAACGACGATAATACTAAAATATTATTACAAAAGCATTATTAGAAGATCGTATATGATATCATAATTATGTATATGGTTATTGTATAATTTAATAACAATTTGTTAACTATTATACAGGAGGTCAACATACCATTTACTAAGAAAAAGTGCAAGGTAATGGGTTTTCATCTCACTCTTTATTCCCATGAGATTCATGCCATATTGCCACAATTACCTTTTTTGTGGTGTATGTACTGCCCATAATTGTATTCATTATGTAATACACTTTAATTTATGTGTATTTACATGTTCATTGTATTATACCTCTTTCATGGGGTGTATGTTTTGTATGTTACCAAATTGGTAAAGGTTAATTTCACAATCTCTTTATTATCCGAGGTTATTTATACGTAATTATCTACTAGGACCTCCATATCATCCACATCCATGTTTCTTAAAAATGTATTTCAAAAATTTCTTACTATTTTATAGAATATGGGTTAAAGTCATTTATACCCTTGTTTGACTTTTTATAAAAATTTTATAAAGGAATCTTTCCGACATTCTCCAAATAAGGTCCTTTTTAACCTTTTTGACAGAATTAAGGTAAGAATGTATTTTTTTTTAACTTATATGGCGGGTGTGGCTATTTTCCACCATTATAAAATCTTTGAAGATTCCCTTACAAGATTATAAAAATATTTTCAAAGTAAATGTTTTTTTATAATTATGTGACTTTTAAATGATTTAAAAAAAAGAGTTATTTCTCTCAAATAGTTTTGATTTCATCTATGTCAACATCCTTTGATAAATTTTACACTTGTTTGAAGTTAATTTATTATGATACAAATCATACATATTGTATTTATGGTTTTGGGATATGTTTGACTATGGATGAGTTATTTTTATGCCATTAATGGTTTATGATTAATGTTTTGGAATGATAGTTTTAATACGAATGTTTATGTTAAATTTCATCCTCTTCTTAAGTTGAATGTGTTGGACTAGTGAGTTCCGGGTTGGGGACTGGTAAAAGTAAGCCCTTCGGGTTGGGTTCTGGTTACAGTAGACCCTCCGGGTTGGTGTCCGGTTATTAGAGGCCTTCTGGGTTGTAGTCTGGTTATTGAGGCTCTCCGGGATGGAGTCCGGTTATAGAGGCTCTCCGGGTTGGGTTCTAGTTAGAGTTATCCCTTAGGTCTTGATAGGAGGCCTTGACACAGAAATTAAAGTTTGGCATTATGGATTTCCATCATTATAAAAGTGTTCAGTGATATTGCATGTGATTATTTTACTAGTAGAATATCCATGTGAATAAGTAAATGGAATTATTTGATTTTATCATTGCCAAATAATTTTGAAGTTCAAGTTTTAAAGGCTTTTGTTTTAGTTATAAATTGCCTCAAATTTTTATGCTTATTTATGAAAGCTTCTGCTATATTGTTATCTTTACTGAGCGTCTGAGCTCACCCTTTTCTATGTTTTATTTTTCCCAGGATGTGAAGAAATATTTTATGACTGACCAGCAGGGATAGTATGAAGGGGATATGAGTGTGCACTATGGAGACTATATTATTGTAGTTGTTCACTTTATGATGTAATGTAAACCTTATGAATGTATCTAGTGATTCCAAGGCTACTAAACTAATCAGTATTTTGAGACTTGATCTTTTGTGATCATACCAATGTTACGTAATAATGCACCAACTCTAGGTAATTGGGTTTGGGGCATTACAGTTGGTATCAAAGGAATTTTAGTACAAACCTTGGAAGCTAGATTTAGGTAAACTCTAATTAGAGAACATAGACCTAAGATAGAATTTGAGGATTAGTATAGAAGAACTTCATAGAATTTTGGTATTGTAGAAATTTTTTGAGTTTTCCATGTAATACATCCCTGTCTGGATATGAGTAGGTAGAGGTAGCTCTAGTACAGATGTACTTACAGGTAAAACCCGAAAACACTGCTTTGAGCTAGACTCGAATGGGAATTGGTGCACGACAACAGGGCTTGTTGCACTCTTGGTTACGACACTCCTGGGGATATGCTTAGGATAATTCTCATTTTATTTAGTAACCATTATGGAGGGTTTATGAGTATATAATTGCTCAAAGAAAACATTTTTATGATTATGGATTATATCCATAAATAGTTCAATTTATGTAAAGTGTTTTACAAGTATGGAATTATGTATTTTGAATCATAAAGTGATCTAGTTTATGCCATTGTTTATAAATGGTGCCTAGTAGAAGGAATGGAAATTGTATCAATGTACGCACTCCATGTAGGGATTTTCCTCCTGCTCAAGATAATAATAGTGGATCTGGTGATGCAACTGGTACTGATCACCTAATCACCATACTGGGACAACTCACTCAGGTTATGAATAATAACCTTACCCATATGGAGCACCATGATCCACAATGTGGAGGATCAATGTTAGATCGCTTCCTGAGGCAACAACCACCAATGTTCAATGGGAGTACAAATCCATTGGTAGCTGAGCAATGGATAAGTTCCCTAGAAAAAATATTTCAGGATTTGGGGAGTAGTGAAAGGGAGAAAGTTATCATGGAAGTTTATCGCCTCACTCGATATGTTGATCAACGGGGGTCATTGATACAAAACACAAAGGAAGATGATTAAGTATCAAATATGGAATGGAGAGAGTTAAAAGAGCTTTTTTTAGGAAAATACTTTCCTCGTGACCATTGAGCAGATATGGAAAGGCAATTTCTGAGTCTGGGGTAAAAGGAGGATGAGAATGTTGCAAAGTACGAGTATAACTTTACAAGGTTAGTGAGTCATGCTACAGATTATATATGTAACCCAAGAAGTAAGATTTATCATTTATTTGATGGGTTAAATCCATTTCTCTGTCAACCTTTAGTATCACAATCCTTCTCATCATACGAAGATATTGTCTCGTGTGCTATCAAGACAGAAAAAGAATTATCTAAGTCTTTTGAAAACAAGGTAAAGCAAGAGAAGAAGATAACGGTGGAGTAAGAGAAAGATAAAGGGAAAACGGAAAGAAGGATTTTCCATTATGTGATAATTGTGGTAAGAAACACCCTGGTACTTGCCTAAAAGGAATGTGAGTTTGTTACAAATGTGAAGAAAAAGGTCACCAGACTTGTGATTGCAATGGAAAGAAAGAGGTTGTCAATGTTGAATGCTAAAATTGTAGAGAAATTGGGAATTATGAAAATGAATTCCCTAAGAATCAAGGAGACTTACCTCAAAAAAAGCCAAGGGAGCAAGGCCAAGATTATGTTGTTACTACAGATGAATTTGAATAATTAATGTATTTGTGTTTTTGGACTCAAAGATTATATTTTAGATATAAGAATAATGTGATATATATAAGGATTGTGTTGTAGTACTTTTTGTTTTCATTAAGGTTTTATTATGATGAAGGTAATCATATTTTTAGTATGTGACAATAAGAATCGTTACTTTCTTTGGATAATCTGATGTTACAACTGATTTTGGAATTTAGAAACCTTTAAGAGAGAGAATTTGGACAGAAGTATTTTGGATAACAATAATGGTTGGAATGGATTATGTTGAACTTTGGATAGTATGGCTTAATGTTAAATCATTTATTAAGATTATTTTTGGGATATTATAATACTATAGTTTTAGGAAAATGACAACCTGCAGGTCGGGGGATAACCCGTCGCGTCGGACAAAGCTGCAGGAATCAAACCCACAACCATAGTGTGATAGAACTTTATTACCTACCACTAGCCTACATTAATTCCCTAGTTATTACAAAATAGTTTCCCAATATAAATGGTATGTGTTAATATTTAGAACCTTGTACGATTAGGATAAATATAAAATTTTTGAGTTTTATTATCTTTTTGAGTGAAATATGATTTTGTGGGAGAAATTAGTTGAAAGTTGAAACTCTAATTGTCACGTATATATATATATATATAACTCTATCTTATAAATTAATTCTTAATCTTTAGGAAAGGTATATAAAAAAATTTCTTATCCTAATAACTTATGTTTTGTTGAACTGAGGTTATTTTAAATCACTATAGATTGAAGGCTTTGAGGCCCTCAATTTTACACTTGTTTGTGATTGATGACCTCAATCACTCCCTAAAAATATTTACATTTTTCCTCCAATTATGTGTCTCTAATTTCTACCAATTTTCTTCTAATCGAGATCATAATTTGGTGGTGAATTTTTCATTTCCCTTTCCCTCTTATTAAGGCTAAATTTTATGAACCTTATTTCTGATTTGGGTTTTCCATAAAGGTGTTTTATACATTCAACCTTTTCTTTTCGAAGAACAATTTCAAATTGCGAGGAATAAATTTAGTGAAGTAGGGTATAATGTAACACCCCAAGCTTCTATGGTACGCTTCTCTTTGAATAATACTGTAGCGTGTGTTGTACGCAACTTCGAGATTCCAACACACCGTGACCAATCAAAGTAGCCATTATGAATAGTAATACCCACTTTTTGAAATTTTATAAATTTTATCTCTCAAAATGGACTTCATTTTTGGATTCATAATATCAAATTTATCCTAGGGTGAAATTTTGGTACTTTTCGGATAACTTTTATATTTTGATGAATAGTGAAAATTACTAAATTTTAATTAAAAACACCTTTATTAATCAAAATAATTAATAGTGATAAATTATTAATTTGAGTTATTTTAAAAAATATTTAGAATATATTTTTACCATTTAATACAATTTTGTTCATTGGACATAATTTCGCAATTAAAATGGACATAAACAAGTGTCAATCTTTTGATAGTTATTATCTCTTAAAAACACGCTTTTTGTTTTAACAACGGGAATTAATTTTAAATTAATTTCTGTCACTTCTGTGTTTTGAATTTGGAAAAATGGATTCCATATTTTGAATCAGGATTTCCAAATTGTGTAAATAGGTAACTTTTATTTTTAGACATTTTGAATAATTACTTCGGTAAATATTTTATTTACCATGGTCAAAAGGTAAATCCAGTAAATAAGGGTAAAAAAATAATATTATAATAATACTAAATTACCCTAAAACGTGTCCTAACATTATTGGTTGATACATGTATGACCATAGTAATCTTTGGGTCGATTTTGGGACCCCAGGGATCCACTTGTAAGTGATAAGGACACTTTATATTAATTAAGTTAAAATAAATACAAAAATGACATAAGCATATATCTTTCAGAAAACCAATTTTTACATAGAGTTATATATGTTGGATTTTTTATTATAAATATTCATTAGAAATATAAAACTATTTCCTAAATAATGGTATTTTATTTATAATTTTTATACATTTAATAATTAATATTATTTATGACAGAATAATGATGAATTATTTTCCTTATTAACGAAAGAATCAAATAATTGGTATTATAAATGTCAAAATAAATATAATTTGAATGTTTTGATGACATCCATGAATTTTATTAGTTAATATTACATTATAGTATTGCTTAAATGAATTTTTTTGAATTAATAATTTTGTAAAGACTTTACCAAAAATCAATTATTGAATAGTGTCAAAATTGACATAAAAGAGTTTTTAAAACAAATATTATATTATTAATTGATATTTAATTCCTAAAAATATGAGGTTCTGACAAGAGACTTATATCGTGATAGGTGTATCATTAATGGACCACTTGGGGGTCTCTTAGATGTATATAGTATGTTTATTAACTATATTAGACAAAAATACAAAGGGACATGGTAAATGTTAAACTAATTAACTAAGAGTTAAAAATAAAAGATAAGGTTAATATAATGCCCCAAACCTATCTAAATTCTATTGGTTGAAATTATTTAGACCCATACCCACCTTAAAAGTTTAATAATCCACTTTTAAGCCATTATAAATCTAATTTGAATTTATTATAAAATAATATTTCTAGCTTTTCCAAAGGTGCCCCTCACCCCTCTTATATAAGGGCACTCTCCCTTCTCACTAATTCAGACATTAAAAGCCTTTTGTCTCGGCCAAAACCTACCCAAATACTCTCTCAACTTCCCTCACATCAACATAGAGGAATTATTTTGATCAGAAAGCCAACTTAAGGATCCCTTTTGATCAAATCAAAAGGAAGAGCCCAAAGAAGAGTTAATGTTTTCACCACCCTCTTTCAAGTTCCTTTCTTCTTCAACTTCTTCTTTCTTTGTTATTCCCATTATAAAATAATAACTCAAGTATATTCTATATACTAAGATGTTATTATAAATATTTTACAACCATATTCATTATTCTATCCATCCTTTTAATGACATGTCACCATACATGCGTACGAACGGCTTACCGCCTCCACGTCGTGGTGTAATTGTTATTCAAAACATTATTATTTGGATGGGTATAATAATGATGTGTAATTAATTTAAATAATAAATATAACATGATAATTATTCTTTATATAAGATATATCATCCAATTATATATTATTATAATATCAAAAGAATGATATTATTGCTCGTGCGTACGTACGGACTAACGTCTCCTCGAACACGATGAGATTCATTCCCCATCGTATCCATTCAAGACTAATTCTCATTTTATGATTAAAAGTAATGTTTAAAAACTTTATATCATTCTGGATATGAATAATATACAACCTATCCATAACAAACATGACTTATGTAATAAAACATATAAAATAAAATGAGGAAGTTAACACCTGAAACGACGATAATACGAAAATATTATTAACAAATCATTATTAGAAGATCGTATATGATATCATAATTAGGTATATGGTTCTTGTATAATTTAATAACAATGTTTTAACTATTATACAGTAGATTATTATACCATCAACTAAGGAAAAGTTCAATGTAAGGGGTTTTCATCTCACTCCTTATTCCCATGAAATTCATGTCATATGGCCACTATTACCTTTTGTGTGGTGTATGTACTACCCATAATTGTATTATTTATATAATACACTATAATTTATGTGTATTTAGATATTAATTTTATGATAACTCTTTCATGGGGTGTATTTTTCGTAAGTTACCAAATTGGTAAGGTTTAATTTCACAATCTCTTTATTATCCGAGGTTGTTTATAAGTAATTATCTACTGGGACCTCTTTATCATCCACATCCATGTTTCTTAAAAATGTATTTCAAAACGTTCTTATTATTTTATATAATATGGGTTAAAGTCATTTATACCCTTGTTTGACTCTTTATAAAAAGTTTATAAAGTAATCTTTCTGTCGTTTTCCAAACAAGGTCCTTTTTAACCTTTTCGACAGAATTAAGGTAAGAATGTCTTTTTTTAACTTATTTGGTGGGTGAGGATATTTTCCACCATTATAAAATCTTTGAATCTTCCCTTAAAATATTATGATAATTTTTTAAAATTAAATTTTTTTTTATAATTATGTGACTTTTAAATGATTTCAAAAAAAAGAGATATTTCTCCTAAATAGTTTTGACTTCATCTATGTCAATATCCTTTGATAAAATTTAAACTTGTTTGAAGTTTATTTATTATGATTCAAATCATCCATATTGTATTTAGGGTTTTGTGATATGTTTAACTATGGATGATTTATTTTTATGCCATTAATGGTTTATGATTAATGTTTTGTCATCCTAGTTTTAATACGAATGTTTATGTTATATTTCATCCTCTTATTAAGATGAATGTGTTGGACTAGTAAGTTCCGGGTTGGGGACAGGTTAAAGTAATCCCTCCGGATTGGGGTCCAGTTACAGCAGACCCTCTGGGTTGGTGTCCGGTTATTAGAGGCACTCCGGGTTGGAGTCCAGTTACAGAGGCTCTCTGGGATGCAGTCTGGTTACAGAGGCTCTCCAGGTTGGGTTCTGGTTACAGTTATCCCTTAGGTCTTGGCATGAGGCCTTGACACAGAAATTAAAGTTCGGCATTATGCATTTCCATCATTATGAAAATGGTCAGTGATATTGCATGTGATTATTCGACTAGTAGAATATCCATGTGAATAAGTAAATGACATTATTTTGTTTTATCTTTTCCATATTATTCTGAAGTACAAGTTTTAAAGGCTTTTGGTTTAGTTATACATTGCCTCAAATGTTTATGCTTATTTATTAAATCTTCTGCTATATTTTTATCCTTACTGAGCATCTGAACTCACCCCTTTCTATGTTTTATTTTTCCCAGGATGTGAAGAAATGTTTTATGACTGACCTGTAGGGATAGTCTGAAGGGGATATGAGTGTGGACTATGAAGACTATATTATTGTAGTTTTTCACTTTATGGTGTAATGTAAACCTTATGAATGTATCTAGTGATTCCAAGGATACTAAACTAATCGGTATTTCCAGACTTGATCTTTTGTGATCATGCCAATGTTATGTAATAATGCACCGAATCTGGGAAACTGGGGTCGGGGCATTACAGTAAATATCTCAAACCATTATGATCATAATAAACTATGAATCTATCCCTAAAAATTTAGTTTCTCCAACACGTAAGAACATGAATAAAAACATCTAATTCTAGGCCATGGGTGGAGTATTTCTTCTCATTTGGTAAAATTTGATGGGATTCATAAGCCACTAGGTGATCACCATGTATAATCTAACAAATAATATCCACACATATGTATCTTAATAATAAATATACACCTCACTGTCATATAATAGAACAAGAATAGGATTTGTGGTCAATTTCAACTTTAACTCATAAAAAGATACTTTACAGTTAGGACTAAATAGGAATTTCACCTCATTTATAGTGAAAATGGTTAAAGGTAACGAAATCATGGAGAAATACTTTGAAAATAAGAGGTGAAAACCTAATAAATCCAGTACTATTTATATCATGATGACATTATTTGGTTATTCTTGAGTTATAATAGATATCATTTTTCTAGGATCAACTAATATGCCTTGTTTTGATACCACATTCCCTAAGAACATGACATCTTGGATCTTGAAATTTCAATTTAATGATTTATCATAAATACAATGATGATAGATATTTCCAAAGAAATTTCCCAAATGATGGTCCTACTCCACCTTGGTTCTATAGTATACCAAAATGTCATACATGAACACTAAAATGAGTGTTTTGATGTATCTATAAAATACTTAGTTAATGATAATAATAAATAATTTTTTATAATTGGTTAAACCAAATATAATCACTAGGTATTCAAATTGACCATACCTTCTCCAAAACTAAATCTTAAGAATGATAAACTACTTTACTCTGAATGGATGATAAGATGAATGGTGGTCAATATTTTAGAAATACCTTGTTCATTTTAAAATATAAAATATTTCATCAATTTATATAAAAGGATATTTATTATTAATAGTCATCTAATTTATCTTTCAATAATCAATTTACAAAAAGAGTGTCTCATACACCTCCTTAACATAGAGCATCGTGGAAACCCCAAGAGAAACACTAAGATGAATAAAGTTTTTGGATTCCAATTAATCTAGTCAAATCATCAATTATTTCAATTAAATTAGTTTTTTTACACAGGAAACTAATGACATGGGTTTCATTCCAACTTCTAGATCAATGGAGAACTCAACTTCCCACTCTTGGGGTAAACTAGATAAATTGTCTGGAAATACCTAAAGAAACTCCCTAACAAGTAGAGTATTTTTACTTAAAGATTTTCATCATCATGATTAACTTGGAAATATTATATTAATTAGTCAAACTCAGGAATATTAGGTCCTTCTTGACTTAATCATGGGTCTCAATACCCTAGAAACACATGATCTCCCATAAGGGTGGTAAAATTTACCCTCCAATGATAATAGTAAATTTGGGATTTTAAGGAAGTCATATAATTCATCCTAATAATAACAAAAAAGATAAATATCTATGATAATAAAATCTAATGATGGTTATACATTTGGTATGGAGATGGCACGTGAAGGAATTCAAAATACTAGTTTTTATTTTTTTTTTGAAAGGCATTTATATCTGCATAACATAAGGCATAAACTTAGATGTGAGATTGAAAAGTACATAATGTAAGGATATGTGAATGAAATAGGATCACTTGTATAAAATAAATCAAACACTATAGACGAATTAATAAAATTGGTGCATCTCGTAGTCACAAGTACTTCCTAAAATTCCATAGGCACATACTTCACTACATGAAATTGTTGGGCATCGGAGTGGGACTAGTCCCTACAGCCACCCTAGGTATTAGCCATTAATTTTGTATGAACATAATATTAATCACTCATAATTCTTCACTCATGATATTAGGTTCCTAAAATCAAGGATCCATTAAACTACACTTTGGTTCCTCTAGGATCTTAACATCCTACACCACTTCAAGGAGATGGGATGGTGTTAGAAAATGTCTCTAAATGTAAAAAATTCACATGAGTGTGAAAAATATTGGGGGTGATTATAAATAATATCTCTCATTTCCACACACGTCACACTAAAAATAGATAAGATATCCACTACCCTCGATTACTAATTCAATAAATAGGGACAGGTTCCTAGAACCACTACCACTTCCACTTTTAGGTTAAACCTACTTTTTCTTCTTTTTTGAAGAACCAAATTAGTTTACACTTGGAATAGAAGAAACATAAACCATCCCTAACAACCAAAATTAATCTATATAAACTATCAAGGCCTAGTTTACTAACTCTACATAAGCTGGGAGTTTCAAGAGGAATACATGGGATCAGATGTCAAGTCAAAGGCCCATATCAAAACATCAGGCATTCAGTTATTCATAAAAAACTATCATAGAGAAAAATAAGAAATATTTGTAAATTATTTCACATTATCCATGATATTCTAGTTACCTTATTAGAGGCACATTAACTCTTGATAAATTTCCAATATCTAATAAATGAAAATCACATTGAAATCCTTCCACTAAGTTATCATTATGCTTGGATTGAACAACAAACTTCCACTATTTCTAGCTATGAACTTCCAGAATAAAAGTGTCACACTTCACTTTTAGGGCCTCTATGGTCTCAAATAATTCAAAAAAAAATTATCTTCTTTAATAAATTTTCTTCCTGAAAAGGATTATTGGTTCCTCAAAAGGATAGAGGCTTATAGAAAAAAACTCTGCCTCCTGGTCCTTACCCTAACACATTCGTAGACTGCATATTTAGCCTAAGGGTGTCTAGGTTAATTTATTTGATCCATTCCTCAAGCTATTCTCACCACTAACTCATTACAACTAATGCTTATAGGGGTAGGTTCTCACATAAAATTATCCACATCTTCCATCAGAGTGTTCATTGGGGGGTTTTGAGGAGGTATAGTACTATATGAAATCCAAAAGGAAATGATAAAACTGTTAAAACCAATACATAATATCAATTATAGTTACAAAAATTTATAAAAGTATGGTAATTATTAGAAACCATAGGAAAATGGGGAAAATAAAAGCCAAAAACCCATTATTTTCTAAGATTCTTGGCCTTTGTTTCCTTCTTGTCCACACTCAAAGCATCTTCCAGTTCCTTTGAAACAATATCCCCGATGCCTCTTCCCACATGATTTACATGTGGGAAATTGAACTTTCTTTCCTCTATGATCATCATGAAACTCCATCTTTCTATTATTATCTGAGTCGGGAAACTTACCAAAGTTGAGATTATTGATCATATTATGAGATTGCTTATTAGGAATAATAACGATGTTTGGACTTCCAGATCCCGTTTCATTTGGTTTCTCATGAAGAAAATCATTTCATTGTCTGTCATATCCTCCATTATCATGAATCTTCCTGTTTCCAGCCATTTTCTAAAACCCAAAAAGAATAGTGTGAGAGGAAAAAAACATGCTAGGGAAAACAACATAGTAAAGGGGGAGAACCCTCAATATCTAACATCTTAGGTTAAATTCTAAGATCGTTACCGTAGTTCTAGTACTATATCATATAACTATTCTTATACTTAGGTATATCCCTTGCCATACCTTAGAAATATCTCTAGGGATCTCACTAACGTTTTCGCATCATAGTTTCCAAAGGTTGACTAAATCTTTCCTTGATACCAACTGTAGAGACCCTAAGCTTGACGTACATGGACATTACATTACTTTTTCGGAATACATAATACATAACAAAAACAGACACACAAGGATTATAATAGTTTAGTGTCTTTGGAAACTTGGAACGTAATCTTCTAATCATGGTGAAAGATCTTCAACATCTCCCATAAAGATCTTCCACGTTTTGTTTCCTGACCTAAAACCTTTCTTTTGATCATGGGGGAAAATAAAACATAAAAAGGGTGAGCTCAAATGCTCAGTAAGGGTAATCATGGATAAAATAAAGCATACCATATACATTGGAACTAAAATCATGAACATAATGTTTAAACATTAAAATCTTGAGCAACGACATAAAACATGGAAGTACATAAGGCATAGATCGTAATGGAACATAAACCATGATAAAATAGAATGGGAATAAAACATGTAATTGTGGCATCCATTAAGAACATGTAATTATTTCCATAGTAGCCAAGGCATTGCTTCCAAGACCATCTTAGTGGACAAAGTCCCATTCTGAATTGAGTTCACTCCTCGTTTCAGTCCTATAACACTGAACCGGATTAACTTACCGTTCCAGCCATGTCTATCTCATGAGATATAAAATCTTTACCCAATACATTGGAGGGAGATATAGGTCCCACCCATCTCATAATGAAATAATTCTTACTTGTGCCACAAAAAAACATACATCATTCATAATAACCCAGTAAACAAAATGGGTTTCATAAACATCATTCCATCATCACATAATCCATATAAAAGAAATGGATATCATTTCATAATAAGAAAAGTGAAACCATTTAAATAATAGAGACATGATACTTGAAACATAAACATATGAAATAATGTCATATTAAATGAAAAATGGTTTTGATAAAATACTTGAAAATAATTCTTGAGGAAAATATCCTTTCTTCTTCAAAATCAATTTCTTTTTACAAAACGTCATGCAATTTTAAAAGAAAGAGATTTTTTTGAAAACAGTAATGAAATATTTTGGAGGAAGCTTCATGAAAATAAGGATTTATAAAACTGTAAAAATAAATTAGTTCCATATAAGTTAAAAAAACATTCTTCTCGTACTTTTGTCGGAAAAGTCAAAAAAATTACCTCATAACGTAAACAAAAGAAAGATTCCTTATATACCATGTAGTAAAAGTCAAAAATGGGTAAAAAGTACTTTAAACACTCATGAAAACATTTTTATAAAATTTGGACATGGATGATAAATATAACCCCAGTAAATACTTACGAATAAGAAATCTCGGATAAAATGAGATTTACAAAATTATCTCTTACCTTATGTCTGATATGCTTCGTATGTATCCGAACCTCCTCTTCTTCGATACGCCTCTTTGAAACCTCCTCTTACGGCACTAAGATTGGTCTTTAAAGTAGACCAGAACCTCTAGGATGTTTCTAGGGAAGTGGAGAAAATAATTTGGCAGAGTTTGGCCGAGCTTGAAGGCTCAAATTGGTGTGAGGAGGAGAGGGAGGAGGTTCCCTTTTATAAGGGAGGAGAGGGGAACCTTTGGAATTCTTAAAGATATTAATTTATAATAAATCTAACCCCACTTAAAAACCTCCAAAAACGTCTCATATTAAAAGATTAAATGAGATAGGGTTGTAAGCTCATCAAACAATCAAATTTAGACATGTTTGGATCTTATTTTAAACCTTATCATTTTGATTTATCCTTATTTAATCTATTTAAGTTTATTTGTGGTAATAAAATTCTAAATTTAAAATTATAACAAATAATTACTTATTTGTTGTGAATTTTCCATAATTGTTTACTTTATAACATTATAGACCATATAAATTTAAATTTATAATTTTTAAATATTTTTGTTATTTTTAAACAACTTTATAATATGTTATTTATTTAAAATAACAATAGTGTCAATTTTGACACTATTCATTTATTTGAATTTAAATAAAATATATACAGAAGATATGTTCGAACTAAAAGCATTAATAAATTCATAAAAGGTCATATGTATCTATAAAATTAGTGTATCACATTAAATATTTCATATAATATTTATTTTGTTATTTGTAAAACCATTTATTTGGTTTATCTTTTAATAAAAAAATTACTACAACATTTTTGTATAATTATTTAATATACTTATTTGTTGCATAAAAATTACAAATAAAACCCTATGATGAAGATAAATATATTACCTTTCACATTAATACTTTTACTAGAATTTATCATCTTAAAATCACAATATTTAAATTGTTATATTTATTAAATTATGAAGGTGACAACTTTGGCACCATTTAAAATAAAATAATATAAGTGTCATAATCACTTTTATAAGGATCTAAACGGTTATATATTAGTTCATTGGATGATAAAGGTGTATATATACACTACCAATAAGTTTTGGTCAGGTTTTTGGGCCTTTTAATGGGTATTATTATTTCAATAAAAACTATATTACTTATTTTCCACTTAATAAATAATTTCTGTATCATTAATGTATCACCATTAATGACAATTATTTAACCCCTAAAAATTTTAAATAAATTATCATGATGTAGATAATTTTATTATATTTCTGGAGACTATTCATATTCTAAGTTTTATGATATTTATCACTAAATTAAAATTATTATACTTATAAGATTTAAGAGAGTGACATGTTGTCACTTTCAATGGTTTTAAAAATAATTAAATTATTTTCATGGTCAAAAGTCCATAAATCGAATCTAATCCGACTCTTAGTTGATATGAGTTGACTTTTAGCCATCCAATAGAATTTTTTCATGTGTTAGGGTAATTTTATAATATTATATTTACCCTTAATTACCCGATTGACCTTTAACTATGGTAAATAAAATTTACCGTACTTACTATTCATAATTGCCAAAAATAAAACGTAGCCTATTAAAATAATTTGTACCCACTGATTCCAAATGTGGAATCCATTTTTTCAAATTCAATACATAGAAGTTTCAGAAATTAAATTAAAATTAATCCCGTTGTTGAATGAAAACGGGTTTTTGTTTAAAACATTCCAAAAGATTGAATTGATTTAACCTACGAATTCAATGTAAAATCAATGATAATGACATACATTATATTAAATGGTAAAAATATATTCTATTTATACTTTAAAACCATTAAATATTACAATTTAACCATATAAAGTATTACGATGAAAAGATTTGTTTTTCATTAAAATATAGCGTGTTTTTACTATTCATCAAAATATGAAAGTTACCAGAATAATATGAAAAATTTATCCAAAGTAAATATTTATTTCTTGATTCCAAAAAAGAATTTTATTTTTTCAAATTGAACTTATAAACATGTCAAAAACTAGATTTAAAGTGGGTGCGCCATCAAAAGGCGGCAAAACTGCATTTTTTGAAAAATACTTATTTTACCCAAAAAATTTATTTTGTTCTTATACCATGTTCTAGAAAATGTGTAAGATGAATAATAATGTTATAAAATTCAAAATTTAGTTAATACTATTCATAACGGCTAGTTCATAATAATATTATAATAATATATCATTGTTTAGTAAAACCCGGTATTGCGTACAACACACGCTATCGAGGAAGGTCGCGATTGCATGTAATGCAAGCCAAGTCAGGGTTGCGTGTTGTGAAAGAATCTTTCGTTGTTTCATATAACAGAATCCAACCATATTTCATTTATACATTGAATATATATATATATATATATAATCAATGTTGCATAGAATAACTATTATCAAAATTGTGTGTAACACGATCCAAGAATAGTGTTGTGTATACTGCAAGCTAATACGGTGTTGCGTATAGCGCAAGGTAATATTGGTGTAGCATACAACACAAGACATTAATGAAATTAAAAGAATATTTTTCATAAAATCTTGGGTTGTTACATTCTACGTCCCTTAAAATGAATTTCGCCCTCGAAATTGTCGGGGTTATAAATGGTTTACTACTCGAAAGTTTGTTTAATAGAAACCCACATCATAAAAAGGAATACCAAAACATGGCTTTAAAAACTAAAGTATGAAATGTAATGGTTACCCAAATTAACTCATCACTGGGTTTCCACATAGGAGAACATAGGTGAAAATATGGATATGGAAGAAAAATCTAACCATCAAGTTCTGATGGAGAGTGGTAGAGAACATGGCTATGAAAAATCCAAAAATCACAAAGCTATTGATTTGTGATGATCTAAGGTACCATCTGATTCATCGGATATAAGGGAAATAGGACAACATTTTTGGTTTTCAGGATCGTTTCCCTAAAGTTGATGAATTAAAAGAAATACTTGCATGATTTTGGTACAATCTCACTGTTGTTTGTGAATTGAACAATTTCCACTTCATCCCTTAAAGAAATGAAGTTGAATTTGTTATTCGTGATGTGTTAGAAGATCATGTGATAGAATGATGGATCATTCCATCTCTTTCAAACAAAATGTTAGAAAAAGTTATAAGTCCATCTTATGGTTAGATTAATCATATATGGTTCCAAAAATGAACTTATACTTCGTATATCATACCGCTTAATAAAATAAAACAAGTTTCTACTAACTAGGGACTTCTTGTAGGCCAGTGGTAGGCGATAAAGGCCAGTTTCACTTAGGTTGTGGGTTCGATTCACATAGCCTTGTCCGACGCGATGGGTTTTCGCCCGTTCTACAGGTTTTCCTTTTTCTAAAACTACATTACTATATCATCCCATCAATAATATTGAAAAAAGGTTCTATCCTTAAACAATACTAACTTATGTCCAACATAATCTATTCCAATCTTTAGGCTTATCCATAATATTGCAGTCCATTGTCATATTATAGTGAAAACGATTACCAGATATTTCATATAAGAAGCATGTTAATACCATCGTTGATCCCCATATATCATAAGATATGTCTTGTTGGTCGCATTACAAACGTTCGAAGGCCTTAATCATGTATTCTCTTGAAAAAATGAATACCCATTGTACCTTATTGAAAACATGAATGTAGTTAAAAGTTAACACCTTCCACACACCAAAATCTTCAAAATACTATATACTCAAACCATGATATCACTTAGTCCTTATATCAATCATGAGCTCAAGAATACAATCAAACATATCATTATCTTCTTATTCCTTCATTATGCGCATATCATCTACTTTACAAAAATATCTGAATAACATTCCATGGTTACTGGTACCATTCAACATATACTTTCAAATACTTTTAGGAAAAATAATAGTGTATAAATCCTTAGATGACTCTTTATTCCATAGTACCATTAACTATACAACATAACTCTCGATAAACATACAATCATTACACTACCTTCTAAAACAACCGACTGAGCTTCAACACTTCTTTCAGCTCATATATCATTCGTAGTCTCCTCATCATCATCCACATAAATACTACCCATATAACCATGTTGATTCTCTTCATGAGATTTTCCATTAGGGCATTGGTTTGCATAGTTCCCATACATTCCAGATTTAAAACATCTAATCATTGTAGATGTCGTAGAAATACCATTATCCTTGTCCATGGTGTTAACTGAACCTTTTCCTTTGCACTTACTGCCTTTGTGTCCTTCTTTTCCACACTCAAAGCATCTTCCAGTTCCTTTGAAACAATCTCCCTGATGCCTCTTCCCACATGATTTACATGAGGGAAATTGAACTTTCTTTCCTCTATGATCATCATGAAACTCCATCTTTCTCTTATTATCTGAGTCGGGAAACTTACCAAAGTTGAGATTATTGATCATATTATGAGATTACTGATTAGGAATAATAACGATGTTTGGACTTCCTGATCCCGTTTCATTTGGTTTCTCATGAAGAAAATCATTCCATTGTCCATCATATCCTCCATTATCATGAATCTTCCTATTTACAGCCATTTTCTAAAACCCAAAAAGAATAGTGTGAGAGGCAAAAATCATGCTAGGGAAAACAACATAGTAAAGGGGGAGCACCCTCAATATCTAACATCTAAGGTTAAATTCTAATATCGTTATCATAGTTCTAGGACTATATCCTATACGTATTCTTATCCTTAGGTACATCCCTAGACATACCTTAGAAATATCTCTAGAGATATCACTAACGTTTTCGCATCATAGTTTCCAAAGGTTGACTAAACCTTTCCACTGATACCAACTGTAGATACCCTAAGCTTGACGTACATGGACATTACATTACTTTTGTGGAATACTTAATACATAAAAAAACAGACACACAAGGACCATAATAGTTTAGTGTCTTTGGAAAGTTGGAACGTAATCTTCTAATCATGGTGAAAGATCTTCAACATCTCCCATAAAGATCTTCCACTTTTTGTTTCCTGACCTAAAACCTTTCTTTTGATCCTGGGGGAAAATAAAACATAAAAAGGGTGAGCTCAAATGCTCATTAAGGGTAAGAATGGATAAAATAAAACATACCATATACATTGGAACTAAAAACAACATGAACATAATGTTTAAACATTAAAATCTTGAGCAACAACATAAAACATGGAAGTACATAAGGCATAGATAATAATGGAACATTAACCATGATAAAATAGCATGGGAATAAAACATGTAATTGTGGCATCCATTAAGAACATGTAATGATTTCCATAGTATCCAAGGCATTGCTTCCAAGACCATCTTAGTGGACAAAGTCCCATTGTGAATCGATTTCACTCCTCGTTTCAGTCTTCTAACACTGAACCGGATTAACTTACTGTTCCATCCATGTCTATCTCATGAGATATAAAATCTTTACCCAATTCATTGGAGGGAGATATAGGTCCCACCAATTGAAATCATTCTTACTTGTGCCACAAACAAAACATACATCATTCCTAATAACCCAATAAACAATATGGGTTTCATAAATATCATTCCATCATCACATAATCCATATAAAAGAAATGGATATCATTTCATAATAAGAAAAGTGAAACCATTTAAATCATAGATACATGATACTTGAAACATACACATATGAAATAATGTCATCTTAGATGAAAAATGGTTTTGATAAAATACTTGAAAAGAATTCTTGAGGAAAATATCATTTCTTCTTCAAAATCAATTTCTTTTCACAAAACGTCATGAAATTTTAAAAGAAAGAGATTTTGTTGAAAACAGTAATGAAATCTTTTGGAGGAAGCTTAATGAAAATAAGGCTTTATAAAACCGTAAAAATCAGTTCGTTCCGTATAAGTTAAAAAAACATTCTTCTTGTACTTTTTCCAGAAAAGTCAAAAAAAAGGACCTCGTAACGCAAACAAAAGAAAGATTCCTTACATACCATGTAGTAAAAGTAAAAAATGGGTAAAAAGTACTTTAAACATTCATGAAAACATTTTTATAAAATTTGGACATGGATGATAAATCTAACCCCAGTAAATAATTACGAATAAGCAACCTCGGATAAAAATGAGATTTGCAAAATTATCTCTTACCTTATGTCCGATATGCTTCGTATGTATCCGAACCTCCTCTTCTTCGATACACCTCTTTGAAACCTCCTCTTAGGGCACTAAGATTGGTCTTTAAAGTAGACCAGAACCTCTAGGATGTTTCTAGGGAAGTGGAGAAGATAATTTAGCAGGGTTTTTCCGATCTTGAAGGCTCAAATTGGTGTGAGGAGGAGAGGGAGGAGGTGCCCTTTTATAAGGGAGGAGAGGGGCACCTTTGGAATTCTTAAAAATATTAATTTATAATAAATCTAACCCCACTTAAAAACCTCAAAAATGACTCATATTCGAAGATTAGATGAGACAGGGTTATAATCTCATCAACCAATCAAATTTAGACATGTTTGGATCTTATTTTAAACCTTATCATTTTGATTTATCCTTATTTAATCTATTTAAGTTTATTTGTGGTAATAAAATTCTAAATTTAAAATTATAACAAATAATTACTTATTTGTTGTGAATTTTCAATAATTGTTTACTTTATAACATTATATACCATATAAATTTAAATTTATACTTTTTAAATATTTTTGTGATTTTTAAAAAACTTTATAATATGTTATTTTTATAAAATAACAATAGTGTCAATTTTGACACTATTAATTTATTTGAATTTAAATAAAATATATACAGAAGATATGTTCGAACTAAAAGCTTTAATAGATTCATAAAAGGTCATATGTATCTATAAAATTAGTGGATCACATTAAATAGTTCATATAATATATATTTTATTATTTGTAAAACCATTTATTTGGTTTATCTCTTAATAAATTAATTACTACAACATTTTTGTATAATTATTTAATATACTGATTTGTTGCATAAAAAATAAAAATAAAACCCTATGATGAAGATAAATCTATTACCTTTCACAATAATACTTTTACTCGAATTTATCATCTTAAAATCACAATATTTAAATTGTTATATTTATTAAATTATGAAGGTGACAACTTTGGAATCATTTAAAATAAAATAATATAGGTGTCATAATCACTTTCATAAGGATCCAAACGGTTATATATTAGGTCATTGGATGATCAAGGTGTATATATACACTAAAAATAAGTTTTGGTCAGGTTTGTGGGCCTTTTAAAGGGTATTATTATTTCAATAAAAACTCTATTACTTATTTTCCACTTAATAAATAATTTATGTATCATTAATGTATCACCATTAATGACAATTATTTAATCCCTAAAAATTCTAAATAAATTATCATGATGTAGATAATTTTATTAGCTTTATGGAGACTATTAATATTCGATGTTTTATGATATTTATCACTAAATTAAAATTATTATACTTATAAGATTTAAGAGAGTGACATGTTGTCACTTTCTTTGGTTTTAATAATAATTAAATTATTTTCATGGTCAAAATTGCATAAAATGAATCTCATCCGACCCTTAGTTGATATGGGTTTACTTTTAGCCATCCAATAGAATTTTGGCATGTGTTATGGTAATTTTATAATATTATATTTACCCTTAATTACCCAATTTACCTTTAACTATGGTAAATAAACTTTACCGTAGTTACTATTCATAATTCCCAAAAATAAAAAGTATCCTATTAACATAATTTGGACCCACTGATTCCAAATATGGAATCCATTTTTTCAAATTCAATACACAGAATTTGCAGAAATTGAATTAAAATTAATCCCGTTGTCGAATGAAAATGGGTTTTTGTTTAAAACATTGCAAAAGATTGAATTGATTTAACCTACGAATTCAATGTAAAATCAATGCTAATGACATACATTATATTAAATGGAAAAAATATATTCTATTTATACTTTAAAACCATTAAATATTATAATTTAACCTTATTAATTATTACGATGAAAAAAGTTATTTTTCATTAAAATATAGCGTGTTTTTACTATTCATCAAAATATGAAAGTTACCAGAATAATACGAAACATTTATCCAAAGTAAATTTTTATTTATTGATTCCAAAGAAGAATTTTATTTTGTCAAATTGAACTTATAAACATGTCAAAAACTAAATTTAAAGTGGGTGCGCCATCAAAAGGCGGCAAAACTGCATTTTTTGAAAAATACTTATTTTACCCAAAAAATTTATTTTGTTCTTATACCATGTTTTAGAAAATGTGTAAGATGAATAATAATGTTATAAAATTAAAATTTTAGTTAATACTATTCATAACGGCTAGTTCATAATAATATTATAATAATATATCATTATTTAGTAAAACCCGGTATTGCGTACAACACATGCTATCGAGGAAGGTCGCGATTGCATGTAAGGCAAGCCATGTCAGGGTTGCGTTTTGTGAAAGAATCCTTCATTGTTTCATATAACAGAATCCAACCATATTTCATTTATACATTGAATATATATATATATATATACTCAATGTTGCGTAGAATAACTATTATCAAAATTGTGTGTAACACGATCTAAGAATAGTGTTGTGTATACTGCAAGCTAATACGGTGTTGCGTATAGCGCAAGGTAATCTTGGTGTAGCATACAACACAATACATTAATGAAATTAAAAGAATATTTTTCATAAAATCTCAGGGTGTTACAGATCATGATGGTGACCTTCTAGGAAGTCTCCCAGGGTGTGTGTTGGTGAAGAAAAAACACACTAGAAAGTACATGTGTTGGCATGTGGGGACTGTCATTAGTTAGATGACTCGTTCGGGCATGTGGGTGGGACCTAGGATGAGACCACTTGTTTGCAGGGAAATTTGTGCTACCTGGCAGGCCAGGACCTGACGACCACATTAAGGCATGGTGTCTATAATGTTAGTGGGGCAGGGTGTCTATTCTATCATCGAGGCCCCAATTATTACACATTAAATACCCAAAACTTGATATAACAATTTGAAAACAATTATATCACCTGTTGAAAGGTTTTTTCATGTGAACTCACAAATGATGTGTAATTCTTAATAATTAGGTACATTAAGGTGGATGACCAATGTATATATATAAGGAAGAAGAAACTATGACAACATATTAAAGGTGTTTTGAAAAAAAAATCACTACTAAAAATAATATAGTTTTTTTCAAATTTTATAACATAAGAAGATGTATGTTTAAGGAGGATTGTTTTTTTTTATTTTTGAAATTTGATTGATAAAACACAATGAGAAGATGTTTTTTACACATATTTTTAGAATGAATAATTGAAATAAACATACCTATTCACATAATTATTGACCATTACCATTCAAATTATAATCTACTTGATTTTTATCCTCTAATTTCTAAACCCCTAAGCCTTGCGATAATTTACCTCAACCATAAAATATAAAATAAATTAAACCCTAGGATACCTTGAGAACATAAAATCATAACACCTTACTTTGATTGTCCTTCAAAGTCTAAATTATGGTAATTCGTGTATTTTGGATCATATCCACACTATATTTGAGTATGGACTGATTTTATGGATTATATTTGAACCCAAAAAATTGATCCCATGTTTTTTTTACAGATTAAGATTACAATGACACAATTCACACATTACTAAACCTCATGCACATTATTTTAATTATTCCAATGATTTATTTATTTTATTTATGTTAAAACTCAATTCATATATCATATTAATTGACCTAAATTACCACATTTATTCAAATAATAATAATTTAAGTAGGTTATAAGTGGATTGATTACTAATAAAAATTTCTCTTACATGGGTGGAGTAGTCGTCATAGAAGTGACTTGAATATGAAAAAGGTCTAGAAAGGGTATAACCCAATCACATGTCAAATCCTGATTTCCAAAAAAAATAGGATCACTAAAAAATAATGAAAATAATAAAAATAATTTAAATAGAATATACATAGAGAATTTATTGAAATGAAAAAAACATTGCAACAAAGAAGAGGAAAAGAATATCATTTTATAAGATATCTAATATTCAGATCTTCCCTCCTATAACGGTGTATATAAATGGTTATTAACTACTTATCATCTACTAAATATCTTATAATTCACTTCTTATGTACTTAAAAATTATAAAACCCAAATTTATAGAGGAGAGTGGAGTCTAGTGTTATGAGTGGTTACAAAGGTAAATGGGTAAATTCATCCACATATTTTAATCAAAATTTTACAAAATTTTTGTCCTCTAAAACTTGAGAACCAACTATCCTTCTAAAAGGATGATTTTTTTTAAAAACATTCCTTTATATGTTATCCATGTTTTATCCAAATCTAATCTTTGATAAAGAAAACATATCCCAAAAAATGTTGTGGTGTCCAATTTGTTGATCTCATCCCATCATTGACTTCATATCCCATTTACTCTAAAAAAATTCAAGATCACGGTCATTTAATCTAAATTAAAGTTATATGCCATTTATTGAACAATTATTTAACAATTTTTTTAGTTAAAATAATAAATTGAATAATATGTATGGAAACAATACTATCATGCACTTTAAAATATCAAAACTAGACTTTTCATCAAAATTTCAAATGAATAACCTAATCGCAAATATTCTATAAATAAAAAAATTAACACAATTTCATGAAATTTATTTATTTATTATCAAAAAAATATTTAATATAAATTAGTTTTATCAACTCCCCTACACTTTCCCTTTGGCACTTCTGGGAAAAGTCGCTTGTCATGTATTCCAGATAATTGTGACATGATATGTATATTGATATTTCCAAATTCATAGTGAAAATATATAAAAAGTAATAATATCATGAACAATTCAATATCAGTAAATATGAAATTATTTTTATCATAAATTATATCAAAAAATATAATGATATTAAGGGAACTAATCATAGCGAAACAAATTATGGTTTGACTATGACATTAATTCTCCATGTGTGTGTTTTTGTTCCAACCATTTCAAGCTCATATCTCCACCCTTTATTCAGTATATTCTAGACAAGTAATACATCTTTTATTATAAAGTTTAATTCCACTAAAATTGTTCTATATTCCTTTGAAATAAAATTTCAATACCATCACACTTAATCATTCCTGAAATTTGAACCCTAAGCTCCTGACTAAGATATCCACACATGTTGTAAATCTCATACCTCCCATATTTGTTATAATTGTTTTTTTATTCAGATTACAATATTCAAATATAATTTATACACACTTAGGTCAATTAAGTACATTAAATAAAATAATCGGGATAGAAAAAAACATATATATCATCCATTGATGTAATCTAAAAAAATGAACAACATGGTTATACCTTAATTTTTATAGGAAAATTTTCAAAAGTCATGGATGGATGTAAATTTATGTGGATAAATAAATGACACAATTATCCATGAGAAAATATCACAAATAATAGTGTAAAAATCTAAGATATTTTATAATTATAAAACCAATAATATCATAGATGACTTCTGTTTTTATAAAACACAACACTTAATGAAGAAATATTTCTCATGATTATCATAATACCAATGATTTTTGAAAAATTATCATGCATTTTACATATATTCCACATTTAAATGAGTATGTTATTTGATGTTTTTTTAAATAACACAAAACACACAAATGAAAATCCTGAAGAAGATACCCTAAAATAATGTCCCCTCCCCCACACATAATATGTTAAATTGTACTCAATGTGAACCGTTGATATTATATATGCAGATGAAATTTAAAAAAATTAATAGGATAAATAATAAAAAATTAAAATGGTTAGGAATATCCTGATGTTCTCGAGTGATGATGTGGTTATAGAGTATGATGAAATCAACTGCATGAATGTGCAAAAAAAACCCTTGATTTATTTCATAAATCTATACTTGATGAATTTAAATCTCCTCCATGTGTCCTCTTGTGGGATCTCCATTGAACCATAAATAATAAACATTAGATACAATTTAAGTACCTAACTATCTAGAATGCAATATAGCAAGCACCAACTTCATTCATGAACTATAAAGAATTAATTTTTTTCCCTCATAAAACTCCCTCTACTTGATTATATTATCATGAGTGCTTTTTCTATCTCTTTTTAGTGCATTTATTTCTCAAAAAATGATAATTGGATCTCCTAAATCTATTGAAGTTATATATTTTTTTGATCTCCCACTTGGGTTAAATCTGTTTTTCACTACTTTATTTTCCAAAATTCCTGATGCTCAACTTCTATGTGGATATGAAAAAATATTCCAAAAATAATCCAAAATTGGGACATGTTGATGGGAGTCCTGTATATAATTGGATAGTCCCAAATCACTTCATCGAAGAACTTTCTCTAATCCTTTAAATCCAACTTCACATTTTTCTTCAATGACTTCTTATACTCTGGATTTGAAAATTCATCTTGACTATTTTATTAGGAGTGGTATGGTATAGAAATTTTGTGAAACATACCATAATTTTGATGGAGGGAAGACATAAACCAATTTTCAATGTGTGACCCTTGGTCACTGATGATGTGCTTTTGTATTCCAAACCCACAAAATTTTTATTCCCTAATTAAATCTAATACAACATAAGAAACATTAACCCTAGTGTACTTGGCCTCCACCCATTTTCTAACATAATAAACAGTAATAAGTATACATAAGAAACTGAATGAGCTAAAAAAATACCAATTTTAATATATGACTCATATATAAAAAATATAAAAGAATAATATTGGTTTTTGAACCATATCATGCCTCTTATAAATGTTACCAATGTGCTGGCAATGTGATCATGACTTACAATGTAACACCCTGCAAATTCTAAAAGAGTAATATTTTATTTGATAGATTATGTTACATATAATGCCGAGTTAGCTTGAATTATACACAATACATAGATTATATTTCATTATATGAAACATTTATTTTACCTTATGTTACATGTAACAAATATTTCTTTTTATGGATTTCATTAAACGCAAGACTGAGTTTTACCAAACAATAATATATTATTAATATTATTCTTTAATATGATAGTTATCGCCTAGCTATTGTAATAGAGGGAATAAATAGGATTAACTAAATTATGAAAACATATAGTTTTCATATTTTTATTTTTTTTCAATTGATTTGAAATTTAAAAATCATTTAAAATAAAAATATATATTTTATAAAAAATAGAATTTCTCTTAAAAGACGGTTTAATCGTACTTAGTGCACATACTTTAAAATTAAATTTTTCCAAATTTTTAAAACGTACATTAAAAAATAAAATTATTTTTTGAATTTGGAATATTAAAATTATCTTATGGTGAATTTTTTGGTATTTTCCTAACAAGTTTTATTTTTTGATGAATAGTGAAAAATGCTGAATTTTAATTTAAAAATATTTTTTCAATTAAATAATTATAATGATAAATTATATTTTGATTTAGTTTTAAATTAAAATGAAATAAATTTTATATAAATTAATCCCATTTAGGTTATTTTAATGTATTTCATATTTAATTTTTATATAAGAATAATGTAAACTTTTTATCATTTTCACTTCAAAAATATGTGTTCTCGTTGTATCTATGAAATTAATTTTAAATTAAATTATGATACTTATATGTGTTGAATTTTCCAAAATTTATTCCATATTTCATTTCATAATAATTTATATCATCTAATAATTAAAACTTTATCTTTTAACATAATTAATAGTGAAAAAAAACATAAAATTAATTATAGTGATTACGGTAAAATGGGTTTACTTAGTATTAAAACTTTGAATATAAGGTATAACAGGATCTCCAAAATCATTTAAAACCCCTTTTATGGACATATTTTAATCCTTAACACCATATTATCTATTTTTATGAGTTATTTGGATACTATTCCATGAAAGAGGCATATATAATAAGTTAAGTAAGGAAAAATAAAAAAAGGAACCTTCCCTGCCTTTAATATTTATAAAACTTTAAGAACGAGAGAAAACATCATTTTTTCAATTATAAATATAATTCATAAAGGTAAATAAGTTTTTTTATCATTACAATATATTTTAATTTTTTAGATATAAAATAAATGCTTAACAAACGCCAATGCAAGAATTATTTAGTTAATAGTTAACTAAAATAAATGATACTAAAAATATTTAAGGTAAGGTAAATTGAATGAATTATTGTATTTAATAAATTTATTAGATGAATATATCAGTTTATATATATTTAAACTTAATATATTAAAATTTAATCATTATTGTGATATTATTAAATTCAAATTAAATAAATAATGTAAATAAATTTACATTAATTTAATTTTATAATAAATGATATTTTTAAAATGATTTAAAATTAATAAAAACCATATATTCTACCAAGTAATTTTTAAATGTCAATAAATATAAAATATGGTCCATTAATTTAATAATTAATCTTTATAATGCACATGTTGACCCATAAATAGTAAAAACTTTTCCAGAACGGTTAGTGTTAAAGTAGTGATTTTGTGCATTACATGCGCTTCGGTTGAAATTAATTTCCAAAACAACATGTATTTTTATTTTATAAATTATATATAATATTTATAACTAATAAGTATAATTTATCTAAAAATTATCACTTTAGTTTATTCTTAAAGGATAAATTACCTAGGCTAGAAAACTAGTTACCATAGTGAAAAACCAAAATAGTAAAAGTTGGAAAACTTATATGAAAAGGAAGAAAATTATAAAAAATCATTTATTTTTGTGTGTTTAGGGTGTTTCTATAACAAATAAACCCTACCATCCATTATTATTCAATTTTACAGCTACATGATTTAATAGAGACCCCCTAATAGTGAACACTTTTGAGTATTTTCAAGAATGACACTCCTACTCAACTATAAAAGGGAAATAAATCTCCCCCCTTCTACACACTCACAACCCAATTTGGTTTATAAAATACCTACCTAAACAACTAACCAACTACCCTAAACTCATTATATAACAATTATTGTGCACATAAATCCAACCTAGTAAGTTTTTAGTAAAAAAATAGAAGACCCCCAAAGAAGAGGTAATGTTCTTCAACAAGCATCTTTATTTAATCTCCTTCACCACATCCTTTATTTTTTTTATACCATGATTGTATAATAACCTCATTATATTTCATATAATTATATTTTGTAATGTTAATTTTAAAACCTACAACAACACACAATTCCATAAAATTGGTTATGAAATCATCATCTGTGTGTATGGCAGACTATCGCCTCGCAAACTGATGTAATTCGCTGTTCCATTACAACCTTTCATGGTTGAAAATAATCATGTATTTATAGTTTATATATTATATATATGATATTTATAATATTTGAATACATCTGCATTCAATATATCATATATATCTTGTAACCTTCCATTCCTTGGGAAATACAATAATGTCACTCGTGTGTATGGTGGATAACCGCCTCACAAAGTGATATGATTCGTCTTTCCCTAACGCTTCATATTAAAGGTGATAAATATAAATTTACTAATTATTTGTGATATAAATAAAAAAATTATGATATTCATGAAATATTTATCATTCTGTAAAAATAATATATATATATATATATATTCATTTTTAACCTTTCCACTCATATAAAGATGATCAGATCATTTTGTTTATGTGTGGATTACCGCCTTCAAGAAGTGATGTGACTCTATTTAAATCACCACACCAAATGAATGATATATAAGTATAATTAAATAATAATTATTATTATTATTTCAAGATTATTATTCAAGATATTATAAAACTATATAATATATACAAAAACCATAACTTCCATAATGAAACACGTATTAGAAATCAAGAAAATTAAAACTTGAAACATTAAAAATAATGAAATATTATTAACAAATGGGTTATAATATATTATAATAGGTTCATATATGATATTATATATATTAATATGGTTCTAATATAATATGATAACATTCTTAAAACCATTATACTATAGTTTAAAGGATATTCATCAAAAATAATGCATAAGGTAAGGGATTTTTTCTCAATTCCATTTCATTTAGTCTTATTGTAATGTTAGACACGTTTTCTCATTTATATGGTCTATATACTTATCCTATGACATGAAATATCATTATTAATTCATTATTAATTATATTTTAATATTAAATTATAATTATTTAATATAATGGTATTTGAATTAAAAGTTACCAAGAGGTAAATAATTTCAAAACCCAATTTCGTTTCATTGGGTCATATTACTTCTTTGTTCTTGTTAATATTATATAATTTTGTGTATAATTAGTTTTGATTATATTATTTTTTATTTCCACTTATTTTATTTGTATTTATTTCTAATACACATAATCGATTCATTGATTAATTCTCACTTCCACTTTAAGATCATTATAAGGTTTTATTTCACAATCGCGTCCTCATTTAGATTGTTTATTCCTCAATTAAAGTTGAATGAAATAATTTAATAATTTTTTAATAAACACTTTATGTTTTTATCCTTTGGTTATTCATGATATTTTCAGGTAATGGTACCATTTTCCAATTATTTGGTATTTAAATTAATTATGAAATTTTTTAAGGAAAATTTAACTTCATTTTTCACTTCGGTCGGAAATATATTTTCTCCCAAAACCATGTATTATAAAAATTATTTCAAAAATGCTTTTAAAATTTTCAAGATGATTAATAAAAGGAATGTTCCCACATTTTTACTCATTAAAAAATTGAAAATTTATTATCAAAGGAAATTATACTAAAAAAATTCAAAATAAAAAGGGTGTTTTTCCCAAGAATTTTTTAAACATATGTTTATGATATGTTTATTCATAAACAACAACAAAAAACCTTTACATTTAATATAATTATATATATTTATACCATAATTATTCTTCCTTTGGATGGTTTATGATTATTTTGACCAAGGATACTATTGAGATTCACATTCTTCCTTAATTTTTCAATCATTAACTTGCCCTTATAATATATACTTCCCTATGATCATTAAATATTATATTTCCCATAAATATAAATACAATATGAAATTGATATTATTATTTCATACATTTTATCTAATTTCTATATGTCATGTTTTATTTTGAAATTTATTTGATTGACTACGAAAATGTTGATAAATCTGTATCCTTTTCTCAATACTAATATTTGATGTTATGGAATATTAATTAATAAATTAAATAGATTATTTGATAGATATAGAATTATTTGGACCTGGAAACATAGTTGTGGTCTAGTTAAGGATATCCCCTCATTGTAGTAGTAGTTTCGTGAGACAAATTAGTTGGCTAGCCTTAGTAAAATGGGTTTCTAGCTATTATCTTTAAACTTTATTGGGAGTAGATATTAATGGTAAAGGTTTCATGTTCCAGGAAAACATGACTTCCAATAATTAATAATTTCCTTCATTCAGTATTTAGTTATTATGATCCTGTATAATTTCACTATGACATTATCTCTAGATTCATTTCATCCTCATTTATTGATTAAATTGATTGTGTTTTCAGTTGTTTACCTTTCTATATGGATTATGCCTTATCTATTCATGAATTCAAGATATTTGAATGGAATGACTTTTCAGTTATTTACCTTTCCATATTGATAATTTTTATTGACTCATGATTACTTATACTATACATAACCCTTACTCATAATTTGATCTCACCATTTTTTGTTTCATTTCCCCAAGATTCTTTGAAGAATACCATGTTTCATATAGAAAGACATGATATAGGGAATAATTTTATTCTATAAAAAATTATGTTGTAATTTTTACATTCAGTTGTCATTCAAGACTCACATACAAATCTAGTTTACCCAGACTACAAAACTATTCGGTCCTTCAGGATTAAATTCCTTGTATGTTATTTTAGTGTAACTGTATAAGGCACCGGTTCCAGGCTACTAGAGTTGGGGTTTCTACATAATAAATACAAATGGAAATAATATTACAAACTATTCCAATATAATCCATAGTTTAGGACATTACTAGATATCCTCTAGGGTCAAAAGTGTCTACTATAATCAAGTTTTTTTTTAATTTAGAACGAACTAAAATTCAATATCAAGAACACACCATCTAATAACTTGGTTACTACAAATGCACTATAGGTAGAGATATTCCCATGCATAATACCTTGACTCACTTTTAAATTTGTATACATGGGGTTTCTTTAGACTTAAAGGTATTTAATAGGTAACAAGATATTCAAATAAATCAGTTTATCAAGGATGTTTACCTGAGATTGCATGAATATTCTCATTGGGAAATGTGTCCTGAAGTGGTACCTAGTCTAAGGTTTCATCCTCTAGTGTGCAATTGATCCTACTCATGTGGTATACCACCATGTTTTTTGAACCCTTATTGTCCTCAATATCAATATTATACTCATTAAAAGTAATTATCTAAATAATAAGTCTAGTCTTTGTATATAGCTTCTTCAAGAGGTACCTAGAAGTACCCTAATGAGAAAAAGCAACTACTTTAGATCCCAATAAATAAGAACATATTTTATCTAAAGTAAATATGATAGAAAGAAACTTATTTTCCATGGTTTTAAATTTGTTATTAGGATAAATACAATATCCTTGAATCCTTGGTGATCATAGGCGAACGTCCTTCCACCCTCTGTGATAATATAGCTTCAACTGTGAAGTTGTAAGTGTCACACTTAAGCTGAAATGGGATCTCCCACCATGGGAATTATATGATTGGTGGACTGATCAAAATCTTATTTAGATCATCAAATGATATCATGCATTAATCATAAAAATTAGTTCAATATATTCTTGAAGCAATCAAGATAAAGGTAGAGTGATCAAAGTGAAATATATGATGAAGCATCGATAAAATCCATCAAGTACAAGGAATTATTGAACATCACACACACAAGTAGGATATAGAAAGTATAAAAAAATTTCTACATTAGATCTATCAACCTCAATTATATGTTTTTAAACTATAAAAACCTTTGATAATTTCCTTATCTACCATTAAATGACATTTCTCGAAGTTCAAAACCATTTATTTCTCAATTAAATGATGCAATACATTACACATACTCAAGGGGAACTCTTAAAATGAGAAACCATAAATAGTAAAATCATACATAAATACCTCCATGAAATTTTGAAGTAAATTAGAAAAGTTACTCAGCATGAAACTCAAGAAGGTTCCATGGGAATTACAAAGTTTTTATGGCATCCTTCAGTAATAAAATGTATTGAAAAAAAAAGGTGAATGTCATTTTATCCTAGTCCTTAGCTGCAACAGGAACCTAAAAATAACCACATGAACCATCCAAGAAGCAATAGTGTATCCTACTTACAAGTATCGCAAAAATTTTGTCAATGAATGTAAGGGGGAATGGTCCTCAAGATTTGATTTATTTAGTTTCCTATAATCCATACACACTCACCAACTATTTTTCACTATTATAGGAACTAACTCATCATTTCCATTTTTTATAATAGTGAAACCAATTTTCTTTAGTGAAACCTAGATAGGGATAAAAAAATGAGATTATAAAATGGGTTAAATGATACCCTACTCAAAAAACTATTCTAAATATTTTTATATAACTTTTAATATTGTGGTGTTAAGTCTTCTTCGTGGCTATCTAACTGGTTTAAAAAAATCATATAAAGAATACTATACATGAAAATAATGGGTATAACACCGGGTATGTCTACTAAGTTCAACCCAATTTATTAATATTCTCCCATAAAATATTTATAAGTATTTTTTCTTATTCAGGATGGATATTATTAATAAATTTTATAGGAATTTTTTCATCATGCATTTGGTATGAATATTTTAAGTTTTATGGAAATGGTTTGAGTTCTAATTTGGGTTTGTTTTATATTGATGGAAATTATTTAGGAACAGATATATGTCACAATAAATTTTGGGTTTTGAATATACATAATCAAAATCAGTTATTAATTTACTAAATCCATTTGAAAAATCAATAGACATTTCAAAACAAAAAATTATACCCTCATAATCAAAAAATTAATAAAAGAGAAACAGAAATGAAAAGATCAATTGGAATGGTGTTAAATGAAACAAAGATATCCTCATTAACTCCTTTGTTTTTGAGCACATCCAATATTGTGTTTCCCTTACAATAAACGTGTGTGATGATGTAATTCATTGACAAGAGCTGGGCGAGGCATTTGTACCATTTCATAGTTAGTTTTCAAAAGAGATAGACTTATTTATTCCTGATTTCTTGGAATATGACTATGGAGTCACATTCAATCCATATATTATTCAGGTTCCTTCGATGGGAAAAGTCAACATCATTAATAATTCCCTTCATCTTTTTTTCTAAGGTCGAAGTAGTACCACAAAAACTATAATAAAAATAAATAGAATCCCGAGCATTGTCTCTAAAAATAAATTCATAACTTGTTGTTCATGGGTTCCGTTTCGAGGCCCCATCCATATTACATTTTATCCAGCTATCAAATGGAGTATTCTATCATACCTTAAATATATATAGTGGAGGAGGAATGCTTCCATGAACTAATTTAGATAAACATAAATGAGTTTGGTTTTATCATGAGAAATATCTATCAAAGTATTTTTAAATATAAATATACAACCAATCCTCAATATCTCTCTAAGAACAGAATGATCCTAATTTGAAAAATATTGAAAATAAAATTTTTGAAATTCATTACTAGATGGCTCAAAATGGGAGATGATAAAGCAGAATGGTCCTTTGAGGGATACGTCATGGAGTTTAAAATATTAAATCATAAAATATCTTCTTTTAACTCCATAGAAAGTTTACCCTCATATAAATTAATTATTGTATTGTATTTTTTTAGTAAGAGCCTATCAACAATTATGGGACCATGATTACTTACTTGATTGTCCTTATTCCCAATTGAAATGGTTTTTGTGGCTCTCTTGATTGATTTTGGAGTGTTTGGATGTTGTATAATAACTAACATTGGTTCCATAATTTCTGAATGGATTATAATGGGTTGTTTGTGCACTCGGAAATACCAAATGGATATTATATCCCTGAAGAATCATGGACCTACTTTCCAAAGGATGGAATTCATTGAAGAACTTTTCCAGTGATGCTTAAGAACTCACATTGATCGAGAGGATGGGATTTCATTATCATCACACCATTTTGGGTGGAATTATTTCCTATTATAGGACTCTTTATAGATATATGATATCTTCATGAATCATTTTTTTCATTCCCAAGTATGACTGGGTCACTGATGATGTAACAATAGATCATTAACAAGCACAAACTTGGAATCATCTATATGTATGCGAGTTTCTCCATAAATTCAAATATATTTATGTATCATTGGTTCCCCATCAGTGGAACCTATGGATCATATATCCTTATGTAGTTTATTTCTATGATGCTGTTTTTAATCCACATGATGAGGGACTCTAGAATTTATTATCATCCAAGGATACAATAATTGTTTTGATGTTTGGATCAAACCCATAATGTGGGCTTCCAATGTATCCATCTAACAAGAATTATAACACACATAGTTTAGTTCCACTTAATTGGATACATCATACCTTTTAAGGTCATTTGATAAATTCTAAACCATACATTTTAAAATCATACAACAATGATTCCAAGGCAAAAGGTGCCTAGTAAAATTTTAGTGTCGGACTTACACTGAGGCACCTGTAGTGACTTGAAGAAGTGTGGAAACCCAAGTGGGGTTATGATTTCATGATAAATATAGCCCAATAATGATATTAATGAAAAATAATTGTAATGTATATGGTCCTCCACGTCAGATGTGACCCTACTGAGAATATATACTAGATAACATTAGGGTGAATTTGGAGTGTTGAGGTTGAACCTAAGGGAGGATTCCTTTGTATTATAGTTAGTGGGGAATAAATTCTCATGTAGATTGAAATGGGTTAGTGATTACACTCAGGATGAGGACTATGGAAATTTTGTAAAGGCTTACACTGAGGAGGATACCCAGGTGCTGGGTTGGGTCTTACACTCAATAGGATTCCCAAATGCTTAATTGGGTACTAAACACAAGTGTATTCTCATGGGTTTGGTTGGGGATTACACTCATGATGATTCCAAGATGGTTGGTTGGGTATTACACTTAGGAGGATTCCCAGGTGCTTGGTTTGGTCTTACACTCAGGAGGATGCCCTGGTTCTTGGTTAGGGCTTACACATAGGAGGATACCTAGGTTCTAGGTTGGGACTTACACCCAAGAGGATTCCCATGAGCTGGGTTGGGGATTACACTCAAGAGGATGCCCAAGTTCTTGGGTTCATGTGGATTTTATGATCACCAGTCACCTCTAATACCATGTGATCCTTACTTGGTGTGAAAAACAAGAAGGAGCAATAGATCTAGAATCCACAAAAACCCACGTATCTACTGGTAGATGAGGCTTGGGACCAAAGGGAGAGGTAAATAGAGTGGGATATAACATTCAAATATCCTTTTGTAATTGTAAAATATACCATAGAATAAAATCAAGAGTATTTCCTCCCACAATAAAGTCTAGGGGCTTACTCCATAAGGGATTCCCATTTTGGTTCCTAGGGAAGAGATGACAATAAGATAATACACCTCAAAAATAATGGAAAGTGTGATCCTCCCCCCCCCCCCCCCATAACTAGAATGGGGAGGTCCGCATGATAACCTCCAAGGTTGGGACCCACATCACGATGGCAATTTAGACTTGAGATCATTTTAAGGATCCCCCTTGTCATGAATGTTACCAATATAAATACACTAACCATGGGTATGTATACTCAAGAGGACATGCTAATGTGTACAATGATCTGATCATATATATCAAGTGGAATTAGAGGAGGACTTGGCCTGATTCTATTATAATGGTTCACTGAGGGGTCAAAGTGGGTCGTGATGGTATGATAGAGGGAAGTAATGGGAACCAGAGACTAGTACACTGTAAGATTCCATTTTCTGCGTAGCATGTTCATATGTGGGATGGGGTTCCCATCACATATCATGTTTCTATGTGGGTAATGGATCCTTCTTCAAATCATTTTGATATTTAGACCTAGGTTCCACTCACATATCACTTCGCTATGTGGGTTTGGGTTCAACCCACGTAACATTTTTCTACGCAGGCCTGGGTTCCTCCCACGTAGTGTTTTTCTATGTGGTTCATGGATCTATTCCCAAAACTTTTTAAAATTTGGGGTGATGGACTACAAAGGGTTCTTTAACTTAAGCTTCAAAGAATATTTTCCTCAAAGGGTCATTGAGTTTATGGTTGGTCGAGTGAATTTATTTTCTACCTTAATATTATGATGTGGGATTCTCACACCTTTCTTCCAATTTTCATCTTTATTATGACTCGGATCCCCCTTTATACTTTTATATCCTTTGTGATTTTATTTAGGAGTGGGGTAACTTGGTACTAGGAGGTATGGTCATCTTTGGTGGGATATAGAGATTTCTTTTGCAGAATCATAGTATGTATGCCCAGTCCTCCAAATTATTTCATTCACATGGGATATAAAACACCATACTCACCCAAAAATGACTTATCATCTACTAGGGATGGTCTTTTGTAGAATACGGAAATCATTTTCCTTTAACACAAATAATTTTATTCATTTTATATCACCAATGGTTGTCGGTGGTCACCACCACATCCCATTAGTTGTTTTTTTGTGGTACACCATACAGAGTGGTGGTCCGCATAGCGACATTTTCTAGGTGGACTATGCCTTCCTTCATGACCTTGCATCCTTATAAATTTTCTTAATAATCCTATAGGGTTTTATTTTTTACCCTTCCAAAATTCATGGAGTTCTTTGATTTATCTATGTAGAGTTTTTAGGATTGAAGAAATGCCCCCCATTAGAATTTTCACTAATAGATATCAAAATGAGGTGATTCTAATGAAGAAATCAAACATGTTTTGATCCAAATTTTGGTATGAATGTGGAACTACAATATGACTCATTCATATATATAGTGGGACCTATCTACGTTTCCCTTTACCAATTCCTCTTTGAGAACCGAGCCCTCTATGAACTCTCATCTATTTCCACTCCCCCGCAATGCATTCTCCTTTGTAGATGAAAATTCTACAAACTCAGAGTCATCATCCATGAATGGTATATATTCATAGTGAATATATAGTTTATTTTTTGAGTTCATCTTGGACTTCTTGCCTCTAGGGGTTGATGGTTCATGAACTGATGTTATGAAATTCAGTGCTACATGGCTCAGTGGTTTCGCAGGATGCGCAGTTTTAGTTTACTTTGTAGTGTTTTGATGAATCTCACATGTTTTTTATATATCTTTAAATGGGTATAAAATTTTTATTTCCGAAAACACATTGGATTAAACTTTCATTACTATGACTAATAGAATAACTTTCATTGTTGATAACATTGAAGATGATATTTGACATCACATCATCCCTTAGGACAATATTCTATAGAATCTCCTTTCACCAGAACTTTAGAATTAACCACTATCCAACAGACAACCACTTTAAAAATTAGGACTTAAATACTATTCTCTCATTCCATTTTTTATTATAATATTCCATCTTCTAATTTCTAATTTCCTTGAGATCATGCTAAAGTGAACATCTCCAATTCGGGGTAGATCATTTTTGGATCAAGTCAAGATAAGGTCTCTATTATGAATGGTTCTATGTGGAATCCAAGAAACCAACATAGCCATAAAATATCCTTGTAATCTATCATTCAATATTATTCATTCATTTCAAACCTCACGCGAGGTGATCTGAATAGAGGGTGGAACTTCAAGTGGGATGTGCTCTCTAGTGGGAGTTCCCCATATGAATGGGACTAGGCATTCTAGGTTCACCTAAATTGCATGGAATTTGCCAAATAATTTGAGGTTGATAACTTGTACCAAGAATTATATGTTTATCAATTCACAATATACTCACCAACCAAGATGTTTCCTGAGTTTTCAGTAATTGGTGTTTGAGCACCAATACTTTCCATTTATTGTATGGTGAAGTTGGGGTCTCCTTTTTTAATATCTTCCAATTAGGAAGAATTACCATTATTGGTGAAATTTATGATGAATTTATCACTATATATATTTATTGGGAGGATAATTCATAGGTTCCTCTATTATCTAGAGTCCTATTGGCCCTGGTAGAGAAATCATTGGGTCATCTTCTTCACACTCATTAACCTATCGCATTCTACTATTGGATAAAGTTACTTCTGTAATATGAGGGTCCTAGGCAGATGGTTTGATGCACCAAGACTCATCCCACTCAATAAATATAGATGTTCCAAGTTCATATCGGACCACTCTCAAAATAATCCATCATACTACATGGGTTTACAGGATACATCCAGACATTTCCCTAAATCTTAGATTGGTAGGATTCTTCACCATTTTCTTAAGTGGGTGGATATTTCCATTGTGTGATGTTTATACTAGTATCTAAGACTATACCTTAATTATGGATTCCACATTATCATATTTATAATCTATAAACATATTTATACCCACCCTTGATCATATTTATGAATTTTGGGTTAGATACAAGAGGTATGATCTCTACATCTCCCCAGTAGACACTTCTAATTTTTATATGGACGGATAGCATAACACTTTCGATGCTATGAATATCAGTATCCCATAACAATTCCTTATTATACCTTTTTCCAGGAACTGCTCAACATTTCTTCCATCCACCCTAAAACTTTGGTTATCAACAATGTTTTTGAGTTATTAAGGTATCTTTACTACTCTACTTTCATTACTTATCAAAAACCTTCATGTATGATGGTGGACAATGGTAAAGGGACTCCTTAGGAACTTTCTTACATTGTCTCATTACGAGATGAAATTCAAGTTTCTAGAGTAGATGGAGTGACCATTTTCACCCTTATTCTCCTAACATATTTTCACGCAAATTTATATGCTTGTAATAATTTTCCCCTTTACCTCCCACTAAGATTAAAAGGGAATCATGCACGATCATTCTTCATTAATTATGTCTAATGATTATGCATGAAGACTCTACCAGGGGAATTTCCCTACTTCCCATGAAACCTCTAACTAATATGTCATGGGGTTATTCCAAGACATGGGTAGAATATTATCCTAATGGAATATTTTGTAATCCAATCCAAAGGGTGCATAAACTTCTGGATTCTCAAAATTCCTTGCTTGATACACCTTCCTCTCCAATTTCTAAGGGATAAAGACTAGTTTCATAACATTACAAGCACTTTAGGGGAGCCTCATCCTCAAGCTCTCTTTTTTAATGTGATTCAGATATTGAAGTATAATTGGAACTTCTAGAATCCCTACCGATGTTGGTCTCAATGGGAAATCATTGGTAACTACATGGATCCATTCCATTACAATCATCCTAGTTCTTGATATTGAAGAGAAAGTGATAGATTATTTTTTTCATTTTGGAATATCATTTTAGAGAAATCTTGTTTGTCATAAATGTAATCCCAGATAATATACTCATATCTACGGGTGAATAGGGTTAGTATCTCAATGCTACTACTGAACATTTGGATGTGAGGAAATGGGAATAGAATCGGATATATATTTTCATCCTAGAGACTCACCTAGAGAATATTTTTTATAAGGTGGACACCCTATGTTAACTTTTCCTTGGATTAGGTGCAGGAATGTCTTATTACCAATGCTTTTATATCCTTATCCACCAAGTCTTCATAGCTCGAGAATAATTGGATTCATGTGAATTAGACCTCTTCTAGTTTAATTCCTCCAATCATCACGTGGATATATAAGAATTTGAGGCCTGTGTATCTTGTTTAATGGAGAAGTTGTCATCAAAAGAAGTGGGACTCGAATCCATCGAAAAAATAATGAGATATTAGGTTCATTAGTGAAAAAATTAATCTATTATCTAAAACTAAATTTGTGAAAAGTACTGGCCTAGAGTAGGGCCTTGATGGTATGGTTCAGGTGGTTGATGATCTGAAAAATAAAGTGGGTTATGTTTCATTGTATCCATTTTGATTCTTCTTTTTATCTAGTAACATAATGAGAGACTCCATGATGTAGATTATCATCCAAAAAAATTCCCATGAATGGAAATATTGAGCTTCCCAACCATTTTTTTATCCATTCCATCTTCCCTTTTTCAATTTTAATAGTAATAAGGTAGTTGTCCTATTTATATGAAATACCATGTCATAATCTAATTTTTATCTTAGACAAGGACCCAGTGGGTATAATTTGAATATTTATAAAGTTACACTAAAAACCCAAAAAACTTTTCAAATTTTTTTTTCCACCATAATTTTTTCCTAGTTCTACTTTGGTACAGACTTAGAGGATGCAACATAACTTTTTCTTACACCGCCCTTTTCGTATTTTCATTCTAACAAGTTTTGTGATTTTTTTTCATTGCTCAATTTTTTTTCTAAACCATGAAAATAATATTTCTAGAAAAATAGAACACATATTTTAACTTGATTTCCCTTTGTGGGTTTTTAACCTAGCGATTAATATGTCTATTTTTGTGGGAAATTTAGAGTCTTGCAAATCGGACCAATGTAACAAATGTTTTAGGTTGAACACCTTTGGCCATGAGTTATGGGGTCATGACCCCCATAGGGATTGTGGGCCAAGAATGTCACAAAATTATTCAGATATATGAATAGGTATTTTTCAGATAATATTTTTTTGAATCCAAATCTGGAGCATAAGGCGAAACAAGTATGTGAGGAATATCCACATAGCATGTTTGAAAGAAGGTTTTCAGTGTCATTTTTTCCAGAATTACATAGATAAAAGAGGTCTCTCCTAATGATGAATTTTCCTTCATAGACATTCCTTTTGTGGGTAATTTATCCAAATTCAATTAGGGTTTATCAATTCATACTCAAATAAGGGTGTCCTCAAGACACTCACCTGCCATTTTTGATGGCCATGTAGTTTGTGAAGATTCGAACATGAAGGTTTGTCACACCCGTTGTCTTTAAATAAATTATTTTATTAACTGTATGGGTATTGGGTAGTCTGGGTTGAAGCCCGACTTAAATTTTTTTGGGTTCTTATCTAAAAATGTGTGGTTTGGCATTGACAGCATTCAACGCACCACTGTCGAAGTCACGTGGCCTCTCCTGGGTTACCGTGTGGCCTCGCTCAGTTCATCACAGTCCCTTTTCTATGGTTAACTAATTAAATTAAATGACTTGATGATAAATAAATAAAATTAAATGTGATAAAAATTCTAATAAATTATTTTAATAATCTTAATAATATTATTATTTGAGGATGTAATTGTTATAATTATTTTTATCACTATTTTTATAATTTTTATAACTTTTATTTTATTACGATAAATTTATTACTATTATTTTTGTTATTAGTTTTATTTTATTATTATTATTATTATTATATTAATTATTACTATTATTAATTTTATTTTTAGTTTTATTTTTAGTTTTATTTTTATTTTTTTGCCTTATTGGCGTGTTACGGTTTCGGCAGTCCCCCCCCCCCTTCTCTTCCCCATCGCGCCCCAACCCCCCTTGCGCACTGCCTCGCATCGACCCCCTACTGGATGGCTCTGGCATCACACCCTCCTTCCCTCTACTCTTGCTTAGAATTGTGTAGCACCCTCATGTCGCCGCCCTTGTCTCTTCCTTAGACATGCGTCGTCGCCCTTAACCCGTTGTGCCGCACACCGCATCATGTTGTCGCACAAAGACCCCCTCCTTCCTAGCATGTTGCGCCCCTTCCTTCTGCTCAGGATTACGTCGTGTCGCACTGAAGCCAAGCCATCGAACCATCCTCCTCATGGCTCGCCGGCCTTTCCCTTGGCTCACACCTCTACTCCACATCCAGCTCGTCGCTCCACCCTATCATCCAAAGAGCAGTTTTATCTGACAAAACATTCACTGGCCTCCTTCAGTCGCTGCTCCATGGTTAAACACATTCTTTATTTTATTTTCTTCTCTCTTTGAGTTTTCATTTTTCTGGAAGGTTGTGGTTAGATTTAGGGTTTGATTTTGACTTCATTTTGGTTTGAGTTCTTATTTTAGGGTTCAATTTGACCTTGTGTGGTGGGTTCGTGGTGCTATTGGATTTTCTCACCATTTTGTGGGAAATTCAGTGTCAAAGGTTGGTGGTTCCACATTTAACCTTTGTTTGATGAATTAATTTTTCTCTTAAATTAATTTTTCATATTATCTATTTTTTTATGCGAATAATGTTTTTAATTGAAGATTGACATGCATATATGATATAGGTGTCTTTTATATGGAAATTGAGGTTGAAAATTTTATTTGTAGTTTATAAATTATACAAACTAGGTTTGTCTTAGTGTTAATTTGTGTCGAGTAATAAAATAATTTTTTATTTCATTTTTAGAATTTTGATTCATGCGACATACTCTGAAAATTGTTTTTCAAAATTTCTAGTAAATTAGTTTGTAAATTTATTTAATTCAACACGATTGTTAAGTAGTTTACATGTTGCAAAAGTGATTTTGACTAGGTTTTGTTGTGCATTTAGTTTGTTCGAATGTGAAAGAGCTGCATTTCGTTTTTTGGGAGTGACATCAAAATGAATTTTGTCATAAAAGAGGTCCTGAGTGCGTTTTGGTGTTTAAAGTCGTGTGTTACATCTTTGAATTTTTTTTATAATTTTTCTTGGTGGTTGTCTTAGTGTAAAACTATGTTTTTTAAGTGGAAGTTGTTTAATTGATGGTGTCACCGATGCAGATCATGTTCTAAAAAGTTTTTGGGTGTCCGCTTAATTCACAATGGGGATTTTGGGTGTGTTTTCACGTGTAAATCCTGGTGACACTCTTTTAGAATTGTATTATGAAAATTTTCAAAGGGTTTATAAAATTACATGAATGTTGTGAAGGTTGTTTGGATAAGGTTTTGGTGTGCATAGTATTTCAAAATGGAATTTGGTTGTGCAAATGATGGTTCAGTGTGTGTAAGTACTTTTTTTGGATTTTATGCATAAGCATGACATGTGACATGATCTTGAATTTTAAAAAAGGAATTTGTGGTGTAAACGGTATCTTGTCATGTGTGGTGTTTTTTTTTTGGATTGTTTATCTGATGTGCACCTATTATGATCTAGAAATGTGTTTGAGAACAGAGAGGGAAGCATGGGTAGCCAGGAAGGTGATTTGGGACTAGTTGGTTAGTGTTCCAGAGGTGACTAGACCAAGTTTCACTAGCAAGACTGACGATTGCAACACTAACTAAAAATATGCTTTTCTAAGGGTCATGTTCTTCTAATCCACGTTTTCTGAGGTTCATGGCCTTCTAAGCAACATTTTCTGAGGGTCATGGTTTCTAATCCACATTTCACTAATACACGAAGATCTAGGGACCCAATATAGATAACACCCAAGAGGCCTCTCCCATATTTGGTGCTCCTTGGTTACTTTATGGTCATCGGTGCGACAATTTGGTTATTTTAAAAAGTAATTTTGTGTGTGTGTTTTAATTTAATGTATTTTATTTGAAATAATTTTATTTAATCCTGTTTTCTTTAAAAGGGATCAAGTATTTAATTCTTCTCTTTAATTTGAGTTGTTGTCTTTAAATTCATTTTCATCTAAATCATTTATCATCAAAAATTGTTTTCATTAAATATTGTTGAAGAATTTATTTCCCTTTTATCTATTTTATTGGAAAATGTATTCATCATTTAAATGATTATTCATAGAATCTTTTCCTTGTGGAATCCTACTGGGCTTTTGGATCACACCCTACATACACCTTTGGGTCTATGTAGGCCTTTTTCTTTATGTGTCATAGGTTGAGGCATCGTTCTTAGTGACAGTGGTTTGGGTTGTCGATGGTTTTTCCCGTGCAGGTCTGATGATGGTGGTTTGAGGAGGTGGCTCCTCACGTTGCATGAAGGTGTGGATATATGTGTTAGTTTTCTTTCATGGAAGTCTTCTTAGAGATTTAGTTTTCCTTTGTTTTTGTCTCTCTTCGGTTGTTGGTTCCAGTTGTTGGTTCCAGTTGTAGACCTTTAAATACGAATGATGATAAGGGTATGTTTGGTTGTATAAAATATATTTCTTCCCATTAAATTCGTTAGTTGTTTTTATTTCTTTCATTTAGGTTAAACTGTTCCCACTTATTACTCTTGATACACGGGAACTTTTGCCAGCCCGTGGGGATCGGGAACACCCTTCAAGCCATGTCGCGGACCGGGTCGGGCATCGGGTCAGATTGCGACCTGGTCGGGTTCATGACAAAATGGTATCCGAGGAGAATTGTTCTCTTAGGTCATGTTCTTTTGGGATAGAGTTAAGGTAGAAAAAATTTAAGAGTTTCAGAACTCGATGTTCTAGTTACGAGTAAGGTGCCTGGGAAGCACACCCCATGTTGGGACTCGAGTTACCAAAGTAAGTTGAGTTTTGTTTAAACCATTGGTCTGTGTGGTTAATCTTTTTTACGGGAAATGAAAACGAAGTAGGTTCAGTGGTCCTGGTGATCTCACAGGGTCTGGCCAGCCATGTGGAGTCGGAAATGCTGTCCAAAAATACCCACTGTGGTGGTGGCGCGATTGGTGTATGGTCACCAACTATATGTTCCAATCACCCGTGGATACTATTTTTCTCTTGAACTATTCCTCATTTCTTTGTTTTGGAATTATGGAAATTTGGTTTTTAAGTAAAAATTATTTTTTCATGGAAAATGTTTTGAAATGAAGCGCTTTAAAAAGAAAGTGATGTCTGGTATTTAAAAAGTGTGGGTTGAATGTTTTGGTTTTGAAAAATGGAAAGGCTTTGTTTTGATCCTTGGTGTTCTCATGGGAAACCACATGAATGAGTGTATATGGAAAGATAAGTGGCCAATTTCATGAGTGGATAAATTCCTAGATGGATATGAGGTGGGTGCAAGTGTGGCATGGGAACATGCATGTGCGAGACCCATGGGACACCGTTGGTGTTTGTAAAACCCACAATCTTTGATAATTTTCAAAAGGTTTTATTAAATGAGAATTCGGTGTGTTAATAACTGGGGATTGTGTGGTGTGTCCTTGTGTTTTTTAAATTTAGTATGTGAGGCGTTTTGATCTGAGAATCCATTTTGAATGATTTGTGCCCTGAGTTTGAGTTCTTATTTGTAAGTTGTTCTGCAATCGTGTGGTTAATGGTTTCTTTGGAAACGTTCTTCGGGAAGCCCTTGCAGCGGTTCTCCCTGCACATTTAGTGTTCTATTGTGGTAGGTCTTGACAATTGGACCAGTTTGGTTGCATCCATGGTTTTATTTCTTGACTAGTGTACGCCCCCATAAAGCGTTAACATGCGATTGAAGTGTGGACACGGGAAATTAACCATTGGTCGGTCCTACAGTTGATCAATGTAAGGACTCTTCCTTTTTAATGATAGTGCTATGTTTTTCCCTCATCCATTTCAGTCAATAGGATCCTATCGCAACGGGATGACAGATGCGAGGGAAATTGATAGGAGTTTTGGTCTCTTTGAGTTGTCTGAGTCATCGGGTATGAGGTTTGACACTGTTGCATCGGGAGGTTTCCTCCCAGAAACGGTGGAAGAGTTTCTAGCGGGAAAGGGTGGAGGAGGTTCAGAATTATATGTGTTGACTGATGTCTTGAAAGGTTTGTAGTGCTTTCATCAACCACAAGGTTCATGTTTGGTGACGTCTTCTTCGTTAGTTCTCTTGAAGAGAAAAGGTGGATTTTTGTAGAACCCTTCGAGAATCCTTATTTTCAGAGGAGTGTGTCCTCCCCTTGGGAACTTTTAATTTTTCTGTTAAAAGATGAGTGTTTGTCGTACGTATTTCTTTATTAAGTTTCTTGGTTATGGTGAAAAGTGATGAATGTGCGTCCTCTAAACCCCTATTTTGGTGGATGTGTCACGAGTGAGTAGTTGGATGACGTGGTGTGTTGTGTTTGATGGTGTTGTCTCAGTTACGGTGTGGTTGCTTGTAACACTAAATGGATAAGCACCATTCGGGAGTCTCTAATACCTGACTGTGAGGTGGGAGATGATTCAAACATTAGGGCTCTAGCCATAGGCTGTGGAGTGAAGCTGGCGTGTGGTCAGGAACCCCTGGAGTGTATGAGACCCCAACTTTATTTCTGTCGTCGATGTTGAAACTCCAAGAATTTTAAATCATTTCCTATAGATGTTCCATTTCGAACGACCCATCTGGGTGCATGAGTTTTTTCGTGACTAGGAGGATGTGTGGTTGACTCATTACTTTAATGTCCCGGGTGTTGTGTCCCACTGAATAAAATCTATTTTAGTGGTCCTTATGGGGTCTGTTAGGTAAATTAGTCTTAGATCTGAGTAGTGCTCATCCAGGGACGTGGAGATACTAGTTGGTCTTAGGTAGTGGTTTTGACACCTGTTAGTTGGGACTGGCCCTCCCTGCCCCTTGTGGTGGGGTGTCGGGTCACCATTGGAAAATTGTCAAAGTTTGAATCGTCTGTTAGTTCTAATGGTGGGGAGATCCACGATGGGTCTCGCACAAGTGTCTCTATAATGAGTTGGTGTTGGCCCTTTTCATAATGGTGGGGAGTCTTCTTGGGCCTCAACATGTTATTTTTCAAGTCTTGTCTTGGGAATCTGTAAGTTTCTAATGGTGGGGAGCCCTTTCGAGATTTCCTCGGTTGGCCTTTTAGTTCTGTTTCGAAAGATGGCTTGGTGATAAGTGATAAGAGTGTTCCTTGGACATGGTTTGACCTTGTTTGTTTATTCTAGACAAATGGTGTGGTTTTTGTTTAATATTTCTTGAGATGTTTCGACTTGTAATTTTGGTTTCTATGGGTAAGAGAGTTACTTTCCTTGATCAGTCAACTGGAGGCGTTCTAGCTCTTTGGGGCAGGTGACACATATCAAAAAGTCTTTTTACGAGTTTATTGAAGTTTTCTTTGAGTCACTTTCTTTGATCACAAATATTTTTCCTCTTCTCTTGTTGATTGTGGGAATCCTATTTGAACCGTAGTGGGGTATCATTTTATTCTTTTAGTCTTAACCATAGTTGTGGATTTTCGAGGATGGAAAGATTTATGGTGGGGAGAATTGTCACACACGTCATCTTTAAATAAATTATTTTATTAATTTTCTGGGTATCGGGCAGTCTGGGTTGAAGCCCAACTTAATTTTTTGGTTTCTTATCTAAAAATGTGTGGTTTGGCATTGACAGCATTCAATGCGTCGCTGTTGAAGTCACACGGCCTCGCCTGGGTCATCGCATGGCCTCGCTAGTTTCACCGCACGCCCTTCTCGATGGTTAACTAATTAAATAAAATGACTTGATGATAAATAAATAAAATTTAATAAATTATTTTAATGATCATAATAATAATATTATTTGAGGGTGTAATTGTTAAAATTATTTTTATCACTATTTTTATAATTGTTATAACATTTATTTTGTTACTATAAATTTATTAATATTCTTTTTGTTATTGGTTTTAGTTTATTACTATTATTATTTTTTTATTAATTATTATTATTATTAGTTTTATTTTTAGTTTTATTTTTAGTCTTATTCTTAGTTTTATTTATAGTGTTATTTATATTCCCCCCCCCCTCTCTTGGTGTGTTAGGGTTTCAGTAGTCACCCCCCTTCTCTTCTCCATTGTGCCCCAACCCCCCTTGCGCACTACCTCTCATCGAGCTCCGGCGGATGGCTCCGATGCTGCACCCTCCTGCCATTTTCTCCTACTCGAAATCATGCAGCACCCTCATGCCACCTCCCCTGTCTCTTCATCGGACTCACGCCATCTCCCTTAACCTATTGTGCCGCACACCACCTCGTGTTGTCGTGCCAATACCCCATCCTTCCTAGCATTTTGTGCCCCTGCCTTCTACTCGGGATTTCATCACGTAGCACTAAAGGCGAGTTGCCAGACCATCCTCCCCATGGTTCTCCATCCTTTCCCTCGACTTGAAACCCTACTCCACGGCTAGACCATTTCACCACCCTATCTTTCGAAGAGCAGTTTCATCCGACAAACCATTCACCGGCCTCCCTTGGTTGCAACTCCTTTGTTAAGCCCCTTATTTATTTTATTTTCTTCTCTCTTTGAGTTTTGTTTTTTCTAGCAGGTTGTGGTTTGATTTAGGGGTTGATTTTGATTTCATTTTGGTTTGAATTATTATTTTAGGGTTCAATTTTATCTTGTGTGGTGCGTTCGTGGTGCGATTGGAGTTTCACACCCATTTATGGGAAATTCAGCTTCAAAGGTAGGAGGTTCCATGTTTAACCTTTGTTTGATGAATTAATTTTTCTCTTAAATTAATTTTGCATATTATCTAACTTTTTTTGTTTGATGCGAATAATGTTTTTAATTGAAGATTGACATGCATATTTGATATAGGTGTGTTTTATATGGAAATTAATGTTGAACTATTTATTTGTAGTTTATAAATTATACAAAATGTGTTCTGGTGTAGTATTAATTTGCATCGAGTCATAAATGAATTTTTGATTGAATTTTTAGTATTTTGATTCATGTGACATATTCTGAAAATTGTTTTATAAATTTTCGGGTAAATTAGTTTGTAAATTTAATTAACTCAGCACAATTGTTAAGTATTTTACAAGTTGCGAAAGTTATTTTGACTGGGTTTTGTTGTGAATTTATTTTGTTTGAATGTGAAAGATCTGCAGTATGTGTTTTGGGTATGACATGAAAATGCATTTTGTCCTAAAAGAGGTCCTGAGTGTGTTTTTGTGTTTAAATTCATGCGTCACATCTTTGAATTTGTTTAATAAATTTTCTTGGCGGTTTTCTAAGTGTAAAAATGTTTTTTAATTACAAGTGGTTTAATTTATGGTGTTCACAATGCAGATCAAGTTCTAAAAAAATTGTGTGTGCACTTAATTCAAAATGGGGATTTTTGGTGTGTTTCCATGTGTAAATCCTGGTGACACTCTTTTAGAATTGTATTATAAAATTTTTCAAAGGGTTTATCAAATTAAATTAATGGTGTGTATCTTGTTTTGATAAGGTTTTGGTGTGCGTAGTATTTCAAAATGTCATTTGGGTGTGCAAATGATGGTTTTGTGTGTGTAAGTACTCTATTTGGCTTTTATGCATAAACGTGACATGTGACATGATCTTGAATTTTAAAAATAGAATTGGTGATGTAAATGGTATGTTGTCATGAGTGGTGTTTCTTTTTTGGGATTTTTTATGTGATGTAAACCTATTATGATCTTGAAATTTTTTTGAGCACAAAGTGGGAAGCTTGGGTAGCTAGGAAGGAGAACTGGGACTAGTGGGTTAGTGTTCCGGAGGTGACTCGACCCAGTTTCACTAGCAGGACAGACAATTGAAACACTAATTAAACATATGATTTTTTGAGGGTTGTGGTCTTCTAAGCCACTTTTTCTAAGGGTCGTGGCCTTCTAAGCCATGTTTTCTGAGGGTCATGGTTTCTAAGCCACACTTCACAGAGACACGAAGATCTAGGGACCCAAGATAGATAACACCCATGAGGCATGTCCCGTATTTGGTGTTCCTTAGTTACTTTACATTCATCCGTGTGGCACTTTGGTTATTTTAAAAAGTAAGTGTGTGTGTGTGTGGTAATTTATTTAGGTTTATTTGAAACAGTTTTATTTAATCATTTTTTCTTTAAAAAGGTTCAAGTATTTAATTATTCTCTTTAATTTGAGTTTTTTTCTTTAAATTTGTTTTCATTTAAATCACATGTCATTAAAAATTGTTTTTATTAAATATTGTTTAAGAATTTATTTCCCTTTTATCTATTTTATTAGAAAATTTATTCTTCATTTAAATGGTTATGCCTTGAATCTTCTCCTGGTGGCATCCTACTGGGTTTTTGGCTCACACCCTACATACACCTTTGGGTGTACGTAAGCATTTTTCTTTTTGTGTCACAGGTTGAGGCAACGTGCTTAGTGATGGTGGTTTGGGTTTTCGATGGTTTTATCTATGCAGGTCTGATGATGGTGGTTTGAGGAGATTTCTCCTCACATTTCTTGAAGGTGCGGATAGATGTGTTAGTTTTCTTTCTTTGAAGTATTCTTAGAGTTTTAGTTTTCCTTTGTTGTCGTATCTCTTGGGTTGTTGGTTTCAGTTGTAGACCTTTAAATATGAATGTTTATAAGGGTTTATTTGGTTGTATAAAATCAGTTTCTTCCCATTAAAGTCGTTAGTTGTTTTTCTGTCTTTCCTTTCTGGTAAATCTTTCCCACTTGTTACTCTTGATACCCGGGCACTTGTGCCAGCCCGTGGGGATTGGGAATGCCCTTCGGTCCATGTCGTGGACTGGGCTGGGTGCCAGGTCAGATGGCAACCCAATCGAGTTCATGACAAGGGTGGTTTATCAAGGGTATATGCCTAATAATGATAAGGTCATCTATATCAGTACTAGACATACAAAGTAAACTCTACCTCAATGAATTTGGCTTATGTATATGAGGGTTTATGCATAGTGAAGTTTAATTTCATGTGACTAGGACATAGACCACACAGTTTAAAATATTATGGAAAGGACATTATGGGATAAAATTTAAGGTCATTTAGATTTGATCATCTAGTTATAATTTTTCCATTCTATGGTGATTTGACCAATACTTTTCCACCATATTCAAGAATTATGGGGGAAGGTTGACGGATAAAATATCTGGGGCTTCTGAATCTGAGTAGTGACATGGGATGAAAGTTTCATTTTTACTTATAGATGTAGAAGATATCTCTCCTGAGAATTAATTTCCCTTTGGTTAATAGGAATTTTTTGTCAGTGATTTATGTAAATCTAACAAGGGAATTTCATTCATAGTCAAAAAAAGGTGTCCCCAAGACACTAACCTTCCATTTTCAATGGATATTGGAAGCTTATGGAGATTCTAATTTTTCTAGATATAGAGTTTGTTTTTTGTAAGGTATGTTCCTGAATATGGAATGAGTATTTCATGTAAAAATTTAATAAAAATGGTTTAAAATGTTTTACATACACATGCTTGACCCATAAACTAAAAGGGGGATTTTTTTGTTATGGATGGGACCAAGGAATAAGGTCTGGGAATCCCTATGTTTCTCATCATAGTGAGAATCAATCCATTTGTAGTTTTGGGTATATTCACCACACTGGTCAAATTCTTATTTATATTAGGGGAATTTTTTTAAAATACAGGCTCTCAAATGGGGTGACAACCCATAATGAACCCTCCAATGTGGATTTGGATCATACATAAAATAGTGGGGGGATTTTTGAATTATGTTTCAAAATTAATGGGGTGTAGGATATGGGATTCACTATGTACATCACAAGGGTGAGAATAAATCCATGCATTGTTCTTGAGAAAAACCATACAATTTATCATCATGTGGATAGGATTATAGCTCCATGACATGAAACAAAAAGGAAGGAATGAATCCCGATAACTACAATTTAGGCATTGATGAAATTTTATTATAAATATAATATATTTTCTATGACACATTTATTCTAACACTGGTTTCCCAAGGAATTTTATGCTTGGTACATAGGGTATGTCTACATTTTAACATCATGTGCTGAAGAAATTGTCATATGGTTTAACATCTTGTAACCTGGATGACATGGGTCCTTGTATTTTTAGGTCATATGGATTTGACCATATGTCCTGGAAAATGTTAGTTAATAAAGGGATCATTAGGCCAAAATGTTCCGACATTCCTCATATGTGAAGAGGTAAAATATAAACAATGGTTCTGGGGGTTCTCAGATCAGGAGAAAGGATATGGGACAAAACTTTCATTGGGTCCTATGGAGATACAAGAGGCCTCTCCTAGGGATAAATTTTACTCTTCTTGATCGGAATTTTTTGTGGGTGATTTATTCAAAGCCAAACTAGACCATATCATGCATAATCAAACAAAGGTTTCCTCCAGACACTGACATCAAATTACCAATGGTCGAGGAAGGATTGTAGATATCCACAATTTCCCAGGACATGGAGTATGATTGGTGGAAGTAATATGCCTAATTATGAAATAAACATTTAAATTGATATTCGAAATGGATTATAGAGTTCCCTACATTGGTTTGGCTCATATTTAGACAAGGGGAAGTTTTTTTATGAATTGTAGTTGGTCCAGGAAAAAAGATCTGGGAGTCTTTATATATTCTATTTGGACGGGAATCAAGCCACACATAGTTCTTAAAATAGCTTCCATTTGTATGTCTGACTTTTCCAAAAGAAGAGGCATTTTGATATTGCAGAAGGACATACAATTTGAAATTTTCATGTCATTTTAGATCCCATGAGGATGGGAATCAAGAAACATGTAGTTTTTGAACCAAAATCTTCCTACATAGGTATGAATCATACGCTATGAGGGGGAATTTTTATATTCATTTATCATGGATAGAGAATATCACCCAAGTTTGTGATCCATTGAAGTATGTATGGGCATGTTGTGAAGTTTTTTATGTTTTCAAACAAGGATGTGGACCCAGTGGTTTAACACCTTGTGGCCAATAAAATAGTGTCATGTAGTTTTAGGTTTTGTGAAAACAACATGTAGTTATGGGAAAGATGGTTTTCTAGGATAATGAGAAACAAACATGAAATGAAGAGATTAATGAAAGAAAAATTCAAGTAAAAAAAATCTTATGGAAGGTGGTAAATTCATATATGGGCATAATGTAAATGGAAAATTCATCACTACATATCCAACGATGACTGGAATTAAGCCACACACAGTTCTTGAATGAAAATGCGGTGGGATAAAAACAACAAGGGTAGTATCCCTATCCAGTGATGTCCATAATAATTTTTTGTTTTATGTCATGCAAGGTATATCAACCATCTAGTTTGACATCATGTAGCAAAAAATCATGGTGTTTTTTTAAGTTCTTACATTCAGGACCACGCCAACACTGTCATCAGCTGATATGTCTCGATCATGTAGAAGAATATCCTATCATAATTACTGAGCTCATGTGAACTAAACTTGGTGTGATAAAAAATAATGGAAAATTCTCCTCATGAAATTGATCCAATTGTAAAAAAGAGATGCTCATTTTGTATCATGTTGTGGTTAGGAAAAGATATAGGATCTAGGCATCCCTATGTATCACATTAGTATGAGAATCTAGCAGTACATAGTTCTAGTTAATGGTGAATTTTAACATCGTACAGAGATGGATTTATCCATATAGTATTATTTCATGCGTTGAGGAAAAATATAAAATTCAGTATAGTGTTATTCAGTGAGGATGTGGGTGTCACAAAATATATAATCTTGTGACATGGATGAAGATACTAGACAGTTTAAAGTCTTATTGCCTAAACTATTTCAACTTATCACTTGAAGTATTTCTTGAGAAACCTTGTATTGTTAAGAGATGCGGTAAGTTGTTTTTCTAAAAAGATCATAGAATAGGATCCATTGGAGTATAATTTGTGCATGGAATATGGTCCCATAAACATTGTTTCAATCTGTGTAGGTTTCTTTCCAAGTATAATTGGGGTCCTTAGAACCACCACCATTTCTCCCTCGTGGAATTATCGAAGGAGGGCATTTTTTGGGGGATCTCATAATCTGATTATGGTGGAATTCCATGTGATTTAGGTATGTAGTCTCTTCTCATATAGTGGCCCCAATTTATCCTATCATTTATAGGATTTTTCATATATGGATAGTTTCCCAAAGATGGAAATGTGAATTGAGAAAATTTGAACTTGGAAGGGTAGGACCACCTCTAACCCATATACCAATGAGTGTGGCATTACCTATGTGGTAGTGCAGGTTGTGGTCTAGTAAGCCCACAAGGAAGGAAGGATATTATCTGGTCAAGACTTTTTATCCTTATCTACTATCTTTTAGAGTATATTTATAAGGTCTTGTTGAAGACCTCTATCTTTTCATTAGTTGTTGAATGATAGCGAGATGAATGATTGGACTCGGTGTTATATTCTTGATATAGATTTTTATACACAAAAAAAATAGAATTTGGTGTCGTTATCTGCCAGTATTGTATGAGGGACACTAAATCTAGTAATGATGTTGGTTTTCACAAAGCTGACAATATCTCCTTCTTTGGATTCTTTGAGGGGTACAGCTTCATCCTACTTGGAGAGGAAGTCAATTTCAATGAGAATATAATTGAAATGCTTGTATGGAGCCAAAGTTTATGGTCTCACAACATCCATTACCCATATGGAAAATGTCAAAGAGTATTAGGTTTTGTATAGAAACTCTGTAGGTTGATGAATGAAGTTATCATGAACCTAGAAGGAGTGGAAATTTTTGGAAAATTTTGTGCAATTTTACATCATAGTGGCCCAGCAATACCCAAGCCTCCAGATTTGATAGGATATCTTGAGACCTAACTAGTGAGAACTGTAAGCTACATTATGCACCTCCTTCATGATAGAAATGATCTCCTCTACATCAATTCACCAGAAATAAACCCTATAAATTCACCACTTATAGATAACTTTTTCATTATTTGATCCATTATATTGAAAAAAATTAACAATTCATTCTTAGATTTGGTCTTTTTGAGCTCTAATTGATCGGAGTACTCTATTTTGAGGGTAGTCTACAATGGTTTTCATCCACCCAGTGGTAGGATTTTATGATTTAGGACAGGACTCACTTCACCATTCTCTTCTTTTTCAGCTCAAACAAAAGGTTAGGCCATCTGGAAATGCATAGTGTTGATGAAAGTTTCATCTCAGTATAGATCTTCTAGAGTCACGACTGCATTTTCTTGGGAATATTACTTGTAATTTTGAGAATTAAGGATATTAGTCAATGTTAATTTCAAATATAATTCTACCATTAGTCCTCAGACATGGTATGGAAGGGGAATTATCTCATCATTTTTGATGTCATAATCACTATATGTCTGCTTCATGACCAACTCAGAATCACCCATTATATTTAAGTGACTTAATCATACCTAAAGTGCATATGATATCCCTAAGATGAGAGCTTGATATTATATTTCATTATTCACACACACTTATGATAGTTGGAATGAGTAAGGAAGGACTACATTTATTGGGTAAATGAGTATGACTCCCAGCCTAACTCTGTCGAGTTTGGGGTTTTTAATCCTCTTCTTTTTTGGGCTTCTAGATGCACTGCTAAAATACATTCCCCATATCTAGGATCCACCTTGAATATAGAAAACCTCTTCATCAAGTATTTTGGTATTCAGTGACATCATTTCTACTAAGGGATTCTCTAGAAGTAAGTCTTCCATTGCATATCCCATTATAGCTTTCTGAGGTACTAAAAAAATATCAAACAGTTACAGGATCACTGTCCAATAGGACATATACCAAGTCAACATTATAAGGCAAAGAATGTATTTTATTGGGATTTGAAGAGATACTATATGGTCCTTGTGATGTTTCCGGTAGTTATTTAGTTTATAGACTTTAAATAATAGCACTACGTATCTTTTCTCGATATCTAAATAATGAGTCACGACAACAAGAAAGGTTTGGATAAGCTAATAATGGTTGTTTTCACTCTCAAAATCAATCTTTTTAACAAGGAATGAACCCACTAACCTTTCTAGGGATGTTACTTACAAGATGAGTGGTCTTTCTTCGACAATGTGCATCAACACATGCGGGGTAAAGTTATATTTCTTAATACTATTGAATGCTTCATGAAAATCATCGGTCTGCTTATATATAACACCCTTATTCATCAACCTGTTGAAGGTAAAACATTTTCATATATTTTTTTCTAGAAAGAATCTATTGTAATCCAAGTATACCTTAATTATTATCAACACTTTGAGGTTTTAAGGAGGTGTTATTTCATGTATAGCCTTTTTTTAGGATCAACTCAGATGCCATAATGGAATATGAACAAGCCAAGTAATTTTCCTGAGGTAATGCTGGAACAAAATTTCAAGGGATTCATTTTTAGTTTGTGATGTCTTAGTTTGTTCATGACAGTTTCAATACCATCCAGGTGGTCAGAATAATGTCAGGATTTAAATACTAAATCTTCACCAAAGCATTCAACAAACTTCCCCAGAAATGGTTTGAAGATGAGATTTATAGAACATTGGTATGTGGTTCTGTAATTCATCAATCCAAAGGGAATTACACGATACCAAAATAATCCCTAAAGGGCCCTGAAGGTAGTTTATTCTCCATATTATTGGTAAATTCAAAATTTATTATAAACTGAATAGATATCCATGAAGGAGAGGTCTTGATATTCATCCATCATATTAATCTATAATTCGGTTCGGGATTGGGAAATCATTCTTTATACAGTGTTAGTTAAGATCTCTTAAATTATTACATACATTAATTTTCATATTCTTACCCTTTACAGGGACTATATTAGCCAAACACTTTGTATATTAGACCTCCCTGATGAAATTATCCCAGATAATCTCATAAACTTTTGCCGCAATTCTGGTGCCATGAGTTGGGTGTGTCCTTATGACTACCTACTTATAGTCGTGGTGTTCTTATAGTAGGCCTAGGTGATGAGTAGAAACCTTAGGACCAATGCCTAGAATTTTAGTGTAGTTCTAGGTGAACATGTCCCTATTCTACTTCAAAAATAATGTATATACCTTTTTCTATTTAGAAGACATGGTCGCACTAATCAAGGTGTGTTGGGGGTCCTCTTTTGTACCAAAATCTGTCTCTTTGAGTTCATCATTGGTGATAGAGACACCCTCTTAAAATGATAGATGGGTATCCATGAGGTCCTCCTCCTCTTATTATTCGTCTTCTTATCCTTCCTTTTAATCTTCTTATTTTTCCATAGGAGAATTAGGTGATTGGGGAAGTTATCTCTAGTTAGGAGGTAAGTAAACTCTTTAACATCTAGATGATGAAGTGATTTTATTCTATAAAAAGGTTGATAGAAAAAATATTTTCAATTATTTCATTCTTAATTTCAGTGTTTTTATTCCCATAAATGTGTTATTTCATGGTAAATTGTCACATTTTATAGTTTTTTTAAGTATTTTGAACTAAATTTCAAAAATGGCATATTTTTTTATTTTAACAGTTTTACTTTATTTCAATGTTTCGGCCATAAAATTTTATTAACTGATCTAATTTATAAAATTCTTCTCTTAAAGGTTGCTATATTCAATGGGATTCATTTAATTTTTGTCAACCAAAATCTCAATCCATCATTTGAAGGTATGAATCTAGCTCACAAGTTTGTCCTCAAAAAATTTCCTTATATCTGTAGAATTTTATTGTTGGGATCATATCTCATAAAGGTACAACATAAATGAGCTAAAATTAAACATATATTAAGAAGAAATAATATGGAACAACATTCATTATGGTGGCCAAGTGTGATTATTATATTTTCAAGGCCATAAATCCGTTGGAACTCAATGCACTGGAATATAAATAGTCAGTCTCAGCAGATTAAATATCTAGAGTAAATAGGTTATAACTCCTTCATTTTGTGGCCAATAAATCCGAAATTTAGTGTTTTTACATAGTATATATAGTTGAACATATTTAAATCAGACCATATGCACATATTTGGTCATTTAATATGACATACACATGATAACATTCAGAATAACTTTTTGGATCCAAAATTTTCACATCTTTTTCCTATAATAGATTCTTTCCTCTTCATTCCTAAGGGTTGGAAACTTAGGGGTATCCTTGTTGGTCATTTGATTTAGTTTTGTAATTTGCATTCTATTGTAATAGTATTGTGAATTTTTAATATATTATAGTCTTCTTCTTCATCACATTCTCTCATATTTTTATCTTTTGTGTTTCCACCTCTCTATCTTTTCCATTGTGATATGTTATTCTCATGATCATGAGTAACTTACCTAGGGAAGTTATTGGGGATCTATATAACATTAAAACCAATTCATTTCACATTAATTTTTTCATTTCCTATTTTCTTAGAGTTATTCTGAGGGTGATATTAGTGGGAAAGGTGCCTTTGTGTCTCCACTTTCCACCAAAGGTTTAACTTTCACCTCTCCAATATTCTCCCTCAATCTAGAAGATAGATGTATGGTCTCTCAGTGATCGTTGAGAGTAATTTATATTCACAACCATATATAGAGGAGGACGTTCCCACATATTATGGAGTGTTTTCATTAAGTAAATTTTAATCTAATTAAATGAAGATGAATGTTCACTCGGGTAGATTTTCTCGGAAATATTTCCTTTCTTCTAACATCATTATGTCTTTATTCATTCTGTTTTCATTGAATTTTTATATTTAATTTTTTTTATTTCACTCTCCAACCTCCATTTCTCTTTGTTCTTTTTCATTCATAATATATAGAAAAAATAGTGAATAAGAATTTGTGAGTGCTTGACCAAAATATCTCCTCAATAGTTCGACCTAGGTCATCCCCTATGCTGAACTTAGTTATAAATATTTTTGAGAGATTACACATCAAACCCCAATTTGATAAATTATTGTCATGTGCACTATCAAAAATATTTATAACTAAGTGTACCATAGGGGACGACCTAAGTTGGTCTCTTGATGAACTATTTCGGTCATGCACTCACCACTTATAATTAAATCTTTTTTTATAATTATTATGAATTAAATAAAATGAAGAGAAATAGAGGTTTGAGAGTTCATTATAAAAATTAAATACCCAAATTAAATTAAAATAGAATGAATACAGACATAATGATATCATAAGGAAGGAAATATTTCTGATAGAATCACCCCAAGTGAACCTTTATTGTCTCTAAAATAATTTTTTATTTAATTATTAAAAACAATTTATCATATATGCGAACATACTTCTATTAATATGGTCGTGAATATATGGTACTCTCAACGATCACCTTGAGACCATGCATCCACCTCCTCAATCAAGGGAGAATATTGGAGAAGTGATAATTAAACCTCGGGTGGCAAGTGGATACACAAAGGTTTCATTCCCAGTAAGATCTCCCTCGACCTAACTCTAATCAAATTGTAAACATAAAACATGAATATGAAATTACTTGGGTTCAATGTAGAATTGATCTCCCAGGAACTTCCTCGGGTAAGTTACTCATGATCATGAGTATAACACATCACAATGAAGAATAAAGAGAGATAAAAACACAAAAGATAAAAATATGAGAGAATAATATAAAGAAGAAGAATGTCATATATTAAAAATTCATACAACTATTAAAAAAGAAAACAAACTACAAAGAATACATCAAATGCCCAACAAGGAAACCCCTAATTTCTCAACCCCATAGAATGAAGAAGAAAATCTCTTTTATAGGAAAAGAGGTTAAAACTTTGGCTCTAGAAAGTTCTTCCGAAAGTCCTAACAGGTATGAAATATTAAATTACAAAATCAGGAAATATTTTCTTCTTCAAGTTCCATCTCTCCTCTTTTGAGTCACAAAATTTAAGCCTGATTTTCCAAGAATTGAAGATGTTATTGCTGATTTACTTAGGATATTTAATCTACCCATACTGGCTTTTCTTATTCTAATGAACTGAGTTCTAACAAATTTATGGACTTGAAAATATAGGAATCACGCATGGAAACTTTAATTAAATCTGTTCCCTATTATTTACTCTTAATATATGTTTAATTTAAAATCATTTAGCTTGTCCCTTAATTAGATATGATCCCAATAATAAAATTATCCAGATCTGGGTATAGTTTTTGAGGCCAAACTTGTGAACTGGATTTGGGCCTTCAAATGATGGATTGATCTTTTAGTAAAAAATAATAAAATGAATCGCATCAAAAATATAAACCTTTAAAAAGAAAATTTTTCAATTTATATTAGTGTAAATAAAGTTATGGTTGAAACATTGAAATAAATTAAAACTGTTAAAATAGAAAATAATTCATTTTTGCAATTAAGGTAAAAATACTTCAAAAACATTAAAATGTGATAGTTTCTATCAAAATAAAACATTGGTGAAATTTAAAACACTAAAATTGAGAATAAAATAATTTAAAATGTTTTTATATAAATTCCCCCACACTTAAACATTTCACTCATGGGAAATCATCTTATACTAAGGTCAAAACAAACTTCTCAATGTATAAATGACAACACAACTCAATACTTATATCAAGGAAAAAATCATGACACCTACATGGGTAAAGATTTCATAAATCCAAAAAAATAATAATAATTCATTCAATCTCATGTTAATCCTCACATGTATGTCATACCTACCTCCCCAAAAAAATATTTCTCTCTTCACTCAAGGATATTTAATGTGGATTCTTTCTCATTCTCAGGAACATCTGTGATCTTCATAAACATTCTATCATCCTATTATCTCCTCTTTATAGAGCCCAAAATGTGTCAATTATGATTTATTTTTCAGGGGTTGTTCTGAGGATGAGGATTGGCAAGTTTTAAATGTAAAAACATCTGAGCAAGAATGAGTAGAGATAAGCTCTAAAGTGAATTAAATGCATGAAAATAGTTTTTCCCAATAATGGTGTGCTTCACAATTAGATAAAAAATTATTCAACTCCAAAAAATATTTCTTTTGTAAGTTCACAATTGTAATTTCTATATCAATGAATTTTATCCCTCTTTTCCCCATTTATAGCATTGTTTTATCTTGAATTTAGATTTGGATTTCTCTTTAGATTTTTTTTGTAAAAGATATATAGCTTTTTATCTTTAAATATTGGTTAACATCCAACCCATATATTTAATGATATTTTGGTCCAACTATCCATCTTTATATTAGGAAATTTATTCCATCCAAGAAGCAAAAAATAATGAGACACTTTCAATTCAACTCAAACTGGTTCTTCAGGAAAGAAAAATACATCCCATATTCTCCCTCCCACACACTTGATGTAAAAATTAATAATGAATTTGACATATATAGAAGGTAATAAAGGGATAAATTTCTTTCATGTGGTTGCATAATAAGGTATTTCATAGCTACTAGGGTCTTAATAAAGGTTATATGGAAAGGTAGGCCAAAATTAGAGTTCAATGCAAAAGGGATATCAAAGTGATGCCTCAATCATACTTTACACATTCCCTAAAATATAATAGCCTTGAAAAAAAGAAATAAATCAATTTCTGGATAACACAACATGTCTCAAGACTCTTAGAAAAAATATAAAAGTAAGTAGATTTCAAACAGGTTTAAAACCACTCAGGTTGGGAAATATTTTCAATTTGGATAGTATTAGTGCATATGAGTTACAAAATAAATCAAACTTAATCAAATGAAAAGATTGTAAATTAGGAAAATAAATCCATTTATCAATTATTTAAATCCTAAAATATTTAAATCAATAGATATCTAAAAATACCAAGATGATTTGAATTTTCCAAAGTATTTTATTTAGCTCAAGATTTCTAAAAACACACCAAAAATGAAAAAAAACATATAAAATTCAGAAAAAGGACACAAAAAAATAAAATAGAAGCACACTCAAAATCTATAAAATAGGTTTACATCTCTCTCCCATATGTATTCCATTAAATAACCTTTATTATTTCAAATAATATTAGGAAATGTTTTCAAATAGAAATTATATTGGGAAATAAATAAAATAAAAAAAGTAAATACATAGCCTGATTTATTTTTCAATGGAGTCCTTGAGTTAAGCTCCTAGATTCCACAACTTTAAAAATACAAGAAAGAAATGAAAATACATAAAAAAATAAATAAAAAAGAAGGATATAGGGTATATAAAAGTTATAATTCTTGGTTTGACCCCTAAGAATGTGCTAGGTTTTTACTACTCCTAGTCAGGAAGTTTCAGTGGATTATCACCAATCATATGGGGGATGGGGTTTTTTTGAGATAAACCACCACATGTGACATTTTCCAATTTCCATGAGTAGACACTAATATTGGAGAAACCCAAAGAAGACAATAAAATTATTAACCTCTAATAAAGAATAAATAAATAATTTCAGTTCATGATTGGGAGGGAAATGAAAATATAGGTCCTCCCTATTAATTTTTGTGTTGTCCTCCTCCATATGATATGAAAGTTCTTATAGAGGAGGTAGTCCCTCCACCTGGTTCTCTAAACCTTCTTCCTCGATCACCACCACTTGATTGGTATCTTCCTTGACATCCAAGAACTTCTTCATTTATAATACATTATAAAGTTTAGAAAAGGGGAAGTTAGAAGATAATTCTTCTTGAATAAGATTAACACATGATGAATCGATAAAGAAATATTCCATTTCTAGTAAGTCAGCATAGAAATTTATCTCTTCATGGAGGAAAATTGAAAACTCAATCTCAGTAGGTTCATCTTATTAATAATATTCCAAAGCAAGATAGAGGTCGAAAGTTGTTGATTTTTAATTATCAAGGATGGTAATATCAAGTTTTAGGTTTTCTTTAACAAAGTAATTCTAGGATTCTTCCAAAATAAATTGATCTTCTATAAGTTAATCAATTGGAATGTGTATATTAGGGAACTCATAGAGCAATGGTTGAGTATGTGATTATATTATTAACTCATTTACTATCTCCTTCTAACCCACCTCAAGTTCTTTAACATAAAAATGATCGGTGAAATATCTTACACCACTCATTCATGTTAAGGTTCTGGCTCGGTTTTCTCTTGACAAGAATGTACATATTCAACTATAAACTTTATTTGGCTCTCCAATTTTCCCACTAAATCACTAATCCTTTGATAATTACCATAAATATCATTTTAAACTTATTCTTTCACCTTACATTGGTCATTCCATGCATAAAAAAATTGAATTGAAAGACATCATGAACAAAAATATTTTTTTAGTGTTTTTGAAATTTATGATTTTTTTTGTTTTCTTAGTGAAAGGGAGAAAAATAAATTACAAAATGTGAATAAAAATAGTGAGTGAAGAAAAAATGGATACCTATAAATGTCACCAATTTGATTAAGTGTTTTTGTGCAAGCTCTTAAAAATATTTATAACTAATTGCAGCATAGGGGCTAACCTAGGTCAATCTCTTGAGGAGATGTTGCAGTCAAGCACTCACCACTTCTAATTCACAATTCTTTGTATTTATTATGAATAAAATAAAATGAATAGAAATTAAGGTTTGAGAGTGAACTACAAAAATTAAATATGAAAATGTAATGAAAACATAATTAATGCAGAGAGAATGATGTTAGAAGAATGGAAATATTTTCAAGAGAATCACCCTGAGTGAACCTTCATCGTCTCTTAACTAATTTCAAATTTTCATAATTAAAATACTGAATAGTATGTGTAAATATACTCCTATTAATATGGTTGTTAATATATTTAAATCTCAATGATTTTTGAGAGACCACACATCCACCTCCTTGATCGAGGGAGAATATTTCAGAAGTGAAAGTTAAACCTCAGGTGGAAAGTGGAGACACAAAGGTGCCCTTCCCACTAAGATCCCCCTAGGCCTAACTATAAGAAAATAAAAAACATAAAACCTGAATGTAAAATTACTTGGGTTCAACACTGTATAGATTCTTTATATAATTCCTTGGAATAGTTACTCATGATCAAGAGTATAATAGATCACAATGGAGAAGAAAGATAGGTGGAAACCAAAAATATAAGAATATGAGAGATTCAGATGAAGAAGAATAATATAATATAATAAAAATTCATACTACTATTATAATAGAAAATAACTACAAAACTACATAAAATGTTCAACAAGGAAACCTCTAATTTTTAACCCCTTGTAATGAATAAGAAAGACTCTTTTATAGGAAAAAGTGCATAAAAGTTTGGATTCAAAAAGTTCTCTATAAAGTTATCGTGTTTATGACCTATTAAATGACTAAACATAGACATATGGTCTTATTTAATGATGTTATACCATATCTCCTCTATCAAATAAAAAACAGATTTATTTACAAAAAATGAAAGAGTTATAGTCAATTTACTCAGGATATTTAATCTTCCCATACTGATTGTTCATATTCCAATGTACCAAGTACCAATGAATTTATGGCCTTGAAAATATAAGAATCGCGCTATTAAACCATAATAAAAGTTGTTTCCTATTATTTAATATTTCTTTATGTTGAATTTTACCTCATTTAGCTTGTCCCTTTATGAGATATGAGCCCAAAAATAAAATTCTTTAGATCTGTGCATAGTTTTCAGGGCCAGACTTGTGAGATGTATTGGGGCCTTCAAATGTTGGATTGGGATTTTGGTCCAGAATAATAAAATTAATCCCATAGAAAATAGAAACCTGTAAAAGAATTATTTTGAAATTTATATAAGTTAATAAAAAGTTAAGGCCTAAAAATTAAAATAAATTAAAACTATTAAAATTCATAATAATTCATTTTTGCAATTAAGCTCAAAATACTTCAGAAAAATATAAAATGTGATAATTTACCTCGAAATAACACAATGGTGGGATTAAAAACTCGTAAATTCAGAATAAAATAATTGAAAATATTTGTTCTATCAATGTCCAATTTAGGGTGCATTTTCAATTCTTTATTATCAAAACAATTAAGGTCATATCCTATTGAATGGACAAATATTTTGAGTTGGATATGAGGTCCCCAAATTGTGCCTAGATCTTGATATGGCCCAATGTATTTTTCCTAATTTTTTCATAGTATTTTAATATTATGGAGAAAGGTCCTAGGTTATTTTTTTATATCCTAGCTAGTGAAGTGTCCATACTAGAATGATATTAAATCTCGATCCATTATCAATGACAGCTCTTTAGACATCCTTACCATTTATCCTTCCAAACCCGTACAAGGGTTATATGTGTCTTTTTAAAATAGAATATTTATCTTGATCCATAAAGTATATAATTGTGTGATATTATGTTGTATCGGTATCTATTCGATATATGTCAGCAGAAGAAGCCTTAGATTCAAACTCTTAAGGTATTAACAAAACCTCTATGAGTGATTCTATGATGTCTTTTGTTAAACTTAGGGTGTCCAAGATTAACAACTTGGTCACACTAAGGATAATTGGTTAAATATATCATACTTATTCCTTAAATTATAGTGCTTCTCGGCATGTGGATTCTATTTCATAGAAAATTTAGGACCTTTATTGTTGGACATTTATGGATTGTTTCTCGAAACACGAATTGAGGGTGCTCATGTTCTTGGTGAGTTGGAACAAGTGGGGAAACAAACCTATTAAGGTAAATCAGACATATATTCCTCTTCTAATTCATATACCAGAATAATTAGGTAAGGTGGGATTATTTTTATATATAATGGGATTCCCTTCCTCCTTTAGGACTTGCTGAAGGGATCATCTATGGGTTTCTAAAACACAAATAGTTTCAGTAGGGGCATGGCTAGAAATATGGATCATGTCACGAATACCTCTTCCCATGTACCCTTGGTTACTATTCCCTCTTCTTATGGTTCTCTAATCAGTTTTATGGAGCTTTGGTTCCTATACATACTCATTATCATAGAATGGTTTCATTAAATAAATGAAATTAAGGGAACTAATAAATAATTTTTAATCTAATGAGGATATTTTATGGCTAGCTATTTCTAGTGGTACTATTTGGTGGCGCAGTTCCTATGCTACTGTTTATCAAGAAAATTCCCATTATTTCAAGACTAGGGGTTTAATTATAATATATTCAACCACAATTTTTTCTTTGGTATAGGTTCATCTACCTATATTGTCTTTCCTCCCTTTTGGCCAAATCATTTCTTAAAAGACTGGATTCTGGAGGATTTCAGTGTCGATTGACTTGGTGAGGTCGCAATGGGATCTTATAGTGGCATATTATTTATTTTAACTATAATTAGAGAATATCATGATTTTGGTCTTTTTTTATTCATCCAACCACCAAAATTTTGCATACATTTTCTAGTAACTTCTTTCCATTAATTTTCTTCCTCTATAGTAGTATCAGATAAACACGCTATCTATGTTGGTGGTTTTCCTAACTTCACTTTCCCAGATTCTACCATTTGTTATAGAATTTCTTTCAAAACAAATCATTCATAAATGGTGTTCCCAGGTATTTGGTGAAAAGGTAAATAATATGTTTGATCATCAAAAAATACCTGGTTGGGCATCTTGGGCTATAGAAGGAGGAGTAAGTTTTTTTCCATAGTAGTTATAAAGTGATCATGAACTTAACTGTATTAGAATGAGTATATTTTATTCCTAAAATCCTCGAATTGATTTATCTTAGTCCCTATATTCTTTTCCTTATGAGGAATAGGTTGTGGTTAATTCCTAGGGGTTGCGCATTATATGGTGCAGGCTTTGGAACTGGAGTCAGTGTAGAGGAGGACTTAAATTTGATGGATGCAGCCTCTAATTTTATAGGGACTTGATATTGGTTAATTCCTAGGGGTTTCACATTATAGGGAGTTGATATTGGTCAATTGTATGGAATATTTCGTTATTTAAGTGATAGAGGTGAGATCCTGACCCCCCTCCATGTATCCTTTAGGGATGAGCAGCATTCACAACTCATCATGAAGGTTCTCTATGAAAATATATATAATATCTTCCTATGAAAGTGGTAGGTAAAAGACTAGGTCATCCATTTCCATTTGAAAATAAAGTATTATACCCTATCAGTATCTTATTTTATAAATTTCAAAAGGTTCAGGATCATTGTATTTTTTAGCATTGAGCTAAATTGGAAGAGAAACTTCTAATGGAGGTCCTTCAATCCAATAATTAACTGAGCCAGAAAACTAATGTACCAAACGAAGGCCAACCCTTGCAGGGTTTGTACAAATCATCTAAGTTTCACTATTTCTGACTACATAGCTTTCTTATCATGGGATCACAATGTGACACAAAATGTGTCAGATGCTGCACTGGGTCTCCCAAGCATTTGAATATTGGGAATGTATGACTCTAGAAATTCGGTAGGGGAGGCATGTTTTCACCAATTTAGGGTAATTTTTCTATTTTAGATGTACTCTATAATTCCTTCCCTCTATATCTTCCAATATAGCTACTAATTATTCAATGGTTTTGATAATACCATGATAAATATTGGGATTAATAGGATCTTGAATAGGGATGGTAACAGTTATGGGCTAACCCACTATCTCTATCAATATTTGCAACTAATATCTAGTAGGCAACATCTTTTAAGGGTTAGTATGAATTAGTTCTAGTTAGTTCCCCAGTTAAGGGAAATCCTGATATCTAACCATGATCAGATTTAGCTAAATTTATGGTATATTCATAGAGTTAGTTGTATTTCCTGGACCTTCTTCTATCACTAGGGTGAACACTCATTGTTGAGGTGAGTTCATTGGAAGTGAAATTTGAGGCTCTTCTCATGGTTCGTAATTAGTGGTAATTCTTTATTAGATCAATTTAGTGCAGTTTATTCTCAACTATTTTACCTCTTCATCCTACTGAGATAATCTTTCTTCATGTTTTATGGCCTCAACCTCTTCGTGAGGCTGATCAATTATAGCCTTGTTTACCATTTTCTTTAGTAGATAATACCTGAGGAGGAAATAATAGATTCATTGAGGAGACCTTAAAATTCATAGTAAGTCTGTGGTTCTAGGTATATACACCAACTTCATTTGTCTCAATGTGGATAGTATTTTGGGTGGAATCATTCACTCCCTTATCCCCTTCATTTTCCTCATTTCTTCACCATCTATAGGGTTAACACCCAAGACATTCACTAGAACATAACACATTATAGACACAGTATTGGATGGTAAATGATAATAGGTTTATTTTTTCGTTTATAATACCTCTTCCCTCCTTTATGGGACCCTCTTAGAGCTTCTTTCTAAAAAGTGACTTAGAGGTAACTGCCACATAGCCTTATCCTATGTGTCCCTTGTGAGATAATTCAATTGTGATATTGGATGAATTGGGAGACCTCATTTCCTGATGTTTCTCCCAATCGAGAAAAGACTGATTTATATCGAGGATTTAGTTGAGGTAAAAATTCTCCCAGCCTTGTGGGTTGGGGATTCTCCCATTCTTCTATTATCACGCCTCAGGCCAAATATGTCAGTTTTGGACAGTCACTTTGTGTTAAAACTTCCACCAACCCTGCAGGTAGGGTTTGATCCTATATTGTGGTTGTTGATACAATTTTTTTGTTCCCTATTGATCACACACATCCTTATTCTATCGTGAGTTGAGTGAAATACATGATCTACATGTGAACCACCTACTTATAAAGACATTAGTAGTGCTTGATGATTGGATTCCCTTAAAAGATAATCATGTTTAATATTCTCATTCACCTTGTTCAAGAGTTTTTCGATGGTCTTATCTCATTAGGCCTAATTATTTTGAGACTTATTCAGGAATTATTATGTTTGAGTGTTACATATTCCCTAAGTGAGGGTATTTTCTATTAGTCACCTTAGAGAAATAATGTTTAAAGATGTCACATATGGGGTATTTTTCTGACCAAGGCGTGAGGTGATATGCAATCCCCCATGTCTTCCCCACCCTTGTATATGAAAACCAAGCCGAGAATTAGTAATTAAATGATGTAATTCAAACAATATACTGATTCATGTTAATTAAATATCCTTCCACTGCTTCTCTGATTGTGGCCACCATGAAAATGGAAGGGGTTCCAAGTCAATTTTATGACGAACCTCTCCCAATACTTTAACATGGTCTGCACACCCATCGTAATATGGGAACATTTACTTCATATGGTAGAGAATTTTCCAGATATCCATACGGTTTTTGTGTGTACACACTTTTTAAAATACCTCTAGAATGTCAAACTGAGAAGTGGATGAGGGCAAAAATATGATGGGAATGTTATCCCCATCCAGTTTTCTTCTCATATTTTTCTATAATTCTGACTGATATTCCTCTACTTTTTTATCCCAACATGGGTTCTTGTTGGATATTTTTTCACACATATAGGGTTTCTAAGGGGTCTCATTGTCATTTAGTACATCCAGATGGGGTTCTAAGAATGACCATTTCCTCAATTTGTCTTCTGATTGAGAAGGGATGTCACCTATCATAGATAGAGTGTTTTACATGATTGAAACCATATTCTCAAATTCCTATGAATATGAGGGCCTTCTCAAAATTTATCAGGATATTCACTCTCATGATCGATCAGACTATTCCCACAAATAAATAATTCATGGTAATAATTTTGAAGAGGAACTCTAGATTTTCTAGTAGTCTTTCTACATAGAGATCCTTCATGGCTACTAATTCAACTTATTTAATTTGGTAATAGATCATTAGAATCATGGTCCACCACCGATAAATATTTTACGGCCTCAATAACTTTTTAATTTATTAGAACATGTTTATAAGTCTCCTCTAAGATTTTGAACCGCCTCAAGTATGAATTTTATTTCGATGATCTTCCACATGATATTAGAACCTCTTTTTGTGAGTGGTGGATCCAATATACGATATAAGTTTCCAATGAATCTCATGTTTATATTGAATTTTTCTGATAAGTTTATATAATTTCAGTAGGCATATATGCCTTCCCTGGAGCGGCCCATAGAACAGGCCAATAATACCCAGTTAGAACGAGGATTTGTGCCCAATATAATTGTCTATTTATCATGGTAAATTACTGATGACCCTTCTAGATGGGATTAAATATGTATGTTTTCGCCTGAGTAACGCTTCTATTGTGCGGATGAATTGCCCAACTAGAGGAGGTGAAGTCATGTTCCTAACTCCTATCTACCGACGTTGAAAAAATTATGCCTTGGATGGTTTGTAAGATGTGGTTAGGAATTAATATATGACCTTCAATAATTTTTTATCACATGATGAGAAACATCATTAGAAGGAATAGTAATATAACCATTTCTGATGTTGGGGTAGGAATATGAGTCTTCCCCTAGTCCATAGTTGAGGCATGCATATTAAGTCCTCCACTTTCTACCATATTCGACTAGTGGTCTTGATATGTGTGATAAAGGTTTTCAACATTATTATATTTCTCCACCATATTTTAATGTAAGGATTGATATGAATGAGATAGTATATTCATCTACTCGTTTTGTTCCATCGTATTTGACTAGAGGGCTTGATGTGCCTAAGTAGGGATTTTCATCTCCTCATGAATTTTCACTATATTTTTCTGGCAGGATTCTTTAGTGGCAACAATAATGATAGAATGTTTCATATTGTTCAACATTCACCTACTTCAGGCCTCCATGGGGACCTGGGACATCTGGAATATAGCTGGTTCCCATGGGAAGATATCCTCTTCATGGTGAGAGTGTAGTTCCATGCGGCATTAGTGTTGGTGACTTCTAGTAAGATCCCCTATGAGGGACCCCTGTATTACCAAGATGAAACATTTAGTGACAACTTCATTATATTCCCTAAGGTAAATGAGAAAATTTTAATCGTGTTTTGGGGACAATCTACCAAAATAGTTTGAGATAGTTATCAGGTCCACTTGGTTCTAGACTGTTGAGCGTCGTTGAGAGGGTGAATGGAGGGGCTTCATATGTTTGAGGTCCAATCAGGATTCCTTCAGGGTAGGTAGAGTAAAATTTTCGTGGTACTATCATAAAAATTTGTTTGATACTAAGAATATAATATGCTAGGTGGAATACGACATCATTTTTTTAGTTGAGGAACTAGCTTGGGAATTTCTTAATGATAAAATTTTCATGAACCGATGAGATTCCATTTTGACTGAACAGAGTTCTAGTGAAGAGTGAATGTAATAAGTATGAAGATGACAATCAAGAAAACCTCATCAAAGAAATATATCCTTTAATCAAGTGTGATAATAATTGACTTTATTGTTTGTCCCTCTTTCATTTTGGAAATGAAAAGGGCCTGAAACATTGGTTGTACAACAATATTGGCTAAGGATTCACGTCGGGTTCACCATTTTATTTCCAATAGAAAGTGTTTTCATAGCCCCATTTTTGATAATGGGGGTTTTGAATGTTGTATAATCACTCACATTGGATCCACCAATTCCTAATGGCTTCTAACAAGTTGTTCATGGAGTTGGAAACACACAATGGTTCTTATATCTATTATGAATCATGGACCTTCTTTTCAAAGATAAAAATTAATTGGAGAACTTGTCCAACAATGCTTAATAACTCACATTAGTTGAAAGTATGGGAGTTCGGGATCATCACACCCTTTTAGTGAAATTATTTCTGATTATGGGACTCTCTTATAGATTTAAGATGTGTTTATAAATCCTTTTTCCATTCCCAAGTGTTACAGGGTTTACCCTTGAATTAATAATTAAATCTTAATAGGAATGAAATTGGAATCATATGTATGTATCTTAGGTTCTCCATAAATATAGGGGTATGTATGTATCTATGTTCTCCATCAACTGTACCAATGGATCATAGATCCTTATTTTTTTTATTTATGTGATACTGGTTTTAAGCCACATGATGAGGCGCTCTAGATTTTACTATCATCTAAAGAAATGAGAATTATTTTGATGTTGGGATCAGACCCATAATATGGTATTCCTAAATATCCTTTTGAAATAAAATATAACCCACATAGTTTGGTGGAACTTAATGTGACACATCATACGTTTTAAAGTCATGTGATAAGGACTATACCTTGCAGTTTAATTTCATTTAGCTAGGACACCTAGTCATAAGGTACCTAGCCAAATTTTAGCGTGGTACATACATCGAGGTAGCCTATAGTTCCCAGACAAAGTGTAGTCTCTCAGATGGGGATACGATATCACTGAGAATATAACCCAATAAAGATGGTAATGAAAGGGTCTTAGAACTAATATGGCCCTATGATTCATATGTTACCCCACTAAGAATATATCCTAGAGAACATTAGGGTGAATATTGTAACACTCCAAGCTTCCATGGTACGCTTCTCTTTCAATAATGCAATAGCTTGCATTGTACGCAAGTTCAAGATTCTAACACACCGCAACCAATCAAAATAGCCATTATGAATAGTAATACCCACATTTTGAAATTATATAAATTTTATATTTCAAAATATACTTCATTAATACCCACTTTTTGGGGACCCCATGGAGCCACTTGGGTAAGAAAATGACATTAATAACTTTTTATTTAAAGTACAACTAAAATTGTCACAAACACGTGTGGTTTTACTAAAATAATTATTACATGGGGTTATATAAGTTAAATTTTCGACTATAAATATTCATTGGAAAGATAAAAATATTACCTACATCATGGTAATTTTATTATAATTTTTAGACACTAAATAAATTAAATTTTTTATGACACCATGATGATGCAGCGATTACCTCATTAATTAATGATTTAAATAAAATTAAAAGATAATGTAAACTCTAAGAGTTACACTTGTCAAACACCTATTTGATGAGTATATTTCAAACCCTTATCACCTTAAACTCGAAATATATAATTGTGGGACCTTTGAAATCCGAAAATCACTTCATAATAATGTAACATTTCACGAGTATCCAAGAGTGCCCCTCCTCTCCTCTTATAAAAGGCCCCCACCTCTACCACCTTATTCACACCATCAAAGCCATTTGGATCAGCCAAAACATGCCCAAATACTCTCTCAACTTCCCTCTATTACTCCTAGAAGCCTCACTTTGGGCATAAGTCTTCCCAAGGAAGCCTTTGTCTCAAATCAAAAAGAGTTACCCGATTTAAAGATAATGACTTCACTTGTGTTCTTTTGTTTTATTTTTCTTCTCCAACCCAATAAAATCTTTTTATTCCTTTATTTTGTAACAAAAACAGTATCTACAATTTACTAGGATGTTTTTATGTCAATTATTTGATTTACACTTACACACAACTTCATCTAATGGTTAAATAATATACTGTTTCTGTGGGTGGCGAATTACTACCTCACGAAACGATGATTGGTCAATCTTCTTTTAACACCTCTCATGGTGGCCATTATAATGACACTATTTTCATATATGATATATATATTATGTTTATGTTTTCCTTATGCTTATTTATTTCTCATTTATGTCATACCTTTACGATTTCCATTATGGGTAAACGCGATAATTTCATTTTAGGAAGTGCGGACTATCGCCCCCTCAAAGTGATTTGAATCGTTAATGACATATATGGGATGTATAAAGGATGGAGTAAATGATATTATATATGATATTATACTAGAATTATAATACACCTTTATATCATTTTGATTATATTCCATTAAATACGAAATAGAAATGAAAGTAGCGTTCATGCGTACGTACGGCTTACCATCTCCACGAACGGTGCATTTCATTTCTTACATCTAAATGTTACGTAATATTATGAATGAATGTATATACTAGATATATATGATATATATGATATCTAAATAATGATTATAATTCTAGATATAAGGGATATTTTACCACATGAACAATTTCTAATTATAAGAAGTTTATTTCTGACTCAAGTATCAAAGATCGTCAAAATGACTGTTATTAACATAAATAATTTCATAATGTTCATAACATGGTAATAAGTGATATAAAAGGAATAATAAACTTGAAAAATGTTCTTAAGAAATTATTAATTAACTCTAGGTTATTATTCAGGAGGTTAAAGAACATTCGAGTCAAGTCGGACACGAGGTAAGGACTTCGTCTCAATCTCCTTTCATTGAGGCATATTTTGTTTTATAGACAACTTTATTTTATATTGTGTATAAACCCCTTTGACTTTTATGTTTATTAAAAAGTCTTCTTTTTTTACGAATCATTTTACTAAACGAAAAAAGGAATGTTTTTTTTTGTCGTACGTATGCGGCGACAATGACTTCTCTGCCGCCGTGACCATTATTTGAATAAGTAAATGGCATTATTTCATTTTATTTTTTCCATATTATGTTGAAGTTCATGTTTAAAAGGATTTTGTTTTAGTTATACATTGCCTTAAATTTTTATGTTTATTTATGAAAGTTTCCGTTGTATTGTTATCCTTACTGAGCATCTGAGCTCACCCATTTCAATGTTTTAAATTTTCTAGGATTTGATGAAGTAAATTATGAATGACCTGTAGGGATAGTATGAGGGGATATGAGGATAGGATGTTTTTGTAGTTTTGTTTTACTTTATTATGTAATGTAATACTTATGAATGTATCTTGTGTTTCCATGGCTACTAAACTAATAGGTATTTTGAGACTTGATCTTTTGTGATCATGCCAATGTTACGCAATAATGCACCGACTCTGGGTAGCTGGGGTTGGGGTGTTATAGTTGGTATCAGAGGGAGGTTAGTACTAACCTTGGAATCTAGATTTAGAAAAACTCTAATTAGAGCACATATACCTAAGATAGACTTTGAGGATTATTATAGAAGAACTTCCTAGAATTTTGGTATTGTAAAGATTTTGTGAGTTTTCCGAGCAATACATCCCTATCTAGATACGAGCAGGTAGAGGCGGCTCTAGCACAGATGTACCTAGGGGTAAAACCCAAAAACACTGCTTTGAGCTAGACTCGAACGGGAATTGGTGCACAACAACGGGCCTTGTTGCACTATTGGTTGCGACACTCCTGGGGGATATGCTTAGGATAACTCTCATTTTCATTACAAACCATTATGAATGGTTTATGAGTATATACTTCCTCAAAGAAAACATTTTTGTGAATATGGATTATATCCATAAACTATTCAATTTATGTTAAGTGTTTTACAAGTATGGAATTATGTATTTTGATTCATAAACTAATCTAGTTTATGACGTTTTTTAGAAATGGCTTCTACTGGATGGAATGGAAACCATATCAATGCATGCACACCATGTAGGGATTTTCCTCCTGCTCAAGATAATTATAGTGGAGCTGGTGATACAACTGGTGTTGATCACCTTGTCACTATACTGGGACAACTCACTCAGGTTATGAATAATAACCATACTCGTATGGAGCACCCTGATCCGCAATGTGGAGGATCAATGTTAGATCGTTTCATGAGGAAACAACTGCCAGCATTTAATAGGGGTACAAATCCATTAGTATTTGAGCAATGGATAAACTCCTTAGAGAAAATATTCCACACCTTGGGGAGTAGCAAAAGGGAGAAAGTTTTTATGGCAGTTTACCGCCTCACTGGATATGTCGATCAATGGTGGTTGCTGATTCAAAACAAAAAGGAAGATGAAGAAGTATCAAGTATGGAATGGAGGGAGTTTAAGGAAATTTTCATAGAAAAATACTTTCCACATGACCATTGAGCAGATATGGAAAGGCAATTTCTGAGTCTGAGGCAGAAAGAGGATGAGAATGTTGTAAAGTATAAGGCTAACTTTATAAGGTTAGCGAGGCATGCTTCAGATTATATACATAACCCAATAAGTAATATTGATCGTTTCTTTGATGGGTTAAAACCATTTCTCCATTGAGCATTAGTATCAAAATCTTTATCAACATACAAAGATATAGTCTGGAGTGCTATCAAGATAGAAAAGAAATTCTCTAAGTCTTATGACAACAAAGTAAAGCAAGAGAAGAAGAGAACGGTGGAACAAGAGACAGATAAATGGAAAAAGGGAAAGAAGGATTTTTCAATTATGTGATAATTGTGGGAAGAATCACCCTGTTACCTGCCTAAAAGGAATGGGAGTTTGTTATAAATGTGGAGAAAAAGGTCACAAGGTTTGTGATTGCAAGGGAAAGAAAGAGGCTATCAATGTTTAATGCTACAATTGTAGAGAGATGGGACATTATGAAAATGAATGTCCTAGGAATCAGGGAAACATACCTTAGAAAAGGTTAAGGGATCAAGGCCAATCATATGTTGTTACTACAGTTGAAGAGGAATAATTAACGTATTGGTGCTTTTGGACTCAAGGATTATATTCTGGTTATAAGAATAATGTGATATATACAAGGATTGTACTACCGTACTTGTTGCTTTAATTAAGGTTTTAATATGATGAAGGTAATCATATTTTTAGTATATGACAATAAGAATCATTACTTTGTTTGGGTAATCTGATGTTACAATTGATTTTGGAAATCAAAGACCTTTTATAGAAAGTTTAGATAGAGGTATTTTGGATAACTATAAAGGTTGGAATGGATTAAGTTGAAATTTGGATAGTATTGTTTAAGGTTATAATATTTTTGAAGATTATTTTTGGAATATTATAATACTATAGTTTTAGGAAAAGGACAACCTGCAGGTCGGGGGATAACCCGTCGTGTCGGAAAAAGCTGCAGGAATTGAACCCATAACCATAGTGCGACAAGACTTTATTACCTACCACTAACCTACAGGAAGTACATAGTTATTACAAAATATTGTTATTCATGGTATGTGTTAATATTTGGAACCTTATACGACTAGGATAAATATAATATTTTTGAGTTCTATTATGTTTTTGAGTGAAAGATGAGTTTGTGGTATAAATTAGTTGAAGGATGAATTTATACTTGTCAAGTATATATATATATATACATATATATATATATATAATATTTTATGAAGAAATTAATTCTTCAACTTTAGGGAATGGATATTAAAAAAATCTGTTATCCTAATATCTTATGTTTTGTTGAACTGATGATATTTTAAATCACCGTAGATTGAAGGCTTTAAGGCTCTAAATTTTACACTTGTTTGTGATTGATGACCTCAATCACTCCCAAAAAATATTTACATTTTCCTCCAATTATATGTCTCTAATTGCCACAAATGTTCTCTTAATCTAGATCATAATTTGGTGGTGACTTTTTCATTTCCCTTTTCCTCTTATTAAGACTAAATTTTATTAACCTTATTTCCGATGTGGGTTTTCCACAAAGGTATTTTATAATTTCATCCTTTTATTTTCAAAGAACAATTTAAAATTGTGAGGACGCAATTTATTGAAGGAGGGGAGAATTTAACACCTCAAGCTTCTGTGGTACGCTTCTCTTTCAATAATGTAATAGCTTGCATTGTACGCAAGTTCGAGATTCTAACACACCGCGACCAATCAAAGTAGTAGTTATGAACAGTATTACCCACTTTTTGAAATTATATACATTTTATATTTCAAAATGTCCTTCAATTTTTTATTCATAATATCGAAATTATAGTAAGTTGAATTTTTTGTAATTTTCTGAGGACTTCCAATTTTCGATGAATAGAAAAAATACTTAAAAATAACTTTTTTAATCAAAATAATTTGTAGTGTTAAATTATACTATTGAGTGGTTTTAAAGTATAATTAGAATATATTTTTACCATTTTATCCAATGGTGGTCATTAGAATTAATTTCACTTTGAAATTGGACATAAACAATTGTGAATCTTTTGATTGATATTGTTTCTTAAAAACACACTATTAGTTTTAACAACGGGAATTAATTATAAAATTAATTAATGCAACTTATATTTTTGGAATTTTGTAAAATAGACACCTTTTTTGTATTCAGAATATCAATTATAGCTTAGGGTGAATTTTTGGTATTTTTTTGAAAAACATCAATTTTTTATGAATAGTGAAACCACTAAGTGGTAGTTTAAAAACTATTTTTTCGTGTCAAAAAAACATTGCCACTTCTGTGATTTGATTTTCAAAAATCCGACATACATGGTTGTCATTAGGAAGTAAAATGTGGTTCAATGAGATTAGAATAATTTTTTTGGTGAATAGTAACTTTTACGTTTTATTAATCGCGATTAAAGGTAATTAGTGAAATTTAAGGTAAAAATGATATTATAAAAATAAAAAAATATCTTGACACTTGTCCTACCCTTATTTGATGATTCATGGCTGACCTGGAAAATCCAGGGGTCAACTTTGGGACCCCATGGAGCCACTTGGGTAAGAAAATGACATTAATAACTTTTTATTTAAAGTAAAAATAAAATTGTCAAAAACATGTGTTGTTTTACTAAAACAAATATTACATGGGGTTATATAAGTTAAACTTTAGACTATAAATATTCATTGGAAAGAAAAAAATATTTCCTACATCATGGTAATTTTTTTATAATTTTTAGACATTAAATAAATTAAATATTTATGACACCATGAGGATGCAGCGATTACCTCATTAATTAACGATTTAAATAAAATGAAAATATAATGTAAAATCTAAGACTTACACTTGTCAAAAACCTATTGGATGAGAATATTTAGAACCCTTATCACCTTATCCTAGAAATATATAATTTTGGGACCTTTGAAATCCTAAAATCACTTCATAATAAGGTAACATTTTATGAGTTTCCAAGAGTGACCCTCCTCTCCTCTTATAAAATGCCCCCACCTCTACCACCTTATTCACACCATCATAGCCATTTTTCTCAGCCAACCTCTCCCCAAATACTCTCTCAACTTCCCTCTCTTAATCCTAGAATCCTCACTTTGGGCAAAAGTCTTCCCAAGTAAGCCTTTGGCTCAAATCAAAAAGAGTTACCCGATTTAAAGGTAAGGTCTTCACTTGTGTTCTTTTTTTTGCTTCTCCAACCCCCTAAAATCTTTTTATTACTTTATTTTGTAAAAAACCCAGTATCTTCAATATACTAGGATATTTTTATGAGAATTATTTTATTTAAACTTACACACAACTTCGTCTAATGGTTAAAGAACTTATTGTTTCTGTGGGTGGCGAATTATTGCCTCGCGAAACGATGATTGTTCAATCTTCTTTTAACACCTCTCATGGTGGCCATTATGATGACACTATTTTCATATATGATATATATATTATTTTTATGTTTTCCTTATGCTTCTGTATTTCTCATTTATCACATAACTTTATGATTTCCATTATGGGTAAATGCGATAATTTCGTTTTAGGAAGTGCAGACGACCACCCCCTCAAAGTGATTTGAATCGTTAATGCCATATATGGGATGTATAAAGGATTGAGTAAATGATATTATATATGATATTATACTATAATTATAATACACCTTTATATCATTATGATTTCATTCCATTAAATATGAAATATAAATGAAAGTAGTGTTCATGCATACGTACGGCTTACCGTCTCCATGAACGGTGAATTTCATTTATTACCTCTAAATTTTATGTAATATTATGAATGAATGTATATACTAGATATATATGATAAATATGATATCTACATCATGAATATAATTCTTGATATAATGGATATTTTACCACATGAACAACTTGTAATTATAAGAAGTTTATTTTTGACTCAAGTACCAAAGATCGACAAAACGACCGTTATTAACATAAATAATTACATAATGTTAATAACATGGTAATAAGTGATATAAAATGAATAATAAACTTTAAAAAGGTTCTTAAGGAATTATAAATTAACTCTAGTTTATTATTCATGAGGTTAAAGAACAGTCGAGTCAAGTCGGACACGAGGTAAGGACTTCGTCTCAATCTCCTTTCATTGAGGCATATTTTATTTTATACACAACTTTCTTTTATATTGTGTATAAACCCCTTTGACTTTTACGTTTATTAAAAAGGAATATTTTTATACGAAGCATTTTACTAAACTACAAAAAGGAATGTTTTTTTTTTCGTACGTATGCGGCGACAACGACTTCTCTGCCACCGTGACCATTATTTGAGTTTCAGCTTCCTCTACAAGCTATAAATTTTTTTAAATGAAAAATAAATAAAAAGTTTTGATTTTCTTTTATTTTGGAATTGAAAATGGTTTTTAAAGTGTGTTTTATTATATCAATGTGTTGTATTGATATCTTGTGATTGAAATGTGGAAATGTTATGTTTCCTTTATGCATGTTTTATGTTATACAATTATGTTATGGTTTATAATATGTTTAAACCTTTTCATATGAGGAATGAATTGGACTTACTAAGTGACGGGTGGAGCCCCCTATAGCTCCTTGATGCATTGGTAGGTCTCATGAGACAAACTAGTGTCTTGGAACAAGGCCTTGAAAAAATCATATTTGTAGTCTTGGGACGAAGCCTTGGCTACGTGGTTATGATAGTCTGGCATTACGCATTCCATTATTATGAAATTGGTTATTGATATTTCATGTGATTATTCAACTAGTAGAATATCCATGTGAATAAGTAAATTGAATTATTTCATTTTATTTTTTCCATATTATTCTGAAGTTCAAGTTTAAAAGGCTTTTGTTTTAGTTATACACTGCCTTAAATGTTTATGTTTATTTATAAATGTTTCTGTTGTAGTGTTATCCTTACTGAGCATCTGAGCTCACCCCTTTCAATGTTTTAATTTTTCCAGGATGTGATGAAGTAAATTATGAATGACCTACAGGGATAGTATGAGGGGATATGAAGACATGATGTTTTTGTAGTTTTGTTTTACTTTATGATGTAATGTAAGACTTATGAATGTATCTAGTGTATCCAAGGATACTAAACTAATCAGTCTTTCAAGACTTGATCTTTTGTGATCATGCTAATGTTAATCAATAATGCACCGACTCTGGGTAGCTGGGGTCAGGGTGTTACAAATATGGAGAGTTGGGTTTTGACCTCAGGTGGACTTCCTATATATCCTAGTTAGTTAGCAATAAAATCCCACATATTTCAAAATGGGTTGGGATATACACCCAGGAAGAGGCCCATGGATATTTTGTTAGGGAGTACACTTAGGTGGATGATTAGGTTCATGGTTGGTGCTTAAACTTAGGAGGATTACTAGTTGATTGGTTGAGGAATACACCCAAGAGGATTTTCAGGTGCTTGGTTGGGGATACCCTCAGGATGATGCTCGAGTTCTTGGTTGGGGCTTACACTCAGGAGGATACCCAGGCTATAGTTTGGGACTTACACATAGAAGGATTCCCAGGTGCATGTTTGGGGTTTACACTCCGGAGGATACCCAGATGCTGGGTTGGTTCTTACACTCATGAAAATGCCCAAGTGATGGGTTTGGAATTACACTAAGGAGGATGCCTAGGTGTTTGGGATCATCTAGAAGTTATTATCCCCACTCACCTCTAATACCACGTGATTCATTATCGGGGTGAGAAATGAGAGGGATCAGTAGATCCGGAAACCACAAAATCTCTCTTATCTGTTGGGGGATGAGGCTTGAGCCCAAATAGACAGGGAAAGAGTGGGGGATATAATGTGCACATCTCCTCCCACTGTTGTACCCTACAATGGTGAAAGGGATATAGAGTTCCACCTCATGCAAGAAATGATTGGGGCTTAATCTAAGAGGGATGATTTATTTGGTTCCAATAGAAGAGAGAAGAATAATAAACTACACCCCAAAGGAAAAAAAGAATTATCCTCCCCATACCCACCACAAACGAGGAGGTCATTGTGAGAACCTCCAAGGTTAGTACCTTCGTTACCCTAGGAATGTAGACTTGAGAAAATTTTGATGATCCACCTTATTAAGGAGGTCACCAACAGGACTCCACTTACCACGGGTATGTAGAATTGAGAGGACACGCTGATGCATCAAATGATCTGATCATACATATTGGGTGGATTTGGAAGCGGTCTTGTCCTGATTCTATTAGAATGGTTTGAAAATGGAAAAAAGTGTGGAATGATAGTAATATGGGGGGTGTGATGGGAACCTAGAGAGAAAAAAACCCAAGGATTCCCCATTTTTCATATCATGTTCTTATTCAGGATGGGATTACCTCCACATAACAAGTTACTATACAAGATATGGTGCCATCTACAAAGAATTTTTCTATATAAACCTAGATTATTCCCATGTAGCACATTGCTACATAGGTCTGGGTTCCACCCATGTAGCATTTTACTACATGGGATCAAGTTCCTCCCATGTTTTGTTTTTCTACATGGGGTAGGGATATATTATTTTATATTTTAATGACCTAGGGTGATAAACCAAAAAGGATTCATCCACTTATGCTTCATATAATGGTGTTTCCAAATGGTATTTGGGTTTATGGATAGCTAGGTGAATTATTTTTCAACCTTAATATTATGCGGTGGGTTTACCTGCTGGGAATCGATGACTCTCACACTTTTATTCAATTTTTATTCCATGGTCCAACTCCCATCCTCATTTTTTTTCTTCCGGATCCCCTATGATTTTATAGAGGAGTGGGTAAACAGACTACTTATATAGGCAGTCATCCATGATGGGCCACGAGGATTTTATTTTCGAGAACCCAATAAGGACTCCCAGGCAAATGAATGGTTTCATTTGTGGAGAACAAAAAACACCATCATCTCTCAAAAACGACTTATCTTTTGTAGGGGAAAGTTGTTTGTGGGGGTAGAAATCACTCCCCTCACCTGAAAAAGATTTTCTTTGTTTACAGAGACGAAATCTATCAATGGGTAACTCCACATCTCGTGAAAGATTTCATTTGTGGGACTCCATGTGGAGAAGTAGTTCATGTAGTAAAATTTTCTATACTGACCATGCCTTTTTTCCCAACCTCATGTCCTTCAACCTTTTATTCAAACTATTATTTAGGTTTATTTTTTACCCCTCTAAAATTCATGGAGTCCTTTTATCTCCTTGTATATGGAGTTTTCAGGACCCAGCGATCCTCTTTATTCACTACTACAAAACGTGCCTCTAATAGCACCAGAATTTATCAATTCTAGAAAAATGTGCTGAGAAAGTTCATCTTTATCAGTGGTAAAATAAGCATTGATAAAGTGGTACCTTTATAAGTACTTTTTATTTAGTGCTGATAAAAGGTTACCATTATCCGTACTTTATTTTTAGCACTAATAAAAGGTACCCTTTATGAGAACTAAAAATAATGCACTGATAAATGGTAACTTTTATTAGTGCTTTATTAGCCTTGATAAAGGTCCAAAATAAAATAAAATAATTAAACAAATAAAATTAAAAAAAATAACAATTTCATTAATTAAATATTTGTAGTTAAAAATCAATAAATTATATATATATATATATATATATATAAATCTTAAAAATTAAAAAATATTATATATTAGGAATATAGATATGTAAAATGAATAAAATGAAATAATTAAACAAACAAATTTTTAAAATGAGCAAATTAAAAAAAATTAAAAAAATTTATTAATTAAATAATTATTGATAAAAATGAATAAATTTAATATAAATATATATAGATTATAAATATCAATAAATAGTATAAATTAAATGTAGATATATAAACGAATAAATAATTCAATAAATTAAAAATTCAATAAATTAAAAATTATTTAAAAATTTAAATATTTATTAATGAAACAAATATTAATAAAAATGAATAATTATAATATATATATATATATATTAATTATAAATAGTGTTAAATAATATATATTAAATATATATATATATAATGAATAAAATTTTAATTAAAAACATATTAATGTCTAATTCATTTTTAATATTATTTGATTTTTCAATTTAACATATATCAAACGTCATGTGTTACATTGATTTTTTATACATATTTATATAATTAATGACGTTTTATATACAAACCCACACAGAAATATATATTAAGAAATATATAGAAGCACATACACCTAATATTTATGTAATTTACTCAAATTACAGTATATTTTAGAATTTCATTCTAACATGATACATTTAATATATTATGTTTTCAATCGGTCAATTTTATTTTTTTTTATTTTCAATACTATTACATTTAAGACATTCCATTTTAAACTTTTTCTTTTTTGAATTTGATTAATTTCTATTATTTATTTTTATTTATTTATTTACTATGTTTCTATATTTTCAATATATATTCATCTTACTTTAATATATATATTTACCCATATATTTTTTATAATTTAAATTTAATTAATAAAACATATCTATATTTCAATATTTTTAATGTGTACGCATTTTGAATTATTCAATTTCACTCATTTTTAAAATGTATGTATTTAAGATTATATATCCACTAATAATGTTAAAAATATATTTGTTAATAAATATTTATAAATAAACATATTTATAAATATATATTTACTATATTTATAAATTTATATAATTATAATTATTATAAATAAATAATTATTTTTCTTAAATAATTATTTATAATATTATAACAATAATAATTAAATATATTTAATAATTAAAAAAATTAATAAACTTATTTAAATAAATCCTTTATCAGTGCTAAAAAACTATGTTAAAAAAGAATATTTTTTAGAGCTAAACTATTAGTGCTCATAAATATCCCTTTAATCAACTCTAATCAATATAACGATGATAAAATGCATATTTATCAACACTTTTATAAAAACACTTTTAAAAGTGTTACTGGTCTATTTAAAAGAACCATAATCAGTACTCATCCAGTTGTGATCCTCAAACTCTCACGAAACTCCTCTACTGCTAACGTGATTCCTCTATATTCCCTCGAACGAATCAGGGATAGAATCTTATGTACATTATTTTCTAATTTTCCTCTATCATTGTTTGATCTTTTGGGTTCTACATTTTTTATTTTTTTATTTTTCATTATTCTTAACCATAAAGAACCGTACATTTCATCTCCGCGCCACTGCCGGTAGGACTCCTCTAGGTTCATGTAAGGATCATAAATATGTAGCATGATATTCGACACTATTTTTTGTGGCCTATAATGATGAAATTAATCATATTATTCCTTGAAAATATTTTTACCTATAATCCAGTAAAGGAAAAATACAAAAAAACAATTAGTACTCTTTCAATACTTTCTTTTCCTATTTGGAAATAGGATGAAATCATGAAGGATTTCTAGACCATTTTTTCAAGATCAACTAAATTGAAAGATATATTTTGGGATATAGTGGATCACTTAACTTTTATAAACAACTTATTACATATTAAAGAAGATTCCTCAGTTGATGAACTCAATTAATTGTATTTCAAATAGATAATAATGAATTTAGGTGTCCCATTTAGTGTTTTATCTGATAGGGATATGATGTTTTTAACTTGGTTATAGTAAGGTCATTAATTTTCAATGAGGTTATGTATGAAATTTTATAATTTCATTATTCCATAGACTAACAGTCATTCTAATCAGACTATCTTGATATTGGAGGATATTCTTTGAGCCTTAATTCTTAACTTCATCGGCTCCTAGAAGGATTAACTTTCCTTGGTGGAATTGTATGATAAAAATAGTTATCAATCACTTAACCATATGGACTCGTATTAAGAATTATATTTAATACATTTTCACCCTTCTTTATATTGGATAAAGATATAAGAATATCCTATGAATATCCCTAGTCTTGTCTAATAAATAATAGAACAAGTTATGTTAATTCAAAAATATTTTGAAACTACTCAAAGTCAACCAATGTCCTACATAATCCATTAGAGGTAACCCTTGTAATTTAATGTTAATGATCATGTGTTTATTTATGTTCCCTTGATATTTTCTCAATAATGGATTAGAAATAAGAAAAATGAATCTCGAAATATATGCAACCTTTTAAAATACTTGGAAAAGACTACAAAATTTATTAATAGCTATCCTTACACATATGAAGACCCAATGGTTGAATCTATTACCTCAAGAATCTGGTTGAATCTTATTGAGTATGAAATGCATGAGGCTGTGGAGGTTTAAATTCCTCATGTGATCTAACCATTTAATCCCCTTTAATTATAGTATCTTAGCCTCATTTTTGTTGTATTTTGTGTTGCAGATGAGTTAAAATAGGGGTTAAAGGATTTTATAAGATAGAGTGCTGAAAAGATAGAGGTACCCTTGTGCGGTAGGCACAGAGTACCTGATGAAATAGAACTAGGTACCTATTGATAGGCTAGTGTAAGTAGGGCCACTGTAAACACAACCAACAACCTAGTGTCCTAAAATTATGTATATTGTGGGACTTTTGATATTTTATTAATGATTGGGGTTTTTGATATTTTTAATCATATTAAAATCATATACTATGTAAACTATGGCCCACTACCACGTCATTGGGTTAAGAATGAATACTAGTCACTCATTCCAGTTTTTTATTGTGAGTTCTGTCTTGTTTTTGTCTCAGTTGTCGTGAGTAAGCTTTTAAAATGGAAATAGTTTTGAAAATTAAAATGATTTCTTTTTTTTAATGTTCTTGGATTGAAAAAAATGAGTTTTAAAGTAAAATATTTTGGATTTAAAATTTGTAAAATTATTATGTTTGGTGATAATATTTTAAGTGTGACCCCTGTTATCCCTTATGATTGTTTGTATATGTGTGGGTAGGTGAGGAATTGATTCAAAACCTAATTTTATAATTTTTGTGCTCTTTAGAATATGCCACCCAGAAAGGTCCCTGAAGTTTCTAGTGGGTCTCGCCCAATTTCTAGTTCTCCTTTGTTTCCCATCTTCTGTGGAAATATAGATTCATTAGAGGCGGTGAAGTGGATTTAGGAAGATTATAAAGTATTCAAAGTGTTGGAAACTCCCAAATCCCTTAGATTTTGTGATGTTATGGGTCTTCTAGGGGGTCCAGATTTGGAAGAATATGAGTTTTTTCCCTACCAATGATGAAAGTTGGGATGATGTGGGATGTTTTTAAGTCCATATTTTTCTTATAGTTTATAGCTAATGATGTGAAGATGAATAAAAGGGAAGAGATTATGAGTGTCCATCAAGGTCAGTGGATAGTGAATCATTATATTGAACACTTCAAATATGTGGTTTCATTTTCTATGACGGTGGTGTCGTAGGATCTTTTGAAAGATTCTCTTTTCATTGGGGGTCTTCATCCAGGGATCAAGAAGCATTTTCTCTTCTCTAAGGATCTCCATTTGTAGAAGTTGTTGGGGGAATCATTTTTGGTTGAGTTTTTGGGAAAGAAGAATACAACACATTGGATTAGTTGTTGTCTCTTGTGTTAGGGTGAAGACGTTTAGAGTTTCTTTATTTTTGTTTTGTGGCTATTGTAATTTCTTCTTTCATTATAAAATTATAATTAAATAATCCTTTCTTATTTCAAATGGTTTCGTTTTTTTTAATTTGAACCTTTAAATGGTTATACTTTCATGAATTAGTTCCCCTCTTTCTATTTTTCCTATTTGGAGATGTCTATTTTTAGTGGAAATCACTATTTGTGCCTTATGTGTAGGTTCGTTGTTTGATTTGAGATACTTTATTTATTTATTAAAAAAATGATAGGGTTTTATTTGATTGGAAAAATAGGTTGATGGAGGTCTGTACTTCATTCATGCTTAGGGAAATGATCCATAAGCCATTTGAGACTTGTTCAAATCATGCACACCTCAATTCAACGCATGGTGTGACTGTTATGAATCAATGATTCATGCCTTTGCAAGAATCAGTTGCACCTCAAAACCTAACAAACACATTTATATTGTTTTTATACTTTAGTTCAAAAAGTGTCACTCACTGAAAACTGATGAAACACACTCAAATTTTCTTGATCATTTAAAACAAAGATTCCTAATTCATTTGTGACATGTAGGAATCTTTTATACAACAAATCTATACATGATGTGACCATAATTAGTCAAAAATTTCATGTTTCCAGTTTAAAATGATATTTTAGTAAAAAAACATAACTAGATTACTCAAAACCAAGAAAACATATTCAGATTATTTTGATACCTTAGGAAAACAATCCAAAAGTCATTTGAGACATGTTGGAATTAACTGCACCTCAATCTGATTCATGGTGTGACCGGTATGACTCCAAGTACATATTTTTATTTAAAATTGGCATAAATTTTAGTTAAATTAACACTTTTAATAATTTATTTCTATATATTATTACTAATATAAGAATTATTGTCATATACAAGTGTGTACATTTTCTCTAGAAATGGTTGTTTGTTCGACAATTACATGAGTCGGGTTATAATGAAAAGATAAATGAACATTGATTTTTTTGAATGTATGTAATAATTTTTATTTATGTAATTATATAAACCAATGTTTGGAATGTCTATAATATAAATTTTTTCTTTTTTTTGTTATAAATTTTATTTCATTTAAATCCTGTATTGGAACTTGTATTTTATATCTAGGATGTTTCTGTTGTTTTATTTTGCTGTTATAGTACACTGCAGAATGGACCTTTATCAGCACTTCTATAAACACTAATAAATGGTTCCATTGGTGGTGCAAAATTAAAGAATTAATAAATGGATCCTTTATCAGCTCTTTTTTAGTGTTGATAAAGGACGTCTTTATTAATTCTTTTTCAGTGATGATAAAAGACCATGTCTTTTAACCTCGCTCATGTAGTCAATGCTTTTCTAGTGATGATAAAGGCTATTTCTAGCACTGTTAAAGGCCTATTTTTAGTAGTTATTTAACATAAATAAATCTTTTGGATAGATCATGTCACTAACTGAAATAAATATAACTTCAAGGACTCTTGTTGGATATATAATGGTTCTATTTTTCAATTTCATCATGGGTCTTGTAATCTTAAACTCACAAATCTATAAATAAGTTAAAACATAGTGAGGAATTACATTTATTAAAGGTCCCAAATCACATAAAGCATTTTAAAAGAACAAATCACTATAGTACATATAATGGTCAATGTCTTGGGGTCATTTCACATTTTGGGCATCACTATGGTATATTTGATGAGTATAGATACATCCTATCCAAGGTTTATCTTCTCATTTCCCTCTGAAACTCTTTACTTTGTTTATAGTTATTTCAAAAACTTAGAAAAACTTGGAATTTTATTGATTTATTCATGTATATGGATGTTGAATTCTAGGTTCTTGAATGTATCCAAACCCTCTTCTTATGTCTCATCTTCATATATATTCTTGGTTTACTCAATTCCATTTGGATATATAATGGGTTTTGAAGGAACATCATAAATATTTTGATTACCTTAATATTTCTCCTTTAGATACTCATCATTTGGTCTTTAATGGAGATTCTCTATAGTTGTGGTGAATCTATGTGTAATGATAATTGTAGATGTATTATTCATTTTCTCCCCACTTATTAATGTGATGTCACTAACATTCCCCATGGGATTTGGAATAATTTGGGAAGGATGAATTCTACAGTTCTTACTTATCAGTTCATGGATAGTGGTGGTAATATGAATCAGTTCATCTTAAACTCAGTAAATTGTGAATATTGACTCTTTATATCATTTTTTATTAATAATAATTTGTTTCAAAAGGTCATTAGTAGAAAATATTATAGTGCATAATTTTGTTATTAAATTTAAAGATAACATAATACATAGAACAATATTTAGTGGAAAATATTATAGTGGACTTTAAAGGGTCAAAATTATAATTTTTATCAAATTTTCAATTGAATTATCTAATCCTAAATATTTCATAAATAAACATATTTAAAAAATGTGAAGAAAATATGTTATTTATTATTAATAAAATATTTAATAAAAAAGTATTTTATCATATATCAACAAAACTTAAAATTTCATATAAAATTCTTTAAAACATTCAAAACACTTTTAAAAATAAGCAGCCACTTAAGGATCTCCAAACATAGACAACTCATGAAAAAACCAACCTTAATAAATGAAATAATTTTAAAATTATGATAATACAAAACAAATGAAAACTAAGGATCCCTAAAAGGAAAAAACAAAAAACTAATCTTCAAAACCCATACTATAAGAATCAGGTAAAGAATACCCTAGGCCTCAATGAACTTATTGTAGGAAGAAAATAGAAGGAAAAGGAAGAAGTGAGAAACTTGATTGGGGATTTATTTAAAAACATGGTGGAAATCCAATCGAAATTATGACCATTATAGGAGGGAGAATATATTATTTCATAAGATTCCTAGGGTTCAAATGGTAAAATAAATAGGGTAGAAAAATATTAAAATAAGTAAAAGAAAAGATAAAATTTCACATTTTTAATAAACCTTGGAAGAAGAGGTCTAGGAAGGACCTAACCCTTTCACGACATGACCTACCCAAATTGTGATAAAAATCACCTACCTAGAGAAACAGAACATCTACCTGGGTTTGATTCATAGTGTGACCCCCTATCCACATCATGACAAATCTCTTTAGAAAACAATTCTTTTGCTTGGTTGGGGTCATGGCGTGGTCGCCCTTGGTTATGGAATGACACACCACCCTAGAAAATATCCCTTTTAACTAGGTTGAGTCACAACATGACCTCCATTTTTCATAGCGTGACCCAAAAATAGTCGAGAACTATAATCACCCAAAAATACCAAAAACTCCAAAAATACAAGGAAATAGTGGTTGTGACAAAACAAATATGATAATTAAATTATACCATATTTTTTGGGATTTTATAGTTATAGGTTTTTTGTTTGTTCTAATATTGATAAATTATCATTGTAATTCAATTTATTATGTCTATATGGACTTCTGAAATTTGATAAGGAACCCATATTTTAAATTATTATAGATTATAGATTTAGAATTGGACTTCAGAACAAGTTTATAAAGGTTTTAACTCCATAAATGTGTATAATTGGACATGAAATGGGGATCTAAAGGTATCCTGGAGAGTTCATATGAGCGTCAGAGTGTCCAAGAGTTCTTTTTTTTTATTTATAATTGTTGTTATTGGTCTATTGACTAGCATGTATGAGGCCACTAGCTTGATGGTGAGATTGCGCAATCTAGTTGGTAGTGGATATCAGTTATCTTGTGGCCTATTGGGCATAAGTTTTATTAAGGGAAGCATATTAATTTTACAAGATCACCATTATCCATTCCACATGGTATTTTTTGAAGTTACTGGGGGCACAACAGAAGATGGCGTGCTGGAGATTTAAAAATTTCCACTGTCAATCGATATAATAATGCCAACGCTAGAGAATTAATTCCCTAGTTTAACTGTGAGGAACACACGTGAAGAAGTTTAAGAACAAAAATAAAACATAAATACCTTGTATGATTTGAATCTAGTTTTTTATCATTTGTTTGTCACTAGTGATCTTTGCTCAAATAATATGAAATATAATTCCTCTATATCAGCCACACCCACTTCAGAAATCATTGTTAGCATCGATCACTGAATTGCGGGTGCTAGTGCAGAGATCAGACTATGCCATTGACACCTCAGTGATCATTGCGCTGATGTTCTTACGAAGTGATAGAGAGAAATGGATCTATTCACCTAGATTGATATATTGTCTCTATAGAAAGTGGGAGAGGAGAGAGACACTCTCAAGAGCTCATAGTGAATAGTTCTCATGGGAGAGGCTCACTCTTCCTATTTATAGTGAGTTATGTAATTACCCAAAAAAAGATCCTCAAACCCACAAATATTTATTACTCACTATATAAATTATAAATGATATATTATGAGTTTTTTACTGAATAATAAATATCATTTATATTTTTATCACTTTATTACAATATAATGCATATATTACATGATAAAACTAAGAAATTAACTAGACTTATCATTCCCAAAAATATTAAATTAACCTTGAATAATATTCATTCATATAATATTTTTCATGTATTTACTTTAACACTTGTTAATACATTTAATAAATAAATTCTTTTCTAATTATTAAAAACTCAAATAATATGAATTTATTTATTTAATTGTGGTCGTACATCGTCAAAAAAATCCCAAACACCAATGGTGTGTCCCACCATGTCCTATATAGATCCATAATAAGAAATATTCTTGAATTCACTATTATATGTGACCCTCTAGGACCTTATCACTATAGCTTTGAATAATATTTATAGACTAAGACCAGACTCTAGCAACCCATCATGGCCCCTAAAGAGATAAGTATTAGTCATAGGAATGACAACCAACCTAAAAACACGCACTATGTCTTATAATATCTTTGTCTTCGGATATCCCATAAAGCAGGACATGCACTTGTGTAATCATCCTTTCTTACATTGTTTATTTGTTTATCTAACTGGATGGATTTGCCTTCAACTACTCTAGAAAAGGATTTATAAAGGTACTACCATCCTGAACAACCAAGCCTAGGATATTACTTCGTTGACTCGAAAACAAAAAAAAATTATCTTTTCCATTCAACCAATTCCATACAACCAATGGTTCACCTAACACAAGCTAACTCGACATGATTTCATTATCATGGTTTTTTCCTTGCATAAAAGTACACAATAAAATGAAACACATTGATAATGATCTCAATTTAGTAGACCAATACACATGTTTATAGATAGGAAAACCCAATGACACATGCAAAATGTGGGGTTCCTATTAGTGGGTATATCCTTGTGATCTCAAGTACTATAGTTTTACATCTACTATATCCAGTAATTACGATGTATTTGGACCATAAAACATATATTTAAGATTACTTTCATAGTATCTTGAGGTTCTCATTATATCATGGGATATAATATAACCATATGATATGATAATTAATATATGGAAATTATAATTAAATAGTGGATTCATAAAATTCTACACTATAATGGTAACTATACATCATATATATCTTACTATATGAATGAAATAGTAATTGAAAAGTAATGATAATGTCAGTTCTATGTCACACACTTTATCAACACTCCAAATTGCACTAGATCCAACCTACTGACTATCCTTGTTAGTAGTCACATGATTAAGATCATGTTTCTACTAAGTCATGGATTTAATTCCTAGGTATTCCACATCTCCACTACATGTCTATTCTGTTATGTGTGAGCTCATCTCCTTGAGTAAAACTCCTTAAGAGATGTAAACCCTGAGTGAATTCATTATTGTACATTATCTTAACTTAACATCTTGGTTAGTAATAGTATATTAATTTTCATTATGATAATAATTTTATTGTTAGGTGTGATTCCAAGAACTGGATCAAATCATTACATATTTTACACTACTTCTTGGATACCTTAGAATCTACAACAAACTGAGTATTTGTAGTCATGGATACCACTTTCTTGAATGATCTTATATTTCTCATTACCTTAGGAAAAATTAAATATTAGATCATGTTGACCTCATAGTAATACTAGTTTGTGTCCCCTGGTATCTAGTATATGTTCCCCTCCATATACAAGGTACAAATCATTTGTAATTTCTTAAGTACAATAAGATAGTTTTGATTGCTTCCCTTATAGTTCTCTTGGATATAGGTGATATTTTCCTACCATAAAGTATATGTTAGAAATATAATTTCTTATAAATATCGTGACATCTGTGATTGATCCATCATAGAAGTGTATGGAATTAAACTTACCACATCAATATCTTCCTATATTCTACACATGTATTCTTGGGGAGATTTATGTCATGTGACACTGGTAAAAATTCACTATAGAATTGTGCCAACTTGTATTTATTTTAATACATTTTCATTATATGTATTATTGACTAGGTATAAGTAACTATTAGATCTACCTCAATAGATCCTCTTCCCTAGAAATCCATTTTATACTTTCACTCAATTTTTAGAGTATTTCTTTTATATTGGTCTTAACTAACAATAAGACCAATAGTAGTTTTCCATTTGTTGTCAATCATATTATACTTGGAAAACAATGAAGCTCCCCTAAACCACTAGTAGACACTTGGAAAAAGATTAATTCCAAATAAATACTCTAAAATCATGTTTCTTACTTGAATTCAAGAATTTATTTGAGTAACTTTGACCCTTAATGGGAATTATCTTGTATTAATATCCCTTGTTGGATGATTTTTATAGAAACCTTCCATGATTGATGGTCTTAATGTCATATTATCAATAAAATGATCCTATAAATTAGCTATCAAAATAAAAATTATAATGTATTTAGGCTTAATGAATTGGTATTACCAATAAATCCTTATTGGTACCATGATTAGGCCATCCATGTATACTCTCACTTGAATGCCCACCATAGCATTCAAAATAATAAACCCTTGTATGTTGGTACATGGAATCCATTATTGAATTTTAGTTAATACTTTCAATCTTACCTAATTTCCATATACTACTTACTTATAGTATTTATTATTCTCAATGAATAATGTATCACAAGCTATGTGGAATATAAAACCATTACCATGGTTTCATCTTTCCTACATAGTATGTGTCTCTAAAATATTCCTTTTTCATAAGGTCTTACGTAACTTGTTCCCATATCAGCTATTTGTACATCTCTATCATTCACTAAACCCAATTCAATATTTCTCTCGCTATCTAAAATAGATAATATCATCCTTTTATAGAAATATATTATATAACTTTACTATATATTTTCTATCATAGGTTTTTATTTTATATTCTAAGAAAATTTAAGGACTGTTACTACATATGCACATTATGTTTTTCTTGATGAAAGTTTGTTTACATCCTAACGAACTATTTTCAACTAAACAAATATTCTTTTCACATAATGGATTTTCATTGTAATAAAACTCATATGACATCTGTTTTTCACTAAATTTGGAATATGGTTATGGGATAACATCACTATTTGAAAATCATGTCTTGAAATATTGAAGTATCAGCAATTCATTAGATTTAACCTTGATTTTCCTTTTACATACATCATGACTCTAATGTGTATAAGAAAATATGTGTTTAGGAATAATTCCATGCTAAATTTTTTTGATCAGTGTTAATATGCGAAACTCTTCATTGATCCTCCTTGTTTTCATCATATCCTAAATGTGGATAAGGTAATGTGAATTTAAGAATTACTCCACAAAACATTATATTGATCGATGAATGCTTGGTCAATATATTCTACTATATTTTGGCCCAAATCACCTCATTTATTTGGAAAATTCATATACCATACTTCACTTGCACATTCATTAAACACTCAAAGGAATTATATGACTCATATTTACCACAATCATACCCATGGAATAGTTCGAACTCTCTATCTGAACTAATTCCAAAATCTTTATGGAATAAATTTCTTTCTAAAGGTTTGTTTATCCAAAACTAAGAGCATAAGTGTGTTAACAATACCTAATTTATTTTACTCTAAATATTATAAATACCATAATGGTTATATCCTTGAAAACTAATCAGTTATTCTTCATAAATTATTATATTTCCACAACTGGTTATATAAGTACAATATTTTATATTCATCGTGTATTTCTAATGATTCATGTATCACTAAACTATTACTTGAGTATTCAAAACCACAAAAAACATTCATACTGAAATAGAAATAATGTCTCCTTATGTCTAAAAGAATTCTAACATAAATTGTTTTGTAATACATAATAAAAATTTTACTATAACCATTAAAATTTTCAATTATAATTTGTGTGCTTCTCACCGCTGACTTAGGAACCACCCTTTTTTAGATTCTTGAAGAGTACACCTAACTTTTAGTAATGTTTCTATACTTACAAGGTTAATGTAAAAAAAATAAACATATGGGATTGGAATATCATATTTAATACCCAATAAGTATAACAAAAAAATATTTAAAATTAATGAATATTCAATAAAGAAGTAGTGAGTTTTTTCTTATTCAATTCTATTCATTCCTTTTATCTTCCATGGAATTTATTTCATGTTATGTGAAGAAAATAACCTCCTATCTAACACCACTTTCTTTGAAGGATTTTGTGATGGTTCCTTTTGATGTTACACTTTCCATTGGTCTTTTTTCCTTGTATTACAACTTTTTTTCATATGAATTAATGATTAACCATTCTAGAATGATCTTATTGTCTGACAAACCCTACCTAGAAGGTAATGAAACATTTTACTCCATACTGTTCATTTTGTAATCTTAAATTTAACTGTAGTAAATGGGTAATAATGATATGACAAAGGGATATATTGAAATATCATGATCCAAATTTCAATTTACATATATCCAGTGTAATCATCACTTGTTCATGTATGCGCTTCACTTTATTCTTACATGCTTCTCAGACATGAGACTACATGAAATATAATTCATGTACTGATGTTTTATGCACAACACACATCAGATATTAATGATAAAATTATGACATAACAATAATTTTTTCCATACATGAGTCTCCTATAAGAATTTTTCCACCCTCACTTCCAAAGTTTCCTCAATAGGTATTGGGAACACCAGCACCTTAAATTTATAATGTCGTATTAATTTGAACAAGCACATGTAATATAATTAGAAACTCATGCAAGTGTGTACATTTTTATATGTTAAATATTATCATAGTGTGACTTGTGTAATTACTTTCCATTTTATACAAAAACAAAATTAGCATATTAGTACTTTTATTTTGATTACAAATTATTTATATCCTTAAATGTCTCCCACTATTTTGTAAAACCCTAGCAACCCTCGATACTAGAATTGGAATACATTGTCACATGATTATTCTAGTGGAAATGATCGTTGAACCTCCACTCAAAGTCTACAAGATTTGGGTATGCCACTAAATAGATATTTCAAGGTAGGCATTTGATTGGTCAACCACATTAACTCGTGGCTCCTTGATCAGTTGAGTGAATTCCTAGCTTATAAAATCATATATATTATTTACTCAATGATTGCTTCTAAATTTGAAGAATGTTAGATTTGGATACTTATTTTATTCCCACATTAGTTAATTCGACCCATTAATATCAAAATAACACTCTCGTAGTTGGAGGTACTATCAAGTTGGCTAATCAAGCACCATGTACACCTGGTTTTGTTCAAATTCAAATGATAGAATGCATTTTGTGACTTAATATATCTTTTAGGGTGTTTATATTTTTATTATATGATGAAATGAAATCATTTTCTACCTCATTAGAACGTACTATGTGATATCACTCACAAATAACAATGTAATAAATAGAAAATATCCATCGTGTCACATGTTCACTTTTTTATGCATGTTTCCTTATTATTTTATGTGAACTTTCATAAAACTACACAAACCTAAAAAAATAAACCATGAATAAATAAAATAAGATGATGTAATCATGATCTTATACTATTGGTTGATCCATTGAGTGAATAATGAATCAACCTATACCTTTAGGGTAACTCACTGAGTCATATCTCTTGTGACTCGAGTTGAAACACTAACCCATATAACACTTAAAGCTCGTGTATAGTGTGTCACCAATTCTCGGTGTGAAGTACGTTATTGATTGGCCTTGTCATTATAAAACAATACTTGCACATTGGAAAGGGGGTCTAGGGAATGCATAATACAGATAAAAACTTTTATCTGGGCACACAGCCCCTCATACATATACTAACGGAAAGATGACATGCAAATCATCATTAATTAAATAAATTATTACAAACATCCATTGCAATAATTAAATATATAAATAAAAAAACACCAGACTTGCATTTTTCTATCCATGGATCATGATCAATCAATACATATTAAACTCACATATAAAATAATTGGATAAAAAAATTAAATCTTCAATAAATTTTTTTTGATAGAAAATTTATTGAATTAAAAATTCACTCTTATTTTTAATTCAAAAATTTACATTGTTTAGTCCTAATGTTAATTTAATTTTAATTCTAAAGTTAAAATAATTTAATAATTTAATTTAATACCAAAATTAAATAATTTTTTTTATTATTAAAAATAATTTTTTTATACAAAAAATAGTATTTAATTAATTGACTTAATTAGAAAAATTAAATTAATTAATTAAACTAATTTTGATTATATAAAATATAACCATGCCCCGAAACCCCATGAAATCCCATGTGGGTCAGGTTGACACCACACAGGCCCATACTAGGCCATCCTAACCCCATCCAGAGGTGTTCTCGGTTAGAAAGGTATGCCCCGACAAGTTCTAGGTCATGTATACCCACAAGGACCAACTGCGGGGTGGTTTATGAGCAACTAAATCATAGGAATCTATAGTAGGGGTTTTCCTCACAGTTAGGGTTGGTTGTCTCACAATAGGGTTTGATTATAATCAAACTAGAAGAGGGTTTCGGCTTGGGGTCGGATAGATGGTGCTCGAGCAAGCCGAGCTGCCTGTGGCGGTCTAAGGCAATGCTACTCGAGAGTGTCTTCGACAATGGTCATTAGATGGTGGAACATGGTGGGGTTTGGGGATAAGTTGTAAGACTCATACATAGGGAGAATGGTGTTTGGAAATACATTTTTCAAAGTGATGTGGTCGACACCTGTGGATGATGGGAGCGAGGTCACCGGTTAGCTTCGATGTTGAACAGATGTTGCCTGCCACATGATAGGTGTGACCCTCTAGATCTCTCAAATTGTACCTAAAGGCCACAGATCTATATAAAATGTTAGAAGGTGAATGGGATCCATGGTGAATAGATAGTGTGGGTGTGGCTCAGGAAAATTAGGTGGAGGAGATGGATTTTTGCAGGTGAGAGGCGACTAGCAAAGTGTGATCTGGGAGGCAGCACTACTAGTGAGGAAGGGAGGTGTCGTTGGGCTCGGTTGTGGTTCTAAAGAGATGGAGGCAGATGGCCATGGGAGGTGGGGATCCCCATTGTAAGGAGTGTGGCCATAGGTGGTAGAACATTGGAGATGGCCTGCAGTGTTTGGTCAAGCTTCTTGAGGGAGAAGGCCTCAATGTCACATTGGGGGGACAATGTGGGGGAGACCATGGCAGCTAGGGATTCCATGATGATGTGGGTGTGAGATAGGTCTGGAGAGAGGCAACTTGAGGGAGGAGCGGTGTCCCCATGGGTTACGGGAGGTGGCACTAGGATGGGTTGTGCTAAAGGGAAGGGGAATGGGGTCCCTCTTGGGAAAATGGGAATATTCTTTTTCTCATATTTATCTCTTTGATATAAGTATCACTCACCAAAAATTCTTATATTATTTTATTATAAATCCTCATAATAGTATTTTTATATTTTATAAACTTATTCCACATTTATGTGGAAAAAAGGGTTTGGCTAGAGAAAATAATTCTTTGGATAGAATATGTTTTTTCGGTAGCTGGCACCTTGGTCAGAAACTGGGTTCATTAGAAACTATTTATTTTGATTCCTTCTGGTAAAACAAACATATATATATACATATAGAAATATATAAGTTCCCATATTTAATACCTAAAATAAAAAATTTCATTCATTATTTAAAACAACAGATGGCCGCAGACTGGTCATCCTAGGTCTAAATGAAACATCTTCTATGGTTCTGGGATTGGAATGATGCACTCTTCAAAGTTTAATGCAAATTTTACATTTTTCATTAGCTTAAAATCCTCACAAATCCCTTAAAATCCGCACACATACATTTGATACCAATTGAAGGTATTAGGGTGTGCAAAGGAAGCCAGTGGGTCTAGTATTTAAAATTTTTCACTCATGATCGACATAATAATGTCATTTTTGGAAAATCAAAGCCTCAATTCAAGCCCAAGAATCACACATGAAGAAGTTTAAGAACAAAAATAAACCATAAATACCTAGTTCAATATGAAGTTTTTTGTTAATCATTCATTCTTCACTGGAGATCACTTATCAAAGAATCCTAATTCAAATTCTTCTAAATCGTCCATAGGTTCTTCAAAAATATAAAGGAGCATCGATCACCAAATTCTGAGTGTTAGTGCAAAGATCTTACAACACCTTCGACATCCCAACAATCACTGAATCAGTGTTATTATGATGCATGAGGGAGATCTCGATATGATCACCTCAATCAAGATCTTCTCATTCCAGAGTATGGTAGAGGATAGAGAATCTCTCAAGAGATTATAGTGAAAATTCTTCAAGTGAGATCCTCTCTCTTCCTCTTTTTAATGAGTTATGTAATTACCCGAAAAAGGATCTTCGACCCCCATAATATTTATTAATAACTATATAGAATATTAACGATAAACTATGAATACTATACAAAATCATAAATATCATTTATATTTTTATCAATTTATTTTAATATAATAAATATATTACATGATAAAATCAATCCATTAACTCAACTCATTCATCCTTCATATATTAAATGAACCATGAATAATATTTATTCGTATAATATTTTTCATATATTTACATTAATAATTATCAATACATTTAATAAATAAATTAATTGCTAATTATTATAAACTTGAATAATAGGAATTTACTTATTTATTAGCAATTTTACATCCTCAGATAAATCTCGGACCCTAGTGGTGGTCCCACCATGTCTTATATACCTTTTCACTAGAATATAATAGCTTCTTGAATACGCTATTGTGTTAGACCCTCTAGGATCTTATCTCAATAGCATTAAATATTATTCGCAGACTAAGAGAAGAATCTAGTAACCCATCATGGCCCATAAAGAGATAAGAAGTTGTCATAGCAAAGACAATCAGCCTATGAACATGCACTATATAATATAATCTCTTTGTCTTAAGATCACTACTGGAATGTTGGTTTTTCCCCACACTTACATACCAACGGTTTCATAGAACTGTTGGTAAAGGATGGTTTAGAGAAGTTTTTACCAACGGTTATAGTAAATCATTGGTAATGATGTGTTTAAGGGGATTTTTACCAATGGTTCAATGAAAACCGTTGGGGAAAATGTGGCTGGGGGAGGTTTTTACCGATGGTTTATTAAACCGTTGGTATAGGTGTGGTTGGCACAAGTATATACCAATGGTTTTTAAAAACCGTTGGCACAAGTTTCCCCCAAATTGCCAGTCGCCCTTCCTCTCCCCCATTCGGATACAGAACCCTAAACGGGAGCAGCAGCAGCCGATTTAGGCGATTTTGGAGCTCCTTCTGCCGGACTAGTTTGGATCTTCGACCTCCTTCAGGTTACTCTTCTTCTTTATCTAATATTTCGGTTTTTATATTTCTATAATCATTACACTCATTGAAGATAGTATAATGAGACATAGGATTTTCACCACATGTGAGGATATGAATCCATGTGATGCATCAGTATCAAAATGATAGGATTTACTAGTAGAGGCTACTTTGATCTTACATCTCACTATAGATCGTATGCCACCCTTCTCCATGTGGGTAGGTTTTACATAATAGATATTTCATGAACCATGGACATGTAATAAAACCTCATTGTTTGGAATAGGAACACACTGATTTCTCAGTGTAATTATGGCATGGATGACACAGCCACAACCACCACATCCACAACATGATCAAACATCACTTATATATCTTCATTTGTGATATTGAGCTATTAAAACAATTCCAAAACTTGTTTTTGAATATGTATATCACAAGTCACTACTAGAGGGATGGTCTATCAGAAACACTTCATGTTGACTATCCTTCCACATGGTTGAGACTCTATTGGGTCATTATCACATGAAATGTTCTTAATGCCCCCTCTTCCACACTGTTGTAGGAAAACTGAGAAACCAGTAATTCAATCATGACCGTTAATCATCTCATAGGAATCCCCAAAAAAATCCTACCACATGATGTCGGTATACTAGTTCAATAGTCTATAATTCTATCCTATTCGCCCATGACCTCCCTCAGCTTCTAATATATAAATAGTGTATGCTTCATAATTTCAGTATTATAGGTCAATATTAACACGTCATCCATGGATCATACAACATTTCAATGACTTCCTGTAAAGTGTCTCCCTCACAATATCTCATCAAAAATGTACGTTGTTGAAAAATATCATAGTTCGTATCTCAAAATTATAGGACATTTCATTCACACTTTAAACCAGGTCATTAAACACAAACTTCTCCTAAAACTAGAGATGTAATGGAATATAATCATAAAAACAACTAGTGAAACTTCTTTTTTCCCACTAAAACTATTAATCTGGGTCAAGACTTAATTTAAACATTCAATATTCAAATTCAATTTGTTTTTATTTGATATTTCATTTTAACTTATACACTTTAAATAATATTTCACAATTAATTTTAAATGTTTCTACTCATATTTCACTAAATTTATATTTAAATGGGACCCCACCCCCTGGACACACCGCTCACCTCCTTGGACAGCCCGCCCGCCCCCCTGGACTCCCCTTACCCCATTGGAAAGCCTAAACACCTCCGCGGACAGCCCGCCCACCTGGACACCCTGACCCCCCTAGACACCCCCCGACCCCCTGGACACCTCCAACCCCTCGGACGGCCCCACCACCCCCTAGACACCCTGCACCCCCCCCCCCCCTAGACACCCTGCACCCCCCTTGGACACCCTGTACAGCCCCCGGACAGCCCACTCACCTCTTTGGATAGCCCGCCCACCCCCGGACAGCCTGCTCACCTCCTTGGACAGCCTACCCCCTGGACACCCTGTACCCCCCCTGGATAGCCCCACCCACCCCCTGGACACCCCGCTCACCTCCTTGGATAGCCCGCCCACCCCCCTGGACACCCCTCACCCTCCTTGGACAGCCCGCCCACCCCCCTGGAGACCCTGCACCCCCCTTCGACACGCTGTACCCCCCACCCCCGGACAACCCGCTCACCTCCTTGGACAGCCCCTCCCCCCCCCGGACAGCCCGCTCACCTCCTTGGACAGCCCACCCCCTGGACACCCCTCTCACCTCCTTGGAAATCCCCACCCACCCCCTAGACACCCCTCTCACCTCCTTGGACAGCCCTCCCACCCCCTGGACACCCCGCACCCCCCTTGGACACCCTGTACCCCCCCCCCCCCCCCTCGGATAGCCTGCTCACCTCATTGGACACCCCCCCCCCAGACAGCCCGCTCACCTCCTTGGACAGCCCACCCCCTGGACACCCTGTACCCCCCCCCCCCCGGACAGCCCCACCCAACCCCTGGACACCCCGCTCACCTCCTTGGACAGCCCGCCCACCCCCCTGGACTCCCCCTACCCCAATGGACAGCCTGACCACCCCCGTGGACAGCCCGCCCACCTGGACACCCCGACCCCCCTAGACACCCCCCGACCCCCTGGACACCTCCGACCCCCCGGACGGCCCCACCCCACCTAGACACCCCGCACCCCTTACTAAGAAATCCTTGAATATAGGCATTAGAAATTATGTATCTTATTTTCTTATATACACTGTATTTTGTTGTGTTTCTTAATATGATTCTCATATAGGGTAATGTGTCAGTTATGATTTTATATAAAGTAAACAATTTTCATTTACCTAAATATTTTTTTGATTATACTTCAATATTATTGAATTGCTTTGAAATGAAATATTGCAGTTTTTTTACAAAATGGACAGAAGTTGGATGTACGAAACTGATCGGTTTTCAACCGATTTTCAAAATAATTTGAACAGATTTCTAGATTTTTCATTCGACAAGGCTTCAGATAGTGGTCGCATACACTGCCCATGTTTTAATTGTGTTGGAAGACCTTGGTTGAGTCGTGACACAGTTAGTTATCATATAACCAAATATGGTTTCCAAAGAAACTATTATGTGTGGTATCACAATGGAGAGAAAATGGAATCTCAAAATGTTGATGATCCAAATGATAAGACTGAATTGGAGAGTTTGATATATGATCGGTTTCCATTTATTCGGCATCATGAGAAGGACAGGATGTCCAGCCAACAATATTTCGATACAAGCACACATGATGCGTCCAATGAAAATGATGATGTTGATAGGGTAAAAAATTTAATGATGCTACGACGACTCCAGTATATCGACAATGTGGTAAAATGAAAAAGTTATAATTTTTAATCCAATTGTTTCATGGGAATAATATGTATGGGATTTCAAATACTACAATTGATTACATTCTTACCTTCTTGAAGGACTTAATTCTAGATGATGCAGATATTCCCTCAAACCACTATATGGCATGGAAGTTAGTTGATGAACTTGGATTCTCAAAAAAAATCATGCTTGCTTGAATGATTCCAGCTTATTTTGGGAGGAAACTGCTGAAAGAATTGATTGTATCAAATGTGGAACCTCCCGATGGAAGCCAAAATATGATGGATCACCATCTCGTGTGCCACAAAAAGTAATGTGTCACTTTCCATTGATACCCAAATTACAGAACCTTTTCATTTCTGATGAAATAATTGAAAAAATGTGATGGCATGACACCGAGAGAAAAAAGAATAATGAAGAGTTGGTTCACCTTGCAGATGGATTTGCATGGCAGAGATTTGATTCTTGATATCCTGAATTTGCAGTCGACATGCATAATGTGAGACTGGGTATTTCATGTGATGGTTTTAATCCATTCGGGCAGATGCTTACTTCGCACAGCACATGTCCGGTTTTCATACACATTTATAACCTTCCCCCTTGGTTGTGTATGAAAAAGCCTTACACTTTCTTGAGTATACTGATATCTGCCCCTTTTGATCCCGGCAATGATATAGATGTATACATGCAACCTTTAATAAAAGAGTTGAAACTTCTTTGGGATGTGGGTGGTCCCATATACGATTCATGTTCAAAAGACATATTTCATATGCGTGTTGTGCTTATGTGGATGATCAATGATTTTCCTGCTTATGCAATGATGTCTGGATGGAGCACTAAAGGAAAATTTCCATGTCCTATTTGTATGAAGAATACTCGATCGAGAAGACTGAAATATTGTCATAGTTTTAGTTTTATGGGACATCGATGATTCTTTCCAATGAACCATCCATATAGAAACAATCGTCGAAGATTTGACAATACTATAGAGAATGACGCTCCACCTCAGTGTATGTCTGGAACTGATGTGCTTAATGAATTGAAAGATTTCAGTTATTCATTTGGGAAGTGTGTAATGAAATCTAGAAAGAGGGAAAATGTTTCCAATGATACTTGTTACAATTGGAATAAGAAAAGTATATTCTTTGAGTTTCCATATTGGTTAACCAACTTGTTAAGTCATTGCCTAGACGTAATGCACATTGAAAATAATATATGTGAAATGTTGCTTTCGATTATTTTAAATGTCAAGGGGAAGAAAAAAGATGATTTATGATATCGGCGTGACTTGGTAGATTGGGGGATCAGACCAGAATTGCATCCTGTCTGTATCAGTGAAAATAAATGGCAAGTTCCATGTGCTTCTTATGTGATGACACCTTCTGAAAAAATCAATTTCTGGAAGTGCTAGAGACTATTAATGTTCCTGATGGCTATTCAAGCAATATATCAAAACGGGTCAATAGAAAATATTTGAAGCTGAAATCTTTGAAGACTCATGATTATCACGTCCTTTTGCATGATTTGATTCGAATAGAAATCCGTCATCTCTTGTCCAATAATGTTAGAGTCTCAGTTATTCGGTTGTGCTATTTGTTTAGAGATCTTTGTGCTAAGAGGCTATCCAAATCCTTCTTGCAAAAACTGTTGGTAGAGACACCATTAATTTTGTGCAAGTTATATAAAATATTCCCTCTATCATTTTTTACATGCATGTTGCATCTGACTGTCCATCTTCTGACAGAAATACTTCTTGGAGGACCTGTTGCTTTCCGTTGGATATATCCAACTGAAAGAAACATGTGCACATTGAAATCATATGTTCAGAACAGGAATTATCCCAAAGGTTCTATTGTGAACGGTTACTTGGCTCAAGAATGTATGGATTTATGCGCAATGTATTTGTCTGATCTTACTACGAGAGTAAATAGACCAATGATAAATGAAGAAGAATAGTATGGAAAAATTGAACCCAGTTTTCCATCACTTCCTTAGACAGGAGTAATTCCAGGATCATATACATTGATGACATTAAGCCTTGAAGAGCGAGAGATGGCACATCGCACAGTGTTGTTCAATTGTGATTTGTTCGATGATTATATCAAGTAAGTAAATTTTACATTTATCTCTTATCTTATCTCTTGTAATTCTAAATATTTGTTAAACTATTATTATTTTTATCTACAGAGAACATAAATAATTGATATATAGAAAGCATCATTCTTTATCTTTGAGAAGGAAAGAGACTTTGCATAGCAAAGGGTTTTCTGCTTGGTTGGAATTGAAGGTAAAAATATTTCTGTAATAACTAAATAAAAATAATATTTAATTAAGTTTACTATTTTTTTATATTTCAAGTATTGAGTTTTCCTATTGACTCTGTTTCTGAGGAAACAAGATCTTTGGCTTTTGGTCCTAATACCATGGTTCGTGCTTGTAAATCACTTGTGATCAATGGATATAAATTTATTATCACTGAATGAGCAAGAAACATGAGAACACAGCATAATGGTGTTATGCTAACTGCCACAACAGACTGTTATGCCAGTTCATCGGATACTAGACCTCGTTCTAAAAATGTTGCTTATTATGGAGTCGTGGAGAAAATAATAATTTTGGATTATTACTCACATGGTCGAGTCACGATGAGGAAATGTCAATAGTTTGATTCAATGACGAGGCAAGGCACCTTTATTGATGATTGTGGATTTCAAGTTATTGAAATGACTCGCACTCTTGCCACCGATGAACCATATGTATTAGCATCAATGATGAAACAAGTTTTTTATGTCAAACATCATCGTCATCCTAAATTCGGTGTAATTATTGAAGTAAATTCCAGACATGTTTTTGATGATGGTGATGATGAAGTTGACACTATCCCTACTGCAATTGGAAGCAATCTGTTTATTACTTATGATGATGCCAATAACTCAATTGTCAGAGTTGATTGTGAACCTGAAGTTGTGGTGGGAAATATATAGAATCATACAGTCGTGTTCTCACCTACATCATTCAGAGTGTGTATCCTTGTACTTAACTTCAAACCACCATAAATCTTATTTTAATTTATGTTTTTTATCAGAATGGTTTTTATATATTTTTTTGGTTTACACAGTAGTTATCTGTTTTTAATTACTTCCATATTTGTTTTCATTGCAGGAAATGACACCCATTGAAGAGAGGTGATGGAAAAAGATGACAGATAATAATCGTCGCATGATACAGATGGGTGTTCCTCCACTCATCCATGTTGTGAGTATTTTATTTAAAATATAAATATTTCAATAACTTATAATATCATGTGTTTACTTATGTGTTAAACTTTTTTTGAGGATCGACCCCCTAGACGAGAGATAACTGACGAGGAGCCTGATATTGCTCCCAGTAGAGTGGCTGGTGGTAGGAGGGGGTGGTGTTAGAGATGGACGATCATCTAGTGGGCCTGATACTGAGGTCGGTGGTACGAGAGCTCATGGGGTGAGAGTTAGATGATCCACCGCCACAGATGTATCTTCTTCACCCCATTTTGATCCTGGTGTGTCTCCAGGGACACGCGGGATATTTAAACCTCCGATGTTTACACTACCAGTTGGCCAGACATCTGTGCCATCATCTTTTGATTCTAGTTCATTATCCCCAAGCTATTATACTCCACATTCTTTGACTCCTGATGTGACATAGTATGCGACTGAGGAGTGTACACTGAGGGACACTCTACCTGTACAGGATATTCCTTCAGCTTCTTCACATCCAGTGACGCCCATTGATCCGACTACCACGAATATATTTATCTGACTCTATCAAATTTTTATACCAAAATTTATTTTATTATAACTTGTACTGATATTATTTCTCTTTAATAACAGATTCATCTATAGATAGGAGGTGGGGGAGGGGGAATACTCACTTGCATGCGGTATGGAACCGCCAGACACAGTTGATGGTTGAATATAATGCTGATGGACAAATGATTGAGAAAACTGGGCAGGAATGTCGGGGGTTTTGGCGACGCTAGCCAAATACTCCGATATCATTCCGGTCAGCCCTCTCTCTTGGAGACAACTGCCACACAAAGTCAAAGATAACATGTGGGCACAAATATGGGTAAAAAATCTATTGGATTTAATGTAGTATTTTTTTGTATTTATATGAACTAATCTATTGGTTTTTAGCTTCGGTTTAACTTCCCTGATGGCGAAGGTGCACGACCAGCGCGTTTAAAAGAGTTGGGAGAGATTTGGAGAGATTATAAGCATGACATGTATGTTGGATGGTGTGATAGAGTGGGCACAGATTTAAATACTTTACCTATCGTGGATGACTGCCCGATAGAGCAATATCGCCAAATGATTACCCATTGGGCGACTGCCAAATTTAAGATATTAATCTCATTTGAGGTATTTAAATCAGAGTTTTCATATTTTGAATTAATATAAAATTATTTATTATTAAACATTATTTTGGAATCTTCTGAGAAAAACAAAAAAAAATTGATTCAAAGCAATACCCCCACACTTTGGGGCACACAACTATGTCAGATCATGAGAGGCAGCTGGTACGATATAGTTTTTTATAATTTTTCTTTAGGACTTTCCCTTTTTATTATTTCCTACTTAAATTATGTGATTTATTGAATATTGAATATATGATTATACTTGCACTTTATATTGTTTCAATGTCATTATAGAAGCATAAATTGAATATTGAAGGACATATCCCTCGAGCAAAATTGTTTTGCTCGAGTAGAATAAAAAAATATGGAACTGCGGTAAATGAATCAACCCAAGAAAAGATTGTAAGTTTTAATTTGTTTATTTAAAAGTTTAATATCTATTTTGAAATTTATTAATCTATTAATATTATTAACAGGCTACTTTAGAGGCTCTTAATGCCCAGGAGCCTGACAATTTTGGGCCACACGATCATTTATATCAGGTTTTGGTAGAGGAGCACTCTGGTCGAGTACGCTGCCGACCTGGTAAGAATATAGTCCCTTTGAGGTATTGGTCCTCTCTGGGTATCCATTCTTGTACGAATGAGTTGGAACAGGTCAAAGAGAAAGCAAGACAATCAGATAAAAGGGTCATAGAGTTGGAAGTACAAGTTCAAACGAGAGACAAAGAATTTATGAAACTGATGAAAGCTTTATCTTCATCACTTCCACCAGAGGCTAGCGCGACTTTTCATACATTTATGTCATCGATGGGTGCATTATCCAATGCACCAGGTGACAGCTCCAGTGGAGATCGAGATCATGACGTTCCTGGCGATGATGAGGATACTGAAGAGGACGAGGGCGAGGATGCGGATGAGGATGAGGGTGAGGATGGGTCCGAGGGTGAGGAATGGGGCCGAGGGTGAGGATGGGGCTGAGGACGAGGATGAGGTCGACGATGAGCATGGGGACGATGATGAGGATGATGATAAGGAAAAGATGGTGGAGAGGATGAGGTTGATGATGATAGTGGTGATGATGATGGTGATCAGGGGCAGATTGATCCATTTCATTTTTGAATTCTGTATAACTCTTTATTTTTCAACCTGGTTTTCCACTATGGGGTTTTCCTCTACTTCATAGGGATGTTGTTATCAGATCTCTTTTTTTCACTTGATTATTATTGTATGATTAGTATACTACCTAGACCTTTAGTATTCCTTGGTACTGTGATTCCTTGTATGATATCTAGTTTGATAAGTTAATATGGACATCTTAATATTCAAAAACAATCACTCGAAATTAGGGGTGTCCATGGGTCGGGTCGGGTCGGGTCGGGTAATAGATGTTCTAGGGCCTAAGGACATATGGTCATCCATAAGTAAGATTTAGGGCCTAAGGACATGACATGAAAAATTATGTGTTTTAGATCCATGGGTAATATTGGGCGTTCATTTTAAAAATAATAAAATGAGGGTTTTTAAGGTGGAAAATAATTTATTAGGTGATGAATTACCTTGGTTAAAAAATATAAATAAGTGTGTGTCTTTTTTATTTTTATAAATGGATTTTAATGATAATGAAATATTGGTTAATTTCTTTGGTTAAAAATTTTATTTTTAACATTTTTATTCTCTATTTTATATATTTTCATTGATTGGGAATATAATTTACAAACAAAAAATACTTATAATATTAATATGTATTAAATTGATTAATTTTGTGAAATTTTTATATTGTCATTTCTGATGTGTATGAGTCAACCCCGCCTCAATCCGAGGGTCGGTGTGGCTGGTACCACTAAAAGTGTCTTTCTTTTTTTAAAATGGATGGGCTTTTAATTAAAATAAAATACATACGGAAAACCGACCAAACTCATTCGAATTATGTTGAAACTTTAGGAAAATGATCCATGGGTCATTTGTGACATGTACGAGTCAACCCCGCCTCAATCCGAGGGCTGGTGTGGCCGGCACCACTCAAACTGTCTCACTTTTCTTTGAAATGCGCAACAGTTTAAGTAAAAACAACAACTGCCATATGGGAAATGGACCAAACGCATTCGGATTCTATTTATACTTTAGGAAAAGTATCCATGGGTCATTTTTGTCGTGTACGAGTCAACCCCGCCTCAATCTGAGGCACGGTGTGGCCGGTACCACTCAAACTGTCTCACTTTTATTTGAAATGGATAGGATTTTAAGTGAAAACAACTATCGGCATACGGAAAACCGACAAAAAGCATTCGGATTCTATTGAAACATTAGGAAAAAGATCCATGGGTCATTTGTGATGTGTACGAGTCAACCCCGCCTCAATCCGAGGCGTGGTGTGGCCGGAACCACTCAAAGTGTCTCACTTTTCTTTGAAATGGACAACAGTTTAAGTAAAAACAACAACTAACATACGGGAAATGGACCAAACGCATTAGGATTCTGTTGATATTTTAGGACAAGTATCCATGGGTCATTTTTGTCATGTATGAGTCAACCCCGCCTCAATCTAAGGCACGGTGTGGCCGGTACCACTCAAATTGTCTCACTTTTATTTGAAATGGACAGGATTTAAAGTGAAAACAACTACCGGCATACGAAAATCTGACCAAACTCATTTTCATTCTATTGAAACTTTAGGAAAAACGATCCATGGGACATTTGTGACATAAACGAGTCAATCCAGCCTCAATCCGAGGGCCGGTATGGTCGGTACCACTAAAAGTGTCTTTATTTTGTTTAAAATGCATGCGCTTTTAATTAAAATAAACGACATACGGAAAACCGACCAAAAGCATTCAGATTATGTTGAAACTTTAGGAAAACGATCCATGGATCATTTGTGATGTGTACGAGTCAACCCTGCCTCAATCCGAGGGCCAGTGTGCCCAGCACCACTCAAAGTGTCTCACTTTTCTTTGAAATGGACAACAGTTTAAGTAAAAACAACAACTGACATACAGGAAACGGACCAAATACATTCAGATTATGTTGATACTTTCGTAAAAGTATCCATGGGTCATTTGGGTCGTTTACGAGTCAACCCCGCCTCAATATGAGGCACGGTGTGGCCAGTACCACTCAAACTGTCTCACTTTTATTTGAAATGGACAGGAATTTAAGTGAAAACAACTATCGACATATGGAAAACCGGCCAAATGCATTCAAATTCTGTTGAAACATTAGTAAAACGATCCATGGGTCATGTGTGATGTGTACGAGTCAACCCCGCCTCAATCCGAGGCGCGGTGTGGCCGAAACCACTCAAAGTGTCTCACTTTTCTTTGAAATGGACAACAGTTTAAGTAAAAACAACAACTGACATACGGGAAATGGACCAAACGCATTCAGATTCTATTGATACTTCAGGAAAAGTATCCATGGGTCATTTTTGTCATGTACGAGTAAACCCTGCCTCAATCTGAGGTACGGTGTGGCCGGTACCACTCAAACTATCTCACTTTTATTTGAAATGGACAGGATTTTAAGTGAAAACAACTATCGGCATACGGAAAACTGACCAAATGCATTAGGATTCTGTTGAAACTATAGGAAAACGATCCATGGGTCATTTTTGATTTGTACGAGTCAACCCCACCTTAATCCGAGGGCCGGTGTGGCTGGTACCACTAAAAATGTCTTTCTTTTGTTTAAAATGGATGCGCTTTTAATTAAAATAAATGACATACAGAAAACCAACCAAATGCATTCGGATTTTGTTGAAACTTTAGGAAAATTATCCATGGGTACTTTGTGATGTGTATGAGTCAACCCCGCTTCAATCCGAGGGCCGGTGTGGCCGACACCACTCAAAGTGTCTCACTTTTCTTTGAAATGGACAACAGTTTAAGTAAAAACAACAACTGACATACGGGAAATGGACCAAACGCATTCGGATTCTGTTGATACTTTAGGAAAAGTATCCATGGGTCATTTGTGTCATGTACGAGTCAACCTTGCCTCAATCTGATGCACGGTGTGGCAGGTACCACTCAAACTGTCTCACTTTTATTTGAAATGGACAGGATTTTAAGTGAAAACAACTACCGGCATACGGAAAACCGACCAAACGCATTTGGATTATGTTGAAACTTTAGTAAAACAATCCATGGGTCATTTGTGACGTGTATGAGTCAACTCCGACTCAATCTGAGGGCCGGTGTGTCCGACACCACTCAAAGTGTCTCACTTTTCTTTGAAATGGACAACAGTTTAAGTAAAAACAACAACTGACATACGGGAAATGGACCAAACGCATTCAAATTCTATTGATACTTTAGGAAAAGTATCCATTGGTCATTTTTGTCATGTATGAGTCAACCCCACCTCAATTTGAGGCACGGTGTGGCCGGTACCACTCAAATTGTCTCACTTTTATTTGAAATGGACAGGATTTTAAGTGAAAACAACTACCGGCATACGGAAAACCGACCAAACACATTCGGATTCTATTGAAACTTTAGGAAAATGATCCATGGGTCATTTTTGATGTTTACAAGTCAACACTGCATCAATCCGAGGGCCGGTGTGGCCATTACCACTAAAAGTGTCTTTCTTTTGTTTAAAATGAATGCGCTTTTAATTAAAATAAATGACATACGGAAAACCGACCAAACGCATTAAAATTGTGTTGATAATTTATAAAAACGATCCATGGGTCATTTTTGACGCGTACGAGTCAACCCCGCCTCAATCTGAGGCACGGTGTATCCAACACCACTCAAAGTGTCTCACTTTTCTTTGAAATGGACAACAGTTTAAGTAAAAACAACAACTGACATACGGGAAACGGACCAAACGCATTCGGATTCTGTTGATACTTTAGGAAAAGTATCCATGGGTCATTTTTGTTGCGTACGAGTCAACCCCGCCTCAATATGAGGCACGGTGTGGCCGGTACCACTCAAGCGGTCTCACTTTTATTTGAAATGGACATGATTTTAAGTGAAAACAACTACCGTCATACGGAAAACCGACCAAACGCATTCGGATTCTGTTGAAACTTTAGGAAAACGATCCATGGGTCATTTGTGATGTGAACGAGTCACAAATGAAAATGGATTTTTCATTTACATGAAAATGAATATGGATTTTTCAATGTAATCTACTTGGTCCCAAAGCATGAACCAAACAGGTTGTGAGACATAATACCAGTAGGCATCCACCACAAGATTTGTGCCCAAATTTTAGTGAATATACATGTATAAAAACAAGGTACAAAAGTAAACATAGTATAAAGAAATCAACAATCATTAAATATTGAAGTAAAGAATAGCTAAAACTTTCCTTGGATACATAAATATCTTTCCTAAACGCATGTCACTGTCTTGACCTCAGGAAAAAAACACATCCTCTCCCTCAGGCATCACAGTCTCTCCCTCAGACATATCACAATCTCACCCACATGTATCATATGTAATTAATCTATTAACTGGTAAAAATAAGTACCTCATTTAATTTAAATTATTACATCGCAGACTATTATCAACACACCTCATCTAATCTAACTATTACATGGCATAATAATAATCAAATCACCTCATGTAATATTACTATCACATCGCTTTTTAATAATCAATAATCCATCCTAAACAAAAAAATTCATGGAAAGCAGTATGCATCTAAGGCGTCATGGGCCAATAGCTCTAACAAATTAATCAAGGGAAACACAAACCTGTGGTTCCCTATCTCAAAGAAATAACCTTAATAACCTAATCAACCAATATCATATGATAATAATGGTGTAATTTCAAGTCGTGTATACCAAAAACATGGGTATATGAGTTTTAGGGACCTATAATTCTTGACAAAACAACATATAAACACAACCCACCTACCTCGTAGTCGTGAGAACAATATTGTTGAATATCGGATCTTGATTAATCCTAGATCATTTAAAATCCACAAAAGATTCATAAATTATCAAATCTATATCTATAAAATGAGGAGAGAAATCAGGAGGATAGGATTAAGGTGAAGGGAGAACTCATTGGTGGGATCCCAATGCACCTTCTAGAGTTCTGATTGGACATTGATAGGAGAATCAGTGGCTCAGAGAATAATTGTCTCTCTTGGCCAAACTTGGATGAACCAAGGTAAAAAGAAGTTAATTCTGTAAATGAGACATGACCCCTCTCCCTTATATTAAATAAAAAATAAAATACATGACATTTCCTTTAACAATACACACTGTGTATAAGCTTTTACTGGGCCTCACCTTAAGAGGCATGACCACGACACAACATGACTCTGTACATGGCTGAGACACGACCTGTACGTGGTCTGGAAAGGATATCAATGTTCATGGTGTGTACACTGAATTACATGGCTTGTACATCAAAATTTCCCAATTTTACATTTTCCTCAAAGCAACCTGAATACAAAATCCATACATGGAAATGGGGAATTGGGTTCTTATAGTTTGATTATCACACCATAGATCTTTTTTCTATCTCAACCAAGCACCAAAATCATTGTTTTCTTCAATCTAGTGGTCTAAAATCACATTACGATCTTAATAAAGCCTTATGTTTCATCGGCCCCATGTAACGGATCAATGATAGATATGAAGCAAGACAAATTTGTTTATTTCTCTCTTTTTGGTCATTATTTGGCTTGGAATCTCTAACTAATGATTTTTTATCATGTTTTATTCAGTCTTGCATTATAATATTCACACATTCAGGTTTTATTCAGCTTCATAATGCATATGATTATATATTTTCTCATTACTAATGACCTCAACTAAAGGTTAATATCTTTAATAATGTGTAAATTATTTTTTCCAACTTTTATATCTTGTATCAATTAGTTGTTCACATTCAATATATCATTACTTGTTAATATTACATTAAAATTATTTTATACAATATTTCTTGCTAAGGAGTATTATTGAGGTGATAAGATATTGGATGTTGTGTGTTTCTACATTGTCATTTAGTTTAGTGAGTTGGGTTTTAAAATTAGTTTTCATTGATAAAACAGCATGTTCATTTTGGTTTTGAAAATGTTGGTGCATGGGAGAGCTGAAAAATCCATTTTCATGTAATTGCATAACATGAGATGGTTTTGTAATGGGTTTTCATGAAAATGGATTTTTCATTTAGATGAGCTGAAAAATCCATTTTCAAGTCTGTTTCAAGTCTGTATGTAGGTGTACAGTGGAGGGGCTACTGGAGGGAGGGGGGCTGCTATGTGCAGTTCTGGAAAAACTCTGTACCAATGGTTATAAACCATTGGTATAAGGGTGCTGGGTTTTTGAAAAAAAAACTATACCAACGGTTTAAAACCGTTGGTATAGGTGTTCTGTGTTTCTGGAATAACCTATACCAACGGTTTTAAACCGTTGGTATAGGTGTCTGGATTTTTTGAAATCTAATACCAACAGTTTATAACCGTTGGTATAGGTGTTGCTGGAAAACCAATACCAACGGTTCTAAACTGTTGGTATAGGTTTTCCTGAAAATCACATTACCAACGGTTTAAAACCGTTGGTATAAGACTTCCTCAAATTCATTACCAACGGTTATAAACCTTTGGTACACATTGGGTTAAATTTATTTAACCCATATACCAACGGTTTGGATCAAACTATTGGTATAAGGCTTTCCTCACAGCTTACTAGCCAACGGTTTGGAAAATCGTTGGTATAGGGTATACCAACAGTTTTCCAGACTATACCAACGGTTTTTAACCGTTGGTATAACCTTCTTTTCTAGTAGTCGATATCTCATAAAGTAGCATGCACATTTTTAAAATATTAATTTCTTGATTTATTTATTTTTTGATCTAATTAAATGGATTTACCTTCAATTACCATGGCCAAGTATTTATAAAGTTACTATCATCCTAATGCACCAGGCCCAAGATATTACTTCCCAAACTCAGAACCGAAAAATTATATCTTGGTCATTCAACTAATGTCATACCATAAATGACTCACCCAACACAATCTATCTCACCACAATTTCATTATCATGGTTTTTTCCTTACATCAATGTATGCGATCAAATGGAACACATTGATAATTATCTCAAGTCAGGAGACCAATACACATGTTCATAGATAAGAACAACCAATGACACCTGAAACAAGTGGTGTTCTTATTGGCGTGTTTTCCCTCATGATCTCAACTACTAGAGGTCACCACATGTAAACTTTATGAGAATAAGTATCAATTCCTACAAGACCCTATCACCTGATAATCAGGAATATACTTTTTTCTAGTAAGTATGATGTATCTAGACCATAGGACATATATTTAATATTAATTTCATAGTTTCTCAAGGTTTTTATTATAGCTTTAGATCTGTTTTAACCTTTTGATATGATGATTAATCTACGGATATTATAATTAAATAATGGATTTAGAAATGTGTACACTATAATGTTAAGAGTACATCATGCATATCTTAATGTATGAATGAAATGGTAATTGAAATTTACAGATAAATTTGGGTCTAGCGGACCCACTTTAACAACATTTTGTCCTTTAAATATACTAGAGGAAACCTTAGGGAACCTCTTCCTCTCCATCCTCCTCTATGATAAAAATACCCAAATTCTAGATCATTTTCATTTGGATAGATCAAGAGCCTATAGTAATGTCATAACTCCTATTTTTTTTAGACATCAACTCCTTAATTTTCTAGTTGTCTCATTATACCTAGTGTAATATTCCCTATTTCTTAAGTGGTTTCCTACTCTCTCAATTTCTTTGGTTTCAAACCAAACCAAAGGTTAGAAATTGAAATTTTTGCTTATCTGATTGAATGGTAGTTGGTTCCTAAGTCTAACACATATTCTCTCTTATTTTTTCAATTGTATAGTTTGTGAGGTCACACCAGATATAGGGTATTTACCTTGAATTTATTAAATTATATTACCTTGGTTTTTTCATTAATTAAAATGTTTAATTTAGATATTCTCCCTTATCTTGGAAAGTATTTATTAAATGGTTAAGTCATGTTATAATTGTTCCAAGTGGGGTGTTATGTATAGGATTTGGTGATTGGGAAATAGAGTTTCATAATCATAATTTTAATGAAATTGAATTTATTCTTCAATCGGGCCTTTTTAAATAGAATTATAATTTTTTAAATGATAAATTTTTTTTGGCCTACCATGATTGAAATGTAATGATGTTCTTACCAATTTTTGAATTTTTTTAGAGATTATAAAAGTATTTTTTTTATTTTGAAAATCATGTGGTTTCCATGGTAATGATGGGGTGACTTGGTGACATTTTATAAAAGGGGAAGGTGGAATTGTGTGGCATTTTGGTTATGTTTTTTGGTAAAGTTTTTTCTATAAAAATGGATTCAATATCATCAAGTGGTCTATTGCAAACTGAAGTGGTTGGAATTGGCTTTTTCATAAATATAAAATAGTTATGAATTGGAATTGAATTAGTCTAATTCTTTTAATAAAATGGTGCACAGTTATGAAAATGTTTTAAGGAAATGAAAATACCCAAATGGGTTTTCATTGTTTTATGAATTATGAAAATGAAATCTTAGAGTGGTTTGTTTTAAAAGTAATGAAAATTGCCTCTTGGGGTGGTCTTATTTTCAATATAATAAAAATTCTGGTTATGGTGGTTTTCTAAAGGTGATGGAAAATTCACATTGAGGGAGTATTTTTTTAAAAGGAAAGTAAAACAACCTTAAGGGTTTTTGTGGTTTGAGGGTGACAAAACTCCAATTAGGGTAGTGTGGGTTACTATTTTTATCATGTCATAGACAAAGAAAACTCCCATAGGGTAGGTCCATGTTATTATTCTTATTATAAAATATACTAATAAAAAACTATTATGGGGAGGTTTATGATACTTTAATATGTATACCAGAGAAACCCATGCTTATTATTGAGTGGTATGGTCAACATGATTTTCTTAGAGACTCTCCAGTACAGGATAAAGAATATATTTTCCATTAGGGTTATAACAACCCATATATTTCATATACTTTATTTCTTGATCTATTACATTAAGTTACAAATAACATAATCCAAAAAAAATAGATTGCCTCAGTTTCATTGAGTAATTAGATACATACCACCATAATGTGAAATAGGGATATAATAATAGTATTTAAAACTCCGTAACATTCCCTTAAATTACATAGATATTCTAATAATGTATAGGGTAACTAGGGGATGGTCATAAGAAAGTGTTGAGCAATAATTATTAGTAAGGGTATAATAAAATCATATAATAATGTAAATAAGTACATGTAAGTCAAGAGGCATAACATGTTTACATAGAGATATAAGAATCAATATTAAAGCATGACATAAGATGATAACATCAAATCATCAAAGGAATGTGGAAACAGTATAAAACATGAAATATTAAGAATAAGTCAAGGATAAACATTGAGACATAAAAACAGTGTTCATAGGATGACTTCTCATTCACCGTACATGTTATCTCATGAGATAAAACCATTATCCAATTCAATGGAGGGATATATAATTTTGGGTCCACCCATCACATTTATATCATATGTATGCATTCGTGTTCCATATAGATCATACAACATAAGAATGTATTTAATCACTTTTCATTCCAGGATAAATTAGTGTTGGTTTCACAATTATAAACCCCAATAAATGAATTATTATTACATATAGGTGAATACCCTTGAGTGAAAACGGTACTATATATTCACAACAAAAAAAATTGGCATGGAAAATCATGGGATAATTTTGGCAGTATAATGGGTGTGTATAAAGGCTCATGGAAAGTTTTGATGAGATTAAAAGGTGGTATATCATTATTAAAATAGTAAATCGATGTGTAAAAACACATCACAACAAAAAAATGGAAATAAAAAGGATTAATCCAAAGAAATTGGATGAATTAAAAGGAAGAGGAAGAGAATCCCTTACCTAGAGAGGGTGATTATAAAAAATTGGGAGGATATGCTTAAGATATTGTTAACACCTTGTCAAAGATTTAAATATTTATAGGGATATAAAATTCATGGTTAATGTTTTTCTAGTCAATAAGAAAGGTTGGTTTCAAGTGTTTATAGTAAATAAATGGGAATTATTTATTAATTTCTAAGATTTGGTTTTGGACTCTAACTGATAAAATAATCAGAACCACAAACCTTCCGATGGTTTTTCTACTAATATCAACCAAATAAGAGTTGTTTCTGGTATTTTATTATTATATTAACCAAAAACATTAAAATAATATGATATATAATCTAAAGTGGGTCATTTTTATAAAGTTTTTTTTAAAACCTTAAAATATAATTTATCTTTTGGAGGATTCATTATAGGTTCAAAAATTTAATCACATCATATAAAAACACATTTATTTAAAGGGGAAACATATTTTGGTCATACAAACCTTTTATAGTTTTTATTATATCACTTTTAGACTATTATGATGACATAATACATACCGTATATTTATACCGTATTTAATTTTTACCCAAACATTTGACTGTCTCAAAAAATTATAAAGAATTCACCATTAGATAATTTAAATGTCTTGATTTAAAAAATGATATTTATTTTTTAAAAATAATTTACTAAATATAGTAATTTCTATTTTTAATTAAATAGTCCTTATTCATTGAAAAATAATAGTTTTTTCTATACAAACAACTTTCAAACTATTATAAAAATTGCATGGGCCATCACTAAACTATATTACCATTAATATTTAAAAAATATTATTTAATAAAAATATATCAAGAAAATAACATTTATTTAAAAATTCTTTGATTTATCAAAATGAGTGTTTTAATTGAAACTATATATTTCCAAAAAATAAAAAAATCTGGTTTCTTCGTATCAAAATCTAATTTTTACCAAAATCATTAATCAGGTATATATATAAATTAATAATGAAAGGGGATAAATATAATCATTAATTTATTAAAAATATAATATAATAATTTATACTACTAGGTTTTAGATTCATAACCACTTATTACACCAATATACACCCTAAAAGCTACTTTTTATATAATAAAAAATGGATTGTGGAGATATACACCCTAAGGGTAAGGTGCGTGATATTGGAACGTTCGTAGGGTGATTCAGTGAACATGGTTAGGGTGGTGGTTCTTTTTAGTTTGAACTTCTATTGTAACCATTTTTACTTGAGTTTTAGTTTTTTAATATCATCTTAGGATTGGTTAAGGGAAAATATCGATGATTCCATATCCCTCATAAACATTAAAAAAAGGGATTCATAGGGTACAATCCAACTAGTCAAAGACATCCCTTCTTCCTTCAGGGTCAATTAGATTTTATTATAACCCTTAATATATAAAAATAAAAAATGTAAGATCCAAAACTATTAGTGAGTTATGTTTCCACTTAATTTTGGTTAAACTCATTTAAAATTGATTGTAGAAAAATTTCTGGGGGTAATAAGGGTTTCATGAGCATCATGAGGGTTCAAGAGTTGGAAAATATAGAAAATCAGGACCATTTGGCATGATTCAAGGAGAAGCATGGTTGTAAAAAACCATGTGTGGTGGTAACAAAAATGTGTGGGTTTTGTCCGTATCCATTTTCAGGGTTACTACATGGTTTTTCAAACCATGTAGGTGGCCTTGGAGATCGTGTGTCTTGAGTTATCTATGGATATAGGAGCTCATAAATTTTATACATGGTTTGGGAAACTATGAGCTCAAACCATGAGTCTCATTAAAATTTTTAATTTTATGTTTTTTTCATTAAAATCTTAAATTCATCTCTCTCAATTTTTTTCATTCATTTCACTCCCAGTATCCTAGGATGTGTACTAAATCCTTACTTCTCTCCCAAGGGTGCATCTTCTTCAATTATATGGAATTTGAAGTGTTTTTTCTTCCACCTAGAAGCACTAGGTAATTCCAAAATCCTATTTACTTCTATTTTTATGATGATTCAATGTGTTTTGATTACTCTTCTTCTAAGTATCAAGATCCCTATTTCCAAGTAGTTATTTTATTTTTATTGTTACAAAAATTTTATCCCAAATGAAATACTAGGTTTCCATGAGTGTTTTTCTAGGAACCTAAGGTAGGTGGTCTATAATATATTTCCCATAGTATATATAATTTTTTACATGTATGTGGTTTTTACTATTTTACCAACATACTTCAAAATTTCTTTCTTGATTAATAATAATAAATTTGTAATTTAAATATTTTATTAGACCTTTCACAGAACCCATTGGGTGTGTTGAAGACTATGATATTAGGTTTGTGGCCACCCATGGGGTGTTATAATCCCTTAAAAATAGTAAAGTGGGATGTAGATGATGGAATATAGGTTTATGTGATTAAACTATTTGTACTTGTTATTTGGAATTTTAATATAGAATAATGGGCTATTTGGATTAACATGGTAATTAAATGGTTTGTGCTACAATAAAGAGAAGAAATGGTAAATGGTTAAGAAGGGATTGTTAAGTTGTTAAATTGTTTTAAATAACATTTAGTAGTTAGGAAAAATGAATTAATGGTTAAATTTATTAATTGTGAAATTCAATTATATTTTTTTTGAATGTAATGGACCGTGGTAAATAATGAATGTTGAAAAAGGTTCATCATTGTCGTTTAACTATAGAAAAAGTTAAAGTGAGATAAACCTAAGAAATTGGTTGTTTATAGATTTTTAAAGGGTTTTGGACAAGGATATCTACACCCATGGGTGAGGAGGTTGTACATGGTGTTGCACATCATTGATTGGGTTTATTGGACATGACACCCCATACCCCTTGGTTTGGGATGTTGGACATGGTGCTCCATATAATTGATTAGGATTGTCAAACACAGAGATATGTATCTTTGGTTAAATACTTAGGCTGATGATCCTTTATTAATTTGTGTAACCCCTAGGGAATATTATTCAGATGACTGGCATGGTCTAAGGCGGGTTTAATTGGCTCAGGTGTTACCCAAATCCCAGGGGCCAATGAGGTTAATTAAACTGTTATTTATTTATGAAATATTTTATCATTATTATCTTTTCTATTATTTCACCTATAATTCCACATAAATTGTTATTAGACTATATATTTATTTATACACCATTTGTGGTGGCCTAATGGGTAGTACTCACACCATGCTCATTCCACCATTCATACACTAGTATACTTCTTAGTTGTAGGTCTGGCTTATGGAAAAGATCTTGTCAGATGACTGATTTGGGTCTTAGTATGGAGCATGGATGAGGGGACTATACATGAGGTAGGGGACCATTTTTTGGATTTTTATTGTATCTTTTTTTGGTATTCCATTAACATGTGACATTATTATGACATGGAATGTTAAATGTATTGGTTTGTGGGAATTTACCTAATTTTTGGATTTTATTAGGTGATTAATAGTTATTAATGGATATTATTTATCATTATTTAATATTATTATTGTAATTAATTCACTCAGATAAATATGTTTTAGTTTACCTAGGTTTCTCATTAGACCCTCACTACAATTTAGTAGCCTTTGGAGTATGGGGGAACCCCTAAGGTCGTCTGGAGAATCAATTCGACTAATAGTTATAGTGAGTTTGTATAGGATATTAAAAAGTGGTATCATATCCTTTTTTATATTACTTTAATATTTTGTAATGGTAGACCAGAGACCAGGATGTTTCAGGCCATGGTAATGAGCTCATTCATGGGTGTATCCAACCCATGTGTTGGGGGGAACCTAATTTTGTGGGTGTGATTATGGTTCTACATGTTCACTTGTTATAGTTGAAATTTTATATCACTTTGGGTGAACACTTAATGTGTGATGTTACTATTTTCTAATATTTTACTCATGGGATGGTAAGGCACAATATTTTTGTATGAATTCATCATTTTATGCACTCATGTATGAATGTGACATGAAATATATTAGGAATACATGGAAAAAACATGTTATTATCGAGTTGGGGAAATTAAATGACTTTCTATTCTTTTGTGTTTTTAAATAAATAGTGCCAAATAAATAGATTTAAACTAGACAACAAGCCCATACCCAATTGGTAAAGTCTCCTGCTTGGCATCCAAGAGACCCGGGTTCAAAATCAGGTGGGGTGAATTTTATGGGGCACTGTAGCAGTACAGCAGCAGGCACTGTAGTAGTTACTGCAGTAGGCAATGTAGCAGTTACTATAGCAGGTACTATAGCAGGTAATGTAGCAGTTACTATAGCAGGTACTGTAGCAGGTACTGGAGCAGGTACCGTAGCAGGTACTGTTTGGTACTGTAGCAGCCGGACTATTCACCCAATTTGGGCCTTCAGGCCACCGGCTGGAGCGTAAGGGTCTCAAGGGACTTCAATTCATCAATGGTCTTCAGACCACAGGGCCTTTGTTCCATTGAAGACTATGAAGTAGCCCAGTTCACATAGAGCAGGCCCCAGAAGAGGATCAGAGTAACAATAGAAGTCACCAGAAGTAGAGCTAATCGGATGTGAAGAATGAGAGGGTATGACAACTGCCATCGGGACTAAGCACTGTGGATATTTGTATGGGGAAATGCTAGCCAATCCGCAATGAATGTGGGAGCTAAAGGTGATTAATGATGTAGAAGTTGGGGAGGGGAAGTTCTAGTGGGTTGGGCCTAAAGGTCATGTATGTGCAGGGTATGCCTCTGGAACTTTGGGTCATGTATTTCGGGTCATGTCAGGCCTTATGCCTTGGTCCTACAGGTCTTTTATGGGTTCCCCTTCAACCCTTAAAAGGTATATTATCTATAATAAAAAAATAAAAAAGAATACATCTGGGCCATTCGGAGTGTAAAAAGATTGAAACTATTTTAAATTAAAAAAATATTGATTGGAATGCTTAAAATGATGTCAATTGTAAATATTGTATCTTTTTAGATTGTTTTATCATGAATTATCTATTGTCCTTGAATAAGGATGGTTGGGGGTAATGGAAGTGTTTTTTTATGTATGTTGGGATTGTGTTTATGGGTTTGATTTATATGGCTATTTGTGACCCCTATATTGTATAAATATGAAAATATATGTAATTAACACTGAAATATTTGTTTGGAATTGTAAAGGGATGCCATTATGATGACATTTTCTGGTAAGGTGACAAGAGGAAATTTTTTATAATGTGCTTCTTATAGTTGAACCAGAACCCCCTTTGGTTCCAGGTGATATGGAGAAGAGAAATTCCATGAGAATTATATTCGCTTCATGCTGTTTATGGATAGAGAACCCATGTTTGATGTTCCAAGTATTTTTTATCTGACTAGGGAGTTCCACAAACATCATCCTATGACAATTATTAGAGAGGGTTCAATTAAGGTATCTATGTTCTAGATTGATTCTACCGAGATAATTTTGGGTCAATTGAAGACTCCCTTAGAGAATAGGGATAAGTTTTCAGCTTATATGTTGTGAGGGATAGTGAAGTGTTGGTGGTATATTCAGGTCCAAGATGAGTAACTAAAGGGAATATCTTGTAAGGTCTTGAAGTAGAAGTTACTATATCATTTCTACCAAAATTATATAATATGGAAGAGATCCATATATTTTATGAGTTTGACCAAAGAAAATATTTTGATTTTAGGTTATTCTAGATGTTTCAAAAAACTATAGTCTTCTCCCCAATGTATAAAATAGATGAATTAGCTAGAGTGAAACATTTTTAAGATAGACTTATATGTGAGATGAAGTAACCGGTGAATATATTCCATTAAAATAAGTTTAGAGAGGTGGTAAATTCAGCTCACATTCATGAGTGTAACTTGAAGGAGGATTCTAGTAGTGGGTAGATTGTTTCAAATGAGTAATCTAGTGGTATATACTCTGGTAGTATGAAGCATTGCCATGAGAACTTTTTTATGGTGGTTTCAAGTAGAGCAGTCATGGGATAGGATATTTCTCTTAAGGAAGTGATTTAGTGATATATTATTCGTATGGAAAGATTGGTTAAAAGTGTAGTTAGTGACCTCATCCATCAGTGGATTAATAAGATTGTGGCATGATGGGATGTATATAGAGGTTCTATAAGAACCACAATGGATGTGTAGTGATAGAAGACCTAGGCTGATATAGATCACTAGAAGGGTATATTTTACCCTATATTAGTCTAGCAGTTGGAGTTCTACTAGTCGTACTAGTTAGGGTGGGGGATTAGGTACTCGAGGATTGGAGTGGTCATATCAAAAAATTATTGCAATTCATGGGACTTGGATTGAGATTCAAGGTAAATAAAATGGTCACAAATATATAGTTTGTCCTGCACACATCGGTGGTGAGGTAGGGGGTTAACTATCTGAGGAATGATTTTTTTATATTCTATGATTTTTTGTGAAATATTTTATATACTAGATTCAAATTATTTTATATATTCTTGATTTGTGAAGGTTTTGGGCCTAGCATTACATTTCTTTTTTTGGGTTATTTCGATTTACATTCCATTTGGGTGTGATCAGAGGGCGTCTATCTTTGTAAGGGGTGTTCCCCAATGATGGGGAGTGCCACTTCCTTTGGGATTTTTTCAGGATTGATATTTCAGGTTTGGGATTGATACTTAGTAGGTACTTGTTAGTTTCACATCAAATTCATGTTAATTTCTACCATATGAGTGTGAATTTCACATCTCCTGAGGGTTATATATATGTTCATAATAGGGAATGGGATATCCAATCCAGCTATACTAGTCTCATTCATTGACAACTTGGTGAGATCATAGCTCAAGTTTCAACTATTATGCTATATGATTTCAAAGTAGAGTAAGATTCATTCCCTCCTATAGTGGTTCAGTTGTAGGATATGTTTCTTGAGGATTTCTCAAGGTTTCCAAATAATAAAAAAATTGAGTTTACTATTGAGAATATATGTGGATCTGATCTAGTTTCCATTCCACTTTATTGAATGGAACCAGTAGAGTTTCAATATCTTTAGACATGGATGGAGGAATTTGAGGGTAAAGGGTTTATTTAGACAGTGTGTCACCTTAGGTATCTTCAGTTATCTTTTCTGAGAAAATTGTGTCTATGTGTCAATTAACAAAATATAGACTATATGATGATTAAGAATAGGTATCCTCATTATGTATTGATGATTTTTTTTAACAGATCAAGACTGTGTTTGTGTTCTCCAATATTGATTTGATATCAGTATATCTTCAGCTGAGGGTGATGACTTCTAATATATCATAGACTATTTTCATAAGTAGGTATGGTTTATATGAGTTTTTTATAATTACATTTGTGATCATGAACACCCATGTTATGTTTATGTCCATGTGGAACCAAATATTTCACATGTACTAGGATCATTTTGTGGTTTTCTTTGTTGATGGGAACATAGTGTACTCCCAGACTAGAGATGATCATGATAAATATCATGATATCCTCTTGAATATATTGAGAGATAATAGGATATATATCAAGATATATAAGTTTCATTTCTATATTGACACATTTCATTTCATATAGAACATCATTTTAGAGGAAGGTTTGTTTTTAGACCCTGAGAAGGTATGAGTGGTTGTTTCTTGGGATCATCCCAAGAATATTTTTGATATATAAATTTTTTTTGTCTTAGTAGGTTATTACTAAAGGTTCATCAGAGACATTTCACACTTAGAAGCAACACACTTAGACCTATCCAGGAAGGGAAAAATTTGAGTGGTCAAAAGCTTATGAGAATGATTTCTAAGAACTGAAGACACATTTTTCCATAACACTGATTTTGATTTTATTTGAATCAAATAAGCAGTATACTCTATATTGTGATGCATTTGGGATCAAACTTAAGGAAATTTTAATGTATGGGGATTTATTCACAGTGTATGGATCATGAAGGTTTAGTTCATATGAATAGAAATATCATATGCATGATCTCTAGTTATTTTTGGAAGTTTATGACTTAAAATATTAGAGGATTTATATCCTAGAATAAAGGTTTATAGTTTATATTGATCATAATAACCATAAGTATATCTTTTCTCAGTGTGATATAAATATTAATCATGGTAAATTGGTTGAGAATATGAAATCTTTCAACATTGAGTTATCTTATTCACTAGGGAAAGGAAACAGTGTTATTAATTCTTTTAGATATAATACATAGACTTAAGAATTTTAAGAGTCGAGTTTTGAGTGAAATATGATTGTATTTTTTCATTGAGATACATATAGCTGTTTAGTAAGAGAGAGAACTAATGAAAATCACATCCCAGTTTGTTATACCCTCTCTTCCAAACTAGGTTAATATGAGAAAATATGAGGATCTGTAGTACTTGGTGTTGATAGGTAACTTTGATGATGGGGAGATAACTCTTAACTGGACTATTTATAGTGATGATATTATTCACACTCATGGTTGTGCCTGCATTCCTACTTATATATGGGAGGAACTGATGTATGAGTTTCATGATTGGAAGTGAGCGGTGTACACTGGTTTGATAAAAATGTACCAAGATCTTCATAGATAGTATTTCTAGACAATAATGAATAAGGAAGTTGAATTTTTTACTACACGATGTAACACCTGCTAGTAGTTGAATGCTGAGCATTAATGACATTCTGGTCTTTTATATCCATTTCCCATTTCAGAATGTAAGTTAGAAAATATTACCATGGATTTCATTATAGATCTACCGAGGAATTCTCAGAAGTGTGATGTGATATGGGTGATTGTGGATCACTTGATAATTGTATCCTATTTCTTATTGACTAGAGAGACTTTCAGCATTGACCATTTGGGTGAATTATATATTCAGGAGATATTATATTTTTACAAGGTGCCTCAAATAATTATTTTAGATCATTATCCATGTTTTAATTCATTCTTTTATAAATATTTTCATAAGACACTTGGTACTTAATTGTTTTTGAGTACATATTTCCACTTTTATATGGATAGGAAATCAGAACATATTTTCCAGGTATTAGATAACATGATGAGATTTTGTATCCAAGATTTTGGTGGAATTGTAGAGAAGCACTTATCACATGTTGAGTTCACTATAAAAATAGTTATCAGGTGAACATTCGTATGGAACAATATACGGCACTCTATGGTAGGCCATGAAGATGACCTCTGTGTTGGATAGAAGTAATAGATTCAAAGTAATTAAGGCTGAATCTCATGTAGGATACATAGAATCATGTCCATTTGTCCTATAAGCATATATAAATAGACCAAAGTATACAAAATTCATTCAATGGTTGGAACTAAATTATATCATGAAATTAAAAATTGAAGAGAGGATCAGCCTGGTAACATATCGATTGGCTCTTTTGACATCATAATAGTGTTATGCATGATGTTTTTCATGTTTCATGGATTTAGTGGTATCACTCTAACCCTTCTTATGTGAATGATATTGATGATGTTAATCATGAGGTTCATACATCCTTTGACAAGAATCTAATTCATATCATCGATTGTAGTGAGAAAATTTATCAAGGTAAGATAGTGTTGTTGGTCTGATTATTGTGGATCATGGTAATATTAAATAGGAAACATGGGATAGGTAAGCTGATATATGAATCTAGTGTATTAACCTTTTTACCTTAAAGACTTAGTGAAATTGAGGAGACTATATTGAGGATAATATATTGTATAAATGAGATATTGTAAGATCCTAAACCATTGATGAGGTATAATTCAACTTAATTTCAGTTAAACTCTATTAAAATGGATTATGGGATACTTTTGGGGAGTTGTAATGGTCTTGAGAGCATAATGGGGGTTCAAGACTTGGAGAAAATGGAAAAATATAGCTTTAGTGAATGGTGCACAGTTGGAAAATGGTTAGTGTTAGCCTTTCCCCATTATCATACGACATGATTCAGGGAGAATCATGATCTCAAAAAACATGTGGGTGGCCAAGATAACATGATTATTTTAACCAAATCTATCCGCAAATCTTCTACATGGTTTTCCAAACCATGAACGTGTCATATTATACTATATGGCTTGAGTTATCCATGGATATAGAAGTGTACAGGGTTAGATCATAGTTTTAAAACCCATGTATCCAAACCATATGCCTCATTAAAAGTGGTAATTTAATGAATATTTCCCCTAATTTTCTCCATCATTCCACTCCCTTCAACCTAGGGTGTGAACCAAATCCTCCATCCTCTCCCATGGGCGGATCTCATTCAATTACAAGGTGTTTTAAGTTTCATTTATTATTACTCAAATACCCATATAATTATATTATTATGTTTTCTAATATTATTTGGATGATTCACAAGTTGGCGATTCCTCTTCTCTTTAGTCTCATGAGACCTATTTACAAGGAGTTACTTTTTTTATGTTTGTGTTCATTTAATAATGAATCAAAGGCCAGGTTTGGATGAATGTTTGTGTACAAACCTAAGGTAGGTGGTATATAAGATAATTCCCATAGTCTAGATTATTTTTCACGTGTATGTAGTGTGTAACATTGCACCAACATGCTATAAAATTACTTCCTTTTTAAGAATAATAAATTAGTCATTTAAATGTCATGTTAGACCCTTTATGGATCCTGATGGGTCTATCAAATATGATGAGACCGGGCCTATGGCTTCCCATGGGGTGCTCCAATCCCTTGAAAATGGTAGAGTGGGATGTAAATGATAGAATGGATGTTTATTAGATTAAATTGATTGTACTTTTTTTCTATATTTTTATGGAATAAGGGGTTATTTGTCTTAACTTAGAAATAAAATAGGTTGTGACGTGATAAGGAGAAGAAATTATAAATGGTTAAAATGGTATTGTTAAGTTCTTAAATGTTTTTTAAGAACATTCATATAGTGATATAATTTAACAAATTTTGAAATGTGTTAATTGTGAATTTGGACTAAAAATTTGTTGAAGGTAATAGACCATGGGAAATAATGAATGTTGAAAAAGGAACACCCGCAATATTTTAATATATTAAAAGTTCATATATGTTGGACCCTATAAATTGGTCTATTATGGATTGGTAATGGGTTTTATACATATCACTCCACACCCATGTGTGAGGATTTTGGACATGGAACTCCACATCATGGATTACATTTTTGGACATGATGCTCCAATCCCCTTGGTTTGGGATGTTTGAAATGGTGTTCCACATCATCAATTGGGAGTATTAGATATAGTGCTCTGTATATGAGGTTAAATATTTTGAATAATTATCCTTGATTAAAACATGTGATCCCTATGGAATTTTTTTAAAAGGACCCATATGGACTGAAGTGGTTTTGATTGGCTCAGGTATCACCTGGAACTTGAGAGCCAAATATGGTAATTAAATTACCATTTATTTATGAAATAATTTATCAATATTATCTTATTTATCATTACCCTTGTACTTATTCATACACTTCTATTATACTGTATATTAATTTATACATCATTTTTTGTCACCTACTAAGTTGTACTCGCACCCTACTTGAGTCGTTGTTCGTACCCAGGAAGACTTTACGGTTTCATGTCTAGATAACGGAAAAGACCCTATGTTAAATTGTTGATTTTGGAATTGGGATGGAATATAAGTGATGGGATCACAATTTAATTTGAGAGCATTTTGGGTATTTTCAATGTGCCTTTAATTTTGGATTCCCTTTACTGTATGACACTATTATAACATGGCATGTTTACTGCATTATTTTGCAGGAATTTACCCAATTTTGAGATTTTTTCATGTGAAAGATGGTTATTATTGGATAATATTTCTCATTATTTAATATTATTATTTCCATTTATTCACTCTAATAAAGATAGTGTGATCTCCCTATTTTCCTCATTATGCCCTGACTATTAGTCGGCAACCTATGGTGTATAGGGAGTCATGATTTTTTTTATATGGAAAATCAATTTGGATAATAGTTCAAGTGAGTTGGGTTTGGATGTTACATTAACATTTACAATAGAATATTTATATTAAAAATAATTATGATATTTAATAGTCTTTTAAACCTGATAAAAAAATTATGGCAATATTATATAACAATTAAAATAAAAAATGAAATATAGTTCATGTTTTTTCTATAACTAAATTACTCGATAAGGAATTTATTCATTCATAATAGAACTTAATTTATAAAATTTTAGGTCTTTAATCCTTACCCCCTTCAGAAATTTCACACTTTAAATTTCATTTTTCACACTAAATTCTATGAGGGTACTTCTGTTTCATGACCCCTTCTAGTTCACATGTTGCCTCCTCAAACTTATGGTTCCTCCATAGTAAAATAAATAGCAAACTTGTTTTGTTTTATAGAACATTATCTCTATAATATATGACCTTCATCAAATACTCCTCATATGATAGATCATTATCCAAAGGTACCACATATGGATTCAGTACATGTGTGGGGGCTGGCATGTATTTCCTTAATATGTATATATAGAACACATTATAAACATAAGATAGGTTAGGTTGGAGTGATATTTCATATGAAATAGCTCTAATGTTATCAAGGATCTAAAAGGGGATAATGTATCTTGGACTAAGCTTTCACCTCTTCCCAAACCTAATTAATTTATTCTATAGTAATATATTAAGGAACACCTTATCTCTGGCCTAAAACTCTAGGTTTCATTAATTATTTTCTAAGTATATTTTCTATCATCTTTGCATGGATTCAATATAACACTAAATTATTTGACCCTTATCTATCAAGATACACAAGTGGTGACATAGAGAGGTGAGAATTAACATCAAAACATGATATAAGATGATAACATCAAGAAATTAAATAAATTCCAAAATAATATAAAACACAACATCATAAGAAAAAGTCAAGGATAACCACTAAGAAATCATGACATACTATGATTATCATAACCACTTGTCCACCATGCAAGGATAACCAAGGTAGCGTGCTCCTCCTCCTGCTCCACGGCGGATAGCAACCAGCAGTAGCAGCCTTCCACTCCAGCAGCGCGGTGGTCCTCGGCCCAGTGCGGCGTGGCGCGAGCTGGTCTCCTTCCTCAACAAACCCACAGCGGAGCTCTCCTCTCCATCCATGGCCGCTTCAGCGAGTAAGAAAAACAACACCAGTGGACCTCCTTGGAAGTGCGGGTTCATGTAGGTGCGGCGATTTCCTTCACTCCAACACTACGTCGGCCAACAGCTCAACCTTCAGCGGCTTCGCCTCCTCCCTGAATTCAAATAGCGGCGACAACTCAACTCCCCAGCACTGGACAGAAACCACCCTTGGTTCAAAACAATGTTGCAAGGTCACCGTGAGGCAATGCGGCAGTGATGGTGTAAGAGTTGTAGTAGATGGATGAGGCAGGGTGGGAAATGAATGTGTTGGAGGAAGAATTGGCGGAATTAACAGAAATGATCGGTGGGTTGTGTATCGGTAGCAAAGCTACCGATGGAAGGAATTCATCAGTGAAAGTAGGGTAGCAGCATCGGTGAGAAAGGCAGACTGAGGAACTCAGTTGGATGGAAGAGAGGGATATCAGTGAGGAAGAGGTATCGGTAGCTGATGCTACCAATATAAAAAATAAATAAAAAAACAAAGGCACTATCAGTGAGGGGGTAAAGTGGCGCAGGGTCACCGTTACAGCAAGGGATAACCGGTAGACCACAAGCATACCCTCACTGATATAAAACTAAGAAAATAAATTGAACTTAAATTAAAACTAAAGAAAAAATAAAAAAGCAATTAATTACAAGGAAGCTAAATCTAAAACACTATTAATTTAAAAATAGAATTTTTTATTTAACCTTTAAAACATTAAAAATATTAATTGACAACACTAGAATTAAAAACTAAATAATTATTAAACTCAATTAATAAAAGACTTAAAATTAAAATAACTAAAAAAATTAATTACAAAGAGTGGCAGCAAATAAAATAGAAGAGCATCAGTGACAGGGGTCACTACTAACACTTATCTACCTCACCGGTAGACTAAAACAATTAGAAAATGAATTAATAAACAATCTGTGTACATAAAATAATATAATTAAAGTCTACAAACTCTTAAATAATTAATTAATTAACTAATTGAACACATATAATTAAGGACGAGACAATTAAATTTAATTAAAAATAAATATTATTTACTTAAATGGCTAGCAGAAAGTTTTATCAAATAACATTACATTTCAAACCTATTTTAATGTAACTATTTTAAAAGATTAATTTTTGAAACAAAGAATAACTTAATTAATTAGAATTATGTTGATTAAATAATTGTTTAATTAGAAATTAACTTATTAAAAAGTTGAGCAGAATTAAATTAACCAAACTAACAACTCACAATTTAGGGGCCCACCAGTAGAGTCTAATGGTTACCATTATAGTTAAATGAGAGCTACCTGTAGGAAAGAGTATCGGTGACAAAGGTCACCGATACAGGCAAGGTCACCGATAGGCAGTACCGGTAACCTGCCTGTCGGTAGAGCAAATATAACCCTGCTATCAGTAACTTAGCTACCGATAGTCTGGAAAGCCGCAACTAAGTTTTATAAACTTAAAAATTATAAGTAAATTAATTAACAAACGCACTAATTATTAATAATGAAAAATTAAATAAAATAAACAAATATATATTAAATAAACAATTTGAAATTAGTTATATTAAAAACAAAGAAGGAATAAATCAACTAATTAAGGGTACATAATTACATAAAATGTAATAAAAAATGAATATTTGACAAATTTAATTATAAAAATACAAAAGTACAAATATTTAGCATAAAGTGATTAAATAATTAATTAAATCATTAAAAAATAAGTAAAAAGATGTGGAAAAACTATACAAAAATAGAGCCACATAAAATTCCCCCACACTTAAGCATTGTTTGTCCTCAAACAATCCCATGTTTTATTATCTTTGAAAAACTGTAGAGTTTATTAATGATTAAGATCAAACTGTAAAATGTCCAGAACTTAAAACAGAGGACTTAAAAAAATGTCAATAGGCTTTTAGAAACTAATTTGCTCATATGAACCTCACCTAGAACAAATTCTCACTGGTAATTAAGGAAGCTATAAATCATCCAACAATGAAGATGTCATGCCTCATATGTGATACAACTTAATGGCTCACTTCAATCTAGTCTTAGGTTCTCAGTCAAAAAATGACAAGGAATAAAATAAATGGAATTAAGATCTTAACCAAGGAACTTTGTACTCTGAATTTTTCACCTAGGTTCCAAAAATAATCATTTTTTAACTCACCTCAATGCTACAACATAAATGATTCTCATATAAACCAATTGACCCCTTCTTTATTTGGTGTTCGTAATTCCCCTCACCTTAATGAGCTCATTTTTTACCCAAGACACTTTATTTATTTTTCCCAAGCCTTGCATCATTGTGCTAAGCACTGTGCAATGCACTTATTCAAGGTGTACAGAGGGATTTTAGTAAACAGAAACTCACCCAGCATCTAGGGTCTCAGAGACTCACCGTGGTATCCCAGATGCCCAAACTACTCCAGTTTCAAAAGATTTATATAAAATTCATTTATATTGGATCATTAAAGAAATTACTTTTAATAATTAAAAGAAAATAAATGAGGCCCCTAGAATTAGAATCAAACTTCCAGTTCCAAGTGTTATGATCATAATTCCACAAAAATGTAACCCATATCACTTCCATAAGTAAGTCCTAAACTGAATTTACATAAAATCACTAAATAAAATCACTCAGAAATCATCCATTATCATCAATTTCAGACTCAAAGCAATTCTTAACTGCCAGCAAGGAACTTGTCCTAAGGAAAGACCCAATTGAGAGAAATGTAAAGCCTAAAATTATGAAAGGATTTTGAAAAAAATTATCCATTTTTTAAGAAAAAGTTTGAGTTGCAGTGGGAATTGATGGGCTTTCAATAAAACACAGTTTATCAGTTCAAGAATTGACCCCCTCCCCCACACTTAAAACCGAACTTTGTCCCCAAAGTTGAATTCTAAATATGGATAAGAACAATTTATCAATTAAGGTTCAAAGTAGATTTTCAATTAAGTAGATAGATGAAATGTATAAAGGGTTTAAATGAAGTTAAAAAATATTTCCTGCCACAATGAATAATTTAAAGTAGTTTCATGTCCAAGTATTTACATTAACATTGACGTCTAGTAACAAAAATTTTCAATTCATCTCAAGATATATCATGTAAGTTAAGTGCACAATTAATTGCGTGTAAGCATTTTAAAAAAGTTTGATTCAATTGAGAGAAATGTAAAGCCTTAAATTCTGTTTCATCTTTCTGCTCCTTAATGCTTTAAAAAATCAGCTGCATGTCTTACTACAAGCAGAATTTTAATTTACACAGTAGTAAGACATGCAGCTGATTTTTTAAAGCATTAAGGAGCAGAAAGATGAAACAAAATTTAACATTAAGGTACTTCCCTGATTTAAAGTTTTCAATTACTCATTTAACATGGGAATTCCACTCCTTAAATGACACAGCAGCATCATCCTAGAAACACAGAGCATGAGAACCAGGAACAAATAACCAGCATAGACAGTGCAAACAGAAGGCATCACAACAAAACCTTATTCAAAGTAAAACAAGAATAGAAACAAAAGTAAACACAAAAGAAATAAGAACATGGGTGGAATCCCATTATAATGATTTTTTATTTGAAATTATATATTTCAAAAAAATACAAATTGTTGTTTCTTCATATCAAAATCTAATTTATATTAAACTCATTAATCATGTAAATATATAAAGTAATAATCAAAAGAGGTAAATATAATGATTATGTTATTAAAAAGAGAATATATAAATTATTACTATTGGGTTTTAGATACATAACCCCTTATTACACCAACGTACACCCTAAGGGTAATGTGTATAATGGTTTTACATTTTTAGGATGCTTCGTTGAACATGGTTTGGATAATGATATTTGTAACTTGAACTTATGCAACAAACAATTTTTCTCAAGTTTCAATTTTTGAATCTTGACTTGGACTTGTTCAAAGGAAAATCCCAGTGATGTCATCTCCCTCATAAGCTTTGACAAATGGGATTTATAGGGTATGATCCTACTGGTCATGGCCAGCACTTCTCCCTTCTATGTTAATTAGATTTCATTATGGAACTTAATATATAATAATATTAATAGAAAATATAGAATATATATATATTAAAAATGTTTATGATACTTAATGGTCTTATTAGCCTAAAAGATAAATTATGGATATATTTAATAAATTTCCAAAATAACAAATGAAATATAATGAATGTGTTTTATATAACTACATTTCTCAATAAGAAAATTAACCATTCAAAAGTTAAAATCATTTATAAAATTTTAGATCATTATAGGGGTCACAGACCTAAGGATTGAAAATGGTATGACTATCCTCATGTGTCACCACGAACATAGGGCATTGGTGGTTGTTTGCTGCTTTATCTTGAAACTATTTTAAATTTGTTATTTTTCACTTTAGGAACTTCTGTATGAATTGTTATATTATACTAGTTACTTAAGGTATTGCATTGGTGATGTCCTACTAAGTTTTACTCAAACCCTAATCAACACACCCTGGAACTTTGTGTTGGAGTCGGTGTCCTAGTACCAACTATTTTTACTTTCATTATATGTAATTTCAATATATTTCATATTAATAAAACACCTTATCACATATTGTTCATTGTTAATCATGAATCTAATGTAATAATTTCCAAGAGTATACACAACATTGATAAGGTCATAGAATTTTCCCACTATGATGATATCCTTGAATTTCTATGATGCTATTCTTAAATAATTTTCTATGGTTTGATAACATACTATGATGGGACACATAGTACATAAAATTTCAGGAGTGATTACTCATAAGTGGATAAATAATATTCCTTTGAAGTTCATACTTGGTAATCTATAATATGGGAGATTAGGAGAACATACCCTCCAGTTATAATTCCACGTGTTTTGGTTTTATTTAATATTCATATATATGAGTGTGTGTAATGGTCCTTAGCCGTTAAGTTTATCATTAATTCATTTCATGACTCATGCAATTAGATTTTCAAAGAAACCATAATGATATATGTTTTCAGTGGCGTAGGGTATGTTGGGTTCATCAAGACTGACATTTCATTAATGGATAAGTTGAGGAAGTATTTTTCCCTTCCATATTCATGGAATCTTATATATCATCCATTTTAATGAAATAAAACCACTTTATTAAATTCAATGTTTATAGTGTAATAACGAATTTATTTTACATATTCAGATAAAGATGTATTGAGAAAATAGGTTGGTGATAAAGATGTGCAACATGCTTGATAATATATTTTGAAAACAGAATTATATTATATAATGATTGTTTGTATGTGCTTATCATCATTTAGATATTAAGTTCTTTCCCTTGGGTTCCTTAACCCATTTCTAGACAGAAATCTTGGACTTTATGAAATTCCACCTAATGCCAATGAAAAAGAATCCAAAAGGGTCACACACAAAGTGTTTCTGATTATCTCGATAAAATTTTATTTGAATTTAATTAGTTAAATAAAAATTATAATCAATACCAAGGGGTATTTTTATTCATTTTTTGTTGATTGAAAAAAATTATTGATGAATAAAATATTTAAATTAAATATTTATCCAGGTGTTTAATAAATTCTAGATGAGTTCGAACAGAAAAAAACCGTATCCAGTTAAAAATATTAATTAACAAGATGGTTAAATAATATTTGTTTTTATAGAAGTTTTCATACAACAAAAAATAATAATAATTTTATTAATATTATTATGTGTAATGGAGTTTATTAAAGGTTATAATATTATTTTAGGGTTGACATGCAATTATACAATTATTTTAACCTAAACTCAAGCTCTATAAATAGATGGTCATGTCTATTATGTAGGGTAATAAATTAGTGAAATTAATAATAGAAAATTTATTCACATAATGAATTCAATCTTGACTCATATCCTTCTCATTTATCCCTCTCAAGAGACAGAAATGTAAGAGATATTCCACCAAGACTCAAGGATGACTAATAAAACTAAACAACTTAAGACAAGAAATTATTCACGCTAGCACACAGAGATGGATTATAATTTCTTTGATATCTGACCTAAACCATGGTTGAAGCCAGTAAAAGTTTAATATTTATATTCCTACTAACTACAGTATATGTGGCAAGCAGGGTCGAACCCACAGAGAAGGCGAATTTGACCACTATTCTTCTAAAAATTTACAAAAAAGATCCCACTGTTGTTAGCAGTGGAATAGATTTTCTATTTCTTTTACATATATTTTTTTTAATTTTTTTAAAATTGTACTCAAATGTAACACTACATTATTTTTGAGTTTTTGTTATAAACTATTATGAAACAAGAAATAGAATAATAAAAGTAAGAAATGAAAATAAAAAATGTTGATAGTGAACAATCAAGTAAATTGCTCGGGGAAAATCTCCATTCTACTGGTTTAATAGGTCTTTTGAATCGCTTTAGATTTATTTCCTTGAACCGCCATAAAAATAGTGACTTTTCTCCCTCGCTAGGAGCTAAGTATCATAGGATGATTGATTTTGGAGTTTACCACTCCAAAACAAATCAGTTGTGAAAAGTTCGAAAAGATAATTACAACAGGACGAACTCACCGTACGTCCCGAAGCATTTGTGAAATGATTATTTTTTAAAATATGTTTACACGATAAATCTTTCTGATTTGATTGTGGAGTTTTGAAAATTAAGTACTGGTGGTGAAAAGCAATTAACTAAACTCAACATCAATCTCACCGATCTTTACTGAACTTAGTGAATTGATTAAGTGATATGAAAATTAAAGGTAACCAGTAGAACGTCAATTCATCCCCGAACTAAAAGTATTTAGCCTATCATAATCTCTATCCAAAATACTAAAGTCATTAAATTATAGAGTAAGAGATTAAAAGGAAAATAGAGGAATAAAACTCCCTCTGCTCGCATCAATGTTGCTGCTCCTAGCCCTCAGAACTCTGAAGAGCAGCTCTTTGAGAATTGCTCCAGGTACTCTGCTCTGCTCCGAGATAGGTGTGTTCTTCGAGTGAGTGTGTCTCAGTGAATTAATGCCCCCCTATGAATCTCCCCTCCATTCCACTACTTGCTTTTCTTTAAGTACCTTCTGTCATCTACTACAATTCACCACTCGATCTCCACCGACTTCACAAGTTCTTCACCCACGCACTGCAAATTGTTTAGTTTTTCGCGACAAGCACATCGCGCGAGTTTTTCCCTCATAACTAACTCTAGATGAGTTATTTGCATGCACCTAGATGCGTTTAAGTCCCTTATATGAACCTACATAGTTAGAAAAGAGAAACAAATAAAAATGAACATAAAGAATGAAAAATTGTTATTTTTTAAATGTTAAGTGTTATTTTTACTCATTAATAGTTAACTAAAGTTAATTGATAATTATTTACTTTTATATTATTTACTTTTATATTATTTATATAATTATTAAATATGATAAAACATAAATTTATTAAAAAGTTATTAATTTAAATTAAGTTTATAGATATAGTTATTAAGTTACTAATTTTAACAATTTAAACTAAGTTATTAAAATTTACATCATAAGTAACAAATTTATAACGCAGATTGTATTAATTATTTTTATTCACTACATTAATTATTATTATTGTAATTATATTTAAATAAATAAAATTATTCTGTTAATCTATTAGTTTATTTTAATTTATTAGTTAGAACTTAATATTTAAAATTTAAATATTTTTAAATTAAAAAGTATATTTTAGAGTTTATTTATTAATTTTATAATTTATACTATAATTAGTATATTAATTTATTATTAACATTTATTATAAATTTAGTATCAAATTTTAATTTATAATTTATCTTTTCGTTAAAATCATAAATATTTTAAATTATAATTTTTATATATTCTACTCTAATCTTTTGAACTAATTAAAAGTTAAAACTTTAACTTTAACTTTTCATTATTTATATATATATATATATTTATTTACTTTACTTTACTTTCATTATTATTTTTTTATTATGAATTATTTATTATTATTTTTTTATCTTCTTCTTCCTCACCCCTCAATTCAGCGTACAGCAGGAAGGGGGAGGGTTTCCAGCATCTTCTTCTCGACGCCGCAGCAGCTTCAGCAGTGGACCTCTCCTCCTACAAATCGCAACAACAGCGGCGCACACCCAAGGTAGCGTGCTCCTCCTCCTGCTCCACGGCGGATAGCAACCAGCAGTAGCAGCCTTCCACTCCAGCAGCGTGGTGGTCCTCGGCCCAGCGCGGCGTGGCGCGAGCTGGTCTCCTTCCTCAACAAACCCACAGCGGAGCTCTCCTCTCCATCCATGGCCGCTTCAACGAGTAAGAAAAACAACACCAGTGGACCTCCTTGGAAGTGCGGGTTCATGTAGGTGCGGCGATTTCCTTCACTCCAACACTACGTCGGCCAACAGCTCAACCTTCAGCGGCTTCGCCTCCTCCCTGAATTCAAATAGCGGCGACAACTCAACTCCCCAGCACTGGACAGAAACCACCCTTGGTTCAAAACAATGTTGCAAGGTCACCGTGAGGCAATGCGGCAGTGATGGTGTAAGAGTTGTAGTAGATGGATGAGGCAGGGTGGGAAATGAATGTGTTGGAGGAAGAATTGGCGGAATTAACAGAAATGATCGGTGGGTTGTGTATCGGTAGCAAGGCTACCGATGGAAGGAATTCATCAGTGAAAGTAGGGTAGCAGCATCGGTGAGAAAGGCAGACTGAGGAACTCAGTTGGATGGAAGAGAGGGATATCAGTGAGGAAGAGGTATCGGTAGCTGATGCTACCGATATAAAAAATAAATAAAAAAACAAAGGCACTATCAGTGAGGGGGTAAAGTGGCGCAGGGTCACCGTTACAGCAAGGGATAACCGGTAGACCACAAGCATACCCTCACTGATATAAAACTAAGAAAATAAATTGAACTTAAATTAAAACTAAAGAAAAAATAAAAAAACAATTAATTACAAGGAAGCTAAATCTAAAACACTATTAATTTAAAAATAGAATTTTTTATTTAACCTTTAAAACATTAAAAATATTAATTGACAACACTAGAATTAAAAACTAAATAATTATTAAACTCAATTAATAAAAGACTTAAAATTAAAATAACTAAAAAAATTAATTACAAAGAGTGGCAGCAAATAAAATAGAAGAGCATCAGTGACAGGGGTCACTACTAACACTTATCTACCTCACCGGTAGACTAAAACAATTAGAAAATGAATTAATAAACAATCTGTGTACATAAAATAATATAATTAAAGTCTACAAACTCTTAAATAATTAATTAATTAACTAATTGAACACATATAATTAAGGACGAGACAATTAAATTTAATTAAAAATAAATATTATTTACTTAAATGGCTAGCAGAAAGTTTTATCAAATAACATTACATTTCAAACCTATTTTAATGTAACTATTTTAAAATATTAATTTTTGAAACAAAGAATAACTTAATTAATTAGAATTATGTTGATTAAATAATTGTTTAATTAGAAATTAACTTATTAAAAAGTTGAGCATAATTAAATTAACCAAACTAACAACTCACAATTTAGGGGCCCACCAGTAGAGTCTAATGGTTACCATTATAGTTAAATGAGAGCTAGCTGTAGGAAAGAGTATCGGTGACAAAGGTCACCGATACAGGCAAGGTCACCGATAGGCAGTACCGGTAACCTGCCTGTCGGTAGAGCAAATATAACCCTGCTATCAGTAACTTAGCTACCGATAGTCTGGAAAGCCGCAACTAAGTTTTATAAACTTAAAAATTATAAGTAAATTAATTAACAAACGCACTAATTATTAATAATGAAAAATTAAATAAAATAAACAAATATATATTAAATAAACAATTTGAAATTAGTTATATTAAAAACAAAGAAGGAATAAATCAACTAATTAAGGGTACATAATTACATAAAATGTAATAAAAAATGAATATTTGACAAATTTAATTATAAAAATACAAAAGTACAAATATTTAGCATAAAGTGATTAAATAATTAATTAAATCATTAAAAAATAAGTAAAAAGATGTGGAAAAACTATACAAAAATAGAGCCACATAAAATTCCCCCACACTTAAGCATTGTTTGTCCTCAAACAATCCCATGTTTTATTATCTTTGAAAAACTGTAGAGTTTATTAATGATTAAGATCAAACTGTAAAATGTCCAGAACTTAAAACAGAGGACTTAAAAAAATGTCAATAGGCTTTTAGAAACTAATTTGCTCATATGAACCTCACCTAGAACAAATTCTCACTGGTAATTAAGGAAGCTATAAATCATCCAACAATGAAGATGTCATGCCTCATATGTGATACAACTTAATGGCTCACTTCAATCTAGTCTTAGGTTCTCAGTCAAAAAATGACAAGGAATAAAATAAATGGAATTAAGATCTTAACCAAGGAACTTTGTACTCTGAATTTTTCACCTAGGTTCCAAAAATAATCATTTTTTAACTCACCTCAATGCTACAACATAAATGATTCTCATATAAACCAATTGACCCCTTCTTTATTTGGTGTTCGTAATTCCCCTCACCTTAATGAGGTCATTTTTTACCCTAGACACTTTATTTATTTTTTCCAAGCCATGCATCATTGTGCTAAGCACTGTGCAATGCACTTATTCAAGGTGTACAGAGGGATTTTAGTAAACAGAAACTCACCCAGCATCTAGGGTCTCAGAGACTCACCGTGGTATCCCAGATGCCCAAACTACTCCAGTTTCAAAAGATTTATATAAAATTCATTTATATTGGATCATTAAAGAAATTACTTTTAATAATTAAAAGAAAATAAATGAGGCCCCTAGAATTAGAATCAAACTTCTAGTTCCAAGTGTTATGATCATAATTCCACAAAAATGTAACCCATATCACTTCCATAAGTAAGTCCTAAACTGAATTTACATAAAATCACTAAATAAAATCACTCAGAAATCATCCATTATCATCAATTTCAGACTCAAAGCAATTCTTAACTGCCAGCAAGGAACTTGTCCTAAGGAAAGACCCAATTGAGAGAAATGTAAAGCCTAAAATTATGAAAGGATTTTGAAAAAAATTATCCATTTTTTAAGAAAAAGTTTGAGTTTCAGTGGGAATTGATGGGCTTTCAATAAAACACAGTTTATCAGTTCAAGAATTGACCCCCTCCCCCACACTTAAAACCGAACTTTGTCCCCAAAGTTGACTTCTAAATATGGATAAGAACAATTTATCAATTAAGGTTCAAAGTAGATTTTCAATTAAGTAGATAGATGAAATGTATAAAGGGTTTAAATGAAGTTAAAAAATATTTCCTGCCACAATGAATAATTTAAAGTAGTTTCATGTCCAAGTATTTACATTAACATTGACGTCCAGTAACAAAAATTTTCAATTCATCTCAAGATATATCATGTAAGTTAAGTGCACAATTAATTGCGTGTAAGCATTTTAACAAAGTTTGATTCAATTGAGAGAAATGTAAAGCCTTAAATTCTGTTTCATCTTTCTGCTCCTTAATGCTTTAAAAAATCAGCTGCATGTCTTACTACAAGCAGAATTTTAATTTACACAGTAGTAAGACATGCAGCTGATTTTTTAAAGCATTAAGGAGCAGAAAGATGAAACAAAATTTAACATTAAGGTACTTCCCTGATTTAAAGTTTTCAATTACTCATTTAACATGGGAATTCCACTCCTTAAATGACACAGCAGCATCATCCTAGAAACACAGAGCATGAGAACCAGGAACAAATAACCAGCATAGACAGTGCAAACAGAAGGCATCACAACAAAACCTTATTCAAAGTAAAACAAGAATAGAAACAAAAGTAAACACAAAAGAAATAAGAACATGGGTGGAATCCCATTATAATGATTTTTTATTTGAAATTATATATTTCAAAAAAATACAAATTGTTGTTTCTTCATATCAAAATCTAATTTATATTAAACTCATTAATCATGTAAATATATAAAGTAATAATCAAAAGAGGTAAATATAATGATTATGTTATTAAAAAGAGAATATATAAATTATTACTATTGGGTTTTAGATACATAACCCCTTATTACACCAACGTACACCCTAAGGGTAATGTGTATAATGGTTTTACATTTTTAGGATGCTTCGTTGAACATGGTTTGGATAATGATATTTGTAACTTGAACTTATGCAACAAACAATTTTTCTCAAGTTTCAATTTTTGAATCTTGACTTGGACTTGTTCAAAGGAAAATCCCAGTGATGTCATCTCCCTCATAAGCTTTGACAAATGGGATTTATAGGGTATGATCCTACTGGTCATGGCCAGCACTTCTCCCTTCTATGTTAATTAGATTTCATTATGGAACTTAATATATAATAATATTAATAGAAAATATAGAATATATATATATTAAAAAAATTTATGATACTTAATGGTCTTATTAGCCTAAAAGATAAATTATGGATATATTTAATAAATTTCCAAAATAACAAATGAAATATAATGAATGTGTTTTATATAACTACATTTCTCAATAAGAAAATTAACCATTCAAAAGTTAAAATCATTTATAAAATTTTAGATCATTATAGGGGTCACAGACCTAAGGATTGAAAATGGTATGACTATCCTCATGTGTCACCACGAACATAGGGCATTGGTGGTTGTTTACTGCTTTATCTTGAAACTATTTTAAATTTGTTATTTTTCACTTTAGGAACTTCTGTATGAATTGTTATATTATACTAGTTACTTAAGGTATTGCATTGGTGATGTCCTACTAAGTTTTACTCAAACCCTAATCAACACACCCTGGAACTTTGTGTTGGAGTCGGTGTCCTAGTACCAACTATTTTTACTTTCATTATATGTAATTTCAATATATTTCATATTAATAAAACACCTTATCACATATTGTTCATTGTTAATCATGAATCTAATGTAATAATTTCCAAGAGTATACACAACATTGATAAGGTCATAGAATTTTCCCACTATGATGATATCCTTGAATTTCTATAATGCTATTCTTAAATAATTTTCTATGGTTTGATAACATACTATGATGGGACACATAGTACATAAAATTTCAGGAGTGATTACTCATAAGTGGATAAATAATATTCCTTTGAAGTTCATACTTGGTAATCTATAATATGGGAGATTAGGAGAACATACCCTCCAGTTATAATTCCACGTGTTTTGGTTTTATTTAATATTCATATATATGAGTGTGTGTAATGGTCCTTAGCCGTTAAGTTTATCATTAATGCATTTCATGACTCATGCAATTAGATTTTCAAAGAAACCATAATGATATATGTTTTCAGTGGCGTAGGGTATGTTGGGTTCATCAAGACTGACATTTCATTAATGGATAAGTTGAGGAAGTATTTTTCCCTTCCATATTCATGGAATCTTATATATCATCCATTTTAATGAAATAAAACCACTTTATTAAATTCAATGTTTATAGTGTAATAACGAATTTATTTTACATATTCAGATAAAGATGTATTGAGAAAATAGGTTGGTGATAAAGATGTGCAACATGCTTGATAATATATTTTGAAAACAGAATTATATTATATAATGATTGTTTGTATGTGCTTATCATCATTTAGATATTAAGTTCTTTCCCTTGGGTTCCTTAACCCATTTCTAGACAGAAATCTTGGACTTTATGAAATTCCACCTAATGCCAATGAAAAAGAATCCAAAAGGGTCACACACAAAGTGTTTCTGATTATCTCGATAAAATTTTATTTGAATTTAATTAGTTAAATAAAAATTATAATCAATACCAAGGGGTATTTTTATTCATTTTTTGTTGATTGAAAAAAATTATTGATGAATAAAATATTTAAATTAAATATTTATCCAGGTGTTTAATAAATTCTAGATGAGTTCGAACAGAAAAAAAACCGTATCCAGTTAAAAATATTAATTAACAAGATGGTTAAATAATATTTGTTTTTATAGAAGTTTTCATACAACAAAAAATAATAATAATTTTATTAATATTATTATGTGTAATGGAGTTTATTAAAGGTTATAATATTATTTTAGGGTTGACATGCAATTATACAATTATTTTAACCTAAACTCAAGCTCTATAAATAGATGGTCATGTCTATTATGTAGGGTAATAAATTAGTGAAATTAATAATAGAAAATTTATTCACATAATGAATTCAATCTTGACTCATATCCTTCTCATTTATCCCTCTCAAGAGCCAGAAATGTAAGAGATATTCCACCAAGACTCAAGGATGACTAATAAAACTAAACAACTTAAGACAAGAAATTATTCACGCTAGCACACAGAGATGGATTATAATTTCTTTGATATCTGACCTAAACCATGGTTGAAGCCAGTAAAAGTTTAATATTTATATTCCTACTAACTACAGTATATGTGGAAAGCAGGGTCGAACCCACAGAGAAGGCGAATTTGACCACTATTCTTCTAAAAATTTACAAAAAAGATCCCACTATTGTTAGCAGTGGAATAGATTTTCTATTTCTTTTACATATATTTTTTTTAATTTTTTTAAAATTGTACTCAAATGTAACACTACATTATTTTTGAGTTTTTGTTATAAACTATTATGAAACAAGAAATAGAATAATAAAAGTAAGAAACGAAAATAAAAAATGTTGATAGTGAACAATCAAGTAAATTGCTCGGGGAAAATCTCCATTCTACTGGTTTAATAGGTCCTTTGAATCGCTTTAGATTTATTTCCTTGAACCGCCATAAAAATAGTGACTTTTCTCCCTCTCTAGGAGCTAAGTATCATAGGATGATTGATTTTGGAGTTTACCACTCCAAAACAAATCAGTTGTGAAAAGTTCGAAAAGATAATTACAACAGGACGAACTCACCGTACGTCCCGAAGCATTTGTGAAATGATTATTTTTTAAAATATGTTTACACGATAAATCTTTCTGATTTGATTGTGGAGTTTTGAAAATTAAGTACTGGTGGTGAAAAGCAATTAACTAAACTCAACATCAATCTCACCGATCTTTACTGAACTTAGTGAATTGATTAAGTGATATGAAAATTAAAGGTAACCAGTAGAACGTCAATTCATCCCCGAACTAAAAGTATTTAGCCTATCATAATCTCTATCCAAAATACTAAAGTCATTAAATTATAGAGGAAGATATTAAAAGGAAAATAGAGGAATAAAACTCCCTCTGCTCGCATCAATGCTGCTGCTCCTAGCCCTCAGAACTCTGAAGAGCAGCTCTTCGAGAATTGCTCCAGGTACTCTGCTCTGCTCCGAGATAGGTGTGTTCTTCGAGTGAGTGTGTCTCAGTGAATTAATGCCCCCCTATGAATCTCCCCTCCATTCCACTACTTGCTTTTCTTTAAGTACCTTCTGTCATCTACTACAATTCACCACTCGATCTCCACCGACTTCACAAGTTCTTCACCCACGCACTGCAAATTGTTTAGTTTTTCGCGACAAGCACATCGCGCGAGTTTTTCCCTCATAACTAACTCTAGATGAGTTATTTGCATGCACCTAGATGCGTTTAAGTCCCTTATATGAACCTACATAGTTAGAAAAGAGAAACAAATAAAAACGAACATAAAGAATGAAAAATTGTTATTTTTTAAATGTTAAGTGTTATTTTTACTCATTAATAGTTAACTAAAGTTAATTGATAATTATTTACTTTTATATTATTTACTTTTATATTATTTATATAATTATTAAATATGATAAAACATAAATTTATTAAAAAGTTATTAATTTAAATTAAGTTTATAGATATAGTTATTAAGTTACTAATTTTAACAATTTAAACTAAGTTATTAAAATTTACATCATAAGTAACAAATTTATAACGCAGATTGTATTAATTATTTTTATTCACTACATTAATTATTATTATTGTAATTATATTTAAATAAATAAAATTATCCTGTTAATCTATTAGTTTATTTTAATTTATTAGTTAGAACTTAATATTTAAAATTTAAATATTTTTAAATTAAAAAGTATATTTTAGAGTTTATTTATTAATTTTATAATTTATACTATAATTAGTATATTAATTTATTATTAACATTTATTATAAATTTAGTATCAAATTTTAATTTATAATTTATCTTTTCGTTAAAATCATAAATATTTTAAATTATAATTTTTATATATTTTACTCTATTATTTTGAACTAATTAAAAGTTAAAACTTTAACTTTAACTTTTAATTATTTATATATATATATATATATATTTACTTTACTTTACTTTCATTATTATTTTTTTATTATGAATTATTTATTATTATTTTTTTATCTTCTTCTTCCTCACCCCTCAATTCAGCGTACAGCAGGAAGGGGGAGGGTTTCCAGCATCTTCTTCTCGACGCCGCAGCAGCTTCAGCAGTGGACCTCTCCTCCTACAAATCGCAACAGCAGTAGCGCACACCCAAGGTAGCGTGCTCCTCCTCCTGCTCCACGGCGGATAGCAACCAGCAGTAGCAGCCTTCCACTCCAGCAGCGCGGTGGTCCTCGGCCCAGCGCGGCGTGGCGCGAGTTGGTCTCCTTCCTCAACAAACCCACAGCGGAGCTCTCCTCTCCATCCATGGCCGCTTCAGCGAGTAAGAAAAACAACACCAGTGGACCTCCTTGGAAGTGCGGGTTCATGTAGGTGCGGCGATTTCCTTCACTCCAACACTACGTCGGCCAACAGCTCAACCTTCAGCGGCTTCGCCTCCTCCCTGAATTCAAATAGCGGCGACAACTCAACTCCCCAGCACTGGACAGAAACCACCCTTGGTTCAAAACAATGTTGCAAGGTCACCGTGAGGCAATGCGGTAGTGATGGTGTAAGAGTTGTAGTAGATGGATGAGGCAGGGTGGGAAATGAATGTGTTGGAGGAAGAATTGGCGGAATTAACAGAAATGATCGGTGGGTTGTGTATCGGTAGCAAGGCTACCGATGGAAGGTATTCATCAGTGAAAGTAGGGTAGCAGCATCGGTGAGAAAGGCAGACTGAGGAACTCAGTTGGATGGAAGAGAGGGATATCAGTGAGGAAGAGGTATCGGTAGCTGAAGCTACCGATATAAAAAATTAATAAAAAAACAAAGGCACTATCAGTGAGGGGGTAAAGTGGCGCAGGGTCACCGTTACAGCAAGGGATAACCGGTAGACCACAAGCATACCCTCACTGATATAAAACTAAGAAAATAAATTGAACTTAAATTAAAACTAAATAAAAAATAAAAAAAACAATTAATTACAAGGAAGCTAAATCTAAAACACTATTAATTTAAAAATAGAATTTTTTATTTAACCTTTAAAACATTAAAAATTTTAATTGACAACACTAGAATTAAAAACTAAATAATTATTAAACTCAATTAATAAAAGACTTAAAATTAAAATAACTAAAAAAATTAATTACAAAGAGTGGCAGCAAATAAAATAGAAGAGCATCAGTGACAGGGGTCACTACTAACACTTATCTACCTCACCGGTAGACTAAAACAATTAGAAAATGAATTAATAAACAATCTGTGTACATAAAATAATATAATTAAAGTCTACAAACTCTTAAATAATTAATTAATTAACTAATTGAACACATATAATTAAGGACGAGACAATTAAATTTAATTAAAAATAAATATTATTTACTTAAATGGCTAGCAGAAAGTTTTATCAAATAACATTACATTTCAAACCTATTTTAATGTAACTATTTTAAAAGATTAATTTTTGAAACAAAGAATAACTTAATTAATTAGAATTATGTTGATTAAATAATTGTTTAATTAGAAATTAACTTATTAAAAAGTTGAGCAGAATTAAATTAACCAAACTAACAACTCACAATTTAGGGGCCCACCAGTAGAGTCTAATGGCTACCATTATAGTTAAATGAGAGCTAGCTGTAGGAAAGAGTATCGGTGACAAAGGTCACCGATACAGGAAAGGTCACCGATAGGCAGTACCGGTAACCTGCCTGTCGGTAGAGCAAATATAACCCTGCTATCAGTAACTTAGCTACCGATAGTCTGGAAAGCCGCAACTAAGTTTTATAAACTTAAAAATTATAAGTAAATTAATTAACAAACGCACTAATTATTAATAATGAAAAATTAAATAAAATAAACAAATATATATTAAATAAACAATTTGAAATTAGTTATATTAAAAACAAAGAAGGAATAAATCAACTAATTAAGGGTACATAATTACATAAAATGTAATAAAAAATGAATATTTGACAAATTTAATTATAAAAATACAAAAGTACAAATATTTAGCATAAAGTGATTAAATAATTAATTAAATCATTAAAAAATAAGTAAAAAGATGTGGAAAAACTATACAAAAATAGAGCCACATAAAATTCCCCCACACTTAAGCATTGTTTGTCCTCAAACAATCCCATGTTTTATTATCTTTGAAAAACTGTAGAGTTTATTAATGATTAAGATCAAACTGTAAAATGTCCAGAACTTAAAACAGAGGACTTAAAAAAATGTCAATAGGCTTTTAGAAACTAATTTGCTCATATGAACCTCACCTAGAACAAATTCTCACTGGTAATTAAGGAAGCTATAAATCATCCAACAATGAAGATGTCATGCCTCATATGTGATACAACTTAATGGCTCACTTCAATCTAGTCTTAGGTTCTCAGTCAAAAAATGACAAGGAATAAAATAAATGGAATTAAGATCTTAACCAAGGAACTTTGTACTCTGAATTTTTCACCTAGGTTCCAAAAATAATCATTTTTTAACTCACCTCAATGCTACAACATAAATGATTCTCATATAAACCAATTGACCCCTTCTTTATTTGGTGTTCGTAATTCCCCTCACCTTAATGAGCTCATTTTTTACCCTAGACAATTTATTTATTTTTCCCAAGCCACGCATCATTGTGCTAAGCACTGTGCAATGCACTTATTCAAGGTGTACAGAGGGATTTTAGTAAACAGAAACTCACCCAGCATCTAGGGTCTCAGAGACTCACCGTGGTATCCCAGATGCCCAAACTACTCCAGTTTCAAAAGATTTATATAAAATTCATTTATATTGGATCATTAAAGAAATTACTTTTAATAATTAAAAGAAAATAAATGAGGCCCCTAGAATTAGAATCAAACTTCCAGTTCCAAGTGTTATGATCATAATTCCACAAAAATGTAACCCATATCACTTCCAGAAGTAAGTCCTAAACTGAATTTACATAAAATCACTAAATAAAATCACTCAGAAATCATCCATTATCATCAATTTCAGACTCAAAGAAATTCTTAACTGCCAGCAAGGAACTTGTCCTAAGGAAAGACCCAATTGAGTGAAATGTAAAGCCTTAAATTCTGTTTCATCTTTCTGCTCCTTAATGCTTTAAAAAATCAGCTGCATGTCTTACTACAAGCAGAATTTTAATTTACACAGTAGTAAGACATGCAGCTGATTTTTTAAAGCATTAAGGAGCAGAAAGATGAAACAGAATTTAACATTAAGGTACTTCCCTGATTTAAAGTTTTCAATTACTCATTTAACATGGGAATTCCACTCCTTAAATGACACAGCAGCATCATCCTAGAAACACAGAGCATGAGAACCAGGAACAAATAACCAGCATAGACAGTGCAAACAGAAGGCATCACAACAAAACTTTATTCAAAGTAAAACAAGAATAGAAACAAAAGTAAACACAAAAGAAATAAGAACATGGGTGGAATCCCATGAAGCACTGAATTTAAAGTCTTCAGTTAGATTTTATTTAATTACAATTTTTTTATTTATTAACAAAACTAAGACCACGGGTTGCCTCCCATGAAGCACTGGGTTTAAAGTCCCCAGCCAGACTCAATTTCCCTAGACATTTCTATCCATGATCATTTAATGAAAATGAATTATTAATTACGTGAACTTCACTATTATCCAAAGATTCAAAAATAGTATTAACCAAAACATTCTCATCTATATAACCAAGTAATATTCTCAAAAGTACTTCAAATGAAACAGTTGTTAATATATTGTCCTGTTCATTTCGGACTCCAAATACCACTTCTTCAGCTCTAAAAATGCTCAACAGCTTCCAAAGAAAATCACCAGTTTGACCAGTAATACTGACATGGATTTTTCCACACTTAGAGGTCTGCTCCAACCTAGAATCATAAGAAAAACAATCATCAAACTCTTCAGTATTTTCAATGAATATTCTCAACACAACTTGCACAAAGGACAAATCAGATAACTCTCGGAAGAAGGAATCATATTCAGGCTCAAATAGGTGGTACCCAATGTCCACAAATGACTCTAATAATTTGAATCTTTCAAGTTCAGGTTGGAAGTCATCACAAACAACATCAAACTGATCAAGAAAGAAAGTTACTAGAAAATACACTTGCTCATAATGGGCACAATTTAGTTTTTCAATAGGACTCAGACCAGAACTTTCTCCAACTTCAAAAACCCTTAGACAGTCAACTTCATAAGGAAAAATTTCAAAAACGGGTTGAGACAGTTCAGGACAAGAATGTGATTCACTCTCTAGAATGGGTTCTAAGGAAAGATTTTGTTCATCTAGAGGAAGGAGTGTGATGGAATAGAGGCTTGAAGAAAAGTTTCAATAGGTTGGGGAATCAAAATTTCTGTGACCCCAAGAGGAAAAGAACCATACATAGCTCGAACCTCAATTTTATAACATTTATTCTCAGCAACATCTATCAAACCACAACCAACCACTTGTTGAGGCTTTTCAAACACTAAAAACTCCTCCACATCATCAATGGCTTGGAGAGTGAGTTTCCCCATGGACACATCAATGACAGCACCGGCTGTAGCAAGGAAAGGTCTCCCTGAAATGATTGGGACTTTTTCATCACATTCCATATCTAAGATAGGGTAGTTTGTGGGTAGTGACAGTTTTCCTACACTCACTAATAGATCATCCACCCTCCCTGATGGGTGTTTGAGTGACCTATCAGGAAGTTGAAGACAAACAGAAGTTGGTTTCAAATCCCTGAGACCCAAACTTCTAAACAGGGAGTAAGGCATAAGATTGATGGTTGATCCTAAGTCACACAAACAATTAAGTTTCTCACTTGTTCCTACTGTGTGTTGAATAATGAAGCTACCAGGATCTTTTAATTTTGGAGGCAACTTCTTTAACAAGATAGCACTACACTCTTCATTGAGATTAACTTTGTCTAACTTCTTCCAATCATTTTTATATTTTAGAAACCTTCTAGTAAAAGCAACATATGAAGGGATTTTATCAAAAGCTTATAAAAATGGAATGTTGATACTAAAGTTTTGAATCTTTTTAAGAAACATCAAATAATCAGGTTCATTATCCTTCTCCACTCTTTCAGGGAAGGGAATGGGAGGGGCATATTTTTTAAGAACAGGTTGATTATTTTCCTTCTCCTTTATTCCATTTTTTAATTTTCTTCTTTAATTAACTCCCACTTCATTTTCCTATATTATTGAACTTTTTCAGGTGCAAATTCAACATTCTGTATAGGTTGAATAAAGCTTTCCAGATTCCCAGATTTTGTTTCAAGCATATTTTTCTTTCCAGATTCAGTTTTCTCATCAGTTTTAATTTTCCCAAGGTGAATCTTAACTTTTTCTTGGGTTTGTAGACCAGATCTAGTGGTTACAGCCATAACATTCTCTCTTGAATTAATAATTGAAGTGTTGTGTAGCTTTCCCTTTCCCTTATCACCTTGATCCTTAGATATTTGAATTATTTGATGTTCTAAATTGTGAATCTTATCATCTGTTTCTTTCCTAAATGAACTTATTTCCCACAAAACTTGTTGTAACAGCCCCTTTAACTCCCCTTTAGAATTAAATGATTCAACCCCATATTGGTTTTACTTATAAATTTTAGTTTGTAATTAGTAGTTAGGGGAAGTGGTCTGTTTTATGACACCTTGTTCTTTCCAGATCAAGTTTGGGTGAGTTTGATAACTAGAAGTGTACTGATTTGAGTATTGATCATTTGTCCCTTGATTCCTAGCTCTAAAATCTACAAATTTGGCACTCTCATCAAACTGGACAGGGAGATCAAAATTAGGACAACATGTATGAGTGTGACCGAACATCCCACAATGATTACATTGATCCCTTAAGACTCTATCACTAACAATAGCAGCCTAAGGATCAACTTCACCTCTATGGAAAACCCTCTTCCTAGAGCACTTGTGCTGAGATTTTTGAGAAATATTGTCATACACAAGTTTCATCTCATCAGCAGTGGAATCAGAAAAGTCACCCCCACAGAATTGGTCAACTAAATTTTGGTTGTAAGGGGTGAGAGCATTATAGAAGTTTTCCATGAGTAAATGGGAAGAAAAATGATGATTGGTACTTTGTCTAAGGATACTTCTAAACCTATCCCATGCCTCGTCAAATAACTTTCCCTCATCCTGTACAAACCCAGTAATTTTGTGCCTAATCTCAGAAGTGGTGTTCCTATGATAGAATTTTGATATAAAGGTAGTAAACACCTCTTCCTAGGTCTCAAATATTTCTTCATCTAAGTTCTAAAACCAAGTCCTAACCTTCCCCTTCAGACAAAATGGAAACAACCTCAATCTCAAATCCTCCTCACAAAGCTCACTCAGAGGTAATTATTGTACAGAACTATAGAAATCTATAATAAACTCAAGCGAATCCTCTCCTAGAAGAACATTGAATAAAGGAAGTTGAGAAAGCTGAGACTACTTAATTTCATAGTTCCTAGACCTAGGGGTCAACCTAATACAAGATGGGTTACTTGATACTATTAGAATTTGAAACTCCCTAAGTCTAGGTAGCTGAAGGGTCGGAACTACAGGCTGTGGAACATTCATGTTTTGATCAACTCTATTATCCTTATTCTCCATTAAAATGTTTTTTTAGCAGCAGTTAAATTTTTTTCTAGTTCAAAGTTTGAAGACTAATGTAACAATGAATTATCTTGTGCTCAAGCAAAGTGTAATAACAGTTTAAAATGGCACAATAGTAGAACTGACAGAATTTCAGTAATTAAAATAAACAGTAGCAATACAGTAGTAAATGAAGCATAATTTTTTACAGTTTTAAAAAAAAAATTCCAATTTTTTTGGTGTTTTTTTATATGATTTTTGTATATTTTTTTAGAAAAATAATGGGTCATGCCTTCCCCAGAAACGGCGCCAAAAACTTAACCTAAACCATCATTGAAGCTAGTCAAAGTTTAATATTAATATTCCTACTAACTACAGTATATGTGGAAAGCAGGGTCGAACCCATAGAGAAGGAGAATTTGACCACTATTCTTCTAAAAATTTACAAAAAAGATCCCATTGTTGTCTGCAGTGGAATAGATTTTCTATTTATTTTATATATATATATTTTAATTTTTTTTTTAAATTGTACTCTAATGTAACACTACAGTCTTTTTGATTTTTTCTTCTAAACTATTATGAAATAAGAAACAGACTAAGAAAAGTAAGAAACAGAGACAAAAAATGTTAATAGTGAACAATCAAGTAAATTGCTTGGGTAAAAGTCTACATTCTACTGGTTTAATAGGTTTTCTGAATCACTTTAAAGTTATTGCCTTGCACCACCATAAAAATTGTGAATTGTCTCCCTCTCCAGGAGATAAGTCACACAGGCTGATTGATTTTGGAGTTTGCCACTCCAAAACAAATCAGTTGTGAAAAGTTAGAAAAGATAATGACAACAGGATGAACTCGCCATAAGTCCCGAATCATTTGTGAATTGATTATTTTTTTAAAGATGTTTCCATGATCAATCTCGCCGATTTGATTGTGGAGTTTTGAAAATTAATTACTAGTGGTTAAAAGCAACTGACTGAACTCAGCATCAATCTCTCTGATTTTTACTGAACTCAGTGAATTGATTAAGTGATGTGAAAATTAAAAGTAACCAGTATAACGTCAATTCATCCCTGAACTAAAAGTATTTAGCCTATAATCATCTCTATCTAAAATACTAAAGTCATTAAATTACAGAGTAAGAGATTAAAAGGAAAACAAAGGAAGAAAAATCCCTCTGTTCACATCAATCCTCCTGCTCCTGGCCCTCAGAACTCCGAAGAACAGCTCTTCGAGAATTGCTCCAGGTACACTTCTCTACTCTGAGAAAGGTGTGTTCGTCGAGTGAGTGTGTCTCGGTGAATGGATTCCCCCCTATGAATCCCCCCTCCATTCCACTGCTTATTCTGTTTTATGTACCTTCTGTCATCTGCTACACGTCACTGCTCGATCTCCACCGACTTCACAAGTTCTTCACCCATGCACTGCAAAATGTCCATTTTTTTGCGACAAGTATGTCGCTAGAGTTTTGCCCTTGTAAATAACTCCAAATGAGTTAGTTGCATGCACCTGGATGCGTTTAAGTACCTCAGATGAACCTGCAAAGTTAGAAAAGATAAATAAATAAAAACGAACATAAATAATGAAAAATTGTTATTTTTTAAATGTTAAGTGTTATTTTTACTCATTAATAGTTAAATAAAGTTAATTCATAATTATTTACTTTTATATTATTTATATATTAATTAACTATGATAAAACATAAATTTATTAAAAAGTTATTAATTTAAATTATGTTTATAGATATAGTTATTAAGTTACTAATTTTAACACTTTAAACTAAGTTATTAAAATTTACGTTAAGAGTAACAAATTTATAACGTAGATTGTATTAATTATTTTTATTCACTACATTAATTATTATTATTGTAATTACATTTAAAGAAATAAAATTATTTCATCAATCTATTAGTTTATTTTAATTTAGTAGTTAGAACTTAATACTTAAGTTTTAAATATTTTTAAATTAAAAAGTATATTTTAGAGTTTATTTATTAATTTTATAATTTATACTATAATTATTATATTAATTTATTATTAAAATTTATTATAAATTTAGTTTTAAATTTTAATTTATAATTTATCTTTTTGTTAAAATCATAAATGTTTTAAATTATAATTTTTATAAATTCTACTCTATTCTTTTGACCTAATTAAAAGTTAAAACTTTAACTTTAACCTTTAATTATTTATATATATATATTTATTTACTTTACTTTACTTTACTTTACTTTCATTATTATTATTATTTTATTATGAATTATTTATTTTTTCTATCATCTTCTTCCTCCCCCTTCAATTCAGCGCATAGCGGAAAGGGGGAGGGTTTCGAGCATCTTTTTCTCCACGCCGCAACAGCTTCAGTAGTGGACCTCTCCTCCTGAAAATTGCAACGGTAGTTGTGCAAACCCAAGGTGGAATGCTCCTCCTTCTGCTCCGTGGTGGATAGCAACCAGCAGTAGCGGCCTTCCACTCCAAAGACGTGGTGGTCCTCGGCCCAGCGCTGCGTGGCGCGATCTGGTCTCCTTCCTCAACAAACCTGCAGCGGAGCTCTCCTCTCCATCCATGGCGACTTTAGCGAGTTAGAAAAACAACACTAGTGGACCTCCTCGGCGGTGCGGGTTTAAGTAGGTGTGGTGATTTCCTTCACTCCAGTGCTTCGTCGGCTAATAGCATGACCTTCAGCGGCTTCGCCTCCACCTTGAATTCAAATAGCGGCGGTAAGTCAACTCCCCAGCACCGGACAGCAACCACCCTTGGTTTAGAACAATGTTTCAAGGTCACCGTGAGGAAATGGGGCAGTGATGGTGTAAGAGTTACTGCAGATGGATGAGGCAGGGTGGGAAACGAATGTGTCGGAGGAAGAATTGGCGGAATTAACAGAAATGATCGGTGGGTTGTGTATCGGTAGCAAGGCTACCGATAGAAGGAATTCATCGGTGAAAGTAGGGTAGAATCATCGGTGAGAAAGGCAGGCTGAGGCATTGAGTTGGATGGAATAGAGGGCTATCGGTGAGGAAGAGGTGTTGGTAGCTGAACCTACCGATAGAAAAAAATAAATAAAAAAACAAAGGCACTATCGGTGAGGGGGTAAAGCGGTGCAGGGTCACCCTTACAGGCAAAGGATAACTGATAGACCACAAGAAGACCCTCACCGATATAAAACTAAGAAAAATAAATTGAACTTAAATTAAAACTAAAGAAAAAATAATAATAATAATAAAACAATTAATTACAAGGAAGCTAAATCTAAAACACCATTAATTTAAAAACAGAATTTTTATTTAACCTTTAAAACATTAAAAATCTTAATTGAAAATACTAGAATTAAAAACTAAATAATTATTAAACTAAATTAATAAAAGACTTAAAATTAAAATAACTAAACAAATTAATTAAAAAGAGTAGCAGCAAATAAAATAGAAGAGCATCAGTGATTGGGGTCAATACTAACACTTATCTACCTCACCAGTAGACTAAAACAATTAGAAAATGAATTAATAAACAATATGCGTACATAAAATAATATAATTAATGTCTAAAAACTCTTAAATAATTAATTAATTAACTAATTAAACGCATATAATTAAGGGTGGGGCAATTAAATTTAATTAAAAATACATATTATTTACTCAAATTGCTAGCAGAAAGGTTTATCAAATAACATTACATTGCAAAACTATTCTAATGTAACTAATTTAAAAGATTAATTATTGAAACAAAGACTAACATAATTAATTAGAATTATGTTGATTAAATAATTGTTTGATTAGAAATTAACTTATTAAAAAGTCGAGCAGAATTAAATTAACCAAACTAAAAACTCACAATTTAGGGACTCACTGGTAGAGTCTAAACGCTACCGTTATAGTTAAATGAGATCTACCGGTAGGATAGATTATCAGTGACAAAGGTCACTGATACAGGAAAGGTCACCGATAGGCAGTACTGGAAACCTGCCTGCTGATAGAGCAAATGTAACCCTGCTATCAGTAGCTTACCTACGGGTAGTCTAGAAAGCCACAACTAAGTTGTATAAACTTAAAAATTATAAGTAAATTAATTCACAAACTCAATAATTATTAATAATGAAAAATTAAATAAAATAAATGAATATAGATTAAGTAAACAAATTGAAAATTGTTTATATTAAAAACAAAGAAGGAATAAATCAACTAATTAAGGGTACATAATTACATAAAATGTAATAAAAAATTAATATTTGACAACTTTAATTATAAAAATACAAAAGTATATATATTTAGCATAAAGTGATTAAATAATTAATTAAATCATTAAAAATTAAGTAAAAATATGTGGAAAAAATATACAAAAATAGAGCCACATCAAGATCAAAGGAGACGTTTTCGATCACTATTAGATGGATTCTATCATTTGATCCTCACAACATAATGAATGTGGTCCAAAAGGGTCTTTTTTATGATCAATATCATCAATGAAGAGAGGTTATTAAGCCAAGGTAATCGTTTCTTATGGTATTAAATAAATTAATTATAAATTTTATGTGCAATATCCTCACTCCTGGTATCAAGAATAGAAATATTAAAATAATTTTTAATACATCTCCCACCACCATATGTTTCCGCTACACCTAGAACCTTCAAGTAGTATTAGAGGGTGGTTAAATTTAAATTTATAATTATATATTTTATTTTTGATCCATATGAAATCGTGGATGAAATTTAATTTCATATTATTCATTATTTAATACAATTTTAATTAAAATTTTGTTGACATATTAGTTATGTTCATTCATTGTTTCATTTTCTTAAAGGTCTAAGAAAATATGAAGAGAGATCAGAATTCTGTCGAGAACTGCAAATTTTTTCTGGTAATAAAGGATTACATGTCGTTTACTCATAAGTACAGGTTTTTTACCCTAGTACACTATATTTATCCATGTTTTGGGATACATGGAATTACATGAAGTAGTTACATAAGGTTTATTCCATGTGTTGACTGGCCAAGCTAGAACATGGTTGTTGGATTATGCGGTGTGTATCAGTAAACATTTTGTACAGTCTACATGGGTTAGCAGCATAAATTGTGTAATCTATTTTCCATTATACATAGTCAAACCACATGATAATGACAACCTAGGGTATTTTATGATATTCATTAAGATTATTTAGTGTACACGATGTGTATTTCATTAATTCCCACATCTAAAATACATACATAGTTATATTGAAACAATGTATTATAGATACATGACATGTATCTGGAGTGCACACCTCATGTAGTATCTTTCTTGAGAACGCGTTGGGTCTTTTGAAAAATTTCATGGGCATGCTGTATTCAGATCACATGGAGTGTAACAGGCCTATACATGTTGTGTAATCCACTAAGATAAAATTCAAATACCTAGGTGAGTATCTTGAGAACATGGAAAGTGGATACATAGCATGTAGTTGGCATGTGCATGCCATGTAGTCTGACCGATTCAACATGCTGAAGCCCCAAGTGTGTGACCTAGATACTCGAAAACAGAGGTACCCAGTGTATAGATGGATAGTATACACTATATAGTCTCCCAATTACTTGAAAAATTAAATTACATTAAATTGAAATTATAGCATTAAAAACTTATTGATTTAATTGGAACTTTATGTGTTTGAAAATTTAATAAGGGTTTTAAATAATTTTTATTGCTCAATTAATTTATTGTAATAAATCAATAACTATTAGTTCTATCATTTATTTTTCATTAATGACTTAATGTTGGTTATGTCCAAGAGGATTTGTATGGTCATTAAGGTGAAAGAGGATTATTTAATTATTTAATTAATGCAAATATATTTATATTAATAATTCATAATAGATAAATAAATTAATGTTATCTATTTAATTTTCATATATGTTGCATATATGACTGTTCATGAGCTAGACCAAGATGAGTGTATGTGTCAGAATTTATTTAATTTAATTTATTACATGGATTTGTAATTATTTAATATTAAATTAAATTTAACATCCTGAGATTCATCCCTCCCTTTATTATTATCTAGGACTTACAAGTTCAATTATATTTATGTAAACCCCATTTAACCAATCCTTGTATTCCCCTCTCCTGCATGTGAGTTATAAATATTTTTAATTAATGGATTTTCCTAAGGAATTTGAGGTGGTTCAATATAGAACCATAATGATGTCAACCCCAACGTTATACAGGTGGATGGGTGTAATGTTGTAACTCATTCCAATACTAGAAACATGTTTTATTTATCCTAGGTAAAAGGTTGAATTAATTTATGCTCATTAAATCAACCATTAGATAACGCTCATGAATGGTTCATTTAATTATTATTTATGTATGACTATGGAATTATTTATTTTATAGATGCAAGGTTGCAATCACATAAATAAATGAATCAATGTGAAAATATAGAAATTAAATAAATTAATTATGTGTAAATTTTTTATCCAATATGGATAATGAATTAATTAAAATCCACTTAATATTAAAGATACATATAAAGGAAAAAAGATTGAAATTTATACATAATTAATTAAAATCCCTTAACCTAATGTTAAGTTGGACTAATCCTTCAATTACTTAATTGGGAATGAAACCATAGAACTAAGTGTAGTTCATGTCTAAAGTTGAGACACTTACTTATATTGGGGAGTTTACATGAGGTTTTTGGGTTGACTTAGCTGAACTTGTATTTAGTTTAACAATCAAAGTTTTTTCAATACAAATTTGGAGGAAAGTTTTGAAGAAATACAAGTTAGGATTTTAGGATAGATGAATCCACTCAATGGATAAAGGAGTTTTAGGACCATAGTTAGCAAGATCACAAACCTAATTAATTTATTATGATTTTTATGGCCAAAGTCTGTATCATTAAGAAAATTATTGGGGATCATTTCCATTATAATTTCTTAGCAAGTATACATTCAGAATTTAATGGTGAGGGCTATTAAAACTTGATATAATAATGTAAAATTTAATTAAATAAATTAATATATTATTTATCACATATTTTTATCAAGAAAATTACTAATAATATTATCTTTTTATTGAAATATAAAGATCATCATCCACTCTATCCCTACAATAAATACTGGATAAACATAACTTTCTAAATGGTTGTAACTTCCAGGAGTGGTTTAGATGCCTTTGGGTTGTTCTATGCCATTAATTAAAATCTTACAGTCTAGAATACCCAATTCCTGATCCACTGTCCAAAGATGTGAGGGATAAATATTTAATAAAAATATGAAAAATATTTGAGTGACTTGGTTTATGTTCAATGTTTGATAATATCATATACATATAGTGAACTCATGAAATCTCATGAAAAAATGGATGTCTATATTATTATTGAGAAACTATATGGTCTTTACAAGGAGAGATCTAAATAGGAACAGTTTGAGACTTACAAGGTTCTATTTCAGAGAAATATTAGAGAGTGTTCCCCAACTGAGCCTCACACTATCAAGATCATTGGCTACATTGTGCACCTAGTGGTTCTATGGTTTAAACTCCCCAAAAAATGGGCACTAATATCATTCTAGCATCACTCCCTCATAGATTCTACATATTTATTGTAAATTTTAATATGAACAACACTGATAAGTCTCTAGAATATCATCTTACTCTCCTTTTCCATGTAGATAAGGATTTAAATGATAATAATCCTTCCATAATTATGGTGAACAAATGAATATATAAATCTAAGATATTTAAATCCAAAGCTTCCCAATGACCTTCCAAGAAGAAGAATATCAAGGATAAAGAAAGGTTATAGGATGTTGTCTCTTTTTCATGGAGTAAGAAGGGCCACTATAAGAAAAACTGCACACATCTAATGAAGAAAGGGTAAGCTTTAGGTGCTTTTTTTTATCAAGTAAAATTTATCTATTTCTTAAAATTTGGTACTATATAAATCTTTTGTTTCTTACATATATATCCAAATATAGGAACCAAGTAGATTAAGAAATATTGACTGAGGGGAGTTAGATCTACAATCATCCAACAAAGATAAACTTATTGTTGCAGTTATTATGGATTACCACCTCACGTTTCCGAACAGAATGATCTTAGTTTTAAAGGTCTTTAATTATGTACCTTCAGTTACAAAAAACATTATTTTTGTATCTAAACTTGATGTAGATGGATTTATTTTTAAATTTGGTAATAAATGTTTATTTGTTTATAAAGATATGATTTTTTATGGTAAGTTACATTTAAATAATGGTCATTATGTGTTTGATTACATGGAACAAGTAATGGAAATTGATAACAAAGTTACTTCACATGACTTATACCAAACCCAACTATGGAATCACTATCTAGTTCATAGAAATGAAAAATTATTGAATAAATTACATCAATATGGATATTTATATTCTTTTGAAATAAAACTTCTTAGTGTATTTCATTCTTTTTTACAAAGAAAAATGACCAAATCCCCATTTAGTGGAAAAGTTAAAAGGGATTAATATCTTCTCTAATTAGTATATATCAACGTGTGTGGACCATTACCTATTAAAGAATGGAGTGTGTACTCATACTTGAAAACTTTTACTAATGATTTTAGTATATATGGATATGTTAATGAGGTATAAGTCAAATAATTTTTACAAATTCAAGGAATACAAGAATGAAGTTTAGAAAAAAAACATGGTAAGAAGATTAAGAAACTTTTCTTAAACCTTGGTAAAGAATATCTAAGTCATGACTTTATTTATTATTTATGGAAGTTCAAGAAACTATCTCAACTAACTCCTTATACACTACAGTGGAGTAGTTTAAGTGAAAGTAGGAACCACACCTTATTACATAGGATGAGATCAATGATGAGTCATGTGAGTCTTCCATTATCCTTTTGGGGAAACACATTACAAATAGTAGCATATATACTTAACTAAGTTCCAACTGAAGAAAAAAATGGTATACGATACCAATTATGTAATGAAAGCAAACTCGTGTTTTCTAACTTACATGCATGGGGTTGTGGAGTATTTTTAAGGTCTCTTCGAGTAACAAGATTACACCTTGAGGCACATAGTGTATCTTTATAGGATATACTAAAAAATGATATTACCTATAAAATACTTTAGATAAAAAGTTTTTAGTTGAAATAAATCCCACATTTCTTGAGGATTATATTATCTCTAAAATAGATAGTGGGAGAAAGATAAACTCCGATGAAGTCCAGGATCAAGATAGGTAAGAGTTGGATGATGAAAAAATTCTAAAAATACATATGGAAAAAAGATATTCGAGAGGCACAAGTACTACATAGTAGTACTAGAGAGGTTACAGAACCAGAATAGTATAGTTTTTTAGTCAATAAGGATGGTGACTTGTTATTAATTGATAATAATTATCTTCTAACCAGAAAGGAATAATTTAGTGGAATAGATATTTCTAAGTGTCAAGAGGCCATGAATTCTAAAATAGATTCCATGTAACAAAACCAAATGAGTATTTTGGTATATCCTCCAATGGATTTAAATACCATTGGTTGTAAATGGGTATTCAAGAAGAAACTATACAAGGAAGGAAAAATTGGTACCTATAAGGCATGAATGGTTGTAAAAGGGTTTAAAGAGATTCAATACAATATCTATGAACAAATATTTTAACCAGTTTCAATTTTCAAATACATGGAAATTATACTTTTGATATTGTCTTACCATGACTATGATATTTAGAAAATGGATGTAAAAATAGTTTTTCTGAATGGGAACCTTTAGTAAGATGTTATATGACACAACCTGAAGGGTTTTTGACTCTAAATTATTCCAACAAGATATTAAATTTTTAAAAATACTTTTATGGATTAAAGAAACCATTTAGGTAATGGAAAATATGATGAAGCTATAATAGAATTTGGTTTAATAAATAATGAGTGAGTGTTGTGTCTAAAAAAGGTGTAGTGGGAATGCAGTCATTTTATTATTAGTATATTCTTATGACATCTTACTCATTGAAAATGAAATAATGATTTAAAATTTTGTTAAAGGTTTGGTTGGATAAATACTTCTCTAATAAGGGCTTGGTAGAGGTATTATATATTCTTAGGATCAATATCCACCATGATATATCCTAGAGGATTATCAGGATAAGTTAAAGTACATACATTAAGAAAAAACTGAAGAGATTTAGTATGGAACAATCAAAGAGTGGATTATTGAAAGTGTCTCATTGCATTCATCTTTCTAGAAAAATGTGTCCTAAAACACATGAAGAAATTAATATAATATCCAATATTCCATATGTTTTAGAGATTGTTCCAATCATGTATGTTATACTACGTGCTAGGAAAGATATAGACTATGAATTAAGTACATTAGGAAGATATCAAGCTGATTTACAGCACGAACATTAGATATAATTCAAGACTATCCTTGATTATCTGAGGTGTACGAAGGATATATTCCTAGTTTATAGAGTATATGAAGAACTATTCATCATAGGATATGTATATTCTATTTTACAAACTAATCAAGATGATATGAAGTCACAAAGAGGATACATATTCAATTTGAATAAAGGTGATGTGAGCTTGAAAATCTCAAAGAATGATATGGTCACAGATTCTACGGTAGAGTACGAGAATATTGCATCATATAAGAAAACTAAATAAGTAGTATGGATGTGAAGATTCACCCAAGATATTTACATGGTACCGAGCAGTAAATATCCTATAATAGTCTATTATAATAATATTGTATTGGTGTATCTATCAAAATATATATGGTCACATTAGAGGATGAATCACATTATTCAAAAGTATCATCTCTTGAGGGATTTATCACAAAGAGGTTAGGTTTTATTGAACAGTATTTTCACAGAAGAGAACATGGAGAACCCCTTGACTAAATCTATAACTCAAAAAAATACATGGTTATCATATGAGAACTAGTGTACTAAAATTAATTGGTATTTTTATATATTCTATGTGGGAGTTTTTTGTAGTTGGTGTCTTAGGAACAACTATTTTTACTTTGATAACATGTGTATTTTATATATGCAATATTATTAAAACTTCTTATTATATATTTGTCATTTTTCTTATTTGAATCTAATGTAATAATGTCCTTAGACTACAATAATATCATTAATTATTATCATGAATAACGTGATTAGATTTTATAATTAAAACTTTGATGACATATGTTCACAACGAGGTAGAGTATGTTGGGCGTGTCATGATTGACATTACATTAATGGATATGTTTAGGAAGGATTTTTCCCTTAAATACTTACAGAAACTAATATCTAGACCATTTTATAGAAATATAATCATCGTATTAAATTCCACTACCTTGGTGTAATAACATGTTTATTTCAGATGGTCAAAGAAAGATGTATTGAGAAAATTGATTAGTGAAACAGATGTGCAACTACCTTGATGAGGTATTGTCACAAAGGGATTACATTACACAAATATCATTCGTATGTGTCAATAATCATAGTGAAATTAAGTTTTTTATATTGGTTTCTTTGACCCATTACTAGATATTAATCTTGGACTTTAGTTAAGCCCGCCAAATTTCATGAGAAGTAATCCAATTGGGCCACACACTAAGTGTTTCTGATTATCTTGATTAAATTTTATTTGAATTTAATTTATTAAATAAATATTATTTTTAAGACTGAGGGATAATTATATTCATGTTTTATTGATTGAAAATATTTATTGGGGAATTAAATATTTAAATTTAATATTTATTTGTGTGATTAATAAATACTATAGGATTTCAAATGGACCAAGACCATGTTTGGTGAAAAATGTTAATTAATAATCTGGTTAAGAAACATTTATTATTATGTAGGTTAGCACGCACCAAAAAATAATGTTATTATTATAATTATGTGTCATATATCTTATTAAATGTTATAATATTATTTAATAGACTACATGAAATTAAATAATTATTTTAACATAAACCCAAGATCTATAAATATATGATTATGTCTATTATGTAGGGTAATCGATCAATGAAATTGAGAATAGAGGATTATTGAAAGTAATGAAATCTATCTTGAATCCTCTCCTCATTATATCTCCATCCTAAGAGCGCGAGAGATATTTCTTCAAGACTGAAGGAAGAAGGATCAACACAAATAATGCAAGACAATCAATTTATTGGGCTAGAACTCGGAGATCAATTTGCATTGCTTAGAGATCAAAGGAGCATGTGTGGATCACCACTAGAGGGATTCTATACTTGGATCCTCATAGTGCAATAAATGAAATCTTAGAGTATCTTTTTTATATTATCAACATCATCAATGAAGATAGTTTCTTAAGCCAAGCTAATTTTCCTTCTAACATTAAATAAATTAATTACAAATTTGTTGGTAAAGATCCTCGCTCTTGGTTTTGGGCATAGAAATATTAAAATAAATTCTAATACATCACCCACCACCACATGATTTTGATACACTTGGAACCATTAATTGGTTACCTAAGAATATTTAACTTTTTGGTCACATGTTATAAGTTTAGGGAAAGGTCTGGTTTCAAGATATTTTACTTGGTATACTAGAGTGGAGTATGGGTGACAGTACTGTCCTAGACTCGAGACCAATTTAGGATGAGTTGTATTTTTATTTTATTTTGTAATTTTTTATCTTAGATATATAATACTTACTGGGGGATCCATTTTATCATGTATGGTGTACTTCATTTGTTATGTAATTGTGATAAAAAAAGGTTTATCTATTTAATTTTCCCTATCTTACGATGATTACCAGACATGGTTTATATGTTTTATATTACTTATTCTATTATTTCTACTATAGACAGAGGGTATATCCTTTCCATGGTATCATTATAAACCTCCTATACTATTCAAAAACCTCTGGACTACATGGAGGTACTCTTGAATCTATGTGGGGACCACCGATCTGGCACAGGATAGTGTTGTATGAGGTATGATGTTACAAAGTGGTGTAAGATATTTTTCATTTATCTTTATATTTGGGAATTCTATATAGGATAATAGTAGTGTGTCATTACTTGGTAACGTTCTCATTACTAGGAGTGATCAACACATTCATAGGGGGAAACCCAAGTTTCCCTAGATGGAAGTTGTTGTTCATGGATTTTACTTGCTACAATTTTATTTGATTTTCACCTTGAGTGAGGTACAAGGTTTGTGACATTACTGGTTGATGTAAATTAAACCATTATCTTAGTATTTTTAGATGATACTGGTGAATTCATATATTATTTTAAGATCATATGGATTCACATATAGGCATCATTATAGGGAGATGGGATTCATATGTCTATTACAAGCTGATTATGTTTTATATTAGCCATATTTATATCTATCTGATTTATATCTTCCTTTGATTATGATTTCTTATAAATAAAAGGGGGTTTGTAATTTAAAGTTTTAGTAATGACATATATATTTCATTCCCATATAAGGATACAGTAGTATCTTACACAATCAATTACTTCAATGATATATTGACATAAAGGTGGATATAAATGGTTTTTCAAGTGAGGGTCTTGGTTAAATAGAGCACAAATAAGAAACAAATAAGGTATTTTCCCTTCTATCTTATGAATGAAACTCTATTTAACCAAAACCTTTTAAAGCTAAAATCATTTTTAAATTGGAAAGTTTTAAAATGTGAGCTTTGGAAAGAAAAAATATAAATACAGTTAAAAAGTAACTTTAATGGTTTTTTGAAAATGATAAATCCCTCGGAAAAAGAGAGTAGGTGATCCCCGTGATTATAATGTAAAAATTATTATATACATGTATTATATAACAACACAAACTTTTTTCAACGTAATTATTACCTTCTTATAATTATGTTATATATCATAAATCTCATACATATCATAAATAACCAAATACTTCATTTTCATAAATTAAGAATGAATAACGTGAAATTCATAAAAATTAAGAAACTTGTACAAATGGAATAGTAACTTCACCTTTGGAATAGTAATGTGGACATTAAGAATAGTAACCTAGTAAATAGAATAGTAATCTAACCTATGAAAGTATAAATAAAATTTAGGCATCTTATAAATGATAATAAAACATAGTTATATCATAGTATGATTAAATAAATGTTTTAAAATTAATAAATTAAGTGTTGGTATTTTTGTAAAATATAAATGTTTATTTACTATTTTATAATTGATATAATGATTGAAAAGATTATTTAATTTAATAAAATATATTCACAAATAAATATATTTTTAAATATGATTATAAGATATTTTGATGATACCTTAGTTAATTTTTCAAAGTGTCTTAAAATCAATTATAATTTTAAAATCAGCATTTTTTTAATAAATAATGATTTTAATTAAAAATTAAATTTCTCATATATAAAAGATTATTTTCATAAAATTTAATTCATTTTATTAATTATTTGAATCAAAAAACGGTTAAAGATAATTTTTGGGATTTTTCTAAAATAGTCTTTTTTTTGTGAATAGTGAAATACGGTGATTTACGGTATATAACATTAAAAATTAAATAAAATATTAATTGAGTTATTACTAATGTAAACACTATAATATTTAAATAATCTTATTTATTTAATATATTTAGTAATAAGGTTTAAAATATTGATATTCTTGAGCTATAATAATAAAATAATGAATAAAATAATCAAAAAACACCTCCCTCCCCCACTATAAATACCACCACTCACCACCTATTTTCCTCACATCTCTAAAGCCTTAAATATTTTATAAATTATAATATATACTTTTCCCAATTATCACCCCCATTTCTATGATCCATTGGTCTCAACAAAATGCCAAACCCAATTCCCATAAGGAGGTTCTCAAGGAGAAGAATTCAAGAGGTAAAAACCTCTTTCTGTTTCTTTTAATTTATTTTAAATTAATTTTATTTTATTTTCTTATCCTCTACTCACCTCCCCATATACAATATAAATGATAAATCCAATGTATTTTATATACTATAATTTTATTTTTTTAATGGAACAACCCATAATTAAATTCCCTTCCTCTATCCTTTTTTTCTAAAAATGAGTACATCTTATATGATGTGTCGATTTACCTCCATTGTAGATGATGCATTTTAATTTTACATTTTTGCCTCCAAGGATGGTTATAAACCCATTTTTATGGTTAAATCATATTATAATATATTTATTATAGTTTATTTTATTTTATGATCCAATATATATATAATTATAATTAATAAAACAAAACTATTTTGTGATGATTGAAAAAAATGCCAAATTAATCTAAATGATTATCATATACATTTTATCTAATGAATCAACCTCACATATGGAAACAAAATGCTATATAATACCATTTAATATTATTTAATTTCATTAATAGCATTTAATTTCAATTCTGGACAACCATTCTCATTTTACATGATTTTCCGTACATGTACACAAGTAAATCGATCATGAAAACCAAGGAAATTAATGCTCTCGAAACGATGAACTTGAATCTTATAACTCACCAAAAAGTCAATAAATGAAATTAATAAAATTATGATAAATAAAATAAATTTGGAAATGGTTTTGAATTAATTAATTAATGTATTTAAGTTGATTATCTGGGGAATTAATTTCAAGTATAGAACACTTTCAATCATAAGGTAAGGGATTCTTTCCAAACCACCATTTTTTCCTTTGGGTAATGCTTTATCTCTATTTAACCCAATGTAATTATTATTTATTTTCATATAATTCTTCTTAATTCTGTTTATGTGTTCCTAAATCATGTATCCAAATCATTTTAACCTTCTTTTAAAGGGGAGATACATGTTTTAAATAGGTTCCCTTCTCAATTATTCCTGATAAACAAGCCCGATTAAAGGAAAATTCCCAATTTCTTACCCATTTTCAAGTACCATCCATAATATATTTTAATCCCCAATTATTATTATAAAATAAATAATTTTAACATGAAAATGTATCTTGGTTTATTTCTGGTTTTATATAAAATATTATCTATTTTCTACTTCAAATTCTCTTTAATATTTTACTTAAACCTCACTAAAATGTTTCATGTATAATGATTCAAATACACTCCTTTTACACGTTTTCACTTAAGTTTGACATAAATTATCATGCTTTACTACTATTTTCCCTTATAAATTTGAATTTATGATTTAAATCTATTAATTCTTGGACACCACTATGATATTGCCTTCTTTTATGCCTTATGAAAATATTATGGTACCCAATTCATTTCATGGGAAACCCTTATGTTTATGTTTGATTATTCATGTGATACACATATTCATGAACATGTTATGATGTATTTTCCCATATAGTGCTCCAATTCATTGGGTAATGTTTAGTCTCATGATATTTCTTATTGGAACTCAGAGTGAACATAAATCCGTTATAGGACTTTGTCCACCATGCACAACGATCTTGGAAGTTAACCTTGAATCATGATCCTCCATGTACAATGGTCTTTGAATATATCCTCGAATCATGGTTATGTCATGTTGCATGTTTTTTCCACATTCCTATAATACCATGATTAAATGATCTCATGTTATACATGTTATTATTCCTTTTGTGTATTTGTGTTTCATGCCTTTTTATATCATCATATTATGATTTCAACCCATTGCTTAATGATTTATTTCTTATTTTTATTCCCTTACTGGTATTTTTAGCTCATCTCATTGTTCAGGTATTCCCCGACTTACCCTATGAAGATGTAAAGGCTCAAAGTAATTTTGGATCTATTTATTAATATTAAATAAAATATGTTTTAGTATTGGTTCCATGTTTTTAGTTTTATGAACATAATCCTCCAAATATGCAACACTTTACTATCCTTTGTTGTATTTGATGGTTAATTATTCTTAAAATCGTGTAATAATATATATAAAAGTATATTTCCATTATAGTTGGTATCATAATATAGTCTAGTTAATTTTTGAGATTATGAATATAAAACTTTAGTAATAGCCCTCGGGATAATTCCATAATCATAGATAACCTGGATTGAAACATAGGGAATCAAAAGTTAGGATATGATTTTCATTTAAAATTTCATCCCACTTTGTTCAAAGTTTCCTTTTTATATACTTATTAGCTAAGTATTCAAGAACCTATAATTGTAATTTATTTTATTATTTAATGGTGGGAAATAGGAGAACCCATAAAAACAATCAATGTGATGGGAAATGTGATTATTTTTTTAATGAAATGCTAAATATGATGGGAATTGGGGATCAAAAACTTATAATAATCCTTACTCAACTTGATCAAGTTATGAATAATAAATTGAATCATGTGGAACCCCCTCATTCTCCTAAGAAACATAAAGTGGCGGTCAAATACTTTATATGACAAAGGAATTCCATGTTTAGGGGATATTCCAATCCCCTCATCACAAAAAAATGGATTAACTCCATTGAGAAGATATGTTTTATCCTCCAGTTCTCAGAAGAATAGAAAGTTTTGTTTCTAGTCTATCATTTTAAGGTGGAAGATGATAAATGATGAAAATTGATCAATAACATGAAGTCTAATGAGGAAATTGATTCTATATAATGTGAATATTTCAAGAAAATATTTTACATTAAATACATTCCTTGAACCCTTCATCTTAATATGGAAAGGGAGTTCCTTAGACTAAATCAAAATCAAGAAAAGCTTATTAGGTTTTATGAGGAAAACTTCACAAGGCTTTCATGATACGCATCTAGCTTTTCATCAATACTAAAATCAAGTAGGATCGATTCTTTAGTGTACTAAATTCATATCTATAAAAATTGTTTTAGATTCTATACTTTGATAGCTATGAAGAGATTTCCCATTGTGCCCTTAAAGTTGAAATGGAGATCTGAGACTTTCATTGGTCTCAAGGGAATGGAGATAAAAATTGGAAAATAAAGTTTAATATGGGAGTATAAATAGATAAATACCATTATAGAAATAAAACCCAAAATACCATGTGTCAAATTTGTGGGCATAAGCATCCTAGGAACTGTCTAAAGGGAACTAGGAGATTATTCAAATGTGGAATAATGGGGCATATGGATAATAATTAATGAAGGGATATAAGAAATACCACTAATGTGGAGGAATAGAGGAAGGTTAAAATCAGCACTTATCCTATAGTTCAATGTTAAAACTATAAGGAACATTGGAATTATTCAAACCATTTCCATAAGACAAGGTTTGTTGGAGGTAATCAATAACAACAACCTCCAAGGTGACAAGGAAGGGCATATGATATCACTACTGCTAAGGTGGTTCCTGAAAATGATGAGGTGATAGTTATGTCAGTTATTTATTTAAGAACAGATAACATACTATTTTATTTTGTTTCTACTCATTCTTTTATATCTTTCAAGTTTATTATACCTATTAAAACACCACCACAAAATATGGAGGTTGAGTTATCTATGAGAACAAAAAATGTGGAAACTATTGCATCCAAAGTATATAACTCCTCCTTGGTTAATATTTTTGGACTATAAATCCCAAAAAAAATATTAACATACTTCTTTATTAAATTTTGATGCTATTTTGGGAATCTATTGGCTACCTATATGAAAATCCAACATCAACTATTAGGAAAGGGAGATCACTCTTCACATCCCAAAGCATCCGCCGATTTTCTACAAGTGTAGGGAGAAGGATTAATATAATTTATAATTATCATCTCAAGTGTGGATATTATAGACTTATGGTAAATCATATCTAGATCAATTAATTGAGACAAAGAATGAATAATTCTTAAAGACCTTTCCAATGTGAGGGACAACGTTGATGTATTCCCTGAAGAATCATTTGGCCTTCCTCCTGACTAAGAAGTTGAGTTATCAATTGAACTAATTAATTGATATTTTCATGTATCAAATAAACCATATATAATGGCCATCATTGAGTTCGAATAAATTAAGAAGAAGTTACAGAAGAATCTGTATATGGGTGTTATATGCCCGAGTGCGTCACCATGGGGTGCACTTGTCCTCTTTGTGAATAAAATGGTGGATAAATTTCTCATTTAATTCATTATCACAAGCTAAATAAAATCACAACAAATAATAAGTATCCCCTTACACGAATAGGTGAATTCTTTGATCAACCACATGGGGAAAGTATTTCTATAAGGTGGACCATTTCTTAGGATATCACTAATTAATGGTGAATAATGAAGATATTCCCAAGACTGTCTTTTAAAGAAGGTATAGAAACAATGAGTTCATAGTGATTCCCTTCAGACTCACTAATGCTCCAAAAATATTTATGGACTTAATGAGTAGAGTATTTATAGATTACCAAAAAAAAATTGTGGTGGGGTTTATTGATGATATTCTAATATACTCAAAGAGAAAAGAGGAACACAAGGATTATTTGAATACTATTCTAAAGACTTTATGATGGGATAAAATATATGAAAATTATAACAATTGTGAGTTCAATATGGACAAAGTATCATTATTGTGGCATGATATTACTATAAAAGGAATATTTTTGAACCCATACAAGACACGGGTAATTGAGGACTGGCCGAGGACAACATCTATAATAGAGATCCATATATTTGATGGTCTATGTGGGAATTACCAATTATTTTTGAAGAATTTATCACGATTTTAAAACCCAATAAACAATATTATTTGAATTTAGTGGTGTTTTTCTGGATAGGTGAATGTAATGACTACTTCAAATAGTTAAAAAAGAGGCTTATCACTGCACCATTACTCACACTTCTAACAAGTGGGAACTCTTTATGTTGTATAGTGATATTTCAAAGAAGGTATTAGGATATGTAATAATGAAAAATGAAAAATTTATATCTTACACCTCAAGTCAGTTGAAAATTTGTGAGAAAAACTATCCTATGCGTGATCTGGAGTTAGCGGCTATGACCTATACATTGAAAATATCGCAGAATTTTCTCAATGGGGAGAAATGTGAGATATATACTGGTTATAAGAGCCTCAAATATATATTCACATAGAATGAGCTTAATGTGTACCAATTAATATAGTTAGATCTCATCAAGGATTGTGACTTCTTGATCCTCTACCATCTTGGTTAAGAAAATAAGGTTTTGGATGATCAAAGTGGAAAGTATCTTGCATATTTATCAATGATGATAATTGAGAAGTATCCAATCTTCTTAGATATAAAAATGATAGAAATGGGAATCTTTAGGGAAAAAAATCATAAATACTTTCTTAAATGATTTCACAACCATCCCTCATGGAAAAAATAATGGATTCTCAAAGAAATGATATAGAAATTTAAAAAAAGGTGGAAGGTTTCATAAATGAAAAATATTTAGAGTTCAAAATGGATGAGGAAGAAGTTGTGATATTTGGGTCATAACTATGTGTACCATCCAATCTAGAGATAAATAAAGAGATTCTGAATGATACACATAGATCAAACTTATCTATTCACTCAAGGAGTACAAAGACATATTGATATCACCAAAAGCACTATTGGTGGGAAAATATAAAGAAAGATATAACTGAATATACATCAAACTTCCATTATTTCAACAAGTGAATTTTTAAAGGAAAACTTATAAGTGGATGATGCAACCATTACCCATACCAACATGGAAGTGGGAAAAATAACCATGGACTTTGTCATCAGACTTATAAAGACATCCAAGGGAAATAATGATATATGTGTTGTTGTGTATTTTCTTACAAAGACAGCCCACTTTATCACAATTTGAGAGGACTTATCACTCGATGATATTTCATGGATAAACATTAGAGAAGTGGTGAGTATTCATGGAGTACCACTATCAATTATATCTGATTGAGCTTCTACACTTACCTCCAAGTTCTGAAAAATTATCCAACATTCTCTAAACACAAGGTCAAACTTCAGTATGACCTATCTTCTTCAAACACATGGACAATCTGAGTAGACTATTCAAACACTGAAAGACATGTTGAGAGCATGTTCTATGGACTTAAAGGGGGTAGCACCAACACCTACATCTGGTTGAGTTCTTCTATAACAATAGTTTCCACTCAAGCATATAAATGGTTCCATATAAATCAATTTATAGTAAAATATATAGAACACTGGTATATTGGGGTGAAGTTAGTGAATGGAAGCTACTAGGACTGGAAATTGTTGAAGAAATGGTAGAAAAGATTAAAATAATTCAAAAGCATTTCTGGGTAGACCAAAGTTGAAAGAAGATATATGAAGATAATCATTTATGAGACTTGGAGATTAAGCATGGATACATGGTATTCCTCTGCATATCTCTATGGAATATGATCATGAGAATTGGGATGAAAGGAAAGCTAAGTCTCGGGTACATCGTCCCCTTAGATATTCTTGACCGTGTCAGAGAAATGGCCTACTGACTAGCACATCCACTAACTATGTCTCAATTATATGATGTTTTCTAGGTATCTCTTTTGAGTAAGTATATATAGGATCCCTCACATGTTCCAAATTTAGATATGGTGCAGTTCAAAAATGATCTCTCTTTTGAGGATCAGCCGGTGAAGATCTTGGATCATAGAGATAAACTTTTATGCAACATGAAAACTCTCCTAATCAAATTTCTATGGCAGAACCATAAGTAAAAAAGTGGTAACATGGGAATCAGAGGAAGCATTGAAGGAGGAATACCCACACCTATTCTTATTTTAATATAAAAACGAAATTATGAGGGTAAAATTTCAAAAGGGGGGAAGAATGTAACAACCCAAACTTTTTTCAATGAAATTTTCCCTTTTTATAATTATGTTATATAGTTTAAAACACATACATATCATAAATATCCCAATAAAAACTTTATTTTCATAAATTAATAATAAAATAAGTGAAATTCATAAAAATTAAGGAACCTATACCATTGGAATAGTAACTTGACCATTATGATAGTAATGTAACCATCAAGAATAGTAATTTGTCCAATAGGATAGTAACCCCACCGATGAAATTAAAAAAACATTTAGGAATCTTATAAATGATTATATGATACAATTATATCATACTATGAGTAAATAAATGTTTTAAATTGATAAATTATGTGTTCGTATTTTTGTAAAACATAAATGTTTATTTACAATTTTATTATTAATATAATGATTTAAAAAAAGCTTTATTTTCAGAAAATATATTCAAACATTAATATTATCTTTACTTATGGTTATAAGATATTTTATGAGGCCATAGTTCTTTTTTCAAAGTGTCATAAAATTAGTTATAATTTTGAAATTGGTATTTTTTGAATAAATGATTATTTTAATTAAAATTAAATTTCTCATATTTAGAAAATTATTTTTATAAAATGGAGTTTATTTTTTAATTCTACATGCCAAAAAATGAATAGGGTTATTTTTTTGTATTTTTCTAAAATAAATGAATTGTTGGTGAATAGTGAAATACAGAAATTTACGGTATATAACATTATAAGTTAAATACACTATTTATTGAGTCATTGATGATGTAAAAACTATAATATATAACTCTATTTATTTATTTAGTATATTTATCAGTAAGTTTCAAACTATATATAGTCTAGAGCCAAAATAATAAATAATGAATAAAATAATCAAAAAACACACCTCTCCTCTACTATAAATATCAGCCCTCACCACCTCTTTTCCTCACACCTCTAAAGAAATGAAGTTTGTCCAAATTTTTTCCAATAATATTCCCAAGTCTCTCCCCCATGTTTAAGATCCTTTGTTCTCAACAAAAGACCAAACCCAATTCCCCTAAGGAGGTTCTCAAGGAGAATAATTCAAGTGGTAGAAACCTCTTTATTTTTATTTTTATTTCTATTCATTTTTTTCTTATCCTCTATTCACATACCCTTAACCAAGATACATTATAACTCCAATAAATTTTATATACTATAATATTATTGTTTTAATGGAACAAACCATCATCAATTCTCTTCCTCTCTCCTTTTTTCTAAAAATGAGAACATTTTCCATGATGTGTCGATTTATCGCCATCGTGGATGATTCATTTTAATTTTCTATTACCACATCCAAGTATGGTCATAAAACAATTTTTATTGTTAAAACAGATTATAATATATGTATTACATCTTATTTAATGTTTTTAACCAGTATATATAAATAATATTAATTAAAAAAATAAAACTAGTTCGTGATGATCAAAAAAACGCCAAAATAATCTAAATGATTGTCATTAACGTTTTATCTAATGAATCATCTTCAAATATGAAAAAATGATATATAAGACCATTAAATATTATATAAATTCATTAATAAAATAAAATTTCAATTCTGGACAACTATTCTCATTTTACATGATTTTACAAACATGCATACAAGTAAACTGATCATGAAACACAAGGAAGTGAATGCTCCAGAAATGATGAAATTGAATCTTATAACTCATAAAAATGGTTATAAATGAACTTAATAAAATTAAAATATACAAAATACATGTGTAAAAGGTTATTAATTAATTACTTATGGATTTAATTTGATTATTTAGGACATTAAGTTTAAGTGGAAAACACTTTCAGACATATGGTAAGGGATTCTTTCTGATAAGTGTATATGAGGGATATATTTTATAGTGTTTTAATGTATTGATTTGTGTATTTAAATGAATAATATTTCCAAATTTGGAATTTTTTGACTTGTTTTGTGTTTTATGGTATTATTCAAGGAATATTTGGAAAAGTAACAAAAAGGGCTGGAAATATGAGCTAAAATACATGTTGTGTTGTAAACTTCAATTATGGTGTGATACTAGATTTTTTAGAAGGAAGCAGGGCTGGAAAAATGGAGAAACATTATTAAACATTGTGACTTCATTAGAGAAAAATTCCCAAAAAGGAAAATACATGATGAGATTACAAACTATGAAATCCTATTACACATTGTGATTCATGATTACACGTTGTGAACAGAGTCAAAGATTCAAATCTACATATGAGATACGTACGAATTCCGAAATCATAGAGGGAAACTCATATATGGATTACACGATGTGTAATATTATTACACACCATGAAATGTGTCAGGATAATCGCATCAAGAGCCTATAAATAGAGAGCCTTGGAACACTATTTAGGGATAATTTTGGATGGAGCTCGACGCTAGACAACTTCCAGACGAAGGCACACCTACTGCTGGCACCACATTATTTTGGATTTTTATTTATTTATTTTCTCCACCCACTTAAGGTTAGCATCAGTGGGTGATTTATTCATTCTAAGGCATGCATAATGGTGGGAAATTGAATGTATGAGGTATTTTAAATTTGATTGCAATTCATGTTTAGATTTTATATTCGTTCTTTAATTCTGTCATTTTCATGATTTATTCTTGCATGACCATTATGAGTGGGATTTGGGATTGTATTTAAATTATTTTATTCTTTGAGGAGGACCATTTCCTGATTGGATTTAATGAATTTGTTTATTATGGGATCTAGGTATTAGACTTCCACCATAGCCATTTATTTTGTCCTTCCCTATGTTTAAATAAGGTTTCGGGCTCCCCATCCATTGCAATATAAAGTACTTGACCATGAGAAAATGAGATAGTTGATGCTATGTTCCATCATAGAGTCCAAATATTGACTAAAAATAGTACCTCAAACAAAGAGATTTATCCTTTGAAGAACATCAAAAATTGACAAAGGCATGAACAAGGAACCTTTTACACATGGGTCGCACAAGTTTATTTATGGTTTCGCAAGTCACTTGAGTGCCACATATGGTTCGTGAAAGTGACTTGTGCACCCTATGCTCTTTTTCACCCAAGATGCTCAGTGGCCTATAAATACCCCCTATGTACCCCCCATTTCGGGGACAGAAAAATCCAAAACTCCGATTCAAGTTCTAGTCACCCAAGTCTATGTCTGAAGTCTTTTGAACACTTCTAAGGTAATTCTTTACCTAGAATGGAGGTTATAAAGAAGAAGAATAAGGACTAAGCATTAGAACTCGTCAATACTTTTGTGCCTAAGTGTCCAGCCCTTAAGGTAAATGAAGACACTTGTGCGCCGCCTTGTCCTCTCATGGAAACTTGTGCACCGACCTGCTGGGAGCATCTAGGGATAATACTAAGGGCTTGAGCCAAGTCTCTCCCAATTATTACCCTACAAGTTCTTCGTTGCCCAAGTGAACTCATGTCGTGCAAGTATACTTGTGAGGCCAGGACTTGCGTGCCCAAACAGGACTTGCGGGTCTACCTCTTTTTGGGCGCCCCATCCTGTGTATTCACCTCTTTTCTTCAAAACCACCTTTCCTCTTTAAGATCTAGCCTTCAAAACCCTCTTCAAAGCCACTTATGGCATGGTTTCTTTAGTGTCTTCCTTATCTAAAAGGATTTATATGGAATATCTCCCAAAACCTTGTGATTTATATAAACTTTATATCACTACGGTTAGAAGTTCCCTCCATTCAACCTCATCCCTTAAGATGAAAGAATCTTTGATCTGGGCATCCTTCTCAAGAGTAAGCCCCAATAATAAGTCCCTTTAACTTTGGTTATCCTTCTTAAGATTAATCCCCAAATTACAAGTCCTCTTAATATGGGCATCCTCCTTAGGAGTAAGCCCCAGTCTTAATTTCATTTACTTTGGGACTCTTTCTCAAAAGTAAGCCCTAACCTAATTTTTTTTGATTTGGGATTACTTCTCAGGAATAAAACCCAATCATAAGTCCCTCTTAATTTGGGATTCATTTTTAGTTGTAAGACCCAATTTAAAATTCCAAATTCCATAAAGCAAAAATAACTTTATGGACCCTACTCCTGGGCTTCTTTCCTAAACTAAGTCATGATCTTCATTTACTCGGGTCGTCATACATACATAATCCCCACATCATTTCTTATGACTGCATCATTCATGGAACAATTGTTAGATTTACTGATACCTCTTGTTTCTCACACCGAGCATGACTCACGTGGGCTTAGAGTGTAAAAGTAATTACGACATATCTCTTTGGGCCATTAATTATGCATAAACCTCAGACTTATTCACTCTAACTACGTGGACTTTGATCTCTACCTTAAAAGTAGAATATGTTGGAAGCCTTTCTAAGTTTCAAGCCCATATTTCATTAATTTGTTTCTGTCCCATATGACGTTAAACTATATTCTTCTTATTGAACTATGTGGGTTATGATTCCTTCTTTAACAAGGATATATAGGTATCCCATCTTCGGGTACGATCCCAACTCTAAAATAATCCATGTCTTTCTGAATGACAATAAACTTCAAGTGCCCCACTGAGTGGCTTTAAAATTAGTATGGTCATCATAGTGACCAAGAGATTTATATATAATGTATTGAAGGATACCATTGACTAAGAATCTCTAATTAATATAGATGATTCTCTATTGATGAAGAACTTAAAATACATATTAAAGACTATCTAAATCCCATACAAATCAATCATTGATTGCAAAGTATAAAAGACAAACTCATTTTCATACTTGGTAAATTAACAAGTATTCATGAACAAAACTTAAATCTATAAGAGAGTCCCAGAGTAGACAATAATTCCCCCCAAAAAGGTGTGATGAGTCTGACCTCCCATCCACTCGACCAATGAAAATTCTTAAGCCTCATCAGTCCGCAACTAATGAGCACCTACCTTTGGAAAGTAAATCCAAATGGATATAGAATCATTGGATGTCTTCGGTTCTACGAATAAACCCGTTAGAAACATATTGGAAAGTTTGAAGCTTTAACAAATGAGTTCATCCCCATTTCTAGATAAAACAAAAATGGTGAACCCGACGTGAATCCTTAACCAAGTTAAATGATGTTTTACTTATTTGTTAGGCCCCTATTTAACTCAATATGAGGGCCAAAAAAGCATTCAATAACATAAATTCTCATCCAAAAGATGTAGTATGTCTAGACTTATCTTTATTATATATGCTATATCAAATAGGCACTCTTTTCCAAGATTTCTCTACATTACAAAAAAGGCTTCTTTAAAGTTCACACCTGTGAATGCTTTGGCTGCTACTTCTACTGGATCCTCGTCCGCTCTGAGAACGACATCACATAACCAGTGTCTTCAATGCTGGGTCTCAAATGTGTTGGTGAGGTAATACCATCAACACGGTACCATCCCAAATCTAGAGGCTGCTTGACAAACCCTCCAGGTTAATAATTCACCCTGGTTGTCTGGATAGTGAAGACCAGTGATCAAGAAGCAGGTGGTGCTAACCACCGTCTCCAACCGTTTTGGGTCGGTATCCCCGGAACGCAACAACCAGTCCCTCCCATATTATTGGGAGGTGTATGAAGAGTTCACTCAAGGCCTTGGTTTAAGAAGCCAGGAGTCCTTCCCGAGGGATCACATCAACAATCGCCGCCAGGATCGTGCGATAGTGCACCCTCAACATGATGAGGGTATCACCTCTAGGGGTTTGACTCAGGTTCCTCAGACCCGAGCATGCAATAATAATGGCCAGAGGAAAAATTATATCAACAAGGAGTAGGTTCTTACCTCTTCCCCCAATAAATAAGTCCATCAGCTTAACCTGATGGCAGGCAATGAGTGGGCACACACACCCATCCGTTCTAATCCAGTTGTCCAGCAGACTCGTATGGCAGCAACCCACTAATCTCGTTAGGCAATTTCGATGGCATAATATAGGTAGACACATAAACCTGCTTATAATTCATCAGCCAGTCAGAAGGCTTCGTCTTCCTGTATCCAAAGGAGCTCACCAACCAAATATGGTGACCACCTGTAAACAGGAATATATACCTGCTTACAATCACCAATTCTGTCAGAAGTCTTTTTTGTTAGTATTGAAGGAAATCCTCAACCATAATTGATAGGTAATATCTAGAAGACACATACACCTACCAATGTTCATCAAGTCTTCCAAAAGTCTCGTCTAGTAGCACCCAGAGAAGTCAGTCGGAAAGCTCCGACGACAAATTTGAAGCAGACTCAACTCTCTACCCCTATGCATAAGTTCTATTAGAATTCAGTGGCAGGAAAAGGAGGATAGGAGAAGGTACAAACACCTACTACAGATATGAAATAGATGTATATTCTTGTTCTGGAATCTGAAGTCACCAAGCACATTTTGACAATGGTGAAAGAGCAGAAGCAAATCTCTGCCCATATTCTGGATGCCTGCCAGAATATTATAACAACTTCAGTAGTATCATAGGGAAAGAATCATAAATTTGTCCCTATCAGTGGATTTACTCATCAATATGTCACTCTAAAGAAGATACACACCCTTGTTCTAGTCCAGGAGGGTTGTTGGGCATAGTCCTCCATATCACACGGATAATCAAGTCGGGCACATAAACCCAATTTGAGTGGAGATAATTATCCTAACCTAACCATTTCTCCTGAGTAGGCACATACACCTGCCCATAATAACCACTTTCATCTACAAGTGGTTTCCAAAGTGAGTAAGAAGAAATCTAATAAAAATACATATCCATCACAGTCAAGAAATCAAGAGCCAATCTACAATAAGGCCATGTTTTATGTTGGAGTTCTTGATGCACTCAGACAATTATCTGTTTGAGCTCAAGATTATAATCTCTCATTTTCAGATTCCGGACGTAACAACAGTAATTATAAAGGTCTTCATCAGAAATTTCCTCATGAAGGCTTGCTTCATGATAGTTTAGTTAATCTCGAAGTATCATCTTCTGATGAGATCCACAATAAACCTTTGTTTGGCCAGAAGACCAAGGACCAAGAGGTTTCATCTTTTGTGGTAACCCACCATGGTGGTCCTCCCCATGATGATGAATTTAGCTGTGAAAGTCCTCTCCGTAGTAGTAATTCACATTACCTAGAAAATTCTTCAAAGGAAAATGCAGTAACAAGAGATCCCTCTTATCTTGAGGCACTTGAAAATGTGAATCCAGTCATGTCTGATTTTTTACCGCTAGCAGGTGAAATAATTTCTCAATTAGGAGATAGCCCAGGGTGTAGTTCATTCTCCAAACCACCCCTGGGTTATTCATATTCTAATTTGATAAATGAATTCTATATCAATCTTGTTGAATCTGATAAAGCAATAAGGAAGCACCATCTTTGGTCCAATCAGGTAGAATAATATTCATAGAATGATAAGGAGGAAGTGTTGAATATGTGAAAACAACTAGAGATAGGTGAAGTACCAGTCATGTTTTGGTTTTTGGATGACTCTTAGTATGATATTCCTGAAATGTTTATCGAATATTTTATTCATGATATTCGTCTCAACATGCGGAAAACTCTTTGTCATTTAAAATAGAAAATATTATCTTATGATGAATATGAAAATCATGCCAATATAATAGAAGGGTTGCAACCCCAAATTTAATTTGCATCTCTCTCAGTTTCTCGACATCTAAAGGCTGAAAAGCCACAGAGAACCCTTCAGCATTCATGCCTTGGCGCGTTAAAAAGGTTGTGCCAGTTAATTACCAATGCCCCTTCTGGTATTCATATCAGGGTATGGGGTTTTCATGGAGCACTTCATTTCACTGTACTCTCCAGTCAACTAATCCCACCAAAATTGGTCTCATTAAATGTTATTGCCCATGGCTGGCCACATTCAACTGGTTTTCTGTGTAATTAGATGCTTTCTCAAGAACAGGCCTCAACAGGTTCTTCCCAAAGTCAGGCATATAAAGAACAAGTTGCCTAATTACTCTTGCATCAATAAAATGAGAATACCGAATAGGCTTATTGTTTAGAGAAGGAACATCATAAAGTGACAGAAGTGTCAAAAATAATCCAACGGTCATCTGAGCTAGGTGATTTGAGTGGATGTAGGTTGATGTATCTGGCCAATTTCCAGACTAAAGTCCACAAAATTAAGAGAGATTTTAAGAAAGTATCAAATATAGAAGCTCAAGAGCTACCTTATCTTGCCAAGCTGGGGACTCTTTCAACCCAACCCTTAGAATCAAAAAACAGGATTTGAGGAGTTGAGCAGGAAAAACAATAATAGCCTCAGTCCACTGGACTGGGGAATTTTTCAAATCCTCAATCTCTTCCTCAGCGAAAGTCAGTCTTCTCTAGATTATGGAAGAATCCAAAAGAGGAATATAGATCCAAATTATCGTGAGACTCCCTCCAAATCACAGTTCATCAAGAAGTTCCTAAAGGATCAACCAAACATAGGACAATATCTCATAAAGGACATGGAAGAAGACAGTATCGCAGAAGCACTGATAGAAGAGTTGCAATGCATTATGGATCGATAAATGTCATCAATTCCATTGTCATCGATCCCCCAGAACATGAGCTTCACTCAGAGGAATCAGATGAAGAAGTTTGTGTTCAAGAGGTTGTACACACTAAAACAAATGAAGAATGTGCGCGTACGAGAAATCAAAGGCTTACCCAGAATTTAGGTATTCCTTCAAATAACCAACTTCCCCCTCTCTGAAATGCATCCAACAAGGGGAAAGGAAAAATTCATATTACCCCTAACTTTGGAGAAGTCCAATCACTCTCATTAGAGGAAAGGTTTGCACAGCAAGAGGAAGAAATAAAGGAGTTAAGGAGGTTAAATGCAGAAATACTTCAAGATAGTCTTCCTCCTAAGCGTGCTGGAGTTAGTCAGTCAAGGGAATTCGTTGCAGCTATTGGGATGGATCAAGAATATCCCCCTTTTCAAGTACACCCTCACAGGTCTAATTATATGGGTCATATGAAAATGCAACCACCAATACTACCATCAGTGGTAGTACCGATCACCACACACATCCAAACTTCAGTTCTTGCACCTACACAAGTCCAAGATCAACCAGATGTTTCTCAAAAGTTAATGACTACCATTGAGTCATTAACAGATCATTTGGAAGCTAAGTAAAGAAATCGTGCACCAGTTTAACTGGATAAGAGAGCTTACCCTTAATTGGTGGATGCAATTCCTCCCTCATCAAATTTTGCAATTACTACATTCCCAATTTTTAATTTTTTGGGAGATCCAGAACAACACTTAACACATTTTGTTTCTCGTTGTGATCCCATGATGGGAACTCCTCAACAACAAGAATCAGTTAAGCTCATGTGTTTTTTATATTCATTACAAGGGCTTTCTTTTATTTGGTATACAAGCTTGCAATTCATGTCAATTACTGGGTGGGAGGATCTCCGTCAAAAATTCCTTCTTCAATTCAGCTCAACATTGCCAAAGACGACAGTTTTTTATCTTACCAATTTTAAGAAAAGGGAGAATGAAAGTGTTTCAGATTTCATTGCCTGCTGGAAGGGATTAACATATTCCTTAAGCTTAGCACTCCCTCAATAATAATTGTTGCCAATCTGTGTGGAAAATATATGTGATGAATTACACACACAATTGATCCCTGTGAAATAAACAGAAGGGTTGCGAGACCTTACTTCAACTGCTCAGTAGATAGAGGACACTCTTATGAAGACTAAGGCTAAAAATTGTGTAATTCCATCCATTCCAGGAAGTAGAATTGGGAAAGCAGAGTCTACTACAGTTACACTTAAACAAGCACTTGTACCTGCTTCCACTTCAAAACCTTCATCATATTGAAGGGCTCTACTTCCTAAACGTCAAAAACAATGGACACCTAGTCAATATGATCAAAAATATCAAAGGCGGAAATAGTTTGAAGATTTGAAGAAAAAAAATTATTCTTTCCGGAATGAACAAGTTCCTGGCTACTTCGACTCGACTCTAGAAAACAACCTGGTTCAGTTGCCAAGGCCCAAAAGGCCAAACAAGGAAGGAGATGAAGACCTCCCCAACTATTTTCTGTTTCATTAGATGTTGGGGCATCCTATTCAGAAGTTTTTTGTCTTAAAATACCACCTGTAAAAGATAGTGGAATATAGACAGGTAAAATTGAAAGGTTCTTCAGCCCAGGTAGCATGTGTTACTGCTACTGATCCAGAGGAAGGAGGCGAGTGGCATGAAGTCAAAAGTAAAAATGCACAGGAATATGATGATTGGATGGTCAAAAAAATGATCAACCGAACTCATGTCATTTTACGAACAATATTGAATCAACCAATTGTTTCTTCTTCTATGAATTCCATATCAAAATCCCCTTTATCAGAAGGAAAATCTTCAAAGAGACAGCATAATTCGAAAAAGGAAAAACAGTCAGAAGAAGACGAGTTCATGTCAAAGCCTAAATTGTCTCTGACTCTGGAATATTTTATGTCATATACTTCAAAAGCATGGGCACCACCCCACCAAATGGCATAGCTGGAATTGGCTAATCAGGAGGAATCTTCATCAGATGAAGAATTTATCTTTGGTTCTGTTAACATGATTCATTTAACATATCCTTATGCCAATAACAGTTTTTATTTTTATGAGCCTAAGTTCCCTATATCAAACAGAGGAATTAGAGGAAGAGATATAGTTCTAGGATATAGGGTAAGACGTTGATATTCCAAAAGCCACTATTTCAATCTTACCCCTGCTAGAACTTTTTATGCGGCCGAAACTCATGGCAAGTCCCTTCAACGAGCTCAATAAGAACAGGAAAGTTCTTCCTCACATGGATGATTTGGTCCTAGAATAGTTATTTTGGAAGACCAGTTAGAGGCTACACCTTCTTCCTCTCAGAAAATAAACAGACATATTTGATCTAATATGCCGAAGCCAAGAGTATTTCCAACTCCTACCCCAATACAAGATGCATCTACATCCAAAGCATCAATTTCTAAGGCACCTGTGAAACCACATGTTCCTATTGGGAAACTAAGACCATTAGATCAAAATTATGATGTCTTGAAACATTTGTCCCAAGTACCGGCCAATTTATTAATTCTAGATGCTTTGAATCTATCAAAGGATCTTCGGGAGGCACTTATTGAGGCTTTGTCAAGTCCTTGGGAATTCGAAACTGAAATTGTTGCAGCTGAGGTCTACCATATATAGAATGATCCTGCAGAATGCCATGCAGTGATATCTTTTACAGATGAAGATGAAGATAGTGTTGTACATGGACATATCCGAACTCTGTATCTATCTGGAAAAGTCAATGATATAGACATCTGATGAGCTTTCATTAATAATGGATCAGGAGTCAATCTCATTACTATTCATACACTTTGTCGATTAGGCCTCACTGAATATTATTTATCTCCTTCTACTTAGATGTTTCAAGGATATGATAATAATGAACAAGAACCTTTGGGCGAAATTACACTCAAATTTCAGTTTGGAGATCTTGTTTCTAATTCAGATTTCATGGTTATTCGTCAAGACATAGCCTCCAACATTTTTCTTGGAAGACCCTAGCTACATCAACATGTGGTTGTACCTTCATCGTACCATCAGTGTCTCAAATATTGTTTTAATGGTCAAATCGGGACATTGTATGTTGACAAATCCCCATTCAAAACATGTGAATCTCAATACATTGAGGTAGATTTTTATCACATGGAAGAAAAAGAAAAATCCATGGCAAATAAGGTCACCAAAGTTAATGCTCCATATGGTTTGGAAAATATTCCAGTAAACCCATTCATATATGTGAGTACAGATTATGTGCTATATATTAGTCAAATTGATAGGATAGACCTAAATCCAAACACTCTTATAGAAACTTCCATAATGTCAGTTACGAAAATCAAGCCAGATAGCATGGTAGAAATTGTTGATTCACCAAGCAGTGATGAAAGATTAAATGTAGATGTCTTCATTTCATCTGCTGAAATCCAAAAATTCTATACTTCATCATCCAGGACAGAAGAAGTTATATTAATTACAGAGGAAAATAATGATTTCGATTCTCAATCCATCATCTCCTCTCTATCACCTCATAAAGACCCTTCATCATCAATAGGGTCAGAAATGGAAGCCTCTTCTCCAAGATGTTCAAATTTTATTATCTCCCCTGACCATGGAAATTCTGCGTCATCATCTACTATGAAAGTAAAAAAAGAAGAAGTAACACATGTTGAAGAAGAAGAGAAATATCTCATAGATTCTCCTCCAGCATTTGAAGAGGGTATCTCTACCACTGTGGATGAACTCAGAGAAATAAATCTGGGTACAAAAGAAGATCCATGCCCCACTTTAATTAGTGCATCCATGACTCTTGAAGAGAAAGAAATGTATACTTCATTTTTTAAGAAAAATTGAGATGTTTTTTCTTGGAATTATACAGAAATTTTAGGTCTTGATCCCGATGTTGCCACTCATCATTTGGGTTTTCCATAAGAACATCGAGGATTCAAGAAAGGCGCAAAAAGAACACACCCAACTTATGCCTCCAAAATTGAAGCTGAAGTGGATAATCTTATCAAGGATAACTTCTTTAGAGAAGTTCAATATCCCAAATGGATGGCTAATATTGTCCCTATGAAAAATAAGAATCGAAAAATTAGAGTTTTCATTGACTTCAGATATCTTAATCAGCATTGTCCCAAGGATGATTTTAAAGGTTCCGATAACAGAACTCTTAATTGATGCAACAACTGGATACGAAGATCTTTCCTTCATGGATGGTTATTCTTGGTGCAATCAAATACGAATGGCCCTAAAGGATGAGGAGTCTACAACCTTCAAAGCCCCCCAAGGTGTGTTTTGCAATTGGGTAATGCCCTTTGGCCTGAAGAATGCAGGTGCAACGTATCAATGTGCCATGCACCGTATCTTCAAACCCTTTTTAGGGAAATTTTTTGAATTTTATGTGGATGATTTGGTGGTTAAATCCAGAAAACATTCTAATAACTTGGATGATTTGGAAATCATATTCCACAAACTTCGATAACATAATTTGAATATGAACCCCTTTAAATGTGCTTTCGAGGTAACCTTAGGAAAATTTCGCAGCTTTGTTGTATGCCATCGTGGTATCGAAGTTGATCCTGAGAAGACAAAATCAATCCTTGGTATGTCACCTCCTCGAAATTTGAAATAATTAAGAGGACTTCAAGGACACTTGGCCTATATTTAGTGTTTCATTGTCAATTTGGCAGGCAAGTTTTTACCCTTCACCAAATTAATGAACAAGGGAGTCACCAACCAGTGGACTGAAGAATGTCAAGAAGCATTTGATATTCTCAAGAAATATCTCTTGAGTACACCAGTATTAATACCACCTGTTGAATAAAGACCGCTTATTCTTTATGTGACATCTTTAGAGCAGTCATTGGGTGCCTTCCTTTTGCAAAATAATGATGTTGGGAATGAAAACAGCCATTTCTATCTTAGTTGGACTATGCTTGAGGTAGAAACTTGATATTCAAGTATTGAAAAGTGCAGCCTAGTGTTAATCATTGTATTTCAGAAATTGAGACACTACCTTCAACATCATGAGGTCCAATTGGTATCTCACAATAACACACTAAAATTTATCCTTAGTCTTCCAATGCTTACAGAATTTCTGGCAAGGTGGGAAGTTATTTTGCAGTAGTTTGATATCTAGTATATGTCTCAAAAGGCAATAAAGGGCCAATCTCAGGCCGATTTTCTTCCTGAACACCCTTCAGTAGAAGATACATCTTTAAATATTGAACTTCCTGATGAAAAATTATTCTCTATTCAAGATAATCCTAAAATATGGGAAATGTACTTTGATGGTGCCTCCAAAATCCCAACAGGGAAGAAAATGGAAGATCCTAAATTCAAAAAAGATGGGCTAGGAATTGTGCTTATTTCCACAGAAAAGGCAGTTCAACCCTATTCCTTCTTATTGTTGGGAGGTGGTACAAATAATGAAGCAAAATATCAAGCTCTCATCACAGGCTTGGAATTGGCGCTTCAGGCACAGGTGAATCACTTAAAGGTTAAAGGTGATTTATACTTCGTAATCAAATAATTCAATGGGGACTATGCCATCACAAAAGAAGAGGTCATCACTTTATGTGATTAAGTCAGAGAGTTAATGGTGGAATTTCCTTCAGAACTGACATTTTCTTATGTCCCGCGATCACAAAATTCTCAAGCTGGTGCACTGGCTAATATAGCCACAGCCCTGGCAGATCCAAATTGGGATGAAACAATCATCAGTATTGCCCACCGTCGTGTAGTTTCACCTTTTGTTCAAATTAGAACAGAGGAAATCAATGAAATTAGTCCCATTTCTGAACCATATGGTGATACTATTAGATGAATGACACATATCAGGGAATACCTTTAAAATGGAACACACCCACCTGATAGAGTCAGGAAAGAACAAATTCGGCGACGTGTGGTCAATTTTACTCTTTATGATAGTCCAAATCACCAAAAAATTCTCTACAAGTGAGGTTTTGATGGAATTATCTTCATATGTATTGATGGTGAGGAGACAATGGTTGTCATGAAAGAAGTACATGTAGGAGTCTGTGGTGCCCACCAGTCTGGACATAGACTGTCTGATCAAATTTGAAGGTTTGGATACTTCTAGCCTTCAATGATGCAAGATTGTGTTGATTTCCCGAAGAAGTGTCATTATTTCCAATTATATGCCAACTTCATTCATCAACCCCCAGATTTTCTTCATACAGCTAAATACTCAGGGTCATTTTCCACATGGGGAATGGATGTAGTAGGACCTTACCCTTCGGCTACATCCAAGCAGTTTAAGTATATTCTTACTACTACTAAATTCTTTTCCAAATGGGAAGAGATAATACCTCTCAAATAAGTTAGTTCTAAAATCATTATTAGCTTTATCAAGTCTAACATCATTACCAGATTTGGTGTCCATCGTACCATATTGACGGACAATGGTACTAACTTCTGTTCAACCAAGGTAAGGAAGTTGTATCAAGAATACAACATCAAATCCAACCATTCATCTCAGTATCATGCAGCAACCAATGGAAAAATAGAGGCCTTAAATAAGTCTCTTTCAAACATACTGCAAAATATGGTGGATAAAGATAATAAATCATGTTCTGATAAACTTTTTCATGCATTATGGGCTTATCGGACCACCACCCGCACTGCTACGCGGTCAACTCCATATTCATTGGTATATGGAACAGAAGTAGTCTTGCCCATTGAGGTTCAATTACCTTCGCTTAGAGTAGACCTTTACAATCAGTCATCTATAGATGAAAAATCTCAAAAGTGATTAGATGAATTGGAATGATTAGATAAAAGAATATTGTGCACCCTGCACCACTTGGAAGTCTATCAGAATCAAATAGCACGAGCTTTTAATAAAAAAGTCCACCTTCATTCATTCATTCAAGGAGAATTGGTATTGGTCCTCAGAACTCCAACGATACCAGGATAAAAGACTCAAAATCTTGAGCCAAACTGGGAAGGACCTTACTCAATACATAAGTTCTACTCCAATGGAGCTTATTCTTTAATCTCAATGGATGGATAACTCATCACGACTCCAACCAATGCAAGATTCTTGAAGAAGTATTTTGTGTAACACAAGTACACATTCATCCAACTTGACGTTAAACTATGTTTTCCTAGCTACATGATGATAAACTGTGCAGCACTGGTCCATCCATATGACCTTAAACTATCTTATTCCTCACTACAAGACTTTAAACTGCATGGTACCTTTTATCCTAATTGTAGGACATTAAACTGCATAGCCCCTTGTTTGTCCAACAAGACGTTAAATTGTGTCCCCTTTTTCATCCAACATGACACTAAACTATGTTGTCCTAGCTATATGATGCTAAACTGTACAGCACTGGTCCATTCATAGGACCTTAAACTATTCTAGTCCTCATTGCAAGACTTTAAACTACATGGTACCTTTTGTCCTTGCTGCAAGACATTAAACTACATAGCCCCTTGTTTGTCCAATATAATGTTAAAATGTGTCCCCTTTGTCATCCAATATGACGTTAAACTATACATTTTCATCCTACATGACGTTCAAAATGTGAAAAAGTCCCTTAATGCTTCCGACATGACGTTAAAATGTGTACATGTCCAACATGACGTTAAACTGTGTCCAGACCCTTATATGTCCTACATGACGTTAAAATATGCATCATTAGGGTTGTTTCTACCTCTTGTTTCTCACATCGAGTATGACTCACGTGAGCTTAGAGTAAGCTTCAACCATGACACCCTCTCTGGGCCACTAACCACGTGTAATTCCCAACATCATCTTTGGGTTTTTCTCAAGTACAACTCGATCACCAATTCATTCTTCAATAGAACTACACAGACTTAAATCCTTGCCTTCTAGGCTGGGTACGTAAGCAACCTCCTGAGGTTCAAGCCCAAAATTGATCTCTTCATGTCGGTTCACCTCCGTCTCATACAATTTTGATCCTTGAAGTATCCCAAAACCAATCTATTCACGTTGGTTCACCTCCATCTCATACGATGTTGATCCGTGAAGTAGCCCAAAACCAATCTATTCATGTTGGTTCACCTCCGTCTCATACAGTGTTGATCCGTGAATTATCACAAAACAAATCTCTTTACGTTGGTTCACCTTCGTCCTACATGACGTTAAACTGTGTACGTCCCTTTTGTCTCGGCTACATGACACTAAATTGTGCAACACCATTGTCCCTGCTACATGACACTAAACTGTGCAGCACCATCATCCTTGCTATATGACGTTAAACTATACATTCCCCCATTGTCCCTCACCTGAGAGGGAATCATCTTCCAATCATGTCATATTTCAAAAACCATGTGCATACAAGGTAATTCCTGAACCTTTAATCTTGGGTCAAACCATCATTGCACTAAACTCCCCTTTCACCCTTCACTTGTACGAACCAAATATGTACATAGGGTATTTCAAGAACTATGTATGGATTGATTCCCATCCTTATAGGATACGTATAAACGTTCGAGTGTCCCTAGAATCTAGCCCCAAGTCTTTGGGCCTAACCCCAAATTCCACTTTCAGTCCCTTGGATGAAAAGTCTCCCTGGGAGCACATGAATGTGGTATGAAAACACTGGTCTTTATTCACATTAGTTTTATAACAAACACACAATTTGTATCCCTCATTATGGTATGATCTCTATGACCCTAAACTAAGATCTCCTACACTCTCGTCCCACATGATGTTAAACTGTATTTAAATAACTATGTATGGCTTGATTCCCATCCTTATGGGATACGTAGTGAAGTCCAGTACCTCAATTTAGGACCTAGCCACAACATGATTATGGTTAGCATTGGTCTGTTTATCTCCTTCATGCATTGGATAATGCCCATTTTGATGTGTCATACTCCAAACCTTAAATACTTTCAGATCTCTATAACAATTTTCTTGACTTCTGGTCACAAAATGTTTGATACCTGGGAATTCTTTTTCCTGACTATAAAGCACATGCCCTTAGGTGGCCTTGCATAAGTAGTCTACAAAACATACAAGTCAGCCAAAAGATGTTATTATTTGACTATATAGTCAATGCCCTTAAGTGGTCCTGCATAATTCAACCCCCTAATGGGTTTTTTAAATAGTGGTAACTTCATTCTTGGAGGGAAAAACTCTTTTGTCCTTATTAGTCTTAACGACGATATGTAAGGATCCGCAAAAAAAACATTCATCCTTAATATATTTGTCCCAAAATATTTTTCATGATCTGAAAGTATTCAAGTCTATGGTTTATATTTCCCTTCCCTACATTTGGGTTAGACCTTCGTAGGAGTGACATTCATCCAATTCTTTGACAATCTTGATTGGGAATATCCTCTCCATATTCAAGTACCTCTCTCCGTATAGTAGACTCTATGCTTTGGAAAATTTGAATCTCCATAAACTTTCACTGGCTTTTAAAAATATAAAAGTAAAATTTCTGAGAGTTCTTTTGCCTGACTATGCAGCACATGCCCCTAGGCAGTCATGCATGAACAAGTCTACATAATGGACCTGTCAGTCAAAAGATGCTATTATTTGACTATGCAGCCAATGCCCTTAAGTGGCCATACGTATTTCAACCCCCTAACGGGTTTGTCAAGTATTGGTAACTTCATTCTTAGGAAATACTTTCTCTAAATCCTTTTAGTCATTTTCCCATGTCATTCCTCAGATTAAAAATTTCTTAAGTCATAGTTTACAATTTACCCCTCTATACTTGAATGTGGTAATATGTTTTCAAACAAATTATCAAGGAATTGAGTCAATTTTTAATCTATTCATTCAAAATTATTCGACCTTAAACATTCGCCTTTTCATGTCCAACGTGCATGACTTTAAACTTCCAACAAAAGACAAGGGAACTCTGAACATAAGTCGAGTCACAACTCACTAAACATACATTTTGTATGATTTAGGTAATATTGAGCAATTAAAAGATGAAAAGTTTGTGGAGTTTGTTTGTATCACCCTAGAAAAAATCAAACTATGCTTACTAGGCCCATTGGCTTAGGTAAAATTAATTAAAGCAAGTAGAAAAAGAATGCAGGTACAAATTATTGAAGATGAAAGTGTTTTTCATTGATGCACAAGATTTAGAAGGACATCCACAGATTGGAGTCTCTTCTCTTTTTTCAAGAATTACAAGATGCTTTCAACATAAATCTTCATTTGATTTACGGCATCTCAAGATTCATCAGGAGCCACTTAAAGTTCATTCACTCGTCTATCTTCACTCTTTTCATATTGATGGAGTGCTTTCTTGGCATCTATGATGGCCTTTATACAATTCGTTTGAACTCTTTCTGGTGAATTGTTAAGCTGGTCAAGTTCCCTAGTAACAACATCTCACTATTTCTGAAGGTGCATCTGCTGGACAACATTCTCCTTGATCTTATACATTAGCTCCTTCAACTTTAAAGCATGATCAACCTCATCTCAGGACACCGCAGCCTCGAATTCACTAATATTGGTCAATAGTCGTGCTCTGGTCAGATCCTGACTGTACTTTTTCTCTTGCTCCCTCCTTAAGATGACTTATTTCACTGTGTCATGGATCTCTTGATATCCAAAACTGCCAAGTCCTAACATGACGAAAAGAGATGAAAGTCGTGGGATCTTTGAAGAAAGATCTTCAAGAGGCACTTCAGATATGATATTCTATATATTCTTCCATGCCTTACGACGTGAGAATTGGAGTGCCTTCTGCACCTCTGGATCTGACTCAGCATCGCTATCACAGGGGGGAATATAGTCTGGGATTAATGAACTTAAAGAAGTGCCATGTTCTGCTCCTTCCCCCCCTGACCCTTGGTAATTCACTTTCTACTCCCATTGGGGTTAAGGCTGAGGCTTTACCTCCAGATACAGCCACTAAAATTGATAGCCCTGCATAGTCAATTGAAAGTTTTGTTTATTTTTAAAGGATAATAAAAGTTGATTGATCTGTCTTGTAAATTAAGTACAGCCACAAATATTATCATCTTTTACCCAATGGTAGATCAACAGCATGAGAAATCTTCTCCATGTCTTTCCTAGCTTCAACAGGATTTTTAGGACGAGTTTTAGGAAGCTCTGTCGGGTTAAGCTCCACTTGATCTAGAATCTCTACAATGATAGGGTTGTCCATACCCCCTACAGGAATCAGAAGATCAGAATCTTTCTCAGACGGAACTGCACATTTCAACCAATCCTGGTCAGAGATGTAATAAGAAAATTTTAACAGGTTGAAGGATAACACTCAAGTCCAAAATCTTCTAAATTACATGCTAATTTAACATGATCTAAAATTTCTTCCAAAGACATGCCAAGTTTCATCATATCATCTAGTGATATCTTATATTCCTATTTAGTCTCACCAGTAGTAGAATTTGATATGTCTTCTTGGTGACCCTCCTCCTGCAACCTCTAACCCCGGATAGCTTTCTCAGAGAGAATTGAGGAGTCAGTTTCAGTGGTCACCAAATGTTCTGGTGCAGGTGTTGAACCTAAATCATCACAGAATGGAAGTCATTTTATGTTTTCATTCAACATTCTATGAAGTATTTTTAATTTACCAGAAGTAGGCTCTTCTCTCCTTGCAACAGCAACCGAATCAGTACTGGGAGCATCTAGGTCAGCATGAATTTTCGACTATTCACTAGCACCCTTCGTCATCCTCAGAGGAGGGTCAATCCTCTCCCTCAAAGGGGAAATCGAAGAAGCCCATGTAATCCCAAGAAATATGAGAAATCTTTTCATGAGTTAGGATTCATGACTATCCGAAGAACTTACCACTACTAATGAAACGTTTAGTTGTGGATTTCTTCCTTCGATGCCTTTTCTTATTTCACTTTTTGGGTGTGTTGAAATCATCACCTCCAAATACAGGTATAGGAGAGTGAAAATCCCTTTATAACTCCTCATCCATGGCTTTCTGGACTGGACATACCTCATCTGTATCATGAGGAGATTTAGTATCTCCGATAGTAGTTCCACCAGGGTTGTATTGTGGTGAAGGGACCTCAGCAATTACTTTCTTTACAATCTATAGGATGAATAAAGTAATTTTATAAAGTAACAAAGCTTTAAATGAAATCAAGTTTCAAAGAAAATAAGGAAAGATACTTACATCTTCAGGAGCCACGTAATCGTGCCACCCCTCATCTACCGAAGCACCAATCCCCTCAGTGGTGCCACGATCCGTCGTTTCCTTCACCTGCTTGGTGATAGTAATGGAATTATCAGTGGAATATATGAGCATCTACAGCTCACTGATGTAAGCCCTCACTTCATCGGGGGTATCCTCGAAATGGATATCAGAAGAAGCCCTAAGATTCACTACTTCAGGGATTTATAGCCCTTTGTATAAGTCTATCTAGGCAGTTTCAGTATCCCAATATAAACTCCGCCATGTCTGGACAGCTTCTGGTCATAGATATTCAGTATGTTAATCAGAAGGTTGAGAGGAGGGTCCTACAATCTTGGAATTCAACTTCTTCCTAAATCCTGCAATCACAGAGAAAGGATAATAAAATAAAACTTGTTGCTCTATAAAATAATGATTATTAAATTGACTCAATGATATAACTCACTAAGAGTCGATGGAGTAGGTCTTTTAACAATGACAGGAGGATTATATATGGCATGAGGCCACTTTGATGCATGTCTCACCTCATCATCCCCATCCTGGGAATCCGAAGAATCAGACTCAGGTGAGGAACCCAGTGAATCAGCTCTAGGTAAGGAAGATTCACCTTCCAGACGAAGGGTTTCTTTCCTGACAATTCTCTTTTTTGTCCCCACCTAAGGAACCGGATGAATCAGCACCCCTTCAGGGTATGATGTTACCCAGTTCTTGGCATACCATGTAGTCAAGTGACTCGCTGCTCCAGAAACTAGTAGATCAAACACTGCCTCGGTCTTCTCTATAGCTGTCAGAAACCATAGTTGTTGGGAAACCATTGGATGCTGCTCTGACCTAACATGAACAGGATGGGATACAACAATCAGCAGTAAACACTTTAATTGGCGTGAAAATCGACATGGATCATAGGCCTCGCATATAATCTATCGGTCAATTCTGGTGGCCAATACACCATCTCTGTAAGACAGCATGTAAGATCTCAATTCCAGGATAGTTGTTCCATCATCAAAAAACCACCCAGTTGGCGGGTTTCCATATGGAAAGAAATGTAATTCCTTGAACATGCTCAGCCTCACCTTCATATCATAGGGGTTGAGGTACAATGGAAAAATTCAAGAATATTCCTACACTGATGGCCTAAAAGAACTTCTAGGAACCTATACTCCGCTCTGTACAGTGTATGTCCTTAAGTGAGTGGTGATCTATCCCCACAAAACTTGTAATGGTCCCACTATTCTCAAAGAAGACTTACCCATATAGACATGAAGTAATCTTCTGGGAATCTTCGCCAAAATTGGGGTGGCCAACCCAACCATTTTCCTCTCAGCCAACTTAACTGCAACAACGAAGGTCCTTATCCTAATGCCTCCCTTCGAATACCTAACTGGCATAAGATAAACACTGATCCACATGGATAAAAAGCCCTCCATACGGGTTTTTTCTATGATTCTTTGGTCCATTTTATACCCCCATTTCTCAAACTCTCCTGCTTCCAAAGTTGTCCAGAATGTGCAAAGATCACCCCTCTTCTCTTTTATGGGGCAGCTGGTAGGATGAGTATAGGTGGGCCCCTTCTCCTCCTTCTTGATAAGAAACATATGCATCCAATCCTCTGGATGAATATCCTTTCGAGAATGGGTTTTGGTGGTCTTTGAATTCTTAATCTTGTGGAAACTTTTCAATAATTCTTGAGCCAAATCCAGAGTCTTCTCTGAATAATTCAAAGTCCCCTTTGGGGGAATGAATTCATCATACATATCACCCAAAATTGGAGCCCCTGAGATCTTTTAGACATCCCACAAACTGAGGCTTACTTCTCCCTGATTCAGAGGGAAATAATTGGTTTCTATGCTCTAGCGGCTGATTATCTCCAGCACAAAGTTATCATTCCTATAGACATATGTTTTCCCAGCCTAGATGGCTTCATATATTGCAGCTCCTTTCATATCCTCGACAAACTCTGCACAAGTTTGTGGCACCCAATATGCCCACATCCAAGTTATCTTCATGCCTCCTTTATGATGGAAGTCTGAACTCTTCTTCCAGCCTTTGGACTGATCCATCTGAGAATTTCAGAAGATTGAGGGATAACAATGTGTCTGCAGCTCAGGCTTGTGAGGTTTCATATATAGGGAACAAGGGTTATGATGCATTATGTAGACATTCTCCACTATTCCAGTATTAACAAATGATCCTGCAATTTAAACATTTGTTGTAGAAAAGTTGGTGTAAGTTTAAAAACAAGAATTTGGAAGATAGTTCTTTGGCTCTGGAACGTTGACTCCTTGCGGATGACCATGGCCATATAAAGGTAGATAAATTCTCTGTGGGAAATTGACATGATACTTCTTTAAGTAATTGGCCAAATCTAGAAGATTTATGTCGCAGATATCATAATTTTCATGGCCAACGATGTTCATCATGTCATCAATCTGCTTGATATCTAGTTCATCAGCTGATCCAATTCTTCTGGGAGCCATTGAATCTTCACAAAGATCAAATAATTAACTTTTAAGTAAGTTGGTTTTTCATAAAATTTGTGAAGAAATCAAAAAAAATGGCTAAGGCATTAAGGCTTGAAAGTCTAAACTTTGAGAAAAATTCAAAGTCGGTCATGCAAGTTTTATCGCGCTAGTACTGGCGCACAAGTCGAAAACAGACTAAGGAAACACGACGCAACAACAGAAGTGCGGACGAGCGAAAATCCAGACTCCTGTGTGACGAGAGAGAGAGAAGCTTTGGAAGCTGGGTTATTTGTGTGAGAATGACGCCCATATTTATATGAAAAGTAATACCCCTACGCACTGTAAACCTGAGCGCCTCGCACCTGCGCATCGTTAACCTAAGTGCCTCGCACCTACGCGCTGTAACCTACGTGCTCAAAACCTACGCACCCAAAATCCTTTATTTTCTCCTTTACCTCAGAGTTAAACCCTCTTTACTTTTTCAGATCCAACTCTGAGGGGGGACTTTTGTTGATGATCTGTTCCATCACAGAGTCCAAAGATTGACTAAGGAGAGTATCTCAAACAAAGAGAGTCATCCTTTGAAGAACATCAAAAATTGACAAAGGCATGAACAAGGAACCTTTTACACATGGGTCGCGCAAGTTTCTTTATGGTCGCACAAGTCACTTGGGTGCCACATATGGGTCATGCAAGTGAATTGCGCTCCCTATTCTTTTTTTTCATCCAAGATGCTCAGTGGACTATAAATACCCCCTGTGGGCCCCCCATTTCAGGGACGGAAAAATCCAAAACTTAGATTCAAGCTCTGGTAACCCAAGTCTCTATCTGAAGTCTTCCAAACACTTATAAGGTAATTATTTACCTAGAATGGAGACTCTAAAGAGGAAGAATAAGTCCTAAGTATTAGAACTCATCAATACTTGCGCGCCTAAGGGTCTAGCCCTTAAGGGAAATGAAGACACTTGTGTGCCGCCTTGTCCTCTCATGGAAACTTGCGCACCGACCTGCTAGGAGCATCTAGGGATAATTCTAAGGGTTTGAGACAAGTCTCACCCAAGTATTACCCTATAGGTTCTCCTTCTCCCAAGTGAACTCATGTCGTGCAAGTATACTTGCGCGACCAGGACTTGCGTGCCCATACAGGACTTGCGCGCCTGCCTCTTTTTGGGTTCCCCCTCCTATGTATTCACCTCTTTTATTCAAATCCACCTTTCCTCTTAAAGATATAGCCTTCAAAACCCTCTTCAAAGCCACTTATGGCATGGATTATTTTTTGGATTCCATATCTAAAAGGAGTTATGTGGAATATCTCCCAAAACCTTGGGATTTATATAAACTTTATATCACTACAGTTAGAGGTTCCCTTCATTCAACCTCATCCCTTAAGATGATAGAATCATTGATCTAGGCATCCTTCTCAGGAGTAAGCCCCAATCATAAGTCCCTTTAACTTTGGGCCTCCTTCTCAAGAGTAGGCCCCAAATTACAAGTCCTCTTAATATAGGCATCCTCCTTAAGAGTAAGCCCTGGTCTTAATTTCATTTACTTTGGGCCTCCTTCTCAGGAGTAAGCCCCAACCTTATTTTCTTTTGATTTGGGCTTACTTATCAGGAATAAAACCCAATAATAAGTCCCTCTTAATTTGGGATTCCTTTTTAGGAGTAAGCCCCAAGTTAAAATTCCAAATCTCCATAAAGCACAAATACCTTTATAGACCCTGCTCCTGGGCTTATTTCCTAAACTAAGTCCTGGTCTTCATTTACTCGGTCCGTCACACATATGTAAGCCCCACATAATTTCTTATGAGTGTATCTTTCATGGAACAATCGTCAGGTTTAACGATACCTATTGTTTCTCACATCAAGCATGACTGACATGTGCTTAGAGTGTAAAAGTAATTACAACATCTCTCTTTGGTCCATTAATTATGCATAAACCTCATACTTCTTCACTTTAAATACCTGGACTTTGATCTCTTCCTTAAAAGTAGAGTACGTAGGAAGCCTTTCTAGGTTTCAATACCATCATTCATTAATTATTTTCCATCCCATATGACGTTAAACTATGTCATTTCTATCGAACTATGTGGGTTCTGATTCCTTCTTTAACAAGGATACGTAGGTAGCCCATATGCGGGTACGATCCCAACTCTAAAATAATCCATGTCTTTCTAAATGAAAATAAACTTCAAGTTCCCCACTGAGTGGCTTTAAAACTAGTATGGTCATCATAGTGACCAAGAGATTTCTATATAATGTATTTAAGGATACCATTGACTAAGAATCTCTAATTTATATAGATGATTATCTATTAATTAAGAACTTCAAATACATATAAAAGATTCTATAAATCTCATACATATCAATCATTTATTTCAAAGTCTAAAAGAAAAAATCATTTTATAGCTTGGTAAATTAATAAAGATTTGTGAACATAACTTAAATCTATAAGAGATTCCTAAAGTAGACAATAATTCCCCCCAAAAAGGTGTGATGAGTATGGCCTCTTATCCCCTAGACCAATGCAAATTCTTAAGCCTCATTAGTCCACAACTAATGAGCACCTACCTTTGGAAATTAGGTCCAAATGGATATAGAATCATTAGATGTTTTTGGTTCTATGAATAAACATGTTAGAAACTGATTGGAAAGTTTTAACCTTAAACAAATGAGGTCATCCCCATTTCTAGAAGAAAGAGAGAGTTTAGGGTGGAATGTGTTTATCATGACCATTAAACTTTCTAAGACCAGATTTCAATGAATGAATAATTGTTAATTAATTATTTTATACCTTTTCATCTCCTGAACCTAAAATCATTGCTTCCTAGCACCTGTTTTACATTCTATTCTCCCACCTTCTTCAACAATTCAATGCTCAGTAATTTAGAATTATTTTCGACAATTCAAAATTCATTTAAGTTTATTGATATTTTCTCCAAAACTATCTGTATGGGTTTGACCGTGAAATTAAAAATACTATACTACCTTGTATTTTAGTGCTTTTTTTGTTTGATGTTTATAAATTTCCAAATTTGGTAACCTGGCAGGAATTAACGACGCACATAGGGCTATCACTTTCTGAACCTCAATTTTTTCTTTGAGGTTATACTTTCTCTCTATTTACCCCAATGTAATTATTATTTATTTTTATATAATTCTTATAAATTTTGTTTATATGTTCCAAACTCATGTATCTAGATAATTTCATCCTTCTTTTATGGGGAAATACATGTTTCAAATAGGTTCCCTTCTCAATTCCTCCTGATAAGCAAGCCTGATTAAAGGGAACTTCCAAATTTTTTACCCATTTTCAAGTACCATACATAATATATTTTAATAGCATGTTATTATTATAAAAAAATAATTTTATCATTAAAATATATCTTGGTTCATTTTTAGTTTTATATAAAATATTATTCTTTTTCCACTTTACATGCTATTTAATATTTTCCTTAAACCACACTAAAATGTTTCATTTTTAATGTTTCATAAAGACTCTTTTTACATGTTTTAACTTAATTTTGACATCGTTTATCATGATCTATGACTATTTTCACTTATTAATGTTCATGTATGATTTAAATCCATTATTTCATAGACACCATTATGATATTACCTTTTGTTATGCCTTATGAAATGATTATGATTCCCAATTCTTTCCATGGGTAACCCTTATGTTTATATTTGATTCTTCATGTGACACACATATTCATGAACTTGATATTATGGGTGTGTCTAAATAGGGATCCAATTAATTGGGTAATGTTTAGTCTCATGATACATTATGTTGGAATAGGGAGTGAACTTGAATCCTTCAAGGGACTTTGTCTTCCATTTGAAATGATCTTGGTAGTTAGCCTTGACTCGTGCTCCTCCATGTGAAATGGTATTGTAAGTTATCCTTGACTCATTATTATGTCATGTTGTATTTTGTTGCCACATTACTATGATACTTTGATTAAATGATCCCATGTTATACTTGTTATGATTCCTCAAGTTTCTTTATGTTCCTTGCCTTTTTATTCTATCGTGTTATCCTTTATAACCCATGTGCTAGGCTTTATTTCATATGATTATTCCCTTACTATGATTTTTAACTCATCCCTTTTTCATGTTTTCCCTAGGTTATCCTATGAATATGTAAGTGATCAAATAAATTTAGTATCTCATTATGAAGATTAAATAGGAGATGATTTTATATTGGATCCATGTTTTAAGTTTTATCTACCTAATCTTCCAATGACACGATACTTTACGATCTTGGTTATATTTTATGGTCAATTTTTCTTAAAATAATTTAATAATATGTGTAAAATGATAGGTATTTTATATATTGAATATTAATATTCGTTGTTATGGAATTTGGGAGCACTCGTGTTATGGGTTTCTTGTGCAATGTGTTGAGATAGACCTATTTTGGGGGTGGTGGGCCATGGGTATAAGTAGTGTTGACCCTAGTAAGGGTAGATGGGGGGTATTGAGAGAGGAAATTTTGAAAATAATTTCTCTATGTGTGGTGTATTTCATTGCGTATTTTACACTTGTTTTGACTTCATCTTGAGATATGACCATTAGGATTTGTGATTATTTGTGATAAGTAGCAGTGGACTGGCATGCCATGTGGTTTATGTCTAACTCGGGAGTGGGTGGAATCGATTAGACTCGTGATTATGTGTGGGGAAACTAGAGGGGAATATTGGAATATTTTATTCCATGTAACCTTGATACAAAAGTGGGTGTCATTCTGTGAGCTATAATTTTAGTGAGACCATGGTTGATGGACCAGGTGGGAGGACCTAGTGACCGTTTAGGTGTGACTAGGGATTTTTTGTGATTCCTTTCCTAGAGATACACAAGGGTAACCCATGATAGGGGTATCCCATTATTTTTTATTCTTTTATTGGTTTTATTCATGTTTTATTATTCATCATACAATATCATCACATGTTCATCACTTTTTAGTTTTGATATGGTTGTTGTTGAGTTCCCTAAGTCCTAATGTCCTGTATTTAAGCCAGTTTCGATGGGTAGGATCATTCGGATTCCTGAACTAGATGGTTTTGCATGTGATTTTTGTATGAGGTGGTAGTTTATGAAACACCACAAGATTTTATAATATATTTATCTTTAAATATCTTTAATTTCTTTGATAACTTTCTTTGCACATAACACCAAGTTTAAATAAACCATGATATACTACTAAAATATTATTATTTAATATGATATTTATCATGTAGTCATTGTATTAGTGGATTTGAATAGGAATAGAAAAATGATGAAAAAATTATTTTTTACATATATATAAAATGAATTCATTGGTTATTAGTTTTCTATAAATTAAATGAAATCACTTAAAGATAAATAGAGATATTTTTTGGGAAAATAATTTTTAGACACACAATGTGTTTTTATTTGAATAAATTACATTAAACTATATTAATGCATAATTTTAATGAAATTTATATATTATATATTAAATTAATTTTTTAAAATTTATCAAATAGTTTTTACTATGCATGGAATAAGAATAAATCTAGTTTTATACTTAACATGCATTTTTTTCTAAAAACGGTTTTCATAGTGTTTTTCATGATTATTTAAAAATGAATTTCTACCAAGTATAGAAATTTAATATTTTAAAATGTATAAAATATTTATATATAGAATAATTAACATTATTTAATAATTTAAACTTAATTTTTGGTATTTATTAATATAAAAATAGTAAAAAAATTACCATGGTTAAGGTTTAAACGAGTTTACCAGGGAATTAGCATAAGAGATAAGGTCTAAAATATTTCCAAAAAACATAATTTGATTTTATTGGTTGATTTTAATAAAACCATATCATTATTATATTAAAAAGAATCATTTTTCATCAACTTTAATACATTAATATATTTTTATGTTTTGAGAAATTTCAAGTGTGCCCTCGCCCTCCCTTATAGAAAGACACCACTAATACTCTCTTCCAAAAACTTCATATGCCTTATAGATTAGAAAATACCTACCCAAATACTTTCTTAAAATATCTCCCCACGCCCTATATTTCCTATTTTGATCATAAAACTATATTTTCACGGCTTAATGTGTAAGAAAAATGAGGTTTCTCAACGAAGAGGTGTAACTATTAACCAAGTACATTCAATTTTATTTTTTCTTCCACAATATCTAAACTGATTGTATCCATAATAAAATGATGAATACTATATCATAAATATAATAAGTTATTATTATGATGATTTCATAACCATTTTACAACTCTTTTCCATTAAATGGGAAATGAAGGTATCGATCGTGCATACGGGTAGACTACCGCCTCCACATAGCGATATGATTAATATATCATCACCATATTTCATGGTATTTATTATAATGAATTTAATGTTTATATACAATATTTATTAAATTATAATACATGTCTAATTATAATATCTTCTCTAAATTATTAAATTTCCATCTATTGGAAAACGATAATGTCACTTGTGTGTAAGTTTGGACTACCACCTCCATGAAGCAATGTGATTCATTTTTCAGTTTTGATTTTTTGGTCTTGTAATAAAGATAAATTAAATAAAGATATATTATATATATTATATAATAATTATTTTTTAAATTTGAAATATTATTTACCTTTCTTTTTTCCCAACCATCAAAAACTGGAAACATCACTCATGCACACGTACAGACTTCCATCTCCACAAAGTGATGCAATTAATTATTCATCACTGATTTATATAAATAATTATTAAAGTGTAAATAATGAATAAATATAATACTTAGTCAATTATTAAAAAAATAAATGATAAAACCATAAAAAAATGTGTTAATACTAGAACCATCAAACTGAAACATGCATGGAAAACAGACTAGTTTTCACCTAAATGTTCATTTTAATGAAAAAAAATTAATGAAAAAATAATTGAAATTCATAAAAGACTGATTTATAGTATTTTATATATGAATATTATTATATAATATATTTATAATAAATATTTATTTATTATAAAGGATATTTTAATGTTTATGAAGAAAAGGCAGACTTGAGGTAAGGGATTTATTTAATAATCTCATTTCTTTTTTAGATTGCTTATGCTAAATTTAAAATGGGGAATATTTTGTAGATATTATCCTTTAGATTCCAAAAATTATATTTTAATTTGATTATTTATATATTTTTTATATATTAGTTCCAATTTACTCTCATTTTATTTAAAATTATCTATAAAATGTTTTTAAAACAAAATACAACCATATTTCATCCTTAGTAGATAAACGTTTTCTTCCATGTACATAATCTTCAAAAAAAATATAAAACTTATTGACTATACTTTAAATATTTAAAATTTTCATTTTAAAAACCTTTGAATTTTTTTAAAAAGGTTTTAAAAGAAATTATTTTTAATAAATGTATTTCTACACAAGTAATTGTTTTACTTTTTATAAAGGTTTGAAAGGAATGTTTCTTATTAACCTGCACGACATGAATGAACTTTCCTACCATCATGAACGTTATTTTATTTGAAAATTTTCCTTGTTTATTCTCAAATAAAATTATTTTCTAAATATTCTAATAAATATTTGGTGAAAATATTATCAAAATAAAATCATATTTTTGCATGGTTTCAAAGAAATGTTCAATTGATCTTTTAAAAGAATTTTTCATATATGGAAACATACTTTATGAATTATTATGCTTCACTGGGGATATGATATTATGATATAATACACATTCTTTCTATGGATGTATTATTATTATGATGATTTAATTATTATTATATGAAACTAGTTTCTTTATCATTAGTTAATTAATTTATAATGAAACCCATTTATTTTCCACAAGTTATATTATTATGTAATGAATAACTGTTTATAAAACCTATTTCGTTTCCAAAAGTTATAATATGATGATATATTGAATTTTTTTTGGTCTTTTCGAACACATATATATGGTTTTCATTATGTGATGGATGGGACATAATTATATATCCCTTTAATGCATTGGGTAATGATGATGAAGTTGAGAATATATTAAGAGATTATGGAGTAAATATAATCCTAATAGATGATGGGGATTAATAAATGAATGTTACTCCTAAGATAATGTTGTAAATGACTAGGTAGGCATTTCCATTATGGTACTTTGTCCACACTGATAGTCTTGGCGGTGAACCTCAAAAAAAAGTGACTTTTTGTACTTATATATATTCCAAAAACTTATGTCTTATGATTATGATATGTTCTCATGGATCATTATTTATTATTTATGATTATTAACTCTTATGTATTATGTCTTTTGAATAAAAACCCTTATTCTATGATTAATGATTAAATATCTTTGAATTATTAGGTACGATTATCATAATTTATTATATTATTCTCATACACTTATTCTTATCTTATGATCGCTTGTGATCATTGATTAATATCTCTTATATTTACACTTACTGAGCATGTGATCTCACACTTTTTTGTATTTCCTTCACAAAAGTTATGAAGAAATGTTTTATGTAGGGTATATATAATAAGTGTAATATGTGGGAAAAACTTTGTGACATATAGTAAATATATTTCAAGAAACAATTTTATTATGTATCTATTATCCAAAATTGATAAACCTTTATGGTCCTCATGAATATATTGTTTTTAAATGTATTTATATTTATCTAAAATGATAAAATATTAATATATGAAATGGTTGGGTCGTATCATTTGGTATTAGAGTAGATTGTAGTTTGTTTTTGAAGATTCGGGTTAGATAAATTTATTGAAAAATATAGGGATAAGTATAAGTATTGTATAACAACCTAAATATTTTTTAAATTAGATATTATGTTGTTTTCCTAGAAAAACATCCCCGTATAGATACTAGAAAGTGGATGCAGCTATGTAATAGATGCACCTAGGTGTAAAAACTCTAAAAGTGGTTCATTTTGTATTAACTCAGGAATCGACAATGGATTATGGGTGGCCCTAAGACAACACACAGTACTAGAAACCATAACGGGATATGCTTGGGTTAATCTACATTCTCTTAGACCATAATGAGTCAATTGAATATATAATGACCATTAACGATCTAGGTTAAACCAAAGGTATCATGGATAGAAAAAAACATTATTTAGACATCCTATTAATTACTTTTAATGATTACATGATTAATATCTGTGATTATTTTTTATCACACTATTATCTTTGTACTTAGTATTTAGAACATGAAAAATTATTCTTGGAAGTATATTTTTTGGAAGGTGAATCAAATAAATAGTGGATTATTATCAAGAATATGAGGTAAGAGGATGAAATTGAATACAGGACATATGGAGAGTTTAATAAGTTATATTTTTTATTAAGTATTTTTTTTCAAACACTTCATATGAAAATGGAAAGGCAATTCCAGGAAATGAAGTAGGAGGAGAATGAATCCATCAGTACCTATGAATTAAATTTTGCAATACTTCGAAGGTATTATTTGAGTTTTATCAATAACCCTAAAATAAATACTGATCAATTATTTATTGGATTTATACCAAGCCTCAAAAATTAATTATCTATAAGTTAATTTTGTGGAAAATAAAAAATAATATCGTGTGCTCTCAAGATTGAGACAAAAATTAGAGACTCACGGGGTTCTTGTGGTTTTGGGGAAAAAATTAAAATATGGAATTTAAAGGAAATAATTGTAATAAAACCCAGGGTGGAAAGAAAATTAATCTTCCTTAATGTCCAAAATGTGGAAGGAAGAATGGGGGAAATTTCCTTTTGGGTTATGGTAAATGTTTCAGGTACGTAAAATAAAACCATCTAGAAAAAGAATATTGAAGTTATGTGAAGAGGCCATTAAATGAAATGAACAATAAAAAACTTAAATGAATGTGTCACCCACACTCCAATGATATAATTTCAAGAAGTATGAATATTATTCCAATAATTACATAAATTAGAGGGTTAATGATTATAATCAAAGTAAGTAACCACTTAATTCTAGAGATAAAGGGAAACCTCATACGATCACAACTACTTAAGTGGTTCACAAGAATGAAGTGCTGAAAGGTATACTTACCATCCACTCTAGAACTGAAAGTGTTTTATTTGATTCTAAATCCACCCACTCTTTTATATTTGAATAATTTTATAAGTTTATCACATCAACACTTTAATTATTAGATGTTTTGTTACCAGTAAACTATCGGTATGGTACTATTTTCGCATCTCAAGTTTATAGCTCCTCTCGGATAGAAGTGTGTGGGGATGTGATTCCTGTAAATATTTTAATTCTCCCTTTACTTGAATTTTATGTGATTTAATTAATGGATTAGATCTATCAATATATATTACATATTAATTATAGAGGAAGGCAATTCACGTTCAATATTCCTAATCAACCTATTATTTTCGTTCTGTGTGAGGGTGAATATGAACTTACAATGGAAGTTACTTCTGTTATATGGGTCTTAATGCCAATTAATGAGTGACATTTATCTCAAATGTAAGGGGAGAAACTGAATATTTAATATAAGACTATTTTTTGAGATTATATTTATATATTTCATAAATAATTTTCTATTCCTCCCCTGAATTGTGAATCTGACTTTTGAGTAGTACACAAACCTAGAGTTACACCTATTTCAAAGACTCTGCATAGAATAGCTTCGATTGAGTTATATAAATTGAATAATAAATTCCTAGATAATCTTTATAAGGTATTATTATTCCCTATTCCATCACTATAGGGTGAATATTTTAATTTTTTAAGAAGGAATATGGGTCAATATATATTGCCATTGATTGTCGAGAACCTAAAAGGATCGCTATCAAGAACAAGTATTCTATACCTTGTATTTTTAAATAATTTGATCAACTATATAGATTTAAATACTTTTCAAAGATTTAAATCCATTAAATATATAATCAATTAATGGTTAATAAATATTACATAACCAAGACAGCCTTTCATACAAGATGTGGTCATTATAAATTTATACTGATGTCATCTGGGCGTATAATTCCCCCACTAACATCATAGATTTAATTAATACAGACTTTATAGAATACCATGATTAGTATTTGTTAGTAATTATAGATTTTATTCTTATATATTCAATGATTAAGTAAGAGTATTAAGTTTATATGTGGACTATTCTAAAAACCCTAAGTAAGTAGAAGTTGTATGCTAAATTTACTAAGTTTTAATTTTGGCAACAAAAAGTCACTTCTTGGGTCAAATAATCTAAATTGAGGGAATATCAATGGATCCTTCAACGATGAAAGTTATTAAAAAATGGAACAAACTAACCATGGTAATCAAGATCTGTATTTTTATTGGTTCGGTAGGATACTACTGAAACTTTGTGAGAGATTTCTTATGGTAATATAATCTAATAACCAAGTTGACTTACAAGGGATCCAAGTTTCTTTGGATAGATGGATGTCAAAACAAATTTAAGGAGAAAAAAATAATGTTAGTAATTTCACTTATGCTTACACTACCCTTCAGTAGATAATGGTTTTTTATCTTTATTGAATCATGGAATATGGTACTTGGATGCATTCTTATGAATAATGATATAGTGATATCTTAGGTCTCACAACAATTGAAAATTCCTGAAAAAATTTACCTAACTTGTGATTTGGATTTGGTAGTAGTATTTTTTCATTTAAAATATGGATGAATTACCTTTATGGTGAAATATGTGATATATACATTGATCATAAAATATTTAATTATATATTCAAATATAAAGAGTTTAATATGCACTAGAGAAGATGGTTGGGGTTGATTAAAGATTATGACCACTCAATATATTACCACTCTAGGAAATGTAGCATTGTGTTAAAAGGATCGTGCTATATTACCTATGATAAGGATCACAAAAGATCTAATATTTATGGAGTTGAAAAATATGGAACTTTAAATGGTTAAGGAAGGAGATAAATCATATTTTTCTAAAGTGATTGTCCAACTATCCATCCATGTCAAGTTTAAAGAGGCACAAAATTAGGATGTAGATATGAAAAGGTTTGATAGAAATGTTCTTTGGTTAAACATTGATAGGGATGGAATGATAAGGTTTAGTAACTGAGTATATGTCCAATAAAATCCAGACTTGAATTTTGAGATAATGCATGAATATCATTGTTCATCATTCTCTATTCATCATGGAAGTATGATGATGTAAATAGATCTAAAAGTGTATTTATAGTGGTATAAAATGAAAAGGGATACTAAAAAGTTTGTACCTTAATGCCTAGTTTGTCAACAAGTTAATTTTGAGTGATATAATTATAAGTGGATGCTATAACCATTACCCAAAATAGAATGGACAATGGAAAACATTACAATGTATTTCATCATCAGACTCCCCAAAACATATAATGAGGAAAATGTTAATTGGGTTGTAGTAAATAATATTATAAAATCATAACATTTCATTAAAATCAAAGAAGATTTATCTCTTCATTATCTTTCTAGGGTATACATAGAGTAAGTGATGGAGTTTCATGTAGTACTACATTCTATTATATTTTATCAGGATCCAAGGTTTACCTCAAAGTTTTGGAGAATTATGTACTAATATTTGAATAGAGAGTTGAGATTTAGCACTGATTATCATACTTACATATATGTTAGTATTATAGGATCATTCAAATACTATAGGATATTCTAGGAACATGTTCTCTATATTTTAAAGTTATTTGGGATCAACACCATCTTCTTATCAAATTCTCTTATAATAATATCCTTCTCTTGAGAATTTATATGGATCCTTATGATGAATTATATGGAAGGAAGGGAAGAACTAAAACATATTAGGTTGAGGTTATTGAAAAAAAGATATCGGTTCATGTTCTAGTAGAGTAAATGGAAATAAATCTTAGATCTATTCACCAACATATCAAGGCTACTCAGAGTCGATAAATGATTTATGCTAAAACTCATTACTGACGCATGGACTTCAATGTTGGTGAGAAGATATTATTTTGAATTTATCTATTGAATAAGGTTATTAAATTATAAAATAATGAAAACTTTATCTCTAGATATATCCAACCTTTCATAAATCTTGATTGGATCAGGACATTTGCTTATCACTTGGTGCTTACACCGAACCTATCTCAAGTTTAAGATGAGTTCCATGTATCTATTCTGAGGAAGTATATACCTAATACTTCACGTGGACTAAACTATGGGGTTTTAATAATGGATCATGATATTTGATATGAATAACAATTGATGGATATTCTAGATCAAATATAGAAAGTTTTGTGAAACAATACCACAAGCACGGTCAAAGTTGTGTTGTGAAACCACAAATATGAGGAAGTAATGTGTGAACTCAAAGACGAGATGAGGTAGAATTATCCTTAGTTATCTTTATCATAGTGACATAATTTCAAGGGAAAAATTATTATAAAGGGTACAATGTGACACCATGATATTTAATTATATATTTCTCTTTAAATAAATTTAATTTCTTTCCTAATAGCTTTATCTACACACAACACAAAGTTTAAATGAACCATGATATACTATTAAAATATTATTATTTAATGTAATAGTTATCACCTAATCATTGGATTATAGGGTATGAATAGGACTAAATAAATTAAGAAAAAAATATTTTTTATGTACTTATAAAATTAATTCGTTGGTTAACAATTGGTAAGAAATTAAAATAAAATAATTTAAAGGTAAATAGATATGTTTTTCTAAAAAATAGTTTTTATACACAAAATGTGTTTTTATATTAATAAATTAGTTAAATATTTATTTATGAATTATTTTAATGAAATTTATAGATTATATATTAAATAAGTTTTTTAACACTCATCCAATAGTTTTAATATGGATTTAATAATAATTGAGAGAGTTTATGCTCAAAATTTATTTTTCTAAAAATAGTTTTCATTTCGTTTTGTATGATTATTTAAAAATGGATTTCTATAAAAAAATAAATTTAATATTATAAAATATATTCCATATTTTGGATCATAAAAATTGATATTATATAAAAATTTCAACTAGATTTGTTTTCATAATTTATAGTAAAAATAGTAAAAATTTGTTGTCATAGTTACAGCTAAAATAGGTTTACCAACGGTTAACCTAAGAGATAAGTCTTAAAATATCACAAAAAACTTGATTTAATTTTATTAGTTGACTTAATTTCTAATATATCATTCTTATATACTAATATTTTTCATTTTGGAGCCACTTTACTAATACATTAATATATTTTAATCTTTTGAAAAATTCCATGGGTGACCTCTCCCACTCTTATAAAAAGTAACCACATATCCTCTATTACTTACACTTCGTAAGACTTATAGATTTGAAAATAACTACCCAAATACTTTACTAAAATCAATCTTCAATTACTATTTGTCATTTTTTAATCATAATACCATCCTTTCAAGGCTGAAGGCGTAATCCAAATGAGGTTTCTCAACAAAGAGGTGTAGCACTTAACCGAGTATTTTCAATTTTATATTACATTAAACCTTATCTAAACCTATTGTATTAATAAAAAAATTAAAAATATAGTATCAAAAATATAATTATATTTTATTATTATGATTACACAACCATTTTATACCACATTTCCATCAAATTGGAAATGAAAGTATCGCTTGTGCATACTTGTAGACTATCGCCTCCATATAGAGATATGATTCATTTTCCATCACCAACTTTCATGATCAGTTATTATGATGGATTTAATGTTTATATATAATATTTATAAAATAATTATACTTATACAGTTATAATATCATCTCTACCATCATATTATTCCATTCATTGGAAAATGATAATGTCACACATGTATACATGTGGACTACCACCTCCACAAAGTGATATGACTAGTTTTTCATTTATCCTTTAAATGGATGGTAATGAAGTTATATTTAATGAATATATATGATATAATAATTATTTTTTAAGGAATAATTATTATTTGACATTATTTCATTCCAACCATTAAAAATTTTAAACATTACTCATGCGTATGTACGAACTACCATCTCCATGAAGTAATGTAATTAATGTTTTATCGCTAGTTCATATGCATAATTATAAAGGCATATATGGTGAATAAATATGAAACTTGTTTAATTATTAAGATTATTTTGATGATTAAACCTTTAGTACTTTGTAAATACTGGAACCATCGAACTAAAACATACAAGGAGAACAGACTAATTTTTACCAAAATGTTTATTTTAATAAATAAATTATGATTAAAAAAGATAATTATAAATTATAAAGGAATAATAAAAAGTTTTTTTGTATGAATATGGTTCTAGAATATTTTTCTAATGAATTATGATTTATTATGTATGTAATTTTAATGATTAAAAAGAAAAAAGGACTTGAGGAAAGGTATTTATATTACAATATCATTTATTTTTGGGATTATTTTTTCTAAATTTACATTGAGGGAAATTTTATAGATATTATCCTTTAAATCAAATATATTTTATTATCCTATTTTAATTTTTTTGTTTTTATGTATTAGTACCATTTTAGTCTCTTTGGTACTTAAAATTATTGAGAAAATTTATTTAAACAAAAGGGGATTATATTCTCTCTTTGGTGGATGAAAATTTTATTCCTTGTTAATATACTTTAAAATTGTTTTATAAATTATCCTTTATACAAATTAAATGTTTTAAAATTTTAATTTCAAAACCGTTTACTTCATTTACAAATTTTTATAAAGTAATATTTTTAAATAAATGTTTTTTCAAACAAGTCTTTCTTTTTTACTTTTTATAAAGGTGTGAAAGGAATGTTTTCTTTTAATATAAAATCATGAACCTATATCCCCAAAATCAAGATAATTGTTTTATTTGAAGATTCATTTATATGTTTCCATATTTATTTTCAAATAAAATTATTTTCTCAATATTCTAGTAAATTTTAGTAACAATTTTATCAAAAGAAATGGAGAGTTTCTCAGGTTTTCAAAGAAATTTTCAAATGATATTTTAAAGGTATTTTCCATATATTTCAACATCCTTTAAGGATTTTTATTCTTCATTAGGTATGTGATCTTATGATACCATCTACTTTATCTCTTAGGATGGCTAATAATGATTATTATTTAAGAATGATTGTATGAAACTCATTTCTTTCACATGGGTTAATTAAGTTATGATGAAACCATTAAGAATCCCAAACCTTTTCCATGGGTTATTCTATGATGGATCGATAATATGTCTTTTAACCCCATTTACTTTCCAGAGGTTTATTATATGATGATATGATGAATATTTTTTGATCTTATGGAACATATATTTATGATTTTCATTATGTGATAGGTGATTTGGAATTATATAGCCTTTAAATGCATTAGGTAATGATGGTGAATATGAGAATATTTTGAGAGATAACAGAGTTAATAAAATCCTAAGATATGATGGATTTAATTATATTAAATTTACTCCTGATATAATTTTTTAAATGATTGGGTATGTATTTTGATTATGGGAATTTGTCCGCAATGATAGTCTTAGGAGTGAACCCTGACTAAGGAAGTGATTTTCTATGATCATTTGTATTACAAAAAATTATTAATTATGTTTATGATATATTCCAATGGATCATGATTGATTGTTGTTGATTTTTCACTTTAATTTATTATTTATTTTGATTGAAAAAACATTATTCCATGATTCATGATTAAATATATTTGATTGATTGGGTATGATTATTAAAAGTTATAATCTTGTTATTAGGTCCTTATGATTATCTTATGCTCAACTATAATAATTGATTGATATCTAATATGTTAAAACATAAATAAAATTATTTAATGCTTTATTTTGTTACCTTTACCTCAGTTATGAAGAAAGGTATTATGTGTAGTAGATATTTGTGAGATATATTGAAAATATTTCAAGAAATATAATGATTTTGTACCAAGTATCAAAACACACTAAACCATTGCGAACCTCAGGAATTTATTATTGTGAAATTTATTGAATATTACTCTAAAATTATTCTATATTAATGTATTAAATGCTCAGGTAACCTCAATTGGTATTATATAAAGGCTTAGTCCATTTTTTGGATATTAGGTTTAGATAACTTTAATCAAAACCTTGGGTATAACTCTAAGTATAGGATAACATTCTGAAGCTTTGATAAACTATATATTGTGTGGTTTACCTAGAATTTATTTCCCTATATGGATACTAGAAAGTGGATATGTCTATGGAATAGATACACATAGGGGTAATAACTCTAAAAGGGGTGTATTTATAACAACCATTATCTTTATTACACATCAATTCATGATTTATTACATAAGAGTACACATAATACAATATGGAAGATCAAGAATTCTAGTGATTTCCTGAATTAGGTGTATTACATAAAAATATAAAATATGAAATACATCATATTTATTGAAAACATCCGTAACATGATCATACATAAAACTTCATGGGATAACCTAGGGACATACATAAGAAAGGGGTGTGCTATAAAGCCAAGTAAGGGAATAAAAATGGAATAACATAAAGAAGGTAATACATGTTAGACAATGAGAATATAAATGGGTCATAAAAGAGCTGATAATCATAAACATTAATAGTAAGATATGATTTATCATGATAACATAAAGGCAGGAAGAGAAATGTGGAAATAACATAAATTACTACATCATAAACATAGGTCAAGGATAACTGAAAAGACATAATGTTTGAAATGTATAATGATGGATTAGTTTCACTCCCTAATACCTTAAATTACATCTCATGATACTACAACATTTCCCAATGAATTGTATTTCTATATAATTTTGGCCACACACGTCACTTTCATTTCATTCTCATGTTTAAGTGTGCCACATAGATCATACAACATGGATTCCTTAACCATCATATTTTATTCCATGATAAATGAGTTTGGAATACATACATGTAAGTACCAAGTCAAAAATTATATGTTCATAAAGGTGACCACCCTACATAGGAAATGGGTACGGGTATTCACTACATAATTTTTTGGCATGAAAAATCATGATGGTATTACAGCAGCACAACAGTGTCGCTTAATGTTTCATAAAATGTGTTGATAAAGATAAAAAGGTATCTAATAATTTTTACATAAAATAGATAGTAATATGGAAATTTAATAACATATACCAACATTAATAATTGGAAATATAATGCATAAGATAATTAAGAGACTTGAATAAATAGGAGAAAGAAAAGATCCCTTACCTTGACAGTGTGACTCCAAATGCTTGGAAAATCTTATTGAGAACTTAGGGTCGTCTTGGGAGGACTCTAGAGAGGGGGGAGAGTAAGTATGGGCTACAAGGATTTTTAGTGAATTTAAATGGGAGATTATGTGGTTTTATATACGAAATTAGTGGGGATTTCGTTTTTATTTCTAAAATATAGGTTTTGGACTTTATATAATAAAATAACTAATACCAAAAAACTTATCATGGTTTTTGCACATGTTTTTTACCAAATTGGAGTGGTTTTCAATATTTTATGAGGTCAAGGGAAGATATTAGTTAAATAATTCCATTGATGATGTAGAAGTGAGTCATACTCTAAAAGAAATGATTTTAAAACCTTAAAATATATTAATGGTTTTGGAGGATTCATAAAGGCTTTAAAAAATTAATAAAATAAACATAAAATCACATTATTTGAAATTAAAAACATATATTTGGTCCTTTATATCCTTTATAGTATTTATTACATCACTTTTGGGTCATTGTGATGTAATAATACATGCCATATATTTATAGAGTATTTAATTGTTAACTAAAAATTCAATTGTCTTAGATTATTATGAAAAAATCATCATTGGATAATTTCAATTTTCTAATACCAAAAATAATATTCATTTTATCAAAATAAATTTTCAAATATGTGTATTTTTACTTTTAAAATAATAATTCACATTTATTGAGAAATCTTGGGTTTTTTAACAATAATAGTTTTCAAACCCTTAAAAGAATTACATTTGTATTCAAAAATATTGAATGATAATTTATGTTTAATAAAAATTATTTAATAATAATATTTTATTAAAATATTATTTATTTCAAAAATCCATGAATTCTTCAAAATAAACATCTTAATTGAAATTCAATACTAATTAAAAATACAATTTGTATTTTATTGTATAAAAATAAAAAACATATATAAAGTAATGATAAGAAGAACATATAAAAATTATTCTATTGAAAATAAAATATAAATAATCAAATTATTATGGTGTTGATATATATCCCTTTAATACACCCACAATTTCTCTAACGGTAAGTTGTGTGATAGTGATACATTCATGGGGTGGTTCGGCATACATGATTTGGGTCATGATCTCGATGAGCTTGAACTTATCCCATAAATAGTTTCTATCATGATTAAGTTATTGGATCTTAACATGGGACTCATTGAGGGAAAATTATAGTGATGGTATCTCCCTTGGAAGCACTGATAAATGGGATTCATAGGGTAAGATACTATTATTTGAGTTCATCACTTCCTTTGTCTATTTCAATTGTATTTGTTAAAACCCTATATTTATATTAATCATATAATCTCTATTAAATAGATATATTATCAATGATAATGATTCTTAATGATATTTTAAATCTGATAGGATATAATAAAACCAAATAATTTTATGTGTTTTTTATATCCTTAAAACATAATAAGACATTTAATTAAATCATAAGGGGAATTTTATTTATAAAAATTTAGGTCTTTAAAATCCCCCCTAGAAATTTTTCCCTTGATATTTTCTCTTCCCACACTTAAATAGATGAGGGTAATTTTTTCCATCACTTCCTCCAGTTCCCACTTCACATTTTCAAAATTTTGGTTTCTCCATAGCACTTTTACTAGGTTTATTGTCTTATTTCATAGAACTTTGTCTCTACGATCTAAGATATTCACCAACTTATCCTCATAGAAAGGATCATTCTAAAATAGTACCACCTCTAGATTGATTACAGGTGAGGGGTCTGGTATGTACTTTCTCAATAGGGATACGTGGAATACATCATGTACTTGAGATAGTTTAGTTGGGAGTTCTAGTAAATATTCCACCACTCTTATGAGATCAACGATATCAATGGGGTTGATGTATATTAGACAAATATTTTCTTTTCTTAACAAATATCATGATTTTCTTCCATAGAGATATGCATAGGAATACCATGTTTCCAACATTAAACTCTAGTTCTCATCGACGATTTCCAGCATAGCTATTTTGTAAACTCTGAGTATCCTTGGTGTTATAATTAATGGTCTTGACCTTCTCCCCCCATTTCCCCAACCATTTCATGAAATAGAAGTTTTTTTACCCAACTTCATCCCATCATGCAGGTGTTATGCACCTCTTCCCATAAAGGGCATCATAGAGAGGCATTTGGATACTTGATTGAAAACTATTATGGTATGATAACTAAACCATAGGAAGATGTTTATCTCATACTACAATAAAGTCAATTGATAATGATATCAATATTTCATCAAGTGTTTAGATAGTCTACTCATATTATCCATCGGTTTAAGGGTGATAATTCGTGTCAACGTTCAAATCAATATTTAGAGTCTGTTGGAGACTCTTCTAAAACTTATAGGTAAATATTGGGTCTTGATTAGATACAATCGATAGTGTTATTCCATATAACTTCACCACTTATCTAATGTATATCCTCACAAGTTGACGGAGAGATAATTCCTCTCGAATTAAAATAAAGTGAGTAGTCTTTTTAAGATGATCCACCACAACCCATATGGAATTATTTCCTCTTGATGTATTTAGAAGACCAGTGAAAAAGAAAATGGTGATATTTTCACATTTCTGTGTAGTTATGGGTAATGGTTTCAGCATCCCCTTGTATTTTTTTCCTTTTTTTCCTTTAATTACTAACATAAAACACATATTGATGTATATTTGGTGATATCCTTCTTCATTTTGTTTCACCAATAGTTCTCTCAGAGATCTCGATACATATTTTTGCTTCCTAGGTGGATGGATAAGGTTGAGCTATGTGAGTCATACAATAGCTCATTCTTTAACTTTTTATTTGATGGTACACAAAATTGAGACCCAAATCACATAACCCCTTATTCATTAACATTGAGCTCTGGGAATTTCACTTTTCTTATAGTATCTAAATTCTTCTGAATTCTGAAATCATCTATTTGTGAATCATTTATCTTCTCCATAAGGGATGGTTAAGCAATTATTTGTGAAAGGATTGATGATTTTCCTTCCTTTATGATTCTTGTATCCATCATTTTCAAATAAAGGAATATTGGATCCCCATTGATTTTCATCAATGATAGAATTGTGGGATCCTTTATACTTAGAGCTTCTACCACTTTTTCTATTTCCTAGGATGGTAGGGAATTGAGCAGCCATGGTCCTTCAGCTGCTCTATCAATCTTCATTGGCGCATATTCAGCCTTTTCTGATAAAATACATACTTGAGGATTTTTTTATCCATATATATTTCACACTTCTCCCCAAAGAGATAATTCCACCATATTTTCAACATGAAGATCACTATAGCGAACTCTATATCATGTTTTGGGTAGTTTTTTTCATGAACTATTAATTTCCTTGAGGCATAGGCTATCACTTTTTCATTCTACAATAACATGCATTCCAAACCCTTATTCGAAACATAGATAAATACAATGAAAATTTCTCCACTTGTGGGTAGTGTGAGTATAAGTCTATTGATAAGCCTCCTTTTTAACTCCTTGAATCTCTCTTCTCATTCATGATTCCAAGAAAACATGAATCCCTTCTATTTTATCTTGGTTAGAAGGTTTGAAAATTGTGATACATTTCTCTAAAATTAAAGATAATACCTATAAGATCCAAGGAAACTGTACATATCTATCATAGATATTTTCCTTTCCCATCATTAAATTTATTCGATGTTTTAAGGGTCTATATATATCCCATTTCTTGTGATGATACTCCCTAACAATGAGACTTATTTCAACTAGAACTCACATTTTTTGTACTTTTCATAAATTTTATCCTTTCGTAGGGTCTTCAGAACATTGCTCATATGATCCTCATGATCCTCCTTAATTTTGGAGCATATTAGAATATAATATATAAATCCTAGCACAAATTTTTCTAATTAATCTGTAAATATTCTATTCATCAATTCCATGAAGATTTCTGGAGTATTAGTGTGTCCGAATGGAATTATTATGAACTCATAGTTCCCTTACCATGTACAAAAAATACTCTTGGGGATATACTCATTCACACTAACTTGGTAATATCCCAATCACAGATCCACCTTAGAGAATTATTGTTCTCCATGTAGCTAATCTAATAAGTCATAAATATATGGAAAAGGATACTTTTTCTTTATCATGATATTTTTTATCTCAATATAATCAATTAAAAGGTTCATTGACCCATCCTTCTTCTTTATAGAGAGAACTAGAGCACTGTAAGGTGAATCACTTGGGTGTATAAAGCCTTTAACTAGATTCTCCTATATTTTTTTATTAATCTCTTTATGTTATACGACATCTATTCTATATAGATTCTTGGATAATAGTAATTCCTCAGGTATAGGCTTGATTGAAAATTCAACCTCTCAGTTAGGAGGAAGACCAGTCAATTATTTAGAAAACACATCAGCGTATTCCCTCAAAATGGACATGTCTTAGAGGATGATAATTTCTTTAGAATCATTCATATGATAAATATAATATTTCTCTTAGGGAAATAATATCCATGATTGAGATGTTTGTGCTAAATCAAACTCATCCACCTCCTTTTACTTTTATAGAATTATGGATCGATTTGCAATAGGGAGAGTGATTTCCTTCTCATAGAAATTTATGTTGGATCTGTTTAGGTAAATCCAATCCATAACAAGAATTGATTCAAATTTTACCAAAGGGAGTATGAAAGGTTTTTTTTGGAATTTCAACTGATAAATTTTGATAAGGGAAGAGTTAGATACTCAGCATGAAATAATTTCACCATTTTCTATTTTCACCAACAGCTCTATTTCTAGGATTTGTAGGGGTGTTTGAATAGTTTTACTAAACCTTTATGATATAAAGGAATTCATATAACTAGAATAAAAATGTAATTATGTTATTATTTAATGGATAAACATTGTACCTATCACTACTTCATTTTATGGATCCACCTCAGTGGTTGTGATTGGAAAATCACACCCTATTTTCCATGGAGTTTGTTGGTTGTATCTAAATACACTTGGCTTGGTGCATTTATTTTAAAAGTTCTATAGTTTATTATTGTTGAATTAATGAACAATGCATTGAGGATTCACTGAATCATTCCATTCCTCCATCGCATTGGTGGGTTTCTCCTATTAACAATCTCTAGTTAGGTTGCCTTCCTTCACTCACCTAAATAATTTCCTTATCACCCTTAGGCAATTTCAAGGTGCTTCCTTACACGCCTTTGATAAGTGGGATGTTGGAATTTACTATCATTTTGATATTTATCCATAGCCCTTTGGAATAAAACTCCACCTTCCTATTCTAATCCATGTGAAATCCTTCAGATTCGCCGATCTCCATTTCAACTTTGTGGGAACATTGGAAAATTTCATCATAGCTATCAAAGTCTCAAATCAACAGATATTTTCAAATACTAGTTTTTAGCCCACCAAAGAATTGGTCAACCTTGTATTTAGGGGAAATGAAAAATTCAAAGGCATTTCAAGAAAGTCTTGAAAATATTTCATCGTATGCCTCAATAGATTCATCATCTTTTTTCTTGAGGGCATAAAAACCCCTTTCCATTTTAATTTGAATAGTTCAAGAAAAATATTTATGAAAAACCATTTTCTGGAATTCCTTCCACCCCATAGCTATGATCTCTTACTTAGGATTCATATTCTTGATCAATTTCTACCACTGATCACTTTCTCCCTCCATATAATAAATATCCAATTGATTAATATCTTGTTCATAAAATTGAAGAATGTAGAATATTTTTTCAATATATTTGATCCATTGTTCCACAATTAAGGGATCAGATAATTCATTAAAAGTATGAGTCATTTTTTGAATAAATATCTCAATTAAATCTAGTTATTTTTTAGGGGGACTTGGGTGCTCCTCTTAATCATTGTCTCTATTCAAAACCTAAATCATCTGATAGAGTATCATCACAATTTTTACGATTCCTGCTCCCATCGGGCTAGGCATCTTATTGGGGAATTCATCACATTTCCCGTCACATTGGTCTTTTACCTGATACCTCTCATTTCTGGTCATTGGATAGAACAAATGGGAAAATATGGATGAGTATTTTTAAACTATCAAATACATAAATAGGAATCCAATGACATTGAATAGGTAACTTATAAATTATAGGAATTTTATTAATTTACGAATTTCTAGAATTCAAACTATTTCCTAACATATATTCTTATGGGAATTTTTTTTTGTTACCTTAATAACGGTTAAAAATGAACTTATGAATTTACCAAAGAATATCCCTCAGGAGTTTCAAACCTAATGTGAATTTATGTACATTGTCGTGCACTAGTTCTTAGTCAAGTCTAGCTCAATGCTGTGTTTTGGGTATTACCCCTATGTATATTTATGTCAAATCCACATCCACTTATAGTATTCAGAGAGGGGTGTAATTTCTTGATAAACCACTTACTCTATAATTACCAAAATTTAGGGAATTTTTCTTATTCTTAGTCTTATCCCTAAGTCATTCTATATATTTTTCTAATTCTAGTCCAAAAAATAACTAAACTTTTCCTTTGATACCAACTATAACAACCTTAGTATTCATTATTCATTAATTTATGATCTATTACATAATATTAAACATATTACAAACTATAATATCAATAATTATAGTTTATTAGTAAATTAGTTACATTACATAACAACTTAAATCAGGAAATACATCACCTTTATTGAAAACTTCCTTAACATGCTCATACTTAAAACTGCATGGGATAACCTGGGGACATACATAAGAAAGGGGTGAGATATATATCCCAATAATGGAATAAACATGAAATAACATAAATAAGGTAATAAATTTTAGAAAATATGAATATCAATGGGTTGTAAAATGGGTCAGAATCATAAACATGAACACTAATACAAGATTTAGAAAGATAACATAATGGTGACACAGAAAATGTGGAAACAACTTAAAACATTGCATCATAAACATAGGTTAAGTATAATTACCAAGAAATCATGATGGAAAAGGTCTCAGGATTGACTAGGTTCACTCTATAATCTATTTCATGATGTCTTATGCTACTAAAATATTATCCAATGCATTAGAGCGCTATATAATTTTGGGTGCACCCATCACTTTCATTTCATTCTCATGCTTAAGTGTTCCACATAGATCATACAACATGGATTCATTCATCATAATATTTTACTACATGATAAAGGAGTGCGGAATAAATACATTAAATTCCCAAATCAATAATTATAAGTTCATAAATGTGAGCACCCTTGATAGGAAATGGGTACGGTTATTCAATACACAATTGTTTGGCATGGAAAATCACAATAATATTTCAACAGCATAATAGTTTCACTTAAAGTTTCATAAAATGGGTTGATGAAAGATAAAGGTATATCTAATAACTTTGAAACAAAATATAAATTAATAGGGACATGGAAAAAATATCCCAACTTTATCAATTGGAAATAAAAAGCATAATATACTGAAGAAACTTGAAAAAAGAGGAGAAAGAAAAGATCCCTTAGCTTGAGAGTGTAACTTCAAATGATCTGGAGGAGCTTCTTGAGAGCTTGGGGAACTTTAAGAGGACATTAGAGAGAGTATATTAGAGTAATGAAGTTATTAAAGTATTTTTAGTGAATATAAATGGGATCTTAGGTGGGTATATATAGGAAATGAGTGGGTATTTTTTATTATTTCTCAAACATAGGTTTTGGACTCTATATAATAAAATTACCAAAACAACAAACAATAACATGGTTTTCCCATGGTTTCTAACAAATTGTAGTGGATTTCATTATTTTATGAGTCCAAGGGCCTAAATTAATACAGTATTTATTTTTTACCTAAAAATTAGATTAACTCACAAAATTATGAAAAAATTAATCATTGGATGATTTTTATGTTATAATTCCAAAAATAACATCCATTTTATCAAAATAATTTTCTAAATATGTTAATTTTCACTTCTAAAATAAGAATTTACTTTTATTTAGAAATGATATGTTTTTTGACAATAACAGTTTTCAAACCCTTATAAAATTAAAATTTTACTTCATAAAAATTATATGATCATTTATATTTAATAAAATTATGTAATAATAATATTTTATTAAAATATTATTTATTTCAAAAATCAATTAATTCAACAAAATAAATTTCTTAATTTAAATTTAATACTAATTAATACAATTTTTGTTTTATTATATAAAAATAAAAAACATTTATAAAGTAATGATAAGAAGAAAATATAAATATTATTATATTTAAAATAAAATATACATATTCATATTATTATGGTCTTGATACAAATCCCTTTAATAAATCATGAAACACCCTAATGGTAAGGTGTGCGATGGTGAGACTTTCATGGCGTGGTTTTGCATTCATGGTTTGGGTCGTGATCTCGATGAGCTTGAAATTATCCCATAAATGATTTCTATAATTCTTAAGTTGTTGGATCTTAGATTGGTATTAGTTGAAGAAAAACCCCAATGATTTTATCTTGTTCAAAATATTTAGTAAATGGGCTTCATAGGGTATGATCCTATCGGTTGAGGTCATCACTTACTTTGTCTTTGTTAATTAGATTTGTTAAAACCATATATTTATACTAATCATATGATCACATTTTAGTGGCTATATTATCAATGTTAATTATTCGTAATATTCTTTTAAGTCTTGTAGTATATAATAAAAACAAATAAGATCATTATTTTTTCATATCCTTAATACATAATAAGATATTCAATTAAATTATAAGGATAATTTTATTTATAAAAGTTTAGGTTGTTACATTATTGGGTATTAAATCAGTCATCACTAGTGCATAATGAGGGGACTAATATTGAAACCTATATTGTCACTCTTAGGGGATAGTGTTGGGTTAATTTAAATTATATTTATAAACTATTATAAAGGATTTGAATATATGATGGCCATGAATTTCCTATTTTACACCCAAGGTGTCATATATTAAAAATAATGTGTCATGATTTAGACATATTATGAATTATTTTTCATGATTACATGATTAATCACTATGATTATAGTTTATCACACTGTGATTTTTGGTATTAGTCAATGGAAGAACCTAGGAGGAATTATATTAATGATAAATGTGACAGGTAATACAAGAACCATCCTCATGAGAAACAAAATTAAATGGGAGATTTCATTTGAAATCTTATGGAAATGTTCACCCAACTCTCTCAAGATATAAATGGTAACATAAATTATGATGATCTTCTAAACAAGAAATGGAACAACTCACTATTGAGTATGTTATGTGTCAGTTTCCACCTTCATTTAGTAGTTCCTCTGATCTACTAAATGTGGAGAAATGTAATAGTACCACTAAAAAGTTAATTTTCATTCTATAGTTTTTGAAATATGAAACATTTATAATCGAAGTATATCATTTGGAAGGTGAGGTAGATTAATAATGGACTCTTAACAAGAATATGAGTCTAGAGGAGGAAATTAACTCTACAACATGGGTAGAGTTTAAGAGTGTATTTTTCAATAAGTATTTTCCCCAAAATATTATCATGAAAACAAATAGGGAATTCAGGGAACTAAATTATAAGGTTGATGAATCCATTACAACCTATGAGGAAAATTTTACAAGACATGTGATACAGTTTTCATGTTTTATCATTGACCCTGAAATCAAAATTGATCAGTTCTTTAGTGGCTTGATACTATGTCTCCAAAAAAATAGCTATAAGAGACTTTGATAGCTATGAATAAATAATATAGTGTGCTCTCAATATGGAAATTGAAATTGGAGACTCTCAGGGTTATCGTGGTTTTAGGGAAAAAAATATAACGATGGAATTTTGATGAAATTTTAAGAATAAAACACATAGAGGAAAGAAAATTAATCTTATTTTATGTAATAATTTTGGATGGAATAATGGATAAAATTTACTTATAGGGTATGGTAAATGTTTTAATTATTGAAAATAAGTCCAACAATAAAAGGAGTTTCAAATTGTTGTAAAGAGGACAGTAAATGAAAGGAATGGTGAAAAGGATCAACTGAATATGAAACCCACACTCCTACTATATAATTTCAAGGAGTGTGGATATTACACAAATCAGTGCATAAATCTAAGGGTTAATGATAAAAATTGGCATCAGCAACCTATTAAGCCTCCAGAAAATGGTAAATCTCATTTGATCACAACTACTAAAGTTGGTAACGAGAAATCAGTTGTGAAAGGTATACTTATCAACTACTATAGAACTAAAAATTATTTATTTGATTCTAGATCTACCACTATTTTATATATGAATAATTTTATAAGCGTAACACATCACCACCTCGATTATTAGTTTTTGAGTTGGCATTAAAAACTCTTGATGGTGCGATGATTGTATCTCAATTCTGTGGACCCTCTCCGAAATAAGTAGGTGGTAATGTTCTTCCTATAAATATTTTGATTCTCCTTATAATTTAATTTTATGTGATTTTGGGCATGGATTGGATCTCTCTATATATATCTCATATCAATTTATGAGGAATTGAATTCAGGTTTGATATTCTAAATCAACCTATGATCATATTCCAGTGTCATGATGAACATGAAATTACAATCTAAGCTACTTTTTTATATCAGTATTACTTTCTATTACTGAGGTATATTTATCTCAAATGGTGGGGGAAAATAAACACTAAAGATATAATTATTTTCTAGGATTATGATGATGTATTTACTGAAGACTTTCCTAGCCTTACCTAGAATGATGAAGTAGAGATTTCAATTGAACTCATACCTTGTGCTACAATTATTTCAAAGAATCTGTATATTTTAGACCAAATTGAGTTGAAATAATTGAAGAACAAACTCCAAGAAAATATTAATAAGGGATTAATACACCCTAGTACATCACCATGGGGTGAATATATTCATTTTATTAATAAGAAATATAGTTCAATGAATATTTAAAATTATTATCAATAACTTAACAAGATAAATATCAAGAACTAGTATCATCTACCCCATATTGATGAATTGATATATCAACTATGTGAAAATTAATACTTTTCAAGGATTCTTCTTCATTTTGGATATCATCAATTAAATTTCATTAAGGAGTATATTCCCAAGACAACCTTCTATATGTGGTATAGTGATTATGAATTTATAGTGATGCCATTTAGACTTACCAATGTCCCCCGCTATCTTTAAGGATATAATGAATAGATTATTTAGATAATACCATGATCAGTTTATGGTAGTATTTATAGATAATATTCTTATATATTACAAGATCAAGTAAGAGCATGAAGAACATTTGAGGGTTATACTAAAGACCCTAAGGAAGGATAATTTGTATTCTATATTTAACAAGTGTAAATTTTGTTTATATAAATTCATATTCATTGGTCATATATTCTCAACTTAGGGTAAATCAGTGGATCCTTCAAAGATGGAAGTTACTAAAAAATGTCTCTGACCAAAAATGGTAACTAATATATTTTATTTTATTGGGTAGGTTGGATTCTAATTATGCCTTGTGAGATATTTATCACCATTATCTAATCCAATAAACAATTTTACTTGAAAGTGATCCACATTACATTATATATTTAAATGTGAGGAAAATTTCAAGGATCTGAAAAGAAGGTTGGTTAGATCACATACGCTTACACTACCACAACATGGAGAAGGGTTTGTGATATTTAGTGATTCTTTAAATAATGTACTAGGATGTGTCCTCATGAAAAATGATATGTTAATAGATTATACCTCATGCTAATTAAAAATTCATAAGAAAATTTCCCCAACTCATGATTTGGAGTTTGCAGTAGTAATTTTTGAATTGAAAATATGGAGGTATTAACTTTATAGTGAAATATGTGATATATAATTTGATTATAAAATATTTAAGTATATATTCATATATAAATAATTGAATATGAACTATATAAGATGGTTGGAGTTGATTAAATATTTTGACTACTCAATACATTACCACCCTAGGAAAGTGAACAAGTTGGTTGATGCATTGAACCGAAAGGATCATGTAAGATTATCTATCATAGGGATCACAAAATATTGAATATTTATTTATTTTGAAATTATAACACTTAAAATATTTAAGAAATGGGATAAATAATATCTTCTCAAGTGAGTGTTTAACTATCTACCTGTGTAAAGATCAAAGAGGCATAAAAGGAGGATGTAGAGCTAAAAAATAATGTGGGAAATGTTCCTGAGTTCAACCTTGATAATGATAGAATGATAAGGTTCAATAATTGAGCTTTTATCTTATAAATAACATACTTAAATAAGAAACTATTTTATGTATCTCATAGTTCATCATTCATTATTCATCCTAGAATTATGAAGATTCATAGAGATCTGAAAGAGTATTTCTGGTGGGATAACATGAAAAGGGATATCATAGAGTATATATCTCAATTCCTAGTATGTTGGAAAGTTAAGTCTAAGAGACAAAATTCTAATTGTATTTTATAAACATTACTCAAGCCAAAATAGAAATGGTAAAACATTACCATGTATTTCATCATTTGACTCCCCAAAACATCTAAAGAGAATAAAACTATTTGGGTTGCAGTAAATCACCTTATGAAATCATCTCATTTCATTATCATCATAGAATATTTTTATATTGATCAAATTTTAAAGATATACATTGAATATTTGGTAAGTTCTCATGGAGTACCACATTCTATTTTTTCCGATTGGTATCTAAGGTTTACCTAAAAGTTCTAGAGAATACTTTGATAAATTTTGATTACAGAGTTTATTTTTAGCATTTCTTATCATATTAAAATATATGTTCAATATAATATTATGATTAAAAACATGGATGATATTTTTAGATCATGTTCTCTATATTTCAAAGTTTTTTGGCATTAACACCTTCCTCTAATCCTATTCTCTTATAATAATAACTTTCACTCAAGCATTCATAGGTTCTTTAAAAAGACCAATGTGAACATAAGTTTAGAAATCTAATATGATCGGATGAAGTTTCATAAATAAATATATTGGGACCTAATATATATGAGTAAATTAAAAATAATATTATATCAATTTATCATCACATCAATGTAGCTCAAAGTATATTGAAAATTTATGTAGACAATCCTCAGTGAGACGTATAATTCAAAGTTAGTGAGAAGGTATTTATATGAATTTATATACAGAAGAATGTTATGTGATTCAGAAATAAGAGAAATATTATCCCTAGATATATCTTCTCCTTTTACATTATTGATCATATCGTGAAATTTGGTTACTACTTGGAGTTTCCACTGAGCCTCTCCTAATTTCACGATGTGTTGCATGTATATCACTTAAGGAAGTACATACTTGATCCTTCATATGTACAGAACTCAGAGGTTGTGCCACTAGAGCATGATATTTTCTATGAATAATAACCTATGGATATTTTAGATCAAATAGAGAAATTTTTTTGAAACAATATCGCTCACATGGTTAATGTTCTGTAACAAAACCATAAATTTGATGAAGCTTCATGGGAACGTGAAGATGTGATGAGGTAAAAATATCCTTTGTTTTCTATATCAAAGTGGAATAATTTCGAGGCATAAATTATTATTATAGAGTAAAATGTAACACCCTAATATTTTATGATATATTTATATTTAAATGAATATAATTTCATTGATATTTTTCTTTAAACACCAAGTTTAAACAAGTTGTGTCATGCTATTAAAATGTTATTATTTAATGTGACATTCATTTCCTAGTAATTGGATTACAAGATATGAATAAGAATAATAAAATTATGTGAAATTTAAACTTTTTACATATTTATAAAATTATTTCATTTGTTATAAATATGTTAGAAATGAAAATAAATTTATTTTAAGGTAAATAGAAATGTATTTTTCTAAAATAGTTTTCATGCACACAATGTGTTTTTATCTTAATAAATTAGATTAATATCTATTGATGAATGATTTTAATGAAATGTATAGATTATATATTTAATAAATGGTTTTATTATTCATATAATAGTTTTTACTAGGCATGTAATAATAATTAATTTATTTTTGTGCTTGAAAATGCATTTTTGTAAAAATATTTTTCGTCATGTTTTGTACGCTTATTTTAAAATGAATTCCTATAACTTATAAAAACTGAATATTTTAAAATTGATTAAATATTTTTAACTATAATATTGAATATTATTTAATAAGTTCAACTTAATTTTTTGTCATAATGAATAGTAAAAATAGTAAAAAATCATTATCACGATTAAGGTTAAAAAGAATTTATCAGGGAATTAACCTAAGAGATATGGTTTAAAATATCAAAAACCACTTTATTTGATTTTATTTGTTGATTTTATTTCAAAAATATTCTTCTTATATTTTAATATTTATTATTTTGGATCCAATTTACTTTTTTGATACATTAATATATTTTAATATTTTGAAAAATTCCAAGTGTGTATATCCCTCTATCATAAAAAGATACCACCTGTCCTCTCTTCCTCACACATAATAAGCCTTATATATCAGCCATTACCTTGAAAAATAAATTTCTAAAATCTATCTACATTTTCTATAGGTCCTTATTTAATCATAATACCACCCTTTCAAGGCTTAAGATGTGATAAAAAAGAGGTTTCTCAACAAATATATATAACACTTAACTGAGTACTTTAAATTTTATTTCTTCTTAATGTTTTTATAAACTCCTCTTATCCATAATGACACGATAAATATGGAATCTTAAATATAAGTAGATTTTATTTTTATTATGGCACAACCATTTTTCACCTCTCGCCTATCATATGGGAAATTAATGTAACACTTATGTGTACGTGTAGACTGCCACCTCCACGTAGCGATATGATTTATTTTCTATAACCATATTTCATGGTTGGTTATTATGATAGATGTAATTTTTATATATTATATTTATGAAATAATTATAAATTTTAAAATTATAATATATTTTCTACCTTCTGAACTTTCTATCCATTGGAAAACAATAATGTTGCTTGTGCATACGTGTGGACTACCACCTCCACAAAGCGAGGTGATTCTTTTTTCATTTATGATTTAAATTTTAGGTAATAAATATATACTTAATGAAAATATATATGATATATATGATATAATAATTACTCCATATATTTTAATTACTATTTCCCCTTATTTCTTTCCAACCATCAAAAAGTGTAAACATCACTCATACGTATGTACATACTACCGTCTCCATCAAGTGATGTGTTTTATTTTTCATCTCCAATTTATATTAATATTTATAAAAGTTTATATGATGGATAAATATGATAAATATTTAATTATTAATATTATATAGATAATTAAACCAAGACAAAGGTGAAAATATCATAAATGTCGAACCAAAAAATACATGAAAGACATACTAGTTTTTACCTGAATGTTCATTTTAGAGAATAAATTATTAATAAAATGATTGTTGGAAATTATAAAGGAATTATAATTAGTTATTTATTTATGAATATAGTTCTATAATATATTTATAATAAATATATATTTATTATATAGGATATTTGAATTCATATAAAGAAAACAAAGACTTAAGGTAACAGACTTATATTACAATCTCATTTCCTTTCAGGATTGTATATAAAAATTTATTTTAAAGGAAATTTTGTGGTTATTATCCTTTAAGATCTATATATGTTATTATACTCTAGTTATTTATATATTTTTTATGTACTAGTACAATTTTAATCTCTTTGGTACTTAAAATTATCAAGAAAATGTTTTTTAAAGAAAATTTGTCCTTATTTCATCTTTGGTCAATAAACATTTTCTTACATGTTCATAATATTAAAAAATATTATATAAAAGTTATTAACTATACTATAAAAGTTCTAAGAATTTCATTTTAACTACCTTTATATTTATTTACAAAGGTTTAAAAATGAATCTTTTTAAAAGAAGACTTTTTATGAAGAAGTCTATTTTTTACTTTTTAGAAAAGTGTTAAAGGAATGTTTTGTTTTAACACACATACTGTGAACACATTTTCTTGTCATAATGAAAATTATTTTCTTGGAATATTTCTTTACAATTCACCATTTTTATTTTCAAAAAAAATTATTTACTCAATATTTTGTGAATCTTCATTTAAAATGTCATAAAAATAAAATGATAGTTTCTCAAGTTTTCAAGGAAACGTTAGAATGATCTTCTAAATTTAATTTTCCTCTATGTAAGTATCCTTTAAGCATTGGTATAATTCATTGTATATGTAATCTTATGATAACAACCACTATTTCTGAATGTCATATGATGATAATGATTTATGGATGATCCTATAAAAAATTATTTCTCACGGGTTAATTATGTTATGAAGAAACCTTTATAAAACCAATTTATATTCCATGTGTTGTGCTATGATGGATTTATTAAATTTTTATGGTACATTTTCCTTTAAAGGTTTTTTATATAAGGATATGATAAATATTTTTTGATCTTTTGAAACATATATGTATGGTTTTCATTATGTTATAGGTGGGCCCAAAATTATATATCCCTCAAATTCATTGGGTAATGATGATGGGGTCGAGAGTATCCTAAGATATGATGGAGTTAATAAAATCCTAAGTGATTAAATATTTAACTATGTGGAATTTATTCCTAATTAAATGTTTGATATGGATGGGTATTCATTTCTATTATGGTAATTTGTCTACAATGATAGTTTTAGAAGTGAAACTTGACTAAGGAAGTGATATTTTATGCATATATTTATACCAAAAAATTATGTCTTATTATTATGATATGTTATTGTAGATAATGATTGATTATTAATGATTCAACACTCTTAATTCCTATATATTTTTATTGAAAAAACCTTATGTTTTGAACTATGATTAAAGATATTTGACTGGATGGGTTTGATTTTTTATAAGTTATGCTCGTATTATCATACTCTTCTACTTGTCTTACGCTCACTTGTTGATTAATTCTCTTATATTTACCTTTACTAAGCATATGATCTCACCATTTCTTATGTTTCTATTCTATGGGTTGTGAATAAAGTTAATAGGTAGGGTATGTCTAATAAGTTCACTATGTGTGATGATCTTTGTGGGAGACATTAAAGATATTTTAACAACTAAGATAATTATGTATCTAGTACCCAAGGACACTAAAACTTTATGTTCCTTGGGTATATATTATTGTGAAATATATTTAATATTTATCTAAAATGATAAAATATTAATATATAAAATTATTGGTTTACCTCGATTTAGTTAAGTGATTTAGGTTCTTCGAACAGTGCCTAGGATGAAGAGTGGTCATGTTCTTAGACTTGATATGTGTATAGTGTCCTGAAATTTCGAGGAATACATCTAAAATTCATCTAATTATAAATAGTGACATATATGAGGCATGTTCTACTGCCTGGTTTGGTGTGTGATCCTAGGGATGGTGAAACTAGACTCATGGTATGATGAGTAAAGTTTTGTGAATTGATTGCAACAGAGCATGTGAACCTTGGGTTTTGATAATATCAGGATGTGAGATTGTGAGAACCCATTTTTTCAAAAGAAATTTAACTTGTACATGTTAATCCTATTGTTTTTGGATTAGTGGAATAGTTCATGTCTTGTTCTATTGGAAATAATTCAGGTTTTAGAAATGATTGAGTGATATAATGGTAGTAGTGCCATGAACATTTTCCAGAGGCTCATGGATCCCTAGTGGGTTTTGTTTTTTTGGTCCATATAGGGTTGTGGTCACTAAAAGTGTTTTGATGCTCATAAGTTTATGAGATCAAATATTTTTCCAATAATTGTGAGATCTCGATGGTAAGGAGTGATTTTTGTGGATAGATTGAGATGTTTTGGCATTATTGATCTAAGCATGACCCTAATATAGGTGTCATGTTTTAATAGATAGGTGATGATTGGAAGGGATTGGAATTCATTCCCTTGTGGTGGAACATATTCAAGAAGTGATATAAGAGTTGTTTAGGTGAATACATGTAGTGGGGAGAGCGCCATTGTTTAAATGAGGGAATGACCCTCACTATGAGTTAAAATTCATCAGATACCAATGATGACATTCTTGTAATCCAAGAACGAGTGACTTTTGGTGTTTCATATCTAGTTGTAAAGTGTGAGAAGGATGAACATGTCTATAAATTACTTTCTATGATGATTATATCATGGTCCATCAATATTGGGATGTGGCCTAGTGTAGTAGTGATAAGGACATTCTCATGATGGGGGAGAATCATATTAGTTGGGGGTGTGAAAACCTTATGTTGGAAAGGTTCTAAATACATCCATAGTTGGTTTTTGTTAAACTAGATGTCTATATACATGTGGTTTGGCATAAATTTTATTCCTTATGTAATTCCAAATATTAATCTCTAGGTGATGTTGATTGGATTAAAAAGAGCCATTTGGGGATTGGGTTTGATGGTGTAATTCAATTGTGTTTCAGTTTAGTGGAACTTTAGTTATCAAGTGAGGTTATGATGAGTAGAACATGTTATTGGTGATGTGACCAAGGAATTGAAATGGGAGGTTGGTTTTAGATCTCAACATCTTCTTAATATTATTTTGGTATGCCTCCAGTGATTAAGGCATAATGCATTGGTGGATAATGGTGTGTCGGTGGGAGTAACTAAGTGTTATGAGATAGGTCATATAGAGGAGGTCTAATTGGTATTTTTTCATGAAGTTGGATGGAGTAAGTGGGAAACCATAGTGGATACATTGTTTGGGATGTGATGGGTTATATTCAAGTATTATTTCGGTATTTTAAAGGAAATTTCAGCAACCGAACCCTTTGTTGGTGTAACGTCCTGGTTCCGGAATCCACCTAGAGGCGCCTGTACTCGGTTGGTCACATAGCCTCAATCGCATTTCCCCAAATTCTAGAGGCTACTGACTAGCAGCAAGGGCCTTGGATGTGATAGTGGGGAAACTATGCCTTCATTTTCAGAGTACACAGCGTAAGTAAACAACACACAATAGCAGAAGCAATATATATCCAACAACCGTAAACAGTGGAAGACTGATAAAGAAACAACTGGAGCATAAATATATATAAATGATACATGATACATTTATTTCTAGGAAAGCATCCAAACAAGTCACAATGTGGAATACAGTACTAAAACAAAGTAAAAAAGGAAAATATATGAGCCACTACTCAGCATCGTAAGCCTCAGCTTGGTCCCATGCTCTCCAGCTCCAATGTAATCAAGTACCTGAATTCGAAGGACGCATAGAAATATGAACTATTTGAGCCCAAAAGCATGGACCAAACAGGGTGTCAGACTAAATCCTAGTAGGCAACCACCACAATATCTGTTCATAACAGTTAGTGAATATATAGCAGGTAAAAGTGCAGGAAGTAGTAAACAAGGAAAACACTAAGCAGTAAAAATCTATAGTTTTTAAGCATTCAAAACACCACATAGAATTCAAGTGAAAAATAGATCACACAAAAAGTAACCCTCTGGGAATTACCCACAGCCTATCCCCTTTGGTCCTACCTATCAAGTACAAGAAACTCTCTAGCCATCACACACAGTATCACCCCTCTGGTTTAGCTAATGTATAGACTCTCTGAGGAATCACTCATCTTCAATTCCCCCTAAAGTCTTGTATCATACTAAAGGCGCTCTGGGGAAGCACTAAACGTCAATTCCCCCTGTGACCCGTGTCGAGGAACTACAGACACTCTGGGAAAGCACTCAAAGTCAATTCCCCATGTGGTATCGCATCGTATAATTATAAAGACACTTTGTAGAAGCCCTCAACTTCAATTCTACCTATGGTCTATACACCAGGTTCTCACGGACTTGTGTAAGTAAATAAAGTGTAGCAGCGCGTAATGGCCAAGTTAAACCTCATGAACTACTTGGCTATCATTCTACAGAACAATAGTCACACCATCCTACAATACTAGGCATGGAACGTAAACAGAAGCCTAACAGGCAAACAATACCCAAAGGTCAAATCAGGAAAAACATGCATGGGAAATACATCCAAAGCACAAAAATTCAGCCTATTCACAATCAATAAACATCTAATCATGAATACCAGTATATAAGAAAAACAAAAATTGCTAAAATGGTAAACACGCAATACCCCATTCATGGGTATTGGGCAAAATTTCAAATATAACTCAAAGACTTCCTGTAGAAAGGCACAAACCACCTACCTCAGGGTTAGAAGATCAATATACTTTAACATCAAAGATTGAATCTTTTTATAATGTCGTAGATCCAAGAAAACATCTAAAACGTTCAACCCACAATAACTTAAAAAAGAAGAGAAAACATGAAATGAGGTTCTGGCAGAAGAGATAACTCATCGATATGATTCCAACGCAATCAACAGTGTTCGATTTGGAGGAAGGATGGAGGCTCAGGGGATCGTTGAAGATCAATGGCCGCTCGACACTCTTGGATGAATGGAACCTAAAAGAAGTTCATTCTGGCGATTAGATGTGACCCCGATGCGTTTAATAAAAAAAATTACACGGCATGTAATTTTGAAGTACACGATGTGTACTCGCCTTTTCCATACTCTACTTTAAGTGGCCTTCAAGCCAATCTCACACTACCGTGTGTATTTCTATTATACATCTAGCACATGGCCTGCTGTGGCAAGGAAGTACACGGTGTGTACTCATAAAGTACACGGCGTGTACTTAGAAAATTTCCAAAAACTCCTCTTTTCTCAAAAACTCCAAGAAAAAGAAAAACATACCTGGAAATAAGGTCCAGTTTCTTACAAACTTCCCCCCTTAAATAAATTCATCCCAGAATTTCCCTAGCACGGCATAGAAGAAGAAACCTCAAACAGCTCCAGCCACTGTGCTCGTACATTGGCATCCCTCTCCCAAGTCTTGTCCTGTACTCGTCCGTGTTTCCATAGCACTCGTACTAGAGGAACAGACCAGCCATGGAGAACCTTCATACTTCGATCAACAATCCAGATAGGATGCTCCTCAAATGATGCATCCACTTCAAGCTCAACCTCCTCAGGTTAAAAAAACATGAGATGGGTCTGAAAAGTAACTTCGGAGATAAGATATGTGAAAAACATCGTACATAGCTCGGTAACTCTAAGGTAACTGCAACCGATAGGCAACCGCCCCAACTCTCTCCAACACCTTAAATGGACCGACATACCTCGGTGCAAGATTACCCTGTCTCCTAATCCTCTTGTGTCCCAACCTCAGTGTGACATGCATAAAAACATGATCCCAGACCTAAAACTCCAGAGGTCATCTTCGATGATCAGCATAAGACTTATGTCGAGACTATGCAGTAGCCATCCTCTTTCGAATCAACTCTATTTTCTCTGTGGTCTCCTAAACAAGATGAGGTCCTAGAAAAGCTACCTCTCTTTCCTCTATCCAACATAAGGGTGATCGGAATGGCCTACCATAAAAATCCTCATAAGGTGTCATCTGAATAGTTGCTTGAAAACTATTGTTGTAGGAAAACTCCACAAGAGGTATATGCTTCTCCCAAGAACCTCCAAAATCCAGAATTCATGCTCGGAGCATGTCCTAAAGCACCTGAATCTTACACTCGGACTGGCCATTTGTCTGGGGGTGGTAAGTTGTACTCAAAAGTACATGTATACCCAAAGAATTCTGAAATTATTACCAGACTCGGGAAGTAAAACGGGCATCCCTACCTGAAAAGATGGAGTGTGGAACTCCAGGCAGATATAAAATCTCTCAGATGTACAATCGCACCAGCTCATCAACACTAAAGGTCTCCTAGATGGGCAAGAAGTGATCAAATTTCGTGAGTCTATCAATGGAAACACAAATGGTGTCATTCCCTCGAGGTGACCTCAGTAAACCGGTCACAAAGTCCATCGCGACATCATTCCACTTCCACTCGGGAATGGGTAATTGTTGTAAAATCCATATTGGTCGTTGATGCTCCACCTTCACCTGCTGATAGATGGAACACCACAAGACGAAATCAGCAATGTCCCTCTTCATACCGGGAACCAATACTAATGGTGTAGATCACGATACATCTTGGTGATGCTAGGATGAACTGCCCAAACTGAGGAATGAAAATTCTGCATCATCTCCACGCGTATATCTTCTGGCACCCATACGCGCCATTGGAAATGCAAGATCTCATCATCACTTATGGTCCATCAAGGAATAGGGTCCTCTCCTGACACACTCTCCCTTAAGACTAGGCCATCATAATATGATAGTTGCCTCATTCGAACTCGGCCAAGAAGAGTAGAGGTAACCATTATAGAAGAAAGAAACGTCTGCCCCTGACTATCTTGCACCTCCAAATGCATCTCAGAGAACATAGTCATAAGCTACCACTCACTGCTGGCCTTCTGAACTTCCTATATCTGAGTCCTTCTGCTCAACGCATCAGCCAATGCGTTTCCTTTCCCAGGCATATAGGGAATCTCTAAATCAAAGGATTATAGGTACTCAACCCACCATCACTGTCTCAAATTCATATCATGGTGAGTAAAAATATACTTGAGACTTTTTTGGTCAATGAAAACCACTAAATGCTCCCCCAGAAGGTAATTTCTCCAATAGCGTAAGGCATGAACAACTGTTTCCAACTCCAGATTGTGTGTCGAGTAATTCCTCTCATGTAGCCTCAACTGATGAGACCCGTACGCAACGACTCCATCTCCCTAAATAAGCACAACTCCCAGCCTGATACTAGAATCATCACAATAAATAGTATATCTCTTTCCCAGCTCTGTAAAGACTAGTATTAGTGCTAAATTCAACCTCCCTTTCAGCTCCTGAATGGCTGACTCAAAAGAATCTGACCATAATAACTTCACACCCTTCTTGGTCAAACCTTTCAGTGGTGCTGCTAAGCATGAAAAGTCCTATATAAAATGTTTGTAGTATCCATCCAGCCCTAGAAATCTCCGCACCACAAAGACGTTCTTTGGATACTCCCAGGAAACTACAGCTCTCACTTTCTCTGGGTCTACTGATACTCTTGTCTCTAAAATAACGTGACCCAATAAGTGAATCTGTTCCATCAAAAAGTGGTATTTTGAGATCTTAGAATATAATTGATGATCTCTCAATGTACTAAAAACTATCTCAAGATGTGTGTCATGGTCATGTCAAGTGTGAGAGTACACCAAGATATCTTCCATGAAGACCACCATGAAAAAATCCAAGTATGGATGGAATACTCGGTTCATCAGTGCCATGAAAACTACAGGTGCGTTCATGAGACCGAACGGCATAACTAAGTACTTGTATAGACCATACCTGCTCCTGAAGGTTGTAAGAGGTATATATGATGGTCTAACGTGCAACTGATGATAACCAGACCTCAAGTAAATCTTTGATAATACCCGATATCCTCGAAGTTGATCAAAGAGATCATCAATCCTGGGCAAGGGATATCAGTTCTTGACCTTCAACTAGTTTAGCTTCCTATAATCCACACAAAGCCTAAGTTTACTATCTTCCTTCTTCGCAAAAAGGACAGGCAAACCCCAAGGATAAGTATTGGGTCTGATGAAACCCTTTTCCTAAAACTCCTCCAACTACTTCTTGAGCTCTTGCAACTCAAGTGTAGCCATCCTATAAGGAGGAATGGACAACGGTGTCGCTCCTAGCACAAGATCAATAGAAAAGTCTACCTCACGCTCTGGAGGAAAACTTAAAAATTCCTTTGGAAAGACATATCTGAAATGATCCACCACTAGAGGAAATTATAACTATGAAGTCCCCTGGTCATCCAGATAAAGACTAGAAATATGGGTTATAACTTATCCCAACCCATGATTCTATGGGCCCGCTCTGCTATCTGGGACATCCCACTCACCCTTATGAAGAAAAGATCCACCCTCTAGTGATATGAAACTCAACCTACGGTGATAATAGTCAACGACTACCTGTAATGGGAATAGCCAGTCCATTCTGAGAATGTCATCATAGACTATCATCTCTAGGACATAGAGATCCCAAAGAAAGTAACACCCACCCACCTTAAGAGGGCACTCCTTGCACTGACAAACACCAGATGTTCTTATCCATAACGAAGTGTCCAGTTTCAAAACATTGGCAGAAGAAAAGATACATAGCTGAAGGCTCTCCATAATAGCAACAGATATAAAGCTATGCGTAGCACCGGTATTGAAAAGTGTTAAAGATAAAACTGAGGAAACTAGGATCGTACCTCGAAATGTAGAGGGGTCGGGATCCTGATCCTGATGGGTCTACTCCACTGCAAAATCCTGGCCATCTTTGTGGCCCTATGACCCTGCGTGACTACTCTGAGCTGATCCACCCTGCTGTCACTGGTGGCCTGGTGACTAACCACCGCGGTCGTGGCCTCCACCTCAGCCTAAACGGCTAGAAGAACTCGATTTCACAGACTGGTGAGAAACTGGCGGTGATGCTCCCATATGAGGAGTCATAGATGAACCCATGTCACCAACTGCTAGTGAAAATATCTCACAAAAATGCTGAAGGTGTCCCAACTTTCCACAAGCTCGGCACTCCACCAGGTCCTTCTGGCAGTGTGGCCTCGTATGCCTGCTTATCTCGTACTGATATCACACCACCTGGCTACCAGAAGATGCATCCCTCCTACTCAGATCTCCCTATGTAGTCTCCCTGCGGTGTTTCCGGCAATCAGCTAACGAAGCACTAACTCTAGATGTCGAGATGCCCTAGCTCACAACTCTGTATTCCCTCAAATTATACTCCATGATCAGTTCCTGGTTGAAAATGGAAGCGATGTAAGTCAACCTGAAGATATTCACCTAAGAGCGGATGTCCTGTCTGAGGCCATCCTTGAACTTCCTTTCCATGAATAACCCATCTCTTCCCAGGAAGGGTTTGAAATGTTGAAGCTCGGTGAAATGAGAGGAATACTCCATAATAGAAAGAGTACTCTGCTCCAGACTCATAAAATCTTGACCTCAGTCAGCCCTCAGGGTCTCCGGATAGAAGTAGTCATAGAAGATGCGCTGGAACTCCTCCCAAGCCATAACCTGCTAATGTCCTATCTTCGAGATCACATCCCACCACCTCTTGGAGGATTCCCTTAGAATATAGGTAGTGAGCTTGAATCTCCTCTCTGGAAGCGTATCCAGATGATCAAATATCATCAGCTACAATGGCTGGTGCTAAGGCTGGCACAACTGGAGGATCTGGAGGTAGTCCCTGATCGGCCATGTCTGGTGCCTGATCACCGCCTAGAAACTGGCGTACAATTGGAGGACGTCTCAGTGGCATGACTCTGCAAGTTCAAGCACACACCTTAGTTCAAGATATCAAGGACTGAAAACAAAGATTATAAGAAGGGAACAAGAGGAACAAATCCCTCAATTCTTAAAAATCATGACTACACGGCGTGAACATTTCTTACATGGCGTGTTCCCTGAAGTCATTCACATGGGTGTGTACTCTTTCCCTAACTGGTCGTGTAACACCCCAAACACATAGCGTGTACTTGAATCCTATTCCCCTTCTCAGGTCCTTCTACATGGTAAATCTACACAGCTCTCCCAAGACAAAACTACACGGCGTTTGCAAGGTAGACACAGTGTGTACTAGACAATATTCACCTGGCCCGTGTTGTTAGTGAAGTGTCCTGACACAACACGGCGTGTTCCGGATGGACACGGTGTGTACTTGAAAGGATATCACCGACCCATGTTGTTTGTGACATGATCGGGTGCCTAGGTCAGACTACATGGCGTGTTTAGATGACACACGACATGCATTAGACATGACTCAGCCAACCTGTGTTGTTAGTGACACGGGTGGCACAGGGTCAACACGACACGGCACGTCGGGAAGATACACGGCGTGTTCACTCTAGATTTTTTTTCCCATCCCATGTCTCTACCCACATGGCCTACGACACGGTCATAGACTACACGGTGTGTATATAGAGTACACGGAGCGTACTTAAGAAAAATTGTTTCTTCCGGAAAAGAAGAACAAATGGTGTGTAATTAACATCACATGATGTGTATTCTGGGTTTTTTTTGGACATTAAGCCTCAGAAAATACTATGGAACCCAAAAATCACTGAAATGAGCATTGAAAGTTCTAAATTCCAATCTTTGAGGGCCCATACTCCCCACGAATCAAAGTTTGGCATCTTATACACATTATAACATGGAAAACAAGGCAATGATCCACCAAATTCCGGTCCATGAGGGCCCATAACACCTCAAGAACCAAATCCTAGAGTTCATCCAAGCGAATATCTACACAAAACAATACCCTATCAAATAGTAGGTATTTTTATCAAGGCATCTATTATAATAGCATGCATATTCTACACAACGTCTATCACAACAACATGAAATCGCTAATGCATCCTAGATGACAAGGAAAGAATGCATGGAATGGGATTTCTAACAAGTGCCTATATGATGCATGAGATGGAATACCCTCATCTCATCAGGTTGCGACAGAAATAGAACCTCAATAACATTAACGGTAACCGAAAAAAACAGGTGAATCACCCAATGGTGAAATCGAATCAACTGTAAAATTGCAAACCAGAAAAATTGAAATAACAAGGTAGATTGGATTTTCCTTGTACACGGGTTAGCTACTCCCGGGAACAGCTTATTACCAAGTACCTATTCTATAATATCCCTGGATAAGGCTCCGAACAGTAAGCAAAAGGGAAAGAAACCCCTCTGATACCACTTTGTAATGTCCCGGTTCTGGAAGCCACCTAGAGATGCCCGTACCTAGTTGGTCACATGGACTCAAGCGCATTTACCCGAATGCCAGAGGCTGCTGACTAGAAGTGAGGGCCTTGGGTGTGATAGTGGGGAAACTATACCCTCATTGGCAGAGTACATAGTGAAAGTAAACAACACACAATAGCAGAAGTAGTATATATACAACAATAGTAAATAGCGGAATACTGAAAAAGAAACAACTAGAGCATAAATATATATAAATGATACATGATACATTTTTGTCTAGGAAAGCATCCAAACAAATCACAATACTGAATAAAATACTAAACCAAAGTAAAAAAGGAAAACAGATGAGCAACTCCTCAGCATCGCAAGCCTCGTCTTGGTCCCATGCTCTCCATCACCAATGTAATCAAGTACCTGAATTTGAAGGGTGCTTTCCCTTGTCTATACCTGCAGTAATATAATCTGGTTAGGCCCAAAAGCATGGCCCAAATAGGGTGTGAGATTAAATCCCAGTAGGCAACCACCAGAAGATATGTGCCTAATAGTCAGTGAATATATGGCAGGTAAAAGTGCAGGAAGTAGTAAACAAGGAAAACTCTAAGTAGTGAAAATACACGGTTTTTAAGCATTCAAAACACCATACAACATGAAACAGCAGAATAGATCACACAACAGGTAACCCTCTAGGAAGTACCCACAGCCTATCCCCTTTGTTCCTACCTATCAAGTACAAGCAAACCTATGGGTAGAACAGATAGTCTCACCCCTTTGGTTCACCTAAAGTATAGACTCTCTAAGGAAGCACTCACCACCAATTCCCCCTATAGTATCGTATCACACTAAAGGTGCTCTGGGGAAGCACTCAACATCAATTCCACATGTGACCCACGTCGAGGAACTAAAATGACTCTGGGGAAGCACTCAACGTCAATTCCCCCTATGGTCTCGCATTGTATAAATATAAAGACACTCTGGAGAAGCCCAGAACACCAATTCTCTCTATGGTCTATACAACAGGTTCTCATGGCCCTATGTAAATCAAGAAAGTGTAGCATCATGTAACGTCCAAGGTAAACCTCATGAACTACTTGGCTAGCATTCTATAGCATAATATTCACACCATCCTATAATACTAGGCATGGAAAGTAAACAGCAGCCTAACAAGAAAACAAGGCCCAAAGGTCAAAACAGGCAAAACATGCATGGGAAATACATCCAAAGCACAACAATTCACCCTATTCAAAATCAATAAACATCTACTCGGGCATACTAGCATAGCAGAGAAACAAAAATGTCTAAAACGGTAAACACCCAATACCCCGTTCATGGGTATTGGGATAAATTTCACATATAACTCAAAGACTTACTACAGAAAGGAACAAACCACCTACATCAGGGTTAGGAGATCAATATAATTGTACCTTGAAGCTTGAATCTCCTTATAACTCCATATATCTAAGAAAAATTCTAAAACGTTCAACCCATGATAACTTGGAAAAGAAGATAAAACATGAAACGAGGTTCCAACAGAAGAGATAACTCACCGATGTGATTCCAACACAATCAACGTTGTTCGATTCGGATGATGAATGGAGGCATGGGGTCTCATTAAAGATTTGTGGCTGCTCAGTGTTCTCAGATGAACAAAACCTAAAAGAAGTTTGTTCTGGTGATTAGATGTGACCCCAGTACATTTAATGAAAAAAAAAGTACACAGTATGTACTTTTGAAGTACACAGTGTTTACTCACCTTTTCTATACTCCGTTTTAAGCAGCCTCAAATCCACTCTCACATGGCCATTTGTGTGGCTATTGCATGGCCAGCACACATCCTGCTACAGTAAAGAAGTACACGGCGTGTACTCATAAAGTACACAGCATGTACTTAGAAAATTTCCAAAAACTCCTCTTTTCCCAAAAACCCTAGGAAAAAGAAAAACATACCTGAAAAGAAGGTCTGAGTTCTTACAGTTTTGTAGTTGTAAAACATTGAATTTATTAAAATTATAAATGAGGATGAGTACCATAATTTAAATAGTATTCTCATATATGTTTAGTTGAATGTATTTGAGACCACATTGGGAACATTTGGAATGTTGGGATTTTTAATCGATGAGAAATTAAAATGTTATAGTGTTTCATGGATTAGAATTGTCCTTTTTATTTAAGTTCTATAGTGGGGATAACCCTGGGCCTAATGGATTTGGTGTGTGGTTAATTTCAGGAATTGGGACTCGAAATGAGTTAATGAGGGATTAAATTTTCCAAAATAGGGGTTTTGAATATGGTTTGAGATTTGGTAGGGACCAGGGGGTTCAATCGAGCAACTAAGGTAGGTTTTGTGGTTAGGTTGTTATATTTTAGTAGTATCATCACTTTCATAGTGTGACCCTATTGGTCATGCTATGAGTTTTATAGATAAAAAGGGTAAATACCCTATACTCGAGGTGTTCATGATTGGAACACTTTGGTCATGATATAAGACACCTCTATTGTGTTTTTTAAATTTTTAAGAGGTATCCCTCCCTTTATTTAGATGAATAGGGCACATAGGGAGGGTATCAGCTAGACCTCCCCCTCTCTTCTTTCTCTTCTATTTTGGATAGTTTTGGGTGTAATTATATAGAGTTAGATACATGTTTGTTTCTCCTCCTCCCCCTCTCTATTCTCCCACTATGGTTCTTATTTTAATGTAAAAAGGTTTATATTTTGACACTAATTCCACCAAAGTATAGTATAATCATTCATTTTTTATGGGTAATTTTATCATCCTAGCTAGATGGGAACTTGAGATATTGTTTGAACATCTTAACACTTCATTTCATTAAATCCACATCACCATGTGATTTTATTTAGGTATTTTTCTTAAATTTTATGAAATTGGTCATTGTAATGGAGATGCTAACTAGAGATTTTATGACACTTAGTCCTAGGGGTGCATCAGGAGTGGATGGCATCCCATTATGCATAGTTTCTATGTGATGGGATTATCGATGAGTTTTAGGAATTTATACCAATCTAAATTAATTTTTTTAATAAATTATATGTTTTTAAATTAATTATAAATTGGTTATAGTTAATTAAAGTGGTTTTTTAGTATGATATATTACCTCATAGAAAAAGGAGGATATTAGATAGATTTGGATGAGCTCTAGGGACAGTTTTTCTGTTATTATTAATAATGAAAATTACTTTATGAGGTAGGTGGTCCTCGATACTTTCCCAATAGTATTACTATTTTATGTTTATGGTGAATATGAGGTATGGTCACACCATTGAGGTTGAAGACCTATCAACTTAAGTGAATTGGTTAATAAATAACATGAAACACCTAAAGATTCAATTAATTGATCTTATTAATTAATTAAATACTTTCTTGGTTGGAACTAAGATCTCAATCCATGTCAAAACTAGTTCTATGGCTTAACACCTCGATCATCGATGATCGAGCACTTGACCTAACAAGTTCCCTAATACCTATGAACCCCTCCTGAGGGGTGTGACCCAAAAAATAAAATGTTTTGGACTTAGATACCCTAGTTAGGAATATTTTTACACCTATTCCCATGGGTGAGTGGAATTAAACAACCTTAATCCTCATGTTAATTAGGGGACCATTATAATACCTTCGAGCCAATAAGCTCATGGTATTGATATGTGGTGAGTAATCCTACCTTGTATGATCTGACTAGGCCTAGGTGGATAAAACTTAGGTAGACCAGGATCAAGTTGGATAAGTGAACCAACCTCATTAAACTTTGATGACCAATATGGGTAATGCACCATATCTTTGATTTTTTCCTATGTGTTAAACCCCATGTAGTTAGTTAGGTCTTGCAATATTATTTATGATGTCAAGGGAAGTGATGTCCTTAGATCATCTAGTGATGAAGTGAAACTTTTTTTGGGACTAAGGACCCTCTTGAGGGGGACTCTAATGGACTATGATCCAATGGACCGGAGTGATTGCCTCGTTAGTAGACCAACATTGAACGGGTGAATGTGTTTGTGTAGTGATGGTTGTGGGTGCCACCATAGAACATAAACTGATGTGTAAGACCGATGGGGCTGAGAATATTATGATAGTCATGGGTGTTTATATAGTTATAGTTTTATATTTATTGTAAATACATTAGAGTCTATACTAGAGGACATGATATTTCCCAAGATTCCAAGAAATTTTTTGTTGGGCCTAGAACTGGTGTGATTGTCTAGGATTCCCATGAATCACTTTTTAAGATGGGTGAGACCATAGGATAATAGTATGTTTGGGATCTAGTATCAGGATATAGTGGAGGAAGAATACTAGTTTTACTAGTATAAATTGTATATTATTGATGTAGTTTAGGATTCCTATAGGTGGTAAATAGGATATAGTATCAGAGCTATGAGATGGATTTCATATAGTAAAACCCCATATTTTAAGGATTCCTTTTATATAGTGAGACCATTTTGAATGCCCAGGGAGCCTGGAATTCGAATGAAGTTATCATTAAACCATTAAGAATTCCTAGAACACTAAATATCTAAATAAAAGTATGATGTTTTGGGTGGGAATATATCCCTGATAATGGATGTTAGATATCCCAAGGGAGATAGTTTCATCCCCTTAATTAATTCCTAGGATACCCCCAAGGATCAGGTGGATGCACCATTGATGGTTCAGTTGAGGAGACATAATATATTTCATGCCTAAGTGATTGACTGTAGGATCTAGGAAGGTACTCCATTTGATTATTTGGGTCACTCGAAAATCATTCACTGTTGTATATAAAGGATTTCCTAGCACCTCCCCCTCCCTCCCTATTAATTTGATGTCGACCGGACACTGAGACTTCCCAGGTATTACCATGGGGTTCAACTTGAGGTCTTTAAGATGAGTGATACTTGGTGACACCCTAGTATCCACTACTCATTAGTGCGGGTGTGATTATGGGATCCCTAGTGGGTGTAAAAAAGGATCCCCTATGGTGATTCTCATACTCAGGGATACTTCAGGAATGTAAGGCGTAGGTATGTTTGATCGGTTCCATGGACCTAAGAATCAATTAAGATTATGGGGACTCAGAAACTGTGGCCATCCAGACACCGTGACCATCCAGACATTATGATCAAACATTGCATCTGTGCTATAGGTTCCTGATCACTATACAATTGTGCCATCATGATTGTCTCATCTCTCAAAGGAAAATAAGGATACATTGTTCCAAGGAGACACCGTTTCATGGAGACACCGTTTCCAAACAGACTGTGACACCGTTTCTTAATTAGTTTTTTTGTTTTTCAATTTAATATCTAACAATCATATTTGAATCTTTTAAATTCACAAACATAATTAATGTTTCTTTCTAGACATGTCACTTGATTGTACAAGGTACGAGGTGCAGAATACTTGCATCATGTCGACTCCAACGCGTACACTTCAAGATTAAAAAGAACAGTGTGGACAGAAACGCAGTATAGATGATAGAGAAACAAGTGTGCCTGATAACGAAGAAGCACGAGAATTCTTGAGAAGAGAATCAACACATGAATTAAATATATCTGAAGAACGCAATAAGCATTCACTATGATACCATTGATCAGAGTTGAAAACATCTTCACAATATAGAATCTATAAAGAACACGAGCCAGATCTGAAACAGAGCACCAGACTTGCGATAATCTTTTTTTCATAAGAGGACTATATTACTGGATATACTTCATCCTAGAAGTCCAAAGCTACATAGACTAACACTCAGAGCACTTATAACCTTATCTCATCATTTTTTCTCTTTTTTGTATTATTTTTAGCTCCCAAGTAGTGTGTGTGTGTGTGTGTAAAAACACATATTATATCCTGCATTAAACTGGAGGATACAAGATATCTGTCATCTCCAATATTTTTACCCTTGTTTATTCCCATGTATAAGTGTGGAAGAGGTCCCTGTGTGACCTGATAGTTCATACCCATGAAGAACTGTGGAAGAGGTCGTGTGACCTAGACAGTTCTTTGTACTTTTGTTTACCCCAATCTGGGGTATGGATCAAGTTTATTAATATAAACTGCTTAGTGGCAGGTGATCACCAAGTGGAGTGGATTAGGTCTCGTCTTGAGACTGAACCACTTGTTTTATATACACTGTGTTTTTAAATTTAGTTTACTCTATTTTACTTTATAATTTAGAAATCACTAAATTTACATTGATAGTTAATCTTGGAAAGAAGTTATAATTATTTTCCCTTATTATAATAACTTCAAAAGTAATGTTAATAACTGATATTAAGATTACAAAGAATTAATAAATCTTCTGAGAAGTTATTTAAACAGTCAAACTTTCATAACAGTATTACTTTGATTAACTGGGCTGTATTTAAATTTATTGAGGAAACTTTATAAGAATACTTTTCAAACATAAATTTTTATAGATACTCAATTCACCCCCCTCTTGAGTACACTATTCTGACTAAAAATGTTCTTATATTATGCCTCATTTTTTACACATGATGTTAATTTATGCTTTGTTTTTATTGTTTATCCCTTAGTGGGATTTATGCCAAACCATTTCTTTTGAAAAGTGTCACTAATAAGTCATTTAAAGTGACATAATCTAGGATGGTATAATAAAGAAGTCTTTTAAGATAATTATTTTTTTATGTGATCCATGTATGACATGTATTATATTCCTAGTTTCTAAGACACTAAAATGAAAAAGGTAATGAGTAGATGATAAGTGTAATAATTTTATTAAGGAATTATGATTAAAATCATGTATGAAATTTTGGGTTATCATAGTTATTATCAGAGTAGGGTTTAGTTATTTGTGAAAATTAAGAGTATAAATCCTCAGTAAATACTTTAGGGATAAGTCTAAATATGGGAAAAGTTCTTAAAAATTTGGTGAAGTAAAAATTGAGTGGATTAAAAAAATTAAATATTTGTCTCGATATTACTATTGGATGTAGATCTAATATAATTATACCTAGGTTTAATAACCCTGAAAAGGGTGGATTAGGTATTAACTCGATCATCACCAAGTGCGTCACAAAGAGGCCAGATTCTTTAGTCTCTCAAAATGCTTCATGTTTAAGTTTATTTCACAAATAGTCTTGGCTTTGGCATAGAAGACTATGACACTGTAATATTCACTCCCTTAGAAATTTGACTAGAAAAAGTTTAGTCAAAGACCTACCTGAACCTGAGTTTCCAAATGATAAAGTGTGTAATACTTGTCAAAATGGAAAGCAACACAAAAACAATTTTCGAACCAAAGAAAGAAGTGTCAACTTATCAACCTCTAGAATTGATTCACATGGATTTGTTTGGACCATATAGAGTTTCTATATTAAATGGGAATCACTATGTTTATGTTATTCTAGATGGCTTTTATAGATATACTTGGGAATTCTTTTTGGCTCACAAAAGTGAATCCTACTCTCATTTTATCAAATATTCCAAAACTATAGAAAATCTTAGTGGAATTATAATTAAATCCTTAAGAAGTGATCATGGATGTGAGTTTTAAAATCAAGATTTTGAATCCTTTTTCTCACAAAATGGATATAGTCATAATTTCCTTTCCCCTAGAACACCTCAACAGAATGGAGTTGTAGAAAGAATGAGTAGAACCTTGAAAGAGATTTCTATAAACACGCTTAGTGAATATGACTTACCTATTTATTTTTGGGCTGAATTTTTAAATATAGAATGCTATATTATCAATAGAGTTTTGATTAGACCTATTCTTATAATAAATCCATATGATTTGTGGAAAAATAGAAAACCCAAAGTAAGTTAATTCAAAGTTTTTGGTTGAAAAGTTTATATCCTTAATACTAAGGGAAATCTTGAAAAATTTTCATCCAAGAGTGATGAAGGAATATTTTTTGGATATTAAATATCTAGTAAATCACATAGATTTTTTAATAAAATAAATAAATATGTGGAAGAATATGTCCACGTCAATTTTGATGAAATAGATCCACATGATCCTAAGACCACTATAGAGAACATGGAGGATGATGTATCAAATCTGGACATTAATTCAAAATACTCTAACCATTCTATGAAGGAATCTGTGAAAGATTCCAGTTCTAAAAATTATTTAGATTCAAGTCACGATGAACCTAACCCTGTTGAAGAACCAAAAATCACTAGTTTGTATTTTTCTACAGTTTTTAGAACTCTTAAGAATGATCCTTTAGATGTTATTGTAGAAGACATAAATAAAAGAACTCAAACTATAGCTTCTCTTAGAAATTAGGTTCAACATCAAGTCTTCTTGTCACAACTTGTACCTAAAAACATTAATGATTCTATCAATGATGAATTTTGTTTGATGTTAATGTAAGAAGAACTTAATCAGTTTGAAAGGAAAAAAGTTTGGAAACTTGTTGACAGACCTAAAGACACATTTACCATAGGCACAAAATCTGTGTCTAGAAATAAGGTATATGAAGCTAGTAATATAGTTATAAACAAGGCTAGATTGGTTTCACAAAGCTATAGTCAAGAAGAAGGAATTGACTATGAAGAGACCTTTGCACCAGTAGCTAGACTTGAAGCCATCAGAATTCTGTTTTCTTATGTTGCACATCTGAATATCAAACTATATCAAATGGATGTTAAAAGTGCATTCCTAAATGGGTATATATCTGAGGATGGCATTTTTTAGAAACCCCTTGGTTTTACAAATCCTCATTTTCAAAATCATATTTTTAAATTATCAAAAGTGTTATATGGTTTAAAACACGCTCCAAGAGATTGGTATGATAGATTAAGTAATTTTCTTATTTCCAAAGGTTTTAAAAAAGGAATACTTGATCCTACCATTTTTATAAAATGAATTTCCGATGATGTTTTATTAGTTCAAATCTATGTATATTACATTATCTTTGGATCATCAAAAAATTATTTATGTATTGAATTTTATGAAATGATGCAAAACGAATTTGAAATGAGTTTATTGGGTGAACTAAAATTATTTCTTGGATTTCAAATCTTTAAAACTAATTGTGGAATTATTTTAAACCAAATAAAATATAATAAAGATCCTCTAAAACGTTTTGGATTGGATAACACTAAAAGTAGTGACACTCTAATGAGTACCACTTGTAAGTTGGATCTTAATGAAGATGGAAAATCTGTTGATTAAACCACTTACAGAGGAATGATCGGAAGTCTACTCTACCTGACTACTAGCCGACCTGACATTATGTTTAGTGTGTGTATGTGTGCTCATTTTCAAGAAATCCCTAATGAATCCCATTTTAATGATAATAAAAGAATTTTCAAATACCTCAACCATACACCCAATCTAGGACTGTTCTATCCCAAAGGACAATCATTTGAGTTAGTGAGTTATTCTGATGCTGACTTCAGTGGTTGTGTGTTAGATAGAAAAAGAACCTTTGGAACATGTCACTTTTTAGGCAAGTCACTAGTATCATGGTGTAGTAAGAAAAGAAATTATGTTTCATTATCTACTTCAGAAGCTGAATACATAGCTGCTAGTAGTTGTTGGGCACAAATTTTTTGGATGAAACACACATTACTAGATTAGGGATATCAATCCATGCATGTACCTAAAAATTGTGACAATACATGTGCTATTAAAATCTTAAAAAATCTTACTTCACACTCTAGGACAAAACATATTGATGTAAGGCATCACTTTTTGAGATATCATTAACAAAAAAATGATATCACTTTGGAATTCATTGAAAATGAATATCATCTTGCTAATATATTCACCAAACCATTAAATTATGAAAGAATACAATACATCATAACTGAATTGGGAATGATAAATCTTAATTAGTAAGTATATTGTTTCATAGCCTACTATTTCACAGTTGATGGTTTCACAAGTCACTGTCTGAATCTTACTGTCTCAAATAATACAGTTGTACAATTTAGAAATCACACTATTACGGTCTCACTGTGAATGCTTGTTATGGTCTCACCATGAAATCTAGTTACGATCTCACTGTGAAAGCCAATTATGGTCTCATATTAAGATGAATTGTTTTTCTATTTACATATTATAACCTATATCACGATAATTAATTATTTTACACTTTTACTTTCCGGTGCTTTTGATCCCATGACGCTTGATATCCCTAAATGATAAAATGAAAGAATTTTCACTCCTTTCTCCACTCGATCTCTCTTCTCTCAAACTATAATCCCTCTTTCAACCCTTCTCTCTCTCGAACCTTTGTTGAATGCCTAGTATGAAACGTCCATCCTCATCAACTCCTAAGAAGTGAAGATCAACGAAGAAGATAAAAATAGCACTGAACTTAGCACTATAACGTCATTTGAATCCGAACCTGGTGAACAGAGTAGTCATCCCTTAAAAGGAAATATGTTCTGAGTGGATTCTGTCAAGTAAGTGTATAGTATTAAAATTACTTAGAGAGAAAGGATGGATGGATTGGTTCACAAAGGTGGATAGGTCTATTTACCTGAAATTAGTTTCACAGTTTTATCAGTATGTTCAATTATCTTTTGATAGAGAAGATGGATATGTTGTGAGAAGATGTATAAATAGAAAGAGATGTACCTTTTCTTTGAGGTTATGGGTTTCATGCCTTAGGATACCTCATGATGGTATTTTTGAGGACTACCAGAGAGGTCCTCCACCTCCAAGTGAGTTCTTTGTTTTGTAAGAATCATTGGGAAGCTTAACAGGAAATGAAACAAAGCGAAGAGCCATAATTGCTGAGCTAGATGGTGAAACCGAACTTCTGTTTAAATTTGTTCAGAATCTGATTAGACCCATAAAAGGTGATTGTTGACGCCGAAAAAAGCCCGCAACTCCTGGAGGAAGTTTCAGAATGACGAAGCGAAGTCATATTCGGAATCAGAGGCCTGATCCAGAGGCCCGGGAAGTGGTGCGCAAAATAAAGGAGGATCCGCGTGCAAAAATGTTCTGCGCATGAAGTGCTCCTGGGATTCACGGAATTGGACCAATGAGGCGTGCAATAATTGCACGCCCCGTGTCTCTGTGACGAGAATTTGCGCGCAAGTGGTTCCCGGTGAGGAAAGCTTCACGCGCCGCCTGGATTCCGCGCGGGAGGTCGCCTATAAATATAAGGTGACCCCGAATGGTTTGGGGGTTGAGGAATCCGAAGCGACTCTCGTGCGTGCAATTCGGCTCCCCCCGCGTGAAAGATGACATCCAGGTAATCCCGAATTCCACGCAACCTTGCCCCGGAGTTCGCCTTTGTGCGCAACTCGACCGGCTTCAGTGAATTTTCCCCTTTCCCGGGTTTCCCTACTTGCACGAAATCTGTGGGCCGTATGCGCAATACCCTGCTGTGCACGCAAAACCTTGCGCGTAATTCCCTCTTCGTGCGTAATTCCAATACTTAAATTGCGTGTCGTCCCGGTGTTTTGCACACAAATCGTCCCTTTTTTGCGCACAGAGCCGAGGACCCCTCACCTTGACGCCCCATGGCTGCCCCCTGCACCGGCACCTGATGTCTCCCCTGCCGGGCATGTGCGCCATGCGATGTTTTCCCGTACAGCCTTCCAGGCTCGTGCGAAGTAACCTCAAGGTCCTTTGGCCGTGTTTCCTGTTGCGTTGCTTTGCCTTATGCTTCTCCTCATAGGCACGCTAACGGCTATTGCTTCTTCACATAGCCACGCTAACGTGGACCCCCCGGTGGTTTGCCCTGCGACCCCCTTTCACCATGGCCTTGCTGATGCCTTCCCTTCCACAAGGGGTAGAGGGCGTTGGGCATGTAAGCCCTAGGGGTGTGGATCAAACCCACCTTGTCCAAGCTGCAGGACGTTAAACTGCTAAGCACCTCGTCCTTAACACAAGACGTTAAATTATGGTCCCACCCCGTGCTTCGCACGCAGGGTCCCCCCAGCTCGGACATTTTTTACACCACTCATCTCCACAGGAATGGACTCTTCCTCACATGGAATGAGATCCTCCTTGTCTGAGCGGCGTTTGTCTGTGGGGGAAGGGTTGCCTCAGAGCGTAAGCCCCCAACCTTTTGTACGGATGATTGCACCTGTGCATCTCCGTACTTCCCCCATGCCAAGGCCAGTGGAGTCCTTTTCCCACTGCGCTTTGTTGAACCATGGTCCTCCACCCTGGAGTAAGCCCCAGCACCAAGGGTCGCTAACCATGCGTAAGCCCCTATTTCCTCTTTGGGCCGCTCAATGTGTAAGCCCCATTCCACTTCTTATGGATGCACCCTTCGCGACGTGATCGTCTGGTCCCTAGTGCCTCTTGTTTCCCACACCGAGCATGACTCACGTGGGCTTAGAGTGCGCATCGACCATGACATCCTCCTATGGTCCGCCTCAGAGCGTAAGCCCCGTCCCAGCGAACTACGTGGACTTTGATCCGTGCTAGCGCACGGTACATAGGAAGTCTCCACGAGGTTCAAGCCCACCACCCCGGTCGTCCTGACCTTTCCATGTCGGTTCCCTGACCACCTTGGGCTGCCTCAGAGCGTAAGCCCCAAATATTCCGTCCCGCATGACGTTAAACTGTATTCCGTCCCGCGTGACGTTAAACTGTATTCTGTCCCGCATGACGTTAAACTATATTTCGTCCCGCATGGCGTTAAACTGTATCGCGTCCCGCATGACGTTAAACTGTATTCCGTCCCGCATGACGTTAAACTATATCCCCCCTCTTGGGCTGTCTTAGAACGTAAGCCCCATGCTTCACCCCACCATCCATCCTGATCCTTACCCGGGCCGCCACATTCTGGTGAGATCATGTCACGCTTTCCCACTCCATGTCATACGGGAGGCTGCCCACGTGCGGGCCCCAACATCGGTGTTTCCCCCTAGAGATCCTTTAACCCGATCCATCTCCTCAAGACGTTAAACTCGCGACATACCCCGTGTTAAACATGGAAAGCTGAGGAAAACCTCAGATGGTACACATTCCCCGCATTCGATGTGGGATGCCTCGGGCTTCTGCGCTCTCAAGAAGCCCTGTGATGAGGGACCAAAGACAGACATGCCGACGATGCCCCAACGTGACCATTCGCCTCCCCGTAGGTTTCTGTCCCGACAAGACCCCTTGGAGCATCTTGACGGAAGCAGCGTAATTAACTGGCGTCCATGTAGATATGGCACCGGGAATGAGCTTCACGAATCCGTCTTAAATCTTTGAGGGAGACCCGGACTAGGTGACAAGCTCCGAGGAGGAATCCACGGAAGGAAGAATCGACATCCCATCATCCCGGTTTCGATCAAGGAGCAGACGTCCCTGAACAAGGAACGGATGCTGCCCGCCTTTGGAAAGCGGGAATGTGGGGCCACAAGCAGTGCGCCCTCCCCGGCGGATGGACGCGCGCGCCCCGGCGAAAGCGTCGGAAACAAAAAATGGTGAACCCGACGTGAAACTCTTCTCCTCAACATGGGGAATGGTAGCCGTTGGAGCATCAGAATAATAGCATATCGCCAGGTCCGGGTAACCCTCACTGGGACGTGAACCCACCAGGGGTCGAGGCCGTCAGGACGTTGACTACTATGTTCTGTGACGTTGTCAGCATGGTTCCCTCTCACCGACCACTGAAGACGGAATGATGTTGGGCCTTGGTTTTCGATCTCCTTTCCTGTTGATACTAATGGGTTCATCTCCCTATTTATAGGAATCAGATCACTGCATACGGAGCTCGATCGCCACTTGCCCACCGGCGCAGGGGCAGGGGCAGTGCCGACGTGGCTACCCCGCGCGGTCCCACCTATCCCACGGCCGCTCCGACTTCGACCGCTGTAGCATCCAGGCGCTTGCGCCCCCTCTCCCTGTCAGAAATCATCCAACGGAGGGTGATCAATAACCTGTTTCGTAGGTATGACGAGGAAGGGATCATCCCCACCAGGGGCATGGCCCGCTCGGATCTAGAGGCGGCCATACCTCACCACCATCGCCGCCCTCGAGGGCCGCGCAGGGGGACGTCGCTCCCCACGTCGACGTTCAACCACTTCGGGAGCCTATCCCTGGAGCGCTGTGACACATCCCTCCCCTACGCCAATGAGGTGGGGGATGTCCGGGTCCACCCGATTGGCGATCCATCACAGGGGTTACCGGCAAGAACCCCCGCCAGGCTGCGTCGACGCCGCCGCCCGACTCCCCGAGCCGAGGAGCAGGCAATCTTCATTCCTGCACCGTCGGCTCCGGCTCATCTGACTCGATGCCAGCATCAGGCGCGAGTGGGGGAGGATGCTCGTCCTGGGGCACCAGCATCAGCAGCCATTGTGGCCCCAGCCACTACTAACTCCTGTTCCCAGATCACTGCGCATGTTGAGCAGGGGCAGCCGCGTGCCCGACTGGGATCGAAACCCCGACCACCCCGCAGGCAGGTTGGGTCAAATCTCTCGGTCGCAGACACTGGCAATGGCCACTGCAGGCCAATCCGCGGTAGTGCCGCTCACCATGAAGGCTCATCCCATGCCACCTATCTGGGAAGCCGAGGGCTTCTTCATGACGGTTATGCTTTAGGTACGACTCCTTCCAGCACCCACTGCATGGGGTATGAGGTCACTCCCCCTACCACCAGTCGCGAGCATGGAGCTGTTGTGTATCAGGTCTCTCACTCACATGGAGGTCCTCCCCATGTCTCATTCGACATCTGCCCTGGTGCTTCTCGCACCCCGACCTTCGGTCCCCTCTGCCCCAGCTCTATTGTGGCCGGCGGACCCGATGACGAAAGTCGTCCTTACCCTGAGGAACTACCCAGGGGCAGGAAAGCCGGGCGTCATCGCCGTCGGAGGAATGTCAGGGGAGTCTGGACGGGAATCAGACCAGCCCGTTTCTCGGATTCCGAGGTATAGTACGACTCAACGATGGAACCTCCCCCCCAACCTTTCAAGTTGAGGGCGGGGATGGGGACGTGGCGCGTCAGTCTCATACTCCCCGAATGCGAGATTTGTATGATTCCCTCCTCCCTTCGAAGGTATATCCAGGAGGACGAGGATTTGGCGTACCGCCAGGGATCAAGCCCGCAGTTTCCGCTGATCTCCTCGGAAGCACCTCCCGCCCCTCTTTGGGAGGGTGACGAGATCGTCTGGGGACCGACGGAAGGATCGTGAGGCGATACACCCTCGGCGAGCACCGTCATTGCGATAGGAGGCCCATCCGCCGGCCCATCCTATCGCGACGTGGCGGCCAGGGCACTGCAACCTCGGGAGGATGACCCAGGGATCGGCGGCCAATCTGCCTGTTCACCGTATTCCCTGCCGGCCAGACCACCGCCCCGATGGCCTACCTCGGCGCCATTTCCAATTCCCCGACTTTCCTCGGTGGACGAGCAGGGGCGGAAAGTTCCGGACCCCGAGCCGGAGCCATGGAGCTTCTGGACCATTCTTGCAGCGGGCCACTTCCCTGAGAAGTTTTGGCCGGTTGCAGAATCGGGTTTTGATCTCCCAGAGTCACTCACCCCGGGAGAGTTTTAATGTTTCCGCCAGATTCTTCGGGTGACTCACTCCCACCTCTGTCATCAGCTGGCGCCTTATCCCGAGAGCCAAGCGCACCTCGAGGAGATTGGTGAGCAGTGCCTCCGGGTTGACCTAGCAGCACACCCCACGGTCAGGTACCCCGAGTCGCTGGGCCTCCACGAGGCCCTTCAGCAACAATGCGTCCAGAGTTTTCAAGTACTCCGCAGAGTTATTGAGGAGGCCACCCACCACGTGCACGTCCACGGGTGGGGGAAGTACGCTTCTTTCCTCTTCTGTGCGATCTGTCGGCAGCCTGACCCACTGGGCAGCCCTGAGGGAACGTCGTCGAGGGCAGTAGCAGTCAACATGGATGACCTTTCATATGAGGGAAACATTGTGGAGCCCCTCGACGAGGACTCACCCCCCGAGGACAGGCCGCTGCTGGACCCATCTGGGAGGATTACTCGCCAACAGAGGATCCTCCTAGGACTTCCTGTACCCACGGAGGCACTGGCGCTGAGCCGAAACATCAGCAAGGGTAAAGAGCCCGTTAGTCCTGTCAAACTCGCCGACCCATCTGCCTCAGTGTAGAAGGCAGAGGAAGATCTCGAGAAGGCCACGTTGCACCAACAGCTAGCTGAGCAAAAAAGGCTGGTTGATGAGCTCCTGGCCGAACGCATTGCAGAGCGGCGGCCTATCAACGGCAACCCTAGACCAGGATAGCAGGGGCAGGAGAATCTACCCCTTGCTGAGATCCCCCCGGGCAACTGTGACCGTGTCGTGTTCACCGATAGGGGAGACACTGGATCCCATGGAAAGAGGGCACGATATGTTTCGCCGAACCCTCCCGAGCAGCGAGGCAACCTGGGAGACCCTGCTCGGTTTCCTCCCGCCGCTCCGACAGTCACTCCGCCAGCTACCCCCCAAGCCGCTGAGCGCGAATATCGTATCGAAGAGCCTGGTAATGCGATTGTGGTTAGAGATCCCCGACAGGACATGAATCCGCATCCGGATGATCTGATGGAGGAACTCATCGCTCACTTGGAGGCCCTGGAAACTCGGCAGGTGGCGATCCCACCGGATGTCAAGCCGTACCCCACATGGGTGGATGACATGCCGGCCCCACCAGGATTTGGGAATCCCACTTTTTCCCCCTTTAACGGGACCGGAGACCCGCCACATCACTTGGCCCACTTCAACTCGAGGTGTGGGCCTATGTTGGGGACTCCGGCGCAGCAGGAGGCTGCCAAGCTCCAGTGCTTCGTTCAGACGCTGGAGGGACCAGCGTTCGTTTGGTACAGCCATCTCCCTGTTGGATCAGTAACTAGCTGGGAGGACCTTCGTCGACAATTCCTCTACCAGTTCAGTTCCACAACCTGGAAGACGAACATTGCAGACCTCTTCAGGTGAAAGAAAAGGCCCGACGAGTGAGTCGCGGACTTCGTCGCCTGGTGGAAGGGGCTCACGTACTCCCTTGACATGCCACTGACTTAGGAGAAATTACTGAAGATTTGTATGGGGAATGTCAAGGCAGAGTTGGTTCCTTCCCTGATCATGCAGAATTACCCTGGAGGGTTTCGAGACTCCTCGGACAAGGCTCAGCGCCTCGAAGAAGCCCTGCAACAGGCCAGCCAGGCACGTCCGCTGCCTCCTGTGATCTCCGCAAGGAGAGCCGCCAGAGCCGAGCTCACTGCTGTGGTGCAGATATAGGTCCCCAGACAGATAGAGTTTCTGCCGGTGAGGCCAGCTCAGTAGGCTCATAGGGGTCCACCCCCACAACCTCCGGCCCAGCAGCGACCGCCTCAAAATCGGCAGGCCCCTCCGCGTAACGCACCGCCACCACCTAGGTGAGGTAATCCGGCTCTGCCTGCTCCTCAGGTCCCTGGCCATGGTCATCCCCCAAGGGTCCCCTTTCTAGGAAGAAGGAATCAGGATTACTCATTTGACGAGGCCCAGGTCCCCGGTTATTTCTGTAGCGCCTTGGAGCAGAGGATTGTGCGGCTGCCTAAGTGCCGGATTCTAGAAGAGGCGTGTCTCACGGATCGCCCTTACTACTACCCTTATCACCGGTTCCTGGGACACACCATCCAACAATGTTATGTGTTCAAGGATTGGATCCAAGACCAGATTGACAACAACATAGTCAGGTTGGGCCCAGCCCCGGCACAGGTGGCAGGTGTCTTCATGGGATCAGATGGAAGTAGTGACGACGGGGACGGGTGGGAACAGGTTTCTGACCATGGGTCCTGGAAGTATAACGACTGGATGGCCCGCAGGATGGTCGCCCGTGCCCATGGCATCATCCGTGCCCACATGGACCGGCCAGAGCCCTCAGAATCCACGAACGTCGCTTCAGCCTCGTCGTCCGAGCCTGCTTCTTCCCAGAAGAGTAGGCGGTGACGCAAGAAGAAATAACACGCCCTTCCATTGCCACCATATTCTAGCACTCTTGGCGATTTCATGCCCCTAGGAATGGGGGTCCCTCCGAGACCCCATCCGTTAATGGATGACTCCTCAACCGAGAGCCCGGGGTACGCTTCGGTTAACACCGTAGAGTTGGTAAATCCCTTTGTGGCTCCTGACAACGAGGAGCGCGGGGTGAATCTCCCTGAGAGCCCGGGGTACGCTTCGGTTAACACCTTAGAGTTGGTAAATCCCTTTGTGGCTCCCGACGACGAGGAGTTCCGGGTGAACCTCCCCGATGTCCCCAGCCGTCATCAACGTCGACGGAGCCGTGGCTACGTGAATCGCTGGGGCATGGCGGTCGTCACCTACAGTCAGGCCGTGCACGCCACCGACACCAGGCAGCAGGCCCGGTGTAGAGAGCAACACTCGCAGCTCCCTCATCCGGTGACAACAGGTTCCCTTCCACCATCGTTCGTGTTACTGGATCGGGCGGAATCGCCTTGCCCGTGTCGAAACCAGCCCAGCCCTGTTGTTGGCCGACTACGGCCTTCCGGTCCTAGAATGGCAGCTACCTCCCGGGCTTCAGCAAGTGAACAGCGGGACGTACCTAGTACCAGTCAGTCACCAGTCCCGCCAGTAGGGCCCGTCATGCCCCCAATCGCAGAGCAACCTCCTGTAAGCAGAAGCTCGCGATTGGCGCGAAAGTATGATGTCCTGAAACATCTAGCCGGCATTCCAGTGAGGCTTTCCATCCTGGAGGCCCTCCGCCTGTCATCTGAAATGCGTGAGGCACTCGCCGAGGCTCTGAGGAGCCCCCTCCAGTTTGAAACGGAGGTAGCGGCCGCAGAATCCTTCCACACCGAGGTGATTGAGGACGCCGAATTTCAGGCGGTTATCTCATTCTCCGGTGAAGATGAAGACCCTCCCATACAGGGGCACATCCGCCCGCTGTACATCACCATCCAGTTCAATGTCGTGGAGGTCCATCGCTGTCTTGTCGACACGGGTTCTGGGATTAACTTGATCCCAACTTGTACACTGCGAAAACTAGGGTTTTCTGAGGATGATTTAACTCCCTCCGACCTCAAAATCTAGGGGTATGACAGGACCGAGCAAACTCCACTCGGCAAGATTCGTCTGAAGACCCAGTTTGGTGGCTTAATTGCCAATACTGAATTCATGGTTGTCTCTCAGGACATTGCCTATAACGCGTTGATGGGAAGGTCATGGCTCCATCTTCACGCAGTGGTTCCCTCATCATACCATCAGTGCCTCAAATACTCCCTTAAGGGTCGAGTGGGTGTGCTCCAAGGAGATGCGTCCCCGTTTGCCTCTTGTGAAGCTCATTACCTGGACGCAGACTATTACAAGAGCAAGGAAAAGCAGATCCTGGTAGGTGAGGTTGAGCCTGCCACTGTCGTGAGTGATCCCTGGGCAGGTTTGGATGACGCATATGTATTCCCAATCCATCGGTTGGAGGCCACAACTCCCGATATGGGAGAGTGCTTTGTTGTCTCGGGTACCAGAGGAATCTATATTTCCAGGACTAAGTGACGGCGGGAAATCACCTCGTACTCTTACACCAACCAGGCCCGAGTGATCCCCGAGCCTCCTAACCCCGTACGATATCGGGACGTTGGGCTTATGGAAACGGCGGTACATCATACGTGCATGTTTCGTCGAGCCGGGATCGACCAGCTCAGGCCAACGCGACACCACTGCTTCGATGTCATAAAGTGTGGCCCCTTGGGCCGCAGGCCGGATGGGATTGGATCAACCGCCTTTGTCGCTACGGTCTCTGCGGTGCATGAGCCTCCCGTTGTGATGACCTCTGCCGCCCAAGCTGGTGCTAACTCCTCATCAGGGTCGAGCATCCTCGAAACAGCTCCCCCTATGGACGATCTTTCCCCAAGCAGAGAAGAAGACATGGAAGATGCTCCTCCTTCCTTTGAGGAGGGCGTCTCCGCCACGGTCAACGAGCTCATACGGGTGAACCTCGGTAGTGAGGCGGACCCGAGGCCCACACTGGTCAGCGCCGCTATCCCTCCCGAGGAACGGCAACGGTACATAGACTTCCTCAAACAGCATCGTGATGTGTTTTCCTGGAGTTATGACGAGATGCCGAGACTAGATCCCCAGGTAGCCGTCCACCGCCTTGGCCTCCCGGCAAACCATCGCGGGTTCAAGCAGCCTCCCAGAAAAATGCACCCCTTTCACGGTGCCATGGTTGAGGCTGAAGTTGATAAGATCATTAAGGCCAAATTCATCAAGGAAGTCCAGTACACCAGGTGGCCATCCAACATTGTGCCCATCAGGAAGAAGAACGGGCAGATCAAGGTCTTCATCGACTTCCGCGATCTTAATCACCACTGTCTGAAGGATGACTTTCCCCTTCCCATGACAGAGTTGTTAATAGACGCAACGGCCGGGTTCCAAGCCCTCTCTTTCATGGATGGGTACTTCGGGTATAACCAAATCCGGATGGCCCCTAAGGATGAAGAGTACACTACCTTCAGGGCCCCCCAGGGCACTTTCTGCTATCGGGTTATGCCCTTCGGCTTGAAGAACGCCGGTGCCACCTATCAACGGGCTATGCACCGCATATTGAAGCCGATCCTCGGGACGCTGGTGGAGTTCTATGTAGATGACATGGTGGTTAAATCTCATCAGCGCCAGGACCATCTCAAAGACCCTGAGAAAGTGTTCAGTTTGCTCCGTTCTCGTCACCTGAAGATGAACCCATTGAAGTGTGCCTTCGGGGTCTCCTCCAGAAATTTTCTTGGCTTCATCGTCAGGTATCGAGGTATCGAGATCGACCCCGAGAAGATCAAGGCCATCAGTCAGATGCCTCCCCCGAGTAATATTCGGGAGCTTTGAGGCCTCCAAGGCCACTTAGACTATATACGCCGATTCATTGCGAATCTGGCCAGAAAGTGTAAGCCCTTCTCTTGGCTCATGAAGAAAGGCGCCGCCTATGGGTGGGATGAAGAGTGCCAGAACGCTTTTGAGGAAATCAAGAAGTATCTCCTTCAACCACCGGTCCTGATGCCACCCATTCCCGGAAGGCCACTGGTCCTTTACGTGACCGCCCTGGAGCGATCCCTCGGCGCCCTTATCGCCCAAAAAAACAACGAGGGAACAGATAATAGCCTCTACTACCTCAGCTGCATGCTCCTCAACGTGGAGATTAGATATTCTCCCATCGAGAAGAGCTTCCTGGCGCTCGTATTTGTCGTGCATAAATTGCGGCACAAATTGCAGCACCATGAGGTACAGTTAGTCTCTCGGGTAGACCCGTTGAAATACATCCTGAGTCGGCCTATGTTGACCGACCTATTGGCACACTGGGTGGTGGTCCTCCAGTAGTTCGACATTAGGTTCCTATCTCAGAAGGCCGTCAAAGGACATGTGTTGGCAGACTTCTTAGCGTCTCACCCAACCTCTGCGGACCAGACGCTGGATCTGGGCTTTCCTGATGAGGCAATCCTCTCAGTCGATCACGCCACCCCATGCTGGCAAATGCACTTTGATGGTGCCTCCCGAAGACCTACCAGTAGAAGGCTCAACGATCCTAGGCTTAACAGAGTGGGTCTGGGTATCGTCTTCATCACCCCGGAGCAAGTTGTGCTGCCATATTCTTTCTTATTGTCAGAGGGCTGCACCAACAATGAGGCAGAATATCATGCCCTCATCACTGGCCTCGAGTTGGCTCTGGAGGTTAATGTGCCCCACCTGTATGTAAAAGGGGACTCTGAGCTAGTCGTCAAGCAGGTTAATGGTGACTACGCTGTCAGGAATCCAGAGCTCGTGTCGTTGCTGGAGTGCACCCTCCATCTAATGGCTAAGTTCCCCTCCCGGCCAGATGTCGTTCACGTTCCCCGGTCATAGAACAGTCGAGCAGATGCTTTGGCCAGCCTGGACGCATCACTCGCGGAGCCTGAGAAGGATGACCTAATCATCCATGTGGTGCACCAAAGAGTCATTTCTCCTGTTATCCTGGAGGGCGGTCGTGGCCCGTGAGTGAACCATCTCACCGCTGGTGCCCCCGCTCTAGGACCCCCTGGGGTTCCAGGCGTGGTGATCGAAACAGTTCCTGACTAGAGGACACCCCTGGTTGAATATCTCCGGCACGACAATCTTCCGATGGACCGAGCGGAGCGGGAACGAATCCGGCACCGCACTCCACAGTTCACCCTTCAAAGCGGTCCTAGCCGTGAGTAGCTCCTTTATAGGCGCGGGTTTGATGGTGTTCTCCTCTGTTTTCTTCAAGGAGTTGAGATCCCACAGGTCATGCAGGAAGTGCACGCTGGCTCCTGTGGTGCCCACCAGGCCGGGTCGAAGTTGTCCCACCAGATTCGGAGACTGGGATACTAATGGCCCTCCATGATCCACGACTGCATCGAGTATGCCAAGAGGTGCCATGCGTGCCAAGTTCATGCTAACTTTATGCATCATCCACTAGATCCTCTCTATACTACTAAGTATTTTTGGCCCTTTTCAGTCTGGGGATTGGATGTCGTAGGGCCCTACCCGCCGGCGACTTCCCGCCAGTGCCGGTTCATCTTAACCGCCACGAATTTTTTCTCAAAGTGGGCAGAGGCAGCCCCGCTTAGGGAAGTCAAGGCTTGTTCTATCGCCGACTTCATGAGTTCCAATATCATTCATCAGTTTGGAATACCTCACGCTATCCTCACGAATTACGGAACCAACTTCCGAGCGGCTGAGCTGAAGAGATTGTACGCCAAGTACAACATTCGCTCGAACCACACCTCACGCTATCATGCGCGGGCAAATGGACAGATTGAGGCGTTTAACAAAACCCTCTCTAACATTCTGCAAAAAATGGTCGGTCAAACAGGAAAAGTTGGCCGGATAAGCTCCCCAACGCCCTCTGGTCTTATAGGACGGCGACTCGAAATTCCACCCGGGTGACCCCGTATTCCCTCGTGTACGGAGCTGAGGTCGTCCTTCCCATCGAGGTCCAACTTCCCTCATTACGCACGGCGGTCTACGACCAGCAAGCGCCGAACAGAGTTTCCAAGATCTGTCTAGCCGAATTGGAAGCCCTGTATGAAAGTAGGCTTCGCGCTTTACATAAACTGGAAAGGCATCAGAGTAGGATGGATCGAGCTTTTGATAAGAAGGTTCACCTCCGCTCCTTCCTGCAAGGTGACCTGGTGTTGGCTCTCAGAGCGCCAATGATTCCTGGCAGGAAACCACCCAAGTTGGAGCCCAAGTGGGAGGGACCCTTTATTGTCCACAAGGTCTATCCCAATGGTGTGTATTCCCTGGTGACTATGGATGGGGAGCGTATCACTCCTCCCACCAATGCCAGGTTCCTCAAGAAGTATTTTGCCTAAACGATGGCCCTATATGACCTTAAACTGTACGGTCCAGCATGACCTTAAACTGTATGGTCCAGCACGACCTTAAACTACACTTTGCCCTACGTTTGGGCTCTTCTTGGTCCGAGTTCTAAGACCTAAAACTAAGATCTATATTCCGTCCAACATGACGTTAAACTGTATTTCCAGAACTACGTGTGGATTGATTCCCATCCTAAGGGGATACGTAGGACCGCCTGAACACCTAGATTTCAGGTCTAGCCCCATCTCTTAGGAGATCCCACGATCCCCCGATGCCCAGGGTGTTTGGCATTATGCCCCCTCTTTTTCCCGGGGATCTGCCATCTCTTGGCCACTCTCGGACTGAGCCCTATGACCCTTTCCAGTGGTCTGCTGATGTGCTCAAATCACTCTGGTCTAGAACTTGGAGTGCCATATTCGACTTAGGCAAGTTCCATCCACTTGCCAAGCTTCGTGTTCCCCTTCATTCGGGCCCCCGTCATCTTTCATACCTGGAGGGAACCCCAAGAACGGTCTGGATACAACGCCTAAGGGATCTCCTACCATCATGGGCCAACGCCCCCAAGGGTTTCAGACAACAAATTGATACAAATACCATGTTGCGAACATGGTCAGCGGTTGATGCTCATTTGGTTTTCCCCATGGCTAACACGACAGGATGCTGTGTTGCGACCATGGTCAACAGTAGTCCTCAGTCGTCATGCTGGTTCCCCAGGCCCTGAATGTTGGTGGCATGGTTCATGCAATTTTCCGCCCCGCTGTGCAAAGGTAGAATCTCGACACTCCTTGTAATAACCCTCAGTACACCCCCGCACATCAGACAGACCGAGCTGCGTAACAGTGTCTCTCGAGGCTCCCGCGATCTGAGCGCTAGAGTATGTGATTGGGTATCTTCTTTATGGGTTGCGTGCTGCTTGACCTTCATCCCCTTAGGGGAGTGAGGAGTCGCCCGGACATTGCGTTTCGGGCCCAGCATAGCTGGGAGCTAGCATCTGCTGCCCCTCCCTGATTGTTGAACCCTCGTAGGCTCTTTTGCCCGAGGCTCCTCTCTCGGTTGGTCCAAACCATATGACCTTAAACTGTGTTGTTGGTCCAAACCATATGACCTTAAAATGTGTTGTCGGTCCAAAACATATGACCTTAAACTGTGATGTTGGTCCTGCCACATGACCCTAAACTGTGACATTATCGTCCTAGCCACATGACGAAAAACGGCACTGCATTATGGTGACCTCGCTGCAGAGGGCATCACGTTGGGTATTGGTTTTATGCCATGCCATTTGTCAACGCCTATCACGGCTTGATGCTTATGGCGACACCATGGCCTGCTACTCTGGGTCTGTCTCTTCACAACGGAAAAAAAAAACCACTCACCTTAAAGGACAAACAAGATTTATCAAATGCTTCTTCTTTTAGTGCAAGGGCCACGCCCGCACTCCCCCTTTTCCTTTGGCACTGGTATCTTACCATGTCACTTTCAGAACTATGTATGGCTTGATTATCATCCTTATAAGATACGTAAGAACACCTGGGGCACTTCCCCGCGGGTCCAGCCTACCTCCGTGTTTGGTCCCTCGACTTGAGCGTTTCCCCCGAGAGCACATGTTAAGTAGGTCTTAGGTACTCCTTCACATCGGGTTTTGTAGCCGCCTGGCCATGTGTCTGTTTCTCCCCTATCCTCATGGTCTGAGATCTAAGACCTAAAACTAAGATCCTCATGGTCCGAGCTCTGAGACCTAAAACTAAGATCCTCATGGTCTGAGCTCTAAGACCTAAAACTAAGATCCATATTCCGTCCTGCATGACATTAAACTGTATTCCGTCTCGCATGACGTTAAACTGTATTTCGTCCAGCATGATGTTAAACTATATTTCCATAACTACGTGGGCTTGATTCTCATCCTTATGAGATACGTAGGACCACCCGGACGTTTCGTCTTGGGTCCAGCCCCATGGGTAGCTGAACACCGTCCCTCTTTAGTGTTGGCCCCTCGGCCCGACTTCATGAGAAATGGTGTCATCAGGATATCTACCCCGAGCATGTTCAAGATGCCCCATGGTAATGATGGGAAGCGGCAGTTCTCTCACCAAAGAAGTCCTGCCTGGAAATTGGGACGACCCGTGATCAGGTTGGTACGTCCGCCTAATGTGCCCCCGCCCTGGCGGCGCAATATCGAGAGTGTTGGACTCTGTTCGAACAAGCCACCACTCCACCTCCCGTGCTTTGCATTCCCCCTTATTCGGACCCTCATTTCCTTTCGCATTTGACGGGACCCCCTAACAGTATGGATGCTCGACCTATGGTCTGCCTACTGTCCTGGGCCAACGTTCTGGAGAACTGGTCATGTTTTATGGGACCCCCTAACAGTATGGATGCTCGACCTATGGTCCGCCTACTATCATGGGCCAACGTTCCGGAAAACTGACCAATGATATTTGAGTTAGGCCCCGTGTTGCGAACATGGTCAGCGGTCAGCCCTCATTTATTGTCCTCCCATTCTAGGCCAACGTGATATGGGTGTTGTGTTTCCGCCACGGTTGACAGTTATCCTCCATGGTTGCGCCCCGTTGGGTTCCGAATTTGGGTAGCGTGATGCACCCTTTCTCTCCATCCCCCTGTGTTCGGATGGATTTCAATGCCCCCGACATTAACCCACTCATGTGTTGAGACACATTGAGAAGTCGACACATCAATCGGCCTGGGGTCTCTTCAAAATTCCAGGCCCGATTTTGGATGCCTGAAGGTTGGTCAATGCCCCACAGTTGAACGGAATGATGGTACGAGCACCTCTTTCTTCTTGCATTGGGCATGTCCTACAGGAGCCTAGGGGTGAGTTGTTATTCGTTTTGAAACTATGTTTGAGCGCATTAAACCAAGGGTACAAAAGAGTGTATTTGGCCATATATTGGATTGAGACGATGAGAAATACAAGAAAAAGTTCATGAGATGGCAAAAACAAAGCCCTCGGGGTTTAGCGTGCTGAAGCGATCTTTCCAGCGCTGCTACCCTCTGGCCGGTAGCCTCCAGGACCACTTTTTGCTCTTCGAAGACTCTCTACTCATCATCCACCACAGAGCGCAGCTCATCAGCCCTAGCTTGTGCTTGCGCCCGCTCGCTTTGAAGCACGGTCATCTGGTGACTCGCCTCCACCAGTTGTTCCTGGGCATCAGCCAGCTGGGCGGTCAGTTGCTCCATGAGCTCAGAGCATGTTGCGATGAAGACCTCTTTATCTGCCGCCTGCCCTTCGAGGTGCTGGACTTCTTGCTCCGCCCTCAGCAGCGTTTTAGCGCTCGTCGATCCTTCCTGGCACTGGGAAATGTCGACGCGCCGGCTGCTCTCTTGCATCTTCTCGGCCATGTAATCACGGACCATTAGATTAAGGCGCTAATCATCAGCCCCTCCAGCGCACAGGAAGCGCAACCAGGTTTGAAGTGATCCCATCTGCCTCAGCCAATCGGACTGGGGCTGCCTGAGAAAGTGCTGGATACACTTCCACCCCTTGTGTCGTGTCATCCGGCTCTCCTCGGCTGCCTCTGAGTCTGAGTCATCAATCTCCCCAGGGTTAGCAGGTCGGTATATGGGGAAGACTGCCAGTAGATCGGCAGCAGGATCCACCCCAGGGATGTCTTCATGAGGACTAGAATCCTCGACGTCTGGGTGACCTTCCCTCGCCCCAGCAGCAATGACGCCTCCACCAGCTTCCGACCGCGTTCCGGGAACAGCGCTGTTAATGTCTGCCGCCCTCTATTCATCTATTTTCGGGGCCGACTCAGTGTAGAGAGCATGTTCCGAGCGAGGTGTTATGTCCGCCGCTGGTCCACTCACAGATGGCCCAGGCTCCGCAGCCTGACGTGCCTCCAGTGTTGAGATCACTGCGCGGGGAATACGCTGGTCAGACGGGATCTCTTTACACCAAGAATCAGTAGTTAAGCGTGAGACTTACAGGAATTCAAAGTGTCGGTCCCTAGAGTTCTAGCTGCTGCAGGAGCCGCCATAAGGAGAGACCCCTATGTGCTGGTTAATTCAATGATGGGTGTCGGATCCCCATCATGTCCCACTGGTTCCTCTCCGCCTTCCTCTGGTGGGGATGCCCGTCCACCGCTCAGTTGCTCCTGAGTAGGATGGGGAAGTGAGTTTAGAAGTTGGAAAGTAGAATGGATGAATGAGGGAAATGAATGAATACAGAGACAAACCTCGAGAATCTCGGTTATGTCGAGATCAGAGTCGAAAATCTCACTGCTCTCTCGAAGACTCCCTTGGTAGGTCTCCCCTTGCGAACCCTCACCTTTGGGCCCCTCTTCTTCGTCTTCTCCCTCACCTTCGTCCTCTCCGGTTTCCTCCTCCCCCTCCGGCTCGTCATCACTATCGCCTTCTCCCGGTGGCATCACTTCCGGATCATGCTCCTGGCCGAGCATCACTTTCACCAGGAAAGTTGGCTCTGCACGCCGCCCCCTTTGGCGTGCGTATGCATCCATGTCCGTCAGATAAGCATGCCTCCGATGGAAGTTCACTTGGTCGGTAATCCGAACGAGCCCGACCTCCGGCAGTTGGATCCCGTTCTGCATTATCTTCTGCCAGATGAATTCAACGCTCAGCGATTTCCGCAGGGTCATCCAGGCCGACCATAGTTCCGGGAAAATTGCGTCTTGAGAAGGTTCAAGCAGATATCTTATCTGCTTCCCAGGCAGTTCCCTAGCCGCCTCATGTGACCCACCTGTGGGTAACGAGGACGTGGAGGCACCATGTGATGTCCTCGCTGCCGAAGTCCCGGCCTGCGCAAGCCTCGCTGCCTGACGCGCCCTTGGTTCTCCCCTTCCGAAGGCACCTTCCCTTCTTTCTCATCGCCCGGTTTCCGCATGAGTAACCTCGAGTTGCCGGACACGCTTGCGTAATAGCCCCTTAGGGTACGTAATGGTCCAGTTTTCGGCATATTCGGTTGCTAGGACGGCATCGACCCCAGTGGGAGGGAGAGTAACGACGTCGCCAGAGCTGAAGGTGGTAAACATCAACCACATATGGCGTAGGACGCATGGATTCTTCTCCTGCCAGACAGCCATGAATACCTTCTTCGGCATTCTTTGGAGGCACTCGAACTGCCTGGCGAATCGGGATGGCACGTATGGCTCGCAGATCACCTTCCCGTCGATCCGAGCCATGAGCACCCCACCCCAAATGCTCTGGAAGTATTCCTACTGTTCCAGAGAGCCTCGCCCGTTGTCTACCAGTTGGCCGACCGGGGTGGGGAACGGGCTAAAGTTGAAGTTGGCATGGTTACCGATGCAGATCCTCACGCACTCCTCATTGAGCGTCAATGGCGCCACCCCTGCAATGTTTAGAAACGATGGTCGCAAGCCATTTCCCGGAGGACGGACGACGTTTGGGAAAGTATACCCACTGAGATGAGCCGCCACCCAGACATGGAAGATCTGGAAGGGACCACAGACCCTCCGAGGTGACCCCCCTCGTGAGATGCGCCCCAGAATGGTATACAGCTTGGCCAGCATGGGGACGCCCAATTTGAACCGTTTGTTGGCGGCCTTGGAGCCCACCATCACCAAAGTCGTTGGACGGACGCCCATCCTCGCATCCCGCACCAGCAGGAGCCACCCGCTCAGGAAGGCGGCAAGGAACCCGGCATACCGAACGTTTGGGTCCCGGGCCTCAATGACGCGGTAGCCCCATGATTGGTATTGCCCTGCCTCTAGGGTCTTCCAGTATGACCCCTCTTTGCTCCTCTGAGTCGCGGTTGGGCACCGTTTGCCCCGCCCCGGCATCTTGACAGCGGGATCCTTCTCGAGGAACAGGCTGAACCAGCCCTTGTAGGCGATGTCCTTCAGGAAGTCCTTGACCCCCAGCCGCTCCTTGGCTAGCTGTAGCAGATGCCACGTCAGCATAGGCGTCCGCGACCTGTCCCCCCAGGTGTTCTTTGGAGGAACGAACTCGTCGTATTGGTAACCCTCCAAGGGGATACCGCAGATTTAGTGAACGTCCCAAAGACTGATGACGACTTCCCCGTGATGAAGGTGGAACTTGTTGGTGTCGAGAGACCACCGGTTGAATAGCTCTGGTCCGAGTTCAGGCTGACGATGGAAATGGAACTGCGATGTCCATACCGCCTCGAACAGGCCGATATACCGCAGTTCATCTCTGAACTGGTCGCAGGTATGGCGAACCCAGAACGCCCAGGCCCATTCGCTGGTGAAGTTACCCCCGGACTGCAGGTCCCAATCCTTCAGCCAGCCCTTCGTGTCATCTGTGATGCTCTGACGGAACGTGCTCACGTAGAGGGCCGGAGAATCCTCCCCCACAGGCTTGTCCCCGGTAATGGTCCTAGTCCTCGGGTTCAGGACATATACATCCATGTGTCTAGTTTCCCTAGAAGTACGGCTGTTGTTGGTGATGTTGTAGCGAGGAAGTTCGTCCTCCCGAGTCACCCAGGACCGCGGTGTGTCCACCTCGAAGCCCGGCAGTGGTACCTCCTCCAGGATGACAAAATTCCAGAGTGGGAGGTTGTCCGACAAGGGATACGCCTTTTGGGTCAGAGTCAGCAGATTGAACAAGGTGACATTGTTGGAGACGAACACCTTGGCACCATATAGCTCCTCGTTCGCAGCCATTTCTGTCCTATGGGAAGCGGCTTCCCCCTCATCGACTCAGTTTGCAGTCATCTCGAATTTTTCGGGAGTTGGGCGAAATCAGGATGCAGTGCATGGAATCGAAGTGTTCGGCACGCAATCTGGCTGAGTTGCGTGAAATCCTGGAGTTGAGTGCGCAATCGGCATGCTAAGCGCGGAAGGTCCCGGTTTGGTGCGAAATCACGGCCAACTTTCAAAAGGAATTCTGTGCTGCCAGTGCGTTATTACGCACAGCCGCGGAGCGATTTCGCGCACGAGAGTGATAATCTTATCGCGCGGAAACAAGCGGAAGTACGGATCTAGGACCCAGCGCCCCTTTTTATAGGCGAGGCCAGGGTTCCGCGCCATGCAGAAAGAACATTTCGCGCGCGTCCGTGGGTTTTGTGCACCCCGTTGGATTTTTTGCGCGCAACGTGATCAGGAGACTTAGCATTTTGGAGTTTCGGCATTTTTCTTGGAATCCGATCGTTGCGACCTCTCGCCGATCCAATTCCAAGGGGGGGCATTTGTTGATGCCGAAAAAAGCCCGCAACTCCCGGAGGAAGTTTCGTAATGACGAAGCGAAGTCATATTCGGAATCAGAGGCCCGATCTGGAGGCCCGAGAAGTGGTGCGCGAAATAAAGGAGGATCCGTGCGCATAAATGTTCTGCGCGCGAAGTGCTCCCGGGATTCATGGAATTGGACTGGTAAGGTGGGCAATAATTGCGCGCCCCGTGTCTCCGTGGCGAGAATTTGCGCGCAAGTGGTTCTCGGTGCGGAAAGCTTCGCGCGCTGCCTGGATTCCGCGCCGGAGGTCGCCTATAAATATAAGGTGACCCCGAACGGTTTGGGGGTTGAGGAATCTGAAGCGACTCTCGTGCGCGCAATTCGGCTCCCCCCGCGCGAAAGATGACATCCAGGTAATCCCGAATTCCACGCAACCTTGCCCCAGAGTTCGCCTTTGTGCGCAACTCCACCGGATTCAGTGAATTTGCCCCTTTCCCTGGTTTCCCTACTTGCACGCAATCTGTGGTCCGTGCGCACAATACCCTGCCGTGCGTGCAAAACCTTGCGCACAATTCCCTCTTCGCATGCAATTCCAATACTTCAATTGTGCATTGTCCCGGTGTTTTGCGCGTAAATCGTCCCTTTTGCGCGCATAGAGCCGAGGACCCCTCACCTTGATGCCCCTTGGCTGCCCCCTGCACCGGCACCTGATGTCTCCCCTGTCGGGCATGCGCGCCATGCGTTGTTTTCCCGCACGGCCTTCCAGGCTCGTGCGAAGTAACCTCAAGGTCCCCTGGTCCATGTTTCCCGTTGCGTTGCTTTGCCTTTTCCTTATCCACATAGGCACGCTAATGGGTATTGCTTCTTTGCATAGCCACGCTAACGTGGACCCCCCGGTGGTTTGCCCTGCGACCCCCTTTCACCACAGCCTTGCCGATGCCTTCCCTTCCACAAGGGTTAGAGGGCGTTGGGCATGTAAGCCCTAGGGGTGTAGAGCAAACTAACCTTGTCTAAGCTGCAGGACGTTAAACTGCTAAGCACCTCGTCTTTAACACAAGACGTTAAACTGTGGTCCGACCCCGTGCTTTGCACGCAGGGTCCCCCCAGCTCGGACCTTTTTTACGCCACTCGCCTCCATGGGAATGGACTCTTCCTCACATTGAATGAGATCCTCCTTGTCGGAGTGGCGTTTGTCCGCGGGGAAATGGCTGCCTCAGAGCGTAAGCCCCTAACCTTTTGTACGGATGATTGCACCCGTGCATCTCCGTACTTCCCCCCTGCCAAGGCCAGTGGAGCCCTTTTCCCACTGCGCTTTGTTGCACCACGGGCCTCCACCTTGGAGTAAGCCCCGGAACCAAGGGCCGCTAACCATGCGTAAGCCCCTATTTCCTCTTTGGGCTGCTCAATGCGTAAGCCCCATTCCACTTCTCACGGACGCACCCTTCGCGACGGGATCGTCTGGTCCCTGGTGCCTCTTGTTTCCCACATCGAGCATGAATCGCTTGGGCTTAGAGTGTGCATCGACCATGACATCCTCCTATGGGCCGCCTCAAAGCGTAAGCCCCATCCCAGCGAACTACGTGGACTTTGATCCATGCTAGTGCACGGTACGTAGGAAGCCTCCACGAGGTTCAAGCCCACCACCCAGTCGTCCCAACCTTTCCATGTCGGTTCCCTAACCACCTTGGGCCGCCTCAGACCGTAAGCCCCAAATCTTCCGTCCCGAATGACGTTAAATTGTATTCCGTCCCGCATGACGTTAAACTGTATTTTGTCTTGCATGACGTTAAAATGTATTTCGTCCTGCATGACGTTAAACTGTATCGCGTCCCGCATGACGTTAAATTGTATTCCGTCCCACATGACGTTAAACTGTATCCCCCCTCTTGGGCCGTCTTAGAACGTAATCCCCATGCTTCACCCCACCATCCATCTTGATCCTTACCCAGTCTGCCACATCCCGATGAGATCATGCCACCCTTTCCCACTCCATGTCATACGGGAGGCCGCCAACGTGTTGGCCCCAACATCGGTGTTTCCCCCTAAGGATCCTTTAACCTGATCCATCTCCGCAAGACGTTAAACTCGTGAAATACCCCGTGTTAAACATGGGAAGATGAGGAAAACCTCATATGGTACACATTCCTCGCGTTCGATGTGGGATTCCTCGGGCTTCCGCGCTCTCGAGAAGCCCTGTGATGAGGGACCAAAGACAGACGTGCCGACGATGCCCCAACGTGACCATTCACCTCACCGTAGGTTGCTGTCCCGACAAGACCCCTTGGAGCGTCTTGACGGAAGCAGCGTAATTAACTGGCGTCCATGTAGATATGGCACCAGGAATGAGCTTCACGAATCCATCTTAAATCTTTGAGGGAGACCCGGACTAGGTGACGAGCTCTGAGGAGGAATCCACGGAAGGAAGAACCGACATCCCATCATCCCGGTTTCGATCAAGGAGCGGACGTCCCTGAACAAGGAACGGATGTCGCCCGCCTTTGGAAATCGGGAATGCGGGGCCACAAGCAGCGCGCCCTCCCCGGCGGACGGACGCGCGCGCCCCGGTGAAAGTGTCGAAAACAGTGATTTTTCTACACTCAAATATCAAGATGTATTCTTGACACATCTCATGAAAAATTGACATAAGATCAACCTACGTAAATTTGTTATACTCTATATGTGTGAGTTGATCAAAACAACCTCCAAGTCAACCTCCATGTTCTATTCAAGGCTAATCTCATCTATGCTTCATGCAAAAGGGTTGGTTGGACCATATGAAGAAGTTATTAAGGACTATGAGTTTTTTCTTTCAAAAGTTACAGAAAAGAGAATGAAAATCAGTTGGAATCCATGGAGAAAATCATGGGTGGAGGATAATGATAATATTTATGAAAAGTTCAATCTAGTGGAACACTATTAAAGACCTAAGGATATTTCTAATCTAGGTTTGGAACCAGATAAAATTTTTGAGTATTCTAATGAGGAAGAAGATGAAGAGGTTGTTTTACCTATAGGGGAAACTGTTCTGGATGAGAAAGATAGTAAACATGTTCTCCAAGATTTAACTGAGAAGGAAATGTCTGTTCCTGAATATGTTGTTGATTTAAAAGAACAACCTGCTGCTAAATAATAATTTTTTTCTAAGGTAAATTAAAAGGATATTTTAGAATACAATATAGAAGAATATCTTTCTCTTGTGCAATAAGTTGCTCTTGAGTAACACCCAGAGGAACAAGCTGTTTCAGAAATTATTCTATCTACTGAAGAGAGAATGGAGCAAGCCTTTCATTTGGATAGAAAGAAAATGGGTGAGGATATCAGGGATGAAATCTTGAAAATATATCAAGGATCTAAATCTCTCAATCCTAAGAAAGATTCACCTGTTGAGGGGGAGCATCCCCCCAGTCTGGAAAGTGTTTAAGTGACTAATCCAGTTGATTCAAGCTCTATGGATACATGGTATAAATTCCATAGTTATTTTGATGTGAATGACTCCTAGGAAACCTTAGTGAAAGGTATAGATCTGTCTACTATGTTTCAATTGAAACCAGTATCTTCTCTTGATGTTATAGATCTCAAGGAACCAGAGCTTTTCTCGGCTATTATTTTTGAGCCTTCACAAGAACCTTCAAAATTGGTGAGTAAAGATGATTTGAAAGCATTTGAAGCTGCCCTATTGGCTGGAGTTGAAAATATCATGAATACCCAACTGGATCCTATGACCAATTTAAGCGAAAGAGATGTTTCCCTATTGTTGGAAAAGATCATATAGCAGATTCAGCTCAAGATTCTTCATGAGATTCAAGAAGTCCGAGTTGAGAACAAATAGCTCAGTGATGAAGTAATGAATCACAGAGGTATGGTTGAATAAATGAAGAGAGTGATGAACTCAATACCAGAACCTATTTATAATTCTATTAAGTATATTAGTAGTCAGATTCCACAAGAATTATCCTCCTTGATATAACCTAATTTATCCTCATTGTCTGACAAGGTAGCTGAAAGAAACAAGAAAATTGTTCAAGAGATGTGTGACCTTGTTATTGGTCTTAACAATTTGACTGATGAGTATAAGGGTTGTCTCCAAAAAGTCTTAAATCAACTGAAGTCTCTTACTTCAACTGTTACAAGTAATAATACTTCTGGACAATCATCTCAACCCTCTTTGGATGGTGATCTAATTAGAATAGTTTTCAAAGAAGAACTGAATTCTGTGATCAATGGATTTGACAAAGAATCTCTATCTATGGTTGTCAAGAACAGTGACATAGTTCTTGATTTGTTGAGAATTCATTCTAAAATAGCATATGATTCTAAAGAATAGATTAATAAGAATGTGTGCTTGTACTTTAATGGGATATTCTCAAGTCATGACATGACCAACCACTTCAAGTACCTCATAGAGAATCTGATAATCCATCCTGTCACTTAAGCTTTCAAAACTCAAGTCCAAAAGCTCAAATATTCCACTCCTTTATTAGATATGTTTATGGAGAACAAGGATGGCTTTGAGAAATCCATGCGGTATGGTGGAGAGATTATTTCTAACTTTATAATGATTTTGAGGCCTTATCTTCATTTATAAAGTACTGCCATTATGGATCCTGCAGCTGCAACCTTGAGATTTGGTTTTCATACCTTCTCATCCTCTTCCCTTGCCTCTACATCTATGTTAGTATCTTATACTCTTAGTTAGATCATAACTCTTATCCTTGATCAATAGTTTCCTTAGTCTTCCACTACACCTACCTTGGCCCCTTATGCCTTTTAAGTCCTCCCTTTACCTTCACTATCAACTAGTTCACTTCCTTCTTCCACTTCCACCTCTGCTTCTATGGCTTCCTCTTCTGATGTTGTTGCCAAGGGAAAAGAAACGACAAGACAGTGCTGAAGAAAAGTGACTAATATCTTTTGATAGGAATGATTTCTATATTCTTGTTTCTTTCTGTTTGTAATGACATTTTTTTATCTAATTAATTATGAAATCTTCTTATTTATACTCTTCTTTACTTCTTTAATATTTTTGATAAACCCAAAAGGGGGAGAAATATGTATTCTATATGCACACTAAGGAAGAGTTATATTCACTAAGAATAAATATCTCACTCACATGATTTTTTATCATCAAAAATGGGGAGATTGTTGGAATCCTCATGTGTTAATCATGTTTTAATGATCACAAATCCTATACATTTTGTAAAGCTTTTTAATCCTCTTTAACCTATCAAAAATCATGTGTACAGTTGATTAGTTTCTTTATGATTTAAATAAACCTATCCAAGATCTTAAGTGATATTTTTAATGACTGTAAAATATTTTGAATTTGTTTTATAATGGATTTAATTGATAAATGATCAAGTATAATTTATTCAATGAATATCACTATTTAAGTCTGTGTATAGATATTTGACTAAGTCTAAGAAACTGTGAGTCTGCCATCGGTTATGTTTTTCTGGAAAAGGACCCAGACACCGTGACCAAACACTGTGACCATCCAGACATAGTGACCATCCAGACACCATGACCCAGACATCATTACCAGACACCATGACTCTAACATCGTGACAAGACACCATGACCATCTAGACACTATTACCATCCAGACACCATGACTCAGACACCATGACTAGACACAATGGCTATCCAAACACCATGACCATTCAGACACTGTGACCAGACACTGTGATCAAACATTGCATCTATGCTACCGGTTCCTGATCACTATACAACTATGCCATCATGACTACCTCATCACTCAAATACAAAGAAAGAGAAATTGTTTCAAGGAGATGTCGTTTCATGGAGACACCGTTTCCAGACAAACTGTGACTCCATTTCTTAATTTGTTTTGTTGTTTTTCAATTTAATCTCTAACGGTCATATTTGAAGCTTTTAAATGCACTGACATGATTAATGTTTCTTTGTAGACATGAAACCTAACAGTACGAGGTACGAGGTGCAGAATACATGCATCTTGATGGCTCCAACACATGCACTCCAATATTCTAAAGAACAGCATGGCCAGAAATGAAGTAGAGACGATAGAGAAACAAGTGTGCGCGATAATGAAGAAGCACGATAATTCTTGAGAAGAGAACCAACACCTGAAATTCAATACATCTGAAGAACACAAGAATCATTAACTATGATACCATTGATTAGAGTTGAGAACATCTTTTCAATATAGACTTTATGAAGAACATGATCCAGATCTGAATCAGAGCACCAGACTTGCAATACTCTATTTTTCGCAAGAGGACTCGATTACTACATCTGCTTCATCCTAGAATTCCATAGCTGTATAGACTAACACTTAGAGCACTTCTAACCTTATCTCATCATTTTTGATCTTTTATGTATTATTTTTATCTCTAGGGCAGTGTGTGTGTGTGTGTGTGTCTAAAAACATGCATTGTATCCTACATTAAATTGAAGGATACAAGATATTCTTCCTCTCATATCTTTTTACCCTTGTTTATTCCCATGGATAAGTGTGGAAGAGGTCCATGTGTGACCTGATACTTCATACCCATGAAGAACTATGGAACAGGTCGTGTGACCTAGATAGTTCTATGTACTATTGTTTACCCCGATCCAGGGTGTGGATCAAGTTTATTAATATAAACTACTTGGTGGCTGGTGATCACCAAGTAGAGTGGATTATGTCTTGGCTTGAGACTGAACCACTTGTTTTATATCCACTGTGTTGTTTAATTTAGCTTACTCTATTTTACTTTATAATTCAGAAATCACTAAATTTACTTTGATAGTTAATCTTGGAAAGAAGTTATAATTATTTTACCTTATTAGAATAGCTTCAAAATTAATGTTAATAACTGATATTAAGATTACAAAGAATTAATAAATCTTCTGAGAAGTTATTTAAACTATCAAATATTTATAACCGTATTACTTTGATTAAATGGGATGTATTTAAATTTATTAGGGAACCATTCTAAGAATACTTTTCAAACCGAAATTTTTATAGATACTTAATTCACTCCCTATTGAGTACTCTATTCCGACCAACAATGTTCTTATATTATGCCTCATGTTTTACCCATGATGTTAATTTATGATCTTTTTTAATTTTTTATCCCTTACTAGGATTTATACCAAACCATTTATTTTGAAAAATGTCCCTAAGAAGTCTTTTATAGTGACATTGTCACGACCCATCCCCTGGGGCCCATATTGTGACTACCCCAAGCCCACCTTCCATAGGACAGGGGTTGGTGACTAGCACCAAAGGCGTAATTTCCTAAAACTGGGAAGGCATTGCCTTTATAAATTATAAATACACACAACCAGAGCACAAGAAGAATCAAACACTAAGTAAAAGCTATATAACAAGTGTACTGATAGTAAAGGGGGCCAGAATACAAGCCCAACTGTAAAGTATAAGGAATGTACAAACAGGTACAACTAAAAAGAAAAACAGCTGGAAGGTGTTTAGCAGCTCATGGATCATCTTTTGGGGTTCCTACATGAAGGGTAGGTACAGATGGCCTCCACAGAACTCCACATCTGTCAGAATCCACTGTGTACTGATACGTCGTAAGGTCCTCCTGCAGGTACTGTCCAGTCCTAGAACTCTCGGCCTCTGTCAGCGCTATCTATCGACTGCATCCAACACAACGAGGTGCAGGCACATCCCGTGCAGGGGTGAGTATAACGATACTCAGTAGGGACCCCGATACCCTCAAGGTCTCACAAAATCCTTCAAGGATAAACCAAAAAGTATGATTTCAGCGGATAACCATTACTTAGCTATATGACCATAAATATACCTAAGTTATCAAGTAACCCATCCCAATCATGAGGAAAACAAAAAGGTCATGACTCACCTCAAATCAAGATTTTTCATTATAGAAACCACAGCTATTGGATAACTCCTCCTATATTGAGTACAGTGGCCCTGTCGTGACTCTGAGACGCTACTCACAAACCTTAGACTGCTGAGCTACTCCTCCTGTCGAGTACCATGGGTCTGCTGTCAAACCAGGCACTCCTTTGTTGTGGGTCTGCTGCCAAACCAGGCGCGCCCACTAATAGCCATCAGAGGTAATCCTCCTATCGAGTATCTCGGGTCTGCTGCCAAACTAGGTGCTTCGTCTGCCGTGGGTCTGCCGCCAAACCTGGCGCTCCGTCCACTGGGCTAGTCGAATCACTCCGAGTCGAATCAGTCAAGCAGTCGTCAGGTCTACAGCTACCAGGTCTCCCCACTATGTCTGCTCATCTCCAGAAGGATCCACTCCACTAGCTATTGTTCGATACTCCAAGTTTCACGAAGTCGCATGTAGAAGTATCTCAAAGTACCACCACGTCAAAAGGGTATCAACGCAACAAACGGTGCGTCAATCGGACGCTCGGTCTATGAGTTATTAGCATTTTAGCCTCGGGGGCCCGGTTGGATTCGTGTACGAACCAACCTGATCGTGACTCAACTATACCTCGAACTCCAGTGGGGTATACTCAAAGGGACAGATATGCTCCAAGAATACTGGTGCCACTAACGGTTCCTCAAACGGACGTCTGGTGCCAAAGATATGGCCCAAGAAGGTAAAGGGTCAGTAATGGGCCTGGGTCCAGTCCGAACCGGTCTGGGTCGACCCGGTCAGACTCACTGGGTCTGACCTGGCCCATTGGGCAGGTCATTCTGCTAAGTTTTGACCCGGTCCGCTGGGCCCGGTCCAGCGTACTGCGAGGGTAGTTTGGCCCGATAGTCACCATGTAGGCGGCTTGGTAACACAGCCCGGAAAACCGGACCGGCTTGACCAGTGACATTGCGGGGGCGTCACGGGCCGATTCAGTAGGTCGGTGGCCAGGAGCCTAGCAGGCAGGCCGCGCGGGGCGCAGGCGGGCCGGCTGGTCACCGACAGGCTGCGGGTGCACCTGGCAGGGCGCGGGTGCACCGGGCAGGGCGCGTGGGGGCCGGGCACCGGGCAGCGCGTGGGGACACACCAATAGTGCATGGGGGCACGTCGGGTAGCAGGGCTCCGGGGGGCACCGAGCAGGGCATCGCGGGGTGTGTCGGGGTGCGCCGGGCAGCATGGTAAGGGCGTCGTGGGGCACCGGCAGCGCGGTTAGGGCGCCGCGAGGTGCGTCGGGGTGTACCAGACAGGCCAGGCAGTGCGTCAAGGGGTGAAGGAAGGCTAGTTAGTGCGCCGGTGAGGCACGGGCAGTACGTGGAGCGCGGGTCGGGCGTCGCTCGGCCGACAGTGCGGTTCGCGGAGTTCACGGGTATCACAGCCTTTGTTTGTCGTCTTCGTTGCTGATGCCTCTTTGTCGCTTCAAAGTACACCACAAAGAAATCAACAGAGAGTCTCGAGCCATGTGAGGTTGTCCCAAACTCTCCGTGTTTATGGTGATAAAAAATGGCTCAACAAAAGTATAAGATGATCAAAATAAACGTCTGTATCAAACCCTTTATAACCTTGGAAGAAGGTAAGAAAAAAAAGGGGTACAATATCATTACAACAATAAACCCCCAACTTTGTAATCGGTGTCGTTTTATGAAGTCGCGGGATGGTGGTGTTGCTTTTTCAAAGTTGGGAGGAGGTGATGTTGTCGTTGGCGATGTTCTTCGCGGGCGGCATCTCCCCTTCCTTTGCCTCAATTGATGAAAGAATAAGTTGGTGTCGATCTTTGGTGGAAGGAGCGTTCTTCGCATTCTTCACTGGAAGAATGGTTCTTCATTGGGAGATTTTCCTCTCCTTAGCTCTCCATAAAAAAAATTCCCACCAAATAGAATTATTCCAATGAAATAATAAGTTTTTGCTTATTATTTTAATGTTGTCATGAAAATTCAAAAGAGAGAATTAAAACCCGGCTCCACCAATTTAATTCTTGTGTGGTGTCACATTTATTGGGGATGAAGTCAAGAGACTCCCCATAAATGTTTGGAAAACTTTAAGTGGAGAGTTTAGGAGTTTCTCTCCATTTAATGGGGAGTTGAGGAGGTTTTTATCCTCCTCCATTAATAGGGGTCGGGTTGTCCCCACCTCTACAATTTAATGGATAGGTTATGCCCAGGTGGTCCCCGCCATAATTATCCTCCTAAGGGAGGTTATGTGTGGGTGGTCCCCACCACCATAACCTCTCATGGGAGGTTATGGTGTGGTTTCCCCCACCACCAACCACCACTTGGTGGTTTTAACCATCACCAATAAAAATAAAGTTAACACTTTTTTATCCAACTAAATTAAAAACCTCGAAAACTATCTTCCATCCACGTCAGAACACAACTGCGGTGAATGTCTCACTAAGAAATTACCGACACTGTGAGTTCAACGGTGCCATCAGATTTCAATTTCGAGCTCCGGTTCAAAAGGCATAAAAACCCGCATTTATGTTTACTGAACATACCCGAACAAAAATTTAGAAATTGATTTCGGGCACACCGGGCCTCGGAATCAGGCGCCGTCAGAAACTGCGGACTCGTAAAATTACAAATAATTTAAGAAAAAAATTTCCTTTAATTTTTTGGGCCTTTACAGAAATAATATAGGATGGGATAATAAAGAATTATTTTAAGAGAATTAATTTTTTTTGTTATGTGATCCATGTATGACATGTATTATATTCCTAGTTTCCAAGACACTAAAATGAAAAAGGTAATGAGTAAATGATAATTGTAATAATTTTATTAAGGAATTATGTTTAAAATCATGTATGAAATTTTGGGTCATCATAGTTGTTATCAGAGTAGGGTTTAGTTATATTTGAAAATTAAGATTATAGATCCATAGTGAATACTCGATAAATATCGGAAAACTTCTTAAAAATTTGATGAAGTATAAAGTGAGTGGTTTACAAAAAAATGAAATCTCTGTCTAGATATTAATATTGGATGTGGGTCTAATATAATTATACCTAGGGTTAACAACCCTAAAAAGGTTGGATTGGGTATTAACTCGATCATCACTTGGCGCATCACAAAGAGGCCTTATTGGATATCTAGTTTGACATGCCCGAGGGATATTATTTGGTTATCATGTTATTTTTACAAACCATAATGAGAAGATGTATAGGAGAAGTAATTATTTATTTTAGAAGTAAAAAAATAAAAGGTGTTAATGTATATAATCCTAAAAGAGAAATATTGGGAAAAAATTGGGATTAAACTTCCCTTAAGAATTTATTCTTAATAGTTTCCATTTTCTTATTTAAGTGTTATTTTTTTAGAAAATGGTAGAAAATATAAGGGCCTGTGTGAACAACTGCTGTAATGGAAAATGAAATGATGGAATTCCTTATATGATGGAATTATGGGTAGAAAATTTCATAATGATATAGACCCAATTAACCCATGATATTAATAATAACATTAACCGCATAGATTATCCAAATTCATCTAGTAGGGAACAACTAGTCATTGAATCCTTCATGCGCCAACACCCACCAACTTTTAGTGGACCCTCTAAACTATTTATCATTGAACAATGGATCAATACTATAGAAAATATATTTTATGTAATCAATTTTTCTAAGAAATATAAGTTCACCCTGGTAGTATATCACTTAAATGGATAAGTAAACAAATGGTTTATGTTAATCACAAATATAAATCCAAATGATGAAATTTATGCTATAAATTGGGAATAATTCAAATATATATCTTTAAAATTGTTTTTACCATGCACCCTATGAACCAAAATAGAAAGGTAATTCCTTGAGTTAAAGAAAAAAAGGAAGGTAAATCTATGGTTATTTGTGATTCAAACTTCATAACGATTGCAAAGTATGCTTTAAGCTTTGTCATTGATTCTGACAAGAAGATCAATCTATTATTTGGTGGGATGAGACCTTGTCTTTGGAAAGGTTTAGCAGTATGGGATTTTAGAAGCTATGAGTAAATAGTATTATGTGATATTGAGGTGGATATGGAATTTAGAGATGTATAGAGGACTCATAGATAGAATGATAAAAATGTAAATATGGAGAAAAAATATGGAAAAAATCCTAATGATAGCTTTATTTTGTATACATATTTTGATTTGTTTTATATATAAATTCATTGAATATTAATTGATTTGATATAATATTTGTTCTTGATTCTAATGTTTTGTCAAATATTTTTTAGGATTGAAATTTGTAGCAGCATGAAGGAAAACATGGGAATTTATGAATAAAAAGGCACTTCATACCGCGATCGAAGCGAAGTGGCGTGACACTAGATTTTGAGAATGACCATGGAGCACTTCTGGGGGCAAAAAATTGAAGAAGCAAGATGAAATCGATACTCTGGTGATTAAATCACATTTTACATGTCATTTAACATCATTACACAATATATAGTTTCATTTTACCACATGTTTCCAGCCATGAAGCTGGTCGTGAATCATTATTACATGACCTGACATCCAGTTACATGATGTGAGAAAGGTTAAATTTCCAAATCCCAAACGATATTTACACGAGACGTGCATAGATTAAAAATCCATGGATAAAATCTAGGATCAGAATTACATAACATGAATACCCAATACATGTCATGTAATTCCCTGATACAACAAAAAATGATGATTTTTAGTGAATCTTCAAACGGGATTTGATGATTTATTTTTACCTGTAGCGGAAATTAAAGGAATTTTTTTACCAAAGGAGGCCTAAGGATGACTTTTATGATTATAAATATGATGTTCATCCATGGGATTCGGGCATTCTATTAGACTTTGAAGGTGATACCATTGGGAGGCTTCTGTAGGGTTCCATCCTTCCATAGATAGGTTTTTGTTTCAGTTTTGTTTTCCTTTATTTGATGTAATCATTGAATGCTTTCTATTTTAATTACAATCTATCTTTCCATTCCTTCTCCTTCTCCTTTACTCTTTTTTAATCTCTCAACTATGGTTATTGGTTTATTCATCATTGGATACCACCCAATGATGATTGTATAAACCCCACTGGGGAGAGAAGGATCGGATAAATGGGGTGTGCACCAACAAAATCATGATTTTTATTTGCTCATAAAATATTATTTGATTTGATGGAATCATTTTTTTATGCTCATATATTTTATTTTTCATTGAATCATTGACCATATATTTTAAATAATAAAATAACCCCATCATGATTCAGATAATTTGTTCATGATCATTGAATTGAATTACTCTTCTATATATGGAAATCAGAACTAAATGCACTTTATCTATTTTGATTCAACTCTCCATGATGAATAGAGATTCTAGGGTAGTTTGATATGGATTAAACATTTCCTCTATCTATGAAATTTTTTGGTTTCTCATATATTTAATATAATTATTTTTTGAGTGAAATTAAATTTATTTAGCAAAACCACCCCTATAAACTGAATTCCCTCTCTTCTATTTCTCTATTTGAATTGATTTATTTAAATTTCACTATTAGTTTAATAATATAAAATAGAAATTGGAGTGACCTAACCTTTAGTCTATTGTTTCCATTGTTGTGTTCCATGCTCTTTGTGTGCTCAACCCTACACTTATGTTATATTATTCCTTTGTAGTTAGTATGGTTTGGGTTAATATAAATTTCTATTTTGACTCACACCTGGAGGAATTAACGATGCCTTTTGGGAATGTCACCTAATCATGAAAATGAATGGAAGAATCTATAGCTTCCCTTATGGGACAAATTTTGAAAATAAAACTTGGTAAACTATCATAAAATATGTGTGGAGTGATACAAATGTGGAACGGTTTTCCACATTACCCACAATTTTTTGGGGAGATATAAAGCCTCACCATCCCAATGATAATGATGTGGAGAGGATGGTTCTAGTAAATCATGTAGTGCATTTCTCCAACTGTGAAGAGCCTGGTCATGTTTCTAACTAGTGCCTAAATCCAAGGATGGTGGAGAGAAACTACAACAAACCCTAGTATAGGCCAAGGGATCAAGGTCATTATTTTTCAATCATGATGTAAAAATTCAAGGATCCAAATGATATAGTATTAGGTATACTTTTTGTTCACTCAGATCTTTCTAGTACACTATTTGATTCTAGTTTAATGCATTCCTTTATTTAATTTAATTTTTAAAAGAACATAAAACTGAACCTGGAGCTATTAAAAGTATTATTATCAATTAAAAATATTCAAGGATATATTCAATACATAATAGAATATAGGGATTCACCTATTAACTTTGGTGAGAACAATATAATCACAAATATAGCAGTCATTCAAATGGTCGAAGTCAACATAAAACTAGGGACATATTGGCTCTCAAATTATAATGACACGATCAATTATAGAAGCAAGGAAATTTCAGTTTTCTTGGGGGGAATGAAATAACTTTCAAAGGAATATATCCTAGTCATATTCTTGTCAATAAATACCTCTATAGCTTTATTTATATAAATGATTGGGGAAGAAGGTGAATAATGTGAAAATAAAAATGATATAATTTATACCCATTATTCAAGAATACATTGATATATTTCCTAAAGAATTATATGGAACTAAATCATAAAGATAGCTATAATTCTTTATTGAACTCATAACTATATATAAAACTATATAAAATACCCCATATAGGATGGAATTCTTAAAACTAGAAGAATTAAAGAAGAAATCATAAGATCTCTTGGAGAAGGGTTTTATCCATCAAAGTGTATATACTTGGAGAGAACCAATTCTCTTTGTAAAGATAAAGGATGAAATAATGAGAATTAAAATTGATTATAGAGAACTTAATGTGATCATAGTAAAGAAAAAAACCATCTTTCAATAATTTATGACTTATTTGGCCAGATTCATAGAGCTAAATTCTTTCAAAGGTTGACCTATGATCAGGGTATCATCAGCTAAGAGTGAATAAAGAGGATATTACAAAGGGAGATTTCCAATGAAGTTATGGACTTTACAAGTTTGTTTTTATACCCTTTGGTTTAACTAATTATCCTTTTATATTTATGGGCTTGATGAATAAATTATTTAGGAAATACATTGATAAATTTTTGGTGATATTTACTGATGATATTATGATATATTCCAAAAGTCATTTGGAATATTTAGAACACCTAAGGGTTATACTAAAAACTCTAAGTAATGAAAGGATTTCTTCTAAATTTAGTAAATGTGAGTTATGGTTGCAATAATTGGAATTATTGGGATACATTATATCTGGAAAAAAGAATATTTATGGAATTAGATAAGACTAATGAAGTAGAGGAATGGCCTCATATTACTAAAGTAATAGATATTTGTAGTTTTCTTAGTCTATTAGGATATAATAAAAGTTTTGTGAAAAAAAATCATGGATTTATAATATGATAACCAATTTTTATAGAAAATGATTTATGAACAACTTAATTAAGTAATGTGAAGAAAGATTTTCTGGACTAAACAAAGGCTAGTTAATTCACCTCTAATAACAATACCCTCTAATAGAGAAGGATTTTTCATTTATGATGACACATAATTGAATATACCTATATTTGTGCTCATATAAAACGACAAGGTGATTTCCTATGCATCTTAACAATTGAATCCTATTGATAAGAACTATCCTAAACATGATATAGAGTTATCTAAAGTTTTTTTCTTTAAAGATATGAAGACACAACCTTTTTGGGTAGAATTTTGATATATACAAAGAACAACAAATTCTAAAGTATTTATTCACATGGAAGAAACTAAACATGAGAAAAAATGAGATAGTTAAATATTATTAAGGACTATTATTGTTTAATTCATTATCACTTAATTAAAGTAAACAAGGTTAACAATTCACTAAGAAGGAAATACCCAAGAGTTATTACAATGATGATAATTTAAGGAGATCCATTGATCAAGGTCTTGGTAAGGATGAACATAGAAGTTGTAGGGGAAGGGAAATCCTTAATACTGTCTCAAATGATTTCCTAACCATAATTATTGGAGAGGATCAAGAAATCTTAAATAAATGATCATGTGGTACAAATGAAGATAAAAGAAATGAAAAATGGGAAGTTTCTTGATTTTTATCTTGATAAATATGGTGTAAGAGGTTCTGAGACAATAATTTTTATCCCATGTATTATTCAATTGAAGATAGAGTTATTGGATGAATCTCATAGCTATGTATTCTATATACATCTAGGAATCTCTAAAATTTATATGGATATGAAAAACCATTATTATTGGGATAGTATAAAAAAGTGAATTTTTGATTATATAGCTAGGTATTTGGTATGTTAGTAAGTGGAGGCAGAGCATCTAATTCCTAAGGGAGTGTTGAAACCACTACCTATACCTTTATGGTAATAGAAAAATATCATTATGGAATTTTTTACTATCATTCCTCATACATAAAAGGATAATAATACCATATGGGTAAGCATTGATAGATTAACTAAGTTTTCATATTTCATCACTATATAAGAGGATTTGTCCCTTAATTTCATTACTCACGTGTATATTCCAGAACTGTTGAGACTCCGTTGTGTTTCATTTTCAATTGTCTCTAACCATGATTCAATATTTATGTCTAAGTTATAGGGGAGCATATAAAAGGCTATGAATACATAATTTTACCTAAGAATCATCTATCATCCTCAAACTGATGGTCAATATGAGATAACTATTTAAACATTAGAGGAAATATTAAGGTCTATTTCACTTGATTTTTAAGGGAATTGAGACCAAAATCTTCAACTAATTGAATTCTTCTACAAAAAATAGTTTCCATTAAAGAATTCAAATGTATCCATATTAATCACTTTATAAGAAAAGGTGTGGAACTATGATATGTTGGGATGACTTTTGATAAGTAAAAATAATAGGACCATGCTCTGTAAAAGAAACCATGGAGAAGATATAAGTAATCCAAATGCATACCAAGGCTGGTCAGAGTCATCAAAATATTTATGTTTACAATCAAATGAAGTACTTAGAGTTTCATATTGGAGATCATTTATTTCTAAAAAGTATCAACATGGAAATTAATCCTTATATTTTGGAAGAAGGTAAATTATTTTTCCAAGGTATAATATAACATTTCAGATTCTAGTTCATGTTGTATCAGTTTCATATTGGCTAGAACTACCTCTAAATCTTTTAAATTTCCACAATATCTTCCACATATCCCTACTATAAAATTATATGTTAGACAAAATTCTTATACTTGACCTTAATGAAGTGGAATTAGAACCTAAACATTGATAAAAATAACCTATTCATATTATTTGTGAAAGTGAATAGTTATTGAGGAATAAGACAACACAAATCATGAATATTCTATAGAGAAATCACAAGTTTGAGAAATAAACCAAGGATCCTAAAGAAGTAATGAAGGAAATATATCTCCATTTATTTTGATGTATGATTCAAATTTAAAAGGTGAAATTTTTTTAAGGTGGAAAATGTAATACCCTGAGATTTTACCATATATATCTTTCCTTAAAATAAAATTGATGTGATTGTTAACTTTATTAAATACACATCACCAAACAAATATGAACCACAAAAACTTTTATTAAATTAATATAAAATTTGTAAAGTATTCATAGGATTGGTGGATGTAAATAAGGGTAACTGAATTATGAAATTTAAATATAAAGAAAAATAATGGAAATGCATTAATAAAATTCAATTGGTATGGCTAAATGACTAATAAATCATTTTATGTATAAAATATGGTTTTCTAAAAAAATATTTTTATATGATATGTAGTTAATTATATTATCATTAAATCTCCATCATTAGTGGTGAGGTGGTTTGGGTTTATGAGGATAGGGTTAGGTTGCGGGGTTAACTCCCTGAGCCTCTATCTTTACTTCATTTTTTATTCCTTGCACTCTATTCTATAGTGGATGATGTAATCAACCTTATATATTATGATTAAATAATTATTTTAATTAAAAATAATAATAATATATATGATAAAATATTTTAGCATCCATCCAATTATTTTTACTAAGCAAGTAATAAATTAATTTTATTCTTGGAAAAATTTATTTAAAAAAATATACGAGTATATATTATTATTTTAAAAAATTGTATAATTTTAATAAAATAATTTAAATTGATCTATTTTAAATAATGACACTAATGTGATGTTTAAAATAAAATTTCAATCAATTAATACTCATTGTAAATTTTTTCTAAATATTATTAATAAAACTTAATGGTTAAAAGGATATTTTCTAAAAAATGTGTATATACACATTACATGTTTTAATATAAAATTTAATTTCATCATATTTGAAATTATATTAGGTTAAATAGAGAAAAAATTCAGATTTATAGCACAAAAACTGGTTAACAATGGTCATATTATATTTTTAGTTATAAAATATATACCATGGTTGTTTTTTAATCAAGGTTAATGAAGGTGAAAATGGGTAAAAGAAGTATCTCTAAATTTTAATAATTAAAAGGTCATTTAAACCAACTAAAAGACTTTCTAGGTATAAAATTCATTCCCACATGTCTCACCTACTATTTATTCACCTAACTCACCTAACCTACACTAATGTGATGACATTTTTACCCCTTAACTTTAGTTTCTATTAAAAATATCCACTTTTTAACATATAAATTAGGCTCAATTCTACCCATTATCCAATCCCTCTCCACACCAATGGAATTAATCATAAAGTTTAATTCCTTATCCCTCTATAAATGTAATTTTACAGACTTTATGACTAGTTACTTTGTGGGAATTTAGATGTTGGTGGTGTCTGGAGGAAGTTTTGTGGGAGTTGAGGAGTGAATAGTGGAGTTATAGCTGAAATTTCAGTTGGGAAGGGATTTTTTTGGCATGTAGTATTATGTTGTGATGTATAGTAATCTTTTTAATTTATATATTATATGTGGTGTGGATCCTTGGGGAGTGGGGTTTTGGTGGTTCTAGATTTTTTTCATAGTTTGTGTATGGATTATAGGGTGTGGTGTAGAGCTTTTAAGGAGAGATTATTAAGGTTCTACAGATTTTGGGGTAGCTATGACATAAATATAGATTATGGAATGGTATTATTCTTGGTGATTGAATTTTGTAGAAGGTTTTTTCCATTGCGCCATGGTCCTTCTCCTAGTTTATAGGATCTGCAGCATGGACCTCACCATGTTTATCAAACATGGTTTTGACCATCACCATTGCAGCATGGTTACTTCTTTTATATCATTGATTTTTCTTTTGTTGGAACCCTTTATCCATAGTAAAGGGTTTTTCATATTTGTCTTCTAATTTATATTTTTCCTTTAAATTCTCAAACCCCTTTGAAATCTTATCTTCCTCAAGTATTCTTCCTCAAGTATTCTTCCTCAAGTATTCTTTCTCAATTATTGGGTGGATCCTAGGCAATTTTAGAGGGAATTTCACCCTATCCTTATGGGATTTGACTCTATACATTTAGATATCAATAATCAATGAATCTATGTGAGCCACCCACCCCCCACCTATTTCCTTACCTATTCTTTATTACAAGGATCTAGTAGCTCTGGATATTGACATTTTGGGTATTTTATGGAAGGATATTGATGGGGTTGTTCTATTCTAGGTTGATAAAGGAATATCATTATGTTTGGGTTCTTAGAAATTGTCTTCCCCTTGTTCAATTCTTGAAAATAGATTTGGAAAGAATTGTTTGAGGTGGGGGAATGGTGTGGTGTGCATGTGGTTACTAGTTTTCTTGATGTTTGTAATGTTTTTTTTCATATTACTATTATTGTATTATTAATTATTGTTATGTATTTATTTTATAATAACCACTAAATGTTTAAATACATAAAGTCAGTAAATAAAAATACTAATTTGATATTATTACTTTATAATTGACATGTTGTATGTGGATTGATGTATTTGGTTATATTTATCTTAGTTTCCTTGTTTGTGATGTGGTGTTTGATTTAAAGTGGTTATGTAGTAATGGAATAATTTTTTTGACATATATAATGGTAGTTATAGATAAATATTTCATTGGTGTGGATTTAAACAAGTAACTAAATTAATAAATCATAGTGGCTAATTTTTTAAATAAAATAATGGTAAATTGAAATATTATTGTTGATATTTATGTGATGATTGTATTTAGTTATTTATAATAATATAAAGCACCTAGTGGAATGATATCAGTAGTAACCTAAAGATTTTTTTGGTGGTGTTTCTTGTCTAAACCCATAGGTGTGGTATTATGTGAGATGACTTATTAGTTATATTCTTTTATGACTTTTATATGAACTCCAACCAAGTTAGGTAACCTAACCAACACCTAGAGATTCTATGGGTTGTTTTCCTTAATTTCCATGATAGGTAGAATATATATGGATGAATAAACCCTCTAACATTCTCTCAATTCAGTAATAGATTCTAGTGATACCAGTGGTGGATAATGAGATATGCGGTGGGGTTCATGTGTGGTATGAGGAGTACATGAGATTAATTTCTTACATATCCATGGTACCCCACTACTTTGGTTTAATGATACTAGATATATGGTTAGTTCCATGAGACTTGATATGTAGTTGGTGTTGTGAGACATGACATATGGTTGGTGTCATTGTTGTTGGATATGAAATAGATGGAATCAAAGGATGTTGTCTCATTATCTGAGAGAGTAAAAATAGTTTGGAAGTGGTTATGGGGTTAATTTATCTATATTATTATGATATTACATTATACTATATGATTCATTATTTTGTGAGTGATCCTTATTGAGGTTGGGGAACTAGTTGACCCATGTAGGTGCTGGTTAGTTCTGATGGTTGTTCTCCAAGAATTAGTATGCTCTTTTCAAATTTTTATGAGAGATATTGGGTATGATCCTACTAAATATACATTTTATGCTCACCCTATGTATATATAAACTATTTTTTGGTTTCCATGAGAGCTTTGGTGATTGATATAAACAGTACTAGCACGGATCATGGGTTGTTGCAGTTAATACTATAAGATTTTACTTTCTTTTCATATTGTATTATCTTTGGAGACATTTTTAACAGTTTTATATTCATTCATATGGGATATTTCTTGTATGTAATTTTGATTTATTTCTTTCCTATCATGGTTTATTGGTTTATTGTTTTATTTCATGATCCAATGTTATTTAGGGTAATTTCTCCCATTTTAGTGTTTTATACCCTCTATGCTAGTCGCCAACCTAGAGCCTTCTAGAGGTAGGGCTTGGGGTATATCATTTTCTTCACTTATAACCTATAGGGGTAATAGTGGGGTGGTTTTAATAGATTGGTATCAAAGGTCTTGGTTGAAATTTGGGTTGGAGTTCGGAGTTTGGCACTGGTGAGAACTACATGGGTTAGTAAGGCAGCAGTGTTATCCAAACTTATCATGTGATGATAGCAAGGGAGACCATCTTGGACATAGGATTTTAGGTGCCCCTATGATTCGATTTCATGACCATAATCTATCCAAATGTACTAGGTAAAGAAATTCAACTTGTATGGTAAAGACCAAAGAGAGGTACATCATACTTGTTGAGTTTTTTTTAATAGGGGGTTTTGGAAAAGAATAAATGAATTAAATAAATACATTGTTATCAGATTTAGGTATTTCTACTTTATTTTTAAAGTTTCTATTTGGTCCCCACCCATATGTGGTTCAATTTGGGTAGTTTCAGTAGGCTAACCCTATTTACCATCAGAGGGTTGATCCTGATCAGGAGGATGAGTAGTGTCAATGGATGTTTTATGCCATTTAGTGTCAAAGCAGAGAAAAGTATGAGAACAACATCTCTGATTTGGATATATAAAACTGGATGGAGGATTTAGTAATCAATTTTATCTTTATTTGATATTTATATGATTATTGGGTTCTTGTAGAAGTTATCAAGTTGAGGGGGGTAGTGCATCCATGGTGGATAATGTGTCTTAGGTAGTGTAAGAAGATCGATATGTTGTGGTCCATTTTCCAATAGGAGTTCAAGGATGAATTTTTTTCAATAATGGCTAAGGATATGAATATGTAGGAGTTTATCTCCCTTTAGTGGGGGATTATGAATGTTCGGGAGCTGGGGATTAAGTTTATAGAACTTTTGTGATTTTCCCCTGATGTATTTATAAATTAAGAGTCTTAATCACAATGCTAGTAGGAGGTGTTTTACCCCATCCTTTATTCTATATTCTCCCCATTAGTGTTTCCTATGTATTCTGTGGTGAATAATAAGGGGGTGGTGGTAGAGAGGGTTTATGAGAAGTATGGATCACCCTTGGTCGATAGTTAGAAGGGGCTTCTAATGAGAAGGATTTCATATGGAGGGTTTATATGATATGCCATTAAAGGTTCTTACTCGTAAATAAATAGTCCTAATAGTCAACATTAAGTTTTTCAAGGGCTATAAGTTTTTTTGAATATGAAAAGAGATATCTTGTTTTGTGCTTTGGTTGTATGGTTCAGTTTCATTACAAATGATAGTTTCCTTCAACCCTAGAGAGTTAGTGTGGCTTGGGTGGTCAGGACCCCTTCCATTAGCTATATTAGTTACCCCTGAGGTTGCTTCAGCAATAGGTTCTTACATATTATACTTAATAGTCTTTTTAATAGACTTATGCTTAGCTCAGAGGAGGTGGTGTTAAAATAGTGAATCCCTATGATGTCCCTCGCAATCAGGGTTCCAAACCAAAATATGGATGTGGAGGCAATACTTAGTGAGGAATAGGTGAAAGAAGTGGATAAAGGAATCCAATAGTGGTGTCAGTGATAGAGGTCCTGGAAGTTGTTCAAGGTATGATTGGAATATTTTCTACCCTAGTTTCTACTTTGTTTAATTCTAGAACATCCTTATACTTTATTTCACCCACATAGATCTTCAATCTGGAACTAAATATAGAGAGTCTTTATACACCCCTAGTGTTATCCACTCCAGTTGTAGGACAATATAGTTTTTTTAATGCGTGTGGGAGATTTAGACTAATTATGGGGAAACATTAGTCATTGGTAAATTTCTCTTTGTTACATATATAACCATACGTATTCATTATTGGCGTGTATTTTATGTATTTCATTCATATGGTGGTTGACTATTTTTGGAGGAGAGTTTTTTTTTTTTATGCGGAAGGGAGATATATAGTTTTCACTGGTGAGAAAGGTTTCAAGATGGGTAGTAGGAAAGTGGAGCCCCTTCTTTCCTTGATGTTAGAGTTGTCGACAAAACCATTTCATGCTCAAGAAGTGGATACCCCCATAGTTATTATAATGTTTATATATATTTCCCTAAGGAGGTTGGGACACTACCTCCTCGACAAGATTTCAGTTTTAGAAGAGAGTTACATTCAGGTTTTACATGGATTTTGATAGCTAATTATTAGATGGAACCCTCAAAGTTATGGGAGGTGAGAATCCATATTAATGATCTGATGTGAAAAGGCTTTATTATGCCTAGTGTGTCTCCATGGGTAACTCTATTTTTATTCTCTGAGAAGCATTTTGGTAGTATAAGGTTGTTCATAGACTACTAGAATCATAATTAGGAGACGATCAATAATTATTACCCTCTTTCGATGATTAATGATATATTTGAACAGTTGAGAATATCTAGCTAGTTTTTTAAGGTTAATATATAGTTTGGATATCATCAGTAGATGGTTAAGGGAGGTATATGTCCTAAATACTTTCTTATGGTGTTTTTATGGGAACTTTGAGTTTTTAGTCATGTCATTTGGTGTCACAAATTCACTATTTGTGTTCCTGGAACTCATGAACTTCATATTTCATGAGTTCCTGGACCAGTTCATAGTTGTTTTCATTAAATAAATCCTCATATACTCAAGATAATATTTATATAGGATATTTTCTTAATGTGAGTTTTGGATGTGATAGATTCATTTCCTTGTGCATGTGGTGTCCAGATAGTGATTCACAGTGGATCCAACATAGTTTGAGGTGGTTGTTTATTGGGAAACACCCAAGAACATGGAAAAGGTTCATATATTTCTTGTTCTAATGGGTTATTATCATATATTTGTTTCTGATTTATCTTATATTTCATCAATTTTGACCACCCGAATAAGGGAGGATCATTATTTTGTTTGAAATTATCATCACCTGGTAGCATTCAACTACATAAGGAGTAATTGTTCAGTGCCTCGGTTCTTCAATTACTTTAATAGGGAGGATTCTTAAGTTTTTCTATGATTCTCCTCTCTTGGTTTTGGGGTGAATATTGATTTAATAGTGGTTGGTGATCTTATATGGGCTCAGGTAGTTACACTCCCATGAGACTATCTATGCCACCCCTGATCTGGAGATGGTAGCGATGGTGTTTTCCCTAAAGATATGGAGACATTACCTCATTGGGTAAATCTTTTTTATCTTCATGGATCATAAAATCCCAAGGAATATATTTTCTCAATGTGACCTAAATCTATGATATTAGAGGTGGATAGATCTCCAAAACTACAATTTCAAGATCTCTTATATAGCAGGAAAGGGAAACATCATAGAAAATGGATTGATCATAAAGTCACAAGGAGTCTTTTTAGAATCTGATGATTCATGGAGGGTGATTGAGGAGTTAAAGTACTTACATATTGGAGTAGATAATTTTTATGGTAGATGATAAATATTACATATGATTTTATATATCATTTTGTTTTAGTGGGTGGAGGATTCTCATTAGAGAGACTAAGAGGTATAGGTTATGCATGACTAGATTATTCATGGTAATTCACATTAGTTATGGTCAGGGTATGAACAACATTATTTTATGTTCCATGGAAGGATATTCATCAAAATGGGGTTGCATGAGATAGTCCTCTATGAGTATAATAGCTCATTTTTGGTAGTTCACCAAGGTGTATCTAAGATATACCATGGTTTTAGGAGGAATTTATGGTATCTGATCATGAAGTAGTCAGTAGCAGAGTTTGTAGAATGATGTCTACTCTATCATTAGGTATAGGAAAAACACCATATACCTGATGTTTTTTTACATCCCATAGATGTCCGTAAGTAAAAGTGTGAGGAAATATCAATTTATTTCTTTACCGTTTTACCCTAGGAATGGGGTAGATATAATCCTATATAGTTGTTCATGTATGGACTAATTAAGTCATCTCACATTCTAGAGATCTAGGAATTCAATAACATGGATATACTATAAAGGAAATACATGGATGATGTAGTGAGGCTTCAGGGATCTTTGAGGACCATTATCCTCAAATGAGACCCTAGGTTTACTTTGGAATTATATAGGTGATTACGGTATGAATTTATCTCTAAGTTACTCCTTAACACTACTTTACACCCATAGATGAATGGGTAGATGGAGCAAACTATACATAAATTAAAGGATATTTTGCAGGTGTGAGTATTGAATTTTGGTAGAACTTAGGTATGACACCGGCATTTGGTTGTGTTTTATTGGAATAATAGCTACCAATCATCCACTGATATCTCCCCCTTATAGGTGTTCTATATGATATCATTTAGATCTCCGTTGACATGGACCAAGATTAGAGAGATAACAGTCTTTGTCCCAACATAGTGAACAGTGTGATGGAGAATATACAAGTGATCTGTGAGAGCATAAAGGCATTACAAGACCTCTGAAAGGATTATGGTAATTGATGAAGGATACCTTTAGAGTTTGAGGTTATATACATTTTTTTTTGAAATTTTTCCTTTTAGAAGAGGTTTTTTTAGTGAAGAAATCTCTCACCCTGATTTTTTGGACACTTCATGGTGTAGTAGGATATTAGTGAGGTGGATTATTGGTTGGATCTACCCCCGCAACTGAATAGAGTTCATAATGTATTCCAATTATTTTAGTTAATCTGGTACCTTCATGATGATTCACATTTCATCAATTGGGTGGAGTTGGATGTTGAGGATTATGTGATGTTTGTGGAACCACCTATCAAGATTCAGGACTATCAGGAGAAGGTTTTGTAAGGTTGTTTCATCACTTTGGTTTTATTTTTGTAGAAGCATGGTATTATGGTTTATAATACATGGGAACATGATATTTAGATGTATTCCAAGTACCCTAAGTTGTTTTATATTTTTTTAATGTTTCTATGTTTTTTTTGTTTGATGAAGTAATTCTTGAAAATTTTCTAATTTATGAGTTGTGACTTTTCCCATAATGGTGGTGTGTGTTATAGCTTCAACCATATGAAAAGAGTATGACCCCTTGAAAATAATGATGTTTTTTATTTATTACACATTTTAAAATTGTGTGGGTGATTAAATTCCTACCAAAGAAAACTATATATTTATATGGAGGGTGGGTTCCCTTGATTTGTGTTCTTGAGGTGGTTTTGTGTGATGTTTGTGATAGTTATTGTCCTGGATAGATATGATTGAATGGTTTTAGTGTTTTAGTTGTAATGAGATCCCTAATAGGTATCTTGCATATTGGTTTTTCATACCCCTTCTTTTTTTCCTTTTTTGGATTTGATTTGTATTCTTGAGAACAAGAATTTTTTGATAGGTATATAATGTAACATTTTAGAAAATATGACCTGTTACTTTGTGGGAATTCAGGTGATATTGGTGTTTGGAATAAATTTCATTTTAGTTAGGGAGTATATAGTAAATTTGTGGATAAAATTTCAGATGGGGAAGTATTTTTATTGTGGAGGATTATATTATGCCATAAAGGGAGTATGTTTGCTTTAAAGAGATCAGTGGTCGTATGGTGCCTTAGGAAATTGGGTTTTGGTGGTTCTTCAATTTTCAAAATAGCTACAACATGGTTTCCATGATATTATGTGGTTCCTTAGAGAAAATATTATTGTTTTTATGTCAATTTTAGGGGTATCTACAATGTAGAGATAAGTTGTGGTGTGGCCTTATTCTTACCAATTGAATTATATGGTGTGGGGGTTTACCTTATGTTGTGGTCCTTATCCTAGTTTATATGATTTTTGGTGTGAACCTCACCATATTTCTCAAACATAGTTTTGGATATCCTTATTATGGAGTGGTCCCTTCCTTTATGTTGTATCCTTATCCTATGCTGGTGCCCTAGGGTCGTAGTAAAGGGTGTTGCACTATGGTCTTATAATTTATAGTTTTACTATAAATTCATAAACCCCTGCAAACCCTATATACCTATAGTATTTTCTCTCAATTATTAGATGGTTCCAATGTGACTGTATGATACCTTTCACTCTATCCTTGTGGTATTTGACTCTCATCATTCAGAAATCAAGAATCATTGATTCTAAGTGAGTTTCCTCCCACCACCACCCATGTTTCCTTCCCTATTTTTCTTTCTAAGGAGGTTTTGGATAATTATATGAATGGTTTGGGTAGTTTTATGGATGGATATTGAGGGGGATGTTGTGTTATAGGTTGATCAAGTTGTTTATTACATTTTATTTCTTGGAGGTGTTCTTCCTCTTATTCCATCGTTGCACAATGATATGGAAATATTTGTTTAAGGTAGGATATTTGAGTTCCCTTTATTTTTTGTATATCTTTGAGATTATCATCATTTTTTACTCTCTTTTTTTGGATGTTATGAATTTAAATAATAAGGATAAAAAATAATACAAATGAAATTGAAAGGAAGTGGTGTCAGTCGCTTGTGATTATTAGTTTTCTTGATGTTTATTATGTTTTTTATATTATATACTTGTTATTTGATTATTCCATGTTGTGTTGGATTTATTAGATAATACCCCATAAATAGTTAAATATATAAATCCAATAAATTAAAATACTAAATTAATATGTCTATTTTATGCTTAACTTTTTGTATGTGTATTGATGTCTCTAGTTGTGTGTAGCTTTATGGCATCAGTAGTGTACGATTTGGTAGACTTGGTTATTAGTGACTTAGTGTCCTTGGTTGTGATGTGGTAGTTTGGTATGGTGGTTACTTGATAGTGTTTCAGTAGTAGTGGAATAATTTTTTGACATATATAAATGTGGTTTTGGATAAATATTTTATTAGTTGGAATTTAAACTAATAACTACATGAATAAATCTTGGTGGATAATTTGTTAAATAAAATAATGGTAAATGGAAATAGGGTTATATAACATTTTTTGATTCTTGTGGTTGGTTGTTATATATTATATTCACTACTTGGTGGAAATACATTGGTAGTGAACTGATAGTGGTTGTTATGGTGTTTCTTGTGTGAACCCATAGGTGTGGACTTGTGTGAGACTACTAAACACTTGTATTTTTTTATGAATTTTATATGCCCCCCACCCAAGTCAGGTAACCTGAAAATCACCCATAGAATCTGGGGTGTTTTTCCTAACATTCGTTATAGGAAAAATATGGATGGACTACAACCACCTCTCCCTCACTCAACCTTCATTAGTAGATTTTGGTGATACCAGTGGTGGATGGTGAGATATGTGGTGGGGTCATGTGTGGTAGGAGGAGAACACGAGAGTAATGTCATACACATCTATGATACCTCAATCCCATATTTTCATGACACTAGATTTGTCGTTTGTGCTATGATACATGATATGTGATTAGTGTCGTGAGACATGACATATGGTTGGTGCTATTATTGGTGGATATATAAGGTATTGTAGAAAAGGATGTCTTCTCATTAGAAGAGAGTAGAAAATCTGTATGGATTTAGTTGTTCAGTGATTTTATATACATTATTATGATATTACTTTCTACTCTTAGATGTGTTATTTATTGAGTGATCCTTGGTGAGGTTGGGGGACTAGTTAACCCATGTGGGTTTAGGTTAGTTCTATTATTTGTTCAGTGAGGAATTAGTATAATATTTTCAAATTTCATGAGATATGTTAGGTATGATCCTACTAAGTATATGTATAATTCTCTCTCGACATATATATAAACATTTTTTAGGTTTCTAAGAGGTATTTGGGTATTGAACTGGATTTTTCTAGCTTAGAACTTGGGTTGTTGCAGTTTTTGGAATAGGATTTTACATTATATGGTATTATTTTATCTTTGGAGATGTTTGTACTTGTTTTATATTCATGTATATGGTATATTTATTATAGGGTATTTTTTTATTTATTTTATATCATTGTGGATTGTTTTGTGTTTTTATGTTATGATCTAGGGATATTGAAGTAAATACCTCCCATTTTAGTGTTTTATACCCTCGGTGCAAGTTGCCAAGTCGAGGCCTACTGGAGGAAAGACTTGAGGGGTCACTCATTATCTTTACTACCATCCAAGAAGGGGTACCAATGGGGGGTGTATGATACTAAATCTATTCTAATAAGTTTTATGGGCTAAGGAGTCCTCTCGAATCATATAGAAGTTACTTAGCAATTTAAGGGTTCTCCTCCTCCTTTTTATTCAAGTATGACTTTCGTGAAAATAAATTTTGGATTCCATTTGATTATGCTTCCATTTTTTTCATAATCAACCCCTTTACTATTCAAATGATTCCATATTTATGTGAGGATATATTTATCTATCATCAAATAATTTCCATAATACTTTTTTTATAGCCATCACGCTGCCAAAATCACTCCTTGTTTTCCCATGTAATATTTTCATTTTGTAATCCTTTGGAATTATATGTGATTATTCTTCTATAACAATCCCTTTACTATAAATATAATTCAATTTTTATGAGATTCTATATTTCTCACTCATTTAACCAATTCTATAATCTCTTTCATATTTTTTTCATACTATCAAAGTCATTGCTAGATTTTCCATATTGTGAATACCCATGTCTAATATCATTCAAAGGTATCCATATAGATGTAACATTATTTTATTGATTAGTTGATTCTATGTTTGAAACCCACATTCCCTACTAGTTGGTTAAAAAGATATGTTCTTATTATCATTGATTGATATGGAATACATGATTATATAAATATGAAGGGTGTTCCCTAATAGCACTCAAATACATTGGGTAAATAATTAATATTTAGAGAATCCATGGTCATGGAACCTTGGAAGAATGAATTGGTATTGTTTTATGATATATTTTTTAAAAAAATTGGTAATATGATGGATTCACCTTAATAATGCTCCAATTCATTAGGTAAATACTTAATATCTAGTAATGACATGTTCATGATACCTTAATAGCATGCCTTGGTAATGTTTTATTTAAATTTAGTGAATAACCTTGGTAATATGTTTCTATGAAACCTTAGTGATGAAATTTGGTGATATTCCTATGAAAGTATCATGTTTATATTGCAACCAAATTTTCATGTTATGAATCATATACATACAATCATGTTATACCTCATGTACTTATTATCATATTATGTCTCATGTACTTATGATCATGTTAAACCATGTGTTACTATAATAATGTTATGCCTATTTTACTTATATTTATTTTCTTATATTGTGCCTCAAGTTTTACCCATGAGTTTCATTTATTCTTTGTTCTAATTATTTATCCCTTACTAGAATTTCTAATCACCTCTTTCTTCTGACAAAATGTCCCCAGGAAATCTTATGTAGTGAGGTGGTATAAGATGGGATGATAAATAATTATTTTAAAATTGTTAAAAAAAATTATGTTGACTTATGTGATCTATGTATTCCATGTATTATTTTCTTATTTTCCAAGGCACTAAACCTCAAAAGTTCATGATGAAATGATCAATGTAATAATTTTATTAAGGAATTATGTTTAAAATAATATATGAAATTGTGTGGTTAACATAGCATTGGTGGTGCTCTACTGATTTATATACTCACACACTACTCAGGAATCCATTGTACATGGGTACCTAAGAAACACTCACAAGGATATTATGGGAATAGGTAGGGCTGAGGCCCAAGATCAGAATTAGTATAATCAAGCGGGACAACTTGGATGAGATCTGGTGATCAGGATAAGGTATGTCTCAGAGTTGGAGGTGGATCCTCCTATATTTTTTTTATTTTGTTTATTCAGTCGATATATGTGGTTATCCCAGTTGGTGGACAGTCTAAGTTTGTATGATTTTATGCTTCTATATCATGTTACTATTGATGTTATTATTTTATTTCTTCAATATACTCAATTTATTTATTACTTTGGTTGATGATTGGTTTATTTGATCTATGATTTCACACTCAGATTGTAACATCCCAGGTAAATAAAGAATAATACATATTTCATATTTATTAATATTTTTGAATTAAATATTAATTTTACTTTAAAAGGGTTTCTATGTTCGATAGCGTACCTGATACGCAACAACAGGTTTCTTTGAAATCTTACATTACACACTAATAATATAATATTATTATTTTCAAAGGAAGAAAACTCCTAGCCGTTGTATTGGAGGGAATGAAAAAAAATAACTACAATATGATTATAAATGTTTGTTAAATGTATTTACATTTATCCAATAAAAGTTAGAGGCTTAAAATGTGAATAAATCTAATTTTAAGCATAATTTACATTAAAAGGCTGATTTATCGCCTTTTAATAGAAAACCCTTTTTAAATATAGTTTTGGCCACTTTAATACATTCTATATGACCAAATAAAATCCTTCTTTAGAACGGGGATATCAAAATTTACTTTGTGTAAATTTTTGGAATTTTTCCGATAAAGTTCATTTTTTAATGAATAGTGAAAGTGTTGTATTTTAATTCAAAACTATGTTTTAATCTAATTTATTTATATGGTTAGATTATATTTTTAATTGGTTTTAAAGTATAATTAGAATATATTTTTACCATTTAATCCAATTTTGTTCATTGTAATTAATTTCACTTTGAAATTGGATATAAACAAGTATCAATCTTTTGATAGTTATTGTTTCTTAAAAACACGCTATTTGTTTTGATAACGGGAATTAATTTTAAAATTAATTAATGAAATTTCTATGTTTTTAATTTTCAAAAATAGAAATCATTTTTGAATTCAGAATATCAAATATATCTTAGGCTGAATTTTACGTATTTTTTTGAAAAACTTCAATTTTTGATGAATAGTGAAACCACTTTATGGTAGTTAAAAAAACTGACTTTTTCATTTCAATGAAATTTTACCACTTCTGTGAATTGAATTTCAAAAATCCTCTATAAAGGGTTGTTATCAAAAAGTAAAATTTGGTTCATTAAGATGAAAATAATTTTTAGTGAATAGTAACTTTTGACTTTTATTTACCGCAGTTAAAGGTAAATAGGGTAATTCAAGGTTAAAAGAATATTATAATAATTCAAAATTACCTTAACACTTGTCCTAACCTTATTATATGAGTATTTCCCGACCATGGAAATCTTTGGGTTGATTTTGGGACCCCATTGAGCAACTTGGAAGTGATAATGACAATTTAGATTAATTAATTTAATGTAAAGACAAAATTGGCATTAAAAAAATCTTTTAGTAATTATTTTTTATATGGTGTTATATAAGTCATATTTTCGACTATAAATATTCATTGCAAAGATAAAAATATTTCCTATATCATGGTATTTTTTTATAATTTTTATACATCAAATAAATTAAGTTATTTATGACACAATAATGATGAAATATTTACCTCATTAATAAATGATTTAAATAAATAAGATTATAATGATTAAAATATTATCCAAAACATGTCCAATTATGATTGGATGAATTTATTTCTACCATGAGTCATCTTATCTTCATCTTTAATTATTTTTGGACCATTAGAAACTGGATATAATTATATAATAAAATAATATTTTCACACTTTCCTAAAGAGACCCTCCTCTCCCTTATAAAAGGAGTCCACTTATAACCAATTACTCACACCTCTCAAGCCATTTGCCTCGTCCAAACTCTGCCAAATTAAGCTCCCTATATCCCTCTACTCCTCCTACAAGCCTTACCTTAGGCATAAGGCACTTCAATAAGTCCTTCGATTCAAACCAAAGGGAGTTACCCAAATTAAAGGTAACGGTTTCTCTTAAATTGTTTTCTTTTATTTTACTTCTCCAACCCCTAAAATCTTTTTATTACTTTCTTTTATAACAAAACTATTGTCCTCAATATATTATGATGTTTTTATGAGAAGGATTCGAATTACACTTACACACACCTCCATCTAATGGATGAAGAACATAATGTTTCTGTGGATGGAAAACTAACGCCTCACGAAACGATGATTGTTCAATTACATATTACCACCTCTAATGGTGGCCATTATAATGGAACTGTATTTATATATGATATATATTATGTTTTTTTTTCTTTATGCTTCTTTATTTTCCATTTATAGCACGCCTTTATGGTTTCCATAGTGGGTAAATTTGATAATCTCATTTGAGGAAGTGCGGACTACCGCCCCCTCAAAGTGATATGACCCATTAATGCCTTATGTGGGATGTATAAAGGATATATTTTGTGATATTATATATGATATCATAATGTAATTATAACATACCTATGTATCATTATGTTCTAATTCCATTAAAATAAGAAATAGAAATGAAAGTAGCGTTCATGCGTACATACGGCTTACCGTCTCCATGAACGGTGCATTTCATTTCTTATCTCCAAATGTTATGTACTATTATAAATACATGTATATACTGGATATATATGATATATATGATATATAAATAATTAATAACATTCTGGATATAATGTACTATTGACCACAGGGAAAACTTGTAAATATAAGGTGTTCATTATTGACTCAAGTACCAAATATCGACAAAATGAACGCTATTAACTTAAATGGTTACATAATGTTTATAAAATGGTAATAAGTGATATAAAAGGAATAATAAACTTGAAAAAGGTTCTTAAGCAGGTATAAATTAACATTAGTTTATTATTCAGGAGATTAAAGAACGATCGGGTCAAGTTGGACACGAGGTAAGGGACTTTGTCTCAATCTCCTTTCATTGAGGCATTTTTAGTTTTATACACGACTTTATTTTATACGGTGTATAAACCCCTTTGACTTTTAATTTTATTCAAATGGAATCTTTTTGTACAAATAGTTTTACTAAATAACAAAAATGAATGATTCTTTTTTTACGTAAGCGGTGACAATGACCTTTTTGCCGCCGTGAGTATTATTTGTTATTTGGCTTCCTTAACAAGCCAGAATGTTTTTAAAAGGAAAAATAAATACCATATACTCTTTTTACATATTTTGGTATTGAAAATGATTTTTAGAGTGGATTTATTATTTCAATATCTTGAAATGATATTTTATTATTGCAATGTGGAAATCTTATCTTTCCTTTATGCTTATGTTATGTGTTATGATCATGTTATGGTTCTTGGACAATATTTATGTAAACGGGCGGTTCCGTGATAAACCTAGGGCGGGTGAGCCCGAGATAGCTCTACAATGAATTGGGTAACATGACGGAGGTAAATGTGAATGTTTCTCCTAATAGATTTAGGGAATATACTGTGATGGGTATTCCAAAGTAACTCCCTATGTAGCTGTGATAGCTACAATGTAAGTATGATGTGGATTCCACAAGTTACCTTTATGATTTATGATTTCTATGCATCTTTCATAAATCTTATGATTTCATGTGGTAAGTAAAAGAGTTCATGTTTTGTATGTATTTAAGAACAAATGTTTTCATTCTTTGTTTTATAACCCTTACTAAGCCTTTTATGCTCATCCCAAGTTTTGAAATATTTTCACAGGACTTAAAGATGAATAGGGTCAAGGATGGGATCAAGGAAAAGTCATGTTTTCTAAAACATGGAACTAGACATGAATATTTTTTCAAGAGTTTATATTTTATGAAAAAAAAAAGTAAATTATGTATAAGTGTCTACTTTGTATTTTAAATGAAATGTAATAGTTATGTCCTAATTCTCTAAAACTCTAAACCTAAAAAGATCCTCAATGTGAATTATTTGTTTAATTCAAGATTATATAATGTTTTAAGGCCGGGTCCTTACACTGATACTGGGGATGTAGCCTCTCCATGATACATCCATAGACCCCCGCTGTTAGTTAGTATCCTATTTCATTTGGGAAGTCACCCTTGATGTATAGTAGTGATCGTTGATCCAGGCATCAATTAGTGATCTGGGGAGATGGGATGTTACAAATATTTATCAGATAATTGATATTTTTTATATCTTACTATCTTCAGATATGGTATATATGAGACATAGAAATATTTTATAACTATTAATGGAACCTGTAGTGGGGAAACGCAAACACCTTTCCGAGTGTAAGTCCAAGTTACCATGGGCTTGGTATTGATGTTCTTGACTTGTGTTGTTATGGTTATTTATGGTTTTCACCTAGTGTAATGAACATAAGGTTTGGGATTTTTTATTTATGAGTTATTGGATTTTTGTCCTTGGCTCATCGATAAGAGGAAAAATATGGATTTTGGATTTTGTCCTGTAGAGGTGGGTGGCGTCTCATGAATCATATCAGCCATGTAGGATTCATATGATATATAGGCTTGTGAGTGTGATTATTTTCACTGGATACTAAGGCCTAGCTATTTAAATATTCAAAAAATCCTCATATATTTTTTCCCCATATAATTACTTGGTGGAATTACACTTAGTTGGTCTAAGTTTTATACATATATTTTATTTGAGTGGTAGGTCTTATGGATCCTATAGTGAGGTTAATGATGAGAACGATGGTGATACAATTCCTTTAGTAGGGAATAAGTAGAGACCATGAGTTATTAGTAAAGGACACTTTAAGGCCTTAGAGATGAACCCATTATGGTGATATTTTTTATAGTTTTGGTCATTTAAAGTTTTAGTAACAACCTATATGGTTTTTTCCATATATCTTGGAATGAAATTATACTTAACAGATCCTTTCGACCTTAGCTCCTTAATAGGTATCATCTCAAATGATGTCATGGGGACTAGATTGAGATGTGATTATTGAGGGAGAAGTATTATATATAGATTATTGATGATAATCAATTCCTTGGTAGGATTTTGGGTTGTAATGCGATGTCACTTCATAAACAAGACCTGTGATAAGGAGTTTTAATATGATAGGACATATGGTTATGGATGGGAACTATATGGTGTTGCATGTGAGTTATAAACCTAGTTAAATCTAATTTATGGGATAGTTTGTAGGACTTAGAGACCTTGAGATATGATTCTAAATTTAGTGATTTTATAAGTAGTTTTTTATGTGAGGAAAAATCATGAGAGAGGTTGGCCCATGTATATTAGCGCCTTAGGGGTAAGAAGCATGGGTGAGTTATTTTGTTGATACCAATGAATGGGAGTTTCCTGGGGTGATTCTATTTGTTGAGACTGAGATATCATGGGGGATAGTCAGTGTTTAGGGCTTGTGAACCTAGGTGGATGGCATGTAACCCACTGGGGAGTAATTCAACTTCAGTGGAATTTGGTCACATCTAGGCATGAGACCCCTACGTTTTTACGGTGATGAGATGGTATACTCTATTTATGCATGATACTTATGGAGTTCGAATTGTGGATGGTCATAAGTGGGCTGAGGATTTATGGAAATTGATAAAATTATTTTGAGCATGGAAGCCTAGGGTTTTGGATGAGAATTTTCAAATTTCCCTACATGATAGATGAGACATTGGAAATGGATCAAGTGTGGTGACATGGTCGATCTAGTAGTGGTTAAAATAAAGTATTTCTTAGGATTAAATGAGTGTGGATCAGGAGGAACTACATGAATGTGATGATAAAAACTTTTTAGGTGGAGCTTGAGGTGTCTTATAAGGTAATCCACAAGCTAGGGAGTTCGAAGTTATCCATTTGAGGATGTGGCCCTCGTTGTGGTTGTAAATACAATGGTTTTTGAGGATTACATTCTAGTGATTTGATAACAGGAAGAAACTGATGGTTACGTTGATGCTCATTTATAGGAGGGACATCCACCTTCATTTATTACATTTGGTAACAAATAGATCATGGTTTGTGGTTGTTTTAGGACCATTCATAAGATAATCTAGGTGATGTTTAATTCCATTGAATTTTGGATATAATTTTATATAGTCTTTAGGTAAATACCATGTTTAAGGTTTAAATGATATATTTTATGAGCTAGTGTATTTTCATTAGGCTCAAGATGTTTCCATTCCGATCCAAATGTGGTTCGTGAGAAGAAACCCAATTCATGACATGGTTTAAGGGGTGAACAAGTTTCATTATGTGGTTCAAGGGTGGACCAATTATTTATGACATGTTTTAGGGGATGAAACCATTTCATCACATGGTTTAGGGGGTGAACCCATTTCATCATGTGATTCACTGGTTGAATCATGTGAAAAAATTTATTGAAGGTTTATTTCATGATAAAAATCTTGGAAATCTTGGGAATCTGGTATAGTGGTTTAGTTATGTTGTATTTTTTATGATGAGAGTGTGTAAAGGTTTGGCTGGGAAGTTTAAAAGAGAGACCAATGTATATGGGCCCTATGTATGGGTTGTGGATACTCATATAATTTGGTTCAGAATCATATAAAAGGGTTAATTTTATATTTTGACTAATATTTTCATAGGTATGGGGTGTGGTGTTCTGGGAATCACGTCAAACGGATCATTGTACTGCTTAGAATTTGTTTTTATAGGCAATTCAGATGGTGGGGAACGTCATGGATTGAAATCTTTTCTTATGAGATGTAGCCTATAGTGGGGATCCCATAAGATAAATGATTACTTGGTAAATAAAATAGTGGTGTATTTTGATAGGAGTCTATCATGAAGTTTCATCTAGGGGTTTAGGTGATGGCTATGAGTGGTGTTTTGGTTTTTGATGAATTTTTTGCCTCATGTTTGGAGTTGTGAAAAAGAGGCATATTCAACATTTCAAGGTAGAATACGATGAATGGATGGTTTTTGGTGACCTGATTTGGTCAGTAGTATTGATCAAAATTTTGATGAGATTTAATAAGGGCGGTAAGTGTTATGATGGGCATATTGTAATACCCAGTGTTCATGTGAGTTATGTAATTCATTGGGAATTTTAATTTTGAGTTAGTGGATGGTTTGATTTGGGAATTGGGTCTCATAATGAGTTTTTGAGGGATTAAATTATCTGAAATATATATTTTTTTATGTGGTTTTATATTTAGTGGGGGGAAGGGATTTGGGAAAGAGATGGACGTTGTCTTGGAGGCCTTGATGTTGTATTTTAGCAACATAATCACTTTCATAGTGTGACCAAATAATTCACATTGTGAGTTTTTGGGATAGAAAGGGTAAGGGGCCTCTTTCTAGGGTGTTCACAATGTAAAAAATTTGGTCACACTATAAAACACATTCTTTGTATTTTTATTGAATTTTTTAGAGGGGGGGCCACCCTATTTTTTCTTTAAATGAATGGGGAACACTATGAGGGTCTCCGTCAGACATCACCCTCTCTCCTTTATAATTTTTTTATGTAGTTACAAGTGCAAATAGATGGAGTCATAGGTAACATTTTTCTTCATACTTACCTTCTATTTATTTTCCCTCTGTCATTACGATTTTGGTGCAAACTAGTTTAGGTTTTGGTTTAAATTTCACTGAAGAATGGTGGAATCAATCGTTTCTGATGGGGTTTTTTCTCAGTATAGCTATAAAGAAAACCAAGACATTTTATTCAAGTTGTTTCATGTCATTCCAAAAAAGTTACATAACCTGGTAATTTTATTTAGGGTTTTTTCTTAAATTATATGAAATTAGCCATTGAAATGGTGATATTAATTGTGTATTTTTATATTCTTAGGAAAAGAGATGCATTAGGAGTGTATTTCACCCCATCGATCATGGTTTCATAATAATTTAATAACCATTAAGTTTTATTCATTTATAACTATTTAAATTAATTTATTTAATAAGTTATATATTTTTTAATTAAATATAATTAATTAAAGTGGTATTTTTGTGTAAGTTGGTACCTTCTAGTTATGGGTAGTGTCTAGGGCACCGGCCTTTCAACTTAAGTGAATGGGTTAAAGAATAAAATTGAACACCTGGTGATTCAATTGATTAAGATGCTCAATTAATTAAATACTTTCTTAAATAGAACTTAGAACCCATGTCATGTTAGGCCTAGTGTTATGGCTTGATGCTTTGGTCATTGACAGACGAGGCCTTGACCTGAAATGTTCCCTTAGACATATAAACCCATTTTTAGGGGTGTGAATTGGGTGAATAAAATGTTTTGGACTTAGATAACCTACTTATTAACATTTTAAAGTCATTTGGAAGAGGTGAGTGGACTCATACAACCTTGTCACTTATGGGTATTAGGGGATTATTGTGATACCATAGAGCCAATAGGATTGTACTGATGACTAGGGACGAGTGATCCTCCCCCCACCATATAATGTTATCAGGATTAGGTGGACATACCTTAGGAAAACTAGGATTGGGTTAGGTGAGTGGACTAACCTAGAGATACTTTGATGACCGAGATGGGTCATAGGCCATCTCTTTGATAGTTTCCTATGTGGAGGAACCCATTTAGATGATGAGGTCATGCTACCTTATTAATGATGAGGGATATGACATACTTAGTGTTATAATTGGTTCTATAAAACCAAATCATATATAATATAAGATTACCTATATTCATTGTTTTTAATATTAATAAACTTTTTTTCACATCATGATTATTCTTATATATAACATAGTGCGTGATAATGTCATAAGAATAACTATCACACTAAAAGGTCATGGTCATTACCTATTATGATGAGAATCCATAAGTTCCATGACATCATTCTTAAATATATGATCTATATATGAAATATATCATTTGAAGGGGCACAAATGATATAGGATATTATGGGTGGAGACTCATAGTACTTTGAGGAAATTTCTCCCAGTGTACACGCTTAATAATTTCCAGTGAAGGACATTATGAGAACATGAACTACTAGTAGGAAATCCACATTGATATGTGTCACTGGATGTTTCTAACTATTAATCTATGTATTGATCCTTTGAAATTAAGATTATTATTAATGTATATTATTATTTTTATACTTTTATGTATTGAAAAAATCCATGATGACATATGTTCATAGTGAAGTAGGATATGTTGGGTGTGTCACAGGTAAAATTTCATTACTGAATAATACAGGAATATATTTTTATGTTCTGTTCTTTAATAGAATTTGATATCTCAGGACCCTTTATGGGAATGAAATGGCCTAAATAAATCCATGGTCATGGTGATCTATGGGAAAGTTTATTTCTAAAAATCCAAAGAAAGAGACATTGAGAACATAGGTTGATGACACCATCATTCAACCTTCTTGATTTAAGATATTGTGATAAAGGGATAATATTACATAGTAAGCATTTGTATGAGGTTTTAGGTCGTTGTGAAATTAATTTTTTTTCTCTATGTGTTCCTTAGCGTGTTGCTAGATGTTAACCTTGGGCTTTAGCCGGTTCCACCTAATACCACTAAGAAAGAGGCCTAAAGGGTCACACGCTAAGTTTATTTAGAACTTAAATTAAATATTAAATATTATTTATTATTTAACATGTTGAATAAATATTATTCTCATATACGGTTTAATAATTATTTATGATTTTTTGATCACATATATTCAGTAACTAGTTATTAGAGATAATATTCAGTGAGCAAAATATTTAATAAATATTTATTTGTTATTTAGTGAATATAACATTAATTTTTTATTGAAAAATAATGTGGTAAAATTTATTTATTAAATAAATATTCATTATTAAAGGCCAAATAAATATTGTATAGGAATGGAGGATTGATTTTAAAGGTCAGTTAAGAAATAATATATATTAAATATTATTTGAATAAATTTTAAATGATTTATTCAAGAAATAATATTTAATTAATTCATTTATTTTCACATGTAAAGAAATATTATTATTATTATTATTATTATTATTATTATTATAGACATGGGGTTACAAGGGGATTGATGAAATAATAAGGGAGTGGGTGTAAATATTATTTTCTAACCCTAGGACTATTTAAAACCAATTATATTTTTTCCAACCCTAAGGATAGCCATTTGTTGGGTGTACAATAAAACAAAGAGAATTGTCTCAATACCTAGATAGACCATATCTAAGAATTTTCTCAAGAACAGATATCAATCCACCTCTACCACCCCTCTCAATTCTACATAGATTAAAGATACCCCTTCTTGGAAGTGATTCTCAAGGAAATTAAAAATGAATGGTATGAGCATCAGGATATTCCATGATAGTACTCATAGATTCCTATAGTGATGCTTGAAGGTTCGTTGTACTTGTGTGGATCACCACTTTAGGGAATCTACACTTGATTATTGTAACACAGTGATAGTGTATATAGATATTATTTCAGATTCTTCAATAAAGAAAGTATTCATCATAAGGTAATTCTTTAACTAATTAAATTAATTATAAAATCATTATGTGATGATAATGTGTTTGGTTCTAAATTTATTGTAAAAATTAATTTCTTATTCAATTTTTTTTGTCATTAAATTCTTCAACAATGTATATTGAAGATTAATAATCGATTATGACAAAAATATGAGTTGGGAATGCCCCACTAGAACTTCAACTACACCCATAACCTTTAAGTGGTATCAGAGCAATCACATAATAATTTATAATTATTTAAATATCATTGACTGATTTATGCATTTGTAGTTAGTTTTCAACTTCATTTTAATCATTTTATAAATCTAAATTGTGATATCTTCTCTTCCCCTTATTTTTTATAAAAAATATTAAAAATAGATTGATTATGTAAAAGGAAAATTCAATGAAAAAATAATAGGTGTCAAGGATGTTGGTGAGATGATATAAGAATACACATCATGTATCCCATAGGTGCATATCATATACTTGTGTTTAATGCACCAAGACAACTAGAAAATTATTTTGGAGTGTCATGCATTTATTTCATGTGGTGTGTATTTAATACACTGTGTATTGACCAGGCCATACTTATGCATAGTTAGTTGGACTACATTGTGTGTAACATGGGTACATGACATGTAGTCCATTTGTCAAAGATGGGATGTGTGGTTTTTACATGCCATGTGTGACTGGTAACCATGTAACTTAGAGACCATACAATTTGTAACTACTATAAACATTGTGCACTCCATTAATTTCTATAACAGGCCAATATGCTCAGTCCTTAGGCATGTACTATGGATATACAATGAAGATTTATAAATAATGTGTCATTATCTAGTACACACTGTGTATATTACCTATTTACATAGAATTTAAAATTAATTTATTATAATGTTTATTCTTTATCCATATGTGTTTCTTGTTTCATTAATTTGATTCATACACTCCATGTGATGGGTTATACATACTTTAAATTTTTAAACAATTTCAGCATAATATTCAAAACTATATATCATGTATAAGTCATAACACAGTGATTAATCTATTTACATTAAAACATTACACACTACATAAATAACATGTGTTATGTCTGTCATTCACTTAGTAGTATACACCATGAAATTACATGGTAAGATGTGTATGATACATGTTGTATGAGTAAATAGTATATGAATATCATACACATGGGGTAGTTCAAATGGGTACTCCTCATGTTTCCTCAAAGATACTATTTTTTACATAGTCAATTTTAAATAAATTTATTTAATTTTTTTAAAATAATATTGGATTAAAACCTCAATAAAGTTTGGATGATAATTAAGATAAATAATTGATAAATTGAAGTATATAATTAGTTGATTTGAGTAAGATTTATCTTAAATAAGAACAATTTGTATTGAATGTTATTTTATTAAATATGTAATTAATTTCATGTATGTGGATGATCATGATCATAGAGTAGACCTTTATATGTGATTATTTTAATTTTAATTAATTATTAAATTAAATTTATGGTTTACGCATCATCCCTCCTCTCATTATTTAAGGGTTTTTGTGCCTATAATTTCTTTTTGTAAATCCCCCGAATCAATCCTTTTTTCCCTTTATCTACATGTGAGTAAAATATTATGTAATAGATGGACCTCCCAAATGATTGGAAGTGGTTTAAGTTTAGATTTTAGGAGAAAGAAATCCAATATATACATGAGTGGGAAGGTGGAAAGTTGAAACATGAACCATGTTATGGTTCAAGGTGTTTTTACCTAAGTCAACAGTTAGTTTATCATCTACTAGATAAAATAACCGTTAAAAAAATATCAAGATCATACCACTCTTATTATTTTATTTCTATAAATTTTCATGTTAAATTCATTATGTATGTTTTATTTAAATCACATGAATTATGGAATTAATAATAATACAAGATATAACTAAAAATAAATTTAATTATATTTAAATTTTAACTAATACATGGTTAGTCACTTAAGTAAATCCACTTAATATAACAATCATGCAATAAAAAATGGGAAATTTTCACATAAATATAAAAAATCATCAATCGTATATATTAAGTTGGAATATTCTTCCACTACTTAATTTAAAATTGAACCATCATTCAAAGTGATTGATCGGACTAATTCTGAGTGTTTTTAATTATCATGCAATTTTAACATTAGTTTTGGGTCATCTTAACATAGTTCACATCAAGGTTTTACTTCTAAAGCATGACTTGGTGTAACTGAGAGGCAAGGGTTTAGGATATACAAATATAGGGTTTTAGGATTGGGGAGTCCACTCAACAAATCAAGGAACTGCAAGTCAGTGTAGTTGGAAAAAAATTATGCCTACCTAAAACCCTTTAAATAACTTTTTAAGCCAAAGTATAGGTTATGATAAGGGAAATATGGGGCATTTCTACTAGAATGTATAAGAAATGGGATATTCCAAAACCAATGGTGAGGGTTATTTTGTTTTGATAAAATAGTGGGAGATTAATAAATTTAATATTTATTAACTAATTGTATTAGATAATGTACTAGAATTATTATATTCTTAATTGTAGAAACAAAAATACATGTGAATTCAACCATATCATTATTATCTATACTTGATAATGATAACCTTCTCATTAGAACTAATTTCCAATAATGGAAGAGGTTATTTCATGTTATTTTATGCCATGAAAGGAAATTATATGTACTAGAAAACCCATTTATTTAAGTGCCTAACAAAGAGTCCAGTGATGAATAATTATCTCTATATAAGAAAAATTTGGATGATACCACAAATGTCCAATATTTCATGTTATCATCCATGTCCAATGAGATTATAAATAAATGTGATGATATAGATGTGTATAGAAAGATGTCTCACCCTAGTGATCTCTATCAAGATAAGGTAAGACAATAGTGATATGAGATCTCTAATGCACTATTCACATGAAATCTTAGAGATTCATTGCATGTTGTTCATCATGTAGTCAAGATGATTGGGTACATAAATCACTTAGACATATTGGGAATTAAGTTCCCTCATGATTATTATAAAGATATCATTCTTTCCTTGCTACCTAAATCATTCTACAGTTTCATTTTTAATTAGAACATGATAAATAGTGAGAAGTAACTTTCAAAACTTCTTACTCTCATTATCCAAGTTGACAAGGACATAGGTCATTAAAAACTCATAGTCCTTATGGGGAATAATAAAAGGAATAACAAGGAAAAGGTTTATAAGAATTAAACTAATTCTAAAGCTTCTGATCACTATCGTTCCAAGAAAAATAATATCTAAAGGCGGGTGAAGTAAAAAAGATGTAGTATGGATTATATGTGGAAATATAAGACACTGGAAGAAGAACTACACCAAGATTATATCTATAAATTGGGTATTAGATATATCTTTTCGTTTTCACATCTATATCCAAATGTAGAAACCAAATATATTTATTAATATTTTTATAGGAGAAGTGGATATTCAAGAATCCAATGGAGCATGACTTGTTGTTTTGGCTATAAGAGACTACCACTTTCCATTTCCAACTGGATTGATTTTAGTTTTAAAGAATTGTTATTTTGTTCCAAGTGTTACTGAAAACGTCATATTTGTTTCTTTCCTTGACATAGATGGATTTATTTTCAAATTTTTGAAATAAGGAATCTATTTTTTACAAAGACAACATTTTTTATCATATGTCATAACTAAACAATGGTATTTAGGTATTAAATTATGAAAACCAAGTATTGGAAATAGATAATGAATCATGTTTGCATGAATCATATAACACCCAATTATAGAATCACCATCTTGGTCACATAAATGAGAAGCATCTAACAAAGATCTATCTAGATAGTTATTTATAATCCTATGAGGTAAGACCACTTGAAAGATATCAAGAGTGTTTACAAGGAAAAATGACCAAAACATCATTTGATGGATCTGGTGAAAGGGCCATAGATCTTCTAGGATTTTAACACACTGATGTGTGTGAACATTTTATATTAAAATATAAGGGTGGATATACTTACTTCATAACATTTAATGATGACTTTAGTGGATATGTTTATATATACCTGATGTGTTAAAAGTCTCAGACCTTTGAGAAATTTAAAGAGTTCAAGAATGAAGTAAAGAATAAACTTGGGAATAAGATAATGAATATTATATCTTATCAAGGTGTTGAATGTATTAACGAAGAGTTTATTGAATTTTTATGAGAGTTTGGGATTCTATCTGAAAACACTCCACCTTATACACCACAGGAGAATGGTATTAATGAAAGGAGAAATTATACATTTATAGACATTCTAAGGTCAATGATGAATCATGAAAATAATTGGTCAGAGTAGAGTACTCAATATATGGGTGAACAGAGTATCCAATAAATATTTTTGTTAAAAATAGTTTATAAGATAAAATCCACCAATTTTAAATTCACCTTATTAACAAATATAATAGGTATATATGATTTAATTATTTTAAATAACCTCTCAAATGTTTAATCATAAGTCAATTAGAGTAATCTTATGATTATCCAAATATTTCTAGATTACTCTACTTGCATCAAATTGTAGAAATATCACATATAAAAGCTAGTTATAAATTTATAGTTTTACAAAATAGATTTAAAAATAGTTTTAAAATAATGAATGAAAAACTATAAAACATGTAGTGGAATATAAAAAATGAGAGTTTTGGTCTTAAGTCAAGACTTAATCCTCTCCACTTGACGGTCACCCACTTCCAATCATGTTTATTAAAAATAAATAGGTGATCCACAACCTAGGTCATATATAGATTACAAAAATACATAGGCTTGTCCAGGATAATACATAGCATATTCCACAGTTGTTATGGGAGAAAAAATAATAAGGAAATTAATTAATATTATCTAAGCACTAATTTATGCACTATAGGAGTTTTTTTTAATAATTTTACAAAAAAAAATCAAACACAGCTCAAAAGTAATAAAAATAGATATAAATATAAGAGAGGAGAATTTAGTTCAGTAAAATATTGAAGTTTGGTTGTTATATAGATTTATCATGTCTTCTTGATTCCTTACTTTAGTTTAGAGATGATATTAAAATATAGGAGGATGTTCTCAAATAATTTGGACAAGTTATTATGTAAAAAAAGAGTATTGTATTGTTGAGGATAGAGCGGTTCATGTTTTTTATGCTAGTAAAATATTTTTTTTTTCTCTATGACCTTAGTATTATATAAAAATAAATATTCTTATAAAATGATTCATTATAAACTCATCATAATGAATCCTCATAATCAAAATGAAATCTGGGAGAAATAAATTCATCTGAATTCACATTTAATTTGGGATAGAAAGTGGTCAGAATAAATTATATTAAAATATAATTCCTATTTTTATATATGGTTTCTTAAAGTGTTCCCCATCATTTTATGCATGGTAGATCCAAAAATTAGGGCAATACATATCAAATTCCCTGAGAATTCATTTGGTTGATTTATTTTAAATTATGGTTGATCTATTACTTTTAAAAATTTTGACTACATAACACTATCGTTTCAACCAACCATGCGGTCTCTTGAGGTCCATACAGTCACTTCCTCACTTGGAAAAAATACAAATCTCCAATGTGTTTTCTTTACATACTATGTGGTTATTTCACATTGGACTAGAATTTACTTGGTTTCTCATGTGGTTGATTGATGAGTTAGAGAGAGATCTTCCATGGTCGATAAAATTGGTGTGTGGTCGATCCAATTTTCATGGAGTCGCCTCATCCCTTAGCAAAAAAAATAAGATATTATTTTGGTATCCTTGAGATATAATGTGTAGTCACTCTAATTGGTCTTGTGGTCACTTGAGTACTTTCTGAAATTTAGACTCTTTAGATTCATTCATATGGTCGGTGGAGAGTATTCATGTAGTCAATCAAGTACTCCTTACCATTTCTTGAGAACTTAGTAAAATTTCACTCCTTTGAATTCATGGTTGACAGTTAGGCTTTCTTGTTTTTACAGTCACTTCCAGAAACATGATTTTTTATTATTAATCCAAGGAATTACTAGCCTAATCCAATAATATCTAATTTTTTATAATCAAAAATCATGACATAAATAAATAAACACTATTAACTAATGAACCATGTAAATATAAATATGTTATATCATACAATCAGTTAACATACTTACATGAAATGAATTACTCCCCCAATTGGGATTATCAAAAATAATGAAAAAAGGGTGATAAAGTAAAGATAAACATTAAAGAAATAAATTGAAAAAAATATATTTCATTGATATTAAAAAACAAAATTATTATATAAGGCCCTATCATAGTCCCTAATTAGAATTTAATTCATCAGGCTCTCGAATGGTATAGGGATAAATGGGGGTTTTCCTTTTCTAATAACTGGATTAGAAGGAGGTGTATTTAGAGTTGAAGAAGAAACTCCTAGAATCATAAAAAATTAGAAAAATGCTTGATTTGATAAAGGGATTGAGGTAGGCTAATACTGAAAGGTCCTATAAGAGCTGGTGCAGGATAAATAAAGGAATCTAGAACAAAAGTAGATATAGAAGCTAGAGTAGAGGTAGAAGATGACACATATGTATGGGAAGTGGATATTCTAGGTACAGGAAGATTCAAAGGTTCTAGAACTAGAGAATTGTCAAAAAACATGTAAGGATCCAAGATCCTGGTAATTTATATCATAGCTCTAGACCCACGCTCTATGCATTCAAATAAATCATCTTTCTTGGACACAAACTGATCCATTATAGGTTCCATAATTAATATATTCTCTACAATATCTTTGAAATTTGTGGCTAAGAGATTCATTTTGAGGACTCATTATAAATATTGAAACTGATTCTTCATGTCTATCTTGGTGTAAGTCATTTTGAGATAATACTTTATAACTCCCTTAATTACATATTTTTCCTTTGTAGTTTTTATTTATTATTCCCTAACCATGTTATAAAACTCCACATCATGGGAATCAATATCCATATGAAATTGATTCCTTAAATCCTTAAAAAATTTAATATAATTTTCATTTCCACATGTATAATTACTTTGATAAGATCCTCATCTATAGAAATGGATGTAGGAGGAGAATAAGTACAGGGTCTGGAAGGACTTGTGATAGATATAATATTTCTATTGTTTTTTCATAACTATTGTAATGATTTAAATCCCACTAATGTGTCACTTTACGTGAAATTTCATTATTTTTAGAATTTAGGGATGTTTTGAGCTTGAAATAGAATATTTCACAATTCTATAATTTTAACAGTTTTCAAAAGATTCTGTATTTTAGGGTGTAGCAAAAAGACACTTCGTGCTAGGATCTTCACTTGCAGCACGACACAGGAATTTGGAGAAAGATTTAGAGATAGAAAAATGGAGTGACACAGTTACACGTCATGTAATGCCATTACACATCATGACTTTTTCAAAGATAATTTTCCACACATAACAAGTTGTGACTTCAGTACACACTGTGAAAGGAAAATACACATCGTGAAACCAGATTACATGATGTGATAATTTTTAAGATAAGTCTTCAGGGAATATTATGCCAAGATTCATGAAGACTGTTTACTGAAGGATTACACATCATGTAATTCCATTACACATCGTGAAAGTGTTGACACGCAGAAACAAAAATGTGATGCATTCGAGGTTTTTTATGGATGTCCCAATAAATACACTTCTCAACCACTACTTTGGAGTATTATGGGACAAGAGGGAGTTGTGTGACACCAACATACATCCACAAGATGATTCAGACCCCCCCCCCCACTTCCATTCTTCTCGGGGAGGGAGTGTGGAGATTGATACCTTGAGGAATATATTGAGAATTGATGTTGGGATAGATAAAATGAAGGCTTCTCAAGTGATGCGAGTCTAAGCACCAAGTGGTTGCGGATGGAGACACCCGACGAACACTCACTTCTGAGTTTTGTTATTATTGTGTAATCTCTATCTTTTTTAAATTCTATTGAACATATAATTTTTTAATGAATGTGGTTGTTTTATTTCTTAAATATATTTTCATCGAATTTTTTTGTATAGTTGTTAAATATATAAAGTAAATTAATTGACTTCACTATTTAAAATTCCTTGGTGAGGTCATGTCGATGATCATAGTGGGTTTAATTAGGTTTGATTTCTTGGAGGTCTTCAAGTAATTGAATCACTTCCATAGGCAGGACAAAAATCATGTTGAGGTATTGATATGATGTCTATTCAAATTTGAGTGTTCACTTGGGGGTCTTTGGGGTGCATTTAGAAATTAAATTGAGAAATATTTTTAAACAAGGAAGAGGGGAGTGTCTGAGAAATTTAAGATTGACTACGACCACTATTTTAATTCTGAATTAAAACTCATTTTATTTCCTATAAATTTTATATCTTGTTCTTAAATCTTTCTTGAACTTTTTTTTACATATTTTCTGTAGTGTAAATATTAATCAAATCCCCATATTCTTTTCTTCTTGAAAAAACAAACAAAAAAAGTTATAGTTTTTCAACTCAAATAGAAACCTCCTCGAGAGACAATCCTGGGACTTCTATATAGTATTAATCTAGGGGATAAATTATTTATTGTGGTTTTCATGACAAAAACTCTCACATCAACCAGCATCATTATTAGGTAGGTTTCATGAGTTGATTTTATAAAAAATGTTTTTTTTCATGACCTGAAAATATGACCTGAACTAGTTACCTTTAGATTATAAAATTGATAGAACATTTCACTATAGGTTTAGAGATACTAGAAATCCCCCTATCCCAAGTAGTGAATCTTTCACTAACACACTTAGAAATAAATTAGTGAAACTGAAATTTTAATGTATGAAAATAGAACCTTGAAATAATTGGCTTCATCCTATGATGAAACCTTAGAAAATCCTGTGGAATATCCCAACTCACCTACTAGGTTTGAAATTAAATATGGTTTTATCCAACAAAATACAAAATTTAATAGGTTTATAGGTGAATACCCACATAAAAACCTTCATGAATTCACCTATCTTTATGTCAACATGAAACCTCAAAGATTTGATGCAAATGAAATAAAATTGAGGTCATTTCCTTTTTCATTAGAATGAGTTTACAAAGAATTTTTTTTTATTAACATTCAACTTTGATTACATATTGGAATGAATTAAAGAAACTTTTCCTCAAAAAAATTCTAGCTACCTCAAAAAATACTTCTATTCGAAAGGAGATTTGTGGAATTAGAAAAACTCAAGGTGAAACATTTCATGAGTACTGGGAGCAATTCAAAAAACTATGTTTTATCTTCTGCCACCATCAAATCAGTGTCTAAATTTTGATTCAGTATTTTTATGAGGGATTGTGTCTCACTAATAGAAGCTTGATTGATGCTACTATGGGAGGGGATTTAGTAGACAAGACATCAGTAGCTTCTAGGATATTAATTACAAACATGGCCCAAAATACACAATAATTTGGAATAAGACGTCATCTTCATGTCAAATCTTCCCAAGAATTATCCACTAATAGTCTTGAAAACGACATGATTGTGATTCAAATTTCTGATCTTACTAACATGGTGAGGTCAATGATGTTGTCCAACAACCCACCAACACCACCCAAAACTGAATCAACTTTTCAAATGAAAGTCCATTGTGTAATTTTCTCTTCCAATGAAAATTTTAGTGATCAATTACCACAAATGAAAGATCCTTTTGAGAAACATAATGCAGTATTTCCTAGAAACCCCTTTAAATCAAACCAACAAAGGCCATTTAAAACTTACCAAAATTTCAATCAGGGTTGGAAAAACCACTCTAATTAAATATTTTGATAGCTCGAACAACCTAGAAACTTATTCCAAGTTCAATAATGTAATTCTTAACCAATATATTTCAATGACCAAGCCAAAGATCATTCTAGATGAAACTTTTAGACTACTCCTCCCACTCAAAAATCAGAGACCAACCTTGAAGAAGTAAAAAAACAACAACAAAAAACCTCTTTAATACCTTGATGACTCAAATGGGACAACTTTCCTCTGATGTTAATTGAATGAAAAGTAAAATGAATAGTGGTTTACTATCACAACCTCAAGTGAATCTGAGAGGTAAAGTAAAGGAAAATTTGAGTGAAATTGAACTTAGGAGTGGAAAAAGATTGAATAAACCTCAATATTAGAAACTCAAACCTATTGATGACACTGTTAAAACTAATTCCACTACTCATATAAAAGTTGTAAATTATAAAATTGATTTGAATGGAAATACAAATTCAAGAGAAGAAATTTTTTTTGAAAGAACAAATAATGATTGGAAGAGGATGTTTGGTCTTTATGTTTCCCCAAACAATACTCAGGTTAGCTCAAAAACATTCAAACCACCACTACCTTACCCTATGAGTGAACCAATAGTGAAATAAAGTGTTGAAAAAGAGTTGTACAAGGATTTTTTGGAAACTTTTAAGAAATCCCAAGTCAATATACCTTTTCTTGATGTTTTCAAACAAATTCCAAGGTATACTAAGTTTCTGAAAGAGATTTATACCCATAAGAGGAAATTTAAAGGATATAAAAAATTCAACTTATGGGGGAATGTTTCATTTATGATTCAGCATGATTTTAAGACCAAATATAAAGACCCAAAAAACTTTACCATTCCCTACACCATTGAGAAATGTGAATTTAAAGATTTCATTCTTGATTTATGGGCCTCTATCAATGTTATTCCACATTCTATTTACTCATCTCTTCGGGTTGAAGAATTGAAACCCTTTATAATTATCATTCAACTTGGAAAAAAAGTACTACCAGGACTACTGGAGTTATAGAGGATTATCTAGTTTAGGTTAGATACATTATTTTTTCCTATGGATTTCAATGTATTGGATATAGAATATGATCGGTTTGGAACCCATGCACCTCTCATTCTAGGGATACCATTTTTGAAAACAGTAAAATAAATCATCAATGTTCATAAAGGGACACTTTAATTGTAATTTGGAGGAATGTTTTTCATTTTATTATTTTTCATTCCATGAAACACCCAATTGAGGATCATCCATCCCCCTAAATAAACATGATTTATTGGTTTTCCATTGAGATGTTCCCTAATTTTTCATGTGATGAAATACCAACTACATATTTCAAATACGGGAATTTTTTTATTACTAAATCTGATCAACAAGAGGTTGAAAGAAATATTGTTATGAGTATTGGGATGTTGAGATCTCTGATCTTAGTATTGATAAAAATTTATTTCTAGTAACCCTTGAACCTACTAGTGGTATCCCTAGATATGTTTCCAATTTTACACATGAAAAAAGTATTGTGAAAGTTTAATGTGATCGATGAGATGAATGTCCATTAAAATCTGTAGCTTCACTAAAAAATCACACTTATGAGAAGTGTAATTTGATCAATGAAAAAACCCACCTAATTTATAGTTCAAACCACTTCATGAGAACCTCAAATATGCTTTCTTAGGTGTGAATGAACAATTCCCTGTTATAATTTAAAAATATTTTTCAAGGGACCAAGATATCAACTGTTAGGAATCCTTAAGACCCACAAGAATTCCATAGGATGGACTCTATCTGATTTAAGTGGAATTAGTCCCTCAGTGTGTATGCATAGAATTTTTTTGCAGGAAAATTCTAAACCAGACAGACAATTTCAAATGATATTGAACCCAACACTTTTAGAGGTTTTTAATAAATAAGTCACCACACTGTTGGATGATGAAATTATTTTTCCCATATCTGATAGTCAATGGGAGATTCCAGTTCAGGTTGAAACTTTTATAGATGACTTCACTATTTATGTCACATCATTTTAAAATTGTATGAAAAGTTTTACCCACGTTATTGAAACTTTCATTGGTAAGAATCTTGTTCTCAAATATAAAAAAAAAAATCCATTTCATAGTGGGTAATGGCATTTTTCTTGGTCATGTTGTGTCCCTCAATGGAATTCAAGTTGATGAATCCAAAGTTGAGGTTATTTATTTATTTCCATACCCAAAAATAGTGAGATATGTTATATCATTCCTTTTCCATGATGGATTTTATAGGAGATTCATAAAGGATTTTAGTAAGGTTTCACTTCCATTCTCAAGATTCATCCAAAAATATGCCCCATTTTTCTTTGATGAGAATTGTAAATATGCCTTTTGGGAGATGAAACAAAAACTGATAACCCCTCCCATTGTTCGACCACCCAAATGGGACTTTCCCTTTAAAATCATGACTGATGAATCTGACTTTTCTCTTAGGGCAGTGTTGAGTAAAAGGTTGGAAAATAAATATCATGTGATTAACTATGCCTCTAGAACTTTATATCAAGACCAATCAAACTACAAAATAACTGAGAAGGAACTATTTTTTGTTGTCTTTTCTTTGGAAAAATTTACCTTCTATCTACTAAGATCCATGGTGGTTTTTTTCAAAAATCATTCTATAATCAGATTTTTGATGAAGAAAAATGATGAAAAACTAAGACTTTTGAGATGGATATTGTTGTTACATGAGTTTTATATTGAAATAAACGATAAAAAAGAAATTTATGACCTTATTGCTGATCATTTGAGATGGATACCATCTGTTTTGAATGGAAAACTTCATATCTTTATTCTAATTAAAGAAACCCTTCCATATGAGGAGTTGTTTGCTTGTCAAATTGAAAGACCACAGTTTTATAATCATGTGAATTATTTGGTTTTTGATGAATTTCCCCACCATTTTTAAAAGAATCAAATTTTTAAACTTATGACTGATTCAAATAATTAAATTTTGGATAATCCTTACTTGTGGCATATTGGTAGCGATCAAATGATTAGGGGATGCATTAAAAATTATGAATTTCAATCCATATTACATTTTTTCCACACTTTGAGCTATAGAGGACACTTTGGGGCATAAAGAACAGCAATAAAAGTACTTGATTTTGGTTTATATTGGCCCACCATTTTTAGTGATGCTTTTGAATTTTTTAGAACCTATAAAAATTGTCAATTATAAGAAAACATTGCCAAAATTAATGAGATTCCACAACAACCTATTTTGTTTTTTGATGTATTTTATGTATGGGTAATGGAATTCTGGGGCCTTTTCCTAATTATTTTGGATATCTTTACATATTTCTTATTGTTGACTATTTCTTCAAATGGGTAGAGGATATTCCCATGAGAACTGATGATGCCAAAATTGTGTCCAAATTTGTGAAAATAAATTTTTTTTCAAGGTTTGGATTTCCAAAGTTTCTAATTATGAATCAAGGTAACCACATTTGTAATAGGACATTGGAATAACTTTTTAAGATATATAGAGTTCTTCATATGTTATATACACCCCATAATCCTCAAAAAATGTAATGGATAAGTTTTCCAATAGAGAAATCAAACAAATTTTGGAAAAAAAATGTGAACCCAAATAGAAAGGACTAGAGTTTGAGACTTTATGATGCACTCTAAGCCTACATGACTGCATTCAAAACCCCAATTGTGATGTCACCATTTATATTACTCTATGGTAAAGCTTGTCACATAATAGTTGAGTTAGAACACAAATCTTTTTGGGTTGTCTATACATGTAACATGAATCTATTTTCTACTAGAAAAGAAAGAAATTTTGGTTTTAAAAGAGCTATAGTAGATCATAAATAATGCATATGAAAGTTCCATGTTGTATAAGGAAAGAACTTTATCCTTATATTATGGGATGGTTCTCAACAAAAAAATCATTGAAGGATACAAAGTGTTGCTATTTGATTCCATATTCAAGTTATTCCTAGGTAAATTTCGTTCCAAATAGTCTAGGCCTTTCATTATTACTCATGTTTTTCCTTTTGGTGAAATACAGATAAAACAACTAGATAAAGGGACACCATTCATAGTCAATGGGAATAGGTTGAAGCTGTTTAGAGAGAATTTTCAAGATCCTTTAGGGGAGGAGATCCATATTAATGAAGCTAAATATAATTGATGACAGGTTGTGTCTTTCCTTATCACTTATTTTTTATGTCTTTAATATCATGAATTTCATTCTCACATATTTTTTCACATTAAGGATATTGTACAGAATATGTGGGGAAGAGGAACATTCTAGGTAGATTAGGATTTTTTGTTCTTTCCTTTTTAATTTGTTGTTTAATTTTTCTATACATTTTTAGTGTGTTTCTTTTCAAATTTTGTGTTTTATTTTAAAATTTTTTAAAAAAACAAAAACAAAAAACATATGAGCTTAAATGATAATATTTTTAATCTTTGAAAATCATGCCAAGGATTAAACCAATTGATCCCATAAAACTGAACATAAATTAATGCTAAAAATGACATTGTTTCAAGTTCAAAAATATGTAAATTTATTGAAAAGACCTTTGATTTTTGAATCTCATTCCATATATCATTGTCTTTATCATTGAAATCCCCATTATTGTGAGGCTTCTGAACCCATTTTGACATCTTCAGATTCACCTATTTTCTTAAGAGAACCAATACATGCTTGTTTAAACAAGAAATTGATTTATTTCTTCCAAACCTTTAGGGATGAGGTACTTATAATTTAAATGATTAAGGGATTTTTTGGATTTTAAATCCCATTTTTCATGATTAGAATATTTAATTTGGCCTTTATTATACATTTTATATTTCTTAATCCCTTAGTATCCATGTATAGCCTATTAGGTTATCCATATTAAAAGAAACATTTCCCTTTCCAACATACTCTAGAATTATAAATGCATGATCTAGTTGAACTTAAGTGTAGGGGGGAAATTATTTTTGATGGATGCCTTATTTTTTATTTATTTGGGTATATATTCAAACTTTGAACATATTTTTTTGCTACTGGAAAATATTTTGCTGAGAGTTGTGCCAATATGGAGCTCTCAAATGAAATGGATTTGTGCCTATTTGGAGCTCTCAATGGAAGAAAGTTGTGACCTATCTAGAAATTTCCAAAAAAATAAAAGAAAATATTCATATTTGATGTCGAAATATTGATAGAATGGGATAGAAAAAATATGCTTAGAGTTGAGTTTCTAAAAAGGAGAGTACGGAGGAGATCAAACTTGAGTGAAAATTAGATTCATGTATTTTTTTCTTCATAAAGATCCAAAACCTCCTTATTCGACCTCAGAATTTTTCACATTTGAAACCCACTGACCTTAAGCCACATATCAACCTTGAAAAATCTTTATGATAATCACAAGTTCATAGATCACATCAGGTGGAGATGTATAAATTTATCAAGCCTATGGTTATTCTTGCATTAGTTTGGATGATAAAATCCTTGTTGAAAATATATATTTTTATGTTGAGAGAGAATTAATGTGAGGTAAGTGTGTTGTGTTCATAGAAGGATAAAATAAGTGGAAATGTATTTAATGATATAAATTGAGAATGTGAAATATTTTTTTTAATGATGCATGATATATTTTGATTCTTGGTAATAAATTTGTAAATCTCAAAGGTAGTGTTTTGAATTTTCCTTGATTTGATGCTCACTTTTCTAGGAGTCCAGGTTCTAAGTGTGGGGAAATTGATATATATAATATTTCCACTATTTATCAAATCTATTTTAATGATTTGAACCCCAAAAATGTGTCATTTTATTTGAAATTGCATTGTTTTTTCGAATTTAGGGATGTTTTGATCTTGAAATAGAAAATTTCACAATTATATAATTTTAACTATTTTCAATAGCTTCTATATTTTAAGTTGTAGATAAAAGACACTTCGTTCCATGAGCAAAGCGAAGTGATGCAACACCAGATTTTGGAGAAAGAATTGGAGCTGGAAAACTAGAGTGACATAGTTACGCGCCATGTACTTTCATTACACATCATTACTTTTTCAAAAATATTTTTCACATAGGACACATATTGACTTCATTACATACTATGAAATTCAAATAAACATCATGAAACAAGATTACACAACATGATAATTTTCAGGATAAGTTTTTAAAGAAGATTACGCCAAGATTTGTGATGATTGTTGACTAAAGGATTACATTCCATGTAAGTCCATTACACATCTTGAAAGTGTCGGCATGGAGAAAAAATAAATAAATTTGATTCATCTGATATTTTTGATGTATTTACCTATAAATACACCCCTTGGTCGCTGCTTGGAGTAGTCTGGGATAAGATGGAGTTGTGTAACACCAACATACATCCGCCAGACGATCTAGATCCCCCCTTCCATTCTTCTTTAAGAGGGAGTGTAGAGATTGATACCTTGAGTAAGATGCCAATAATTGATTCTGGGATGGATAAAATGAAGGTTTCTCAAGTGATGTGAGGTTAATCACCAAGTGGTTGCGGATGAAGGCACCCAATAGACACTCTCTTCCGAGTTTCATTCTTATTGTGTAATCTCTCTCTTTTTGAAATTCTATTGAACTTATATTGTTTAAATGAATGTTGTTGTTTTATTTATTGAATATATTTTCATCAAATTCTTTTGTATGGTTGTTCAATCTATGAAATAAATTAATTTAATCCACTATTTAAACTTCTTCGGCAAGTTCTTACCGATGAGAATAGTGGGTTCAATTAGGTTTGATTGCTTAGAGGTCTTATAGTAATTTAATCACTTCCATAGGAAGGAAAAAAATCATGTTGAGGTATTTATATGATGTATATTCAAATTTTAGGTTTCACCAAGGGGTCCTTGGGGTTCATTTAGAAATTAAACTGAGAAATATTTTTAAACAAGGAAGAGGGGAGTGTCTGAAAGGTTTAAACGTTTCGGTGGCCACTATTCTAATTCTGAATTCAATCTCATTTTATTTCCTATCAATTTTCTATCTTGTTGTTAAAATTTTATTACACTTTAGTTTAAATATTTTCTATAGTATAAATTTAAATCAAATCTTCATATTATTTTATTCTTGCAAAAATAAACAAAACAAAAGTGACAGTTTTGTAACTCAATTTGCAACCTCCTCAAGAGACAATCCAAGGACTGTTATACTGCATTTATCTAGGGATAAATTATTTATTGAGGTATTCATGAAAAAACCCTCAAATCAATTGGTTATTACAAAAGGATATCTTTTATCTAGATTAGTAAGAATATTTATCAAGTCTACCTGAAGAGATCCAATTTGTAGCTGTAAATATTTTATCCGAGTTCTAAAACTCCCAAGATCATGATCCATATGATCTAAATTTTGAAAAATATTAGGTTGTATATGTGGAACCACACTCTCAATATTAAAGGAAACATATTCCTCCCAATCATATTCATTATCACTATTGATACTAATAAAAAATTGTTTAAACCCATCCAGAAGATCATTCTTGAACTAGATAAAATCAGTTGAAGTAATAATTGAGGTATAAGTAGTTATAGATGGTTGAGGTAGATAATGTATAGCTTGATGAGATGAAGCTAGGATAATATTAGGAGTTGAGTCAATGAACACAAAATCATAAGTTCTCAACATAGATTCTTCATTATCTAAATAGTTGTCCTAAGGCTTCTTAATTTCTTGAATTGGACTATTTAAATATTCAATGACTATAAATTCAGTCCTAGGAGATGAATCATAAATATGATCACCCTAAAATATATTATCTAAAACATGTTTTGGATAATAATTTATAGGTTGTCCATAATAATTATATCTAAATATCTCTTGTATAATATCTAAGTGACCTTATTCATAAGTTAATAGAGAGGAAGGAGCCCGTTCAACCTTATTTAAGGTAATAAGAACAAAAACAATAGCCATTCCACTAGGTTTGAGTGGACTTTCACCATTATCATCATCTCCATTATCATTAAGAGTAGATGAATCCAAGAAAAAGAAAGGATTTTTATGAGATTTATCTTCTCTATGAGTTTTTGAATCAAAAATAGGTTCTCCCCCTATTTAAAACATAATAGGATTGTCTACAACTATATCTTCATTAGTATCACTCCCCGATTCAGTGAGTTTTGGTCCAAATAAAATAAAACTAGGATTCTTCTCCCCCTAAAGAGTTTCTACTATTTACCTTCTTAATTAAACCACTATTGGGACTTCTAAATCCGTTGAAACTTCCTAAACAATAGAGTATACCATGTTCTCTTAATAATCTCTTTTAGCCTCTTCAACAACGTCAGTAGTAGATTGAGATCCACTCTCATTAGATAAGTAATTAGGTTCAACTATCTGGTTAAGATATAATCCTAGATTTTATTACATCCCTTGTCTTTATAGAGTTATTTACAGGATTGAATTTATCATAAATATTATACTCATATGATACCCACATCTTTTTTCATGTATTATAGTAGATTTTCTTCCTCTTATATATGGTTTGGTTAAGAAAAATACCACCTGAAAGTATTGGCTTTTCTACCCTCTTTGGAATAAGTCTATTCTATTCTAGTAGAGATGAAATAAAATTATGGTAGGGTAGAGTATTAAATATTTATGAAGTATTACTCAACACTTTCATATGTCTTATTAAAAATTTGGGTAGATTTATCTGAATCCCATGAACCATAAAATATAAAAGGAAGAGGTATTGGTGAATAATAGTACTTAAATACCCCTTTCTAGGGTAGATAGTGTGATTTATAAACTTCATCCATAGCCTACACTCTCAATTTAATTTACTATCACTAGGCCTTAAATGGTTTCTATCACTAGTTAACTCTTCTAAAGTATTTCCAATATCAAAATGTGGATCATTTAAAGGATAAGAACTTTGGTAATCCTAATACTCACCTTGATGCAATACTTTTAAGATATTATCCTAAAGAGTCGAATAAAAATCCCATTAATGACCATCAAAAAAGGTTCTAATGTGATTTGATTGATATATAGCTTTAAACACCATATTCAAAAAAAAACTCCTTCATTAATCAAGGATAGAAAAGTATATTATCATCCAAGAACCAATAATTCCATAATTTTCAAGGTATGACTCTCCAAACTAGAGAAAGACTTTCCCTAAACCACTCAACATCTACTTATTTCTATAGAGAGACTTCACGTGAAAAAATATGCAGATTCAAGAGTTTTCTAGATTCACTTATGCTTTACTTATATCTTTTCTAAGAATCAGAAGCTTTGGTAGAATATTCCTTGAAAGATCACTTCATCTAGACTACTCAAAACAGATATTCAAAGGTCAAAAGCCTGTGATTTAATTAAACGAAGTATCGAAAGAGGGTTCATCTCGAGTTTTAAAGGGATATGAAAAATTCTATTCTATTTTTGGATATTAAAATAATTTAGGTCTCAATGTATAGTAAAATTTAGGAAAAAAAATAAAATATTCTTAAAATATTTAAAAACATATACGGTATATTTAAGGAAAACAAATTAATTGAATATTCCTTATAATAAAAACTTATCATTATATATTAATTGTACATAATATATATATACCAAATTAAACAAAAAATATTTTAAACATAGTCAATCATTCCTAACTCATTTATTATATACTTTTACTTCTCACAATTCATAGGCTTTATAAAAATGTTAGTAATCTAATGTTTTATACTAATGAATTTAAGAGTGATATCCCCTTTTTGAAAATGATCACTCAAAAAGTGAGGTATTATATCAATGTTTTTTGTCTTAGAATGAGATACAAAATTTTTGTAAATGTAAATATCACTTCTATTGTTATAATTTATAGGTGCATTTATGGGATGATATTTAGAGTCTAACAAGGTGTGTTTCATCCATAGTATATATGCACAACAATTTCCTATAGTAATGTACTTAGCTTTAGCAGTAGATAATGAAACTGAATTATAATTTTTAAAATACTATGATACTAGGGACTTGAAAAACAAATGACATGTTCTAGATAGTATTTTTATATCTAACTTACAACCATTAAATACTGCATAAGAATATATAATTAATTCAAGTTCATGTTCTATATAATTGAATAATCCTAAATTATTTGTACTTTTTAGGTATTTTAAAATCCTTTTAACACTAGTTAAATGATATTATCTATGATTTTTTTGAAAAAGTGCACACAAACACATATTAAACATAATTTTAGTTAGGTTAGCTGTTAAGTAAAGTAAAATCCCAATCATACCTCTTTAAATAGTTTGGTCATCTGTTTTTCTAGTTTCATCAAGATCTAATTTATTGGTAGTCCTCGTTGCAGTATCAATTCCTTTTGAACTATCCATTTCAAAAATATATATAATACCTTCAATATATTTACTTTAGTTTAAAAAAAATTATTCTTTATTTTGAAATATTTGAAACCTGAGAAAAAATTTTAGTTTACCCATTAAACTCATTTAAAATTCATTTTTCATTAGTTTTGAAAATTCAATACAAATAATTTCTTGAGGAACCAAAAATAATATCATCAATATATATTTTTCAAATAAAAATATATTTCAAAGTTATTTGGATAAATAGGGTAGTATTAGTAACACCTTTTGTAAATCCATTTGAAATAAGAAAAGTATTGATCCTATTATACCAAACTCTAGGAGCCTACTTTAAAACATAAAGTGATTTTGTTAGTTTGGAAACATGATTTGGTAAATGAGTATTTCAAAATACTGAGGTTTTGTTCTACAAAAACATCATTAATAATATAAAAAATTAAGAAAATCATTATTAGCTTACATTTGATAAAATTTTAAATTAAATGTGTTTCATAAACAAGTAGTATCATAATGGATTCAATTCTATATATAGGAGAAAAGGTTTCTTCATAGTCAATGCCTTTTTATTAACTATAACCTTATGCTCCCAATCTTTCTTTATTTCTAATAATATTTCATGATTCATAAACCTTGTTTCTATATAACTATTTAGTACCAAGGGTTTAATAGTATTTAAATCTTATGACTAGTTCCCATACTTTATTCCTTTCAAACTGATTCAATTCTTCTTAAATATCCATCACCAAATGTTTAGCACTAAGTTCCTCATTAATTTTCTAGGGTTCAAGCTATGAAAAAAAAATATTGATGTTCAACCCGGTTTCTAAGTGATTTTTGAGTTATATTTTCTATATTTATATTTATAATAGTATCATTTAAAGGATGGTCTCTATGGATTCTAATGGTTCTAGGTATACTAGATTCCTCTAAGTTTTCTTTAGGGTCTAGTTCCTTTGAAAGGTATTTTATAGGATATTTTTAAAGTAAATTAGCAGTAAGATCATTGGTCTTGGAGGTGTTATTTATATTTAAATTGGACATATCATCCTCTTGGTTTTAAAAGGAAACTTTAGGTTTATGTGGATGTATTTCATCAAATTTAACATGAAAATATTATTCCACTAAATTTTTTATTTTATTAAAGACTCTATAGGCTTCACTAGATGTATAATAACCAATAAAAATTCATTCATTGCTCTAAGATGCAAACTTATCCAGATTATCCTTTGTATTAGAAATATAAACTTTACAGCCAAAAACTTTGAAATAATTTACCTAATGATTTCTCCAATTCCCTAATTCATATGGATTCTTATTTAAAATATGTCTTATTAAGATAGTGTTAATTACATAAAAACATTTGTTTACAACATCATCTGAAAAATATACTAGTATGTCATATTCACTATGTATGGTCTAGACTATCTATTGAAGAATCTTATTCCTTAATTCAACCACCCCATTTTGTTGAGGTGTTTGAGGATCATATAAATCATGATTATATCCATTTTTTATCAAAATTATTCAAAGTATTAATTTTCAAACTCACAAATATGATCACTTGTCACACTCTTAATGGTAAGTCCACTAAGTTTCTCTACTAAATTTGAATACTTTTCAAAACATCTACAATATTCACTTTTGTAAGTTAGGAAATATACCCAATTAAACCTTGAATAATCATCAATAATTTCATAATCATAATGTTTTCCTACTCAAATTTAAACTCTAAATATTCCAAACAAATCCTTGTGAAATGATTCTAGCAGTTAAGAGGTATAAACCTATTTATTTGGTTTTAAAGTAACTTTATATTGATTTCGCTTTTGATGGGGATTTCACACTTTAAATTTTAAGAAATCTAGATTAGGTATATCCTTGACTAAACCATTTTTGGATAACCTTATAATAGAGTATATATTATAGTGTCCAGGTATCATGTCCCACAACCAATATTCATGATGAAAGGCATTTAAAAAAGAAACATTTTGAGAAAATGAATAGTTTGAATCTACTATATAAACATTATAATTTCTCAAGGAAATAAACACTAAATTATAATTATAATCATAAATATTTCAAGAATTATTCTCAAAATTAATATATAATCCATCTTCAAACAATTGAGATATGCATATAAGGTTGAACTTTTAGCTATAAATAAATAAAACGTTAGAAATTAGGAAATTTTTAGAGTTACTAACTTGAAAAAGGACAATAATTTTCCTTTTACATTGTCACTAAAGGTGACATGACCACCATCTACTCTAGTCAAATTATATAATCTTGATAAATCCCATGTCATGTGTCTAGAACACTGAATATATAGATACCATAGATTTGTATAGGATTTTTCAAATATATTTCCTATAATAAATCAAATGTACATTGATTTTGGTACCCAGATCTATTTTGGTCTACAAATTTTAGAAATCAAAGATTTAGAAATCTATATCTATTTGACATATTTATTCCAAAATTTATGATCAAACTTAAAAAAATTAGAGAAATAAGATCCCTTAGGTCCATACTGGATTGATCCAAATTTAAATTCTCAATATGTATTGTTTACTATATATTTATTTATAATATTTGAAATATTAATGAAATAATTTTTATAAAGTTTGTTTTTCTATCCAAACTGATAAAAAAAACTATATCTTAGTTTTGGTACACAATGACCACCTAGAATTTTATTACGGGTTTCATTTCTTATAGAAAAAAACTTTAATATATTTCTTTTGTTACTTATTTACTAATTTTAAATCATTTCTCTCTTTAAACAGTAGTTGGTTCTTTTTATTTTCGATAATAAGATTAGATTTAATACAAGAAAATAATGCCTGTTTCTTTAAATTTTTATATTTATCTTTAAGTACATTAAAGGTATATTCCATCATATTGAAATAATAAAAGATATCAACATTGGACATATCATTTTCATCATAATTTTCATTTTTTATAGCTATCATAAATATAAGTAGAATAATTAGGAATATAACCTCATATGTGTTTTCTATAAAACACATATTATCCATTTCATTGTTGTCCTCCCTACTAAATCAGATTCAATGAATATATCCTCAAAATCAATCTAAGTTTACTTTATTGACTTCTTGTAATTATTACCTTTATCCTCATACTTTTTCTTGAATTTAAAATTTGAAAAATCTTACTTAATATGTCCTTATCTCTTAAACTCATAGTAGGTAACTTCAAAATCACCATCTTTCTTCCAACATTATTACTTATCAAATTTCCTTTAAATTTTAATTTCTTGAAGAACTTTTATTTTTATATAATTTCTTGAATTTTATGGATCTATTCATAATTATCATTTCAACCATAACTTCCAATGGTGCTCTCTTCTTTGACTATTTCATTAGTCTTTGACTAACATGCCTTGAATATAATAGAATTTTTAGTTCAGTAACATCATCATTTTTCTAAATCCCTTCTGCATACATCATTAGTTTTCCTATTAACCCTTTAATTGGAATATTTCTCACATCATGTGATTCTTGTATGGATATAGCAATGCCTCTCCATCTATCTAGTAAGCATCTTAAAATTATCATCACTTATAACTTGTTATCAATGGTATTTCTCGGTGCATGTATCATATTTTTTATTTAATTAAACCTAAGATAAATATTAGAAATATAATCATTATTCTTAATTTAAATGTATTATATTTAATATTATAAGTATTTAATCTCATTTATTTAACATTTGATGTGCCTTTATGAGATACGGATAAAGTTTCAAAAATTTCATAAGTTATAGCATAAGAAAATATTGTATTGGATTAATATTATCTAAGTGCACAATATAAATAATTCATTACTTTTTAATTAAAATTGTAAGCATCACTCTAGCTAGCTCTTGCAGCTTTAGTTTTTTCATATTTAACTTATATTATTATCCAGATTCCAAAACCCATGATTTCAGGATGTATTTTCATTTTAATTTTCCATTGAGCATAGTTTTTACCATTAAAATATAGAGGTATTTTATTATAAGTTCCCTCAAGTTTATTATTATCCATAAAAATATAAATTTATAATTAATAGAAATTTAGATATTTTGGGTAAAAATTTGATCATAGTTAAAACTAGATAAATAAAATAAGAAATAAATAAACCCTCTGATACCAAATATTGGTCAAAGTGGGGTAATCAATAGGGGGTTGAATTGAGTATCCAATAAAAAAATTGTTAAAAAAATTTTTTAAGAAAAAATCTCCAATTTTTTAATTATCCCAGTTAACTAATACAATTGGTGTATCTAATTTAATTATTTTAAAAAAACATATCATAAGTTTAATAAAAATTAATTTAGAATAATAAAAACTCAGTTAGAAAAATATTATGATCAACCTAATATTTTTATATTTCTCTACTTACATAAAACAATAGAAATATCACATGTAAAAGATAGTTATCAAAGTATAGTTTCCAAAAATATGTTTAAAAACGGTTTTAAAACAAAGTAACAAAAACTTTGAAACACACATCGAACTATAAAAATACATTTGGTTTAATCACAATCAAAGATATAATCCTCTCCAATTAATGGTAAAATTATTCTAATAACTTTTATTAAAAATAAACTGATAATCCACATCCTGGATTAGCTATAGATTACAATATCAAACAAGGATATCCAGACCAATACACAGCCACTTCCACAGTTTTCATGGGTGAAAAAATAAGAATAAAACTATGTAATATTATTTTAGTACTATTTTATGACCTATATGAGTTTTTGATTTAAAATATTTAAAGAAAATTAAATCACAACTCAAAAGTAATAAAAACAAAGAGAAAGAGAAGTGAAAATAGTTTTATGCAGTAAAAGATTGGAGTTTGGTTGTTCAGCATATGTCTCTTCTATTCTTTATGTATTATTTTAGTTCAGATATTATATGAGAAGATAATAGGATGTTCTCAAATCATGCGTTCAAGTTCTCATAAAAACTAGAGTATTTTACTATCAAGAATAGATAATCTCACATTTTCTATACTTATAAAATTTTTCTTTTTTTTATTTGGACTTAGTCTTCTATAAAAAATAAATATTCCTCCAAAAGGATCCATTGGAACCCCATCATTATGAATCCTTGTACTTGATATGAAATTTAGGAGGAATAAATGGATATGAATTATCATTTAATTTGGTGTAGAATATAGTCATAATAAATTATATTAAAATATAATTCCCACTTTTAGACATAGTCACTTGAATTATTCCATGTAAGATTATCCATAGTAGCTCCAACACCAATTGATTTGAACTTTCAGTTGATCTAGTAATTTGAAAATTTTGACTGCCTAACAATGTCATTTCAACTGACCATATGAATGCTTTAAGTCCATATGATCACTTCATCACTTATCCAAAATACAACTCTCTCGTATGATCACTTTACTTAAACATATGGTATAATAAAGTATTATGGTAGCTCTAATATTTTATAAAAATCCCAAAATTCCCATAAAATTGATTTAACTTAATTATGTGATCAATTGTAAATTAATGTGTGATCTCTCTAATACTTGGAAAGATTTCAGACAGATTTAAGAACAATGTGGTTGCTTTAAATTGGACTAGTGTTTGCTGGGTTGATCATGAGGTTTATTGAAAATTTAGAAAGTGATCTTCCTTGGCCGATCAAATAGAGGTGTGATTGATCCAATTTTCATGCAATCACTTCAACCCTTTGCAAAAAAAATTAAGATATTGGTGGTTTTTATGAGATATAATGTGTGGTCTTTTTGATTGGTCTTGTAGTCACTTGTGTACTTTGAAAAATTCAACCACTCTAGATTCCTTCATATGTTCAATATAGAGTCTTCATGTGGTCGATCAAGTCCTCCTTACGGTCACTTGATCACTTAGTGAAATTTCACTCCTTCGAACTCATGGGTGATACTCAGACTTGATTGGATTTATGATCACTTCCATATGTAGGAAAATTTTCAAATTTCCCAAAAATATATTTGACTTTCATAAAATGCAGAATTGATTAGAAACACAGAAACATGATTTGTAATTATTAAAATAAGGATTTTTTGGGATAATCCAACATGAATCTTCCATTATTCTTTCGAGAATATACATTAAAAACTTTGGCATACACAATAAAATTAGTACCAACTAAAGTGGAAAATGGAATTCCCTTAGAGTTATAGAGTGGAAAGAAACTTTTTTTTCACATACACATGTTTGGGGGTGTGAGGTGTTTTTTAAATCCACATTTAGCAACAAACTAAAACCCCGAGGAATGAAGTGTATATTTATAGGGTATCCCAAGGAAACCATGGGATATTATCTAATAACCCCTCATACAAGAAAGTGATTTTTGTAATAAAATCCATATTTCTTGATAGAGATCACGTCCTTGAGAAGGATAGTGGGATAAAAATTGACTTCAATGGATTTGATGCTCAAGATACACAAGAGTTGTCACAGGAACAAATTTCATAGGTATCTATGGAAAAAGTTGTTCCCAAAACCCAAATACTTCATAGAAGAACCAGATAAGTATTAGGGACAAAAATATATGGTTTTTTAGTCATCAAAGATGGTGACTCGTTATTATTTGACAATAATGAACCATTATCCTATAAATAGGAAGTAGAGTCATTAGAATCTACAAGATGGAAAAAATCCATGGATTTTGAGATAGATTCCATGTATAAAAACAAAGTTTAGGTTCTGATCAACCTTACATTTGATGTAAATCATGTTTGGTGTAAATGTATTTTTAAGAGAAAACTATACATGGAAGTTAAAGTAAATATATAAAAATAATGGCTTGTGGATAAAGGTTTTAATAAATGTCATGGAATTAAATAAAATTAAACCATTTCTCCAATTTATAGGTTTAAATCCATCAGAATTATACTTGATATAAAAGCTTACCATGGCTATGAAATTTGATAAATTGATATCAAAATAATCTTATTTAATGAGAACCTTCAAGAATATGTCTATATGACACAACTAAAAGAGTTTGTGACTCCAAATTATGCCAAAAAAAATTACAAGTTATAGATATCCATTTATGTATTTAATTAAGCATCCTGGTTAGGGAACATTTGGTTCAATAAAACTATAAAAGAATTTGGTTTCATTAATAATGAATGTGATACATGTGATTAAAATCAATTTAGTGGAATTTTATTCATTATCCTAGTATTATATTTTGAAATCATATTGTTTATTGGAAATGATGTACCGGTCTTAGATACAGTTAAGGACTGGTTAAATAAGTGATTCTCTATGAAGTACTTAAGAGAAGCATACTGGATTATAGGGAACATGATCATTAATTATAAATACAAGAGGATTCTTGGAAAAATTCATGGTATATACATTAATCAGATAATGAAAATATTTAATATGGAACAATCCAAGAGATGATTGGTTCTAGTGTCACATGGCATGCATCTTTCTAAGAAAATTTTTCCTCTGACATAAGAGGAGAAATAGAGGATGAGTATGATCACATACACTTCTGTGATATGATTAATCATGTATGTCATGTTATATACTATGATTTATGTTTCCTATGTGTTGAGTATGGTAGGAAGATATAAATATAATCCAGGTGGATAGTGTTGATCTAGTGTTAAGGATATCCCTAAATATATGAGAAAAACTATGGATATGTTCCTAGTATGTGGAGCATATGAGGATCTAGTCATAAATGGTTATAATGATGATAGTTTTCAAATAGATTAGAATGGTCTGAAGTCAAATTCAATAAATTTATTTGGTCTTAATGAAGGAGTTGTGAGATGGAAGAGTTCAAAGTAACCAGTTTTCACTGATTCTATAGTAGAGTCTGAGTATATAGTGGATTTTTATATATCCAAGGAATATATTTGGATACACAATTTTTTATACAAGATTTATGTGGTTCCTAGAAGTAAATACACTATCATATTATATTATGATAATATTGTAGTGGTGTCTCTCACAATAGATCCAAGGTCACAACAACAGAAAAAGAACATACTCTATAAGTATCACCTCTTTAGGGATTTTTCTAAAAGGGTTGAAGTTTCAGTAATCATATTTTTAATTGGAAAAAATGGGTTAGGACCCTTGACTAAATCTTTATATCAATAGAATCATGATTATCATGTGAGATCTAGTAGAATGAAGGTTTTTAGTAGTTGGATATATTATAAGTTGGAGTATTTTGGAGTTGGTTCCCTATAACAAACTTCTATAGACTTTATGATTACCTATATTAATTTTTTTGAATATTAATAAACTTCTTATCACAACATTATTTTTCTTATACGTGTAAAGACCCGTAAAATTCAAGGAAAATTTTTTCTTAATTTTCTTTAGAATTTTACAAGAGCGCGGTTTCAGACGGCACCTGATTCCGAGGCCCGGAGTGCCCGGAATTAATTTCCGAAGTTTGGCTCGGGTACGTTCAGTGAACGAACGAGCGGGAATTCCTAACTTTTGATCCGGTGCTCGGAATTGAAATCCGAGGGCACCGATGAACTCGCAACGCCAATATTCGCTTAAAGAGACCCTTTTGGGAGTTGCGTTTGTTGCGAGACGAAAGTTAGTTTTTGGGAGAATTATAAAAAGTTGAATAAAAAAAAATGTGGATTCTTTTTATTTCACTTTTGTAGGTTAACTCCTCTCAAAAGGAGTTGGGGGTGGGACCCACACCCACTTAACCTACTTTGAGAGGATTAAGTGTGGTGGGACCCACACGAACCTAAACCTCTCAACTTCCCCCTTAAACTCCCCTCTCTCCCTCTTAATTGTTTGTAAACTTAACATCAAATTAATTACACATGACATGTTAATTAATTAAGTGTTATGTTTGAATTTTGAAGTTTTGAATTCCTAGGCTTGGTAAATAAAATAAGGAGAGACCTTATTTTATTTTGTTAGCCAACTTGTGTGGATTTCTTTTGAGAGCTCCTCCTCCATCTTCTTCATCTTGACGAAGAACGTTCATCTTGACGAAGAACGCTCAAACTCCGACGAAGAACGACGCCTCTCTTCTTCGTCCTCGGTGTCAACAAGAGGGAACGCCGCATCCTCCTCGGGCCTTCTTCGTCGGCAAACGAAGATCCGCCAACAACGTGTCGCATCGGACGTAACTCTTCGTCAACGGATTTGACGAACGACGACCGCGACGCCCGACTTCCGCGACGCCGTCTTCCGCGGAACGTAGAAGATTCTTTGAATCTCAAACCAGAGGTAGGGGAAGTTTTTTATTGATTATTTTATTCCATTCTTGAATCATGGATTTTTAGCATGACTAAACGTGAGGCTTTTGGATTTTCTTTAGTTATGTTATTATTTAACGTGAGGGGGGTCGGACCGCATGAACACGGCCGAACCCCCCCTCCTTAGTTCTCGTTTTATTCATGCGGGTGGAAGCAAGAGGCGTGGTGCCGTCGCACCACGCGGATGAACATGCTTATAATTTTTCCGCAACACCGTCGCGCTTCGCCGAGGAGAGACTTCAAGAACACGACGCCGTCGCGCCGCGTTGGGAGGATTCATGGCACGGTGAAAGGGGCGCGGTGCCGTCGCACCGCGCCGGACGACGAACACCGCGGCCGGTTCCGGGCCGCGGTGAGACGAGGAGACCGCGGCCGGTTCCGGGCCGCGGCGGAAGGAAAGACCGGCGGCCGTGCCGCCGGCGTCGGAAGTCGAGGGCGGGACCGGAAATTCCGGTCCCTTTGGTAAAAACCGGCCGGCCAGCGGGCCGGCCGGATGTCATAAAAACCGGGGGATTAAACCCCCGGCCGGTCCTTCAAGACCCCCCTCTTAATGAGGGGGGCGGTTCAATTAAAGAGGGGGGGGCAACAGCCCCCCGGTTTTATCAAGCCGGCCCCCATTTGCGGGGGCCGTTTTTTGGCAAAGGCACGGCTCAAGGCCGTGCCGCTTGAAGAAAAACGCGGGGCATAGCCCCGCGTGCCAATCACGTGCGGCGCCCAGCGCCGCCGCCGCGGCCCGCCGCCGCCGCCGCCGCGGCCCGCGCCGCCCCCGCCGCGGCCCGCCGCCGCCGCCGCCCCGCGGCCCGCCGCCGCCGCCCCGCGGCCCGCCGCCGCGCCGCCGCCCGTCGCCGCCTTCCGCCGCCGCCGTCCGCCGCCGCCGGCCGCCGCGCCGTCCAGAGGGGGGGGTCGGGCCGGGTCGGCCCGGACCCGGACCCCCCGTTTCGGACCAGATTCGGTTCTTGGCTCATAACTTGAGCCTCGGACCTCCGAATGACGAACCGTCTGCGGCAACGCGATCCTTGGATCGAGACGGTCGTTTCGGTATATCGCACTCAAGGTTTCGGTTAACTTTGAGTTCGGCCGGGTTGGTTCGTTCACGAAACCAACCGGGCCTTCGGAGCGGAAACGCTCATATCTTGAACTACGGACGTCCGATTGACGTACCGTCAGTCGCGTAGTGTTCCTCTTAGTGAGACGGATCTTTTGGCATACTCCGCCGAGGTTTGGACGCAGGTGGAGTACGGTCGGGTTGGTTTAGCCTTTAAAACCAACCGGGCTCCGGAGACGAAAATGTCAATAACTCTCAGATCGGGCGTCCGATCGACGCGCCGTCTGTTGCGTTGAGTTCCTGTTGACGATACGGAACTTTTGGATACATCAACTTCGGTCTTCGTGACAGTTGATGTATCAGCCTCTCGGCTCGTGGAGCGGACCCTCCGTACGAGTTTGCTGTGTGCGGGAACCCTAGTGCTGGCTGCGACTATTCTACTGCTACGACTGCTACTGTGACTGCGACGACGACAGTACAGAGATCCTGTGTGGATTTGACGACGACAGTACAGAGATCCTGTGTGGATTTGACGACGACAGTACAGAGATCCTGTGTGGATTTGGCGACGACAGTACAGAGATCCTGTGTGGATTTGACGACGACAGTACAGAGATCCTGTGTGGATTTGACGATGACAGTACAGAGATCCTGTGTGGATTTGGCGACGACAGTACAGAGATCCTGTGTGGATTTGACGACGACGACTACAGCACTCAGCGATCCTACGTGGATCAGTGCTACAGGTTCTGTGTGAGCCCGATCCTGTGTGGGTCCTTGCGCTCAGCGGTTCTGTGTGAGCCAGCGCCTACAGGTTCTGTGTGAGCCCGATCCTGTGTGGGTCTTCTGCGGGGGTTAGTTACCTATCGATCCTTCGTGGGTCTGACGACTTAGATGGATCAGTGATCATCTTTATCGTCCTTGAAGAAGTTTACCTGTGTGAGCTGAATCCTGTTGTTTTCCTGTGTGGATTGTGTTGTGCAATCCTGTGTGGATTATATTTTTGCTTTCCTATGTGGAATACGTATACTTTCCTGCGTGGACTGAGTTGTACTTGGGCTCGGAGGTTGGAGCGTATTTGAATTGATGACTTAGGTATATGTATGGGCATATACCTAAGTAGTGTCGGTTGTTACTTCGTGATTGTACTTTTCTTCGTGGTTTATCCTTTGTGGATTTGAGAGACCTTCAGGGGTCTCGGGGTCCCTACTGAGTAGCTTATACTCACCCCTGCACGGGCTTTGCCCGCACTTCGTTGTGTTGGTTGCAGACGACGGACAGTGTTGACCTTAGCTGAGGCTTGCACAGCGGGACGGTACCCGGAGGTGGACCACTGGGCGGGACGTGCACGGAGCGGACAGCGGGACCCGTGGAGCAGAGGAGCTATCTGTACCCACCCTTCAGGTGGGATTTCCAGTGGACAGCTCGGAGTAGCGGCTTTTACTTTTCAGTTGCTGTTTTTCCCTTTTTGAGTTGTACTTTACTTTCAGTTTGGGTTTGTATTCTGGCCCATTTACTTTTCCGCACTTTCAGTCGTACTCTGCTTGTTTAGTGTTTACTTTCCGCTTGTTTACTCTGTAGTGTGTGTTTACTTTTCAAAGGCAATGCCTTCCTTTTTTACCGGGATTTACGCCTTGGTGCTAGTCGCCAGCCCCTGGCCTATGGAAGGCGGGCTTGGGGTAGTCACGGCACGGACCCCGAGGGCGGGTCGTGACAAATTGGTATCAGAGGAGTTCGGTTCTACCGCGAACTCTGATCTTTTCTATGTGAAGCAATAATGTTTAGCGTATTGAGTGTGGTTATCAGTCCAGGGAGTCCAGTGTTGGTGCGGCGGCCGACGTATCCGTACACCAGGACCCTGACTTCTGATTTCCGACTTAATGCACGAAAACATTGATTGCGTGTGTGTTTCAAGTTTTCTTTGTGATTACTTGTGTCAGCTCACCGGGTATACTGTTCTGCTTTATGAAAGTCTCAAGTTTTCCTTGTGATTACTTGTGCCAGCTCACCAGGTATACTGTTCTAACCGTGGCGCACCTGTTTCCTTTTCAGGATGGCCCCACGACGGCAGCCAGTTAGGGTTCCGAGAGTCGAGCGAGACGACAGCCCACCGAGCGACGAGGCTTCGGTGCAGGGCCCTTTGTCAGCAGTGGCACCGGCAGTAGCTTTACCCGCCGATCCCCCGATGCTTCCAGCAGCAGCCGCTGACGATGCACGTCGCCTCAGCGCACTGCATGAGTTTCAGCGCCAGCGACCGCCCAGGTTTCGCGGGGAGACAGATCCCCAGGCAGCAGAGGACTGGCTGGAGGCAGTGGTTCGAGTGTTTAGGCTAGTGAGGACACCAGCAGACCTCATGGTGATCCTCGCTGCGAGCCTACTACACGCAGCAGCAGGACGATGGTGGAGCTTGATGCTCCAGGTGCACGATGAGGCATCTCTTCTTTGGACGGACTTTGAGAGCATCTTCCGCTCGGAGTTCGTCCCAGCCACCCTTCGTGCGGTGCGTATCCAGGAGCTTCTACAGCTGCGGCAGGGCAGCATGACGGTCGCTCAGTACTCGGCGAGATTTACCGATCTCTCGCGCTACTCGACCGACATGGTACGGGACCCATTCTTCCGGGCCCGGACCTTCGAGCAGGGTTTGAGACACGAGATCAGGGCATCGCTGATCTCCCTCAGCATACCGACTCAGACAGGAGTACTGGAGCGGGCCCTTCTGATCGAGAGCTTCCTTGCTGAGTCTACACCAGCACAGAGACCCACCGCAGGACGGCACGTGGCAGAGTCATCTGCAGCTGGCAGTCGGCGAATGACTCAGGGGTCCAGACAGACCAGACCTCAGGGCACTGGCTCAGCAGTGCAGGGCACACAACGCGGAGCCAGTCTTTCGAGTGGAAGACAGTGCTATGCATGCGGCGGGCGAGGCCACATGGCTCGTGACTGCCCGACCCGCCATGCGGAGGAGCAGCAGACGGTTGAGGAACCACCTAGGCAGAGGCAGAGGTTCGACCGTGGCGGTCTGCAGGAAGGAGGCGGACGAGGCAGAGGAGCAGGCCGAGCAGCAGGTGGTGGACGACGCTTTGAGGCTCTACCACCACCACCACCAGGAGGTCCACCCCGACCGCAGGGGAGAGCTCAGCTTCAGGCAGCCGAGGCCTTCGATCATGGAGCTCTGGGAGCCGATGGACAGGAGCAGAACTAGTGGTTACATCCTTTGTACTTCTGGTTCCTTGTTGCTTTTGTGTAGCGTCTTGTATTATGAGCTGCAATAATAAAAGACGCATACCTTGTGATGTTTTCGTTCCTGTCCTCTATCGTAATGTTACTAAGAGGTTCCAGTTTTGGCTGTTGACTTGACCCTCACTTGTGAGACATCTACTGGAGGAGGCCCAGTTACCACACACTGATGCCGACAGTGTGACACAACCCTTGGAGGCGAGAGTAACGGTTGAATCTCTTAGTAGTAGCGTCGAGGCCTTACGACGTCATCCTTAGTATGGATTAGTATCATCCATGTTAGGATTGACTGTTTTAGGCAAAGAATGTGGTTCATCCAGGGGATGAGACCAGGTTTCTCTTTTCGGCAAAGAAGAAATCTTGCAGCTCTTGTGGGACCAGAGATGGTCCGGGCCACGTCAAAAGAGGTCCATGTCATCCAGGAGCGGGTCCTACATGGACGATCGATTCCTCTTGTGCGCAACAGATGGCGGCACGGGAATCTCCAGGAGAGCACATAGGAGCGGGAGGCTCAGATGCGTGCTCAGTATCCTCTTTTTGTTTCCCTAGTTTTTGATGTAGCTTTACGGGGACGTAAAGCCCTGAGGTGGGAGTAATGTAAAGACCCGTAAAATTCAAGGAAAATTTTTTCTTAATTTTCTTTAGAATTTTACAAGAGCGCGGTTTCAGACGGCACCTGATTCCGAGGCCCGGAGTGCCCGGAATTAATTTCCGAAGTTTGGCTCGGGTACGTTCAGTGAACGAACGAGCGGGAATTCCTAACTTTTGATCTGGTGCTCGGAATTGAAATCCGAGGGCACCGATGAACTCGCAACGCCGATATTCGCTTAAAGAGACCCTTTCGGGAGTTGCGTTTGTTGCGAGACGAAAGTTAGTTTTTGGGAGAATTATAAAAAGTTGAATAAAAAAAATGTGGATTCTTTTTATTTCACTTTTGTAGGTTAACTCCTCTCAAAAGGAGTTGGGGGTGGGACCCACACCCACTTAACCTACTTTGAGAGGATTAAGTGTGGTGGGACCCACACGAACCTAAACCTCTCAACTTCCCCCTTAAACTCCCCTCTCTCCCTCTTAATTGTTTGTAAACTTAACATCAAATTAATTACACATGACATGTTAATTAATTAAGTGTTATGTTTGAATTTTGAAGTTTTGAATTCCTAGGCTTGGTAAATAAAATAAGGAGAGACCTTATTTTATTTTGTTAGCCAACTTGTGTGGATTTCTTTTGAGAGATCCTCCTCCATCTTCTTCATCTTGACGAAGAACGTTCATCTTGATGAAGAACGCTCAAACTCCGACGAAGAACGACGCCTCTCTTCTTCGTCCTCGGTGTCAACAAGAGGGAACGCCGCATCCTCCTCGGGCCTTCTTCGTCGGCAAACGAAGATCCGCCAACAACGTGTCGCATCGGACGTAACTCTTCGTCAACGGATTTGACGAACGACGACCGCGACGCCCGACTTCCGCGACGCCGTCTTCCGCGGAACGTAGAAGATTCTTTGAATCTCAAACCAGAGGTAGGGGATGTTTTTTATTGATTATTTTATTCCATTCTTGAATCATGGATTTTTAGCATGACTAAACGTGAGGCTTTTGGATTTTCTTTAGTTATGTTATTATTTAACGTGAGGGGGTCGGACCGCATGAACACGGCCGAACCCCCCCTCCTTAGTTCTCGTTTTATTCATGCGGGTGGAAGCAAGAGGCGTGGTGCCGTCGCACCACGCGGATGAACATGCTTATAATTTTTCCGCAACACCGTCGCGCTTCGCCGAGGAGAGACTTCAAGAACACGACGCCGTCGCGCCGCGTTGGGAGGATTCATGGCACGGTGAAAGGGGCGCGGTGCCGTCGCACCGCGCCGGACGACGAACACCGCGGCCGGTTCCGGGCCGCGGTGAGACGAGGAGACCGCGGCCGGTTCCGGGCCGCGGCGGAAGGAAAGACCGGCGGCCGTGCCGCCGGCGTCGGAAGTCGAGGGCGGGACCGGAAATTCCGGTCCCGTTGGTAAAAACCGGCCGGCCAGCGGGCCGGCCGGATGTCATAAAAACCGGGGGATTAAACCCCCGGCCGGTCCTTCAAGACCCCCCTCTTAATGAGGGGGGCGGTTCAATTAAAGAGGGGGGGGCAACAGCCCCCCGGTTTTATCAAGTCGGCCCCCATTTGCGGGGGCCGTTTTTTGGCAAAGGCACGGCTCAAGGCCGTGCCGCTTGAAGAAAAACGCGGGGCATAGCCCCGCGTGCCAATCACGTGCGGCGCCCAGCGCCGCCGCCCGCCGCCGCCTTCCGCCGCCGCCGTCCGCCGCCGCCGGCCGCCGCGCCGTCCAGAGGGGGGGGTCGGGCCGGGTCGGCCCGGACCCGGACCCCCCGTTTCGGACCAGATTCGGTTCTTGGCTCATAACTTGAGCCTCGGACCTCCGAATGACGAACCGTCTGCGGCAACGCGATCCTTGGATCGAGACGGTCGTTTCGGTATATCGCACTCAAGGTTTCGGTTAACTTTGAGTTCGGCCGGGTTGGTTCGTTCACGAAACCAACCGGGCCTTCGGAGCGGAAACGCTCATATCTTGAACTACGGACGTCCGATTGACGTACCGTCAGTCGCGTAGTGTTCCTCTTAGTGAGACGGATCTTTTGGCATACTCCGCCGAGGTTTGGACGCAGGTGGAGTACGGTCGGGTTGGTTTAGCCTTTAAAACCAACCGGGCCCCGGAGACGAAAATGTCAATAACTCTCAGATCGGGCGTCCGATCGACGCGCCGTCTGTTGCGTTGAGTTCCTGTTGACGATACGGAACTTTTGGATACATCAACTTCGGTCTTCGTGACAGTTGATGTATCAGCCTCTCGGCTCGTGGAGCGGACCCTCCGTACGAGTTTGCTGTGTGCGGGAACCCTAGTGCTGGCTGCGACTGTTCTACTGCTACGACTGCTACTGTGACTGCGACGACGACAGTACAGAGATCCTGTGTGGATTTGACGACGACAGTACAGAGATCCTCTGTGGATTTGACGACGACAGTACAGAGATCCTGTGTGGATTTGGCGACGACAGTACAGAGATCCTGTGTGGATTTGACGACGACAGTACAGAGATCCTGTGTAGATTTGACGACGACAGTACAGAGATCCTGTGTGGATTTGGCGACGACAGTACAGAGATCCTGTGTGGATTTGACGACGACGACTACAGCACTCAGCGATCCTACGTGGATCAGTGCTACAGGTTCTGTGTGAGCCCGATCCTGTGTGGGTCCTTGCGCTCAGCGGTTCTGTGTGAGCCAGCGCCTACAGGTTCTGTGTGAGCCCGATCCTGTGTGGGTCTTCTGCGGGGGTTAGTTACCTATCGATCCTTCGTGGGTCCGACGACTTAGATGGATCAGTGATCATCTTTATCGTCCTTGAAGAAGTTTACCTGTGTGAGCTGAATCCTGTTGTTTTCCTGTGTGGATTGTGTTGTGCAATCCTGTGTGGATTATATTTTTGCTTTCCTATGTGGAATACGTATACTTTCCTGCGTGGACTGAGTTGTACTTGGGCTCGGAGGTTGGAGCGTATTTGAATTGATGACTTAGGTATATGTATGGGCATATACCTAAGTAGTGTCGGTTGTTACTTCGTGATTGTACTTTTCTTCGTGGTTTATCCTTTGTGGATTTGAGAGACCTTCAGGGGTCTCGGGGTCCCTACTGAGTAGCTTATACTCACCCCTGCACGGGCTTTGCCCGCAATTCGTTGTGTTGGTTGCAGACGACGGACAGTGTTGACCTTAGCTGAGGCTTGCACAGCGGGACGGTACCCGGAGGTGGACCACTGGGCGGGACGTGCACGGAGCGGACGGCGGGACCCGTGGAGCAGAGGAGCTATCTGTACCCACCCTTCAGGTGGGATTTCCAGTGGACAGCTCGGAGTAGCGGCTTTTACTTTTCAGTTGCTGTTTTTCCCTTTTTGAGTTGTACTTTACTTTCAGTTTGGGTTTGTATTCTGGCCCATTTACTTTTCCGCACTTTCAGTCGTACTCTGCTTGTTTAGTGTTTACTTTCCGCTTGTTTACTCTGTAGTGTGTGTTTACTTTTCAAAGGCAATGCCTTCCTTTTTTACCGGGATTTACGCCTTGGTGCTAGTCGCCAGCCCCTGGCCTATGGAAGGCGGGCTTGGGGTAGTCACGGCACGGACCCCGAGGGCGGGTCGTGACAATACGTGACATAATATGTGATAATGTCTTAAGAGTAACTATCACACTAAAAGGTCATTTCAGTTCCCCATTATGATGGGAACCTAGAAGTGCCACAAAAATATTCTTAAATATAATTTATATAACCAGATGATATAATTTTAATAGACACAAATGATAATGGATATCAAGGTTGGAGACTCATATTAATTTGAGACACTTTCTCATGGTGTACACCCTTGGTAATTTTTAGTGCTTGAGATTATGAGAACATGACTCTCCAGTAGGATATCCACATTTATATGTGTCATTGGATGTTCTTATCTACAAATTTTTGTATTGAACCTTAAACTTTAAGATTACTATTAATGTATATTATTATTAATGTACTTTTATTTTTTTATGAAAACCATGATGAAATGTGTCCATGGAAAAATAGGATACGTTGGGTGTGTCATGAGCAATATTTCATTAATGAAGAATGTAAGAAAGTATTTATACCTTATATTCTTTAAAAAAAGATGATATATTAATCCCATTTATGAGAATGAAACAACCAAAATAAATATATATCTATGTTGTTCTATGGGAAGGTTTATTTTGGAAAGTCAAAGAAAGATACATTGAGCACATAGGCTAACAGCATGCAACCTGCTTTATTTGAGATATCATGATAAAGAGATTATATTACATAGTAAGTATCTGTATGAGATTGTATGTTATTGCAACATTAGTTTCTTTCTCTATGGGTGTCTTGGCATGTTTCTAGATACTAACCTTGGACTTTGAGTAGATCAACCTAATACTGTTGAGAAAGAGGTCCAAAGGGTCACACATTAAGTGTATCCAGAACTTTAGTTAAATACTAAATATTATTTATAATATAACATGAGGAATAAATATTATCTTCATACATGGTTTAATAAATATTAATGATTAGCTCAATATTATATATTCAGTCACTAGTTATTCAAGAGAACAGTTTTATAAGCAAAATATTTAATAAATATTTATTTTATATTTAGTGAATATAATATTTATTTATTTAATATATAATATTTTAGTGACATTTGTTTATTAAATAAATATTCATTATCCAAGGACTGATAAATATTTTGGAGGAATTTTAGACTGATTTTAAATGTCCGGTGAGGAATAATATATATTAAATATTATTTAAATAGATTTAAAAAAATTTATTCAAGAAATAATATTTAATTAATTTTTTGGTTTTTCACATGTTAGGAAATAACATGATATTTAGATGTATTCCAAGTACCCTAAGTTGTTTTATATTTTTTTAATGTTTCTATGTTTTTTTTGTTTGATGAAGTAATTCTTGAAAATTTTCTAATTTATGAGTTGTGACTTTTCCCATAATGGTGGTGTGTGTTATAGCTTCAACCATATGAAAAGAGTAGGACCCCTTGAAAATAATGATGTTTTGTATTTATTACACATTTTAAAATTGTGTGGGTGATTAAATTCCTACCAAAGAAAACTATATATTTATATGGAGGGTGGGTTCCCTTGATTTGTGTTCTTGAGGTGGTTTTGTGTGATGTTTGTGATAGTTATTGTCCTGGATAGATATGATTGAATGGTTTTAGTGTTTTAGTTGTAATGAGATCCCTAATAGGTATCTTGCATATTGGTTTTTCATACCCCTTCTTTTTTTCCTTTTTTGGATTTGATTTGTATTCTTGAGAACAAGAATTTTTTGATAGGTATATAATGTAACATTTTAGAAAATATGACCTGTTACTTTGTGGGAATTCAGGTGATATTGGTGTTTGGAATAAATTTCATTTTATTTAGGGAGTATATAGTAAATTTGTGGATAAAATTTCAGATGGGGAAGTATTTTTATTGTGGAGGATTATATTATTCCATAAAGGGAGTATGTTTGCTTTAAAGAGATCAGTGGTCGTATGGTGCCTTAGGAAATTGGGTTTTGGTGGTTCTTCAATTTTCAAAATAGCTACAACATGGTTTCCATGATATTATGTGGTTCCTTAGAGAAAATATTATTGTTTTTATGTCAATTTTAGGGGTATCTACAATGTAGAGATAAGTTGTGGTGTGGCCTTATTCTTACCAATTGAATTATATGGTGTGGGGGTTTACCTTATGTTGTGGTCCTTATCCTAGTTTATATGATTTTTGGTGTGAACCTCACCATATTTCTCAAACATAGTTTTGGATATCCTTATTATGGAGTGGTCCCTTCCTTTATGTTGTATCCTTATCCTATGCTGGTTCCCTAGGGTCGTAGTAAAGGGTGTTGCACTATGGTCTTATAATTTATAGTTTTACTATAAATTCATAAACCCCTGCAAACCCTATATACCTATAGTATTTTCTCTCAATTATTAGATGGTTCCAATGTGACTGTATGATACCTTTCACTCTATCCTTGTGTTATTTGACTCTCATCATTCAGAAATCAAGAATCATTGATTCTAAGTGAGTTTCCTCCCACCACCACCCATGTTTCCTTCCCTATTTTTCTTTCTAAGGAGGTTTTGGATAATTATATGAATGGTTTGGGTAGTTTTATGGATGGATATTGAGGGGGATGTTGTGTTATAGGTTGATCAAGTTGTTTATTACATTTTATTTCTTGGAGGTGTTCTTCCTCTTATTCCATCGTTGCACAATGATATGGAAATATTTGTTTAAGGTAGGATATTTGAGTTCCCTTTATTTTTTGTATATCTTTGAGATTATCATCATTTTTTACTCTTTTTTTTGGATGTTATGAATTTAAATAATAAGGATAAAAAATAATACAAATGAAATTGAAAGGAAGTGGTGTCAGTCGCTTGTGATTATTGGTTTTCTTGATGTTTATTATGTTTTTTATATTATATACTTGTTATTTGATTATTCCATGTTGTGTTGGATTTATTAGATAATACCCCATAAATAGTTAAATATATAAATCCAATAAATTAAAATACTAAATTAATATGTCTATTTTATGCTTAACTTTTTGTATGTGTATTGATGTCTCTAGTTGTGTGTAGCTTTATGGCATCAGTAGTGTACGATTTGGTAGACTTGGTTATTAGTGACTTAGTGTCCTTGGTTGTGATGTGGTAGTTTGGTATGGTGGTTACTTAATAGTGTTTCAGTAGTAGTGGAATAATTTTTTGACATATATAAATGTGGTTTTAGATAAATATTTTATTAGTTGGAATTTAAACTAATAACTACATGAATAAATCTTGGTGGATAATTTGTTAAATAAAATAATGGTAAATGGAAATAGGGTTATATAACTTTGTTTGATTCTTGTGGTTGGTTGTTATATATTATATTCACTACTTGGTGGAAATACATTGGTAGTGAACTGATAGTGGTTGTTATGGTGTTTCTTGTGTGAACCCATAGGTGTGGACTTGTGTGAGACTACTAAACACTTGTATTTTTTTATGAATTTTATATGCCCCCCACCCAAGTCAGGTAACCTGAAAATCACCCATAGAATCTGGGGTGTTTTTCCTAACATTCGTTATAGGAAAAATATGGATGGACTACAACCACCTCTCCCTCACTCAACCTTCATTAGTAGATTTTGGTGATACCAGTGGTGGATGGTGAGATATGTGGTGGGGTCATGTGTGGTAGGAGGAGAACACGAGAGTAATGTCATACACATCTATGATACCTCAATCCCATATTTTCATGACACTAGATTTGTGGTTTGTGCTATGATACATGATATGTGATTAGTGTCGTGAGACATGACATATGGTTGGTGCTATTATTGGTGGATATATAAGGTATTGTAGAAAAGGATGTCTTCTCATTAGAAGAGAGTAGAAAATATGTATGGATTTAGTTGTTCAGTGATTTTATATACATTATTATGATATTACTTTCTACTCTTAGATGTGTTATTTATTGAGTGATCCTTGGTGAGGTTGGGGGACTAGTTAACCCATGTGGGTTTAGGTTAGTTCTATTATTTGTTCAGTGAGGAATTAGTATAATATTTTCAAATTTCATGAGATATGTTAGGTATGATCCTACTAAGTATATGTATAATTCTCTCTCGACATATATATAAACATTTTTTAGGTTTCTAAGAGGTATTTGGGTATTGAACTGGATTTTTCTAGCTTAGAACTTGGGTTGTTGCAGTTTTTGGAATAGGATTTTACATTATATGGTATTATTTTATCTTTGGAGATGTTTGTACTTGTTTTATATTCATGTATATGGTATATTTATTATAGGGTATTTTTTTATTTATTTTATATCATTGTGGATTGTTTTGTGTTTTTATGTTATGATCTAGGGATATTGAAGTAAATACCTCCCATTTTAGTGTTTTATACCCTCGGTGCAAGTTGCCAAGTCGAGGCCTACTGGAGGAAAGACTTGAGGGGTCACTCATTATCTTTACTACCATCCAAGAAGGGGTACCAATGGGGGTGTATGATACTAAATCTATTCTAATAAGTTTTATGGGCTAAGGAGTCCTCTCGAATCATATAGAAGTTACTTAGCAATTTAAGGGTTCTCCTCCTCCTTTTTATTCAAGTATGACTTTCGTGAAAATAAATTTTGGATTCCATTTGATTATGCTTCCATTTTTTTCATAATCAACCCCTTTACTATTCAAATGATTCCATATTTATGTGAGGATATATTTATCTATCATTAAATAATTTCCATAATACTTTTTTTATAGCCATCACGCTGCCAAAATCACTCCTTGTTTTCCCATGTAATATTTTCATTTTGTAATCCTTTGGAATTATATGTGATTATTCTTCTATAACAATCCCTTTACTATAAATATAATTCAATTTTTATGAGATTCTATATTTCTCACTCATTTAACCAATTCTATAATCTCTTTCATATTTTTTTCATACTATCAAAGTCATTGCTAGATTTTCCATATTGTGAATACCCATGTCTAATATCATTCAAAGGTATCCATATAGATGTAACATTATTTTATTGATTAGTTGATTCTATGTTTGAAACCCACATTCCCTACTAGTTGGTTAAAAAGATATGTTCTTATTATCATTGATTGATATGGAATACATGATTATATAAATATGAAGGGTGTTCCCTAATAGCACTCAAATACATTGGGTAAATAATTAATATTTAGAGAATCCATGGTCATGGAACCTTGGAAGAATGAATTGGTATTGTTTTATGATATATTTTTTAAAAAAATTGGTAATATGATGGATTCACCTTAATAATGCTCCAATTCATTAGGTAAATACTTAATATCTAGTAATGACATGTTCATGATACCTTAATAGCATGCCTTGGTAATGTTTTATTTAAATTTAGTGAATAACCTTGGTAATATGTTTCTATGAAACCTTAGTGATGAAATTTGGTGATATTCCTATGAAAGTATCATGTTTATATTGCAACCAAATTTTCATGTTATGAATCATATACATACAATCATGTTATACCTCATGTACTTATTATCATATTATGTCTCATGTACTTATGATCATGTTAAACCATGTGTTACTATAATAATGTTATGCCTATTTTACTTATATTTATTTTCTTATATTGTGCCTCAAGTTTTACCCATGAGTTTCATTTATTCTTTGTTCTAATTATTTATCCCTTACTAGAATTTCTAATCACCTCTTTCTTCTGACAAAATGTCCCCAGGAAATCTTATGTAGTGAGGTGGTATAAGATGGGATGATAAATAATTATTTTAAAATTGTTAAAAAAAATTATGTTGACTTATGTGATCTATGTATTCCATGTATTATTTTCTTATTTTCCAAGGCACTAAACCTCAAAAGTTCATGATGAAATGATCAATGTAATAATTTTATTAAGGAATTATGTTTAAAATAATATATGAAATTGTGTGGTTAACATAGCATTGGTGGTGCTCTACTGATTTATATACTCACACACTACTCAAGAATCCATTGTACATGGGTACCTAAGAAACACTCACAAGGATATTATGGGAATAGGTAGGGCTGAGGCCCAAGATCAGAATTAGTATAATCGAGCGGGACAACTTGGATGAGATCTGGTGATCAGGATAAGGTATGTCTCAGAGTTGGAGGTGGATCCTCCTATATTTTTTTTATTTTGTTTATTCAGTCGATATATGTGGTTATCCCAGTTGGTGGACAGTCTAAGTTTGTATGATTTTATGCTTCTATATCATGTTACTATTGATGTTATTATTTTATTTCTTCAATATACTCAATTTATTTATTACTTTGGTTGATGATTGGTTTATTTGATCTATGATTTCACACTCAGATTGTAACATCCCAGGTAAATAAAGAATAATACATATTTCATATTTATTAATATTTTTGAATTAAATATTAATTTTACTTTAAAAGGGTTTCTATGTTCGATAGCGTACCTGATACGCAACAACAGGTTTCTTTGAAATCTTACATTACACACTAATAATATAATATTATTATTTTCAAAGGAAGAAAACTCCTAGCCGTTGTATTGGAGGGAATGAAAAAAAATAACTACAATATGATTATAAATGTTTGTTAAATGTATTTACATTTATCCAATAAAAGTTAGAGGCTTAAAATGTGAATAAATCTAATTTTAAGCATAATTTACATTAAAAGGCTGATTTACCGCCTTTTAATAGAAAACCCTTTTTAAATATAGTTTTGGCCACTTTAATACATTCTATATGACCAAATAAAATCCTTCTTTAGAATGGGGATATCAAAATTTACTTTGTGTAAATTTTTGGAATTTTTCCGATAAAGTTCATTTTTTAATGAATAGTGAAAGTGTTGTATTTTAATTCAAAACTATGTTTTAATCTAATTTATTTATATGGTTAGATTATATTTTTAATTGGTTTTAAAGTATAATTAGAATATATTTTTACCATTTAATCCAATTTTGTTCATTGTAATTAATTTCACTTTGAAATTGGATATAAACAAGTATCAATCTTTTGATAGTTATTGTTTCTTAAAAACACGCTATTTGTTTTGATAACGGGAATTAATTTTAAAATTAATTAATGAAATTTCTATGTTTTTAATTTTCAAAAATAGAAATCATTTTTGAATTCAGAATATCAAATATATCTTAGGCTGAATTTTACGTATTTTTTTGAAAAACTTAAATTTTTGATGAATAGTGAAACCACTTTATGGTAGTTAAAAAAACTGACTTTTTCATTTCAATGAAATTTTACCACTTCTGTGAATTGAATTTCAAAAATCCTCTATAAAGGGTTGTTATCAAAAAGTAAAATGTGGTTCATTAAGATGAAAATAATTTTTAGTGAATAGTAACTTTTGACTTTTATTTACCGCAGTTAAAGTTAAATAGGGTAATTCAAGGTTAAAAGAATATTATAATAATTCAAAATTACCTTAACACTTGTCCTAACCTTATTATATGAGTATTTCCCGACCATGGGAATCTTTGGGTTGATTTTGGGACCCCATTGAGCAACTTGGAAGTGATAATGACAATTTAGATTAATTAATTTAATGTAAAGACAAAATTGGCATTAAAAAAATCTTTTAGTAATTATTTTTTATATGGTGTTATATAAGTCATATTTTCAACTATAAATATTCATTGAAAAGATAAAAATATTTCCTATATCATGGTATTTTTTTATAATTTTTATACATCAAATAAATTAAGTTATTTATGACACAATAATGATGAAATATTTACCTCATTAATAAATGATTTAAATAAATAAGATTATAATGATTAAAATATTATCCAAAACATGTCCAATTATGATTGGATGAATTTATTTCTACCATGAGTCATATTATCTTCATCTTTAATTATTTTTGGACCATTAGAAACTGGATATAATTATATAATAAAATAATATTTTCACACTTTCCTAAAGAGACCCTCCTCTCCCTTATAAAAGGAGTCCACTTATAACCAATTACTCACACCTCTCAAGCCATTTGTCTCGTCCAAACTCTGCCAAATTAAGCTCCCTATATCCCTCTACTCCTCCTACAAGCCTTACCTTAGGCATAAGGCACTTCAATAAGTCCTTCGATTCAAACCAAAGGGAGTTACCCAAATTAAAGGTAACGGTTTCTCTTAAATTGTTTTCTTTTATTTTACTTCTCCAACCCCTAAAATCTTTTTATTACTTTCTTTTATAACAAAACTATTGTCCTCAATATATTATGATGTTTTTATGAGAAGGATTCTAATTACACTTACACACACCTCCATCTAATGGATGAAGAACATAATGTTTTTGTGGATGGAAAACTAACGCCTCACGAAACGATGATTGTTCAATTACATATTACCACCTCTAATGGTGGCCATTATGATGGAACTGTATTTATATATGATATATATGATGTTTTTTTTTCTTTATGCTTCTTTATTTTCCATTTATAGCACGCCTTTATGGTTTCCATAGTGGGTAAATTCGATAATCTCATTTGAGGAAGTGCGGACTACCGCCCCCTCAAAGTGATATGACCCATTAATGCCTTATGTGGGATGTATAAAGGATATATTTTATGATATTATATATGATATCATAATGTAATTATAACATACCTATGTATCATTATGTTCTAATTCCATTAAAATAAGAAATAGAAATGAAAGTAGCGTTCATGCGTACATACGGCTTACCGTCTCCATGAACGGTGCATTTCATTTCTTATCTCCAAATGTTATGTACTATTATAAATACATGTATATACTGGATATATATGATATATATGATATATAAATAATTAATAACATTCTGGATATAATGTACTATTGACCACAGGGAAAACTTGTAAATATAAGGTGTTCATTATTGACTCAAGTACCAAATATCGACAAAATGAACGCTATTAACTTAAATGGTTAAATAATGTTTATAAAATGGTAATAAGTGATATAAAAGGAATAATAAACTTGAAAAAGGTTCTTAAGCAGGTACAAATTAACATTAGTTTATTATTCAGGAGATTAAAGAACGATCGGGTCAAGTTGGACACGAGGTAAGGGACTTTGTCTCAATCTCCTTTCATTGAGGCATTTTTAGTTTTATACACGACTTTATTTTATACGGTGTATAAACCCCTTTGACTTTTAATTTTATTCAAATGGAATCTTTTTGTACAAATAGTTTTACTAAATAACAAAAATGAATGATTCTTTTTTTACGTAAGCGGTGACAATGACCTTTTTTCCGCCGTGAGTATTATTTGTTATTTGGCTTCCTTAACAAGCCAGAATGTTTTTAAAAGGAAAAATAAATACCATATACTCTTTTTACATATTTTGGTATTGAAAATGATTTTTATAGTGGATTTATTATTTCAATATCTTGAAATGATATTTTATTATTGCAATGTGGAAATCTTATCTTTCCTTTATGCTTATGTTATGTGTTATGATCATGTTATGGTTCTTGGACAATATTTATGTAAACGGGCGGTTCCGTGATAAACCTAGGGCGGGTGAGCCCGAGATAGCTCTACAATGAATTGGGTAACATGACGGAGGTAAATGTGAATGTTTCTCCTAATAGATTTAAGGAATATACTGTGATGGGTATTCCAAAGTAACTCCCTATGTAGTTGTGATAGCTACAATGTAAGTATGATGTGGATTCCACAAGTTACCTTTATGATTTATGATTTCTATGCATCTTTCATAAATCTTATGATTTCATGCGGTAAGTAAAAGAGTTCATGTTTTGTATGTATTTAAGAACAAATGTTTTCATTCTTTGTTTTATAACCCTTACTAAGCCTTTTATGCTCATCCCAAGTTTTGAAATATTTTCACAGGACTTAAAGATGAATAGGGTCAAGGATGGGATCAAGGAAAAGTCATGTTTTCTAAAACATGGAACTAGACATGAATATTTTTTCAAGAGTTTATATTTTATGAAAAAAAAAAGTAAATTATGTATAAGTGTCTACTTTGTATTTTAAATGAAATGTAATAGTTATGTCCTAATTCTCTAAAACTCTAAACCTGAAAAGATCCTCAATGTGAATTATTTGTTTAATTCAAGATTATATAATGTTTTAAGGCCGGGTCCTTACACTGATACTGGGGATGTAGCCTCTCCATGATACATCCATAGACCCCCGCTGTTAGTTAGTATCCTATTTCATTTGGGAAGTCACCCTTGATGTATAGTAGTGATCGTTGATCCAGGCATCAATTAGTGATCTGGGGAGATGGGATGTTACAAATATTTATCAGATAATTGATATTTTTTATATCTTACTATCTTCAGATATGGTATATATGAGACATAGAAATATTTTATAACTATTAATGGAACCTATAGTGGGGAAACGCAAACACCTTTCCTAGTGTAAGTCCAAGTTACCATGGGCTTGGTATTGATGTTCTTGACTTGTGTTGTTATGGTTATTTATGGTTTTCACCTAGTGTAATGAACATAAGGTTTGGGATTTTTTATTTATGAGTTATTGGATTTTTGTCCTTGGCTCATCGATAAGAGGAAAAATATGGATTTTGGATTTTGTCCTGTAGAGGTGGGTGGCGTCTCATGAATCATATCAGCCATGTAGGATTCATATGATATATAGGCTTGTGAGTGTGATTATTTTCACTGGATACTAAGGCCTAGCTATTTAAATATTCAAAAAATCCTCATATATTTTTTCCCCATATAATTACTTGGTGGAATTACACTTAGTTGGTCTAAGTTTTATACATATATTTTATTTGAGTGGTAGGTCTTATGGATCCTATAGTGAGGTTAATGATGAGAACGATGGTGATACAATTCCTTTAGTAGGGAATAAGTAGAGACCATGAGTTATTAGTAAAGGACACTTTAAGGCCTTAGAGATGAACCCATTATGGTGATATTTTTTATAGTTTTGGTCATTTAAAGTTTTAGTAACAACCTATATGGTTTTTTCCATATATCTTGGAATGAAATTATACTTAACAGATCCTTTCGAACTTAGCTCCTTAATAGGTATCATCTCAAATGATGTCATGGGGACTAGATTGAGATGTGATTATTGAGGGAGAAGTATTATATATAGATTATTGATGATAATCAATTCCTTGGTAGGATTTTGGGTTGTAATGCGATGTCACTTCATAAACAAGACCTGTGATAAGGAGTTTTAATATGATAGGACATATGGTTATGGATGGGAACTATATGGTGTTTCATGTGAGTTATAAACCTAGTTAAATCTAATTTATGGGATAGTTTGTAGGACTTAGAGACCTTGAGATATGATTCTAAATTTAGTGATTTTATAAGTAGTTTTTTATGTGAGGAAAAATCATGAGAGAGGTTGGCCCATGTATATTAGCGCCTTAGGGGTAAGAAGCATGGGTGAGTTATTTTGTTGATACCAATGAATGGGAGTTTCCTGGGGTGATTCTATTTGTTGAGACTGAGATATCATGGGGGATAGTCAGTGTTTAGGGCTTGTGAACCTAGGTGGATGGCATGTAACCCACTGGGGAGTAATTCAACTTCAGTGGAATTTGGTCACATCTAGGCATGAGACCCCTACGTTTTTACGGTGATGAGATGGTATACTCTATTTATGCATGATACTTATGGAGTTCAAATTGTGGATGGTCATAAGTGGGCTGAGGATTGATGGAAATTGATAAAATTATTTTGAGCATGGAAGCCTAGGGTTTTGGATGAGAATTTTCAAATTTCCCTACATGATAGATGAGACATTGGAAATGGATCAAGTGTGGTGACATGGTCGATCTAGTAGTGGTTAAAATAAAGTATTTCTTAGGATTAAATGAGTGTGGATCAGGAGGAACTACATGAATGTGATGATAAAAACTTTTTAGGTGGACCTTGAGGTGTCTTATAAGGTAATCCACAAGCTAGGGAGTTCGAAGTTATCCATTTGAGGATGTGGCCCTCGTTGTGGTTGTAAATACAATGGGTTTTGAGGATTACATTCTAGTGATTTGATAACAGGAAGAAACTGATGGTTACGTTGATGCTCATTTATAGGAGGGACATCCACCTTCATTTATTACATTTGGTAACAAATAGATCATGGTTTGTGGTTGTTTTAGGACCATTCATAAGATAATCTAGGTGATGTTTAATTCCATTGAATTTTGGATATAATTTTATATAGTCATTAGGTAAATACCATGTTTAAGGTTTAAATGATATATTTTATGAGCTAGTGTATTTTCATTAGGCTCAAGATGTTTCCATTCCGATCCAAATGTGGTTCGTGAGAAGAAACCCAATTCATGACATGGTTTAAGGGGTGAACAAGTTTCATTATGTGGTTCAAGGGTGGACCAATTATTTATGACATGTTTTAGGGGATGAAACCATTTCATCACATGGTTTAGGGGGTGAACCCATTTCATCATGTGATTCACTGGTTGAATCATGTGAAAAAATTTATTGAAGGTTTATTTCATGATAAAAATCTTGGAAATCTTGGGAATCTGGTATAGTGGTTTAGTTATGTTGTATTTTTTATGATGAGAGTGTGTAAAGGTTTGGCTGGGAAGTTTAAAAGAGAGACCAATGTATATGGTCCCTATGTATGGGTTGTGGATACTCATATAATTTGGTTCAGAATCATATAAAAGGGTTAATTTTATATTTTGACTAATATTTTCATAGGTATGGGGTGTGGTGTTCTGGGAATCACGTCAAACGGATCATTGTACTGCTTAGAATTTGTTTTTATAGGCAATTCAGATGGTGGGGAACGTCATGGATTGAAATCTTTTCTTATGAGATGTAGCCTATAGTGGGGATCCCATAAGATAAATGATTACTTGGTAAATAAAATAGTGGTGTATTTTGATAGGAGTCTATCATGAAGTTTCATCTAGGGGTTTAGGTGATGGCTATGAGTGGTGTTTTGGTTTTTGATGAATTTTTTGCCTCATGTTTGGAGTTGTGAAAAAGAGGCATATTCAACATTTCAAGGTAGAATACGATGAATGGATGGTTTTTGGTGACCTGATTTGGTCAGTAGTATTGATCAAAATTTTGATGAGATTTAATAAGGGCGGTAAGTGTTATGATGGGCATATTGTAATACCCAGTGTTCATGTGAGTTATGTAATTCATTGGGAATTTTAATTTTGAGTTAGTGGATGGTTTGATTTGGGAATTGGGTCTCATAATGAGTTTTTGAGGGATTAAATTATCTGAAATATATATTTTTTTATGTGGTTTTATATTTAGTGGGGGGAAGGGATTTGGGAAAGAGATGGACGTTGTCTTGGAGGCCTTGATGTTGTATTTTAGCAACATAATCACTTTCATAGTGTGACCAAATCATTCACATTGTGAGTTTTTGGGATAGAAAGGGTAAGGGGCCTCTTTCTAGGGTGTTCACAATGTAAAAAATTTGGTCACACTATAAAACACATTCTTTGTATTTTTATTGAATTTTTTAGAGGGGGGCCACCCTATTTTTTCTTTAAATGAATGGGGAACACTATGAGGGTCTCCGTCAGACATCACCCTCTCTCCTTTATAATTTTTTTATGTAGTTACAAGTGCAACTAGATGGAGTCATAGGTAACATTTTTCTTCATACTTACCTTCTATTTATTTTCCCTCTGTCATTACGATTTTGGTGCAAACTAGTTTAGGTTTTGGTTTAAATTTCACTGAAGAATGGTGGAATCAACCGTTTCTGATGGGGTTTTTTCTCAGTATAGCTATAAAGAAAACCAAGACATTTTATTCAAGTTGTTTCATGTCATTCCAAAAAAGTTACATAACCTGGTAATTTTATTTAGGGTTTTTTCTTAAATTATATGAAATTAGCCATTGAAATGGTGATATTAATTGTGTATTTTTATATTCTTAGGAAAAGAGATGCATTAGGAGTGTATTTCACCCCATCGATCATGGTTTCATAATAATTTAATAACCATTAAGTTTTATTCATTTATAACTATTTAAATTAATTTATTTAATAAGTTATATATTTTTTAATTAAATATAATTAATTAAAGTGGTATTTTTGTGTAAGTTGGTACCTTCTAGTTATGGGTAGTGTCTAGGGCACCGGCCTTTCAACTTAAGTGAATGGGTTAAAGAATAAAATTGAACACCTGGTGATTCAATTGATTAAGATGCTTAATTAATTAAATACTTGCTTAAATAGAACTTAGAACCCATGTCATGTTAGGCCTAGTGTTATGGCTTGATGCTTTGGTCATTGACAGACGAGGCCTTGACCTGAAATGTTCCCTTAGACATATAAACCCATTTTTAGGGGTGTGAATTGGGTGAATAAAATGTTTTGGACTTAGATAACCTACTTATTAACATTTTAAAGTCATTTGGAAGAGGTGAGTGGACTCATACAACCTTGTCACTTATGGGTATTAGGGGACTATTGTGATACCATAGAGCCAATAGGATTGTACTGATGACTAGGGACGAGTGATCCTCCCCCCACCATATAATGTTATCAGGATTAGGTGGACATACCTTAGGAAAACTAGGATTGGGTTAGGTGAGTGGACTAACCTAGAGATACTTTGATGACCGAGATGGGTCATAGGCCATCTCTTTGATAGTTTCCTATGTGGAGGAACCCATTTAGATGATGAGGTCATGCTACCTTATTAATGATGAGGGATATGACATACTTAGTGTTATAATTGGTTATATAAAACCAAATCATATATAATATAAGATTACCTATATTCATTGTTTTTAATATTAATAAACTTTTTTTCACATCATGATTATTCTTATATATAACATAGTGCGTGATAATGTCATAAGAATAACTATCACACTAAAAGGTCATGGTCATTACCTATTATGATGAGAATCCATAAGTTCCATGACATCATTCTTAAATATATGATCTATATATGAAATATATCATTTGAAGGGGCACAAATGATATCGGATATTATGGGTGGAGACTCATAGTACTTTGAGGAAATTTCTCCCAGTGTACACGCTTAATAATTTCCAGTGAAGGACATTATGAGAACATGAACTACTAGTAGGAAATCCACATTGATATGTGTCACTGGATGTTTCTAACTATTAATCTATGTATTGATCCTTTGAAATTAAGATTATTATTAATGTATATTATTATTTTTATACTTTTATGTATTGAAAAAATCCATGATGACATATGTTCATAGTGAAGTAGGATATGTTGGGTGTGTCACAGGTAAAATTTCATTACTGAATAATACAGGAATATATTTTTATGTTCTGTTCTTTAATAGAATTTGATATCTCAGGACCCTTGATGGGAATGAAATGGCCTAAATAAATCCATGGTCATGGTGATCTATGGGAAAGTTTATTTCTAAAAATCCAAAGAAAGAGACATTGAGAACATAGGTTGATGACACCATCATTCAACCTTCTTGATTTAAGATATTGTGATAAAGGGATAATATTACATAGTAAGCATTTGTATGAGGTTTTAGGTCGTTGTGAAATTAATTTTTTTTCTCTATGTGTTCCTTAGCGTGTTGCTAGATGTTAACCTTGGGCTTTAGCCGGTTCCACCTAATACCACTAAGAAAGAGGCCTAAAGGGTCACACGCTAAGTTTATTTAGAACTTAAATTAAATATTAAATATTATTTATTATTTAACATGTTGAATAAATATTATTCTCATATACGGTTTAATAATTATTTATGATTTTTTGATCACATATATTCAGTAACTAGTTATTAGAGATAATATTCAGTGAGCAAAATATTTAATAAATATTTATTTGTTATTTAGTGAATATAACATTAATTTTTTATTGAAAAATAATGTGGTAAAATTTATTTATTAAATAAATATTCATTATTAAAGGCCAAATAAATATTGTATAGGAATGGAGGATTGATTTTAAAGGTCAGTTAAGAAATAATATATATTAAATATTATTTGAATAAATTTCAAATGATTTATTCAAGAAATAATATTTAATTAATTTATTTATTTTCACATGTAAAGAAATATTATTATTATTATTATTATTATTATTATTATTATTATTATAGACATGGGGTTACAAGGGGATTGATGAAATAATAAGGGAGTGGGTGTAAATATTATTTTCTAACCCTAGGACTATTTAAAACCAATTATATTTTTTCCAACCCTAAGGATAGCCATTTGTTGGGTGTACAATAAAACAAAGAGAATTGTCTCAATACCTAGATAGACCATATCTAAGAATTTTCTCAAGAACAGATATCAATCCACCTCTACCACCCCTCTCAATTCTACATAGATTAAAGATACCCCTTCTTGGAAGTGATTCTCAAGGAAATTAAAAATGAATGGTATGAGCATCAGGATATTCCATGATAGTACTCATAGATTCCTATAGTGATGCTTGAAGGTTCGTTGTACTTGTGTGGATCACCACTTTAGGGAATCTACACTTGATTATTGTAACACAGTGATAGTGTATATAGATATTATTTCAGATTCTTCAATAAAGAAAGTATTCATCATAAGGTAATTCTTTAACTAATTAAATTAATTATAAAATCATTATGTGATGATAATGTGTTTGGTTCTAAATTTATTGTGAAAATTAATTTCTTATTCAATTTTCTTTGTCATTAAATTCTTCATCAATGTATATTGAAGATTAATCATCGATTATGACAAAAATATGAGTTGGGAATGCCCCACTAGAACTTCAACTACACCCATAACCTTTAAGTGGTATTAGAGCAATCACATAATAATTTATAATTATTTAAATATCATTGACTGATTTATGCATTTGTAGTTAGTTTTCAACTTCATTTTAATCATTTTATAAATCTAAATTGTGATATCTTCTCTTCCCCTTATTTTTTATAAAAAATATTAAAAATAGATTGATTATGTAAAAGGAAAATTCAATGAAAAAATAATAGGTGTCAAGGATGTTGGTAAGATGATATAAGAATACACATCATGTATCCCATAGGTGCATATCATATACTTGTGTTTAATGCACCAAGACAACTAGAAAATTATTTTGGAGTGTCATGCATTTATTTCATGTGGTGTGTATTTAATACACTGTGTATTGACCAGGCCATACTTATGCATAGTTAGTTGGACTACATTGTGTGTAACATGGGTACATGACATGTAGTCCATTTGTCAAAGATGGGATGTGTGGTTTTTACATGCCATGTGTGACTGGTAACCATGTAACTTAGAGACCATACAATTTGTAACTACTATAAACATTGTGCACTCCATTAATTTCTATAACAGGCCAATATGCCCAGTCCTTAGGCATGTACTATGGATATACAATGAATATTTATAAATAATGTGTCATTATCTAGTACACACTGTGTATATTACCTATTTACATAGAATTTAAAATTAATTTATTATAATGTTTATTCTTTATCCATATGTGTTTCTTGTTTCATTAATTTGATTCATACACTCCATGTGATGGGTTATACATACTTTAAATTTTTAAACAATTTCAGCATAATATTCAAAACTATATATCATGTATAAGTCATAATACAGTGATTAATCTATTTACATTAAAACATTACACACTACATAAATAACATGTGTTATGTCTGTCATTCACTTAGTAGTATACACCATGAAACTACATGGTAAGATGTGTATGATACATGTTGTATGAGTAAATAGTATATGAATATCATACACATGGGGTAGTTCAAATGGGTACTCCTCATGTTTCCTCAAAGATACTATTTTTTACATAGTCAATTTTAAATAAATTTATTTAATTTTTTTAAAATAATATTGGATTAAAACCTCAATAAAGTTTGGATGATAATTAAGATAAATAATTGATAAATTGAAGTATATAATTAGTTGATTTGATTAAGATTTATCTTAAATAAGAACAATTTTTATTGAATGTTATTTTATTAAATATGTAATTAATTTCATGTATGTGGATGATCATGATCATAGAGTAGACCTTTATATGTGATTATTTTAATTTTAATTAATTATTAAATTAAATTTATGGTTTACGCATCATCCCTCCTCTCATTATTTAAGGGTTTTTGTGCCTATAATTTCTTTTTGTAAATCCCCCGAATCAATCCTTTTTTCCCTTCATCTACATGTGAGTAAAATATTATGTAATAGATGGACCTCCCAAATGATTGGAAGTGGTTTAAGTTTAGATTTTAGGAGAAAGAAATCCAATATATACATGAGTGGGAAGGTGGAAAGTTGAAACATGAACCATGTTATAGTTCAAGGTGTTTTTACCTAAGTCAACAGTTAGTTTATCATCTACTAGATAAAATAACCGTTAAAAAAATATCAAGATCATACCACTCTTATTATTTTATTTCTATAAATTTTCATGTTAAATTCATTATGTATGTTTTATTTAAATCACATGAATTATGGAATTAATAATAATACAAGATATAACTAAAAATAAATTTAATTATATTTAAATTTTAACTAATACATGGTTAGTCACTTAAGTAAATCCACTTAATATAACAATCATGCAATAAAAAATGGGAAATTTTCACATAAATATAAAAAATCATCAATCGTATATATTAAGTTGGAATATTCTTCCACTACTTAATTTAAAATTGAACCATCATTCAAAGTGATTGATCGGACTAATTCTGAGTGTTTTTAATTATCATGCAATTTTAACATTAGTTTTGGGTCATCTTAACATAGTTCACATCAAGGTTTTACTTCTAAAGCATGACTTGGTGTAACTGAGAGGCAAGGGTTTAGGATATACAAATATAGGGTTTTAGGATTGGGGAGTCCACTCAACAAATCAAGGAACTGCAAGTCAGTGTAGTTGGAAAAAAATTATGCCTACCTAAAACCCTTTAAATAACTTTTTAAGCCAAAGTATAGGTTATGATAAGGGAAATATGGGGCATTTCTACTAGAATGTATAAGAAATGGGATATTCCAAAACCAATGGTGAGGGTTATTTTGTTTTGATAAAATAGTGGGAGATTAATAAATTTAATATTTATTAACTAATTGTATTAGATAATGTACTAGAATTATTATATTCTTAATTGTAGAAACAAAAATACATGTGAATTCAACCATATCATTATTATCTATACTTGATAATGATAACCTTCTCATTAGAACTAATTTCCAAGAATGGAAGAGGTTATTTCATGTTATTTTATGCCATGAAAGGAAATTATATGTACTAGAAAACCCATTTATTTAAGTGCCTAACAAAGAGTCCAGTGATGAATAATTATCTCTATATAAGAAAAATTTGGATGATACCACAAATGTCCAATATTTCATGTTATCATCCATGTCCAATGAGATTATAAATAAATGTGATGATATAGATGTGTATAGCAAGATGTCTCACCCTAGTGATCTCTATCAAGATAAGGTAAGACAATAGTGATATGAGATCTCTAATGCACTATTCACATGAAATCTTAGAGATTCATTGCATGTTGTTCATCATGTAGTCAAGATTATTGGGTACATAAATCACTTAGACATATTGGGAATTAAGTTCCCTCATGATTATTATAAAGATATCATTCTTTCCTTGCTACCTAAATCATTCTACAGTTTCATTTTTAATTAGAACATGATAAATAGTGAGAAGTAACTTTCAAAACTTCTTACTCTCATTCTCCAAGTTGACAAGGACATAAGTCATTAAAAACTCATAGTCCTTATGGGGAATAATAAAAGGAATAACAAGGAAAAGGTTCATAAGAATTAAACTAATTCTAAAGCTTCTGATCACTATCGTTCCAAGAAAAATAATATCTAAAGGCGGGTGAAGTAAAAAAGATGTAGTATGGATTATATGTGGAAATATAAGACACTGGAAGAAGAACTACACCAAGATTATATCTATAAATTGGGTATTAGATATATCTTTTCGTTTTCACATCTATATCCAAATGTAGAAACCAAATATATTTATTAATATTTTTATAGGAGAAGTGGATATTCAAGAATCCAATGGAGCATGACTTGTTGTTTTGGCTATAAGAGACTACCACTTTCCATTTCCAACTGGATTGATTTTAGTTTTAAAGAATTGTTATTTTGTTCCAAGTGTTACTGAAAACGTCATATTTGTTTCTTTCCTTGACATAGATGGATTTATTTTCAAATTTTTGAAATAAGGAATCTATTTTTTACAAAGACAACATTTTTTATCATATGTCATAACTAAACAATGGTATTTAGGTATTAAATTATGAAAACCAAGTATTGGAAATAGATAATGAATCATGTTCGCATGAATCATATAACACCCAATTATAGAATCACCATCTTGGTCACATAAATGAGAAGCATCTAACAAAGATCTATCTAGATAGTTATTTAGAATCCTATGAGGTAAGACCACTTGAAAGATATCAAGAGTGTTTACAAGGAAAAATGACCAAAACATCATTTGATGGATCTGGTGAAAGGGCCATAGATCTTCTAGGATTTTAACACACTGATGTGTGTGAACATTTTATATTAAAATATAAGGGTGGATATACTTACTTCATAACATTTAATGATGACTTTAGTGGATATGTTTATATATACCTGATGTGTTAAAAGTCTCAGACCTTTGAGAAATTTAAAGAGTTCAAGAATGAAGTAAAGAATAAACTTGGGAATAAGATAATGAATATTATATCTTATCAAGGTGTTGAATGTATTAACGAAGAGTTTATTGAATTTTTATGAGAGTTTGGGATTCTATCTGAAAACACTCCACCTTATACACCACAGGAGAATGGTATTAATGAAAGGAGAAATTATACATTTATAGACATTCTAAGGTCAATGATGAATCATGAAAATAATTGGTCAGAGTAGAGTACTCAATATATGGGTGAACAGAGTATCCAATAAATATTTTTGTTAAAAATAGTTTATAAGATAAAATCCACCAATTTTAAATTCACCTTATTAACAAATATAATAGGTATATATGATTTAATTATTTTAAATAACCTCTCAAATGTTTAATCATAAGTCAATTAGAGTAATCTTATGATTATCCAAATATTTCTAGATTACTCTACTTGCATCAAATTGTAGAAATATCACATATAAAAGCTAGTTATAAATTTATAGTTTTACAAAATAGATTTAAAAATAGTTTTAAAATAATGAAAGAAAAACTATAAAACATGTAGTGGAATATAAAAAATGAGAGTTTTGGTCTTAAGTCAAGACTTAATCCTCTCCACTTGACGGTCACCCACTTCCAATCATGTTTATTAAAAATAAATAGGTGATCCACAACCTAGGTCATATATAGATTACAAAAATACATAGGCTTGTCCAGGATAATACATAGCATATTCCACAGTTGTTATGGGAGAAAAAATAATAAGGAAATTAATTAATATTATCTAAGCACTAATTTATGCACTATAGGAGTTTTTTTTAATAATTTTACAAAAAAAAATCAAACACAGCTCAAAAGTAATAAAAATAGATATAAATATAAGAGAGGAGAATTTAGTGCAGTAAAATATTGAAGTTTGGTTGTTATATAGATTTATCATGTCTTCTTGATTCCTTACTTTAGTTTAGAGATGATATTAAAATATAGGAGGATGTTCTCAAATAATTTGGACAAGTTATTATGTAAAAAAAGAGTATTGTATTGTTGAGGATAGAGCGGTTCATGTTTTTTATGCTAGTAAAATATTTTTTTTTTCTCTATGACCTTAGTATTATATAAAAATAAATATTCTTATAAAATGATTCATTATAAACTCATCATTATGAATCCTCATAATCAAAATGAAATCTGGGAGAAATAAATTCATCTGAATTCACATTTAATTTGGGATAGAAAGTGGTCAGAATAAATTATATTAAAATATAATTCCTATTTTTATATATGGTTTCTTAAAGTGTTCCCCATCATTTTATGCATGGTAGATCCAAAAATTAGGGCAATACATATCAAATTCCCTGAGAATTCATTTGGTTGATTTATTTTAAATTATGGTTGATCTATTACTTTTAAAAATTTTGACTACATAACACTATCGTTTCAACCAACCATGCGGTCTCTTGAGGTCCATACAGTCACTTCCTCACTTGGAAAAAATACAAATCTCCAATGTGTTTTCTTTACATACTATGTGGTTATTTCACATTGGACTAGAATTTACTTGGTTTCTCATGTGGTTGATTGATGAGTTAGAGAGAGATCTTCCATGGTCGATAAAATTGGTGTGTGGTCGATCCAATTTTCATGGAGTCGCCTCATCCCTTAGCAAAAAAAATAAGATATTATTTTGGTATCCTTGAGATATAATGTGTAGTCACTCTAATTGGTCTTGTGGTCACTTGAGTACTTTCTGAAATTTAGACTCTTTAGATTCATTCATATGGTCGGTGGAGAGTATTCATGTAGTCAATCAAGTACTCCTTACCATTTCTTGAGAACTTAGTAAAATTTCACTCCTTTGAATTCATGGTTGACAGTTAGGCTTTCTTGTTTTTACAGTCACTTCCAGAAACATGATTTTTTATTATTAATCCAAGGAATTACTAGCCTAATCAAATAATATCTAATTTTTTATAATCAAAAATCATGACATAAATAAATAAACACTATTAACTAATGAACCATGTAAATATAAATATGTTATATCATACAATCAGTTAACATACTTACATGAAATGAATTACTCCCCCAATTGGGATTATCAAAAATAATGCAAAAAGGGTGATAAAGTAAAGATAAACATTAAAGAAATAAATTGAAAAAAATATATTTCATTGATATTAAAAAACAAAATTATTATATAAGGCCCTATCATAGTCCCTAATTAGAATTTAATTCATCAGGCTCTCGAATGGTATAGGGATAAATGGGGGTTTTCCTTTTCTAATAACTGGATTAGAAGGAGGTGTATTTAGAGTTGAAGAAGAAACTCCTAGAATCATAAAAAAATTAGAAAAATGCTTGATTTGATAAAGGGATTGAGGTAGGCTAATACTGAAAGGTCCTATAAGAGCTGGTGCAGGAGAAATAAAGGAATCTAGAACAAAAGTAGATATAGAAGCTAGAGTAGAGGTAGAAGATGACACATATGTATGGGAAGTGGATATTCTAGGTACAGGAAGATTCAAAGGTTCTAGAACTAGAGAATTGTCAAAAAACATGTAAGGATCCAAGATCCTGGTAATTTATATCATAGCTCTAGACCCACGCTCTATGCATTCAAATAAATCATCTTTCTTGGACACAAACTGATCCATTATAGGTTCCATAATTAATATATTCTCTACAATATCTTTGAAATTTGTGGCTAAGAGATTCATTTTGAGGACTCATTATAAATATTGAAACCGATTCTTCATGTATATCTTGGTGTAAGTCATTTTGAGATAATACTTTATAACTCCCTTAATTACATATTTTTCCTTTGTAGTTTTTATTTATTATTCCTTAACCATGTTATAAAACTCCACATCATGGGAATCAATATCCATATGAAATTGATTCCTTAAATCCTTAAAAAATTTAATATAATTTTCATTTCCACATGTATAATTACTTTGATAAGATCCTCATCTATAGAAATGGATGTAGGAGGAGAATAAGTACAGGGTCTGGAAGGACTTGTGATAGATATAATATTTCTATTGTTTTTTCATAACTATTGTAATGATTTAAATCCCACTAATGTGTCACTTTACGTGAAATTTCATTATTTTTAGAATTTAGGGATGTTTTGAGCTTGAAATAGAATATTTCACAATTCTATAATTTTAACAGTTTTCAATAGCTTCTGTATTTTAGGGTGTAGCAAAAAGACACTTCGTGCTAGGATCTTCACTTGCAGCACGACACAGGAATTTGGAGAAAGATTTAGAGATAGAAAAATGGAGTGACACAGTTACACGTCATGTAATGCCATTACACATCATGACTTTTTCAAAGATAATTTTCCACACATAACAAGTTGTGACTTCAGTACACACTGTGAAAGGAAAATAGTCATCGTGAAACCAGATTACATGATGTGATAATTTTTAAGATAAGTCTTCAGGGAATATTATGCCAAGATTCATGAAGACTGTTTACTGAAGGATTACACATCATGTAATTCCATTACACATCGTGAAAGTGTTGACATGCAGAAACAAAAATGTGATGCATTCGAGGTTTTTTATGGATGTCCCAATAAATACACTTCTCAACCACTACTTTGGAGTATTATGGGACAAGAGGGAGTTGTGTGACACCAACATACATCCACAAGATGATTCAGACCCCCCCCCCCCCCCTCACTTCCATTCTTCTCCGGGAGGGAGTGTGGAGATTGATACCTTGAGGAATATATTGAGCATTGATGTTGGGATAGATAAAATGAAGGCTTCTCAAGTGATGCGAGTCTAAGCACCAAGTGGTTGCGGATGGAGACACCCGACGAACACTCACTTCTGAGTTTTGTTATTATTGTGTAATCTCTATCTTTTTTAAATTCTATTGAACATATAATTTTTTAATGAATGTGGTTGTTTTATTTCTTAAATATATTTTCATCGAATTTTTTTGTATGGTTGTTAAATATATAAAGTAAATTAATTGACTTCACTATTTAAAATTCCTTGGTGAGGTCATGTCGATGATCATAGTGGGTTTAATTAGGTTTGATTTCTTGGAGGTCTTCAAGTAATTGAATCACTTCCATAGGCAGGACAAAAATCATGTTGAGGTATTGATATGATGTCTATTCAAATTTGAGTGTTCACTTGGGGGTCTTTGGGGTGCATTTAGAAATTAAATTGAGAAATATTTTTAAACAAGGAAGAGGGGAGTGTCTGAGAAATTTAAGATTGACTACGACCACTATTTTAATTCTGAATTAAAACTCATTTTATTTCCTATAAATTTTATATCTTGTTCTTAAATTTTTCTTGAACTTTTTTTTACATATTTTTTGTAGTGTAAATATTAATCAAATCCCCATATTCTTTTCTTCTTGAAAAAACAAGCAAAAAAAGTTATAGTTTTGCAACTCAAATAGAAACCTCCTCGAGAGACAATCCTGGGACTTCTATATAGTATTAATCTAGGGGATAAATTATTTATTGTGGTTTTCATGACAAAAACTCTCACATCAACCAGCATCATTATTGGGTAGGTTTCATGAGTTGATTTTATAAAAAATGTTTTTTTTCATGACCTAAAAATATGACCTGAACTAGTTACCTTTAGATTATAAAATTGATAGAACATTTCACTATAGGTTTAGAGATACTAGAAATCCCCCTATCCCAAGTAGTGAATCTTTCACTAACACACTTAGAAATAAATTAGTGAAACTGAAATTTTAATGTATGAAAATAGAACCTTGAAATAATTGGCTTCATCCTATGATGAAACCTTAGAAAATCCTGTGGAATATCCCAACTCACCTACTAGGTTTGAAATTAAATATGGTTTTATCCAACAAAATACAAAATTTAATAGGTTTATAGGTGAATACCCACATAAAAACCTTCATGAATTCACCTATCTTTATGTCAACATGAAACCTCAAAGATTTGATGCAAATGAAATAAAATTGAGGTCATTTCCTTTTTCATTAGAATGAGTTTACAAAGAATTTTTTTTTATTAACATTCAACTTTGATTACATTTTGGAATGAATTAAAGAAACTTTTCCTCAAAAAAATTCTAGCTACCTCAAAAAATACTTCTATTCGAAAGGAGATTTGTGGAATTAGAAAAACTCAAGGTGAAACATTTCATGAGTACTGGGAGCAATTCAAAAAACTATGTTTTATCTTCTCCCACCATCAAATCAGTGTCTAAATTTTGATTCAGTATTTTTATGAGGGATTGTGTCTCACTAATAGAAGCTTGATTGATGCTACTATGGGAGGGGATTTAGTAGAGAAGACATCAGTAGCTTCTAGGATATTAATTACAAACATGGCCCAAAATACACAATAATTTGGAATAAGACGTCATCTTCATGTCAAATCTTCCCAAGAATTATCCACTAATAGTCTTGAAAACGACATGATTGTGATTCAAATTTCTGATCTTACTAACATGGTGAGGTCAATGATGTTGTCCAACAACCCACCAACACCACCCAAAACTGAATCAACTTTTCAAATGAAAGTCCATTGTGTAATTTTCTCTTCCAATGAAAATTTTAGTGATCAATTACCACAAATGAAAGATCCTTTTGAGAAACATAATGCAGTATTTCCTAGAAACCCCTTTAAATCAAACCAACAAAGGCCATTTAAAACTAACCAAAATTTCAATCAGGGTTGGAAAAACCACTCTAATTAAATATTTTGATAGCTCGAACAACCTAGAAACTTATTCCAAGTTCAATAATGTAATTCTTAACCAATATATTTCAATGACCAAGCCAAAGATCATTCTAGATGAAACTTTTAGACTACTCCTCCCACTCAAAAATCAGAGACCAACCTTGAAGAAGTAAAAAAACAACAACAAAAAACCTCTTTAATACCTTGATGACTCAAATGGGACAACTTTCCTCTGATGTTAATTGAATGAAAAGTAAAATGAATAGTGGTTTACTATCACAACCTCAAGTGAATCTGAGAGGTAAAGTAAAGGAAAATTTGAGTGAAATTGAACTTAGGAGTGGAAAAAGATTGAATAAACCTCAATATTAGAAACTCAAACCTATTGATGACACTGTTAAAACTAATTCCACTACTCATATAAAAGTTGTAAATTATAAAATTGATTTGAATGGAAATACAAATTCAAGAGAAGAAATTTTTTTTGAAAGAACAAATAATGATTGGAAGAGGATGTTTGGTCTTTATGTTTCCCCAAACAATACTCAGGTTAGCTCAAAAACATTCAAACCACCACTACCTTACCCTATGAGTGAACCAATAGTGAAATAAAGTGTTGAAAAAGAGTTGTACAAGGATTTTTTGGAAACTTTTAAGAAATCCCAAGTCAATATACCTTTTCTTGATGTTTTCAAACAAATTCCAAGGTATACTAAGTTTCTGAAAGAGATTTATACCCATAAGAGGAAATTTAAAGGATATAAAAAATTCAACTTATGGGGGAATGTTTCATTTATGATTCAGCATGATTTTAAGACCAAATATAAAGACCCAAAAAACTTTACCATTCCCTACACCATTGAGAAATGTGAATTTAAAGATTTCATTCTTGATTTATGGGCCTCTATCAATGTTATTCCACATTCTATTTACTCATCTCTTCGGGTTGAAGAATTGAAACCCTTTATAATTATCATTCAACTTGGCAAAAAAGTACTACCAGGACTACTGGAGTTATAGAGGATTATCTAGTTTAGGTTAGATACATTATTTTTTCCTATGGATTTCAATGTATTGGATATAGAATATGATCGGTTTGGAACCCATGCACCTCTCATTCTAAGGATACCATTTTTGAAAACAGTAAAATAAATCATCAATGTTCATAAAGGGACACTTTAATTGTAATTTGGAGGAATGTTTTTCATTTTATTATTTTTCATTCCATGAAACACCCAATTGAGGATCATCCATCCCCCTAAATAAACATGATTTATTGGTTTTCCATTGAGATGTTCCCTAATTTTTCATGTGATGAAATACCAACTACATATTTCAAATATGGGAATTTTTTTATTACTAAATCTGATCAACAAGAGGTTGAAAGAAATATTGTTATGAGTATTGGGATGTTGAGATCTCTGATCTTAGTATTGATAAAAATTTATTTCTAGTAACCCTTGAACCTACTAGTGGTATCCCTAGATATGTTTCCAATTTTACACATGAAAAAAGTATTGTGAAAGTTTACTGTGATCGATGAGATGAATGTCCATTAAAATCTGTAGCTTCACTAAAAAATCACACTTATGAGAAGTGTAATTTGATCAATGAAAAAACCCACCTAATTTATAGTTCAAACCACTTCATGAGAACCTCAAATATGCTTTCTTAGGTGTGAATGAACAATTCCCTGTTATAATTTAAAAATATTTTTCAAGGGACCAAGATATCAACTGTTAGGAATCCTTAAGACCCACAAGAATTCCATAGGATGGACTCTATCTGATTTAAGTGGAATTAGTCCCTCAGTGTGTATGCATAGAATTTTTTTGCAGGAAAATTCTAAACCAGACAGACAATTTCAAATGATATTGAACCCAACACTTTTAGAGGTTTTTAATAAATAAGTCACCACACTGTTGGATGATGAAATTATTTTTCCCATATCTGATAGTCAATGGGAGATTCCAGTTCAGGTTGAAACTTTTATAGATGACTTCACTATTTATGTCACATCATTTTAAAATTGTATGAAAAGTTTTACCCACGTTATTGAAACTTTCATTGGTAAGAATCTTGTTCTCAAATATAAAAAAAAAATCCATTTCATAGTGGGTAATGGCATTTTTCTTGGTCATGTTGTGTCCCTCAATGGAATTCAAGTTGATGAATCCAAAGTTGAGGTTATTTATTTATTTCCATACCCAAAAATAGTGAGATATGTTATATCATTCCTTTTCCATGATGGATTTTATAGGAGATTCATAAAGGATTTTAGTAAGGTTTCACTTCCATTCTCAAGATTCATCCAAAAATATGCCCCATTTTTCTTTGATGAGAATTGTAAATATGCCTTTTGGGAGATGAAACAAAAACTGATAACCCCTCCCATTGTTCGACCACCCAAATGGGACTTTCCCTTTAAAATCATGACTGATGAATCTGACTTTTCTCTTAGGGCAGTGTTGAGTAAAAGGTTGGAAAATAAATATCATGTGATTAACTATGCCTCTAGAACTTTATATCAAGACCAATCAAACTACAAAATAACTGAGAAGGAACTATTTTTTGTTGTCTTTTCTTTGGAAAAATTTACCTTCTATCTACTAAGATCCATGGTGGTTTTTTTCAAAAATCATTCTATAATCAGATTTTTGATGAAGAAAAATGATGAAAAACTAAGACTTTTGAGATGGATATTGTTGTTACATGAGTTTTATATTGAAATAAACGATAAAAAAGAAATTTATGACCTTATTGCTGATCATTTGAGATGGATACCATCTGTTTTGAATGGAAAACTTCATATCTTTATTCTAATTAAAGAAACCCTTCCATATGAGGAGTTGTTTGCTTGTCAAATTGAAAGACCACAGTTTTATAATCATGTGAATTATTTGGTTTTTGATGAATTTCCCCACCATTTTTACAAGAATCAAATTTTTAAACTTATGAGTGATTCAAATAATTAAATTTTGGATAATCCTTACTTGTGGCATATTGGTAGCGATCAAATGATTAGGGGATGCATTAAAAATTATGAATTTCAATCCATATTACATTTTTTCCACACTTTGAGCTATAGAGGACACTTTGGGGCATAAAGAACAGCAATAAAAGTACTTGATTTTGGTTTATATTGGCCCACCATTTTTAGTGATGCTTTTGAATTTTTTAGAACCTATAAAAATTGTCAATTATAAGAAAACATTGCCAAAATTAATGAGATTCCACAACAACCTATTTTGTTTTTTGATGTATTTTATGTATGGGTAATGGAATTCTGGGGCCTTTTCCTAATTATTTTGGATATCTTTACATATTTCTTATTGTTGACTATTTCTTCAAATGGGTAGAGGATATTCCCATGAGAACTGATGATGCCAAAATTGTGTCCAAATTTGTGAAAATAAATTTTTTTTCAAGGTTTGGATTTCCAAAGTTTCTAATTATGAATCAAGGTAACCACATTTGTAATAGGACATTGGAATAACTTTTTAAGATATATAGAGTTCTTCATATGTTATATACACCCCATAATCCTCAAAAAATGTAATGGATAAGTTTTCCAATAGAGAAATCAAACAAATTTTGGAAAAAAAATGTGAACCCAAATAGAAAGGACTAGAGTTTGAGACTTTATGATGCACTCTAAGCCTACATGACTGCATTCAAAACCCCAATTGTGATGTCACCATTTATATTACTCTATGGTAAAGCTTGTCACATAATAGTTGAGTTAGAACACAAATCTTTTTGGGTTGTCTATACATGTAACATGAATCTATTTTCTACTGGAAAAGAAAGAAATTTTGGTTTAAAAGAGCTATAGTAGATCATAAATAATGCATATGAAAGTTCCATGTTGTATAAGGAAAGAACCTTATCCTTATATTATGGGATGGTTCTCAACAAAAAAATCATTGAAGGATACAAAGTGTTGCTATTTGATTCCATATTCAAGTTATTCCTAGGTAAATTTCGTTCCAAATAGTCTAGGCCTTTCATTATTACTCATGTTTTTCCTTTTGGTGAAATACAGATAAAACAACTAGATAAAGGGACACCATTCATAGTCAATGGGAATAGGTTGAAGCTGTTTAGAGAGAATTTTCAAGATCCTTTAGGGGAGGAGATCCATATTAATGAAGCTAAATATAATTGATGACAGGTTGTGTCTTTCCTTATCACTTATTTTTTATGTCTTTAATATCATGAATTTCATTCTCACATATTTTTTCACATTTAGGATATTGTACAGAATATGTGGGGCAGAGGAACATTCTAGGTAGATTAGGATTTTTTGTTCTTTCCTTTTTAATTTGTTGTTTAATTTTTCTATACATTTTTAGTGTGTTTCTTTTCAAATTTTGTGTTTTATTTTAAAATTTTTTAAAAAAACAAAAACAAAAAACATATGAGCTTAAATGATAATATTTTTAATCTTTGAAAATCATGCCAAGGATTAAACCAATTGATCCCATAAAACTAAACATAAATTAATGCTAAAAATTACATTGTTTCAAGTTCAAAATATGTAAATTTATTGAAAAGACCTTTGATTTTTGAATCTCATTCCATATATCATTGTCTTTATCATTGAAATCCCCATTATTGTGAGGCTTCTGAACCCATTTTGACATCTTCAGATTCACCTATTTTCTTAAGAGAACCAATACATGCTTGTTTAAACAAGAAATTGATTTATTTCTTCCAAACCTTTAGGGATGAGGTACTTATAATTTAAATGATTAAGGGATTTTTTGGATTTTAAAGCCCATTTTTCATGATTAGAATATTTAATTTGGCCTTTATTATACATTTTATATTTCTTAATCCCTTAGTATCCATGTATAGCCTATTAGGTTATCCATATTAAAAGAAACATTTCCCTTTCCAACATACTCTAGAATTATAAATGCATGATCTAGTTGAACTTAAGTATAGGGGGGATATTATTTTTGATGGATGCCTTATTTTTTATTTATTTGGGTATATATTCAAACTTTGAACATATTTTTTTGCTACTGGAAAATATTTTGCTGAGAGTTGTGCCAATATGGAGCTCTCAAATGAAATGGATTTGTGCCTATTTGGAGCTCTCAATGGAAGAAAGTTGTGACCTATCTAGAAATTTCCAAAAAAATAAAAGAAAATATTCATATTTGATGCCGAAATATTGATAGAATGGGATAGAAAAAATATTCTTAGAGTTGAGTTTCTAAAAAGGAGAGTACGGAGGAGATCAAACTTGAGTGAAAATTAGATTCATGTATTTTTTTCTTCATAAAGATCCAAAACCTCCTTATTCGACCTCAGAATTTTTCACATTTGAAACTCACTGACCTTAAGCCACATATCAACCTTGAAAAATATTTATGATAATCACAAGTTCTTAGATCACATCAGGTGGAGATGTATAAATTTATCAAGCCTATGCTTATTCTTGCATTAGTTTGGATGATAAAATCCTTGTTGAAAATCTATATTTTTATGTTGAGAGAGAATTAATGTGAGGTAAGTGTGTTGTGTTCATAGAAGGATAAAATAAGTGGAAATGTATTTAATGATCTAAATTGAGAATGTGAAATATTTTTTTTAATGATGCATGATATATTTTGATTCTTGGTAATAAATTTGTAAATCTCAAAGGTAGTGTTTTGAATTTTCCTTGATTTGATGCTCACTTTTCTAGGAGTCCAGGTTCTAAGTGTGGGGAAATTGATATAGATAATATTTCCACTATTTATCAAATCTATTTTAATGATTTGAACCCCAAAAATGTGTCATTTTATTTGAAATTGCATTGTTTTTTCGAATTTAGGGATGTTTTGATCTTGAAATAGAAAATTTCACAATTATATAATTTTAACTATTTTCAATAGCTTCTATATTTTAAGTTGTAGATAAAAGACACTTCGTTCCATGAGCAAAGCGAAGTGATGCAACACCAGATTTTGGAGAAAGAATTGGAGCTGGAAAACTAGAGTGACATAGTTACGCGCCATGTAATTTCATTACACATCATTACTTTTTCAAAAATAATTTTTCACATAGGACACATATTGACTTCATTACATACTATGAAATTCAAATAAACATCATGAAACAAGATTACACAACATGATAATTTTCAGGATAAGTTTTTAAAGAAGATTACGCCAAGATTTGTGATGATTGTTGACTAAAGGATTACATTCCATGTAAGTCCATTACACATCTTGAAAGTGTCGGCACGGAGAAAAAATAAATAAATTTGATTCATCTGATATTTTTGATGTATTTACCTATAAATACACCCCTTGGTCGCTGCTTGGAGTAGTCTGGGATAAGATGGAGTTGTGTAACACCAACATACATCCGCCAGACGATCTAGATCCCCCCTTCCATTCTTCTTTAAGAGGGAGTGTAGAGATTGATACCTTGAGTAAGATTCCAATAATTGATTCTGGGATGGATAAAATGAAGGTTTCTCAAGTGATGTGAGGTTAATCACCAAGTGGTTGCGGATGAAGGCACCCAATAGACACTCTCTTCCGAGTTTCATTCTTATTGTGTAATCTCTCTCTTTTTGAAATTCTATTGAACTTATATTGTTTAAATGAATGTTGTTGTTTTATTTATTGAATATATTTTCATCAAATTCTTTTGTATGGTTGTTCAATCTATGAAATAAATTAATTTAATCCACTATTTAAACTTCTTCGGAAAGTTCTTACCGATGAGAATAGTGGGTTCAATTAGGTTTGATTGCTTAGAGGTCTTATAGTAATTTAATCACTTCCATAGGAAGGAAAAAAATCATGTTGAGGTATTTATATGATGTATATTCAAATTTTAGGTTTCACCAAGGGGTCCTTGGGGTTCATTTAGAAATTAAACTGAGAAATATTTTTAAACAAGGAAGAGGGGAGTGTCTGAAAGGTTTAAACGTTTCGGTGGCCACTGTTCTAATTCTGAATTCAAACTCATTTTATTTCCTATCAATTTTCTATCTTGTTGTTAAAATTTTATTACACTTTAGTTTAAATATTTTCTATAGTATAAATTTAAATCAAATCTTCATATTATTTTATTCTTTCAAAAATAAACAAAACAAAAGTGACAGTTTTGTAACTCAATTTGCAACCTCCTCAAGAGACAATCCAAGGACTGTTATACTGCATTTATCTAGGGATAAATTATTTATTGAGGTATTCATGAAAAAACCCTCAAATCAATTGGTTATTACAAAAGGATATCTTTTATCTAGATTAGTAATAATATTTATCAAGTCTACCTGAAGAGATCCAATTTGTAGCTGTAAATATTTTATCCGAGTTCTAAAACTCCCAAGATCATGATCCATATGATCTAAATTTTGAAAAATATTAGGTTGTATATGTGGAACCACACTCTCAATATTAAAGGAAACATATTCCTCCCAATCATATTCATTATCACTATTGATACTAATAAAAAATTGTTTAAACCCATCCAGAAGATCATTCTTGAACTAGATAAAATCAGTTGAAGTAATAATTGAGGTATAAGTAGTTATAGATGGTTGAGGTAGATAATGTATAGCTTGATGAGATGAAGCTAGGATAATATTAGGAGTTGAGTCAATGAACACAAAATCATAAGTTCTCAACATAGATTCTTCATTATCTAAATAGTTGTCCTAAGGCTTCTTAATTTCTTGAATTGGACTATTTAAATATTCAATGACTATAAATTCAGTCCTAGGAGATGAATCATAAATATGATCACCCTAAAATATATTATCTAAAACATGTTTTGGATAATAATTTATAGGTTGTCCATAATAATTATATCTAAATATCTCTTGTATAATATCTAAGTGACCTTATTCATAAGTTAATAGAGAGGAAGGAGCCCGTTCAACCTTATTTAAGGTAATAAGAACAAAAACAATAGCCATTCCACTAGGTTTGAGTGGACTTTCACCATTATCATCATCTCCATTATCATTAAGAGTAGATGAATCCAAGAAAAAGAAAGGATTTTTATGAGATTTATCTTCTCTATGAGTTTTTGAATCAAAAATAGGTTCTCCCCCTATTTAAAACATAATAGGATTGTCTACAACTATATCTTCATTAGTATCACTCCCCGATTCAGTGAGTTTTGGTCCAAATAAAATAAAACTAGGATTCTTCTCCCCCTAAAGAGTTTCTACTATTTACCTTCTTAATTAAACCACTATTGGGACTTCTAAATCCGTTGAAACTTCCTAAACAATAGAGTATACCATGTTCTCTTAATAATCTCTTTTAGCCTCTTCAACAACGTCAGTAGTAGATTGAGATCCACTCTCATTAGATAAGTAATTAGGTTCAACTATCTGGTTAAGATATAATCCTAGATTTTATTACATCCCTTGTCTTTATAGAGTTATTTACAGGATTGAATTTATCATAAATATTATACTCATATGATACCCACATCTTTTTTCATGTATTATAGTAGATTTTCTTCCTCTTATATATGGTTTGGTTAAGAAAAATACCACCTGAAAGTATTGGATTTTCTACCCTCTTTGGAATAAGTCTATTCTATTCTAGTAGAGATGAAATAAAATTATGGTAGGGTAGAGTATTAAATATTTATGAAGTATTACTCAACACTTTCATATGTCTTATTAAAAATTTGGGTAGATTTATCTGAATCCCATGAACCATAAAATATAAAAGGAAGAGGTATTGGTGAATAATAGTACTTAAATACCCCTTTCTAGGGTAGATAGTGTGATTTATAAACTTCATCCATAGCCTACACTCTCAATTTAATTTACTATCACTAGGCCTTAAATGGTTTCTATCACTAGTTAACTCTTCTAAAGTATTTCCAATATCAAAATGTGGATCATTTAAAGGATAAGAACTTTGGTAATCCTAATACTCACCTTGATGCAATACTTTTAAGATATTATCCTAAAGAGTCGAATAAAAATCCCATTAATGACCATCAAAAAAGGTTCTAATGTGATTTGATTGATATATAGCTTTAAACACCATATTCAAAAAAAACTCCTTCATTAATCAAGGATAGAAAAGTATATTATCATCCAAGAACCAATAATTCCATAATTTTCAAGGTATGACTCTCCAAACTAGAGAAAGACTTTCCCTAAACCACTCAACATCTACTTATTTCTATAGAGAGACTTCACGTGAAAAAATATGCAGATTCAAGAGTTTTCTAGATTCACTTATGCTTTACTTATATCTTTTCGAAGAATCAGAAGCTTTGGTAGAATATTCCTTGAAAGATCACTTCATCTAGACTACTCAAAACAGATATTCAAAGGTCAAAAGCCTGTGATTTAATTAAACGAAGGATCGAAAGAGGGTTCATCTCGAGTTTTAAAGGGATATGAAAAATTCTATTCTATTTTTGGATATTAAAATAATTTAGGTCTCAATGTATAGTAAAATTTAGGAAAAAAAATAAAATATTCTTAAAATATTTAAAAACATATACGGTATATTTAAGGAAAACAAATTAATTGAATATTCCTTATAATAAAAACTTATCATTATATATTAATTGTACATAATATATATATACCAAATTAAATAAAAAATATTTTAAACATAGTCAATCATTCCTAACTCATTTATTATATACTTTTACTTCTCACAATTCATAGGCTTTATAAAAATGTTAGTAATCTAATGTTTTATACTAATGAATTTAAGAGTGATATCCCCTTTTTGAAAATGATCACTCAAAAAGTGAGGTATTATATCAATGTTTTTTGTCTTAGAATGAGATACAAAATTTTTGTAAATGTAAATATCACTTCTATTGTTATAATTTATAGGTGCATTTATGGGATAATATTTAGAGTCTAACAAGGTGTGTTTCATCCATAGTATATATGCACAACAATTTCCTATAGTAATGTACTTAGCTTTAGCAGTAGATAATGAAACTGAATTATAATTTTTAAAATACTATGATACTAGGGACTTGAAAAACAAATGACATGTTCTAGATAGTATTTTTATATCTAACTTACAACCATTAAATACTGCATAAGAATATATAATTAATTCAAGTTCATGTTCTATATAATTGAATAATCCTAAATTATTTGTACTTTTTAGGTATTTTAAAATCCTTTTAACACTAGTTAAATGATATTATATATGATTTTTTTGAAAAAGTGCACACAAACACATATTAAACATAATTTTAGTTAGGTTAGATGTTAAGTAAAGTAAAATCCAAATCATACCTCTTTAAATAGTTTGGTCGTCTGTTTTTATAGTTTCATCAAGATCTAATTTATTGGTAGTCCTCGTTGCAGTATCAATTCCTTTTGAACTATCCATTTCAAAAATATATATAATACCTTCAATATATTTACTTTAGTTTAAAAAAATTATTCTTTATTTTGAAATATTTGAAACCTGAGAAAAAATTTTAGTTTACCCATTAAACTCATTTAAAATTCATTTTTCATTAGTTTTGAAAATTCAATACAAATAATTTCTTGAGGAACCAAAAATAATATCATCAATATATATTTTTCAAATAAAAATATATTTCAAAGTTATTTGGATAAATAGGGTAGTATTAGCAACACCTTTTGTAAATCCATTTGAAATAAGAAAAGTATTGATCCTATTATACCAAACTCTAGGAGCCTACTTTAAAACATAAAGTGATTTTGTTAGTTTGGAAACATGATTTGGTAAATGAGTATTTCAAAATACTGAGGTTTTGTTCTACAAAAACGTCATTAATAATATAAAAAATTAAGAAAATCATTATTAGCTTACATTTGATAAAATTTTAAATTAAATGTGTTTCATAAACAAGTAGTATCATAATGGATTCAATTCTATATATAGGAGAAAAGGTTTCTTCATAGTCAATGCCTTTTTATTAACTATAACCTTATTCTCCCAATCTTTCTTTATTTCTAATAATATTTCATGATTCATAAACCTTGTTTCTATATAACTATTTAGTACCAAGGGTTTAATAGTATTTAAATCTTATGACTAGTTCCCATACTTTATTCCTTTCAAACTGATTCAATTCTTCTTAAATATCCATCACCAAATGTTTAGCACTAAGTTCCTCATTAATTTTCTAGGGTTCAAGCTATGAAAAAAAAATATTGATGTTCAACCCGGTTTCTAAGTGATTTTTGAGTTATATTTTCTATATTTATATTTATAATAGTATCATTTAAAGGATGGTCTCTATGGCTTCTAATGGTTCTAGGTATACTAGATTCCTCTAAGTTTTCTTTAGGGTCTAGTTCCTTTGAAAGGTATTTTATAGGATATTTTTAAAGTAAATTAGCAGTAAGATCATTGGTCTTGGAGGTGTTATTTATATTTAAATTGGACATATCATCCTCTTGGTTTTAAAAGGAAACTTTAGGTTTATGTGGATGTATTTCATCAAATTTAACATGAAAATATTATTCCACTAAATTTTTTATTTTATTAAAGACTCTATAGGCTTCACTAGATGTATAATAACCAATAAAAATTCATTCATTGCTCTAAGATGCAAACTTATCCAGATTATCCTTTGTATTAGAAATATAAACTTTACAGCCAAAAACTTTGAAATAATTTACCTAATGATTTCTCCAATTCCCTAATTCATATGGATTCTTATTTAAAATATGTCTTATTAAGATAGTGTTAATTACATAAAAACATTTGTTTACAACATCATCTGAAAAATATACTGGTATGTCATATTCACTATGTATGGTCTAGACTATCTATTGAAGAATCTTATTCCTTAATTCAACCACCCCATTTTGTTGAGGTGTTTGAGGATCATATAAATCATGATTATATCCATTTTTTATCAAAATGATTCAAAGTATTAATTTTCAAACTCACAAATATGATCACTTGTCACACTCTTAATGGTAAGTCCACTAAGTTTCTCTACTAAATTTGAATACTTTTCAAAACATCTACAATATTCAATTTTGTAAGTTAGGAAATATACCCAATTAAACCTTGAATAATCATCAATAATTTCATAATCATAATGTTTTCCTACTCAAATTTAAACTCTAAATATTCCAAACAAATCCTTGTGAAATGATTCTAGCAGTTAAGAGGTATAAACCTATTTATTTGGTTTTAAAGTAACTTTATATTGATTTCGCTTTTGATGGGGATTTCACACTTTAAATTTTAAGAAATCTAGATTAGGTATATCCTTGACTAAACCATTTTTGGATAACCTTATAATAGAGTATATATTATAGTGTCCAGGTATCATGTCCCACAACCAATATTCATGATGAAAGGCATTTAAAAAAGAAACATTTTGAGAAAATGAATAGTTTGAATCTACTATATAAACATTATAATTTCTCAAGGAAATAAACACTAAATTATAATTATAATCATAAATATTTCAAGAATTATTATCAAAATTAATATATAATCCATCTTCAAACAATTGAGATATGCTTATAAGGTTGAACTTTTAGCTATAAATAAATAAAACGTTAGAAATTAGGAAATTTTTAGAGTTACTAACTTGAAAAAGGACAATAATTTTCCTTTTACTTTGTCACTAAAGGTGACATGACCACCATCTACTCTAGTCAAATTATATAATCTTGATAAATCCCATGTCATGTGTCTAGAACACTGAATATATAGATACCATAGATTTGTATAGGATGTTTTCAAATATATTTCCTATAATAAATCAAATGTACATTGATTTTGGTACCCAGATCTATTTTGGTCTACAAATTTTAGAAATCAAAGATTTAGAAATCTATATCTATTTGACATATTTATTCCAAAATTTATGATCAAACTTAAAAAAATTAGAGAAATAAGATCCCTTAGGTCCATACTGGATTGATCCAAATTTAAATTCTCAATATGTATTGTTTACTATATATTTATTTATAATATTTGAAATATTAATGAAATAATTTTTATAAAGTTTGTTTTTCTATCCAAACTGATAAAAAAACTATATATTAGTTTGGGTACACCATGACCACCTAGAATTTTATTACGGGTTTCATTTCTTATAGAAAAAAACTTTAATATATTTCTTTTGTTACTTATTTACTAATTTTAAATCATTTCTCTCTTTAAACAGTAGTTGGTTCTTTTTATTTTCAATAATAAGATTAGATTTAATACAAGAAAATAATGCGTGTTTCTTTAAATTTTTATATTTATCTTTAAGTACATTAAAGGTATATTCCATCATATTGAAATAATAAAAGATATCAACATTGGACATATCATTTTCATCATAATTTTCATTTTTTATAGCTATCATAAATATAAGTAGAATAATTAGGAATATAACCTCATATGTGTTTTCTATAAAACACATATTATCCATTTCATTGTTTTCCTCCCTACTAAATCAGATTCAATGAATATATCCTCAAAATCAATCTAAGTTTACTTTATTGACTTCTTTTAATTATTACCTTTATCCTCATACTTTTTCTTGAATTTAAAATTTGAAAAATCTTACTTAATATGTCCTTATCTCTTAAACTCATAGTAGGTAACTTCAAAATCACCATCTTTCTTCCAACATTATTACTTATCAAATTTCCTTTAAATTTTAATTTCTTGAAGAACTTTTATTTTTATATAATTTCTTGAATTTTATGGATCTATTCATAATTATCATTTCAACCATAACTTCCAATGGTGCTCTCTTCTTTGACTATTTCATTAGTCTTTGACTAACATGCCTTGAATATAATAGAATTTTTAGTTCAGTAACATCATCATTTTTCTAAATCCCTTCTGCATACATCATTAGTTTTCCTATTAACCCTTTAATTGGAATATTTCTCACATCATGTGATTCTTGTATGGATATAGCAATGCCTCTCCATCTATCTAGTAAGCATCTTAAAATTATCATCACTTATAACTTGTTATCAATGGTATTTCTCGGTGCATGTATCATATTTTTTATTTAATTAAACCTAAGATAAATATTAGAAATATAATCATTATTCTTAATTTAAATGTATTATATTTAATATTATAAGTATTTAATCTCATTTATTTAACATTTGATGTGCCTTTATGAGATACGGATAAAGTTTCAAAAATTTCATAAGTTATAGCACAAGAAAATATTGTATTGGATTAATATTATCTAAGTGCACAATATAAATAATTCATTACTTTTTAATTAAAATTGTAAACATACTTAATGGCATCACTCTAGCTAGCTCTTGCAGCTTTAGTTTTTTCATATTTAACTTATATTATTATCCAGATTCCAAAACCCATGATTTCAGGATGTATTTTCATTTTAATTTTCCATTGAGCATAGTTTTTACCATTAAAATATAGAGGTATTTTATTATAAGTTCCCTCAAGTTTATTATTATCCATAAAAATATAAATTTATAATTAATAGAAATTTAGATATTTTGGGTAAAAATTTGATCATAGTTAAAACTAGATAAATAAAATAAGAAATAAATAAACCCTCTGATACCAAATATTGGTCAAAGTGGGGTAATCAAGAGGGGGTTGAATTGAGTATCCAATAAAAAAATTGTTAAAAAAATTTTTTAAGAAAAAATCTCCAATTTTTTAATTATCCCAATTAACTAATACAATTGGTGTATCTAATTTAATTATTTTAAAAAAACATATCATAAGTTTAATAAAAATTAATTTAGAATAATAAAAACTCAGTTAGAAAAATATTATGATCAACCTAATATTTTTATATTTCTCTACTTACATAAAACAATAGAAATATCACATGTAAAAGATAGTTATCAAAGTATAGTTTCCAAAAAGATGTTTAAAAACGGTTTTAAAACAAAGTAACAAAAACTTTGAAACACACATCGAACTATAAAAATACATTTGGTTTAATCACAATCAAAGATATAATCCTCTCCAATTAATGGTAAAATTATTCTAATAACTTTTATTAAAAATAAACTGATAATCCACATCCTGGATTAGCTATAGATTACAATATCAAACAAGGATATCCAGACCAATACACAGCCACTTCCACAGTTTTCATGGGTGAAAAAATAAGAATAAAACTATGTAATATTATTTTAGTACTATTTTATGACCTATATGAGTTTGTGATTTAAAATATTTAAAGAAAATTAAATCACAACTCAAAAGTAATAAAAACAAAGAGAAAGAGAAGTGGAAATAGTTTTATGCAGTAAAAGATTGGAGTTTGGTTGTTCAGCATATGTCTCTTCTATTCTTTATGTATTATTTTAGTTCAGATATTATATGAGAAGATAATAGGATGTTCTCAAATCATGCGTTCAAGTTCTCATAAAAACTAGAGTATTTTACTATCAAGAATAGATAATCTCACATTTTCTATACTTATAAAATTTTTCTTTTTTTTATTTGGACTTAGTCTTCTATAAAAAATAAATATTCCTCCAAAAGGATCCATTGGAACCCCATCATTATGAATCCTTGTACTTGATATGAAATTTAGGAGGAATAAATGGATATGAATTATCATTTAATTTGGTGTAGAATATAGTCATAATAAATTATATTAAAATATAATTCCCACTTTTAGACATAGTCACTTGAATTATTCCATGTAAGATTATCCATAGTAGCTCCAACACCAATTGATTTGAACTTTCAGTTGATCTAGTAATTTGAAAATTTTGACTGCCTAACAATGTCATTTCAACTGACCATATGAATGCTTTAAGTCCATATGATCACTTCATCACTTATCCAAAATACAACTCTCTCGTATGATCACTTTACTTAAACATATGGTATAATAAAGTATTATGGTAGCTCTAATATTTTATAAAAATCCCAAAATTCCCATAAAATTGATTTAACTTAATTATGTGATCAATTATAAATTAATGTGTGGTCTCTCTAATACTTGGAAAGATTTCAGACAGATTTAAGAACAATGTGGTTGCTTTAAATTGGACTAGTGTTTGCTGGGTTGATCATGAGGTTTATTGAAAATTTAGAAAGTGATCTTCCTTGGCCGATCAAATAGAGGTGCGATTGATCCAATTTTCATGCAATCACTTCAACCCTTTGCAAAAAAATTAAGATATTGGTGGTTTTTATGAGATATAATGTGTGGTCTTTTTGATTGGTCTTGTAGTCACTTGTGTACTTTGAAAAATTCAACCACTCTAGATTCCTTCATATGTTCAATATAGAGTCTTCATGTGGTCGATCAAGTCCTCCTTACGGTCACTTGATCACTTAGTGAAATTTCACTCCTTCGGACTCATGGGTGATACTCAGACTTGATTGGATTTATGATCACTTCCATATGTAGGAAAATTTTCAAATTTCCCAAAAATATATTTGACTTTCATAAAATGCAGAATTGATTAGAAACACAGAAACATGATTTGTAATTATTAAAATAAGGATTTTTTGGGATAATCCAACATGAATCTTCCATTATTCTTTCGAGAATATACATTAAAAACTTTGGCATACACAATAAAATTAGTACCAACTAAAGTGGAAAATGGAATTCCCTTAGAGTTATAGAGTGGAAAGAAACTTTTTTTTCACATACACATGTTTGGGGGTGTGAGGTGTTTGTTAAATCCACATTTAGCAACAAACTAAAACCCTAAGGAATGAAGTGTATATTTATAGGGTATCCCAAGGAAACCATGGGATATTATCTAATAACCCCTCATACAAGAAAGTGATTTTTGTAATAAAATCCATATTTCTTGATAGAGATCACGTCCTTGAGAAGGATAGTGGGATAAAAATTGACTTCAATGGATTTGATGCTCAAGATACACAAGAGTTGTCACAGGAACAAATTTCATAGGTATCTATGGAAAAAGTTGTTCCCAAAACCCAAATACTTCATAGAAGAACCAGATAAGTATTAGGGACAAAAATATATGGTTTTTTAGTCATCAAAGATGGTGACTCGTTATTATTTGACAATAATGAACCATTATCCTATAAATAGGAAGTAGAGTCATTAGAATCTACAAGATGGAAAAAATCCATGGATTTTGAGATAGATTCCATGTATAAAAACAAAGTTTAGGTTCTGATCAACCTTACATTTGATGTAAATCATGTTTGGTGTAAATGTATTTTTAAGAGAAAACTATACATGGAAGTTAAAGTAAATATATAAAAATAATGGCTTGTGGATAAAGGTTTTAATAAATGTCATGGAATTAAATAAAATTAAACCATTTCTCCAATTTATAGGTTTAAATCCATCAGAATTATACTTGATATAAAAGCTTACCATGGCTATGAAATTTGATAAATTGATATCAAAATAATCTTATTTAATGAGAACCTTCAAGAATATGTCTATATGACACAACTAAAAGAGTTTGTGACTCCAAAGTATGCCAAAAAAAATTACAAGTTATAGATATCCATTTATGTATTTAATTAAGCATCCTGGTTAGGGAACATTTGGTTCAATAAAACTATAAAAGAATTTGGTTTCATTAATAATGAATGTGATACATGTGATTAAAATCAATTTAGTGGAATTTTATTCATTATCCTAGTATTATATTTTGAAATCATATTGTTTATTGGAAATGATGTACCGGTCTTAGATACAGTTAAGGACTGGTTAAATAAGTGATTCTCTATGAAGTACTTAAGAGAAGCATACTGGATTATAGGGAACATGATCATTAATTATAAATACAAGAGGATTCTTGGAAAAATTCATGGTATATACATTAATCAGATAATGAAAATATTTAATATGGAACAATCCAAGAGATGATTGGTTCTAGTGTCACATGGCATGCATCTTTCTAAGAAAATTTTTCCTCTGACATAAGAGGAGAAATAGAGGATGAGTATGATCACATACACTTCTGTGATATGATTAATCATGTATGTCATGTTATATACTATGATTTATGTTTCCTATGTGTTGAGTATGGTAGGAAGATATAAATATGATCCAGGTGGATAGTGTTGATCTAGTGTTAATGATATCCCTAAATATATGAGAAAAACTATGGATATGTTCCTAGTATGTGGAGCATATGAGGATCTAGTCATAAATGGTTATAATGATGATAGTTTTCAAATAGATTAGAATGGTCTGAAGTCAAATTCAATAAATTTATTTGATCTTAATGAAGGAGTTGTGAGATGGAAGAGTTCAAAGTAACCAGTTTTCACTGATTCTATAGTAGAGTCTGAGTATATAGTGGATTTTTATATATCCAAGGAATATATTTGGATACACAATTTTTTATACAAGATTTATGTGGTTCCTAGAAGTAAATACACTATCATATTATATTATGATAATCTTGTAGTGGTGTCTCTCACAATAGATCCAAGGTCACAACAACAGAAAAAGAACATACTCTATAAGTATCACCTCTTTAGGGATTTTTCTAAAAGGGTTGAAGTTTCAGTAATCATATTTTTAATTGGAAAAAATGGGTTAGGCCCCTTGACTAAATCCTTATATCAATAGAATCATGATTATCATGTGAGATCTAGTAGAATGAAGGTTTTTAGTAGTTGGATATATTATAAGTGGGAGTATTTTTGAGTTGGTTCCCTATAACAAACTTCTATAGACTTTATGATTACCTATATTAATTTTTTTGAATATTAATAAACTTCTTATCACAACATTATTTTTCTTATACGTGACATAATATGTGATAATGTCTTAAGAGTAACTATCACACTAAAAGGTCATTTCAGTTCCCCATTATGATGGGAACCTAGAAGTGCCACAAAAATATTCTTAAATATAATTTATATAACCAGATGATATAATTTTAATAGACACAAATGATAATGGATATCAAGGTTGGAGACTCATATTAATTTGAGACACTTTCTCATGGTGTACACCCTTGGTAATTTTTAGTGCTTGAGATTATGAGAACATGACTCTCCAGTAGGATATCCACATTTATATGTGTCATTGGATGTTCTTATCTACAAATTTTTGTATTGAACCTTAAACTTTAAGATTACTATTAATGTATATTATTATTAATGTACTTTTATTTTTTTATGAAAACCATGATGAAATGTGTCCATAGAAAAATAGGATACGTTGGGTGTGTCATGAGCAATATTTCATTAATGAAGAATGTAAGAAAGTATTTATACCTTATATTCTTTAAAAAAAGATGATATATTAATCCCATTTATGAGAATGAAACAACCAAAATAAATATATATCTATGTTGTTCTATGGGAAGGTTTATTTTGGAAAGTCAAAGAAAGATACATTGATCACATAGGCCAACAGCATGCAACCTGCTTTATTTGTGATATCATGATAAAGAGATTATATTACATAGTAAGTATCTGTATGAGATTGTATGTTATTGCAACATTAGTTTCTTTCTCTATGGGTGTCTTGGCATGTTTCTAGATACTAACCTTGGACTTTGAGTAGATCAACCTAATACTGTTGAGAAAGAGGTCCAAAGGGTCACACATTAAGTGTATCCAGAACTTTAGTTAAATACTAAATATTATTTATAATATAACATGAGGAATAAATATTATCTTCATACATGGTTTAATAAATATTAATGATTAGCTCAATATTATATATTCAGTCACTAGTTATTCAAGAGAACAGTTTTATAAGCAAAATATTTAATAAATATTTATTTTATATTTAGTGAATATAATATTTATTTATTTAATATATAATATTTTAGTGACATTTGTTTATTAAATAAATATTCATTATCCAAGGACCGATAAATATTTTGGAGGAATTTTAGACTGATTTTAAATGTCCGGTGAGAAATAATATATATTAAATATTATTTAAATAGATTTAAAATAATTTATTCAAGAAATAATATTTAATTAATTTTTTGGTTTTTCACATGTTAGGAAATAATATTATTATTATTATAAACATGGTGTTCTATGGAGATTGAGGAAATAATAAGGGTGCATGTGCAATTATTATTTTCTAACCCTAGTGCTCTTTAAACTCAATTATATTATCTCCAACCCTAATGTTATCCATTTGTTGGGTATGAAAAATGATAAAGAGAATTCTCTCATTCCCTAGATATACCCTCTCAAAGAACACTCTCAATAGTATAGAGATATAGACCTCCTCCACCCTTGTTGATTATAGAGAGATCAAGGAGGACCTTCTTGGATGATATTCTCATGGTGATCAAAGACCAACGACACAACCACTAGGGTAATCCATGATAGCACTCATAGATTCCTATGGTGATGATTGAAGGTTCATGGTAAATATGTGGATCACCACTAGAGGGAATCTACACTCAATTCCTATGACACAATGATAGAATGAAGTAGAGATGTTGTCATATTCGTCAATGGAGAAAGAATCCATCTCAAGGTGATTCCTTAACTGCTTAAATTAATTATAAATAGTGATAATCCTGCATTTGGTTCTAACATTATCATATCAATTAATATTTGGTTCAATTTAATTGGTTGTGAAATTCTTCATCAATCTGTATATTTAATTAATCATCAATTATGACAAAAAAAATTAGTTAAACAATCCCTATCAGTGCTTCTATAGTACCCAGAACCTTCACTTAGAGAGTTTGATGATTACTTAAGACCTTAGTTGAAATTAAGGACCCTCATGAGGGTGACTATGGTGTACGATTACCTAGGGGGATCAAGAGAGTGACCCATGGATGGATTTAAGCTGAGTGGGTGCATGTTTTTTGGTAGTGATGGTTACAAGGGTCATTTTAGAACCTGATCCGACATATAATCCCAATGGGGATAAGGAGACTATGATGGGTGTGGGTGCTCGGTCTTCACTAGTTGTATATTTATTGTATATATATATTTATATTTATTCTGGACATCATGAGATTTCCCAAGAATCCTAGTAATCTTCTATTGGCCTTAGCACTATTTGATTGCCCGAGATGTCGGGAAATCACTTGTTGAGATGGAAGAGACCCTAGGATGACCGATATGTTTGGGATCTATTCTTATGATATATTGGGGGTGGATATATAGTTTTATTATAATCTAATGTATATGTTTGATACAGTTTTGTATTAATATATGTGGTACCTAGGATCTATATTTAGAGCTATGAGATTACATTTATATAGGTATTCTAGGGATGGTAAGGATTCCTTTGATATAGTGAGACCATTTTGAATACCTGGGGAGCCTAGGATTTGAATGGCATTATTGTTAGATCATTTTTAATGCCTAGAATACTTAGGATTTGAATAGAGATATTAGGTATCATATGGGATTGTATCCTTGAACACATATGTTATAACTTCCCAAGGGTGACAGTTGTATCCCCTTGATCGATTCCTAGGATACCCCTAGGATATAGTGGATGCACCATTGTTGGTTAAACTGAGGATTCATGAGAGATTGGATGATTTGGTGATTGATCATGGGATCCAGGAGGGTATTCTATTTTATTTCCTGGTTCGGTTGAGAATCATTCATTCCTAGGCATAAAGGATTGCCTAAGGTCTCCTCCCCCCCCCTAGAAATCAGATTTTTGATTGACACTGAGAATGAATAAATACTATAGTGGGGTTTAGTCTGAGGTATTGAGGATTAGGGGTGTATGCTGATGCCCCATGATCCATTAATTGTTAGTAGAGGTGTGAGCATGGGTTCCCCAATGAGTAGAAAAAGGTTCCCATGAGGTGATTATCATACTTAGAGATGCTCTGAAATTGTCCAAAGTAGGTATGTTCAACCGGGGTGGTAGACATGAGGATCAAAAATGGTTATTGGGATTATACCAGGATGTATAGTTATGCATGTGGGTAGGTTGTGATACTATGGTTGGCATGGTCATCATAACCTACTCAGAGACATTTTGACATTGGGTAGAAGAAGGTATTGTTGTGGGTTGTTTTTTTATATATATTCTTTAGATTATTTGTTTATTATTGTGGACCATGTCACATGCACATATCATAGTATATTTAGGTTATTATGTGACCATTTTGGTGGTTCCCTACTGAGTTATGAACTCACACCTTGATTGGGGCTCTATTGCACATAGGTACTTGAGCATCCCTCAAATGTCTATTTTAGACATAAGTAGGGTTGAGGCTTAGGGTTGATATTAGTATGGTTCATCAGGATATCTTGAATGATATATAGTGATTGGTACGAGGTATGGCTCAGATTTGGAGGTGGATCACATTGTATTTTTATTTCTTTATTTTTTAAATTTAGTTTATGTGGTTGTACTGGTGGGAATCTCGTATAGGTATGTATGATTTTATACCTTCACATCATTTTGTTATTGATGGTTGTATTTTATTTTTTTCATGTACTCTTATTATTTACTACTTTTTATGTTTGTTTTATTTGATCTGTAATTTTACACTTTGATATTGGGGGTATAGCCTCCCTACGATACCATTATAGACCCCCACTACTAGTTAGTAACTTCTAAAATTCTTGGAAACATGCTTGGAGTATAGTAGAAATTGTCGATTAGGGCACCTATTAGTGGTCTAGGGTGGTGGGATGTTACATCATTGGAACACTAGGTCTTGTTTCCAATGATGGAGGGTGTCATGGCACGGAATTGGACTTGCGAGTTAAGTTCTATAGTGGGGAGCATCATGGGCCTGGAGAGAAATTAAACAATTAAATCATTGGTTTTTCAAGACAAACAGGAAATGTGGGTGTCATCTCGATACTTTACTAGGGATGATGAGCAGTGGCTCGAGTTTTGGTTCTTGAGTTCCATGGTTTTGGAAGTGGCACTCAGGAATCGCATTAAGCATTCGAAGATGGAACGAGGTCATTTGAATGGTAATTGGTGATTGGGATAGGTTGGGATGTTCAATTGGATGACTAAAAGGATTTATTGGGGATGGAAACTTTCATGGTGAGGATTTTATAATGCCCCATGTTTGTACAGGATTTTGAAATTTGATAATCAACAAGAATTTTGAATTAGTGGAGGGGTCAGATTTTGAATCTAACTTTAGTATGAGGTTTTAAAGGTTAGAACTCCTTAAATGTGTGTCTTTGGACATTAAATGGGACTCAAAAGGTATCATATAGGGTTCAAGTAAGTATTGTAGGGTCTATAAGAGATCATGGATGCTCAAGTGCCATCGGCGAGCTAGGGGCCAAGGCAGTATCCCATCAGCTCTATTATACTCACTAGTTGGCTGGTGGCCTCCTAGGTAGAATTATTATTAAGGGTAACCCCATAATTTTAATGGGACTACCCCCTTATCCCTTCCACTTGTGATTTTGGTCCCTAAACGGACCAGAGGTGGCCTTGGGGTGCCACTTCCTTCCCCTCCTCGTACATAAGATATCTCCTATGATTCTTGGACGTTAGAGTTGTTGTATGATGCAATCAAGAGCCTATAGTAAGGCTATGTCTCCTCTTGTCTCTAAACTTTAACTCCTTTATTGTCTAGTTGTCTCTCATTAGTTTAGTCTAATATTACCTATTTCTAAGGTGTTTGTCTGATTTCTTGATTTCCTATATTCAAGACAAACCGAAGGATAAAAATGGATGTGTGGGATTGTCTAAGAATAAGGTAGGGGATGTTAGTTCAAGGTGAGATTAAATCACCTTTGGTGGGAGTTAAATTAAAATTTATTTTAATATATAGTTTTCTAAAACCTTGAGAGAGGATATTTCACATTAAATTTATAATTAATTTATTAATATTGGAATAAATGATTACCACGGCTTAGGATCCATTCTTCATTGATGATGTTTACATTCTAAAAACCCTTTTGGTTTTCCTTTATTGAACTATGAGGATTTAAGGATAGAATCCCTCTAGAGGTGATCCACATGTGCTCCTTTGATCTCCAAGCAACACCAATCGATTTCTCAGTGCTAGTGTGGTGAATTGATTTTCTTGTGTTGTTCATATTGATCATTCATCCTTTGGTCTTAAAGGAATCACTCTTTTGTTTCTCATAATTGAGAGGGAGAGAAGGATAAGTCCATAAAGAATTTCATTACGCTCAATGATTCTCTATTTTCATACCACCCCACATAATAGACATAACCATCTATTTATAGAGCTAGGTTTTAGGTTAAGAAATATTATTTAATTGCATGTCGGCCCTTAAAATAATATTATATTCTTAACAAACTCCAAAACACATAATAATATTATTATTATTATTATTTTTTGATGTACACCAGTGTGTGTAATGATAAATAATATTTATCAAATCGTAAATAAAAAATTTATCAATGGATGTGGCCTTTGTCCGTTCATCCTCCTCGGCATTTATTAAATATCTAAATAAATATTTAAATTAAATATTTCATTCATCAAAAAATATTTTTGATCAATAAAACATGAATAAAATTATTTCTCAGTATTGAGAATAATATTTACTATATCAAATTTAAAATAGAATTTAATCAAGATCAATGGAAATACATAGTGTGCGGTCCTCTAGGATTATTTCTCATTGGCATCAGGCAGGTTTACCTAAAGTCAAAGATTACTTTCTAGAAATGATTCAAGGCCCCCAATAGAAAGAACTTAATGTCTCAATGACGAAAACCACATACAAATTCTCACTATGTGATATAATCTCTTTATCACAATATCTCATCAAACAAGTTTCACATCCATTTCACCAACCTATATGCTAGATACATCTTTTTTTAACTATCTAAAATAAACACATTGTTACACCATGACCATAACATTTAATGCAATGGTTATATTCCAATAAAAGGGATGATATATCATATTTCATAAATATGGAAGGTAAAAATCCTTCTTTTACTTATTCATTAATAACACATCACTCATGATGCACCCAACGTATCCAACTTCATCATGAATTGTTATCATCATGGTTTACAAAATACATCTAATTGTGTGAGTTGTAGCATGTATTAATAATAATCTTAAAGTTTAAGAAACATTACACACATTCACAGATAGGAATATATGATGACAACAAAACATGTAGAATTATTACTGGTGGATATGTTCTCATAATCTTATATCTTGAAGATTACTAAGCATTAAGTTCATGAGAATAAGCTTCATCTTCTTATGAGTACTCATACCTAACAGTCACGTTCTATGTATCCCATAATAGAACATTATCTGACTATAGAACTATATTTAATATACATCAGCATAGCATATCAAGACTTTCATCGTATTGCGGAACTGTTATGACCTTATAATTGTGATAGATACTTTGGGATAGAGTTTTCCATTTAAATAAATCATACATAGAGAAATGGACAGAATTTATGAGAAGAGTTTTAGGTGTAGTGGTTTTTTTAATCAGATAGAACACGAGTTAGAAAAATAGTATAGTTTTAGTGAGGTGTAATGGATAGAGAATACCGAACAAAGGTAGAAGCACCGAATGGAGATTTCCAGACGAACTTGTGAGATCTATTTTTACAAAGTTTCATATCTTTTTTGTTTTCCCAGTTTTGTAAGAAAAAATTTTGTAAAATGATAGGTGTTAATATTATAATTCTTACCAAGAGATAGAAGGAGTCTAATGTGATATCAATCAGAGTGTATCCACTTCTTTTTAATAGTGAATTTTCATAGACCGACAGGATTCACTATAGAAATGATGTAGGTTCTCACACTGAGGCTGAACCTTGTAAATATTGTGTGTCTTGTTTACTTTCTTATCATTGCAAGATTTTGAATTTGTAAAAAAAGTTGAAAAGGATAAAAATCTAGCAAGTTATTAGGGTTAATGTTTGAGAGTTTGAAATTGTAAAAAAACACCACGGATTCAATATCCCCCCCCCCCACTAAGTGGTTCTAATGATCCTAAAGGATTTTAGTTTCATAAAATGATGTTTTCTTTTGAAAATTTTTTAAGGAAAATGAAACACCCCTTGGGGTATTATTAGTTTAAAGGAGGATGAAAATCCCCTCTTGGGGTGGTCTTGTTTTAAAATTAATGAAAATGACCGCTTGGGGTGGAATTAATTAAAAATTAATGAAAAATCCCATTGGGGTGGTTTTGTTTTAAAGTTAATGGAAACTTACATCAGGTGGTTTGGTTTTTAAAGGAAAGGAAAATGGCTTAATGTTTAGTTGTGGTTTTAGGGTTAGTGAACTCTCGTAGGGGAAGTTTGTGTTACTATTTCTCTTATACTATAGGCTGATAAAATTCCTATATGGGAGGCCTGTGTTACTATTTGACCTATGCCAAAATCCAATAAAAATCATGTTTGGGGGTATGTGTTACTTTATCATGTATATTGGTGAAATTTGAATTTATTATTAGGATACGCAGTCATTACAACATGCTCGGAGACACTCTGACACTGTCTAAAGTAGGTATGATTGATTAGGGTCGCAGACTTAATAGTTTGACAATGGATTGACCATCTTCGATGTTGGTTCCAGGTGCAATGGAAGCATTCGTAGGTGGGAGATATATTAAAATTTATTTCAATAATCATTACCTGAAACCAAGATCAATGATCATGCATGTCAAATTTTAATTAATTTATTTAATATTTAAAGAAATAAATACCTAGACTTAGGAACTTTCTTCTTCAGTGAATGTTAATCGTCTGAAAGGACCCTTTTGGATTACCTTTATTGTGATGTGAGGGTCCAAGGATAGAATCCCTATAGTGATGATTCACATGCGCTCCTATGATATTTGAGTAACACCAATCGATCTCTGGGTTCTAGCATAGTGATTTGAATGACTTTTTTTGTTTGTTCTTGATCACTCGTTCTTCGGGCATGAAAAAATATCTCTTTCACTTCTCATTCTTGAGAGGGAGAGAAAAAAAGGAGTTGAGAGAGAATTCGTTGTGCGTAACAATTCTTTATTCTCAATTTTTGGATACTCTACACATACATAGACATCTATTTATAGATTTGGGATTTAAGTTAAAATATTATTTAATTTTATACCATCCATTAAATAGCATTTATTACCTTTAATAAACCTCATGATGCATTATAATACTTATATTATTATTATTTTGTGGTGCGCATCAACTTATGCAATAACAAATATTATATAACAATATTGTTAATTAATATTTTTCACCAGACTCAGTCTTGGACCATTTTAAATCCTATAGAATTTATTGAAAAACTGAATAAATATTTTATTTATAAATAAATATTTTATTTATAAATAAATATTTTATTCAGAATCTAGTAAATAAATATTTATTAAAATATATAATAAATAAAATAAATATTGTATTCACAAGTCGGTGAATAAATATTTATTTAATTTATGTGATCAATATAAATTGAATAAAATTATTCCTCGTACTTGAGAATAATGTTTATTCCATTAATTAAACTCAAATAGTATTTCATTAAGATCAATGGAAACACTTAGTGTGTGACCCTATAGGATTTTTTTTCATTATCATTAGGAGGGCTTGGAGAAAGTCCAAAATTTCTGTCAATAAATGGGTCAAGGTACCCAAGAAAAAGAACTTAATGTTGAAACATCTACAACCATATAAGAATGCTCACTGTGTAATATAATACCTTTGTCATAATATCGCATCAAGCTAGTTTCACATCTGTGTCACAAACCTATATGCTCGATATGTCTTTCTTTGACAATCTGAAATAAACACATCGTTACACCATATCCATGGAATTTAATGATATGGATATATTCCAATTAAATGGTAGAGATATCAGCTTCTATAAACATAGAAGGGACAAATTCTTCCTCGATTTATTCATTAATGACATGTCACTCCTGATTCACCCAACGTATCCAAATTCTCCATAAACTATTATCATCATGGTTTATGAAATACATATAAGTATGCAAGTTGTATCATGAATTAATAATAATCATAAAGTCTAAGGACCATCTCATGTGCTCATAGATATGAATATCCGATGAAAAACATATTGAATTCCTATTGGAGGGTTAGTTCTCATAATCTCCCATCTTAGAGATTACCAAGTGAGAACTTCATGCAAATAATCCTCATATTCTTACGCATACTCGCACTTGACAATCTATGTACTATTTGTCCCATCATAGTATATTATCCAAACATAGAACATTATTTTAGAATATCATCATAGCACATTAAGGTTATCATAATAGCGAGGAACTATTATTATCTTATTAATGTGACATATACTCTAGAACATTATTACATTAGAGTTAGGCATAAAAAACAATATGTAATAAGAAGTTTTATTAATATTTAATACATCTAATATAAAATTAATCAAATTAAAAATATTTGGTCCTAGGAAACCAACTCTAACAAACTCTCACTTTGACTAGAACCAACTACCTACAACCTTCAGTCTACTAGACCTCACATGATAGTTATGTTTCTAATGAGTCAAGGATTTATTCAAGGGGTATGCTGTGTTGTCTTCCATGGAAATAATTCTCACTAAAAGTTTTTCTCTTTGAAAAAAATCCATCAACATATGATACTTTAAAAGTAGGTTCTTCATCCACTGATATGACCTTGTCTCTTTTGCAATAGTCACAGCTATAGTATTATTACAATAGATTTTGATTGGATATTTACTGCTATGTACCACATCAAGCTCTTGTATGAAGTTCTGAATCTAACTACTTCTTTAGATGCCTTAGAAGACACAATATACTCAGAATCTACTATAGAATCTGAAACAATAGCCTTCTTTGATCTCTTCCAACTCATAGCACCTCCATTCAAAGTGAAGATGGATATTGTTTGTGACTTCATTTCATCTTGATCAGTTTGGAAACTAGAATCTGCATATTATCTGATGACTAGTTTCTTATCTCCTCCGTAAACAAACAATATATCATTAGTATGCCTTAGATACTCAAGTATAGTCTTGACTTCCATCCAATTGTGGTCACTTGGATCAGCTTGATATTTTCCTACCGCACTTAATGCATAGTAGACATCTAGCTTAGTACATATCATAGCATACATGACTAACCCAATCATTGATGCATATGGAATCCTTGTAATTATATTTCTTTCCTCATGTGCTTGAGGATACATTTTCCTAGAAAGATGGATGCCATGTGACATTGGAAACAATCCCCTCTTGGATTTTTCTATACTAAATCTCTTCAGTATCTTATCAATGTATGAACTTTGACTAAGGTTGAGCAACCTCTTGGATCTATCACGATGGATCTTGATCCCAAGAATATATGTTTTTTTTTCCAATTATGTCATAGAAAATAATTTATTCAACCACGCATTAACAAATTGTAAGACTGGTATTTCATTTCCAATGAGTGATATGTCATCAACATATACTATTAAGAAAACAATTGCGCTCCCACTAAACTTTTTATAGACACATGAATCACATTAATTCTTTATGAAAAAAAATTCACTATGGCCTCATCAAAACAAATTTTCTATTACTTGGATTCTTGATTTAATATAAAAATGGATCTTTGCAACTTTCATACCTTGTTGGAATCATTTGGAATCACAAACCCTTCAGGATGTGTCATATGGACATCTTTATAAAGGTTCCCATTAAGGAAGGATATTTTGACCACCATTTTCGAAATCTAATAATTATAGAAATTCACAATGAAAAGTAGAATTATGATGGATTTCATTGTTGAAACCGGTGAAAAGGTTTCTTTGTAGTCAATGCATTGATGTTATTTAAACCCTTTTATAACTATTCATGTCTTATAGTTACTAACTTATCCTTCTATATTCAGTTTATTCTTGAATACCAATTTGAAACCAATGGGATTTACATCTTCTAGAGGGTCTACCAAAATCGATACTTAGTTTTAGTATATGGAATCCATTTTAGAATTCATGGTTTCTTGCCACTTGGAAAAAAAATTTCCACTTACTGATTCCTTGAAGGTTAGAGGATCATTATTATCAACTAATAATGTGTCTCCATCCTTAGTGACTAGAAAATGATATTGTTCTGGTTCTCTAACCTCTTTGGTACTCCTACATAGTCACTACTAAAAATATGGATTTTATCAGCGCTAAAAAAGGCCATTAACAGTGCTAGAAAAATCACAATTAATGCAGGCGAAGATAAAGGGGGGTCCCCTTTATCAGCGCTCCAAAAAGCGCTGATAAAAACCCCTTTTATCAGTGCTAAAAAAAGTACTGATAAAAGGGGTCTTTTATCAGTGCTAAAATGAACTGCTGATAAAAGGGTCTTTTATCAGCACTTTCTTTTTAGCGTTGATAAAAGAGCCTTTTATCAACTCTTTTTTTAGCGCTGATAAAAATAAAAAAAATAATAAAAAAAATATTGCCAATCTCAGGGGTGGCTTTTTACAGTGCTTGAGCCCCCCTTTATCAGCACTTTCCCGCACCTCCAGCGCCCGCCCGCACCGCCTACACCCTTTATCAGCGCTATCCCTTTAAATCACCCTTGCGCGCGCACCCGTGCCTCCACCCGGATTTAATCTCGAGACCTCCCCCATGTGCACCTAAAGCTTTTTCCACTACCCTATATTGATTTGATCTCTTATTCATGATATATCTATTTATTTATATATATATTTAGTTATATTTATTCGTATAGTAATATATATTTATATTAATATATATAGTTATATTAATATATATATATATAGTTATATTAATATATATATATATAGTTATATTAATATATATATATAGTTATATTAATATATACATATAGTTATATTAATATATATATATATAGTTATATTAATATATGTATAGTTATATTAATATATAGTAGTTATATAAATATTCATATATTGGTATTTTAAATAAAATGGATATTATTTATTATTTAGATAAAGCTAATATATTTTATATGTAAATATGTTTAATTATTTATTTACAAAATTTAATTTTTAGGTGTGAATATATAAAAAATATGTATATATAGTTATGTATTTGATTATAAATAGAATTGAATTATAAAAAAGGATGAAATTGCAAAGACATAATATCAATATTAATGTAATAACTTGGAATAAATTCAATCCCCACCAAAAAAAAGCCAATAATACCCCCTTAAACGAGGCTGAAAATCCACAAAATGTTAAACAAATCTGGGTACCCCGACTAAAAACTCAGTTTTAGAGGCCTTTTGGGCATCTTTTGTCCTCTAAAAACGCTTGATCAGGTTCCCTCCGAGTCCCAGCGACGTAGAACTCGTCGCAGGCTTCGATTTGATATGTGGTAGAGCTCAAACGAACGCCCGGATCAAAAGTTATGGCCGTTTGAAGTTCGAGTTGCGTTTTCAACATATTTTGGATATTTTTTTAATTTTTTTAATTTTTTAGTCTTCAAATTGTTATTAAATGACTATTAATCCATAATAATTAGAAAATTATTAATTAAAAATATTTTTTTTAATTTTTTTATAAGCCATTTTCACTAAATATCTTATATATTAAGTATAATAAGTGTAAATGTACATTTATACTTATCTAAAATATATTTAAAAATTATATATTATATTTGTATCAATATAACTATATAACTATATTTATATATTAATATATTTTTAAATTTTTTTTTTTGAAGTCGACCCTTTATCAGCCCTTTTAAAAAAAAGCGCTGATAAAGCCCCCCCCCCCTTTATCAGCGCTACTAAACAAGCGCTGATAAAGGGGGTCCCTTTATTTGCGCTGATAAAGGGGGGCCTTTATCAGCGCTAAAAAAACACTGATAAAGGCACCCTTTATCAGCACTTTTTTGATCACTGATAAAGCCCTCCCCCCCTTTATCAGTGCTTTTTCGTTAGTGCTGATAAAGGGGTGGCGCTGGCCTTGCCCAGTTTTGTGGTAGTGAGTAATTGTGTCTCTGGAATAATTTCTTCTTCCACGGTGCTTTGTATAATTTTTTCCTATGCCAACTCCTATGTATCTAGAGCCTGGACTTCATCAAAGTCTATTTCTCTCCCACTATCTCTTTTAGAGATAACATCATCCTCAATAAATGTGGTATGTCTGTCAATCACAACCTTTTTGTCTAAAGGATTGTATAGGTTGTATCCCTTTGTTTCTTTGGGGTATCCTATAAAGATACACTTAGTGCCTCATGGTGAAAACTTGTTACCTAAATAGGCATTAAAAAAAAATTCATAACCCCATACATGTAAGTAAGACAACATGAGTTTCTTTTCATTCTATAATAGGTATAGTATACCATTAGTTTCTTTAGTTGGAACTCAGTCTAGTATGTGTGATTCTATTTGTAACGTGTATCCTCAAAAGGATAATGGAAGACTTGTATGACTCATCATTGATCTCACCATGTCTAACAAGGTGTGGTTCCTCCTTTCGCTTACACCATTCCACTGAGGCGTATAAGGATGAGTGAGTTAAGATAAAATCTAAAACTCCTACAAATAATCAATGAAGTCCTGATAAATATACTCTCCACCACTGTCTGAGCAAAGTTTCTTAATTTTCTTACCAATACGGTTCTCAACTTCATTCTTGTATTCCTTGAATTTATCAAAATAATCTTACTTATACCTCATTAAGTATAAATATCCATATCTACTAAAATCATCAGTAAAATTTATGAAGTATGAGTACCCTCTCCTTGCTTCAATAGGAAATGGTCCACACACATCGGTATGAATTAACTCAAGAATCACGTTAGCCCTTTCACCTTTCTCACTAAATGGGTCTTTAGTCATTTTTTCTTGTAAACATGTGTGTCATACACCAAGTGGCTTTAGTTCAAAATAATCTAAATATCCATATTAATGTAATTTAGTCAAGCACTTTCCATTTACATGACCTAGCCGATGATGCCAAAGTTAGGTGTGGTATGAATCATGTGAAGTTACTTAATTATTAATTTCCATTATTTGGTTTGTGTAATCCAACACATAAAGACCATTATTTAAATGTGTCATACCATAAAAATGTTATCATTATAAAATAAGCAACATATTTATTCATAAATTTTAATATAAATCCATTTGTATCAAGTTTGGATACATAAATAATGTTTTTGGTATCTGAAGGTACATAATAACAACCCTTTAAAACTAAGATCATTCTGGTTGGTAACATGAGGTGGTAGTCCCCAATAGCTATAGCGGTGAGTTTAGCTTCCTTGATCTAGGGGAAATAACTCTTATTACTGGTCTTGGCATGAGTTACAGCATTCCTCCTATCCACCTGTGTATCACCTTGGTTTGCATCATTATGGTTCCATCTTGAACCGACTCCACATGCCTTGGGATGCTCCATTAATTACAAATATTTATTACTCACACGTAGGTGAGGGTAACCAAAGAATTAGTTGAAAGGGATTACATAAATACCTTTGGAAACTTATGTCCTACATAATAATGGAGGGACGGATGACTCATAGTCCAACATTTAATTTTCAATTAATTAAATTAAATTAAAACATCCAACACATGCATAGGAATTGGTCAAACTCATGAACATCCATACATTCAATGAATATGCAAAATCAAATGGATAGCATTCATTTTTTTTATTTGTTCTTTTATTATTTAGATAAATGTGTTTTCATTAATTAATTAGTAAATTAATTAATTAATTCTCTTTCATCTTAATGATAATTCAATATTATTTGGGGATACTCATCATTAATGGAATTCATGGAAAATAAATGGCAGAAGCAATAATGACATATTAATTACAATAAATTAATTAAGCATTTAAAATTATTTAAAACCATTATTAAATTGTCAAACAAAAAATGGTGTGCCAATCAATAAAATAAGGTTTTAATACTGAAATTTTAAATTTAATGTAATTTTAATTTTTTTCATTAATGGGAGACTACAAGGTGTGTATATACAGTTACACACCATGTAACTCAGTTTCTGTATATCTAAATCACATGCCTCGGTCTTTGGGGTGTTAACTTGGTCGGACTTCAAATGAAAATCTAACCACAATTGCACATAGATCAACAATCAAATAAATAATTATAAATTTAAATGTGACTCCTCTAATACCACTTGTTGGTTTCAGGTGTAGTGAAAGCGTGCATAGGTGGGTGATATATTAAAATTTATTTTAATAATCATTACCCTAAACCAAGAGTGAGGATATTGAATGTCAAAATATAATTAATTTATTTAATATTTGAAGAAATAAATATCTAGGATTAGTAACTTTCTTAATTGGTGAATGTTGATCATTTAAAAAGACCCTTTAGAATTACCTTTGTTTCACTCTGAGGATCCAAGGATAGAATCCCTCTAGTGGTGATCCATGGATGCTCCTATGATTTTTTAGCAACACCACTTGATCTCCAAGTGTTATCTTGATGAGTCATATGTGTTGCATTGTTCATTATTGATCATTCATTCTTCAGTCTTGAAGAAATCTCTCTTGCACTTCTCATTCTTGATAGGGAGAGAGAAGGAGTTGAGAAATAATTTGTCATGCACACCAATTCTTTATTCTCAATTTTTGGATACTCTACACAATAGTCATAGTCGTCTATTTATAGAATTGGGATTTAATTTAAAATATTATTTAATTTCATAATTTCCATTAAATATCATTTATTAGTTTTAATAAAGCTCATACCACATAATAATAATTATATTATTATTATTTTGTGGTGCGCATCAACTTGCGTAATAATAAATACTATGTAACAGTTTTGTTAATTGATATTTGTGACCGGACTCGGTCTTTCTCTGTTCGAACTCCTCTAACATTTATTGAACAACCGAATAAATATTTTATTCATAAATAAATATTTTCTTAACAATCTATTGAATAAATATTTATTAAAATTTTTAATAAATAAAATAAATATTTTATTCACAAGCTAGATAATTAATATTTATTTAATTTATGTGATCAATATAACATGAATAAAATTATTCCTTGTACTTGAGAATGATATTTATTCCATTAATTTAACTCAAATAGAATTCCATTGAGATCAATGGAAACACTTAGTGTGTGACCATCTAGAATTATTTCTCATTGACATTAGGCGGGATTGTCTAAAGTCCAAGATTACTATCTAGCAATGGGTCAAGGCACCCAAGAGAAAGAACTTAATATTCCAATGTTGACAACCACATACAGATGCTCACTATGTAATATAATCTCTTTGTCACAACCTCTCATCAAGTAGATTGCACATCCATGTCACCAATCTATATGATCGATGTGTCTTTCTTTGACTATCTGAAATAAACACGTTGTTATACCATACCCATGGAATTTAATGTGTTGTTTATATTCCAATCAAAGGGATGAGATATCATCTTCCATAAAGTTAGAAGGGAAAAATTCATCCTCGAATTATTCATTAATGAAATTTTACTTGTGACGCACTCAATGTGCCCAACTTTACCATGAACTATTATCATCGTGGTTTAAGAAATTCATTTAAGTACGTGAGTTGTAAGATACATTAATAATAATATTGAAGAATAAGAACCATCACACAGACTCATAGATAGGAATATCGATGACACCAAAACATGTGGAATTTCTACTCACGGATCTGTTTCCATAATCTATCATTTTGGAGATTACCAAGTGCGAACTTCATGATAAGAAGTCTCATCTACTTACAAGTACTCTCACCTAATAGTCTATATACAATGTGTCCCATTATAGTATATTATCTAACTATAGAACATTATTTGAGAATATTGTCATAGCACATCATGGTTCTCTTCATAGTGGGGAATTGCTATGACCGTATTAATGAGACGTATACTCTTGAAAATTTTTACATTAGAGTCATACATAAGAACAAACAATATGTAATAAGAAGTTTTATTAATATGGGTCATTCCTAGGGATTCCTTTTTTTTAAGAAAAAAAAAAGATGTTTTATTAATATTCAATACATCGAAAATACATGTAATCAAAGTACAAATAGTTGGTCTAAGTACACCAACTCCAATATTCGGGTGTCACCACGAACCTAGGCATCGGTGGTTGTTTACTGTTTTATTTTTAAATTGTTTTAAAATGGTTAGTTGCTTACTTTTGACACTTATGCATGCACTTTTATATTAGACAGATTATTTTAAAGATGTCATGGGGGTGACCTACTGAGTTATAATCACGTTGTGCTCGGACCGCCATGGAACTTTGGTGCCTGAGGAGACATCACTTTTTGGTCGCAGGTTGCAGGTTTAGGGCAAGGACCTGTTGCATGATGTCGTACTTGACATGGTAGAGTGGAGTATGGGTGACAGTACTAGACCAGACTTGGGACCAATTTGGGATGAGTTGTAATTTTGGTTTATTTTGTACTTTGTTGTCTTGGATATATGATCCGTCCTTGGGAGATTCATTGTGGTATGTATGACATACTTTATTAACTACCACAAATCTGGGCAAGGAATGCACTGGCTTTTATCAATGCTAATCAGAAAGCACTAATAAAAGGGGGACATTTATCAGTGCAAACTAAAAGCGCTAATAAATTTACCCTTTATCAGCGCTAAAAACTCACTGATAAAGAGGTACCCTTTATCAGCGTTTTTTTTAACACTCATAAAGGGTAAATTTATCAGCACTATTTTTATTATTGATAGAAGTTTTTAATAAAAAATATTATTAATTTATATAAAATTATTATATTTATATTCATAAATAATGTTCATTTATATACATTGCATAAAAAAGCGTGTTTATAATTAATATTTTTTTTTTAATAATTTAAATATATATATAATAAATTTCATTAAATAATAACTATATTTATTATATTTATTATATTTATATATTTATAATTATATATAAATACTTTTTAAATATATTTATTTATTTATTTATTTATTATTATATATAAATTTTTTTAAAATATTTATATTTATAATTATAATTATAAATATATATATATATATATATATAATTAAATAAATATATGTTTCTAATGAATTTGGTCAATTAATGCATGAATATAATTGACGTTCATATGTTATGTATTTATCATGAATGTTCATTTATACATTACACCCTCATTACTATTCATGTTGTCCATATATATGATGACTCGTTTTTTATGAGATCTATACTTTACTCAGTGTATATGAGTCATTCATGTTCTCATAAAGCTATTATGTTCTCATAAATATACTTAAAATTGCGATAAATGGATTTAAATAATAAATATATTTATTATATTTATAATTATAAATATTTAGTTATATATAATTACTTTCTAAAATATATTTATATTTATAAATATATATAAGTAAATATATATCTATTTATTTATTTATTTAAATAATTATAAAATTAAAATAATTTTTTTAAATGATAAATATTTTATATATATATATAATTATATATAAATACCCTTTAAACATATTTATTTATAAATAGAATTATAAATAAATACATATATTTATCATAATTTTTTTAAATGATAAATATATTTATTATATTTATAATTATATATACACTTTTATAAAATTACAATAAATACCATTATTATAATTTTATAAATTTTCATATATTTATATATTAATATTCATATATATATACATATAAATATATTTATAATTATTTGAAAATATTTATAAATATATTTATTTATAATTATAAATATATATATATATATATATATATATAATTAGAAAATTATAATAAAGATATTTATAATAATTATAATTTTATAAATATATATAATTATAGAAATATATTTATAAATATATAAAAATATTTATACATATATACAAATATTTATAATTATAATTATATAATAATATATATATATATAATTATTAAATTATAATAAATATATTTATTATATTTATAATTATAATTATAAATATATATATATATATATTTGTAGTCATAAATATAAATAAATATATTAATTATATATAGTCATAAATGTTCATTTATACATTATTATTCATGTTGTCCATATATAAGATGACTCTTTTTTATGAGATCTATACTTTACTCGGGGTATATGATTCATTCATGTTTCCATGAAGTTATTGTGTTCTCATAAATATACTTAAAATCACAATAAATATATTTTAATAACAAATATAATTATTATATTTATAATTATAAATGTTTAGTTATATATAATTAGTTTTTAAAATATATCTATAATTATAATTATATATAATCAAATATATATATATATAATTAAATAATTATAAAATTACAATAATTTTTTTAAATGATAAATATTTTTATTATATTTATAATTATATATAAATACCTTTTAAACATATTGATTTATAATTATATTATAAATAAATACATATATTTATTGTAATTTTTTAAAATGATAAATATATTTATTATATTTACAGATAATAAATATATATTTAAATAAATACATATATTTATTTACATATAATAAATATATTTTTTAATTCTAGTCATAAATATAAATAAATTTATATATATATTTAAATACTTATGAAATTAAAATAAATATATTATATAGTCATAAATATATATATATATATATATTTATTTATTTATTTAATTATTTATTTATTTATTTATTTAAATACTTATGAAATTAAAATAAATATAATTTTTATATATTTTCTATTATTTCATAATTATTTAAATAAATATATATTTATATTTAAATAATTATCAATTTATAATAAATATATTTATTATATTTATAAATATAATTATAAATAAATATTTATTTATTTATATTTATATCTATATATAATTAATATATTTGTTTTAATTTCATAAGTATTTAAATATATATATAAATTTATTTATATTTATGACTAGAATTAAAATATATATGTAATAAATATATATTTGTAATAAATATATATAAATTTATAGTTATTAAATTATTATAAAATTATAATAGATATGTATAAATATAATTCTAAATAGATATAAATATATTTAAATAATTATAAAATTATAATAAAGATATTAATTATATATAATTATAAATATAATAAATTTATTTATTATAAATTTATAAATATAAATATTTATTTATTTATTTATTTATTAAATAGGTAAATATAAATAAATATATATTTATGTATAATTATTATTATAAATATATTTATTTATTTATTATACATATAATTTTATAAATATATATAAAAATATAAATAATTTATTATCATTATGGTTTTATCAGTGCTTTTTTAGCACTGATAAAGATAGACATTTATCAGCACTAAAAAACAGTGATAAATGTAGTCTTTATCAATGCTAAAATTTTAGTGGTGATAAATACACCTTTTATCTGTGTTTTTTTAGCATTGATAAAGGCCTATCTCTATCAGTGCTTTTTTAGTACTGATAAAAGTATATCTTTATCTGTGCTTTTTATTTTAGCATTGATGAAACATACCTTTATCAGTGCTTTTTAGCAAGTGCTGATAAAAGTTTTTCCTACTTTTATAAAAAAACCTAACAGTCTCCTCCTCCTGTCGCACGACTCAAGCTCTCGCAAAAGCTGAACCCTATCGTCTCATCCTTCTCCTCATCGGCCGAATCCTCCTTCTCCTCCTCCTCCTCCTCCGTCGTAGACTCTTCCTCCTCCTCCACCACCGCAAATCCCTCCTCCTATATCGTTTCTGCCGTGAAGCCCTCCTCCTCTTCCTTTGTCGCCTCCTCCTCCTCCTTAGTCGTTGACTCTTCCTCCTCCTCCTCCTTTGTCACCTCCTCCTCCTCCTCGACTGCCAACTCTTCCTCCTCCTCTACCGCCACTACAAATCCATCCTCCTCCTCTGTCGCTGAATCCTTCCACCACGAAGCCCTCCTCCATGTACCCCACCTCTATCGTTCAACCCAACCTCTGCCGCAAATCCCTCCTCTCTGCGAACCCACCTCTGCCGCGAACCTAGCTCCTCAAGTGTTACCAGTGTAAGTATTCTTGTAATGCTCTAAGTACATTTTTGGTTCAATAAGTATATGGTTAGCTATTGGATTCTTGTCGCCCAATTGATGTTTAGTGGCATAGGAATTGGTTTGTTTGTTAGGTGATGTTGAGAATGGAGGCCATGTTTAGTTGGAGATCATTTCATAGAATATAACTCATCCATTTTTAGTTATGTTTTTTCAACGTAGTTTCACATGTTTTTCATCTTCTATTTACATATGGATATGGTTTATTGTTTCTAACTTCATTCATATAGTGATGTTGGTGTTTCTTTTATATTTTTATTTAATTATAGAGGAATGTATTGTTTATTTTTCTCAAGAATTTATGGCATATTAATGTTTCATATCGGTTCTTAGGATATTTTGATTATATCTTATCAATTTACTCAAAGTGGGAAAATTGTGCCCCACATATTAAACCAATACACTAAGTGATAGGCACCATCCCTAGTGAATCGATGTGCACTCTTGGGGCAGTGGTGAACTAATTCATCTATTTTGAGATTGGGTCATTATAATTTCACCCACATCTCATCATATTTTCACCCATAATCATCAAGTTTTATGTGGATAAAAAGACTAAGGAAGAAGAAGAGGAATGAATATAGGAAGAAAATTAGGGAAAAATTAATGAAGTAATGATGAAACTATTATTGGAGGTTTATCCTGACCACTTCATGCACCAGGTGGAACATGTTCATGTGCTTGATCCACTTACTAATTAGTTTTTTATATGAATTTCCTTTTGAAGATAAAGAAATACTATGATACCTAGAATAATTCATATAAATCAAGTACTCTGAGCTCCTATCAAAATATGTATGTTTTTAGTTCACCTTGAAGGGCCAACCCTAGTCCATGTCAGAAACACCTCCAAGGAGTAGATCCTAACTTTAATCCCAATCCAAACATTGGTCAACAATGTAATTTTTAGTATAGAGTCATAACTATGGGCACCAATCTTTGGAATAAGTCTTCCTTCTTCTAATTTTATAAGGTCATAACTGAGGATATGAAAATCTGTATGGTTCACCTCCCTGATGAAGCATCTTATAACCAAGATCTTTGCTTAGGATAGTTCATTGTGATGATTAATCCATCTCAATAGTTGATTCCCAAGTTATGGTATATGGACCCATCCTTAAACGTTACATAATCTTGAATTAAGTTAATAATTCGCATTGAGGATCTTTTTAGGTTTAGGTTTTAGATAATTAGGCCACAACTATTAGATTACATATCAAATATTACAAAGTAGACATTTCTACTCAGTATCCACTTTTTTCATAAAATAAAAACTCTTAAAAGAAAATAGTAATTATTTTCTTCATATAAATCTTCTTGAATTATTCCTTTATTTTACCATGCCTTATATCCTGTGAAAAACATTTCAAAAACTTGGGATGAGCATAAAAAGCTCAGTAAGGGTTATAAAACAAGGAAAGAAAACATTAGTCCATAAATACATACAAGTTAATAAAATCATACTTTTCAATCTTTAACATACCACACAAGATCATAAGATTTATGAATAACACATGGAAACCACAAATCATAAAGGTAACTTATGGCATCCATAACATACTTATGTTGTAGATTTCATAGCTATGTAGGGAGTTACATTTGGAATACCCATTACAGTATATTCCCTAAATCTATTAGAAGAAACATTAATGTTTACCTCTGTCACATTACCCAATGCATTGGAGATCTATCTCAGGCTCACCCGCCCTAGGTTTATCATGAAACCACCCATATATGTAAACATTGCCCAAGAACCACAACATATTCAAAACACATAAAACAAACATAAAGGAAAGATAACATTTCCACATTTCAATCACAATATATCATTTCAAGATATTGAAATAATCAATCCATTTTCAAAACCATTTTCAATAAAAAAAACACATATAAATAGTATATGGTATTTATTTTCCTTTTAAAAACACTACGTCTTGTTAAGGAATCCAAAGATCAAATAATACTCATGGAGGCAGAAAGGTCGTTGTCACCGCATATGCTAAAAATAAAAATTCCCTTTTGGTCATTTAGTAAAACGCTTCATAGAAAAATATTTCTTTGAATGAAATAAAAATTCAAAGGTGTTTATACACCGTATAAAATAAATTCATGTATAAATAAAAATATGTCTCAATGAAAGGAGATTGAGATTAAGTCCCTTACCTTGTGTCTGAATTGAATCGTTCGTTCTTTAATCTTCTGAATAATAACCTAAAGTTAATTTATACTTGCTTCATAAACTTTTTCAAGTTTATTATTCCTTTTATATCACTTATTTCCACGTTATAAACATCACATAATCATTTAAGTTAATAACGGTTGTTTTGTCGATATTTGGTACTTCAGTCAAAAATGAACTTCTTATAATTACATGTTGTCCATGTGGTCAAAATTAAATTATCTTTAGAATGATATTCATGATTTAGATATCATATATATTATATATATCTAGTATATATATGTATTTATAATAGTACATAACATTTGGAGATAAGAAATGAAATGCACCGATCATAGAGACAGTAAGTCGTACGTACGCATGAACGCTACTTTCATTTCTATTTCATATTTAATGAAATGAAAAAATAATAATACATAGGTATATTATAATTCCTTTATAATATCATATATAATTTTATTAGCTCCATCCTTTATATATTCCACATGTGGCATGAACGAGTCATATCACTTTGAGGGGGCGGTAGTCCACACTTCCTCAAATGAAATTATCACGTTTACCCATTATGGAAACCATAAAGATATGATATAAATTAAAAATATAGAAGTATAGAGACAATATAAATATAATATATATAACATATAAATACAGTTCAATCTTAATGGTCACCATAAGATTTAGTAGGAGAATATTGAACAGTCATTATTTCGTGAGGCAGCAGTTCATTGTCCACATAAACAGTATGTTTGTATCCATTAGATGGAGGTGTGTGGATGTGTAGTTTGAATAATCCTCATAAAAGCATCTCAGTATATTTAATATACCGGTGTTGTTATAAAATAATTAAATAAAGATAGTTTAGGGTGGTGGATAAGGAAAATAAAAGAAAAGAACTTGAGAGAAGACATTACCTTTAAATCGGGTAACTCCCTTTGGTTTGAACCAAAAGGCTTTATTGAAGTGCCTTATGCCTAAGGTATGGATTCTAAGAGGAATATAGGGATGTTGGAATATTTTTTGAGAAGATTTTGGATGATACAAGGGGATTTAGATGTGAGGGTAATGGGTTAGAGGTGTTGTCCTTTTATAAGAGGGGGCAGGGGCTCTTTAGGAAAGTTTGAAAGTATTATTTTATTATAAAATGATTTTCAGTTTGAAAGGGTCCAAAACTTTTTTAATTAGAATACGAGGTACATATAAGTCGAAATAAAATTATCCAATAAGCATTGGACATGTTTTTGATATTTTTTAATAATTATTTGTTTTATTTAACCCTTTGATAACTTATTTAACTTTTACCATATCCTCTTATATATTCATACTATATGGTTAATATATTTACTATAAACTACCAAGCGACCCAAAATGGATCATTAATGAAATTTTTAACATCATATATGTCATTTTCACTAATCTTATATTTTTAGAACTATTTTATAATTTAATAAAATATTGAATGATTTAAAAACTCTTTTATGTCAATTTTAATACTATTCATATCATGACTTTTTAAAAAAAAACAAACCAACTTGATTATTTCAAAAAACCTTCATTAATTAAAATATATCAAGTCATACTAATCTATAAAATTCTTTTATTTCATAAAAATGTTCAAAATAAATTTATTTTAATATTTATAATATCATTTATTTGAATCCTTTATTAATGAAGCAATTACTACATCACCATTGTTTCATAATTAAATTTATTTATTTAATGTCAAAAAATTATAAATAAAATACCATGATGTAGGAAATAATTTTTTATTTTAAATGAATATTTATAGTCGATGATATCACTTATATAACCTCATATACAATTTTTTTACTAAAAGATATATGTTTATGTTATTTTTGTCCTTAATTTAAATTAATTAATATAAAGTGTCATTTTCACTTACAGGTGGCTCCATGGGGTCCCAAAATCGACCCAAGGATGCCCATAGTCGTAAATTTATCATCCAATAGGATTAGGACACATGGTAGGGTAATTTAATATTATTATAATATTATTTTTTACCGTTATTTACCAGATTTACCCTTTAACCATGGTAAATAAAATATTTACTGAAGTAAATATTCATAATGTATAAAAATAAAAGTTACCTATTTATACAATTTTGACTTAATAATTCCAAATATTGAATCCATTTTTTCAAATTCAAAACACAAAAGTGGTAGAAATTAATTTAAAATTAATTCTCATTATCAAAACAAAAAGCGAGTTTTCAAGAAATAACAACTATCAAAAGATTTACCTTTTTTATGTCCAATTTAAAAGTGAGATTACTTCAAATTACCAAAATTTGATTATATTGTAAAAATAAAATCCAATTACACATTAAACCCAATTAAAATAACAATATAACTATATAAATAAATTATAGTAAAATGCAGTTTTGAATTAAAATGCAGTATTTTTTACTATTCCTTAATTAATGAATTTTATCATAAAAATATCAAAATTTCATCCAAAGAAAATTTTTATGTCTCAATTATAAAGAATAATTTTATTTTTTCAAATAGAACATATAAAAGTGAAAAAAAACTAGATTTAAAAAGGGTTCTCCATCAAAAGGCGATAAATTAGCCTTTTAAAGAATATTAGAGTATTTCATGCTTAAAATTTAATTCATTCACATTTTAAGCCTCTAACTTTTATTGGATAAATGTAAAAATATTTAAAAAACATGTATAATCATATGACAGTTAGTTCTGTTCATTCCAACAAATATAACAATTGTGTGCTAACTACCATTTAAAATAATAATAATATTATATTATTTTTTGGTATAACTCAACGTTGTGTGCAAAGTAAGATTTCAAAGAAACCTGTTGTAGCATATCAGGTATGCCATCGAACATAGAATCCCCTCTAAATTAAAATTAATATTTAATGTAAATGTCATATTCTTTTTTTACTTGGGATGTTACATAATTTCCCTCTTTTGGGAATTGTGTCCTCATAATTCTATTGACTTATAAAATAATTGGGGGTATTTATCCCTCATAGCATTCTCAGATTCCCACATTGCCTCTTCAACCATTTGGTTTTTTCATAAAACCTTTACCTGATTAATAACCTTATTCTGCAACACTTTCTCTCTTTGGTCAAGAATCTGGACTGGTTGTTCCTCAGAAGAAAGATTCTCTTCCAACTGAACTACCCCTAGACTCAAAACATGATATGGATCTGGAATATACTTTCTCAACATTGAAACATGAAAAACATTGTGTACTTGGGATAAAAATGGAGGTAAAGCCACTATGTAGGAAACTGATTCAACTTTCTCCAGGATTTTATAGGGTCTAATGAACCTCAAACTTAACTTTCCCTTCTTACCAAAACACATCACACTTTTCCATGGAGAAACTTTAAGAAATACATTATCACCTACCTCGAAAGAAATATCCTTACTTCGGTTATCCACATAACTTTTCTACCTGCTTTGAGTTGTTCACATGTGCTTCTGAATCAATTGAACTTTTTTGCCATCTCTTATACCAATTCTGGTCCCATCAGTATCCTTTCACCTAATTCATCCCAAAAAGATAGAGTTCGACACCACTTTCCATATAATGCCTCAAATGGTGCCATTTGTATACTAGAATAAAAATTGTTATTATAAGAAAATTCAACCAAAGAAATATGTTGGTCCCAAATTCCATGGTAATTCATTGAGAAAGCACATAACATATCTTCCAATGTCTGAATTGTTTGTTCTGCCTGCCCATCTAATTATGGATGAAAAGTTGTACTAAAATTTAATTTAGTACCCAACGACTTCTAAAGGCCTTTCCAAAAGTTAAAAGTAAACCTGGGATCCTGATCAAATAAAATGGAGGGGAAAACTCCATGCAACCTGATTATCTCTTTAATAGACAACCGAAAAAGTGGATCTAGAGACAAAGTATCTTGGATAGAAAAGAAATGGGAAGATTTAGTCAATTGATCAAAAATTATCCAAATTTCATTATTACCTTGCGAAGTCTTTGGTAATCCCACAATGAAACCCATGGACACGTTTCCCCATTTCCACTCTGGAACCAGTAAAGGATGAAGCATCCATTTCGGTAACTTCTTCTCTACTTTAACCTATTGACAATTCAAACACTTCATAGTAAATTCAACAATATCTCTTATCATTCAATACCACGAGTAATACTCCCGAAGATTTTTGTACATCTTAGTACTACCAGGATGAACTAAAAACAGAGAACTATGAGCTTCGCATAACAAATATTTCTTCAACTGTCAATCAAAAGGCACAAATAATTACTTTACAAACATCAAAACACAATCTTTATCAATGTGAAATTTAGGTAACTTACCCTTCTGAACCAACTCTACCTTTTTCTGCAACTCACTTTCTTCTTTTTGTGCTTGCATCATTTTGTCTATTAGGGATGATTTCACTAACACCTGAAACAAAATAGATGAATTTCCTACACCAACAACTTTTATTTTAAAGTTTATCAAATCATTAATCAAGGGATCTTATTCCAAACATAACATGGTTAATGTAGCATTACTCTTTCGACTCAAATCATCAAACACTTTATTTGCCTTTCCTGGATGGTAATGAATCATGCAATCATGATCCTTGATTAATTCCACCCATCTCTTATGTATCATGTTCAATTATTTCTGAGTAAATATATACTTCAAACTTTTTGGTCAGTATATATTTTACATTTTACTCCATAAAGATGATGCCTCTAAATTTTTAAAGCAAAAAAAAATAGCAACTAATTTCAAATCATGTGTAGGGTAATTTAACTCATGAGGTTTCAACTAACGTGAAGCATAAGAAATTACCTGATCATTCTGCATTAGGACATAACCAAGTCCTTTAAACGAAGCATCACTATAGATAACAAATTCACCATCTCTGCAAGGCAGTGCCAAAACTGGAGCATTCACCGATCTTCTTTTCAATTCCTAAAAACAATCATTAAATTCTTTTGTCTAGATGAACTTAACACCTTTTCGTGTTAACTTATTCATTGGACTAGATAATCATGAAATATTTTCAACAAACCTATGGTAATAACCTTACAAAGCAAGAAAACTATGGATCTCAGTTATATTTTTGTGTCTTGGCCATTCTTTAACAACTTTTGTTTTAGAAGGATCAACAGTTATGCCATTTTTTGAAATAATGTGACCAAGGAATGAAATTTTTTGTAACCAAAACTTACACTTGCTGAATTTCCCATACAGTTTCTTTTATTTTAATGTTTGAAAGAAAACCCTTAAATGAATTTCATGTTCCTCTTAAATTTTGGAATAAACCAAAATATCATCAATAAACACAACCACAAACTTATCCAAGAACTCAAGGAAAATTCTATTCGTAAGATACATTAATACAGCATGTGCATTGCTTAATCCAAAAGGCATAAATACAAATTCATAATGGACATATCTAGTATGAAACGTGGTCTTTATAATGTCTACTTCCTTTACTTTCAACTGATGGTACCCCGACCTCAAGTCAATCTTCGAAAAATACTGAGCTCTCTCAAGCTAATCAAAAAAATCATCGATATGAGGCAAAGGATTCTTGTTCTTAATAGTGATGTTATTCAATACTCTATAATCAATGCAAAGTCTCATTGAACCATTTTTTTTAACAAACAAGATAGGGGCACTCCATGGTGATGTGCTAGGTCGAATGAAACCTTTATCAAATAACTTTTGAAATTTATTCTTTAACTCTAAAAGTTCAATTTGAGCCATTCGATAATGGGGTTTTGAAATTGGATTAGCATCAAGAACTAATTCAACAGTAAATTCAACTTCCCAATCAGGTATTATACCAAGAAACTCATCAGGAAAACATAAAGATACTCATTTACCACTGCCACATCATTAATCTGAATAGTTACTTTGTTTTAAATAATATGTGCATGGTAACATTTTTTTCCATCTTTTACTAGTTTCTCAGCTTTCTGATATGTTATCAAAAGTAAGGGTTCATTCTTATACACAAATTGAAATTATTTCTGAAAAAAAAAACCTCTTTGTCTTTGCATTCAATCTTAGAATGATAAATAGAAATCCAATCCATACACAAAATAACATCAAACTCTACCAGAGGAAAAACAATAAGGTTTGCAGGTAGATTCTTTTCACGCACTAGGACAGGGAGGTTCTTATAATTTTTCTTTTCGCAACATTTCCTCTTAGTGTTTTTACCATAAGTTCAGGATTCATATCATGAGATGGAACTTCCAATTTACTAGAAAACTTCTCAAAAATTAAAGAATGTGTAGACCCTGAATCAAACAACACATTGGCATAATCTGAATAAACAAATAGTTTACCTAAAACCACTTCATTCGATAACCCAACATTTGTTGAAGTAGTTGAAAAGGATTTCACTGCCCCTTTCTGCTTGAAGTCCGACTAATTTCCTTCATTTGAGTTCTTCATTGGACACTCATTTTCATAATGACCTATTTCATTGCACTTAAAAAAATTACTGACTATAAATCTGATTTTGTCTTACCATTACTATGATATTTTTCAGTGCAATTATGAGGCTTGGGCCCCATTTTACCACATTGGTAGCACTTAACAGAATTCAAAATACATTCCCCAGCATGATTTTACCACAATTTTCACAAAATGTAAACTTAATTTTCTTACCATCAGACTTTTTTGAAGAGTTCTTCCCTTTCATCTGCCACCTCGTCCTCTTATTCTGTTGTTTGTCAAAGAACACATGATCATCGGTAAACTCCATTTTCACCATCTCTGCACATTGAACAAGTTTTTCATAACTTTTAAACTCATGAGAAGCTAAATCCCTTTGATACTTCAGATTTAATGCTGAGTAAAAATGGTTGATTTTACTATCATGATCTCATATGAAATTTGGAGCATACCTTGCCAGTGGAGTGAATTTTGTTTCATAATCATCCATTGAGTCATCCTCTTACCTCAATTTTAGGAATTGTTTTTCCATCCTAATATGAACCACATTAGGAAAATATTTCTCAAGAAACATACCTTTGAATTCATCCCAATAAAGAGCATCAATCTTCTCACTATACCTGATATTTTTAACCATTGACCACCACTGATCGGCTTCACCTTAAAAATAGTAAACAGTGAGGCTAACCTTTTGATGTTTTGAACACCCCATAACATCAAAAATCTTCTCCAGTGCTTTAATCCACCCTTCAACTAGCACAAGTTCAGATGATCCTCTGAATGGTGGGGGTGTTTCCTCATGAAATGCTCCAATACTAACATGTTCCTCTGTAGTTGATCTAGCTGATGTCATTCATGGATACCACCACCATTTATATCCTAATTCAACTGTTCCATCACTATAAAAAAACTATTCAATTCCAATTCCGACCATCTCAAGTTGCTGATTTGGAAGGATGTCTTACCCCTAATGTCTTCCAATCATAGCTTCCTTGTTTCCTCTGCAGAAAACCATTTTGAACACAGAAATATCTTAGGCAAAGTAACATGGTAATCTGTAAATGCTATATCATTTCAATTTATCCCTAAATTAATTTATGGATATTAATTTAATAAAACCCTAACTCTTAAAGTTTTCTAAATTAACCTTTGATACCAATAATAAGGCCCCACCCTTAAACATTACATAATCTTGGATTAAGTTAATTATTCACATTGAGGATCTTTTCAGGTTTAGAGTTTTAGAGAATTAGTCCATAACTATTACATTACATCTCAAATATTACAAATTAGACACTTCTACTCAGTATCCATTTTTTCGTAAAATAAAAACTTTTAAAAGAAAAAAAGAATTATTTTCTTCATATAAATATTCTTGAATTATTTATTTCTCTTAAACTTCCTTATATCCTGTGAAAAAAGTTTCAAAAACTTGGGATGATCATAAAAATCTTAGTAAAGGTTATAAAACAAGGAAAGAAAACATTAGACCATAAATACATACAAGTCAATGAAATCATACCTTTAAATCTTTAACATACCACATAAGATCGTAAGATTTATAAATAAAACATGGAAATCATAAGTCATAAATGTATCTTGTGTCATCCATAACATACTTACGTTGTAGCTTTCATAGCTACATAGGGAGTTACATTTGGAATACCCATCATAGTATATTCCCTAAATCTCTTAGGATAAACATTAACATTTACCTCCATCACATTACCCAAAGAATTGGAGAGATATCTCGGGCTCACACACCCTATTTTTATCATGGAACCACCCGTATACATAAACAATACAAAAGAACCATAACATATTCATAACACATAAAACAAACATAAAGGAAAGATAACATTTCCACATTTCAATCACAATATATCATTTCAAGATATTGAAATAATCAATAAATTTCCAAAACCATTTTCAATACCAAAATATATAAAAAGAGTATGTGTTATTTATTTTCCTTTTAAAAATACTACGGCTTGTTAAGGAATCCAAAGATCAAATAATACTCACAGTGGTAAAAATGTCATTGTCACCGCATACGTTAAAAAAGCATTCCCTTTTAGTTGTTTAGTAAAATGATTCGTAGAAAAAGATTCCATTTTAATGAAATAAAAATTCAAAGGTGTTTATACACTGTATAAAATAAATTCAAGTATAAATAAAAACATGCCTCAATGAAAGGAGATTGAGACGAAGTCCCTTACCTCGTGTCTGAATTGAATCGTTCGTTCTTTAATATAATGAATAATAAACTAAAGTTAATTTCTACTTGATTTAGAAATTTTTTCTAGTATATTATTCCTTTTATATCACTTATTACCATGTTATAAACATTACATAATCATTTAAGTTAATAACAGTCGTTTTGTCTCTGATCTTTTCAATTACAGATGCTCTTTTACTGATTCTATTTCTTTGTTTCTAATAAACTGCACTAGATCTGATTTTTCTTTGCAGATCAATAACATCTGGTTGGCGGCAGTGGCAGAGCTCATTCATGAGATCTGGTATGTTAGAAATGATCTTATTCATAATAATCATTCTTTTAATCTCAATGCAGGAAAATCTCAGATCCTTGTGGCAATCCATGAGGCTGCTTTTATTCAAAAAGATTGTTGCAACAACTCAGTTGGAGACTTTGAGATCCTTCGCCATCTCCGTGTTCCTGGAAATTATCCAAAGCCAAAACGCACCTTCGAGGTTTTCTGGCAGGCTCCAATGCAGGGATGGATCAAAGTTAATGTTGATGGTGCATCAAAAGGAAATCTAGGTCCTGCCAGTTGCGGTGCTATTTTCAGAGACTCTGCTGGACAGTTTCAGGGCTGTTTCTTCGTTGGATGTGGTCACTCGTCATCGCTGGAGGCAGAACTGTTGGGTGTCATCCATGCTATTGATTTTTCTCTTCAAAGAGGTTGGAGGAAACTATGGATTGAGAGTGATTCATCCACCGTCATTCATGCCATTTGGAATGGCAGCACTCATCTGGCCTGGAAGCATACTTCACGTTGGATGAACTGCCTTAACTTGCTCTACAGGATTGATTATATCGCCACCCATACTTACCGTGAGGCAAACTCCGTCGCTGATGCTCTTGCCAATAAAGGAGTTCACTAGCGGATGACTTGGATGGACTCCCTGCCCGCTGATTTATTTGAACTCTTTGATAGAGATTGTAAAAAAATCCCCTATTTCAGACTCTTGTAACTTTCTTTCCTTTTTTAATAATAATTTGTGCTTTGGTCTTTGACCAAAGCATTACCTTTAAAAAAAATAGTCGTTTTGTCGATATTTGGTACTTGAGTCAAAAATGAACTTCTTATAATTACATGTTGTCCATGTGGTAAAAATTCCATTATATCCAGAATGATATTCATAATTTAGATATCATATATTTCATATATATCTAGTATATATATTTATTTATAATAGTACATAACATTTTGAGATAAGAAATGAAATGCACCTTTCATAGAGACGGTAAGTCGTACGTACGCATGAACGCTACTTTCATTTCTATTTAATATTTCATGGAATGAAAACTTAATGATACATAGTAATATTATAATTCTAGTATAATATCATATATAATTTTATTAATCCATCATTTATACATTGCACATGTGGCATGAACGATTCATATCACTTTAAGGGGGTGGTAGTACGCACTTTCTCAAATGAAATTATCGCGTTTACCCATTATGGAAACCATAAAAATATGGTATAAATGAAAAATAAAGAAGTATAGAGACAATATAAATATAATATATATCACATATAAATATAGTTCCATCATAATTTTCATCATAAGATGTGTTAAGAGAATATTGAACGATCATCGTTTCGTGAGGCAGTAGTTTGTCGTCCATAGAAACAGTATGTTAGTATCCATTAGATAGAGGTGTGTGAATTTTTAGTTAGAATAATCCTCATAAAAATATCCTAGTATATTTAATATACTATTTTTTTTATAAAATAATGAAATAAAGAGTGTTTAGGGGGTTGGATAAGGAAAATAAAATAAAAGAACTTGAGAGAAGACATTATCTTTAAATCAGGTAACTCCCTTTGGTTTGAACCAAAAGGCTTTATTGAAGTGACTTATTCTTAAGGTATGGCTTATAGGAGGAATATAGGGATTTTTAGAGCTTATTTGGGAAGATTTTGGATGATACAAGGGGATTTAGAGGTGCGGGTAATGGGTTAGAGGTGTTGTCCTTTTATAAGAGGGCGGAGGGGCTCTTAAGGAAATTTTGAAAGTATTATTTTATTATAAAAATATTTTCAGTTTGAAAGGGTCAAAAACTTTGTTAATTCAAATATAAGGTACATATAAGTTGAAATAAAATTATCCAATAATAATTGGACATGTTTTGGATATTTTTTAATAATTATTTGTTTTATTTAACCCTTTGATAACTTATTTAACTTTTACCATGTCCTCTTATATATTCATACTATATAGTTAATATATTTACTATAAACTACCAAGAGACCCGAAATGGATCATTAATGAAATTTTTAACATCATATATGTCATTTGGCCGAATCTTATATTTTGAGGACTATTTTATCATTTAACAAAATATTGAATGATTTAAAAACTCTTTTATGTCAATTTTAATACTATTCATATCATGACTTTTTAAAAAAACCAAACCAACTTGATTATTTCGAAAAACCTTCATTATTCAAATATATCAAGTCATAATAATCTATAAAATTCTTGTATGTCATAAAAAGGTTCAAAATAAATTTATTTTAATATTTATAATATCATTTATTTGAATCCTTTATTAATGAAGCAATTACTGTATCACCATTGTTTCATAATTAAATTTATTTATTTAATGTTTAAAAATTATAAATAAAATACCATGATTGTTTTAGATTTAAAATTAATATTTATATTCAAATAGATCACTTATATAACCTCATATACAATTGTTTTACTACAAGATATATGTTTATGTTATTTTTGTCCTTACTTTAAATTAATTAATATAAAGTGTCATTTTCACTTGCAAGTGGCTCCATGGGATCCCAAAATCGACCCAAGGATGCCAATGGTCATACATATATCATCCAATAGGATTATGATACATGTTAGGGTAATTAAATATTATTATAATATTATTTTTTACCCTTATTTACCATATTTACCCTTTAACCATGGTAAATAAAATATTTACTGAAGTAAATATTCATAATGTCTAAAAATAAAAGTTACCTATTTACACAATTTGGACCTCCTAATTCAAAATATGAAATCCATTTTTTCAAATTCAAAACACATAAGTTGTAGAAATTAATTTAAAATTAATTATCCTTGTCAAAATAAAAAATGTTTTTTTAAGAAATAATAACTATCAAAAGATTTACCTTTGTTTATGTCCAATTTAAGATTGAAATTACTTCCAATGACAAAAATTGGATTAAATGGTAAAAACATAACCCAATTACTTTTTAAATCCAATTAAAATAACAATCTAACTATATAAATAAATTATATTAAAAGGAATTTTTGAATTAAAATACAGTATTTACACTATTCATTAAAAAATAAATGTTATCAGAAAAATACCAAAATTTCATCCAAAGTAAGTTTTTATGTCCCGATTCTAAAGAAGAATTTTATTTTGTCAAATAGAACATATAAATATGACAAAAACTACATTTAAAAAGGGTTCTCCATCAAATTGCGGTAAATTGGCCTTTTAAAGAATATTAGAGTATTTCATGCTTAAAATTGGATTCATTCACATTTTAAGCCTCTAATTTTTATTGGATAAATGTAAAAACATTTAAGAAACGTGTATAATTATATTTTAGTTAGTTCTGTTTATTCTCATCAATACAACGACTATGTGCTAACTATAATTTAAAATAATATTATTATTATATTATTTTTCGGTATAACTCAACGTTGTGTGCAGTGTAAAATTTAAAAGAAACCTATTGTTGCGTATTGGGTAATCCATCAAACATACCATCCCATATAAAGTAAAATTAATATTTAATTCACAAATATTAATAAATATGAAAATGTCATATTCTTTATTTACTTGGGATGTTACATCCTTCCCCTCTTTTGGGAATTGTGTCCCTGCAATTCTATTCACTTTTCAAATAAGTGGAGGTATTTATCTCTCATAGAAATCTCAGATTCCCATGTTTCCTCTTCAACCATATGATTTATTCACAAAACCTTTACCTGATTAATTACCTTATTCCGCAACACTTGCTCTATTTGGTCAAGAATCTGGACTGGTTGTTCCTCATAAGAAAGATTCTATTCCAACTGAACTACCTCTAGACTCGAAACATGAGATGGATCTGGAATATACTTTATCAACATTGAAAAATGAAAAAAATTGTGTGCTTGGGATAAACATGGAGGTAAATACACTTTGTAGGCAACTAATCCAAATTTCTCTAGGATTTTATAGGGTCCAATGAACATCGGACTCAACTTTCCCTTCTTACCAAAATGCATCACACTTTTGTATGGAGAAACTTTGAGAAAGACATGATCACCTACCTCAAAAGAAAGATTCTTCCTTCGGTTATCTGCATAACTGTTCTTCCTGCTCTGAGGTGTTCTCATGTGCTTCTAAATCAATTGAATGTTTTCTGCCATCTCATCTACCAATTCTAGTCCCATCAGTTTCCTTTCACCTACTTCATCCCAAAAAGATATAGTTGGACACCACTTTCCATATAATTCCTCAAATGGTTCCATTTGTATACTGGAATGAAAACTGTTAATATAAAAAAATCAACCAAAGAAAGATGTTGGTCCCAACTTCCCTGGTTATCCATTGAGCAAGCATGTAACATATCTTCTGATGTCTATACTGTTCATTCTGACTACCCATTTGATTGTGGATGAAAAGATGTACTAAAATTTAATTTAGTACCCAATGACTAATGAAGGCCTTTCCAAAATTTATAAGTAAAACTAGGATCCTGGTCAGATACAATATAGAAGGGAACCCCATGCAACCAAATTATCTCTTTAACATACAACTGAGAAAGTTGATCTAGAGACAAAGGATCTCGGATAGAAAGAAAATGAGTAGATTTAGTCAATCGATCAATAATTACCCAGATTGCATTTTTACCTCACGAAGTCTTTGGTAATACCATGATGAAATCCAAGGACACATTTTCCCATTTCTACTCTCGAATCAGTAAAGCCTGAAGCATCCATTTCGGTAACTTCCACTATGCTTTAACCTGTTGAAAAATCAAACACTTCATAGTAAAGTCAGCAATATCTCTTTTCATTCCATCCCACTAGTAATACTTCTAAAGATCTATGTACATCTTAGTACTACCAGGATGAACTGAAAATGGAGAACTATGAGCTTCACATAACAAATATTTCTTCAATTGTGAATCAAAAAGTCACACATAATCTCTTCCCAAATCTCAAAAAACAATCTTTATCAAAGTTAAATTCAGGTAACATACCCTTCTGAACCAACTCTACCTTTTTCCGCAACTCACTATCTTCTTTCTACACTTGTTTTATCTGTCTTATAGGGATGATTTCACTGAAACTTGAAACAAAACAGATGAATTTCCTGTACCAACAACTTCTATGTCAAAGTTCATCAAATCATTAATCAAAGTATTTTGTTCCAAATGTAACATAGTTAATGTAGCATTACTCTTTCAACTCAAAGCATCAGCCACTTTATTTTCCTTTACTAGATGGTAATGAATTGTGCAATCATAATCCTTGATTAATTCCAGCCATCTCCTCTGTCTTATGTTCAATTATTTCTGAGTGAATATATACTTAAAACTTTTTTGGTCAATATATATTTCACATTTTACTCCATAAAGATGATGCCTCCAAATTTTTAAAGCAAAAACAATAGCAACTAATTTCAAATCATATGTAAGGTAATTTAACTCGTGAGGTTTCAACTGACGTGAATCATAAACAATTACCTGATCATTCTTTATTAGGACACAACCAAGTCTTTTCAATGAAGCATCACTATAGATAACAAATTCACCATCTCTGGAAGGCAGTGCCAAAACTGGATCATTCATCAATATTCTTTTCAATTCTTAAAAACAATCATCACATTCTTTTGTCTAGATGAACTTAACACCTTTTCGAGTTAAATTAGTCATTGGACTAGATAACTGTGAAAATTTTTCAACAAAGCCCCAGTAATAACCTACTAAACTAAGAAAACTGTGGATCTCAGTTATATTTTTGGGTCTTGGCCATTATTTAACAACTTTTGTATTAGAAGGATCAATACTTATGCCATTTTTTAAATAATGTGACCAAGGAATGAAATTTATTGTAACCAAAACTCACACTTGATGAATTTCTTATACATTTTCTTTTCATTTAAGGTTTTAAAGAAAACCCTTAAATATCCTTCATGTTCCTATTTACCTTCTGAATAAACCAAAATATCATCAATAAACACAACCACAAACTTATCCAAGAACTCATGGAAAATTCCATTCATAAGATCCATGAATACATCAAGTTCATTGGTTAATACAAAAGGCATAACTACAAATTAATAGTGTCCATATCTAGTATAAAACACAGTCTTCAAAATTTCTACTTCATTTACTTTCAACTGATGGTACCCTGACCTCAAGTCAATATTCAAAAAATACTCAACTCCCTATAGCTGATCAAACAAATCATCGACATGAGGCAAAGGATACTTGTTCTTAATAGTGATATTATTCAATGCTCTATAATCAATGAAAAGTCTCATTGAATCATATTTCTTTTTAACAAAAAAAATAGGAGCATCCCATGGTGATGTGCTAAGTCAAAAGAAACCTTTATATAATAACTCCTAAAATTGATTCTTTAACTCTAAAAGTTCAATTTGAGTCATTCGATAAGGCGGTTTTGAAATTGGATTAGCATCAGGAACTAAGTCAATAGTAAATTCAACTTCTTGATCAGGTATTATACCAAGAAACTCATCAGTAAAAACATCAAGATACTCATTTACCACTGGAACATCATTAATATGAACATTTCCTTTGTTTTCAAAAATATGTGCAAGGTAGAATTCATTTCTATCTTTTACTAGTTTCTCAGCTTCCTGATGTGTTATAAAAAGTAAGGATTCATTATTGTACACAAACTCAAATTATTTCTGAAAAGAAACCTCTTTAGATCTGCAGTCAATCTTAGAATGATAAATAGAAAGCCAATCCATACCCAAAATAACATCAAACTCTACTAGAGGAAAAACAATAAGGTTTGATGGTAGATTCTTTCCACACATAAGGACAGGAAGGTTCTTATAATTTCTTTTTTGTCTCGACATTTCCTCTTGGTGTTTTTACCATAAGTTCAGGATTCATATCATGATATGGAATTCCCAATTTACTAGAAAACTTCTCAAAAATGAAAGAATGTGTAGACCCTGAATCAAACAACACATTGGCATAATCTGAATAAACAAACAGTGTACTCAATACTATTCTGTCTTACCATTACTCTTATCTTTTTCAGTGCAATTATGAGCCTTATGCCCCATTTTACCACATCGATAGCACTTACCAGAATTCAAAAGATGTTCCTTAGCATAATTTTTACCACAATTTTTACAAACTGTAAACTTAAGTTTCTTACCATAAGAATTTTTTGAAGAGTTCTTCCCTTTCGTCTGCCACCTCATCCTCTTATTCTATTATTTTTCAAAGAACACCTGGTCATCAGAAAACACCATTTCCACCTTCTCTGCACATCAAAAAAGTTTTTCATAGCTGTTGAACTCATGAGAAGTTAAATACCTTCGATACTTTGGATTTAATCCTGAGTAAAAACGGTTGTTTTTACTATCAAGATCTCATATGAAATTTGGAGCATACCTTGCATGTCAAGTGAATTTTTCTTCATAAATTTCCATTGAGTCATCCTCCAGCCTCAATTCCACAAATTGTTTTTCCATCATAAGAAGAACCACCTTAGGAAAATATTTCTCAAGAAACATACCTTTGAATTCATGCCAATCAAGAGCATAAATCTCCTCACTATCTCTAATATTTTTAACCATCGATCACCACTGATCGACTTCACCTTCAAAATGGTAAACAGCGAGACAAATCTTTTGATGTTCTGAATACCTCATAGCATCAAAAATATTCTTCAGTGCTTTAATCCACCCTTCTACTAGCACAGGGTCAGATGATCCTCTAAATTATGGGGGATGTTACCTCATGAAATGCTCCACTACTGACATGTTCCTCTATGGTTGATCTGGATGATCTCATGCATGGATATCACCACCATTTATATCCTGATTCAACTATTCCATCACTGCAACAAACTGTTCAGTTCCGATTCTGACCATCTCAGGTTGCTAATTTAGAAGGTTGTCTTTCCCCTAATGGCGTCCCATCATAGCTACCCTGTTTCTTCTGCATAAAACCATTCTGAACATATAAATATCTTAGGCAAAGCAACATGGTAATCTCTAAATGCTATATCATTTCAATTTGTACCTAAATTAATTTATGGATAGTAATTTAACAATACCCTAACTCCTAAAGTTGTCTAAACCAACCTTTGATACCAACAATAAGGCCCCATCCTTAAACATTACATAATCTTGAATTAAGTTAATAATTCATATTGAAGATCATTTCAGGTTTAGAGTTTTAGATAATTAGGTGATAAATATTACATTACATCTCAAATATTACAAATTAGAAACTTCTACCCAGTATCCATTTTTTAATAAAATAAAAACTCTTAAAAGAAAAAAAAGAATTATTTTCCTTATATAAATCTTCTTGAATTCTTCCTTTATCTTACCCTGCCTTATATCCTATGAAAAACATTTCAAAAACTTTGGATGAGCATAAAAATATCAGTAAGGGTTATAAAACAAGGAAATAAAACATTAGTCCATAAGTACATACAAGTCAATGAAATCATAATTTTCAATCTTTATCATACCACACAAGATAAAAAGATTTATGAATAGCACATGGAAATCATAAATCATAAAGGTAACTTGTGTCATCTATAACATACTTATGTTATAGCTTTCACATCTATATAGGGAGTTTCATTTGGAATACCCATCATAGTATATTCCCTAAATATATTAGGAGAAACATTAATGTTTACCTTCATCATGTTACCCAATGCATTGGAGAGCTATCTCAGGCTCACACACCCTATGTTTATCATGTAACCACCCGTATACATAAGTAATACCCAAGAACCATAACATATTCATAACACATAAATCAAACATAAAGGAAAAATAACATTTCCACATTTCAATCACAATATATCATTTAAAGATATTAAAATAATCAGTCCATTTTCAAAACCATTTTCAATACCAAAATAAATAAAAAGAGTATGTGGTATTTATTTTCTTTTTAAAAACACTATGTCTTGTTAAGGAATCCAAAGATCAAATAATACTCACGGCGGCGGAAATGTCGTTGTCACCGCATATGTTAAAAAGAAACATTCCCTTTTGGTTGTTTAGTAAAATGCCTCGTAGAAAAATATTCCATTTGAATGAAATAAAAATTCAATGGTGTTTATACACCATATAAAATAAATTTGTGTATAAATAAAAACATGCCTCAATGAAAGGAGATTGTGATGAAATCCCTTACCTTGTGTCTGACTTGACTCGTTCGTTCTTTAATCTCCTGAATAATAAATTTAATTTAATTTCTACTTGCTTCAGAACCTTTTTCAATTTTATTATTCCTTTTATATCACTTATTACTAAATTATAAACATTACATAGTCATTTAAGTTAATAACGGTTGTTTTGTCGATATTTGGTACTTGAGTCAAAAATGGACTTCTTATAATAACATGTTGTCCATGTGGTCAAAAGTAAATTATATTCAAAATGATATTAATTATTTAGATATAATATATACCATATATATTCAGTATATATATGTATTTATAACAGTACATAACATTTGGAGATAAGAAATGAAATGAACTGTTCATAGAGACGGTAAGTCGTACGTACGCATGAACGCTACTTTCATTTCTATTTCATATTTAATGGAATGGAAACTTAATGATACATAGGTATATTATAATTAAATTATAATATCATATATAATTTCATTACCTCCATCCTTTATACATTCCATGTATGGCATGAACGAGTCATATCACTTTGTGGGAACGGTAGTTCTCACTTCCTCAAAGGAAATTATTGCGTTTACCCATTATGGAAACCATAAAGATATGCTATAAATGAAAAATACATAAGTATAGAGATAATATAAATATAATATATATCACATATAAATATAGTTCCATCATAATGTCCACCATAATATGTGGTAGGAGAATATTGAACAATCATCGTTTCGTGAAGCAGTAGTTCGTCGTCCACATAAACAGTATGTTTGTATACATTAGATGGAGGTGTGTGGATGTGTAGTTAAAATACTCCTCATAAAAATATCCTAGTATATTTAATATACTTTTTTTGTTATAAAATAATGAAATAAATATATTTTAGGGGGTTGGAGAAGGAAAATAAAAGAAAAGAACTTGAGAGAAGACGTTACCTTTAAATCGGGTAACTCCCTTTGTTTGAACCAAAAGACTTTATTGAAGTGCCTTATGCCTAAGGTAAGGCTTCTAGGATGAATAGAGGGATGTCGGGAGCTTATTTTGGAATATTTTGGATGATAAAAGGGGCTTTAGAGGTGCGAGTAATGGGTTAGAGGTCGTGTCCTTTTATAAAAGGGAGGAGGGGATCTTTAGGAAAGTTTGAAAGTATTATTTTATTATAAAATTATTTTCGGTTTCAAAGGGTCAAAAACTTATTTAATTCAAAGATAAGGTACATATAAGTCAAAATAAGATTATACAATAAGAATTGGGCAGGTTTTGGATATTTTTTAATCCTTATCTTTTTTATTTAACCCTTTGTTAACTTATTTAACTTTTACCATGTCCTCTTATATATTCATACTATATGGTTAATATATTTACTATAAAATGTAAAGAGACCAAAAATGGATAATTAATGAAATTTTTAACATCATATATGTCATTTTGATGAATCTTATATTTTTAGGACTATTTTATTATTTAATAAAATATTTATTGATTTAAAAACTCTTTATGTCAATTTTAATACTATTCATATCATGAATTTTTTTAAAAATCTAAACCAACTTGAATATTTCAAAAAATCTTCATTAATTCAAAGATAACAAGTCATAATAATCTATAAAATTATTGGATGTCATAAAAAGGTTAAAAATAAATTTATTTTAATATTTATAATATCATTTATTTGAATCCTTTATTAATGAAGCAATTACTACATCGCCATTATTTCATAATTAAATTTGTTTATTTAATGTCTAAAAATTATAAATAAAATACCATGATGTAGGAAATAATTTTATATTTTAAATGAATATTTATAGTCGAAGAGATAAATTATATAACCTCATTTACAATTGTTTAACTAAAAGATATATGTTTATGTTATTTTTGTCCTTACTTTAAATTAATTAATGTAAAGTGTCATTTTCACTTAAAAGTGGCTCCATGGGGTCCCAAAATCAACCCAAGGATGTCCATGGTCGTAAATGTATCATTAAATATGATTAAGATACATGTTATTATAATTTAATATTATTATAATATTATTTTTGTGCCATTATTTAACAGATTTACCATTTAACCATGGTAAATAAAATATTTACTTAAGTAAATATTTATAATGTCTAAAAATAAAAGTTACCTATTTACACAATTTGGACCTCCTAATTCCAAATATTTAATTCATTTTTCCAAATTCAAAACACAAAATTGGTAGAAATTAATTTAAAATTAACTTCTCTTGTCAAAATAAAAAACGTGTTTTTAAGAAATAATAACTATCAAAAGATTTACCTTTGTTTATGTCCAATTTAAGAGTGAAATTACTTGAAATGACCAAAATTGGATTAAATGGTAAAAATATAATCTAATTATACTTTAAAACCAATTAAAATAATAATCTAACTATATAAATAAATTAGATTAAAATGCAGTTTTGAATTAAAATGCAGTATTTTTCACTATTCATCAAAAAATGAATTTTATCAGAAAAATACCAAACTTTCATCCAAAGTAAATTTTTATGTCCCGATTCTAAAGAAGAATTTTATTTTTCTCAAATAGAACATATAAAAGTGAAAAAAACTATATTTAAAAAGGGTTTGCCATCAAAAGGCGGTAAATTAGCCTTTTAAAGAATATTAGAGTATTTCATGCTTAAAATTGGATTCATTCACATTTTAAGCCTCTAAATTTTATTGGATAAATGTAAAAACATTTAAAAACATGTATAATCATATTGTAGTTAGTTATGTTCATTCTCTTCAATACAATGGCTTTGCGCTAACTACCATTTAAAATAATAATAATAATATTTTATTTTTCGGTATAACTCAACGTTGTGTGCAATGTATGATTTCAAAGAAACATGTTGTTGCGTATCAAGTACGCCATCGAACATAGCATCCCCTATAAAGTAAAATTAATATTTAATTCACAAATATTAATAAATATGAAAATGTCATATTCTTTATTTACTTGGGATGTTACATCATTCCCCTCTATTGAGAATTGCGTCCCCATAATTATATTCACTTATCAACTAAGTGGGGGTATGTATCCCTCATAGAATTCTAAGATTCCCACATTTCCTCTTCAACCATATGGTTTTTTCACAAAACATTTACCTGATTAATTACCTTATTTTGCAACACTTGACCAGCTCTCTTGGGTCAAGAATTTGGACTGGTTGTTCCACATAAGAAAGATTCTATTCCAATTGAACTACCTATGGACTCAAAACATGTGATGGATTTGGTATATACTTTCTCGATATTAAAACATGAAAAAAATTGTGTACTTGGGATAAACATGGAGGTAGATCCACTCTGTATGCAACTGATTCAACTTTCTCTAGGATTTCATAGGGTCCAATGAACCTCAGACTCATCTTTACCTTCTTACCAAAATGAATCACACTTTTCCATGGAGAAACTTTGAGAAAGACATGATCACCTACCTCAAAAGAAATATAATTCCTTCGGTTATCCATATAACTTTTCTACCTGCTCTGAACTATTCTCATGTGCTTCTGAATCAATTGAAATTTTTCTACCATCTCTTCTACCAATTTTGGTCCCATCAGTTTTCTTTCACCTACTTCATCCCAAAAAGATATAGTTCGGCACTGAATTCCATATAATTCCTCAAATGGTTCCATTTGTATACTAGAATGAAAACTATTATTATAGGAAAATTCAACCAAAGAAAGATATTGGTCCCAACATCCCTGGTAATCTATTGAGAAAGCACATAACATATCTTCCAATGTCTGAATTGTTTGTTCTGAATACCCATCTGATTGTGGATGAAAATCTATACTAAAATTTAATTCAGTACCCAGCGACTTCTGAAGGCCTTTCCAAAAGTTATAAGTAAACCTGGGATCCCGATCAGATACAATGAAGAGGGTAACTCCATGAAACCTGATTATCTCTTTAACATACAACTGAGAAAGTTGATCTAGAGACAAAGTATCTCAGATATAAAGGAAATAAGTAGATTCAGTCAATCGATCAACAATTATCCAGATTGCATTATTACCTTGAGAAGTCTTTGGTAATCCCGTGATAAAATCCATGGACACATTTTCCCATTTCCACTCTAGAACTGGTAAAGGTTGAAGTATCCATTTTGGTAACTTCCACTATACTTTAACATGTTGACAAGTCAAACACTTCATAGTAAAGTCAGCAATATCTCTTTTCATTCCATCCCACCTGTAATACTCTCGAAGATCTATTTACATCTTAGTACTACCAAGATTAACTGAAAATAGAGAACTATGAGCTGCACATAACAAATCTTTATTCAACTATGAATCAAAAGGCACACATAATCTCTTCTCAAACCTCAAAACACAATCATTATCAATGTTAAATTCAGGTTACTTACCCTTCAGAACCATCTCTACCTTTTTCTGCAACTCACTGTCTTCTTTGTGTTCTTGATTTATTCTGTCTGCTAGGGATGATTTCACTAACACTTGAAACAAAACAGATGAATTTCCTGCACCGACAACTTCTATGTCAAAGTTCATCAAATAATTAATAAAAGGATCTTATTCTACACATAACATGGTTAATGTATCATTACTCTTTTGACTCAAAGAATCAGCCACTTTATTTTCCTGTCCTAGATGGTAATGAATCGTGCAATCATATTTCTTGATTAATTCCAGTCATCTCCTCTATCTCATGTTCAATTCTTTCTGAGTAAATATATACTTCAAACTTTTGTGGTCATTATATATTTCACATTTTACTTCATAAAGATGATGCCTCCAAATTTTTAAATTAAAAACAACAGCAACTAATTTCAAATCATGTGTAGGGTAATTTAACTCCCGAGGTTTCAACTAACGTGAAGTATAATCAATTACCTGATCCTTCTTCATTAGAACACAACCAAGTCCTTTCAATGAAGCATCATTGTAGATAAAAAAATCACCATCTCTGGAAGGCAGTGCCAAAATTGAAGCATTCACCAATCTTCTTTTCAATTCCTGAAAACAATCATCGCATTATTTTTTCCAGATGAACTTAACACCTTTTTGAGTTAACTAAGTCATTAGACTAGATAGCATGAAAAATTTTCAACAAACTTCTGGTAATAACCTACTAAACCATTAAAACTATTAATCTTGGTATATTTTTGGGTCTTGTCCATTCTTTAACAATTTTTGTTTTAGAAGGATCAATAGTTATGCCATTTTTTGAAACAATGTGATCAAGGAATGAAATTTGTTGTAACCAAAACTCACACTTGCTGAATTTCTCATACATTTTCTTTTCTTTTAATGTTTGAAAGACAACCCTTAAATAACTTTCGTGTTCCTATTTACTTTTGGAATAAACAAAAATATCATCAATAAACAAAACCACAAACTTATCCAAAAACTCACAGAAAATTTTATTCATAAGATCCTTGAATATAGCAGCTGCATTGGTTAATCCAAAAGGCATAAGTAAAAATTCATAATGGCTATATCTAGTACGAAACGCGGTCTTCAGAATGTCTGATTCCTTTAATTTAAACTGATGGTACCCCAACCTCAAGTCAATTTTCGAAAAATACTGAGCTCCCTGGAGCTGATCAAACAAATCATCGATATGAGGCAAAGAATACTTGTTCTTAATAGTGATGTTATTCAATGCTCTATAATAAATTCAAAGTCTCATTGAACCATCTTTATTTTTAACAAAAAAGATAGGATCACCCCATGGTGATGTGCTAGGTCAAATGAAACCTTTATCTAATAACTTCTGTAATTGCTTATTTAACTCTAAAAGTTCAATTTGATCCATTTGATAAGGGGGTTTTGAAATTATATTAGAATCAGGAACTAAGTCAACAATAAATTCAACTTATCGATCAGGTATTATACCAGGAAACTCATCAAGAAAAACATAAAGATACTCATTTACCACTAGCACATCACTAATCTAAATAGTTCCTTTGTTGTTAACAATATGTGAAAGGTAACATTCATTTCCATCTTTTACTAGTTTCTCAGCTTCTTGATATGTTATCAAAAGTAAGGGTTCATTCTTGTACACAAACTGAAATTATTTCTGAAAATAAGCATCTTTATCTCTATAGTCTATCTTAGAATGATAAACAGAAAGTCAATCCATGCCCAAAATAACATCAAACTCTACTAGAGGCAAAACAATAAGGTTTGCGTGTATATTATTTCCGCACACAAGGATAGGAAGGTTCTTATAATTACTTTTTCTCTCAACATTTCCTCCTCATGATTTTACCATATGTTCAGGATTCATATCATGATATGGAATTCCCAATTTACTAGAAAACTTCTCAAAAATGAAAGAATGTGTAGACCCTGAATCAAACAACACATCGGTATAATCTAAATAAACAAACAGTGTACCTGATACTACTTCATTCGATGACCCAACAATTACTGAAGTATTTGTAAAGGATTTCACCACCCCTTTCTGCTTGTATTATAACTACTTTCCTTCAGTTGAGTTCTTTGTTGGACACTCATTTGCATAATGACCCATTTCATTGCACTTAAAACATTTTACTGACTGTATATCCGATTTTGTCTTACCATTACTCTAATCTTTTTCAGTGCAATTACAAGACTTATTCCCCATTTTACCACATCGATATCACTTACCATAATTAAAATGACATTCCCCAGCATGATTTTTACCACAATTTTCACAAACTGTAAACTTAAGTTTCTTACCATCAGACTTTTTTTAAGAGTTCTACCCTTTCTTCTGCCACCTCATCCTCTTATTCTGTTGTTTGTCAAAGAACACCTAATCATCAAAAAAACTCCATTTACACCTTCTATGTACATTGAACAAGTTTTTCATTACTTTTGAACTCATGAGAAGCTAAATCCCTTCGATACTTTGGCTTTAATACTAAGTAAAAATGGTTGATTTTACTATCAAGATCTCATATGAAATTTGGAGCATACCTTGCCAATCAAGTAAATTTTGATTCATAAGCATCCATTAAGTAATCCTCCTACATCGATTCCGGGATTTTTTTTCCCATCCTAAGATGAACCACCTTAGGAAAATATTTCTCAAGAAACATACCTTTGAATTCATTTTAATCAATAGCATAAATGTTCTCATTATCCCTGATATTTTTAACCATCGACCACCACTGATCAGCTTCACCTTCAAAACAGTAAATAGCGAGACTAAACTTTTGATATTCTTAACATCCAATAACATCAAAAATCTTTTCTAGTGATTTAATCCACCCTTCAGTTTGCACGAGGTCAGATGATCCTCTGAATGATGGGGGATGTTACCTCATTAAATGCTCCACTACTGACATGTTCCTCTATGATTGATCTAGTTGATCTCATTCATGGATACCACCACCATTTATAGCCTGAGTCAATTGTGACATCACTGCAACAAACTGTTCAGTTCTGATTCCGACCATCTCAGGTTCCTGATTTGGAAGGTTGTCTTCCCCCTGATGTTGTCCCATCATAGTTGTCATGTTTCCTATGCAGAAAACCATTTTGAACACAGAAATATCTTAGTCAAAGAAACATGGTAATCTATAAATGCTATATCATTTCAATTTATCCCTAAATTAATTTATGGATATTAATTTAACAATACCCTAACTCTTAAATTTTTCTAAACTGACCTTTGATACCAACAATAAGGCCCTAGACTTAAACATTACATAATCTTGAATTAAGTTAATAATTCAAATTGAGGATCTTTTTAGGTTTATAGTTTTAGAGAATTAGGCCATAATTATTAAATTATATCTCAAATATTATAAAGTAGACACTTCTACTCAGTATCCATTTTTTCATAAAATAAAAATTCTTAAAAGAAAACAAGAATTATTTTCTTCATATAAATCTTCTTGAATTATTTCTTTATTTTACCCTTCCTTATATCCTATGAAAAACATTTCAAAAACTTGGTATGAGCATAAAAATCTCAGTAAGGGTTATAAAATAAGGGAAGAAAACATTAGTCCATAAATATATACAAATCAATGAAATCATACTTTTCAATCTTTAACATACCACACAAGATCATAATATTTATGAATAACACATGAAAATCATAAATCATAAAGGTAAATTGTGTCATCTATAACATACTTACGTTGTAGCTTTCACAGCTATGTAGGGAGTGACATTTGGAATACCCATCACAGTATATTCCCTAAATCTCTTAAGAGAAACATTAAAATTTACTTCTACCACGTTACCCAATTCATTAGAGATCTATCTCAGGATCACACGCCCTAGGTTTATTATGTAACCACCCTTATACGTAAAAAATACCCAAGAACCATAAAATATTCATAACACATAAAACAAACATAAAGGAAACATAACATTTCCACATTTCGATCACAATATATCATTTCAAGATATTGAACAAATAAATCCATTCTCAAACCAATTTTCAATACCAAAATACATAAAAAGAGTATGTGGTATAAATTTTCCTTTTAAAAACACTATGACTTGTTAAGGAAGCCAAAGATAAAATAATACTCATAGTGGCAGAAATGTTGTTGTCACTGCGTACGTTAAAAAGAAACATTCTCTTTTGGTCATTTAGTAAAATTATTTGTAGAAAAATATTTCATTTTAATGAAATAAATATTCAAAGGTGTTTATATGTAACACACCAAGCTTCCACGGTACGTTTCCCTTTGAATAATGTAATGGCGTGCATTGTACGTAACTTCGAGATTTTAACACACCACAACCAATCAAACTAGTCGTTATGAATAGTAATACCTACTTTTTGAAATTTTATAAATTCTATCTCTCAAAATTGAATTCATTTTTGGATTCAAAATATCGAAATTATCCTAAGTTGAATTTTTGGTATTTTTCTGAGAACTTCCAATTTTATGAATAGTGAAAAATACTTAAAAACAAATTTTTTAATCAAAATAATTTATAGTGATAAATTATATTATTGAGTGGTTTTAAAGTATAATTAGAATATATTTTTACCATTTTATCCAATGGTGTTCATTAGAATTAATTTCAATTTGAAATTGAACATAAACAATTGTCAATCTTTTGATATATATTGTTTCTTAAAAACACGCTATTTGTTGTGACAGCGGAAATTAATTATAAAATTAATTAATGCAACTTATATGTTTGTAATTTTGTAAAATAGACATCATTTTTAAATTTGGAATATCAATTATAGCTTAGGGTGAAATTTTGGCATTGTTCTGAAAAACTTCAATTTTTGATGAATACCGAAACTACTAAGTAGTAGTTAAAAAACTGAATTTTTCATAAAACTTAATTTTACCGCTTCTGTGATTGAAATTTCAAAAATACGAGAGACACAGTTAATATCAAGGAGTAAAATGTGGTTCAATGAGATGAAAATAATTTTTGGTGAATAGTAACTTTTACTTTTATTTACCACGGTTAAAAGTAAATAGGGTAATTAAGGGTAAAAATGATATTAATATTCCCCTAAAACAAATCCTAATTCTATTGGACAAGTGTATATATACCAAAAACAACATTAGGAATAAAATATTATCATTTAGGTCCACTTGGATTAGATTAGGACATTTATTATTATTTAATTCAAAGAAGAGTAAAAAGAGTGAAAATAAAAGTTTATTTACTAATACATTCTTAATATAGGGTTATACATAAGATAAATTAGATTGTAAATATTCATTAGAAAGATAAAAAGATTTACTACATAATTATATTTTATTTATAATTTTTAGACATTAAATAATTTAATTTATTTATGACACAATGATGATGCATTAATTACCATAATAGTGAAAAATTAAAATAATTGATATTGTAAATACCCAAATAAATATAATTTGAGACTTTTAATGAATTACAATAATTTTTTAGGATAATATGACATATTAGGATTGATTTAATTGACTTTTTTAGAACTAATCATTCTTTTATGATTTTCACAAAAATCAATTTTCCAAATAGTGTCAAAATTGACATAAAAGATTTTTTAAAACAACTATTATATTATTAATTGATATTAAATTCCTAAAAATATAAGGTTCGGCCAAAAGACTTATATAATTATAGGTGTATAATTAATAGACCACTTGGGGGTCTCTTGGAGGTATATAGTAAGTTTATTAACTATATAATATAAAAATACAAAGTGACATGGTAAGTGTCAAACTAATTAACTAAGAGTTAAAACTAAAAGATAAGGTTAATATAATGACCCAAACCTGTATAAATTATATTTTTTGAGTGGTTTTCGACCTATACCCACCTTAAAATTTAAATAATCCACTTTTGAGCCATTAGAAACCGAATATTAATTTATTATAAAATAATATTTCTAGCTTTTCCAAAGGTGCCCCTCACCCCTCTTATAAAAGGGCACTCTCCCTTCTCATTAACTCACACCTTCAAAGCCTTTTGGTTCGGCCAAACTCTGCCCAAATACTCTCTAAAATTCCCTCACTTCATCCTAGAATCCTTCCTTTAGTCATAAATCTAACCTAATAGCCCTTTTGATCAAATCAAAAGGAAGAACCCGAAGAAGAGGTAATGATTTCACCACCCTTTTTCAAATTCATTTCTTCTTCCAATTCTTCCTTCTTTGTTATTACAATTATAAAATAATAACTCCAGTATATTATATATACTGTGATGTTATTATAAATATGGTACAAGCATATTCAGTATTCTATCCATCCTTTGAATAACATGTCACCATACGTGCGTACGTAGGGCTTACCGTCTCCACGTCGTGGTGTAATTGTTATTCAATAAATTATTATTTGGATGGGTATAATAATGATGTGTAACTCATGTAAATAATAAATATAACATGATAATTATTCTTTATATATTATATACCATCCAATTATATATTATTTTAATATCAAAAGAATGATATTGTCGCTCGTGCGTACGTACGGACTACCGTCTCCACGAACGCGATGAGGTTCATTCTCCATCGTATCCATTCAAGTATAATTCTCATTTGATGATTGATAATAGTATCTAAGGACTTGATATCATTCTAGATATGATTAATATACAACCTATCCATGAAAAACATAGCTTACGTAACAAAACATATAAAAGAAAACGAGTAAGTTAACAACCAAAACAACGATAATACTAAGATATTATTAACAAATCAATGTTAAAAGATCATATATGATATCATACTAATATATATGATTCTTGTATAATTTAATAACAATTATTTAACCATTATACAGGAGGTTAACCTACCCCCAACCAAGGAAAAGTACAAGGTAATGGGTTTCTTATCTCACTCTTAATTTCGTGAGAATTCCATTGTTCACCACTTATTTATTGCATGTGGTGTATGTGTACTACCCGTAATTGTATTCATTGTGTATTATACTTTAATTTATGAGTATTTAAATCATCATTGTATGATCCTTCTTTCATGGGTGTATGTTTCATATGTTACCTAATCGATAAGGGAATTCGAAATTTCAATTTCCACTCATTTGGCTTTACGCATATTTCATTATATTACTCCAAGATTATGTGTGGAATCACTATTCATTTGATTATGTCATAATTTCCACTACCCTTTCTGTGGATATACTTTTTATACACATAATCACTCCATTGATAAATTCTCAAGTCATCAGTATGAACTTGATAAGAGTAATTTTTACTCAATCTCAATTTGTTGAGACAAACATCCAATTCATTCGTGTTGTTTTTACTAGAATATGTGTGAATGTACTTGGATTGTTTTACACTGAATATACAATCATATTTAGTGTATTTATATTTTTCACACATAATTATGTCGTTGATTTATCCTTAACCTAAGGATACAGCCTTTATGAGAGATTTTATCTCAATTTATATTCCATTGAGACTTCTTTGTTGTTATACACTGAATCACTTTTATATGATCTATATAATGTACTTTGACATAGTATATCATGAATCCCTTTATTCTCATGATATTATAAAGTTTTGATTACCTCAATTATTTGTATTCAAGTGTCTCTCTTTTGGTTAGAAACTCTAACTAAAATACATTTTTAAGTGTTTTGAAGACTTATTCATCTAAATATTGCACATTAATGTCCATGTTTTAAAAATGGTTTTAAGAATTTATTTATATGGACATTAAAGTTTTAAAAATTAAAACTCCTTTTAAAAGTTTCAAAGTAGTATGGGACACTTTGATTCAAAAATCTATTTTTAAACGGCTTCTTGACAAATAGTGTGACTTTTAAATGTTTTCAAGAAAAAGAGGGATATTTCTCTTAATAGTTTGATGATTATTTCAATGTTAATATCCTTCATTATTCTTGATTGAGGTTAATGTGATACAATAAAATCTTCCATATTGTATCGAATGAGTTATGTTTGACTATAGATGTGCTATTTTTATACCATTCATGGTTTGTGGTTAAAGTATTAACATTTCGTATGCTAGTTTTAATACGAATGTTTATGTTATGTTTAAACCTGCTCATATGAGGAATGCATTGGACTTAATAAGTGACAGGTGGAGCCCTCTATAGCTCCTCGATGCATCGGTAGGTCTCATGAGACAAACTAGTGTCTTGGCATAAGGCCTTGACAAAATCTTATTTGTAGTCTTGGCACGAGGCCTTGGCTATGTGGTTATGATAGTATGGCATTATGCATTCCATCATTATGAAAGTGGTTATTGATATTGCATGTGATTATTTGATTAGTAGAATTTCCATGTGAATAAGTAAATGGCATTATTTCATTTTATTTTTGCCATACTATGTTGAAGTTCAAATTTAAAAAGGATTTTGTTTTAGTTATATACTGCCTTAAATGTTTATTCTTATTTATGAAAGTTTCTTCTATATTGTTATCCTTACTGGGCATTTGAGCTCACCCCTTTTATATGTTTTATTTTTCCCAGGATGTGAAGAAGTAAGTTATGAATGACCTATAGAGATATTATTAGGGGATAATAGTGTGGACTATGGAGACAATATGTTGTTGTAGTAGTTTTTCACTTTATGATGTAATGTAAAACATTATGAATATATCTAGTGTTTCCATGGATACTAAACCAATCGGTCTTTAGAGATTTGATCTTTCTTGTGATCATTTCAATGTTATGTAATAATGCACCGACTCTAGGTAACTGGGGTTGGGGTGTTACATTATACACCATATAAAACAAATTCATGTATAAATAAAAACATGCCTCAATGAAAGGAGATTGAGACGAAGTCCCTTACCTCGTGTCTAACTTGACTTGTTCGTTCTTTAATATCATGAATAATAAACTAAAGTTAATTTATAATTGCTTCAAATCCATTTTCAAGTATATTATTACTTTTATATCACTTATTATCATGTTATAAACATTACATAACCAATTAAGTTAATAATGGTCATTTTGTCGATATTTGGTACTTGAGTCAAAAATGAACTTATAATTACATGTTGTCCATGTAGTCAAAATTTCATTATATCAATAATTATATTCATGATTTATATATCATATATATCATATATATCCAATATATATATGTATTTATAAAATTACATAACATTTGGATATAAGAAATGAAATGCACCGTTCATAGAGACAGTAAGTCGTGCGTACGCATGAACAAAACTTTCATTTATATTTCATATTTAATGGAATGAAAACTTAGTGATACATAGTTATATTATAATTCCATTATAATATCATATATAATTTCATTAACTCAGTCCTTTAGACATTCCACATATGTCATGAACGAGTCATATCACTTTGAGGGGGCGGTAGTCCGCACTTCCTCAAATGAAATTATCGCGTTTACCCATTATGGAAACCATAAAGGTATGTTATAAATGAAAAATAAATAAGTATAAAGACAATATAAATATAATATATATCATATATAAATACATTTCCATAATAATGGACACCATAATAGGTGGTAGGAGAAGATTGAACAATCATCGTTTCGTGAGGCAGTAGTTCATCATCCACAAAAACAGTATGCTTGTATCCATTAAATGGAGGTGTGTGGATGTGTAGTTCTAATACTCCTCAAAAAAATTATTATATTTAAGATACTGGTGTTGTTATAAAACAATGAAATAAAAATAGTTTAGGGGGTTGGATAAGGAAAATAAAAGAAAAGAACTTGAGATAAGACGTTACCTTTAAATCGGGTAACTCCCTTTGGTTTGAACCAAAAGAATTTATTGAAGTGCCTTATGCCTAAGGTAAGTCTTTTAGGAGAAATATAGGTATGTTGGAAGATTATTTGGAAATATTTTGGATAATACAAGGGGTTTTAGAGGTGTGAGTAATGGGTTAGAGGTGGTGTCCTTTTATAAAAGGGAGGAGGGGCTCTTTAGAAAAGTTTGAAAGTATTATTTTATTATAAAATTATTTTTTGTTTAAAGGGGTCCGAAACTTATTTAATTAAAATATAAGGTACCTATAAGTTGAAAAAAATATATCCAATAATAATTGGGCAGGTTTTGGATATTTTTTCATCCTTATCTTTTTTATTTAACCCTTTGTTAACTTATTTAACTTTTACCATGTCCTCTTATATATTCATACTATATGGTTAATATATTTACTATAAAATTACAAGAGGCCCTAAATAGATCATTAATGGAATTTTTAACATCATATATGTCATTTGTAAAAATATTAGATTTTTAGGACTATTTTATCATTTAATAAAATATTGATTGATTTAAAAACTCTTTTATGTCAATTTTAATATTATTCATATCATGAGTTTTTTTAAAAATCCAAAACAACTTGATTATTTCAATAAACCTTCATTAATTAAAATATAATAAGTCATCCTAATCAATAAAATTCGTGTATGTCATAAAAAGGTTCAAAATAAATTTATTTTAATATTTATAATAGCATTTATTTGAATCCTTTATTAATGAAGCAATTACTGCATTACCATTGTGTTATAATTAAAAAAAATTATTTAATGTCAAAAAATTATAAATAAAATACCATGATGTAGTTAATCGTTTTAGATTTCAAATGAATATTTATAGTCGAAGAGATCACTTATATAACCCCATATACAATTATTTTACTAAAAGATATATGTTTATGTTATTTTTGTCCTTACTTTAAATTAATTAATATAAAGTGTCATTTTCACTTACAAGTGGCTCAATGGGGTCCCAAAATTGACCCAAGGATTCCCATGGTTGTACATGTATCATCCAATAGTATTAGGACACATTTTAGGGTAATTTAATATTATTATAATATTATTATTTTACTCTTATTTACCAGATTTACCCTTTAACCATAGTAAATAAAATATTTACTGAAGTCAATATTCATAATATCTAAAAATAAAAGTTACCTATTTACATAATTTAGAACTCCTAATTTCAAATATGGAATCCATTTTTTCAAATTCGAAACACAAAAGTGGCAGAAATTAATTTAATATTAATTCTCATTGTCAAAACAAAAGCATGTTTTCAAGAAATAATAACTATGAAAATATTTATCTTTTTTATGTCCAATTTAAGAGTGAAATTACTTCTAATTACCAAAATTGGATTAAATGGTAAAAATATAATCCAATTACACTATAAAACCAATTAAAAGAACAATCTAACTATATAAAAAAATTAGATAAAAATGTAGTTTTGAATTAAAATGCAGTATTTTTCACTATTCATTAAAAAATGAACATTATCAGAAAAATACCAAAAGTTCATACAAAGTAAATTTTGATGTCCCAATTCTAAAGAAAAATTTTATTTTTTCAAATAGAACATATAAAAGTGACAAAAAATAGATTTAAAAAGGGTTCGCCATCAAAGGCGGTAAATTGGCCTTTTAAAGAATATTAGAGTATTTCTTGCTTAAAATTAGATTCATTCACATTTTAAGGCTCTAAATTTTATTGCGTAAATGTAAAAACATTTAAAAAACATGTATAATCATATTGTAGTTGGTTCTGTTCATTCTCGTCAATACAACGGCTATGTGCTAACTACCATTTAAAATAATAATATTATTATATTATTTTTTGGTATAACTCAATGTTGTGTGCGATGTAAGATTTCAAAGAAACTCGTTGTTTCGTATCGGGTACACCATCGAACATAGAATCCCCTTTAAAGTAAAATTAATATTTAATTCACAAATATTAATAAATATGAAAATGTCATGTTCTTTATTTACTTGGGATGTTACATATGGTGTTGCAATCAACGCATCACCCAAAACCCAAATCCATATATGGGAAGCCTGAGAGTAGTACATGACCCATTCAAACACTATGGAATTGGTTGGGAATTTTCAGTTATTACCATAGGGTCAACCAGGATTCTTCCTGATTGGAAGCGCTAAGAAGGCCTTAACCAATAATGTGATATAGTTCCTTTGATTATAGATGTTCATGAGAGATCCTTCTAAGATCTTAATGTAAGATTGATGAAAACACCAATCTTAACCAATAATGAATTGGGTAATGAGTATGGATTATATTGTGATGTATCAAGAGTTTGGATTTGAACAGTTCTATCCCATGATGTTCATGTGGTTGCTTATGGGTCCAGACAGTTAAGAAGACATAAGCAAAACTTCCCAAATCCTTTCCTATATTTGGAAATAGTGGTTATTTCCCTGAGGTGTTATTGGTATTATCTTTAGGGTGAGATATTTTTGGAATATACTAAAAAGTGTTTGAAATATATTTAATCACAAAGTGAAATGAACCACTAATAGTGAAGAAGTTTTGAGTACCTATAGTCCTTTAAATTTGACCTAATGTATATCCTCGGGAAGGGCAACATTTTTTCTTATGTATTGTATTGGAAAGATCAAGATTAGGTAGTTCATGATTCAAGCATAAAGTGGAAGATGTTTTCCCACTTTGAGGAGATGTGACTTTATGTTAAAGTGACACTTATGTCGTTATCTGTCCCTTATTCACTCCTCATTGGTATTATGGGATTAAACTATAGGATTCATGTTATTTATTCATAAGATACATGATAAACCTTTTATATCTTTATATTTTATAAAATGTTGGTCATTTTTTATTCATGTATCCTTTATAAAGTGTTTATATTAGGATTTATGTCTTTTTGAAAATGCCTAAGTGGCTCTTTTAAAATGATTCAAGTGTTTTGAAATGTTTCTTAAAAACTTATATGTGTTTAATATACCCTTTTTTGGTTTTAAATAGATTTAAAATTATTTAAACACTTGGCATGGACTTAGGTTGCATTCCAAGTGTTTGTCAACTCACCCAATTTACTTTCATAAAGGGATGTGAATGTTTTTAAAGTGTATTTAATGATGGTTTCATTTTAAAAAGGGTGGGTTATTTTAAATAGGAATGTGTGTAAATGGTTGGTTTTTTTAATGGGATTTCAAGTGTGATTTTATAAATAGTTTTCAAAGGAATTTTGTGTTAGCTTCTAAGGGGATGAATCCTAGGAAATGAAATGAAATAATAACTATCATTAAAATGTTTATTTCCCATTATTTGAAATGGCCCTTTTGTGTATTTATTTTGTTAAATATTAATATCATCGAATCAAATAGTATGGATATGAATAAAGAATTTATGGATGTCAATCGTTTGACAAAAGAGTATGAAGATGGAGTGAAAGAGTTCATCGAGTTTGAAAAATATCATGAATATGATCCTTCTCAAATCCTTTGTTTGTGTTTACATTGTTGTTATTCAAGATAAGTTAGTTCAGAGGACTTGGAAGAACACTTGATCTTTCACGGAATAGATCGAAGTTATAAATGTTGAAATAAACATGGGGGAAAAGTGAATGTATCTAGTGTTTAGTATAGCACTGTGTTTTATAGATCATCTTATATGATTAAAAGTGTAGAAAATGAAGAATATTGTATCAAGGACGTGATTATAGATGTGAATGGTGATTAAGATCGTATTGAGGAAATGACAAGGAAAGTTGAAGATGAAATTCGTGATTGTCCAAAATTGTTTGAGCAGTTAAATAGTTGTGAAAAGATTCCATTATATAGTAGTTTCACTAAACATATAACATTCCCATCTGTACTGAAGCTATATAATTTGAAAGCAGGAAATGGATGGAGTGATGCTACTTTTATAGAATTACTTTCTCTCTTGAATGACATGCTCCTGAAAGATAATTAGTTCCTGAGCCAAACATATAACGCCAAATGAATTATATGCTGGATGGGTGTGATCTCTGAAAGAACACACATCTTCCTGAATGACTGTATACTATTTCTCAAGGACCACAAATCACTTAGATAATACCCAAAGTGTGGTTCTTCTCAATACAATAAAGATGAATCTGGTCCTATGAAGGTTGTATGGTAATTTCCAATCATTCCAAGGTTTATGTGTCTATATGGAATTGAGGAGACTATGGGGAAATTTATGTGGCACACAGAAATAAGAAATAAAAATGGGAAACTACGTCACCCAGTAGACTCTCCTCAGTGGAAGATAATTTATCACGAGTATCCTAAATTTGTTAATGAGTTGAGAAACCTTCATCTTACGTTATCTACTGATAGAGTGAATCCTTTTGATTTTCTAAGAATCACTCACAGTACATGGATGGTTATGTTGGTAAATTATAACTTTCCAACGTGGTTATGCATGAAAAGAAAATACATCAGGTTATCTATGATTATATAAAAACCAAAACAACCATGTAATAATATTAATGTTTATTTGGCTCCATTAATCGAGGATTTGAAATTATTATGGGATTCAGGTGTTACGTTGTATGATGCTTACAGAAATGAAGATTTCACAATGAGATCCATGTTTTACAGGACAATAAATGAATTTCCTACTTATGGAAATTTTTTGAGATATATCATTAATGGAAATCAAGGGTTTCCCATATACGAACAAGGTACATAGTCAATTAGGTTGAAACATTCATCGAAAATTGTGTTTCTAGAACATCGCAGATTACTACCCCAATGACATAAGTACTGATCTTGGAGTCCATCATTCGATGGAAGTTCAGAATAATGTACAGCACCATCTCCACTAATAGGTAATCAACTATTTTATAAAGTAAAATATGTGGACACTGCTTTTGGTAAACTGTTTTTGAAAAACCTTACGAAAACCAGTTGGAAAAAGAGATCTGTTTTATTTTTAATTATCATACTGGAATTGTTTGTATGTTAGACATTTTCTTGATTTCATGCATGTTGAAAAAAATGTATGTGATATTTTCATTGGCACGTTGCTAAATACACCTAGCTAAACAAAGGATTGAATTAAGGCTAGGTTGGACATGGTTGACATGGGAATATGAGAAGATTTGGCCCCAGTGAAGGGTGAAAAATGAACTTTTTCTTCCTCTAGTTAATTACACTCTTTCCAAGTATGAGAGATATCAGTTTTAAAACTTCTTGAATGATGTAAAGGTTCCATAGGGGTATTCATCGAATATCAAGAACATCGTGTTAATGCCCGATTTAAAGTTAAAGGGTCTGAAATCATATGACTGTCATGTTTTGATGCAAGATCTAATGCCTATAGCTTTATGTTGCATTTTTTCAAGAATGTTCATCATACATTAACCAAACTCTATTTCTTCTTCAAATCTATATGCAGCAAAGTTATAGACCCGACGAAATTGATGATGATGGAAATAGAAATTGTCATCATATTATGTGAATTGGAAATGTTCTTCCCACCAAAATTATTTGATATGATGGTTCATTTTATGGTTCACTTGGTGAGAGAGATTTGACTATGTGGTCTTGTACACTATAGATGGATGTACCTCATTGAATGGTGTATGAAGATTTTAAAAGGGTATGTCAAAAATTGAAGTCAGACAGAGGGTTGTATTGTGGAGTGATATATTGGTGAGGAAGCTATTGAATTCTGTACTGAATACCTATCTGGTGTGGAAATCATTGGTCTACCAAAATCTCATCACATTGGGTGGCTTGCGGGTAAAGGAATTTCTGAAATATATGTTGTCACAATCAATATTATAGTTCAGGAGTAGGCCCACCTTTACGTTTTGCATAACAGTTTGGAGGTTTACCCATATGTTGAAATCCCAAAAGAAATTCTTAGTTATTTGAATCCATCGAGGGATGAAATATGGATATCAAATACACATAATCAACGATTATAGGATGGTTTCAGAACCATATTTTTAAAGATTCAGATGAAAAACTGGATTCAATTTTAGAATGACTTCGATGGCTAGCCGGAGGACCAAGAGTGTATGTATTATCTTACAATGGTTATGTAATTAATGGTTATATGTTCTATAAAAATGATCATGAGGAAGATAGTACCATGGAAAATAGTGGAGTCACATTCATGGTTGAAGCGATGCATGTTTCTTGTACTAAGGATAGAAATCCAATTTACGCGAATATGTCATACTTTGGTATCATCAAACAAATATGGGAGTTGGATTATACAACATTCCAAGTGCCAATTTTTCAATCCAAGTGGGTTGATAATAGGACTGCTATTAAAATAGATGAATTGGGATTCGTGAAAGTTGATTTCAGTAAGTAAGGGTACAAAGACGAATTGTTTATAATGGCATCATAGGTAGTAAAAGTATTTTATGTTGTATATCCCACAAAACAAAAGTGGTTAATTGTTCTGTTATCGATCAAAACCACTAAAGGGTCAGATGAAAATTCAATCAAGGATGAACCTTTCATTGGGATGTTGCAATCATTTCGTAGCATTCTCAATATAGACAGCGTTTTGTATGTCAGAGAAGACCACAATGAAGGGATTTGGATCGTCAATAGTGGGGTAAAATCTCTTTTTCCTTTAAAAAAGAAAAAGAGAGCTCAATAATCAGGTTACATTTTTTAATATATATCGTGATACCTCATGTTATTATCCATTTGCAACTGAATTTATGTAATCTAAATTAAATGTTAAACCACTTCTATAAATAATGACTTCTGCACATGTTGGTGCTCCCAATCCTGAGGAATAATAGGTCTCTTAACCTCCTGATGCTCGCATTGTAAAGGAACAACCTTCTACACATGTTGGTGCTCTCATTCCTGAGAAACAATAGGTTGTTCAACCTGCTACTGCTCCCAGTGCAGAGGTACAACAACCATTTGCACATGTTGATGCTACTGCTCCAGAGGAACATATTGACGATGATGATTCTGGGGAAATGGTAGGTGACGAAGGACTGACATCATAGAAAAAAAGGAGCGTTGTAGTTTGATGGTGTTAGAAAAAATCATTAAGACGAAAGTAAAAGGCATCAAATTTGAGGTGGGATGGAATGAGCAGGGTTAGCATGTTAACCCCAACAATGCCATGTTCAGTAGTTATATTGGATTCGTCACTCAGTAATGTGTACCGATTAATGTATATTTGTGGCATCATGTTGTGCTTGGGATAAAGACACTGATTTGGGAAGAGATTATGGTCACATTATGATGTCATTTATTTATTTTACTAAACAATAAAATAATAAAGCATTGACTTACATTGAATCATACATTGAAGAGTACATTTATAGTAGATGAATATGAAAAGAAGTATGTATTAATTCTTTCTGGAAGGATTCATGGAGGATTTTACACAATCCTAAAAAGACATCATCTTAAAGATGCTGAAGGGAAAATAAAATCACACCCACAGATTATCTATACACACCTGGTAACCCAAGAAGTGTGGGATGTGTTTATTGGTCGTCATGAGGATGTGTCTTTTTAGGTACATTATGTCCAGTAATACATTTTTTTTCAATACATGTATTCATCATTTTGATTGGAAATTTTTTATTTATGAAACAGCAAATGAGTGCTGGAAATAAAGAACAAGTAGTAAAATTAGCGTACCCCTACCGTAAAGTAAATATGGGGTACGCTTCACTTGAAAAAAATTGGTGTGTATTTTAAATCGACTATAATACTTTTATGTGACATGAAACAACACCATAATTATGTTCCTCTATTTATATGTAGATTGATGACTCAAAATCCAAATTCACTTCTATCTCACTCCATGTGATATGGAAGGAGGCACATGTAAATAAAGATGGGATATTAATAGATGAAAACACACAAAAAGTGTGGGAAACATATGTAAGTATTACATAATAAAATTTGTTTTGATTTAAACCACTATTACATAACAATAATCAGTTATTTTTCTATATTTTATATCTGACATAGTCATAGGAATCAACAACACCTGTTCTAGATGAACACAAACTATCAATAGCCTTGAAGTGGCCAAAACCGTATAGTCACATCATAGGTATGGGTTTTGGGGTGACACCCCAAACATATTTTGTGAAAAAAACAAGAGGAAGATCAAAGTGAATTAATAAAACTGATGAGAGAAATAATATATACCCTTGAAGGAAAATTCCAATGGCAGAGAGAGATAATGGAAACTTTAATGGGGGAGAAGAAAATAGAAGAAGCAACTCAAGAATAGCCACTGTGTGGAGATCCTGCCCCACCCTACACCAGCTATGAGGCTAGCCATTCCCTTCAAAGAGATATCTTACCAGAGGTAATAAATGTTCTAGTAAATGTTTCTATGAAATGTGAATCAGACAGACATTTATACCTTTCTTTTACTGATATTCTATAGGGTGATAATGATTGTGATTTACATCTAGAAACAACCACCCATCACCTTGTGGTGAGGGCTGCGGTGTTCAATATTCAAAAGGGTATACTACACAATAGACCACTTCCAAAAGGTCATGTGTGAGTGTCGATCAGTATATCCCATGTGTCGAGCATAGAGCTACATGTTTCAATTCATGAGGATGATATTAATACGATCGAAACAGCTATTGGAACATTCATCATATGGTCATCACATCTTGTAAAAAACATGCCGACAAGGAGGTATTCATTTCCATTTTACTTTTAAATCTAAACCTTTAACAATTAATGAAAAAAGGTCATTACTGATGAATGTTATTATAGATGGACAAAGAGAAGGGGATGGAATGAAAAACCACCTCAAACCCATCGAAAGGATCGACCAACCGATCAAAAAGATCTACCCAAAGCACCACTACCCCGCTCATTCTATATCCACATTTACTATCATTAAAGGCTCATGTGGATACAAAGTTAAAAGATGGTCACAACCACACAGTTGAATTTGAAGAAAATATGTATGGAGAGAAAGATCAAGACTTCATTGGTGTTGAGAGTGCAACTGAAATCCTCAACTATAACTGGCTAGGTGGATCAGTTATAAATGTATACATGAGGTATATTTTCATGATTTGATTTTCCAAAAGCTGATATACTATGTTAATTATGACTAAATACATTTCATATTTTTTCAGGCATATATATGAAAAATAATTGAAGGGATTTTTCCATGAGAAAAAGTTCAAACTCGTTAGTCCTCACATCACCTCTACATAACAAGAAAAAATAGAACCCAAAAAAAGGATGAAATAGTGGCAGGTCTGATAAAACCCTTTGAAAGAAAAATTTTGGATGACAAACTCTATTTAATACCAACAATGCAGGGGTAAGGCTTTAAAATTTAATCATATCAAATTTCATTTCATTTCTTTCATTACTTATTCTTTTTTGTGTTTTTAGGCAACATTGGATGCTCATTGCAGTAAATTTGGATACTCCAAAGATTTATTTCTTAGATTCAATGAATGGATATCCAACAAACCATCCACACATGATGGAGTTTTTCAATTTGTAATACACTACATCCAATGTTTTAGAACTAAACATCAAGTTATATAATTTATATTATCTTTTAATGAGGATTCTGTTATGATAGAGTGGTGCATCACTATCGTGAAAAACAAGGAATGAGGTCAGGGGCTAAGCACAAGGATGGAGACAAGTTCTATAACTGGATAAGTATTAGGGTATATATAATAATATTTCACTATTCAAACACATATCAAAACAAATTACTTATTCTACTCAATATTTATGCAGTGTCTGAAACAAACCAATGGAAAAGATTGTGGTTATTATTTTTGTAAATTTATGAGAGAGATCATATTTTATGAACAAACTAGCATCCCTAAAGAGGTATTTTTGAAGATAATTACTATTTCATTTAAAATATTTATTAATACTTTGTGTATTTATATTTTTCTAGTATTATTATGACTGTCGAAAAGACTCATATTCACAAGATGATATAAATGTGCTCGGAAACAAATGGGCAGTATATCTGATGGAAGAATGTACACAAATAACATGAAGATGTGACTTCCATGGAAGTAGTGGATTGTTTCATATTTTTGTTTAATTTACTTCTTTTTAATATTACTCACCTAAGAATTGTTTTCTTATATAAGTGGATTCCTTTGTTCATGTCAGGGCGGTTTGTTCAAAGATGTTCATGCTCATGAGTGATTGGACTTCGAGGTTGCAACTGAGATAATGACAACAAGGAAATTGGTCAAGAATATATAAAGGTGAATTTCTATTAATTATTTAATTAATTTATTTTGTCATCATTTTATATACTATTTGTAAGTTAATTTCCTTATCATTTTTATTTGATGCTTTTTTTATAGATCTTTTGGGAAGTTATATTTTGCTTTCAACTATTTGCAATAAGCCAGAAAAGAGAGAACATGTTGAATGAAAAGTATGACTTCCCAAAATATCTATCGTGAATATTTTCCTGGACAATGTACTAATCAATCGCATCTCAATCAGTCGCACCTCAACCTGATACACAGTGTGCTCGGTATGAATTGAAGTGTATGTTTTTAGTTTATAATATTCTTTGATCTTTTAAGATTCATGTATTCTAAACTACCATGATTTGATCTGTGACTCGTGATTTTGATCTATGATATGGGGGTATGAATTTTTAATGTTAATATCACCTTCTAACATCTTTATGCTCATGTTATCCTTATATGATCATTGATATATCCCTTATTTACACTTATTGAACATCTATGATCACTCTTTCTTATGTTTCGTATCCTTAGATTATTAAGAATGGTTTTAGAAATGATATGTATAAGAAGGTTTCTAGTAAAGAGTAACTTAATGAGAGACTCTTATGAACTAGTTCTTTATGTTTTCATGTTTCCAAAAGCACTAGACCTAAACTATTATGGCATGGATCATTATGTTATGTAAGTAATATTAATCTAATAAGATGTGATATCTATGTATAAAATGTTTGGGTCAATATAGTTGGTATCAGAGCAACTGAACTACTCAAAATTGAGAAAAATAACAAGTGACCGGTATAACTCAAAGTGTGTCTTTTTTATTTAAAATTGACATTACTTTTAGTAAAAAAGAAGAAGTGACATACTAAAAACTGAGAAAATGCATTCGAATTGTTTTGATATTTTGGAACAATGATCCATGAGTCATTTGTGACGTGTACGAATCAACTGCACCTCAATATGATGCACAATGTGTCCAGTATGACTTTAAGTGTGTATTTTTATATTAAATTGACATTAAATTGAGAAAAAAGAACAAGTGACATACTGAAAACTGAGCAAACGCATTCGTATTGTTTTAATGCTTTAGGAAAATGATTCATGAGTCATTTGTGACATGTAGTAATCAACCACATCTTAATTCGACCCACAGTGTGAACGGTATGACTAAAAGTGTATGTTACCAGTTTAAAATTGACATTTTAGTTCAAAACGTGTCACTCACTAAAAACCAAGAAAACACGCTCTGATTATCTTGATAATTTAGAAAAGAAATTCATAAGTCATTTGTGATGTGTATGAAGCATTTTCATGTCAAACCGACACACGATGCGACCGATATGACTCAAAAAATGTGTTTCTAGTTTGAAATGACATTTTAGTAAAAAACAATTGGCATACTGAAAATCGAGAAAACATATTCAGATTGTTTTGATACTCTAGGACAATTATCTATAAGTCATTTGTGATGTGTAGGAAATAGAAGAACCTCAATATGACGCTCGGTGTGGCCGACATAACTCAAAGTGTCTCTTTTTATTTAAAATTGACATCAATTTAAGTAAAAACAACAAGTGACATACTAAGAACCAAGCAAACGCGTTTGGATTGTTTTGATATTTTAGGACAATGATCCATGAGTTATTTGTGACGTGTAGGATCCAACCGCACCTCAATACGACACACGGTGTGACCGGTATGACTCCAGTTATTCCTTTTTATTTAAAATTGACATTAATTTATGTAAAAAGAACAAGTGACGTACTGAAAACCAAGAAAATGCATCAGTATTGTTTTGATACTTTAGAACAATGATTCATGAGTCATTTGTGACGTGTAGAACTCAGTCGCACCTCAATAGGACGCACGGTGTGGCCAATATAACTCAAAGTGTCTCTTTTTATTTAAAATTAACTTGAATTAAAAACAGCAAGTGACATACTGAAAACCGAGCAAATGCATTCAAATTGTTTTGATATTTTAGGAAAATAATCTATTAATCATTTGTGATGTGTAGGGATCAATCACACCTCAATATGACGCACGGTGTGGCAGGTATCACTCAAAGTGTCTCTTTTTATTTAAAGTTGACATTAATTTAAATAAAAACAACAAATAACATACTGAAAACCGAGCAAACGCATTCGGATTGTTTTGATATTTTAGAACAAAGATCTATTAGTGATTTGTGACGTGTAGGGATTAGTCGCACCTCGATACGACGTATGGTGTGGCCGATACGACTCAAAGTGTCTCTTTTTATTTAAAATTGATATTAATTTAAGTAAAAACAACAAATGACATACTGAAAATCGAGCAAACACATTCGGATTGTTTTGATATTTTAGAACAATGATCTATTAGTCATTTTTGACGTGTAGGAATTGGGTGCATCTCAATACGACACACGGTGTGGCCAGTACAACTCAAAGTGTCTCTTTTTATTTAAAATTAACATTAATTTAAGTAAAAACAACAAGTGACATACTGAAAACCGAGCAAACACATTCGGATTGTTTTGATATTTTAGAACAATGATCTATTAGTCATTTGTGACGTGTAGGGATCAGTCACACCTCAATACAACGCACGGTGTAACCGGTATAACTCAGTGTCTTTTTTTGTTTAAAAATGACATTAATTTAAGTAAAAACAACAAGTGGCATATTTTGATACTTTAAGAAAACGATCCATGAGTCATTTGTGACGTGTATGAATCAACCACACCTCAATTCGACGTACAGTGTGACCGGTATGACTAAAAGTATCCGTTATCAGTTTAAAGTTGACATTTTAGTTCAAAACGTGCCACTCACTGAAATCAATCAAACACACTCCGATTGTCTTGATAATTTAGGACAACAGTTCATAAGTCATTTGTGATGTGTATGAAGCAGTCTCACGTCAAACCGATATACGATGCGACCGGTATGACTCAAAATGTGTGTTTTTAGTTTGAAATGACATTTTAGTAAAAAAACACAACTTGCACACTGAAAATCAGGCAAACGCGTTCAGATTGTTTTGATACTTTAGGACAACAATCCATCAGTAATTCGTGGTAGGTAGGAATCAGCTACAACTCAATACGACGCACGATGTGGCAAGTATAACTTCAAATATGTCATTATTTAAAATTGACATTAATTTTAGTAGAAGAACAAGTGACATACTCAAAACCGAACAAACGCATTCGGATTGTTTTGATATTTTAGGAGAACGGTCTATAACTCATTTGTAACGTGTATGAATCAACTTCACCTCAATAGGACGCACGGTGTAACCGGTATAACTCCAAATGTGGCATTTTTGTTAAATATTGACATTTTATTAATGTGTTCTTTCATATTAATGTTTAATTTATTTTTTATAGTATTACTAACATAATATTTGTTTTCTTATATAGGTGGAATCTTTTGTTTGGGTTGAGATGATTTGTTTGGCAACTGATACCATGGGTCGGCATTTTTTAGAGGGGATCGTTGACGTCAAAATATTAAATATTAATGTTTTACAATGTTTGTTGGACAATTGTAAATGTAATTATATAAAACATTTTGTTTAAAATGTAAATAGCAGTGTTTTTTTTTTGTATATGCCATTGATGGACATTTTTGTATTCATGATGTCAATTAAATGTATATAGCAGGTTTGCTTATGGATGTGGTGTTTAAATTGCAGGTTTTCTTTTGGGTGTGTTGTTATATAAACATCACACTGCAGGCGGCTAGGCATTTATCAGCGCTGTAATTAATAGCGCTTTTTTAACGTTGTTAAAGGTCATTTTGCATGGTGTGAAATGTCATGTGTAGTGGTGATTTGTTATGGTATTGTGATGTTTGGTTTATTTTTTGCATTTGTCTTGTCTTATTTTCAATGATTATCTAGCCTGATTTATATGTTTTTTATTACTTGTGATGTTGTTGCTATTCTGACCAGATGGTATAGTCTCACTACAACGTCCTTCTAGACTCTCGCCGCTAGTTGGAAACCTTTAGCGTGTGGGAACACGCGCTTAAGACCATCTGACGACCGACGGTCCGACACCAGTTAGTGGTCTGGGACGACGAGGCGTTACATGCACTTTGATGTATTGTCTTACATTTATCCTTGTTTACTTTTGGAATGATTTCAATTGATCGTGGATGTTCTAATATTCATACGGTGGGCTTACATGTTATTTTGATCCAGGTATTTTTTTTAAGGGTAATAATTTTTATGTGTGTAATATACTCAAAATGCAAGCGTTAACTCGCGACTTATTGAACGCGAGCTTGAGGTGTTGGGCTCAATCTCATCGTGTTCACAAAAGGAGTCTGACAAGGTTGAATTATGACAAGCCATGTCATTCTAGCGCCCAAAAAAATCTCCCACCACATACCCTATCCTAATTACTAGATGTGGTGTAAATTATTTCACATGGCACATCATGTCATAGAAAATGTTCCTAAAAAAAAACTTGCCCAAAAAAATCTCCCACCACATACCCTATCCTAATTACTAGGTGTGATGTAAATTATTTCACATGGCACATCATGTCATAGAAAATGTTCCGAAAAAAAAAACTGGCCTACTTGGTGAGATAAAATTAGTTTATTGATAGAATTATAAAAAAAACATTGGAGAAATATATGGAAATTCTCTCATCCTAAAATTAGTCTTTTTTAATGACAAATTTTTCAAAATGTACAAATAATATAAAATGCATTTATCAGGGGATATAAATTTTATATGCAATAATAAATCTTCAAAAACAAACATTTTTCGTTTTTTATCAAAAAATTATCTCATATGATACTTTAGACAAAATTTTAGTTTTATAATAAGAGGTCATTCATTTAAAAACGTGCTTGATAGTCTGCCTATATATATATATATATAATCATCTAATGTATGACCCGAGATAGAATTAATCCATAAGAATATATTTTCGAAAAGAAAATCCTAAACTTGTTTTTACATAATTTGTCTCATTTAGTGGTAAGCGATGGAATTTTATCTTATATATAAATACAAAACGTGTGAAAAAACGAGATGTTAGAATAATATTATCAAATTAAAAAATAAAGCAATTTTTTTACATCACATTTTCAAACAATACCAGAATAAATTTCGCTTCATTTTTTGATGAGATAAATTTTGCATGAAAAATAAAAAAAATAAGATTTTATTTTTATAAATAGTTGGTAGAAAAATATGTCAACTTATTTGTGTGGTAAATTGATTATTGAATAATGATTTTCTTTGAAATAAAATGAGAATGCACCAAATGGTTTTAGATTTTTTTTTTATAAACGGTGTCGTTTTGTATAAACTTCCGAGGGAAGGGTAAGACGGGGATTGAGGCGGCGCCAAAACCGCGGCGCAGTGACTCCCCTTTACAGCTCTCCAAAACGTTGGGCCTTCCTCTTGTCAGCCTTCAGCCTATTTTATCAATTTAATCCTCCAAAAAATTCAATATATATTTGCCCTTCCTATATCCACATTTTTCTGATTTTTTAACAATACATTAAATCTGATGGTTAATGAACGGTTAATAAATTAAATAATTGTATTTTATAAATGTTTATCCTTTTAAATATACATCTATTGAATTAAATAATATTATCCGATAAATCCATAAAACAAAACCATATATATAGTTAACTTTGAAATCATATAAAACAGAAAAATATAAGTCAAACTAATTATTATAAGTTAAATACATGAAGCACGTGTATTATAAAATTAAAAAACAAAAAAAAAGACAAAATTTTAAATTATAAAAATAAAAAAAACGTCTAATAACACAAACATATGTTCTTCCTGAAATTCTAGTGGCATATGTTTTGTGATGCATAACCAATTTTCAATGACAAAATATAAATCAAAATTATTATTATAAATTTGATATAAAAAATACACAAAATACGATATAAAAAAACAAAAAATAAATGAAAAAAAAAACAAAACATTCAATAATAATCAATTAATTTGGTGTTATAATCCTTTTACAGGAATGGTCGACTGTTAACTATTCAAGTATATACAAATTTGACTGGAAAGAAATATAAAACTTTACTTTATTCTTTTATTTTTATTTTTTTGCGAGGAAAAGAGAAAGAGACAAAGATTCTGATGTGATTTGTATGACAGCCGCATGTTCTTCTGTTTTGAAAATGGCTGATGACGCCAAACATAATTTGAATGTGTACAACACCCATGTACCATAGAACAGATAGCGTTTGGATTTTTGTTTATATAAATAAAAAAAATTAAAATCTGATACAGAAAAACGTCTTTTCTACCAATTATGCATATTGGGTGATGTGACTTCCGAGAATAATACAAATTAATTGATAAATGTAAAATTTAAAATTATTTACCTGTATATTCATGTTAAAATAATTGACTTCGCATGACCCACTATGTTAAATTTTTAATATTTTTAAAATATTTAATTTGTTTTGTTTTAAGTTTTTAAAAGGGGAAATATTTATTGGAGGCTCACATTATAAAATTGGTTGGAATGAACATGTTTATTTGGTGGAGGACAAGTCCGTTTGCTAGCGATTGTGATCTATAGGGGAAAATAATTCTAGAAAATACATGTCTTTTTAGGAAATGTATCAACCAAATTCCAATAGGTACGATGCCTTATCGGAATGAGTACTTCCATGATGATAAAATTGAGTCTTCATTTGATGATAAAATTAATTCTAATCATGACCAATCACTCTTATCAAAAAGACCTCAAAAAACATCAAATGAATTTTGTTGGTGGCGCAACAACAAAATCCTTTTATTACACTCTTGTTTCATAAGTTTCTTCAAGGGATATTCTTGATAAAGTGCTCGTATCGAGTATTGAGTAACTGTTGTATCCTCAAAACGATTCACCGACAATCTATAGTAATACCGATTTGACTATGGGGAATCTACTATTAAGGAGTGCGACAAAGTAACATGTCTCAACGAGCTTTATCTACTATCATCCAAAAATATTCATATTCTTTATCCACCAATATTCTCAATAATCTTAAGAGTACATTTTTGTCGACATGGATATGGCGATGCTCAACAATGCGATAAAGGCAGAGCGATTCAATGACAATGACTTCAAGACGTTGCAAGTGTCAAAGTGGTGTACGTGCTCTCAACTCCAAACTCCCCACATTTGAAGATGAGGCGTTTTAAGTTTCTTGCACAAGACAAAAATGGGAAAATGATGATCTCATGTGTCCAAGGCGCATATTCAATGTTTTAGCCAATGACCACTTCAACACATATCACCATCTTCCAACCACAAAGGAGATCAGAGATGCCTTGGAGCGAAAGTACATCACCAGGGATGCACAAAAAATTCATAGTAAGCAAGTTTATTTCATGCAAAATGGTAGATTGTAGATCCATCATAGAACAATTCTATGAAATATAAAGCATCTTACCACACCTTAAGCAAAACAAGATGAACATGAATGATATTATCGTTGTCACATCCATCGTCAATAGAATCCATCCTTTTTGGAAGAATGTTAAACATTCTCTAAAGTATAAGAAGAAAGATATTTTGTAACATCACAACTTTGTTTTCTGGTACTGCCATCTGCTTGTTTTGTTTTCTTCTTTCCATTGTCAATCTCAGCTTGTCGCCAGCTGTTTGTTAATTTTGTTAGAGGGTCCGAAGGTGTGTCATCACTACCACAAAAACAGGTTTTCGCAGCGCCGCTCTTTAACAGCGCTAAAAAAACACTGATAAAGGTACCCCCTTTATAAACGTTTTTTTACTAGCGTTGATAAATGGTATATTTCAAAAAAAACATTAAGAATAATATATTAATATATAAAATATATTTATATTGATATAAATATAATATATATTTTTTAAATATGTTTTAGATAAGTATAAATAGACATTTACGCTTAATATATAAGATATTTCGTGAAAATGACTTACAAAATATTTTAAAAAATATTATTAATTAGTAATTTTCTAATTATTATCGAGTAATAATCATTTAATAACAATTTCAAGGCACACCAAATTAAAAAATTAATAAAAGATCTAAAATAAGTTGAAAACGTAGCTCAAATTTCAAACATCCATAACTTTTGATTCAGATGTCCGTTTGAGCTCTACCATATATCAAATTGAAGTTTGCGATGAACTCTATGCACTGATGACATAAAAGGAACTCTCTGTCACGTTTTTTGAGGCTAAAAAAGATTCAGAAGACCCTCAAAATTGAGTTTTTAGTCGGGATACCCAAATTTTTTAACATTCGATGAAATTTCAGCCTCATTTAAGGGAGTCTTTTTGCCCTTTTTCAGTGGGGACTGAATTTATTCCCATGGATTACATTATATTGATATTTCATTGAAATATTATCATTTTTCACAAAGTATTGTTGTTTATAATCAAATATATAACAATATATACATTTTTTTATATATATTCACACATAAAAATTTAATTTTACAAATAAATAATTAAACATATTTAGATATAAAACACATTTCTCAATATATAAGGTTTGTCTAAATAAAAACTAATATCCATTTTATTTAAAATAAAAATATATAAATATTTATATACCTATATAGTGTGTGTGTCTGTATTAACAAACCGATATATATTATTTATACATTCTTACATATGAATATACATATTAATATATAATATTTGAAATATATATAAATACATATAAATATGTATAATTATATGCATACACATACAAACACACATATAATATACATGTATATGTATGTTGTATATATGTATGTATTTATTTACATACAAATAAAAATCATATTTTATAAATGTATTTAAAACCAATCTTATAAATATATATTAATATACGAATAAAAAAATATAACTATATATATATATATATATTAATATACGAATGAATATATATACATATATATTAATATAAATCTATATTAATATATGAATAAATATAACTAAATATATAAATAAATAAATAGATATATCATTAAATGGAGAACAAAACAAGATGAATGAGTGGTAAAGATGCAAGCGCGTAAGGGAGGGGTCTTGGGTTCGAATCCAAGTAGAGGCAGAGGTGTCAGGCGGGTGTAGGGGGGGCTAGTGGTGTTAAGCGTTGATAAAAGGGACCCCATTTTAAGAGTACTTTGATTATCAACGCTTTTTTAGTGGTGATAAAGACTTTTTATAGCGCCGATAAAACCTTGTTTTGTAGTTGTGCACGGGTCAAGCGGTGTTAAAAGGGGTCCTTCCGATTTGCAGATTTTTTTTGACTTATCATCACTATTAAAAAAGCACTTTTTTTAGTGATGATAAAAGGGACCCCCTTTTAAGAGCACTTTGATTATTAGCGCTTTTTTAGCAGTGATAAAGACTTTATATAGCGTCGATAAAACCCTGTTTTGTAGTTGTGCAAGAGGAGTTAGGTAGGTGTGCACCCGAACCTGCAACTAATGAAGCTGCAAGTGGTCCATCGACTCACCGGTGACGACTCATCGGTGAGGGCCACTGGCCAATCGGTGGGCTTGGCAGTGGCCACAACATTTTGTTGTAGCTATTAGCCAACTGGTGGGCCTCCATTGGGTCCTTCCGATTTGCAGATTTTTTTTGACTTATCATCACTTTTAAAAAAGCACTTTTTTTAGTGATGATAAAAGGGACCCCCTTTTAAGAGCACTTTGATTATTAGCGCTTTTTTAGCAGTGATAAAGACTTTATATAGCGTCGATAAAACCCTGTTTTGTAGTTGTGCAAGAGGAGTTAGGTAGGTGTGCACCCGAACCTGCAACTAATGAAGCTGCAAGTGGTCCATCGACTCACCGGTGACGACTCATCGGTGAGGGCCACTGGCCAATCGGTGGGCTTGGCAGTGGCCACAACATTTTGTTGTAGCTATTAGCCAACTGGTGGGCCTCCATTGGGTTGGTTCTGAGCGCAACATAAGTGTGCGATGATGGGTAATATATTAAAATTTCTTTTAATATTGGATTCTCTGAAACCCCGAGCGATGATCTTGCACGTTAAATTTACAATTAATTTTTTTAATATCAGAAGAAACAAATACCTTGGCTTAAGATCATTCTTCGATGTGGATGTTGATCGTCCGAAAAGACCCTTTCATATTGTTTTCGTTGCGTTGTGAAGATTCAAGGATAGAATCCCTCTGGCGGTGATCCACACGTACTCCTTTGATCTCCAAGCAACGCCAATCAATCCCCGGATGCTTGCACGACGAATCAATTATCTTGTGTTGTTTGTGCTGATCGCTCGTTCTTCGGTTTTGAAGAAATCTTATGTTTCTCATTCTTAAGAGGGAGAAAGAAGGAGTCAAGAGAAAATTTGTCGTGCGCAACAATTCTCTATTTTCGATTTTTGGATGCAATACACAATAGATATGATTATCTATTTATAGAGCTAGTGTTTGAGTTAAAATATTATTTAATTGCATGCCGACCCTTAAATAATATTATAATCATTAATAAACCTCATGTCACAAAATAATAATAATAATAATAATAATAATATTAATATCAATATTAATATTAATAATATTATTATTTTGTGGCGCGTACCAACTTGCACAATAACAAATATTATTTAACCAGCTTGTTAATTAACATTTGTCATCGAACACGGTCTTGGTCCATTCTAACTCCTCTATCATTTATTGAACACCTTAATAAATATTCAATTTAAATATTTCATTCATCAATAAATATTTGCGATCGATAAAACATGACTAAAATTATCTCTCAGTCTTGAGAATAATATTTATTCAATTAATTAAATTCAAATAGAATTTAACCGAGATAATCGAAAACACTTAAGTGTGTGACTCTCTAATATTCTTTCTCGTTAACATTAGGCGAGTTTGTCTAAAGTCCAAAATTATTGTCTAGTAATGGGTCAAGACACCCAAGAGAAAGAACTTAATGTTGCGACGATGACAAACACATACGAATGCTCATTGTGCAATATAATCTATTTGTCACAATATCTCATCAAGTAGGTTGCACATCCGTGTCGTCAACCTATATGCTCGATACATTTTTCTTTGACTATCTGAAATAAACACGTCGTTACACCATGATCATAATTCATTTGTCTTGCTCACCTTTCTGGATTCGAATTAAAGGAATCTCGTTTCATGGTAGAACTGAACGTGTTATGCGGGAGATTGGAGGGCACATTGGTACTTTTCTGGAATGGGACCGATCTGATCCAATTTACTGGGGCCCTTTTGTGCGAATCAAAGTCTCGATTGATGTTGCACATCCTCTTATGAGGGGCATGTTTTTGGCAAGGGAGGACTCCGATGTTTGGAACTCTTTTGAGTTTGAAAATCTTCCTATTTTCTGTTTCTTTTATGGGTGCCTCGGACATTTGGAGAAGGACTGTGACGCGAAGAAGGAGGATGGACAGGGTAATGTCATTTTGCAATATGGTCCCTGGCTTCGCGCCAAAACCTCTGGAATGACGTTTATCCCCGAATTTGAAAAACAAAAGGACCGAGAAAAACTTGTGAAGGCTTTAAGCAAGCAGGCTGAACCAACTCATACTAATATTGTAACACCCCAGGTAAATAAAGAATATGACATTTTTATATTTATCCCTATTTGTGATTAAAATGTTAATATTAATTTAAAGGGAATGCTATGCTCGATGGCTTACCCAATACGCAACAACGAGTTCCTTTCGAATCATACGTTGCACTCTAATAATAAAATAATTTTATTTTAAATGGTAGCTAACACCTAGCCGTTGTAATGACAAGAATGAACAGAACTAACTACAAAATGATATATATGTTTGTCAAATATTTTTACTTTTTACAATAAATGTTAGAGGATTAAAAATGCGAATGAATCCAACTTTAAGCGTAAACATTCTAATATTCTTTAAAAGGTCGATTAACCGCCTTTTAATGGCGAACCTATTTTAAATCCACTTGTTGACAATTTTATGTGTTATATTTGACAAAATAAAATTCTTATTTAGAATCAGGACATCAAAATTTACTTTGTGTAAATTTTTGGTATTTTTCCGATAAAGTTCATTTTTTTAATGAATAGTGAAAAATGTTGTATTTTAATTCAAAACCCCTTTTTAATCTAATTTATTTATATGATTAGATTATCTATCGAATTCGTTTTAAAGTGAAATTAGAATATAATTTTACCATTTAATCCAATAGTGGTCATTGGAATTAATTTCACTTTGAAATTGGACTTAAACTAGTGTCAATCTTTTGACATATATTGTTTCATAAAAACACGCTATTTGTTATGACATCGGGAATTAATTGTTAAATTAATTAATGTAACTTTTATGTTTTGAATTTTGTAAAATAGACATCATTTTTGAATTCGGAATATCAAATATATCTTAGGGTGAATTTTTGGTATTTTTCTGAAAAACTTCAATTTTTGATGAATAGTAAAACCACTAAGTGGTAGTTTAAAAACTGATTTTTTGTTTAAATGAAACTTTACCACTTTTGTGATTTGAATTTTAAAAATCCGACATTCATGGTTGTCATTAGGATGTAAAATGTGGTTCAATGGGATTAAAATATTTTTTTGGTGAATAGTAACTTTTAAGTTTTTAATCGCGATTAGAGGTAATTAATGTAATTTAAGGTAAAAATAATGTTTTAATAATATGAAATAACCCTGACACATGTCCTACCCTTATTGGATGTGTCATGGCCGACCAAGTCAATCCATGGGTCAACTTGGGGACCCCATGGAGCCACTTTGGTAGGAAAATGACATTAATAACTTTTTATTTAAAGTTAAAATTAAAATGTCACAAACATGTGTTGTTTTACTAAAACAATTTTTACATGGGGTTATACAAGTCATATTTTTTACTATAAATATTCATTAGAAATCTAAAAATATTTCCTACATCATGATATATTTTTTATAATTTTTAGACATTAAATAAATTAAATTATTTATGACACCATGATGATGCGGTGATTACCTCATTATTTAACAATTTAAATAAAATGAAAAGATAATGCAAAATCTAAGACCTACACTTGTCAAAAACCTATTGGATGTGTGGATTTCGAACTATTATCACCTTATCCTCGAAATATATAATTGTGAGACCTTTAAAATCTGAAAAACATTTTATAATAATGTTACTTTTCAAGACTTTTCAAGAGTGCCCCTCCTCTCCTCTTATAAAAGGCCCCCACCTCTACCACCTTACCCACACCTCTCAAGCCTTTGGCTCGGCCAACCCCTGCCCATTTTGTCTCTCCACATCCCTGTCTTACTCCTAGAAGCCTCACTTTGGGCAGAAGTCTTTCCAAGGAAGCCTTTGAGCTCAAATCAAAAAGAGTTACCCGATTTAAAGGTAGTGTCTTCTCTTGTGTTCTTATGTTTTATTTTGCTTCTCCAACCCCCTAAACTCTTTTTATTCCTTTCTTTTGTAACAACACCAATATCTTCAATATACTAGGATGTTGTTATAAGAAGGTTTCAAGCTACACTTACACACACATCCGTCTAATGGTTAAAGAACACACTGTTTCTGTGGATGATGAATTACTGCCTCACGAAACAATGATTGTTCAATATTCTTTTAACACCTTTAAAGGTGGCCATTATGATGTAACTATATTTTATATATGATATATATGGTATTTATGTTTTCCATATGCTTTTGTATTTTATATTTAAAACATACCTTTATGCTTTGCATGTTGTGCAAATGCGATAATTTCATACGAGGAAGTGTGGACTACCGCCCCCTCAAGTGATGTGACTCGTTAATGCAATACATGGAATGTATAAATAATGAAATTAATGAAATTATGTGACCTATAAAACATATATATTATACTGGAATTATAATATATATTTAATTCCATTAATATGTCAATGAAATGAAAGTAGCGTTCACGCGTACGTACGACCTACCGTCTCTATGAACGGTGCATTTCATTTCTTTTTATCTACAAATGTTATGGAATAGTATAAAATGAATATTTACTGGATATATATGATATTTAAATCATTAATACTATTCTGGAGATGATTTACTTATAACTACATGGACAATCATTTTCAAAAAAATTCATTTTTGACTCATGTACCAAACATCGACAAAAACGTCTGATATGAACTAACATTATCAAAAAATTATTATAACATTATAATATGTGATATGAACTGAATAATAATACTTAAAGGAGGTACTTAAGCAATTATAAGTTGAACAAAGTTTATTATTCAGGAATATAAAGAAACGAACAAGACAAGTCAGACTTGAGGTAAGGGATCCTACCCCTCTCTTTCTTTTTAAGTACACTCTTTTATGTCATTACTTTTAAGCTCATATTACTTATGATTGGTATGTTCTTTTATATTAACCATACTGTAATTTTTATGTTCATATGATGAGAGACCCTATTTTCTCTCATCAATCAATTTTAGAAGTTTTGAGTGGCGCCGTTAGGCTGCCGAATTTTCATAAGGGATCCTACCTCTCTCTTTATTTTTAAGTACTCTTTTTATGTAACTTACTTTAAGATCCTCTTTCTTATGTTGGGGGATGTTATTTTATATTCTCTTGCTGTAAATTTTATGTTAATATTATGAGAGACCCTATTTTATCTCATCAATCCATTTTTGGAAGTTTTATGTGGCGCCGTTAGCCTGCCGAATTTTCATAAGGGGATTTTCATGTCACTTTTTATTCCTGTGAGATTCATGCTACATTGGCCACTATTTCCTTTTGTGTGGTGTATGTAATGCCCATTATTTTACTATTTGTATAATATACTCTTATTTATGGGTAGTTACATCTTCATTGTATGACCCTTCTTTCATGGGGTGTACATTTCGAAAGTTGCCCAAATCGGTAAGGGAACCTTTCACCCTCCTCTTTTTAAAAGACTTCTTTTGTTATGTCTTTCAATTTACATCTTTTTATGTTGGGATATGTTCTTCTATATCCTTATTGATGTAAATTTTATGTCCAAGTGATGAGATTCCATTTTCTCTCTCATCAACTAATTTTATGAAATTTAAAGCGACGCCGTTAGGCTGTCGAATTTTACCAAGGGAACTTCTTAACCCAATTTCGATTTCTTTGGGTTCAACATGTAGTTATTGAATATGTCATCCTTTGAATATGTGTGAATGACCTTTGATTTTTTTACACTTAATATCCACTTATATTGGGTGTATTTATATGTTTCACACATAATTATGAGATTGATTTATCCTTAATTTAAGGATACCTTCTTTATAAGGGATTTCATCTCATTTTACATTTCTATTGAGACTTCATTGTTGTTATGCACCAATTCACTCTTATATGGTTTATATACTATCCCTTGGAATATTATATCATGAATCCATTTATTCTCATGATATTATAAAGTTTTGATTAAATGTTCCTCAATTATGGTATTCAAGTGTATCTCATTATGTTAAAAACCCTTTAACTAAAATATCGTTTTAAATGTTTTAATGATTTATTCTTATAAATATTTCTCATTAATATCCATGTTTTAAAAATGGTTTTAAGGATTTAATTATATGGATATTAATGGTTTAAAATGTTAAAAACTTCAAAGTGGTATGGGACACTTTGATTCAAAAATATCTTTATTAAATGTTTTAAATGGTTTTTAGAATGGATTCATTATCTTAAAATGTTATATTGTTATTGCAATGTGGGAATGTTATCTTTCCTTTATGCTTAAGTTATGTGCTATGATTATGTTATGGTTCTTGGGCATTATTTATGAAGACGGGTGGTTCCGTGATAAACTAAGGGCGGGTGAGCCCGATATAGCTCTCCAATGCATTGGGTAACGAGAAGGGGTTAAACGTTAAGGTTTCTCTGAAGAGATTTAGGGAATATACTATGATGAGTATTCCAAACGTAACCATGAGGGTTACTCCCTACGTAATAATGTTATGAATGCCTCAAGTTGCCTTTATGTCTTATGATTTCTATGAGTTATTCGTAAATCCTATGATTTCATGAGGTATGTTAAATTGCTTATGTTTTATGAGTAAAGTATGATTTCATTGATTCTTATGTATACATGGACTAATGTTTTCTTTTCCGTATTGTTATAACCCTTACTGAGCTTTTTATGTTCATCCCAAGTTTTTTTTGAAATGTTTTTCACAGGACATAAAGTTGAATAGGGTCAAGGATGGGATCAAGGAAATGTCAGGCTGTCTAAAACAAGGAACTAGACATGACTCTTTTGTTCAAGAGTTTTTATTTTGTGGAAAAAATAGAAGCTGAGTAGATGTGTCTACTTTGTAATCTTTGAGATGTAATAGTTATGTTCTAATTCTCTAAAACTCTAAACCTGAAAAGATCCTCAATATGAATTATTCATCTAATTCAATAATAAGTAATGTTTAAGGTCAGGTCCTTATAAATATCATCATGCTTGGGCCGCCGAATCTTTCTGTTGACATTCAAGGGGATCAACGGGCAGAAGGAAGGTCTTTGGATAGCACACTGACCTTGATCGTTCCTGAGGAAAAACAAATAAGTCAGGGGCATGATCTGGTGGATACCCCAAGCCGGGTCTCATCTGTCTTAAAGGACATTCCGTTCCCAACTGTCAGGCCACACTCAAACTGCAAGAAACCACCAGACCCAGGCTCAGGGTTACACCATATTTGTGATAACCCACTAGAGCCGATCTCTACTTCAGATGATGTTGTGCTCGGTACTACCTCTCAGGAAAAAGACGATATGACTGGGTTAACATTGAATGCCACTATAAAACCACGGATGTGGAAAAGGGTGTTTTGTGGGGATAGGGGTGTGTAGCATTCCGGTACACAGGCCAATGAGCATAAACGGCGTGATGAGGCCGGTCAGATGACAGATCGTCTGCCAAAGAGGTGGAAAGTGGCAGATGAAGGACAGTTGGTCGAAGTTGTAGAGGCGGTGGCGGGAGTGTCCCAGCCCCGCCTAGGGCCATGAAAATATTTTGATGGAACTGTTGGGGGCTTGGGAATCCCCAAACGGTTCATGTTCTCCGTCACTGGATTTCCAAATATCGCCCTGGCATAATTTTTGTATCCGAAACTATGTTGGATTGCAAGGATGCTGGCCTGTTGGGTTCGAAGATTGGTTTCAAAAACGTCCTTCCCATTTGAAGATAGGGACACTCGGGTGGCCTCTGCCTCCTGTGGAAGGAGGATCTTGGGGTCCAGATTTCTAATTTTTCAAGCAATCACATTGCGGTTACAGTTGATGGCCCAGGGTCTCCTACTTGGTCGTTTGTAGGTTTCTATGGGTGGCCGGGTGGGAATGATAAGCACAAATATTGGGCCCTTTTGAATCAGCTGCAGAACTCTTTACCTGGACCTCTTCTGATCGGGGGGGGGGGATTTCAACAAGGTCCTTTCTCATCATGAAAAAGAAGGGGGACGCGTGAGGAGTGGCGCTGCTATGGATGAGTTTAGGAAGTCTCTTTTGTCGAAATCTCTTCACGACCTTGGGTTTTCTGGCTCTCCGTTCACCTGGAGGTGGGGCAGGGCAATGTAGAATCAGATTGCGGAAAGGTTGGATAGATTTGTTGGGAATGATGAGTGGACTTCTCTTTTTCATGATTTCTCTATTGTTCACTTATCCCCAGTCACTTCTGACCACTGTCCAATCATTCTGTCGACGCTCTCTCAAGGGAAACATAGGAGGCCTATTCGGACATTTCGATTTGAAAGCATGTGGCTCTAAGACAACAACTGTGAAAAGGTGGTCCAAACGGCATGGGAGGGACCGAATCAGTACATCATGACTAATATCCGTAATATTGCGTCTTGTCTACAGAAGTGGAGCTCAGCGAGGTTCGAAGATTTTTACAGACGCATTAATGAGGCTGAGACTCGCTTAAAGCAACTCCACTCTTCTCCTTGTTCTGAATTTGTTCTTGAAAATATCTCTACTACGGAAAAGAATCTTTTTACAGCTCTGAGGGAGAAGGAGAGTTTCTGGTTTCTGCGGGCAAGAGAGTCTCACATCATAGAGGGCGATCAAAACACCAACTACTTTCACCACAGAGCATCTGCACAGAGAAGGAAAAATCATATCACGCATCTGGAGGATCCCAATGGGAAAGTTGTTCATGATATCAAGGATATTCACTCCATCATTCTGAATTTTTTCAACAAACTCTATGAAGTGGAAAGCATCAGCACTCCTATAGGTCTGACTAGATGCATCCCAAAGTTGGTTACAGAAGATATGAATCGTCAGTTGGAAAGAGATATCTCTGACGATGAAGTTTTTAGTGCTCTGTATCTTATTCACTCTACCAAGGTCCTGGGGCCTGATGGGTTTCATGCTCTGTTCTTTAAACGATTCTGGCATATCATTGGGCCTGATGTGGTGGACCTGCTGAAGGAGGTGTGGGCAGGTAGAACATCTCTTGAATCCCTTAATGAAACTCTTATTACTCTTATCCCAAAAACTCATTGCCCTCAGAAAGTCTCAGAGTTTCAGCCAATTATTCTGTGCAATGTGGGCTACAAAATTTTCTCCAAAATATTGGTAACCAGACTTAGGGACCTCCTCCAGTTGATTGTTTCTGATAACCAAAGTGCTTTTGTTCCAAAGAGATCCATTTCTGAAAATGCTGCCATCGCTTTTGAAGTTTTCCACTCTATGAAAACTCACTCCTCTTCTAAGAGAGGCATCATGACAATGAAATTAGATATGATGAAAGCTTATGATAGAGTTGAATGGCCTTTTCTCGAACTTGTTCTCTCCAAATTGGGCTTTGGGACGAGATGGGTTTCTAATATCATGAATTTCATTACATCTGTCTCCTACAAAATTAATATTAATGGGGCCCCTTCAACGAGCTTTAAACCGTCGAGAGGTTTGAGACAAGGGGATCCCCTGTCACCTTACCTCTTCATTCTAGCAGCTGATGTTTTTTCTCACCTCCTTTTGAAGGCGGCAGATCAAGGAATTATCCATGGTGCTAAGGTATGTAGAATTGCCCCCTGTCTCCCATCTCTTCTTTGCAGATGATAACCTTCTTTTTGCTCAGGCTACCCTGCAAGAATGCAGTTCAGTGTTGCATATCATCAATCTGTACGAAAGGGCTTCTGGGCCACGTCTTAATCCTTCAAAATCAAAGTTATCTTTCAGTAAAGGCATACCACAAGTAAAGAGAGAGGACCTGCAGAGAATGTGTGGTTTTCCGCTGGTTGAGAAGCATCCTAAGTACCTTGGCCTCCCGACCCTTGTTGGTAGGTCAAAGATACAAGTGTTTGCCTCGGTTATGGACAGGGTGGATAATTTGATTGGTCTTTGGTCTAGTAAGAATATTTCCAAGGCGGTAAAGGAAGTTCTCGTGAAGTTAGTGGCCCAAGCAATCCATTCTTATGCTATGTCGCTGTTTAAATTCCCAGAAACTCTCGTCGATCAGATCCACTCCCGGTCGGCCAATTTTTGGTGGGGCTCTTATTAGGGAAAACATAACTCACACTGGATGTCTTGGGAGAAGCTGTGCGTTTCAAAATTTTGTGGGGGCCTTGGCTTTAGGAACCTCAAATGGTTTAACAAGGCTCTTCTGGAAAAGAAAGGATAACACCTCCTCTCCCAACCAGATGCCCTATTCTCAAAGGTTTTGCAAGCAAAATATTTCCCTCATACTGAATTCTTGCATGCCCAGTTGGGGCCAAGGCCGATTTTTTTGTGGAGAAGCATCTAGGGTGCAAAATCCATCCTTGACATGGGCTGCGTCTAGAGAATTGCTGACGGGCATAATGTTAATATTTGTAAGGACTCCTGGCTGGCAAATGGTATTAACCATAAGGTCTCTTCGACTATTGTTCCTGGGTTCGAAGATGCAAGGGTACGAGAGCTGATCAATGACTCGCTTGAGGACTGGGATCGTGGGAAGCTTTTCAACTGGTTTAATAAGGTTGACCGTCAGCTCATCCTTAGTATTCCTCTCACACCAGGGATGGGAAGTGACCGGCTTTGCTAGACCGGGGAGTCTCATGGCAGATATTCTGTCCGCTCGGGTTACAAAATGCGGGTCCAAGGAGTGGCTCAGGACTTTCCTGATAAACGATGGAATATTATTTGGGCCTTCACTGCCCCCCCTAAGGTGAATATTTTTTGGTGGCAAGTCTACTCTGGGGTTCTCCCAACCCGTGACTTTTTGGTGCGATGACATTTGGTGGAGGATGACACCTGTCCGTTGTGCTTCCAGGAGGTGGAATCCCCTTTGCATGCAATCATTTCCTTTCGTGGGGTGGAAGGGGTGTGGAAGGCATGGAAGCCAGATTTTGGTTCGTTCTTTGATCTTTCATCTGGGCTGGTCCAAAATCTGGTTAAATGGGTAACTTCTCTTGAGCCGAGAGTGGTGGGGTTGATCTGTACAATTGCTTGGTTAGTGTAGACTCGACGAAATGATTGCATTTTCCAAATGAAGGTGACCAATGCTCATTTTTGGGTGAATAGTGCTAGGGAATGGATGAACAGTTGGAAGAATAACGATTCAGTGCCTCCTTTATGCATCACTCGACAACCGAATCCTTATTGGTCTCCCCCCTGTGGGTTTCATCAAGATCAATACAGATGCTGCTGTCTCTGCTAATTCCAGGGTCGGTATTGGACTCATTTCTCATGATTGTTTTGGCCAGATTGTGGAAGCTCCGTGCCGGGCTGTGCCTTTTTCATGGAGCCCTGTGGTAGCGAAGGCCTCTGCCATCCTCCAGGGGATCATTTTTGCCCGTTTAAAAAATTGGCCTAAGGTTTTGGTGGAATCCGACTGCCTTGAAGTGGTGAACGCTCTAGATTCAAAGGACGATGCATCTCAACCGCATGGACTTATCTTGAGGAAGATCTGGTCATTAACCGAAGGCTTTGATGCATGCAAATTTTCTTTTATCAAGTGAGGAAGGAATATGAAAGCTCATTGCTTGGATCGTTTTGAGAAATCTTGGGGTGATCATTGTTGGGTGGACTCGTTTCCTGATTGGCTTTGTAGGCCTGGTTTTCTTGATCAGTAATATATCTCATCTTTTTCTCAAAAAAAAATTGTGACACACCCAACATACCCTATCTCGCTGCGAACATATAGCACCACAATTTTCATCACCAAATCTAAGTGTGTGAGTCATGACATGCATTAATGATAATCTTAAAGTTTAAGGACCATTAAACAAGCTCACAAATAGGAATATCTGACAACACCAAAACATGAAAAATTCCCACTAGCGGACCTGTTATCATAATATTCCGTCTTGGAAATTACCAAGTGAAAACTTAACGAGAAGAATCCCCATCCTATTACGAGTAACCACACATAACAGTCTATGTATTATGTGTAACACCCCAAGGTTTTCTAAAAGTAAATTGAAATGCATGGAACTTTGTTTTAAGTAGATAATTATAACTATCCTTTAAACATAATTTTACTACTTTTATATTTTGATTTTTGAAAAATGGTCATCTACAATTGTGTTCAGTATGTTATTTGGAGTCTAATGAAACTAACTTGTTTTTCTGGTGAATAGTAACATACCCTTATGAATAGTAATATGACACTAATGAATAGTAAATATTATTATTATTTTATTTTCTCAAGTCTTTAAGATAATGAAATCTTGATTAATTTTTTAATGTGAAATAAAAGCAGTTATAGTTTTTAAATTATCAATTTTTGAATTAAGTATGATTTTATTTAAAAATTAAATTAATAATATTTAAAAAATTATTTTCAAAAAATAGACATCATTTTTGAATTCTACACGTTGAGAAATGGTAAGGGTTAATTTTTGGGATTTTCTGAAATTCTTGAATTTTTGATGAATAGTGAAATACGGTAAAATACCGTATATTCAAATTATCAGTAAAATACACTATTTATGACATCATAAGTGATGTAATCCCACTAGGTTCAAACTCACATGCCATTATTACTATTTGGGGTCACATGAATTATGACTATTCATAGTCTTGAGCAAAAATATTATAATAATGATTAAAATAATGAAAAATATCCCCTCTCCTCCACTATAAATATCACCCTCATTTACCTCTTCCTCCCGCACCTCTCAAGCCTTGAGCCTTACCTAAGTTCTGACCAATACCCATCCCAAGTCTCTTCCCCACTTCCTTGAGTTGCTAGTCTCACCAAAAGGCCAAAACCAAAGGCCTTAAGAAGGATCTCAAGGAGAAGAGATCAAGAGGTAAACACCATCTTTTATTTTCTTTCTTTTCTTTCATTTCATTTTATTCTTTTTCATTCCCTTTGGATTATGTTGGTATATTTCATTCCATATCCCCATTACTACCCATATTATTTAATAATAACGAGAGATCCATTTTCTCTCATCAAATTATTTTATGAAATTTTAAGTGACGTCGTTAGTCTGCCGAAATTTCGTGAGAGATTTCTCAATTTTTCTTTTATTTTGAGTTTCTTTCTTGTTATTTCCTCACCTCCTCTTATCCAAGAGGCATGAAAGCTCCAAAATCTTTTATATTCTGTATGTTCTCATGTTCATGGAAAAATCATCATCAATCTTCTTCTCCTCCCCCACTTATTCAAGGAATTAAAAACATTGTCCGTGATGTGTCGAATTACCGACATCGTGGATAATGTAATTTCAATTTTCTTTAATTCCTTCAAGACTAGTCATGAAACCATTTTTATGGTTTAAATAGGTTATAATATATGTATTATTTCTCATCCATGGTTCTATAATTCTTTTGTATACATGGTTTTAATTTATAAAACAAAATAAGGTCGTTATTATCAAAGAACCACTAAAATGATCTAAATGAACATTATTAATGTTTTAACTTATGAATCATCCTCATGTAATAATTCAAAATGATAAATGGTATAATTTATGGTTCTGAAAATATGTAAATACTACTCCATTCCAATTCTGGAGTTTCACTTCCAATCGACAATAACAATCCATCATAAACCGATCATGAAAATCATGTAAAGAACTCACCCAAAACAGTGCAAAGAACAAAATAATCCTCCTTCAATGGACCGAAGGCCTTCATTTTTTTATTGATTTTAATAATTCACCTTTCAAGGGTTGAGGTGGAACCCTTACAAGGACCTTAGGCATAAGTATTACATGGCCCATAGGCCTTAGAGGAATTCATTTCCCGTAGGCTTCAAACATTACATACAACCCAGACTAACTACTTGGATCTGCTCCTCCCCAGCATATTCATCGTGAAATTAGCTCTCCACCTTCGCATGGCTATTCTTCTAGGCTTTCCCATGCATTCATAGGCTTTCCCCGATGGTGGGTTCCATACCCTCTCATTCTTGCAATCCGTTTAGCTTCTGCTATGGTGAAAGCTCCTTGCTCATCCTCCTTTTGGAGCTTGTTCTTTATAGGTTGTCTGGTTTGCATCTGCACTTAAGGTGGACCGAAGGACTTGAGGTGGCCCAAAGGCATTACCGAACTGAAGGCCTGGGTGGCCCAAAGGCCTTAAGGACTCAGGGACCATATCTCTTCAATTATATGATTTATGTAAGGGGGTTTTCCTTTAAAATCCTCTTTTAAAATTCTGTTTTACAAAATTCAAAAGAAACGTTTTTATGCAATTATTCATGTTGTATGATTATATTATGGTTATTGGGCATTATTTATGATGAAGGGTGGGACCTATATTTCCCTCTAATGCATTGGGTATGTGTAAGTTGGAGGTCGGCCATATGGTTACTCCAAGTGTAACTGCGATGGTTACACAAATTGTAAGGTAGCCGTGAGAGTTACAAATTATAAGGTAGCCGAGAGGGTTACAAGATTATGTAAGTAATACCCCAATATAACTTCATGATTCTATTTATGTTCTTATGTTTTTTGTGGATCTTGTGTAAATCTCATGTTTCACAAAGTAAGTATATATGGGTGACAAGTAAAACTTTTGAAAATGATTTCATACGTTACAAGTGTTCATGGACTAATGTGTTCTTTCCTTCTTTTTATATCCCTTACTGAGCTTTTTGTGCTCATCCCAAGTTTTTAAATGATTTTCACAGGTTATAAGGATGCGTAGAACAATGAAGGAATCCATGTTAAATGTTTGAAGAATTTTCAAAGAAGTCATGTTTCATTTGAACAATTTTATATTTTAGAAGAAATGAATACTATTTTTATGGTATCCACTATGTAATAATGTGTAATGTTATAACTGTTTTATGTCCCAAATCTCTAAAGCTCTAAACTTTAAAAGATCCTAAATTTGAAAAGAAGTGTTTTCTTAACTAAAATCAAGATTATGTAATGTAATAAGGTCGAGTCTTTATTGTTGGTATCAGAGGATGGTTTAGATAACTTTAGGGGTTAGGATGATGTTAATATATTACCATAAATGTTTTTTACCAAATGTTCAATTTGAAATGATATATCATTTAAATATTACCATGATGCTTCGACTAAGATATGTTTTTTCAGAATGGTTGTCCGCAGAAGGAACAAGGAAGATAAAGAGGAGAGGCACCGACGAAATGAAATCCTTCTGAATCTGCAGCCCAAAATGGTAGGGATTGGAACTGAGCAGTTTGTGAAAGTAATGGATTAGCTAACGTAGGCAATAAATGGTGGTGATATCCATGCAAGAGAACAACCAGAGGTACCACAACGTAACATGGAGATAGTGAAACATTTTATGAGATAACACCCTCCTGCTTTCAATGGATCTTCTGACCCAGTAGCGGCTGAAGGATGGATTAAATCCCTTGAAAAGATATTTGATGTTATGGGATGTTTAGATAATCAAAAGTTATGTATTTCCATTTATCATTTTGAAGGTGAAGCTGATCAGTGGTGTTCAATGGTAAATAATATCAGGGATGGAGAGGATATTGACGCCTTAGAGTGGGATGAATTTAAAAGTCTTTTTCTTGAAAAATATTTTCCTAAGGTGGTGCAACTTAGGATGGAGAAGAAATTCCTTGAATTGAAGAAAAAGGAGGTAGATTCAATGGCAGTGTATGAAGCGAACTTCGCCTGACTAGCGAGGTATGCTCCAAATCTTATTCTAGATATTGATAGCAAAATCAACCGCTTTTACTCCGGACTGAAGCCAAGGTATTGAAGGGCGTTGGCCTCCCATGAATTCAAAAGTTATGAGAAACTTGTATAATGTGTTGAGAGGGTAGAGATGGAGTTTTCTAACAATCATGTGAACTTTGACAACAAAGATAAGAAGAGGAATAGATGGCAAGCGATGGGTAAGAATCAACCAAATAAATCAGATGGTAAGAAAATCCAGTTTCCAGTTTATGAAAAGTGTGGCAAGAAGAACCCTGGGGAAAGTCTTAGCAAAAATGTGAAGTGTTTTGAATGTGGTAAGTTTGGACATATAGCTCGAGATTGTAATGAAAATGACCCTAAGAATAATACTAATAAGAAAACTGTTAAGAGTTTTAAATGTGGTGAGATGGGTCACTATGCAAATTCCTACCCAAAGAGAGATCCAAATAATGCAAAGAAGCCAAACTAAAAGCAGAAAGGTGTAGTGAGATCTTTTGCGACTACATTAGCAGATGCCGAGCCATCCAACAAAGTTATATTAGGTACTTTTTTTGTTTACTCATATTTTTCTAAAGTTTTGTTTGATACGAGGTCTACACATTCCTTCATCTCTGAGAAATTTTCTGGTAAATTAGAAATATCACCCCAACCAATGAGACCAGAACTTGTTGTTAAAACACCAGAGGGAAATATTATAGAAAATATGAATTATAAGAATTTTTCTATTATGGTATGTGGAAATAATTTACCTTAAAACCTTGTTGTTTTACCCATAGTCGAGTTTTATGTTATTTTGGGAATGGATTGTCTTTCTGTTTATCATGCTAAGATTGATTGTAGAGCTAAATAAGTGTTTTTTCAGAAAGAGTTTCAGTTTGTATACAAGAATGAACCCATACAATTGATAACATATCAGGAAGCTGAAAAAATTTTGAAATATGGAAATGAAAGTTATCTTGATCATATTGTTGAAAACAAAAGAACTGTTCAGATTGATTATGTGCCAGTGGTAAATGAATACCTTGATATTTTTTCCTGATGAGTTACCTGGTTTCATGCATGATCGAGAAGTCAAGTTCACAATTGACCTAGTTCCTAATGCCAAGACAATTTCAAAACCCCCATATCGTATGGCTCAAATAGAACTTCTTGAATTGAAAAATCAGTTGTAGGATTTGCTTGATAAAGGCTTCATTCGTCCTAGCACTTCACCATGGAGAGATCCTGTTTTGTTCGTTAAAAAGAAAGATGGTTCCATGATACTTTTAATTGATTATAGAGCTTTGAATAACATCACTGTTAAAAAATAAGTATCATTTTCCTTACATCTATGACTTGTTTGATCAGCTCCAGGGAGCTCAGTACTATTCCAAGATTGACTTGAGATCCAGATACCATCAGTTGAAGGTGAAGGAGGATGACATCTCAAAAATAGCCTTTTGTACTAGATATGAGCATTATGAATTTGTTGTTATGCTGTTTGGATTAACTAATGCACCTGCTGTATTCATGAATCTTATGAATAGAATATTTCATGAGTTCTTGGATAAGTTTGTGATTGTATTTATTGATGACATTCTAGTATTTTCTGAAAATAAAGAGGAGTATGAAAAACATCTAAGGGCTGTTTTACAAACCTTAAAGGAAAAGAAACTATATGGAAAATTCAGAAAGTGTGATTTTTGGTTGCAACATATTTCTTTTCTTGGGCACATTATAAATAAGGATGGAATAATAGTTGATCCTACCAAAACAAAAGTGGTTGATGAATGACCAATACCTACAAATGTTACAGAGATTTGTAGTTTTCTTGGGTTAGTAGGTTATTACCGACAATTTGTTAATAACTTTGCATGGTTATCTAGCCCGATAACTAAGTTAACATGAAAAGGGGTTAAATTTATTTGGACAGAAGAATGTGATGTTTGTTTTCAAGAACTGAAGAAGAGATTAGTGAATGCTTCAGTTTTGTCCTTGTCTTCTTGAAATGGTGAGTTTGTAATCTATAGTGATGCTTCTTTGAAGGGACTTGGTTGTGTTTTGATGCAGAATAATCAGGTAATTTCATGTGCTTCAAGACAACTAAAACCTCATGAGTTAAATTATCCCACACATGATTTGGAACTGGAAGCTCTGGGTTTTTGATTTGAAAATTTGGAGGCATCATTTATACAAATCCAAATGTCAAATATATAGACTATAAAAGTCTGAAGTATATATTCACTCAGAAGGAATTAAACACGAGGCAGAGAATATGGCTTGAACTGATAAAGGATTATGATAGCATGATTAATTACCATATCAGAAAAGCAAACAAAGTGGTGGATGCCTTGATTCGAAAACATCATGCATCATTAACCATGTTACGTTTGGAACATGATCCCTTGATTAATGATTTGATGAATTTTGGCTTAGAAGTTGTTGGTGCAGGAAATACCTTTGTTTTGTCTTAGGTTTCAGTTCAGTCATTGTTATCAAACAGAATTAAGCAAGTGCAGAAGGAAGACCATGAGCTACAGAAAAAGGTAAAATTGTTTAAAATAGGCAAGTTTCCAGAATTTAACCTTAATAAAGATTGTGTTTTAAGATTTGGAAAAAGGTTGTGTTTGCCTTGTGATTCTAAGTTGAAGAAAGATTTTTTTGTGTAAAGATCATAGGTCTCTATTTTCGTTTCATCCTGGTAGTACTAAGATGTACATAGACCTTCAGGAGTATTATTTTTGGAATGCAATAAAAAGAGATATTACTGATTTTACTGTGAAATGCTTGACATGTCAACAGGTTAAAGTATAGCGGTAGTTACCGAAGGGGATGCTACAGCCTTTTCCAGTGCCAAAGTGGAAACATGAGAATGTATCCATGGACTTTATGGTAGGACTACCAAATACTTTTTGAGGTAACAATGCGATTTGGGATATTGTTGATCGGATGAAAAAATCTACACATTTTGTTTCTATTCGAGAAATAATGTATTTGGATCAGATTTCTCAACTGTACCTCAAGGAGATTGTCAGGTTACATGGAGTTACTCTTTCTATTATATCTGACCGAGATCCCAGGTTCACTTATAACTTTTGGAAGGGACTTCAGAAGTCATTGGGCACAAAATTAAATTTCAGTACAACTTTTCATCCTCAATCGGATGACCAGTCAGAACGAACGATTCAGACTTTGGAGGATATACTTCGAGCTTGTTCAATGGACTACCAGGGAAGTTGGGATCAACATATTTCTTTAGTTGAGTTTTCTTATAATAATAGTTTTCATTCCAGTATACAGATGGCCCCTTTCGAGGCTTTGTATGGGAAGTAGTGTCAGACTCCAGAGTTTTGGGATGAAGTCAGGGAAAGAAAGTTGATGGGGCCAGAATTAGTAGAGGAAGTGGCTGAGAAAGTGAAGATGATCCAGCAGCACATGAGGATAGCTCAGAGCAGACAAAAAAGTTATGCAGATAACAGAAGGAAAGACTTCTCTTTCAAGGTAGGTGACCATGTTTTCCTTAAAATCTATCATTGGAAAAGTGTGATGCGTTTTGGTAAGAAAGGGAAGCTAAGTCCACATTTCACCGGTCATTTTGAAATTTTGGAGAAAGTTGGAATAGTTGCATACCGAGTAGCTTTGCCTCCGAGTTTTTCTCAGGTACACAATGTTTTTCATGTTTCGATGTTGAGGAAGTATGTGCCAGATTCATTACATGTCTTGAGCCCAGAAGTAGTTCAGCTGGAAGAGAACCTTTCTTATGAAGAGAAACCAGTTCAGATCCTTGATCGAAGGGAACAAGTATTGCAGAATAAGGTAATCCACCAGGTAAAGGTTTTGTGGAGAAACCACATGGTAGAAGAAGCAACTTGGGAGTCTAAAAATGCTATGAGGGAAAATTACCCTCACTTGTTTAATAAGTAAATAAAATTGTGAGGACGCAATTTTCAAAAGGTGGGGAGAATGTAACACCCCAAGGTTTTCTAAAAATAAATTGAAATTCATGAATTTTTTTTAAGTAGATAATTATAACTAAAATTTAAAGATAATTTTACTACTTCTATGTTTTTAATTTTTAAAAACAGTCATCTATAATTGTGTTCAATATGTTATTTAGAGTCTAATGAAACCAACTTATTTTTTTGGTGAATAGTAAAATACCCTTATGAATAGTAATATGACCCTAATGAATAATAATTTTTATTATTATTTTATTTTCTCAAGGATTTAAGATAATGACATCTTGATTAATTTTTCAATGTGAAATAAAAAGAGTTATATTTTTTAAATTATTAATTTTTGAATTAAGTATGATTTTATTTAAAAATTAAATTAATAATATTTAGAAAATTATTTTCAAAAAATGGACTTCATTTTTGAATTATACACATCGAGAAATGGTAAGGGTGAATTTTTGGGATTTTTATGAAATTCTTGAATTTTCAATGAATAGTGAAATACGGTAAAATACCATATATTCAAATTATCAGTAAAATACACTATTTATGAAATCATAAGTGATGTAATACCACTAGGTTTGAACTCACATTCCATTATTACTATTTGGGGTCACATGAATTATGATTATTCATAGTCTTGAGCAAAAATATTATAATAACGATTAAAATAATGAAAAATACCCTCTCTCCTCCACTATAAAAACCACCCTCATCCCCCTCTTCCTACCACAACTCTAAAACCTTGAGCCTTACCTAAGTTCTTCCCAATACTCCTCCCAAGGATCTTCCCCACATCTTTGAGCTACTGGTCTCACCAAAAGGCCAAAACCAGAGGCCTTAAGAAGGATCTCAAGGAGAAGTGATCAAGAGGTAAACATCATCTTTTATTTTCTTTATTTTATTTCATTTTATGTTATTATTTTTCATCCTCTTTGTCTTATGTTGGGATATTTATTCCATATCCCCCTTACTTACCATATTATGTAATAATTATGAGATACCCCTTTTCTCTCATCAAATTATTTTATGAAATTTTAAGTGACGCCGTTAGACTAGTGAATTTTCATGAGAGATTTCTCAATTTTTCTTTTATTTTGAGTTTCTTTCTTGTTCTTTCCTCACATCCTCTTATCCAAGAAGCATGAAAGCTCCCGAATATTTTATATTTTATATTTTCTCATGTTAATGAAAAATTAATCATCAATATTCTTCTCCTCCCTCATTTATTCAAGGAATTAAAAGCATTATCCACGATGTGTTGAATTACCGATATCATGAACGATGTGATTTCAATTTGCTTTACTTCCTTCAAGAATGGTCATGAAACTATTTTTATGGTTTAAACAGGTTATAATATATGTATTATGTCTCATACATGGTTCTATAATTCTTTTGTATACATGGTTTTAATTTATAAAACAAAATAAGGTCGTTATTATCAAAGAACCACTAAAATGATCTAAACGAACATCATTAATGTTTTAACTTATGAATCATCCTCATGTAAGAATTCAAAATGATAAATGGTATAATTTATGGTTCTATAAATATGTAAATACTAATCCATTTTAATTCTGTATTTTCACTTCCAATCAACAATAACAATCCATCATAAACCGATCATGAAAATCATGTAAAGAACTCACCCAAAATAGTGCAAGGAACAAAATACTAACAATTAAAAGATGAAATGATGTAATGAAATGATAATATAAGGTATTATAAATATGTATATGTTTATTTAAGATATTAATAACACTCTTTTAACCATTATATAGGAGGTTTAAATGAGTTGTAAGTAAGACAAACCCGAGGTAAGATAATTCTTAACCCGATTTCCATTCTTTGGGTTAACCTTCTACTTCATCATTTATGTGGTATTAGAATTTTTGTGTGTGATGGATTATATTTATATTATGTTTTATTATGTGTATTATAGTGTATATACATATTCCATCCACTCTAATAAGTCTCACTTCAATTATATGATTTATGTTAGGGGGTTTTCCTTTAAAATCCTCTTTTAAAATTCTGTTTTACAAAATTCAAAAGAAATGTTTTTCTAAAATTATTCATGTTGTATAATTGTGTTATGGTTCTTGGGAATTATTTATGATTAAGGGTGGGACCTATATTTCTCTATAATTCATTGGGTATGTGTAAGTTGGAGGTCGGCTGTATGGTTACTCCAAGTGTAACTACGATGGTTACACAAATTGTAAGGTAGCCGTGAGGGTTACAAATTATAAGGTAGTCGAGAGGGTTACAAGATTATGTAAGTAATGCCCCAAGATAGATTTATTATTCTATTTATGTTCTTATGTTTTGTTCGGATCTTTTGTAAATATCATGTTTCATAAAGTAAGTATATATGTTTGATAAGTAAGTCTTTTGAAAATGATTTCATACGTTACAAGTGTTCATGGACTAATGTGTTATTTACTTCTTTTCATATCCCTTAATGATCTTTTTGTACTCATTCCAAGTTTTTAAATGATTTTCATAGTTTATAAGGATGTGTAGAAAAATAAAGGAATCCATGTTAAATGTTTGAAGAATTGTCAAAGAAGTCATGTTTCATTTGAACAGTTTTTTATTTTGGAAGAAATGAATACTGTTTTTATGATATCCACTATGTAATAATGTGTAATGTTATAACTGTTTTATGTCCCAAATCTCTAAAGCACTAAACTTGAAAAGATCCTCAATGTTAAAGGAAGTTATTTATTGACTAAAATCAAGATTATGTAATGTAATAAGGCCATGTCTTTATATTATGTGTCCCATCATAATACGTTATCCGACCACACAACTATATTTAGTAATATCTTCATAATACTTCAAGGTTCTCATCATAGAGGAGAACTGCTATGATCTTATCAATGCGATATATACCCTAAGACATTATTATGTTATAGTCATGTAGAAAAATTAACAATATATAATTATAAGTTTTATTAATAATCAGTACATAAAATATACATATAATCAAAGTATACACAGTTGGTCCTAGGACACTAACTCCAATAAACTCTAACTTGGACTAAAGCTATCTACCTATGATTTTTAGTCCGCTAGACCTCACATGATAATTGTAACTTCCCGGTTCTGGGTGCCACCCAAAGGTGCCCTGTACCCGGTTGGTCACATGGTCTCAAGTGCATTTCCCCAAACACCAGAGGCTGCCAACTAGTAGTGAGGTCCTTGAATGTGATAGTGGAAAAAATATTCCCTCATTGGCAGAGTAACACATCGAAATAACAATAATATACAACAACAGAAGCATTAATACCATACAATAAGTATTCAGCGGAAGATTAAAAGTAAATAACAACTGGAGCACATATATAAATGATACATGTCACATGTGTCTGGGAAAGAAACCAAACAAGTCAATATGTTGTAAATATAGTACTAAAACAAAGTAAAAAAGAAAACAAGTAAAATTCTACAGCATCGCAAGCCTCAGCTTGGTCCCATGCTCTCGAGCTCCACAACACTAAAGTACATGAAGTAGAAGGGTACTTTCCCCTATCTATACCAGCAACAATATAATCTGTTTGGACCCACAAGCATGAACCAAATAGGATGTGAGATGAATCCCAGTAGGCAACCACCAAAAGATCTGTGCCTAACTATCAGTGAATATATATATAGCCAACAATATGCAAAATGAAGTAATAAATAAGGAAGTACGCAAAAGTAAACAATCCTACAGTTTCAACTACATTCATTTACATTTATTAATCATTCAACCAATCATTCACATGCAACCCTCTGGGAAAGTTCTCATAGTCTAACCCCCTTGGTTTCACAAAGACATAGACACTCTGAGGAAGCACTCACCTTCAATTCCACCTATTGTCTTTTAACGATAACTACAGACTCTCTGAGGAAGCACTCAACATCCATTCCCCCTATGGTCTTGTAACGGTATACTATATACACTCTGAGAGAGCACTCATTGTCTATCCCCCCTATGGTATCGCAATGTGAAAAGTATAACAGACACTCTGGGAAAACCCTCAACGTCAATTCCCGCTATGGTCTAACTACACCAGGTTCTCATAGCCCTATGTAATACAATCATGAAAAAAAATTATATCCAACAACCAAAGTAATATCATCTACTACAAGTCTAAGCAGCTATAATGCATATCACAAGCATGTCATATAACATCAACTCCATCCTAACAACACTAGGCATGGAAACAAAACATCATAACAGGTAGTTATAGACCCAATGACCAATATAAAACAAGCATGGGAAAACACATCCATAAACAAGGTAATAAACCTAAATCATAACCAAAACCCTTTCTCAAGAAAACAAAACATAGAAGACATCAAACATGGTTAAATCTACAAAACATGCAATACCATAAACTAGGGTATTTAGAACTTTTTGAACATATAATCCAAAGACAACTACAAAAAGAAACAAACCACATAACTTGATGTATTATGATCAATATAGTTGAACATCATACTTTGAATTGACCTAGAATTTCATAAATCTACAAAAACATAAAAAACTCTCAACCTCGAATAACTCACGAAAGAGTGGAAAACAAGAGGAGAGGCTCTAGAAGAAGGAAGAACTCACCAAGGTGATTCCAATGCAATCAAATATGTTTGATTTAGAGAAAGAACAATGGGTTAGTGGCTTAGATAATAATCGTCACCCTCAGTCACTCCTAGACGAGACAGGGTTAGAAGAAGACGTTTCTGGGTATGAGATGCGACCCTGATCCTACCTATCAAAAAAAGAAAACATACGCAACATGTTTATTAAATGTACATTCCGTGTACATACATCAACCGTCCCCTACTTTAGGTAGTCTCTATGTCACCCCACACGGACTTGTACTGGCAGTTACATGGCTAGTACACAGCTTCCCACGACAACTGGGTACACAACATGTAATCCCAAGTACACAGTGTGTACTCATAAAATTTCTAAAAACTCTTTTTTCCCTCAAAAACACACGAAAACAAAATCCATACCTGAAATAAAGATCCAGGTTCTTACAATAATCATGTTTCTACTGAGTCAAGTCTTTAGTCAAGGGGTCTGTCACGTTGTCTTTCGTGGAAATACTGCTCACTGCAACTTCACCTCTCTGAGAAAAATTCCTCAATAAATGATGCTTCCAAAGTATGTGCTTCATCTACTGATGTAAACTTGAATCTTTTTCAAGATCCACCACTATAGTATTATCAGAATAGAGTGTGATAGAATCTTTACTGCTAGGTACTACATTAAGATCTTGGATGAAGTTTCACATCCATACTGCTTCTTTAGTTGCCTCAAAATTACAATATACTCAAACTATGCTATTGAATCTACGACCATGACCCGATTTAAGATCTCCCAACTCACAACACCCCCATTAAAAGTGAAGATTTATCCTCTCTGTGACTTCATGTCATCTTGATCAGTTTGGAAACTAACATCTGCATATCCTCTAATGACTAGTTCATCATCTCCTCCATAAACTATGAATTTATAATTAGTACGACTCAACTACTTAAGGATAGTATTGATTTCCATCTAATGGCACTCACCTAAGTCAACTTGATATCTTCCTACTATACTTAATGTGTACACCAAATCTACCCTAGTACATAGCATAACATAAACAACTGACCCAATCACTGATGTGTATGAAATTCTTTCCATTTCATTACACATGTGTATGAGGACACATTTTCCTAGAAATATGAATGCCATGTGATGCTGGCAACAATCACCTCTTAGATTGTTCCATATTTATTTTCTTAAGTATCATGTCAATGTATGTACTTTGACTTAGGTCAAGAAACCTTTTGGATCTATCATGATGAATATTAATCCCAATAATATATGTCCCCTCACCCAAGTCCTTCATAGAGAATCATTTATTCAACCATGCCTTAGTATAATGTAATACTGATATTTCATTTCTAATGAGTAATATGTCATCAATAAATATTATTAAGAAAATAGATGCATTCACACTAAACCATTTATCACATGGATCACACACATTCCTTATGAAAACAAATTATGTTATGGATTCATCAAAATGAATATTCCATGATCTAGATGCTTGCTATAATCCATAAATGGGGTTTTTCAATTTGAATATTTTATTTTCATCCTTTAGAGTCACAAACCCTTCAGGTTATGTCATATAGACATCTTCTTTAAGGTTCCCATAAAGGAAGGCTGTTTGGAAATTCATTTTCTAATTCTCATAGTCATGGTAAGCCACAATGAAAATTATAATTTTGATGGATTTTCAACATTGAAATTGGTGAAAAGGTTTTGTCATAGTCAATGTATTGACACTATTTAAGACCTTTTTCAACCATTCATGCCTTATAGGTATTGAATTGTCATTAAATGTTCAATTTCTTCTTGAATACCCATTTGCAACCAACGAGCTTTGCATCCACTAGAGGATCTACCAAAATCTAGACTTAGATTTAGTATATGGAATCCATTTCAGAATTCATGGCTTCTTGCCACTTGGAAAAATCTATGTCACTTACTACTTCATTGTAGGTTAGAGGATCATTATCATGAACTAATAATGATTCACCATCCTTAGTGACTAGAAAACCACACTATTTTGGTTCTCTAACCTCTCTTACAGTACTTGTGTCTCTGGAACAACATTTTCTTCCATGGGGCTTTGTGGAATTTGTTCTTATGCCAACTCTTGTGTACCTTGATCCTCATCTTCACTGGATTCTATCTCACTCCCACCATCTCTTTTAGTGATGTGATCCCTCTCAAGTAATATGTCATGTATTTTCACTATTACCTTTTTGTTTGAGGGGTCATATAGGTAACATCCCCTTATTTATTTGGGGTATCCTATAAAGGTAAAATTTGTTCCTCAGGGTGAAAGTTTGTTACCCGAAGAGGCCTTAACAAATTCTTTTCAACCCCACACATGTAAGCATGACAACACAAGTTTCTTTCCACTCAATAATTGGTATGGTATACCGTCTACCACTTTAGTTGGCACTTGGTTTAGTATTTGTGTTTCTGTCTGTAATGAATATCCCCAAAAGGATAATGGAAGAATTTCATGACTCATCATTGATCTCACCATGTCCAATAAGGTGTAATTCGTCCTTCCACTCACATCATTCCAGTGAGGTGTATAAGGATCATTGAGTTGAGATAGGATCCCAACCTCTCATAAGTAATCAATGAAGTCTTGATTAAGATATTCTCCACCATGGTTTGAACAAATTTTCTTCATCTTCTTACCAATATGATTCTCAACTTCATTCTTATACTACTTGAATTTATCAAAATAATTTGACTTATACCTAATTAAGTAGACATATCCATATCTACTAAAATCATCAGTAAAAGTTATGAAGTATGAGTACCCACCCCTTTCCATAATAAGAAATGGTCCACACATATCTATATAAACTAATTCAAGAATCCCTCTATCCCTTTCATAGTTTCTAATAAATAGGGCTTTGCCCATTTTACCTTGTAAACATGTGTGACATATACCAAGTGGTTTTAGTTAAAAAAAAATTAAATATCCATCTTGGTATAATTTAGTCAACTGATTTTCATTTACATGACATATTTGGTGATTCCATAGTTGGATCCAGTATGAGTCATGTGAAGTAATTTCATTATCGATTTGCATTACTTGATTCATGTAATTCAACACATAAAGATCGTTATTTAAATGCATCTTACCATAAAAATGGTATCTTTATAAAAGAAGAAAAATTTATTCCCAAATTTGAAAATAAATCCATCTGTGTTAAGTATGGATACAAAAATAATGTTTTTAGTAATGGATGTCACATAATAATAACCCTTAAAAACCAAGATCATTTTGGTTAGCAATGTGAGGTGGTAGTACCCGATAGTTACAACAAAAAGTTTAGCTATGTTGGATTCTCGTAGATTTACCACCCCTCAATCATTTTTTCTAAATATACTTGGTTATTATATTTGAATACATATATAAGTATCACAAGCTATATCTAATACCCAATTTTTAGAAATAGAAAAATTGCACTCGATAAAAAATGCACTTGAAGCTTCCCATTTCTTTTTTGGATAGGTGATGTTTTTTTTCCAATGGCCCTTCTTGCCACATGTGAAACAAACAATATCCTGCTCCTTTCCTTTCCCCTTGATCTTCCTCTTCGTTTAAGGGTGTGAAAAAGATTTGGTCTTAGATTTATTCTCTTTACCTTTCTATTTATTCACTATAAGGACCGAAGGATTTTCATGCTTCGTCTCCTTATCTACTTGGAAAAGAAGAGTAAGAATATCTGGAAGAAACTTATCAATGATTTTTTGTGATTTTCTCCTTATATACTTGGAAAAGAAGAGTAATAATATCTAGAAGAGACTTCTTAATATTGTTTATATTAAAATTTACAACAAAGCTGGAGAAGTTCGGAGAGAGTGATGTCATAATGAGATCAATGCCTAGTTCTTTAGGAATTTTAAAACCTAGAACCTCTAGGCGCTCAATGTAACTAATAAGATTGACTACGTGAGGCCCAACTAGGGCACCCTCTCCAAGATTTATCTAAAAGATTTTATTGGACGTCTCAAACCATTATTATCTATCTCTCTCTTGGTAAAGGCTACATAGGTGCTCAAGAATGATATACACATCCATGTTTTTGTGATACTTATTGAGTTCACCAGACGTAGACAAAAGCATCAAACATTGAAGGTTGACCACATCTATAATGTCCCCAACCCAGGATCCACTAAACCGGTGCCCTGATCCAGGTCGCCACATGACCTCAAGCGCACCTCCCCATATGCCAGAGGTTTCCGACTAGCAGCAAGGGTCTAATAGGATACGTGGGGAGACTATCCCTCTTTACCAAAGTAAGACACAACAAAAAACAATTTAAATAGAAGAAACAATAGGAAATAATCAATAACATAAATAAATAACCCACTCCAAAAATGGGTACAAACCATATCCAATAGTAAACATGTCATGCCATGCTATAGTGCCAAGTAAACAAAACCCAAAATAAATACAAATAGTGGAACCCCCAAAATGGTCCTGGATCCAAGTCTCGAACCTCATCTGTGCACATACCTAACCTGAATCACTTCCCAAGCATGGGCCCCTTGCCCTTTTCTTGACCTGCAACCATGAAATCTACTCGGTTACCCAACGATGGCTCAAGCAGGGTGTGAGCAAAACTCAGTAGGCCACCACCAACGGTGTCTACAAAATATCTAGTAAAAGTAGATAGTGCATGTAAGTGATAAATAATGGAAAGTAAAGGTAAATAGTTCAATAAGCCATTCTAGACTATGTTCCTTTAAAATTATACTACCATTGAATCTAGGTTCACTACTTAGGAATCCTATAGTTTAATCTAGATTTTTCACACATTCAATGGATTAGTCATGTTCAACACTCTCAAGAATATGGGAACAAAATCAAGTCCTATCTCACTAGGCATCACATTATAATAACTTCATAATCCTCACCTCAAAGTCTTAGTCTGGTTGGAATGCAATTTTTAGGAGAATAAAACTCCGTCCCCTTCTCTAACCCATGAATTTGGGGTTGGAGTTAGAACCTCGGTCCAACTCGACCCGTGGGCGTAGAACCTCAAGTCTATACCCCACTCTACCAAGCCATGCACACATGCTTTTTTATCATTCATCATAATTAAACACACCACAATAAGCATAAACAATATCATTTTAAATATCACAACAATATCAATAAATGGGAAATTAACATTATGCCTCAATCCATTAACACATTCATCATTTATATCACTTAACCCTTTTTCCCCATTTCCCATTTCCTATGCATATCTCACTAATCATATTCAAGTTTAAATATAGTTCCTTATCATATTCTCATTAATCCCATTTAACCTATTTAAATGTTAACCAAATAATCCCTTAGCCTTTAACCAAACTATACAAAACTAGGCACCATCCATTATAACTCATTACATAAACCAATTAACCAACTCTCTAAGTCTCTACATCATTATGAGTCAATTTCACACCTTACATTTCTGTTAGCCCAATCAAAAGGTCTAACACACCCCATGGGTGGCCCTAATTTGGTCAATTCATCCTCCATGCATCCTGTAGGGATCATGAGGGTTTCAATTAGTTAATTTGACACCCAATATGTTAAGACTTTCAAAGGAAACTAAGAACACAACAAGGGAAAATCAAGAACATAACCCTACATGCACAAATCCAAGTATAAACTATGGAATATCACTTGTAGACCACCTACCTTGAATCTATTGGTGAACAAACTTCTAATCAAGGCCTTATATCCCAATTTAACCACCCTTTTAAGTGTCAACCTAAATCTCACAAAAAAAGAAGGGGTTTAGAGTTTCTAATGGAGAGAAGGAAGAGATACAAACCCTAAAACAAAAGGAGAAGCAAGAGTGAGATTAGCCTTACCCAGATCTTCAATCCACAACCATAGACACTCCAAACATCCCTAAGACGAGGGATATTGATCCATGGAATCTCTTGAAGCTTTTAGGGTGCCACTAGGGTTTAAGGGAGAAGAAAGAAGAAAAATCCGGAGTGGAACTTAAAATCCCGTAATGGATTATTTGTAATTTTATCAAATTTACTGGGCCTCACAGTTTTCCAAACTGTGTGGATATTACTATCTGAAAATACCCCCCTTACACGGTTACCTAATATTTTAGCATGTTTTTCACTAACCATGCACAAACTGTGAAACATGCCTAAAAACCCTCTTTTTCTTCCTCTTTCTTGTTCCAAACCCCCATAACACCCTCGGGTCTTCACATGAACTTGAAAAAACACTTATTTAACCCAAAATAAGTAACTTAAACTAAAACTTAAACAAAACATACCTTAAGGGGGATCTGGGATCTTACAACCTCCCCACCTTATGGTGGCTTATCCTTGAGCCGCTCTTTCCGAGCATCATTGAGTCCTTAAAGAAAAGAGATCAGGCCACTGGGCCCGCATATCTGATTCCCACTCCCATGTTTCCTTTTGAACGTTTCCATGCTTCCATAGAACATGGACCAAAGGTAAAACCTTTCCCTGCAATACTTTCTTGCTATGATCCACAATACGAACTGGGTGCTCCTTAAAGGAAACATCAACCTCAAGCTCGACATCATCAGTGTTTATCACATGAGATGGATCTGGGCGATACTGTCATAGTTTTGAAACATGGAAAACATCATGCATCCTACTATAATGCTGTGGAAGATCTAATCGGTATGCCATGGGTCCGATCCTCCCAAAAATCTCAAATGGCCCCATATACCTAGGCGCTGACTTTCCCTGTTTCCAGATATGACAGTGACCCAACCTTGGCGACACCTGAAGAAATGCACTATCACCCACCATAAACTCAAAATATATATGATGTTGATCAGCATATGAATTCTATCTACTCTAAGCCATTGTCATACAATTTTGAATCAATCGAACCTTCTCCGATGTATCCTGCATGAGACTTGGTCCTAACAGCTCATACTCCCCAGCCTCTAACCAACATAATGTGGATCTACACAGTCTTCCATAGAGTGCCTCAAATGGAGCCATATGAATTGTAGCCTAAAAAATATTGTAAGAAAACTCAACGAGTAACAACTTCATTTCCCATAAACCACTGAAATCTAGAACACAAGATCTCAACATGTCTTCTAGTACCTGAATTGTTCGTTCCGATTTCCCATTAGTCTGCGGGTGGTAAGCCGTACTCAAAAACACCTGGGTACCAAACACCTTCTATAGTCCCTTCCAAAAGCACAAGGTAAAACATGGGTTATGATCTAAAACTATGGTTCTTGGAACACCATGCAATCATACTATTTCTCAAACATAAAATTCTCCCCAATGATCAACTCTATAGGTTTCTTGGATCGGGAAGAAATGACCCACTTTGTTTAGCCAATCTACCACCACCCAAATTGCATCATTATTCCGAGGCATCCTTGGAATACCCACTACGAAGTCCATCATTACATCATTCCACTTCCACTCTAGAATAGGAAATGACTGCAACAACCCACATGGATGCTAATATTCAGCCTTCACCTGTTGACAGGTAAGGCATCGTGCCAAAAAACTCGCAACTTCTTTCTTCATTCACAGCTACCAAAACTGCCTACGAAGATCACAATACATATTAGTCAAGCCAAGATGCAATGCCTAATTTGACATGTAAAATGTGCACATAAACTCCTCCCATACACTAGTCGACACCACAACACAACCATGAACATAAGAAACTCCATCAGCACCTAAAGTCCAACCAGTAGTTGACTCCCCACCTTTAAGACTTTCCTTCATAGCCAAACACTCCATATCTACCATCTAACTCTCTTTAACTCAGCTCAAAAGTGAAGATTAAACTACTATAGATGCAAGGGTCATCTAACCGTTCCCATCCTATACCTCCAAATTCATTTTAGAAAATAAGTCCATCATCTTCCACTCTGAACTGGATTCCTGAACCACTTGATTCTGAGTCTTCCGGTTCAGAGCATCAACCACACTATTCCCCTTCCCTGGTGTATATACCAACTCAAAATCAAAGGATTTTAGGTACTCTAACCACCTTCACTATCAAAGATTCAAATCCTGCTGAGAGAATATGTATTTGAGACTTTTATGGTTGGTAAACACTATGAAAGGTTCTCCCAACAAGTAATGCCTACAAAACTTCAAGGCATGGACCAAAACAGCTAGCTCAAGGTAATAAGTAGGGTAATTCCTTTCATGAGGACTCAATTGTATCGACCCATAAGCTATAACCCATTCATCCTGCATCAACATTTCCCCAAGTCCAACACCGGATGCATCACAGAATAAAGTTTACTTCTTACCTGGTTCGGGTAAGATCAAAATCGGTGTGGTAGTCAACCGCTTCTTCATCTCCTGAAAATCATTCTCACAAGTCTCTAACCAATCAAACTCAACCTCCTTCTTGGTTAGTCCTGTGAGCGGTCCTACAAAACGAGAGAAATATCTAATAAAACTTCAGTAATAATCATCCAAACCTAGAAAACTCTGAACAACAGATACGTTCTTGGGATTCTCCCAATACACCACAACCTACACCTTTTCTAGATCCACCGATACACTTGACTCAGAAATTATGTGTCCTAGAAATTTCACCTCATCAATCCAAACTTGACATTTTGATAGCTTGACATAAAGATTATGCTCTCTCAGTGCACTCAAGACGATGTCAAGATGTTTGGCATGATTGTCATGAGTTCTGGAGTACACAAAGATGTCATCAACAAAGACAACTATGAACTGATCCAGGTATGGGTGGAATATCCTATTCATCAAGTCCATGAACACAACTGGTGCGTTGGTTAATACAAACGACATCCCCAAAAATTCATTCAACCCGTACCTGCTTCAGAAATCTGTTCGAGGTATGTTAAAAGGTCTCACCCTCAAAGGATGGTATCCTGATCTTAAATTGATCTTAGAAAACATTGATGCACCTCTGAGCTGATAAAATAGATCATTTATTCTAGGAAGAGGGTATTGGTTCTTAACCGTCATCTGGTTAAGTTTCCTATAATAGATACATATCCCTAGTGATCCATCAGACTTCTTAGAAAATAGAACAGGAGATCCCCAGGGTGATGTACTAGGAAAAATAAACCCCTCATACTCCAACTACTATATCTGAACCTTCAGTTCTTGGAGCTATGATGGCGCCATTTGATATGGAATAATGGAAACTGGCTTCACTCCTGACAACAATTCGACCATAAACTCAACATCTCTCTCAGGTGGTAACCCCGAGGAGTCCTCAGGAAACACATACTAAAACTGGTCCACAACAAAAGGGAATACTGGCTTCCCTTTCTCCCCACCATCTAACATAAGGCATGCTACTTGGGTTGTGAGTTCTCCCAACTACTAGCATAGCGACCCTATGTGGCCCGCTCAAGTATCCCACTCACCACGAAGGACATAAGTGCTTCCATCGAGAGATCTGAACGTTACCCGATACCGGTAACAGTCGATATAGGCTTGATATAACACCAACCAATCCATCCCCAAGATTAGGTCAAAACCTGACATCTTTAGGACAAACATATCCCATATAAAATGATACCCACCAACCTCCAGAGCACAACACTTACACTACCTAATGTCCTCAAGTTGTACCCCTAGCGTAGTATCAAGTGAAATTACTCCACATGAATTCTCCACAGTAAATCCCAACACAATTACGAGTTGAGTAGAAATAAAAGAATGTGTTGAACCTGTATCAAATAAAGAACTAGAGATCATGGAAGCTATACGAATCATACCTCGAATAGTAGACAGTCCCACCTCACCACCTTCAAGTGTAGTCTTAACTGCATGGAGATTACATGCCCCTTTACCCTAGGATCCATCCTAAGTACCCTGCACTGCGCTGCCCTATGGATAAGGTTGATCTCACCCTAGAGTTCCACATCCACCGCCTCTACTAGTATGATCCGTGGAGCTCCAACTGCCTATCTGATATGGGATAACTGACCCCTACCTATAATCGGCATCCTCCTCTGACCTCCATCATTACCTGACTGTCATGGATTTCTACAGAACCTCTTCACATGGCCTAAACTTCTGCACGCTCGTGCCCCAACCTACCACACTGATAATATAATACCTGGTCACCACCTTGAGAAGTTGACACCCTATTCCGACTACTCTATGCACTTCCACCCTACTAAAATATTCCAAAACGGTGCTTCCTACTCTCAGAAGCCACACCATTTGACTACCCAACTGGAACCACAAGTTCACTACCTGAAGCTTTCTTCAGGTTCCCTTATGAGATAAATGCTTAGTCCACCACTTCAACAAACCTTTTCAGACAAAATATATTCACTTGAGACCTGATCTAGTGTCTAAACCCATCCTGGAAGTGTTTTGCCACAGATCCCTCATCTCCTGTCAATGTTGGAATGAAGCATCTCAAATCGGTGAAACGACTAGCATAGTCCATTACCATCATTGTCCCCTGGGTCAACCTCATAAAATCCATAGCCTTCTCCCACCTCAAGGTTTCTGGGTAAAAGTGTTCAAGAAACTTCTCTTGAAAATCTTTCCACATCATTCCTTCAGCCTGCTTCGTCTGAACCATGATGTTCCACCAACGCTTTTCTTGACCTCTCAGTATATAGGACACTAACTTGACTCGCTTCTCGAGAGGAGTATCTAGATGGTCATGAATAGTTTGGATGGACTCTATCTAGAATTCCTCTGCCTATGGCCCACCCTCTCTAGTAAAGGTTGGAGGGTGATACGGTCGAAACTCCCTGGTCAGTTTAAACATACTCGGTGCAGCTCGCCCTGGGTCCCATTCCTTTATCTGCATAAAAAAAGCAAAGTTCTCATGGAACTTATCTTCCATATCCTCTTGGGTCACCATGTTCTCTTTCTTCACTATTGGAGGAGCGTTCTAGGCAATTTCCTCCTGTCACCCAACCAACACACATCTTCAAGGTGGAATTTCTCTACAATGCCAAACATGAGCTTTAGAATGCAACCATAATGATTTTATGAAAAGGAAAAAGATATAGGTAGGATCATCAATTTACATAACCAAACCATTTCTCATACACTACCCAAACAATCCCACTCACAACTGGATCACTTCCCTTGGCCATCTCTCCTCAGGTCATGGTTAACACGGGTATCTAACTCACCCGGTTACAAGCCTTATCTTTTACCCAATTCAAAATAGTTTCCACATCCCAATTTACTCTTAAAATATGTTAATCCATGTTTACTTCTTTATTAAGAACCATTTTCAAATTACTACTTACCCTTTTAACTTTCCTTTTTATCCATTCATACTATCCCATTAGGCACAATTTCATTACTTTTAAGAAAAACAAATGCAACCTAACATTTTTATCCCGCACGACCATCCTGTGTGTGTGCCTACCATGATGAATGTAACTTATCTATATAGGTTCCTAGAATTATTCATAAATGAACAACCTCATAACCTTTCATCCACAAGAGGAATATCACAAAACCATCAAATCACACAACAAGTGCATCACCCGATGGTGAAATATCATCAAATATAACAACACACAACAAGAACGACAATCCCCTCCCAAGGTGACTTGGGTTTTCCCTAATACATGGGTTAGCTACTCATAAGAACAAGATAATTACCAAGGCCCAACACTTTCCTAACATCCTATCTATCATCCCCCAAATAGTAATAAAGAGAAAAGAACCACCCTCTGATACCACTTTGTAACATCCCTGACCCGGGAGCCAATAAACCGGTGCCCTGAGCTCGGTCATCACATGGCCTCAAGCGCGACTCCCCATACGCTAGAGGTTTACAAATAATAAAAAGAGTATAATAGGATACATGGGGATACTATACCCTCTTTACCATAGTAAGAAACAACAGAAAACAATTTAAACAGTGGAAACAATAGGAAACAATCAATAACATGCATAAATAACCCACTCCCAAACCGGGTACAAACCATATCCAAAAGTAAACATGTCATTCCATGCTATAGTTCCAAGTAAAAAAACCCAAAATAAAGACAAATAGTGAAATCCCCCAAACATTCCTAGATACAAGTCCCGGACCTCATCCATGCACATACCAAACCCAAATCACTTCCCAAGCACGGGGCCCTTACCTCTTTCTTGACCTGCAACCATGAAATCTGCTCGGGTACCCAATAGTGGCCTAAGCAGGGTGTGATTATAACTCAGTTGGACACCACCAACAGTGTCTACAAAATATCTAGTAAAAGTAGATAGTGCATGAAAGTGATAAATAATGGAAAGTAAAGGTAAACAGTTTAATAATTCATTCTAGGCTATGTTCCTTTAAAATTATACTACCATTGAATCATGGTTCACTACTTAGGCATACCATGGTTTAATATACCTTTTTTTACGTGTTCAATAGATTATGAATGTTAAATACTATCAAGCATATGGGAACAAAATAAAGTCAAATCTCACTAGGAATCACATTATAATAACCTCATAATCCTCACCTCAAATCCTAAGTCTGGGGGGAATGCAACCATTAAGGGAATATAACTCCATAACCTTCCCTAACCCATGTATTTGGGGGTATATTTATAACCTCAATACAACTCGACCCACGAGTGTAGAACCTAAATTATATACCCCACTATACCAAGCCATGTGAAAATTCTTATTTATCATTCTCCACAATTAACCACAACACAAAAAGAATAGCCAATATCATTTGCAACATCACAATAATATCAATAAATGGGAAATTAACTTTATGCCTCAATCCATTAACAGATTCATCATTTATACCACTAACCCTTTATCCCCATTTCCCATTTCCCATGTCTATCTCACTAAGAATATTCAAGTGTAAACATAATTACTTATCATATTATCATTAATCCCATTTAATCTATTTAAATTTCAACCAAAAAATACCTTAGCATTTAACCACACTATACACAACTATCCAACATCTATTATAACTCATTACATAAACAAATTAACCTACTCACTAAGCCTCTACACCATTATGAGTCAATTTCACACCTTACATTTCTGTTATCCCAATCGGGAGGGCCAACACACCCCATGGGTGGCCCTAATTTAGTCAAGTCATCCTCCATGCATCCTATGGGGATAATTATGGGTTTAATTGGTTGATTTGACACCCAATATGTAAATCATTTCAAAGGAAACCAAAAACACAATAAGGGAAAATCAAGAACATAACCCTACATGCAAAAATCCAAGTATAAACTATTAGATATCACTCGTAGACCACCTACCTTGAATCCATTGGTGAACACACTCCTAATCGAGGCCTTAGATCCCAATTTAACCACCATTTTAATCCTCAACCTAAATCTCACCAAAAAAGAAGGGTTTTAGAGTTTCAGATGGGGAGGAGGAAGAGATACATACCCTAAACCAAAAAGAGAAGCAAGAGTGGGATTAGCCTTACCTGAATCTTCATTCTATAACCAAAAACACTCCAAACAACCCTAAGATGAGGAAGATCGATCTATGGAATATCTTGAAACTTTTGGGGTGTCACTAGGGTTTAAGGGAGAAGAAAGGAGGAAAATCCTAATTGGAACTTAAAATCACATAATGTAATTTTTGTAATTTTCTCAAAGTTACTAGGTCACACGGTTTTCCAAACCGTGCGCAAACTGTGCGAATGATACTGTCCGAAAATATCCCCCTCACATGGTTACTTGGGATTTACACATGGTTTACCCTAACCATGCAAAAACCATTCAATATGCCCAGAAACCCCCTCTTTCTTCCTCTTTCATGTTCCGAACCCTTGAAACACCCCCGGGTCTTCACATGAACTTGGGAAATACTTATTTAACCCAAAATAATGAACTTAAATTGAAACATAAACAAAACATACATTAAGGGAGATCCGAGATCTTAAAAAACGATCAAATATTTTTTTAGACAAGTAACTCTTCATCAATTGCCTCCTTGGAAAGTAGATAAGGCATTGAGGATTCGAGCACATAAGATTTCTGTTTATGGTGTAACATAGCCCGAAGGCATCTAAACCACTCCTAGAAGTTACTGCTAGTGAGGAGGTTGTCTTTCTCCAATATTTATCATAGGGATAGTGTGGATGATTAACTTTCCATTTTATTCTACAATTAAATAGTAGGTTATTAGTACGTTTTCTTGATTACAAATTATGTGAGAAATCATAAATTAATTGATTTTTTATTAAATCTCTCACTATTTTATCAAGACCCAATATCCCTCACCATTTAACTAAGAATTTCTAGTTTTTAGGTCATTCTAGTGGTAAGGATCCATATACCCCTTAGCATAACCCCAATAAGGGTTGGTCAAGATACTTGAAGCTATTTAGGTAGGAATATCTTTGCCAATTACTAGCTTGCAACTCCTTGATATGTTGAGTGGACTCTCCTATCCTGAAATCCTGACTTGGATTTCCTTAACACTTTACTCTAAGTTACATCAAGTCTAGTGAGAGATACTTCTCTTGATGCACTACTACAAAAGTGGGTTTATCTATCCCCAGGGCTTTAAAAACGCTAGCTAAAAGCGTTGTTAAAGACCCCCTTTGTCAGTGCTAAAAAAACGCTGTTAAAGGGGGTCTTTAATATCACTAAAAAAAGAGCAGATGGGGGGGGGGGTGTTTATCAGTGCTTTTTTAGAAGAACTGATAAAGACCCTCCTTTATCAGCACTTTTTTTAGTATCATTGATAAGGGTATACCTCAAAAAATATATATTTCATTAAAAATAATATATTAATACATAAAAATATTTATATTAATATAAATATAATATATATATTTTAAAATATGTTTTAGATAAGGTAAATATACATTTACACTTAATATATAAGATATTTAGTGAAAATGGCTTATTAAATAATTTTAAAAATATTTTCAATTGATAATTTACTTATTATTATTGATTAATAGTCATCTAATATCAATTTGAAGATAACAAAAATCAAAAAATTAATAAATGATCTAAAATAAGTTAAAAACATAACTTAGACTTTAAAAAACCACAACTTTTGATCCAAGGGTCTGTTTGGGCTCTACAACATATCAAATAGAAACCCACGACGATATATACACCCTTAATGATATAGATAAATATCTATAAAAATTTTCAAGGCTAAAAATGGCTGAGAAGGTCTCAAAAACTGAGTTTTTAGTCGGGGTACCCCAATTTTTTAACATTCAATAGATTTTCAGCCTCATTTAAGGGGGTATTATTGCCTTTTTTTGGTGGAGATTGAATTTATTCCTAGGTATTATATTCATATTGATATTATAGTTTTTAAATTTTATCATTTTTCAGAACATAATTTTATTTATAATTAAATATATGCAAGTTTTCTTATACTTACTTATAACTCGTATAAATACATATATCAACATATTTACATAAATATTCGTATTCTAATATATGTAAATCAATAAATATTTTAAAAAAGTCTCTAAAATAATATCTAACCAGTTTTTTACATTATACAAATATATTTATAATGTTTATATATACATATATCTGTGTATTAATAAACAAATATATATTTATGTTATATTCTAGTATATGAAAAAAATATAAAATATAAAATATTTAAATAAATATAATTATATATATCACACACACACACATATTGTATAAATTTATTTAAGAATAATTATATAAATATATGAGTAAAAATATATATGTAAATATATATGTGAATATATATATAAATAAATAAAAATATCATTAAACATACAACAAAACAACATGGTGTAGTGGTAAAGATGTTCAATCTTCTAAGGAGAGGTGTAGGGTTAGAATCTAGGCGGACACGCATGAGGTTGAAAATTCACAAAGTGTTGATAAAAGGGGCGGTGGTGTGAAAAGCACTGATAAAGGTGGGGGAGTACTGCTAAAGGTTATGTGGAAGCACTGATAAAGGGGTTGGGCTCATGGATGTATGAAGAAACATAATTTTACCACCTTTAACAGTGCTAAAAAAAGAACTATTAAGAGGGTCCTTTAACATCGGTTTTTTTATAACTGTTAAAGGGATCTTTTAACAATGCTTTGTTTAGTGCTGTTAATGGGGGACTTTAACATTACTGTTTTAGCACTGATAAAATCTTTGGGCTTTTAACCATGATCCAATTATCAGTTCTTTTTTAGTGCTGATAAGGGACTATTATTGCATTGTTAAAAGCCTCTTTTGTATTAGTGATGTAAGATGGTTAAGTCAACCCATAACCTTCATAAGTAATCCATGTTAAAAGCAAGTGTCCCAATGAGGGTTGGTCAAATACATAGTTTCAAGGATTTCATTCCTAATCAATTAGTGTAAGGTAAAGGTCGAATTAATATTTAATTTAGGGATTTTAATTTATTATGCATAAATTTTATCTTGTTTTACCCTTTATAAGTATTGTTAATATTAAGTGGGTGTTACTTAATTAATTAAACATGCTGGATAAAACATCTACGTATAATCCATTTATTTAAATTTCCATCTTTTCACATTAATTAATTTATTTATGTAATCATGGTCTTGCATCCATAAAATAAATAATCGCATAGACAAGAATAAATAAATAATTAAATGAACCATTCATGAGATTTATCTAAAGGTTGATTTAATGATAAAACATTAAATCAACCTATGACCTAGAAGAAATAACTCATGTTTCTGGTCTTGGCATGGGTTACATCATTCCACCTATCCACCTGTGTAACACATGGGTTGAAATCATTATAGTTCCATCTTGAACCAGCTCTACATGCCCTGGGAAACTCCATTAATTACAAGTATTTATAACTCACACATATGTCAGTGGGACCAAATGATTGGTTAAAGGGATATTATATAAATATCCTTGTATGCACATGTCCTACATAATAATGGAGGGAGGGATGACTCACATGCCATCATATTTAATTTAATAATAAATAATTGAAGACCCACATAATAAATTGAATTAAAACATCCAACACATACATATGTCTTGGTCAATCTCATGAACGATCATACATGAAACGTATATGAAAAAATAAATGGCTAACATTTATTTATTATTCATTCTTTATTTATTAAGATAAACATGCTTACATTAATTAATTTGTAAAGACCCCAACCCAATTTCACAGAGATAACACCTTACTTAAATAAATTGGTATGATTACAAGGAATTCGTATCCCGAAGGATTAAATAGTTTAGTAGATTTGGAAAATAAGACACATACATAAGTTCAACATTACAAATTGAAAAGAAATACAATATGTAAATTCCATTGTAAATATCCATAACTCTTAGATTATCCCTGCAATTCATTCATAATATACTTCTTCGCATCCTGGGGAAAAATAAAACATAAGAAAGCAGTGATCTCAGATGCTTATTAAGGTTAAATAATACAACATAATCATAAGTAATAAGTCATGGTGAATAAATAAAAGTACACATGCCATTAAAACATAATCTTGAGCATAATATGATAGGAATGAAAGCTGAATAAATAATTCCATAATAAACATTAACCATGGATATTCTAATAGTAAAATAATAATATGAACTATCAATTACTAGTTTCATAATGAGGTAATTCATAATGCATGACATTATAACCATACTGTCAAGTCCTCATTCCAAGACCACACATAAACGGGTAAAAACCCAAACTAATTTGTCTCATGAACCTATAGATGCACTGAGGTGCTATAGAGGGACCCAACTAACAGTTACTAAGTCCAATGCATTCATTATATGAAAGGGTAGAAACATAATCAACATATACATTCATATTGAATCTAATATATGAAATGTAAATAACTTCCCCCAATCAGTAAACATAAACACTAACCATTCAAAGTAATATGGTGAATGATATCAAAATAACACATCCACAATCAAACTAATCATAAACCATTCAATAAAATATGGTACATAATATCATAAAATATTAATCCCAATTAAACATAATAATAAAAAATAGTGTTAAAATAGATGAAAATACTCTTATAAAATCATTGAGTAATTCTTGAGAGAAATACTCCTTTACTTTGAAAAGAAGAGTACTTTTGAAAAAATATTTGTATAAAACCAAAAGTGAAATAAGATAGTTTTTTCATAATAAAATGAGTGATTTTATAAAAATAATGGTTCCTTAAAACATATTATAGAGTTCACTTGAAAATAGGTAAGAACTTGTGAAGTTCCCTTGAATTAGGTTTGTTTATCAGGAATAATTTGAGAAAGATCCTTTTAAAACATATAAATCCCTATAAAAGAAAGAAGGATTATGATTGGTACATATACATAAAACATTAAAACAAAATTTATGAGGATTAAATAATAATAATTTACAATTTCATTGGGTTAAATAGATAAAAATAGTAACTTGACATAAAATGGAGGTTCGGGTAGAAAACCCTTACCTTATGTCCGAATGTGTTCTGCACTTGACCTTAACGCCCTGAAATATGAAATTAGACACATTAATAATTTAATTAAGAACATATTATACATGTATTTAGTTTATTATAATTTTATTAATTTAATTTCTAGCCTTTTTGATAAGTTATAATATTGAATTCCGTCGTTCTTGAGTGTTCATTTCATTGATTTCATGATCGGTTCGCTTGATTATAAGTAACAGAGTTCATGTAAAATGGGTATAATTCTCAAAAAATGGAATTACATATTATTAATGAAAAAAAAGTGTAATTGGTATTATGTATTATTTCGTTTCCATATATAAGGATGAATCATTAGATAACATGTTAATGATAATTGTTTAGCTTAATTTTAGCGGTTTTTCGATCACAATGAACTAGTTTTGTTCTATTTTTTAATATCACGATTATAAAATGGTTATATAACCATAAATAAGATATAATAAATATTTTATAATCCATTAAAAATGGTTTCATGACTATCCTTAAAGGATAAATTAAAGAACGAAAGTTCATCGCCCTCGAAGGTTGTATATCGGCACATCCCGAACGATGATTTCATTTTTAAAATAAAAGATATAGATTAAGGAGATTGATGATGTATATCACATTAACACGATATCATTCTAGTATATATATTATAATGGAGTTATCATGATCATTTGGACATAGGATTTTAGAAGAGGATAAGAAAAGAAAATATATTTAAGAGAAATTAAAAGAAAAGGGAAGAGGGTTTATATCTTGAATTATCCTCCTTGAGAACTTCCTTAAGGGAAGGGGTTTTGGTCTTTTGGAAATAACAAGAGCTACTAGAAGTGGGGAGAGACTAGGTAAGAGGATTTGGTTAGAACTTTGATAAGCTTCAAGGTGTAGAGGAGTGAAGAAGGGGGGGGGGGGTGAGTGTTGTTTTTATAGTGGAGGAGAGGGGTGATTTTTGAATGTCTTATTCATTTATTTATTATTTGGTTCAAAAATATGAATATTTTGAGAATTATAATAAAATATATTAAAATAATTAAGGTAGTTTTGAGATTATGGTGCTTACATCATCTATGAATCAAGGAATAGTGTATTTATCTTCTAATGTATTTATACCGTAAATTACCGTATTTTACTATTCATAAAAATTTAAGTATTTTAGAAAAATCCCAAAAATTTACCATGGAATTTTTTAGAATTTTATAATTCAGAAACGGAATCCATTTTATCAAAAAAATTTCCAAATTTATGATATTTAATTTTTAAATAAAATCATTATTTACTTGAAAAATACAGACTTTAGATTTAAAACTATTTTTATAACACTTTCAAAAATTAGATAAGGTCTCAAAATTATACTAAAATCACAAGACAACAAAATATTAATTTATTAATCCATGTTATGAAAATTAATTTTCTTTTAAATAATTTTATTAATTATAAAATTGTAATTAAATATTTATGACTTATAAAAATATCAACACTTAAATATTATTATTTTAAAATATTTACTTTTATTATGATATAATTATATCATACTTTCAATTATGAGATGAATACTTTTTTCTACACTTTCATGGGTGATTTTACTATTCATTAGGCCAATTTACTATTCACATGGGTCGTATTACTATTCTTAAGGGAAAGTTACTGTGTCATTGGTATAAGTTCCTTAACGTCTATAAATACCTCTTCTTTCATTTATTCTTCATTTATAAAGATTGTATTGTGTTCTATATGTGGTTTTATATGATTCATAATATATAAAATAAAAATAAGAAGGGAAATTCCATTGATAAAATTTTGGGTCGTTACATTCTCCCCTCCTACAAAAATTTCATCCTTGAAATTTCCAAAATGCCACCACACAAAAAGATATGGATAGTTCTTCATCATAAGATCCTCAGGACCCCACACCACCTCTTCAATTTTATGATTTTTCCAAAGCACCTTTACCAACTGAGTCATTCGATTCCTCAACACCTATTCTTTAGTGTCCAAAATCCAAATAGTCTCTTCATAGTAAGATAAGTCAAGTTCGAATTTGATACCTTCAGAAGTGAGTACACGTATTGGGTCTGGGATGTACATTCTCAACAATGATATGGGGAACACATTGTGTACTTTAGAAAGGCTATGTGGGATTTCCAAACAATAATCCATAGCTCCAATTCTCTCTAGAATTTTGAAAGGGCCAATATACCTGGGGATCAGTTTCCCTTTCCAAATCTTATAACATCCTTCCATGAAGATACTTTCCAGAAAACATGATCTCCTACTTGAAATTCGAAATCCTTCCTCCAATTATCAACATATATCTTTTGCCTAATTTGATCTACTTTGATCTGCTTTGAGGTGCTTTGATATGCTTTTGAATAGTATTTACCTTTGTTGTTGTTTCCTTTACAAGATCTAGGCCTAAAAGTCTCCTTTCACCAACTTCATCCCAACATGTTAGTGTACAACATCTCTTTCCATACAATGCTTCATATGTTGACATTTTAATGCTATAATGAAAAATACTGTTGTAGACAAACTATACCAAAGGTAAATACTAATCCCACATACCTTTAAAATCTAGTGATCATGATCTAAACATGTCTTATAATGTTTGGATTGTCCTTTCCAACTTCTCACCAATTTGAGGGTGATAAACAATACTCAAATGAAGCTCAGTATCCAAGGATTTATGAATCCTTTTCCAAAATTTATATGTAGATCGTGTATCATGACCATACACTATTGAAATAGGTTCTCTATAAAGTCTTACAAATTCATTGATATAGAGTTGTGAAAGGGGATTCAGTGGAAAATCCCCCCTTATAGCAAGAAAATGTGTATATTTGGTAAGATGATCAACAATCACCCATATTGCATCATTCTTTCTTGGAGTTTTTGGTAATCTAGTGACAAAATCCATAGTGATGTCATCCCATTTCCATGTAGGAATAGTTAGGGGTTGCATAAAACCTCTAGGATGTTTTCTTTCATCATTCACCTGTTGACAGACTAAACATGTTGATACGTAATCAGCAACTTCCCACTTCATATTATCCCACTAGAAATGTTCCTTAAAACATCTATACATCATAGTGATACTAGGGTGTATAGAGAAATTCGATCTATGGGTATCATCCAATAACTTCTTTTTATCTCGGGTTTAGAGGGAACACATAGACTCCTCCCAAATTTCAGAATTCCATCCTCACACATGAAGTCTAGAAACTTACCATCATTCAAAATATTAATTTTCTTTTGAAGATTATCATCATCACACTAAGAACTTTTAATTATTTCCAATAAATATGGTTGGTAAACCTTTTGAAAAAGTAATGATGTTTTACCTTTCTTGATAATTTCCATATCCATCCTTACTAGATCTATGTAAACATGATCCTTATCAATTATAATTTTGTTCATAACCCCATGATACTTCATGATAAATGCATATACTACCTTATTCACCTTCCCTGGGTGGTAGTGTATTGAAAAATCATAATCCTCGAGTAGCTCGATCCATCTCCTTTGCCTCATGTTAATTAGTTCTTTCTGTGAGAAGATATAGTTCAAACTCTTGTGATCCATATATATGTCACATATTTCACTATAAAGATAATGTCTCCATATCTTTAGAGCAAAGATTATAACTGCTAACTCAAAATCATGAGTTGGATAGTTTTTTCATGAATTTTTAATTACCTTGATGCATGGACAATAACTCTATCATTATGAATAAGGACACACCTGAGTCCTTTCTTTGATGCATCACTATAAATCACAAATCCACCATTTCCTAATGGTAGAGTCAAGATTGGAAAAATCAACAATATCCTCTTCAATTATTTAAATCATTATTCACATTCTTCTGTCCATATGAACTTAAACACTTTACGATTATTCTTGGTTAACGAGTTAGCTAATTGAGTTAAGTTATAAATGAAACACTGATAATAACCCACTAAACCAATAAAACTACATACCTTGGTTATGTTTTTTGGTGTAGGAAATTCATAAAATACCTTTTTATTCATAGGATCAACTAATATTCCATCTTTAGAGACAATATCTCCAAGAAAAGAAACTGATTGAAGCCAAAATTCACACTTTCTAAACTTCCTATATAATTTATTTCTTCTAAGAGTCTTCAAAACATCGTGTAAGTGATTCTAATGATCTTAATAGATTTTGGAGTATACCAAGATATCATTAATGAATACCACAACAAAGTCATCAAGATATTCCTTGAAAAACCTATTCATTAGATCTATGAAAATAGAGGGTGCATTAATCAGTCCAAAAGAAATTACTGTAAACTCGTAATGCCCATACCTAGTTAAAAATGCTGTCTTTGGAATATCTTCCTTTATCACACACAATTGATGATATCTAGATCGAAGGTAAATCTATGAAAAATATTTATCTTTGTAAATTTTATCGAATAAATCATCAATAAAAGGAAGGAGATTTTTTTCTTTATTGTAATATTATTGATTTCTCTATAGTCAATGCACAACCTCATGGATCCATATTTCTTCTTGACAAAGAGAACATGGTCTCCCCATGGATAAAAACTAGGGAGGACAAATCCTTTATCACTTAATTCCTCTAGTTGTTTCTTCATCTCTACTAATTCCACTGTGGCCATTCTATAAGAAATATTTGATATTGGCCTTTTGCCAAAAATTAAATCAATAGAGAACTCAATTTTCCATTCCAGAGGATGTTTATGTAAATCAAATGGAAATATATCAATGTATTCTTGAACAATAGGTACATACTCAATTTGAATATTTCTTTCTTCACCCATAGATATTAAATTATATTCCTCTCTAAGAATTGAATTTAATAGAGCTACTGAGGGTGGATCTAGATAAGAATAAGATGACAAGGTTTCTACTCTAAATATAAGGGACTCTACATCATTCTCAAAAATTGTAAATTCCTTCTTATTATAATATATATTCACATAATAATTTGAAATCCAATTCACACCAAGTATTATATCAAAATAAATCATTGGTATGATGATAATATCAATAACTAAATCATGTTTATGTGTTATAAAGGGGACTGATCAACACATATTTATTGCAATGATACTTCCCTTAAGAGTTTTTACCGGAAACTACTTTATTAAATCAAATTGGAAATGTATAATTTTCTTTGAAAACTAGGAAGATATAAAATAATGAGATGATCTAGAATCAAATAAATCATTGACTAAGTTTGAGGAAATGATTAAAGTACCTGCCACCACATTGTTAGGAACTTCAACATTAGTAGTTGTGACCATATAAGCTTGACCTTGTTCCCTTGGACTTATTTGGGGAAAGCTTCCTTGACACTTAGAAAATTCTTGTGAATAATGTCCCATATATTTAAAATTATAGCATTTAACATTAAAAGCTTCTTTATTTCCCTTGCAATCATGAGATTGGTGGCCTTTTTCTCCACACTTGTAACAAACACCCATTCTCTTTAGGCAAGTACCAAGGTATTACTTTCTAAAATTACTATAGGTTGTAAAGTCAACTCTTACCTTCTTCCCTATTTAATTATTTCCTTATCTAGAGTGTTTAAAATCCCTCTTCTTCTCTTTCTTTAATTTGAATTCATGTGACTTAGAGAATTCTTTTTCTTTCTTGATAGCATATGAGACTATATCTTCATATGATGAGAAATTTTGGTAAACCAGTGCCCATCGGAGGAATGGATTTAAACCATAAAATAATCGATCAATATTACTCCTTGGGTCATGTATGTAGTCTACAACATGCCTTTATAACATTATGAAGTTAGCTTCATACTTTTCAATATTCTCATTCTCGTTTTGCCTCAGACTCAGAAACCACCTTTCCATATCTGCTCACTATTCACATGGAAAGATTTTTTTAAGAAAATTTCTTTAAATTCAATCCATTCATTGTTTTATATTTATTCCTCATCCTTCTTGTTTTGAATAAATGAACACCATTTATCTACATCTCCCAAAATACAATAAATTTCTATAACAACCTTCTCCCTTTTGTTACATCCTAAGGTGAGAAATATCTTCTCTAAAGAACTAATCCACGACTCCAATAAAAATGGATTTATTGTCCTATTAAATGATGGAGTCTATTTTTTCATAAAGTAGTCTAATATTTCTCCTCCACATTTTTGTTTAGGATGCTCCATACAGGTAAGTTTATTGTTCATAACCCAAGTTAGCTATCCTAGTATAGTTATAAGTTGCTCAGCACCAGTCACAACTACAGAACCAACATCATTATCTTGCATAGGATGGAAATCCCTATATGGTATACGCATGTTCATGTGGTTTACATTCCTTACCCTAGTTTCCATTTATAAATAATTTAATATGCTAAATTAGGCTATGAATCATAATGTATAATGTCAAACTAATAAATACTTAACATAAATTGAAATCCTATGCATGTCTAATCTCATAATAATAACCATGGTTTCTTTGGGGACATATTTACAATTAAATCCTTCACATTGTTTTGTAAATAAAATGTGAATTATCTTAATCATATCCTCCAAGAGTGTCAAACTAGGTGTGTAGTAAGGACCATTGTCATGTACCAGGTTACCCCAAGTCTGGCCCATTGCACCTTGTCGGAGTTGTTACTCCTAGATACATCTGTACCAGAACCACTTCCACTTGTATTACCCAGTCAGGGATATATTGATAGGAAGAACCACATAATATATACCTTACCAAAATTATAATATGTTCTTGTATGCTTATCCTCAAAGTCTATCTTAGGGTTTTGTTCACTAATCTATATTTTCTGAATCTAGTTTCAAAGTATTTTACTAAACTTCCTATGATACCAACTATAAAGACCCTGAACTTAGTTGCTTGGAGCCAGTTCCTTACTTCAATAAATTGGTATGATTATAAGGAATTCATATCCCAAAGGACCGAATAGTTTAGTAGCTTTGAAAAACAAGATACATACATAAGTTCAACATTACAACTTGAACGAAAATACAATATGTAAATTCCATTGTAAACATCCACAAATCCTAGATTATCCTTGAAAGTAATTTATAATATAATTATTCACATCCTGGGGAAAAATGAAACATAATAAAGGGGTGATATCATATGCTCAGTAAGGGTAAGTAATACAGTGGAAGCATAAGTAATAAGGCATGATGAATAAATAAAAGTATACATGCCATTAAAACATAATCTTGAGCATAATATGGTAGGAATAAAAGATGAATAAATAATTCCATAATAAAACATAACCATGGATATTATACTAGTCATATAATCACATGGTATATAAATTAATAGTTTAATAATGAGAGAATGCATAATTTGGGACATCATAACCATACTGTCAAGGCCTCGTGCTAAGACAATACATAAACGGGTAAAAACCCAAACTAGTTTGTCTAATGAGACCTACCGATGCACCGAGGGGATATAGCGGGTCCCACCTGACACTTACTAAGTCTAATGCATTAGTAATATGAAATGGGATAAAAATAATCAATATATACATTCATATTGAAGCTAACATATGAAATGTAAATTACTTTCCCCAATCAATAAACATAAACACTAACCATTCAGTATAATATGGTGAATGGTATCAAGATAGAACATCCACAGTCAAACTAATAATAAACCATTCAATAAAATATGATATATGATATCATAAAATATTAATCCCAATTAAACATAATAATAAACAAGAGTGTTGAAATAGATGAAAATACTTTTATAAATTCATCGAGTAATTCTTGAGATAAATACTCTTTTACTTTGCAATGAAGAGTTCTTTTGAAAAAATATTTGTAGAAAACTAGAAGTGAACTAAGAAAGATTTTTATAATAAAATGAGGTATTTTAGAAAAATAATGGGGTCTTAAAACAAATTATATAGTTCACTTGAAAATAGGTAAGAATTAGAGAAGTTCCCTTAAATCAGGATTGTTTATCAGGAATAATTTGAGAAAGATTCTTTTAAAATATGTAACTCCCCATAAAAGAAAGAAGGATTATTATTGGTGAATATATATAGAACATTAAAACAAAATTTATGAGGATTAAATAAGAATAATTAATAATTTAATTGGGTTAAATAGAGAAAAAGATTAACCCAAAATACAATGGAGGTTCAGGTAGAAAACGCTTACCTTATGTCCGAATGTGTTCAACACTTGACCTTAAGGTCCTGAAATATTAAATTAGACTCATTAATAATTTAATTAATAACATATTAAACATGTATTTAGTTTATCATAATTTTATTAAGTTCATTTCTGGGCTTTTTGATAAGTTATAAGATTGAATTCCGTCATTCTAGAGTGTTTATTTTCTTGATTTCATGACCGGGTTGCTTGATTATAAGTAATAGAGTTCATGTAAAATGGGTATAATTCTCTAGAATTGGAATTAAATGTTATTAACGAACAACCATAAGTCTAATTGGTATTATTTATTATTTTTTTCCATATATTAGGATGAATAATTAGATAACATATTAATGATAATCGTTTAGCTTAATTTTAGCGGTTTTTCGATCACAATGAACTAGTTTTGTTCTATTATTTAATATCATGAATATAAAATGGTTTTAGAACCATAAATAAGATATAATACATATTTTATAATCTAGTTCAACCATAAAAATTGTTTCATGACCAACCTTGAAGGAGAAATTTAAAAAATGAAAGTTTGTCGTCCACAAAGGTTGTATATCGGCACCTCCTGGACGATGATTTAATTTTTAAAATAAAAGAGAGAGAGAGAGAGTAAGGAGATTGATGATGGATATTAAATTAAAATGATATAATTATAGTATAGATATAATAATGGAGTTATCATTATCGTTTTAATAGAGTAGGTGATGATAGGATAATAAAATAAAATAAATTGAAATGAAATTAAAAGAAAAAGGAGGGGAGTTTACCTCTTGAATTATCCTCCTTGAGAACCTCCTTAAGAGAAGGGGTTTTGGTATTTTGAAAAGAAAAAGAGCTATTGAATGTGGGGAGAGACTAGGTAAGAGTATTTAGGTAGAACATTGAAAATATTCAATTATTAGAGTGAAGAGAAGAGGGGGGTGAGGTTAATTTTTATAGTGGAGGAGAGGGGTGATTTTTGAATATCTTATTCATTTATTTATTATTTTGGATCAAGACTATGAATAACTTGAGAATTATCATCAAATATATTAAAATAATGAAGGAAATTTTTATATTATGGTGCTTACATCAGAGATGAATCAAGGAATAGTGTATTTATCTTCTAATGTATTTATACTATAAATTACATTATTTTACTATTCACCAAAAATTCAAGTATTTTAGAAAAATCCCAAAAAATCACCATAACCATCTATAGATGTGTAGAATTAAAAAGTGGACTAAATTTTATCAAAATAATTTTATAAATATATAAAATTTAATTTTTAAATAAAATCATTATTTACTTGAAAAATACAAATTTTAAATTTAAAACTATTTTTATAAAACTTTCAAAAATTAACTAATGTCTCATAAAATTATACTAAAATCACAAGAAAAAAATATATTGATTTATGAATCCTTTTTATGAAAATTAATTTTCTTTTAAATAATTGTATTAATTATAAAATTGCAATTAAATATTTATAACTTATAAAAATACCGACACTTAAATATTATTTTTTAAAATATTCACTTACTTTTATTATGATATAATTATGTCATACATTCACTTATGAGATACCTAATTTTTTTATACTTTCATGGGTTAGGTTACTATTCATTAGACTGATTTACTATTCATAAGGGTTATATTACTATACCTAAGGAGAAGTTACTGTTTCATTGGTATAGGTTCTTTAACATCTTGAAATACCTTTTATTTCATTTATTATTCATTTATAAAGATTGTATTGTGTTCTCTATGTAGTTTTATATGATCAATACTATATAAAATAAACATAAGAAGGGAAATTTCATTGATAGAATTTTGGGTCGCTACAAATTAATTCCCTTTTATCTTAATGTCCATCTGAATCCTCTTGGTGATAACCATCATAAAATAATTAATGGAAAATAAATGATAGAACCAATAATTGTAGGTTTATAACAATAAATTAGTTAACCATTTAAAATTATTTAAAACCCTTATTAAATTGTCAAAAATTGATAGTTATAATCAAAGAAATAATATTTTAATGCTGTAATTATCAATTTAATGTCATTTAATTCTTCCAGTAATTAGGAGACTACACAACATGTACTATATAGCTACATGCTGTGTACCTCTGTTGCTGTGTATCTAGGTCACATTCCTGGGGATTTTGATTGTTGACTTGGAAAAACTACATAACATGTACATGCCAACTATATGCATGTATCCACTTTTCATGTGCATGAGACACTCGCCTGGGTCTTTAGCATATATCTTGGCATGATCATATGACATGTATAGACCAACACATCGTGTAGTAGGAATTCCACATTTCTGTGTAACCTGTCAAAATACTTGGAGTGTTATCGAGCGAGAGACTACATGACATGTGTCACTTGCTACATGCTGTGTATCTCTAATGATGTTTTTCAGATAACCTGGTGTGTATCTCGGATGTGGGAATTGATGAACTACACACCATGTACACTACATACATGTCATGTATATCATAAATGATTCAGGTTTTCAGTCTCACATGGTTTGACCATGTATAATGACTACACATATTGTATGATTTATACCACTAACCGTAGTAAACTACATGGCGTGTACATCGTATACAAGCTGTGTAATTTGAAAACCATGTGCCAAGTTGTCCAGTAAACACGCGGTGTGCACCACATGTGATAACTGTGGGGAATTCCATATATCCCACAACATGTCCAGGTGCAGTTTAATAGGGTACACAACATGTACTTTGATTACACACTGTGTAATGATGTCCTACCAACCAAAAATAGGTAGTTCCTAATGGAAACTCCGGTCATTCTTAATCTGTTCTTATACCTTTAATAAAATGAAACAGTGAACAAACATGATTATTTTTTCAATAACATGTTAATTCAAATCAGATTAAAGAATGACTAATATGAAATAAAAATTCAACCATGATTATGTATGGATCAATAATCAAATAAATAATTATAAATTTAAATGTGACTACTCTCATACCACTTATTGGTTCTGGTCATAGCGAAAGCGTGTGGTAGTGGGTGATATATTATTATTTTTTAATATTGAGTTGCCTGAAACCTCGAGCGATGATCTTTCACATCAAATTTATAATTAATTTATTTAATATCAGAAGAAATGAATTCTTCATCTTAGGATCATTCTTTGATATGGACATTGATCGTCCAAAAACACCCTTTTGAATTGCCTTCGTTGCACTTTGAAGATCCAAGAATAGAATCCCTCTAGTGGTGATCCACACATGCTCCTTTAATCTCCAAGAAATGATAATCAATCTTTGAGTTCTAGCACAATGTATCAATTGTATTGCATTGTTTGTGTTTATCTCTCATCATTCATCCTTGAAGGAACCTCTATTACATTTCTCATTATTGAGTGGGAGAGAGAAGGAAGAGTTGAGAGAGAATTTTTTGTGCATAATAATTTTCTATTTTTTATTTTTGGATGCAATACACAATAGGCACAACTGTCTATTTATAGAGTTAGAGTTTAGGTTAAAAAATTATTTAATTTATTTTTGAACCTTAAATAATATTATAATATTTAATAAACCCCATGTCACTTAATAATAATAATAATAATATTATTTTGTGGCATGCGATAACTTGTGCAATAAAAATTATTATTTAACCATTTTGTTAATTAATATTTTTCAGTAGACACAGTCTTGGTCCATTCAAATTCCTTTAGAATTTATTAAACACATGAATAAATATTTAATTTAAATACTTAATTCATCAATAAATAATTTCCATTGATAAAATATGAAAAAAATTACCCCTCGATCATAAGAATAATATTTATTCAATTAATTGCAACAATTCTGTGGAGGGGGGATACATAAAAAATCCTATACTAATTTGACAAGAAAGTACTCAGTGAGACTCAAACTTGAGACATCGCCATGACCCTACAGGACCGTTAACATTGAGCTGGACCCTGAGGATAATTTATTCAATTAATTAAATTCAAATAGAATTTATTTGAGATAATTATAAACACTTAGTATGCGACACTCAAGAATTCTTTCTCATTGGAATTTGGTGGGCTTGCCTAAAGTCTAATATTACTTTTTAGCAACGGGTCAAAGCACCCAAGAGAAAGAACTTAATGATGCAAAGATGAAAACCACATACAAATGATCATATTGTAATATAATTCCTTTGTCATAATATCTCATCAAGAAGGTTTAACATCTGTGTCACTGACCTATATACTCGATACGTCTTTCTTTGACTATCTGAAATAAATACATCGTTACACCAAGGACATGGAATTTAGGGTGACAATTCTATTCCGGTCAAAGGACCAAGATTTCAGCTTCCATAATGAGGGAAGGGAAAAATCCTTCTTTACCTTATCCATTAATGACATATCAATAGTGACACACCCAATGTACCCAACCTCACTGTGAACATATGGAGTCACAATTTTCATCATCAAATCTAAGTGTTTGGGTCATGAAATGCATTAATGATAATCTCAATGTCTAAGGACCATTGCACATTCTCATAGATAGGAATATCCAATGACAACACAACTTTAAAAATTCCTAATGAAAAATCTTTTCTCATAATCTCCCATCTAGGAGATTACCAAGTGAGAACTTCATGAGAAGAATACTTATCCTCTTATGAGTACTTGCACCAAAAAATCTATGTACTATGTTTCTCATCATAATACATTATCCGAGCACAAAAATATATTTAGGAATATAATCATAGCACTTCAAGGTTCTCATCATAGCATGGAGCTTCTATAACCTTATCAATGTGACATATACTCTAGGACATTATTACATTAGAGTCATGCATAATAATGAAAAATATGTAATAAGGGGTTTTATTAATATTAAATACATCGAATATACATGTAATCAATGCATAAACAGTTGGTTCTAGGACACCAACTCCAACACACTAGTATTCTAGTAATCTGAAAAGTGAAAAACTTTTTCATGTTTTTAATAAAGTTTTGTATTTTTTGACAACTAACCTTTTTTGTAAAAGAATGTTATTGTTCTTTGAGATCATACTCAGGATATTGATATGGGTAATCCGACTCAGCTTATCAGCATGAGTAAACAAAACTAGGAAATCAAAATGAGAATTTGATGGAAATTCAGAGACTATTGGGAATTAGTATCAGGAAGAATCAGTCTCAGAAGATGTTGAGTGAGACCAAATGGTTGGGATGTAATAGAAATTGAAAGTATTAAATTTTACAATTATTTTTGTATCATAAAGTTCTCATAAATCATAAGAATTTATGATACAAGATGGAGTTGGTGGAAGAGAGGAGAATATAATGTAAAGTATTCTGGATGCTGCTTATCGGTGTGAGGAACACCATATATAGAAGGATATGAATCACTGATATGAGAATAATCGACATGAAAATATCTGAAGGATGGAAGAATGATCTTGCTGAGTGAATAAGTCATAATGTTGCTGAAGAGTTTTAAAAGAAGATAGTGAAGTCAGAAGTTAGAAAGTTTTATACTTTTAACCTAAGTTAGAAAATTCTTTACCAATATTGAAGTTCTCATAAAACATAAAAACTCTCATGATAAAAGCTTATGATGAAATGGAGGAATCGTAAAGATTGTATCAGTTTCAAAGATTAAGAGAAAGTTTGCATCAAATCCAAAAGTACCAGACATTAATTTTTTAAAAAGTATGAATGAATCATAGTTGATGATGTTTGAAAAATTTCAAAGTTTCAGAGTGGAGTTTCCATCATATTGAGAATTCCATCGTAATGAGAATTACATCATTATGAGGATTCCATTGTAATAATTTTGAGAAAGAAAGATGACCAGACTTACTCTGAGAAGGAAAGATGATTGGACTAACTCTGATAAGTAAAGTTAATCAGACTAACTCTGAAGAGGATATTCAGATCATAATGAATAGTGCAAGATAGTTAGATAGTAATGATCAGTGAAAGATAATCAGATCATAGTGAGAAGAGTAAGAAAGTCATTTCATAACGAGCTGAGGAAGTTAATCAGGATGAAACTGAGGAAGTTAATCAAACTAAAGCTGAGGAAGTTAATCAAACTAAAGATGATGAAGTTAATCAGATTGAAACTAAGAAAGTTAATCAGAATGACACTGAGGAAGTTAATTAGACTAAATCTAAGATAATCAAATTAAAGAAAAGTTATTATGTTCGAGAAGAATGATTTCATAGAAATCTTGAGAATGTTTAAATTAGTCAAAGTTGAAGTTCTAAATGTGAGTGATTTTTGGAGATTTAAAATTTGAGTAAGTTGGAATTTTTTAGTTTCCCGCCTTTGATATTATGAGTTTCTTATAAATATAATCATGATACATTCATACTTTGAAACATTTTCACCAGAGTGGAAAAGGTGAAGTGCTACATAATTATTGTAAAAGTTTTATTTCCAGACCAAGATCTCAAAAAAAGGTCAAACACCTAACTGTTTTGTTAACCAGACTAATAATTTTGGACTGAGGAAGATTTTATTAAGTAATTGAGTATAATTTTAGTAATGCTGATTGAGAATGAGTTCATCCTACTGAGTCCATCAGAATAAATTCATCGGACAGAGTAAGTTCAGATTGAGTTTTGATTACAATCTGAGAAGTAAAAGTTTTGTTATCCAGATAGAACATAAAGTTTTTTCAGGCACATATTGAGAAAGGGATCATCATATTGAGTCAATCAGACTAATTCAATTGGACCGAGTCAGTTGGATTGGGTTCATCGGACATAAGTTCATCAGACCCAGGAACTTTTTTGGAGTCGATTGAACAAATTACTTATTATTTTGTTTTGGATCATTTGTTTGTAAGAAAACTTTGTAAACTAACATGAGTCAGTATAATCATTCCAATCAGGAGATATAAGATTTCAAATGGGATTTAGTACAAGTGGTATTGACTTATTCTTAATAGTGAATTTCCGTAGACCCATGAGAGTGACTATAGAAAGGATCTAGGTTCTCACACTAAGGTATAAACCTTGTAAATATAATGTGTTTTACTTTCTTTCCTACCTTTTCATGCATGAGTATTTACTAAAAGATGATAAGGATATAAACTTTAACAGGTTACATGGGTTAAGTTTTAAAAGTATTAAAACTTAAAAAAAGTGAAAAACTGATTCAACCCCCCTTCTCAGCTGTTGTTCAATACTTTGGAACTTTAATTGGTATCAAAGAGAAGGGTCCCTTGTTGAATCCTTATCATGTATAATCTCAATTCTATCAACATTAGAGTAATTCCTATATTTTATGGAAAAATTATTATGGATGAAAAAATAGGATGATTCCTTATATTCTATCTCTTAGACTATAAGTTGCTGATGCTGATACAATAGGGTTCCCACCTATTGAGAAAGATGCCCCGATGACTTTTGATGATAAGAGAAATATAGAAGTTGATAGAAAATATAGAAATGCTATCCTTATGTCCTTACCATAAAATTTTTATATGAAAGTAATGGGTCTTAAAACTTCAAAGAGTATGTGGGACAAGCTGGAAAGTATTTTTAAAGGGCATAATAAAGTAAAGGAAGAAAAACTAAAAATATGTCATAATAAGTATAAAAAAATAATAATGAGAGATAAAGAAACTATTGACGAATACTTAAATAGAGTAAATGAAATTGTTTTCAATATTGGAGGATTTAGTGATGTCCAGAAAGATTCTACAATTATGAAGAAACTTACGAGAATCTTTTCAAATAGGTTGATTCTAAAATTTCATCTTTATAAGATAAGTATGAATTATCTCTTGATGAATTGCATAAATTTCTTATTTCTTATGAAATTAGGAAAGCTCAAATGTTATAAAATAATATGAAAAATGAAATGGATTTTGAATCCATGAGAAAAATAAAATATAAGATGTTAAAGATGTTGATCCTTGTGAATATAATGATAGATAAGATGATGAGTTGAATGAAAAAATCATGCCTCTTATATCCAAGAACTATCGAAGAGGAAGATTAAATCATAGAGGAAAACTTATTCTCAAATGTTTTGAGTGTGGTGGAATCCAACACTTTACTATGAATTTCTTCAAGAAGAAATTTGGAGAATATTGAGATGATTCTGATGAAAAATTTCAATGGAAGAAGTGGAAAATTTTTTTTAAAGAAGAAAGGTCATCCAATAAATATAATAAGTAGTTAACCAGAGACAAAAGGAGTATGTTGACTAAGAAAGATGAATCATACTCAACTGAAAACAATTCTTCAGAATAAGAATGTTCAAAAAATGTTAGAACATTCATGAAAATTTAAGAAAGTAAAATACTCTTAAAATAGTGAATAACGAGGAGGTGAAGAATCTTATAGATAATATCAGCTCAGAACATAGATTCTTACATGTCTTGAGAAAAAAAAATCTCTCAAGAAAGAAATCAGAATGATAAATAAAGGTGGTGGAAATGTTTCTGAAGGTGAAAAAGATGTTGTCTAGAAATAATAAGAATACATCTAGAATATCTTAAGTTAGAAACTAATAATTGCTTAATATGGAATGATGGATGAAGATATCAGTAAGAAGCTGGTATCTAAGGAAGAATAAGTTAATAAGTTTCAATAAAAATTTATTGAGTCTAAAATTACCTCGAGGAAGATGAATTAAAACTTCAAAAAGATCTAGAAGTAAAATATAAGACTTTTAAAGTTTCTGAGATATCTCAAATCAATAATCAAGTGAAATCCTCACCCACCAAAAATAATGTTGCATCCGATTTTTATAACATTTTAGGTTTCAAAAAAAGTGTTGGGAAATATTGGGTGGAAAAAGAGTGTAAGAAACATATTTCATCTATAAAAGATAAAAAATCACTCAGGAGGAAAGATGATCCTTGTCCATAGATTGTTAGAGCAGAAGGAAGTTATCAACCTAAACAAAGTTTCTAGAGAGAAAGATATCACTTCAATAGAAAATCAATATTTTATGGCTATTGTTGGTGTTATGAAATATATGGGAATAGGGATCATAATTGTTGGCACAACTTGTCACTTACCTTAATAAGTCTTAAATAAAGTGAAAATAACAGTGGAAGAAGGATGAGTAACTTTCCTAACTCGTAAGAAGATAGAAAAGAAAAATCTCATGATGTTAGAAACTTTCTATAAAAAAATACATTTGAATTTATGGAAGAAGTTTGTGGTATATGTGATCAGGCTAATCATTATGCCAAAAGATGTTTGACACTCCTTCCAGAATAAGTTTCTTATGGTAGAAAATAAAAGGAATCTGAAAAGAATAAAGTTGAGAAAATAGATTTTTTTTGATACAGATTTGAAAGTAAGTAAAAGAAACAAACCATGTATACTTGGTAGTGGTTATTATTCACATATGAAAGGTTATATAAAAATATTGAAACATGTTTAAATTCATGATGGATGAGAAGTTACCTTTGGTAATTATAGTTCCTTAAAAATTATAGAAATAAGAATGATTGAGATTGAATAAAAAAAGTTAAAATATAAGGAAGTTTTATTTTTTGATGGGCTAAAACCTAACTTAATTAGTGTAAGTAAACTTTATGATGATGGAAAAGAAGTGATTTTTTCAGAAAATATTCTTGTACCATTAAAAGTTTAAAATATGGAAATGTTATCAAAAAATAAGAAATAACTAGTGGTAATATTTTTAAAATTGGAGAGTTTAATAAATCATGTTACTTGAGTGCTAAAGATGAAAATAAATTATGGCACCAGAGACTTGGGAACCTTGGGAAGAAAAACATGACCAAACTTTCTAAATTTTATGATGTCCATTATTTTTTGTAATTGAAAAGAATAGATGACAATGTTTTTGTTACTTGTTAAAAAGGGAATATGACTAACAAAAGTCATAAGAGAGTTTAGATTCATTCTACCAGACCACTTTAACTTATTCATTCCAATTTACATGGGCTTGTGATACATTAATCAACAAAAAGTGATTTATACTTTATTGTTTTTATTTATTATTTCACCCGGATGACAAACATCATATTTATGAAACACAAGTTAGAGGCTATGTAATTTTTTAGGTTTTTCAAAAAACAAGTTGAGAAAAAATGGGGGTTTATAGAAAGAATTTGAGAACATATAGTGGTACCAAATTCACAAAAATAATTTTGAAACTTATCTAAGAAAGCATGGTATAAAACATTGGTATATTGATCCTTACACTCTATAAAAAAATAGATTATAAGAAATAAAGAATATAATTTTGGTATAAATGGGGCAAAGCATGTTAGAAAAATACAAAATTTCAAAGTTCTACCAGAGAGAAGCTGTTAGTAATGATGTACATATTCAGAACATATACTTGTTGAGACTAGAATCCAATATAAATTATTATGAAATATGGTTTAACAAAAAAACACAATTGAAGTACTTTTTTAAAGTCCATGTTTTCTAAAAATAAAAAATCTAGATCTTTGAAAGTTTGATGAGAAATATGTAGAAGGAACTTTTATGAGTTATTTATCAAATGTAAGAAGTTAACAATGTTGAAATAAATGTTTAAAAAAGTTGGTTGACTCATATGATTTGAAAGTTATTAAAAATAAAAATTCCTTAACGAAAGTTGTTGAGAATGCTAAGGAGGATAAAATGAAGGTTTCCAATGAAAGTGAGAATGATAAAAAAAACTTATCAAGATTCATAAGAATCGTATGATGAGTAAAGTTTAGATGGGAATAAAACTTTGAAATAACATACCTTAGAAAAAAATACTGAGACTAAAAATATTATTAGGAATCATAAGGATCTAGTTTAGACTAGAAGAAATATGATATTAGAAAATAAAACTTCACTCATTTCAAAAGTTTAACTCGAATCTGTTTCAGAAGCTATTCTACATAAAGAATGAGAGAATTCTGTGAATTAAGAGTTGGATAAAATTGAGAAAAATGAAACATGTGAGCTTAATCTACGTTTTTAAGGTAAAAATACTATTAAAAAAAGTGGATTTATAGAAAAAAGTTGAATGAATATGGAAAATTTTCAAGAAACAAAGCAAGACCTATTTGTAAAGTATATGCATAGGTGGAAGGTGTGCATTTTAATGAAACCTTTTCCCTATTGTAAGGTTAGAAACTATTAAAATGTTTCTAGTAGTGGCTTCTCACCATAATTAAAAAGTACATCAGATAGATGTAAAGCCATCATTTCTCAATAGAGAAATTAAAGAAGAAGTTTACATTGAACAACCTTATGGGTTTTTACTTTATGAAGATGAAAAAAAGTTTGTAAACTAAAGAAATATTTGTATGGAATGAAAAAAGATCCACGTTCTTGGTATTAAAAACTTGACAATTGTTTGAGAATATTGATTTTTTCTGAAGGAAAAGTTGATAGAAACTTATATGAGAAATATGTTGACTTAAGAATTCTAATTTTAATTGTTTATGTGGATGATATAATTTTTTTGGGGATAGATAAGATTTTTGTTAAACATTTTCTAAAGAAATGAAAAAGAACTTTGATATGTCAATGTTGGGATAACTAACTTTCTTCCTTGGATGATAAGTTCAACAAAAATAAAAATACATTTTCCTATCTTAAGAAAAGTTTGACAGGGAATTGTTACAAAAGTTTGTCATGGAATAATATAAATAAGTTTCTACTCCTATCTCAGTGAGGATGATTTTGAGTAAAGTTGAGTCCGGAAAAAGTGTGAATCAAAAATATTTTAAAGATCATAAGAATTTTACTTTAACATACAACATCAAGGCTTGATATTTTTTATGGAGTGAATTTGTGTGTTAGGTATCAAGGTAATATAAAAGAATCACATATATTGGAAACAAAGAAAATTACAAGATATGTCAAAGGAACAACTTCACATGTGTTGTTATACAAAATAAATTTTGAGATAAAGTTTCATGGTTATACTAATTCAAATTGGTCTGGATATTGTAATGATAGAAAAACAACCTTAGGAGGAACATTTTACTTGGGTTAATGTTGTGTGAGTTGGAATAGTAAGATTTTTTTTTAGTAACTTTGATCATAGCAAGGTCAGAATTTGTTGTGGTACTCAGGCTTGTAATCAGATGTTATGGATGAAATTTCATCTGGAAGATTTGAAAGTAGAATTTTCTAAACCATTGAAGATAATTTGTGATAATTAGAGTGTAATTTATCTTTCTAAAAATCCTATCCAAATTTCAAGATCCAAACACATTGATATAAAGTTTTACTTTATAAAATAGAAAGTTGCTGCTAGAGATGTTTGATGGAATATATCTTAATGAAGTATCAAATTGATGATATCTTCACAAAAAATAATACTAAAATAAAGGTTTGTTGAATTGAGGCTACCAATTCATGGTTAGCCTACTCAAATGACTTATTAATACTCATAAGGAAACCCCCAACGTGCTGTGGATTATATTGAAAAAGGGAAAGATAAAGTAATAACTTTCAACTTTGTAAGAAGTTTTTTCTTATATTTCTTTAATTAATCTGAAGCTATGGTTATTATAAAATGGGGGAGAGAAAAAGAAAAGTGAGAGGAAAAGATAAAAGGTATGGGGAATTTATCCTAACATGGCCATAATATTTTCTTATCACAGAGGGATTAAATTACTTAAAAAAATTACTTTATCTAGTAAGTGTGGTGTGAGGACACTCTCTTTTGGGAAAGTATGTATTTTGGTAAAATTAAAAAAAAATTTAGTTGTGAAAATTTGATGGAAAGTTTGAGACTATTGGGAATCTATCTTAGGAAGAATCAATCTTATAAGATGATGAGTGTGACCAAAAGGTTGGGAAGTAATAGAACTTCTAAGTATTAAATCTAATAATGATTTTCTGATCATGAAGTTCTCATAAATCATGAATAATTTATGATACAATCTGTAGTTAGTGTAAGATAAGTGAATAAAATGTAAATTATTTTGGCTGCTTCTTATCGGTTTGAGAAACACCATAAATAGAAGGATGCAGATCATTGGTATGAGAATCATTAGTGTGATAATATTAGAAGGATTGAGGAATGATCTTGTTAAGTGAAGAATTTGTGATGTTTCTAAAGAGTTTTGAAAGTTGATAGTAAAGTCCGGAGTTAGAATGTTTTCATACTTTCTAACCCAATTCAGAAGATTATTTAACAATCTTGAAGTTCTCATAAATCATGAAAACTATTAGGATAAATGTTTTTGATGAAATGGGGGAATTGTAAATATTGTATCAGTTCCAGAGATCAAGACAAAGTTTTCATTAGATCAAAAAGTACCTGACACAGAATTTTTTAGAAGTCTGAATGAGTTATAGCTGATGAGGTTTAAAGAATTTCAAAGTTGTAGAGTGGAGTTTCTATTATAATGATAATTACATCATAATGAGAATTACATCGTTATGAGGGTTCCATTGGAATCACTCTGGGAAGGAAAGATGATCAGACTAAATCTGAGAAGGAAAGATGATTGGACTGACTTTGAGAAGGAAATTCAATCAGACTAACACTGAATAGAATAGTCAGATCATATTGAGCAGTGGAATATAGTCATATTGTAACGAGAAGAGGAATAAAGTAAAATCATAATGAGTTAATGAAGTTAATTATATTGAAGATAAGGAAGTTAATCAGACTAAAGATGAGGAAGTTAATTATACTGAAGTTGAGGAAGTTAGTCATATTGAACCCGAGGAAGTTAATCAGATCGAAGTTAAAGAAGTTAATCAGATTGAAGATGAGGAAGTTAATCAAACTGATACTGAGGAAGTTAATCATACTGGAGTTTTGGAAATTAATCAGAATGAAGAAAAGTTAGTATGTTCTAGAAGACTGAATTCAGATAAATTTTGAGAATGTTTGAATAAGTCAAAGTTGAAGTTTTAAATGCAAGTGATTTTCAAAGATTTTAATTTTGAGTAAGTGGGATTTTTTTTCATTTTCCACCTTTGATATTCTGAGATTCCTATAAATATAATTATAGTACATTTTTACATTGAAACGTTTTCACCAGAGTAGAAAAGGTGGAGTGATGCATAATTCTTGTCAAAGTTTTCTTTCTGGACTGTGATCTCAAAAGAAGGTTGGACACCCAAAATTTTTGTTAACTAGACTGAGAATATCTGATTGAGGAAGATCATACTAGGAAATTGAGAAGAGTTTGAGTAATTCAGATTGAGAATGAGTTCATCGTATTGAGTCCATCAGACCAAATTCATTGGACCGAGGAAGTTCTGATTGAGTTCTTAGTAGTTTATAGGAAGTGCAAGTTTTGTTATCTAGACAGAATATAAAGTTTCTTTAGGATGATATTGAGAAAGGGAGAATTGTATTGATTTGATCATACTGAGTTAATTGTACTGGGTTCATTGTACCAAAGGTCATGATACCTAGGATTTTTTTTAGAGAAGATTGAAAAAAACCTTAATTATTTTATTTTGGCTCATTTGTTTTTAAGAAAGCTTTATAAACTGATGGGAGTTAGTATAATCATTCCTATAAGGAGATAAAATGTGTATAATGGGAGTCTAAACAAGTTTTATTCACTTCTTCTTAATAGTAATTTTCCATAGACCCACGGGAGTGGCTATGGTAAGGATGTAGGCTCTCACATTGAGGCCAAACCTTGGAAATCTCATGTGATTTACTTTCTTTCATACTTTTTCATGCATGAGTATTTACTAAAAGATGATAATGAAATAAAATTTAAATATTTTCATGGGTTAATTTTTAAAAGTATTGAAAATTAAAAAATTTAACAACTAATTCAAATCCCCTTCTTAGTTGTTATTCGATCCTTTTGAACTTCAAAAAGTAACTACCACATTTTTTTAATAGCCATTGGCCAGCCAATGCTCTACCACCGGCCTACTAATGGTGCTGATCTAGCCCAGGTTAGTAAAGTTGATATCATATTTTTACACCACCTAAACCCTTGTTTTATTTCTTAATCCTCCTACCTTGACCTAAACTATACCCATTCAAACTTTGATAATCTCTTTGGACATATTTGTATCTCCCAATAAGAATCATTGTTGGATCAAAGTTCTAATCGAAGCCATGATCCTCCTTTGGTATGTTTAACTTTGATTTGGTATTGGATATATTTCTTATTTATATCCCACTTTTTTTAACTCTATGGATTGACCATTACAATTATGGGAATTTTTTAGATTCGGGTTTCTAGTCATATTTCTTTTAGATCCATCACAATATTTTGGGATTTTGTATGTATCTCTAAATCTCTTGGTGTGTTGTTCAGGAATTGTGGTGCTAAGTGATTAATTTTGTTTCCATTGTGTTAGAAATTGATAATTTATATATTCTTGAATGGGAACTCATGGTTTAGGGTCCTTCCTCGATTCTTGAGGCTTCAATTTATCTTGTCTTGTGAATCCCATGAGAGTGTTAGAATTCTATGTGTTTCAAGGTATGTGGTTTCATGAATTGACTTTTTTCTACAAACCTTGTTTTATTTCTCCTTTAAATTAGTTTATAAAAAATTTATAGAACATGGGTTATGATATATATTGAAAATGTGTTTCTAAATGGTTTTAAATTCATTAATTGTGATATATGGCAGTTTTGGAAACATTTATGAAAATGGATATCTCCCTTGGTATTGTTTACAAAAAAGGTTTTAAATCATGGTTTATATGGTTTCAAAGATGAAATTACCTTTGAATTATTTTGATATGGTAAACCCAACTGAGATCAATGAATAGGAATGGATCCATCCTCAAGGATTAACTCTTACCCTATAGACTTGTTCTTCTAGGGTAATGTGTGCACCCAGTAGCCTAATTTGTGGCAAGGAGCCACTTCTAAAAGTGAACTCTTACCCCTAGGACTATTATACTAGGGTAAAGTGCAAGTCATGTGGGATAACAATCACATTAATTTTATGAGGATCCTCACTGACCTATAACTAATGTGAACTAAGGGATTGTTTTCCTTGATGACTAACTTTGAAAACTATGTTTTGAATGTTTAGGGAAATGCTATGAAAATTCTATTATTGGTATGTTTTAAAAATTAAAGAAAGTGATTTTTTTTTCATGTTTTATATTAAAATAGTTAAAATTATATCTCATGACTTTATTTTATTTACTCCACCAAAATTGGTTTATTTTATAAAATCTACTTATGAAGCACTTGGTGAGATCCTTCTGGGTTTGTTTTTCTCACACCATGCATACATCTTTGTGTGTATGTAGATCTTATGTAACTATGGGAAAAATGATTAATTGAAACATGCTAGAGGTCCATCGAAAATATTCTTGTAGTAAGTCTTATTTTCAAAAGTATGGGTTTTCTTTCACAAATAATCATTTTTTTCTATTATTTGCGATGAGAAATGTTTCCTGTCTCAAATACATTTGGCGTGCATCCACGATGTAACACCCCAAGTTTTTATGACCTTTTTTTTTTCTGATTTAATTAATTTTATTTGATGTCTTGTGTTTTAATATACACCATATTAAAATTTATTTATATGCTACACCATGTTAAGCTTTCACTACACATAATATCAACTTAGCTTGCGTTACATGTAACACTGAGTTTCTACAATTTTTATTATTATTATAATTATTTAAACAATACTGTTATAACATAACCATTAAAATTAGTAATATGAACAGTAATAACTACTTTTTAAATGTTATTTATAATGTTTTTATATAAATTAAATATATTGATAATAAAATATATAATTTCCAATAAAGTCTTTATGCGTTTGAAAAATACTATTTTTCTCAAAAGAACTGCTTCCTATGACCTTCTGTGAAAAATAATAAAATTAATTTTAGACACCTTTAGAAATTTAATTTGATAAAATAAACTTCATTCTTGAATTCATAATCTAAAAATTATCTTTGGGTAATTCTTTGGGATTTTTATGAAATATTTCATTTTTGGATGACTAGTGAAAAATACTAAATTTTAATTGAAACCTGCATTTTTATATAATTTATTTATGTATTTAAATTATATTTTAATTTGATTTTAAAGAATAAATAGATAAATTATAAATTAATTAATCAAATTTAGGTCATTGTAACCAAATTCACATTGAAATTGGATATAAAAACATTTCAATATTTTGAACATTTTCACTTTTAAAACCCGTCGTCTCATCCTATCTATAGGATGAATTTTAAATTACTTTATACTTATTATGTGATTATAATTTGTAAAAATGGATTCCATATTTATAATCCTTATAATTTATAATTTATAATAATTTCAACTTAATTTTTGACCAAAACTATTAGTGAAAGTAATCAAAATTAATTACAGCGATTAAGGTAAAATGAGTTTACTTAGTGGTTAAACTTTAATTTAAGGTGCAAAATAAACTATAAACATGTAAAAAATCCATTGTATGAACATATTTCGAAAAAATACCTTCTTATATAAAAAATGGACAATTATTGGTGGCACATGATGTAAGGTAGACCTCTCAATAGTGTTTTCCTTTTTATATTTATAAGAATGTTACTCCTCCTCCATTGTAAAAGGGCACTCAACCCCCTTACTAAATCACACCTATCAAGACCTTTTGTTCATCCAAACCCAAAAAAAATTTCCTCTCAACTTCCATACCTTAATCCTATATCCTCCCTTTTGGAATAAATCCAACCAAGGAAGCCCTTTGGTGCAAAATAAAAGGAGTTACCCAAAGAAGAGTTAACATCCTTCCACAAGCACTTTTTATTTATTTATTTTTCTACCCCCTAAATTATTATTATATAAAGATCATATTATAACCTTATTACAATAAATATACTGAGATGTTTTTATGTTAATGTTTTTTACTACACCTACACACACTTCCATCAAATGGGATACACAATCATCGTTCGTACGTACAACGGACTACCACTTCACAAACCGATGTCATTCATTATTCCATTTACACCTTTTCAAGGTTGGGAATAATGATATAATTTATATTTTTATATGGTATATATTATATTTATGATTTATTTACACTTATTTAATTATTATATAACACATACATTCATGCTTTCCATTTTGTGGGAACATGATAACCTCGTTTGTGGATGTGTGTACTACGCCTCCTCAAAGCGATGTGATTCGTTCACACTTTACATAGAATTTATTAAGGATAGTTTTAGTGAAATTATAAGATATGTATGACATAATAATTATACTATAATTATATCACACACACACACACATATTTCATTTAGTTTCTTTCTTTCAATATGATAAGAAAATAGAAACAATGTTCATGCGTATGTACGACCTACCGTCTCCATGAACGGTGTATTTCATTTTCTATTTATATATTTTATAGATTATTATAAATACACATATAATGAATATATATTATATTTATATAACTATTATAATTTTTTATATTGTGAAATCATGATATAAGTAAGAATACCAAAAATATAATAAATCAAAACACATGCAAAAAACAAAGCAGTTATTGGCCGAGACGTAACTTTAACATGAAATTGTTAATAAAATGGTAATAAAATATCATAATAAAATCATGTATGATATGATATAATTTAATATTATTATTTAATAGATTTATAATAAACTTATATTTATTATACTAGAGGTTTGGATGAGTACGAAGAGAGACAAGACATATGGTAAGGAGATTTCTAGTCTCACTATTATTTCTGCGATACTTATGCCATATTCACCACTCATTTATTTTGTGTGGTGTATATAATTACCATTAATTTATTATATTATCCTTATACTTAAATTTATATTTATTTACATATCTATTTTATGATCACTATTTCATGGGGTTTTACATCTCAAAAGTTACCAAATTGGTAAGGTAATTTTTGTCTAAACTTTCCTTCTTTGAGACACATGTTTTGTAATGAACCTATATTATTTTATGAGGTTTATATACTTCCATTTTATATTTTATATCTTTAATATCATTATTTTTATGATATATTAAGCTTCATGTAATTTTTTTATTTCATGGGGATTTTGATTCAAAGTTACCAAATTGGTTAGAGTTTATTACTACAATCTCATCATTTATCAGGATTGTTTATGATTATAATTATATTGATGAAATATTGGGATCCATATATCAATAATTCACAAGAATTTAATTTAATCTATTTATTCATGATATCCTCATGTAATGGTACCATTTTCACACTCTTTGGTACTTAATATTATTAAGAAAACATTTTTAAGAAAATTTGACTTCATTTCTCTCTTCAGTCAAATATCAGTTTTATTCCAAATCCATGTTTTCTAAAAAAGGTTTAAAAAAGTTTTTAAATGATATTTTAATATTATTTTCAATGAAAAATGTTTTCAAAATGTTTTATTTATTTAATTTTTTTTCAAATAAAAAGGACATTTTCCTCAAGAAATGTCTTAAATGGTATTTCAACATTAGTTTCCATCTAAGATGACATACTTTGGTGCTACACATGCCTTTATGAGGATATGATCAAAGGGTACCATTCATATTATTTATCTGAATGGTTTATGTTTTTATCGAATGATGTTTATGAAACCTGCTTCTCTTTCATGGGTTATATGCTTATGAAACCCGCTTCTTTTCATGAGTTATAATTTGATAAAATGATTATGAAACCTATCTATTTTCCACAGGTTATGATATAATGACATGTTTATGATACCTATTTCATTCCATGGGATATGATATAATAAATTTTTCTGATCTAGTGGCACACATATGTATGATTTATTTATGATATTGGTGGGCCTATATCTCTCTCCAATGCATTGAGTAAATATTTATATCTCATGAGATAGACATGGATGGAATAGGGAGTAAACTAAGTTTAGTAAAGGAATTTGTTTGCTAATATGGTATTGGGAGTGAACTTTGACTACAAATATGTTCCTGGTAGTCAACTATGACTACCAAGATGGTTTGGGGAGTGAACCCATTCCACTAAGATGGCCTTGGTATTAAGCCTTTACTACCAAGAAAATTATTTTATATGCTTATGTGTCTTCCAAAATTTCATGCCTTATTCCTATGTTATGCTTTCATATATTATGCTCTTGATTCCCTTATGATTCATGTATTATGAACTGCTAATATTTATTCCATGGTTCATTCTTATAATCTTTGATATACAAGTTATTATATTTTAATGTTACGATCACATTCTCATACCCTTATGCTCATGATTATTCTTACATATCTCCCTTGTTTACCCTTACTGAGTATCTGATCTCACCCCTTTTTATGTTTTCTTTTCCCAGGTTATTAAGATATGTATTATGTATGATGTGTCTAATAAGTATTCTATTCATAGAGAACCTAGTGGGAGATAATGTAGCTCACTTATGTATGAGTGTTTATGTTTCCATATTTCCAAAGGCACTAAACTAATATGGTCTTTAGGTGTCTGTTTGTGTAATGTATTAAGTATTTTGAAAAAATGATATAATGTCTATGTATGAGAAGAGAGGGTCACTATAGTTGGTATGGGAGAAAAATTTTAGTTAACCTTTGGAAATTAGGATAATAATAACCTTAGTGAGATCCCTTAGGATATGTCTCTAAGAAGAATCCTAAGTATGAGTTAAAATATAGGAAAATTTCATAGTATTTTTGTAAAGGATATAGTGAGCGGTTTATTAGAAATACATACTTGTATGGATACTACAAGTGCATGTGGATCTGGAACAAATGTACATAGGGGTAATAACCCTGAAAACACCATATTGATCTAGAATCGATTGGGAACTCGTGCACAACAATGAGCCTTGTTGCACACTTGGTTTGACACTCTCAAGGCATGTGCTTTGGAAATTCAAAAAATCTTCATGAACCATTATAAAGGATTTAACTAGAAGTTGTAAATGAATAACCTAGGATAAAACTAATGTGTCATATATTAATGAAGGTGTCATAATTTAGTCATCCTATAAGTAATTTTTCATGATTATGTGGTTCCCCACTATGATAATTTTTTCCTACTCAATGATTTTTGGTCTTCGTAAATGGATAGAACCTGAAGAAATCACATCAATGCTAATTGTGATTGGAAATGTAAAAATTTATCTCATGATCATCCGAATGCTATGGAGTTGGAATGAACAATCTCATTTCTATGCTCACCCAACTTTCTCATGCTATGAATCATGCTAGACTTCCAAATGAGAAAAGGAGGAAATAACATTCTGTTGAGTCCTTCATGAGGCAACACCCACATCCTTTTAGTGTCTCTTCTAATACACTTTTTTCGGAATAATGGATTGATACCACTAAAAAGATATTATCCATTCTCTAGTTTTTAGAATATGAGAAATTAATTCTAGCTGTTTATCATTTAGAAGGCAAAGCGAACTAGTGGTGGACTCTAATCAAGAATATGTGGCAGTAAGATTAAATTGAATCCATGGATTGGGAAAAGTTAAAAAACTTATTTTTCAATAATTACTTTCCTAATATTCTTCATACAAATATGTAGAAAGAGTTTCACAAGTTAAAGAAAAGGGATGATGAATCTATTTGTACCTATGAATCCAGTTTTACATGATTTGTGAGGTATGTTTCTAGAATTATCATCCCACCCAAAAGTAAAGTTGATAGGTTTTTTAGTGGTTTAATGCCAATTATTATAAGGGAATTATCCATAAGATACTTTATTAGCTCTGGAGATATTTTTCATTGTGAATTCAAGGTTGAGATGGTGGTTGGAGTTACGTATCAATCTCATGGTTTTGACAAGAAATGAAGATGGAGTTGAAAGGAATATCTAAAAACTATGGAGAAAAGAAGACTCACTTTCCTTTATGCTCTAAGTTTGGGAAAAAGAAAAAATTAAATTTTCTTAAGGGGTCTAATAAATGTTTTAAGTTCATAATGGAAGGTCATTGGGAATTTGATTACCAAAGTGATGGGAAGAAGTTAGCTAAAAATGAAAATAGAGAGAAAGATGTATAGAATGAACCTCCCTCGCTACAATGCTAAAACTGTAAAGAGAATGGGAATTATGATAAATAGTTCCCAAACTAGAAGGTTAATAATGAAAATTAACGTCAGAAACCTCTTAAGCTGGGGGACAAGGGAAAATCTCATGCAATCACTGTTTATGATAAGGGGTGCGATAAAAACATGGTGAAAGGTTCACTTACCATCCAATGTAGAACTACTAATGTACTATTTGATTATGGATCTACACACACTTTAATATCTAAAGAATTTTATAAGGGTATTAATATCTCACCCAATTTTTTAGATGTGGAATTAGCAGTGAAAACCCCTAATGGTATGATTATTTCATCTCAAGTGTATGACTCATATCCGATTGATGTTTGTGGAAATATGTTTCATGTAAATCTTATCATTCTTACTATGGTTAACTTTGATGTCATATTAGGCATGGATTTAATTTATCTACATAAATCCAACATTATTTTTTGTGGAAGGGAAGTTAAATTTGATATTTCAAACCAACCTATGATTGTCTATCAATGTGAAGATAAGTATGAAATTTATACGGAGATTACATCCTATGTATGGGTATTAATTCCCATTAAAAATGTGTGTTTATCTAAAATGGTTGGGTAGAAAATTGTAATTGATGAGATGCCTATTGTTTGGGAATTTTTTGATATCTTTCTAGAAGAGTTTTCTAGCCTTTTACTAAAATGTGAAGCTGATTTCTCCATAGAACTCATACATGGTTCCTCAAAAATTTCAAAGACTTCCTATAGAATAACCCTGATTAAGTTACAAGAATTGAAGAAGAAACTCCAAGAAAACCTTGATAAAGGATTCATTTGACCAAGTGTGTCACCTTTTGTTACACCTATTCTTTTTTTGAAAAAGAAATATGTATCAATTCAAATATGCATTTATTATCAGAAGTTGAACAAGATCACAATCAAGAAAAGTATCCTCTTACCCTTAATGATGACTTGTTTGATCAACTGCATGGAGATCAATACTTTTCCAATATTGACCATTGTTCTGGATATCATAAATTGAGGTTCAATAAGAAGGATATACCCAAGACAACATTCCATACAAGGTATGGACACTATGAATATATAGTGATGCCTTTTGGTATTATTAATGACCATGATATATTCATGTTTTTTATGAATAAAGTATTTAGATATTATTCTTTATGATTATTTTTCTGGGGTGCACCACCTCATGTGTTATTATTCTCTGGAATGTATTGTTTCCTCACATTCCTGATTTCAAAAGGTGGGTGACATTCATCACTTTCATCGGCTATGTCTGCACCTTAATCAAAATAGGATGATGATATGTTGGATTCTATTTCCTTGGATTCCTCTTTATAATTCATCACCTAGTCTAGGTCTCCATCATAGATTAATACATGTTCATGAAACTCATTCCAAGTTCCATCTCTTTGTGGACACTGATTAATTATGCTGCTTCTGTCTGGACATTCCAAGGGGTCCTGATAGGGCATCAACCTTCAATCATGGGAGTAGTCACACTGGGAATCACTGGCATGCCTGGATGCTGAAACATTGGTTACCTGTATTGTTCCTCATAAGAGGGCTTCTCATGGGCTTTGAACCCGAGGAATCCCATGGTGATCACAAGGTATCTTATGAAAAAGGCATATCTTTTGAGGTTTTTCTTAGGCTTCCCATGTTTAACACAAGTTACAAGTGTGGTAGGTAGTGAGTTTAACATCTTGTTAAGATAGAGTGGATTGACCAGGACTCTCTCGAGGGAGGATCAGGAAGGTGCATCCCAAGGAGGGAACACCTAAAAGGTTTATCTATGGATGTATTATAATGACCCATAAAATAGGAACCATAAGGGTTGTCCCATAAAGGAAATGTGTCATACCATGAAAGGAGTACATACCTTGGAGAGAGGCACCAAGGTTTACTAGATGGATGGGTCATAATGCCCTATGAGAGCAGACCCATGGTGGAGTGTCCTATAAAGGGAAGGTGTTACACCATGAAGGCTGATCAGAACACCTATAGAGGTGGATTAGAGAGGTTCACCCCTAGGATGGTGACACCAAGTTTTACCATTGGTTGGGATTGAACCTGAAGGAGGTTTCATACATACCCTGTTTAGAAGACAATGATCAAAACCCATGTAGTTTGATGGATGGTGTGGGGATTATGCTCGAGTGTCACCCTTTTCAAGAGGATTGATCTTGGTTGGATTGTGTGGGGCTTATGCATGGGAGCCTCCTAGGTTCTCTTGGGAGAAACAATGATGTGGATAGGGCTTACATGTAGGAATAACCTAGATGGGTGGAATGATATTTCTAAGATGTGGTGGCCCAAATAAAAAACATGATGGATTATGGGTGGTGTGAGTGAAATGGATAGAATGGATGGGGTGGTTGAAGTGTTGGGATTTAACCTCAAGGAGGTTTCCTACATATCCCAGTTATTTGGGAATCAAAGTACACATAGTTATGAATGGGGCGTTGGGGCTTACAACTGAGGAGGATGCCTGAGGAAATGGAGTGTATAGTTGGGGCTAACTCTAGGAGAGATTCCTATTGGGGATGGATAGGTGTCATGGTATCTACTAACCTATAAGCCCAAATGATTCATGCTCAGTGTGAGAAACAAGAGGAAGCAACAGACTTGATGGCCATGGCACAGAGTATGCACTAGTGAGAGATGGTGTGGGGATTATGCATATAAGATTACCAAGGAGGATCTCATTCCATGTTAGGATGATCTTATTCTGTATGAGCGGGTCTTATGCGTGAAATCATCCCATGGAGACAATGCCTAAAGGGAGAGAGAGGTGAGAGTGCTCCGATGCCCATCCCTTCTCTGACCTAGTGGCTAGGGTGGGGGGAGTAAAGGTTTAACCTCCTACAAGAAAGGATAAAAGATTATTCTAAGAAGGATGGATAGGGGGATATCATTCCCTATAGAGAGGATATAATTCCATGTGAGTGGGTTCTCATATCATGTGAAGATATGCGGTATTATGACCATCCTTTTCCACTCATACATAGAGTATATTGGATATACTCTACATGTTAAGGCCATAGTTTAACACCATGTTCTGAGGACGATGGTGCTAGGAAGTTTTATGTCATGTAGCTCAGACATGGGGAAATCACTCGTTACCCCTTTGACATACGTAACTATCGTACATTAACCCTTGGGTGGGGGAATAACTTCAACAATGTTAAGGTGCAAGATGAAAAGTAATAGGCATTAGAGATGTGGAGGAGTGTTTAGTTTCAATATCCTCATTAGTGTACTTATAATGAAAAGTAATAGGCATTAGCGTACCTATGCTAAGAAGTAAGAGGTAGGGAAAATCAACAGGAGACACCCCATGAGGGACTAGGAAATCACAACAAGCAAGTATGGAGTGCTGCATGGAAGAGATGCATGCAATACATGGGAGTTGAACGCAAGAGGGGGTCAAACATAGTGTTTTGGAGTAAATGTAACCCATGAAGATATAAAAAAGGCGTGCACACAATATTGGAGGATTTCACACAATAAGAAGGGTTGAAGGAAAGATTGGATTGTGCATAAGGGTAGGAGGTGTGTGAAAGAGGGGTTTTTCCTACACTTGAATTAGGATTAAAATAAATAGGTGAGGGTTAATCCACCATGGTCCCACAAAAAGGAGGACCCCCAATAAACCTATCACGCAAGATCTTACACCTTGAGGGGTTCATGTCTTTCACACGATCATGGAAGAGGTGTCTTACGCGTAGTAGAGTGACGCTTCAAATTTTGGAGGATCACCCTGAAGAGGGGGGGGGGGGTTCACTTAAATACTTGAGTTTAATATTTCGAGTGTGGAAAAATTCTTCCATGAAACATGATCTATGGGATATGGTGGGCGCATGCGCAAATTTCCCTTTTGATGTCCTATTATGTGTGTAAGCTACCTAAGTACTGATTTCTGCTTTGCATGCACAATTTAGAACCTTTTCACACCTTACTTGGGCTTTTTAGAGGGTTTATTTGAGTCAAAGGGTGCCTTTGATTTACCCAAAGACGGACCATTGCGGGTTCATGTGGAATTAAGTGCCAAAAAATTCCCCCTGTGAAATCTGAATTGAAAGGAGACCAACAGGTCGGGTTTTGAGGGAAATTCCAAAGATATGGGTTTATTCCATAAAGGTGTGTGAAAAAAAGGATCTTAGTGTGGAATTATCCTTATGAAAATGCGAATGAAATGGTCCACATATATAAATATGCGGGGGACCTATGTATAATACCTTGACTTTTCATACGATAGGTGAAAGCTCTCATGCATGAAAGTCTTTATTTTCTACATAGAAAGATGAATCTCAGTTGCTATTTTATGTGAAACCATTACTTTTTCTACACTTCGGACTTTGAATTTTTTTGAACTTTTGTGTGACCACTAGACTGATATTTCACACAGAGCTTCCTTTTGCATGCCATTTTCTTAGCTTTGTTCACTTCAGCCTTTTGGATTTCCAAACTCAACCAAAATGGACAGTAAATAGAATGCTGTTGATATCGAAGCTTGAAAAACCTTGAGAAGAGTATAGATGATCATGAACCCTTAAATAATTCATTCCATGATGGCTATGTCATACAATCAGATGCTATTGGTCATGATGACGCAACCGTATAAAGATTATATCTTGAGCGATATTCTACCACTATAGAATTTCGTCATATGAGATGAAAAAACCATACCATGCTTCAAAAATGATTCACCACAATCATGGTTCATGTATGAAGATAGTCTTCAGCAATAAAAAATCAATGTCCATGGCCACACCACCAGAGATCATCGAGAAATGCCTGTCTATGTCTTGAATGTGAAGTCTAGGATGATCACATGAGATGAGCCGAAGGCATAGGAGTACCCCACCCATTATGCGAGTACGTTCCAAAGAATCATGAGGAATGACAGTGTGGGATAGTAGAAAGACCAAGACCCAAGTTCCAGGGTTAACTTCACAAGTTAATGGGCATGGGCATACTGAGTATTCTACACATGTGAGGAGTTTGGAGAAGAGCTATGCAACATTGGACTGTATGAGGCAGTATGGACATTGCAATTCCATATTTATCATTTACAGGAGCTGGTGCTAGAGTTTCTCAGCCAATGGTCGCTAGACGCAAACACATTCCACCTACACCATGGGTAGGTCGACATTATCTTATGGGACATCCACTGTATTAGAGGTATCCCATTGGAGGGATTCCAATATGATGAGTTCCTTACACTGATGAATACCTGGGAAGATCGTGAGGGGACCCCAATTATAACATGAAATATCTTATAGGTGGTGAAGGAGAAGATTCATATCTATAAAATTCTAAAGGAAATCCCATTCCTGGAATGGTTTGACTAGTTCTTTAAGAAGGACGAGTGGGTAAGGATGTCAGGCTGAGGGAGCAGTGTCCGAGCGTGTTGCAAAGTAGAAAAGAGGGATCATACTGGGTGATCCTAGAGGTGGTAGAATATAAAATATGTGGGTACATCATGGATGAGAGCTAGGACCCCCTGTTTCTTTATACCTCCTTTATCACCACTATCCTGAGTGAGTGGCTGCTACCAGTTAGAGAAACTAGAATGGGGGCACACCCAGGGACCTTAGTGATGGAGAAGATCCTGAAATCTCACAAAAAGATCAACCTAGGAGTGTCTGTTTTAGAGAGGATCTATAGAATTCCTGGACACATCTAAAGGGGAAGCATGTCCAGGAGAATTTTTAGGCTATTTCAAATCCTACATGGCTAGATTACAACACATTTTGGGAAGTACGAATTCTCGAATTCCATCTGTCCTCTAGGAAATGGTCTAAGTCCATCCCTAATAATAATTTTTGGGGTTTAACCACTAACCCTCCACCACGATGCAATCACACTCCACATTGGTAACCATTCAAATTTCAACTTCCATTCCTTCCATACACTAGTTAGCCCAATGTTGGATAAACTGCGAGGTTCATGGGAGTAGAGAGAGCACTTAAAAAGCTTCACGAGTGGTGTGTGGGAGGCTTAGATTGATTGGAAGGTACTTTATGAGATATATGTGCTATATTTATTCACCATGTGTTGACACTCCATTCCATCAAAGAGTTTAAAAAAAGACAAAGGTAATCCCCTTAGAAATAAAATGGAAAAATACATGAATAAAAATCAAGATTTTCAAAGGCATGAATTTTGAATCGCCTTAGTCAAGCCAATACACCGGCGGCACGTAGCCTACTTGCGCGCCCAAGTATGTCGAGTAGCTTACTTGAGTTCTCCTATCTGGCGTGCAAGTCACTTGTGCACCCAAATCATTTCTCCCAAGGTCACTTATTTTCCTATAAATAGACCCTTGGGGCCCCCATTTGTACGGACGGATTTCCTTGAATCCCAATTGTTGCTCTGGTCAGCCAAGTATTTCTCCCCAGTCTTTTGAAACTTTCAAGGTAGTTATTCAACACATTGAGTGGAGGGTTTAAGGTAGGATCATTGGACTTAAGTCCTTTTAGTGTTTGAAAACCATAACACTTGCACGCCTAAAGTGCTCAGCCTCCCCAAGTCAAAAATACTTGCGCGCCTCCCATTCCTCTCACAGGAACTTGAGCGCCCACTTCTTAGATCACCTATGAATACTCTTGAAGGCTTGAGCAAGGTATCACCCAAGTATTACTATATAGACTGTTGGTCACTTAAGTGAACATTAGGTCACCCAAGTGTACTTGAACACCCATACTTGAGCGCCCTTCTCTACTTGGGTGCCCCTCTTTGATTCACTTATTCTCTTCACTCTCTCCAGTCTAAAATCCATCAAGACTTACTTAGCCATTCATGGAAAGTATTATTCTTCATTGGCTCCCTTTTTTGTAAGGGATTCTGTTGAGACCTCCACAGAAACCTCCCGACTTATTAAACCTTTAGAAAAGGCACATCAACTTGTCTCCTATTTGGGTTTGTATTTCCACAGTCATAGGTTTTCCACATTTTTTTATAATGGGGTTAGGGTTAATGGAGTGTATATGGGTTTGTATATCCACAGTCACATGGAACTTTCTCCCAAAAATAGTTTTGGTAAGTTCCTGGTTCTAAGAATAAGGGTTTGGTCCTCGTCCTCGCCCTTCTTAAAGAGCTAGAAACCTCAAATTCCGGTAGGAAAAGTATGGTTCACACCTACTTTTCTTCCTTTTAAATAAAGGAGAAGTCTCCCTCTCCTACCAGGATCAATTTTAGGGAATCCATCCTTGCATGATCCCCTCACCTTCATCCCTTACTCCTTACATTGGATCCTTGTACAATGTAAATAGAACAGGGGGAAGGCTCATCGCCTCACCCTCTTCCACAATCAACACACCCTCTTCTACTAACGTAGGAGGAAAAATTTGAAAGTTTGAATGCCTTTGTTGAATCATTGACATTCTCTTATTTCTCACACCGAGCATGACTCACATGGTCTTAGAGATTTGTCATGATCACAACATTTTCACAATTGAATGAACTATGAGAACTATGATTCCCATCATAATCGGGATACATAGGGAGCCTTCTCAGGGCCCAAGCTCTTTGGATTTTCTCTTCAGGAATCCAACCACAATTCCCCTAATTTGGGCATCCTCCTTAGGAATAAGACTCAAATTCAATCCACAAATCACCAAGGCATCCTTTTTAGGAAGTAATCCCAAACTTATCTCTCTCAAAGGACTATACTCTCCTGTAGTATTTATCAAACTATGTGGGATTTGATTCCCATCTATATGAGATACGTAGGAAGCCTCATTGAGGTTCAAACCCAACACTTCAAATCAACCCTGTTCTTGTTGGGCCATATTCCCAATAGGGTCTGATCCTACTTGGAAACCCATATCTTTTCCAATTTCCTTGGGCTGCTTCAGCATAAGTCCCATGCTAAGTTTCAAATAAGCACATTCCACTTAGAGGTCCTTATCACATGACCTTAAAAGGTATGATGTGTACCATTTAGTGGAACTGAACTAAAAGGGTTATGATTCCTTTCATAAGGATAAATAGGTAGCATATCTTATTGGCATGATACCAAAATCAAACTAAATCTTCATCATCCCTGGATGACAATAAAATTCCAGAGTGCCCCAATGAGTGGCTTAAGAACTAGTATCATCACAATGATGATTAAAAGAATCTCTAAGTAGTATATTAGAGAATACCATTGATTTAAAACCTCGAATACATACAAATATTTCCATTAATGAAGAACCTTGAATGTGTACTAATGATTCTAAAATTTTACACATGTTAATAAGTGATTATAAATTTCAAGGGATACTTATGATATACTTGGTGAATTATTAAGGATTCATGAAAATATTTTAAATTTACAAATAGAGTCCCGAAGTAGACAATAATTCCCCCAAAAAGGGTGTGATGAGTCCGACCTCCCATCCTCTCGACCAATGCACATTCTTAAGTATCATAAAGTTCAAAACTTAACGAACTTCTACCTTGGGAAAGCTAGTCCTCTTTGGATAAAGAACTGTTGGAAGTTTCCAGTTCCATGAATAAATCCAATAGAAACCACTTGAAAATAGTGATTTTTAAATCTAGAACACACATTTCAAGGAACTAAGAAACACCATGAAATTCAGATTCCTCCAATAGGTGGAAAAGAAAATGTATATGGAGGTTCGTGAAGAGCAGCACCCCTACATCCTCTGCCAGCTATGGTGCATGCTGACAACTTCGGGCTTTGGAAAAACTATCATGATGCCACTTATGAAATTTGATGCCAACCTATCAACAGAATATGAAAAAAATTAGGTGGAGAAATATCCATAGGTATCTTGCGAAGACACATTAAAATTATCAAACCCACAAGCGTTGATCCAAAGCTATGGGAAAATGTACAAGTTTCTACCCAAGAGGCAAGTCAATCACCTAGGGTGGAAAAATCCCAGATTGCGGTGATGGGGACATCGCATGGCATGACCACACCCCCACCTTCTGAAGAGGGGTGGTCCCAAAAGTGACCTCAGGGGCTAGAAAAAGAGGCCCCTAGAAAGAAGTTGAGGCATATTTTTCAACCAATTGCTGACACAATCTTCTCAACCCTTTGGTCTGCTTGGAGAACATTACGAAAATTGCTGTCACACAAAGACCTATGGTGGAAACTGAAGCAGGGTTGGATCAAATTTCTAGAATTAAAGCATATTCAAGTGGAATAAGGGATCAAATTCCATCATAGGAATTAATTCCAGATGGACATGGACATTTATGCATGCCAAAGGGGATAATATAAGGCACCTCCTCCCCTGGTGAAGGTAATTATTATCCATGAATTAGATTAAGAGGAAAACCACCTGAGGATGATAGTGAAGAAGATGAAGAAAAAGAATAAGGGGAAGAAGGAGGAGAAGAAAGGGAATCCCAGGGGATATATTCTTATCAGGGGAGTCCCCAAGTGATTGGATAAATCATGGTCTATGAATAAGAGTTCAATGAATATCCCTCGATAAGATTAATTTACTCATGCCTTCCCTTGATCTTTCATTTTTACCACAATTATTTGATAACTGAGAATCATCATGTACAAAAGAAACTTAGCAAAGAGCAAGGTCCCCATACTATAGGGGTGAATAAGTTATAGAAGGTGTGGTAGAGGATGCTCTGGAGCCTACACCCAGGGCCAAGGCAGAGATTGATCCATTCGTGGTTGAGACAGCTAGAGGTGGGCCAACCGTGACTGAGGTGGCTAGTGGTGGGCCAAATGAGGAGGCCAGGGTGGAAATATTATAACCCCATGTGATTAATATCATATATGGGGGACCATTCCTGGTATCCCCATGGAAGAACCCACTACTAGTGAGGCGGAACATCTGAGACGGATCATCATTGAAATTACTCCTCCCCACGGTAAGAGCATATTTCGAATTATCCACTCATAATCAAGATTTCATGGATCTTGAACATCAACATGTTTGTCTATATCATGTATCTATTGCTCAAATAATGTAAGGTAAAATGGCTCCAATTGTCAAAATATCCAGTGTTGAAGGGTCTCTTGTGGTGGAATCCCCTGTAGAAACTCAAGAGATCGATCTAGAAACACTCATCTCCTATAAGTCTTTGATTTTGAAAAGCCAAACATGTCATCAGACAGGAAAACCGACTGAGGTGATTTATTCCATGCAGTGCTCAAAATACTATGAACCCAGTGAGCAGACAGTTCCGAGGAATCCATGGGATCCCTTCTGATGGACATACCCATTCATGAGGAGATAGTCATCCAAGCCTATCCAACTTTGGTGGTTCTGTATGAACAGACAGCTATAATCGCTAGTGATGCTATTGGAAGGCTAGAAATCAATTCTAGAAGGGGAAAGGATATCGAAGAATAATCAAGTTAGGATGGCCTTCCAAATTTCTTGGAACTTATCCTATTAGAGAGAATACTAGAGGAAGATTATAATGCTGATCTCTTGGATGCTTTCCCAGAGTATGAGCCAGTGGATCCAGAGGAGCTGGATGACTTCAACCCTGAGGAGGATGAAGAAAATCTTATTATTTGGTTCAAGTCATGGAGGTGAATTAAGTTCTTTATTGAGACCCCAAATCCAAAAATAGTGATCTATATGGGATCAATTCACCATTGTCTACAAAACATGTGTGCTGGAGGGGTGGATGCTTGAGGCCTTCACGCACTGGTTTGTGATTATCTTTCTGAAAAGATGTGGGAGGGGCACCAACATCAAGAAGTTTCCTAGTGCTCGGAGAAGTTCAACAACATGTGAAAACTTCAAGAAGTCACCCAGAAGATTCAAAACTTGGAGGGGAAAGTAATAAAGTGTACTTCATTCCTTATAACTGAGTTGGAAATTATCAGTAGGCTAAGGGCTCAACTAGAGAAAGCCGAGAACCAAATGAGGTAGACAACTACTCAGATTGTCAATATTCAAGATGAGTGGCTCTGATCATAGAAAAAATATGATGAGATTCATCTAGCATCCAATGATGAGGAATCATAACTTGAGAGTAGGCAAAAAATCCTGGAGGCTACTTGCGAGAGAGTGGCAGTGTTGATGCGCTCAATCACCAGGGTAGTGGTATAGGGTAATTATTTGAGAACTCACGAGAGGATCAAATATGTGGATGAACCCTTCTATACCTCAAATGGTTTTCTTTCCTACTTTTTAAACCTTTCACGTGCATAAAAATGTTAATTTTATTTCTTTAATTATCACACTTCAATCATATTTGCGAGACAACTAATGACCAAACCCTAAGATCACTTGGGACATTCCCAGTGTGACAAACAAAGGACAACCACATAATTGTTTACTTTGTATGAGAGTTTTGGATAATCATAGAATACTCAAGGTCTTATATTATTTATTGACCATATAGAGTTCTCATTTTGAGAGAGTCTGTGGCTGGAGAATAGGGATCTCAGAGCAACCAACTTTCTTTTCCCAACATGCTCTAGTGCATGAACGGGATAACTCCAGGGGTGTTGGAATCTATCTGAACAAAGGGTAATGGGAAGTGTGAATCACAATACCCAAAATTTAGAAAAAATGGGAGCTATGTCATGATATAAGATAACTATTGACCATGTTTGAAATACGGTATCCATATCACTTATCCAGGAATGGGGAAAAACAAACGAGGGTCGATCATTGACCATGCTCAAAACATGGATCCTATCTCGAAATGTCATCCAAAGTCTTTGAGAATGTTGGGCTAGGAAGGTAGGTGAGCTGAAGCGGCATGAGACCAGGCCATTTGGGGGTCCCTTCAGACATAGAAGGGGACGAGGTTCCAAATAAGGAGAATACAAAGCATGGAAGTGGAGTGATGAAATGTTCTAATTAATTTCAACACACTTAGAATTATGTCACCATGGATTTGAACACATCGGTGTAAGAATATTGGTCTAAAAAAGATCAAACCTTTATCCTAGGGGAGCATCATCTCATATTCCAATTGAGAGAAGAAAAAGTAAACACTGTGGTAGATGACCATCATTAGAAAATGACCTCTCAGGTAAGGGATTATGATTTTTTTAGTTTTACATCATGCAACTGAGGATGATTGAAACACAGTTTAAAATCATATGATGAGGATTAAGTAAGGTAAAATTTAACATCATGTGATCAAGACACATCTTTTAGTTTAACATCACGTGACCTAGATGTTGCACATAGTTTAAGGTCATAATTCCTAGACCCTGGACAACAGTTTAAATTCATGTTGCATGGATTATAGGAATGTCTATTACTAGAATATTTGTGTGTAATAGAGGAAGTAAACTTGATGTGATTGATCTAAAGGAGTCTCATGCACCACACAATTATCATTTAATAAATGATAAGGAGGCTTCCCAAAATAGGCATATGTGGTATATAAGAGTGACAAACCTGATGTGAATGAAGCCCGAAGGGGCTTAGGGCCATACCACAATTTCCCAATGATGCTCTTAGTTTAGGGTCATAGAGTTTGGACCAAAATTACTCATATGTGGCTCAAACACATCATTACGCACCCTACCAGAATTATTAATCTCACATAATTCATGTTTGGTGTGGGAAAAAAGTAATGGTATAGGGGGTATACCCAACATGTGGTAGCACACATTATAAGTGAAGGAGAGGGTGGAATTACACCATAATACAAGGGAGTGGAAAGGAAGTAACTTAATAATTTCAAGGTTTGGATAATGGGGATATTGGAGAGTAATTATTGACTACTAAATATATTTTAAACATAGGGACCATTACCATAGTAGTCAAGAATGAGAAGAGAAAACGCAGAATCAATCATTGACCTAGTTTGAAACATAGGATTTGATGTTTTCTACCAGGTATCCATTAGGGAGTTGGATCGACATAGGATGTGAGCCATAATGTCATGATACCATCACATATAGGGGGTCCTTCTAGATTTGAAAGATGATGGAAATCCGAATTTGGAAAAGCTTGAAGTGTGGAATAGTGCATATCTGAAAGTGGAATCCCAAACCGGATAGTACAAGCAGTATAAAGTCATGTTTCTTAGACTATGGAAAATTTTTTCATTATAAGGGTATATATGTGGAATGAAATAGATAAAACTAGATGTGAAAAAGCACTAAGAGAACCCCACATACCACATAGATACCTTAAATGAATTGAGAAAATCTTGGGATCATAGTGTTTGGACCATAATCAAGGCTAAGTGTCCAGAAGATGGATAAACTTATATCTAGGACCGTAGAAAAAATATCCTAGCATTGATATGTATATAATAGGGATATGAATAAAGCCACATGTAGTTATGGAACACAGTGTGGTAGAAGACCAACACTATTAGGGATAATCCTCTATAGCTAGGGAACTAAATCATCCCACGATTATCAGGGGAATCCTAAACCTATTTAGGGTACAGTTTTAGTTTAATATCAAGCATTGAGGATGTTGACTTTTAGTTTAAGGGAATAGAGTTTGGTCTAGGGGATATGGTGTCTCAAATGTTTATATATAACGCGGTATTATAAAAAAATCTTTGTAAATGAGGCCAAGAAGGCTCAACACCACACGACACATCCCGAAAGAGACATGTGCACAGTTTAAAGTCTTGATTCTTGGACTATAAGATCTTATTTTAAGGTCATGGAGTTCAGAACTAGGGGCGGAGGCTCCCTAAAATTGGTATATGTGTCATGGAGGAATAGAAATCTAACATGAATGAAGGCTTAAGAGGCCCTATGATGCACCACATTTTGTTGTACATGATTTGGAGATTGGCCCAGTAGATTTCCATATGGCACGAATGGAAGGAATACCGCACTTGAATGTGTCAAGGAGGCTCACGTTTCATAAATAAATAATGAGGATGAAAAATAAAAAGGGATATGAAAATGAAATCAGGCTCAAAGAAAAAGTGTTTGGGCGTCGCTATATATCCCATAAGGATGGGAATCAAGCCACATGTAGCAGTTTAATGTCATTTGATAAAGAAGTAGGTGAAAAAATGTTAAAGAGAGATAATGTTGCATATGGGACCAAGATTGGTAATCCGGTAATCACTATGTATCCCATGAGGGTAGGAATACAGCCACATGTAGTTCTTGAAAGAGGACTCCTCTTCGTAGGTCTGACTTGTATATAGGGATCATGGAATTTTTTTTCTATTTTTTTTCTCCTCTTTTTTTTTGAGTGGATAGAATATGATGGAAAATATTGGCATAACTAAATATCCTATTCAGACAGTAATCAAACCATACTTAATTATTAATAGGTATCATGGTATATGAATATTTCCAAAGGTGATGTCCTCTTAGGAAAGAAAAACACAATGCTATGTCATTTTCCATTTTTGCGGACAGGATGATGATATCACAGTTTAAGGTCATGTGATAGGACCAGTTCGTGCATTTTAATGTCATGAGGTAAGGACACTGGTTTCTATATAGTTTGTTATCATGTGGCTAGGAAGATGACTATAACACAATTTATCATCATGCAACTTGGAAGTTTATGGGAGAGGTGTTCTAAAGGGGATGTGTATGGCATGACAACTATAACCTGATGTGAACGAGGTCCATAGAGGCCCACACCACACCATAGAATCCCAAGTAAATCCCATAAATAGTTTAAAGTCATGATGTTTGGACTCTGGAACCCAGTTTAATGTCGTGTTCTTGGGACGTTGGTATGTGACTTTTAAAGTCACACAGATAGTACCATCAATTTTGTGTAGTTTAACATCATGCATCTAGGATGATACAATTCTTAGTTTAAGGTCATAGAATTCAGAGCATTGGATATTAGTTTAAGGTCGTAGAGTTTGGAACTTAGGATGGGAATCTTAACCAAGAGATATATATGAGGAATGGTATGAGTAATCCAATGTGAATGAAGTCCATGGAGGTTTGCGCCACATGACACACTCTGTGGTATATTCACAGAGTTTATAGTCACGATTCTTGGATTTAGGTGCCCAGTTTAACATCATGTTCCTGGGACACTGATACATTCCTTTTAAGGTCATGTAGAAAGGACCATCTATGCTGTGTAGTTTAATGTCATGCAACTAGGACAATATAGTTCTTAGTAAGGATGATGGTTCCTCTTTTATGCAAAGTACTATATGATAAACTTGTCATTGGTTTGAGGAGTTATACACTCTCCATCCATGGTGATCAAAGAGTATGCACCATTGGGATAGACCTTATTTATTACCTCCCACTTAGGTTCCAACATTGGTGGATTTATGTCAGGTATCATCTGTGTTCAGAGATACGACACTGTATCACCTTAGAGGAAAGAGTGAAGGAAAACCTTCTTATAGAAAGCTATGGATATCTTGTTCTGGTTCCTCTCTAGATTGTGCAAGGCCTAAAGCCTGTTTTCATCGAGGCATTCTAGTTCATCTAGATGGATCCTGGATATCTTTTCTAACATCTTCTAATTATATATAGCTATTTGTAGAGATGGAAACTGGACCTCGATGGTTAGGACTACCTCTGTTCCGTACACCAGGGAATATGGAGTCACCTAGTTGGAATTGTGGGTCATTGTCTGATAATCCCAGTGGGTGTTGGGGAGATTTTCCTGCCAAATTTTATTATTCCCAAGCACCATATTCTACAAAATGTTTGAGAGGGTTTTGTTGAACACATCGATCCATCCATTTTCCTACATTTGGTAGTAGGAATTATGGTTAAACCAGATGTTATACTTGGAATACAACTTCTTCATCTTAGTAGCCTGGAAGTTAGTTCCATTTTCTGGGAGAAAAGCATGAGGGAATCCAAATTTATAAATGACATGTGAGATAAAAAATTATACCAATGATTGGGCCTTTAATTCATTGAGAGGAATCGCTTATGCCCATTTGGAGAAGAAATTTGTTGTTGTAACAATGAACCTCCATTAGCAGGATGTCACTAGTGAATATAGTGTCAAAACATCTAGTCACTTGATTGCAAAGGGCCAAGAATACTTGGTAGTATGGAGGGGATCAAGTAGTCAAAGAAAAATGTTGGCATGGATTTGACATTAATGTAACCTCTTGGAAAACTCAATACATTAATGGACCATGGTGGGACAAAAGTAGCACAGCCTATGAATCTAGTGAGAGAATTTCAACCCTGACTAATGAGAACCACATGAACCGACATAAAATTTCTGTATAACCTAGGTAATCTCACCTCTTTGAATGAAATGGAGGAGAATACCATAAAACACACATTTTTTGAGATTATTCTTGGGGTTGGGCCCACTCTAGAGGGTGAACTAAGTGGTATGTCGACAGATTCATTCACGTTCATCTTGATCTGATGGAAGAATACCATGTTGGAGATACTTGATGAAGTGAGTCATCCAATTAGAGGTTTCTTTAGATCTAGGGGGATATGGAGTTCTCAATGTGGATTCACCAATGGTCATGTGGTTTACATACTAGCTATCACCATCATTTTAAATGAAGGGAGCGACAAATCCCCGATGTGACACATGAATGAATTGGTCATCTTGGTTAGGCTCTACGAGAGATGCGGCTAAACTGGACAGGGTTTCAGCTCAACCATTCTATGATCAGGGGATATGAGTCACCTCTGGATGAAAAGGAAACTAGGATATCATCTTGAGAGTGTGATCCATCAATGGAATGAGCTCTCTATTTCTAACAATGTAATCACCATTGATTTGTTTGGTGACTAACTCAGAGTCTCCCTTCACATGAAAGCAGGGATCATCAATATCGAGGTCCAACTCAAGAACAATAATAAGATCCTGATACTATGCTTCATTTTTGGTGAAACCCTCTAATATCAGGAATGGGTAGGGTGGGAAAACCTATGTTGGGGTGATGAAAACAATCTCCAGGCCTACCATGTTGAGTATGGGATTATTGAGCTTTTTATCAGTTGGGCTCCAAGAGGCACCATCGAAATTCATCTTAAAACATGAAATAACATGGTCCACTAAGATAATGGACTCATCTTGGAAGTCAAGATCCAGATACTTCTTCTCCAGGGATGTATGGGAGGCCAATAAGTCTACCAATTCCCGACCCTTGACGAATTTCTATGGGATGAACCTGATGTCGAACTTTTGAAGAATCGCCACCCAGTATGCCAAATGGCCTATCAATATAGGGAAGTTCAAGATATACATCAATGGATCCATACATGATACTAACTATTTCTCATGATGCTGCAAATAATTTTACAACTTATGCACTGCAAAAACCAGCACGAGGCAACTCTTCTCGATAGGATAATATCTGGTCTCTATGCCAAGGAGCATGTAACTAAGATAATATAAACTGTTCTCTATCCCTTCACCATTCTTAAGGGTGATCAGTGCACTGAGGGATCATTCCAGGGTAGTCACATAAAGGAACAAAGGGTTCCTTAAGATGGGTGGTATCTAAACCGGAGGCTATAGTAGATACTGCTAAATTTCCACGAATGCAGCCTAATACTCTTCATACCATTGGTAGAAGACACCTTTATTTATGAGGCTGGAGAAGTGATTACAATTTCTAAATAGATTCACAATGAATCAGTGAATATAGGATAAGTGTCCTTGAAGGTTTCAAAGATCTCAGAGATTGATCATAGGAGGCATCTAGATGATATCCTTGATCTTCACTCAACTTATATCAATGCCTCTATATCTGACGATAAAGACAAGAAAATTCCCAGAGGTAACTCCAAAGTCACACTTCAAGGGGTTTATCTTCAGATTCTAGGAGTGGATGAAGCTGAACACTTTCTAAATATATTTGAGGTGGTCTTGAAACTGATGGTATTTGACCAACAAATCATCCACATAACATTCCACTAGTATCCCAAGGATCGATTTGAAGATGCAGTGTATGACTCGCTGATATGTGGATCCTATATTATTCAAACTGAAGGGAATTACCTGATTGAATAAATTCACCTATGATGATTTAAAATAAGTAGACTCATCATATTTGGGGGCTATCTGAATCTGATTATATCCGTAAGATACATCCATAAAGGAGAGATCCTGGAACCCAGCTATGGTGTCGATCAACAACTCTATCAATGGAAGGGGAAAATAATCTTTCAGACAGTAACGAATAAGGTCCCAAAAGTTTATACAGACTCTGATTTTCCTATTCTTCTTCCTGATGGGTACAATATTTTCCTTCCACTTAGGGTACTAAACTTCCTTAACAAATTTGGATTTGAGGAGCTTATAAACTTTGACCTAGACTATGGTTCCATGAGAAGGGTGCATTTTTCTAGGAGTCTGCTTGAACCCATGATGATTCACTGGAATACCAAGATGGTGGAAAATGTCATGAGGTTATAGCCTAATAATATCATCATATATCCAATAAAATACATCGCAATGTTACTTCTGGAAGTCCACATACTACTGCTATTCTTTTACAGGCATGAATACACTGACCATCATTGGCCTTGGATCTTTATCTGTACCAAGGTTCACCTATACCATCTCATCGACAGTGGTGGAGAAACCCTCTTCTAATGTGGGAGGATAATCTTCCAAATCTTCCTCATCATCTAAAGTATAGAAATCATTGAGATGAGTTGTGTCATCTAGGATGAATAACTCCAGGGGAACACTGGTGTTGGCTTAGGTGGCAGATGATAAATCCTCATTGAGAGATTTTTGAATTGTAGACACCATGGAAATGGGGGTTGTTGACCTGATTCCACTAGTAATTTGACCATGAGGTCCATACTTGATGTCAAAGTAGTGGTGGAAGGTTGGTTTCTGGTGACTCAACCCAGCCCTACAGAATAGATGTAAGTGCTATAGAATGGAGGCCATTGGGTGATCATCTTGATACTTCACAGGGGAAGGGGTTTTTGGTATCACTTGAGCCTACTATATTTAGTAATATGAGGTAATATTCCAAAATTCCTTATATCTGGGGACACTCCTTCCCTTATTCTTAGAAACAATGAAGCCGTGTCCCATTTCCGGGGTTATGGCATCTAACCGGTGAATTGAGAGGATGAAGGCATTGTTCAAGTCTATCAACGAGTTGTCTAAAATTTTACTATGCTTAAACCTATTGTATTTAACTTTATTACCCTTTATTTAGTAATATATAACATCCATATAGTGGGATTCACAATATTTAAAGGGAGATGAATCACCTTGGAGTATTCCTACTCGACTGTTGAGGGAGTACTTGAGGTATTTGTGGTATGAGGAGGGAATTACTGCATGTATATAGAGCCAAGGCCTACCCATCAGTGAATTGTAGGAAGCATCCTATGATACAAACAAAAATTCAATGTTTACTACCAAGTAATTGAGCTGGGTCTTTAAGAAAATTCGACCACATGATTTTTTCTCAGTCAGATCATAACCCTGAATCTTCAGGTCAGAGGGGCTCAGATCTGCTTCAGTCAGCCCCAACTAGAGGAGCATTCAGGTTGGGATGAGACTGATCCCAAAACCTGTGTTATCTAAACAACAATAGACCTCCACAGCAATGAAGTGACCAGTAATGTAAAGTGGGAGAATGTTCCTCTATATTAGGGATCCCTCATCCTCTCATGAGATTGAGATGATTGATTGACATTCTTCTCACTCAACTTCCTCAGTATGGAAGATTTTTGTGAATGCTACCTCTGTCTCAAACTGGAGGTGGATTATCAAAGATTCTGCAAGAGCTTCAAACATATCCTATGATAAGTGAAGGGCATCAAGTATTGGGAGTTTTATAGTAATTTTGGCGAGGTATTTAAGCACATCATACTTCCTTGATAGACACACATTTCTACCCAAAGGTGGATCCTCTTTAGTATAAGGCATGATAAGAACTGCTATCTACACTAGGGGATCCTGAATAGTTCTGGAAACTGTTCATTAGAAAACCCTCCCAGAATCACCACTGGATGATTATCAGCTAAATGAGGCATGGCTATAACCAAACACAACTGACCATGATACAGTAACGACTGTTCTTCCTGGTAGAGTATCATTATTAGAGGTGATGAAAAATATTAAAATAAATTTTGAGAGTATTATTATTTCTAATCTTTCTGAAGATACTACTGATTATCGCTCAAATTTACCCAAGAGATGAAGGTAGAACGATCCTTGTAGTCTAGCTTGGGTTGTCGAATCCACAGAGACCTAAGAAGTAAGCTATAGACACACACATTCTATGGATTGTTTTTGGATATGAAGTGGACAACTTGGGTTGATTTTAGATGGGTTTAAGGTATCACTAATAGTTTTAAGTTAATTTAAATTAAGGTAATGAGTTGATCCTAGGTTATCACCCGGGGTGGATTGGATGAATTTATTTTTTTAATGATTACAATTTCTTATAATTGAGATGGGTTCATTTAAGAAGATCAAACATAATCATCACTTAATATTTTAATGCCTACACACCCTAATAATAATCACCCATACACTTGAAGGATCAAAGCATTGAACACTCCAAGGTAAAAGTTCGTATTAGCACTTGAAATGTGTGACCTTAAATTCAATAAGGATGAAGATGTTTTAAAATCATCAAATGAAAATCTCATTTAAAAGAAGTGATTAGCCATTAATGGAGTGAGAAATAACATCCAATCCAGACCCTTTCTACTCCCTTGAATCAACCCATAAAATATTTATCCCTCCATTGATTCTATGGTTTCAATGGAAGTGTAAAGTAGACTCATGAGGGAGGAAATGGAGAAGTAAAAAAAAAAACACAATAAAATAACAATCACTCCACCGTTGTGTGATAATATCACAAGGTTTGGTATGAAAAATTTCACACCTTGAACCAAAAGTATCAAATTGATAAGGATAGGAACATAATAATAAGAGAAGAAGAACTTTTATCAAGAAACAAGGATGAATTAATACAACTTACATGTGGAAGACAAATTTGAGACAACAAGACTGCAACATAACATTACAATGAGAGAAAGATAAAAGATCCAAAAAATACTCCACCACAACTACCTTAAATAGGCATTTTTGAGACCTTGGTTCGATCCTCCAACAGTCCAAGTCTCCTCAATTAATTGTGGTAGGCCCTAGGTGGGTGGAAAGTAAGGGAGAGTTGATTTTTCCACCCTCAACCCGAGGTGGAAGCCAACTTTCCTTCACCGAACAGAAGCGCTTGGAAGACCTTCTATATGGTAGAATCAGAGTGGGCCATAGAAGAATAAAATGGATCATCTGATTTCTTCTAACCGTATATAAAATTTGGTCTCATTTGGAGTTGTGGATTCAGTGATATGATCATATTAGTGGGATGTTTTTCTGGGCCACAGAATCTGGCCCATTATTTTATCTCTAACTTGGGTCGCTTAAATAACCATAATGAATGCAGAATTAGCACTGTCTCATGAACAATTATTCGTTCAACTATATTTATTCTAGTAGCCTACGAATTTTGGGATTCATTGGGCCTGTATTGTGGGCCCCACAGTCTCATCAGTGGGCTAGTGTCCAATCTGGCTTCTCCAGAATTGTTTTCATTCATCAAAAAATATCCCCATATTCTTCCATGAATTCTCCATTGATACCTAAATGAAACATGATAATATTGAATTTTAGATAAATTTCCCAAAATATCAAATTGAAATATGGATAATTACATTTCTTATAATCAGATGACTCATTAGGCCTAAATTGGTGTACATTAGGCATGAAGTGCACAAATGATGAGAATGGATGTTCAAAATCAAAATCCACTAACTCAGTCCCATAAGATCAAAAATGAACATTTAATAGCATTAAAATGTAATTAAAATATGTGTTTTTATTGGATAATCAACTACTATCTCATTTCTGCAACATGCATGGCTTGGCTTGAGGCATTAACTTTAGAATTCCGACAATTCGCATATCCTCATATCCTTTGACAATGGCGTTGACCAGAGACATTTGGGGAGCATGAATAATTCTCCTAATTGTTGAGGACCATCTAGGGATCCACCAAATCAACAATATTCATGGAGGCATACTCCTTCTCATCATCATAGGAATATTTCAATGCTAGATGAACTCTAGGGATGATTCCCATATCTAGAGGCATGAATTCTCTAAGAGTGAGAGACGACTTCAATGTCGGTGGGGGATTTTGTTTTCCCTTGTTCCATTAGTGTATTATATTAAGATATGAATAAGTCTATGATGTGGATGTATATGCATTATCCAGAGAAGGCACGATGAATTTAGAAGGTTCGGGTCAGCCTAAGTGGGAAAGAATGATGCTATGTGCATGAGAGACTACTCTATGAACCAACTAGTCATTATACTTTTGAGTTCTATGACCAGATACTTGCTTCCATTCACTGAAACCTCCATTATCACTATCTATCTTAGAGAAAACACATGTCACCTGCACTAGGATGAGGCCCAATTTGAATACACCATTATCTACTTGGTATTGGATACAATATTTGAACATATATCATTTCTTGATGGTATGTTTGAGGATCCTATGGTAAAGGTGGTAGTCAGGGTGATCAGTGAGCTCAAAATCATGAGGCTTTCTACACTCTGGCAGCTTCAAGACCCCTTACCCCAAGGAACTATTGAAATAACCATGAACTTGTGTATCCTTGAAGGAGTAGGCCTGATTTTTCCTATCCTGTAAGGGATCTGTAGGATCTTGGCCCTGACGAGGGACTTGAGGCACATTCTATCACCTAGGTGGTGGTGCTTGGTGGGGCGGTGCCTACTGATTCTGTTCTGTGTGAGGTGGGTCATGAGGCTACTACACTCGGTGAGGTAGTGCATGATGAGGTTCTGCTGGAAACAGTTCTAATGGCTCTAGAGCCACTCCCTATACTGTATAGGTAGTCTATTCCTTGGTGGTTCCTCTTGAAGGAGTGGGGAGAGGCAATGGATGTGTTTTCTTGGATTGTTATATGGATTCCTCTAGGCATTGATCCTTATCAGAGAAATCTTGGAATCCACCTAGTAAGTTCTAAGTGATCAGTAAAGGGATCAACTTAGTTTTAATGTTCCCCACACACATCGTTAAAAACTTATCCTGAGTCAGTGTCATATAAAGTGAGTGCATGAGGCCCTTCCACCAGGCGACAAAGTATGTGATGTGCTCTTATGGCAGTTTCTTTTACTTGAAAAGGTTGGAAATACTAATATTTCATGTGGTGGAGATGAAATGGTAGAAAAAATACCTGTGGAGATCTTTCTAGCCAGTGATAGACCCAACAGGTAACTAGGTATACCAGAGGAACTTCATCCCTTCTAATGTATAAATAAAACATTAGATATTGGAAGCCTATTTTTGCTATAGAGTTCCCAACATGGGTCCGTACCTTGAGATGACGTGGTAAAAATTCTACAACAGTTTCCCTATCCCATTGAAGGGGACAAAGGTATAATTCCCAAAATCCAGAGGTGCTCGTATATCATCCACCCCTGGCAGATACGGCTTACCATCAGGTGGGATTTCCACTTGTTAAGTTTCTAGGGATTCTAGGTGAGAAATGAGAGTGTCTATCAAATTTTCTTGTTGTGGATTCTTGTATTGGAGAGGATTATTGACCACCAATGCATTGACAGGAACATGAACATAATAGGAAAGATCAGTGGCTTGTGAGGTAGTTTGTGGAGAAGCCTTCAGAACTGATTGTGGGGAAGCTCGATCCAAATCCTGAGGGGGGTTATCATGATGATCAAGAGGATTTGGTAACACATACCATGATAATTTTTTACACACTCCAATTTCTACCCTATCAAGATGTGTAGGATTTTTATGATCTATTCAGAGCATATGGCTGAGAATGACTTGTGGGTGCCCCTACTGCCCTACCTGGGGAGGAACATGATATTGTTTAGGATTTCCATAGTCTAGATGCTGTTATGAAAGGCGTTCAGTAAAGATCTCATCAATGAGCCTCTTTTTATCTATGATCTGCTGGAGCAAGGAAACCATGGTGGGATCGACCTTTGTATTCTACGTGACATCAGATGGATCAATGATATTAGAGTTCCTGATCTTTCATTTACCCTTATTAAGGTATCGACCGATGTGTAATGATGCAGAGGGTTCTATGAGTCTGAGTTCCTACCTTTGCAGACCAGTGAGAACACCTGTATGAGGGTCCACATGATATTGCACCACTCTAGGGGGTAGGTCTTCTTTATCAGACCATGTGTTGGTGTCCCTCTCCTTGAGTAATCCAAGATCAACCATATTCACCATGACTTTTCCTGGAGGCATATCCTAAATGTCACCGAATAGGTCCGTATGTTGCAAGATGGGACTAAAATGGAGAGTATCGTACAACCCCCAGCCCTATATCTTCACATGTGGTAAATACTCTTCAATAATTCTGTGAATCACAATGAATATCTAAACACATTTTTGTTAGAGGGTCTAATGATAGCTGGGTGGTGTAAGGTGCTGGGCCACTGGGAGTGATCCTAGCTCAACCATACAACATTGTTGGTTGATATCATCAAAATTATCCTACCTCTTTGGTTAGACCAATTGATGGTCACAGAGCCGAAAACACGTCTCCCAGATGGTTCATAGGAATCACATATCCTCAACCTAAGAGAGGTACTCATGAATGTTGAAGTCGGGGGTTGTAATCAGCCAAAACACTTCCAACATTTGATTAGTGGCCAAAGTGTCCCATAGGATTCCCTATTAGGAAGTAAGGTCTGACTCTTCATTGGCCTGGGCATTGATCAATGTTGGATAAAGAATTGATGATGTAACTAATTGGGATTGGTGTGGTGATGGACTTACCGATGGAGGAGACACTACGTAGGTTTCTTAATCTCCATACATTGGGTCATCTCTTAGTGGTTTTACCAAATGCATCATCATGTCCATATAGGATCGGGTATTTACCACTTCCTCATGTGAAAGGGTGGAAACTATTAGTGGTGAGTCTGGTGGGTGTTCTTAGTCTATCAAAATCTTGAAAAAATATCCATGATATCGAGTGGAGGGAGAGAAATGAATCTGGAAATGAAAGAGATGAATGTATCATGAAACCTTGAAAGGGATCCAAATATTCCTCCTCCTACAAGTACCTGTGAATGGATTTGGGTATTTTGTTGATCTCACCTTCTGGGATCCTACCCCAGATTCTGATGCAGATGACTAGGGTGAAGGCTCTATAATGTAATCACATTTTTCTTTGAAATATGATAGGCAAACAAGATTAACAATGAATCAGTGCTTCTCAGAGTTTTGACTTCGATGGCGACGAATCACCATTTTTCCCCAGGATGACTCTTTAGGGAAGGGTGGTTCTTCATCATGGGGATGACTTCTATGTGGGTTGGTGATGGAGAAGGAAGGGAATCTTCTTGATCTGGATGGGATATAGAGAGCACCTCTGTATTGGTCACTGTCAGAGCAGGGAAGACCTCCGCTTGGAGTGATATGATAATGGGGAGGGCCTCCACTATGGGTGTTAACATAGTAGGGAGGACCTCTGCTTTGGTTGGTAGGAACATGGGGAGGACATCTCTGTTGTTTGTGAGCATGGGGAGGACCTTCTCTTGGGTGAGTTGAGGTATGATGAGGGACTTCACACTGATTAAACTAAAGATGAGGTGGACCACTGTGCTGGGAAGAATTATTATAGGGAGGACCTCCATTCTGGTTGCTGGACATGTGGAGAGGACCTCTATGGTGGTGAGTGCTGTATCGGGGAGGACCTCTGCTCATGTTGATAGAAACATGGAGAGGACCTCCATTTTGGGTATGAGAGCAGGGATGACCTCAACCCTAACTAGCTGTAGCATAGGTAGTACCTTCATGTTGGCTGAAAATGATTGCACGAGTAGGTACTTTGAACTGATCATCTTTGTTGGCATTAATTAGGCCTGGTCGGAGCCCTATTTTGTGGCTCCTAAGTAGTAGTCATAGATGGTAAGACCTGGAAATACATTACCTCCTCAACATAGGGGAGTTAATAATAGGAACTATTTGAGGAGAGGCTCTCAAAGTGGTTGGTTACTGGAGTGGGGAGCAGTGGCTCTCTGTGTAGCCCTTGGGGGTAGCGGTGTTAGCGGGGCGTAGAATCCTTTACATCCTGGTGGGCTATGTCCCTCATATGAATGACGAAATCCTTCTTGTACCATCATATGAGGCTTTCCATTACTATCCTCTCTATGATCTCCAAGGGTGAGACATGGTATGGGAACCTAGTAGCCATAGTCACAACTGGAGTCACGACGAAGTGGGAGTCGTGTGGGATTATCGCATCGACATTTCTCAGACTCCTACATTTGTGTGTGGGAGGCAACTATTTTTCTTTATCTAAGGTCCTGTAAAGCAGAAAGATTCATCCATCAATATAGATTATAGGAAATCAATTCCCAATTCCCTAACATCATCCAATATTCCATGGCTAGAGAGAGAGATCCAGGCTGATGATGTCACAGACTAGAATTCCTAATGATTAAATACCCTTATTTCTAGAGATTTCCATGCTGGGGAAACTATTTTCCTAGTGGGACCCAACATTGGATATCTAGATCTGATGAAATTATCATTTATGGATGTATCAAACACTACTAGTCCCCATGTTTAGAAGAATAGTTTCACATCGAGTTCACCATTTCTGTTTCCGATGCTTTTGCTAAGGTTCTCCACCTTGCATGGTATTATTCGCTAGAATGTGTTGTTTCCCCACATTCATAATTTCCAAATGTAGTTGATATTCATCACTTTCATCGATAATGTCTACTTCTTGATTGAAAATGGGATGATGGGATGTTAGTTTCTCCTTCCTTGGATTCCTCCTTAAAATTCGTCACCTAGTCCGAATCTCCATCATAGATTAAGATGTGTTCATGAAAATCATTCCTAGTGCCATATATTTTTGAAAAATAGTTAATTATATTGCTTATGTCTGGACATTACTATGGTTCTTGATAGGGCAATAAACTTTGATCAGGGGAGTAGTCATGTTGGGCATCACTGACATGTCTGGACACTGGAACATTGGTCACCTATATTCTTCCTCATAAGAGGGCTTGTCATGGGCGTGAAACTTGATGAATAACACGGTGATCAAGAGGAATCTTATTCCAAAGGAATTTATTTCTACATTTTCCTCAAGAATCCCATGTTTAACATGATTTAGGAGTGTGGTAGGTCATGATTTTAACATCTTGAGGAGACGAAATAGACTGATCAGGATGTTCTCAAGGGCGGATTAGGATGATGTATCTCTTAGAGGTAACACCTAAAAGGTTTACCAATGGATGGATCATAAATCCCCATAAAGGAGAATCTAAGAGATGTGTCCCATAAAGGAAAGGTATCATACCATGAAAGGGGTTCATAACTAGGAGGGAGACACCGAGGTTTATTGGATGTATGGGTTAGAATGCCTTATGAGAGCAAACTTAGGGTGGCGTGTCCCATAAAGGGAAGATGTCACACCATGAAGGCTGATCAGAACACCTATATAGGTAGATCAGAGATGTGAACCCCTAGGATGGGGACACCGAGGTTTACCATTGGTTGGGATTGAACCTCAAGGGGGCATCCTACATTCCCTGTTTAGAAGACATGAATAAAAAACCACATAGTTTAATGGATGACCTGAGGCTTACACTTGAGTGATTGCCTTCGTAAGAGGATTGATATTGGTTGGATTGTGTTGGATTGTGCTGGGCTTATGAATGGAAGCTACTTGGGTGCTGCTGGGAGCAGTGATGATGTGCATGGGGCTTGCGTGTTGGAATGACCCAGATGGGTGACATGATCTTTCTAGGATGTGGCGGCCCAGATAAAAAATAGGATGGATTATGGGTGGTGTGATTGAAATGGATGGAATGGATGTGGTGGTTGAAGTGTTGGGATTTAACCTTAGGGAGGTTTCCTATATATCCCAGTTAGTTGGGAATCAAAGTCCACATAATTCTAAACGGGGTGTTGAGGCTTACACTCAAGGAGGAGGCCTGAATAAATAGAGTGTATGGTTGGGGATTAATCCAGGAGGGATTCCCATTAAGTATGGATAGGTTTCATGGTTGCTAATAACTTTTAAGACCACATGATTCATGCTCGGTGTGATAAACAGAAGGAAGCAGTAGTATTGATAGCCGTGGCATGAAGGATACACCAACGAGATATGGTGTGGTGCTTACACATAGAAGATGCTCAAGGATCTCATTCCACATGAGGAGGATATCATTCCATATAAGTATGTCTTATGTGTGAAAGTAAACAATGGTTATAAATCCCAAAGGTAGAGAGAGTTGAGAGGGATCTGGTGCCCATCCCTTCTTTAACCTAGTGGCCGAAGGGGGGAAGGAGGAGAAAAGGTGCTACCTCCTGCAAGAAAGGCTAGGAGCTTACTCCAGGAATAATGCCTAGGTGGTTATCATTTCCTATAGAGAGAATCTAATTCCATCTGAAGAGGGTCTCATCTTGTATGAGGATAGGAAGTATGAAGACCATACATTTCCACTCATACATGAGTATCCTGAAAATACTCTATAGAGTGAGGACATAGTTTAACGTCATGTACCGAGGAGGATGGTGCTAGGAATTTTTACGTCATGCAACTCAGATGTGGGGGACTCACTCCTTACCCATTAGGCTTACATAACTATCACACATTAAACATTAGGAGGGGGATGAATTGAGCAATGCTAGGGTGAAATGGTGTGGAGGAGTATTCAATCATGAGGTACCTATGTTGAAAATAAGGAGGCATTAGCGTACCTATGCTAAGAAGAAATAGGTAAGGAAATGAAATAGGATACACCCCGTGAGGGACCAAGAAATAACTATGAGAAAGCTTGGAGGGATGCCAGGAAGATATGTGTGAAAGACATGGGATTTATGTTCAAGAGGGCCTTAAATAGGTTGATTTGGAGTAAAAAAACTCGTGGAGTTTTATGAAATGGGTATACACAATATTGGAGTCTTGTATGAAAGAACAAGGGATTAACATTGCACACAAGGGTAGGAGGTAGGCGTATGGGGGGAGTTTTTTCACACAATTTACTTAGGATTAAAAGAAACAGGATAGGGTCAAACTACCATGTTCCAACACGAAGACAGACCCCCAGGGAGCCTATCACGCAAGATCTCATACCTTGAGGGGTTCATGTATTTTGTGCAGTCGTGAAAGAGGTGTCTTATGCACAAAAGATAAAAGCTTTGACTTTTAGAGGATCACCCTAAATAAGGGGGGATTAAATATATAGATAAATATTTTGTATGATGCATGTAAGATTTTGGGTACAAAAAAGGTCTTCGTACAACAGGATCTCCGGGATGCGGTGGGAACATGTGCAATGGGCCCGCTTGATGTCACATTGAGCGCGTAATAAACTTACACACCGATTTCTAATTTACGTGCACAATTAGGAACTCACACACACCTTCCTTGGGATTTTTGGAGGGTTCTGTTGAGTCAAAGAGTGCCTTTGGTTTACCAAAATATGGATCGTTCTGACTTCATGTGGAATTCAGCGCCAAAAATTACCATGACCATTTTGTGGTAGTATTTATATACGATATTATTACCTATAAAAATATCAAGTAGGAGCATGGAGACCACTTGATAATTTTACTAAATAACCTAAATAAGGATAAAATATATGAAAAATTTACAAAGTGTGAATTTTGACTATAAAAGGTTTCATTTTCAGGTTATATAATCTCAAGAGAGTGTGTAAGAGTAGATCCATCAAAGATAGAGGCTATTAAATGTTTTCCTAGACCAACCACAGTGATAGAGATCTGAAGTTTTCTTGGTTTAACTGGAAATTATCAAATTATTTTGGAGAATATCTCATGACTATCCAATATTCTCACCAAGTTAACTTGTATGGGTTCCAAGTTCTTCTGGAAAGATGAATGTGTGGAAAATTTTAAAGAATCGAAGAGAAGCTTAGTTAGTGCACCTGTGCTTACATTACCCTATAGTGGATAAGGGTTTGTAATCTATAGTGATGAATCTAAGAAGGGATTGGGATGTTTTCTTATGTATAATAATATGGTTATATCCTATGATTCTTTATAATTGAAGATTCATGAGAAAAACTATCCAACTCATGATTTGGATTTAGCTGTGGTAATTTTGGCATTAAAGATGCATAGGCATTATATTTATGGAGATAAGTGTGATATATACAACAATAATAAAAGTTTAAAGTATATATTCATATACAAAAAGTTTAACATGAACCTGAGAAGATGTTTAGATATGATAAAGGATTATGACTGCTCAATACATTACCACCTTGGGAAAGTGAACAAGGTAGTCGATGCTTTGAGTTGAAAGGATCATGCTAGCTTATCCATGATGAGGATCAGAAAAGATCCAATATTTTTAGATTTGAAAAGGATGCACCTATAAATCTTGAAGTAAGGGAAAAATATTATCTTTCTTAGTTGAATGTTCAACCATCAATCCAAGTAAATATTAAAGAGGTGTAAAATGAAGTTTTAGAACTATAGAATAAGGTTAGAAATGATCCCAAGTTTAACCTTGATCAGGATGTAATGATAAGGTTTAGGAACCATGTATGTGTTCCTTCCATACTAGATTTGAAGAGGGATATATTAGAGGATGCTCATAGTTATTAATTATCTATTCAACCTAGATGTATGAAGATGTATAGATATTTGAAATAATATTTATAGTGGGATGGAATGAAGAGAGATATTACAGAGTTTGTATCCCGGTTCGTGGTATAACAACAAGTTAAGGATGAAAGAAAAAAGTCTAAGGGGATATTACATACTTTAGCCACACTAGGATGGAAATGAAAGAACATCACTCTAGATTTTGTCGTCGGACTCCCTAAAACCTATAAAGGATTTAATTGTTTATGGGTGGTATTCGATCACCTTAAAAATTCAGCACACTTCATCCCTATTAGATAATAATTCTCTCTGGATTAGATTTCCAAGATATACATTAAGGAATTGGTAAGGTTACATGAAACACCAAATTCTATTTCATCTGATCATGATCCAAGTTTTACCTAAATGTTCTAGTGAAGTCTTTAAAAAAAAACTTGATATGAAAATTGAGTTTAAACACTTCTTATCATCCTCATATGGATGGTCAGTCTGAAATAAAAATTAAAACTCTAGAGGATTTTTTGAGATCTTGTTAATTGGATTCAAAAGGTGGTTGGGATTAACACCTTCCTCTTGTTGAGTTTTCTTACAAAAATATATTTCACTCAATAATTCATATATCTCATTATGAAGATCTCTATGTAAATAAATGTATATCTCCAACATGATAGATGAAGTTAGAGAAAGAAATATATTGGGACCTGAGATATTTGAAGAAATGGTCGAGAAGGTTAGAACCATTCGAAAACATATCAAGGTATCTCAAAGTCTATAGAAAAGTTTTACTGATAACCGTTTTCATGATCTATAATTTGAAGTTAGTGAAATGGTTTTTCTACAAATCTCACCCTGGAAGAAGGTTATGAGATTCGGGAAGAAAGGGAAACTAAGCCTTAGGTATATCAGTCCTTTTGAAATTATTGATTGTATCAGGATAGTATAATATCACTTGTAACTTCAAAAAAACCTCTCAAAAGTCCACAATGATTTATATTTATCTCTCCTAAGGAATTACATACCTGACTCTTTACATGTACTGAACGCAGTGTTTATGGAACTGGAGCATGATCTTTCATGTGAGGAACAACCAATTGAAATTTTGGACCTTAGAGAGAATTTTATACAAAACAAGACCACTAACTTGGTCAAAGTTATTTAGAGAAATAAAAAGTTATAAGAAGTTAAATGGGAACTTGAGGATATGATTAAGCATAATTATCTTTATTTTTTTGTATCAGAATGATGAATTTCTAGAGAAAAATTCATTTTAAGGGGGGTAGAATGTAAAACCCCAAATTTTTAGGATTTTTTTTGATTAAATTAATTTTATTTGATGTATTGTGTTTCAATATAAAATATGTTAAAATTTCATTATATGCTACACCATTTTACACTTTTACTACACATAACATCGACTTAGCTTGTGTTACACGTAACACTGAGTTTCTATGAAACAACATTTTATTATTATAATTATTTAAACATGAATATTATAACATAGATGTTAAACTTAGTAATATGAATTTTAATAAATACATTTGAAATATTATTTATAATTATTTTACACAAATTAATCATATTGATAATAAAATATATAATTTTGGTAAAGTCTTTATGTGTTTGAGAAATACCATTTTCTCAAAAGAACGGCTTTTTATGACATTATATGAATGATAATATAATTAATTTTAGAAAATTTTAGAAATTTAATTTGATAAAATAAACTTAATTTTTGAATTAATAATGTAGAAATTATCTTAGGGTGAATTTTTGGTATTTTTTTTGAAATATTTCATTTTTGGATGAACAGTGAAAAATGCTGAATTTTAATTGAAAACTATTTTTTCGTCTAATATATTTATATAGTTAAATTATATTTTAATTTCCTTTTAAAGAATATATATATATATTATACATAAATTAATACAATTTTGGTCATTGGAACCAATTTCACATTGAAATTGGATATAAAAACATTTCAATCTTTTGAACTTTTCACTTTAAAAACCAAACATCTCATCCCGTCTGTGAGATTAATTCTAAACTAATTTCTTCTATTTTAGTGATTATAATTTGAAAAAATTAATTCCATATTTTGAATCATCATAATTTTTAATGTATAATAAGGTCATATTAATTTTTTACCAAAAATATTAGTGAAAGTAATTAAAATTAATTATAATGATTAAGCTAAAAATGAGTTTACTTGATGGTTAAACTTTAATTTAAGGGGAAAAATAAACTAGAAACATATCCAAAATATATTTTTTGGACATATTTCTACCAATTCACCAATTGGATAAAAAATTTACAAGTATTGGAGGCACATGATATAAGGGAGACCTCACAATAGTGTTTTCGTTTTTATATTTACAAGAATGCCATCCCCCCTCCACTATAAAAGGGCACTCGACCCCCCTCATTTCTTCACACCTATAAATCCATTTTTATCATCCTAAAACTACCCAAATATCTTACCAAATTAACTACCATAATTCTAAAAGTTTTACTTTGGGAATAAATCCAACCAATGAAGCCCTTTGGTGCAAACCAAAAGGAGTTACCCAAAGAAGTGGTAACATTATTCCACAAGCACTTTTGTTTTATTTATTTCTCCACCACTCAATTATTATTATATCAAGATTATATAATAAAATTATTATCCTCAAAATAATAATATTTTTATGATAAATTTTCTACCCACACCTACACACACTTCTATGTAATCATCATTCATGTGCACGACGGACTACCGCCTCGCGAACTGATATCGTTCGTTCTTTCATTTAAACTGTTCATGGTAGTGAATAGTTATTTAATTTCTGTTTTTATATGATATATATGATATTTATGATTTATTTATTCCTATTTAATTATTATATAACAAAAAATTCATGCTTTCCATTTTGTGGGAATATGATAACGTCGTTTGTGGATGTGGGGACTACCGCCTCCTCAAAGCAATGTGATTCATTCACACTTTACATGGAATATATTAAGAATGAGTTTAGTGAATGTATATGATATATATGAAATAATAATTATAATATAATGATATATATATATATATACATATATGTCATTTACATTCTTTCAATACAACAAGAAAATGAAAACAACGTTTATGTGTATGTACAACCTACCATCTCCATAAACGGTGTGTTTCATTTTCTATTTCTATATTTTATATATTATTATGAATAAATATACAATTAAAATATATATTAATTATATCATGGTTATCTTTTGGGATATTATGAAATCATTAAATAATTAAGAGGACAAAAAATATATCAAATCAAGACACATGTGAAAAACAAAGCGGTTATTATCTGAAATGTAACTTTAACATGGAATTGTTAATAAAATAGTAATAAAAGTCATAATAAAATTATATATGGTATGATATAATTAAATATTATTTTTAATATATGTATAATAAACTTATATTTATTATATATGAGTTTTGAATGACTATGATGAGAGTCAAGACATTATGTAAGGGGATTTCTAGTCTCACTTTTATTTCTACGAGACTTATGCCATATTCAGCACTCGTTTATTTTGTATGGTGAATATAATTCCCATGAATGTATTATAAGATAATTATACTTAAATTTATGGGTATTTACATATTCATTTTCTGATCTCTATTTAATGTGGGTTTATGGCTCAAAATTTACCAAATCGGTAAGGTAATTTTGTCTCAATTCGCTTTCTTTGAGACACATGTTTTGTTATGAACATATATTATTTTACGAGGTGAATATAATTCCATTTTAGATGTTATATAATGAATATAATTATTTTAATGATATTTTAATCTTCATTTAATTCTATTATTTCATGGTAATTTTGATTTATATTTACCAAAGTGGTGAGAATTTATTGCTACAATCTCATCATTTATCGGGACTATTTATAATCATGCTTCCATTGATGAAATTTTCTAATAAATCTATCATAAATTATCAATAATTTTCTTATACTATGGTTATTAATGATATCATCATGTAATGGTACCATTTTTACATGATTTTTTACTTAATATTATTAAGAAAACGTTTTTAAGGAAATATGATTTCATTTCTCTCTCTGATCAGAAATCTGTTTTCTTCCAAATCCATGTATTCTAAAAACGTTTTAAAAAATGTTTTGAAATAAAATTTTAAGCTTATTTTCAAATAAAAAGATTTTGAAAATGTTTTATGAATTAAAAAAAATGTTTTTAGACATGAAAAATTTATTTTCCTCAAGAAATATTTTAAATAATATTTCAAAATTATTTTCCATGTGAGATAACATACTTTGGTGTTACTCATGCCTTTATGGGGATATGATCAAAGGGTACCATTCATATTATTTTGCTAAATGTTTTATGTTTTGATAAAATTATTTTTATGAAACACTTTTATCTTCCATGAGTTATATTCTTACGAAACCTTCTTCTTTTCATGAGTTACGCGTTGATGAAATGATTATGAAACCTATATCTTTTCAACAATTTATGATATGATGATTTGTTTAGGATACCCATTTCATTCGATGGGTTATTATATGATGAATATTTATGATCTAGTGGAACACATATTTATGATTTCATTAGGATATGGGTTGGACCTATATCTCCTTCCAATGCATTGTGTAAATATTTATATCTCACGAGATAAACATGGCTGGAATAGGGAGTAAACTCAGTTCAGTAAAAGAATTTGTCCTCTATGTTGGTCTAGGGTGTGAAAATTGACTGTTAAGACGGTCATGGGTGTCAACCATGACTTCCAAGATGGTTTGGGGAGTGAAAACATTCCAATAAGATGAGATTTGAATTAATCCTTGACTACTATGAAAATCATTTTATATGCTTACGTATCTGCCACAATTCCATGACTTATTCTTATGTTATGATTTCATGGATTATGCTCTTGATTTACTTATGATTCATGTATTATGAACTGCCAATCTTTATGAAATGATTCACATTTATGATATTTGATATTAAGGGTATGATATTCTAATATTATGATCACATTCTTATACCCTTATGCTTATGATTATGCTTATATACCTCCCTTCTTTACCCTTATTGAGCATCTGACCTCTCCCCTTTTTATGTTTCCTTTCACTAGGTTATGAAGATATTTATTATGTATGATGTGTATAAGAAGGGTTCTAGTCATGGAGAACCTAGTGGGAGATAATTTATCTCACTTATATACCAGTATTTATGTTTCTATGTTTCTGAAGGCACTAAACTAATACGGTCTTTGGGTGTATGTTTGTGTAATGTATTAAGTATTCCAAAAAAATGGTGTATTTTTTATGTATGAGAAGTGAGGGTCGCTATATGCTCTATACGATGGGAAGAATTATTTTTGATGAGAATATATAACCCATCAAAAATAATATATTTACAGAATACTATTTGCGATGGAACCCGCTGCAAATAACTTTTATATCACTACCACATTTATTTATGGTGAGTACTATTTGTGACAGAACCCATAAAAAATAAAAATATTTGCGACAAGAATCCCATCACAAAAAATCTTATCGTTAATAATCTAACCTATATATATTCCCCACTAGTCTAATTTTTTCTCCAGATCTTCTCACCTCTCTAGTCTTCTCCTCTTCACTCCTTGATTTTTCCATTATTTTTTTTAATTTTTAAAGGGTAGTAATCCTTTCAGATTCAAATTAGTATTGGAATTCTGATAAAGCATCAATTTTGATGTATTTGTTTAATTATTTTATTTTATTTTATACTAGAAATTAGTATTATTAATTTGTAGTAATTAGTTTTAATTAGAAATAATTTGTTGTAATTAACAGTAATTAGTTATAATTAGTAGTAATTAGTTACAATTAGCAGTAACTACTTATAATTAGAAAATATTAATTATAATTGATAAATAATTAGTATTAATTAATAGATTCTAGTAATAATTAATAGAACTTAGTAGTAATTAATAAAAATTTCTAGTAATTAGTAACAATTAAGAGTAATTTGTAATCAGTAGTAATGAACAATGATTTTCAGTAATTAATGATAAATATTAATAATTTAAAAACATTTAATAAAAATTAATAGTAATCTGTAAAAATTAGAAGTAATCAGTAAAAAATAGCTGTAATTATTAAAAATTAGTGTTAATTATTAAAAATTAGCAGCAATTTGTGGAAATTAGTTAAAATTAGCGGCAATTAGTGGTAATTAGTAAAAATTAGTGGTAATTTGTGGTAATTAGTAAAAATTAGTGGTAACTAATAAAAATTAGGTATAATTAGAGGCAACTAGTAAAACTTAGACATTATTAGTAAAAATTAGCGGTAATTAGTGGTAATTAGTAAAATTTAGTGGCAATTAGCGATAATTAATTAAAATTAGAAACAATTGATGGTTATTAGTAAAATTTATTAACATTTAGTAAAAATTATCTATATTTAGTAGAAATTAATGGCATTCAGTAAACATTTGTGGCTATCAGTAAAAAATAGCAGTAATCAGTAATTAACGATAAATATTAATAATTTAAAAACAATTAGTAATAATCAATGGTTATTAGAGGTCATTATTAAATATTAGTGGTAATTTTTAAAGATTAGCAATAATTATCCGTGATTAGTAAAAATTAGTATCTATTAGTAAAATTTAGTTAAAATAAAAAAAATTACCAAAAATTAGTAAAAAATAGTTGAAATCAGTAAAAATTAGTGGTAATAATTAACCAAAAACATCAACAATTATCTAATATTGTCCACAATTATCTTTAATTATCCAATATTAACCACAATTAGTAATATAAGTTTGAATAAGGGTCATGAGGGAAGCATAAAGCAGAGTGAATGAAGGTGATAATACAATGAAAGAATTTTGGTGCCCCAATATTCAGACTATTTAGAGGAGAGGTAGTTATGGGTAAACCAACAAGTGATGGAAGAGGAAATAGATGCAAGAGGTAACAATGAAATGATTAGGGAGTTTTTTTTTACCTTTTTGGTTAAACCATGATGAAATAATAAAAATAGTATGTTCAATATAATTATATGTTATTATGTTAATGGAATGATCTATATCTATCTCCTCTACCATCATATGGGAAACAAAACCGTCGATTGTGTTTATGATGGACTACCACCTTGCGAATTGATATAATTTGATTTCCATCATAACCTATCACATATATATATATACTGATATATTTAAAGTATATATTGATATGATATTTATGACATAATTATATTTATGGAATTATAATATTACATCTACATTCTTACCTTCCATTCTGTTGAAAAACGATAACGTCGCACATGTGTATGTTTAAACTACCGCCTTCACGAAGTAATGTGATACATTTTTAATTTTATTTTATCATAGATGGTAATAAGGATCAATTTAATGAATATATATGATATATATGATATAATAATTATTCTTTAAAGGTTAAATATTATTTACCATTATTTTATTCCACCCTTTGAAAAAATGGAAATAATGTTTATGTATACGTACGACCTACCGTCTCCATGAACGCTGTAATTCATTTTTATATCTCTAATTTTGTGGATGAATCTAAATAAATATATAATGAATATATATTTTATTTATATCATCTTTACTATTCTTAATATTATGTAACCATAATCAAAGCCCAAATACAAAAACTACAGACTCAAAACATACATAAAAAACTAAGTAGTTATTACCTAAAACAATGATTTTAATAAAGAATTGTTAATAAATAGGTGATATAAGGTTATAAGTAAATAATATATGGTATGTTATATATTATTATGGTTCTATAATATATTTATAATAAATATATATTTATTATACATGAGTTTTGAACACGTATGAAAGAATTTAGACTTGAGGTAATGGTTTATCATCGCAAATTATCTTCTTCGGGACATATGTTTTGTTGCACACCTATATTATTTTATGAGGTGTAATTACTTAAATTTGACATTTTATATCATGAATTTATTTTTAATCATGATATTTAAAATTTTATTTGAAGATACTAATTAATGGGGCTTATGATTCAAAAGTTACTAAAGTGGTAAAGTGTTTTCTTCTCACTTTTATTTCCATGGGACACATGCCATATTCAACACTTATTTATTTTGTGTGGTATATATACTTACCATTAAGGTATTTTATGTTTATTCACTTAAAAATTATTGTATATACATGTCCATATAATTTTATTTCTTTCATTGGTCGTATGATTCAAAAGTTTACAAAGTGGTAAGGGTTTTGTGAGACAATCTCATTGATTATTGAGATTGTTTATTATTATGCTTATTATTATGAAATAATTTTATACATCTTTCAATAAATTAATTTATTTTCTTGTAATATATTTATTTATATAAATTACATGTTTTCCTTTAATTTTACTCTCTTTATACACTCAAGAGTTCAAAAGAATGGTTTTAAGGAAAACTGACTTTATTTTTCTCTTCGATCAAAATTAATTTTTTTCCATATCCATGTTTTCTAAAAATATTTTCAAGAATGTTTTTAACATTCCTCTATAATTTATAAAAGTTATTTTTACCCATGTTTTAGTATTTAAAAAATGTTTTAAAATAAATCTTCTTATTGTTTTCGGAATAATATATTTTTGACTTTTTACCACAAATATGAAAGGAATCATTTTTTTTACTTACACGACATGATTTTTTTTTCACCATCATGAAACCTAAATTATTTGAAGATTTATTTGAAAGTTTCGATGTTTATTTTCAAATAAAAAATTTTCTTTAATATTTGGTAATTTTTAGATTTTAAATAAGTGATTTCAAAGTGGATTTTTTTCAAGAAATATTACAAGTGGTCTTTTAAAATAAATTTCCTTCTAAGATGGAATCCTATGATGTTTATTAATCATTAATGGAGATACTATTTAATGATAACATCTTTATTATTTCTCTGTATGGTTTGTGATTATGATGACAATATGTTTACAAAACTCATTCCTTATCCATGAGTTATGCTACAATGAATTTATAAAATGATTATGAAGCCTATTTCTTTTCCATGGGTTATTTATGGATAAAATATTTTCAAAACACATTTCTTTTTATGGGTTATGATACTTTGAATGTTTTATTATTTTGTGGAACAAATTTTTAAGATTTTTATTTTGTGATGGGTGGACCGAGAATTATATAGCTATCCAATGCTTTGGGTAAAGAAGGATATATAATGATATAAATAGGAATATAATTGTGAGTGGACCCGATTTAGTAATGGAATTTATCCACTATGATAGTCTTGGGAGTTAACCTTGATAATTATGATGGTTTAGTGAGTGAACTCAATCCACTATGATAGTCTTGGCATTGAGCCTTGACTGCTAAGGAAATGATTTTATAAGCTTTTTTGTATGCCACAAATACATGTATTATGAAAATGTTATGCCATTATGGATACTATTATTTGATTAATTTATGATTAATATCTTGTGAAATTCTAGGCATTATACTATGACTCAATATTATGATCTATGATATCCATGGCATGGTTTTCAAATGCTATGATCATGTTCTCATACCCTTATACTCATGTCATTTTTTAGTGATCATTGATATCTCCCATGTTTACCTTTATTGATAATTTGATATCACCCTTTATTAAGTTTTATTTTCCCCAGGTTATGAATAAAGGTATTAAGTGGGATATTTCTAATAAGGGTGATAGTTATGAATATCTAGTTGTTTATGTATCTTATTTTCCAAAGGCACTAGAACTATATGATTATGTCATGGATCATTATGTTATGTAATGAATATTCATATACTATGGTGTATTATTTATGTATGAAAATTATGGTTCTACATAAATATATTTTAAGTGAATGTGATTAGGGATAAATTTTCTTGGTGGATTGATTATAGTGGTACATGACATGCGTGGAACCACAAATATATCTTCAAGAGGATGGAATCAATCAAAGATGGGATGTTTCTCTACATGGGTAACTATAAAATCATAAACATATAAAGGAATAAATTATTGATATTATAGGTATCCAAGACTTTTACACATATTGTTACATGATTTTAAATATTAACAGCCCATAAACACAACCCAAAGTTTATGAGCTCTAGTGTCTTTATAAGAGTAGGTTCATAATACATAAAAAATAAACTAAAACAAAACACCTTTATTTTATTATCCTTAAGGATATCCTAAATCAATTCAAGATTCTAAAATCATATAGAATAAACCGGGAAATAAATATAAGAAAGGGGTGAGCTATAAAGTCTAGCAAGGTAATAAACATGATAACGAGGCATAACATATGAGTCAAACAGTATAACATGATATCATAAAAGAGAAGGCTCATGGATAATCACATGTGATCATAAAATGAGGAAAATGGAATCATAAGATCATGGAAAAATAAAAAAGTGTAAGAAACATATAAAAATACATAATCATAAGTCAAGGCTGACTATAATGACAACATCACATGCTGGAAAAATTTCCATCATGGATTAGGTTTACTCCCATTAAATGAAATGGGTTACGTAATCTTTATTCATATCATAATAAAATAAGATTAAAAAATATTCCAAATATAAGAAGGAATTAAATATTTTGTAATTTCATATCTGATAACACAAGTATAGGTATTAAAATATGACGTTCATTTGAAAAAACACCATGATAAAGGATAGAGAATTTGGAATATAAATAATCTTTCAAAATGGCGTTTTAAAGAATCCATTAATGACTTTTGGAGAAAGAGTAAGTACTGAATTTTATTTGAAAACCAGAGGTAAACTAAAATGGTAATACCAAAAATATTTATTTATGAAATCATTATTTAGAATAATGAATTTAAATGATCATTACGTAAAAGGATTAAGGGACAGAAAATCCCCCTTAACCGGGTTTGATTTTAAATAAGGCACTTGAAAATGGACTTAATGCATGTATTACCCCATAAAATAAAGGGATAATAATATTTTAATATATATAAGATATATATATATAAATATATAATCATTAAATATTATAAAAAAGAGAGATAAAGTGAGTTATAGAGAGAAAGGTCATAACCTAAAGAAAAAGGGTGGTTTGGAGAGATCACTTACCTTATGTACCAGAATCATTCTGCACCTGAAATTAATGTCCTGAATTATAAAATTAATTCAATAAATTACTTAATTAATAATTATTTTCATATATATTTTATTTATCATAATTATATTATGTTTGTTTATGAAAATTTAATTGAGATATAAAGGTTAATTTTGTTGTTTCAAGGGCGTTCGTTTCAAGGTTCCATGGTCGGATAACTTATGTATAATTATTGAAGTTCTTTTCAAATGGGAATAAAATATCAAATTGAAATGAAATTGTATTAATGTAATTTCATAAATTGTATTGTTCCCAAATATCCTTCAGTTTTCTGATATAGGGATGACTCAGTTAAGAAAATGTTAATGTTATGCAGTTAGTTCATTTAGGCGGTTTTACTGACCATCAAGAACTAGTTTCATTTTATTTAATATTATGTCTAAAATCAATTAAAGAATATGAAATAAGTTTTAATATATTTATTTTAATATTATTTAACCATAATAATGTTTTTATGACCATCCTTGAAGGTGATAATGGAAAATGAGAACTCATCATCCACAGAGGCAGTGAACCGACATAATATAGAAAATGTTTTTTTAGAATAAGAGGAGAACAAAATAGGATATATGATAGATATTAAATTATCACTATTAAATTATAGTTTATATATTATAATTTAGTTATTATTATATGTTGGATGAGGGAGGTGAGAAGAAGGTAGATAAAGAAAATAATTTAAAAGAGGTAGTTTTAGAATATTACCTCTTGAATGCCGTCTCCTTGAAAAAAGTATTAAGGCACTTTAAATTGGTATTTTTGTGATACTAGTTGTAATTATAAATGGGAGAGAGTATTGGAAATATAATTGTGTAGAAATTTGGAAAACCCAAAGGCTTATAATGTGTGAAGATATGGGGTTTTGAGGGGTGGTATTTATAAGGGGAGGAGGGGTGTTTTTGAATATTATACTCATTAGTTTATTATTTTGGATCAAGAATACCAATAATATTGATTATTATGAATATATATAATAAATAATTATTGTGATTTATAAATAATGGGTTATTGCACCATTAATGACTCAAAAAATATTGTATTTACCTTATATTGTTAAATATCATATTTTGTTGTATTTCACTATTCACTAAAAATAAACTATTTTAGAAAAAGACAAAAAAATCACCTGAATCAATTTTTAATATTAATATTCCAAAAATTAATTCTATTTTATAAAAATAATTTTCTAAATACGATAAATTTAATTTTTAAATAAAATTTTCATTTATTTGAAAAATAACAATTTTAGTATTATGATCAATTTTATGACCTTTTGAAAAATTACATAATATAGCATAAAATTTTATTGTCATTATAATAAAACATAATATCAATTTATAAACACATTTTGTGAAAATAAAATTTCTTTTAAATCATTATATTTGTCATAAAAATGAAAATAAAATGTATATGTTTTGAAAAAATAAGAACACTTATTTTACCATTTGAAAATCATTTATCTACTTTTATCAAAACATAAATATGGAATATTTTAATTTTATAAGATACTTAAATATTATTTTACACTTCCACATGAGAGGATACCATTCTAATAGCCAGGTTCCTATTCCTAATGGTCATATTACTATGCTAATGGTCAAGTTACTATTCTGATGGTTAGAAAACTACTCTAACTATTTGATTTGTAATAGTCATATGTGTTCCCCAATTCCTATAAATATATCATATTTCATTAATTCAAAATTAAAATATATTTTCTATCTTATTCATATATATTTTCAATTTAAATATGAATATTTCATTACTAATATAATGCTTCATTTCCACAGTGTTGTTCTCGAGTGCAGCTATTCTGGTGGACCAAGCAGATCCAAATTTTCATATTTTAGTTATCATAATTTATGTTTTTTATCCCATTATAATATTTTTAATTACTATGTCCATTTTTATTTTATAAATGTAATGTTCAAGTAAATATAATAAAATATTGTTGGTTTCATCATGTGGTGCGTGTACTCTAAACTAAATTACTAAATATGACACAATTATAGGAAAGAAAATTCCATTAATAAAATAATTGGTCATTATATATCTTGAGTTACAAAAGTTCATAGAAACTTAGTATCAGTTAGCTTGTTAAATAGGAATAGGTTTTGGCTTGTATTTGAGGTGAAAAATTTATTCTATCCAAAAGTGGGATCTATATTAGAAAGCATCAAATGTACAAGGAATTATTTAAATTGAATGAAAATATTTTTTCTAATTATGTTTTAGTATTTTGATTTAAAAAATAATTGTTTAGGTCGTAATAATTTTAAGAAAATGAATGACATTTCAAAAAATAGATTATTACATAGCATGGATGAAAATTATAATAAATGTAAAACTTTCATGAAAACTAAAATAGTTAAGAAACCACTTACAACTATAGAAATGAAAATTAATTTATATTTTTTTGATTATTATTAGATATTTTTTCTAGTTTTTCTTTTACATGATAAATATAAAGTTATATATAAATTTATCATCTATAAATTTTTTGATGAACACTGATGGAGGCTTACAATTAAATGTCTCATATCCAATAGAGGCGGTGAATAATATAGTCCTTCATTGTTTGAATCCCTAGGGATCATACATAAATTGAAAATTATGGAGCCTCTATCTCAAATTGTGTTTTCACGATCCCAAACACTCACCTATGTTTCTAACATTTTCATTTGAGTGAGTTTTAATGTTTATATTGAATACCAAGTGATGGAATTGAATAACATCTTGAAGATCCTTTAAAGCCTTGATAAAGGATTGGTCATATATTTTTTTATCCTTTAAAACCTTGGATGAATGTTTAAATATCATTTAATGTATTTAGAAGGAATTAGAAGAGGATCCTCCTAAAGGTATAGGTGTAAAGATAACACTGGATGGCCGTACAGGGCATCGACCGGTTGGTTCCATGATGAAATATTCCTAATGTCCATAGGACCAAATTTACAATTCGTGGAGTCCCACCAACTAGATAGCGGTGAAGGAAAAACTGAGTAGATATATAGGTGTCCAAAAACCTTCTGGTAGAGTTGTATTAACCAACTGGTGAAGGTCTTCCAGCAGCCCTGAGTTTCTAACAACCCGCCAGATACTCGGTAGTGGATACTAGGAATCTAGTGGTGTTGATTCAAAAATTTTTATCTTTCATTTATTATGGTAAAAAAGATCATAAATGCAATATTCCATGTCTTCCTAACCCCCAATTAATTCTAGAACTTTTCTGATCCTCTTAGAGACTATAAAAGGATTCTCTTAGCCCCTTTCAAGGGAAACCTTGATAACATTTCTTGGAAACAATAATCTTGATCCAAATAGATGATGGAGTACTAGAATTCTCAATTATATCAAAGAGAATTAAAAAGTTTTAAATCTATCAAGGATCCCAACCATTATCTCAAATATCTCATCCTCTATTCTACTTATTCCATCAAATAAATTTGTGAGTGGATTTTAATGGGTTTTCCTAAACAAAACCTCTTTATTATAAACCAAATTTATCTAATTATTCTCACTCTATAAAATTGCAGGAGGGGTTACTTAACTACCATAGAATCTCAAGAGGTTACTCACAAACCATAATTGAAAGGGATAAGTATCTTGATCATCATTAAGATATAGGTATTTATACTATTGAACTCTATAGTTGAAGGGTGGAGACTTTTTGGAACACATCATGCTATTTCCAAACTCCTTATCACTTAGGTTTTATTCTCTTTATTATTTCTACATTGCATATTTTAACATTTACTTTCTTACTTTCATAAATTTGGTTCAATCATTTACGTATTTAAATTACTTTGATACTATCTTTACAAATTGAACAGAATTTACCGACTATTTCTCAATCAATTTCCCACTTTATCATTCATTATTATTTAGATTTGAATTTATATTTACTATTTAATTTATTTTTTTAAAAGGTAAATTAAACCCCCTCTTACCATATATCTCTGACCAATAATTGGTATCAAAGGTATGGTTTGTGTTTTTATAAAAATTCAATTATTTTTCAATTATTTTGTTATTTTTATTTATTTTTTAAATATTAAATTATTTAAAATCTATAATTTATTAATTAATTTAATTCCAATTCACATGCTCCTATTTTTTATGGAACTAATTACTCATATTGGAAAAATCAGATGTCAACTTTTCTTGGTTGTGTTATTTATCCTGTTTGGAAAATAATAATGATTTATTTTGTTTTAACTAAATAATATAAAGAAAAATAGTCCCTAGACCATGTTATGAATTTTGAACTTAATAAATTTATTAATTACATACATTCTAGTCCTGATAGAAACAAATTCAATCATGTTTCCTCTTGCAAACTACTTAAAAAATATGGATATTATTTTAAGTAACATATAATGTCAGAAATAAATTAAAGGATAGTAGATTAGATATGCATCAATAAGATTTTTAAAGTTTCACTATAAATTATAATAAATCTATTATTAGCATGTTTATGAGATTTAATGACATTTTAAATGGTAAAAATTTCCCCAGGGATTATTTTTCCATAAAAATTATTGTAAAGAAAATCCTATAGTATTTACCTAGCTCATGAGATCCTAAAGTAATAACTATCCAAGAATATAAAGATATAAAAAACATTGAGGTTAAAAGCCTCACTGGATTCCTAATGACATACAAAATAACATTAAAGAGATAAGAGGAAAAGGAGGCCAATAAAGTCAAAGAAGTAAAGAAAAACACTACCATTAAAGTTAATTATGATGATTCTTCAGAGGAGATGTTTTAGACTATGATCAACTTGATAGGAATGTGAAAAATTTATAAAACAATAAACACTTCAACCAATCCAAAAAGGTAATTCAAAATGCAGAACTATAATTAAAATGCTATGAATGTAAAAAGAAAGGTCACTTCAAGATGAAGTTTCTTGTTTATAAAAAAATATCAAAGAAAAGAAAAAAAGGGAATAAGGATTTTAAAATATCAATGTGAAGTGAAATTTATGACTCCATGGATTTTGATTCCTCATTTACTTCAAGTGATGGAAGTCTCAATTTACTTATGGAAAATGTTGATGAATATTCCAAGGTCATTACCCATTTTCCTATTTCTTCCTCTTCTCATAATTCTTATTCTTCTTCTTCTTCATTTGTACCTTTATTCACTTAAATTATGAATACCTAAAATATAATTGTGATCAAAATAAAAATACATTTAATCATATTTATTCATTATATAAATATATTGAAAAGAAATATAATAAAGTGATTCAAAAAAATATCAACTTCAAAAAGATTATGATCTTATCCTCAAATAAAAAGAAGATATATCCATAATAGTAAAAATTCAGTCGGATGTTAATAAACTTAAATCCACCATTCAATCCCTCACAAATTCTATTTTTAAATTCCATCAAGGTGAAGAAAATTTTAAAAAAATTTGGGAACTCAAAATGTGTAAAATAACGGATTGTATTTAGTTTCTACAATATTGTAAGTATGTCAATAAATCTAATAAAAACACTTTTGTTAAAGGTTTATTTAAGACAAATTTTATATTTTTTTAAAATAATCGGTAATATATATGTGAATGTGATTGGAAAAATGTGTGATATGGGATACTAAATTCAATTCGTCTTTCTTTTAATCATTCTTGAAGAAAAGATCATCATAAAAAAATATAGATTCTAAAATCTTTATTTCCTAACATAAGAGGACCCAAGTTTTTTTGGGTACTAAAACCTTTAGTCATTTAATTTTGTAGCAAAAGTGTTTTTAGAGTAAAGAAAAATAAGAACTATGGTACCTAGAAAGTGGTTTCTCAAGACACATGTGTGTTGAGATCTCCAAATTTAATAAAATCAATAAACTTGAGGTTGGTCATGCAACCTTCAGATATAACTATAGGGGTCAGATAATCAGTGAAGGTAACATTAGTTTTTACAAATCCTATTTTATAAAAAATGTTTTATTCATAAAATTATTCAACTAGGATTTACTAATAATTATTCAATTGTGTGGTAACAGTTTTGAAATATCATTTGAAAATTATTTTTGAAAATGTTTTTACTCAAAATGAAAAATTGTTTTTACCTTTTCTCAATTTCAAAATGTTTATAAAATTAATTTAAAAACACTTTATTTCCAAAAATTCAAAATTTTAAGTGCACAAGTTAGTGATTTGAGGATTTTATATAGATTCCCCAGATCATTATAGGACAAACTCAGTTTTTAGACTCAAGTGTTATCAACTAGTATGATATATTCCCAAATCTCATTTCAAATATGACATGGTTTATGAATCATTTTAACACGGAAAGAAAAAAAATACTCTTTTAAATCTAAAAAATTGAATTTACTCTTCAAAATCTATCAAATTAATTTATCTTGACGTTTTTGGTCCTTATCGTATTGAATTTATAGGAGGTAAAACCTATACTCTTTTAATTATTGGCGACTTTACAATATTCACATGGTAATATTTCTTTTCCAATAAAAGTGAATTTTTCAAAGCCTTCATTAATTTTTATAAAATGGTTTAAAATGATTTTTTTTAAAAATTATTTCAATTTATATAGATCATGTTAGATAATTTGATAATAAGGAATTTTATGATTTATGTTCTTCACAAGGCTATAATCCTTTATTTAAACCCATCAATAAAATGAGAGAGTAGAGAGGAAAAATAAAACCCTACAAGAAATAAATAGAACTATTTTAAATTAATTTAAAGGTTCAAAATATTTTATAGGTAGAGGTAATGTATACCATATGCTATATCATTCATCGCATTCATATAATATCTTTTCTCAAAAATACACTTTATGAAATTTGGAGTAATAAAAAACCTATAGTGGTTTTTTTCAAAGTTGTTGGTTGTAAATGTTTTATTTTATACACCAAAGAGAATCATGAGAAATTTGATTCTAAATTTAATGAAGGTATATTTCATGGGTATTCTAACTAAATAAAGGTATGTTGTTTCCTTAACAAAATGACTAAAATAGTAGAAGAGTCAATCCATGTTTTTTTTGATGAAATTTTTTCAAAACATATTTCTAAAATTGTTTTTAAAAATAATATTTTAAATTAACCTTTTAAAAATAAAATTTTTAAGGAATATTAGGAATATAATTACAATTAATTGCTTAAATGTATCAAAAAATTTAAATCCATCCTCTCGAAAATGTCATCAAATGTTTACAAGTGGGAACTCATACTCACATATTATTATTAAATGAGGTTAAACACATTGCCTTTTTCTCTCACCTTGAAGCCAAAAAGATTAATGATTCCCTTAATGATAAAAATTGGGTTCTTTCCATGCAATGGGAACTAAATCAATTCTCTCAGAATGATGTATGAAATCTCATGGAAAGTCATCCTGATCATTAAGTTATTCGATCTAAATTGGATTTTAGAAATAAGCTAGTTGAATTTGTTAATATCACTAGAAATAAAGCCCATATAGTAGTTAAAGGTTATAACCAAGAATAATGAATTCACTATGGTGAAATATTTTCACTCTTTTCTATAATAGAATATATTAAAATCTTATACGCATTCTAATATCATCATAATTTTAAAATCTTTTAAATGGATATAAAAATCACCTTTTTAAAAGGTTTTATTTCTTAATTTTTTTCATGGAACAACCGCCCAATTTTAAAAATAACTTTTTTCAAATTACTTTTACAAATTTAAAATGTATATTTATGCTTTAAAACAATCCCCACCGGATTTGTATGAACATATTTCAAATTATCTTCTTTAAAATGATTTTAATATGGGAAAATCCAATTAAAATATTTCTCTAAAACACATCTCAAATGATTTTTTACTCATAAAAATTTACATTGATGATGTGATTTTTGGATCTACCATTGAAAATATTTTTTTTTTATTTTTATTATTTAATGAAAAAGGGATTTGATATGGGATTTATGGGTGAACTAAAATTCTTACTCGATTTTTAAATTTCTTAAAAATTTCAACGTTATATTTTTAAACCAAATAAAATACACCAATGAACGATTAAAACTATTTAGAATAGATCATGATAAGGAAATTAGTACTCCCATGAGTACAATTTGTAAGCTTATATTGGATAAAGCTAGTAAAATGGATGATAACACACTTTATAGAAGTATGATTGGTAGTTTACTTTACTAGACTATGACCCAACCTGATATCATGTTCATTTTTTATCTTTTAATTTGTTTTATATCAAATACAAAGAAATTTTGTTTCAAAATTTTCAAAAGGATTTTCATTACATAAAAGAATATAAAAATCTCGGTTTGTTTTATCTAACAGAAAATTATTTTAAATTAACTTTTTTTTATGTTGATTTTGGAGGACACCAACTAAATAGAAAATGTAAATTTGGATGTTTCCATACACTAGGAAAATCCCTCATCTCATGGAGTAGTAATAAGCCGAACCTAATTTCTATTTCTACAAACAAAACAGAATACATAGTTATTGAGAGTTATTGCACCCAAATTCTATGGATGAAACACTCTCTCTTAGAATTTGGGATCATATTTTACCATATCCCTATGAAGTGTGATAATAAGAGTACCATAAATATCTCAAAAAATCTTATCCATTACTCTTACACCAAAGAAAATGATTTGAGACACCATTTCCTAATAGATCACTTCTAAAAAGATGATATCTTATTTGATTTTGTTTGCATAAAATATTAACACTTTAACTAAACTTTTATCCCTTGATCATTTAAAACTCATTAAAGGTGAATTAGGAATGGTTCAATTGGGACTTTTTTCATTCTATCTATGGATATGATGAGTTTTCTTTTTAAAAACCTATTAGAACTTGAAATTATTATTTTATCTTTTTTATTTTATCTTGGATATGATCCCTTATCTCACATGTGATATCATTTTAGGGGGATCCTTATATCTTTTTTTATGAAACTTTTATTAAGAGAGATATTTTTTTTTGAAATTAATTAATTATTAAATTTCAAAAAAAATCTCATATTTTCATAATTTAAAATTATTATTTCCAAAAAATTATACTTTTTATAATATTAATATATTTTTTTAAAAACTAACTTTGGTACCTTAATTTTTAAATATATATTTAAATTGGTTTTTAAAACTCATAATATAAATTGTTAATATTATCTACTAATTTTATTTTTTTTGTATTTATCTCTTTTAAAGGAAGATTAATGATGAGTAAAAATATTTTATAAACTTGTTTGTATTACCTTTGTCTTGATTTGTATTAATAAAAATGAAAACCAAAGGATGATTTCAAATTATGGTTTCACTTCAATGGAAATTATTAAAGATTCATCATTGAATAATTCAATAAATGGATGTAAAACCATTCCTGGAGGAAAGAAGTGTTTTGGGAAAGGCACGTATAATGTTTATTTCCTTTCTATCCTTTTATCTTTTTTTCTCCTCTTATTTATATTTATTTTTTTTCTCTTATTTTTTTCAACTCTTTTATTTGTTCCTTTGATACCCTTTTCTACCTTCTTCTTTTAAATTTCATCTCTCTCTAATGATCCTATTATTTGGGGTGTTTGGAAGTTATGGGGTGTTTAAAAATTCGTATCTTTCTATCCTCTCTTACTTACTCTCTCTCTAACTCTATAATAATCATATTACTTAAGGAGTTTGGAAGCTTTTTTTTTCAAAATCTTTCCGCAATCATTTTTTTTTTCAAAATATACCTTTTAGTTTTTAATTAAAAATCCTCATATATTTGTGTTTCTTTTTTATGATTACTTTGGGGGAGAAGTTTTAGAGGGAGTTATTTAATCAAATTGGGGTGAGTTCTTCGGATATGTTTTTTCATAAAGGGGGATTTTCTTGAAAACTTATAATTTTTTGGTAGTGATTAGTTATTTTAAAAAGGGTTAGATTTTAAAATTCATATTTATTAGTGTCAATAACTTGCTTATATAATTTTATTCTTAAAATAATTGAATATTTTATCAATATCTTGAATTTTATTTTTTCAACTCTTTTACTCTTAATTTAAGATTAATTTACATTTATTATATTAAGTGTTTTTGATCATCAAAAAGAGGGATATTGTTTTACCTATATCTTTATCATGGTATTTTAATTTAAGTTACTTTCAATGTTTTTATTGAATTCCATGTGATGGTACTGACTGAAATCTCTAATATGCTTTAAATAATTGATAAGGGAATGGCCATATCTCTTTTTTTCCTTACAGAACTTGGAAACATGTTTAAAAACACTTATAAGTCTTTATAAGGAAGAGAAAGAGGATCCTAATGAAGATGAAAGTGTACATACGACACTGGTTAGCCAGTTCAGGGCACCAACCATCCAGTTCCATAATGAAAGAAACCCTGATGTTGATCAGATCCACTAGCCAGTTGGTGTTGAAGGAAGAACTGAAAAGATCTCTCAGTTCCCTCCCACCAGTTGGTGGATGTGTATTGGATATCCTTTGATCCAGTAGCCTCGAGTTCTAGGAATCCCATTGGCTACCCAATGGTGGATACGAGGTATCTGCTGGGTTCGATCAAACAGTTCTAAACTTGCATTTATTATGGTTAAAAAAGCCATAAATGTGGTATTCTATGAAATTATGACCCCCAACGAATTATATAACCTTAATGGTCCTCTTGTCACCTATAAAATGATTCTATTGACCCCTTGTAAGAGTAAACATGAAAACCTTAATTTCAAACAACACTCTTGATCCAAATAAATTATGAAGTTCTATAATTATCAATTCTCTCAAAAGCCTTCCAAAGTTTTAAATCTCCCAAGGATCCAAACCATTCTCTCAAATATATAATCCTTAACTTTACTTATTCCATCAAATATATTTATGAATAACTTATAAAATTTTTTCCTAAACCAAACCTATCCCTTTTTAACCACCTTTATCTAACGGTTCTCACTCTAAAAAAGTGAGTGACTTGTCCCTTGGATACTATTGAAGCTCAAGAGGGTTTACTCAAACCATAATTATAGGAGATGAGTATCTTTATCACTGATAATATTAATGGATTTACACTTTTGACCTCTCAAGTTAAGGGGTGGATACATAAATGAACACATCATTCTATTTCTAAACTTCCTATAAATTGTGGTTTTCTTATCATTATTATTTCTATATTACATAATTTAACATTGATTAACATAATTTTATAAATCTTATTTGATCATTTCTATACTTAAATTAATTTGACATTATATTTATAACTTAAATATAATTTATTGACTACTGATCAATTGATTTCTAACTTTATTATTCATTATTTCTTAGATTTAATTTTATACTTAGTGTTTATTTTAATTTTTTTAAAAGTTAAATACACCCCCTATTTTCATATATATTAGACCAACAACAAATCCCTATAAAACTCAGAAAAAGTGGTGTAGGTGAGATAAATAATAGAACAATAATGGAAGTGGTTAACTCTATTATGTTTTTCTTAGGTATCTCTAAAGGTTTTTGGGGATAGAAATTATTAACTTCATATCCATCCTAAATATGGTTCCCATAAAAGGGAAGGTTTTGACTCTATATGAATTATGGAAGCATAGGAAACTAAATTTAAATTATTTAAAGAATTGATGTTGTCTTATAATTATAAGAATACCTGTACCTAAAATGGAAAAGTTGGGTAAAAGAGGTATTGATAAAATATTTCTTGGATATGAAAATCATTTTATTATTGATAAATTCACGATTATTGAATCAAATGATTCAGTAGCTGTTGATATAGTAATTGAATCAAGAGATGTAATCTTTTATAAATCTTGGTTTACCTCTAAATAATCAAGTTTTAAAAGAGGAATCAACCTCAAATAAAAGATTATATTGATTTTTAGGCTGTTAGTACTTTAATTTTTTTATTTACTAGGGTTAGCTACTTAGAAATCACCTGTGGATGGAAAAGGGATTAGGATGGGGAGGGGGACTTAGGAATTATATGGCATTCCCATACCCATATGTGCCCCAATTTGGGGCCATTTAGATAGTTAAATAGCATAAAACCTAGTCCAAGACACACTATTTCCAAGAAACATGTATTTTAAAATGATGTCATGAGGCACCTAGGGCATTACCTACATTGACATTGGACCCAAAATCTCTAGCTTAGTTATTTAAATGGGACCTAATGTTGTCCCTAGATTAGATACCACTTGTTAGGACCAGAGTAGCGATATATCCATCACAATATTTTCCTCTTTAGGCTCTTATTCCTTCAAGGTTTTTCTTTCCTAGGTTTAGGTACTCATAAATCAAACATTTATATAAAAGTTCTTTTGATGGGGATGGGGACTCAAGGGACTTATATGTGATTTCCAGGCCCCTCTGTGTCTTTATTTTGGACTGGGAAGAAAATTTCATGGTGTGAGACCCTATGGTCACACTGTGACACTGTACTACAAAGAAACACGAATATTAAACCCATGTCACAAGAAACCTATGTCATAAGATGAATTATAGTGAGACCCATGAAGACCCTTTATGGAATAAGTAGTTTCTCCCATTGTGGAAAAAGTTCCCCTTAGTTAAAATGGAATGAGTTTATTTTATTTTATTATTTCTCCCAATTATATAAAACTATAAATCTAAAAGATCATGTGAATGAATTTTGGAAAAATACTTGATTTAAGTCATGTCATTCCAATGATCATCTCTAATGGATGGTTATATTTTACACAATCAAAAAAAATATTCTACTAAAGTACCACTTCATCTATAAGTTAGGGAAAGATGGAGCACTAGATCTATAAATTTATATGGGAGTTATAATATAGTAGACATATTGAATAAAGTCATTGTATGGTAAAATCTTGTGTGGTGTTGTGAAAAAATTATAGTTAGATAACTGAAGAAAGGATTAAAGAATCCTTTATACCACTGAAAACTGATTTAAAGACAAAATGTTTCAAAGATGACTAGGAAGATGCAGTAAGTCTTGAAATTATTCATCAAGTGATAAATTTTTAGGTTTGGAAGGTATTGATAAGTCTATTTTTAGATTTAATTTTTATAAAGAGAAACTACAAAATGAGAATATAAACAAAGACAAAACAAAAGTAGAAAAACATTGGGGAAACATAATGATAGAATTTATAATAATAAAGAAGTGCTCTTGAAGTCAGTATATATTATAAGAAGGTGTTGGGAATTCAATAAAGTAGTGGGATTCTGGAGGTTTATTTTGTCAATTCATTAGTGGAGCACATAGATCAAATGATAGAGGAACTAGATTCATTATTTGGACACCTCTATAAATAGATGAGTGGGTCAAATAAATGAAATTGGTTGATACAAAATTTATCTTCTATTTCTATGCACAATATTACAGTTATGGAAATTTATAACATTGAATAACTTTATGTTCTTCTTATCTTATTATTAGTGTTCCTACCATGGTGTAAATAAAACCATTGAATAATGTAAATATATTTTTTTAGTTGACTTGTGTTGTTTAATTTTTTATTAATTCACCATTCTATTTTAGAGGGTTTTTTGAGAGAGAGATGAGTCAAGGTGATTTGGTGGGAGAATTTGGATCCTAGTTCCACTATCTAAATACATTGACATTGGGTATTATTGAATTTGAATATTCCAAAACACTTTTCATAAGGGGAGGTTCTAGAGGGTGGTTCTAGATTCAAGGTTCATAGGGAAATAAATGGTATGAGATCTTTTTTTAGTGGTCGACATGAGACATTTAAAAATTCATTTCTTATATTTGATGTTTTTTTCTTTATTGAAATTAATGTCAAAATATAATTACATTGGAATAAGGAAAGGAATATATTAATAAGTTTTATGGGTCAAATTTAAAATTTCCAAGGATATATATTTAAGAATATAAATTACAAGGAGATATTGATCTTTCATTTATGGGATTTAATATATAAGTATTGGTATATATGGAATAGGAAATGATAAAAAAAAAGAACTTAGTGTTATTCAGATGATATTGATAGAGACTGTGAGCATGAAAATCTGAGAGGTGAAAACCATAGATGATATCATTTCTATGTTAGTGAACATGTTTGAGAAACTTATTACAATAAACTAATTTTTTTAATGTGAAGACTCATCATCCTAAATATTGTGGAAGGAAAGTATATGGATAATCACATAAATGATTTTAAAATGATTTGGAATTAGTTAGAGTCAGTTGGTGTGATGTTTAGAGGTATAATGTGGTATTTGATACTACTATCATCACTAATTAATTCATGGTATGTGATTTTTAAAGGCCATAATTATATTTGGATTGTAGTCTATTACTTTAAAAATTCATCACACTTCATTGTTATTATATAATTTTTCTTTATAGATTGTATTTCCAGGATATAAATTATAGAAGTGGTAACGTTGCATGGAGTACCACATTCTATTATATCTGAACAAGATCTGATTTTTACCTCAAAGTTCTGGAAAAGTCTCCTAAAATCCCTTGATATAGAGTTGAATGTAATCACTACATATCATACTAAAACAAATGATTATTTTAAGAGAACCATTCAAACCCTAGAGGATATGATAAGATCTTGTTCTATGGATTTAAAAGGTGGACGATATCAACACCTTTTTCTAGTTAAGTTTTCATACAATAACAACTTTTATTAAAGATTTAAGATGGCTACTTATGAATCCCTATATGGATAGAACTGTAGAAATCCAATGTGCTCAGATGAAGTTAGAGAAATAAATCTATTCAGACCTAAGTTATCTGAATAAATTGGAGATAATTTTAAAGCCATTCAATAACACATAAAGGAAATGCAATGTCAAAAGAAAAGTTGCATTGATAATCATTGATGAGATTTGGAGTTTGAAGTTGGAGAGAATGTGTTTCTGTGAATTTACCTATGAAAGAAGGTTATGAGATTAAATAATAATGGAAAGATGAGACCTAGGTATATTATCCCTTTGGTTATTCTTGATTATGTTAGGATGAAAGGATATTGTTTGATGCTTCCATCGAACCTCCCTAAATTTCATGATGTGTTCCATATATCTATCATAAGGAAGTATATACTTAATCTTTCATATGTACTAAACTCAAAGGTCACACCACTAGAGAAAGATAATTCTCATGATGAATAACCAGTAGATATTATATATTTTAGATAGATAGTTCTACAAAACAAGACCACTCACCTAGTCAAAGTTTTTTGATGCAACCAAAAATTTTAGGAAGATACTTGATAACTTGATCATATGATGAGGCAGAAGTATCCTCATTTTTTTTGTATCAGAGAAAAAAAAAATTTGGAGAAAAAAATGATTTTAAGGGGGTAGAATGTAACACCCTGATATTTTATGAAATATATATATTTTAAATAAATTCAATTTTTTGATATCTTTCATTACACCCAACACCGAGTTTAAACGAACTAGAATATACAATTAAAATGTTATTATTTAATGCAATAATTATATACTAATCATTTAATTAGAGGGTATGAATATGACTAAATAAATTATGAAAATTATATTACACATGTATAAAATGAAGTAATTTTCTATCAATTTATTATAATTGAAAATAAAAAACATTTGAAATTAAAACAATTTTTGTTTGAAAAATTATTTTTTATGTGCGTAATGTGTTTTTATTAAATAAGTCACTATTATTGAATGATTTTAAAGAAATTTATATATTTTATTTTCAATATTTTTTTATTATTCATATAATTTTTTTCTAGGCATGAGATAAGAATAAATCTTATTTTATGCTTAAAAACATGATTTTTTCTAAAAAACGATTTTGTCGTGTTTTGAACACTTATTTTATATTTTTTTTCCAATTTTAGAAAATTTATTTGAAAAAATAAAATTTATTTTTTAAATAAAAATTTAATTTTTTTTTATATTTAGTTTTTGATAATTTTCAGAAAATATTAAATTTTCAATGAATAATGAAAAAATAAGGATTTTTATTGAAAAATTTATTTTCATTTAAAGTATTTAAAAAGTTCCATTTTATTTTAAAATGGTTTTAAAAGTAAAATTAGTTCAATAATTATATTATTAATCCAATATTTTTCATTGGAATCAATTTTATATAGAATTTATATATAAAAACTTTTTATACTTAAGAAAACATTTTCTTTGAAAAAACACATTTTCATCACGATTGCGTGTTTTATTTTAAATTAAATTCTACCCATTTTGTGAATTTAATTTGGTAAAATATATTACATATTTTTAATAATAATAATTAATATTAATTAATAAGTTCAAATTAGTTTTGGTCATAATTAATAGTAAAAATAGTAAAAATTAAATACCACTCTTAATGATAAAACAAGTTTACCAGGGGTTAAACCAAAAGATAAGGGGTAATTTTTTCAATTAAATTTATCTAAATCATATTGTATGGAAATATTTATACCTTATACTATCCTAAATTATAATATATTTAAATTTTGAAATATTGGACTTGTGAATGACTTTATTAGTTTGTATTCTTTTAGGAAATTTCAAAGTAGGTTCCCTCCCCCACTAATAAATAGAAACCTACTATCCTCTCCTATCAAAAATTAAAAATCATTATGTATCAACAAAAATTTGATCATATACCTTTCTTATATCCATCCCCACTACCTATAGTCCCTATTTGGATAAAAATCATCGTATGAAGACATTAGGTATAAACCTAAAGTGATTCTTTGAAGAAGAGGTATAGTTCTTAACCATGCCTTTTCATTTTATTTCTTATTCTACCTTTTAAAGATATTGTTTAACCATGATGAAACAACAAAAACAGTATATTAAATGTAATTAGATGTTATTATTTAAATGGAATGATCTATATCCTTCTCCTCTTCCATGAAATGGGAAACAAAAATGTCAATCCTATGTACGATGGACTACTTGCTCACGAACTAATGTAATTTGTTTTCCATCATCACCTATCAAAAATAAATATAATGATATATTTAAAGTATATATATTATATTTATGAAATAATTATATTTCTGGAATTATAATATCACATCTACCTTCTTACCTTCCAGTTTTTTGAAAAATGATAATGCCGCTAATGCGTTAGTCTGAACTACCGCCTCCACGAAGTGATGTGATACGTTTTTAATTTTATTTTGAAATGAATGGTAATAAGGATAAATTAAATGAATATATATGATATATATGACATAATAATAATTATTTAAAGTTGAAATAATATTTACCTTTATTTCATTCTACCCTTTTAAAAAATAGAAACAATGTTTATGTATACGTACGACCTACCGTCTCCATGATCACTGTAATTCATTTTTCTATCTCTAATTTTATGGATGAATCTAAATAAATATATAATTAATATATATTATATTTATATCATTATTAATATTCTTAATATTATATAACCGTGATCAAAGTAAAAATACTAAAACTATTGCACCAAAACATACATAAAAAACAAAGTAGTAATTACCCAAAACAATGATTTTAGTAAAGAATTGTTAATAAACAGGTGATAAAAGGTTACAAGTTAATAATATATGGTATGATATATATTAGTACGGTTATATAATATATTTATAATAATTCTATATTTATCATACAAGAGGTTTTAACACGTATGAAGGAAGTTAGACTTTAGGTAACAATTTATCATCTCAAATTGTCTTCTTTGGGACATATGTTTTGTTACACACCTATATTATTTTATGAGGTGTAATTAATAAACTTTGACATGTTATGTCATGAATTTATTTTTATTAATTATATTTAAAGTTTCATTTAGTGATATTATTTAATGGGGATTGTGATTCAAAAGTTATTAATGTGGCAAAGGATCTCCATCTCACTTTTATTTCCATGGGACAAATTCCATATTCACTATTTGTTTATTTTTTGTGGTTTATGTACTTATTGTTAATTTATTTTTTGTTTATTCTCATAAAAAGTATTATATATACAAATCCATATAAGTTTATGTCTTTCACTGGACTTATGATTCAAAATTTCACAAAGTGGTAAGTGTTTTATGATACAATCTCATTGATTATTGAGATTGTTTATGATTATGATTATGATTATGAAATCATATTATATATCTCTCAATAAATTCTTGGATTTTATTGTAATATATTTATTTATATAAATTACACGTATTCCTGTAATTTTCCTCTCTTTATGCACTAAGAGTTAAAAATAATTATTTTAAGGAAAACTGACTTTATTTCTCTCTTTGGTAAAAATTCATTTTTTCAATATACATGTTTTCTAAAAATATTTTGTATAATGTTTTTAATATTAATAAATTATTTATAAAATTTATATTTTTCCATGTTTGAGTCTTTACAAAATTGTTTACAATAAATCTTCTTATTGTTTTATGAACAATATATTTTTTACTTTTTACCAAAAATCTGAAAGGAATCATATTTTTGACATATATGACATGATTTTTTTTCACCATCATGAAGCCTAAATTATTTTAAGATTCATTTAAAAGTTTTTATAGTTATTTTGAAATAAAATGTTTTCTTTAATATTTTGTAATTTTTTAGATTTTAAATAAGTTATTTTAAAGTGATTTTTTTCTTCAATAAATGATCCAAGTGGTCTTTTAAAATAATTTCTCAACTCAGATGACATACTACGTTTTTATTAATCATTAATGGTGATATGATCTAATGATATGATCCTTATTATCTATCTAGATGGTTTGTGATTAAGATGACAAAATGTTGACAAAACTCATTCCTTTTCCATGGGTTATACTATGATGAATTTTTGAAATGATTGTGAAACCTATTTATTTTACATTGGTTATTTTGGGATGAAATGTTTATTAAACACATTTATTTTTATATGTTATGATTTTTTGAATGTTTTATGATCTTATGGAACAAATTTTTATGATTTTTATTATGTGACGGGTGGCCCCAGAATTATATTACCATCCAATAATTTGGGTAAATATGGATACATAATGAGATAAATATGACTAGAATGGGGAGTAAACTCAATTTAGTAAAGGAATTTATCCACTATGATAGTATTGGGATTGAACCTTGATAACTTCAATGGTTTAGGGAGTGAACCCAATCCACTGTGATAGTCTTGGCAGTGGGCCTTAACTGCTAAGGAAATTATTTTGTAAGATTTTGTGTATGACATAAATCTATGTATTATTCTAATGTTATGCTAATATGGATCATGTTGTTTGATTACTTTATGATTCATATGTTATGAAATTATAAGAAATATACCTTGACTTAATATTATGATCTGTGATATGCAGGGCATAGTTTTCAAATGCTATGATCATGTTCTCATACCCTTATGCTCATATTATGTTTTAGTGATCATTGATATCTCCCATGTTTACCTTTATTGATCATCTGATATCACACTTTGTTATGTTTTATTTTCCCCAAATTATGAATAAAGGTATTAAGTAGGATATTTCAAAGAAGGGTGGTAGTTATGAATAACCAATTGTTTTTTATATTAGTTTCCAATGACACTAAACCTATATGATTCTAGAATGGATCGTTATGTTATGTATTGAATATTCATCTACCAAGGTGTATTATCTATGTATGAAAATTGTGGTTCTCCATAAAGATATTTTAAGTGAATGTTCTTAAGGATATATTGTCTTCATGGATTTATTCTAGTAGTACATGACATGTGTAAAACAACAAATCTTTCCCCAAGAGGATGGAATCAATCAAAGATGTGATTTTTCTCTACCTGGGTGACTATGAAATAATAAACATGAAAGGGAAGATATTATTTATATTATAGTTACAAAAGACTTTTACACATATCATTACATTATTTTAAATATAAACATACCATAAACACAACCCAAAGATTGTGAGGTCTAGTGTATTTGGAAGAGTAGATTAATAATGCATAAAAAAGAAACTAAAACACAACACCTTTATTTTATTCTCCTTAATGATTTCCTTAATAATTTAAAGATTATAAAACTGTATAGGATAGCCTAGGAAATAAATAAAATAAAGGGGTGAGATATAAAGTCCAGTATTTTAATAAGCATGATAAAAAGGTATAACATGTGAGTCAAACGATATAATGTGATATCATAAAATATAAGGCTCATGGATAATCACATGTGATCATAACATGAAGAAAATAGAATCATAAGATAATGGAAACATAGGAATGTGTAAAAAAATATTATAATACATAATCATAAGTCAAGATTAATTGCAATGAAAACATCACATGGTGGAAAAGTCCCATCATGGATTAGGTTTACACCCATTGAAATAATTGGGTTACATAATATTTCCTCATATCATAATAAAATAAGATGCATAAATATTACAAAGATAAGAAGGAATTAAATATTTTGGATGTTAATATCTGATCACACATGTATAGATCTCAAAATATGATGTTTATTCAGAAAAATACCATGAGAAAGGATAGAGAATTGGGCATAGAATTGGACATTCAAAACTGTTTTTTAAAGAATATGTGAAAGAATTTTGGAGAAAGAGTATGTAATGAATTTTATTTGAAAACCAGAGGTAAAATAGAATGGTAATTCCAAAAATATTTATTTTTGAAATGATGAATGAAAATTAAGAGTTTAAATGAGCATTATATAAATGGATTAAGGGATAGAAACCCCCTAACTAGGTTTGATTTTAAATAAGGCATTTAAAAATGAATTTAAGGGATGTATTACCCCATAAAAGGAAGGGATAATAATATATACACACACAATATATATAATCATTCCATAATATAAAAAATTGAGATAAAGTGAGTTAGAGAGAGAATTTCCATAACCTAAAGAAAAAGAGTGGTTCAGAGAGACCCCTTACCTTATGTTCAAGAATCATTCTTCACGTGAAATTAATGTCCTAAATAATAAAATTAGATTAGTCGATTACTTAATTAATAATAATTTTATTATATATTTTATTTATCTTAATTATATTATGCTAATTTATGACCATTTAATTGAGATATAAAGGCTAATTATTTTGTTTCAAGGGCGTTTGTTTCATGGTCCCGTGGTCATATAACTTATATACAATCATTGAAGTTATTTTCAAATGAAAAAAACTATAGAATTTAAATGAAATGTTATTAATTTAATTTCATAAATTTTAATATTCCAAAATATACTTTTGTTTTCTAACATAGGGATTAATAAATTTGTAAAATTTTAGTGTTTTCGGTTAGTTCATTTATGAGGTTTTACCGACCATCACAAACTACATTCATTTTATTTAATATTATATCTATAAATCCATTATATAATATGAAATAAGTTATAATATATTTATTTTGATATTATTTAACCATAATAATATTTTTATGACCATCCTTGATAGTGGTAATGGAAAACGAGAACTCATCATCCACGGAGGTAGTGAACTGACATAATATAAAAAATGGTTTTGTTTTTAGAATAAGAAGAGAATATAATGGGATGTATGATATATATTCCATTATAAATATAAAATTATAGTATATATATGATACTTTAGTTATTATTTGATGTTTTATGAGGGATGTGAGAATAAGGTAGAAGAAGAAAATAATTTAAAAGAGGTTTTTTGAGAATATTACCTCATGAGTGTCGTCTCCTTGAAAAACTCATTAAGGCACTTGGAATTAGTCTTTTTATGATACTAGTAGTTATTGGACATTGGGGAGAGTATTGGAAAGATAATTGGGTAGAAATTTGGCAAACTGAAAGGCTTATAATGTGTGAGGATATGGGGTTTTGTGGGGTGGTATTTATATGTGAGGAGAGGGGTGTTTTTAAATTTTATATTAATTAGTTTATTATTTTGGATCATTAATACCAGTAGTATTTATTATTATGAATATATATAGTAAATCAGTCATGTGAGTTAGAAATAATGGGTTATTACATCATCCGTGACTCAAAAATTCATGTATTTACCTTATAATGTTAAAAATCGTATTTTGCTGCATTACACTATTCATAAAAAATAAACTATTTTAGAAAAATACAAAAAACTCACCATAACCATTTTAATGTTTATATTCCAAAAATTAAATCCATGTTAAGAAAATAATTTTCTAAATATGATAAATTTAATTTTTAATAATATTCTCATTTATTTGAAAAATAACAATTTTAATATTATTATCAATTTTACGACCCTTTGAAAAATTACATAAGATATCATAAAATTATACTATCATTATGTTAAAAAAAATATTAATTTATAAAATTTTTTTATGAAAATAAACTTTCTTTTAAATAATTATATATTTTATAAAAATGAAAATAAAATGTATATGTTTTTCAAAAATTAGTACAATTGTTTTACCATTTTAAAAACATTTATCTACTTGTATCAAGACATAAAAATGACATATTTTCATTTTATAAGATAACTAAATATTATTTTACAATTCTATATGCGAGGATACCATTCTAACGGCCATGTTTCTATTCTTAATGATCATATTACTATTCCAATGGTCGAGTTACTGTTTTGATAGTCAGATTACTACTCTAACAGTTAGATTTATAATAGTCATATGTGTTCCCAAATTTTTATAAATATCTTCGATTTAATTCATTAATTAATAAAATATATTTTTTATCTTGGGTATATATATTTTCAATATAAATCTGAATATTTTATTAATAATAATCTGTTTCATTTCCAGAGTGTTGTATGTGAGTATAGTTATTTCAGTGGATCGAGTAGATCCAAATTTTCATATTTTTGTTATCATAATTTATATTTTTATCCCATTATAATATTTTCAATTACTATGACCATTTTTATTCTATAAATTTATTTTTAAAATTAATATAATAATTTTTTTGGTTTCATCATGTAGTGCATATACTTTGTACTACATTACTAAATATTACACAATTATAATAAGGTAAATTCCACTGATAAAATTATTGGTCATTATATATCATGAGTTACCAAAGTTCATATTAACTTAGTATCAGGGAGATTGTTAAATAATAATTGGTTTAATATTTTATTTGAGGTGAAAACTTTATTCTATCCCAAAGTGTGTTCTATATTAGAAAGGGTCACATGTATTATGAATTTATCAAATTTTAATAAAAATATTGTTTTCAATTACTTTCTAGTAGTTTTCTTTAAGGAATAATTGTTTTTGTCACATTAATTTTAAGAAAATAAATGACATATAAAAAATGAAATTATTACCTAGAATGTATGAAAATTATAATAAATGTGTAACTTTCATGAAAACTAAAATAGTTAAGAAACCACTTCTAACTATAGAAAGGAAAAATATTTTTTAAATTTTATTTATTATTATTATATTTTTTTCCAAGTTTATATTTTAAATGATGCAGATGAATTTATAGATAAATTTATCAACTATAAAGATGTGGTTAAAGACTGATGCAAACTTACAATTAAATGTATCATATTCGATAGAGGCTGGGAATACTATAGTCCTTCATTATTTGAATCCCTAGGGATCATACATGAAGTGAAAAATGTGGAACCTCTCTCTCACATGGTATTTTCATGATAAAAAACACTCACCTATGTTTCTAACATGTTCATTTGAGTGAGTTTGAGTGTTTTTATTGAAACCAAGGGATGGAATTGAATAACTACTTGAATATCCTTTAAATCCTTGATAAATGATTGGTCATATATCTTTTTATCCTTCAAGAGCTTGGATGATTTTTTAAAGATAATTTAATGTTTTTATAAGGAAGTGGAAGAGGCTCCTCGTGAAGGTATAGGTGTAAAGGCAACACCAGTTGGTCGTAGTGGGCATCAGACTCTGGTGCCATGATGGAAAATTACTGATGTCCAGAAGAAAAACTTTCCAACCAATAGAGTCCCACCATATAGATAGTGGTGAAATCAGAAATGAGTATATATCTAGGTGTCTAACAACCATCCGATAGAGGTGTATCGCCCAACTGGTGAAGGTTTTCCAATAGCCCTGAGTTTCTAGCAGCCCACTAGATACTCGGTAGTAGATACCAAGTATCTAGTGGAATTGATTATTCATCTTTTATCATTCATTTATTGTGGTAAAAAAGATAAAAAATGAAGTATTCCATGACTTCATGACCCCCAATGAATTCGTAAACTTTTCTAGTCTTCTTAGTGCTTATAAAAGGAGTATCTTAGCCCCTTGCAAGGGTAACCTTGACAATATTTATTGGAAACAATACTCTTGATCCAAATAGATGATGAAGTACCCAAATTATTAATTCTCTCAAATATACGTCCAAAGTTTTAAATCTATCAAGGATCCTAACCATTATATCAAATCTCTCATGCTCTAATGTACTTCTTCTATTAGATATATTTGTGAGTGGATTGTAATGTGTTTTCCTAAATAAAACCTCTCTATTCTCAACCACATCTCTCTAATTGTTCTCACTCCATAAAATCGAGGGATTTGTTCCTTGACTACCATATAATCTCAAGAGGGTAATCACAAACCAAAATTGTAAGGGAGAAGTATCTTGATTATCATTAAGATCAAGGGATTTATACTATTGACCTCTTGAGTTGAAGGGTGTGTACTTATGGGAACACATCATGGTATTTTCAAACTCCTTATCAACTATGTTTTATTCTCTTTACTATTTCCACAATTCATAATTTAATATAGAGTCTCATTCTTTTATAAATTTGATTCGATCATTTCCACATTTAAATTACTTTGATATTATTTTTAGAACTTGAATTAAATTTAACAACTATTTCTCAATAAATTTCCCTCTTTTCCATTAAATATTATTTAGATTTGAATTTATATTTACCATTTAATTTTGTTTTTTAAAAGGGAAATTAAACCCCCCTCTTACCATATATCTTTGACCAATAATTGGTATCAAGGGGATGCTTTTTGTTTTTATAAAAAATATATTATTTTTCACAAATTTTAGTTATTTTTATTAATTTTTTAAATATTAAATGATTTAAAAACTATAATTTATTATGGAATCTTATTCAAATTCACATTATCCTATTTTTTATGGCACTGATTACTCATATTGGAAAAATAAGATGTCAACTTTTCTTGGTAGTGTTATTTTTCAAATTTGAAAAATAGTAATGCATGATTTTGTTCCAAATAAAGAATATAAAGAAAAATAACCCCCGAAATATTTCAAGGATATTGAACTCAATAAAGTTATGAATTACTTTCATTCTAGTCTTTATAAAAACAAATTCAATCTTGTTTCCTCCTCCAAACTACTTAAAAAATATAAAAATTATTTGAAGTAACACATAATGTAACAAATAAAATAAAGGATAGTAGATTTGATATCCATCACCAAGATTTTTAATGTTTCAATATACATCATGATAAATTTATTTTGATAATGTTTATGAGATTTAATAATATTTTAAATGGTAAAAATTTCCTCAGTGAATATTTATCCCTAGAAATTATTTTAAAAAAAATCTTCTAGTATTTACCCAGGTTCTAGGATACTAAATTAACAACTATAAAAGAATATAAAGATATAAAAAAGATAGAGGTTAAATAACTCATTGGATTTATAATGACATAAAAAATAAAAATGAAGTGATAAGAGGAACAGGAATCCAATTAAAGAGAAAGAAGTCAAGAAAAAAACTACCTTAAATTCTAATTATGATGATTCTTCAGAGGCAATGTTTTAGACTATGATCAACTTGACATGAATTTGAACAATTTATAAAAATAAATAAATACCCCAAAAAATCCAAAAATGTAAATCCAAAGGCGGAACTAGAAGTAAAATGTTATTAATGTAAAAAAGAAAGGTCACATAAAGCTGGAATTTCACATTTACAAAAAAATCTCAAACAAATGAAAAAAATCTAATAAGGAATTCAAAGTCTCAACGTGGAGTGAAAGTGATGAATCCATGTATTCTGATTCCTCATTTACTTCAAGTGACTGAAGTCCCAATTTACTTATGGAATATGTTAAAGAAGACATCGAGGTTAGTACCCATTTTTTTAGTTCTTCCTCTTCTCATAATTATTATTCTTCTTTTTCTTCCATTATCCCTTTATTCACCTAAATTATGAAGACCTAAAATATGATTGTGATAAAATTGAAAATGGATTTCATCATCTTTCTTCATTATATAAATATATTGAAAGGAAATATAAGAAAGTGATTCAAGGAAAATATCAACTACAAAAATATTAGGATATTCTCCTCAAATAAAAATAAGATCAATCCATACTAGTAAAAAATTAGTCGAATGTTAATAAACTAAGATACAATATTTAAGCCCACAAAAATTTTATTTTTAAATTAAATAAATGTGAATAAAATTTTAAAAAAATCTGGGCACTCAAAAATGTGGAAAATAATGGATCATATTTGGTTTCTCCAATCATGTAAGTATGTTAAGAAATCAAATAAAAAACACTATTGTTAAAGGTTTATTCTAATATAAATTTTATAATTTTTTTAAAAGAATCATGTTATAAATATGAATGTTATTTAAAAAATGTGTGATATTAGATACCAAATTCAATTTATATTTCTTTGAGTCATTATAGAAAAAATATCATTAAAAAATAATCTAGATTCTAAAATATTTATTTCCTAACATAAGCGGACCCAAGATTTTTTGGGTACCAAATCCTTTAGTCACTTAATTTTGTTAGAAAGGTTTCTTGAGAGTAAAGAAGAAGAAGCTCTGTGGTACCTGGATAGTGGCTACCCAAGATACATGTGTGGTGAACTCTCCAAATTTAATAAAATAGATAAACTTTAAGGTGTTCATGTCACCTTTATATATAACTATAGGGGTCAGATAATCAGTGAAGGTACCATTATTTTTTTTTCTAAATCCTCTTTTATATTTTTTTCTCATAAAATTATGAAGTATTATTAACTAATAATTAGTCAATTGTGTGATAGTAGTTTTAAAATATCATTCAAAAATGATTTTTGAAAAGGTTTTTAATAAAAAGGAAAAAAATTAATTTACCACTTTTCAATTTAAAAATGTTTATAAAATTAATTTAAAAACACTTTCTTTAAAAAATTTCAAAATTTTCAGGGCAGAAGTAAGCGATTTAAGGATTTGGCATAGTTTCCACCCATCATTATAGGTCACACACACTTCTTAGACTCTACTATTCTCAAATAGTATGATATCTTCCCAAATTTTATTTCTAATATGACATGGCTTGTGAAGCATTCCAACATGGAAAGCAACACAAATCCTCTTTTAAATCTAAAAAATTTAATTTATTCTTCCAAAGCTCTTGAATTATTTCATATTTAGCTTTTTGGTCTTTATGATATCGAAATTATAGAAGGTAAAACCTATAATCTTAATTGTTGACAACTTAAAAAGATTCACATGAGAATATTTCATATCTTATAAATGTGAATTTTGCAGATATTTCATCAATTTTTCTAAAAGGGTTTAAAATAGAAAATGTTTTAAAATTATTTCAATTCATAGAAGTCATGGCATATAATCTCATAATAATTAATTTGATGATTAATTTTCTTCACATGGCTATAATACTTCTTTTTTTAACTCCTCAAACCCCTCAATAAAAATGAGCTAGTTGAGAGGGGAAATCCAACCATCCAAGAAATCACTCAAACTCTTTTAAATTAATTTAAACGTTCAAAATATTTTATAGGCTGAGGTAATAAATAACATATGATATATCATTAATTGCATTCATATAAGACCTTTTTTGAGAAATACTATTTATGATATTTGGTGTAATAACAAACCTATAGTTGTTTTTTCAAAGTTTTTGGTTGTAAATGTTTTATTTTAAACAACAAATATAATCATGAGAAATTTGATTCTTAATTTTATTAATGAATATTTCTTGGGTATTCCAACTAAATCAAGGTATGCTATTTCCTAAACAAAAGGACTAAACTAGTAGAATAGTAAATCCATGTTGTTTTTAATGAAAATTTGTAAAAACTTATTTTTAAAATTGTTTTTAAAAATAATATTTTAAACGAACCTTTTAAAACTAAAAAATTGAATGAAGATTAAGAATATACTTAAAATTAATTACTTAAAGCTTTCAAAAAATTTAAATCCAACCCCTTGAAAATGTCAATGAAGATATAAAAGTCAGAACTCATACTCAAATATTCGTCTTAAATGATGTTAAAAAACATGCCTCTGTCTCTCACCATGAGCCCCAAAACCTCAACGATGCACTTAATGATAAAAATTTTGTTCTTTACATGCAATGGGAACTAAATAAATTCAATTATAATGATATAAGGAATCTCATGTAAAGTCATCCAAATCATTAATTTGTTGTATTTAAATTGGATTTTAAAAATAAGCTAGTTAAATGTGGTAATATCACTAGAAATAAAGACCATATAGTAGCTAAAGGTTATAACCAATAATAATAAATTAAATATGGTAAATACTTTTCACTATTTTCTCTAATAGAATCAATTAAAATATTACACACATTCTCTTCTCATCATAATTTTAAACTCCTTCAAATGGATGTCAAAATTACCTTTTTAAATTGATTTATTTCTTAATTTTTTTTGTGGAACAACCACCCAGTTTTGAAAAATCACTTTTTTAAATTCTATTTTCAAATTTAAAGTCTATTTATGGTTTAAAAGAGTCCCCTTAGGCTTTGTATAATCATATTTGGAATTTTCTTCTTTCAAATAATTTTTATATGGGAAAATCCAATTAAACTATTTTTCTAAAACACATCTCAAATGATTTGTTACTCATAAAAATTTACATTGATGATGTGATTTTTGGATGTACCATTGAAAATATTTGTTTTGGATTTTTTGATTTAATGAAAAAGGAATTTGAGATAGGCTTTTTGGGTGAGCTCAAATTATTAATCGATTTTTAAATTTCAAAAAATTATAATGGTTTATTTTTAAACCAATGAGAATAAAATAATTAACTATTAAAACTATTTAGAATAGATCATGCTAAAGAAATTAGTACTCCCATGAGTACAAATTGTAAGCTTATATTGGATAAATCCAGTAAAATGGATGAAAATATGATTTATAGAAGTATGATTGGTAGTTTACTTACCAGAATATTACGCAACCTGATATCATGTTCAATTTTTATCTTTTCCTTCATTTTCAATTAAATCCAAATTAATTTCAATTCAAAATTTTTAATTCGATTTTCATTACATAGAAGGTTATAAAAAACTCATTTTGTTTTATTTAAATGGAAATGATTTTGAATTAACTTATTTTTTCAATGTTGATTTTGGAGGACACCAACTATATAGGAAATGTAAATTTGGATCTTTCCATCTACTGGGAAAATCCCTCATCTCATGGAGTAGTAAGAAGCAGAACCTAGTTGCTCTTTCTACAATCGAAACATAATATATAGCCACTGAGAGTTATTGCACCCAAATTATATAGATTAAACAGTCTCTCTTAGAATTTGGGATCACATTTGACCATATCCCTATCAAGTGTGATAATAACAGTGCCAAAAATATCTCCAAAAATCTTATCCAGCACTCTAAACCATACACATTGATTTAAGACACCATTTCCTAATAGATCACTTCTAAAAGGATGATATCTTATTTTAATTTGTTAGCATGAAATATCATCTTTCTAACATTTTCACTAAACCAATATCCCTTGATCATTTAAAATTCATTAAAGGTCAATTAGGAATGGTTCACTTGTGAAGTTTTTCATTTTATTTATAGTTATCATGAGTTTTCATTTTAAAATCCTTTTAAGACATAAAATTATTATTATATATTTTTTATTTTATCATAGATATGATCCCTTATATCACATGGTCTATCATTTGAGGGGATCCTTATATATATTTTTTTTCTAAATTTTTTCTTAAGGGAGATCTTGTTTTTCAAAGTAATTAATTATTACTTTTCAAAAAAAATCTCGTATTTTTAAAATTTCAAAATCATATTTCCAAAAAATTATAATTTTTTAATATTAATATTGTTTTTAAAAACTAACATTGATGCCTTTGTATTTAAATCTATGTTTAAATTGTTTTTTAAAACTTATATGAGAAATTATGAATATTATCTACTAAATTTTAAAAAATGTTTGTATTAATATCTTTTAAATGAGGATTAATGATGATTAAAAGTATTTTATATACTAGTTTATCTTACCATTATATTGATTTGTAATTCGTCAAAATAAAAACCAAAGGATTATTTGAAATTATGGTTTCACTTCAAAAGAACCTATTAATGATTCATCAATGAAGAATTCAATCAATGGAGTTAAAACCATTATTTAAGGAAAGAAGTGTTGTAGAAATGGTATGTATAATTTTTATTCCCTTTTTATTATATTCTATTTTTTTCTCTTCTTCATTCTCTTTTTTTCTCTACTTTTTTTCAACTCTTCACTTATTTATTTGATACACTTTTCCACTTTCTTCTTTTAAATTTCATCTCTCTCTAATGATCCTATTATTTTGGGAGTTTTGAAGTTAAGGGGTGTTTTAAAATTCTTCTCTTTATATTCTATCTTACTTCCTATCTCTGTTTCACTCTCTAATAATCTTATTATTTTGGTAGTTTGGAATCTAATTACTTTTCAAAATATTTCCCAAAGAAAAAATTTATTATGATTTTTTTTCAAAATATCCCTTGAAGTTTTTAATTCAAACTCCTCATCTCCTTGTGTTTATTTTTGATAATCACTAAGGGGGAGAAGTTTATAAGGGAGTTATTTTAATCAAATCGGGGTGTGTTCTTGGGATAAGTTTTTCACAACGGGGGAGTTTCTTGAAAACTTAGAATTTTTTGGCAGTGATTAATTATTTTAAAAAGGGATAGATTTCAAAATTCATATTTATTAGTGTCAATAACATTATTATCTAATTTTATTCTTAAAATAATTGAATATTTAGTAAATATCTAGAATTTCATTAATTTATCTCTTTTACTATTAATTTATAGTTAATTTATATTTCTTATCTTAAGTGTTTGGGATCATCAAAAAGAGGGATATTATTATACCACTCTCTCTATCATGCTGTTTTCGTAATCATAAACCTAAACCTATGTTTCTAACATATTCATTTTAGCGAGTTTAAATGTTTTTATTAAATACCATGTGATAGAATTGAATGAAATATTGAATATCCTTTGAATGATTGATAAGGTAATGGTTATATATCTTTTTATCCTTCAATAATTTGTAAGAATGTTTAAATAACTTATAAGTCTTTAGAAGGAAGTAAAAGGGCTCCTAATGAAGGTGGAGGTGTGAAGACAACACCAATTAGAGGATGATTTAAAATGTTCATCTATAAATTCCACAATATAGGATTAGAACAATTTTTTTTCATTGTGCCGCTAGTCCGTTAAAGTCATTAGTCATTGATTCTAGGGCTTCATTTCACTCTATATCCAAGAGAGGTTGTAAAAGAAATTATGCATCTAGAAGGTTTAATAAGGTTTATCTTTGGGTTATTGAAGAACTTTATATTATTTGAAATTATTATGTTAATGAATAAATATGTAGTGGATGCTTGATCGTGTTGTGAGGTGTGTGACACATACCTAAATTATGGAAGAACCTACTTGTGACAAGAAAATTTGATAATATGGGATTCTATATTAATTTTTCAGATAGAATGAAAAATATCACATGGGGTTATTAGGTGGTAGGTAAGGGTATATAAGATAAAATGTTGAATCTAACCAGGGGTTCAAAAGGATCAATGGTTTCCAGATTAAAAACTTATGGAACTGAAAAGTTATGGCATGATTGTTCTAGTCACAATGTGAGAAGGGGATGAAAGCACCACCTATAAAAAGTATACTAAAAATAGATTAATTAATGTATGAGACCTTTTAAGAATGTTTCATTGAAAAGTTATATGAGGTATCCTTTATGATGTAAGTAAAAACAAATAAGAATCATAATTTAATCCTAGTTAATATAGATGTATGGTGGAAAACTCTGATTCTATCCCTTTAGGGATCATTTTACTATGTTTCCTTCCTCGATGGCGTGACATGAAAAGTGTGGGTGTTTTTTTTCTAAAGAAATATTAGTTTTTACAATAATTTTTAGATAAAGTTCTATGGTGGAAAAATATATAGAAATGAATCTAAAATACTTGAGTTTGGATAATGGGTTGAGTATAGATGTTGAGAGTTCCAATGATTTTTAAAAAAGAAAGGAATCAATTTTGAGATGATAATACCTAGAACACCAGAGTAGAATGGTGTGGTGGTATGGATGAATTATATACTAAATGAGAGAGTTTATTGGGGGAGGTTACATTCTAGTTTTCCAAAGGAATTTTTTGGTGAAATAAATTATCTATGAGGATTATTTTTTGAATATAAGTCTATCAAGACCTTTGGGGAGAATATTCCTAAAGAACAATGGAATAGAAAAATTGTAGATGTCTCACATCTGAATATTTTTGGAATAATTTAGTATTCTTATGTTTATTCCAGAGAAATAGAAAATATATAAACAAATCCCAAATTATATTTTTTTGTATATGGATATGAAGACTTTTGATTTTGGATTTTTGATAATGACCTTCAAATGGTCATTTGAAGTTATAATTTTATATTTATTGATAGGATGATTTAGAAGGATGAAAAATTAGAGAAAACAAAATTATGAACCAAGAATCAATGCATGAATATTTTTATCTAAATAAAACATGAATGGTGTTTTAATTTTAGGTAGCACTCAAGTTCTTGGCTAACTATACCGTCTGGGGAGTCCGAATGGAAGTCACTTTTTAGTGGATTTGTAAAGAACCGATATACCGAAATTCCCTAGGACCGAAAAAGACATGGGCAGATTATAAAAAGAATAAATACAAGAAGGTGTTAATCCTTAGGTTTTTAGTAGGTATACTAGGGTCATAAGACAAATGAAAAAGGTTTGTATTATATGCACACTACTATCTTCTTAAGGATGGTATAAAACTCAAAATACCAAAATTGATAGATTATCTTTGTGGCTTAGAATAATGTGAGTCAATTATAAATTTGGATATAGACTCCTTATAGGTAAAAAAATCATGGGAAGTGAAATAAATTTTACTGGGGATAAAATAACTAGAGGCTAAATGGGTATACTAGTCGATGGAATAAGCATATGGTCAGAAAGTTTGTTTGTGAGGGGATTTTAATAAACAAAAGTTTTGTTTTTTAGTGAAATCATTTCTCCAATTTTTAAGAAAATAGTAATGAAGATACTTCAAAGGATGTGTATGAATGATTTTCTACATCATGAAAAATTATATGTGGTGATAAAATTCCATTATGATTAATTAGAAGAGTAATGTTTTAGGAATAAATAGGTAGGTTTTGTAGAAATTAGGAGCGATGTAGTGTGAAATCTCAAATTGAGTTTGTATGGGTTAATGAAATAACCTAAACAATGGAACTAGAAGTTCTATGGATTTATTGAAAATAAGGAATTCATCTGATGTAATAAAGATCAATAATACTACCAAATGGTGTTCAGTAATTAGATCTTCATCATAATTCTATTATATGTAGTTAAAATGATTCTGGAAGGTCTGAAGAGAATCCGATTGAGGATTTGAAATTGAATTTTCTTATAACATTTAGATGAAATATCTTTGGGATGAAATGAAAATTTTGGTGATACAGATCTAGGTGGACTGAAAGAAGAAAATAGTGAAGTTGTCTCAATCTGAATTAATTTGGATGTTCTTAGAACAATTCAAAATTATTGAGTTGAACCATATGGAAACCCCATTGTCTAGATACTTTAGTCTATACAAATAGAAGGCACCATGAGTAGAATATGATGTCGAGTACATGTAGAAGGTTTTTTTATAAATAAGTGGTTGAGAAATATTTGTATAACAATGTTTTTAGATGGTCAATCATTGCCTATATAGAGGTATCCACAAACAAATTCTTGTTGAAGTTTGGAAAAGAGTAGTGGGAAGCTATGAAGTGGATATTATAACACCTCATAGGTTCAATAGATATAACATTTTTTACGGAATATAAAATATATTACAAGTTTTTATGGATTATAGATTTATATAAGATGAAAAAACCGGAATAAGTATAATTGGATTTGTGTGTACCTATGGTGATTTGGATGTATAGATTACAACTGGTTATTTTACTATCAACCACAAAAGTGAAATATGTTTCTAAATAAGTATAATTGGATTTGTGTCTATATGTGGAGGAATGATGATGATTTGGATGTATATATTTCAGTTATTAGTTGAGATATCAATTATATAAATGGAATATGTTTTCATTACATAAGCAAGGAAGGATTTTATATGGATTAAGAATTTATTGGAGGAACTTATAAGGGAGTAGGGGAATGAAACATTGTTCTTTGACAAATATAGGATGATCCATCTTGAAAATAATATGTTATTTCACTCGAAGGAAAATAAAATTCTATTAAAGTATCGATTCATCCAAAATCTAGTGTGATATGAAGTTTTGGAGCTATGGAAGAGCTGTTAGAGTCAAAATTCAATGAACATATTGATTAAATTATTATTAAATAAATGGATGTGGTGGTGTTGTGTCATTGTGGGAATTGGATGATAGAATAAAGGATTGAAGGATCCTTACTACCACTAAAAGGTGAGTTGAATAAATTGTGTTCAAAAGATGATAAATAATTTAGGGAATTATACTGAAATAAGTCTTGATGTTAAATATTTATAGGCTTAGAAGTTGTTGTGAACTAGATTTTAGACTGAATTTACAAAAGTAGAGACTCCAAAATAGGATTGCAGATATAGATAGAGTGAAAATAGTATAGCCTCAAAGGTTTAGAATGGTAGCATCTAGAATTGAAAGGATATGTTATTGAATTTGGGATATATTACTAGAAGGGGATGGTCATCAAGTAAAGTAGTCGGTAGATAGAGGATTCCTTGGTTGATGAAGTGGTGAAGAAAAAAGAGAAGATGATATTGGAAGTGTATGCACTGAATGGACTCATCTAGAATCGATAGGTGGGTTCATTAAAATTAGTTTTAGTTAATAATTTGTTTACCTTCTACTTCTCAAAGTAGTATTCTAGTTTTAGACACTTGTAACCTGGAATAACTTTATCTTCTTACTATATTATTAATAGAAATTTTGTAGTTTTCCACTCATGGAGTAAGGAAATTTCTAAACCATGCAATTTTTTTTTTCAGTTATTGTCTGTTGATTTATCTTTCATTAAATTTTCATTATTTTTTCAGTGATTTTTTTGAGGGGGAGATGAATTGAGGTAATTTAATGTGATACTTTAGAGATTGGTTCTTTCATATAGATACATAGACATTGAGGGATATTGAGTTACGATCATATAAACATTGTTCCGTAAGTGGATGTTTTTATAGTGGTTTTATATTCATGGTTTATGGAATAACATCCACCTGAGCTAGGGAAAATGAATTTTTTTTAAGAGAGACCCCAATAAATAAGGTAAAATCATCTTGGTACCAAGGTTAATTTAATTTATATCAATTCCGAGTCCTCAAGGGCTCACTAGGGTTAGGAATCTTTTTCCCTAAGTTCTTTCAATTCAGACTCGTGATTATCCCTCAGGGGATCACTTGGGAGAATCATAAATGGACCAAGGTCTTTTAATTTCAACTGGTTTCCACCCCTCAATGGATCATTTGGGAACCACATCGTTCAAGATCCTTTTATTTAGTGTTCTTCTCAACCCTCAAGGGATCAGTAGAGTGAAGCATCATGGCACTTAGGCTCCTTTAATTTATAGTTATTCCCAAATAAACCAAATTGATCCATATCATAAGTGATTTTCCCCCATACCCCAATAAATATTAGTGGTGGGATTTTATTCTGGTACTTTAGACTATTCCCTCCACTTACATCGTACACCTCACATGAAATTTATGGATAATTTCATACAGTTTTTAAGTTGGTTCAAATGGGATTTTATTCATGATACAATCAATATCTACCTCAATCTGAGAAATTAATTATATTGATATACTCCTATTGGTTTCCTAAATTTCATTGAGTTAATAAACTCATATTAGTTTCTAAAAATTACTTACATCAAGATACCCTGCTGGTTTACTAAAATGTCTCTAATTGATATCCTCCACTTATTATACAAAAATACCTTAAGTTAATATCCCTTTTCCCCCATATTTTCTTTAGTTGAGAACCTCCTCTTAGCTTCCTAAAATACCTTGAGTTTATATCCTACTCTTGGATTCCTAAAATTACTTGATTTAAGAGCCTACTCTTAGTTTCATAGATTTAATTATGTTAGGATCCTCCTCTTGGTTTACAAAAATTCATTGAGTTAATATCCTCTTCTGGGTTTCCTAAAATACCTTGAGTTGAGATCCTCCTCTTGGTTTCCAAAAAATAAGTTGAGTTTAGATCCTCCTAATGGTTCCCAATATTCCTATAGTTGAGATACTCCTCTTAGTTCTCAAAATTCTTTCTCCTGACTTATCTATCAGGTTAAAACATAAATCGATTCTCATGCATAACTCCCACACCAAACCGTTACTAGGAACATTTAGCCTAGTAGTCTAGTTAGAATGAATTTATACTACTTGGAAGTAATTTTTTTTGCATGTAATTAAAAAAAACCATTTTTTATTTATCCTTTTTCTTAATAGGAACTATTTTGGTCCTCATCACATGACCTAAAAAGGTATTTCATGCCTTATTAAATGGTACAAAATTACATGATATTTGATTCCCTTTATAGGGATATATATAAAGCCTCTTTCTTAGGCCCAATTCCTCTATCAAAACACCATACACCTCCAGATATAGTAGTAAATTCTAGAGTGCCTTCTTATATGGAATTAAAATATATATATTTAAATATTTAGATCAAATGCGATATAATGAAATCTATTTGTGCAGTATCCTTTTAAATGAATTAGTTTCAGTCAATCACTAATGTGTAACTAGTATAGTTATTGGGAATTATTTTATAAAAATGAATTAAATCCATGAGAAAATTCCATACTTGATAATAAGATCATCTGTTATATAAGTTGAACTTCAATTAATCCAATTTCAATGCACAAGACCTGAAATAACCAATTTTTTTTTGTGATAGAAAATAATTAGAAGCATCTTGGTCAAAGAAAATTGAGAAAACGTATTATCAAAGTCAATTTCTTTAACCTGAAAATATGATTTACATATGACTATTACCTTGTTTCTCATCACCTCACCCTTTTCATTCAACATGCTATATAACTCCCACCTTATTCTAATAATATTCTTATTTATAAGCTTTGGAATTAACACCCTAGTGTTATTCCTCTTAATTTTATGTAAATATTAATTAATTTCATGAATCTATTTTTTATTCCTCATTGAATCCCCCATATTTTTTGGATCAACATGAGAAATATAGAGTTATGTGATATTTTAATCAAATATATCCTAGTTTCTATCAACTTTATACGATCTTTGATGATTATTTGAACAACTAAAAACTTCCTCATCCTTTTATGACCAAACTTTATCCATTATTAATGAATGTATACACCTAAATAAAAATCCACTACACATTAATAAATCAAAGTTTTTATAAATACATAATTTTCTACTTTCTATATTGTCAATTTTTCATCCTTTTCATTTAATTTGTAATGTTTTTTATTGGTTACACCAATTAGATGTGTGATTAAACACCTACACATCATTAGAATCAAAAATATTTAAGGATATATTGTTATTTCAATGATATCATTTTATATTTGATAGATATCCATTGGAAATCCATTTAACTCCAATTTTCTCAAACTTACTCATATTTGAAACCTTAAATTTAATGACACAATGGAAAGAAAATGACCCATGATACTTCAATTTTGGTGTCATATTTTAACAATTTTCATATATATTCATATTAGAATTCATATGATATAGGCATATGTTTTGATTGTATACTGCTATCCCAATATGTTATTTCTAAAAAAAAGAGAAGGAACATGTTCTAAAAATATGGTTTGAGCCATATCCACTGAATATAGATTCATTATTTAAAAAATAACATTTTTTATGGTGTATATAGTTCACTATACTCATGATGAATCCTATTATTCTCTAAATACTCCCTAAAGTTATCACTTTAAAATTATTCTCCATTATCTGAATGGAATCTATTTAATGAGAAACCATATTCCTTACTCAAAACTATCTTAAATTATTGAACCTAATCAACGATTTATATTTTTTCATTATAAAAATATTTCAAGAGATCCTTGTAAATTTATCAATTAATGAGATTGATTATTTATCACTATTCACTGATTTCTTCCTCATTGGTCTACAAATATCCAAATGGAAAATTTCTAAGGGGTGGGTCATTTTTATGTCCGCCTTTTTATATGAATAATTTATAATGTTCCCCTTTTGGAATAAAATTCATTCCCACTTATTTTATCTATTTAGAAATGACAAATCATGAAGATTATCTCCTTGAGTCAACTTGTTCATGATCTTTTTCCCAATGTGACTAATCCTTTAATACAAAAAATCTTTCTCATTCATCATGCTCAAGTAGTATGAAATTTTAGTATCTTATACTTTAAATATTTTTTCCTTTGGTTTACTATCCACAAGTCATATTACAACCATCCTTTAATCTCTTCACCATACAATCATAATTTTTATATATCACTTTCATTCCTTTATCACATAGTTTAGAAACAATTAGATGGTTTTGTTTAAAACCATCAACAAATAGAGTACTCTTGGAATTCATCTTATCCTCGCAAATTTCAATCATGTAAACTCCTTTAATTTTAAGTGTTACATGATTTCCAAATGTGACTGATCCTTCTATATACTTCATAAATCCTTTAAGTAATCTATTATCACAAGATATCTTCAATAAATAACCATTAAAAATAATACTTGGGGATTTATTTTGATAAACCTTAAATGAATATTATATAATGATAGATTTATATTATCCTTTATAATTCTTAATTTTAAATGTTTGAAAATTATTCATACTCAATTGTACTCGAAAAAATGGTTAGTAAATCATCAACAAAGCGATCTAGATAATATCATATTCTACAAAATTTATTTAGAACTTGAAGCTGATTGTTCATTTAAACTCCTGAAGTTTCAACTTATTTCCAGGCTTTCATTCTTTGAGTGGTTTGACCCCCCCCAATTTCTTACATTATAACACCTCTATAATTTTAAGTATTTCTTAAATTTAACCAATAATTCATCTCCAAATAGATGTTTCCATCACAACATAAATAATAACTAAATTATGTAAATATTTTAGAAAAAAGTGATCATAGTTAAAATTATAAAACTTTGCTTCCATTTCCTTTTAAGTCACTAATTTCATCACCTTTTGGTGAACCAAACTGTTTTGGTGTTCATTAAATATTTCTATTAATGTTACAATTCTTTATTATGACTTATTCTGTACAATTAATATCATATTTTAAATTTATATTTCCATTTCTAATTTTTTAAAATTCTTGGATCCACCTTTTTAGGAAACATTATTATTATTCTTACTCTTAAATTTAACTTTAGTATTATTCTTCTTGAAATCATGACTTATTGATCTATCATGTGAGTTTTTTTATAATGGTAATGATTACCAACACTCTTGGTGGTTTTAATAGTCTTCTCACCAATATTTTTACTTTCACTTACTTCATGAACTAAAATTTCAAAAGTGAACTTAATCATTTTTAGTTGATCCCTATGTTTAAATAAATTTTGATAGTAATAAAGTAGTTATATTTATTTCAGTTTTATGTTCTATTTTAGTGCACCAATCAACTTATCCACCTCAATAAGTGAGACTTTCATCTTCTCTACTTCTTTTAGAATCTACTGTTCTCTTTCACCTTAGTATTTATTAACCTTATTTTTAACTTTATAGATCATTTACAACTTGTTTTTCAATATATAAATCTTAAATATTTTGACAAGACACTTTAAATAAAGTTTATACATAAATTCCATGTCTGTATCTTTTTCATATCTATCACTAGATAAATCTTTTTCATTTATCTTAGAAATCAACAATAATTACCCATGATCACTTGGTGATAAAACCACTTTACATTCACCAAATTAACACTCCAATTAACCCTTATTCAAATAATAACCCTTATTATTGAATTCATAAAATTTATTTTCTCTCCCTTATAAGGTGACATATTTTTGTAAAATTTAGACGCCTTATTCTAAAAAACAATTTCTTGGTGATATATATATCCTTCACTCTCATATTCCCTTAACATTGGAAAATTTGTTGCCAAATATCCAATAATTAAATACCCAAAATACTTAGAGTGTATTTTACAATTATACACAACTTTCCCACTTTAACACTTATTGAGATAAGTAACATGATCTTATAAAACTTCATATCAACATCTCTATCTGAATATGAATATTCAATTTATTCCTTTTCCTCTTTATAACTCTTTTCAATCTTTAGGAATTTAAAATATAATTCCTTTATTTCCTTAATTATATTTTGGAAAGAATATAATTTCTTCATTTTATATATGATCAAAACACTGTGAATGTGATCAAGTGTAAATGTACTCAAATCATGATCTTTTAGAGATAAATCATTGATGTCAAACCTGTAAAGAAAGATACAAAAAAACCTTTTGAATTTCATTTAATCTAATAAAATTTTTCTGAAACATTTTATTGAGATTAAAATATCGTTAAATCTAGTGAATAGATCACTAGTGAATCTCCATCAAGAATATTAACATTGATAAAATAAGAAAACTATAGTTTATTTTTACCTTCTTCACTTTAACATTTCCTTCCTAAATATTTCCTAGAATTTCACATTTTTATTTTTCTATCTTTATCCAGATAACCTTAATGAATTATTTATATAAATTTAATGCTAAGTTAACATTTATTTTATGTCCATCCATATTAATATTCTTCTTATCAACTAGATCCATCAATTCATCTTTTACAATAGGATTAAAACCTTCAGTTACAATGTCTATCTCTTCCACACCATGTGAGAGAAAGTAAAATATCATTAATTATTTTAAATAATTATAATTTTTCCTTTAAATATTTGAAATAATTTCAATTTTAATTAATTAATGTAATCTATGATGAAAAAAATTCAGACACAACAAAAATATAGAGAGTTTAAAACAAAAATCAGTAATTACCTTTATGTTTTTAAGGGGAACCTACTCATGTGGTACTAATTATAGAGGACACTATTCCTAGTATAGTTTGTTACCACAAAAAATTTTCATTGGGAGGGTTTGGGGGTTTGGGGTGGGTGTGAATCTATAATTAAATATGTTTTATGATTTTTCAGTAATAAACATTCATTACTAGTTAGGATGATTAACAAACAATATGTTACAAATCATACTTCTTCTCCACCATACCATTTTTATGTTAATAAAATTTGTTTAATTATTTCATTTTCACATCCACTTAAAAAACAAACACAACTATGCATAAGGTAATCTATTCAAAATGGATGGCTATATCCTTGGTTTGATGTTGTATCATCTAGTTCAACAGTATCCAATTGAATCAGCAAATGGATTTATAATAAAAAAGGTTTATCCTTAAAACTTAAATTTTCATAAATCTATGTTGAAAAGTATGATTTTATCCCACACACTTAATGATAACTCTTCAAAGAAAATATAAACAAGGAACCTCTATAGAAAAAAAGAATCTATATATCCACTATCAATATAATTTACCTTATCTCCCTCACTTTGATTTCCAAAACTCTAATATTCAGAAATTAAACACTTCCTTTAGATCAAACACTATTTTATTTTTATTAAAATGAGATATCTTAAAGTATATGTGAACCTAAAATCTTCAAATGATAAGAAAATACTCATAAACACATTGCATAACCAATTCAATCAATATCCTCTTCAAGTCAAACCTCCAATATTTACTATCTAAATATTTGTATTTAATAACCCATGATAATCAATTAAAATCCTTCTTATTGAGTGTTTATCTTGCCTCTATATCTTTCAATCAACTTCTCTAAAATAATAAAACACTACCATTTTCTACACCATACAAAGTAACAACACACCTTTTTTTACATAAGGATTTAAATTTCAAAATCAAATACCAAAACTAAATTCCCTATCAACTTCTTTCACTTATAATTAATTAGTTGGATCAATATAGACATTATAGTCTCCATTTATATGTTAAAGAGACATAGAAATTCTATTTTTAATATACCATTAGTCTCCTATTAGGAAACATTAACATAATACCCAAAAAATTTATTTCTAAACAAAGTATGACATGATGAGGTATGTCATGAAGTAACCATGTAGTTTCCATAATGGTTATCTCTAATTAAATCAATATCCTGATAAATTATTTCATGATACCATACATTTTATCATGGTATCCAAAATACTTCATAGATAGAGGAGAACTTATTTTTATCATCCAAAATTATTATAATGAAACGATCAATCATGTTGTTGCAATCTGTTCCCTTATAATGAAATATTCTACACTCACCAAACAACATGAACATTAAAAATCACAGCATTAACATTATGGATGTAAATAATAATGTTTTCACTTAGGTAGTAATTAGCTCAATATTTAGATTAAAAGTCATGAAACATACAGAATGAAGAATGGTAAATTGACCATAGTAAATGAACTCAATTTTGATCATCTTGTTGATCTTTAGACATGGTGTTTACCCTTAAGTGGAGTTTTTATAAGAATCTTATATATTTTAATTTAAGGGGATATTTAGTATTTATTTTTTAAATACATATTTTTCATGTTCAAGAGAATGAAAAAATATACTAAAAGGGTCATTTGATGTAAAATCTAACTAGAAAATTATATTTGATACATGGGTTTTACCCAGGTGAGGTGTAATCTTTATTCATGTTCCAATACTTGGACTAATCCTATTTCAGGAAAATTATAACACTTTATCCAAGTTTAATTGTAAAAATTCCTCCTCATATCTCTGTACTCGGGTTAAAAACTTATTTTTTTTCATAAACCCTAGTATTAGAGGGAGGGGAGATGATAGATTCCTTTCATTGAGAAGGATCCACTAATGAATCATTGATTGAGAGATAAAAATATTCCTTTCCCACATTCATAATCAATACAAAGTCAATTAAAAGAGACTTTAATAAATCATAGAAGTATAGAGAAGAATAAACAATACATCCATGAAATAATATAAATAACATGGGTATATATGAAAATGATTCCAAATAAAAAGATAGATTAGGAAATTTCCACTCACCAATGTTGTAATTGGTGAAGTAAGAATCAATGAGAGAGAAAATGGTAAAAATATAAGTGAAAACCAAAAATAAAAAAAACATATAAAAATAAAAAGATTATTTTGGTGGAAATTATATAAAAATTCTACATTAGAAATTAGACATATATAATCTCAATTATGAAAAAAATATTGGGATAGAATCTGATACCTTTACTCATAACTTCTATACATTCAATATAAATATCTATATAACCAACACATAATTCTTAATAAACTATTTCAGAACCTTATTTATAACTATTAACTTATAAAATAATCAAATATTATATATATATATATATATATATATATATAATTTATACATATTTAACTTCATCATTGGAATTTATTTTTTTAATTGTATGATGCTTGTTTCGATAAAACAGTATCGATAATTATTCCTATTTCATAAATTAACCATATCATGAATAGTTAATGTACTAAAGTCTTATTATTAGAATGATTTATAAATTATATATTCTTTTTATTGAAGGCACATGTAAATTATATAATAAAAAAATTAAAACACACAAATTTCAATTAATGACCAATAATAATGATTTACTTTATAATTATCATTCATTTGTGTGAAACCATTTCAAAACCATAATAATGAAATATATTAATCATTAATATCATATATTAAAATTATATATATTTTTTATAATCATTTATAATGAAACTATTAAAGATATTATTACATAATTCATGTATATGGTTTAACTGAACCTAACAAGAACAATCTATATTAATGAACAAGTGAGATTAAAAAGTTATATTATTAAGTAATCTTGCCCATTTATTACATTTATTTTAACATAATTTCTTATTTTTTTTACATTTATGACATTGAATGATATATTGAGGTATATTTTCGTGGAAAAAGGTATATAATACATAAATTATATAAGGTAAACATGAACATAAACATTATTTAATCTTTTAGAAAGAATACTTTTCAAATACTTCCTAGGTCACCTCACTATAAGTTTTTTTTGGGACATACATCATTATAAAAGGGTGATCATAAATCCCAGTATGGGATAAATAAATTCAATAAAATAATAATGATGATCATGTATAATAAATAATACATAAATGAGAGAATAATTATAATTACACGATACATAACATGGAAATATGGCCATAATATAAAAATAAGTCATTCATAATCATATCACCAAGGCTTATCACCAAGGTTTCGTAAATCATAATTACCAAGGTTATTCACCAATGTATCATAAAACATATAATATATAGAGATTAATTATTTACCCATTGCATTGGGATGGAATCAGGGCACACCCTTCATATGTATTAATTCATGTGAGCCAAATTGATAATAATAAATCATTTCATCAATATCCTGTAGAGAATAAAGAATAGGGTTTATATAATATCATTACATACATAAGTGCTTAAAGACATGAACATTATATCATTTTTCACCCATAAAAAGGGAATGTGGGTTTCTTAAATGTGAATACATAAATCAATAAAATATATATACATCTAAGTGAATACCCATTGATAAGAAAATGGTTTGGATATTAATAATATAATAAATTTTCATTTAAAAATGATAAATCCAAGAATTGATTTTGAAAACATGACAGTATAAAATATGTATTAAGTAAATGACATAATGGGAGGGAAAAAAGGTCTCCCATTGATAAAACACTAATTTTTCAGTAATGGGCCAATAAAAAAAGGTTTGAAAATATTATAATCTAACAATTAGAAGTCATTTCTTTGAATAGGTACTTGAACATAAAATGGGAATGGAGAATTCCATTACCTTGAAGAGTTGTTTCCTAAAAATTGAGGATGAAACTTTGAGGAATTAAGGAAACCTTTGAGGGACAATTTGGGAGGTAAAATGACTATAAATTCATGTATTATGGATTGTGAGTACATATGAATGGTGGATAGGTGTGTATTTATATTAAAAGAGTGGGAAATTCTTTATTAATTTCTTAACTTTGGTTTTGGACTCTATATGATAAATTAATCCAAACCAAAAACCATACGATGGTTTCCCATGATTTTACTAAATAATAATATTTTCTAATATTTTATAAGGCCATGAAATGAACTACTTAAAATAATACCCCTAGTGATGCGGAAGTGAGTCATTTTTATAAAGAATTAATATTAAAACATTAAAATACATTATAGGTTTTGAAGGATTCATTAAGGGTTTATAAAATTAATCAATAACCTCAAAAAGACATTATTTTAAAGGATAAAAATTATTTTGGTCATGGATACTCTTCATAAAATTTATTTTCTTATTTTGGGGATTTTATGATGTCATAATATGTACCATATATTTATACCATATCTAATTTTTACCCAAAAATTTTACTATGTTATAAAATTATAAAATATTCAACATTGGCTAATTCTAATATGATGATTTCAAAAATAATATTTATTTAATAAAAATAATTCTCTACATATGGAAATTTACACTTTAAAATTTAAAATATATATTTATTGAAAAATATAGGTTTTTACGAATATAACTGTTTCTGACCTTTTAAAATTACATTTGACTTCATAAAATTATATTTTTATTTATATTTAAATAAATATTATTTAATAATAATATTTTATAAAAATTAATTCTAATTTAAAAATTCATGATTTATTAAAAGAGTGTCTTAATTGAAAGGATATATTTCCCAAAAATATAATTTTAATTTCTTCATATAAAAATATAATTTTTATCAAACTCATTATATAATCATTTATAAAGTAATAAAAAAAGGATAAATATAACAATTATTTGATTAAAATGGAAAATATACATGTTTATACTACTAGGGTCAAGATAGATAACCCCTTATGATACCAATATGCACCCAAGGTTAAGGTTTGTGATAATGGTAGATTCATGGGGTTGTTCTACTAATATTGACTTAATGGTAATCTATAATGAATAAAAATTCTATCACTATCCATTTTGTTTTAGACTCACTTTTTGAATCGTTGATTGTACTTGGTTAAGGGTGAACCCCAGTGACACTACCTCCTTCCCAAGTTCTAAAAAATGGGCTTTAAAAGGAATGAATCTACTGATTGTGTCCATCGTTTTTTCTTTCTACATAAACTATTAGTTATAAATACCTTTTATAAACACAAATTCTATCTACAACATTATTACCAATTGTTATCAATACCAATCTTAAAATTGAATAAAATTTATATTGTCCAAATTTCCTATTGTCCTATGGTCATATTGACCAATAATCATATATTTCAACAGCCAGGTAATGGTCATATCCCAATGATCAATTTTCCCATTATACTCTTTTTACACTCCACCATTTACGGATTTATTACCAAATATTTTTAAAATTTATTTTATAATGTAAATTATATTCACAAGGTTTATTTTTTAAAAAAATTTCTTGATAGGTTTAATCTTCCTGGGAAAGTTTAACCTATGTAGTACACCATTGTGTTGTTGATATTCTTTGGTGTTTATATCTCTATACTAATCTTAGCTATAATAATTTGTATTATTACATGTCATGTAATATTTTTTAATTGTATTTATATTTCTTTACATTTGTAAATATAATAAGATAGTTATTATGGAGAAATACATCTCTTTTATTAATCATAGAAGAAATATTTAGGTCGTTACATTCACCCTCCAAATGAAATTTCATTCTCAAAATTTGAATATTGCATCTAAAACAATTGTGGGTATTTCTAATTCATTGCTCACTCAAGTTCCCAAGTAACTTCTTGAAACTTTTTATTTATACATAGGACTTTCACATGTTGTGTTGTATTATTACTAATCACTTATTCCATTTTATCAAGGATTTGGATCAGTTATTCTCCATATGATAATTTATCTTCTAACTCTACACCATTATTAATAAGTGTATTTGTGGGTTCAGACATATACTTTCTCAGTAGGGATACATGTAATACATCCGGGAAATTAAAAAGGTTTGGAGGTAGTGATAATTGATAACAAACCACTCCAACATGATTGAGAATATCAAATAGTCCAATATAACTTAAACTATGTTTACCCTTCTTTCCAAACCTCATGATCCCTTTCCATGGTGATATATTGAGGAATATGCGATGAATAACATGAAACTCTAAGACCTTCCTTCATTTTTAATCATAAATTTTCTATAGAGTCTAAAAATATTGATATATTTCAGAATAACTTGTGAATTTTATTTGGTCTACTTCACAATGTATGGTCCTAACAGTTTCCCTTCTCCAACATCATCTCAACATGTTGTAGTTATACACCTTTTTCCATAGAGAGCTTAAAAAGGTGTCATTTGAATACATGAGAGGAAACTATTATTATAGGATAATTCAACAAGTGGAAGATATTGGTCTTAAATTCCTTGAAAATCAAGTGATATAGCCCGTGACATGTGTTCCAATGCCTTATTAGTCCTCTCAGACTACCCATTAGTTTCAAGATGATAGTTTGTGCTATAGTTTACTTCTGTAATGATATCCTTTTATATGATCTTATAAAATTTTGAAGTAAATAATGGATCTAGGTCAGAAATAATTAACATCAGTACTCCATGGAGTCTCAATATCTCATGAATATAGAGGAGATCTTGGAATTATTGGGATAAATGCTCTCTATGAAAATTAAAGGGGAATGATTTTTTAATCTATCGATGATTATCCATATAACATATTTAACATTATATATCTTTATATGGTATGTGATAAAGTCTATAGTGATGTTATCCCACTTCCATATATGTATGGTAAGTGTTTTTAATATCCATTTAGGAAGTTATCACTTTTACTTTACATGTTAACACCCCAAGAACCCTGTAATATATTTGAAATATCTTTTTTTATATTATCCCACCAATAGTGTAGTGACCCTAACCCCATTAGCTCATAGTTGGTGGTTAATTTATTACATTGACATATGATACAAGAATCAATCACAAAGGACCAAATAGTGTACTAGTCTTGGTAAAATTTATAGACACTTGAAATTATAATTACATTTGAAAACATAAAATACACAATCAAAATGTTTTATTTGATAATTCCATTATTACTTTTGGTGTATCCTTGAATATCAATCACAAAACACTTCATTGTATCATGGGGAGAATAAAATATAAGAAAGGGTTGAGCTCAAATATTTAGTAATGGTAAGCATATAAAATAATATATTATAAATAAATCAGAATTATCTATATGGAAAGGTAAATAACTAAAACACATTCAATTTAATCAATAAACTGAGCATAATATGGAAAAAATAAATTATGATCTAATAAAGCAATATAAATAATCACAATAACTTGAAACTTATCCATGGATATTCTGACTAACCGAATAATCAAATGTAAATCAATAATTGATCTCATAATAGGGGAATGAATAATTTTATACATCATAAAAAATACCATCAAGGTATTATGATAAGACTTCTAGTCAAGGCCTCATGCCAAGGCATATTACATAAATATATATGGCGTTATCCAAAGACTCATACTAATTTCTCTCATGAGTCCTACCGATGTATCGAGTGGAAATGTAATTCTAGGACATACCTAACACTTTATACATCCAGTGCATTCACCATATGAAAGGGGTAAAACATAATCAATAAACATTTGTATTGAAAAAATAACATATGAAATGTTAATACTTACCCCAATCAATAAACATAATCATAAACCATCCTAAGTAATATGGTAAATGGTAATAAAATTTTAAATCCAAATTCAAACTAATCAGGAACCATCTAGTGAAATAATAAGGATGATATCAATACAAAATATCCCCAATATATTATAATTATAATAAAGGGTTGGTGTTGTTGATGAATAAAAATACCCTAAAAATGTCATTAAAAATAATTTTGAGGAAAATAAACTTTTCAATTTGAAAATATTTTTAAAAAGAAATGTTAAAAAAATATTTTGAAAATAATTTTATTTAAAAATAACCACTAAAAACTTTTAATATAAATTTTAAAACCTGTAGCGGTCAATATGATAGAAAATTCCAATATTTTCGTACATGTTAAAACAAAGATCCCTTTCACATTTTCGGGAAAATCCAAACGAGAATTGTTTTTAAAATGACTTAAATATTTCTTTAAACAAATTTATAAATATAAAAAATCGATAAAAATCAATTTATTAAATAATTTTTAAATGCATAAAAACATTTTTTTAATTTTTTTAGAAAAATGGATTTTAATGAAAAAGGATTTTCAACTTAAGAGAGAAATAAATTCAAATTTTCTTCAAAATATATTTGAATCATTCTAAAAACCAAAGAGTAAAAAAATGGTACTATTACATTATAAACATTTTTAATTAAAATATTATAAAAATAGATTGATTTTAATATAAAAAATATTAAATAATTCTACCAAGGGAGATGTAAACAAAAAAAACCTTGAATAATAGCGAGACTTTAAAATAAACACTTACCACTTAGGTAACTTTTGAATAATTATAAAACTGAAATAAATAACTTAAAATGTAACTTAAAATAACATTAATAGAAATAGATTAATGAATAAAATAACAAAAGTTATATTATATACACCAAATAGCAGAAAAATTTGTGATTATGGCGTATGCCTCACGGAAGTAAAAGTGAGACGAGAAATCCTTACCACTTGTTCAACTTCCTTCATTTGTGTATGAAGATATAGTATAATAAATATGGGTTTATTAAAAATAAATTATAAAGATATAATAATATATCTCATACTATATCTTATTTACTTATATTCATTTATCACTCATTTATTAGTAATTACTTGCTAAAATCACTATTTTGGCTAATAATTGCTTTATTTTTTATATTTGTTTTGGTTCAATAAATTTGGTAATTTCATTTTTATCATTGTTAAATCATATAATTTTTTTAAAAATGATATAAATATCATATATATTCATTATATATTTATTTATAGTAATTTATAAATGTTATAGATAGGAAATGGATTACACCGCTCATGAAGACGGTAGGCCGTATGTACGCCTGAACGTTGTTTCCATTTTTCTAGATAGATGGAATTAAATAAAAATAAATATTAATTAAATGTAAAAATAATTATTATGTTATATATATAATTTATATTAATAAAATTCATCCTTATTACCATCCATGTAAAAATAAAATGAAAAAAGTTTACATTTCTACTTGGAGGCGGTAGTTCCGATGCATACATTAGTAACATTATTGTTTTCTAATGGATGAGAAGGTAAGAAGTGAGATGTGATATTATATTTCCATAAGTATAGTTTTATCATAAATATCAAATATATTCATTAAATTTTATCCTTACTACCTTCCATGTAAAGCATGAGTGAAAAATGAATGATATCGCTTCGAGAAGTGGTAGACTGCCATACACACGAGTGACTTTATCATATCACTCAAGAAATGGAACATAAGTAGGTATATGAGATATTTTAATTAAATAAGTATAATAATTTCATACATATAATATAAATATGTTAAATTCATCATTAGATCCATATTTTAAATGTGGTTATGGAAAATAAACTACATCAGTTCATAAGGTAGTAGTCCTTCGTACACATGATCAACAGATTAATTTTCCATTTAATGGAAGAGGAGATAGATATATGTTATTACATTGAAATAATAACATATAATTATATATAATATACCTTTTTTATTATTTTTTAATATTTTTAAAATATTATAAGGAGTTAGAAGAATAAGTTAAATGAAAATGCATAATTAAAAACATTACCACTTCTTTAAGAAACCACTTTAGGTTTAATTTGAAGCCTTCCTATATTAGAATTTTGATCTAAATAATGTCTATGTTATGTGGTTAGGGATGTAAGGAATATATATTTTCTATTATTATTTAAACAAAATGGGTTTGGGTGTGCGAAGAGTAGAGGAAAGGGGATGACCTTTTATAATTGGGGGATAAGACACACTTAGTATTTTTAAAAAGAATCAATTACACCCACATTTTATCATGACAAAATACTATAAAATGGGTCATTATTAAAAAATATATATTATAGGATCTAATTGTGGACATTAAATTGTTTTTGGAAAAGTTTCTTTGTCATTTAAACATATATTTTTTGTTCAACCCCATGTAAACCAATTTTTACCTTAACTAAGATAATTGTTTTTTAAAGTTTTTACTATTCATAATGGTCAATAATTAAGTTAACCTTATTATATAATATTAATTATGATGATTAAAAATATGGGACCCATTATTGAAAGATCAATTCATAGAATTTTCATAATCCAATTCAAAATTATACTTGAAGATATGATGAAAAATAGGGTTTCTAAAGAGAAAATTCGCATATGTATAAAATGTTTTAATAAACAAATTCAATATTAAATTGATTAAAATGAACTAAATTATTTAAATTTTAATAAATTTGAACCAATTTTAATTTAAAACTAATTTAAAATATAATTCAACATTATAATTAATTTAAATGAAAAGACTATTTTTAATTAAAATTCAATATTTTTCACTATTCACCAAAAAATTAATATTTTTAGAAAATTATCAAAAAATTTCCCAAAGATAATTTTGATATGTATATTTAAAAAATTAATTTTATTTTTCCAAATAATGTTTATAAAATGATAAAAATTAATTTTAAATTATGTGCGCAAATCATGACTAATTCGGCATTTAGAAAATACAGGTTTTCAGAAAAACAATTCTTTCTCATTAAAATGTTCTTATTTTATTTATAATAAATATAAAACCATTGAATTTTTTTTATATGTATAAAACATATAATTTACATAATTTATTTAGTATTATTTATACCAAAAAACTTATTGGTTAGGTTATAATGGTCATGTTTAAAGGATAATATTTTAACAGAGTGTCGTGTTTTGTGTAAACATGATATTGCATGCATCACAAGATTTATAAGATATTGAATTTCTTTAAAAATAAAGTATCATAATGTATCGTGGTGTTATAATTTCTTCTAATATTGGGGTTTCATGTCATACATGATATCAAACATTATATTCATATTTTAAAATATTAGGGTGTTGCATTCTTCCCCATTCAATAAATTACACCCTAATAATTTAATCTTGATCTCAATAATCAAGGGTAAAAAATTTTAAAATTAACTTATTAAAAATACACATCCTGATAAGTGTAGAAAACATCCTCCTAGTCAGATAATGATAAGTATGAAATTGATTTAGAATTTTCACATAACTAGGTTTCCAAGTAAGAGAAAATGGGAGGGAAGTGAATATATAGAAATGAAAGAAAATAATAATTCCAAAATAATGATGGAGGGTGATAATGGTCATTTATCACTAGAATTTGAATGATTATGATAAATGAAAAGTCCTCAAAACCATAAATCTGTGACGAGTTAATGGACCATTTGATTCATTAGAAATGAATGTACTCGGATAACATTTTTGTTTCAAGATTTAGTTAGAGTTTAATAATTACTTTACTATCTTGACTGAGAAAAAATGAAAATTTAATTACTTGATATCTTTCCATTTCATAGGCACACTTTCATCCATTTGTTGTGTTTTGATCAATTCCCACTTCATTTCTTACTCCAAGAAATGAATATCCAAAATTATTTTTTTTCCCGAAGAACATTTTAGAGATCATTGGAATGCCAAGTCATTCCTCATATCTCAAGATATTTTTAAAAATAAAAATGGTTAGAACACATTATCTAGTAACACAAAAAGTTCAATTTATTCCATTCCATATTCAGTTAACCTTAAGACTCATCCAAAATATATCTCTCCAAATGAAAAGTCTAAATTTTTTGAAGGAAGGTCACTATATAGACATTATATTCACTTGATAATATAAAGTGGATCTTAATGAGACATTAAAAATATGCATATACCATGACCCCCCATAAGAACTTTATGAGAACATGCATGCTTCCAAAAATAAAATCTCAGGTTGTCAAATATATTCCATAGATCCGAACATGAAGTAAAATCCATAAAATATAACGTAAACCATAAAATCACTAACCAATTTCATGGTCACAAAAAACATCCCATAAAAATATTATTTAAGTTATTATATCAAAACAAATAATATATTAAGTGTTATATTACCTTAATAACATGTTTTCCAAAATGATCAAATTTATAAGGAATCAATTTTCTTGGTACCATTCAACAGATGATTTCAAATTCTTAAAGAAATACAACTATATTAAAATCCTTATACATTTTATTTTTCATGTAATGAGAATATCATCAATAAAATCATTTTACAGAAAATTTATTACATCTAAATACACTATCAAAATAATCATTCTACTTCAGCTTTATCAATAGTATAAGCTTGACCTAGAACCCTTAGATTTTATGAGGTAAATTCCCTTGATGCATGGTACATCAATTGGAATAATGTCCCATCTCCTTGATGTTAAATCACTATACTTGGAGGGATTATCCTTTACCCTTGCATCCATGATCACAATAGCCCTTTTCTACACACTTGAAGCAAAATCATTTTCCTTTTAGGCATGTACCAAGGTTCTTATTTTCACAAGTATCACATGTGGGAAAATCCTTCTTTCCCTTCTTCCATTTTCCATTTGTTTCTATGTCTTACTCTTCTTCTCTTAATTCCCTTTGAAGTCACAAGACTCTTAGAATAATTTTTCAATATTGATAGCATATGATACTATATCCTCTTATGGTGAGAAAGGTTTTGAGACTAGTGACAATATAATTATTGGCTTAATCCTATTAAAGAAATGACAAATATTTCTCTCTGTATTACATACATAGTCCACAACATGCCTTACTAGCATTGTAAAGTTGGCTTGATTCTTTACAATATTTTCCTCTTCATTCAACCTTAGACTCAAGAATTGTATTTCCATATCCTATCATTGATCATGATGAAAATAATTTTCCCAGAATAGTACCTTGAACTGCTTCCATTCCATGTTTTCAATTTCTTTTTCATCCTTAGTGTTTTGAATCAATGACCACCATTTATCTGTATATTCCGAGAGATGATAAACTACCATGAAAACTTTCTACCTATCATTAATTTCTAGTGTGAAAAATATATTATCTAATAAAATTATCCATTTCTCATTTAAAAATGGATTTGTAGTCCCATTGAACGATAAAGGTTGCTGACACATGAAGCCATGTAACATTGTTACACTGTGTGGTGGATCAAAAATATTCTCTATAGAGGAAAGGTTATTACTCATAACCCGAGTCATCTTTCCCAATATAGTAATAATTTGATCCATTCTTTCTACAACTCCATCTCCCACTTCATTATCTTTAATTATAGGTCAATCCCTATATGGAGTACCTGTGTTGATACGGTTCCCATTCTTCTATTAGGTTCCATTTTAAAACAATTATACACACTAGATTAGATTACAAAATTATGAAAAATAATGTATAATTCCAAAACTAGTAGAATAGTTAACATGAATTGATTTTTTTCATAGATAATCTCATAATCATAAATATTATTTCTTTGAGAATATATTTATTTTTAAATTATTTATAATAGTTTGTAAAAAAATGTGAAGTATCCTAAAAATATCCCCTAAGAGTGTTAAACCAAGTGTGTAGTAAGAATGGTTTTTGTGCACTGGTTAATGATTTGTTCAAGCCTAATATGCCCTTTTTTGAGTTATTAAACCTAGTTAAAACTGATCCTGAAACACATGAAACTATAGTATCCATATAGGGATGTGTTTACAGGGAAAACCACATAACCACTAACTTAGAAAAACTTTAGGATGTTCTTCTATACTTATCCTCAAATTCTATCAAATGGTTATGTTCCATAATCTATATTATTCTAAATATAGTTCCCATTATTTCTACTAAAATTTCTCTAATACCAACTATAATGACCTCAACTTTAGTAACCCAGATCCGATGCCTAATTTATTACATTGATTTAGATTCATGGAATAAAAACCTAAAAGACAGAATTGTTTAGCATTCCTAGTAGATGAGATCATACTTTAAATTTTCATTAAAATTGAAAACATAAGATACAAAAGGTGTTTTCTTTGAGAACTCCATTATTATTTATAGTGTATCCCTACATATCAATCACAAAACACTTCCTGGTATCATGGGGAGAAGAAAACACAATAAATAGTTGAGAACATATAGTCAATAAGGGAAAGAATACAATGAAATATATCATGGATAAATAATCATAATCAATATGGAAAGGTAAATAATTGAAACACGTGAAATTCAATCAATAAAATGAGCATAATATGACATAAATAAATTAAGTTCCAATAAATCTATATAAATAATCACATGAGTTTGAAAAATATCCATGGAAATAATAACGAATCAAATAATCCGATGGACATCAATAATTGATCTCATAGTATAGTGACCCAAGATTAACATACATGGTTATTACAACAATTTAGAATAATATTCAGTATGTTACAATACATAAATGCCTGAGGACCATAATAGTTTTGTGTCTTTGTAACTTGGAACAAAATATTATAACTTGTTGAAATATCTTTAATTTTTACCACAACGATCTTCCCCATTAGTACATCTACCTAATTTTTTTTTCACTACCTGGGAAAGGAAACATAAGAAAGGGGTGAGCTCAAATTCTCTATAAGGGTAAAAAGAAGAGACACATAAGCATAACATGATCATAATGGTTTGAGAACATGAGAATAACATTTGAATATCATACCCTGCATATCAAAGATCATATACATGATTCACGGAATAAATATTGGCAGTTCACAATACTTGAATCATATGGGAAACAAGAGAATAAAACATGAAATTATAACATAGGATTTAGACATAGAATTTGTGACATACACATAATCATAGAAAATGATATCTATATTATTTAATAAATCACTACCAATTACATCTTATTAGTATGGGTTCACTAACCATACCATCTTGGTAGTCATGGTTCACTCCAATGACTATCTTAGCATTTAATATTAACTCCCAAGACTATCTTAGTAGATAATGTCCTTTACTGAACCGAGTTAACTCTCCATTCCATCCATGTCTATCTCATGAGATATAAATCTTTACCCAATAAATTGGAGGTAGATATAAGTTTCACCCATATAATAATGAAATTATACATACGTCTGCTACATGATCATTAACATTTATCATATCATAACCCATGGAATGAAATGGGTATCATTAAAATATAATCATATCATATCCTGTGGAAAAGACACAGGTTTCATAATCATTTAATAAACGCATAACCCATGAAAATAAGTAGGTTTCATTGCCCTATAACCACTTAAAGTGAAGTGGACTTCATAAACATATAATCCATTAAAGAGAAATGAGTTTCATAAAAATATAACTCATGAAAGAGAAACAAGTTTCATAAACATCATGCCATCAATACATAAACCATTCAGAGAAAGAATATAAATGGAACCATTGTATCATTTTCCTAAAAGAAATCAGTAACACCAAGGTATTTCATCTTTATAGATACTTGGTTTTTTACTTGTAAGACTTTAAAATAATTCTACATATATTTCCAGAGCTAGGTGCTGAGACGACATTAGATTCCAAGTCTTGGTGTGCCAGAAATTAATTTTATAAAAATATTAAGTATTTTTATACTATAGTCATGAAGTAAATGGGATATCTCTCAAAAAATAGACCAGATCCGAAATCTGAGGGCACGATTGAGTCTTGATCATTGCGTTTACCCTAGGTGGGACACAACATTCATCGGTGCGGGTCTTCTATAGACCACCATTGAGATTTTAGTGAGGTGTTTTACCTAAGTATGATATAAATTGAGATGGAGTGGGGTGTTCAGATCTCACAACCATTGGGAGATAACCTATTTATTTTCTATAAATAAGTGTTTGAGGAAATGAGAATGGGTTTAGATCATTTCCTCCCACATCCGGAAGATCTCCTCCTCTCATTCCACTAGAAATTTGAATCTGAACCTTTGGTAGATTGTGACAAGATTGTAGATCCGAGCAGATCAGAGCGCGACGAATGCAATGACGGATCCAAAATCCAGGTAGGGTTCATCTTTCAGATTCTGTATTTCCACAATCAATTTTTTTTGTATAAATTGATTTATCATTATTTTCACTACATTTAAAGCATTTTTTGATGTCCATAAGAACACGTCCATCAACATTTTTAATTCTGGATTGCCTGTTCTTCATGTTCTTTTCTCGTTCTTTACGTTCATCATGGATAAAATTTTTAATGCATTTAAATGAAATCCAAACAAAAAACGAAGCATATATCTATGAAGTTTGAGATCCAAGGATTTCAGATCTATTATGGTTTTGAGTTTTGGGCACTGGAGGAGGTACAATAGTGAGCAGAAGTAATGACTAATTTTCATCATGTTGAAAAGGTGACAGATCTTTGAGCAGTGCGTGAGTTTGTATAGATCTGGACTTGAGGTTCCCATATCTTTGATTATTTTCATCTTTTTAGCACTAGAGTGGTCCTAGTGGTCCAAGGAAGGGAAAAAAACTCACAGTGGTTTGGTGTTGGTCCAACCGCAGAAGGTGGCGACGGTCATGTGAGTCGGTGATGTGGCACAACCGGTTGCGAGGTGGCGGCGGCCTACAGAGCCATTGGTTGGCGGTGGCTGTAGGAGCCATGGATAACGAGGTGTAGGAGGATACATGATAGGGGGATGATGGGACGAAGAGGAGGGATAGAGGGATGAGGTGGCTCGGTCGTGGGTGGCGGCGGCCGGCCAGGCCGGTTGGAGCGGACCAGCCCTAGTAGTGCGGACTAGGCCGAAGCGGGATGAGATGGTCTTCAGACACAGCTTTAAACCCCATATATTTTAAACCGGGCATCCATTTTATGTGTCATCTATGCCCACATGATCCTACTTTTGAGCCAGGCCATTTGATACAAGTTTTAGAATTTTATATTTTGGGCTTGTGGCTCAGTTTCACAAAACACCCACATAATAATAATAATAACAACAAAAATAATAATAATAATAATATTTTAATTATTATTATCATTATTATTATTAAAACATTGATTCACCATAATTTATTCTTGTGATGTCCAATAAACAATCTATTAGTATTGTTGTGATCCTAATTTTGAGAGAGAAATTTGAAGATCTATTTTGAGTTCTTAAGATGAAATCAATGTGTGGTCCCCAAGAGGCTCGGTTTAAACATTTATGGTGGAATGTGAATTTTTCACTGGGTGTTCGTATTGGAAGAATGAATAGACGATCCTATGTGTTTTTTTTGTGTGGAATACATTGGTTTTATCTATTTGATGTGTTTTGGGATTTAGGTGTGGGCCCCATGAAGCACCGTTCATGTATGACAGTAAGAGATGCTGCTTCTTCACTGGGTTTTTGATTTGGGAAAATGAATAGTTGATCCTGTGTGCTTTTATGGAAGGATCAAAACAGTGTAAACTGTTTAGTTATCCAAAGCCATTTGAGAAGTCTTTTTGAGAAAATTACATTTTTTCCTTAAAAAAACGAAGACCATTGTGCGCTCATCAGCCTTTTTTCTAGATATTCCATTACTTTAGGAGTACACCAGCATGCCTAGTGGTACTTGTCTGTAGTTTAGTACCTGATAATGGCTAAGTATATGGACAAACAACGAGGTGGGGTCACACGTTTTGTGGGCCCAATATGCATTGTGTACCACTTGATAAATCTTCTATCTCTCACATATACTTCTTTTAGACTTCGATTTTTGGCATGCAAGTAGCCTATTCTGAGTGTTTTTCACTGTAGAACATAATGGTTCCCTCAGTAGTGTGTTTTTAGATACGATTCAAGATATTCCAGGTATGGTGAATTTTTAGGCGATGTCCGATGACAATTGTGATCAGACAAGTTTATGAGAGATTTCTGAGCTTACCCTCCAGTTGGGCTGGGCAGCGGCATTCCTCGATGCTTTCCAAGAGATACCATCCAGGAGGGATGATGAGTGTAGTTACTCGGTTCATTCTGTGTGGAATCCCCCTTCCAATTAGGGCGTGGGTCTTCAATGATATCAGAGTGGAATCCCCAATCGACATAGGTGTGGGTCCTCTATAGTTACTTTAGAGTGAAATACCCCTACTGGGTTGGTCGGGGGTCCTTGATGATTAGTGTGGAATCCCCCTGATGCACTAGGGTGTTTTTCCTCTACAACTACTTGCTGGGAAGTTCCCTCCAGCGTACTACCCTTCAGCAAGGCTGGGTAGTGGGTCCCCATCGACTCACGTGTGTTGGTCCCCCTAACACACTTGGGTGCAGATACCCAATGACTAGAGTGGAATCCCCATAACAAAAAAGTGTACAGGTCCTCTATGGATACTACTAGAGTGGAATCCCTATGACATTTTAAGGAATGGGTCCTCTACTTCGAGTTTACACCATTTGACTATATGGATCAATGACAAGACGTGGTTTGGCATACCTTTGGAATCATGAGAAAGAAGAACGATTTCCCCATCAAGACATGTTATATTGACATGACCTAAAACTGTGTGGGTGATTCAGTGACACCCAAATTAGATAGTATCATGGTGTGTCGATTGAACCCTTTTGAGTTGCATGTTTAGGGAAGATGTGTGGGATTCTGGGCATTGTTGATGGGTATTTCTGGAACTATTGGTGACTCTTTTCCTAGGTTGAGGTGTGAGATGGATGTCCCCTTACTCTCTTGTTTGGACTTATTTGACTAGGTACACAGACACACATATCTTTTTTTATTACCCACTCCTTTGGTTTTGGATTCTGTCCTTCCAAGAGAGTCGAAGACACGTGGGGTATGCCATGTGCTTTCCGTGTCTAGCTTCTCATGTTGAACTAGTCTACTCTCCTACTATAGGTAGAAAAGACTTTATTAGATGGTCATCTAATCACCATTTCAAGATCCTTATGTTTGGATGAGTTTGTTTTCACTACCTTATTGGGTTGAGATGTACTCTTTCTTTGTACCTTGATCTATCTACTTCTTTCCTATTCAGTTGTATCTCTTACTACTCCCCTTCTCCTTTTTGGGGTGTCCTATTAAATATTTTTATACTCCCCCCTCCAAGGGTTTTCCTGCATGTGTCATGCCTTATGAAGATGAAGGACAAGTTGATAATGAATTCAAAGGAGCTTAGGGATACAAGCACTTGAACCATGTATGGTGGTTGTGTCTTGAGATCAAGGAGCGGGGATCTCTCAGTTATTTTTAATATTTCAGTTACTTCCAAGTTGTAAAACTTTTATGGTTTGTCATGTATTTTACCCTTTTTTCCTTTTTGTTTACTTTACAACACCTTTATCTGTATTGTTTAGAGTTTGATTCATGGTTTTGGTTTATATATAGAAGTGATGTATCTTTTTTTCCTTTACCTCCACACTATTTCATTGAGTTGGTTGTGTGTGTGTGTGTGTGTGTGTGTATTGGTTCTTAGGAAAATGACTCTATGATTTTTTTGCACGTTCGGAACTTTTCTCCACCCCATGGCCTATGTAGGAAGGATTGGGGTAGTTGCGGCTTAAGTCCCGACATGGATTGGGTCATGACAAAATAGTATCTAATGTGGTTCGATGCTTGAGATGTTGTTTAGATGTTTCCCTAAAAAGGTCTTGGTTGGATTTAGGTAAACAATGTGAATGTGTCTTGAGAGCGGCCCTTAAGCTAGGGAGTGTAGTATTGGTGCGACGGTTGACGTATCCATTCACCTGGACCCTAACTACCTGCTTGGAAACTCGGATTTCTAAGAAATATTTTGTAGGGAACCTTGGTGCATACATCATATAGGATTGAGTCCTTGATTGTCCTTCTTGAGTTATCTTCCCTTTTTGGTTGATATATATATATATATATATATATATATATATTCTCATTTGACTGCGATACTCCATGATAAGTTTCAAGATGCCACCACGATGACAGCTTTCCCAGATACTAGCTTCAGTTCATGATGATGATTTCGTGAGCAACGAGGCCTCAGTTAATGGTCCATCATTCGATCCCCTTACTGTAGGTGGTCAGGTAGTAGAGCCTCTACCTTTTGAGAAGAATATAGTCCCAATAGAGTAGTTTGAGGATGTGCACAGGCTGAGTGAACACTACAAGTTCTAGTGCCAGAGACTGATGAGGATCCACAGTGGGACAGATCCTCAGGCAGTAGAGGATTGGATAGAGTTGGTGGTCTACCTCTTCAGGTTTGTTCTAACATCAATGAATCAAATGGTGGATTAGAAACCTAATCTTTTTCATGAAGTGGCTGGACATTGGTGGATATTGGTTACTCAGATGCACAATGAGTCGACACTCTCATGGGATGAGTTCCATCAGCTGTTCCATGTGAAGTGCTACCGTTCTTTCTTATGCTTTGTTTGGATTTAAGAGATTTTAGAGCTTTAGCGAGGAGGGATGACAGTGACTAAGTACACATACAGCTTCACAGATGCTATGCGCTACTCTTTGGACATGATCCATGATGGTAACTTCTGAGCTCAGAACTTTGAGTAGGGTCTACGTAGGGATATTCGTGACCACATAATACCCATGTGCATTCTCTCCAATACTGGGGTGATGTAGAGGGAACTGGTGGAAGAGATATTTTTGTCATAGGGAAGCCGATAAGATAAATATGGTAGTAGACACAACAGAACTGAGACGTCTGCCACAATTAGTGGACGTCACTTAGCGGGGCCTTGACGTAAGAGGCCTCCCCACAATCAGTCTTAGGCACATGGTTAGTGTCAACATAGAGTACCGAGATAGCCCAAGGAGGTACAATGCTATTCTTGTTATGGGTGAGGTCACATGGCACAAGACTACCTGACCAAATGTTCTGATCTTCCTAGGAAGATGGTCGATGTACCTCTATGGTAGAGACAATATTGTGATCAGGGATCTCCTAGGTGTGGAAAGGGTGGTCCATAGGGAGGAGGTTCTGAAATAAGAGAATGAGGAGACGTGGGTGGCTGACGATGATATGATATCCTTCCACCATAACTAGGCGACCAACGTGTTGCTGAGGGAGTTGGAGGATCAGGTTGCAGGTAGTTGCATGTGTTGGATGTTTATGATCCTATAGCGCATGAGATGATAAGAGGTATGATGTGTTTATTTTCGACCTTTTTTAGTAAAACTTATTATAAACTTTGTGAGATACTCATTCATACCTAATTATTTCTTTAGGTTTTAGTCGGGTGACATGGGGTATCATTTTCACCTTGTGTCGATGTTGTTAGACATATATTTGAATACAGAAGGAAGATGGGTCCTTCCCCATAGAGACACATTTTTATGATGTGAGAAAAACCGTGAGGATGAGTCAGTGCCATCCAAAGTGGATATTAATGTGGTTTGTTGGTTGATTCCCTCTGATTTATGCGTTCATAGAGGGGTTGTGCAGTGGAGTTTCAGAGTGGGTGCTAGCATTTCTGGTGGATGTTTTCTACTTGACCTCCATTTTCTTGGAATGAAACTAGTGTGTGTGGTGGAGTGGATGGTTTGGGGATTAATTTACTTCCAAGATATGAGAATAATCGTGAGACATTCCATGTGATTTCCATGTCTATATTCTTGCGATTGGATGAGTTTACTCACCTTCCCTATTCATTGGTACTTTTGTGTGCTCAACATCAACCTTTATAAAATAGTTATCAAGTACAGGTCAAGGTGATGGTGAAACCATGAATAATACTTTGTGAAAAACTACCTTAGGATGGTAGGGGTATTTACCTCTTTAAGGGCGTGGAAAAACTAACTTCGATAGAGTGCTTTATTATTTGTTCAGACCACCAGAGTCTTATGTACGTCATTACTCAGAGAGACCTGAACCTGAGGTGGCGATGCTGGTTGAACTTCTTATAGGACAAAAACTTTAAGATATTCTATACTTTGGGAAATAGAAACATTGTTGTATATTCCCTTAGTAGGAATTCACAGGCACACCTATTGCTTGAAGTTTCAAAGAAGTTATCTTCCCTACATCTGACCCTAGCAGAGCAGAAGGGTACAATTTTTCTTTAGTCGATGGTGTTTACCCCTTCACTTATTAAACGTGTGAGAGATTCAGAGCTATGATACATCGACTGAGATATATTTCATGAATTAGATATCCATAGGCAATGTAACAAATGGATATTATAAAGTAGGGAATCACAATACCTTATTCTAGGGATAAACAATGGTTCCAGTTGTGATACTGAAGGAGGTGATGAAAGAGTTCCACACTTCTCCCTTAGTTGTACATCCTAGTGTACGGAAGATGTACATGGTTCATTAGTGAATATTTTGGTGGTCCATCATTATATGAATAATATTTGAGTTCATCTCACGATGCCTCACCTATCAGTTGGTGAATGATGATCGCCGAGTTCCAGCAGGTTGTTGTATCCTCTTGAAATCCCAGAGTGGAAATTGAACACCATATCCTTGGACTTCATCATAGGGATTCCATGCATGGTGAAGGGCCATGATTTCATATGGGTAATATTAGAACAAATCACTAATTCAGTGCACTTCCTTGGTATCATGGAGTAGAGTTCAGTGGAGAGTTTGGGGAATTTGTACGTACGGGAGATCACACGCCTTCACGGGGTACCCTCGATATTTATCTCCAATCATGATGCATGATTTATGTCACCATTGTGGAGAGGATGACATGAGGTGTTTGGGACCCAACTATGGATGAGTACTATCTTTCACCCCCAAAACTATGGGTAGAATGAGTGCACTATCAATGTGTTAGAGCATGTGATGAGGGCCCAAAGTTCATTAAGACTTTTTAGATCATGTAGAGGGTTGGTGAGGTTTCCTACCATATTCTCCTAACCCCAAAGCTATAGGGGTGCAAGAAATTTTCCACATGTCAAAAATAAGGATATAAATTCATGATCCTATGAACTACATTGACATGAGTGTACCTTAAGAGGATTGACCATACCCTTGGTTTTCATGCTATCGTAGCACATAAACATACAGGAGAGTTCCTGGGAGCGGGAGAGCCATGTGTGATCTCAGTATCCTGAATTTTTTCTCTAATTTTTATTTTAGAGGATGAAAATATTTAAGGATGGAATGATGTAGAGACATATTTTTTCAATGTAAGACTTCATAATATTTCTACATATATTTACAGAGTTTGGCATTGAGACAACATGGGATTCTACGGCCTGGTGTGCCCAAAATTAATTTTATTAAAATATTAAGTATTTTTATACTATGAACATGGATGAAATATGATATATCTCAAATGGTATCCTAGAGAAAAAATATGAGGGCACAGTTGAGTTTGGAGCTTGGCGTTTACCCTATGTGAGACATAACTTTCGTTAGCATGGGTCTTCTGGGAAAAAATCCATGGTAGGTGTAATTGTAAATAAAATAATTAAATTTAATTATTTTATCATGGAAATTAATTATAATAACTTATGAACGAGGATTTGGATTGGAAATATGAGACCACCATCGATTTTATAGCACAATGTTTTACCTATGCACAACATAAAGTGAGAGGGCGTGGGGTGTTCGGATTCTGTAACCATTGGCGGGTATCCTATGTATTTTCTATAAATTGGTGTTTAAGGAAATAAGAAAGGGTTTGGATCATTTACTCCCATGGATGGAGGAGATCCTCCTCTCCTTCCATTTATGAATTTATGCTGAACCTTTGGTGTATCACGATGAGATTTCACATTCGAGAAGATTAGAGTGTGAGAAATGCAATGATGGATCTAAAATCTAGGTAGGATTATTTTTTCAGATTCCACATATCCCTGATTGAAGTTTTGTTGGTAGAAATTGGATTCTTATTGTTTTAGATGACGTGAAATCCATTTTCGATTGTTATAAAAACATGAACATCGACCGTTTTAATTTTGGATTACTTGTTCTTCATGTTCTTCACTCGCTCTTCACATTATTCATTAATAAACTTTTCAAAATATTTAAATGACATCTAAATGTCGAGAGAAACATAGAACTATGAAGGTCATGATCCAAGGATTATAGATCTATGATGATTTTGAGTTTTGAGTGCCATAGGAGGTGCAACGATGAGTAGAAGAAACACTTAATTTTCGTCATGTCAAAATAATGATAGATCTTCCAAAGGAGCACGAGTCTGTGTAGATTGGGACCCAAGGATCCCAGATATATGATCTTTTTTAGTTGTTAGGCACCAGAGTGGTCACAAAAGTCCGCGTAAGGGACCACTAATGCGCGGTGGTCTGATGAAAGTGGTTGTGGGAGCTGGAGCATTCGAGTGTCATGCGACGACAGAGATGCTGGGCGACAGTGTACACTGGAGCCGCAGAGCACGTGGCGCAACAAGACACACGACAGAGGCCGAGCTGGTCTTCAGGCACAACTTTAAACCCCCATTTATTATAAACTGGGCATCCATTTTACGTGTTTTCTATGAAAACCGGATCCTACTTTTGAGACAAAACTTTTTAGGCTAGTTTAGGAATTTTGTATTTTGGGCCCATGGTTTGGTTACATGAAACACCCCAATAATAATAATATTATATTATTATTAAAATTTTGATCTGCCACAATTTATGCATGAAAATTCTAATTGATGTGTTATCAGTAGTGTTGTGATCCTTATGTTGAGGCAGATGCTACAAGACCAATTTCGAGTGCATAATTTGAAATAAAGGTCTGGGCCCCATGAGGCCTGGTTTAGGTGTTTGTGGTGGAATGTGACTTTTTCACTGGGTGTCCATTTTGGACGAATGAATAGACACTCCCATGTGTTTTCCATGAAGATATTAGTGGTGTGATCTGTTTGATGTGTTTCAGGATCGAGGCATGGGCCCCATGAAGCATCGTTCGTGTATGATATTGAGAGATGCGCTTTTTGTGCATGTACTGACTTATTATTCTCGATCCTGTTACTTGGATCATGGTTTACTTATTTAAATAATTTAAAACATGATTTAAATAATATATATATATATATTCAATAGATAAATATTTATAATAATCTATAAAATATAGAAATATGGAATGTTATCACCATTCATGAAGACGGTAGGTTGTACATCCACATGAACACTTTCTGTTTTATTGTTGTATTGAAATAAATAAAGTAAATGAATTATATGTATATATATATAATATCATTAAAGTATCATTATTATGTCATATTTATCATATAAATTCACTAACCCATCCTTAAAACATTATAGGTAAAGAGTGAACAAATCACATCGCTTTGATCAGATGGTAGTCCACACTTCCACAAACGAAGTTATCGTATTTACGCAAAATGGAAAGTGTAAATTTATGTGTTATATAATAATTAAAAATGCTTAAATACATCATAAATATCCTAAATATCATATAAAAATTGATTTTACTTGATAATTACTATCCATGAGTGGTGGTAAAGGAAAAAACAACAACATTGTTTCATGAGGTAGTATTTCACCATACATTAGAATGGTATGTTTGTAACCAATTAGATAGAGGTGTGTGTAGGTGTATCTTGAACCCATATAATAAAAATATCTTAGTAAATTTATGATACTAAGGTTTTTATATACTCATGGAATAATAATAGTTTATGTGGTGTACATTGAAAATAAAATAAATGATCTTGAGGAAGTATGCTACTCTCCTATGGGTAACTCCTTTTGGTTTGCACCAAAGGGATTTTTTGGTTGGATTTATGTCAAAAGGGAGGCTTATAGGTCTAAGGTAAGATTTTTGGGGGGATATTTTGGTAGTTTATTTCTTATAAAAAATGTACTGAGAGGTGTGAGGAAGTGAGTGGGGTAAGTCACCTTTTATAATGGAGGAGTGACATTCTTATAAATATAAAAAAGTAAACACTATTGAGATATCTCCCTTACATAATGGGAATCCAATAATTTATAAAATTAGATAAAAGAGGGTAGTTGTTCTAAATGTTTCCCATAAAATATCTTTTGGACTTGTATATATGTTGTTTCACCTATTAATATTAAGGTTTAACCATAAAATAATCTTGTTTTTACCTTAATCGCTATAATTAATTTTAATTACTTTCACTAATCTTTTGGACAATTTTTTTTACCTTATTAGACATTATAAATTATTATTATTCAAAATTTTTAATCCATACTTATAAATTATAATCACATAAGTGGTATAAAATAATTTTAAAATTAATCTTGAAGACAAGACGACAAAGTAAGTTTTCAAAGTAAAAATGTTGAAAAGTTTAAATTGTTTCTCAATCCAATTTCAATGTGTAATTGGTTAAAATTACATAAATTAGTTTAATTTATGTAAAATTGGTATAATTAATCTTTAAAACTAAATAAAAATATTATTTATATATATAAATAAATTACAAAAAAATTAGTTTTGAATTAAAATTTAGTGTTTTTCACTGTTCACCAAAAAATAAAACATCTCAAAAAAGATTTTTTTTACCAAAAGTAAATTTTGATAATATTATTTCAAATAAAATTTATAAAAGTGTCAAAAATTACATTTAAAATGGGTTCTCTATTAAAAGGTGTTAAAATTACCTTTAAAAAATACATCTTTTTATTCATAAAATTGGATTTATTCTTATATTATTCCTATCATATCTATTGGATGAGTATCAAAAAAAATTATTGACCATATAGTATATAAATTTTATTGAAAATATTCCTTAAAATTGGTTTGTTTAATTTATTGGCATGAAAATGTGTTTGTACATAGAAAAATATTTTTCCTAGAAAAATCATTTCTTTATTTTCAAATATTTCTTACATTCATTTATAACTAACAGTTTACCATAATATTCATTTTATATACATGTATAAATCATATTTATATAATTTAGTTAATCTTATTAGTAAATTCTATTCAAAAAACTAGGTGGTATATTTGATAATATTTTAATAATAACATTAATAGGGTATTGTAGTTTGAACAAAACTCATCCTTTCATGTAACGCAAGCTATCGAAGGGACTCAATATTACATGAAAATCAATCCAAATGTAGTGTTGCATATACCACAAGATAATCTAAGTGTTTTTTGTATTGTAATATTAATTTGGTTTTGTGTATAAAAAAATCCAAACTTATTACTTTTATATAAAATAACTATATTTAGGGTTGCGTGAAATGGAAAATATCAAAAAGATTAAATTAATTAGAAAACAATATCACAAAATCTTAGGTTGTTACATCCTAACCCCATTATAATTAATTTCACCCTCAAAATTCATCTAGATTATTAAATTTTTAATACTTAAAATTCCCTTTCCTAGAAATGCACATCATAAAAGTGAATACAAAAACTTTAAAAATGGAAAGCTGCAATCATAAAAATTACACAGTGTAACACATAACTTGGTTTCTACATAGGATAACATTAGTGGAAAGTGAAAATATGGACATGGATGATAAATCTAATTATTATGTTTTGATTGAGAGTGATATAGAACCTGGTTAGGTGAAAGTTAAAAATGACAATTCCTTAACTCAAAGAGTCTTGAAAAATTCATTAATATCATAAAAAATGATGATAACTTGAAAAAAATTATTTCAAGACCCTTTTTACTTAAGTTGAATAATTTCCATGAAAATATATATTTACATAATTTCAGGAAAAACTTACCCATTGTTGTACCTTGATCAACTACCACTTCATCTCTTATTCCATGAAATGAAGGTGAATTTTTCATTCTTGAAGTATTAACAGATCATGAGATCCATAAACAGAATGATTGGTCATTACATTGTCTTTATCAAAATAAAAATGTTATCACAAGTTATCAAATATATATAAATCCTTATATGTATAGATTCCAATTTAATCTCTACAACATCATTGCAAGTTTAACACAAACCGTTCCATAAATGGTTAACCTCACTACCCTTATGAAAGATGGAAGTCGAAAAATTTATAAATAAGGTCACTAAATTTCTCAAAAATATATTTTCATTGATCACCCATATATCATATTGTTGATCTTGGTTGTCTCATACCAAACATATGGATACCTTTATCATGTATTCTCTTAAAACTTGGTAATAAATTTAATCACCACAAATCCTTATTGAAATAATTCATGTATTCTTATTCCAAAGTTAATTGGATATATTCCTTAAATCCAAAAATGTTTTAAACTCCATCCATAATAGCACAACTAGTTTTTCAAAAAATCCATTATTAGTTCTGAGGTAATCAGTAATGTCTAATTTATTTATTCATATCCAACATATATTTTTATAAATATCATTATATCAACATTAGGAACATTTTAAGGGTTATATTTCCTTTAGTCATGTGTTTTCCATAAACATTACCATGCCCTTAAATCACTTTTCTATTCTATCATAACCATTCAACATATTATTGTAAATACTTAGTGAAAAACATAAACTGAAAAATCCTTATCTAATTCTCCATTAATAATTCTTAAATCCAAATACATAAATACTTCAGTACTTACACTTTAATGATTGGAATTAATATTTACTTACTTGGTTTAGATGTAAATTATTGGGTCATGAAATTGAGTTGCATAATGTCTATGTTATCTACAGTTAAGACATTGAACTCCATGAGAATTCATCACTCTATAACCCATTTTCCTCTATAGGTAACATAATCCTTTTAATTTGAGGTATTTCTTAAAGTTATTCTTACCTTCTTCTTGACATTTAGAAAAATGAATTTTCTTTGTTATAGGATCCTTACTATGTTAACATTTATAAAATTCCATCTTTCCCTTATTTGATGCGTTAGGAATACCACCAAAGCTCACATAGTTAATCATTTATCACAATAGCTATTACAAAATAATTTCAATTTCTTTATCTCCATTAGTTATCCAATTTTTTTTCTCATAATCACCAAATTTTCCAGAAGATTCAATGTTAACTAATTTTCTTTTGGTTCCCTTCATTGACTAAAACTTGAAAGTATATTTTAAGAAACAATTATCATAGTGAGTAACCACATAATCATGAAAAACCATTTATAGGATGTCTAAATTATGACAACTTACATTGTATATGACACTTTAGGTTTATCCTAGGTTATCCATAATTGACTTATATTTATATCCTTCATGATGAGTTTGGTAATTTCCAAAGCATATCCCTTAGGAGGGTCAAACCAGGTGTGCATCAAGGCACATTTTCGTGTACCAATTCCCTATTGAGTCTAGATCAATACGATGTTTTTGGTTCTACTACCCCTATTTAAATCTGTTCTAGATCCACATCCAATTTTAGTATATATATAGTCATGTATCACTAGGAAACCACTAACTATACCCTTTAACATAATTCCATGAAATTTTCCTGTACTTTTCCATATCCTTAAAATTATCCTTAGGCATGTCTATAGGGTTCTCACTAAGGTTTTATCATCCTAGTTTACAAATGTTTACTTAATATTTACTTTGATACCAAATATATTGACCCAGATATAATATACATGGATATTACATCATTTTAGATGAATATTCACCATATTTTAAAAAATACATGCCTGAGGACCATAATAGTTTAGTGTCTTTGGAAACTTGAAAACAAATCTGCTAACTTGGTAAAAGATATTAAAATTTTCCCACACAGATATTCCACTTTAGTTATTTTAATTAAATATTTTCTTCATAATCTAGGAAAAGAAACATAAGAAAGGGGTGATATCAAATGATCAGTAAGGGTAAACAAAAGAGATATCTAAGCATAACATGGGTATAAGGGTATGATAACACGAGAATAACATTTTAAGATCACACCCTACATATAAAATATCATATACATGAGTCATGAAATAAATATTGGTAATTTGTAAGACAATTATTACAAGGGAAACAAAAGCATAATCCATGAATTCATAATATAGGATTAAGACATAGAATTTGTGGGAGAAAGATAAGTACATAAAATGATTTTCATACGTGTCAAGGCGTCGCTTAAAATTCCATATTAGTAGTATGGGTTCACTTCCTATACCATCTTGGTATTCATGGTTCACTCCCACGACTATCTTAGTAGTCAAGGTTAACTCCCAAGACCATTTTAGCAAAAAAATGTCCTATACTGAACTGAGTTCACTCCCCATTCCATCCATATCTATCTCAGGGGATATAAATATTTACCTAATTCATTAGTGGAAGATATAAGTGCCACCCATATCATAATGAAATCATACATACGTGTTCCATAAGAACATAAAAATTCATCATATCATAACCCATGAAATGAAATGGGTATTATAAAAATGTAATAATACCACAACATATAGACAAGAGATAGGTTTCATAACCATTTAATCAAAACATAACTCATGAAAAGAAGTTGTTTTTATAACCATATAACCCATGAAATTGAAATTTAATTCAAAAACATATTACCCATGAAATAGAAATAGGTTTCATAAACATATAACTAATAAAACAGAAATGTTTTTCATAAACATCATTCCATAAATACATAAACCATTAAAAGAAAGAAAATTAATGGAACCATTGGATCATTTACCTAAAAATTCATGAGTAACCCAAACTTATGTAATCTTATGTGAGAAATAATTTGGAAAGATATTTTAAAAAACATTTGATAAGGAAATTATCATTTATTCTTTGAAAATTTATTTTTAAAAAATAAAACCTTTTTAAAACCATTTTCTTGAATATAATCATGAAAAATTATAAACGAATATTTGAAAACCTTTTGAAAACCTTTTTATTTGAAATATTATAAATATATATTGAAAATTTTTTGAGAACCATTTTCCTTGAAAACTTATGAAAGATTCTTGAAATCATTTTGAAAACCATTTTCTTTGCAAATAATTTGAAAAATTATAAATAAAGATTGAAATTTTTTGAAATAATTTTTATTTGAAAACAATTTTAAAATGTATAAAAGAATATTTAATATAATTGAAATCTTTTTCATTGAAAATTACTTTTTAAAAACATATAAGGGAATCTTTGAAAATCATTTAAAACACGTTTTAAACATAAATCATTTTTTGAAAACATTTTTTTAAAATCACTTTAAAAATAATGGATGTATAGAATATAAAGATTTTTTTCTTAAAAAGTAATATTTAAAACTTGAAATGTATGCCTAAAAATAAGGATGCTCATGATGACAGATAAATCAGTACATGATGAACATTTCTTTTGTGCCAGAAAATGTTTAAAAAAGTTCCTCAATTGAAAAAAAATAATATTAATTTTGAAAACAAAATTTATATTTAAAAGGTAAAACACATGTAAAAATTTCTTTTAAATATCAAAGGATAAAGGTAGGACATTTTGGACCACATTTTTTTAGAAAACATGGTTTTTAAAGAACACATATTTTTGACCAAAGAGAGAGGTAATGTAAGACTTCTTAAAAAATATTTCTTATATATATTAATTACCAAACAGTGGAAAATTTGTACTAATAATTGAAGATATCATGGATATCTATAGGATAATAAAGGTTATGAGTGTTCTTTAATTATGTATCAATTGGTTTCATCAATTAAAGAAAAATCATAAATAGTTCCAATAAACAATGAGATTGTTGTAATAAACTCTTACCACTTAGTAACTTTGAATCATACTCCACATGTAAGAAAATAAAATTATATGAAGCTTAATATATCATTAAAATACGAGATTTAATTATAAAACATTTCAATTGGAAGTATATACACCTCTCAAAAGAATATAGGTGTATAAAAAACACATTTCTGAAAGATAGTAAATTGAGGCAAAACAATATTTATGATTTGGAAACTTTCGAATGGTATAAATGTAAGAACCCGAATCTTCATTCCAGTTGTGGATATTTATTTTGATTTTTTTTGAGAAAAAGGGAAGAATTTGGTAATTTTATAAGTACATTCCATGTACATAGGAGTACACATCGGGTACTCTGTTGTTGTGGGTAGTTGTGTAACGACCGAGTTCATAGTCGTGTGAGGTGACCTAGAGAATGCCTAATATAAGGCCCCAACCTTAAACCTTACTTAATCTTGAGTTACTTCAAGCATACACGTTGAGGATCTTTTCAGGTTTAGAGTTTTAGAGAATTAGATCATAAAACATGCATTACATTCCACATTTAAACAAAGTGGTTACATAAAAGATAGTATTCATTTTTCCCATCAACGGAAACATATTTAAAATAAAACATGGATTCCTTCTTGACACTTCTTTGACACTATCATCATATCATGTACCTTTACCTTGACCTGTGAAAAACATTTCAAAACTTGGGATGAGCATAAAAAGCTCAGTAAGGGATATAAAAATATGGAAAGGAAACATGAGTACATATATACGTAAGAGTGAAATCATACTTTACCCATAAAACATAAGCACTTTAACATACCTCATCAAATCATGAATAAACCATAGAAATCATAAGACATAAATGTAACTTGTGGCATTAATAACATTCTTACATAGGGAGTAACCCTCTTGGTTACGTTTGGAATACCCATCCTAGTATATTCCCTAAATCTCTTTGGAGAAAATTTAACGTTTAACTCCTTCGCGTTACCCAATGCATTGGAGAGCTATATCGGGCTCACCCACCCTTAGTTTATCACGGAACCACCCGTATTCATAACAATTCCCAAGACCCATAACATAATCGTATCACATAAAATATGCATAAAGGAAACATAACATTTCCACTTTTAAATCACAAGATATCAATACAACACATTGATATAAAAAAATTATGAAAACTATTTTCAATACCAAAATAAAAGAAAAGTTGAACATGGTATTTATTTTTTTATTCAAAAAAAGGTTATGTCTTGTAGAGGAAGCCGAAACTCAAATAATGGTCACGGCGGCATAGAAGTTGTTGTCGCTGCATACGTACGACAAAAACATCCCCTTTTTTCGTTTAGTAAAACGCTTTGTATAAAAAAGATTCCTTTCAGATAAAAGTAAAAGTAAAATGGGTTTATACACCTTATAAAAGAAAGTTGTGTATGAAACATAATATGCCTCAATGAAAGGAGATTGAGACGAAGTCCCATACCTCGTATCCGACTTGACTTGATCGTTCTTTAATCTCTTGAATAATAAACTTGAGTTAATTTATACTTTCTTAAGAATATTTTTCAAGTTAATTATTCCTTTTATATAATTTATTACCATGTCATGAACACTATGTTATTATTTAAGTTTATAATGGTCGTTTTAATGATCATTGGTACTTGAGTCAAAAATGAACTTCTTATATTTACAAGTTGTTCACGTAGTCAAATATCCATTATCTCAAGAATGATATTCATGATTTAGATGCCATATATATCATATATATCCATTATATAAATGAATTTATAATATTACATGAACATTTAGAGGTAATAAATGAAATCCACCATTCATGGAGACGGTAATCTGTACGTACGCATGAACGCTAATTTCATTTCTATGTCATATTAATGGAATTAAAACTAAATGAGAGATATGTATATTTTAATTACATAATTATATTCATCATTTAGATGTAACATAAATCATATATATCCATTATATATATTTACTTATAATAGTACATTACATTTGGGGATAAGAAATGAAATACACCATTCATGGAGACGGTAGGCCGTACGTACGCATGAATGCTACTTTCATTTGTATCTAATACTTTAATGGAATTAAAACATAACGATACATAATAGTATTATAATTCCAGTATGGTATCATATATAATATCATTAAATCTATCCTTTATACGTACCACATATGGTATTAACGAATCAAATCACTTTGAGGGGGCGATAGTCCGCACTTCCTAAAATGAAGATATCGCGTATACCCATAATGGAAGCCATAAAGGTATGCCATAAATGAAATATAAATAATATTAAGGAAAACATAAACATATTATATATCATATATAAATATAGTGACATCTTAATGGCCACCTTTGAAGGTGTTAGAAGAATATTGAACAATCATCGTTTCGTGAGGGAGAAATTCACCATCCACATAAACAGTATGTTCTTTAAACATTAGATGTAGGTGTGTGTGAGTGTATCTCGAATGAATCTTATAAAAACATCCTAGTATATTTAAGATATTGGAGTTGTTACAAAAAAAATGAATAAAAAGAGTTTAGGGGGTTGGAGAAGCAAAATAAAACATAAGAACACAAGGAAAGACACTACCTTTAAAACATGTAACTCTTTTTGATTTGAGCTCAAAGTCTTCCTTGGTAAGAATTCTGCCAAAAGTGAGGCTTCTAGGAGTAATAGAGGGATGTGGAGAGACAAAATGAGCAGGGGTTTTCCGAGTCAAAGGCTTGAGAGGTGTGGGTAAGGAGGTAGAGGTGGGGGCTTTTTGTAAGAGGAGAGGAGGGGCAATCTTGGAAAGTTACAAAATGTTACTTTATTTTCAAATGCGTTTCGGATTTTAAAGGTCCCACATTGATGTATTTTGAGGATAATGTGATAAGGGTTCGAAATATACTCATAAAATAGGTCTTTGACAAGTGTAGGTCCTAGATTTTACATTATTTTTTTATTTTATTTAAATCTTTAAATAATGAGGTAATCGCTGCATCATCATGATGTCATAAATAATTTAATTTATTTAATGTCTAAAAATTATGAAAAAACAAATATGATGTAGGAAATATTTTTATCTTTCCAATGAATATTTATAGTCCAAAATATCATTTATGTAGACAAAATTAAAAATGTTTTACTCAGGTGATACATTCTTTGTTATATTTAACTTTCTTTAAAAATAAAAAGATAAAAAGTCACTTTCACACAAAAGTGATTCTATGGGGTCCCCAAGTTTTCCACAAATAATCTCATGGTCAGAAATGAGACAACCAGTAGCATTATGACACATGTTGGTGTCATTTTTTTTATTATGATATTACTTTATTATCCTTAACTACCCGATTACTCATTAATCAAGATAATTAAAGATAATTACCGTCGTTACTATTCATAATGTCCAAAAACAAAAGAGTCTTGATTACATAATTTGGAACTTATGATTCCAAATATGTAATCCATTTTACCAAATTCCAAACACAGAAATTGCAATAATTTTTTTAAAAATAATTCCCGTTGTCAAAACAAATAGCGGGTTTTTTTGAAATAATATCTATGAAAAGTTTGGCATTAGTTTATGCCCAATTCCAAAGTGAAATTAATCCTAATGACCACCATTGGATTAAATGGTAAAAATATATTCAGATTAAACTTTAATACTAATTAAAAATATAATATATTCATATAATTAAATTAGATGAAAAAGCAGTTTTGATGTAAAATGCAGTATTTTTCACTATTCATTAAAAAATGAACATTGTCAGAAAAATACCAAAAATTTATCCAATGTAAATTTAAATATCCCAATCATAAATAATAAGTTTATTTTGACAAATATAGCCTATAAAATTGTCAAATGTTTTATTTAAAAAGGTTTTTCCATTAAAAGGCAGTAAAACAATCTTTTAAGAATATTAGTGTATTCCATGCTTAAGATTGGATTTATTCTCATTTAAAGCCTCTAAAACACTATCTAATTCATAGATAAAAATATCTATTATTCATTACTTACTTGGGATGTTACATCCTTCCGCCCTTTAGAAAATTGCATCCCCGCAATTTATTTACTTATCGAAAAAGTGGGGGTACTTATCCCTCATTGCATTTTCAGATTCCCATGTTGCCTCTTCACTCATGTGGTTTTTCCAAAAAACCTTTACTTGATGAATCACCTTATTCCGTAACACTTGCTCCCTATGGTCAAGAATCTAGACTGGTTGTTCCTTATAAGATAAGTTCTCTTCCAGCTGAACTACCTCTGGACTCAAAACATGAGATGGATATGACATGTACTTCCTTAACACTGAAAGATGAAAAACATTGTGTACCCAAGATAAACTCGGAGGTAAAGCCACTCGGTAAGCAACTGATCCAACTTTCTCCAGAATTTCATATGGTCCAATGAACCTTGGACTCATCTTTCCTTTCTTACCAAATCTCATCACACTTTTCCATGGTGAAACTTTGAGAAAGACATGATCACCTACCTCAAAAGATAGATCCTTCCTCTGGTTATCCGCATAACTCTTCTGCCTGTTATGAGCTGTTCTCATGTGTTTTTGTATCAGCTGAACTTTTTCTACCAACTCTTCTACCAATTCCAGTCCCATCAACTTCCTTTCTCCCACTTCATCCCAAAAAGCTGGAGTTTGACACCGTTTACCATATAATGCCTCAAATGGTGCCATATGTATACTGAAATGAAAACTGTTATTATATGAAAACTCAACCAAAGAAAGATGTTGGTCCCAAATTCCCTGATAATCCATCAAACAGGCATGTAAAATATCCTCCAAAGTCTAAATTGTTCATTCTGACTGCCAATCTGATTGAGGATGGAAAGCTGTACTAAAATTTAAATCAGTACCCAACGACTTCTGAAGGCCCTTCCAAAAGTTATAAGTAAACCTGGGATCACGGTCAGATACAATGGAGAGAGGAACTCCATGTAACCTGACCATCTCATTAAGATACAAATGGGAAAGTTAATCTAGGGAAAAAGTATCTCGTATAGCAAGGAAATGAGCAGATTTAGTCAAGCGATCAACAATAACCCAGATTTCATTATTACCTCAAGATGTCTTCAGTAATCCCACAAAAAAGTCCATGGATATATTCTCCCATTTCTATTCTGGTACTGGTAAAGGAAGAAGCATCCCTTTCGGTAACTTCCGCTCTGCTTTAACCTGTTTACAAGTCAAACACTTCACAGTAAAATTATCAATATCTCTTTTCATTCCATCCCACCAGTAATACTCCCGCAGATCTCTGTACATCTTAGTATTGTCAGGATGAACTGAAAACGTAGAACTATGAGCTTCACATAACAACTCTCTCTTCAACTGTGAATCACAAGGCACACACAATCTCTTCCCAAATCTCAAAACACAATCATTATCAATATTGAATTCAGGCAACTTACCCTTTTGAACCAGTACTACCTTTTTCTGAAACTCGCTGTCTTGCTTCTGTGCTTGCTTAATTCTGTCTGATAGAGAAGATTTCAATAATACCTGAAACAAAACAGAAGGACATCCTGCACCAACAACTTCTATGCCAAAGTTCATCAAATCCTTAACCAAAGGATCACGTTCCAAACTCAACATTGTCAATGAAGTTTTACTTTTTCGACTCAAAGTATCAGCCACTTTATTTTCTTTTATCGGATGGTAATGAATTTTACAATCATAATCCTTGATTAATTCTAGCCATCTCCTCTGTCTCATGTTCAATTCTTTCTGAGTGAATATATACTTTAAACTTTTGTGATCGGTATATATTTCACACTTTACTCCATACAAATGATGCCTCCAAAATTTTAAAGCGAAAACAACAGCAGCTAATTCCAAATCATGTGTAGAACAATTTACCTCATGAGTTTTCAACTGTCGTGAAGCATAAGCAATTACCTGATCATTCTTCATAAGGACTCTATCAATTCCTTTCAATGAAGCATCACTATAGATAAAAAACTCACCATTCCTGGAAGGTAGTTCCAAAACTGGAGCATTCACCAATCTTCTTTTCAGTTCCTGAAAACAATCATCACATTATTTTGTCCAGATAAACTTAACACCCTTCTGAGTTATCTTAGTCATTGGACTAGATAACCATGAAAAATTTCTAACAAACCTTCGGTAATAGCCTACCAAACCAAGGAAGCTACGAATCTTAGTTACATTTGTGGGTATTTTCCATTCTTCAACAACCTTTGTTTTTGTAGGATCAACGATTATCCCATCTTTAGAAACAATGTGACCAAGGAAAGAAATTTGTTGCAACCAAAACTCACACTTTCTGAATTTCCCATATAATTTATTTTCTTTCAAGGTTTAAAAAATAACCCTTAAATGTCTTTCATGATCCTCTTTACTTTTAGAAAACACCAAAATATCATCAATGAAAACAACCACAAACTTATCCAAGAACTCATGAAAAATTCTATTCATTAAGTCCATGAATATAGAAGGTGCATTGGTTAGCCCAAAAGGCATTACTAAAAATTCATAATGGCCATATATTATACAAAACACGGTCTTTGGAATATCTGCTTCCTTTACCTTCAACTGATGGTACCCCGATCTCAGGTTAATCTTTGAAAAATACTGAGCTCCCTGGAGCTGATCAAAAAAATCATCGATACGAGGCAAAGGATATTTGTTCTTAATAGTGATGTTATTCAAGGCTCTATAATCAATGCAAAGTCTCATTGAACTATCTTTCTTTTTAAAAAATAAAATAGGAGCACCCCATGGTGATGTGCTAGGTCGAATGAAGCTTTTCTCTAATAAATCGTGCAATTTCTCCTTCAACTCTAACAGTTCAATTTGAGCCATTCGATAAGGGGGTTTTGAAATTGGCTTAGCATCAGGAACTAAGTCTACAGTAAACTCAACTTCCCGATCTGGTATTATTCCAGGAAACTCATCAGGAAAAACATCAGGATACTCATTTACCACTAGCACATCATTAATCTAAACAGTTCCCTTGTTTTCAACAATATGTGCAAGGTAACATTCATTTCCATCTTTTACAAGTTTCTCGGCCTCTTGATACGTTATCAACAGTAAGGGTTCATTCTTGTACACAAACTGAAAGTCTTTCTAAAAAGAAACTTCTTTAGCTCTACAGTCAATCTTAGCATGGTAAATAGAGAGTCAATCCATAACTAGGATAACATCAAACTCTACTAGAGGTAAAACAATAAGGTTTTCAAGCAGGTTCTTTCCACAGATAAGGATAGGAAGATTCTTATAAATTCTTTTTTCCTCAACATTTCCCCCAGGTGTTTTTACCAAAAGTTCAGGAGTCATTTCTTGAGATGATATTCCCATTTTACTAGAAACGTTTTCAGAGATGAAAGAATGTGTAGACCCCGAATCAAACAACACACTGGCATAATCTGAAAAAACAAACAAAGTACCTGATACAACTTCATTTGATGGCCCGGCATCTGTTGAAGTAGTTGCAAAGGATTTCACCACCCCTTTATGCTTGTAGTCTAACTGCTTCCCATCACTCAAGCTCTTTTTTGGACACTCGTTTGCATAGTGACCCATCTCATTACACTTAAAACATTTCACTAACTGTAAATCAAATTTGGACTTACCATCACCTTGATCTTTTTCAGTGCAATCACGAGCCTTATGTCCCATATTACCACATCAGTAGCACTTTCTATAATTCATAAGACATTCCCTAGCATTAATATTACCACATTTATCACAAACTGGAAACTTAGTTTTCTTACCATCAGAACTTTTTGAAGAATTCTTTCCTTTCTCCTGCCACCTTGGTCTCTTCTTCTGCTGGTTGTTATAGAACACTTGGTCATCGGAAAACTCCATTTCCACCTTCTTAGCACATCGAACATGCTTTTTATAACTTTTATACTCATGAGAATCCAATTCCATTTGATATTTTGGCTTTAATCTTGAGTAAAAACGATTGATTTTACTATAAAGGTCTCAGATAAATTTTGGAGCATACCTTTCCAATCGAGTGAAACTTTATTCATAGGCAGCCACTGAGTCTTCCTCATGCCTCAATTCAAAGAATTGTTTTCCATCCTAAGTCGAACAGCCTTAGGAAAATACTTCTCAAGAAACATGCCTTTGAATTCATCCCAGTCAAGAGCATCAATCTCATCAGCATCCTTGGTATTTTTAACCACCGACCACCACTGATCTGCCTCACCCTCCAAATGGTAAATAGAAAGACTAACCTTTTGATTGTCTGAACACACCATGACATCGAAAATATTCTACTGTGCTTTAATCCACCCTTCAGCTAGCACAGGGTCAGATGATCCTCTGAATTATGGGGGATGTTGCCTCATGAAATGTTCCACCACTAACATGTTCCTCTGCGGTTGATCTGGCTGATCTCGTTCATGGATACCACCACCATTTATCTCTTGATTCAACTGCGCCATTACTGCAACAAACTGTTCAGTTCCAATTCCAACCATCTCAGGATGCTGATTCAGAAGGTTATTTCCTTCTGTATGCCTTCCTAGCACTGCTTCCCTGTTTCCTCTGCGGAAAACCATTCTGAACAAACATGTCTTAGATGAAGCAACATGGTAATCTTCAAATGCTATATCATTTCAATTTGAACATAAAAAAATACTTTTGGATAATCATTTAATAGAATTCTAACTCCTAAAGTTATCTAAAATGACCTCTGATACCAACTATAAGGCCCCAGCCATAAACCTTACTTAATCTTGCGTTACTTCAAGCATACACATTGAGGATCTTTTCTGGTTTAGAGTTTTAGAGAATTAGATCATAAAACATGCATTACATTCCAAATTTAAACAAAGTGGTTACATAAAAGATAGTATTCATTTTTCCCATCAACGGAAACATATTTAAAATAAAACATGGATTCCTTCTTGAAACTTCTTTGACACTATCATCATATCATTTACCTTTCCCTTGACCTGTGAAAAACATTTCAAAACTTGGGATGAGCATAAAAAGCTTAGTAAGGGATATAAAAATATGGAAAGGAAGCATGAGTACATATATACGTAAGAGTGAAATCATACTTTACCCATAAAACATAAGCAATTTAACATACCTCATAAAATCATGAATAAATCATAGAAATCATAAGACATAAAGGTAACTTGAGGCATTTATAACATTCTTACGTAGGGAGTAACCCTCTTGGTTACGTTTGGAATACCCATCACAGTATATTCCCTAAATATCTTCAGAGAAACTTTAACGTTTAACTCCTTTGCGTTACCCAATGCATTTGAGAGATATATTAGCCTCACCCGCCCTTAGTTTATCACGGAACCACCCGTCTTCATAACAATTCCCAAGAACTATAACATTATCATATCACATAAAACATGCATAAAGGAAACATAACATTTCCACTTTTAAATCACAAGATATCAATACAACAAATTGATATAAAAACATTATGAAAACCATTTTCAATACCAAAATAATAGAAAAGTTGAACATGGTATTTATTTTTTTATTCAAAAAAAGGTTATGGCTTGTAGAGGAAGCCGGAACTCAAATAATAGTCATGGCGGCGGAGAAGTCGTTGTCGCCGCATACATACGACAAAAACATTCCCTTTTGTCGTTTAGTAAAACGCTTTGTATAAAAAAGATTCCTTTCGGATAAACATAAAAGTAAAAGGGGTTTATACACCGTATAAAATAAAGTTGTGTATAAAACATAATATGCCTCAATGAAAGGAGATTGAGACGAAGTCCCATACCTCGTATCCGACTTGACTTGATCGCTCTTTAATCTACTGAATAATAAACTTGAGTTAATTTATACTTGATTAAGAAAATTTTTCAAGTTAATTATTCCTTTTATATCATTTATTACCATTTCATTAACACTATGTTATTATTTAAGTTTATTACGGTCCTTTTAATGATCATTGGTACTTGAGTGAAAAATGAACTTCTTATATTTACAAGTTGTTCGCGTAGTCAAATATCCATTATATCAAGAATGATATTCATGATGTAGATGCTATATATATCATATATATCCATTATATACATGAATTTATAATATTACATAATCACTTAGAGGTAAGAATTGAAATGCACCGTTTATGGAGACGGTAAGCCGTACGTACGCATGAACGCTACTTTCATTTCTATGTCATATTAATGGAATTAAAACTAAATGAGAGATATGTATATTTTAATTCCATAATTATATTCATCATTTATATGTAACATAAATAATATATATTCATTATATATATGTACTTATAATAGTACATTACATTTGGGGATAAGAAATGAAATGCACCGTTCATGGAGACGGTAAGCCGTACGTACGCATGAACGCTACTTTTATTTATATCTCATACTTTAATGGAATTAAAACATAATGATACATAATAGTATTATAACTCCAGTATGTTATCATATATAATATCATTAAATCTATCCTTTATACATACCACATATGGTATTAACGAATCAAATCACTTTGAGGGGGCGGTAGTCCGCACTTCCTAAAATGAAGATATCACGTATACCCATAATGGAAGCCATAAAGGTATGCCATAAATGAAATATACAGAAGATTAAAGAAAAAATAAAAATATTATATATCATATATAAATATAGTGACATCTTAATGGACACCTTTGAAGGTGTTAGAATAATATTGAACAATCATCGTTTCGTGAGGCAGAAATTCACCATCCACAGAAACAATATGTTCTTTAACCATTAGATGTAGGTGTTTGTGAGTGTAGCTAGAATTATTCTTATAAAAACATCCTAGTATATTGAAGATATTGGAGTTGTTACAAAATAAATGAATAAAAAGAGTTTAGGGGGTTGGAGAAGCAAAATAAAAAAGAAGAACACAAGGAAAGACACTACCTTTAAAACGGGTAACTTTTTTTGATTTGAGCTCAAAGGCTTCTTTGGGAATACTTCTGCCTAAAGTGATGCTTCTAGGAGTAAGAGAGGGATGTGGAGAGACAAAATGAGCAGGGGTTGGGCAAGCCAAAGTCTTTAGAGGTGTGGGTAAGGAGGTAGAGGTGGGGGCCTTTTATAAGAGGAGAGGAGGGGCACTCTTGGAAAGTTACAAAATGTTACTTTATTTTCAAATGAGTTTCGGATTTTAAAGGTCCCACATTGATGTATTTAGATAATAAGGTGATAAGGGTTCGAAATATACTCATCCAATAGGTCTTTGAAAAGTGTAGGTCTTATATTTTACATTATCATTTTATTTTATTTAAATCTTTAAATAATGAGGTAATCACTGCATCATCATGATGTCATAAAAAATTTAATTTATTTAATGTCTAAAAATTATGAAAAAAAAAACTATGATGTAGGAAATATTTTTATATTTCCAATGAATATTTATAGTCTAAAATATCATTTATTTAGACAAAATTAAAAATGTTTTACTCAGGTGATACATTCTTTGTTATATTTAACTTTTTTAAAAAATAAAAAGATAAAAAGTCACTTTCACACAAAAGTGATTCCATGGGGTCCGAAAGTTTGGCACAAGGAATACCATGGTAGGCCATGAGACAACTAGTAGCATTAGGACACATTTTGGTGTCATTTTTTATTATTATGATATTACTTTATTATCATTAACTACCCAATTACTCATTAATCAAGATAATTAAAGATAATTACCGTCGTTACTATTCATAATGTCCAAAAACAATAGAGTATATATTACATAATTTGGACCTTATGATTTCAAATATGTAATCCATTTTACCAAATTCCAAACACATAAATTGCAATAATTTATTTAAAAATAATTCCCGTTGTCAAAACAAATAGCGGGTTTTTTTGAAACAATATCTATGAAACGTTTGGCATTAGTTTATGCCCAATTCCAAAGTGAAATTAATCCTAATGACCACCATTGGATTAAATGGTAAAAATATATTCAGATTAAACTTTAATACTAATTAAAAAGATAATCTATCCATATAATTAAATTAGATGAAAAAGCAGTTTTGATGTAAAATGCAGTATTTTTCACTATTCATTAAAAAATGAACATTGTCAGAAAAATACCAAAAATTTACCCAATTTAAATTTCAATGTCCCAATAATAAATAATAAGTATATTTTGACAAATAGAGCCTATAAAATTGTCAAAAGTTTTATTTAAAAAGGGGTTGCCATCAAAAGGCAGTAAAACAATCTTTTAAGAATATTAGTGTATTCCATGCTTATGATTGGATTTATTCTCATTTAATGCCTCTAAAACACTATCTAATTCATAGATAAAAATATATATTATTCATTACTTACTTGGGAAGTTACACCTAAAGTGGGGCCTGGTAAACTGTGTATCCTAATGGAAAACACTGTGTTTTTTTATTTTAATTATTATATCGGACCGAGGCTACATCTAATCAACATAACTATCTTCTTATGAATCTGTCTCTTCCAAGAGCAACTGATATCACCGATTTTTCTATAATCCCCAGTTTGGCCATCCATTCTTTGAATCAAACACCGTCGATTGATTTGGAATCTCCTTGGTGAGTTATTACTTCTTCTAGAGCCTCTCCTCTTTATTTTTCCTCTTAAGTGAGTTCTTTAAGTTTTTACATTTTTTATGTTTTGGTAGATCTATGATTTTCTTGGTTGAATCAAAGTTTGAGATTCAACTATATCGACCGTACAATGTCAAGGTAGGTGGTTTTTTATTTTCCGCATATTATATTTGAGTTACATGAGAAAAAATTTCCCAATACCCTAGTTTAGGGTGTTGAGTGTTTAGGTAATTTAACCCTGTTAATGCCTGACATGCCTTGTTTTCTTGATTATGGGTTTTTTTATTACAAATAGGGTTATTTACCTTACTATGGATGTATTTCCCCATGTTTGATATGATATTGGCCGTTGGGTCTAGGATTGTCTCTTAGGATGCTCTGTTTTCCATGACTAGTGCTGTTAGGATGGAGTGATACTATCTGACATGCTTCTGTTATGCTTTGTAGCCATTTAGGTAAGTAGTTTTTGTGATTTACTTTGGCTTCTGAATATCGTTTGTGCATGATTTATTTACACAGGGATGCGCAAAGCTGGTGTAGTGAGACCATATGGGAAATTGACATTGAGGGCTTCCCTAGAATGTCTATTGTACTTTTCACACTACGAGACCATATGGGGGATTGAAGTTGAGTGCTCCCTCAGAGTGTCTATAGTAATTATTACAAGACCACTTGGGGAATTGATGTTGAGTGATTAATCAAAGGGTATATATTTTTTCATTAAAAGTCTATTGGGGGAATTGACAGTGATTTATTCCTCATAGATTCTTTATTTTCATGAGACCAAAGGGGTTAGATGGTGTGAGCATACCCAGAAGGTCTTTATATTTTTTTGTTAAGTTAAACTAGAGGGGTTAGGCTATTTAAAATTTCCCAGAGGGTTTATTCAGAATATTTAGTCAAAACAGAGGGGTTAGGATATGTGGAATTTATATAGGGTTTCTTATATTTGTTTGGATGAATAATTTATAATTTAATTAAATTTAGTTTAAACTGTAGGACTGTTTACTTTTGAGTACTTCATTGTTCATTACTTCAATTTTCATATTTTCCTATTATATATATTCACTAATAGTTAGGCACAAATATTAGGGTGGTTGCATACTGGGATCCATCTCACACCCTATTTGGGTCATTATTTTGGGCCCAAACAGATTATATTGTTGTAGGTATATAAAATGGAAATCACTTTTCTACTTTAGGTACTTGATTACTATGGATCTGGGGAGCATGGGACTAAGCTGAGCCTTGAGATGCTATTAGAGTTTACTTGTTTTATTTGTAATTTGGTTTAGTACTGTATTTTAGAATTGTGACTTGTTTGGATACTTTCCTAGATACTAGTTACATGCATCATTATTTATATATATAAGCTGCAGTTGTTTATTTACTTTCAGTCTTCCACTGTTTACTTATTGTATGACATTACTGTTTCCACTATTTTTATAAGTTTTTTTCTACTGTGTTACTCTTCCAAGGAGGGAATAGTTTCCCCATTATCACACCCAAGGACCTATTTTCTAGTCGGCAGCCTCTGGCGTTTGGGGAAATGCACTTGAGGCCATGTGACCAACCGTGTACAGGGCACCTTTGTGCAGCACCCGAAACTAGGACGTTATAATAACCTCATGAAATAGATATCATCATATGTATATGTAAATACACATAAATGTAAGGATAATATCCATATAATACATTCATGAGATGTATATACACCACAAAAAACATTAATTGTGAATAAATCATAAGTCTCGTATAAATAAAATTGAGAATAGAAATTCCCTTACCATATGTCTTGACTTTATTTATACACATTAAAAACTCATGTATAATAAATAAAAGTTAATTATAAATCTACCATAGAACTATATTCATATATATAATACCATTTATGATTTTATTATGACTTATATTACCTCTTTACTAAATATTCCATGTCAATGTTACGCTTTTGGTAAAATATGCTTTGTTTTTCATACATGTTTTGACTTATTATTCTTGATCCACTTAATTAGATCATAATTTAATTATTTAAATAATATAAAAATTATTTAAATATCATATATATTCATTATATAAATCTTTATAATAATCTATAAAATATATAAATATGAATATGAATTTATTATTTATGGAGATGGTAGGTTATAAATATGCATGAACATTGTTTCCTTTTTATTGTCATATTGAAATAAAGAAAGTAAATGATATATATATATATGTATATATAATATCATTACATTAGAATTTTTATCTCATATATTTCATATAAATTAACTATAAACATCCTTAATTCATTCCATTTAAAGTTGTAATAAATCACATCGCTTTGGGGAGGAAGTAGTCCACACTTCCATAAATGATGTTATCGTATTTACACAAAATAGAAAGCATGAAGTTATTTGTTATATAATAATTAATGAAGAATTAATACATTATAAATATAATATATATTATATAAAATAGAGTATCCATCATAATTAATATGTAAGATAGGTTGTAAAGGAAAAATGAACAACATCGTTTCGTGGTCAGTAGTTATTCATACACAAGAACCTTAAGTTCATTAACCATTAGATGGTCGTGTGTGTAAGTGTAGGTTAAAAACCTAGAGTAAAAAAGTCTAAGTATATTTAGGATACTTAGGTTCTTATATAATAATTTAATGGTAATATTTGAGGTGGAAGACAATGAAAATAAAATAAAGGAGCTTAAGGAAGGATTTTACCTCTTCTTTGGGTAACTCCTCTTGGTTTCACCAAAGGGATTACTTGGTTGGAATTATTGAAAAAGGGAGGATTATAGGTAGAAGGTAGGTATTTTTGGAGGATATTTGTGAAAGTGTTGTCCAAACCAAAGTTCCTTGAGATTTTTGAGGAAGTGAGGGGTGGTGAGTGCCCTTTTATAATGGAGGAGTGACACTCTTTTAAATATAAGAAGGTAAACACTATTGAGAGGTATCCCTTATATAATGAGAATCCAATTATTGATTAAATTTGAGAAAATTGGGTAATTGGTAGAAATGTGGCCATATAATGGCTTTTGGAAATGTATCTAGATTACTTGGCCTCTTAATATTAAGGTTTAACTATTATGTAATCTTGTTTTTACCTTAATCACTGTAATTAATTTCAATTACTTTCACTAATATTTTTGTTAAAAAACTAAGTTGACCATATTAGATATTATAAATTATTCTGATTCAAAAAATAGAATCTATTTTTTTAAATTATAACTAGAGAAGTGGCAAAAATTAAATTTTAAATTAATCATTCAGATGGGACGATAAAGTGGGTTTTTAATATAAAAATGTTCAAAATTTTGAAATGTTTTTTATATCCAATTTCAACATGAAACTGGTTCCATTGACATAAATTGGTTTAATTAATGTAAAATTGGTATAATTAAACTTTTAAATCTAATTAAAATATAATTTATCTATTTAAATAAATTATATGAAAAAGCAGTTTGGAATTAAAATTTAGTGTCTTCCAATATTTATCAAAAAATGAAAATTCCTCGAAAAATACCAAAAAATTACCCTAATTAAATTTTTATATTTTTATTTAAAAAATAAATTTTGTTTTTTAAATTATAAACTATAAAATTGTTAAAAATTATATTAAAAATGGGTCCTCTATTAAAAGGCGGTAAAATTACCTTCTAGAAAATATACATTTTTATTCATAAAATTAGATTAATTCTTATATTATACCTATAATATATATTAGATGACTATAAAGAATATTTATTGAATATGTAATATATAAATTTTATTTAAAATATTCATCAAAATTTTTTTGTTTAATTTATTAGGATAAAATTATGTTTGTACATTGAAGAATAATTTTCTAAGAAAATTAATTTCTTTATTTTCAAATAGTTATGAAATTAATTTATAACTAATTAATAAAAATGGATCCCTTTTATATAAAATTGAAAATTATATTTTCAACATTTAGATAATATTATTCACAACTTCCATTCCAATGGCTAGGTGGTAGCTATAATAATATTTTAATAATAATTTTAACAGTGTATTGTAGTTTGGTAAAAACTTGGCCTTATGTGTAACATAAACTATCAAAGGGACTCGATATTGTATGTAATACAAGACAAACATAGTTTTTCATGTACCTAAATCTAATCTAAGTGTTGAGTTTAGTGAAATATTAACTTGGTGTTGCATATAACACACTCCAAACCTATTTCTTTTATATAAAAAAATATTCAGTGTTACGTGAAATGAAAAATATCAAAATGATTAAATTAATTAGAAAAATAGATAATTTGAAAAATCCCATGGTGGAACATATAATGAGGGAATTCATAATGATATATATAAAAAATATACCATCAAGGTCTCATTCCAAGACTTATTACCATCAAGGCATCATTGGTAGAAATCTCATATAAATGGGTAAGGCCTCAGCCAAATACCCAAGCTAGTTTATCCCATGAGACCTACCAATGCATCAAGGGACTGTGCAATTATGAGTCCCACCCATTACTTAATAATTCTAATGTATTCCTCATATTAAAGGGGGAAAACATAATCAACATAATCATTCAGATTTAAAAAAACATACAAAATGTTAATATCTATGCTAATAAATAAACATAATCTCCAATTTCATTTTTTTTATTTTCAAGAAAAATCTATTTTTGAGGGTGTAATGGGAACCCAAAAAAACAAGGCCAAAAATGAGGTTAAACAAAAAATAAATCCATTGGACCATTCAAAAATGTTTTTTTGCTAATACCTTGTACCATTTTTAAGCTTTAGTCAATATCACATTTACTTAGCTCTATTTCTTCTTGAATGTGATCCTAAAATAAGGACACCACCCTACCCAAAAACTTGGAGATATTACTCTAAATTTATCTTTTGTTCATTGAAACAATGAATCAATATGAGATCTTTGGTTTTGATCCAATTATTTTGTTCCTCGCTAGTATTTATCTGAAGCTCCCTCTCATATATTATGTTGAAGTATTTTGGAGAGGTATTGATGACAAACGTTTCTTCAAACATATTCTCCTTGGAATGAAATATTAGTTTCATGATAGTAGTGGATAAGCCAATTTTTATTTCTCCCATACTACTTCCCTTCCATCTTGGAGATGAATTTGAGTGTTCAAACCTATACCCACTTCAATCTCTCCCTCTGATTCCTTGGTAGTTTCCTCCTACCTTTCTATACAAATTCAATTTGAAGGTGTTATCAACATGTGGAGTCCTTAAACAAGGGTGATCCTCTACCTATATACTTGAAACCATTTTATTTACCCAGTTATCTAGTAGTAAATAATTTTGATAAGTTGGAATAATATTTATGATATTTTGTTTTCTTCCATTTGGTAACTGGATATTCTCTAGATTCAAAAAGATCCCTCTTTATGTTCTTATAACCTAAGTAAAAGAAATTAGTAAACTATATATAAGCTTAATATCCATAAGATAACATGTAATCTGCTTCTGGAACAATAAATTCATCAGTATTAGATCCTTGATATCCTTCATAGGTCTCTAGGTCTTGATGTTTCCCAAGGGCTTGTTTCTTATTCAACTTAGACCTTACTATTTTCTATCCCTCATATTATTTCCACTAAAATAATATTATCCTAAGTGTTTTAACCTATTATATAGATTAACCTCTACACTGATCTCATACACTACTGACTCAACCTGTAAGGATATAGTGGTCACCAGAACAGAAACCTCCATTTGCTCCTCATTCACCGCAAGAAGCTTCCAAGAGATCACTTGATAACCATGATTAATAACCTTAGGGATAAAATCTAATTGAGGTCTATGGACATGATGTCCATATACACTCTACCCTTAAAGGGATGATCCTAGAGAGGGAACTCTCACCAAATTGTGACCCTACATTCAGGGATAAAGTCTCACTGGCCACTAGAGTGACAGAATGACTAGGATTGCAGGGATAAAATTCAAGTAAAGTTCCCTTATTTGTAAGACCACACTGATATCCCTGATGATAGTGTCCCATTTGGAATGAATAGGAATATAAATCGATCCAAGAATCAAATTTAACCGCTTAAAGACATCAGAACTCGCGCTCAACCGTGATCAAAATATGTTCAACTAGATACTTTTCATCATGATTTTCAACACAAATGCATGGTTCAATAGCGTGGTTTAGTTATATAGATCTACTATAAAAAATCAGAAAGTGAACAATGATATTTCTGATCATACAAATAATTTTTGGGTTGCATGATTCTTCAATCCCCATGCGACATTGATGATTATGTCAAAAGAATCCATCGACGATCAAACCCACCCAAAACATGCCACCAGTGAATGGTGGAGGAGATCAGACACATTAGAGAACTCCATAAGGGAGAGTGGAAGAAAATAATTGTCTCTAAAAATAACCTTTTAAAACTTTTATAATAATATTTAACACATTGAGTGGTCATGATAGTAGAAAATTTCATTCATTTAATGAATGATTAAATTAAGATTCCTTTCACCTTTTTAGTAAAAGAAAAATGGGACTTGTTTTTAAAATGACATGAATTTTCCTTTAAAAACATTTTACAAATATTAAAAATGGGAAAAAATTTATTTAATAAATCATTTTGAAAATGATAAGAACATTGTTTGAATTGTTTTTTGGAAAACATGGATTTTGATGAAAAGTATTTTCTACCGATGAGGGAAATAAAGTAAAATTTCCTTATAAACATTTTCTCAGTCATTTAAAGAAAAAAATAGTGGAAAATTGGTATTATTATTTGAAATAGTTAATTAATAACCATATTATAAGAAAATAAATTGATTTTAATATAGATATATGAAATAATTCTCCCAATGGATACTTAAACAAAAGAAATTCTGAATAATGGTGAGATTGTGAAATAAACATTTCCATTATAGTAAATCTTGAATCATAAGCCCCATAAAAGAAATGATTTCAAATTAAAATTTAAATATCATAAAGGGAAATAGAATCATGATATAAAATATAAAAATTGAAAAAATATACACTATATAAAGATTTAAGTGGTGATTATGGTGTATGTCTCATGGAAATAAAAGTGAGACGAGAAGGCCATACCAATTATTCGAATTCATTATTATGTGTCCGAACCTCCTATATAGTAAATATAGGTTTATTAAAATTCCTTTAAATAACCATAATAATATATCTTATACCTCATATAATTTACTTAATGTCTTTTATCACTCCTTTTCTTAGAAATTCTAAGTTAAAATAACTATTTTGGGCGATAATTAATTCATTTTTCATGTATGTTTTGGTTCAGTAATTTTGGTAAATTTATTTTGATCATGGTTACATCATATCCATAATTTTAAAAATGATATAAATTTAATATATTCACATGATATATTTATTTATCACAATATATAATATTTAGATATAAAAAATAGATTACACCGTTCATGGAGACGGTAGACCGTACATACGCAAGAATGTAGTTTCCATTTTTCTTCATGGATGGAATGAAATGAAAATAAATATTAATTAAAATTTAAAGAATTATTATTATTTTTTATATATCATATATATTAATAAAATCCATCCTTATTTCCATTCATGAAAACATTTCACACCGCTACGTGGAGACAGTCGTCGACATACACGTATGAGAAACATTATTATTTTCAAATGGATTGGAAGGGAAGAATTTAAATGTGATATTATATTTCTAAAAGTATGGTTTTATAATAAATATCACAGATATTCATTAAATTTTCTCATTTCTTCCTTCCATGTAAAGCATAATTGAAAAACACATCACATCGTTTTGTGAGACCGTAGTCTTTTGTACACATGAGCAATGTTATCATATTTGTCACATAATGAAAAGTAAGAATGTATATGTGATATGATAATTCATAAGTATTGTAATATTTTAAACAGAATATAAATATGTTAAATACATCATTACATCTAGCCATGAATGTTGGTGATGGAAAATGAATTCTATATCAGTTCATGTGGCGGTAATCCTCCGTACACATGATTGAAAGTTTTTTTTCCATTAGATGAAAGTGGAGATGGATATATGTTATGAAATTAAAATAATAACATATTAGTATATATTAAATAATAGTGTTTTTATTTGGGAATATTTGGAAAATATTATAATGACTTTGAAGAAGAATTAAAATGAAAATGCATAGTTAAAAACTTTACATCTTCTTTAAGAAAACTGTTTATGTTTAACATAAATCCTTCTTATATTAGCTTTATGATCTAAAAAATTCCTCCAGTATATGGGAATGGATTTAAGGAATATATTTGGTCAGGTATTTTCTAAGACCAATGTCTTTTGGAGTGTGAATAGGGGAGGAGAATTTGTGACCTTTTATAAGTGGGAGAGAGGACACACTTGATATTTTTAAAAAGAATCATTTACAACCAAATTTTCATAATGAAAAATCCTAAAAAATGGTTCATTGAAGAACCATAGAGATCATATTATTTATATATGTATATAAAATTAGTGTTGGAAAAGTTTTTAAGTAATTTTAACCCTTATATATTTAGTTTAATCCCAAATAGTCCCATTTTCACCTTTACCAGTGTAATTAATTTTTATACTTTTACTGTTCATAATGGAAAAAAATTAAGTTGAACTCATTTGATAATATAAATTATGAATATTAAAAATATATAATACATTATTAAAAATTAAATTCATAGAAGTGGAATAATTCAATTCAAAATTATATCTGAAGATGCGATGAAAAATCTGGTTTCTAAAGAGAAAATTCATACAAGTATCAGATGTTTAAATATAAAAATTAAATTTAAATTGATTAAAATTAATTAAATTATTTATTTGCTAATATAATTGAACTAATGTTACTTTAAAACTAATTTTAAATACAATTTATCTTTATATGGAATTCATATACTTGAACGAAATTTTATTACACCTTGATCCATATTGAATTCATGAAACTTCCCATCTTTCATAGCCTCTCTCTTCTTTTGCATCAAAGGATAATCTATTTATGATTTATTAATCTTATATAGTAATTATGGTTGATAAATTATTTGGGATTTAATTTATGATTTATTTTACCTTGTGATTCTTATGACCAACCTTACTAGGTCCTTGATGAATGGATCCTCTTCAATCCTTATCATTACAAGAACTCTAAGATATTTCTGTCTCAATGAATCCACAACTTGGTTTGATATTACAAGGTGATAATGAATTGACCAATCATATTATATTAGGATCTATAAACATATCATTTATCTCATGTAATGTTCCTTTTGGGTGAATATATACTTCATACTATGGTGTTATGTGTATATATCACACTTTCCCCTGTAAATATAGTGTCTCCATATATTTCATAAAAATATGACAACATCTAACTCCAGGTCAGGAGTAGGATAATTCCACTCATGGGTAATTAATTATAGATATTCATAGGTGATAAAATTTTAATTTTTCTTGATAAAACATCCAATCTGTTTCAGAGATGTATCATTATAGATAAAAAAACCTTCTTCAGTAGAGTATAAAGTTTGCATAGGTGCACTAAGTAACCTATTCTTCAGTTATTAGAAACTTTCTTCACACTACATTTTCAAAACAAGATTAAATCCCCCTAAAGTTAACTTTTTTGTGGATTATAAATCTATGATAAGTTTTTCAAAAACCTTTTAGAGTATCCTTCTAGACCAAGGTAACAATGAATATCATTACAGGAGTAGGATGTGACTACTCCTATATGAACTTTGTCATAGTAGGATCAATTGAGATTCCTTCACCGATCATGATGTGTCATAATAATGAAACTTTTTTCAACTAGAACTGAAATTTACTGAATTTACTTAGAAAATAATCCTTTTTAGAGTTTCTAAAATAACCCTTAGAAGATTCTCATGCTTCTACTGAGTTTTGGAATATAACATAAATCCATTAATAAATACCACCACAAATTTGTCACGTTAATATTTAAAGACTCTATTTATAAAATAAATAAATATATATTAATCATTATTAATTTTTATGGGAATAAAAAAACTTTTAATTTCTATATATCATTCAGATGGCAGTATTTCAGATTTCTTCTTTCTTAACCTTTTATTAATGCTACCCTGATCAAAGGTCAATCTTGGAAAATAAATAATCCTCACAAATCTGGTTGAACAAATCATTAATCCACATAAGGGGGTATTTTTTATTTATCATAATACCTATAAGTTCTCTAGAATAAATTTATATCCTCATTGATCTATATTTTTTCTTTACGAAGAGAACATGTTTTACCTAAGGAGATACACTAAGTAAAATAAAACCTTTCTCCAAAAGATGATGAAGTTTGTTATTTAATTCCTCTAACTACACCTATTCCATTATATACTAGGTTTTTGATATTGTATATTATTTAGGTATGAGTTTAGTGGATAAGTCTACCTCTTTTTCTAGGCGAGGTCCTAACAACTCTTTCAGAAACACATTAATGTATTCCCAAACAATGGGAATATTTTCTATCTTTAGAATTTATGTTACTTCTACCTTTTAAATGATCATATCCTTAAAGAAGGATATTGATGGTTATTATAGACAAATATTGTAGCACCTAAAGATTTTATGAAATATATTTTTTCATTTAAATTTAATTTCTTTGATATCTTCCATTACAGGCAACACCGTGTTTTAACGAACCTTGGCATGCTATTAATATTTTTATTTAAAGAATAAAGAAATAACTTTGTCATTTAACTTGTTGGTATGAATAGGAATAAATATTTAAAAAAAATTATTATTATTTTACATAAATAAAACATGTTGATAAATAAGTACTTAATTTTTAGTATAGTCTTTATTTTATTCTAAAATACATTTTTCTCAAAAAATGTTTTTTATTTATTTTTGTAAAAAAATATAATTAATTTTTAAAAATTTTATAAAATATATTTTAATAAATGAACTTAATTTTTGAATCAACATACCAAAATAATCTTAGGGTGATTTTTGGGATTTTTCTAAAAATTAAATTATTTAATGAATAATGAAAAATACTGTTTTTATTGAAAAATGCCTTTTTTAAATCATGTAAAAAGTCATATTTTGTTTTAAAATCAGTTATAAGTAAAACTAGTAAAATTTATGTTATAAATAATCTAATTTAGGTCATTATAGTCAATTTAATACTGAATTTTGATATTAAAGTTTTTTATACTTATGAAGATATTCTCTTGGGAAAACTATTTTTTCATCACATCTGTGTGATTAATTTTAAATTAATGTCCACCAATTATGTGTATTAAATTTTGAAAAAATAGATTCCATATTTTTAATCAGAATGATTTATATTATATAATAAGTTCAAATTAATTTTTTTCCACAATGAATAGTAAAACGAGTAGAAATTTATTACTGTAGTTAAGGTTAAAACAATTTTATCGGGGGTTAAACTAAAAATATAAGGGTAAAAATAACCTGAAAATTAATTAAATTACAATTATATATAAATATTATGACCTAATTTAATATAATTAGGTACAATTATCCATTTTATAGCCTTCTGGAATGTTTAAAATGTGGATTCAACTTTTTCTTTTAAAAGATTTCAAGTGTGTCCTCTTCCCAAATTATAAAAGGGTCTCCCTATACTCTCTTATTCACAGTTTAAAATAAATTTTAATTTCTCAATTCCCACAAAAATATATTTTTTACTTACCTACCCACATCATAGAGTCATTATTTTGATTAGTAATACCTTCTAAGAAGGATTTTGGTTCTAACCTAAAAAGATTGTCTAAAGAAGAACTATCGTCCTTAATTGAGAATTTTAATTTTAGTTATTCTTTCACATACTTTAAAATATTATCCAAATATGATTATATAATGACATAATTTTATGAAATATACTTATACTTTATTATGTTACTTTCAAAACTTATAACCATATCCTATTCGATAAAATGTGAAATGAAATCGTCAGTCATGTTTACGGCGGATTACCGCCTCTTGAATAGATATACTTTGTTTTTCATCACCGCTTATCAAGTGTGGATATATTTATGGATTTAAATTAAATATATGATATTTATTAAATATTTATAATTCTTTTATTATAATATCATATCTAACTTCTTACCTCCCAATCTATTGGAAAATGATAATGTTACTTATGTGTACGAGTGGACTACCACCTTCATGAAGTGATGTGATGCGTTTTTCATTTTCTTTTTACATGTATGATAATAATAGAATATTTAATGAATATATATGATATATAATATGTAAAAATTATTCTTTAAATGTGAATTAATATTTAATTTATTTTTATTCCATACTTTGAAAGAATTGAAATAGTGTTCATGCGTACGTACGACCTACCGTCTCTATGAATGGTGTAATTCATTTTATATCTCTAATTTTTATGTATTAACAAAAATAAATATATAAAGAATGTATAAGATATTTATATTATGTTTTAAAATCTTTAAATTATGGAACCATGATGAAATTAAAATGACCAAATATACAAAACCAAAACACACATGAAAAATGAATTAGTTATTACCCGAAATGTGATTTTAACAGGGAATTGTTAATAAATGGGTAATAAAAGGCTATAATTAAATCATATATGGTATTATATATATAATAATGGTTATAAAATAGATGTATAATATAAATATATTTATCTCTATGAGGCACATTCCATATTCAACACTTATTTATTTTATGTGTTTTATATAGTATAAATTGGTGTATTTTATGATGATTGTTATAATTTTTATTTGTATATACATATCCATATATTTTTCTTTGATTTATGGGGCTTATGATTCAAAATTTATCAATGTGGTAAATGTTTTTATGTTATAATCCCATTATCATGAGGATAGTTTATGATTATGATTCCAATGATGAAATATTATGATATAACTCTTAAAAAACTCATTAATTTTATTATCATTTTGTTATTTATTTATAATAAATGTTTTTATCTTATTTACCTTTCTTTAAGAACTAAAGTGACTTAAATATCATCTTTAAGGAAAATCATCTTTATTTCTCTCTTCACTAAAATTCCATTTTCATTCATGACCATCTTTTTTTAAAAATATTTTAAAGAAAGTTTTTGCTATTATTAAATGATTTTTAAATAAATTTGTACCCCTATTTTAATTTTTATAATTTTTTTAAAAAGGAATATTCATTTCATTTTCTTAAAATGTTTCTTTTGACATTTTATCATAAGTGTGAGGGAATAATCATTTTAACATGAATGGAATGTATGATAATATCCAACAATAGGAACAATCAATTATTTAAAGATTAATTTAGAAAAATTCAAAGTTATTTTCAAGGAAAAATATTTATTTAATATTTTGGTAATTTTTATGTTTTAAAAAATTTATTTTGAAGTGAAAAGAATATTTTCCTCAGGAAATGTTCCTAGTGATATTTCAAATCATTTTATATATAAGATTATGTCTTTCGATGTTACTTAAGATTTATTATGGACATGATCCAGTGATACCATGCTTGTTATTTCTCTGGAGTGTTTATATTTATGATGAAAATGTGTTTATGAAACACATTCCTTTTATATGTGTTATGCTATGATGAAGTAATTAAATGTTTATGAAACCGAAATATTTTCATTGGTTATGATACGATCAATGTTTTATGATTTTGTGGAACAAAAATGTTGGTATTGTTTGATCGGTGGGACCTGTATATCCCTCCAATGAAATGGGTAATGATAAAGAGATCATGAGATAAGTATTGTTGTAATAGGGAGTGAACCTAGTTTTGTAAGAAACGTTTCCTGATATAATAGTCTTGGAAGTGTACCTGGACTAATATTATGGTTTGGGGAGTGAACCCAATACACTATGATAGTCTTGGAGAGTGAAACTTGACTAATATTATGTTTTGGAGAGTGAACCTATAAGGACCCGACCTTAAAACATTACATAATATTGAATTAAATGAATAATTCACATTGAGTATCTTTTCAGGTTTAGAGTTTTAGAGAATTATGACATAACTATTACATCTAAATGATTACAAAGCAGACACATCTACTCAGTTTCCATTTTTTTCACAAAATAAAAACTCTTGAACAAAAGATTCTTATCTAGTTCTATGTTTTAGACAGCATGACATTTCCTTGATCCCATCCTTGAACCTATTCCACTTTATGTCATGTGAAAAATATTTCAAAAACTTGAGCTGAGCATAAAAATCTCAGTAAGATATATAAAAATACGGAAAGAAAACATTAGTCCATGTATACGTAAGAATCAATGAAATCATAATTTACTAATAAAACATAATCACTTTAACACACCTCATGAAATCATAAGATTTATGAATAACTCATAAAAATCATAAGACATAAAGGTAACTTGAGGCATTCATAACATTCTTACGTAGGGAGTAACCCTCATGGTTACGTTTGGAATACCCATCACAGTATATTCCCTAAATCTCTTCGGGGAAACCTTAGAGTTTAACTCCTTCAAGTTACCCAATGCATTGGAGATCTATCTCAGCCTGACCCACCCTTAGTTTATCACAGAACCACCTGAATTCATAAACAATGCCCAAGAACTATAAGATAATCATATCACATAAAACATGCATAAAGGAAACATAACATTTTTACATTTCAATCACAAGATATCAATACAACACATTGATATAATCAAAACATTATCAAAACCATTTTCAATACCAAAATAAAAGAAAATTAAAACATGGTATTTATTTTTCATTTAAAAAATGTTATTTCTTGTAGAGGAAGCTGAAACTCAAATAATGGTCACGGCGGTGGAGAAGTTGCTGTCGCCGCATACATAAGACAAAAAAATTCCTTTTGTCATTTAGTAAAACGGTTTGTGTAAAAATATTCCTTTTGAATAAAATTAAAAGTCAAAAGGGTTTTATACACCATATAAAATAAAGTTGTGTAGAAATCAAAAGATGCCTCAATGAAAGGAGATTGAGACGAAGTCCCGTACAAAGATGATATCCTTAGATTAAGGATTAATCAATTACATAATTACGTGTGACAAATATAAATACCCTAAATATAAGTTTATATTATGTGTAAAATAATCAGAGGTCATCCACACATATTCTTATCACTACATAATCAAGAATTATAGGTTTAACCCAAAGAATTGAAATTGGGTTAAGAAGTTCCCTTACGGAAATTCAATAACCTAACGACGTCACTATAAAATTCAGAAAATGAGTTTATGAGAGATAAAAAGGGTATATCATCACTTGGACAAAAATATTATAGCAATAAGGATATATAATAACATCTCTGAACATTAATAAGATGTAAATTAAAAGACCTAACAAAAAGAAGTCTTATAAAAAGAGGAGGGTGAAAGGTTCCCTTATCGATTTGGGTAACTTTCGAAATGTACACCTCATGAAATAAGGTTCATAAAATAAAAATTTAAAAACCCATAAACGAAATTATATTACACACATAGTATAATAATGGGCAGTACATATAACTCTCAAAGGAGATAGTGAAAAATATAGCATGAATCTCACGGGAATAAATAGTTAGATAAAAACCCCTTACTTCGTTGTAATAAATCAAGTAATATGATCAAAAGATAATAAGAACCAAACGAATCACATAATATCATGATAATATATATCAAATGGAACTACACAATACACCACATGCAATAAATAATTGGCGAACAATGGAATTATCACAGAATTAAAAGTGAGATAAGAAATCCCCTTACCTCAAGTCTGACTTGTCTTGTTCGTCTCTTTATATTCCTGAATAATAAAATTTGGTCAATTTATAATTTTTTAAGGACTTTATTTAAAGTTTATTATTCAATTAATATCACATATTATCATTTTATAATAATTAGTTAATTATGTGAGTTCATATCATACGTTTTGTCGATGTTTGGTACATGAGTCAATAATGAACTTTTTTTAAGAGAATTGTCCATGTAGTTTTAAGTACATCATCTTCAGAATGGTGTTAATGATTTAAATATCATATATATCCATTATATATGTATTTAATAATATTCCATAATGTTTGGAGATAAGAAATTAAATGTACCGTTCATGGAGACGGTAAGCCGTACGTACGCATGAACGCTACTTTCATTTTTTTATCAAATTAATGGACTTTAAAACTAAATGAGACATAGATATATTATAATTATAGTATAATATATATGTTATATAAGCAACATAAGTTCATTAATTACATTCTTTATAAATTCCATGTTTATAATGAACAAGTCGCATCACTTGAGGGGGCGGTAGTTCACACTTCCTCAGATGAAATTATCGCATTTGCACAACATGAAAAGAATAAAGGTATGTTTTAAATATAAAATACAGAAGCATATAGTACATAAATATAGTATATATCATATATAAATATAGTTCCATCATAATGGCCACCATGAGAGGTGGTAGGAGAAGATTGAACAATCACCATTTCGTGAGGCATTAATTCTCCATTCACGGAAACAATATGTTCTTTAAACATTAGACGGAGGTGTGTGTAAGTGTTGGTAGATGTAATGCCCTGACCCCAGTTACCCATAGTCGGTGCATTATTACATAACATTGGCATGATCACAAAAGATCAAGTCTCGAAAGACCGATTAGTTTAGTAGCCTTGGAATCACTAGATATATTCATAAGTTTTTCATTACATCATAAAGTGAAAAGAACTACAACAACATCTTGTCTTCCTATCCCCTCATACATTCCCTGCAGGTCATTCAAAAATTACTTCTTCATATCCTGGAAAAAATTTAAAACATTGAAAGGGGTGAGCTTAGATGCTCAGTAAGGATAACAATATAGCGGAAACATTCATAAATAAACATAAACATTTAAGGTAATGTATAACCAAAACAAAAGCATTTTAAACTTGAACTTAGACATAATATGGAAAAGATAAAATGAGATAATTCCATTTACTTATTCACATGGATATTCTACTAGTCGAATAATCACATGCAATATCAATAACCACTTTCATAATGAAGGAATGCATAATGTCAGACTATCATAACCACATAGTCAAGGCCTGTGCCAAGACTACAAATAAGATTTTGTAAGGGCCTCGTGCCAAGACACTAGTTTGTCTCATGATACCTACTGATGCATCGAGGACCTATAGCGGGCTCCACCCGTCACTTATTAAGTCCAATTCATTCCTCACATGAACATGTTTAAACATAACATAAACATTCATATTAAAACTAGCATACTAAATGACAATACTTTCTCCATAAACCATGAATGGTATAAAAATAACACATCCACAGTCAAACGTATCACAAAACCTTCAATACAATATGGAAGTTTTGTATCATAATAAATCAACTTCAAATAAACTCAAAATCCATCAAAGGATATTGACATAGATGAAATCAAAACTATTTGAGAGAAATATCTCTTTTTTGAAATCATTTAAAAGTCACATAATTATAAAAGAAAACATTTACTTTAAAAATATTCTTATAAGCTTGTGAGTTAAGCTTTGACGATTTTATAACGGCGGAAAATAGCTGCACCCGCCATATAAGTTAAAAAGACATTCTTACCTTAATTTTGTCGAAAATTTTAAAAAGGTCCTTGTTTGGAAAACAAAGGAAAGATTCCTTTATAAACTTCTTATAAAAATTCAAACAAGGGTATAAATTACTTTAACCCATATTCTGTAAAATATTAATAATTTTTTGGAATACATTTTTAAGAAACATGGATGTGGATGATAAAGAGGTCCCAGTAGATAATTACGTATAAACAACCTCGGATAATGAAGAGATTGCGAAATAAACCCATACCTTGTACTTTTTCTTGGTTGAGGGTAGGTTAAACTCCTGTATAATGGTGAAATAATTTTTATTAAATTATAAAAGACTCATATACATTAATATGATATCACATATGATCTTTTAACATTACTTTGTTAATAATATCTTAGTATTATTGTCATTTCGGGTGTTAACTTACTCATTTTCTTTTATTTGTTTTGTTACATAAGCCGTGTTTTTTATGGATAGGTTGTGTATTATTCATGTACAGAATGATATTAAGTATTTAAACATTATTTTTAATCCTTAAATGAAATTTATTCTTGAATGGATACGATGGTGAATGAATCTCATCACGTTCGTAGAGACGGTAGTCCGTAAGTACGCACGGACGACAATATCATTCTTTTGATATTAAAATAATATATAATTGGATGGTATATCATATATACAGAATAATTATCATGTTATATTTATTATTTACATTAATTATAAATCATTATTATAAGGCCCCAGCCTTAAACCTTATTTAATCTTGAGTTATTACAAGATTACACATTGAAGATCTTTTCAGGTTTAGAGTTTTAGAGAATTAGATCATGAAACTTACACTACATCCCACATTTAAACAAAGTGGTTACATAAAAGACAGTATTCATTCTTCCCATCAATGGAAACATATTTAAAATAAAACATGGATTATTTCATGACACATCCTTGACACTATCATCACATCATGTACCTTTCCCTTGATCTGTGAAAAACATTTCAAAAACTTGGGATGAGCATAAAAAGCTCAGTAAGGGTTATAAAAATATGGAAAGGAAACATGAGTTCTTATATACATAAGAATGAAATCATACTTTACACATAAAACATAGGCACTTTAACATACCTCATCAAATCATGAATAAATCATAGAAATCATATGATATAAAGGTAACTTGAGGCATTCATAACATTCTTACGTAGGGAGTAACCCTCTTGGTTACGTTTGGAATACCCATCACAGTATATTCCCTAAATATCTTCGGAGAAACCTTAACGCTACACTCCTTCACGTTACCCAATGCATTGGAGAGATATATCGGGCTCACCCGCCCTTAGTTTATCACGGAACCACCCGTCTTCATAATAATGCCCAAGAACCTCAACATTATCGTATCACATAAAACATGCATAAAGGAAACATAACATTTCCACCTTTCAATCACAAGATATCAATACAAAACATTGATATAAAAACATTATGAAAACCATTTTCAATACCAAAACAAAAGAAAAGTAAAACATGGTATTTATTTTTCTTTAAAAAAAAGGTATGGCTTGTAGAGGAAGCCGAAACTCAAATAATGGTCACGGCGGTGAAGAAGTCGTTGTCACCGCATACGTACGACAAAAACATTCCCTTTTGTCGTTTAGTAAAACGCTTCGTATAAAAAAGATTAATTTTGGATAAACGAAAAAGTCAAAGGGGTTTATACACCGTATAAAAGAAGGTTGTGTATAAAACAAAATATGCCTCAATGAAATGAGATTGAGACGAAGTCCCTTACAAAGACGGTATCCTTTGATTAAGGATAAATCAGTTACATAACTATGTGTGACAAATTAATACATGAAATATAAGTGGGTATTAAGTGTAAAACAATCAGAGGACATTCACACATAATCATAGAACGACATATTCAAGGGGTACAAGTTTATCCCAAATAATCGAAATTGGGTTAAGAAGTTCCCTTGCAAAAATTAGGCAGCCTAACGACGTCACTTGAAAATTCAGAAAAAGAGTTGATGAGAGATAAAAAGGGTATCTCATCACTTGGACATAAAATTTACATCAGTAAGGATATATAAGAACATATCCCAAAATAATATTATGTGAATTAAAAGACATAACAAAATAAGTCTTTTAAAAAGAGGAGGGTGAAAGGTTCCCTTACCGACATGGGTATCTTTCGAAACATACGCCCCGTGAAAGAAGAACAATACAACATTGATATAAATACTCATAAATGAAAGAATATTACACAATGAGTAAAATAATGGTCAGTAAATACACCACTTAAAGGAAATTGTGGAAAATGTAGCATAAATCTCTCGGGAATAAAAGTGAGATGAAAAATCCCCTACGAAAACTCGGCAGCCTAACGACGCCACTTAAAACTTCCAAAAATGGATTGATGAGATAAAATAGGGTATCTCATCACATTACAATAAAATGTACAGAAAGAGGAATATAAAATAACATCCCCTATCATAAAAAAGAGGATCTTAAAAGAAGTGACATAAAGGAGAGTACTTAAAGAGAAAGAGAGGGGTTAGATCTCTTACGAAAATTCGGCAGCCTAACGGCACCACTCAAAACTTCCAAAATGGATTGATGAGAGAGAATAGGGTCTCTCATCATATGAACATATAAATTAAAGTAAGATTAATATAAAAGAACATCCCAATAACAAGAAAGATGAGCTTATAAGGAATGACATAAAAGAGTGTACTTAAAAAGAAAGAGAGGAGTAGGATCCCTTACCTCAAGTCCAACTTGTCTTGTTCGTTTCTTTATATTCATGAATAATAAACTTTGTTCAATTAATAATTGCCTAAGTACCTCCTTTAGAGATTATTATTCAGTTCATATCACATATTATAATGTTATAATAATTTTTTAATAATGTTAGTTCATACCAGACGTTTTTGCCGATGTTTGGTACATGAGTCAAAAATGAACTTGTTTGAAAAAAGATTGCCCATGTAGTCATATGTAAATAATTTACAGAATAGTATTAATGATTAAAATATCATATATATCAAGTAAATATTCATTTTATACTATCCCATATCATTTGTAGATAAAAAACTAAAACCATCGTTCATGGAGACAGTAGGTCGTACGTACGCATGAACGCTACTTTCATTTTTTGTCATATTAATGGAATTAAAACAAAATGAGAGAGATATATATATGTTATAATTACAGAATGATATCCATAATTTAGATGTAATATATTACATATATATCTATTATATATATGTACTTATAATATTTCATAACATTTTGAGATAAGAAATGAAATGTACCGTTCATGGAGACGATAAGCCATACGTACGCATGAACGCTACTTCCATTTCTATTTAATATTTAATGGAATTAAAACATAATGATACATAATAGTATTTTAATTCTAGTATGGTATCATATATAATATAATTAAATATATCCTTTATACGTACCACATATGGTATTAACGAATCAAATCACTTTGAGGGGGCGGTAGTCTGCACTTCCTTAAATGAAGATATCGCGTTTACCCATAATGGAAACCATAAAGGTACGCCATAAATGAAAAATACAGAAGCTTAACTAAAACATAAACATATTAGATATCATATATAAATATAGTTTCATCTTAATGTCTACCTTTGAAGGTGTTAGAAGAATGTTGAACAATCATTGTTTCGGGAGGTAGAAATTCGCCATCCACGGAAACAGTATGTTCTTTAACCATTAGATGTAGGTGTGTGTAAGTGTAGCTCGAATACTTCTTATAAAAACATCCTAGTATATTTAAGATACTGTATTTGTTACAAAATAAATGAATAAAAAGAGTTTAGGGGGTTGGAGAAGCAAAATAAAACAAAAGAACTCAAGTGAAGACATTACCTTAAAATCGGGTAACTCCCTTTGGTTTGAGCTCAAAGGCTTCCTTGGGAAGACTTCTGCCCAAAGTGAGGCTTCAAGGAGTAAGAGAGGGAAGTGGAGAGACAAAATTGTCAGGGTTTGTCCGAGCCAAAGGCTTTGGGAGTGTGGGTAAGGAGGTAGAGGTGGGGGGCCTTTTATAAGAGGAGAGGAGGGGCACTCTTGTAAGGTTACAAAATGTTACTTTATTTTCAAAAGAGTTTCGGATTTTAAAGGTCCCACATTGATGTATTTCCAGTATAAAGTGATAAGGGTTCTAAATCCACTCATCCAATAGGTTTTGGACATGTTTAGGTCTTAGATATTACATTATCTTTCCATTTTATTTAAATCGTTAAATAATGAGGTCATCGCTGCATCATCATGATGTCATAAATAATTTAATTTATTTAATGTCTAAAAATTATAAAAAAAATACTATGATGTAGGAAATCTTTTTAGATTTCCAATTACTATTTATAGTCAAAAATATGACCTGTATAACCCCATGTAAAAATTGTTTTAGTAAAACATCTCATGTTTGTGTCATTTTTACTTTAACATTAAATAAAAAGATATTTATGTCATTTTCCAACCAAAGTGGCTCCATGGGGTCACAAAGTTGACCCATGGATTGTCTTGGTCGGCCATGACACATCCAATGAGGGTAGGACATGTCTCTAGGTCATTTCATTTTATTAAAACATTATTCTTACCATAAATTACACTAATTACCTCTAATCGCGATTAAAAACTTAATAAGTTACTATTCACCAAAAAATTATTTTTATCCCATTGAACCACATTTTACTTATTAATGACAACAATTTATGTCGGATTTTTGAAATTCAAAACACGAAGATGGAAAAATTTTCATTTAAACGGAAAAATCAGTTTTTATAAGTACCACTTAGTGGTTTCACTATTCATCAAAAATTGAAGTTTTTCAGAAAAATCCCAAAAATTCACCCTAAGCTATATTTGATATTCCGAATTCAAAAATGAAGTATATTTCACAAAATTAAAAACATATAAGTCACATTAATTAATTTAATAATTAATTCCTGCTGTCAGAGCAAATAGCGTGTTTTTATGAAACAATAAGTATCAAAAGATTGACATCAGTTTAAGTCTGATTTCAAAGTGAAATTAAATCCAACGACCACTATTGGATTTAATGGTAAAAATATATTATAATTTCACTTTAAAACCAATTCAAAAGATAATCTAATCATATAAATAAATTAGATTAAAAAGAGGTTTTGAATTAAAATACAACATTTTACACTATTCATTAAAAAAATGAACTTTAACAGAAAGATACCAAAAATTTACACAAAGTAAATTTTGATGTCCTGATTCTTAATAAGATTTTTATTTGGTCCAATAGAATGTATAAGAGTGAAAAAAACTATATTTAACGACGGTTCACCTTCAAAAGGCGATAAGTGAACCTTTAGTGAAAACTAGGGCATATACGCCTAAAATTGAGTTCTTTCTGTATTTTAAGTCTTTATATTTTATTGGATAAATGTAAAAACATTTAAAAACATATATAATCATATTTTAGTTATTTATATCCATTCCCGCCAATACAATGGCTACATGTTAACTACCATTTAAAATAATATTATTTTATTATTAGAGTGCAACGTAAGATTCCCAAGAAACTCGTTGTTGCGTGTTGGGTACGCCATCGAGCATAGCGTCCCCTTTAAAGTAATATTAATATTTTATTCACAAATATGGATAATTATGAAAATTTCATATTCTGTATTTACCTGGGGTGTTACAATTATCATACCCATCCAAATAATAATGTATTGAATAACAGTTACACCACGACGTAGAGACGGTAAACCGTACGTACGCACGTATGGTGACATGTCATTCAAAGGATGGGTAGAATAATGAATATGGTTGTACCATATTTATAATAACATCACAGTATATATGAAATACTGGATTTATTATTTTAGAATTGAAATAACAAAGAAAGAAGAAGTTGAAGAAGAAAGGAACTTGAAAGAGGGTGGTGAAAATATTACCTCTTCTTCAGGTTCTTCCTTTTGATTTGATCAAAAGGGCTCATTAGGTTGGATTTATGATCAAAATAAGGCCTCTATAATGAAGTGAGGGAAGTTTAGAGAATATTTGGGTAGGTTTTGGCCGATCCAAAAGGCTTTGAAGGTGTGAAGAATTGGTTAGAAGTGGTGTCCTTTTATAAGGGGGAGGAGGGGCTCTTTATAAAAAACTTAAAGTATTATTTTATAATAAATTCATATTAGGTTTATAATGGCTCCAAAGTGTATTATTAAAAGTATAAGGTGTTTATGGGTCGAAATCATTTCAACTAATAGATTTTAGACAGGTTTGGGTCATTATATTAACCTTATCTTTTAGTTTTAACTCTTAGTTAATTAGTTTGACACTTACCATGTCACTTTGTATTTTTATATTATATAGTTAATAAACTTAATATGTACATCCAAGAGACCCCAAAGTGGTCCATTAATAAGAAAACTAACATTATATAAGTCTCTTGTCCGAACCTTAGATTTTTAGGAATTTAATATCAATTAATAATATAATATTTGTTTTAAAAACTCTATTATGCCAATTTTGACACTCTTGGGTATTTTGTTTTTAATAAATTCATAAAAACATTTTTAATTCAAAACAAATTCATATAACCAATATTAATATGTCATATTAACCTATAAAATTAATTTAATTCATAAAAAGTCTCAAATTACATTTATTTTTATATTTATAATATCAATTATTTTAATATTTTATTAATTAGGTAATTACTGCATCGCCATTGTGTCATAAATAAATTAAATTATTTAATGTCTAAAAATTATAAATAAAATACCATTATGTAGGAAATATTTTTATCTTTCTAATTAATATTTAAAATTGAATTTATATTATGTATAACCTTATATTAAATATGTTTTAGTTTTTAAACTTTGATTTTAACTCTTTTAACTCTTCTTTGAATTAAATAATAATAAATGTCCTAATCTAATACAAGTGGTCCTAAATGATAATATTTTATTCCTAAGGTTGTTTTTGGTCGAGATACATTTTTCCATTAGAATTAGGACCTGTGTTAGGGTAATATTAATAATATTTTTACCCTTAATTACCCTATTTACTTTTAACCGTGCTAAATAAATGTAAAAAGTTACTATTCACCAAAAATTATTTTCATCTTATTGAACCAAATTTTACTCCTTGATATTAACTGTGTCTCTAGGATTTTTGAAATACCACTAACAAAAGCAATAAAATTAAGTTTTACGTGAATTTCCAAATTTTGCTAGGAGGTGGGTAAAAGACGGTGAAAAGTTCAATAAGATTTTTATATATCTAAAATTATTCTAAACTAACTCCAACAAATTACATTGAACTTATATAGGTATTATGTATCTATTTTGACCTTAATTAAATTTAAATAAAATAAATAATTATTTAAATAAAAATTCCTTTTTAAACTATAATTCAATGTTTTTTCACTATTCATCAAAAATTGAAAGTTTTCAGAAAAATACCAAAAATTCACCCTAGGATAATTTTGATATTCCAAATCCAAATATGAAGTCCATTTTGAAATATAAAATTTATAAAATTTCAAAAAGTGGGTATTACTATTCATAATGGCTAGTTTGATTGGTTGTGGTGTGTGTTAGAACTCGAAGTTGCGTACAACACACGCTACTGTATTATTCAAAGGGAAGCGTACCATAGAAGTTTGGGGTTTTACAGTAGAATACTTATCATAAAAAAATCCTAGTATATTGAGGATACTGGTGTTATTATGGGATCAAATAAGAAGAAGATAGCGGTGAGTGAAGAAGGAAAATAAAAGAAAGAAACTCGAGAGAAGACATTACCTCTAAATCGGGTAACTCTTATTGCTTTGAGCCAAAGGATTCCTTGGAAAGAATTATGCCCAAAGTGAGGATTCTAGGAGTGATAGTTGTATGTGGAGAGATAATTTGAGTAGATTTTGGACGATCCAAGGGCTTGAGAGGTGTGGGTAAGGGGGTAGAGGTGGGGGCCTTTTATTAGAGGGAGGAGGGTCACTTTTGGAAAGTCTTGAAATGTTACATTATTATAAAATGATTTTCGGATTTTAAAGGTCCCACAATGATATATTTCTAGGATAAGGTGACAAGGGTTCTAAATACTCCCATCCAATAAGTTTTCAACAAGTTTATGTCTTATATTTTACCTTCTCTTTTCATTTTGTTTAAATCGTTCATTAATGAGGTAATTAATGCATCATCATGGTGTCATAAATAAATTTATTTATTTAATGTCTAAAAATTATAAAAAAACTACCATGATGTAGGAAATATTTTTAGCTTTACAATGACTATTTATAGTCTAATAGAACATTTATTTAAACAAAATTAAAATTGTTTTACTTAGGATATACAAACCTTTGTTAAATTTCTCTTCTTTTTAAAAATAATGTCATAAATGTCACTATTACACCCATTTGACTCCATGGGCCCTCAAGTTTGGTAAAAAGATTCCCATGGTCGGCCATGACTTAAAAAAGAGGTTTTGTACACATTTTGGGGCCATTTTATATTATTATGATATTATTTTATTACCCTTAACTACCTGATTACTTATTAATCACGATAATTAAAGATAATTACCGTTGTTACTATTCATAATGTCCAAAAACAAAAGAGTCTTAATTACATAATTTGGGCCTTGTAATTCTAAATATGGAATCTATTTTACCAAATTTCAAACACATAAATAGCAGTAATTAATTTAAAAATAATTTCTATTGTCAAAACCAAAGACGGATTTTTAACTAGTGAAATTTATCAAAAGATTGACTTATTTTTACATCCAATTGAAAAGTGAAATTACTTCCAATGAAAAACACTATATTAAGTGATAAAAAAATTAAATTACACTTTAAAATCAATTAAAAGTAAAATATAACTATATAATTAAATTAGATGAAAAAGCGGTTTTGAAGTAAAATGTAGTATTTTTCACTATTCATTAAAAATGAAAATTTGTTAGAAAAATACCAAAATATTATCCAAAGTAAATTTGATATTCCAAATTCAAAAATGATTTCCATTTTATCAAATTCAAAATATATAAGTTTCATTATTTAATTTTATAATTAATTCCCTTTGTCAAAACAAATAACGTGTTTTTAAGAAATAATATCTATCAAAAGATTGACACCTGTTTATGTCCAATTTCAAAGTTAAATTAATTACAATGACCCCCATTAAATTAAATGGTAAAAATTTATTCTAATTATACTTTAAAACCAATTAAAAAGATAATCTTACCATATATATAATTTAGATTAAAATGAGGTTTTGAATTAAAATACAACATTTTCACTATTCATTAAAAAATGAACTTTATCAGAAAAATAAAAAAAATTACACAAATTAAAATTTGATGTCCCTGTTCTAAAGAAGGATTTTACTTTGTCAAATATAACATATATAATTGACAAAAATTAGTTTTAAAAATGGTTCTCCATTAAAAGTTTCTTAATCGACCTTTTAAAAAATATTAGAATATTTATGCTTAAAATTGGATTCATTCACATTTTAAGCCTCTATCATTTATTGGATAAATGTAAAAATATTTAACAAACATATATAATCATTTTTTAGTTAGTTCTTTTCATTCCCGACATTACAACGGCTATGCATTAACTACCATTTAAAATAATATTATTATATTATTACTGTGCAACGTAAGATTTCAAAGAAACTCATTGTTATGTACTGGGTACGCCATCGAACATAGCATTCTATTTAAAGTAATATTAACATTTTATTCACAAATATTAATAAATATAAAAATGTCATATTCTTTATTTACCCAGGATGTTACATAACCCAACACACTCTGATAATTTTGGTTGTGATCTTTAACTATTAAGGAAATGGTTTTCTATGGTTCTATGTATTCCAAAATTCCATGTCTTATGATAATGTTAGGCTCTAATTGGTCATGTTATTTGTTTAATTTATGATTTTTGTATTTTTAACTTTCAAGATTAATGCGAGGACTCATGTTTATGATCTATGATATACATGTTATGGTTTTCAAATTCTTATTTCATCATACCCTTATTAAATAATCCTTTTTTATGTTTCTTTTCCTTTGTTTATGAAGAAACATATTATGTATGATGTGTTTAGAAGTGGTGATAGTGATGACTAAATTAGTGGGATATAATATATTTCACTTATCAATTATTATTTTATGTTTCCAGGTTTCAAAAATAACTAGGCCTGGAATATTCTTGTGTGGATCATTATGTTATGGAATGAATATTCATATATTAAGATGTGATACATATGTATGAGAAATTAGGGTATTTACTGTTGGTATCAAAGAAAATTTTAGCCAACCTTTGGGATCTAGGATGAGTAAACATTAGTGAGATCCTTGGGGATATTTCTAAGGACAATTCTAATGATAAGTCAATGTATATGAAAATGTCCTAGAATTTTGGGGAAGGATAAAGAAAGTGGTTTCCATAAAATCATATCTCTTTCTGGATACTAAAAGTGGATGTGAAAATGGAATAGATGTGACCAGTGATAATAACTCTAAAAATTTTTCATCATGATTTGAATTGATCATCACCAGGTAAACTACAATGGGCCTTGAATTACACTTGATTTTACACTCCCATGAGATATGTTTGTAAATTCACAACTCCTTAAAAACCATCAAGAAGCATTTGAATATATGATGACCTTAAATGACATAGGTTAAACCTAAGGTGTCCTGGTTTATATATATTGTAAATATTTTTTCATGATTATATGGTTTCCCATTGGGATTATTATTTCACACACTATGATTTTTTTTGTTTTATTCAATGGTTGGAACATGAAGGAATCATGTGAAAAATTAATGTGACAGCCAATAAAATAACCATCCTTATGATAAAAAAATGGGATTTAGGTGGTAATGAAATATTTCATGAATATTATCACTCAACCCTCTCAAGATATAAGTAGTAACACATGTCATGTTAAAATTTCATATTTATCAAGGAGGGAGAAACATGCCTATGAATATTTTATATCACAAAATCCAACATTATTATATGATACTTATGATACATTGAATGTTGAGTAATGGATCAATGTGATGTAAAGTATATTTTACATTCTATAGTGTTTAGGGCATGAATAATTTATTTCGGCTATCTACTATTTGGAAGGTGAAACAGATTATTAGTGAACTCATATTAAGAATAACTGTCAACAAGATAAAATTGAATCCATGGAAGGGGTTTGTTTAAGATAATATTTTTAATTAAGTACTTTACTAATATTATTCACATTAAAGTGGATAAGGAGTTATTTAAGTTAAAGTGGATGTATGATGAATCCATGGGTTCATATGAGTCAAATTTTACAAGACTTGTGAGGTATAATTATGGAATTAACATCCAACCGGAATGTAAGTTCATTTCATTCTTCGTTGGATTAAAAAAAATATCAAAAGGGATTTATCTTTAAGATACTTCAATGGATTTAATGATATTGTTTGATGTGATATCATGGTGGAAATGAAGATCATAATTACCCATAAATATTATGGTTTTAATTATAAAATTGAGATGGAATTCAAAGAAAACTCTCAAAACCAAGGAGAAAAGAAGTTGAAATTTCCTTCATGATAAAAGTGTGGAAGAAAATAGTATTCTGTAGATTGATATATTTTTTAAGTGTGTAAAATAAGGTCATAGAGAAATCCATTTCTAAAGTGATGGGAATAAGTTAGATAATGATTCCTATAGATAGAAATATCTACAGAGTACACCTACCAAACAATAATGTTTCAAATTCAGGGAGTATAGGAATCCTGATAACCAGTTCCAAAATCTATAGGTTAATGAAAGTGATCAATTTTAGAATCCTTTTATGCCTATAGTCAATGGAGAATATCATGCGATCACTATTTTGGATGAGGGATGCGATAACAATGTGGTGAAAGATACACTTACAATCCACTTTATAAATTCTAATTCCTTATTCGATTCTAGATATACCCTATATTTAATATATAAATAATTTCATAAGGGTATACAAATTACCCCCCAATGATTAGATTTTGAATTAGCAGTGAAAAAATTTAATGGTACAATTATCGTATCTCATGTTTATGATTCTTCTCTGGTTAAATTTTGTGGGAATATGCTTCCTCCAAATCTCATTATTCTCCTTTTTGTTAAATTTTATGTTATCTTAGGCATGGATTGTATTTATCTATATAAATCCCACATCAATTTACATGTAAGGGATGTCATGTTTGATACTAAAATCCAACATATGATCGTATATCACTGCAATGATAAGTATGAACTTCTAATGAAAACCACATCCATTCTATGGGTCTTGATTCATTTACAAAAGGGGTGTCTATATCAAATGGTTGGGGAGAATATAAACATAAATTATTTCCATATTGTATGGGAGTTTTTATATATTTCAAGAAGTTCTGTCTAGTCATTATCAAAATTTTGAATTTGATTTCTCAATATAACTCATACCTAGTGGTATGCCTATTTCAAAGACTCCCTATAGAATGACCCTAATTGAGTTGTAGGAATTGAAAAATAAACTCTAGGAGAATTTTTAAAAGGGATTTATTCATCCAAGTGTGTCACCTTAGGGATCACACATTAATTTTTTCAAGAAAAAATATGGATCGATGGAACTCTACATTGATTATTGGGAGCTGAGAATGATCCTAATCAAGAAAAAGTACTGCTTACCATATATTGATGATTTGATTGATCAACTGCACAGATCATAATACTTTTAAAATATTGAATTTTATTCAGGATATAGTCAATTTATGGTTAAAAATGAATATATACCCAAGAAAACATTCCATACAAGGTATGGAAATTATGAACAACTTGTGATTCCATTTGGTCTTACTATTGTCTGTTCCAACTTCCTAAATTCAATGAATAGATCCTTTATAGATCACTTTGATCAGTTTGTGATAGTATTTAAAGATTATATTGATGATGAGGATTTAGTCATTTTACCCCAGTTAATATTTTATTTACCTAATTGTTCATTATAGTGTGCACAACAATGGTTGATCTCGCAAGGAAGCTGATCACAACACATTGGATTCTTATTGTCACTATTATAAATTATTACTAATATAAAACTAACATAACTAATATAAATGTGTGTTTTGAAATAAATTAAATATAAATATTATATATATATGTGAAATTAAATATAAAATTAAGTTAGAATAATGAATTAAGGAAATTTTCTTGGGATGTTATAGTGATTGATGTCATTGTTCGAAATGAATTTCCATATTCAATTCAATGTAGTGATCAAGACCTGTCACACTACACCCACTCATTTGAAATGTGATTAAAGAATATTGAGACATCTAAATATAGGTAAATACTATACTAAACATAATTTATGATATATATTCCCAAAACATCACTACTCATTCCATGCTCCACCATATGCATGAAAAAATAGAGAAGGGTGGGATGATTAATAAACGAGAAGAAGAACACGATGGCATAGAAAATAGATATACTTCTTAACATAATAGATTTAACCACCATAGAATTTAATAAATAGATAGAAAATTATTCATAATAAAACTCAATCAAATCACCATTCCATCCCTCAAACAAACACCTAGGTTAGTTCTCTATTTTAGTGGAATTGAGAAGAGGATGTGGAGGGAGAACACATAAACTAAAAGGAAATGAAATAAAGAGATATTAATAAGAATAATAATATATTAATATTATAATAATATAATGGAATTTAAAATACTAAAAATATTTTGAAAATGAACAAACAATGTTTCCTCAAGTTTTCAACTCCTTGATATGAATAGGATCACCATTTTTATAGGGAGAGGGTGTGAAAATTCAGCTCCAAAATTTTACCTCTAAAAGTTTGTGGGAGGATTCCCCATTAAATGGATGAATTGGGAAAATTAATATTCACTAAATTTGTTCCTATACTATATAATAATTCACAGAAAATGTTTTATATTTATTGTCCAATTAATGATGGAGTTTTGAATGATTTACTATGGAAATTTAAACTGGCTAGGTGACTGTTCATATTCCCATGCTTCACTTTCCCATGCAATTATTACCATTATTGATGATGAATATTGTATGGAATCTGTTATTAAAGTTATTTAATAATTCCTTCTATAGCTCCATGTTTAATTTAATCTCTTTTTGGATTGAAATTCAGGAGATATGGGCCCATCATTAAAAATGATCTGTTATGTGCATAGATTTCGAGGCCCGATTTGTGAGCTAATTTTAGGCCTTTAAATAATGGATTTATTGTTGGATCCCATTGAATGGAATGTATTCCAAATTTTATAGAGGCTAAAAAATAAATAACTTTCACAATATAAATTAATTTATAAAAATTTATGCCTGAAATATAGAAGAAAATTTAAACACTTAAAATCCAAAATTAGTTCATTTTCCAATTAAGGTCAAAATACTTCTAAAACGATTAAATATGAAAATTTTAAAAAAATAACCCTATAGTGGGATTATAAAAATTCAATAAATTATAAAATGTGTTAATTTATTATATTCATCGCTCCCTACACTTAAACATTGCACTCTCATGAAATTATCTAATATTCAAATAAAAATTCACATAAGAATCAAAAATGAGAAAACATGAATGATATTTTCCAAAAAATAATTATATCATGTGTACTCTATGAAAATAAATTACCTTTTATTTTCAACCCTCACATTTAAATTTATTAAAAGTCAGAAATTCATCCATGTCCAAATCACAACCAACCTCGCATTGAATTTTATATTATTCTTCACTCAAGATAAATTAAAGATAAAGTAATGGTTATACAAAAAAATTTAATATTTCAACATATTATTGTGACAATTATCAAATCTAAAAATAGTTATTCATAAAATTTAATTCAATTGTGGGGACTTTTCCAGGTAAGTTCTATGTCTTAGGGTTGGTGGGAAAATCATTTAAACATTTTCGTGCTAAAAAGAGGAGGTTAGAATCCTCAGTATAATGCACGATTAATCATGTAAAAACACATAAAATTCCTCACTCAATTCATTTACATGTGAAAAAAAAATACCACAACCTTTTTCTAGGATGTGTAACATTATTAAAGCAAAAATGTCAATGAATGATCTGATCTAAATTTAAATTTTTTTCTTTTTTTAAATCTCTATAATGGATTAGGTTTATTTTCTTTTTTATCTATTTTTTATAGAGGATATGATAATAATTGAAAAAATTGATGAATCAAAATTCATATCATTTTTATTTTAGAGGGACATGAGTCACAAAAAAATCATAATGAAAAATCCATGCACATTTCCATTTGTTCTTTTCAATTTTTTTTCGATTTGTTGAAGGATAATTGGATGATACAAATAAAGTTAAATAAAATGATAAAAAATACACAATTATATATTTATAAAAATCCCAAAATTATGAAAATGACCTTAAACCACCTAAAAATGAAACAAATCCCAAATATGACACACGAAATCCCTTCCCCCACACTCAAACATTAAATATCCAAGAAAAATAACATGAGTGTGGGTAGGTAAGGGGAAATAATCTTGTAATTTAGTATAAAAATATAAAAAAATCATATAATCTAAGGTATAATATGGTTATATGTAAAAGTTATTCCACAAGTCAAAATAGTTCTAGCAAATAAAAATATCTAAATCATGTCCAAAGGATTTTATGAACTCTAAAAATTTGAAAGAGAAAAATAAATTTTTTTAGTACTCATGAAAAATCCAAGTCTATCTCAAGGGAGTGTGGTTATTTGAGAAAATATGTAAAAATGATTTAGAATAACTCACATGACTGGGAAAATATTTAAAGTCAGTGTTTCATGTGAATTTATTTAAAAAATGGTCCAAACTAATCAAATTTCTGAAAAATCCAATTCAAGGAAAAACTGTTCACATCAACAATTATTTAAAACCCATTTTTCAAAAAATCATGTCAACTTTATTAAAATCAATTCAATTGTGAAAAATGATTAGAATTTTCATTAAAGTTAAATATTATTAAAAACAAAAAACACAAATAAAAAAACACAAAATAACCAAGCATGTTGATACCCCCCACACCTAGATTTAACTACCCCTCTTTTAAACTCAAGAAAATTAAAATACAAGGGTAGAAAAAACAAAAGACAAAGAGATATATAACTTAAATTTATTTTTAGGTGTAATACTTCAATTAAAATCCTTTTTTGGTACTAACTAAACCTAGAAATAATGAAATAAAGTAAAAAATAAGTAAAATAATGAAAAATAAATAGGAATGGAAATAAGGATATAACATTGTTTGGACCCCCATGTGGTTTCTTGGATTGTAATACCCCTATTCATGAAGTTTTAGTGTATTAACCTCAATATGAAGGTGGATGTGGTTTCTTACTTAGAAACCAGCAAAACTTATTTCTTTTAGTTCTCTTCAACTTTCACTAGTTAGGGAGGAACCCATGTATCGAGCACATCATATTACCCCCTTTTCAATGTGGATTCAATTTTAAGATGGTGAAAGGATAAAGTATAGGTCCTCATCTTATTTAGACATGACTTATTTTTTCGCTTCATTAACATTATTCAGGGCCTTCATGGGTTAATCTACTGCATCCAAAATTTTATGAAGGGGAGTTTTAGTGAGAATTTCATTTTTAATAGAATCCAACCAAGTATAATCAATATAGAAATAATATCCTTCATTTAAAGAAAATTTATGTCGATTTTTTCTATAATACCACTACAATTTCTCTCTATACTGGGGAATCATCTTTATCTTCTTCCAAAATTACTAATGTAATCTATAAACCAAGGAATTAAATATATGGAATCCCTAGAAGAGGATCCTATTTAATAATAAGGATTTATTCATTTTACCCTAATAAATATTTAATATACCTAAGAGTAAAATTTAGTGTACACAACCATGGTCGATCTATTGAGAGGACCGATCATAACATAATGGATTCCTATTGTAATAATTATAAATTCTTACTAATACAAAACTTAATTAACTAATACAAATGACGGTTTTGAATTGAATTAAATATAAATATTATAAACATTTAAATGAAATGAAATATATAATTAATTTAGAATAATTAATGAAGGAAAATGTTTTTGGGAGGTTATAGTAATTGATATCACTGTTTGAAATAAATTTCAATATTCAATTCAATGTAGTGATCATGACTTATCACATAACAGCCGCTTGTTTGAAATATGATTGATCCATACCAAGACCTATTCATAAGGGAAAATCCTATTTTTAATTTCATATAGGATTCCTCTTCACTAACCATCAATAATCAATCCATGATCTTTCATATGCTTAAGTTGAGAAGGGGAGTATGATTGAAAAACAAGAAGAACTCGATTTCATAGAAAATTTGGAAAACAATAAATGAAATAGATTTAACCACAACATAAATTCCTAGAACTGAATAAATATATTTAATATAAATCATAATAAAACAAAATAAAATCACCATTCCCTCCCTCAAACAAATACTAAGGTTAGTTCTCTATTTTAATGGAGTTGAGAAGGGAATATAGTGAGAGAACATTTAAACTAAAAGAAATGGAATAGAGAGATATGAATTATAATGGTGATATATTATGAATATAGGAATATGAAATAATTTAAAATACAAAAAATATAATGAAAATTTTCAACAAAATTTTCTCCCATGTTTCCAACCCTTTGAAATGAAGAGGAGAAACATTTTTATTGGGAGGGGGTGAAGATTTCATCTCCTATTATTTTGTCCAAAAGTTTGTGTGTTTATAGACCATTAAATGGATTAATTGAGAAATTATTTATTTATTTAAGTTTTCATATACTGTATCCTCCTTAAAACTAAAAATTTTAGCTTTATTTTCCTATTAATGAAGGAGTTATGGCTCATTTACTATGGAAATTTGATCTATCCAGTTGGCTATTCATATTCCAAAGCTCCACTTTCCTGTACCATTATAACCTTTGTAGAGGAATAATCTCACATGTAATTATTTATTAATGTTTTTAAATAAATTTATTATATAGATCTATGTTTAATTTCATCTCATATGGGCTTGTCTTTTGTGAGACATGGTCCCATCATTAAAAATGATCCATTTTGTGCATAGATTTTGAGTCCCAAATTGTGAGTTAATTTTGGGACTCCAAATGATGGATTTTGTTTTGGGTATTGTTGAATTAAATGAATACTAAGATGTTTGGAAGCATAATTTAAAGTAATTTTATTATTTTATTATTTTATGAAAAGTTATTTTTTAAATATATAATAAAATTTCACTGTTAAAATAAAAAATTAGGCCATTTTTCTAATTCAACTCAAAATAATTATAAAATCTAAAAATGTGACACTATATAATAAAATAACACTATATTGGGATTATAAAATTTAAATAATATTATAAAATTAGTGAAACTATCATCCTAATTAGATATTTTTATATATTCAATGATCAAGGAAGAGCATTAATATAACATGAGAATTGTTCTAAAAAATCTGAGGAAGGATAAGTTGTCTGAAAAAATTTCCAAGTTTGAATTTTGGAAGAACAAGGTTTAATTTTTGGGTCATATAATCTCAATAGAGGGTGTATTTGTGGATCCTATAAAGACAAAGGCTATTGAACTGTATCCTAGACCAACCACTGTGACTGAGATTCAAAGTTTTCTTGGTTTGGAAAGATATTATCAACAATTTTGGGAAAATTTATCATGAATATCTATTAAACACATCGAGTTAACTTAAAAAGAATCCAATTTCCTCTATATAGATGAATGTGAGGAAAATTTATATAATTAGTTGGTGATTTTGTGCTTACATTATGCTATAGTGGAGAAGGGTTTACAATCTATAGTGATACATCAAATAATGGACTTGGAAGATTTCTCATGTAGAATTACATGGTTATAGATTATGGGTCATGAAAATTTAAGGTTCATGAGAATAATTACCCAACTCAAGATTTGGAGTCATCCATGGTAATTTTTTCATTTAAGATATAGATACATTGTCTTTAAGGAGAAAGGTATGACTTATACTCTGATCATAAGAGTTTAAACTATATATTCACAAAATTTTCTTGAACATGTTCTAGAAAAGATGGTTGTATATGATTAAAGATTATGACTTATTAATACATTATAACCATGGGAAAGAAAACATGGTGACTAATTAATTTAGTTTAAAGAATAATTCTAGATTTTTTATGTTTAGAATCACAAAATATCCAATATTTATAAATTTTTATATGATGGATCCATTAGACTTGAAGGAGGTGGGAAAATATTATCTTTCTAAAATAAGTGTTTATCCATCTATCCATGTGAAGATTAAAGAGTAATAGAAGGAAGATGTAGAGATACATAAGAAGGTGAGAAATGTTCCAAAGTTCAACTTTGATTGCGATGTAATGATATGGTTCAAGAATAGTTCATGTGTTCCATTAGTTTCAGATTTGAAGAAGGAGCTTTTAGGAAGGCTCATAGTTCTTAATTGTCTATTATTCCTGAAATTATGAATATTTATAGATATCTGAAAGAGTATTTATGGTGGGATGAAATAAAGATAGATATTACAGTTGGTATGTCAGAAAGTTAAGGCCAAAAGACAAATTTCTAATGGGATGTTACAATCATTACCTTTACCCAAATGGAAATGGGAAAAATCCCCATGGATTTTTTCATTGGACTCTCCAAAACATATTAAAGGAAAAAATGTTTTATTGGTTTTATTCGATCATCTTATGAAGTCATCGCACTTCATCTCTATTAGGGAAGGTTTATCTCTAGATCAAATTTCCAGGATATACATAAAGGAAGTGGAAAGATTTCATAGAATACCATATTATATTGTGTCTGATCAGGATTCCAGGTTTACCTCAAAGTTTTTATGAAGTCTTAAAAAGGATCTGAATATAGATTTGAGTTTCAGAACTTTGTATCATCATTAGAAATATAGTCTATATGAGAGGAAAATGAAAACCGTATAAAATATGTTGAGATCTGATTATATGGATTTGAAAAGTGGTTTAGATAAAAAACTAATTCTAGACATGTTTTTATACAAAAATATCTTTAATTTAAGAATTAATAGAAGAAGTTTATGTTATTTGGGAAGAAAGGAAAAATTATGCTAATAATCATCGGTGTGATCATGAATTTAAAGTTTGGTGAGAATATTTTTCTATGAATTCTATATAGAATAAGGTTTTGATATTAGGGAAGAAAGGAAAGATGATAACTATGTATATTAGACCCTTTAATATTCTTGATCGAATAGGGATGGTATCTTATCTCCTGGTGCTTCCACCGAACATCTCTCAAGTCTACGATGTGTTCCATATATCACTCTAGTAGAGGTACATACCCGATCGTTCACATGTAATGGTCTCAAATGTCATATTAATGGATCATGATATAACTTATGAGTAAAAAATAGTGGATAGTCTAGATCATATAGAGAAAATTATTCGAAACATTATCATTCACATGGTCAACGTTTTATGATGAAACTACCAACTTGAAAAAGCTACATGGGAACATGAGGAAATACTGAGGAAAAAATATCATCAATTATTTATATTATAGTGATGGAATTTATTGGTTGAAATTAATTTTAATGGGGTTAAAATGTAACACACTAATATTTGATAAAATATATTTTTTCAAAAAAATTTAATTTCTTTGATATATTTCTTTACATACAACACTGAGTTTTAACAAGCCTCAATATTCTATTAATATTATTATTAAAAAGAAACCATTATAACCTAGCTGTTAAAATTAGAGGTATGCATATAAATTATCATATTTTTAAAACAAGTATGGATTTTTTATCTAAGTAAAATATGTTGATAAATAAGTAGTTAAATTTTGCAGAAAGTATTTATATGCTTCGAAAAAATGTTTTTCTCAACAAATGATTTTAATTGAATTCTGGGAAAAATAATAATTTTTTTTCCAACTTTGGAATATGTATTTTAAAAAATTAACATAATTTTTGAAATCAAAATTTCAAGTTTAACTTATGTTTATTTTTTTTATTTTTTCTGAAATGTTTAGTTTTTTTACAAATAAAAAAAAATACTGGTTTTTATAGAAAATTTATTTTTTGTTTATATGATTTAAAAAGTTATTTTTTGTTTAAAATTGTTTTAAAAGTAAAATTAGTAAAATTATGTTATAATTAATCCAATTTAGATCATCAGAATCAATTTAAAACTGAATTTTTATATTTAAACATTTTATACTTATGAAAATTTTCTCTTTCGAAAAAAACTTTTTCATCTATTCTATGTGTCTAATTTTAAATTAAATTCTACCACTTATGTTAATTGAATTTATAAAAACGGATTTAATATTTGAAATCATAAAAATTAATATTATATATTAATTTCAACTTATTTTTTGTTCATGATGAATATTTAAAAAGTGTAAAAATTAATTATCAAAGTTATGGTTAAAATGGGTTTACTAGGGGTTAAACTAAAAAAAGGATAAGAATAACATAACTCATAAAATTACCATTTTATAGAAATATTTCAACCTTATATTATATAAGGTTTTATAATCATCCATTTTATATCCTTTTTACCTGTTTAAAATGTGGGTATAATGTTTTCTTTACAAAAATACCAAGTGTGTCCTCCCCCCACTTATAACAAAGAACCCCCTCTTCTATCCAATATATACTTCTAAATCCTTTAGGTTCATCCAATATCATAAAAAATAACTTATTTAATTTTATCCTCACATCCTACAAGCCTTATCTTGGTTAATAACCCCTTTTAATAAATATTTTTGTGCAAACCTAAGGAGGTTTTCTAAAGAAAAGGTTTCATCCTTAACCATGCATTTTGTTTTATTTATTCTTAAACATCCCTAAACTATTATACAACTATGATAATATAATAACATAAATATATTCCATATACTGAGATATTATTATGTTAATTTACAACCTATATCCATCTCCTTTTTCATAAAATTGGAAACAAATCCATCAATTTTGTGTATGGTGGACTACTGCCTCGTGAGCCAATGTACTTCATTTTCCATCACTACTTATCATGGGTGGATATAACAGTTGATTTAAATTAAATATATGATATTTATTAAATTTTTATACTTATGGTATTATAATATCATATCCACATTCTTACCACCAAATTCGTTGGAAAAAAATAACATCGCTCGTGTGTACCTGTGGACTACCACATCCACAAAGCGATATGACATGTTTTTCATTTTATTTTGAAATAGATGGTAATAAAGGTATATTTAATGATTATATATGATATATATGACATAAATTATTCTCTAAATTTTAATTAAAATTAATATTTCTTTATATTCATCTTTTGAGATAATGGAAACAACATTCATGCGTACGCACAACTTACCATCTTCATAAACGATGTAATTCATTTCATATCTCCAAATTTTAGGGATTTATATATATACATATATAATTAATATATATATATATATTATATTAAGTTTAATGTTAATGAAATTATGGAACCATGATCAAAGTAAAATGACCATAAATACCAAATTCAAACACACATGAAGAACGAATTTGTTATTACGCAAAACGAGATTTTAACATGAAATTGTTAATAAACCTATAATAAAAGGTCATAAGTAAATCATATATGATATAATATATATAATTAAGGTTATTATATATATTTATAATAAAAATATATTTATTATAAAGTAATTTCTAATCTATACAATGTAATTCAAGACTTTAGTTAAGAGACTTTCATCTCACTTTTATCTCTGTGGGGGCACATTCCATATTCACCACTTGTTTCTTTTATATGGTATATATACTATCCATGAATGTATTTTGTGATTATTCTTATGAATTTTAAGTGTGTTTAAATATCCATATATGTCCCCTTATTTCATGGGTCCTATGATACAAAAGTTACAATTGTGGTAAAGGTTTTTGTGTTACAAGCCCATTGTTTATCAGGATTGTTTATAATTATGTTTTTGATGATAAAATATCATTATATAACTATCTATTAAGTCATTAATTTCATTATCTTATGGTATCTTCTTAATAATAAATGTTTTACATTCATTTTTCTCTATTTAATAACTAATAAGGCCAGAAGAATATTTTTATGAAAAATCCGCTTTACATCTCTCTTCAGTCAAAATCCTTTTTCTTCAATGTTTATGATTTCTAATTTTTTTTAAATTAAATATTTTCATATTATCAAATTATTGTTTAAATACATTTTTACTGATGTTTGAATTTTTACAAAATGGTATAAAAGGAATCTTTTTTCCATTTACCAAATAAGGACCTTTAGAATTTTTATTGAATATTTGAAAGGAATATTCCTTTTAAAATATAAGACCAGGGTGGTGTTATCCACCATTATTAGTGAAAAAATATTTAAATATTAAATTAAAAGTTTTCAAGGTTATTTTTAAAGAAAAATATTTCCTTAATATTTGGGAAAATTTTATGTTTTAAAATGTTTATTTCAAAATGAAAAGGATATTTTCCCCAAGAAATGTTCCAAGTGATATTTTAAAATCATTTTTCATGTAATATGAAATAATTTGATGTTACTTAAGATTTATTAGTGATATTATCCAATGATAAAATACTTATTATTTATTTGTATGGTTTATATTTATAATGAAAATATATTTATGGAACCCATTCGATTTCCACAGGTTATGCTACGATGAAATGATTAAATGTATATGGAGAACATTTATTTTTAATGGTTATGATATGATTAATGTTTGATGATATTATGTAACATAAATATATAGATCATGTGATGGGTGAGACCTGTATATTACAACAATGCATTGGGTAATACTAAAAATCTCATGAGGTAAATAGGAATGGAATGGTGGGTGAACCTTGTTCTTTGTGGGACTTTATCCACTATAGTAGTCTTGAGAATAATCCTTTACTAGAAAGATGTTTTTTTAGTGAATATAATCCACTCTGATTATATTTAGAGTGAACCTTGACTACTACGATGGTTTGGGTAGAGAACCAAATACACCCTGATAATTTTTCCCTGACCCTTGACTACTAAGGGAATAATTTTTTGTGTTTATTTGAATGTCACAAATATATGTATTATGGAAATGTTATACTCTCATGGATCAATTTCATTGATTTATTTATGATTCATGTCTTTTAAAAAATCAATATTTATTCCATGACTCATCTTTATGACTTATGATATGCATGGTATGGTTTTAAAATGTTGTTATCATGTTATCATACCCTTATACTCATGTTATATTGATATTTCCCTTATTAACCCTTACTAAGAATATAAACTCCCCCTTTATTATATTTCCTTTCCCTAGGTTATGAATAAAGGTATTATGTATAATGTGTCTAAGAAAGGTGATTTTTATAAATAACTTAGTGGGAGATGATATAGTTTACTTTTGAACCAATTGTTTGTGTTTCCATGTTTCCAAACGCATTAGGCCTAAAAAATTCTAGAATGAATCATAATGTTATGTAATGAATATTCATAAATTAATATGAGATACCTATGTTTAAGTATTTTGAGTACTTAAAAAGTTAATACTGGGACATATCTCCTTAAATAATTATAGGATGTCTATTCAAGACTACAAAAATTTCCTTGCTTCTAGAGTTGATATTAACATTATAATTTTAAAGTCAATACATTCCTAGTATAGTGTCGAATTCTGACATGGGAATTATTTCATGATTTTTATGAGATTTTACTCTCTAAAGTTTATTCTAGGGTATCTATACACTTTTGATGCTTGAATAATTCCTCTATGATTTTAAACTAATAACTCCACATCTAGTAATTATGGAATTTATTGAATTCATTTATATATTAAGGATTCACCTCACAATGAAAGTTCTGAGCTATATAGACATATCATCCACACTTGTTTCACTTTACACTCTCGATAAAGAAGTTCCTCAAATGTTTCTTCTCACATTTTTTTCACGTTGGATGTTTCTGATAGTTACCTATATTTTCATGATCAAAATTATTCTATGAGTTTGTATCTATTTCTATATTATTTTATTTTAGACTATGTGACCACTATATTACCCCAAACTCTATTTCAATATTTATTATATTCCATACTATCTCTATATAGCTTTCATAGTCCTAATTTTCTTGATTCCTTTGAAGATGGGGTCTCTATCCGCTGAAGAACCTATTATCCTTTCCTTAGGATACATAACAAAGATAGAGGTGTATTGATAAATTATTTTAAAGTTCATTTCATAGGTTCCCACCAATTCATTTTCCTTGTTATTAAGATCTATAAATACCATCTCCATTTTTTTCTCATCAAGCGAGGAAAATATTTATTGAAAAAAGTTCTCTTAAACTCTTCCTTCTCTATCTCATCAATATCCACTATTGGGTTCTATTTCTTAATCAGTGCCTACCACTAATCATATTTTCTTAATAAATGGTATAAAACCAAGGTATATTTCTATAGCTATGAAAAATAGTGTACAAAAAATATCTTTTCTATAGATGTAACAGTTGTGTTATCGAGCGCGTCAACTGAGATGTTTATTTTTTTACAAGAATTTTTGAAGTATAGTAAAAACTCTAGGTCATATATCATTATGAACTTAGATCATTAACATAAAAATAAGTTTATAATTAATAAAATGGGAATGAGATTTTATAAATCTTGGGTTTTTTTGATTTAAAATTTAATAATAAATAAACAATAAAAAAAAGAAAAAATAACCAATTTGATTTACCTTGATCAACCATGGAAAATATCATGATGGTCATCCTTCATAGATTAAAGAGACAAGGTTTAGAAATTTTATCCCATCATTTTTAACACTTATAATTATATTTCTACTAAGACTATTATAATATTACTACTAGGGTTTAGTCAAAAACATGATTCACAAGCTATCGCTGATGATAGGGTGATTTGGATCCAAATTCATAAACAAAACTCAACATGGAAGCATATGGGGAACTAAAAATGTTGACCAAGTTTGTATTTTATTTCATTGATATACCAATATATAAATTAAGATGTCCATGGAAGTTCTTATGATAGTTCAATCTTCCAATATGAACCAAAAAAACACTACATTTTAATGGAGAAAAATAAGTGGTGAAAGGTGTGAGAAAAATCACATGAATGGGTACCATAAAACATGAAAATTTGAGTTTTTGAATGAAATAAAAATAAATAACTCAATTAAAAAATAATATAATATGAATAAAAACTAAATAAAAACATTTAATTTATACTATTATTCAAATAATACAAACATGAATCTCAGGATTTAAATCACATTCTTACCTGGGTGATCACAAGGAGTTTAGAACTCCATGGAAGGGTATAAAGCCATATATATTGATGAATCATGAACCGATAACTCTAAAAAATACTATATGGTCTATAAAAATTTAATAATGAGGGTTAGCAGGTGGTTTATATACAAATACATCAACATTTCTATAGAATAAGTCAAGTGTGGATTTGATGACTATTCATAGAAGACGTTTTCCCTCTACCTTGATCGGATGATTGACTAATCAAAACAAGTTCAATTGACCTGAAATTTGGTGCATATGTGTGTATTTAATGTGTATATATATATAATGGATGTATAATCATCCAAATGTTAGGTATTAATAATAATTTATACCCCAATCACCAAAGGTAGGTCCAATATATCTCTCCCAAAATTTCTTTACACTTGGGCCTCTTTTGGGAATCTTATGATTAGATCCAAACTCTAGTCATATTGGATTACATGAATCCCAATGATCATATAATCCTAAAAAAATTACCTTTGTCAAGTTTTTTGAATGTTATGATAAAAACAGTCAACTGCTATCAAATTGGGCCATTCTGTAGTTACAACTATTTAAGCATGTTTTCAACAAATTAATTATAAATATAAATTGAGTGAAAATGATTTAATAATGGGATACTAGAACCAATAAAAATTTTAATTCACAAGTATAAGGGTGATAATATATGATATATCATTGTGCGATCAGGCAATACATTTTTAAAAAATTTATGGATTAGAAGATCTGTTAAAAGAAGGTGGTCATTGGAACATGAACGAATCAATTGTAAAGACCCTGAAATTATATATATATATATTTTAAATTATTTGGGATTATTTTTAGGTCGCTAAATCTGACGCCATGTGATTCCATGGCCTAGAGTGCCCGAAATGATCTGTTGAATTTTTGTTAAGCTTTAAATAGCGTGAGTGAGCAGTTTTCCTAAAAAAGTGGAATAAATCTTAAAGGGTTACCCGAATTAGAAATTTGAGGGTACAATTGCGTTCAGGATAGCGTTTTTACCCTAGGAATGACTTAAGTTTAGTCAGCGCAGGCCTTCGGTGAGAAAACCCAAAATGGCATAACTATAAATAAAATAATTAAATAAAGTTATTTTATTATTCAAATGCTTATAACTCACGAAAGGTGAATCAGATTAAAAATACGAGACCACTGCTAAGCTCGTGAGGGTATGATTCCCTTAGGCTGATACTAACATTGGGCATCACGGTCTAACTATGGAAGTTAGTTTTTGGCCGTAAATAAAATAATTAAGTAACAATTATTTTATTTTTAAAATACATAAATTCTAAATAGTAACTCAGATTGAAAATCCAAGAGTGTTGTTGAGTTTGTTAGTATGTGTTTCCCTTAGGCAGATCCTAACCTCGTCCGGTGCGAGTCGAGGGTGGCTGTTAATAATTTTCTGAACTTTTTTTCGAGTACGTTCTATAAATGCGCGGGCGGTGTTTTCTATCTTTTGAACTGGTACTCAGATTAAAAATATGAGGGCACCGTTTAATCCACAGAACCGGGATTCACTTAAGGGAGTCTTCACTTCGACCTCAGCAATTCTGGAGAAAAAAAATTAGATTTTCGACTTTTTAAAATAATAATAAAATAACATTGTTATTTTATTTATTTCTTTTTTTCCTCAAACGGAAAAACGGCAGTGGCGGGACCAACGACGTCTAAAGCCATTAAATGTATTGACCCATCAAATACTTTGTAATAGTTCTGTTGGAATTAGGAAGGTTCCTATTAAATGAACCCCCATTAATTCTATTGGCGTTACTCACACTCCCCCTGTCCTATTTATATGGAGCTTGGGGAGAGGTATTGACACAACTTCACCAAGGTACAAAGTTCTGATAAAGTGCTATGACACCAATCACTTGGAGGACAAAGCCGATTCTAGTGGGTGGTGACGAGCGACACCGAATCACGAATCGAAGAACGGTGTTTGAGATGGAATGTTGGCTGTTTGTTGTGGGGACGATGAACACCGACTCTTCCTCAATCACGGGTGTTCTCCAATGATCTTGAGGTAGGGGTTTGTTTAAAGTTCATCTTTAATATTTTCCTTAATTCCATTCGTTATCATATTAACATGGATGGTGTAGGCTAAACGAAAAAGGCCCGGACCCCCTTCCGCTCTGTTTAAGTTATGTTTTTCAAGGACGATTTTCTCAGGGTGACGATAGCAAGAAGACAGTGGTAGCGCCAAAGAAACCACTGAACCATCGGCACGCCAAGTCGGCGGCAGCCGATGATGGTCGGAGGAGACCCGCAAAAATCGACTGCAGGTGGAGGAGGGTGGCATGTGACGGTGTACCGCAGAGGCCAGAGGCAGCTGACCCAAGCCAGCCATGTGGGACAAGGGTCGACGACCGCAGGCGCTGCCAGCAGATACAGTCGCAGCCAGTGGGCCGCGACAGGTTGAGAGGGGTGCAGCCTCGCGCCGCACCGGATTGGCGGACCGCCGATCTGCCAAAATGCCCAACCGTTACGTGGTGGGGCAGAGCCCCATTGGCTAGATAAAATGGACTCCACCCACAAGGCCAGATGGGAAGATCGGTCTGCCTTCTGGTGGACCGGGCTGGATGTGCGCAGACTGAGCAGGCCGGACCCGCGACCCAGCGGGTCAGGCCAAACCCGCGGCCCAGTGGGCCAACGTGGGTGGGCTGAGCCCCACCCGACGGGTCGGGCCAACTACGTCCTGGTCTCGAGAAACAAATTGGTTCGATCCCGAAGGGCTGGACCCAATAAACTGGGCCGACCCTTAGTGGTCTAGACCCGAGTGGGTCAGGTGGACCGTGGGACCCGTTGCGTCAGGCCGACCTGACCGAGTTGGACTGGGCCCAGACCCAACTGATTCCTGAATGAAGAAACATCCATAACTGACAAACCAGTTTTTCGTTCTACACACCGTCTGTGGAGTTGGGATCCCTTTTGGGAAGCCGTCCTTTTGACGTATTCTGACGGGCCCAACCCTGCCAGTCCAGGCTAAGGTGCGTTCACCCCCATTTCATGGAAAGGGGTGTAACTGACAGACCGAGCATCCATTTGACAAACTGTCTACGTCGTTGGTACCCTTAGGACATGGAGGTCCTTTTGGTATACTAGACTTGAGTTTTAGAGAAATTTGGAGTGTGGAAGTGTTGGATCGAACCCAAATCCAACCAGGACCTCAGAACTAAACCGCTTATAATTCAAAGACTGTGTGTCTGATTGACGCGCCGTCTGTCGCATTGGAACCCTAATGACATGGATATACTTTGGGATACTTATTAGTAGAAAATTATGGTGGTTTAGGTATGAAAAATGGATTGAGTAGAGGATCCTCCCAGAATCAAGCATACAATTAGCGGGAATCCTGTGGCTGGCAGTGAGACGGAGGTTGGAGATAGATCATACGAAGGTCAGTGCTCAGAAATCCTACGTGGGTTAGAAAATACTAATCCTATGTGGGTCAGATCCTATGTGGGTCAGCGCTCAACGATCCTGTGTGGGTCAGTGCATACCGATCCTGTGTGGGTCAAATCCTGTGTGGGTCAGCGCTCAGCGATCCTGTGTGGGTCAGCGCATACCGATCCTATGTGGGTTAGATCCGGTGTGGGTTATTACAGGGGTTAGTACCTATCGACTCTAGAAGGGTCATATACTGTGTGGATCATTACATGGGTTAGTACCTATTGATCCTGTGTGGATCAGACTCTGTATAATCAACAGTAGTGCCTCTCGACAGAATAAGATGATCTTGCTTCTCATCTAATCATCTGTATTTATGTGGCTTACTTATATACCTGGTGTGAGAAGAGTCTTTTACCTTGTGGTATTATCTTTGTGGTGTTACCTGGGTGGTACTTTTACATTCGTGGTGTTATCTTCGTGGTGTTACCTATGTGGTACTGTTACCTTCTTGGTGTTATCTTCGTGATGTTACCTGTGTGATACTTTTACCTTTGTGGTGTTACCTTATTGGTGTTACCCATGTGGTACTTTTACCTTCATGGTGTTTCCATCGTGGTGTTACCTTTGTGGTAATTTAACCTTCGTGGTGTTACCTTTTTGGTATTCTTGCCTCATGTTTGAGATGAGTATATCTTGATAATTTAGGTATATGTATGGGTATATACCTAAGTAGAGTTGTTGATTACTCCATGCTTTGTGGTTGAGGTCTTGCTTTGTGGTTTTTAATTTGTGGAACTCTGGGAGATCTTCTAGGGTCTCAGGGTCCCTGCTGAGTATTGTTATACTCACCCATGCCTGGGCTACGCCTGGACCTTGTTGTGTTTTGTGCAGAAGATGGACAACGTTGATCGAGGCTGAGGGAACCAGGATTGGACGTTTCTCAGAGGTGGACCTTTGACGTGACGTGATACAGAGACTAAAGATCATGAGATGTAGCTACCCTTCAGGTGGGATCTTTAGTGGATGATCTATGAGTTGTTTTTCTCTTTTCAGTTGTACTTTTACTTTTCATTTGGGCTTGTATTTCGGCCCCTTTACTTTCAGTACACTTTTTAATACAGCAGTTTACTTGGTGGTTGCTTCTTTTTGTGTTCTTGGTTTGGGTGTTTGTAAAGGTTTAAAGGCAATGCCTTATTATTATAGTTACACACCTTTTCAGTTCTAGTCTACAGCTGTTAGCCTATGGAAGGTGGGTTTGGGGTAGTCACGACATGGGCCCTGGGGGACGGGTCGTGACCAAGTGGAATCAGAGGATTCGATTCTACTGAAGAACTTGGACTCTAATCTTTCCAATTTGGTGAATGTGTTAAGTGGTATTAGTGTGGTTTTTAAAAGAGGTATTTGATTTTCTTTAATAATAAAAATGAGGCTTCGACCCCAAAACTTAAAAAAAATTAGTGTGGTTTTTAGTTTGGAGAATCCAGTGTTGGTGCGGCGGTAGACGTATCCATACACCAGGAGCCTGAATTCTGATTTTCGGCTTAGTGCATGAAAAAAATGATTGCGTGTGTTTTGGAAATGTTTTCCTTGGTTTCTTTAGACTCAGATCACCAGGTATAACTTAATGATCATGGTGCACCTATTTTATATCATGATGTCGTCGCGTAGACAACCAGGTAGGATTCCCGAGAGAGTACACGATGACGGCCCACTGAGTGATGGGGACTCAGTGCATGGACCTCTTACGGCGCTAGCACATTTAGGTGGTGTACCAGAAGCACCACTACCCTTTGGGTAGCCATTTCTAGCTGTCCCACTATCATACAGTGCATGTCGGCTGAGCGTGTTGCATGAGTTTCAGTAGAAGAGGCCTCCAAGGTTTCGTGGTGAGACAGATCCTCAGGCAGCTGATAACTGGCCAGAGGCTGTGACAAGAGTTTTCCGCCTTATTAGGACACCAGCATATCAGATGGTTATCCTAGTTTCTAGTCTTTATCATCGTGTGACCATGAGGATGGTCCGCATAGTGATGAGGCTTCAGTACAACTCCGGTAGGATGACATATTGGTAGCTGAGTATTCATTGAGGCCTACCAACCATCCCAGGTACTCAATGAATGCAGTACGGTTAGTACTTCAGAACTTGGACCTCCGAGCGAGGTGCGTTTAGGGACATCCGAGCAATCACTATTCCTCAATGCATTTTTTCTTATGTTAGGGTGCTAGAGAGAACCTTTATGGTTGAATTTTCTTTGGATGAGTGGATACAACCAATGATTGTTAGTAGTGGGAAAGTAGGAAACTGACACCAGTCTCAGAGACTTGGGCATGTAAAATGTTTCGGGAAGAGGAAGTGATAGGGACAGATGAATTTTTGGGGGAAACAGATAGGGAAGTGGATCTAAGAGAGAATCATGAGGGGGTATACATTTCAACATGTTACAACCAGCACCCTAATGTTGTCCCCACTAGGCACAGGGAGCTGAAGGATAGGGGAAGGGAGTAGCTGTAAGTAGTCAATGAGTGTGACCCAAGGGATCTAGGAATGATTTGAGGTATGGTCTGTGTCTACTACTAGCTACCGTATTAATATACATAGGTACCAATCATTCCTTTTTTTCCACAAATCTTGTTCAAGACCTAGGGTTTCTGGTTAAACCAATGAATCGACTCTTATATATGGAGATACCTTTGGGAGGAGACTCGATAATTATGTCGATAGTGTGATCTAACTATTGAGGTGAGAGTTTCGGTTGGAACCTCTTTGTGGAATTTTAGAGGCCTTATGACGTTAGTTTGGGTATGGACTAGACATCCACAGTTCATACTCAGATTGGCTGTTTTAGGACAAAATGAGGTAGTATATATACAACTTTGGAATGGGGTTTTCCTTGGTCGGTAGAAAAAAAAATCAACCCAAGAAGCACAAGATAAACTCATGCATGAGAGGGTGAAACCGACCATTATTGAGTCAGACAACCTTACCCTCATGGAAATAGGAGTTTTGAGTTCTCAATTCCCAACAGTAGTGGAAGAGTATGGGGGCATATTTTCAAAAGATGTTTCCAGGATTACCTCCCCAAAGGGAGAATGAATTCTACTTGGGCTGGGTACTACCTAAGATTTTTACCTAACTTCCCTAGGGTAGTGACCCCCTTTTCATCTTTGACGAAGAAGGGGTAGCCTTTCCTATAGAAGGGGAAGTGTTAGTAGGGATTTCAACATCTAAGAAAAGGATTGACAAGTGCCCCATCTTGAGGCTACCAGAAAAGGGCATTGGGTATGTAGTCTACCAAAACACATCAGTGACCAGACTAGGTTATTTCCTGATGTAGGAGCGAGTAATGATCACCTACGGCTCATGAAAGTTGAGACAACATGAGCAGAATTATGCCACCCATGACCTGGAGTTAGCAGCAGTGGTCTTTGTACTGAAGATTTAGCAACACTACTTGATGAGTGAATGGTATACTCTTTACTCTGATCACAAGAGTCTCAGATATATCTTCCCCTAGAAGGACCTAAACTCGAGATAGAAACGATGGCTAGAGTTCCTCTAGGACTATGAATTTGAGATATTCTATAATCTAAAGAAGGGGAACATGGTAGTAGACGCACTCAACAGGAGGTCTGGTCTACAGTTTCTAAGTGAGGTGTTAGAGCAGCTATTCACGCTACAGATATCCTTCACAGATAAAGATGGAGCAGCTTACCTCCAGTCTATGACTGTCACTCCCCTAATTCTTCAGCGTGTTCGGGAGGCACAGCTTGGGTACATTGACTGCGAGGCCCGATGTGCTCAAATATCCTCAGGACAATCTCTTGAAGGATTTTCTGAAGGTGGGGAGCACATCATTATTTTTACAGGATGCACCAGGGTACCAACGATGCTACAGGAGGAGGTGATGAGGGAGTTCCATAAATCCCCTTTAGCAGTACATCTTGGAGTGGAGAAGATGTACCAGGACCTCCAGCATTAGTACTGTGGGTTAGGAATGAAGAAATAGTAGCAAAGTTTGTATCACAATGCCACACTTGTTAGAAAGTGAAGAATTTATAGAGTAGGCATAAGTCTTATGTCGACAGGAGATGGAGACCCTTGGAGTTCGAGGAGGCAGGCCACATCTTCCTACGGGTCTAACCCCGATGAGGATTGTAGAGATTTGGTCGGGGTGGCAAGATATCTTCGAGGTTTATCAGACCTTTCCAAATCCACACCAAAGTAGGTGAGGTGGCATACCATCTAGCTCTTCCACCATAGATTCACCGGGTGAATAAATTTTTCCATGAGTCATAGATGAGGAGGTACATGCATGATCTATCGCAAGTTATCGACTGGGGTGAGATGGGAATCAACGATGAGGTGACTTTTACAAAGTTTCCAGTGGAGATATTGGATTTATAGGAGCGAGTCCTTTTTGGACGGACAATCCCTATGATGTGAGTTCTGTGCAGCACAGGAACTACCAAGAGAGCACATGGGAGTGGGAGGCTGAGATTCGTGCTCAGTACCCTCATTTATTTGATTTGCCTTTGTTTTGGCTTTCAAGGAAAAAAATCCCAATGGTGGGGAGAATGTAAAGACTTAGAAATTTCATATAGTTTTTTTAAATTATTTGGGATTATTTTGAGGTTTTGAAATCTGACGGCACACGATTCCGAGGTCTACAGTGCCCAGAATGATCCGTAAATTTTTTGTTAAGATTTAATTAGTGCACGTGAGTATTTTTCCTGAAAAAGTGAAATAAATCTTAAACTGGTGCCCGGATCAGAAATCCCAAGGCATCGTGGCATTTATGATAGAGGGTTTACCCTAGGCGTGACTTAATTTTAGTCGGTTCAGGCCTCCAGTGAGAAAACCCAAAAATGGAATAACCATTAATAAAATAATTAAATAAAGTTATTTTATTATTCAAAGGATTATAGCTCACGAACTATGACTCAAATTAAAAATCAGAGACCACCACTGAGCTCTTTAGGGTATGATTTCTTTATGAAGATACTAATATTGGCCGCCACAGGCCAACTATGGAAGTTAGTTTTTGGCTGTAAATAAAATAATTAAGTAAAAGTTATTTTATTATTAAAATCCATAACTTACAAACGGTAACTCGGATTGAAAATATGAGGGTTCCATTGAGTTAGTTGGGATGTGTTTCCCTTAGGCAGATCCAAACCTCAACCAACAAAGGTCGAGGGTGGTTATTAATAATTTTTTGAACTTTTTTTCGAGTATGTTCAATAAACACAAGGGCATAATTTTCTATCTTTTGAAACAGTGCTCAGATTAAAAACTCTGAGGGCACCATTGAATCTGCAACACCAAGATTCTCTTATGAGGGGATTCACTTCGACCGTAGTAAGTCTGGAGAAAAAGATAGATTTTTGACTTTTTAACAGAATAATAAAATAAATTTGTTATTTTATTTATTTCTTTATTTTCTTTCAATAGACAAGAAGTAGTGGCGGGACAAATGATGTGTCAGGATATTAAATGGATTGACTCCTCAAATCCTTTGTAACATCGCTATTAGAATTAGGAAGCTTCCTATTAAATTAACTTCCATTAATTCCACAGGCATTACTCACCCTCCCCCTCTCCTATTTATATGGATCTTGGGGAGAGGTATTGGCATGGATTCACCAAGAGATGAAGTTCTGATAAAGTTCTACGATGCCAATCACTTGGGGGATAGAGCCGGTTCCAGAGTGCGGTGACGAGCAACACCAAATCATGAACCGAAGGATGAAGTTTGAGCGGAAATGTTGGTGTCTTATTGCGGGGACCAAGAACATTGACTTTTCCTCAATCACAAGCATTCTCCAATGATCGTGAGGTAGGGGATTTTTTTAAATTTCATCTTTGATCTTTCCCTTTCTTTCGTTCTTTATCATATTAACGTAGAGGGTGCGGGTCAAACGAATGACGCTCAGAACCCCTTCGCTCCATTTAAGTTTCATTCTTCGGGGACATTTTACTCTAGGTGATGACAGCAAGAAGATAGTGGTAGCGTTAAAGAAACCACAAAACTGCTAGCATGCTAAGTCGGCGGCAGCCGGTGATGGCCATAGGAGACCCGAGTCAACCGGTTGTGGGTGTAGGAGGGCGGTGCGCGATGGCGTGCCGCGAAGGGTGGAGGCGCCCAGCCCAAGCCCCCTGCACGGAAAAAGGGGCAGCGTCTGCAGGCACCACTGGTGGCTACAGTCATGGTAGGTGGAGAGCAACACGACCCCGCGCCGTGCTAGGTAGGCAGACCCCCAGTCTACCTAAACGGTCAACCATTACCCAATGGGGCAGTGCCCCACCGGCTGGCCGAAATGGCCCTGCACCCGCAGGGCTAGCTGGGAAGACTGGTCTGCCTTCTAGAAGACTGGGCTAGGCGCGGGCCGACTGGCCCTGCGGCCCAGCGGGCTGGGCCAAACATATGGCCCAGTGGGCCAACGCGGGTGGGTCAGCCCAACCCGACGGGCTGGGCCAAACGCAGCCTATTCCCATAAACCGAACCGGGCCAGCCCCGAAGGGCCGGACCCAGTAATCAGGACCGAACCTGAGTGGACCAGACCTGAGTGGGGTTAGGTGGACCCGGGGACCAGTTGCGTCCGGCTGGGCTAACCGAGTCGGACCGGGCCCACACCCAACCAGTCCTCAAATAAAGAAAAGCCCGTAACTGAAAAACTAGGTTTCTTTTCGACACGCTGTTAGTGGCCTTGGGATACCTTTTGGGAAGAGGTCCCTTTTACATATTTCGGTGGGCCCAATCAATCCGGGTCAGACCAGGGTGCGATCACTCACGTTTCATAGAAAAGAGTGTAACTAACAGACTATGCGTCTGTTTGAAGAACTGTCTATGGTGCTAGAACCCTTAGGACGAGGAGGTCCTTTTTGTATAATCCACTTGAGTTTTGGAAAAACTTGGAGTGCATCCGATTGATGCACCGTTTGGAAGCCATTCGACATGGCAGTTCTTTGGAATAATTCTTCTTCGAACTTCGTGGTGGTTTAGGTAAAAAAATGGCTTGAGGATCAGATACTTCTGGAATCAAGCATATAATTAGTGGGAATCCAGTATCTGGGAGTGAGGCGGAGGTTAGAGACAGATCATACAGAGGTCAGTTCTCAGCGATCCTATGTGGGTCAGTGCATACCGATCCTGTGTGGGTCAGATCCCGTGTGTGTCATCCTTCATCGATTCTATGTGGGTCAGTGCATAACAATCTTGTGTGGGTAAATCCGGTGTGGGTCAGCGCTCAACCATCGTGTGTGGGACAATGCATACTGATCATGTGTGGGTCAGATCCTGTGTGGGTCATTGTGGGGGTTAGTACCTATCAACTCTGGGTGGGTCAGATCCTGTGTGGATCATTTTGGGGGTTGGTACCTATCGATCCTCTGTGGTTCAAACTCTGTATAATAAACAACAGTGCCTCCTGAAAGAATAAGATGATCCAGCTTCTTGACTAATCATCTGTACTTTTGTGCCTTACTTATATACCTGGTGTGAGTTGAGTCTTTTGCCTTTATGGTGTTATCTTTATGGTGTTACCTGTATGGTAAGTTTACCTTTGTGGGGTTATCTTTGTAGTGTTAACTATGTGTTACTTTTAGATTCGTGGTGTTATCTTCATGGTGTTACCTATGTGGTCCTTTTACCTTCATGGTGTTACCTATTTGGTACTTTTACCTTCATGGTGTTACCTTTGTGATACTTTTACCTTCGTGATGTTACCTTTGTGGTTTTCTTCCCTCATGTTTGAGACAAGTATATTTTTATAACTTAGGTATATGCATGGGAATATACCTAATTAGATTTTTGACTATTCTGTGCTTTGTGGTTGAGGTATTTCTTTTTGGTTTTTCTTTTTTGGAACTCTGGGATACCTTTGGGGGTCTCGAGATCCCTACTGAGTGTCATTATACTCACCGTTGCATGGGCTATGCCCGCACCTTGTTGTGTTTTGTGCAGACGATGGACAATGTTGATCGAGGTTTAGAGAGCCTAGATTGGACAGTGCTCGGAGGTGGACCTTTGACGTGAAGTGCGGTAGTGACTACTAGTCATGAGCTATACCTAACCTTCAGGTATGATCCTTGGTGGACAATCCAGGATCTTTTTTTCTCTTTTCAGTTGTACTTGTACTTTTCAGTTGGGATTGTCTTCAAGCCCCTTTACTTTCAGTACACTTTTTACTACAACAGTTTACTTTGTGGTTTCTTCTTGTTGTGTTCTTAGTTTGTGTGTTTGTACAGGTTTAAAGGGAATGCCTTCCAATTATAGGGATATTCCTTTTCGGTGCTAGTTGCCAGCCCCTGGCCTATAGAAAGCAGGCATGGGGTAGTCGCGACACGGGCCCCGGGGGATGGGTCATGACATCAATTGCATGTTGTTCCATTTGAGGTGAATCTTTCCACTAAAATTGATTTAGGTTATTATTCATAGCATGATATAGTATATTCCTTATCATCATGTGGTTTTCATTTCTATATTCCATAATTATAGGAATTACATTAGTGTGTCATCTGTTGCACTCGTTATTTACATGATTCCTCCTATTTCCCACTATTTTTATAAAAGAAGAAAACCATATGGAGAAAAATGTTAATTTTAAGAATACTATAATTATAAATGGAGTTAATCTCCTAAATAAATATCCTTAAATATTTCATTATTTTAATCTCCTTTATTAACAATTGAATTTTCTAAATATGATTCATAATTTTCTATAAAAATATGTGATTAACCAAACATATCCCCCAGAAAAGTCAAATAAGGTGTGAAGTAAGGACTGTTTTTTTGCATCATATGATGATCATTTCAAATCCCAATACACCCTTTTTTGGGTTATTATCCCTAGGTAAAACTGTGCTAGTACCACGTCCACTTGTAGTACCCAGATAAGGATTTAATTGCATGGAATCTAATCACTTAATACTTCAAGAGAATTCTAGGAAGTCTTTCTATATTTTAACATATACCTAGGGTCCATACAAGTGTTTTCTAATAATAATTTACAATAAAAACTAAACCTTACCTTTGATACCAACTATGACATCCGACCTTTTTATTATATAACTTTTAACATAATTTCGCAACAAAATATTACATTAATAACATCAAATGGTCTTTTGAGTTCTAGTGTCTTTGAAACTAGGAACATAACATATGAATTACACAAGCTAAACAGAAACATATTTTTTTTAAATCCTTTTTAAATACGCATTTATTAATCCTTCCTAGGTTACCTTATTTCAATTAATTTCCTAGGTACATACATCAATAGGTAAGGGTGAGCATAAAGCTCAGTAAGGGATAATCAAAGGAAATGGAACATGAATGATGATAATTAATAATACATGAGACATAAAATGATATAATTATCATAATTACATGATACATAACTTGGAAATGTGTCTCCAATATAAAAAAGATACAATCTTAAGAAAATATCCTTGGTCTATCACAAAGTTGTCATAAATTATAATTACCAAGGTATTGTAAAAAATGTCATATAGAAATTAATTTTTTACCCAATAAATTAGAGTGATACTAGAGTGATCCCTTCATATCTCTTAATGCTTTTTATCCACATTGATCGCAATAAAAAAATTAATTAATAATCCATGTATAATAAAGAATGGGTTTCATATTGTGTAGACGAGTGCTTAACGACTTGAAAACCATATCATACTTAACCTGGAGAAATTGAATGTTGGGTTTTTATATATAAATCATATAATTAATAAATTATACTTTAGTCTAGGTGAATAAATATGGATAATGAAATGGGTTGGGTATTCATAATATAATATTTTTTTCATCTGAAATAGAGAAATTCAATAAATAAGTTCGAAAGCTTGATGGTATAAAATGAAGATTATTTAAATGACATAATGGGGGGGTGGATGAAGGTCTACCATTGATAATTAATGGGATAATAAAAAATGTTTTGAAAATATTAATGTCCAATATTTATAAACCTTCCTCAGAAGTGGTACTTGAACGAAAAAGAGGAAGTGGAGAGTTCCCTTACCTTGATGAGTTTCTTTCTAAACATGAGGACGAAACCTAGAGGACTTAAGGAAACCATGGAGAGGATTTTGGGAGGTAAAATGACCATAAATTCTTGGATTATGGATTTTAAGTGGAGTGGAATGGGGGATAATTTGGTATTTATAGTAAAAGAGGGTTAATTTTTTAATATCTTAACTTAGGTTTTGGATTCTATATGATAAATTAATACAAACTACAAACCATCGTATGGTTTTTACCATGTTTTCTACCAGAGATGGGGTTTTCAATATTTTATAAGTTAATGAACTTAAATACTTAAAATAATACTATTGGAGATGTGTAAGTGAGTCATCTTAATAATGAATTGCATTTAAAACATTAAAATACAATATAAGTTTTGGAGGATTTATTAAGGGTTTATAAAATTTGTCAAATAACCTCAAAACACATTATTTTAAACGATAAACTTGATTTTGTTCGTTTATACTGTTTATATAATTTATTATATAAATTTTGGGAATTTATGATTACATAATATGTATTGTATATTTATAACGTATTTAATATTTACCTAATAAATTGATAGTCTCAAAAAATGTGAAAAATTTATCATTGGATAATTTTTAAGTTATTAATTAAAAAATAGTATTTATTTAATCAAAATAATTATATAAATTTGAAAATTCACATTTTTAATTTAAAATAATTATTTATTAAAAAAACAGGGTTTTATAACGATAATAGTTTCTGACCCTTTAAAAATTACATTTGACTTCATGAAATTATAATATAGTTTATATTTAATTGGATATTATTTTGAAAGAATATTTTATTAAAATAAATTTTATTTTAAAAATTCATAATTTTTCTATATATTGTCTAAATTGAAAATATATATTTCCTAAAAATTGAATTTTGATTTCATCATATCAAAATATTTTTTTATCACACTCATTATATAATAGTTTATAATGTAATAAAAAATGATAAATATTATAATTATATAATTAAAATTTAAAATTTAAAAGTTCATACTACTAGGTTATAGATGCATAACCCATTATTACACCAACATACACACTAAGGGTAAGGTGTATGATGGTGGCAGATTCCTGGGATGGTTCAACTAACATTAACTTAATGGTGATCTCCATTGACAATAACTTCTCCTATATTAGATTTTATTCAACCCTCACTTGTTGAAGCTCTAATTGGGCTTGGTAAAGGGGAAAAACCACCTGCACTACCTCCCTCCCATGTTTTGAAAAATGGGATTCAAAAATCATGACTCTACTAGTTGATGCCACATTTTCTCCTTTATGAATACACTATTAGTTTTCATTACCATTTTAAACCCTAATTATATTGATAATGTTATTACCAATGTTCATCATTCCCAACATTCATATTAACCTATGGTAATATTGGCCAATGGTCATATTTACCAATAGTCATATTAACCAATGGTCATATTGACCAATGGTCATATTGACCAATGGTCATATTGACCAATGGTCATATTGACCAATGGTCATATTGACCAATGGTCATATTTCCCAATGGTCATATTGACCAATGGTCATATTGAAAAATGGTCATATTGACCAATGGTCATATTGAACAATGTTCATATTGACCAATGTTCATATTGACCAATGGTCATATTGACCAATGGTTATATCTTCCCACAATCAAGTAATGATCAGATCCCAATAGTCACTTTTCCCTTCATACTCTTTATATGATCCACCGTTTAATACTTGATTCCCAAAGGTTTTTACAATTCCTTTAATAATGTCGACTATATTCCAAATGTTTCTTTTTCTTTTAATAGTTTTCATGGATGGTTCAATCTTCATGGGATTGTTCAATCCTATGGAATACACCATTGCGTCACCAATATTACTTTGTTTTTGTATCCACATACTCTTATTAGCTATAGTAATTGGTTTTATTATAGGAAATGTAATATTTGTTTTCAATAGTATATCTATGTACTTCTATTGTGAAATATAATATGATAATCATTATGAAAAAAGTGATATATTTTATTAATAATAGAAGATATTTTCAGGCCATTATAATGATTTTAATATCTTTTTTATAGATTATTAATTATTTTAAAAATAATTAATTATAGTGGTTAGAAAAATTTAAGAAGAGTGGATATAATTAGAGATATGAAATATACAATGAAGAACATATTACTTTCTTTAATGGAATCACTCATTATTGTAATGACTTACTTCATAATAAAGGATTTAGGTATCATTACATGAACCAAAAGCTACCCAAGGTGAGGGAGGACTTTTGGGAAAGAAATTTGGGTAGGTATTCAAGTAGAATGCAAAAGAGAGAAGTTGTTTGGAATGGTTAGAAAATGTAAGCTTTTATAGAATATTTTGAGTTATATATTTGTATTTTATCATCCCTTTAAGGTCAATAAAGGTTATTTTAAGTTGAAAAGTGGCCCATATGTGTAAAAAATAAGGTAGGATATGGTTAATTAAATTATTAACATGTGATTTTTTAATATTTATACATTATTTTTACCATATTTAATATTTATCGACATAAATCACTATTCACCCTAGTGAATTATATTTTTACATGAAATAAAATTGACCCTATTATTTACTTTTGATAGAACTATTCAAAATAAGACATATATTTTTTCAAATTGAATAACTAGGTGTATCAAATTTAAATTTTAAATAAAAATACATAATACTTTAGAAAGACAATTTTTCTCAAATATTTTTTTTATAATGAGTGATTTTCATTTGATTTATTATCATTATTTAAATATTTAATAGATATTAGATAATTATTATTCATGTAAAATATATGGTTTATAATATTTTAATTACTTATATAAAATTATTATATACCAATTGTTACGTTTTCAATATACCCCATTTTCTATATGTATTTCAAATGGTCATATATATTCCCAACTACCATATAACAATCATCTAATCCTTTTCAATCCTTATATATAATCCAAAATACATCTTTAAATTTCATTCATCCTATTATTTTATTTTTATCTCATAATGTCTATAATATTTCCTATACTTTACCCTCTTTCCACAGTTACAATTAGTGGTATAATCTTTATTACAAACCTTGAGGATGCTGATTTTATATTTATAGTGTTTTTTACATGTGGGTTTATTCCACATTTAATTTTCATAGTCTTGTATCATATATATTTTTCTTAATGTATTTAATTACCATTTTTTAATTATATTCAATAATAAAATATGGAATTTCTCATTTTTGTTTAGTGTTGTGTTTGAAAAAAGTTATCCATCACATTTAAGGAAAAATATGGGGTGTTACATTCTACCCATTAAAAAAATTTCACACTAAAAATTATATTACACATATGAAATGAAATGAGGGTAATTTTTCCTCATTATATCCTCAGTTTCCCATTTCAATTCTTCAAATTTTTTATTTATCCAAAGAACTTTAACCGAGTTAGTGGTCTTGTTTGGTTGTAGTTTATCTCTATAATCCATGATCTCTATAGGTTGTTAATTTTTAGAGATATGGTGATCCGATTGTATAACATATGAATTTGGTGATTGATATAGATATTTTATATACTTCCTAAAAAGTTACACATTGAATAAATCATGTACTTATGATAGGTTTGGTGGAAGAATGGGGTGATAGTTATAGTCCCCACATAATAAAGGATCTTGAAGGGGATGATGTATCAAAGGATCAATTTTTCCTTCTTACTGAATCACAAAACCCTCCACCATGGTGACATTCAAATTAATACATTTTTTAAACCTGAAAATCCAAATATCATTGATGATTATCTAAATATATCTTATATCAAATTTTTTCTTATTTAATATACCATATATTATTTTGATTATTTGTTTATATTTATTAATAATGGTCTAGTTATAAAAGTATTTTTCTCATTAATATCATCCAAGCATATTGGAGTTCTATATGAATTCCCATATAAAGTCTCAAATGGTTCTATTTGAATACTATAGTGGAAACTATTGTTGTATGATAATTATATATAAAGAATATATTGATACCATCTTTATTTGAAATCCATTATGTTGGATATTATTACATCTTCCAGAGTTTGAATGGTCCTTTCAGATTAACCATCATTCCAAGGATGATAATTAGTGGTAAATATCATCTCTGTATTTAGTAATTATTGAAAACTTCTCAAAAAATTCAAGGTAAACCATAGATATAAATCATATACAATTTAATATGGTACTCCATGTAGATATATCACTCATTTTATGAATGTCATGGAATTTTTATCGAGTGAGAAGTCCCCTCAAAATAGTAATTAAAATCATTAACTTTATAAGGTGATCAATCACATTACAAATAGATGTATGGAATTTAGTAGTCTTGGGAAGACCTATTATGAAATCCAAGGTGATGTTCACCAACTTATATATAGGTATGGGAAATTATCACATCATACCATTAGACTTTTGGAGTTTATCCTTAACTTTCTAGTAGACCATGCATAGTGATTTATAATCTATAATATATATCTTTATTTTGTCCTAAATTTTTTTTTCGTTGAGATATTTATACATCATTATTCTTCTGTATGAATTGAAAATGATTATTTGTGTGCATAATATGATAAATACTTCTTCTATTTTGGTATATGGGATATATATGTTTCACGAATCTTATAATATCATCATTTTGAAGGATAAAATATGGAAAGTTTTAAACATTATTTTCTATCTCCATATCATCATTACATGCCTCCATAATCTTAAAATGGATTTATGGTTGATAAATAATATTAGTAAGATATGATTTTATCCCTTTCCTTAAAACTTCCATGCACATCCATTAGAACTCCATAATAATTGGGTCTCAATAATCTCTAATCATTGATAAGGTGACATGTCCTTTATATTAGGAGCATTATCTACCCATTTCACATTCCTAGGGTGGAAATGTATTGAGCATTCATAATCCTTAATCAACTCAAACCATATCCTTTTTTTCATGTTCAAATCATTTCATGTGAATAGATAATTTATGTTCTTATGATCTGTATATATATCACAATTCTCTCCATGAAGATATTGCCTCCAAATACTAATTTAAAAAATTATCAATGATACATCTAGATAATTCATTAGGTAATTTTTATCATGGAACATTAATTTATGTAAGGAATAAGATTATATCTTTTTTATTTTTTATAAGGACACACCCTAATACCTTATTTTATAAAAAATTATATATTACATACCCTTATCCTCAATAGGGTAGTGTGAGTAAAGGTGTAGTGACTAACCTCTTCTTAGGATCCTTAAAGTTATCTTCACATTCTTATATCCATTTTTTATCTTTTAGGAGTTAACTTGGTGAGTGTGTTAATAAATTTCACAAACTTACCTCAAGCCTAGTCCGACTTGCTGCTAGCCTTCATCATGTTTCCCCTAATCACTTGAGTCCGCTGATAAGCGGAAATGAATGAACATGAACCATGGTGAATGTTTTGCCTCAAACACTAACAGTTTCATAATTTATATTTCTATATGATCTTTCTACTCAAATAGATTCTATGTAAGTATGATGTTCACTGGTATAATCTAAGAAAAATATGTAACCCATGTGGGTATATTTTACTCCTCCTTTACCTTACTTTGATAATCCAAAGCTGTCCAAATTAAATGTGATGAGAGATCTAAAGAAGCATCTCACCCATTTTTCTTCCCAATATGGGCCAATGTTTGGAACTCTATAATAGTTTGAGGTATCAATACTTATATTATTTGTGAATAACTTGTAAAGTCCTGTGTTTTCTTGGTATAATAACCTTGTTTATTTGTCTATTATAATTCTAAAAGATCCATATTATTAATTCATCTACCAATTCATCTCTATATTGAGGGAAAAACTATCCTTAAACTCTCTAGTTGTAAGTATCTAAAGAATTATAGTGCCCTAGATTTCATTAAAAGATGGAAGGGATTGAAATATTCTCTAGAACCTTCTGTCCCCCTGAATAATTATTGTATGTCATTGTGTGGAACATATTAAATGAGTTGTCAAATATTCTCACCCCCTTAAGTATGTTGGTTTAATCTAAGAGTTTGTGACTATAGAATAATTTATAGAAGATGATATTTGATTAAGGAAGGAAATATATGATCAAGAACCACCATCATGAATAAGTAACTTAGGAAAATGATAAATATATTTCATCAAATTCAATCAAAAAAGGTAGAATAAATGTGACCTTGAAAGAACAAAGGTTAAAATTTATTATTTTTATAATGATTATCTTGTGTGGTATTTCATCATAAAAACTTGATCGATATTCTAAAAATTAATAATCCAGATGAATCCTGGAAGAAGGATCACCCAAATTAATACTATTACCATTTTATTCTAGGTTATATGATTTTATAATGCTTTATCTTTAAGTATTTATAGAAAAATATATTTAACGATGGTCATGTGCCGTTAGAAAATCTCAAGGTGTCTATGACTTATGTATCAATCATTATCCATGAAGAAGACAAATAAGAAGGAGAAGAATTTAGAATAATTCATATAGAAATATGTAATAGTTTAATGAATGGATGATATAGTATTAGTATATTATTTACATTCCATCATTAGGTAAAAAATTATTAAATCATTAATTATCCTAATTTAATCTATATCTCATATTATAATAACTTTTATTACTCATCCTTTCAAGATATGTTGCAATTGATTTTGGTGAGATAATGAGAAGAAGGGGATCCCAAGAATTATTTAATCAGTCCACTCTAATATGAAATTCATACCCCAAATATTTTCTATTGGGAACTATTCCAATAAATATATAAATGGTAAACATCCCACCAAATGGAATAATGGGCACTATCCCACCAAATGAGATAATGAGAAATTCACCACCAAATACGTCCCTATTATGTTGGGGAGAACCACTTATTTTATGTTAATGTTTTACTCTATATATAAAGGTTGACCAAAAAGGAAAACTTTCCAAATATACAAGAAAGTATTTCTATAGACATGTTATCAACCAAGTATAGAGAATTATCTCCTAGTTCTAACGAGTTAGCTATTGATCATGTATGGGTTGATGATGGTATCGAGGTGTTTTTAGCATCGGTGGGATATTTCCCCTTCTCATGGTATCCATCTCTTCTGATGCTACCCTGGGTGCGTTGCGGCTTCACGCACCTTTGAGAGCCTCTTCATGTTCCTTCTACGGTGTATTTGGAGGGAGTCAAGGGTTGAGGAGAGGTTTTTTTAGCTTCGGTCCAATATTTGGGATTTTTCTGAAGGAAGGGTATGATGGCTTCTCCTTCCAGTGTTGAAGGATCTGCTTTATTAGTTTTTATAGGAGTTCGGTGAAGGTTTTGTGTGATGGTGATGATTTCTGGCTATTTGGGTTAGTTTGAATTTGCACCTATCGTGGATTGCTTTTCTGGTTGTGATGAATTTTTCGATAGTGTTTCTACTTCATGGCCCTGAGATTCGGTTGAAGGGACTTGGAAACAAGATCATCTTCAAAGAGCTTCTCCAGATGAGGTTCAGAGTAGGGAGTTTTCACCCGACCATGACTATCTAGATATGGAGGTTTGAGAGGGTATGGATTTTTCCATCGGTTTCAGGCATGTGAATCTTTGCACGGGACAACTTTCCTAGTAGTGATGGGAAGGTTTAATCTGGTCTTCATGTTATTCATGCTAGGGAGGGTCTTTTATTTGTTGAATTGAACTGGTTTGTTTTTGGACATGGAATTAGATTGTTTGGGCTTAGTGTTTGTCTTTAAGTCTGTGATGTCATGTTGGGTTCCCCCCACCCCTTAAAAGGGGTTTTATGATAATAATAAAAAATTAATTTTCAGTTAGTCAGCTATTAAAAAATATTATCAAAAACTCATACAATCATCTAAATATCAATTGGTTTCATGATCCTATACTATTATCATTTTTTAATAATATTTTAGTGAAACTCTAACAACCTTTAAATAATTCATCATAAACCTTATTTATATCTCAAAACACAATGTTCATAAACCATGCACCTTATTTTAAAAGTAGATCCAATCTGTAGGGTCCACACTAAGACACCCATTATTTTCCACCCATTATTACATTGGCTTAGGTAAGGTGTTGTCATTTATTCTACTCATTATCTTCCTAAGGCTGCAAAGGCTATATTTTTTAAAGAACATATACCAAGTTGTGGTGAGGAAATTAAAATATTTGAAATATAATTATGGATTTTCTTCAAATATTATTTCTCCATGGTGAAATAATAAAATCCTATCATAGAGGCCCTCTTTTAAGTGAATTATCCTATCCCACATGTATTTTGGTAATTTTTTTATTTTTCACCCTCGCATTGGGTGAATTTAGATATTGTTTGACCTTGTTAATCACCATAAAATCTCTAATATAGTTTAATTTCTTTAGTATTGTAGTGGAATATTTGATTCCCTAGTTATGAAAATCTTCAAAATATTATCTTGAATTGATTCAGATTATGGAATCACCACTCAAATCTAAAATTCTACCGCATTATCTTGTTGATCGAAGCATATTTTCCTCATATTGAAAGTTGTATTGTATTTTGTCTCTCTATTATAGGTGAAGAAAAGTATATTACTTCTAATTAGAGAAATTTTTCTTGTATATTTCCTCTTACTTAGAGAATAATTTTATTGATCCCACATGATTTAAGATACCTAAGGATATATATTTTAGATACCATTCTAATTACTACACATACCATTATTTTTTAGGATATACGGTAGAGAAGTGATTCATAATTTAGGATTTTCTATAAAAGTAATTAGATATGGGGATAATGGAGTTAGTGACACCCATATCTTTTCTTCTTCCATGTGAACACCATGATAGAAACCCAAAAAGTGTTCAAAATAATTAGGGTCACCCATATATTAGTGATTTAAAAAACATGTCCCATTATTTTAGGCCTAAGAATGTAGATACATACCTTATATATTCATTAGAGAGTAAAATTATTTAGTTTCTAAAGATCAAAAGGCCCAATGAGGAAATAATGAGAGATCATAAAAATTATTTTCCATACCATTTTATCATGGGACATACAATCAAAGTGTTTTTTTAATTCAAATACTTTCTTTATAAAATAATAGAAAAAGTATCAATTGAGTAATAGAATCTTGAGATACATGAAATAAGTACATGATTCATTCGCAATCCAATATAAGAGACTCATTCCTAAATTACGATGAGATAAAGTCCTTGATAAATGTATGTAAACTTCATAGTACAAAGTCCATTTTCTATGACTCTAAAATACTAAGACAAAATCCTTGTTTACTGATATTTAACAGAGACTTATGAGTCCTTTTATCACTATGTTAAACAATTTGACATATGGTATATCCTATAAGACCCTAAATTAATTAGAGTGTTCCATTATATTAGACCCATATCCCTTATGTACAAGAAAGATCTATGAAAGATCACCCAACATATACCTATTTATTCATAAGCTTATGAAAATATAAAATATCACCCACTTTCAATAGTTTAAAACTAGTGTTTGAGACCTATCATTCTTATCAGGTATCCTGATAACCCTATAATAAGATAAATCCACCTCACTCTACCATGGTGATGAAACCATATCCATATTAGGTTTCTTCCCTTCTCAGTTCCAGGGAACATATTAGTTTCATCCCCAAATCCCTTGTACACAAGATTGATCTACGCTGATGTGACCTATTAGAGCTATGTGTGACTTGTTCCATATTACTAATGAATACACAATGAGACCCAAATATCCTATCATGTCCCTAGGCACAAATACCTATCTAAAACACCACTTATTCCTTATTTTTTTACCCCTTTATTCTCCTACGGTTTTCATTTATAGGTTTAGTGTTAAAAAAAATCCATTTCATTTTGTCCACATGTCAGATTTGCATAAAATCCCATATGAAAAGGTTCATGTCTTATGACTTAAACTAAATGGAACCTCAGTCCTTATAGAATTATTTTAAAATACCTGAAAAATAATATATCTGATATGACCTTTAACTATTCTGATTAGACCAATCTATAAGACATAACATTCTTATATAAGAGATATATCCAATTGTGGTTACCTGGTGTATGGATTCTATCCACAATCCCATTCTATAATAGTATTACACCATTCTCAATAAAAATTCTAGAAATATTAGATTCATATATTTTTATAAGATATTTTTTTCTAGTATATGCACAAAGAAACTATTGAAGAAGCCCAAATCTCTTATACAAGGTATAGTTATAGAGCCTTTTATTGATTTTAATATCATACCAAGATATAAAAAATCCTTACTATATATATATGTTATATCTATATATAGTTTTTAAACTATTTTATGGGTGTTTTTATTCCCATTACCACATGATAAACAATGACACCATTATTTGGTATCATAGGTGTAGCCTCAAATTTCCATTAAGTTCCAATTTTATTATGTATGATCTAGATCTATACAAAGATCCTTGAAACTTACACTAATGTGGGCTCATCTTTCCCGTACGGTTATTTATGAATCTTTTTATGGATAAGTTGTTTCATTTTGGTCAAATATGCATGTTTATGATGCTTTTGTAGTTAGGGATCTCATCCTCACAACAACACATGTTTTTTTCCCTATATTCCCACTTTCCAAAGGTAGGAGGCCTCCACCACTATGGTTGGAGAAGTTGGCTCTGTAATCAAATTAGGATGATGGGATATCGGTTCATCCTTTAATTGATTCCTCCTTGGAGCTCATCAACTAGTACAATTCTCCCTTTTATATATGATACATGTTCATGAAACTCATTCCCAATAACATCTCTTGGTGGACGCCGATTAATTACAATGCCTCTATCTAAATAGGGAAGAAACCTTCAGTTTTATCAGATTGTAACTTCGAGGACATCTAGTTATGCCTTAACATTAATTATATTGGGCACCTATAAATTCTTACTCGTTAGAGTCCATCCCATGTGTGAGGTATCTTAGGAGAAAAAACCAAGGCATCCCATGTTGATCATGAGGTAATTGATGCCAGGGGAATACGAATTTTGAGGATTTTTACCTCAGGCATCCCATTTACTTTGAATGGAGATGGGATTCTGGATCAGGGCATGAGTTTAACTTCTTATAGAGATGGGCATAAGTTTAAAGTATTGTGTGAAAAAATAGGTTTCAAGTTTAACTTCTTGCAGTGAGGGGTGTAGGTTTATTGTTTTGCGGGGATAGATAGGTCACAATTTTATTATTTTGTGGATATGGGCGAATGTTTAAATTCTTTTTGGGATAGGATGGGTGCATGTTTAATGACTTACAAGGATAGGATCATAACATTTTATTAAAATGTATTGAGTGGGGTGTGTCCCTAAATGGTAAGATTTGAAACATAGGTGGTTGTTTTTGGGATTTAACTTCATGGAGGCATCCTATATACCAGGATTTATAGATAAGGAAAAAAACCCACATAGTTTGATGTTATAGTTTAAGGTTGCGTGGAAAGACCAATTATGTAGTTTAATGTCGCATGGTAAGAACACTCATATTGTAGAAGGAGTGTCTATAAGGGAAAGTGTGGTTGGTACTTACATGTGGTAGATTTCTATGTGATTCCAGGAGTAGCGATGGTATGAGTGAGTCTTATTCATGGGAGTATCCTGAGGTGCTACTAGGAGCAGCGATGATGTGGTTGGGGTTTAGGAGTGGAAGTTTCCCATCCTATCTTCCTCGTGTCTTATTAAAAGGGCATCCCATGTTCATAGAATATGGTATGATTATAGTTTTACATCATGTGAAAGGATGTGGTGTATTATACTTATTCATAGAGCTACCTAGATAGTCTTCCTCATGTTGGGTCAAGAGGTAATCCCATGTTCATGGCATAGGGTAAGGTTACAATTTAACATCATGTGAAAGGAAAGGGTGTGTGGGTATTTTTCATTGATATTCCCATATATTGTTCCTTATATTTGGTAAAGGGGGCATCCCATGTTAATGTAATAGGTTAAGGTTACCGTTTAATGTCATGTGAAAGGACATGGTGTGTTGAGCTTATGTATTGAGCAACCCATCCAGTCTTCCTCTTATCTGGTCAAGGAAAAATCCCATGTTCCATGCATAGGGAAATGATACATTTTAACATCATGTGAAAGGATTTGGTGTATGAGGATTATCTAATAATATTCCTAACATTTATTCCTCATTTTGGGTCTTGAGGGTATCCCATTTTCATTACATAGGGTAGGATTAAAGTTTAACATCATGTGCAAGGCTGTGGTGAATAGGGCTTGTGAATTTAGCTACCCATCATTTATTACCTATATCTGATCAAGAGGGTATCCCATATTCCTATCATTGGGAAAGGATACAGTTTAATGTTATGCAGAGTGACGTGGTGTGCAAAGATTATGCACTCAGATTCCCATCCTTTCTTAATCATGTTGGGTCATGGGGGAAACTCGACTTGTTGAGGGTTTGAAGGGCTTGGTTGTGTCTCACAATTGAGATGGAGTCCCTTGGTGGATATTTGGTGGTCATCTCATGATCATTACATGAGTAATCTTATGCATGATATATATGTAATCTCATGGTTTTCACATGAGGCATCCTATTCTTTTAATATAGGGTGTACTACAGTTTAACATCATGTAGAGAAGACTACTAGGAAGTAGATACCTTACAATGCATGGTGTAGGAATAATGTAAGAGATTCCCTTTATGGTTCAAACTGGAATAAGAGTCATTTGATGGGGGTTTCATGAGTTTCTTGAGGAGTTTATCAACTCAAGGAATTCATGGAATCTAATAATATTATCTAAAATTGTGATATGAGAAAGTAACCAAGTGGATTATGTTAATCAATGGTATTTTAGAGAGCGTAGAAGAGTATCTTGATTCATAGTATTATACGGGGTGGACATTGGGGTTGTATAATGTAAAACCCAAAATTTCCGTGACTTAACACAAAAAGTTAAAGATGTGACTATCCATTTTCCATGGTTTCTAGTGATTGTAGAAAAGGGACCAAACACTATTGCATGAAACTATACTCTTGTTTGTGCAACTGTGCACTATGTTTTTCAACTATGTAGTTGCGCATAAAAAAGGAGTTTTTACAAGGCATGGCCTATAAGAGAGATTTTAGAAAACACTGTGTTATTGAAATTTGCAGTTGCATGAAAATAGAGTGTCACAAAATACTGGACTTTTCATGAAACTATATTCCCAATGAATATAGTTACATGAAAACTTCTCAAGAAAATCCTATACATTAGGGACTTCTCTTAGTTTATTTTGAATAACTTCAGGATTTGGGGTTATGAGAAATGTTCATCTAGGATTTTAACAAGTGATATATCTCACACTCGAATCCTAGAGGTCACCATTAAATGAGTGTTTGATACCATATTTATAGGAATTTTCGATGTGATGTGAAACTTAGGCTACATTTCACAACGTTATGGAGATGAAAGAAAATGTATTTTTTAGAGTCAGAATCATGTATGCATGGATCATTTCTGTTTGATGTTTCATTTTCCATGCAACATAGTTTCAGAAGTGTGAGTGATCTATGTGTAGTTTTGGAAAGTTGTGTGCAATTCTACAATAGTCTCCAGAGTCGCCCTGATTGGCCATTTTCAGAATTATAACTTTGAATGGGTATAACTTTTGATTCATAAGTCTATTAGGGATCCATGACCAGTCAAACTGAAGCCTATAAAATAAACTAAAATCCCAAATCTATTTCTTTAGAATTCTATCCCTCATTTTTTACATTTTTCTAGTGCCAAAAAATTCATGAACTTAAACTAATTCCATTTTTTTTAACATATATTACCTTAAAATACATCACTTTATGGTCCAAATTTTCAAACTTTAAACTATAAATCAATAGAGACAAAAAGGCTAATCAGGTTGGAAAGCTAAAAAGGATGGCCAGATGAAATGTAAAGTACCAATTGATAATCCTTATATATTCTTAGATTAGGAAAATTTTAAATCATAAGAAAAATAAAATGAGACATAAAGGCTCCTGAGGTTGAAAGCATGCAATGCGCGGTCTGAGAAAAAGTCACAAGTTATATTTCTATTTCATTCCCATTCATGATTTTCTATAATTTTAGTGTGACAATATAAATGGAACAAAGATTTTATGGACTAAAACTCAACCCTAGAAAAACTCAATCTATACTCTCTAGACCTAAGTGGTCAAGGAAAAACTAATTGCATATCTTATTTCCCCCAGTAAGTGATATTAGATTGTGAAATTGGTACCTAGTATTTAATTAAAATACCACCAATTCACTATTAATAAAACACATATTTATGTGATTGTGTGCTAATGAATTTAATTTTATATCCCTTCACCCCAAAAATGTGTTCAATACATTGTGGTGTGAACTTTAGGGTGCTCGATACCTTCTTGAATATAATTTTATCCTTAAACCAACTTCATAACTTTCTTATAAAAATATTCACTAAACCAATTCCTAGAGTAAGGGGACTCCTTTTAGAATCCCATAACCATGAGTGATTCCTCTTGGTTCCTCCCTTTTATAGCAATATTGGAAACAAATATTGGCAAATCTGAATGGACCCTGTTAGTAATTGATAGTGAACAATACATTTTCCTTTGACCTTTTAGGTATGTATTATGAGATAGTTTGATCCTAAAGGAAAGGTCTTCCTTAATATCCACATTTTATTCTTCGACAGTGTTGTATAGTTTTCTAAATTAATTTTTTTACCAACTCCAACTCATCCTCATTTATCATTGACTTAAAAAATCTTATGTTATGATTTATGTTTTCAATAACCCAATTATTTAAGTGGATTTAAATACCCTCTGTGTTACACATTTTATGTCATACATTATTTTAAACAAAAATTATGACAACTTATTTTTTTACTTTTTATATCTTGGAGTGTGTATCCTATAAAAAACCAAAATTTATTGGGTTGAGATACCCCCTTCATCATCCAAAATATTTAGGTTGGGATTCTCATATATGAAAATTCCTATTGGAAACCAGGTCCTCATTATGTAACCCTAGACCACATGATGCAATGTTTTCATCACTATGACCAAAAACTATATGCACACATCCATGATAGTATCCATATTGTCCTTAACCTTCTCATTAATGTTGGGTTATCTCACCCTAGATGGATATATTATCTAAAACTTTGTGGTTAAAGCTATCCTACCTTAAACATAAAAAATATTTAGTCATAGTACCTTGAATATAAACCATATGCACCATTTGTCTTGAATTTATACATTAATAACATTAGCTTCTATATTAATATCTGATTTGTTTCACGTATGTTTCTTGGTAGAATGCCTTATATTTTGGTCCAAAATTTATAACCATAAATTCTAAATACATTGGTCTAACATGAAATACCATAAAATTCCCAAGTAAATGGAAGTATTATTGTCCATATTAAAAACCCACAAATGGTATCATAGTAAAAAATCTATGTTCCACTCTCTAGGATTTCAACTTGAAGCACTAGGGAAAATTTGATCATTTATAAAAGGAAAAGGCATAAAGCTTTTCAAGTTTAAAATCCTCAAATAGAAATGTGAGAAAATTTTGATTTATTTCTTTTTTGAACTCTTTCCAATCACTGATTAATAAAAATTTAGGGAAAATTAAAAATATATAATCATTATAGAGACCAACATTCATCCTTATAAAAATTTAAGTTATGATCACTAGGTCCATAAACCCAGTAAAAAGTTATATCAACCTTATATTACTTGTTTACAGTGGTTTAGATTATCCTTACGAGTGTACATGGTTCTCATCAGACAACCTTTAAAATACCCAACTTCATAGTCCATCCTACAAGACCTTAAATTGATTAGAATTTTATATATTATATGAACTGATCCCATTTTATATTATCTATATTTATAAAGGATTTCATAGTGTGGTTTTATTAGTTCATGTTGGGTATTCCCAATAACTCACTAGTAGGATAATTCCATTATATTTTCTCTTGTGTATATACCCAATCTGTAAGGCCCTAAATTGTTTTGAGTGGTCTATTATATATGAACTAATACCATTTCATATGTGTATATTTATTTAATATATTTTTATGTGTAGCCTGATTCCTTCCCTAAAAAGTTATGTGGTGACATCCAGATACCTTATCATGGATTCAGTTTTAAATCCCACTTTCATTCTCTCCCCTTTTAGATCATAGTATTTGGTCTAATTAATTTGGGTCAGGTTTTCCTCCATTAAACTATTATATGATGTCATGGAATTTGAGTCTATTATTCATCCTTGCTAAACCAAAATACATGAGTTTATTATTATTACTATAAAAGAAAAAATCATTTAGTTGATACCTCCTCATAGTGAATATCCTCCCATTGGCGAGACATCCCTAAAAGTCTACTAGATGTTTAAGAGATGTGAAACATTTCCCTATATTAACTTAGAATGAAATTGTTTCTACTCTAAATAAATCCAATTCTAGGGGGTGAGGAATTTGGTTGACACCAAAAGGTGTGTTCCATGAACCTTTCCATTAAATTCATAATTTTTTCCTCACTTATATCACTACTACAACTTGTCCTTTTATCAGTGCTAAAAACCGACATTTAAAGCGCTAGAAAAGCGATGTTAATGTCGACGTATATAAAGGGGGGGTCCCCTTTATCAAGGATCCAAAAATCGCTGATAAAGGCGACCTTTATCAGTGCTAAAAAAAGTGATGATAAAGGACACCCTTTATCAGCACTAAAAAAAGTGAAGATAAAGGAAAACCTTTATCAGTTCTTTTTTTAGCCCTGATAAAGGTCTCCGTTATTAGCGCTTTTCGGAGTGCTGATAAAGGGGACCCCCCCTTTATCTATGCCGACATTAACAACACTTTTCTAGCACTGATAAAGGGGTGCCTTTATCAGCGCTATCTTGAGCACTGATAATAGGGCCATTTATGAGCGCTCTTTTAGTGCTGTTAAAGGTTTCCTTTATCAGTTATAAAAAAAGAGCTGATAAAGGCACCTTCCCCTACACTTGCAGAACCAGTACCTGCACACCTACACAAACCAACACCTACACACCTGCACAAAATATCACCTGCACACCTGTACAAAATAGCACCCGTACACAATATTTTGACAAACAATGCTATATACATTTACTTAACATCATGAATACAAAAAACCACACTACTATATAAATTTCAAACAATGTTTTACATGGTTAAAATTACAATTATCCAACAACAGTTATAAATATTAATGTTTCATCCTTTGATATCTGCGATCCTCTCTCAAAAATTGTCGTCCACAGTATTTGTTGCCGAACAAAGCATCCGAACTCAAGGAAAAAAATCACCTATATAAGAAAATAAATATTATGTTAGTAATACAATAGTGAAATAAATTAAAACATTAATATAAAAGAATACATTAATATGGAAATGTGAAACTAAAATATGGAAATGATAAACTCAAATGTTTTCATGCTGATAATAATGAAAGAGAATAATGTAAAATCAATATGTTTTTGGATGATTTATCTCATTACATAAATACTGATTCTTTATCAAATGAAAAGCTTTATCGGTCATATTGTGCATCAGATTGAGGTGATTTTGATTCATACACATCACAAATGACTCATGGATCATTTTCCTAAAGTATCAAAAAAATCCGAACGCGTTTGCTTGGTTTTCCGTATGTCACTTGTGTTGTTTTCTAAAGTTTATGTCAATTTGAAACTAATATCCGACACTTTAAGCCATACCAGTCACACCGTACGTCAGATTGAGGTTCGGTTGATTTTTAAATGTCACAAATGACTCATGTATTGTTTTCCTAAAGTATCAAAATAATCTAAATGCGTTTTATTAGTTTTCCGTATGTTAGTAGTGTTGTTTTCTACAGTTAATGTCAATTTGAAACTGATATCAGACACTTTTAGCCATAGCGGTCACACTATGCGTCGGATTGAGGTGCAGACAATTCTTACACATCACAAATGACTCATGGATCATTTTCATAAAGTATCAAAATTATCCGAATGCGTTTGCTCAGTTTTCCATATGTCACTTGTGTTGTTTTCTAAAGTTAATGCAAATTTCCAACTGATATCAGACACTTTTAGCCATACCGGTCACACAGTGCATCGGATTGAGGTGTGGTTGATTGATACACCTCAAAAATGAATCATGGATCGTTTTAAAAAAGTATGAAACAATCTGAATGCATTTTCTCAGCTTTTTGTATGTCACTTGTGTTGTTTTCTAAAGTTAATGTCAATTTCAAACAGATAACAGACACTTTTAGCCATACCGGTCACACCGTGCATTGGATTGTTTTTTGTTTCATTCGTAAACCTCAAAAATGACTCATGGATTGTTTTCCGAAAGTATCAAAACAATCTGAATGCATTTTCCCGGTTTTTTGTATGTCACTTGTGTTGTTTTCTAAAGTTAATGTCAATTTCAAACTGATATCAGACACTTTTTGCCATACCGGTCACACCGTGGGTCGGATTGAGGTGTGGTTGATTCTTACACATCAAATATGACTCATGGATCATTTTACAAAAGTATCAAAACAATCTGAACGTGTTTTCTCGGTATTAAATATGTCAGTAGCGTTGTTTTCTAAAGTTATTGTCAATTTCAAACTGATATAAAACACTTTTAGCCATACCGGTCACACTGTGCGTTGGATTAAGGTGTGGTCGATTCTTACACGTCAACAATGAATCATGGATAATTTTCCTAAAGTATCAAAACAATAAGAATCCGTTTTCTTGGTTTTCCGTATGTTAGTAGTGTTGTTTTCTAAAGTTTATGTCAATTTGAAATTGATATCAGACACTTTTTTCCATACTGGTCACACCGTGCATCTGATTGAGGTGCGGTTGATTCGTACACGTCACAAATGACTCATGGATCGTTGTAATAAAGTATCAAAACAATCCGAACGTGTTTTCTCAGTTTTCTGTACGTCACTTGTATTGTTTTCTAAAGTTAATGTCAATTTGAAACTGATATCAGACACTTTTAGCCATACTAGTCACACCGTGCATCATATTGAGGTGCGGTTGATTTTTACACCTCAAAAATGACTCATGGATCATTTTCCTAAATTATCAAAACAATCCAAATGTGTTTGCTCAGTTTTTCGTATGTCACTTGTGTTATTTTCTAAAATTAATGTGAATTTCAAACTGATATCAGACACTTTTAGCCAGAATAGTCACACCATGTGTCGGATTGAGGTGAGGTTGATTCATACACATCAAAAATGACTCATGGATCATTTTCCTAAAGTATCAAAACAATACGAATGCGTTTTCTTGGTTTTCCGTATGTCACTGGTGTTTGTTTCTATAGTTTATGTCAATTTGAAACTAAAATCAGACACTTTTATCCATACCGGTCACACCATGCGTCAAATTGAGGTGTGGTTGATTCGTACACATCACAAATGAATCATGGTTCGTTTTCCTAAAGTATCAAAACAATACGAATGCGTTTTCTTTGTATTCTTTATGTTAGTAGTGTTGTTTTCTAAAGTTAATGTCAATTTGAAACTGATATCAGACACTTTTAGCCATACCGATCACACCGTGCAGTGGATTGAGGTGCGGTCGATTCTTACACCTCAAAAATGACAAATGGATTGTTTTCCTAAAGTATCAAAACAATCCGAATGCATTTTCTTGGTTTTTCATATGTCACTTTTCTTGTTTTCTAAAGTTAATATAAATTTCAAAATGATATCAGACACTTTTATCCATATCGGTCACACCGTGCATCATATTGAGGTGAGGTTGATTCATACACGTAAAAAATGACTCATGGATCGTTTTCCTAAAGTATCAAAACAATCCGAATGCATTTTCTTGGTTTTCTATATGTCACTTGTGTTGTTTTCTAAAGTTTATGTCAATTTGAAACTAATATCAGACACTTTGAGACATACCGGTCGCACAGTGTGTCAGATTGAGGTGAGGTTGATTCATAAATTTCAAAAATGACTCATGGATCATTTTCCTAAAGCATCAAAACAATCCGAACACTTTTTCTCAATATTTCGTATGTAAGTAATGTTGTTTTCTAAAGTTAATGTCATTTTGAAACTGATATCAGACACTTTTAGCCATACCGGTCACACCGTGATTCAGATTGTGGTGCGATCAATTTTTACACCTCAAAAATAACTAATGGATCGTTTTATTAAAGTATCAAAACAATCCAAACATGTTTGATCAGTTTTTCGTATGTCACTTGTGTTGTTTTCTAAAGTTAATGTCAATTTCAAACTGATATCAGACACTTTTATCCATACTGGTTACACCGTGCGTCTGATTGAGGTGCGGTGGATTCGTACACATCACAAATGACTCATGGATCATTTTCCTAAAGTATCAAAATAATCCAAACGTGTTTTCTTGGTTTTCCATATGTCACTTGTGTTGTTTTCTAAAGTTTATGTCAATTTGAAACTGATAACAGACACTTTTAGCCATATCGGTCACACCGTGCGTCGGATTGAGGTGCGGTTGATTCAGAAGTGTTACAAATGACTCATGGATCGTTTTACTAAAGTATAAAAACAATACAAACATGTTTTCTTGGTCTTCCGTATGTCAGTAGTGTTTGTGTTCTAAAGTTAATGTTAATTTGAAATTGATATCAGACACTTTTAGCCATACTTGTCACACCGTGCGTCGGATTGAGGTGTGGTCGATTCATACACCTCAAAAATGACTAATGGATCGTTTCCCTAAAGTATCAAAACAATCCAAACGCGTTTTCTCGGTTTTTTGTATGTCACTTGTGTTTTTTTGAAAGTTAATGTCAATTTCAAACTGAAATCAAGAGCAACCTAGGTAAATAAATAGGGTGTTTTTGATCCACCAAAAGATAGAGTGAGGGTTCTATTGAATGTTTGTGATTTTGTGATCATCCAAAGATTATGGCTCCATGGAGGTGAGGTTTCTAGTTGTGTTTATGAGAGGATTGGGTTTGGTATGAGATTTATATAGCCTAGTTAGGTTTTCTAAGGCTATTTGAGTAGGTATTAGAGTCTTAGTCCTAAAGAAGATGGATAATATAGTTTTATATATCACGTTTGATGGGGAACACCCTCTTAAGGATATATAAGATTCATGTTGTGTGTGTTGAGTAGGATATTCCATATAGGTATTGGTGAAGTGTGACATAGAGTATTTCCTCCTTATAATTGGATTAAGAGATCTCCCTCCCCTCCTGAACACCCTCACACCTGGACACCCTATCCCTCTTGGACACAAGCCCTCCGAGACACCCCACTCATGGACACCCCCATGGACATACCCCCTCTCTCCTCTCCTAGTCACCCTCACACCTGGACACCCCCTCCCTCTTGGACACACCCCTCCTGGACACCCCCAACTCCTGGACACCCCCTCCCTCCTGGACACCCCCACCCACATATAAGGGAAACTAAAATTAGAAATTTTAAAATCCAAGATATTGGTTCCCATTAATATTTTAAGATGCTCGTGAGTGGACTGAATGACTATGCATCAGTCGACTTCCACACTATCTACTAGTGTAGTCTAATGATTTATGCTTTACTAGAAAGAAAAATCATATCTAAAACCATTCTTCATAACCTAAGGATATAAAACATAATAAAGGGTGATCATATACGCTCAATAAGTGTAAACAAGGTAGATATCAATGATCATATATGGATAACATTAGTAGTAATTCACCTTCATCCTATTTGTGTACAATATTCTATCAGGTATATTTCCCATTCGTTTCTAAACACAACTATATCATCTTCTGAATATGAGTTTTTGCGACAGTCATGGTAGTACTGAAAAAATATAAATACACAAAGTATTAATAAATATTTTAAATGAACTCATAATTATTTTCAAAAATACCTCGTCAGGGATGCTAGTTTGTTAATGAAATACGATCTATTTCATAAATTTACAAACATAATAACCACAGTCCTTTCCATTTGTTTGTTTTGGACACTGCAGAAACATCAACAACAATAAGTAATTTGTTTTTATATGTGTTTGGATAGTGTAATGTTATTATATATACCCAGATACTTTTCTAGTTGTAGATCTTGTAGGCTTGCTCATCTTTATGCCCTGGATTCATTCCATGCATTAGACGATATTGATTCACCGCCCTATCATAACATAATTCTCATTAAAAGATAACATAAATTATATAACTAGATGTTTAGTTTTCAAATGTTGGATCTATAGTATTAAAAATTAACAAACGCCATCATGCATGGTCGGTTTGTTGGATATCCATGCATTGAATCTAAAAAATTAATCTTTGGAGTATCCAAATTGACTACAATCAGCATCCAATGCTCCCTAAAAATACAAAAAGGAATAAGTAAAGAAAGAAATGAAAATATAGTTGATATGATTAAATTGTAGAGTTTTAACCTTGTATCGTTGGTATTAAAAAGTGTCTGTCATCCGTAATTTTGTTTTAAAACGATTTGAGCAGGGATGAAATTATTCCAGCCTCATTATCAGAATCTATTTCTTCTTTTTAAGAGGTGGTGTGAGGACTAACGAGTTCAAATTTTTGTTCATGGGGAAATCCCTTCAATTGTTTTTCATATATACGCCTACAAAAAATATAAAATGTATTTAGTCATAATTATCAGAGTATATCATCTTTTGTAAAATCTAATCATGAAAACATACCTCATGTATACATTTACAACTGAGGTGCCTAGCCATTCATACTTGAGGATTTCATTTACATTTTCATCACTAATGAAATCTGATGTTTCCTCATCATACATATTTTTTTCAAAATCAACTATGTGAGCATTACTGTCTATCAACTTTGTATCCACATCAGCCTGCAATGATATTAACTGTGGATATAGAACGGGCGGGATGAAGGTGCTCTCAGTAGACTGTTTCAATCAGTTGGTTTATCCTTGAGATAGTTTTGAGCTGATATTTCATTTCACCCCCTTCTCTTTGTCGTTCTGTAACAACATTCATCAGTTCAGACCTTTTTTCATTAAATGTTAAAGGTCCATCTTGAAAAATAAATTGGAAATGGATACCTCTTTATCGATATGATTTTTTACAAGAACTGACGGTCATGTGATGAATGTTCCAACAGCTTGTTCAATCGTATGAATGTCATCATCGTCATTTGGAACAGGTAGCTCAGCACTCGGCTCATTAGCTATGTTAATGGACACTCTGAAATGATTTGTTGGAAGCTATCTGTTGTGTAGCATGTCGTTATACGTATTAAACATCGTAGCCCTCGCTACAAGGTGAAAGGTGGGAGTTGATAGATAAAAATCACAGTCATTTTCACCCTGTATAATATTAGTACAGTAAAGGTATCAGTGTCTATGTGAATCACAATTCATAGAAACAATTATTAAAACATTTATTACCTCTACTAAGTCAAGTTTTTTAGGGGAATGGCTTGCCTCAAAGCTGGTGGGGGTGGGGTGGGATCATCATGCATGAGTTGTTGTTGATTTGTTTCTTCTCTTTTCCTCTCCCCCATCAATTTTGTTATCATCTCTCTCTAGTATTGTAATTATTCTTGAAAAATAGCTAATTTTTCTTATAGATTTTCCATTTTTCATTTTGATCCTCTGCTTGTTTTTTTTCTGAAAATATGTTCGGGGTGTCACCCCAAAACCCGTACCTCTAACGCGGCCATACTGGTCTAGCTACTTCAAGGCTACTTAAAGTATTTCTGCATCTGGTGCAGGTGTTGTTGATTCCTATGACTATTTCAGATAGAAAATATAGAAAAATAAGTTTTCATTGTAATGTAATAGCGATTTAAAACAAATCAATTTTATATTATGTCATACTTACACATGTTTCCCTCACTTTTTGTGTGTTTTCATCTATCAGTATCTCCTCTTTATTTACACGAGCCTCCTTCCATAGAACATGGCATGGGATGGATATGGCTTTCTATTTCGATTCATCAATCTGCATATAAATAGAGAAACATGGTTATGGTGTTGTTTTATGTCACATATAAGTAGTATGGTAGATTTAAAAGGCGTACCAATTTTTTTCAAGTGAAGTGTACCCCATCCTTGCTTTACAGTAAGGGTATGCTGGTTCTACTGTGTGTTTTTTATTTTCAAAACCCAGTTGATGTTTTATAAATAAAAAATTGTCAATCAAAGTGTCGAATACAAGCAACGTCAAACAACGTATTACCCCACACAATGTACCTGAAAAGTCTTCTCCCCACAACAGTTGCTAAACACGTCCCACACTTCTTGAGATATCAAGTGTGCATAAAGAGGAGGTGGGTGTGGCTTGATTTTCCCTTCAACATCTTTAAGATGATATTTTGTTAAAATTGTCCAGAAACCTCTATGAACCCTTCCTACAACTCTTAATACATATTCCTTGTGTGAGACATATACTATAAATGAACTCTTAAATGGATGATGAAGAGTATGTCAATGTTTTGGTATTTTATTTTAATAAACTAAAAAAAATGATATCATAATGTTACCGTAATCTCTTCCCACATTAGTGTCTTAAGACCGGTGACAACATGGTGCCACAACTGTACATCAATCAGCACGCGTTGTCAAGTGATGATTCCAATGTAGCTACTAAATATGGATTTTGGGGGGTTAACATGTTGGCCTCACTTATTCCATCCCACATAAAATTTGATGCCTTTTGCTTTTGCGTTAAGGATTTTGGCTAACACTATCGAACAACTACGCTCTTGTTTTTTTTTGCGCTTTCAGGGTTTCATCTCCTACCATTTCCTCAGAAGTATCATCAATATGTTACTCCGGAGCACTAGCATCATCCCTGGGACCAGCAACAACATATTAAGAAACCTGTTGTACCTCAGCACTGGGACCAGCAACAACAGGTTGAGAAACTTGTTGTTGCTCTGCACTAGGACCACCAATAGCTGGTTGAGAAACCTGTTTTTGCTCTACACTGAGACCACCAGTAGGTGGTTGAGAGACCTTTTGTGCATCAAGATTGGGTGCATCAGTAGGTGCAGAAGTCATTATCTCCAGAATTGGTTTAACATTTAATTTAGATTACATAAAAGTAGAAGCGGACAGATAATAAAATAATGTAAAACATTGTATATTACAATAAAAAAATAACCTGATTATTGTACTCTATTTTTTTCCTTAAAGGCTAAAGATATTTGACTCCTCTATCGACTATGTAAATCCCTTCATTGTAGTCTCCTCTGACATACAAAACGCCATCTACATTGGGACCGCTGCGAAATGATTGTGAAGTCCCTATAAAAGTGTCATCCTTCATTGAACTTTCATCTGACCCTTCAGTTGTTTTTGTCGATAACAGAACAATTGACCAATTTCAGTTTGTGGGGTTTGGAACATAAAATACTTGTACTGCCTGTGATTCCATTATAAATGGTTCGTCTTTCTCCCCTTCTTTACTGAAATCAACTTTCACAAATCCTAATGCATCTATTTTAATAGAACTCCTATTATCAACCCACTTTCATTGAAAAATCATCACTTTGAATTTCGTATAATCCAACTCCCATATTCGTTTGATAATGCCAAAGTATGACATATTCGCATAAATTGGATTTTTTTCCTTAGCACTGGAAACATACATCACCTCAACCACAAGTGTAACCCCAATATTCTTCATAGTACTATCTTCATCATGTTCATTAGTATAGAATGTATAACCATTAACTGCATAAGCATTGTAAGATAATACATACACACTTGCTCCTCCAGCTAGCAATCGAAGTCATTCTGAAATTGAGTCTGTATTTTCATCTAACTATTTCAAAATATGGTCCTGAAACCATCCTATAAAATTCCTATTATGTGTATCTGATATCCATTTTTCAGCCCTAGATGGATTCAAACGCCTAAGAATTTATTTGTGGGTTTGAACATATGGGTCAACGTTAAAACTATTATACAAAACATAAAGGTGAGCCTACTCCTGATCTATAATATTGATCTTGACAACCTCTCTTCCAGAAATTCCTTCACCCTAAAGCCTCTTAGTGTGACGAGATTTCAGTAGGCCAACTTTTTCCACACTAAACAGGTATTCAGTACAAAATTCAATGGCTTCCTCAAAAATATATTGCTCTGCAATACAACCCTCTGACCGAATTCAATTTTTTACACACTCTTCCAAAATTTTCATATACCGTTCAATGGGGTACATCTATCTATAATGTACAGGACCACATAGTAGAATCTCTCTCACCAAATTAACCATCAAATGAACCATTATATCGAAAAATGTTGGTGAGAAGAACATTTCCAATTCACATAATATGACGGAAATTTCTCTTTCTATAGTTGGAAATTTCACTGGGTCTATAACTTTGCTGGATATAGGTTTGAAGAAGAAATAGAGCTTCATTAATGTATGGCGGACATTATCGGGAAAAATTCAACGTAAAGCTATAGAAACTAAATCTTGCATCAAAACATGGCAGTCATGTGATTTCAGACCCTTTAATTTTAAATCGCTCATTGACATGATGTTCTTGATATTTGATGAATACCCCTCTGGAACCTTTACGTCATTCAAGAAGTTGCAAAACTGATATCTCTCTTTACTGGAAAGAGTGTAAGCAGCAGGAGGAAGAAATGTTCGTTTTTCACCCTTCATTAGTTCCAACTCTTCTCGTATTCCCATCTCAACCATGTCCAATCTAGCCTTTATTCCATCCTTTGTTTTGTCGGGTGCATTTAGCAACGTGCTGATGACACTATCACATACATTTTTTTCAATATGCATAACATCAATAAAATGTCTTACATACAGAAAATTCCAGTATGGTAATTCAAAAAAAATGATCTCTTTTTCCAACCAGTTTTCGTAAGATTTTTCGAAAACGGTTTACCAAAAGTAGTGTCCAAATCTTTTACCTTCTCAAACAATTGATCACCTATTAGTGGAGATGGTGTTGTACATTCTTCTGAACTTCCATCGAATGATGTCGTCCAAGATCGGTACTTATGTCGTCAGGGTAGAAATATGCGATGTCATAAAAACATGGTTTTCGATGAATGTTTCAACCTAATTGACTGTGTACCTTGTTTTCAAATGGGACACCCTTGAGTTCCTTTAATGATATATCCTGAAAAATTTCCATAAGTAGGAAAGTCATTTATCATCCCGTACAACATGACTTTCAAAGTGAAATATTCTTTTTTGTAAGAATCATACAACGTAACACCTAAATCCCACAATATTTTTAAATCCTCGATCAATGGAGCCAAATAAACATCAATATCATTAACGGGTTGTTTTGGTCCTGATATAAGCATAGATAACATGATGTATTTTTGTTTCATGCATAACCCAGGTGGTAAGTTATAATTTACCAACATAACTGGCCATGTAATATGACTGCTAATTTTAAAACCAAAAGGATTCACCCTATATGTAGATAATGCCAGATAAAGGTTTCTCGACTCGTTTCCAAATTTTGGATACTCGTGATCAATTCTCATATAATGAGGAGAGTCTTCCAGGTGACATAGTTTCCCATCTTTAATTCTTGTATTTTCATGCCATGTCAATTGTCATGCAGTCTCCTCACTTCCATATAGGCACATAAACCTTGGAATGATTGGAAAGTACCATAAAACTTTCATAGGACTAGAATCATCTTTCTTGTATTGAGAAGAACCACACATTGGGCATTCTTTAAGTGATTTGTGGTCCTTGAGAAACAATATATAGTCATTCTGGAAGGCATGTATTCTTTCAGAGATCATACCCATCGATCTTAGCATTCATTAGGCATCGTATATTCGTCTTGGGAGTTCATTATCTTCTGGGAGCATGTCATTCAAGAGAGAAAGTAGTTTCGTAAAACTTGCGTCACTCCACTCGTTGTCTGCTTTCAAATTATACAGCTTTAGTACAGCTGACAATGAAGTATATTTAGTGCAACCAGTATACAATGACGTTTTTGCACAACTCTTTAACTTATCAAACAATTTTGGGCAATCACGAAGTTCATCTTCAACTATACTTGTCATTTCCTCAATACAATATTCATCATCATTCACATCTGTAATCACACCCTCCATATGATCGTCTTCACTATTCACGCTTGTAATCATATCAGATCTTCCATAAAACATCATGTTATCTGAGCCACTACCTACATTCGTTTTTTCCCCGTGTTTATTCCCACATGTATAACTTCGATCTATTCCATGACAGATCAGGTGTTCTTCCAAATCCTCTGGACTAATTTTGCTTGAATAACAACAACATAAACATGGACAAAGGATTTGAGAAGGGTCACATGCATGATCTCCTTCAAACTTGATAAAATCTTTCACACCATCTTTGTACTCTTTTGTCAACTGATTGGAATTCACCCATTCTTTATTCGTATTCATCATCTTTATGGGTTCCATCTCGAACTTTCATAATATTATGTTTTAATTAATCAAGTATAATTGTTTGGGTTTTATAAAAAAAATCATGGTACAAATGTCTCTACAATGAAATCGAGGAACCTACCCCAAAACATGTGAAATTACTTGAACTCTATCTATATACATGGGGCTATGCCCTGCCTTTTGAATATCTCCATGGAGTACCTAAAACCTATACCTAGAGGACTCTTCACCGAAACATGGGAGAGTACCATACTCCATATTTTCTCCAAACATCTCACTTTTCACTTGTCAACTCTCAAGCAGAGTGAAGATAATTAAAATATCCAAACCACATCCTGTGCAATTTCCAATAAATAAGGAAATCATAATATTGTGATCTATATGAGAAGATATTTATAATGGGCTACTCATACATGAAATATTATCATCAAAGTGAAAAACAAATAATAATAATAATTAAATTAACATAGAACACAATTTGTTCAATGGATAGACAATGTATAGGGTTCTCAGTCAAGGTTGGTTGTATACTACCATTTCTAAACTCATGTGAAATCCATATAAATGGTGTGTCCAATAGGGTGAACTTCGTCTATGGATAAGATACCTGATTTAATCTAACATATATCAAATTAATTCCAAGTTAGTCTTACAAAGACTGCATGATGCCTTTGAAAATACATGACATATAGAACAACTTGAGCTAAAGGCATGAAATTTAGATACAAAATGAGTCACTTCACCGGTTATGCATGACATTTTTGTGGAATACACGGTGTGTAGTCCTTACATGACCACTAGGGGTGTATAGTATATACACATCAAGTTTCTATGGCATCTATACATGGTGTGAGTGAAGTAAAAAACATATCATATGGTTCTACCATTATTTCATGGCATGTACATGGTTCCATGCTGAAGTATATGTCTTGGAGATACATTGTGTGTGACCTACGTTCACATGACATGTAACATTTAAAATAAAACTTATTCCAAGTTTGAGTCAGAAGACGAGTCATGTGGTGTAAATTTTGGAGATAACTGTTGTCTGGCATTAAAATCTATATGAAATCCATGTATGGTGAAGCATGTTCCATTTAAACAGACTATATACCATGTATTTTAAAAATATATAGAATCTGAAAAACATCATCTACACACCATAAAGTGTCTCATAGAGTCCTCTATAAGTGGTTTTTTAGGATTCAATGGAATTGCACTAGTAACAAAGTGGTGGTGCCATTGAAATGGGTAAAGTTTGGATTGATATTCAATGGTAGATGAACTAAAACATGGAAAGAAAATGTCATATCAATCATGCCAACAATCGCAACACCATACAAAAACATAATCATGATGACAATCGCAACACCATACAAACCAAACAATCACAATTTTAGATTTTACAAAGCATCCCTTATTCAATTTTGTTTATTAATTCTGTGGTTATCACAGAAGTTTTATAATCCCGGGGTGTTCATTCATAAGTAAAATATACGTAAATTACTAATTTTTATATTCAAATGTTCAACAAGAACCAACCAACATGAAATTCATTTAGTGCACAAACAAGGACCACCAACGACCACGATTTTCAGTTGGGCGTTTAGACCGTACATTTCACATTATAACCATCAATATAAAATAGTAATAACATGCGAACAAGAGGAAAATAATGAGTAACAGGAGAAAACTCACCGCCAAGGTGTCGTTAAGCGCACAAAAGAGGTGAATTCATTGCCAAGGAGAGGCGTAAAATAGAGGATATTTCCAACTGAAAAGAAAACATAAAATCGGTTAAACCCATGAGAATAAAATAATCTAAAACTGAGTACACCATTTACCACATCCCACAAACCCCAAGAACCCACTAAAACAGAAATCTCCCCACACCATGGTTAAACACACATTAAGATAACAAGAAATTATAGAACACACCTTTAATAAAACGAGTTCAACAGACTTTAAAATATAAAAGATGAACATACAATGGGTAAGCCCTGACCAATAGGTCCTTCTTACTAGGTATAATCCCCAAGTTTATTCTAGATAGCATATTCCAAATGAGTAAACCCTGATCAATCCTCTATTATCACACGTTTCACGACACATACATCCTAATCACATGACTTTAAGCTTCATGGTACAATCTTTTCAAACAACCTTAAACTATTTACCTTAAACTAGATGTTTCTATGCTTCAAATTCTGCCAAATCTATGAGCCCCATGATCCAAAGGAATACATCACCTCTTCAGAGACCTCAAAACTATGTGGATGACATGATGGTAAGGGGGTACCACTAACATAGTATCATCCCTACTCTTGAAGTTTTAGATGAGGGTCTTCATGTGTTGAAGCCTCACAACCCACCCCATTATAGGGAAACTATAATAAAGCAAGTGGAACCTACCACCACCATTAATTAATTAAAAATTATATCCCTAGAGAATGATATTAATTATATTCCTTATCTTAGGAAGGTGGATCAAGAAGTCATCCATAACCACAACTCAGTTTAAGGGTCACTCAGTAGGGCTCCTAACAATCACCACTATCGCCGACATCATGTGACCAGTAACCCTTAGAATCCTATTGAGGGAACTAAAATGCAGACCCCTTCCCTAATCTCTTAGATCCAAGAATCTATGAGATCTCTCTAGTAATTAAGATTTATTGATCATAGGGAGAAGGTTCATATCCCCACTTCCCCATAATAAGTTTCCCAACACAACACGTGGTATCTAGTGAGTAGGATCATATCCCTATTCAAACTCAATGAGCCTACCCGTAAATATTGACAAAAATTAGGGGGAACACACATATTTCCAATGGGGAAACCCTGATACTCTTTTCCAATATTAATGCCACACCATGCCAAAACTCACCACACGATCACCAGTTACCCAACATTATTCCAAAACCAAAGGAATATACCCATGCTTCATTAACCTAAACCCATCCATCTAGGTTCAATAGTGATGGTCACATTAAAACCATTCTGTAAATCAATAGGGTTAGGAATCCAAATGATCATGTCCCTCAACCCAGTCATAACACCAAAACTCAGGAATAGAGAGTGCTTCCCTTATACAAATCCAAGGGATGACCATTCCTTCGCTATCAACTTGATAACACCTAATATGCATCAATATCTCATGCCAAAGAATCTACCCTAGATTTATGTATCTAAGGTATTCATAACACCAAGATAAACCCACTCATTAGTCTCCCCGAACCACCAAAACTCACTAACTCGCTACCATCCTGAGTTACATGCTAACGACCACTGGGATCTTACACAAACCCCTTACATAAGTTCTTACACAATCCTTAGCCCATGGGTGCCACTCTTATCCCCACCTCAAAACACACATCATATAGTGAACCAAACCAACCACTTACTATAGGTTCTCACACACCCATATACTTATCATCATTGAGTACTATCTGTCTAGGTAACCAACTATGGGTATTACACATAACAATGTTTAAGTTCAATCAATCGTACCCACTTTTGGGCCAGACATAGACCCACAAGGGTCATAAGTAATCATAACTCAACATAACATCTCATAACGGTTAGTGTCACTACTCAAACTGAAAATGTAGCATGATAGCATCCCGCTATCTAAAACAACCTACAATACAAGGGTGTCACCACTTGGGCTCTCACTCTTTCCCCAACTACCCATACATAGGTTCAACTCACTTATAAAAAAAACTAAAAGTCATCATAATCATTCAAGGATCATAATTTCTAATTTATATTAACCTAAGAGAAGGAAAAATACTCCTACACTGACCAAAGATGGCGGAGGCAGTGGCGGAGGAGGCAGCAGCAGTGGAGGCAGCGATGGTCGCAGCGGAGGAGGAAAACCCAGCTGCGGTGGAGGCAGTGGCGTTCGCGTCGGAGGAGAAAAAACCAACAGCAGCGGAGGCAGTGGCGGAGGAGAAAAACCCAACGGTGGCGATGGAGGAGGAGGAGTAAGAGGATGAGGAGGAGGAGGAGGAGGAGGAGGAGGAGGAGAATGAGGAGGAGGAGGAGGAGGAGAGGTCGCGGTGGAAGAGGGGCCCGGTTCAGCTTCCACGAAAGCTTGACCGCATGCGATAGAGGAGGGCCTGTTAGGGTTATTAAATAAAAAATACAGGAACCTTTATCAGCACTCGTTGAAAGCACTGATAAAGGTATGTTTTATCAGCACTAAAATAAAAACACTGATAAAACATAAATTTATCAGTGCTTTTATTTTAGCGTTGATAAATATTATAATTTTATATAAATTAAGAATAAAAATTTTTATCAGCGCTAAAATAAGCACTGATAAATGTAAGCTTTTATCAGTGCTAAGAAAGGCGCTGATAAAGGGTATACCTTTATCATCATGTATTTTAGCACTGATAAAGGTTAGATTTATTAGCGCTTTTAACTAGCACTGATAAAGGCATACCCCTTTATCAGCGCTTTCTTTTTAGCGATGATAAATGGTAGCTCTTCCCTTGCCCTATTTTGTGGTGGTGCATGAAACAACTCCTATTTAAAGGGAAGAGTATCTCTACACCTGAAGAGAAAGAGAATGGTATATCCATGTTCTACTTGATCACTTAGACAAAGAGGGATAAATATTCCTAAAAAACAATTCCCAGTACTCTAGCATGGGGGTGATATCCTCTTATTTGGATTTTCTATTTATTTCATCTATTGTTGATGAAAAAGGGTGTGTAATCTATAAAAAACTATTTTTAGGATCTTCTAGGAACTTTTTTTCCTTTAAAAATAAATACTATAGTAAAACATTTTATCTAGGAGTGTAGATCTTTTCATATGATTTTATTTTACTGGTATTGTATCCAAAAAACACTTAGATCTAAAGGTTTGTCTATTTTAATTCGAATAGAGTTTTTATGAATTATAGTTTCATGCCAAGGTGAACTCCTCTAATTCTTCCTAGTTTTGAATGCCTAGGAATACATGACCAAGTGTCATTATACTATGTTTTGATTTCCTAGGTATATAAACCCATGTTTCATTCAACTAGGTTTTGGATAGTGTGCTTAGATCCCTTTTATGGAAACTATTAGTGAACTCATTTCTCACCCCTAGGTCCCCGGCACAAATTTTTAGTCCATAAATAGACCCCCATAGATCCCATTTTTAGAATAACTTTTAGAATATGAAATGAGTTATGCACTCTATTTTCCATAGTCATTCTTGAGATATCTTACTAGGGATACTGGTGGGCAAGTCTCTCCAGGGATCATATTCTAAGGTTCCATACACCCTAGTCATCCACATAGATTCCTACCCAAGAGTTAATTTTTCCTGATATCCTAAAAAAGGAATAATTATACCTATTTTCATACCTAAGTGTGAATTTTCTTGGGTCACCTACTTGAGCATGAGTTTACCCAATTTCTCCAACTGAGCACAACTTCACCCAGGTCTACCACATGATTGAAACTTTTCCCAGGTCTCCCACTAAGGTACAACTTCACCCAAGTCTCCTACATGAACATGAATTTACCCAGATCTCCTACTTGAGCATGATTCAACCCAGATATCTTACCAAAGAATGAAATATTCTAGTTTTCATAACTGAGGGTGAATTATCCTAGGTTTCCTAACCGAAACCAACTTTTACTAGGTATCCTACCTGAGCATACCTGAGCAAAAAAATACCTAGATTCCACTAACTGGGTACCCCTATACTTGGGTGACCTTTTTCCAAAGCCTCAATACTTTAGTGACCCTTATCTCAAGGATGAATCATTGGGATACATTCCTCCCTAGGCCTTACAACTATGGAAAACCCTTTCGTAGATCACCACACTAGGGTGCCCATTTTCCCGAGTCCCATGCTAGGTCCCCTATGTGTCCATGTATCAAACTAAAAAACCATTTTTTTCTTAATACATTAACTGGGGAAACACTCCATCTAGGTTTCCCTAATATGTAACAATTATCCTATACACTTTTCTTAGGTTACACTCTTTCATAGACCTATTTCCTAGGTGCTTATCCATACCATATATGACTTGAGTTGAAATTCTCTTCTTGGTTTCCAAAAATTCCATATGTTTAGATACTCATCTTAGAACCAAACCAAAAATAGAAATCCCAATGTTTATACCCCATATAAAGAATAGAAATTATCATACATAGATATCATATCATATCATAATAGATGAATATTCATTACAAAACAATCCACACTAGAATCATTTAGGTATAGTGCCTTTGGAAACTTGGAAACATAAACAATTGGTTCAAAACTAAACTATATCATATCCCACTATGTTATTAATAAATTTAATTATTTTTAGATAAGTCATACATAATACCTTTCTTTATAACCTGGGGAATGTAAATAAAAAAAAGGGTGAGATCATATGCTCAGTAAAGTTAAATAAGGGAGATATAAACATAAAATTATGATATAAACATAACATTAGCATAATGGTATGAGAAGATGAGAATGAAATTTGAAAATTATACCATTTATATCATATATCATAAAATTTATTCATGGAATAAATATTGGAAATTCATATTAAATAAATCATACAGGAATCAAAGAATATGTTCTATGAGAGTATAACATTGGTATTAGATATAGATTTGTGGAATACATATAAGAATAGAAAATCATTTCTTTAGTAGTTAAGGATCAAGTCAAAAAATATCAGAGTGGATTTGGTTCACTTTTAAATCCATTTTAGTAGTCAATGTTCACTCTCAATGAAATCATGAGGTATTGGTTTAACTCCCCAAACCATCTTAGTAGTCAAGGTCCATTCAAAATACTATCATAGTAGGCAAGGTTCCTTACATAATTGGGTTCACTGATCATTGCATCCTTATTTATCTCAAGATATATTCATCATTACCCAATGCATTTGAGGGAGTTATTAGTTCCACCCATCACATAACCTAACAATTTACGTGCCAAAATATTATAAAAAACTAATCATATCATAGAACATGAAAATAAATGGTTTTAATAAACATTTGATCATTTTATCCTAGCATAACCCTTGGAAAAGGAATGAGTTTCATGAAAATATTGTCATCATAAATATAAAACATATAGAGAAATGATAAGGATGGTATCATTGGATAATATCCCATATAAATACTAAGTAACATCAAATTATTTCATCATATATGGAAAAAGATTTTGAAAGATCACTAAGAATCTTTCTTGAGGAACATATCATTATCACTTTGAAATAACCTTTTTAAAACATAAAAATTTACCAAATATTAGGGAAAAAATTTTCTTTTAAAATAATCAAGAAAATATTTAAATTAATATTTTAATAATTTATTAGTCATGATAGGGGATAATACCATTAATTTCATACAAGTTAAAATGAAGATTCATTTCACATTTTCAGTAAAAAGTAAAAAGTGGCTTGTTCAAAAAATGATAAGAATATTCCTTTTATAACATTTTTTAAAAATTAAAAAATCATTGTAAATGTATTTAAAAAATCATTCGATAATATTAAAATCTTTCTTTAAAACATTTTTTAAGAAAAAATGGCCATGGAAGAAAATCGATTTCCATCAGAGAGAGAAATAAAGTCGATTTTTCTAAAAAGAATTATTTTGGTATCTTGAGTTCTTAAAGAGAGAAAAATTAAAGGGAAACATTTATTCTCCATAAAAAACTAGAGTATAAGAAAATACTAGACTTTCTTGAGATTTATATCTTAATATATCATCATCGGAAGCATAATCATAAATAATCCTGATAAACAATGGGATTGTAACAAAAAAAATCTTTACCACATCTGTAAATTTTGAATCGTAATCCCCATGAAAGAAAGAAACATATATGAATATGTAAATACCCATAAAATTCATAATAAGTATCAAAAAATATATAAATAGACAATATATATACCATGAAAAATAAACAAGTGGTGAATATGGTATGTGCCTCACATAGATAGAAGTGAGACAAAAGTCTATAACCTTAAGTAACAAATTACTTCATACACATTCAAAAATATAGTATAATAAATATAGTTTTTTTATAAATTTATTTAAGAATAATAATTATATATATAGAATATCATATATTATTTACCTAAGATAATTTATTTCCCTTTTATTAACAACTCCTTGTTGAAATCATGTCTCTGGTAATAACCGTTTTGTTTTTCATGTGTGTTTTGGTTTTTTATTTTCGATAAAATTAATTTGATCATGGTTACATCATCTAAATAATGTTAAAAATAATATAAAAATAATATATAATCATTATATATTTATTTATAGAAATCCATAAATCTTATATATAGAAAATTATTTACACTATTCATAAAGATCGTATATCGTACATACACATGAATGTCATTTCCGTTATCTCGACGAATGAAATGAAATGAATGAAAAAATTATTAAAACTATATAGAATCATTTTTCTATATTATGTATCATATATTCTCATTAAATAAGCCCTCATTACCATCCATTTAAAAATAAAATGAAAAACTTGTCATATCGCTTCGTGGAGGCGATATTGCAATCCTACACACGATCGTCGTTATCATTTTCCAAAATATTAGGAGGTAAGACAATAGATTTGATATTATAATTCTATAAGTATAATAATATCATAAATATAATAAATTCAATTTAAATTCATCATTATATCCAACTGTGAGAGGCAGTTTTAGAAAAAAAAATTACATCAGTTCACGAAGCGGCTGTCCGCCATACACACGATAGATGGTTTCATTTCCAATTTAATAGAAGGGGATATGGATATAGGTTATTACATTGACATAATAAAATATTAGTATTTTAAATATAATAATTTTATTATATCATTATAGTTAGAGAATATTTTAAGGAGTTATAATAAGAAATAATACAAAAAAAATCAGTTAAGAGAGATTCCTATTATTCAGACAACTTCCATTAGTTTTGACTAAAATTCTTATTTGGAGGGATTAATAAAAAAATATGTAAACTAGGATGTGGAAAGTGAATTAAAAAGTAGATTTGGACTGATATTTGCCAATCCAAATTGGTTTTCAATTATGAACAGGAGAGGGGAGGGTGTGTCCTTTTATATATATGGGAGAGGACACACTTAGAAATTTTGAAAAGAAAAATTTATAGACACCTTTTAAATATGAATCAAGGATATAAAATGGATAATTATAAAATTTTAGATGATATAAGGTTAAAATATATCCATCAAATAGTAATTTTATGAGTTTTTAGGTTATTTTAGCCGTTTTTTTAGTTTAACCCCCATTAAACCCATTTTAAGGTAGCTAATATCTCATAATCCCTTTGAAATATTTATGAAATTTTTTGGTAGCCATAATATATGATTCATTTTGGTTACCTTTATATCTAGTACATAGAATCTCAATATAAAAAATATCAGGTTAAAAAGTTGTCAAATAAAGTAGGTACACAACTATTATTTTGAATTCTATCTAATTTACACTATCTACTTTAATATTTTTAGACAATTTCATACACACTTTTATGGGTATAAACATTGGATTGGAATCTTACATATCAAACATGTTTTTTTAATTCTATAGAATAATTCTATTTGGATTAGAAAATATAACTATCCATTTTCATCCCATGTAATCCTAAGAAGTATCTCAACTCACCAAGCATAGAAATATCAAATTTCTACTTCATTTGGGGTGAAAAATCATGAAATGAATTCTCAGGGTCACCTCTAAAAATGAAATCATCAATATAAAAAATTACAATAAGTGCATATATTTTTATTTATTTAATATATAAGTCGTTTCTACCTTACCTTTGATATATTTCAATTCTATTAAGAAGATATAAATAATTTACTACCATACCTTTAGGGATTGTTTTAAGATATATAGAAACTTCTTCAAATTTCACTCTTATACCCTTATCATCAAGCATAAAAGTATAAAGCAACTCAATATATATATCTTTTTTAATATCACTATTTAAAAAAGCCTGGATTGAATCCATTTGAAAATTTTTGTGTCATCTATGCACTTACACAATATGAGACATTATTTCAGCCTCTAATCTTGTATCCAATTATTATTTTTTAAATAAACCCCTTAAACTTTTGAGTATCATTTATATACAAGTTGATATTTAATTTTTTCTGACAACTTTACAAGATCAGTTTTTTTTTCAAAATACCAACTTGGTAGAAATGATATTTTTTAGGGATTTCCTTGGATATGGACCCTAGTGGAAATTTTATCAATTTTACATAGCTCCTAATTCAAATCCTGAATACACTATTTATATTTAAAGGATTTAACAAGTGAATATAGATCAATGTGAGAGATTAAAGCAATTTAATCTTCTACCTACAACTATCTTATGATTTTGGATGATTCTAAATAATTTATAATAATATTTTTTAAATATATATGGTTATTTATCTTTTTATATTTATATTTATGAATCTTAGAAATATCCTCTTCATCATCAGTTTGATTGAAATCAATAACAATTGTACATGGTTCAACATTAAGTTCTTTTTTACAGATATATCCAGAAAATTTTGTATTATTTTAATCATCTTATTTAAAATGTACTAAATTTGGATCATGTTTTATAGGGGTTTTAAATTATTTTTGCAACATAATAATGAACCCCCTTGTGAAGCATCATATTCTAGCAGTTTTAGCATTTCTCATTAGACATGTATATAAGAAAAACACCTTCCTCGGATTTCTCATCAAATTTACCCAAATTTGACTCCATGATTTTGATGATGCAAGATATATAAAAAACTCTAAAGTAAATTATTATAGGATTATTTTTAAAAAAACATTTTATATGATGTTTGATTTGAATTTACCCTAAAAATGAATCGATTTTGAATGCAGAAAACAATACACACTATATCCCCCCAAAAGAATTTTATCTTCTAAACCCAAGAAGCACTATTCTCCCAATTCCCACAATACGACTATTAATTATTTTGGTAATACCATTATATTTTGGTGTTTAATAGATTCTATATTGATGTATTATCCTACAAATTTCATGATAATGTTCAAAATATCTTTCTATGTACTCCTTCCCATTATCTGATCTTAATTTATTGATAAGGATTCCACATTTTCATTGAACTTATCTATTATATATATGGAACATTCCCACTACAATAGACTTGTTATTTAAATATAAAACTCTTGTAATTATTTTTAAATCATCTATTAATGTGATAAAATAGAACTCAAATTTTTAGACTAATGTCTCATAGGCCCGTAAGTATACCAATAAATTAATTCAAGATGCATTGTTGATTGTGTATTCATTCTCATGGTCTTATCTTTGACTATTTCACCTTTTTAGTAGGTTTTAAAACCCGATTTATATCTCAAATAAAATAGGGTAGATCCCTCACAACATTGTTTTTGGAATATTACCTCAATTATTTTGGATAGTATGGTCACGTCTTCTATTTCAATGATGTTTTCCTTCTTTGAGATGAGATAAAAAGAATTACTTAGTCCTTCAATCTGAAAAATATTCCCACTAATTTATTCTTCTTGAGAAATTAACCTTCCATATTAAATTATTTTATTAAGGAAATATTTTTTATTAAATAGTATCTCATTACCCTCATTAAATAGTTATCTAACTCTGAAAAGGTTATTCTTGAGTTCAAAATAAAAAAAACTCCTTATGTGGGTTCAATTTTTATTACTCAATTTCATCACTACCAACCCACTTAACTTTCAATGAACTTTAATTATAAAAGAAAAATCTCCATCATAATGCACCTCAATATTCTTCAAGAGTTTTTTATCTCCTAATATAAGTGATAAGAGTACACTACCAAGAATCTAGGGTTTCTCTTCTTACTATAATTCAAATCTACCACTGTAATTAATTATTTTTTTACCTTTATTCTTTGTTTAATATAATCACCTTTAGAAATTTGTTGTTATGGAGTTATAATAATGTTAAAACAGTTCCAAACATAGTGACATTACATATCAAACCCTCCATATATTTCCTCAAGAACATGAACTCAATTTTGTATAGGAGTTATACACGAGTTCTCACTTTCTATTTTTCTCTTCACAGGTTTGTTACTTCTATCATATGAGTATATTCCCCAAATCTCCTAACATATTTGGTTACAAGGGAGGGAAATTTTTTACTAGAAACCACACATTTTTTCTTTATAGGTTTCAAAAAAAACATTAATGACCCTTGAAATTAAAAATATATAAAATTGATGAGTATATCTTGAAAAATATTCTATCTATTTTAGTATAAAATATTCCTTCTTTTTTATTGATTTTTATAAAAATTTAATCTTATGTTATCTCCCCCCTCCTTAAATATTTTATAATTTCTTTGGGAGTTTATGGAAATATTAGTTTACCCATAATTTTTTATGGGGATCATACTATTAAACTATATATATTTTAAATTTACAGATTTAATAGGTCTAGAAATTACCTGATTATCCATTCAACTTTTTCTGTGAATTCTGAGATGATTCCACCTTTACTTCAACAAATTTTTTATGATGACCCCCTCACTACAAATATACCACAATGAGGAGAGAGAGATAATGACCTTGATTCCCACCTGCAATAGTCCCCAAGTTGGAGACTATGACCGAGGGTAAAAAATATCATGAAATGGGAGGCATTACCCTCTATAATAATATAGTATCGGGAGATATGATGAATCATCCAGAAGAAACATGATTAAATAATAATAAAAAACCATCCCATAATGTATTTATAAAATAATAATAAAAATAAAAGTCTCCAATGTAAATAAGAAAATATAAAACTAAAGCATCGAATCAGTAACTATCCAACAGTTTAATCTAGAAATGTCTAGGAAGATTCATATAATCCTATAGGAAACCTGAATATATATATATATATATAGGGTGAGCATACAAGTATAATCAGTAGGGAAATTAAATTATCTCATGCACATGTGAAAGGAGCATACAAATTCACCCGTGACAAAATAACATAACCAACATCACCTAAATAGGTTAACTATCCATGAAAACCTCACCAAGGCATGCTCACAAACTAATGAAAGCCATAAAATATAAAATATTAATAATCATATCGATAAAGGGTACCCCACACTGCTTTCCCACTGTTATGTCGCTCTCAGACCCAAATGGTGTATGCCCTCAAACTCCCTTATCTTTCACATTCCACACTGCGCCATATAAACAGTTACATCACATCATGCTTGTAGACACCTGAGATTTCCACCCCATAAACATATCCACATCACATATCTCCTGAAGACACATTGGCTATCACATCATAACCACTTCCATAAACAAAGTAGTATGGTATCATGAACATGTAGAGCATTAACCTCATTCCCCCCTCCAACCATGTATGAACCCCACTATAAGCCGCCCCACAAGTACTTTAATATCACACATCTCCCAAAAAAGCCTGGGATATCACAACCTAAAAATAATACACTAACATACCTTAATACATTATATCAAATGAAATACCTACCTTGCCTAGAAGAGATAGCGGGAAAGGGCGGGTACCCATCCATCCTTCCTTCACATTAATTTTTGAGAAAAAACTCCCTTGTGACTCTGTGGGTGTCAGCACATTGTGCTTGATGTGGGTGGGGTGAATATAGAAATCACAAGTAATATAAACTTATATATATATATATATATATGTATGTATGTATGTATATCCACACACAAGCTCAACCTATGGGTTAACAACCAAACTCTAATCAACTCTCAAAATTATGAATTTCGATTCCACATCTAAATGTAGAACACCACACATGACAATTCCACAAGTCACATCACCAACCAATTCCATTTAATCAACACATTATTTTCATGATTTATCAAAAATCATGTTTTACTGTACAACCCTCCGTTTAATTATTCATTATCTATTTCCAACCCACTAAAAAAACCCAACCCATGTCATTTCAATCATTTTTAAATAAGAAATTTATTCCATCACTTATCGAGAATCTAGAACAACCCAACCATATATCTCAAGAAGCTTATCATCCCTAGTGTACCATGTCCTAGCCACCCCAAAATCATGGAAAAATAAACCAACTCACAGTCCCAAAAGCAAGACCAAACAAACCATCACACCCCCCCCAAAAGAATGGCCAACCAAACCATATCACTATCCAAAAAGAATGAAAAAACAAATCACCATCCCAATATTCCCCAACCACACATCGCTGTCCCACAAGCACGACCACATATCACAACACATCAAAACCCATTTGACAAATTTACAAAGGATATTTTGTCATATTCCACTTTATTTTAGAAGAATTTTCACACAAGCCATAATCCCATTGGGTAACACCCCAAGATTCAACACATAAATTTAATATTGAATGCATGAAATACTAAGTCTATAAAAAACAACACTTTATTATAACCTATTCAATAAACATAATTTTTCCACCTCTGTGATTTGAATTTCGAGAAACTAACATATACAGTTGCGTTCAGTAAGATATTTAGAGTCTCATAAGACAAACTTAAATTTTGGTGAATAGTAACATACCCTTATGAATAGTAATATGAAACTTATGAATAGTAAATCATATTATTATTTTATTGTCTTAAGGTTATAAGATAATGAGATCTTGATTAATTTTTCAGGCTCATATAAAACAAAATATAGATTTAAAATTGTTATTTTTCAAATAAATTATAATTTTATTTAAAAATTAAATTAATGATATTTAGAAAATTATTTTCAAAAAATAGAGTTCATTTTTTAATTCTACACATCAAAAAATGGTTAGTGTGAATTTTTGGGATTTTTTTGAAATACTCAATTTTTTTTTGAATAGTAAAATACAGTAATTTACCGTATATATACATTATCAGTTAAATTCACTATTAATAGCATCATGGATGAACTAATCACAATTGGTTCGAATTTACATGCACATATTACTACTATTGGTCACAATAATCAATACAATTGGTTTTCTTTGGAAAAATAATAAAATAATGAGTAAAATAATGGGAAAACACTCCTCTCCTCCACTATAATCCCCTCACTCCCTCTTCTCTTCACTCCTCTAAGACTTGAAGATCATCAAATTTCTACTCAAATACCCTTTCCTAGTCACTACCCACATCTTGGAGATCTTTATCTTTCCAAAATACCAAAACTCATTCCCTTAAATAGATTCTCAAGGAAGTGGATTCAATAAGTAAAGTAACATTCTATTTTTTCAATTTCATTTCAAGTTCCTTTCAATTGTTATCCTCTCCTCACCTAATCTATCCAAATGACTATAATAACTCCAGTATCATATATATACTAAAATTATATCATGTTAATGGAAGAAACAACATCTTCATCCTTACTCTATCTCTTTTATTTTATAAATGAAATCATCATCCATGATGTTCCAATTTACAACCTTCTTGGATGAAAATGTTTCATTCTTCAATTTCCCCTTTAATAATGGTAATAAAACCATTTTTATGGTTTAAATAGGATATAATATATGTATTATAACCTGTTTAATATTTAGTAACCACTATATGTACAGAATATTAAATCATATGACCAAACTAGTTCCTAATAATCAAAATACCACTAAAATAATCTAAGTGATTGTCATTAATATTTCATATAATATTGCATACTCATTCAATGTAACCAAATGATATAAATGATAATTAACACCTATGAATGTTCATAAATAATATATAAATTCAATTCTGGATATTTACATCCATTCCACATGAAGTCCATTACTTAAAAACAAGTGAACCGATTATGAAAATAAAAAAAACGAACACTCCGGGACGACAAAATTCAAAATTATAGTGTATCAATAAGGACATAAATGAACTAAAAAAATTATGATAAATTAAATACATGACTAATATCTTGTGAATTATGTTTTTAATGAGTCTAATTTCATATTCCAAGACCATAAGGTCAATAGTAAAATATTTGAACTTAAGGTAAGGGTTTTCTACCTGAACCTCCATTTTCATTCGGGTTACTTTTATTCTCTACTTACATCAATTAATTTCTTATTTATTTATATGTAATCCTCATACATTATTTTATTATTTTATATACATGTGTAAAAAATATAATCTTATTTTCATTTACAGATATTTAAATGTTCTAAAAGGATATTTCAAAAATTCTTCCTGTAATACAAGCCTAATTCAAGGGAATTTCTAAAATTATTACCTATTTTCAAAGGAAATCTATAATATGTTTTTGAAAACCATTATCTTTATAAATTATATCTTAAAAAAAATACTATCCTATTTCACTTTTAGTTTTAAACAAATATTTTTCCAAAAGAACTCTTCTTTTCAATGTAAAAGAGCATTTATCTCAAAAATTACTCGATGATTTTATTAGAGTATTTTCATGTATTTCAACAATATTGTTGATTATTATGTGTTACTGGGATTAATATTTTATGATATCATATACCATTTAATTTTTTATGATTATTTTGACTATGGATGTGCTATCTTAAAACCATTCCCCAATTTACTCTGAATGGTTAGTGTTTATGATTAATATTCGGGAAAAGTTATTTAAATTTCATATATTAGTTTCAATATAAATGTTTATGTTGTTTTTATTTATAAACATTCATATGAGGAATGAATTAGACTTAGTAAGTGTCAGGTGGGGACCTCTATAGCCTCTGGGTGCATCAGTAGGTCTCATTAGACAAATTATGGTCTTGGCACGAGGCCTTGACAAAATGGATATTTATGGTCTTGGAAAGAGGCCTTGAAGGTATGATTATGATGTCTTGAATTATGAATTCCATCATTATAAAAATAATATAGACATTTCATGAGGTTATTCAACTAGTATAATACCCATGATTATGTTTTACTATGGAATCATTTATTCATCTCTTATTCCTATCATAACGTGTTTAGGTTTATTTTTAAAGGCATGTGCTTTTAGTTATTCACCATGAATAATGTTTATGTTTATGATATCTTTCATTTTATTGCTTACCCTTACTGATAATTTGATCTCACCCCTTTTGTATGTTTCATTTTCTCAATACATGAAGAAGTTAATTATGATTGACCTGCAAGGATAAACTTGTAATTGTGGATGTTCCCAAAAAAAAGTATATGTTGTATTTCATTTCAAGTTGTAATATTTATCTTATGTATGTATCTTAGTCCCCTTCTGAGGCATCCTCTTCTCAATATTTATCTGACGTGTTGGTCATGTGCTCCTTTCTCTGTCGGTCAAGTGCATTGGTCTTCAAGGAGGTTCTGGGAGGTGCGATTCGAGTTGCTTTGGGTCTCACGGAGGGCGTCTGGACCATCGTTAATGTTTGTTGTTTGAAATGTTATGTTTTTATGGTATTTTGGCAGTGATGTTGGAGTTATACCATGGAGTTTTTGAAGATAGTGGTGGTGATGGGTGGACGTCTTGGTTCTGCTTTCTCCGGTTCCTGGCTCTGACAGTGATGGTTGACGATGACGAAGGGGGTGTTCCATCCAACGATATGGTGACTCTGGAAGTGATGGTTACGACAATGATGTTCAATGATATTGGAGACAACATGATGATGACTACAGGTGATGATGACAATGACAATGATTTCTTCATCTTTCCTTGATGTAGCGGCTACGCGATTTGTAGAATCCATCACTGACGCGACAGTTCTCGTGGTGTTGAATCTTGATTCAATTTTTGAATCTATGGATTGTTTTTAATTTTGGATGTGTCAAGTGGTGTTTCTGGTCATGTGCAGTTCCCACTTTTGCCTCAAAGTGGTTATTTTGAAAATAATAAAAAAATGATTTGGAGGGAAAAAATACCAATGTAATAAAATAAGGCACCAGCTCTGGGAAACTAGGGTCAGGTCCTTACATTTGGTATCAGAGGAAGTTTAGTAGAAAACTTTGAAACTAGATTTAGAGAGCGTAGATTAGATAACTAACCCCTAAGATAGTCTATTAGGATAAAACATACAAGAAAATCTTGGAATTCTTTGTAAGGAATAGATTATGTGGATCTTTCTAGAAAATACATCCTTGTCTGGATACTAAAAGTTGACATGGTTATGGCACATGTGTACCTAGGAGTGAAAACTCCGACAAGGAGTTTCGAGCTTTACCCAGGGTATCCTGGTACACAAAAATGGGCCTTACTACGCACTTTTTTTGACACTCATATAGGATTTTCTTAGGATAATTCAAATTTTCTTTACAATCCATTATGATGGATTTAAATTTAAATTTCTCCTCAAAGAAATAATGTTTATGATTATGAGATTAACTATGTATATGATTTCAATTTATGCTAAATATTTGTATATATTGAGATTATACATTATGATTCATAACATAATATAGTGTATGAAATTATTTAGAAATAACGATTAGTGTAAGGAATGTAAACCACATGAACACACGTATACCATGAAGGGATTGCCCTCCGATGCAGGATAATGATGTCAGATCTGGAGCTACAACTAGTGCTGAAAAACTTACTACTATACTGGGACAACTTTCTCAGGTTATGAACAATAACCTTACCTGTATGGAGCATCCTGATCCATGACGTGGAGGAGCTATGTTGGATCACTTTATGCGACTACAACCTCCATCATTAAATGGGAGTACAAACCCATTTGTATTTGTGTAGTGGATAAGTTCCCTAGAGAAAATATTTATCACTTTGGGTTGTAACAAAAGAGATAAGGTTGTCATGGTATTTTATCATATATCAGGATATGCGGATCAGTGGTGGTTGTTAATCCAAAACACAAAGGATAAGGAAGAAATAGAAGAGATGGAATAGAGGTATTTTAAGGAAATCTTCCTAGAAAAATATTTTCCCCATGAACATCGAGTGGATATCGAAAGGAAATTCCTAAATCTAAGGTAGAAGGAGTATGAAAATGTTTCAAATCAAAAATATAACTTCACAAGGTTAAAAAGACATGTGATAGACTACATATGCAATCCAAGGAGCAATATTGATCGATTATTTGATGGTTAAAACCATTTCTCTTAAGGGAACTAGTCTCCAAAAGTTTCTCATCATATGAAGATATAGTCTCAAGTGATATTAAGATAGAAAATTAATTTTCTAAGTCTTATGAATTTAAAGGAAAACAAGAGAAGAAGAGGGATGCTGAAAACTCTAGAAAATAAGATAAGGAAATGGGGAAGAAGGGAAGAGTTGACCTTCTATCCTATAGTAATTGTGGGAAAAACACACTGGAATGTTCCTGATGGGAATGGGAGTCTATTACAAGTGCAGAGAAAAAGGCCACCTATCTCGGGATTGCAAGGGAAAGAAAAAAAGCTATCAATGTTCGATGATACAATTGTAGAGATATGTGACATTATGCACATGACTATCTTAATCATTAGGGAAACATTCTACGAAGAAGGCCAAAGGAGAAAGGCCAAGATTATTTGGTTACAACTATAGAGGTTGAAGTTTTTAATGATTTGGTGGTAGATACTTTAATCATTTCCTCTAACTTAGCCAATTCATTATTTTATTATGGATCATCGCATTCTTTCATATCTTCCCATTTTTTCAAGAAAATTAGATATTTCCAATTTTATTTAATAAGGGAGTTTTTAGTCAAAACTCCTAAGGGAAGTATCATTACAGCAAATTTGCATCCAACAGTCCCCATTATGTCATATAAACATTCTTTATCTACTAATTTTATTATCATACCCACGATTGACTTTGATATAATACTCAGTGTGGATTGGATTTCAAACCATGATATGAAAATTTATTACAAGAAGAAGAAGGTTACAAATTTTTAGGACAATGTGGAATCCCTTATCTTTAGGGAAGAAACATCACCATATGATTATCATCTAGATCCACCCCTAGTATCTCTATTAAATTCAATTATTAGGGAGGAAGGGAATGAAATAAATATGAGTGAGGAATAGAATGTTCAAATAGAGGATGTACCTACTGTGCAAGAATATGTTGTAGTATTTCTAGAGGATTTACCTGGACATTCTCCAGAGTGGGAAATTGAGTTTTCTATTTACTTAATTCCTGATTCAAGGCCCATATCAAATAACCCTTATAGAATGTCCACTATTGAAATAGTGGAACTGAAGAAACAACTAGAGTAATTGAGTGATAAAGGATTTATTCACCCTAGTGTTTCTCTATTGGGAGCCCATGTTCTTTTCATTTATATGAAAGATGGATCCATGAGGTTGTGGATCGACTACCTAGAGATCAATGCCATAACAAAAAAGAACAAGTATCACTTACCTCATGTTGATGATTTATTTGATCAACTTCACGGAGATCAATATTTTTTGAAGATTGAAATTTGATCTGGATATCAATAGTTTCTTATCAGAGAGGAAGAAATACCAAAAACAACATTTCAAACCAGGTATGGGCATTACAAGTTTACAGTAATGTCTTTTGGACTAACTAATTCACCCTATGTTTTCATGGATGTAATGAATAGAGTTTTTAAAGAATATCTTGATGAATTTGTGGTGGTATTTATTCGTGATATATTGGTATACTTCAAAACCTTTGAAGATCAGGAAAATCACTTGCACACTATTCTGAAGACTCTTAGAAGAAATGAATTATTTGGGAAGTTTATCATGTGTGAATTTTGGTTTTAATAGGTTTCCTTTATTGGAAACATTGTCTCTAATAATGGAATATCTGTTGATCCTATGAAGGAAAATGCTATTCAATAATGGCCTACTCTAACAAACATAAATGAGGTACATAGTTTTATTGTTTTAGAAGGTTATTATCGGCATTTTATTCAGAAATTATCCCATTTATCCAACCTAATGACCAAGATTACATTTAAAGTGGTTAAGTTTGTATGGACAAAAGAATGTGAGGACTGTTTTGAAGAATTGAAGAGGAGATTAGTGAAATCTCTGATCCTAACCCTATCATTGAGGAATGGTGGGTTTGTGATCTATAGTGATGCATCGAAGAAATGACTTGGTTGTGTCCTTATACAGAATGATAGAGTTATTTCCTATTCATCATGGCAGTTAAAAATTCATGAACAAAACAATGCTACTCATGATCTTGAGTTAGCTACTGTGATATTTGCTCTAAAAATATGGAGACACTATCTCTACTTTAAAGGATGTGAGATATATACAGATCACAAGAGTATGAAGTATATATTCTCACATAAAGTACTCAACATGAGGGAAATTTTATGGCTCTAAATACTCAAGGATTATTATTGTACCATACACTACTACCTTGGAAAGGCAAATAAGGTAGCTGATGCATTTACCAGGAAGGATCATGGAGTTTTCAACAAAATATGCATTAACAAGGATTATTTGTACATGGATATAGTGAGGATGGATATAGAAATTATCAAAGAAGGTGAAACATCACTATTTTTTCATTTGTCTACCAAACCATCTTTATTAGAAAGGATTAAAATATCTCATCCTGATGATGAGAAACTACAAAAGAAAATTAATGTTGTGAAAGAGGGAAAGTTGGCTGACTTCGTATGTGAAGATGGAATTATGAAATTTGGAAGAGGATATGTGTTTCGTATATAACTGAGCTAAAAAAGGAGTTATTGGACAATTACCATAGCTCAAATTTCTCTATAAACCTTGGTATCACTAAAATGTATAGAGATTTTAAGAAATATTTCTGGTGGGATAACATGAAGAAGGAAATTTCTGATTATGTATCAAGATGTTTAGTCTGACAACAAGTGAAGGTTGGATGATAATATCCTAGAGGAGTCATGAAACCTCTACCTATTACTACATGAAAATGGGATAACATCCCCAAGGATTTTGTCACTGAATTACCCAAAACTTTAAGAAAGAATGATGCAATATGGGTAATTATAGATCGACTTACAAAATCTGCAAATTTCCTCACTATAAGGGAGGATATACCATTGGATCGTCTTGCATGAATCTATATCAATGAATTTGTAAGACTTAATGGAGAAAATATTTCAATAATATCTGATCAAGATCCTCGATTTACATCAAAATTATGGAAAATTATTCAGAAATATTTGGATACTAAGTTTCACTTGAGTACTGATTATCATCCTCAAACTGATGGTCAATCACAAAGGATGATCCAAACTTTAAAAGAAATGTTGAGATCATGATTTTTTGACTTTTTAGAAATCCGGGATCAGAATTTACCATTGGATGAGTTTTCCTACAATAATAATTTCCATTTTATTATTAAAATGGCACCATATGAAGCATTGTACGTAAAGAGATGTCGTACAATAACATGCTGGGATGAAGTTGGTGAAAGGAAGATAGTGGGCCCAGAGCTTATAGAGGAAAAACAATGAAGATAAATATTATTCATGTTCATATCAAAAAAGCTCAATGAAGAAGAAAAAATTTATGCTGATAATCGAAGGAAGGATTTGGATTTAGAAGTGGGAGATCATGTTTTCTTAAAAGTATCTCCATGGAAGGGTGTTATAAGATTTGGGACGAAAGGGAAACTGATCCCTAGGTACATAGACCCTTTTAAAATTATGGAGAGAATTGGAGATTTTTCTTATCATTTGGATATGCCACCTAGCCTATCTAAGGTACAAAATGTGTTCCATGTCTAATTTTTGAGAAAGTGCATGCCATACCCAACACATTTCCTCAATTCTAAAGGTATAGAATTGGAACATGACCTATCTTACTATGAAGATCCTATCTGAATTCTGGACACTAAAGAACAAGTGTAAAGGAATCAGACAACTTAATTAGAAAGGATACTTTGGAAAAATCATAAAATCGAAGAGGCAACATGGGATCCTGAGGAGCTTATGATAAAGAACTTCCCAAATCTTTTTGTGAGGTAACATTTTGGTAATTTTAGGGATGAATTTTTTTTAAGAAGGGGATATTGTAACACCCCAAGATTCAGTGCATAAATTTAATATTGAATGCATGAAACACTAAGTCTCTAGAAAACACTACTTTGTTATAATATAGCCATTAAACCTAATTTTTCCACCTCTATGATTTGAATTTTAAAAAAGTGACATACACGGTAGCATTTAGTAAGATATTTATAGTCTGATAAGACATACATAATTTTTGGAGAATAGTAACAGACCTTTATGAATTGTAATATGAATATAAATATGACCCTTATGAATAGTAAATCATATTATTATTTTATTTTCTCAAGGTTATAAGATAATGAGATCTTGATTAATTTTTCATGGTGATATAAAATGAAATCTAGATTTAAAATTTTTATTTTTTGAATAAATTATGATTTTATTTAAAAATTAAATTAATAATATTTATAAAATTATTTTCAGAAAATAGAGTTCATTTTTGAATTCTACACGTCCAAAAATGGTTGGAGTTAATTTTTGGGATTTTTCTAAAATACTAGAATTTTTTTATGAATAGTAAAATGCATTAATTTAGCGTATATATATACATTTTCAGTTAAATTCACTCTTCCTAGAATAATGTATGATGTAAGAAAACTTGGTTAAAACTCGCAGAAACATATTACTTTTCTTGGTCACAATAATCAATACTATTGGTTGAATTTGGAAAAATAATTAAATAACGAGTAAAATAATGGGAAAACCCTCCTCACCTCCACTATAAAACCCCCCTAACTCCCTCTTCTCTTCACTACTCTAAGCCTTAAATATTCTCATAGTTTTTTCCAAATACCCTTCCCTGATCACTCTCCACATCCAGGAGCTCTTTGTCTTTCAAAAAGACCAAAACCCCTTCCCTTAAAGAGATTCTCAAGGAAGTGGATTCAAGAGGTAAATTCACATTCTATTTCTTTCAATTTCATTTAAAGTTATTTTATATTGTTATCCTCTCCTCACATCCTCTATAAAAATGACCATGATAAATCTAGTATCATCTATATACTGGAATTATATCATGTGAATGGAAAAACCATCATAAATAGTATTACTCTTTCTTTTATTTTATAAGCAAAATCATCGTCCGTGAGGTGCTAATTTACAACCTTCATGGACGACGAAGTTTCATTATTCAATTTTCTCGTCAATACTAGTCAAGAAACCATTTATTGGTTAAAATGATATAATATATGTGTTATAACCTCTTTAATATTCAGGAACCAGTATATGTACATAATATTAAATCATATGACCAAACTTGTTCCTAATAATCAAAGTACCACTAAAATAATCTATGTGATTGTAATTAATATTTCATCTAATGATACATCCTAATTCCATGTAACAAAATGACATAAATGAAAATTAACACTTATGGATGTCTATAAATAATATGTAAATTCAATTCTGAAGATTTACATCCATTCCACATGAACTCCATTACTTAAAAACAAGTGAACTGATTATGAAAATCAATAAAAGAAAAACTCCAGAACGACGAAATTCAATATTATAACTTATAAATAAGGACAGAAATGAAATAAAAAATTATGATAAACTAAATAAATTTATAATAGGTTAGGAATTAATTTTTTAATGAGTCTAATTTCATATTCTAGGACCATAAGGACAAGAGAGGAACATTCAGACTTAAGGTAAGTGTTTTCTACTCGAAACTCCATTTTCATTCGGGTTACTTTTATTCCCTACATACCTCAATTAAATTATTATTTATTCATATGTACACATCATATATTCTGTGATAATTTTCAATATATGTGTATAAACTAGCATCCTACTTTCATTTATGGGTAGTTAAATGTTTTAAAATTATCTTTCTAAAATTCTTCCCTTAATACAAGCCCAATTCAAGGGAATTTCGCAAATTCTTACCTATTTTGAAGGGAACTATATAATCTGTTTTTTAAACCATTATCTTTATAAAATATGTCATTATATTATGAATATAATATCTTAATTCACTTCTGGTTTTATACAAAGATTTTTTAAAAATAACTCTTCTTTTCAAAGTAAAAGAGTATTTATCTCGAGAGCCAGTCGATGATTTTATAAGAGTATATTCATATGTTTAAACAATCTTGTTGATTATTATTTTTTTGGATTAATATTTTATGATATGATCTACCATATTTATTCAATAGATTGTGATTTTTTTCTGTGGATGTTCTATCTTAAACCCATTCACCAATTTACTCTGAATGGTTAGTGTTTATACTTACTGTTTGAGGAAATTTATTTACATTTCAAATATACTAAACTACTCGGTCCTTTAGGATGCATATTCCTTGTTTGTATGCCAATGTGATAAAATAAAGAATTGGATCTGGGAAATTGGGTTCAATTCCTAACACATTGTAACTATTTCATTATCAAAAAATAATTTGTTAGTAAATTTACATTTTAGGGTTATATCACAAAAATCATAACAAAAGAAGCGGTCACAACACACATCATCCAGCTCAAACAAAACCCCCAATGACAACAATTTTTAGTGGGGCATCAAGTCCATACAATCACAATATCACAATAATATAAAATCTGTAAAAGCATGGGAAACATTCTCATTTACCCTTTAAATTTAAATTTACCAAATTCTTTATCTTTTATTAATCCGGAACAGCCATAACCTATAGTAAACTAAAGAAAAATCCTCCCACATGATACACAATAAATAGATATGAGGGATTCTCTACCTCAATGAAGTTTTTCTGAGTCCCTACACCCCACATGTTGAAGAGGAATGCCCATAAACCACAACCACACCATGATAAATCTTGGTTAAACCTACATTGCACTGAAAGATCATAAAAAAGCCCAAATAGACAACCAAAACAAAACCAACATCACTGTAGAAAATCCCCAGAAGAATAATGGAGGAAAGCCAACCAAGTAAGTGAGGATAACCTCTTATGGATTTCCAATGGTGATCCACTAGAACCAAAGAATATAATTAAAAGTAAGAGGGATTGAATAACCCATTAAGGTGTATAGGGATCTTTCAAAATGAGAGATAAGGGAGGTGACAAATGAAAATAAATTTGGATGAGAAATGGACTTAAAACTTGGAATCCTGTAGGTTTTTTGTCATGTAACCATTACACGACATGTAATCCTTTGGTTTCTAAAAGTTTCTATATTTCACCATAAAATGAGTCTCCTTGAAGTATTAAATTCCCAAATTTATTACATGCCATCAATCCGACTTACATGCTATATACCCTTTACATGGGATACCCCTTATCCATATAAAATCCCTGAACCACCTGCCTACACAAGCCATTAACCACTATTACACACCATGTAACACATTTATATGGTGTGTGTTTCTTAAAGTTTCTCTCTTATAGCTCCAGATTCCATAGAAAACTCCCAAAACCTCACCCGAACACCTCCATACCGTAAAACTGGAAAAGTAACAGACAAGAAATGAAAAAATGGTTACATTTTTCATAATAAATCTTTATTTATACAAGGGAATTATTATCCTTAATACCCCATGATTTTTAATTCCTAGGTTCTTTTTCTTGAGTATCCATAATATTATCTAATTATTTTATAACTCTATCTTATTCATTTACTTTTACCTTTATAATTTTGATCTACTATATATACTCATTATTCTTACTATGAAAATCATCTTCAACTTTCTTCATCCTATCAACCTCCTTATTAAAAAAATTTCACTTTTTTGTACCTTGTATTCCTTTCACAACTGAATTAAAGTTCCATCCTCAATATATGAATCATATAAGTTTTATCTCTTTATTTTTATCCACTATTGGAGTTGTCTTATTTACTTTAAATATGTATCATAAATTTAGTTTCTTTTCTAGTATGTTCCTCTTATGACTCACTACTTAAGGAAAAGTTGTATTCTTCCTCTTTTTGAGTAATTCTTCTCTTTTTCCTTCTAAATGTATTTTTTTATTTCATGAAATTTCCTATAAATTTTATCATACTTTCATATTGACTTCCATTATGGGTTTTCTTCTTCTTCTTCATCCTAATATGAATTCCTAAATTTTTTATTCTATGAAAATATAGATAAAAAATTATAATTACACCACATTTAATATATTAATGTGTAATATATCTATTATATGTACATTTTCCACTATTTAGATATTTGTATATGAGATCTATAATTTGGTTATGGTTCTTATCACTCTCATCATATTAATCTGAATCACTTGGGGGCATAAATAGTTCTTCCTACTTGATATTCATATTGTTTAAATATTTTAAATCCATTTATTACTTTTCATTTTTGTTGAAAGTATATAATTTTTTATCTAAAAATCTAAGAGATTATTATACATATCATTAAGAGATACATCTTGGATTTTTTCCAAAGTTGATATATTTTGGTAAAATTTATTTGAAAATTTGTTCATTATTATTTGAAAATAGTTGAATCAATGAACTTATCCACAAAGATTCTAATATAAACAAATATCTCATTTAACCCTTATGAAATAACCATAAACGTTTTCAACTTCAACCATTATTATATCTTCAAAATTTACCCTCCAAATATGGATATTTTCTTCTTTAATCATTGTGTTTCTTTTATATATGTTCTCCAGTTTCTCTAACATTTCCTTAGCTATATACAGCCTCATCACATTGTTGAACAATTTGATAGAAAAAATACTAGTATAGAATTTCTTTTATTACCATCTATCTCAAGACCCCTATTTTTTTGTAAAATCCATAACACCATCTTTTACAATTAGTTGATATCCCATATAGTTCTGATAACAGATATGGTAACTTTTAATTCCTCCACCCCTAAAAATTATTTCGATAAAAAAATTTAAGACCTATATTACTCATATAAATATAATTATTCTTCATAATATTTAGAGTATTAGAATCATAGGGTAACCATTTTAGCTCTGAGACCACTTTTAGAGATATGATTCAATAAGGCACCACTAGGATGTGTGGTGGATCATTAATAATATTTTCTTTTCAAATTTACTTTTTAACTTTACCCATATGACTAATTAAATTATATATTATCTCAATAAAATCACTCATCATCATTTTTATTGATGAATATTGAAAAAAACAACACACGGGTAATTTTTTCTAGTTTGATTCTTGATGTGGGAGCCTACCCTTTCCATGACATATTGTTTTGAGTATACAAAATATTTTATCATTATAAAATTAACCTGATTAAAAATTCATGAAATTGGAATACAAGTTTTGAGGATTTATCACCCACTTCTCTATAAAGGAATGTATCATACTCTTACCATTGTCCAAATCCTTGGTGATGCTTAGTTATGAACAACTGTTTATTCGATTATTTTCTTTCACTATATATTGAATCAGATCATCAATTTGTACCCCAATTTTTTACATCATATACAACATCCACTCTTATAAGGTTCTCAACTACTATGAAAAATGGACTAAAGTAGAAATAGATATTTCTTCCTCTCACTTGATCAGAAAAAACCAAATTTTGTATGAGAGGATGCATGCATGTACTAGTCTTATTCCTCACCAGCAAGCATCGATCTCAATAGTAGTTGAATCATCTTATCTCAACCTTTTCATAATATTTAATAGAGCACATGTCGTTTATTTATTCTTATTCCCTATTCTACATAGATAAATCTTTAATTAATTTGAGTATTATTGTCTTTCACAATTATTCAATAATATACACCTTTTATTTTTTTCTTATATTCACAAAATATATGTGAATAATACTATTTCAACTAGTTTTTATAAACCCCATCTTTTTCCATCGCACAAAAACTCTTAGTTAACATCATCCTCAAGAATATAGACAACCATCATAAAGAATGATTTTGAGTATTTGAATTTTAAATTTTCATGAGATTTATTCATGATATATCTCATTTATAATTCATGAATTTTGGATTGAATCTTTGCTGTTAACTAATCCCAAGATATTTTGGAAATACTCAAATAATAAAGAATCATCAAATTTTTGTCTTTATATTTCTCAGTATTTTTCTAAGTTAGATTATTATATGAGAATAAAAATATTATAGAAGATCCTCAAATCATCCACACACAGGTAAATTTTCTAATGGGACTTCAGATATCTTACACATGGGTATAATTCAATTCAAAATTTTCAAATCTCTCATGACCTGCTCAAATATCCAATGAATAGATAAATTAATTCATGCGCAACAAATGTTTTCTACACATATTTCAATTATCCTATGCAGTTCTCAAGTATCTTACATGTCGTTAAAATTCCTTATAAGTGTCCAATATCTCTTATATTCTTCCTAGATATCTTCCACATATATGAAATTCATTTTCCATTTGTTGAACATTGTAGTACCCCAAACATTTTATGTTATGTTTATCTATTCATCACTGAGTTACATTTTATTCATCACTGTGTACCTTTGAAAAAAAACTAGGTTATTTAGGAGATAGTTAAAACCTAGCCATTAAACATAAATTTCTCACTTCTATGTATTGAATTTTAAAAAATGGTCATCTAGAGTTGTGTTCAGTAATTCATTTGGAGTCTGATAGAACAAACTTGATTTTTGGTGAGTAGTAACATACCCATATGAATAGTAAGATAAATAGTAATATGGATAGTAAAATACCTTAATTAATAGTAAATAATAATATTATTTTATTTTCTTAAGGCAATAAGATAATGACATCTTAATTAGTTTTTCAATGAGAAATAAAACTAGTTGCACTTTAAGATTGTTATTTTTTGAATTAACTATGAACTTATTTAAAAATTAAATTAATAATATTTAGAAAATTATTTTTGAAAAATGGATTTCACTTTTGAAATCTACACATTGATAAATGGTTAGGTTGAATTTTGGGAATTTTTCTGAAACAGTTGATTTTTCAGTGAATAGTAAAAAATACAGTTTTTAGTTTCGGTGTGTTAATGACATCATTAATGATATAATAATGATGTCATAAATCTTTTAGACTTGTGTATAGTTAAATAATATTTTAGGAGTCCCAAGTGGATTATACCATGGGAAAATACCATGAGAAAGCCCATGGTTTTGCAAAAACCACTCATGAGGTGTCCCTTGAAAATTATTAAAATAATCCCTCACTTTTCTTATAAATACCAACTCTTCCCTTCATTGAATTCATTATCAATTCTCAATAAACGAATTTCTGGCCTCCTTACCTCCATATTAGTCCTCCCAAGGTTTCATAAAGCCCCCAAGGTCCCAACATTCAAGTTCTAAGGGTTATTCTACAAGGTAAGAAAATTCTCAATTTCTTTCTTTTTTTCCTTTCAAGTTCTCTTTTAAGTGGTATATCTTTCAAGTTTCCATACCATGTTCTTATTTTTCTTCTTATTATTGATCTAATATATATTATGATTAATTTATGGAATGGGTGACCCTTGTTCCCTCTTTTTTGAATATTTTATAAAACCATGTTACGTAGCTGTTAGGATGCCAAATGTTTGTAAGCGATTTCAAAATTATTCTTTTATTTTGAGTTCTTTATTTATTCTTTCTTCATCTATTATTACCGAAGAGGAATGAAATATCCAGAATATTGTATATACTGGATGTTCTCATGTTCATGGGAAATTCATCATCATTCTTTTTATTTTCTCCACTTGTTCAGAGGAATTAAAAACATTGTCCGTGATGTATCGAATTACCATCATCGTGGATGATGTGATTTCAATTTGAAATAATTCTTTCAAGTCTGGTCATGTAACCATTTATATGGTTGAACCAGGTTATAATATATGTTTTATGACTCACCCATGGTTCTGGAATTAATTTTCACTCATGGTTCTAATTTATAAGACAAAATGAGGTTGTTATTATCAAACAACCAATAAAACGATCTAAACAAACGTCATTAATGTTTTAACTAATGAATCATCATCATGATATATAACTCAAAATCATTATAAGATCATTTATATATAAATAATTTCATTAATAAGATTTATTAACATTTCTGGATGTTTAACCATGTTTCAAATGAACTTCCATTCATGGAAACAAGTAAACGAACCATGAAAACCAAGTAAGAAAATGCTTCCAAAAAAATAAGATTTAATCTATTAAAACCATAAAAGAGGCCATTAATGAACTTAATAAGGTTATATAATATAAATTAAATGTTTATTAGGTTCTGGAATTATTAATTAATGAAAATAAATTTGATTATTCAGGTCATTAATAACAATCAATAAAACACTAGAGCAAAAGGTAAGGGGTTTCTCATCTCACTTTCATTTCTGTGAGATTTACATTGTTCAGCAATTATTCCTTATATTTGATATATGTGTACTTACATTTGATATATAATAACATTATTCTACTTATATTCATGTTGTTCAATGATTAACTTGATGGTTATTAAGTTCTGGTCATACGGTTCGACCGATTACATTTTGCTAAGGGACTTTGTCTCAGCTGCCATTTTCATTGTGACAATCTTTGTATTGTGCACCTAATAATCCTTATGTGGTGTACCTACTGCCCATTTTAGATAAATTTTCATTTGAAATTATATTTATATTAAATATCCATAATCTCATTTCATGGATATGTTTGTTGTCTAAACCGTATACCATTTTACATATGGTGTTTATTTGGAAAGTTATTATGGAAATATTGATGAATCTGTATACTATACTCTATACAAATATTTAAACCACATATTGATCTTGTGTTGAATCTATGTATAAACAATTCTTGGACATGAATTGGCATGTGGGTCCCGCTATATCCCCTCTATGCATCGGTAGGTCTCATGAGATAAAGCAGTTTGGCGAGAGACCCTTCGAGTTTGTTTCCAAAAAATCAGACGGGTTTCTACCCACAGAACTAAACCATTTTTACGGTATTATGGTTTCATGTGTTAGATACATTAAATCCAATTAATAATAATTATCTTTATTCATTATCAGTTATTATTATTGTCCATGAGTTTTTCACTATGACAAAATCTATGGATGCAGTTTCATTTTCAGTTTATTAATGGCATTATTTGTTCATTTATTCACTATGCCATATTGATTATGTCAGATTGATTGTGATTCACTTATTATTGTACTCATGATTACGCTATTTTTAACCCTTACTGATCATTTTATCTCACCCCTTTCATTGTAAACCTTCGATATGTGATGAAGAGAAGGTCTTCTTTTGAGTTCCTATGGATGCAGTTTTGATTTTTTGTTATGTATTGTATCTTGTAACCTTATCCAATGTAATTTGAGAAACATATATGTATCTAGATTCTTCAAGACTAATAAACTGATCTTTCCTTCAGTAATTTCATTCCTTCTAACCATGCCAATATCACAATTAATGCACCGACTCCATCCTAGAGGGGTCGGGGTGTTACAAACATTATCTCTAAAACCATAATTCCAAATTTTTTCAACAAAACATAATTTTTTTTGGAAATTCCTATCAAATAACCATCCATTAAATAAAAAAAACTTCAAAAAACATTCCAATCAATATTGGAAACAATGATAACTTCCCTAAAAAAATTTAGGTCAATTCAATTATAATGAACTTTCCATATCTTCTGTATAACCGATCATCAACCATAAGAATCCTTAAACGCCAATATTATATAACAAAACTCATTCCAATTAAAATAATACTAAATTTTCAATAAATAAAAAAATGATTTAAATATTTTAAATATATCAATGCTATCAAGTAGTAATAATATTAGTAAAAAAATAAATGAAAAAAAATATTCTACAAATCAATCAATAAATTAATAACAAGATCTGAAAACCTTTGAAATTTTATTTTTTACTTTATAAATATCATTAAATTTACTTGAATAATGATATTATTAATTTATGATAATATTTAGGTATTAAAAATCATATAATAATAGAAAAAAAACTAAGATGAATATTTTATAAATATGATCAAAATTGTGCTTATCATTTTAAATGATTTGATAATGGTAGAATATAATACATTCCTAATCTTCTTTATTTTGTCAGAATTAAGTTTCTTGCTTTGTTTTAAATTTACTAGATATATATGAATAGACAAGGATATTAAATCATAATAATATCAAACTATGTTAAAATGAAAAAATAATAAGAATAATACATTCACATGCAAAGGAAGGTGAAAAACTTATAGAATTTCTTATTTATTATTTTCAAAAGATGTGAACTTATTTTAAAATGAAAGGCATTGGTTAATCATTGGAATTAAAATAATATTGAAAGAATATTAAGAATGGAGTTTTTGGAAATCCAATATGTTCATAATATATTTTTATATTTATATCTCTTACAAGGAAAGGCGTGTTATATAGATTGTAAAATTGTTGGGTGTTAAATGAATCTCATTGTCTTTGGATTATCTAGGATCTCCTCTTTCAATTAGAGGAATAATAATTTACAACTATGGTAATTTTTTATAAATAATTAAAGCAATAATTACCAACTTGAAGAGTTTTTTTTATTTATTTTAGATGGTGCCTCACACTTATCAACTCCTGCCACTATCCTATTTCCATGAACATTATCTAAGTTATCAAAGTTCCTAATCATATTCCCCATTACATTGAAAATACCATTAATACCCACCTATGGGACTCTTATGATGAAGTAAAGACTCACCGGGCTGGTTATAATCATATTTTTAAACCCATTAAAGAAGTAGGTATAGGAATATGGAGGCCTTATTTATCTATGAAAACCATGAAATCTAAGCTAGAATAGAATGTGATAGCTCATGACTCCATTTGAGAAAAGTTTTTTATAATTAAATATGGGAATGTTATAGATAGGAACCAACTGGTTTCCTCTTACTCTTTTCCTCTATGAAGTAGCCTCAAAGGGTCTATTTGAACCCATCTCATGCATTCTAGTTGGATCATTGGGTGTTGGAATATTATATTTTGGAAAGATAATTGGGTTTTGGACCTTCAAATATTTTCATATTATCTTACTCCAGATATCAGATTTAAAGAGGCTAAGATATATCCTAATTTTACTTACTCCGTCATTTCTAAAGAACAGATAAACCTTTTCAATAGTTTCCTTATTGTGGATACGGAGGATCATCTGTATTTTACCTTTTCATGATATGTTCAATCACAAAAATACTATTGGAATCTTACACAAAAATGTCTTATCATGGTATAAAAGAAATTGTTTATTTTTCTTGTGTAGCACAATTGATGAAAAGGGTCGTCTCACTTGAAGAGATTTCATAGTTAAAAAACTCACTATTACTAATTAAATCATTGTATTTTTTTTAGCATTTTCTATTTTATTAAAGAAAGTAAACATGGGGTTTTATGTTGTCGAATGAAATACTAGAATATAAATATTAAACACAAATAGAATGAATATAAACTGAATGATACCAGAAAGAAAATAAAGTCACACATGAGTAATACACTAAGTGAACCTTTGCCAGATTAAATTAGTTTAAAATTTACTTAAAAAAGTACACTCCATATTATGAGTGAACATATAATTCTTCATAGGTTTTGAATTTATGGAGAAATAAATGATTATTAAGTACACCGCACATCCACCTCGTCATTCAAGGGAAAATAATATATTATTAAAAGATAATACTTAGGTGGAAAAGTAGAGATACAAAGGCTCCTTTCTCACTTAATAACCCAATATACCTAACATTAATCAAATTGTATGTGTTAATATTGAATGTGGAAGAATTGGATTTGTAACAAGATCACTCCTCTAAGAGAGTCCTTGGGATAGTCACTAATGATCACGAGTGAATGATTTCATAGTGAAGAATATGGAAAGATAAATAAATAAAGAAATGAGGGAAAATAAATTAATATATGAATGTGTGAGTATATAATGAAGAAAAAAATTATATAAAAAATAAAATTATTCTATATTGAAAAAAATAACTTTAAATAAACTCTCTTATCCAATCCCACTTCCAAAGGTGAATAATAAAAATTTATAGAGTGGAAGTGAGTTTTGGGTTATAAAATTTTTAAAAACGGAAACTAAAAGAATCAAATCAAAATATATCCATATATTTATATCGCATGGCTGAACTTCCAAATAACTGAAATAAATGTTTCTCTATTTGAATGAAATATTCAATTATGATTTCTCTAATGTGTGTCATATTTCAGGAAAATATGAGTCATAAATGAATAAGTTATCTTTCAATCATTAAGTGAGTTTTATATTGATGTATTTAGTATAAATTTGAATTTAGGGTCCATTATATTTAGGAAACATTATGACCTCACTTGATTTCTTATAAGAATTTTTTTTCCATACATGTGTAAACTTATTTTACAAAATTTCAAGGAAAAAATTGATACATATAACATTTTTGGACAAAAATACTAATGTGAATTTGTAAAGGAAAAACTACAATTTACCTATAAATTCAAAATTCATGGTCCAGTTACAAATTCATATTAAATAATTTTATTTGAAATATTTATTTAATAATTAATAGAAAGATGAATAAAAAAATGAAAATAAATAATTAATAAAATCTTAAAATTCAAACCAAATTATTATTTTAAAATGAAAATTTAACATTCACCCATAAATTAATAAATTATTATGATTTAAAATACCCAAATTTAAAGTGAAATATATGAAAATATTAGCTCTATAAATTCCACCACATTTAGAAATTTCACTCTTGGTCATTAAATTTATTATACTAACAAAAATAATTATCCTATCTACGTTCAAATGTAAAAATAGAAAATATTAGAATCCATTATTTATTCATTATTGAAAATATCTTGCCTCATCTAAAAGTTTTATCCAATATCCCACTTCCATTCAATTTAAAGATCAAGTTACAATATTTTGAATAGAATGGAATTTAGTTTAATTATTATTTTAATAAGTGGAACTATCATAAATTCCTCATTATCACGTTTCTTGTAAAAAATATACATTTTCTACTTCCTTGATATAAACCAAATGACATTCTTATAAGTCAATTTCCCCCTTCTTTATATGGTGTGTTGTACCTCTCGTACCCCTCGTGGTTTAATTTTCATGATCACAATCACTCTCTTATTTATCTAATGTTGTTTTAAGTGTTTTTGGATGATAGGCATGATTTCATGTTGCCAAGGAATTGGGCCAAGAAAGCCAGAAGGCAAAAGTGGACTGAAAATCAGTCCACCGGCCAACCGGTGGATGACCACCGGCCAGCCGATGGAGTCTTGACAGAAGTCATCCCCTCTGTCCAGACCACCGGCCAACTGGTGTCCCATCACCGGTCAGCCGGTGGAACCCAGTCAAATAGTGACACCTACTGTCTCAGCACCGGCCAACCGGTGGCCTCCTCACCGGCCAGCCGGTGGTGCCTGGGCAGAAGGATCTCCTTTTTCCAAGCACCGGCCAACCGGTGGCACTGTACCGGTCAGCCGGTGGAGCCAGTCAAACTAGCTGTTGGGCTTTGACCAGACTTGTCCACTTGACCCCCAACGGCTCCGAAGGCCTCTCCAACGGCTCCGAAGACCCCCAAAGGCCATTTGAGGGTTCCCCCTCTATAAATAAAGGACTAGGAAGCCCCGGAAACTTACGGTAGCCCACGGGAACATTGTTCGATCATTTGGCGAACCTCCGGTGCATTCCTTCAAGGAACCTCAATTGCTCCAACCCACTTCCACATCCAAGGAGCACCATCAAAGAAGCTTGGGAGCGCTCTTCATCAACTTCATCAATCCTTTGGCGCCCAAGGCTTCTCCTCTTACGGTTTTTCTTGTTTTATCTTTTTGAGCATTAATTTGGGTTTGTGCCTACAAACCCCCATTTCTTTTATCCTCTCTTTGTTTGGGTTTTCACACAACCTTCAAGGTGTGAAGAGGTTAGTCAAGCCTTCCCTTTAAAAGGCTTGAGTCATAGGTGAGCTAGCCTTCACCTGTAAGAAGGCTAGTGGGTTCTTGCTCAACCATTAAAAGCAAGTGGGTTCTTGCTCAACCATTAAAAGCAAGCTGTAATAGGTTCTAGACTACCTTAAAGTCTAGTGGGTTTCTTGCTAAAACCATTAAAAAGCAAGCGGTAGTAAATCTCTCAACGGTTGAGTTGGGAGCGGAGATATAGGCTTTGGTTTAAGCCGAACTCCGTTATCAAGTTTTGTGTCTTGCCTCTTTTATTTCCGCTGCACCTTTAACTTTGTTTTAAATTGTTAATTATTTTTTAAAAGGAAATTCACCCCCCTCTTGCCATCACTCTCCGCCCAACAATTGGTATCAGAGGAAAAATTTGAGTAATACCCTAACCGGTTTCAAATTCAAGATCCATTGTGATGGCTTCATCTTCTTTCTCCCTCGAAGGTTATTCTTTGGGTCGTGCTCCATTCTTTGATGGAACCGACTATACCTATTGGAAAACCCGCATGACTACTTTTCTTAGAAGTATAGGTTGTCCTATTTATAAAATTGTCATGCATGGTTACTCTCTCTCTTCTCCCGATGAATCCAAATGGACCCAAGCCGATATTAAAAATTTCGAGCTTGATGGCAAAGCCATGAATGCTCTTCATTGCGGCCTTGATCGTAATGAATTCAATCGAGTTTACAAATGCACTTCATCTCATGAAATCTGGAAACTATTGGAGGTTACCCATGAGGGGACCAACAAAGTTAAGGATACTCGATTGGACATGTATCGCCAAGATTTTGAAAGCTTCACCATGCACCCACACGAATCAATTACTGAAATGTTTACACGTTTTACTGATGTTTGCAATGGGATAAAGTCCCTTGGTTATGATGTGTCTGCAGAAATAATGGTCAAGAAGATCCTTTGGATCCTACCAATCTCATGGGCACCGAAAGTCACGGCAATCCAAGAAGCAAAAGACATCAAGAACATGCCGGTCGAAGAGCTCATCGGATCCCTCATGACCTACGAAATCACCATGAGGAGGCAAGCTGAAAAGGAAGGCAATCTCATCAAAACTCCAAAGAACATCGCCTTCAAAGTTCAAAAAGAAGAAAGCTCCTCCTCCTCATCGTCTTCCTCTTCAAGCGGCGATTCAGAAATGGAGAATCTTGCCCGCAAGATGCACAAATTCATGAAGAAGCACAAAAAGAAGAAATCCCGCAAGGCTCAACCCAACGAAAAATCCGAGCCTGAGGTAACATGTTACGGGTGTGGCAAGAAAGGCCATTACAAGACCGATTATCCACTCAACAAGAAAAAGGCCAAGCAAAAGGAAAATAAGAAAGCATTCAAGGCCACATGGAGTGATAGCTCCACATCCTCCTCCTCCTCCTCCTCAAGTGACAACGGTAAAAAATGCCTAATGGCATTTCATGAGGTATCCTCTTCCAACTCCTCTTCCTCTTGTTCTTTAAATTCTTTTAATCATTTATCTTATGAGGATCTCCAACATGCAAGAGATCAATTGGAGGAAGGTTTTCACGAACTTTCTTCCAAATTTGTTGCTTTAAAAAAGAATTTAAAAAAACTTTCTTCCGAAAAGGAACAACTTCTCAAAGAAAAGGAGGAGTTGTCCCTCAAGGTCCAAAACCTTCCCGATGTTGATTCTATGGAATTAACAATCAAGGATTTAAGGGAATCTCTTGCCAAGTTCACCCAAGGTGAACAAAATTTGACCAAATTGCTAGGTTCCCAATGCGTATCTAGAACCACCCAAGGGCTTGGCTATTCCAAGAAAGCTTCCTCTTCCCATGCTCCAACTATTTTTGTAAGGGGGAGCTCCCAATATAAATTTTGCAACTATTGTAAAAAACCCGGGCACTTAATTTATGAGTGCAATTGCAAAAATGCCCGGTATGGAAGGCCCAAAACTATTTTCTTTAATGATGAATTTCATAGGAGAAGACCCGCCACTAGACAAGTATGGATTGAAAAATCCCTTTTAGCGAGTCTCACCGGACCAAAATTTGTCTCGGTTCTAAAATCCACTCCCCGGTGATTTGTTGTTTTTATTTAGGGGGAGTTGGGATTTTTTAAGCCTTTTTGCTTTATTTTCAAAATTTTCAATTCGAAACCTTCAATTCAAAACTTTCAATTCAAAACTTTATTTTCAAAACTTTCAATTCAAAACTTTAAATTCAAAACTTTCAATTCAAATTTAAAAAATTTCAATTAGTTTAAAATCTCTATCTTGTTTTTCAAACTTTCCCTCAATCAAGTTTTATGCCCCATGCTATTTTGATAATCACAAAGGGGGAGAAATTCTTGGTTGATTGGGGGAGAAATCTTTCTCTCATGCTTTGCTTTGATTTTCAATTTATCTTTTAAAACATGCCTCTCATTTCAATCTTTTACATTGCTTGTTTTTAGTGATTGTGATCATCAAAATAGGGGGAGATTGTTGTACCTCTCGTACCCCTCATGGTTTAATTTTCATGATAACAATCACTCTCTTATTTATCTAATCTTGTTTTATGTGTTTTTGGATGATAGGCATGATTTCAGGTTGCCAAGGAATTGGGCCAAGAAAGCCAGAAGGCAAAAGTGGACTGAAAATCAGTCCATCAGCCAACCGGTGGATGACCACCGGCCAGCCGATGGAGTCTTGACAGAAGGTATCCCCTCTGTCCAAACCACTGGCCAACCGGTGTCCCATCACCGGTCAGCCGGTGGAACCCAGTAAAATAGTGACACCTACTGTCTCAGCACCGGCCAACCGGTGGCCTCCTCACCGGCCAGCCGGTGGTGCCTGGGCAGAAGGATCTCCTTTTTTCCAAGCACCGGCCAACCGGTGGCACTGTACCGGTCAGCCGGTGGAGCCAGTCAAACTAGCCGTTGGGCTTTGACCAGACTTGTCCACTTGACCCCCAACGGCTCCGAAGGCCTCTCCAACGGCTCCGAAGACCCCCAAAGGCCATTTGAGGGTTTCCCCTCTATAAATAAAGGACTAGGAAGCCCCGGAAACATACGGTAGCCCACAAGAACATTTTTCGATCATTTGGCGAACCTCCAGCGCATTCCTTCAAGGAACCTCAATTGCTCCAACCCACTTCCACATCCAAGGAGCACCATCAAAGAAGCTTGGGAGCACTCTTCATCAACTTCATCAATCCTTTGGCACCCAAGGCTTCTCCTCTTACGGTTTTTCTTATTTTATCTTTTTGAGCATCAATTTGGGTTTGTGCCTACAAACCCCCATTTCTTTTATCCTCTCTTTGTTTGGGTTTTCACACAACCTTCAAGGTGTGAAGAGGTTAGTCAAGCCTTCCCTTTAAAAGGATTGAGTCATAGGTGAGCTAGCCTTCACCTATAAGAAGGCTAGTGGGTTCTTGCTCAACCATTAAAAGCAAGTGGGTTCTTGCTCAACCATTAAAAGCAAGCTGTAATAGGTTCCAGACTACCTTAAAGTCTAGTGGGTTTCTTGCTAAAACCATTAAAAAGCAAGCAGTAGTAAATCTCTCAACGGTTTAGTTGGGAGCGGAGACATAGAATTTGGTTTAAGCCGAACTCCGTTATCAAGTTTTGTGTCTTGCCTCTTTTATTTCCACTGCACCTTTAACTTTGTTTTAAATTGTTAATTATTTTTTAAAAGGCAATTCACCCCCCCCTCTTGCCATCACTCTCCGCCCAACATGGTGTACAATATTCCCCTCACCTAAATCCATTCTTCTCGATAATTTGGTATTTTTTATTTTTTATTTTGATTATTTATATGTCTTCTTATTTGTTTTTTGTTTTTTATAGTGATTAATATGATAGAACTTATTGTGGAAGCTAAATTTCACATTTTACTCTAGTTTCAAAGAACTTTTATGAATTCCTTACTGGTTGGATATCTAATATGTTCTTTTTCACAATGGAAAATTTACTCAAGTTATATTTCAAAATAATAGTTTACTTATGTTATAATTATAATTTCACACAATTATTTACATTCAAAATGATTTCCCAATTCAAAAAAATAATTTCCATTAAGGCATTAACAATCCTTTTATAAATATTATAAATTCAACTTTTTTCAACATGAGTGAAATCCTAAAAACAAGCGTGTAATTTTTCATTATGGATAATGAAATTATAATTTCAAATTACTAACCTGAAAAAACTCCAAAAAATCTGAAAATAATAAAAATATTAGTTCCAATCCTTATATATGGAGTTTTACTACTCCCATTTGATTCCAAAATGATTTCCTCAACTTTTCCTATCATTTAATTGGGCAAAAATGACTCAATTATAATGGTTAAATACAACTTGAATTACCATCAAAGTATTCTTGAGTTAGTTCCCTATGTTCCATCCATTGGGAAACTACATGAAAAATTATAAAAAAACATAATAAATATATTAAAAAAATAAACCAAAATAAATAGAAAGGAAAACAAAAAGGATAATTCTTTGTTTGACCTCCAAGTGGGCCTTGGGTTTTTATTTCCACAAAATGGATAGTACATTTTTATGTATATTATGATGGTTTGAGCTTCTTTGATTTGAAATGCCACATTTTTTTCTTCCATATTTTTTTCACTTCATATCAGTTTGATAGAATCCCATAGATTTAGTGTATTCATTATATCTACATGATAATAAGATATAGCTTACCAAATGGGGATAGGATAAAGAACAAGTCTTCCTCTTTGGGATTTTTCATAACTTCCTTGGCATATTGTTTCACTTATAGGGCCTACTCACAATGTTCTACATGAACATATTTTTCAAATTTAAATCCAAAGAATAATATTTTTTGAGTGAAATTAAGTCAATTTGAATTTAAATATAAATATCCCTCATCATAAAAACATAAAGAGTTTTTTCTCCATGAAAAACAAATGGAATCTCTTCATTCACACCCTATAATAATTTTTCAACATGTTTGTAGAGCTCCATGTGTTTTTCCTCAGTTTAATCGACTTATTTTCATCTTTAAGGGAAAATCAAGTGTCATTTGATTATGAAAAATTATAACAGTGGGAGTAAATATTAAATTTATTTTTAATAAAATTAATGGAAAATGTGTTAAAGAAAGGAATATATCTTTGAGTTTATGTAGACTCAATTTACTCTTTATTGACAATTTACTCTTAGAGTAGAGTTTCAGTTGATTAAGGAATGTAGTAAAGAACCTCCAATATTTCTTGAAATTCAAAATTTTTTGTGTTTTATTCTTCCGAATCTAAAGAATGATAGTATGGTACTTATTATTGTTCTTAAAATATGGAAAGAACATGTTGTGTATGACCTTCTAAATAATTATTCCAAAATTCATCAAACTTTTGTTGACCCCCCATATGTGTGTTAACATGCATGTATTCTCTTGGTATTTTATTTGGACTAGGTTTAATGTGTACTAATTATAGAAATTATTTAAGTAGTTCATTCTCACTGAACTTATGTTCATTAAAATAATATTCATAGGGAATATCTATTTGAACATTGGTTTCAGTTTAGGTTTAAGTTTATACATTTATTCCCTTGATATATTTTGATGTATTCAACTATCCAATTTATTTGTCTATTCAAGATCTTTATATATTTACTATGTCCTTAAAACTTTGATTCTCTATTATTATGAACCTGTTCATCTTTTGGTTTCACCTATGAGTAATCATTATATGTAGAACAATCATAGTTTGAATACAACTTGTAAAAAAACCTTTTTAGTATTTTTTGTTATTTTTATTTGTTTATTTATGAAAATAAGAAAATTATTTACAAAATTAGAATAAAAATATTTAGGTAAAGGAAACTTGGATCTAAGAAAATGACGGAATGTTTTGATGCACACTTTTCATATGGAGGTACATAAGAAATTATTTACTTTCTTCATACAATTTTGTAGTTAACTGAGGTCATCTCACTTGAAGAGTACTTTCAGTTCAAACACTCACTATTCTTAATTCACTCATTCAATTATTTTGGTATTTTATATTTTATGAAATCACATCAACATGGATTTTGATTTTGTGTAATAAAAAACTAGAATTTAAATATTCAACAGTAATAAAATGACTTCAGATAAAATAGAGTTAGAAAAAATGAAATTCTCCCAATAGTATTTCCCAAAGTGAACCATTTTCACATTATATTAGTTTAAAATTTAATTAATGAAAATACTATATCGTATGTGTGAGAATTATATTCTTCATAGGTTTATAATATTTGGTGCACCTAATTATTGAAAAGTACATTTCATATCCACCTCCTCGACTGAGGGAAAATAGTATAGAAGAAAAAGATAAGCCTCTGGTGGAAAGTGAAGGCAAAAAAAGTTCCTTTACTAATTAAGACCCCCCTTCACCTAAATTGAATCATATAAGAAATTTTAATCTTGATTTTTAATGGCTTGGATTTAACACTAGATTACACCCTTGGGATAGTCCTCAGGTTAGGTACCCATGATGATGAGTTTCAGTGTTTATAATAAAGAATATTTGATAAAGAAAAGTGAATGAAATGAGGGAACTTAAATTAAAATATGAAAATGTGAGTACAAAATGAAGATAAAAATACAATAAAAATTAAACTATTCCTAACTATATAAAAAAGAGGTTACTAAAAATTCCCCAAGGTGATATCAATTCATAATAAGAGTACAAAAAATTATATAGTGGAGGTGAGGCTAGGGTTATAGATCTATAAGAAAGGAAAGTAGAAAACAAGAGTAAAAATATATCCCTATTTTTTTCCCTCATGGTTGGACCCCAAATGATATAACTAAATGTTTATACAATTGAATTAAATCTATGGTTTTGATTCCTCTAATATATGACAAACTTTCAATTGAATGTGATAGAGGAAAAATGTTATATACTAATCATTGAAGTAAAGTCCAGATTGATGAATCTTGTCTAGTTTTAAATTTATGACCCATTATCTCCATGAAAAAAATATATTCCTACTCAATAAATTCAATGAAAATATATATCCCAGCATTCATAAAATCATAACACAAAATTTTAACTAATAATTTCACACATATAAATTCTTATTATAAAAATAAAAAGTGTAATTGGAAGGGAAAAATTGGAATTTCCATACAATTTCAAAATTAATTATCCAATTCTAAATTCCTTTTAAATCATCACTTAAAAAAATATTTATTTACCAGTTAATATAAAATATGAATAAAAACACTTGAAAATCCATAATTAATTTTTTTTAAAATATAATGTAAAATTTTATATTAATTTGAAAATGTATTAAGTACCCATAAATTAATAAATTGATGTAATTTAAAATGCTTAAACTCATATATATATATATATATTGGATTTTTTGGAAGCTTATCTAAGTTTATTATGTTCCAATTTTATAGGGTCAATTCTTCTAGGAAAAATTCATCACTTCTAAGTTCATCTTCTTGGATTGGTGTACGCACCGTAATGCTATCTCTAAATATGATAAAATATAATGACAAGGATTCCAACTGGAAACTAAATTCCAGTGTTTCACTCAATCACATAATGAAAAAGAATTGTAGTTTTTCTTAGTAGGATATTGGATATCCTTTATCCGGTATTTTCTTTGGGATCACATGGGTATCGAACCCTTGTATAACTATTTTGATATCTTGTAGTATTATTGGTTTCCAAGTGTTTTTATCTTATTGATTCTTGGCCATGTCTATAAGGTTTTTCTTTCCACTAGATTCTAGACCATATGGAAGCTCCAAAATTGTTATACAAATTAAGGAAAGCACTAAAATCCTAATAAATTGAAATATATGTCTCTTATGATGCTACATGATCTAATGAATCTCTTAAAAAAACTTCCTCGGAAACCTGTACTTTGCCTCCAGGGTTCTTCCCCAAAGAATCTGATGTAGTTCAATCCACTGGTTCTAATGGGGCGTTCTTTCCTATGTCTTGGATCTCAAAACTAATGGATCTTACTTAGATGGAACAATAGAGGGAAGAGGCACCCTGTAAGAAAATAAAGGCTCAAAATTTCTAATTATTCATTTACTTTTATGATTATAGAAACCCAATTCTTGTGGAAACCATGACCTTTGTTAATGGTCTTTCAATTTTCAAAAAAGTGAGGAATTTCCTTGGTAATAGTGAAATCGCACTATACATTTATAATCAATTTACATCAAGGATCTAGACCCATCTTTGGTACAATAGTTAAATTTTTCTAGAGTAAAAAAACCACCTTAACCATAATTTTGTGATTAATTATATATTAACTGAGGAAAAAATATGAAAAATAAATTTTATTCTAAAAGATATTTTCCCATACTATAATTTATATTTTCTTCTTTGGGATCTATACCTAATGATTTTAATTTGGTTGTGGTGGAGGGTGCTCTTGGATTACACCATTACAGTTCCCCTTGAATTATATTTGTTCTTTTATCCTTTAAAAAAAATTATTTTTTAGTTTGGAAAAACACATCATCATATATTTCATTTCTTAAATTATGATTTTTTTCTTCTTAGGTTAATATTAGCTACTTACCCACTTTAAAATGAAGTATGATTAAGATACATTTATATATAATTGATTTTAAGTTACAAATCCCCTATATGATATAAAGCATTAATATCTCATTGGACACAAATAGGATTAGGGGTAAAGGTTTGTAAGAATGAAAACTCTTCTTGAAACTTCCAGATTTTCTACAGACGATCTCACCCAAGGCATAGTGCTAGAATTGATTTAGGAACACAAAAAATACTCCAAAAATATCTCTATAATTAGATAGGTTGAGATAAAAAACGTGATGAAAATACATATGATTATTTCAAATTAGATAAAATCCTGATGCATACATTATGTGTTGCTAAGCTATATGATTTTACCATTTATAAATTGAAGAAATATCCTTTAATTTATCATTTAAATTCAACATTATAATTTAAAACATTTTAGAATTAAAATTTGTTAAATTATGTTATATATCCTTCTAGGTTAATGGGATTATAATTTCATAATAGACCTTTAATTTTCCCATTAATTTTAATTAAAATCACCCTTTTAATTGTAAAATCACATTACATTTTTTTTAGAAAATTTTGAAATTTTTACAAAGGGTAGGACCACCTATATGATCATAAATTTTACCATTACATATTGTAATTCTACTTTTAAATATCAAAAATATTCAAAGGGTCTAACCAATGAAACTTACATATTAACAAGTCACTTTTATATATAAACAATTTACTTTCACATTTGAAAATATTCCTTTTATGTATCATAGTTTAAGTGAATGAAATATTATTGGCTTATATTCTTTAAAAAAGATCCTTATATATCAATAATATGGTAAAGTAAAGAGTACTATATATTTTAAAATGAATTTTATGAACTAATCATTGAAACTTACATATTGAAAATTGAGAAAATACTCAATACATAAGGGTTATTTCAAAGAGGGATAAACACAAATTAAGGTTCATTTCACAAAAAAATGAAATAAATAAGAATCATTATATATTGCTAGAGGGTTACTATATGATGCATATAATACATTCCTAATTAAATAAATAAATAAACATGATTATGGAAGTACTTAAGGGTCATTTAGAGGAATATGGAATATACCAAGGAAACTCTAGTCTATTCCAAAATTTAGTCCAAAAACTAAAAATGAATAACTTATTATAATAAAATGTTGAATTTTGTAATGTTAAAATAGAAGAAAAAGATGATATAAAATATAGGAATGTATTTTTATTGATTCCTATTGTGTATTACTTATATATATATATCTCAATATATATGATGGGTGGGGGCCACACTTTCCTTTTATAGGATGTGCAACACAAGGTAGGTGGGGATTGGTGGTTTGTGAGCCACCCACCCCTATTTAAGAATGAACATATATTTAGTGGCTGGCTAATACCCCCCTTGGGATGCCCAACCCCTAACAATGTTATATGTGTTTTTATTCTGCCTTAATAAATACATTTTTTTTGGAAAACCCTCGTGAAAAAAACAAAATAAAAAAGAGTATATCCATATAGATTCCCCATAGAATATCCAACAGTAGGAGAAAACCACCATGGGAATGATTCTCATTATTTACCATCCAGAAGAAAAAGCACCGAGATATAAACCATTAAACCAACATCTTATTTCTAGGTCAACAAAAATGACTCCTAAAATCATGGTAAGTCATATCCACAATATGATGTACTATTATGGGAGATCCATGAAACTGGAAGAGGTCCACCTCACACATCATTAAAGGAATGAAGAGCCTCTGAGGAAAAACATCCATTTCTAATTATACTTAGACCATACTTACAAGGAATACACATAAATAACACATTATGAATATGCACTAAAAGGGGGGGAATCAATTTTTATGAATTCTTGGAACCATATTGTATGATATTCATTGGATTCATATCATACCTTATGAGATATATATATCATAATGAATAATGGGATGCTTTTGTTTCCCATATCGCATCATATGATAAGAATTATGAATTCATGTGATGCGAGTGATTCCATATTCCACATCCCACCACATATGGTTTCTTTAGTTTATATTCCATGAGATTTTTCATTTCTAAAATGATATAATTTCATTGAAATATTCAATGAATAACAGTAAAATATGAATTTATGTACATATAAAACTTTGTACCATAAACAACCCACAATTATATAGTTTATAAATAGGGTTTCACATTAATTCATGTTCAGGATATTTTTTCAGTTTAATGTTTTAGAGAATTAGGTAAAAAATTGCATAACAAAGTGGGAATTTCCATATAGTATCCATTTTTCTCACAAAACAAGTTCTTTATAAATATATACTTTCTTTATTCAAGGTAACCCCCATATATATAACTATGACTTTATTAACTTTTATATCTTTAAGCCCTATGAAATGTCATTCAAAAATATAGGATAAGAAAAAAAATCTTAGTAAGGGATACAATATAAATATAACTAGTTAGTCTATTTGTAACTTTTAAAAATCCATAATAAAGTTTTCCTTTTTCAAATGAACATTTTACCTCAAATATTAGTTTACTTTTTCATGAAAAAATTAATTTATTATATGAAATTTCATATGCGTTCATTAATGAAAAATAATAATTGTAAGGAGTTTTTAGAAAACATTAAAACTCATGAATCCCTTTTCATAAAAATAATTTTTAACATTTATTTTTAAAGAGGTGATAAAGTTTCCTTAAAAACACAATCACATTTGATTACATTTTGAAATTAAAAGATTTCATTTATAAACCATTGAAAGCATATAATATAGGTACCTTGGGACATTATGCTTAAATGTTTCTTTATAAGAACCATTACAATGGAATCACATAACTATATAATAGCCATATCTCTTAAGGGAAACCTATAATCTATAATATTGTTCACCTTACGCAATGCACCAGAGAGATATATCAGGCTTACCCATCATAAAAGATATATCAGGCTCACCCATCATTAATATAAAATTTACAAGAACCACATCCTAAATAAAACAAATATATATTTAAATTTAATAATAAAACCTATTTTTAATTTCCCTTACTTTCATAAGAAAGCAATTTTTTAATTATCTCATAGAGATGGGAAAAATTTTCCATTTCGTTAGAATTTTTTTTTAAACTAACAAATTCCTAAATATTGAGAGAAATAATTTATTCAAAAATGAATATTAAATCATGGATTGGGAGCTTGATAATAAATAATGAATATGATGATGGTAAAAATTGGTCAAGTCATATATGTTACTTTTTTTGTACTTTTTTAAAAAAGGTAAAAATTAACCCATATAAAAATATTGATAAGATTCCCATTTAAAAATGTGTAATAAATTTTAAATATAATAAAACATTACCTTAAAAAACAATTTGAGCACAAATAATAAAATTATTGAAACATTTGAATCAATATAGATATGGATGAGAAAGTGTTTAATTTTTTTTAATAATATTTTAAAAGAAAATCCCTTACATTAGGTCTCAACTCACTTTGTACATTCTCTAAATCATGAATAATAAAATTATATTAGCTTTAAAATTTCTTAATAACCAATTTTATTTTTATTTAATTATTATTTTTGTTTTATTTAATTTATTTACATGTTGTTTTTATTTTCCAAAATGGTTAAGTTCACGTTGAACGTTTTAAAGGCGTTCTGTTTATAACTTCAAAATAACATCGAAGCATTGAATGTGGTTAAAGTTTTTATGGTTATATTAATTATATACTCCTAAAAAAGTCATATTTATCATATTGAGACATTATATAAAATTTTAAAACCATCCATCTAAAGTGGTTATGAAAACTGAACCACGTCATTTCTTGGAGATGGCAGTCCATACGTACGTATGAACACAATTTTCTTTTTTTCTAATGAATCGAAAAGAAATAATGTAGATAATATTTAAATCTTACAGAATCATAAATATTTTATAAATGTATTATTTATTCATTATTTACAACCTTATAACCAACCTTATAAGGTAGATATAAAAAATGAATCACATCGCTTCAAACGGGTGGTATTCGACACACCCACACATGCAGTGTTGCCAATTTATAATGGATGGAAAAAGTAATATGGTATGTAATATATTATCATAAAAGAATAATAATTATGAAAATATATAATATATATTCATTTATTCAATCATTTTAACCATCTATATGATCTAATGATGAAAAAAGAAACACATCACTTCTTGGAGGTGGTAGTCCACACATACACGAAAGCGATGTTTCCATTTCTCATAAGATGGAAAACGAGAAGAAAAAGGGTTAAATAATAATCCTAATAACATTTGAGAATATTTAATGTACTTATTTTTTTATTTCATCCTGGTTTATGAGGCTTTAATATAGGTAGAAAAAGAAAAAAAACTTGAAATGGGTCTGTTAGGACTTATAACGTCTCATTGGATATATCACTTTCGATTACACCTTAATTATAATAAGATTGGATTTTTGAGGATACCATGACCTCTAGGATGTGGAAAAAGGTTTTTATTAGAGTTTTGGATAGGTATTGTATGAATAATATTTTTCAAAATGGTTGAGTAAGGCAGGAGAGGAGGTTCTCTTTTATAAGTGAGGGGAGTGGAAAACTAGAAATTTTTCTAAAGCTTTAAATATTATAAAGTATTAATCATAGGAACATGGATAAAAAACAATACAATTTATGTTATAAGGTTATAACGATAGAAATAACATAATACAATAAGAATAAGATAAGATTTTTTTACCCTAATTAACTCGGTTTACCCTTTAATGTGGTGGCACATTTTAATTATAGTTACTATTAATAATGAATGAAAATAAAATTGAACTCATAAATAAATTTGAAATTCATAAATCAAAATTTGGAATCCATTTTTTTATATTTAATAAATTTATTTTAATATAATTCTATAAAATCCAAAGAAAATAGTTTTTAGAAAATTTCATTTTTAAGCATAGAAATGAACTTATACCAAAATAAAATATAATATTGATTACTATGGGAATATTTAGATTATTCCTAATAAAATAGAAATTATTTTATTTTAATAAAAATTAGATATAGAATGTTACTTTTAAATTACTTGATTTAGAGTAATGTGATGGTAGTTTTTCAAAAATCAATATTTTTCACCATTCACTCAAAGATCAATATTTTAAGAAAAATAATTTTTTCCTAAGTTATATTCGATATGTTGAATCTAAGAATTCAATAATTTTTATGAAATTAAGTTTCTAAAATCGATAAATTTATATTTTAAATAAAACCATGTAATTCAATGAAAATGAATTTAGTTAAATAAAACTATTCCTTTTTTAAATGAAAATGTTTATAAAATTATTTATAAAACTAAAACGAATACAAATACATAAAATCTATAATTTAAAATGATAATATTGATTTATTTCAAGGATTAATTAGGTTTTCACAGTCTCCCATCCTTAAGAAATTTTAACATCATAATTTTATTTATTACTTAAACAATTGAGGGTATTTTTAATTCATAGTATTTTTCGATTCTCACGTTGCATCCTCAATTGTGTGATTATTCTATAAAACATTAACCTAGTGAATAAAATTATTTTTAAATATTATATATTTTTTATCCAAAATATAAACTGAATATTCTTCATAAGAGATATTATCCACTAATTGCACCACTTCATGACTTAAAACACATGTTGTATCCGAGATATACTTTCATAGAAATAAAACCTGAAATAGATATTATACCATAGATGAAATCAGTGGTAAATACACTCTATAAAAAACTGATCCAACATTTTATATAATTCCATATAAACTAATAAATCATAGACTTATCTTACCCTTTCTTCCAAAACACATATCACTTTTCCATGAAAAACATGACCACCTACCTCAAACAGACGATAATACCTTATGTGATCTTCATAACACTTTTGATAACTTTGAGATGTAATTATGTTATTTTGAATCATATTTTCTTTAAATACCATTTCTTATACCAATTATTGTCCCAATAATTTCCTCTCATTGAATTCATCCCAACATGCTATTATCAAACACTATTTTCCATATAATGCCTCAAAATCTACCATCTGTATACTTAAATGAAAAAATGTTATTATAAGAAAATTAATCTAAAGATATATACTAATCCCAACTTCCCTAATGATAAAATGAGTAATATCAAAGAATATTCTCTAAATTCTGAATTTTATGCTTTGATTTTCCATCAGATTGGTGATGGAAATCTCAATTGAAATTTAATGTAGAACCCATAAACTTCTGAAATCCTTTAAAAAAAATTGATGTTAACCTTTAATCATGATCAAATAATATAGAGAGAAGAACCATATGTAATCTGACTGTCTCTTTAAGAAAAATTCTTACAATTTGACCCAAATACATACAATATTTAATATGTAGAAAATGTGTAGATTTAGTCAAACGGTCAATAATAACCCACATCGCATTATTACTACAATATGTATTTGGTAATCCGACCATGAAGTCCATGGATATATTATCCAATTTCCATTTTGTAAATGAAAAAGGATGAATAATTCCCTTTGGTATTTGTAATTCTGCTTAAAATCGGCTATACCTTTCTTCATACCTTCCCATAAAAAATATTCTCGAAGGTTTGTATACATCTTAGTAAAATCAGGATGAACAAGAAATAGAGATTTGTAAGCTTCAATTAAGAATTTCTTCTTCAAATAGGAATCACATAGTATATGAAACCTCTTTACAAATAAAATAAAACCTTCATTATCAACATTAAACTCAGGAAAATTACATTTCTTGACTGATTATACTCTTTCTTGAAAACCAAGATCATTATTTTTTATCCTCCTTAATTCTCTCTAACAAATATTATTGCACTGCTACCTGAGAAAAAAAGGAGTTTCTAAATACACAATTTATAGGTCGACATTCATTGAATCATTAACTAATTGACCATGTTTCAGTCATAACATAGTTAATTATTCATTATCTTTTTTTACACTTGGAAATAACTACTTTTTTCCTGACTAGTATTATGTAAACCCATATCTTTTATAAACTTTGATTTAAGATTTATTGCATAAATAAACACATAATAAAGTTCAAAAGATCCAGCTGCCTAGTGTCTTAGGATAAGTAGATATATAAAACACTAACTTCGAAAAGGGATACAAAAACAATATTTAAAAAATCCCATAACATTCCCCCAAATTACTTTGATCATTTAAATCTGCATGAGATAACTCTGAGACATACATAAGAAATGGGTGAGCTATAACGCCTAGTAAGGGAATACTTGAAGAATAACATGATGAAATTAATACAAGTCGGTCAAGTGGTATATGAAGGTAAACTAAACGGGGTGGGAATCATAAATATAAACATTAAAGCATGATATTAGTTGATAATATAAAGGCAATATTTAAATGTGGAAACAATATAAAACATGAAGTCATAAGCATAAGTCATGGATATCTACCAATATATCATTACATAGTGTGCTTAATATAACCTCTCATGAAACATAAATGGTATCTCATAAGATTAAAACACTACCAAATGCATTGGATAGATATATAATTACAAGCCCACTCATCACATTCATATTATATACATACATTTGCGTGCCACATAGATCATACAAAATACAAACATATTTAATAAATTTTATTACTGGTGTAGGTTGGAGGTCATCACGGCCCTTAAAATAATATTTATAACTCCCACACTAGTATAACAGTGATGGGTCGAACCTAAGGGAAGGAAGGTGAGTTATTCTAAGGTTTATTCAAAACAAACCCCACTCTTGTCAGTAGTGGGGGAAATCATTCTTTTTTTTATTTTTTATTTTACTTTTTATATTTTTTATGATTTTCTTTAGCTAATATAAATGTGAAAACAAGTACTTGTCTAAGAAACTATATCTAACACTAAAGTAATTATGAACTATAAAAGAAATATTGAACTAACCGACACAACAGTAAGGACTAAGGAACAAAAATCAAGTGAATTACTCGGGAATTCTAAACTACTAATAAAAATGGTTGATTTTTTCACAATTTTGTTATTGTATCACACCTCGAGGTAAAACTAATGAATTTCCCTCACCAGGAAACTCAACAGACAAAAGATTGATTCTTGGAGTTCGCCACTCCAAAATCAATCAAACTGCTTGTGATATTGAAAATGATAACAATTGGAATTAAACTCGTCATAAAACTCCAATTGTTTAAGACATTTATTACTTCGATAAAAGTATACAAGGTATTCCTCCCCATTTGATATTGAGTTAATGAATTTTGAAAACAATTGAGGAGTAAAACAATTAAAAAGAGAATCATAATTCAATCTTGTCGATTGATTATGATTTTGAAAAATGTAAAGAATGTGAAGAAATCTTAAGGTAAATCCAGTAGAATTAAATTACCGAGCTAAGAAAGAATTAGCCTAAGATCATTTTGATTTAAAAGCACTAAAAACATCCATAAATAGAATACAAAAATTAAGGACAGAAGGAGGATAAACTCCCCTAGTACTGCTCTGCTCTCGGGCTCCTTTGCCTCCAGGTCTTCTCTTCGTGTCTCCCGTACAGATCACCTCAGAACGCCGCTCTCGAAAGATGTGATTGTGGAATTGTCGAATGAGAGTCTTTTCCCCCCAATTCTGCTGCTTGTTCAATTTTAATATTCACTGTCTCATGTTGCTCGTCACTGCATGTTTCCACTGAAATAATTTGGTTATTTAACCTTTGACCGCTCACATGTGTTTTTTCACTCAACACATGTCAATTTAGAATCGCCCTTGTAACTAACTCCCCACGAGTTAGTTGAATGTACCTGGACATGTTTTCGACTCTTGAAAGAACCTGCACAAGAAAGACAAAACAAAACAGTTAAAAACACAAATGAAATAAAGAAATAAATATTTATAATTAAAGTTATTCATTTATTTAAGTCTTTAATAGAATTAATAAGTTTTTAAATTAGATATTATTTAATAAGTTATTTTATTAGCATTATCATTTCCTAGTAGTTATATTTTAAAATTAGACTTTTATTAATTAAAATGAAATAATAATATTATTAACATAGATATTATTATAAAAGTTAAGTTATAACAATTTAAATAAATATTTAAGTATTATTAATTTAATTAAATTAGTTAAGATATAATTTTATAAATCATTATTAATATTTAAATTTTAAAATTTTAATTAATTATTATTTTTATTTAATTAAGTAATTAACTTATTAGACTTAATATATTTATTAAAGTTAATTTTAGTTGCAAATTAAGATGTTTATCATTTCGTTAATGAATTTTATTTTAAATTAAATTAAGTTACTTTATTTAAATTTATAAATTGTTAATATTTTAGTTTTAAATGTTATACAGAATTGTTAGGTTAATATTTTTATTTAATTAATGTTATTAATATAAATTATAATTATCAATTTTATTATTATTTCGAAAATAAAATTATTTACTCATTTTAAATTAATCGAATTAGATTATTTTAATTACATTTATAAATTATTATTAAGTATTTTATTAACAAATTTTATTAAATAATTATAGTAATTAAATATGCAACATTGAATTATAATTTATTTATTCTAATTTAATTTTAGAATTTTAACTAATTTAGTCTAATAACGTTTTATTTAAGTTAATTAAATTAATAATTCAGTTTTGTTAATTTTCTTATATTAATTATTTATTTAAAATTATTACTTTAATATTTTATTTAATTAGTTTATATTGTTATTTTATTAATAATAATTATTTAATGCTTATTAGTTAATTATAATAACAATAATTATTTTATATTTAAGTTCTATATTTTATTAGTTTTTTATTTAAGTTTTATTTTAATTATTATTTTTATATTGATCTTCTTCTTCCACCCCCAAAAATCCGTGCAAAAGGGGGAGGTTTGATTTCCTCCTGCAAAAACTCTCCAGGCGCAGGTCCGGTGGCGGCTTCACGCAATGCGGCTCGTCTTCTCCTCCAACAGCACAGTTTCGGTTCCCAGTTCAGATCCTCCGATGGAAAGACGTCACTCCGGCTCCCTCCAGGTCCGGCGGGTTCCTCCTTAACCCGGCGGCGACTCGGCCTCAATCCAGCGCGACGAATAGCATCGCTCCAGATCGGCGACCAGCATCGCTCCAGATCGGCGTCACCCGGCTTCAGCGTTGGTGGATTTGGATCTGTTTGCGGCGGCCATCTCCTTTACTCAGCTCCGGCGCGACAGATTTTTTCGACTCAGATCGAGCAGGTTCTTAGTGGGATTTTCAGCAAGGCAACGTCGATTTTTAGATCAGGGCAAAGTTTATTTTTCCATTTTTAAAACTGTTTGATTGTTGATCATTGTTTGCATTTGATTTGAACTAGTTTGTGTCATAGATGAGTTGTTTTGATTGAGTACGATTTGGAGAGGGACGGACAGAGGTGAAAAAACTGTGTAAAAATAAGCCCACATCAATTACCATGATTAAGGAGATGCCTTACTTGAATGGAAGTACCCAATCAATTAGGGAAAGGTAAATCTTGCTGAATACCCTTAAGTTGAAATAGGGATTGGTATTTACAACACAAATGTTTGACTTGGAAAATCATGAAATAATTTTGGTAGCATAACAGGTGAACATAAAGGCCCAAAGAAGAACTCGCATTACATGTGAATAATAAATAAAATAGAGGGATGAAATCAAAAGGCAAAACTCATAGAGAGCGCATGAATAAATAGGAGGGTGAGTGAATCCTTTAAGAGGGTGCTTTTAAAAGCATGAGAGGAGTTTATTATGAGATTGGAAACACATAGGGAGGTATTTAGAGTGGAATAGGGAGAGAAAATTCATACTCAATTACTTTTTAGTGAAAGACGATTGGGAATCTAGGTGGGTATTTATAGAAAATAAAGTGGAATTATTTATTAATTTCTAAATTTATATTTTGGACTCTATATGATGAAATAATCAAAACCACAAACCTTCATAGGGTTTTTCCTACTGTTTTTACCAAAAACGAGGGAATTTCAGTATTTTATTATTCTATAAACCAAACATATTATAATAATACCCTTAGTAAAGTGGAAGTAAGTCATGTTCATAAATAATTGATTTTAAAATCTTGAAACATAATATATGTTTTGTAGTATTCATTAAATATTTATAAAATTAATAAAATAATATAAAAATTCCTTATTTTGAAGGTGAAGTCAATATTTGACCATGGATTCCTTTTATAATATTTTTTTACAACACCTTTAGGCTATTATGATTCCATAATAGAGACTGTATATTTATACTCTTTAATTTTTACCCAAAAATTCAGCTGTCTTAGAAAATTATGAAAAATTCAACATTGAATAATAATTATTTTATGATTTAAAACATAATATTTATTTTTCATAAATAATTTTCTAAATATGGTAATTTTTTATTTTAAATCTAAATCCCTATTTAATGAAAAATACTAGTTTTTGCGATATAAACCACTTTCTGACCATTATAAAAATTACCTTGGAATTCATTCAATTATATTATAATTTATGTTTAAATAATTATTATCTAATAATAATATTTTATAAAAATACCATTATTTTTTTAATTCTTGAATTTATCAAAAGAGTGCCTTAATTAGTACTATATATTTCCCAATAATAGAATTTGAATTTCTTCATGTCAAAATATTTTTTTTATCAAAATCATTATCTAAAAATTTATAATAAGAATAGATAAATATAACCATTATTTTATTAAAAATAAAATTTAAAAATTCATATTACTAGGGTATAGATATTTAACCCCTTATTATTCCAGCATACGTCCTAAGGGTACGGTGTGCGATTGGGGTGCTTTCCTGAGGCGGTTCAATGAACATGGTTTTGGCCATGATCACGATATGATTGAAATTCTCCCATAAAAAGTTTCTCTCAAGATACAGTTGTTTAATTACAACTTGGGATTGGTTTAGGGGAAATCCCAATGATTCCATCTCGCTTGAAATATTTGATAAATGAGCTTCACAGGTTATGATCCTACTGGTTGTGTCCATCACTTCTTTTGTCTTTATCAATCAGACTTTATCATAGCCATTAATATATACTATTCATTTTAGTCACTATTCAATAACTGCATTATCAATAGATAATATTATTAATGAAATTCTAAACCCAACAGGCTATATCAGTCCCAAATAAAAAATTTAGTGCATGAATTTTCTATAGATAAATTACTTAATAAGAAATTTATTAACTCAAAAGGGGATTTCATTTGTAAATGTTTAGGTTGATAGACTCTTACCCCTTTAGAATTTCACCCTCAAAATTTTATTTTGTTCGCTAGAACATATGAGGGTAATTTTGTTTCATCAACTCTTCCAGTTACCTTATTTGATCCTCAAACTTTTGGTTCCACTACAACACTTTGACCATGTTAGTTTTCTTTTTTTTTTCTGTATAGCATTGTCGATATGATCTTATATTGTCATTGACTACTCCATATTTGAAATATATATCTCCAAGGATGTCACATTTGGATTCATTACATGTGAGGGGTCTGGTATGCATTTCTTCAAGAGGGATACATATAACACATCATGTACTTTGGATTGGTTAGGTGGGAGTGGTAGTCGATAGGTCATGACTATGATGCGATCAAAAATATCAAATGGGTTGATTTATCTTGGAGTAAGATTTACATTTTTACCAAGCCTCTAGAATTTATTCAACAGTGATATATGAAGTAACACCTTATATCAGACCTAAAATTCTGTTTCTCACCAATGTTTTTTTTCATGGGTTTTCTATGAACTTTGTATGGATTTCGTATAATGATTAATGGTTTGAACCTTCCATATTATCTATTTGATAATATCTAGGTCTCACAAGATTCCTCTTTCTAACTTCATCCTATCATGCTAGAGTCCAATACCTCTCCTCATACATAACCTCATAACGTGCCATTTTAATGCTAGAATAGAAACTATTGTTATATGAGAACTCCCAAAGGGGTAGGTTTTTATAACAAAATAATTGGAAATACATTGAAAATGATCTCATTATATCCTATTGAGTTTGAAATGTTCTGTTGGACTGACTATCAGTCTGAAGGTGATAAGTAGTATTGAAACTCAACTTTGTTTCTAATTCTTGCTAAAGGCTTCTCCAAAACCTCAATGTAAACCAAGAATCTTCATTAGATAGTGTGTAGAGTGGCACTATGTCATGACCCCCTCCCTCTAAAGATACTAAAATGAGGGGATAAAGATAATAACCCCTGATTCCCGCCACCAGTAGGCCCCAGGTTGGTGACTAGCATCGAGGGTACAAAAAATAACAGGAAATGGGAGGCACTACCTTTTATAATAATATTGGATCAGAAGATAAGATGAATTATCCAAAAAAATACCTGAAATAATATACAAATAAACCAATACCATCCCACATACTTGTATAAATAAAGAAGATACAGAAAAAATTATCAAAAAATAAACACCCAAATAAAAAGCTATAGTAGCGATACAATAACTATCCAAAGGTCTGAGCTAGTAATGACCAAGATGGTCCACATAGTCATAGAATCATGAAAATAGTTTATATACATAGGGTGAACAAACAAGTATACTCATTAGGAAATCCAAAGTCTCTCATGCACATGTGAAATACACACACTAATGCACCCATGAGAAAATAGAAGCACCAACAACACCTAAAAATGTCAACTATGCATCACAACCTCACCAAGGAAGACTGACCAAATAATGTAATCCAAGTAATATAATATAATAGAAATCAAATTGATAAAGGGTAACCCATAGCTCTTTTCCTTTTATATTATGCTCTCACACCCCAACGTCGTATGTCTTGACACTACAATCTCTTTTGTATACCACACCACCTCAAAAGCATGGTCACATCATATCTCACCCGAAGACACCAGGGCTATCACATCTCACCCGAAAACAAGAGGGGAATCACATCAAAACTACTACCATAACAAGACTAATAAATTATTGTGAACATGTAGAACATCAACCTCATGGTATCCTCATACCATGCACAACCCCTACTAGAAGAATCCCCACAAGTATGGCCATATCACATCTCACCTAAAAATACTTGGGCCATAACATATTACATAAAAACACCCAGTCTATCACAACCACCATCTAATTTACTAACAAATTTTGGGTCATCACATCCAGTGCAATTCCTAAATCGCGTAGAAGAGAGATAAAGAAAGAGCGAGTACCCATCCATCTATTATCCTCACCGGATTTCGGAAAAAACACTCCCCACATGACTATGTGGGTTTTAAAACATGGTGCTCTATGTGGGTGGGGTGCATATTTAAATAAAAATAGATATACAATTATATACATATAGACACAAATAACTGTAACCTATGCGTTCACAACCAAACAAAAACTAATTAACAATATCACCACTTTCCCTACCACCTCTAAATTCATAACCCTACACAAAACATAAGCCACATTTCACAATTGCAACCAATTACATTATCCAACCTCTTCATTTCATTATTTAGCATCAACCACATTTAACAACACATACCATCATTTATTTTTTCATTAAACATTTCCATCCCATTAACCAAACCAAACACCAACCATTTTAATCATTATTTGAAAATTATTTATTCCATTAGTGATTGAGCATCTATAACAACACAACCACACACATTCATTATTCCTATAATACCATCACCTCACTTCCCAAAGCATGAACAAATAATCACCATTTCACTACCCCAAAGTAACAAGCAATAAACCACCTCGCCACCCCAAAATCATTGACAAAAAACCACATATCCTCCCCAAAATTATGGTCGTAAAACCACATTACCTCCCCAAAACCAAGGAAAAAAACCCACCTCAATTCCCCAAATTCATGGTCAAACAAACCACCTCACCACCCCAAAATCACGACCAAACAAACTACCACGCGACACCCAAAGAATAGCAGAAAAATGCCACCTCACCTCACTAAAATCATCACAAAAAAACCACTTCTTTCCCCACACTCAATCACAAACCACACATATCCTCCCCCCAAGCATGACTAAACATCACAATAGATCAAGGATCATTTTACATATTTAAAAAATGAATTTTATCACATTTAAATTTATTTTAGGTGTGTTATCACACACGCCATAATCCTGGGACAACCATTTAATTATCCAAATATAAGTGGTTAATCAATTTTCCATTTTTGGGTGATATCACAACAATCACAAAAAGCATAATAGTTACAAAACATATCATCCAGTGCAAACAAATACCCCAACAACCACAATTTTTAGCAGGGAATAAAGCATGTACAAACCATAATATCACAATAATATCAAAGTTGTAAAATTCTGAGAATCAAACCCCTTAACCCTTCAATTATAATTTAACCAATTATTTATCATTGATTAATCTAGTAAAACCATAACACATATATAAAAAAGAGTAAACCCCTCCTTCGTGATTAAAAGTAAAGAGAAATGGGGTATTACCTTCCATAAAGAAGCTTTGTTGACTCATTGTGCATTGCAGGATAAAGAAGAAACACCCACAAAGAAAAACACACATAGGAAAATGAAGATCAGCCTACAATACTCCCAAATAACATCAAAACAAAGCCCAAAAATCACCCCAAATCAGAAAAAAATCACCAAAATGAATCCCTAGAAGAAAAACTGGAGAAAATCAAACAAGAAAGGGAGGACAACCTACCACATATTTCCAATGACTATCAACTGAAACCAAAGGATCAAAGAGAAAGAAATAAGGCTTTAAGAACTCCTCAGAGAACCTAAGTCTCTTCCAAAATGAGAGAGAAGGGAGGCATCCTAACGAAACAAAATTCACCTGTAAGTGTTATAAAATAACTTGGATCCAACTAGTTAAACATCGTATGCCCATTACATGGTGTGTAATCCTCGTGTTCCCCCAAAATTCCATATTTTCATGAAAAACATGTTTTCTCAGCCTTTATTTATTAAATTTTGTGAATTAAAACAAAATGATGTGTAATCCAACTCAATACTTCCCCCTTAGAAAGATATAGGCAGGGAACCAACCGTCTACACAATATGTGGACCAAAATCACATGTCGTGTAGACAATACACGATGTGTATTTCCTATAGCAGTTCCACTCCACCTCCATCCTTCACTGTTTACTCATGGAACCTCCCTTGAGCAACTCCAACCAGAAAAACTAGAAAAGTAACAGACCAGGATGGAACAAACCATTACATCAGGTACCTCTCAAATTTTTTTTAGCCCCATGAATTGAAAACTAATCCCAAAAGAAAATGTGGTCCGAACAACCACCCTATGAGATACATCTTGAGAATCTCATCATACCAAAAATGTTACCACTATACAAACATGCCAAAGTAAATAGACATTGAATAACTTGCACAACCTCATCACCACACAGACACAAACTATCTCTTATTGCACAACCCCACTGCCACAGAACCATCTTAACCTCTACACACACCAAACCAATGACTATAATAACCAACTAACTACACTACCCCGAATGCACAAATCATGGATTTCCATAATTCATATCAAAATATTATATACTTTGGGTGGTGATATATTACCCCAAGAAATTATGGTATGTATCCTTTTAAATAAATTCAATTCATTAAATAGCTTACATTGGAGAAAACATTATTTCATATAGTATAAATCATATAAAATCACATATAGAACAAAAAACAAGCTTTATAAATGAAGAATGAATGAAATAAGAGACTTTTTTCAAGAAATTAAGGAACATTTATTAATAAATAGTAACTTGACCTTTAGAATAGTAATGCGACCCTTAGGAATAGAAATTTGGCCAATATAATAGTTACCTCACCTATAAAAGTATAAATAAAATTTAGGAATCTTATAAATTGTAATATGATGTAATTATATCATAGTAAAATTAGATATATGTTTTAAAATTATTAATTAAGTGTTGATATTTTTTAAACATAATTTTTTATTTTTATTTTTAAAATTAATATGATGATTTGAAAGAAAATTTATTTTCAAAAAATTTATTCATAAACTAATATTATATTTTCTTATGACTATAAGATATTTTTATGATACATTAATTAATTTTTCAAAGTGTTATAAAATCAAATATAATTTTAAAATAGGTATTTTACTAATAAATGATGATTTTAATTAAAAATTTAATTTCTCATATTTAGAAAATTAGTTTCATAAAATGGAGTTCGTTTTCTAATTGTTCATGTCAAATAATTATTAGGGTAATGTTTTGGGATTTTTCCATATTAAATGAATTTTTTGTGAATAGTAAAATATAGTAATTTACGGTATGTATACATTATAAGTTAAATACAATATTACTTGTGCCATTTCTGATGTAATAACCATAATATTGAATTAAACATAATTATTTTAATATGTTTAGTGATAATTCTCAAACAATTCATAGTCTTGAGGTAAAATAATAAACTATTGTATAAAATAATTAGAAAAAACCCCTCTCCTCCACTATAAATACCACCCCTCACAACCTATTCTCCTCACACCTCTCAAGCATTAAATATTTCCCAATTATTTTCTAATCTTCTTCCCAAGTCCCTTACCCACGTCTAGGAGCCATTTTCCTCACAAAAAGACCAATCCTAAGCTCCTTAAAGAGGTTCTTAATGAGAAGAAATTCAAGAGGTAAAATTATATTTTGTTTTCGTTTATTTTCTGTTCAATTTAATTTATTTTATTATCTTTACCTCACCTCATATATCCAAACATACATGATAACTCCAGTGTGTTATAAATATTGTAATTTTATTTTTTTTAATGTAAAATCCATCAGCAATCCTCTTATCCTCTCCCTTTTATTCCAAAAATGAAAATATCATCCGTGATGCACTGATTCATCGCCATCATGGATGATGTGTTTTCATTTTCCATTTTTTCCTTCAAGTCTGGTCATAAAACCATTATTATGGTTAAATAATATTTTATTATTCCTATTATAAGTCATATAATGTTCTGTAACTAGTATATATACATAATGTTAATTAATAAAACAAAACTAGTTCATGATAATCGAAATTTCACCAAAATAAACTAATGATCATCATTAAAATTTTATCTAATGAATAATCCTCAAATCTGAAAAATGATATATCCATTTAAACTTATATAAGTTCATTAATAACATATAATTTCAATTCTAGATAATTAATCTAATTTTTACATGAACTTCCATACATGTATACAATTTAACCAATCATGAAAGCCAAGGAAACAAACACTTCCAAATGATAAAACTCTATATTATAACTCATAAAAAAGTCCATAAATGAACTTAATAAAATAAAATTAAATTAAATACATGTATTATCTTTTAAATAATTAATTAATTGATTTAATCTGATTATCCATGTTATTAAGATCATGTATAGAACCTGTTAAGACATAAGGTAAGGGATTCTCCTTGAACATCCATTTATCTCTCAGGTTACACTTTCTCTTTCTTTACCCTAATTTAATTATTAACTATTATTATTTAATATACCTAAATTATGTGTTTATTTCCAAACATAATATCCTTTCTCAATTATTCTTTCTTTTATGGGTAAATACTGTTTTATAAGGATCCATTTATAATTCTTCTCGATAAGGCAACCTGATTGAAGAGAACTTCCAAATATCCTACTCATTTTCAAGTAACATCAATAACCTATTTTAAGCCACCAATATTTTTCTCAAATCACTCATTTGATCATGAAAAACTATATTTACTCATTTTTGTTTTTATACAAATAATTATTCCTTTTTTTGTTTTAAAGTTTCTTTATTATTTTCCCATAAAATAGTAGTAAAGATGCTCATATATATAGTTTCTTAAAATTTTTACATGTTTTTACTTCATTTTGACTTCATTTATCATGATGTATGCTTATTTTCCCTTATAAATGTTCATGTATAATTTAAATCCATTCTTTCATGTACACCATTATGATATTCCCTTTGGTTATTCCTTATTTTCCACTTATTCCTTGTGTGTGGTGTATATATACTTCCCTTTCATTTGTGATCAAAATTCATTAAATATTTTATTAAATAGACATATTTATTATATTATTTATAATATTATTTATAATATTATTAATTTAGATGTGTACCATTTTTACATATGGTGTTTTCTTTGAATGTTGTTTTAATTGGGTAAACATTGGTGAATATGTGTCCTATACTCAATATAGATATCTTGATAGGACATTTTGTTCAATAATTGAATATATGTATGAATAATAATTTGGAATTTTAGTGATGGGTGGGGATCTCTATATACCATCGATGCATCGATGGGTCTCATGAGACAAAAGAGTTGGTGAAAATCCCTTCATGTTTGTTTCTAAGTAAAATCAGATGGGTTTTTACCCACTTAATTAAATCATCTTGATGATATAATGGTTCATGTTCCAGATACATGAAGTCTTATAAATAATAATCTTCTTAATTTAGTATTCAGTTATTACTTTCCATGAGGTTTTTGTTATAAAAAAAATCTATAGATTCCCTATCATTCTTAGTGTGTTTATGGCATGCATTTTTCAGATTATTTACCTTGCCATACTTTCTATACCTTATTGACTTTACTTCACTTATTATTATTTCATATAACCCTTACTGAGTGTTTGAGCTCACCCTTTTATTTATTTTCCTTCCCCATGTTGTGATGATGAGATCTTTGAATATGTAACAAGAAGCAGTTTATTTTCTTTTGTTATGTACCATGTTTAATTACCAATATAATAAGAAAAAATGTATGTATTTAGTTACATCAAGACTACTAAACTGATCTATTCTTGGGGATGTCATGTATTTTGTATATTAAATTTTAATAAAATAAACACCAACTATGGGCTACTGGTGTTGGGTTTGTTATAGTTGTTATTAGATAATATTTAGTATAAACCTTGGGAATTAGATTTTAACGGAACATGATTTTTTTTACTAATCATAGAGAAAATTAACAAAGAAAGAAAGCGAGAGAGGCCAGGTCAAGGAGGTCTAAAATAATGCAGACCAAGGTCATATACTCAAACAAATTCATCACACTCATGGGTTAGGGATCCCAAAGAAGAATAAATAATCAAAACATCATAATGGTTTCCTTAGGAAGCCATTTAATCAGGAACAAAGTTACCCTCACACGAAGTGTGGATCAAACATACCCAACCTATGTAGTTCAAGAATCTTTGTATAATATAAATGATGGTCCAAGGGGAGTAATGCCTTCCCCAAAAGGAATTGAAAATAATTGAGGAGTTATTTTCAATTTCACTGAGGATGATATTCTTAGCGTGGAAAATATTAAGTCCATTAAGCATCACCTTGTATTCCATAATAAGTGAGTAACCATGGATATAATAGCTACTAAAAGTGATACTAAAAGATCTAAGGGTGTCATAGTTAAAACCACCTCCCCTCATGATGCCAAGGATGTAGGATCCATTAATATTGAGTTTGAGGCATTTTCTAGGAGGATTACACTGAACCCAAATTCCCCATGAAGATAACCCGTGAGGGATTGACATAGTACTTATTCTGTTCATTATCAGCCTCATGGATTGAGTAGTATCCCAAAATTTCAATGGAGTCCCTAGATCCACCGTTAATATTCTGGAATTGGTTAACATGACTAAACATGATCTTGCAGCACCATCAACCCGTGCCTTATTTATGGCATTCCAAATTGTCCAATAGTCAGTTAAGATTAAGTTGGCTCTCACCTTCCTCTACACACCTTTTTCCTCAATCCCATGGAATGAGGTATGAATGAATTTATTACCATTTAAATTTGAAATATCAATACCAATGAGGTTTCTGAAGACAAACCACAGAACCCTTTATCATTCCCCATCGAAAAATAAGTGGTTGATCAATGCCTCCTTGGAACGTTGATATGAAAATCATTTAGACACAATGTTGATACCTCTATGATGAATCAAATAGTCTGTCAGAATAAAAGGTTCCTTATGTGACATAGATGAAGGTTTTACATAATCAAAATCTCTTTGCACCAAAGGATCTTAGACACACATAAAACAGGGTCAGCCCATATATATTAATAGAACACCATTGTAGAGAAAAAACCTAACGGAGCACCAGTGTACACAAGTTTATCTCGGTTACCTGAAATTTGAATGATGTTTAAACTTTCCCATTGGTGTGAGTAAATCATGGTACGAATGATACTAGGAAAGAAAATTTATTGTGAAAAGGATATAGTAGAGGTATGGAAAATAAGGAAACCGAGGGGATCACCCACACAATTGAGATCCCAAAAGATAATAACATCATGTTCAAAAATCCATCTAGACTATCATTTCAATTATGAAATATGTCAGCATAAAACCTACCTCAAGATACAGATCTTCACTCTAAGATCACCTAAGACCTCCTCGTATTTTCAAACCCCAAAATTACTCTATATAGAACTACCTTCTAAACCATCCCATGAATTTTATCTTGCGTGATATACATAGTATCGGTCACACTTCTATTGCCAGTGCCTCCTGATTCCACTGGTTCAAGAACAAATGAACCTAAGGGTAAAAAATCTAACAAGGTATACTAGGCTTGACTCAACATAACCTAGTACATGATAACGATCCTTTCTTCTCACCAGGTTTGAAACTGTTGGGTCCACTAGGCTAGATACCCTAAGAGGGGGGGGGGGTGAATCAGGGTATGGTAGATTAAAATGACTTCCCCTTTTGATCTTGTTTTGCTTTTAGACAAAACCCTCTTCTCTCTCCTTCCCAATGCAGAGTATGAACAAACCTTAAAGCATGCACAAGACACAATGATTTTTACTTGGTTCAACCTTACTGGGCTACGTTCAAGGAGCATACACTGGTAGTGTGTCGATGTACCAATTACACTATAAGCGCACTGCTGTTTACACATTTGAAGTGGACTCACTCTCCATCCTGGTTTACAACCACTCACAATTTGAGAAGTCACTGCTTTCTCAAATGAAGTGAGCTCACTGCTTCTTCAAATGATCCACTCCCAGTTTATAGACCTGTAGGTCTCTCCATTACTACTAATGAATGTATCCTACACTGTATATAGATGCTCTATTAAAGTTAAAAATTCATCCATTGATTGATACCCCTTTTCCCCTGAACACTGGGAAATTCACTTTGGAAACACCTTCGCAAATCACCCTACTTCGCAAGGCTCCCAATTTCACGAAGCTCAAACAAGCCTTTGTGAATATCCTACCTTTTCGCGAAGCACTCTCGTGAAGCACTCTCGTAAAGCTCAAGTCGTCGCAGAGATACTTCCCTCGTGAAGCTCACTGAGCCAACGTGAAGCTCGAAACTTTCATGGAGCTAGATTATCCACTATGAAGCTCTTCTTTCGTGAATCACACTGCCTCTGCGAACCACCTTCGCGAGCCGAGAACAAAATATTTTCTTTGAAAACTCTCTACTTCTCTCGAGGGGGTCGAGGTATATTTATAGGCGATTCCACCAACCCTCGAACCTTCTACGTGAAGTCAACACCACGTCATCACAAATCGTGAAGATCCGAAATTTCTGCTGAAATTCTCTCAATATCGCGAAGCACCACATCAATTTCTTGATTGCAGAGCTCGTCGTAATCATGGAGCACTCCGTAATTTACTTCATGCTGCCGCCGCGATGCTCCCTCACATTCCCTTCAACACTGTCGTTCGTGAAGCTCATCGTAATCACGAAGCATCACCGTCAACATTTTTCTGGTCTTCACGAAATCCAATCCATGAATCCTATCTTTGCAAAACTCATGACTTTTCCATATTTTGATGAGATCTTCACAGAAATCCATATTTCCCGATGCTCACCAAAATCCAAATTTTGGACCCCAAAAATTTGGCAAACACTGGAAAATGGAACCACCTTGTATCTATTCTCTTATACCACCTCCAGACCATCCATTCCTTTGTCATGGTTTTTTGTCAACAACATCTCTAGAACTTGACAATTCACCATGAAAACCTGATTTGTCAACAAACACAAACATCCCAAAAATACTGCACTAATACCTTAAGGGATTTTTTCCCAACAAAAACCTCCTAGGGATATGCTTAGGATAATTCATATTCACTTTACAAACCATTATAAAGGATTTAAAAGTAAATATATCCCCAAAGAATCCATGTTTATGATTATGAGATTAGTTATGCATAAATTTTCAATTTATTTTAAGTGTTTATCTAGTTTGAAATTATGAATTATGATTCATAACATAATTTAGTATATTCAATTGTTTAGAAATGGATCCTAATGGAAGGAAATGAATCAGTACCTGTGGATAATGTAGGGATTTCCCCACTAAAAAATTTAACACAGTTAGTGTTGGAGTTGAGTAGATCATGACCATATTAGGATATATTACCCAGGTTATGATGAATAACCATATTACACCTATGTTTGATCATTTCATATGGAAAAATCCACCATCTTTTAATGGTTCTACTAATACAGTGGTAGCTAAGTAGGGGATCAAGTACCTTGAAAAATATATTTTTAGCATTGGGATGCAATGAAACTGAAAAGTTATTAATGTCAGTATATTGCTTCAAGGGAGATACTGATCAATGGTGGTATTTGATCTATACTACTAAGGAAGAAGATGAAATAAAATATATGAAATTAAGAACTTTTTAGGAGACATTATTTGATAAGTACTTCCCTCACGAGAAAGGAATTTAAATGAAGAGAAATTCCTTAGCTTAAAGAAAAGGGAAGAAATGTTGTAGAATATGATGCTATGTTTACAAGAAAATACATGTATTTTATATATTACATATGTGATTTAAAAGAAAATATTGATCATTTCTTTGAAGGTTTTAAACCAATTATCTGAAGGGAATTTGTTTCTCAAACATTTTCATCATATGTTGAAATAGTATTAAGTGCCATAAAAACAGAAAATGAATTTTATAGATCTTATATGTTCAAGGGAAATCAAGATAAAAAGGTTTTTCTGATAACCATGGAAAAGGTGAAGCATCAAAGAATAAGAAGGGAATGAAGCAATTTCCATTATGTGAAAATTGTGGAAAGAGTCATCTTGGAAAATTCTTGAAAGGAAAGGGATTTTTATATAAGTGTAGAGAAATGGTTATTTGATCTAATAATTTATAAGGTAAGAAAAAACTCTATGATGTTAAATTCATCAACTATAATGAAATGGGGAATTACTCAAATAAAGGTCTCTAGTGTTAGGATAATCTACCATTATAGAGGACAAGTGGATATTGAGAAACTTTTGTAAGTACTTAGGGAAGTCTCATTGCAACAAAAATGTGTTGGTCAATCCCCTTTATGACATATAAACATTAGTTAGTTTCTAACCTTATAATCCTATAATGATTGAATTTGATATAATCCTTGATATGGATTTTATTTCAAAATATGATGTAAAATTTTATAGCAAGAAGAAGGAAATTACAATTTTTGAGAATGATGAAGAATCCCATATATTTATAGCCAAGACTCATCATATAATTCTTATCTATATATACCCCAATTAGCTCTACTAAATTAAATTATTGGGGAGGAAGAGAAAAAAACATCTAGGGATGAGGAAAGAAATCTTTGAATTGAGAGTATACTAATTGTGCATGAATACATTAATATATTTGATGAGGAATTACCTCAAAACCCCCTAGAGCATGGATTTGAATTTACCATTGATATAATCCTTTATGCAAGACCAATATGAAAGACTCTTTATAGAATAGAAACTATGTAATTAGTGTATCTGAAGAAACAATTAGAGGATTTTAGAAATAAGTGATTTATTATCCCCAGTATTTCTCTATGGGTAACCCCTATTATATTGGTGAGGAAGAAAGATGGATCCTTGAGGATGTGTATTGAATATATAGAAATCAATGCTATCATAACAAATAACAGGTATCCTCTGTCGTATATTGATGATTTATTTGATAAACTCCACATAACTCAATATTTTTTGAAGATTAACCTTCATTCTTCATATCCTCAGTTGCGAGTAAAGAGGAAATATATTCCAAAGACAACAATCCAAAACAAGTGTGGATAATAAAAGTTTATAGTAATGGAATTTGGACTGACCAATGAAAAATTTGTTTTTATAGATCTAATGAAAAAAGTGTCAAGGAATATCTTCATATTTTTTATCATATTTATTGATGATATCTTAATATATTCCTAAAGCTATGAGGACTGTGAGAACCAATTGCATATTTTTCTGAATTCTCTTATACAAAAAGAGTTATATGGGATGTATATAAAGTGTGAATAATAGATTTAAACAATTACTTTTCTTGGCCATATTTTCTCTAAGTATGGAATCTAAGTTGATCTAGTGAAAATAAATGCAATTAAATAATGGTGTATTCCCACAAAAATAACTGAGGTACATAGTTTTATTAGTTTAGAAGGTTACTATTAGTGTTTCATTTAGAATTTTTTTTGATTGGATAACCCCCCAACCAATATCACATGTATAGGGGTTAATTTCATATTGAAAAAATAATGTACAATTTTTTTTGAATAATTTAAGATAAGATTGTATAATGCTCAAATTTTGACTCTTCCATATGGAAATGATGGGTTTGTGATATAGAGTGATTCATAAAATAAATGAATGTGTTGTGTGCTTATCAAAAAAATATAATTTTATATCTTACTCATCAAAGTAGTTAAAGACTTATAAGAAAATTATCAAACTCTTGATCTTGAGTTAGCAGTCATAATATTCTCTTTGAAAATATGAAGACTCTATCTCAATGGTGAAATATGTGAGATATATACCGATCAAAATAATTTTAAATATATATTTACACAAAAATATTTCAACATGAAGCAAAGTAAATGGGTTAAATTACTCAAAGATTACTATTTCTAAATACACTACAATACAAGAAAATAAAATAAGGTAACTAATGCATTAAACTGGAAAGATAATGGACTTATTACCTAAATAATGATTGAGAAAGATCCTTTATTTCTAGATGTAGTAAATAAAGATATGTGGAATTTTGAGGAAAGAGAAACATAACTCATTTTTAGATGATTTCTAAACCATATTTAATAGAGAAGATAAAAAGTTCTCAATCTGATGATGATAATTTGAAAAATAAAATTAAAGTCATTAAGGATGGAATATAGGATAACTTCATGTACGAGGATGGAATTAAGAAATTTGGAAATAGGTTATGCGTTCTATCAATATGTGAGCTAAAAATGGAACTATTATATGATACTCATAACTCCAATTTATCTATACACTATTTTAGTACCAAGATGTACAGAGATATGAAAGATCATTTTTGGTGGGATAACATGAAGCGGGAAGTTACTGACTATGTTTCTAATTGCCAATTTTTCAACAAGTGAAGGCTGAGAGACATCGTGCTAAATGAGTCATGAAACCTCCACTTATTATCATGTAGATGTGGGATGACATTATGATTGAATTTATCGAAGGAACACCTAGTATGCATAGAAGGAATGATGAAATATGGGTTATTGTTGATCATATTACAAAATTGGGACATTTCCTTGCCATAAGAGAATATTTATCTCTTCATCACCTAGAAATACTATATATTAATGAAGTTTTAAGACTTCATTGTGAACTTTTATTGATTTTGTCTGATCGAGATTCCTAATTTACATCAAAATTGTGGAAGTTTCTTTAGAAGGATTTGGATACGGAGCTTCATATGAGTACTTATTATCAACCTCAAACCTATGGATAGTATGGAAGGATTATTAAAATATTGTAAGACATTTTGAGATCATGAACATTTTAATTTTAAGGTGTGTCGGATCATTATTTACCTTTGGTGTAATTTTCATAGAATAACAGTTTCTATTATAGTATTCAAATGGTGCCAGATGAATCATTATATAAAAAGATATTTCAAACTAAAACTTTTTTGGATGAAGTTGGTGAGAGGAAACTTATAGTCTTATAACTTATTGAAGGGATAACAAAAAAGGTAATGACTATTTAGGTTCATATTAAAGCATCTCAAAGTATACAAAAGAGTTATGATGAATATCAGAGAAAGGATTTGGAATTTCATGTAGGAGATCATGTATTTTTGAAAGTATCCCCTTGGAAGGGTGTCATATGGTTTGGTAAGAAATGGAAGTTAAGACCCAGGTACATCAGACCTTTTGAAATTCGGGAAATAATAACTGTTGTGGCGTACTGATTAGAAATTCATCTAAGTATATTCAAAGTTCATAATGTATTTTGGATATCATTGTTAAAGAATTATATTATAAACACAACACATGTACTCAAATATGAAAAAATAGAAATGGAACCTAATTTTTCTTACTGTAAAGAACCTATCAAGATTCTTGACGCAAGAGAGACAGTATCGAGAAATAAGACGACTTGACTGGTAGATTTTCTTTGGAGAAACCATAAAATGGAAGAAGAAATGTGGGAACCTAAGGACGTTAGGAAGAATAACTAATCTCATCTATTTGGAAGAAAACATCCATGAAATATTTGAGGATGTAACTTCTGAAATAGGGAAGAATATAACACCCTAAGATTTTATGGCATGCTAACTCTTAAATAAATTCAATTCATTCGATAGATTACACTACAAAAAAAAATTCATATATTATAAATCATATAAAATAAAATATAGAACACAAAAAACTTTATAAATGTATAATGAATTAAATAAGAGGATTTTTATAGAAATTAAGGAACAAATATCAATGGAATAGTAACTTGAACTTTAGAATAGTAATGTGACCATAAAGAATAGTAATTCATCCAAAATAATAGTAACATAACCTATTAAAGTATAAATAAAATTTAGGAATATTATAAATTGTAATATGATAAAATTATATCATAGTACAATTAAATACATATTTTAGAAATTATTAATAAAGTGTTTATATTTTTATTGAACATAAATTTTTATTTTCAATTGTAAAATTAATATGATGATTTAAAAGAAAATTTATTTTCATAAAATTTATTAATAAATTAATATTTTATTATCTTATGATTATAATAAAATTTTATGATACATTAATTAATTCATCAAAGTGTTATAAAATTAGTGATGATTTTAAATTTCAATTTTCCAAGTAAATAATGATTTTAATTTAAAATTAAATTTATAATATTTAGAAAATTATTTTCATAAAATGGAGTTAATTTTTGAATTCTACACGTTGATAAATGGTTAGGGGAATTCTCTTTCTCTAAAATACTTGAATTCTTGGGTAATAGTAAAATATGATAATTTGCAGTATATATACATTATAAGTTAAATAAACTATTCTATGTGTCATTTATAATGTAATAACTATAATCTAAAACTAACATTCATTATTTTAATATATTTAGCGATAATTATGAAACTATTTATAGTATTGAGGCAAAATAATAAACTAATGAATAACATAATGATAAAACACCCCTCTCCTCCACTATAAATACCACCCTCACTACCACTTCTCCTCACATCTCTTAAGCCATTAATATTGTCCAATTCTTGTATAATCCCATTTACAATCATCTTAAACTCGTTCAGGATCCTTTGGCATCACTAAAAGACCAATACCATGCCCCTTAATTATTTTCTCAAGGAAGAGAAACTCCAGAGGTAAAATCCTCTTTCATTTTACTTTATTTTCTTTTTAATTTCAATTATTTTCATATCCTTCCCTCTACTCCTTTATCCAAAAATAAATGATAAATCTGGTATCTTATATATACTGGTATTTTACCATGTTAATAGAAAATCCATCATCAATACCCTTCCCCTATCCCTTTTATACATATTATAAGTCATATAATGTTCTGGAACTAGTATATATACATGATTTTAAGTAATAAAAAAAACTAGTCTGTGATAATAAAAAATTCACCCAAATAAACTAACGATCCCCATTAACATTTATCTAATGAAACATCATCATATCTAAAAAATTATATATAAGACCTTTTAAATTTCTGGAAGTTCATTAATAAAATATAATTTCAATTCTAGATAATTAATCTCATTTTTACATGAACTTCCAGACATTTATACAAGTGAACCAATCATGAAAAAGAAGGAAACAAACACTTGAAATAAATAAAATTGTATCTTATAACTCATCAAAAATTACATAAATGAACTTAAAAATATTATACAAAATTAAATACATATAGAATTTTTTTAATTAATTAATGGATTAATCTAATTATATAGGATATTATGATCAAGTGCAGAACACATTTAGATATAATGTAAGGAATTCTCCCTGAACTTCCATTTTTCACTCATGTTACGCTTTCTCTTTCTTTACCCAAATGTAATTCTTAATTTTTTTATTTACTCCTCCTAAATTTTGTGTTTATGTTCCAAACATAATAATCCTGATGAATTATTATTTCTTTTATGGTCAAATAAATGTTTTATAAGGATTCATTTACAATTCCTCTTAATAAGAAATCCTGATTAAAGGGAACTTCCTAATATCATACGCATTTTCAAGTGCCATACATAATATATTTTAATATATATTTTTTAAAATCACTCATTTTATCATGAAAAATATATTTTAATAATTTCTTATTTTATACGAACAATAATTTCTTTTTCTGTTTTAAAGTTTCTTTATTATTTCGCCTTAAACTGCACTAAAGATTCTCATTTGTAAAGTTTCTAAAACAATTTTTTTAAATGTTTTCACCTAAAATGGATTTCATTTATCATGATCTATGACTATTTTACCTGATGAATGTTTAAGTATTATTTAAATCCATTACTTCATGTACACCATTATGATATTCTCTTTGTTTATGCCTTATTCATCACTTATTCCTTGTGTGTGGAGTTTGTATAATTCCCCTTCATTTGTGATCATCATTCATTGAAGATTTAATTAAATATTCATATTTATTTTATCATGTATAATATTATTTTCTTAGATGTGCACCATTTTTATATATAGTGTTTTCTTTGAATGTTTTTTTAATTGGGAAAATGTTGATGAATCCCTATCATATAATTAGTACAAATATCTTGATAAGTCAAATTGTCTAAGTATTGAATCTATGTATGAAGAATGATTTGGACTTACAGTGATTGGTGGGACCTGCTATAGGCCCTCAATGCATCGACGGGTCTCATGAGACACAAGAGTTGGTGAAAAAACCTTCTTGTTTGTTTCCAAGCATAATCAGATGAGATTTTACTCACATAATTAAACTGTCCTGATGGTATAGTGGTTCATGCTGTAGATAGATGACGTCCAATAAATAAGCATCTTCTTCATTTAGTATTTAGTTATTACTTTCAATGAAGTTTTTAATATAAAAAAATATATGTATACTTAATAATTCTCATTGTATTAATGGAATGTGTTTTTATATTATTTACCTTTCCATAATATCTTTGCCTTATTGAATTTATTCACTTTTTATTATGTCATATAACCCTTACAGATCATTTTAGATCACCCTTTTATTTATTTTCTTTCCCCATGTTGTGATGATGAAATAACTGAATAATTTAAAAGAAGCAGTTTATTTTCTTTTGTTATGTACTATGTTTAATTACTAATATAGTAAGTTTAATTACCAATATATTAAGGAACAATGTATGTATCTAGTTTCTTAAAGACTACAAAAAATGATCGATTTTTTGTGATTTGATCTATTGTATCTATTTTATAACAATAAATTGAACAACGACTATAGGATACTAGTGTTAGGGTTATTATAGTTGGTATTGGAGAAATTTTTGTAGAAACCTTGGGAATTATATTTCAACTGAACATGAAATGTTTTATTAACCATAGAGAAAAGTAACAAGGTTGGAAAGAAAGAGGGGCACAATCATGAAAGCGTGAAATAGTGCAGGCCAAGGGCGTCTTCTAGAACAAATTCAGCACACTTGTGGGGAAGGGATCCCAACTAAGAATAAGTAATACATGGATCACAATGGTTTCCTTGGGAAGCGATTCAATTAGGAACAAAGTTACCCTCACTTCAAGTGTGGATCAAACGTGCCTGAACTATGTAGTTCAATCATCTTCATAAAATAAAAATGAACAAGGGGAGTCGTGACTTCCCTATAAGGATTTTAAAATAACTAAGGAGTTAGTTTCAATTTCATTGGGATGATATTATTGGAATTAAAAATCTAAGTCCATTAAGAATTATCTTGGCTTCTATAATAAGTGAGTCAACATGGCCATAATAGCTATTGAAAGTGATAATTACTGAGCCAAGGGTGTCACATATAACACCACATCCTCTCATCATTCCATGTTTATAGGATCCATAAATGTTGAGTTTTAGGCTGTTTCTAGGAGGATTCTAGTGAACCCATATGCCTCATGTAGATAACCTATGAGGGATTGGGGCAATACTACTTCTATTCATTATCTTTCCCATGGATTGAGAAGTATCCCAACTTTTTAGTAGAGTCCCCAAATACACCATTAAACACCTGGAATGAGTTAACATGGCTAAACATGATCTTTTATCACTATCTACCAATTCATTATTTATAGAATTCCAAATTTTCTAGAAGCCAGCCGAGATCAGGATGGCTATCACTTTCCTCTCCACACTGTTAGCCTCAATCCCATGTAACCAAGTATGAATAAACTTATTAGCATTGAAATTCTAAATACCAATAAACTTGTAACATTGATAGGAAAATCATTTGGACAACATGTTGATACCTCTATGTTTAATTGAATATTGTATCAGAAAAGTTCGGTTTCATATGTGTTATACATGAGTGTTTTACATAATATGAATATATTTGCACTATAAGAGCTTAGCCACACCTATAACAGGGTCATCCAAATATATTTTCATAACACCTTTATAGAGAAAACTCTTGATGGAGTTCCAGTGTACACAAGATTATCTGGGACACCTGAAATCTAAATGTTGTTGAAAATTTACCATCTGTGTAATTCAAGAATGGTATGAATGAGAATGGGAAAGAAAATCATATTAGAAAATGAGATATTAGGGGTATGAAAACCTAGGAATCTGAGGGGATCACTCACCCAATTGTAATTCCAATATCTAATGTCACCGTTTCGACCCATCTATATGGAATGGAATTTCAATTATGAAATATATTAGCATAAAACCTACCTCATGCTAAAAACCTTTTGTCTATGCTCACCTATTACCTCTCCATATTTTCCAACCACAAAACTGATCCAAAGAGAACTACATTCCTAAACATCCCATGCCAATTTAGCTTGTAGGATATATATAGTATCAGTCACACTACTATGGCCAGCACCGCCTGAGTCCACTAGTTCTTGTACTAATGTACCTCGGTTTAAAAACTCTGACTAGGTGCATAGGGACTAACTCAACATAACCTGGTATACGAGAACAAGCCTTACTATGCACCTATTTTGACATAGCTTAGGGATATTATTATAATAATTCAATTTCTCTTTAAAAACCATTATGAAGGGTTTAAAAGTAAATATATCCCCAAAGAAACCATGTTTATGATTATGAGATTAGCTATGCATAAAATTTCAATTTATTTTAAGTGTTTTCTTGTTCCAAATTATGAATTATAATTAATAACCTAATTTAGTGTATTCTATTACTTAGAAATGGTGCATAATGGAAGGAATGGAATCAATACCCATGGAAAATGCAGGGATTTCCCCACTAAGAAAGTCAACACAGTTAGTGTTGGTGATGGGAAGATCATGACTATATTAGGAATTCTTACTCATGTTATGATGAATAACCATATTACTCCTATGTTGGATTATTTCATGTGGCTGAAGTCAATATCTTTTTTTGGGACTACTAATCTAGTGGTAGCTGAGTAGTGGATCAAGTCCCTTGAAAAAGAAATTTTTAGAATTGGGATGCAATGAAAATGAAAAGGTAGTAATGTAAGTATATTGCCTCAAGGGAAATGATTATCAATGTTGGTATTTAAAATATAATAATAAGGAGTAATATAAAATAAAATACATGGAATGGAGAACTATTTAGGAAACATTCTTTGAAAAATAATTCCCTCATGAGAAGCGAAGTTAAATAAAGGGAACTAGATTCTCAAACATTTTCATCATATAATGAAATAGTATTAAGTACCATCAAAATAGAAAATTAATATGATATATCTTATATGATCAAAAGAAATCAAGATAATATGTGGTATTCTGATAACCATTGAAAAGGTGAATCATCACATAAGAATAAGGGACTGAATTGTTTTCCATTATGCTTAAATTGTGGAAATAATCATCCCGCTAAATTCTTGAAATGTAAGGGAGTTTTCTATATGTGTGGATAAAAGTTTCATTGAGATAATTATTTCACATAGAATAAACAAATCAAATATGTTCAATTATTAAACTATAATGAAATGGGGCATTACCCAAATCAACGTGCCCAATGTCTGGAGAATATACCATAGAAGAGGACAAGGGTAGATAGAGAATCTTATGTGATCACTGTAAATAAGGTGGAAGTACCCAATGATGTGGTGGAAGGTACATTGATCCTATATTCAAATATAGTCAAATATTTATTTGATTATGGATCATCACACTCTTTTATATCTACCTTGTTTTCTAAGAAAATTAGATATTTCACTTTAGATTTAGTTAGAGAGTTGTCAGTTGAAACTCTTTATGGAAGTATCATTGAAAAAACCAATTGCTTAGTCCCCTTTATGACATATAAACATGATTTAGTTACTAAACATATCATCATACATATGATTTAATTTTATATAATCCTTTGTATGGATTTTATTTCAAAATACGATGTAAAATATTATTCCAAGAAGAAGGGAATTACTATCTGTGAGAAAGATGAAGAATCCATTTTATTTAGAGATAAAAAATCATATTCTAATTCATATTTAGATCTACCCCTAGTATATCCAATGAATGAAATTATTGGGGAGTAATAGAAAAAAATATCTTGGGATGAGGAAATTAATCTTTGAATTGAGGATGTACTAATTGTGTAGGAATACATTAATGTATTTCCAGAGGAATTACCTGGGAACCCCCCAAAGTGAGAAGTTGAATTTACCTTTGATCTAATACCTAATGAAATACCAATATAAAATACTACTATTAGAATAAAAACTATAAAATTATTGGATCTGAATAAACATCATGAGGGTTTTAGTAATAAGGGATTAATTCACACTAGTGTTTCTCCTTGGGGAGCCCCTATTATCATTGTGAAGAAGAAAGATGGATCATTGAGGATTTTTATTGACTATAGATAAATAAATTCTATTATAATAAAAATAAGCATCCAATGCCTTTTATTGATGATTTATTTGATCAACTCCACATAGCTCAATATTTTACCAAGATTGACCTTTATTCTTGATATCATCATTTGCGAGTAAAGATATAAGATATTCCTAAGACAATAATCTGAACTAGGTATGGACATTAAAAGTTTATAGTAATCTAATTTGGAATGACTAATGAACCCTTTGTTTTTATGGATCTAATTATTTTTTCTAGGAATATCTTGATGATTTGTTTTGTCATTTATTGATGATATATGAATATATTCCCAATTCTTTAAGGAATAAGAGAACCACTTGCAGATTTTTCTGAAGACTCTTAGATGAAAATAGTTATTTGGGATGTTTAGAAAGTGTGAATTATAGCTTCAAATAATATCTTTTCCTGGTCATATTGTCTCTAAGTATGAAATATCAGTTGATCCTATGAATATAAAGGCAATATATGAATGAACTATGACCACGAACATAACCGAGGTACGTAGTTTTATTGGTTTAGTAGGTTACTATCGGTGTTTTATTCATAATGTTTCTTGATTGGCTAACCCACTTACTAAGATCACATTTAAAGGGGTTATGTTCATATAGAAAAAATAATGTATAGAAAGTTTTTATGAATTGAATAGAATATTGTTCAATGATCCAATTTTTAATCTTCCATCTAGAAATGATGGGTTTTTGATATATAATGATTCATAAAAGAATAGAATAGGTTGTTTCCTTTTGAAAAAATATAAAGTTATATATTATTCATCAAAGTAGTTAAAGAATCATGGACAAAAATTCTCAAACTCATGATCTTGAGTTAACATCTATAATCATTATTCTGAAGATATAGAGACACTATCTCAATGGTGAAAGATGCGAGATATATATGGATCAGGAGAGTTTGAAATACATCTTTACACAAAAAGAGCTCAACATGAGGCAAAGTCAATGTAATTAATTACGCAAATATTATGATTTCTCAATACAATACCATCCAAGAAAACAAATAAGGAATAAAATTTATTAGGGAGGAAACATGATGAACTTATTACCAAATTTAGGATTGAGAAAGACCTTATATTCATGGATTTAGTAAATATAGATATGGGGATTTTTTAGGAAATATAAACATCAATCATTTTTAAAAAGATTGTGAAACCATGTTTACTAGAGAACATAAAAACACTTCAATCTGATGATGAGAATTTTTAAAAGAAAATTAAAGCCACAATTTTTTGAAGATTGGAAGACCTAGTGTATGAAGATGGAATTTGGAAATTTAAAAATAGGTTATGTGCTCTATCAACATTTGAACTAAAAATGGAACTATTAGATGTTTCAAAAAACATAAACTTCTGTATACACTATTTTAGTACTAAGATGTATAGAGATCTTAAAGAACATTTATTTGTGGGATGACATGTAGCAGGAAATTGCAGACTATGTGTCACAATATCTAGTTTGTTAATAAGTAAAAGTTGAGAGAAACATCCTAGAAGAGTCATCCAACCTCTACTTATTCCTAGGTGGAAGTGGAATGACATTACAATTGACTTTGTCATAGGAATTTCAATTACACATAGATGGAATGATTCAATATGGGTTATTGTTGATCATCAAATAAAATTGGAACATTTCCTTTCTATAAGAGAATATTAACATCTTCAGTGCCTATAAAGACTCTTTATTAAAGAAGTTTTAAGACATCAGGGTGCACCTCTATCAATTGTGTATGATTGAGATCCATGATTTACATTGATATTCTGGAAGTGTTTTTAGAAGGCTTTGGATATTGAGCTTTATATGAGTACTTCTTATGAAACTCAAACTAGAAGACAGTCTAAAAGGACTATTCAAACATTGCAAGACATGTTGATATCATGTTCACTTGACTTTGAAGGTATGTGGGATCAATATTTACCCTTGGTGGAATTTTCATACAATAATAGTTTCCGTTATAGTATTAAAATGGATCCATATGAATCATTATATAGAAAGAGATGTCGAACTACAACTTGTTGGGATGAAGTTTGTGAGAGGATACTTATAGGTCCAGAACTTATTAAAGGGATAATGAAAAATGTAAAGACTATTCAGGCCCATATTAACGCATTTCATAGTAGAAAAAAGAATTATGATAAATATCAAAGGAAGGATTTTGAATTTTAGGTAGGAGATCACATATTTTTGAACGTATCAACATGGAAGGGTGTCATAAGGTTTGGTAAGAAAGGGAAACTAAGCCCCAGGTACATAAGACCATTAGGAATTATAGAAAGAATAAGAGATATAGATTATTGATTTGTAATTCCTCCTTGTATATTCAAATTTCATAATATGTTTCACATATCATTGTTAGATAAGTACATGATTGACCCAACACATGTACTCACCTATGAAAAAATATAAATGCAATGTGATTTTTCTTACTGTGAAGAGCCTATCAAGATTATTGACATAAGAGAAAAAGTATTGAGAAATCAGATGAATCTACTGGTAGAGGTTCTTTAGAGAAAACCATAAAAAGAAAGAAGAAATGTGGGAACATAAGGATGTTATTAATAAGAACCAACCTCATTATTCAAAAGGAAATATTTATGAAAATTTCAAGGATGGAACTTTAAAAGGAGGGAAGAATATAACACCCCAAGATTTTATTGTATGTATCCCCTAAAATAAATTAAATTCATTTAATATATTACATTACACAAAGAAATATGTCATATAGTATAAATCATATAAAATCACATATAGAACACAAAAAACATTATAAATGAATAATGAATGAAATAAGAGGATTTTTCTAGAAATTAAGGAACATATATCAATGAAATAGTAACTTGAACTCTAGAATTATAACGGCCCATACTTTACATACATTGTTATTACTTCAAAATTGATGTGAACTTATTACAACATACAACAAAACCATGAAAGGACCGTATAGGTATAGTGTCTTTAGAAACTGGGAAACATAAACAACCGGTTCATAAAGCGTCTACAATGTCTCCCATTTATTTCATCATATCTATAGTCCCTTTTGGCATATCTTACTTAATGACATTATTCTTGACCTGGGGAAAGAAAACATACAAAAGGGTGTGCTCAAATGCTCAGTAAGGGTAAACAAAAGAAATATCAATCATATCATATTCATAAGAACATAACATTTTGAAAATCTTACCCTACAAAAGAGATCATAATTTCATAAATGGGATAAATCATGGTAGTGAAATATAATCACAATAATCATAACTTAAAACATGAAACTTTTTGTCATACACACATAATCATAGAGAATCATTTCTTATTAGTCAATACTCATTGACAAGACTATCTTAGTGGACAAAGTCCATTTCTGAACCGAGTTCACTCCTCATTTCAGTCCTGTTTCACTGAACCGGTTTAACCTGCCGTTCCAGCCATGTCTATCTCATGAGATATAAAATATTTACCCAATTAATTGGAGGGAGATATAGGTCCCACCCATCTCATAATGATACCATTCTTATGTGTGCCACAAAATCATAAACCATACATCATAGCATAACCCATGTAATAAAAATGGGAATCTTAAACATCGTGACATCATAAAACAATTCATATATGTAACGCCCCGACCCTAGTTTCCTAGAGTCGGTGCATTATTACATAACATTGGCATGATCACAAGAAAGATCAAATCTCGAAAGACCGATTGGTTTAGTAGCCTTGGAAACACTAGATATAATCATAAGTTTTACATTACATCATAAAATCAAAAACTACTACAACAACATAATGTTTCCACAGTCCACACTACAATCCCCTCATAATATCCCTGCAGGTCATTCATAACTTACATCTTCACTTCCTGGGAAAAATAAAACATAGAAAAGGGGTGAGCTCAAATGCCCAGTAAGGATAACAATATAGCGGAAACTTTCATCAATAAGAATAAACATTTAAGGCAATGTATAACTAAAACAAAAGCCTTTTAAACATGAACTTTCAACATGGTATGGCATAAATAAAATGAAATAATGCCATTTACTTATTCACATGGATATTCCACTAATCGAATAATCACATGCAAAAATAAATAACCACTTTCATAATGTTGGAATGCATAATGCCAGACTATCATAACCACATAGCCAAGGCCTCGTGCCAAGACTACAAATAATATTTTGTCAAGGCCTTGTGCCAAGACACTAGTTTGTCTCATGAGACCTACCGATGCATCGAGGAGCTATAGCGGGCTCCACCCGTCACTTATTAAGTCCAATGCATTCCCATATGAAAAGGTTTAAACATAACATAAACATTCGTATTAAAACTAGCATACGAAATGTCAATACTTTCACAATAAACTATGAATGGTATAAAAATAGCACATCCACAGTCAAACATATCACAAAACCTTCAATACAATATAGAAGTTTTGTATCATAATAAATCAACTTCAAATAATCTTAAAATCCATCAAAGGATGTTGACATAGATGAAATCAAAATTCTTTTTAAAGACATATCTCCTTTTATTTTGAAATCATTTAAGATCCATATAAAATAAAACATTTTCTTTGAAAATATTCTTATAAGCTTGTAAGGAAAGCTTTGAAGATTTTATAACGGCGTAAAATAACCGCACCCGCCGTATAAGTTAAAAAAAAACATTCTTACCTCAATTCTGTCGAAAAGGTTAAAAAGGACCTTGTTTTGAAAACGACGGAAAGATTCCTTTATAAACCTCTTATAAAAAGTCAAAAAAAGGTATAAATGACTTTAACCCATATTCTTGTAAATAGTAAAAATGTTTTGAAATACATTTTTAAGAAACATGGATGTGGATGATAAAGAGATCCCAGTAGATTATTACATATAAACAACCTCGGATAATGAAGAGATTGTGAAATAACCCTTACCTTGTACTTTTCCTTGGTTGGGGTAGTTTAACCTCCTGTATAATGGTGAAATAGTTGTTATTAAATTATACAAGAATCATATATATTAATATGATATCATATATGATCTTTTAACATTGATTTGTTAATAATATCTTAGAATTATCGTCGTTTCGGGAGTTAACTTACTCATTTTCTTTTATATGTTTTGTTACATAAGCCATGGTTGTTGTATCTTATTCATATACAGAATGATATACAGTCCTTAAACATCATTTTTAAATCATCAAATGATAATTATACTTTAATGGATACGATGGAGAATGAATCTCATCGCGTTCGTGGAGACGGTAGTCCGTACGTACGCACGAGCGACAATATCATTCTTTTGATATTAAAATAATATATAAATGGATGGTATATCATATATACAGAATCATTAACATGTTATATTTATTATTTACATGAGTTACACATCATTATTATACCCATCCAAATAATATTATATTGAATAACAATTACACCACGACGTGGAGACGGTAAGCCGTACGTACGCACGTATGGTGACATGTTATTCAAAGGGTGGATAGAATACTGAATATGATTGTACCATATTTATAATAACATCACAGTATATGTGAGATACTGGAGTTATTATTTCAGAATGGTAAGAACAAAGGAAGAAGAAGTGGAAGAAGAAATGAACTTAGAAAAGGGTGGTGAAATCATTATCTCTTCTTCGGGTTCTTCCTTTTGATTTGATCAAAAGGGCTCCTTAGGTTGACTTTCTGATCAAACTAAGGCCTCTAGGTTGTATTGAGGGATGTTGGGAGAGTATTTGGGCAGAGTTTGGCCGAACCAAAAGGCTTTGAAGGTGTGAAGAAATGAGAAGGAGGAGTGCCCTTTTATAAGAGGGGTGAGGGGCACCTTTGGAAAAGTTAGAAATATTAATTTATAATAAATTCATATTCGGTTTACAAAGGCTCCAAAGTTGACTATTCAAAGGATGAGGTGTGGATAGGTCGAAAACAACTCATCCAATAGAATTTAGACAGGTTTGGGTACTTATATTAACCTTATCTTTAAATATTAACTCTAAGTTAATTAGTTTCACTTTTACAATGTCTCTTTGTATTTTTATATAATATGATTAATAAACTTACTATATACATCCAAGCGACCCCCAAGTGGTCCATTAATGAGGAACCTATCATAATATAAGTCTCTTGGCCGAACCTTAGATTTTTAGGAATTTAATATCAATTAATAATATAATATTTGTTTTAAGAACTCTTTTATGTCAATTTTGACACTATTCAATAGTTGATTTTTGTGAAACTCCTAACAGATTGATTACTTTGAACAAAGTCAATTAAATCAATCCTAATATATCATATTATCATAGAAAATTAGTTTAATTCATTAAAAGTTTCATATTATAATTATTTGGGTATTTATAAGATCAATTATTTTTATTTTTCACTATTTTAGTAATTACTGCATCATCATTGTGTCATAAATAAAATAACTTATATAATGTCTAAAAATTATAAATAAAATATCATTATGTAGGAAATCGTTTTAGCTTTCTAATGAATATTTATAATCGAAAATCCAACATGTATAACCCTATGTAAAAATTGTTCTTCTAAAAGATGTAAGCTTATGCCATTTTTATTTTTATTTTAACTTTATTAATATAAAGTGTCCCTACCACATACAAGTGGCTCCAAGGGGTCCCCAAATTGACCAAAGGATGCCCATGGTCGGGTATGTGTCCACCAATAAGGTTAGGACACGTTTTAGGGTAATTTTTTATTATAATAATATTATTTTTTTAACCCTTATTTACCAGATTTACCCTTTAACCATGGTAAATAAAATATTTACCACAGTAACTATAAAAGTTACCTATTTACACAATTTGAACATCCTGATTCCAAATATGGAATCCATTTTCCTAAATTCAAAACACAGAAGTGGCAGAAATTAATTTAAAATTAATTCCCGCTGTCAAAACAAAAAGCGTGTTTTTAAGAGATAATAACTATCAAAAGATTGACACTTGTTTATGTTCGGTTTAATTGTAAAATTATGTCCAATGATAAACATTAAATTGAATGGTAAAAATATATTCTAAATATACTTTAAAACCACTCAAATTCATAATTTATCACTATTAATTATTTTGATTAAAAAAGTTGTTTTTAATTAAAATTTAGAAATTTTCACTATTCATCAAAATATGAAAGTTATCCGAAATGTACCAAAATTTCACCCTAGGCTAATTTTGATATTCCGAATCCAAAAATGAAGTCCATTTTGAAATATAGAATATATATGATTTCAAAAAGTAGGTATTACTATTCACAACGGCTAGTTTAATTAGTTGTGGTGTGTGTTAGAACTCGAGGTTGCGTACAACACACGCTATCGCATTATTCGAAGGGAAACGTACCGTAGAAGCTTGGGGTGTTACATTCTCCCCTCCTTCAAATAATTGCGTCCTCGCAATTTCTAGGGTATTACTGCATAAAAAGACTCGGGTGGTTCTTCATCATAAGTTCCTCGGGTTCCCACGTTGCCTCTTCCATTTTATGATTTCTCCACAAAACTTTTACCAGACGCGTCGTCCGGTTTCTCAGTACTTGTTCTCTTGTATCAAGAATCCTGACGGGCTCTTCGCAATAAGACAGATCGGGTTCCAGTTCTAATTCCTCATAGGTGAGTACATGCGTCGGATCAGGCATGTATTTCCTCAATAGAGATACGTGGAATACATCGTGAACTTTGGAGAGACTTGGCGGCATTGCCAATCGGTAAGCTACAACCCCAATTCGTTCTAGAATTTCGAAAGGTCCGATGTACCTGGGACTCAATTTACCTTTCTTACCAAAACGTATGACTCCCTTCCACGGAGATACCTTTAGGAAAACATGATCACCGACTTGAAATTCCAAATCCTTCCTTCGATTATCGGCATAGCTCTTCTGCCTACTTTGAGCTGCTTTGATGTGATTTTGGATTACCTTCACCTTTTCCACCGTTTCCTCCACCAGTTCTGGGCCTACAAGTTTTCTTTCACCAACGTCATCCCAACAGGTTGGTGTACGACATCTCTTTCCGTATAACGCTTCATATGGTGCCATCTGAATACTCGAATGGAAGCTATTGTTATAGGAAAATTCTACTAGTGGTAAATATTGATCCCACATACCCTGAAAGTCAAGTGAGCAAGATCTCAACATGTCTTCTAATGTCTGAATAGTCCGTTCTGATTGTCCGTCTGTCTGAGGGTGGTAAGCAGTGCTCAAATGAAGTTCAGTATCCAGGGATTTCTGAAGACTTTTCCAAAATCTTGAAGTAAAACGGGGATCACGATCAGAAACAATCGATAGGGGAACTCCATGAAGTCTCACAACTTCATTAATGTATAGTCTTGCTAGACGTTCCAGGGGTAGATCTTCTCTTATAGCAAGAAAATGTGCTGACTTGGTAAGACGATCAACAATAACCCATATTGCATCGTTCCTTCTAGGAGTCTTTGGTAGCCCGATGACAAAGTCCATCGTAATATTGTCCCATTTCCACTCCGGTATGGGAAGCGGTTGCATGACTCCTCCAGGCTGTTGCCTTCCAGCTTTCACTTGTTGACAAACCATACACCTTGACACAAAATCAGCAATCTCCCTCTTCATGTTGTCCCACCAAAAATGTTCCTTCAAATCTCTATACATTTTGGTGCTCCCAGGGTGTATAGAGAAATTGGAACTATGAGCATCATCCAGCAATTCCCTTTTTAGATCAGGTATATTGGGAACACAAAGTCTCTTCCCGAATTTCAAAATTCCATCTTCATACACAAAGTCTCTCAATCTCCCATCATTCACAGCTTTAATCTTCTTTTGGAATTCGTCATCATCGGTCTGAGAACTCTTAATCCTTTCTAGTAAAGATGGTTTGGCAACCATTTGAAAAAGCATTGATGTTTCACCTTCCCTGGTTATTCTCATGTCTATTTTCACTAGATCCATGAAAATTGGATCCCTTTCAATTCTCATATTGTTCAAAACTCCATGGTCTTTTCTACTCAAAGCATCTGCCACCTTGTTTGCCTTCCCCGGGTGGTAGTGTATCGTACAATCATAATCCTTGAGTAATTCAAGCCATCTCCTTTGCCTCATGTTGAGTTCTTTTTGTGAGAAAATATACTTCAAACTCTTGTGATCAGTATAAATCTCACATTTTTCACCATAGAGGTAGTGCCTCCATATCTTCAAAGCAAAGATCACAGCTGCTAACTCAAGATCATGAGTAGGATAGCTTTGTTCATGAATTTTCAACTGTCGTGATGCATAGGCAATAACTCTATCATTCTGCATAAGGATACAGCCAAGTCCTTTCTTTGATGCATCACTATAAATAACGAACCCATCATTCCCCGATGGTAGAGTCAATATAGGAGCATTGACTAATCTTCTCTTCAGTTCTTCGAAACATTCTTCACACTCTTTTGTCCAAACAAATTTAACCCCTTTACGTGTGAGCTTCGTTAATGGGTTAGCCAATCGGGCAAAATTCTGGACGAAACGTCGATAATAACCTGCCAAGCCAATAAAACTACGTACCTCAGTTATACTCGTAGGTGCTGGCCATTCTTGGATTGCCTTGGTCTTAGAAGGATCAACAGAGATTCCATCTTTAGAGACAATATGGCCAAGAAAAGAAATCTCTTGAAGCCAGAATTCACACTTGCTAAACTTCCCATATAATTCATGCCTCCTCAGAGTCTTCAAGATAATGCGCAAGTGATTTTCATGATCTTCGTAGGTTTTGGAGTATACTAAGATATCATCAATAAATACCACCACAAATTCATCGAGATACTCCTTGAAAACTCTATTCATCAGATCCATGAATACAGAGGGTGCATTAGTCAATCCAAACGGCATTACAGTAAACTCGTAATGCCCGTACCTGGTTCGAAATGCTGTCTTCGGAATGTCTTCCTTCTTTACACACAACTGATGGTATCCAGATCGAAGGTCAATCTTTGAAAAGTATTGAGCTCCATGCAGTTGGTCAAATAAATCATCAATACGAGGTAGGGGATACTTGTTCTTTATCGTTATAGCATTGATCTCCCTGTAGTCGATACATAACCTCATAGATCCATCTTTCTTTTTAACAAAAAGAACAGGGGCTCCCCATGGAGAAACACTAGGGCGAATAAATCCCTTATTACTCAATTCCTCTAGTTGTTTCTTTAGTTCGACTAACTCTACAGTGGCCATTCTATAAGGGGTCTTCGATATAGGCCTTGATCCAGGAATCAAATCAATAGAAAACTCAACTTCTCGTTCTGGAGGATGTCTAGGTAAATCTTCCGGAAATACATCTACAAATTCTTTCACAACAGGTACATCCTCTATTTGAACATTCCTTTCCTCACCGACAGTTATTTCATTCTCTTCCTCCCCAATAATTGAATTAAGTTGAGCTACTGGGGGTGGGTCTAAATAAGAATTAGGTGGTGACGATTCTGCTCTAAAAATAAGGTGTTCCTTATCATTATCATCAAGAATCGTAACCTCTTTCTTCTTACAATAAATCTTCGCATCATAGTCCGAAAGCCAGTCCATACCGAGGATTATATCAAACTCAATCATAGGTATGACGATGAAATCAGCAGATAAAGAAAATTTATGTGCTCTAATGGGGACTGATTCACAAAACTTTGTTGCAACGATACTTCCCTTAGGAGTTTTAACTGACAACTCCCTTATTAAATCAAATTGGAAATATCTAATTTTCTTAGCAAACTGGGAAGATATGAAACAATGCGATGATCCAGAATCAAATAATGCATTTGCTAAACTTGAGGAAACCATTAAATTACCTGCCACCACGTCTTTCGGAGTTTCTACCTCAGCAGTAGTGATAGCATAAGCCTGGCCTTGATCCCTTGGCCTTTTCTGAGGTAAGTTCTCCTGACGCTTAGGACATGCATTTGCATAATGCCCCATCTCCCTGCAATTGTAGCACTGAACGTTGGTAGCTTCCTTCTTCCCCTTGCAATCATGAGCTTGGTGGCCTTTTTCACCACACTTGTAACAGACTCCCATTCCCTTCAGGCAAGCACCGGGGTGTTTCTTCCCGCACTTACCACAAGATGGATATTCAACCTTTCCCTTCTTCCCCTTATTTCCATTCCCAGATTGATCAGCAGGTCTCTTCTTCTCTTGCTTTGCTTTAAAGTCATAAGACTTAGAGAATTCCTTTTCGGTCTTGATAGCACATGAGACAATGTCTTCGTACGATGAAAAGGATTGTGAGACTAATGCTCGACGGAGAAATGGTTTTAACCCATCAAAGAAACGATCAATCTTACTTCTTGGGTTGAGAATATAATCTCCAGCATACCTCGCTAACCTTGTAAAGTTAGCCTCATACTTTGTGACATTCTCATCCTCCTTTTGTCTCAGACTCAGAAATTGCCTTTCCATATCTGCTCGATGGTCGCGAGGAAAGTATTTTTCTAAAAAGAGATCTTTGAACTCCCTCCATTCCATGTTTGATACTTCATCATCTTCCTTCATGTTTTGAATCAATGACCACCATTGATCAGCATCTCCAGTGAGGCGGTAAACTGCCATGGTAACTTTTTCCCTTTCACTACTCCCCAAAGCCTGAAATATTTTCTCTAGGGAAAATATCCATTGCTCAGCTACTAAGGGATTTGTACTTCCATTGAACGTTGGTGGTTGTTGTCTCATGAATCGATCTAACATTGATCCTCCACGCTGCGGATCAGGGTGCTTCATACGGGTAAGGTTATTATTCATAACCTGAGTAAGTTGTCCCAGTACGGTGATTAGCTGATCAGCACCAGTTGCATCACCAGCCCCACTATAATTATCTTGAGCAGGAGGGCAATCCCTACATGGAGTGCGTGCATTGATACGGTTTCCATTTCTTCCACTAGGCGCCATTTCTAAACAATGGCATAAACTAGATCATTTTATGCATCAAAATACATAATCCCATACTTATAAAACACTTAACATAAATTGAACTATCTATGGATATAATCCATAATCATAAATATGTTTTCTTTGAGGAAGTATATACTCATAAACCCTTCATAATGATTTGTAAAGAAAGTGAGAGTTATCCTAAGCATATCCCCCGGGAGTGTCGTAACCAAGAGTGCAGCAAGGCCCGTTGTCGTGCACCAGTTCCCGTTCGAGTCTAGCTCAAAGCGGTGTTTTCGGGTTTTACCCCTAGGTACATCTGTGCCAGAGCCGCCTCTACCTGCTCGTATCCAGACAGGGATGTATTGCTCGGAAAACTCACAAAATCTCTACAATACCAAAATTCTAGGAAGTTCTTCTATACTAATCCTCAAAGTTCATCTTAGGTCTACGTGCTCTAATCAGAGTTTATCTAAATCTAGTTTCCAAGGTTTGTACTAAACTTCCTCTGATACCAACTGTAACGCCCCGACCCTAGTTTCCTAGAGTCGGTGCATTATTACATAACATTGGCATGATCACAAGAAAGATCAAATCTCGAAAGACCGATTGGTTTAGTAGCCTTGGAAACACTAGATATAATCATAAGTTTTACATTACATCATAAAATCAAAAACTACTACAACAACATAATGTTTCCACAGTCCACACTACAATCCCCTCATAATATCCCTGCAGGTCATTCATAACTTACATCTTCACTTCCTGGGAAAAATAAAACATAGAAAAGGGGTGAGCTCAAATGCCCAGTAAGGATAACAATATAGCGGAAACTTTCATCAATAAGAATAAACATTTAAGGCAATGTATAACTAAAACAAAAGCCTTTTAAACATGAACTTTCAACATGGTATGGCATAAATAAAATGAAATAATGCCATTTACTTATTCACATGGATATTCCACTAATCGAATAATCACATGCAAAAATAAATAACCACTTTCATAATGTTGGAATGCATAATGCCAGACTATCATAACCACATAGCCAAGGCCTCGTGCCAAGACTACAAATAATATTTTGTCAAGGCCTTGTGCCAAGACACTAGTTTGTCTCATGAGACCTACCGATGCATCGAGGAGCTATAGCGGGCTCCACCCGTCACTTATTAAGTCCAATGCATTCCCATATGAAAAGGTTTAAACATAACATAAACATTCGTATTAAAACTAGCATACGAAATGTCAATACTTTCACAATAAACTATGAATGGTATAAAAATAGCACATCCACAGTCAAACATATCACAAAACCTTCAATACAATATAGAAGTTTTGTATCATAATAAATCAACTTCAAATAATCTTAAAATCCATCAAAGGATGTTGACATAGATGAAATCAAAATTCTTTTTAAAGACATATCTCCTTTTATTTTGAAATCATTTAAGATCCATATAAAATAAAACATTTTCTTTGAAAATATTCTTATAAGCTTGTAAGGAAAGCTTTGAAGATTTTATAACGGCGTAAAATAACCGCACCCGCCGTATAAGTTAAAAAAAAACATTCTTACCTCAATTCTGTCGAAAAGGTTAAAAAGGACCTTGTTTTGAAAACGACGGAAAGATTCCTTTATAAACCTCTTATAAAAAGTCAAAAAAAGGTATAAATGACTTTAACCCATATTCTTGTAAATAGTAAAAATGTTTTGAAATACATTTTTAAGAAACATGGATGTGGATGATAAAGAGATCCCAGTAGATTATTACATATAAACAACCTCGGATAATGAAGAGATTGTGAAATAACCCTTACCTTGTACTTTTCCTTGGTTGGGGTAGGTTAACCTCCTGTATAATGGTGAAATAGTTGTTATTAAATTATACAAGAATCATATATATTAATATGATATCATATATGATCTTTTAACATTGATTTGTTAATAATATCTTAGAATTATCGTCGTTTCGGGAGTTAACTTACTCATTTTCTTTTATATGTTTTGTTACATAAGCCATGGTTGTTGTATCTTATTCATATCAAGAATGATATACAGTCCTTAAACATCATTTTTAAATCATCAAATGATAATTATACTTGAATGGATACGATGGAGAATGAATCTCATCGCGTTCGTGGAGACGGTAGTCCGTACGTACGCACGAGCGACAATATCATTCTTTTGATATTAAAATAATATATAAATGGATGGTATATCATATATACAGAATCATTAACATGTTATATTTATTATTTACATGAGTTACACATCATTATTATACCCATCCAAATAATATTATATTGAATAACAATTACACCACGACGTGGAGACGGTAAGCCGTACGTACGCACGTATGGTGACATGTTATTCAAAGGGTGGATAGAATACTGAATATGATTGTACCATATTTATAATAACATCACAGTATATGTGAGATACTGGAGTTATTATTTCAGAATGGTAAGAACAAAGGAAGAAGAAGTGGAAGAAGAAATGAACTTAGAAAAGGGTGGTGAAATCATTACCTCTTCTTCGGGTTCTTCCTTTTGATTTGATCAAAAGGGCTCCTTAGGTTGACTTTCTGATCAAACTAAGGCCTCTAGGTTGTATTGAGGGATGTTGGGAGAGTATTTGGGCAGAGTTTGGCCGAACCAAAAGGCTTTGAAGGTGTGAAGAAATGAGAAGGAGGAGTGCCCTTTTATAAGAGGGGTGAGGGGCACCTTTGGAAAAGTTAGAAATATTAATTTATAATAAATTCATATTCGGTTTACAAAGGCTCCAAAGTTGACTATTCAAAGGATGAGGTGTGGATAGGTCGAAAACAACTCATCCAATAGAATTTAGACAGGTTTGGGTACTTATATTAACCTTATCTTTAAGTATTAACTCTAAGTTAATTAGTTTCACTTTTACAATGTCTCTTTGTATTTTTATATAATATGATTAATAAACTTACTATATACATCCAAGAGACCCCCAAGTGGTCCATTAATGAGGAACCTATCATAATATAAGTCTCTTGGCCGAACCTTAGATTTTTAGGAATTTAATATCAATTAATAATATAATATTTGTTTTAAGAACTCTTTTATGTCAATTTTGACACTATTCAATAGTTGATTTTTGTAAAACTCCTAACAGATTGATTACTTTGAACAAAGTCAATTAAATCAATCCTAATATATCATATTATCATAGAAAATTAGTTTAATTCATTAAAAGTTTCATATTATAATTATTTGGGTATTTATAAGATCAATTATTTTTATTTTTCACTATTTTAGTAATTACTGCATCATCATTGTGTCATAAATAAAATAAATTATATAATGTCTAAAAATTATAAATAAAATATCATTATGTAGGAAATCTTTTTAGCTTTCTAATGAATATTTATAATCGAAAATCCAACATGTATAACCCTATGTAAAAATTGTTCTTCTAAAAGATGTAAGCTTATGCCATTTTTATTTTTATTTTAACTTTATTAATATAAAGTGTCCCTACCACATACAAGTGGCTCCAAGGGGTCCCCAAATTGACCAAAGGATGCCCATGGTCGGGTATGTGTCCACCAATAAGGTTAGGACACGTTTTAGGGTAATTTTTTATTATAATAATATTATTTTTTTAACCCTTATTTACCAGATTTACCCTTTAACCATGGTAAATAAAATATTTACCACAGTAACTATAAAAGTTACCTATTTACACAATTTGAACATCCTGATTCCAAATATGGAATCCATTTTCCTAAATTCAAAACACAGAAGTGGCAGAAATTAATTTAAAATTAATTCCCGCTGTCAAAACAAAAAGCGTGTTTTTAAGAGATAATAACTATCAAAAGATTGACACTTGTTTATGTTCGGTTTAATTGTAAAATTATGTCCAATGATAAACATTAAATTGAATGGTAAAAATATATTCTAAATATACTTTAAAACCACTCAAATTCATAATTTATCACTATTAATTATTTTGATTAAAAAAGTTGTTTTTAATTAAAATTTAGAAATTTTCACTATTCATCAAAATATGAAAGTTATCCGAAATGTACCAAAATTTCACCCTAGGCTAATTTTGATATTCCGAATCCAAAAATGAAGTCCATTTTGAAATATAGAATATATATGATTTCAAAAAGTAGGTATTACTATTCACAACGGCTAGTTTAATTAGTTGTGGTGTGTGTTAGAACTCGAGGTTGCGTACAACACACGCTATCGCATTATTCGAAGGGAAACGTACCGTAGAAGCTTGGGGTGTTACAATATAAGATAATGGAATTAATAAAAATAATTCCATCACAACATAATCAAATCAATTTAATAATAGGGATAGAAACAGAACCCTTTATTATCTTAGATGGAATTTTTTTTGATAAAACACTTGAACTCCATTCTTGAGGAAAATATCCTTTCTACTTCAAAAACACTTTTCCTTTCTTAACATGTCATAAAATTATAAACTAAAAGAAGTTGATTAAAAATAAACTTGAAAACTTGTAAAGGATGCTTCTTGGAAATAATTTTTTAAAAATCCATTCATTCCGTATAAGTTAAAAAAACATTCTTCTCGTACTTTTGTCGGAAAAGTCAAAAAGCACCTTGTACGAAAAATGACAAAAGATTCCTTTCATATATTTTACTAAAAACTCACCAAAGAGTAAAATTGGATTTAAAAATTTTTAGGTGTATGGAAATAATATTAAATATTGAGGAAACATGGATGTGGATGATAAAATACACCCTAGTAAATACCAATGTATAAACAATCTCGGATAAAAATGAGATTGTGATATTTTCCCTTACCTTAGGTACGATTTGCTTTGTAAGTGTCCGAACCTCCTGTATAATGATTTAAATAATGTCATTTACTTATTCCAGAATCATACTCATTGTTATGATATCATATATGGTCATATTCTTAGCTTATTATTAGTAATATTTCATTGCTACTTGTTATTCGGGTGTTTATTACTTTTTGTTCTTATGCGTGTTTTGTCGAATAAATTCTTATTATTCATTTTAGATTATAGATACCTAATTTTCAGAATGGTATTAGTGTAATATATATCATATTTACTCACTCAATTCATTTATGTAATCATTATGCAATGAAAATCATGTAGAACGAGTCGCATCACATCGTGGAGACGGTATTCCGTACGTACGCACGAGCGATGGTATCATTCCCATGATCATGGAATTGTATTGGAGTGTATGTATACTATTTTAGAATCAATATCACTTTACAATAATCATGTATATTCATTCTTTACACCATTATACCCATCCAAGTAAGGTGGTGGCAGAAAATAGATTACACCACGGCGTGGAGACGGTATTCCGTACGTACGCACGCGCGGTGATTTCATTTTTCGTAGGATGGATATATGGTGAAATAGGGTTGTTTAATACTTATAATAACATATCAGTATATGAGTGATAGTGATGTTATTAATTAATAATGAAAAAAACTAAAGAAGAATAAGTGGAAGAAGAAATAAAGTTGAAAGAATCGGTAACAAACATTACCTCTTCTTTGATGCGCGTCTTTGAGACCTCCTTTTAGGGCACTAAAATTGGTCTTTGAAGAATACCAGGAACTCTAGGATGTTTCTAGGGAAGTGGAGAGGAGAAATTGGCAGGGTTTGGCCGAGATTGAAGGCTCAAAGTGGTGTGAGGAAGAGAGGGAGGAGGTGCCCTTTTATAAGGGAGGAGAGGGGCACCTTTGGAAAAACTAAAAATATTATTTTATTATAAAGTCATATTCGGTTTTAAATAGCTCCAAATTGATTTATTTCGAAGCTAAGGTGGGGATGGGTCTAAATAATCTAATCCAATATAATTTAGACAAGTTTAGGTTCCTATTTTAACCTTATCATTTAGATTTAACTTTAAGTTAATTAATTTACTTTTACCGTGTCTTCTTGCGTTCTTACACTATAAGGTCAATAAACTTACTATAACAAGCCAAACGAACCCCAAGTTGTTTATTATTAATATATATAATCTTATCTAAGTCATTTGGCCGAACCTTATATTTTTAGGAATAAAATAACAATTAATAATATAATATTTGTTTTAAAAACTATTTTATGTCAATTTTGATACTATTTGGTAATTGATTTTTTGTGAAAATTATAACAGAATTAATAGTTCGAAAAAAGTTAATTAAATCAATACTAACATGTCATATTAACCTATAAAATTAGTGGAATTCATAAAAAGTCTCAAATTACATTTATTTGGGTATTTATAACATCAATTATGTCAATTTTTCATCAATAAGATAATTACTCCATCATCTTTGTGTCATAAATAAATTAAATTATTTAATGTCTAAAAATTACAAATAAAATACCATTATCTAGGAAATATTTTTATCTTTATAATGAATATTTATAGTCGAATTTATCTTATGTATAATCCTATATTAAAATTTATTTATTTATTAAACTTTGATTTAACTATTTTAACCCTTCTTTAAATAAATTAATAATAAATGTCCTAATCTAATCCAAGTGGGCCTAAATGGTCATATTTTATTCATAAGGTTGTTTTTGGTCGAATTAAACTTATCCAATAGAGTTAGGACATGTGTTAGGGTAATAATAATATCATTTTTACCCTTAATTACCCTATTTACTTTTAACCGTGGTAAGTAAAAGTAAAAAGTTACTATTCACCAAAAATTATTTTCATCTCATCGAACCACATTTTACTTACTGACATCAACCGTGTCTCTTGGATTTTTGAAATTCCACTCACAGAAGTGGTAAAATTAAGTTTTATGTAAATTCGCAAATTCTCCTAGGAGGTGGGTAAAAGACGGTGAAAAGTTCAATAAAATTTTTATCTATCTAAAATTATTATAAAATTACTCCAATGAATAACATTGAACTTATATAGGTATTATGTATCAATTTTTACCTTAAATAAATTTAAATAAAATAAATAATTATTTAAATAAAAAGTCGGTTTTTAAATAGTAACCCAGTGTTTTCACTATTCATCAAAAATTGAATTTTCCAGAAAAATACCAAAATTTCACCCTAGGATAATTTCGATATTATGAATCCAAAAACGAAGTCCATTTTGAAAAATAAAATTTACAAAATTTCAAAAAGTGGTTATTACTATTCATAACGTCTAGTTTTAATAATATTTTAATAACATATCGTTGTTTAGTGAAACTCAGTATTGCGTATGACGCAAGCTATCAAGGAAGGTCGCGATTGCATGTAAAGAAAGCCACGATAGTGTTGTGTGTAGTGAAAGATTCCTTTGATGATTTATATAAAATAAAAACAAAATATTTCCTATAAAAGTCTCAGGTGTTACATTCTACCCCCCTTAAAAATGAATTTCTCCCTCGAAATTCATCACTTGTAACAAACAGATGAGGATACCTCTACCTCATCATATCCTCAAGCTCCCATGTAGCTTCTTATAATTAGTAGTTCCTCCATAAAACTTTCACCAAGCGAGTGGTCTTGTTCTGTAAGACCTTTTCACTACGATCAAGAATCTCTATCAGCTGTTCTTCATAAGAAAGATCTTGTTCCAGCAGTACAACTTCTGAGATGAGTACATGTAAAGGATCAGGTATGTACTTTCTCAGAAGAGATACATGGAACACATCGTGAACTTGAGATAGATTCAGTGGAAGCACCAATCGGTAAGCTACCTTCCCAACACGATTCAGTATTTTGAAAAGACCGATATACCTAGGGCTCAACTTTCCCTTCTTTCCAAATCTCATGGCCCTCTTCCAGGGAGATATTCGTAAGAACAATTTATCACCCAATTCAAACTCTAAGTCTGTTCTTCGGTTGTCGGCATAACTTTTTTGTCGACTCTGAGGTGCTCTTATTTGTTGTTGAATAGATCTGACCTTTTCTGCCATCTCATCAACAAGATCAGGTCCCAATATATTTCTTTACCCAACTTCATCCCAGCAAGTTGGAGTCCTGCATTTCTTTCCATAGAGAGATTCATAAGGAGCCATCTGAATTTTAGAGTGAAAGCTATTATTATAAGAAAATTCCCCCAAAGATAGGTGTTGATCCCAACCACCTTTGAAATCCATAGAGCAAGCTCTCAACATATCTTTTAGATTTTGAATTGTCCTCTCAGACTGACTGTCTGTCTGAGGATGATAAGCAGTGTTGAAACTCAACTCTGTATCCAGAGTATGCTGAAGAATTCGCCAGAACTTTGAGGTAAACCTCGGATCCCGATAAGATATAATAGAAAGTGGTACTCCATGCAATCTTAACACTTCCTTTATATATATCCTGGCAAGCTGATCCAGAGAGAAATCCTCTCTAATAGCAATGAAGTGTGCAGACTTTGTAAGACGATCAACTATGACCCAGATAGCATTATTGCCTTTGGATGTTTTAGGAAGTCCCGTGACAAAGTCTATAGTGATGTTTTCCCATTTCCATTCGGGTATGGGTAATGGTTGTAACATCCCCTTAGACTTCTGTCACTCAGCTTTAACTTGATGACAAACCAAGCATCGAGAGACATATTCAACAACATCTATTTTCATGCCATCCCACCAGAAGTACTCTTTCAGGTCCCTATACATCTTCGTGCTTCTAGGATGAATAGAGAATGAAGAACTATGATCCTCATCCAGCATCTCCTTCTTTAATTCGGGGATGGGAGGAACACAAACCTGATTCCTAAACTTTATTATCCCATCACAACCAAGGTTGAATTCAGAAACAATTCTCACCTTCTTTTGTAACTCTACATCTTCTTTCTGTGCCTCTTTAATCTTCACATGTATAGATGGTTGAACATTCATTTGAGAAAGATACAATTTTTCCCCTTTCATTATAATTCCAAGATCCATCCTTTCTAAATCCATAAATATTGGATCTTTTGTGATCCTCATCATGGATAAAATGGCATGGTCTTGTCGACTTAATGCATCTTCCACCTAGTTTGCTTTCCCAGGGTGGTACTGAATTGAGCAATCGTAATCCTTAATCAGCTCCAACCATCTTCTTTGGCGCATATTTAGCTCCTCTTTTTTGAAAATATACTTTAAAGTTTTATGATCAGTATAAATATCTCACCTTTCTCCATAAAGATAATGCCTCCAAATCTTTAATGCAAATATTACCGCAGCTAACTCCAAATCATGAGTTGGGTAATTTTGCTCATGTATTTTAAATTTTCGTGAGGCATAAGCTATCACCATATCATTTTGCATAAGAACACACCCTAATCCCTTCTTGGATGCATCACTATAGATCACAAACCTTTCTCCACTACAAGGAAGTGTGAGTATAGGTGCACTGGATAACCTTCTTTTTAACTCCTTGAAATTCTCTTCACATTCCTCCGTCCACACGAACTTAACTCCTTTTCGAGTCAACCAAGTGAGTGGATTAGATAATCGTGAAAGATCTTTCACAAAACGTTGGTAATATCCAGCCAAACCAAGAAAACTTTAGATCTCAGTTACTGTTGTTGGTCTCGACCATCTTTCAATAACCTTTGTTTTTGCTGGATCCATAGATATCCCCTGTTTTGAGATTATGTGATCCAAGAATGAAACTTTTTGAAGCCAAAATTCACACTTGGTAAATTTGGCATAAAGATTCTACTTTCTCAGGGTCTTCAATATAATTCTCACGTGATCTTCATGTTCTTATTTGCTCTTTGAATATACCAGAATATCGTCTATAAAGACTACCACAAACTGATCAATATAGTCTCTAAAGACTCTATTCATCAGATCCATGAAGATAGCAGGGGTATTAGTAAGACCAAATGGCATCACTATAAATTCATAGTGTCCATACCCTGTACGGAATGTCGTCTTTGGTATATCCTCCCTTTTGACCCTTAATTGATGATACCCTGAACGAAGATCAATCTTGGAAAAGTATTGAGCTCCACGTAGTTGGTCAAATAAGTCATCAATGCGTGAGAGATGATATTTTTTCTTGATAGTGATCTTGTTAAGTTCTCGATAATCAATGCAGAGTCTCGTTGATCCGTCTTTCTTATTAACAAACAGAACATGTACTCCCCAAGGTGACACACTAGGGCGTATGAAACCTTTATCAAGATTCTCTTGGAGTTGCTTCTTCAATTCTACAACTCAATTAGGGCCATTCTATAAGGTGTCTTTGAAATAGGTAAAGCACCCAATACGAGTTCTATTGAAAACTCAACTTCACGATTTGGTGGAAGACCCAGTAATTCCTCCAAAAAGACATCGTCAAACTCCCGTACAATGGTAATATTCTTAATCATGAGTTTTTCACCAACCATTTGAGATAAATAACCTTCATTTAGTGGAATCAAGACCCATAAGACGGAAGAAATTTCCACTGAAAGGTTATGTTCATCCTTGCATCGATAGACGATCATAGATTGATCTGGAATATGAAATGTGACTTCCCTTATTTGGAAATTTATATGATATCCATATAAAGAAAGCCAATCCATTCTAAAATCACATCAAATTCCACTATAGGAAGGATCACAAGATTTGTAGGAAGCACTTTCCCACAAACTTCAATCAGAGAAGAATTATAAACTTTTGATACAACTGTTGTGCCATTAGGGGTTGTCACAGCTAACTCAACATCTAATTATTGAGGTAATATGGTGATACCCTTAGAAAATTATTTAGAAATAAAAGAGTGGGGGGATCCAGAATCAAATAAAACATTTTCTACTTTAGAGTGGATGGTAAGTGTACCTTTCACCACTTTATCATACTCCACATCACTGATAGAAATTGCATGTGACTTTACTTTTTCTTTAGCCTTAAGAGTTTGTTGACATCGACCATCATCATCAACCCTTGGATTTGGGCATTGATTGGCATAATGCCCCATTTCCTTGCACTTGAAACATTGAAGTGTAGTAGGTTCATTCTGTGTATCTTTTCCTTTGTTTACATCATTAGACATCTTCTTCCCATCATTGTGTCATTCAAATGCCCGATGACCTTCCTTTCCACATTTGAAACATTTACTTGTAACTTTAAGACAACTCCCTCCATGTTTCTTTCCAAAATTTGAGCATAAGGGAAAGCTCATCTTCTTTTCAGTGTGCTCTTTATATTTTCCTTTGAATTCCATTTTCCCCTCCTTATCAAACCCATATGACTGATGGGTTACTCCAATATCCATCTCAACTTTGAGAGCACATCAAACAATTTCCTCATAGCTATTGAAGTCCCTTATGGCTAACTCCCTTCAAAGACTTGTTTTTAAGCCACTAAAGAATCGATCGATCTTACTATCAGGTTGAATAATAATCCCAGAAGCGTACCTTGCAAGTCTTGTAAAATTTGCATCATAGGTACCAACGGATTCATCATCCTTTTGATTTAGTTCAAGAAACTCATTCTCCATCTTTGTTCGGAGAATACGAGGGAAGTACTTATTGAAAAATAAGTTCTTGAACTCGTCCCATTCCATGGACTCAATTTCATCTCTTGGCCTCGTATTCTTGATAAGATTCCACCATTGATCAGCATCACCTTCCAAATGATACACTGCTAAGATGACTTTATAATGTTCAGAATATTGAAGAACTAAAAATATCTTTTCAGTAGTATTGATCCATTGTTCAGCAACTAATGGATCAATAGACCCGCTGAATGAAGGTGGACTTTGTCTCATGAAGGATTCAACAGAATGTTACTCCTTCCTTTGCTCGTTTGGAAGTACAGCATGATTCATAGCTTGAGAAAGTTGTGTGAGCATGGCTACAATATTTTTCATTCCATCTCCCATAACGTTTGGTTGCTCAGGGGGACAATCATTGCATTTCCCGTCGCATTCCGCATTACCACGGTTCCTTCGGGTTCCAGCCATTGACTAAAACCAAGAAGAATAGTGTAAGCAACACTAATTATAATAGGAAAACCACATAATCAAGAATAAAATTTCACACTTAAGGTATTATCCTAGGTTATTCATGGCTATTTCTAAAAGACTAAGATTGTGTTCTATGCTTAGAATTATCCTTATCATTCTTACTAAGGCTTTCACATCCTAGTTTCCAAAGGTTTATTATACCTTTCCTCTAATACCAACTATAATGACCCATAATTTACATACATTGTTAGTACTTCAAAATTGAAGTGAACTTATTACAACATATAAAAAAACCATGAAAGGACCGTATAGGTATAGTGTCTTTAGAAACTGGGAAACATAAACAACTGGTTCATAAAGCGTCTACACTGTCTCCCATTTATTTCATCATATCTATAGTCCCTTTTGGAATATCTTACTTAATAACCTTATTCTTGACCTGGGGAAAGAAAACATACAAAAGGGTAGGATCAAATGCTCAGTAAGGGTAAACAAAAGAAATATCAATCACATCATATTCATAAGAACATAACATTTTGGAAATCTTACCCTGCAAAAGAGATCATAATTTCATAACATTGGATAAATCATGGTAGTGAAATGTAATCACAATAATCATAACTTAAAACATGAAACTTTTTGGAATACACACATAATCATAGAGAATCATTTCTTATTAGTCAAGACTCATTGCCAAGACTATCTTAGTGAACAAATTCCATTTCTGAACCGAGTTCACTCCTCATTTCAGTCCTGTTTCATTGAACCGATTTAACCTTCCGTTCCAGCCATGTCTATCTCATGAGATATAAAATCTTTACCCAATGCTTTGGAGGGAGATATAGGTCCCACCCATCTCATAATGATACTATTCTTATGTGTGCCACAAAATCATAAACCATACATCATAGCACAACCCATGTAATAAAAATGGGAATCTTAAACATCGTGACATCATAAAACAATTCATATAAGATAAAGGAATTCATAAAAATAATTCAATCACAACATAATCAAATCAATGTAATAATAGGGATAGAAACAGAACCTTTTATTATCTTAGATGGAAAATAATTTTGATAAAACACTTGAACTCCATTGTTGAAGAAAATATCCTTTCTACTTCAAAAACACTTTTCTTTTCTTAACATGTCATACAATTCTAAAATAAAATAAGTTGATTAAAAATAAAATTGAAAACTTGTAAAGAAAGCTTCTTGGAAATAATGTTTTAAAAATCCATTCATTCTGTATAAGTTAAAAAAAACATTCTTCTTGTACTTTTGTTGGAAAATTCAAAAAGTACCTCTTACCAAAAATGACAAAAGATTCCTTTCATATCTTTTACTAAAAACTCACCGAAGGGTAAAATTGGATTTAAAAAATTGTAGGTGGATGGAAATAATATTACATATTAAGGAAACATGGATGTGGATGATAAAATACACCCCAATAAATACCAAAGTATAAACAATCTCGAATAAAAATGAGATTGTGATATTTTGCCTTACCTTAGGTCTGATTTGCTTTGTAAGTGTCCGAACCTCCTGTATAATGATTTAAATAATGTCATTTAATTATTCCTGAAGGACCCTAGGAGACCCTGAGAGGGGAGGGGTGAATCAGGGTGACAACTTTTTCTTTTAATGTGATGGATCTTGTTCCCACGTTGGTAGGAACTTGTTGAACCTGTATGATGAATATGATCAGAAAGAAAACATTCACATGCACAAAGAAGACACAACACTTTTTTACTTGGTTCACAACTAAGCGCTACGTCCAAGGATCATACGCTGATAAGTTGTCAGTCGTACCATAATCCACTAATCTTCACTAGCTGTGGATTACAAAGGTTTGGGCACAATCACTCTGTCCCATGCTCACTGCATTTACAATGTTTCAGGGATAGCTCACTGCTTCCCTCGGGTCACTCCCGTTGACTCCCCCTGGCTCACTGCCATTGGTGAAGTCCCACTTAGTTTATATATGTGAAGGTCTATCCATCATTGCATAAGAATTCGTCCTCTGTCATATGTATATGCTCTGTTGAAGTCCAAATCTAACCAGAAGATGAATCTCACTTTGCGCTGAGGGTACCAGGCGATCTTCCAGCTTTTGTGCAGCTTCAAAAGGATAGATGAACTTTAACAACCCTGTCGTGCTTATCTAACCCCGACGCACAAGTCACAATCCCGGCACGCAAGTCACTTGCGCGGTTCAAAATCGGTGTGCAGGTGACACCAAACAACTTGCGCGACACTGACTCCTTCAACACCAAACTTGCGCGACGTTGCGCCTTTAACTCCCCAACTGCCTTGGTCGCGCAGCCAAAAATTGGCGTGCAACCTATACTTGCGCGACCCAATAACCACTTGCGCGACTTAACCAATTACGTGACAAGAGCTCGAAAAATATCTGAGTCTTGAACTTCGTTACCAATGAGGAGGGGGGGGGGGTCTTTTATTTATAGGAAAATTGGATCCCCTGTGCGGTGGTGCGCAAGTGTTCCCTCGACGCGCAGGTTCTGGCGCGCAGCTCATCCTCCCTAGCCTCTGTCGCGCTACTCACTTGCGCGACCTACACAAATACTTGCGCGACATTCTTTCCTTTACCATATTATGAAGTTATGATATTGAAAAACAATAGGCGCACAATTTTCCAGTCTTCCTAGGCATCAGCGCCCACGTCTCTTCACGGCGCGCAGGTCACTTGCGTGACCAGACCGAAACTTGGGCAACCCTTATCCCTTTGTCATTTTCCCATGTTCTGATCTTGAAAAACATATGGTGTGAATGTTTCCTCTTCATCCAGAACACGGCACGCAAGTCTCTTTTCCAAAAACACTTTTCTCCATTTGTCGATTTTCAGGCCCAAAAATTTGGCAAACACTGGGAAATGACGCCACCTTCAATACTGTTGTCTGCTTGAACTGTATGATCTCTTTGTGGGTACACATTCTGAACATCCACTTCTGATTGACAACAAACACAAACCATACTCCAAATCATGCATAGAAGACCATGGTTCTAACAATCTCCCCCTTTGGGTTTTTTGGCAATCAGAAAATAAATTCAATAGAGCTCCATCCATGTGAAAACCAAAAACGTAAGAATCAACTCAGCCAACACTCTAAGTCTACGTGAACAATACTCGGTGTAGAAAACAAGAGAGGAATCTTGAATTGGGTTCCAATGTTTTCCTTCTCATTCTTCTCATAATTGTGTTCCAATGTTTTCCTTCTCATTCTTCTCATCATAGAAGAATTACTTTCCTGAATTTATTCCTTTCTCCCCCATTGACAATAAATCCAAAGGCTAGTAATTTGTACAATGTTCAGCTCAAAATATACTCCCCCTATATAGTATCTCCCCCATAAGCCTGCATCATATCCATAAACAGATAAAACAGTTATCACAAACGGGGAGACGGGTAATGCGTAACCTCCTTATACACTGGGAGGTGACTGAACACCAAGGTTCAACCGATGCTTCTCAAACACAGCCGCAGATAGTGGTTTTGTCAGGATATCATCCACTTGCTCATCTGTTCCCACATGATCCATTCTAATCACCCCTTGTTCCACTTTTTCTTTTATAAAGTGATACCTGATTTCAATATGTTTTGTACGGGAATGCTGAACATGATTCTTCGTAAGATCAATTGCGCTCTTGTTATCGTAGTAAATCACCATAGGTTGCTTTACCTCATCACCAATATCTGTTAATTGTTGCTTCATCCATAGCAGTTGAGTGCATGCCTTTGTGGCAGAGATATACTCAGCTTCAGCAGTACTAAGAGAATTACTTTCTTGTTTCTTGATCAACCAGCCAAAACATTTCTTCCCAATATAGAAAGATCCACCACTAGTAGACTTTCTTTCTACTACATCCCCAGCCCAGTCAGCATCAGAAAATGCTGATAATTCATTGTCCCTGCCTGCAGCAAAAAATAACCCGAAGTTATGTGTACATTGAATGTACCTCATGATTATTTTTACTTCCGCCATATGTTCCTCCTTTGGATTACTCTGAAAGCAGGCTGCAAGGGATGTGGCAAAGACAATATCTGGTCATGTCGCTATTAGGTACAGTAGGTTTCCATTGATCCTCTTGTACATGGTGGGATCAACAGAGTCCCCATTCTCATGCTTTCTTAGTTTAGTTCCAACTAAAATCGGAGTTGACATTGGTTTGGAGTCTTGAATATTAAACTTCTTCAACAGCTCTCTTGCATATTTTTGCTGAGTAATGAAAGTGTATTCCTTCTTTTTAATCAACTACAGCCCCAAGAAATATGTGAGCTCTCCAATCATAGACATTTCAAATTCTGATTTCACATGGTTGGAAAATTCGTCCACTGATTTCTGCCTACTGCCACCAAATATGATATCATCAACGTAGAATAGAACCATGAATTGATCTTTTGGAGAATTCTTCACATAGAGATTGTGATCAACTCCTCATCTTTTTAATTCCAACTTCTTGATATATGAATCCAGCCGTGAGTACCACGCCCGTGGTGCCTGCTTCAAACCATATAGAGCTTTCTTCAGTTTGCAGACCTTTGTTTCATCAGTACCCAAAACAAAGCCTACTGGTTGTTCAATGTAGACTTCTTCTTCAAGTACCCCATTCAAGAATGTTGTCTTGACATCCATTTGATATACTTTATATCCTCTTTGGAGTGCCATGACAAGGAAAAGCCGGATTGACTCTAGTCTAGCCATTGGAGCAAAGGTTTCTTCAACATCAATGCCTTCAATCTGGGAGTATCCTTTACATAACAATCGTGCCTTTTTTTTATGACACTTCCATGCTCATCAAACTTATTTTTGAAGATCCATTTTGTACCAATCACATTGTGACCTTTGGGTCTCTGGACAAGATCCCATGTTTGATTCTTTTCAATCTAATCTAATTCATCATTCATGGCTTTCACCCAAGATTCATCATTTGCAGCTTCTTCAAATGAGGATGGCTCTACAACTGATAGAAATGAAGATTGGGTGTTATTACTCATCATTCTTGTTTGAGTGGGTGAACTCTTGTCCCCAATTATGTTGGATGGATCAATATCAGCTCTTCGATTTCTCCTGCGAGGTTCTGTAGTATTCTCTTTAGCCATAGTTTCTTCTTTCGATTATTCTTCTGAGTCAACATCATGATGTGACTGCTGAGTGTTTTGAACATCTTCCTCTATTTATACATTTGTATTTTCTTCACGTTCACTTTCTTCCTGACTTTATATCACATCAGCATATGACATCCTTGAAGAATTTGTGGTTTTCTCTTCAATTATCTTAACATCAATGCTTTCCAAAATCCTTCCTAAATGCTTGTTGAAACATTTGTAGGCTTTGCTGTTCATTGAGTAGCCGAGGAAAATTCCTTCATCTGCATTGTCGCCATATTTCCCTTGATTTCCTTCTTTGTTCCTGATGAAGCATTTACTTCAAAATACATGAAACTATTTTAAAGAAGGCTTCCGTCCATGCCAAAATTCATATGATGTCTTCATCTCACCCATATAAAGTTCTGTTCGATTCTGAATGTACACTACAGCTTGAACAACCTCTTTCCAGTAATGTCGTGGAATACGACTCTCAATCAGTATAGTTCGTGCCATGTTGTTCACCTGTCGATTCCTATGTTCAACAACCCCATTTTGTTGTGGAGTTCTCACAGCAGCTACCTCATGCTATATCCCATGCTTCTCCATATAATTTTCAAATTCAATGGACGTGTATTCTCCTCCATTGTCAGATCGCAACACTTTGATTGTTCGTCTAGTATCATTCTCGGTGATTTGCCGATATGTTTTCATGCAGTCAAGGACTTGTCGTTTTCTGTGAATGACCATCACACATGCCATTCTACTATAATCATCTATGAAAAGTACAAAGTACCTTTCTCTATGAGTTCCAGCAACATTTATCAGCCCACATACATCTTTATGAATCAGATCAAGAAGGTGAGATTCCCTTTTCTTCTTTGGACGACATGAACTGCAGACCAACTTCCCACGAATGAAAGCATCACAAGATTTTTCACGCTCATGCTTCAGGTTGGGAATGTCCATGATAATTCTCAATTTTGATATTTTCTCCATGTCTTTTTGATTGATGTGTCCCAGTATCCGATTCCACAAATTGTTTTCTTCTTCAATAGTCATGTAACATACAGTTTCTTCACTATCAACCTGATATAAGTTGCCTTCTATTCTGCATCCATTCATAAGTGAATTGCCTGTCTTTCCCTTGATAGTGCAACCTTTTTGATTAAAAGTAACTATAAGTCCTGAGTCACAGAGTTGACTCACACTGAGGAGATTATGACGTAGGCCATCTATGTAAAGGACTTTAGTCTTCTTTAGTTCTCCACTAGCTAATTCGGTACTTCCACTCCCTTTGATTTTCAGAGCCCCATAATTACAAAATATTACGGTACCATCAACCTTCCTTATGATATTCGTTAGCAGGCCAACATTACCTGTCATATGAGATGAACAACCGCTATCCAGAATCCTGGTACTGTTGTTCTTTGTAGCTTTGAGGGCCACCTCTGCAAGGTTGTATTTATCAATCTTTTTCATTTTCTTCCATGAGACATTGGATTGAGTATATATAACTGATGGAATTTCAATTATCTCTTCCGCATACCCAGGTTCTTCATAGCCGAAATCTTCTTTGAGAGGAGAAAACCTGTTTGAAAGAGAAACACTGTCTTGCTGACGAGACTTGACTTGTCTTGAACTCTGGTATGAGGTGTCCATGTCCCTTCTCTTCCTGCAATTAGCGGCCTTATGACCAAAGTTTAAACAACAATAACAATATCCATAGAAATTATTTCTTCTATAAGAATTAGGATATGAAATTGTTCTCCTTTGTTCAACTTCTATATCTTCTCCATTCAGATAGCTTCTTGCCTCTTCACAATAAGACATGGTATGGCCTAGATAGCCATAGAAATGACACTTCATGATAGGAAATGTCTTCTCACTTGAATTTCTCCTCATACCTTCTTCCTTGAGAGAATAGTTAGACTGTTTGTCATTTCTGAATGTTTGAGGATAATTTTCTGTTCTCCTTTTAGTTTGGATTGAGAGTTCCCTTTTCATCACTTTAGGTAACATTTCAACATGTTCAACTTTCATCTTATCTTTATTTTGGATCTTTTCACTTCCAGCAGTTGATGTCTCAGCCTCACAGCCAATTCCACTCTTTCCCATGCAAGCGGGTCTTTGATCACTCAAGATTTTTCCAATCCCATCTGAACCACACTTATCTCTTGCTAGTAATTCTGCATCTGATAATCTTCCAAAATGTATTTTCTTCCTCGATTCTTTTGGGATTGATTCAGTCTCCAGTTTACTCCTTAGAGTAACAACTTCCTCCTCAAGACCCTCAGTAGTCTTGGATTTTTCATCAAGTCTGGAGGTGAGGTCATTGATGACCTTTTCCTGCTCTTTAATTCTCAGCTTCAAATCTACTAAATCATCATTGCTTTCAATTATTTTAGACTGTACCTTCACAAATTCTTCCAGTCGTTCAATTTTAGCTTCAAGTTGATCAACGTATTCAGTTGATTCCTCTACAATTGATTTCCACTTATTGCAACTCTTACATTTAATCTTAAGCTTACTAAACGCATCCTTAAGTTGCATCTCAGGATCAACACAATTTCTCAGTTGTTTTTCTCCACCATTATCTTCTAACTTTTCAACAGTGGCCATCATAGAAGCATGGTTCCCAGTTTTGAATTATGGTTCTTCTTCATCACAGAATTCATTATCATCTTCTTCCTCTTCACAGACAAAACTCTTCTTTTGCATTTTTTTTCTAGATTTGAAGTCTCCCTTTTTGAAGAACCTTCTCTGAGGCTTCTCGAAGCTTTCATCTTCACTATCTTCATCATTGGTCTTTCTTAAGCACTGAGAGGCAATGTGCCCAACTTTTCCACAATGGAAACATGTGAGAGGTAACTTTCCTTTGAATTTCCCTTTCCCCTTCTGGAACTTCTTTGCAATGAGAGAATGAATTTCTTTTTCTTCGTCATCTTCACCGCTACTATCATTTGAGACTTTCAGTTTATCCATGGATTTGAATTCCATTTCCTTGCTCACACGAGTCGTACCATCTTCTGTTTTGACTCTCATTTCATATGCTACCAAGCTTCTCAGTAAATCATCTAGAGAAAGTTTGGAAAGATCTCTCTCCTCAAGAGCTGACACCTTTGCATTGTATAGAGGTGGAAGTCTTATTAATATTTTCTTTACAATATAAATGTCTTTGATTTCTTCTCCTAGACCCCGAATTTCTCCAACCACTTCAGTAATTCGATTGAAGAAAGAGTCTACATTCTCATCTGGATGCATCTTCAGATCATCAACCCGATTGTGCAGCTCTTGCAGTTTCGCCTCCTTCACTTTGCTATCTCCTTCATAAATATTCTCGAGTTTATCCAACATGGATTTTTATGAGGTGAAATTCATCACCTTTAGGTAGATCTGATCAGAAAGGGCTGCAGTGAGTGCATTTTGTGCTTTAGCATCTGCATCAATAATTTTCCTGTCTGTTTCAGTCATAGCCAGGCCTGTTGGATCAGTGACTTATATTCCTTGCACAGTAGAAAAGAGAACTTCCATTCCAAGAGATCTTAGATGAGATCTCATTTTTTTCTTCCAGATCTGTAAATTGATTCAATCGAAGTGAGGGACTCCCCTGACATTGACTGTATTCTCCATGACAATAAAGGACAGATTTAACACCAGCAACCTGCCTCTGATACCACTTGAAGGACCCTGGGACACCCTGAGAGGGGAGGGGTGAATTAGGGTGACAAATTTTTCTTTTAATGTGATGGATCTTGTTCCCACGTTGGTAGGAACTTGTTAAACCTGTATGATGAATATGATCAGAAAGCAAACATTCACATTCACAGAGAAGACACATCACTTTTTACTTGGTTCAACACCAAGGGCTACGTCCAAGGAGCATACGCCGACAAGTTATCGGTAGTACCAAATTCCACTAATCTTCACTAGCTGTGGATTACAAAGGTTTGGGCACAATCACTCTATCCCATGCTCACTGCATTTACAAAGGTTCAGGGATAGCTCACTGCTTCCCTCGGGTCACTCCCGTTGACTTCCCCTAGATCACTGCCATTGGTTAAGTACCAATCAATTTATAGACGTGAAGGTCTCTCCATCATTGCATAAGAATGCATCCTATGTCATATGTAGATTCTCTGTTGAAGTCCAAATCTCACCAGAAGATGAATCTCACTTTGCGCTGAGGGTACCGGGCGATCTTCCAGCTTTTGTGCAGCTTCAAAAGGACAGATGAAATTTAACAACCCCGACGCACTTATCCAAGCCCGACGCACAAGTCACAATCCCGGCACGCAAGTCACTTGAGCAGTACAAAATCGGCCCACAGGTGACACCAAACAACTTTCACGACACTGACTCCTTCAAAAACAAACTTGCACGACGTTGCGCCTTTAACTCCCCAACTGCCTTGGTCGTGCAACCAACAATTGGCGCACATCCTCTACTTACGCAACCCAATAACCACTTGCGCAACTCAACCAATTACGCGACGAGAGATCGAAAAATATCTGAGTCTTGAACTTCATTACCAATGAAGAGGGGGGGGGGTCTTCTATTTATTGGAAAACTGGATCCCCTGTGCGGTGGTGCGCAAGTGTTCCCTCGGTGCGCAGGTTCTGGCGCGCAACTCATCCTCTATAGCCTCTTTCGCGCTACTCACTTGCGCGACCTACACAAATACTTGCGCGAACTTCTTTCCTTTACCATATTCTGAAGTTATGATATTGAAAAACAATAGGCGTGCAATTTTCCAGTCTTCCTAGGCATCAATGCCCATGTCTGTTCACGGCGCGCAGGTCACTTGCACGACCAGACCGAAACTTACGCGACCCTTATCCCTTTGTCATTTTCCCATGTTCTGATCTTGAAAAACATATGGCGTGCATGTTTCCTCTTCATCCAGCACACGACGCGCAAGTCTCTTTTCCAAAAACACTTTTATCTATTTGTCGATTTTCAGGCCCAAAAATTTGGCAAACACTGGGAAACGTCGCCACCTTCAATACTGTTGTCTGCTTGAACTGTATGATCTCTTTGTGGGTACACATTCTGAACTTCCACTGCCGATTGACAACAAACACAAACCATACTCCAAATCATGCATAGAAGACCATTGTTCTAACAATTACAGAATCATAATCATTGTTATGATATCATATATGTTCATATTCTTAGCTTATTATTAGTAATATTTCATTGCTACTTGTTATTCGGATGTTTATTACTTTTTTTTCTTATGCGTGTTTTGTCGAATAAATTCTTATTATTCTTTTTAGGTTATATGTACCTCATTTACAGAATGATATTAGTGTAATATATATCATATTTATTCACTCAATTCATTTATGTAATCATTTTGTAATGAAAATCATGTAGAACGAGTTGCATCACATCGTGGAGACGGTATTCCGTACGTACGCACGAGCGATGATATCGTTCCCATGATCGTGGAATTGTATTGGAGTGTATGTATACTATTTAAGAATCAATATAACTTTACAATAATCATATATATTCATTCTTTACACCATTACACCCATCCAAGTAAGGTGGTGGTGGAAAATAGATTACACCACGGCGTGGAGACGGTATTCCGTACGTACGCATGCGCGGTGATTTCGTTTTCCGTAGGATGGATATATGGTGAAATAGGGTTGTTTTATAATTATAATAGCATATCAGTATATGAGTGATACTGATGTTATTAATTCATAATTAAACAACTAAATAAGAAGAAGTGTAAGAAGAAATAAAGTTGAAAGAATCGGTAACAAATATTACCTCTTCTTTGAAGCACTTCTTTGAGACCTTCTTTTAGGGCACTGATATTGGTCTTTGAAGAAGACCAGGACCTATAGGATGTTTCTAGGGAAGTGGAGAGGAGAAAGTGGCAGGATTTGGCTGAGCTTGAAGGCTCAAAGTGGTGTTAGGAAGAGAGGGAGGACGTGCCCTTTTATAAGGGAGGAGAGGGGCACCTTTGGAAAAACTAAAAATATTATTTTATTATAAAGTCATATTCGGTTTTGAATAGCTCCAAATTGATTTATTTAGAAGCTAAGGTGGGTATGGGTCGAAATAATCTCATACAATAGAATTTAGACAAGTTTAGGTTCCTATTTTAACCTTATCATTTAGATTTAACTTTAAGTTAAAAAATTTTACTTTTACCGTGTCTTCTTGTGTTCTTACACTATAAGGTTAACAAACTTACTATAATAAGCCAAACGAACCCCAAGTTGTTTATTATTAATATTTATAGTTGAATTTATCGTATGTATAACCCTATATTAAAATTTATTTACTTATTAAACTTTGATTTTAACTATTTTAACCCTTCTTTAAATAAATTAATAATAAATATCCTAATCTAATCCAAGTGGGCCTAAATGGTCACATTTTATTCCTAAGGTTGTTTTTGGTTGAATTACACTTATCCAATAGAATTAGGACATGCGTTAGGGTAATAATAATATCATTTTTACCCTTAATTACCCTATTTACTTTTAACTGTGGTAAATAAAAGTAAAAAGTTACTATTCACCAAAAATTATTCTCATCTCATTGAACCAAATTTTACTTACTGACACCAACCGTGTCTCTTGGATTTTTGAAATTCCACTCACAGAAGCGGTAAAATTATGTTTTATGTAAATTTGCAAATTCTCCTAAGAGGTGGGTAAAAGACGGTGAAAAGTTCAATAAAATTTTTATATATCTAAAATTATTATAAAATTACTCCAATGAATTACATTGAACTTATATAGGTATTATATATCAATTTTGACCTTAAATAAATTTAAATATAATAAATAATTATTTAAATAAAAAGTCGATTTTTAAATAGTAACCTAGTGTTTTCACTATTCATCAAAAATTGAAAGTTTCCAGAAAAATACCAAAATTTCACCCTAGGCTAATTTCGATATTCCGAATCCCAAAACGAAGTCCATTTTGAAAAATAAAATTTACAAAATTTCAAAAAGTGGTTATTACTATTCATAACGGCTAGTTTTAATAATATTTCAATAGCATATCGTTATTTAGTGAAACTCGGTATTGCGTACGAGGCAAGCTATCAAGGAAGGTCACGATTGCGTGTAAAGCAAGCCAAGCTAGTGTTGTGTGTAGTGAAAGATTCCTTTGATGATTTATATAAAATAAAAACAAAATATTTCCTATAAAAGTCTCAGGTGTTACAAGAATAATAATTCAACCCTTAGAAATTGTAATTCATTCAATAAAATAGTAACCTCACCTACGAAAGTATAAATAAAATTTAGGAATCTTATAAATTTTAATATGATATAATTATATCATAGTACAAGTAAATACATGTTTTAGAAATTATTAATTAAGCGTTGATATTTTTATTAAACATAAATTTTTATTTTAAATTTTAAAATTAATATGATGATTTATAAGAAACTTTATTTTCATAAAATTAATTCATAAATTAATATTTTTTTGTCTTATAATTATAAGATAATTTTATTAGACCTTAATTAAATTTTCAAATTTTTATAAAATCAGTTATGATTTTAAAATCGGCATTTTCATTGTAAATAATGATTTTAATTAAAAATTAAATTTATCATATTTAGAAAATTATTTTAATAAAATGGAGTTCATTTTTGAATTATATATGTTGAAAAATATTTTGGTTTTCCTCTAAAATATTTGAATTTTTGGTGAATAGTAAAATATGATAATTTTACAGTATATATAGATTATATGTTAAATACACTATTATGCAAGTCATTGCCAATGTAATAATCATAAAATCAAACCATCCTTAATTATTTTAATATATTTATATATATTGATCAAACTATTCATTTTATTGACACAAAATAATAAACTAATGAATAAAATAATGAGAAAACACACCTCTTCTCCACTATAAATTCAACCTCTCACCACCTCTTCTACTCACACCTCTTAAGCCTTTAATATTTTCCAATTCATGACCAATTATCTTCCTAATTATCTTACTCAAATTCAGGATTCTTTGGTCTCACCAAAAGACCAATCGCAACCCCCTTAATGAAGTTCTCAAGGATAATAAATTAAAGAGGTAAAATCCTCTTTCGTTTTCCTTTATTTTCTTTTCAATTTCATTTATTTTCTTACCCTTACTTCACCACCTATATATAGAAATAAATGATAAATATAGTATGTTATATATATAAAAATTTGATTCTATTAATGGTAAATCCATCATCAATCCCATTCTCCTCTCCCTTTTATTCTAAAAAGAAGATATTGTCTGTGATGTGTAGATTTAATGCCATCAGGGATGATGGATTTTCATTTTACATTACTGCCATCAAGGCTTGTAATAAAACCATTATTATGGTTAAATAATATTTTATTATAAATAATATAAGTCATATAATTTTCCCTAACCAGTATATATTCATCACTTTAATTAATAAAATAAAACCAGTTCTTGATTACCTAAAATTCACCCAAATAATCTAATGATCATAATAAAAATTTCATCAAATGAATCATCCTAATATCTGAAAAAAATGATATAAAAGACCTTTTAAATGTCTTGAAGTTCATTAATAACATATAATTTCATTTATATATAGTTAATCTCGTTTTTAAATAAACTTCCATACATGTATACAAGTGAACCAATTGTGAAAACCAAGGAAAAAAACACTTCCGAATGATAAAATTGTATCTTATAACTCATAAACAAGGACATAAATGAGCTTAATAAAACTATAATAAATAGAATACAAATAAAAAATGTTATTTATTAACTAATTAATGGATTTAATCTGATTATCTAGGACATTAAGATAATGTAGAAAACATTTGTACATAAGATAAGGGGTTCTCCCTGAACTTCCATTTTTCATTCGACTTACACGTTATCTCTCTTTAGGCCAACATAATTCTTAGATATTCTTATGTGATCATCCTATATTCTTTGTTTATGTTAAAAAAATATGATCCTAGCTTAATTACTATTTCTTTTATGGGTAAATACATGTTATATAAGTATCCATTTATAATTCCTCATCATAAGCAAAACCGATTAAAGGGAACTTACCAAATTCCTACCCATTTTCAAGTACCATCCATAGTTTTTTTAAGCTACCGATATTTTTCTCAAATAAATAATTTTTTGATGAAAAACTATATTTTTTCATTTATTTTTTTTTACAAAAAACAATTATGCTTTTTATGTTTTAAAGTTCCTTTATTACCATAATCATTATTTTTTTTATTTTGAAATAACTTTTACGAAAAAGTGAGAAACCATCAACATTTAGGGTATATAGGGATAAAACCTCATAAGAAATCATCATGTAATTAAAAAATAATATAAAATACATATCTTTTTTCCCTTGAATAACCACCATTCTATAGAGGTGACCTCTATATCGGGATTGTCCATAATGAGATCCTCAAAGAAAGAAGCCATCCTATCCCAAGTTTTCACATGTTCCTTTATTATTTTCACTTAAACCGCACTAAAGAGGATAATTTATAAAGTTAAACAAATTTTTTACATTTTTTCAATTCATTTGGACTTCATTTTTACATTATCTATGTATATTTTCATTATTAATGTCCAAGTATAATTTAAATCAGTTATTTCATGGAAACCACTATGATATTTTATTTGATTATTCCTTAGTCCGAACTTATTCCTTGTGCGTGGTGTATGTATTCTTTTCTTTCATTTGTGATCATTATTCATTGAAGATTTTATTAAATATAAATATTTATTGTACCATGGATATTATTATTTCCTTATACATGTTCCATTTTTTACATATGGCTTTTTCTTTGAATATTGTTTTAATTGGGTAAATATTAATGAACCCACATCCTATACTCAATAAAGATATTTTTATAATTCATATTTTTCAAGAATTGAATCTATGTATGAATAATTCATTGGACATGTAGTGATAGGTGTGGCCTGTTATATCCACTCTATGAATCAACAAGCCTCATTAGATGACACAATTGGAGAAAAACACTTAGTGTTTGTTTCCAAGAAGAGTCAAGTGGGTTTTTACCCATAGAATTAAACCGTATTGAAATTATAATGGCTCATGTTCTAGATACATGAATCCCAATAAATAAACATCTTCTTGATTCAGTATTTAGTAATTGCTTTCCATGAGGTTTTCACTATGAAAAATCTATGGATGCATTATCATTCTCAATATAAAGAAAAGATGTATTTTTTAGATTTACCATTATATAATGTATATGACTTATTAAATTTAATTCACTTATTATTGTTCCATATAACCCTTAATGAGTGTTTGAGCCCTCCCTTTTATTTTTTCCCTCCCTAGGTTGTGAAGATGAAATCTTTGAATAAGTGATAAGAAGTAGTTTATTTTATTTTCTTTTGTACTATGTTCAATTACCAATGTAATAAGGAACCATTTATGTATCTAGTTTATTCAAGACCCCTAAAAGGATCAATACTTGGGGATGTGATCTGTTGTATCTATTCCATTTTAATAAAACGACCATCGACTCTGGGCTACTAGGGTCGAGGTTGTTACTAGAACTTACTCTCCCACAGAGGTTTAATCACATCACAGTTAATGTGTATTGATTAGGAATCAGGTTCTCAGACTTTTATAAGTCAAGTATTTATCATACATCCCATATTAGACAAATGGGGAAAACAACTCATCAGATAAAATATAAGGATCCAACATCACATCAAAAATAAAAATATAGAAAATATTAACTTAAAAAAATTTGGGTAGTTGTCTTGCATCTAAGACTCTCACTCCTAAGTAATCTCCTCCAGGGTACCATGACACCATAACACCTAAACCAAATTAATGTTTTTTCCACGCATTGCCTTCTATTGGAAATCCTGGATCTCTACTAGACATTCCATGAACATCTCTTCATCCTCAATATCCAAATCTATCCAGTCAATGACATGGGAGAAATCATGAAGATTAAAAAGAATCTAAAAGACATTGTGGATCCTCTCAAACCATGGTTGAAACACAAATCAATAATCTTCATGGATTACTTGACCCAACATATCAATGGGACAAAAAATCTGGGAGAAATCTTTCTCCACCTACCAAAGCTCTACTTCCCAAGTTGAGGGGAAACCTTCATGGACAAGTGGTATCCAAACTTGAAATCCAATGGCCTACTCCTGTATCAAAATAAGATTTATGCTCGTACTAAACTGTTTTCATCCTTTTATAAACAAGATGAACTTTCTATCTTGTGTACTGCACCATATTGGGTCCAATAATTACTACCTCTCCAACCTCCATATAACACAATGGAGAATGACACCGTCTCCCATAAAAGCCTCTAACGAAGCCATTCTAATGTAAGAGTGATATCTATTATTATATGAAAACTCAACCGAGGGAAAGTGTCATACCCAAGATCCAACAAAGTCCATGAAACATACCCACAACATTTCATCTAGACTCTGGATAGTCTGGTCCATCTACCCATCCTTATAAGGGTGGAATGAAATGATGAGGTGTAACTGAGTTCCAAAAGCATGTTATCTTCCCCTCTAGACTCATGAGCTAAAACATGCATACTGATTTGAGAAAATGGACCTTGAAACTCCATGTAACCACACCACCTCATCCACATACCTCTTAAAAAAAGTATCCATTACACTCAACTCCTTGATCACTAAGAATTGTGATGATCATGTCAACCTATATGTGATCACCCAAATACCAGCACGACCTCCCTGAGATTTGGGTAACCATGTGATTAAATCCCTTTATATGTCATCCCATTTACACTGAGTAATATCTAAATTCTACAAAAAAGTTCCATGTGCATAATGCTTGACCTTTACTTGTTGGAAAACCAAATTACTCATAAAAAACTCCACGCCCACCTATTTTTTATCGGACCACCAAAATTATGTCCTCATGCCATGGTACATCTTGGAAACTTATGGGTGTACCACCAAATGTGATCTATAAAAATCCTGATGAACTTCCTTGTGCATCCCAACCAGAACAAAAAACCTCCCATGAAACAATATATACTTTCGACCATCATTGGACCATCTCTTCAGAGCATCACCATGGATAACATGATAACACATAACCCCTACATTTGAGCCTCCCCATAGAGAATCCTCCACCTACTTCATTATATAAGACTAAAGTATAATCTGAAACAAAAAAATTCTTCCACCATCCACCTGTGCATATAATTAAAAGGATTCTAACTTATCCATTTCTCTCCAAGATCCCCCAATCTTCTAAATAGAATCCTTCCCTCACTTCCTGTTGAAATCTTTAGAAACAAAATTTCCCTTTCCCATGGTGGAGGAGATCTTAAAGTCATAGTCCTGGAGATGCTCCAGCCACCAACACTACTGTATGTTCAAATGAAGATGAGAAAAGATATACCTCTAACTCTTGTGATCCGTGAAGACCCCAAAGCTCTCCCTAATGAGGTAATGCCGCCAAAACATCTGTGGAAACATAAAAACTACTAACCCCAGATCATGGGTGAAAAAGTTATTCTCAAGGGAAATAACTTCCAATACACATAAGAGAATTCCCTCTACTGCATCATCATGAAACCCAAAACCATATGGGAAACATCACAAAACACCTCAAACATCACACCCTCTATGGTAAACTGAAGCATTGAACAAATTTATTTTAAAGTAATCGAATGTTGCCTCTAATTGATAATTCTACAAAAAATCCTAGTCCTTCCTGATCAATAATTTCAATGGGGATCCATCTCAAGGGAAATTAGCAACAAACCTTTGATAATAGCCCATGTCACCAAGAAAACTATAAACCTCTAACATGTTATTAGGTTATTCCCTAGAAACAACTACCTCAAACTACGATGTGTCCACTTCCACACCCTAATGAGACACCAAATTCCTAAGCAAATGCACCCCTCATGTCCAAATCTTACACTTGTATAACTTTCTATAGATCTGATGGCATCAAAGAACCTTTAAGACGTATATGAGATGCTTTCCATGATCCTCTAATGACCTTGAGTCAATTAAGATATCAATGATGAATATGATGGAAAAAAATCTAGGAACTCATGGAACATTGAGTTCATAATCCCCACGAAAATGACTGGTGAATTCATAACATTAAATGAAGTGACTAAAATCTTAAATTTTCCATACTTTCATCTGATGGAAGTATTCACGATATTGTCCTCCTTCACCATCCACCGATAATATCCAGACTGCAGATATATATATTAGAAAACCAACTCACCCATATTAGTTACTCAAAAAGATATGATATCCTCATAAGAGGGTAATAGTTCTTAACCATTACTAGATTAACACTCTAGTAGTCTATACATAACATTAGATTATATTACACCTTCTTGGTGAACAACACTATATCATCCCATGAAGAAAAACTTAGTCAGATAAAACCCTTCTTCATCAAATAATCTATCTGAACCCTTAACTCCTGAAACTTATAAGGTTTCATTCAATAATATTCCATCGACATCAGATAAGAACAAGGTTCAAATTCTATCTCAAACTCAACAAAACTTTGAGGGGGTAACATTAAAACCTCATCAGGGAGAATATCAATAAACTCTCCAATGACCCTGGGAATATCTACTATCCTATCCTCTAGTAATTATATAGAAAACTCATCCAAGAAATAAAGAAGTATCTCCACACACTGACTGACCCTAGATAATCCCGATCGCCAACAAAAACCACATACAGACCATGGATATCTGAGAAAAAAAAATTCTCCTCTAGAAGAATTTAATAATAGAATATAAAAAATACAAATAGTCAATGATGATGATAACATTGTGTGGATTCATCTATATCAATAAAATATCCTCATGAGACTAATGATTCACCATCATAAGTTTACACCCCTGACACAAATAAAACAAGCTAGTATGGACTTTGACTTTCATATTCAACACCAGGGGAATTAGAAGCCTTTATACATCTAGTCCTAGAGAACAGACTAAAGTGGGTTCAATAAATGAGTGGAAAGCTCCTGAGTCAAGCAAGGAAAAAACAAGGGTTCTAATCAAACTAATCAAACCTTGGATGATCTATAACCCCTCTGTCACCATCAACCCCACTACATGCAACTGATCATACTCAAATCATCAACAACACTTCTTAAGGCTGATTGTATGGAATTTTATTTTGATTCATTTTAATTCACTTTATTAATTTTAACCTTCCAAAAAAACCCAATTCAAAAGGAACACAAGTCATTATGATTCATTTAGCTCTATTAGGTCCCTACCCTACAAACTGTCATACCTAACATGGTCATTCAATAAGCTCATAGTCCATGCACTAGATACTGGTGGGCTCTAAATTCCCATGTCCTAAATAGTCTCCCTATTCTATGTCATGGAATAAGTTCAACTAGCACTATTTCCATGCAAAAACATGCCATCCTCACTATACCGAAATCTAAACTTCATCCTATATCTTAACCACCACCTTTGATACCACTCTGTCATGACCCCCTCCATCCAAAGATACCAAAATGAGGGGAGATAAATAATTACCCTTAAGCCCTTCCTCTTGTAGGCCCCGAGTAGGAGACTAGCAACGTGGGTATAAAAATATAATGAAATGGGAGTCATTACCCGAAAAAATAATTTAGAATCCATATATAAGATAAATCATCCACAAATAACTCCGTGAAATAAAATAAAATGAAACCAAAACTATCCTACATGCATGTAAAAATAAAACTTATAAATATGAATGTCTCCAAAAGTAAATACCAAAAAGCAATGATAAGACTATAACACAACAACTATATGAAGGTCTGAGCTAGTAATATCTAGTATGGTCCACATAGATCTCCTGAAAACCAGATTTTTTTATATACATATGGCTATCAAACAAGCATACTCTGTAAGGAAACCATAGTCTGTTGTAAACATGTTAAATAATCATACTACTGCCTTTGTGAGAAAACATAAGAATAGACAACACTAAAACTGGTCAACTATCCATTTGAACCTCACCAAGGCATTATCACCATATAATTTACGCCAAGTAACATAATATAACCGGAATAACATACACAAAGGGTACTCGACACCAATTTATTTTTTGTATTATGCTCTAAAATCCGAATATTGTAGGTCCTAGTGCTCCCATATAATCTATATACCACACCACCCCACAAGCACGATCACATCACATCTCTCCCATAGAAACTTGTGCTATCACATCTCACCTACAAACACCTAGTCCATCACATCAAAACTACTAGAATAACTAGAGAATTAGGGTATCATGAACATATAGGAATTCAACCTCGTTCCATCCTCCTACCATGCATGACTCCCACCAAAAGCCTCCACAAAAGCATGGCCAAATCACATTTTGATCGAAAAAACTTAAGCCATACCATCTCACCCAAAAAAACCAGGTTATCAATAACACCATATAATGCACTAATAGAACTCCAGACACCACAACTTGTTCAATACCCACATCATCTAAAAGATAGAGTGTTTAAGAGAGAGTATCCCACCATCGGTCCTCCTCACTGGATGTTGGAAAAAATACACCCTATGTGACTATGTGGGTGTCAAGAGAAAGTGATCAAAATGGGTGGGGTGAATATATAAATCACAAGGAATATACATATATATACATACAGCCATACATAATCCCAACCCATGGGTTCAAAACTAAACAGAAACCAACTCACAACATGAACAATTTTTCTCCAACATCTAAATGTATAACACCACAAAAATCACAATCCACAATCCACATTTCCAACCAATTACTTTTATCCCTCCCATTAATTTAATTATTCATCTTTAACCCCATTTAACCAAACAACCCATCATTTATTTGTTCATTAAACCTATCCATACCATTAACCAAACCAAACCAAACCCCATCAATTCCATTAATTATTAAACAAATAGTTATTCTATCACTACCCATTCATTTAGAATAACTAAACCAAACACATCACAAGAAAATAATCATTCACATAATACCATCATCTTTCCACCCAAAAATCATGGCAAGAGAACCATCACCTCACCGCCCCAAAATCATGTCCAAAAAACCACCTCGTTGCCCCAGAATCATGCCAGAAAAAAACAAGCTTTCCACACCAAAATAAATGCCATCATAAAACCTTTACTCCCCAAATGAACGAATTTAAAAATCACATCATTGACCCAAAATAATGACAAAAAAACCCTCCTCAACCTCCCATAAGGAAGACCATATAAACCACCACCCCACCCAAAAAGAACATCCAAACAATCGCCACCTCGCTACCCAAAAACATGATAAAAAACCTGTATATCTCCCCACACCCCATCACAACCAACCATCACCACCCATAAGAATGACGACACATCACAACAAATCAAATATCATTTTACAAATTTAACATAGGGATTTTATGAAATTTTTCTTTAATTTATGTGTGTTATCACATAAGTCATTATCTCGGGGAAACCATTTCATTATCTAAATTTATGTGGTTATTCAATTTTCCATTTTTTTGGTTATATAAAAACAATCACAACAAACATAGATATGATAAAACATAGCATACAACATAAAAAAATCCCCAAAAATCCCCAATTTTTAGTGGGACATAAAGCCCGTACAATCCATAATATCACAATAATATCAAAGCTATAAAAGAATGAAATCGAAACCCCTTTACCATTAAATTTCAATTTAACAAATTCTTTATCTTTGATTAAGCTAGAACTACCACAACCCATTATTAAACAAGAGTGAACTACTCCCACAAGATACACAATAAATATAAATGAGGGATTACCTACCTCAAAGAATCTTTTCCAACTCGCTGCGCACCACATGGAGAGGAATAAACACCCAAAAAGCACAATAGCACAAGGGAAATTGTAAGAAACCAAATCATCATTTTAGGTATGGATCTTTATTTCGGGTTGTCTTTGTGAAAAACAAGAATAATTAGAAATTTGTTGAGTACACACCATGTAATTTTGTGTGGATGTTGTGTGCCCTGTTGCTACGTGTAGCCGTGTACTGGCCATGTAATAGCTGAGTACATGGCTGTGTGGGTGACCTGGAAGACCGCCTAAAGTGGGATCCCATTGAGGCTAGTACACCTTATGTACATTAAGTGAACATTCCTTGTACTTTTCTTTTTAATTGATTAATTTGATCAGGGTGACGCCTATCTCCAGAAACCTATTATTCTCCCCATGTTTCGTACAAGAGATTGACGTACAACCTAATTTACGGCAAGATGGGTCACCTTCTGCGTTTTTTATGAGTGTCATCACAAAAAGCTAGAGATATGGGTTCTTCTATGACTCCATGTTCAGGATTAGGACCACTGGTTTCTCATCAGTCAGGGAACTAGAGTTCATCAGGCCGTTCAAACCTAGGAGGTGGTCATGGCCAGTGTAGTCAGGCTACAAGTTTTCAGGGATGAGAGGGTGGATCAACTTAGGGTAGTCTGGTAGGGTCGCAAGGATATGGTACAGATCAATCTTTTGTAGTGGAGCAGACCCTACTGGATCTAGATTCCAGAACCTCTACAGGTAGAGGTACAGATCTTGTTGCCTCAATTTTATCTTTTTATCTTTTTGATACAGGGGCTTCCCATAGTTTCATATCTATTTCTCTTTTGGAGATCCCAAGGATCTGTATATTTACTTTTGAGGATTTTATAATGCTAGACACTATGTTGAGGATTAGGACGGCTAGTGTACATCAGTGGATGGACTTCCCTATTGAGGTTGGTGGGTGTCACTTCTTGTGGAACCCCTATGTCTTAGAGATGAAAGGCTTCAATTTCATTCTCATAGTGGACTGGTTAGTCTTCTTCCAGACCTTTGTTGACTTCTATCACCACATGGTGAGTTTCACATCACTATAGGGTGGGCACTTTCTGCACAAGGGGGAATGGATGTCCAGGCAAGCAGAGTAGGACCCAAAAATCATGTGTTGGAAGGAATTACTGCCCAGATTGCTAGTTTATTTTTGAATGACCAGGTAACTTCACAGATGTAATTTCCTCTAGTGGTGTATAATTTCAAGGATGTCTTTCTAGATGACTTTTTAGGTTTAACTACTGAGTGAGAGGTATATTTATCTATTGACCTTGTTCCAGGAGCAACATTGGATAGATACACCTGAGTTACAGGATCTCAAGAAGCAGTTAGAGGAGTTTCAGGTGAAGGGTTTCATCCGACCCAATACTTCTCCTTGGGGTTTGCCTACAATTTTTTAAAGAAGGAAAATGATACCTTTAGACATTACATGGATTATCAGGAGTAGAACTAGTTGAAGGTCAAGAAACAATATCCCTTGCCTTAGATTGATGATATCTTTGATCAGCTTCTAGGTGCCCGAGTGTTCTCATAGACTGAATTGAGATCAAGTTATCATTAGTTGAACATTAAACCATCAGATATACCTATTAAAACCTTTCGGAGCAGTTATGGTCAATACGATTATTTGGTTATACTGTTCGCTCTCACGAATGCGCCAACAATTTTTATTACACCGATGGAAAGAGTGTTCTATCCTTACTTGGATACTTTTTTGGTAGTCTTCATGGACCATATCTTGGTGTAATCACACATTCGACAAGACCATACCACCCATCTTGAGATCATATTGAGTACACTGAGAGAGAATCAACTATATAACAAGATCTCAAAATTCCACTTTTGGATGGACCATATTCACTTCTTGGGTCATGTTATCTCAGAGACAGGAGTATCAGTAGACCCAGAGAAAGTGAGATCAGCAGTTTCATGGGAACAACCGAAGAGGGTCTTTGCAGTATGGAGTTTTCTGGGGATGGATGGTTCCTACATGTGCTTTATACAAGACTTTTCATGCTTATCAGTTCCACTGATGGTCTTGACTATGAAGGGTGAAAAGTACTTATGGATAGAATCTTACGATTCATCCTTTTAGGAGATGATAAGGAGGTTGAATTCAGCATCAATACTAGTTTTTCCAGATTCAAGCAAGTGTTACACCATTTACTATGGTGCATTAGGTATCAGGATAAGAGTAGTGATTATACAGGGGGAAGGATTCATTGCTTATGAGTCTCGATAGTTGAGACCAAATAGGAGGAATTACTTAATACATGATATCGAGTTAGATGTAGTTGTGCATGCTTTACGTTGTTGGATAAATTATATTTTGTTGGAGTATTTTGTGGTTTTTACCATCCACAAAAGTCTCAATTATATCTTTACTCAGCTTGATTTTAATTTGAGACAATGAAGGTGGTTTGAGTTCCTTCAGTCTTTTGACTTTGAGATTTCCTAAATGCCTAAAAAAGGAAATGCAATGGATAATGTGTTGAGCAGGAGGACTCAGATACATGCAGTTCAGGAGGCAAAAAATGAGTATAAGCTTATGGATTTGTTCTCTGATATGCATTTGGAGGTTCATGATAGACAGGGGGAAACATTTCTTTCTTCTATTGCGATTACCTCTAATCTACTTGATTGAGTGCGAATGAGGCAGATCTCCAATTCTGAAGAACTAATCCTACGGGAGAGTGTGTCATGGGAGAAACCTACTCTTGGGTGGACCATAGGTGATGATAAGGTTTTTTGTTTTCATGGGTTCATTTGGGTGTCAATAGACATACGTGAGGATTTGATGTGGGATTTTCATTCCTCAATTTGGGAAGTTTATCCTGGTGTCACCAAGATGTATCATGATCTACACCATCAGTATTGATGGCTAGGTATGAAGTGGGATGTATCTAGTTTTTTTATGACATGTTCCACCTGTCAGCAGGTGAAGGTGGATCATCAATGATCAGAATGAATTTTACAGTAGTTACCCATTCCCAAGTGGAAGTGGAATGATGTAGCGATGGATTTCATTACGCGTTTACCGAGGTCACATAGAAGAGATGATGTAGTTTTCGTTATTATTGATAGAATCATGAATGTTTCAAATTTCTTGTTGACCAAGCACACGATTCAGGTTTTATAGGACATGATTCGGACATGAAACCTAGAATTCGAGGGATCTTGGGAATGAAACATACCCTTAGTAGAGTTTTCATACAATAATAGTTTTCCGGTGACAATTCAGAACTTATGAGACTTTGTATGGTAGGCCATTATGATCACCACTATGTTGGCTGGAGGCAGGGGAGGCAGCTTTGCTGGGACCTCGTCTTGTCCATAAGACCACTGAGTAGGTGGAGTTGATTCAGAATAGGATGGACACTGCACATTATCGCCAAAAATCTTATGCTGATTGAAGGAGATTCCATCTGTAGTTCAAGGTATGAGATTAGGTTTTCTTACATGTCACACTGAGGTTGGGACACAGGAGGATTAGGAGATAGGGGAAACATTCACCGAGATACGTCAGACTGTTTGAGGTTTTGGAAAGAGTCATTCTGTTTGCCTATCAGTTGAAGTAAACTCAGAGGTACCAGACTATGAACGAAACCTTTCATGTTTCTCAACTATGACATTACTTTTCAGACCCTTCTCACACTTTTCAACATGAAGAGATTGATTTTGAGGTGGTTGAATCCTTTGGGGATCACCCTATTCATATTGTGAATCATAGCATGAATGTTCTCCGTGGTCGATATTTTCCTCTAGTATGGGTTTTTGGTAACATGATCAAGTACAAGATGAGGCTTGGTTGAGCGAGGCTGATGTATGATCACAATGGCTAGAATTATTTGAATTTTATTCTTCACCACCATTAAGAGGGAAATTTGGGGACAAATTTCATTAATGGGGGATGTTTATAAGAACCCAGATCTTCGTTTTAGGTATGGAACTTTATTTTGGGTTGTCTTTGAGGAAATAGATGATTTGAAAATTTTCTAAGTACATGCCATGTAATTTTGAGTAAACACCATGTACCCGGTTACCATGCGTAGCCGTGTACTAGCTGTGTAATGGACGAGTGCATGGCCATGTGTGGGACATGGTAGACCAGCTAAAGCGAGATCCAGTTGAGGCTAGTGCATGTCATTTACATTAAATGAACATAATGTGTACTCTTCTTTTTAATTAATTAATCAAAGTAGGCTTGCACCTCATCTCCAGAAACCTCTTCATCTCCATGTGTTTCGTACAGAAGAGTGATATAAGACCAAATAATTTTAAACTCCTCCTATTCCTCCATTTGTGCTCCAATTGAGATACCACTAGGTGTGTTAGATTACCACAAATGATTTCTCTCTTTCCCTATAGCCTCTCTTTCCGATTTCTCCTCTCTCTTGAGTTATCGAGGGTTTTTTAATATTTTTATATATCTACATTGTTCTAGGAATATTCAAGGGCTGAATTTCGAGAGTGTTCATCATAAAAAATAAAGGTAGGTCGTTTGTGACTTTCTTTGGTTGTATTTGGATTATATATGCTAAAATTGTGAGATTCCCATATTTAGGGTATTGCGTGTTATGGAATTTAACCCCGTTTAAGATCTGTGATTGAGTGTTTGATTGGGAAAGGGTTATTTCTTATAGGTAAGGCTGAATACCTTGATTATGGGTGTGTTTTCCCATGTTTGTTTGTTTATGGACATTGGGTCTAGAAAACATGTTAGGATAGCTTTATTTTCCATGCATAGTATTTTTTGGATGGAGTTATTGTTTATTTGAGATGCATGCAATTCGCATTGTGAAATATGGCCAAGGGGAACTAATTGTGAGAGATTCCCGAGGTAGGGCCTATTATGTATGAACTGTTGTTTTTTTGACCTCGAGGTATTGACTATGAGAGATTTCAGGTGGTCATAGACCAGAGGGGTTAGACCATGAGAGTTACCCTGATGGTCATCATTAAATGATTGTTGGACCTTAGGGAATTGACTATGAGAGCTTCAAGGTGGCCCTTATAATTTATTTTTTCTATGCAGACTAAGGGTGTATTGACCGTGAGATCTACCCATGAGGTCATTTTTAAATTACTAGTGCTATGTTGGACAAAAGGTGTTAGACTATGTGAGCTTTCACATAGGTTCATTATTTATTGGATTGATGATATGTTAAAACTATTGGGGTCAAATAGTAAGAACTTTACCAGACGGTTTCTTGTGAATAATTGAATGATTGTGATGTGGTTTCCAAGCCAAATCACAAGCTTGGACCCAATATTAATTGTTTGTTTATGTTGTCTTTTTAGAGGTCTGTTTATTATTACTATACAGGGGGATACATAGATTATTCTAGATCCCAAGGTTACAATATTTAATGGTTTTAATAATTTATAGATGCAAATTAATGTAATTGAAAACTGCAGGGTTGTTTAACTTTGAGTACTTCCTAGTTTATTCATTTATTTATGCATATTACCTACTATATATATTCACTGACAGTAAGGCATAGATATTTTAGTGGTTGCCTACTAGGATTCATCTCACAACCTATTTGGGTCATGATTTTGGAAAAAAAATAGATTTTATGGTTGCAGGTATAGATAAGGTCAAGTGCCCTTCTTCATTAGGTACTTGATTATTGTTGGTGCTAGAGAGCATGAGACGAAGATGAGGCTTATGATGCTGTCGAAGTTTACTATTTTTTGTATTTTGGTTCAGTATTCTATTTCCATAATTGTGACCTGTTTGGATACCTTCATAGATACTTGTGACATGAATAATTATTTATATATATGTTTCAGTTGTTTATACTATCATTCTTCTACTATTTACTTTGTTTCATGGTAATAATGCATCCAGTATTGTTTTATATTTAGATTTTTCTGTGTATACTCTGCCAATGAGGGCATAGTTTCTCTAATATCTTACCTTGGCCATCAATGCTAGTCGAAACCTCTGGCCTTTGTGGAAATGTGTTTGAGGCGATGTGACCAACTGTGTTCGGGGCACCTTTGGGCAGCACCTAGAATCAAGACGTTATAGAAACCATAGATCAACCTACAACACACCCAAATATCATCAAAATGCATCCCAAATCACACACCTAAAAAAAATATTGCAGAGAATCCTATGAATAATAATGGAATAAAACCAACCAAGGACGGGAGGAGAACCTACCACAATTTTCCATGATTGTCCACCAGAACCAACAGATCAAACCCAAAAGGAAGAAGGATTTAATAATTCCATGGTGGATCTAGGGATTTTCTAAAATGAGAGAGAAGGGATATGACCTAATTAAATAAAATTCAGTCTTAAGGGTTATAAAATAACTAGGATCTTCTGTTACACATTGTGTACCCGTTACATGATGTGTAATCCTTGGGTTTCTCAAGAATTCCATATTTCACTAAAAAACACATCCCCTTGGCCTTTATTTAATACAAATCGTGAATCCCACGTACATGACATGTAAAATATCTCATATCTTCCCCTGTAACTATATACATGTTATAAACCAGATGACTACAAAAGATGTGGACCATAATTACACATCTTATTGACAATACATGTTATGTATTTTCTACAATAGCACCACTGCACCTTTAGCCTCTACTAAAAACTATTGTAACCTCCCCCCAAAACATCCAACCACCAAAACTGGTAGTAAAAAACTCGTAAGGAATAAACCATTAAAAAATCTATAATTTAGTAGAACTTATATTGTATACCATTTTGATAGTAGTTCAGGAGAGGAATCTTCCATGGTATCAATGGTTATATTTTCTAATTTAAACACTTTTATGGGAAAATGATTCATTATAAAATTATAATTCTATTATTCATCCTCAACTTATTGGTATACCAAGTATAAAAATATAAATTCTGTAATGTCCCTCTTCATGTTATCACAAAAAAATATTTCTTCAAATTTCGATACATCTTAGTTCTTCTCAGATAAATAGAAAAGGAAATTCTATCTGCATAATATAGAATATCCATATTCAAATTTTGGTTTTATGGGAAAAATATCTATATTATAAGCCTTATAACTTCTTCTTTAGTGAATTTGAACTCTGGAATATTCACTATCTTTTTCTAACTTTTTTGGAATCCTTAATCCTTTCAAGAATGAATTGTTGAGTTGTTATTTTAGGAAGGTAGAATAAATGTCATTTTATTATCTCTATATCCATCATTTTCATTTACATGAATATTTGTTCCCTTTCAATCTTCATCATAGATAGGGTCGAAAGATCCATTATTCTCCAAGCATAGGACAATTTATTCACCTTATCAAGATGGTAATGGATTGAACAATCATAATCCTTGATAAACTCTAACCTCCTTCATTGACCCATATTGAGATCCTTTTGTGTGAATATTTACATTAGGATTTTTTGATTCATATATATTTCACAATTCTCCATATAGAGATAACTTCACCGAATCCTTAGCACTAAGATCATAACAACCAATTCTACATCATGTTTTGGTTAGTTATACTCATGAATATTTAATTAGTGAGAGGAATAAACTATTAAATTTTTATCTTGTATGAGTACAAAACCCATGTGTTTTTTAATGCATCACTTTAGATCATAAATCCTTACCCATTGTTGGGTAATGTGAGTATAGGTGAAGTGATTTTCCTTTTATGTAACACTTTAAAAATATCTTTATATTCATCTGTCCAATAAAAATTCAATCTTTTCTAAAACCCACATTTACTATAATTTTCATATATCCTTTTCAAGGTCTTCAATGTATCCATCAAATTCTTCTCATGTTTTCCTTTCTTTTGGAGTATATAACATTATCTTTTATTAATGTTACCAAATATTTATCAAGGTAATACCTAAATAAACTATTCATTAAGTCCACAAAGATAAATGAATCATCAGTGAGTCCAAATGGTATAATTATGAACTCATTGTTCCATTAACTTGTATGAAAATTAGTCTTGGGGATATCATATTTCTCACATTTTATAGATAATATCTCGACTAAAGATCGACCTTAGAGATGTATTGGGCTCTACATAACTGATTGAATAACTCATAAATATGTTCTAGATGATACTTTTTCTTTATCATGATGTTATTAAGCTTAAAATAATCAATGTAGAGGCTCATTGACCCACCCTTCTTACTGCTAAAGTGGACTGAAACACCCTATGTTAAATAACATTGGTGTATAATCCCATTATCTAGATTTTCATACAACTACCTCTTTATCTATTAAATTTAAATAGTTTCCATTCTATATATATTCTTGGGTATTATAAAATTTTAAGGTATAATGTAGATTGATAACTTGGACTCATAGATTTTTGGAAGACCAAAAAATTCTTCAAGAAATACATCAACATATTCCTTTACACTGGGTATGTCATCAAGTGTGATCTATTATTTAGTTTCAATGATATATGATAGATAAAATTTATCATAAGTAAGTAATATCAATCCTAGATATGATGATATAAAAGGAGTGCACCTTTATCCTTTCACTTGTATGGAATCAAAGAAATATTTATGATATAGATGGTAATTTCCTTCACTTGGAAATTTATGTTTTCTTTATATAAGGAAAATTAATCCACACATCAAATTATATAGAAACTAATTAAATACAGTATCAAAATGTTTACCTGAATTTTTAGCATGAAAATGAGGATTGTGTTGAAGTTATATACTTATGATGCAATAATTTACCCATTTACTATTTCCACAAATAGGTCCACTTAAATGTTTTGAGGTGATGTCTGAATGATTATACTAAAATTGCATGATATGAAAGAGTGAATAGAATCAAAATAAAATATTAAATTAAGTTTCCTTTAATGAATCAGTATTTTAGCTACCACCAAATATTTTTTGGGATCTACCTCACTAGTTGTGATGGAATAAGATATCCTTTTCTATCTAGGCCTTGATGGTAGTTTTTATCAGTTATCATCGACATACCTCATCTTAGTGAAATAATTTTCATAGTCTCTTAATTATTTATTGTTGTATAATTAGATGATAGGATGAGGTTTGACTGGATCATTATTTTATTTCATTACATTGGTGGGTTTCTCCCATTATTATTTACTAGATAGATACCCCTCTATCTCACACCTAAAAAATTCTGATGCCCCTTCTGACAATTTTTAGGATGCTTCTTCGCAATGTTTTGAAAAGTGAGATATTTCAATTTCTTACCACCATGAGATTTCTCCATCACATCACTAGAGTTAATGTCTATTTTCTACTTCCGATCTCCTAAAACTTGAGATTCGATGACATCCATTTTGACTTTTAGGGAACATCAAATAATTTCATTGTAGATTTTAAATTCTAAAATCACCAAAGTAGTTTTTATATTTTGATTTAACCCACTAATGATGTGGTGAACATTACATTAAAGGTCTATGAAAAAGCCTATAGAATATCACACAGGGCTTGAGAAGTTTGTCTTGTACACCCTGATGAATTCATTTTCTTTTTGATTAATGATAAGGAAATCCCACTCTATTTTATTCATAAGTTTCGAGGAAAAAATCTATTAAAAAAACATTTTTTAGAATTCTTACCACTGCATCACTTTGATCTCTTCCTTAGGATTTGTTTTTTGATTAATGTGCACCATTGATCAAATTATACTTCCATATGATAAATAGAAAACATGGCCTTTTCTTGGTCATAGAATTAACTGACGGAGGATATCTTTTTTATGTAGTTTATCCCCAATTTGTTGATTAATATATTAAAAGACCCACTAAAAGTTTGAGGCATTTTTCACATTAAGGTAGCAATTATATATTTATATTTCTTAGGGGGATTTGGGGTTTTCACGTAATTCCATATTGCATTCATAACGTTTTTTAATTGAGTTTATATTTTCATAAGGTTCTTGACTCCTACTTGAACATAGTTGGGAATCTCATTTGGGATTTACAATCACATTGTCTCTTGACTTAGTCCATCATATTTCCATCCATTGAACAAAATAAATGGAAAACGAGGATGATAATTATAAAAATATTAAAAAAAATAAAATTTAAACTATTAACATTTAACGAAAAATTGGAAAAAAGGGCATAAATTAAAAAAATTCCTAAATAAATAGGTGGAGGAGAAAATCCCATTACCTTGAGAGGGAACTTATTAAATATTGGGAGATCATTATTAAGAGATTGAGAAAATATTGGGATAAATTTAGAAATGTATTGGGATAGAAACTTCATGCTCAATGGGTTTTTAGTGAAGAGGATTGGGAGGTTGGGTGAGTATTTTAGGAAATGTGGGAAACTATTTAATAATTTCTAAACAATGATTTTGAACCCTATGTGATAATGTAATAAAAATAACAGACCTTCAAATGGTTGTTTCCCATAGTTTCTATCAAATAAGAGTATATTTAAATATTTTATAAATCCAAGAATTGAAATTATTAAAATAACACCATTGTTGATGTAGAATTAGGTCATGCTCATAAAGAATTGATTTTAAAACGTTAAAATATAAAATAGTTTTTAGAGGAGTCACTTTAGGTTTATAAAATTAATCAAATAAACTAAAAATAAAATATTTTAACCATTAAATATATATCCTTGGTAATGGATGAATTTTATATCATTTATTACAGGTTTTTGGATTTTATGTTGTTAGGATACATATCATATATTTATACTATTTTTAAATTTTACCCAAAAATTCAACTATCTCAGAAAATTATGAAAAAATTTCCATTTTATAATTTCAAAATTATAATTTCAAAAATAATATTTATTTTATAAATATAAATTTATAAATATAATCATATTTATTTTTTTAAAAACCCTATTTTCTTGAAAATACTAGTTTTAATGATATTAAAAACTTTTCGACACGTATAAAAACATCATTGGAAATTATTAATTTGTATTATAATTTAGATTTAAATAATTATTATATATTAATTATATTTTTTTAAAATATCATTCATTTAAAAATTCTTTAATTTATCAAAATAGGTAATTAAATGAAAATCTATTTCCAAAAATAATATTTTGATTTCTTTGTGTCAAAATATAATTTTCATCAAACGCATCATAAAATAATTAATATTTAAAAATTAATTAATATAATAATTATTTTACTCCCAAAATATACAAATTCGTATTACTACAATATAGAAAAAAACCCCATTATTACACCGATGTTCGACCTAAGGGTAAGGTGTGTAATGTTGTTGCTTTATTGGGGTGGTTTGGAAAACATGGTTTGGGTTTTGATATTAATAAGATATAAATTATCCCATAAAAGGTTTCCCTTGAGCTTCAGTTGTTGAATATTGGATTTAGATTAGTTAAGGAAAAATCCCAAGTATATCGTCTCCCTCACAAGCTCTAATAAATGATTTTAATAGGGTAAAACCCAACTATTATAGGCCATCACTTCTTTATTTTGTGTCAATTCGACTTTATGAAAACCCCTAATATATAATATTCTTAATGGTCTCAATTCAATGGATACATTTTCAATGGTTAAGATGATTAATTATCTTTTAAGTACAATTGACTATATCGGTCCAAAATAACCAAAATAGTGCATTTTTTTCTATAAATATATTACATAATAAGGCATTTTTTCACTCAAAATGGAATTTCATTTATAAATGTTTGAGTAGTAATAGGGATGACTGTGAACTGTTAAATAATAATCCTTATCCATTTATTTCAATATTCTTTTCCTCATGTTCAACTCTTTTTGAGTGAATACAAACTTTAAACTTTTATGACCAATATATATTCCATATTATATCAATATAAATAATTCCTCCATATTTTTAAAGAAGAAAATATTATAGCCAGATAAGGGTCATTTTTTGGATAATTATCCTCATGTGGTTTTAACTAACAAGATGCATGCATGATTACTGAATCATTCTGTATCAAGATGCAACCAAGTCCTTTTAAAGAAGCATAAATTAAAATAAAAATTCACAATCTAATTTTGGAAAGGATAACATTGGAGAATTAACCAATAAATATTCAAGTCTTATTGAAATACACGGGCCTTGGACACTCTTCCACAACTTTAGTATAAATATGATTAATAATTGTGATATCTGTAGAAATAATATTCCAAAGATAAAAAACTTTTTATAGGATTAATTAACATTTAATAAATTTTCAATACAACTTATTTTCTTTTAAATTACCCAAAAAAACCCTTCTTTATTTTTCATGATCTTTATAGATTTAGAGTATACCATAATATCCTTGAGGAATAAAATAAAAAATTTATCCCAAAACCCATGCAACACTCTATTAATTAGATTCATAAATATAATGAGTGTGTTTATTAACCTGAAATAAATAACAAAAACTCATAATGAGCATATCTATTTTATAAAGTTTCCCTCATAATTTCTTCCCCTATCCTCTTTAACAGGCGATACTCAAACCTAATATTAATCGTCGAAAAATACTATGCACCTTAGAGTTGATCGGGCAAATTACTGATATGATTCAAAATATAATTTTTCTTAACAGTAATGTCATTGAGTGCTCTATAATCAATGAAATGTCACATGGAACCATCCTTATTTTTAAAAATGATCATCTTAATGATAAGTTATAGGGTGGATGAAAACCCTAACAAGTAGCCCTCAATATTAAATCTACAATTCTAACCACTCAAATGATGCTACTTTATAGGCTGGTTTTGAAATTTTATTAGCATCATGAACTAATTAAATAGTAAACTCAAACTATTGATCAAGAATAAAAATAGGATAATTATTTGGAAATACATACATATATTTATTTTCTACTAGAACATGAACAATTTAAACAAATCATTTCTGCTTAAAAATAAGTGAAAGATTACTTTCACTTCCATCTTTTATCACCTTCTCATCTTATTAATATGATATAAAATGTATAGACTCATTATTATATACAAATATAATCTTATTATGAAAAATAATTTCTTCATCTATTTAGTCTGTTTTATCATAAGAAACTGAAATATAATCCATACCCAGAATAACATCAAACTCTAAAATGGGAAAGACAACAAGGTTTGTAGGAAAAATCATTCCACATATGAAAAAAAGAATATTTCAATCAATTATTAATACCTTTATACTACACTATAAGTTTTTACCAGAAGATCTAAATTTATTTCTTAATATGGTACTTTTATTTTACTTGAGAATTTCCAAGAAATAAAAGTATTCGTAGATACCTAATCAAACATGATATCAACATAGTCTGAATAAAAAATTAATGTACTGGTCAAAACTTCATTTTAAGTTCTCAAATATTTTGTAGAAATCAAAATAATATTCTACAGCTTTCTATTTCCAAAATTTCTGATCCCCACCTTGATTAAAAATCTTCGAACATGGATTATCATAATTCTCCAACTCATTGTAACTAAAAAAATTCATTGTATTCTTTTCATTACTGGTATAACCATTACTACTGTCCCTTTTTTTACAGTCGTGAGACATGAGTATAATATTTTTATATTGGTAGTACTTTCTATATCTCATAATAAATTATACATAATATCTTTTTCACTCTAATCACAATATTTTAATTGATTTTTCATACCTACTGGTTTCTTTATTGAATGTTTCCCCATTTATTTTCAAATGGATATCCTCTAATACTTATTATTATAAATGTTAACAATAACCATATACAATTTCTAAAAACACTACACAATTTCCCTATAACTTCTAAATCCATTAATGACTATATCCCTTCATAAACTTGTCTTCAATCCTGAGTAAAATTAATAAATTTTACTATCATGGTCTAGAATTAAATTTAATGCTTACCTATCCAATATAGTAAAATTAGATATATAGTTGGAAACATATTCCAACTCATTTACCTTGAATTAATATAATTTACTTTCCATTATAAGTTGAATAACACAAGGAAATTTCTTTTCAACGAAGATAGCTTTAAATACCATCCATTCCATATTATCAATTTCTTCTTTTTTCAATAGTTTTATTAATAAAAAATCACCATTAATCAACTTAAACTTCAAGAAAATAAATACAATGTGTAACATTATGATTTTTTAAATATCCCGTAACATTAAATATCTTATCTAGATAATTAATCCATCCTTTCAATTTCACTAGTTTGAATGATCTACCAAAATCCAAAGGTTGTTAATTCATGAAATTCTATACTATAAATGTATTCATATTTGTAAAATTATATTTCCCACATTATTTTGTTATTCTATTAATATCCTACATCAATTGATTTAATACAGTTACAAACTGCTCTATTCTAGTTCCAAACATTATATTTTTCTTCTTTCGAAGGATATTATCCTCCTATGGCATTTCTACCTTAGCCACTATTTTTTTCCTCCGTGGAAAACTATTCTGAACAAAAATGGATTAGACAGAGCAGTATGGATATATTAAAAATCTATCAACTAATAATATAACTACAAATGAGAATCTATTTAAACTTTCTTTTACCTTCTCCCTAATCACTAAATTTATATAAATCATTGCTTTGATTCTGACTATGACACCCTATACCTTAAATAACCCATAATTACATGATTTATAATAATGGTTTCACATTATTATGTTTCTATTATCTTTTATCTTTGAGTTTTAGATAAATAAGTGAATAATTAGACAATAAAGTGTAAATTTATACATAGTATCCATTTTCCCCATAGAACAAGTTTTTTATAACGACCCACTTGTTTCGTTAATATAAAATCTCAAATATAAAACATTAACTCTATTAATTTATCTACTCATACTTACGACCTTTGGAAAATCATTTGAATATTTGGGACATGAAAAAAAATCTTTGTAGGAATATAAATGTAAATAAACTAGTTAATACATTTGTGAAATTGAAAAACCCATTAGCAAATTTTCCCCTTTAAAATGAACATTTTACCACAAATATCTGTTTACTTGTTTATTGACACAAATTAATGGATTAAAATATTTTGTATAACAATTTTTTTTGAAATTATAAATGAAAAAATAATAATCATAAGGGTTTCTTGGAAAACATGAAATCTTGTGAAAAAATTTCCATTAAAACAATCATTCCATATATATTTTTAAAAAATATCATGAACATTCCTTCAAAACATAAACTATTTTTTATACAATTTTAAATCAAAAGATATCCTTTATAAAAAATTTAATGTATATCATATGGGTCCCTTGGGATATTATTCTGACATTAAACCTTGTATGAAACCTTAAAATGGAATTACATAATTGGGAAATTCTCACATCTCTTAAGAGTAAATTATACCCGATAAACTCCATCATTTTACCCAATGCATTGGAGAGGTATTTCAAGATCAGGTAACATCAAAGCTATATCAGGCTCACTTATCATTTATATTAAATTTTTAATAACCATGAAATGATTAAAATAAAATTTAAATTCACTTTAATAATGAAATTCAATTTGAATTAGAATTCAATCCCATTATAATAACATTTTTAGTTATCTCATATTTATGAGAGAAAGTTTTTTATTCCTTAAAAAAATTTAAAACTACAAATTCCATGATTGTTGAGTGAAATAATTTATATGGAAATAATCGTGGAAACTTTCAGATGAACCTTTATAAAAAATTACCACCATGATGTTTTTAAAAATATGTTAGGTTATATATGTTAAGAGATATTTTTTTTTATAATTTTGTAAAAAAAAGGAAAAACTAACCCACATGGAAAATGTTGAAAACGTTCCTTTTAAAAACATTATAAATAAATAAAAATATTATAAAATATTAAAATTAAAAAAATTGATTTATAAATTACAAGATTCATGAAAAATTTAGAAGAAGATATATATTTTGGTGAAATAGACTAAAACATTTTAAAAATCTTTTGAAAAGAAAATCCCGTACCTTAAGCCCTTTATAGTTTTATATGTTCTACAACTCCTGAATAGTAAAATTATATTCATTTTATAATTTCTAAAAAACATTTTCATTTTTATTTAATTATTATTATTTCTTTTATTTTATATTTTCTATATTTTATTTATTTACTAAAATGGTTAAGTTTACATTGAAATTTTTATGTACATTCAGTTTATAACCTCAAATTAACATCGATTGTTTTACCATGGTCAAAGGGGTTTTGATTCTATTAAATATATAATCATTAAAAAGTTATATTTATCACATTTTTATATTAGATAAACTTTTAAACCCACTATGTAAATTTGTAATTCTAAATGGACCATGATGTTTCATGGAGATGGTAGTCGAAACGTACGAATGAATAAAATTTTCATTTTTCTAACAGGAAGAAAAGTAAAAAAAGGAAATATTATTTAACTATTATAGATTTATATATATTTTATAAAATTAATATTTATTTATAATTTCTATTATTATAACCAACCATGTAAGGTAAATATGAAAAATGAATCATGTCACATCTTGGTGTTGGTATTCCACACGTACAGATCAGTATTGTTATCAATATATAAAAAAATGGAATGAGTAAAAAGGTATGTAATATATTATCATTTAAAAATCATAATTATATATTAAATATTTTATATATTCAGTTTTAAGTCGTTTTAAACATCCATATGATCTGAGGATGAAAAGTGGAACACATTTCTTGGTAGATGTGCTAGTCCAGATATACGCTTGAGTGATGTTTCAATTTCTCATAAGAATGAAAAGAAGATGAAAAAAGTTTTCAATAAAATAATAATAAAATTTATTTATATTAAATTTAATTATTCTACTATTTACACATGGTTGAATAATATTTTATGGAGGTATAAGAAGAAATAAACTTGAAATAGGTTGGTTAGGACTTATACATTCTCCTCATATATCTCCCTTTGTATTTTTCTTTACTAATTATAGTATTTATATTCTTAAAATAACAATAAATATAGAAAATGGAGATGGATTTTCAGGAGAGGATTGAAGTTTCCATTTTATAAGTGAGTGGAGTGGCACATGTAAATTTTCTAAAGTTTTAAATATTATAAATTATTCATCCTGATAAAGTGTCTAAAAAACTATAAAATTTAAAATATAATGTGATAAGGTTTGAAACAACCACAAAATAAGAATTAATATAAAATTTTGGGGTTGTATAACAAAGTATTTTTACATTAGCTAAACGTAATTTATCCTTTACCATGATAACTCATTTTTACCATGGTTACTATTCATAGTGAAACAAATGAAATTAAAGTAATTATTATATTTGAACATCAAAATAAACACTTTGAAATTAATTTTCCAGGATTTAAGTTTTATAATTGGAATAAATTACATTCAAATAAATTTACAACATGAAATGAAAAACATTTTCCATGAAATTTCATTTTAAGCTTAAAAATGAACTTATGTCGAAATAAAATATAATGTTGATTCACATGATGTTATCAAGATTACATTTAATAAAATATAACTTATGTTACTTTAAAACCAAATACAAAATATAACATATATTTAAATTACTTATTTTTTTTAAAAATGTAATTTTAAAAAATTGATATTTTCACTATTCACTCAAAAATCATTATTTCTAGAAAAATATAAAAAATAAATCATAATTTATATTTGATATTTTGATTCCAAAAATCAATTCATTCTTATCAAATTTGTTTTATAGAATCATGTAACTAATTTTGTTACATAAAACCATTCTATTCAAGGAAAAACAATTTAGTTAAATAAAACCACTTCTTTTGTGACCTAAAATTTTAATAAAATATTTATAAAACTATGATGAATATAAATCAATAAAATGAATAATTTTATATTAAAATTTTTATTTATTTCTTGGATTAACTGGGTTGCCATAGTATGAGTAACATGAGATGGAAACCGATATTATTGAAGAAATGTTTTGTTTAATGAAGAGCATCAGGAATGGATATATAAAGGAATATGATCTATTTTATTTGGTACCACAATTGAAAGTAAGATAAAGAAATATAATCCTATAAAAGCACTATTTTCACACAGTTTAGGTTCTAGAACCCCTTTAGTGGTTTGGTTTCTCATGATATGATTAGGGATATATGGTATACTTAATCCCCTCAGATATAAAAAACTTTATATTTTTGTCTGATAATATTCATCAATGTTTCTATATCTAGATGTAGTTAGTTACAACCACAATACATATGCCATGTTATTTTTTTTCAAAATAATTTCCTAACAATAGATAAGTCACTACATGGATTTATTTCCACTATGATAGATTATAGTATGATCCCTCTAAACCCATATATGGAATCAGATCAGAGGCTAATCCATTATTTATTTTAGGGAACTCACACACATGAGTGATGATTATGTGAGAATCTCTTCCAAGGAGAACCATTACTGGTGATTTTTTTCCATATACCTAGTGTTGGGGTAATTGTTCACTTTGATAGGTTTACATGGATTTCTTTTTGTTTGTGTTCATATGAGTTAATGTGATTCCTACCCATCAACGATATCAATGTTTTTTTTCAAGGATTCAAAATGTGAGTAAACAAGTTTATTTGAAAAATTTGATATTTTATTAAGTTTATATTGTTATTTCAATGTATGATATGAAGAAAATATTTTATTTCAATGAGCCATTGTGTACATGTAAGGCCTAAAGATTTTAAAATGAAAGAATTAGGTTCCATAAGGTATCTGACATGTGACACCAAGCTTAGATGATAATGTAATACCTAAATACCTTATGATATATTTCTTTTTAAAAAAAATCATTATCTTTGATAGATTACATTAAATGTAACACCTATTTTTAACAAACCATAATTTAATTTTGATATTATTATTTAATCATGACCATATTAACCTATCCATTAATCTTGGATACATAAATATGAATAAAAACATTTTTAGAATTAAGTACAACAATTTTAAATAAATAAAATATATTCATAAATAAGTAATTAATTATCGAGTAAAATATTTATAAACATTTATAGTATTTGGAGATTAGATAATTTTTTTTCTTATTTTATGAAACATCTCCAAAATCTCACATAATGATATACCCTCATATTAATATTTATAGGAATACCCTACTAATTAATTTCTCTATAATGTTGGGAAATGAAAGATATGTAAATAGTGATCTTAGTTGCTCAGTAATGGTGAACAAGACAGATATCAATTGATGATCATATTAAAGAATAAGAAATAAATAAGGGAATAATATCTTATTCAAAACTTAAAAATCTCATACCTAATATTAAAAAGATCATAAATATGAGATATGGAATAGAAAATCATCATTTCAAAATACATGAATCAAAATAATGAGAATTTACCATAAATTAATATTCAACCATAAGTTCATTTAATAAGTGCATGTGGAATCATCATAATTATAGAAACCATTTCATATATTAAGGATAATTTCCATGATCATTATATTGTGAATCACCACCTATTTCCCCAACTGGATTACGAATATAAACTTATTTTATATAAAAGATCAAGCACTTTGGCTTGTTTTCTATAATGAAATAGGCACTTCAAATTTTTTTCTAATAACTATATCTTGAGATAAAATACAATAACCAATTAATTTGAGGGTGATATTGGTCCCAACCATCACATAATGAAAATCATACATACATGTTGCACAATAAAAAACATTCATCATATCAGATTCCATGAAAATAAATTTGCTTTATAAACATTTCATTATAACATAACTCATAGAAAATAAAAGGGATTCATAAACATCATTCCATTATGAACATAAAACATATATATAAAGGAAAAGGATAGTATCATTATGTCATATTTCATGTAAATAATATGTATCATCAAAGGATTTCGTCTTGGATGGAAAATGATTTTGAAATATCACATGGAACAATTCTTGAGGGAAATAATTTTTCCATTTTGAAATCTATTATCCTTTTTTTAAAACTGTGCCCTTATAAATGAAATTAATTATTTGAAAATAACTAGTTAAATTTTTAAATGAATATTCATATCAATTTGGTTTCATGAAATAAAGAAAATTCTCTCATGACATATAAGTTAAAAAAATATTCCTTCTATGTTTTTGTCAGAAAGGTCACAAAGTATCTCATTTGGAAAATGAAAAAACATTCCTTTCAAACCATTTTATAAAGTTTAAAAAATAGGGAAATGATTTAAAAAATTGGTAGTATAGTTGTAAAACTTTTTTGAAGAAATTTTTATGAAACATCGGTATGGAAGAGAAATATTCCCCTTGCAGAGGCTAAAATAAATATAATTCTAAATAAAGATAGGATTGTGAAATAAACCCTTACCTCAAGTGTCTCCTTTCCTTATTAATGTTTCAACCACCTATATAAAAAATATAGGTTTATTATATAAATTTTATATAACCATATTAATATATATAATTCCATTTATTATTTATTTATAACATGTTATCACCCATTTATTATTAATTTTTTTTTATTAAAATCACTATTCTGGGTGATAACTGCTTCGTTTTCCAAGCATATCTCGGTTTGGTAGTCTCGATCCTTACAGTTTCATCATGGTACCATAATTTTATGAGTTTTATTAATGTTATTAAAATAATATATATTTATTATATACATATTTATAATCTTTCATAAAATATAGAGTTAAGAAAATGAATTACACCGCTCATGGAGATAGTAGGTCCTACGTTTGAATGAACACTGTTTCCATTTTTTGACTGATGAAATGAAATAAAGTTAAATTATAATTAAACATTAAATAATAATTATTATATTATATCTAACATAAATATATTTATCAACTTCATCTTTACTACCATCCACATTATATATAAATTAAAAACAAATCACATCATATAATAGAGGTGGTTGTCCACAAGTGTGCACGAACGACGTTATTGTTTCCGGAAGGATTAGATGGTAAGAAGGAAGACAATAGATTTTAATTAAATAAGTATAATTAGTTCATAAATATAATATATAAATATAAAATCCACCATAATACCCATCCATAAAATAAGGGTTTGAAAAATGAATTGTCTCGCTATATGAGATGATAAGCCATACGTATGCATGAGGGACAATTTAACTTCTTTATTTAGTAGAAAGAGGGTATATAATGGTGTTTTAATAATAATAATAATAATATTTAATAATATTTATAAAAATTAATTTCTTATTTTATGATAAAGACCATATATTTATAGGTGTTAAAGACGATTATGAATAGAAAGTGGCCGAATTGGGAAATTACCTATTCTTCCAAACAACTCATTCAGATCTCCACTAAAGGGTTCTATGGCCGGTTTTTAGTGGATATGAGAGCAACTAAAATGTTGATAAAAAACTGGATAATATAATTTTTTGAGATTTTTTTCAAGCTATAAGGATCAATGAGGTGTAATTATGTGAAGGATTTGGGTCCTCTTTATAGTAGAGGTGAGGTACAATTTTGGAATTTCCCAAACAATTTAATTATAATAAATGAAATGTCAATAAAAATACCTCAAAATTGAAATTTATTAGAATATAAGGTGGATTTGGGTTATAATTTAATCAATAAATATACTTTAGAAAATTTTGTGTATAATTTTAAACTTTATAATTTGGATTAACCCTTAGTTAACCTATTTTAATTTTAACTTTGGTAACAAATTGTTCAATAATAAAAGGATGTAATTTTTAATTATAAAGAAAAAATTGGAACATAAATGAAATAATTATGAACTTTTTGAGTATATAATAACCAAATTTTATTATTTCAATATTTTTATGATTTTAAAATAATTTAATAAGTATTATTTTGATACAAAATAATAATTTTCAATTTTGACACTATTTATTAAATTAAACTTTAAATACATCAAGATAGAGGGAGATTTATAATATAATGATTTAATACCACAAAAATATCTCATAAAGATATATAAAATTGTGTTCGACATTAAATATCTAAAATTGAAATACTTTTAATATTTTTATGGTCATTTATTGGATTTTTTCTATTAATTATAGAATTACTGCATTATCGTTGTGAAGGAATTTATAATAATTATATAATTACTAAAAATTACAAATAAATTAAAATAATTAAGATAACTATTTTATATTTCAAAATAATATTTATATTTTAGTGTATCTTCTAGATAAATCCAAATTCATAATATTATAATAATTAAAAACATAACTATGACATGTTTGACTTTTCTCAAAATAAAATATTTGAAAGGTCATAATCTGGTATGAATGGTAATAAAATGAAATATAAAAGAATATTGAATGAATATGGATAAAGGTAAATTGTTAAATAAAATTAATGGAACTGTTAGGATCATTTGATAATCCTTATCATTTTATTTTTAACTTTAATCACCCGATCTACCATTTACCGTTGCAATACAAATTAAAAAGGTTAATTTTCATATTGACCAAAAATAAAAGAGGAAAAATCAAAAAATTTAAACCACCTCATTATAAATAGATAATTAATTTTTATCTAATTCAATACCTATAAATATAATAAATTAAATTAAATTTAAGTGGAAATTTTTTAACAAAAAACCTTTTTAGAAAAATAATTTTTAAGCATACAACTATATTTATACATATCCCATGATTATAAAATTATTTGTTGAAGGATTAAAAATTTATATCAAGTAAATACTATATAAATTTCATTAAAATAATTCACCCATAGAAAATAATTTAATTTATTGATATAAAATACATTACACGTATATAAACATTTTTGTTAGAAAAAACATCACTTTTATTTTCAACTAATTTTTTTTAATTATAATCTTTTTATAAATAATGAATTAATTTTATAAATTTGAAGAATTAATATTTTTCATAATTTAGTTAATAATATTCATATTTTATAATCCAAAATCTTGGAAATAATGGACCCATATTCTTTTAATATTGTATTATTTTTCTCCTAAACTCATTATTGAATTTAATATAATCTATTAAATAAATAAAATTATTTAAGGGGAAATATTTCATAAAAATATCAAGGTGTTCCAGTATACCCCCCAAAAAATTAATTTCACCATTGAAAATCATCACTTTGAAAAAAATAGATGGGCATAGTTCTGCCTCATCACATCCTCAAGTTCCCAGGCAACTTCCTCAAAAATGTGGTTTCACCACTAAAATTTAACTAGGAAAGTTTTCTTATTTCATATATATTTCTCTATATAATATGGAATTTATAATTGTTATTCTATATAATAAATATGTTGCTCTATTAGTATAAACTTTGAGTTTTTTTCCTATTAAGGATAAGGTATATACTTAATCATGAGAGGTACATGGAATATATCACAAACTTAGAATGATTCGATGGAAATTCCTATCGATAAGCTACCATCCAGTTTAAATCAAGAATTTTAAAAGGACATATATACTTAGGGAATAGTTTTTTTTCTCTCTAAATATCATCACTCACTTCCATAGAGATATTCCTCAGAATACCTTGTCACTCACTTCAAACCATAGATCTTATTCATGATTATCATCGTAACGTTTTTGTCAGCTTTGAGAGGATCTTATGTTCTATTTAATAGATATAACCTTTTCTAAAATTTGCTTAGTTAGATTAGTTCCCAATATATATCTTTCCAAAACTTAATTCTAGCATGTTGGAGTTATTCACTTCTTACCATATAGGGATTTATAACGATCCATATGAATACTGGAAATATAATTATTATTGTAAGAAAATTTTACCAAAGAAATGTGTTAATTATAACAACCTTGGAAATCCAAAGAGAATGATTTTAATAATACTTCCTGAGTTTGAATGGTCCTTTCTATATTACCGACTATATAAGGATAAAAATTAATTCTAAAACTTATCTTTGTATCTAGAGGCTTTGGAAGTCTTTACCAAAACTATGAGGTAAACCCCACATACCGATTAGATACAATGGAAATTGTTACTCCATGAAATTATACCACCTAATTAATATATATTTTAGAAATTTGATCAATAGATAAATCATATATTATATAAATAAAGTGTGTCAAATTAATATGGCGATATAATATAACCTATAGAGAATTATGGCCTTTTGATGTTTTGGGGAGTTCGATGAAAAAAATTAGTGTTGATGTTTTCGATTTTACATTCTGTTATGGTTAATGGTTATAACATACACTTAAATTATATCTCTTAGCTTTAACTTGGTGAAAATATAAGTACCAAGGAAAATATTCTATAATATCTCTCTTCATGACATACAACAAGAAATAATATTTCATGTCTCTATATATCTTTTACTTACATGATGGATAAAGAATGATGAAATTTGAGTTTAATACAACAACTCCTTCTCTAAATCTATTATGGGTGGTATAAAAACATTTTTCTGAACCTTATTATTCCATAAAAATTAATTGTTAACTTAGAAACATTACTCACTTTCTTTTAAAACTCGATATATTCTTCTTGAACCTCTTAAATCTTTACTTGGATAGATGGTTGAACATTCATTTGATCCAAATAATATTTCTCACCTTCCTTCAAGATTTTAAGATCTAATATTTTCAAATCAATGAATATTAGATATTTTGTGATTCTTATTATATATAATATTGAATGATCCTTTTAACTCAAATTATCTACCACCTTGTTTTTTTCCCAGTGTAGTACTGTATTGAGCATTCATAATCTTTAATTATCTTGACACATCTTATTTGATGTATTTTTATCTCTTTTTGAATGAAAATATACTTTAAACTTCTATGATCAGTATATATGTCACACATTTATCTATACAGATAATTCCTCCATGTCTTTAATGCAAAAATTATCGTAGATTACCCCAAATCATGAGTTGGGAAACTTTTATCATGGAACTTCAAATGTGATGAGGCATAATCTATCATGATATAATTTTGAATAAGAACACATCATAGAACCTTCTTTGATACATCAAAATAGATCAAAAAACTTTTTCCTCTACAGAGTAGTGTGATTATTGGTGAACTAACTAACCTTAATTCCAGATTCTAGAAATTCTCTTCACATTCCTCCATTCTTACAAACCTAACTCAGTTCTGAGTTAACTTGTTGAGTGGATTAGATAATAATAATAAATTATTCAAAAAATGATGATAATATCGAGAAAACTATTGGTTTTAGTTACCATTGTTGGTCCAGACCAATTCACAATAAATTATATCTTTGAAGGATCTACTAATATACCTCTATTTAGATTATATGACAGAAGAATGAAACTTTCAAAATCTAGAATTCACACTAGTAAATTTTTTTATAAATCGTCTCCATACTCAGGGTCTTCGGCACAGTCCTCAAGTGATATTCATCATATTTGTTTATGAATGTACAACTATATCATCTATAAGGACTACAAAAACCTGACCAGGATTGTATCTAAAGAATCTATTAAATAAATCCATGACGATAGAAAAAGAATTAGTAATACCAATTGGTAACACTATAAATTCACAGTGTCCATAACTTGTATTGAATTCCATATTTGATATATACTCTTTCTTGAACCTCAATTAATGAAATCCAATATGAAGATCAATATTGGAAAGGTATTGAGCTCCACATAGTTGATAAAATAAGTGATCAATATGAGGGAGCATATACTTATTATTTATTGTGATTTTGTTAAGATCTTAATAATCTATGAAAATATGCATTGATCCGTTATTCTTATTAACAAATAGAATAGGTTCACCCCATGGGGATGTAATAGGGTGTATGAATCCACTATCAAGATTCTCTTGGAGTTTCTTCTTCAATTATTTCAACTCAATTAGAGATATTCTATAAAGAGTATTCTAAATAGGTATATCAATAGATATTAGTTTTATTGAAAACTCAAATTCATGATTTGGTTGAAGGCAAAGAAATTCCCCGATAAAGAAACCAAAAAACTCCCATAAAATAAGTGTATTCTAAATGTGTAGTTTATCCCTAACAATTTGAGATGGATAACTTTCATTTATAATAATTAATACCCACAATATGGATGTAATTTCCATTATAGGTTCTTATTCATCCTTACATCGATAAATGATCATTGGTTTATTAGGGATATGAAATGTGACTTCCCTTCCACATATGTTGATATGAGATCCATATAGAGAAATCCAACAAATTCTAAGAGTCTCATTTAATCCTACTAAATGGAGAATCCCAAGATATGTAGGAAGCACTTTCCTATAAACTTCAATCAGAGAAGAACTATGAACTTGGGATGTGACCTTTGTTCCATTAGGAGTTTTAATAGATAAATCCTCATCTAATTATTGAGGTGATATGGTGATACCATTAGAATTTTTTTTACAAAAAAGAGTGGTCAGATTCATTATCAAATATGACATTAGCTGTTCTAGTTTGAATGATAACTGTACATTTTTGTCATGTCATTCTTGTAACCAACTTTAGTAATCAAAATCAAATGATATTTACCTTTGTGTTATGGCTTAATATGATGTTGATTCTGATCATAAAAAACATTTTGATTTATTCACTAGTTGTCATAATGACAATATTCCTTATATTTGATGTATTGGAGCATGGGTGGGGCATTAGTTGGCATATTATTTTCTTCTATTACATTAACCAACCTATTCATAACCTTTTATATACTTGTATTAAGGACACCAAACAATTGATCAATTTTATTTTCATGGATGATAATTTTACCATAGGTATAACTTAAAATCATTGCAAAATTTTCCTCATAGGTACTAATGGATTCATCATCCATTTTATTCAGCTCAACAAATACCTTCTCCATAATTGTATATAGAATACGGGGGAAGTAATTACTGAAGAATATACCTCTAAAATAATCCCATTACATGCATTCAATTTATTCCTCTTCAATTATATTCTTAATTATATCCCACTATTTATCTGCTTCACATACCAATTAACAAATAGCTATGATAACTTTTTCATGTATTGAGAATTAAAGAATTGAAAATATCTTCTCAACGGCGTTGATCCCTCACTCATACACTAGTGGATCAAAATATCTAAAGATAAGTGGATGTTTCCTCATAAAAATATTCAATAGTACCTTGTTCCCTTAATTGATCAGTTTAACACTCAGATTGATTGATAGCCTAAGAACTCTTTGTGAGCATATTAGTAAGATTATGCATTCCTAGTCCCATAACAATAGGTTTATTAGGTGGAAAATCATTACATTGTCCTTAAAATTCAACATTAACATAACTATGCCAGGTTCTATACATTTACTAAAACCTAAAATAAATATGTGAGAAATAATAATCATAGTGTAAGACCACATAATTCTAAAAAATTATTTATAGTTTTTCTAAATAATGAAACCTTGGGTTTAACCTTGGTTATTAACAATCGTTATCAAGATTTTAATATTTTGACCTATTATTATTCTTATCCACAAGATTTTCATAATGTTTTTTTAACCATAATCTCTAAATATAGACCAAATCATCTTTTTATACAATCTATAATGGCCTGAGTATTTTATACACAAATATTAAACCTATTTAGATTAATTTTCTATACATACCAATACAATTCATGCTAGAACCATAGAGGTTTAGAGTCTTTGTAGATTATGTATAAAATATTTTTATTTTATAAACAATCTTCAATATATCTCATAAAGATATACCCTAATATCACTCTTCATAGGCAAACCCTAGTAAAGAATTTCTTCTTAACCTTGGGAAAGGAAACATAAGAAAAGGGTGATCTCAGATGTTCAGTAAAGGTAAACATGATAGATTTCAATTTATGATCTTATGAAAGCATAAGATATGTATAATGGCATCAGAACTTGAACATAAATTACAAAGTTCATACCTAATCTGAAAATGATAATAAACATGAGTTATGGCATAAAATATTATCATTTCAAGAGATATGAATCATAAGAATGAAAATTCATTTTAACTCAACCATGAACCATAAGTTCATGCAATAAATTTGTGTGGAATCATCAGAAGTATAGAAACCATTTAATATATCAATGTTGACTAAAAAGATTAAATAATTTGGAATCAACACCTATTTCCCCCCATGGATCAAGCATATCAACCAGTTTCCCATAACAAATTAAGTACTTTGACTTATTTTCGATAATATATCAAGCACTTCGACTTATTTCCCATAACAATTTGATGAGATATAATACATCACCCAACCAATTGGAGGGATATATAGGTCACAAACATCATGTTATGAAATTAATACTTTTGAGTGACTAAATATAAAATATTAATCATATTAGAACCGATAAAAATAAATGGGTTTCATAAACATTTAATCATAATATAACACAAGGAAAATAAATAGGATTCATAAACATCATTCTATAATAAAAAAACAATCCAAATAAAGAAATAGTTTGGTATCCATGGATAATATTCTCAGAAAAGTATAAGTAACAGTAAATGATGTCATATTTTTTGGAAAATTATTTTGAACGATCACTTGGAATAATATTTGAGGAAAATTACTTTTTCATTTTTAAATATATTCTATTTTTTTTTAAAAACTAGGCATTTATAAATGAAAAAATTTTATTTGAAAATAAAATGTAAAATTTTATAGGTTTATTAAAATAATTGAGGTTTCAGGATGGTTGGAAAATATTCTCATTCTGTATAAGTAAAATAAGATATTCCTTCCATATTTTTGTTTGAAAATCCACATGTACATCATTAAAAAAATTAGAAAAAATTACTTTGAATTTTTTTAGTTTAATGTAAAACTTTTGTATAAATGATTTTAATTTTTTTTGGTGAATTGAAAAAAAATTGATTTTTTTAGAAAACATAGAAATGGAAGTGAAATGATCCCCATTGGAGACTTTAAGATAAACAATACCTAATAATTAAATTGTGAAATAAACCCCTACCTCATGTATCTTCTTTCCTTATTCATGTTCAAAACTCCTATATAATAAATAAAAATTTAATAAAAATTTAATAAAAATTTATTATATAATCATAATCATATATATAATACCATTTATGATTTATTTATAACATCTTATCACACATTTATTAGTATTTTTTTTATTAAAATAACTTTTTAGTTGATAACTACTTCATTTTCCAAGAATGTTTCGGTTTACAAGTCCTGGTCATTGTAATTTTACCATGGTGTCACCATTTATAGAATGTAAAATTTGGTATAAAAAATATATTCATTATATAAATATTTATAATAACCCATAAAAGTAGTGATAGAAAAATGAATTACACAGTTCATGGAGACGGTATGACGTACGTACATATGAACGTTGTTTCCATTTTTCAACTGATAGATTGAAAGAAAAGTAAATAACAATTTAAATTTAAATAATAATAATTATATCACATATATTTATAAAATTTATATTTATTACTATCCATGTTAAATATATATGAAAAATTAGTCTCATCACATCATGTAGGTGGTAGTCGACATGTATGCATGAACGACATTTTTGTTTCCCAAAGGACTGAATGGTAACAAGGTGGACATTATATTATAATTAAACAAAAATAATTACATATTAAATATCATATATAAATATTAAACCCATCATAAAACCTATTGATAAATTATGGTGATGAAAAATGAATTCTATCGCTGTCTGGAGATGGTAATCCATACATACACACAAGTGATACTTTTATTTATTTGTTTGATAGGAAGAGGGTTTATAACTATGTTTTCAAAATAATAAAATAATTTGATAAAATTTTCTATAATTAAGTCATTATTTTTGGATAAACAACATAGATTTTTCATAAGTAAAGAAGAGTAGAAAATAAAGTGATCTATTAGGGTGATTACCTCTTCTTCGAAACGACTCATTTAGATATATTATCAAGGGTTCTAGGGTTAGTATTTTAGAAAAAATAGAACCTATTGAATATTTATTGGGAATTTTATATGAGAAATTGGTGGATTATGGTGGATATAGAAGGCTCACCATGGTTTAATTTTGTGATAGAGGAGTGGACTTTAATAATTAATGTGAGGGGCACTATTAGAATTTCTCAAAAGATTAAATTATAATAATTTAAATGTTATGAAAAAGACCTCCAATGAGAAATTTATTTCAATATAAGGGTTATAGGGTTTTAATACCAACAACCAATATATTTTATCAATGTTTTAGTGTAGTTTTAAACCTTTTCATTTTGGTTAACCCTTATTTATCCTATTTTAATTTTAATTATGGATACAAATTTTTCAATATATATATTTTTATTTTTTACTTATAAGGTAAAAATTAGACCATAAATGTAACATTTATGATATTTTAGACCATATATGAACAAATTTGTATTATGTCAATATTTTCATTATTTTTAAATAATTTAATAAAATATTATTTTGGTAAAATATCATTATTGTCAATTTTGAAACTGTTAGATTACTTCAACTTTAAATACAACAAGACAAAGGGGGAGTTAGAATATAATGATTTAAAGACCCCATAATATTTCATATAGATATATAAAATTCATTGGTCACATTATTCATAAAAAACAATAATATTTTTAATATAATTTATTTTATTCCTTTTGTTAATTAAATAATTACCCCATTAGCATTGTGAAAGTATTTGTTGTAATTATTTATTTAGTAAAAATAAAAAATAACCTAACATGATCAAGATAAATATTTTATATTTAAAAATAATTTTTTTATTCTAACATATCCAATGGTTAAACCCATATTAAAAATATTATAGTTATTAAAAACAAGAGCATGACATGTTTTACTTTTCTTGAAATAAAATATTATAAAGGTCATAATCTTATCCAAGTATCCATAAAATTCCATATTACTGAATCATGGAAGACTATGAAAAAATCTATTTCTAAAAAAAAATTATTCACGTTTTATTGTCATTTTATAATCCTTAAAATTCAATTTTTAACATCAATTACCTAATAATCCATTTAATGTGGTAATATAAATTACAAATGTTACTTTTCATATTGACCAAAAATAAAAGGGTACTTATTACATAATTTGAACCTTATGTTTATAAATTTATATTTAATTATTTCTAATTGAATTCATATAAATGGTATAAATTTATTTTAATTTAAGTGAACAAAATAATATAAAAAACACTTTTTGAAAAAAATCATTTTGATCATACAACTTTATTTATTTTTATCCTATTATTTGAAAAATATTTTGTTGAATATTTAAATTATTTTATAATTTAAGTAATACATATATTTAAATAAATAATCCACCCATATTTATTAATTGAATTTATTTATATGAAATACATTACACACATAAAAACATTTTTTTAGAAAAAAACTTCACTTTTATTTTCAATTTTTTTTGTTTTTAATCATAATACTTTGATAACAAGGGAATTCATTTTATAAATATATAAATCATATATTTTTTTATAATATAGTTATTAATATCCATACTCTATAATCTAATGGTTATTAAATAATATACAAATAATTTTTTAATAATGTTTTCTAGTTCATAGAAACTTGTTATTGCATGTAACACATGATATAAAAAGAAATCAAATTATTTAAAGAGAAACATTTCATTAAAATTTTGGGTTGTTAAAGTGAAAAAATAAAAAAATTATTTTCTGAAACTTTTAATTTTTTTTAACAAAATTAACATCATTTTTGAAACAACTTGTCAAAAATAGCTTTACGTGATTGTTTAGTATTTTGTTGAAAAGATTAATTTTTTGATGAATTGTGAAAATAATGTTATTTATTGGAAACTTTATTTCTACTTATAGAATTTATATGGTTTAATTTTCTATTAAAATGGTTATATAAAAATTATAATATTTATATATTTATTGATCTAAATTAGGTCCCTATAATCAATCTCATATTGAAATTTGATATAAAATCCTTTTAAACTTTTAAAAGTTTTCCTTGAAAAAACACACTTTTTCATCGCTTCGTGGGATTAATTTTAAATATATTTTGACTCTTATGTGAATAAAACACATATATATGTATTACATATTTATAATCATAAGAATTAATATTATATAATATGGAAAATTTAATTTGTTACTATAATAAATAGTAAAAATAGTAAAAAATTAATTTTCACAATTAATGTATGAATAAGTTTACTCAAGGTTAAACTAAAAATATAAGAGTTATAAATGATAAAAAGCATGTATAATTACTATTTTATGGTCATATATAGAAATTATATCTAATAAGTCTAGATAATGGTCCTTTATGAATCATTATAGCATTTGAAAAATTTGGGTATCACGTTTTGTTTAAAAAAAATCCAAGTGTGTCCCCTACCAAGTTATAAAGGGCTACACCCTCCCCTATCCTCTTCACACTTACAAAACACTTTGGTTCAGATAGTACCTTTCCAAATATCTACCTTACTTCCATACCCATACATTATATGGATTATTTTTATTAGGAATCCCTCCTTAGAAGGCTTCTGGTATAAACCTAAAGGGGTTCTTCAAAGAAGCATTAAAATTATTAATATACGTATTTGTTTAATTTATTCTTACACATCCTTCAAATAATATTTAACTATGATAACATAATAAAAAATTATATCATATATACTTATATTTTATTATTTTAATTAAATAACCTATATCAATATCCACTTTATAAAATGGCAAATGAAACTGTCGATCGTGTATATGGCGGACTACAACCTCACAAACTAATGTAATTTCTTTTCTATCACCACCTTTAATGACTAGATATAGTTACGGGTTTAAAATATATATAGGATATTTATGAAATTATTATACTTATGTAATTATGATTTCATATATACCTTCTTGGTTTCCATCCTGTTGGGGATATGATAATGTCGCTCATGTGTACGATAGACTACCACCACGCAAAGTGATGTTATTCATTTTTCGATTACACTTTACATGTAAGGTAATAAGGATAATTTTAATGAATATATATTATATTTATGACCCAAAAAAACCACAATAAATATAATTTCACATCTAAATTCTTATTGTCCGATGCTTGGGATAAAAATTGTGTTGTTCGTGCATACGTGTGGACTATCGCCACGACTTAGCAATGTGAAATGTTTTACATTTAATTTTACATGGATAATAATATGTATATTTTTCATTAATATAAATTATATATATGGAATAATAATAATTTTTTAAATGTTAATTGATTTTTATTTTTCTTTCATTTAACTGTTGATAAAATGGAAGCACCGTTCATGCATACGTATGACCTACAGTCTCACTAAATGGTGCAATTAATTTTCTATCTATAACTTAAATGGATTACTATAAATTCATATAAATTAATAAATATGAAATTTATATCATTTTTTTAATTTTTTATATTATTTAATCATGATTAAACATAAAGGACTGAAAATATTAAATCAAAACATACATAAAAAACAATGTAGTCATTACTAGAAACATGATTTAATAAGGAATTGTCAATAAATAGGGAATAGAAGGTCACACTTCAATATTATGTAGTATAATATATATTATCAATTTTATGGAAAACATTTAAAATAAAACAATATTTATTATAATGGAGGTTTGAATTTTACAATGGAATTCGAACCTAAGGTAAGAGATTTCTAGTCTCTCTTATTTTTGGGAGACACAAGCCATATTCACCAATTATTTATTTTTGTTGTTGTGTATATAATAAAATTTTACATATTATATACAGAATATCGTTATTCTCATGATATTTAAAGTTTCATTTGATGTTATTTATTTTATGAGGCTTATGATTTAGATGTTACCTAAGTGGAAAGGTTTTATGTTGTAATCTCTATGATTATCAGGACTGTTTATGATTAAGTTTATGATGATGAAATATTACAATCTAACTTTCAAGAAAGTCATGAATTTAATTTTCCACTTTTTATTTATGAAGTTTTCAAGTAATATTACCATTTTATTCTATTTGACTGTTAAAATTTTTGAGGGAATTTTTTAAGAAAATCTGACTTTATTTCTATCTTCAGTCGAAAATCATTTTTCTTCGAAAACCATCTTTTCAATTTTTTTTAATATTATAAAAATTATTAATGAAATAAAATTTTACCCATTATTGGGGATTTAAAATAATTAAAATTAATACACAAATAATTTTTAAAATAATTTTTTTTGTATTTTATAAAAATATGGAAGGAATATTTGTTTTAACATGTACAACATGAATGGAATTTCCCACCACAATGACTAATCAATGTTTTGATGATTAATTTATTTTTGTTCAATGTTTATTCTCAAATAAAATTGTTTTTACAATAATTCATGAGTTTAAATTTTAATAAAGTGATTTTCAAAGCTGAGAGTTTATTTTTTGAAGAATGTTTTTAATAATATATTTATGGAATTTACATTCATCATCGACAAAAAACCTTATTATACTTATTCTCTATTAGGTATATGTAATGTAATATGATAATTATAATTTCTTCTGATGGTATATGATATTTTTTATTGAGGATATGCATGTTTGATTCCATACATATTACTCTAGACTGTATATGATTATGTTTTATGATTAGGGTATTTGTTAACATTTCATATTATTATTTTTCAACATTAATGTTTATGTTGATTATGTTTCACCACTTTCATATGAGTAATGCATTAATGTTAATAGGTTATGTATGATGAAAACTATAGCCTCTCGATGGATTGGTAGGTTTTATAAGAAAAACTAGATTATGTTTTTGGACGAGGGATTACTGATTTTTATAAGATGTATTGGAATGAGGCCCTAGTGATATAGGTGTCTTGGAACAAGAACTTAATAAAAAGTATAAAATTTCCTATATTAATAATTTTAGTATTATGAAATAATTTATTGATATCCATGTGATTATTCTTTTAGTAATAATATCCATGTAATAGTTCAAGCTCCTGTGGTTATGTATATGAAATTATTTGATCATTTTTTATTCCTTAAATATTATTATTCATGTTTAAGTTAATGAATAAATGTCTTGTGTTTATGTTATTTAACATTCCATATTTATTATACCTTAATTTTTCATGGATTCTGTTATGCACATAACCTTACTTAGCATCAGAGATCACCCATTTCATATATTTTAAATTGTTTAGGATTCTAGGAAGAGTTTTATGACTGATATATAGTTCTCAAAGAAAACACTATATTGTATTTTTTGTTTTGAAATTTAAATGAGATTCATGTATGTATTTAGATTACCAAGAATAACAAAGTATTTAGTTATTTAAAATGGGATCACTTGTATCTAATACCAATGTAATAAAGTAACTATCGACTCTAGGCTATTGGGGTTGAGGTAGTCACATTTGGTATCAAATAAATTTTAGTAGAAACCTTGATAATAGATTTAAGAAAACATATATTAGCTAATATAAACATATGATTAAATTTAAGGACAAGTATTATTATATTAAAATATCATAATGTTCTGGTTAGGAAGTGATTATATAGTTTTATTATAAATACATCCCTATCTATATACTATAAGTAGACATGGTTATATCATAGTTGTACCTATGGGTAATAACTATGAAAATGATATATCAGTCTTGACTTAAGCATTTCCGTATACATGAGAAAAAGCCTTACTGTGAAACTAGTACAACAATCCTAAGGGATAGACTTGTTTTAATTTACATTGTTTTTAAAAACCATTAAAGAAGATTTGAAAATATTTTTATGACTTGAAAATAATCCAAAAGAATGATATTATACATGAATAAATGTTTCAATTAATGTTAATAGTTTCAATAGTTTTGGGATTATACATTAAGTTTCATAATGTTATGATCTAATCTACTGTATTCTATTATTTAGAAATGGTTCATAGTTGAAGGAATCATAAACATATCAAATCGTATACCCCATTTAGGGATTTCTCGTCTAAAAAAGTTAATGAAGCTATAGATGTAGTATAGCTAGAACTAATCAAATTATAACCATGTTGGGGTATCTAACTCAGGTTATGAGAAGTAATTTTTTCCCATATAGGGTAACATTTTGATCCATCAAAACTCATAGTAGTGTTATAACACTTTATGCTTCAGAAACATTCATCATTTAGTGAAACTAAAAATCCATTTGTAGCTATGAAATGGATATGTTCCTTAGAGAATGTATTTATTTAGTTGAGAAGTAATGAAATGGAGAAATTAGTCATATTATTTTATCATCTCTTAGGATATTTGGATCAATGGTGTTCATTGATTTCAAACACTAAGGATGAATAATAAATAGAAAATGGAATAGAAATATTGTAAGGTAATCTTATTGAAAATATATCTTCCTCACGTGAAACGATTGGATATGTAGAGATAATTCTTGATTAAAAGATAAAAGGAATATAAAATTGTTTCTAAGTACAAATCCCACATTATTTGGTAATTTGGGAATTAAATGGACTACATACATAATCCAAAAATAAATATTTACCTTATATTTGATGGGATTAAGCCATTTTTTAGGGGCACTAGTCTCCCAAAATTTATCACCATAAGAGGACATAGTATCACATGGTTTCAAGATAGAGGACGAAATATTGAATTATTATTTATTCAAAGTGAATAAACAATAGACGAGGATGACAGAGTAAATGAATGATAAATAGGATATGGAAAATATTTATTTTCCACATTTGATAATTGTTGAAATTAACACCCCAGTACTTTTTTGATGGGATTGAGAGTTTGTTAAAGCTATAGAGAGAATGACCACCATTACGGTGACTAAAGGGAAAGAAATAAGCTTCCAATGTCAAATTATTAAACTATATATATATAGGAAACTACACAAATGGATTTCCGAAGCATTAAAGGAATATGATCCATAAGAAGATAAGGGATCATGATAAAGCTCTGGCTATTACTATAGATAAACTAGAATGATTAAAGTGATTATGTATTTTGGATTCAATAATTATGTTTTAGAAGTATTTTATCAATTATATTATTATTATTATAATCAAGAAACATATAATGATTATACTACCATATTTGTTATAATAATTTTAAAACATATGTTGAATGGTACCGATGACCAAGAAAAACGATATAATTGAAAGTTTCACTTTTTGAAAAAAATATGATAGAGGGATGATAAATATTTATTTATTTGTAATGTTGAGATAATAATATTAAATTGATAATTATGGTATAGTATTGGTGATCATGAAATTTGTGAGTGATAAGATGGATTATGTTATATTTTCTTGAGTTTAATTCATTTTTGGATTTATGGAATAAATTTGATAATTCGAGATTTTATTTACGGAATAAGGAGAAAAATATTTTTTAGGAGCATGTATGTTTTTATTAAGGTTTTAATGTGATAATGGTATTAACATATTTTATATGTCACATTGAGTTATAAATTATATTATTTTGGGAATCTAATTTTAATTTTATTTTAGAAATTTAGAAAGCTTACTTATAAATTTTTTGTCATTTAATTTGGATAGACCAATTTTAGAAAATTCATACGGTTAAATATCTGTGAAATGGATTGACATGATATTTGGAGTTATTGTTAATGTTTTATAAATTAATATATTATTGGATAACTTTTTAAAACCAATTTGGTCTCGGAAGATATCTAGAGATAGAAGGAATAAACTTTCATTGTTTTTATAATCCATTAAGTGTTAATTTCAGCGCTTCAGGCATAATAATTCATTTTAAAATTTATTTACTAGAGTAATAATTGAATTGGGAATTTATAGAAGAATAAAAAAAGAATGAAATATTTCCTATGAATTAAAAATATATCAAGTAAGTATATTTTCTTACATTCTTAGTATATATTGTAAAGGAATTCCTCAATAGTTGGAAAATGATGTTGAAATAAAAATTTTATCCTAGTACCTTAATTTCCAATTACACAAATGGAATTTTTACTCATTATAGATTTATGTTTTTGTGGTCATTAAATTTTATATATCATTAAATTTATTTTGATCAGTTATCTTTATCATTCTTCATATATATTTATGCTTTTCTTCTATGTCCATATCTTTACTTCGCATAAGTGTTATCCTATATGGAATCCAAGTAATGTGTTATTATTGATAAAATCAATACTTAACTTTATATATTATAAATAGGAAGTTTTATTAACATGTTTATGATGTGGGTTTCCAATAATGGTATTTATTAATGTCAAACCCTTGATTATCAATATCAATATTAAATTACGAGGACGTAATTTTTTTTAGTGTAGAATGTAATGCCCCAAAATTTTAAAATAAGAAAATTGGGGTAGATTATATATATGAAATTTAACACCAAGATTATTTGAGAATTTAAAACCCCAAAACCTTATGATATATTTATATTTAAAATAAATTAAATCTCTTCGATAGTTTTTATTACACCTAAGACCGAGTTATAAAAAATTGTGATGTACTATGGATATTATTATTTGAACATGACCACTATAACCTAGAATATACACACTATGGTATTAATAGTAATAAATAAAATTTTAAAATTATGTATAATTGTTTTATATTAATAAAATATATTTATATATAGGTAATTAATTTTTGGCTAAGGCCTTTATTTCGTTTGAAAATACTCTTTTCTCAGTTTTTATTGTTTTTTTGTAAAATAATTGTAAAATTAGTTTTTGAAACATTTATTAATTTTTTTAGAAATTTACATTCATTTTTCATGTCATCATGTCAAAATTATCTTAGGGTTAATTTTTTGGATATTTCTATAAAGATTAATTTTTCGATGAATAGTGAAAAATATTTGTTTTTATTGAAACCTGCCACTTCATTTAATAAATTTAAAATGTTATATTTGGTTTTAAAATGGTTTTGAAAATAAAATGAGATAAATTTTATTTCTATTAATCAAAATTAGGTCATTTGAATGAATCTCATATTAAATTTGTATATTAAAACATTTTAATCTTTTGAATATTTTCCTTTGGAAAACCCACTTTTTTATCACGTATGCAGGCTTTATTTTAAATTTTAAATTTCAAATTATATGAATTAAATTTAGGAAAATGGATTAAATATTTGGAACCATAATAATTAATATTTTATAATAAGTTCAACTTAATTTTTTACCACAATAAATAATAAAAATAGTTAAAATTCATTACCACTATTTAGGTAAAAACAAGTTTACAAGGGTTTAAGATAAAAACATAAGGGTTAAAAATAGACCAATACCTATATAGTTATTATTTTATGGAAATATTTAGTCCTCATCTCTTTTATGTTTTAATAATAGACCCTTTTATATCCTTTTGGCATGTGAAAAATGTGGGGATCACTTTTTCTTTTCAAAAATTCCTAGTGTGTCCTCTCCGACACATATGAAAGGACACACCATGCACTATCATATTAACACTTAAAAAATAATGGGGGTATCCCAGTACCTAAAAAAACATCTTTTTTAATTCAACACATCCTAGAATCCTTAGTTTGATTATTAAAACCTTCTAAGAAGGTTGTAGGTACGAACCTAAAGGGGTTCTATAAAGAAGAGGTAAAATTATTAACATACATATTTGTTTTATTTTATCTTCAAAATCCTTAAAAATAATATTAAAATATGGTAAAATAATTGTAAATTTATATCACATATAATTAGATTTTATTATGTGAGTGGAATAACCTATATCCATCTCCACTTCTATTCAATGGAATATGAAACCGTCGACCATGTGTATGGTGGACTACCGCATCACGAACAGATGTAATTACTTTTCCATAAACACCATTAAAATCTAGATATAATGATTTATTTAACAAATTTATATGATATTTAATACATTATTATATTTTTTTAATTATAATAGAACATATCCCTTCTTCCTTTCTATTCTGTGGTTAACTAGATAACGTTGCTCGGGTGTACGACGAACTCCTACCTCATGAAGTGAAGTGATTCATTTTTTGGTTATTATTTACATGGAAGGTAATAATTATAAGGTTATTAAACATATTTTATAATTATAAAATAATGATATTTACGTAAATATAATATCACATACAACTTCTTACCTTCCAATTCGTTAGAAAATAGTAATATCACTCGTGCATATGTGTGGACTACCTTCTCCATATAACTATGTGAAATGATTTTTTTGTGGATTATTATAAGGATGGTTTTGATTAATATAAATTATATATAATAAATAATAATTATTATATATAGGTTAATATATATTTTTTATTTCATTTCAACTGTCAAGAAAATAGAAACAATGTTCATGCGTACACATGACCTACCATCTCCATGAACAATATAATTAATTTTCTATATTTAAATTATATGGATTACTCTAAAAAAAAATATAGTGAATATATATGATATTTATATCATTTTTTAAATTCTTTAAATTATTTAACCATGATCAATTTAAAAGGGAAAAAAATACTAAATCAAAACATCCATGAAAAAGAATACTGTTTTTACCAAAAAATGAGACTTTATCAAGGAATTGTTAATAAAAGGGGAAATAAATGGTCATATGTGTATCATATATGGTATAATATATGTAAGTATAGTTCTTTAAAAATAATTACAATAAACCAATATTTATTATATAGGAGGTTATAACATGTATGAAGTAAGAAGAACCCGAGGTAAGGTATTTCTATTCTCTCTTTTATTTTTAAAAGGAATCTCCATAACATTTTCTAAAGAATACCTATATGTATTTTAACAAAAATGTGAAAGGAATTATTTATTTAACATGAATTATAAGAAAATAATTTTTCACTATAATTACCATTCAATTTTTTAAAGATTCTATTAAATATTTAAATGTTTATTTTTAAATGAAAGTATTTTAATTTTTTTTTGTGATTTTTTAGATTCAAAAAGTGATTTTCAAAGTGGAAAAGTTATTTTCTTCAAGGCTATTTTTAATGATATATTTATGGAATTTATATTCATTAATAAAAAAACCATTATTCTACTAATTACCCCATAACGGATTTTTTGGTAATGATATTATGCTTATTATTTCTTTGGATGGTTTATGATCATTTTGACTAGGGATGTACCAGTTGGATACCATTAATATTTGTCTGGATGGTTTATGACTATGTTTTTTCATTTTTGTAATTGTAAACATTTCATATGATATGTTTTCAGTAGGAATTTTTATATTGTATATGTTTCAACCCTTTCATATGAGGAATTAATTGGACTTAATTAGTGATGGATGGGGACCACTATATCCCCTTGATGCATTCGTATGTTTAATGAGTCAAACTAGATTGGGTTTTTTGTTGAGGCCTTACCCAATTTTTTAATATGTATTGGAATTAATCCTCGATGATATATATTTCTTGGAATAATGCCTTGATGGAATGTTTCAGATATCCAACATTATGCTTTCCATCATTATGAAATCATTTATTGATGTCTATTTGATTATTTGGTTTGTTAGAATATCAATTGAAGGTTTTAAGCTCAGGTGATTATGTATATGGAATTATTTAATCCTTATTTATTTCTTCAATATTATTATTCATATTCAAGTTACTAATAAAATGGAATATGTTTCAGTTATTTGACTTCCCATATTTATTATGCCTTATTTACTCATAGATTCTTCAATAATTATACCCTTACTATGAAATAGAGATTACCCCCTTATTCGCTACTCTGACTGTGGTCTTTATAGTATGAACAATATGTATCATAAGGTACAACATTTTGGAAACCTGAATATTTTAATTGTGTTGTATAATATAATTTATGATATCATATAATTTGACCCAATTCCATTTTTATGAAAAAAGATTATTAGAACATAAACATGATACCATCTATATCAGAAAATTAAACATGCCTAAATTTTTCAAAAACTATTTTTGATAAATTTACTTCTAATTTTAAAATATTTATAAATTATAATTGTTGCTCCACATAAAATAATATCTTTCAAGACAAAAATAAAATATAGAAATATCTTTTTTCCCATGGTTTTTAGAAATAAATAATGATTTTTTTTTTTTTGTAAGAATATCCATGATTATAGTTATTTTTATAAATTATGAATATTTTAAATGGTTTATTTATGAGATAAATTTATTCCAATAGAGATACAATTGCATTACATTCTAGGTATGATATTACATGGTTTATTTTTTTTCTACCGTGACCTCGGTATGTTTTTATTCTAATAATATTGAAAATTATTGTCAATTATAGTTTGTGAATATTAGGTATTATGGTTATCATAAATTATATTATATAATGGAAAATTTATCCATGGCGAGTGGGACTTGGGAACAGATTAACAACTATCCTAGATGCTTTTTCCATATTCGATAAAGGTAAGGGTTTGGATATCTATTAATTCTGGCATACTCATATGGAGATTTTCAATCTCATATAACTCTTAGACTTTATATGAGGAGTTTATATACCTTATTTATGATATGCATTTTGATTTTTATAAATATCTTTTTCTTTTACTTTTGGGTGAGTAACAAAAAATTTTAGGTTGTTTAAAGGGTTAAAAATTAATGTAGTTCATACACATTTTTTTTGATGGGAATAATGTTTCAAAAACCAAAACATTAGGAAAATAATTATAAAAAATGAATGAAGACCTGAGATAAAAATGATTTCCTATGTTGAAATTGGTATACTAATATTATTCTCTATATTAAACTAGTGAGAATTTTAGTAGAAAACCTCTTTAAATTTTTTATTTTTCTAGTGGTTACAACCAAATTAATCAACACACACACACCCCCTTGGGCCTGTAAGGACCGATCAAACAAGAAAACCCCTTTTACTACTAAACATAAGATTACCACCAATGAGTTAAATTTTAGGATCTTGATCATCCAATCTGGTAGGTTATTCTATAGTAGGGTTCCTTTGGATTATCGTGTGTAAGGCATAGTGGAAATGGATGATATTAAAAGTTAGGTAACCAAACCCCTCTATGATATTTCAATGAAACTTCACTGGGAAACCCTAAGAGTTAGGTTAATAGAGGAATATAGTTGATTTTATCTGTATTATAGATCACAGAAAATGGTTTCCCATTCATATATCTATGAATCCGAACTATTTTGTTATGAATGATTCTATACCTAAATAACAAATTGGTGAGTGGAATAATCAATATGGCTCATCACCTAGTGAAATATGGACCTCAGATCAATAAATAGATATCATGTATGAGGTTATCATTTTTATTTGGAGTATTACTTGATAAAATAATCTAAAACACTATATTATATTATAAATATGTCTTTTTTGTAGATTATAACTTACTAAATGAGAAGCATTTTTTAATACCTTATAAATATGACTTATAAAATAGTTCTAGATTATCATATAAAATTGAGGCACGTTCTAAAAAAGAAGCATTACAATAATCTAAATTTGAATGTTATAGAATTCAATTTAACTAACTAAAAAAATGGGCATTAGATATTACATGTTGATTACACATTTTTTCTGACAAACAAAAAATCAAATATTAGAGAGAATTTTAAAATGGTTTAATGGATCTTCTTGCCGATAATTGTAAGGTCCTGGGTTTTTAAGAAGAAAATTATTTCCATAAATTATAAGTTTATTATTATAATCTATTTTCCTATTTGTTCAAATTATTTTAAATATATTAGGAAAAAAATCAAACATGATTTTGACTAAATTAACTAAAATTTTTCATTTATAGTAAAATGTTACAACAAAATACCATGGAACTAAGTATTATAAATAATTAACAATTACATCCATGAAAACTAAAAAACATCATAAGTGTATAATAAATTTAACTGAATAAAATCTATATAACTAGAAACTCCCTTAAACAACAATTTCCCTTAAGAATAATCATCAGTATAACAGAATCTACAATTTGAAATAATACTATGAAAGTATAAATATTTTTGGGAGATGTAAAAGAAAACTTTCAATATGAGATGTGTGAATGGAATAAGATTAACAAGGTTATATATATAAAAATTAGACATGGCCTTCACAAATATAGTGATTGAAAATATGGTTATTAAAAATATAAACATTGAAAATATGGTCATTGTAGATAAGGTTGTTAGTTATACATCCAATTGGTATACTGAATTCGAGTATTATTAAGTAAAAAATTCGAAATAATATAATTCACAATGAAATAAAATTATGATAATAGAATATTGTAAATATTTATATATATACCTTAAATATAAAATTCATTCAACTATTAAAATATAATATGATATTTATACGAAATTAAAATAAATATTTTAATATTCATTTATTAGTGAAATTATATTTTAGATTATAAATAATTAATTTTAGTGGTATTTTTTAATATGTATTTAATATAAAATCAATTTTTTTCAATGATCTATTTTGTTATGTATTTTAGATTTTACCCTAATATTTTAAATTGAAAACTTATAAAATATTATTTTTTCTGACCTAATATATCAATATCTTTATATTAGAAAGTGATATGAAATAATATTAAGAATAACTATATTTAAAACCATCATTTTATCAAAAAATAATTTTTGTTCATATATATATTTTTTTCATTTTAAAAACAAAATTTTAATTTTAAGAATTTAAATTATATATATTTCAATTATTTTTTTTGGATTTATAATGTAACATTTTTCTTAAGATAAATTTGTGATATTTTTTTTAAAAATTGTGTTTTAGGTGACTATTGTAATATATAGATACTCTGAATTTTATTCCATTATTAGTATATATGTGAGACTTAGAAAAATTTAAATCATTTTTATTGAAGAAAAAAATTTATTTTATAATTTAAATATTACATTTTGAAATATTGATTATAGTTTACAAACCAATATTAGACATTTAAAAATTTATTGAATATTTTACTCAAAAATTGTTTTAATACATTATATAATTGTTATATTAAAATTTACTTCTATCATATTTATAAAATGAATCAGAAAAATGGATTTTAAATTTGAATCAATGGGTACATATTATCTCATAACAACCACTTTATTTTTTGGAATAAAATTCTATCTCCTTTGGTAAAAACTGGTTACCACATTAAAGGCTTAAATAAAAAAATATATAACTCAAGTAATAAATGACTCTAAACATGTTAAAAACTTGTATCTAATTGATTGTTTGAGATATTCGGGACCTCATAACACCCTAGAATGAATTATTTTCTATTTTTTGATCCACTTGACATTTTTAACATTTAAACCATTTATATTAAGTTAAATTTTTTTCAAAAATGGCACTCTCACCACTTATAAAATAGGCCTCTCCCACCTATTAAATACCAATGTTAATATTAGGTTTCCTCCTATAAATCTACCCAATTTACATGTAATGACACAAACTTTTATCAAATGAAATTTATCCCTTCTTATAATAATGTTATATAGTATAAAGAACTTGATATAACTTAGAGGACATAATAAAATTATTATAAATGAAAATAATAATTGTTTCAAAGTGTTAAGGAACCAATACTGATGAAATAGTAACTTTACCTTTGGAATAGTAATATGACTCTCTTGAATAGTAAACTGACCAAATGAATAGTGAAATTAACCATTAATGTGTAAATAAAATTTAGGCATTTTATAAATGAAAATATGATGTAATTATATCAGAGTATAAATAAGTAAATATTTAAAAAATTAAGTGTTGGTATTTTTATAACTCATAAATAATTCATTAAAAGATTGATATTAATTTAATAATTTAAAAGAAAATATATTTTCATAAAATTTGTTCATAAATTAACATTTTTATGTCTTATGGTTTTAACATAATTTTATGATACCTTAAGTAATTTTTTAATGCGTTATAAAATCAGTTTTAGTTTTAAAATCAGTATTTCCCAAGTAAATAATGATTTAATGTCAAAATTAAAATTTCTTATATTTAGAAAATTATTTTCATAAAATTGATTTCATTTTTTTATTATAAACTTCAAAAAATGGTTAGGGTGAATATTTGGGATTCTTTTGAAATACATGATTTTTTGGTGAATAATAAAATACGGTAATTTACTGTATAAATACATTAAAAGTTAAATCCACTATTCATGACATCATAAGTGAAGTAATAACACAAATATATAACTCAAATTACCTATTTACAATATCTAGTCATGGAATTATCACTATTTATTATCTTGAGGGAAATTATTAAAACAATGAATTAAATGTTAAGAAAACACCCCTCCCCTCCACTATAAATACCACCCCTCACAATCTCATTTTTTCACACCAATAAAGATTCAAGAAATATAAAAATTCTACCCAAACCACTTCCCTAGTCCCTCCCCCACATCCAAGATCTATTTGTCTCATCATAATACCAAGCTTCGGTTCCTTGAGGAGGATCCTAAGAGGAGAATTCAAGATGTAATTCCTCTCTCTCTTTGCTTTCAAGTTCCTTTCATATTTTATTTTATTTCTTCTCTTATCCTAAAATTATCCTATCAAAATATCATGATTAATCTATTATTATTTATATAATAGTATTATATAATGTTAATGTAACATTATTCATTTTACTCCCCCCTCACTCTATATCAACTGAAATTGTCGCCCGTGATGTGCCAATTTACCGACCTCATGGGATATGCACTTTCATTTTACTTAAACTACTTAAAGTCAATAAATAAAACCATTAAATTGTTGAAAAAATATTCTAAAGTGTATTTTTAACCCCTTTTATGTTTTGTAACTATCTTATATACATAGCACTAAATGATAAAACAAAACATGTTCGTTTTTACACAAAAACTACCAAAATTAACCTAAAACAATCATCATTGAATTTTATCTAATGATTCACTATCATGGTATGTAAAAAAATTCATTATAGGATCATAAAAAACTTCTTAAATGTTAATAATAACATGTAATATCAATTTGGGATGTTTATCCATGTTTTACACGATTTTCCATTCATGAATACAAGTGAACCATTCATGAAAACTAAGAAAAAGAACACTCCCAAAAAACAAATTTAAACACTATAACTCATCCGAAGTCCCATAAAAGTACTTAGTAAAATCATAATGAGTCAATTTCATATATGTAATGTTTTTTAAGTTTTAATTAATGAATCTAATGTGATTATACATGATATTAAATTAAGGGAAGCGTTAAGAAACACACTAAGGGGAATTCTTGAACACAACACTCATTATTTGGGGTTTCCATATTTAATCCCATTTTCAGTATGGTTTTACTTAAAAATAATTTATTCATAATTATATTACCTTTTATAGTATATACATATTTACTACTTGATTTTGTGACAAACACTATTTTTTCAAAAGAACACTTTTTTCAAAAAGCACACCTTTTACTTCTCAAGATTGTTTCATCTTAAATCAAAGTTTAGGAATGTATTCTTTATGAAATTAAACCCATTCCTTTGCATGGGTTATTTATTTACATGATTGATATATGTTTTATGTGGAAATTATGATAATGAAAATGTTATGATGTGACAGGTGCACATCAAATTATATATCACTTCAATGCATTGGGTAATTTGATGAATATAATGTGTTAATGTAAGTTTGGACATGGTGATAGATTTTTTCAAAATAATGTGTGGTATTTTTCCACTAAGAAATGATGTTTCATTATTTAATCATTGCCACATTCCATGCCTTAACCTAATAATTCCTCTCATGATTATGATGATGATTCTATGATTATGCTCACCACATGTAATATTGTATCATGTTCTTATCCTCATAATATAATTTTATCTCACCATTTTTTAAGTATATCCTTAGGTGACTAGTTTTTCTAATGGGAACAAAAGGGATAATAATAATCTAGAAAATAGATAATTAAATAAATGTTTATGTTTTATGTTTTAAAAGTCATGTATGATATTAATTTTCCCAAGACACTAAACCTTTTAATCCTGAATGTGTAATATTTTTATATTATTTATCTTTAAAATTATGTAAAAGTAATGTAAGAAAATAAGGGTCGATATTGTCGGTATAAGTGGCACAATTTATTTAATTTTGGAATTAGGATTATAAAACCTTAGGGAAAACCCATAGTATGAGACTAAGTATATGTAAGCACACAAGAAGATTTGATAAACATAGGAATCCCATCTGATATACTTTTAGTGTCAATTTCACAAAGTAATAAATTATTTTTTCATGACTTGTTGGATTATGTTTTCTTCTAACCTTTTCTATTTTAGAAAATAGTGGGAACCTGGAGAAACCAAGCCAACTAACCATGCGAGGGGAAATGTAGCAATTTCCTAAATGATATCCCCAATGCTTTGGGATGTGGAGTTAAAATAATCATGTTGATGATTACCCAGTTTCTTAGGTTATGAATAATAAATTGAATAATTTGGAATGTCCTCATGCACCTAATAAGGAGAAACTGGTTGTTGACTGTTTTATGCAGCAATAACCACCGACGTTTAGTGTATCTTCCAATCCACTTGTTATGGAATAATGGGTCAAATCAATGAAGATGATCTTCTCTATACTCCACTGTTCTTAGATGTAGAAGATGACTCTGACCATTTATTATCTCGATGGAGAGGCCGACCAATAGTGGGATTTGATTAATAACACCAATCCAAGAGATGAAATTGAAGAGATATAGTGGGAAGACTTTAAGATGATGTTTTTTAATAAGTATTTACCTCTAAATCTTCGTATAAAGATGGGGAGAAAATTCATATAGATAAGGAAAAAGGATGGGGAATATGTCATGGCATATAAAGATAATTTTACAAGGATTTAAAGGTATACCTTGGGTTTTGTTATCAACAATGATACAAAATTGATAGATAATTTAGTGGATTAAAACCACACCTTTAAAAGGCTCTTGAAATTTGAGAATTTAGGAGTTAGGAAGAAGTTGTTCAATGTGATCTAAAGGTGGAGATAATGTTTGGGGAATGGTCCAATGACTATGTTGATAAGAAATGAAAGATGGAGTTTCATGGAGTAGGATCTAATGAGAAAGGTAGAAAGAAAATTCAACCACCCACATGTCAAATATGTGGGAAGAAGAATCATGGAAATTGCCTTAAAGGGATGGGGAAATGATTCAAGTGTGGGAGAGAAGGAACAAATCTCAAGAGTGCTAAAAAGACATTACAAGTCAGGAGAATTTTGCGGAGGAAAGGGGAGAAACTCCTATGGTCCAATGCTACAAATATATGGAGAACGAGTACTATGAAAACTAGTGCACTAAACCTTGAGTCCTTGAGGGTAATCAACATCATCAACCTGAGAAACCAAAGGTTTAGGGGAAGGCTTATGCCATCACTACTGTAGAGGTAGAGCAAGATAATAAAGTCATACAAGGTATACTTCCTATTCAATAAATAATGGAAAGAGTATTATTTTATTCTATTTCTACACATTCCTTTGTATCTCAAAAGTTTTCTAGTACTATTGAATCGAAGCCCTGAAACCTCAAAGTAGAGATATCTATAAAAACAGATTGTGGTGCAATAATTGAAACCCAAGTATTGGACTATTCTCCTCTTAGAATATGTGGGTTGATTCTTCCAGAAAATCTCATGATACTTCCCTTGGAAGAATTTGACACTTTAATGGGAATGGATTAGATCTCATTATATAGAGAACACATAAACTAATAGGAAAAGAAAATATCTTTTTTATATTCCAAACAGTCCCGTGCTCTTATAAAAATGAAAATAAGATCATGAATCTCCTTTTGAAAATCCTTCGTTAGTGTGGCTGTTTATTCCCTATAAAGAACAATACCTCCCTCAAATGGTTGATTCAAAGGAGAGTGTCAACCTAGGGGAAATTCCCATCATGATGGAATACAATGATTTATTTCCTAATGAGTTACATAGTCTTCCCTTGAATATTGAGGTAGATTTCTTTATAGAACTAATACTCAGAGCTACTCCAATCTCAAAGTGTCCCAATAGTATGTCTCCAATTGAACTGGAGGGGTTAAAGAAGAAGCTACAAGATCATTTGAAAAAAGGGTTCATACACCCTAGTGCATCACATTGGGGTGTTCCAGTGCCCTTTTTTAAGTAGTAGGATGGATCAATGTGGTTGTGTATCAATTATCGATAACTCAAAAAATTCACCAAAAAAGACAAGTATCCTTTCCCAAGGATTGATGAATTGTTTGATCAGCTATTAGAAGATCAATAATTCTCAAAGGTGGATCTTCATTCAGGATATAATTATTTAAAGGTAAATAAGGAAGATATTAGAAGACAAATTTCTGTACAAGGTGTGGTAACTATGGATTTCTGGCGATTCCCTATAGACTTACCCATAGAAATATTTATGAATTTAATGAATAGAGTCTTTATACATTACTTCAAATTTTTTTGGTATTGTTTATTGATGATGTTATCATCTACTACAAGAGAAATGAGGAATATGAAGAGCATGTAAGGCTTGTTTTGGAGACATTAAGGAAGGATAATTTGTTCCCCAAGTTCAGTAAGTGCTACTTTTGGATGAATCAAGTCACGTTCTTGAGAAATGTGTTCACAAGTGAGGGAATTTCTATAGACACTTAAAAAAAGGTAATTGAGGAATGGCCCAGACCCTCTAGTGTCATAAAAATCCATTGTTTACTTGGCATAGCTAGGAACTACCATATTTTGTGAAAAATTTCACCTAATTTTGAACCATGCTAACAAAATTAAAAAGAAACGGGGTAACTTATGTCTGGATGGAAGAATAAGAGGAAAGCTTCAAGGAGCTAAATAGAAGGCTTATCACTACACCTATACTCAAATTACTGAAAAATGGAGAATGTTTTCTGATATACATTGATGCTTAACAGAAAGCCTTAGGTTGTGTGCTAATGCAAAATGATAATATGATAGCCTATACCTCACATTAGTTGAATATTCATGAGAAGAACTACCCGACACATGATCTGGAGCTAGCAGTTGTGATTTTGGCCTTGAAAATCTAGGGACACTATATGGTGAGAAGTGTGACATATATACCGATCACAATAGCCTAAAGTATATATTTACACCAAAGTAGCTCAACCCGCATCAAAGGATATGGTTAAATCAAATCAAATACTACAATTTATCTATTTACTATCATCCCTACAAGGAAAATATGGTAGCTAATGATATTAACAAGAAATAATCTCTTACTCTATCCATGTTTTTTCTTGAGAAAGACTCTATCTTCATGGATACGAAAAGGATGTATTTGGAAATCATAAGGGTAGGGAATACATCCTATGTTTCTCAAGGGGTTTCCCAATAATCTATCCTTGATAATATTAAAGAGGAATAATAGGATGATCCATAGTAAAAAATGAAGGTGAATGCAATAAGGAACGAGAAGATGCAAGAGTTACATATTGAAGATGATGATGTGATTCAGTTTAGAACATGACTTTGTGTGCATTGATCTCCTAGAATAAAGAAATAGATATTTGATAATGCATATATATCACATTTCTCTATATATCTTTTTAGCACCAAGATATACTGTGATATCTGAGAACACTTTTGTTGGGACAACATCAAGAAGGAGATTTCTGAGTATATCTTAAGGTTCTTGATATGTTAGCAAGTTAAAGTAGAGTGATAGAAGCCCAAAGGGACGATGCGACCATTTCCTATAACCTTGTGTAAATGGGAGAATGTCACTATGGATTTTGTCGTCGGTATCCTAAATACATCCAAAGTAAATAATGCAATATGTGTTATGGTGGACCAACTCCCTGAGACTACCCACTTTATCTCTATTTGGGAGGACATATTGGTTGAACAACTTGGGAAGATATATGTGAAGGAAGTAGTGAGACTTCTTAGGGTTCCACTATTTATTATCTCTAATCATTATCCAAGGATCATATCAAAATTATGGAATAGTCTTCAACATTCCTTGAGTACTGAATTGCATTTTAGCAGAACCTATCACCCCCAAACTGATGGAAAAACTGAAAGGATTATTTAGAGGCTCAAATATATGGTATGATCCTACCCACTAGAATTCAAGGGTGTATGGGATCATCATCTACCATTGGTTGAGTTCTCATACACCAATATCTTCCACTTGAGTATTTAGACTGCATCATACAATGATCTGTATGAAAAGCGATATAGAATTCCAACCTATTGGGATGAAGTTTGAAAAAGAAAGATACATGGAAATGAACCTGTGTAAGAGATGAAATAGAAAGTTCAAGAAATACAACAATATAAAAAAGCTATTTATAGCTAGAAAAATTGCTATGCTAACAAATGTCTAAGGGACTTGGAGTTTGACATTGGTGACAAAGTCTTCCTTCAAATATCACCATGGAAGAGAGTCATGTAGTTTGGAATCAAAGTGAAGTTATACTGAAGGTACATTATCCCCCTTAAAGATCCTTGAATTCCTAGGATCCATGGATATCATCTTGAACTTTCACTAAATATGGCTCAAGTTCATGATGTGTTTCGTGTATCACTCCTAAATAAGTACATAGAGGATCCCTCACATGTACTGAACTCATAGGTGGTACAACTAGAAGATGATTTTCCTTATGATGAGTATCCAGTAATGATTCTGGACCAAAGAGATAAGGTTTTAGGTAATAAGAGAACCCACCTTGTTATAGTGTTTTGGAGGAACCATAAGTATGAATAAGAAACATGGGAACAGTAGGTGGCAATGAAGGAGAAGTACCCTCAACTATTTATATAAAACAAATTTTTGTGGGAGAAATTTCATAAGGGGGAAAATGTAATGACCCAAACTTCTATCAATTATAATTTCCCCAATATTATAGTAATTCTATATAGTATAAAGCACATATAATAACTTATATACCATAATAAGTGTCTTGTAAATGAAGAATTAATGAAATAATATGTGTTTGCAGGAGTATAGGAACCAATACCGATGAAATAGTAACTTCATCTTAGGAATAGTAATATTACCCTTATGAAGAGTAAACTGACCAAATAAATAATCATATTAACCATTAAGGTATAAATAAAATTTATGAATCTTATAATTTAAAATATGATTTAATTATATCATAGTATAAGTAAAAAAATATTTTTAAAGTTAAGTTATGGTATTTTTATAAGTAATAAATATTTAATTAAAATTTTGTAATTAATTTAATAATTTAAAAGAAAATATATTTTCATAAAATGTGTTCATAAATTAACATTTTTATGTCTTATGGGTTTAAGATAATTTTAGGAGACATTAAGTAATTTTTAAATGCGTTATAAAAATAGTTTGAATTTTAAAATCTATATCTTCCAAGTAAATGATGATTTTATGTAAAAATTAAAAGTGCTCATATTTAGATATTAAATTTCCAAAAATGGAGTTTAGTTTTTTATTCTACACAATAAAAAGTGGTTTGGGATTTTTTTTTTGATTTTTCTTAAATACTTTAATTTTTTTGAATAGTAAAATATTGCAATTTATTGTATAAATACATTATAAGTTAAATACACTATTCCTGAAATCATCAGTGATGTAAGAACAAAAATATCAAACTAACATGCCTTCTTAAATATATCTATCCATGTAATTATTACTATTTATTGTCTTGAGGGAAATAAATAAACTAATGATTTAAATATTGAGAAAACACCCATCCCCTCCACTATAAATACCACCCATTAAAACCTCATTTCCTCACACCTCTGAAGATTTAATTCTTGTCCAAATTTTGGCCAGACCACTTCCTTGGACCCTACCACACGTCCAGGATCTCTTTCTATCATCAAAATACCCAGCCTAGGTGTCTTGTGGTGGATCTCAAGAGGAAAATTCAGGAGGTAATTTCTCTCTCTCTCTTTTATTCCAGTTTCCTTTCAAATTTCATTTATTTTCTTCTCTTATCCTGAACTTATCTTATCCAAATGTCATTATAAATCTATTAGGAATGATATATTTATTTTAGATCATGTAAATGGAAGATTATTCATTATAACCCCCTCTATCTTTCTCAAATGAAATCGTCTCCCCTGATGTGCCAATTTACTATCATCATGGGTGATGCACTTTCATTTCACTTCAATGCCTTCAAGGCTGCCAATAAAAACACTAAATAGTTTAAAAAAGATTCTAAAGTTTATTTTATGAACCCTTTTATGTTCTATAACTAACTTATATACATAGTACTAAATGAGAATACAAAACATGTTCATTGTGATCCAAAAAATCACCAAAACTAACTTAAAACGATCATCATTAACTTTAATCAAATGATTCAACATCATGGTATATAAAAAAATCATTTTAATATCATTTAAAACTCTTATAATATCATAAATAACATTAAATATCAAATATGTATGTTTATCCATGTTTTACATGAACTTCCATTCATGAATACAAGTGAACCATTCATGAAAACTAAGAAATTGAACACTCCCAAACAATGAATTTACACTGTAAAACTCATCCAAAGGCCCATAAAATAACTCAATAAAACCATAATAAATATGTTTAATTTATAAAATGTTATTTATGTGTTACTTAATGAATATAATGCGATTATATAGGACATTAAAATAATGTAATTGTTCAGACACAAGGTAAGGGGAATTTTAGAACCCAACACTCATTATTTGGGTTTTCCGTCTTTCATCCCATTTTCTATATGGTTATTACTTAAAAATAATTTATTCATAATTATCTTAAATTTTTTGAGATATAAATTTTTACTAATTGAGTTTTTTACAGACATCATGTTTTTTCAAAAGAACTCTTCTTTTAAAAAGCACACATTTTACTACTCCAGATTGTTTCTTCTTCACTAAAGGTTATTGATTCTTACATAATGTATGATATTACTAATTTCATTTGGGATACCAAAGTTTATGAATATATTCTTTATTAAATGAAACCATTTCCTTTCCATGTGTTATTTATTTCCGTGATTGATATATGTTCTATGTGGGAAGCATGATAATGAAAATGTTTGGATGTGACAGGTGTGCCCAGAATTATATAGTGCTCTTAAGAATTGGGTAATGTGATGAATCTATTGAGTTAATTTAAGTTTGTACATGATTATATATTTCTTCACAACTATGTGTGGTATTTTTCCACTGATACATGATGTTTCATTATTTATGCATTACCACATTCTATGCCGTTACCTAATGATTCTTCTCATGATTATGATGATGACATTATGATTATGCTCTCCCCATGTTATATTGAATCATGTTCTTATCCTTATACTAGGATTTTAGATCACCCTTTTTGATGTATATCCTGAGGTGAGTACTTGTACTAAGGATAACAAAAGGGCATTAAGAATATAGAAAAGAAGGAATTAAATAAATATTTATGTTTTATGTTGTAAAAGTTAGGTATGATCTTAATTTTCCCAAGGCAGTAAACCTTTGGATCCTCAACGTGTAATGTTTTTATGTTGTATATCTTTAAAATTATGTAAAATTAATGTAATAAAAGTAGGGTCATTATATTACTTCGCTTAAAATCCAATTTCACTCTCATAATATTCCTATCAAAAGGTATTTGTCACAAACAACCGCAGGTTGACCTGACCCATCACACAATCCAGCTTGCAATAAGGCCTCAAGAATGCCTTAACATATCCTAGAGGCTTCTGACCAATGGTGAGGGAAAAAAAGGATATAATGGGGTAACAATGAAATCATATTAGAGTGAATTAACAGTGAAAATAAACCAAACACAAACAGATCAATGAACATCAGTGTGTGTATAATTAGATAAATACCTTAAACAAGGTAATAATGGATACAATTATTCATAAATAATCAAGGACAAAAATAAAAACACTCATCACCTTCCAGAATGACTATATATAAAATAAAATAAAAGAAAATAAATACAGAAGTCTCTACTACTACTCCAAGATGAACAACATATCCGGTCTCCCCAATAGTTGAAGATATACAACATGAATCAATACTCCACACAAGAATATATACTTGATCATGAAACACTAGGACTCACCTAATCAACTACACCATTATAAACCTGAAAGTATAAATAATATCTACATGCAGACTAAGGTGCATGTGTAGGGGGTGAGAAAAAAATCTCAATAGGACACCCCTAATGGTCTTCTTAACATATATTGTGATAACATGTGCATGAAATATTCATCTTTTCTGTCTTCATGGAACATACTAACTTAATAAAGGAAAACAAAACCTAGAAAGTAAAAATGGTTAAAAAAATCAAGAAAAATAGGTTCTCTCCTGACACTCTAGGTACAACTAGCATTTCTCTGGCCCAATATAGAATAATTAAAAAACATGGCTCATGAAACAAAAAAATCAATAAAATCTGCCAGATCAAGAAGGAGATCCAAAGTCCACCTCAATGATAGGTAATAATTATGAACCCTAAGATCACATCCTATGTGACTAAAAAATTAAGATAATATATAAGGAACTATTACTCCAATGGTATGATCTAAAACTAGTGGTAAGGATTTCCTATCAACCTCGTGAGTATGATACCATATCCCAGAAATTTTTTAGAATGAGATGGGGGATAAAAAACCTATTAGAATATATACATGCTCCTTGACATAAAAAAACTCATATAAACCTACTCCAGAAGCACAATTTCCTCCTAATACCACTAACATTATTGAGGGTGAACCGCTAAACTAGATTTCCTACACTAATCCATATCATAAATTAGCTCCCTAGCCTCACCTAAAAACACCCAAACATTATAGGAGAGAAATAATGTCAATCTCAGGGCTACCAATTAGTCCACTAATATCTCAAAGTTATCCTCTAGTCCTTAAGAAGAACAAACTAAAACCTATAAGGCCATAAGATCAAGCACTGAGGTTGGATGCACCTGAACCCACTAACTAGAACAAATAAGACTAATACTGACTATATAAGAGGAAAACAAGCATGGAGAACTCTATGGCCCCCCTAAAATGTTAGCTCAAGATGGAGACTCTGCTTGGTGATCTTCCCAAAAAAATAAAACCTTAGGCCTATCCCCCCAAAAGAAAACTTAACTGGACACATATCACACAACCCAAAGATTACTTACATAGAAGGGAAACCTCATCCAACACATCATCGAAAATGATAAACTGAACCAGCACCATGCACTGAAGGGAAATCTCAATAAAATCCATGACCAAATGAGAAACCTCAAGAAACACCACAACTAGAAGGGTAAACTCAAGAAACACTATTCCCAGAAGGTAATTCATTAAGAAAAGTACCTCATACCTATCTTGAACTTTTCTAGTTGGCATCTTCTCTTGCCTAAAATCCCATAATGTAATCCCAACTTGTAGGCTTATATTGTTTCATAACTAATAAGACTAGACTCAAACCATAAGAAACATAACTAATGATCCAGTCTAGGGAAACACTTGAACCATTATCCTAGGGTATGTCTAAAGAACAAAATTTAACCACACATGGTATCCTCATACAAGGTGATAAACAAGAACACAAACCCATAAGGACTTCAAAACTCACAACCCAAACCATGTATAGGATTATAGAACCAGGACTGTGATGGAATCCCCCATGAAAATATCACTGTATAATACACCATCTTGATGGCCTTTAAATTTCAAAAAGATTCCACCATCATTATCTAAGTGAAAAAGAACTTTGAATAGAAAAATCATAAGTCCAATTATTACTTCGGGGTACAAGACACAAAAAACCACTTGTTGAAAAAATTAAATGGCATGAATTTTGAGTAGGTAACATATACCCTCAATGGTGCACATGGAAACATCAACACATCCATAGAACACCCACGGTCTACCCGTGTACTAGTACATGGCCACTCCTCACATGGTTTCTGGTCATATTCTATTACATGACCTAGGAATACATGGGTTCTTCCCTTATACAACTACATAGCCATGTACGCCTCACATGGTCTGTTTTAACAACCACTCAACAACATCACCAAGTCCCAATACACAACATGTACTTCCTAAAACCTCATATACCCATTTACATTTCCATAATGCTTGGTACACAAAAAAACACTACTAAAAAATTCATACATGAGGTACATGATGTGTACTTATAAAATATTATCTTCCAAAATTTGGAATAACACATAACATGTCTTTATAAAATCACATTCCATGTGATCAATATTTTCGAATGGGAAACCCCTCCAAATTCCAGAAACCATTGATTTTCCATGAAACTCACCAGATCAACCCTATAGGGGTCCAAAAAAAAAATGGTTAAAACAAAAAAAAACTAACCTAAAAGGATTTATGTTGAATAAAGTAAAAAAGGAACTACCTTCGGGTAGAAATCATCGAAGCACTGGTTCATTTTGCAATATGTAGTTGTCGCGTGGTGATCCAGTGAAAACAAAGCTCAATGGTGGTACCTAATTCTTAATAACTCTCTCTCTCTCTCTATATATATAAATATACATATATACCATTCTCCCTATCAAACTCCTCTCTCTAGGCTAAAGATCCCCAAGGGAGAGGCGTACCCAATAAGAAAAAAGGTGGAAATGGAGAGAAGCGAAGAAAATGAGAAGAGAAAGAAAAAGAAAAAAGAAAATGTAAAAGGAAAAAAGGGATAAAAGGGTTCCCATTCTAGACCGGGAACCAGACATATGGTTATTCCTTTCATAGGGAAAACCCCTAATCTAAAACTAAACCAAAAAATAGGAATTTCAATCTGATGCTTCGAATAGAAGATATCCCCAGAAGATCATGCATGAATAAATAATATTTAATTAATTAAATATAAATATTCAACCAAAATTTAAATGGATTGTAATTCAAAAAAATCATACCCTATGCTAATTACCCTATTCATGGACTAACATAGTGGTTTAAAAAATTATATGATATCTCCCAGTAGAATTAATAACCGTTTTCCCCCTTAAAAACCACTGAGAGAAAAAAAATTAAAATTTCCCCTATTTTTCTTAAAACCTCATGAATTGGTTAATGAAAATATACCCACCATAAATAATTATTTATCTCAAGAAGAGTCATTGGATAACCAACTAAAAACCTTCATATTAAACACTAGCACTTCTAACAAAACCAAAACCATCCATTGACCAGTCTCAAAGCGCCCATGACACACACAACACAATGCATATTCAACCATGAATGATATAATGTAGCCCACTAAAAGAGTATAATTATCATAAAAAATCATCAAAGAACCAAAATACATGGACCACTCTCTATCCAGTACTAAATTTAATGGATAGACGTGGCCAAACTAGGCACACACAAATTTTAATATGGATCAAAAACTACCATCACCTTCCCAGCTCACTAGAAATGACATACGGAACACTCAAAGAGACGATTAATATGAGGAAAACATACTATAATTCCCTATAATTAACTATCTACTATAAGGATCACCTTAAAACACTATTTAATAACCGAACTTTGGATCCAACCGATAGTGCAAAAAACCAGAGCTCACATTCCCTCTCAACAAGGTTTAACACCAAAAGCCACCACACAGGATGCCAATCTCCTTTGAAAGGAAATGTTATTCTCTAGAAACAAATAAAAACATCCCACACTCAAATTATCCATGATTTAATTAACCTAGGATACCATTATTATACCACTAACCATTCCACTCATGTAATCTAATTCCACAAACCTGATCACCCTTGACACTCATCTTAAAAACAAGGAACCTAACTAATTCCAAGATCCATGAAATTACCACCATACACATGGGAATTGATACAAAACCAGGAGCACATTTTTGTTCTCTCACCACAGTACCCATATCATAACCAGAACTAATAGGGATAAATATCCAAACAAACCTACCCTATGAATCTATCTATAAAACAATGAAGGAAACCACAAAACCAGTACCACTCTTAGTAATCTAGATTACCATTACATTGAAACCACTACCTAATGGCATAAATTATCATGGATAAAAAACCTAAATAAAACAAAATCCCAATCTTAAAATATCATAGGCATCCTTTTCCTTCATCAAGAGAATACTACTAGAATTAGGGTATCCCAAATCCCACACCAACCCACAAGGGTTTCTGTTCATTACTTGATGAATGGAATGCATCTTCACCACTACAAATCAAATCTCCCTGATATTGACATGAAATTTCATCAGAAGGAAAATACCCATAGTTTATTTTAGTATAATTAAATGTATTACTTATATGATGAAACATTGTATGAGTAGTTCTCAAAACTTTAAACAACAAAGACTACATCATTAAGAAAATATGTTGTCGTGCAAAAATCATGAGGATCCTAAGTGTCTATCATGATGAATGAACATAAGACTCTTTCCATCAAGAAATATCCAAATAGTAATAAATAATAAAATCCACAAACACAAGTTCATCAGTCAAGGTAAAAATCACAAAACTATAACATTAAAAACTAAGAAAAGCTGACATCCCATAGGGAATCATTAATTTCCTATTGGGATACAAAAATTTATAAATTTTTGAAAATTTGAAAAACTAAATAAAAAAAGTGCGTTACCTGGTCATTATGAGTGTTGAACCCACAAATATGGTCTGTATACTATAAATTAAATCTAGTAATTTAAAATTATTGTTTTTTGATTGGTTGGAGAGAGAGAGATAAATAAAGTGGGTAAAAAATGCGGATTCATTTTTATGTAAATCAATATTGAAGGCGTGTCGGGGTTCTATTGTAACACCCCAGATAATAAAGAAAATGGCATTTTCATATTTATCCATATTTGTGAATAAAATATTAATATGACTTTAAAGGGGATGCTATGCTCGATGGTGTACCCAACACGCAACAATGAGTTTCTTGGGAATCTTACGTTGCACTCTAATAATAAAATAATATTATTTTAAATGGTAGTTAACATGTAGCCATTGTATTGGCGGGAATGGATATAAATAATCAAAATATGATTATATATGTTTTTAAATGTTTTTACATTTATCCAATAAAAGATAAAGGCTTAAAATACGGAAAGAATTCAATTTTAGGCGTATATGCCCTAGTTTTCACTAAAGGATCACATATCGCCTTTTGATGGAAAAACGTCATTAAATATAGTTTTGTTCACTATTATACATTCTATTGGACCAAATAAAACTCTTCTTAAGAATCGGGACATCAAAATTTACTTTGTGTAAATATTTGGTATCTTTCTGATAAAGTTCATTTTTTTAATGAATAGTGTAAAATGTTGTATTTTAATTCAAAACCACTTTTTAATCTAGTTTATTTATATGATTAGATTATCTTTTGAATTGGTTTTAAAGTTAAATTAGAATATATTTTTACCATTAAATTTAATATTGGTCGTTGGAATTAATTTCACTTTGAAATCAGACTTAAACTAGTGCCAATCTTTTGATACTTATTGTTTCATAAAAACACACTATTTGCTCTGACAACGGGAATTAATTATTAAACTAATTAATGAGACTTATATGTTTTGAATTTTGTAAAATGGACTTCAGTTTTGAATTCGAAATATCAAATATATCTTAGGGTGAATTTTTGGGATTTTTCTAAAAAACTTCAATTTTTGATGAATAGTGAAACCACTAAGTGGTACTTATAAAAACTAATTTCTCCGTTTAAATGAAAATTTTCCATCTTTGTATTTTGAATTTAAAATATCCGTCATACATGGTTGTCATTAAGAAGTAAAATGTGTTTCAATGGGATAAAAATAATTTTTTGGTGAATAGTAACTTATTATGTTTTTAATCACGATTAGAGGTAATTAGTGTAGTTTATGGTAAGAATAATGTTTTAATAAAATTAAATGACCTAGAAACATTTCCTACCCTCATTGGATGTGTCATGGACGACCAATACAATCCATGGGTCAACTTTGGGACCCCATGGAGCCACTTTGGTTGGAAAATGACATAAATATCTTTTTATTTAATGTAAAGTAAAAATGACACAAACATTAGATGTTTTACTAAAACAATTTTTACATGGGGTTATAAAAGTCATATTTTTGACTATAAATAGTCATTGGAAAGAAAAAAGATTTCCTACATCATAGTATTTGTTTTATAATTTTTATACATTAAATAAATTAAATTATTTATGACATCATGATGATGCAGCGATGACCTCATTATTTAACGATTTAAATAAAATGGAAAGATAATGTAATATCTAAGACATAAACATGTCCAAAACCTATTGCATGAGTGGATTTCGAAACCTTATCACCTTATCCTCGAAAAACATCAATGTGGGACCATTAAAATCCGAAACGCATTTGAAAATAAAGTTACCTTTTATATTTTTCCAAGAGTGCCCCTCCTCTCCTCTTATAAAAGAATCCCACTTCTACCTCCTTAACCACACTTCCAAAGCCTTTGGCTCATCCAAACCCTTCCCTTTTTGTCTCTAAACACCCCTCTCTTACTCCTTGAAGCCTCACTTTGGGCAGAAGTCTTCCCAAGTAAGCCTTTGAGCTCAAACCAAAGGGAGTTACCCGATTTTAAGGTAATGTCTCCACTTGTGTTCGTTTGTACTATTTTGCTTCTCCAACCCCATAAACTCTTTTTATTCATTTATTTTGTAGCAAATACAGTATCTTCAATATACTAGGATGTTTTTATAAGAATAATTCGAGCTACACTTACACACACCTACATCAAATGGTTAAATAACATACTGTTTTTGTGGGTGACGAATTTCTGCCTCACGAAACGATGATTGTTCAACACTCATATAACACCTTAAAAGATGGCCATTAAGATGTCACTATATTTATATATGATATATAATATGATTATGTTTCTGTATTTTTCTTTTGTGTCATACCTTTATGGTTTCCATTGTGGTTAAACACGATAATTTCATTTTAGGAAGGGCGGACTACCGCCCCCTCAAAGTGATTTGATTCGTTAATGCCATATGTGGGATGTATAATGGATGGATTTAAAGTTATTATATGTGATGTGTGTTACATATAAATGATTAATATAATTCTTGAATTAAAATATACATACCTCTCATTTGGTTTTAATTCCATTAATATGACATAGAAATGAAAGTAGCGTTCATGCGTACGTACGGCTTACCGTCTCCATGAACGGTGCATTTCATTTCTTACCTCTAAATGATTATGTAATATTATAAATACATGTATATTCTGGATATATATGATATATATGATATCCAAATAATGAATATAATTCTGGATATAATGAACATTTTACCACACGAACAACATGTAATTGTAAGAAGTCCACTTTCGACTTAAAAACCAAATATCGACAAAACAAACATTATTAACTTAAATGATTACATAATTTTTATAACAATGAAATAAGTGATATAAAAGGAATAATGAACTAGAAAAAGGTTCTTAATAAAGTGTAAATTAACTCAAGTTTATTATTCGGGATGTTAAAGAACGATCGAGTGAAGTCAGACCCGAGGTAAGGGATCCTACTTCTCTCTTTCTTTTTAAGTACACTCTTTTAGGTAATTCCTTTTAAAGATCATATTTCTTGTTATTGGGATGTTATTTTATATTAATATTACTGTAATTTTTATGTTCATATGATGAGAGACCCTATTCTATCTCATCAATCCATTTTGGAAGTTTTGAGTGGTGCCGTTAGGCTGCCGAATTTTTGTAAGAGATCTATCCTCTCTCTTTCTTTTTAAGTACTCTCTTTTATGTCACTTATTTTAAGCTCCCCTTTGTTATTTTGGGGGATGTTATTTTATATTCCTATTTCTGTAAAATTTATTATAATATGATGAGAGACCCTATTTGATCTCATCAATCCATTTTTGGAAGTTTTATGTGGCGCCGTTAGGCTGCCGAGTTTTCGTAAGGGGTTTTTCATCTCACTTTTATTCCCGTGAGATTTATTCTACATTTTCCACAATTTACTTTGAGTTGTGTATGTACTTCTCATTATTTTACTCATTGTGTAATATAATTTCTTTTATGAGTATTTACATCAATGTTGTATTGTCCTTCTTTCACGAGGTGTATGTTTCGAAAGATACCCATGTCGGTAAGGGAACCTTTCACCCTCCTCTTTTTAAAAGACTTCTTTTGTTGGGTCTTTTAATTTACATATTGTTATGTTGGGATATGTCCTCATATATCCTTATTGATGTAAATTGTATTTCCAAGTGATGAGATACCCTTTTATTATCTCTCATCAACTCATTTTGATGTGACGTCGTTAGGCTGTCAAGGGACCTTCTTAACCCAATTTCGATTTCTTTGGGTTCAACATGTAGTTATTGAATATGTCATACTTTGAATATGTATGAATGACCTTTGATTATTTTACACTTAATATCCACTTATATTTGGTGTATTAGTTTGTCACACATAATTATGTAATTGATTTATCCTTAAACCAAGGATACCGTCTTTGTGAGGGACTTCGTCTCAATCTCCATTCATTGAGGCATATTTTATTTTATACACAACCTTCTTTTATATGGTGTATAAAACCCTTTGACTTTTAAGTTTATCCAAAAGGAATCTTTTTATAAGAATCATTTTACAAAACGACAAAAGGGAATGTTTTTGTCATACGTATGCGACGACAATGACTTCTCTGCCGCCGTGACCATTATTTGAGTTTCGGCTTCCTCTACAAGCCATACCTTATTTTTAAAAGAAAAATAAATACCATGTTTTAATTTTATTTTATTTTGGTATTGGAAATGGTTTTCATAATGTATTTATATCAATGTGTTGTATTGATATTTTGTTATTGAAAGGTGGAAATGTTTTGTTTCCTTTATACATGTTTTATGTGATAAGATTATGTTATGGTTCTTGGGCATTGTTATGAAGACGGGCGGTTCCATTATAAACTAAGGGCGGGTGATCCCGATATGGATCTCCAATGTATTGGGTAACGTAAAGGAGTGAAACGTTAAGGTTTCTCCAAAGAGATTTAGGGAATATACTGTTGTGGGTTTTCCAAATGTAACCAAAAGGGTTACTCCCTACGTAAGAATGTTATGAATGCCTCAAGGTACCTTTTATGTCTTATGATTTCTATGATTTATTCATGATTTTATGAGGTATGTTAAAGTTCCTATGTTTTATGGGTAAAGTATGATTTCATTCTTATGCATATATGAACTCATGTTTCCTTTCCATATTTTTATAACCCTTACTGAGATTTTTATGCTCATCCCAAGTTTTTGAAATGTTTTTCACAGGACAAGGGAAAGGTACATGATGTGATGATAGTGTCAAGGATGTATCAAGAAAGAATCCATGTTTTATTTTAAATATGTTTCTGTTGATGGGAAGAATGAATACTGTCTTTTATGTAACCACTTTGTTTAAATGTGGAATGCAATGCAAGTTTCATGATCTAATCCTCTAAAACTCTAAACTTGAAAAGATCCTCAATGTGTAATCTTGTAATAACTCAAGATTAAGTAAGGTTTAATTCTGGGGTGTTATAGTTGGTATCAAAGGTCGGTTTAGATAACTTTAGAGGTTAGGGTATTCTTTAAGCATAAGTGACATTACCATAATGGTTAGGATTTCAGAAAGAGTCCTAGTTTTAGATAAAGTGAATGAGTAAGTGTATCTTAGTGTTTACCTTCCTCATTAGTACATGATGGTTTTGTTGATATACTCACACTGACATTTTTGTTTTTAGTGAATGGATGGATCTGGCAGGCACTAAAGAGACAACCGGTTTGAAGGAAATTGTGGTGGTTCTATGATTAAGATACTAGATAAAATGGGGGATTCAATGAGGAAACTCGTGGTTGTTCTAAACCAACTATCAAGGAGTCATGTTCAACCACTTGAACCTCAGTATGATCTTTAATTCATCATGTACGAGATGACCAATCGATGTGGAAGTTCAGGTAATAATTATAAAGGTAACCATTAGAGTTTATATGATCCTTACTTTTGTGGTAATTATGGGTTACTATATGTTATGATTGAAGTGAAAGGCATGAGATAAAATTGAGGTTAAATTATGTTATGGTTATTTTGATGATTTTATCTATTTTTGGGGAATGATTTTAGAATTATATAGTTTTTGAAAAAGGACAACACGCAGACCGTGTGACTACCCGTCGCGTCGGACAAAGCTGCAAGAATTGAACCCACAACCAAAGTGCGACTGGTATTTATCGCCTACCACTGGACTACATGAAGTCCCTAGTTAGTTTGACTAATTATTTTTAGTTATATGATTTTATAAATTAAGAGTAAGTTTATTTTGGGTTATTTATGAAAATTATTAACCTATCATGGAGGATATGTGATTAGGTTAATTACTTTTCAATACGAGACTTTAGGAGCAACTGATGTTGTTTGGAGATAAATGTTACGATTTAACTTGGAAGACTATGTGACTAAATCCTTAAAATATTTGGGTTTCAATCTTAGATTGGTTTAATTGGAAGAATTTTATGGACAAATTGTTTATCGGATGGTCCTCATTGAACTTTGGGTTTTGTTGGACAAATTTTGGAGATTAGGCATAGATTTTCTTTTTAAAGGGTTATCCTTTTCTGGATTATCTGACATTGTACTAACCTTTTTGGTTTTGGTTTTGGTTAAGGTCTAAATATATGTGAAGTATATAGTTCTTTTTGGTGGATTAGGTGATTCTCTAGAAGTTGATTATAGTACTCTTAATGTGAACAAGTCTTCCTAAATACTCGACTTTTGGAGAAAATATGAGTTTGTGTAAGGAATCTAATAAAAGTTGAAAGTCAACATGATAAGTGATTATGTTTCCTTATGAATAAATTCCTCAATAAAAAGTAACTTAAAACAAAAATTTTTTCTATTAACTTTTCCTTCTGGGGAATCGAATACCGTTTAACCCATCACAAGTTTGTGATTTTCTTGTGGTTAACTTTCTCCTAAACATGTTTTCTATCACTCTCCATCAGAACATGACCCTATGTTTTCTCTTCCATGTCCATGTTTTCCTACATGTAATCCTAGTATGGTTTAACCTGGGTGACATCTATACTTCTCTTTCTTTATTTTAAAGTGATTGTTTTACCGACTCTTGTTCCGATGTGGGACTTTCAAGGATGTTTCCAAGCTCAATTTTAAAAATTGCGAGGACACAATTCCCAAAAGGGGGGAAGGATGTAACACCCCAGGTAAATAAAGAATATGACATTTTCATATTTATCCATATTTGTGAATAAAATATTAATATGACTTTAAAGGAGATGCTATGCTCGATGGCGTACCCAACATGCAACAACGAGTTTCTTGGGAATCTTACGTTGCACTCTAATAATAAAATAATATTATTTTAAATGGTAGTTAACATGTAGCCGTTGTATTGGTGGGAATGGATAGAAATAACTAAAATATGATTATATATTTTTTTAAATGTTTTTACATTTATCCAATAAAAGATAAAGGCTTAAAATACGGAAAGAATTCAATTTTAGGCGTATATGCCATAGTTTTCACTAAAGGTTCACTTATCGCCTTCTGATGGAGAACCGTCATTAAATATAGTTTTGTTCACTCTTAGAAATTCTATTGGACCAAATAAAACTCTTCTTAAGAATCGGGACATCAAAATTTACTTTGTGTAAATTTTTGGTATCTTTCCAATAAAGTTCATTTTTTAATGAATAGTGTAAAATGTTGTATTTTAATTCAAAACCTCTTTTTAATATAATTTATTTATATGATTAGATTATATTTTGAATTGGTTTTAAAGTGAAATTTGAATATATTTTTACCATTAAATCCAATAGTGGTCATTGGAATTAATTTCACTTTGAAATGAGACTTAAACTAGTGTCAATCTTTTGATGCTTATTGTTTCATAAAAACACGCTATTTGCTCTGACAACAAGAATTAATTATTAAATTAATTAATGTGACTTATATGTTTTGAATTTTTTAAAATATACTTCATTTTTGAATTCGGAATATCAAATATAGCTTAGGGTGAATTTTTGACATTTTACTGAAAAACTTCAATTTTTGTTGAATAGTGAAACCACTAAGTGGTACTTATAAAAACTGATTTTTACGTTTAAATAAAATTTTGCCATATTTGTGTTTTGAATTTCAAAAATCCATCATAAATGATTATCATTAAGAAGTAAAATGTGGTTCAATGGGATAAAAATAATTTTTTGGTGAATAGTAACTTATTAAGTTTTTAATCGCGATTAGAGGTAATTAGTGTATTTTATGGTAAGAATAATGTTTTAATAAAATGAAATTACCTAGAAAAATTTCCTACCCTAATTGGATGTGTCATGGACGACCAAGAAAATCCATGGGTCAACTTGGGGACCCCATGGAGCCACTTTGGTTGGAAAATGACATAAATATCGTTTTATTTAATGTTAAAGTAAAAATGACACAAACATGAGATGTTTTACTAAAACAATTTTTACATGGGGTTATACAAGTCATATTTTTTACTATAAATATTCATTGGAAATATAAAAAGATTTCCTACATCATAGTATTTGTTTTATAATTTTTAGACATTAAATAAATTAAATTATTTATGACATCATGATGATGCAGCGATGACCTCATTATTTAAGAATTTAAATAAAATGGAAAGATAATGTAATATCTAAGACCTAAACATGTACAAAACCTATTTTATGAGTGGATTTAGAACCCTTATCACCTTATCCTCTAAATACATCAATTTGGGACCATTAAAATCCTAAACGCATTTGAAAATAAAGTTACATTTTATACCTTTCCAAGAGTGCCCCTCCTCTCCTCTTATAAAAGGCCCCAACCTCTACCTCCTTACCCACACATCCGAAGCCTTTGGCTCGGACAACCCCTGCCCATTTTGTCTCTCCACATCCCTCTATTACTCTTTGAGGCCTCAATTTGGGCAGCAGTCTTCCCAAGGAAGCCTTTGAGCTCAAACCAAAGGGAGTTACCCGATTTTAAGGTAATGTCTTCACTTGTGTTCGTTTGTTTATTTTGCTTCTCCAACCCCCTAAACTCTTTTTATTAATTTATTTTGTAACAACTCCAGTATCTTCAATATAATAGGATGTTTTTATAATAATAATTACATCTAAACTTACACACACCTACATCAAATGGTTAAATAACATACTGTTTCTGTGGATGGCGAATTTCTACCTCACGAAACGATGATTGTTCAACACTCATATAACACCTTAAAAGGTGTCCATTAAGATGTCACTATATTTATATATGAAATATAATATGTTTATGTTTCTTTATTTTTCTTCTGTGGCATACCTTTATGGTTTCCATTGTGGGTAAACACGATAATTTCATTTTAGGAAGTGCGGACTACCGCCCCCTCAAAGTGATTTGATTCGTTAATGCCATATGTGAGATGTATAAAGGATGGATTTAAAGTTATTATATGTGATGTATGTTACATATAAATGATTAATATAATTATTTAATTAAAATATACATACCTCTCATTTGTTTTTAATTCCATTAATATGACATAGAAATGAAAGTAGCGTTCATGCGTACGTACGGCTTACCGTCACCATGAACGGTGCATTTCATTTCTTACATCTAAATGATTATGTAATATTATAAATACATGTATATTATAGATATATAAGATATATAAGATATACAAATCATGAATATAATTCTGGATATAATAAACATTTGACCACACGAACAACATGTAATTGTAAGAAGTCCACTTTCGACTTAAGAACCAAATATCGACAAAACAAACATTATTAACTTAAATGATTACATAATGTTTATAACATGGAAATAAGTGATATAAAAGGATTAATTAACTAGAAATAGGTTTTTAATAAAGTGGAAATTAACTGAAGTTTATTATTCCGGACTTTAAAGAATGATCGAGTCAAGTCGGACCCGAGGTAAGGTATCCTACTCCTCTCTTTCTTTTTAACTACACTCTTTTATGTCATTACTTTTAAAGATCATATTTCTTATTATTGGGATGTTATTTTATATTACTCTTACTGTAATTTTTATGTTCATATGATGAGAGACCCTATTCTCTCTCATCAATCCATTTTTGTAAGTTTTGAGTGGCGCCGTTAGGCTGCCGAATTTTCGTAAGAGATCTATCCACTCTCTTTCTTTTTAAGTACTCTCTTTTATGTCACTTATTTTAAGATCTTATTTGTTATGTTAGGGGATGTTATTTTATATTCCTAATCCTGTAAAAATTATGATAATATGATGAGACACCCTATTTGATCTCATCAATCCATTTTTGGAAGTTTTAAGTGGCGCCGTTAGGCTGCCGAGTTTTCGTAAGGGATTTTTCATCTCACTTTTATTCCCGTGAGATTTATGCTACATTTGCCACAATTTCCTTTGAGTGGTGTATGTACTTAACATTATTTTACTCATTGTGTAATATACTTTCTTTTATGAGTATTTACATCAATGTTGTATTGTCCTTCTTTCACGAGGTGTATGTTTCGAAAGACACCCATGTCGGTAAGGGAACCTTTCACCCTCCTCTTTTTAAAAGACTTCTTTTGTTGGGACTTTTAATTTACATATTGTTATGTTGGAATATGTACTCATATATCTTTATTGATGTAAATTTTATTTCCAAGTGATGATATACCATTTTGTTATCTCTCATCAACTCATTTTGATGTGACGCTGTTAGGCTGTCATGGGAACTTCTTAACCCAATTTCGATTTCTTTGGGTTTAACATGTAGTTATTGAATATGTCATCCTTTGAATATGTCTGAATGAACTTTGATTATTTTACACTTAATATCCACTTATATTTTGTGTATTCGTTTTTCACACATAACTATGTAATTGATTTATCCTTAAACCAAGGATACCGTCTTTGTAAGGGACTTCGTCTCAATCTCCATTCATTGAGGCATATTTTTTTTATACACAACCTTCTTTTATATGGTGTATAAACCCCTTTGACTTTTATGTTTATCCAAAAGGAATATTTTTATAGGAAGAGTTTTACAAAACGAAAAAAGGGAATGTTTTTTTCATACGTATGCGGCGGCGACGACTTCTCCGCCATCATGACCATTATTTGAGTTTCGGCTTCCTCTACAAGCCATACCTTATTTTTAAAAGAAAAATAAATACCCTGTTTTACTTTTCTTTTATTTTGCTATTAGAAATGGTTTTCATAATGTATTTATATCAATGTGTTTTATTGATATCTTGTAATTGAAAGGTGGAAATGTTATGTTTCCTTTATGCATGTTTTATGTGATAAGATTATGTTATGGTTCTTGGGCATTGTTATGAAGATGGGTGGTTCCGTTATAAAAGAAGGGCGGGTGAGCCCGATATAGCTCTCCAATGCATTGGGTAACATGAAGGAGTGAAACGTTAAGGTTTCTCCGAAGAGAATTAGGGAATATACTGTGGTGGGTATTCCAAACGTAACCAAGAGGGTTACTCCCTATGTAAGAATGTTATGAATGTCTCAATGTACCTTCTATGTCTTATGATTTCTATGATTTATTCATGATTTTATGAGGTATGTTAAAGTGCCTATGTTTTATGGGTAAAGTATGATTTTATTATTATGTATATATGAACTCATGTTTCCTTTCCATATTTTTATAACCCTTACTAAGCTTTTTATGCTCATCCCAAGTTTTTGAAATGTTTTTCACAGGACAAGGGAAAGGTACATGATGTGATGATAGTGTCAAGGATGTGTCAAGAAAGAATCCATGTTTTATTTTAAATATGTTTCCGTTGATGGGAAGAATGAATACTGTCTTTTATGTAACCACTTTGTTTAAATGTGGAATATAATGCAAGTTTCATGATCTAATCCTCTAAAACTCTAAACTTGAAAAGATACTCAATGTGTAATCTTTTAATAACTCAAGATTAAGTAAGGTTTAAGGATGGGGTCTTATATCTATAGTTTCATGGTTTAGGTGCAATTGAATCCAAGAAATTAAATTCATTGATTCATGTGTGGAATGAGAGTCAATATGAGGTTTATTCAATGTTCATGAAACCCTATCCTCAACACAAAAATCACCCATTTCCATTGGTCTGGTAGTTTAGGGAATTACTGAATTGAGTTTTTCTCAATTCCATTTTTAAACATAGTTTCCCTAAATGGGAAAATGGTCATGCCTCGATTTAAGGGAATGAGCTTCACAATTCTTAAATGTTCCTTTCAAATTAAAATAATAATGTTCATGGTAAAAGAAAAAAAAGAGATTGGAAGTTAATTAAATATCCCACAATAATACAAATATATCAATAAAAAATAAATAAATCCGACACACCTTCCCCCTTTTGATATATAACCATAGTACATGGTGATTTTTACCCCCTCATCCTAAAGAAAGGTAATATGGGGGAAAGAATAAATAAAATGAAAACATAAATGAAATATGAAGTTGAAACTGGTGAGGGACTTATATAGCATAGCTTATCACTCCTTGATTTAATCTTCACATTTTTTGGCAGTAGTAGTAACCCTATCTATTTATATAACTCTAGGGGTTAATATTGGGGTTTTTACCATTAATTTGTACCATAAAAGAGAATGGGTCTACACTCAATAAAAAATGGTGGTCTCAGGTATTTAATGGTATCCTCCATGGAAGGATACGATAAATATTTTCATTACTGGGTTTGTCTCAAGACTTTTACAGTGTGTATTGATTTTATGATATGAAACTATCAAGACCTCTCAAAACTACTATTCTAAACTTTGTGTCCTGTAATGTTTTCTTGGAGTGTATTGTTTTCACAATTTGAATATTGAGTTTTTAGCTCCAAGATCTCCTTTTATCCCTAGTTATTTAGTTTCATCCCTAGGGAGTGTGCTATTGGAATCCTTTATTTTGAGAAGACTTCATTTTTTGGTGTAGCTCCATGCAACTTTGTATCGTATATTAAAGTGTATTTTTATCCTCAATTGCACCCCTTTTGTCCCTTTTTTGAAATATTAATTGCATAATAGAATAAATGAAAAAACAAGTTTAATTGTGCCAATATTGGAAAGACTATCAATTATATTATACAAATTAATTTATTAAAAACCCTTTAAAATATATGCATGAAATACATATATCGATAAAAAATCACAATACCATGATAACCTGGAATTCCTTTAAGAGCATGTGTTTGTCATTCAATAGTACAATATCTATCCCAAGCTTCAACACATTCCAAGATCTACTTTCAAACAACTCCTAAAATTATAAGAATATGAAAAATAATGATATGATACCATTTTTTCATGAACTTTCCTAGTTCAACCTGACCCATCACCTGATATGCCTTGAATCAAGGCCTGGAGTATGACTCTATATATGCAAGAGGCTTTAGAACATTGGAAAGGTCCAAAATGGATATAGCGGGGAGACAATTCCATCAGATCAGAGTGAAATAAAATGGAAATAAACCAAAAACATACATTCTTGTGACTATGAGAGTTCATATAATTAGATTAACAATGGTAAAAAACTAACAATTAATGAAAATATTCATATATACTTAAGGATAAGCATATATACACTATTCACCCACTAATATGACCACATAAAAAGTAATGTAAAAGAAAACAAATACAAAAGGCTCTACTTCTAATCTAATCCAAACAATATACCTAATCTCCATGAATGCCGAACATCTCCGACATGAACCGAGACTCCACATGAGAATCACATATTGGTCATTCAACAATGGTTCCCACCAGATCCACCACACTGTGATCAACTTGATAACATACATAAGGTTTAAATATACACTGAGGTGCACACATAGGGGGTGAGAAACAAATCTTTGTAGGCCAACCTGAATGGTAGTCCTAACATCCACTATCAAAACATGTTCTTACAACATGAATCATTTCTAGCCGACCTAAACATGACTACCATCATAAATGTAAAAAAATATATAAATGAAAAAAAATTCCTAAAAAATAAATCAGAGAACCAAAGGTTCTATCTCAACAACCATGGTAAATCTTCTCTTGTTTTCACCCCAATCGGAAGAATTAAAAAATGTGCCTCATCCAACTAGAAAAAACACTGCATCCTATTGATTATGGAGAAGATCCAAAGTCCCCCACTAGGAAAAGAATTAATTTTAGACCCTAGGATCCCTTCTAACATGTTTGAATAATGAATCACATATACTAGGAACTAGGACTTCAATGGTGTGATCTGAACTGGTAGTAGGGACTCTTTGTAGTCCTAGATTGTGTATGTCTCCATAGTCTTGTAGAACATACTGGGTGATAAAAAAATTGTCAATGGATCTATGGAATTATGAATAATCCTAAATCCATATAAATCAATCCCAATAGAGTAATAGCCTTCCGATACCACAGAACCTAGCCTGGTTGAAAAGCTAAACTAGGGTGGATGCACTCATCCAGATTATCCATTAGCTCCCAAGGCATGCGACAGAAGAACCAGTGAGCAAAAAAAAGAAGAAAAAGTGTCAATCTCAGGGTCAATACATAGTCTATTAATCTCCCAAAGTTCACCTCTCTCATCCATTCTTGAATAAGAACAACATCAGACCTCTTAGTTCCCAATCTCAAGCACCAGGGTTGGATTCACCGAAACCCACCAAGTGGAACGTATGATTTAGGGACTAACCATATTACATGTCAATAAAAAGGGTCACCCTCTAAGGTCCCCAAAATCTCATCTCCAGTCAAACACCCTACAAGGGTCTCCTCTAAAAAAACTAAACCTCATGCAAAGCCCACCAAAAAAATCCATAGACAGTATCATAGCTTGAAACACAAATATTACTCACCTAGAATGGAAAACTCAACCATTACCTCCTTTATAAAAAAAACACCATCCAGAATAAAACCATGAAGGTAAAACTAAAGTAAAAAAATTTCTAGAAGGGTAACATAAAGAAACACTGCTCCTAGAAGGTAAACCTCAACAAAAACTGCACCCTGAAAGGAAATTACTCAGAATAGGCTACTCAAAACTTTCTAAAGATTTTCTCAACGACACCCAACCATGACTAAAATTCCATGATGTATTACAAAGTTAAAGGATCCTACCCATACAGATCTTATGAGACCATATAAAAACCTTATGAAACTAAAAAAATGATCCCTTCTAAAAAACACTTGATCTTTCATCATAGGGTTTTCCCAAAGAACCTTAAGAAACACACCCAGAATCCTCATCCAAGCTGTTCAGTGAGCATGATGCTCATAGGGACATCATAACTCACAACCTAGACATTGATGAGGATTCTAGAAGCATAACCTCGATGGAATCCTCACACCAAACACTATCAGTCCAAAATACCATCTAAATAGGCTCTAAATTCCGAAAGGATTCCACCATCCCGATCTACCTGGAAAAATGATTTGAATGAACTAATTACATGTCCAAATATAAATTTGAGTAATAAGAACACCCAAATACCATTTCTAGAAAAAGTTAAAGGTCTGTACTTCATAGTACGCAATGTGTACCCTTTGAGGCGCACCTGACCATGTAGTTCTACATGACTAGGGGACACCTCGGGTCTACCCATGCCCATATACACAACCATGAATCACATGTTTTCTACATGTCTACTATTACATAACTTGGGAATAAATGGGTTATTCGATTATACTACTACACAAAAATATACCCCTCACATGAGGTGTCTTTCAAAGCACGCAGGGACATGGCTATGTGCCCTTACATGGAGTGTACCCTGTGTATATAGCATATACTTCCCAAAACTACATATGCCCATTTAAACTTCCACATAGAGAGGAATATGGCCATGAACTACTTCGTCATGTGTACTTTAGGTACACAAGGTTTACTTCTAAAATTTCACCTCCCCCAAACTAGAAGAACACACGATGTGTTTTCATAAAACCACATGTTATGTGATTGGATTTTTTGAATGGAAAATCCATCCGAACCTTCTGAAACCCATAATTATACTTGAAACTCACTAGATCATCCCCTATAGGTGTCATAAAAAACCAAAAACAAGGTTAAATCTTAAAAAACAAACATATGAATATTTTTAGTTAAAAAACTAAAAGTGTCCAAAATTAGAGCAAAAACCACCAATTATTTTGTCTAATTCACGATCCATAACTACCGCATAATAGTCTAGCTTGGTTCAAGATCTGCAATGACACCTAATTCTCTATATATCTACCTTAATATCTATCTACCTTTCCCTTCCCCTCTCTCAGATAAAGAACCCTAAGTAAGAGGCATACACATGATGAAAAGTAGGGAAATGAGAAAAGATAAGAAAAATGATAAAATAAAGAAAAGAGGATAAAGTAAATGAAATAGAATAAACATAAGAAAATGGGATCATCCCAACCTTAGTTCCCAACATGAGGTTTTTCCATGCCTAAGAAGAACCTCCCATCTCAGACTCAACCATGATGTCATAATTCCAATCATATGCACCAAATAGAATATATCACCAAATGATCATGCAAGAATAAATAATATTTAAATGATTAAATATTTAATGTTTTATTTAAATTTGAAACTATTCATAATTCCACCAAAATATTTTTATAGGGTAATTACTCAATTCCCAGACTAATATAATGGTCAGAAGAAGTTTTTGAGTCCCGCTAATAGGATAAAGTACCATTCTTTACCTTAAAAACCACCAGAGATAAAAATATAAATTTCACATGTTTTTCTTAAACTCTGATGGTGTAGTTGGTGATAATATACACACCATAAATTATTCTCACCCTAAGGAAGACTTAGTGGATAACCAACTACCGAGATTCACATTAAAAACTGATACTACCAACACAACCTCAACCGTCCACTGACTGGTCTCGAAGCACCCACAACACTCCCAGCATAAGAAACATTACACCATGAGTGATATGATTCTCTCTACCACAAGTGTATCATTATAGTATCCCTCTTCAAAAAACTAGATTCTATGGACCATGATCCTCCTACCATCAAGAATAATGGCTCGAAGTATCCAATCCACTCACACTAGAGCTCCAACACAGAACACTAACCACCATCCCCATCTCGAATCACCAGAAAAAACATTCCCCATACTAAGTAAACCACTTAAAATGAGGACCTAAACCATTGAAAACCTATGCACATTCCCCCTCATTGGGATTCCCTTATGCCGCTCCTCACTAACCAAACTCATGAACTAACTAACACTAGACTAAACAAGTTTTCACAGGCCCTCTAAATAAGGATTTACCTCAAAATCCATAACAAAAAGTACTCTACATCACAAGTTATAGGGAATAAATATATTACAATGGTAAATTATCAAGATCAAAAAAACCAAAAACTAATGATCCTAGGATAAAAAGCCTAAATAACTAAACATTCTCCACAAGCAAGCCATTTCTATAAACCTGATAATCCTCATCACTCCTCTTTAAAACATGGATTCTTCCTCATGAAAAGATCCACCACATGACCATCCAATACATGAGAATTGATACAAAACCACTAGATCCTAACCAATCTCTAAACATGCTACCCAAAGTGCCAAAATAATTAATTAGGCCAGACATCCAACCAAATGCACCCTACCATGCAAGCCACAAAACAATGAAGCCAACCAAAAAACAAAGAGCACTCTCAGTGCTCCACTTTACAAAACCCAATCAACATCACCGCAAACACAGAACCAATAATGGATATTGAAACATTAGGGAAAATCAACCTAGATCAAAATATCTCTTAGTCACCCTTTCCTTCATGAATCCAAGAACATCAGTATCAGTACATCCCAAATCCCACACCAGCCCAAAAGGGTTTCCATAAATCCCTTGATGAAGTGAATGAATATTCACCACCAAAGATCACATCTCAGTGAGATCCACATGAATTATCATTTGAATGAAAACACCAACATTTTATCTAATTAGAATTCCATGACATACTTTTATGAAGAAACATTTTATGAGTAGTTTTAGAACTTTAAAACTTTGAAACTCTATCATTAGTAAAAACACGTAATTTGGAAAAAATCATAAGGGTTAAACATCCCTATAATAATGCATGAAAATATGCCTCTTTCAATCTTCCAAGATCCAAAGACTCAGAGTTTATAAAATCCAAAAACACAAATGCATCACTCAAGGTGAAAATCACACAACAATAACATTAAAAGCGAAGAACATAAAACAAGAAAACCTTAGTAACCTAGAATTTCTATCAGAACAGTTGTTCATGACATACCAAATCGATATCCATCAAAATCTCTAAAACATTCATACACCTCCTCTCTACTAGCTCCCAAAATAGTATGATGAATAAAAATAATCATTTAATACCATTTTGTCAGGAACTAACCTAAGTTTACTAGACGTGTCACATGATTTTAATCATAACTAGGCCTTATGAGTTCCTTTCCATATGCTAGAGGCTTCCGACCAGAGTGATGAGGGACAAAAAGGATATAATAGAGAGACTATAAGCTCATATCAAAGTGTAATAAAAATAGAAATAAACAAAACACATAAAAATCCATGAATATTAGAGTGTGAAAATGTAGATAAATAAATAAAACAAATTAATAATGAATGAAATTTTGGAAACCATCTCAAGGATAAGCATACATACACTTTTTTACCAATAGACTGACCACATACAAAATAAGAGATAAGAAAATAAATACACAAGGGTCGACTTATACTCCGAGCCAAACCATATACTTGGTATACATGATTATTGAATAACTCTGACATAAACAACAGATCTATATGAATATATCTTCTCGATCATGAAATATTAGGACTCATCTGATCCACTAAACTATGATCAACCTAAAAGAATACATAATATCTACACATACACCATGGTTCATGTGTTGGGGGAGAGAAACAAATCTCATTGGGCCACCCAAATGGGGGTCCTGAAATCTACTATCATAACTTGTGTATACAAAATTCATGTATAGAATAGAGAAAAGTGATTATGAGTATATAGATAATGAAGATACAACAAGGAAGAAAATTTATAATAAAAATAAAATAGCCATGAATGTTTACTAGACTAACACCCAAGGTAAATTTACTGTCACTCTGGAACTATCCTGAGGAATTACTAAATGTGGATTAGGTAGAAACAAAATCAAACATGTATTAAAGATAAAGAAAGAGATATAAATTCCCCATGATGATAGATATTAATTTTATACCCAAGCATCCCATTAAAGTCTTTTAAAAAAAATACAATCTATTTGGTGCTAGTACTCTGATGGGATGATCTGAACTAGTGGTAGGGACATCCTATTAACCTCAAGAGTATGTTACCATGTTCTATAATTTCTATAGAACTGACAATGAAATTATGAAAAAATAATTACATCTCCGATCTACCAAAGTAGGCCTAAAACCATATATACAGGGACCAAAATTTTCAAAGCCTCTAGGTACCACTATCCCTATCCAGGGTGGAAAAATAATCTAATGAGAATTATCTCATCTAGATTATCCATTAGATCTATATCCTCTCCTCACAAAAACCAAATATATGGGGAGAACAATAGAGTTAATCACCAAGACAATACCAGTAATGTAATATTCTAAATGTTTCATCTCTCATCAACTCCTGAATAAGAACATCCTCAAACCTATAATCTCACAATCTCAATCACTAAGGTTAGATAAACTCAAAACCACCAATCATAATTGTCGAGACTACCACTAACTATCTCATAGGCCAAAAATAATGGGGATCCCTCCATAGTCGACAAAACCATGGCTCAAACAAGACACCCTATAAAGGGATCCTATAAAAAACCACAATATAGGATAAGACCACTAAAATAACCCTCATCCGGTCTCACATATACCTACACAAAATTTAATCACCCATAAGGGAAACCTAAACCACAACCTTGTCAAAAAGGATAATCTTAACCAACAATACAACCTAAATGGAAACTATACATCACATGTACTTATATAATAATTTGTTTTCTTTATCAAATTATGCAGTTAAATTCAATATAAATGTATAATGAAACCAATAGTATTTATAGGAATTAAGGAATCTATACTAATATAATAATAAATTCATATATGAGTGTATAAATAATGTTTATTCAAATTATAAGTAAAAATATGATATATTTATATCATGTAATATGTAAATAAATGTTTTGAAAATGATAAATTAATTGTTGGTATTTTTGTTAAACATAAATGTTTGTTTAAAATTTTATAATTAATAATATTATTTAAAAGAAAATTAATATTCATAAAATTTATTGATAAATTAATATTTTTTTATCTTATCATTATATGATAATTTTACAAAACCTTGATTAGAATTTTAATTTTTCATAAAATCAGTTATAATTTTGAAATCAGTATTTTTCGAATAATTAAAAATGTAATTAAAAATTAAATTTATCATATTTAGAAAATTATTTTCTTAAAATGGTGGTAATTTTTTAATTCTACACATCAAAAAATGGTTAAGTTGAAGGTTTGGTATTTTTCTGAAGACGTTGATTTTTTTTGGGGAATAGTGAAATACAGTAGTTTACATTATAAAATTTTAATTAAAATACCATATTTCTTGTTTCATTATTGATTTAAGCACAAAAATATAGAAATATCATTAAATAGTTACTTTATTTATTCTTGGTAATAAAAACTATTCATAGTATTGAGCCAAAATTATTAACTAATTAATAAAATAATAAAAAACACCCGTCACCACCACTAAAAATAACACCCTTCACCACCTCTTATCCAAACCCCTCAAATCCTTTTAGATTAGTTAATTACTACAATATTCTCTTATTAAGACTCTTCCAATTTTTAAAAAACCTTATTGTCTCACCAAAATTCCAAAAACAATTTTCTTAATGAGGTTCTCAAGGAGAAGAAGTTCAAGAGGAAAAATCCTCTTTCATTTCATTTTAAATTTATTTTAAATTTAAGTTATTTTATTTTTCTATCATCACCTATCCTCATATATGTGACATGATAACCCTAGTATATTAAATATATTGTATTTTTTTGTGTTAATAGAATTTACATCATCAAATCTCTTCTCTTCTCCTCTTATTCTAAAAAATTATAACATTATCCGTGATGTGTCGATTTTCTGTCATCATGGATGATGTGTTTTCCTTTTAATTTACCTCCTTAAAGGATGGTCATGAAACCATTATTATTGTTAAATAGTATTTTATTATAAATTTTAGAATCTATATAATGGTTTGGAACCAATATATAAACATAATATTAAATAAAATGATATATGTTTTTGATGGTCATAAAAAAAGACAAAATAAATTAAATCATTTTAATTAATTTTTTATCAAATGAATCATCCAAATTTTAGAAAAAAATGATACATGGTATGATTTAACTTTTTGGAAACATGTTAATACCATTTCTTTACACTTCTGAATTTTTCTTCCATTTGAAAAGAAAATCCAAAATGAACCAACCATAGAAACTATGAAATAAACGCACCCAAAACAATTACGATAACAAAATATTATCAAAAATTTAGAGGAAATATGTTATAATAAGATTTTATAAGGAATTATAAATATGAATTTAATTCTATAATAACTTAATAAAATTTTTTAAACCATTATACCAGAGGATTGAACACATTTCAAGGGAGTCTAACTTTATCTAAGGGACTTTGTTTTTAAAATCCTATTTAATGTCTCTTTTAAATAAATTCAAAAAGATTTTTTTAACTTATACAACATTATATAATTTTACTAATTTCATGAATCCATAATTTTTTCATTTTTTATATAGTAAATTAAATGTTTATTTAAAAATAAATGTATTTTTTTTATTTTAAAAATATTATTTTCTAATAAGTGATTTCCCTCAAGAAATGTTTTTATTATTCAAGTATTCATATTTAATGAAAAATTTTTGGTTCTTGGGAAGTATTTATGATTAAAGGTGGTACCTATATATCCCTATAATAAAATCAGTATGTTAATTTTGTAATTTGACCATAATGGTTATTGCAAGTGTAACTCCGATGGTTACACCATGAGGTAGTTGTGCTGGTTACGTTATATGGTAGCCACAAGGGTCACTTTGTATGGTGTTTGTGAGGGTTACAAATTATTTGGTTACTGTGTGGGTTATACTATTATGTAATAAATTCCCTAATGTACCTAAATGTTTTATTTATGTTTTCTATGTTTTATAGAAATCTAATGTTTTCAAAAAGTTTGCATATGATACATTTAGCACGAGAAGCATGTCTTTGTGAAAATGATTTCATTTGTTTATAATTATTTAGGAACTAAGAGTCCCTTATATATATTTTTTGGCTCATCCCAAGTTAGAAAAATAATATGGTTTAATTATTGGTAAGAGAAAATAAGAAGCAAAGTTAAATATTGTGAAGAATTTTCATAAATGGAATTCGTGTTTTATTATTGTTTTTTTATTATGGAAGAAATGTACACTATTTTAGTAGTACCCAATTTGTATTCTTGTAGGTTATTATGTATGAATTATGAATTAATTATCAAAAATACGAAACTGTAAAGATATTTGGTAATGTAATAAGTGTATTCTATTTGAATTAATTGGATTATGTATTATTTATGGTTGGGTCCTTATAATAGAGATAAGAGCATAGTTTATATAACTTTAGGAGTTAGGACGATGTTAATAGAAGACCATAAATGATTTTTACCTTATGGTTAAGTTAAAATTATTTATAATTTAATGATTACCAAGCTTCTTAATCTATGATTTGTATGTTTAGAATAGTTTTCCGTAGAAGAAAAAGGGAAATTGAAGTAGGAAAACATCAAGTGGATGACATCTTTCCAAATCCACAACCTAGAATGGTGGTAATTGGAACTAAGAAGTTTTTTATAGTAATATATCAGTTTATATGGGATATAAATGGTGTTGGAATCAGTGAAAGTGAACATACATAGCTAATGCATAGGAAAATAAAAATGTCGGAACATTTAATGTGGTAACACCCTCCTAATTTTAGTGGACATTCAGACCCAATGGTGGATAAAGGGTGGATTGAAGACCATTAAAATATATTCAATGTTATATGGTTTCTAGGTAATAAAAAATATAGAATTTATATTTAACATTTTGAAGGTGAAGTTGAGAAATGGTGGTCAATGACCAAGAATATCCAGGAAAGTGAGGGGATTGATGCCTTGGAATGAGATTAATTTTAAAATCTATTCCTTGAAAAATATTTTCGAAAGGGAGTTTGAATTAGGATGAAAAATAAATTTCGTGAATTGAAAAGGAGGAATATTCTGTGGTTGTGTGTTAAGAAAAATTCTCCCTATTAGAAAGTTATTCTCCAAATATTATTTGAGATCAAGATAGTAAAATCAATTTTTCCTCCATTTTTAAGTAAAGATATCAAATGGTTTTGGCCTCCTGTTAATTCATTAGTGATGAGAAACTTGTTTTATGTGTTGAGAGGGTAGAAATGAAGTTTTTTATGACCAGTTTTACTTTGAAAACAACTAGAAGAAAAGGTTAAATGAAAGAAAGTGCGTGATAATCAATAAAAGATATATGAAGGTAAGAAAATGTAGTTTTATGTTTTTGAAAAGTGTGGTAAAAATTACCCTAGGTAATAAATTAATAAAACCATAAAGTGTTTAAGATGTGTTAAGTGTGGATATATGCCAGGATATTAAAATGAAAAATGTTCTTAAGTTTAATTTTTATAAATAAACTATAATGTTTTATACATCTGGTGAGATGGAGAATTATGAAAATACATGCCTAAATAATGATTTAAATGATGGGAAGTAACCATACTGTAAGTAGAATGGTGTAGTGAAATCTTTTGTGACTACTTCAGAAAATTTTGAGACATCCAATTAAGTTATGTCATGTACATTTTTTATTTAATCATAATTTTCTAATGTCTTTTTTGATATGGGGTCTACAAATTCATTTATTTTTTAGAAATTATCTATTAAATAATAAATTTTACATTAATAAATGACATCAAAACTTATCATTAAAACACAAGGGGGAAATATTAATGAAGAATATTATAATAATAAATTTCTTGTTGTTTTTTTGAAAATAATTTACTTACAAACCTTGTTGTTTTTCCCTTTTTAGAGTTTGATGTTATTATGGGTATGGAGTGACTCTTTTTATCATGAAAAGATTAATTGTACAACTAAAAAAGTTATTTTTTGTAAATATTTTTAGTTTTTATAAAAGAATAAACCCATACCATTGAAAACCTATCAGTAAAAGGGAAACTATTAAAAAATAGAAATTAAAATTATCATACACATATTGTTAAAAATAAGGGAACTGTTCAAATTGACGATGTTCTAGTGGTAAATGAATACCTAAATGTTTTTATTTATGAGTTTCTTAGTGTCATAACTGTATGATAATTTGAATTTACCAATGACATTGTTCCTAATAATAATCTAATCTCAAAACCCCCTTATTAAATAGATCAAATAAAACTTTTAGATTTCAAAATAAATTTATAGGAGATTCTTGATAAAGATTTCATTCATCCTATAACTTCACCATGTGGTGCTCCTATTTTTTTAGATAAAAGTAAAATATGGTTTAATTGTAGTTTTCATTGATTATATATCTTTGAATAACATTAGTATTAATAATAAGTGTCCATTTATTCATATCGATGAATTGTTTTATCATCGCTTATGAGCTCAATATTTTCCCTAGATTGAATTAAGATCTAGTTACCATCAGTTGAATGTGAAGGAGGATGAAATTATGAAAATATAATTCTGAACTAGATATGTGAATTATGAGTTTTTTATTCTTATTGTTTTGATAAATTCCCCTGGTGGGTTTATGGATCTTATTAATAGAATCTTCTATGAATATTTGGATAAGTTTGTTTATATTTTTATTGATAGTATTCTGGGTTTCTCAAAAATTTATGAAGATTATGCAAAAAATAAGTATTGTTTTGAAAAATTAAAAACGAAAATAAGTTATATGTTAAATTTATCAAATGTGATTTTTGGTTTCAATTGATTTATTTTCTTGGGAAAATTGTAGATAAGGATGTCATAACAATTGATCTTATAAAAAATAGTGGTTGACGAATGACCAATACTTAAAAATGTTACGTAGATTCATAGTTTTCTTATTTTAACTATATATTATAGTCTATTTGTTAAAAAAATTCATGGTTGTCCATCCCACTAACTAAGTGAACATGAAGAGGGTTTAAATTTTTTTTGGCCAGAAGAATGTGGTGTTTGTTTTTAAGAACTGAAATGAAGATTGATTAATGATCTAATTTTGTATTTTCTTTGCAGAAATAGAGAGTTTTTTACCGATAATTATGCTTTATTTATGGTTTTTGGTTTCATTCTGATGAATAATGACCAGGTAATTTGTTATAAACCAAGACACCCGAAACCTCATTAGTTAAATTATGCCACACATGATTTGAAATTAATATTCGTAGTTTCTTGCATTAAAAATCTAGAGAATTCATTTATATAGATACAAATGTGAAATATATACTAACAATAAAGGTTTTAATTATATATTAACTCAGAAAGAATTGATCAATGAGAATAAAATTTGTTTTGAACTGATAAATCATTACAATTGCACGATCAATTACCATTTTGAAAAAGAAAACAAAGTGGTGGATGCATTGAGTAGAAAAAATCATTCTACATTAACAATGTTACATTTATAATATAAGCCCTTGATTAATGATTTTATTTATATTGGCTTGTAAGTTGTTGGTTCAAGAAATTACAGTATATTATTTCAGGTGTTGGTGTGTTATTCTTACTATGGAATAACTAATAAAGAGCATAAGGAAGACCGTGAGTTACATACAAAGGTAGAATTGGTTAAAATGGTAAGATGATAGAATTTAACATTGATAAATATTGTTTTTTGATATTTAGGAAGAGGATATGTGTGACTTGGGTTTAAAAGTGGAATAAATATTTTTAGTGAAGCACATAGTTCTCCATTTTTAGTTCATCCTGATTTTACCAAGAAATGTTTGAATTATAAATAGGCTAAAGTCGAGCGACAACTACCAAATGGGATACTTCAGCCTTTTCCAATACCGAAGTGGAAATAAAAAAATATATCCATGAAATTCATGGTGGGTATACCAAAGAATTCTTGAGGTAACAATGTGATTTGGGTTATTGTTGATCAACTGACTAAGTTTTCACATTATCTTCCCATTCTGCATTCTATATATTTAGATCATTATTGTAAATTGTACCTCAAAGAGATAGTTTGGTTACATGGGGTTACTCTCTCATTTGTGTCTAACATTGAGGCCAAGTTCACTTCTAATTTATGAAAAGGTCTTTAGAATCCATTAGAAAATAAATTAAATTTTAGAAATCCTTTTCATCATAAATATGAGGGACAATAAGATTGAAAAATTCATAAAGTGGAGGATAGGATTCAAGGTTTTCCATTAGATTACTAGGTAAGTTGGGATTATCATATTTCTTTATCTGAGTTTTCTTATAATAATAGTTTTCATTTTAGTATATATATGAAACCTTTTGAGGAATTTTATGGAAAGCAGTGCTAGAATCCCTAATTTTGGGTTAAAATAGTGGAAAAGAAGTTGATGGGAATAGAATTATTAGAGGAAGTGGATCAAAATGTGAATATGATCCAGAAAAATATAAGGAAAACTTAGAGTAGGTAGACACGTTATATAGATAAACAGAGGAAATTTTTTTTTCTTCAGGGTAGGAGATCATGATTTCCTTAAACTATCTTCATATAAAAGTGTTATGTGTTTTTTAAGAAATGAAAACTAAGTCCATGGTTAGTCGAACCATATGAAATCTTATAGAAATTTGGATGAGTAGAATACCAAGTATCATTAAATCCAAGTTTATCTAAAGAACAAAATGTTTTACATGTTTTGATGTTAATAAAGTATGTTCCAAATTAATCTCATATATTTATCACCAAAAGTAGTTCGGTGAGAAGTGAACCTTTATTATAAAGGGAAACCTATTTAGATTCTTTATTATAGAGAGAAATTACGGTGGAATAAGGCAATTCACTAGGTTAAGGTTTTGTTGAGAAACCAGATGGTTGGAGAAGCAACATGAGAATATGTAAATTCCATAAGGGAAATGTCTCATAACTGTTTTATTAAGTGAATGAATATTGAGATGACATAATTTCTTGAATAGGGTGGGGAAGAATATTACAATCTAGGTACATATAAAATAATTTTATTTAATTTTTTAATTAAATAGTAAAATTCATTATAAACGAATAATTAAATAAGTGGTATTTATAGAAATTAAGGAATATATACTGATAAAATAGTGACCTCACACATGAGAGTATAAATTAAATTTTTTTATCTTATTAGTGAAAATATTTTATATTTACGTCATTGATTAAGTATAGAAATTTTTTAAAATTTTAAATTAAGTGTTGGTATTTTTGTGAGACATAAATATTTATTTAAGATTTCGTAATTATTATAATTATTTAAATTAAAATTCATCTTCATAAAATATATTCAAGAATTAATATTTTGTGGTATTTATATTACAATATAATTTTATGAGACCTTAATTAATTATTCAGTGTTATAAAATAAGTTATAATTTTAAAATAAATATTTTTTCGAATAAATGAAGATTTTAGATGAAAATTAAATTTCTCATATTTTTAATAATATTTTAATAAATTTAGTTTATTTTTTTTAATTTTGTACATGGAAAAATGGTTATGATGAATTTTTGGGATTTTTCTAAAATAATTGGTTTTAATTAAATAGTGAAATACAATAATTTATGGTATATAACATTTTAAGTTAGATACACTATTTATTGAGTCATTGTGGATGTAAGAAGAGTAATATAGAACTATCCTTATCTATTTACTATATTTAGTCTTGATAATCAATACTATTCATAGTCTTGAGCCAAAATAATAAAATAATGAATAAAATGACTAGACAACACTAATCCCCTCCACTATAAATACCACCCCTCACCACATATTCTCCTCATACATAAAAGACTTGTATCTTGTCTTATTTATACCCAATTATATTTCCAAAAATACTACCCATGTCTAATACCTACTGGTCTCAACAAAAAGGAAAAACCATGTTTTTTAAGGAGGTTCTTAAAGAGAAGAATTACCAGAGGTAAAATCCTCTTTCGTTTTTTTAATTTCTTTTATTTTATTATTCTCTACTCAACTTACCTAATAATAGTGACATAATAAATTCAGTATCTTTAATATACTAATATTTTATTGTGTTATTGGAATATCAGTCATCAAAACTCTAATCTTATCCTCTTATTCTAAAAAATGAAAACATTGTTCGTTATGTGTAGATTTACCATCATCGTGAATGATGTGATTTTATTTTCATTTACCACAATCAATTATGGTCATAAAACCATTATTATTGTTAAATGAGATTTTATTATTGACATTATAAGTTACATAATGATATTAAATCATTATATAAACATTATTTTAAATTAGATGATATACATTTGTGGTGGTCTTTAAATCTGCCAAAATAAATTAAATCATTTTCATTAAAGTTTTATCTAATGAATCATCCCCATATCATAAAATATGTTAGAAATAGATCATATAAGGAATTATAAATATTAATATTTCTTTTTAATAAATAAATATTACTCATTATACTATTGTACATGAGTTTTGAACACATTTGAAGGAAGTTTAATCTAAGGTAAGGGATTTTTCTTTTAAAACACTCTTTGAAGCTTATTTTAACAAATTTAAAAAAGAATGTTTTTAAAAATAAAAATAATGAGCATATTTTCCCAATTTCATAATGATTTAATGTTTTGATGTTTATTTACAAGATTACATGTTTATTTAGAAAGAAAATTATTTCCATTGTATTTGTGAAGTATTCTTTTAAAAGAAGTGATTTTAGTGAAGAATTGTTTTTATGATTCAAGTATTCATATTTTTGGATTATGTTATAGTTCTTAGAGATTGTTTATGATGAGGGGTGGGACTTATATCTCCCTCTAATATAATGGATATGTTTATATTTTATGTTGACTAAAATATTTATTCAAACTGTAACTGGGATGGTTATACCATAAGGTAGCCATGATGGTTACATCATAAGGTAGCCCTGAGGGTCACATTATAAGGTATCCATGAGGGTTAAAATATTAATTAATTATATAAGATACCTAAATCATTTATTTATGATTTCTATGATTTGTGTAAATCACAGGTTTTTACAAAGTTGTTATATGATTCTTTAATAGCGAGAATTATATCTTTGTATAAATGATTTCATATGTTTATAAGTATTTATGGAATAACAATTTCTTTCCCAATTTCGTGTCCCTTACCAATGTTTTTTTTGTCAACCAAATTTTAAAATTGTTTTTTCACAGGGTTTAAGGATTGGTAAGATAAAAGAAGCCAAGATAAATATTACGAATAATTTTTATGAAAAGAATTCTTATTTTATTAAATTTTTTTGTATTATGGAAGAAATTGACACTTTTTTAGTAGTACAAAATTTTTACTATTGTTGGATATTATGTATTAATTATAACCAAATTCTCTCAAAAATATAAATCGAGAAGATATTTGTTTATGTAATAAGTTTATTTTACTTGAATGAACTTGATTATTTAATGTTTAATGTTGGGTCCTTATATAAATATCAAGGAAAAATTTTACCAAAATTTAAACCTCAAGATACACCATTCCTAGAAGGTAAACCTCAAGTAACACTGAATCTGAAAGGTAATTAATCATTACAGTTCCCTCAAACTTATCAAAAAAGTTTATTAATGGCACCTAACGATTTCTGAAATACCCTAATGTAATCCTAACCCAAAGGATCATATCGGTCTATAACCTAGTAGACTGGATTAAAAATTTAAGAAACCAAACTAGTTATCCCATTTAAGAAAAACCTCTATCCCACCTCCTCGGATCTTTATAAAAAACATTAGAAACATTATCTATCTTACTTTTCCAAGGTGATCAATAAGCGCACAACCCTATCGGGATCTCACAACTCACAACCCAATCCCAAAGTTCATTATATAACCTCAACCTCAAAGGAATCCTCCCAAAAAACTCTCATGGTCCAAAAACTAAACAAACATCCTATAAATATCGAAAGGATTCCACCATCATGATCTATATAGAAAAATTATATGAATGAATAAATCAAAAGTCCAATTATAACTCCAATGAACTAAGAATCCCCAAACCCCCTTGCTAAGAAAAGTACCCGACATATACATCTGAGTACAAGGCAAGCAACATGAATGGTGAATCAGGACATATACTTCTATATGGAAAAGGAACACCCAGGGTCAACCTATAAACTAGTATATGAACATGAATAAATGGGTTTTTGCCATGTACTATTAAATTTCCAGGCCATACATGTGTTCTTCTTATATACTATTACATGACCATGTAACCCTCACATGGGGCGTCTTTACATGAACTCATCCACATCGAAAAGTACCACTATATAGTGTCTACCTAGGGTATACAATGTGTAATTCCCAAAACTCAATCTATCCATGTACATGACTACATTTCTAAGTACATTCCCAATCACTACTATACGACATGTACATGTGGTATACGAAGTGTACTTATAAAGGGTCATATTCCCCAAATATTAAGAACACACGATAAGTGTTCATAAAGCCTCACATTATGTGATCATGATTTATAAATGGGAAACACCTATGAATCCCCCAAAACTACTGATGTTCCCTAAAACTCACCAGATTAACCTTTCAGGGGACCCTAACAACCCAAAAAACAAGGGTAAATTTTTTAAAAAACTAAACTATAGGGATTTAGAACATAGAAAATTTAAAAGGTCCTATATCAGAGAATAACACCAGAAGCATTGGACCAATTTATGATCTGAAGTTGCTTTATGATGATCCAATGCAACCCAAGATCTGTGGTGACACCTCCTTCTCCCTTTCTCTCCCTCTCCGCTCTCTCTACATTCTCTCTACTCTCTCTCATTCGAGTACCCTTATGGGAGGGGTGTGACCATGAAGAAAAATGATTAAAATGGGAGAAGTGATGTAAAAGGAGTAAATAAAGAAAAAGGAAAAATAAAAAGAAAAATAATAAAAATATGAAAAAGAAAAAAGAAGAAGAAAGGTGTCCCGACGTAGACCTAACTCCTGACGGAAGATTATTCCTTTCGTTGGAAAAAACACAACTATTTAGGAATCAATTATAAAGTCCTAATTCCAATATAGTACTCTAAACTGAAGATATCAATGAATGATCATGCATAGATAAATAATATTTAACTAATTAAATATTAAATATTCCTCTAAAATTTTTATGGGTCACAATTCCACCAAACTCTTACCCTAAGGTAAACACAATATTCCCAGACCAATAGAGTGGTAAAAAAAATCATCCGATATCTCTAAAAAGAGGAAATTACCATTTACACCCTAAAAACCATATGTGATAAAAACAAATAAAATTTCCCATATTTTCCTAAAATTGGCATGACTTGGTTCAATACTATATTTTCATCGGATCTCTCTTTCCAAGTAATCCTTCAAGATAATCCCAAAGTTCTTAATATACATTTAATATTTACACAAAAATGTTTTCCTTTTATATTTCCATTTCAAATTTATTTTTCCCAATATTATATGATGAATTTAATATTTATAGTATACTGAATATTGTTATATTAGGGGAATAACTATTAATAACCTCTCTCATTACGCTTAATAAAAGTAAAAATGTTAGTCATGCGTATGTGGAGACTACTATGTCCATAACATAACATGTTTATTTTTCTTTCAAAACCCAATAGGGATGGGTGTTATAATAAATTTAATAAACCATTATGATATTTATAACATTTTTTAGGTTCTAAAAATAAAAAAATCATATTACCCATTTCTTCGATGTTATGGAAATAAAATCATTGTCCATGCATACATATGGACTTCCACCTCCATGAAACGGTGTATTCTATTTTCCACTACCACCTTCATTGAAGGTTATAAATAATAATTGAGAAGTATATATGATATATTTGAGTAATATATATGTTGGATATGATTATTGATGGATAAAAAATTTATGATTATTTTTAGGTAATAAATCAATATCAAAATAAATAACCCTAAACTAATTCTTCAATGATTTGGTTTTCTTGAAACACTATAGGAATCCCATATAATAGGAATATGACATTATAAGTCACTATAAAACATATAACCTAGTAGCATATATTACATAGTAATTATGGTCTTGGAATTAATAAATGGGTACTAAAATCAACATCATATACCATGAACAAACAATTAGATTTACTAACGCCCAATGGTAAAAATTATTGATTACTAGATAATATATTCATAATAAATGATCAAAAATGAAGTACAAAAATGATAAATTTATTTTAGTATGGTTTTAAATATATTATTTATATAGTTATTTGTTTATTGTGGGATCTATCACTCTAAACTAATTAAGAATAATGTTAATGGGTTTTAATTAATAAAATATTTTTCATGAATCATAATCACTCCTCTATTATTATGATATTTCAATATTTAATTATCCCATCATGTGAAGATTTTATGTTATATTTCTATCTTATTTCTTGTGTAAATCAAATTTCATAAAAAATTAATTTTCATTTATGAATATGTTATTTCATAAAAAAATTAATTTTGTTATGAATAATCTCTCTCTATTTTTTTTTGTATTTTTTTTCTATATTATTTTTTTCTTCGTGTAAATATTCTCTTTTCCCTAGGGAGAATCAAATTTTTTTAATCTCCAATGATCTTTATATTTCACTATTTTAATTTTAAAAAACTATTTTCATTATCCATTAAATGTTGGTTTTTAGTAAAGGTGTTTTAAAATATCTAAAAGTGTTTTAATTACCACGATATAATAGAATTTCCATTTACTTAATATATTTATATATATTTTATTTTAAATAAAAATAAATTTTATTGATTTTTTTAAACTAATGTTTTCATAATTGTTTATTTATCTTATAAAAATAGTTTTTTAGGAAGGGACTTGAAAATAACATCATTTTAAGATGATATTAAAAACACTTTGTAAGAAAAACAAATTTTGTGATTTCATTTCCACTATCAAAGGATTATTGTTTGATAAAGTAATGGTTCATAAATTAATCTATATGTGATCTTTTTTAGATACTCCTTTTGGGTGATCATTTTTTTGGTATCAAATGATCATGATTTTTTATGTGATACATTCTTTGAAATTTTTGAAACCCTTTTTAAGCCCATGTATTATTTATGATACGATGATAGATTTGATTTTATGTTTACCTCATATATATGGATGATTATGGGTGGGGTTCAATCACCCTCCAATGAATTAGTAAAGGTTTTATATCTCATGAGATAACTATTGGAATTGAGAATTTAATGATTTTTATTTTATGGGAATCTAGTATAGAATGATCAATTCACTATGGGTATCATGAATGGACGAATTTGCAACTATGTTATGGTAATACTATCGTGATTCTTGCTCCATTACTATATACATGCCCATGATTATATTTTTCCACTTCATTTTTATATGTTGTTATTTACTTGCATGTTATGAGAAAGTTTTATAATATTTTATATTCTAATTTCATCATTCTTTCATATGTTATGATTTTATGTTTTGTTTGATTTTAATTACTTCCTTATAAACCTTGTTTTTAAGTCCTTTATTAGTTCTTATGTTATTATGGCATAATCTACAATGATAAATAATGTTCTATATCTATGATTGATGATCTCTTGATATTTTTATCTGATATTTCTCCTTTGCTCAAGTTTCCACTCATGTTTAAAATCTAATTGTAATGAATATTCAATAATTTTCACTTAATGAGCATTCCATATCACCCATGTTATGATGGAATAATACAAAGACACATAAGAAGGGTGTGTATGGTGTATTTTTGTTAATCTTGAAGGATTATTACCTTTAACTTTATTTTCAATTTATGTATATTTGAGAATTATCTTTTATAAGTAGTTTGAGAAGTATATAAACCTTGAATAATAACACATGGATTTTTATAGTGGTTTAGGGCACAATGATCCCCTAGTCCACTCCACCAACACTCTCTCTGTGATCTTGTGGATTTTCACTGGACATGTCCTCTTATCACAAGACCTTTATAATTAAGTTTAGGTAGTTAAAACCTTTACAACAAGGATTTATATAGCCATATGTTTCTTTTACCTAGAACCAAATTATATATATCTTAGTCTGAGAAGCTGATTATCTTCCATGACTGAGACCAAGTATCCAAAACTACAGTAAATCAAAACAGTTTTATTTGATTTTATAAATAGGTTGTTGTAAAAAATTGAATTACAAACTGGCAAAATATAGGTATTTTTCATCAAATATAAATATATTAGGGAAAGAATATATTAGAAGTAATCATATTTGAAAATGATATTCAATAAAAGTATAAACTAAAAAATAGAAGTAGTTACACAACAACACAAGGTTAAAACATGTATGTATTCACCGTGTAGATTCTTCAGAATAAAAAAGTCATTTAATATTCTCTTTCTCTATAAAAGTATGATATTCAAAAATATATTTCATATATTTGGTGGCACAAGAATCATTAATAACATTTTCATATACATATAAAACTTTTCCCTCTTTCTGTTGAGATGATCTAAAAATGTCACCTGAAAAATCATAGTAATTCAAATTTTAAATCATTCTAGAGACTCATAACTTCACTTAGAAACATGATTGATTTACTTCATTGAATATGATCCTTTGAATCATTCATAAAACCTTTTTAAGTTGATATTTAATTCTATCAATACTATTGAATAAATCATGGATAATAACTTTAATTTAAACTTTATTTTTGAGTAGTTAAATATAGGGTTCCATCATTTGATGAAAAAAATCAAAATCTAGGCTTGACAACATATGGTTGATTACAAAATTAGCGTTAATGTACCAATTTTTTTTTCTTCAAAGGTAGGTTTCCTAAAAAATGTAGGGTATTTTATCCACCCAATCCCTTTTCTTAAACACAGGGATTCATCCAAACGTATTATTTCAAACGTAGAGTTTTTGAACTATACATCACACTTACAAACGTAGGGTATGAACAATGTTTCTAGAATATGTTTGACACCAGTTTTATATTAAAATCTATAGATAATATAAAATTCTGGATAATTATATTCCTAAAAACTACTTAAAGTAATTTCATAATTAAATCAAACAAGTTTATTTGTGAGCATCAAAATCAATAAGATTTATAGTGTATTTTCGAGACAATACATTCCTTACAACCCATTTATTATGTTTCTATTCCTTTAGTTATATAGATGATTATATCATATGATATGTATATAATAGGGTATATAGGAGGAAACTTATGGAGAAATATCAATGTGTGTTATAAAATAATATGTTTTTGTCACAAGTCTCTATGACACTAAAACGTTTGGTCCTAGGGTTGTATGGGTATTTGTGAGATGTATTAATTTAACCCTGGAATCAATTTAGTATTTTTGTATGTTTATCTTGGGTTATGATTTTTGGTATCAAAGGTAGGGTAATGTTATTTTACAGATTAGTTTAGATAACCCTAGAGAAAACCATTGTGATGATTCTGATTATAGGAGGATATTGTGAAATTTTGATAATGAATTGAGTAAGTGGTTTTCCTAGAAATAAATTACTATTCGGATATTGGAAACTGGTTACAGATATGGAACATATAAAAATATATTTAATCTCTCCAAAAAAGGTTAGTTGAGCATTGAATCAATCACACTTTGATGCATGATAATTGGGATAATGATTACACACCTGGATAGACACTCTTAAGGGATATTCTTTGGTTGATCATGTGATCTCTATGAACTGCTATAATGGATTGAGTTACAAGTTACATTGAAGGATAATGTTGGAATGTGTAATATTACCCAACATAAAGTATCCCGCACCAAACTAATATTGATATTTATTGAACTAAAGGAATTATAGTCCAACATCAAGATTTAAAAGTGAAAGACTCATTAAGGATGAATTACTTTTATGATTATTATAATTCATATTTATTGATAATGTTTCATCACTCATGTAAACCATTTTGGTATTAGTAATGCTTGTAAGTGAAGGTAAACAAGGGTGTGAGGGTTAATACAAACATTACATAAATGGAAAACACATCAGAATAAGATATGGACTGATAAACCATATGATTATTCCAAACCAACTATCAAAAAATTAGGATTAATAATGTGAAAAAATGGATATTCCAAAAACACCAAATAATAGAAATGTGGAGTCACACATATGTTTAGTTTATAAAGACTATGGAGGAAAGAAGATTAAATTTACTTAGTTGAAAAAAAATGGGAATAAACAACAAGGGAATATCTTCATTGGGACTAGAAGGTGAATTACTTATTGAAGAAGGGCTCATAAGCATCAAACTATTTAGAAACAAATGAACAGTTTATTTAACATGATTTACGGTAATAGAGTTCATCCTAAATAATTCAATATCATATTTTTGGGGAACATGGGAATTATCGAAGCCAATGATCAAATCCTAGGACTAACTAAGACAATGATTATCACCAACCTCTACGACTAGGATTACAATGTAAGGACTATGATAGCAATACCCTTTTTAACACCTCAGGCTTCCACGATTCGTTTCTCTTTGAATAATAAAATTGCATGTGATGTAAGAAACACTAAGTTCAAGCGCACCACGACCAATCAAACTAGCCGTTTAGAAAGCGGTTATGGATAGTAATACCCACATTTTTAATTTTATATATATCCCATATAATTTTAACATTCATATTTTGTGTTTCTTATACATAATATAAGGACAGATTCAATTATTCAGATAAAAGAAGTATTTTTCAAAAAATGAAGTTTTTCTACCTTTTAATAGAGAACCCTTTATAAATCCAATATTCGAAATTTTTATATGTTCTATTTGAAAAAAATAAAATTCTTCTTTAGAATTGGGACATCAAAATTTTTTTTGGGAAAATTTTAGTATTTTTCTGATAAAATTTATTTTTTATGTATAGTGAAAAATAATGTATTTTAATTCAAAACTTCCTTTTAATATAGTTTATTTATATGGTTATATTTTCATTTTAATTTTTTGTAAAGTGTAATTATATTTAATTTTAACCTTTTAATCCAAAAATGGGCATTTTAAGTAATTTTACATTGAAATTGGAAATAAACAAGTGACAATATTTTGGTAGTTATTATTTTTAAAAACACGCTTTTTTGTTTTGATAACGGGAATTAATTTTAAATTAATTGATGCAACTTATATGTTTTGAATTTGGTAAAATATAAATAATTTTTGAATTTATAATATCAAATATATCTTAGGATGAACTTTTGGTATTTTTTTTTGAAAAACATCAATTTTTGATGAATAATGAAAACAATAAGTAGTAGTTAAAAAAAACTTTTTTCATTTAAATGAAATTTTACCACTTCTGTGAATTGAATTTCAAAAATCCAACATACATATTTGTTATTAGTAAGTAAAATTTGGTTCAATAAGTTTCAAATAATTTTTGGTAAATATTAAATTTTGACTTTTATTTACCACGGTTAAAGGTAAATAGGGTAATTTAAGGTAAAAATAATATTATAATAATATTAAATTACCCTAAAATGTGTCCTAATCCTATTGGATGATAAATTTCAGATCATGGGAATATTTGGGTCTATTTTGGGACCCCATGGATCCACTTAAGAGTGATAATGACACTTTATATTAATTAATTTTAAGTAATGACCAAAATGACATAAACATATATCTTTTAGTTAATAAATTCTTAAGTGGTGTTATATAAGTTATATCTTTACTTATAAATATTCATTTGAAAGATAAACTGATTTAATACATCATGGTATCTTTTTTATAATTTTTATACATCAAATAAAGGAAATTGTTTAAGACACAATAATGATGCAGTGTTTACCTCATTAATGAATGATTTAAATAAATAAGATAATAAAGATTGAACAAATATCCAAAATATATAAAATTATTATTGGAAGATTTTATTTCAAACAAGAGTCATCTTATCTTACAAAGTAATTAGTTATTGACCTTTAGAAACTGAAAATAATTATATAATAAAATAATATTTTCAAACTTTCCTAAAGAGCCCCTCCACCCCTTATAAAGATCCCTCACCTCTAACCCATTACTCACACTTCTCATGCTCCTTGGCTCCTCCAAAGTCTACCCAAATAATCTCTCAATATACCCCTATTTAACCAATAATCCTTAAATTGTGTAGAAGGATCTTCAAGAAAACACTTTGGTTCAAACCAAATGGAGTTACCCGATTTAAAGGTAATGCCTACTCTTAAGTTCTTTTCTTTAGTTTTACTTATCCAACCCCGTAAAATATTTTATTACATTATGTTATAAAAAAACCAGTATCCTAAACATTATAGGTTGTTGATATGATAAGTATTATAACTACACTTACACACACCTCTGTCTAATGGGTAAAGATCTTACTGTTTCTGTGGATGGCGAACTACTGTCTCATGAAAGGATGATTATTCAATCTTATCCTACCACATCTTATGGTGGACATTAAGATGGAAATTGTTTTATATGTGATACATATTGTATTTATATTGTCTCTATAATGCATTATTTTTCATTTATATCATACCTTTATGCTTTCCATAATGGGTAAATACGATAATTTCATTTGAGGAAGTACAGACTATCACGCCCTCAAAGTGATTTGACTCGTTCATTCCATACGTGGAACATATAAAGGATGGAGTTAATTAAATTACTAAACATATATACTATAATGGAATTATAATATACGTATGTATTATTAATTTTTCATTCCTTTAGATATAAAATAGAAATGAAAGTAGCGTTCATGCGTACGTACGACTTACCGTCTCCATGGATGGTGCATTTTATTTATTAACTTAAAATGATATGGAATATTATAAATACATATAAACTGGATATATATGATATATATGATCTCTAAACCATGAATATCATTTTGGAGATAATTTAATGTTGACCGTATGGATAATCTGTAATTATAACAAGTTCATTTATGACTAAAGTTCCAAACATCGATAAAATGACCGATATGAACTCAAACAATTAACTAATTGTTATAACATGGTAATATGTGATATAAAAGGAATAATAAACATGAAAATTTTTCTTAAGGAAGTATAAATTAACTTAATTTTATTATTCAGGAAGAACACATAACATACAAGTTTAGTTGGACACGAGGTAAAGGGTTTCATATCTCACTTTTAATTCCATGAGATTTCCATTTTCCCCATATTTATTACATGTAGTGTATTGTGTACTGAAATTTGATATATATTATCATTATTATTTTTAGATTCATGGTATTCTATGATTAATTTTGTGGTTATTAACTTTTGTTCATATGATTATATTGATTACAACATGGTAATGGGTTTTCATCTCACATTTATTCCTTTGAGATTCTTGTTATATTTGCCACTATTACCATTTGTGTGGTGTATGTACTACCAATGATTGTATTATTTTTGTAATATACTTTACTTTATGGGTATATACATCATAATTGTGTGATATTTATTTCATGGGGTGTATGTTTCGTAAGTTACCAAATCGTTATGGTAATTTTAAGTTTTAATTTCCACTTATTAATTTTTACGCAAACTTCATTGATTATTTTAGTGAAAAATCATGTGTGAAAAAACTATTTATTTACTTATATATTAATTTAAACTCCCCTTTGTGTGGATATAATTTTGATACACATAATAACTCCATTGATAAATTCTCAATTCATCGATATAAACTTGATAAGAGTAATTTTAACTCAATTTCTATTCATTGAGTTAAACATCCAAGTCATTGGTGTTGTTTTTACAAATATATGTGTGAATGTATTATGATTGATTTACACTAAGTATAAAATCAAATTGATTTTATTTATATTTTTGACACATAAATATGTCATTGATTTATCCTTAACCTAAGGATACAATCTTTTTAACAGATTTCATCTCAACTTACATTCCATTGAGACTTCTTTGTTGTTATTCACCAATTCACTTTTATATGGTGTATATACTGTACATTTACATAGTATATCATGAATACATTTATTCTCAGGATATTATAATATTTTTGTTACCTAAATTATTTTTATTCAAGTGTCTTACATTTGGTTAGTAACTCTAACTAAAATATCATTTTAAATGTTTTAAAGATTTATTCTTCTAAATATTTCTCATTAATGTCCATGTTTTAAAAATAGTTTTAAGGATTCATTTATATGGACATTACTATTTTAAAATTAAAATTCCTTTTAAAATTTTCAAAGTGGTATGAGACACTGTGATTCAAAAATCCATTTTAAATGGCTTCTTGGTAAATAGTGAGACTTTTAAATGTTTTCAAGAAAAAGGGGGATATTTCCCTCAAATAGTTTTTATGCTTATTTTCATCAATGTCAATATCCTTAATTATTCTTGATTGAGGTTAATTTATAATAATACAATATTTTATTTTGTATTGAATGAGTTACATTTGACTATTAATGTGCTAGTGTTTTACCATTCATGATTTGTGGTTAAAATATTGACATTTCATATGCTAGTTGTAATAAGAATATTTAGATTATTTTTCAAAAATTTTATATGAGGAATGAATTGGACTTAGTAAGTGATGGGTGGACCCCTTTATAGCTCCTCGATGCATCGGTAGGTCTCATGAGACAAAATAGTGTCTTGGAACAAGGTTTTGACAAAATCTTATTTGTAGTCTTGGAATGAGGCCTTGACTATGTGGTTATGATGTTCAGCATATGCATTTCATCATTATAAAATTGGATATTGATATTTAATGTGATTATTAGACTAGTTTAATATCCATTGTAATAAGTAAATGGAATTATTAGATTTATATTTTCCATATTATGCTGAAATTTATGTTTAAAAGGCTTGTGTTTTAGTCTTATACATTGCCTAAAAAGTTTATGATTATTTATGATAGCTCTCACTATATTGTTATCCCTAATGAGAATCTGAGCTCACCCCTTTCTTATGTTTTCTTTTCCTAGGATGTGAAGAAGTATATTATGTTTAACCTATAAGGATAGGCCAATAGATATGATTGTGTTCAAATAGGGACAATGTTGTTTTTATTTATTTCATAATGTAATGTAAAATTTATGTATGTATCTTATACTTACATTGCTACTAAACTAATTGGTATTTCGAGACTTGATCTCTTGAGATCATGGTAATGTTATGTAATAGTGCACCAACTCTGGGTAAATAGTGTCAGAGAGTTATAGTTTGTATCAGATGAATTTTATTATAAACCTTGGAAACTAGATTTTGAAAAACTCTGATCAGAGAACCTTACCCTAAGATAGACTTTGGGGATTAGTATAGAAGAACATCCAAAATTTTTGGTATTGTAAATATTATGTGTGTTTTCCAAGAAATACATCCCTGTCTGGATACGAGTAGGTAGAGGCCTCTCTAACACAGATGTACCTAGGGGTAAAACTCGAAAACACCGCTTTGAGCTAGACTCAAACGGGAACTGGTGCATGAAAACAAGCCTTGTTGCACTCTTGGTTATGACACTCCTAGAGGATATGTTTAGGATAATTCACATTTTCTTTACAAACTGATATAAAGGATTTTAAAATAAGATGAAAATAAAAAACCTTGGTTAATCAAAAGGTGTTTTAGATTGAAAATAAGGAGTCATTAAATTCTCTAAATGATTTTATGACTGTTGTTACTTACACAATGATTTCTGGTTTTAGTCAATGGTAGGATTCCAAGGAATTCATAGTAACATTGAACATGATGTACAATGTGGTAACAGTGGTGGAAATGAGAAACACATTGGAATGTTGATAGGTATAAAAGATGTCATATTTATACCAAATCGTTTTTACAAAAATATGATCAACATCATATATATTAACCAAATCCCAGACTCAACAAAGATGGGAAATGTGGTGAATGATAAGATCTTCAGCAGTGGAGACCATGGAGAAAAAAAATCTTAATTTCCATCATGTAAGAAATATGGAAGGAGACACCTAGGAAAGTGTCTCAATGGAATAAAGAAATGATCTTTTGTGGGAAAGAAGGACATAAAGTAAAGTATTTCTGAGGAAAAATGAAGAGTACTATGGAAGAAAATAAAAATGATCCCAAGAATTCATTTACAGTCATTTTCCGTAAATGCAGGGGATCTGGGAATTACCCAAGTGAATTACTTATTCTATAGGATAACCTCTTGGTAAAGGGGGAACTTATGTGGAAATAAATGGATTGAAAAATGTTGAAAAGTATTAATTCTCTCTTTTGATGGGATTACTTTGGAAGACTTTTCTCTTTTATGTGTAACCCTGTAGTTTGTTATGTGAAAATTCTATTTGAAGAAGAATTATATTTTCTATTGCAGATATAGTTATAAAAAACTATTTGGGTTTATATGATCCTTGAATTTGAGGAAATGACAAGTTATTAAATTTTGGTATAAAAATAAGAGGTATAAGATAACATTTATGGTAAAATTATGTTATGGTTATTTTGAGGAATTTATCTCATTTTGGGAATGTTGTAAAATATTTTTTTTTGAAAAAGGACAACATAGAGACCGTGTGAATACCCATCACATCAGGAAATATTGCGGGAATCGAATCCACAACCAAATTACAACTGAGATTTATCACCTACCACCAGACTACATGAAGTCCCTGGTTAGTGTGAATAATTATTTTTAGTTAAATGATTTTATTGATCAATAATGATTTGATTTGGGATCTTATGTTTATCAAATGGATATCCTTAGTATAAGAAAATGATTTAGTGATTAAGTGATAAATGTTATTTTAGAAGATTTATACTCTATTGGGAACATTATATGCCAATGAAAAATAGAATACTATGGGATTTCATTTGAGGAGTAATGGTGAATTTTTATCTATTTTTTATTGTATACTTATAGTGATTAAGGTTATTTATGTAAATTATTAACTTATCATAGAGAATATGTGAATAGGTTAAATACTTTTATGTATGTGACTTTAAGAGTAGTCTATGTTACATGGAGATAAAATTTAACGTGGAAGACTACGTAATAAAATTCTTCAGAGTTTTGGTTTCCAATATAAGTTTGGATTATATTGGATGATTTTACGAAAAATTATTTATTGAATGGCATTTATTGAGCTTTGGGTATTGTTGGTTTAATATTAGAAATTAAAATTAGTATTTATTTATCTAAAGGATTATACTTTTTGTGGATTATCTGATCTTGTACTATCCATTTTAGTTTTGGTTATCATCTAAAGATAAGGGAAATTTATAGTTTATCCTTTGTGGATTATGTGATTCTATATAAGTTGATTCTAGCACTTCAGGTGTGACCAAGTCATCTTGAACACTCATCATTTGGGGTGAAAGATGAGTTTATGGTAAAAATTTGTTAAAGGATGGAACTCTATTTATGTAGTATTTTTTCTTATTCTATGAAGAAATTAATTCTTAAACCTTATGGAAATGATCTTAAACTGAAAAATATATTGTCCCAATACCATACGTTATTCCTCATAGATTTATGGCTTTGAGGGCCTCAATTTTACATTCACTTGTTTGTGATTGATGACCTCAATCAATCCCTATAAATATTTATATTTTTAGTCCAATTATAATTTCAACCAATGTTCTCTTATTAAAAATCATAATTTAGTGGTTACTTTTTCATTTCCCTTTTCCTCTTATTAAGAATGAATTTTATTAACCCTATTTCCAATGTGGGTTTTACACCAAGATATTTTTTATTTTTTAACCTTTTTTTTGGGGAACAATTTCAAATTGGGAGGACACAATTTATTGGAGGAGGGAAGAATATAACACCACAAGCTTCCATGATACACTTCTCTTTGAATAATACAATAGCTTGCAATGTACACAACACCGAGTTCAAGCACACCATGACCTATCAAACTAACTGTTTAAAGAGTAGTTATGAATAGTAATAACCATATTTTGAATTTTATAAATATCCCATATAATCTTAACATTCAAATTCTGTGTTTCTTAAACATAATATAAGGAAAAATTCAATTTTTGAGATAAAAGAAGTATTTTCCAAAAAATGTTTTTTTATACCTTTTAATGGAGAGCCCTTTAAAAATATAATATTTGACACTTTTATATGTTCTATTTGACAATATGAAATTCTTTTTTATAACTGGGACATCAAAATTTACTTTGGGTAAATTTTTGGTATTTTTCAGATAAAATTCATTTTTTATGAATAATAAAAAATACTGTATTTTAATTCAAAGTTGTCTTTTAATAAAATTTATTTATATGGTTAGATTATCTTTTTAATTAGTTGTAAAGAGTAATTAGATTATATTTTTATCATTTAATACAATTATGGTAATTATAATCAATTTCACTTTGAAATTGGATATAAACAAGTGTCAATCTTTTGATAGTTATTATTTCTTGAAAAACACACTTTTTGTTTTGACAACGAGAATTAATTTTAAATTAATTGATGAAAATTATTTGTTTTGAATTTTATAAAATATAAATAAATTTTTAATTTGAAATATCAAATATAGGTTAGGCTGAATGTTTTGTATTTTTCTGAAAAATATCAATTTTTGATGAATAGTTAAAACACTAAGTAGTAGATAAAAAACTGACTTTTTCATTTAAATGAAATTTTACCACTTCTGTGAATTGAATTTTGAAAATCCGATATAGATGGTTGTTATTAGTAAGTAAAATGCGGTTCAATAAGATGAAAATAATTTTTTGGTGAATAGTAACTTTTGACTTCTATTTACCGTAGTTAAAGTTAAATAGGGTAATTAAATGTAAAAATAATATTATAATAGTATTAAATTACCCTAACATGTGTCCTAATACTATTGGTTGATACATTTCCAACCATGGGCATCCTTTGATCGATTTTGGGACCCCATGGAGCCACTTAAGAGTGACAATGACATTTCATATTAATGAATTTAAAGTAATGACAAACATAAACATATATCTTTTAGTAAATCAATTCTTACTTGGGGTTATATAATTTATCACTTGGAATATAAGTATTCATTTTAAATATAAAAATATTTCATACATCATGGTATCTTTTTATAATTTTTAGACATCAAATTAATAAAATTATTTATGACACAATAATGATGCAGTGTTTACCTCATTAATGAATGATTTAAATAAATAAGATAAAAAATTAAAACAATATCCAAAACCTGTCTAATTATAATTGGATGATTTTATTTCATACAATAGTAATCTTATATCCTAATGTAATAAGTTTTGGACCTCTTGATACCGAAATCATTATATAGTAAAATAATATTTTCAAACTTTCCTAAAGAGCCCCTCTCCCTAATAAAAAGACCTCACGTCTAAACAATAAATCACACCTCAAAAGTCCCTCGGATCATTCAAACTCAGCCCCAATAAGCTCTCAAGATCCCTATCTTCCACCTAGAATCATTACCTTAGGAAGAAGGCACTTCAAGAAATCCTTTTGATTCAAACCAAAAGGAGTTACCCGATTTAAAGGTAATGTCTTCTCTTAAGATATTTTCATTTATTTTAATTCTCCAACCCCCTAAAATATATTATTAATTTATTTTATAACAAAACTAATATACTCAATATTATAGGTTGTTTATATGAGAAGTATTCTAACTACACTTACACACACCTCCATCTAATCGGTAAAGAACATAATGTTTCTATGGACGGCGAACTACTCCCTCACGAAACCATGACTGTTCAATCTTCTCCTACCACCTGTTATGGTGGATATTAAGATGGAACTATATTTACATGTGATATATATTATATTTATATTGTCTGTATACTTCTTTATCTTTCATTTATATCATAACTTTATGGTTTCAATAATGGGTAAATACGATAATTTCATTTGAGGAAGTGTGGACTACCGCCTCCTCAAAGTGATATGACTTGTTTAGGCCATATGTGGAATGTATAAAGGATGGATTTAATTAAACTAAATAACATAGATATTATAATATAATTATAATATACCTATGTATTTTTAATTTTTCATTCCTTTAAATATAAAATAGAAATGAAAGTAGCGTTTATGCGTACATACGACCTACCATATCCATGAACAGTGCATTTCATTTTCTAGCTTCAAATGATATGGAATATTATAAATACATATACACTGGATATATATGATATATATGATGTCTAAATCATTAATATCTTTCTGTAGATAATGGAATTTTGACCACATGGACAATTTGTAATTATAACAGGTTCATTTTTGATAAAAGTTCCGAACATCGACAAAATGTATGATATGAACTCAAGCAATTAACTAATTTTTATAACAAGGTAATAAGTTATATAAAAGGAATAATAAAAATTAAAAATTTTCTTATGGAAGTATAAATTAACTAATGTTTATTATGCAGGAATATCATGGAACATTCGAGTCAAGTCGGACACGAGGTAAGGGGTTTCTTATCTCACTTTTAATTCCGTGAGATATCCATTGTTCGCCACTTATTTATTGCATATGGTGTATTTTGTACTTCCATTTGATATATATTATCATGATTATATTTATATTCATGGTATTATGTGATTTTTTTGGTGGTTATTAACTTTTTTTCATTCGACTTGATTGATTACAACGTGGTAAGGGGTTTTCATCTCACATTTATTCCCTTGGGATTCATTATATATTTTCCACTATTACCTTTTGTGTAGTGAATGTACTGCCCATGATTGTATTGTTTGTCAAATATACTATAATTTATGGGTATTTAAATCATCATTTTATGACCCTTCTTTCATGGGGTGTATGTTTCGTCAGTTACCAAATCGGTAAGGGAAATTCAAATTTCAATTTACACTCATTCGGTTTTACGCAAACTTCATTGATTATTTTTCTCCAATATTATGTGTGAAATCAAAATTTATTTACTTATATAGTAATTTCCACTCCATTTTGTGTGGATATTATTTTGATACACATAATCATTCCATTTAAAAGTTCTCAAGTCATCGATATAAGCTTGATAAGAGTAATTTTAACTAAATTTCTATTCATTGAGTTAAATATCCAAGTCATTGGTGTTTTTTACAAGAATATATGTGAATGTCCTCTAATTGATTTAACATGAATAAATAATTATATTGAGTGTATTTATATTTTTCACACATGATTATGTCACTGATTTATCCTTAACATAAGGATACAGTCTTTATAAGGGATTTCACCTCAACTTACATTCCATTGAGGCTTCTTTGTTATTATGCACCAATTCACTTTTATATGGTGTATATACTGTACATTGACATATTATATCATGAATCCTATTATTCTTATGATATTATAAAGTTTTTATTACCACAATTATTTTTATTCGAGCGTCTCTCATTTGGTTAGGAACTCTAACTAAAATATCATTTTAATGTTTTAAAGATTTATTCTTATAAATCATTCTCATTAATGTCCATGTTTTAAAAATGGTTTTAACGATTTATTTATATGAAAATTAGTTTTTTAAAATTATAATTCCTTTTAAAAGTTTCATAGTGGTATGGGACACTTTGTTTCAAAAATCTATTTTAAACAGCTTCTTGATAAATAGTAAAACCTTTTAATGTTTTCAAGAAAAAGGGGGATATTTCTCTCAAAAAGCATTGATGATTATTTTCATCTATGTAAATATACTTCATTATTTGTTATTGAGGTTAATTTATTATAATACAATATTTCTTATTGTATTTAATGAGTTATGTTTGATTGTGGATGTACTATTTTTATACCATTCATAGTTTGTGGTTAAAATATTGACATTTCGTATGATATTTTTAATAAGAATTTTTAGATTATGTTTCTAAATTTTCATATAAAGAATGAATTGGACTTATTATGTGATGGGTGGAGCCTGCTATAGGTCCTCGATGCATCAGTATGTCTCATTAGACAAACTAGTGTCTTGGCACAAGGCCTTGATAAAATCTTTTTTTTGTAGTCTTGACATGAGGCCTTAACTATGTGTTTATGATGTCCAACATTATGAATTACATCATTATGATATTGTCTGTTGATAATGAATGTGATTATTCAACTAGTAGAATATATATGTGAATAAGTAAATATAATTATTCGATTTATATTTTCCAAATTCTGTTGAAGTTTATGCTTAAAACGATTGTGTTTTAGTCTTATACATTGCCTTAAATGTTTCTGATTATTTATGATAGTTCATGCTATATTTTTATCCATATTGAGAATATGAGCTCACTGCTTTCTTATGTTTTATTTTCCTAGGATGTGACGAAGTATATTATGTTTTACCTAGAGGGATAGGCCAACATATATGAGTGTGTTCAAAGGGGGCACAATTTTGTTTTTATTTATTTCATGATGTAATATAAACTTTTTGTATGTATCTAGTACTTCCAAGGCTACTAAACTAATCTATCTTTCGAGACTTGATCTCTTGAGATCATGCCAATGTTATGTAATAATGCATTGACTCTAGGTAACTAGGGTTGGGGTGTTACACCTTTTTTTGTTTCTAGATATTTTAAGTACACATACCCTCTAATTTGGAGAAATATATATTTTTATTGTAATATGATTCTATTAACAATATAATATCTAATAAGTTTTCTAATATCATTAAATCACTACTTAATTGATATGATTGTTTTATAAATCTTCTATAGGTATGATTATTTAATTTATATTTAATGTTTATAAGAATGTCCCTTCTATAAATCCTATTATCCTTACTTTGTATAAATTAAATACGACATTAATAGAAGATTGGTTCCCATGACTTAGAGTAAAAATTATCCGGAGTAAAGATAAAACATTTCATATTAACCTATGATACTCTATCAATGATATATATATATACACACACATATATATTAATTTCTTTCAGGGTAAAATTACATTAAACACACACACACTCAGACACCAAACACACAAGGTATAATGACATACCATATACTCCCAAGGGATAGCCCAGCCATCAGGACTTATTTATTTAGTACGTTTTTCGACGGCCTAGTAGGCACAAAGCCCATTACATGGCCCAAAGGCCCACTAATTGGCCTTCAATTCCAGTGTAGTGTCATGATAGAATCTTACTACCTACATCCGACCATCATCATGTCTGCATCACTGCCTATCTTTGTTATGCTTTCACCATAAACTGCCTGTGGAAATTCTCTCCCACTAGGATTTGAACTCAAGTCTCATGCAGGGTTACATGGAACCTTTTCCACCAAGGAAAGCTCCCAAATTTTTCTATAAATGATATTATAATAATAAAATCACCCAATAAACAAATTATATAACATGGTTTTTGATACTAAATAACAATATACACTTGGTCTGAAAAATTGGATAGAAACTCAATTCCAGGGATAAGCATATTCAAAAGAAAGGTAGATGTTTCCAAAGTTTGTATAGTTGATATCTCACTGGAAATTATAACTTTATTATTCTCTATAATTTTGGTACCCTTATCTATTTTAATTATTAAGTGGTAATTAAAATTTGAGGATTAAATATATTGGTGGGGGGGGGGGGATGTAACTCCCCAGGTTATTAGGATGCATGTTCATTCTATAAACTAAATGTTTATAATTATAAACACAATTTTTTGTATTTTTAAAATGAATTGAAATTGGTTTTATAAAAAATCATACAATATATGGATTAAAAAAATAAAATATTCTTCTTTCATAATAAAATGTTATAACAAAATAACATGTAACAATGTATTACACAACATGATTGATTACATCCATTAATACTGTAAAAAATTAAAAGGGGAAAATTAATTGAAAAGAATAATATCTCTAGAAATAGAAATTACCCTCAACCATATTCTCCTTTAAGAATCAACATTAGTACATTTTCGACTGCAGTAAAAAAGAATACTATAAAAAGAGAAATTATGTTGTGAGATATAAAATGGAAACTATAGAAATAATCTATTTGAAAGAAATAAGTTTACTAAGGTTATATATACATGAATGAAATTTGATGATTTCAAATACGGTCATTATAGATATAATCATTGAAACTAAGACCCTTGAAAATGTGGTTGTTACAAATATGGTTATTGGGCATACATCCAATGGGTATACTAATGTCGTGTATTATAAAGTACTAAATTAAAAATGTTATAAGTAATAATGAAAAAATATGATATTAAAATATTAAATATATATATGTTTATGCGTTATGTATAAATGTTAATATAATTTTTTTAATTCAATATGACTGATATATAAAATAAAATAAATATTTTAATATCAATTAGCAGTAAATACAAATTTTAGAATATAGATAAATAATTTTTTAGGTATTTGTAAAATCATATTTAGTATAAAAGAATTTTTTTTCAAAGAATCATTTTTATGTATTTTATATTTTATTTTAAAAGATTAAATTGAACACTTTTAAATTATTACAATATAATAACTAATATATTTATGGTTTTAAATTATAAATTGATATGAAATAACATTAAGAAAAATTAATGTTTTCAAATGCCATTTTTTCTATAAATGTAGTTTTTCTTTATTTTTTTTATTTTTTTTTTAAAATAAATTTTTATATTTTTATATTTTTATTAGTTAAAACTAATATTTTTGGTTTATAATGTAGAAATTAATATAGTATGAAGGTTTTATATTTTTCAAAAGAAAAAATATTTTCTGGTAAGTGGTATAAGATATCAGTATTGCAGAATTTTTTGGAAATATTAATATATAAGTATGTCATAAAATCCAAGAGTACCTTTTATTGATAAAATATGTATTTTATAAATAAAAATATACAATTTAAAATATTTATTAAATCATGATAACCTATATTTTATATTTTAAAATTAAAGTAATAAAAGTTTTAAAAATTATTTTAATACATTATAAATTTGTTATATTAAAATTGTTTTTGAACAATTTTTGAAATTGAATCAGAGAAAATTAATATCAAATTTAGTATCAGGGTTCAAATTATCTATTAGGGATTTTTTAAATTATAATGATTAAGTTTCCTTAGGTAAAAACTATTTATTGTTGTAAAGGCTTAAATAACAAATTTAAGAAATAAGCGATAAATGGATTGAAACATGCTAATTTTTTATAAATGAGTTTTTGAGAGATTATAATACTTATATCACCATATGCTCAATTATTTTCTATTTTTTTGGTCAGTTTACATGTTTAACATGTTCCCTATTTATATTAAGTTGAAATATTTAAAAAAAATCCATTCTCACCACTTATAAATTGAGACGCCCACAACCCCTTCAACACAACGCTAAAAATTATGTTTACTCTTAAAAATATTTAATCATTAATTTCTCTATAAACATATTTAACTATCATATTATTATATTTAGAATATATTTTCATAATACCCCCATTTATAAGTAATCCTCATGGAGAAACCCAAAGTTCCAAACGCAAGTTCAATATTTTCCAAAAATATTTTCCTTTTATCTTTCCAAATAAAATTTATTTTCATAAATATTATATAATTAATTAATAGTTTATAGTAAAATTAATTTATTTTTATTGTATTAATAAACATTAAAAACCTCTCCCATTCCCTTTAATAGAAGAAAAATGTCAGTCCTTCATATGTGGAGACTACCACCTCCACGGCATAATTTTATTTATTTTACTTTATTGACTTATTAGGAAGATAATAATAATTAATTTAATATATAAGTATGATATTTATAAAAAAAATTTTGTTTTGAAAAATAAAATTACTCCCTTATCCTGTACCATGTGATGGAAATCATCATCCATGCATACACATAGACTACTGCCTTTATGTAATAGTATATTTTTTATTTCACTACCACTATCATAGTTGTTTATAAACTAAAATTTAATATTATATATGATATATATGAGTAATAAATATTATAAATATTATTCTTTAAGGAATACACTAAAATTAACTATCCTTATTAGGTAATACATTAATGTTGTTAAATAAGTTGAAGTTAGTTCATCATCGATTTCGTTTTCATAAAATGTGATAAGTCAGTAATATTATGGGATTATAATATTATAGGTAATTATAGAACATAAATTAGAGTATCTTATATTATCTTTTAAATATAAAATTGGTATCAAATAATGTGTAGCGAATCAACATCATAAGGCATGCGTGAAACAATTGATGATATTGACACCTGAAGGTAAAAATAATGGACAAATAACTAACCTTTTTCATAATAAATAACCACAAATTAAGTATATAATAGAGAAATTTATATGAATAATGTTTTAAAATAATTTATTAGGATATTTATTTTGGTTTTATAGGATGTTTGAGAAATTTCGTTAGATATGGAATTATGGTAAGGGGTTTTTTTAGACAAATATTTTTCTTGAGTTATATTAACTCCACTTAAATTATAATCATTCAAGATTTAATTATCATAACATATCATTATGTAATTTTATATTTCCATATTATATTATAGGGAAACCATATTTAACACTAAATTATTAATCCTTAATTAATCTACTAGTAAATAAAAAAATATAATTTTTTAAGAATAATTCCCATTTCTTTTAATTTTTTTCTCCCTATATATGTTTTTACATCCTAAAATAGTCCTTATTTATCTAATGGAAAATCAAAATTTTTTACCTCTAATTATACTTATATTCCATTTTTTTATTTTAATTCAAAGGTTTTGTTGTCCTTTTTATGACATGGGTTTTTTGAAAAGGCATTTCAAAATATTTAAAAAGATTATATTTACAATGATATTATATACTTCCCATATTGTTCAAATTTTGACAGATGTTTTATTTATTATTGAGGTATTTTTTGGAATTTTGTTTCAATTAATTTTTAATTAATCTTATCTTCATCTTCAAAAAAAATGTTTTTTTATAAATTGTCATGAAAATAAAATCTTTTTAGGGCGACATTAAGATGGAATTTTTAATAATTTTTTTTATAAATTTCACTTTTATATTCGAAGGATTCTTATCTGATAAAGTAATAGTTCACAAATCACTGTTTGTATACTCTTTTTTAAATATTAATTTTTTGTGATCATGTTTTTTGTATAAAATGATCATGTTTTTTGTATAAAATGATCATGTTTTTTATTTTATATCATTTAGAAAAGTTATGAAATGGCTTTTATTCCCATGGGTTATTTGTAATTACATGAGTGTTTGGATTTTATGTGGCACTCATATGTATGATTGATGATGGGTTGGGAATTATATCACACTATAATTTATTTTTCAAGGTTTTATTTCTCATTTTATAAATATTGGAATTGAGTAAAGAATTATCACTACACTATGTTAATCGAGTAAGGAATTCTCACTCGACTATTGAAATCCTGTAGGGATTTCTAGTCTAATGTGTTTTGGGAATCACGTGTAAATTCTTTCTCTATTAGGATATTATTACCCTTAAATTTGATTATGACATTTATTTTCCAATATTATGGTTTATTTTTGGGATAATCCAAAGGTTTTTAATATAATATGTTCTAAATGTATTCCTCTTCCTTTTGATTTGATTTCAGGTTTTGTTTGATTTTCATTATATGGTTATACACCATTTTTGGGGAAATTTATTAGGTTTTATGTTTCTTTGGAATGGTCAATAATGATAAATGAATTTTTATTTCTGAAAGTTATGATACCTTTATCTTTATATCTAATATTTTTCCTTTATTCATGTTTTCCATCTTATTTATGATACATCTGTTATGACTAGTTGATAAATTTCCCTTACTAGAAATTTATACTACCCTCTTTTGTATGTTTCCACTCCCCATAATATGAAGATAATTATATCATATAAGATTTATATAATAGTTTTTAGATTAATCCAATTATAGATAAATGTTAATAAGTGTTATATAGTAAGATTTTTTTATAGCATGCCTCCAAGACACTAAAAATATCTATACTCAGGCTGTTTGTATATTTTGGGATGTATTATTTTAACCATGGAATAAATTTAATATATATATATATATATGTTTTTATTAGGTCTCTATAGTATTAAAATAATAATTCATGCATTAAAATTTGGCACTAATTATATGACATTACCAAGTTGATTAGTTCTAGAATTGGAGTAGTTTTATTATGTTCCCACCATAAATAGAAATCTAATTTTTGTATTTTTTATAAACAAGAATGGATTATCATTAAATCTTAAGAACCAGAGTTTTTCTACTGATATGAATTAAATATTTTATGTTATTTTGAATATGGTAAATGGATTATAAATTCTAGATATGGATAATCCTATTTATACAATTTTGAATAAGAAGTTCTTTGTTGATTCTACTCCCACCTACCTTTGGTATTGTCACTTTAGACATATAAAAATAAAACACATCTAAAGTATCCATATATGTAAAGTTTTTGTAACCATTCAATTATAAATCATTATATATATAGACATATTATTTATTAATCCAAATTAACAAATAACCTTTTAGTCGATAAGTTAAAAGGGCTAGTGTGCTATTAAATCAAATACATAATGTTCTATGTGGATCAATGTTAAATCAAGAATGTGGAAAACATAAGTACTCAGTTAATTTTATCCATGAATTTTGTTTTTTTGGATATGTTTTTGTGATATATAAAAATTATGGAACTTTTTGAAAGTTCATATTGTTTTAGAATGAAGTAAAAAATCATTTGGGTAAAAGTATTAAAATTAACGTTTCAGATTATGGTGGTGAATACTAGATCCAGAAATTCACTATGAATTTTAGGAATTGGGGAATTGTTTCAAAAATCAATCCTACTAGAACACCATTATAGCATCCCGCATTTTTGTCACATAAACTTTCATTACATTATACAAAACTGAGATCTTTAAGTTTTAGTGTCTTGGAAACCAAGAACTTAATACATGAAACAAAAAAAACATTCCTCTTAAACACTTGAAAGCCTTCTCCTTATGTTCATCATAGGTTCATTACTACATATCATAACCTGGGAACATACATCAAAAGAAAGGGTGAGCAGAAGGCCCAGTAAGGGAAACAATGGGAAACATTTAACATGTGAACTTGAGATACATCAACAATGTCATGAAAAAGAACTTTAAGGCATGAGAAATAAATCATGAGGCATATCATAATAAAAATGACGTTTTTCATAACTTGAATATGTGGCTACAACATTTAATATTGACAATCATTTCGTTTCACCAAGGTCCATCCCCAAGGTGTCATTAAAAATTACCAAGGTTATTCACCAAGGTATCAGTCTAAAAAGTCATCTCCAGAGATTAAGTCTTTACCCAATTCATTAGAGTGATATCTGGGAACACCCTTGACATGTATTTATTATAATGTGAGCCACATATATCATTATAAATCATTTCATAAAAAACAAATATAGCAAAAAAGGAATGGGTTTCATTTCATAATCATAAAGTTTAAAAACTGCTTTAAAGACATGATCTTTACGTCACTTTAAAACCCACAGAAAAGGAAGGTGTGTCTCATGTATGTAAATCCCAGAATTCAAAATAGAAAATATTGGTATATATGTGAATACCTATATATAAGAGATATCTTTGAGTATTCAATTAATAAAATAAAAGAAAATTATAAAAAGAGAGATACATTTTGAGACAGAAATTCTGCAGCATATCAACTATGTTTCGAGGTTTTAGAAAACATTGCAAAGAGAGGGGACATGGGTAAAACATTCATAAATGACCCATAAAACAGTATAGGGACTTAATATGAAGGATATATGAACATGGTAATAAAAGTTTAAGGACATACCATTTGAAATGAAAAATATGGAAGGAAGACAAAAATCAGATTTCTCTTATGAAAATCCCGCAGCCTAACGGCGTCACTTAAGCTTCAACCAAAAATGAATTGAAAGATAAAATTGGGTCTATAATAATATGAACATAAGAGTCCATTATGAAATATATAGATATCATACCCCAATATAATAAAAAGGAACTTGAAAGAATTGACATGAAATTAGAACTTTGAAAAAGAGAAGGGTGAAAGAATCCCTTAAAAATTTTGCTGCCTAACGGCGCCACTTAAAATTTCAAAATACTGAATTGAAGAGATCAAATGGGGTCTCTCATCAAATGATCATAAAATATCAGTATGATAGATATAGATATCATAACCCAACATAATAAAAAGGAACTTTAAATACTTTACATGAAAATAGATCTTGAAAAATGAGAAGGGAGAAAAAATCCGTTACAAAAATTTCGGCAGCCTAACGGCGCCACTTACAACTTCATAAAACGAAATAATGAGAGTAAGAGGAGATCTATCATTATATGAACATGAAAATGGAAGTAAGAGGAATATAAAATAACATCCTTTAACATAAAAACATGGAGCATAAAATAAATGACATAAAAGAGCTTACTTGAAAAGAAAGGGAGATGTCAGATCCCTTACCTTAAAACATAACTCTTAAAACTCAAATGTTGGGACCTTGAGAGATTGGGGTCACTTTGGGAGGACTCCTTGCGAGGTAATGAGGCCCGAACTTCATTGGGGTAGAGTGGGGAGTCGAATGGATGAGAGGATTGCTTGGTATTTATAGAGAAAGTGAGGGGACAAGGCATTAATGGCCAAGGGACACCTCATTGGTGGTTTTGGAAAAACCACGGGCTTGCACATGGTATTTGCCCATGGTATTGGCCAATTGAAACACCTCACACCTTATCTTACTATTCATAAGTCGAAAATATTGATTACATACTTAATACATCATTTAATGATGTCATTAAACACTCGTAAAATAAAAACTGTATTTTCCATATTCATCGAAAATTCAACTTTCTTAGAAAAAACCAAAAAATTCACCTTAACCAAATATCGATGCTCTGATTTCAAAAATGAACTCCATTTTATAAAATTAATTTTCTAAATATTTTTAATTTAATTTTTAAATAAATACACTATTCACCGAAAATTCATTTTTTTCAAAAAAATCCCCAAAAATTACCTTAACCTAATATCAATGCTTTGAGTTCAAAAATGAAATGAATTTTATAAAAATAATTTTCTAAATAATTGTTATTTAATTTTTAATTAAAAAAAACTATTCACCTGAAAAAAATAATTCTTGAATAATAATTTATGAAATCGTTATTTAACCATTTTATTGAATCACATTACTTAATCAAGATGCCTAGATTATATTAATACTTTCTTTAAGTGAGATTACTAATCCATTTAGTCACATTACTAATCCTAAGCATAAAATCACTATTCATAATTTACTATTCATCAAAAATTATGTTGATCTTATTAGACTCTAAATTTCGTACTAAACATAATTGTAGAAGACAATTTTTTGAAAATCATTACATATTTTTAATTATTTATCATTTACCTAAACATTTTTAAAATATCCTTTTTCTAAAATTCATTAAAAATATGCATACTATATTTTTCCGGACATTTGAAAATTCATAAACTTCATCATAAGAAGAAATCAAAATTTTTATTTAAAACAAAGGGTTACACAAGGCAGTTACGGTCTCCTTATATAGCCCCTTATCACACCAACATAGGACCTAAGTGTAAGGTGTGATAAGGTGAGACAATCCGAGGGAGGCTCGACCAACATTGCATGAGTAGTAATTTCTATCAGTTTGAACTTCTCACAAAGGAGATTCCGTTCTAGCTTCACACGATGAAGTTAGGCTTGGGTTAGGTCCAGTTCAAAGCCCAGTGGTGCTACCTCCTTCCCAAGTTCTGTTAGATGGGCTTCGCTCTGTCCAAGACTACTGGGTGAGGCCATCGAATCTTCATTCTATATTAATTAACCAAGATTACTTTTATTTAGAGACAATAATCAAAACATTTAGTTTCCAGTGGTCATATTGACCAATGGTCATATACATTCAAAACCCAACGGTATCATTTTAATTATACTCATGTTATCAAATGAAACAGTTTTGTTGAGTATAAAAATAAAATAACACAAAAAAATTAGGAAACAAGATTTATTCAAAATTTTGGGTCGTTACAATTTTCCCCCCTTAAGAAATTGTGTCCTCACAATTTTTCAAATTGGGTTTTGAAATTTCAATGAAAGTCCCACATCGGAAAAAGAGTCAGTAACACTATTACTTTAAAAGAAAGAGAAGGAAGTACAAAGGCCACCCGAGTTAACCCATACTAGGATTCCATGTTGGAAAATATGGATATGGAAGAAAAAACAAAGGGTCAAGTTCTGAGGGAGAGTGATAGAAAACATGATTAAGAGAAAGTTAACCATAAGAAAATGACAAACTTATGATGTGTGTAAACAATGTTTGATTACCTAGTAGGAAGCATAAACCAACAACATTTTTGTTTTACATTCCTTTTCATAATTTTGAAGAATTAATTTACTATATAGAACAAAAACATTTGGAAATATACCAACCTTCAAGTAGAATTTCATCCTTTAATAAGTTTATACCAAAACTAAAATTTTCTTCAAACGATGAGCATTCAAAACTACTTGGTCTCATCAAAGCACAAGAACCATCTTATAGAGAATCACATAATCCACCAAAGATTAATTATCTATTTCTTCTATCATAAAACATTATCCCAAAAACAGAAAGGGTAAGATAAAACAAATCTTCCAAAATAAATAACCCCAGAGGAAGGGAAACTAATTTAAATCTTAAAAGTTCCATGGTACTATCCAAATTTCATCATAGACCATTCCGTAAATAAATGTCCTTAAAAATCATCAAAATAAACCAAACTAAGATTGAAACCCAAATACAAGAAGGATTTGATAACATAGTCTTCCAAGGTAAACTTTATCATTCATCTCCAAACAACATCAACCACTCCTAACATCTTCTAACAAAAGTAACTAAACTAAACATATTTACCCCAAGTTAGGTTAATCATTTCCATAAGTAACCTAAACAACTATAAGTTCACCTTAAATTCATCGATTCTTTAAAATATAAGTCAACCTTTACTCCTCAAAGAAAATACCGTAGTAATCTATTTACCTTGATCAAATAGGGTTACCAAAATAGTGAACATCTTCCAAAATAATAATCATCTTTTAATCCCCTAATCATCTCTGTCATACTAATATGGCAATTGTCACATTTCCTATCACATTGGTTGTTGGGATATGTTCTTCCATTTTCCGCCATTAACTAAGAAAAGAAAGTAAAATTAGGGGCTTAAATACTTATCCAATAATCATGAAAAGGAATTTAAAGCATAGAAGGACAACTTTTAGAAAAAATGTATACCCTAACTTGTGATCCCCTAGGTTCCGATCTAGGTTATCCATGATCATATATTCTTATGTGAATATTTATTTTGTTTGATCTTTGTTCCTTTAATAATGGTTCATACTAAGCTTATTAATTTTCCAAAGCATATCCCCCGGGTGTGTCGTAACCAAGAGTGCAGCAAGGCCAGTCGTCGTGTACCCGTTCCCGTTCGAGTCTAGCTCAAAGTGGTGTTTTAGGGTTTTACCCCTATGTACATCTATGCTAGAGCCACCTCTACCATCTTGTATCCAGACAGTGATGTATTTTCTTGGAAACCCCTTACTCAGTACCCACCAAAATACTAGGAAGATTTACTATATTTAAAACTTTCTATAGGGTTCTTCCTAAACTTTTTATATCCTAATATCCACAAATAACTAAACCATCCTTTGATACCAACTATAGCATCCCGCCTTTTTGTCACATAAACTTTCAATTAATTATACAAAACTGAGGATATTTAAGTTTTAGTGTCTTGGAAACCAGGAACTTAATACATGAAACAAAAAAAAACATTCTTCTTAAACACTTGAAAGGATTATCCTTATGTTCATCCTAGGTTCATTACTATATCTCATAACCTGGGGACATACATCAAACGAAAGGGTGAGAAGATGTCCCAGTAAGGGAAACAATGGGAAACATTTAACATGTGAACATGAGATACATCAACAATGTCATGAAAAAGAACTTTAAGGCATGATAAATAAATCATGAGGCATATCATAATAAAAATGACGTTTTTCATAACTTGAATATGTGGATACAACATTTAATATTGACAATCATTTCGTTTCACCAAGGTCCATCCCCAAGGTGTCATTAAAAATTACCAAGGTTATTCACCAAGGTATCAGTCTAAAAAGTCATCTCTAGAGATTAAGTCTTTACCCAATGCATTGGAGCGCTATCTAGGCGCACACTTGACATGTATTTATTATAATGTGAGCCACATATATCATTATAAATCATTTCATAAAAATCACATATAGAAAAAAAGGATCGGGTTTCATTCATAATCATAACGTTTAAAAACTGCATTAAAGACATGATCTTTACGTCACTTTAAAACCCACAGAAAAGGAAGGTGTGTCTCATGTATGTAAATCCCAGAATTAAAAATAGAACATTTTGGTATATACGTGAATACGAATATAGAAGAGATAGATTTGAGTATTCACTTAAAAAAATAAAATAACATTAGATAAAGAGAGATACATTTTGAGACAGAAATTCTGTAGCATAACAACTATGTTTCGAGGTTTTAGAAATCATTGCAAAGAGAGGGGATGTGGGTAAAACATTCATAAATGACCCATAAAAAAGTAGAGGGATATAATATGAAGGATATATGAACATGGTAACAAAAGTTTAAGGATATACCATTTGAAATGAAAAATATGGAAGGAAGACAAAAATCAGATTTCTCTTAGGAAAATCCCACAGCCTAACAGCGTCACTTAAGCTTCAACCAAAAATGAATTGAAAAGATCAAATAGGGTCTCTCATCATATAAAAATAAGAGTTCAGTATGATAGATATAGAGATCATACCCCAACATAATAAAAAGGAACTTGAAATACTTGACATGAAAGTAGAACTTTGAAAAAGAGAAGGGTTAAAGAATCCCTTAAAAATTCTGCAGCCTAACTGTGCCACTTAAAATTTCAAAATACTGAATTGAAGAGATCAAATGGGGTCTCTCATAAAATGAACATAAAAGATCAGTATGATGGATATAGAGATCATACCCCAATATAATAAAAAGTAACTTGAAATACATTACATGAAAATAGATCTTGAAAAATGAGAAGGGAGAAAAAATCCGTTACAAAAATTTCGGCAGCCTAACGGCGCCACTTAAAACTTCATAAAACGAAATAATGAGAGTAAGAGGGGATCTATCATTATATGAAAATTAAAATGGAAGTAAGAGGAATATAAAATAACATCCTTTAACATAAGAACATGGAGCATAAAATAAATGACATAAAAGAGATTACTTGAAAAGAAAGAGAGAGGTCGGATCCCTTACCTTAAAACGTAACTCTTAAAACTCAAATGTTGGGACCTTGAGGGCTTGGGGTCACCTTGGGAGGACTCCTTGAGAGTTAATGAGGCCAGAACTTCATTGGGGGAGAGTGGGGAGTTGAATTTATGAGAGGATTGCTTGGTATTTATAGGGAAAGTGAGGGGACAAGGCATTAATGGCCAATGGACACCTCATTGGAGGTTTTGGCAAAACCATGGGCTTGCCCATGGTATTTTCCCATGGTATTGGCCACTTGAAACACCTAACACCTTATCTTTCTATTCATAAGTCTACCATATTGATTACATATTTAATACATCATTTAATGATGTCATTAAACACCCGTAACTTAAAAACTGTATTTTCCATATTCATCGAAAATTCAACTTTCTCAGAAAAAACCCAAAATTTCACCTTAACCAAATATCGATGCTCATATTTCAAAATTGAACTCCATTTTATAAAAATAATTTTCTCAATATTTTTAATTTAATTTTTAAATAAATATATTATTCACCAAAAATTCATTTTTTTTCCGAAAAATCCCCAAAAATTACCTTAACATAATATCAATGCGCTGAGTTCAAAAATGAAATCAATTTTATAAAAATAATTTTCTAAATATTTTTTATTTAATTTTTAATTAAAAAAGACTATTCACCTGAAAGAACTAATACTTGAATAATAATTTATGAAACCATTATTTAACCATTTTATTGAATCACATTACTTAATCAAGATGCCTAGATTATATTAATACTTTCTTTAAGTGAGATTACTAATCCATTTAGTCACATTACTAATCCTAATCATAAAATCACTTTTCATAATTTACTATTCATCAAAAATTAAGTTGATCTTATTAGACTCTAAATTTCATACTCAACATAATTGTAGAAGACCATTTTTTGAAAATCATTACATATTTTTAATTATTTAAGGTTTACCTAAACATTTTTAAAATATCCTTTTTCTAAAATTCATAAAAAATATGCATACTATATTTATCTGGACATTTGAAAATTCATAAACTTCATCATAAAAAGAAATCAAAATTTTTATTTAAAACAAATGGTTACACAAGGCAGTTATGGTCTCCTTATATAGCTCCTTATCACACCAGCATAGGACCTAAGTGTAAGGTGTGGTAAGGTGAGAGAATCTGAGGGAGGCTCGGCCAACATTGCACGAGTAGTAATTTCTATCAGTTTGAACTTCTCGCAAAGGAGATTACGTTCTAGCTTCACAGGATGAATTTCAGCTTGGTTTTGGTCCAGAGAAAAGCCTAGTGGTACTACCTCCTTCCCAAGTTCTGTTAGATGGGCTTTGATCGGTCTAAGACTACTGGGTGAGGCCATCAAATCTTCTTTCTATATTAATTAACCAAGATTACTTGTATTTAGAGACAATAATCAAAACGTTTAGTTTCTAGTGGTCATATTGACCAATGGTCATATACAGTCAAAACCCAATGGTCTCATTTTAATTATACTCATGTTATCAAATGAAACAGTTTTGTTGAGAATAAAAATAAAATAACACACAAAATTAGGAAACAAGATTTATTCCAAATTTCGGGTCTTTACAATCTTCCCCCCTTAAGAAATTGTGTCCTCGAAATTTTTAAAATTGGGTTTTGAAATTTCAATGAAAGTCCCACATCGGAAAAAGAGTCAGTAACCCTATTACTTTAAAAGAAAGAGAAGGAAGTACAAAGGCCACCCGAGTTAACCCATACTAGGATTCCATGTTGGAAAATATGGATATGGAAGAAAAAACAAAGGGTCAAGTTCTGAGGGAGAGTGATAGAAAACATAATTAGGAGAAAGTTAACCACAAGAAAATGAAAAACATATGATGTGTGTAAACGGTCTTTGATTACCTAGTAGGAAACGTAAACCAACAACATTTTTTTTACGTTCCTTTTCATAATTTTGAAGAATTCATTTACTATATAGAACAAAAACATAAGGAAATATACCAACCTTCAAGTAGAATTTCATCCTTTAATAAGTTTCTACCAAAACTAATCTTTTCTTCAAACGATGAGCATTCAAAACTACTTGGTCTCATTAAAGCACAAGAATCATCTTATAGAGAATCACATAATCCACCAAAGATTAGTTATCTATTTCTTCTATCTTTAAACATTATCCCAAAAACAGAAAGGGTAAGATAAAACAAATCTTCCAAAATAAAGAACCCTAGAGGAACGGAAACTACTTTAAATCTTCAAAGTTCTATGGTACTACTCAAAGTTCATCATAGACCATTCCGTAAATAATTTTCCTTAAAAATCATAAAAATAAACCAAACTAAGATTGAAACCCAAATACAAGAAGGATTTGATAACATAGTCTTCCAAGGTAAACTTTACCATTCATCTCCAAACAACATCAACCACTCCTAACATCTTCTAACAAAAGTAACTAAACTAAACATATTTACCCCAAGTTAGGTTAATAATTTCCATAAGTAACCTAAATAACTATAAGTTCACCTTAAATTCATCGATTCTTCAAAATATAATTCAACCTTTACTCCTCAAAGAAAATACCGTAGTAATCGATTTACCTCGATCAAATAGGGTTCCCAAAATAGTGAACATCTTCCAAAATAATAATCATCTTTTAATCCCCTAATCTTCTCTGTCATACTAATATGGAAATCGTCACATTTCCTATCACATTGGTTGTTGGGATATGTTCTTCCATTTTCCGCCATTAACTAAGAAAAGAAAGTACAATTAGGGGCTTAAATACTTATCCAATAATCATGAAAAGGAACTTAAAGCATATAAGGATAACTTGTATAACAAAAGTATACCCAAACTTGTGATCCCCTAGGTTACGATCTAGGTTATCCATGATCATATATTCTTATGTGAATATTTATTTTGTTTGATCTTTGTTCCTTTAATAATGGTTCATACTAAGCTTATTAATTTATCGAAGCATATCCCTCGGGAGTGTCGTAACCAAGAGTGTAGCAAGGCCCGTTCTCGCATACCGGTTCCCGTTCGAGTCTAACTCAAAGCGGTGTTTTCGGGTTTTACCCCTATGTACATCTATGCCAGAGCCACCTCTACCTGCTTGTATCCAGACAAGGATGTATTTTCTTGGCAACCCCTTACTCAATACCCACCAAAATACCAGGAAAATTTCCTATATTTAAACCTTTCTATAGGGTTATTCCTAAAGTTTTTATATCCTAATTTTCATAAATAACTAAACCATCCTTTGATACCAACTATAGAATCCCGCCTTTTTGTCACATAAAATTTCATTACATTATACATAACTGAGGATCTTTAAGTTTTAGTGTCTTGGAAACCAGGAACTTAATACATGAAACAAAAAAAAAACATTCTTCTTAAACACTTGAAAGGCTTATCCTTATGATCATACTAGGCTCATTACTGTATCTCATAACCTGGGGACATACATCAAAAGAAAGGGTGAGCAGAAGTCCCAGTAAGGGAAACAAGGGGAAACATTTAACATGTGAACTTGAGATACATCAACAATGTCATGAAAAAGAACTTTAAGGCCTGAGAAATAAATCATGAGGCATATCATAATGAAAACGACGTTTTCATAACTTGAAGATGTGGCTACAACATTTAATATTGACAATCATTTCGTTTCACCAAGGTCCATCCCCAAGGTGTCATTAAAAATTACCAAGGTTATTCACCAAGGTATCAGTCTAAAAAGTCATCTCTAGAGATTAAGTCTTTACCCAATGCATTGGAGCGCTATCTGGGCGAACCCTTGAAATGTATTTATTATAATGTAAGACACATATAATATCATAAATCATTTCATAAAAAAACATATAGAAAAAAAGGATTGGGTTTCATTTCATAATTATAACATTTAAAAACTGCTTTAAAGACATGATCTTTACGTCACTTTAAAACCCACAGAAAAAGAAGGTGTGTCTCATGTATGTAAATCCCAGAATTAAAAATAGAACATTTTGGTATATATGTGAATACCCATATAGAATATATAGCTTTGAGTATTCAATTAATAAAATAAAAGAACATTAGAAAAAGAGAGATACATTTTGAGAAGAAATTCTGCAGCATAACAACTATGTTTCGAGGTTTTAGAAATCATTACAAAGAGAGGGGACATGGGTAAAACATTAATAAATGTCCCATAAAACAGTAGAGGGAAAGAATATGAAGGATATATGAACATGTTAATAAAATGTTAAGGACATACCATTTGAAATGAAAAATATGGAAGGAAGACAAAAATCAGATTTCTCTTATGAAAATCCCGCAGCCTAACGACGTCACTTAAGTTTCAACCAAAAATGAATTGAAAAGATTAAATAGGGTCGCTCATAATATGAACATAAGAGTTAAGTATGATAGATATAGAGATAATACCCCAACATAATAAAAATTAACTTGAAAGACTTGACATGAAAGTAGAACTTTGAAAAAGAGAAGGGTGAAAGAATCCCTTAAAAATTCTGCAGCCTAACAGCGCCACTTAAAATTTCAAAATACTGAATTGAAGAGATAAAATGGGGCCTCTCATAAAATGATCATAAAATATCAGTATGATAGATATAGAGATCATACCCCAACATATTAAAAAGGAACTTGAAATACTTTACATGAAAATAGATCTTGAAAAATGAGAAGGGAGAAAAAATCCGTTACAAAAATTTCGGTAGCCTAACGGCGCCACTTAAAACTTCATAAAACGAAATAATGAGAGTAAGAGGGGATCTCTCATTATATGAACATGAAAATGGAAGTAAGAGGAATATAAAATAACATCCTTTAACATAAGAACATGGAGCATAAAATAAATGACATAAAAGAGATTACTTGAAAAGAAAGAGAGAGGTCGGATCCCTTACCTTAAAACGTAACTCTTAAAACTCAAATGTTGGGACCTTGAGGGCTTAGGGTCACCTTGGGAGGACCCCTTGTGAGGTAATGATGCCAGAACTTCGTTGGGGGAGAGTGGGGAGTCGAATGGATGAGAGGCTTGCTTGGTATTTATAGGAAAAGTGAGGGGACAAGGCATTAATGGCCAAGGGACACCTCATTGGTGGTTTTGGAAAACCCATGGGCTTGCCCATGGTATTTGCCCATGGTATTGGCCACTTGAAACACCTCACACCTTATCTTACTATTCATAAGTCGACCATATTGATTATATACTTAATACATCATTTAATGATGTTATTAAACACCCGTAACTTAAAAACCGTATTTTCCATATTCATCAAAAATTCAACTTTCTCAGAAAGAACCCAAAATTTCACCTTAACCAAATATTGATGCTCTGATTTCAAAAATGAACTCCATTTTATAAAATTAATTTTCTAAATATTTTTAATTTAATTTTTAAATAAATACACTATACACCGAAAATTTATTTTTTTCAGAAAAATCCCCAAAAATTACCTTAACATAATATCAATGCTCTGAGTTCAAAAATAAAATCCATTTTATAAAAATAATTTTATCAATAATTTATATTTAATTTTTAATTAAAAAAAACTATTCACCTGAAAAAACTAATACTTGAATAATAATTTATGAAACTGTTATTTAACCATTTTATTGAATCACATTACTTAATCAAGATGCCTAGATTATATTAATACTTTCTTTAAGTGAGATTACTAATCCATTTAGTCACATTACTAATCCTAAGCATAAAATCACTATTTATAATTTACTATTCATCAAAAATTATGTTGATCTTATTAGACTCTAAATTTCATACTAAACATAATTTTAGAAGACCATTTTTTGAAAATCATTACATATTTTCAATTATTTAAGGTTTACCTAAACATTTTTAAAATATCCTTTTTCTAAAATTCATCAAAAATATGCAAACTATATTTATCCAGACATTCGAAAATTCATAAACTTCATCATAAGAAGAAATCAAAATTTTTATTTAAAACAAAGGGTTACACAAGGCAGTTACGGTCTCCTTATATAGCCCCTTATCACACCAACATAGGACCTAAGTGTAAGGTGTGCTAAGGTGAGAGAATCCGAGGGAGGCTCGGCTAACATTGCACGAGTAGTAATTTCTATCAGTTTGAACTTCTCGCAAAGGAGATTCCGTTCTAGCTTCACACGATGAAGTTCGGCTTGTGTTGGGTCCAGAGAAAAGCCTAGTGGTGCTACCTCCTTCCCAAGTTCTATTAGATGGGCTTCACTCGGTCCAAGAATACTAGGTGAGGCCATCGAATCTTCTTTCTATATTAATTAACCAAGATTACTTGTATTTAGAGACAATAATCAAAACGTTTAGTTTCCAGTGGTCATATTGACCAATGGTCATATACAGTCAAAACCCAACGGTCTCATTTTAATTATACTCATGTTATAAAATGAAACCGTTTTGTTGAGTATAAAAATAAAATAACACACAAAATTAGGAAACAATATTTATTCAAAATTTCGGGTCGTTACAACCATTGTGGAATGGCGTGTTTGAGAGGAGGAATCATACATTTTAGAAATTGATCTATCAATGATGTGTCAATTTAACCTTCCTATTTAGATCTGGAGTTATTCTCTTGGGACAACTATATTTTTACTGAAACACATAGTAAATAAAGTAGTTATAAATACAACATATGATATATATTATAGAAAAGATCCCCGATTTTCTTATGTGATTATTTAGTATTTTTGTGTATAAATAAAAATTTTGGATTATAATAAACTTAACCCTATATCAAACATAAATTCTTATATTTTTGGAAATCATAAGAAAAACAAGGGATTTTTTTTATATGATCACATTAGAGAAAATGTGCTTGTATCCATAATTATAACATTCTCTGAGATAAAACATATAGATCATGGATTTAGTTGGATGAAATTTAAACTTAGAAAATTTTGAGTCTAATAAATCAGAAGTGTTACTAAGATGGAGGTTGTACTAGTTCTATAATATTTTTTTGTGGAAGAACCATTTAATGATATAAAATAATATTGAATGTCTAATAGGATTCATCAATAGATCATCGCATATAGATTTATCATATCTTATTATGATGTGGTAGAATTTAAAGGATATGAACTACTACCCACTTAGAGGCCCTAAAAATTATAATTATAACAAATGTTTTAAACCCTTGGAATCTAAGATGGACTCCAAGTATACTAACCTAATTTATAACTTAGTGAAAAAACTGAAGGGGTGAGGACCGTAGTATATATTTGGGTTTTTAATACTAAAAATTACATGGATTATAGAGTGTCTACCTATAAATCATTCATGGTTTCTAAAGGTTACTTGAAAATTATTGTTATTGATTATAAAGAAACATTTTTACCTATAGTAATGATAGGTTCCATTTGGATTTTGATAGACATAATAGTTAATTTTGACTATGAGATATATAAAATGGATGTAAATTCATATTTAATTAATTATAATTTAGTTAGGGAAATCTATATGATAAAAATATAAGGTTTATATTTTCCATATGAGTTTGTTAAGGCATGTAAGCTACAAAAATCCATTTATAGGTTGAAGAAAAAAATATCATAAATCAAATGTATTTTTGAACATGTAATAAAAGGATATTTTTTCAATATAAATATGAATCATTTTGGTGTTTACTAGTTTATTAGTGGGAGAGTTGTATTATTTTTGATATTTTATATAGATAAAACAATTCTCATCATAATTGGAATCCAGTTTTGTTACTCTGTGAATATGTGGTAAGGATAATGATTCTTAATGAAAGACATGAGTGAAGAGGCACACATAATGGGTATGATTATCTTGAGAGAATGAACTAATAAGTTTCCAACACAAATTCAGTATCCTTACCTAGGTAAATTGATAAATATGTTTAACTTTTAGAGCCCAAAAAATTGTCCATTACTAGTATTTTATGACATGAATATTTAGAAGATTCGGGAATCTTATAGGAGTTAGAAAGGATTGACCAAATTTATTATGCATCAACCATAGGTTCAATCATGTAATCCATGGTGTGTTATAGAATTAATGTTACCTAAGCCCTTAGAATTATAAGTAAATTGAAATCCAATTCAAATAATGGTCATTGGATTATTAGGAATAATATCCTTAATGACATAAGAAGAACTAAGATAATGTAATTAATCTCTAGAGGGGAGGTTGAGCCAAGTGCAATGTTTTTTAAAAATTAATTTTTCTAATTAAATATAGATGATATGAAATATATATATGGTTTCATATTTTTCAAAAGTGGTTAAGCTATTATATGGATGAGTTTGAAAGAGGCCATTATGGCAGTCTTAATTGTAGAGGAAGAGTGAATCGCTTATTGTGATTCTTCAAAGAGAGATGTTTGGATCAAGATATTTATTTTATTACTAGAGTTGGTTTATATCATCAAGGAGTGATATAAATTTATTATGAAATAAATGGATCCATTATTGAATCCATGGAATCCCATAATACCCAATGGACCAAGCACAATGTTGAAACCCAAGACCCCTAGAGAGGGAGGGTGAATGAGGTTATATTCTAATTATTTTTTCCATTCTAACTTAATTATATTCCTTTAGGATATTATTTTATGGTTATGTGATACTATATTCTACCTATTGTATTATTACTCAATCCACACAACATCACCAAACAAGAAGAGTTAATAAAATAAAAGTAAATCTTGTGAGGACATTAAGAGTTTACTTGGTTTAGAACAAAGGAATAATCCAAGAGAACATACTAATAGTATATCAATGTTTCTAGAGGTAATACTACTCACCATTATATTATAAATATTTAGTAAAGTTATAATAATGATCATTGAGACACTCCCTCTTCTTCCCCTCCTCTGAAGACTTCATTAATTGTATTTTGGGGTTTTCCACTCCTCCCCCAAGGCAAACTTACCTTTCTATTCCTTTAATCACTACTCCAGAAAAAACCTCAATATTTTATAGACATGTGGGTCACTCTATAATAGATTTAGTATAAACTAATTTTTGTATCTTCATCATTGGGTAGCTTAAATATTGAACTTTAAGTCTACTATACTTATTATCTATTTCAGGTGACACCAACCCCACAAGGAAAGGTTTGAGTCTTTGTGTTCCTAAAATAAAAAAATTGGAACTCATTTATCTAGGTGAGGATAATTCTACCTTGTAATTATTGTACTGATATCCTCTTCTTGAACTATAAGATGCAGGGTTGGTACTCCCCTTTTTCTCATTCCTTCCTCTTTTCTCTTTACTTTCTAGAAATGTTAGGAGTAATATTATTTAGCTCCTCTCCCTATTCTTCTTGTTGAACTATAAATTTAATATATACTTAAATCCTTCATTATTTTAACATTCAAAGATTATAATAATTACGTAACCATAACTTCTTTTTCCATTTTATCTTTGTCTTATATTCTCACTAGAATTCTAATATGATATTCTATTTCAGTGTTTTTATTAAAGAGTCTTCTTAAAATAGTCATCTTGATATATTAATATATAATTTTAAACAATTCATATTTGATCCTGATTTGTATCCTCAACATGAAATATTTACATAATTTTTTATACGGAAACTCCCATAAAATACTATTCATTATTTTTCCATAGTTCCCGTGATCTCTTATAAATATCAATGTGCTAAAAATTTACAAAAAATTTACAAATTTAATATTCGTTATTTATATTCATGAAATTATCAGTGTAGTGTAACTCCCCATTGCTGTGTGACTATAATTTAGTTTTAGATTAATTTTTCGATATGACTCAATCTCTTCATGGAGGATAACCAATTCCTTTAATTTATCATAAAAAATATGGGTTTGGATTATGATTATTCACTTAACCATGATATTTTAATAATGATAGAATAGATAGAAGATAATTCTATATAAATGGAATATAATTTTAATCCTTCCAAGAATTATATTCTATAATCCATATCCTAAAAATTAATGAACTCTATGATGTTAACGATGTATCATAAAAAGTTTCTTTATGCTAAATTTGCGTTTATAAAATTTTAAAAATGCCTGAACCCTAAAATGTTTCCCCAAACATATTATAAGCTCTTCATAGATGTCCAAACGTCCTTTGAACTCTATACCGATATCCAAAACTATTATTTATAGAAAAACTCTCGAATCTTATGGAAAAATATCTTACACATGGTTCCAAATATTTTACATATCCCTACAAATTTTATTATGTATCTAAATATGTTATCTGTCACCCAAACTAGTCTTATATTTCTTATTTTAGTGAACAATAAATATATTAATTAATAAAAAACTATTCTTCATATGTTGATAATCCTCTAATACATTTTAAATTCCATGTTATCTAAATCTCTTACATATTAAGTCACTTTAAGACATTGTAAATTCTTCCAATCCTAAATATATTATGAAACATCGGAAAATCATTCAAGAAAATATTATATTATCTAAGACTCCCATGCACACAAGGACTTGGAAAAATTACCCTATTCCACTGAAGATTAGAGTTAGGTAGAACTAATCCAAAGGAATCAAAATATATCTAGAAAACATTCATGTGTATCTAAAATTATCCAATACCATTTAATGAAGGAAAGAAATTATACATCCTTTCACCTTCACTTCTTGATCTGACCCTTCACTTTCACTTATTCATATACTCATACTTCATTTACTAGATATTGTCAACAAGTCCAACAATCTGTTGACACCAAATCTATATACCTCATTTTTATTCATCACATACATACCCATAATGTACTATAATTTATTCCACAATATAAACCTATATCATAAAAAATTAAGACACACAACCTTTTAATTTGAACATTATCCCAGTTTTCAATCTTCTAAAAATAATATTTGAAGTCTATCTTATTTTTATATATCCAAAAACCTCTAATGTGAATTTTTAATTTCTAATTTTTCTCAAATTTTCAAAAAAACACAAAGGGTTTTTTCACTTATTGATTTATATTACCCCCATGATATAGATTATTTCATACGGTCTATTCTATAAATTTATATTCCCTATTTTTAATACACTCTTTGCTAATGATTTTTGATGATCTTAATATATGGATTTTTTTAATGTTTTTATTGATTTCTAAAACCATATTTTCCTATAAAAACCATTAAATATCTGTCATGGATCATTCATGGATAAATTAAAATCCAATTAATTATAGATTATCTCAACCACTTTTTTGATTTAACCTTATACTAATTATATAACCTCTTAATACATATTATTGGACTTTTGAACTCTGAACCTCACTTTTCATTATTTGAAAAAAATTTCATCAAGAATACCACTTTTTTATTAACAAAAATTTAAATTTATTCTTTTAATTTCAACCAATAGATAGAATAATCCAATATTTATCATTATCTAACTTTCAATTCACTTTCTCCACTAAAAAATAATTTTTCTTATAGATTTCAATGATCAAATAATACCATATTGAGGTTGAGTCATTGAAAAGTACTTCAACACTAATAATACAAAAATTCATGATAGAAAAAAGAGTTTAATACAATAATACAATCTTTTCCATATCAATAAATGCCATCTATGAAAAGAGAAGATTCATTATCCTTACCCATTTTTCAACCTATGATGTGGTCGCATCCACAATTACAATAAACTATTAATTTATGAATAGAAAATAACTGAGTGTTTGAGTAAAAATTATTATTTATTCAGATCAATCAACTTGTTAAAAATAAAATTGTGATACCCCTTAAACTCTATGTTATTTATTTCATTATAAGGATCTTAACCTCTAGATTATGCATATAAAATTTTTAGTATTCAACACTAACTCCCATTAAATTTTCAACATCATATAATGAAATATTTATTAATTTGTAGATACCACTTGTTAAGAGTAATTCTTATTTAGAATCTTTTGGTATACTAAAAAATTAAACAAATGATTCCATTTGTTATTATATAAAAACATTAAATTAATTCATCTAGTTTCTTCTTTTTATGAATCTATCTTTCTATTCTTAGTGGTTTAGTTTAGCAAAATACATGGTTTTTTATAATTTTTATAATATAGTTTCAACATGATATCACTGGTTATCTTTGGCGTGAATTTGAATGAATATTTTATTTTATATTGGGATACTCTTACTAAAGTTAAATATTTAGTAAGAAACTTATTTTTATCACACAACTTCTAGTTGCAGTTCTGGAAAAATTAGTTTCCTAACACCACTTGTTGAGTTATATTAGTGCCTTATTACCATTATTTAGGTCTAATACCAAATAAGACTTGAAATAATTTTTAATTCAATCCTTATATGCTGGTTCCCTTCATTTTACATTATTATTATATCTGTATTTTTTTTCACACTCTATAGAATCGATCTTCCTTCAACATTCATTTAATTCCCTATGATATGTTTTGTGAAACCGCTGAGGTATGCTTCATATATGTTCTCCTCAATATCCATGAGAATTAATTCAAATATATTTTTCCTTAGGGTACCTAATTTTTAGTGAGCTTCCATATTTTTCAAATAAATAATTAGTTTTTCTATTTTTATTAACTTAAATATCTAGCTTCTTTATTTCTTATTGATATCTTATTAGTGTTTCATCATAGGTTCTTGAGGAATTTTTATTCATAATATATGTGTTTCCATTGTGTCATTGAATAAATTTAGCAATATAAAATATTTTATTCCAGTGTAAAACCGTTCTTGGCATGTCACCAGAATGAAGGTATTACTTTTGATTTTATTTTTTTTATTCGAACAAAATTATTTTTCATATAGATAGGGTTTGAATATCTATACCATATCCCATAAATTTATACACTACGTGTCTCCTTTCGGTTGAGGTGTTGGCTAAATTTATACACTATGTGTCTCCTTTTGGTTGAGATGTTGGCTCAATAGGTGTTCTTTTTTCTGTTAAGTCATTGTACTTCAAGACACACACCCACTGTGCTCCATAATCTTATATAAAATTTGAACTTTGTGACCACCTTATTTTATAAGTTTTATTTATCAGATTTTTCGTGAAACTTTTATTTATCTAAAAATACTAGATTTTCTCTTTCTTTCTATCCACTTTTTTAGGCTTTTATGGGTGATATTTTTACCTTCTCTTTTCCCTTTAAGAAATTGAGATTTGTATTATGATCCATGATATTATCTTTTTCTTATTCATATATATAGTAATACATTTCTTATTTCAGGAAAATTCCTTTCCAAAATATCTTTTATATTAGAGATGGTTCTTTAGAGGGATTTGTCTTTCATTCATGTCCCGTTTTATGGCAATTTTCCTTCCAATTTATCATGAATATTTATCAAGTAGATTACTAAGTTCTCTTTTATTTGCACCAATATTCTTGATTTCAAAATTCAAGTACACATTAACTCTATTGAGCCTTTTTTTCTTTATACATAGTTATAAGATAAGTGTTAGATCCACTTCTCACATAATCTCCCATCAATCCCCCATTTATTTTGAGGATTAGATCACTTCTTATTTATTACTTGAGCATCAGATATATTGGAAACTTGAGGTAATTTTCATATATTTTTTTATAGCCACACCTTTTTATGTTTGATGTATTATTTTTCTTAGGAAAAATCATTCTAACTTTAGAAATTAATAATTCATCAACAACTTTATTCATTGGTTTCTCATTTGGAATAGTTTTTCAATCTTAATTCATTAAAGATTCATTTCTATACAGATCTTTCAAATTCCTACTCATATCCTTAGAAAGAATACCATTTTATATATTCTGGGAAAATTATTTTTTAATGTATACTTTAGTACCTTCTTAGAATATGAAAAAAAATCGAAGTTCCTTTATTTCATCTGATTCACTATTTCATCTCGATGATATAGTATAATTCCATCTTGAAAAAGTTCATTGGAAAATCCAACTCTTGATTCTATGATTATCATGAAGTACTTTTACCATCGATAAATGTTATTACCATTAATGTATGGTGTGTTCATAATAGGACCCATCTCTGCAACAAAATAAAATGAAAATACAGTGCTTGAAAACCAAGTCTACTACACTCCTCTATTTCAAATGATTCAAACAACTCAGTGCGATGTGTAAGACTCGAGATTAAACTAAGGTAATGTCACTGATATTTATTCATGTGAACAAAAAATGCATAATGTATTATAAAATAATATAAATAATAATACAATTATTGAATTAATAGATATATAATTACACAAATTATTATCAAAATAAAAATAGATTTACTAGGAGTGGTGTTTCAAATTGTTTGTGAAAAATTCATTATTTTTAAATGAAGATGATTTTTTATTTATTAATTAAATTTTAAAAAGATTTATATTTTCAAAAAATGGATTTTAAATTTTCAATAAACATATACATATTAGCTAATAATTGTAATTTTATATTTAAGAATAAAAATAAGTTATCAAGGTAAAAGTTAGTTTCTAGAGTAAAGGTAGAACAACTATTCCCAAATATTTGTTTTTATAGGGGTTTTGTAATTTTTTCTATATATAGTAAATTGATATCTCTTAAAAAATTACTATAATGTAATGTTTAAAATTATAAGGAAACATATAGACACTCATTTAATTAGTAATTATAAATAAATAATAATAATAATGGTTAACATTTTGAAAATCATTTTTCTACCAAAACAAAGTCTCTATATATATTATATATTAATTTAGAAGTTGCATATCATATTTTTAGAAATTTAATTATATTAAACGGTTCTCAATTGAGTAATTATAAAATTTATATTTAGTAAGATGAGTGATGTTATATTTTTGGTAAAAAAGTAATTACTATTGTTAATAATTAAAAAAGACAGTATGGGGTAAAAAGAGGTAATAAACTTTAACCTAAATATTTTTGAATATACTTTTAACAAACGCATTTTATAGTACCCTTTTTTGGTTATAAATTTATTCCCATATGTCTCACAAAACTTCTTTTACCTAAATCATGTATCTCCCATGTGATTCCCCCATTACCCCTCAACTAACTTATATTTACATGAAAGTTTCTTCATTTTTAAATATAAAAGGGGATAACTAATACCACTTTAACTTCCTTCCAAATTAATGTTTTATTATTTTTGCGATAAAACTTTTAAATCTCATGTGTTAACCCTCAAAAAAATAAAAAAACCTCTAAACATGATATAGAAACAAAAATGTTTGGGAAAAAAATAGTATTCTACACCATCCCATATAATCCTAAGATTATTGGAACTATGGTTACTTTTGAGACCACTATAAAAAATGAACTTATCCAATTTTGGATTATCCAGAATGAGATATTTATTTTGGGAAATTATATTTTTGATGATTTTATGATATTCTTCTAGATTGAATTTACCTTCATTGAATCACTAAAGAAAAATTATATATTCAGTGTCAATACAATCCAATTTCTTATCATTGGTGTTGACCTAGAGACATCAGGAATATATCATTTTTATTTCCTCAGAAAAGCCTTGAATAACAAAATTTTTTTCCACCTTATCTTTAGATTGCACAAGAAAATCAGTATACATTTCTTTCAAAAAAGAAATATTCCTTCCATTAAAATATATCCATAATTCAGTAACTATTCTTGATCATAAATAACCTCCATTTTTTTTAAATTTTGGGATATGTTATAATTTTTACAAATCTATTCTATATGAGTTTTGGTAAATGGATTAATCTTTACGACTCTATGTCTTCTTACTTTTGTTAAATGAGATGTTTACCCCATAAGGATTTACATTCATTCCTTTATTCTTCATAGAATAATTAGGATATATGGTACATAAATATTAATCAAAATATTTTGAATTAGAAATAGGGGAGTCAATGTTTGAGAAAAAACCTTAAAAAGGAAACTCTTCTAAATTATGATTAAAATATTGATAAAATTATATTGGAGGTCCAATATTTATATCCTTTAACATATTATTAGATTTAATCTACTACCATTCATCCTCATCATTATCTAGGTCTATATGGTAATGATATAAAAATATTTTTCAAATAACCAAAATATGATTATTCTAATTATATCATACCTATATTGCTATATCTTTGAAAATTGATTAAGAGCTTCACACTGTAATTGGGGGAGTAGAACAATTATTGAGACTAATTGTGAGAATTTTACCATGAATCATTATGTCTTTGTTCGCTGCCTCATAATACTCATAGAGAATTGTCTAGATCTCATGATCCTGCTTTATTAATATACCATTATACTTGGTTATAGATCCAATTACAGGATAAGAAAAATTCACCATAGGACTAATAATTGGCACCTGATAAGGAAACATAACATTGGTATAAATCCTTACACCTTAGGCACCAACATTTAGTGAAGAACTTATAGCAAATAAGTCATCTACCAATGAACACACCCCTATGTTTGAGGTAGATAATCAAACTTTTATATAAAATATTTAGGATGAGAGAGTTGAATTACCTACAATCATAAAATAACTAATACCTTCAATAATAGAACTAACTAATTGGAAAATTGATAATATAAATTGTTTGTTAGAAGTTCAATGAAATTCTTAGCTAAGGTGGACCAACATTTGGGAGGAAGAACTGAAATAACATCATGTTTCCTAGTGTACCACTATAATACATATGAATTCCTCATCAACCACAATACAAATAAAATCAACCTGTGGCATGAAGACATTAACCACCTCTATGATATGCATAGAGATGCGATGAAATCAAAGTTATCTCATTTTTTCGAAGCATAGGGATTGGACGAATAAATTTACAATCATATTCAAAATTACATGGTTTGGAAAAGGTGGAGGTAATATAAGAAGAATTACACAAATCAACACATTTTAGGGGTCTCTCCTCATATGGAAATCATACAACCATAAGAAAATAATGAACAAAAAAACTTCAAACAATCACTTACCTTTGGATCTAATGAGTGAAAGCTCATCATAATTTTCAAACCTAATAAAAAAATGATTTAGGTGGAGAAATCCTTCTATCGCGTGGGATTATAACCTCTAAATAGAGATGAAGAATATTTTAAAGGACACTATTTTTAATGACCCTATATTTTAATATTTGTTTTCCAATAATTATTCCAATGTGTTTGATAGCTTTTTCCATGTGCAAAACTGAACTTAAAGGAAACCATGATATATGTAGATGAAATAAAAATATTAAATTATCAACATTAAAACATTGCCATTGAATTTTTAGGAATGAAAATTTAGATCCCAATTTTGAAATATTTATTAAAGTAAATTAAAGGATATTTTTAATATGAATTTGATTCAATTTGTTTACGTGAAATTATAAATATGATCATTTTTTAGAAAAGAATTTTTTCCAAAAATTTCCTTTTCATGTGATACACTTTTTTCATTAAAGAAACGTATGATTAGTTAAGATAAATAATATTTTATATTAATAATTAGTTAACACCAATTTTGTTACTATATGGTATGAAATAAAAAAATAATAGTTAATAGTTGGAAACTTTATTTCCCAATAAAAACTATTTTTCCTTATATTTTATGATTTTATTAAAAATTGAATTTTTAAATTATATAATTTTGATTTTATAAAATAAAATTTAGTTTTTAATTTTTTATATCAAAATTATATATTAATTAATTATTTATATTTTTAGTAAGTTATCAATTTTTAGGTGAATCGTAAAATGGATAATTTTTCAAAAACCTGTCACTTTTATGACAATAGAATTACATAAATGTTTAATAAAACATTTTTAAATAGATTATATATATTTTATAATTATTATAAAAAATTTAAAAATATGTGGTTGCATTTTTTAAATGAATGTTTAATTTTTTTGAAACACAAATAATATTTCACACTAAAATCTGTTTTTATATGCTTATATTAAAAATAAGATATTATCACTTCTAAAAATTAAATATAACAAAATGTTTTTATTATTTGCGTTAAATGTATCAATATTAGTTAAAAATATCAATTTCAGTTTTAGGAATAAAGATAACATCAGTAAGATTAAAGTTAATTAACGTGATATTGGTAAAAATACATTTTTTTAAAATATATTATTTTGTTAATATCATGTAATTTTTATATTATAAATAAGGATTGTCTAATTTAAATGATGAAACTAATATTATATTTAAAAATAAAATTAATTTATTTACACTCATTCAAATGGTAATAAATACTAAATAATATTAAGAACTCAAAATGGTTAAAAGTCATTTTTTTCTAAAAAACAATTTTAATATATTATATATTTTGATTTTTATAGTCGATTTTTTCTTTTTTAGAAAATTAATTATATGAAATAGATAAAAAATTTATGTTTAAAAAATAATTTTGTTTATTATTGGTTACCTTATAATTTTAAATAAAATATAAATTGTGTAGTTAAGAACTAGTTACCAAGGTAAAAATCAAAATGTAAAAATGTAAAAACCAATGGTAAAAGAATTGGAACATTATTAAAAATGTGTGGAAAGTATTGGTTGAGGATTTTTAGAGCCAATGCCACCACCAAATTCCATTGTTAATCAAATTTTGGAGTAATTTGTGATGGTTAATGTAATGATATCACATATTATAAAGGGTATTACCCAAAGTTACATTTTTCTTCAATTATAATTGGGGATCACTTCAACCCCACCATTTTTACTGATGTTATAGGGATCAAATAACCACTGAGAAGGGGGGTTGTATCAGTTGTACACTTTTTAAAAGTTTCAAAACATTAATAAACCTAACCCCTGTGACCTGTTAAGATTAATTTCTTTATCCATCATTATCAATTACTTATGACAAAAGAATAGTAAGGATAGTAAAGCACACATTATTTACATGGTTTATCCTGAATGTGAGAACCAATGTCCTTTCCATAGCCACTCTAGTGGGTTTATGAAAATTGACTATAATGAAGAAGTGAATACAACTTTTGGTAACTCCCATTAGACAATTTTTATATCCCAATAAGAAAGGTTATACTAACTCTTGCAAGCCTACAATTTTTTCTGGTTGAATAATTGAGCCAAACAAAAGAATAAAAACTTTTTTGAATTTGATCAAAAAATACTTACTCTGAATCCTTGGTCTGATTTGGCTAAGTCCAATCTTTTTAGGTTGATAAAGATGATTCCTATTTGTCCTTCTCAAACCCTCAAAGAAACCTCTTCAATATGGTGGGTAAATTTCACCTTGAATTATACAAACTTCTTCTTTTTGATCATGTGTCAAAGTTTCAAATGAAAAAAATGATTTGAGCAATTAATATAGACAACTCAAAAATCAAAAACAAGAATCTTGATAAACATTTCTGCTTCCTCAAATCTCAAAAAGTCTAAAAATTTGTCACATTAAAACTTCAAAATTTGACTATGTCAAACCTCCTTAACATTATATGATATTTATGAAAAATTGAAATTCAGGTTTGAATTCTTGAACTCTTCACTCAATATGATAATGCTGAATCTTGGTTATGATTTTTCCAGAAACATGTTTATAAATATTTTTTAGATTTTCTCAGAAAGATGCTCAGAAATGTGGTTTAGTTTTTCTCAAAAACGTTCTTAGAAATGTGGTCTGGTTTTTCCCAGAAACATTGTCAGAAATATGGTTCAATGTTTTAGAAAAATTATTAAAAAATTGGTTCAGTTTTTCAAAGAAACATGCATAAAAATGTATTTCAGTTTTTCTCAAAAACATGATTAGAAATGTAGTTCAGGTTTTTCTCAAAAAAAATCTTAGAAATGTGGTTCAGTTTTTTAGAAATAGGATTTAATTTGTTCAGAAAATAGGTTCTGATTAACTCAAAATTTAGGTTCTGATTTGCTCAGAATTTAGTTTCCAATTTTCTAAATATTCTGGTTCTGATTTTCTCAAAATCCAGGTTTTGATTTGTGTAGAATTCAGATTCTGATTTTCTCAAAATTTAGGCTCTGATTTGTGCAGGATTCAGGTTATTTTTTTTTTCAAATTCAGGTTTCTATTTTCATAGAATTTAGGTTATGATTTTCTTTGAATTTATGTTCCAATTTTCTCATAATTCAGGTCCTAATTTTCTGAAAATTTATGTTCTGATTTTCTCATCATTTAGGTTCCAATTTTTGAAGAATTTAGGTTCAATTTTTTGAGAATTTAAGTTCCTATTTGTATAGAATCCAGGTTCCAATTTTCTGAGAATTTAGGTTCTGATTTTCTTAGAATTCATGTTCTAATTTGTGCAGAATTCAAGTTTTCAATTTTCCCAAAAAGAATCTTAGAGAAGTGATTTTGATTTCTTCATAATTTTTTTTGAATTTTACAAAATATAGCTTCAAATTTTTCCCATAAATATTCTTAGAAAACTGATGTTGATTTCTTTATACTTCTCTAACATTTCTTCGAAATCCTTTTTCATGAATTTTTTCAGGATCTTTTGGAACTTATTGATCAACAATTCATTTTATTATTTTCTTTTGAATGTTTAGGAAGATTTTTAACTATTTAATTTTCACTCTTAAAAAAAATACTATTTCAAAACTCTTCAGCAAGAAAATGACTTCTTTTTTAAGCATAATATTTTAAACTCAACAACTTCTTTCTTTCTATGACTATGATAAAGAAAATACTTCTAGAAACCAACAAATTTATCTCCCTGTATATTAAAAATATTCCTTTACAAGTAAGGTCAGTTTTCAACAGATACAAATCTTTTTTAAAATAAAATAACACAAAGGTTTTCAATATCCCCATTGGATTTTTTTGACAAAACTTGTTAACAACTTTTCCAAAAAACATAAATTTTCAGAACTCATCTTTTATAAAAAACTCAAGTTTTTTTTAATGTAATCATAACATAGTATTTCTCAAAAGAGAGTGTCCTGACACCACATTACAGGATGTAGTATTTTTTTTGAAGGAATTCTATCTCTTGGTGGTAAGAAAATTTTGTGGCAATGTAAAGATAAATCCCCCTATCCTCCTTTAATTTATTCTTCTCACAATATGATCATTTATTTTTATCACTTTACTTATTCTCTCAATCTAATCTTTTCTTTTCTCACTTTTCATTTTGTCTCCCAAATTATATGATAACTACATCTTCACATTAAAAAAATGAAGGTAATAAAAAACTTCTTACAAATTTTAAAAGTTGTTTCTTTCTCTCCCCCTTTGTCAACATAATCCAAAGCAGGTTGGGGGTTTATTTATGAGGTTTAAGAAGACATGAGAGGAGGATGAACATGAAGTTGTAGCCTCCATTCAACAAAACTTTTCATTGACATTACTTTTGTAATGATATTTAGAAAGTGATATTTTTTAAAATGTATTCTAGAAAAATATCTCCTGTATCAACTTTGTCTTTTATAAAGTGAATCTTTATCTAAATTTTATTTGATCTTGAATGTAGTAAATGATTCTTAGAAAGATCAGTTGTACTCTGATTATAATAAAGTATCTTCAATGGTTTATAACATTTTACTTTAAAATCTTCCAACTAAACTTTCATCCATAACACTTCAGTATAATCATGAGTGACTATACTATATTTAGCTTCAGTTGTGCTGAAGATTATTGAACATTGTTTCTTACCGTACCAACTCACACAAAATTCACCCATAAAAATGTCCCCCATGAGGATGAATTTCTATAATTAAAATTTCCATTGCAACCAACATCAGTATAACCAAGAAAATTTATCTCACTATTTCTTTTGTATAACAACCCATGTGAATTTGTTCCTTTGACATATCTCAAAATACTATTTGTAGCCAACATATGTGATTTTGTAAGATTACTTTGATACCTGGCACATAAATTCATAGCTTAAAGAATTTCAGGCCCTAAAACTATAAGGTAAAGAAGGATTCCTATCAAATTTTTAAAGTATTTATAATTCAATCCTATTCCAGATTCATATTTACTCAACATTGTTCTCATGGAAATAGGAGTTAAAACTTCTTTGGATTCATCCATTTCAAACTTCTTTAACAATTCCATGGATTACATTTCTTGAGATAAGAAGATATATTTTTCCATTTTTTAACTAGTAATCCAAGAAAGAATGTTAATTATCCCAACTTTGACATTTCAAAGTTATTCTTCATATCCTTAGAAAAGTCTTCACAAACATTTTCTTCATCCCAATAAAATTATATCATCCAAATAAAAAATTATAGTTAATGTTTTAGAGTCAAATTCATTCATATAAAAGTTGCTATCAACATTTAATATAGAAAAGTTCATCATTATTCAATAAATGTTGAGTTTTGAATACCAAGCTCTTGGAGCTTGTATCAACCCGTACAAATATTTCTTCAATTTATAAAAATTGTTTTTATTCTCATTAAGTAAAAATACACAAGGTTATTTAATGTAAACTAATTAATCAATCTCATCATTTAAGAAATATTACTATACTTCCTTATGATAAAATTTGTAATTATAATGATCAACCACTTCAAGAATCATTCAAATAGTTTATAGACTTGCAACAGGGGAACATTTTTCATCAAAATCCACACCTTCCACCTATGCATATCCTTTACAAATGAGTCTTGTTTGTTTCTTGAAACTTCTCCGTGATCATTAAATTTATTTTTGTAAACCCAGTTGGTTCAAATATAATTTTTATTTCAATCCTTGGAACAATTTACCATGATTCATTCTTTTCAATCTTATCAAAGTATTCATTCATAGTATCCACCCCTTCTTTATGTTTAATAGCCTCTGAAATTTATTCTGGTTTAACTTTTGAGATAAGTGAAGTCTGATTTTATAATATTGACTTCCATCTTTTCTAAAATAGAGCCTTTTGATTCCTAATAATGTTTTTAGATTCAAACATTCTTTCATAAGGTAAGAAATCTCACAGTTTATTTCCAAGGATCACTTTATACTCCATCTGACTTGTCTGAGTTACATTCAATTATTTTAGGGATCATCTAATTTATCCTCCTTAGTATTCTCATCTTCTTTTATGAAGGAAATTTGTTTTTCACTTAACTATACAACATACAAGTCCCCTATTTTTTGTATACATTTGTACCAACATTTGAAATTTCTTCTATTTGCAGAATAACCCATGAAAGTTCATTCTTCAGAATTCTCATCAAAATTTCCCATATCCAGATTTCTTATTTTGAGAAAACATAGAATTTCAAAATGTTTTAAGTATTTCAATGATGGTTTTCTATTATAACCCATTTCATAAGGATTCATGTTACTTTATGGTCTTATACAAAATCTATTTTGAACATGTACAACTGTACAAACATCTTCTCTCTAAAAGAATTTTTTAGTTTGTATAATAGTAACATATTTATTCCCATTTCCACCAAACTTATATTCTTTATTACACTTACTCTATTTTTTGTGGAGTATAGGGATCACTATACTGATTTTTGATACCATGATTTTTCAGATAAGTTTCAAAATCATTGTTTGTATATTTAGTAATATTATGTGTCCTAAACTTATTTATAAAAACTCCCAATTATTCCTCAAAATATTTTCTCAAGAATTTGAAAATTTCAATAGCCTATGACTTATGCTTCATGAACATGATGTTTTTCATCTAAGTGGAATCATCTATAATTGTGATAAAGTAAAAAATCCACTTTTGTTGATTGATGTCTAATCCGTGCACACAGATCAGAATGAATAATCTCAACGGGTCTACTAGATTAAATATCATCTCCTCTATGACTTTTGGTAGTCATCTTTTAATTCTAAAAAGTAATGAAGACATCTCCATATCTTCTTTTTAGCTCTGGTAGGTTATGAATGGAATCAACTTTGGAAAGTTTTCTAATACTTTTCTCACCTAGGTGCCAAAGTCTTCGGTGCCAAAATTTGTTTTCATCTTTCATACTCAAGTAACATGAGTTATTGAGTTCTCCAATTTGGAAGAGATTCCCACTGGTTCTTTCTCCTTTTCTAATTACTTATCTATATTTAAAATATTTGATGACCCAAGAATCCTTTTTGAATATTACTTCTTTTCTATCTTCATAGAGTTGACTTAAACTAAGTAAGTTATGTTTTAACCCATCAGTAAGTAGAACTTCTTTGGATTTTAATTTTTTGTCAGGACACATATTCTAGGCCCTGTGCCGTGACTACACCTATCCCACCTTATTTATGATAGGTTTGGTGATTAGTACCGAGTAGGCATATCCCAAAAGGGAAGACATTTCCTTTAAACTTGCACACACACACAAATCTCAAATTGAGGAATGTAAACACAAATTAAACCATAACTGTCACTGAGAACACTACTGGGAGTACATTACAAACTAAAAGTACAAAGGGTCCAAAATACAAGCCCAAAACCACAAAGTAATGTAAAACTACCACAATATTTCCGCTCGAGACCCTACATGAAAGGTAGTTAAAGGGTAGCTACTAGTAGATGAATAAGTATTCCCATATATCTCATCTCACTAAGCTCCACCTAGTTATGGACCACCAAGGTCTCTGTCAAAGCATCGATCAGCTACATGAGACATGACAGATGTGTGAGAATCCCGTACTTGGTTGAGTAACAGAATACTCAGTAGGGACCCCAAACCACAAAGGAATGACCAAAAATTGAGACCAAAAAGAAAAGATAGCTCACACCAGGTATAACCCAATGTATAAAAGGAATGATTATCATTTGAAAAGATGAATAATCATGTAATACTGAGGGACTCATCCCTGATGAGTCACTGAGTTTCACTTGGCTATTGGACCACTGAAGTCCACTCAACTACTCGACCACTGAGGTACGCTGGGCTACTAGACCACTGAGGTCCGGTCAGCTACTGGACCATTGAGGTATGCTCAACTACTAGACCACTGAGGTCCACTCAGCTATTGGACCACTAAGTTCTAATGTGCTACTCGACCACTATGTCCTGTTCAACTAATAGACCAATATAGTACACTCATCTATTGGACCACCAAATTCCACTCGGATATTAGACCACTGAGGTCCCTATCATCATATCCTTTATGTCACAGCCACCAGTAGGATTCCCATTCTCTAGTCTGCTTGATTCCAAGAGAATATAATTCTCAATCCATCAGTTTTATATTGACTAGAATGAAAACTTACTTAGAGTATACCCAAAGGACTGCCTTCTTGAAAGGGTCCTAATGCCGCAGATGACGTGTCAAACAGATTCTTGGTCTGAAAGATATTAATGTTTTAATAAACGGGGGGAGGTTGAATTTGGGCTAAGTCTGACTTGGTTGGACCTACCTGAACCAACCCGGCTTGGGGTCTCATATGACCCACCCCAATTCGACCTACCAGACCCAAACCAGTTTTGTCTGGGATGACTCGGTCCAGCCTGACACAGTGGCCAGGCCCATTGGACCTTGCTGGGCCTGGCCTGGTTTAGCCTCAACCTTATCCCGCCGAGTCACCCTGCAACTTGGTCTACATTCTCCAACCAAATTCGACTTAGTCGGACCAGTTTCTTACCTACCACTCCGCACATCGGTCTGGTTTCCTATCCGGCCTGGCCCGAATGGCCGGCTAATTCTCCACTAGTCCGGACCACCTAGTGGCCCAATTCTCTTCATCAGCCCACCTCGCATTGGTGGGCTGATTTGGGTTCATCCCGTATGCTGCGCTAGTTTCTGGTTCAGGTATCCACACAGCTGGCAGAGGCCGACCACTTCCCCTCTACACGCAGTCCACTCTGGACAGCTTTCCAGCACAAGCTGCGTCCTTCCCCGCGGACTGCTCCACCTGACATGGTGCTCGACCAATGCCACCATACTATAGCACCACAACCCCTACTGTTCGTGGCCTCTGCTGCCATGATTCACCACCGGGGCACGCCGCCTCCCACCCCTGGCCGCCGCCGGCACCGGTGTGCCAAAGATCTCCTCTGCCGGTCACTAGACTCGTTCTAGTGGTCTATTTTCTAATCCGTGTGCACATCTAGGTTTATTAGGGAGTCACCATCACTGTAGTGTAATCCTCATCACTTTTCCATTTCTCAGGGGGTCTGAACTCATTTGGAATCCCCTGTAAATGATTTGACATGAACTATTGGGTCCATCGATGAAGAACAAGGAGGGGGGGGGGGGATCCCCAAGAACAACAAATGAACAAATCAGCCTTTGTTCATGTCGGTTCAGAATTGTTCTTTTTAGTGAGATCATGGATCATAAATATAAATCACTATGATTTAATCCCCATATAAAAACCACAATAATATTTCTCAATCCTATAAGAAGAATCCATCCATGGATCAACTAGTTAGTGAGTTGATCAGCGTTCTTTGATTAGAAGGGAATAACATGGGAACGAAAATAACTTATATTTAAACCCATATTAGGGAAATATAATATTGGTTGATCATAATCGTCTATTATCATTCATCAATCTCTAGTTCTTATTCTCTCAACAAGGGTATCATCGCTGCTTTTTGATTAGCCGGTATTCGTCGTTGGAGAGGCTTCCTTCTTCGTTCATCAGATGAATTATAGGTTTGTTCGTCAACCCTGAATCCACATTTAATTAAAGAAAAAATATGTGATGAAAATTTCAGCATCACCACACTAATAAATTAATATAATTTCATTAATTAGTTTTATCATTGTTGCGTCACCGCATAGAAAAAATATTGAGTTATTGAAAAACGTTAAAATAAATAATGTAAACATTTTATAATTTTATTTTATTTTACTTTATAAAGTCCCAAAATTAACTTTCACCATTATCCCACACTAGTTTAGGTTTTTCCCTGATCATGGATACAATGAAGGTGGATTATCTGGGCTGTTTGTATGTTTAGGAGGTGGTTAGGCTTCATGGTGTGCCTTCAGCGGTGGTTTATGATAGGGACCCCCAATTTACCTATCGGTTTTGGGAAGGCCTCCATAAGGCTTTGAGGTCATAGATTAAGATGAGAAAGACATACCATCCCCATATGGATGGTTAGAAGGAGTGGGAAAATCAGATTCTAAAGGACATTCTTTGGGCATATGTGTTGGATTTCAGAGGTTCACGGGATAGTCTTTTGGGATTTGTTGAGTTTTATTATAATAGAATTTAACGATCATCTATTAGAATGAATCCTTTCAAATAGCTCTATGGTAAACCTTCTCATTCTTCTTTTTATTGGGCTAAGGTTGGTAAGACATCCCTTCTCAGACCGAGCCTTGTGCAGGTGTCGTCTAAGAAAATGAGGTTGATCAGAAAATGGTTATTAACAGTTCATAGTTTCCACAAATCTTATGATGATCAGAGGTGTTAGGATCTTGATTTTTCCTTGGGTGACCAGATGGTTTTGAAGGTGACCCCTTACTTGGGTCACCACTACTTGGGAAATAAGGGGAAGCTGACACTGAGGTATATTGGGCCTTTCGAGATTCCTGAGCAGATGGGCATGGTGGATTACGAGTTAGATTTTCCTTCTCAGTTGAAATCAATTCATGGAGTATTCAATGTATCCCAAATGAAAAAGTACAGTCTCAATCCGTCACATGTGTTGAATTGGGAAGAGTTGGAGATAAAGCCTGATTTATCATTGTTTGAGCAGCCCGTGCAGATAGTAGATTCTCAAGAGAAGGTGCTTTGTGGTAACTCCATCGCATTGTTTCACATTCTTTGAAAGAACGGGAATGATGAGCATGAGACTTGGGAGCAGAAGTCATGGGTTGAGCAGGAGTACGATTTTTATTATCTGATCAGACATTGAGTTTCCTTTTTGAGGGAAAAGAATTTTCATGGTGGGGATAATTGTCACACCCAAACTCCGCCTTTCAGTATGTTTTTTAATTTTAACTTTTATCTCATAATTTTATCTGTCCTTTTAATAATTGTTTGGATGAAATTGAGGGCTGATCCCAATATGAGTTTGGCTCTTTTTTGCTGATAATGGAGCATTGGATAGGTAATTACCAATGCGTGGACATGGTATGGGAGAAGCCGTGTAGCTTCCCCAATTTAACGAGCAGCCTGCCCTGTGTATGGGTGGTTAACTGACCAAATGAAAATGAAAATTATTATTAATATTATTTACACCATTTTAATTTATATTTTAACATGGTCAATATTAAAAGTTTAATATTATTAACTTTTATTATTGATATTTCTATTATATTTTATTATTATTATTTTAGATGAGTTTAAATATTATTTTAATTTTGGATTAGTTTAAATGTTTTTAGGTTAGTATAATCATTATTCTTCTAGTATCTCTTCCATTTTATTTTATTTTACTTTTATTCTTTTACAATTTTTATTTTTACCTTTTATTTATATTATATTTCCTTTTCTATTATTTCATTTATTTTTTCCTCTACCTCACACTCTCTACCCATCACATGCCTGACCCCCCTCAAAACGTACAACACCACTTCTTTCTTCCCCCTTGTTGTGGCTCTTTCCTCTATCATGTTCAACCTCCCAATGACCCCATTTCCTCGTACCACTATAGCCGACTTTGCCTCTGCTACCTCATACCACCCTGTCGACCTCACCCCTATTGCCTCTTCATTGAGACCAGCCTTGCACCGAACTCCTAACCACCACACCCTTCAGGCTGTGACCCTCTTTGGCTGTACCTCATTCTAGAAAGGTTCTAGCCAAGGCAACCGATTCCGGCACCCTCCACCTCATCCATCCAGCCTTTCGAACTCCTCACCGTAGGTGTAGAGTACTCTGGTTGTGCATTATTCCATTTCGGTGATGTTGCAGTTAAGGTTTAAATAGTGTTTGATTGAGTCTTGATTTAAATGTGCGATACCTTGTTTTAGGGTGTCTCTTTGGTCTTCTTGTGGTGCATGTGGTGTGTGATTGATGTTGTGAATTGTTTCGTGAAGCTTTCTATACATAGGTAGGTGGTTCTGAGTGTAAGGATTTATTGATCAATTAGGTTGCTTGTTTAATTTATTTAATATATTTATTAATTAGTTTCCCATATACACTGTTAGTTTTATATGAAATTTGATGTGCTTTGGTTATTTTGTATCATATTTGTGCAATATTTGTATGTTCTATGTGATAACCCACAATGAACCATTATTTAGTGTTTGTTAAAGCATGCAATTAGTTTATTAGAATTTGTAAGATCTACTGTTTGAGTTTTCATGTGGCATCGGTAGGCCTCTTCTTATAAAAGTGGTTTTATGTGGGTTTTGGGATCTTGAGTCAGGTGGGTTTTTTTAAAAAACTATTAAATTATTTTTTCTAGTGTTTGATTAAATGTAGATATAGTTTTTAAAACTGTGCAATTCATTATCTTTCTATGTGGGTAATGCGAGTTGAGTTTTGAAAACTTTTGGCATGAGTAGTGTTTCTATATGGATTTTTTTTGAAAGTGCAGTGCATGACTTAGATAACAACCTAAGTGTTTTGTGTATTTGACTTTGACTAGAAATGTGAACTTAGAACCTTTGTGCACAAATGGGAAGCCTATATACTAGGTGGGATGACTAGATCTAGTGTTCTAGTGATACAAGAGTGGATTTTCCCAATTTCACTTAGCTGGTTTGACAACTAAAACACTAACTAAACTTTGTATGATGTTTACAGACCCTGATGTTCTAGGGTCCCATTTTATGATAGCAACTATAGGGTCTCTCACACTTTTGGTGATCTTGGAATACATTACACTAACCGTCATCATATGGTGTGATGTTCATGGTTTCATAAAAGTAAACATCTTTTTATTTGAAAAAAATGCTTTCCCTTTTGAATTTACATTTCTTCAAACTGTTTAGATTAAAATTATTAAATCATTTATTTCCCATTCCTTGATTGAAACTGCAACAATATTATTATTTAATTTTTATTTGTGTAAATTATTTATTTGGTGGAATCCTATTGAGTTCTAGCTCACACCCTACTTACACCCTTGGGTGTAAGTATATTTGGGCATAGGTGATGTAGGTAAAGGTAAGGTGTTTGGGAGTGGTGGTTCCGGTTGTTAGCGGACTACTTGGTGTGGCGTTGTGGAGTTGGATTGAGGGTGGTGTCCTCTCACCAAGTGGTGGTGTTTTATTGGTTTATATCCACCATACTAAGTGGTAGTTCTTGTTTGGATTTCAGTTTAAACATGTAACACCAATGCCAGTTTTTGGTTAAAGGAAAATTTCGTTGTGACTTTCAGCTTTGGTCTAGTTTATATTGTTTGTTGTTTTATTTATATATTTCTTTCGAAAAAATCATTCCCATTCTTTATTTTAAAAACATAGGCACTTATGCCAGCCAGTGGGGATTCAGAACATCCTTCAGGCCTTGTTGCGGGATGGGTCAGGCCTCCGTTGGATGATGACTCGATTTGGTTCGCGACATGTTGGGCATGTGTCTTTCGAACATATTATCTGAATTCTCATTGATTTTAGTGCTAAAAAATTCCATTTTCTTAAATAATTGATTTAATTTACCTGGTTTTCAAGATTATATTTATAGATAAATTTATATTGTTCTTGTCTTTTTTTCAGGTAAATTTATGTATAAACGTTTCTAGACATGTATTTATGAATTATAGATACATAGTTTTATGGTACATTTTTAAGTGGATCATATAGTTTCTAGACCCTACTTTTGGTAAGGAACCATACTTTTACACCCTACATTTGGTGTGAACATATAGATCAGGTACCACTGGCAGTGGAAAGATTATGGATTGGAAACCATAATTTGTAAATCATCTCGACATTTTAGGGAATAAATTATGGTTTAATAATTTTTTTTAAGTCAAACATTCATTGTAAACTATATTTTTTTGAAGTTTACCATACATTTGATATATTAAACTATAGAGTTTAAATTCATTATATTATATAGAATTCCTATAATGGTATTTCCAGGATTAATTTTCTATCTTAAATTATTTTTCAGAAAAATTAATTTTCTCATATTCGATGGATTAAATAATTAACATTTCTAAAGAATATTACTATTTTCATTTAGCATTAAAAATTCGAATAATATGAGGTTATCGTGAGATATTTATAAATCAATTTTTTTAAAAAAATCAAATTTTATTGTTAAATTCAATGTTTTATATCATTTTAAATAGAACAATGATTTTTATGTGTGACAACATCCCTAATATTATAAAAATATACCCTTTTGAGATATAAATGTTTTGATAACTTTTTTGACTATCATACATTTTTTATAGTTTCATTCCTCATGTTGCTATTTATTTTTAATATTATCTTCAACTTTGATCACTTTGATGGTGTTCATTTTTGAAGACTCATATCTATGAAGAAGAATATCCAATATATGTCAGTTTCTATAGAAACTATGAGATGAATTTGTTTCTCGACAAATAAATAAATCTAGATTTGTTAGGGTATTATATACTCATACGCAATAATGATGGAGTGTTAGCTTCATGCACTAATCTTTGGATTGAAAGGTATCCTATAAAATAACTTATCTGGTTTTTAGGTGTCAACTACCTACACCTAGTTGTTGAGGTGTTGTGAAAAGAGGAACTACTTAGTTAAAATCACCAAGATCCTAGATAGAGTGTTGGTAGAGTGGGATATGGGATCTTTGTTCCATGAACCACTATAATAACTAATGCTCTCTTCTTATCTGTTTTTGTACAACATATTTTTCATAAAAATAGAATATTATATACTTTTATAATATACGATGAGGTAAAAATTTGAATATATCAATATTATTAAAATTAAACCATTCACCCACATCTCTTGTATATTTTTGTTATTTTTAACTAAAAATTGGTATCAAAGGAGTGGTTTTGAAGAATCATGACAATCTATAGAAATCTTGTGTAATATGCCTATATGAAGACAAATGTTGATGGAAGAAAAAAAATAATGGAATTTCCATCATCCAATCCCAATACTTCAATAGAGAAAATTATGGATCTTGGAAAGTAATAATTATTATCTATTTTAATAATCTTGGGTTCAAATTGTATATGAAGATTGTTAAACCTTATTCAATCCATGGAGAACTAGAAATGTGAGATTCTAGAATAGATGTTGAGTATAATTTCAATTCAATATCCATAAATTCAATTATTTTGGGAATTGGTTTAGATTAATCTAATTGTGTACTTAAATATTATACTACCTATGGTATATGTAATATAATTTATTTTCTTATGATGTAATTGAAAGTGTTAGGCATTGAAGATACAAGACTGCAGAGCTAAAACTAAACACCTTCAGAATATATAATGGTTAAAGAATAACCATGATAAAGGAAAGATTGATCGTAATAATCATTGGTGTTTCTATTTTTGGAGATCTAATTACTTAAATAGATCAAACTTTAAATAATTTATGATTCGTACCCTCTAAATGGAGTGATATATTAGCTACAATTAGAAAATACTCTCCAATAAAAAATATGTCAAAGGAGTATATTGGCACTCTAATTATGTATGAGGTACAAATGAAAGATGAGGTTGAAGGTCATATGATAAAATACCTCCCATAGAGTTACTAATAAAAAAATATGAAATGTATTAAAAAAGGAATATTTATTCTCAAATATTCAGGTTGATCATATTTTTGAATGAAACTTTCTCATCTAACTAAAAGCATTAGTACATTTTATAACAAGAATAAAGGATTCAAAATTTATTTTCACAATATCATGAATTATGATTGATGAATTAACAATTAAAATGATATAAATGTAAGAAAATGGGACATATTATACTCGATATCTCACAAAAAAGAGAAGAAAAAAATATGCAAAAGAAATAAAGGATATATTTGATGAGAATTGACTATGAGTTAGAAGTTAAAAAAGATATGAAGGATACATAGAGTGATTTTGAGGAATCCTATAGTATTTCTTAATATTATTTAAAAATGGATCCAAAAATATGAAATGAAATATTTGATTTATGGATAAAGATGAAGAAGATGAACAATCTTATTATTAAACTTTTTCTAGATTTTTAATGTTGCTCTAATAGTAAATTTCATGCCTACTACTAAATTCTTGGGGAAAAGTATGAATATTTAGCCTAAAAGAGAAAATCAATAAATATTATTCATATCATCATTTTAAATGAAATATATTACTTGATAAATCAGATCATAGAATTGAAAGAAAAATTTAGTAAATATACCTCAAATTGCACTATTTCAGAAAGAAGAATCAATGATTTGTAAGATGATTTAGAGTCATTACAAAGTTCTTCTGATATACTAACTAAGGGAGAATAATATATAGATCAAATTATTTTTAAACATTTTCTAAAAAAAGGGGAATTTTGAAATAGGTAATAATGTAAGAATGTCTAAATTTTATAGAAATTATTTTTTACCGAGTTTAATTAATAAAAACATACATAGAGATAGCTTTTTTATTGTAGAATTAAGGGAAATTATTCATATAATATTTTCCTAAGTAATATCTAAATTAGTAGTATAAAAAATTATTTTGTTTCAAAATATATGTATAAAATTATTCATATAATAGATTTTACGATGCATTTTATATAGGTAAGAAACAAAATCCACCCCAAAAATATATTAAGAAGGTTGATACATCTTAACTACAAGAACTTAACCACATGGACTTGATTTTAATATATTTATATGGAATCATGGATTGTAGAAAATATGTTTTTGGTTTAGTTGTTGGTTTTTCTATATTTATTTTATTTTATTTCTAAAAATATAAATATTAGTTTTTCTCTGTTTTTATAGGATTTTGTAAAATTGTTCCAAATGGGAAATATTTTAAAATAATTTCATTTAGAAGTTATAATGGAGGAGAGTTTGAGAATAAAAAATAAAATTCATTTTTATCTGACTTAGGTATTAAACATACCTTATCTTATCCAAGAACACCGTAAAACATTTAATTATAGATATAATAAATAGTAATATTCAAGAAATAACCTTAAGAATTTGAAATAAATATAGTGTTCCTTCTTTTTTTAAGAAAATTATATCAAAAAAGATTTCTATATCAGTAATGGAGTTCCAATAAGACTATATATTTTATATAATCTTGATGAATTACAGAATAATAGAACACTTAAAGATAAATAAATTAAATGTTTTGGATGAACGATTAAATCTTGATTACTAAAGAATACCTTTCTAAATTTGATCCAAAATGCGATGAAGGAATATTTCATGGATAGTATGTTTCTTCTAAATCATATAGTGTATATAATAAATATTCAAGGTCACTTGAAGAATATTTTCTTGTTATGTTTTATAAAGATAAACCTTTTGATTCTATAAAAAATAAAATAGATAATGTTATTAAAAATTCAGACAAGATGAGACTTGAATATCAGATAGATGATTTTGAAGATGGAAAATAGAATGATAAAATTTAGTACGGTTAAAAATAATACGAAAATTTTGATTAATAAAGTGTCTTACCAAGAAAACTTAGAATCTCAATAGACCATACTTTATAAACTATTATAGAAGATCCTGATATTGGAGTTTGGACTAGATGAAGTATAGTAACCCTTGGATAATTAACTACCTTTCTATCTCAATTAGAACATAAAAATATAAAGTAATAATTAGAAGATGAATGTTGGCTAATAGCTATGTAAGAATATCATAACCAATTTTTAAGAAATAATCTTTTGAAATTAGTTGACATGCTATCTAATAATCTAGTAATAGAAACCAAATGGTTCTTTAGAAATAAGAACGTTGGGAAAAGAATAATCACTAGAAATAAGGCTTGATTTGTATTTGGAGGATATAATACATAAAAGGGTATAAATTATAATGAAACATTTTTGTTTCTTTCTATATTAGACTCTTTTGGAATCCTTTTCAATTTTGTATCATTCATAAATTTTAAATTATTGAAAATGGATATAAAATTGAATTTTATAAATGAATATTTATCAGGGAGTCTATGTTGAAAAACCTCCTTGTTTTTAAAATAATCATCAATAAAAATCCATTCTATAACTTACTAAACCTGTTAATGGACATAAATAAGAAACAATATCTCAATGGGAATGATTATGTTCTATTCTTTAAAAATATATATTTTCTGGTGGGATATAAAATCCTAATCAATTTATGAAAATTGTTTTTCCTGATATTTTATAGGTATATACCTATGTGTATGATGTTATATTTTATTTAACTAACTAAAATCCTTGAAATTATTTTTCAAATATCTTAAAAATGAAATTTGATATGAGTATGGTCAGTGAATTAATTTTATTTCTTAGTTTTCAAATCTATCAAAATGATTATTTGAACATTTTAAATAATTTTAAATATATTATTGATTTATTAAAAAAAATTATACCTGAAAATAGTTTTAGTTATTCATATACCATGTCCACCAATATATAATTTGATTTGGATGAAGACAGAAAACATGTCGAAAACTTGTTATATAGAGGTATGATTGTTATTTTTCTATCTCGAACTACTAGTAGCTTAGATATTATGTCTTCTAGATTTTCTTGGTGAAATATTTCAATGAAAACTAAAATATTCCCATATTACTGTAGTTAATTTTTTTTTATATATTTGAAAGGAACTATTTTCAATGTTTACTTTACCCAAAACCTATAATTTTGATTTAATTTCATATTGAGATATTGATGTTAGATGATAATAGTTTTATTGAAAGAGTACCCTAAGAACCTGTCAAATTTTAGGGAATTCATTAGTTTCATAGTCAATTAATAGAAAACATTTAGTTTCAATGTTAATAGCCAAGGAAAAATATATTTATATTGGATGTTGGTATACACAAGTGTTGTGGATGAAATACACACACCTAGAATTTGGACGAAATCCCAATAATAATCAAATTTTACATGACAATACAAGTGCAACTTATCTTCCAAAAAACACTACGAGTCACTGAGGGACTAAATATATTGATATATTTCATCGTTTTATAATACATCTTCTTTTCAAGGGGGAATATCTTTTGATTTTTTCAAAACTAAATATGAAGTTGTGGATATTTTTACTAAACCACTTCCCACTATAGTTTTTAATTTTTTAAGTGGGGGGGGGGACAGGTATATTTATTTTTGAATAAATTTTTTATTTTCTTCAACTAAAACATTTATTTAAAATAAAAAGATAATTAAATTTATTTATTTAATTTTTTTAATAGTTTTAATTATTTTGAATTTTTTGATTTTATTTATTTTACTTTGTTTTTGGCTATTGATTATTTATTACATATTTAATAAATCAAGGAATTGTTACACTTTTTAAAAAAGTGTATTTTAAAAATTAAATCCCATAATGATTACTATGAATACTATTTCTTTCAAATTTGAACCAACATAAACAAACTATCAGAAATTACCCCTATCTCTTTTTCCCACAATCCCAAACCCTTTATACTTTTAGAGCTCTTAATTTATCTTCAAACCCGAAAATATAAACCTTAAACCTTCTGATTCACTATAATAGTAAATCTACATAAGATTGATGAAGGTGGATTGAGTGAATCGGTATGTCCAAGATCTTTAATAATTAAAAGGTCAGTCCTTCAAGGGAAAGACATGGATTTTGAGTTACTATTTCAAATGAACCATCCCTGGAAGAAAGGATTTTCTTCATTTAGAATTTATTTTCATTGGTTAGTTTACTGAGTAAATTTTTAATATTGAAGAATAAGATATTTATGAACTTTACCAGATTACCTTTAGTGATACAGAGGATGTAGTCCCCTAAAAGATAAATAATGTGGAGTTTTTAGTCTCTTCTATTGCAAAATCCATCATTTTTAAGGGTCCCCATGAAGGGGTTTTTTCACAGGAATTTTATCTCTATTAGAGATGAATTATATAAATATAAGGATATTATGAATTTGGTATTCAGATCAACCCTATTTATGAAGATTCTTGTAAAATATTTTGATCCTGACTAAATTATTCTTGTAAAATTTATAAATTATAAAATATTTTTGAAGATTTTTTAGGTAGAGAATGTGATTTTTGAGGAAATTTATATCATGTTTTTTATATTAAGTGAAATTATATTGAATTTGTCTGGATACATGTTGATTTATTTGAATCACTATAAAAAATGCATAGAATTCCATTTTATACATATGAAAGTATTATTTCTCATAAATTTTATAGAAAGAATAAAATTTTTAATATTCAGAAAGATGTTAGTTGTCATCATAATAATATACTTTATATCTGGAATCCTTTGATAATTTTTTTTTATTTTTGATAAATATGAAAGGAAAGTTGATAAATTCTGGTGATTATGGTCAACATGTATTTATTTCTCATGCTTAGAAGACAAAGGAAGATAAAAATAATCTTCATCACTATAGTATCATATTAATGAAATTGGTGGGCCGAGAATAGGAAAAATTTCCAAGGAAATAGGAAAGAGACCCAGGGTTGATGTAAGAGACCAAAATGAAACATGAGGTTTCCACCAATCTCTTTAATAAGTCTTAGGATAAGCCTCAAAGGAGGATCTTTTTATATGGCCAAGAAAAATAAAATATTATATTGTTTAGGAAGAGTAAGACATGGTTACAGAAATTAAACAACCAATTTTTATGGGTGTTATAGTTACTTATGCATAAATTAAAACTAATAATAATGATAAGAAAAAGGCTTATGAAGATGATTAGTTTGAAAGGAATTATAAAGATGGTGGGAAGGTGAAAACATATTAGGATAAAATTATTAAATTGATTGAAAATCATACAATTTTTATTGAGGAAGAATTCATAGAGAATTATTTTAATGAATCTAGTGATTAAACATATTTTTTTAGAGGTTTTTCATCCTCAAACAGTGAAAATATTTATGGTACTCTCCATGATTTTTTTGAAGTATGACAACCTTAACAAAATATAAAATATGAGCCCTATGGTTCTCTCAGTGATAATAATGAAGATTTGGTTTCCATATTTTTCAGATGAAATAAAAAATTTAAAAATTTCAAAATGATTTGTAAGTTTTAAGAAAATAATTGGATGATTAAAAAAGTTAAAACCTTTTATGAGAAGAGTTGGATTCAAATAGAGATCAATTAGAAATATTGAGAAAAAAATTCTAATTCCCAAAGGGATTTTGATGCATTGTATAGATAAATTCCTTGGAAACTTATAGTAGAGTCTATTTATAGAAATATTTTTGGAAACGTTAGGAAATAACTAGGGAGTAAATTTGAATCAATAATAAGTAGTTAAATTCAAGAAATAGCCTCTACTTCTATTCATTATACTTCTTAAGATTTGATGAGGATTTTTGAATCTATTAGATTATTTTTTTCTATAAATTATTAGATATATAACCTACAATGTCCTAGTATTCAACTTCACATATTTTTGGAAATAAAAAAGATCTTATAGAGGGATTGATATCTAATGATCTGGTTACTAGAAACCTTTTCTATCAGCTAATTTAAATGTTGCATAAGTTTCTTTAGTATAAAGAGGGTTTCCATGAGTTTTTAAAAGTAAATTTAGTTTAAGATTAGAAAATTGGAAAGGGGTCCATGATTTTTTGTAAATGATGGATTGGAATGTTTTATCATTATTTTGAACCAATGATGGTTGAGCAGAAGTAAGTACACCAGGTAAATCATGATTAATTTTCATCTTCATCCACATTTATACAAGAGCATTTTTCACATCCAATCCCACTTTATAAATTTTTCTACTAAATATTTTATGTAATCACAAATAAATTTTAGTGAAATTATTTTCTTTAATATATCATGTTTTTTATTTCTTATTTATATGTGAAAAAGTTTTAAGTGTATAGGAATACTTTTTTCTTACCTTATCAAAATATTCACTTTTAGTATTATACAGTATTAATTATTAATTATTATATTTTTTGATACGTTATATTTGATTTCACAAAATGGAGGAAATTTTTTGTTAAACACTATATTTTTATTAATATAATACTATATGGGGATTATTAATATAGGTAAATATTTAGTTTAAAAAACATAACTTTTATATAGTATTATTTTTCAATCAACTAAAATTTGATAAGACTTTAAATGAGAATTATATTTTCTTTTATACCTAATTTAAACTCTATTTTATTGGTTTTACATTTACCATAATTTTTTATATGTTTTTTATTTTGGTTTTTTGATCATCAAAGAGTAGGATATTGATAAAAATGTGTTCTACCAAAAATACTATTTTAATTCTCATTTATTTTATTATATACAAGTACAATTATTTTTTACTAATGGAAATAATTTAATTATTTTTATTATTATATTTAATGGTAAATTTATCTTTTTTTAAAGATATTTTCACGACACTATTTTGCCTAAAGTATTCTAGATCTATTTTTAAATGTCTAGAAAGACTATTTATAACTTATGTTTATAAGTGGAATATATGGTTTTTGAACCCAAATTCTGGTAAGGAATTGTACTTTTGAACCATTTTTTTAGAGTGAACCTATAGATCGTATACCCAACACTAATGTAAAAGTATAGATTAAGAACTGTACTTTTTTAATCATCCCTATATTTGAGGGACTATAATATAGTTTAACAACCTAATATATTGAATTCAACGATATGTTGTGAGTTTTAATTAAATATATTTTCTTGATTTCTATAATGGTATGACATTTATTTAATGTCTATATTAAATATATTTAAGTACCAATTAAAAAAATAATATTTATGGATTAAATTCTTCATATTTCAATAGGAAGTAATGATTTTCTTCGAACATTCAAAATTCAAATATTTATTATATATCTGTCGATACTTTTTGATTTTTTTAACTAGAAGAAAATCAATTTTTTTTAAATACCAATATTTGTATCATTTGAAAAACTATTTTTATTTTTATGTGTTGTGAGTTCTCAAATTTTTAATGAGATAGACATCAGAAACATATATTTTTTTTATCTTTTTCTGTTTAAAAATCATGTTTTTGTTTCTACTATAATCTTTATATTTTTCATTTCTTGAATTTCATATAAAACCAAGATCTATTCAGATATGTTCATTATTGAAGTCTGTTATTTATAAGGAAGATGACTCATTATCTATCATTTTTTTCCTGAAATATTAATCTGAATATTTTTCCCAATAAATCTATCAATCTTGATTTCATAGAGTATCTGTTTCCCACACTCAATTGTGGTGAGGTTTTATATTCTCACACTAATATATGTATTTAAATTTTTATATAAAATAATGTGCCATGTTTTAAGGTTTAAAAAAACTTCCTCAGTTGTGTATCTATTATGATAATTGAAATTATGTAGTAAAAACAAACCAATGAATTGAGAGGGTGTTTGTGAGTGGACTTGGGGGCTTTTGTGACCTGAACCACCTTAAAAATATCATTATTTTTCTTCTTTTTTTTTATAGTGAAAAAGTTTCTTAAATAAGATAACCCTATATATCTTTATAATATACGAAGATGGATAAAATTTGAATATAACAAGATTGTTGTAAGGATTAAATTTTTACGAATTTAATGTATGCATGTATTATTTTTACCTAACAAATAATAGATCATATTCAAGATGTACCTCAAGGTTTTAACATGTGTATTTTTATCGAGGGCTGGAGTGGTAAAACAAAGGTTCAGGGTACAAAAAATTCAAAAGGAGTGTTTAAGGTAACAAGGGAAAAGGTAATTCAAGGGATAAATTATGGGGAAAAGGCATGTGGATTCAATTTTTAGAAAATATAAGCATTAAAATTTTTATGGTTTTTGAGATAATAATGGTATATTTAGAATATAATATATAACTACATGAAAAATATTATTCCACCGAATGGAAGAGGAGTTTAAAAAATACCATGCCTAAAAAATTTCCTAACAAATCCATGGTAATAGACGAAATGAAAGACGAGAACTAAAAGTTATAAGAGAACCTTTAACTGACCTTTTGTTTATAATTATACAGTAATCCATCAACAAAAAATCACCAATATCAAATACATGTTCTACAATAAGATTTATGAAAATAGATTTAGATGAAAAAATATGGAAATGGGTAAGATGGGTTACCTTGAATCAAAGAATCCTTGATCCTAAGAATCAAGGAGTGTGGAACTAATATAGACATGAATGAACATAATATCCAATAAAAAAGGAAATATAGGGTTCAAAATGACCCAATGAAAATAATATCCAAATTTAATATCCAAAAAATCTAATAAAAAAATTAATGATCCTCTGATCATGATATGAAATAATTCATCATAGTATAATGAGACTGGTCATTTGAGATTCCAAAAAATGAGACTATTAATCCACATTTTCTTTTCCATTTGAAATAAATTTAACACTATTAAAATTTAAGACTATGGTAGGATAGAATGTAATGATGAATGACACATAAGAATAGAAAAATCTTTATAGACCACAATGAAATCCTCTACTTTCTCTATGAAGTTAAATCATCCTTAGGGAACGACTATGAAATAATAGTTATTACCTTCCAAATATTCCACCAGTAATTATAGTACCATTACATTATATAAACAAGGTTTCACAAAAAAGTTTTTATCATCATGAAAAACTAATATAATGTATTATTAAACAAGAAACATAAAATAATTCCCTATTTAGTAACTTATAGGAACACAATGCAAAACATTTTCCCAAAACATCTAAAAAACAAATCTTATGACCTAATATTTATACTACAACATCTTTTTCTAGTGAAAATCCTTATAGGCCAAAATTTTAGCAGCCGACTATATTATTTACCCTTTTTTAGATAACTAATCATTGAGAAATGTTATATGGTGACAAAAAAATAAACCATTATGCTTGAAATATTTAATTTACACCACTAATCCTATACCATTAACTTGAAAAAAATAAAGGGTCTAGGAAAATACAAGCCTTTAGAGTGTGGTTTTAAAGATTTAATATCTCATGTATTTTATTCTATTCATGTATTATATAGATAATAAAGTTATAATTAAAATAAGACATGTATTTTATTTAAATTTATTTTTTTAGAAAGAGAATATTTTAAGGTGTTTTTTGTTTTGATTATTTTTGAGAAAGTCATTTATAATAATACATTGCATACCATTTTGGGAATCAAGGGGAAATTAAAATATAACCTCATTAGGTGATGTGAATTATGATTAATTGTATTGATAAATCATTTTATTTATAGATGGATGAAGATAATAATGAATAAATTTTAGATATACAAAGAAATGTCATTTCATTTCATTTTAAAAATGGTCATGGTTCCTGACAATTATTATTATTAAATTTTACAAATGAGAATATGATAATAAGGAAATTAATGGGGTAGAAAATTAATGATAATCAAATTTTAATTTAAAATTTTATTTTAATTTTAATTCATTATTGTATGCCAAAAAATGTTATTATGTTATTGATAAAAGTTCCTATTTTTTATTCATAAAAATCATTTTAATATATTAGAAAAAATGTGATTTGAAAAATCCATAAAAACAAGTTTTTACTCATACTATGATATTTGGAGAACCTCTTCCTTTTGATTTTTTTTGATTTCATGGTCCACTGAATAATATATTTAACAAGTGAAGTAATATCATGTCTTTCAATCTGAATCACGTGGATGTATCCAATTGAGTGTTATCTAAATGAATTTTAACATTAGTATGAAATATAGAATTTTTTAGAAGTATCTATCTATATGAATTATTTTAGGGATGAATGTATTAAATTCATTTATGTATATCAAAAAAACATTGAACAAAACTAGGTAAATCATCTTGTATTAATTAAGACTCAATTAGATTAGGGAAAATAACTGATATAGATAATATTTAGAGGTTTAATTCTCATAAATAATTATTTTTCAATACTCTATAAGATATTTCATTAATATAATAAGTCATATTATTGAACTATTTTGTGATTTATTTGTATTTTATTTTCTTAGTATATATTATTCCAAATTTAATTACCCATATTACTCGGTGAAAATGGCAAAAGAATTTTTATTCTTATTATCATATCTGATAAAATTATTTCAAATCATTTCATGATTTTTTCAAAACATATATTCATATATATTATTATTTTACATTTTTATTAAATTATATCAATGGTTCAATATCATACTAAATCTTTCAAATGAATGTATTAAAATTTCTAAGTCCATAACTTCTAGAAATCTGGTATTGATATAGTGTCATATTAATTTGATTATCTAGATGATGATTAATTTTTTATATATTGATGTTACAAGTCTTCAGATGCTATTATATTTTTAATTTCCATCAGTGATGTTAATGTGTATCAACTAATGATTTTTTTTTATTGTCCATATACAACTCTAAGTTGTTATTATGATATGCTAATAGACATCAACGTAATTATCTATAGTTATATATTACAATTTACATAGTTAATATAGGATAATGTCAACCCAGTTTATGGAATGAACATTGAAAGTTGAAAATTTATGTTTATAAAATTTAAAAATATTTCATATAAAGATAAATAATTAATAAATTTTCCCTTTAAATTCTATTCAAAAGAAGAGCATGCTTAATTTTTTAGTGATGATTAAAAATGGATGAAAATTTCCAAAATGTAAATAAGGGGATGTTTTTCAATTCAAAAAGAGAATCTTGGTGCTAATTTTATTGACTATATTTATACATTATTTTTTTAATGATCACAAATCACTTTTTTTATTACTAAGGATCTATGTACTGAATAATATAAGCATAAAATAATCATTCATTTATATAAAATTTATCTATTTACAAGTCTCCACTATGAGTATACATTTAGTAATGCTAATATACTTCTACTAATTTCAGTTAAGTATTTATTATATTAGAAGAAACACAAGTTCACTTTTACAACCAAAGAAACACTTGTACATTTAGTAGTGAAAGTATTAGTGGATTGTTTCTAACATTCGACAGATAAGGATACAAATTATTGATTTCTTCTACCTCTAGAAAACATGTCTTACTACCAGTTAAAAATATTTTACAACCTGTACAGTTCTTCTACAATATATTCGAAACATCTAAGACTAGTATATATACTTTACCACCATAAAATTTGATATATCCTTGAGAATACTTTTCTACTAAAACAGATGTATTCGTACTACTATATGAAGTCTTCTATTTATATTTATGTTTTTCTTTTACTAATTCTCATTTACAATTACCACACTTAGTCTAATTCCTTTAGTTAATGTGTTCTTCAACCACTATCTTTCTATTACTACTAGTTCTAATCTAAAACCACTAGTATAGTTCTTCTACAACCATGACTAATCTATTAAAACCATTCTAATAATGTTAATGCTAGATGAAATTGCTAGTTCAAGTTGACTATTGATTATTTGATTTTCAAGAAATTAATTGTAACAAAATATTCAAATGGCCAATTTATAGAATTTAATGCAATTCAGTGATATGTGTATTTTTTAATGATTATTGATAAAATTAGTAAAATGGAACATTAAAGACAGGGTAAAAATTTCCAAATTTTCTTCTAGAGTGAGAATTTATCATATTTTATTATTTTTTTAAAATGGATAATTGGATATTTTTGAAAAAATATAAAATTAGAAGAACCAATCATGTACATATTATTCTTAGTTAGTTTTTAATGGACTAACTAGACAGGTGGGTCTTCTAAAAGGAAAATGGATTGTCCAGTTATATATAAGAGATATTGTTTTTCATGAAAAAATATAATTCTTGAGGACATTGGAAGTGTCTTTAATCAATTATTTAAATACAATTAAAAAGAAGAAGAATATCATTCATGATAATCTCTTTCTTGATCAGATAAAGTGAAACTAAAAATAAAATTTTCTTTTCTTTTTTTTCTTCTATATTTTATTTATATTCCAGCTGTTCCTATGTTAGTTGTTTATTTATTACGAACAATATTCTATAATATATTGAAGAGTACTATAATAATCTCCTCACATTTTTATATAACATATATCTCTTGAATTACTATTGAAAAGATGTGTGTATCCAAGATTGCCTTATACACTATTATATTTAGAAATCGATCCATGTTTTTTATCATGCTTAGTATTTAATAATTATATTATAAGTGGGAAACACTCAAGGAGATTTGATATGGTCTCATCTATAGACTAAAAATATTATATTTTTTATCTTCTATGTATTTCCTAGTATTGTTTACTATTTTTAAGAACAAAATAGTTTTTTCTAACTTATATAAAAATAAAAGAATTTGATAGTTAACATTAATTAGTGTTATATATATTGGGTTTGATATGATTAGACTTGTTTCAAAAGTTTATGTGGTTTTAAATCTTGTTATAACTATCTTGTGTTTAAACATTTGGACAATTTTTTTAAAATATCAGTTTATCTATTTGTAATATTTTAGATAATCGGTATTTTTAATATATTTAGGAAATATTTTATAAAATTTTTTAAATATAAAATTTTAATTAGATACTCAATTCACCCCCTCCCAAGTACTCCACTCTGATCAACATTTATTAATAGAGGAATTTATATTTCACTGTTTTATAGAATAAACTATGATCATGTTTTTTCCCAAATGATCAAAATGTTTAGTTATTAAATATTTGTATATTGTATGGGTGATAACATAGTTGGGGGAACTACTACTAAAAATACTACTTAATTTAGTGATACTAATTATGATCAATGAAAGATTAAAATGAATATATAGTTTTAGAGCATGATTTTTGACATCTAGAAAACAATTGAATATAAATATGAAATCCACAAATCTACTAGAGAAAAATAAAGTTATGTAACTAAGGTTGATTACACTTTCAATTGTAATTCAATGAATTCATTATACTATACTTATCTGAATGTAAATTTAATAGAATATATGTATATGAAATTTCTTTTGAAATATCTAATACAATTACTATGTATCATAAATTCCAATTTTTTTTAATGAAATACACCTGAATACTTATACTATTAGATATGATATGTTTTAAATGATGCATCATCAATCATTTGAAAAAAATTATCTCAGGAAGAATGAAATCTCAGCATGATGATTGATAAACATAATAGAATGATTAAGTTATGATAATATTGTCATTCTTGACTAAATGATAGAGATGAAATTTTGTGTCCATTTGAGAGTCATGTGACATAACCAAACTCAAAGTGCCTAATAGGATTAGAAAACTCATGATGCAGGAGGAATAATTGAAAGTAAAAAAGATTAAGATTAACTAAAATAAAAAAAATAAATTTTAATAACTCTAATCAAACATGAAAGAGAAGATCAAAGAGAATTTCTCAAGTGGGGATGAGTGAGCCTATAAAAGTTATGAGGATATGTCTCTTCTAGTAGGGAGTTTTAATAAATTATAAAAGTAGAATAAATTATTAAAGTAATTAAACTATGGAGGAAGTCAAGAAAAATGAGGATATTGGAAAATTGAAAATAACCCAAGATAAGTAACTTTCCTTGAGTAGAAGAGAAAAGGGAATATCAAAGTTGAATTTCCATAATTAAAGTACAATAAAATGTTTGAGGATAAACGAAAATTCCTAGGTGGGATATGCAGAATGTTCTTGTTAATCCTATTAATGTGGGTAACACAATAATTAATGGGATAATATACTCTTTATATGAAACACACTCTAGGTAAAAAATTATATTCTACCTATTCTTCTCAAATTTATGATTTATCTAAAAATGAAAATAATAATGAAAATGTTATGTCTATTGAAGATGTATTTAAATATTTCAATATTATGAAGGGGACCAATATTTTTCTAAAACATATATATGTGAAATTTAAGAAACATCAAGCATTATATACTTATATTAAATATGATATGGATGATGAAGAGGAAAATAATGATTATTTTTAACGGTGAATGATGAACTAAAAATGTCAAATGAGGAACATAAAATGGATATTTATTAATTATAAAATTTAAGGGAAACCATGACCAAAATTCATGGTATATATTCCACACCAAAGTACACAACTTGGATTAGTTACCCTCCTAATCAAAGAAAAATTTATAAAAATAGTGTTATTCTTAAAAGAAGATCTTCTCGTTTATTCAATAGTTCATATTCTTATGAACCCAATAAGTTTATTATTAGAAAAATCATTCATATATTTCTAAAATGGATTAATAGATTTGGAATAAAAATATATTATTTCTAACTTCCCTATAACCAAGAGTTTTTGGGTAACAAAATCATTTCATTTTTAATCATATTATAGGAAACATGCTTCAAAATTACATGTAAGAATTTATGGTATCATGATAGCAGATTTTACAAACACATTATTAGAGCTTACTGTATTTTTAATATAATTATAAATGTAGATGGTGTAAATTTCATAATTAGTGATAAGGCCAATGGAAAAAATAATTTTACATGTTAAAATAAGCAATTCTAATTATTTTTAATTTCTAATGTTTTATTTATAGATTATTTAATAAAAAGTTTCCAAAAATATCACAATTATGTAATGATAGTTTTCACATTATATTTTAAAATAATTATTTCAAAATTATGTATACTATGCAGTTTTTAGTTTTTACAGCTTTAAAAAATAATAATATATATAAAGTTCATTTAGGACTCTTTTTCAAACTTATTTCATGTTTATGTTACTTTCATAAAGTATCTTTGTTGTTGCATAAAATAATAGGTGAATATAACCCTCACTACCATTGAATGCTAACTAATAATGGTTTATATAAGGATCATAGAAAACTTTATTTCTAATAAGACAATGTATGTAACCCCAATTAAAATAAAAAATAACATAATGTTTCCTACAAACAAAAGAATGATTTTTCAACTTCACAACCCCAAAAGTTGGTTCACATGGATATTTGTAAATTCATGTGTTTCAAGAATAGGGGTAATCATTATAACTATGTACTTATATATTAATTTTCAATATTTACATGTTTATTTTTTTTATCTCACAAAATTGAATCTTGTTATCATTTTTTAAAATATGAAAAATCTATAGGAACCCATATTGGACATAAAATTAATAAATTATAATGTGACGAAGAATTTGATTTTGAAAATAAAATTTTTGTGACATTATGGTCACAACATGGCTATAATCAAAACTTCAATTCTTTTAGTACACCCTATAAAAATATAGTAGTTGAATGAAGGAATATTACTGTTCAATAAAATTCCTAGACCATGATTAATGAATATGAATTACCAATCTGTTTTTGGGTGGAATCTATTAATATAGTTTTCTAAATCGTCGTTAGTGTTATAATCAACCCACTTTTAAAGGACACTCCATATAAGATATAGAATAGAAGAAAACAAAAAGACATTAATTTAGAGTTTTTAGTACCATTGTATTTATTCTGAGAAGAAATGAATGTTTAGGTAATTGTTTATCCATAATCAATGAAGAAAATTTCCTTTTTTATTCAACCTCTAGTAAATAATTTAGGATTTTTAATAAGATAAAAACATTTTTTAAGAATATTAAAATTTCGTATTTTATAATATAGATCCACAGGAGAATTAAAATTCTTTTGAAAATCAAAAGGATTATTTTTAATAGGGATATGAATACCAAAACAAAGATTAGTAATCACCCTTCAAAACATGAAATAGAATGATCATCTTGAAATGAGAAAGTATATAAACTAGACCCTAATGAAGAAAAGGAAATAGTAGGTAATTCTATCCCTGGATCCATTATAATACATAGAGAAAATCCTATAGATGATGTTGTTAGTGATATATATAGGTAATCCATTTTTATCTCCTCATATAATCCAAGATAAACATCAACCCTTCTTGTTACAACATGAACCAAAAAAATCCTTGAGGATATTAATGATTTTTTTGGGTAATGGTTATGGAAGAATATTTTAATCAGTTTGAATGAAAAAGTATAGAAACTAGTGATAATACCTATATATTACCTCACCATTTGAAATAAATGGGTGTTTAGAAATAAATTTGATTAGTTTTAAACCATACTAACAAATAAATCTATATTGGTTGCACAAGAAGGTGGTATTAACTATAAAGAAACCATTGATCTAGTATTTGGACATGACATTATTATAATATTGTTTTCTTATGAAACACATTAGAATGTCAAATTATATGAAACTGATGGAATAAATGTTTTTATTAATGAATATATTTTTAGGATGTTTTTATTGAATGGCCTCCTGATTTCAAAATCCTCATTTTTCAAATCATATGTTTAAATTAAAAAAACCAATTAATGATTTAAAATCACATCTAGGGACATAGTATGATATTATTAGTTCTTTCAAATTTTTAATTTTTTTTGAAAGGGGTAGTTAATAAAAAATTATTTATAAAATATATTTCAAAAGTTGTTTTGGTAGTGTACATAAATGTTGGTGATATTATTTTCATATCTTCCAAAAGCAGATTGTGTATAGAATTTTGAAAAATGATGCTAAATGAATTTTAAATGAGTTCAATGAGTGGGGTATAATGTTTCCTTGGATTTCAAAATTTTCAAAAAAAATATTTTTTTAAATCAAATAAATAACACAAAGGATGTATTAAAAAAAATTCCCTGAAAGATCTAAAGGAAGTGATATTCCATTGAGTGCCACCTATAAATTAAAATTGATGAACCTAGGAAACCAGTTGACCAAACCATTTATAAATTTATTATAGGTATTTATGTTACATAATAGTTATCCGACATGATATTATGTTTATTGTGTGTATGTGTCCTCATTTTCAAAAGAAATCACGGGGTTTATCATTTGAATTTTTTCAGAAGGCTTTTTTTATAAAATACCTTAAGTAAAAAAAACTAAATTTGGTTTTTTTTCTCTAGAAAGAAAGTTTTTGAATAAATATTTAGATAGATTCATGCTTTTGTGGTTGTAAGCTAGAAATAAAAATAGACACATGAACATGTGAAAGTTTTGGAAAATCATTAGTATTTTAGTATAGTGAAAAAAAGATACAATTTCATTAAACATTTTTGAATCTAATTACATATCTATAAGATTATTTTTTCATAGATTGTTTGGATAAAATGAAAATTGAGAAATTTCCCAATTAACAATTAATTTAAAATTTCTTTGACCATTTTTAAAAATCTAGTGTCTCATACTAGATTAATTAACATGTATATAGAGAGACTATTTCTGAAAAAGTTTATATAACTCATTTGTTCATTAGTTTTGAATAAGTGCTTGTGATACCATTGTATTCTACCATTCAAGTGATAATGTTTGTTGTTACTATTGGCCTACTACCATTGGGATGCTACCAGTGGGTAATGTCATTCCATGTAATACTGTCAGGTGATACAGTCGGATGATACTGTTTTGTGCTTTTTGAGGTTTCTACCATCATACCATACCATTTTTTGATACGACTAATGTTGTCATACATATGTGATTATTTTCTACCATTTATTATTATTGTTATTTAACTCATAAATTCATTATTTCATTGAAATTATTTTTTTATATTTAAAATTATTTTGATATGATTAATGATAAAACACCTTTTGAGAGTATGAATTGAATCTCTATCACATGTTCCCCTTCAATCCAAATATTTTATTATCTCTTAAACCCCAAACATTGACCTTAAACATTAATTATCATGATTTTTCTATATTGGTGTAGATGAATCATGCTTCCGGTTCTTCAGATAAGTCATGACCACAAAATAAATAGAAATGCGAGTCATGTAGATATTATGAATTGTGAAATTATATTCTTTCATCACGAGTAGTAGTTGATGATATGGATAAAGTTGATTCCTGGAAGAATTTATGTAAGTTGTTTTTTTTAGAATTTTATTGATGTTTATGGTTCATATGTGTGGCACTTAGTAAATAAGTTACCATTTTATCAAATATTTTTCCATGTTTTTTAGTTGTATACTGAGTTTGATTTTAGTGAAAATATATATTTCATTAATACATTTGTGTATGGGAAGGAATTGTTCTTCTAGTTAAACTAGTGGTCGAAGTGCTTAAGTGTCCCTCAAAAATAATTATTTGAACCCTATAAATATTTTTATTTTATTAATCATAAAAATTAAATTTTTAAAATTTCCTTAATGGGATTAAAAGGGATGATAATCAAAGAAATATATCTCTTGTAGAAAATGATTTTGAATTTCTACTTCACTTTAAAATCATCAAACATAAGATGCTTTATAAAAATGAAATTTATGTATGATGAAGTATAAAAATATATTCATTATTTATCTTATGAGAATAGGTTATAAGATATACCTATACTGATATATGATGGTGCATATGGTGGAGTTATGGGAGACTGATTCTTGCTCTAATTATCTTTTTTTTATCCCAATATGAGTTCTATAATATTAGAAGATTGTGGACTTATTTTAGAAGGATATTAAATAGTTACTTAGGGTGTGGGATTTTTTGTAAGCTAATACACTTATAAAAGTATGAAACATAATTATAATTTTTGGTATAAAATGTGGGAGGAAGATGGTGTGAAGCATTATGATAATTTCAATCTAGTGAAGTACCAATCCTGACCCAAGAATTTGGTTGATCCTAATCTTGAGATGGATGAGGTGGTAGTATATTCTTCTCATGAAGTGGTGTATTTGGGTAATATAAAAGTTGAGAATGTTTTTGAGGAATCTATGGATTAATAAGAAGAATATTTTTCCATCCCCATTGATGAAAGCAGTGATGCATGTGCATTTAGGATGCCAAATATTTCCTATAGACCCCCTAGCCATCACCATTCCTTACCTTCTAATCAAATAATAATAGAATATGACGAACATTCCAATATTTAGATTTCCAAAGGTGATCCCCCAGAGGATTCTATATAAGAGAGTCCAAAGGATATCATTTTTGATCTAAATAATCTATATTTTCTATTGACAAAGAATATGAGGATGAATAAACCAACCCCTTCCTGACTTTTTATGAGTCTTTTAAAACTATATGGTGAGATTTGGATAGTAACTCCCAACATTTGTTAGTGATTCATGTAGATGTAATCCTAATAGAGTATAAGGGTAATGAGGATAAGCCATCTAAGGGAGATAATTCTGTAGGGTAATCTGTTATTAGCTTATAATGTTCTAATTTTGATAATGATAAAAATGATTTGGCCAATCCACCGGAGTATGGTGAACCATCCATTTAGATTATTCATAGGGATCCTTTGTTATCATAGATGGTAGGGATAAACTATAAAAATATTCTCGAATATTTTCCTCCATTTTTTATTACCATAGATGAGTTATTAGAGGTTATAACTTTAGGGAATGATGAGGGAGCTTATCATGAGGATGTTCATTCACCAAGAAAAGAGAGGTATTAACCTCATCATCCCGTGACCATTTACCTGACTTGTGTATATTTGTATGGTTTTAAAGAAGTTATTTTAACCAATATTGGTGAATTTAATAGTTTATCTAACTTATATTATAACACTCTCAAAGAACATGTAATATCTTTTTTATGTCTTTGGTTGAGAAACATCTTCAAAATAAACTATTTCTAAGAATTTAAAATTTGTAATTGGAAAACAGGAAGATCTTTAATAAGATTGGTCTTATAAATTCACCTTTAGAATTAATGATAGTAGACATAACATAGAAAGATATATTAGTAATTGGAAGGATTAAATCATTTTCTATGGTTGGTTCCTCTTATATAAGAGCTCCTACTCCTCCTGTGCCATATATTATAAAAAAAGATTTGATAAGAAGTGTTCTTTAGAGAAGAGATTAAAAATGTGTTGGTTGACTCTTCTTATTCCCCCTGGGATGATCTTTTATAGATCAAATTTGATGGTGTGAATATTTAGAATTTTTTTGTTATTTGTTGAAGAAATCTAGAAGTGACATGGAGACTATAAAAAAATCCATAATGTAATACATTTCAATGATTTTTTAAAAATTGAGATGAAATATTATGTCTTATTATTTGTTGAGAACCTAAGGTTTCATCCAGTTACCATATAATTCAATGTTAAAGTGTGTTAGATGAAGGAGATGTGCCGTTTTTTTTGATTTTTTTGAAATAAAAGAATGAATTTATTTGGATGATGGGGCTTGGTAGATGAATCATCTCATAGTTTCTAGAGCTGATAGAGTCATTTATATAAAATTCTAGAATTGTAGTGATTGCTTTTCCTTCGATTACTATGAAATAATCACTCTCTACACCTATTATAGTAACTATTTAGTCTATCTCAATTGTGTTTATTCCTTTTGGACTTACTCCAATTGATGTTGTCAGAAATTTGAGGCTATTTTCACATAGTATTGTGTTTAGTACTCATGCACCTATTTCTTCCCCTATGACAATGTGTATTTTTTTACTATAAAATTCAATACCCTACTTTATCCGACCTCTATATAGGATTTGGAAAATTCAATATCTCACTAGGATCTAATATTTTTTTTGTTTTTTATTTTTATTATGTAATTTTTTCACTATCATAGTATTGAAAAATACATATGTTTTATTCATATATATTTTTCTAATACATTTTATATTTTTAATACCATTTTAAAAATTGAAAATGGTAGATGTTTTTTATAATTACTATTCCATGATATGTATTTCTTCAATAAAATTAAGAAAATTGTAGAGATGTATTAAACTATACACTTCATTGAAATACACTATTTTGTATTTTATTTTGAACTAAAATTATTTATCATCAAAAAGTGAGTGATTTTGGGGAAAATAAAGTAATTATTTATTTTAAAGATCATAAATCATGTTTATTTTTTTACAATCGATTTTTGTGTTGAATGATAGAAAATTCACAAAATATTTAATTTACAATTAACATCTCTATGTAAATTTTTCTACAACTCATATAGTTATACTACTACTAGTATACATGTAATACCATAACATATGGATACCATGCATCAGAATAATCACCAGTTCACTTTTAACATAATAGGAATAATTCTTCAATAACTAGTGTAACCATCAATTGAATTCTGCTACCATTTGAAAGATCACTCAATCACTAGTTTTTTATACTACCGTAATAATAGATTTCATATCACTTGTTAAAAATGATCTACCACTAGTACTGATCTACTACTGTTAGTACAATTATTCTACCATTAGTAATGATCTAATATCACTAGGAAAATTACTTTGTCATCATGACAACTCTAAAACTACTAGAGAAATCATTTTACTGCTAACTCGAGTGTACTACCACTCTTGATGTTTTTCTGTCACAAATTCTCATTTTCTGTTACCAAGATAAGTCTACATCCATTAGTTGAAGTATGATACTCCAAGGATAGTTCTATTATTATCAGTTTTGATCCGATACCTCTAGTAGAGATATTATACCACCAAGATGAATTTTATTTGGCTAGTCTTGACATGCTATTTCCAGATGAAACTGCTACTACCAGTTAACCTCTGATTCTATACCTCTATGGAATTAAATTAAAAATAATTATTGCAATACCTAGTTTATATAATTTAATTGAATATAGAGATATTAATATTAATTAATGATTATTATTATTATCGATACACATGTATATTGAATAAAAAGTAAAATTTTCAACATTTACATCTAGTATGATTTTTTTATTTTCTTATTAAATGGAAATGTAATGTTGAGTAATCTAAAATGCTCTAAAATTAGAGTAACTTATTATTAACTAATGTTGGATGATTACATTATTTGATAGAGAAATTATCTGGATTTTTCTTTTCAAAATAACATTTTCCTTATAGTTCTACATATGACACTGTTTTTAATAAAACAAATTGAAATTTTCTGAAGAACACTCAAAGTGTATTCAAGGATAGATTTAAAATAATAATATGGAAGAATAAGTTTATTCATGATAGTCTTATGTTTGATCTGAGAAATAAGAACTATAAAAACACTTCATTATTCTATAATTCATTATACTCTATTTTATTTACATTACATTTTTCTAGTGTTATTAATTTATTCCTTAATAAATATATATTATTTCTATATTGTATAAAACTATGACACTCTATTAAAATATATTTTTTAACTTTTATTCCACCAATAACAATAGAATATGATGTATATATCTTTGATTGTGTTTTGTATAGTTTTATATAAAATGAGATCCAGGCTGTGTATCATTTTTTTGGTTAATAAACGAATTGAGATATTGTGACTATTTGGTGGAGAGGATTAAGTCTAGACCTAAGACTAAACATCTTTTATTTATTTCCATGGTGTGTTTCTTTATTTTTTTACTTTTTTTTAAGAACAAAATTTTTTTATTTTTCAATTTTTCTTTATCAAAATAATACATTAATAAGTAGCCATAATCCATGTTTTATTTTTTCTATTAGATATTATTAAAATTATTTCGAAACCAGAAATTGATTTTGAAAAACATTTTTAACTAGTTTGTGATTGAATCAGTGAGAAACATTTAGAAAATTTCGAATTATATATCTATAACTTTTTAGTTATCTAAGAAGTTTACTAAAATAAAGGAATTTAATTTAAATTGTTTTTAAATAGAAATTTTTAATTTGATATTCAATTCACCTTTTTATTGAGTACTCCACTCTAACTACAAAATTTATTTCTTGAAGAAACTCAAAACAAAAATGAAAAGATAAATAAGAAAAATTTATTCAATGGGTTATGTAATGTAACGTCCCGGATCCGGGTGCCACTCAACGGTTGCCCCGAACCCGGTAGGTCACATGACCTAAAGCGCATTTCCCCAAACACTAAAGGCTGCTAAATAGCAGTGAGGGTCCAATTCTGTTAGTGGGGAAACTATGACCTCATTTTTCAAAGTGTAGCCCATCAAAAAAGATAAATTACATAGAAAAGCGAAAGCAGTAAACAATATACAACTGAAATGGATAACTGAAGTAAAATAGAACCAACAGTCATATATATATATAAAGATGCAACATGTCACTAATTCTATGAAAGCAGCCATAACATGATACACTACAATACAATACCATACAACCCAAAGTACAAGGTACCACCAGAAAAAACAAAATAGAGTAAACAGAGCGCAACAGCATCGCAAGCCTAAGCTCGGTCCCATGCTATCCGACTCCTCTACTACAATCATGTACCTATATAGGGACCCTTTCCCCCGTCGAAACCTACAAAAATATAGTCTATTTGGGCCGAAGACATGACCCAAACAGGGTGTGAGAAATAAATCTTAGTAGGCTCCCACCAAAGGCTAGTGCCCAACTATCGGTGAAAATGTGCAACAGAAGTGTGCAAAGGTAAATGCAGTAAACTATTAAGTACTCAAAAGTTACTATCACTACCAGTTTCATTGCCATTTTAATTATTAAATATTAATTCAATATAATTGAATTATATGTTCTCGAGACTCAGCCTTAGCCGAAAACCTCTTATACAGTGGCACAACCAAAATCACAATATTTAATATTCAAAAGTACCTTGCCCTTAAGCTAAATAGTACCATGCCCTCAGGCTAATCGAAACCTTGTCCTCAGGCCAAACTGAAATGAAACCCTCAGGTATCTTCCCTCAGGCATAATGAGTATTTCCCTCAGCCATACTAATATTGCCCTCAGGCACAGAAGTCAATGCCCTGAGGCATAAGAAGTGTTGCACTCACAAGAAATATAACATTGCCCTCAGGTGCATGTAACCAGGTCGATCCCCAAGCATAAATAAGAATTTTATATGAAATTCATCTCAATGCAATTCAATACACATTATAATCATCGCATACCCTCGGGTATCCTGGCCAAATAGCTAAACATAGGAACACACCCCCGGGGTGGTCTTGGATCCAAGCAGTGATCCAAAACAGTCGTTACTCATATACATTAAACTACCTATGTAATTCTAGGTATTTAAGTAATCATGGCCTCAACCATACGACACCCCAAACATGGTCTCATAGCACAATGGTACACAAAACACAAAACAGTTGGAATTTAAACACCTAACCACCTACCTTGATCGTCTTTGATCAGTATACACGAACGACGCCTCCCGAATCATCCAAGAACAACGTAGATCTGGGATAAGAGAATTCTCATTCAAATGTAAATTACTTCCCTTAGAGGAAGAATTGGTAAGAACATCACAAGGACAAGGAAGGGCTTATCCGTGTGGTTCAATCGAGACCTTGAGAAATGGAAACAGATTTCGGGTGTGCGGTCAGCTGATCCTCGAAGGTTCGACCATCCTCCCAGGCTCCAAACGATGTTCTAGGCTTCCTCTATGAACATAGGAGTCTAATACTCATTTTAAGTGAAAAAAATATACATGGCATGTACACTCAAGTACAAGGCATGTACTTTTAATTTTTTAAACTATTCCTCTGGAGAATTCTTTCCACAGCGGCACTGTTCATCCATCGACATGAGTACACGACATGTATTCCCGAATACACAGCGTGTACTGTTTCTCTATTGGTAGTTGCCTCCACCGCTTTACTATTCACCTGCCGACTGAATACACGGTGTGTAAAACCCTATACATGGCGTGTAGTCAGTTTTTACACCCTTCATTACCGACATGACTACACGCCCTGTGTACCCATCCCACACGGCGAAAGTACGTGGCGTGTGGAAATGTACATGATGTGTGGTTACAAAATTTTTGATTTTCCCCATTTTCCTTTTTTTTCAGAAACACTTAAGGAAAAAGCAATGGAAGAAACCCGTACCTCAAGAATAAGAACCAGGTTCTTACAATCTCCCCCATTAAAGTAATTCATCCCAGAATTTCCCTTTTCTAGGGTGGTGTAGATAAAGCTTAGAACAACTCTAGCCACTAAGCACGTACATCGGTCTCCCACTCCCAGGTTTCTTCCTGAACTCGTCCATGCTGCCATATCACACGTACGAGAGGAACTGACCAGATTCAGAGAACCCTCATGCTTCTATCAACAATACGAATCAGATGCTCCTTAAAGGATGCATAGATCTGCAACTCAACCTACTCGGACTGAAATAAGTGAGATGAGTCTGAATGATAGCGGCACAACTGAGATACATGGAAGACGTCATGCAAGTCTTGGTACCTCTGTGGTAACTGAAACTGATAGGAAACTGGCCCAACTCCCTCCAGAATATCAAACGGCCTCACATTCCTCAGTGAAAGTTTACCCTATCTCCTGATCCTCCTGTGTCCCAACCTCGGTGAAACACGCAAGAAAACCTGATCCCCAACCATGAACTCCAAGGGTCCTTTGTGGAGATCAACATAAGATTTCTGATGAGACTGTGCAGTAGCCATCTGCTTCTAAATCAACTTGACCTGCTCAGAAGTCTTATCCATGAGATGTGGTCCCAGTAAAACTTCCTCACCTACCTCCATCCAGCACAAAGGTGATCGGAATTGTCTACAATATAAATCCTCGTAAGGTTCCATCCCAATAGTTTCCTGAAAACTGTTATTGTAGAAAAACTCGACTGGGGGTATATGATTCTCCCAAAATCCCCCAAAGTCTTGGACGCATGCATGTATCATGTCCTCAAGCACCTGTATCATACGCTATAACTGGACATCAGTCTGAGGGTGGTAAGGTATGCTCAGAAGCACATGTGTACCCAGTGCCCTCTTAAAACTCTGCAAATAACAAGACATAAAGAAGGCATCCCTATCTGAAATGATAGAACAAGGGACCCCATGAAGACTCACTATCTCTCAGATATAAAACTTCCTGAGCTCGTCAACACTGAAGACCTCCTTGATCGACCAAAAGTGAGCTACTTTTGTGAGTCTGTCCACAACAAACCACACGACATCATTGCCTCAAGGTGTCCTCGACAACCCGGTCACGAAATCCATCGCGACATCATCCCATTTCTATTCCAGAATGGGTAACTGTTGTAATAGTCCTGCTGGCCTCTGATGCTCCGCCTTAACCCAATGACAGGTGGGACATCTCATAACAATACCATCTACCTCTCTCTTCATACCCGACAACCAATACAGACATCTCAAGTCACAATACATTTTAGTAACCCCTAGGTGTACAGCCCCAGCCGAATCATGAGACTCCCGCATCAGCTCCTCGTATATATCCCCAAGAAACCACAATCATCCATGGATACAAAGTACCTCGTCATTGCCTATCATCTATCCGGAGGAGGGTCCGCACTTGCCACTGACTCCCTTAGAACTAGGCCTTCTGAATCCAATAGTTGTCTCATCCTCACTCTATCCAGGAGGGTAAAGTCACAACAAAGGAAAAAAGATAGGTCTTCCCCTGACTATCATGCACTTCCAAATGCATCTCAGAGAACAAGGCCATAAGCTGCCACTCACCACTGGCCTCTTGCAGTGCCTGTATCTGAGTCCTCCTACTCAGTGCATCTGCTACTGAATTACCTTTACTAGGTGTATAGGAAAGCTCAAAGTCGAAGGACTGAAGGTATTTGACCCACCTTGCTGTCTCAGGTTCAAGTCACACTGGGCAAAGATATATTTGAGACCTTTGTGGTCTGTGAAAACCAAAAAATGCTCTCCCCAGAGATATTGTCTCCAACAGCGCAACACATGAACAACTGCGGCCAACTCGAGATCATGTGTTGCGTAATTCCTCTCATGTGGCCTCAACTGCCGAGACCTGTACGCAATTACTCGATCACCCTGCATCAGCACAACTCCCAGCCCAATACCTAATGCATCATAGTAAACTGTATAGCTCTTCCCCTACTCTAGAAGTATCAGGACTGGTGCTGATGTCAACCTTCCCTTCATCTCCTGAAAGGCTGTCTCACAAGCTTCTGACCAAACAAACCTCACAACCTTCTTAGTCAAACCCGTCAACAGCGCTACTAAGTGGGAGAAGTCCTGTAAAAAGCACCTGTAGTAACCAGCCAACCATAAGAAACTCTGTATCTCAAACACATTCTTAGGCTACTCCGAAGAAACTATTTCTCTCACTTTTTCTGGATCTACCGCAACTCCTGCCTCTAAGATGATATGACCCAGGAAGGGAATTTGGTCCATCCAAAAGTGGCACTTTGAGAGCTTAGTATATAGCAGATGATCTCTTAGTGTACTCAGTACGAGCTCAAGATGGGTGGCATGGTCGTGTCGAGTGTGAGAGTACACCAACATGTCTTCCACGAAGACTACCACAAAAGAATACAAATAAGGATGGAACACATGATTCATTAGAGCTATGAAAATGGCTAGCGCGTTTTTGAGTCCGAACGACATAACCAAGTACTCTTATAGACCATATCTGCTCCGAAAACCTGTAAGCGGTATGTCCGATGGTCTAACGCATAACTGATGATATCTAGATATCAACTCAATCTTTGAGAAGACTCGTGCTCCTCAAAGTTGATCAAAAATATCATCAATCATCGACAAGGGATATCGGTTCATAACCATCAACTGGTTCAGCTTCCGATAATCCACATAGAGTCTAAGGGTACCGTCCACCTTTTTCGCAAAAAAGACAAGAGAAACCAAGGAGAAGTATTGGGTCGGATGAAACCCATTGCCTGTAACTCCTCTAAATATCTCTTGTGTTCCTGAAAATCTGGTGTAGCCATCCTATAAGGAGGAATGGACACCGGTGCTGCTCCTGGAAAAAACTCAATAGAGAAATCGACATCTCTCTCCGGAGGTAGACCTGAAAAGTCGTCCGAGAAGACATCCTTGAAACAATCAACTACTAGAGGGAAATATTTATGACAAATTCCCTGGTCATCTAGATACAAAATCCCAATATGGGCTATCACACCACCTCTCCCATGATGCTCAATTCCAGCTCGGCTCTCTTGGACATCCCATTCACCTTTGTATAGAAACTCTCTACCCTCTGGTAACGTGAAACTCACCCTGCGGCGATAGCAATCTACAAAGGCTTGAAAGGGTACCAACCAGCCCATCCCGAGATTGAAGTCATAGATCGTCATCTCTAAGACATAGAGGTCCCATAGAAAGTGAAACCCACCAACCTCTAGGGGGAACTCCCTGCACTGACACACTCCAGCCATTCTAGTCCCCAACGGAGTGTTTAACGTTATCACATCAGAAGAAGAAGAAACACAGAGACCTAGGCACTTCACAATGGGCACAAATATAAAACTATGCATAGCCCCTATATAAAAAATTACAGAAGATATAACACCCTAAGCTTCCACAGTATGTTTCTCTTTGAATAATACAATAGCGTGTGTTGTACGCAACTCCGAGTTTTAACACACCAAAACCAATCAAACTAGCTGTTATTAATAGTAATACCAACTTTTTAAAATTTTATAAATTTTATATTTCAAAATGGACTTCATTTTTGTATTTGTAATATCGAAATTAGATTAGGGTGAATTTTTGGTATTTTTCTGAGAACTTTCAATTTTTGATGAATAGTGAAAACACTGAGTTATAGTTTAAAACCGAATGTGTATTTAAATAAATATTTATTTTTTCAAATTTATTTTAGGTCAAAATAGAAACATAATACATATACAAGTTCAATGTAATTCATTGGAGTCAATTTATAATAATTTTAGATATATAAACATTTTATAGAACTTTTCACTGTCTTTTACCCACCTCCTAGGAGAATTTGAAAACTCACATAAAACATAATTTCACAGCTTCTGTGAGTGAAATTTTGAAAATACGAGAGAAACGGTTAATATCAAGGAGTAAAATGTGGTTCAATAAGATAAGAATAATTTTTTGGTGAATAGTATCTTTTTACTTTTATTTACCACCGTTAAAAATAAAATAGGGTAATTAAGGGTAAAAATGATATTATTATTACCCTAACACATTTCCTAATTCTATCGTCTAAGTATAATTCGACCAAAAACAACCTTAGGAATAAAATATGAACCTATTTGGTCCACTTGGATTAGATTTGGACATTTTATTATTATTTAATTCAAAGAAGAGTTAAAAGAGTTAAAATCAATGTTTAATAACTAAACAATTTTTAATATAGGATTATACATAAGATAAATTCACTTATAAATATTCAGTAGAAAGACAAACCATTTATTACATAATTTTATTTAATTTTTAATTTTTATACATTAAGTAATTTAATTTATTTATGACACAATGGTGATGCAGTAATTAACTAATTAATGAAATATTAAAATAATTGATATTATAAATATCCAAATAAATGTAATTTGAGAATTTTTATGAATTAAAATACTTTTCCAGGTTAATATGACATATTAGGTTTGATTAAATGAATTTTTTCCGAAGTAATAATTCTGTTAGGAATTTAGAAAAATCAAAATACCATAGTGTCAAAATTGACATAAAAGTGTTTTTAAAACAAATATTATATTAATAATTGATATTCTATTCCTTAAAATCTATGTTTTGACCAAAGGACATATATAATGATAGGTGTATCATTAATTAACCACTTGGGGTTCCCTTAGAAGTATATAGTATGTTTATTAACCATATAATATAAAAATACAAAGAGACATAGCAAATGTCAAATGATTTAACTAATAGTTAAATCTAAGTGATAAAGTTAATATAGTGACCCAAAACTATATAAAACCTATTGGTTGAGTGTATTTCGACCCATCCCCATCATAGTCTTTAAATAATCCATTTTGGAGCCATTAGAAACCGAAAATGATTTTATTATAAAATAATATTTCTAGATTTTCCTAAGGCGCCCCTCACCCCTCTAATAAAAGGAAACTAACCCTTCTCTCTAATTCACACCTTCAAAGACTTTTGGCTCAACCAAACCCTTCCCAAATATCCTCTCAACTTCCCTAAATTCATATTAGAGGTCTTCCTTTAGTCTAAAATCCTACTTAAGGATCTCTTTTGATTAAATCAAAAGGAGGAACCCGAAGAATAGGTAATAATTTCACCACCCTCTTTAAAGTTCTTTTCTTCTTCCACTTCTTCTTTTTTTTTTATTTCCATTCTAGAATAATAAATCTAGTATCTTATATATACTCTGATGTTATTATAAACATGTTACAACTAAATTCATTATTCTATCCATCCTTTGAATAACATGTCACCATACGTGCGTACGTACGGCTTACCGTCTCCACGTCATGGTGTAATTGTTATTCAATATATTCACTACTGGAAAAAGGGCCTATACCCACGGTTTTGGGAACCGTGGGCTGGAACAACATCGGTATATGGGTATTTACCTATACCCAGAGTTTGGTAGAACCGTGGGTATAGGTGTATCACACACCAACACCACACTGTACAGCGTGGTAGGGAACTTTCACCACGGTTTTCAAACCGTGGGGAATATATTCAATTCATTTTAAAAAATTCACGTACAACAAGGTTTGAACCCTGCACGCTATGCCTAAGATCGAGTTCCAGGACCAACCGAGCTACGAATTTTATATGTTATATATACATATATCAGCAGATATATATTAATATATATCCACGCCGCGTATTAAAAAAACGCGGCCCCTGGGTTTCGAACGAGCTGTTAATTTAATCTATTATATATTCCTATATCTGTGTATATATATTAACATAAAAGGTATTTAAATTCAAAAAAGGCGGCTACCGGGATTCGAACGCTGGTCTTAGAATAAGCCTCAATGCTGTTTTCCAGTAAGGTACCAACCGAGATAACATTGTTATTTGTTATATGTACATTCATCTGCTTATATATATTAATATGATCCCTGAAAAAATGACTTCCCGCTAAATTTTTTTCATGTCCCGCCTAATGTTTTTTTCCCGCCATAATGCGGGAAAGCTATACCCACGGTTCTAGAGAACCTTGGGTATAGGTCTTAAAAAAAACCGCAATACCTACAGTTTTGAAGAACCGTCGGTATAAGTCTTCAGAAAATACCCTATACCCACGGTTTTCCCCAAAACTGTGGGTATAGGTCTTAAAAGAAAATTATACCCACGGGTTTTGGCACAACCATGGGTATAGGTGACCCATACCCATGGTTTTGGAAAACCGTGGGTATAGGTTCACATACTATCACTATACCCACGGTTTTTGAAAACCGTGGGCATAGGGTTACCCTATACCCACAGTTTTTTGCAAAACCATGGGTATAGACCTATTTTCCAGTAGTGATTATTATTTAGATGGGTATAATAATGATGGGTAATTGATTTAAATAATAAATATAACATGATAATAATTCTTTATATATGATATAACATCCAATTATATATTATTTTAATATCAAAAGAATGATATTGTCGCTCATACGTACATACGGATTATCGTCTCCAAGAATGTGATAAGATTAATTCCCCATCATATCCATTAAATACTAATTATCATTATATGATTAAAAATAATGTTTAAAGACTAGATATCATTCTGGATATGAATAAGATACATCCCATCCATAACAAATAGGACTCACATAATAAAGAATATAAAGGAAAATGAATCTGTTAACACCCGAAACAATGATAACATAAAGATATTATTAACAATGCAATGTTAAAAGATCATATATGATATCATATTAATGTATATGATTCTTTTATAATTTAATAACAATTATTTCACCATTATAAATGAGGTTAACCTACCCTTGAACAAGGAAAAGTACAAGGTAAGGTTTAACTTCACAATCTCTTTATTATCCGAGGTTGTTTTTATGTAAGTATCTACTAGGACCTCTTTATCATCTACATCCATGTTTCTTAAAAATGTATTTCAAAACATTATTACTATTTTATAGACTATGGGTTAATGTAATTTATACCACTGTTGGAATTTTTATAAGATGTTTATAAAGGGATCATTCCGTCGTTTTCCAAATAAGGTCCTTTTTAACATTTTCGACAGAATTAAGGTAAGAATGTTTTTTAAATTATACAGCAGGTGCGGAAATTTTCCACCATTATAAAATTTCCTAAGCTTCCTTTACAATATTATAAGAATATTTTCAAAGTAAATGTTTTATTTTAAAATTATGCGACTTTTAAATGATTTCAAAAAAAGTGATATTTCTCTCAAATAATTTTGATTTCATCTATGTCAAAATCCTTTGATGGATTTTAAGATTATTTGAAGATGAATTATTATGATACAAAACATTCATATTGTATTGATGGTTTTTTGATATATTTGACTGTGGATGTGTTATTTTTATACCATTTATGGTTTATGAAGAAAGTATTGACATTTCGTATGCTAGTTTTAATACGAATGTTTATGTTATGTTTAAACCTGTTCATATGAGGAACACATTGGACTTAGTAAGTGACGGGTGGAGCCCGCTATAGGTCCTCGATGCATCGGTAGGTCTCATGAGACAAACTAGTGTCTTGGCATAAGGCCTTGACAAAATCTTATTTGTAGTCTTGGAAAAAGTCCTTGACTATATGGTTATGATAGTCTGGCATTATGCGTTCCATCATTATGAAAGTGATTATTGATATTGCATGTGATTATTCGACTAGTAGAATATCCATGTGAATAAGTAAATAGAATTATTTAATTTTATTTTTGCCATATTATTCTTAAGTTCAAGTTTAAAAGGATTTTGTTTTAGTTATACACTTCCTTAAATGTTTATGCTTATTTATGAATGTTTGTGTTATATTGTTATCCTTACTGAGCATCTGAGCTCACCCCTTTTTATGTTTTATTTTTCCCAGGATGTTAAGAAGTATTTTATGACTGACCTATAGGGATAGTAGGAGGGGATATGAGTGTGGTCTATGGAGACAAGTTATTGTTGTAGTTTTCATTTTATGATGTAATAAAAGACTTATGAATATATTTTGTGTTTTCAAGGATACTAAACTAATCGGTCTTTCAAGATTTGATCTTTTGTGATCATGCCAATGTTATGTAATAATGCCCCAACTCTGGGTAACTGGGGTCAGGGCGTTACAGAAGACAAAAAAGAAGCAACTAGAATAGTACCTCTGACAATGGAAGGTCCGTGATCCTACTCCTATTGGGTCTGTTGCACAGCATATGCCTGCCCAATGCCGCGACCCTGTGACACAGCCTGACTACCCTGAGCTGACCTTCCCTGCTGTCTCTGAGATCCTGGTGTCTGGATTCCCCGACCATGACCACCACCTCTGCCTATACGTCCTGACGTATTCCAATTTCCTGACTGGTAAGAAGCAGCTGGTCCTGATCCCGCACGCAGAGTCTGCATCGAACCCCTCTCACTAGCCACTGGTGGAACTTCCCAGCAAAAGTGCTGTAGATAACCCATATTTCCGCAAACTCGACACTCCACTGGGTCACACAGGCACTGAGGTTTCCTGTGCCCCACTCTACCACACTGGTAGCAAATAACCAGGCCACCTGTGGATATCATCTGGCTAGTACTTCCACAGAGATAGAAATCAATCTGTCTCATCGTTTTGCTGGTAGAAATAGCAACGGAAACTGGTGTCGAACCGCCCTGGCCTGCACCACTAGCTTCCAGAAGGTTCCTTTCAGTAATCAGGGCCCGGTTCACAATAGCATATACCGTAGGCAACCTGAAAACATTCACTAGTGCTCAGATGTCATACCGAAGACCATCCTCAAAGTGTCGAGCCCTCAGCGTCTCATCTCCTACCATAATGGGTGCAAAACACCGATGCTCGGTGAAGTGAGTAGAATAATCCATCACTGACATGGCGCCCTGCCACCGATTCATGAACTCTCGAGCTTGACCTGCTCTCAGTGTCTCTAGGAAGAAGAAGCCATAAAACGATGCCTGAAAATCTTCCCATGCCATTTCTCAGGGATGCTTGGATTGGGTGGTAACATCCCACCACCTCTTGGAGGAATCACACAACATGTATGTAGCGAGCTTGACCCTATGCACTAGAGGAATATATAGATCCTCAAATATCATCTGCATCGAATCCAGCCATGAATCCACAGCCTGGGGTCCGCCATCCCTGGAAAACGTAGGCAGATGCTGCTCCTGGAAGATATGAATGAACTCTGCCATATATGTGGCGGCCAGCAGTGCTCCCTGGAAGGTCTGCATCAATTGTATGAAGCCTTCACAGAACTGCACATCCGCGCCTGTGTCTGGTATAATGGCTGGCACCGCATCAGGCTCTGCTAGAGTATCCATTGGTAGCCCATGGCCTACCATATTTGGAGTATACTCATTGCCGCTCTCTTGGCGAGCAACTCGAAGTCATCTCTGTGGCATGACTCTACAAGGTCAAACAGACACCTTAGACCAAGATTTATCAAGGACTGAAAACAGGTAGTGTTATAAGGGAACAAGGAAAAGAAAGCTTTCATGTTTTAAAAAGCAAGACTATAAGGCATGTATACTAACTACATGGCATGTTTCCCCAAGTCTTTCACATGGGCATGTACTCTGCCAAAACTAGTCGTGTAACACCCCAATCACACGACGTGTTGTCTATAGACATAGAGTGTACTTGAATTTTCCACCCTACAAGAGTCCCTCCACACAGCTTAGCCACACAGCTCTCCTTTAATCCCAATTGCACGGCGTGTATAAAATCTACACGGTGTGCACGGAACGAGCTTAACCAACCTGTGTTTTCCATCACATGACTGAGTGCACAGCTCAGACAATAAGGCATATTCCAGCGAGACATGGCGTGTACGACTTAAATTCCAACTGCCTGAGTTGTTAGTGACACGGCTGGCTACTCGGCTAACACTACACACAGTGTTACACCCACACACGATGTGTACACCATTATGTCTTTCCAACCACACGGCCAGGTCCACAAGGTCTTTCCCCAGTCAATACTACATGGCGTTCCCCACAGGTACATGGCATGTTCTAGAAGAGGTAACACCGACCCATGTTTGTTAGCTACACGGTTGGGTCCCCAGGTGACACTACACGACATGTTCATCATTGACACGACATGTACACGAAAAGATTTCCTCCGCCCGTGTTGTTAGTTACACAGGTGGGCACAGGGTCCACACAACACATTGTGTGAAATAACTACACAACGTGTGCCCTCTAGCACTTCCCCATCCCGTGTCTCTTCCCATATAGCCTATGACACGGGTAGCTAATACACGGCGTGTACTTAGGGTACACAGTGTGTACTCAAAACCTTTTCTATTCCTCCCAAACATAAGAATACATGGTGTGTAGTCAAAACTACACAGTGTGTATTCTGGGTTTTTCCGAACAGAAAGCCTTAGAAACTACTCCAGAAACCAGAAAAACACTGAAAACAACACCTAAGTGCCAGATTCCAATCCGTGAGGGCCAATACTCCCCAAAAATCAAAGCTTGGCATCTTACACATGTTATAAAAAATCAAAAATGTTAATGATCCACCAAATTTTGATCATTTGGGGCCCATACTCCTCAAGAACTAAATTTTGGCATTCATTTTATTAGCCTCACCCAAAAATACCCTATCAAATAGCAGGTATTTATTAAAGCAGCTATCACAACAACATTATTTTCTAGCACAAAAACTATAACCCAACATTAAATTTATAATGCACCTACATGTCTTAGAAAGAATGCATGACATGTGATTTCTAGTATGTGGCTAAATGATTCTTGAGATGGCATACCCTCATCTCATCAGTTTTCAACTAAATTAAACCCAAGTATAACATATAAACAACACACCACAAGTGAGTCACCCAATGGTCAAAATAAAATCAACTGTGAAATTGAAAATTAGTAATAATTGAAATAACCGAGGTAGGATTTATTTTCTCTATACACAGGTTAGCTACTCTCGGGCACAACTTAGTACCAACTACAATTTCTGTCCTATCCCTGAATAAGGCTCCAAATAGCAAGTCAAAGAAAAGAACCCCTTTTATAACACTTTGTAACGTCCCAGATCCAGGTGCCAGTCAACGGGTGACCCGAACCCGGTTGTTCACATGAACTAAAGCGCATTTCCCAAATTCTAGAGGCTACTGACTAGTAGCGAGGGCCCAGGTCTGTTAGTGGGGAAACTATGTCCTCATTTGTCAAAGTGTAGCTCAATGGAAAAGATAAATAACATACAACAACAGAAGCAGTAAACAATATAGAAGTGAAATAGATAACTGAAGTAAAAGAGAACCAATAGTCATATATATATATAAAGATGCAGTATGTCACTAATTCTATGAAAGCAGCCAAAACATGATACACTGCAATACAATACCACATAACTCAAAGTACAAGGTAAAACCAGACAAAACAAAACAGAGTAAAAAGAGCACAATAGCATCACAAGCCTAAGCTCGGTCCCATGCTCTCCTACTCCTCTGCTACAATCATGTACCTGTATAGGGACCCTTGACCCTGTCGAAACCTGTAGTAATACAGTCTATTTGGACCAAATACATGACCCAAAGAGGGTGTGAGAAATAAATCCCAGTAGGCACCCACCAAAGGCCCGTGCCCAACTGTCGGTGAAAATGTGCAACAATAGAGTGCAAAAGTTAATGCAGTAAACTAGTATGTCCTCAAAAGTAACTATAACTACCAGTTTAATTTCCATTTTAATTATTACTTATTAATTCAATATAATTTAATTATATGTTCTCGAGGTTCAGCCTCAGCCGACAATCTTCTATACCGTGGCTCAACAAAAATCACAACAGTGAATATTCAAAAGTACCTTGCCCTCAGGCTAAACAGTACCATTACCTCAGGCTAATTGGAACCTTTCCCTCAGGCCAAACTAATATGAAACCCTCAGGTATCTTCGCTCAGGCATAATGTGTATTGACCTCAGGCATACAAATATTTCCCTCAGGCACAGAAGTCCCTACCCTCAGGAATGAGAAGTGCTTCCCTCAGGAAAAATAGAACATTTCCCTCGGGTGCAAGTAACCAGGCCGAGCCCCAAGCATAAACAAGAATTTTATATGAAATTCCTCTCAATGAAATTCAATACACATTATAATCATGGTATACCCTCGGGTATCCTGGCCAAACGACTAAATAGAGGAACACACCCCTAGGGTGGTCCTTGATCCAAGTAGTGATCCCAAACAGTCATTACTCATATTCATTAAATTACCTATGCAATTCTAGGTATTTAATTAAGCAGGGCCTCAGCCATATGAATCCCCAAACATGGGTACGTAGCACAGTGGTACAAAAAACAAACAGCAGTTGGAATTTTAACACCAGACCACCTAACTTGATTGTCTCTGATCAGTATATGCGAACGACGCCTCCCGAATCGTCCAAGACCGACGTAGATCCGGGATAAGAGAATTTCTGTTCAAACATAAATAACTTCCCTTAGAGGAAGAATTGGTAAGAACAATGCAAGGAGAGGGGAGGTCTTACTCGTGCAGTTCAATCGAGACCGTCAGAAGCGGAAACAGATTCCCGTTGCACGGTTTGCTGATCCTCCAATGTTCATCCGTACTCCCGAGCTCCAAATGACATTCTATGATTCCTCTATGAACAGAGGAGGCTACTTCCAATTTTAAGCTAAAAAAACAAACTACACGATGTGTACTCTCAAGTACATGACATGTACTTTTCATTTTTTAAATTGTTCCTCTAGCGGCTTCTTTCCACCGCGACACTGTTCATATGTCGACATGAGTACATGACGTGTATTCCCAATTACACAACGTGTGCTGTAGCTCCACTGGTGGCTACCTCCACTGCATTACTATTCACCTGATGAATAAATACCCGACATGTAAATACCCTATACATAGCGTGTAGTCAGTTTTTACACCCTTCATTGTCGATAGGCCTACACACCCTATGTACCCATACCACATGACCAAAGTACACGGCGTGTGGAAAAGTACACGGTGTATGGTCACAAAATTTGGGATTTTCCCGCATTTTCCTTATTTTCTCAAAAACACATAAGGAAAAAGAAAAAGAAGAATCCCGTATATCAAGAATAAGAACCGGGTTCTTACAGGTAAATTATTAATGAGACATGATTGATTGAAATGATCATAGAGTGGTTTCATGTAATGTTTTAATCAATTATATTTATAATTTGTTATCATTTATTTAAATTTTTATGAACTATTAAACAAAAATATCAACGAATTAAAATTATTTTTTCAATTAAAATTATTAATGTTTCACTGGGAGTGTCTTCTAGTAATGGTTTTATATATTCATTTTTTTGAGAATTTAATATATATGTATATAAATTTGTTCTATTGTGGATAATAATCTTCAAAAAACATGTATCATATAGTGGAGTATATTTTCCTAATCCAGTAAATTTTATATTTGGGGCATTTAAGGTGTTAGGGATATGTTAATAGAATAATTTCAATCAAACTTTTATCTAGAGAAATGAATAATATTTTGATATTGGTTATTGTTCTAGGATACATTGGTTGGTGCAGAGTTTTTATATTTTGATTGGGTGTGTTGGTTTTTTTCATTGATAATTGTAGTGTATTATATCACCATAATTTATAGGTCCTATGATTTTAGTTTTCCATTTGATGGATGTTTTTTTTATTATACCATGGTAAGACGTATTATGGTTTAATTATTTTCTTCGAGTTATAATTTTTTTATCCTTGAAATATTTGTGTCACTATAATTGTCTATTATGTGTGGTGGTTTTCTTATTTTCATTCCGTTCTGGGAAAGGGATGATTAAGTTTAGCAGAGAAGTGTGGGATGTTTATCATGAATCTTGGTTATTCAAGTGTTGTGATATGGTGGTTCTAATTATATAAGTACCCATCCATTGGTAATACATAATAAAGTTTCTTTATACTATAATTCACTTTCTTTCATCTCCAATTAGCTTTTAGATGTAGAGTTTTATAGGATTTGATCATGACACTAACATCCAAAACCCATATATTTAAAACCTAACGCCTTTACTAGCTATCCGTTTTTTCACAATATAAACATTTTAAAAGGAAAAATGTTAACTTTTCATTAAAAACTTTCATAACATAACTTGAAAACATATTTTTTCTTAGTCAACCTTAGACCCTATGAAAAAAATGAAAAACATGGTATGAGAAAAATAGAACAGTATGAGACATAAAAGTAATAAATCCATTACTCTAGTGAAAAAATTTTAAACACATAAAATTTCTACCTTTTCCTAAAATTATTTTATTGTATTAAATAAATAATATCCACATGAAAAGTATGCACCTTTTTATTAATGAAAACCATTAAAAACTATAAAAATAAAATTGAAAACCTTTTAGGAAACATAGATAATTATATCTATATCCAATGTTAAAATTATGTTAGAGATAAATATATCCCTATATAATCTATTTGATAAGTATCCTTGGTTAACTCCATCATTTTTTCCTTTGTAAACAAGTAACATTACGCAATAAATTAGAGAGCTATATCTGGAATGCATGTCGTATAAGCTATATCTGAAACACCTCACGTATTAGCTATATCCAGATCATCTTTAATATACATAATATTGGGATCAAATTTAACCATATATAATTCCCAAGTACTATATCAGGTATGAAATATTTTATTCTTTTAAATTTTAATCATGAAAACCTTGAAAAACTCTTATAAAACCATTTGAAAACATGTTTTTTGATATTAAAAAATATTTTCTATTGAAAAAACCATATTTTAGTTTAAAATACCTATAAAATAGGCATATAATTATTTTCATTGACCAAAAAATGGAATAATTTAAATGAATCCATGAATAAAATTTTGGTAGAAGTGTTGGAAAAATCCAGTAATGTTGTATACGATAACATATAACATTTCTTTTTTTTCCTTTGGTAAAGAAAGCCAAAACGTTCTGTAAAAAATTAAAATTAAAAATTATTAAAAGAAATTAAAAATATAAATAAAATTTAAATTTAAATTCACTTATTTAAATATAAATACTTCTATAAAATAATTTGGAGAATATTTACATGGAATAAAAATATAATGAAAATAAACATTTTGAAAAATTTAAAATGAGGTTTAAAGTGTCCCTTACCTTGGGACAAAATCATCACGTACGCTAATTATCTTGACAAATAATAATTATATGATAATTATTTAATATATTAAGAATATTTTTCATGTTTAATATTCATTGAATTGTATTTAATTCTATGATATATTGAGTCACATTATCATTTATGTTCTTGTTTGGCATTCTCATACATCAAATATGACATTGGAAGGTGGACAATGGTCAAATAAGTAATAAATCCATCACTTATATAATAATTTTTATGGTATAATTTTCATTTATAAAAATTAATTATTCTTTTAAAACTAACAATAGAATATAGTTATAAAAAACTAATTATGTTGTAATCATGGAGACAGTTGGTTGTAGTATGCTTGTGTAATGTTTTCATTGACCAGATGGAAATAAGGAATGTTTCATTTTTTACCTTTCTATAATAATTATTATATCATTTATATCATGGTAAATCATTAAATATGATTATATATATCATCCAACTTTTTATAGTGATGAAAAACGATCCCAATCGCTTCGTGGAGGTGTTAATCAACATCTACACCCAAATAACATTATCAATTTTCAATCGATGGAAATTTAAGGAAATAGATGATATATTTTATTTGAAAAATCAATCAATTAATTAATATCATATATATACATTAAAACATTCATTATTACCATCCATGAGAGGTGGCGTGGGAAAAATATTATACTAGTTCGTGAGGTGGTAGTCCACCATACACCTAAAAGACAGTCCTATTTCCCATTTGATAGAAGTTTAAATGGATATAAGTAATTTTATTATCATAAAAACATGTATGCATATCAAATATTCTTGTGTTATTATTTCATAAATTTTCAAGAATATTTTTATAATGTAAAAGTATAATGAAAACAAAATAACTCGGTTAAGAACAAAACCTCTTCTTCAGATGATACCTCTAAGTTTAAACCTAAATTCTTCCTAGGTTCTTTTTCTTGATAAAAAATATTCCTAGAGTATATTTTTATTGATTAATTTATTATAATTTACCAGGTATTTTTAAAAATAACTATCTTTGGAAGTGTGAAGTGGATAGGGGAGGGGGTTTCGTTTTATAAGATAGGGGGAGGACACATCTAGATTTTTTGAAATATTTATCTATATATGTGTCTTACTATAAGAAAAATGTTTTTAAAAGGGAAAATTATCTTTGATTATGTGTTTAGGGTCAAAATATTGTCATCTAGTAGAACTTAGATATGTTTTTTTTGGTAATTTTAACACTTATCTATTTAGTTTAATCGCCTCGTAAACCTTTTTTAACCTTAAGCATGGTTACATATTTTTACAATTCAGTATTATCATAAATTAAGTTTAAATGATTACATAATATAAATTAATATAATATTAAATATGGAATTGATTTTATCGACATTAATTTTTTGAATTGTCATTAGTAAGTTTATAATTAAACCCCTAAAACATGAAGGTTTTTTCTCAAGAAAATGTATTTTTTATCTAAAAATGTTTTTATAACAAAATGTTGTATAAAATTAATTCCCATAAAATTTATTTTATTATAGTCAACCAAAATTAACTAATTAAAATTTAAAACTAATACAAAACTGAATTTTTCTTTGTAAATACCAGAAAATAAAATACATTTTTCAATGAAAATTTGTATTTTTTAATATTCATTAAAAGATAAATTTTAAAGAAAAAACCTAAAAGTCACACCAAGATAATTTTTGTATTATTATTTAAAAAATAATGTACATTTTTTAAATTAAAATTATAAATTTTTTGAATCCAGACTTTAAATAAAACCATATACTATATGTAAACCAAATTTATTAAGAATAAAACTAGTTTATTTTTGACTGGAAAATTATTTATTATATTTATAATGAATATATCTCTCTAAAATATAATTAATAAATATTAATAAAACATGTAGATGATATATTATAAAATTAATTACATTGCTACATTCTTTATACCTCTTTTTAAATTACATCCTCAAAGTCTTATTCTTTACTTAAACAAGTAAGGATATCTTTCCCTCATTCCATTTTATGAATCCCATGTTTCTACATCATTCTTGTTGGTTTTATAAAAATAATTAACTTGTTGAATAAAATTATTTCATATTTATTTCTCTCAAATATCAAGAATCATAATAATATGTTCCTCACAAGACCAGTTTTCTTCCAACTAAGTCTGACATCAAAACATGAGATTCATCCAACACATATTTTATTAACAACAAAATATGAATTGAATCAAGTACTTGAGATAACATCAAAATAAAGGAAATATTATAAGAAAATTATCCAACATTATATATTATTTCATACTATTCAAGTAACCATTGACTAAACATTCCCTTTCTACCATAACACATTACAATTTTCGATAGAGATAGTTTAAGAAAACCATGATCATCGACCTCAAAAGAATTGTATTTCCTTCGGTTATCCACATAACTATTATTATATATCTCCTAAATACTTATATATTTATTAATAATATTCATGTTCTCAAACTTTTCTTATACCAATATTGTTCCCAAAAACATCCCTTCACTTACTTCATCCCAACGAGATGTATCTCAACACTGTATTCCACATAATTTCTCAAAATATGCTACATGTATACTAGAATGAAAAATATTATTACAATGAAACTAAAATAATTAATGATGTTAATAATAACTTCTATGATAATCCATTTAACAATTAGGAAGTATGTTGTCCAATTTCTGAACCACTTTCTTGTTATTTCCATCATATTGAGGATGTAAATATGTATTGAAATGTAATTCAATACCAAATTACTTCTGAAGGACTTTCTAGTAATTATATGTGAACCAAAGATCATAGTAAGATAAAATAGAGCATGGGACTCCATGTAACCTATCTATCTCTGCATGATTCCTTTGTGAAATTTTATATAGGGGAATAATATCTTAAATTGGTGTGAAATGTACAGATATATTTCCGTGATCTATAAAAAACCAAAATTGCATTATTACTTTGAGATGTAATTGGTAATCCCAAGTTGAAATATATGGATATACTCGTACATTTACACTCCATAACTAGAAAAGGATGAAGAATCTTATATGATAATTTTAATTCTAGTTTAGTACATTGAAAATTTAAACACTTCATGGTAATTTCAACAGTATATCTTTTCATTATATCATAATTATAATACCCGTGAAGGTATCTATCAATCTTAGTGCTTCTAGAATGAATGTAAAACATGGAACTTTGTGTTGTAGTATGAATTTATCTCTTATAATGGATATCACAAGTCACAAATAAACTTTTTAAAAAATATGATAACACCTTATTCATTAATAACCAACTTAAGGATCGTACCCTTATTAAAAGATTCAACTATTTTCTATAAAACATTATCTTTTTTTGAGTTTTTTGAACTCTTTCTCAGAATGTTATCTGTATTAACACTTAATACCAAACAAAGGATGTTTCATCTTTCACAATTTATAGTAAAAAATTCATATAATAATTAAATAAGAGGAAATGTTCTATATTTAACATGGTTAGTGTAGAATTATCTTTCCCACATAAACCATTGGCTACTTAGTTTCTTTTACAGGTTGGTAATGAATCATGTAGTCATAATCCTTAATCAGTTCTAGTTATATTATCTTCCTCATATTCTACTCTTTTCGAATAAATATATACTTTATACTTTTATGACTAATATATATATATTATAATTTCCCCTATATAAATGAATCTTCCAAATTTTTAAATTAAGTAACACTGAAACTAATTTCTGTTCACGTGTAGGAAAATTTAACATATGGGGTTTGAGTTGATGTTATTTATAAACAAATACCTAATGTTTATAATTTAGAAAAGAACCGGGTACCTTAAATAAATTAGTTTTGTAGATGAAAAATTCAATATTTATATAGAAAATGAAAAAACTATAGCATTCAATAGTTTTTTTGTTCCTAAAAATACTCTTTTCTCCATATTAATTTCACTCATTTTCAAATAAAATTATCTATTAAGCCTGATAACTGAGAAAATTTTTCAACAATCCAAATATAATTAATCTAATAATCTAATAAAATTATGTATCACTATGAAATTTACAAGCATAAGAAATTATTATACAAATTTAGTTTGAGTAGGATCAATAATTATTCCATTTTTAGAAATAATATTCCCAATTAAAGAAGTTTATTTCCACAAAAATATACACTTAATAAATATTATATATAGATTATTTTGATTTGTGGTTCAAAAAATATATTTAGGTGTCACTCATGATACTAATTAATTTTATAATATAATAATATATCATTAATTTTCATAAAAAAACTAATATAAATAGTCATGGAAGTATCTATTCATAAGATCCATTAATAAAACTAGTGTATTTGATAACCGAGAAAAATAACGACAAATTCATAATGCTCGTATCCTATCTGAAATTCTATATTGAGAATATGTTCACCCTTTTCCTTCAATTGATGGTATCTTGACGTGATATTATCCTTCAGAATAAACAATGGTACTCATATCTGATCAAACGATTCCTCAATATCAGTGAAATGATATATTTTTTTAATAGTGATGTCATTAATGTCTCTATAATCAATTAAAAGTATCATTGAGCTACGTTTCATTTTAAAAAATAAAATAGTATCACCCACATGGTGAAGTGATCATATGATAGAAAAGATTATCTAGTAAATATTTAAACTACTTTTTCAATTCCAAAAGTTTTACATAATCCATTTAATAAGGATTTTCAAAATTGGATTATCATTATGGACTAAGTCAATTCTGAAATCAACTTCTTGATTATGCATATAACTAGGAAAATCATTTGGAAATACATCCAACTTTCCCTATAGAAAATATCTTATCTAAAAAATTTCTTTCTTTTCAACAGCAAAAGCCATGTAACTTTCAATTCCATATGTAATAAATTTCTATGCATCTTAATATGTTACGAGGGTATGAAATCATTGAATATAACATTCATATCTCAAAAATATATCTTATCCAGATAAAATGAACACCAGTCCTTATCAATAATAACATCAACCTATGTTATGGGATGTCCAATAAGAATTATAGAAAATAATATCCCTCTAGTAATTATAGGAGGATTATTTATTGTCTTGGTTGATTTAATATTTCTACTTTGTGATTTGACTAGAAGTTCAATATTAATTTTAATGAGGTGATATTCCCATTTTACATTCGAATTTCCCAAAAATGAATGATAAAAAAGATCTAGTGTCAAACATAGATGTAATATAATTATCATAAACAAGAAACTTACCTATTACCACTTCACTAAATTACCCAAAATTAACTGAAATAGTAGAAAATGGTAGTGTAAACCATTCAAATTATTTCTTGATGATTTCAACCATTTGTAACAAAATTTTGAAAAATTATACCATATTAGTCTAATTTGTTATAGTTAACATTTAGCACCATTTTACGGCTATCTATTTCCACATTATTGAATTTTTCAAGACTCTTTTATTTACAGTCCTGATCCCTGTGATGAAACTCACCACACTAGTAACACTTTCTAGATCCTATCAAACATTCCATGGAATGTTTTTAACTACACTTAGAATATTTTGGAGGGATTAAATATATATTTCACGGTGAAATAATTATCCACTCCTTTACACCTTGACAAATTCTTGCTCTTATCATCATGGGGAGGATTAGTGTCAAACAGTTTTAGCATATATATCCCAATATAGTGAGAAAATTTATCCTACAAATTAAATTATCAATCAGCCATTGATCTTCATAAAATTTATTTCATTCTATATTAAGATATATTATTTTTAAGTGAATATGTCAAAAATAATTATGTTCGTACCTCGAAAGATTTGTAAAATTTGTTTCATATATGAATACCAAATCATAAAATATTTTCCTCTATTCCAAGATTTTTTTCTATATTCTACGTTAAACATCAAAAGGGAAATATTTATCTAGAAAACAATTCATAAGTTTATACCTTATATGGAATGAATATCATCTCCCTCTTTGGTATTCTTGATCAAATACCACCATTGACCAGATTCACCTTTTAAATGATAAATGGAAAGATATAAAATTTGAAATTTTAAACATCCAATGAATTTAAATATTTTTTCCAACACATTGATCCATTATTTAGAAATTACTGAATCTGATGTTCATCCAAAATTTAGAGGACATTATTTCATGAAATTATCAACAATTATTTGGTTACTCTATGAAACATACGGTTTCTATCTAACATGGAAACCTACACCATTTATTACCTTCATCATATAATCCACCACTACAAAACATTTTCATAAAATATTCAAACCATTCATGTAACATCCCAAGTAAGTAATGAATAATATATATTTTTATATATGTGTATTAATAAATTATATAGTGTTTTAGAGGCTTAAAATGAAAATAAATCCAATCTTAAGCATGGAATACACTAATATTTTTAAAAGATTGTTTTACTGCCTTTTGATGGAAAACCATTTTTGAATCTATCTTTTGACAATTTTATAAGATATGTTTGTCAAAATAAACTTATTCTTTATGATTGGGACATCAAAATTTACTTTGTGTGAATTTTTGGTATTTTTCTGACAATGTTCATTTTTTAATGAATAGTGAAAAATACTGCATTTTATATCAAAACTGCTTTTTAATCTAATTTATTTATATGATTATATTATCTTTTGAATTGGAATTGAAGTGAAATTAGAATATATTTTTACCATTTAATCCAATGGTGGTCATTATAATCAATTTCACTTTGAAATTATACTTAAACTGGTGTCAATCTTTTGATACTTATTGTTTCATAAAAACACACTATTTGTCATGATAGCGGGAATTAATTATTAAATTAATTAATGAGACTTATATGTTTTGAATTTTTTAAAATGGAATTCATTTTTTAATTCTGAATATCAAATATAGCCTAGGGTGAATTTTTGGTAATTTTCTGAAAAACTTCAATTTTTGATGAATAGTGAAACCACTAAGTGGTACTTATAAAAATTGATTTTCCGTTTAAATGATATTTTGCCATCATTGTGTTTTTAATTTCAAAAAATCCGACATAAATGGTTGTCATTAAGAAGTAAAATGTGGTTCAATGGGATTAAAATAATTTTTTGGTGAATAGTAACTTATTAAGTTCATAATCGCGATTAGAGGTAATTAGTGTAATTTAAGGTAAAAATGATATTATAAAAATATGAAAACACCATGAAACTTGTTCTAACACTATTGTATGAGTCATGGACGACCAAGACAACCCATGGGTTGATTTAGGGGACCCCATGGAGCCACTTGGGTGAGATAATGACTTTAATGCCTTTTTTTAAATAAAGGTGAAAATGACACTAACATAAATTGTTTTACTAAAACAATTTTTAGAAGGGGTTATACTAATCATTTTTTTCTATATAAATATTCATTAGAAAGATAAGAAGATATCCTACATCATATTAGTTTTTTTATAATTTTTAGACATTAAATAAATTAAATTATTTATGACATCATGATGATGCAGCGATGAACTCATTATTTAACGATTAAAATAAAATGGAAAGATAATGTAATATCTAAGACCTACACTTGTACCAAAACTATTGGATGGTAATAATGCGAATCCTTATAACCTTATAATAGAATTATATCAATGTGGGACCTTATAAATTCGAAAAACTTTTGAAAATAAAATAATAGTTTCACGATTTAAAAAATTTCCCCTCCTCTCCTCTTATAAAAGGCCCCCACCTCTACCTCATTTCTCACACTCCTCAAGCCTTTGGCTCAGCCAAACCCTGAAAATTTTCTCTCTCCACATACCTCTCCTCATCCTAGAGGATTCTATTTGGGCAGAATCCGTTCAAAGGAAGCCTTTAGGCTCAAATCAAAAGGAGTTACACTTTTAAAGGTAATTCATTCTCTCATGTTCATTTATTTTATTTTGCTTCTCCAACCCCATAAACTCTTTTTATTTACTTCTTTTGTAACAACAACAGTATATTAAATATACTAGGATGTTTTTATAAGATTTATTCGAGCCACACCCTCACACAACTACATCAAATGGTTAAAGAACATACGGCTTCCATGGATGGTGAAATTCTGCCTCCCGAAACGATGATTGTTCAACACTCTTTTAACACCTTCAAAGGTGGCCATTATGATGTCACTATTTTTATATATGATATATAATATGCTTATTCTTTCCTTAAGCTTCTGTATTTTTCATTTTGGGCATACCTTTATGGTTTCCATTATGGGTAAACACGATATCTTCATTTTAGGAAGTGCGGACTACCGCCCCCTGAAAGTGATTTGATTCGTGAATACAATATGTGGGATGTGTAAAGGATAAAGTTAATGATATTATATATGTTATTATACTGTAATTATAATATACTCTTATATCATTATGATTCCATTCCAGAAATATGAAATAGAAATGGAAGTAGCGTTCATGCGTACGTACGGCTTACCGTCTCCATGAACGGTGTATTTCATTTCTTACCTCTAAATGTGATGTAATATTATAAATACATGTATATGCTGAATATATATGATATATATGTTATCCAAATCATTAATATAATTCTGGATATAACGAAACTTTGACCAAATTAACAACATATAAGTGTAAGAAGTCTATTTTTGACTTAAGAACCAAATACCGACAAAATGAACATTATTAACTTAAATGATTACATGATGTTCATAAAATGGTATAAAAGGAATAATGAACTTGAAAAAGGTTCTTAAGCAAGTAGAGATTAAATAAAGTTTATTATTCCGGAGATTAAAGAACGGTCGGGTCAAGTCGGATACGAGGTATGGGACTTCGTCTCAATCTCCTTTCATTGAGGCATATTTTGTTTTATACACAACCTTCTTTTATACGGTGTATAAACCCCTTTTACTTTTACATTTATTAAAAAGTAATATTTTTTATACGAAGCATTTACTAAAAGATAAAATGGAATGTTTTTGTCGTACGTATGCGGCGACAATGACTTCTCCGCTGTCGTGACCGTTATTTGAGTTTCGAATTCCTCTACAAGCCATACCTTCTTTTAAAAGAAAAATAAATACCATGTTTTACTTTTCTTTTATTTTGGGTATTGAAAATGGTTTTCATAATGTTTTTATATCAATGTGTTGTATTGATATCTTGTGATTGAAAGGTGGAAATGTTATGTTTCATTTATGCATGTTTTATGTGATATGATTATGTTGAGGTTCTTGGGCATTATTATGAAAACGGGTGGTTCCGTGATAACCTAAGGGCGGGTGAGCCCGATATAGCTCTCCAATGCATTAGGTAAAGCGAAGGAGTGAAACGTTAAGGTTTCTCTGAAGAGATTTAGGGAATATACTGTGATGGGTATTCCAAAGGTAACCAAGAGGGTTACTCCCTACGTAAGAATGTTATGAATGCCTCAAGTTACCTTTATGTCTTATGATTTCTATGATTTATTCATGATTTGATGAGGTATGTTAAAGTGATTATGTTTTATGGGTAAAGTATGATCTCATACTTATGTATATATGTACCCATGTTTCCTTTCTATATTTTTATATCCCTTACTGAGCTTTTTATGCTCATCCTAAGTTTTTTTGAAATGTTTTTCATAGGTCAAGGGAAAGGTACATGATATGATGATAGTGTCAACGAAGTGTCAAGAAAGAATCCATGTTTATTTTAAATATGTTTCCATTGATGGGAATGAAGAATACTATCTTTATGTAACCACTTTATTTATATGTGGAATGTAATGCAAGTTTTATGATCTAATTCTCTAAAACTCTAAACCCGAAAAGATCCTCAATTTGTAATCTTGTAATAACTCAAGATTAGGTAAGGTTTAATGATGGGGCCTTATAGTTGGTATCAAAGGTCAGTTTAGATAACTTTAGGAGTTAGAATTCTATTAAATTATTATCCAAAAATATTTTTTTGAAGTGATATACCATTTGAAGATTACCATGTTGCTTCATCTAAGACATGTTTGTTCAGAATGGGTTTCCGCAGAGGAAACAGGGAAGCAGTGCTAGGAAGGAATACAGAAGGAAGTAACCTTCCGAATCAGCATCCTGAGATGGTCGGAATTGGAACTGAACAGTTTGTTGCAGTAATGGCGCAGTTGACTCAGGCAATAAATGGTGGTGGTATCCATGCACGAGATCAGCCAGATCAACCAAAGAGGAACATGTCAGTGGTGGAACATTTCATGAGGCAAAATCCCCCATCATTTAGAGGATCATCTGACCCTGTGCTAGCTAAAGGGTGGATTAAAGCACTGGAGAAGATTTTCGATGTCATGGGGTGTTCAGACAATCAAAAGGTTAGTCTTTCTATTTACCGTTTGGAGGGTGAGGCAGATCAGTGGTGGTCTATGGTTAAAAATATCAGGGACGCTGATGAGATTGATGCTCTCGACTGGGATAAATTCAAAGGTATGTTTCTTGAAAATTATTTTCCTAAGGATGTTTGACTTAGGATGGAAAAACAATTCTTGGAATTGAGGCAAGAGGAAGACTCAGTGGCTGCCTATGAAGAAAGGTTCACTCGATTGGCAAGGTATGCTCCAAATTTTATCCGAGACTTTGATAGTAAAATCAATCATTTTTACTCAGAATTAAAGCCAAAATATCGAAGGGCATTAGCTTCTCATGAGTTTAAAAGTTATGAAAAGCTTGTTCGATGTGTTGAGAAGGTGGAAATGGAGTTTTCCAATGATCAAGTGTTCTATAACAACCAACAGAAGAAGAGACCGAGGTGGCAGGAGAAAGGTAATAATTCTTCAAAAAAGTCTGATGGTAAGAAAAATAAGTTTCCAATTTGTGATAAATGTGGCAAAAGGCATGCTGGGGAATGTATTCTGAATTCTGGAAAGTGTTACTAATGTGTTAAGATGGGACATAAGGCTCGTGATTGCACTGAAAAGGATCAAGGTGAAGGTAAGACCAAATTTGATTTACAGTTAGTGAAATGTTTTAAGTGAAATGGGATGGGTCACTATGAAAATGAGTGTCCGACAAAGAGCTTGAGTGATGGGAAGTAGTTAGACTACAAGGAGAAAGGGGTGGTGAAATACTTTGCAACTACTTCAGCAGATGTCGGGCCATCAAATGAAGTTGTATCAGGTACTTTGTTTGTTTTCAGGAGTTGAAAAGAAGGTTGGTGAATGCTCCAGTTTTGGCACTACCTTCAAGGAATGGTGAGTTTGTTATATACAGTGATGCATCATTGAAAGGACTTGGTTGCATCCTAATGCAGAATGATCAGGTAATTGCTTATGCTTCACGACAGTTGAAAACTCATGAGGTAAATTACCCAACACATGATTTGGAATTAGCTGCTGTTGTTTTTGCTTTAAAAATTTGGAGGTATTATTTGTATGGAGTAAAGTCTGAAATATATACCTATCACAAAAGTTTAAAGTATATATTCACTCAGAAAGAACTGAACATGAGACAGAGGATATGGCTGGAATTAATCAAGGATTATGATTGTACAATTCATTACCATTCGGGAAAAGAAAATAAAGTGGTTGATGCTTTGAGTCGAAAAAGTAATGATGCATTAGCAATGTTTCATTTGGAACGTGATCCTTTTGTTAAGGATTTGATGAACATTGGCATATAAGTTGTTGGTGCAGGAAGTTCTTCTGTTTTGTTTCAGGTATCAGTGAGATCATCTCTATGAGAAAGAATCAAGCAAGCACAGAAGCAAGACAGTGAGTTGCAGAAAAAGGTAGAGCTGGTTCAGAAAGGTAAGTTACCTGAATTCAACATTGATAATGATTGCGTTTTGAGATTTGGGAAGAGATTTTGTGTGCCTTGTGATTCACAGTTGAAGAGAGAGTTGTTATGTGAAGCTCATAGTTCTCTGTTTTCAGTTCATCCTGGCAGTACTAAGATGTACAGAGATCTGCGGGAGTATTACTGGTGGGATGGAATGAAAAGAGATATTGCTGATTTTACTGTGAAGTGTTTGAAATGTCAATAGGTTAAAGCAGAGCGGTAGTTACCGAAAGGGATGCTTCAGCCTTTACCAGTTCCAGAGTGGAAATGGGAGAATATATCCATGGACTTTGTTGTGGGATTACCGAAGACATCTCGAGGTAATAATGAAATCTGGGTTATTGTTGATCGCTTGACCAAGTCTGCTCATTTCCTTGCTATACGAGATAATTTTTCCCTAGATCAACATTCTCGTTTGTATATTAAAGTGGTAGTCAAGTTACATGGAGTTCCTCTCTCCATTTTATCTGACCGTGATCCCAGGTTCACTTCTAACTTTTGGAAAGGCCTTCAGAAGTCTTTGGGTACTGAATTAAATTTTAGTACAGATTTTCATCCTGAATCAGATGGGCAGTCAGAACGAACAATTCAGACCTTGGAGGATATGCTACGTGCTTGTTAGATGGATTATCATGGAATTTGGGACCAACATATTTCTTTGGTTGAGTTTTCATATAATAACAGTTTTCATTCCAGTATACAGATGGCACCATTTCAGGCATTATATGGGAAGCAGTGTCGAACTCCAGCTTTCTGGGATGAAGTGGGTGAAAGGAAGTTGATGAGACCACAATTGGTAGAAGAGATGGCAGAAAAAGTTCAGCTGATTCAGAAGCACATGAGAACAGCTCAGATCATGCAGAACAGTTATGCGGATAACTGGAGGAAGGATCTCTCTTCTGAGGTAGGTGATCATGTTTTTCTCAATGCATCACCATGGAAAAGTGTGATGCGATTTGGTAAGAAAGGAAAGCTGGGTCCGAGGTTTATTGGACCATATGAAATTCTGGAGAGAGTTGGATCAGTTGCATACCGAGTGGCTATACCTCCGAGTTTATCTCAGGTACACAATGTTTTTCAAGTTTCGATGTTGAGAAAGTATATGCCAGATCCATCTCATGTTTTGAGTCCAGAGGTAGTTCAGTTGGAAGAGAACCTATCTTATGAGGAACAACCGGTCCAGATTCTTGACCACATGGAGCAAGTGTTACGAAATAAGTTGATTAAGCAGGTAAAGGTTTTGTGGAAAAACCACATGATGGAAGAGGCAACATGGGAATCTGAAAATGAAATGAGGGATAAGTACCCCCATTTATTTGATAAGTATATAAATTGGGGGACGCAATTTTCTAAAGGGGGGAAGGATGTAACATCCCAAGTAAGTAATGAATAACATATATTTTTATATATGTCTATTAATGAATTAGATAGTGTTTTAGAGGCTTAAAATGAAAATAAATCCAATCTTAAGCATGGAATACACTAATATTTTTAAAAGATTGTTTTACTTCCTTTTGATGGAAAACCATTTTTGAATCTATCTTTTGAAAATTTTATAAGCTATTTTTTTTCAAAATAAACTTATTCTTTATGATTGGGACATCAAAATTTACTTTGTGTGAATTTTTGGTATTTTTCTGACAATGTTCATTTTTTAATGAATAGTGAAAAATACTGCATTTTACAACAAAACTGCTTTTTAATCTAATTTATTTATATGATTAGATTATCTTTTGAATTGGTTTTGAAGTGAAATTAGAATATATTATTACCATTTAATCCAATGGTGGTCATTGAAATCAATTTCACTTTGAAATTAGACTTAAACTTGTGTCAATCGTTTGATACTTATTGTTTCATAAAAACACGCTATTTGTCATAACAGCGGGAATTAATTATTAAATTAATTAATGTGAATTATATGTTTTGAATTTTGTAAAATGTACTTCATTTTTGAATTTGGAATATCAAATATAGCTTAGGGTGAAATTTTGGTAATTTTCTGAAAAACTTCAATTTTTGATGAATAGTGAAACCACTAAGTGGTACTTATAAAAACTGATTTTCCGTTTAAATGAAATTTTTCCATCATTGTGTTTTGAATTCCAAAAAATACGACATAAATGGTTGTAATTAAGAAGTAAAATGTGGTTCAATGGGATTAAAATAATTTTTTGGTGAATAGTAACTTATTAAGTTCTTAATCGCGATTAGAGGTAACACTACTGGAATTTGTGTTTTTTCCCACACTTACATACCAACGGTTCTATTAAACCGTTGGTGTAAGATGAATAGTGTAGGATTTTACCAACGGTTCATTAGAACCGTTGGGATATATGTGAATAGGGAGGTTTTTCCCAACGGTTCTAATGAACCGTTGGGATATATGTGTTTTGTGAGGCTTTTCCCAACGGTTCTCATGAACCGTTGGGAAAACTTTGTTTTTTGGGAGTTTTTCCCAACGGTTCATGAGAACCGTTGGAAAAAACATACATATGCCAACAGTTTTTTAAAACCGTTGGCAAAGGTTTTCCCCAAAAACCCAGCCGCCCGTTCTCTCCCCCATTCGCGTTACAGAGCCCTAACGGGAGCAGCAGCAGCCGATTCCGATTTTGGAGATACTGCCGGCCGGATTCCAGCTCTTCTTCAGGTTCTTCTTCTTCTTTATCTCAAAAGGTATTCAAATGTTTGGATCTCAATGAGTAAAACCTCCATCTAGTTGAGTGTTATCCCTAACTAGTGTGGCATCCGGCTTGTAGGGTGTTGAGAGAACATTCAAAGTTGTTTTTTTGTGCCTTGGATTGTCATATATAGTTTTATAATTTCTATGGATTGTATAAGAATTATGTGGAGTTTTAAATAATCCTATTTTTTACATTTCTGATCATGAATTTATGTATGTAATCTTACAAAGATGTGATTCCTCTAGATCCTTGGATTTTATTATTGGGAATGTATTTTATGGATCATGAAATAAATTATGTCTTAGTCCTTCATATTTATACATTGATCAAATTGAAAATAAATTTACAAAAATAAAAAATCATTATCATTCTCAAACTCAGATCACTTTGGTTCTAACATCCTACCAATTTGATTTTTTAACAATTCAAAGTGAAATTCACACCACCAAAAGGTATTCAAATGTTTGGATTCACAGTGGAATTCCATGGATAGACTCATTTCTTTGAATATTGATTAAGCCATTGGTGATACATGGATCCAAGGGAGGGATTCCATAGATAGACTTATTGAATGTAGAATTATATTCCAATTGATACATGGATTCTTATGATAATTCCATAGATAGACTTATTGAATGTAGAATTATATTCCAATGATATGCGTCTTGTGTGGTGGTGGTGTGGTTTATGTGTTTTATGGTAGTAGTGAAGTGTGTGATTATGTAGTTAATGTGAACCCATAGGTTGAGTATTTTGTGCTATCTATATATCATGTATTTTTATGTTATTTCTACACATTCCCAACTAGAGTTGGATAAACTTACCAACGATCAGAGGTTTTGAGTTATGGGTATTTTTTCTAATATCTAGGATGGTGGTTATATGTTTGGATAGCTACCATGTCTTCCCTACTCTTCCTTCAAAAGTGATTGACCATGTGTTTTTAGGCAAGATGCGATGTGATTGTCCATGTGTCTTCAGGTGAGATGTACTATGATTTCCCTAGTGTTTTTCGATGAGGTGTGATGTGATAAGGCTATAATAAGATGTGGCATGTGGTTGGGGTCATGTAGGGTAGGAGGATGACACAAGGTTGATGTTATTCATGTTCATGATACCCTACTAATATGGTTATGGGATGAGTCATGCTGTTATGTGATATAACACATTAAGTTCTTGTTGGTTTTACATTTTTTCAATAACACATTTGTATGTTTTTTTGACATGTGTAGTTGATACCTTGATTATTTTCTTCCTTTATCGTTTACTTAAATGTATATTCTATTATAGTTAATGCCTATTGAATTGTTTATGACAAAATGACTTATATAAATTCTTTTTACAGAATGGACAGAAGTTGGATGTATGAAACCGATCGGATCTCAGATGATTTTCAAAACAATTTGGAGAGCTTTATAGATTTTGCATTTCACAATGCTTCAGATAGTGGTCGCATACACTGCCCATGTTCCAATTGTGTTGGTAGACCTTGGTTGATCCGTGAAGAAGTCAGCTACCACATAACCAAAAATGGGTTTCAAGCAAACTACTTTCTGTGGTATCACAATGGGGAGAAAACGAAATCTCAAATTGGTGATGATCGAAATGAAAAGACTGGAATGGAGAATTTGTTAGATGATCGGTTTCCGTTTATTCGTCATCATGAAAAGGAAAGGATTTCGACTCAAGAAGACTTCGATATGAGGACAGCTGATGCATCTAGTGAAAATGATGATATTGATAGGGTGAAAAAATTGAATGATGCTGCCACGACTCCAGTATATCGGCAATGCGATAAAATGAAAAAGCTGGAATTTTTAATCCGATTATTTCATGGGAAAACTATGTATGGGATTTCTAATACAGCAATCGATTACATTCTTACCCTCTTGAAGGATTTACTTCCAGATGATGCAGATATTCCCTCAAACCACTATATGGCATGGAAGTTAGTTGAGGAACTTGGATTTTCAAGAAACAAAATTCATGCTTGCCCGAAAGATTGCAGTTTATTCTGGGAGGAAACCGCTGAACGAAATGATTGTATAAAATGTGGCACATCCCGCTGGAAGTCAAAATCTGATGGAACACCATCCCGCGTTCCACAGAAAGTAATGTGGCACTTTCCATTGATCCCCAGACTCCAGAATCTTTTTATGTCTGATGACATATCAATAAAAATGAGATGGCATGATACCGAGAGAAAGAAGACTGATGATGAGTTGGTTCATCCTGCAGATGGATTTGCATGGAAGAGATTTGATGCTCGACATCCTGATTTTGCAGCTGACGTGCGTAATGTGAGGCTGGGTCTTTCATGCGACGGTTTTAATCCGTTTGGGCAGATGCTTACTTCGCACAGCACATGGCCAGTTTTTATACACATTTATAATCTTCCCCCATGGTTGTGTATGAAAAAACCTTTCACTTTCATGAGTATACTCATATCTGGTCCTTCTGATCCTGGCATTGATATTGATGTATACATGCAACCTTTAATAAAAGAGTTGAAGCTTCTTTGGGATGTGGGTGTGCGCACATACGATGCATGTTCGAAAGACATATTTCAGATGCGCGCTGCGCTTATGTGGACAATCAATGATTTTCCGGCTTATGCAATGATGTCTGGATGGAGCACGAAGGGGAAACTGTCATGTCCAGTTTTTATGAAGAATAAACGATCCAGAAGACTGAAACATCGTTGTAGTTTCAGTTTTATGGGACATCGACGATTTTTGCCAAAGGATCATCCATATAGAATGAATCGTCGAAGATTTGATAATACTATAGAGACCGATGATCCACCTCAGCGTATGTCTGGAACTGATGTGCTTAATGAATTGAAAGATTTCAGTTTTTCGTTCGGGAAGGGTCAAATGAAATCTGGAAAGAGAAAGAATGTTTCCACAGAAACCTGTTACAATTGGAGGAAGAGGAGTATCTTTTTTGATTTGCCTTATTGGTCAACCAATTTGCTACGTCATTGCTTAGACGTAATGCATATTGAAAAGAATATATGTGAAATGTTGCTTTCAGTTCTTCTAAATGTCAAGGGGAAGACAAAAGATGATTTACGATCTCGACGTGACTTGGTGGATTGGGGAATCAGACCAGAATTGCATCCTGTGCGTATCAGTGAAAATAAATGGCAACTTCCATGTGCTTCTTATGTGATGACACCTACTGAAAAAAAACAATTTTTGGAAGTATTAGAGACTATAAGAGTTCCTGATGGCTATTCAAGCAACATATCTAAACGGGTCAACAGAAGAGAGTTGAAGCTAAAATCTTTGAAGACTCATGATTATCACGTTCTACTGCATGAGTTGCTTCTAATAGCAATCCATCATCTTTTGTCCAATAATGTAAGGGTGGGTGTTATTCGGTTGTGCCATTTGTTTAGAGATATTTGTGCTAAGAAGTTGTCCAAGTCTTTCTTGCAAAAAATGTTGACAGATGCCCCATTAATTTTGTGTGAGTTGGAGAAAATATTTCCCCCATCATTTTTCACATGCATGCTGCATCTGACTGTCCATATTCCAACTGAAATACTTCTCGGAGGACCTGTTTCTTTTCGTTGGATGTATCCAACTGAAAGAAATATGTTCACATTAAAGTCTTATGTTCGAAACAAGAATCATCCTGAAGGTTCTATCGTGAACGGTTATTTAGCTCAAGAATGTATGGATTTCTGTTCAATGTATTTGTCTGATCTTACTACAAGAATGAACAGACCAATGAGAAATGAAGAAGAACAATATGAGCAAATTGAACCCAGTTTTCCATCACTTCCTCAAACAGGAGGAATTCCTGGATCATATACATTGAAGACATTAAGCCATGAAGAGCGGGAGATGACACATCGCACAGTTTTGTTCAACTGTGATTTGTTCGATGACTATATCAGGTAACAAAATTGAATATGTATATCTTACATATATATCTGTTAAACTATTCATATTTTTTTATCTATAGGGAACATAAAACAATGATAAATAGGAAGCATCGTTCTTTATCTTTGATAAGGAGAGAGACTTTGCATAGCAAAGAGTTTTCTGCTTGGTTAAAATTGAAGGTAAAAATATTACTGTTTAAATTAATTATTTCAATATTTACTTAAGTTTAACTGTCATTTATATTGCAGGTATTGAGTTTGTCTGCTGACTCTATCTCTGAGGAAATAAGAGCTTTGGCTTTTGGTCCTAATACCGTGGTTCGTGACTGTAAATCAATTGTTATCAATGGGTACAGATTTATTGTCACTGAACGAGCCAAAAACATGAGAACACAACATGATGGTATTATGGTTACTGCCACAACAGATTGTTATGCCAGCGCATCAGATAGTAGACCGCGACTTGAAAATGTGGGTTATTATGGAGTCGTTGAGAAAATAATAATATTGGATTATTACTCTCATGGACGAGTCACAATGATGAAATGCCATTGGTTTGATTCGATGACGAGACATGGCACATTTATTGATGATTGTGGATTTCGAGTAATTAATATGACCCGCACTCTTGCAACCGAAGAACCATATGTGTTGGCATCAATGGCTAAACAAGTTTTTTATGTCAAAGATCAACTTCAACCTGAATTTGGTGTCGTAGTTGAAGTAATTCCAAGACATATTTTTGATGATGCTGATGATGGAATTGACACTGTCCCTATTGCCATTGGAACCAATCCATTTATTTCTTTTGATGACTCCAATAGCTCAATTGTCAGAGTTGATTGTGAACCTGAAGTTGTGGTTGGAAATATATAGAATCATTCATCCATGTTCTCAATTCTTTTGGTTTACCTCGAGTTGGGTTGTTAAGGTTGGTAATATTCATATTTATTTAGTATTGATCACAAATATGTTTTAGCTGACTTGACCGTTATGTGAATTTTCAATGTTTATTGGTTGCTGTTTTATTTGAATTGCATTTTCTAATTTGGAATTGAACTGTATTCAAACCAAATCAAACAATATTTCTAACTTTGTGAACATTACAACTTGTATGTTTTATTAAATTCATTCAAGCTCTTCTAAAACAATTGATAGCTAAATTACCAATGAATCCCCTCATTCCCTCATATATTTAGTTTTTTGGTTTACACATTAATTTTCTTTTTCTAATTAATTACATATTTGTTTTCCAATGCAGGAAATGAAGCCAATTGAAGAGAGACGAAGAAAAAAAATGGCGGAGAACCATCGTTGGATGGAGGAGATGGGCATTCCACCATTAGTGCCTACAGTGAGTACTTTATTTCATATATATATATATATATATTTATAGAATATATAATGTCATGTGATTAATTTTTTTTGTAAACTTTTTTGTAGGATCCACCATTACGTCGACAGTTATTCGATGAGGAGCCTAGTACTGGTCCTAGTACTCAGGCCGGTGGTACGAGGAGGGTTCGTACCAGAGGTGGACATAGAGCTGCGCGTGCCCGACTAGACCATGCCCCTCCCACTGACATTTCAGCCTTCCCACATTCTGATCCCGGTGTGTCGTTAGGGACACACGGGATATTTAGACCTCCCATGTTTTCGCTACCTTCTGCATCTTCTGCCCCATCATTTTCACATCCCATGATGATTCCCACTCCCCAGTCAGCATCAGGTCATACAGTTGTTCCATCTTCTTTTCCTTCTACTTCTGTCTCTCCGAGCTTTTATATTCCATCGTCTTCGACTCCTGTTCCACCAGAGGGTGTTCCATCAGGTTCTGTGGATCCGGCGCCACTCATTGATCAGACTAGCACAAGTATATTTATAAAACCCTATCAAATTTTTATAGCAATATTTATTTTCATTATAACATGTTTTGATAAAATATTTGTTTTTCTTTCATGACAGATACATCTACTGAAAGGAGGCGGGGGCGGGGCCGTACACGCATGCGTTCGGTGTGGAACCGTCGCACACAGGTTATGGTGGAATATAATGAAGACAATCAGATGGTTGAGAAAACAGGGCAGCAATGTCGGAGTTTTATGGCGACGCTTGCCAAATACTCCGACATCATTCCCGTCAGCCCGCTGTCGTGGAGACATTTGCCACATGAGGTCAAAGATAGAGCTTGGGAAGAGATATGGGTAACAAAATCTGTTGTATTTAATGCCATGAATTTTTTTTGTATTTATATAAATTAATATTTTCATTTCAGCTTCGATTTAATTTTCCTGATGGTGAGGGTGCACGAATGGAACGTCTAAAGGATTTAGGCGAGCTTTGGAGAGCCTACAAGCATGAGCTGTATATTGGCTGGCGTGCTAGAGTTGGCACTGAGTTAGAGGCGGTACCAGTCGTGGATGATTGTCCTATAGAGCAGTATCGTCAGATGATTACTCATTGGACGAGTACCCAGTTTAAGGTATGATTTACATTTGAGGTATTTAAATAATTACTTTCAAGTTTTGCATTAATATTATCCTTTGCATTATTTAATTTTATTTAGGAATCATTTGGAAAAAATAAAAAAAACATTGATGCAAAAAAATACCTCCATACACTAGGACGCACGACGATGCCGGATCATGAGAGGCAGCAGGTATGACAATTGTTTATAAGTTTTCTTTACGACTTACATTTTCTTTTGTTTCCTCAATTATTTAATTATTTGCTGAAGTCTTTATATAAATTTTGTTTTCAATGTCATTGTAGAGGCAAGTACAAAATATTGAAGGACGTGTGCCTCGAGCAAAACTGTTTTGCTCGAGTAGACGAAAAAAGGATGGACGTGCTGTCAACGAAGCGACTCAGCAGCAGATTGTAAGTTTTAATCTGTTGATTTTATATTTTAATATCTATTTCGTAACTTAACAATATATTTATATTTGTAACAGGATGCTTTAGAGGCCCTCGATGCCCAAGAAGCAGACAATTTTGGGCCATCTGATCACTTACATCAGGTGTTGGGAGATGATCATTCTGGCAGAGTACGCTGCCGACCTAGGATAGCCCCGACGAGGTATTGGCCTGCCTCAGGTACGAGTTGTAGTGCCACCGAGCTGCAGCAAGTTAGGGCACAGGCAGAACAGGCTGAGAAAAGGGCCACAGAGACGGCAGAACAGTCTGCAAGGGCAAACAGTGCATTTATGAAATTTATTGAAGTTCTACGTCCAACACTTCCAGCAGAGGCCAGCCCAGCGATTGATGAATACATGTCGTCGATACATTCTATATATGGTGCACCAGGTAGCAGTTCCAGTGGTGGTCAGGCCGATGTCGAGCTTGAAGATGATGATGGCGAGCAGTCTGATGCGGAAGAGGAGGGAGATGAGGAGGGCGAGGAGGAGGGCGAAGGCGAGGAGGAAGGCGTTGTGGAGGGTGAGGACGATGAGGAGGACGATGACGAGGGCGATGATGATGATGATGATGGAGATGGTGATGCTGATGTGGGACATATTGATCCGTTACATTTTTGACTTGAGATTTGATTTTTAATCTATTCTAGTTGTTGGTTTTATCTAGACTCGTAGTATAGTATTGGAGTTGAGTTATTTTTATATATTGTCTGTTTTTATGGATGTTGTTGTCTTTTAGTGGTTGTGTGTTTGAGAACTCCCTGGACAACCCCCCTCATTCTTGGACCCTGGACAACCCCCCCTCCCCCTTGGACCCCGAACACCCACCAAACACCCCCCGGACAGCCCCGCGGACAGCCCCCTGGACAGCCCCCCGTACAGCCCCCAACCCTCCACCCTGGACCCCGGATAGCCCACCGGACAGCCCCCCGGACAACCCCCCCACCCTCCCCTTGGACCCCGGACAACCCCCCAAACACCCCCCGGACAACCCCCTGAACAACCCCGGACAACCCCCTGAACAACCACCGGACAGCCCCCTAAACAACCCCGGACAACCCCCTGAAGAACCCTCAAACACCCTCCGGACAGACCCCGCACAGCCCCCCCACCCTCATCCTTGGTCCCCGGACAGCCCCCCGGACACCCACCGGACAGCCCCCCCGGACAGCCCCCGCGGACAGCCCCCTGGACAGCCCCCCGTACAGCCCCCAACCCTCCACCCTGGACCCCGGATAGCCCCCCGGACAGCCCCCCGGACAACCCCCCCACCCCCCCCTTGGACCCCGGACAACCCCCCCACCCCCCCTTGGACCTCGGACAACCCCCCAAACACCCCCCGGACAGCCCCCTGAACACGTCACGAATAATAATTAGAATGTTCGCCGGTGGTTTCAGCTCAATCCGAGGTCGTACGCTATGAATTTGACCGTTGGACGCCCGTTCTGGCCGTTTATGACACCATAACTGCGTTGTCGGTCACCGCGGGAACACGACAAGTCCGATTGACGTGCCGTCTGCTCGACCACTTCAGAAATCACTCACCCGTATTTGTCGTCTGATTTCAGGCCATTCCGACATCGTTCGGCCCGTTTGGACCCCCCTCACGCGCGTTTACGAAGCGCGCGCATCACTTAAAACACTAATATTGAGCCGTACCGCGCAAACCGCACGTCCGATTGACGTGCCGTCTGCGCGTACACGTCACGAATAATAATTAGAATGTTTCACGGTGGTTTTGGGTGAATCCGTGGTCGTCCGCTATGAATTTGACCGTTGGACGCCCGTTTTGCCGTTTATGACACCATAACTGCGTTGTCGGTCACCGCGGGCACACGGAACGTCCGATTGACGTGCCGTCTGCTCAACCACTTCATAAATAACTCACCCGTATTCGTCGTCTGATTTTAGGCCATTCCGACATCGTTCGGCCCGTTTGGACCCCCCTCACGCGCGTTTACGAAGCGCGCGCATCACTTAAAACACTAATATTGAGCCGTACCGCGCAAACCGCACGTCCGATTGACGTGCCGTCTGCGCGTACACGTCACGAATAATAATTAGAATGTTTCACGATGGTTTCAGCTCAATCCTAGGTCGTACGCTATGAATTTGACCGTTGGACGCCCGTTCTGGCCGTTTATGACACCATAACTGCGTTGTCGGTCACCGCGGGCACACGACAAGTCCGATTGACGTGCCGTCTGCTCGACCACTTCAGAAATCACTCACCCGTATTTGTCGTCTGATTTCAGGCCATTCCGACATCGTTCGGCCCGTTTGGACCACCCTCACGCGCGTTTACGAAGCGCGCGCATCACTTAAAACACTAATATTGAGCCGTACCGCGCAAACCGCACGTCCGATTGACGTTCCGTCTGCGCGTACACATCAAGAATAATAATTAGAATGTTTCACGGTGGTTTCGGCTCAATCCGAGGTCGTACGCTATGAATTTGACCGTTGGACGCCCGTTCTGGCCGTTTATGACACCATAACTGCGTTGTCGGTCACCGCGGGCACACGACAAGTCCGATTGACGTGCCGTCTACTCGACCACTTCATAAATAACTCACCCGTATTTGTCGTCTGATTTCAGGCCATTCCGACATCATTCGGCCCATTTGGACCCCCCTCACGCGCGTTTACGAAGCGCGCGCATCACTTAAAACACTAATATTGAGTCGTACCGCGCAAACCGCACGTCCGATTGACGTGCCGTCTGCGCGTACACGTCAAAAATAATAATTAGAATGTTTCACGATGGTTTCAGCTCAATCCGAGGTCGTCCGCTATGAATTTGACCGTTGGACGCCCGTTCTGGCCGTTTATGACACCATAACTGCGTTGTCGGTCACCGCGGGCACACGACAAGTCCGATTGACGTTCCGTCTGCTCGACCATTTCATAAATTACTCACCCGTATTTTTCGTCTGATTTCAGGCCATTCCGACATCGTTCGGCCCGTTTGGACCCCCCTCACGCGCGTTTACGAAGCGCGCGCATCACTTAAAACACTAATATTGAGTCGTACCGCGCAAACCGCACGTCCGATTGACGTGCCGTCTACGCGTACACGTCACGAATAATAATTAGAATGTTTCACGGTGGTTTCGGGTGAATCCGTGGTCGTCCGCTATGAATTTGACCATTGGACGCCCGTTTTGGCCGTTTATGACACCATAACTGCGTTGTCGGTCACCGCGGTCACACGGCACGTCCGATTGACGTGCCGTCTGCTCGACCACTTCATAAATCACTCACCCGTATTTGTCGTCTGATTTTAGGCCATTCCGACATCGTTCGGCCCGTTTGGACCCCCCTCACGCGCGTTTACGAAGCGCGCGCATCACTTAAAACACTAATATTGAGCCGTACCGCGCAAACCGCACGTCCGATTGACGTGCCATCTGCGCGTACATGTCACGAATAATAATTAGAATGTTTCACGGTGGTTTCAGCTCAATCCGAGGTCGTACGCTATGAATTTGACCGTTGGATGCCCGTTCTGGCCGTTTATGACACCATTACTGCGTTGTCGGTCACCGCGGGCACACGCCATGTCCGATTGACGTGACGTCTGCTCGACCACTTCAGAAATCAGTCACTCGTATTTGTCGTCTGATTTCAGGCCATTCCGACATCGTTCGGCCCGTTTGGACCCCCCTCACGCACGTTTACGAAGCGCGCACATCACTTAAAACACTAATATTGAGCCGTACCGCGCAAACCGCACGTCCAATTGACGTGCCGTCTGCGCGTACACGTCACGAATAATGATTAGAATGTTTCACGGTGGTTTCGGGTGAATCCGTGGTCGTCCGCTATGAATTTGACCGTTGGACGCCCGTTCTGGCCGTTTATGACACCATAACTGCGTTGTCGGTCACCGCGGGCACACGACAAGTCCGATTGATGTGCCGTCTGCTCGACCACTTCATAAATAACCCACCCGTATTTTTCGTCTGATTTCAGGCCATTCCGACATCGTTCGGCCCATTTGGACCCCCCTCACGCGCGTTTACGAAGCCCGCGCATCACTTAAAACACTAATATTGAGCCGTACCGCGCAAACCGCACGTCCGATTGACGTTCCGTCTGCGCGTACACATCACGAATAATAATTAGAATGTTTCACGGTGGTTTCAGCTCAATCCGTGGTCGTCCGCTATGAATTTGACCGTTGGACGCCCGTTCTGGCCGTTTATGACACCATAACTGCGTTGTCGGTCACTGCGGGCACACGACAAGTCCGATTGACGTGCCGTCTGCTCGACCACTTCATAAATCCCTCACCCGTATTTGTCGTCTGATTTGAGGCCATTCCGACATCGTTCGGCCCGTTTGGACCCCCCTCACGCGCGTTTACGAAGCGCGCGCATCACTTAAAACACTAATATTGAGCCGTACCGCGCAAACCGCACGTCCGATTGACGTGCCGTCTGCGCGTACACGTCACGAATAATAATTAGAATGTTTCACGGTGGTTTCAGCTCAATCCGAGGCCGTACGCTATGAATTTGACCGTTGGACGTCCGTTCTGGCCGTTTATGACACCATAACTGCGTTGTCAGTCATCGCGGGCACACGACAAGTCCGATTGACGTGTCGTCTGCTCGACCACTTCATAAATCACTCACCCGTATTTGTCGTCTGATTTTAGGACATTCCGACATCGTTCGGCCCGTTTGGACCCCCCCTCACGCGCGTTTATGAATTGCGCGCATCACTTAAAACACTAATATTGAGCCGTACCGCGCAAACCGCACGTCCGATTGACGTGCCGTCTGCGCGTACACGTCACGAATAATAATTAGAATGTTTCACTGTGGTTTCAGCTCAATCCGAGGTCGTACGCTATGAATTTGACCGTTGGACGCCCGTTCTGGCCGTTTATGACACCATTACTGCGTTGTCGGTCACCGCGGGCACACGCCATGTCCGATTGACGTGCCGTCTGCTCTACCACTTCAGAAATCAGTCACCCGTATTTGTCGTCTGATTTCAGGCCATTCCGATATCGTTCGGGCCGTTTGGACCCCCCTCACGCACGTTTACGAAGCGCACGCATCACTTAAAACACTAATATTGAGCCGTACCGCGCAAACCGCACGTCCGATTGACGTGCCGTCTGCGCGTACACGTCACGAATAATGATTAGAATGTTTCACGGTGGTTTCGGGTGAATCCGTGGTCGTCCGCTATGAATTTGACCATTGGACGCCCATTCTGGCCGTTTATGACACCATAACTGCGTTGTCGGTCACCGCGGGCACACGACAAGTCCGATTGACGTGCCGTCTGCTCGACCACTTCATAAATAACTCACCCGTATTTTTTGTCTGATTTTAGGCCATTCCGACATCGTTCGGCCCATTTGGACCCCCCTCACGCGCGTTTACGAAGCCCGCGCATCACTTAAAACACTAATATTGAGCCGTACCGCGCAAACCGCACGTCCGATTGACGTGCCGTCTGCGCGTACACGTCAGGAATAATAATTAGAATGGTTCACGGTGGTTTCAGCTCAATCCGTGGTCGTCCGCTATGAATTTGACCGTTGGACGCCCGTTCTGGCCGTTTATGACACCATAACTGCGTTGTTGGTCACCGCGGGCACACGCCAAGTCCGATTGACGTGCCGTCTACTCGACCACTTCATAAATCACTCACCCGTATTTGTCGTCTGATTTGAGGCCATTCCGACATCGTTCGGCCCGTTTGGACCCCCCTCACGCGCGTTTACGAAGCGCGCGCATCACTTAAAACACTAATATTGAGCCGTACCGCACAAACCGCACGTCCGATTGACGTGCCGTCTGCGCGTACATGTCACGAATAATAATTAGAATGTTTCACGGTGGTTTCAGCTCAATCCGAGGCCGTACGCTATGAATTTGACCGTTGGACGCCCGTTCTGGCCGTTTATGACACCATAACTGCGTTGTCGGTCATCGCGGGCACACGACAAGTCCGATTGACGTTCCGTCTGCTCGACCACTTCATAAATAACTCACCCGTATTTGTCGTCTGATTTCAGGCCATTCCGACATCGTTCGGCCCGTTTGGACCCCCCTCACGCGCGTTTACGAAGCGCGCGCATCACTTAAAACATTAATATTGAGTCGTACTGCGCAAACCGCACGTCCGATTGACGTGCCGTCTGCGCGTACACGTCACGAATAATAATTAGAATTATCCACGGTGGTTTCAGCTCAATCTGTGGTCGTCCGCTATGAATTTGACCGTTGGACGCCCGTTTTGGCCGTTTATGACACCATAACTGCGTTGTCGGTCACCGCGGGCACACGGCACGTCCGATTGACGTGCCGTCTGCTCGACCACTTCATAAATCACTCACCCGTATTTATCGTCTGATTTCAGGCCATTCCGACATCGTTCGGCCCGTTTGGACCCCCTCACGCGCGTTTCGAAGCGCGCGCATCACTTAAAACATGAATATTGATCCGTACCGGGCAAACCGCACGTCCGATTGACGTGCCGTCTGCGCGTACACGTCACGAATAATAATTAGAATGTTTCACGGTGGTTTCAGCTCAATCCGAGGCCGTCCGCTATGAATTTGACCGTTGGACGCCCGTTTTGACCGTTTATGACACCAGAACTGCGTTGTCGGTCACCGCGGGCACACGGCAAGTCCGATTGACGTTCCGTCTGCTCGACCACTTCAGAAATCAGTAACCCGTATTTTTTGTCTGATTTCAGGCCATTCCGACATCGTTCGGCCCGTTTGGACCCCCCTCACGCGCGTTTACGAAGCGCGCGCATCACTTAAAACACTAATATTGAGCCGTACCGCGCAAACCGCACGTCCGATTGACGTTCCGTCTGCGCGTACACGTCACGAATAATAATTAGAATGTTTCACGGTGGTTTTGGGTGAATCCATGGTCGTCCGCTATGAATTTGACCGTTGGACGCCCGTTTTGGCCGTTTATGACACCATAACTGCGTTGTCGGTCACCGCGGGCACACGGCACGTCCGATTGACGTGCCGTCTGCTCGACCACTTCATAAATCACTCACCCGTATTTATCGTCTGATTTCAGGCCATTCCGACATCGTTCGGCCCATTTGGACCCCCTCACGCGCGTTTCGAAGCGCGCGCATCACTTAAAACATGAATATTGATCCGTACCGGGCAAACCGCACGTCCGATTGACGTGCCGTCTGCGCGTACACGTCACGAATAATAATTAGAATGTTTCACGGTGGTTTCAGCTCATTCCGGAGACGCGGTGTGGCCGACACCACTCAAAGTGTCCGTCTTTTGTTTCAAAAGGACGTCATTTTAAGTGAAAAGCATCAACTGGCTTACGGAAAACCGACCAAACGCATTCCGAATCTGTTGATAATTTATCCCAACAATTCATGGGTCATATGTGACGTGTACGAGCCAACCCGGGATGAATCCGAGTCGCGGTGTGGCCGGGATAAGTTTAAGTGGCTCTCTTTTGTTTAAAATGAACACCATTTTAAGTACATACGGAAAAACGACCAAACGGATTCGGTTTCCGTTGAAACTTTAGGAGAACGATCCATGAGTCATATGTGACGTGTACGAATCAACTCCGCCACAATCGGAGGTGCGGTGTGGCCGGTATCACTTCAGGTGTATGTATTTTGTTTAAAATGGACATCATTTGAGGTAAAAATATATGGTATAGAAAAAACCGATCATATTATGAATTGAATTTCAGATTCCACGTATAATTGTCATCTAAATTTTAAATTGAATTCTATATGAATTATGTATGTTTATGAATTGTAATTTAATTATGGATTTGTATAGTTTCAGGATCCATTATATGTTAAATGTGTATGAATTTGTTCGTAATTGAATATGTATGTTTTATTTTATTACTGGTACAATAGTTGGATCGAAAATGAGGTGAAAATGAGGTGAAAATGAGGTGAAAATGAGGTGAAAATGAGGCCTGATGACTGGTGGTGATGGACAGGGGACAGGGGCTGTGCAAATTGCAGGGTGCTGCAATTTGCAGCATAGGGTATGCCAACGGTTTCAAACCGTTGGCATATAAGTTTTTAGCATGTCTTTCCCCAACGGTTCTAAACCGTTGGGAAAGACTTCACCAATTCCCAACGGTTTGAAACCGTTGGGAAAATGTTCCACATGGTATATCCCAACGGTTTGGAACCGTTGGGAACATGTGTGGTATTTGGTTTTCCCAACGGTTTGGGAGAACCGTTGGGAAAAACTATCCCAACGGTTTACCCAAACCGTTGGGGTAGGGTACCTTCTATGGGCCTATTGCAACGGTTGCCAGTAAACCGTTGGGAAAACCTTTCCCAACGGCTTACTTCCCAACGGTTATTAGAACCGTTGGGAAAACCTTTCCCAACGGTTTGAGGGGCTTTCCCAACGGTTCTGAACCGTTGGGAAATAGTGTATTTCCAGTAGTGTAATTAGTGTAATTTAAGGTAAAAATGATATTATAAAAATATGAAAACACCATGACACTTGTCCTACCCCTATTGGATGAGTCATGTACGACAAAGACAACACATGGGTCGATTTAGGGGACCCCATGGAGCCACTTGGGTGAGATAATGACTTTAATGCCTTTTTTTTAAATAAAGGTGAAAATTACACTAACATAAATTGTTTTACTAAAACAATTTTTAGATGGGGTTATACTAATAATTTTTTTGTCTATAAATATTCATTAGAAAGATAAAAAGATTTAATACATCATATTATTTTTTTTATAATTTTTAGACATTAAATAAATTAAATTATTTATGACATCATGATGATGCAGCGATGACCTCATTATTTAACGATTAAAATAAAATGGAAAGATAATGTAATATCTAAGACCTAAACTTGTCCAAAAACTATTGTTTGGGAATATTTCTAAGACTTATCACCTTATCCTTGAATTATATCAATGTGGGACCTTAGAAATTCGAAACACCTTTGAAAATAAAATAATAGTTTCATGATTTCCAAAAGTGCCCCTCCTCTCCTCTTATAAAAGGCCCCCAACTCTACCTCATTTCACACACTCCTCAAGCCTTTGGCTCGGCCAACCCCTGCCCATTTACTCTCTCCACATCCCTCTCCTCATCCTAGAGGATTCCCTTTGGGCATAATCCTTTCAAATGAAGCCTTTAGGCTCAAATCAAAAGGAGTTACACTTTTAAAGGTAATTCATTCTCTCATGTTCATTTATTTTATTTTGCTTCTCCAACCCCCTAAACTCTTTTTATTTACTTCTTTTGTAACAAAACCAGTATCTTTAATATACTAGGATGTTTTTATGAGATTTATTCTAGCTACACTCTCACACAACTACATCAAATTGTCACGACCCCCTCCCACCAAAGATGCCCCTCCTGAGCTGGCAATGGTGAAAAGAAGATAATGACCCCCGAGTCCCGCCTCCAGTAGGCCCCGGGTTGGCGACTAGCACCAAGGGTATGAGTTTTCACAAATATGGGAGGCATTACCCTTTTTATTATTTTGGATCGGGAAATAGGACAAGTCAACCACCAAAAAGGGAAAAGAACAAGTGTACATAAATAAACCCAAAACAAGCCCACATGCATGTTTAAACAATTTTTATAACAAGGTACAAGTACAAGGAAGCTCAAAAGTACAAGTGAGTACAGTACCAAAAGGAAAACAAGAAAACAGCAACTGCACAACTCCCACTGCCTGACTAGTAGGGTCCCGCACGGCCCTGGTAGTCCTCCTGAAAACCTGAAACAACGTAGGGTGAGCATACAAGTATACTCAGTAGAGAACCTAAAGCTCTCGTTCACAAGTGGGGAGACACCCTAAGGTCCCGTGAGAAAACAGAAGAACCAGAAACTAACAAGGAAAAACTATCCACCCAGCCTCACTGGTCACACTCACCATGTAACACAAACAAGTTTAGTATATATATAGAACAAAAGTATTGGGTACCCCGCACCATTTACCACTTAATTAGATGCTGCTCTTCCTAACGGAAAACGTCCTGACGCTACCACACTCTTCCCGCCCGCACACACCTAGGCCAAACCACGCATCCTGGCCGCACACACCTGGGCCTCACAACCATGCATCTCGCCCGCACACACCTGGGCCAAAACCACTAACCCGCCCGCAGACACCTGGGCCTCCTCCCGAAGGTTCTTGGGAACGGTAAGCCTGCCCGAAGAGTCTTGGGCTAAAGGTCGCCTCAAGCCATCACAGCCTCCGAGACCTACCCGAAGAGTCTTGGGTGTAAGGTCACCTCAAGCCATCATAACCTATGGAAGAAGGAGCAGGAAGGAGCTAGTAACTAAGGGGGAACACCCTCTCCCATAAAATGGGAGTGTTCGGCACTAGGTGTTTGACATGGGTGTGGTGAAACAAAACACAAAGATAAAATTATATATATACATATACCAAACACACAGCCCAACCTATGGCTTCTTAAAAAGAGGAACTGAGCATGTGCCTCGGCACTACTACCACGAAGCATGCATCAACAACCAAACAAGCATCCCCCAACCCCATTTAGGTTTTCATGTTTCATGCGATGGTTTAACAAATTATTACTACTGGGAAAATATCATCCGGACAAAACCTTTCACAAAAATATCCCTGCCATCCACAACCAAGGTTAGGTAAAACACAACCGACCACATGCCATTTCATTTACAAAATATTATCACAACCATACAACATTCCATCATTCATTTATTTCAAAGTTCCACACATAAAAACCTTTCCACACACAAAACATTTCCGCATTTGAAAACACCTTTTACTTCAAAACACATTTCATAATCAAAACACTTTTCATAAATAAAGGCATTTTCCACAAAACAACCAAACCACCAACATGTTCATTATTCCAACTTTGTTCAACCGGGGTGATCACACAAGGTTTTCATTCTCATTTAATCAGCCAGCCTTTACGTGCTTATCCATTTTCCATGTTTTAACAAAACCAACCACAAACAATTCAGATATCAATTGCGCACGCAAAGGCCACCAACGACCTTGATTTTCAGTCGGCAAAGGACTTTCAATCCAAAATCACAATCAAAAGATAAAGAAACTGGAAGGCAATAGAAACAACACAAAACCCCAAACCCTTCTTTATCCGGTTATTATCTTTATTTAAAGTTCAACTGCATCCCATGGAACAAAAGAAAAATATCCCACCCCGCATGTTGCACCAAAAAAGAGAGACGAAGGTAAACCCCTACCTCAAAAGGTCCCGATCACGTCGCTTCCGACGACGTCCGTCAGTGTCCTCTGCCTTCGCCAAACCCGACAAACGCCTCCTAGTATGGAAGATGGAGAAGGAATGCCGGAAGGAAAGGTGACAAGTCCGGGCTTAGAAGCTTCGTCTCATCGCTACGATCCTGTGGCCGCTGACGGATCGTAATTCGGAGCTCGGACAAAGAAGTTAGAGGAGGAAGACTTCTTGATCATCCAAGAGTGTCGTCATGCGAAGAAGAAGCGATTGGTCTGGAAATAATCCGTGACCCTTTCTTATATAGGAAACAGTATGCAGCGTGTATTGATGAATACACGGTGTGACCGTACACCCGTTATGCGTTTTGACTGGTCAACACACGACACGTCACGCGGTTTCCACGCATTTTAATAATAATGTCAATTTTATTAATATGTGTGTTTCGTTGACACGAGGCATGAGTCATAAAAGTAGCTCATTAATGGTCTTAAAATGACCATCATAATTTCAGGGTTACGCTATCGCTGACGGATCTTCAATCCGATACCGTATGAGGGAGATACGTTGGATACAAGATCCCGTAATAATAACAATATTAAATCTATTAATTCATGAGCGTTTCGGGTACCCAATCCGAAAAGCCGAAAAAGACATCCAATATTGGACTCTTAATTTTCGTCTCGTAGTCAGGGTCGCACTGCCACTGACGGTTCGGGAAACCGAGGTCGCACGAAGAAGTTAAGGACAAAAAAGTGTTTTATCAACAAAATTAATAATAACAATATTTTATTATTATTATTAATCAATTATTTATTTATTTTTCATAACTCCAAAAGCAATCATGTTTTGGAGTCTTCATGGGCACTATAATTGAGCACCAATTCCTCCTTTTTCATTTTTTTGTCTTTTAATTTTATTTCTCTTATTATTATTTTTTTGTTTCTCTCTCCAATCTATTTTTGTTCTTTCATGATTCTCTCCCACCACCAAAAGTGGCGCCTCCCATTTCTTTTACTCCATGTGGAACGCCCCAAACTCCATTCTCACTTCAACTTTATTATTTAATAAAATTAATAATAATAACACCCATAATTAATGTACTAATTTAATCCCATTAAATTAGTTTACCATGGTTATTAAGTTAAAACCATTCCATTTAATTAAATTCAAATAATTTAATTTACTAACCAAAAATTAAACCCATTTAATTTAATTTACCAATCACACACATATTTCTGTCACCTTTATCATTATTATTTAATTAAATAGTAATAAATCCTCTTTCAATTTCATCAACAGGTCCCCATCATTAACATTAATAATTATTATTATTATTGACGCCCATTATTTTCATATAATTACTCCATATATCCCATAACATTATATTCACGCATGGTTGGGAACTCCATTCACGTGCCTCTTCATGTTATTATTATTATAACAAATTATTATATAATAATACCCTTTTAATGTTATTAACACAATTCCAACTTTAATTGTGGAGAACCGCACAATGCCTCCTTTAACCTCATCATACACCCCGTTTATTCTCCCAATTTATTTACTTTAATTTATTATCTCATTTAATCCATATGATTTATTATTATAATATACATGGGGAGGTCCATGTATAGCACCTCACCCACATGCTCCTCATTAACATAATAAATATATAATACAAATATTTTTATTATTATAATAAAGGAAAACCTCATGTTCAATTAATTCAAAACATAATTCTCATTAAATCATTATTACCAGATCTATCAAAAAAAACCAACATTATTATTATAATTATTTAGTATAACACTTATAACAAAACCCCAAATAAAATTTATTAAAACGTCACCATTTATTATTAATAATAATTTTTATTTTTGATGTTCGCCGCATTGACCACATAAAAAAAAACGTTTTTACAAAGTAATCGACCGGAGAGGTCCGGGCCATTACATTAGATACCTCTCAAAACATTCTCGTCCTCGAGAATTAAAAACTGACCCAGAAGAAGGAAAGGATCTGAAGAACCACTCCACAAGATACCTCTCAGGGCTCTCGTCATGACAAGGAACCAACCAACAACTCTATGAGTTAGGAATTCCCTCTCCTATGTCAAGATACTATCCGCTTTAGGCGGCACTGACTCACCTGCACGGGTTTAATCGCATCCTCATTAATGCATCTTGATTAAGGATCAGGTTTTTCCTTTCCCATATATTAAGTTTTTTTTCCCAACTTACACTGAACCCAACAACGTACAACCCACACACTGCCCGGACACATGGCTTGAGGAATTCCTTCTCCCATGTTGAGATATTATCCGCTTTAGGCGGCACTGACTCGCCTGCACGGGTTAAATCGCATCCACATTAATGCGTCTTGATTAGGGATTAGGTCTTCCCCTCCCCACATGATAGGGCTCTTCACGCACATTTAAAGAAAAGCGGGAAACAACATAGCATTATAGACTCATGAAAAACAAGGTCCAGGCCCAAAGCATGGGAGAGAATGAGTTTCAACAATTGAGTGTGATGCTCCTGGATTTAAACAAAACATAAACGAGAGAATTTAAGTAAAACATGAAACATCTCTCTCGATCTTTCGCCTTGCTGGGGTTGCCACTTCTGTTGTGTGAAATTGTCCGCGTCCCACTCCTTTGCATTTCTGTTAACGTCCAAGTTCCATAGATGTACGGTAAACACGGATCGCCTAAGCCCAAGTAGTAAGGAAAAACTCAAAGTTTTAATTATCATTTTATTTTAGTTTCTTTCCCAGAACACCCAAATCAAGTAAAACACAAACATGATGATGCATGTACCTTCCCTAGGGTCTCTACCCTGCAATCAATATAGTCTCACTTGGTCGTTCGGTAGGCTCAGAGTCCGTGCATCGGATCACGAGGGGCCCTAAAATCCCGTGTCCTAGCCGGTCTTCCCTGGCCTATGTCACGCACCAAGATTAACGAACACTGTTGCCCTACCATCCCATGCAATCCTCACTGTGCCTAACTCTAGACTCCATCCTATCTCTCAACCATCACCTCTGATACCATTCTGTCAGGACCCCCTCCCACCAAAGATGCCCCTCCTGAGCTGGCAATGGTGAAAGGAAGATAATGACCCCCGAGTCCCGCCTCCAGTCGGCCCCGGGTTGGTGACTAGCACCAAGGGTATGAGTTTTCACAAATATGGGAGGAATTAACCTTTATATTATTTTGGATCGTGAAATAGGACAAGTCAACCACAAAAAAGGGAAAAGAACAAGTGTACATAAATAAACCCAAAACAAGCCCACACGCATGTTTAAACAATTTTTATAACAAGGTACAAGTACAAGGAAGCTCAAAAGTACAAGTGAGTACAGTACCAAAAGGAAAACAAGAAAACAGCAACTGCACAACTCCCACTGCCTGACTAGTAGGGTCCCGCACGGCCCTGGTAGTCCTCCTGAAAACCTGAAACAACGTAGGGTGAGCATACAAGTATACTCAGTAGAGAACCTAAAGCTCTCGTGCCCAAGTGGGGAGACACCCTAAGGTCCCGTGAGAAAACAGAAGAACCAGAAACTAACAAGGAAAAACTATCCACCCAGCCTCACTGGTCACACTCACCAATTAACACAAACAAGTTTAGTATATATATAGAACAAAAGTATTGGGTACCCCACACCATTTCCCACTTAATTAGATGCTGCTCTTCCTAACGGCAAACGTCCTGATGCTACCACACTCTTCCCACCCGCACACACCTGGGCCAAACCACGCATCCCGCCCGCACACACCTGGGCCTCACAACCACGCATCTCGCCCGCACACACCTGGGCCACAACCACTAACCCGCCCGCAGACACCTGGGCCTCATCCCGAAGGTTCTTGGGAACGGTAAGCCTACCCGAAGAGTCTTGGGCTAAAGGTCGCCTGAAGCCATCACAGCCTCCGAGACCTACCCGAAGAGTCTTGGGTGTAAGGTCACCTCAAGCCATCATAGCCTATGGAAGAAAGAGCAGGAAAGAGCTAGTAACTAAGGGGGAACACCCTCTCCCATAAAATGGGAGTGTTCGACACTAGGTGCTTGACATGGGTGTGGTGCGACAAAACACAAAGATACAATTATATATATACATATAACAAACACACAGCCCAACCTATGGCTTCTTAAAAAGAGGAACTGAGCATGTGACTCGGCACTGCTACCACGAAGCATGCATCAACAACCGAACAATCATCCCCCAACCCCATTTAGGTTTTCATGTTTCATGCAATGGTTTAACAAATTATTACTACTGGGCAACTATCATCCAGACAAAACCTTTCACAAAACTATCCCTGCCATCCACAACCAATAGGTAAAATGCAAGCGACCACATGCCATTTCATTTACAAAATATTATCACAACCATACAACATTCCATCATTCATTTATTTCAAAGTTCCACACATAAAACCCTTTCCACACACAAAACATTTCTGCATTTGAAAACACCTTTTACTTCAAAACACATTTCATAATCAAAACACTTTTCATAAATAAAGGCATTTTCCATAAAACAACCAAACCACCAACATGTTCATTATTCCAACTTTGTTCAACCGGGGTGATCACACAAGGTTTTCATTCTCATTTAATCAGCCAGTCTTTACGTGCTTATCCATTTTCCATGTTTTAACAAAACCAACCGCAAACAATTCAGATATCAATTGCGCACGCAAAGGCCACCAACGGCCTTGATTTTCAGTAGGCAAAGGCCTTTCAATCCAAAATCACAATCAGAAGATAAAGAAACTGGAAGGCAATAGAAACAGCACAAAACCCCAAACCCTTCTTTATCGGGTTATTATCTTTATTTAAAGTTCAACTGCATCCCATGGAACAAAAGAAAAATATCCCACCCCGCATGTTGCACCAAAAAAGAGAGACGAAGGTAAACCCCTACCTCAAAAGGTCCCGATCACGTCGCTTCCGACGACGTCCTTCGGTGTCCTCTGACTTCGCCAAACCCGAAAAATGCCTCCTAGGACGGAAGCTAGAGAAGGAAGGCTGGAAGGAGAGGTGACAAGTCCAGGCTTAAAAGCTTCGTCTCATCTCTACGATCCTGTGGCCGCTGACGGATCGTAATTCAGAGCTCGGACAAATAAGTTAGAGGAGGAAGACTTCTTGATCATCCAAGAGTGTCGTCGTGCAAAGAAGAAGTGATTGGTCTGGAAATAATCTGCGACCCTCTCTTATATAGGCAACAGTATGCAGCGTGTATTGATGAATACACGGTGTGACTGTACACCCGTTACGCGTTTTGACTGGTCAACACACGACACGTCACGCGGTTTCCACGCATTTTAATAATAACCTCAATTTTATTAATTTGTGTGTTTCGTTGACCCGAGGCATGAGTCATAAAAGTAGCTCATTAATGGTCTTAAAATGACCGTCATAATTTCAGGGTTACGCTGTCGCTGACGGATCGTCAATCCGATACCGTATGAGGGAGATACGTTGGATACAAGATCCCGTAATAATAACAACATTAAATCTATTAATTCATGAGCATTTCGGGTACCCAATCTGAAAACCCGAAAAAGACATCCAATATTAGACTCTTAATTTTCGTCTCGTAGTCAGGGTCGCACTGCCACTGACGGTTCATGAAACCGAGGTCGCACGAAGAATTTACGGACAAAAAAGTGTTTTATCAACCAAATTAATAGTAACAATATTTTATTATTATTATTAATCAATTATTTATTTATTTTTCATAACTCCAAAAGCAATCACGTTTTGGAGTCTTCATGGGCGCTATAATTAAGCACCAATTCCTCCTTTTTCATTTTTTTGTCTTTTAATTTTATTTCTCTTATTATTATTTTTTTGTTTCTCTCTCCAATCTATTTTGTTTCTTTCATGATTCTCTCCCACCACCAAAAGTGGTGCCTCCCATTTCTTTTACTCCATGTGGAACGCCCCAAACTCCATTCTCACTTCAACTTTATTATTTAATAAAATTAATAATAATAACACCCATAATTAATGTACTAATTTAATCCCATTAAATTAGTTTACCATGGTTATTATGTTAAAACCATTCCATTTAATTAAATTTCAAATAATTTATTTTACTAACCAAAAATTAAACCCATTTAATTTAATTTACCAATCACACACATATTTCTGTCACCTTTATCATTATTATTTCATTCAATAGTAATAAATCCTCTTTCAATTTCATCAACGGGTGCCCATCATTAACATTAATAATTATTATTATTATTGACGCCCATTATTTTCATATAATTACTCCATATATCCCATAACATTATATTCACGCATGGTTGGGAACCCCATTCACGTGCCTCTTCATGTTATTATTATTATAACAAATTATTATATAATAATACCCTTTTAATGTTATTAACACAATTCCAACTTTAATTGTGGAGAACCGCACAACGCCTCCTTTAACCTCATCATACACCCCGTTTATTCTCCCCATTTATTTACTTTAATTTATTATCTCATTTAATCCATATGATTTATTAGTATAATATACATGGGGAGGTCCATGTATAGCGCCTCACCCACATGCTCCTCATTAACATAATAAATATATAATACAAATATTTTTATTATTATAATAAAGGAAAACCTCATGTTCAATTAATTCGAAACATAATTCTCATTAAACCATTATTACCAGATCTATCAAAAAAACCAACATTATTATTATAATTATTTAGTATAACACTTATAATAAAACCCCAAATAAAATTTATTAACACGTCACCATTTATTATTAATAATAATTATTATTTTTGATGTTCGTCGCATTGACCACATAAAAAAAAACGTTTTTACAAAGTAATCGACCGGAGAGGTCCGGGCCATTACACAAATGGTTAAAGAACATACAGTTTCCGTGGATGGCGAAATTATGCCTCCCGAAACTATGATTGTTCAACACTCTTTTAACACCTTCAATGGTGGCCATTATGATGTCACTATTTTTATATATGATATATAATATGTTTATTCTTTCCTTAAGCTTCTGTATTTTTCATTTATGGCATACCATTATTGTTTCCATTATGGGTAAACACGATATCTTCATTTTAGGAAGTGCGGACTACCGCCCCTGAAAGTGATTTGATTCGTTAATACCATACGTGGGATGTGTAAAGGATAAAGTTAATGATATTATATATGTTATTATAATGTAATTATAATATACTCTTATATCATTATGATTCCATTCTAGAAATTCGAAATAGAAATGGAAGTAGCGTTCATGCGTACGTACGGCTTACCGTCTCCATGAACGGTGCATTTCATTTCTTACCTCTAAATGTGATGTAATATTATAAATACATGTATATGATGAATATATATGATATATATGGTATCCAAATCATTAATATCATTCTGGATATAACGAACCTTTGACCAAACTAACAACATGTAAGTGTAAAAAGTCTATTTTTGACTTAAGAACCAAATACCGACAAAATGAACATTATTAACTTAAATGATTACATGATGTTTATAACATGGTATAAAAGGAATAATGAACTTGAAAAAGGTTCTTAAGCAAGTAGAGAGTAACTCATGTTTATTATTCAGGAGATTAAAGAACGGTCGGGTCAAGTCGGATACGAGGTATGGGACTTCGTCTCAGTCTCCTTTCATTGAGGAATATTTTGTTTTATACACAACCTTCTTTTTTACGGTGTATAAACCCCTTTGACTTTTACGTTTATTCAAAAGGAATATTTTTTATACGAGGTGTTTACTAAACGACAAAAGGGAATGTTTTTGTCGTACATATGCGGTGACAACGACTTCTCCGCCGTCGTGACCGTTATTTGAGTTTTGACTTCCTCTACAAGCCATACCTTCTTTTAAAAGAAAAATAAATACCATGTTTTACTTTTCTTTTATTTTGGGTATTGAAAATGGTTTTCATAATGTTTTTATATCAATGTGTTGTATTGATATCTTGTGATTGAAAGGTGGAAATGTTATGTTTCCTTTATGCATGTTTTATGTGATATGATTATGTTGAGGTTCTTGGGCATTATTATGAAAACAGGTGGTTCCGTGATAAACTAAGGGCGGGTGAGCCCGATATAGCTCTCCAATGCATTGGGTAACGCTAAGGAGTGAAACGTTAAGGTTTCTCCAAAGAGATTTAGGGAATATACTGTGATGGGTATTCCAAACGTAACCAAGAGGGTTACTCCCTACATAAGAATGTCATGAATGCCTCAAGTTACCTTTATGTATTTTGATTTCTATGATTTATTCATGATTTGATGAGGTATGTTGAAGTGCTTATGTTTTATGGGTAATTTATGATCTCATCCTTATGTATATATTTACCCATGTTTCCTTTCCATATTTTTATATCCCTTACTGAGCTTTTTATGCTCATCCCAAGTTTTTTTGAAATGTTTTTCACAGGTCAAGGGAAAGGTACATGATATGATGATAGTGTCAAGGAAGTGTCATGAAATAATCCATGTTTATTTTAAATATGTTTCCATTGATGGGAATGAAGAATACTATCTTTATGTAACCACTTTGTTTATATGTGGAATGTAATGCAAGTTTTAAGATCTAATTCTCTAAAACTCTAAACCCGAAAGGATCCTCAATGTGTAATCTTGTAATAACTCAAGATTAAGTAAGGTTTACGGCTGGGGACTTATAATTCAATAATTGTTATTTAGATTGGAATTATCCTCTTTATAACCTCCTACTTCAGCTTCCCTATTTCCTCTATGGAAAACCATTCTGGGTAGACATAAATTAAATGAAACAACATGGAAATATTAAAATTCAATATAATTTCAACTTTAATATAATGAAGGGTATTTCAAAGGTAATACATTTAAATTATATATAATGTCCTAAATTCTGTTCCAAACACTAGTACCCCCAGAAGGTCGGCCACATTACCTCATGCATAGCTCCATATACACTAGAGGATCTTGATTAGTAGTGAGGGACTGATATTGATCGTAGGAATACTATACCATATTTTTCAATGAAACAAAACTAAATAAATAAATAAACAATAAGAAAATGAAATAACTAATAACTAATAACCAAACCAAACCCCTATCACATGATGACGAAAACAAGAAATACAACATCCAAAACTAAAAAGTAGGTATGTCATGAAAAATATGTTTCAAGTGTTTATATGAAAAACCAAAAAACAATATACACTGAAAACTCATATGTGGGTCCTGAATCAAACATGGTTCCATCATCCATGCTTCATCCCTACTAATCACTCTAATAATAGAATCTTTCCAATATCCTATCATGTAAACATAAAGTCTATTTGTGTACCAATTAGGTATCCTGAGTTGTGTGTGAGTTCATCCCCACATGGCACCACCAAAAGAGTCAAAAATAATATATATTCAATAAAAGTGTATAAATTTGTATAAAGAATAAAATACAAGAAATAAAGTAATAAAATTTCATATATTCATTTATTCTTCATTTAACCACATAAACCCCTGAGTTCCCAAGGAAACATGAACTTTAAATACCTTCTTCAACCCATATCTAAGTCAAAACTATACCTAAGGAATATCACATATCAAAATACCATTGTTATTAATTATAATTTCATTTAAATTCATATTACAAATAATTGGAACCATAGTTCAATGCCGCTATTTTGGTCCTAGATGGCCATGTCTAGAACCCCATGGGTATTTTATGAATCAATATGTGTCTCAAAACTCTATTATAAATATCGGATTTTGCAGCAGATGTCCATGTCTCATATACATATATGATTCAATCACATATGGGATTTTGAATCATCAATTCATGTCCCTCACATGTCTATCAGTTAGTCACACAAGTGGGATTTTGAATTCGCTGTCTATGTCCCACACTCATATGTCAATTAAAAGAATATATCATAGTTATCCTCATTAATAATTATTAACACATTCATCAAAATTTAAAATCATGGTATACTATTACAATTCATCACAACAAATCATCACTTAATACTTTAATGACATGAAATAATAAGATCAATTCACCACTATACCATTTTTAAATATTTAATTCATATAACCCATTAATCGATTAATGTCTAGTAAACTATCTCATAATACCTATTATCAATAAATTCATATTACATTAATTGAATAATTATACAATACAAATTTCCAATCAATTTCACAATCAAAATATTCCATTATTTGGTAGAGTACTTAATTAATCAAACTCTACTAATTTCAATTTCTACAATTGACCCAAATAATTATCACATGGAAATTAAATTAAATAAACTCAATAATCATTGAAATTTCTCAATAATGAAAATTTAAATATCACAATTACATAAATGTAATTAAATAAAGACTATGAGATTTTCAATTTAGACCACCTACCTCAAAATTTTTGATAGACGCTCCCCAACAGAAATACCCAATTGAAGTAGAAAAACTGAGATCACAATATAGAATGAGATATAGATCTGGAACCTAAAAAAATTATATCATCAGAAATCGATATCTAATCCATTACCAATTTAGGGAAACATCCCTTTAATGTATGGGTGAAATATGGGAGAAATTAAGGATCAAATCTGGGACCAAATTCTCTTACTGGTTAGGAGTAAACCTTCAATCTAGGAATTGAATCATCCAGAATGAAGGTTAAAAAGCCCCTTAAATCATCTACGAACATTCAAACAGGAGGGGAATTGGTTTGGGGTTGATCATGGGGGTTTATGGATATAAGGAGGTGATTTGGGAAATTTTTAATGAATTTTAGAGGGATTAAATTTCCAGGTACATGCTTTCCAGTATGGGTAGAGTGGTTCACCATAAACATGTCCGGTAACCAGAAGCCTCACCAAATAATGTTTAATGGATACTATTAAAAGGGAACCTAGTTTTTCAAACTGTGCACCGGCTATAAGAATCCCCTCAATTTGTGTTCACACTATTTGTTGGTTTGGGTGCATGTTTTGGGAAAACTATGTGCAAACCGTTCACTACGCCAATTTTTTCTAAAATTCTCCAATTTTAACGAAAAAACACCCCAAGGTAAATCAAAAACAAGTTGTACCCAAAAATAAGAAAAATATTACTTGAAAATGATCTTGATAAATCTCTAGAAAAGGTCTGGATCTTACATTATCCTAATCTATAAAGTTATCTAAATCATTTTTCTAATACTAACTAAAAGGGCCCATCCTTAAAAATTATATAATATAGTTTCTTTATAAAATAATTCACCATATTTTATTCCTAATGATATTTTTTGTATATATTTTTCGACAAATAATTCACGACTCTTATATAAAAACCCATATATTTTAAAGTAAACACTTCTACTTAGTATCATTTTTTCACTATAAAAGACTTTTAAAATTAATTTTTTTTCTTTTCTTAGAAAATATTCATGACTTTAAAATTTTATTATTAGTTGTTCTTACTAATCCTTAAACACCATGAGAAACATTTATAAATGGGTAATGCGAAAAAATATTAATAATGAATAAAAATTTGATAAATACATTAGTCTATTAAAAAATATGAAGAATATATAATAATTAAATTTTTTAAAATATTCATTTAGTGTTTTAAATAAATTATATATATAATAAAGAACAAAATTTTTTATTAAATAAAACCATTAAACCCCATAAAAATACAAACCCTTTTAGAAAACATAGAATACTATATGCATAACCATTGTCAAATAAATGTTGTAAGTATCTTTTTCCTTGTGAAATCCATAAGAGAATCCTCCCATAACAACTCCCTCCTTCTTTGTTTTGATGATAAATAATATCACCCAACACATTAGAGAGCTATATTGGGGTCACACATCATATATAATGTATCGAGATCACCTTTCGTATTATCTATATCCGGAAAATCATTAACATAATCTATATTCATCTCAACCTTCATCATCAATAGTGATCAAGTAACATATTATGAATAAAAAATTATATTATTGAACCTTTTAATCATAAAAGCATTGTAAAACACATTTTAACCTATATATAAAACATATTCGGATATTGAAATGCATTATCCTTTAAAATAAATTCTGAAACTAAAATAAAAAATAAAATGTGAAGAGAGGTTTGATTTTAATATAACATGGAATCTTGTAAAGGAATCCAAAAATAAAATAATGATGGTGGTGGTGGGAAAAGCTGTTTATTTCGTATACATTAAAATTGAACATTCCATTGGGATTTTGGTATGAAATTTAGAACATTCCATCAAAATATTAATTTTGAAATAATTTTTACTAAATTTAAAAGTAAAATATAATGTCATTTATAATTTATTTATTTCTATATAAATACATCCATATAATTTTTTTAAGAATATGGAAATGGAAGGAAATTATTTTAAAAATAAATCATTAAAACATATAATATGAGGTTTTTATTTAATGTGTCACTTACCATGAGTCTGACTCATCATGTACCTTATTTATCATCCAGAATAACAAACTTGTGTTTATTATAAAATTTCATTACAACAATTCTCAATTTTATTATATCTTTTATTTTCTTTAATTTCTTTTCATATTCAATTTCTTAATCATCCATGTTAATGTATGGTATTTTGATGATATTTGACTCATATATCCAAAATTACTTTAGTAGGTTGACTCTGGTCAAAGAAATCTATAATTCGACATCACAATAATAATAATTAGTACTTAATTATAATTTTTATAGTTTAATTTTACTTTTAAAATAAACCATGTAATATGGTTATGAAAAATAAATTATGTTACAATCATTTTGATGGTAGGCTGTACAAACGCAAGAGTAATGTTTTTAATTTTTAGAGAGCATGAGAAAAAGGAGTAAAGTATAATTTTATATTTATAAAATGATTATTATATCATAAATACAATATTATATCTTTAAATATAATATTATATATTATAAATTGAATATTTTTAAAACCCCTCTACGATTTTCCATTCTCAAATGGCCATGGATATAAAAACACTGACTCTAGTAACCAATGGGACTTGTTTAATTTCTTATATTTTCATAAGTTACATGAGATTTCATCCTAAAGGGACAATAAATTTAGCTGTCTTGGAGAAATAGTCACATACATGATACATATTTTATATTTGGAATAAAATAAGAAGCATGACAAAAGAAATTTTTTAACAAACATAAAACTCATTCAATGATTTCTTTTTCATATCTTGGGGAATGGAAAAAATATAATTTTGATATAAATTTCAGATTATGGGATGAGTTCAAAAAAAATATTAAGAGTAAAAAATTCATAATCAATTTGGTAAGGTAAAATAATAAAAACATATTCTATTTTATCAGTAACTTGAGCAGGGATTGAATCCATGGGTAATATCAATGTATTAGTAAAATGGGTAATAATAACTGAATTTTAAAAATATAAATTCATAATGTTGGATATCTTGATTTCAGAAATCATGATATCTCTACCATCGAGGAGTTGTACCAAGACAATTTCATATATAGGTAGGAATTCACACAGAATCTATTTAATAATTCAAGCCATATAATTTTTTTAATGAGACCCGTCGATGTATCAAGGGGCTATATAACTCCCAACCTAACCAATCATTGAATGTATAATGCATATTAAAATGGTAAAACAACATACGTAAAATGGTATATGGTTTAAGAAATAATCATATCCATTATATAAATAATATGTATATTTAAAAGAAATTTAATTATCAATGATCACTCAAAATGAATCTTCAAGATAGATTTAACAACCAGAAAATGTTTAAGACATAATTGGTAAGAAAAGTTTCATAAAAAAACAAGTTTTTATAATAAATGCATATCCTTTTGAGAAACAAAGAAAATGGAAAAAAATTATAATAAGATTTATTTAAAGTGTTTTCTTTGTAAATATATTGAAAATATGATGAAGAAGTTAAAGGGTTTAAATGTTTTTTTTGGTGGGAATGTATGTTATTTCCATATATGCAATGATGAAATCATTTATTTTTATATTTTATAATGATTCTTGAACATGAATCTTTCACGAAAATATTAGATTGATTCCTTTAAAAACGTTTAAAAATTAATGGATAATATAAAATTTCATTAATGAATAATTTTGGTTATGAAAAAACATTTTTAAAAAACATTTAAAAAATATGGGTATGGATAAAAAAATATAGCTGATTAAACAGAGAAATAAGATAAAAATTTCTATTAAACATTTCATTACTTGATTCGAGTTTTATAGATTAGAAAATATAGATTAAAATATGGAAACTCACTAATTTTTTTTTATAAAAGTAAATTAATTATAATAAGGATAGTTTATAATATTTGATAAATGAAAATAAGAGTTGTCCCAATAAATAAAAATTTAAAATTAATTATGAAGACTTTTGTAACTTTTAAATTGTCTCCCACTGAAATTGTAAACATGAAATGAAACTTTAGATATCATGAATAAATATATATTAATTTTAAATAACATAAAGAGGTATTATACACAGTAAAAAATATGTTCATAATAACAAAATATTTCTCATTGTCAGGGAAATTGAGTTCAAATCCCTTGTAATGATCCTATCACTAAATTGATAATTAAATAATAATGTTTTTAAGTGCATCAAATGAAAATACATAAACATTCTTTTTGAAATATATTATAAATTAAAAAATTTACATTTCACATATAATACTAGCACAATATAGTTAATGGATCAATGATTTTACCCAATGAAATGAGATTAAGTTAAGAAAACCATTACATTGAGTTTCCCCTTAGTGGAATGCACCTTAACATTCTGAATAATTAATTTCAAATATTTATTTATTTATACCATTAGCATATTTATATTTTTAATACCATATATTATCATCTTATAACAACTTATAACCCATTCATTAATCTTTCATTATTATCATTTTTTTCTGGTGTTAGCTTGTTTATTTTATATTGCATGCTTTATCATAATTTTTTTTTGTCTCTATACGTTGATTTTAGATCCATAATAACTTTAATATTAACCATGATATATATAAAATATATAATCATTAAATATATTATAATTACAATCCATTTAAAGCATAAATGAAAACCATATGAAATCATTTCATGGAGGAGTTTGTCCACTTTTACAAGCAAGACACATTATCAATTTCCACAAGATTTGAATGTAAGAAGGTAGATTTGATATTAAAATTTTAGAATCGGAAATATTTCATAATATTCATATATAAATTCATTATTTCATTCTTTATAACCATCCGTGTAAAATTGAGATTAAAAACTTATTACACTATTATGCGTAGGTGGTATGTCGTACGTAAGAACGAGTGATGTTTTCACAATTTATTGGAAGGAAAATATGTGTAAAATCGTCTTACATTAATTATAATAAGATATAAATGTATTTATTATATTTTATTAGTAAATTTATAATTGTTCCAATATATTTAGAGGAGTTATAATAATAATGAAATTTTAAAGAGTCGGTAATAACAATTACCTCTTCTTCATTAGAATTTATTTATATCTCCTATTAAGGGATATATGGTTTTTCTTTTTTAAAGAAAAAAATATATAAAATATGGATAAGGTTGTTTAGAAGAGAAAAAAATAGGTTTTACTAATTATAGGATGCTTAATGTGGTGTAAAGAAAAGAGGGAAGGGGTGTCCGTTTTTAAGTGTGGTACAGACATTATTAGAATTTAAGGTATTAAATTAATATAAATTAATGTTCATTTAAAAATGGATAAATATTGAAATAATATAATGATAATATGTGGATTATTTTAAGTCCTCTTATATAATAAAATGTGAATATATTTAGGGGATGTTTTTACCTATATCTTTTAGCTTTAACTACCATTATCCCTTTCGAAAATTACCATGATAACCAAGTTTTCCTACACTATAGGAGCCATGAAAGTTACCAAAAAAGTAAAATTTGCCTAAAAATGGATATGTTCAGAAAATATAAACCATTTAATTTCACATTTGACCAATTTCAATATTTTATTGACTGCAAAATAATTTAATAAATTATAATTTTCATAAAATATCACTAATTCCATTTTAACACAATTAATTAATTTAAAATTTGAAACATCAATACAAAGACGAAATTATAATATATTCCTAATATTACATGAGAAATTTATGTTAGGAACATTGTAATCGATAGCTTGTATGACACGCAATAACAATATTATAAGAGAATATAATATCTCGACAATTTAAATATATTTTATATTTTAAATATAATTAAATATATTTTATATATAAAAATGAACACAACAACAAGTTAGGATTCATTAAATGAAAAAGTGACTTTTTTTGATAGCTTTTGTTTCACTCAATACCGACTATTACAAAAAATATATATTATTAAATATTATTATTCAATATAAAATGATATAAAGTAGATGTTAAATTAGTAGCTGTGAGTAGTAATAAATAAATTTTGAAAATTATGATTTAAACAAATATAAAATGAATTAATTGGTTAAAACTTAATTATAAACTTATATAACTACCAAATTGAATAGAAAAGGAATATTTTTATTGAATTTTCTTTTATGTTCATAGAGCTGTTTTATCCTAATAATTTAAATTAACTAAAATTAGAGTGATATTAATATAATTTATATATATTATATATTCAATCAAATTTTTTATAATGATATGTTAGATTGAATATATATAAGATAAGAATAGACTCAATAATAAACATAAAAACCTATTTTTTTTTATTAAAGCATTTTTTCCACCTTTTAAAGGGGAACCTATTACAAATAAATTTTTTGGAACTTTTATAAATATTATACATCCAAATAAAAATCAAATTTTAAATTCAAATATAAAAAATAGGTTAGATTAAGTTTTTGATATTTTTTATTGAAGATTCATTTGTTAATGAATAGTAAAAAATAATGAAATTTAATTCAGAACTGATTTTTAATATAGTTTATTTGTAAAGTTATATTATATTTTAAATTTGTTTAAATGTTTAATTATTTTATATTTTGATCAATTAATCCAATTTAGGTCATTTTAATTAATATTAATTTGAAATTGACTATAAAAACAGAACATTTGTTTTGATGATTTTACGTTAAGAACCAGTACTTTCGTCTATTTTGGAGGATTAAATTTTAAATAATTTGTACCACTTATATGACTGAAAATCTATAAAATGGACTCCATATTTTGAATCTACATAATTTTTAATGTCTAATAAGCTCTACATATGTTTTGAACAAATGCTATTAGTAAAATTAATTAAAATTAATTAAAATGATTAAGGTTAAATTAAGCTTAACAGGGGACTAAAACTTATACTTAGGGTACTAAATGACCTATATACTTGTCTAAAACACAATTTCTATAAATAATTCGTTCATTAACATTAAATTTTTGTATTTTTTTATATTTCATGACCTTTTTAGGAAAAACATGTGTACACCTTACTTGTTCTATAAAATATCTAGTGAGTCCTTATCCTACCTTCTAAAAGGCACCAACCCTCCTACAACCTCACACCTCCCAAGACCCTTTTTCTAAACTAATATCTACCCATATTTCTCATAATATTCCATAACATAATCCTAGAAGGATCCACTTTAATGGAAATACATCCAAGGAATCCCTTTGGTTCAAACCGAAAGGCGTTACCTGATTAAGAGTTAAAATATTTCATTAAGATCTTTAGTTTTATTTCAATTATACACAAATTAAAATATCCTTATTCCATGATTATATAAAAACAAAACTAACCTAAATATACTATAAATTTATTTATGATACGGGTTCATCCTACACTCACACACAATTCCATATAATGGGTAACTAAAATACTCTTTTTCTGTTTGATAAACTACCACCTCATGAAACGATGATTATTCATTACTCCTTTAACAACATTCACTATTGTTGATTATGATGGATAAAATATTTATATATGTAATATTTTATACTTATTATGTGATTAATATTATTTAATTCTTATAGATATCGTATCCTTACACATTCAATTTTAAAAAAATGATGACATCATTTGTGAAAGTGTGGACAACCAAAAACTCAAAGCATTATGATTCCTTTAAATGATACGTGGAATGTATAAAGAATATTAAAATTAATAATATGTGAAATATATAAAATATATATGATATTTATGACATAATTAATTTTATGTAAATATAATATATATCATTTTGTTTATTACCCTTTCACATACTTAAAAAGTGATAACATCATTCGCGTAGATATGGACTAACGCATCCTCAACACTATGTGATTCCTATAACATAAAAAGAATTATATATAAAATTATACTTGATTAAGTAATAATTTATTTATGATATAATTATTATTCTTGAAATATTGATGTTACACACTATCCTTTCCCAACGATTATTGAAAAATGGGAATGTTGACCTATTGCCTCTATGATTGTAAAATTGGATGATTTTTCAAAACAATATTTAGTGATTGGATTTAAAAGTATAATTTATTTATAAATATTATAATAATTTAATTATTATTATTCTATAGATGTTTTATAATGACCCCTTTGAGCATTTTTGACCTACCAAAGTTGTTTTTGACATATAAATAGAATACGGTCAAAACACCTAACATAAACTAAATTGTTGTGTAGCTGTATAAAAAATTGTAATAACTAAAATAAAAGTAGAGATAAACATGAAAAATGTTTCCAATCATGTAAATAATTAACATAGGTTTATTATTAAGGAATATAAAGACACACATGATAAGTCAAATTCAAGCTAAGGTATTTTCTTCTCACTTTTTACATCTATGAGGTATATGTCATAATAACCCCTTAATTTTGTGTGTGTGGTGTATCTAATTCCCATTTTAATAAACTATATGAATAATTATTTTATCTTCATGGTATTTAAAAATTTAATTTAATTTTATTACTTCATTAGGTTTAAGATTTAAAATGTTTTGAAGTGGTGTTGGACACTTTGTAACGTTGAAAGACTATTTTCACCAACAATAATTATAATGATATTTCAATGGAATTTTTATTGAAGGAAATTATATGAACATTGTTTCATAAGACATTTAATTTTAACATATTCTATTTATTTATGTCTGTTTTCATGCATTAGTACCATTTTTTTACTCTTCGGCACTCAAAAGGTTTTATAAAATGTTTTTATGAAAATCTGACTTGAATTATCCCTTTGTTCAAAGAACTTATTTTATTCTAAAAACCATGTTGTCTAAAATGGTTTTCAAAAATGATTTTAAAATTTTTAAAAAATTGATTATCTTGTTTCCTGTTTATTCTTTTAACAAAAATTTCCTAGGAATCTTCTTATCACTTTCTGAACGAGGCATTTTTTTAAACTTTCTTACTTTGAAAAAAGGATGTTATTTTTACCTCATACGACAAGTATGAATTTAATCACCACAATATATTCGAAGCATAATTTTAATTTTTAAAATATTTATTTTTAGTTAATTTTTTTTCAAAGTTGTTTTCAAAAAATAATTCTTTCCGGAGATTTTTTAAAACTATAGGAGATTTTTCTCAAGAATATTTTTAAAAGATATTTTTATAATGTTTCCATTAATCACTGAAAATAACAATTTATATTAATCCACTTGGGATACATAATATTGGTATAATAATTATTCTTCTTCTAGATGGTTAGTTATTGATTTGGCCAAGGAGAGTATTCACATTCACATCCTTGATTCATTTGTTAGTCCCCTTTAAATAGTCATTATTCTTGTGGTCATTGAATATTGATTTTACCCTTACTATCTATATCATTTATCATTGAAATTTTTATTTACTAGGCTATAAACCATATTGTCATAAGGATTTCAATTTGATAGTTATTTGATTAACTGGTGAATTTTTTATAAATCCATATTCTATATTCCATATTGATTATTCTCATTGATTCATTATTACTTCCCTTATACATTACCCTTTCTGGGAATTTGAACTTACCCTTATTATGGTTATTTTACTTAGGAATCAATGAATTAAAAATTATGTGCAAGGATATTCTAGATAGAATAATGTTATTAACCTATATGTAGTTTATACAGTGTTAAAAAAATTATTCTGTAATTAGATTATTTTTTTCCTAATGTATGTAACTAGTTTACCAAACCACTAAAACCTTTTCTGAAATGGGACGCGATTTAATTTTATACAAATGTAATTATATCAGATACTGGATACTTGATATCTAGGGTAATGTCTCTATAGTTGGTATCAAAACAAGTTCACTTGAAACCTTGGGAAATATATTAAAGAAAAAATTGATTATAGAACATTACCCAAGGTAGAAATTGAGAATAAGTATAGAATAAAATCCAAGAATTTTTGATTTGATAGAGATTATGTGGTTTTTGTAGCATTAAATCCTTATCTAGATAATATATTTGGATGTGGTTCTAAAATATATGTACCTAGGAGTGATAACTTCGACCAGGTGTTTTAGGTCTGACTTTGTGTAATTAAGTACATGAAAATGGGGCTTACTACGCCCCTGGATTGAAACTCTCGGGGTGATATTCATTATTAAATTCATATTTTTTAAAATATAATTATGAATGATTATTGTAATAAATTACATTGGTTAATCCTATGTAACCAAGATTTATAAATCCAAAAAAATTATAATATGTATAAACCTTAGTTGATGGATGGAACTATGTATGAACTATTTAGGTATTCGAGTTTTATTGAAAACCTAAGTAAAAAGGTTATATAGTGTTTAACATTATTTCAAGTATTCCCATCATATTTATTTTGGAAATTATATTATTTTGTAATTATAAAACAACAACCTATATTATATGTGATAACCATTGAAGTCTAGTAAGGCTACGAGTATTAAACTTTTGACTGAAGGATGATACAGATTTCATACCAAACAGTGACCTACATAATGTATTTTTTAATATGTCATTATTTAAAAAATTTTATGAATAAATATTAAAGATAAAATATTAGTGTTAATTTTTAGGTTTGGAGATTTATTTATTAACCATATTGGATTGAGAAAATATTTTGAGACAAATAGATATACTTATCACTCTTTTATGGGGATTAATGTCTTTTAAAAGTTTATTTTAGTGCTTCATACATCAAAGTTAATTTTTATATATCCATTTTGTAAAGTAATGAATGAATTGGAAATAGGTTGAAGCACAACCAATGGATGGAATTTTAACTATATAAATATATCAAGTAAGTATATTTCATTGTATTCTTTGGCAGTAAAACAATTAACTATCCTTAGAAAAATGACATAGAAATAATTTTTTTTCCTAGTAAATTATATATTGTTGAATATATTTTATTCTAAATCATATCATATTTTTAGCTATGTGGCTCCCAATATTCCATTTATAAATAATTTTATTGTAATTGATGACAAAAATCACTCTTTTTAAATATTTACATTTTACCTCAAATATAAGACCCCAGCCTTAAACCTTACTTAATCTTGAGTTATTACAAGATTACACATTGAGGATCTTTTCGGGTTTAGAGTTTTAGAGAATTAGATCATAAAACATGCATTACATTCCACATATAAGCAATGTGGTTACATAAAGATATTATTCTTCATTCCCATCAATGGAAACATATTTAAAATAAAACATGGATTCTTTCTTGACACTTCTTTGACACTATCATCATATCATGTACCTTTCCCTTGACCTGTGAAAAACATTTCAAAAAAACTTGGGATGAGCATAAAAAGCTCAGTATGGGTTATAAAAACATGGAAAGGAAACATGAGTACATATATAAATAAGAATGAAATCATACTTTACCCATAAAATATAAGCACTTTAACATACCTCATCAAATCATGAATAAATCATAGAAATCATAAGACATAAAGGTAACTTGAGGCATTCATAACATTCTTACGTAGGGAGTAACCCTCTTGGTTACATTTGGCATACCCATCACAGTATATTCCCTAAAATCTCTTCAGAGAAACCTTAACGTTTCACTCCTTCACGTTACCCAATGCATTGGAGATCTATATTGGGATCACCCGCCCTTAGTTTATCACGGAGCCACCCGTTTTCATAATAATGCCCAAGAACCATAACATAATCGTATCACATAAAACATGCATAAAGGAAACATAAAATTTCCACATTTCAATTACAAGATATCAATACAACACAAAAAACATTGTGAAAACCATTTTCAATACCAAAATAAAAGAAAAGTAAAACATGGTATTTATTTTTCTTTTAAAAAGAAAGTATGGATTGTAAAGGAAGCCAGAACTCAAATAACGGTCACGACGGCGGAGAAGTCGTTGTCGCCGCATACGTATGACAAAAACATTCCCTTTTTCTGTTTATTAAACACTTCGTATAAAAAAGATTCCTTTTGAATAAATGTAAAAGTCAAAGGGGTTTATACACCGTATAAAAGAAGGTTGTGTATAAAACAAAATATGCCTCAATGAAAGGAGACTGAGACGAAGTCCCATACCTCGTATCCGACTTGACCCGACCGTTCTTTAATCTCCTGAATAATAGACTTGAGTTAATCTCTACTTGCTTAAGAACCTTTTTCATGTTCATTATTCCTTTTATACCATGTTATGAACATCATGTAATCATTTAAGTTAATAATGTTCATTTTGTCGGTATTTGGTTCTTAAGTCAAAAATAGACTTCTTACACTTACATGTTGTTAGTTTGGTCAAAGGTTCATTATATCCAGAATGCTATTAATGATTTGGATAACATATATATCATATATATTCAGAATATACATGTATTTATAATATTACATCACATTTAGAGGTAAGAAATGAAATGCACCGTTCATGGAGACGGTAAGCCGTACGTACGCATGAACGCTACTTCCATTTCTATTTTGTATTTTCTGGAATGTAATCATAATTATATAAGAGTATATTATAATTACAGTATAATAACATATATAATATAATTAACTTTATCCATTACACAACCCATATATGGTATTAACGAATCAAATCACTTTCAGGGGGCGGTAGTCCGCACTTCCTAAAATGAAGATATCGTGTTTACCCATAATGGAAACCATAAAGGTATGCCCAAAATGAAAAAAATAGAAGCTTAAGGAAAACATAAACATATTATATATCATATATAACAATAGTGACATCATAATGGCCACCTTTGAATGTGTTAAATGAGTATTGAACAATCATAGTTTCGGGAGGCAGAATTTCGCCATCCACGGAAACCGTATGTTCTTTGACTATTTGATTTAGTTGTGTGAGAGTGTAGATCAAATAAATATTATAAAAACATCCTAGAATATTTAAGATACTGGTGTTGTTACAAAATAAGTAAATAAAAAGAGTTTAGGGGGTTGGAGAAGCAAAATAAAACAAATGAACATGAGAGAATGAATTACCTTTAAAAGTGTAACTCCTTTTGATTTGAGCCTAAAGGCTTCCTTTGAAAGGATTCTGCCCAAAGGGAATCCTCTAGGATGAGTAGAGGGATGTGTAGAGAGTAAATGGGCAGGGGTTGGCCGATCCAAAGGCTTGAGGAGTGTGCGAAATGAGGTAGAGGTGGGGGCCTTTTATAAGAGGAGAGGAGGGGCACTTTTTGGAAAGTAAAGATAAGTTACTTTATTTTAAAAAGAGTTTCGGATTAAAAAGGTCCCACATTGCTATAATTAATGGATAAGGTGATAAGGGTTCGAAATACACTCTTCCAATTTGTTTTGGCCATGTTTAGGTTTTATATGTTTCATTATCTTTCTATTTTATTTAAATTGTTAAATAATGAGGTCATCACTGCATCATCATGATGTCATAAATAATTTAATTTATTTAAAGTATAAAAATTATAAAAAAAATACTACGATGTAGGAAATCGTTTTAGCTTTACAATTAATATTTATAATAAAAAATCTTACTTGTATAACCCCATGTAAAAATTGTTTTATTAAAAGATCTCTTGTTTGTGTCATTTTTACTTTAACATTTAATAAAAAGTTATTTATGTCATTTCCCAACCAAAGTGTCTCCATGAGGTCCCCAAGATGACCCATGGCTTGTCTTGGTCGGCCATGGCACAACCAATAAAGTTGGGACATGTGTCTAGGTCATTTCATATTATTAAAGCATTATTTATACCTTAAACTACCCTAATTACCACTAATCACGATTAAAAACTTAATAAGTTACTATTCACCAAAAAATTATTTTAATCCCATTGAACCACATTTTTCTTCTTAATGAAAACCATTTATGTCGGATTTTTGAAATTCAAAACACAATGATGGCAAAATTTCATTTAAACGGAAAATCAATTTTTATAAGTACCACTTAGTGGTTTCACTATTCATCAAAAATTGAAGTTTTTCAGAAAATTACCAAAAATTCACCCTAAGCTATATTTGATATTCCGAATTCAAAAATGAAGTCTATTTTACAAAATTCAAAACATATAATTCACATTAATTAATTTAATAATTAATTCCCGCTGTTAAGACAAATAGCGTGTTTTTATGAAACAATAAGTATCAAAAGATTGACACCAGTTTAAGTCCAATTTCAAAGTGAAATTGATTCCAATGACCACCATTGGATTAAATGGTAAAAATATATTCTAATTTCACTTCAAAACAAATTCGAAGCATAATCTAATCATATAAATAAATTAGATTAAAAAACAGTTTTGATGTAAAATGCAGTATTTTTCACTATTCATTAAAAAATGAACATTGTCAGAAAAATACCAAAAATTCATAAAAAGTAAATTTTTATGTCCCAATCATAAAGAATAAGTTTATTTTGACAAAAATAGTTTATAAAATTGTCAAAAGATAGATTTAAAAAGGGTTTTCCATCATAAGGCAGTAAAACAATCTTTTAAGAATATTAGTGTATTCCATGCTTAGGATTGGATTTATTTTCATTTTAAGACTCTAAAACACTATCTTAATCATTAATAGACATAGATAAAAATATCTATTATTCATTACTTACTTGGGATGTTACATCCTTCCCCCCTTTAGAAAATTGCGTCCCCGCATTTTATTTACTTATCGAATAAATGGGGGTACTTATCCTTTATTGCATTTTTAGATTCCCATGTTGCCTCTTCCATCAAGTGGGTTTTCCACAATACCTTTACCTGCTTAATCACCTTATTCCGTAACACTTGCTCCCTGTGGTCAAGAATCTGGACCGGTTGTTCCTCATAAGATAGGTTCTCTTCCAGCTGAACTACCTATGGAATCAAAACATGAGATGGATCTGGTATATACTTTCTCAACATCAAAATGTGAAAAACATTGTGTACCTGAGATAAACTCGGAGGTAAAGCCACTCAGTATGCAACTGATCCAACTCTCTCCAGAATTTCGTATGGTCCAATGAACCTTGGACTCCGCTTTCCTTTCTTACCAAACCTCATCACACTTTTCCAAGGAGAAACCTTGAGAAAAAAATGATCACCTACCTCGAAAGATAGATCCTTCCTCCGGTCATCCGCATAACTCTTCTGCCTGCTCTGACCTATTCTCATGTGTTTCTGAATCAGTTGAACTTTTTTTGCAACTCACTGTCTTGCTTTTGTGCTTGCTTGATTCTATCTGATAGAGAAGATCTCACTGGTACCTGAAACAAAACATAAGGACTTCCTGCACCAACAACTTCTATGCCAAAGTTCATCAAATCCTTAACCAAAGGATCACGTTCCAAACGCAACATTGTTAATGAAGCATTACTTTTTCGACTCAAAGCATCATCCACTTTATTTGCTTTTCCCAGATGGTAATGAATTGTACAATAATAATCCTTGATTAATTTTAGCCATCTCCTTTGTCTCATGTTCAATTCTTTCTGAGTGAATATATACTTTAAACTTTTGTGATCGGTATATATTTCACACTTTACTCCATACAAATGATGCCTCCAAATTTTTAAAGCAAAAACAACAGCAGCTAATTCCAAATCATGTGTAGGGTAATTTACCTCATGAGTTTTCAACTGTCGTGAAGCATAAGCAATTACCTGATCATTATGCATTTGGAAGCAACCAAGTCCTTTCAATGAAGCATCACTATATATAACAAACTCACCATTCCTGGAAGGTAGTGCCAAAACTGGAGCATTCACCAATCATCTTTTCAATTCCTGAAAACAATCATCACATTCTTTTGTCCAGATAAACTTAACACCCTTCCGAGTTAGCTTAGTCATTGGACTAGATAACCGTGAAAAATTTATAACAAACCTTCGGTAATAGCCCGCCAAACCAAGGAAGCTACGAATCTCGGTTACATTTGTGGGTCTTGGCCATTCTTCCACAACTTTTGTTTTTGCAGGATCAACAGTTATTCCATCTTTAGAAACAATGTGACCAAGGAAAGAAATTTGTTGCAACCAAAACTCACACTTTCTGAATTTCCCATATAGTTTCTTTTCTTTTAAGGTTTGCAAGATAACCCTTAAATGTATTTCATGCTCCTCTTTACTTTTAGAAAACACCAAAATATCATCAATGAAAACCACCACAAACTTATCCAAGAACTCGTGGAAAATTCTGTTCTTTAAGTCCATGAATACAGCAGGTGCATTGGTTATCCCAAAAGGCATTACTAAAAATTTATAATGTCCATATCTCGTACGGAACGCGGTCTTCGGAATATCTACCTCCTTTACCTTCAGCTGATGGTACCCTGATCTCAGGTCAATCTTTGAAAAAACCTGAGCTCCCTGGAGCTGATCAAACAAATCATCGATATGAGGCAAAGGATATTTGTTCTTAACAGTGATGTTATTCAAGGCTCTATAGTCAATGCAAAGTCTCGTAGAACCATCTTTCTTTTTAACAAACAAAACAGGATCACCCCATGCTGATGTGCTAGGTCTAATGAAACCTTTCTCCAATAAATCTTGCAATTTCTCCTTCAACTCTAAAAGTTCAATTTGTGCCATTCGATAAGGGTTTTTGAAATTGGCTTAGCATCAGGAACTAAGTCAACAGTAAACTCAACTTCCCGATCTGGTATTATTTCAGGCAACTCATCAGGAAAAACATCAGGATACTCATTTACCACTAGAACATCATTAATCTGAACAGTTCCTTTATTTTCAACGACGTGTGCAAGGTAACATTCATTTCCATCTTTTACAATTTTCTTGGCCTCTTGATAAGTTATCAACAGTAAGGGTTCATTCTTTTACACAAACTGAAAGTCTTTCTAAAAAGAAACTTCTTTATCTCTACAGTCAATCTTATCATGGTAAATAGAGAGCCAATCCATACCCAGGATAACATCAAACTCTACTAGTGGTAGAACAATAAGGTTTGCAAGTAGTTTCTTTCCACAGATAAGGATAGAAAGATTCTTATAAATTATTTTTTCCTCAACATTTCCCCCAGGTGTTTTTACCACAAGTTCAGGAGTCATTTCTTGAGATGGTATTTCCATTTTACTAGAAAAGGTTTCAGAGATGAAAGAATGTGTAGACCCCGAATCAAACAACACACTGGCATAATCTGAAAAAACAAAAAAAGTACCTGATGCAACTTCATTTGATGGCCCGACATCTGCTGAAGTAGTTGTAAAGGATTTCACCACCCCTTTCTGCTTGTAGTCTAACTGCTTCCCATCACTCATGATCTTTGTCGGACACTCGTTTGTATAGTGACCCATCTCATTACACTTATAACATTTCACTAACTCTAAATCAAATTTTTTCTTACCTTCACCTTGATCCTTTTCAGTGCAATCACGAGCCTTATGTGCCATCTTACCACATCGGTAACACTTTCCAGAATTCATAAGACATTCCCCAGCATGCCTTTTGCCACATTTATCACAAACTGGAAACTTAGTTTTCTTACCATCAGATTTTTTTTGAAGAATTATTACCTTTCTCCTGCCACCTCGGTCTCTTCTTCTGTTGGTTGTTATAGAACACTTGATCATCAGCAAACTCCATTTCCACCTTCTCAGCACATCGGACAAGATTTTCATAACTTTTAAACTCACGAGAAGCTAATGCCCTTCGATATTTTGTCTTTAATCCTAAGTAAAAATGATTGATTTTACTATCTAGGTCTCGGATAAAATTTGGAGCATAGCTTGCCAATCGAGTGAACCTTTCTTCATAGGCACCCACTGAGTCTTCCTCTTGACTCAATTCCAAGAATTGTTTTTCCATCCTAAGTCGAACAACCTTACTAAAATAATTCTCAAGAAACATAACTTTGAATTCATCCTAGTCATGAGCATCAATCTCATCGGCGTCCCTGATATTTTTAACCATAGACCACCACTGATATGCTTCACCCTCCAAACGGTAAATAGCAAGACTAACCTTTTGATTGTCTGAACACCCCATGACATCAAAAAGCCTCTCCAGTGCTTTAATACACCCTTCAGGTAACACAAGGTAAGATGATCCTCTGAATGATGGGGGATGTTGCCTCATGAAACGTTCCACCACTGACATGTTCCTCTACGGTTGATCTGTCTGATCTAGTGCTTGGATACCACCACCATTTATAGCCTGAGTCAACTGCGCCATTACTCCAACAAACTGTTCAGTTCCAATTCCGACCATTTCTGGATGCTGATTCAGAAGGTTATTTCCTTCTGTATGCCTTCCTAGCACTGCTTCCCTGTTTCCTCTACGGAAAACCATTCTGAACAAACATGTCTTAGATGAAGCAACATGGTAATCTTCAAATGCTTTATCATTTCAATTTGACCATAAAATAAATATTTTTGGATAATCATTCAATATAATTCTAACTCCTAAAGTTATCTAGACCGACCTATGATACCAACTATAAGGACCCAGCCTTAAAATTTACTTAATCTTGAGTTATTACAAGATTACACATTGAGGATCTTTTCGGGTTTAGATTTTTAGAGAATTAGATCATAAAACTTTCATTACATTCCACATATAAACAATGTGGTTACATAAAGATAGTATTCTTCATTCCCATCAATGGAAAAATATTTAAAATAAAACATGGATTCTTTCTTGACACTTCCTTGACACTATCATCATATCATGTACCTTTCCCTTGACCTGTGAAAAACATTTCAAAAAAACTTGGGATGAGCATAAAAAGCTCAGTATGGGTTATAAAAACATGGAAAGGAAACATGGGTACATATATACATAAGAATGAAGTCATACTTTACCCATAAAAAATAAGCACTTTAACATACCTCATCAAATCATGAATAAATCATAGAAATCATAAGACATAAAGGTAACTTGAGGCATTCATAACATTCTTACGTAGGGAGTAACCCTCTTGGTTACGTTTGGAATACCCATCACAATATATTCCCTAAAATCTCTTCAGAGAAACCTTAACGTTTCACTCCTTTGCGTTACCCAATGCATTGGAGAGCTATATCGGGCTCACCCGCCCTTAGTTTATCACAGAACCACCCGTTTTCATAATAATGCCCAAGAACCAAAACATAATTGTATCACATAAAACATGCATAAAGGAAACATAAATTTCCACATTTCAATCACAAGATATCAATACAACACAAAAAACATTGTGAAAACCATTTTCAATACCAAAATAAAAGAAAAGTAAAACATGGTATTTATTTTTCTTTTAAAAAGAAAGTATGGCCTGTAGAGGAAGCCAAAACTCAAATAACGGTCACGACGGCGGAGAAGTCGTTGTCGTCGCATACGTACGACAAAAAAATTCCCTTTTGTCGTTTAGTAAATGATTCATATAAAAAAGATTCCTTTTGAATAAACGTAAAAGTCAAAGGGGTTTATACACCGTATAAAAGAAAGTTGTGTATAAAATAAAATATGCCTCAATGAAAGGAGATTGAGACGAAGTCCCATACCTCGTATCCGACTTGACCCGACCGTTCTTTAATCTCCTGAATAATAAACTTGAGTTAATATCTACTTTCTTAAGAACCTTTTTCAAGTTCATTATTCCTTTTATACCATGTTATGAACATCATGTAATCATTTAAGTTAATAATGTTCATTTTGTCGGTATTTGGTTCTTAAGTCAAAAATAGACTTCTTACACTTACATGTTGTTAATTTGGTTAAAGGTTCATTATATCCAGAATGATATTAATGATTTGGATAACATATATATCATATATATTCATCATATACATGTATTTATAATATTACATCACATTTAGAGGTAAGAAATGAAATTCACCGTTCATGGAGACGGTATGCAGTACGTACGCATGAACGCTACTTCCATTTCTATTTCGTATTTTCTGGAATGGAATAATAATGATATAAGAGTATATTATAATTCCAGTATAATAACATATATAATATCATTAACTTTATCCTTTACACATCCCACATATGGTATTAACGAATCAAATCACTTTCAGGGGGCGGTAGTCCGCACTTCCTAAAATGAAGATATCGTGTTTACCCATAATGGAAACCATAAAGGTATGCCCAAAATGAAAAACACAGAAGCTTAAGGAAAACATAAACATATTATATATCATATATAAAAATAGTGACATCATAATGGCCACCTTTGAAGGTGTTAAATGAGTATTGATCAATCATCGTTTCGGGAGGCAGAATTTTGCCATCCACGGAAACCGTAAGTTCTTTAACCATTTGATGTAGTTGTGTGAGAGTGTAGCTCAAATAAATATTATAACAAAATACTAGTATATTGAAGATACTGGTGTTGTTACAAAATAAGTAAATAAAAAGAGTTTAGGGGGTTGGAGAAGAAAAATAAAACAAATGAACATGAGAGAATGAATTACCTTTAAAAGTGTAACTCCTTTTGATTTGAGCCTAAAGGCTTCCTTTGAAAGGATTCTGCCCAAAGGGAATCCTCTAGGATGAGGAGAGGGATGTGGAGAGAGTAAATGGGCAGGGGTTGGACGAGCCAAAGGCTTGAGGTGTGTGTGAAATGAGGTAGAGGTGGGGGCCTTTTATAAGAGGAGAGGAGGGGCACTTTTTGAAAAGTAAAGATAAGTTACTTTATTTTAAAAAGAGTTTCGGATTAAAAAGGTCCCACATTGCTATAATTTGAGGCTAAGGTGATAAGGGCTCCAAATACACTCATCCAATTGGTTTTGGCCATGTTTAGGTTTTAGATTTTTCATTATCTTTCCATTTTATTTAAATCGTTAAATAATGAGGTGATCGCTGCATCATCATGATGTCATAAATAATTTAATTTATTTAAAGTCTAAAAATTATAAAAAAAATACTATGATGTAGGAAATCATTTTATATTTCCAATGAATATTTATAATAAAAAATCTGACTTGTATAACGCCATGTAAATTTTTTTTTAGTAAAACATCTCTTGTTTGTGTCATTTTTACTTTAACATTTAATAAAAAGTTATTTATGTCATTTCCCAACCAAAGTGTCTCCATGGGGTCCCCAAGTTGACCCATGGCTTTTCTTGGTCGGCCATGACACAACCAATATGGTTGGGACATGTGTCTAGGTCATTTCATATTATTAAAGCATTATTTATACCTTAAACTACCCTAATTACCACTAATCGCGATTAAAAACTTAATAAGTTACTATTCACCAAAAAATTATTTTAATCCCATTGAACCACATTTTACTTCTTAATGACAACCATGTATGTCGGATTTTTGAAATTCAAAACACAATGATGGCAAAATTTCATTTAAACGGAGAATCAATTTTTATAAGTACCACTTAGTGGTTTCACTATTCATCAAAAATTGATGTTTTTCAGAAAATTACCAAAAATTCACCCTAAGATATATTTGATATTCCGAATTCAAAAATGAAGTCTATTTTACAAAATTCAAAACATATAAGTCACATTAATTAATTTAATAATTAATTCCTGCTGTTAAGACAAATAGCGTGTTTTTATGAAACAATAAGTATTAAAAGATTGACACCAGTTTAAGTCCAATTTCAAAGTGAAATTGATTCCAATGACCACCATTGGATTAAATGGTAAAAATATATTCTAATTTCACTTACAAACAAATTCAAAACATAATCTAATCATATAAATAAATTAGATTAAAAAGCAGTTTTGATGTAAAATGCAGTATTTTTCACTATTCATTAAAAAAATGAACATTGTCAGAAAAATACCAAAAATTCACAAAAAGTAAATTTGAAGTTCCAATCATAAAGAATAAGTTTATTTTGACAAACATAGTTTATAAAATTGTCAAAAGATATATTTAAAAAGGGTTTTCCATCATAAGGCAGTAAAACAATCTTTTAAGAATATTAGTGTATCCCATGCTTAAGATTGGATTTATTTTCATTTTAAGCCTCTAAAACACTATCTTAATCATTAATAGACATAGATAAAAATATCTATTATTCATTACTTACTTGGGATGTTACATCAAAGCATGTATTTTTACTTTTCACCAATGTTCTCCCACCTAGAGACCTAGTTATATATTAGTCCACGTAAACTTTGTACATCCCATTCTCTCTTTTATAGAGGATGTTTTATGAACCCTTTTTACAATGTGAGATTTAAAAATAGGAAATATCAAATAATATATCACTAAGATCTATTTTAAATTGTTAGGGCACAATTTAATTAAGTTGGGGAGATTGTGACACCCCAAAAATATAAAGTATGAACATTATATTTGATAATGTGTATGAAGAATAACACCAAGTACATAAAGGAATAAAATATCCTTATAATTTATAATATATTTACTCTTTTAAATAAAATCAATATATTTTATAGCTTAAAATTTACTCAACACCGAGTTATCTAGAATTACATGAAAGAGAAACATTTTTTGATCTCTTATGTTACATGGAAAACTGCGTTTTACCAAAAACAATTTATTTATTAAATATTATTATTTAATATATTAAGATAAAAATTAATCATTAAATTAATAGTTAGGAATAGTAATAACTAACTTTTTAAAAATATGTTTTACAGAAATATAATTTTAATTCATTGGTTATAGTTTAATTAGAAATGAATATATGAACCAAATTGAATATAAAGGTAATATTTTTAGAGAAAATTATTTTTATACTCCCAATGTTTTATTATCATTATAAATTTAATTAATTAAAATTGGTGGGTGATATTAATGATATATATAAATATATTATATATTAAATCAAATATTTTTTATAATCTTTTAATTTATTCGATAGAAATATGATAAGAATAAATTGAATACTACACATAAAAACCAATATTTTAAGGCAGTTTTATTGCATTTTAATGTATAAGATACTTTGAATAAAATTTTGGAAATTTTATAAATCTTACGTATAAAAATAAAATTGAAATTTTAAATTGAGAAATAAAAATTATGTCAGGTTAATTTTTTGGTGAAGATTAATTTTTAATTAAATAATATTTTTATCAATTAATAAGGTCAACTCAGTTTCTTATGAAAAATATTAATGAATATAATTAAATTTAATTACAACGATTAAGGTGAAATTTAGTTTAACAAGGCACTAAAACTTAAACATAAAGCCCCAAATAACATAGCCACTTGTAAAAAACCAATTTATCTCTATACATCTCCCCTTAACATTATATTATATATGTCTTTGTTTTTATGACTTTCTTAGCTAAAAACGTGGGTAGACCTAACTTTTTCCAAAAATTCCAAGTGAGTTATTTTCCTCCCTTATAAAATGCCACCATCCCTCCCACTTCCTCACACATATCATCCTAATTTTTCTTGACCATGATCTACCCTAATTGATACTAAATATCTATCCCCTAATCATAGAATCATACACATGGGTTGAAATACATCCAAGTAAGACCTTTGGTTCAAATCCAAAGAAGTGACCCGATTTAGAGGAAGTATCATTCCAAAAGATCTTTAGTATTATATCCATTATCCACCCCATGATATATTATTATTACATGATTATATAACCATAAAAATATCCTAAATATACTGGGATGTTATAATGATGAGGTTTATACCAATAACCCCACACAATTACATCTAATGGGAAACAAACATACTTTTTATGTATACAGTGAGCTACCACCTCATGAAACGATTATTATTATTTTTTCTTTACCACCTTTTAGGGTTGTCCATTATGATGGATAAAATATTCATATATTATATACATTATCTTTATTATTTATTTAATCTTGTGTAAATATTTTATAAAACATATCTTTATTCATTCTATTTTATTTAAATACGATAACATCATTTGTGGATGTGTGGACTCCTGCCCCCTCAAAGAGAGGTGATTCGTTCAAATGATATATGAAAATGTATGAAGGGTATTTGTAATTAAAAATATGTTACACAAATAAAATATATTATATTCATTAAATAATTACATTTTTGTAAATATAATATATATCATTTTCTTTATTAACTATTCTCACACTTAAAAAGTGATAACGTCCTTCCCAGAGGTGTGGAATACCTCCTCGTCGACAAAATGTAATTACTTTTACATAATAATAATTCAATATATTAGTACATGTGATTAAATAATATGTTATTTATTAAATAATGTACATTTTGGAATGATTGAATTTACCTACCTTCATTCCATGATGATTATTGATAAATAGAAACGTTACTCATGCCTATGTACAACCTAATGTCTTCATGATTGTAATGGAGGTTAATTTTTCATTACCATATTGAGTTATTGATTTTTAAAGTATAATTTATGATGATTTTCCATTATTACTCTTCTATAGATGTTATATAATGATCCCTTAGACCATATTTTACCTATACATGTTTTTTTGACAAATAAACCGAATTTGCTCCAAACTCCGGATGTAAACATAATTGTTTATATAGTTTTATAAAACAAGTCATTACAAGAAATAGAATTAATGATAAAAACTAAAAAGGTTATATAAAGGAATTATATAATAAACATATGTTTATTATTTAGGAATATTAAGACACATGACATAAGTCAGACTAAAGTTACGGAATTTTCATCTCATTTTTAAATCTGTAAGATAATAGTCCTATTCACAACTTAGATATTTTGTGTGGTGTATCTAAATTACTTTCTTATATTTTATATAATAATTTTTTATCTTCATTATATTTAAAACTTTCTTTTAATTTTATTACATCATGAGGTTTATGATTTTAAATGTCTAAAGTGGTATGGGACACTATGGAATGTTTAAATATTATTTTCCTCAACCATAATTTTGATGAAATTTCAATGCTATTTACATTTGAGGAAATTATTTGACCATTATTTCATAATAAATTAAATTATTCTCTTATATGGTTATTCATGAACTTTTTCATGTATTATTTATATTTTCAACTCTTTGGTAGTCAAATTGTTTTTAGAATTTGTTTTATGAAAACCTGACTTCATTTCTCTCTTTTGTCGAATACCATGTTTTATTCTCAAAACCATTTCTTATAAAAATGTATTCAAAAATGTAGTTTTACTTTTAAAAATTATTTAGTAAATTTTTTTCCCCTTTTTATTTTAGAAAAGTTTTCAAAGGAATCTTCTTCTCACTAAATGAACAAGAAAATTTTATAATATTTTTACCGTGTAAAAGGAATGTTCCATTTACCTAGTATGACATGTATAGATTTAATCCCTGCCATTTATTTGAGTCTTCCATTTAATGTTTTGTAATAGCCCAAGGTTTTAAAAAATAATTTAAATGAATTATTTTTTTAAGTAGATAGTTACAAACTATCCCTTAAACGTAAATATTTATTCTTCTATTGCTTGAAATTCAAAAAATGGACATCTCTGTTTGTGATCAGTAAGTAATTTAGAGTCTGATAGAACCAACTAGTTTTTTAGTGAATAGTAACATAACCTTTTGAATAGTAATACAACCCTAATTTATAGTAAATTATATTGTTATTTTATTTTCGTAAGGCTTTAAGAAAATGATATCTTGATTAATTTTTCAAGGTGATATAAAATGAGTTATAGTTTTAGAATTGTTAATTTTTGAATAAATTATAATTTTATTTAAAAATTAAATTAATAATATATGTGAAATTATTTTCAAAAAATGGAGTTCATTTTTCAATTTAACTCATCAAAAAAAGGTTAGGGTGAATTTTTTGTATTTTTCTCAAATTCATGAATTTTTGATGAATTGTGAAATACGGTAAAATACCGTATATTCAAATTATCTATTAAATACACTATTTTTAAATCATGGATGATTTAAGAACAATTATTCCCAAATAAAATGATCTATTTTATATTTTTAACACAATAATGAAGACTATACAAAGTCTTGGAAAAAAATATTAAAAAAATATTAAAAAAATCTAAAAGCCCCCCTCTCCTCCACTATAAATACCATCCGCATTCCACTTTTCCTCTCACTCCTCTCTTGCCTTGAGAATTTTCTATGTTCTAAAAAATCCCCTCCCCAAGGTTCTTTACCAGGTTCAAGACCTTCTGGTCTCACCAAAAGGCAAAAACCAAAGGCCTTAAGGAGGATCTCAAGGAGAAGAGGTCAAGAGGTAAGAATCCCCTTCCATTTTCTTGTATTTTTTTTTCAATTATTTTATTTTATTTTACTCCCTTAACCCCCATATCCAAGTGGAATGAAATATTCATTATGATATATATTATGGGTTTTTATCTTGTTTATGGAATGATTCGTCATCATTCTTCCTCTTTTCTTCCCCCTTTTCTAATAATGAAAACACCATACGTGATGTGCCGATTTACCAAAATCATGGACGAAGTGTTCAAAATTTCCATTACATCCTCAAAAACTGGTTATAAAAACATTTTAATGTTTGAAAAATAATTTAAAGTTTATGATATATCTTATATAATGTTATGTAGTTAACATATATACATTATATTATGTTATATAATGAAACTAGTTTGTGGTTATCAACGAACCACAAAAATTATCTAAAGGGACATCTTGAAAGATTTATCTAATCATTCCACATCATACCAAATATCCAAAATGAGTTATTTCATAATTAAAAATCACTGAGATATATGAGTACCATTTCATTCTACTTCTCGAATGTCATTTCCATACGATAAGAATATCAAATACAAACGATCCATGAGAATCATGCAAAGAGCGCACCCTAAACAATGGAAGGAACAAAGTACATAAAGTTAATGGGTGAAATGATGTTATGAAATAATCATATAAGGTGTTATAACCATGAATAATTTTCTCTAATATATTAATCAAAATATTTTAACCATTATACTGGAGGTTTAAATACTTTTAAAGTAAGACGAATATGAGGTATGAGAATTCTTAACCCAATTTCCATTCTTTGGGATAACCGTCTACTTTATTCATTATGTGGTATTAAGGATATTTGTGAGGTGAATTTTTTATATTATGATGTATTATTTTTGTTTATAGTGTATATACATATTCATTCCATTATATTAATTCTTTCTCCAATTATAAGGGATCTTCCTTTTAATGTTTTTAAAAGTCTATTTAATAAATTTCAAAAGGATTGTTTTTATATATATATGGAATGAGTGTTTTCTATAGATTTCATGATATTTTATTAACATTATACGTTCCTTGGACATAGTTATGTTGGGTTAAGCCCATTATAGCTCAAGATATGTTGGTTTGAGCCCGTTAAAGATCATGATATGATGGGTGAGACACATTATATCTCTCCCATGCATTTGGTACTCCAGAGATGGAATTTGACCAAATGGTTATTCCACATGTAAGGGAGATTGTAAGAGTGATGTGGTAAATGTGTCGCAAGGAAACTACATGATGTTTCTATACACGATAATTAATCTTTATGAAATGGGTTTTATTTGTGTTTATGTTATCACTTTACTAAGGATCTCCTTCTTTATATCTGTTGATGAGATTTTTGTGCTCATCCCAAGTTTTTAAATGTTTTTCCAAGGTTATAAGGTTGTATAAGTGAAATAAGGAAGAAAATTTAAATGTCATGAATATTTTTCAAATAAATTATGTTTTATTTAGGTTTTATATTTTAATAGAAGTGGATACTTCTTTAGTAGTATCCTTATGTACAATTATGGGATGTTATGCATATTTTATTCTTCTATTTACCTAAAAATATAAACCTAAAAAGATCATCAATGTGTAGGAATGTAGTTTCTTGTATACAAATCTAGATTATGTAATGTTGTAACGCTAAGTCTTTATATTTTGTATCATAGGATGGGTTAGATAACATTAGGTGCTAGGATGATGTTAAAACAATACCATAGATGATTTTTTACTCTATGGTTAATTTGAAATGTTATAGAATTTGTTGATTACCATATTATATCATATAAGATATATTTATTCATAATGGTTTTACATATAAGAACTAGGGAAGATGAAGTAGGAAGGCAAAAAGAGTCTGATGTTTGTTTCATTCTATAGCTGGAATGGTTGGAATCAGAACCGAGTTATTTCTCACAACAATGGATTAGTTGACTCAAGAAATAATCGATGGTGGTATCCACGCTAGAGAGGATAATGATCAACCACGAAGAAACATGTATTTTGTGGAGAATATTATGAGGCAATATGACCCATAATTTAGTGGAACCACAATTCCAGTGATAGCCTAATGATGGATCAATTCTCTTGAAAGGATATTTTTTTCATTAGTTGTTCAGAAAGTCAAAAGGTAATACTATAAATTTATCATTTTTATGGAGAATACAATAAATGGTGGTTCATGTTTAGGAAAATGAGATAAAGAGATGATCTTGACAGTCTAGAATGTGTTTATTTTAAGAGTTTTTTTTTGGAAAAATATTTTCTTAAAACTATGAGACATAAAATGGAGAAAAAATTCCTGGAACTGAAGTAGACTGATGATGATTCTTTGGAAAAATATGAATACAATTTTACAAGAATGGCTATGTATGTACTATATTTTACTCAGTATTTTCATTATAAAATTAATATATTTTAGTCTTGTTTAAAACCATTTTTGAAAGAGATTTGGTTTCTCGAGAGTTTAAATTCTTTAAGAAGATTATTCGTTTTTGTAAAAAAATTTGAGATAGAGTTTAATGACATGTATGTACATCATTATGACAATAATAAGAAGCAGTTAGGCTGGAAGGTATTGGGGAATAATTCATCAATGAAATGTACAGGTAAGAAAAACAATTTACCTTCTTGTGAAAATTGTGGTAAGAAACATTGTGCATGGTGAATGTATTTTAAATTAATGGAAATGCCACTGATGTGGAAATTTAGGACACATGTCTCATGGGTGGAAGGAAAATGATCAAGAAATTAATGGGAAATTGATGGTGGGATGATTTAACTATAAGGAATTAGGTTATTCTATTAATGTTTGTCCAAAGCTAGTCACTCAGGCAGGGAATTAACAATATTGGAAGAAGATGGGTGTGGTGAAATAATTTTCTACAACTTAAGTAAACTTTAAGATGTAAAATTAGGTTTTATCACATAAATTTCTTGTTTTTACAGATTTCTAAAATGTGTTGATTGATTTGGGGTATACACATTTCTTTATTTCTGAGAAATGTTCAAAAAAATTTCGAATTCCACATCATGAAATGAAACTAGAACTCACAGTAAAAACAGATGGAGGAAATTATATGGAAATATGAAATTATAAGAATCTACATATCCTTGTATATGGAAGGAGTTTAACTGAAAACCCCATTTTATTTCCTCTATTGGAGTTTGATGTTATTCGGGCTATGGGATGGCTTTGTTTCTTTATGATGCTAAGATATATTGTAGAGATTTTTTTTTGAAAGAGTTTTAGTTTGTGTATAGAAATTAACCCATACCATTGATAACATATCAGGAAGGTAAGAAACTGATAAAATATGGAAATAAAACTTATCTTGCTCATATTTTTAATGATATGAGAACTATCTAGAAAACATCTACGGATTGTTTTTAAAACCAAAAAAGAAAATAAATAGTATGTAACATTTAGAAAGTTTGAATTTTTATTGAAACAAATTTATTTCCTCGGTCACATTGTTTCTAAAGAAAGAATTTTTTTTGATACTAATAAAATGATGGTGGTTTATGAATGTCTGAGAACAAAAAATATAACCTAAATTTGTAGTTTTCTTTTTGGAAGGCTATTACTAGAGGTTTTTTGAAAACTTCGCATGATTATCTAGTACACTAACTATGTTAACTTGATAAAAAGTTAAATTAATCCGGAAAAAATAATTTGATGAATTTTTTACGAAATAAAAATTATATTGGTGAATTCTCTAGTCTCGACCCAACCATACATATGTCATGAATTTTCAATCTATAGGGATGATTTTTTTAAGGTACTTGGTTGTGCTCTGATGCAGAATGATCCTGTAATTGATTATGCTTCATGTCAGTTGAAACATTCATGAAATAAATTAGCCTGAAGATGATTTGGAATTGGAAGCTATGGTTTTTTATTTGATCATTTGGAGGTATCATTTATACATATCCAAATTTCAAATATATACTTACCATATAGTTTGATGTATATATTCACTCAAAAATAATTAGACATGGGGAAGATAAGATTGCTTGAATTGATTAAATGTTATGACTTCAGGATCAAGTACCATCTAGGAAAAGAAATCTAAGTGGTGGATTCCTTGAGTAGAAAAAATCATGTATCAAGAACCGTGTTACTTTTGAATATAGCACCTTGATTAATGATTTGATGAATTTTGGCATGGAAGTTGTTGGGGCAGGAAATTTGCCTATTTTTTTAGGTTTTAGTGCAGTTATCTTTGTTAGAAATAATTAAGAAAGTGTAGAAAGAAGATCCTGAGTTACAAAAAATATATAATTGGTTAAAATGGGTAAGTTTACAGTACTTAAACTTAATAAAGATTGTGTTTTATGATTTGGAAAGAGGTTGTGTGGTCCTCGTGATTCCCAATTGAAGAAATATTTATTGAATAAAGATCATAGTTTTCCATTTTCAGTTCATCCTGATAGTACTAAGATGTACAGATACCTTTAGGAGTATTAATAGTGGGATGGAATGAAAAGAGATGTAGAAGATTTTCCAATGAAATGTTTGACATGTCAACTGGTTAAAGAAGAGTGATAGTTTCTGAAGGGTATTCTTTAACATTTTCCAGTGTTAGATTAGAAATGGGAAAATGTGTCCATGGAATTGACGGTGAGACATCCAAATACATCTATAGGTAACAATGTGATTTGGGTGATTATTGATCAACTGACTAAATATGCACATTTCCTTCCTATTCAAGATACTTTGTCTTTAGATTAGATTTATCCACTATATATCAAAGAGATTGTCACGTTATATGAAGTTACTATTTCCATTATACCATATCGTGATCCCAGGTTCACTTCTATATTTTCGAAAGGCTTCTAGAAGTCATCAGTTAAAGAATTATAATTCTGTAAAACTTTTCATCCTCAATAAGATGTGTAGTTAGAATGAACGGTTTTATATTTGGAAAATATGGGTTGGTCATATTCAATGGACTACCAGGAAAGTTGGTATCAATATCTATCATTAGTTGAGTTTTCTTATAATAACAATTTCCATTCCAATATACATATGTCTCCTTTTGAGGCATTATATGGGAAGTGGTGTCGAACTACTAAAATTGGGACGAAGTCAGGGAAAAAAAGCTGATGGGACCAAAATAAGTATAGGAAGTTGATGAGAAAGTGAAGATAATCCCACAACACATAAGGATAGCTCAGAACAGACAAAATATCTATGTAGATAATAGGAGGAAATACTTTTCTTTCAAGGTTGGTGGTAATTTCTTTCTAAGAATATCACCATCGAAAAGTGTTATGTGTTTTGGAAAAAAAGGGATGTTGATTCCACAGTCCATTTATCATTATGAAATCCTATAGAAACTTGGACCGGTTTCCTACTGAGTATCATTTCCTCTGAGTTAATAACAAGTACATAATGTTTTTCATGTTTTGATATTGAGAAAGTATATGCCAGATTCATCTAATGTTATGATCCTTGAAGTAGTTCAGTAGGAAGATATCATTTCTTCTAATGAGACACCAGTTTAAGTTCTTGATCATCAGGAAAAAGTATTGTAGAATAAGGTCATCCACCAGGTAATGGTTTTGTGAAGAAACCACATGGTAGAAGAAGCTACAAGGGAATCTGAAAATGCTATGAGGGAAAATTTCCCTCACTTATTTAATAAGTAAATAAAATTGTGAGGATATAATTTCTAGAAGGTGGAGAGAATGTTACACCCCATGGTTTTAAAAATAAATTGAAATGCATGAATATTTATTTTATGTAGATAGTTACAAACTTATCATTGATAAATTTTTTTTCCGCATCTACGATTTGAATTTCGAAAAACAGACATATGTGGTTGTGATCTGTGAGTAATTTGGGGTTTGATAGAACCAAATTGTTTTTTGGTGAGTAGTAGCATATCCTTATGAATTTTAATATGACGCTAGTGAATAGTAATTTGTATCATTGTTTTATTTTCTTAAGGCCTTAAGATAATGACATCTTGATTAATTTTTCAAGGTGATATAAAATGAGTTATAGTTTTAATATTGTTAATTTTTATATAAAGTATGATTTTATTTAAATATTAAATTTACCATATTTAGAAAATAATTTAAAAAAAGGAGTTTAATTTTAAATTCTACACATCGAAAAATGTTTAGGGTGATTTGTTTTGATTTTTTCTGAAATTATTGAATTTTTGATAAATATTGAAATTAGGTAAAATATTGTATATTCAAATTATCGATTAAATACACTATTTTTTATATCATGGATGTTGTAATCCTTATTGTTTTTCATTCACATGATCCATTTAAAATATTAATTAGTATAATGATGTATATTTATAGTATTGGTTAAAAATATTAAAATAATGATTAAAATAAAGTAAAATCCTTCTTCTCCTCCATTATAAATACCACTGACATTCCCCTCTTCCTATTACTCCTCTAAATCCTTGGTCATTGTTTGAGTTCTCCTTAATCACCTCCCCAATGATCTTCCCTAGGTCTAAGAATTTATGATCTCACAAAATTCCTAAATGAAATATCTTAAGGGGGATCTATATTAGAAAAGATTGGATGGTAATAATCGTCTTTCATTTTCTTGGGTTTTTTTCAATTCTTTTCTTTTCTTATACCCTCTACACCGACCTTATCTAGGATGAATTAAAGATATAGTTTGATATATATTAAAGATTTTTATCATGTTTATTTAATTATTTATCATAATTATTCCTCTCTTATTCAACTTTTTTTTAAAATAAAAACACCACCCGTGATGTGATGATTTACCAAAATCATGGATGATGTGTTTACAATATTCATTGCATCCTCAAAAATTGGTTATAAAACCATTTAGATGGATGAAATATAATTTAATGTGTATTATATATCCTCTTTCATGTTATAGAGTTTACATATATACATAATAGTATGATATATAATGAAACTAGTTCGTGATTATCAATGAACCATAAAAACGATCGAAATAGATATCACTAAAGTTATATATAATTATTAATCATCATTCTATATAACCAAAATGAGTTAAGGGATCATTAAATATTTTTTAAAAATATTAGTACCATTTCATTCCACTCTTGAAATTTTATTTCCATACGACAAGAAAATCAAATACAAATCAGCCACAGAAGTCATGCAAAGAATGCACCCAAGACAATGGGAAGAACAAAATACTAATATTTAAAGGGTTAAATGATGTTATAAAATAATAAAATTTGGTGTTATAAACATGAATATGTTTCTTTAAGCTATTAATAACACTCTTTTACCCATTATACATGATGTTTAAACACTTTTGAAGTAAGACGTACCCAAGATAAAGGAATACCTAACCCAATTTCCGTTCTTTTGATTAACCTTCTACTTTATTCATTATGTGGTATTATGTTTAGTTGTGTGATGAATTTTTGTTTATTTTATGCTTAAATATTTGTATTTACTATGTATAGACCTATCCATTCCATTCTATAAATTCCCACTCCAATTATATGAGATTTTCCTTTTAAAATCCATTTAAAATTCGCTTTAATAAATTTCAAAAAGATTATATATATATGTAATGAGTGGTTTCTCCTGATTTCATGATAATTCATTACCATGATATTTTTCTTGGACATATTTATGTTTTTTTTGATCCCATTATAGCTTAATATTTGTTTGTTTGAGCCTATTATAGCTCAAGATATGACTGGTGAGACCCATTATATCTCTCGAATGCGTTGGGTACTCCAAGGATGGAATAATAATCAAAATGGTTATTACTTATTTAAGGGTGATTGTAAGAGTGATATGGTAAATATTTCCCCAAGAAACTACATGATTTTTACATGATGACTAATGAGTTTTTATGAAACATGTTTTATTTGTTTTTATTTTATCACTTGACAAACTATTTATTTCTTATATCCCTTGATGAAATTTTGGTTCTCATCCCATGTTTTTAAATGTTTTTCATATGTTATTAGAATGTGTAATAGAATGAATGAATACAATTTAAATATTATGAATATTTTTTTTAAAAATGTTTTATTTATGTTTAATATTTTGTAAAAAGTGGATACTATTTTAGGTGTATCCTCATGTATGATTATGGTATGTTTTGTATGTTTTATGTCCGGATTTCCTTAAAAATATAAACCTGAAAAGATACTCAATGTTTTAGAATTTATTTTCATGTATAAAAATCAATATTATGTACTCGTTTAAGGATTTTTCCTTTTATGTTTAAAATGTTACATTTTAATGAAAATATATTAAAAAGTGATTTTCAAAGAAAATGTTTTTCAAAACAAAAGGATATTTTCTAGAAGTGTGTATTTAAAAGATCCCTTTTAGTGATTCTACTCATCAAAGAAAAAAACTTTATTTTACCTAACTTGGGATTTTTTTGTACTATTACCATCCTTATTCTTACTTTGGATGGTTTTTGTTGATTTGTACAAGGATAATATTTCCATTCACTTTCTTGATTAATTTGTTATCCCCTTGAAATATTCAATTTTCCTATGATCATTGAATATTTATTTTCACCTTATTATCCATATCATATATAATGGATATGTTTATTTCCAAAACTATATACCATGTTTACAAATAATGTTCAAAAAAATATTTATTTTATTAACTGGAGAATTTTTGATAAATTCATATTATTTATTCAATACATATATTTAATATGTCATAATGTTTATTTTGATTAATTAATATGAGGAACTATTTGGACTGGTAATAATGGGTTAGGCTGGAACATTATATAACCCCTTGATGCATCAAAAAATTCTCAGGAAAAAGGTATGTTGCACAAATTAAATGGGTATTAATCCATTGTTTTGAAGTGTCTTATCAAAAGGTCTTGATGGTATATTATTTCATGTGACTTAGATATTCCATTCCAAAATTAAGAATTTACCTCATTTAGATTCATTTATTATTTATCCATGATATTTTATGTTGATATATCTGTTGATGCATTTCATTTTCAGTTCATTGATTAAATGGAATGTGTTTTTGATTCTAACCTTGGAAAATATTTTTTTATTTTCCTATTTAGTTGAATGGATTGTGTTTATAATTATTATCTTCCATATTGTCCGTATACTTCCATTTTAGTTTTTGACTATATGGAATGTTTTTTGAGTTATTATAATTCCATATTGATTATTCTCATTGATTCATTACTGATTCTGCTATACTTTACACCTACTAAGAATTTGAGTTCACAATAATTATGTTTCCATTACCTAGGAATCCAAGAGGTAAGAAAGATATGCAAGGATATGCTATATGTAATAAAGTTGTTACCCCATAATTTATTTAGATATAAGAAAAAGAAAATCATGTAATTAGAGTATTATTTTTTCATGTATGTATCTGGTTTACCAAAACTACTAAACTATTCGGTCATTTGGGATGAAATTTACTTTTATCTTATGCCAATTTAATGATAGAAGACACCAGATATGAGATATCTGGTTTTAGATCTCTAAAATCCCATTAAAACATAACAAATATGATATAAGTATCTATTAAAATTATGGGTACATAATTATTACTATAAATTTTATTAATTTTAGTAGTTTTAAAATATATTTTAATTAATTTAATAAATATAGTGTTAGTGTTGCATAAACATTTAAGATATTTTTTTAATCTCTAAAAAGTTAAAATTACTTATCATAATAAATCAAATAAATTATTCTTAAAATAAATGTTTAGATTAGTTCGAAACATATTCTTATCCTAATTTGAAAATATAGAAGAACATAAAAGTAAGAGATAGAAATTTGGTATTTTTATTTTCTTAAAATAATTTTAATGTCATTACTAAGGGAAATGGATCTAAAATTACATATATTAGAATTTGGTATGTATATGGAAATATGATAATATAAATTAAAGGAACGATATTTATTGATTTTTAATGCTTTTTCATATAAATTGAACCCTTAATTAACAGATTAAACCATTACCATTGTGATAAAGTTTATAATTATTTGTATTCATAATACCTAAAAACAAAATGTAATAATTTAAAAAGTAAAACCTCATGAGTTAAAATATTTTATCCATTTTTCAAGATTCATTTTCTTTATGTGGTAGAAGGTTATTTTTATATAAATGTATAAAACTAAATAGAAAATGATTTTGAGAGAAAACATTCTAATAATAAAAATTTACTTATATAAAAATCATGAAAAATATTGATTCAAATTATATTATTTTAAATTAAATTGAACAAATGTTAATTTAAGACCCAATAAAAAATATAATTGGTCATTTACATTACATTATTTAATGAAAAAAAAAGAAATTATTTAGAAAATCTAAAATTTCCAATAATCAATATAAATAAATCATTTTAGAAAAATACAAAAATTCTCCCTATGATAATTTTGATTAGATGATTTAAAAATGTCATCCTTTATATTAATTAAAATTTAAAAAACTTATCGATGGTAATTATAATATTCTTTCAAAATAGGAAATAAAACCATTTTTAAATAGAACAAGTTTTCAAGAATAAAATATCTTTACTTAAAATTGAGTGAAAATTTAATAAAAATTAATCTAATCATTTGTAATGAGTAGGTATATTTTATATTTCTGATAATTTGGTCAATGAAATTAATACCTAACAATTAAAATACTTGGTTATAATGGTAATATTTAAATAATAATATTCATTTCATATTTAGGAGTTGTTTTGTATATTGTATACGATATCAAGTAGAGTCTTATCTGATAATACCATGGCGCAAGATTTTTTCCCTTAAATAAATTGAATACTCTCAATTTTATATTTTACCTATTAATCAATGGGTTGATATTGTAAAATTTATTTTCTGGAAAACCCACATAGTTAAATTTGTTAAAAAAATTTATTCTTAATAAGTGGTTAATTAAAACCATAAATTTATCTAAAATAATGAAAATAGATTCAGAATTGGGAGTAAATTAATGGGAATTGAACATATGGATGTAGTACAAAAACATAGTACAAAGACACTAATAGAGAGAGATAGAGACCAGAGTTAGTAAAAATTTAATACCTAACAAACCATAAATTTGTGATGGGTTAACATTAAATCAATTATTTGAAAATTCTTGTAAGAGGATACCATTTTAGTTTCAAGAAAATCTTCCTAGAATTAAGGAATTCTATATTAATATAGAAATATAACATAAATAAATACAATTCTTTAGCATGTATAATTTTCTTCTTAATCAATTTTCCATAAAATCTCATCCTTTCTACAAATGATGCATTATAATGATGATTTTTTTGTCTGAAGAACTAAAATCTTTGTTTAATTGATCACATAGTCTTAAAAAGGATAAAAATATATTCCTAATGTCATTAACTATTTTAAAATATTGAAATTGTTACCATAATGTAAGATACCATCAAAAATTTATAATCATTTATATAAGGAAATAATACATTTTAGTTCAATATTTCCATAATAAAACAAAAGGTTTAAACTTAGATTATTACCCGAATAAAAAACCCTACATCCCAATTAACCTCAATAACATCAACATTAAAGGATTTTTCGACTTCAATGGTTATCCCATACTTTCTACCTTAAATTCCATAAAATTAATTGCATTGTTCCCAAATATTCTTCCATATTAAACCTAAAGGTTACATATACTTTAACTGAATAAAGGATATTAATTATAGAATTTATGAAAATAATAAGTCACTATATAATCATATACTATAGTGACCTTTACTAGAATATCATGAATCAAATTTTTATTTTATCTTAAAATGTAATCCTTAAATTGATTATAAATTTCTATAAAATATATCCTTTTTAATGAATCACTTTTTAACGATTATGATTATATAAATATAATTATATTATATGAAATTAAAAATTATATAATAACCCAAAGTGTTTTTTAAACCTCAGTGGTGTATTATTCCTAAAACTCAGTAAAAGATTAATACTATCATGGCCCATCCTCGAGGCCGATGACGTGACTACCCCAAGCCCTCCTTCCATAGGCCAAGGGGCTGAGGACTAGCACCAAAGGCATAATCCCAATAAAAAGGGAAGGCATTTCCTTTTAACCTATAACTCACACACAGTCTAAACACAAGAAGTAGAGGCAATAAGAACTAAAATAGAAAAAGTAAGATGTGATGAAATTAAGTGGGATAGTACACAAACCCAATTGAACAACAAGTACAAGTACAAGTAAGAAAGGGAAAACAGATCCTGGATCGTCCGCCTGGGAATCCTACCTGGTGGATAGTTACAGAACGTGATCAAATCATACCTGAGGTACGTACCATCTAGTATAGCTTCGAGCAGCCTCTGTCTGTCACCCTCAGCCTCGATCACTGCTGTCCGTCATCTGCACAAAACATAACAAGGTGCAGGCGAGGCCTGTGCCGGGGTGAGTATAACAATACTCAGTAGGGGACCCCGAGACCCCCGAAGGTCTCCCAGAATCCACAGATGATAAACCACAGTAGAAAGATACAATCATGAAGTATCAACCATCCCTACATAGGTATATGCCCATTTATATACCTAAGTTACCAGTCACCGTCCAGCTCCAACTCTCGAGCTCAAGAACAACCCAGTCCACAAAGGAAGTAAAGTCAAACACCACGATGATAATGTTTGAAAGACAAGACTCATCTCACACAGGTATACATATTTCATAGAGTTATGGAGATGATTAGATGTAGTCACTGATTAATCTAAGCTGTCAGACCCACTAAGGATAGAGGACCAACTAAACCGTCGGACCCACACAGGATGCAGGACCAACTACTCTGTTGGACCCATACAGGATACAAGAACAGTAGTCAGAACTGTCGGAAAAACGGAGGATCCTGGTATAGTAGCATCATTGCCAAACCCACGAAGGATTCCTGTACAATATTCATCGTTTTTGAACCCATGTAGGATTCCGTAACAGTAGTCATCACTGTCGAACCCACGTAGGATTCCGGTAGAGTAGTCGTTGCATCCTACTATAAGGTTCCCGCACACAACACGCTTGATTCCAGGAGGATCCACTCCTTGATTCAAGTATTGATACATCAGCTATCATGAAGTCCTGATTTGATGTATCCCATAGTTCCGTCTCATCATAAGAAAACCCAACGCGACAGATGGCGTGTCAATCGGGCGCCCGATGTGAGAGTTATTAGCATTTTCTGTTCTAGGGGCCCGGTTGGATTTACACTCGATCCAAACCCGGACGTTTTCAAATTTTTTTCAAAACTCACTTAAAGTATCGAAAAAGGACCGCCTCATCGTGAGGGTCCCATTGCCGTAGACGAGGCATCGTTCAAACACGCGGTCTTTATGATACTCACAATTAAGCAAAGTCGGGCCCAGCCCATCAAGCCCAGTGGGCAGGCAGGTCGGCCCGATCTGGCTTGGCAGGTCCGACCCGGCTGGGGGTTAGCCCGACCTAGTTTGGCCGGTCTGACTCAACTAGGGGGTCGGCCCGACCCATAGAGCATGCAGGTTTGGTTCACCTGGGGGCGCCATTCGGCGCCGCCTCTCCCTGCCCGGCTGGCTGGATCACCCTCGGAAGTGGGTCGTGGCTCCTCTGCTGTGGGGCGCCTTTGAGCGCCGCGGTTTTCCGGCCCAGCCAGTAGGAGACTGGCCAGTTCGGCTTAGCTGAGTAGCCCGCAGATGCGGGCCACATCCTCCAACTCCACACGGCCGGCGTGACGGCGCCGGTCCTCCACCACCGCGACCCGGTCTGGCAACGGCCTTCGGCACCGCAGCATAGCGTGACAGCACCACGACTCTTCATCTGCCATGATTTTCCTGATTGTGGATATTCTCTAGTGTGGTGCGGCATCACCGCGCCCTTTCGGCTCCGCCTCCAACATCATCAAACGAGACTCAACGGAGGGACATCAGGACATGTTTGTTCATCCCATACCCTCTACAATAGGTGATATCATTTTTCCATCATCTAAGAACGAGGATATAAACCATACGTAGAAATAATCCAAAATTCCCCCTACATTGTATCTGGACGTTGAACATTGACGAGTTGCAGAAGACGGACGTCGCGGAAGACGGATGCCATTCCGTCTACGTCAGAAGGATTAGAGTCCCGTGTAGTCGAGTCGAGTGGACACCGTCAGTGTACTTCATGTCACGACGATGCTTCCCTACATTACTCCAGTTGAATAAGTTAGAAGGTGTTTCTTCACGTTCTTCAAGACGTGGAGCGTTCTTCGAGACGTGGAGTGTTCTTCATTGAAGAATGGAATTCTTCGTTGAGAGAATAATATTTCTCCAAGAGTTCCTCCCAAACTTCAAAGAATAATCCCAAGCCCCCAAGTAAAATAATTGGATCCTATTATTTTAATGTTTCCAAGCATTTCAAAAGAATTTTAAAATTCAAATTAATTAATTAAATTGATTCACCTAATTAATTAAAAGGGAGTTGGGAAATTAAATTGGTGTTGAAAGGTGAAGAGGCTCCCCACATTAATGGGGGTTTAAGGGAGTTAAAGGGGAGGTTTAAGGGGAGTTGAGGGGTTAGAGCTTGTGTGGGCCCCACCACATAATATATTCCCATGGGAGGTTATGTGGGGGTGGGCCCCACCCCCCAACTTCCCTTTGGATAAGTTAACCACCACACCTTTTAAAAACAATATGATACACATATTTTTTTATTAAATTTAGGAATCCCCCAAAAATTAACTTCCACTCCCGATAAAACGCAACTACGTTGAAGGTCTTCTTAAGAGAATACCGGAGCTGCGAGTTCATCAGTGTCCTCAAATTTCAATTCCGTGCAGCAATTAAAAAGATATAAAATCTTACATGTACGCTTACTAAATGTACCCGAACAAAACATCAGAAATTGATTCCAGGCACACTGGGCCTCGAAATCATGCGCCGTCTGAAACTACGGACTCGTAAAATTCCTATATATTTAAGAAAAAAATTTCCACAGGATTTTCGAGTCATTACATTCTCCCCACCTCAGGGATTTATGTCCCCATAAGCTACACCACACACTAATGGAACAAAAGGGGTACTAAGCATGCATCTCAGCCTCCCACTCTCATGTGCTCTTCTGGAGGTTCCCATGCTGCTAGAGAACGTGCACTGGAGGAATTGACCGTCCACGCAGGACCCGCTCCTGTTGATACTCAATCTCTATTGGAACCTCCATGAATTTCGCCCCACCATCAATGTAAAGATCCCCATGGTCGATGATGTGGGACGAGTCGTGCACCTATCTCTTCAGCTGAGATACGTGGAAGACGTCGTGCACCCGGTGCAACTAAGGTGGAAGAGCCAGGTGGTAAGGCACCTTGCCTACTCTGCTGAGAACCTAGAATGAACCAATGAATCATGGAGATAACTTATCCCCTAGGCCAAATCTCCGTAGACCTCATCGAGGTGAGACCCATCGAAAGACGTGGTTGCCATCCTCGAACTCCAACGGTCTCATTCTCATATCAGCATATGACTTCTATCTGCTCTTTGCAGTCTTCATCCATTCCTGGATGATCTTCACCTTCTCCGTCATAGCCTGCACCATCTCTGGTCCTAAAAGTGCTGGATCCCCTGGGTCAGTCTAGCACAGAGGCGATCTGCATGGTCGACCGCACAGTTCCTCATAAGGTGCCATCCCGACGGTGGAGTGGTAGCTATTGTTGTACGCAAACTCCACCAAGGGTAAGTGATCCTTCCAGTTGTACCAAATTCAAGGAAACATGCACGGATCATGTCCTCAAGAGTTTGAATGGTCCTCTTAGTCTAACCATCTGTCTCTGGATGGAAGGTAGTGATCAAGCGAAGCTGCGTCCCGAAAGCCTCCTTCAACCCCTTCCATAGTTGGGAAGTGAAACGATCATCCTGATCAGAGACGATCGTCGATGGAACACCATGAAGCCGTACGATCTCCTATACGTAGTGGTGTCCTGAGCTCTATACTAAGCCCTGCTCTCTGATCGGTAGGAAGTGGGCTGACTTGGTGAGTCAGTTGACAATCACCCAGATAGAGCCGTGTCCTCTGGACATACATGGAAGTACCATAACGAAATCCATGTATATCCCATCCCACTTCCACTCTGGGACCTCTAAGGGCTGATCCAAGCTGCTGGAACCTGGTTCTTTGCCTTCACATGCTACCAAGTGAGGCATCGTGAGACAGACTCCGCTACCACCTTTTTCATACCCGGCCACTGGTGCTGTCGTCTGAGGTCCTGATACATATTCGTCACTCCTGGATATACCTCTAGAGGGGATGTGAGGAACTCCCTCAACACCTCCTCCAGTAGTGAAACTGGTACCATGGTACATTCTCTGAAGAGGATGACGTGCTCCCCACCTTCATAAAACCTATCAGGTGCCTTCCCTGAGGATATCTGAGCACGTCGTGTCTCACAGTCAATGTTCCCACACTATGCCTCTCTAACTCACAGAAGTAGTGGAGGAGTGACTATGAGAGACTCTAGAAAGGCTGCTCCATCTCAGTAGGGGACCTCGAGACCCCCGAAGGTCTCCCAGAATCCACAAAGCTTAAACCACATCAGAAAGATACAATCACAAAGTATCAACCATCCCTACTTAGGTATGTGACCATACATATACCTAAGTTACCAGTCAAAGTTCGGCTCCAGCTCTCGAGCCCAAGCACAACCCAGTCTACACAGGAAGTAAAGTCAAACACCACGATGATAATGGTTGAAAGACATGACTCAGCTCATACAGGTATACATATTTCATAGACCGATGGAGATGATAAGATGTAGTCACTGATTCATCTTAGCTATTGGACCCACATAGGATATAGGAATAGCTAAGCTGTCGGACCCACAGAGGATACATGACCAACTACTAGGTCAGACCCACACAGGATACAGGAACAGAAGTCAGAACTGTCGGACCCACGGAGGATCCTGGTATAGTATCATCGTCGTCAAACCCATGGAGGATTCTGGTATAATAGTCATCACTATCGAACCCACATAGGATTTAGGTACAATAGTCATCACTGTCGAACCCACGTAGGATTCCGTTACAGTAGTCGTCGTAGCTAGCTCTAAGGTTCCCACACACAACACACTTGATTACGGGAGGTTCCACACCTCGAGTCAAGGGTCGATACAAAAACTATTACAAAGTCCTGAGTTGATGTATCCCGTAGTTCCATCTCATCATAAGGAACCCAACGTGACAGATGGCGCGTCAATCGGATGCCCGGTATGAGAGTTGTTGGCATTTCCGTTCCGGGGGCCCGGTTGGATTTACGCTCGATCCAAACCCGTCCATTTTCCAAAGTTGTCCAAAACTCACTTAAAGTATCGCAAAACAAAAGTTTCTTCATGAGGGTCCCAGTGACATAGACGGCGCATCGGTCGGACATGCGGTATTGATGATATTCACAATTATGTGAAGTCGGGACCGACCCGTGAAGCCCACTGGGCTGGCGGTCGGTCCGACCCGGCTCTCCGGGTCCGACCCGGATGGGGGTTGGTCCGACCCTGTTTGGAGGGTCCGACCCGGCTGGGGGGTCAAACCAGCCCGGTGGTGTGCAGCCCACCCGCGGACCCAGCCCGCGGAGCTGGCCGATTCGGTTCGCCTGGCGGCGCCAAGCGGCGCCTCCTCTCCCTGCCCGGCTGGCCATAGGCGGCCGGTTCTGCCCGGCGCACGCGGCCCACACAGTAGGCTGAAGTTCTCCTCTGCGCAGTGCCTGCAAGCACCACGGTCCACCAGCCTGGCCGGCAGAAGGCCGACCGGTTCGCCCTGTAGAGTGGCCCGCGACTCCTCCGCCACACAGCACCTTCGGGCGTCGCAGTTCTTCAACCCGACTGACAGGAGGCCGACCGGTTCGGTTCGGCCGAGCGGCCCGTAGATGCGGGTCACATCCTCCACCTCCACACGACCGACACGACGGTGCTGGTCCTCCACCACTGTATCTCGGTCTGGTCACGGCCTTCGACTCCGTAGCACGGCACGACGACACCACGCCTCTTTACCCTCTGCAGTTTTCCTGGCCGTGGATATTCACCGGTGCAGTGCGATGGCACCGCGCCCTTTCGGCTCCGCCTCCAACGTCATCAAAAGAGACTCAACGGAGGGACGTCGGGCCATGTTTGTTTGGACCGCGCCCTCCGCGTTATGTTATATCCTTTGGCCACCGTCGAAGAATGAGGATACAAATCATACGTAGAAATAATAAAAAATTCCCCCTACATTGTATCTTGATGTTGAACATTAACGAGTTGCGGAAGATGGACGTCGCAGAAGATGGATGCCGTTCCGTAGACGTTGGAATGAGTAGAGCCCAGTGTAGTCGAGTTGAGTCAACACCATCAGTGTACTTCATGGTGCGGCAGTGCTTCCATACCTTACTCGGGTTGAAGAAGGTAGAAGGTGTTGCTTCACGTTCTTCGAGAGGTGGAGCGTTCTTCATTGAAGAGTGGAATTCTTCATTGAGAGAATAATATTTCTGCAAGAGTTCCTCCCAAAATTCAAAGAATAATCACCAAGCCCCTAAGTAAAATAATAGGCTCCTATTATTTTAATGTTGAAAAGAATTTTAAAATAATTTAAAAACTCAAATTAATTAATTAATTTGATTCACCTAATTAATTCCAAGGGAGTTGGCACATTTAATTGAGGTTGAAAGGTGAAGAGGCTCCCCACATTAATGGGGGCTTAAGGGAGTTAAAGGGGAGTTTTAAGGGGATTTTAGGGGTTAGAGCTCGTGTGGGCCTCACCCCATAATATCCTCCCATGAGAGGTTATGTGGGGGTGGACCCCACCCCCAACTTCCCTTTGGAAAAATTAACCACCACACATTTAAAAAAAAATATGCTACACATATTTTTTTATTAAATTTACGAATCCCCCAAAACTTAACTTCCACTCCCAATAAAATGCAACGGCAGTGAAGGTCTCCTTCAGAAAATACCGGTGCTGCGAGTTCATCGGTGTCCTCAGATTTCAATTTTGAGTACTGGTTCAAAAGATATAAAATCCTGCACGTATGCTTACTGAACGTACCTGAACAAAACTTCAAAAATTGATTATGGGCACACCGAGCCTCAGAATCAAGCGCCATTTGAAACTGTGGACTTGTAAAATTTTCATCTATTTAAGAAAAACTTTTCCACAGGATTTCCAAGTCTTTACAAATACCACCTCAAATTTTCATCACTTTAAATCTCAAATGGTGTATTTATTCCCATAAAATTATGGAAACTGTATACTTATAAACCCATGATGAAATTTATAACTCCTAAGATAACTCCACGAGAGAAAATATAATCCTCAAATAATTCATATATCCAAATTAATAAAATAGTATCTGGTACTATTTTAGTAAATCAAAAAATTCAATAAACATGATCATATATTACCAAAAATATTTTTTCAAAAAATAACTGACCAATTTCCTAGTTACCAATACTATCCCTTCACTTTATCAATGTCAATAATCACTTTTTCCCAATTGGTTTTAAATTCAATACATAAACATCATAGATTGAAATAGAATAAGACCTTTATTGGTATAAGTGTCAACCCATGGATTAGGGTACTAATTTGAATAGTTCTTATATTCCCCACACATAATAAATTGAACTATAAATGGTTCTTAAGGATGAAATTCATACCTATATGTTGAATAATTCATTTTTACTCTACAATTCATCAATATATTTCCTTATATCCCATATATAAAACGTTTTTTCATTCTATTAAGACAATATATGTGATGTATCTTTTGAATTTTTTATGTGATGGAAATCAATAATTCTTTCCATTATTGTATCCACCGCCTGAGCTCTTAGAAAACACTACTCTTCTCCTCTTTGGAGAGACTGAGTATTGGTAATGATATGGGTTATTAATCATATATCATGATAACTAATTAGGCATAGTGATAATATCTTTCACTTTATCCATTATCTAATTCATTTCTTCATAATAACAACACTATTTAATACATTTAGTCTTAACATGATTCCTCTTAGTTCCAAACATTAAATAAAACCAATATTTATAGTTTAAACATAAATAATCAAAGTGGGAAACTGCACAATTTTAACCTTACCAAAATTTTAATATATTATCCCATACATAGACTTATCCGGAATGTAATCCATGTGATTATGTTCCCTAATCTATGTTTTCCTAAATCTAGTTCCCATGATTTATACTAATGTTTCTTTGATACTAACTATATGAAACCCCAATCATGTGACCTAGGGTCAATGTATACTTAATTAAATTGAAATAAGATACACGGGTTCCCATCCTAAAGGACTAATCATTTTAGTTTTCTTTGAGAAGTATGAGACCATTTATGCATTGGGAATAAAATATAAAACATAACAAAATAATAGGTTCGCTATCCCAAAAAATCATTCATGTAATTCTTATTCATATACTAGTGATAAGAAATATAATCACAGTGATATAAAATTACCAATATGGGTATATTAAAATGGAATCAATTATTAGTACACATGGAATAATCCATATGGAAATGTAAATAATTGGAAACACTTGCTATTTAATCCATAAATGTTTCACAATATTGAATCAATGTATAATATTAATTTAGTTATAGAAATGATAATAATTACTCAATTATCAATAAAGAAAATTCCTTAAGTTGTATTTCACGATATCAAAAATCATGATATCTCAATGATAAAAGTTTTATGCTAAAACATTTTAAACTATGGTTAATTATACATCAAAAATCGATTTTATAATTCTATAAAATTGATTTTTCTCATGATATTTTTTGATGAATCAAGGGGCCATATAACTATGGTATCCAAACACCACTTCAACTTCAATAAATTCCTCATATATTAAATGATTATTTTAATTCGTGAACAATATTCCTTATTAATTAATGAATATATTGAATATAAAATAAATAATATCATTATTTCCCTAGGAAATCAAATAACATTAAATAAAAAAACAATATATACATATTGTACTAATTTTAGGAAATAATAATTTCAATGATACAAAGAATATGGATATTTAGGATAATTATAATGTCCAATGGCCAAAAGCAAGTAAATTCTTAAAGAGAATGTTCATGACCCAATATTTAATTAGAGAAAACATTTTTCCATAGATTGATCAGTAATATAGTTTTGGTAATAAAATCATGTCCTTTGGAGAAATAAAAAAATTAAAGTGAAATCCAAAAATAGTAATTAATTATATATTATTATTTGACTTTTTTTAAATATTGTAGAATAAACATAATGGTATAAAATAGTTATGGTGGTTGGAAATTATGATGTATATGTTAAAAATAGAATAGTACTTTTGAATTTCAATAAAGAATGTTGCAAATAAAAATTTAAGTCAAACATTATAAATATTAATTTAAAATAATGTAATATGAATAAGATAGCTTAAAATTTACATAATATATTTTATGAGTAAAGAAGAATAATTATGAATTTTTTCTAAAAAATATCGTAATGAAAGAAAAATATACCTGATCAAAAAGAGAAAGAAGATCATTTTTTATTTTTAACATTTCATAGATTGAATAAATTTCCAAATAAAGGATAAGTTGGAATAAAATATGGAAACTATTTGGAATAATAAATTAAATGGAGTTTAATATGGGTACATTTATGATTACCTCAATGAAAATAAGAGCAATCCCAAAAAATGAGATTATAAAATGGTTTTTCACCTCTTTGGGAACTATAAAATTGTAACCATCTGAAAGAGTAAACATGAAATGAAAAATAAAATGAAAATTAAAAACCATTAAAAAAAATACATATTAATTTTAGATACCTAAATTGGTTATTTTATACACTAGATAAAAATATAGATGTCCATAATTCTAAATATTTGTCGATGGAGTGGAAATTGAGAAGAATTTCCAAAGAATGATCATAAAGATTAAGTGATAATTATTCATTAAAGTGAATATATGTATGAAATTTAAATACATAAAAATAATTTGTAAATTAAAAATGAAATAAAAAATAGTTTCAAACATAATCTTTGCATAATAAAGTCAATAATGAATTTATTTAGCCAAATGAAATGATATTCAGCTTAGATACTCACTACCTCTTTTTCCAGTTTATTATACATTCCATAAATTCGTGTATGATGGTTTTAAACATGTTATTATGTTCTTATTGAAAATATTAATACTTATAATATCCTATATTATCCTAATATAACATGTTATCATCATTCGTTGATATTTCATTATTATCCTTATTTTAGGTGTTAACCACTTTATTTTCTTAGGCATGGTTTCTCTTGGAAGTTCAAGTCCATGTACAATGATTATAGATACATAATCTCTATAAAATAAATAATGATATAAATATCATATATATTAATTATATATATCTATATTTCCATGCAGTTAAAGAAGAAATGAAAAATGGATTACCTCATTTTGGGGAGCTTCTAGTCTACACATACACACAAGTTACATTATCATTTTCCCCACGGATTGGATGTTAAGTAGGTAGATATAATATTATAATTATAGAATAATAATTATTTCATAATATATTTTACACTCATTTGTTCCATTTTAAAACCATCCAACTATGATGGTGACAAAAAAAATACACCATTACATGGACCATATAAGCCGTATGTAAGGAGGAGTGATGTTTTCGGTTTTTGTAAGGGAAAAGATTTGTAAAATGGTATTAAAATAATTATAACAACATAAATTTATATTAATTATACTAGAGTAATTAATTTATAATAATTAATATAAATTTAGAGGATGTATAAGAATAAATAAATTTGAAACAATCGATAAAGTTAGTTGCCTCTTCTTGAGTAGAATTCCTTTAGATATTCACTTAAGGAACCACGATACTGTCTTTTTTGAAGGGACATAACCTCTAAAACTTTGAAAAAAATTATGAGAAGACAAATTTGAGGGTTTTTTTAGTAGTGTTTCTTAATGTGGTGTAAATAAAATAGAGAACATGTTTCCTTTTATAAGTTTGGGGAAGGAAATTCAGGGAATTTCACAAATTATTAAATTGATATATTTGAAATTTCAACTTAAATGGACACAAATTGTTATAATTTGAAAATAATTTGAGTATGATTCTTGATACTACTATAAAATATAATTTGGATATTTTTACATGGTTATTTTCATTATTATTTAATTTTTAACTAAAATTAAGCTTTTTGACAATTATCGTGTTAAAAAATAATCTCTTTCACTATAAAAGACATGAAGGTTGCAAATGTAGAAATATTATTCTATAAATGGAAAAGGGATGGCATGTTTTACCATAAATATTTCCCTATTTTCAAAGATCATTATTTTTATGATTTATATATAAATTAGTGAAATATTATTTTCTTAAAATATAATTAATTTCATTTATGATTAATTTAATTTAATTTGACATTAAAGCATCATGAAAATATTATATTAAAATACATTATTTAAAAATAGTAACAATATGTTTTAAATATATATATAATTCATGATAAAAAATAATACACCCAAATTGTGTAACTTTTTTAAATTTTAAAATCATTTATTTTAATTTTCAATTAATTTAATAAATATGGTGTTCTTGTTACACTTTACTGATTTAAAAAATTTGACCACACTTATAATTAAAAATGAATAAAAATTAAAGTGGAACTATTTTATTTATTTTAACCTTATGATTAAAAATAAGGTGTAATCTTTTTGATATTTACTTTATATAAGTGGAAGATTTTAATTTTGAAGAAAATGCATAAAACCAAATGAAAAATAGTTTTTAGAAAAATGCATTTTAAACATAAAAATTAACTTATATCAGAATCCGGAATTTTATTGATTCAAATTACAATATTAGATATATAATGAATAATATTTTAATTTAATTCCAAATAAAATATATACATATGATTTTAAATTTCTTGATTTAATGTAAATAAGTAATAGTATTTGGAAAATCTTTATTTTTCACTATTTATTGAAAAATCAATCATTGTAGAAAGATACATAAATTCACTCTAAGATAATTTTGAAATGATAATTAAAAATATGATACCCATTTTTTTTAAAATTATTAGGAATAAGTTAATATAACCTCTCACAAAACATATAAAAACCATTTTTGAAGAAAACATGTTTTAAAATAATAAAAGGAATTTAGTAAATGTTGAGTGCTAATTTTATAAAAATCAATTAGTAAATTTATGTTGTATAGGTAATTTATATATATATTTCATAATCTGTTTAATCCTATTCATACAAAACAAATAAATGGATATGTTATAATGATCATATTTATATAATATCATTTCATGGTTCATTTAAGCTCAATGTTGCATGTTGTAAACACTATCGAACATTGTTTTGATTTAGATTATCAGAGTGTTTTGATTTAAATGATAATAGATTAGTTTATTTAGAGGATATATTCCCTAGGATTCTGAGGAATTCTCTTAGTAAAATCGTGCTATCTGTTCACTATTATTTCTCTCAATCACGAAAAAAATTGTTAATGATTTGGCTGACATATGGTATTCAAAATCCTTCTTAATTTTAAATTATAAATTTGGGATTATCATGGATATGATTATTTTGGAAAATATTTTTAATTAACCTAATTAATATTATGAAATGGGTAATGGATTTGAAATGGGGGAAGTGAACGTCATATGATTTGTATGACTTCTTTGTTATTTCACTTGAATTATTTCTTAAATTTATTTATATCTGTTTTGTTAAAATAATTTATTAATAATTTTCATGTAATTATTTAGTATATTTATAATTTATTAATTTAAATGAATATAGAAATAAAATATTGTTTTTAAATATCAATACTTTATTTTTGAGTTATAGTTGATAATTAAATAATGATACGTAATGTCATGTAATTTTTCCTTCTATAATAAATATATCTTAGTAGTTGTTTTAATTTTATAATTTTAATTTTATGTTAGTATTAATTATTTTTTCAATGTCTACATGCCTATATTGAAGTGACTGATGCAATATTAACATGATTTCCCTACCTATTTTAAGGATTCATGTTGAAATTTAACAAACAACATTTAGTTGGTAATGTAATAATGAGGAGAAGAATATAAAATTAATATATCTAATATTTTATGCATAAGTGTGGTGAAATATAGAGATCTTGTTTCTATTGTATATATGTATTATTATTATAAATGTTTAATGGGGAGATGATATTTTTTATGGTAGTGGTTGACTTGGTAAAGGTGGGATTGTTTGGTCGTTTTTATGGATTGTTGGTATGATTGTTGATGTGTAGTGCAAGGATATTGATTTGTTTTGCATATAGTTTCTTAGGAAATCAATATAAAAATTCATAATTAAAATAATTGAAATGAAATTTGGGGATGCATTGTTATGTTTTATATGGTGGGAATGAAATAATAAATGATAACATAGATAGATTCTATGTGGTAAATGACATGATAAATACTAAAGTAAAAGTGGTTGTGAAAAATTATAGTTAATATAAATATATATGGTCATATGAATACATTCAATGAATATGATTTATAAATATTTAGTTTGTAATGAAATATTAAATGGTATGTTTTATATTTGTTGTCTGGTTATGATGGGGTGGGTATGCATTTTTGGTAGAGGATATAATATTTGTTGGGTGAGGTGGTTATGTACAGGTGGTCTAGTGGTAGAGGGTGGATACTTAGGATGATCCTTTATGTTATTCCACAAAATTATATTTTATATTAATTATAATAAACCATCACCTTATATTATATTGGGGATCAATTTCTATATGAGGTTTTAGGTATTGAGTGCTTTCCACAAAATCAATGATGAATGCGCAATGGATGGATGGCTACTCTTTATTCCACACTCTCTTTTCCAGATATATAATTTCCTATAGTGACTTGAGGTTAGGGAATGTGATGATGTGAGTTCATAGTAGAGGAACACATGGAAAATGGATGTAATAGGAAGAAACTTGTACCTCCAGATCTGATACTGGTAAGATAACCTTTACATTCCTAGTTTGGATAACAACAAATATGACCCAATTTTTTCAATAAAAACAATTATGAAGTCAAAATGAAATATAAGATAACTTACAAACCCAAAGAAACTTTTAGGGTCAGAGTTTTATAGAATTTGGAAAGACTTTTAACAACTTGGGATAATGAATTTTTTTTATAAAGATCAACTTCATCTACCACTATACCCATATTTCCATACTTTTTGTTCTGCCTTAAACATGTCCCATTATATTCTAGAAATATACAACCTTTCTAAACACTCATCATTTAGAAAAACTATTGTTAACACAATAAAAAGAAACATAATAAAGGGTGATATTAGTTGTGAAGTAAGGGTAATCATGCTAGATATCAATCGATAATAATATTAAACAATAAGAAAATTAAAAGGGTATAAGGTCATGAAAATAAATTAAAAGGTTAATAACCAGTCTCGAAAATATTATAGACATTAGTTATAGAATAAGAAATGATCTTTTCAAAATAAATGAAACATAAAAATGTGAATTAATCATAAACTAATCACTAACTATAATTTCATTTCATAAACGAGTGTGGAATGATCATTAGTAAAAAAACTATTTTATATTCCAAGGTTTTTACCAAGACCCTTAGACATGATATCAACACATATTTCCCATAATAGATCATGCTCATTGACCTGTTTCCCAGAACTATATCTGGTGATATAATAATTTACCCAATTAATTAGAGGTAGATATAATTCCCACCAATCACATAATGAAAATAGGATGTATATGTTCCATGTGATCATAAATTGTTAATCAAATCAAGTCCCATTAAATGAAATGAGTTTCATAATCATTTCCCCATAGAATAACCAATAAAAAAATAGGTTTCATAAAAATATAATCATTTCACTGATAACATGAAACATACAAAGAAAGAATAAATTTAGTATCCTTAGATCTTATCTCCAGTAGTGTTTAAATAATATAAAAGGAATCCATATTATATGTAAAAATATTTTGAAAGATAACATGGAATAATTCTTGAGGAAAAAAACTTTTCTATTTTAACATAATTGTTTTTAAAATAAATAAGGATTTATAAATGAAAAAAATCTATTTTAAACAAAATCATTAAATTTTTAAGGGAAGATTAAAATAATTGGAGCATCCTTGTAGCAGAAAATTTCATTCTTTCTGTAAAAGTTAAAAAAATACATTTCACACTTTTATAAGAATTTTAAAAAATTATCTTATTCAGAAAATTATAGGTATATTCCTTTTGTTGTTTTGGTAAAAATAAAAAAAATGGTAAAAGGAATCTAAAAAATCATTATAGAATAGTAAAATAGGTTTGAATTTTTTTTACAAAACATAGAAAATGAATAAAAATATTCAACAGTGGAGACTTAAACATAAACAATCCCCAATAGTAATGAGATTGTGAAATAAACCCTTATCAGTTTGGTATTATTTGAATCATAATCAAAATGAAATAAAGAAACTTATATGGATATCTATAAACCATAATATTAATGATATGAATCATAAAATAAATTCATGGAATGTATATACAACACAAATTAGAAACATTTTATATATAATGCATGTGTCCCATAGAAATAAAAGTTAGATGAAAATCCCTTACCATAATCCCGATTTATCCCATAAATTATTTATCTCTTGGAATAATAAAAATAGAATAATTTGTAATTTCTTAATGCTCTCTTTATTTTATTATTATTATTTTTATATCACTTATTTTCATGTTATACACATTTATATTATTATTGAACTTCAAATAAGATATTTTTTTTAATATTCTGTTCATATGTTCGGAATGACTTTGGTAGGTTGATTTTGGTCATAATGCTCCTTATTACATTAAAAATAGAATAATAATCATGAAATAATTATATTTTCTTATACATAAATTATAATTTAAAATCAAACAACTAAACATGGTTATGCAAAATTAACTACGTAACAATTATTGATATAGTTTGATGTATGTACAATTTTTCAACGATCATTCTGGATAGATGATAATTATTGATTTATATTTCTTGAATAATCATGATATAATAAATTTCATTTTAATTATTTAAAAATAAACACACAAAAACACACTCACTCTCACACACACACACACACATATATATATATATATATATATATATATATTCCATCAATGTGATTTCATTATGAAAAACGAATCACATCACTTCTTGGATATAATATTCCATATGTACACAGAAATAAAATTTTCATATTCAGTGCGTGAAATTATAAGAAGATAAATTATATATTATGTTTTGAAAATTTTAAATATGTCATGAATATCTTATATAATCATTAATTTCATCACTATATAAAGTCATTAGAGAAAGTTATTGAAATATATTTATATTATTTTGTGTGGCACCAGTCCACCATATACACAATCGATGAATTATTTTAAAATTTAATGAATGTCATAGATAGATATTGGTTATTATTTTTACATAATAACATTTCAGTATATAGAGTATAATTTTTTATTTTTTCATGTTTGAATAATATTTTAAGGAGTTATAAGAAGAAGCAGAACTAAAATTAAAGGATATAAATTATACGTATTCTTTGGAAAAACAACTTTTATTTACACGTTAAGACTTGTAAGGATGATATTAAGCATAAAACAAGGACTCTAGAGTAATGTGTTTGGTTGTACTAAGAAATTTATTTGGGGATTGGATGAGCCAAGTGTGCTTATTTTGTTTTATGTAATTATAGGAATAGGTTCCCTTTTATAAGAGAGTAGAGGGGTACTCTTGTGATTTCCGAAAATATTAAATTAATTTAAATGTCTGTTAAATTAGAAAATAGACCCAAAGTGAGTTATTTAGAGGAGTATATGAGTAATTGTTACAAATCAAATTTTAATATAAAATCTAGATACGTTTTTAATATATTTATAACCATATCATTGGTTATAACCAATATTTAAGCCCATTAACTCTACCCATAATAACATGAATTTATACTCTATGAGGATTAATAGAGTTACTATAAAATGAAAAGAAATCAAATAAATAGATCATGGTTGATATTTTAAGACATATCATAATAAATGGTATCAATATAAAATTTCTCAGGATTTTTTTATCATTTAATAAAATATTATTTACTATAATATATCCATAATGTCAATTTTTATAACTATTCACACCATTGAATTTGATAATATCAAGAAAAAAAATAAATTATACATTTTTTAATATATCCCTAATAATGCATGATAATCTATAATTCTTTTGTTGACATTATTTATCTCAAATTATATTTATTGTAATATCTTTTATATAATATATTTTATTTTTTAAATAATTGAATAATAAGTGCATAAATTTTTTGAAAGAATTTAATGTCCTTGTTTTTTCACTAAAAATAAAAAACAATTATCTGGATAAAAATTAATATATATTTAAAATTAATATTTATTGTTTAGCATGTTTTCTAGTAATCACAGGTTAAAAATATTTTAGTGACTAAAAATATTTTATTTATTAAAAATAAGATTGTGACATGTTTTTGTTTTCCTTAAATAAAATATTATAGAGGTCAAAATCTTATCAAAGTGGCCCCTAATAATTATAAATTGTATCTTTGGATTATTATAGATGATTTAATGGCATCCAATAATTTTTTTTTCAAATTCTAATGTAATTTTATTGTCCTTATAATTTTATTTTAAACCATTAATTACCCGATTTACCCTTTAATGGGGTTAAAAAATTAGTAATTTTATTATTTAGATTAATAAAAAATTAACTATTTAATAAATATGGAATCAATGATTTCAAATATGAAATCAATTTTTCAAAATTCAACAACCAAAGTGGTATAATTTAATTTAAAATAAAACTTGAACTACAAAACATGAAATTGTTTTTTTGCAAAATTTTCTTTTTTTAAATATATATTGTTTTTATACTAAATTCAAGTATAAATTAAATATAAAAAATTATAATTTAATTAATTTAAATTATAAATAGATAATTTTATTTTTATGCTAATCCGAAATATAATTTTTCTTTTTAAATAATTTTAAATTAAAATAAAATTTTTAACTAAATTATGTATTTTTAACTATTTATTGAAAAGCCAATATTTTTAGAAAATTATCAAAAACAAATTTAAAGATAATTTTGACATGATAGATAAAAAATGGAACAAATTTTTTCAAATAGAATTTCTATATCATTTATAAATTAATTGAAACATTCACCCATAAAAATTATGAAAACTTATTTTTTTAGAAAACTTAATCTTGATGAATAAAAAAACATTAACAAAAATTAAGTGAATACTTCCTAATTATATTAATGAAATTTATTTTGATTATGAAATTAAAATTTATTTCATAAATCTTTTATTGTTATTTAAAACCTCCAATTTAATGGCTCGGTTATATTTGTCTCCTTTATATAATAATGGTTTTTTTTTCATTGAAGCACAGTGTTGCATATATTGTACAATATTGAACCTAATATTTCCTTTTTAAAATATATGGGGATTAAATTAAACACCGTTTAATAAATTTAATCATAATGACCTGATCTCAGTCACAGTAACAGTGGTTTGATTTTTTGAAATTATTTTTTTTTTGAAATTAAATATCTTAAAAAGGGTCATTAAAACTTCCACTTAAAAAGAGAGAAAGAGAAGTATGAAGGTCATCTGAAAAAATAACTAGTTTTCTATGTATGAAAGAATTTTTTGGAAGTGAAAAAATGGATATAAAAGAGAAAACAAAATCCTAATAACTAATAAACAGTAATAGGGAACTTGGTCATGATAAATTCTACCATCACAATATCGTAAATTTATGATGGGTTAAAATTCCATTGATTTCTTAGTAAAAAAATTAAATGGATACATTTTCTTCAAAGATAATTTTCCTAGAGTCGAGGAGTTAATTTACTACTTATTCTATGAACATGATGTAATTTAATTATAAAAATTGTATTGTTTCATACTTAAATCAATTTCCTCCACAATCTCATCTTTTCCACCGAATAATGAGTATTTAACTCAAATTGTTTTATCAGATAAATAACTAAAATTCATTTCTAATTGATCTAATAACCCAAAATACATATAAAACTATATTACTCATATCATTATGCATTAAAAAATAAAAAATATTCAAACACAATAAGACAATTCTCTAAAGAATAAACCATCATATAAGGAACAGTACTATAATCCCTGAAATTCCATAGTAATACAAAAATTTCAATATAGATAATTTAATATAATAATTAATACATTCTCATAAATGTCATAAAAATAATCAAAATTAATCTTACTATAATCTTCATAATTAATATTTTTAACCTCAATGGTTATCTTATGGATTTCATTTTTATCCCACAACTTTAATAACCCAAAATTACCAAAAACTAAAATATCATATATAACCTAATGTTTAAAAATAACTATAAAAACATGTCTACCAAATGTAAAAACATTGACCTCAAATATTTATTCATGTTAAACCAAAGGGTTACATATACGTATCCCAAAATATTATTATCCTCCTAAAACTTCCATCACTTAAAACCTCAAAATGTATGTTTATCTCCCTGAAGAGAGGATCAACATAAAACTTATATACCCATTATGGTATCTATTAATCATTAATGAACACCTCATGAAAACATCACACTATCTAAAATTTTCTGAATCCTGATCTAGTACCAACAATAACATCATGAAAACTGATATTTTAGATCCACTGATAGAAACATGAACTTTACATTTGTGGATCTGGTCCTAATAAATAGGAACGAATTTTTTCCACAACAATTTACAATTTCAAATAGAAATATTGTAACACTTACATGCCTAAGGACCATTTTGGGTTAGAGTTTAAGCGAATTAGGAAAACAATTTACAACTTGGTTTCATGAATCGCTATTTCAAAAGGATCAACATCATCTCCCACTATATCCATATTTTCATAGTCTATATAATGTATTAAACATATCCTATAAAACTAATCACATATAAAAACATTATAAACAAATATCATTTATAATCATTTCTCATAACCTGTGAAAAATAAATATAAAAAAGGGTGAGATCAGATGATCATTAATTTTAAGCAAGGGAGATATCAATCAATAATTAAATGAAATAAAGAGATAATAATAAGGGTATAAGATGAAGAAAATAACAAAAAAGTTTCATACCAAATCTCACAAATATCATAAACATGAGTCATGGAATAAAATATTAACATTTAAAAATAAATGAATCATAAGAATTAGAATTTTTCATAAGTAAATCTGAAAAATAAGTTCATGACATTAATGTGTGTAGAATAATTGGAACATCCCAAGTAAGTAATGAATAATATATATTTTTATCTATGTCTATTAATGAATTAGATAGTGTTTTAGAGGCATAAAATGAAAATAAATCCAATCTTAAGCATGAAATACACTAATATTCTTAAAAGATTGTTTTACTGCCTTATGATGGAAAACCCTTTTTAAATCTATCATTTGAAAATTTTATAAACTATGTTTGTCAAAATAAACTTATTCTTTATGATTGGGACATCAAAATTTACTTTTTTTGAATTTTTGGTATTTTTCTGACAATGTTCATTTTTTAATGAATAGTGAAAAATACTGCATTTTACATCAAAACTGCTTTTTAATCTAATTTATTTATATGATTAGATTATCTATTGAATTTGTTTTGAATTGAAATTAAAATATATTTCTACCATTAAATCCAATTGTGATCTTTTAAATTAATTTCACTTTGAAATCAGACTTAAACTAGTATCAATCTTTTGATACTTATTGTTTCATAAAAACACGCTATTTGCTATGACAGCAGGAATTAATTATTAAATTAATTAATGTGACTTATATGTTTTGAATTTTTTAAAATAGACTTCATTTTTGAATTCAGAATATCAAATATAGCTTAGGGTGAAGTTTTGGTAATTTTCTGAAAAACTCCAATTTTTGATGAATAGTGAAACCACTAAGTGGTAATCAAGAAAACTGATTTTTCAGTTAAATGATAGTTTACCACTAATGTGTATTTAATTTTAAAAATCCGACATACATGGTTGTAATTAGTATGTAAAATGTGGTTCAATGAGATTAAAATAATTTTTTGGTGAATAGTAACTTATTTAGTTTTTAATCGCGATTAGTGGTAATTAGTGTAGTTTAAGGTAAAAATAATGTTTTAATAGTATGGGATGAGCTTGACACATGTCCTAACCTCATTTTTTGTGTGACGGCCGACCAAGAAAAGCCATGGGTCAACTTGGGGACCCCATGGAGCCACTTTGGTTGGGAAATGACATAAATAACTTTTTATTTGATGTAAAAGTAAAAATGACACAAACATCATATGTTTTACAAAAACAATTTTTACATGGTGTTATAAAAATCCAATTTTTGATTATAAATAGTCATTGGAAATATAAAAAGATTTCCTACATCATAGTGTTTTGTTTATAATTTTTAGACTTTATATAAATTAAATTATTTATGACATCATGATGATGCTGGGATGACCTCATTATTTAACGATTTAAATAAAATGGAAAGATAATGTAATATCTAAAAGCTACACATGTCCAAAACCTATTGGTTGGGTAGATTTATAATACTTATCATCTTATCTTCGAAATATATCAATGTGGGACCTTATAAATTCGAAACACTTTTGAAAATAAAATAATAGTTTCATGATTTCCAAAAGTGCCCCTCCTCTCCTCTTATAAAAGGCCCCCACCTCTACCTCATTTCACACACTCCTCAAGCCTTTGGATCGGCCAAACCATGCCCATTTACTCTCTTCACATCCCTCTCCTCATCCTAGAGGATTCCATTTGGGCATAATCTTTTCAAAGGAAGCCTTTAGGATCAAATCAAAAGGAGTTACACTTTTAAAGGTAATTCATTCTCTCATGTTCATTTGTTTTATTTTGCTTCTCCAACCCCATAAAATATTTTTATTTACTTCTTTTGTAACAACACCAGTATCTTAAATATACTAGGATGTTGTTATAAGATTTATTCGAGCTACACTGTCACACAACTACATCAAATGGTTAAAGAACATACGGTTTCCGTGGACGGCGAAATTGTGCCTCCCGAAACGATGATTTTTCAATACTCATTTAACACCTTCAAAGGTGGACATTATGATGTCACTATTTTTATATATGATATATAATATGTTTATGTTTTCCTTAAGATTCTGTGTTTTTTTATTTTCGGCATACCTTTATGGTTTCAATTATGGGTAAACGCGATATCTTTATTTTAGGAAGTGCGGACTACCGCCCCCTCAAAGTGATTTGATTCGTTAAATACCATATGTGGGACATATAAAGGATGGAACTATGATATTATATATGATATTATACTTGAATTATAATATACTATTATATAATTATGATTCCATTCCAGAAAATACGAAATAGAAATGGAAGTAGCGTTCATGCGTACGTACGGCTTACCGTCTCCATGAACGGTGCATTTCATTTCTTACCTCTAAATGATAATATAATATTATAAATGCATGCATGTACTAGAAATATATGACTTATATAATATCTACATCATGAATACCATTCTGGATATAATGGATACATGAACAACTTGTAATTATAAAGGGATTATTTTTGACTCAAGTACCAATGATCGTTAAAACGACCGTTATTAACTTAAATAATTACATAGTGTTCATGACATGGCAATAAGTGATATAAAAGGAATAATGAACTTGAAAAAGGTTCGTAAACAAGTAGAAATTAACTCAAGTTTATTATTCCGGACATTAAAGAACGACCGAGTCAAGTCGGACCCGAGGTATGGGACTTCGTCTCAATCTCCTTTCATTGAGGCATATTTTGTTTTATACACAACCTTCTTTTATAAGGTGTATAAAACCCTTTGACTTTTACATTTATTCAAAAGGAATCTTTTTTATACGAAGCGTTTACTAAACGACAAAAGGGAATGCTTTTGTCGTACGTATGCGGCGACAACGACTTCTCCGCCGTCGTGACCATTATTTGAGTTTTGGATTCCTCTATAAGCCATACCATGTTTTTAAAAGAAAAATAAATACCATGTTTTACTTTTATTTTATTTTGGTATTGAAAATGGTTTTCATAATGTCTTTATATCAATGTGTTGTATTGATATCTTGTGATTGAAAGGTGGAAATGTTATGTTTCCTTTATGCATGTCTTATGTGATACGATTATGTTGAGGTTCTTGGGAATTATTATGAAGACGGGTGGTTCCGTGATAAACTAAGGGCTGGTGAGCCCGATATAGCTCTCTAATGCATTGGGTAACGCGAAGGAGTGAAACGTTAAGGTTTCTCCAAAGAGATTTAGGGAATATACTGTGATGGGTATTCCAAACGTAACCAAGAGGGTTACTCCCTACGTAGAAATGTTATGAATGCCTCAAGTTACCTTTATGTCTTATGATTTCAATGATTTACTCATGATTTGATGAGGTATGTTAATGTGCTTATGTTATATGGGTAAAGTATGATTTCACTCTTATGTATATATGTACCCATGTTTCCTTTCCATGTTTTTATAACCCATACTGAGCTTTTTATGCTCCTCCCAAGTTTGTTTTGAAATGATTTTCACAAGTAAATGGAAAGTTACATGATATAATGATAGTGTCAAGGAAGTGTCAAGAAAAAATCCATGTTTTATTTTAAATATGTTTCCATTGATGGGAATGAAGAATACTATCTTTATGTAACCACTTTGTTTATATGCGGAATGTAATGCAAGTTTTATGATCTAATTCTCTAAAACTATAAACCCGAAAAGATCCTCAATGTGTAATCTTTTAATAACTCAAGATTAAGTAAGGTTTAAGGCTGGGGCCTTATAGTTGGTATTAGAGGTCGGTTTAGATAACTTTAGGAGTTAGAATTCTATTAAATGATTATACAAATTTTTTTTTTTTTTGTAATGATATAGAATTTTAAGATTACCATGTTGTTTCATCTAAGACATGTTTGTTCAGAATGGGTTTCCGCAGAGGAAATAGGGAAGCAGTGCTAGGAAGGCATACAGAAGGAAATAACCTTCCGAATCAGCATCCTGAGATGGTCGGAATTGGAACCGAAGAGTTTGTTGCAGTAATGGTGTAGTTGACTCAGTCTATAAATGGTGGTGGTATCCATGCACGAGATCAGCCAGATCAGCCACAGAGGAACATGTCAGTGGTGGAACATTTCATGGGGAAACATCCCCCATCATTCAGAGGATCATCTGACCCTGTGTTAGCTGAAGGGTGGATTAAAGCACTGGAGAAGATTTTAGATGTCATGGGGTGTTTAGACAATCAAAAGGTTAGTCTTGCCATTTACCGTTTGGAGGGTGAGGCAGATCAGTGGTGGTCGATGGTTAAAAATATCAGGGACGCTGATGAGATTGATGCTCTCGACTGGGATGAATTCAAAGGTATGTTTCTTTAGAAGTATTTTCCTAAGGATGTTCAACTTAGGATGGAAAAAAAATTCTTGGAATTGAGGCAAGAGGAAGACTCAGTGGCTGCCTATGAGGAAAGGTTCACTCGATTTCCAAGGTATGCTCCAAATTTTATCCGAGACCTTGATAGTAAAATCAATCGTTTTTAATCAGGATTAAAGCCAAAATATCGAAGGGAATTAGCTTCTCGTGAGTTTAAAAGTTATGAAAAGCTTGTTCGATGTGCTGAGAAGGTGGAAATGGAGTTTTCTGATGACCAAGTGTTCTATAACAACCAGCAGAAGAAGAGACCGAGGTGGCAGGAGAAAGGTAAGAATTCTTCAAAAAAGTCTAATGGTAAGAAAACTAAGTTTCCAGTTTGTGATAAATGTGGCAAAAGGCATGCTGGGGAATGTCTTCTGATTTCTGGAAAGTGCTACTGATGTGGTAAGATGGGACATAAGGCTCGTGATTGCACTGAAAAGGATCAAGGTGAAGGTAAGAACAAATTTGATTTACAGTTAGTGAAATGTTATAAGTGCAATGAGATGGGTCACTATGCAAATGAGTGTCCGACAAAGATCTTGAGTGATGGGAAGCAGTTAGACTACAAGCAGAAAGGGGTGGTGAAATCCTTTGCAACTACTTCAGTAGATGTCGGGCCGTCAAATGAAGTTGTATCAGGTACTTTGTTTTTTTTTTCAGATTATGCCAGTGTGTTGTCTGATTCGGGGTCTACACATTCTTTCATCTCTGAAAACGTTTCTAGTAAAATGGGAATACCATCTCAAGAAATGACTCCTGAACTTTTGGTAAAAACACCTGGGGGGAATGTTGAGGCAAAAAGAATTTATAATAATCTTCCTATCCTTATCTGTGGAAAGAACCTACTTGCAAAACTTATTGTTCTACCTCTAGTAGAGTTTGATGTTATCATGGGTATGGATTGGCTCTCTATCTACCATGATAAGATTGACTGTAGAGCTAAAGAAGTTTCTTTTCATAAAGACTTTCATTTTGTGTACAAGAATGAACCCTTACTGTTGATAACTTATCAAGAGGCCAAGAAACTTGTAAAAGATGGAAATGAATGTTACCTTGCACACATCATTGAAAATAAAGGAACTGTTCAAATTAATGATGTGCCAGTGGTAAATGAGTATCCTAATGTTTTTCCTGATGAGTTTCCTGGAATAATACCAGATCGGGAAGTGGAGTTTACTATTGACTTAGTTCCTGATGCTAAGCCAATTTCAAAACCCCCTTATCGAATGACTCAAATTGAAATATTAGAGTTGAAGGAGCAATTGCAAGATTTATTAGAGAAAGGTTTCATTTGACCTTGCACATAACCATGGGGTGATCCTCTTTTATTTGTTAAAAAGAAAGATGGTTCTATGAGACTTTGCATTGATTATAGAGCCTTGAATAACATTACTGTTAAGAACAAATATCCTTTTCCTCATATCGATGATTTGTTTGATCAGCTCTAGGGAGCTTAGTTTTTTTCAAAGATTGACCTGAGATCGGGGTACCATCAGCTGAAGGTAAAGAAGGCAGATATTCCGAAGACCGCGTTTCGTACGAGATATGGCCATTATGAATTTGTAGTAATGCCTTTTGGGATAACCAATGCACCTGCTGTATTCATGGACTTAATGAATAGAATTTTCCATGAGTTCTTGGATAAGTTTGTGGTGGGTTTCATTGATGATATTTTGGTGTTTTCTAAAAGTAAAGAGGAGCATGAAAGACATTTAAGGGTTATCTAGCAAACATTAAAAGAAAAGAAATTGTATGGGAAATTCGGAAAATGTGAGTTTTGGTTGTAACAAATTTCTTTCCTTGGCCACATTGTTTCAAAAGATGGCATAACTGTTGATCCTGCAAAAACAAAGTTGTGGAAGAATGGCCAAGACCGACAAATGTAACCGAGATTCATAGCTTCCTTGGTTTGAAGGGCTATTACCGAAGGTTTGTTAGAATTTTTTCACGGTTATCTAGTCCAATGACTAAGCTAACTCGGAAGGGTGTTAAGTTTATCTGGACAAAAGAATGTGATGATTGTTTTCAGGAATTGAAAAGAAGATTGGTGAATGCTCCAGTTTTGGCACTACCTTCCAGGAATGGTGAGTTTGTTATATATAGTGATGCTTCATTGAAAGGACTTGGTTGCGTTCTAATGCAGAATGATCAGGTAATTGCTTATGCTTCACGACAATTGAAAACACATGAGGTGAATTACCCTACACATGATTTGGAATTAGCTGCTGTTTTTTTTGCTTTGAAAATTTGGAGGCATCATTTGTATGGAGTAAAGTGTGAAATATATACTGATCACAAAAGTTTAAAGTATATATTCACTCAGAAAGAATTGAACATGAGACAAAGGAGATGACTAGAATTAATCAAGGATTATGATTGTACAATTCATTACCATCCAGGAAAAGCAAATAAAGTGGCTGATACTTTGAGTCGAAAAAGTAATACTTCATTAGCAATGTTGCGTTGGGAACGTGATCCTTTGGTTAAGGATTTGATGAACTTTGGCATAGAAGTTGTTGGTGAAGGATGTTCTTCTGTTTTGTTTCAGGTATCAGTGAGATCATCTCTATTAGACAGAATCAAGCAAGCACAGAAGCAAGACAGTGAGTTGCAGAAAAAGGTAGAGCTGTTTCAGAAAGGTAAGTTGCCTGAATTCAACATTGATAATGATTGTGTTTTGAGATTTGGGAAGAGATTGTGTGTGCCTTGTGATTCACAGTTGAAGAGAGAGTTGTTATGTGAAGCTCATAGTTCTCCGTTTCCAGTTCATCCTGGCAGTACTAAGATGTACAGAGATCTGCGGGAGTATTACTGGTGGGATGGAATGAAAAGAGATATTGCTGATTTTACTGTGAAGTGTTTGACATGTCAATAGGTTAAAGCAGAGCGGTAGTTACCGAATGGGATGCTTCAGCCTTTATCAGTGCCAGAGTGGATATGGGAGAATATATCCATGGAATTTGTTGTGGGATTGCCGAAGACATCTCGAGGTAATAATGCAATCTGGGTTATTGTTGATCGCTTGACCAAATCTGCTCATTTCCTTGCTATACAAGATACTTTTTCCCTAGAAGAACTTTACCGTTTCTATATTAAAGAGATAGTCAGGTTACATGGAGTTCCTCTCTCCATTGTATCTGATCGTGATCCCAGGTTGACTTCTAACTTTTGGAAGGGCCTTCAGAGGTCGTTGGGTACTGAATTAAATTTTAGTACAGCTTATCATCCTCAATAAGAAGGGCAGTCAGAACGAACAATTCAGACATTGGAGGATATGCTACGAGCTTGTTCTATGGATTATCAGGGAAGTTGGGACCAACATCTTTCTTTGGTTGAATTTTCATATAATAACAGTTTTCATTCCAGTATACAGATGGCACCATTTCAGGCATTATATGGGAAGCGGTGTCGAACTCCAGCTTTCTGGGATGAAGTGGGTGAAAGGAAGTTTATGGGACCAGAATTGGTAGAAGAGTTGGCCGAAAAAGTTCAGATGATTTAGAAACACATGAGAGCAGCTCAGAGCAGGCAGAAGAGTTATGCGGACAACAAGAGAAAGGATCTCTCTTTTGAGGTAGGTGATCATGTTTTTCTCAAAGTCTCACCATGGAAAAGTGTGATGAGATTTGGTAAGAAAGGAAAGCTGATTCCAAGGTTTATTAGACCATATGAAAATCTGGAGAAAGTTGGATCAGTTGCTTACCGAGTGGATTTACCTCCGAGTTTATCTTAGGTACACAATGTTTTTCACGTTTCGATGTTGAGAAAGTATATGCCAGATCCATCTCATGTTTTGAGTCCAGAGGTAGTTCAGCTGGAAGAGAACCTATCTTATGAGGAACAACCGGTCTAGATTCTTGACCACAGGGAGAAAGTGTTATGGAATAAGGTGATTCACCAGGTAAAGGTTTTGTGGAAAAACCACATGATTGAAGAGACAACATGGGAATCTGAAAATGCAATGAGGGATAAGTACCCCCATTTATTTGATAAGTAAATAAATTGCGGGGACACAATTTTCTAAAGGGGGGAAGGATGTAACATCCCAGGTAAGTAATGAATAGTAGATATTTTTATCTATGTCTATTAATGAATTAGATAGTGTTTTAGAGGCTTAAAATGAAAATAAATCCAATCTTAAGCATGGAATACACTAATATTCTTAAAAGATTGTTTTACTGCCTTATGATGGAAAACCCTATTTAAATCTATCATTTGACAATTTTATAAACTATGTTTGTCAAAATAAACTTATTCTTTATGATTGGGACATCAAAATTTACTTTGTGTGAATTTTTGGTATTTTTCTGACAATGTTCATTTTTTAATGAATAGTGAAAAATACTGCATTTTACATCAAAACTGCTTTTTAATCTAATTTATTTATATGATTAGATTATCTTTTTAATTTGTTTTGAAGTGAAATTAGAATATATTTTTACCATTAAATACAATAGTGGTCGTTGGAATTAATTTCACTTTGAAATCGGACTTAAACGAGTATCAATCTTTTGATACTTATTGTTTCATAAAAACACGCTATTTGCTCTGACAGCGGGAAATAATTATTAAATTAATTAATGTGACTTATATGTTTTGAATTTTGTAAAATAGACTTAATTTTTGAATTCAGAATATCAAATATATTTTAGGGTGAAGTTTTGGTATTTTTCTGAAAAACACCAATTTTTGATGAATAGTGAAACCACTAAGTGGTAATCAAGCAAACTGATTTTTCAGTTAAATGAAAGTTTACTACTAATGTGTATTGAATTTTGAAAATCCGACATACATGGTTGTAATTAGTATTTAAAATTTGGTTCAATGAGATTAAAATAATTTTTTGGTGAATAGTAACTTATTAAGTTTTTAATCGCGATTAGTGGCAATTAGTGTAGTTTAAGGTAAAAAATAATGTTTTAATAGTATGATATGAGCTTAAAACATGTCCTACCCTCATTGGTTGTGTCATGGCCGACCAATAAAAGCCATGGGTCAACTTGGGGACCCCATGGAGCCACTTTGGTTGGGAAATGACATAAATAACTTTTTATTTAATGTAAAAGTAAAAATGACACAAACATCATATGTTTTACAAAAACAATTTTTACATGGGGTTATAAAGATCAGATTTTTTATTATAAATAGTCATTGGAAAGATAAAACGATTTCCTAGATCATAGTATTTGTTTTATAATTTTTAGACTTTAAATAAATTAAATTATTTATGACATCATGATGATGCAGCGATGACCTCATTATTTAACGATTTAAATAAAATGGAAAGATAATGTAATATCTAAATCCTACACATGTCCAAAACCTATTGTTTGGGTATATTTCTAAGCCTTATCATCTTATATTTGAAATATATCAATTTGGGACTTTAGAAATTCTAAACACTTTTGAAAATAAAATAATAGTTTCATGATTTCTAAAAGTTCCCCTCCTCTCCTCTTATAAAAGGCCCCCACCTCTACCTCATTTCACACACTCCTCAAGCATTTGGCTGGGACAACCCCTGCCCATTTACTCTCTCCACATCCCTATCCTCATCCTAGAGGATTCCCTTTGGGCATAATCCTTTTAATGGAAGCCTTTAGGCTCAAATCAAAAGGAGTTACACTTTTAAAGGTAATTCATTCTCTCATGTTCATTTGTTTTATTTTGCTTCTCCAACCCCCTAAACTCTTTTTATTTACTACTTTTGTAACACAACCAGTATCTTAGATATAATGGGATGTTGTTATAAGATTTATTCGAGCTACACTCTCACACAACTACATCAAATGGTTAAAGAACATACGGTTTCCGTGGATGACGAAATTCTGCCTCCCGAAACGATGATTGTTCAATACTCATTTAACACCTTCAAAGGTGGCCATTATGATGTCAATATTTTTATATATGATATATAATATGTTTATGTTTTCATTAAGCTTCTGTTTTTTTCATTTTGGGCATACCATTATGGTTTCAATTATGGGTAAACACGATAGCTTCATTTAAGGAAGTGCGGACTACCGCCCCCTCAAAGTGATTTGATTCGTTAAATACCATATGTGGGACTTATAAAGGATGGAACTATTATATTATAAATGATATTATACTTGAATTATAATATACTCTTATATCATTATGATTCCATTCCAGAAAATACGAAATAGAAATGGAAGTAGCGTTCATGCGTACGTACGGCTTACCGTCTCCATGAACGGTGCATTTCATTTCTTACCTCTAAATGATTATGTAGTATTATAAATGCATGCATGTACTGGATATATATGACTTATATAATATCTACATCATGAATAGCATTCTGGATATAATGGATACACGAACAACTTGTAATTATAAAGGGCTTATTTTTGACTCAAGTACCAATGATCGTTAAAACGACCGTTATTAACTTAAATAATTACATAGTGTTCATGACATGGAAATAAGTGATATAAAAGGAATAATGAACATGAAAAAGGTTTGTAAATAAGTATAAATTAACTCAAGTTTATTATTCAAGACATTAAAGAACGACCGAGTCAAGTCGGACCAGAGGTATGGGACTTCGTCTCAATCTCCTTTCATTGAGGCATATTTTGTTTTATACACAACCTTCTTTTATACGGTGTATAAACCCCTTTGACTTTTACATTTATTCAAAAGGAATCTTTTTTATATGAAGCGTTTACTAAACGACAAAAGGGAATGTTTTTGTCGTACGTATGCGGCGACAATGACTTCTCCGCCGTCGTGACCATTATTTGAGTTTTGGCTTCCTCTACAAGCCATACCTTGTTTTTAAAAGAAAAATAAATACCATGTTTTACTTTTCTTTTATTTTGGTATTGAAAGTGGTTTTCATAAAGTCTTTATATCAATGTGTTGTATTGATATCTTGTGATTGAAAGGTGGAAATTTTATGTTTCCTTTATGCATGTTTTATGTGATACGATTATGTTGAGGTTCTTGGGCATTATTATGAAGACATGTGGTTCCGTGATAAACTAAGGGCGGGTGAGCCCGATATAGCTCTCCAATGCATTGGGTAATGCGAAGGAGTGAAACTTTAAGGTTTCTCTGAAGATATTTAGGGAATATACTGTGATGGGTATTCCAAACGTAACCAAGAGGGTTACTCCCTACGTAACAATGTTATGAATGCCTCAAGTTACCTTTATGTCTTATGATTTCAAAGATTTACTCATGATTTGATGAGGTATGTTAATGTGATTATGTTTTATGGGTAAAGTATGACTTCACTCTTATGTATATATGTACCCATGTTTCCTTTCCATGTTTTTATAACCCATACTGAGCTTTTTATGCTCATCCCAAGTTTTTTTTGAAATGATTTTCACAGGTCAAGGGAAAGGTACATGATATGATGATAGTGTCAAGGAAGTGTCAAGAAAGAATCCATGTTTTATTTTAAATATGTTTCCATTGATGGGAATGAAGAATAATATCTTTATTTAACCACTTTGTTTATATGTGGAATGTAATGCTAGTTTTATGATCTAATTCTCTAAAACTCTAAACCCGAAAAGATCCTCAATGTGTAATCTTGTAATAACTCAAGATTAAGTAAGGTTTAAGGCTAGGGCCTTATAATAATCATATGTATAGAAACCATTTAATATATCATGGTAAATTTCTATTAACATTAGATCTAGAATCTACTCCTATTTCCCATAATTGGTCATACACATCTACTTATTTCATATAATATATTAAGCTCATCGACTTTTTTTCCCATAACTATTTCATGAGATGTAAAACCTTACCCAATTAATTTAAGAGAGATAAATGTCCCACAAAACACATAATAAAAACAATACATATGTGTCCAAATTAATCACAAATAATTCATCATACTTGAACCCATGAAGGGAAATTGGTTTCATAAACATTTAACAATAGAATAACCCTTGGGAAAAATGGGTTTCATAAAAATTTCATATTTTCACCATAAAAATAAAAAATCCAGATAAATAATAAGGATTTTATCCTTATATAACAACCCTGATAATGTTTATGTAACATAAATGGATGTAATATTATATAGAAATTGATTTCAAAAATCACTTGGAATAATTTCTAAGGAAATTGACCATTCTACATTAAAAAAATTGTTAATGAAAAGATACACTGTTATAAATTAAAACATTTTATTTGAATAAAATAAATTTAAACTTGTAAATGAATAATATTATTTCTAAGGTTTCAGGATAGTGAGAAATTATGTTCATGCTATTTGTGGTAAAAAACATTCCTTTCACACCGTTAAAGAAATCAAAAAGTACATGGTTTTAAAAATAACTGGAAGATTGATTTTAAAACATTTTTTAAAAGTTAGAAAAAGGTAATATAACATTAAAAATAATTATATAATAATGAAAAAATCTATGAAAATATTTTAGAAAAATGGATATGGAAGAGTTATATTCCCCATTGGGGGCTTAAATCTTCATAATCCCGAATAATAAGATGATTATGAAAGAAACGATTACCCCTTTGGTACCATTTGAATAAAAAAACCCATGAAAAAAATAATTTTATACAGATATGAATGTATAAAATTTTTTATTTATATGAATCATAAAATTCATTCATAGGAAGTATATACCCCACATAAAATAAACAAGTAGTCTATAAGGAATACTCTCCATATAAATAAAAGTGATATGAAAATCCTTTACCTTGAGTCTTATTCTTTTCGTATCACTTATTTCCATGTTACATATAGTTACTTAATCAATTAAGTTCTCAATGGATATTTGGATGTTATTCGATTCATAATTCTAGAATTACTTCGATAGGATGACTATTTTAAAAGAAGTAATTATTCCATAATATCTAGAATAATAATAATTATATTATTATCATTTTCTATACATCAATTATAACTTTATATCCAAACATTATGCGTGGCTATGAAAAATGAACAATGTTACAATCATGTAGAAGGTAGGTTGTATGCCTGCATGAGTAATGTTTCTATTTTTCAATGACCACTATTTAAAGAAGATAATTAGTATTTTAGATCTATAGAATGATCATGATATTATAGATATCATATATATATATATATATATATATATATATATATATATATATATATTACCATCCACATGATGTGATGAAGAAAAACAAATAATATCGTCTTATGGAGGTGGTAGTCCACACATACAGATGAATGACATTTTAATTTTTGAGTGAATGAAATTTTAAGAAGATAAATTTTATATTGTAGTTTTATAATGAAAAATAATTTACTAATAATATATATAAACATTAATTCCACCATTATAACAATTTATAAGAGTCTGTAGTGGAAAAATAATTATTTCAGTTCATGAGGTGGTAGTCCGCTATGCACACGAATGACATATTATTATCTAATTTGATGGATATTGGAGATAGATACAGGTTATGAATTTAATATAATAACATCTATGTATATTTATTATACAGGTGCATTTATTTTTTCATGGTTGAAGAACATTTTATGGTGGTGGAAGAAGAAACACAACTTTAGAAAGTAGAGAAAAATTGTACAACTTCTTTAGAAAACCTTCATTAAATAACATCACAAGCTATTTAAGGTTAGTGTTATGTGTAAAATAAGGAATCTAGAATAATGTATCGGATTCAATAATGTTATTTGGTTAGTTATTTTCTGAAAAATGGGGTTTTTAAATGTGAGGTAATGAGAATAATATATACCTTTTATAAATGTGGGGAGAGATAATCTTAGAATTTCTCAAAATGATAAAGTAATATATATTAATATCAAATTTAAAATGCATCAAAAGTGAGTTATTTTTAAGATAATATTTTCATAGGTTGTAATCCTCTCATCCAAAAATTATATTTTTCTGACTATTTCTAACCTTATCATTTTTTACGACCCATATTTAACCCCTTTTACTCTAACCGGTACAAAAAAAGTTTTAAACTTTGAGTATCAATATAGTTATTATAAAAGGAAAAAATACCCATAAATGGTATATTGTTGATATTTTACACCAAATAAAAATTAATTTTATGAATTTAATATTTTTATGAATTTTATATCACTCAATAAAATATTATTTACTATAAAATATCCATACTATTTATTTTTAGAAATATTCATTACTCTAATATTAAAAATATCAACAAAACACCTAAAATATTTAAAAAAATATATTATTATTTTACTACAATATCACGATTGTCTACAAAATTATTATCATATTATTCATTTGAAATTTTATTTATTATAATGATTTTAATATTATTTACTTAATTCTTTCAGTATTTGTTTAATTATAACATCAATAGTATGTTCTAATTTAAGATACATATCTCTTCATTTTAAAGTAAAAATAAATTTCCAGTATTATAAAAAATAATTTATATTTTTAAATAATATTTATATTTTATAATTTAAACTAGAAAACCCGAGGGCAAGAATATTTGAGTTATTAAAAAGAAGTTGTTGAAATGTCTTGGATTTCATTAAAAAAAATATTAGAAAAGTCACAATCTCATCCATGTGGCCTGAAAAAGGCATAAATTCGGACTTTGGATGATTATAGATAATATATAATAATAAATCAATATTTATTAAATTATTAATGTAATTTTATTTTCCTTATCATTTTTTATTTTCCTTTAATTACATAATGTACCATTTTCTGTGGAAAATTGTTTTCTATGCTTACTATCCATATTGAACAAAAAATAAAATAGACTAATTTTGCAAATTTAAACTCATAAATTCCAAATATAGAATCCTTTTTTAAAATTTCAGTATTCAAATATTGATGAATTTAATTTAAATTTAAACAGAAAAAGCATAAAAAACTTGTTTTTAGAAAATTTCATTTTTCTAAAAATAAAATGTTTTATTGTAAATTCAAGTATAAAATAAATTTAAAAAATCAAAACCGAATTATTTTAACCAAAATGGGGTTCTTTAAATTTTATTACTACTCCAAAATATAATTTTAATTTGTAAATAATTGAAAATAGAATTATATTTTTCAATAAAATTTAGTATTATTAACTATTCATTGAAAAATCAATATTTTTAGAAAATTCTCTAAAATTAAATTTAAGATAATGTTAACCTCATAAATTAAATAAAAAAAAAATTCCTTTTTAACATAAATTTTCAGGAAATTCAATGTATTTTTTTAATATTTCATCATAAAAAGGAAATAAAACTCATTTTTGATGAAAATATATTTTTAAATAATAAAAATACTTTAATAAAAATAAAGCGATCATTTCTTAATAATTATTAATTAAAATTAAATTGAGTATGGCATTTATATTTATTTTATAAATATGTTATTACTATTAATACATCCACATATAACATTTAAGATATAATAATTACATTTAAATAATAACATTTCATTGCATGTCTATGCTCGGTTCTTCATATCTTGTACGCTATGGAATATAGTTTTTAATATTAAAATCTTGGGGTTTTATACTAGACGTAATGAATATGATGTATTTAAGAACAATATATTCTACCTTGAGGTGAATATAGATGATGTTGTGTTGTGGCTATAAAATATTGTTTGTGGTTGTGGTTATGATGTGGTTATGAGGTCTGTGGTGTGATAAGAAATTTCTTGACCCGTGGAATTGGATAACCAAAATAATAGTCCAAGGAAATTGTAATTAAAAAATAAGAAACATACACTATTTTAAGGGTAACATTGTATATATTATTAAAAACAAGATTTAAATAGGACAAACAGACCCCTTCTAATAAGAAATAAAATAATAATAACCAACCACCTTCTGTTTTTCAATTCCTTCTTACCAAATTCAATAGTTGGGTTCCGTACAATTTATCCCAAATCCCATACTATAAGTGACCAACAAATCCATACAGACCATAATTTCCTTATATCTGGAGCAACCATTAGCCTACAACAATTGTGGAGTTTAGTAAAAACCATGAAAAACAATATCCAACATACAACAAATGGTAGAAAAGAGAAAACCACACTATATGTTTAATTCCCTTTCAAAGACCATCCATAAAATCATTCAAATAGGTCAAATTAGAGTATGTCTAGACAGAACATAAATGATCCTTCAAATGTGACAAGATGAACAACACCATCAGAGAACAATAAATTGCGCATCAGTCAAATCCATACTATATTATATGTATTTGAATACATTTAAAAAAACAAACCCTACCATAAAATATAGTTGTAGTCTCCAAAATATAAGGCCCCAGCCTTAAACCTTACTTAATATTGTGTTATTACAAGATTACACATTGAGTATCTTTTTGGGTTTAGAGTTTTAGAGAATTAGATCATAAAACTTGCATTACATTCCACATATAAACAAAGTGGTTACATAAAGATAGTATTCTTCTTTCCCATCAATGGAAAAATATTTAAAATAAAACATGGATTCTTTCTCTACACTTCCTTGACACTATCATCATATCATGTACCTTTCCCTTGACCTGTGAAAATCATTTCAAAAAAAACATGGGATGAGCATAAAAAGCTCAGTATGGGTTATAAAAACATGGAAAGGAAACATGGGTACATATATACATAAGAGTGAAATCATACTTTACCCATAAAACATAAGCACATTAACATACCTCATCAAATCATGAGTAAATCATTGAAATCATAAGACAAAAAGGTAACTTGAGGCATTCATAACATTCTTACGTAGGGAGTAACCCTCTTGGTTACGTTTGGAATACCCATCACAGTATATTCCCTAAATATCTTCGGAGAAACCTTAAATTTTCACTCCTTCGCGTTACCCAATGCATTGGAGAGCTATATCAGGCTCACCCACCCTTAGTTTATCACGGAACCACCCGTCTTCATAATAATGCCCAAGAACCTCAATATAATCGTATCACATAAAACATGCATAAAGAAAACATAACATTTCCACCTTTCAATCACAAGATATAAATACAACACATTGATATAAAGACATTATGAAAACCATTTTCAATACCAAAAGAAAAGAAATGTAAAACATGGTATTTATTTTTCTTTTAAAAACAAGGTATGGCTTGTAGAGGAAGCCAAAACTCAAATAATGGTCACGACGGCAGAGAAGTCGTTGTCGCCGCATACGTACGACAAAAACATTCAATTTTTTCATTTAGTAAACGCTTCTTATAAAAAATATTCCTTTTTAATAAATGTAAAAGTCAAAGGGGTTTATACACCGTATAAAAGAAGGTTGTGTATAAAACAAAATATGCCTCAATGAAAGGAGATTGAGACGAAGTCCCATACCTCGGGTCCGACCTGACTCGGTTGTTCTTTAATGTCCTGAATAATAAACTTGAGTTAATTTCTAATTGTTTACGAACCTTTTTCAAGTTCATTATTCCTTTTATATCACTTATTTCCATGTCATGAACACTATGTAATTATTTAAGTTAATAACGGTCATTTTAATGATCATTGGTACTTGAATAAAAAATAAGCCCTTTATAATTACAAGTTGTTCATGTATCCATTATATACAGAATTGTATTCATGATATAGATATTATATAAGTCATATATATCCAGTACATGCATGCATTTATAATATTACATAATCATTTAGAGGTAAGAAATGAAATGCACCGTTCATAGAGATGGTAAGCCGTACGTACGCATGAACGCTACTTCCATTTCTATTTCGTATTTTCTGGAATGGAATCATAATTATATAAGAGTGTATTATAATTCAAGTATAATATCATATATAATATCATAGTTCCATCCTTTATACGTCCCATATATGGTATTTAACGAATCAAATCACTTTGAGGGGGCGGTAGTCCGCACTTCCTTAAATGAAGATATCGCGTTAACCCATAATTGAAACCATAAAGGTATGCCCAAAATGAAAAAAAACAGAAGCTTAAGGAAAACATAAACATATTATATATCATATATAAAAATAGTGACATCATAATGGCCACCTTTGAAGTTGTTAAATGAGTATTGAACAATCATCGTTTCGGGAGGCAGAATTTCTCCATCCATGGAAACCGTATGTTCTTTAACCATTTGATGTAGTTGTGTGAGAGTGTAGCTCGAATTAATCTTATAACAACATCCTAGTATATTGAAGATACTAGTGTTGTTACAAAAGAAGTAAATAAAAAGAGTTTAGGGGGTTGGAGAAGCAAAATAAAACAAATGAACATGAGAGAATGAATTACCTTTAAAAGTGTAACTCCTTTTGATTTGATCCTAAAGGCTTCCTTTGAAAGGATTATGCCCAAAGGGAATCCTCTAGGATGAGGATAGGTATGTGGAGAGAGTAAATGGGCAGGGGTTGGTCAAGCCAAAGGATTGAGGAGTGTGTGAAATGAGGTAGAGGTAGGGGCCTTGTATAAGAGGAGAGGAGGGGCACTTTTGGAAATCATGAAACTATTATTTTATTTTCAAAAGTGTTTCAAATTTATAAGGTCCCACATTGATATATTTCGTATATAAGATGATAAGGCTTCTAAATCTACCCAACAAATAGGTTTTGGACATGTGTAGGTTTTAGATATTACATTAGCTTTCCATTTTATTTAAATCGTTAAATAATGAGGTCATCGCTGCATCATCATGATGTCATAAATAATTTAATTTATTTAAAGTCTAAAAATTATAAAAAAATACTATGATGTAGGAAATATTTTTACCTTTCCAATGACTATTTATAATCAAAAATCTGATCTTTATAACCCCATGTCAAAATTGTTTTTGTAAAACATATGATGTTTGTGTCATTTTTACTTTTACATTAAATAAAAAGTTATTTATGTCATTTCCCAACCAAAGTGGCTCCATGGGGTCCCCAAGTTGACCCATGGCTTTTCTTGGTCGGCAATGACACAAAACATGAGGGTAGGACATGTGTCAAGCTCATCTCATACTATTAAAACATTATTTTTACCTTAAACTACACTAATTACCACTAACCGCGATTAAAAACTTAATAAGTTACTATTCAAAAAAAATTATTTTAATCTCATTGAACCAAATTTTACATAATAATGACAACCATGCATGTCGGATTTTAAAAATTCAATACACATTAGTGGTAAACTTTCATTTAACTGAAAAATTAGTTTGGTTGATTACCACTTTGTGGTTTCACTATTCATCAAAAATTGGAGTTTTTCAGAAAAATACCAAAACTTCACCCTAAGCTATATTTGATATTCTGAATTCAAAAATGAAGTCTATTTTACAAAATTCAAAACATATAATTCACATTAATTAATTTAATAATTAATTCCCGCTGTCAGAGCAAATAGCGTGTTTTTATGAAACAATAAGTATCAAAAGATTGATACTAGTTTAAGTCAGATTTCAAAGTGAAATTAATTCCAATGACAACTATTGGATTTATTGTAAAAATATATTCTAATTTCATTTCAAAACAAATTCAAAAGATAATCTAATCATATAAATAAATTAGATTAAAAAGCAGTTTTGTTGTAAAATGCAGTATTTTTCACTATTCATTAAAAAATGAACATTGTCAGAAAAATACCAAAAATTCACACAAAGTAAATTTTGATGTCCCAATCATAAAGAATAAGTTTATTTTGACAAACATAGTTTATAAAATTTTCAGATTATAGATTTAAAAAGGGGTTTCCATCATAAGGTAGTAAAACAATCTTTTAAGAATATTAGTGTATTCCATGCTTAAGATTGGATTTATTTTCATTTTAAGCCTCTAAAACACTATCTAATTCATTAATAGACATAGATAAAAATATCTATTATTCATTACTTACTTGGGATGTTACATCCTTCCCCCCTTTAGAAAATTGCTTCCTCGCAATTTATTTACTTATAAAATAAATGGGGGTACTTATCCCTCATTGCATTTTCAGATTCCAATGTTGCCTCTTAAATCATGTGGTTTTTACACAAAAACTTTACCTGGTGAATCACCTTATTCCGTAACACTTGCTCCCTGTGGTCAAGAATCTGGACCGGTTGTTCTTCATAAGATAGGTTCTCTTCCAGCTGAACTACCTCTGGACTCAAAACATGAGATGGATCTGGCATATACTTTCTCAACATCGAAACGTGAAAAACATTGTGTACCTGAGATAAACTCGGAGGTAAAGACACTCGGTAAGAAACTGATCCAACATTCTCCAAAATTTCATATGGTCCAATAAACCTTGGACTCAGCTTTCCTTTCTTACAAAATCTCATCACACTTTTCCATGGTGATACTTTGAGAAAAACATGATCACCTACCTCAAAATAGAGATCCTTCCTCCTGTTGTCCGCATAACTCTTCTGCCTACTCCGAGCTGTTCTCATGTGTTTTTGAATCAGCTGAACTTTTTCTGCCAACTCTTCTACCAATTCTGGTCCCATCAACTTCCTTTCACCCACTTTATCCCAGAAAGCTGGAGTTCAACACCGCTTCCCATAAAATGCCTGAAATGGTGCCATCTGTATACTGGAATGAAAACTGTTATTATATGAATTTTCAACCAAAGAAATATGTTGGTCCCAAATTCCCTGATAATCCATAGAACAAGCTCGTAGCATATCCTCCAATGTCTGAATTGTTCGTTCTGACTGCCCATCTGATTGAGGATGATAAGCTGTACTAAAATTTAATTCAGTACCCAACGACATCTGAAGGCCCTTCCAAAAGTTAGAAGTGAACCTAGGATCACGATCAGATACAATGGAGAGAGGAACTCCATGTAACCTGACTATCTCTTTAAGATACAAACGGGAAAGTTGATCTAGGGAAGAAGTATCTCGTATAGCAATGAAATGATCAGATTTGGTCAAGCGATCAGTAATAACCCAGATTTCATTATTACCTCGAGATGTCTTCAGCAACCCCACAACAAAGCCCATGGATATATTCTCACATTTCCACTCTAGCACTGGTAAATGCTGAAGCATCCCTTTCGGTAACTGCCGCTCTGCTTTAACCTGTTGAAATGTCAAATACTTCACAGTAAAATCAGCAATATCTCTTTTCATTCCATCCCTCCAGTAATACTCCCGCAGATCTCTGTACATCTTAGTACTACCAGGATGAACTGAAAACGGAGAACTATGATCTTCACATAACAACTCACTCTTCAACTGTGAATCACAAGGCACACAAAATCTCTTCCCAAATCTCAAAACACAATCATTATCAATGTTGAATTCAGGCAACTTACCTTTCTGAACCAGCTCTACCGTTTTCTGCAACTCCCTGTCTTGCTTCTATGCTTTCTTGATTGATTCTGATAGAGATGATCTCACTGATACCTGAAACAAAACAGAAGAACATCCTGCACCAACAACTTCTATGCCAAAGTTCATCAAATCCTTAAACAAAGGATCATGTTCCCAACACAACATTTCTAATGAAGCATTACTTTTTCGAATCAAAGCATCAGCCACTTTATTTGCTTTTCCAGGATGGTAATGAATTGTACAATCATAATCCTTGATTAATTCTAGCCATCTCCTTTGTCTCATGTTCAATTCTTTCTGAGTGAATATATACTTTAAACTTTTGTGATCAGTATATATTTCACACTTTACTCTATACAAATGATGCCTCCAAATTTTCAAAGCAAAAACAACAGCAGCTAATTCCAAATCATGTGTAGGGTAATTCACCTCATGTGTTTTCAATTGTCGTGAAGCATAAGAGATTACCTGATCATTCTGCATTAGGACGCAACCAAGTCCTTTCAATGAAGCATCACAGTATATAACAAACTCACCATTCTTGGAAGGTAGTGCCAAATCTAGAGCATTCACCAATCTTCTTTTCAATTCCTGAAAACAGTCATCACATTCTTTTGTCCAGATAAAATTAACACCCTTTCGAGTTAGCTTAGTCATTGGACTAGATAACCGTGAAAAATTTATATCAAACCGTCAGTAATAGCCCGCCAAACTAAGGAAGCTACGAATCTCGGTTACATTTGTGGGTCTTGGACATTCTTCCACAACTTTTGTTTTTGCAGGATCAACAGTTATGCCATCTTTTGAAACAATGTGACCAAGGAAATAAATTTGTTGCAACCAAAAATCACATTTGCTGAATTTCCCATACAATTTCTTTTCTTTTAAGGTTTGCAAGATAACCCTTAAATGTCTTTCATGCTCCTATTTACTTTTAGAAAACACCAAAATATCATCAATGAAAACCACCACAAACATATCCAAGAACTCATGGAAAATTCTATTCATTAATTCCATGAATACATCAGGTGCATTGGTTAGCCCAAAAGGCATTACTACAAATTCATAATGGCCATATCTCGTACGGAACGTGGTCTTCGGAATATCTGCCTCCTTTACCTTCAGCTGATGGTACCCCGATCTCAGGTCAATCTTTGAAAACAACTGAGCTCCCTAGAGCTGATCAAACAAATCATCGATATGAGGCAAAGGATATTTGTTCTTAACAGTAATGTTATTCAAGGCTCTATAATCAATGCAAAGTCTCATAGAACCATATTTATTTTTAACAAATGAAAGAGGAGCACCCCATGGTTATGTGCAAGGTCGAATGAAACCTTTCTCTAATAAATCTTGCAATTGCTCCTTCAACTCTAACAGTTCAATTTGAGCCATTCGATAAGGGGGTTTTGAAATTGGCTTAGCATCAGGAACTAAGTCAACAGTGAACTCAACTTCCCGATCTGGTATTATTCCAGGCAACTCATCAGGAAAAACATCAGGATACTCATTTACCACTGGCACATCATTAATCTGAACAGTTCCTTTCTTTTCAACGACGTGTGAAAGGTAGCATTCATTTCCATCTTTTACAAGTTTCTTGGACTCTTGATAAGTTATCAACAGTAAGGGTTTATTATTGTACACAAACTGAACGTCTTTATGAAAAGAAACTTCTTTAGGTATACAATCAATCTTAGCATGGTAGATAGAGAGCCAATCCATACCCAGGATAACATCAAACTCTACTAGAGGTAGAACAATATGGTTTTCAAGTAGGTTCTTTCCACAGATAAGGATAGGAAGATTATTATAAATTATTTTTGCCTCAACATTCCCCCCAGGTGTTTTTACCAAAAGTTCAGGAGTCATTTCTTGAGATGGTATTCCAATTTTACTAGAAAAGTTTTCAGAGATGAAAGAATGTGTAGACCCCGAATCAAACAACACACTGACATAATCTGAAAAAACAAACAAAGTACCTGATAAAACTTAATTTGACGGCCCGACATCTGCTGAAGTAGTTGCAAAGGATTTCACCACCCCTTTCTGCTTGTAGTCTAACTGGTTCCCATCACTCAAGCTCTTTGTCGGACACTCATTTGCATAGTGACCCATCTCATTGCACTTATAACATTTCACTAACTGTAAATCAAATTTGCTCTTACCTTCACCTTGATCCTTTTCAGTGCAATCACGAGCCTTAAGTCCCATCTTACCACATCGGTATCACTTTCCAGAATTCAGAAGACATTCCCCAGCATGCCTTTTGCCACATTTATCTCAAACTAGAAACTTAGTTTTCTTACCATTATAATTTTTTGAAGAATTCTTACCTTTCTCCTGCCACCTCGGTCTCTTCTTCTACTGGTTGTTATAGAACACTTGGTCATCGGAAAACTCCATTTCCACCTTCTCAGCACATCGAACAAGATTTTTATAACTTTTAAACTCACGAGAATATAATGCCCTTAGATATTTTGGATTTAATCCTGAGTAAAAACGATTGATTTTACTATCATGGTCTCGGATAAAATTTGGAGCATACCTTGCCAATCGAGTGAACCTTTCTTCATAGGCATCCACTGAGTCTTCCTCTTGCCTCAATTCCAATAATTGTTTTCCATCCTTAGTCGAACAGCCTTAGGAGAATACTTCTCAAGAAACATACCTTTGAATTCATCCCAGTCGAGAGCATCAATCTCATCAGCGTCCCTGATATTTTTAACCATCGACCACCACTGATCTGCCTCACCCTACGAACGGTAAATGGAAAGACTAACCTTTTGATAGTCTGAACACCCCATGACATCGAAAATCTTCTCCAGTGCTTTAATCCACACTTCAGCTAACACAGGGTCAGATGATCCTCTGAATGATGGAGGATGTTGCCTCATGAAATGTTCCACCACAGACATGTTCCTCTGCGGTTGATCTGTATGATCTCGTGCATGGATACCACCACCATTTATATCCTGAGTCAACTGCGCCATTACTGCAACAAACTGTTCAGTTACAATTCCGACCATCTCAGGATGCTGATTCGGAAGGTTATTTCCTTCTGTATGCCTTCCTAGCACTGCTTCCCTGTTTCCTCTGCGGAAACCCATTCTGAACAAACATGTCTTAGATGAAACAACAAGGTAATCTTAAAATGCTATATCATTACAAAAAAAATATTTTTGGATAATCATTTAATAGAATTCTAACTCCTAAAGTTTTCTAAACCGACCTCTAATACCAACTATAAGGCCCCAGCCTTAAACCTTACTTAATCTTGAGTTATTACAAGATTACACATTGAGAATCTTTTCGGGTTTAGAGTTTTAGAGAATTAGATCATAAAACTTGCATTACATTCCACATATAAACAAAGTGGTTACATAAAGATAGTATTCTTCATTCCCATCAATGGAAACATATTTAAAATAAAACATGGATTTTTTCTTGACACTTCCTTGACACTATCATTATATCATGTAACTTTCCCTTTACTTGTGAAAATCATTTCAAAACAAACTTGGGAGGAGCATAAAAAGCTCAGTATGGGTTATAAAAACATGGAAAGGAAACATGGGTACATATATACATAAGAGTGAAATCATACTTTACCCATATAACATAAGCACATTAACATACCTCATCAAATCATGAGTAAATCATTGAAACCATAAGACATAAAGGTAACTTGAGGCATTCATAACATTTCTACGTAGGGAGTAACCCTCTTGGTTACGTTTGGAATACCCATCACAGTATATTCCCTAAATCTCTTCGGAGAAACCTTAACGTTTCACTCCTTCACGTTACCCAATGCATTGGAGAGCTATATCGGGCTCACTCGCCCTTAGTTTATCACGGAACCACCCTTCTTCAGAATAATGCCCAAGAACCTCAACATAATCGTATCACATAAAACATGCATAAAGGAAACATAACATTTCCACCTTTTAATCACAAGATATCAATACAACACATTGATATAAAGAAATTATGAAAACCATTTTCAATACCAAAATAAAAGAAAAGTAAAACATGGTATTTATTTTTCTTTTAAAAACAAGGTATGGCTTGTAGAGGAAGCCAAAACTCAAATAATGGTCACGACGGCGGAGAAGTCATTGTCGGCGCATACGTACGACAAAAACATTCCCTTTTGTCGTTTAGTAAATGCTTCGTATAAAAAAGATTCCTTTTGAATAAATGTAAAACGCAAAGGGGTTTATACACCGTATAAAAGAAGGTTGTGTGTAAAACAAAATATGCCTCAATGAAAGGAGATTGAGACGAAGTCACATACCTCGGGTCCGACTTGACTCGGTCATTCTTTAATGTCCTGAATAATAAACATGAGTTAATTTCTACTTGTTTACAAACCTTTTTCAAGTTCATTATTCCTTTTATATCACTTATTTCCATGTCATGAACACTATGTAATTATTTAAGTTAATAACGGTCGTTTTAACGATCATTGGTACTTGAGTCAAAAATAAGCCCTTTATAATTACAAGTTGTTCATGTATCCATTATATCCAGAATGGTATTCATGATTTAAATATTATATAAGTCATATATATCCAGTACATGCATGCATTTATAATATTACATAATCATTTAGAGGTATGAAATGAAATGCACCGTTCATGGAGACGGTAAGCCGTACGTACGCATGAACGCTACTTCCATTTATATTTCATATTTTCTGGAATGGAATCATAATGATATAAGAGTATATTATAATTCAATTATAATATCATATATAATATCATAGTTCCATCCTTTATACGTCCCACATATGGTATTTAACGAATCAAATCACTTTGAGGGGGCAGTAGTCCGCACTTCCTTAAATGAAGATATCACATTAACCCATAATTGAAACCATAAAGGTATGCCCAAAATGAAAAAAAAACAGAAGCATAAGGAAAACATAAACATATTATATATCATATATAAAAATAGTGACATCATAATGGCCACCTTTGAAGGTGTTAAATGAGTATTGAACAATCATCGTGTCGGGAGTTAGGCAAGATTTGGGGTTCTCTTTTATAATGGATATGGGCCTAGTATGGGATTAGCTATGTGGTGTTCATGATAAGGAAATTTTATTTTTATGGTGGATAGTTAAGATATAGTTTGGAGTTAGGAATTGGTGAGTAATGAATTCATATGGATAGTGAAATAATATTAATCAAGATGTGTTGGGCTTTTTATAAGGTATAATCGATATAAGATATGCAATTTTTGGGACCCCTATAATCTAATGGAAATATCATAATCTTACTGAACATAATAAGTGATATTTTAATGATTATGGAGTAGTTACCTAGTCGTGTTACACATATCATGCTTATTTGTTCTAGTTTTTTGTTGGGGTTATTTTGGAAAATTTAAAATATAATTAAATTAAATTTATATAAAAGTAATCCATGATAATGGATTATTGAATTTTTTTATTAGGAAAATTGTTAGGTATTTTTGATTAATTTATTTTTATTGATATTTCTTATGTTTATTTACATTGATATTGGTTAAAAATATTTCAGACGATGCTAATGAAATCTATTTAGTAGAAATAAAAATATACGGTATTGTTTTATTCTATTCTATTTTCTAAATAATTTTTTATTGATTTTTTCTCATGTTAACTATATTTTCAGGTAACTTATACATACCATATTATTATTTTGTTTAATGAAACTTAAGAATAATGGTTCATTGTAACTGTAATAAGTAATAACATCCATCTTAAGTAAATTTGTATTAAAAATAAAAATCATGATAGTTTTTGAACCCAATTAATGATGAGATGATATTTTATATAATTTAAAAATTTTGTTCTGTAACATTGTAACCTGACATGATCAATAAATATATTAGACATGACAAAAAGTTTTCATCAAGAATTATATTTTCCATTGACTGGTTCCAAAGTTTGTAGAAATATTTTTCAGAGTATTTTACTCTCTAATGGTCTGTTACCTAAAAATCAATATATGTTTCAAAAATAATAGATTGTGAAACTATGCTACAACAAGCCCAATAAGCCATAAAATTATCTCATATATTTTCTCATAAATTTTTAAACTAATTATGAATCAAATGTAAACTTCATGTTCCAAAATGGAAACAATATAATAAGATTTTTAAAAAAAGGTGTAAACCACCCCATCTAGACAACTCAAATGGCATATGATCACAACATCAAAGTGTCTCTACACTATAAATCCCACTTAAATTTGGTTATTTCGTTTACTAAAAACACCACAGTTAGACGTTGTATGCACATAAGCTGTGTACGTATAGGGAGTCAGAATATAATACATTGTAAAAAATATTATAAACTCTTATATCAGAATGGTAAGCTTCAATAATGTACAAATGTTTTAAATAAATATAAAATTTTACAATATCATGTTCATCTTGTGAATAAAGAAAAAGGAGAAAATCACATCATCTAAGAAATTCATAACTAATTCATCCAATGCATGTACTCATGGATCCTATCAGCTGAACACATTGATCATTATCAATTCGCAATACAAGAACATGGAATTATAGATGTATTAGTTAAAAAATTTAGAGTTATATAATTTATCTAGATTAAAGAAATGGAAATCAAATAACATATCTCTCACACTGATATCTCATATCTCAGCATATCCCAATCCCCCTTACAAGTTATGAATTTCATGGAAGTTAATGTCCATAAGAAATTAATTGAAAATAATATCAATCATCACTTTAATTCGAAACATGAAAATTCAAAATCATCCCAATGTTGAAACACTTGGTTACCACTTTATTATTTTTCTATATATAAAACATAAATAATATAAATCATTTTTTTACTTTATACTCATAATACAACATGTAAACACAACCCCATCATTTCAGTCCCATTTTCTTACTTTGTGGTATTATCAATATTAGATACCCATTTAGTTTTTATTTTCATTTTTATTCTTTTAAATATAATTTCCTTCAATAAACTAATCCCTATACTCCCCATTTAAAATTTATTATCCCATTTGTTAATTTTTTATTTATTTCGATCATTTTATACCATATATTAACTACATCACCATGTGTATATTGAATTTATAGAATAAAAATGTTATTTAAAAGTTCACTGGACTCATTAAATTTTTTACCCAAGAACATGAATAACACTACTTGTTAATTAAGTGTGTTTACCTATTGAAAATTTTCCTCTATCATGAAAATATATTTATTTTAGTATAAAGAAACCATTTTGAACAAAAAAAAATACCTATTTAACTCTAGAAGCATACCCAAAATCACAAAAAAAAATAATAGGACAATGAAGATCACCTACACACAGATTTTCTTGCAAAATAGAATTTCCAACTGCCTTTTTATCATCATTAATCATCACATTAATTATTACAAAAATTCCATGTTTTATTCAATTATTATCACCTTTATTTCATATATTAAAGCACAATAATAAAAAATTATAACTCTTAAAAATCACTCTATCACTTAAAATTCATTTAGTAAAACATAAAAAAATAATTATACAATCATTAAAGCTCTTTTTTAATTTTAAAAGTTTCATATACTATCTTTATATCATTTCAAGATTTAAATATGTTATACAGCCTAATAATAAATACCATTATAGTTCAAGAGATCACATAATTCATATTAGGTGATATGTTCATAAAAGAAACAGATCCTTATCTACTCTGTAAACAAATGGGATCTAGAATATGATTAAATATAAATAGAAAAGATTATATTTTAAATAAATAGAGACTAAAACTCATTAATTTCACACAAAGTGAGGGGTTTTAGGATATACACAATGAGTTATATATAATTCCGCTATAAAAAATGTTAATATTGAAACAAAGGTGAAATATTTCACTAATAATGAGATATAAAGTGAAAAGTTAAAGTGATTCAATCCGCATAAAAAATATATGAAAATTATCGCTAGGAATTTTACTTCTTGATTTTACGTCAGAATCCCATGAAAATGTTTTTTATGGATTTTTCATTCATTAAAAAAACCCTATAGGTTCTGACTAGAATCCCAATCTACTACAATAGGGTACTTAGTGGAATATAACCTACCAGTGAATTCTTCTAGGTTCAACTATTTTCTTTATCTCCCTTCACATCTGTTAACCCTATGACCCTGAAACAAAAAAAATCAAAAAAAATAAAATAAAATAAAATAAAATACATTCGACAATAACTGAAATCCTCACAAACACCTCAAAATGGAATTCTGTTCTCTGTAACGAATTATTGAAGACCATTAATAAATATTTTTTTTTATGAGAACCTTTTATATACTCAATATTCCTTGGTCTACACTTCTATAAATCTATGCTTCCATAAAATGTACAAAATTTTCAATACTTTTACCTACAAACAATTCCCTCTACAATCCAAAATATGTTCTGGTATCACCCTAGAAGAATCATCTCACTAATGGTTTTTATCATCATAGTAAATCACATGGGAGGTATTTCCTTTATATTTTCTCAGTTGAGATATGTGAAAATCATCACGCACTTATCCATTATTTGGAGGGGGCACCAACCTATTTTCAACGCCACTAACCCCTTCAAAAATTTCAAATCACCCAACATATCATAGATATAATTTTACCTATATACCAATTCTCAAATGTAACATTCGTGTAGAGACAAGAAGAATGGTTTAATTCTCAAACTAAAACTTAAGAGGAAAATGATGATAATATGTATAATAATTGCGAATACTCTAATCCATATATAAGACCATTATGAACATATTAACCTGATTAGTGATTTCCTACACCTAGATTGGTCTAAATAATGATGTCTCTCCATCATATATCCTACAAGATAGAGGGTATTATGTCCATAAATACATACATTTAAATAGTTCCATTCGATTGGATTGTCGGTTTCTTGTTTTTTAAAAAATATTAAAAGACACATGGTCTTACAAACCTCCAAAATTAAGAATACATTCCCTAGTCATATCCATAATAATATAAATAATATGATAATACTATACATCCACATGTTTATGAAAACGTGTGCATAAATTCATTTCACTACAAAAAATGTTTTTTAAAAAAATTCAGAAAATGAGACATGAGTATCACATCATTTTCTATCCCGATACAATTAGGTATCCTTTGATTTCTCAAAATCCTAATAACATTAATCTTTAGAATATTCTCAACTAAATTAGTCTCCTTGATTTTCAAAAAATGTGAAGCCATGATTTATCGGTCAATGATAACAGAAATTACCTCTTTCCCTTTTCACAATCTTAGAAGTCGTAACAAAAAAATTATTGTTTCATCATCCCACTTCCATCGGAAATAATAAAATGTTGATGATTTGAAACTACCCTATAATGCCTAATTTTCTCCTACTAGAAGGTTAAACATGTAAAATCCAAACCAACCAGAATTTGATTTGTACATATACATAAAATTCCTCATAAAAATTTTTGTTACAATTTGGTAGTCACATGGTTGGCTACCCATTTAGATATATCTATATCCAAGTCACTTATTCTCACGCTGAAAATATAACATTCAAAATCCCAATTAAATATAGGATAAAATCATTTTTAATAACAATCATTACAATAATTTCCTCACCTTATACTATTAATTATTAAATCTATAACTCATATTTGGAATTCTATCTCTCCTCGGCCATCTTCATTAATAAGGAGGTGATGGTTAAAGGAGTAATAATTACACGACCTTCCTCATCAACCGCATCCAAGTGAATTTTGTAGAAGAGTTTCACAAGATTACACTCCATTGTGACTCTCAAACAATAGATACATGGGATTTACTACTCGAATAAAAATGAAAACAATCCATTTTTTCATTTTATGTATAATCAAAAAATATATGAATTGGTGATATTCAGTAGAATTACACTTTTATCGATTCAAATTCCTATGAAAAAATACATACATCATAAAATTATGATTCTTGAATGGTGAAAACATATCACTAACAAAATAAATGTCTCCAAATTTTGAGAACATGATCCTATACCACTAACTCTAAATAATAATTGAGTTAATTTTCCTTATGTAGTCAATGCTATTAAGGACCATATGACACTAATCGACCCTATTAAGATAAAAAACAACCCAAAACCACAGTTGAGGTACTATAATACACCTGTTATAATTTTTATAGCTCTAGTAATGTACGAATTGGTGTTAATGTAAATATATTCTTCAAATAAAAAAAAATCCTTGCATACATCACCCCAAATATATCTCAAATTACAAAAAAATGACCAATAAATATTTCCTATGGAGTTTTGAACTGGTACTTTGTTGTCTTTCCATATATGCGGTATACTCACATCGTTTCCAAAAATACATTAAATGTTCAGCCCGATACCCATAAGATCATATGTATTTCAATATATCATAAAAAATTTGATAATTAAGGAATCCAAATAGTGATGAATAAATAGTTCATTAATTCCATAAACACCCATAGAACATTCTTCACCCCAAATAATACCATTGAAAACTCATAATGGCCATTCTGAGTCTGTATATTTATCTTATGCACATCATTATCTTGTTCCCTCAGTTGATGATTACCCAATTAAATATCAATATTATAGATATACAAAACCCCTTTCAACATTTAATACAAATAATATGTCCAATTAATAGTATTTATAATATATTTGGTAACATGGAACAACCTACAGTAATCCAAACATAACACCAATTCCTATATTTTTTCTTAGAAAAAAAAATAGAAGAACACCGATAACATCTAATATACTAAATGAATCCATTTATTTTGATAGTATCTTACCAATTCCTTAAATACCCAAGCTTATATAGTTCTATTTTTATATGGGTTAATAAATTGGTTTAATATTTGATACTGAATCAATTAGAAGTTCTACATTCCAAATTTTCAAAAACCATTTAAAATACATGGGAAATAAATCACAATAATAATAAAAAACATGCTGAAAAGTACCCCAAAAATCTCATAAATAGATTCAAGATACATCCCCACTACCTAAGATGCAATACTTATTAGTGTCTTGAAATAACATCTCGTCCCACCGGCCTGACAGTCCAAATCTCCCCTAAAAACAAAAAAATTATCAAATGATGCATATAACATCATATGTATTTGGTAAAATCACTATTGAAAAAAATGAAATAATAAATCCATACCACCATTCACATTGAAACACTTTATCTCTTTATTAATGAATTCCTAATGATGCCTATAGATGTAAATTAAAATATTGTAAGGAAAAGATATCTTTTTATTCACCTATACTCTTCTCAATTCATTATTAATAGATATTACTATATATAAATTATTAATAATAAAACTCTAATTAGTAAAAAATAAAATAAATAAGAAATAATGATACTAAACAAAATCTGAAAACACACTAACATGGGTAGAGGTAACTAGAATCACACCTCTTATCATGGTATAACCCTTATCAAATTCCACCAATGCCAGCTCTAGTTTATAAAAATAATCATAAGAATCTCCACCACTCTACCATTATGGTTCTTAACTCCCCTACACATCATATCCTTTATTATCTTGTACCTAAGAACATTTTCTACTACTTTGACTGAATTACCCAATTTACAAGTGTCTTAGAATCTTCTATGTTTTACTTACCCATGCCCAAATACATTTATAGAAATTTAACTATGGAGTCCACTCCTATGAGGACCCTTCTATATGAATTTTTAAGAGTTTCTTACCTTTACACATGAGTTCACCTATATAGGATCACTAGTAAAGTTAATTTATTCATGGACTCTCCAGCCACAATAACAACACTCTAATAATTTCCTATCCTTTGAAGAAGGAGAAGAATTATCATTCCTAGACCACCTAATCACACTCTATATTTTTTGATAATCTTTTCCCCTTCTCTGATTATCTATAATAGAACTAACTACCCCCATATCTACAAAGTTTTCATCATCATGTTTGTTTTAAACCAAAATATTATTGTTTACCACTTCAATTAATCTTAATCAAAGAATTATATATACTATTGATTGAATTTATTACATCAATCCATACTGAACCCGATGGGTCTTAAAATTATAATATCATATTATAGAAGAAAAAAACTAACAAATATCCTTATATCTAAGTGTATAATCAATGATTAAAAAATTACCTACATTATCTATGAGAACAAGTATTTTTACCCATCCTTAATTTTTTTAGAGTAGTTATTTTTACTAAAGTGAACCTAGAAGGTTTATCAAGACAACCCTTTATTCCTAAACTCTTTGTAAATGATATCCCATCAACACAGAGTTGGTACCCTATAAAAATGATTAATCATATTCTCCTTATTATATTTTATATCATCAATTTACTTATTAATATGAGACATTATATTTTACCACTCTTTTCCTCACATGAGAAAAAATCCTTTAAATCTAAGTGGACATATTTATCGAAACTCTTGGATCACATTGGTCTTTATTTCCACCCTCTAAGAGGATTTAATAATATATTCTATATCCCCTCCAATATAATCTTATTTTTTTTCTAGAAGGGACAAATGATCTATCTAATAGAACATTCTTAGTTTACCCATTTATGTATACCTTATTAGAAAACTCTTGATCTAGTTATTTTCAATAATGGTCATCCACTCATATCACTAGTTCTATAATTGTCAAATATAATTGTCACTCTAATGAGAATAAAAAACCATGTTCAAAAAAAGTAAACATATTTTGAATAACATCTTAGAAAAGTCACAATGTAATTATTTAAGTTAATATAGTCACTTCACATGAGATAATACATTTCAATGATTTTATCCAACTAATCCATTTATAAAAGGAAATTTTGGAAAACACATGTTATATTCTTAATAATTAAATTATTTAACTGAAATTAATTCATAAATAAATCACAAACATATTCACTTACATAGACATGTCATTATTCTATATTCCAAAGTGATGCAAGAACTTCCCCCTACTCACTACAACCAACATGAACATAATATCATATAATAATTTTAGAAAATAATAAATTATAATCCTGTGAACCCCTATAAACTTGGTATTCCACCAATATTTTAATGTCTTAGAACATACCTATAACTACTATATAAATTTATGACTCCCAATATCTTTACTACTATGTATGAGATATGAAAACTTAATAAAATATTTAATCTAATGCAATTTTTCAAAATATCACACTATCCAAGACATTCCATTAAGTTGAAACACCATATGCCCCCATGTGTGTCTCTTGATTACTAGAGGTTTGTGACCAACACCTAGGTTTTGAGGTTATAAATTAGGTATAATTTTACTATCTAATGGTTATTTTAATTACAAACATCAAACATAACTTCAAAACAGTGATAAAAATAAAAAATAAATGATAATAAGATAAATAAATAATAATATCATCTAGTAAATGCCTAAATATTTTTTATAACCATTTAATACTAAAACATTAATCCTACATATTTCATATAACAAATCAAGACACCAAAATAAACTTCATGTTAAAAAATATAAATAATACAATCAAAACTTCGAGTACAAAAGGTATGGAAACCCCCATCTATGGAACCTAGTATCCAAAAACATGACTCATCATCATCCCACATGTCGAACAAGTCAAATCATATATTTTATTATTCCAAACACATTTAATGATGTAATTTCTCAATAAAAATAAAAGGAAAATTTAAAAACATAAACATCGATATCTTATATATTAGTATAACATAAGTCTCTCTTTAAGTGGAAAACTACATGGAACAAAATGTCAACCAAAATATATGTGAAAAATTGTATCATAAATCATTTTAGTTCTCAATATAACACTTTAAATTATACCAATGTTATCACACTTGGTTAACCCATTAACTTTGTTAAACATATATAATACCATGAATATACATCATTAATTTCCATTTTTTAATACATAATATAACATGTAAAAACATAATAAACAAACCACTTTATTCTTATTATCTCACATTTGTTTCAAATAAAAATTTGATACCCATATCCTTTTTATCATTATTCTTCCACATTTTAAATTAATTTCAAATATATAACAAATTATTTTAGTCATATTTTTCTTCATTGTCCCATTATTTAATATATCATTTGTTAAGCATCCTCTTCCTATTATCATCACAAATTCACCATATCTATAAATGTTTTTTTGAAAATATACCATATTTAAAAGTTCATAAAACCCTATGAAAATATAAGCTAAAATTTAGAATAAAATATCTTTTTAATTAAGCATGTTCTTAATATGAAACCTCTATTAATACATGAAAATGACCTAATTTTATTATCAAAAACTCATTTAAAAACATAAATCATCAACCATGATATTCTTAAAACACACCAAAATTAATCAAAACAACACATGAATTAATATGGATATGATTATCACTTAACACATTGATTTTATCAAATAATTAATATTCCATCCCTCTTAACTCCATTATTAATTATAAAATAAATTATTAAATCAGTTAAATAATTTATTCACAATTCAGACATTTTCCCTACAAACTAAATAATATTAACCAAAATCATAGAACATAAACATCACATTGAAACCCAAATCTATTCAATAAAAGAAATAAAATCATTTTTCAGTCATTAGAAATGTTTTTCTATATGAGAAAAAATAAAAAAATACTTATATATTTTATTAGGGAATATATCTTAAATTAACAGATGGAAAATTAGAGAAGACAACAAGAGGTCCCCAACCATATATTCAATGAGAAATTCACAAGTGATAAAATTTAATAAAAAATACTAGATCACTGGGATGTAAGAAATCAATGAAATAGAAATAAAAAAGAGGAGATTTATACTGAAAAGTAACCAAACCAAATTTCATTCACCCATTACATTGGGTTTTTGAAGAACTCATCGAGATATATATAATTTTTTAATCATATTGAAAATTTATGTAGATGTGGGGGAGATATTAATTAATGAAGAAGTGTTATGAATAGTGGAAATTAGTGGTTTCTATACCCATAAGAATAATTAAAAATTATTTTTAAGACATATAAATCTGGTGTTAACTCCTAAATCATGCAAAAAAAATTACATTTTAACCATTAAATAAACAAATCTCTATGTTCATATTATAAAATCATTCTACTGCCATCAATTACATGATAATACCTTAGGTTTAACTACACCTCTAACACCCCATGGGGTACCAGGTATAATACAAATAGTTCTATGTGGAATCATTTTTATAAATTCAAGTAGGTTCAAACCTTCCCCCCTAACTGTTCTTCTCCATGAGGCACAAAAACCCAAAAATAAATAAAAATATTTAAAACAAATTAAAAAAATCAATCCGAATCTCTATGTCATGTTTTGTAACACAAATTCAAATTGGTGTATTTTTAACAATTGAATACATGTAAATAACACAATCAAAATAAAAATTAATAATATGGTTTGATTCAACTTCTTGTTTATATTTATTTATAACCGTTCATTTATTAAAATATAAAACTCTTGATTTTGGAGCCGATGCATGTTAATAATAATTAAAATTAATAATATTAAAATCCTATGAGTTAAAATTAAATCTATATTTAATGTAAAACATATGTGATATTTTATGATTTTTGGGTTAATAAAAAATCTTGTCTCATATAATATATTATTAACCATGATTATTCTATTAAAATTTACTTTTGATATTCAAGTGATTTTTTGGAAAAGCATGAAAAATTACAAAATATCATTAATTTTAATTTTTATTCCTAATTAGTTGAAATTTAACTATCATATAATAATGTGTGAAACATTATATTATTTTTTACCTTTTTTTAAGAAATCATTTATCAACTATCTTTTTTAATTTGGAATTTGGGAAAATGAAGGTTCCTAGATGATTTAAATTGTAATTTTTTAGTGTGTGGTTTTTGAGGAATCCTATAGTCATTTAAATTAATGTTTTGAACCAATATTTCCTCTGGGGAATATTTTTTTAACCAAGTAATTTATATTTTAAGACATCATTTTAATATTCTAAAATTGAGTTGTATTGAGTTGTTGTCTGATCATGGGATGTTTTTTTGATTTTTTTGATGATTTAATTTGTTGTGATTGTCATGTGTGGGGGAGTTAGTTACTTATAATAAAATAACATTATTCTTTATATTACATATATAATCAAACACATAAATAATAATAAATATCATTCCACATGATTATTATTCTCCTACATAACATAAATTTTTATTTTCCATAGATTATTTTTCATATGGAATGGATATAATAGTTCCCCACTATAATAAGAACCATGGATTTTTATGATTTTATTCTTAAATATGTTATATGGTTGGGTGACATATATCTAATGGGATATATTTGATATTAGAATATAAAGTGTTGGAGGATCACAATATATTGATATTTTATTATGTGAATTTTCACATGGTGAACTTCAATACATGTGGATACAAAGACAATCCAACCATTAGGAATTCCAAATGTTATATGTCATTTAATGTTGTATAAAAGTGTGATGACATATTCTCCATGATAAGTATTATTAGTTGGGTGTGTCATAAGTTATATGAGTTTCATTGAATAAATCAAGAATGAATTTTTAAATTATATGTATAGAAGATGATATCTCAATACCTTTGATTGAAATTGAACCGGCTAATTTATCCAAATATATGGAAGTTGTTTAACAAGTTTATTTCAGGTAGTAAAATAAATATTTATTGATCATATAAGACAATGACAAGTGTATGAAGACTGATTGACGAGAGATCGATAAAAAGAGACTATATTATATGATATGTTTTTGTATGATTTTTGTGCTATTGTAACAATAGAATATTTCTTGATGGCTGCCTTGATATATTTATAGATGGAAATTTTGGACTTTGGGAATTCTCTTAAAATTCCATTAAAGGAGGGGTCTTGAGGATTATGCACTAAAAGCAACCTGAGGCTTAGCTAAATTATTTTTGAATTTAATATAGAATAAATATTATCCTCGTGATCAGGAAATTATAATAAACTAGTTTGTGTTTATCATCTGAATTAAATAAACATTTATATCAGTTAAAAATATATGTGAGTTGAATATTAAATAAATATTCATTCTTCAAATAATGAATATATATAGATATATATTTATTCATTGATTAAATTAGATAATGATATATATGTATTTACATTAATATTTATTATTCACAGTTTGGTAAATGATTATAATAATTTATGAGAAGAGTTATGGACCTTATTGAAAATTGTTGATTATATTCAATATCAAAAATATATATATTCATTCATTTATTTAAAAACTCATTTTAAATAAACCACGAGTTACCATATTTCATGAAATAAAATAATAATTACATTATTATTATGAGACCTAGATTATATTTTGAGTTATCGATTAGATAAGGGAGTCTTAATAATTTTCAATTGTCAAACCCTAAGTATATTGACCCATATATTTATATAAATACTAGTGTAATGGGATTAATGCTCCAAATATATTATATTAATATAATTATCTTAAGAAATAAGAAAATCCTATAAAAATGTACTCATGAAAATTCATGAATATCCCTCTACTTCATCTCAAGACTTATAGAACAGAGACAATATGTTCAATCCCAAAATAATTTATGTTTCATTCAATGGTGAATGACACAACATGATCGGTACCTTCATGCTAGATCCTAAATATCCAGTAGAGACCTTCCAAGATTGTTTGGAATATTTGGATACAACAGGAACATTATACTTCTGATACTTTATCAGAGTTATGGAATATTAAGAGCATAAACTAATTTATTCATCAATGATGATAGAATTTCCAAGATATGGTAATTTTTATAATAAATTAATTAAAAGTCAGTTGAGAATAATATCCTACTCTTTAATATTCAACAGTCATTATAATCCATTTCTAATGACTAAAATATAGTAACAATTTTTTTTTCCTTTTATGGATTCAATGACTTCCACTAGACAACATAACCACTAAGTGGTATCGAAGTGGTAACATAGTAATTTATTACTATTTATTAATTTTTGTTTAACAAAAAATTTTATTTCTAGTTTTCATTTTCTATTTTACATTCTTAATTTGAATGTTAATATATTATGATTGTTATAATTAATATGAAAAAGAACATGAAAAAAATATATGTATAACACTTGAATATCCCATGAAGAGGTACTAAGGATTCTTGACATATTATATGGATATATAAAATATAAAGAAAATGTTCATGTAGTGTATCCTTTTTCATCCAAACATGGATGAGATAAAAAAACTAGGAAATCTCATGTCATGGTTCAATATGAATCACCATTACATGCCATGTTTTTATTTAAATTTGGAACACAACATGATAGGGGTACACGATTTCAAAATAGAATATACATTGTGTAACCTGACTAGGATTTTTCTTCAAGGAATCATCAAAACCATGTGGTAAAACTATTAGACTTATATTTAATACATTTTGGGTAATGAATTCTATCCAAGAGAAATGGGAAATAGAAATTAAATAATTTAGAGAAATTTATAAACCAAATTTAATTCATAAGAAGAAAAAGTAAATACATTTTATGTCTTCCAACAAATATTGTGGGTGGATAGTAACGAATCATACAATATGTAGCTATCCTAAAACACAGTTTAATTCTTTACATCTCACCCAAAGAACATACTAAAATATGCACATCTTTTGAGTCAAAATGTAATGTAAATTATTTAATTAATGAAATTTATAAAACACAATCTATAGCTAGATGTACACCCCTTATAATCGGGCCTTAATATGGATTTTACATAAACTAATATTTTGGGGTTCATGTGTGATATTTAATGGTTAATTAATTATTTTTCCAATTATTTTTGTAGATTCATAATGTGTAAGGTTGTCGTGCATATATTGTACTTCCTAGAAATGTGCATAGTTATAATACATGTAAATTCAATGTTGTTAATATAGTCATGAATTTTATGTGGATTAAGCTACTTGAATTATGGAATAAAATTTTATGTATATCATGATATGATGTACTGGAATAAATTCCATCTAAGTATACTATACCTGAAAAGGTCCATAAAAAACATCAATCAAAAACCATGTCATTTGAATTAACATGATCAATAATATTCAAACACTATAAATGGTTTTAAATAGAAAACAAAGGTTACAAACCATGTATCCTCTTTTAGATGTTGTTTTATTATTTAATTTGTTTTAAACTAATTAATTTATTTGTCTAAAATTAGAGTGGATGGGAATCTAAACATCTATTTGGACGTATAATTAAAATAAATGAATAAATATAATAATTAATTAACTAATTAGGGAGATTTATCTGAGTAAAGAATATATTGAAAAAAACTATTTCTTGTTTATTTAAATGCATAGTCATGGCATGAATGAACAATAAATAGTTATACTAACCTATTTCTGCATTATATTTCTATTCAATTTAAATATTTATTGTGTGTGTTATTGTAATAAATTATATATTAAATTTAATAAAATGTTATGTGTATCAACCATTCCTTATTATTATGTATGGGTTCACCTGTCCATGATTTCATTTATGTATCACTAAACCACTATTTATCGTCACCTATGAGTGAGTGAGAATATATAAACGAATGATTGTATAGGTGTGATGAGATAATTATTGACTAATCCAATGTGAACACAACCAAGTAGTTACCCAAGTCAGGAGGTGGAATGCTATATATCATCCAAACCTGGCTCATGGAGTTATTTTCGAACAATCAATCTGTTAATTTATCTTTTTCCCTATAAAACATCTATTTGAAAGTTTCCATGATCATGATACATGTTTATTTAATTTATGTATTTCATGTATTTATGTGGGGACTGTTTATTTATGTTTGAAAAATATTATATAAAATAATTAAATTAAAATATTATATGATAAAATAAAATAAGTGGATTATATATAATTTTTTTCATTTTTAAATGGTAAGATAAATATATTAAATTCATATAATATTAAATAATATTTAACTGAAAAAACTAACAAATATTTATTCATAAGATAAAATAAATTAACAATACACTAATCTAAAAAATCATTCCATTTCTTGAGTTAAGAATACAAACTGATTTTGAAGCACTTGTTTGCCTCAATCAACGTGCTTTCAATTATCAGGGAGTTCTAACCAAAAGTTAAAGGACTAAATATCATAGTTAGAATCATGGTTTGAAATTTTTGTAAGAAATGGTGTACCTAGATGTAAGGTGTTGAGGAAATATGAGTCCTAAATTTTAGGATTAGGGAGTCCATTGAACGGATCATAGACCAAAATTTTTTAGTTGGAAAAAACATACATATATACTTTCAAGTCATTTTATAAGCCCCTCTTCTTGGCCATTTTAAGTTTAATTTAGATCCCTGCCATAATAATATCCATTAGATATGATATTCTACATTTTATTTTAAGGGATATTTGGATTTTTTTAAAATGAAGGGAGACTAATAAAAATATTTATTATGTCATACATTTCAATAATCAATAAAAATTATTAAAAATAGGATTTTATTTTTTTTATAAGAAATGGAAATTAATAATACCATGACATAATCCCTTTAATCTATAATAAAGAAATAAAATCCACTGATTGGTTAGAATATTTAGATGTGGTATAGGGTCCTACACATTATACTATTCCAAGAGTTGAAATTTCACGTAATGGATTCCCAGGCCCAACAGTGTTTTCTAAAGTGGGTAACGAGGGAGAGCATACTTTCTTTCAGAAACAAGTTTATGATCTATTAGATGTCCAATTCCTCATACTATAAACCAACACTAGTTATATTTAAAAGTTTCATTATGAATTATATATATACAAAATGTAATATTATCATTATGATCTTTATTAGGAGAAGAAAATACATGAGTTGTATGTGATATATAAGGAACTAATTATGTTCTATATTTGAGAGGGTTCACTAGCCATCCCTTATATAGTTAGGATGAGTGGATATATTGAGTATTTAGAAATTTTTGATTTCAAGCGTACCAAATATAATTTCATCGAACTAATTATTTCCGCACATACTCAATGAATCTATAGTTTTTTTGTATTTTTTAATACAAAAAATATTATGAATATACTCCATGAAATATAAAATTATCTTCTCTAGGAACATAATGAGACGAGGAATAAATAAACCCTCCTTCTTTATGGTTCGTAATAGGATGTATCAAGAAATGTCCCCATGACTGACACTAATTTTAATGAATGTTTGTAAAACTAGACCAACAATAGGAGGATTAAAAATCATGATAATGAACAAGACATAGTTTTCTTTTCATCAGGCCAAAATTTCCATAAGAAAAAGAAAATCACCTCATTGACGAGTTAAGAGGAAGCTTGAGGTGTATTTGTAGTCAACTGTAATTATTTGGTTTTAAAAATTGGGTATTAGATATAGATTTTGATGCTCATATTTGTATCTAAATAGAGGAAACATGTTGATATATAAAGGTTTCCAAAGTTAGGTGGATATTTATGCTCCCAATAAATCAAGTCTAACTGCGTTGGATATTAGATTTTATCATATTAGTTTTCATATATGGATAATTCTAGTTTTCAAAAAATTTTATTATGTACTTAGTGTGACCTAAAACCTTTTATATATTCCCATTTTATATATATATATATGTATTTATTTTGATTTCTCTATATAAGTGTTTCCTCTTTAATAATATTTTAAATGTCATGGTATGTCACATTAGAATCATAGTCTTTATAAATTAAAATACAAAAACCATGTGTTTCTAATTGATAATGAATCAAGACTATATGAGTCTTATCATAACCAGTTATGAAATCCAAGGATTTATCATGTAAATGACAAGTTAATGAAACAAATATATCTGTAAGGATATTTATATTATCTTAAAATAAAACCCTTAGATATTGGTCACACGTTTTCTCAAGATAAAAGAATAAAACCATTTTTTTAAATGGAGAATTGTCCATAAGATTATTGAATTATTTAATATAGGTGTGAATGAAAATTTTCTAGTCTAAGATACGGGTGAATAATAAAACATAATATATTTTCCACTTACATCTGTAGGCATTGATATACATACTTAACAGGGTATATGTCTATATACTTTGAGATATTTCTTTATTACAAGATATAAGTTGAGTAGAATCATTGTACAAAGACAAATAATAATTTCGTAGGATGTGGTTGAGGGTATTATAATAAATTTTTCATTGATTATATTATAGAGATGGAGATTCATTCTCAACTCACATGTCCTTATACCCCATAATATAATGATTTCATTGAAAGGAGGAACCATACCATTGTTTATTTTGAGACCTATTTTGAGTCATTAGACTCTTCCCTTATCCTTTTTTGTATATCAATTACAAACAATTTCTCATATACTAAACCAAGGGAATACTATTTGGGAAAATGGAATTCCATGTTATTTTTTGTATCCATGTTAATAATTTTTATTACATTTAGTTATTTGGGGTAGGGAATCATTTTTTAAAGCTGTCACCAGTATCAAAATTACACCAAATGGTATAACATTTGTATTTATAATATATCATAACGAAATGGGGGGATATTATTTATATAACCAAAAAAAATGTCAATAACATCAATTCATGTTTATTTTTGTAGAGTAAGAAAATATAAAATTGTGACAGTGGGAGAAAGATCTAATTCAATGAAGTAATTCCCAATAAAAAAAGTGATGGGACAAGGTCAAATTTCACAAATCCCCATGGAAGAAGTTATTCTAGAGTCATAGATTTTTCATAATATCATAATAGTGGTTAGATAATTGGAGGGATATGATTTTATAGTCACTTATATATGTGACTCATTATTTTGTGATAATAAAGATCACTTATCCTACAAAGAGTAATTATAATGCTATGAAGCATCAATGTGGAAGGATTCCATAAATTATAAGGTGGATTCAATGTTCCAAAATCACATCTAGGTTTTAATGGATTCACCAGTATACGTAAATAATATTGGTTTCAAATGGTTATTAAAGAAGAATTTGGACACGGATAGTAATGTGGATAGCTATAAAGAAATAATGGTTTCCAAAGTATTTAATAAATGATAAAGAATAGACTATAAATAAAATTATCACCAATTTATATAATTAATTCTATCATAATTATACATTCCACATGAACGTAAATGAATTAGGATTTTTTTAAATTGATTTAAAAATAGTTTTCCCTTATATGAACATCATAGAGGATGTAGACATAAAATTACTAGAAGAGTTTATTGGTCCAAAAAAGTCCTATAAGAATTTTTATATTTGGATATCCATATATGTATTGTAGAAATAATAAATATCATGGAATATACATATTTATGAATCTATTATTAAGTTTTATATAATATACAATGAATGTTTTCTACATGATTATAGAAACTGTAATAAAATTGTAGTAGTTTTCCTAGAAGTATATGCTGATGATATTTGACAAATGTAAATAGAGATACCATTTCTCCCAAAAATAATTTTGAGAAGAAACACACATATATAGGAGATAGATCCACCATGATAGATCTAAGTGGTTGATTGGATTATGTTAAAGTACATTAAATGAAAACTTATTAGATAGATTCACTAAGTGAAGATTAATTAAGAGATTATTCTACTTTAACAAGATAGAAATATACATAAAAATTGTTCCATTTGACATAATAGGTGAGAGAGATGATGATCAAGATTTCTTATACATCATTGATATGATATTGTATATTTTTATGCTGTAAATAGGGCTTAAAGATTTCTATTCCTTGACCATGGTAGGAAGATATAAAAATATACAAGAGAATATAATTAGACTACTATAATTAATGTGAAATATAATTTGTGGAATAAAAGTATGTGTTCTTAGTTTATGGATGATTTGGGGAATTAATTATTAGTATATATATAAATAATAGATTCTAAATAGATCTGAAGTGTTTGAAATCAATGTAGATTTATGTATTGTTCCTCAATAGAAGAGCGATAAGTTGAAAGGTATAAAAGTATAAAATAATAATTGATTCTATTATATTTCATGTTTTTATGAAACTATGTAAATAGTTTGGATATATAACTTTGTCCATGAACATAATGTACTGTATAAAAAAAATGATATCATACTTATTGTGATAATACTACAGTGGTGGTCTCGTTCAATAGGAAACTTTAATATTAGAATATGAATCATATAATTGAAACACCCAAAAATTATAAAATAAAAATATTTTATTGATATCGTATGCAACATGGGACACAAATATTAGACAACTCATGAAATATATTAATTCCAATTTAATATATTTGATAGATACAGAACACACAAACCCGAGTTGAAGTGAACTACAACATAATATACCATTATAAAAAGCCATTAAATTGGATGGTATGAATTGTACTTACTAAATTATTAAAATTGTGGCTACTATTGATTATAAAAAAATAAGAATAATTTAAATTAAAATTAAATGTTTCTAAAAGAATGGTATTTTTCTGAAAGTAAGTTTTGTCAATCTTTTTACACATAAATTAAAATTAACTTTTACCACTATGGAGAAAACAATCTTACTAAAGAAACATAATTTTTAATCTATAATTTCAAAAGTATATTTCGTTGAATATTTTGTTTTTATTTTTCTGAAATTTGTAATTTTTTGATGAGGAGTTAAAAACAGTTAATTTTAATTAAAAAATACCATTTAATATATATTAATTATGAAGTTAAACTAAATTTCTATTTTTTAAAAGTAACATGAGATCAATTATATATAATTTAATCCAAATTTTACAATTGGAATCATTTTTATATCGAAACATTATATAAAAACTTTGTAAACGTTTGAACATTTTCTCTTTGAAACCCGCTTTCTTGTTAAGTCTATGGTATTAATTTTATATTAAAATTTTCCACTTATAAGAATAGAATTTAAAAATATGGATTCATTATTTGGAATGAAAATAATTTATAATTTATAATACATTAAAATTAATTTTTTAACAAAATGAAGAGTGAAAGCAGTAAAAATTATTTTCCATGGTTATGAGAAAAATGGATTCACCGGGGGTTAAACTATTATCTTAAGGATTAAATTGACCTAAGAACTTGTATAAAATTTATTTCATGTAACTTTTACGACCCTATAAAGTATTTAATATATAATTAAACATTATTTGTAAATTTTTAAATGAAAAAGGTGGGATGAATTTATTCTTTTCAAAAATTTCGTGTGTGCTAGTCACCAAACTTATAAAAGGACACTCCAACATATATCTTCATCACACCTTCAAAATTTTTTGGTTTGGAAATTAACTAAGAAAATATATTCCTTAATTCTATACCCTCTTCCATTATTAATTATTTTGGGCATAATGGAAACATTTTATGGAGTTCTTATAAACCTAATTAGGATACTTGAGGAAGAGGTAATATTTTTCATTGAGAATATTTATCTTATTGCTTCCTCTACCTCCATGAAATATTATGAAATTGTAATGATATAGTATAATTAATGTATTAAATATTATGAGATGTTTTTATAATAATTTAATGACCTACAACCATCCCCACACCAATCAAATACAATACAACATCATCATTCATGTGTATGAAAGACTACCACCTCACAAACTAATATCATTCCTTTTTTAAGACCTCTCACAACTGTCTATGGAGATGGATCTAAATTAAAAATATATATATGATATTTATAATATAATTATATCTATTGATAAATTATATCATATATTACCTTTTTATTTTCATTCCATAGGAGATATGATAATGTCCCTCATGTTTACGGAAGACTACATCCTTGCGAAGTGATGTAATTCATATTTCACTAATGTTATTCATGGATGATAACAAGGATAAATATAATGACTATATGTTATATAAATGACATATTTATAATCATATTGAAATATTTATCATTCTAAATAGATAATATATATCATTTTCTTTCTTAACTTTTCACTGAATGAATGATGATAACATTGTTCAAGTATGTTTGGACTAACGGCTTCACCAAAAAATGTAACGCTATTTACATCACCACACCAAATTGATGATATATATAAGTGTATTTAAAGAAATATTATGGTATAAATGATATTATTATCATTTTTATGGATACTATATTACAAACCATCTTTCCATAATGATCATTGGAAAATGAAAACGCTACTTATGTGTACGTATGACATACCATCTCCATGATCATAACATACTTAATTTTTGTAAACCCTCTATCACAATTGGTATTAAAAATATAATTTATGTATAAATAATACAATTATTTCATGATTTTTATTCTAGAGATGATGAAACTATATAATATTAATTTAATATCACTATTCATTAATAATTCATGTTATTATAAGTTTTAATTAAAATTATTTAATACATGGATATTTGATTTGTGAGATACCAAGGGGTAAAGAATTTAAAAACTCAATATGTTTTCGTTGTGTTATAATACATCTTTATAATCATTTACGTACTAAGATTTTGTGTCAAATGTAATTTTTTTATCTTTTGTTTATTTATAATTATTCCCTATGGACTTACAATTCATATATATAATCAATTCATTGATTAATTATTATATCATCATTAAGATAATTGTAAGGGTTTAATTCACAATGTCATTCTATTAGATATTATTTATTCTTATGTTTTCGTTGAAGGAAATTATATGATAACTGTATAATTAAGCAAAATAATTTTTTTCTCTATGGAAATTATATATATTTTCAAGTAATAATACCATTTCCCACCCTTTTTTAATTAAAATATTTGAGAAAATATTTTTTATAAAATCTGGCATCATCTCTCTCTTCGGTCGGAAATCAGTATACTTACATAACAATATTTTCAAAAAAAAAAGATTTTAAGAATTTCATATTATTTATTAAATACATTTAACCAATTTTATGTTTTTAAAACATGTTATGAAATAAATATTCATATATTTTATAAAATAATACTAGATTTTATTTTTTGAAATATTGAAAGTAATCATTGTTTTAAAGTGTAATACATGTACAAAATTTGCAGCTCTCTCGAGGACTCAAATATTTTGAATAATATATTTTTTTAAATTGTTTTTTTGAAATTAAAATATTTTAAAAATTATACCAGCAATATTCTCTATCTATATATTTTATTATTATTTTTATCTAAGATAATTGAAACATTCACTTACTTATATCATTTTTGTGGTAAATAAAACTACCTTGAATTCTTAACTTTCATATGATAATTAGAAATTTAAATTACACAAAATATATAATTTATTTATCAAAAATAAATTATATTTTTTAAAAAATATATCATCTCGACATAATATTTTATACTCTGAGATTTATTTTTTTATCTGGGGAAGTATTGATAAATCCTTATTCCTTACTCAACAAAGATATTTGAAGATAAACCAATTCTTTATGAATTATGTAAATAATGTGATATATGAGTAATGTTTTTGAACATATATTTTATGGGTGGGGACTGGTTATTGATATCCCCTCAATATATTAACAGTCTCATGGGATGAATCAGTTGTCCTGATTTAGATAAATAGGTTCATACCCATAATTTTTAAACTATGTGGGGGTTTGATATTTGCAGTAGAGGCATCATGTTCCTACTAAATGAAATCCTATAATAAATAATTTCCTTTATTAGTAATTCAATCATTATCATTCATGATATTTTCTTTTTGATATTTTCTATAGATGAATTTTATTCTTAGTTTCTCGATTAAAAGGAATGTGTTTTATATTATTTACTACACCAAATTGATTATCCCTTATCATGTTATTTTAATAGATTTTTTTATAATTATCTAAATTTATATATTGATTAATCCTTATCTAATTATGATAGTCTCATTATTTATTAAATTTAATGTTTTTTCAATTATTTACCTTTATTGTTGATTATTATCTTTGAGACTTTGGAATTTTTATTATCTATTGATTTAATTCCTTCTCAATTTATTGATCCCATGGAATCTATTTTCCATTATTTACCTTGAAAAATTCATTATTATTATTTATTTATGATTTCATCCACTGTAATTAACCCATACTAATCATTTTTGATCACCCTTAGTTCATTTATTTTCCCCCAGAATGCTTGAAGTGTATTATGATTGGTATGAAATGATATGAGAGAGAAAATAATGTTATTCTAAAAAAATTATGTTATAATTTTTGTATTAAAATATAATGCAGGAATCATTTATGCATCTAGTTTTCAAAGACTACTAAACTAGTTGGTACATCAAGATTCGATTCCTTGTATCTTATTCCAATATAACAAAGAAGACACCAACTATAGGTAACTATAGTCAGGGTCGCTACAATTGGTATCAAAGGATATTAAGTAGAAACATTGGGAACTAGATTATGGAAACAAAATTTTAGGGAACATGAACATATGATTTAATTTGAGGACTAGTATAGAAAAACATCATAATGTTTTGGTAAGTTAGATATTATCTGGTCTTTTGTAGAAATATATCCTGATATGGATAGTAAAAGTGGAATTGGTTATCAGACTTAAGTAACCAGGGGTAAGAATTTTGAAAATTTCACAATGGGAAACACCCAATAATCACATGGTGGATGATAATGTTCATTAATATGCACATGGTATGACACTTATTGGGGAAATGATTAGGACACTTCATAATTTCTTAATAATCCATTATGAAGGATTTGAATAAATGATGATAATGATCAAGATAGACTAAAACGAAACTATATTATATTGAAAATAATGTGTCTCAAAGTAATGGGAAATTTTTTATGTGTTGAAAAGAAGGGCATAATGTAATTATTTGCTGAGAAAAAATAAATAGTATGTTATTAGGACATACATTTAAACCTATGGGTCCTTTTATAGTTTTTGTATTACATGTGGAGAAGTTAATAATTATCCAAGTAATTTACCTCTTTTAAAGGTTGAACCATTTTAAAAGGAAGGACCTATGTTGGAATGAAATGGTTGAGATAATTATTGGTATTGAATAATTATATTGGAATTTTTTAACAAATGGAATTTTGGTATAAGAATCATGAAACATTTTTGGACTATATTAAACTTCAATTTCATATATTTTGGAAGTAAAAAATTATTATGGATACCATCAAGGATTATTTTGTATAAACTTTATCACAATATAAATGTTTTAATCTCCACCTTTTGGGTTTTAGGTTATGAGAGTCTCCAAATATTTTGGATTTTTTAGATAAATTTAATACAATATAACTTATTTGTATAGTATATGTTTTATTAAAAAAATTTATTTTGAGGATAATAAGTTTACTTTTAATGAAATAATTTTAAATGTATTGGTAACCATTACAGATTATATGATATTTAATGAAATTGATATAATTGTCAAATTCTATTGTTAAACTTTCTAAAAATAATAATAAAATAGAGAAAATTGTAATGAAAAACATAGTAATGTTTTATTTAAGGAATAATTTTGTTCAAGGAATCCCATCATAATTTTCTTTAACATTATAATAATTATAGTAATATAGTTTTAGAAAAATAATGGGCCACATGTTTTGTAAAACCCCATTTCATTTTTCATGGCTGTGGGGCTTGAACCCATGACCAAAAGGACGATATGGTTTTAACGCCTATCACTGGCCTACATGTTGTCCTGGTGATTAATTCATTGTTTTTTGATAAAATATTTGAATAATAAATATTAATTAGTACCTAGTGGTGTTAATTTTGATTATTAGTGATTAATTTATTGTATTTGATAACTTGTGTGAAACATATTTGTTTGGTGAATCAGTTAGAGACAAACAAATAAACTGGTCACTCTTTTTTTGATATTAATATTTATTAAAAGTTAATTTTATTTCTTATCACATAAGAAAATAATTTTTGATATTATGTTTTTTTAATAAAGGTTGAATTTTAAATTTATTTAATTACAATAAAATCATGAAACTGTTCTTCTGAAATAGAAAAGTATCAAGTAAGCATTTTTCCTTATATTATTATAAAGTAAATTAATTCCTCAACATTAAGAAAAGTATCTAAAAAAATATTTATAAATTTATATACATATATAATGAATTAGATGGTATTTTTAATCATCATATATTTATGGATTTTATCCCTTAACTACCCATTGACTAGTAACACTATTTTGATTGATGACCTCAATATCTCTCTATAATTATTTACGCTTTTCTTCAATGTCCATATCATCAATTTACACCATTTTCATTCTACATAGAAACCTATTTATTTTTTATTCCATATAAATTTTGTACTTCCCTTTCACTCTTATAAATATGATGCTTTATTGAATCATTTTACGATGCAAGCTTTCTATAAAAGAATTTTCAAACCTAAAACACTTGATTGTCAAGATCAAGTTTAAATTGAATGAATAAATTTATTTAAGATGGTGATAATGTGAAACCCATAATTTCTAAATGATTGACATTTTATTTGATACAGTATGAAACACATGACACTGAGCTTAAACAGCCACTAAAATATAATTCTTCAAATTCAATCTCTTCGATAGCTTATAGAACATGCAACGAAGAGTTAAAATGAACAATAATATAGTATTCTATTATAACCAAGGTGTTAAACAAGGGGTTATTCATGGGGGTAAGGTAAAATTGGATTTTAATGGGGGTTATACTAATAGTGATTACAATGAAGATTATTTACAGTGGGTAAGGTAAAATTGGATTTGCATGGGGGTTAAACTAGAAATACAAGGAATACACTGAACAAAGACTTCTAAAACATCTATGTTATGGAATGTGTTTACATTAACAATATAGTTTTTATAATGTACTATTATTGGATCCTTTGGATTGGAAAAACATCAATGTAATTCATTTTTTTTATAAAATTATATGTGTGCCACTCACCTCCCTTCTAAAATTCCACCCACTCTCCTCTTTTCATGACACTATAAAAAATTTTATTCAACCAATACCTATAGTAATAACATTCCAACATATCTAAAATTATCCTAGAAGACTTATTTTTTCCATAAATCTAACCATTGAAGGATTTGGTGAAAACCAATTGGGGATTCCCAAAGAAGAAGAAGCTTTATTCAATTAGAATATTTAGTTTATTTCTCACTCAAACTCCTTGAAAGATCACTAAACCATGATTATATAATAACATCAAAATATTAAATATACCTAAATAATTTTTAATAAGTTAATTTTTTATATCCATCTACACATCCATCAAATAGGTTATGAAATCACCATTCATGTGTACGTCAATTTACCTCCTTGCAATCTAATGTCATTCATTTTTCCTTTACCAACATTAATAGTTGGGTATGATGTAGGGTCTAATGAATAAAGACACACACACACACACAGATATATATATAATATAACATTATTATAACATTGGATTCATTATATCATCTATTCATTTTTTACATTCAATTCTGAAGAAGATGCGATAAAGTAGTTGACTTGTATGGAAAACTACCGCCCCACGAAAATATGTGATTCATCTTTCACTAATTCTTCACATGTGAGGTGATACAGATAAAGTTAATGATTATATATGGTATAAATTAAAAAATTATGATATTAATTACTGATTTATAATTTTTAATATATAATATACATCATTTTTATCTTACCTTTTCACTCAATGAAAGATGATAACAACATCCATGTACATGTAGAATACCACCTTCACGAAATGATACATCTATCATTTGTTATCCAAAATACATAAATTATATATATATATATATGTATATTTCTAGATATAATATGGTATATATAATATTTTTAACATTATTTTAATATAATATATTACTTACCTTCTTCCCATATTGATCATTTATAAATCGAAATGTTACTCAAGCATACGTGGCCTACCGTCACCATGATTTAACATACATCATTTTTCAAAATAAACTCCCATAATCTATTTTAAAATTATAATTGATGTATAAATATGAGAATTATTTCATTAATATTATTCTTAATATGATTAAACTATATAATATGAACAAGAACCAAAGCATTCATGTCAATGCATGTTTGAGAAAACAAGGACATTAACACCCAAAACTATAAATATAGTGAAATATGATTAATAAAACGGTGATGAGTTATTATAAAAGGAATAAGAATGATAATATAAATATTAATTTAGTTCTTTTATATGTTAATAAAATGTTTAAAACCAATATATAGAAGGTCAATAAATGTTCAATCAAATGGAAATTCGATGTTAGGGATTATGCCTTAATTTCCTTTCATTGAGGCACATTTGTATGTTGTAATCAAATTTATATTATATGGTATATATAAAAAAATTGAAATTAAATATTTGATTTCCATAACAATTCATGTTAATTTAAATTTGAATTTAAATTATTTCAACCATGGGTATTTTATTTAGAATTTACCACGTCGTAAATAATTCCATTACTCAACTTCTTTCATTTGGTTTTATTAGGTTTTCATCGTCCTTCTTATTCAATGATTTCGTGTGAAATTGAATTTTATTCTATTATATTACACTGAAACTTGTTTTTTGTAAATACATTTGATGCACATAATCGATTCATATATTAATTCTCACTTCAACATTATGATCATTATAGGGGTTTATTTCATAATATAAATCTAATCAATTTTTTATAATTTGAGTTGACAAAAATTATTTGATTATTATATAATAAAACAATTTAATATTCATATCCAATGTGTATTCAAAATATTTTCATGTAATTGCACCATTTTTCCACTCTTTGGTTCTTAATATAGTTGATAAAATGATTTTAATAAAATACGACTTCATTTTTCTATACAATAAAAAAACATTTTCATTTAAAAACCATTTTTTCCAAAAAAAATAATTTAACATTTTACAAATTATTATTTAAATATATTTTTAATGATTGTTACTTTATTAAAAAAAATTTAATGTAATATTAATTTCATTTTCAGAACAATGCTTGTTTTTGTTTTATTAAAAATGTGAAAGGAATCACTGTTTTAATGTGTACTACATGAACAGAAAATCAAGACTTGATGAATATAGAATTTTTATAAAGATTTTTTATAGGTTTCCAAGATTATTTAAAAACATATTCAAGATTTTTTGGTAACATTTATTTTTAAAAAGCGATTTTAAAGATTAGAATGATATTTTCCCCAAGAATGTTTTTAATGATATTTTTATTATATTTCAAATAATCAAATGAAACATCTATTTTTTTATCAAACCAATCAGCATATGTTGTATTTATATCATTCTTATTATCTTTTTGGATGTTTTATGATTAGTTTTACCGAACATTTTTTTAACATTCACTTCATTGGTTCATTTTTTAAGTCAATAACTATCCCCTAAAATGGTCACTCTCCTGTGATCATTGTACATTAAATTTCCCTTAAATATCCATATTATTTGTCAAGGATTTTTTTAATTTCATAAATCATATATCATTTCTATATATGGTATTCAATATTGAAAATAGTTTTTTATCTTGGGGAAAGCTGAAAATATGTATTCTTTAGTCAATATAGATATTTGACTATAAGAAACATTTTGTATGAATTAAGCCAATTGTTTGATATATAATGAATGATTAGAAGAATTTTGAATTGAGTAGGCCCTAGATATAGATTTAAAATAGATAAATTATTAGTTTGAGGGGATGAATCAATTAGATGGAATTAGTTTAATGTGTTTCTAGTCAATAGGATTAAATATCTGGAGGATAGATCTTGAATATAGAGGGATTATGTTCCTGATACATGACATCCATCCATCCAACTTAACGATTTTTATTCAAAAATGGGAAAATATAGGGAATAGGTAAACCCACCTAGGGGGAGGGGGATAAATAATGAATTCCATGGGATTCACCCCAAATCAAGGTCACCCCATTGCATTTAAGATGAGACGCATTAGAAAGGAAAAAAACCAGTATCTCATGGACCATAAGAGAGGATAGGTACTCTGACACTTTATTCCCCTCGTGACAAGTATGGGTGACTCTAATGTTGTTGTTAAGGAGAGCCTTTAATTTTCTAATTATACAGGTAATTAACTAGGGAGTGGTTCCTATACCATGAAAATAATCATGAAAAATCCTAGAGTCTATTGTCAGTTGTGAAATGATAATGTCCCTCTGATTGCACATGGAAATCCCTATAAGAGCCAGAAGAGACTCTTCCCAAATAGAATTACCAATTCCATAATGGGCTATGAAATCCAGCACCACACTCATTCTGTGGTCATAGAGAACTCCTCCTCTTCACATGTCACCCATTACTCAAGAGCCATCAGTATTAAGCTTGAGAAGACCCTCTAGTGGAACCCAGCAGATCCATCTCCCCTGAACCCTAGATATACACTACTGAGCCTCAGTCTATAACGACTTCAACATGCGATGGGATAGAGCCTCCTTATCGATACTAGTAATACTGATCAGGTTAATCAGTATACATCTATTTCTGGCCACAATCTCTCTACCTGTAGAATAGATCCCCTCAAACCTGGCTTGATTCCTTGCTTTCCATAAATCATAACAACATTTACTGTAGATTAAAACACACGTCTCAGCCTCCTTTTCATTACCATTGATCCCCTTGAACAATTTCTCCCTGAACTGATTGTTGTTATCAGCTTGGGAGGAGTACCCCATGAACACACTAAAGTATCTATACACCTGTTGGGGCCATTCGCACTCGAAGAAGACATAGTTAATGCCCTATTCCTTTCTATTCACACAACAATGACAACACGATTCGATGATAATGCCTAAGAATTTTATATAAACATCAGAGGGTATAACATTATACTGGATCCTCAATGTGAGGAAGTTTATTTTTGTAGGAATTATGTTTCCCCATGCCACACTGTTCCATCTCCCCTGCTTCCCCTGAGTTGGGATACTCCAATGGAAATACTTTGAGTTCAACTTACCTGAGGTGGAAGGGGAATATACACACATCTCTTGCTCAGAGTTAATAAGAACAGAGTCAAACACCTCCTGTTGAGGTTCATCCAGAACCGACCTGAAAATCAAAGGATGCATGCTTGCCTCCCTGAAATAAATAAGGGGATCCGGATACCCTGGATATCCCAGCACACTACCCAACCAATTATGATAGTAACAGACTTTGTGCCCCTCCAGAATAATCCATTGTGAGTGCAGTAGGAGAGTCGGGATGATATTACATACCGAGGACCACAGAGATGACCCCCTGGCAAATGGGGATGCAACACTATCCTTGAATACTTGAGACATATTCCTCCCCTATAGGGTGTGTTCTTCAATGATTTCCCATGTAAGATTCACACACATGGCATGAATTGTATCCACTGGATTCTTGATGTTGATTCCTCCTTAGCCAATGGGCCAAGCCATCTTTCTCCAGGACACCCACTACCTTTTCCCCTTTGATAACAAATAACGGATAAACCAAGGAAGGATTCAATTGATGAACCCAATATCCCCCTTTGACACACTTGTGGAGGCCAGAGCAAGCACCAGTATAGATGAGTGTACACTATTCACCAGAGTGATCCGCCCCCTAAATAATAAGAAATGATTTTTCCAATTCAGAATTCTTTCCATAATCTTAGTCACCCCTTTGTCGAAGTCCCTGGTTCGTATTCTTTATGGGGATACTGGGGTATCAAGATACTCTATCAGAAAAGAGCTTCACCCCATTCCCAGCTCACTGCTCATCCTTTCCACCCTGCTTGAAGTGCATGAGTTAGATATATAGAAACTACTCTTATCCTTATTAACAATATGTCACTCCAGTGAATGTATTCCACTAGGATATTTTTAAGTACACTGAGAGACCTCCACTTGTCATTCATGAATATTATCGTGTCGTCAGCATACATCGAATGTGATGTTGTGGGGAGGCCATACTTTCTACAGTATGGCAGAATCTATCCATTATTAAAACCACTATTAATTAGCCTTCTATAGGTGCATTTCATTAGGGTAAAGATTCTCGATGATAATGGATCACCTTGAAAAATTCTATGAACAGTCCTAAAGAATCCATGTGATATGCTAATAAAAGACACATCCATCAATGTTGAGAAAACACACTTGATGATGATATCACATGCCTAATTCATGATCCGCATCTTAGTGAGAACCCTGATAATAAATCCCCACTCCATCTTATAATATGCCTTATTCATTTTGAGCTTACTACCACATTATAATGACAAGATTTCGTATTCAAGTCTCTAATCATATCCAGCGCCATTTTCAGGCCCCCGCTGAATTGATCTATCTTGAATGAAGCCATGTTTCTCTAGGGATAAACACTAAGGGAGAATACTGGAAAACCTATGATTGATATTACTTGATAAGAAAATATAAATAAATTTCCACATACTGACATGCCAATAATGGAGTAGGGAAAATGGGTCTTTGGTCTTTGGAAAGAGAACTAGAGTAGTCTATGACACGGTCTGAGGAAGGTCACCCCTCGAAAGAATTCCTATATGTAAAGAATAATATCCCATTTTACAAACTCTCAAGAATCTCTATAAAAAAAAGATCGAGTTACCGTCTAGTCCCACCGCTCTTTTCGGATTCAGATTCCACATGGCTGTATGCACCTCCTCTTCCTTAGGAATACCTCATAGCAGAGAATTATCTTTCATAGAGACAAGATTCGGAATCACTTCTCAAAGAAGAGCCTCCCTCGTAGTATACCCCCGAGGAATATTCTCATTCGTTCCCACAAGGAGGTATTTAAAAATGATAAGGCCATGACCTCGAACAACTCCTTGTCTTTTGTTCATGTGTCATCCTCTATAACCAGGTTGGGTTTCACAATGCGCCTCCTCTCACTAATGCATGCTTGAAAGTATGTGGTGTTCTTGTCTCCTTCCCTAAGTCACTTAGACATGGAACATTCCCTCGCCTTCTGTTATTGAGAAGAAATATAACTACCAAAGAGGTCTTTTTCTCTATGAGTTCATCAAACACCATGTCATCCCCTCTCACTTGGATACTGGCCTCTAGACTCTAAAGGTTTTATTTAATAACAACCATATCCTGATCAATTAGGGTCAAGGATCTAGCCCAAAACATGAGTTCCTGCTTCAGCTTCTGCATCTTGGTGTGAAAATCCACGCACGAGTGGCCCCGAGATAGTTCACAATGATAATATCTTTTAATTCATTTCATTCATTCTGTATTGATCAAATGAAATACGTTTTCAATTATATACCATTACATTTTCATTAATCCTTTTCAAATTAGTCAAATGGAATTTATTTGCCGTTACTTACCATTCCATTTTCATTATGCCTGATTTAGTTAATGTTTCTATGTTATTGATTAAATTGAATGGTTTTTCTAGTAATTTACCTTTTTCATATTGATTATTATCCAGTAGTCTTTCTAATTGATATTATCTCTGGATGAAATTACTTTACATTTTACTGATTACATTCCAAATGTGTTTAGTTATTTACTTTTCCCTATTGATTTTTCTTATTGATTCATGATTTATTCCACTATACTTAACCCTTACTAAGAAGTTGAGATTAACTGTATTTTGTTAAATTTTATATAGAATCTATTCTAAGTTGTATGATTGATATGCAATGATATAATGGAATGAATAATTTTATTCTTGAAAAAACATTATGTTGTAATTTTTGTATTCAAATGTAATATGGGAATCACATATGTATGTAGTTTACCAAGACTACTAAACTATTCAGTACTTCCTGATGAGATTCATTGTATATTATAAGAAAAACAGAAACCAGCTCCAGGACACTGGGGTCGGGGGCTCTACATACAATAGATGTATCACCAATTGAGTAATTTTTCTCTAGGGATTGAGGTCATAATTAGAAAACGATCCATGTAAAATAAAATGGCAAACACATTCATTAAAGGATAATCCTATTAGTAGTTTGAATATAATCTGATGGTTAATATAATTAATGTAATATGTAGTTGGCTCTAGTGAAATATAAAATATATGGTAGTTGGTAACCTATATAAAAATATCTTTTTTTACGTTTTTATTTCTTATAGATTAAATTAATAAAATTTTAATAAATTCATTTCAATGTGATTGGTTTTATTCTATATATCATTAATGTGATAAGTATATTATATTTTTTATTACATCAAATAGACATAATGATTCCCCAATATAATGTGAACCTTGATGTGTTGTGAAATATTCTTAAATTTGTCAAATTTTTGAGTGAAATTTATTTAATGTGTAATAGATGATGTTTGACCACTTGGTTGGGGATTCTCATAATACATTGAGACTTATTCTCATGAATTTAACCCTTTTTTTTATCTTCATGAAAGGATTTGAAGAAAAATAACACCCAAAAATATTAATTCCCTATATAATGTTTATTTGGATATTATTTTCTTTAAACAAATGTCATTGTCCACAGCTGTAAAATTGATGTTAATGTATATCAAGAAAATCATAATTTGGTGCATTTTCAAAAACATTAATGGAATATTCTCTATAAAATGTAGGATATGTTTTGATCATCATATATAAGTTATTTGACATTGAATAAATAAGTAAATAAATATTTATCCCATATAGGACAACATTATTATATATTAGAGACTTTGATTACATTATAATTATCTAATAAATACCTTGGTAATAGAGACTTATTGATTAATTTACATAAAATAGTCATAGAAAGATGTATCAAGCATATAGGTTGATGAAACTTGTATGAAACTTGAATGATGATATATTGAGACAATGAGATTATATTAGGTGGCATGCATACATATGAGTTTTTTATTGATTCAACATGAATATTTTTTATTTGGGTTCACTGCCGATTTTCTAGACACTACTCTTGGTCTTCCCCCAGATCGCTTAATGTCATTGGGAAAATGGCCAAACTAATCTCACACTAAGTGCATATAGTATATCATTTCAGTTATCTTTGAATTTTATATATAATAAATAATATAGTCATGATCATTGTATAATAATTATCCAAATTATGTCAATTTTACAAATTCAATCACTTGTTATTTATCTTCAAAATATATATATGTTAATTATAAAATTAATATTTATTCATTAGTTATTTAATATATTATGTATTTATTTATTTAATATATATTATAATGTTATATATATTTATTTTAAAAAATATATATAATTTAATTTTTGATAGATGTCGATGAGGATTGGCTTGATGAGTTAACAGACGGAATAGAAATGATATATTTTATTTAATAATATTTACATAAATAATAATTTTATATTTGAAAAATTATATTTTAATATTTGGTGTGTTCATTAATATAATGTAATATAATAAAAATTTTACTATTATTATTTTTCATGGGGTTTATTAAGAGTTAACTATTAGAATTGTATCTTTGAATAATTACAAAGAGTTAAACACAATATAGGCTAACCCAATTATATTATTTCATGGTAATTTATAAAGTAAACACTGACATACTTCTAAAACACAACCATTTTGAGTCATCAAAAGCATACTTTCTAAAGGAAGGAAATCATTAATACATTATGAGTGGAACTTTGGAATAAGTGTTGGTTGAGAGAATGGGATGTCATATTTGTCTCACCCTTTACAGTGGAATTGTTTTCTACATTGATTGTGAATTATATATTTTTTATGTTCTTGAATTGTTCATAATCCCCAGTACAGTACTGGGGACCAACATATACGTGTTTCAATAAAAAAACAAGGGTTTATAGGAGAATATATATACAAATCAAAGGTTCTCCATTAATTTTAATAATCATATATATTACAGGTTGTATATAAATGGAACTATCTCTATTTATCAAATATTCTACATATTTTCATTATTGACTAATTAGGTTACTGTTTAAATCCATGAAGCTGGGTAATCTAAAGTTCATTACCATGTGGGGAGGAAAGTTTTTTAGTATAGTTGGTATACAACCTATGAAAGGCTATTTATATACATCCCTATAATGGTAATCTAAGAACATGTAGTTTGGTGTCACTTAATAGAAGATGTTGCACCTTTTATGGTTCTCTTACAAGGACCATTTTTTTCATTTATGTTCATAAAACCATAACAACATACTATTACTTTAAATACATGTAAACTAAAATACCATGTGAAATGTACCTATGAAAATTCGATGTGGGAATTATGCATTGATAGACCATTATGATTATTTTCATAAGATATGTGGATTTTTGAAGTTGTTATCTTATAAGGAATATTTTAATTTAACGGAGGATTATATGGAGCTTTGGGAATATGGTTCATGGAGGTTTGATATGGCTCATAATGAAAATTTCTTGGTGAGGATAAGATATCACTAGGAATATGGTTCCCTAAGAATATGGCCCACTAGTAATATGGTATCACTTAGAATATGGCCTAATGAGGAATCCAAGGAATTCATTGATAATATCAGTGGAGCAGGTTGGAAAATATAACACTTATGTAGCTATGATGGATAGCCTATTCTAGGGGAGTCTTCAAAAATATTCTAATGATTTGTATACTCATTATAAATAGAATAAATGTCTCAAACTGACCAAATGAGGCTCAGGCCACGCCTCCCCAATCCCGCCACCCATAGGCCAGGGGCAGGCGTCTAGTTCCGAGTAGGCTATCACACACAAGGGAGGCATTATCCTAAGGTACCTATACACACACACACACCCACATACACCTCCATGAAATAGTGTAGAGATATATAAAATTTAAAAGAAAATGCATGTATACATCTATCCCAAACCAGCGTACAACAAAAGTACAAAAGGGGAAAACATGGACCCCTAAAAGAAAACTACAGAAGTGTCTAACCTGCTCAGAAGGAGGGAAAAAACTAGCAAAACACATTCCGGTAAACCCCTCGGCACAGGTCTGGTAAAAACCCTGGTCAAACCCACTCTCTATGCTCCGCCTGCTCGAGGTCCTCCTAGGACTCTGTCGAAAGTCCTGTGGTCTGAACAAGACACAAACATGTGTGGGCAAAACCCATGCAGGGGTGAGTATAAAAATACTCAGTAGGCAACCCAAAAAACCCAAAACAAAAGAGAGAAACTGAAAGGCAACAATTCTTTCATCCCAGCCAAAGGGAACCTAGACGAGAGAGAAACTCCATCTCGTGACCATCCTCAGATAAACACAACTAGTCAGCTCAGCTCAGGTGTATGCCCATACATACACTATGAACAATCCAAATATACTCAGCTCATGCACCAAACCACATTAGGTACTGATGTAACACCCGAGACTTTTATGTTATATAAATCATCAAAGGAATCTTTTTCTACACAACACTTGCTTGACTTGCTTTACACGCAATCGCGACCTTCCTCGATAGCTTGCGTCGTACGCAATACCTAGTTTCACTAAACAACAATATGCTATTAAAACTAGCTGTTATGAATAGTAATAACCACTTTTTAAAATTTTATAAATTTTATTTTTCAAAATGGACTTCATTTTTGGACTCAGAATATCGAAATTAGCCAAGGGTGAAATTTTGGTATTTTTCTGAAAACTTTCAATTTTTGATGAATAGTGAAACCACTAAGTGGTAGGGTAAAAAACAGAATTTTGCATAAAACTTAACTTTACCGCTTCTGTGATTGGAATTTCGAAAATCCGAGAGACACGGTTAATATCAAGGACTAAAATGTCGTTCAATGAGATGAAAATAATTTTTTGGTGAATAGTAACTTTTTACTTTTTTTACCGCGGTTAATAGTAAATAGGGTAACTAAGGGTAAATATGATATTAATATTACCCTAACACACGTCCTAATTCTATTGGACAAGTGTAATTCGACCAAAAACAAACTTAGGAATAAAATATAACCATTTAGGCCCACTTGGATTAGATTAGGACATTTATTATTAATTTATTTAAAGAAGGGTTAAAATAGTTAAAATCAAAGTTTAATAAGTAAATCATTTTTAATATAGGGTTATACATAAGATAAATTCAATTGTAAATATTCATTAGAAAGCTAAACAGATTTCCTACATGATGATATTTTATTTGTAATTTTTAGACATCATATAATGTAATTTATTTATGACACAAAGATGATGCAGTAATTATCTTATTAATGAAATATTGACATAATTGATGTTATAAACACCAAAATAAATGTAATTTTAGACTTTTTATGAATTCAACTAATTTTATAGGTTACTATGATATATTAATGTTGATTTAATCAACTTGGTTCGAACATATAATTCTTTTATGACTTTCACAAAAATCATATATCAAATAGTGTCAAAATTAACACAAAATAGTTTTTAAATCAAATATTATATTATTAATTTTTATTTTATTCCTAAAAATCTAAGGTTCGGCCAAATGACTTAGATAAGGATATATATTTTAATAATAAACAATTTGGGGTTCGTTTGGCATGTTATAGTAAGTGTATTAACCATATAGTGAAAGAAAACAAAAAGACATGGTAAAAGTTAAATTATTTAACTTAGAGTTAAATCTAATTGATAAGGTTAAAATAATACCCTAAACTTGTCTAAATCCTATTGGTTGATAGGATTTCGACCCTTCCCCACTTTATCTTCGAAATAAGACCCTTTGGAACCATTATAAACCGATTTTGACTTTAATATAAAATAATATTTTGAGATATTCCTAAGGTGCCCCTCTCCTCCCTTATAAAAGGGCACCTCCTCCCCCTCCTCCTCACACCAAATTGAGCACTAAAGCTCGGCCAACCCCTGCCATTTTCTCCTCTCAACTTCCCTAGAATAATCCTAGAGGTCCTGGTCTTCTCCAAAGACCAATCTTAGTTCCTTAAGTGGAGGATTCAAAGAGGCGTTCCAAAGAAGAGGTAATATCCATTACCGATCTTTTCAATTTCTTTCTTCTTCAACTTCTTCTTCTTTAGTTGTTTCATGATAAAGTAATAACATCAGTATTACTTACATACTGATATGTTATTATAAATATGAAACAACCCTATTTCACCTTCTATCCATCCTACGGAAAAATGAAATCACCACGCGTGCGTACGTACGGAATACCGTCTCCACGCCGTGGTGTAATCTATTTTCCACCATCACCTTACAAGGATGGTTATAATGGTGTAATGAGTAACAAAATATGATTATTATGAAGTAATATTGATACTGAAATAATATATATATACTCCAATACAATTCCACGATCATAGGAATGATATCATCACTCGTGCGTACGTACGGAATACCGTCTCCACGATGTGATGCGACTCGTTCTACATGATCTTCATTTCATAATGATTATATAAATGAATTGAATGAATGAATATGGTATATAATACACTAATACCATTCTGGAAATGAATTATCTATAACCTAAAGATAAGAATAAGAATTTATTCGACAAAACACGCATAAGAACAAAAAGTTATAAAGACCCGAGTAACAAGTAACAATGAAATATTACTAACAAGAAGCTAATAATATGACCATATATGATATCATATAAATATTTATGATTCTGGAATAAGTCAATAACATTATTTAAACCATTATACAGGAGCTTCGGACACGTACAAAGCTAATCGGACCTAAGGTAAGGGAAATATCACAATCTCATTTTTATCCGAGATTGTTTATTCGTAAGTATTTACTGGGGTGTATTTTATCATCCACATCCATGTTCCCTCAATATGTAATATTATTTCCATCCTTCTACAATAGTTTATATCCAATTTTACCCTTCATTGAGTTTTTAGTAAAAGTTATGAAAGGAATCTTTTGTCGTTTTTTCGTACGAGGTACTTTTTGACTTTTCCGACAAAAGTACGAAGAATGTTTTTTTTAACTTATAAGGCATGAATGGATTTTTAAAACATTATTTCCAAGAAGCTTCCTTTACAAGTTTTCAAGTTTATTTTTAATCAACTTCTTTTATTTTAAAGTTGTATGAAATGTTATGAAAGGAAAAATGTTTTTGAAGAAGAAAGGATATTTTCCTCAAGAATGGAGTTCAAGTGTTTTATCAAAATTATTTTCCATCTAAGATAATAAAGGGTTCTGTTTTTATCCATATTATTACATGGATTGATTATGTTGTGATGGAAACATTGTTATGAATTCCTTTATCTTATATGATTGTTTTATGATGTCATGTTGTTTAAGAATCCCATTTTTTATTACATGGGTTATGCGATGATGTATGATTTATGATTATGGGGCACACATAAGAAATGATTCATTATAAGATGGGTGGGACCTATATCTCCCTCCAATGCATTGGGTAAAGATTTTATATCTCATGAGATAGACATGGCTGGAACGGAAGGTTATTTCGGTTCAGTGATACAGGACTGAAACGAGGAGTGAACTCGGTTCAGAAAGGGACTTTGTCTACTAAGATAGTCTTGGCAATGAGTTATGACTAACAAGAAATGATTTCCATGATTATGTGTGCATGCCACAAAGTTTCAAGTTTTATGTTATGATTATGGGGATCTCATTTTCACTCCTATGATTTGTTCCATGTTAAGATATTATGATCTCTTTTGCAGGTTATGATTTTCAAAAAGATATGATATGATTTTTATTTCCTTTATTTGCCTTGCTGAGCATTTGAGCTCACCCTTTTATGTTTTCTTTTCCCCAGGTCAGGAAGATGGATATTAAGTAGAATATGCTAAAAGGGACCCTAGATATGATGAAATAAATGGGAGACACTGTAGAAGATTTATGAACCAGTTGTTTATGTTTCCCAATTTCTAAAGGCACTATACCTATACGGTCCTTTGTAGTTTTATCATATGTTGTAATATGTGTGCTTCAATTTTTGAAGTATTAAAAATGTATGTAAAGTATGGGTCGTTATAGTTGGTATCAGAGGAAAGGTATAGTCAACCTTTGGAAACTAGGATGTGAAAGCCTTAGTAAGAACCCTAAGGATAAGTCTAAGCATAGTACACAATATTAGTGTTTTAGAAATGGCCTTGAATAACCTAGGATAAGACCATAAGCATGAAAATTTTATTCTTGAATTATGTGGTTTCCTATTATAATTAGTGTTGCTCACACTATTCTTCTTGGTTTTAGTCAATGGCTGGAACCCGAAGGAACCGTGTTAATGCGGAATGCGATGGGAAATGCAATGATTGTCCCCCTGAGCAACCAAACGATATGGGAGCTGGAATGCAAAATCTTGTAGCCATGCTCACACAACTTTCTCAAGCTATGAATCATGCAGGATTTCCAAACGAGCAAAGGAGGGAGCAACATTCTGTTGAATCCTTCATGAGGCAGCGTCCACCTTCTTTCAGCGGGTCTACTGATCCATTAGTTGCTGAACAATGGATTAGTACTACTAAAAAGATATTTTCAGTTCTTCAATGTTCTGAACATGATAAAGTCATCCTAGCAGTGTATCTTTTGGAAGGAGATGTTGATCAATGGTGGAATCTTGTGAAGAATACGAGACAAAGGGATGAAATTGAGTCTATGGAATGGGACGAGTTCAAGAACTTATTTTTCAATAAGTACTTCCCTCGTATTCTCCGAACAAAGATGGAGAAAGAGTTTCTTGAACTGAAGCAAAGGGATGATGAATCTGTTGGTACCTATGAAGCAAATTTTACAAGACTGGCAAGGTACGCTTCTGGTATTATTATCCAACCTGAGAGTAAGATCGATCGATTCTTTAGTGGCTTAAAACCAAGTCTTCGAAGGGCGTTAGCCATAAGAGACTTCAATAGCTACGAGGAAATCGTTCGATGTGCTCTCAAAGTCGAGATGGAGATTGGAGTAACCCATCAGTCACATGGGTTTGATAAGAAGAGGAAGATGGAATTCAAAGAAAAATCTAAAGAGCACACAGAAAAGAAGATGAGATTTTCCTTATGCTCAAAGTGTGGAAAGAAACATGGAGGGAGTTGTCTTAAAGGGACAAGTAAATGTTTTAAATGTGGAAAGGAAGGTCATCGGGCATTTGAATGCCGTGATAATGGGAAGAAGATGTCTAATGATGCAAACAAAGGAAGGGATACACAGAATGAACCTACAACACTTCAATGTTTCAAGTGCAAGGAGATGGGGCATTATGCCAATCAATGCCCAAATCCAAGGGTTGATGATGATGGTCGACGTCAACAAACTCTTAAAGCTAAAGACAAAGGAAAGTCACATGTAATTTCTATCAGCGATGTGGAGTACGATAACGATGTGGTGAAAGGTACACTTACCATCCACTCTAAAGTAGCAAATGTTTTATTTGATTCTGGATCCACCCACTCTTTTATTTCTGAAGACTTTTCTAAGGGTATCACCATACTACCTCAACAATTAGATGTTGAGTTAGCTGTGACGACACCTAATGGCACATCAATCACATCAAAAGTTTATAATTCTTCTCCGATCGAAGTTTGTGGGAAAGTGCTTCCTGCAAATCTTGTGATCCTTCCTTTAGTGGAATTTGATGTGATTCTTGGCATGGATTGCCTTTCTCTACATGGAGCTCATATCAATTGCCAAAGAAGGGAAGTCACATTTCATACTCCAGATCAATCTACGATCGTATACCAATGCAAGGATGAACATAACCTTCCAGTGGAAATTTTTCCATCTTATGGGTATTGATCCCACTAAATGAAGGTTATTTATCTCAAATGGTTGGTGAGAAACTCACGATTAAGAATATGCCCATTGTAAGGGAGTTTGATGATGTCTTTCCGGAGGAATTACCGGGTCTTCCACCAAATCGTGAAGTTGAGTTTTCAATAGAACTCGTACCGGGTGCTTTGCCTATTTCAAAGACACCTTATAGAATGGCCCCAATTGAGTTGCAGGAATTGAAGAAGCAACTCCAAGAGAATCTTGATAAGGGATTCATACGCCCTAGTACGTCACCTTGGGGAGCACCTGTTCTATTTGTTAAGAAGAATGATGGATCAATGAGACTCTGCATTGATTATCGAGAACTTAACAAGATCACTATCAAGAACAAATATCCTCTCCCACACATTGATGACTTATTTGACCAACTACGCGGAGCTCAATACTTTTCCAAGATTGATCTTCGTTCAGGGTATCATCAATTAAGGGTCAAAAGGGAGGATATACCAAAGACGGCTTTCCGTACAAGGTATGGACACTATGAATTTATAGTGATGCCATTTGGTCTTACTAATGCCCCTGCTATCTTCATGGATCTAATGAATAGAGTCTTTAGAGACTATCTTGATCAATTTGTGGTAGTCTTTATAGACGATATTCTTGTCTATTCAAAGAGAAAGGAAGAGCATGAAGATCACTTGAGAATTATATTGAAGACCCTGAGAAAGGAGAAGCTTTATGCCAAATTTACCAAGTGTGAATTTTGGCTTCAAAAAGTTGTATTTTTGGGTCACATAATCTCAAAAGAGGGGATATCTGTGGATCCAGCAAAAACAGAGGTTATCGAAAGATGGTCGAGACCAACAACAGTAACTGAGATCCGAAGTTTTCTTGGTTTGGCTGGATATTATCGAAGTTTTGTAAAAGATTTTTCACGATTATCTAATCCACTCACCAAGTTGACTCGGAAAGGAGTTAAGTTTGTCTGGACAGAGGAATGTGAAGAGAATTTCAAGGAGTTGAAAAGAAGGTTATCCAGTGCACCTGTGCTCACACTGCCTTGTAGTGGAGAAAGGTTTGTGATCTACAGTGATGCATCCAAGAAGGGATTGGGGTGTGTTCTTATGCAAAATGATATGGTGATAGCTTATGCCTCACGACAGTTGAAAATCCATGAACAAAATTACCCAACACATGATTTGGAGTTGGCAGCGGTAATCTTTGCATTAAAGATTTGGAGGCATTACCTTTATGGTGAAAGGTGTGATATTTATACTGATCATAAAAGTTTAAAGTATATTTTCACACAAAAGGAGATGAATATGCGTCAAAGAAGATGGTTGGAGCTGATTAAGGATTATGACTGCTCAATCCATTACCACCCTGGAAAAGCAAACAAGGTGGCAGATGCATTAAGTCGACAAGACCATGCTAGTTTATCCATGATGAGGATCACAAAAGATCCAATATTTATGGATTTACAAAGGATGGATCTTGGAATTATAATGGAAGGAGAAAAATCTTATCTTTCTCAAATGAATGTTCAACCATCTATACATGTGAAGATTAAAGAGGCACAGAAAGAAGATGTCGAGTTACAAAAGAAGGTGAGAAATGTTCCTGAATTCAACCTTGATTGTGATGGGATAATAAAGTTCAGGAATCGGGTTTGTGTTCCTCCCATCCCCGAATTAAAGAAAGAGCTGCTGGATGAGGCTCATAGTTCTTCATTTTGGAAGCACGAAGATGTATAGGGACCTGAAAGAGTACTTCTGGTGGGATGGCATGAAAATAGATGTTGCTGAATTTGTCTCTCGATGCTTGGTTTGTCAACAAGTTAAAGCTGAGAGACAGAAGTCTAAGGGGATGTTACAACCATTACCCATACCCGAATGGAAATGGGAAAACATCACTATGGACTTTGTCACAGGACTTCCTAAAACATCCAAAGGCAATAATGCTATCTGGGTCATAGTTGATCGTCTCACAAAGTCTGCACACTTCATTGCTATTAGAGAGGATTTCTCTCTAGATCAGCTTGCCAGGATATATGTAAAGGAAGTGGTAAGATTGCATGGAGTACCACTTTCTATTATATCTGATCGAGATCCGAGATTTACCTCGAAGTTCTGGCGAAGTCTTCAGCATACTCTGGATACAGAGTTGAGTTTCAGCACTGCTTATCATCCCCAGACAGACGGTCAGTCTGAGAGAACAATTCAAACCCTAGAAGATATGTTGAGAGCTTGCTCTATGGATTTCAAAGGAGGTTGGGATCAACACCTACCTTTGGTGGAATTTTCTTATAATAATAGCTTTCACTCCAGTATTCAAATGGCTCCTTATGAAGCTCTCTATGGAAAGAAATGCAGGACTCCAACTTGCTGGGATGAAGTTGGGGAAAGAAAGCTATTAGGACCTGATCTCGTTGATGAAATGGCAGAAAAGGTCAGATCTATTCAACAACACATAAGAGCAGCTCAGAGTCGACAGAAAAGCTATGCCGACAACCGAAGAAAAGACCTAGAGTTTGAAGTGGGTGATAAAGTGTTCTTACGAATATCTCCCTGGAAGAGGGTTATGAGATTTGGAAAGAAGGGGAAGTTGAGCCCTAGATATATCGGTCCTTTCGAAATATTGGATCGTGTTGGGAAGGTAGCTTACCGATTGGCGCTTCCACCGAATCTCTCTCAAGTTCACGATGTGTTCCATGTATCTCTCCTGAGAAAGTACATACCAGATCCTTCACATGTACTCAGCTCAGAAGTTGTACCACTAGAGAAAGATCTTTCTTATGAAGAACAGCCGATAGAGATTCTGGATCGTAGCGAAAAAGTCCTACGAAACAAGACCACTCGCTTGGTGAAAGTTTTATGGAGAAACCACCAACTTGAAGAAGCTACATGGGAGCTTGAGGATATGATGAGGGAGAAGTATCCTCATCTGTTTGTTACAAAGTGATGAATTTCGAGGCTGAAATTCTTTTAAGGGGGGTAGAATGTAACACCCGAGACTTTTATGTTATATAAATCATCAAAGGAATCTTTTTCTACACAACACTTGCTTGACTTGCTTTACACGCAATCGCGACCTTCCTTGATAGCTTGCGTCGTACGCAATACCGAGTTTCACTAAACAACAATATGCTATTAAAACTAGCCGTTATGAATAGTAATAACCACTTTTTAAAATTTTATAAATTTTATTTTTTAAAATGGACTTCATTTTTGGACTCAGAATATCGAAATTAGCCAAGGGTGAAATTTTGGTATTTTTCTGAAAACTTTCAATTTTTGATGAATAGTGAAACCACTAAGTGGTAGGTTAAAAAACAGAATTTTGCATAAAACTTAATTTTACCGCTTCTGTGATTGGAATTTCGAAAATCCGAGAGACACAGTTAATATCAAGGACTAAAATGTGGTTCAATGAGATGAAAATAATTATTTGGTGAATAGTAACTTTTTACTTTTTTTACCGCGGTTAATAGTAAATAGGGTAACTAAGGGTAAATATGATATTAATATTACCCTAACACATGTCCTAATTCTATTGGACAAGTGTAATTCGACCAAAAACAAACTTAGGAATAAAATATGACCATTTAGGCCCACTTGGATTAGATTAGGACATTTATTATTAATTTATTTAAAGAAGGGTTAAAATAGTTAAAATCAAAGTTTAATAAGTAAATAATTTTTAATATGGGGTTATACATAAGATAAATTCAATTGTAAATATTGATTAGAAAGCTAAAAAGATTTCCTACATGATGATATTTTATTTGTAATTTTTAGACATCAAATAATGTAATTTATTTATGACACAAAGATGATGCAGTAATTATCTTATTAATGAAATATTGACATAATTGATGTTATAAACACCAAAATAAATGTAATTTGAGACTTTTTATGAATTCAACTAATTTTATAGGTTACTATGATATATTAATGTTGATTTAATCAACTTGGTTCGAACATATAATTCTTTTATGACTTTCACAAAAATCATATATCAAATAGTGTCAAAATTAACACAAAATAGTTTTTAAATCAAATATTATATTATTAATTGTTATTTTATTCCTAAAAATCTAAGGTTCGGCCAAATGACTTATATAAGGATATATATTTTAATAATAAACAATTTGGGGTTCGTTTGGCATGTTATAGTAAGTGTATTAACCATATAGTGAAAGAAAACAAAAAGACATGGTAAAAGTTAAATTATTTAACTTAGAGTTAAATCTAATTGATAAGGTTAAAATAATACCCTAAACTTGTCTAAATCCTATTGGTTGATAGGATTTCGACCCTTCCCCACTTTATCTTCGAAATAAGACCCTTTGGAACCATTATAAACCGATTTTGACTTTAATATAAAATAATATTTTGAGATATTCCTAAGGTGCCCCTCTCCTCCCTTATAAAAGGGCACCTCCTCCCCCTCCTCCTCACACCAAATTGAGCACTCAAGCTCGGCCAACCCCTGCCATTTTCTCCTCTCTACTTCCCTAGAATAATCCTAGAGGTCCTGGTCTTCTCCAAAGACCAATCTTAGTTCCTTAAGTGGAGGATTCAAAGAGGCGTTCCAAAGAAGAGGTAATATCCATTACCGATCTTTTCAATTTCTTTCTTCTTCAACTTCTTCTTCTTTAGTTGTTTCATGATAAAGTAATAACATCAGTATTACTTACATACTGATATGTTATTATAAATATGAAACAACCCTATTTCACCTTCTATCCATCCTACGGAAAAATGAAATCACCACGCGTGCGTACGTACGGAATACCGTCTCCACGCCGTGGTGTAATCTATTTTCCACCATCACCTTACAAGGATGGTTATAATGGTGTAATGAGTAACAAAATATGATTATTATGAAGTAATATTGATACTGAAATAATATATATATACTCCAATACAATTCCACGATCATAGGAATGATATCATCACTCGTGCGTACGTACGGAATACCGTCTCCACGATGTGATGCGACTCGTTCTACATGATCTTCATTTCATAATGATTATATAAATGAATTGAATGAATGAATATGGTATATACTACACTAATACCATTATGGAAATGAATTATCTATAACCTAAAGATAAGAATAAGAATTTATTCGACAAAACACGCATAAGAACAAAAAGTTATAAAGACCCGAGTAACAAGTAACAATGAAATATTACTAACAAGAAGCTAATAATATGACCATATATGATATCATATAAATATGTATGATTCTGGAATAAGTCAATAACATTATTTAAACCATTATACAGGAGCTTCGGACACGTACAAAGCTAATCGGACCTAAGGTAAGGGAAATATCACAATCTCATTTTTATCCGAGATTGTTTATTCGTAAGTATTTACTGGGGTGTATTTTATCATCCACATCCATGTTCCCTCAATATGTAATATTATTTCCATCCTTCTACAATAGTTTATATCCAATTTTACCCTTCATTGAGTTTTTAGTAAAAGTTATGAAAGGAATCTTTTGTCGTTTTTTCGTACGAGGTACTTTTTGACTTTTCTGACAAAAGTACGAAGAATGTTTTTTTTAACTTATACGGCATGAATGGATTTTTAAAACATTATTTCCAAGAAGCTTCCTTTACAAGTTTTCAAGTTTATTTTTAATCAACTTCTTTTATTTTAAATTTGTATGACATGTTATGAAAGGAAAAATGTTTTTGAAGAAGAAAGGATATTTTCCTCAAGAATGGAGTTCAAGTGTTTTATCAAAATTATTTTCCATATAAGATAATAAAGGGTTCTGTTTTTATCCCTATTATTACATGGATTGATTATGTTGTGATGGAAACATTGTTATGAATTCCTTTATCTTATATGATTGTTTTATGATGTCATGTTGTTTAAGAATCCCATTTTTTATTACATGGGTTATGCGATGATGTATGATTAATGATTATGTGGCACACATAAGAAAGGATTCATTATAAGATGGGTGGGACCTATATCTCCCTCCAATGCATTGGGTAAAGATTTTATATCTCATGAGATAGACATGTCTAGAACGGCAGGTTAAACCGGTTCAGTGAAACAGGACTGAAACGAGGAGTGAACTCGGTTCAGAAAGGGACTTTGTCCACTAAGATAGTCTTGGCAATGAGTTATGTCTAACAAGAAATGATTTCCATGATTATGTGTGCATGCCACAAAGTTTCAAGTTTTATGTTATGATTATGGGGATCTCATTTTCACTCCTATGATTTGTTCCATGTTAAGATATTATGATCTCTTTTGCAGGTTATGATTTTCAAAAATATATGATATGATTTTTATTTCCTTTATTTGCCTTGCTGAGCATTTGAGATCACCCTTTTATGTTTTCTTTTCCCCAGGTCAGGAAGATGGATATTAAGTAGAATATGCTAAAAGGGACCCTAGATATGATGAAATAAATGGGAGACACTGTAGAATATTTATGAACCAGTTGTTTATGTTTCCCAGTTTCTAAAGGCACTATACCTATACGGTCCTTTGTAGTTTTATCATATGTTGTAATAAGTGTGCTTCAATTTTTGAAGTATTAAAAATGTATGTAAAGTATGGGTCGTTATAACTGACCTCATCACCAGCACTAGTTCACAACCAGGAGAGCACACTCCAGGATCACTATCATCCCAGATGACACTCGTCTGAGAGATACACTCCATTGGGTCCCACACAAACATCTTAGACGCTCACCCGAGAGATCACACTCATCAAGCACCGTGACTGAGGAAACGTCGCTGAAACAACATAAACACTAAACCCCTTAGATAGGGGATAACTCCTAGGGTCCGCTAGGAGAAACCAGAACCCACACTGGTATACGAAGGTCTCACAGATAGGGGATCAGTCCCAGGGTCCGCTGGGGGATACCACAACCCGATCTAGCATTCGACAGTAACACGTCACACAAATAGATAATTTTCACCCATATCACGATGGTCACAATGATACCAAAACCCTATCTGGTACATATTTCACTATAGGGAATCGAACTAACGATGCCGTAACCCTACCGACACCACGCACTGAGTAGGGGATTGTATAACAAACGATACCGCAACCCTAGTATAATCATCATGATGAGTAAGGGATCATACACCTGACGATGCCACAACCCTATTGAGCATGGCACACTGTGTTGGGAATCATATTCTCGATGATTCCACAAACCCTATAGTGTTAACCTGCTAGATAAGGGATCACCATCCGTGGATAAGCGGTCAAAACGATACCAAGAACCCGATACAGGGAAAACGATGATAGAGGAACCCACTACGAGCCCACCGGAGGGATGCCACAAATATAACAGATTAAACATCCCAAAGAGGGGATCACAAACCAATAAAAAGGTTGTGATGCCACGCGAACCCTTGTAGGAATGAACCAAGGGAGTACCCTAAACCACTACTGGTCTGAACGTCACTAACCTGAGAAACCCCCCAAAATGCCACACCGCGCACTTCTAAGTCCGATACAGAGGCCACCATCGTGATCCACGTGAAAAAACATGCAGGATAGGCTATTTACTCACCTGAAATGGATAAATGGTGAAAAAGGCACTATTCACCATAGCTAGCCTGTGCGATCCCCACACAATGATCCTGAAACTCATGAAGCATATCATACCACAGTGATCCCCTCGGGAAAACACATGGGATCCACTACTCGTTCATCCCAAACGAACCCCAGTAAAAAACACTATTCACCAAAGGCAGCTCGGGTGGGGACCACTCCTCAATCCCAAAACCCATTGAATAGTTCGCACCATTGCGATCCTCTCAGGAAAACACACAGGATTAAATATTCATCGGCCAAAATTGGACCCATGGCGCGAAAGTTGTGTTTCTATAAAAACTCCCAAACCCGGTCTTGTGGGGCCTACACCCCAAACTCGTTCCCAACACCCGAAAACCATCAAGAAATGTATGTTGTATCATCAGGGTCTCCACGCCACTGAAGACACGTCAATCGGACGCTCCGTGTAGAAGATACAACAACCGGAAGTTGAATAATAATAAAATATTATTATTGTCTTCGACGTTTTAAACTCCCGGGCCACGATCCTGAATGTTATAACTTCCTAACCCACATTTAAGGGTTATTCTCATCTCTAGGGTCGCGTCACCATAGACGGAACATGAAAAGGACTACCAGGGAGCAAGATATGGGGGTTTTAAAACCCCTATGTATTAATAGAGGGTCGGACCAGCCTGAGCCGGCCCGCACCGGCCGACCTGGCCGCAGCCGCCGCCGGACCACCCTGGAAAGCGGCCCTCATCCGTGCAGCGCTCCACACCACCGAGGACCACCGCGGGTCTTCTGGCGCTGGCGCCGCGCTGACGGAACTTCCGCCGACAGTTGGGGGCACCTTGGTGGTCCGTTTTGCGATCCGCAACTTCCTACGCGACACTCAGGACCCATTCAAAGAAAAGACATGATTAGGGAATTAAAACTCCAACTGCCTACCTCGCGGAAAAAACGCCAAAGCTTCGGGTGCAGAACGATGCCTGCGACACCCTGAAGATTGATCGACTGACGATCAGTGCAGAAAACAGACGGATGCAGCTCGAATCGGCGATGAACGGAGGGAGAGGGGTGGGTTTCATCTGGCTGCGCATAAGAGGTGGGGGTGGGGGAGAATATGATGAATTGATTTTTTATATTTAAAAAACTTCATTTCATTTAACACCCCTAACCAGACCTCCCGATGCGGAGGAACTTAGATCGCCCCTAGGGTAAACGCGCCGTTTTGAACGCAACGACAGACTCATATTTTCGATCTGAGACTACTTTCAGAAGTTATTTGAGCCTACGCTCGTAAATTAATTTTTCCACTTGTTTACAAAAATTCCCCTGGTGGCGCTTTCCACTGTAGGCCCGCGCCCACAAAGTTTACACCCCACCTAGGGTAAATGGAATGTCTAGATGCAATCGTTCCCTCAAGTTCCTGTTCTGAGCTACCATATAGGAGATATCACACCCCCTCCACGTTCATAGTATAAAAATACTTAATATTTTTATTAGATTAATTCCAGGTACCCCAGGCCTCAGAATCGCATGCCGTCATCGCGGCTGGATCTGGAATTATTCATAGAAATATTCCAAAGTCTGATAGAGCCAAAACCTGAGTCGCTACAATAATGGATATGTATTACCCTAAGGGGCCTATTATTCTAATATGAATACCCAAGATAGGCCTTTAATTTTGGTAATTCATTATTGAATGAGGGGACACTGTCATACTAGGTGACATGATCATTTTTATGGATCTTGAAGAGATTTTAATTTTCCATTTTGGGGTGTTGACCTTGGTGAGAGGAGACCGTGATAGTAATTTGGGATGGACTCTCCTAGTTAGGATATCAAAGTAAAGGATAGGACATTAGAAAGGTTTTTTACCCATTATTTGTGTGTTTCATGAAGTGGTCTTTTGAGGACCAAATTTCATGTGAGTTAGAGTTTATAAGGAGATACTGGTGGTTATTCTTAATTCCCCAATTTTTCTGTAGTATAATGTGATATAAAAATTGGACACAACCATTATTAGACATGATTTAATTGATCCTCATAATGGGACCCATTATTATTAGCATGGGTATCCATTCATAATGGGTATCTACATTCTCATAGATACCCAATATTAATGATGTGGCTTTAGGAGATCCTATTCATGAAGGTTCCTTGTAGGCCTCTCATTTGAAATTAATCTTACTAGTTTTCCTTATTTGTTTCATGCTTCTATGACCTTCATATATAATGATTCTATTTTGAGAAAAATATATGGATCTCCTCAGAGTTTAGAAAAGTGTTCAGTCTCTCCGCGGGTGTTTCATGTCTCCGCTGCATGTATTCTAAGGCAGTTAGTGTATTTTTAGGTGATGGTGGATTACCATATATATGAAATGTGTTTCCATATGGGGATAACATTGAATCTTGTTGAAATATTTAAGGAATAGGTCTCAAAAACATACATTGGGATGTGTGCGATAGTACTTTCCTAGAGCTGCAAACAATAACGCCTCATTAAGTGACTATGTGGCAGACTCAGAATCACAGTCTCAGAACCTTAAATTATATAGGTCATGAAAATTTGAAGCACCACATGAATGACCTCAATACTTTAAAAATTAATTCTTGATGTTTCACGTGACACTTTTGGAATAGGGTATACTTATGGAACCTAGTGAAGCTTCACACATCACTTAAACTTCTTTAAGAAAATATCCTCTTTGTTTGTTTCTATTAGACTTTTAATAACTAATTTTAATAATTTATTTCCTTTTCAAGTTTCTCATGTGTTTGAGATTTTGTGGGACATAAATTGTTTTCATAGAATTAGTTTCTATTCTCATGAATGGAAGACAATTACGAAGAAATAGTGTGGACATTGAGAACTCTATGTAGTTTATAAGGAAGGGGGCCCCAATATAAATATAGTTGTCCCCTTAATGTTTTTGACATGATCCATGAGTTAATAGAAAAATAATTAAATATCTTGAACCAAACAATTATTCTCATAAGAGATATACTTGAATAATTTTAAATTACAAAGTATCAAGGAGGATTATGTAAACATGTTAAAGATTTAGGAAATTTAATGTGGATCATTAAACACATATAAAATTGTTCTAATTCTATATAAAAATACACACAATTTCATTTATTCTGTGTTTTTTTTTACTATTCATTTTAAAACATGACTATATTAAGATATTTATATAAAATTACTAAATATAAAATACTAGAGTTGTTGGTGAAAGGATATTACATATGGATGATAGTGTTGGTTCTAGTTAACGTCACAACATTATCCCCAAGAACAATATTAATTTATAGTTGATGAGATAAGGCCTACAAGATATATAATTATCATAGAGGATTCCTATATTTTTTTGAGGATACTGATTGGTATTATTATACGTTCAGTGTTATCTTATAACCATCTGGTCATCTAAATCCCCCCAAATCAATAATTGGATCATAAAAACATTCTTGTAGTGAGGTGATATTTTAGGGAAAATGATGTCACAGATGACTATGTCCTACCCTATAATCCCATAACCTAAGAAGGTGAATAATCTGTTCCCAAACTAGATATTCATATTTATATGGATATATTTATAATAAATCCATAAAAATCATATTATGGATTGGGAATCTAGATTGGATATTCACATAATAGGAACCTTCATCATATACTTTAGAGTTACAATTTGGGTGGGACAAGGATTCACTAAATGTGAGTATGATCTTATAGAAATTATGTTTTATGAGGATGTATTATTATCATTCACCTTTTTATTCTACAAGAAACATATCATCCTAAATCAAATATGTAAATGGATTCTGGATACAAATATTTGTCATCTAATACAGAGTGAGGTTCGAATAGGCCTCTTGGTTGTGAATATGTTTATTAGAGCCTTGATAATTGTTGAAATGCATGATGAATTATTCCCTCCTCCGTTTTAAGAAAATGTAGAATTGAATCGTCCAATTTCATGGGGGTTTATTATAATGGATGAAAATGGAAATATCTTCAACTAGAGATTGATATTGTTTTTTACATATGGGAATAAGTGTTTATCTTGTGGAATTATCATGAGATATAGGGAGACTGAGGACCTATATGAAATTTTCAACTCAAATTTTTTTTATATATTCTTTTGGACAATATATGAAAGATATTATGACACATGGGATGGGTGGTTTGGCATAGACTCATTCAACAACTCTATCTGGTGATATTCCTTGATATAGTATTAAATAATTACCACCTTGCAGTGAAAGAGTCACATGTTCGATTCCGAGTTGGGATGTTCATTACTAAATACCCTCTCAAAAATTAGAGGAATATTGAACCAACATTTCCATTTATTACAAATTTACACCACCTCTTCAGAGACATCTATAATGGAAAGTCTCAATTGAGAATAATTATTCTCTTATAATTTTTATAGGGTTGGATCACAACCCACTAGGGAGGTATCAAATAATTAACAACCAAACCATTATATATTCCTGGTTTAGAATCTTCCTCCAATATTTTATTGGATTTAAACCCATAATTTTTAATGGGTCATACATAATTTTCCTTCAGAAACAATATAGGAAATTTTTTCACACCATCATTGGGGCTAACTATAATTGTTATAAATAATGAAACTAGATTACTTGAGGAATTAAAAACATTAATATATTTGAGAGAATGTACATTGGTTTTTAGGACTAATGAGGAGTTTATAAATAGGGATACTATTCCTTTTATATCTAGTTTACATTTATATATTTTCAGAATAAATTCCTAGTTCCTATTCACATCACATAAAATAAACATCATCTGATGTTTGAAAAGCTGTTTCGGTCGATGCATATGTTAGAGGAAAAGTGGATTCTAATCAATCCCTTTCTTAATAAGGATTCCATCTATCTATTATATGTTTAATCTAGGAATAGATTCAGTCATACTATTATGGTAAATTTAGAGATCATGTACTTCAACCCAAGGGATTCCTAGTGGCTATTGGTGATGAGGAACATGAGGAACATTGAAAGGTGGAAATACCTCATAAGATGCTTTCACAAAGGAATACTATGCTTTCATAGATTCTAATGTATATGTAAATTTTTTGACAATACATATCTCATGAGTGAGGTACCTTATGGACCATCTATCCCTATCAAAGCTGCATTATTGACTACTTTTATATAAAGGGTTTTTTTAGGAATATATTACTTATCGAAAATGAATATGGTTTTATCCAAGAGGAGTAATTTAAATAAAAATGTTTAGTTTGTGGTCTACATAAAATAGTGATTTTTAAGAAAATCACATTGTGGAAATTTAATACAACATTTTGGACCATGATAGGTATATCAATGTTCCAAAGGTATAATATTTCACACAGATCGGTTTTATGATAACTCGTGAATGACGTTTTAGTAAAATAACATCATGGGTAGAGGTAATATATATTATTTTTCACACTTATTTCACATTCATAATTATTTTTTTGGGTCAGAATATTATCTAACTCTCATAGGAGGATAAAGAGGATGATTCACTTATTCCTTCCACATAAAATTCCACTAGAGAGAAATCCATTATCTAAGGTTCTCACACTGACATGGGAGTTAAAGAAGAATGACAACCTTACAATATAGAACTCATGAATTTAGTGAATTATATAAATATTGAGGTACTTATCGTTCCACATCTAGTGATTCATTCCATGGGACTTTTTATAGGTTAGAACCATAATAGAAAGAGGGTGAGATATTTACTGACATTTCATCACATTAGGATGACTAGAAAATATTATACTTTATAACCCATTACTCTAATTATACATGTAATATAATATTAATATTTTTTCTATTTAATATACTACTATGAGCCCTAAAAAATCATGTGTAGAAAATTCAGAAGAGAATAGATTTCCTATGCTCCAAGAAGTATAATTCATGAAAGAATGGATATGGGAATTCCATGGGAGGGAAAATGCATCAACTAATCTGACTAAATTAACCATCATCTATAGGGACATGAGGCCGATGGATGATATCATAGAGTTTTAGGTCCCAATTGTTTCTACTACACAAGTACCAACATACTCCATGAGTCAAAAAGTCACCAATATTTTAGTGATGATACCATTCAATGTCATTGAGGAATAAGAACTGGCTATTTTCCACGATGCATTAGCCTTCATCCATATGAATCTATGGATATTAGATGACCTCATGGAGATATCAAGCCCATCTATTTATTCATACTCTTATATAACAATTATGTATATGTCTATGAAATAAGCTGCGTGAACCTGGGGATTGTAATTTTATTCGATTGTACTGACATTTGTAGATCTTAATGTCAAGGCTTTGATTATATTTATTTGGGAATATCCTTGTAAAAATTTTCATTTGGGATCACTTTTTGAATAGAGTGTTTATTTCACAAGGAAATGGAAGAAACATCCAAAGTCCATTTTTATGATTTTATAAAATAGGACTTGAGGTATCCTAATAATTTCATACAAACATACATACATATATATATATTACATCATTTTAGATTAATTTTCAATATATAAAAAATTATAAAATCCAAAAAATCGTACCGATTTATTGTATTTAAATCCTAGATAAGAGAAATTTTAGTTCATAAAGGTTCTTATACATATCTCATAGTGTTCTTCATTTCATTAACCTTTAAGATTTATCATACCTTGAACCTTACAACAAAACAAATGAAAGGAAACTATATGAAATGAAGATCTTATATGCTTAGTAATAGTAACCATATGAGATACAAATCAATGATCATACACGTGCATAAGGTTATGATAACATAATAATAACATAATATGTAATATCAATTCAATTAAATACCATCAATCAAGAGTCATGGAATAATTAATTTTAATTACAAAATAAAAAATTCATAAGAGTGTGGAATCATTAGTAAACAATCATGATCCATTAGACTATATCATAAAAATTGGATTATGGAATGTTCATAAGCTTATAAGACTGAAATCATTTATAAATAGAAACATTTTCCATTATTAAGTTGAGGACATGAATGTAGGTCCTTGAATAAACATTTGGACATGAAACCCAGCCCGTGCATAAACTTGTGTACATGAAACCAGGTCCACATATGAAATTGTGGACATAAAACTAGTTCTACACATAAACACATAGACATAAAATGGGGTCCATGCATAAATTTGTGAAACTTTAATTTGGTTAATCCATAACCAAGTTATCTATTGGGCTATGCAACATTACCCAATGAATTATAGTTTTGTAATAGTACTAAACAACATATAAATATAAACCAAATGTTTTAAAAAAGATCCTAAAAATAGTCATTCTTTCATTATCATGTAAACTCTAGAAAAGAAATGAGGTGTAGAAATATTTTATCAAAACATAGTTAGATTATACAAAATGTTCGAGTGTTATCATTTGATTTTATCCCTTATAGAACATAAGTAAAATAAATATACATTAGGATATATTAAAAGTGTCTTTAACATTTCACAAAAAATATTTGCAGAGGAAAATAATTTTTTCATATTGAAATTAATTATTTAAAATGAAAATATTTATAAATAATATGATTTTTTTTGAAAATAACCATTAAATATTTTAAATGAATCTTCAACATATTGATCCATCATAATAGTCTATAATTCCATTCAAGATGTAACTGGTATAATTATTATTATGTTCACCACTTTGATAAAAATAAAATTGTTTATAAAAATAAATGAAGTTTATTTTTAAGAGGTTTATTAAAAAGTGGACCATATGTATAAATGAATTTATAAAAACACTGACTAATAACAAAATTAATTTTTTTTATAAAAAATAGATAAATAAGTAAAAATATTTCTGACTGAAAGAGGAGAAGTAAGGTTTGGATTTCTTAGAAAAATCATCTGATCTATTTAGTATACTAATGTGTGAAAAATAGAAAGAAAAATAATAAATTATAAAATGACTATATGTTAAGAAAAATTAATGTATTTTATCATATAATTGTCAATTAAGTTTCCTCAATTTAAATTTAATCATAAACATTCTTGGTTAAAATAATTTTTAAGTACAAATTGTTTACCATATAACCTGTCATTACTCATATACATTTAAATATATGGTATAATAAATGTAGATTTATTATACATAAATTCCAAAACTGTATTCATTCATAAATTACTATGTATCATTACATTATAATTTTTAATTGTCGTTTTATTAATGATTCATCTCTAAAATGCACGTTATGGTGACAATTATTCCATTTCCTTTGAATGTTTCAGTTTGATGGATCATGTACTTGAAACATGGTCATGGTTTTATAATCTCAAAAATATTAATCATGATATAAGTTTCATATTTAGTAACAAAATAATTTTTTTATAGTCATTGAAAAAAAATTAGCCTAAAAGGTAATTTCATCACTTCGTGAATATGGCAGTTTGTATACAAGAAAGAGTTATATTTCTTGTTTTTAATGGTCAGAAAGAACTAAAGGTAAATAATAAGTCAATTTTCTAGAATAATTATTATATCATAAATATCATATGAATTCATTAAATATTTTCTTTTTACCATCTCAGTAAAATGGAAACGAAAAAAAAATCACATTTCATCATTGAGGTGGAAGTCAACACATATGCATTTCCAAATTTACCATTTTCTAAAGGATTGAATGGTAAAAAGGTGAATACTATAATAATGTTTGTAGATCAAGAATAAAATAAAAAATTATATTTTCTAGTGTGTATGATATGTATACCTTTAACTATTTTATTTTCATAACACACTTTGGGAGTTAAAAACGAATATTTTTTCATTTTCCCATCAATTTTAGAGGTTACAGAGCTTTATTAGCTTACATAGACCCTAAATTACGGCATTGATTTCTATAATTATCAAACTACTTAAGTCTAATACACTTAATATTTGGTGTTATATTCACTTTATATTTGTTTCCATTCATTTCATTAACTATCCTCTTCACATCACATCGATATTCTTTCAATTGATGGTCATATATCACACATTTGAAACACCTTCTAATTACTTTTAAAAAAGTACATGTGTGATCCTTCTCACATTTTTGGCAGGTATGATGATGAAACTTCTTCTCCCATCCATGTGACATACCATTGGATATTACATTAAACTCCATCTTAATTTTATTAACACTAGTAACATGAGGGATTTCAACTTCTATTTCCACCTTTGGTGTATATCAAAGGATTCCTTCATAGCATGCAATGTCGCCAATGGTAAACTACATTTGATGAAACAGTCTCTAACCAGTATAGAATTGATTAATATTATATTTTTGGAAATGATAAAAACAAAAGTGCAACAACATTGTTTTGCAATGATTTATTAATAGGTATGATTGATTCATCATCCTTATACATTAACTCTAATAAGTCTCTATATCTTTCTATTTTTGTTCTGAAGTGTTTTGGGAAAATAAATATCGATGAACACCGTCTTAAATTACTCCCATTACCAAGAGTTTATTTCTTATGAATTCAATGTATTGATCATAATAATCCACTATATATTCTTTTTACCTTTCATGTGATAGACTAATATGAATATTTTTTTATTTTCTAGGAACTGTAAAAATAAAAATATTATTTCTATCATGTTGATCCATTTTCCATAAACTAGTTGATAAAAAGACCCATAAAATTAGTATAAAAAAATAAACTAAATTATTCAATTGATTTTTACTCACTATATTGTGTATTTGGAAGCATAATATGGTTAGTGTTTCAACACAAAGGTTTATGATGTTAATAGATCATAATCATAAGATAACACATCCCATATCCTAATTAATTTGGTATAACATGAGGGATGACATTGAATTGTTCATAACGTTTTTTTCACATGATTCCTTATATTTCCATCCATTGACTAAAACCAAAAAACATGTTATAAACATAATGAAATACTAAATATAGTGGCCAATCATATATTTCTGAAAATCATTCCAAGAATGTTCTAAATCATGACCCATTCTTATAAATTTATGAAATATTAGGGTAAATCGAGGTCATTCATGATCATAATATTTTAAAAAATTTCATAATGATTTTTAATAAAAATTTAATTAACTGATGCATATCCTTATAGAGTTTTTTGACATGTGTTTAGTTTTAGGACACTAATAATGCTTATGTGATGATCTAGTTAATAGCATATCCAACCCATTTAGATTTGTTATGCCTAGATGTATCCATAGAAAAACCACATTAATATTTTAGTATCCAAATTGGCATGTTTTCTAAGGATGTACACCATAATTTAATTAACAAACCATTATGATGTTATCATATACTTAGAATTATACTAAAAGCTTTCAATAAAATTTTCTAATCCGAATAAAAAAATTAATGAATCCCATCTTTTATAGAAACTAAGGTAAAAAAACACATATATATATATATATATTATATCATTTTAAATTAATATAAATAAAAAAAATAATATTATTCATTCCCTATAATCATAAAGTAATAGTTTATTTGTCTCCAATACCTAGAATATCTTATTTCATAAAGGATCATTAATATCTCCCAAAATTATGTACTTTGTGTTACCTATATAGAAAAATCATACATAGAAGATTCCATCAAAACATGGAAAAGAAAATAATAATAAAGGGTGACCTCAAATTCTGAATAAGGGTAAATATAAGAGAAATAAATCAACGATCACACACAAGCATAAGTGTATGTTAACAAAGTCATGCCACAAGTAATTCATAACCAATAAATTAAATATATTTATTCATGGGTTATTGACTAAGGCTTTGTCAAAGAAAAGGGAAAAATTCTCAATATTATGGAATCATCAATAAACATTCTTGTGCCAATATAGAATATCATAATCATAAAAATGTAGAAAAAACATTAGATTATAACGTGGTAAACATGAACAAATATAATGTAATTCACTCATTAAGATGTGAATAGGTTATCAGAAGCATGTTAAACTTATGGACATGAAACTGAGGCCACAAATAATCTTTTGGATATGAAACAATGTCTATATTTAAATTTATAGACATGAAAATAGGTACACACATAAAATTTACATGAATCTAGTTCCACAAGTAATGTTTTTTTACCGAAAATCAAGTTCCCACATAACATAATTATATGATGAATTGTCCATATTTTGAAAATGTATTGGAGGGATATAATAGACCAACCTAACAAATTCATTTAAACAAAAAGTGTGACATATTAACTAAAAGAATTCACCACTGCATCATTTTATAACCCATGGAAATAAAATGGGGTTTAGAAAAATTTCATCTTAACATAGTTAACACATTAAAAAGTAACATATTTCTTGGAATAATCCATAAAAAATCATCATTGTATTCAATCCATAAAATGGAAGTGGATTTTATCATTGGATAATATACATAGTAAATCATAATCAACATCAAAGCACATTAACATAAATAAAAAATACATTTAAAATGTCACTATAATATTTTTGGATAAAAATCAACCATTTATTTCAAAATAAAATATTTATAATAATAATATTTTCCAAATACTAAATAAAATAATATCTTTTAAATGAACCGTTACAAAATCCCATAAATTCATCAAATTAATGTGAAGTCATGATTACGGGAAATTTCATTCATGTCGTAATTGTTAAAACAATTTTTTCATCTCTTTAGTAAAAAGGAACTCATTAGAAAATTGAAAAGATGATTCAATTCATTTTTATAAAAATATTAATGATTGGTAAATATGGATTTAACAAATAATTAATTAATATTTCATAATATTCTTGAAATCATTTTAGATAATATGGATTTCTATGAGAAATGATTTCCCAGTGAAGAGGAGAAATATGGTCGATTTTTCTTAAAAATAGTCTCTAAACATTTTTGCGAAAACAATGAAGAAAATAGTAATTCAAATATAAAATTTATAGAAAAAGACATTGGAGCATAAAAATTAAATGGGTTTAATAGATATTAAACATATAATTTTCCTAAATATAAATACAATTATAAACAACTATTATTAAAATACGGTTAAAACTTAAATACCTTAACTAATGTCCTATGCTGATTTGTACATATTAAAATATACTATATAATAAATATATTTTTATTAGGAAAATAATTATATGAAAATATTAATACATAAAATAATATGTTTATTTCATTTATAATTTTTGATGGTGCTTTATAAAAGTGGTTATTTCAGTGAATATTGGTACATTTTCCATGGGTGATTCATTTCATTAGTAATGGTACATGTATATTTTTCATGGTTTCATGATCTAAAAAATATAAATAATGCTACATGTTTTATATTTTTCATTATATACTGATTATACTATAAAAAATGTGTTAAATTATATTTTAATGGTATTAAATGTTCATTGTTGATCTTATGGGCCAATGTTAGTGGATTTTAATGTTGAACATCCATTCTCATCCTTTGTGCACTTCATGCCTATTGTACACCAATTTAGGCCCAATGATTCATATAATATTAAGGAATGTAATTATATATAGTTTAATTTGATACTTTGGTAAATTGATCTACACTTGAATATGGACATTTTTCAGTCAGGGATCAAAAGATGATTCATAAAAAATGATGGAAATATCTGGCGATGAAAGAAAACAATTCTGGAGAAGGCATATTTGACTCTAGCCCACTATAGAGAATGTGGGGCCCAAAATATAGTCCCATTAAAGCCAAAATTTTGTGGGATTCTAGAAAACTTTTATAGGAACAAATTCGTCTTCAGGAATAAGTGATACTTCAACATCCAGGGTGGTTATTCAGGCAGACCAAGTTAGAGATAAAATTCTGAGCCAGATTTTGCGGAACAGAAAAACTGCCCTCCAATTTTACCATATCTCGACAAACACATATTAATTTGGGTAGAAAGTTTGCAAATATCTATAATACATCGGGATATTCATTGTTTTCTTCTATGTCCCACTCCAATTCAGCCATCTAGATGGCCATATAGGTGCTTCTGTTCGGTGGATGCAATCTAGCTTCCACCTCAGGTCCAGAGTGGAAAAGTACAAGTTCCAAAAGCTTTCTACCACCCTAAGCCTACCATAATCCTGTTTAATGAATTCCACTATTTGAGGCTCTACACAAGGCTTCCAAAAGGCCTAGTTAAGGTAGTGATGTTGGAGTATTGGAGGATCTTTGGTGCTTAGTTTCATTGAAGTGTAATGCTGCAGCTTTGTGTTTGTAATCACATTTCTTTCTCATGTAAGTTGTTCAATTCACCTTAGTTATTAATAAAAGTTCTTTATTTACACTTATTTTGTACTTCTACATACCAAATTGAAACCATTTCCTAAAAGGTTGAATTTATTGAGTCCATTATTTGTGAAATTTATCACACAATGGTGGAGTGATCAATATTTTGTTGTTTTTTACTTATTCTATTCCACCCTTGTAAGTCTACTCCCCGCTTCCATTGATTGAATGTTACTTCTCACTCTCTAAATTCTTATTAATTTATTTTATTTGAGTTTCTTTTATTCAATGATTTTCTTTCTTCCTTTCCATATTGAATTTAATCACCCCACTTTTATGTTCTAATAAGATCCTTTATCTTGGATTGATAATGAAAATGATCCTACAAGTGTGTAAATTATTTTCATGAGTTGTTGAAGGTGTTTAACTGGAAGACGATGAGGTTAGTTTGAAATCATTGAATGAATCCTTCTCAAGTTAATGAAATTAAAATCACTAAAAAAGGAATTCATCCAATCCACCCCGAGCGATTACCTATGATAACCTCATTATCTTAATTTGAATTAACTTAAATCTATTAGTGATACTTTAAAACCATCTAAAATAAACCCAATGTTGGCAAATTCAAAGTAAAAAACCCACTTCATAGGTTGTGTATCTTAGGTATCTTCTTAGGTCTCAGTGGATTCGACAACCAAAGCTAGACTACAAGGACCATTATACCTCCATCTATTGGGTAAATTTTTGGGTGAATAAAATGTTGGCACCATTTCTGGGGACCAAGTAAGTAACTTAGACCAAAACCTTCTTTCCTCACCCGCATTTTTCTATTCTCACCCAAGATATCTTATCTTCTCCCTTTCTCATTTTTTCCCATTTAGAGCATGTCTTCCTACACCCCCGATAATTCAAATAGACTAGTTTGGGTGGAATGTCCTAGGGTATGGGAGTCAATTACACAAAGGTGATTATTTCCATTAGATCCTAATCTTCCTAATACCCCGGAGTCAAAAATTGATCCCATTTAAATTTAATGTCTTCAAAGAAACCAACTCATAAATCTGGGTGGTAACCAAAATGGAAATCCAAATGAGGTAGCCCCAAATTTGGGGAATATAGTTAATCAAAACATGAAGGACTAACTCAAACCTTCCAGGACCAATGCCCCATCATTAATTAGACAAAATTCCATAGGAGATTCTAACTATATCTTTAAACCCCATGTCCTAAGACACCTTCTCACATTCAATGGAATGGGGTCCGAGATACCTTACGTTCACGTCAAGGAGTTCAATGACATTGTTGAAACTATGTGTCCCACACATCATCTAGAATTATATAAGATGATTCTATTTAATTTTTCATTAAAGGATTGAGATAAATATTGGATAAACGATATTATACCATCATCCATAAACTATTGGGACCAATAACAATGATAATTCTACAAAAAATACATTCCCCATGAGAAAAAAATTTACTCAAAAAGAGCATCCAATTTTTTTTGAAAAAGAGGGAGAGTAATTCTATGAAACATGGGAGAGGTTTATAGACACCCTAAAAATGGTTCCACATCATGGTTTTTCTATACCCGAACAAGTGAGAATTCTTTTATGAATGGTTGGGGTAGAGAAACAAACAATTCATAGACATGATGTGTAATGGAACCTTTAAAAACGAAGCCCCAAATGATGCATACGAGTATCTAGAAAGCCTTGTTGAATAAAAAAACAAAGGGAACTTCAACTTATTCTGAAAAGCCACAATGAACTACCGGAATTCATACCCTTAGATAAAAGGAATTCCATAGGGATAAACTCATAGAACCCTCTAGGAAGGATGAAGGGATAGACCACAGGAAACTCCCTAAAATCCAAACTGTAGACCCTGTTTGCACAATTTGTGAAAAACATGATCATAAGATAGACAACTTCCCAACGATTACATCCATCAAGGATGTTATTTTAGGAGGACCCCCAGTAGAAGTAACTGCTTTGAACTTTAAAAATCCTCAATAGAGAAACACCTTTAACCCATGGTATAATGACAACCCAGGCTTCAACTAGAAAGATAAACAACAACCTATCCAACCACAGGGACAAAATCATTACCCCCATCAAAACTACAAAACCCATAACCAATTCCAATCCCAACCTATCCAATACCAACAACCACTAGTCCATTTTCAACAAACCATACCACCTACAAAATATCTATATGGGATAAACCAATCTTCCCAATCACCAACCCAAACTATTCAAAAAATCATACTAGAAAAACCGTGAAAACAAATGGAAAAGATGAACTCAGAAGTCTCTTCTCTAAAACAAAAACATCAAACCATCAAAACGAAAAAGGCACCCATTACTACACTATCCATTCCCCAATAAATAGTATGGGGAGAGTCAAGTTTCACTCAAACAACTCAAGAAAAACAAAAGGATATGATAGTTTTAAGAAGTGGGAAATCCATTGGGAAATCTAAAACAATATTCCAGAAAACATGTGAAGAGTCAAAATAAAATGGAAATTCAAAAGAACCACATGATCAAACAAATTAAACTTATAATAATGTGAAAGAAACAACCCTTCAACAAACAAACACACAACCTGTACCATTTTCTCAACACATGAAGTGGAAAACCAAGCCTGAATTGAGTGAAACATTGAGGGAAATCTTCTCACAAGTTAAGTTGAACATTCTCCTTCTCGATGAAATCTAAACCAAAAATTCATACCCAAAGTACCTTAAGGACCTGTTCACTTTTAAAAGAAAATTTTCACATAAAAACCAATTCTTTTTTGCAGATAATGTGAGAACCGCCATTCAAGGGATGATTCCTCATTTGTTGAAATACCTGGGTTTCCCTTAAATCAATGTTGAACTAGAAGAGAGCAATGTTTTCAAGGCCATGAGTGACCTAGGTTATAGTTACAATCTTGTTCCCCATGCTGTGTACTCCCAGTTAGGCCTAGAAGAGCTCCCACCCATATCTGTCACACTTCAACTTGATGATCATAGCATTAGGGTTCCAAAAGGTATTTTAAAGGAATTTATAGTAAAGGTTTAAAAATTCATCTACCATGCTGACTTCAATGTCCTTGAAAAAAATCCTATCTTAGGAAACAAGGAAAAATACCAATCATCTTTGGTCATCCCTTCCTTTCAACAATCAACTCTGTTATCCGAGTCTGAAATTAGAACATGACCATCACCTTCGGAAACATGAGTCTAGACTTGAACATCTATAATTAAATCTCAAAAATAGGGGATGAAGAGGACATTCCAGAATTGAACATGATAGGAAGAATTTATAATGAATCCATAGAACCTCATAGAATATTTGATGTATGTTTAAGTTAGGAGGATATTGATTTACTTTGTTCACATGATGGAAGTTTATCTCATTGGCTTGAATCATTTTCAAATTGCTCCTATGATGAAGTCTTAGGTCCAACAATTAGTGAAACCTTTCAAGAAACCACTTTCATGGAGACCAATAAAAATACCTCCCTAAATCTGATCAAACCAATCTTGTAGAAGAAACATCTACACATGTGGATTCTATTCTATCTAAAACTCTAGGAAACAAAATTGATCATGATCCAATGTCCCAATATTCTGCATAAATTTTGAACCAACTTGATCTTGAATTGAAAGAACATCATTTTTTACTAAACTAGGCCTTCCTAGGAGAAAATGGACCATATCCTATTTTCATTTGTCATTCTCTTTAAGCTGATCATGAGAGGATGCTTCTAGATGTCCTTATGAAACATGAAAAAGCCATTGATTGGACCCTGTATGATATTCCTGGGATTAGCACACTAACTAGGACTCATAGGATTGTTCTAGAATCTGATGCAAAGCCATGCCATCAACCTCAATGGAGACTCAATCCTAATCTCATGGAATTCCTAAGGAAGGAACTTCGAAAATTGTGAAAAGCTGGTACCATCTACCCCATAGCTGAGAGTGAGTGGATGAGCCGAATCCAAGTGGTTCCAAAAAAGACTGGAATCAAAGTTATGACCAATAAGGATGGTGAGATTCTTCCAACAAGGGTGAGTAGTGGCTAGAGAGTCTTCATAGACTATAGGAAGCTAAACTCATTTACCAAGAAGGACCATTTCCCTTTACCACTCATTGACCAAGTCCTTGAGAGAGTGGCAGGTCATGCCTTCTATTATTTCTTATATGGGTACTCTGGGTATAATCGAATTGAGGTCTCCATAGAGGATCAAGGGAAGACTACATTCACAAGTCCATTCTTCACCTTTTATTTCAAATGCATTCCCTTTAGGTTTTTCAATACCCCTGGAACCTTATAGGGGCGCATGATGGGAATATTCTTAGACATGGTAGGGGATTTTCTAGAGGTCTTCATGGTTTAATTATCTGGGTTTGGGGATAAATTTGAGGGATTTCTGAGGAATGTGGAGAGAGTCTTGTTAAGATGTTAAGAATAGAATCAAGTACTAAACTGGGAAAAATGACATTTCAGGGTTAAAGAGGGACTAGTTCTAGGCCATCTGGTCTCAGGTAGGGGGATTGAAGTTGATAAAGCAAATGTTGACATCATTATTCACCTTCCATCACCTAGAACTGTTAAGGAAGTGAGGAATTTCTTAGGACATGCTAGTTTATATAGAGGATTCATCATCGAATTTAGTTCAATCTCTTATACCCTTTGTTCTCTGATAGTAAATGATGCTCCATTTTTTGGGATCGAAAGTTGTGAGGGTTCATTCTCAACCTTCAAATCCTCTCTCAACTATCCTCCCATTATAAAATCTCCAAATTAGAACCTTCATTTTGAACTTATGTGTGATGCTACTGACTTTTCTTTAGGAGCTGTGTTTGGACAACATTGTGATAAAACGTTTTATGTCATTGCTTATTCAAGAAAATACTTAAATGATTCCAAAATCAACTACACTGCCACCGAAAAAGAGTTACTTTATATTGCGTTTTCCTTAGATAAGTTTAGGTCCTACCTTTTAGGATCCCCCATCATTGTGTTCACTAACCATTCTATACTAAAATACCTCTTCTAAAAACAAGATGCTAATGCTAGACTGATTTGGTGGGTCCTTCTATTACAAGAATTTGACCTCACAATCAAGGATAAAAAGGGTGTTGAAAATGTTGTAGCTGATTACCTCTCTAGGATAGAATTCAAAGAAACTCAAATCACCTTTCTGTGTCTAATTCATTCCCTGATGTACACCTATACTCTGCAAGTTAATGCCCTTCGTATGCCGACATATCCATCTTTTTAGTTAGTGGAGTCATTCAAAAATTCTTAAGGACTCAAGCTCAAAGTAAATTATTTTCTTATGTTTGGCACAATGTGTTTGATGATCCATACCTCTATAGATTCTACCATGACCAGGTCATTAGAAGTCATGTCCCATAATTTAATCAAGAGTCCATTCTTAAATTATATCATAGTGAGGCATGTGAAGGTCACTTTGACTCTAAGAAAAATTATAATAAGGTTCTTGAGTGTGGTATCTTCAGGACCACCCTCTCAAGGGACTCCTACACATTTTTTCAAAACTGTCCTCAGTGTCAAAAAGTAGGGTCCATCACAAAAAGGAATCAAATGCCACTCGCTCCCATGTTAGTGGTTGAAATATTTGACTGTTTTGGAATTGATTTCATGGGTCCCTTCCCAAACTCTATGGGGTATCTTTACACTATCTTAGCTATTGATTATGTCTCAAAATGGGTTGAGTCCATTCCCCCAAAATACAATGATAATAAAACTGTGAATATATTCCTAAAAGAAAACATATTCTCTTGATTTGGAATTCCTAGGGCTATCATTAGTGATCTTTGAGCTCATTTTTGCAATCATCCATTCTCATCACTCATGGAAAAGTATGGAATTTATCACAATGTGTCCACCGCCTACCACCCCCCAAAAAATGTTCAAGATGAGTTAGCCAATAGAAAAATCAAAAAAATTCTTAAGAAAACTATTTATCCATCTATGAAAGATTGGTCAAGAAAATTTGTTAGGTCCAGAAGGCTGAATACCCTGAGAGGGGGGGTGAATCAGGGTATGACTAATTTAAAATTAACGCCCGTTCTGATCTTGCTTCGCTGTTAAGAAAAACACTCTTCTCTCTCTTTCCTGTTGCACAAAGTAAATAGGAAGTAAATCATGCATAGGACACAACAATTTTACTTGGTTCACCACAAAGGGCTACGTCCAAAGAGCATATGCCGAAAAGTTTCTATTCGTACCAATTCCACTAAATTTCACTAGCTGTGGATTAAAATGTTTGGGATAGATCACTTCTATGCCCAGTCTCACTTCCTTTACAATGTTTAGGGTCAGCTAACTGCTTCCCCAATGGTCACTCCCTGTTTCTCTCTCTCTGGCTCACTGCCGGTGGAGATGATCAAATTCTTTCTCTTCCTTTTCTCACGGCTCTTGGAAGGAATCCACTCAGAGTTTATAGACCTGTAGGTCTCTTCATTTTCATGAAGGAATACATCTTCCTCTGTAAGTAGATGCTCTGTTGAAGCCCAATTTTCACCCGTAGATGAATCTCTCTTTGTACCGAAGGTATCGGGAAAACATCCAGCTTCCACACAGCCCGAAAAATAACAGCTGGAAATAAGCCTTACTTGGCGCGCATGTCAATCTCGGCGCACAAGTATCGGCACACAAGTCACAACTAGCGCGCAATTCCTCCTTAGACACATTCATGACACAAGCTTGCCCAACTCCAAACTTTTGTGACTCTCTTCCTTTTACGCCCAAACAAATATTGGTGTTCAATTGCCAACCAACGCGCAACATCTCACACCGGCGTGCAACTTCAACCACCGGAGCACAACTTCACTTGCGTGACCCTCACACCACTTGCGCGTCCACCACACCTGCACAATGGGAGCTCTGATTTCTCAAAGTGTTGAACTCTAGTCAAGAATGAAGAGGTTTGGTCCAGTATTTATAGGCAAATTGACCACCCTGTGCGATGACGTGCAAGTCACCTATGTGACCCAGCCTCGACGCGCAAGTCTTCTGTCCTCCTAGACATTTGCACGACCAACTCCCAAACTTGCGCGAAACTGTTTCATTAGCCATATTTTGATCTTATGATCTTGAAAAACATGTGTCACAAAAGTTTCCTATACTCTAAGTCCTCGGTGCGCTATTCCCTTTTCCAAAAACACTTTTCAACATTTGTCGATTTTCAGGCCCAAAAATTTGGCAAACACTGGAAAACGGCGCCACCTTGTATCTGTTCATTTTGTACCTCTTCCAGATCATCTATTCCATTATTGATGTTCTTGAATCAAACATGGATCATTGACCACAACTCTTAACTCGACATTCCACCATGAAACCCCCTTTGTCAACAAATTTGTATGTCATGGTTTGCATTGTCAACAATCACAATTCAGATGTCCACTTTGTCAATAAACACAATCACCTCAGAAATTCTTCAATGCTGACTTGAGGGATTTTTTCCCAACAAAACTCTTATATGCTATTTGGGCCAATCAAAAATCATTTAAAACCATTTTAGGAATTTCCCCATATAGGTTGGTTTATGGTAAAGCATTCCATTTTCCAGTGTAAATTGAACATAAGGATTTATGGGAAATTAATAAAATGAATTATGACTTATCATTAGAAAAAACAAAAAGAAAATTAGATCTTGATGGACTTGAGGAACTTAGGATGGAGGCTTATGAAAATTCAAGGATAAATAAAGATAAATTACAAGCCTACCAATCTCGAAATCTTAAAACCAAACACATTGTACCGGGTAAACCTATTATTTTTTATAGTTGTAAACTTCATTTACACCAAGGAAAGTTGAGTTCTAGATGGTCTGGTCCATACATACTGCATAAGGTGTACCCCCGTGGGGATGTAGAAATTCAAGAGCCCACCAATTGTCAAAAATTTATAGTTAATGGTCATAGAGTCAAACCATTCATTGAACCATTTCAGAAAAATGAAGTTGGTGAAAACTTGTGTGAAAAAACCTTTGATGAGGAAAATACTTATATAATTAAGGGTCTATGTTGAGCTAGAGACATTAAAAAAAGCTTTGCATGGGAGGAAACACATGGTTTCCATGTTTTGAATATTTTTTAATTATCTTTACTTATGAAAAATAGGATTAATGAATCATTTTGATATTAATATATATATATATATTTGACATATTCCTCTATTATGAGTATGGATGGGTATGACAGGGGAGCACCATATTCACTCGTAACACGCGATGTGATCCTTGAGTAATACCTTACTCAGAAATTTAAAAAGAATACAATGTATCATAAGTTCATTTTATTTTTATGTGTTTGTAGGTTAAAAATAATAATAATAAAAAATCATTAAAAGGACACATCGTAGGACGTGGGGAAAACCCCGTCACAACTGGCGAAGCTGTGAGGACTCGAAACTAGGACCAAAGGGAGATAAGGGCACACACTTACCACTAACCTACGACTTATAGTTATTCCTTATTCTATAATTTTTGTATATATACTTATATTTTAATTTTTTTATTATATGAATATATATATATATAGTTTTTATATTTGTTTGTTTTTTCTTCCACTAGGGAATTCTCAGAGTGACATGGGGATTAAGGGATTAAAAGGGAGAATTATGAATTTCAACTTCAACTACTAGGTGACTTCATTCCAGGATCCTCATTTTCAATTTCCTTTTTGAACTCCCATTCTCTACCTCTACCCACTTCTAAATTTTCTTTTCTTTAAACATTGGGGATAGTGATATTTTAAGTTGGGGGGGGGGATAAAACAAAAAATTACTTTTGTGTAAAAAAATGATTTTAAGAAAAAAAGTGTGCCTTTATGGAAGAAAAAATTTATTTAACCTTGAACATGATAATATACATTGTATAATTTGAAACTAAATATCAAATAATTTACCGTTCCTTAATTCTAATTTTAATCCTTGTATAATTTAATGAGCATATATTTTGGAAAGTGTGGTTGTCTAATGTGATATTTCATTGTTTATATTTTCATCCAAATAAAAAAAAGAATCACAACACATGTACTTTGAATAGTGTGGTATTAGTTTCAGTTCATGGGGTTCCCCAAATAAATAACATTGGTTTGGTGATCATTTTAGTTTTAATATGAGTATTCAATAAAAAAAATTAAAAAATAAATAAATTTGTGTGTAGAGTAATGAAATGACATATTGCGTGGATTTTAGTACTTGGGGATAATGAATCCATAGTTTTCTGGCCTGGATTTAGTAATTTTATCTCTATTTATGGTAATTTGAATTTGTTTTTGACTGAGTTAACTTGAGATGATTCCCGAGTATGTGGGATTCACTTGGTGCCCTATTGTTTTGGAGCCTGGGAGTCATCAGCAATGTCTCGCTACATGGGTAGACTCTTTTGAGTGCAATTTGATTTTCCATGGAAATATTGAAAAAATATAAAAAAATAAAATAAAATAAAAAATTGAATACTCATCTTAATATTGAAATTTGAATCCACCTAGAGCTTCCATCATTTCCCTCTTGAATAAAGATAAACCCCCATGTCTAATGCGATGCACCACACATCATCACTCTTAGTTGATATTGGATGAAATATGGAAAAAATTTGAATAAAAGAATGAGTTTGGGATTTTGATCTTCTTATGAAACAATCTTGTATTAAAATATTTTAATGGGTTTCATGACTGGTCGGTATAAAGGTTTTTGGTGATCAATGTGTATTAAAATGTTTTTGGAAAGGGGAATTCAAATTTCATATTTTTGAGGTACATTTCTCTCGGGACTAGAAAATCTCAAGTTGGGGGGGGGTGTGATTATCCATTAAAAACACATATGTCAAATTATATTTAATTGTATTAAATTTTCATGATTGAAATTATGGGCTAAAGTTATTGGATTTTAATGTTGACCATCCATTCTCATTCTTTGTGCAATTCATGCCTAATGTACACCAATTTAGGCCCAATGATTCATATGATTTTAAGGAATGAAATTATCCATAGTTTAATTTGATATTTTTCTAAATTGATCTACAGTTTAATATAAACATTTTTCAATCAAGGATAAATAGAGGATTCATAAAGGATGATAGAAATATTTGGTGATGAGTGGAAACAATTCTGGAGAAGGCAGATTGGACACTAGCCCACTGTTGAGAAATTGGGGTCCACAATACAGTCCCAATGAATCCAAAACTTCGTGGGTTGAAAGAAGACCTGTATATGAAAAAATAATTCTTCAGGATACCATTATATGTTGGCCTCCATAGTTGTTATTCAGGCGGCCCAATTTGGAGAAAAAATTCTGAGCCACATTTTGCAGTCCAGAAAAATAGCCCACCAATTTAACCATATCTCTGCAACCACAAATTACTTTATTCTGAAATGTTATATATAGCTAGGTGACATCTGGATATTGACTTTTATAGTTTATGTAACACTCCAATTCGGCCATCTAGAAGGCCATTTAGGTGTTCCTCTTCGGTGGATGCAAGTTGGCTGCAACCTCGGGTCAAGAGTGCAAAAGTACAGGTTCCCCAAGCTTTCCACCACCCTAATCCTACCTTAATCAAGTGGGATGACTTCCAATATTGGAGGCTCGAACCAAGGCTCCAAAATTTAATATTTAAGGTAGTGGTGTTGGATTATTTTAGTATCTTTGGTACTTGGTTTCATTGTAGTGTTGTGCTGCCTCTTTGTGTTTGTAATCAGATTTCCTTCTAATGTAAGTTATTCAATTATCCTTTGTTCTGAATAAAATTTCTTCCTTTATTCTTATTATGTTCTTCTACATATCAAATTGATACCATTCCCTAAAAGAGTGAATTTATTTACCCCATAATTTGTGAAATTTATCACACAACGGTGGAGTGATTGATATTTTACTGTTTTTACTTCTTCAATTCCACCCTTGTAAGTCTACTTCCCTCTTCCGTTGAGGACATGTCATCCATGGAGGGCTAACTATTTTATGGGTTGATCCAAGGGATTAGAAAGGGGATGTATGGAATGTTATTTCTCACTCTCTAAATGTTTATTATTTTCTTTTATATGGGTTTATTTTTTTCAATGATTTTCTCTCTACCTCTTTCATATTTAATTTAATCACCCCAATGTTATGTGCAAATAAGATTCTTTACCTTGGAGTGATCATTAAAATGATCCTAGAAGTCTATAGGTGATTAGAATGTGTTATTTAATGTGTTTAACCAGTATATGATGAGGTTAGTTTTAATTCATTGAATGAATCCTTCTCGGGTTAGGGAAATTAAAATCATTAAAAATGGAAGTCATCTAATCCACCCCGAGTGATAACCTATGATCAACTCATTATCTTAATTTCCAATAAGTTAAATATATTAGTGATAATTTAAACCCATCTAAAATAAAACCAGATTTAGAAACATCAAAGAAAAAATCCAACTCATAGGTTTTGTATCTTAGGTATCTTTTATGTCTCAGTGGATTCAGCAACCCAAGCTAGACTACAAGGACCGTTATACCTTCATCTCTTGGGTAAATATGAGGATGAATCAAATTTTGGAACCATTTCTGGGGACCAAGTAAGTACATTAGACCAAAACATTCTTTCCTCACACCCATTTTTATATTCTCTCCCAAGATCTCTTATCTTGTCCCTTTCTCATTTTTTCCCTTTTAGCGCTTGTCCGCCTACACCCATGATAATTCAAACAGACTAGTTAGGGTGGAAAGTCCTAGGGTAGGGGAGTCAAGTACACCAAGGGAATTATTTACATTAGATCTTAATCTTCCTAATACCCCATAGTCAAAAATTGAGCACATTTAAATGGAAGTTCTTCAAAGAAACCAAATCATCAACCTGGGTGGGAACCAAAATGGAAATCCAAATGAGGCAGCCCCAAACATAGGGAATGTAGTTGATCAAACAATGAATGTATACCTCACACCTCCCAGGACCAATGCCGCATCATGAATTAGACATAATTCACTAGGATATTCCAACTACATCTTTAAACCCCATGTCCTAAGACACCTTCCCACATTCCATAGAATGGAGTCCGAGATGCCATACATTCATGTCAAAGAGTTCAATGAAATTATAGAAATCATGTGTCCCCCACATCAACTAGAATCAGCTAAGATGGGGCTATTTCTTTTTTATTTTAAAGGATCAAGCTAAAAATTGGAAACAAATTTGAGACCATCATCCATCAACTATTGGGACCAATTACAAATAGAATTCAACAAAAAATACTCACCCAGCAAAAAATAGTTTCACTCAAAAAGAGCATCCAATGTTCTTTGAAAACAAGGGAGAGCCATTCTATGAAAAATCGGAGAGGTTCAAAGACACCATAAACATGGTTACACATCATGTATTTTCAATACCTGAACAAGTGAGAATTTTTTATGAAGGGTTGGGACTCTGGAAGATAAAATTCATTGACACGATGTGTAATGGAACCTTTAAAAACAAAGCCCCAAATGATGCTTATGAGTATCTAGAAAGCCTTACTGAACAAAACCAAACATGGGGAACTTATCCTTATTATGAAAATCTACAAAGAACTACTAGAATTCATACCCTTATAGAAGTGGAAATCCATAGGGCTAAACTCAGTGCACTCTCTAGGAAGGTTGAAGAGATAGACCATAGGAAAGTCCATGAAATCGAAACTGTAAACCCTATTTAAACAATTTGTGATTAACATGTCCACAAGACAGAAAACCACACAACCATTCTATCAATCAAGGATGTTTTTTGGGGATGAACCCTAGTAGAATTAAGTGTTTTTAACTTTAAAAAGAATCAATAGAAAAACACCTTCATCCCATGGTATAGTTACAATCAATGCTTACACTAGAAAGATAACCAGCAACCTAGCCAACCATAAAAAAAATCCTTACCCCCATTAAAACTACCAAACCCATAAATAGTTCCAAACCTAACCTATGCAATACTAACAGCCACTAGTCCATTTTCAAAAAACCATACCACCTCCAAAATATCCCTCTGGGATAAAAAAATCTTCCCAATCAGAAACCCAAGCTATTCGATAAATCCTACTAGAAAAACTGTGCAAACAAATGAAAATGATGAACTCGAAAGTCTCTTCCATAAAACAAGAACTTCAGAACAACAAAACATGAAAGGTACCCATGCCTACCCAAGACATTTCATAACAAATAGTAAGGCGAGAGTCAAGTTGCACTCAAACAACTCAAGGACAACTAAAGTCTGTGACAGTTTTAAGATATGGGAAATCAATTGAGAAACCAGAAGAAATAAGTCAGAAACCATGTGAAGCTTCATACTCTAATGAAAATTAAAATGAACCACATGATCAAACTAATGAAACATATAAAAATTTGAAAGATACAACCCTTAAAAAAACCCACAGCCTGCACCATTTCCTCCTCGCATGAGAAGGAAAACCAAGCCATAATTGAATGAAACATTGAGGGAAATATTCTCACAAGTCAATTTGAACATTCCCCTTCTCAATGCAATCTAAACCATACATGCCTAGCCAAAGTACTTTAAGGACCTATTCACTATTAAAAGAAAATTTTCAAATAAAAACCAAGTCCTTTTGGCTGCTAATGTGAGTACCACCATTCAAGGGACCATTACTCCTATGTTGAAAGACCCGGGTTTCCATTACATCAATGTTGAACTAGGAGAGAGAAAATTTGTCAAGGCCTTTTGTGACCTAGGTGCTAGTTTCAATCTCATCCCCTCTGCTCTGTAATACCAATTAGGCCTAGAAGAGCTCCAACCCACATCTGTCACACATCAACTTGCTAATTCTAGCATAAGGGTTCCAAAGGGTATTTTAAAGGATGTTCTAGTAATGGTTGAAAACTTCATCTGTACTGCTGACTTCATTTTCCTTGACAACAATCCTAACTTAGGAAACAAGGAACAAATCCCAATCATCCTGGTCATCCCTTTATTGCAACAATCAACTCTGTTATCTGCGTCAAAAATTGAAATATTACCATCACCTTTGGAAACATGACTTTAGACATGATCATCTATAATGCAACCTCACAAATAAGGGACGACTAGGACATTCATGAAGTAAACATGATAGAAAGCATTGATAATGAGTCTATAGAACATAAAGGAATATTTGATGGATGTTTAAGTCATAATGAGATTGCTTTACTTTGTTCACATGAATGAAGTTTATCTCGTTGGATTGAATCATTTTGAAACTGCTCTTATGATGGAGTCTTAGGTCTAGCAATCAGTGAAACCTTTCAAGAAACCACTTCCATGGAGACCAATCAAACTTCCTTCCCTAAATCGGATCAAACTAATCTTGCATCTAAAAATTTTACACATGGGGATTCGATTCTATCTAAAACTCTAGGAAATAAAATTTATCTTGATCCAATGTCCCAATATTCTACTAAAATTCTCAACCAACCTGATCTTGAATTGAAATAACATTATTCGTCACAAAAGTATTCCTTCCTAGGAGAAAATGGAACATATCCTATTTTCATTTCCTCATCTCTTCAAGTTGATCATGAGAGGATGCATCTAGATGTCCTTAGGAAACATAATATAGCTATTGGTTGGACCCTTTCTGATATTCCTATGATTATCCCACTAATCAGGACTCACAGGATTGTTCTGGAATCTAATTAAAATCCATGTCGTCTACCTCAATGGAGACTCAATCCTAATCTCATGGAGTTACTTAGGAAGGAACTTCTGAAATTTTTAAAAGCTGGTATCATCTATGCCATTGTTGAGAGTGAGTGGTTGATCCCAATCCAAGTGGTTCCAAAAAAGGATGGAATCACAGTAATTACTAATAAGAATGGAGATATTCTTCCAAAAAGTCTGAGTAGTAGCTGGAGAGTCTTCATCGACTATAGGAAGTAAACTCAATTACCAAGAAGGACTATTTCCCCTTACATTTCATTGACCAAGTCCTTGAGAGAGTGGTAGGTCCTACCTTCTACTGTTTCTTAGATGGGTACTCTGGGTATAATCAAATTGAGGTATCCCTAAAGGATCAAGGGATGACTACATTCACATGTCCATTCGACACCTTTTCTTTCAAATGTATGCTCTTTGGGATTTGCAATTCCCCTGGAACCATCCAGTGGTGCATGATGGGAATATTCTTAGACATAGTAGGGTATTTTCTAGTGGTTTTCAAGGATGATTTCTCTAAATTTGGGGATACATTTGAGGGATTTATGAGGAATGTGGAGAGAGTCTTATCACGATGGGAAGAAAATAATCTAGTCCAAAACTGGGAAAAATGCCATTTCATGGATAAAGAGGGACTAGTTCTAGGCCATATGGTCTCGGGTAGGGGGATTGAAGTTGATAAAGAAAAGGTTGTCATCATTCGTCAGCTTCCATCACCCAGAACTGTTAAAGAAGTGAGGTCTTTCTTAGGAAATTCTAGTTTCTATAGACGATTCATCAGGGACTTTAGTTCAAATCCTCTCTCACTTCTCCTCACATTACAAAATCTCTAAATTTGAACTTTCCTTTAGAACTTATGTGTGACTCCAGTGACTTTTTTGTAAGATATGTGTTAGTATAACATTGTGATAAAACGCCTTATGTCATTTCATATAGAAGAAAATCCTTAAATGATTCTCAAATCAACTACACCACCATGGAAAAGAAGTTACTTTGTATTGTGTTTTCCTTAGAGAAGTTTAGGTCCTACCTCTTAGGATCCCCCATCATTGAGTTCACTGACCATTCTGCACTAAAATACCTCTTCCAAAAACAAGATGATATGGATATACTGATTAGGTGGGTCCTTCTATTACAAGAATTTGACCTCACAATCAAGGATAAAAAGGGTGTTGAAAATTTTGTATCTGATAACCTCTCTAGGATGGAATTCAAAGAAACTAAAATCACCTTTATATGTCTGATTCATTACCTATTGAACACCTATAATCTGTGAGTGACTACCATTGGTATGTCGACATAACCAACTTCTTAGTTACAGGAGTCATTCAAAACTTCTTAGGGACTCAAGCTCGAAGAAAATTCCGTTTTGATGTTAGGCACTATGTGTTTGCTGATCCATACCTCTATAAGTTCTACCCTTACCAAGTCATTAGGATGTGTTTCCCAGAGTCAAAACCAGATTCCATCCTTAAATTCTATCATAGTGTGGCATGTGGAGGACATGTTTCCTCTAAGAAAACATCTTCTAAGGTTCTTCAGTGTGGTCTATTCTAGCCCACCCTCTCTAGGGACTCTTACACATTTTTTCAAAGTAGTCCTCAGTGTCACAAGTAGGGTCCATCTCAAAAATGAATCAAATTCCACTCTCTCCCATCTTAGTTGTTGAAATTTTTGACTGTTCGGGAAGTGATTTCATGGGTCCCTTCCCAAATTCTAGGGGGTATCTTTACATTCTCTTAGGTGTTGATTATGTCTCTAGATGGATTGAGTACATTCCCAAAACATCAAATGATCATCAAACTATGATTATATTCCTAAAAGAAAACATATTTTCTCAATTTGGAATTACTAGGGCTATCATTAGGGATCATGAAACTAATTTTTTCAATCGTCCATTCTCATCAATCATGGAAAAGTATGGAATTTATCACAAAGTGTCCACCTCCTACCACCCATAAACAAATGGTCAAGCTATGTTATCCAATCAAGAAATCATACAAATTCATGAGAAAACTATTAATATATCTAGGAAATATTGGTCAAGAAAACTCTTAGATGTTCTTTCGGCCTATCGAACCGCATTTAAAACCCTTTTAGGAATGTTCCCATATAGGATGGTTTATGGTAAAGCATGCCATTTTCCAGTGGAAATTGAACATAAGGCTTTTTGGCCAATTAAGAAAATTAATTATGACCTCTCATTGGCCCAAACAAAAAGGAAATTAGATCACAATGAACTAGAGGAACTTAGGATGGATGCTAATGAAAATTCAAGGATCAATAAAGCTAAAGTACAAGCATACCAATATCAAAATCTTAAAACCAAACTAATTATACCGGGTAAACCTATTGTTTTGTATAGTTCCGGACATCATTTACACCAGGGAAAGTAGGGGGTCTAGATGGTCAAGTCCATACATAGTGCATACGGTGTACCCCCATGGGGCTGTAGAAATTCCAGAGCCCACCAATGGTCAAAGATTTAAAGTTATTGGTAATAGAGTCAAACCATTCATTTAACCATTCCAAAAAAATGAAGTTGATGAAAACATGTGTGAACCAACCATAGATGAGGAAAATACTTAAACAATTATGGGTCTAATTTGAGCTGGCGACATTAAACAAAAGCGTTGCACGAGAGGCAACTTGTGGTTTCCATGTTTCCAATCTTTTTGAATCATATTTAGTTTTCAGATAGTATTAATGAATCATTTTGATATTAAAAAAATAGATGATTGATCAGTTCTTCTATTATGAGTATGGATGTGTATGAAAAGGAATAACCATATTCATCTGTGTCATGTGGTGTGATCCTTGAGTAATACTTTACCCATAAATTTTAAAAGAATAAAATGTATCTTCAGTTAATTTAAATTTTATGTGCATGTTGGTTAAAATAAAAAATGTTATAAAAAAAATTATTAAAAGGACACGTCGTAGGTTATTGGGATAACCCTATCATAACTGGAAAAGCCATGAGGACTTGAACCCGGGACCAAAGTGAGATAGGGGCGCACACTTACCATTGACCTACAACTTTTAGTGCCTCCTTATTCTATAATTTTTGTATATATACTTGTTGGTTGGAGTGGATAATCAAGAGGGGGGTGAATTGAGTTCCAATTAAAATTTCTGTTAAAATATTGTCTATTTAAAATCCCCCAATTTATAAAACAAGTTAAACTGTAGTGAATTTATACAGATTGTAGATATTCACTTTGCTTCTCAAAGATTGATTAGGTCTCAGTTAATTTAACCACAAGATTAAACTAACATTTGAAACTAACCTACTAATTTACAATAAGTATAAACACTTGCTAATTTAACTATCAAAGTATCTTTAAAATAGTTATGTATTTCAAAGTAATAGTAGTGGAATATAAAAGATATATGTAGTATACTTAAAACTTAAACTAAATATGTACAACAGATATAACAAGAGGTTCAGTCTCAAGCCTAGACTTAGTCCTCTCAAATTTATATAAATTTGATCCACACCCTGGATCGGTGTTAACAACAGTTTACAAAACTGTCCAGGCCACATAGGGACCTCTACCACAGTTCATCGTGGGAAACAAAACAAAGACCAGGCCACACGAGGACCTCTTCCAAAGTTGATGTGGGTAAACAAGAGTTAAGAGTTTTGGAGTGAGGATTTTGATATCCTCCTGTTCAGTGCATGAGACAGTGTGTGTGTAAGATATACAGAGTACACCAGACTGCTTGAAAGTAAATAATCAAATCACTTAGAGAGAACAGATAAGAGTTTAGAAAGATCTAGTGATTAGTAATGCTGTTCTGGACTCAATGGATTCAGCAGGAGTTCTTCTGAGTCCTTCTCTGGTTTTTCTGTTGAAAAACAGAGTGTCGTAGTTCAGCTTGTGTTCTAAAAGAGTGAAAATGATCTCTTGATTCGTAGTGTGTTCTTCAGTGGTTTTAGATTGCAATCATGAGAGCTCTTTGAAAGTCTTGCAATCTCTTTCTTACTCGGGATTGTTCTTCTTATTCAGCACAATGCTCTCCGGTGTATGTAAGTTCTTCTTGTTGTATCGTCCCACTTGCACACATGTACTACATCTCAATCTTCCTTATATTCAACGAGTTCTGGCCATAGGAATGATTCCCTTTTCATAGGTATGAGATACTGTTTCCTGACATGCCAACAACTATCATTAAGTAAGATTAATTACATTAAAAAACATCAAATATGATCGTTAGAATTATTTAAATAATATTGACAAAAAGATAATAAACGGTGTCACAATGATTATGTAAATGGTGCCTTATTAATAGTATAGTCTTCATGGTATGTGGTTCACAGTATGTAGTTCACGGTATGTGCTTCACGGGATCTGGGTCACGGTTTGTCCTTCACGGCGTCTGGGTCACAGTTTGTCCTTCACGGTGTCTGGGTCACGGTTTGTCCTTCACAGTGTCTGGGTCACGGTGTGTCCTTCATGGTGTCTGGGTCACAATTCTTCCTTCACGGTGTCTGGATCACGGTTTTTCCCTCACGGTGTCTGTCTGACTGTGACTGTGTCTTGTACACAGTCTTTCTTACTATGTCAAACATCACGGTGTCTCTAAACTTAGACAAATATCTGTATTCAGATTTATACAGTAATACGCAGAATATGGATTAACCATAATCAATAGAGAGTAAGAGAACTTGAATAATAAAGGCTTGATAATATAATTGATATTTGTGATCATTCATAAGGCTTGTAAATACTAAAGAGAGCAATTAACATCAATAAGATTTGCTATCATTAAAACATGATGTGTAGTTATTATTGAGATTGAAGAGCATTAGCAAGATATGCAATTAAGATTGAGATTAATTAACAGTAATAGGATTGGTGATCATTAAAACATGATTAATACATAGGGAGTCCAACAATCTCCCCCCTTTTGATGATCACAAATCATATATTGTCAAAATATAAACGAAATGTAACATTAAAGAAACTATCATATTAGAATAGAAAAAATTAAAGAAAAATAGATTTGATAACAACATATCTCATTATAGTACTGATACTTTTAGTTTTTCTCCCTCTTTTGGGATTGTCAAAAAGTATATAGAAATGAAGGGAAACACTGCAGTTGTCATTGAAAAGGTTCAGAATAAAACATACAGGAAAAATAAAAACATTAGATAACAAATGGCATCCCATAAAAAAAGAAAACAGAAACAGTCCCTGGACTCTTCAGGGATCCACCTTTTCCTTGCCTTTATCAATAGTAGGATCTGGTGCCGATATAGAAGAAGGCGTAAATGTGGTAGACAAAGAGGGTAAGGGTAGACCTTTAAAAACGGATGGAGCCAAAGTAGGAGCATTAGAAGATCTGGGCTATGGTTGGTCAAGAATGACTGGCCAGATCTGAGAAAGAGCTTGGCTGGCTGACATGGCAGTTGAGGCTAAGGTAGGTAGACCAGGTCTAAGGGTTGTAGTAGCTGGAGAAACTATAGCAGTACTCTGCACATGAAGATATGGCTTCAAAAGATTGATGAAATTAGTAATTATTTCCCCACCATATTGCATAGCCTTTTCAAAATCGTCCTTATTCTCCATGAATTTGTCCAACAATATGGTGAAGTCTGTATAATTCTGAACTTGAGCTTTAAAAGCTTGAGTTACCGAAGGTATTTTTAGGTTTTCCACAATATATTTAAAGTGATCTGTCATATCACTTTTGGAGAAAATTCGGGTGAGATAAAAATCGATTTTCTTGGTGATCTCCTTCTGAGCATCATTGGATATCTTAGAATGAATTCTAACCAAATCTAATGCTCAATCACTGTTCTTTACCACTTCTAACAAAGACAGATCCAAGACACTGAAGGCATTATGAAGTTCTTCCTTGATTATGGATCTCAGCAGAGAATCATCCAAAGGAGGAACAGAAGGTTGATCATAAGAAGGAGAAGCTTTTACAGCATCAGTTTGAACATTTAGCTGTTTCAGAACTTTTTGCTGGCATCCAATGTATTCATCTGTGAGCTTATTCAAATTTTCAACAAGCTCCCTCATGCGTTCCATCATTTTGGTGTGTCTTTTTTCTAATCTTCTCATCAAAAGATAGTAGATATGGATTAACTTGAGACACAATTTCCCTATAAATGGTGGAATCAGTTGGCTCAGGAGAATCAACAACAGGTGTAGGGGCAGAAATAGGAGCATGCTCTGATCTCAATGAAAACTCATTCTAAAAGTTTTCTACCATACTTTTCAGGTTTGCAACATCAGCACTCAGTAGCTTATTTTCTACTCTGACTTCTTGAATTTCTCAGATCAACCTTGGTTTAATATGAAATATAAAATTTTCGAAGAGAATTTATGCATCTTTTTGACTCAGTTGAGTTACTGGACGAGGATGAGTGGATCAGATTTTCTCAACTCTAGCTAAGAGATTCTCTCCAAAAACATTCAAATAATATTTAGTCACAAAGGAGTGTTGCTTAGGTAAGAGTGAAGGTGGATGTAGTAGAGCAGGTTCTGGTTGCCGTTCAGAGTCATCTTCAGACTCAGATTCCGATTAAGATTGAGAATTGGGCTCTGGTTCTAGTTCTGGTTCTGGATGAGCTACAGACTTCAGTTGAAACACAGAAGAGAGATCCATTCCAGTTGTAGTCACTTGCTCTGACTCATTCACATCATAAAAGTTTGGGAAAACATAATAGGTGTACACAAAATATGTGACAGTAGGTTGAGAAGGTTCTGCAGATCCAGCTTCTATAATTTGAAGGCTTTGAGGTTCCTCCCCCTCAAATTGTTCTTCCATTTTAGAGACTATAGGCTCAGAAACATGGTCAATATCCATAGGATCATCTCTAATTTATTCAAAAAACTCTTGCCTTGCCCGCTGAAAGGCAATTTCCATCCTCTCTTCAGCAGAGGGAATTATCTTAGGAATCGATTTTTCCACTGGTTGTGCTTCCAGATTGACTTCTTTCTGAACAGGGAGATTGTAGAGACCCGAAGCTTGATGTACATGGACATTACATTACATTTGCGGAATACTTAGTACATAACAAAAATACACACACAAGGATCGTAATAGTTTAGTGTCTTTGGAAACTCGGAACGTAATCTTCTAATCGTGGTGAAAGATCATCGACATCTCCTATAAAGATCATCCCTTTTTTTTTACCAAAAACCTTTCTTTATATCCTGGGGAAAAGAAAACATAAAAGGGTGAGCTCAAATGCTCAGTAAGGGTAAACAAAAGAAATATCAATCACATCGTATTCATAAGAGCATAACATTTTGGAAATCTTAACCTGCAAAAGAGAGCATAATTTCATAACATGGGATAAATCATGGCAGTGAAATGTAATCACAATAATCATAACTTAAAACATGAAACTTTGTGGCATTCACACATAATCATAGAGAATCATTTCTTGTTAGTCAAGACTCATTGCCAAGACTATCTTAGTGGACAAAGTCCCTTTCTGAATCGATTAACCCTCGTTTCAGTCCTGTTTCACTGAACCGGTATAACCTACCATTCCAGCCATGTCTATCTCATGAGATATAAAATCTTTACCCAATGCATTGGAGGGAGATATAGGTCCCACCCATCTCATAATTATACCATTCTTATGTGTGCCACAAAATCATAAATCATACATCATTGCATAACCCATGTATTAAAAATGGGATTCTTAAACAACATGACATCATAAAACAATTCATATAAGATAAAGGAATTCATAAAAATGATTCCATCACAACATAATCAAATCCATGTAATAATAGGGATAAAAACAGAACCCTTTTATTATCTTAGATGGAAAATAATTTTGATAAAATACTTGAACTCCATTCTTGAGGAAAATATCCTTTCTACTTTAAAAACATTTTTCCTTTATTAACATGTCATACGACTTTAAAATAAAAGAAGTTGATTAAAAATAAACTTGAAAACATGTAAAGGATGTTTCTTGGAAATAAGGATTTAAAAATCCATTCATGCCGTATAAGTTAAAAAAACATTCTTCTCGTACTTTTGTCGGAAAAGTCAAAAAGTACCACGTATGAAAAACGACAAAAGATTCCTTTCATATCCTTTAATAAAAACTCGCCGAAGGGTAAAAATGGATTTAAACAATTGTAGGTGTATGGCAATAATATTACATATTGATGAAACATGGATGTGGATGATAAAATACACCCTAGTAAATAAGAAAGTATAAATAAATCTCGGATAAAAATGAGATTGTGATATTTCCCTTACCTTAGGTCCGATTTGCTTCGTATGTGTCCGAACCTCCTGTATAATGATTTAAATAATGTCATTGACTTATTACAGAATCATATTCGTTGTTATGATATCATATATGGTTCACTTATGACATTATATTACCCGTTCTTTTGTAAATTCCATGTTAAAGAAGCGTTTTGGGTAAAATCATTTCATTTATCGTAGGTGTTTTGACTTGTTGTTCTTGACATCATTATTACTTATATCATGATTTACTTACTTCCAGAATATAAAACATGATTTATATATCATATATATTCAGTATATATATATATAATAGATAGATAAATAAAATGAAAAACACCGTTCATGGAGACGGTAGTCCGTACGTACGCATGAACGCTGTTTTCCTTTCCTTATTGTCTTGAAATGGAAGTAAGTAGATGACATACATATATATATATATATAAATAAATCCAGTAGCTTTATAATGTCATATATTTCATTATTATTTCTTATATATACTTTATAATCATTCTTAAATGGTTAACATGGAGAATGAATCTCATCGCGTCGTGGAGACGGTAGTCCGTACGTACGCACGAGCGATGATATCATTTCTATAAATATTGAATTGAATTGGAGTGGATTATAAAATAAATCAGAATCAATATGATGTTGTAATAACTATGTATAGTTATTCTTTACACCATTATACCCATCCATGTAAGGTGGTGGTGGAAAATAGATTACACCACGGCGTGGAGACGGTATTCCGTACGTACGCACACGCGGTGATTTCTTTTTCCGTAGGATGGATAGATGGTGAAATAGGGTTGTTTCATACTTATAATAACATATCAGTATATGAGTGATACTGATGTTATTACTTCATAATGAAACAACCTAAGAAGAATAAGTGGAAGAAGAAATAAAGATGAAAGAATTGGTAACGGTAATTACCTCTTCTTTGAAGCGCCTCTTTAAGACCTCCTCTTAGGGCACTAAAATTGGTCTTTGAGGAAGACCAGAACCTCTAGGATGTTTCTAGGGATGTGGAGAAGAGATTTTGGCAGGGGTTGACCGAGCTTGAGTGCTCAAAGTTGTGTGAGGAGGAGGGGGAGGAGGTGTCCTTTTATAAGGGAGGAGAGGGGCACCTTAGGAATACCTCAAAATATTATTTTATATTAATGTCAAAATCGGTTTATAATGGTTCCAAAGGGTCTTATTTCGAAGCTAAAGTGGGTTTGGGTCGAAATCATATCAACCAATAAGATTTATACAAGTTTAGGGTATTATTTTAACCTTATCAATTAGATTTAACTCTAAGTTAAATAATTTAACTTTTACCGTGTCTTTTTGTTTTCTTTTACTATATGGTTAATAAACTTACTATAACATGACAAAAGAACCCAAAATTGTTTATTAGTAATACATATATCATTATATAAGTCATTTGGCCGAACCTTAGATTTTTAGGAATAAAATAACAATTAATAATATAATATTTGATTTAAAAACTATTTTGTGTCAATTTTGACACTATTTGATATATGATTTTTGTGAAAGTCCTAACAGAATTATATGTTCGAACCAAGTTGATTAAAACAATAATAATATAGCATAGTAACCTATAAAATTAGTGGAATTCATAAAAAGTCTAAAATTACATTTAGTTTGGTGTTTATAACATCAATTATGTCAATATTTCATTAATAAGATAATTACTGCATCATCTTTGTGTCATAAATAAATTAACTTATTTGACGTCTAAAAATTAAAAATAAAATACCATTATGTAGGAAATATTTTTATCTTTCTAATGAATATTTACAATCGAATTTATCTTATGTATAACCCTATATTAAAATTTTTTTAGTAAATAAACTTTGATTTTAACTCTTTTAACTCTTCTTTGAATTAGATAATAATAAATGTCCTAATCTAATCCAAGTGGGCCTAAATGATAGTATTTTACACTTAAGGTTGTTTTTGGTCGAGATACACTTGTCCAATAGAATTAGGACATGTGTTAGGTAATATTAATATCATTCTTACCCTTAATAACCCTATTTACTTTTAACCGTGGTAAATAAAAGTAAAAAGATACTATTCACCAAAAATTATTTTCATCACATTGAACCACATTTTACTTACTGACATCAACCGTGTCTCTCGGATTTTTGAAATTCCATTCATAGAAGCGGTAAAATTAAGATTTATGAAGAAATTAAATTTTTTTAACTACCACTTAGTAGTTTCACTATTCATCAAAAATTGATGTTTTTCAGAACAATGCCAAAATTTCATCCTAAGCTATATTTCATATTCCGAATTCAAAAATGAAGTCTATTTTACCAAATTCATATCATATAAGTTGCATTAATTAATTTTATAATTAAATCCCGCTGTTAAAACAAAGAGCGTGTTTTTAAGAAACAATATTTATCAAAAGATTGACACTTGTTTATGTCTGGTTTAAATGTGAAATTACATCCAATGACCAACATTGTATTAAATTGTAAAAATATATTCTAAATATACTTTAAAACCACTCAAATTAATAATTTATCACTATTAATTATTTCGATTGAAAAAGTTGTTTTTAACTAAAATTTAGTATTTTTCACTATTCATCAAAATATGAAAGTTATCCGAAAATCACCAAAATTTCAGCTTAGGCTAAATTCGATACTCCGAATCCAAAAATAAAGTCCATTTTGAGAGCTAAAATTTCTAAAATTTTAAAAGGTGGTTATTACTATTCATAACGGCTAGTTATAATAATATTTTAATAGCATATCGTTGTTTAGTGAAACTCGGTATTGCGTACTACACACGCTATCGAGGAAGGTTGCGATTGCATGTAATGCAAGGCAAGTCAAGGATGCGTGTTGTGCAAGATCCTTTTGGTGTAGCGTAAAACACAAGACATTAATAAAATTAAAAAGAATATTTTTCATAAAATCTTGGGCTGTTACATTCTACCCCCCTTAAAATGAATTTCTCCCTCGAAATTCGTCGGGGTTATAAATGGTTTACTATTTGAATGTTTCTTTAATAGAAACCCACATCGTAAAAAAAGAATACCAAAACCAATATTTTAAAACAAAAGTATGAAACTTAACGGTTACCCAAATCAACTAATCACTGGGTTTCCACATAGGTGAAAATATGGATATGGAAGAAAAGTCTAACCATCATGTTCTGATGGAGAGTGGTAGAGAACATGGCTATGGAAAAGCCAACAATCACAAATCCATAAATTTGTGACGATCTAAGGTACCATCCGATTCATCAGGTATAAGATCACTAGGACAACATTTTTTGGTTTTCAAGATCATTTCCCGAAAGTTGATGAATTAAAAGAAATAATTACATGATTTTGGTACAATTTCACTGTTGTTCGTGCCTTGAACAATTTCCACTTCATATCTTAAATAAATGAAGTTGAATTTGTTATTCGTGAAGTGTTAGCAGATCATGTGATAGAATGACGGGTCATTCCATCTGTCTCAAACAAAAGGTTAGCAAAAATTATATACATAAGTCGATCTATAGTGAGATTAATAATATATGGTTCCTAAAATGGACTTATACTTCATATATCATACTTCTTAATATAGTAAAACTAGTTTCTACTAAACAGGGACTTCCTGTAGGCCAGTGGTAAGCGATAAAGGCCAGTCGCACTTCAGTTGTGGGTTCGATTCCCACAACCTTGTCCGACGCGATGGGCTGTCGCCCGTCCTGCAGGTTGTCCTTTTTCTAAAGCTATATTACTATAACATCCCATCAATAATATCGAGAAAACTTCTATCCTTAAACAATACTAACTTATGTCCAACATAATCCATTCCAATCTTTAGGATTATCCATAATACTGCAGTCCACTCTCATAACATAGTGAAAATGATTACCAGAGATTTAACACCATTGTCGATCCCCATAAGATATGTCTTGTTGGTCACATTCTAAACATTCAAAGTCCTTAATCATGTATTCTCTTGAATACCTTAGTGAAAACATGAATGCAGTTTAAAGTTAACACTTTCCACATACCAAAATCCTCAAAATTCTATATAGTCAAACCATGATATCACTTAGTCCTTATATCAATCATGAGCTCATGAATACTGTTAAACATTTCATTTTCTTGTTTTCCCTTCATTATGCGCATATCATCTTATTTCCAAAAATATCTCAATCACTTTGAATACCACATTAAACCAATACATAAATATTCCAATACTCCATGATACAACATTATTTTGGAATCCCATTACATAAACACTTAATCATTCCACCACATCGTTATCATATTCAACATCGCCAATAGTGATCGCATGTGACTTCCCTTTGTCCTTTGCCTTCAGTGGTTTCTCATGTTGATCATCACTAACCCTTGGATTAGGGTAATTATTAGCATAATGCCCTATTTCCTTGCACTTGAAGCATTGAAGTGTTGGTGGTGCATTCTCTGCAGTGTTTGCTTTATTCACATCATTAAAAACCCTTTTTCCATTACTTCGACACTCAGCTGCTCGATGACCTTCTTTTCCACACTTAAAACATTTTCTAGTCCCTTTAAGACAATCTCCATCATGCTTCTTTCCACACTTTGTGCATAAGGAAACATTCATCTTCTTTTCACCATTATTATGAGATTTCTCCTTGAACTCCATCTTTCGTTTCTTGTCAAAACCATGAGATGGATATGTAACACCAACTTCCATTTCTACCTCGATAGCACAATGCACAATTTCTTCATAGCTACTGAAGTCTCTTATAGTTAATGCCCTTCGAAGACTTGGTTTTAAGCCACTGAAAAATCGATCAACTTTACTTTCAGGTTGGATGATAATGCCAGATGCATACCTTGCAAGTCTTGAAAATTCGCTTCGTATATACCAACAGATTCATCATCCTTCTGCTTCAGCTCAATAAACCCCTTTTCCATCGTTGTTCGAAGAATACGAGGGAAGTACTTACTGAAAAACAAGTTCTTGAACTCGTCCCATTCCATGGACTGAATTTCATCTCTTGGCCTCGTATTCTTAATAAGATTCCACCATTGATCAGCTTCACCTTCCAAACGATATACTGCTAAGATGACTTTATCATGTTCAGAACATTGAAGAACTGAAAATATCTTTTCAGTGGTACTGATCCATTGTTCAGCAACAAGTGGATCGGAAGTCCCACTAAAAGAAGGTGGACGTTGCCTCATGAAGGAATCAATAGAATATTGTTCCCTTCTCTGCTCATTTGGAAGTCCAGAATGATTCATAGCTTGTGTAAGTATAGCAATAAGATTTTGCATTCCATCTCCCATAACATTTGTTTGTTCAGGAGGGAAATCATTGCATTGTCCGTTGCATTGATCAACACGGTTCCTTCGGGTTCCAGCCATCGTCTAAAACCCAAAAAGAATAGTGTGAGAGGCAAAAATCATGCTAGGGAAAACAACATAATAAAGGGGGAGTAAATTCAATATCCAACATCTTAGGTTTAATTCTATGATCGTTAGCGTAATTCTAGTACTATAACCTATACGTATACTTATCCCTAGGGACATTCCTAGACATACCATAGAAACGTCTCTAAGGATCTCACTAACGTTTTCGCATCCTAGTTTCCAAAGGTTGACTAAACCTTTCCTCTGATACCAACTGTAGAGACCCGAAGCTTGATGTACATGGAAATTACATTACATTTGCGGAATACTTAGTACATAACAAAAATACACACACAAGGATCGTAATAGTTTAGTGTCTTTGGAAACTCGGAACGTAATCTTCTAATCGTGGTGAAAGATCATCAACATCTCCTATAAAGATCTTCCCTTTTTTTTAACTAAAACCATTCTTTATATCCTGGGGAAAAGAAAACATAAAAGGGTGAGCTCAAATGCTCAGTAAGGGTAAACAAAAGAAATATCAATCACATCGTATTCATAAGAACATAACATTTTGGAAATCTTAACCTGCAAAAGAGAGCATAATTTCATAACATGGGATAAATCATGGCAGTGAAATGTAATCACAATAATCATAACTTAAAACATGAAACTTTGTGGCATTCACACATAATCATAGAGAATCATTTCTTGTTAGTCAAGACTCATTTCCAAGACTATCTTAGTGGACAAAGTCCCTTTCTGAATCGAGTAACCCTCGTTTCAGTCCTGTTTCACTGAACCGGTATAACCTACCATTCCAGCCATGTCTATCTCATGAGATATAAAATCTTTACCCAATGCATTGGAGGGAGATATAGGTCCCACCCATCTCATAATGATACCATTCTTATGTGTGCCACAAAATCATAAATCATACATCATTGCATAACCCATGTATTAAAAATGGGATTCTTAAGCAACATGACATCATAAAACAATTCATATAAGATAAAGGAATTCATAAAAATGTTTCCATCACAACATAATAAAATCCATGTAATAATAGGGATACAAACAGAACCCTTTTATTATCTTAGATGGAAAATAATTTTGATAAAATACTTGAACTCCATTCTTGAGGAAAATATCCTTTCTACTTTAAAAACATTTTTCCTTTCTTAACATGTCATACGACTTTAAAATAAAAGAAGTTGATTAAAAATAAACTTGAAATCTTGTAAAGGATGTTTCTTGGAAATAAGGATTTAAAAATCCATTCCTGCCGTATAAGTTAAAAAAACATTCTTCTCGTACTTTTGTCGGAAAAGTCAAAAAGTACCACGTATGAAAAACGACAAAAGATTCCTTTCATATCCTTTAATAAAAACTCGCCGAAGGGTAAAAATGGATTTAAACAATTGTAGGTGGATGGAAATAATATTACATATTGATGAAACATGGATGTGGATGATAAAATACACCCCAGTAACTAAGAAAGTATAAACAATCTCGGATAAAAATGAGATTGTGATATTTCCCTTACCTTAGGTCCGATTTGCTTCGTATGTGTCCGAACCTCCTGTATAATGATTTAAATAATGTCATTGACTTATTATAGAATCATATTCATTGTTATGATATCATATATGGTTCACTTATGACATTATATTACCCGTTCTTTTGTAAATTCCATGTTAAAGAAGCGTTTTGGGTAAAATCGTTTCATTTATCGTAGGTGTTTTGACTTGTTGTTCTTGACATCATTATTACTTATACCATGATTTACTTACTTCCAGAATATAAAACATGATTTATATATCATATATATTCAGTATATATATATATAATAGATAGATAAATAAAATGAAAAACACCGTTCATGGAGACGGTAGTCCGTACGTACGCATGAACGCTGTTTTCCTTTCCTTATTGTCTTGAAATGGAAGTAAGTAGATGACATAAATATATATATATATATATACATAAATCCAGTAGCTTTATAATGTCATATATTTCATTATTATTTCTTATATATACTTTATAATCATTCTTAAATGGTTAACATGGAGAATGAATCTCATCGCGTCGTGGAGACGGTAGTCCGTACGTACGCACGAGCGATGATATCATTTCGATAAATATTGAATTGAATTGGAGTGGATTATAAAATATATAAGAATCAATATGATGTTGTAATAACTATGTATAGTTATTCTTTACACCATTATACCCATCCATGTAAGGTGGTGGTGGAAAATAGATTACACCACGGCGTGGAGACGGTATTCCGTACGTACGCACGCGCGGTGATTTCTTTTTCCGTAGGATGGATAGATGGTGAAATAGGGTTGTTTCATACTTATAATAACATATCAGTATATTAGTGATACTGATGTTATTACTTCATAATGAAACAACCTAAGAAGAAGAAGTGGAAGAAGAAATAAAGATGAAAGAATTGGTAACGGTAATTACCTCTTCTTTGAAGCGCCTCTTTGAGACCTCCTCTTAGGGCACTAAAATTGGTCTTTGAGGAAGACCAGAACCTCTAGGATGTTTCTAGGGAAGTGGAGAAGAGATTCTGGTAGGGTTTGGCCGACCTTGAGTGCTCAAATTGGTGTGAGGAGGAGGGGGAGGAGGTGTCCTTTTATAAGGGAGGAGAGGGGCACCTTAGGAATACCTCAAAATATTATTTTATATTAATGTCAAAATCGGTTTATAATGGTTCCAAAGGGTCTTATTTAGAAGCTAAAGTGGGGTTGGGTCGAAATCCTATCATCCAATAAGATTTATACAAGTTTAGGGTATTATTTTAACCTTATCAATTAGATTTAACTCTAAGTTAAATAATTTAACTTTTACCGTGTCTTTTTGTTTTATTTCACTATATGGTTAATACACTTACTATAACATGACAAACGAACCCCAAATTGTTTATTAGTAATACATATATCCTTATCTAAGTCATTTGGCCGAACCTTAGATTTTTAGGAATAAAATAACAATTAATAATATAATATTTAATTTAAAAACTATTTTGTGTCAATTTTGACACTATTTGATATATGATTTTTGTGAAAGTCCTAACAGAATTATATGTTCGAACCAAGTCGATTAAAGCAATAATAATATAATATAGTAACCTATATAATTAGTGGAATTCATAAAAAGTCTAAAATTACATTTAGTTTGGTGTTTAGAACATCAATTATGTCAATATTTCATTAATAAGATAATTACTGCATCATCTTTGTGTCATAAATAAATTAAATTATTTGATGTCTAAAAATTACAAATAAAATACCATTATGTAGGAAATCGTATTAGCTTTCTAATGAATATTTACAATCGAATTTGTCTTATGTATAACCCTATATTAAAAATGTTTTAGTAAATAAACTTTGATTTTAACTCTTTTAACTCTTCTTTGAATTAAATAATAATAAATGTCCTAATCTAATCCAAGTGGGCCTAAATGATAGTATTTTACACTTAAGGTTGTTTTTCGTCGAGATACACCTGTCCAATAGAATTAGGACATGTGTTAGGTAATATTAATATCATTCTTACCCTTAATTACCCTATTTACTTTTAACCGTGGTAAATAAAAGTAAAAAGTTACTATTCACCAAAAATTATTTTCATCTCATTGAACCACATTTTACTTACTGACCTCAACCGTGTCTCTCGGATTTTTGAAATTCCATTCATAGAAGCGGTAAAATTAAGATTTATGAAGAAATTAAATTTTTTTAACTACCACTTAGTAGTTTCACTATTCATCAAAAATTGATGTTTTTCAGAACAATGCCAAAATTTCATCCTAAGCTATATTTCATATTCAGAATTCAAAAATGAAGTCTATTTTACCAAATTCATATCATAGAAGTTGCATTAATTAATTTTATAATTAATTCCCGCTGTTAAAACAAAGAGCGTGTTTTTAAGAAACAATATTTTTCAAAAGATTGACACTTGTTTATGTCTGGTTTAAATGTGAAATTACATCCAATGACCAACATTGTATTAAATTGTAAAAATATATTCTAAATATACTTTAAAACCACTCAAATTAATAATTTATCACTCTTAATTATTTCGATTGAAAAAGTTGTTTTTAACTAAAATTTAGTATTTTTCACTATTCATCAAAATATGAAAGTTATCCGAAAATCACCAAAATTTTACCTTAGGCTAAATTTGATACTCCGAATCCAAAAATAAAGTCCATTTTGAGAGCTAAAATTTCTAAAATTTTAAAATGTGGTTATTACTATTCATAACGGCTAGTTATAATAATATTTTAATAGCATATCGTTGTTTAGTGAAACTCGGTATTGCGTACTACACACGCTATCCAGGAAGGTTGTGATTGCATGTAATGCAAGGCAAGTCAAGGATGCGTGTTGTGCAAGCTCCTTTTGGTGTAGCGTAAAACACAAGACATTAATAAAATTAAAAAGAATATTTTTCATAAAATCTTGGGCTGTTACAGAGATCCTCTTCAATAGGATCTACCTCTATGGTTTCTTACTGCTCTAAATCAGGAAAAATCAATTTTCTTACAGTCGTATGATGTGTTTATAGATTGATATCCTCAATAGAAGCATGAGCTTCCTCTTCTCCCAAACCAACATCAACTTCCTCTCCTTGAGGTATTTCAGCAGGGACAACAGCAGGGACAACAATCCTTTCTTTTTCAACAGGAGCTGTTTCTATTGGAGGTATTCCAGCTTGTTCTTTAGGTGATACTTCAGCTTTCACTTCCACTTCTTCTTCTTCTTCTTCTGAATACTCAGCCACTTCATCTAGTTCCAAACCAGGATCACCTAGATTCTTAGGCCTTCTTGGATAATCAACAGGATTAAACTTCTTATACAATTGATCATTATCCCCAACCCACTACTTCCTCCAGGGGTTCCAGCTAATCTTCAACCTTCTTATGATAGGCTTGGAGAAGTAGAAATCGTAGTCCTCTAACTTTTCTTCATTCGGTCTAACCATCCCTTTGGCAAATATCATGGATGAAATCATCCTTGAGTAAAACAAGGAGGTGGATTTGGAAGTGACATTAATCAGCTCACAGATATGGTTAATAACATACTTGCATAGGTTGATCTTATGGCCATTCTTCAACAGGTGAATCAGGAACACATCCTGATTCTTCATTATAGAAAAATCCCATTTTCTCAGACTGATGAAATTCTGAACAAATTTGAATAGAAGTCTAGTTTCTACATCTAACTGTACAACAATAGTCCTTCACTTGGTGCCATTACCAGTTAGAATTTCCATGAAATTTTCCAGATCGAAGATATCAGATGATGGAGGAGGGTCTCTCTCATAGTCACCACTCACTCCTTCATGAGGAATCCGTAGGGATGAAGCCCACAACCTCGAAGAGAAAGAAAAATTCTGACCATTGAACCAGCTGGTCATCATAAAGTTTTCTCCAAAATAAAAGGAAAACTTCACATATTGATATAATTGAGATACCAACCTCAGGTAAATCGGTCTATTTTGTCCAGAGAACCATTCAAGCCATCCTTGTTCTCTTAAAACATTCAAAACTATGGACTTTCTAGACAGAAACCACTCAGGGAAAATATCTTTTTCTAGTACAACAGTACGTCTTACCAAGTTTGGGTTTAGAGGTCCTTCGGGAGCTATCCTCGGTATTATCTTCTTTTTGTTAGAGTAGCGGTTCTCAGATGAGGGTGAAGACTGACGCTTCATCCTATCCATACAATGAAGGTTTAGGCGAGAGAGGAGAAGGTTTTCAAGAGTGAGAAGATTCAGGAAAGAGTTTGGGTAAGGAATCGAATAAAACCATTAAGTTTTATCATTTGGGAATGTCAAACATCATAAAAACAAAAACGCGGGAAATCAAATAGCGGTGAAATAAAAATTACTGCGATACAGGTTAAAATAAGAGCATACATAATCTTCACGGTGAGACTGGGAGTAGGAATTACGGTGTGATGAAAACCAGTCATCATGATGAGACAGTTGGTGGTCATCACAGTGCGACAATGACCATTCTGTGCAGTCACGATGAGACAGTGAGTTGGCAGACCGTGAGCACAAGGTCTTAACGGTGAGACCGTGAGCATGAAGCAGTAACTGTAAAATAGTGAGCATGAAACCGTATTGTGAAATATAGTAAAGTTTTAAGCATTAAGATCATTAAGATATCTATTTATGATTAATCATGCCAAGATTAGGTATGATGTAGTCTAATCTTTCAGAATTTAATGGTTTAGTGAATATATCAGCAAGTTTATATTCATTACCAAAGAATTCCAAAATGATATCACCTTTTTGATAATGATCCCCCAAAAAGTGATGTCTTACATCAATATGTTTTGTCCTAGAATGAGAAACATGATTCTTAGAAATATTAATAACACTTGTGTTGTCACCATTTATTGGGACATGTCTGAATTGATATCCATATTCTAGTAATGTGTGTTTCATCCACAAAATTTGCACACAACAACTTCCAGCAGCTATGCATTCAGCTTCTGCAGTAGATAATGCAACAGAATTTTGTTTCTTACTACACCATGATACTAGTGACTTTCCTAAAAGGTGACATGTTCCAGAGGTGATTTTTCTATCTAAATTACATCCAGGAAAATCAAAATCAGAATAAATAACTAGTTCAAATGATTTTACTTTGGGATAAAATATTCCTAAATTGGGAGTATGATTGAGGTATTTGAAAATTCTTATTACAGTATTTAAAAGTTATTCTTTTGGGTTTTCTTGAAAACGAGCACACATACACACACTAAACATAATATAAGGATGACTAGCTGTCAGGTAGAGTAGACTTCCAATCATTCCTCTATAAGTGGTTTGATTAACATATTTACCATCTTTATCAAGATACAACTTACAGGTGGTACTTGTGGGAGTGTCACTAATTTTTGTGCTATCCAATCCAAAACGTTTTAAAAGATCTCTAGTATATTTACTTTGAGTTAAAATAATTCAATCATCATTTTGAAAGATTTGAAATCCAAGAAATAATTTTAGTTCACCCATTAAACTCATTTCAAATTCATTTTGCATAATTTTAGAAAAATCAATACATAGGGAATTTCTTGAAGATCCAAAAATAATATCATTTACATAAATTTTTACAACTAAAACATCTTTAGAAATTCATTTTATAAAAATAGTAGGATCAGCTATACCTTTTGTAAAACCTTTAGAAACTAGAAAAGTACTTAATCTATCATTCCAAGATCTTGGGGCTTTCTTTAAACCACATAAAGCTTTTGATAATTTGAAAATACAATTTGGAAAATGAGGGTTTGAAAATCCAGGTGCTTGTTCAACAAAAACATCCTCAGTAATATAACCATTTAAGAATGCACTCTTGACATCCATTCGATATAGTTTGAAATTTAGATGTGTGACATAAGAAAGTAAAATCCTAATGGTGGTCTAATTTGTATACTGGATAAAAATTCTCCTCATAGTCTATACCATCCTTTTTACTATAGCCTTATGTAACTATCTTATCTTTGTTTCTAACTATGTTTCCAAATTTGTCCCCTTTATTTCTAAACACGCATTTAGTGCCTATGGTGAAAGTGTCCTTAGGTCTTTCAACAAGGTTCCAAACTTTATTTCTTTCAAACTGATTGAGTTCTTCTTGCATAGAAATTACCCAAAATTCATCATTTATTGCATCATCAATGTTTTTAGGATCAAGATGTGACAAGAAGGCTTGATGTTCAACCTGATTTCTAAGAGAAGCTCTAGTCTGTGTCCCTCTATCAAGATTTCCTATAACATCATCTAAAGGATGAATCTTTAGAATTATAGTTGATCTAGTATAAGTAGGGATATAAATTTCAGGTTCTTCTATAGGTTTTGGTTCATTAGAAACAGATTCTGGAATAAGTCCAATACTAGTTTTCTTTATAGTAGGTTCTTTAGATTTGTCATTATGGTCCATAACACTCAAATCTTCTTCAAGATTTTCAAGAGTGGTTTTAAGCTCATGTGGACCAGTTTCATCAAACTTTATGTTAAGAGATTATTCCGCACACTTGGTTCTTTTACTGAAACCTCTATAGGCTTTTCTAGTTAAAGGATATCCTAAAAATATTCCTTAATAACTCTTAGAAGAAAACTTATTAAGATTATCTTTTCTATTGAGAATAAATACTTTACAGCCAAAGAATCTAAAGTAACTAACTTTGGGTTTTCTATTGTTCCAAATTTCATAAGGAGTCTTCTTAATAACATGTCTAATGAAGACTCTATTAATAATATAACAAGATATATTCAAAACTTTATCCCAAAAGTAAATAGGCAAGTTATACTCATTAAGCATGGTTCTAGCTATTTCTTGAAGGTTTGTATTTCTTCTTTCTACTACACCATTCTACCAAGGTGTCCTAGGAGAAGAAAAGTTATGAATATAGCCATTGTGTGAGCAATAGGATTAAAATTAATGATTTTCAAACTCACGGCCATGATCACTTCTTAGAGTTTTAATCTTAAGACCACTAAGGTTTTCTACAGATTTGGAGTATTTAACAAAGTAAGAACAAGCTTCAGTTTTGTGAGCTAATAAGTATACCCAAGTATATCTAGAAAAGTCATCTACTAGGACATAGACATAGTGCTTCCCATATAAACTAGAAACTCTTAAAGGTCCAAACAAGTCTATGTGAACCAATTCGAGAGGTTGAGAAGTTGAAACATCTTTCTTTGGTTTAAAAGAGATTTTGTGTTGCTTTCCCTTTTGTCAGGGATTACAAACTTTTTCATTTGGAAACTAAAGTTTGGGTAAGTCTCTAACAAAGTTCATCCTAGTTAGTTTCCTATGTGAGTGTATATTGTAGTGTCCTAATCTTCTATTCCATAACCATGACTCTTTATGAAAGGCATTTAAACAGGTAACATTTTGCTTGGCTAAAGAATTTAAATCAACAGCATAAACATTTTAATTTCTTAAAGCCGAAAATACTAAAAAAAACTTTAGAGTTAAAAACATTACAGGAATCATTTTAAAATTTTACATTAAAATCATCATCACACAATTGAGAAATACTTAACAGATTATATTTCAGTCCATCAACAAATAAAACTTTGGAAATTAAAACTGAATCAGTGTTACCAATTTGGCCTAGGCCGATTATCTTTTTTTTAGAATTATCACCAAAGGTGACATAGCCTCCATCAAACTTTATTAAACTCTTGAAGCATGAGTAATCCACAGACATATGTCTTGAACACCCACATCCAAATACCATGTCTTCTTGTTGTAAATCTTCAAGCAGGTTTTGCTACAAAACAGTTTTAGATAGAATATGATTTTGGTACCCAGATCTTCTTGGGTCCAGACAGGATAGAAATCAATGATTTTGGTACCCAAATTTGTCTTATGGGTCTCATATAATTTGTAGAGTCAAAATATTTTGAGAGATAAACTCTATTTGATTGATAACTATGTGAATAACTAGTTGAAGCATAGGAATGTCCAGAACTAGAACTAGCAGTATTTTTTCCAGATTTAGGAATAAATCTATTCATAGTAAGCTGTCTCTATCCAGGTTTGTAGCCTATTCCAGTAGTGTATTTTGGTGCCAATTGCTTTCCTAGAATTTGAGTTAGTGTATCCTTTCCATTTTTGAACTTCTCTAAGTCTTTTCTATGTTTCTTATTTGACATTTTCAGATCAGTATTTTCCTTTAACAATTCAGCATACTTTTCTTTTTCTACATCAAAGTCAGATTTAACATTGACAGTACGAGCATGCTGTTACTTTAATGACTTATATTTTTCTTTAAGTTCCATACATGTCTCTTCCAGTGTATTATAGTATTCAAATAATTTCTCACTAGTCATGTTTTCAGAATCAGAATCAGATTCTGCATCATCTCCAGAATAATAAGAATTTAAAGTAGGAGTATCTAAAGTTACCTCAGATGTGTTGGTCAGGAAACTCATTTTGGCACGATTTTTTTCAGAATCAGTAGATTCTGATTCACTTGTGTTGTCTTCAGAAGCACTCTAGGTAGCCTTCATAGATTTCTTGTACTTACTGTCCTTGTAATCAAATTTCTTCTTGACTTTTATCTTAGGGCAGTCTTCTATAATGTGTCCTTTTATTTTGCACTCATTGAAAACATCTTCGTCACTTTTATGTGGCTTTTTCCAGTCCTTCTACCAATGTCCCTTATTGTCATACTTACCCTTGTAATTTGTTTTTTCTGAAAAATTTCTTCTTCCTATGAAAATTTCTTAAACCTTCTATCTATCTAAGCCATTTTATCATCACTGTCAGAGTCTGAGCTTTCACTTGTTGAACTTTCAGTTTGTATTTGAGATTTTTCTTTTTCCATGTTCTTTGTAGCAGTAGTCTTGAATGCCACTGATTTCCTTTTTGGTTCATCCTCTTGCTCTTTATTCACCTTGAGTTCTTCCTCATATATCATAATCTTACCATTGAGTTCTTTGATAGGTAGAGAATAAATGTCACATGACTCTCTGATTGAAACATATGTGCCTCTCTATCGGTCTGGTAGACACCTCAATATCCTCATAATTTGTTCCTTTACCGGAACAACCTTTCTGAGTGAATTCATTGTATTGACTATCTCATTGAACCTGAGATACAAATCAGAAATGGGTTCATCAGTCTTCATTTTAAAATTATCATATTTAATAGTATAAGTATTAAATCTCATTTGTTTAACATTAGTTGTTCCTTCATGAGAAACTCCCAAAGTATCCCAAATTTCAAAAGTAGTTTTATAGGCAGAAATTCTGTTAAATTCCTCTTCTCCTAGAGCACATTACAAAGCATTCATAGCTTTACAATTATTATTATAAGCATTCTTTGTAGGTTCATCCCAAGTGGTTCTTTCAGTTTCTGGAATTTTATATTGAGATTCTATAGGAGTCCAGATATCAAAACCCATACATTCCAAATGAATTTTAATTTTAAGCTTCCACTGAGCATAGTTTTTACCCTTTAAGAAAGGTGGCCTGTTAGTAGCAGCACCCTCTAGTCTATTATCCATAACTAGATTATAGAAAGTAAATTTAAAGAGATAAAGATTTAGATCTAATAGAAATTTAAGATCATTAAAGATTCAACTAAAATCACAGTATAAAAATAGATTATTTCAAAAATATATAAACAAAAACAAATCCTATGATACCAAATGTTGGTCGGAGTGGATACTCAAGAGGGGGGGTGAATTGGGTTCCAATTAAATTTTTTGTTAAAATATTGTCTATTTAAAATCCCCCAATTTATAAAACAAGTTAAACTGTAGTGAATTTATACAGATTCTAGATGTTCACTTAGCTTCTCAAAGACTGATTAGGTCTTAGTTAATTTAATCAGAAGATTCAACTAACTTATGAAACTAACCTACTTATTTACAATAAGTATAAACACTTGATTATTTAAATATCAAATTAGCTTTAAAATAGTTTTGTATTTCAAAGTAATAGAAACAGAATATAAAATATATATGTAGTATACTTTAAACTTAAACTAAAGATACACAGAAGATATAATAAGAGGTTTTGTCTCAAGCCAAGACTTAGTCCTCTCAAAATTATAAATATTTGATCCAAACCCTGGATCGAGGTTAACAATAGTTTACAAAACTGTCCGGGCCACGTAGGGACCTCTACCACAGTTCTTCATGGGAAACCAAACAAATACCAGGCCACACAAGGACCACTTCCAAAGATGATGTGGGTAAAAAATACTTAAGAGTTTTGGTGTGAGGATTTTGTTATCCTCCAGTTCAGTACAGGACATAGTGTATTTGTAAGATATACAAAGTACACCACACTGCTCGAAAGTAAAGTAAAAAATCACTTAGAGAGAACAAATAAGAGTTCAGAAAGCTCTAGTGATTAAGAATGTTGTTCTGGACTCATTGGATTCAGCATGAATTCTTCTGATACCTTCTCTGGTTTTTCTGTTTAAAAACAGAGTGTCGTAGTTCAGCTTGTGTTCTACAGGAGTGAAAATGATCTCTTGATTCATCGTGTGTTCTTTAGTGGTGTTGGATTGCACTCATGAGATTTCTTTGAATGTATTGTAATCTCTTTCTTGCTCGAGATTGTTCTTCTTGTTCAGCACTATGCTCTTGGGTGTATGCAATTTCTTCTTATTGTATTGTCACACTTGCACACGTGTACTACATCTCAATCTTCCTTATATTCCACGAGTTCTGGCATTCGGAATGATTCCATTTTCATAGGTACGAGATAAAGTTTCCTGACATGCCAACAACTATCATTAAATAACATTAATTGCATTAAAAACATCAAATATGACCATTAACATTATTTAAATAATATTGACAAAAAATGTTAAGAAACAATGTCACAGTGATTATGTAAAAGGTGTCTTCTTCATAGTATAGTCTTCACGGTATTTGGTTCACGGTATGTCCTTCACGGTATGTGGTCACAATTTGTGCTTCATGGTATGTGCCTCACGGTTTCTAGGTCACGGGTTTTCCATCACGGTGTCTAGGTTATTGTTTGTCCTTCATGGTGTCTGGGCCACGGTGTGTCCTTCACAGTGTTTGGGTCACCGTTTGTCTTTCACGGTGTCTGGGTCACGGTTTTTCCTTCACGGTGTCTGTCTGACTGTGACTGTGTCTTGTACAAAGTCTGTCTTACTGTGTTATACATCACGATGTCTCTATACTTAGAAAAATATCTGTATTTGGATTTAGAAAGTAATATACAGAATATAGATTAAGCTTAATCATTAGAGAGTAAGAGAACTTGAATCATAAGGGCGTGACAATATAAGTGAGATTTGTGATCATGAATAAGACTTGTAAATACTAAAGAGAGTAATTAACATCAATAAGATTTTCTATCATTAAAACATGATGTGTAGTTATTGTTGATATTGAAGAGCATTATCAAGATGTGCAATTAAGATTGAGATTAATTAACATTAATAGGATTTGTGATCATTAAAACATGATTAATACACTAGGAGTCCAACAATACTTATATTTTAATTTTTTTATTATACGAATAAATAAATAAATATTTGTTTTGTTTTTTTTGTTTTTTTTCTTCCACTAGGGTATTCTCATAATGACATGGAGATCAATTGATTAAAAGAGAGATTCAAGAATTTCAACTTCAACTACCAGGTGAATTTATTCCAGGATCCTTGTTTTCAATTTCCATTTTGAACTCCCATTCTTTATGTATAACCCCTTATGAATTTTATATTCATTAAACACTAGGGATAGTGTTATTTTAAGGTGGCGGAAATAAAATAAAAAAATTTCTTTTGTGTCAAAAAAAATAAATGATTTGAAGAAAAAAATTCATGCCTTGATGGAAGGAAACATTTATTTATCCTTGAACATGATAATAGACATTGTACACTTTGAAACTGAATATAAAATAATTTACCATTGCCTGATTCTTATTTTAATCCTTGTATAATTTCATGAGCATAGATTTTAGAAAGTGTGGCTGTGTTATGTGATATTTCATTTTTAATATTTACATCCAAATAGAAAAAAGAATCACAACGCACGTCCTTTGGATAGTAGGGTATTAGTTTGAGTTCATGGGGTCCCCAAAATAAATATCATAGGATTGGTGATCATTTTAATTTTAATATGACTATCCAATAAAAAAATGAAAAATAAATAATAATAAATTTGCATGTAGAGAAATGAAGTGACCTAATGCACGGCTTTCAGCACTTAGGGATCATGAATCCATAGTTGTCTGGCCTAGAGTTGGTAATTTTATCTCTATTTGTGGTAATATGAATTTTTTTGACTGAGTTAACTAAAGATTATTCCCTAGTATGTGAACTTCACTTGGTACACTACGGTCATTGAGCCTGGGAGTCATCGTCAAAGTCTATCTACATGGGTAGACTCTTTTGAGTACAATTTCAATTAACATGGAGATATTTCAAAAAAAATTTAATACTCCTCTTAATTTTGAAATGTGATTCCACTTAGCACTTTTTTCATTCCCCCCTTGAATAAAGATGAACCCCCATGTCTAATGTGATCCACAACACATCATTAATCTTAATTGATATTGGATGAAATATGGTGATGAATTTGAAAAAAGGAATTGGCTTGGGATTGGGATCTAATTATGAAACTATATTGTATTAAAATATTTTTATGTGTTTCATGAGTGTTCGGTGTAAGGGTTTTTGGTGATCAATGTGTATTAAAATGTTTTTGGAAAACAGAATTCGAATTTCATATTGTTGAGGTAAATGTTTCTTGGGACTAGAAAATCTAAAGTTGGGGGTGTGATTATCCAATGAAAATATATATGTTAAATTACATTTTAATGGTATTAAATGTTCATTATAGATTTTATGGTCTTAAGTTTGTGGATTTTAATGTTGAACATCCATTCTCATAATTTGTGCACTTCATGGCTAATGTACACCAATTTAGGCCCAATGATTCATCTAATTTTAAGGATTGTAATTATCCATATTTTAATTTTATATTTTGGTAAATTGATCTACATTTAAATATGAACATTGTTCATTTAGATATTAATATAGGATTCATAAAGGATGATGGAAGTTTTTGGCGATGAAAGGAAACAATTCTAGAGAAGGCTGATTGGACACAAGCTCACTGTTGAGAATGAGGGGCCCACAATACAGTCCCACTGAAGCCCAAATTTCATGGGATGCTAGAATAAATGTATATAAACAAATAATTCTTCAGGATATAATTCTAATTCGGCCTCTCTGGTGGTTATTTAGGCGGCCCAATATAGAGATAAAATTCTGTGCTAGATTTTGCGTCTCAGAAAAACATCCGACCAATTTAAACATATCTCGACAACCACATATTAATTTCGGATTCCATTTTATAGATAGCTCGGAGACTTCCGGTGATTCACTTTTGTATTCTATGGCTCACTACAATTTGGCCATATAAAAGGACATCTAGTTGCTTCTGTTCGGTAGATGCAAGCTGGCTAAAACCTTAGGTCAAGAGTGGAAATGTCAATGTTTCAGAAGCTTTCCACCACCCTAATCCTACCATAATCAAGTGGTATGACTTCCACTATTTGAGGCTCAACCCAAGCCTCCCAAAATTACTATTTAAGGCAGTGGTGTTGGAGGATTTGATGATCTTTGGTGGTTGGTTTCATTGTAGTGTTATATTTCCACTTAGGGTTTGTTATCGCATTTCTTTCTCATGTAAGTTGTTCAATTCACCTTAGTTCTTACTAAAATTTCTTCCTTTACTCTTATTCTATTCTTCTACATACCACATTGATACCATTACCTAAACGTGTGAATTTATTCAATCTATGATTTGTGAAATTTATCACACAACAGTGGAGTGATCTATATATTGTTTTTTTACTTCTTCAATTCCACCCTCATAAGTCTACTTCCTACTTCCGTTAAGGACATGTCATTAACGGAGGGATAACACTTTTATGGTTTGATACAAGGGAGTAGAAATGGGATAGATTGAATTTTATTTCTCACTCTTTAAATGTTTATTAATTTATTTTATTTGGGTTTCTTTTATTCAATGATTTTCTCTCTTCCTCTTCCATATTGAATTTAATCACCCCCTTTTTGTGTTCTAATAAGATACTTTACCTTGTATTGCTCATGAAAATGATTCTAGAACTGTATAGGTGATTATCATGTGTTTGGGATGGTGTTTAACCAGTAGATTATGAGGTTAGTTTGAATTCATTGAATGAATCCTTCTCGAGTAAATGAAATTAAAATCATTAAAAAAGGAATTCATCCAACCCACCTCGAGCGATAACCTAGGATCAACTTATTTTCTTAATTTGAGTAAACTTAAATATTTTAGTGATACTTTAAATCCATATAAAATCCAACCAAAGTTGGGAACTTCATATCCAAAAATCCATCTCATAGGTTGTGTATCTTAGGTATCTTCTTAGGTCTTAGTGGATTTGACCACCCAAGATATACAACAAGGACCATTCTACCTTCATATCTTGGTTAAATTTGAGCGTGAATCATATAAACTTTTAAAATAATTTAAAATAATTGTTTTTGAGGAATGAATTTTATGACTTAAATAACATTATAACCCTTACTCACACATGAGTGATGTTTCCAATGTTCGACCGTCAAAATGAAATAAAGGTAAATAATTACTAAAAATTATATAATAAATATCATGAATATTAATTAAATAAATAGTTATTACTATCCATCAAAAATGGAAATTAAAAACAAATCTCATCCATTCATATTAGTTTTAGTCTATATGTACACATGAGAAACACGATACTATACCAATGAATTGAATGGTAAAAATCAAGATAATATATTATAATTTCATAATAATAATTATATAATAAATACCATATATAAACATTAAATACATCATAAAAATTATCTAATAATCTTGGTTATGAAAAATGAATCATATCTCTTTATGGTGGCGGTAGTCTACATGCACGCAGAAGTGATACCTTTGTTTACCATCTGATGGAAAAGAGGTAGAAAATATTTGACAAATGATCAAAATAAAAATTAAATATATTTAATATACCAAGCTAATTATTTTAAAATTTATACCACATATTTAGAGATATGGGAAGAAGAATTAAAAGTCACAGTACTCAGTGAAGCGTTATACCTCTTCTTTTAGGAATTACTTTTGGCTAGCACTTTATGCCATGAAATGATGATATTCCCATAAAACTAGGAGCTCTAAGACAAAGAGAGATATGTAAAGAATGTATTAGGATATTTATTGTTTGATATATAAGTCTCAGGAAGTGTGACTAAGATATGTGAGGTCGTGACTTTTTATATGGGTGAGACATGACACAATTGTAATGTTTGATAAGAAAAAAAATATATTTTTTCATTAGTAAATAAAAATATCTCAAAATAGATTAAAATTAAAATATAGTATTATATAAGAACAAATTTTACATCCCCAGTAGGAATTATAAAATTTTTAGTTCAATTTAACCCATATCTCTTTAGTTTAACCCCTCATACCCCTTTTAATCAATACCATAGTAATACATGTTTACCCCAGTCTAGATTCATAATAAAAAACTAAATTTTACCAAATTATATACCATAATTTTTTGATTAATATAAACATGGAATCCATTTTATCCAATTATTTCTCCATAAATTGTAGATTTTTTTTAAAATAAACTAATAAATATGATGCATAAATCTTTTATAAAAAATGTATTGTCAAATATTAAAATGTTCTCATAAGAAAACTAAGAATAATATTTCATGAAGTTAATTAAATTATATTATTTATAATCCAAACGAACATATTTTTTAAAAAATAAATTTATAATTAAATGGGAATTTGTAAGTACTTGATATGAAAATACTTTTTTTAAATTAGTATTGTTTATTAATCACTAAAATATAATATTTTAATAAAACTACCAAAATTTTACATTAACATAATTTTGATATGATTATATAAAAAATTATCTCAATTTTATAAAATATTTTTTCAAATTGTGTTTTTAGTTAATATATTTTCTCAAAAAAATTAATACCCATTTTTTGATGATTTTTTTGTCCCATAAAACTACTTCAATAATATTTGAGTGCTTAATGCTAATGAATTATTCAATAAATGTTTTTATGTTTGGTAGTTATTAATATATTTTATAAATTTTTTAACATTAAAGAACCTATTAATCCAATGACATGATTGTAATGTTTTACCTGGTCATATTTTTTTTAGACTCAGGTTGTGTGTAATAAAATTTCTAAAATGTTTCATGTTTTATTCAAAGGAAAAAATATATCTAAAATATAGTGGTGTTACATTATACTTCCCTTAAAAACACAATCACTTTGATATAACCACATGAGGATATAAATGAATCATCACATACTCAAGTTGTGATGCAGCTTTCTATGATTTCTAATCCCTCTGGAGAATGTCAACTAGGTTAGTAGTATTATTCCATAGTACATTATCTAAATGATCTAGAAAATATATAGGTTTTTGGTTATATTAAATATCATGATAAAGTGGTAAAATATTTTCTTTTATTAAAATTTAAGTATCAGGTACATACTTTCTCTAGATTGATACATAAAACACATCTTGATCCTTTCAGAGGTTTGTTGGAAGTGACAAGTGAGAAGAAACCACACCAACCCGATCAAGAATATATAAATATATATATATTTTGGTTTGATCTCTATATTCCCATCTAATTAATAATATTATTACTTGGGAAAGCATATAGGAATACTATATCACTGACTTCTAATTCCAGATCTCATAAAGGATTGTTAGTGTAACTCTTCTATCGACTCTGAGCTTCCTTGATATGATTATGAATGGATGTAACATTCTCGTACATTTATACAAATATATGGGTTCGAAATATCTTTCATTACCCATATTCTTACAAGAATAATGGATTCCTACAGTTATTTACATAGATGTAATTTTAAGGTGTCATTTGAACTCTCTATTAAAAGTTATTGTTGTTGGAAAATTACAAATAAAAATATATTAATCACAACCTCCTTTTATATCCACAGATAAAGATCTCAAAATGTATTTTAGAGTTTTTATTTTCTTCTAGGAGTGACCAAATATCTCAATATGAATTGACCTACTGAAAATACAATCTATATAATAACCCCATTGATGGGTTCTCAAAAAAATAAAGATAAACATAAAATACCGATCATATACAATTGGAAGTGGTACCCAAAGAAGTCACAGTACTTACTAATGTATATATGAGTAAATTGAGCAAGAGATAATTTTTACATAGAAAATGATATGTTTTGACTTCATAAGGAAATCTACTATAACTCAAATAACATTTTTAACTTTCAATGTATCGTAGAGTCCTGTAATAAAATCCATGGTGTTGTTTTAGGATTTTCAATCTGGTATTGGTAATAGCCATATAATCCCCTTAGACTTATAGCTAATAGAATTAAATTTATGACATTAAATTAATCAAGATACATACCCAATAATATCTCTTTTCATGTTATCCTAGAAAAAAAATACTATTTTACATCCCTCTCCATATTCAAACATCTAGGATGAATTGAGAATTATGAAATATGAGCTTCATCCAATGAATCTTTCTTAATGTATTGTATTGATAGGTCACGTATGAAGTTTCTAAAACTTATCATTACCTCACAATCATGGTGAAAATATTGAACATTTCAAACCCTATTCAATAGATCCCCATCCTTCTTATAAATCTACATAATCCTCTAATTGATGGATGATCGAACGTTCATATGAGAAAGATAAGTTCTGTCCCCTTTGATTAATTTTTCCAGATTCATCTACAAAAAATCATAAATAATACATCGCATTCAATCTCCATTATAGAAAAACAAGAATTTTTCTCTAACTCAGAGCATCATCTACATTGTTCACTTTTCTAGCATGGAATATATCGAGAAGTAATAAGTTTTGATCCATTATAACCATGTTATATAGTACACGTTCAAATCTTTTTATGTGAATATATAATTTAGGTTTTTATGATCAATATATATATCACACCTTTCACCATATAGATAATGCATCAATATTTTCAACACAAAATTACCACTACTAACACCAAATTAAATTTTGTGTGAAGTTTCTCAAAACTTTTGAATTAGCATGAGGTATTATCAATAATATTATCATTTTTCATTAGTATGCACCATAGTACCTTATTTTATGCATCACATTCAATAAAAACCCACTATTTAATATAGGTTACTGTGAGAATAAATTTGTTGACCATCCTTACCTTAAGTTCCTATAAAGTATTCTCATATTTATATATCCATAAGAACATGGATTCATTAAATATAAACTAGTATAGAGTATTTTATTATCATGAGAAATTTATCACATAGAGTATGTTTTATCCTGCAATCACAAGATAAATATAGATCTTAGTCACTGTGGATATTCTGTTAAATTTTTCAATAACTTCTGTCAAAGAAGGATACACTGATATACCCTTACAAGATATTATATACCCCAATAATGATACTTTATATAGACAAAATACACACTTGTAAAAATTGGGATATAACTTCTCCTTACATAGTTTCAATAACTTCTGTCAAAGAAGGATACACTGATGTCTCGTGTAGGTCCCCCTTCTTATGCCTCAAACAGATATCCAAAATGAAGGTGAATATGTGAAAATTATTCATCTTCACATAGTTGCTGAAACAATTCATCGATAGAGGGTAGTGAACACCTTTTCTTTATAGTGATCTTGTTAATTTCCTGAAAATAATTGAATATATTCATTAACCAATATTTATTCATAATAAAAGCATATGTGCACCTAATGGACACACACTAAGGCAGATAAATAATTTATCAATTTTCAGCTAGAGTTGCTTCTTTACTTACTATAAATAAACTTAGGGTATTTTTTATAGAGTCATTGAAATAGTTTTATCTCGAGGAATAGATTCATTGGAAAAATCAACATAACAATTCCGATAATGACTAAGAAATTCTTTTTTTTGTACTAATGTATATTCCTAAACAATATCTATGTCATCAATACTGATTTTCCTTATCCATTTAAGATAAACAACCCTCATGAATAGGAAATAAGACCCATACATATAATTTTACATTAATTAGTTGTTCATATTAATCCTCACACCAAAATATAGTCAAATGGTGATCTAGATTTTCAAACATGACTTCCTATATTTGGTAATTGTTATGGGATATTTATAGATAGATGTAATCCTTGTACAAAATCATGTCATATTAATTAATAAAGGGAATTAAATGATTTTCATAAAGCACAATGTTACACACATTAATCAAAAGAGGGATATAGACATGATATGAAATAATATTACCATTAAGAGGATTAATAGCTAAGTGAATATATAATAAATCAAGTGGTAATGTGATAACCTTATCGAATTAATTTGATATAAATGAGAGGGTACAACTATAACCAAATAAAAAAATAGTTTTTATAGAGGGGATGATATTTATAACTTGTACATAATTATTCTCAGAACCTATATTAGTATAATTGACCACATGATATATCGATTTTTTCCATTAGTATCACAGGTTTCAGAGGTCTGTTATCCTCATTATCCCATTGATTAGGGAATTCATCTTATAATTAAAATACTATTTTTATGTAAAGAACTTTATTATAGGTGGTGTATTTAAAAAATCTTTCCATATAATTATTTTATTAACGTGCCTCTTCATATAACATTGACATTAATTTGATCAATGTCTAGGCCTCTAAAACATAAAGAATAATCTCATTCCTATTAGAAAATTACCTAAGTGCTCATTACTACATTTTTGGCATCTAGAAAGTTGAAAAATATTTATCCATCCATGTGACATACCACTGGATCTTCCATTAAACACCAGATTCCTTTCCTTTTTCCCATAACTAGAAGGGTTTATAGCTTCCATTTCATATTTTTGTGAATATAGAAGGATTTATTTGTAGATTCCAATGTCCCTTATTATAGAAATAAAGGATTAACATACATGTATATTACATCATTTCAGATGACTATTTTGTAAATTATAAAACTAAATACCCAAGGACCTTATTAGTTTACGGTATTTGGAATCATGGAAAAAAAATCCTCTATGCTAGTGAATTATCTTCCAAATTTCCCATAATATCTCCAGCTTCATAAATTCTACATAAAACCATTCATTATATCTTCAGTAAATGAAACATAAGAAGTGGGTGATGTGAGGTAATTATTAAGGGTAACATAAATGCATAACCATAACATGAAAAAGTGTACAGAACTTGATAATAACATTTAAAGATCATACCCTCTATATTAGAGACCATAAAAAAGATTGGTATTTTAGAAGAGATGAATCATATGTAAATAAAGATTATAATCCCTGAAATCATAATATCATAATGAAAAACAAAATTTTGAAAGACACATAAGCATGTATAGTTATTTCCATAGTATTCAAGGCATTGATTCCAATACCATCCTAGTGGACAAAGTCCTATTGTGAATTATGTTCACAACATTTTTTATCCTTGTATTACTAAACTGAGTTCACTCCTTGTTCCATCCCTATATTTCTGAACAAAGTTCACTCTTTGTTCCAGCCCTATATTACTGATTCGAGTTAATTTCTCCTTCCAGCACTCTAATACATAATATAGTTCATTTCTCATTCTATCCCTATAATGATGAAGATAGTTCATTTCATGTTACAACCCTACAATCTTGAATCATGTTCATTTATCACTCCTTCCTTGTAAAATTGAACCAAGATCATTCCTCATCCCAAAAATTTCCATATCATTGGATATAAATCTTTACCAAATTATTTTTATGGAGATATTTGTCCAACCCATTTCTTAATGAAATCATACATACATGTGAAAAAATCATAAAAAATCATATAATAACCAATACAATGATATGGGTACCCTAAACATATAAACATATCATAATATATAAAAAAATAGATTGGTTTAATAATAATTTCTTCAAAATTACAACCCGTGAAAGATAAACATATTTCATAAACCTAAAACCCATGAATGATAAACGAGTTTCTTCCATGTCATTAAGAATATTCCATTTGTAGAAATAATTTTAATGTGACATTTAAATAATTACCTATATGGAAATGAGTAAAATAAATGTATGTTATATTAGATGGAAAATAATTTTGAAAGATATTTCAAAAATGTTTCTTGATGAAAATATCATTTCTTCTTTCAAAAAGTCTTTTTAATACATAAAATGATTTGAAAATAATTTTCTTAGAAAATTTCTTAAAAACTTATGAAGATGACTGTAAATATTTTTCAATACCTTTTTCATTGAAAACTTATTAAATAAGCTTCATTTTTTTTGAAAACTATTTTCTTTAAAAACAATTTTAAAACTTATAAATAAAGAATGGAAATGTTTTGAAAAAGATTTACTTCATAATAATGTGAAAACTTATAAATAAGACATAAAAACATTTTGAAGAAAAATCCTTGGAAGCATATAAAAAATGTTGATTTTTTTGGAAAACAATTGTCCCCAAAAATTAGTTTTAAAACAATTTTCTTAAAAAATATCATTTAAAAAATGCAATGGATTTTTTTAATGAAATGACAGTGGGTAAATACCTACATGTCGTACGAGGTAAAAAGAATATTCATTTTGTATGATAAAAAGGTTATAGAAAGTACTAGTTCAGAAAGAATCTAAAATATTAATTTGAAGATATTGTAAAAATACATTTTTTTAAAATTTACCTTAATGATTATATGAGATTGGTACAATATTATTGGAACCCTTTTTAGAAAACATTGATTTCTGGCTGAAGTGTGGGTAAAGTCAAGATTTCTTAAAATACATTTCTTAACTATATAATGTACCAAAGATAATAAAGATAGTACCAATACATGTATATTTAATGAGTAACCATAGGATAATAAGATTCCTTAATTTTCATAAGAGATGTGTTATAATATTTCATCAAAGGAAGAATAAAGATGAATAATCTTGAAAATAGATGAGATTGTTTCGATAAAATTTTGTCATTTGGGGACATGGGATCATACTCCCCATATATGTGAAGGAATTTAAATAATTCCTAGAATGTTGTAAAAATATGTTGATTCATGGTATATCATATAGAATGGATGTACATACACCTCAAAATGAATTTAGGCACATAAAAAAACAAGAGCCTCATAGATGCAAAATTAAGACAAAACTATTTTACGAATTCGGTTACTTTTGAAAGTTAAACCCCATGAAATAAAGTTTATATATTGGATATGTAAATAATTATAAATGTAATTATCAGAATCATTGATTACATATATGGTCAACATATATATCTTATATAAGGATCCAGTGGTGAATATACCATGTATCTCACTGAAATAAAAAGTTAGATGATATCCTCTTACCTTATGAATTAACCCTCATCATACTCATTAAAACCACATGTATAATAAATATAAATTTTTTATATATATTTTAAAACACCCTATTATTATATATAATACCATATATGGTTTTATTATGAGCTTATATTACCACCTTGTTAATAATCCAATATTAAATTTTAAATTTGGGTAATATCTGGTTTGTTAATCACATGTGTCTTAATTTGTTATGTCTTTGGTCATTAAATGTATATCATGATTAATTAATGTAAGAAATAGTAAAAACATCTTATATATCAACTATATTTGTATTATAATAATCAATGGAATATATAAGTATGAAATGGAATAAACCTTTTACGGATATGGTAAGTCGTACGTACACATGAAAGTTGTTTCTGTTTTAATTATCATATTGAAAGACTGAAAGAAAAAGAAATATATTTTTATATTTATATAATAGAATATAATTTTATAATTATAATTTTATATATATCATATATGTCCACTAAACCAATCACTAATAAATTTCATGTAGTTTGTGAACGGATCACATCGCTTTGTCGGGGTGGTAGTCCACACTTCCTAAAATGGAATTATTGTTCATTAAACCAAATTGAAAGTAAAAAGATATGTGTTTTAAAAGTAATATAGAAGCATAAAGTCATAATAAATAGAATATATTACATATATAAATATAATTTCCTTCAAAATTTCTTACATGGGAGTAGGTAATATTAAAATGAGAAATCATTGTTTAATGAGGTGGTAGTTTGCGTGACACATAAACAATACGTTCATTAGAAATTAGATGGATGTGTGTGAAGTGTAGGTAGAAAAATTATCATAAAAAATATCATTTATTTACGATAATTTTGTTTTTATAAAATCATTGAATAAGGGGAGTGGAGGGGGTGGGTAATGAAAATGTATGAAATGGGTTTGTGTGAAGACATTACCTCTAAATCAGGTAAGTCCTTTTGGATTCTATGAAATGGACTCCGAGGATTACCATCTACTCAATTAAAGGATTATAGGATTAATTTAGGGATTTTGGGAACTATATTTGGTAGATCATTGGCCACCCTAATAGGTTTCAGACGAGTGAAATAGAGGGAGAGGTGGTGGTCTTTTATAGGGAAGGGAAATGACACACTTAGCATTTTCGAAAACAAGTTCAGTGTTCCCTCATTTTTGTATAAGATAAGTAATAAATACCAAAGAAAATAAACTATTTAATGTTTATGTCCTAATAGTATACATTAAATTGGTGTTATAATGGTTTAAAGGTCGTTTTGGGTCTTAAATAAAAGGTTTAGTACTTTATTATCCAAAAGTTTCTCTGAACTGTTGTAATTAATTTTAATCACTTTCACTAGTATTTTAATTAATAAATATGTTTAAATTATTGGAAATTATAAATTATGAGTATTAAAAATATATATTCCATTTCCAAAATTATATGAACACAAGTGTAGGAAATTAATTTTAAATAAATCCTGTAGTCGGGTTGACACTGATGGGTTTTAATGTAAAAACATTCAAAAGACTGCTAGGGTTTTATACCCAATTTCAAATTTGAATTGATCTCAATGATGCGAATTAAATTTACTGATAAAAACATTACCTTTTAAAACTTTTAAAAAAATTAATATATTATTTATCCTTATACATAAACTAGATTAAAAAGTAGATTTAAACTTAAATTCATTATTTTTAACTATTCATTAAAAAATTAAACCTTACAAAAAAATACCAAAAAAGTATCCTAACATAATTTTTTGTTTTTAATTTGAATATAATGTTTATTTTGACATATTAATAATATAAATGTTCTAAAATTTAAAATTAAACTGGGTTGTCCATTGAAAGGCGGTAAAACTACATTTCTAAAAATATATGTTTTAAGCATAAAATTGGGTTAGTTCATATCTTATATTTATTAAATATATTGACTAAGTATAGATAAAATTTTATTTAATATATAACATATATATTAAATAAATAACACTAAATAATTGTATTTAATTTAATTTATTTGGGTAAAAACAATTTGTGACCACAAACATAATAATATTTCATTTTATATTTAATTTGTTTTCATATTCATTTATTATTAATTGGAAACCTATGAATTCATATTATATTATATAAAAAATATATTTTCATATATTAGTTAACAAAATTCATGAAGTCTAATTTAATTTATCGGTTATACACTATTATATTAAAAAAAATTATTTTAATAAAATATTATTTTTCAATAAACATGGGTCTTTCATGTTATTCAACCCATTGAGGAAAGTACTTATTTCTTGTAACGGAACTAACATGGTGTTCTTGTTAGAAAAAGATAAATTTTATGTTTTGATTTGTGGATGATCAAATTGTAATTTCATATAACATAATACAAACATGGTTCTTTAATATAAAATAAATTATTTTCTGTGGTTTTTGAAATGGAAAATATAAAGAAGATTAAATTAATTAAAAAATATATTTCAATGAATTCCGTATTTTTACCTTCTACCCCCCTTAAAATGAATTTCTACCTCGAAATTCATCTGGGTTATCAAAGGATTAATACATGGAAGTTTCATTCCTAGAAAACCATATCGTTGGAATGAATACTAAAACTTCCCTTAAACATAGAAAGATAGGCGTACAAAATGTTACCCAAAGTAAAATATAACAAGGTTTCCACATGGGGGAATGTGAAAACATAAACATAGAAGAGAAATATAACCACCATGTTTTGAAAGAGAGTGATAAAAAAACATTAGGATAATGTTAACAATCAGAAGGCCATAAATATGTGATGAACTAAGGGACCATCTCATTCATCATAAATGGAGGTATTAGGATAAAGTTTCTTCTATCAACATTATTTTTTATAAATATAAATAATTTTCATGAAAATATATGCTTAGATTATTTCAGGACAACCTCACCCTTTGTTGTTCCTTGATCCACTTCACCTCCTTCCCAAAAATGAAGGTAAATTTTTCTTCCTCGATGAAAAACAGTTCATGACATCCATGATATACTAACACATCTCTCATCATTTATCATATATAACATGTCTTAATAATAGGTTATCCAATATTCGTAAATATTCATGTGGTAATTGAATACTTTATTATCGTAAACATTATCCAATGTTTAACTTAATCTTTTCATAAATGGTTTACCTTATAACCCTTCCAAAATATGAAAATAAATATCTTTATATGTAAGTCAGAAATTTTTTTTAACATTGATCCACTATATATCACCATGTATATCTTGGTTTTCACATTCAAACATGTGAATAACCTCATAATATATTCTCCTATAACAATGTAATAACCCAAATTACCATAAATAATTTATGAAAACATTTATTCTTCCTTATTCCAAAGTTTACTGGATATATTCCTTATATCCAAGATGTTATAAACATAATCCATGATAACATAGACCACTTTTTCAATAACCATTTCCAGGGTAATCCACACATTCTAAATTACATATTCAGATCCAGTATATCTTTATCCAAACGTCATTATCTTAACATTAGGCATAAATTATGGGGTTCCTTCCCCTAATCAAAATATAACCTTTCTATAAAATCAGTTTTCTATGTATTCTTCACTATTAATCATGTCCTTTTAAGTATTTATTGAAAATATATACTAAAAATTATTTTATATTTCCTAATTCATATAACATAATATCTTAATTCCAAAATATATTTTCTTCATTCATGCTTATTTATTCTTAAACCTTTACTCGATATTCATCAACTTATTCCTTATTACCTATTTCCTAGAATAAAAAATTTGAATCATATGATAAGGATCCTCAAAATAAATCTAATGATGCTTCTTATAATCAAAGTAAAAAATACTGGAATAGAATTATATAACTTTCACAAGTCATTTGATGTATCTTTATCATCATTAGTATAACCAATACTCATAATACTTTCATGATTATATTGATGAGATTTTTAATTGGGAAATCTATTTTCATAATTCCCATACATTCCACTTCTGAAATATACATTTTTAACTCTATTCCTTCTATTCCTTTAAATTTACTAAAACCAGAAATCATGAGGTGGGAAATAAATATCATATAATAACTCCACACAATAATGAAAATTTACTTATAGGATTTCTAAATCATGAAACCTACCTTTTAATTTATGTAAAATAGGCTTATCCTAGATTTTAATAGTCATATTCTATTCAAATCATTCATAATGGTTCATTAAGTGTTTGTGAATTTCCAAAGCATATCTCCCGGGTGTGTCCAACCAATTGTGAATCAAGTCCCATTTTCATACACTAGATTACCTTTAGGAAGTCTCGAGATATATTATCAGGTTTGTTACCCCTAGTTACATAAGTGATAGAGCCACATCGACCTGTAGTATCCATACATGGATTTATTACTAAGAAACCACTCACTCTATCCTTTAAACTTTTTTGGACATTTTACTTAATGTTATCTCATCCTTATACTTGTAGTTTGATACATCCCTAGACATATCCTTAAGAATATAAATCGGTATCTCACTAATGTTTTATCATACAAGATTCTAAGTTTTTACTAAACCTTTCATTTCATACCAACTATTTTGACCCATACTTAGCAAAAATAAATATTACATCGTTTTAGATGAATATTTAGTATATTACAAAAATACATTCACTAGGACTATAATAGTTTAGTGTCTATGGAAACATGGAAAAATATCTTATTTCTTGGTGAAATATCATCAACATATCACATAAATATATCCACCTTTAGTGATTATACAAAAAAACATCATTCATACCCTCGAGAAAGGGAAAAAAGAATGGGTTGATCTCTGGTTCCCATTAAGGTTAATGGAAGTGTGTAAGCGTAACATGAAAAAAGGGTATGTAACTTGAGAATCACATTTGAAGATAATACCCTGCATATTAGAGATCATAAAAAATATAGGAAGTTAACAAGATGTGAATCATAAGGAAATAAAGAGCATAATCCATGAAGGAATATTACATGAATAAAACATGGAATTGTAATAGACACATAAGATTTTAAAATGATTTCCATAGTAGTAAATGCATCACTAAAAAAGCCATATTTATGAAAAAATTCCATTATTGAATTGGGTTCTCTCCCTGTTCCTACACTATATTACAGAACATAGTTCACTACTCATTCCATATCTGTATTACTATATAGAGTTCACTCCTCAGTCCATCCTTTTATTAATGAACTCAGTTCATTTCTAATTCTATCACTTTAATACTAAATTAAGATTACTTCTCATTCCAACCTTATAATGCAAAACCATGTTCATTTCTCATTCCAGACCTATAAAACTAATCTGAGTTCATTTCTTATTACATCCCTGTAGTATGGAATTGAGTTCTTTTCTAATTATATCTTTCTCTATCTCATGATATATAAATAATTACTCCGTGCATTGTAAGGAGATATAGGTCACACCCGTATCAGAATGAAATCATACATATATGTCTAATAAAATAATAAACAATTGTATCTTAACCCATGTAATGAAATTGGTATCATAAACATATAAACATATAATTACGTATGAAAAAAGACATTGGTTTCATTATTATTTTTTCATAATCATAAACTGATATCATGAAATATGCTGGGGAGGAGCAGTTCCATGTTTTCTTGTCGGGGTGATTTCTCTAAGACCTACGGGTCATGTAATTATCCCTAATCTTTTGAGCCTTTTAAGGGTTCCACCTCACCCCTTGAATAGTGGATTATCAAAAATAATAAAAAATGAAGGCCTTCGGGCCATTCTGACCAATAAAATGTGAAATAGTAATGGATTTTATAAACATATAACCCATGATAGAGAAATGGGGTTCATAAAGACAATGAAATTGAGAATAAACTATTCTTACAAAGAATATGAGTACAACATTTAGACAATTTCCTAGAAGGGAATGAGTAATAGTAGTGGATGCCATCCTAAATAGAAAATTATTATGAAAAATATTTCAAAATCATTTCTGAAGAAATTATCCTTTCTTATTTGAAAAAAGAATTTTTATACATAAAACCAATTTAAAATAATTTTCTTATAAAATATATTGAAAACATATAAAGAATACTTGAAATCATTTTGAAAACCTTTTCATATGAAAATGTATAAAATAAGATTCAAAATGTTTTAATTTTTTTTCATTGACATCAATTTTTAAACTTATAAAGAAATATTGAAAATGTTTTGAAAACCATTTATTTGAATAAAATTTGATAAAATATAAACATGGCTTGAAATATTTTGAAATATATTTTCCATGAAAACATATAAAAAAAGATTTAAAACATTTTAATAAAAACATTTCCTTGAATATTAATTCTAAAAACATATTTTAAAAATTATCCATTTAAAAATTCATAATAATATTCAAATAAATGATGGTAGGTAAATCCGTAGAAGTCATATGAGGTAGAAAGAACATTACTTTTGCACAGTAAAAAGGATAAAAAATGGATTATTCTAAATGATAAAAGTATATTAAATTGAATAGATTAGTAAATGGAAAAAGGGTTATATTTTATTTTAATGATTATATGATAATAGTATAATATTCTTCGAACCCTTTTTAGGAAACATTGATTTTTTAATAGAGAGAGGATAAAGTTGGGCTTTTTTAACTATATTACGTACCAAAGAATAGAAATATGGTACCAATATCTGAATATATCATTAATAACCATAGGAAAAGAAAAATTATTAATGTTCTTGAAATATGGGTTACAATATTTCCTTAATGAAATCATTAATAGAATCTATCCTGAAAACTGATGATTTTTTTCAAATAAGCTCTAATATCATGGTTAGTTGGGATCATACTCTCCAAGCATGAAAACAAAATTACATGAATATTATAATATTAAGAATATATATATATATATATATATATTCATGTTATATCATAAAAAAATAATCTATATACCCATTAGAATGAATTTTTCCACATAATAAAACATGAGTCTCATAAAAGGAAAATTGAGACGTAGCTATTTTTTTAGATTAGGTAACTTTTGAAATATAAACACCATGAAAAAATAAGTTCATATAAAGGATATTTAAATAAACATAAATTAATTTATAATAAGCATTTAGTAGATCCATTTTTAGTGTGAAAACCCCCCAAAATTAATGTGTGGTTAATAAATCATGTATCTCATGGAAATAAAAAGTGAGATGGAATCCCCTTACCTTTTGTATTTACTTTCTTCATACAATTTAAAAGAAACTATATAATAAATATAAATTTATTATAAATCTTGTACATAACCATATTCCAATATCATATTCCATATATGTATTCATTATGAACTTATATTACCCTCTTGTTAACAATCCAATGTTACGGTTCCACTTCAGGTAATATCTCATTTGTTTATTGAATGTGACTTAATTTTTCATATCTTCAGTCATTATACTTATATCATGATTCCATAATGTGAAAAATGATATAAATATCATTCCTATTATTTATATTTATATTATTATAATATATATAATATATAATTATGAAATGGAATATACCATTCCTGGAGACAGTAAGCCCTATCTACGCATGAACGTTGTTTTCCTTTTTATTATCTTATTGAAAGAATGAAAGAAAAAGATACAAAAATAAATGTACATAATATAATTACAATATCAATATTTATATATATATAATATAACTTTATTAAACACATCCTTAATACATTCCATGTAGTGTGTGAATGAATCACATCGCTTTGAGGCAACAATAGTCCACACTTCCATAAACAACATCATTGTAATTTACACAAAAAAATAAAAATAATTTTTTTTAAAAGGAATAAATAATCCTAAAGACCTAATAAATTTAATCAATGAATTATATAAATAGAGTTTCCATCAACATTTCCACTATTAGAGCTGGTAGAGGAAAAAGGACAATCATCTTTTAGTGAGGCGGTAGTTCACTGTACACATAAACAACATGTTTCTTACCTATTAGATGGATGCTTGTGTACATGTAGGTAAAAAAATAGAATAAAAATAATCCCATTATATTGAATATATTGGTTTATTTTTAAAATAATTTAACAAACAGAGTGGAGGGGTAGAGACAAAAAATCAAAAAAAGGGCTTGTGAGAATACGTTACCTGTTAATCTGGTAACCCCTTTTGGTTTATGCCAAAAGGCATCCTTGGATTCCCATATACTATGAAGAAGGATTCTAGGAATAATTGAGGTATTTTTCGAATTATATTGGGTAGAAAATGGCTGAAACATAATGGTTTTGTAGATGTGAAGAAGAGGTATTGTTGGTGGCCTTTTATATAGAAGGGAAAGGACACACATGGTATTTTTGAAAACAAGTTATGTGTACCCACGTTTTACCTAAACAATGTCATAAAAGACAAAAAAGAAAATAATGTAATGATAATGGCCTAGTAATTTTCAGAAAAATGTTTTTTAATGTTTTTATTTAATTTTGGGTATTAAATTTATGGTTCAATACTTTGTTAAACCAATTTTCCTCTTAAACGGCTTATTTAATTTTAATCACTTTCACTAATATTTGTATTCAAAACATAATATGAACTTATAAAAAACAATAAATTATGATGATGGAAAATATGGAATCAAAGTTTCAAAATTCTAATCACATATGTGTCAGAAATTAATTTAAAATTAATCCCACAGTTGGGTCGACAATGAGGGTTTTTAAAGTAAAAACATTCAACGGTTTGATACGTTTTTATAACCAATTTCAAAGATAAAATTATCATAATGAAATAAATTATATTAATTGATAAATATATCATCTAATTAAAAATTTAACAAAATTTAAAATATAGTTTATGATTATAAATAAATTTAATGAAAAATAATTTCAAAACTAAAATTTATTATTTTGACTATTTATTAAAAAAAACCTTACAAAAAATTACTAAAAAATATTTACAACACAATTATAATTTTTTCATTTCAAATATGAAGTATATTTTGAGTTATTAAGTCTATAATAGTTCTAAAATTAGGAGTCTAAATGGGGTTTCCATTAAAAAGTAGTAAAAATATATTTATAAAAATATAAGTTTTTAAGCATAAATTTGGGATTGTACTTATCTTATGTATATAAAATATATTGATTGATTTTTTTATTTCATATATAACATTGATATTACATTAATATAACTCACTGATTGTATTTAATTTAATATATTAGTGTAAAATAGCTTTGTGACCATATAATAATAATATTTCCTTTTATATTCAATCAGTTTCCATATTCACTTATTATTAATTGGAATCCTGTGAATTAATATTATATTTTGTAAACAATTTAGCTTCATAAATTTGTTAATACTATTGATAAACTCTAATTTAATTTCTATTTTATTACTTATTAAATTAAATAATTATATTTTGATAATATATTATTGTCTTGTTAACCTTGGCCTTGCATGTTGTGGAAGCCATTATGGAAAGTCATTATTATGTTTAATGAAAATATAAACATAACGTTATGTATGGAGAATTATAATTTTTAGGTTTCTTGTTGTGTTTGATTAATTTGGAATTTTGTATAATTTAATCCAAACATGGTTATTGAATAAAAAATAAATTATTTTCATAGTTTCATAAAATGAAAAATATAAAAAGATTTAATTAATTCAAAATAATATTAAAAAAAATATCAATGTGTTACACTGGTAGATATTTATTTTTGAATAATCAGTTTCATACCACTAAATAATCCTTTATTATTTTTTTTCTGGGCCCACGATAAAACTCAAGTAATATCTTGGATGTGTTTTAATGTTGTATTCTTTAGCACAAATGGATTCATTATCCTTCTAGTTTCCCTCGTGAAATTACCTACCCATTTTAGTATGAACGTTTTGAAAAAAATTAATATTGAACAACTCAATATTTTAATCCTCAAATTCTATAGATTTTATTTCTTCTACATTCCTTATATCATTGATAAAAGTATAGCTTTAATTTACTTTTCCATCCATGTAATGGAGAACTAATAAAACTTTTTCTTGGCCTGAGTACTATAGAATGAAAAATACGTTTTACATTAAATTGATTAATTTTTAAATAACTATAAGGCAATAATACCCAGTGAAAAAAGATTTATGTTGTCATATTAATGATTTAATGGCATTTTTATTCTACTTTGGTGCATTTACAGGCTTAAAAAAGTCTTAATTTCAACCCATATATTGAAAATGTTCATTACAAATTCTCACAAGATAGTACAACACATCTCTTGATCCACATGGTTTCCATGTGTAAGGTCACCGTATTTTCTATCACATTCATCGAGCATAAAAATATTTTTGGTTCTATTGATTTACTAAAACCAAAAAACTATAATATAAGAATAAAGATAATATAAACAATGTGAACAATCAAATACTAATCTAATTCATTATGAAGATGTACTAAATTATAATATATTGTTATAAATTTTAACAAATTATGTTAAAACAAGGCAATTAATGTACATTATCTATTAAAATATTTCATTATAGTGCCTAAATAAATTTGTAATTTATCCTAGAATATCCCCCAATAGTTTTTATCCATGTGCAGATTCTTATCACCCCTCATTTTATACAGGTGATTACTGAGTGAATACTCGATACCCCTTTCAGTTTTTTTACTACTAGGTGCATCTATTCCACAACTGTCTCCACTTTCTATTATTAAGGAAGGTATTTTTTTCAAATAAAAACACAATATTTAATTTAAAAGAACTTTTTGTCGTCATCCAAAACATAGTCCCACCCCTTGGTTTTTACAAAATGTTTCTATTCATAATCTCAAAAAATTAACTAAACCATGTTCTGATATAAAGTAAGGTGGCCTAAGATTTTAATAAGTAGATATTTTATAATGTAAGAAGAAAAATCAAAAAATAAAATATTATAAATTACCTAAAATTTTAAAGGATGAGTTCCTCTTGATACTAGATACAAAAATATATTATCTCCAAAATATATCTTCAGCATCTCCCATCATGTTCGTGAAATGATTACCCATCTATGCGTATCATACAGAGAACCTAAAATCAAAACATGATAAAGGAAAAAAAGAAAGATTGATTAAAGATCCTCAATTTGGGTAAATATAGAAGGTATCAATCATTGATCATATAAGTGTATATGGGTATGTGAATACACTCATAGGATATGATAATTATAGTAAATTATTTAAATATATTAAATCATGAGTCATAAAAAAGGATCTTTCATAAAAAAATTAGAAATTAATTACAAATTAAAATAGTTAATAATCAATCATATTCCATCAGAGAATATCATAAACATAAGAATATGAAAAAAATAAAATCATATAACATTGGGAACAAATTTAAATATAAACTGGTTCACCCATTAGGTTAATAACATGAAATTTTATCCTAGCATAAATAAATGGGCATGAAAACATATCCAAACATAAACTTGTGGAAATGAAGGCAGGTCTATGTATGAAATTTTAGATTTGAAACTAGTTCCACAAAAAAAAACTTATGGAAATTAAACTAGGTCCACACATAATGATTTGAACATAAAATCAATTTCCCTCATTAAATAATCATCTCATGATTTATCAAAATTTACAAAAGTCATTGGATGAATATAATAGACCACCCATCACATAACACTGAAGAAATGTTTTTCTACAATATCAAAAAATATGTCTTTATTTTATCATTATAATAGTCATGGAAATAAAAAGGATTTTCCAAAATATTTTTTCTTTATAATGTTCACCCTTTGAAAAGAAATGGTGTTCATAGAATCATCCCGAAAAGTCCTCCAAGAAAAACCATCTATATAAATTAAGTAGATGTTTTCATTGGATTTTATCCCAAGATAAACATAATCACCACTAAATAATTTCTTTCATAGATAAAAAATTCTATTAAAATATCACTATAATATTTCATGAGGGAAAAACATTTTCATTTTAAAATTATTTACTTAAAATCTAAATTTATCTAAATAGTAGGGAAAAAATTATCTTTTAAAATAACCATCGAATACTATAATGTAATCTTAAAATTATTGACTGGATATTATTGTAGTAATTTCCATTTATTATATAAAAGAAAAAACATATATTTTGTTTACACCATCGATAAAAGTACCTTTTCTGTAAAAATGAAAATAAGACGTTTTTATCATTTTTAATAAATTAAAACATAGGAAAAATTAATTCAAAAATTAATTCAATATTAGTAAATAAAAATTCATAAAAACATTTTCGTAAACATGGATATGTAAGAAAAATTATTTTATAATGAAAGATTAGAAATTATGTCATCTTTTCTTCAAAACATCATCTGAAGCATCTTGAGTACCAAAGAGAATAAAATGGTAATAAAAATTAAAAATGTATAAATAAAAATTGGACAATAAAATTTAATTGTTTATATTTTCTTGGTGATATAATATCCATCAACAGAAATTTAAGCCTAAAAACTCATGATTAAAATGACATCGAAACATAAATCCCCTAACATTGTATTCCATCCTATATCATACATGTTCAAATATACTATTTAATACATGTATTTGTATTGTAATAAAATTATAGATAAATATTCACAAATAACCTACTATGTTTGATTTGATTATAATTTCAAATTATACTTTGATAATAAATTCATCCTTAAAATAGACATTTAGGTAAAAATTTGTTTGTTTTCAATGAAAGTTTCATCTTGATGGTTTCAAAAATTACTAATTATTCATGGTTAATTAATATATATTTTTTAAATTATGATATAATATTTATATCAATTCATTATAAGCACTTTTGTAACCATTAATAACACGTGGTTGTGAAAATAAATATCATTACTTCATGAAGATGATAATCTGTATGTACACATGAGTGATGTTTAAAATTTTTGATAGTTAGAGAAAAATAAATGTAAAGAATAAATCATATTTAAGTAATAAATATTTTATAAAAATAAAATATATATGTATTAAATTTATACTTATTGTAATCTATTTAAAAAATGAATGATTAATGGCATCAACACAAAGAGTAGGTAGTCCAAATGTATGCACAATTGACACTATCATTTTCAAACTATTTGAAAGGTAAAAGGTAGATAATTTTTTATAATCAAAGAATAATAATTATTTCATAATTGTATCATTTCATTGTTAAAAAATATATGAATAATGTTCATAGAAAATCAATTATATCTCTTCTTATAGGTTGTAGTCCACATCTATGAATTAAAAATAATTTTACTTACAATTTGATGAAAATGAGGGGGAATTTTTGATATATCATCATATAAAAAATTATGTATACAAAATATACTAGTGTAATTATTTTATAATGGAAACCATATATTTAGTGATGGTGGAAATTGATATAAAATTAAAAATACTGGGTTACGAGTTATTCCTCTTCATTGTGAAACCACCTTTGGCTTACACGGTAGTTCTTTAATGGATAATGTCATAATCAAAAAATGACCTCTAGTATGTTGGGAGAGACATGAATAAGAAATTTAGGCAAGGATATTTCAATCAATAAGGCTAATGAAGTATGAGGAAGAGAAGAGAGATGGCGTCCTTTTATTAAAGGATGGAGGTGATACAATTGGAAAACTTCAAAATATTAAAATATATTAATATATTTATTATGCCAAAAGATCTAAATTTGTCCAAGATTGAATAGAGTATGAGATTAAACCGAAATATAATCATTTAATAGGATTTATAGAGGTTTTTATATCATTTTAAAACTCTTTACTTTATTTCAACCCCTCATTAACCTATTTTATCCTTTAAAGTATTAATTAATTTTTTACTATGTTACTATTCATAATGAACAAAACATATGTTAAAATTATTATTTAAATTAATCCTTATGATTATAAATTTTGAATCAATTTTAACCAATTAATTCTATATATGTTTTAGAAATCATCTTTAAAATATATCCACCAAACATGATGAAAAATGGTTTTCTGGAAAGTCATAATGTTGAGTACAAAAAAAGAATATTATAAGTAAATCAAGTAGCATTTCAATTAAAAAAATATTAATTGAATTATTATTAATAATAGGAAAATAATTAAATTAAAAAATATATAATTATAAAGAGAGATTTTAAATACTTGAAAATAAAAAATTATTTTCCATAAAATAACTATTTTTTGTATTATTCACTAAAAATTATTCATTTTCTAAAAAATCAGAAAATCATTCCTTAATTTATTTTTTTTATATTTTTCTCTAAAAAGGATATTATATTTATAAAATAAAATTAAAAAATTGTAAGAAATTATAATATTTTCTTATAAAAATTAATAAAAATCATTATGGGGATAAAGTAATTTTTAAGTATAATTTTACTTCACTTGAAATTCAGATCTTAATTAATAATGAATAAAAAATAAATTATGATTATGGATGACCAATATATAAATTTATATATAAATATTTCATAATGTGTTCAATCCTATTTATACCAGCCAATCCAATGTCTCTATTATAATGGTATAATATACCAGGGTCCTTTTGGACTCAAGGATGCATGTAAAGAATGTTATTAAATACATGAAGTTTAATTCAAATGGAAAATGCATTAAATATATTTGAGTGTTACATTATAACCCACTTAAAATATTTTTCCCTTAAAAATTACATTACTATGATATACAAAATGTAGATATCTATTCTTTTTAAGATCCATGATTCCCATGTTGCTTCCCAAATTTTTTATTCTTGCAAATAAGTTTAACCAGGTGAGTAGTATTTTTCTTTATCACTTTATATCTGTTATATATTATTTATAAAAGTTGATTTTTTAGGAAATATAAATATCCATCTATATAACCTTTAAATTTTATACATGCGAAGGAATATATATGTGCTTCCTCCAGAGAGATACATGGGATACATCATGAACACAAGAGAGGTGCACCAGAAATTACATGCAATAAAAACTATCCCTACATGATCAAGATTCTAGAAATGGATGAAATATTTATGGTTTATCGTTCTATTTTATGTAAATCTCATATAATTCTTCCATGGAAAAATTTATTGTAATTAATTTTCATCATCTTCAAATTCTTGTCTTGCCGATGATTCTTAGTATAACTCTTATCAATTAAATGATACCTTGATGTGTTTAATTTTTTATAAAATATTCTATTCCATTTCATTATCTATGTAAATTATGAATGGTATTATTTCAAAAACTTCATCCAAGTATGTGGGAGTAATGTACTTTCATCTATAGAGGGATTCACAAGGATCCATCTAAACAGTCGAGTGAAATCAACTATTGTATAGAACTTACAGTAAAGGTAGTTTTCGATACCAATCAATTTTTACATTCATAAAAAACGAAATCAATATTTATTATAGTGTTAAAATAGTCCTATCAGATAAAAAACTTTTTGAGGATGATAGATTGTAATAGAACTAATCTTTTTTATTCAGGTACTACTGAAGACTTCTCTAGAACGTCAAGGGATACCTTAGATCACGACAAGATACAATTGAGAGTGGTAATACATGAAATGTTACCACTTAATTAGTGTAAATTCATGTTTGATGATCAAGAGAGAAATATTTTCTAACATCATTTATATTTTCAAACATTTTTTGGTGATTGACTAGAACCCAAATGGCATTATACACTTTAGATGTCATGGTGAGTCCCATAGAAAAATCCACGGGGATTCTCCCATTTCTATTTAGGTATGGCTAATGGTTACTACATACCATTAAACTTCTATCTCTAAAACTTATATTAATTACATGGTACATATATTGTTACATAGTCTAGAATATCCATTTTCATGATATCCGACTAGAAATACACTTCCACATATCTCTATATCATTATATTTTTTTTATGAAAGGTAATGAAGAACAACTAGATTTTTTCAATAGCTAATCCTTAATGTTTGGTATTGATGGGGAACATACTCACATTTTTAACCTTATCATTCCATCAAATCTTATGTAAATATTGAAATATTTAAAACAATATTCTATTGATCCTCATCCTCTATTTGGGCCTTTTTAATCCTCTAATGGATTGTTAGTTGAATATTTATCTGAGTAAGATATTGTATTACCCATTCGGTCATGATTTCAAGATATATATTTTAAAAATATATAAATATTGGATATATGTAAATCTCATTCATGAAAAAGGAAGATTTCATTTTTGAAACATAGTATCAACAAACTTATTTTAGTTCCCTCAGTGTTAATATAATTGGAATTCATAATCTTTAATCAATTACAACCATCTTCTATGATGCATATTCTACTTCTTATGTGTACATATATATTAATATATTATTTTATCATTATATATATACATATATATATATATATATCCCAACATTCACTATATATATAATTGTATTATATTTAGAATAGAAAAATACTACTACAACATCCAAATCATGAATTAGATAATTTTACTCATGATAATTAATTTGGAATAGTTCATAATGTGCCACCTTATATTTATAAATGAGGAAGGATCCCAATGTTATATTCAATTCATCAATATAGAAAACAAATCCATTTCCATAATTGTGTAGTGTCATAATAGGTTCACTGACCCAATATCTCTTTATTTCCATAAAATACTTCTCACATTCATCTATCCACTTGAACTTGCCCCCTTACACATCAACGTGGTTAGTAGATTTGATATCCATGAGAAATTTATCATAAATAAAGGTTCATATCCTACAAACATAAGAAAACATAAAAATATCGGTCATCATGGATAGTCTAGTTGAATAAATTCCATATTTTATTGATCCACCAATATACCATCACCTGAAATTGTAACACATAATAAAAATATGTTTTTAATCCAAAATTCACACTTTTCTTAATTTCTCAAATAAAATTTCCTTTCTTGGGAACTTAATTACAATCCCCAGATTTACTTTATGAGATTCATTGATCATTCAATATATAATAATATCATATATTAAGGATTCCACAAATTGATCATGGAAATCTCTAAATTATCTATTCATTAAATCAATTATTATAGTAGGATAATTTTCAAGTCAAATAGGAATTAATAAAAATTTATAATTAATGTTCATATTATGGAAGGATATCATGGATATATCATCCTACTTAAACCTCTACTAATGATATCCTAAAAGAAGGTCAATATTTGAAAGGTTTTGATCTCGACAAAATTGATCAAACAAGTCACTAATATGTGGTAGTGGGTACTTTTTATTGATAGTGATCTTGTTATTTTCTTCGTAATCAATGTAATGATGAATTGTGTGACGACCCATCCTACGGGCCCGTGTTGTGACTACCCCAAGCCTGCCTTCCATAGGCCAGGGGCTGGCGACTAGCACTAAAGGAGAATCCGTGATAAAAAGGGAAGGCATTTCCTTTAAACCTATAACACACTCAGTCTGAACACAAGCAGTAGAAGCAACAAGTACTAATATTGAGAAGAAAGGTGTACTAAAAGTAAGTGGGCCAGTATACAAACCCAACTGAACAACAAGTACTAGTACAATTAAAAAGGTAAAACAACACCTGGATCGTCCACTGGGGAATCCTACCTGAAGAGTAGATACAAGACTCGAACAACTCATCCCTGAGGTAGGTCCCATCTAATCCAGCTCCGAGCAGCCTCCCGTCCATCAACCTCAGCCTCGATCACTTCTGACCGTCGTCTGCAGAGAACCTAACAAGGTGCGGGCGAAGCCCATGTAGGGGTGAGTATAACAATACTCAGTAGAGGACCCCGAGACCTCCCGAAGGTCTTCCAGAATCCACTAAGGATAAACCACATTAGTAAGATAAAATCACAAAGTATCAACCAACCTTACTTAGGTATATACCCATACATATACCTAAGTTACCAATCACAAACCGGCTCCAACAATTGAGCCCAACCACATACCATTCCAAAAGTGTAGAAAACACTCCACAAAGAAAGTACAAAACAAGGTGTATCCCAGAGGTATAGTTCACAGAAGAAAGCCACGTGGGCTTCACCACGACACATCCACGAAGAAACATTACGATGAAACATCCACCCTTACATAGTCATTTGCCCATACATATACCTAAATCGTCAAGAGTACACATCTCATACATGAGATAAACATGAAGGTAATAACTCAGCTCAAACCAGGTATACACAACTTAAAAGAGAGTAAGAGATGATTAGTTGTGTCCACTGAATCATCTTTCACTGTCAAATGGTAGATATCCGTAGAAACCTAGAACTAAAATCTATCAAAGCTGTTTATTCTACATGGAATCTCGGTACAAAAGTCATCATTGTTGAAACCACAGAGGATCTAGGTCTAGTCTTGTTGCTGTCAAATCCCTGGAGGATCCAGGTCCAGTCTCGTCACTATCGAACCCACTGAGGATCTAGGTCTAGTCACATCACTGTCGAACCGACGGAGGATCCAGGTCCAGTCTCATCACTGTCGAACCCACGGAGGATCCAGGTCCAGTCTCGTCACTGTCGAACCCATGAAGGATCCAGGTCCAGTCACATCGTTGTCAGCCATAGGGTTCCCGTACATAGCACGCTCGATTCCAGGAGGGTCTGCTTCTTGATCCAAGTGTGGATATATCAAATACCACATAGTCCTGAGTTGATGTATCTCGTAGTTTCGTCTCATCATAAGTAACCCAATGCAGAAGATGACGCGTCAATCAGAAACCTAGTCTTTGAATTATTGGCATTTCCGTTTGAGGGTTCCGGTTGGTTTTTAGGTTCAAACCAACCCAACGTACCCCAACTGTGTCCAAAACTCATGTACGATATTCCAAAAGAAACGTCCTGCTCTAAGATTTCCATCGCCGCAGATGTTTCATCGTTTGGAAACCCGAAGCCCAAAATTCGGGCTAAAAGGTGTAATCGGACCATTACGGGTCTGGGTCCGGTCCGACATAGTCAGTCTGACCCGGGCTGACCCAGTCCGAATTGGGGTCTTACCCGGTCCACAGGTCCGACCCAATCCAAGGGGGCGGCCCAGCTTGAGTGGTTGGCCCAACCTGAGTGGGCGGCCCAGTTGTCCAGCCTGCGTGGCTTGGCTGGCCACGTGTGGGAGGGGGGTGTCGCACCCCCTATTTCCGATCTGAAGGGACCGACGCTAGGCACCAGTTTGGGTGAGCAGCCAGACCCTGGTTGTCGGACTTTTTTCATCTCGCTGAGTCGCCATCCATTTTCGCATCGTCGGCTACCGGCCGGAGGTCAGCCGCTCCTAGTCCCTCCACCACGGTGCGACAACACAATAGTATTTCTCCACCGCAGCGGCCCCCTCCTGCTCCAAGAGGCTCGACGGCTCCGCGCCACCTCCGCCACGGCCCAGCCTGGTCACTGACCGATGGTTTCCCGCAAGGCATGACAGTGCCACCCTCCTTCCACCATGGCCCACCCTGGCCATGGCACTCCTTCTCCGTGCGACATGGTGGTTCCGATCCCTTGTGGTGACACTGCAGACTTGCGCCGCCAGTTTCTTCGTTGTCCGCATCCGTCGTCAATAAGAAAGAACAACCAGAGAAGAGGGTCGGGCCGTGTTCATGCTGTCCGTTCCCTCCTCATCATGGTGATAACAATTGGAATTTCTTAATCCATAAATTTAATGAAGGAGGTTATAATCCATAATTAAAATAACTCAAATCCCCCTACCTAGATCATCGATGATCGCGGATGGAGTCGTGGGAAAAAAGGCGGGCGTTGATTCATCGTTCATCATGTTCGTCATGCACTACCAACTCTCAAGCTTGTGCATCAGAAAGTTTTAGGAGGAGATAAGGTCTAGAGCAAGCAGAAGTCCTATGCTGATAGGAGACGGAGGCCCCTGGAGTTCGAGGTTGGCGACCACGACTTTCTACGGGTCTCACCTCGACGAGGCTTACAGAGATTTGTCCAAGGCATCAAGTTATCTCCACGATTCATCGGACTTTTCCATGTCCTCAGCAGAGTAGGCGAGGTGGATTACCGCTTGGCTCTACCACCTCAATTGCATCGGGTGCACGACGTCTTCCATGTATCTCAGCTGAGGATATACGTGCATGACCCTTATCACATCATCAAACATGGGGAGCTGGACATCGATAATGGGGCGACTTTCACGGAGATTCCAATAGAGATTGAGGTTTGAAAGGAGCGGGTCATGTGTGTATGGTCAATACCTCTGGTTCATATTCTCTGGCAGCATGGGAACCTCCAAGAGAGCACATGGGAGCACGAGGCTCCGATGTGTACTCAGTACCCCCATTTGTTCCTTTAGTGTGAGTTATGGATTATGGGGACGTAAAGCCCTAAGGTGGGAAGAATGTAAAGACCCAGAAATTCAGTGGATTTTTTTTAATTCATGGGAATTTTACGAGTCCGCAGTTTCTGACGGTGCGCGATTCCGAGCCCCGTAGTGCCCGGAATGATCCGTCGAAGTTTTGTTAAGCTTAAATTAACATGCGTATGCAGTTTTCTTGAAAAAGTGTAATAACTCTTAAACAGTTACTCAGATTAGAAATATGAGGCCACCTTTCAGCATAGGACTTCTGCTTGCTCTATGCAGTATAAATCCACTCTTGGATGATATGCACCTTCTCGGTCATAGCCTGAATCATCTCTGGTCCCATAAGTGCTGACTCCCCGGGGTCAGTGTAGAACAGAGGCGATCTGCAAGGTCGGCCTTAAAGTGCCTTGAAAGGTTCCATCCTGATGGTGGAGTGGTAGCTGTTGTTATACGCAAACTCTGTCAAACGTAAGTGATCCTCCCAGCTGTGACAGAATTCGAGGACGCATGCATGTAGTATTTCCTCTAGAGTCTGAATGGTCCTCTCAGTCTAACCATCTGTCTGAGGATGGAAGGTGGTGCTCATGTGAATCTCGATCCCGAAAGCCTCCTGCAACCCCTTCCATAGACTGGAAGTGAAATGAGCATCTCGATCGGAGACGATCGTCGATGGAACACCATGAAGTCATACGATCTCCCGTACGTAGAGGAGTCCCAAGATCTATACTGAGCCCTGCTCTCTGATAGGTAGGAAGTAGACCGACATGGTGAGTCAGTCAATGATCACCCATATAGAGTTTTTTCCTCTGGATGTATGTGGAATTCCCATCATGAAATCCATGGATATCCTGTCTCACTTCTACTCTAGGACCTCTAAGGGCTGAACTAATGCTACTGGAACTTGGTGCTCCGCCTTCACTTGCTGACAAGTGAGGAATCGTGAGGCATAATCTACTACTTACTTCATCATAACTAGCCACCAGTGCTGTAATCAGAGGTTCTGATACATCTTTTCCATTCTTGGATGTACCGCTAAATAAGATGTGTGGAACTCTCTCAACACTTCCTCATGAAGTGCAACTAGTACCATGGTACGTCCTCTGAAGAGAATGATGTGCTCCCCACCTTCAAAAAATCCATCAGGTGCTTGCCCTTTGGATATTTAAGCACGTCACGTCTCATAGTCAACGTCCCCATGTTGTGCCTCCCTGACTCACTGAATAAGTGGAGGAGTGACTATGAGATACTGTAGAAAGGCTACTCGATCTCTATCCATAAAGGATATCTGCAACGCGGCGACCTGCTCCATCGCCTCTCCTAGCAACTGAATGCCAAATATTCTACAGAGTGTATCTACTACAAAGTTCCCCTTTCCAGGAGTATAGACTATCTAAAAGTCATAGTCATGGAGGAACACTAGCCAACACCGCTATCTCAGGTTCATGTCCTTCTACAAGAAGATACACCTGAGAGTATTAAGATTAGAGTAAACCCTAAACTATTCTCTCAACGATCTATGGGTATGACTAGCCAATTGTAAAGTACTCGAGTATACCCTTCTTCACCTACATCCTACAAAAGCAGCTAAGATTTCTCCTTTCCCAAAAAGAGAAATCCGGTCTCATCCCCTAGAAGAACCATGTCCTTTTCCTAATACAGTCAATCCTGACATGAATGGTACTATTTCATGCCATGGACAACGTCTTAAGCCCTCGACGCTTCTACCAAGATATCCAACCATTACTCTCGCTTGCAAGGGTTGAGTCACACTATCGGCATAAGTGTGTGGTCACTGGGTCTCCTCTAGTAGTAATCTCGAATGTGAGGGTCAAGTCAACAGTTTTAACCAGAACCTCTCAGTATCAACCACAAAAAAGGGCTGGAAAGCAAACCTCACAAGAACAAGTGTCTTTTATTACTACATGTCAATGTACAAGACACAAAGAAACCACAAAAAAACGACATCAATGAAGCTAGAAGCATCATGAACAAAGGCCTATATGCTTGGAGGTAGTCCCGATTTTTTCCACCTGTTCCCAGAGATCGAGGTGAACCGTCTAGGGGTGGTGGTAGTAGTGCTTAATGACTCTAACCACCATCCACTGAAGGACCTGATCCACTGCCTCATCCACCACTCGGTTGATGCTAAAGCTCCTTCCCCTGCCTCTGTCTAGGTGGTTCCTCTAATGCCTGCTGATAAACTGTGTGGGGAGTCATACAGTCACGAACTCTGTGACCTTGTTCCCTGCAGGAAAAACATACCCTTCTCAGTTCAAAGCTCCCTTGGCCTCAGGTGCCCCGCACCCTCAATACCATATCTTGGGGCTGTATGAAAGTAGATCTAACCTGCTTGTTCCCCCGTGTCATCTACCTAATGCCTGCTACCGATGACTCAGCTACTGTTGGAAAGACCTGTAGTAAGAGCAGTAGCTCCTGAGCATGCACAGAGCATAGAGTCACCGGTACAAACTCTGCCCTGAAAAGACCCTCTTAGTTCCCCTAGGTGAGGGACACCTCGTCGTAACACTAGAGAATCAGGCTCCACAACCTCTCAGCTACTCCCTGATTGAGACTAAAAGATAGTTGCACCATCAAGTCAGTGGGTGTCCCAACTGTATGGAAAACTCATGCTACAAACTATAGCCAGTACCCAGCCGTCTGAAAATCTGTCTTGCCTCGAAACCTCATAGGCCTCTATCACAGGAACTGTGAAATGATCTCAAGCGGTTCTCACCCTCTACTGCTAGGGCTAGTATAAATGGTAGCCCAACTGTTAGTGGTACCACTGGTGCCTCCGCTATAATGGGGCCCTACACCGAGGCCTCGTCTCTTAGTGGGCTACTATCGCGCTCTCCACTCGGAACCCGCACTGACAGACTATGTGAATACATCTTGAAAAGAAACAGATATTCCCCGGTTAAAACAATATACCTGGTGAGCTGACAAAAATTAATCAAGAAGAAAACTTTTCAATGGAAACACACAGGCAATCAGTGTTTTCGTGTACTAATTCAGAAATTAGAAGTTAGAGTCCTCTTGTATGGATACGTCGGCTGCCGCACCAACACCGGTTTCCCTAAACTGATAACCACACCCAAAAAACATAAAAATATTTCTATTAAAAGAATCAGAGTTGAAGTTATATGGTATAAATGACTCCTCTGATACCAATTTGTCACGACTTGTCCTCGGGGCCCGTGCTGTGACTACCCCATGCCCACCTTCCATAGGCCAGGGGCTGGCGACTAGCACCAAGGTGTATCCTTGTTAAAAAGGGAAGGAATTTCATTTAAACCAATAACACACACAGTCTAAAAACAAGAAGTAGTAGCAAAAAGTACTAATATAGCAAAGAAAGGTGTGCTGAAATTAAGTGGGCTAGTATACAAACCCAACTGAACAACAAGTACTAGTACAAGTAAAAAGGGAAAACAACACCTAGATCATCCACCAGGGAATCCTACCTGAAGGGAAGATACAGAACTCGAAGAACTCATCCCTCAGGTACATCCCATCTAGTACAGCTCCAAGCAGCCTCCCATATATCACCCTCAACCTCGATCACTGCTGACCGTCGTCTACACAGAACACAACAAGGCGCGGGTGAAACCCGTGTAGGGATGAGTATGACAATACTCATTAGGGGACCCCAAGACCTCCTGAAGGTATCCAAGAATCCACTAAGGATAAAAGACAGTAGTAATATACAATCAAAAAGTATCAACTAACCTTACTTAGGTATATGACGATACATATACCTAAGTTACCAATCACAGACTTGCTCTAACTCTTGAGACCATCCATATAGCGTTCCAAAAGTTTAGAAAACACTCCACAAAAAAGTTCAACACAAGGTGTATCCCATTGGTACATATCATTGAAGAAATCCACGTGGGCTTCACTACAACACATCCACGAAGAAACATCATGAAGAAAATCCACCCTTACGTAGGTATATGCCCATACATATACCTAAGTCACCAAGAGTAAAAATCTCATACATGAGGTAAAAACGAAGGTAATGACTCAGCTCACACCAAGTATAAATAAATTAAAAGAGAGTAAGAGATGATTAGTTATAGCCATTGAATCATCTTTCACTGTCAAATGACAGATATCCATCAAAACCTAGAACATAAGTCTGTCAAACTGTTGATCCTACATGGAATCTCGGTACAAAAGTTGTCGTTGTCGAACCCACGGAGGATCCAGGTCTAGTATCATCGTTGTTGAACCCACAGAGGATCCAGGTCCAGTCACATCACTATTGAACCCATGGAGGATCCAGGTCCTGTCTCGTCCCTTTCAAACACACGGAGGATCCAAGTCCTGTCTCGTTAGTGAAGAACTCATGGAGGATCCAGGTCCAGTCTCTTCAATGTGGGACCCATGGAGGATCCAGGTCCAGTCATGTTGCAGTCAGCCATAGGGTTCACGTATACAGCGCGCTTGATTCCGAGAGGGTCCGATTCTCAAGCCAAATGTCGATACATCAACTAACACGTAGTCTGGAGTTTATTTATCTTGTAGTTTCATCTGACCAAAAGGAACCTTATGCGACAGACGGTGTGTCAATCAGATGCCCGACCTGTGAGTTATTAGCATTTCCGTTCCAGGGGCTCGGTTGGTTTTTAGGTTCAAACCAACCCGAACATACCCCAACTGCGTCCAAACCTCAAGTGGGGTATTCCAAAAAACCGTCCTGCTCTAATCCTTCCGAGTGGGCGACCAAAAGCTAGGGAGCGGCCCGACTTGAAGGTGCGGACCGACCTGAGGGCCGCCCGGCTGGCCGGACTGCATGGCCTAGATATCCATGCATGGGAGGGGGGTTCTGCGCCCCCCTATTTTTGATCCGAACAGACTGGCGCTAGGCACTGGTTTTGGTGAGCCGCGGGACCCGGGTGCTCTCGCTTTGTCTGGCTGGCCGAGCGGCCAGCCGATTTCGTGTTTCCGATGGCCGGCTCGACACCAGCCGCTCCTGGTCCCTCCAGCGCAGCATGAAGGTGCCGCAGTTCTACTCTAGTGATGTGTGCCACCCTAGCCGTAGCCCCCTGCTCCTCCACGTGGCGGGACGACACCGCACTACCTCCGCCGCGGCTCGGACTGGTCACGACCCGATGCTTTCCCATGCGTCGCGACGGTGCATCGCTCCTTCCGCCATGGCCCGCCCTAGCTGTGGCTCTCCTTCTCCATGCGGCATGGCTATGCCGCACCCTTGTGGTGATCTGGCGGCCTTAAGTGGCCAGTTTCTTCACGGTCCGCCTCCGTTGTCAACAAACAAGAACAACCAAAGGGGAGGGTCAGGCCGTGTTTGTGCGGTCCGAGCCCTCCTTGTCATGGAGATATCAATTGGCATTTATTTATCCAGAAATTGAACAACGGAGGTTATAACTCATAAATAAAATAACTAAATTCCCCCTACCTCGATCATCGATGATCACGGACGAAGTCACGGGGAAAAAAGGTGGGCGTCGATTCGTCATTCACCACGTTCGTCACACACTCCCAATTCTCAAGATTCTGTGTCAGAAAGTGTTCGGAGGAGACGAGGTCAAGAACAACATTAGTGTTCTTCGTGAGTGACACCTTCTCTTTTGGGATGGTTGAAGATCGAATATGGAATTCTTCGGTGAAGAGGGCTGTTCTTTATTGGGAGGATGAAGTTCTCCAAGAGTCTCCCTACAAAAGTAAGAAGCTTCCCAACGAAATGAAATAATAGACTATCTATTATTTTAATGGTTGACGCGAAATCAAAAGAATTCAAAAGGGTGCCAATTTATTAAGTGATATAGTATAGTTAATTAATTTTGTGGGTGGGAACACTTAATTGATGGGTGAAGGTGAAGAGTTTCACAACTTAAATGGGGTGTTAAAAGGTGTTAGATGCTCGGATGGCCCGAACCTTAATTATCCACCCAAGGGAGGTTTTGCTCGGGTGGGACCCACCACCGTAACCTCCCATGGGAGGTTAGGGTGTGGTGGCCCCCATATCCAATCTCCCCTTGGAGGTTTCAACCACCAGAATAAAAAAAAAGTAAGCACTTTATTTTTATTCAATTTAATTAAAAACCCGCCAAATATGACTTCCATTATTGTTATAATGAAATTGCGGTGAAGGTATCACTAATAAATCACTGACGTTGCGAGTTCAATGGTGCCCTCAAGTTTCAATTCTGAGCATCGGTTCAAAAGATATAAAACGCCACTCGCATGTTTACTGAATGTACCAGAAAAAAAAGTTCAGAAAATTAATATCAACCAGCCTCGACCCGTGCTGGTTGAGCTTAGGCCCTGCCTATGTGAATCACTCCCCAAAGAACCTAATGGTACCCTCGAATTTCCACTCCGAGTTATTGTTTAAAAGTTATGAATTTTAGAATAACATAATTGTCAATTATTTATTTTATTTGAGGCAAAAAACTAACTTTCCCTAGTGTCCCTCACCGACCCAAGTTAGTATCTGCTTAAATAATGTCTACCCTCACGAGTTTAGTGGTGGTCTCAGATTTGTAATCTGAGTTACCATTTGTGACTTATAATCATTTGAAAAATAAAATAACTGTATTTAATTTATTTATATATGGTTATGCCATTTTCAAGTTTTCTCACAGGAGGCATGCATCGACTAAACTTAAGTCACGTCTAGGGTAAACCCGCAATCCTAAGACAAACAATTTCCTCAGATTTCTGATCAGAGTAACCGTTTAAGAGTTATTCCACTTTTTTGGAAACATGTATACGCGTGTTAATTTAACCTTAACAAAACATCAAAGAATCATTCTGGGCACTCCGAGCCTCGGAATCGCGCACTGTCAGAAACTGTAGACTCGTAAAATTCACATGAATTTTGAAAAAATCCACAGAGTTTCCGGGTCTTTACACATTGAACCATATTTATTATTGACAAAAACATATGTTCACCCCACGATGATGCATTAGGGTGTATGAACCATTTATCATGATACAATGGGAGTTATTTCTTCAATATCCCTCTTGAATTGTTAGTAAGAAACACATAATAGAATTAAACACCATTGGTTTTTCATATATGTCCTCAAACTGAAATATTTTCCAAAGTTGGTTCCGAATTTAAATCATGACATACCTTTATCGACATGTTAAGTGGGATTTATATAGAGATAAAAACTACATTCCATAAATAACCTCAAATTAATCTAGAGGGAGAATCATAATATTTAAGGGAATCACATGCACACACACATACATCAGAGAGGACCTAGATACGTGAGATTTGATTGTCCTTCCAATAAGATAATTGGTAGATACAAAATCAAATAAAACATTATCTTTTATTAGGGGAAGATAAGCGTACCTTTCAACACGTTATTCCTTTAACAACTTTGGTCATTGTGATCACCTGATATTTCTCTTTTTCCTTCTACTTTATAGGTTTTTAAGTATTATTTAATAGAATATCCCATTAAATAATTAATTAATCACTATAATCTACAAACCCCTTACATCTATAGTGATAATGAGTGGGTGATGAATTTAGTTTACGTTTCTATATATTTATCTTATAAACTAGCCTCTTCACATCACGCTTTTATATATAAAACACCTTCTTGTTCCATTTTATAAATTACCATAGCGCTTCTTATCATATTTTATACGGGTAAGAGGTTGAAGCCTTTTTTTATATCCATATTATATAAGACAAGAAATTCAGTGAAATGCTAGATCCCTTTTTCACATCCCCTGGAAAAGATGGATTCCAGATTCCATTTATACTTTCATTGCTCATAGAATGTTTTATTCATAGATTCCAAAATTTCTTATGGATAATTAATTTCCAAGATATGGTTACAAAAGGCCAAATAATTGATTAATATTTATTTCATGGTTGATGATAAAACCAAAGTAGAACACATAATTTCTTGTAATGTATTCTTTATAGGCACCTACGTATTCATTATCCTTAGACATTAATGCCAGAATGTCACTCTCTATTTTAGTATGATTTTTTTCTGGAAAATTGTTATTGAGGAAAATAATCTTAAACTCTTCCTATTAAATGGAAACAATTTTTTCTCTAAACATTATATTATCGATAATATTCCATTGTTGTTATGCTACACATTAAATGTGAATGATTAACAAGAGAACTTCTTGTTAGTTTAAAACCCGTTGAATGAGAAATATAGTTTCTGTCACATTAATCCATTTTTAAGCAACTAGTGGATAAGAATACCACAGAAAAAGTTTAGAAGTTGTAAAATAAATGACTCAATTATATTTTTTTTAATTGATGTCATTGGAAACTCAGTACGGTCTACATTATAGCTAATAACTTTATAATTTTGAGTAATAATAGCCACAATATAGTGCGTCCCAACTAAAAAGCCATGTGGTTTCTCCTAAGGATAGTTGTTTAATTGGTTATAAAATATTTTGTTTTCAAAAATCCCCCTAGTTCTAACCATTCCATAAAACCAAAAAAACTTTAATAATCAATATATAATAAAAAGTGTACAATCATATATTTAGGGTAATCATTCATGAGATTCCCTAAATCAGGACACAGTCTAACAAATTTGTGGAATCATTATTTTAACCTAGGTAATTAAAAGTTATCATTTGTTTAAATATTTTATAATATTTTATAATGAATATTTTAATTAACCAAATCATATATAAATGAATGTCTTGAATGTTTTGTAGTCTTAAGTATACTCATTATCTACTTGTGATGATAAAGTGAATACTCAATCCACCACTTTCAGAGTCGTTACACATAGTTTCATTTATGCCATATCTACAGCCACTTTCCAGAATCATAAAATGAATGTTTCATTAATGAAGAAACATAATATTTTCATTTCCAATAAATTATAATGTTATCCTTTACAAAGATGTTTCACCATGGTTATACACAAATTTTATAATCCCAATCGACAAAAATTAACTAAATCCTTATCTAGTATCGATTGAGTTGATGTAAGAATTTGATATATTGATATAACATCATTTTATATAAATATTGAAAGTATAAAATATTTATATATTCCCCATAATGATAGTGATTTAGTTTCATTGTATTTTAGACAAAAAAAAATCATATTTCATAAAGTATTTTCAATAACTCTTATTATGCCCTTCATATTATTGTACATCTACACATATCAAACATTGAGCCTTCCATAAAAACCTAGGGAATGAAAATATAAAAATGGGTGATGTCAGATTCTCAGTAAGGGTGAACATAAGAGATATTAACCATTAATCATACATAATAATAATACAATGAGATTATATTCATTACATAAGGTGGTCATATTGAATCAATTAATTAAATTTAATCATGTGTCATAGAGAAAGGATTTATCATAACAAAATAAAAATTTTACAATATTATAAAATAATCATTCATAAAACATGATCTATAAGACCATATCATAAACCAATGAATTTGTAAAAACTATAATATTATAACATTGATAACATTTATGTTTAGAAACAAGTTCACTCATAATGTTTAGGACATAAAATTTGGCCATCTCATAAACTTCTGGACATTAAAATTGTTCCATAAAAACACTTTTTGATATGAATGTAGTTCTACATATAAACTACTGGACATGAAAATTTCTCAACTCACAAACATATAGATATGAAACCAATATTAGTGTTAATGTTTGGAGCATGAAATCAAGTTCACACAAAACATAGTTATCAAATGAGTTATCCATATTTAGTTAATGAATTGGATGGATATAATGTAGCCACCCATCATATAAAATTAATAAAAAATTGATCTATATGAATATAATCTAATTTTCATATCATTATTGTATAACATGAGGAAAAGAAAAGGTTTTTAAAATAATTTTAACTTAACGTAGTTTAATAACTGACCAATAATGACTTTTATGAATTCATCCATAAAACATATTTATCATAAAAAATAAATATAAATTAAGTGGATGGAAGCATTGGATCATATAACTGGTGAAATATAAGTATCATAAAAGGATGTAATCATGGTTGATTTTTTTTAAAATATCAGTAGAATATTTTTTAAGTAAAATTTCATTTTTATTTCGAAATAACTTATTTTTTATAAACAATATCCAAAATATGAAGGAAATGTTTTTATTTCAAATGAAATGAATACAAATTATTCTAAAATGTAAATAGTGGGAAATTTTTTTAGAAATTATATTAATTCTATATTATTTTATGTAGAGATTTTATTCATACATTGGATAAAAAGTTCCTTATTCAGAATATAAAAAGAATATTATTTTTAATATTTTTCATAAAAAATAAACATAGGTGAGAAAAAATTTAAATAATTATGTAGGAATATTTAAAACCATTCTTTATTTTCTAGAAATCATTGATATGTATGAAATAATATTTCAGACTAAAATAGGATAAATAAGGACATATTTTATTAAAAATATTCTATGTACCATTTTGAGTACCAAAAAGAATAAAAGGGTACTAAAATATAAATTTTAAAGAAAATATTATAGGAGATTAAAATTGACTATATTTTATTTATAATGATCATATAATTTCACAATATTTAAATTAAAGCTTAAACAAAACTGATTAAAATGATATTTATACATAAATCACTTCTCTCGTGTATCAACTTTATTTACACTCATTAAAATCTAATATAAATTAATATAGCATTATTTTACATATATAAATGAAAAATATTATTATATAACATAATTATTATTATTCAATTACAATTTATAATTTCTATTTTATTCCCATTTCTTCCTTAAAATACACATTCGATTGAAAACTAGCCCCCTTTACTTGCATGTTTCAGTTCCATGGTTTTGGTAATTTAACTTTGGGAATGGTTTTATAATCATTGGGATATTAATCATGATTAAGGTTTCATATTTTGAAATAATTTATTCATTTATAACCATTCATAATAGTTATGGGTGAGTAATGGATTTCTGCACTTTATGGAGATGGTTATCTATACATTAGTATGAGTCATGTTTCTACTTTTTTATGCTTGGAATGGAAGAAAGGAAAATAATAACCAAACTTTGAAAAATAATTAATTTATTATAAATATAAAATATATATTCATTAAATATATCATTATTACCAGAGAAATAAATTTGAAATAAAAAATTAATTATAATACTTCATAATTTTCATGCAAATTGAATGGTAAAAGGGTAGAAGATATAATATTGTTTTAAAAGAATAATTATTTCATAAATATCATATCAAAACTAAAATCCATCATAATAACCTACCATGAAAGATGGTGATGGAAAATGAATCATATCTCTAGGTGGAGGCGGTTACCCACACATTCTCACCAATGATACATTAATTTCCCATTTGATGAAAATTAGGTGTAAAATTTTTAAACCATCATGATAATAATTATTCATTAGATTGAATATTACATATTAATTATTTTTTATTTATTACATATATTTAAATAAATTTAAATATGAAATAAAATTGAATATACCTAATCAAGAGTTATATATATTCATTGAGAACCACCTTTGACATCACATAAATCCTTGAAAGCATGTTATTTTGATAAAAATAAGACCTATAGAGAAAAGGGTATAGGTTTTTGGATGGTTTTAGAGTATTTATTTACCATTATATTGGGATCACTGAGTGTGAATAAAATAAATGATATATGGTGTCCTTTTATATGGGATGGAGAGGAAACACTTGATTTTTTTGGTCAAAATATGTTAATTAATTCATAAATAAATATAAAATACAATTTTCATAATTTTTAATATAGGAATATATTAAAATGAAATATATTATTTAAAAAAATTATGTATGTTTTCATATTGTTTTAACAACAATCTCTTTAGATTAACCTATCATTAACCACCTTTCACAATTTTTGTAGTAATGGGTTTTTTTCTTCAGTTAATATTCACAATGATAAAACCAACACTGAAGATGTTATATAATATTAATTGTTCAAATTATAAATATCCAATATATCTTTTAATATTGAATCTCTAAAAATAGAAAAAATTAATTTAAAATAATCTTTCAAAAGAAAATTAATATTTATTTTACATAAAAATGAATTGTTTCATATGAAAGTGTTTTATACCAAAAATAATAATTATGTATATAAAAATTAAATATATTGGATTATTTTCAGTAAAAAATAACTTGTAAAATATAAAAATAAATTCCGAAGAATATGGGACATTGTAAACTCTGGTATCGAACAAATTTTTATATAAATTAGTATTTTTATTGTTTAATAAACAAATTAATATATTTCTAAAAATCCTAAAATTTACCCTTAAGGTATTTTTAAAACTATGATATCAAGAGATGATATCCTTTATATAAACCAATATTTTTAAAAATATTATAAATTTTAATATTTCTCTCTCAAAATGTAATAGAAATCATTTTTCAATGAAAATGTATTTTTGAAGGATAAAATAACTTCACTAAAAATAATGATATTAATTCCTATGTATTAATCAAAAAAATTTGTATTAATCAAGACAATTATGCATATATTTTAATACCATTTCCAACCCAAATAATATGCACCAATTCAATGGATTGGTTATAAAAATATACTATTTTAAAATTCTTTTAGTCATGATGTTCCGTGTAATGAAATCTATCAAATAATTCCGGTTAATTTCAAAAGGGAAAAAGTTAATTTAAAATAATGAGGGGTTATGAGACCCTCTAACCACACCTATAAATGGGGATAAAACATTCAATAGGATTTATGGTCTTGTAAATTAAGGTGAACAATCACACATGTTATCACAAAACTTTTTCTCATGCCTTTTGACTAATGTGTTTGTGGAAAATATTCAAGTAACCATTATATTGTTATAACACTTTAAAGTGATGTTATTATAGTGTATCCTTCATTATAGGTTTAATGTTGAATCATAATTTTTATTCATAAATATTACATCATTTTAGAAAAATAATCAATAAATTTTCATGTAATAAACACCTAAGTACCATAGATATTTCATGTCGTCCGAAACACATATATATAAGAAAATGGTACATAAAATATATATTTCATTTACATTTTATTTATTCAAAACTATAAAACATCATATATATAAAATTCTTAAAACTATTCTCTATAACCTTATAAAGGGAAATTATTTCCCCCCAAATGATGTTTCAAGATAATGTTTTGTCCAATGGATTTATTTATAGTATGGGTTTCATATTATAGATTTATACAATTATATTTCTTGAAGGTTATATAATTACACTAGGGTATATGATGGATGAAATAAAATTCAATGAAAAATTAACTACGTGGTCTTAGATTAGAGAAATTACTATGTGGATGAAATTAACTTTGTGGAAGAAAATCAGTATAAGGTATATGTAAAAAAATCCTCCATGTTTTTTGAGATTGGAAAATCTTATCTATTATAAAATTAGGTACATGAACATCTTCTATGTTTGTATACATCTCTAATAAGGTACATCTATTTCTAGTATGTAAATTTTTGGCTCATTTTATTTGGCAATGTAGCACCATCATCTACCTGAATTTTTCTTGGTGGAGACATAAAATATGTGAATTTGGCTACATAACACTTTTTTATAAAATCACCATGAAACTGATCGGTAAAACATATAACACCATTAATTGTTACCAGTAATAATTATGAGATCCCTATCAATTTTAAAATGTAGTGACCAGGTGTTTTTATCCTCATGTGGAGGGTCAATATGAAGACCTTGAGTGTTATGGGTTTACATTTGGTTTACCATATTTTATAGAAATAAATTCTACACATATGGATATATTATTAGATATTAAAAATTTATAGATATAAAAATATCCCATGTATTTATGTTCATCTTTAATAGCTTTAAACTCACTGATTATTTAACATTCATTTATTATACTTAAAATGGAAGATAAAATAGATTTGATAATACAATCACAAGAGAATAAATTCTAAATCATATGAGATATCACTTAGAATAACTGAGATAATGAGATGGAGAAACATGGATAATTCTAAGGGGTTTTCCATATCTCATATGGATGGTTTAGTGTGAAATAATTTTTTTATTCTAGGAGTTTTATTTACACTAGATATTGATATTTTATGTGATGAATAGAAACAACATCATTAGTGTATGCATCATCTTCATGTCAAGATATAATGTTTCAACAGATGGTGTAGTGAGTTCCTATTTAAAAGAGAGTGGTTTGTTTCCAAGAGTTTATGGTAAATATCTAATAGGATCAGTGACAACACTCCCAATTGTATATAATTAAATTATCTTTTATGGAATTTGGTGAATAGGAACATTTCCATGCATTCTCAATAGATGTTGCCCAATGACGGTGAGAAAAGTAAAATAACTTGAGTTCTTTCCTACATTCATCAATTACAGAGGGTATTAGGATTGAGAATTTTAAATATTTATCAAGGTGAGTGATCAATGTCATCATGAAAGCAAGAATTTGTTTTAACATTAATACCTTGATTCACCCCTCACAAGGTGTTATTCTCTATAGGGATAGAAAAAGTGATATAATGGGGGTTATTTTACCTATATCACTTGTAAGAGTGGAAATGGTTTTATCCATTAAGGTATCTCCTATATTGAGTGTATTAATTTACAGTTTTTTAATAGATAGGTGAAGCAATTTATCAAATCCTCGGGCATATACATTTACGTAGAGTCCATTTATAGAATCCCTGCTTATGTTGAATGTGTGTATTTGGTTGAGATATATCATTTAGAATTTTATACCAAATCGCAGTCCCATAAATTCCTTTGGATGTTCTATTTACAATCAATTTTTTAAAAATATTTTATCTTATAAAACCCTTAATGTTATGAGATAAAATCTTCTAAATATTTATTATTTAAATTCTACTATTGGGGAGGAAAAGTATTAGGTGTTTTAGAACAAACATGAATAATTTATAACTAATTTAAGTGAGACGGTTTATGCCTCTTTTGATGGTTTAAATGTTCTTTTTACATATATGTGAGTATCCAATTATTATATCTATTATGAGATGATTTTTAAGGGTTTCAAGTGAAGGATATATCCTCATTTCATTGAAAATTTATATGTTCTGAAAGATAATGGTCAAAAATATATTTCCCATGATAGTTTTAATATTAATCATGTGGATAATGAGGTGAAAAATACAAAATGATCATGAATTTAGGAATTTAGTAGGAATATGTCCTTTAATTCCTTAAATTAACTTTCAAACCATGAGTATCCATATTTTTATGAAGTTAATAAGGTTACATCATTTCTTTCCTATGATATTAAGAGATGAAGATGATAGTTGAAAGATAATATAATATATTAATGATTAAAATATTAAATTCTGAGTCATATTCTCATCAGTCATCCTAAAAACATTCATGATGATGATTATAAAGAAAAAACGTAAGTATTTTAGAAAATAATTCTCAATTAAATTATGGTCCACCAAAAATAAACCATTATTTTTCTAAATATGGATATAGTTCTAGATAAAGTCAAGTAGAAAACGTTTAAATATGTAGGGATAAAAATGTGTTGGTGTTTATTGTTAATAACCCATAATATGGTTAGAGTAATGATAATAATGAAGTTACCATTGGAAGTGTTTATCTATAAGAAGAACTTGATGAATCCCGTAAAGAACATAATTTTTGATGGTATTGACTAAGAAGGCTAATTCAGTATTGTCTAATTCCAATGTCTACATGAAACAACAACAATAAGAAATGTTGAAGATGTTGAATGATATTGAAAACCTAAAATCATGGAATTAATTAAACCTATTGAAATAATTAGAACTAAAAAACAATATTATATAACATTACTAAATCATTGATGGTTTTGATAACTTTATCAATGATAGAGTGAAGAGAGTTGAGGATATGGATGAAGAAGTTGTGAAATGGAATTAACGTATGAAGATCTTGAATAATTTTTGACAACCATAATAATGATATAAAATATGAACGAATCATTATAAGGTTATGAAAAAAAATTTATGAGGAAGAATTGAAACCTATTCCTCCAGTTCAGAAGATCAAAGATAAAGGATAATATATGATTGTTTAAGAACCTGAAGCCCTGACTGTATAGAAGAATTTAGATCTTCATAAAAATGGTAAGAAAACTAAACAAATTACTATGTAAAATTTTAATTATTCAAGAGTTATACATTTTTGTTAAGGAATGTTTGGATAAAATTAAATTGCATGACCTATTTTTATTAAGTCCTTTAGGGAGAAACACACATCAAAACACGAATGTTAAATTTATAGTCACTCTTTTTTAATGGTTAATTTTTTTCTTTTTAAGGGATTCATACATAAGGAAACTATTTAAAAATCAAGAATTCAAAAAAAACCATCTATGATTTCTCGATGTGTATGAATAAAAATAATAAAACCTTCATTAAAAAATATAGACACTAAAAAAAATATTGTATTTTATTGTAAGAAGAAGGGTTCATTAAGCCATCTATTGAGGAGGAATTTTCACCACTAACATGGGAAATGAATGGAAGTTTGTAGAAGGATAATGTGGATGATATTTCAAGACCAATAAAGATATTTTCATTTAGTATGTGAATGATGATGGAATTAAGATGTTTTGGCCTAAAAATCCATTATTAGAGGAATATATCTTCAGAAAACTGAAGATTTATTAGTTTGTTGGAAATGTCATAATCATATCACTGTAAACTAATTCTGTGGACACATTAAGGTGGTGGAGAACAATTAAATTTCATGTGATAACATTGAAAAATGTTTCTCCGATATTCTTCATGGAATAAGTGCCAAGGTAATCCTATACCGTCTTAAAAAATAATTATATATTATGTATTTAGAAGAGGAGAATTATATATGGAATATGCATCACATCTATTTGAGACAAAAATATATGTATACATTGGTAATGATAAATGTATAATGTGATATTCCAAATCCCATGTATGATGAAACTCACATATGTGGTTTATTTCAAAAGGGATTGACAATCCAAAACTCTGACAAGCCATAAAAATATTATGGAGTTGAGTTTTCTTGAGCTTGTTTGGTTATGATTGTGGGATATTGTCAACCAAAATAATAAATAGAAACATTTATTATAATATCATGGTTGATGTATTAAAACAATGGTGTGGATTATGCCTTTCATAAAAAGGAATGAGGCGTATAGTGGTATCACACTATAAAAGAGGATAACTAAATATATTACTGGTGAAAATATGTAAAATTTATTAATTAACAATTGGGAAAATTGATAATTCATCAAGCTAAAAAATATATTGAGAAGTGTTGAATTAATTATCATGTATTTTTTGTAAGAACACCCATGAAAACTGAGATAATGGAAAGACGAAATATCACAATCAACAACATTTACCAAAAATGTTGTTTGAAAAATATTTTCTAGAAATTTACTAGAAAGAAGTTCTTTATATAGAAATTTTTATCCCTAAAAGATCATTTTTAAATGAATTCTAAAGAGGAATATATATAAAAATTGTAATGTATAGAAACCAACAACTCAAGATGTTCTAATAGTTTAGCATTAAATTTCTTGTTCTTAATGAGGGGAAATAGATTTTATCATCATATAGATGAAATGATATTTCATGGATAGACATCAAAAATTAAATCTTATTGGTTTTATAACAAGTGAAATGAAAAAACATTTGATATAAATGAATTCATAGTTGTTGGAAGTATGAATATATATAATAAACATGAGTAAAACTCACTAGGAAAACAACAATTTTCTGAACCCAAAGTTATTGGGGAAGATCACTGTTTAGGGGGAGTTATAATTAATTAGGAGAACATTGATGAAGAATCAAATTTTAAATAATGTGGAAAAATTCTAGTTGTCTTATGAAGACAAATTAATAGTGATTAAATCACTAAAAGAAACATATATAGAGATCATATATAACTTATTCAAACTAAGAGAATGATATCACAATATCATCTATCTTTATTATCATACAACAATGAAAAAAATAACAAAGTAAAAAAATGAATATAGTTGGGTCCTAGATGGGAATGAAAATCTTGAACAAAAATATAAAAAGGACACACCATACGTTGTTTGAAGGCCAAGTGATAATAATGTCATTTGAACCAAGTAGTTGTTTTAAAATAATCCTAAGAAAGAAGGAAAGGTGATTCAAAACAAATAAAATCTTGTTCGCAAGGTGTATTCCAAAATTAAAGGAATGTACTTGGCTGAGACATATGATATTGGAGAAACAAACTAAAAAATTAGATTATTTATATCCATATTCATTCAAAAGGGCTTCAAAGTATCTCAAATGGATATAAAATAAACATCCATCAATGGTTTTATCGATGAAGAAGTGTATATTCCGAAACCAAATGGATTTCTGATTGTTGATGTTGAAGTAAAAGTATTGTTAATAAGGAAATAATTGTCTAGCCTCAAACAATCACTAGGGGAATGAGATTATTGGTCAGATAAATTTTCAAAGAAACTATGTTTTTATAGGGTAAAAGTTGATCAAAACCTATTTAATAAAAAGGATAAAGACCGATATTTATGGAGGGTTTTCTATGTTCATTGTAATGCCCCGTCCCCAGTTACCTGGAGTCGGTGCATTATTTTAGTCCATTTGCATGATTACAAGGAATCATGTCCCGAAGGACTAATGGGGTTAGCAGTCTTGGAAAATAGATTTCATACATTAACATTACATTACAATTTCCAACATAAAACACAGCGTAAATAGTTCTTTGAGAATGCCATTATTCCCGTTAGCTTAACCCTGCATATCAATCATAGTAAACTTCTTTGAATCATGGGAAAAATAAAACATAGAAAGGGGTGAGCTCAAATTCTTCGTAAGGGTAAGAAATACAGCAGAAAATGACAAAAATATTAAGCATGGTGAATAATTGAAACCACATGCCTCTACCAATAATAAACATGAATACTTTTATGGCAAGAATATGGTTTGAGTAAATAATTCCATAATAAAACATAATCATGGGAATTCTATAAGTCTAATAACCACATGAACCATCAATATTATTTCCATAATGAAGGAATGTATAATTCCAGACATTCTAAAACAGTTTGTCAAGGCCTCGGCCAAGACGTCTAAAAAGTATTAAGGCCTCAGCCAAAACCATAAATCAAATTGGGAAAAGGCCTTGACCAATTCCACATCTAGTTGTCTCATGAGACCTACCGATTTATCGAGGAGCTATAGCGGGCTCCACCCATCACTTACTATGTTTAATACATTCTTCATATGAAAAGGATGAAACTTAACATAAACATTCATATAAGAACTAGGATACGAAATGTCAATACTTTAAACATAAACCATGAATGGTATAAAAATAACACATCCACAGTCAAACATATCAAAATACCTTCAATACAATATGGAAGTTTTATATCATAATAAATCAACCTCAAAACATGTTTAAAATCTATTAGAGGATTTGACATAGATGGAAATGATTTGTAAAACTCTTTGATAGAAATACCTCGTTCCATGAAAACATTTAAAAGTCACAGAACTTGGAAAACAATTCAATTAAATAAATTTTTGAATCAAAGTGTCCCATACCACTTTCAATCTTTTGAAAGGAATTAACATTTTAAAAACATTCATGTCCATATTAATAAATCCTTAAAAACAATTTTGAAGACATGAACATTAATGAGAAAGATTTAGAAGAATAAATATTTAAAACATTTGACAAGTTGTTTTAGTAAAAAGTCCCTTAAAATAATCCCTTTGAAAACTCATTCATAAACCATGTACATGGATAATAAATATGTCCCAGTATATACTTACGTAAAAAAACCTTGGATAATAAAGAGATTGTGAAATTAACCCTTACCAATTTGGTATCTTACGAAACATACACCCCATGAAATTGGTATCATACAATGAATATGTAAATACACATACATTAAAGTGTATTACACAAAGAATACAATTAGGGGTAGTACAAACACTACACAAAAGGTAATAGTGGCAATAAGGCATGAATCTCACGGGAATAAGGAGTGAGATGAAAACCACTTACCTTGTACTTTACCTTTGTTGAGGGTAGGGTAATCTCCTATATAATGGTTAAATGATTTTTATTAAATTATACAAGAATAATATACATTAACATGATATCATATATGATCTTTTAACATTGTTTTGTTAATAATATCTTAGTATTATCGTCGTTTCGGGTGTTAACTTACTCGTTTTATTTTATATGTTTTGTTACATAAGCCATGTTTGTTATGGATAGGTTGTATCTTATACATATACAAAATTATATCATGTCCTTAAAAATTACTTTTAATCACAAAATTAGAATTAGGCTTGATTGGATATGATGGGGAATGAATCTCATCACGTTCGTGGAGACGGTAGTCCATACGTACGCACGAACACTACTTCCATTTAATTTTTCATTCTTAAAAGGAATAAAAATCAAATATTACATAGGTATATTATTATTACATTATAATATAATATCTTATATTTGTTACTTAAGTTCATTAATACCATCGTTTATATGTTCAATGTATGGTATAAACGAGTCATATCACTTTTAGGGGGCGGTAGTCCTCACTTCCTCAAATGAAATTATCGTATATATATACAACATGAAACAAATAATGGTATGCTATAAAATGGAATTACAGAAGCTTATATATAAAATAAATATAATAAATATCATATTTAATTATAGTTCCATCATAATGGCCACCATTAGAGGCGGTAGGAGATAATTGTACTATCATCGTTTCATGAGGCTTTTGGTTTCCATCCATAGAAACATTATGTTCTTCACCCATTAGATGGAGGTGTGTGTATGTGTAGTTATAATACTTATCATAACAGTATACTAGTATATTTAGGATATAGGTTTTGTTACAAAATTAAATAATAAGAATATTTTAGGGGTTGGAGGTGTAAAATTAATGAAAAGAATCTAAGAGAAATCGTTACCTTTAATTTGGGTAACTACTTTTGGTTTGAACCAAAAAGGACTCCTGAAGTGCCTTCTGCCTAAGGTGAGGCTTATCAGAGAAGGAGAGGGATGTAGGGAGCTTAATTGGTCCGAAGTGGGATGAACCAAAAGGGTTTAATGGTGCGAGGAATTGGTTATAAGTGGTGTCCTTTTATAAGGGGGAGGAGGGGCTCTTTAAGAAAAACATAAATAATTAATTTATAATAAATTAATATTATGTTTCTAATGGCTCAAAAGTGGATTATTCAAAGTCTAAGGTGGGGATGGGTCGAAATCCACTTAACCGATAGGTTTTAGATAGGTTTGGGTCATTTTATTAACCTTATATTTTTGTTTTAACCCTTAATAACTTAGTTTGGCATTTACCATGTCTCTTTGTATTTTTATATTATATGGTTAATAAACTTACTATAAACTTCCAAGAGACCCCCCAAGTGGTACATTAATGATAAAAATATCATTATATAAGTCCTTCGGCCGAACCTTATATTTTTAGGAATATAATATCAATTAATCTTATAATATTTGTTTTAAAAACTCTTTTATGTCAATTTTGACACTATTGAGTATTTTGTTTTTAATAAATTTACAAAAGCATTATCACTTCGAAAAAAATTCATATAACCAGTACTAATATGTCATAGTAATATATAAAAGTAGTGTAATTCATAAAAAGTTTCAAATTACTTTTATTTTGATATTTATAATATCAATTATTTGATTATTTCGTTAATAAGGAAAATATTGCATCATTATTGTGTCGTAAATAAATTTAATTATTAAATGTCTAAAAATTATAAATAAAATATCATTATGTAGGAAATTGTTTTTTATTTCTAATGAATATTTATAGTTGAAAATATAACATATATAACCCTATGTAAAAATTGTTTTGGTAAAAGATATATGCTTATGTCATTTTTGTATTTACCTTAACTTATTTAATATAATGTGTCCCTATCACCTACAAGTGGCTCCATCAGGTCCCAAAATTGACCCGAAAATGGCCATGGTCGGACACATACCCAAAAAAAGGTTAGGACATGCTTTAGGGTAATTTATTATTATTATAATGTTAATTTTTACCCGTATTTACCATATTTACCCTTTAATCATGGTAAATATAATATTTACCGAAATAATTATTCAAAATGTCTAAAAATAAAATTTACCTATTTAAAAAATTTGTACAACCTGATTCCAAATATGGAATCCATGTTTCAAAATTCAAAACACATAAGTGGTAGAAATTAATTTAAAATTAATTCCCGCTGTCAAAACAAAAAGCTTGTCTTTAGGAAACAATAACTATCAAGAGATTGACACTTGTTTATGTCCGGTTTAAATGTAAAACTATGTCCAATGAGAAAAATTGGATTAAATGGTAAAAATATATTCTATATATAATTTAAAACCACTCAAACTCTGAATTTATCACTATTAATTATTTCTATTAAAAAAAATTTAATTATAATTTAGTAATTTTCACTATTCATCAAAATATGAAAGTTATCCAAAAAGTACCAAAATTTCACCCTGATCTAATTTCGATATTCCGAATCCAAAAATGAAGTCCATTTTGAATGATTAAATTTATAAAATTTCAAAAAGTGGGTCTTACTATTCATAACGATTAGTTTGATTGGTTGTGGTGTGTGTTAGAACTCAAAATTGCGTAAAACACACGCTACTATATTATTCAAAGAGAAGAGTACCATGGAAGCTTGGGGTGTTACATTCTCCCCTCCTTCAATAAATCTCATCCTCTCAATTTATACTCAGTATTGGAAACATGGGGTTGACATTTCCAAATATCTTAGTTGAAATCCAATATTGAAAAATGGATTAATGATGCCTCTATTGAAAATAGAGAGTGATAAGTATGAAGGTCACAAAAAATAACACATACTAGGGTTCCATGTAGGAAAATATGTATATGGAAGTGAAATATAACCATCAATATCTGATGGAGAGAGGTAGTGAACATGGCTATGAAAAGGCCAACAGTTACAAAGCCATAAATTTGTGATGATCTAAGGTACCATCTAGGACAACATTTTTATTCTAAGTTCATTTTATAAATGTTGTGTAATTTATATATGATATTTTATATTATAATAAGGAGATATAGTTACTTTATAATTAGTGTTTTATACATTAATAAATTTCTAACATAAACTCATCTTTCACCTCAAAACATAATACAACTCAAAAATACTCTATTTATCCTAATGGTATAGGGTTCCAAATATAATGAATTCATAATTCACATATCAGACCCTTTAAAAAAAGAAACTACATTATACCATCCAGGAACTTCACGTAGTCCAGTGGTAGCTGATAAATCCCAATTGAACTATGGTTGTGAGTTCGATTCCCGTAGCTTTGTCCGACGCGACGGCTCGTCACACGGTCTGTGTGTTGTCCTTTTATAAAAATCCAAAAATAAACGTTCAAACCTAATCCCTTCCAACCATTAGACTTATCCAATATTCTTCTGTAAAATCTCAGTCAAAAATTTATATGAAAGTTAAACATAATGTAGATCCTTTATACCTCGTAATAATATGTGAATACCTTCATGATGTATTCTTTTAAAACACTAAAACATCATGAATTACTATAAAACCTTATTGATTACATTCATGCTCCCTTATTCATTATAGAATACTGGATATACTTTGTCCATCCAAAAATTTTGTAAACTCTAACAATGATGGAATATACAAATCTTTAATTAGTTTCAATGCATTCAAGAAAATCCAATATAATTTACCCAAATCAACCATATCTTATTACAAAATCAGTACCTAAATATTACGACCATATTAAGGTTTATCATTCCTTCAACAATGTAAATTTCAAAAAGTTTAACTTGCTATAGAGTCACTTTTCTTAGTACCATAAAATCTCAAATCCTCAGTGAAATAGTACTGCAGTACAATGTTTATTTTATTCCAGTACATCATTGATACAACACATCAATGAAATAATTAAAATATAAAAACATAATCACACTAGTCATGTCTCTTCATCTGTGGTATTATCATAACATGATTATTATCCAATAGAATCATTTACGGTATAGTCTGATGACTGGGACATTGGATCGCGTAGTGTCCAAACACCTTGCAGAAGAGGCATTATACATGTGAAACCTTTTTCTTACCCTTACAGTCACATACTTGGTGTCCTTTTTCTCTACACTTATAACATACTCCCATTCCCTTCAAGATTTTTCCAAGGTGATTCTTTCTATAGTTATCACATATGGGAAAATACTTCATTACCTTATTCCCTTTATATGTCCTTCTCTATACCATCCTTTCCTTCTCTGGCTTCCCTTCAAAGCCACAGGACATCGAGAATTCGTTACTTATCTTATCAACACATGATACTATTTCTTCATATGATGATAATACGTGGGAGACTATTTCCCTTCTAAACTCTCTCTTAATACTATGATAGATATGATATTTATTACTCTTTGGATCACGCGTATTGCTGGAGTTCTCATTCCTTCTACTGGGCGCCATTTCTAAACAATGGCATACACTTGATTATTTTATGAATAACAATACCTAATCCCAAACTTTTAAAACACATAACATAAATTAAATAGTTTATGGATATAATCCATAATCGAAAAAATTTCTTCTTTTATGAAGTATAAACTCACAAACTCTTCATAACTGTTTGTAAAGAAAATGAGAATTATCCTAAGAATATCCCCTAGGAGTGTCGTAACCAAGAGTAAAACAAGGTTTGTTGTCGTGAACTAGTTCCTGTTCAAGTCTTGCTTAAAGAGGTGTTTTTGGGTTTTACCCCTAGGTACATCTGTCCCAGAGCCACCTCTACCTGATCGTATCCAGACAGGGATGTATTGCTCAGAAAATTTACAAAATATCTACAATATCAAAATTCTAGGAAGATCTTCTCTACTAATCCTCAATGTCTATCTTAGGTCTATGTTCTCTAATCAGAGATTATCTAAATATAGCTTCCAAGTTTATTGATAAAATTTCTCTGATACCAACTATAACGCCCTAACCCCAATTACCCGGAGTTAGTGTATTATTTTAATACATTGACATGATTACAAGGAATCAAGTCCCGAAGGACCGATCGGTTTAACAGTCTTGGAAAAAAGATTACATAGAGTAAAATTACATTACAATTTCAAACATAAAACACAACATAAATAGTTCATTGATAATTACATTATTCCCTTTAGCTTAACCCTACATATCAATCATAATACACTTCATGGAATCCTGGGAAAAACAAAAGATATAAAGGGGTGAGCACAAACGCTCAGTAAGGGTAAACAATACAGTGGAAAATGACATAAATATTAATCATGGTGAATAATTGAAACCACATGCCTTTACCAATAATAAACATGAATACTTTTATGGCAAGAATATGAGTTGAGTAAATAATGCCATAATAAAACAAAATCATGTGTATTCTACTAGTCGAATAGCCACATGAACCATAAATATTATTTCCATAATGAGGGAATGTTTAATGCTAGACATTCTAAAACATTTTGTCAAGGACTCGACAAAGACGTCTAAAAATGATTAAGGCCTCAGCCAAAACCATAAATCAAATTGGGAAAAGGCCTCGACCAATTCCACATCTAGTTGTCTCATGAGACCTACCGATGCATCGAGGAGATATAGCGGGCTCCACCCGTCAATTACTACATCCAATACATTCTTTATATGGAATGGATGAAACTTAACATAAAAATTCGTTTAAGAACTATGATACGAAATGTCAATACTTTAACCACAAACCATCAATGGTATAAAAATAACACATCCAAAGTCAAACATATCACAAAACCGTCAATACAATAGGGATGTGTTTTACCATAATAAATCAACTTCAAAACAAGTTTAAAATCCAATAAAGGATTTGAAATAGATGGAAATGATTTGTAAAACTATTTGATAGAAATACCCATTTTCATGAAAACATTTAAAAGTCACACAATTTTGAAAATAAGTCATTTAAATACATTTTTTAATAATAGTGTCCCATACCACTTTGATACTTTTGAAAGGAATTAACATTTTTAAAACATTCATGTCCATATAAATAAATCCTTAAAATCCATTTTGAATACATGAACATTAATGAGAAATATTTAGAATAATAAATATTTAAAACATTTTAAATGTTGTTTTAGTAAAATGTCCATTAAAATAATCCCTTTGAAAACTCTTTTATAAAACATGGACATGGATAATATATATGTCCCTGTAGATACTTAGTAAAAACAACCTCGGATAATAAAGAGATAGCGAAATTAACCCTTACCAATTTGGTAACTTACAAAACATACACCCCATGAAATATGTATCATACAATTAAATTGTCAATACACATAAATGAAAGTGTATTACACAAAGAATACAAATATGGGAAGTACATACACCACACAAAAGGTAATAGTGGCAATATGGCATGAATCTCAAGGGAATAAGGAGTGAGATGAAAACCCCTTACCTTGTACTTTTTCTTTGTCGAGGGTAGGGTAATATACTGTATAATGGTTAAATTATTGTTATTAAATTATACAAGAATAATATACATTAATATGATATCATATTTGATCTTTTAACATTGCTTTGTTAATAATATCTTAGTATTATCGTCATTTCGGGTGTTAACTTACTCGTTTTATTTTATATGTTTTGTTACATAAGTCGTGTATGTTATGGATAGTTTGTATCTTATAAATATACAGAATGATATCAAGCAGTTAAACATTATTTTTAATCATAAAATGATAATTAGACTTGAATTGATACGATGGGGAATGAATCTCATCGCGTTCTTGGTGACGGTAGTCCGTACGTACGCACGAACGCTACTTCCATTTCATTTTTCATTTTTAGAAGGAATAAAAACCAAATAATACATAGGTATATTATTATTCTAGTATAATATAATATCTTATATGTGTTACTTAAGTTCATTATTACCATCCTATATATTTTCCATGTAGGGTATAAACAAGTCATATCACTTTGAGGTGGCGGTAGTCCGCACTTCCTCAAATAAAATTATCGTATATGTTTACAACATGAAACGAATAATGGTATACAATAAAATGGAATTACAGAATCTTATATATAAAATAATTATAATTAATATCATATTTAATTATAGTGACATCATAATGGCCACCATGATAGGCGGTATGAGATAATTGAACAATCATCGTTTCGTGAGGCATTTGGTTGCCATTCACAGAAACATTATGTTCTTCACCCATTAGATGGAGGTGTGTGTAAGTGTAGTTCGAATACATCTCATAATAATATCATAGTATATTTAGGATACTGGTTTTGTTACAAAAGAAAAGTATAAGAAGATTTTAGGGGTTGGAGGAGTAAAATGAAAGAAAAGAACGTAGGAGAAATCGTTACCTTTAATTTGGGTAAATCCCATTGGTTTGAACCAAAAAAAATCTTGAAGTGCCTTCTGCCTAAGGTAAGGCTTCTAGGAGGAGAAGATGTATGTAGGGAGATTAATTGGGAAGAGGTTGGATGAGCCAAAAGGCTTAAAAGGTGTGAGGAATTGGTTAGAAGTGGTGTCCTTTTATAAGGGGGAGGTTGGGTTCTTTAGAAAAAACATAAAGTATTAATTTATAATAAATTCCAATTCGGTTTATAATGGATACAAAGTGTATTATTCAAGGGTTGGTTTGAAATACACTTAACCAATATGTTTTATAATGGGTTGGGACACTTTATTGACCTTATATTTTAGTTTTATCCCTTAGTTAATTATTTTGACATTTACCATTTTTCTTTGTATTTTTATATTATATGGTTAATAAACTTACTATAAACATCCAAGATACCCCCAAGTGGTCCATTAATGATTCATATATCATGATATAAGTACTTTGGCCGAACCTTATATTTTTATGAATATAATATCAATTAATCATATAATATGTTTTTAAAAAACTCTTTTATGTCAATTTTGACACTATTGAGAATTTTGTTTTTGATAAATTTACAACAACATTATTAATTCGAACCAAATTCATATTACCAGTACTAATATGTCATAGAAACTTATAAAATTAGTGTAATTTATAAAAAGTTTCAAATTACATTTATTTTTATATTTATAATATGAATTATTTGATTATTTCATTAATAAGGAAAATATTGGATCATTATTGTTTCATAAATAAATTTAATTATTAAATTTCTAAAAATTATAAATAAAATACCATTATGTAGGAAATATTTTTAGATTTATAATTAATATTTATAGTCGAAAATATAACATATTTAACCCTATGTAAAAATTGTTTTTCTAAAAGATATATGCTTATGTCATTTTTGTATTTACTTTAACTTAATTAATATAAAGTGTCCCTATCACCTACAAGTAGCTCCCTGGGGTCCCAAAATCGACCCAAAAATGTCCATGGTCAGACGTGTATCCACAAATAAGGTTTGAACACGTTTTAGGGTAATTTATTATTATTATAATTTTTTTACCCTTATTTACCAGTTTTACCCTTTAACCATTATAAATAAAATATTTACCGAAGTAATTATTCAAAATGTATAAAAATAAAAGTTACCTATTTACACAATTTGAACATCCTGATTCCAAATATGGAATCCATTTTCCATAATTCAAAACACATAAGTGGCTGAAAATAATTAAAAATTAATTCCCCCTGTCAAATCAAAAAGTGTATTTTTTAAGAAACAATAACTATCAAAAGATTGACACTTGTTTATGTCCGGTTTAAATGTGAAATAATGTTCAACGAGAAAAATTGGATTAAATGGTAAAAATATATTCTAAATATAATTTAAAACCATCCAAATTCATAAATTATCACTATTAATTATTTCGATTAAAAAAGTTATTTTTAAATAATATTTTGTAATTTTCACTATTCATCAAAATATGAAGGTTATCCGAAAAGTACCAAAATTTTACCCTAAGTTAATTTCAATATTTAAAATCCAAAAATGAAGTCCATTTTGAAAGATAAAATTTATAAAATTACAAAATGTGGGTATTACTATTCATAACGGCTAGTTTGATTTGTTGGGGTGTGTGTTAGAACTCGAAGTTGCGTACAACACACGCTACTGTATTATTCAACTAGAAACATACCGTGGAAGCATGGGTTGTTACATTCTCCCCTCATTCGATAAATTGCGTCCTCATAATTTATGATTGTTATTGGAAACTTGGGGTTGACATTTCAAAATATCTTAGTTGAAATCCCACATCCAAAAATGGATTAATGAGACCTCTATTGAAAATAATGAGTGCTAAGTATGAAGGTCACCGAAAATAACACATACTAGGGTTACTTGTACGAAAATATGGATATGGAAGAGAAATATAACCATCAATATCTGATGGAGAGAGGTAGAGAACATGGCTATGAAAAGGCCAACAATCATAAATCCATAAATTTGTGAGGATCTAAGGTACCCTCTAGGACAATATTTTTGTTCTAAGTTCATTTTCTTAATGTTGTGGAATTTATTTATGAGATTAGATAAGATCACAAGGAGATATAGTTACTTTATAATTACAATTTTATCCATTAATAAATTTCTTCCACAAACTCATCTTTCACCTCAAAACATAACATAACTCAAAAATAATCTATTTATCCTAATAGAATAGGGTTCCAAATATAATTAATTCATAATTCACATATCAGACATTTTAAAAAAGGAAACTACATTATACCATCCATGAACTTCACGTAGTCTAGTGGTAGGCAACAAATCCCAATTGCACTGTGGTTGTGGGTTCGATTCCTGCAGCTTTGTCTGACGCGACGGGTCGTCACATAGTCTGTGTGTTGTCCTTTTATAAAAATCCAAAAATAACCTTTAAAACCTAATCCCTTACAACCTTTATACTTATCCAAAATACATATGTAAACTCTCAGTCCAAAATTTATATGAAAGTTAACCATAATGTAGATCCTTTTTACCTCGTAATAGAATGTGAATACCTTCATCATGTATTCTTTTAAAACACTAAAACATCCTGAATTACGATAAAACCTTATTGATTACATTCATGCTCAATATTACTTATAGAATACTGGATATACTTTATCCGTCGAAAAATGTTGTAAACACCAACAATGATGGAATATACAAACCTTTAATCGGTTTCAAGGAAGTCAAGAATATCCAATACAATTTACCCAAATCAACAGTATCTTATTCCAAAAATCAGTACCTCAATATTAGGACCATATTAAGGTTTATCATTCCTTCAAACATGTAATTTCCAAAATGTTTAACTTGTTGTAGTGTCACTTTTGTTAGTACCATAAAATCTCAAATCCTCAATGAAATAATACTGCAGTACAATCCTTATTTATTTCCAGTACATCATTAATACAACACTACAATGAAATAATTACAAAATAAAAACATAATAACACTATTCATTCCCCTTCATCTGTGGTAGTATCATAACTTGATTATTAGCCAATAGCATCATTTGCGGCCCAATCTGATGACTGCGACATTGGTTCACATAGTGTCCGAACTCCTTGCAGATGAGGCATTTTACAAGTGAAATCATTTTCTTACCCTTGTAGTCACGTACTTGGTGTCCTTTTTCTCCATACATATAACATACTCCTATTACCTTCAAGGATTTTCCAAGGTGATTTTTTCTACAGTTATCACATATGAGAAAATAATTCTTTACCTTATTCCCTTTATCTATCTTCCTCTCTACCATACTTTCCTTCTCTGGCTTCCGTTCAAAGCCGTAAGACTCTGAGAATTATTTACTTATCTTATCAACACATGATACTATTTCTTCATAGGATGATAATACGTGGGAGACAATTTCACTTCTAAACTATGGATTTAGACCATGAAAGATATGATATTTATTACTCTTTGGATCACGCATATTGCTGGAGTTATCATTCCTTCAACTGGGCACCATTTCTAAACAAAGCCATACACTAGATTAGTTTATGAATCGCAATACCTATTCCCAAAAATGTAAAACACTTAACATAAATTAAATATTATATGGATAAAATCTATAATCATAAAAATGACTTCTTTGAGGAAATATATACTCCTAAACACTTCATAATGGTCTATGAAGAAAATGAGAATTATACTAATCATATCCCTCGGGAGTGTCGTAACAAAGAGTGCAGCAAGGCCCGCTGTCGTGCACCAGTTGAAGTTTGAGTCTAGCTCAAAGCGGTGTTTTCGGGATTTACCCCTAGGTACATCTGTGCCAGAGCTGCCTCTACCTGCTCGTATCCAGATAGGTATGTATTGCTCAGAAAACTCACAAAATCTCTACAATATCAAAATTCTACGAAGTTTTTCTATACTAATCCTCAAATTCTATCTTAGGGATATGTGCTCTAATCAGATTTTATCTAAATCTAGCTTCAAATTTTATTGCTAAACGTCCTCTGATACCAACTGTAATGCCCCGACCACAGTTACCCGGAGTCGGTGCATTATTTTAATACATTGGCATGATTACAAGGAATCAAGTCCCAAAGGACTAATCGGTTTAGCAGTCTTGGAAAATAGATTACGTACATTAACATTATATTACAATTTCAAACATAAAACACAATGTAAATAGTACTTTGAGAACTCCATTATTCCATTTTTCTTAACCCTGCATATCAATCATAATACAATTCTTGGAATCCTGGGAAAAATAAAACATAGAAAGGGGTGAGCTCAAACGCTCACTAAGGGTAAGAAATATGGCGGAAAATGACATAAACATTAAGCATGGTAAATAATTGAAACCACATGCCTTTACTAATAATAAACATGAATAATTTTATAAAAAGAATATGAGTTGAGTAAATAATGCCATAATAAAACATAATCATGGGTATTCTACTAGTCGAATAACCACAAGAGCCATCAATATTATTTCCATAATGAGGGAATGTATAATGCTATACATTCTAAAACATTTTTTCAAGGCCTCGGCCAAGACACCTTAAAATGATTAAGTCCTCGACCAAAACCATAAATCTAATTGGGAAAAGGCCTCAGCCAATTCCACATCTAGTGGTCTCATGAGACCTACCGATGCATCGTGGAGCTATAGCGTGCTCCACCCATCACTTACTATGTATAATACATTCCTCATATGAAAAGGATGAAACTTAACAAAAACAATCGTATAAGAACTAGGATACGAAATGTCAATACTTTAACCTTATACCATGAATGGTATAAAAATAAAACCTCCACATTCAAACATTTCATAAAACCTTCAATACAATATGGATGTTTTGTATCATAATAAATCAACTTCAAAACAAGTTTAAAATCCATTAAAGGATTTGACATAGAAGGAAATGATTTTTAAAACTCTTTGATAGAAATACCCCATTTCATGAAAACATTTAAAAGTCACACAATTTGGAAAAGAAGTAATTTAATGACATTTTTTAATCAAAGTGTGCCATACCACTTTGAAACTTTTGAAAGGAATTAACATTTTAAAAACGTTCATGTCCATATAAATAAATTCTTAAACTCCATTTTGAAGACACGAACATTAATGAGAAATATTTAGAAGAATAAATATTTAAAACATTTGAAATGTGGTTTTAGTAAAAAGTACCTTAAAATAATCCCTTTGAAAGCTCTTTCATAAATCATGGACATGGATAATAAATAGGTCCCAGTAGATACTTACGTAAAAACATCCTCGTATAATAAAAAGATTGCGAAATTAACCCTTACCAATTTGGTAACATACGAATCATACACCCCATAAATGAGGTATCATACAATGAATATGTAAATACACATAAATTAAAGTGTATTACACAAAGAATACAATTATGGGCAGTACATACACCACACAAAAATAAATAGTGGAAATATGGCATGAATCTCATGGGAATAAGGAGTGATACGAAAACCACTTACCTTGTACTTTTCCTTTGTTGAGGGTAGGGTAATATACTGTATAATGGTTAAATGATTGTTATTCTATTATACAAGAATAATATACATTAATATGATATCATATATGATCTTTTAACATTGCTTTTTTAACAATATCTTAATATTATGGTCATTTCGGGTGTTAACTTACTCGTTTTATTTTATATGTTTTGTTACATATGACATGTTTGTCATGGATAGGTTGTATCTTATACATATCCAGAATGATATAAAGTCCTTAAACATTATTTTTTATCATAAAATGAGAATTATACTTGAATGGATACAATGAGGAATGAATCTCAGCATGTTCGTGGAGATGGTAGTCCGTATGTACGCACGAACGCTACTTCGATTTCTTTTTTCATTTTTAAAAGGAATAAAAATAAATAATAAATAGGTATATTATTATTCCAGTATAATATAATTTCTTATATGTGTTACTTAAGTTCACTAATACCATACTTTATATGTTCCATGTATGGTATAAACGAGTCAAATCACTTTGAGGGGGCAGTAGTCTACACTTCATCAAATTAAATTATAGTATATATATACAACATGAAACGAATAATGGTATGATATAAAATGAAATTTCAGAAGCTTATATATAAAATAAATATAATTAATATCATATTTAATTATAGTTCCATCATAATGTCCACCATGAGAGTCGGTATGAGATAATTGAACAATCATCGTTTCGTGAGGTGTTTGGTTTCCATCCATTGAAACATTATGTTCTTCACCCATGAGATGGAGGTGTGTGTATGTTTAGTTAGAATACTCATCATAAAAATATACTAGTTTATTTAGGATATTGGGTTTTTTACAAAAGAAAATAATACGAAGATTTTAGGGGTTGGAGGAGTAAAATAAAAGAAAAGAAGCTAAGAGAAATTGTTACCTTTAATTTGGATAACTTCATTTGGTTTGAACCAAACAAGACTCTTGAAGTGCCTTATGCCTAAGGTGAGGATTATAGGACGAGGAGAGGGATGTAGGGTGCTTTATTGGTAAGAGGATGGATGATCCAAAAGGCTTGAAAGATGTAAGGAATTGGTTAGAAGTGGTGTCCTTTTATAAGGGGGAGGAGGGCTGTTTAGAAAAAACATAAAGTATTAATTTATAATAAATTTATATTCGGTTGATAATGGCTCCAAAGTGTATTATTCAAAGTCTATGGTGGGTATGTGTAGAAATCCACTTAACCAATAGGTTTTAGATAGGTTTGGGTCAGTATATTAACCTTATATTTTAGTTTTAACCCTTAGTTACTTAGTTTGACATTTACCATGTCTTTTTGTATTTTTATATTATATGGTTCATAAACTTACTATAGGCTTCCAAGAGACCCCCAAGTGGTCCATTAATGATAAAAATATCTGGATATAAGTCCTTTGGCCAAACCTTATATTTTTAGGAATATAATATTGATTAATCATATAATATTTGTTTTAAAAAGTATTTTATGTCAATTTTGACACTATTGAGTATTTTGTTTTTGATAAATTCACAACAACATTATTACTTCAAACCAAATTCATATAACTAGTCCTAATATGTCATAGTAACCTATAAAGTTTTTGGAATTCATAAAAAGTTTCAAATTATATTTATTTTGATATTTATAATATCAATTGTTTGATTCTTTCATTAATAATTAAAACACTGCATCATTATTGTATCATAAATAAATTTAATTATTAAATGTCTCAAAAATATAAATAAAAAACCATTTGTAGGAAATAGTTTTATATTTTTAATGAATATTTATAGTAGAAAATATAACATATATAACCTTTTGTAAAAATTGTTTTTCCAAAAGATATATTCTTATTTTATTTTTTTATTTACTTTAACTTAATTAATATAAAGTATCCCTATCACCTACAATTGGCTCCACGGGGTCCCAAAATCAACCAAAAGATGCCCATGGTTGGAAATGTATCTGACAATAAGTTTTGGACATGTTTTAGGGTAATTTATTATTATTATTATAAAATTATGTTTTACCCTTATTTACCAGATTTACCCTTTAACCATGGTAAATAAAATATTTACCGAAGTAATTATTCAAAATGTCTAAAAATAAAAGTTACCTATTTACACAATTTGGAATTCCTGATTTAAAATATTGGAATCTATTCATCAAAATTCAAAACACAGAAGTGGCAAAAAAAATTTAAAATCAATTCCCGCTGTCAAAACAAAAAGCGTATTTTTAAGGAACAATAAATATCAAAATATTGACACTATTTTATGTATGGTTTAAATGTGAAATTATGTACAATAAGAAACATTTGATTAAATGGTAAAAATAAATTCTAAATATAATTTAAAACCACACAAATTCATAATTTATCACTATTAATTATTTTGATTAAAAAAGTTGTTTTTAATTAAAATTTAGTAATTTTCTCTATTCAACAAAATATAAAAGTTATCCGAAGAGTAAAAAAATTTCACCCTAAGATAATATCGAAATTAAGAATCCAAAAATGAATTCCATTTTGAATGATAAAATGTATAAAATTTTAAAAAATGTGTATTACTATTCATAACGGCTAGTTTGATTGGTTGTGGTGTGTGTAAAACTCGAAGTTGCATACAACACATGCTATTGTATTTTAAAAAGAGAAGCGTACTGTGGAAGCTTGGGGTGTTACATTCTCCCCTCATTCAGAAAATTGCTTCCTCACAATTTATGCTCGGTATTGGAAACTTGGGGTTGACATTTCAAAATATCTTAGTTGAAATCCTACATCAAAAAATGGATTAATGAGGCCTCTATAGAAAATAAAGAGTGATAAGTATGAAGGTCACCGAAAATAACACATATTAGGGTTCCATGTAGGAAAATATGGATATGGAAGAGAAATATAACAATCAATATCTGATGGAGAGTGGTAGAGAACATAGCTATAAAAAGGCCAAGAATCACAAAGCTATAAATTTGTGATGATCTAAGGTACCATATAGGATAACATTTTTGTTCTAAGTTCATTTTCTTAATGGTGTGGGATTTATTTATGATATTGGAAAAGATAATAAGGAGATATAATTACATTATAATTAGAGTTTTATCCATTAATAAATTTCTACTACAAACTCATCTTTCACCTCAAAACATAATATAACTCAAAAATAATCTATTTATCGTAATGGTATAGGGTTCCAAATATAATGAATTCATAATTCAAATATCAGACCTTTTAAAAAAAGAAACTACATTATACCATCCATGAGCTTCAAATAGTCTATTGGTAGGAGATAAATCCCAATTTCACTATGGTTGTGGGTTCAATTCACTCATCTTTGTCAGATGCGACTGGTCATCACACGGTCTGCATGATGTCATTTTATAAAAATCCAAAAATATCCTTTCAAACATAATACCTTCCAACCTTTATACTTATCCAAAATACTTCTATAAACTCTCGGTCCAAAATTTATATAAAAGTTAAACATAATGTAGATCATTTTTACCTTGTACTATCATGTGAATAACTTCATCATGTATTCTTTTAAAACACTAAAACATCCGGAATTACCATAAAACCTTATTGATTACATTAATGGTTTCTTATTTCTTATAGAATACTGGATATACTTTATCCATCCAAAAATGTTGTAAACTCCAAAAATGATGGAATATACAAATCTTTAATGAGTTTCAAGGTAGTCAAGAATATCAAATTCAATTTCCCCAAATCAACCATATCTTATTCCAAATTTCATACCTCAATATTAGGACCATATTAAGGTTTATATTCCCTTCAACCATGTAATTTACAAAATATTTAACTTGCTGTAGATTCCCTTTTCTTAGTACCACAAAATCAGAAATCCTTAATGAAATAATACTGCAGTACAATCCTTATTTATTTCTAGTACATCATTGATACAACACTTCAATGAAATAATTACAAAATAAAAACATAATAACACTAGTCATTTATATTCATCTGTGGTTGTATGATAACTTGATTATTACCCAATATCATCATTTGCGGCATAGTCTGATGAATGGGACATTGGTTCACGTAATGTCCAAACTCCTTGCAGATGAGTCATTGTACATGTGAAACATTTTTCTTACCTTTATAGTCACGTACTTGGTGTCCTTTTTCTCTACACTTATAACGTACTCCCATTCCCTTCATGAATTTTCCAAGGTGATTAATTCTACAGTTATCACATATGGGAAAACCCTTCTTTACCTTATTCCCTTTATCTGTCCTTATCTCTACCATCCTTTCCTTCTCTGTCTTCCCTTCAAAGCCATAGGTCTCCGAGAGTTCTTTACCTATCTTATCAACACATGATACTATTTCTTCATATGATGATAATACGTGGGAGACAATTTCCCTTCTAAACTTTGACTTAAGAACATTAAAGATATGAGCTTTATTACTCTTTGGATCACGCATATTGCTCAAGTTCTCATTCCATATACTGGGCGCCATTTCTAAACAATGACATACACTAGATTAGTTTATGAATAGAAATACCTAATCCCAAACTTGTAAAACACTAAACATAAATTAAAAAGTTTATGGATATAATCCATAATCATAAAAATGTCTTATTTGAGTAAGTATATACTCATAAACCCTTCATAATGGTTTTTAAAGAAAATGATAATTATCCTAAGCATATCCCCCGAGAGTGTCGTAACCAAGAGTGTAGAAGGGCCCGTTGTCGTGCAGCAGTTCCTGTTCGAGTCAAGCTCAAAGCAGTGTTTTTGGGTTTTACCCCTAGGTACATCTGTGGTAGAGCCGCCTCTACCTATTCGTATCCAGACTAGGATGTATTTCTCAGAAAACTCACAAAATCTCTATAATATCAAATTTCTAGGAAGTTATTCTCTACTAATACTCAATGTCTATCATAGGGCTATGTGCTCTAATAAGAGTTTATCTAAATCTAGCTTCCAAGGTTATTGCTAAACTTCCTCTGATACCAACTGTAATGCCCCAACCCTAGTTACCCAGAGTCGGTGCATTATTTTAAAACATTGGCTTGATTACAAGGAATGAAGTCCCGAAGGACCAATCAGTTTAGAAGTCTTGTAAAATAGATTACATACATTTACATTACATTACAATTTCAAACATAAAACACAGTGTAAATAGTTCTTTGAGAACACCATTATTCCCTTTAGCTTAACCCTGAATATCAATCGTAATACACTTCTTGGAATCCTTGGAAAAACAAAACATAGAAAGCGGTTAGCTCAAACGCTCAGTAAGGGTAAGCAATACAATGTAAAATGACATAAATATTAACCATGGTGAATAATTGAAACCACATGACTTTACCAATAATAAACATGAATAATTTTATGGAAAGAATATGAGTTGAGTAAATAATTCTATAGTAAAACATAATCATTGGTATTCTACTCGTCAAATTACCACATGAAACATCAATATTATTTCCATAATGAGGGAATGTATAATCCCAGACATTCTAAAACATTTTGTCAATGCCTCGACCAAGACATCTAAAAATGATTAAGGCATCAGCCAAAACCATAAATCAAATTGGGAAAAGGCCTCAACCAATTCCATGTCTAGTTGTCTCATGAGACCTACCGATGCATCGAGGAGCTATAGTGGGCTCCACCAATCACTTACTATGTCTAATACATTCCTCATATGAAAAGGATGAAACTTAACAAAAACATTTGTATAGGAACTCGGATACGAAATGTCAATACCTTAACCATAAACTATGAATGGTGTAAAAATAACACATCCATAGTCAAACATATCACAAAACCTTCAATACAATACGGTTAGTTTGTATCATAATAAATCAACTTCAAAACAATATTAAATTCCATTGAAGTATTTGACATATATATGGAAATTATTTGTAAAAATCTTTGATAGAAATACCCCTTTTCATGAAAACATTTAAAAGTCCCGCAATTTGGAAAATAAGTCATTTGAAGGAATTTTTGAATCAAATTGTCCCATACCACTTTGAATCTTTTGAAAGGAATTAACATTTTAAAAACATTCTTGTCCATATAAATAAATCCTTAAAAACCATTTTGAAGACATGAAAATTAATGAGAATGATTTAGAAGAATAAATATTTAAAACATTTGAAATGTTGTTTTAGTAAAAAATCCCTTTAAAAAATCCCTTTGAAAACTTTTTCATTAAACATGGACATGGATAAGAGATATGTCCCAGTAGATACGTAAAAACAACCTCGGATAATAAAAAGATTGTGAATTAACCCTTAACAATTTGGTAACATACGAAACATACACCCCATCAAAGAGTTATCATACAATGAATATGTAAATACACATAAATTAAAGTTTATTACACAAATAATACAATTATGGGCATTACATTCACCACATAAATGGTAATAGTGGCAATAAGGCATGAATCTCACGGGAATAAGGAGTGAGATGAAAACCCCTTACCTTGTCATTTTCCTTTGTAGAGGGTATGGTAATCTCTTGTATAATGGTTAAATGATTTTTATTAAATTATACATTAATAATATACATTAATATGATATCATATATGATCTTTTAACATAGCTTTGTTAATAATATCTTAGTATTATTGTAGTTTCGGGTGTTAACTTACTCGTTTTATTTTATATGTTTTGTTTCATAAGATGTGTTTCTAATGGATAGGTTTTATATTATACATATCCATAATGATATCATGTCATTAATCATTATTTTTAATCATAAAATGAGAATTATACTTGAATGGATACGATGGGGAAGGAATCTCATCGCGTTCGTGGAGACGGTAGTCCGTACGTACACACAAACGCTACTTCCATTTCATTTTTCATTTTTAAAAGGAATAAAAACCAAATAATACATAGGTATATTATTATTATAGTATAATATAATATCTTATATGTGTTACTTAAGTTCATTAATACCATCTTTTATATGTTCCATGTATGGTATAAATGAGTCATATCACTTTGAGGGGGCGGTAGTCCGCACTTCCTCAAATGAAATTATCGTATATATATAGAACTTGAAACGAATAATGGTATGATATAAAAAAGAATTAAAGAAGATTATATATAAAATAAATATAATTAATATCATATTTAATTGTAGTTAAATCATAATGGCCACCATGAGAGGAGGTAGGAGATAATTGAACAATCATCGTTTCGTGAGGCGTTTGGTTTCCATCCACAGAAACATTATGTTATTCACCCATTAGATGGAGGTGTGTGTAAGTTTAGTTCGAATACATCTCATAAAAATATCCTAGAATATTTAGGATACATTTTTTGTTACAAAAGAAATGAATATGAAGATTTTAGGGGTTGTTGGAGTAAAATAAAAGAAAAGAAGCTAAGAGAAATTGTTACATTTAATTTGGGTAACTCCCTTTGGTTTGAACCAAAAAGGACACTTGAAGTGCCTTCTTCTTAACATGGGGCTTCTAGAAGGAGGATATAGATGTAGGGAGGTTAATTGGTTAGATATTTGATGAGCCAAAAGGCTTGAATGGTGTGAGGAATTGGTTAGAAGTGGGGACTTTTTATAAGTGGGTGGAGGGGCTCTTTAGGAAAAACATAAAGTATTAATTTATAATAAATTAATATTCGGTTTCTAATTTCTCCAAAGTGGATTATTAAATTTATAAGGTGGTTATGGGTCTAAATACACTTAAAAAATAGGTTTTAGATAGGTTTTGATCACTTTATTAACCTTATATTTTAGTTTTATCCCTTAGTTACTTAGTTTGACATTTACCATGTCTCTTTGTATTTTTATATTATATGGTTAATTAACTTACTATAAACTTCCAAGAGACCCCAAAGTCATACATTAATGATGCAACTATCATGATATAAGTCATTTGTCCGAACCATATATTTTTAGGAATATAATATCAATTAATCATATAATATTTGTTTTAAAAACTCTTTTATGTCAATTTTGACACTATTGAGTATTTTGTTTTTGATAAATTCACAAAAGCATTATTACATCAAAAAAATTCATATAACCAGTAATAATATTTCATACGAACCTATAAAATTAGTGTAATTCATAAAAAGTTTCAAATTACATTTATTTTGATATTTATAATATCAATTATTTGATTCATTCATTAATAAGGAAAATACCGCATCATTATTGTGTCATAAATAAATTTAATTATTAAATGTATAAAAATTATAAATAAAATACCATTATGTAGGAGATCCACTTATCTTTATAATTAATATTTATAGTTGAAAATATAACCAATATAACCCTATGTAAATTTTTTTTTCTGAAAGATATATGTTTATGTCATTTTTGTATTTACTTTAACTTAATTAATATAGTGTCCCTATCACCTACAAGTGGCTCCATGGGGTCCCAAAATCATCCAAAAGATGTCTATGGTTGGAAACATACCCAGAAACAAGGTTTAGACATGTTCTATGGTAAATTATTATTATTATAATATTATTTTGTACCATTATTTTTCGGATTTACCCTTTAACCATGGTAAATAAAATATTTACCGAAGTAATTATTCAAAATGTCTAAAAATAAAAGTTACCTATTTACAAAATATTGAAATCCTGATTCCAAATTTGGAATCCATTTTTCAAAATTCAAAACACATAAGTGGTAGAAAAAAATTTAAAATTAATTCCCGCTGTCAAAACAGAAATCGTGTTTTTATGAAACAATACCTATCAAAAGATTGACACTTCTTTATGTCCGGTTTAAATGTGAAATTTTATCCAATGACCAAAATTGGATTAAATGGTAAAAATATATTCTAAATATAATTTAAAACCACTCAAATTCATAATTTATCACTATTAAATATTTCAATTAAAAAAGTTGTTTTTAATTAAAATTTAGTAATTTTCACTATTCATCAAAATATGAATGTTATATGAAAAGAACCAAAAATTCACCCTAAGATAATTTAGATATTATGATTCCAAAAATGAAGTCCATTTTGAATGATAAAACTTATAAAATTTCAAAAAGTGGGTATTACTATTCATAATGGCTAGTTTGATTGGTTTTGGTGTGTGTTAGAACTCGAAGTTGCGTACAACACACGCTACTGTATTATTCAAATAGAAGCGTACCATGGATTCTTGGGGTGTTAAATTAGTGACATAATTTTTAAAGGCACATATGAAAACCAATTTAAAATGTCCTAAAAAATAACTAGGTTCAAATATATGATGCATCTAATGAGAGATATGTCAAATTTTCTTTTCTTGAAGTTACTTTATTGAGTGGATAGGGTATTTATCTCATAAACTAATTTTTTTCAGTAATATTTAAGAATATTTGATAAGGTGTATTTGAGGTCCATGGAAACACTGCTATAGAAACTAATAAAATTGTCAAAAAAAGACGGGAAATAAGGCCTATGTACCCAAATATTAGATAATAAATTGATGTTTACAATATTTTAACATAGCTAGACTAGATATTATATTTTCTAGTCATCATGATGCTTGTTTTTTTGAGTAATCCAATGTAATTTAATATATTTTATATGAAAAAATACATATATATCCATGAAATATTGACTCTGTGTTATTCTGTCATATTGATTCAGAATATAGTTTATTGGTATACAATGATGCATATTGGTATTGGTTGGTAGATGACTGAACATAAACATAATATGTTTTTTTATCCTGGGAGTTCTTGTATACCATGGAAAATAATTATAAATAATTTTATTATACTGATCACCATAAGAAGATGAGTATATTATTGCTAACCAAAAATGAACCCAACTTCTATGAATGAATCAAAACCTCAATGATGTTGGTGTGGAAGTGAGTTATTCTATTCCTATCAAGTGTGAAAAGTATTGTTGGAACTATATCATAAATATCCCATCCAAAATTCATAGGTGAAGCACATTGAGTTGAAATATCGCTCCATAATAGAGAATTTGGAGCATGGAGAAGTGGTTATTATGTTTGTTTCAACTGAAGATCACGTTGCATATATCAGGAAAATGGAAATACCTAATATGGTATTTGAAAAACATCAGTTTTTCTAGGAGTCCAACCTTATCTATCCACATAATTGATTAACAGATTTAAAATCCACTCCCTATATGGTTCAATTCTTCTCATTATTTGTGACAAGGATCATAATTAAGGGTGAGATATGATATATATTGTTGCATGTTCTTTAAAATTAAATGTGTTTGTAGATATTTTTTTCACAATGACATAAAAATCGATTTTATTCAAATTGGATAAGATCAAATGGGAAACTAAAACAGGCAAAAAATGTCCTTCTTATTCATATTTTTCTGACAACTAAATTAGTGTTCGGTAAAGTATGTTTTTTTTCAGATATCCAATTGTTTTTTAAGTCTTAGGGGGATTTTTTTAACATCAATATATAATGATTTTTTAGCCCCAATGACTTACATGACTTCCATATATGTGCTATCTAAGTCTCTCACTTCTTACACAGAGCCCAAGCTTAGTAATATGAGTGTATTCATTAACATATCATTTACTTATTGGTGAATTTTCAAACTAGATTTGTTGTGAAATAATACTTATTGCTAAAATTGATATTTTCTTGATCACTTAGGAAGTATGTAGGATGATAAAACACATAAAATAACCCTATAAAACCCCAATATTTTATGGTATGTATCATCTTAAATAAATTCAATTCATTTGATAGATTACATTGGACAAAAAATTATTTGATATAGTATATATCATATATAATAACACATAAAACACAAAAAAACTATATTAATGAAAAATAAATAAAATAAGAGGCTTTTTTGTGAAATTAAGGAACATATACCAATGAAACTATGAATTGACCTTTTGAATAGTAATTTGACAATTATACATAGTAATTTTGACAATAATATTTTAAACTCTGCAAATGAAGTATAAATAAAATTAAGGCTTCTTATAAATTAAAAAAATATTATATAATTATATCAACGTATTATGTTAATAAATATTTTGAAAATTATAATTTTAGTGTTGGAATTTTAATAAAACATAAATATTTATTTTCAATTTCATAATTATCATAATGATTTAATATAAAATAAAATAATATAAAATATAATAATAAATCAATATTTTGATGTGTTATGTTTATAATATAATTCTGTGAGACCATAGTTAATTTTTTAAAGTGTTTTAAAATAATTTATAATTTTAAAATTGGAAATTATTTTGTAAATGATGATATGAAATAAATATTAATATTTTAATATATAGAAAATCATTTTCATAGAATTGTGTTCTTTTTTAAATCCTACACAGAAAAAATGGTAATTGTGATTTTATTTGGATTTTTCTCAAATAGTTTAATTTATGTGAATAGTGAAATATAATAATTTCTCATATAAGATAAATACAAAAATTATTGAGTAATAGATAATGCATGGATTATTTAAGAACCATTATTTCAAAATGAAAAATAGTAATTACTTTATTTATTCACAATAATCGTCACTTTATCTTGTCTTTATCCTAAATAATAAAATAATGATTAGAATTAAAAAAAACACCCATATCTTTTACATAAATACCACCCCTCACCACCACTTCTAGATACACCATCAAATCCTTGAATATTATCCTAATTCATCAAAATAATCTTCCCATGTTTCTACCCCATGTGAAGGATCCTTTGGTCTCAATCAAATACCAAACCCAGGTCCATTAAGGAGGTATTCTAGTAGAAGAATTAAAGGGGTAAAACACTTTATCCGTATATTTCATTTTCTATTATTTTATTTTCTTTTATCATTACCTCAATTAATATGTCAAAAAATGATAACTCCATAATATTCTTTATATTGGAATGTTATTTATTTAATGAAATAATAAATGATTAATTCTCTTCATCTCAATTTTTATTCTAAAAATAAAATCATCATCCGTGGCTTGTTAATTTATCGCATTCAAGGGAAAGGAGTTCTCAATTTCCATTATCACCTTTATGTCTGGTAATAAAACCACTAATATGGTCAAATGAGAATACAATATATTCAATAAATCTAATTTAATGTTTTATAACCAGTATATATATGTAATATTAATTTATAAAAAAACTAGTTTGTATTGACTAAAAAATGAAAAAATAATTTAAACGATTATCACTGATATTTTATAAAATGATTCATCCTAATACCATAAAAGGAAAAACTTTTATGATAATTTAATATCCCAAAAGATCATTAATAATATTTAATTTTAATTTTGGGAAATTATTTTCATTTTACATGATCTTCCCTATACATGTACAAATAAACCTCAAAGGAAAACAAAGGAAATGAATGCATCTCAAGGATAAGATTGTATCTTGTAGCTCATAAAAAATCCATAAATTAATTGAATAAAATTATAATAAATAAAATACATGAATCAAATTTTCATAATTAATTAATATTTGGATTTAATATTACTATCCATGACTTTAAGGTCAAGTGAAAAACAAATTCAGACATAAGGTAAGGGACTTCGTCTCAACCTCTATTTCATTGATACTTACATGGTATTATTCACATAATAATAATTTTTGGCTTATATATTACCCATTTGAGATCATTTGTTTTTGAAATTATATTATTCTTAAATATCAATATTTTCTCTTATCGTGGATTTGATTATTATTTATGTCGTATACTATTTTTACATATATTATTCACTTTGAATTTTGAAATATTAAAAAATATATATCCTATACTCGATATGAATATTTTGAAAATTCACATTGTTTATTAATTGAATCTTTGTATTAAGAATTATTTGGACTTTTATTGACGGGTGGGTCTATAAAATTCCCTTGATGCATCAACATGTCTCCTGAGACAAAAAACATAGTGATAAACCCTTTATGTTTGTTTCCCATTAGAATTGGGTAGGTTTTTAGCCACATTCTGAAACCATATTGATAGTATACTGGTTCATGTGCCAGATACATGACATCTTATGATTAATCATTTTCATCACTTAGTATTTATTTATTAATTTCCATTATATTTTCAGTATGAAAAAATGCATGGATTTATTTTTAATCTTATATTGTTGATGGAATGTTTTTTGTTATTTTCCATCCAATTATGACTTAATTACTTTTCTTCAATCTTTATTGATTCTCGTAACCCTTAATGAGAATTTTAGCACAACACTTTCTTTTTTTACTTTCTTAGTTATTTAATATGAAACCCTTCAATGAGTGTTAAGAATAAATTTATTTTCTTGTGTCATGTTCAATGTTTATTTACCAATGTAATAAGGGAACCATATATATATATATATATTACATTCAAGAATACTGATCTTATCAATCATTGGTGATGTGATCTCTTGTATCTATTCTATTATTATAAAATGACCATAAACTCCGAGATACTGGGTTTGGGGTTGTTACAATTGGTATTAGAGTATGTTTTGTAGAAACATGTAAACTAGATTTAGAAAAAAATGATTAGGGAACATAAACCAAGGATATACTATGACTATAAGTATATAGGAACATCCTAGATTCCCGTAAGGTATAGATTATTTGGGTCATCCTAGAAATACATCTATGTTTAGACACTACAAGTGTACATGGTTCTAGCATAGATGTACCTAGGGGTAGAAACTCTGACAAGGTGTGTCAGGCCAGACTCAACGTAACCTAGTACATGACAACATGCCTTTCAATGCAACTGGGATGACCCTTCTATGGGATATCCTTTGAATAATTCACATTATATTTACAAAACCATATTAATGGTTCAAAAGTATATATGTCTCCAATGAAACCATATTTATTATTATGAGATTAGCTATGCATGAATATGGAATTTATGTTATGAGTTTTTCTAGTTTGAAATTGTGAATTATGATTCATAACCAAATTTAGTGTATCCCATTGTTTATAAATGTAGAATAATATAAGGAAATGAATAAATTCACATGGAAAATGTAGGGATTTCCCTACTTATCAAGTGAACATAATTAATTTTGGAGTTTAGAAGATCATGATCATATCTAGAAATCCTACGCAGGTTCTGATGAATAACCATACTACACTTATATCATATCATTTCATGCAGTGGAAGCCTCCATTTTTAGTGGGACTAGTAATTCAGTGGTATCTGAGTATTTGATCTTTTCCATTGAAAACGTATTTCTAGTACTGAGATGAAATGAAAATGAAAAGGTCATACATAATGTTTATTTTCTCAAGAGAGATTCTTATCAATGGTGGTCACTAATCAAATTTATAAAGGAGGAAGATTAAATAGAAGACACATAATTGATAAATTTTAAATAATTTTTTTTAAAAAATATTCTACTCATGATTAATGAGATGAAAAGAAAAGAAAATTACTTATCATAAAGAAAAGGGATAAATAGAGTGGTGTAGTATATGAGGATACCATCACAAGACTAGCCATGTATGCTATAGATTCAATATTTGATTCAGAAGTGAAGCATGACATTTCCCTGAAGGTCATAAACAAAGACTCTAAAGGGCACTTGCTTCTCAAAAAATTTCATCATGTGATGAAATAGTATAATTTTCAATGAAAACATAGAATTAATTTTCTATATCCTATTTTTCAAGGGAAATTAGGAAGAGAATAGGCCTTATTGTGTTAATGTAAAAGTTTACTCATAAAAAAGAAGAAAGGAATGAAGAAATTTCCATTATGTTAAAATTTTTGAAACAATCTTCCGGGGAAATTCATGAATGTCATGGGAGTCTGCTATAAGTGTGAACAAAAAATTCATCGATTGAAGAATTGTTTAGGAAACAAATATATAAATTATGTCCAATGATTCAACTATAATGAAATGGGGAATTATTCAAATCCATGTCCTCAATGTTTGGGGAATCAGCCAATAAAGTGTCCAAGGGCAGACATAAAAGCGTATACAATCACCAAGACTGAAGTTAAAGTACCCAATGATGTAGTAACACGTAAAATAATCTTATCATAAAATTTTATGAATTTATTATTTGATTCTATACAATCAAACTCATTTATATTTACATAGTTTTCCAATGAAATTAGAAATTTTCCTTTATATTTAACATGGGAGTTACCAGTAAAATCTTCTAAGGTAAGTCTCATTATAGAAAAAATGTGTCGCTCGATCCACATTATGAGACATAAATGTGAATAATGTTGGATCGAAATAGTGTATGTATGTGATAAAGAATAATATGGAGGGGGGTGAATTATATGTTTAAAAACATTCATTTTTTAACCATAAAGAAACTATGTTTAACAATGTTTAACATGCTAAATTCAAAAACCCTAAAATAGTTCTATGAAAAAAACTTTATTATGTTTAGGAAATATGATTATGGAAATGAAACTTAAGAAAATATTACTTAGGAAGATATTTTACCATTAAGCATATAAAATCATACATATCAGAGTAAATAAAAGTATATGAAAGGATACATATGTTGAAATTTCATCCTATAACAAAATAAAATGGAAATAATACCTGAATAAAAAAAATAACAAGTATGAAATCTTTTAACCCAAAGTGTAGGGTATCCAAAAACCTTGGATATAGTTCCCTTGATTTATACCTTCAAGAAACTATTTCTTACCCACACTAGAGTAAACCTTTGATAGGAATATCAGAATCTGTTTTTCTGTCCTCACAAGCCCTTGAACATTAAGGTAGTCAGCACATCTATCTTCCTATCCCCAGAAGAGCTTGAACATTAAGGTAGTCAGCACCACTGTCTTCTTATCCCTAGAAGTCCTCGATTGTACTCATCAACAATTAGACTCACATGAAGCAACCTGAACAATATGTTCAAGGATGAAAAAGATTTTCAGGAAATGGAAAAGGCATGAAATACTTTCACTTACTAGAAATCACTTCACAAAATCACAAAATATGATCTCTATGGTGATAAAAATGTATTGTTATAATTCATATGAGCTTATATTTATAAGAAAAACTATAAAGGTTGGCTCCCTCCTCAAATTGTCATATTTTCTCTGAATTTTGGAGGAATCCGTACATGTGTAACTCAACCAATAGTTAGTTATAAAAATATTATAAGAAATTGTTTCAGAATAATAAAATGTGTTAGGAAAATGTAGTATCTTAACCAAATATAAATTTTCAGAGTCTATGGAAAAATATACTTCGTAGTATAATTATATAAATAATAAGAATCTATAAAACATGGATATTTGGATTCTATTTTTCAATAAGTCTAGAATCATAAATCTAATGATTCTGGAGTCTGAATTCCATTAAATTAAAAATCCAAATTTTTAGGAATTCAGCGTCTAAATTCTAAGGAATTCAGAGTTGGAATTCTGTGCAATTTAGAGTCCAAATTCTAAGGAATTTGGATTCCAAATTTCAATGAATTCGGAATCCGAATTTTAGTGAATTACAAATTATAATTCTAGAGAATTTGGAGTCTGAATATCAGACAATCCAGAATCTGAATTTCAAAGAATTCTGAGTCTGAATTTCAGAGACTTTGGAATCTAAAATTTAGAAAATCCAGAATCTGAATTTCAGAGAATTGGGAATCTGAATTTCAGAGAATTCAGAGTCTGAATTTCAGAGAATTCGAAGTCAGAATTTCATAAAATTCAGAGTATGAATTTCAAAGTATTTAGAATCTAAAAACAGACCACTCTATATCCAAGGAATTATAAGATTCAAGGGATTTAGATACAAATCATAATATTTGACAAAGTAATAAAATTATTTTGATTATGAGGAATCATAAAATGAGATAATGAAAGAAAAGTTAAGGAAAAAAATTTCCTTAGAGAAGGAAAACATTATCTTAGAAAATAATCCTTAGGGAATTATGATTTTCCGTAAGATAAAATGTTTGTGATTTTAAAAACATAGAGAAATGGGAAAGTCATAAGGAAACCTTATTGACTCAATAATCTCCTCCTTTTTTTAAAGCACAAACAACCTTATGAAAAATAATATAAGGAAAAGGAATTTGATTTATAAAAATTAAAAGAAAAACATATCTCTCTTTACTTGTGAATCATGATAAATATGACGAAATCCCCCTCAGGTTATGAAATCCCTAAGGATCATATTATTGAATTCCTTAGAGAGATATTACTTTTTATTTCATAAGAAAGTCTTCTTCAATGAAGATACCCCTTTGATAATCCCCCTCTTTACATAGAGAATTCAATTATTTATAATAATTATTATTTTTATCATTATTTTCTCCACCTTTGTGATTTAAAAAAAAGGAATAGATAGAATGAAAAAAATATGGTACCTACTTGATTATAACTATAAACGAAAAATCAACAAGATTTTTAATTATGATTTGAAAATTGGTACAGTAATAGAAATACAAAAAAATATAAAAATTGAAAGGAAAAATATTCATCCATATTTTTTATGGGGCATGATCTTCTTCAATATAGTCTTCAGGTTCTTAAGCTCTTTATGATTTTCCTCATACTGCTTGATCAATTTCAACTAATCCTAATTATTCTTCTATAGATCCTTGATCTTTTCATCCAAATACATAATAATTTCCACCCGAGACTTCAAAATCTCTTCTTGCCGACTGAACGTTTCCTAAAAATCTATTCTGAGATCCCTTTACCTCTTGAAATTTTATGAAACTAAATTCAGTATCCTATTTAGATCATTTTCTTCCTTCTTACAGCCTACTTGTTCAAGGTTCATCTTCTTAGTTAACATTTTGTAACATATTTCATACCCTTATCTGGTCTATCAAAATCATCCTTTACGGAATCCTGAAAGTTAGCAAGAACTCTCAGATCTTAAATTGTTTTCTTGGACAACTTTTAATCTCCTCACAAGACATTCTCTGGGCATCGTAATTGATATAAATGGTTTTGAAATTATCCTCAAGCTTGATGCCTTTTTTCATCGGTATAACAACCCGACCCTTTACTTACATTACTATTAAATCATTTGAATAATAAAAAACACAATAGTTTTAGATATAGAGGATCCAAAGGTTTAGTGTCTTGGAAAAAATAGGTCCATACATAACAATTATAACATCAAGAAAAAACATTTTTTTATTTCTTCTTCTCTAGCTTCATATTGGCACTTGAGCTCTCCTTAGTACATGTAGCCACCTGATGATATACATAAAAATGGGTGAGATAAAATCCTAGTAAGATGATGGATAAGGACAATATAGCATGGGGTGAGCATATTTAAAACATAGGTTAAGAATCCAGAACATGCGAGGAAGCATAAATAAAAGACTTGAAATGTGGCAACACATAAAAATGAAACATGATGTCTTAGTGGATAATCAACACACATACTTGTGAACAAGGATAGAATCTTGTTCCCCCATAATTTCACATTTACTCATGAGCTTATTAACTTAACCCAATGCATTGGAGCACTGTATAATTCTGGTCGCACTCATCTTATTTAATCATTCATATTGCGCTATATAATCCAGGCGCACTAGTCACATCATAACAGTATCATTTATCATGAATTCAAAAATGAACATATAAAAAATGAACATAACTGACCAATGAAAAGGGATTTGTGTCATCTCATAAGAACATATTCATAAACATTGGGTTCCCAAAAGAAAGAGGGAATAACATACCTGTTACAAGAACCGTCCATCGTGAATGAGAAGTAAAAGGGGTATTCTTAAATGAAGGGTTATTTTGGAAAAAATTTCGTTTGACATAAATACCAGTGGAAAACATTTATATCTCAGAAAAGGAAAGATAATGATAAACAAAATATTTTAAAGCAATAACCATATCAAAAGGAGTGAAAGAGGGAGAACCTGAAGGATGAAAGTTGGGTTCGAGAATTTCCCCTTGCGTTATATCCGAATGATTCCTTTTCTTTGATGTCCTATATAATGACTTTATATTCATTAATTAGAAATTATTGAACCTTTTTTAAATGAATTGGGGTCATTTTTGTTTCATTATGTTATTTTATGGGCCTTTTTATGTGTTATAGAGTTTAAAAACATTGTTTGTGAATGTTCGTTTTTATGGTTTTCTTGGGCGTTTCACATGTATTCATGAATTGAAGTTCATGTAGAACATGGATAAACATTCAGAACTAATATTACATGTTATTAATGATATTACTGGAGTTTTTATGATCTTATAATGAATTATTTTATATATTATGTGGATGAATCATTAGATAGGAATTTAATGATGATTATTTGGGTTAATTTGGTAGGTTGTTTGACCACAACAAACTTGTTTTGTTTACTCAATTTGAAATATGTACATAAGATAGTTAAAAAAATAAAATAAAACATAATAAATATATAATATTATGGTTCAACTATAAAAATGGTTTCACAACCAGATCTGAGGGTAAAAATGGAAAAAGAAAACATGTCGTTCTTGAAGGTGATAGATTAACACCTTACGAACAACGTTTTCTTTTATAAAATAAAAAGAAGATGAGAAAGGGGGATAGATGATATAATATCCCACGAGTATCATAAAAATAAAGTTTATCTAGAATACTGGAGTTACCATACCATTAGGGGAAATATATGGTGGGAGAGAATAATAAAAGAACTTGAAATATAAAGGGAATTAAACGAGAAGAGGAAGAGAAATTACCTCTTGAATCCTCCTCTTGAGATCCTCCTTAAAGGTCCTAGGAAAGATCTTTTGATGAGACTAGAAGCTCTTGGACGTGGGAGAGGGGATAGGGAAGATTATTGGGTAGATTATATACAAGTCTTGAAGCTTCATAGGTGTGAGGGAATGATGGTGTGAAGGATGGTATTTATATTGGAGGGGAGATGGGTTTTCCCAATATAAAATTCATTAGTTTATTATGTCCCCAAAAGACAAGGAACAATGAATCTTTCATGACCAAGAATAGTAATTTTATAATTTAATCTTGACACAAGTGGGATTAGATCAGAAAAACATTATACATGTCCCTATAATTAACTTATTTAACTTATTTTGCAAATCATGGTATTTCACTATTCATAGAAAAATCATGTCTTTCAGAAAAATCCCAAAATTTCACCCCAAACATTTTTTTATGTGTAGAATCCAAAAATGAAGTCCATTTTTTAAAACTAATTTTCTAAATATTATTAGTTTAATATTTAATTAAAATCATAATTTACATGAAAAATACAGTTTTTAAAATTTCAACCGATTTTATAACGATTCCCAAATTTACATAGGGTATTATAAAATTATCTAAAAGCTAGAAAAAATAGATTTGTTAATTTATGAACACATTTTAAGAAAATATGTATTCTTTTAAATTATTTAATTAATTATAATTAATTATTTACGACTTACAAAAATATTATTGCTTATAAGATGCCCAAATTTTATTTAATTATTCATGGGTAAGGTTACTATTATATTTGGTGATTTTCTATCCATAAGTGTCATATTAATATTCATAAGGGTAGGTTAATATTCATAAGAGTTGGTTACTATTCAAAAAAAATTATGTTTTTCTTATTGGACCCCATAAATCATCTTGAACACAACTGTGTATGTCGGATTTTCAAAATTCCAAACATAGATGTGACAAACTTATGTTTAATGGTCACATAGCACTTAGTAGTTCATTATGTTGTGTTTTCATGTGATTTTATTAAATATTTATAAGAAAATAATTTCCATTGAAAAACTATAGGTCATTACATTCTTCCCCCCTTATGAACTTTTTCCCTCGAAATTTCGTTTTACACAAACAAGTGAGGGTAATTATCATTCATCGCCTCCTTCAATTCCCATGTAGCTTCTTCAAACATATGGTTCCTACAAAACAATTTAACATGGAGGGATGTATTGTTGCATACAACTTTATATCTCTGGTCTAGAATCTCTACTGGTTGCTCCTCATAAGAGAGATCATCTTCTAGCTGTACCACCTCTGAGTTTAGTACATGTTTGGGATCATGTATGTACTCCCTCTTGTGTGATATGTGAAAAAATCATGAACCTGATCCATATTTGGTGAAAGTGAAAGCCAATAGGCTATAGCTCCTATGTGGTCAAGGATCTCAAAGTGGCCAATGTTCCTTGGGTTTAACTTCCCTTTCTTTCCAAACCGCATGACTCTCTTCCTTGGTAATATTCAAAGGAAGACTTTATCTCCAATGTCGAACTCTAAGTCCATTTGATGGTTGTCAGTGTCGCTCTTTTTTGGACTCTATGCAGCATTGATGTGTTTCTGGATGACTTGAACATTCTCTATCATCTATTCCACAAGATCGGGTCCAAGTAGCTTTCTTACTCCAACTCATCCCAAAAGATTGGAGTTTTACATCAATTTCCATACAGAACTTCATATGGAGCCATCTGAATAACCGAGTGGAAGTTGTTGTTGTATGAGAACTCAACCAATCGGAGATTCTGATACCATCCACCTTTTAATTCTATAGAGAAGGATCTTATCATATCTTCAAGAATCTGAATAGTCCTTTCAGATTGGCCATCATTTTGGGGGTGATAGGCCATGATAAAATTTAATTCAGCACTTAAAGCAAATTGAAGAGCACTCCAAAATTTAGATGTGAACCTTGGATCAGGGTCATAGACAACTGATAGTGGAACACCATGTAGTCCCACCACTTCCTTCACATATTTCATTACAATTTGTTCAAGTGAAAGGTCTTCCCAAATAGCAATTAAATGGGCAGTCTTGGTGAGTCAATCAACCACAACCCATATCACATTATTTCCCTTCGATGTCTTCGAGAGACCCATGAAAAAGTCCATAGTAAAATTTTCCCATTTTTACATGGGTATAGGCAATGGATGTGTCATCCCTTTGTACTTTTGTCGCTCCACTTTAACGTGATGACATACCAAGCACCTTGATATATATTCTACAGTCTCTTTCTTCATGTTATCCCAACAGAAGTGTTCTCAGAGATCACGATACATCTTGGTACTCCTAGGATGGATAGAGAATATTGATCTAGGTGCGTTGTCCAATAGCTCCTTCTTTATCCCGAGTGATGAAGGCACACAAAGCCTTATTCCAAATCGAATCACACCATCATCACCGATATGGAACTCACAAAACTTCCCTTATTTTACTGCATTCACCCTATTTTGTATCTCCATATCATCCTTTTGTGCTTCATTAACTCTTGGATGGATGGTTGCGTAATCATTTGGGCAAGGTAGGATTTATCCCCTACCCCTATGATTTCTAAATCCATTTTTTCATATCCAAGAAGATAGGATATTTCTCAATCCATAAAATGGATAGATTAGCAGGTTATTTTATGCTTAGATCATCAACTATCTTGTTCGACTTTCCAGGATTGTAGTGAATAAAGAAATCGTAATCCTTGATTAGCTATAACCATCTCATTTGACACATGTTGAGATCCTTTTGGGTGAATATATACTTTAGTCTCTTGTGGTCAGTGTATATGTCACACTTCTCACCATAAAGGTAGCGTCACTAGATTTTCAAAGCCTAAATCTTGGCTTCCAGCTCTAGATCATGCGTCAGGTAGTTTTGGTCTTGGATCTTCAAATTCCGTGAGGCATAGGCTATCAAATTATCATTTTTCATGAGTATAAAACCCAAGAATTTATTTGAAGCATCACTATATATCACAAAACACTCTCCACTTTTCATTAGTGTGATTATAGGTGCAGTGATCCGCCTTATCTTTAGGTCCTTGAAGATTCCATCACATTCTTCCGTTCATACATACATTAACCCTTTTCTTATTAACTAAGTTAGCGGTGCAAAGACCTGACACCAGTTTCCCAGAGCCAACACATTACCTGATTACGTTGGCATACATACAAGGAATACAAATCCCAAAGGACCAGTTAGTCTAGTATTATCAGAAACAGGATACATATATGAGTTTAACTTTATATATGGAATGGAAAAATGACACTAAACAATTCCACTAGCAGCATCATGTCTCCTAGATTATGCTTGCATGTTATTCATAATTTACTTCTTCTTGTTATGAGAAAAATAAAACATCAGGAAGGGGTGAGATCAAACACTTAGTAAGAGTAAGAAATATAGTAGAAGATAATATAGAAATTATACATGGTGAATAATTGAAAACACATGTATTTAATAATAAACTTGAACACATTATGGTAGGAATAAGAGCTGAGTAAATAATGCCATAATAAAACATATTCATGGGTATTCTACTAGTCAAATAACCACATGAAATTACAATTACTATAATCATAATTAGGGTATTGAATATTCTGGACATTCTAAAACATTTTGTTATGGCCTCGGCCATGATGTCAAATGATTAAGTCCTTGGACAAAATCTGTATCACATTGGGAAAATCCTCGGCCAATTCCACATCTATTTTTCTCATGAGACCTAACGATGCATCAAGGGATTATAATGGGTCCCACTAATCACATAATAAGTCCAATGCATTCCTCATATGATTGGGGATCAACATAAACAACATATACATTCATATTGAAACTATCATATGAAATGTAACTAACTTTCCCCAATCAATAAACAAAAAACACTAACCATTCAGAATAATATTGTGAATGATTTTAGGATAGATTATACACAATAGAGTTAGTCATAAACCATTAAATAAAATATGGTATATGACTTCATAAATGATTAAATCCAATAATACCATGGAATTAACAAGAGTGTTGAATCAGACAAAAACACTCTTATAAAGTCATTAAGCAATTCTTGAGATAAATACTCTTTTATTTTGAAAAGAAGAGTTCTTTTGGAAAAATATTTGTATAAAACCAGAAGTTAATTAAGATAGAATTTTTATAATAAAACTATTGTTTTTAGAAGAATAATGGTTTCCAAAAATATATTATAGATTTCCCTTGAATATAGATATGAATTTGAGAAATTCCCTTGTATCAGGCTCGTATTTTTGGAAACAGTTTTTGAGAGCTTCTTTTAAAACATATAACTATCCAGAAAATATGGATGGATTATAGTTAGTGTAATTATATATAATACTCACATAGAATTTATGAGGAGTACATAAAAATACATAACAATTTCATCAAGGAAATTAGGCAATAAAAGTTACCCGAATGAAAATGGATGTTAGGGTGGAAAACCCATACCACTTTGTAATCAAACAATTCGTATGCCCCCAAAATTAATAATATAAAAATTATAGATTTAATAATATGAAGATAATGATATTAATGATATGTGAAATCAATTTTAAATATACATACACCATACAAAAGTATTAGTAGTGAATATGGAAAATCTCACGAAAATGGAAGTGAGATGAAGAAACCCTTACCCTAACTCCAAACAGGTTCCTCTCTCGAACATAAGCTCCGAGAATATGTAATTATACTTATTAATAAATTATTTAAGAACCTATTAGACATTTATTTTGGTTATCATAATTATGGATAGTTTATTTATGTTCTTACTGATAAGTTATTGTTTCAAATTCCGTTCCTTCAGAGTATTCATTTTCTTTATTTTCATCTTCGGTTCACTTGTTTTTAAGTATGTGGAATGAATGTAAATCTCTACAATTTAAATTATATATTATTTAGGAGAATAAATAAGTTTTATTTTTCATTTATATAACTTGGTTACATGAAAAGAGGATGAATTATCATATAGAACTTTAATGATAATTGTTTCGGTTAATTTGTGGGTTTTGATTACAGAGAACTCATTTTTCATTATAAATTAATAATATTTGTACAAAGGGATTAATGAATCTTAAATAGGTTATATTATATATAATAATACGGTTCAACTACAAAATTATGGTTTCACGACCGGAATTGAGAATGAAAATAGAAATCGAAAGTCCATCATCCTTGAATGTGTAAAATTGACACATCGCGGATGGTGTTTTTCCTACTAGTATAAAAGAAGGTAAAAAGGGTGAGATGATGATAACATATTCCAATATCATAAAAATATTCCAGTACATATAAGGTACTGTATTCATCAGAAAATTTGGATAAGGATAGGTAATAGAAAAGAAAACAAATGAACATGAAAGGAAAGATGAAGAATGGAAAAGACGAATTTACCTCTTGAACCAAACATCCTAGAGAACCTCCTTAAGGAGAGGTTTTGGTCTTTCTATGAGGCCAAGGCTTTCTGGACGTGGTAGAAGAGGATGGGAAGGTTTTTGGACAGAATTTGGAGAAGGAATAAGGCTTGATAGGAGTGAATTGAAGGAGGGTGAGGGGGGGGGGGGTTTATAGTTGAGGAGAGAGGGGATTTCTTAATATAAAACTCCTTAGTTTATTATTTCTCCTAAAGACAAGGAATAGTGATTATTCCATGACCCAAAATAGTAATTTTATCATGTGATCCCGAACCAAGTGGGCTTACATCATTAGAACATCGCACATGAGTCTATAATTAGTGTATTTATCTTAATTTTTAAATTTGTGATATGTCACTATTCATAAAAAATCCAAGTATTTCAGAAAAATCCCAAAAATTTACCCCAACCATTATTTGACGTGTAGAATCCAAAAATGAGTTCCATTTTTCCAAAATAATTTTCTAAATATTATTAATTTAATATTTAATTAAAGTCATAGTGAATTCGAAAAATAACAATTTTAAGGTGTAATAAGTTTTATTTCATAATGAAAAATTAATTAAGATCTCATTATCTTATTGCCTTATGAAAATAAAATAATATTATTAATTACTATTAATAAGGGTCATATTAATATTCATATTACTATTCATAAAGTTATGTTACTATTCACCAATAATCTAGTTTGTTCTATTAGATACCAAATGACTTACTGATCACAACTCTAGATGACCATTTTTTGAAATTCAAAACATAGAAGTGGAAAATTTATATTCAATTTCTAGGTTTTGACTATCTTCTAAATAACCTAGTGTTGTTTCAAAGGAACACAGTGATGAATAGAATGTATTTAATAGAAGCATACCATAAAATTTTTGGGGTGTTAAATTATTCCCTCCTTCAAAGAATTGCTTCCTCATAATTCATTTCATTACCACAAAATAATTATCTTTGATGTTCTTACCACATATCCCGTCATAGAGGGTCCTCTGGTGCGTTCAGCGGAAAACACAAATTGATGATCAACTCTTCTAGTTCTCTAACCCAGACACACCTCGGACAGAAGGGTTTGAACTCTTGCATAGAACACTTGGGCTTCCAAAGGGAGGCTCAAATAGTAGAAAGTTTGGCAATGTTCAAATGGACTAACACACTAAGAACACGCTGAACTATATCTTGACTGAGAACATCTAAGTCATAGACTTTGTTTTAGAGGATAAAGCAGAGGATTTGGTACATGTAGGACACACAAATGATTCCCTCAAAGTAGCCTCTTGAAAACAAAACCTGGTCGTATAGTTCCAGCCTAGGGTGAAACATAGGAAAAGCCCTTCGTGGTATTTTCCTCTTCGCATATACTCGGTTAATTTTGTCGTGGCTATGCGGTAGTAAATGGAAGCATTATTTTGACATGTGCGAATAATGTCCAGACTGTTTTTCAATTACTATAGTTGTTTACATTTTTTTAGCAAGTTTGCAAGAGGTAGGTACTTCTCGTCACAGGTTTTGATCCCAATAATCTCCAGTACCACCATAGGAAGAGATAACATATGGGTTTGTCTTTCCATCTGAAAATTTATTATAAAAGTTCACTTAGTGATACTCATGAGAAAGTATAAATGATGAAAGGATAAAAAAATATGATACAAGTAGTTATATTCTTATATAACCACTGGTTCAAAAAGTAAAACAAGGCTAATGGTTTACCCAGTCCCCCAATACACGAATCCCCCAAACTAGTTCAAAGATTTTAATCTCCCAGAACCATATGCAACACTAGACACATGTCACTCCCGAAGTCTATTTACTGGGAACACCACCTATGCCAAGGTGCTGACGACCTCAGGTGGATTCTTAAGGTAGTATTCAGTTGCTTGTTTCCTTAGCCCAGACACACTGCAGATAGCTAGGGTAGAATCTGTTCTTAAAGAACTCAGGCTTCTATAGAGAGGAACGAGAAGTGTGGAGGGTATAAATTTCAGTGTAGACTAAATCCTTATAATTCCCACACACCACGTCATTCTTGAAGATATTGATGTCGTAAAGTTCTTTGTACATACTATAACTCAGGATCTATAATATGTAGGCCGCTCAACGGTCATCATCCAAAATAGCTTCTAGAAATTTACCCACAGCTCTGTAGTTATCAGCCAGACTGAAACATAGAAAAAGAGCTTCATGATGGTTCCCACTTTCCCTATATGCAGAAAATTGTGCATATGAAATATGGTAGTACACCATATTTCTTTCTTGTTAAACATGGAGAATGTCTGGACGATTAGATACCTGATGGAGTAGTTTACAATTCATATGTATGTTGGTATAGGGTTGGTCCTCTTTAGAGCCTATCTTGATAACTATAGTCTCTAACAACTTAGTAGGTAGTGATAGAATATTGGTTGTTTGACTTATATATTCAATCTGAAAAGTTTTAGTAAATCAAAATTCAGTATGGAAAATCTATTTTCAAACAAGTTATTGTTTTATATAAAAACATATCAAAACAAAGAATACAACATCATTCATTTAGCCATGATTTATAAAAATCAAGAAATTACAGAATCTCTTTCTCCCTTTCACAAAACACAAGTATAGACATCCTTACATCCCCTAAGATGACTCCTAAAATATTCCACCGATGTTGGGGATTTCACCATTTTCAAACAAATGGATCCCCAAAGCGATTCCAAATTTCTCTATCTCCTTGGTGCAAATGCAACATGTGAAACTAGGGTCAAACGTGTGTGGACATCTAGAATTTAGATTGAGAAGAGCATGTTAGGTATCATGTTAAGCTACATGAGTATGAACTTGATGTAGATAATGAAAACAGGAAGTCTCGTTCTCAAGGGCTTCAAAGTCCAAAACTGGACCACATAGTCCATAGGTCAAAATCTGACATAGATATGTTGCCCATAGGTCTCCCCCTTGTGTGTCCTCCTCAAAGTCCTCAAGAGTAAAGAAATTATAAGCTAGTGTAAAACATTTAAAGATACCATTGAAGTATATCCCTTGTCGTACATAAAATGGGAATTTTGCGCTCATCATGAGTTAATTGATGAAACCTGCTCCATGGTGAAGTTGGAGTACCCAAGGAGAGTTGGATACTCAGTAGAGGATTCTGCATGATAAAAAAATATTTTCAAAAGTCTCATAGTTTTATACAAATTATTTTCCAACTATAGTCTCTAATACTCCTGTTGGAAGAGAAAAAAGACAAGTTTCTTCATTTTCCATCTCAAAATAAAGAAAATATCGCTCTTAGTATTATTCAATTACGTTTTTCATTGTTCAGTTCTAGTTTCCATGGTTATCCAAATCAAATCCTCTGAGGAAAATTTACATTAAAATACTTCATAATGGATTGTAAGGAGAATGTGAAGTATCATAAGAATATCCCCTAGGAGTGTCATAATGAAAAGTGCAGCAAGGCCCCTTATCGTGTGCCATTTCTCGTTCGAGTCTAGCTCAAAGCGGTGTTTTCGGGTTTTACTCCTAGATACATCTATGCCAGAGCCGCCTCTACCTGCTCGTATCCAAACAGGGATGTATTACTAGAAAGATAGACATAATCTTTTCCTTACAAAAATATGAAGATGTTATTGTATGTATATCCTCAAAGAATAACTTAGGGACTCTTCCATAATTCTATATTTTCTAAACATAGTTTCCATGTATACTACTAAACTTTCTCTGATACCAACTTTAAGGACCCGACCCTAGTTTCCTAGAGTCGGGGCCTTATTTGATTATGTTGGCATACATACAAGGAATACAAATCCCGAAGGACCGAGTTGTTTAGTATTATTGGAAACAAGATACACACATGAGTTCAACTTTATATATTGAAAGGAAAAACGACACTAAATTATTCCACTAGCAACATCATGTCTCCTAGATTATGCTTGCATGTCATTCAAAATTTACTTCTTCATGTCCTGAGAAAAATAAAACATAAGGGGTCATATCAAACTCTCATTAAGAGTAAGAAATACATTGGAAGATAATATAAACATCGAACATGGGGAATAATTGAAAACACATACCTTTAATAATAAACTTGAACACATTATAACATGCATATGAGATGAGTAAATAATGCCATAATAAAACATAACCATGGGTATTCTACTAGTCAAATAACCACATGAACTTACAATTACTAGCTTTATAATGAGGGAATAGAATATGCTGGACATTCTAAAATATTTTTTCATGGCCTCGGCCATGATGTCTAATGATTAAGGCCTCAGCCGAAATCCATATTACATTGGGAAAGACCTCGGCCAATTCCACGTCTATTTGTCTCATGAGACCTACCGATGAATCGAGGGGCTATAGCGGGCCCCACCCATCAAATAATAAGTCTGATGCATTCCTCATATGAGCGAGGACCTACATAAACAACACATACATTCATATAGAAACTATCATATGAAATGTAACTAACTTTCCCCGATCATTAAACATAAAACACTAACCATTCGGAATAATATGGTGAATGATTTTAGGATAGATCATCCACAATGGAGTTAGTCAGAAACCATTAAATAAAATATTTTAGATGACTTCATAAATGATTAGACCCAATAATACCACTAAATCAATAATAGTGTTTAATTAGACGAAAACACTCTTATAAGGTCATTAAGAAATTATTGAGATAAATAATCTTTTATTTTGAAAAGAAGAGTTCTTTTGGGAAACTATTTTTATACAACCAGAAGTGAATTAAGATAGTATTTTCATAATAAAACTAGTGTTTTTAGATGAGTAGTGGTTTCCAAAAATAGATTATATATTTCCCTTAAAAATAGATATGAATTTGAGAAATACTATTATATAAGGCTCGTATTTTTGGAAACAGTTTTGAGAGATTATTTTAAAACATGTAACTATTCGGAAAATATGGAAGGATTATGGTTGGCGTATATATATATAATACTCACACTGAATTTATGAGTATTACATAATAATACATAATAATTTCATCGATGAAATTATGCAATAAAAGTAACCTGAATGAAAATGGAAGTTCATGTGGAAAACCCTTACCACTTTGTAATCAAACGATTCGTATTCCCCAAAAATTAATAATATAAAAATTATAGATTTAATACCATTAACATAATTATATTCATGATATTTGAAATCAATTTTCAGTATATATACCCCATACAAAAGTATTAGTAGTGAATATGGAAAATCTCAAAAAAATGGATGTGAGATGAAGAAACCTTTACCTTAACTCCAAATGTGATCCTCTCTCAAACATAAGATCCTGGAATATGAAATTATACTTATTAATAACTTATTTAAGAACCTATTATACATGTATTTAGTGTATAATAATTATGGTTATTTCATTTATGTTTTGATTGATAAGATATTGTATCGAATTCCATTGCTTCAAAGTATTCATTTTCTTTATTTTCATCTTTGGTTCACTTTTTTTAAGTATGTGGAATGAATGTAAATCTCCAAAATTGAAATTATATATTATTTAAGAAAATAGGTGTTATTGGTCATTTATATAACTTGGTTACATGGAAATAGGAGGAATTATCATATTGAACTTTAATGATAATTGTTTCGGTTAATTTGTTGGTTTCGATTACAATGAACTCATTTTTTGTATAACATAATAATATTTGTATGAAGGGAATACAGAATCTTAAAGAATCTATATTATATATAATAATCTGGTCAAACAATAAGAAAAATGGTTTCATGACCAGAATTTATAATGATAATAGAAATCGAAAGTCCATCATCCTTGAATGTGTAAAATTGACACATCTCAGATGGTGTTCTTGCTACTAGTGTAAAAGAAGTTAAAAAGGGGGAGATGATGATAAATTATTCCACTATCATGAAAAAATTTCATTACATATAAGTAAATGGAGTCATCACAAAATTTTGATAAGCAGAGGTAATAGAAAATAAAAAAAATGAACTTGAAAGGAAAGGCAAAGAATTGAAAAGAGGAATTTACCTCTTGAACCAAACATCCTTGAGAACCTCCTTAAATAGAGGTTTTGGTCTTTTTATGAGACCAAGGCTTGATATACGCGGGGGAGGAAGTTGGGAAGGTATTTGGACAGAATTTGGTGAAGTCACAAGTCTTGAGAGGAGTGAATGGAAGGGGGGGGGGGGTGAGAGGGGGTTTTTATAGTGGAGGAGAGGGGATTTCTTAATATAAAACTCATTAATTTATTATTTCTCCTCAAGACAAGGAATAGTGATTATTCCATGATGAAGAATAGTAATTTTATCATGTGATCCTGAAACAAGTGAGCTTACATCAATAGAACATCACACATGACTCTATAATTAGTGTATTTATCGTAATGTTTCAATTTATGGTATGTCACTATTCATCAAAAATTCAAGTATTTCAGACAAATACCAAAAATTTATGCTGCCATTTTTCGACACGTAGAATCCAAAAATGAAGTAGATTTTTCAAAAATAATTTTCTAAATTTTATTAATTTAATATTCAATTAAAGTCATAGTTAATTCAAAAAATAAATATTTTAAGGTGCAATTAGTTTTATTTCACACTGAAAAATTAATTAAGATCTCATTATCTTATTTCCTTAAGAAAATAAAATAATATTATTATTTACTATTCATAAGGATCATATTACTATTCATATTACTATTCATAAGAGTATGTTACTATTCACCATAAATCAAGTTTGTTCTATCAGACTCGAAATGACTTACTGATCACAACTATAGATGACCATTTTTCGAAATTCAAAACCTAGAAGTGGAAAATTTATATTTAATGGATAGGTTTTGACTAAATTTTAAATAACCTAGTGTTGTTTCAGAGGAACACAGTTATGAGTAGAATGTATTCAATAGAAGCATACCATAAAATATTTGCGGTGTTACATTATTCCCTTCTTCGAAGAATTGCTTCCTTGCATTTCATTTCATAACCACAAAAGAATTCTCTCTGATGTTCTTACCACATCTCCCGTCATAGAGGGTCCTCAGGTGCGTTCAGCGGAAAAACCAAATTGATGGTCAACTCCTCTAGTTATTTGACCCTGAAACACCTCATACAGAAGGGGTTTAACTCTTTCATCAAACACACTGGCTTCTAGAGGGAGGCTCGAACGGTAGAAAGTTTGGAAGTGTCTGAATGGACCAACACATGAAGAACTCGATGAACTATGTCTTGACTGAGAACATCTAATTCATAGACATTGTTGAAGCAGATAAAATTGAGGAGTTGGTACATGTAGGCCACACAGTGGTTTCCCTCTAAAGTATCCTCTTGAAAACATTATCTCGCTGTGTAGTTCTTGCCTAGGGTGAAACATTGGAAAATCTTTTTGTGGTATTTTCCTCTTCACCTATACTCGGCCAATTGTACCGTGGCTATGCGGTAGTAAATGGACGAATTCCCTTGACCTGTATGGAGAATTCCCGGAATTTTTGTCAATTTATATAGTTTTTTACACTTCTTTCACAAGTTTTCAAGAGGAAGGTACTCCTATTCACAGGTTTTTATCACAATAATCTCCAGTACCTGCCCTGGAAGAGATGACATATGGGTTATTCCTTCCATCTAATTTTTTATAAAAGTTATCTTAGTGATACTCATTAAAAAGTATAACTAATGAAAGGATAACAAAAAGAAGAGACAACAAGTTATATTCTTATATAACCACTGGTTCAAAAAAGTAAAAAAGGCTAATGGTTTCCCCTATCCCCCAATACACAAATCCCCAAAACCAGTTCAAAAATTTTAATCTCCCAGAAGCATATGAAACACTAGACACACATCACTCCTAAAGTCCCTTTATCGGGAACACCACCATTGGTAGGGTGATGAGGACCTCAGGGGGATTCCTAAGGTCATATTCAGCTGCTCGATTTCCTTAGCCCAGACACACTGCAGACAACTAGAGTTGAATCTATGCTTAAAGCACTCAGGATTCCATAGAGAGGCACGGGAAGTGTGTAGGTTGGAAATTTCTGTTTAGACTAAATCCCTATAATTCCCACACACCACGTCATTCTTGAAGATATTAATTTCGTAATGTTCTTCATACATACTAAAAATCAGGATCTGGAATTGGTAGGTTGCTTGATGGTCCCCATCCAAAGTAGGTTCTAGAAATTTACCCACAGCTCGGTAGTTATCAGCCAGAGTGAAATATAGAAATAGAGTTTCATGATACTTTCCATTTTTCATTTATGAAACAAATTGTGCATATGAAATATGGTAATAGACAATATTTCTTTCTTTGTAAAGATGGATAATGTCTCGATGATTCGATACCCGATGGAGTAGTTTACAAGTCAGATGTAAGTTGGCATAGGGATGGTCCTCTTTGGAGCATGTCTTGACAGTTATAGTCTCTTAAAACTCAGTAGGTAGTGTCAAAATATTGGTTGGGTGACTCATATATTATATATAAAAAGTTTTATAAACCATCATTCAGTATTAAAAATCCAATTCTAACCAAGTTATTTTCATATATAAAAAAATATCAAAACAGATAATACAATGTCATTCATTTAAACATTATTTATAAAACTCAAGAAATTACAAAATCTCTTTCTCCCTTTCAAAAAACACTAGTATGGACTTCCTAACGTCCCCTAAGATGAATCCTCATAGATTCCAACGATTTTGGGTATTTTCCCAGTTTTTAGACAAACAGATCCCCAAAGCGATTCCAAATTCCTCTATCTCCTTGGTCCAAATGCAACGTGTGCAACTAGGGTAAACCGCATGTGGAAATCTAGAATTTTTATTGATAGAATCATGTTGGGTATCAATTTGAGAGACATCAGTATGAACATGAGCGGATAACGAAAACAGGTAGTCTCATTCTCAAGGGCATCAAAGTACAAAACTTGACCACAGAGTCCGTAGGTCAAAATCTGACATTGATATGATGTCCGAAGGTCCCCCCTTGTGCACCCTCCTAAAAGTCCCCAAGAGAAAAGAAATTATTAGCTAGGGTAAAAAGTTTAAAGATACCCTCTAATTATTTCCCCTGTCCTACATTTAATGGGAATTGTGCACTCATCATGAGGTAATAGACAAAACCTGCTCCATGGTGATGTTAGAGTACCTGAGGAGAGTTGGATACTCGGTAGAGGAATTTTCATGATAAATGAATATTTTCAAAAGGCTTGTATTTTTCTACACATGATTTTCCCACTATGGTCTCTAATACTTATGTTGGAAGAGAAAAAATACAAGTTCCTTCGTTTTATATATGAAAATTAATAAAATATCTCTCTTAGTATAGTTTACATAAGTTTTTCATTGTTCAGTTCTAGTTTCTAGAGTTATCCAAATCAAATTCTCTAAGGAAAATTTACATTAAACTCCCTCATAATGGCTTTTAAGGAGAATTTGAATTATCCTAAGCATATCCCCCAAGTGTGTCGTAACCAAAAGTGCAGCAAGGCCCGTTGTCGTGTAACAGTTCCCATTTGAGTCCAGCTCAAAGTGGTGTTTTCGGGTTTTACCCCTAGATACGACGGTGCCAAAGCCACCTCTACCAACTCGTATCTTGACAGAGGTGTATTTATTGAAAGATACACATAATATTTTCCTTACAAAAATACCAGGACGTTATTGTATCTATATCCTCAAATACTAACTTAGGGAATCTTCCCTAATTATATATCTTCTAAATCTAGTTTCCAAGAATTCTAATTAACTTCCCCTGATACCTACTGTAAGGACCCAAACCCAGTTGCCCGGAGCCGGTGACTTATTTGATTTTGTTGGCATACATACTAGGAATATTAATCCTGAAGGACTGATTTGTTTAGTATTATTGGAAACAAGATACATACATCAGTTCAACTTTACATATGGAAAGTAAAAATGAAACTAAATTATTCCACAAGAAACATCATGTCTCCTAGATTATGCTTGGATGTCATTCATAATTTACTTCTTCATGTCCTAAGAAATATAAAACATAAGGAAGAGGTGAGATCAAACACTACGTAAGAGTAAGCAATACAACAGAAGATAATATAAATATTAGACATGGTGAATAATTTAAAACACATGCCTTTAATAATAAACATGAACACATTATGGAATGAATATGAGTTGAGTAAATAATGTCATAATAAAATATAATCATGGGTATTATACAAGTCGAATAACCACATGAGCTTACAATTACTAGCATTATAATGAGGGAAGTGCATATTCCAGAGATTCTGAAACATTGTTTTATGGCCTCGGCCAAGACGTCTAATGATTAAGTCCTCGACCAAAATCCATATCACATTGGGAATGGCCTCGACCAATTCCACATCTATTTGTCTCATGAGACCTACTGATGCATCGAGTGGCTATAGAGGGCCCCACCCATAAAATAATAAGTCCAATGCATTACTCATATGAGATGGGATCACCATTAACATTATATACATTCATATTGAAAATATAATAGTAAATGTAACTAACTTTTCTTAATCATTAAATAGAAAACACTAACCATTTAGAATAATATGGTGAATGGTTTTAGGATAGATCATACATAATAGAGTTAGTAATAAAACATTAAATAAAATATGGTATATGAATTCATAAATGATGAAACCCAATAATACCATGGAATCAACAATATATTGGAATTATATGAAATCACTCTTATAAAATCATTAAGCAATTTTTGAGATAAAGACTCTTTTAGTTTGAAAAGAAGAGATCTTTTGGAAAAAATCTTTGTATAAAACCAGAAGTAAATTAAGATATTATTTTCATAATAAAACTAGTGTTTTTATAAGAATAATTGTTTCCAAAAACAGATAATGGATTTCCCTTGAAAATAGATATGAATTTGAGAAATTTCCTTGTATTGGGCTCATGTTTTTGGAAACAGTTATGGGAGCGTCTTTTAAAACATGTAACTATCCAGAAAATAGGGAAGGATTATGGTTGGTGTAAATATATAGAATACTAACCCAACATTTATTAGGATTACATAAAAATACATAAGAATTTCATCTTGGAAATTGGGCAATAAAAGTATCCCGAATGAAAATTGATGTTCGGGTGGAAAACCCTTACCACTTTGTATGAAACGGTTCGTATGCCCCAAAAATTAATAATATAAAAATTATATATTTAATACCATGAAGATAATTATATTAATGATATGTGAAATAAATGGTCAGTATAAATACACTATACAAAAGTATTAGTAGTGAATATGGAAAATCACACGAAAATGGAAGTGAGATGAAGAAGCCCTTACCTTAACTCCAAAGATGTTCCTCTCTCGAACTTAAGATCCAGGAATATAAAATTATACTTATTAATAACTTATTTAAGAACCTATTAGTCATGTATTTAGTTTATCATCATTCTGATTAGTTCATTTATGTTCTTATTGATAAGTTATTGTATCAAATTCCGTTGCTTCAGAGTATTCATTTTGTTTATTTTCATCTTAAATTCACTAGTTTTTAAGTATGTTGAATGAATTTAAATCTCCAGAATTGAAATTATGTATTATTTATGAATATAAATTGGTTCTATTGGTCATTTATATAACTTGGTTACATGGAAAGAGGATGAATTATCATATATAACTTTAATGATAATTGTTTTGGTTAATTTGTGGGTTTTGATTACAACGAACTCATTTTTATTTATAACTTAATTCTATTTGTACAAAGGGATTACAGAAAATTAAATAGGTTTTATTATATATAATAATCTGGTTCAACCATAACAATAATGGTATCATTACTATAATTGATAATGATAATAGAAATAGAAAGTCCATCATCCTTGAATGTGTAAAATTGACATATCTCAGATGGTGTTCTTGCTACTAGTATAAAAGAAGGTAAAAAGGGAGAGATGATGATAAATTATTACACAATAATGAAAAAATTCCAGTATATATAAGTTACTGGAGTCCTCACAAGATTTGGATAAGGAGAGGTAATATAAAAGAAAACAAATGAACTTGAAAGGAAAGACAACGAATTGAAAAGAGGAATTTACCTCTTGAACAAAACTTCCTTGAGAACCTGCTTAAGGAGATGTTTTGGTCTTTTTATGAGATGAAGGATTTATGGACGTGGGGAGGAGGTTGGTAAGGTATTTGGACAGAGTTTTGAGTAGGCACAAGGCTTGAGAGGAGTGAATGGAATGGGGGGAGAGGGGGTTTTTATATTGGAGGAGAGAGGGGATTTCTTAATATGAAACACATTAATTTATTATTTCTCCTCAAGACATGGATTAGTGATTATTCCAGGACCAATAATAGTAATTGTATCATGTGATGCAAAACCAATTGGGCTTATATCAGAAGAATATCACACATGACTCTATTATTTGTGAATTTATCTTAATTTTTCAATTTATGGTATGTCACTTTTCAATAAATATTCATGTATTTCTAGAAAAATCCCAAAACATTACCCCAACCAATTTTCAATGTGTACAATCCAAAAATTAATTCCATTTTTCAAAAATAATTTTCTAAATATTATTATTTTAATATTTAATTAAAGTCATACTTAATTCAAAAAATAACAATTTTAAGGTGCAATTAGTTTTATTTCACACTGAAAAATTAATTAAGATCTCATTATCATATTGCCTTATGAAAATAAAATAATAATATTATTTACTATTAATAAGCATCATATTACTATTCATAATGGTATGTTACTATTCACAAAAAATCAAGTTTGTTCTGTCAGACTCCAAATGACTTACTAATCACAACTCCAGATGACCATTTTTTGAAATTCAAAACATAGAGGTGGAAAATTTATATTTAATGGCTAGGTTATTACTATCTCCTAAATAACCTAGTGTTGTTTCAAAGGAACGCAGTGATGAATAGAATGTATTTAATAGAAGAATAACATAAAATGTTTGGGGTGTTACAAGCAGGCTTGAAAATCATGAGATGTTTTCACACAACGTCGGTAGTACCCAACTAATCCAAGAAAACTACAGATTTCTCGGGCACTAGAGGGCCTAGGCCATACCTCAATCACCTTTTTTTGAAGGATCCATAGAAATTCCCTCACCTGTGATCACATTTCCCAAGAAAGTGACTTTCTTAATCCAAAAGTCACACTTGCTGAACATAGCCTACAATTTCTCCTTTCTCAATGTCTCCAACACAAGTCTTAGATGTTCTTCATGTGCCTCATTTTTATTGGAGTAGATGGGAATATAATAAATAAAAACTACCACAAATTGGTTGAGGTAATGTCCAAAGACTATATAATCAAATATATGAAGATTTTAAGGGAATTAGTAAGTCCAAAGGGCATAACCAGAAACTCATAGTGGCTATAATTTGTATGGAAGGTAGTCTTCTGAATATCTTCCTTCTTCACCTTTAGTTGATGATATCCAGAATGAAGATCCACCATTGAGAAGTATTGAGCTCCTCTTACCTAGTCAAACATGTCATCAATCCTTAGAAGAGGATACATGATATTTATTGTGATCTTGTAGAGTTCCCAATAATCAATACACAACTGCATTGTTCCTTCCTTATTCTTCATAAAGATCACAAGCACACCCCAAGGTGATGCACTAGGGCATATGAACCCTTTGTCCAGATTCTCTTGCAGTTTCTTCTTCCACTCCTCTAGTTCGATATGAGCCATCCTATATGGAAACTTCAAAATAGGAGTAGCTCTAGGTATGAGCTCTATTGAGAACTTTACCTCATGATCTGGGGGAATTCTGGGTAACTCTTTGGGAAATACATCATTGCATTCACTCTTGATGGGAATTCCCTCAGGTTTGGAAGTTTCTTTTGACTCGTCCATTTGGGCGAGGTATGTTTCTTCATAGGGAATCAACACACACAAAGATAGAATATTTTTAAAAGGATATTCATGATCTTTATTGCATTTTTATAAGAGCATTGGATGGTTGGGAATATGAAAATATATTTCCTTTTCCCAACAGTTGATATTTTCTCTATATAAAGAGAGACAATCCATTCCCATTATGGCATTTAATTCTTCCAAGGAAAGTATTACGAGATTCGCTGGAAGAATCTTCCAACATACGCCAACAGGAGAAGAGTTAAACACTTGGGTTGCAATGATTGCATCACTTGGTGGTTTTTACAGATATATCTACTTCAAGGTTTTGGGGCTTCGATTCTATAGTTTTATCATTCATGAAAGATATAAAGGAATGAGTAGAACTAGAATCCAATAAGACATTTTCCTTTATTAAGTGAATAGGAAGTGTACCATGTATGTCTTCATTATGTTTCTCTACTTCTGAAGTAGTGATGGAATAATCCTTCCCTTATTCATTTGGAATTGGTGGCTGATGACGCTGATTACCCTAAAGAAGTTGAGGTTTAGTGCACTAGCTTGCATAGTGCCCTAGCTCCCTACAGTTGTAGCATTGAACCATGGGTGGTTCTATCATTTCTTCCACCACATTACCCTTCATTTTTATGTCTTTTAGACACTCTTAAGCATGATATTCTTATTTCCCACACTTGAATCACATCCCCATCCCTTTAAGGAAGTTCTCATGGTGCTACTTCCCACATTTTTGGCTTGTGGGTCGTTGAGTTTTGTTCCCACCTTTTTCATTAGATCCACTGGATTGAAACTCCATCTTTCTGTTCTTATCACCATAGTTGTGGGACTATACTCAAAACTCCATCTCAACTTTGAGATCACACCGAACAACTTATTCATAACTCCCAAAGTCTCTAATTTAAAGAGCATTTTGAAGGTGTGGTTTTAATCCACTAAAGAATCTGTCAATTTTTCTATCATTGTTGATAACATAACCAAAAGCGTACCTTGAAAGCCTTGTGAAGTTTACTTCATAGGTTGTGACAGATTCTCCTTATTTTTACTTGAGATCTATGAATTATCTCTCCAACTTTGTGTGAAGAGTTCGTTGGGAATACATGTTAAGAATTTTTTTATTAAAGTCTTCCCAGTCCATCTCTTCAATTTCCTCCCCTAGCTTGGTGTTTGTAATCAAATCCCACCATTGATCAGCCTATCCATCTAGATGATAAAGGGAGAGAGTCACATTCTCCATCTCAAAACTCTGAAGAATAGAAAAGATCTTCTCTATGGAGTTGACCCACCATTCCACAACTAGTGGATCAGAAGATCCCCAAAACATCGGTGGTTGTTGCCGCATAAAACATGAGATAGACAGTTGCTATCTCTTTGGCGAAGGAGGAAATTCCCCATTATTATAGTTATTGTTAATCACATGAGATAATTTGGTAAGAATCGCCCTGATGGTTTGAACTCCACCACCCAAATCATTGTGGATGTCCTTCTGACAATCGTTGTATTGGCCCTCACACGAGTTGTTGGCCTAGTTTCTCCTGGTTCCCACCATTTTCTAAAATAGAAAAGGTTAGAACAAAACAGAAGTCAAAAAGTCATGAATAAATTAGATATTCCTTTTCAAAGTTTATACTAAAATAATAACATATGTGATCCCTATATAAAGCATCTTGTATTCATATTTTTACTTAGTCTCATACTAGAGGTTTTCTCTAGGGTTCACTAATCATAATTCCCAAATTAACTAAACCTTTCCATAGACACAAACTATAGTGAACCGAACCATTTATTACATTAATATTACATAATTTTAAAGATAAATAAAAAAAATAGTTTTACACATAGAGTATCCAAAGGTTTTGTGTCTTTGACAAACTAGGATCATACATAACATTTACAACATTGAGCATAAACTTTTTTTATTTCTTCTTCCTGAGATTCTTATTTGCACTTGACCTCTCCTTAGAACATGTAGCCACCAGAGGATATACATAAAAAGGGGTGAGATAAAATACCAATTACAGTATTGATAAGAACAATATTTCATGGGGTGAGGATATCCATATCATATGAAATGAATCATGAACATTAGAGGAAGCATAAATAAAAGACTTATAATGTGGAAATGCATAAAAATAAAACATCATGTCTTAGTGGTTAACAACCACAAATACTTGTGAAAAAATATAGAATCTTGTTCAAAAATAATTTCACATTTACCCATGAGGTTCATCAATTTACCCAACGTATTGGAGCGATATATAATTCCGGGCGCACATGTCACATTTAAACATTCATATTGCGCTACATAGTTCCGGGTGCTCTGGTGACATCATAACATTATCATTTATCATGACTGCCAAAATAAACATATTAAAAAAATGAACATAAGTTTCCCATGAAAAGGGATGGGTTTAATCTTATAAGAACATATTCATAAAGATGGGGTTCCAAAAATAAATAGGGAATAAAATACATTTTACAAGAATTGTCAATCTTGAACGAGAAGTAAAAGGGGTGTTTTTAAAAGAAGAGTTATTTTGGAAAACATTTTGTTTGAAATAAATACCAGTGAAAAACATATATATGATAGAATAGGGAATAAAAAAATGGAAAAAAGATTTTTAAGGAGTAACCATATCAAAAGGAGTGATAGAGGGAGAACCCGAAGGATGAAAGTTGGGTTCCATAATTTCTCCTTACCTTTTATGTGAATGATTCCTTCGTAATAATGGCCTATATAATGACATTATATTCATTAATTAGAAATTAAAGAACTTTTTATACATGAATATGGGTAATTTTGTTTTAATTAAGTTATTTTATGGGACTTTTGATGAGTTATAGAGTTTAAAAACATTTTCCGGGAATGTTCATTTTTATGGTTTTCTTGAGTGTTTCACATGTATTCATGAATTGAAGTTCGTGTAGAAGATGGATAAAAATAAATAACTAATATTACATGTTAATAATGAAATTACAGGAGTTTGAATGATCTTATAATTTTTTATGTTATATTCCATATGGATGAATCATTAGATAGGAATTTAATGATGACCGTTCGGGTTAATTTGGGCGGTTTTTCGACCACAACGAACTTTTTTGGTTTACTGATTTAGTAATATGTACATAAGTTAGTTCCCAAAATTAATATAGGAAATAATACATATATATATTCTGTATCAACCATAAAAATGGTTTCATTACCATATTTGAAGGTATAAATAGATAAAGAAAACATGTCATTCTTGAAGGTGATAGATTAACACCATACGAAAAACATTTTCTTTTATAAAATAAAAAGAAGAGGAGAAATAGGGTAAGATGATATAATATCCCATTATTATCATAAAAATATAGTATATGTATGACATGGAAGTTACCATACCATTTGTACAAGGATTGTTTGGGAGATAATAAGAAAAGAATTTGGAATTGAAAGGGAATTAAAGGAGCAGAGGGAGAGAAATGTCCTCTTGAATCCTCGTCTTGAGATCCTCCTTAAGGGGCCTAGGATTGGTTTTTTGATGAGAACCAAAGATTTTAGACGTGGGAGAGGGTCTAGGGAATATGATTAGGTATTGTTTAGTCAAGTATTGAAGCTTGAGAGGTGTGAGGGAATGATGGTGTGAAGGGTGGTATTTATAGTGGTGGGGGGGGGAGAGGTGTTTTCTCAATATAAAATTCATAGTTTATTATTTCCCCAAAAGACAAGAACTAGTGAGTCTTTCAGGACCAAGAATCATAATATTATAATTTAATCTCGAACAAAGTGGGTTTACTTTAGTAGAACATCATACATGACTCTATAATTAACTTATTTAGCTTATTTTGTAAATTATGGTATTTCACTATTCAACAAAAAATCAAGTATTTCATAAAAATCCCAAAATTTCACCCCAACCATTTTTCGACTTGTAGAATCGAAAAATTAAGTTCATTTTTGAAAAATAATTTTCTATATATGATTAATTTAATATTTAATTAAAATCATAATTTACTTGAAAAATACAGTTTTTCAAATTAAAACTAATTTTATAGTGCTTTCAAAAATGACGTAGGGTCTTATAAAATTTCTAAAAACTAGAAGACATAAATTTGATAATTTATGAACAAATTTTATGAAAATATATTTTATTTTTTAAAATTAATTAATTAATTATAATTAATTATTTAGGACTTACAAAACTACCATTGCTTATAAGATGCCCAAATTTTATTTAATTATTCCGAGGTAAGGTTACTATTATTTTGGATGATTATATACTCATAATGGTTATATTGTATTTATAAGGTTAGGTTACTATTCATAAGGGTAGGTTACTATTAACCAAAAATTATGTTTTTCTCATTGGACCCTAAAAATCATCTTGAACAGAACCATGCATGTCAGATTTTCAAAATTACAAACACTGATGTGACAAACATATGATTAAAGGTCACTTAGCATTTAGTAGTTAATTATGTTGTGTTTTAATGTGATTTTATGACATATTAATAAGAAGGTAATTTCCATTGAAATACGTTTGGTCATTACAATGGGCATGCTTACAGATTCTGTCTTCTGATTAAGGGAGTGTGGAAGTAGGTGACCCCTTGAGCCTATACTTTGAAATAAGGTAATGGTGTTTAATAATTTTTTTAGATACTAGACAATAAAGTCCTAACCCATGGAAGATAATTCTGAATCTCATTCCCTTATAGGCAAGGATTCTTTTTCTATGTCGTCAGCCTTGTTCTTGGATGATCCACCAACATCTTTTTAGACTACAACATCTTTCTTAGGGGTCCCAACAAATACCTGTTTTCCTTTATCTACTTTGGAAATAGTCTCTACAATATTTGGGGATTCATGCTCACTATCAGGGACATGAATGGCTTTATCTTAATCAACATTTTCCTTATTAGCATCTCCCTTAAGATCATCATGTTGAATGAAGTCGTTATTGCTACTCTCATCATAAGATGATTTATTAACCTCTTCCAGACCCTTATCATGTTCTCCTTGTGAAGAATGTTTCATTGATTCAGCTTGAGAAGTCCAGATTGAAATCTTTTCAAAAAGACATTCCTTCTCATGATATTCTTTGACTTGAATTATCACATTATCACTCTCATATCCTTCTTCATATTCTTCTTCTTCTTCATGAAAAATTCCATCCTCTACTTCTGGTTCCAGAATTATGATATTCTTTCCTAGAGTCTCTAATGGTTTTGGTTCTTTAAGAAATTTTTCTATTACTTTAATATGTTCAAAGCCTTTCTTAGTATCTTTTAGAAGTGCATGAATGATTTCTTCCTATGAAATTTTCTTCATTTTCTTTTAATATTTTTCTTGATCCTCTAGATCTTCAGTAGTTTTAATTTTTAGAGACTTTTCCTCAGTAGGATCTAGGCCAATTCTAGATATACTTCCTTTTTATTCTTCTCCTCTTCCATCGGCTTCACAACAACTTCATAAAGGTAGGTTTTTATCTTTTTTGACGTGGGGGGTTCTGATTTCTTTTCCTGAACTTTAGGATTTTCTATAAATTCTAGTTCCAAATTTTTTCACTTATTTTGTACTTTCATGGAAGTCACTTCTTCTTCTACCTTTTTAGAAAAGGCATCAATATCAATTTTTAATAAGTCATAAAGTTTATTGGACTTTCTATTGAAGCCAAATTTCATTTTCCTCAAAGTATCATCACTCAATAAAAAATATCGAATGTTTTTGGCTTAGAACTAAAAGATATTTTTAATGACTATAAGAATATAACTATGATCTTATAAAGAATTTACAAATACATGATAATTTGTTATTTGAGGGTCCCATTCTTGATATTAGTAATTTTCAGCAAGATATACTGCACCCGATTTATACATTTCAAGTTCACCAAAAAATTCGGAATGTAGATATCACTTTTCTTCAAGGAGTCCTTGTCTCATTTTTATGGAATTAGAAAATCATGTACCCATAACTATATAATCCATAATTTTTGTGATATATGGTATATATTTAGTGTTTTCACTTCTTTGAGTATAAGGAACTCTATTATCTTCTCCTTCACAATGCCTCATGATGGATATGGTAGCTTGTGGGTGTAGAAAATGGCATTCCCATCATATAGAACTCCAATAATACTTACATACTTATTGAAGGAAGTGGAATATGTTTTCACATAACTCTTGAAATATAAATTATCTCTCCCATCTTCATTATATAAATTGTTAGTCTCATAACACTCAACAAGAGATTCTGGATAAACCGAATCCTATCCTTTTTGTTTGTCTACACACAAGCTTCCCCATCCATTCAACTTAATATTTTCTATAATGGGAGAATTATATTTCACAAAGTACCTCAGATATGATAACCTTTCTCTTTAAATTTTCATATAGTGATATTTCTTTAACGGAAGACATTTTTTTATGAGGAGAGGATTCCAAAGTCATCCTTAATCTTAGAAAAATTAGAAATGTGGAACGAAGCTTTTAAAGAGAGGTAGAGCTTCGGGGTTAAAAACTATAAAAACATATGTGGGATGAGAAATTGGGGGCCATTATATCGGTATTGAAGTGACGATTCATATTCTAGAATTGATCCAATGGTTGAAACAAGCATTATCTGATCTGATAGTTGAGAAGAAAGCCGAAGAAGGATTTAGTAGGTTCCAATCTATTGAGGTTTTAAGGTTAAAATTTGGGTTTATGTAAAGTGAATTCGAAATTTTTTCTTAAAAACGATTAAAAAACCCGCAAAAAAATCAGTTAAGAAATCCTATATATGTAAAAAACCGTCTAGATTTCTAGGAAACTATCAGTAAAGAAAATTATTCTTCTTGGTAAATGTTAGATTCTAGAAATTTTTATTAAAAAGTAAATTATTTGGATTATGAAAAATTTCTATTTAAGGAAAATTTGAGTTCTAGAATTTGAGTTTTGAAATATTTTGAATACAAAAAAAATAAAATTAAAAAAATATTATTTTATTAACAAAATGAAACCCTTATAAATATGAGTTTCTCAATGTAAGGATATAGGTTTAGAAAAAGTTAATATGGATGATTAACTTAGGGTTATCATTTCTAACTTTTTTTAATGTATTTAAATTTAACAGAGGGTAAAAATTTATTGAAAATATCAGCAAGTTGATCTTGCTTTCTGATAAATTAAAGAATGATGTCTCCTTTTAGGTTGTGATCCATTTGAAAGTGATGCCAAATATCTATATGTTTTTCACAAGAGTTATGTGAAGGGGTTTTTTAGGGAAATAACACTAGTGTTATCACACAATATCTGTGTTTTGGTAAAACTCATTCATTAGTTTGTGAGTGTTTGTTGCATCCTCAACACTTGATCCAAAAAACATCCAGCTGCTACATATTCTGCTTCAGCAGTGAAAAGTGCTATTAAGTGTTACTTTTTTCAGGACCAAGAAACTAATGAATCTTTTAAGAAATGAAAAGTCCCAGATGTAATTTTTCTGTCCATTCTACAACCACCAAAATCAGCATCCGAAAAACTTTTTAAAATAAAATTATTTCCAGAAGTATAAAAAAGTGTGAAATCCATGGTTCCCATTTAATAGTGAAAAATTATTTCCAATGATTTTAAATGAGATTCATTTAAATTATATTGATATCTTGAGAATAATAATAATAGAAATATTATGTCTTGAGGAATGTTTGTGAAGTACTGTAAACATCCTATCATACGTCTAAATGATGTTTGATCTACTAGTTTCCCAGCTTCATCAAGATCAATTGAATTTGTGGTACTGATCGGAGTAGTTATACTTTTAGTGTTGTCATATCCATACATTTTAAGAAGATATTTAATATAATTATTTTGTGATATATAAGTTCCTTATTGTTTTTGAGAAATTTGAAAATGTGGGAAAAATGTTAGCTCGCCTATCATACTCATTTCAAACTCAGATTTCATTAGATTCGCATAAAAATAAAGTAAATATTGCTGAGTTGAACCAAATATAATGACATCAACATAAATTTGAATGATCAATACATTTTTATTACCATTATTTATAAAAAGATATGGATCAGAAATTCCCTTAACACAATTGTCTTGTAAAAAAATCATGTACGTCTAACATACTAGGCTCCAGGGGCTTGTTTAAGTCTGTACATGGCTTTGGTAAGTTTGAAAAAATGTTCAGGATGTTTTGTGTCTTCAAAACCAGGAGGTTGTTCAACAAAAACTTCCTATTGAACATATCTATTAAGTAAATCACACATTACATCCATTTAAAAATGTTAGACAATAAATAATGTTGCATAATAAATTATAGTCTAGATACTACATCATATGTTTCTTCATTGTATATTCCTTCTTGTTGATTATAGACTTTATCAACTAATCTAGCTTTATTTATTTCTATGATTACATTTTCATCACACTTATTTATGAAGACCCATTTTTATCTAATTATAGAAGTATCTTTAGGTCTTTCAACAATGGTCCGGACATTTTTCCTTCTGAATTAATTTAGCTCATCTTGCATGGCTTTAATCCAATTATCATCACCTTACGCTTCATCTGTGCTTTTTAATTCCATCTTGGAAAGAAATGGTAGATGTTCTACTTCATTTCAAAAGGAACTTATAGTCCTTACAGTTTGATTCAGATTACCAATGATACTATAACTGGGATGATTCTTAAGAAACAACTAATTTGGGTTTTGTAAAATCTCTTTACAAACTCTATAAGCCTTAGAAGCTGTGGAATATGTTTAGAAAATTTCTTCATTAGATTTGGGTGAAAATTTATTTAAGTTATATTTAGTATTCATTATGAATACTTTGAAACCAAATACATTTAATTATGAACGTCTAGGTTTTCTAGAATCAGATAGAACAATGACTTTCTTAGACATAGAGCTTCTAACCCTTTCTGAAGTCTCGACATTCGTAGTAGTAAAGGATACACATCCTTTTAAATTATTCTTCTTATTCATATCAAAATTTATTTTCATTACTATCTCTTGTTAAAGAAGAGTTCTAAATATTTAATCAAGAGTAATTTAAGAAACTATTTTGTTTTCATCAATGGCTTTTATTTTTGATTCCCAGCCGTTTGGAATAATATCAATTATCTTGTCTACAAGTGCTTCATCATCCAGAAATTTCTCTCTCAAATACTGAAGAATGTTCACAATGGTCATAAATCTTTGTTTCACTTTCCATATTGGTTCTCCATAGTGAAAAAAAATCCATAATATTCAACTCTTAACACAGGTCTTCTATATTCTATCAGTTTGAAAGTTCCAAAATGTGTAACCTCAATTTTCTTCCATATGTAGTTGGAATATTCAAAAGAATATATTTCACTCTATATGTTCCTGGTCATAGAACACAAAAAAGTATTACATACCTTGTAGTTTAGTTGATATTCTAATTTTTCATGATTGTTGAAGGGTTTGACTTCTTTTTTGGAATATTGTAATCACCAGTAAACATGGAAATATTTTCTACTACAGTTTTAATGACAATGGTATTCATTATAGCTCTCCAATACTCATAATCATTACCATAAAAAATATGATGTCTCATTGGATTTAAATTGTCTATTAAATCAAAACTTATTCCAACCATTCTATAAGGAAATATCTTTCTAGAAGAACCTGTTAATAGAATTTGTTTTATATAAAAAAATGATAAAAAACCTTACACAAAACTAGAATAAAACAAATTCAGAAAGAAAATAAAAAGTGAGAAGGAAAACTAAAATGTGTGTATAAGTATTTCTGATACCATATCTGATACCAATTATAGGATAAAAATTGTGTATATATATTCTAAAATACAAGAGGGGGGTTAATTGTAAGTCTAAAAACATTTGTTTTTAACATTAATGAAAACCATTTTTAACAAAGTTAAACATGGTAAATACATAACCCCTAAAATATTTCTATGAAACAAACATTCCTAGGTTCTAGAAATATGCTTCTGAAAATGAAACTTATGAAAAGATTACTTAGGAAAAGGTTACACCTTAATGCTTATAGAATATTACATATCATAGTAAATAAAAGTACATTAAAGTTGTAATGCCTCGACCCCAGCTGCCCAGAGTCGGTGCATTATTATAATACATTAGCATGATTACAAGGAATCATGTCCCAAAGTAATGATCAGTTTAGCAGTCTTGGAAATAGTAGACACATTTATAAAGTTTACATTACATCATAAAAATGAAAACTACAACAACATAGTCTCCATAGTACACACTCATATCCCCACATACTTTCCCTACAGGTCACTCATAAATTACTTCTTCAAATCCTAGGAAAATTAAAAAATTGAAAGGGGTGAGATCAGATGCTCAATAAGGATAACAATATAGCAGAGACTTTCATAAATAAACATAAACTTTTAAGGCAATGTATAACTAAATAAATTTCTTTTAAAATTCAAATTCAGCATAATATGGGATAGATAAAATAAAATAATTCCATTTACTTATTCACATGGATATTCTACTAGTCGAATAATCACATGCAATATCAACAACCAATTTCATAATGATGGAATGCATAATTCTAGACTATCATCACCACATATCCAAGGCCCCGTGCCAAGACTACAAATAAGATTTTGTCAAGGTCTCGTTCCAATACACTAGTTTGTCTCATGAGACCTACTGATGCATCGAGGAGCTATAGCGGGCTCCACCCGTCACTTATTAAGTCCAATGCATTCCTCATATGAACATGTTTAAACATAACATAAAAATTCGTATTAAAACTAGCATACGAAATGTCAATACTTTCTCCATAAACCATGAATGGTATAAAAATAACACATCCACAGTCAAACGCATCACAAAAACATCAATACAATATTGAAGTTTTGTATCATAATAAATCAACTTCAAATAAACTTAAAATTCATCAATGGATGTTGAAATAGATGAAATCGAAACTATTTGAGAGAAATATATCTTTTTTTGAAATCATTTTAAAGTCACACATTTATTAAGGAAGTAATTTAAAAGAGATTTTTGAATCAAAGTGTCCCATACCAATTTGAAACTTTTGAAAAGAAATATCATTTCAAAAAATTCTTGTCCAAATAAATAAATCCTTAAAATCATTTTGAAAACATGGACATTAATTAAGAATATTTAGAAAGATAAATCTTTAAAACATTTAAAATTCTTATTTTGATAAAGAGTACCTTTCAGAAATTTTTAAAATATTCATTTTGAAAGCATTTAAAAGTCACATAATTATAAAATAAAACATTTACTTTTAAAATATCAATATAATCTTGTAAGTTAAGCTTCTAAGATTTTATAATGGTGAAAAATATCCTCACCCACCGTATAAGTTAAACAAAGACATTCTTACCTTACATCTGTCGAAAAGGTTAAAAAGGACCTTGATTGGAAAATAACCGAAAGATTCCTTTATAAACCTCTTATAAAAATTCAAGCAAGGGTATAAATGAATTTAACCCATAATTCACAAAATAGAAAGAATGTTTTGAAATATATTTTCAAGAAACATGGATGTGGATGATAAAGAGGTCCCAGTAGATAATTACGTATAAACAACCTCAGATAATGAAGAGATTGTGAAATAAATCCTTACCAATTTGGTAACTTATGAAACATACACCCAATTAAAGAGGTATCATACAATGAATATGTAAATACAAATAAATTAATGTTTATTAAATAAAGAATACAATTATGTCCAGTACATACACCACACAAAAGGTAATAGTGGCAATATGACATGAATCTCACGGGAATAAGGAGTGAGATGAAACCCCCTTATCTTGTACTTTTCCTTGGTTGAGGGTAGGTTAAACACCTGTATAATAGTTAAATAATTGTTATTAAATTATAAAATAATCATATACATAAATATGATATCATATATGATCTTTTAATATTTCTTTGATAATAATATTTTAGTATTATCATCGTTTCGGGTGTAAATTGATTCGTTTTCCTTTATATGCTTCATTACGTAAGCCATGTTTTTTATGGATAGGATGTATCTTATTCATATCCAGAGTGATATCAACTCCTTAAAAATTAATTTTAACCATCAACGTATAATTTTTCTTGAAGGGATATGATTGGGAAATGAATCTCATCACGTTCGTAGAGACGGTAATCCGTACGTACGCACAAACGCTACTTCCATTTCATTTTTCATTTTAATAGGAATCAAAACCAAATGATAAATAGGTATATAATTATTCCAGTATAATATAATATCTTACTTTTTTTCTTATGTTCATTAACACCATCCTTTATATGTTCCATGTATGGTATGAACGAGTCATATGACTTTGAGGGGGCGGTAGTCCGCACTTCCTCAAATTAAATTATCGTATATATATACAACATGAAATGAATAATGGTATTATATAAAATGGAATTAAAGAAGGGTATATATAAAATAAATATCATTAATATCATATTTAATTATAGTTCCATCATAATGTCCACCATGGGAGGTGGTAGGAGATAATTGAACAATCATTGCTTCGTTAGGCGTTTTGTTGCCATCCACAGAAACATTATGTTCTTCACCCATTAGATGGATGTGTGTGTAAGTGTAGTTATAATACTTATAATAACAATATCATAGTATATTTAGGATACTTTTTTTTACAAAATAAAATAATAAGAAGAGTTTAGGGGTTGGAGAAGTAAAATAAAAGAAAAGAAGCTAAGAGAAATCGTTACCTTTAATTTGGGTATCTCCCTTTGGATTGAACCAAAAAGGACTCTTGAAGTGCCTTCTGAGAAATCTAAGGCTTCTAAGAGGATTATAAGAATTTAGGTAGATTAATTGGGCAAAGGTTGGATGATAAAAAAGGCTTTAGAGGTGTGTGGAATTGGTTAGAAGTGGTGTCCTTTTACAAGGTGGAGGAGGGGCTCTTTAGGAAAATATAGAAATATTATTTTATAATAAATTTATATTCGGTTTATAATGGCTCCAAAGTGAATTAATTAAAGGTTAAGGTGGGGATGTGTATAAAACCACTCAAACAATAGAATTTATACAGGGTTGGGTCATTATATTAACCTTATCTTTTAGTTTTGACTCTTAGTTAATTAGTTTGACACTTACCATGTCACTTTGTATTTTTATATTATATAGTTAATAAACTTAATATATACCTCCAAGAGACCCCCAAGTGGTCTATTAATGATACAAATATCATGATATAAGTCTTTTTGCCGAACCATAGATATTTAGGAATAGAATAAAAATTAATAATATAATATTTTTTTTAAAAACTCATTTATGTCAATTTTAACACTACTCCATAATTGATTTTTTTTAAATCATAAAAACATTATTATTTCCAACCGAAATCATTTAAGAAATAAAAAAATGTCATATTAACAAATAAAATCTGTGTATGTCATCAAAACTTTCAAATTATATTTATTTTAACATTTATAATATCAATTATTTGATTCTTTCATTAATATGGAAAATTATGCATCATTATTATGTCATATATATTTTTTCTTTTTAAATGTCTAAAAATTAAAAATAAATTATCATCATGTAAGAAATCCTTTTAGATTTCTAATTAAAATTTATAATTGAAAATATAACATATATAACACAATGAAAAATTGTTTTCCCAAAAGATATAAGCTTATGTCATTTTTGTATTCACTTTAACATAATTTATATAAAGTGTCCCTATCACCTACAAGTGGCTCCATGGGGTCCCAAAATTGACACAAAGATGCCCATGATCAGACCTTTATCATCCAATAAGGTTAGGACACATTTTAGTGTAATTTATTATTATTATAATATTATTTTGAACCATTATTTACCGGATTTACCCTTTAACCATGGTAAATAAGATATTTACCGAAGTAATTATTCAAAATGTCTAAAAATAAAATTTACCTATTTACAAAATTTGGATATCCAAATTCCAAATATGGAATCCATTTTTCCAAATTCAAAACACATAACTGGCATAAATTACTTTAAAATTAATTCACGCTATCAAAACAAAAAGCGTGTTTTTAAGATATAATAACTATCAAAAGATTGAAACTTGTTTATGTCCGGTTTAATTATGAAATTATGTACAATGACCAAAATTGTATTAAATGGTAAAAATATAATTATAAATATAATTTAAAATCACTCCAATTCATAATTTTTCACTATTAATTATTTCGATTAAAAAGGTTGTTTTTAATTAAAATTTAGTAATTTTCACTATTCATCAAAATATGAAAGTTATCCGAAAATCACAAAATTTACCCCTAAGATAATTTGGATATTCAAAATCCAAAAATGAAGTCCATTTTTAATGATAAAATTTATAAAATTTCAAAAGTGTGTATTACTAATCATAACGGCTAGTTTGATTGGTTGTGGTGTGTGTTAGAACTCGAAGTTGAGTACAACACACGCTACTGTATTATTCAAAGTGAAGCATATTGTGGATGATTGGGGTTTTAAATTCTCCCCTCCTTCAAAAAATTGTGTTCTTTTAATTTGAAATTGTTCTTCGAAAATAAAAGGTTGAAAATAGATAGTATCTTTGTGGGAAAACCCACATCGGAAATTGGGTTAATAAAATTTAGTCTTAATAAGAGAAAAAGAGAAACGAAAGGGTCACCACCAATTTATGATCTCGATTAGGAGAACATTGGTGGAAATTAGAGATGTGTAACTGGAGGGGAAATGTAAATATTTATAGGGAGTGATTGTGGTCATCAATGACAAACAATTGTAGAATTTGGGGCCTCAAAACCACAAATTTATGATGATTTAAAATACCATTGGTTCAAAAAAACGTAAGGTATTAGGATAACACATTTTTGGTTTTAAGATTACTTCCCGAAAGTTTAATAATTAATTTATCTGTAAAATAAGAGGAAATATAAATATACTTGACAAGTAGAGTTTCATCCTTCAACAAATTCCTACTACATACTCATCTTTTACTCTAAAAGATTTAATATATATATATATATTCTATTTATCCTAATCGTATAGGGTTCCAAAAACAATGAATTTATAATTCACATATTAGAACCTTTAAAAAACTACATTATTCAATCCAGGACATCACATGGGCTAGTGGTAGGTGATACACCCTTGTCACCCTTCGGTTGTGGGTTCAAGTCTTGCGGCCTTGCCGGATGCGACAGGTTTCCGCCCAACCTCCGGGTTTTCCTTTTATAAAAATCCATAAATAACATTTCAAACATAATCCCTTCCAACCTTTATACTTATCCAAAATGCTTCTGTAAACTCTCAGTCCAAAATTTATATGAAAGGTAAACATAATGTAGATCCTTTTTACCCCGTAATAGCATGTGAATACCTTCATCATGTATTCTTTTAAAACACTGAAATATCCTGGATTACCATAAAACCTTATTGATTACATTCATGATCCCTTATTCCTTATAGAATACTGGATATACTTTATCCATCCAAAAATTTTGTAAACTTCAATAAAGATGGAATATATAAATATTTAATCAGTTTCAAGGAATTCAAGAATATCCAATATAATTTTCCCAAATCAACAATATCTTTTTCCAAAATCTGTACCTCAATATTAGGACAATATTAAGGTTTATCTTTCCTTCAACCATGTAATTTCCAAAAAGATTAACTTGTTGTAGAGTCACTCTTCTTAGTACCATAAGATCTAAAAACCTTAATGAAATAGTACTCCAGTACAATCCTTATTTATTTCCAGTACATAATTGATACAACACTTCAATGAAATAATTACAAAATAAAAACATAATAACACTAGCAATTCCTCTTCATCTGTGGTAGTATCATAACTTGATTATTATTCTATAGGATCATTTGCGGCATAGTCTGATTATTTGGACATTAGTTTGCGTAGTGTCCAAACTCCTTGTAGATGAAGCATTGTAAATTTGAAACATTTTTTTCACTTACAGTCACGTACTTGGTGTCCTTTTTCTCCACACTTATAACATACTCCCATTACCTTCAAGCATTTTCCAAGGGGATTCTTTTTACAGTTATCACATATGGGAAAATCCTTCTTTACCTTATTCCCTTTATCTGTCTTTCTCTCTACCATCCTTTCCTTATTAGGGTTCCATTTATAGCCATAGGACTCTGAGAATTCTTTTCTTATCATATCAACACATGATACTATTTCTTCATATGATGATAATATGTGGGAGACTATTTCCCTTTTAAATTCTGGCTTAAGACCATGAAATATATGATATTTCTTACTCTTTGGATCATGCGTATTGCTGGAGTTCTCATTCCTTCTACTGGGCGCCATTTCTAAACAATGGCATAAACTAGATCAGTTTAAGAATAAAAACACATAATTCCATACTTGTAAAACACATAACATAAATTGAACAGTTTATGGATATAATCCATAATCATAAAACTGTTTTCTTTGAGGAAGTATATACTCATAAACCCTACATAATGGTTCCTAATGAAAATGAGAATTATCCTAAGCATATCCCCCAGGTGTTTCGTAACCAAGAGTGCAGCAAGGCCCGTTGTCGTGCACCTGTTCCCATTTGAGTCTAGCTCAAAGCGGTTTTTTCGGGTTTTACCCCTAGGTGCATCTTTGACAGAGCCGCCTCTACCTGCTCATATCCAGACAGGTATGTATTGCTCCGAAAACTCACAAAATATCTACAAAATCAATATTTTGGAAGTTCTTCTCTACTAATCCTCAAAGTCTATCTTAGGGCTATGCGCTCTAATCAGAGTTGATCTAAATATAGCTTACAAGGTTATTGATAAACTTTTTTGAATACCAACTGTAACACCCCGACCTTAGTTTCCCAGAGTCGGTGAATTATTTTAATACATTGGCATGATTACAAGAAATCACGTCCCAAAGGACCGATCAGTTTAGCAGTCTTGGAAACACTAGATACATTCATAAAGTTTACATTACATCATAAAAATGAAAACTACAACAACATAGTCCCCTTAGGCCACGCTCATATCCCCACATACTTTCCCTACAGGTCATTCATAATTTACTTCTTCACATCCTGAGAAAAATAAAACATTGAAAGTGGTGAGCTCAGATGCTCAGTAAGGATAACAATATAAAAAAGACTTTCATAAATAAACATAAACATTTAAGGCAATGTATAACTAAAACAAAAGCCTTTTAAACATCAACTTCAGCATAATATGGCATAGATAAAATGAAATAATGACATTTACTTATTCACATGGATATTATACTGGTCGAAAAATCACATGCAATATCAATAACCACTTTCATAATGACGGAATGCATAATGGCATACTATCATCACCACATAGCCAAGGCCTCGTGACAAGACTACAAATAAGATTTTGGAAAGGCCTCATGCCAAGACACTAGTTTCTCTCATGAGACATACCGATGCATCGAGGAGCTATAGTGGGCTCCACCCATCACTTATTAAGTCCAATTCATTCCTCATATGAACATGTTTAAACATAACATAAACATTATTATTAAAACTAGCATATGAAATGTCAATACATTATCCATGATCCATGAATGGTATAAAAATAACACATCCACAGTCAAACAAATCACAAATTATTCAATACAATATGTGTAACACCCCATGTAAATAAAGAATATGACATTTTTATATTTATCCATATTTTTGAATAAAATATTAATATTACTTTAAAGGGGACGCTATACTCGAGGGCGTACCCAATACGCAACAACGAGTTTTTGGGAATCTTGCATTGCACCCTAATAATAATATAATATTATTTTAAATGGTAGTTAACGCCTAGCCGTTGTAATGGAGGGAATGAATGGAACTAACTAAAAAATTATTATATATGTTTGTAAAATATTTTTACTTTTATCCAATAAATTTTAAAGGCATAAAGTGTGAATGAATCCAATTTTAAGCGTAAATATTCTAATATTCTTTAAAAGGTTGATTAACCACCTTTTGATGGAGAACGCTTTTTAAATCCACTTTTTGAAATTTTCATATGTTATGTTGGACCAAATAAAATTTTTCTTTAGAATCGGGACATCAAAATTTACATTGTGTAAATTTTTTGTATTTTTCCGATAAAGTTCATTTTTTAATGAATAGTGAAAATGTAGTATTTTAATTCAAAACCTATTTTTAATCTAATTTATTTATATGACTAGATTATCTTTTTAATTTTTTTAATGTCCAATTATAATATATTTTTACCATTTAATCCAATAGTGGTCATTGAATTAATTTCACTTTGAAATTGGACTTAAACTAGTGTCAATCTTTTAATAGATATTGTTTCTTAAAAACACACTATTTGTTTTGACAGCGGGAATTAATTATTAAATTAATTAATGCATCTTATATGTTTTGAATTTTTTAAAATAGATATCATTTTTTAATTCGGAATACCAAATATAGCTTAGGGTGAAGTTTTGGTATTTTTCTGAAAAACTTCAATTTTTGATGAATAGTGAAACCACTAAGTGGTAGTTAAAGAAACTAATTTTTTGTTTAAATGAAACTTTTCCACTTATGTGATTTGATTTTCAAAAATCTGACATACATGGTTGTCATTATGAATTAAAATGTGGTTCAATAAGATTAAAATAATTTTTGGCGAATAGTAATTTTTAAGTTTTATTAATCGCGATTAAAGGTAATTAGTGTAATTTAAGGTAAAAATTATGTTTTAATAATATGAAATGGCTTAGAAACATGTCCTACCCTCATTGGATGTGTCATGGCCGACCAAGACAATCCATGGGTCAACTTGGGGACCCCATGGAGGCACTTTGGTAGGAAAATGACATAAATAACTTTTTATTTAAAGTTAAAATTAAAATGTCACAAACATGTTTTGTTTTACTAAAACACTTTTTACATGGGGTTATACAAGTCATATTTATGACTATAAATATTAATTAGAAATTTATAAAGATTTCCTACATCATTATATATTTTTTATAATTTTTAGACACTAAATAAATTAAATTATTTATGACACCATGATGATGCATGGATTACCTCATTATTTAACGATTAAAATAAAATGAAAAGATAATGTAAAATCTATAACCTACACCTATAGAAAACCTATTTGATGGGTATATTTCGAACCGTTATCACCTTATCCTTGAATTATATCAATGTGGGATCTTTTAAATCTGAAACTCATTTTAAAATAATGTAACATTTCTTTACTTTCCAAGAGTGCCCCTCCTCTCCTTTATAAGAGGCCCCCACCTCTACCACCTTACACATGCCTCTCAAGCCTTTTTCTCGGCCAACTCCTGCCCATTTCATCTCTCCACGTCCCTATCTTCATCATTGAAGACTCCCTTTGGGCAGAATTCTTTCCGAGGAAGCCTTTGAGCTCAAATCAAAGAGAGTTACCCGATTTAAAAGTAGTGTCTTCTCTTGTGTTCTTATGTTTTATTTTGCTTCTCCAACCCTCTAAAATATTTTTATTCATTTCTTTTGTAAAAAAACCAGTATCTTTAATATACTAGGATTTTGTTATGTGAATTATTATAGCTACACTTACACACACCTTCGTCTAATGGTTAATGAACATACTGTTTCTGTGGATGGCGAATTTCTGCCTCACGAAACGATTATTGTTTAATCTTCTATTAACACCTTTCATGGTGGCCATTATGATGTCACTATATTTTATATATGATATATATGGTATTTATGTTTTCTATATGCTGCTGAATTTTATATTTAAAACATTCCTTTATGCTTTTCATGTTGTGCAAATGCGACAATTTCATATGAGGAAGTGTGGACTACCGCTCCCTCAAGTGATGTGAATCATTCATGAAATACATTTTATGTATAAAGAATGAAATTAATGAACATATAAGACCTATATAAAATATATATTATACTGGAATTATAATATATATATCTCTCAATTATTTTTAATTACATTAATATGACAAAGAAATGAAACTATAGTTCATTCGTACGTACGACCTACTGTCTCCATGAACGGTGTATTTCATTTATTTTTATATCAAAATGTTATGGAGTAGTAAAAAATTAATATGTAATGGATATATATGATATTTAAATAATTAATACTATTATGGAGATTATTCACTTATAACTACATGGACAATCATTTTCAAACAAGTTCATTTTTGACTCTGTACCAAACATCGAAAAAAACGTCTGATATGAACTCACATTATTAACCAATTATTATAACATTATAACATGTGATATAAAGTGAATAATAATATTTAATATAGGTCCTTATGGAATTATAAATTTACCAAATTTTATTATTCCGAAATATAAAGAAACGAACAAGACAAGTCGAACTTGAGGTAAGGGATCCTACTCCTCTCTTTCTTTTTAAGTACACTCTTTTATGTAATTCCTTTTAAGCTCATTTTTCTTATGATTGGGATGTTATTTTATATTAATCCTAGTGTAATTTTTATTTTCATATGATTAGAGACCCTATTTTCTCTTATCAATCCATATTTGATGTTTTGAGTGACGCCGTTAGGCTGCTGAATTTTCGTATGAGATCTAACCTCTCTCTTTATTTTTAAGTACTCTCCTTTATGTCACATCTTTTAACCTCCTCTTTGATATGATGTGGGATGTTATTTTATATTAATATTTCTGTAAATATTGTTTTAATATGATTAGAGACCCTATATGATCTCATCAATCCATTTTTGGACGTTTTAAGTGGCGCCGTTAGGCTGTCGAGTTTTCGTAAGGGATTGTTCATCTCACTTTTAGTCCCGTGAGATTTATGCTACATTTTCCACCATTTCATTTTAGTGGTGTATGTACTTCCCATTATTATAATATTTGTGTAATATAATTTGGTATTTACATATTCATTGTATGACCTTTTTTCGATGGGGTGTACGTTTCGAAAGTTACCGAAGTCGGTAAGGGAACCTTTCACCCTCCTTTTCATCAAAATACTTATTTTGTTAGGTCTTTTAATTAACATACTATTATGTTGGGATATGTTCTTCTATATCCTTATTCATGTAAATTTTATTTCCAAGTGATGAGATAGCCTTTTTATCTCTAATCTTCTCATTTTCTGAATTTTGAAGTGACGCTGTTGGGCTGTCGAATTTCTCTAAGGGAACTTCTTAACCCACTTTCAATTCTTTGGTTAAAACCTCTACTTCATGATTTTATTATGCCAAGATTATGTGTGGAATATATTTTTTTTAGTTTCCACAAAACATTGTGTGGATATACTATTTCTTCGCATAATCATCTCATTGATAAATTCTTATGTCATTTAGAAGAACTTGTATCAGAAATCATAACTCAATCTCATTTCATTGAGTTAAATATCTATGTCATTGGTTTTGTTTTTCCAAGATTATGTGTGAATGACCTCTGATTGTTTTACACTTAATATCCACTTATATTTTTTGTATTCATATTTGTCACACATAATCATGTAATTGATTTATCCTTAATCTAAGGATATCGTCTTAGTAAGGGACTTCGTCTCAATCGACTTTCATTGAGGCATATTTCGTTCATTTATATGGTGTATAAACCCCTTTGAATTTTACTTTAATACAAAATGAATCTTTTTCTATGAAGCGTTTTACTAAATGACAAAAAGGAATGTTTCTTTTAACGTACACGGTGACAATGACCTTTTCCACTGCCGTGAGTATTATTTGGTCTTTGGCTTCCTTAATAAGCCATAATGTTTTTTTAAATGAAATAAACACAATATAATCTTTTATGTATTTTGGTATTGAAAATGGTTTTTATAATGGATTTGTTATGTCAATATATTTAAGCGATATATTGTGATCAAAGTGTGGAAATGTTTTCTTTCCATTATATTTGTTTTATGTCTTATGATTTTATAATGGTACTTGGACATTTGACTGGTGGTTACGTGATAAACCATATGACAGGTGGTGACGTGAATACCAGGACGTGTGGTTACGTTATAATCTCCAATGCATTGGGTATGGAAGTTAGCCGTATGTCTATTCCATTAAGTGATGTGTGTGGAAGCTGACCGTAAGGTTATTCCATTTAAGTATGTTTATGTCCCACGTTACCTTTATATGTTATGTGATCATTATATGGGTTTTATGGTAATATTTTGGTTACAAAAGGGTAAGTAATGATCTTTTATTCATTGAAGAGTTTTTAATACTTCATAAAGGTGAAAAGTATTACTTTGATAAAGTATACATGGTTTACTTGTTGTTTTGAAAAACTAACAGTTTTCATTCATTGTGTATCCCTTACTGAGATTTTTATGCTCACCCCATGTTTTTGAAATGTTTTTCACAGCACTTAAAGATGAATAGGGACAAGGATGGGATCAAGGAATGACATGCTATCTAAAACATGGAACTAGACCTGTTTCTTTTAAGAGTTTTTTAATGGAAACATAGTAGAAGTTTCTACTTTGTAATCTTTTGAGATGTAATAGTTATGTCCTAATTCTCTAAAACTATAAACTGAAAAGATCCTCATTGTGAATTATTCATTTAATTCAATATTAAGTAAGTTTTACGGTTGGGGTCATATAGTTGTTATCAGAGGTTGGTTTAGATAAATTTAGAGGTTAGTGTATTCTCTAAGAATAAGTGACATTACCATAATGGCTAGTATTTTAGAAAGAGTCCTAGTTTTAGAAAAAATTAATGAGTAAGTATATCTTAGTGTTTATCTTCCTCATTAGTACATGATTTTTTTGTTGATATACTCACACTGTCATTTTTGATTTTAGTAAATGGATGGATCTAGCAGGCACCAATGTGACAATGGGTTTGAAGTAAACTATGGTGGTTCTCTGATTAAGAGACTGGATGAAATGGGGGATTCAATGAGGAATCTCGTGGTTGTTCTAAAACAACTATCAAGGAGTCATGATCAACCACCTGAACCTTGGTATGTTCTGTAATGAATCATGTACGAGATGACCAATCGATGTGGAAGTTCAGATAATAATTATAAAGGTAACCATTAGGGTTTATATGATCCTTACTTTTTAGGAAATTATGGGTTACACTATGATATGATGGAAAATGAAAGGCATGAGATAAACTTCAAGTTCAAATATGTTATGACTATTTTTGAATATTTTATCTCGTTTTGGGGAATGGTTTAAGAATTATATAGTTTTGTAAAATGGACAACACACAGACTGTGTGACAACCCGTCCTGTCGGACAAAGCTCTGGGAATCGAACCCAAAACCAAAGTGTGACTGGTATTTATCGCCTACCACTGGAATACGTGAAGTCCCTGGTTAATATGACATATTCTTTTTAGTTAGATGATTTTATGAATTAAGAGTAAGATTATTTTGGGTTATCTATGTGGATTATTAACCTATCATGGAGGATATGTGATTAGGTTAATTACTTTTCAATATGAGACTTTAAGAGCGACTGATGTTATTTAGAGATAAATGTTAATTTGTACCTTGGAGGACCATGTGATTAAATCCGTCAAATATTTGGGTTTCAATCTTAGTTTGGTTTACTTTGAATAATTTTATGGACAAATTGTTTATTAAATGGTCTTCGTTGAACTTTGGGTTTTGTTGGACAAATTTTGGAGATTAAGAATAGATTTTATTTTTTTATAAAGGATTATCCATTTGTGGATTATCTGATCTTGTTCGAACAATTTTGGTTTTGGTTAAGGTCTAAAGACATGGGAAATATATAGTTCTTTTGTGGATTAGGAGATTCTATAGAAGTTGATTATATCTCTCTTAATATTAGCAAGTCATCCAAAATACACGTATTTTGGAGAAAATATGAGTTTGTGTAAGAAATCTAGTAGGAGATGAGAGTCTACATGACAAGTAAGTATGTTTCCTTAAGATCAAAAAATAAATTCCTCAATGAAAAGTAACTTAAAACAAAAAGGTTGTTTATTAACTTTTCCTACTGGGGAATCGAATACCGTTTAACCCACCACAAGTTTGTGATTTTCTTATGGTTAACATTCCCCTAGACTTGTTTACTATCACTCTCCATCAGAACATGACCCTATGTTTTCTCCTCCATGTCCATGTTTTCCTACATGGAATCCTAGTATGGGTTAACTCGGGTGACCTCGGTACTTCTCTTTCTTTATTTTAAAGTGATTGTTTTACTGACTCTTGTTCCGATGTGGGATTTTCAATGAAGTTTCCAAGCCCAATTTTAAAATTGCAGGACACAATTCCCAAAAGGTGGGAAGGATGTAACACCCCAGGTAAATAAAGAATATGAAATTTTTATATTTATTCATATTTTTGAATAAAATATTACTATTACTTTAAAGGGGACGTAATGCTCGATGGCGTACCCAATACACAACAACGAGTTTTTGGGAATCTTGTGTTGCAGTCTAAGAATAATATAATATTATTTTAAATGGTAGTTAACTCCTAGCCGTTGTAATGGAGGGAATGAACGGAACTAACTACAAATTGATTATATATGTTTGTCAGATATTTTTACTTTTATCCAATAAATTTTAGAGGCATAAAGTGTGAATGAATCCAATTTTAAGCGTAAATATTCTAATATTCTTTAAAAGGTCGATTAACCACCTTTTGATGGAGAATGATTTTTAAATCCACTTTTTGACATTTTCATATGTTACATTGGACCAAATAAAGTTCTTCTTTAGAATTGGGACATCAAAATTTACATTGTGTAAATTTTTGGTATTTTTCCGATAATGTTCATTTTTTAATGGATAGTGAAAAATGTAGTATTTTAATTCAAAAAATCCTTTTAATCTAATTTATTTATATGATTAGATTATCTTTTTAACTGGTTTTAAAGTCCAATTATAATATATTTTTACCATTTAATCCAATAGTGGTCATTGCAATTAATTTCACTTTGAAATTGGACTTAAACTAGTGTCAATCTTTTAATAGATATTGTTTCTTAAAAACACGCTATATGTTTTGACAGCAGGAATTAATTATTAAATTAATTAATGAAACTTATATGATTTGAATTTTTTAAAATAGAAATCATTTTTGAATTTGTAATATCTAATATATCTTAGGGTGAATTTTTGGTATTTTTCTGAAAAACTTCAATTTTTGATGAATAGTGAAACCACAAAGTGGTAGTTAAAGAAAATAATTTTTCGTTTAAATGAAACTTTTCCACTTATGTGATTTTAATTTAAAAAATCAGACATACATTGTTGTCATTAACAAGTAAAATTTGGTTCAATAAGATTGAAATAATTTTTTGGAAATAGTAATTTTTAAGTTTTATTAATCACGATTAAATGTAATTAGTGTAATTTAAAGAAAAAAATAATGTTTTAATAATATGAAATGGCTTAGACACATGACATACCCTCATTTTATGTGTCATTTCCGACCAAGACAATCCATGGGTCAACTTGGGGACCCAATGGAGCCACTTTGCTAGGAAAATGACATAAATAACTTTTTATTTAAAGTTAAAATTAAAATGTCACAAACATGTGTTGTTTTACTAAAATAATTTTTACATGGGGTTATACAAGTCATATTTATGACTATAAATATTCATTAGAAATCTAAAAATATTTACGACATCATCATATTTTTATATAATTTTTATACACTAAATAAATTAAATTATTTATGACACCATGATGATGTAGCGATTACCACATTATTTTACGATTAAAATAAAATGAAACGATAATGTAAAATCTAAAACCTACACTTGTCACAAACCTATTGTATGGGTATCTTTCGAACCCTTATCACCTTATACTCTAATTATATCAATGTGGGACCATTTAAATCCGAAACTCATTTTAAAATAATGTAACATTTCTTTAATTTCCAAGAGTGCCCCTCCTCCCCTCTTATAAATGGCCCCCACCTCCACCACCTTACACACACCTCTCAAGCCCTTTTATCAGAAAAACCCTGCCCATTTAATCTCTCCACGTCCCTATCTTCATCATTGAAGACTCCTTTTGGGCAGAATCCTTTCCACGGAAGCCTTTGAGATCAAATCAAACAGAGTTACATGATTTAAAGGTAGTGTCCTCTCTTGTGTTCTTATGTATTATTTTGCTTATCCAACCCTATAAAATATTTTTATTCATTTATTTTGTAACAACACCAGTATATTCAATATACTAGGATTTTTTTATGTGAATTATTTGAGCAACACTTACACACACCTTCGCCTAATGGTTAAAGAACATATTGTTTCTGTGGAAGGAGAATTTCTACCTCACGAAACGATGATTGTTCAATCTTCTCTTAACACCTTTCATTTTGGCCATTATGATGTCAATATATTTTATATATGATATATATGGTATTTAGGTTTTCTATATTCTTCTTAATTTTATATTTAAAACATTCCTTTATGCTTTTCATGTTGTGCAAATGCGATAATTTCATAGGAGGAAGTGTGGACTACCGCCCCTCAAGTGATGTGACTCATTCATGCAATACACGGAATGTATAAAGAATGAAATTAATGAAAATAAATTACCTATATAACATATATATTATACTGGAATTATAATATATATATCTCTCAATTATTTTTAATTACATTAATATGACAAAGAAATTAATGTAGCGTTCATGCGTACGTACGACCTACCGTCTCCATGAACGGTGCATTTCATTTCTTTTTATCTCCAAATGTTATGGAGTAGTATAAAATGAATATGTAATGTATATATATGATATTTAAATCATTAATACTATTCTGGAGATTATTTATTTATAACTACATGGACAATCATTTTCAAACAAGTTCATTTTTGACTCATGTACCAAACATCGACAAAAACATCTGATATGAACTCACATTATTAACCAATTATTATAACATTATAACATGTGATATGAACTGAATAATAATCTTTAAAAGAGGTCCTTGAGCAATTATAAATTGACCAAAGTTTATTATTCAGGAATATAGTGAAATGAACAAGACAAGTCGGACTTGAGGTAAGGGATCCTACTCCTCTCTTTCTATTTAAGTACACTCTTTTATGTCATTACTTTTATGCTCATATTTATTATGATTGGGATATTATTTTATATTAATCGTACTGTAATTTTTATGTTCATATTATTAGAGACCCTATTTTCTCTTATCAATCCATTTTGGATGCTTTGAGTGGCGCCGTTAGGCTGCCGAATTTTCATAAGAGATCTAACCTCTCTCTTTATTTTTAAGTACTCTCCTTTATGTCACTTCTTTTATGCTCCTATTTGTTATGATGGGGGATGTTATTTTATATTAATATTGCTTTAAATTTTATTTTAATATGATGAGAGACCCTATTTGATCTCATCAATCCATTTTTGGAAGTTTTAAGTGGCGTCGTTAGGCTTCCGAGTTTTCATAAAGGATTGTTCATCTCACTTTTAGTCCCATGGGATTTATGCTACATTTTCCACCATTTCCTTTGAGTGGTGTATGTACTTACCATTATTATACTCTTTGTGTAATATAATTTTATTTATGGGTATTTACATATTCATTGTATTACCCTTCTTCAATGGGGTGTACGTTTCGAAAGTTACCCAAGTCGGTAAGGGAACCATTCACCCTCCTTTTTTAAAAGACTTATTTTTTTATGTATTCTAATTCACAGAATATTATGTTGGGATATGTTCTTATATATCCTTATTGATTTAAATCTTATTTCCAAGTGATGAGATACCCTTTTTATCTCCCATCAACTCAATTTTTGAATTTTTAAGTGACGTCGTTGGGCTGTCGAATTTCTATAAGGGAACTTCTTAACCCACTTTCAATTCATTGGGTTAAACCTCTACTTCTTGATTTTATTATGACAAGATTATGTCTGCAATATCTTTGTTGTAGTTTCTACAATCCTTTGTGTGGATATACTATTTCTACACATAATCATCTCATTGATAAATTCTTATGTCATTTAGAAGAACTTGTATCAGAAATCATAACTCAATATCATTTCATTGAGTTAAATATATATGTCATTGGTTTTTTTCCAAGATTATGTGTGAATGACCTCTGATTGTTTTAAACTTAATATCCACTTATATTTTGTGTATTCATATTTGTCACAAATAATCATGTAATTGATTTATCCTTAATCTAAGGATACCGTCTTTGTAAGGGACTTCATCTCAATCTCCATTCATTGAGGCATATTTCGCTCTTTTATACGGTGTATAAACTCCTTTGACTTTTACTTTAATACCAAAGGAATATTTTTCTATGAATCATTTCACTAAACGAAAAAAGGAATGTTTCATTTAACGTACACGGTGACAAAGACCTTTTCCGCCGCCACGAGTATTATTTGGTCTTTGGATTCCTCAATAAGCCGTAATGTTTTTTTAAATGAAATAAATACCATATAATCTTCTATGTATTTTGGTATTGAAAATGGTTTTTATAATAGATTTTTATGTCAATATATTTAATCAATATATTGTGATCAAAGTGTGGAAATTTTTTCTTTCCATTATAATTGTTTTATGTCTTATGATTTTATAATGGTACTTGGACATTTGACGGGTGGTTACGTGATAAACCATATGACGGGTGGTGCCGTGAATACCAGGATGGGTGGTTACGTTATAACCTCAAATGCATTGGGTATGGAAGTCGGTCGTATGGCTATTCCATTAAGTGATATGTGTGGAAGTCGATCGTAAGGTTATTCCATTTAAGTATGTTTATATCCCAAGTTACCTTTATATGTTATGTGTTCATTATATGGGTTTTATGGTAATCTTTTGGTTAGAAAAGGGTAAGTAATGAACTTTTATTCATTGAAGAGTTTTTACTAATTAATAAAAGTGAAAAGTATTACTTTGATAAAGTATACATGGTTTACTTTTTGTTTTGAAAAACTAACATTTTTTATTCATTGTGTATCCCTTACTAAGTTTTTTATGCTCTCCCCAAGTTTTTGAAATATTTTTCACAGGACTTAAAGATGAATAGGGTCAAGGATGGGATCTAGGAAAGACATGCTATCTAAAACATGGAACCGGACCTGTTTCTTTGAAGAGTTATTTAATGGAAAATTAGTATAAGTGTCTACTTTTTAATCTTTTGAGATATAATAGTTATGTCCTAATTCTCTAAAACTCTAAACCTAAAAAGATCCTCAATGTGAATTATTCATTTAATTCAATATTAAGTAAGGTTTAATGTCGGGGCCTTATAATATGGAAGTTCCCTAGAAAAATAAATCAATTTCAAATAAAATTAAAATCTATCGAAGGATGTTGACATTGATGAAATAAAAACTATTTGAGAGAAATATCTCTTTTTTTGAAATCATTTAAAAGTCACACATTTATTAAGGAAGTAATTTAAAAGAGATTTTTGAATCATTTAACGGATTTATTTTCCATTATATGCTTCGTTACGTAAGCCGTGTTTGTTATAGATGGGTTGTATCTTATTCATATCCAGAATGATATCAAGTCCTTAAACATTACTTTTAATCATCAAATGATAATTATTCTTGAATGGATATGACGGGAAAATGAATCTCATCGCGTTCGTGGAGACGGTAATCCGTATGTATGCACGAACGCTACTTCCATTTCATTTTTCATTTTAAAAGGAATCAAAACCAAATTATACATAGGTATATAATTATTCAAGTATAATATAATATCTTATATGTTTTACTTAAGTTCATTAACACCATCCTTTATACGTTCCATGTATGGTATGAACGAGTCATATCCCTTTAAGGGGGCGGTAGTCCACACTTCCTCAAATGAAATTATCGTATATATATATAACATGAAACGAATAATGGTATGATATAAAATGGACTTACAGAAGCTTATATATAAAATAAATATCATAAATATCATATTTAATTATAGTTCCATCATAATGGCCACCATGAGAGGTGGTAGGAGATAATTGAACAATCATCTCTTTGTGAGGCGTTTGGTTGCCATCCACAGAAACATTATGTTCTTCAACCATTAGATAGATGTGTTTGTGTGTTTAGTTCTAATAATACTAATAAAAATATCCTAGTATATTTAGGATACTGGGTTTTTTACAAAAAAAATAATAAGAAGAGTTTTGGGGTTGGAGAAGTAAAATAAAAGAAAAGAAGCTAAGAGAAATCAATACCTTTAATTTGGGTAACTCCCTTTGGTTTGAACCAAAAAGGAATCTTGAAGTTCCTTATGCCTAAGGTAAGGCTTCTAAAAGGAGGATAGGGATGCAGGTAGCTTAATTGGGTAGAGTTTGGACAAGCCAAAAAGCTTGATAGGTGTGTGGAATTGGTTAGAAGTGGGGTCCTTTTATAAGGGGGAGGAGGGGCGCTTTAGGAAAATCTAAAAATATTATTTTATAATAAATTTATATTCGGTTTCTAATGGGTCAGAAGTAGATTAATTAAATTTTAATGTGGGTATTGGTCTAAAACCACTCAACCAATAGTATTTAGATAGGTTTGGGTCATTATATTAACCTTATCTTTTAGTTTTAACTCTTAGTTAATTAGTTTGACACTAACCATGTCACTTTGTATTTTTATATTATATAGTTAATAAACTTAATATATACCTCCAGGTGACCCCAAAGTGGTCCATTAATGATACACCTATCATGATATAGGTAACTTGGCCGAACCTTATATTTTTAGGAATAAAATATAAATTAATAATATAAATTTGTTTTAAAAACTCACTTATGTCAATTTTAAGAGTACTCCATAATTGTTTTTTGTTAAAGTCATAAAAACTCTATTAATTCAAAACAAATTCATTTCAGGAATCCTAACATGTCATATTAACCAAAAAAATCTGTGTATGTCATCAAAATAATAAAATAATTTTTATTTTAACATTTATAATATCAATTATTTGATACTTTCGTTAATAAGGAAAATAATGCATCATTGTTGTGTCATATATTTTTTTTTGAATGTCTAAAAAATATAAATAAAATATCATTATATAGTAAATCTTTTTATATTTCTAATGAATATTTATAATTGAAAATATAACATATAAAACCCTAGGGAAAAATTGTTTTTCTAAAAGATATAAGCTTATGTCATTTTTGTATTCACTTTAACTTAATTAATATAAAGTGTCCCTATCACCTACAAGTGGCTCCATTGGGTCCCAAAATCGACCCAAAGATGCCTATGGTCAGACATTATCAAACAATTAGGTTAGGACACATTTTAGGCTAATTTATTATTATTATAATATTATTTTTAACCCTTATTTACCGGATTTAACATTTAACCATGGTAAATAAAATATTTACGAAGTAATTATTCAAAATTTCTAAAAATAAAAGATACCTATTTACACAATTTTAAAATCCTGATTCCAAATATGGAATCCATTTTTCCAAATTCATAACACATAATTGGAAGAAATTAATTTAAAATTAATTCCCGCTGTCAAAACAAAAAGTGTGTTTTTAAGATATAATAACTATCAAAAGATTGAAACTTGATTATGTCTTGTTTAATTGTGAAATTATGTTCAATGATAAAATTTGTATTAAATGGTAAAAATATATTCTAAATATACTTTGATACCACTCATATTCATAATTTATCACTATTACTTTGTTCGATTAAAAAAGTTATTTTTAATTAAAATTTAGTAATTTTCACTATTCATCAAAATATGAAAGTTATCTGAAAAGCACCAAAATTTCACCCTAAGGTAATTTCGATATTCCGAATCAAAAAATGAATTCCATTTTGAAAGATAAAATTTATAAAATTTCAAAAAATGGGTATTACTATTCATAACAGCTAGTTTGATTGGATGTGGTGTGTGTTAGAACTTGAAGTTGAGTACAACACACGCTACTATATTATTCAAAGTGAAGCGTACCGTGGAATATTGGGGTGTTAAAAAGTATAAGAAGGTTGTACTTTATTCCTTTAGAAAAATACAATAGAAATAAAACTTGAAACAAAACAAGTTACATGCAGTTAATCTTTTATCCAAAAGAGTGGGGTCTACAAAATCATTTGATAAATGTACCTTGATTTGTACGTTCAAGAATGTCTATCTTACCGAAACCAGGGTAATACATCAACAAGAATATCATAATTTTTATTTCTATTCCCAGAATCCCTCATGCTTTATGGTAGTCGACACCTCTATCATCCTATCCCCAGAAGTCCTCGAACATTAAGTTAGTCGGCTCCTCTGTCATCATATTGCTGGAAGACCGCAATTTTACTAAGCAACAATCAGAGTCTCATGAAGATAGTAGAACAAGATGTTCAAGGCCGAAAAATATGTTCATGAAACACAAAAACCATGAGAGTATTTCTCTCACTATTAATCACTTGAAAACAAAACAACATTTAATATTTTGGGTGACAAATAGATATTGGGCTCATTCGAATGAGATCCTATTTTTATGAAAAACTCTAACAGTCGGCTCCCTCCCCCAACAGTCGTATTTATCCTCTAAATTCAAGGGGACCTGCACATTTTTCACTCAACCAAATGTTAATTAAAAATAGATTGAACAAAATTGTTTTATAATAATAACATGGGTATCAAAAAATAAGCATTATAACAAAATCTTGACTTTTGGAGTTTAAGGAAAAATAAACATCAGAGTCTAATCATATAAACAATAAGAATCTATATAACATGAATACTCATATTCAGTTTTTCAATAAGTTCAAAATATGAATTCTAAAGATTCGAGAGTTTGAATTCAAATGAATTCAGAATCTGAATTCTATGGCATTCAGACTCTGAATTATGAGGAATTTAGAGTCTAAATTGTAAGGAATTTAGAGATGGAATTCAAAGGAATTAGACATTAGAATTATGAGGAATTCAAAGTCAAAATTCCGAGGATTTCAGAGTCTAAATTCTGAGGATTTCAGAGTCTGAATCTCAGAGAATTCAGAATCCAAATTTCAGGGAATTCAGAATTAGAATTTAAGATAAATCAGAGTCTTAATTTCAGAGAATTCGTTATCTGAATTTCAAAGACTTCTAAGTATGAATTTCAGTGAATTCAAATTCTAAATTTCAGAAAATTATGAATATGAATTTTTGAAAATTTGGAGTCTAAATTTAAGATAATTCAGAGTTTGTATTTCAAATAATTCAGAGTCTGAATTTCAGAAAATTCAGAGTCTAAAAACCCTCCACTCTTCATCCAAGGAATTATAACATTCTAAGGTTTTAGATATAGATCCGAATTTTTGAATTTGTGATAAAATTAGTTCGATTATGAGGAATTATAAAATGAGATAATGAAAATAAAGGTAACGAAAAAATTTTCCATGAATATGGAAGACATTACTTAAGAAAATAATTCATATGAAAAACAATCCTCTTGGAAAATATGTACCTGAAAAGGTTCCTGGATTCCGTACCATCATTATATTTTCTTTATTTTATGTGGAATAACAACCTTAGTGGTCTTAGGGTGTTAACAACATGTGGTTTTCAATTGAAGTGGTATAGTTTTTACCTACTTTTTTTGGTTTTGTTTCTTCTTCCAATTCCATCTAATATTCTTCAACCATTATAAAATAATAACTCTAGTGTCCTAAATATTCTTATATGTTATTATAATTACCCATATCCACCTCATATCCCATTAAATGTGAAAAGAATTCGTCATTTGGGTGTACAACGCACTACCGCCTCGTGAATCGATGTAATATATTTTCCATCACTATCACTCATGACTGGGTATAATGATAGAATTACTATTTATATATGATATTAATGTCATATTTATTATTATTAATATGTATTCAATCATTTACCATCTTATATTTCCATGCAAAAAAAAATATAATATTGTTTACGCGTACATGGGGTCTACCAACTCCATGAAGCAAGATGATTTTTTTCCTCACCACATCCAGTGGAATGATATATATAATTATATTTAAATTATTAATATGATATTTTGAATATTATGATAATTATTTAATGACTATATACAAATTTCATTTTATCTATAATTTTCATTAAAAAATCATGACATTACTCATGTGTACGTACAAGCAAACCTCTCCATGATTGAAACATAATTCATATTTCACACACACACATATATATATATATATATATTTAATGAATGGATTTAAATGTATAATTTATGTATAAAAATTAAAATTATGTCATTATTACTAATTTATAAATTATTTACAAATGTATAATTTTACTATATACGTCATTCCAAATTCATTTTAGAACAGATATCGAATACAGTAAAATCATTGGACATGAACATCAATAAATAAGAAATTGTTTAAACTTTTTAATAAGTGATAAAAATTAAAAGTAATTAATAAATGGGCTCTCATGAAAGTATAAATTAACATAATTTTATTATTTAGGAGGATAAAAAATTTATGGGACAAATAAGCCTCAATGTATGGGGCTTTCTATTAGAAATTTTCTTTTATATGTTCGACTTTCAAATATCTTTATAATAGTCAAAGGTATTTTTTTAAATTATACTTCATTAATTTATTTTTTTTATTTCATTAAAACATAATGTTATGTTTTTTAAATAAAAATTTTTCATTGTTTTTTCAATGAAAATGTTATCATATATAAGTGCACATTTATTTTAAAAAACAAGTGTTTTCAAAATGGAGAATGATATTTTCTTGAAAATAGTTTTTAATGATGATTTGTTCCAAGAGGAACAATATTTCCCATGTTATTGTTACATTTTTATTGAAAATGGTCTCTAAAACATTTTATTTAAATATCCAAAATTGTTTTCACATGTGGGTATTTAAATATTTTATCTTGAAAAGTGCAAGTAGAAATTGTTTTATTCATGATAGGGTACATGAACATTAAATGTTAAATGGGTGAGCTCTATATTTTTTAAAAAATGGTTGATCTTTGTTATATCTCATAGGTGAGACTGGTACAACTTATATGAAGGTTTTCCCCCATTATAGCTCATAAAAAATGGGTCCTCATGATATATGTTATAAAAATGATGAGACCCATTATAGATTTACAACTAATTGGGAAATGGTTATGTTTTTTGGATAATTATATTAGAATTTAGACATATGGTTACACCCATTAAAAGTGTTTAGAAATGGTTTTTATGAATATTATGTTCTAAGTAACCAAAAAAAGTTTTAATTTATTAATATGGGTTTTAAAGGTACTCTTTGAGTATAATATGCTTTTGTTTTTTCATATGAAATTTATTTATTTCAGACAATCAAAGTACATTTAAGGTATTGCTAAATGTCATATGAGTTTTCTTTTACTTCCCTAGGATAATGTTTTTCATTCTTATATTTTTTCTTATTAAACTTTTTTCTTCTAATCAAACTTTTTTGAATGTTTTTTATTGTGTTTAATGGAGAGTAATAATAAGGATGTCGTTATTATGAAAATTGCAATGATTTGTCATCAATAGAAATCATGTTATACACTAAAGACAATTTTTATGAAAAATGGACACTCTATAGAAGTGAACACTTGTAATGTATGGGTTTACATGGTAAGAGTATCTCCTAATAATTTATATCTATAAACCAACAGTATATATTGAAAAATAAATTCATTCCTATTTTAAAACAAATAGTATTTTTTCTCTTTATGTCTGGGTTTCAAAGGGTTTTTATATCTAATTTGGAATGATGAAGGTAGAAGAAGTTGGTATTCATGGTGTATTATTCTTATTAGAAGTTGATAGTGTATGTGATGAAGATAAACATCATCATTAGTGTATAAATCTTCTTTTGATGGTGAACTACATTAATTATCTATTGATGTTTACTGTATTCATCACATATTGAGTTTAAATGGGAGATACATATAAGTGTTACTCAAGGTTAGAGAATAACATCCTCATTCATAGCATCATTTATTTTAATGATAACACCTTGATTCACCAACCTCTTAGGGTGTTATTATCATTAGGGATCTAACATTAAACAGAAGAATGGGTGAGAACTTATGCGATGTAAAGGTAATCATAAGAGATATTAATAATTGATCATAAGTGAGAATAATATAATCTTGAGTGTATGAGAACATGATCTAATCATTTAAAAATCCTAATGATTTTTTTTAAAACATTTTCATGGTCAACGACCATGACTAAATATATTATTATAAAGCGATAAGACAACAAAAGTCTGAAGGTGGGAATTTTTTTACAATCCTTTGCAAGGTGAGGAAGAAGGCCGTTAGGTAACTCATCAAACCATGTAATGTCTTGGTTGATCCCCTTGTTGGCAAGAGTGTCGGCAATAGTATTAGCTTCATGGTAGGAATGGGTGGCAATATATATTATCTCTAAAAGACAGTTCAGGCAGTTCTTCCATCTTGCAGTAAGAGGCCAAGAGAGGTGGACAACTCCATTCCAAATGTCATGGAAAATGGTGGTGGAGTCACTTTTGATCCAGATATGATTCCAGCCTTTATTATTGACAAATTGGATGGTGTGGATGAAAGCCATCATTTCACCTTCAAGGGAGGAAGTGATCCCACAGCTAGCATAGAAGAAACCATGAAATTTACCTATAGAGTATCTGAAAATATCCCCACTACCCACAGGACTAGGATTTCCTTTGGAAGCCCCATCAACATTGATCATGATCCATCAAGGAATTGGGGCTTGCGAGAAAACTTCGAGAAGACGCTTTGGCTGAGGAAAAATTCCATCAATCCAAAGAAGCCTAAGGATCACAAAATCACCAATCGTGTTGTCGCAATTGGCTTTCTGGATCGAGGCAGCATCTTTGATAGCAGTTAGGATTCTCGTGCGACCTCCAAGAAGATTGTGTGAGTGATTATTGTGAATGGTGGAATTTCTATCATACCAAATAATGTGAAGGAACTCCACCACAACAGAAAGGAAGAGGTTTTTGATTTGATACAAGTGCTTGAGCTCGACGCAGTGCTTTAGTTGCAAAGGGATATTGTCAAAAGGAGGCCATCTCCAATCAAATATGTCAGCAATAATATTCTACATAGAAAATTCCTTAGCACAAGATCAAAAGAGATGGTAGATATCTTCTCGGTGGTGGTGATAGAGGGGGCATTTAGAACAGAGGTGAATGCCAAAGGATTGCAGATAGGGCTCAATGGGGATACTCTTGTGCAGCAGACGCCAAATATGGTTGAGTCTGGAAGGTTTAATCCAAGGATTAAAAAAAATTAGCCAGGAAAAATTAGAATCAGAGTAAGAGAAATAGTGTTTTTAAAAAAATTTAAAGTAAAGCATACCATTGTGCACTGGTTCCCAAACCAAAAGGTCTTCATAGCTAGAGAAAGTGTAGATATTAACTACTTGCATGATGGAGTCAGGTATCTCTAAAGTTCTAGAATTAATAACATTCTTAATAGTGCAGTTAATGTTATCAGGAGAAGAATTAGGAGGAAGCATGGAGATAAGAGGGGAGCCTGTCCAGTTATCCAACCAAAAATGGATGGTGGTGTCCTGGATGACCGACCATCTAGAGTTATTCATGATGTGGGAAAAAAAGTTTCTTAGAGAGGGCCAGAGAGAAGATTGAACATAGCTTAAATTACCATTCTTTAATCTTATATGAAATTTATTTCTATGAAAATAAAGGGAGTCAGTGGTGTTATTTATCAGTCTCCAAGTGAGCCTTTCTTGTAGGGCCTCATTGAACAACTTGAGATTTTTAATATCCTGGCCACCCTTATCAAGAGGGGTGAAACAGGTGGACCAGGGAATGGTAACAAATTTCCTTTCAATGATTCTGCTGAACCAGGCAAAATTTTTAATATAAGTATTAATTTTCTTGAGAAGTCTGAGTGGTCACTTATAGATCATGAGGGAATAAACTAGCTTAGAGGTAATGGTAAATTTCACAAGGCAAATCCTGCCATCCATGGACAGTGATTTCGCCCTCCAGGAAGTGAGATGATTAATCACTTGATCAACCACATTATTAAAATAAATATCTTTTGGCCTGCCTCAGAAAATTGGGACTCCAAGATAAGGGAAAGGAATAGAACCTTCCGTGGTGCCAAGATTATCAATGATGTGGCCTTTTCGAGATAATGGGAATGATTTCCCAAATAAAATAAAAGATTTCCTCCAACTGATGGATTGCCCCGAAACCTCTTCATAGTGGGATAGGGATTTTTTATGTTTTAGAATGTTACATTTGTTTCCATTTAGAAAAAGAATAATGTCATCAGCATAGAGAAGATGGGTCGGGACTGATAGATTCATGGAAGCCGATATGGGTTTCAGTTTACCTTGAAAAACATGTGAGGAAATCAATATACTGAGGTAGTCTTCGGCTATAACAAAAAGAATGGCAGAGAGAGGATCACCTTGCTGAACTCCCTTAGAGCATTTGAAATAATCCTTAGGTGAGCCATTCACTAGGATTGATATTGAGGAAGAGTTGAAGAGAGAGTGAATCCTACTAATGAAGACATCACTAAATCCAAAAGCTTGAAGAACCTTGAAGATAAAAGTCATGTAAATAGTATAAAAGGATTTTCTAACATAAAGCTTCATGGCAATGTTGCCTCCTTGGGAGACTTTATTTAAAGAGTTGGTGCATTCTGAGGCGACACAAATTCAATCTTGAATAGATCTCTCCTTGATGAAGCCGAATTGGTTCTAGGAAATGATTTTATTACATAGAACAGAAATCCTATTGTCCAGAAGCTTGGTAATAATTTTATAAATGGTATTAATTAGAGAAATGGGCCTAAAGAGGTGAATTTCAGAGGCATTGGGCACATTAGGGATAGGGGTGATAAATTGGGCATTTATACCATGAGGAAGGAAACCAATCTTAAAAAAAATATTTAACAATTTTACAGACATCTGAGTGGACGACCTCCCAGTGATGTTGAAAAAAACAATTATTGAAGCCATCAAGCCCAGGGGCACTGTCAGGATTCAGACTAAAGACAATGGTTTTGATTTCATGATCCAGGGGATGAGAAAAAAGAAATAGACTGTCATCATCATTGATCAACGTCAGAATGATCCTAGGGAGAATGTTCTTGTTAATATGAGGACCATTGAAGATATTTTCAAAATAAGTGACAACATGATTAGAGATGTCAGCTTTAGAGGAATGAAAGTTGTCATTATCTTTCAGAGAGGATAGAGGAAGGTTGCTTTTCCTAATCCTTTGAAGGGTATTATGAAATTTAGGGTTTCTGTCCCCATCAGTGAGCCACTTACTTTTGAAGATATGTTTTCTAAGGTTATCTTTGAGGGAAAGAAGGGAGTTGATCTTGGCAGAAATGTTAATTTCGGATTGAGGGTCAGAGGTAAAGCCAGAATTAGCAAAGGAAGTTTGAATTTGATTAAGGTCAGTCTTAAGTCTGGAAATGTCCTGATCAATATGCTTTGATTTAGTACTACACCAAACTTCCAGGCTGAGTTTTAGCTATTTGAGCTTAGTGATGCAAGAAAAAACATCAGAGTTCTGAGTCATATAATTCCAACAACTTTGAATGAGATGAGAACAATCTTGTTCAACGGACCAAGCGTTATTGAATTTTAAGGGTAGAGTAGATTTGTATTTTTTTAAAATAAAGGAGACCAGAATAGGATGGTGATTAGAATTGAGCTTAGTTATGGTGGTGATGGAGATGGTATCTCACACATCAATAGCCGGGCCATTAACAAACGCCCTATCAAGTTTTCTAGAAACAACCCGGCTATAATGCCTACAGTACCATGTGAATTTAGCACCTATGAGGTTTACTTCCACCAGGATACAATCATCAATAGAGGCTCTGAATTCTCTAGTAGAAATGTGGGAATGGGAAGGTCCAATCTTTTCACTGGGCGAGAGGATGGCATTAAAATCTCCCAACACCCACCAGGGGTCATGCCTGGAGATTGCTAGGCACGAAAGGTCATGCAATAGGGGCCTAAGATCCTGATATCTATTTTTGGCATAGAAAAAAGTAAAACATAAATGCTTGTTATCATAAGAAAAATCACAAGTAATCATTTGGTTGGTAGAAGTATAAATTGTGATATCAGTCAAAAAATTGTGATAAAGAATCCAAAGAGAATCAACATTGCTATTGTTAGAGAATGCACCAAGAAAATTATAACTAGCAATGAAATGATTCTAAAAAGTCAAGGATAAATTGGTCTTGGGTTCAGCAAGAGCTAAGATTTTCGTATTATGAAATGTAATAAGTAATTTGAGGGTTAAAATGGTGTAAGAGTTTACTACACCCTAACAATTCCAAAAAAAAAATACATTCATTGAGACCTGTTTTTGGAGCCCGGACCCCTTTTTTTCTTATTGTTTCCTTTAGAGCCCTTGTTCCTCCTAGATCTTTTGAGATTGGAGGATGATGCCATAGGGGTATTCATGACCTGTTTGATCAAGAGAGAAGTAGACGAATTGTTAAATTTATTTGAAATAGGCAGTATTTCTGAATTATCCTTGGTATTAATCTTAATGCTGTCTGTTTGGGGTCAATAGACATCACTGAAGATGCAAGTGTGTCTACTGCTCTGGGAGATGAAAGCATTATGGGAGTGTGCTGCAACTCATGGTCCTACAAAGTTGAGGCAGGAGTGTGTGCAACGGTAATAGAGGCACTTACATCAGTGCTGCCATCAGGATTAAACAGAGGGGTTGTAGAATACATACTAGGCTTACCGATTGCAGATGTCGTGGCATGGGGCGTTATAGACTGAGTCATATCTTGAACATAGGGTTGATCTGTAGCACTATTGCCTTGTGGAAGTGTTCGAGTAGTGGAAAATTTATCTACCAGAGCGTCATTCTTGCCTCTGTACTTAGGTGAAACCGGGGTTGAAGCAGGTAAGGTCCGAGGATCGACGTCCTGCTGCGCATGTAATTCAGCATTAGTGGTGCAGGTGAACAGAACAAGCTGTTCGATTTCTTCTGAGATGCCATGATCAATTTCAGCAATTTCTTCAGCTTCAACTTGCTCCACCCAGTAGACACCGTAGGTCTCACCCAGGAAGTGGGTTTTTTTGACCCAGACATCAAGTTTATTTTTCGGGGGGTCAGGGATAGTGGGAACAACGACCTTACCGTTTTCCCTCTTCTTCACTTAAGTTCACCCATCATCCTCCGACTTAGAAACCTGATTCTTGATCACCCATCATTTCAGCAATGAGTGACCAAGGATTTTTCAGTGCTCACATTATGATGGCATCCGTTCACATTCAATACGAACTTCAGCGCGATAGTCGTTAGCATTAAAGATGATGGAATCTGGTATTTTTTCCGCCATGTCAACCTCCACCATGACTCGAGTGTACATTCCAAGATCAGTGTTGAGAGTTCTCTGATCTATCTTCAACGACATACCGATACATGATACAATGTCATTGAGGATTCACAGGTTCCAGAAATACCAATTTAAGCCATGAAGGTGCACCTAGATTTGGACTAAGGAGTTCTTGGTGTTGTAAGGGTTAAAGGAAAGGTCCCATCCCGAGATACGAAGGGTAACTGGCTTGAGATGGAGATTTCCAGAGGGCCAGACATTGTCCAGGTCCTCTTGTGATTTCAAAATAAGATGGAAATAACCCTCTCCTTGGGGGACAAGCTTCCAGTCAGAGAAACCCCAGATTTTGGCGATTCTGGATTTCAGTTCCGAATTCGACCAGGGCTTGTCCCCTTTTAGAAAAGAAATTCGATCCAAGGCAGAGAACATACATGGCAGCGACCGCTGATGAGGCACATCAGGATCAGTCTCAACTGCGAATCTACCATCCTCCAGTTTCTTGCATTGAGTAGCACGCGTCTCCGTGGGTTTACAAGGATCAAGACCCTTGAGAGGTTCAACGAAGGAGACGCCTTCCTGCTTATTTCCCGCATTGGAATCATTTTTCAAAACTAGGATTTTTGGTTTAAATGTGAGCTCACATTGAGGATCAAAGCCTCCGAGTATCATGAGGGAATTATTGAATCAAAGAGGGGCTAGCGGGGTCATCAGATCCAGAAAACCCTAACAGGAGCGGCGACGTCGACAAGAGGAGATGACCATTGTGCATTTTTTCCATTACATAATAATCCTAATGATCAATTCATATATAATAATGTCGAAACCTGGAATAAAGTTTTATCAATACAAAGAAAACATCATATGAATCCAAAATCATCAATAGTCAACTATATTCCCTGAAAACATAAAATAATAATAACATACAATTTTTTAAAATAGATTAAGCAATGAAAATAATTTCCTTAGTCAAGTTTCACTCCAAAGACTCTAATTTGAAAAAGATCCTTACTAAACATGTTTTACACCCAATTCCAATCCTTATTATCTCACAAGACATACATCTTTACATAATTAACTATAGGGATATATAATTTCTGACCAACCCTTCACAAAATGAAATCAATATATATGTGTACTAAAGGAACATAAAAAATTCTACATACCAATAAATCATAATATAGTGTAAAAGATACAAGTATCATATAAATTTCATTATCATAATCATAAACTATAAAGATAATTAACATAAATAGTTACACTAGATCATATCCTATGTAAATAATATATAAATTTGTGGAAAACATTATAGATAAAAATACGTTGAAAATATAACTTAAACATTCATTGTGGAAAATATAATTTGTATTTGAATTAATATTTGTGAAAATAAAAAATTTCAAAAAAAAATTAAATGAAATAGTTTAAATTGAAAATAATAGGTGGAACTTTTATAGAAAAATTTAATTTAAATAAATATTCTAGATGGAGGGATATTAATTCATGTGGTGTTTTCTAAAAAAAGCACTACACATTTTTTATAAATTATAAAAAGTACCATGCCTATAAAATTATAAGACAGTTCCTTTAAAAATATTTTAAGGAATTTAAAATATTGTTAAAAAATAACAATAGAAATTATTTTTATAAAACAAAAAACCTTTTAGATGTTTCTAAATGAAAATATGAACAATAAAGAAAATAGTCTCAACTGAAGAGAAACAAAGAGGATCAGTTTTCCTTCTAAATATTCATTCTGTGTCTAGAGTATTTAAGGTGAATAAAATTAATATATAAAAAATAATATTAAGAAATAACTAGTGTATATTTAAATACATATTTTTTGGTTATATATGTTATAAAATTTTATTATTGGAAAATTTAATCATAAACAATCCAGACAAAAATTAGATTATAACATAAAAACCATACCTTAAGTCCACATTTCATGATATGTGTTCCAAATTATCATAGACTTTATTTGAATTTATTTAAATTAAATATAACAACTATAATAAATCATATATTTTGATACATTGTTAATTTATAACATCTAATCACCCATTAACTAACTGTATTTCATCATCATCATCGATTTATGTGTTAACTACTTCATTTTTCATGTATGTTTTGGTTTAGCAATTATGGTATTTAGAATTTGATCATTTTAACACATATCTATAATTTTAATAATTATATAAATATCATATTTATTCATGATATACATTTTTACATCCATTAATACAAATATGATATGAAAAATAATTTACCTCCCAACCTAGAGATGGTAGTCCATACATATCCACGATTGGATTTTCAATTTTATAATGTATGGATAAAAATAATGTTAGATAATAATTAAAATTTATATATTTAATATAATTACATAAATATGTCTTTTAAATAATATATCTTCCATAATAACCTACCTAAAATTATGGGGGTGGAGAATGAGTCATATCGCTTCGTGGAGGTTGTAGTCCACATGAATGTATGAGTGATACTTTCAAACACCCTTAAATTGAGAAGGGGTGGTAAATGGTTTTTACATCATTATAATAATTTCTCATTAAATTTATCGTACATTATTCATCATGTTTTTATATATAAAATAATCTTAGAGGAGGTAGAATAAGAAATAAAACTTAAAGAAAATGGATAAGATATCTACCATTTCTCTAAGAGGCCTCCTTGGGATTACTTTTTAATACTAGCAGGTTCTATCTTAGAGGAATAAATGAATATATATTATTAAGGGATGTATTATAGTAATGTTTTTTATCATGTTTTTTATCTACAAGTTCCATATTGTTTGAGTAACATAGTTCAAATTGTGCCCAATTATATGTGAGGGGAGGGGAACACAAGTAATTTCTTAAACGGTTTCAAAGACACTTTAAAGTGATAGTGGATAAAAAAGGAGCGTTATTATAATTTAGGAAGAAATATGTTTTAAATATTATAAAAATAATAATTTTTTTTGTTTTGGGTGTCAATATTACTCTTCTCTCATGGTTTAACCCCCAATAACCCACTTTATCTTTTACTATGGTTATATAATTTAACACGTTTTTCTATTCAGTATGACAAAACATTATGTGGACCCCATAAAATTATATTAATTATTCTGTTTCAAAGAAATTAATTCATTTATAAATATTATATATATATATAATTATGAAATTTTAATTTTAATTAAACGTGTAAACCCCAATTGAAACTCATTTTGGAAAAATGAGGTTTTAATCATAAAAATTAATTTACATCGATTCCATGGGTTTTGAAAACCATAAAATAAATTTAAATATGTTATATATATATATTTAAAACAATTATAAATATATTTCAAAATAATTTATTAATATTAAAACATATTACACACATAAAACCACCTTTTTATAGAAAATGTGTTTGGATCACACAAATTAACTTATACCATAATCAATTATTGTAACGATAGTTTTTTTATTAATTATAATATTTCTAATTAATGCATTGTAATGTTTTATTAATATCATATTATATTCATAATGATACATTTAATTTAAATTAAGATAATGTTTTTTACAAAAATACTTATTTGTCACTATTCAGTGATATATAAATAACTTTAGAAAAATCATAAACATTCACCATAAGAAAATATTAATGTTTTTATTTTAAAAATTAAATTAATAGAGAAAAATAAATTTTTTAAGAATTGTTTAAATTAATTATAATGTTCTTATGAATAAACATGATAATAATAATTTTCAATGAAATTATATTTTTGAATCATAAAATAACATTACTAAAAATTCTATACATATTTATTATTCATTAATCAATACATTTTTTCTAATTGAAATCATTATACCTGTTTTTAAATAAATATTTATTAATATAGTTCCCTTATAGTTTAATATCTAGGTTATAATGGTTTACTATATCATAGTTTATATTGACTCAAGGTTTCCTATAAGGCATGCTATTTAATAATTTGTGTTTTTATTTTAAGGTAATTGCATATAAAATCATGGAGTTCTACACATTATCCCCTAAATATTTATTTAAAAAACAAATTTCCACCACTCTGGTACAAATATATGAGGATATATTTACTTCATACCATTTTGTACTCATTTATATATTCCAAAAATTTATGATTCATCCACATTACATTTACAAGGTGAGTAATCTTGTTCTGCAGAATAATATCTCCCGGATCTAACAATTATACCACTATTTTTTCAGAAGAAAAAGCATTATCTGGTTGTAAAAGAAATGAGTGTAGTACATATGAAGGTCTATGCATTTAATTCCTCTGGGGAGATAGGTCGAACACATTGTGTACATGAGAGATGTTTGTATGGTGTGCCAAAAAATATGTTTTAATCCATACATGTTCAAGAACCTAAAAGATACTGGTATAACAAGGACACTGTTTCCCATCTTTTGAAATATTTATTTCACTACAGAATGTGTTTTTAGGTGTGTAATCGCTATTTTTGAATTGTTTTCATTTGGGTTGTTTTTTGAATCATAAAAAACCAGTAGTTCTATATCTATGGGGACATGTTTCTAAATGAAGGTGATCATTAATAATTTTGACATAATGTTCTTAAGAACTAACATTTGTCGAGAGGATGCGAGGTCGGGGCTCATCACACCCTTTTGGGGGAAGGTTTTCATACTATGGGGCCCCCTTATAGATTTATAATATGTTTTTCAATCCTTTGATAAATTTCAATGTATTATATGTGATTCCATTAAATGAACAATGAATTATTCATATGTTTGAAATTTATAATCACATGTATGTATCCAAGGTTCTTCATAAATGGAGATATAGGTAATTATACTAGGATCTCCATCAATGGTATACTCTTATATACTACTTAGAGATTCTTTTGTCTTTGTTATGGTGATGCTTTTTTTACAGCCACGCTGTGGGGAGCTCAAGAGTTAATTTTCATCCCGGCAGATAGAGGCTATGCTAGAGATTATTTTCATCTTGGGGGAGATGTGTTTTTTTCGGATCAAAAACCCTAAATTGGATTCTTACACATCCTTGTGAAAGTAACCATAAAAAATGTTGTTTATTTCAACTTAATGGGACAATTCATAGATTTTAAAATAATGCGATAAGGACATTACTGTAAAATTTAATGTCATGTTGCATTAAAGTCTTGTTGTAAGGAACCTAGTCAATGTTTTAGTATGACACTTATGCCGATGAATCCCATGGAACCTGGAAGAGATATGTGTTAACAAGTTCAATTTGACCTTATTGTGGACATGAACATGATAGAATAGGGTTGATTTGGGGTGTTGGATTTGAACCACATGGGGGTTTCCTACTTATACCATTTGGATGGGAATCAAATCACATAGAGTTTATTGTTATGGACCTATACTTATGGCGGCCCTTGAAAATTTGTCTCATTGGAGAGTATAACCCTTTGAGACGATTAAGTTGTGGGTAACCCCTGAGGAGGATTTCCTAATAATTGATCCATGAGGAATTTATTGACTCGTGCTACTTCGGAGACATACTTTTGAGATTATTCAAGATGAGGATGCGTGGTTTATGGAAATTATGTTTGGGGATTACTCTTAGAAAGGATACACATATAGATCAGGCCCTAGATAGCCATCATATATATCTCAATTAGAGAAGGAATCAGAGTTCTCATTATTCCACAATTCATTGATTACAAATTAAGGCTTCCTTAGGGAATAAATTTTATAATTTGGGATAACTCCTAGGGAGGATACTCCATGAGCTTCTTCCTTATATAGTCATTATAAAATCCTAGTTAGAGAAGGGATTAGATTTTTCTTTGTTCAAAATGGAGTGGATCATGTGGATTTCAAGATCATAATTAACCTCTATGACCAAATTAGTCATTCTCACTATAGTAAACAAGAGGACACATATGATCTAATGAACAAAACTATCTACTTCTATCAATAGGTGGACACGGTGACAAACATAAAAGAGAGAGGGATGGGGAATTGATGTTCCCATCTACTATTCACCCTATTATTTTAATGGAATAGGATAGTTATATGACACTTACCACTCTTCACATTAACATGGAATGTGCCCTAGGTATGGGGAATAAGTAGGGAAGGAAACAAAATAGAAGTGAGAGGTCTCAGCTTCCGATACCATCTATGACCCACTGTCGAGGAGGAAAATAGGAGGAAGAGTGGAACCTAATAAAAGAAAGGCTGGGAGATTACTCTAGGAGGATTCCCTAAAATTGGATCTACGTCAAGTAAGGAAGATTTCATTCCAAGTCAGAAGAAAGCAAAAGCATTATCCATTCCCTCCCTACTAGGAACCAGAGTCTCTGAGTTTTAGATATTACAAGGATTTGCCTTGTTCGTACCACTATTTATTATGACCAGGACTCCATGAAACTAGAACTAGGTTAAGGGTTCTAATGAACAAGGAATTATAGTTTCATACATTCCCTGAGGAAAAAAACATCTCGTTGGATAAGTATTGGATGCCTCTTACCGTAGAAATACCAATAAAAAAGAAGACACATCAGTGTTCCCTCTCAAATAGTTTTAAAGGTCTAGTGGCCTTGGTGGAGGTTTCAACATGGTACCTTTCAGATAAGGGAGCCATATGAGGATATAGACTACCATGGATGTCTTTTTTATGACCCCACAAATGGGTCTCATAGGATGGAGGTTAGGGAAAACTAGGGAGGATCACACAGTGGGTACTCCATGCTGGAATACTTGAGAGAACTACTGTCACCTTGGTCAATGGGACACCTAGGAAAATATACTTAGGCAAGATCATTCTCGATAATTCAAGGGTCTCTATAGGTTTTCACATATGAGATTCACATTGGTCACTATTTGAGAAAGGGTGCCTTTTTCTACTCTTCATTAATCACATAGTGAGTGTGTAATGACTCAAACATTAAGTACATGGACATTGTAATTACTTTTCAGAATAATTAATACATGACACAAAATAGATGGCCAAAGACCATATTAGTTTACTGCATTTGAAAACAGTAAAACATAAAAAATAGGTTCATAAAACTTCTACTTTGTCACCTACTTTATCCTTCATTACTAGAAGCCTTTTTATTAGATCTTACATAAAAACATCCTTAAAATCTTGGGGAAAAAGAAACAACAAAAGGTTTGAGCCATAATTCTCACTAAGGGTAATCATGTAAAATATCTTACAAAACATAAACATAATAATCTAAAAACATGAACATATATTTAAAAAAAACGTACCAAAATCATGAGTCATGAAATAAATCTTCGCAGTACGTAAGGAATAGTTTATAAAGAAGCATTAACCAAGATAAAATAAAATTGGACTAACACATGAAATTATGGAAAACAAATAAGAACAAAATATGATTTCCATAGTAGCAAAGACATTTCTTATAAGACCATCATAGTGGACAAAGTCTACTACAGAACCTGGTTTATTTAGCATTCTGACCATGTATTACAAAACTAAATATATATATAGTTTCAACCCTGTTTTATTGAACCCGATTTACTTGTCATTCCATTCATGTCTATATTATGAGATATAAATCCTTACCAAATTCAAATGGAAGAGATTTAGGTCCCACCCATCTAATAATTAAATCATTATTACATGTGCCACAAAAATATAAATCATTTGTCATAGAATAACCTATGAAATATAATGGGTTTCTTAAACATCAGTCTATCAAAACATAATCCAAATAAAATATAATTCCATCACTAAAACAATCAAATAATATTAATAATAGGGATAAAAACATTTCCATATTTAATAGTGTCATCTTATATGGAAAATGCTTTGGATAAAACAATTAAACACAATTTCTGAGGAAAATATTATTTATTCTTCAAAAATGATTTATTTTCTCAAAATGCCCTGAAATTTTAAATGAAAATAATTTAATTAAAAATAAAATTGAAATGGTGTAGAGAAAACTTCATTGAAATAAGACATCCTAAAATAGTGTAGGCCGTATGTACCCATGATTGTTGTTTCCATTTCCTTATTGAATTGAAGGGAATAAGTTAAATGATATATATATATATAAATAGAGTATCATTATTATGCCATATATTTTGTTATTATTTATTATATAAACCTTATAATAATTTTTGAATGGTTAACGTGGAGAATGAATATCATCACGTTGTGCAAACAGTAAATAGTACATATGCACGAGTGATGATATTGTTCTGTTGATTGTAAAATAGTATGGAAATGAATAGTATATGAATTGTGTATAATAATTATTATGTTATATTTATTTTTTAAAAATAGTATACTCATAATATACCCATCCAATTTGTGTATTATTTAGTAACAATTACACCCTGATGTGGAGACGGTAATTGGAACGCATGCACGCATGGTGCTATTGTAATTATAGGATGGATAAAAGGGGGTATATGGTTGTTCCATTATTATAATAACATCTCAGCATGTATAAGATACTTTATTTATAAATTTATTATAGAAAAACATACAATGAGGAAGTTGAAGAAGAAAATAATTTTGAAATAGGTGATAAAAAAATTACTTTTATTTCGAGTATCACTTTTTGATTCATAAAAAAGGTCTCCCTAGGAAGGATTAATGCAACAAAAAGTGTCCCTTAGAAAGAAGAAAAGGATGTTGGGAACTTATTTGAGCTGAGATTGGATGATCCAAAGGGCTTGAAACGTGTGAGAATGTTGGATGATGTGGTCTCACATTATAAGAGGGTGGATGGGCACTGAAGTAATGTCTTGAAATATTAATTTATTATAAATTAATTTTTGATTTATAATGCTCCCAAACTCATTTATTTCTAGGGTAATATGAGTATAGGTCGAAATAATCTCAAATAACAAAATTTACATAATTTTTGATTTTATTTTAAACATTATCATGTTGATTAATACTTATTTAACCAATATAATGTTATTTGTGATAATAATATTATAAATATTAAATTGTTGTAAATATTCACATATGTGTTATAAATTGTTCAGAATTAAAATATTAATGACGTCTTACACCATATCATTTTCACTTTTTAATTTTTTAATATTTTTGTGCTTTTTAAATAATTTAATAATATTTTTTTTATAAAATATCAATTGAGTTAATTTTGACACTATTAATTTATTTTACTTTAAATAAATCCAAAGACAAAAAAATTTTGAACCCAAATATTTAGTATATTTCAAACATGTCATAGTAACCTAGAAACTTCTTTAAACACATTAATTAGTTCATATAATATTTCTTTTAATATTTTTAAATAAATTTATTTGATATCTCTATTAATAAAATAATTTATACATCACTATTGTGTCATCATTAATGGTAATTATTTAATATCTAAAAATTATAAAAAAATTCACATGATATTAATAATTTCATTAGGTTTCTGTAGAATTTTTATTATCTATGTTTTATCATGTTTAAAACAACATTAAATTATTACACTTATATGATATATGAGAGTGACATGTTGTCACTTTCTTTTGTTTTAATTTTAATTACATCAATTTTATATAAAAAATTCAATTAGATGAATCAATTTTGATACTTACATGAGATTTGTAGAATTTAATTCATCCAATAGTATATTTCACGTGTTAGTGTAATTTTATTATATTTATCATATTGTTTTTTATCCTAATTTACCCGATTTACCTTTAGTTGTGGTAAATAAAAATTACCATAGTTACTATTCAAAATATCCAAAAAAATAACAGTAACTTAAAAAAATAATTTCGGCCCACTGATTCCTAATAGGAAATCCATTTTTTCAAAATTCAAAACATAGAAGTTGTGTTAATTAATTTAAAATTATTTTCCATTGTCAAAACCAAAAAATGGGTTTTTAAGAAATAAAAACTATCAAACGATTGACACATGTTTTTATCAAATTTAAATGTGAAATTATATCAATGGAAAAACATTTATTGAATAATAAAAACAAAATTCCATTGGACTTTAAAAAAATTAAAAAGATAATCTAACTATATAAATAAATTATTAGAAAAGGCAGTTTTGAATAAAAATGTATTATTTTTCACTATTCGTTAAAATATGAATTTCATTAGAAAAATAAAAAAATTCCAACATGATAAATTTTGATTTCCTTATTCGAAATAAAAATAATATTTTGTCAATTACAACTAATAAAATTTCCAAAACCTATATTTAAAAAGGGATCACCATCAAAAGGGAAAAAATCTTATTTCTTGGGAAAATAATTATTTTATCTAGAAAATTGATTTTGTTCCCTTATCATGTATGTAAAATAAATAAGAAGAATTTTAATGTTATATAAAATTAAAAAAAATTCATTACTATTCATAATTGAAATTATATATCACATTGAATAATAATTTTTAAAATTATATTGTTGTTTTTTGAAACTCAGTGTTGCGAATAGTGTATGCTATTAAGGAACGCCATTTTTTCGGGTAATGGAAGCCAAGTGAGTGTTGAATATAGTGATATAATCTTTTGGTGTTCCTTATAACATAATCCATACCTATTTCTTTTATACATTTAAAAAAATCTTTACAGAGTGTTGCATGTATCGTATGCTAACACGATGTTGCATGTAACATATGACAAATTAGTTTATTATGAATGAAATGTTTGAATTAGTAAATTTCAAGATATAAATGAAAATTTTAATTTATTTGAAAATAATGGTCCATAAATACTTGGGGCATTACATTACACCCCCCTTAAAATTAATTTCTCCCTTGATATTCTATGAGGTTATAAAAGGTTTACTACTTGAAAGTTTCTTTCTTGGAAACCCACATCGTAAAAGTGAATACTAAAACATCATTTCAAAAAGGGAAGTTAAACATAATGGTTTCCCAATGTAACTCATAACTGGGTTTCCACAATGTATAACATGGGTGGGAAGTGAAAACATTGTTATGGAAGAGAAATATAACCATCATATTCTGATGGACAGTTAAAGGGAAAAATGATGGAGAATGTTAATAATCAGAAAGCGATAAATTTGTCAAGATTTAAGGGGCCATAAAATTCATCGGATACGAAGGAACTAATATAAAATTTTTGGTTTTCAATATTCTTTCACTGAAGTTGAATAAAATGAATATAAATACTTTATTTCAGTTCAATCTCATCATTGGTTGCTCCTTGAAAACTTTCCACTTCATATCTTATTTAATGAAATGAAGTTGATTTTCTAATTCTTAAAATATTAGAAGATCATGAGTTTCATAAATAGAACAAAAAATCATCCCATCTATCTCGAAAAAAATATAAAAAAATGTTATCAAATATTCCAACGTCCACCTTTATTTAGATAATTAATTAGTCTAACAAACATCAATCGCAGTATATCTTATACTCTCCATAAATGTAAAACCTTAAAACCCTTCCAAAAATAGAAAATATAATCCTTTAAAAATAAGAGAACTAAATAATATTAACGTTTACCACCCATATATCATAAGGTATCTCTTGATGGACACATTACAAAAATGTGAACACCTTCATCATGTATTCTCTTGGGTCAGAGTAACTGCTTGAATTTCAGATATCATTATTGAAAACATGCATGTTTCATTATTCCAAAAAATATTGGATATATTCCATGAGTCTCATAAAGATATTTTCTTCATCCATGATAGCATAACCCTCTTTTCAATAACTCCATAAACAGTTCTCAAGAAACTAAAATCGTCCAATTTACTTATTAAACTCCAACATATCTTTATCCAAGCATCATAATCTTAACATAAGGGACATATTAAGGGTTATATTACTCTTAATCATGTGTTCTCTAAGTATACCCCAATACCATTAAATCACTTTTTTGGTTCTGTATATCTTTTCAACATATCCATTCCAATCCTTAATAAAAATTATTTCTGAAAACACTTTTATACTTCATGATTCATATAACATAATGTTTGAAATATGAAACATTTACACGTAAATCATCCAAATTTATTGTTAATCCATTACACAATATCCATCACTTCATATTTTTTTTAAAAAATATTAATCACGTATTAAGGTTTCTCAAACTCCAACATCATGGTTTTAATTTAAACAATACTAGAAGAACATCACATACCTTTCACATGTCATTTATTATATCTTTATCCCAAGAAATATGTCCAATAATAATACCATAATATTGATTCTATTCATGATATTTCCACTAAGGAAGTAATTCATCATAATTACCATAATTTACACAACATAATCATTAAATGGTAAACCATGTTTTATGATTTTTTTTCTGTTGACTATGAGTAGAATGAAAAGTGTGAGAAATATATATCAAATATTAGAAACACATAAGTAAGGTAAATTAATTATAATATTTGAATCTATGATATCTTCGGTTTAACCATAGGTTAGTCATGATTATCACAAAAACCCTAGGATTGTAAATTATATATGAATTATCCTTAAAACATCCCGAGAAACATCCTTAAATATATATCTAGGGATCTCACTAAAGTTTTCACATCCTAGTTTCTAAAGGTTGAAAAAACCCTCGATCTAATACCAACTGTAAAGGCCGAAGCTTGACGTACATGGACATTACATTACTTTTGCGGAATACTTAATAGATGAGAAAAATAGACTCCCAAAGACCATATTAGTTTATTTCCTTTGGAAACTAGAAACCATATAAAATTGGTTCATAAAACATCTACATCGTCTTTTACATTATCAATCATAACTTGAACCCCGTTTTGAAAAATCAAACTTAATAACCTTATTCATATCCTAGGGGAAAATAAACATGATAATTGGTGAGCTCAAATGCTCTATAAGGGTAATCATGGAAAATATAGTAAAAAACATAAACATAAGAATGCCAAAATATGAACATAAATTATAAAAAAACCTACCAAAATCATGAGTCATGAAATAAATCATGGATGCAAATATAGTGTAGATCATAAATAAACATTAACGATGACAAAATAGAATTTGAATAAAACATGGAATTATGGAAAATAAATAAGAACATAATATGATTTCAATAGTATCAAATGCATTGTTTCCAAGCCCATCGTAGTGGACAATGTCCATTACTAAACCGGGTTTAGTTGATGTTCCAGCCATGTATTAATTAATCAGATCCACTTTCCTTTCCTACCCTGTATTACTGAATAAGATTTACATGTTGTTCATATCATGTCGATCTCATGAGATATAAATCTCTACCCAATGAATTACCCATCTCACAATGAAATCATTCTTACATGTTCCACAAAATATAAATATTTCATCACAGCATAATCCAAGAAATATAATGGGATTCTAAAAGAGCATTCCATCATGACATGATTTATATAAAATATCATTCCATCATTACTAAAATCCAATAATAGTAATAACAGGGATATAAAAATAACTCTATTTAAGATAATAATCTTATATAGAAAATAAATTTGATAATGAACATGAACATAATTCATGATGAAAATATACTTTATTATTTAAAAATGTCTTCATTTCTCAGAATGCCATGAAATTTTAAGTGAAAATAATTTAATTAAAAATAAACATGAAATATTGTAGAGGAAGAATCATGGAAATAAGGTTCCATGAAAAATAAATCCATTTATGTTGTTAAATTAAAAAAAAATTCTCCTCATACTTTTTCCAAAAATGTCAAAAAGTACTTCATATGCAAAAAACATTCCTTACATACCATGTAGTAAAAGTAAAAAATGGGTAAAAATGGATTTAAACATACATAGAATAATACTAAACATTTTGTGAAACCATTTTTAGAAAAATTGACATGGATGATAAATATACTCCCAGTAACTACAAATGTTTAAAAAATATTATATACAAATAAGACTACAAAATTAATTCTTACCATTGGTATGATTTCTTCTTCATGTGTTCAAAAATCTAGTTTTGTGGGATTAAACATATTATTAACTTCAAATAGAACCATAATAATATTTATGACATCATATATGATTCACTTATGAATTTATATTACCCATTCATTTATCAATTCCATGTTAAAGAAACCTTTTGGGTAATAATAGTTTTATATATCATATGTGTTTTGACTTGTTATTCTAGATATTATAACTTATATCATGATTTAAATACCTCCATAATGTAAAAAATTATTTATATATCATATATATTTGTTCAATAAATATATATAATAGATAGATAAATGAAATGGAATACACCGTTCCTGAAGATTGTATGTGGTACGTATGCAGAAATATTTTCTTGTTTCCTTATTGAATTGAATGGAATCAAGTAAATGATATATATATATATATATTCATAAATACAGTAGCATTATTAGGTAATAAATTTTATGCTTGTTTATTATATATACCTTATTGTAACGACCCAGGTATTTATAGACTGATATATTTTTCTATCTATTAGTATTTAAGAATAATAAATGATTTTTTTGTTAAATATGGAACTTTTTCCAATATCATACTCAACACACAAAAATGGGTTTTTATGAAATCTTACATTTCACACAACATTGAGTTATACCGAAAATAATATAATAATATTATTATTTTTAATTGTAGTTAAAACATTGTCATTGTATTGTCAGAAATGAACCTAAATAACTATATTATGATTTTACATAATTATTAAATATCTTTACATTTATCTAACAAATATTATAGGCTTCAAATAAGTATGAATCGGATTTTAAGCATGAAATAATCAATTTTTTAAAGGGTCCTTTTACTATCTTTTAAAGGAGAGCCCTTTTTAAAAATAGTTTTTGTCACTTTTATATGTTATATTTGACAAAATAAACTTATTATATAAAATAGTAACGTCAAATTTACTTTTGATGATGTTTTTATATTTTTCACATAAAATTTAAATTTTTATGAATAGTGAAAATACTACATTTTAATTCAAAACTGCATTTTAATATAATTTATTTTTGTAGTTATATTATTCTTTTAATTGGTCTGAAAGTGTAATTATATTATATTTTTATGTTATAATAAAATTATATAAATTCTATGTAATTTAACTTTTAAATTGGACATAAACAAATGTCTATCATTTCATCATTGTTAGTTCTAAAAAACCAGCATTTCGGTTTCATCAATAAGAATTAATTTTAATTAATTACTGAAACTTCATTGTATTGAGTTTGGAAAGATGGATTCAATATTTGGAATCAGTAGGTGCAATTTTTTTCTAAATAAGTACCTTTTATTTGTAGACATTATGAATATTAAATAATTATTTTATGTACCATCATGAAAGGGTAAATCTGGTCAAAAAGTGTAAAAGAATAATATTAAAATAATATTAGACTACCTTAACATGTGTTCAAATACTATTGGATGAGATATTTCTTACCATGGGCATCCTTGGATCGATTTGGGGACCCATGGAGCCACTTTGATGTCGAAATGACATTTTATAAGAAATAATTTAATGTAATGAAATATACGACATGAAAATGTATATTTTACAAAAAAAAATTATGTGTGGCTATATAAGTGACCTATTATAATATAAATTATAATTATAAATATAAAAATATTTCTAAAATCAGGGTATTTTATTTATAATTTTTATACATTAAATTAAGATATTTATTTATGACATAATGATTATGTAGTGATTTCTTTATTAATGAATGATTTAAATAAACGAGATTATAAATTTTAAAATAAATATATTTAAAATATTTTAATCCATACACTAATTTTTGGGATGAATATGAATTTTTTATGTTTAAATTAATGATCTTATTTTTCAAAAGAATCATCTTTTTATGGATTTTTAAAAATTCTTGATATGAATAGTATAGAAATTGACAAAAATGAGTTTTTAATGAAAATACTATTTTATTATGTGATATAATTTTCCTAAAATTATAATATTCGGAAAAATTACATAGTTTACGTTCAAAATATTATTAAAGATCAAAATGAGGTTCTATTGATATTTTATAGAAATTATATTAACCACATAATATGAATATATAATAAGACATGGTAAGAGTTCAATTAGTTAACTATGTGTCAAAGATAAAAGATAAGGTTACATTTGTGACCTATACCTGTCTAAAACCAATTGGTTTAGAGGTTTTATACCCAACATAATACAATATTTGAAATAAATGACTTAGGAATCATTTGAAAGAGAAAATCATTTTATAATAAAATAATATTTCAATACTTTTCTAAAGTGACCCTCCTCCCTCTTATAAATGGGAATCACCACTAACCCTTAATCACACCTCTCAAGCCCAGTGGATAGTCCAAACTCTTCCAAAATAATCTCCCATAATTCCTCTATTCTTAATAGAATCCTCACCTTGGGCATCCTGAAATTCAATAATGCCTTTGAGCTTAAATCAAAAGGAGTTATCTAATTTCAGGTAATGTCTTTTCTCAAGATTCTTTCATTTATTTTCATTATCCAACCCCTAAACACTATTTATTCCATTATTTTATAAGAAAAAAGTATCTTAAATATAATATAATATTTTTATGAGATGTATTAAAACTACACTTTCACACATCTCTATGTAATATATATGAACATGCTGTTTCTGTGTATGGCGAACTACTGCCTCACGAAGTGATGATTGTTCAATTTTCCCCTACCAACTCTCATGGTGGCCATTATCATTACACTATATTTATATATTATATATATTATTTTTTATTTTTTATTTACAGCATACTTTTATACTTTCCATAATGTGTAAATATGATAATTTCATTTGAGGAAGTGCAGACTACCGTCCACACAATGTGATATGACTTGTTCATGGAATACATGGAACATATAAAGGATGGTGTTAATGAACATATTTAACATATATAAAATATTATATAATACTATAATTATAACTTACCTATGTATCATTTTGTTTTCATTTCATGAATATGACAAATAAGTGAAAGTAGCGTTCATGTGTTTGTACGACCTATCATCCCCATGAACAATGAATTTGATCTATTATCTAATAGTGTTACAGAATATAATAAATACATATATATTGGATATATATGATATTTAAATCATTAATATCATTCTAGTGATGATTTACGTTTGCCTACATGGAGAATTTTCAAAAAATGAGTTCATTTTTTACTCAAGTACCCAGTATCGACAAAACGAATGACGTTAACTTAAATAATTATGAGATTTTTATAATGTGGTAATAAGTTATATAAAAGGAATAATAATTATGAAAATGTTTTTAAAATGGTATAAATTAACTTATGTTTATTTTTCATGGAAATAAGGAACAAAGGTGGCAAATCAGACTCAATGTTAGGGAACCTTTCACCCTCCTCTTTTAGTGAAAGACTTATTTTATGTTATGTCATGTCATTTCCATTTTATTATGTTTATATGTGTTATTATATATAACTATTGATGTAAATTTTATGTCAAAGTGATGAGACAACCTTTTTCTCTCATCAACTCATTATCTGAATTTTTAAGTGATGTCATTAGGCTGTCGAATTTTTGTAAGGGAAATTCTTAACAAAATTTCAATTCTTTGGGTTACTTTTCTACATAATGATTGTGTCGATCTATGAATATTTGTGAAATTAATTTTGATAACCTTTTCTAGTATTTATATTTCATGTATGTGTACTTATTCTGAATACACATTATTGATAGATTTTATTTACAAAATTATCTCTGAAGGGACATCTTTTAAATCTCATTTCTTTGAGGAATATTTTGATAATATAAACCTCTTTCTTTTATACGGTGTATAAGAAGCCCCTTGGAATTTAAATTTCATTAAATGAGAATATTTTTTCAATGAATAATTTTACAATATTATAAAAGGAATGTTTTTAATGTATGCGATGATAATGACCTCTCCACCATCTGAATCGTTATTTGGATTTATTTATAAGAATTAATGATTTATAAAGGATATGAAATCCCTTATTCCATTTTTGTGTGTTTTGGTATATAAAATGGTTTTTGAAATAGATTGAACAATTCAATACCTTGAAATAATTTCTTTCTATTTCAAATGAAATTTTATTAGTTCAATATTGATATTCGAAATATTTTATGTGTTATGATTATAAAATGGTACTAAGAAATTTGATAGGTGGTTAAGTGATAAACCAATGATGGGTGGTTGCATGATAAACCAAATAACGGGTGGTAATATGATTAATCAAGGACGGGTGGTTATGTTATAACCTCCAACGCATTGCGTATGGAAGTCGGCCATATAAATTTTCCATTTAGTGATATGTGTGAAAGTCAACTGTATGGTTATTCCTTTTATGTATGTTAATTTACCAAGTTACCTTTATATGTTATATTTTTGTTTTTATGGGATTTATTGTAATCATTTGGTCACAAAAAGGGTAATAAATGAGCTTATATTTTGTGATTATTTTTTCTAATTATTAAAGGTGAGATGTATTACTTTATAATAAACTATTAATGGTTTTTATGTTATCCAATCTGTAACATTTTTCTTTCACTATGTATACCTTACTGAGATTTTGGTACATATCCCTAGTTTTGAAATGTTTTCACAGGGCATAAGGAAGAATATATTAAATGATGGAATCAAGGAAAAGTTATGCTGTTAAAACCTTAAATTATGCAATGTTTCATTTTAAAAACATTTCATTTTATGAAAAAAACGATAGTGAGTAGAAGTGTCTACATGAAATATTCATGTTTTTCTGTTTAAGTTGTGACCTAATTCTCGAATGATCTAAAACTGAAAAGATCCATGAAGTTAATTAAAAGTCCAATTATTGACTGAACAAAAGATTTTTTAATATTTAAGGCTGGGTCCTCATAGTTGGAAACATAGGACAATTTAGATAACATTAGAGGTTATGGTATTGTTTAAGCATAAGGGACATAACCATAATGGTTAGAATATTATAAAGAGTCATGTTTATTTTAGTTAAATTAAATGAGTTTATGATAACATGAATAGTTATATCTTAGTGTGTACCCTCCTTTTAAGATAGTATATGATGATTTTAATAGTATACTAACACTGACATTTTTGGTTTTAGTAAATGGATGGATCTAATAGGAACCAATGTAACAATGGATGTGAAGGACACTGTGGTGGTTTTCCGAATGACCAACCAAATGAAATTGGGTCTTGAATGATAATTCTTTTGGGTATTCATAACTAACTATCTGTAGTCACGATTTACCACTTGAACTTTGGGGATTTCTATAAGACATTATATATGCAAGAAACAAATCCCAGTGGATTTTTTTGTAATAATAAAAAAGGTTAGTATATTAAGAAACCTATTTGTCTAGGATGATTAAATAAACACATTGGAAAATGCATCAAATGGACTGGAATATTTTTCGAATGTTGTAATGAAGGTCATAAAGCAATAAAATTCCATGGAAAAAGGAAGCGTCTATTTGACACTAGGAAAGGGACCGAAGTTCTTTATGAAGGATAAATTTAATGTTTTAAATGTGTTGTGCATGGAAATTATACAAATAGATGTCTTATGAATAAGGTTCAGGAATGGTATCTGTCATATACATGACTTATTTTAAAGTTAAATTTCATTTAATTTCCAATCATGCTTTGTTTTGAGGGGTTCCCAAGCTTTTATGGAGTAATGGGTTAGTTTTCATGAATTGGGCCAAACCATGAGCCCAATTCCAGATTTAAAATAAAATTTTTATTCCTTTATAACTCCTTAATTTTTCAACATTTTTCATCCATTCCAATTCCTAATTGTCACCCCCTGACCTATTAACACTACCATATTAATTTGGACACTTTAGGAATCCATAATCATGGTGGATATGAGTTTTTATTTAAGGCATGGGGCCTGCCCGAAAGCACATTTTTTGCATTAAAAATAAATGATAGTTCCTAAATATCTCATTCACTATTTGTGTTTTTTCGGTGATTCCAACTCTCAACCAAGATGAATTACCTAAGGCTCTCCCACATTCCATCATACCACTATTTTTTGCTCAATAGAGTTTAGAAAGTGGTCAAAACTGCTCTGGATTTCAGAAATCACCCAGATTTGGAGAGGTAAATCGATCCTTTCATAACTCCTTCTAGTTTTACAATTTTCCCCCGATTCCAGTTCCTACAAGATCTCTTAATCCTTTTCCAAACCTCACATGAATGGTTGGATGTTTTAAAATTCAGTGTCTGGTGTATTTTGGGTCGTTTTCTTCAAGATAATTTTAGGTAAGTGTTTCTCTCTTCAATTCCTCCCTTCTCCTTAGGGTTTCCACCTTATTACACGAATTTATAGAATGTACAGAAGTTAGGGTTCGAACCTATGGTTTTATTTTGTGTATTTTGGGTCATATATTGTGTTCTATGGCTGGATTTATCTTTCTTGTTGTGCGCTGGTGGTGTGGTTGACGTTTCACACCAAGTTTTGAGGGATTCGACACTTTCGGTAGGTGGTTCCATGTGTAAAAACATTTTGATGAGTCAGATTGCTATATTTATTCATTTTCATAATCCTAAAATGTTAGGTGTGGTGTAAAAACTTTTTAGGATTAATTTGGATAAGTGTTTAATTTTATAGTTGTATTTTAACTTGAAATTGGGTGTTTTCGTGTGTAACTCATGGGGTATTATTTGGGTGTATTTTCTAACATATGGAATTGGTTTAATAAATATTTTTTGGCCTTCTAATTTTGGTTTGGTAATGTATTAGTGTCATGTGGGACTAAAAAAAAGGTTTCTGAATAGGTTTTATGTGTAAAAACTATAATTCTTGAGAGAATTTTATGAAAATGTGTGTTTTCATTTGGATCATTGGTAGTATTATTCAAGGTGATTTTATTTAACATGAAAGTTGTTTTATAAATGTCTCTAGGACATTCAATTCTATTTTGGATAGGAATTGGTATGGTTTTTGGTCTTAGATTGGGGTTTTGATATGAGTTTTGTGTGAAAGACATATTTACAACACTTGGGTTCTTTTTATGAAAAGTGTAAATGTTTTATTTGGTAAAACAAAGTTGGAAAAAGGTGCATATGTACTGTTTGGTATGTGTGTTCACCTATTATGGGGTTTTGAAAGGTGAAGTGATTTTTTAATATGTCAAACATTTTTGTAATGTTTTGTAAATTTCCGAAGTGTTTTATTAAATTTTTATGTGGGAGCGAAATTTGTTTGTGGGCTGTTTCGTGTAAGTTTTATGATAAAATGATTTTGAAGGTAAAAAGGGTATTATGTACTAAGTGAGGGGGCTTTTATGAGAGTTTTAATTAATTTTAATGGTTTTATAAAATTGTTTTATGGATTTGTGGAAGTGTTAAAAAAATGTGAAAAGTGTTGTGGGCTATTTTGGTGTGAGTCGGATTTCAAAATCAATTTGAATGAAAAGTGGACTTTTGTGACTTTTATTGTATACATGTGGGCTGTATGATACATTTATGATATGGAAATTAAATTTTCAAGTGAAAAGTATATTCATTGACTTGATGAACTTGTTTGAGCACAAAGGGAAGATTTGGGTATCGAGGTGGGTGGACGTGTACTAGTATGCTAGTGAATCTGTGGGGTTTGGCCTCAGTTTCACTTAGCAAGATTGATGCTTACAACTCTAACTAAACTATGATGATGATGATGATTGGGGACCACTAGTTTATGGGTATGTTCCCTACTAGTGGCTCGTGCATGAGAACGAATATTTGTAATGGTTACTCTCACTGAGATACGAGGTACCTGAGACCCACAACTAGCTAGTGCCTAGGGGTTATTTCCCAGTGCATGAGCTCACTAGATATTGGTGATTACCGTCGACATATGGTATGAGTGGCTAGTAAATTAATTAGCTTTTTTATTTATTTTAACAGTTTTACTCTTTAAATTAGCCCACATGAAAACTGTTTTTATTTAATGTTACATCTTTTAGAAATTGTAACTAGCATTTAATGTTTATGAAAACTTGCATGATTTTTATAACGACCCATACTTTACATACATTGTTATTACATCATAATTGAATCACACTTATTAAAACATATAACAAAACCAGGAAAGGACAGTATAGGTATAGTGTTTTTAGAAACTGGGAAACATAAACAACTGGTTCATAAAGCGTCTGCATTGTCTCCCATTTATTTCATGATATCTATAGTCCCTTTTGGCATATCCTACTTAAAATCCGTCTTCCTGACCTGGGGAAAAGAAAACATACAAAAGGGTGACCTCAAATGCTTAGTAAGGGTAAACGAAAGAAATATCAAACATATAAAATTCATAAGAACATAACATTTTAGAAATCATACCCAGCAAAAGAGATCATAATTTTCATAACATGGGATAAATCATGGTAGTGAAATGTAATCCCAAAAATCATAACATAAAAAAGGAAACTTTTTGGCATACACACATAATCATAGAGAATCATTTCTTATTAGTCATGACTCATGGCCAAGACTATCTTAGTGGACAAAGTTCATTTCTGAACCGAGTTCACTCTTCGTTTCAGTCCTATTTCACTGAACCGGTTTAACCTGCCGTTCAAACCATGTCTATCTCATGAGATATAAACTCTTTACCCAATGAATTGGAGGGAGATATAGGTCCCACCCATCTCATAATTATACCATTTTTATGTGTTCCACAAAATCATAAACCATACATCATAGCATAACCCATGTAATAAAAATGGGAATCTTAAACATTGTGACATCATAAAACAATTCATATAAGATAAAGGAATTCATAAATATATTTCCATCACAACATAATCAAATCAATATAATAATAGGGATAGAAATAGATCATTATATTATCTTGGATGGAAAATAATTTTGATAAAACACTTGAACTCCATTCTTGAGGAAAATATCCTTTCTACTTCAAAAACACTTTTCCTTTCATAACATGTCATAAAATTATAAACTAAAAGAAGTTGATTAAAAATAAAAATGAAAACATATAAAGGAATCTTCTTGTAAATAATGTTTTAAAAATCCATTCATTCCGTATAAGTTAAAAAAGCATTCTTCTCGTACTTTTGTCAGAAAAGTCAAAAAGTACCTCGTATGAAAAACGACAAAAGATTCCATTCATATCTTTTACTAAAAACTCACCTAAGGGTAAAATTTGATTTAAACAATTTTAGGTGGATGGAAATAATATTACATATTTATGAAACATGGATGTGGATGATAAAATACACCCCAATAAATACCAAAGTATAAACAATCTCGGATAAAAATGAGATTGTGATATTTTCCCTTACCTTAGGTCCGATTTGCTTCGTAAGTTTCCGAATCTCCTGTATAATGGTTTTAAATAATGTTATTGACTTATTCCAGAATCATAATTATTTTTATGATATCACATATGGTCATATTCTTAGCTTTTTATTAGTAATATTTCATTACTACTTGTTTATTCGGGTGTTTATTACTATTTGTTCTTATGCGTGTTTTGTCGAATAAATTCTTATCCTTCTTTTTAGGTTATAGAAAACTAATTTACAGAATGTTTTTAGTGTAATATATATCATATTCATTCATTCAATTTATTTATTTAATCATTATGTAATGAATATCATGTAGAACGAGTCGCATCACATCGTGGAGACGGTATTCCGTACGTACGAACGAGTGATGATATCATTCCTATGATCGTGGAATTGTATTGGAGTGTATGTAAACTATTTTAGAATCAATATCACTTCACAATAATCATATATATTCGTTCCTTACACCATTATACCCATCCAAGTAAAGTGGTGGTGGAAAATAGATTACACCACAGCGTGGAGACGGTATTCCGTACGTACGTACGCACGCACGGTGATTTCATTTTCAGTAGGATGGATAGATGGTGAAATAGGGTTGTTTCATACTTATAATAAAATATCCGTATATGAGTGATACTGATGTTATTACTTCATAATGAAAAAAATAAAGAATAAGAAGTGGAAGAAGAAACAAAGTTGAAAGAATTGGTAACGGACATTACCTCTTCTTTGAAACGCCTCTTTGAGATCTTCTTTTAGGGCACTAAAATTGGTCTTTGAAGAAGACCAGGACCTCTAGGATGTCTCTATAGAAGTGGAGAGGAGAAAGTTTCTGGGGTTGGCCAAGCTTGAAGGCTCAATGTGATGTGAGGAAGAGGGGGAGGAGGTGACCTTTTATAAGGGAGGAGAGGGTCACCTTTGGAATAACTAAAACTATTATTTTATTATAAAGTAAAAATTGGTTTTAAAGAGCTCAAAACTGATTTATTTAGAAGCTAAGGTGGGGATGGGTCGACAGCCTCTCATAAAATAGAATTTAGACAAGTTTAGGTTCCTATTTTAACCTTATCATTTAGATTTAACATTAAGTTAAATAATTTTACTTTTACCGTGTCTTCGTGTGTTCTTATACTATAATGTTAATATTACTATAAGCAGCCAAATAAACCCCAAGTTGTTTATTATTAATATATATAACCTTATCAAAGGCACTTGGATGAAATTTAGATTTTTAGAAATAAAATAACAATTACTAATGTAATATTTGTTTTAAAAACCATTTTATGTCAATTTTGACACTATTTAGTAATTGATTTGTGTAAAACTCATAGGAGAATGATTAGTTCTAAAAAAGTTAATTAAAGCAATACTAACATGTCATATTAACCTAGAAAATTAGTGGAATTAATAAAAAGTCTCAAATTATATTTATTTGGGTATTTATAAGATCAATTATGTCAATATTTTATTAATAACATAATTACTGCATCATATTTGTGTCATAAATAAATTAAACTATATAATGTCTAAAAATTACAAATAAAATATCATTATGTAGGAAATCTTTTTATATTTCTAATGAATATTTATAGTCAAATTTATCTTATGTATAACCATATATTAAAAATGATATACTTATTAAACATTAATTTTAACTATTTTAACCCTTCTTTAAATAAATTAATAATAAATGTCCTAATCTAATCCAAGTGGGCCTAAATGGTCATATTTTATTCCTAAGGTTGTTTTTGGTCGAATTACACTTATCAAATAGAATTAAGACATGTGTTAGGGTAATAATAATATCATTTTTCCCATTAATTACCCTATTTACTTTGAACCGTGATAAATAAAAGTAAAAAGTTACTATTCACCAAAAATTATTTTCATCTCATTAAACCACATTTTACTTACTGAAATCAACAATGTCTCTCGGATTTTTGAGATTCCACTCGCAAAAGTGGTAAAATTATGTTTTATGAAAAATTCAGTTTTTTAACTACCACTTAGTGGTTTCACTATTCATCAAAAATTGAATGTTTTTAGAAAAATACCAAAATTTCACCCTAGGCTAATTTCGATATTCCGAATCCTAAAATGAAGTCGATTTTGAAAAATAAAAATTAAAAAATTTCAAAAAGTGGTTATTACTATTCATAACGGCTAGTTTTAATAATATTTTAATAGCATATCGTTGTTTAGTAAAACTCAGTATTGCGTACGATGCAAGCTATCGAGGAAGATCGCGATTGCGTGTAAAGAAAACCAAGAAAGTGAAAGATTCCTTTGATGATTTATATAACATAAAAGTCTTGGGTGTTACATTCTACCCCCCTTAAAATGAATTTCGCCCCCGAAATTCGTCACTTTGTAACAAACAGATGAGGATACCTCTCCCTCATCATATCCTCAAGCTCCCATGTAACTTCTTCTAATTTGTGGTTCTTCCATAAAACATTCACCAATCGAGTGGTCTTGTTTCATAGGACTTTTTCGCTACGATCCAGAATCTCTATTGGCTGTTCTTCATAAGAAAGATCTTGCTTCAGTGGTACAACTTCTGAGCTGGGTACATGTGACGGATCAGGTATGTACTTTCTCAGGAGAGATACATGGAACATATCGTGAACTTGAGAGAGATTCGGTGGAAGCGCCAATCGGTAAGCTACCTTCCCCACATGATCTAGTATTTTGAAAGGACCGATATACCTATCACTCAACTTTCCCTTCTTTCCAAATCTCATTACTCTCTTCCAAGGAGATATTCGTAAGAACACTTTATCACCCACTTCAAACTCTAAGCCTTTTCTTCGGTTGTCAGCATAACTTTTTTAGTCGACTCTAAGCTACTCTTATTTTTCGTTGAATAGATCTGACCTTTTCTGCCATCTCATCAAAAAGATCAGGTCCTAATAGCTTTCTTTCCCCAACTTCATCCCAACAAGTTGGAGTCCTGCATTTCTTTCCATAGAGAGATTCATAAGGAGCCATCTGAATACTGGAGTGAAAGCTATTATTATATGAAAATTCCACCAAAGGTAGGTGTTGATCCCAACCACCATTGAAATCCATAGAGCAATCTCTCAACATATCTTCTAGAGTTTGAATTGTTCTCTCAGACTGACCGTCTGTCTGAGGATGATAATCAGTGCTGAAACTCAACTCTCTATCCAGAGTATACTGAAGACTTCACCAGAACATTGAGGTAAACCTCGGATCCCGATTAGATATAATATAAAGTGGTACTCCATGCAATCTTACCACTTCCTTCACATATATTCTGGCTAGCTGATCCAGAAAGAAATCTTCTCTAATAGTGATGAAGTGTGCAGACTTTGTAAGACGATCAACTATGACCCAGATAGCATTATTGCCTTTGGATGTTTTAGGAAGTCCGGCGACAAAGTCCATAGTTTTGTTTTCCCATTTCCATTCGGGTATGGGTAACGGTTGTAACATCCCCTTAGACTTCTGTCTCTCAGCATTAACTTGCTGACAAATGAAGCATCGAGAGACATAATCAACAACATCTCTTTTCATGCCATCCCACCAGAAGTACCTTTTCAGGTCCCTATACATCTGTGCGCTTCCAGGATGAATAGAGAATGAAGAACTATGAGCCTTATCCAGCAGCTCCTTATTTAATTCGGGGATGGGAGGAACACAAACCTTATTCCTGAACTTTATTATCCCATCACAAACAAGGTTGAATTCAGGAACATTTTTCACCTTCTTTTGTAACTCGACATCTTCTTTCTATGCCTCTTTAATCATCACATGTATAGATGGTTGAACATTCATTTGAGAAAGATACAATTTTCCCCTTTCATTATAATTCCAAGATCCATCCTTTGTAAATCCATAAATATTGGATCTTTTTTTATCCTCATCATGGATAAACTGGCATGGTCTTGTCGACTTAATGCATCTGCCACCTTGTTTTCTTTCCCAGGGTGGTAATGGATTGAGCAGTCGTAATCCATAATCAGCTCTAACCATCTTTTTAGGCGCATATTCATCTCCTTTTGTGTGAAAATATACTTTAAACTTTTATGATCAGTATAAATGTCACACCATTCTCCATAAAGATAATGCCGCCAAATCATTAATGCTAATATTACTGTAGATAACTCCAAATCATGAATTGGGTATTTTTTCTCATGTATTTTCAATTGTCGTGAGGCATAAGCTATCACCATATCATTTTTCATAGAAACACACCATAATCCCTTCTTGGATGCATCACTGTAGATCTCAATCCTTTCTCCACTACAAGGTAGTTTGAGTACAGGTGCACTGGATAACCTTCTTTTGAACTCCTTGAAATTCTCTTCACATTCCTCCGTCCAAACAAACTTAACTCATTTCCGAGTAAACTTGGTGAGTGGATTAGATAATCGTGAAAAAGATTTCACAAAAGTCGATAATATCCAGCCAAACCAAGAAAACTTTGGATCTCAGTTACTGTTGTTGGTATAAACCATCTTTCGATAACCTCTGTTTTTGCTGGATCCACAGATATCCCCTCTTTTGAGATTATGTGACCCAAAAATGAAACTTTTTGAAGCCAAAATTCACACTTGGTAAATTTGGCATAAAGCTTATCCTTTCTTAGGGTCTTCAATATAATTCTCAAGTGATCTTCATGTTCTTCCTTGCTCTTTGAATAGACAAGAATATCATCTATAAAGACTACCAAAAACTGATCAAGATAGTCTCTAAAGACTCTATTCATCATATCCATGATGATTGAAGGGGCATTAGTAAGACCAAATGGAATCACTATAAATTCATAGTGTCCATACCTTATACATAAAGCCGTCTTTGGTATATCCTACCTTTTGACCCTTAATTGATGATACACAGAACGAAGATCAATCTTGGAAAAGTATTGAGCTTCGCGTAGTTGGTCAAATAGGTCATCAATGCATGGGAGAGGATATTTCTTCTTGATAGTGATCTTGTTAAGTTCTTGATAATCAATGCAGAGTCTCATTGATCCATATTTCTTCTTAAAAAACAGAAGAGGTGCGCACTAGGGCGTATGAACCCCTTATCAGGATTCTCTTGGATTTGCTTCTTCAATTCTTTCAACTCGATTGGGTCCATTCTATAAGGTGTCTTTGAAATAGGAAAAGCACCCGGTACGAGTTCTATTGAAAACTCAACTTCACGATTTGGTGGAAGACCCGGTAATTCCTCTTGAAAGACATCGTCAAACTCCCGTACAATGGGCATATTCTTAATCGTGAGTTTCTCACCAACCATTTGAGATAAATAACCTTCATTTAGTGGAATCAAGACCCATAAGATGGAAGAAATTTCCACTGGAAGGTTATGTTCATCCTTGCATTGATAGACGATTATAGATTGACTTGAAATATGAAATGTGACTATCCTTCTTTGGAAATTGATATGAGCTCCATATAAAGATAGCCAATCCATGCCAAGAATCACATCAAATTCCACTATAGTAAGGATCACAAGATTTTCAGGAAGCACTTTCCCACAAACTTCAATCGGAGAAGAATTATAAACTTTTGATGTGATTGTTGTGCCATTTGGGATTGTCACAGCTAACTCAACATCTAATTTTTGAGGTAATACGGTGATATCCTTAAAAAATTATTCAGAAATAAAGGAGTGGGTGGATCCAGAATCAAATAAAACATTTGCTACTTTAGAGTGGATGGTAAGTGTACCTTTCACCACATCATTATCGTACTCCACATCGCTGATAGAAATTGCATGTGACTTTCCATTATATTTAGCCTTAAGAGTTTGTTGACGTCGACCATCATCATCAACCCTTGGATTTGGGAATTGATTGGCATAATGCCCCATCTCCTCGCACATGAAACATTTAAGTGTAGTAGGTTCATTCTGTTTGTCCCTTCCTTTGTTTTCATCATTAGACATCTTCTTCCCATCATTTTGGCATTCAAATGCCTAATGAACTTCCTTTCCACATTTGAAACATTTACTTGTCCCTTTAAGACAACTCCCTCCATGTTTCTTTCCACACTTTGAGCATAAGGGAAAGATCTTCCTATTTTTAGTGTGCAATTTTGATTTTCCCTTGAATTCCATTCTCCTCTTCTTATCAAACCCATATGACTGATGGGTTACTCCAATCTCCATCTCGACATTGAGAGCACATTTAACAATTTACTCGTAGCTATTAAAGTTCCTTTTGGCTAACGCCCTTCTAAGACATGGTTTTAAGCCACTAAAGAATTGATTGATCTTACTCTCAGGTTGGATAATAATACCAGAAGCGTACCTTGAATGTCTTGTAAAATTTGCTTCATAGGTACCAATAGATTCATCATCATTTTTCTTTAGTTCAAGAAAATCCTTCTCCATATTTTTTCGGAGAATACGGGGGAAGTACTTATTGAAAAATAAGTTCTTGAACTCGTTCCATTCCATGGACTCAATTTCATCCCTTTGCCTCGTATTCTTAATAAGATTCCACCATTGATCAGCATCACCTTCCAAACGATACACTACTAATATGACTTTATCATGTTCAGAACATTAAAGAACTAAAAATATCTTTTCAGTAGTACTAATCCATTGTTTTGCGAATATTGGATCAGTAGACCCGCTGAATGAAGGCGGACGCTGTCTCATGAAGGATTCAATAGAATGTTGCTCCTTCCTTTACTCGTTTGGAATTCCTGCATGATTCATTGCTTGAGAAAGTTGTGTGAGCATGGATAAATGATTTTTCATTCCATCTCCCATAACATTTGGTTTCTGAGGGGGACAATCAATGCATTGCCCGTCTCATTCCGCATTAACACGGTTCCTTCGGGTTCCAGCCATTGACTAAAACCAAGAAGAATAGTGTGAGAAACACATAATTATAATAGGAAAACCACATAATCAAGAATAAAATTTCACACTTAATGTCTTATCCTAGGTTATTCATGGCCATTTCTAAAACACTAAGATTGTGTTCTATCCTTAGACTTATCCTTAGGGTTCTTACTAAGGCTTTCACATCCTAGTTTCCAAAGGTTGACTATACATTTCCTCTGATACCAACTATAGAGACCGATACTTTACATACATTTTTATTACTTCAGAATTGAAGCACACTTATTACAACATATAAAAAATCCAGGAAAGGACCGTATAGGTATAGTGTATTTAGAAACTGGGAAACATAAACAACTGGTTCATAAAGCGTCTACACTGTCTCCCATTTATTTCATCATATCTATTGTCCCTTTTGGAATATCCTACTTAATATCTTTCTTCCTGACCTGGGGAAAAGGAAACATACAAAAGGGTGAGCTCAAATGCTCAGTAAGGGTAAACAAAAATATCAAACATATCAAATTCATAATAACATAACATTTTGGAAATCTTACCCTGCAAAAGACATCATAATTTTCATAACATGGGATAAATCATGGTAGTAAAATGTAATCCCAAAAATCATAATTTAAAACATGAAACTTTGTGGCATACACAAATAATCATAGAGAATCATTTCTTATTAGTCAATACTCATGGCCAAGACTATCTTAGTGGACAAAGTCCAATTCTGAACCGAGTTCACTCCTCGTTTCAGTCCTGTTTCACTGAACCGGTTTAACCTGCCGTTCTAGACATGTCTATCTCATGAGATATAAAATCTTTACCCAATGCATTGGAGGGAGATATAGGTCCCACCCATCTCATAATGATACCATTCTTATGTGTTCCACATAATCATAAACCATACATTATAGCATAACCCATGTAATAAAAATCGGAATCTTAAACATCTTGACATCATAAATCAATTCATATAAGATAAATGAATTCATAAATATATTTCCACCACAACATAATCAAATAAATATAATAATAGGGATAGAAACAGAACTTTATATTATCTTAGATGGAAAATAATTTTGATAAAACACTTGAACTCCATTCTTGAGGAAAATATCCTTTCTACTTCAAAAACACTTTTCCTTTCTTAACATGTCATAAAATTCTAAACTAAAAGAAGTTGATTAAAAATAAACTTGAAAACATATAAAGTATGCTTCTTGGAAATAATTTTTTAAAAATCCATTCATTCCGTATAAGATAAAAAAACATTCTACTCGTTCTTTTTTCGGAAAAGTCAAAAAGTACCTCGTACGAAAAATGACAAAAGATTCCATTCATATATTTTACTAAAAACTCACCGAAGGGTAAAATTGGATTTAAAAAATTGTAGGTGGATGGAAATAATATTACATATTTATGAAACATGGATGTGGATGATAAAATACACCCCAGTAAATACCAAAGTGTAAACAATCTCGGATAAAAATGAGATTGTGATATTTTCCCTTACCTTAGTTCCGATTTGCTTCATAAGTGTCCGAACCTCCTGTATAATTATTTTAAATAATGTTATTGACTTATTCCAGAAACATACTTATTTTTATGATATCACATATGGTCACATTCTTAGATTCTTATTAGTAATATTTCATTACAACTTGTTTATTCGGGTGTTTATTACTTTTTGTTCTTAGGCGTGTTTTGTCGAATAAATTCTTGTCCTTATTTTTAGGTTATAGATACTTCATTTACAGAATGTTATTAGTGTAATATATATCATATTCATTCATTCAATTCATTTATATAATCATTATGCAATGAAGATCATGTAGAACGAGTCACATCACATTGTGGAGACGGTATTCCGTACGTATGCACGAGTGATGATATCGTTCCTATGATCATGGAATTATATTGGAGTGTATGTATACAATTTAAAAATCAATATCACTTCACAATAATCATATATATTCATTATTTACACCATTATACCCATCCAAGCAAGGTGGTGGTAGAAAATAGATTACACCACGGTGTGGAGACGGTATTCCGTACGTACGCATGCATAGTGATTTCATTTTCCGTAGGATGGATAGATGGTGAAATAGAGTTGTTTCATACTTATAATAACATATCCGTATATGATTGATACTGATTTTATTACTTCATAATGAAACAACTAAATAAGAATAAGTGGAAGAAGAAATAAAGTTTAAAGAATTAGTAACGGACATTACCTCTTCATTGAAACGCCTCTTTGAGATCTCCTTTTAGGGCACTAAAATTGGTCTTTGAAGAATACCAGGACGTCTAGGATGTCTCTAGGGAAGTGGAGAGGATAAATTGGTAGGGTTTGGCCGAGCTTGAAGGCTCAAAGTGGTGTGAGTAAGAGGGGGAGGAGGTGCCCTTTTATAAGGGAGGAGAGGGGCACCTTTGGAATAACTAAAACTATTATTTTATTATAATGTCCAATTTGGTTTCAAAGAGCTCCAAATTGATTTATTTCTAAGATAAGGTGGTTATGGGAAGAAATAATCTCATCCAATAGAATTTATAAATGTTTAGGTTCCTATTGTAACCTTATCATTTAGATTTAACATTAAGTTAAATAATTTTACTTTTATTGTGTCTTCTTGTGTTCTTATACTATAATGTTAATAAACATAATATAAGCAGACAAATGAACACCAAGAAGTTTATTATTAATATATATCTAAGTCATTTGGAGGAACCTTAGATTTTTAGGAATAAAATAACAATTACTAATATAATATTTGTTTTAAAAACCATTTTATGTCAATTTTGACACTATTTAGTAATTGATTTTTGTGAAAATCATAGGAGAACGATTAGTTCGAACACAGTTACTTATATCAATACTAACATGTCATATTAACCTAGAAAATTATTTGAATTCATAAAAAGTATCAAATTATATTTATTTGGATATTTATAACATCAATTGTGTCAATATTTCATTAATAAGATAATTACTGCATCATATTTGTGTCATAAATAAATTAAATTATATAACGTCTAAAAATTACAAATAAAATATCATTATTTAGGAAATCTTTTTATCTTTCTAATGAATATTTATAGTCGAATTTATCTTATGTATAACCCAATATTAAAAAGTATATACTTATTAAACATTGATTTTAACTATTTTAACCCTTCTTTATATAAATTAATAATAAATGTCCTAATCTAATCCAAGTGGGCCTAAATGGTCATATTTTATTCCTAAGTCTGTTTTTGGTCGAATTACATTTATCCAATAGAATTAGGACATGTGTTAGGGTAATAATAATATCATTTTTACCCTTAATCACCCTATTTACTTTTAACCGTGATAAATAAAAGTAAAAAGTTACGATTCACTAAATATTATTGTCTTCTCATTGAACCACCTTTTACTTACTGACATCAACCGTGTCTCTCGGATTTTTGAGATTCCACTCACAGAAGCGGTAAAAATTAGTTTTATGAAAAATTCAGTTTTTTAACTACCACTTAGTGGTTTCACTATTCATCAAAAATTGAAAGTTTTCAGAAAATACCAAAATTTCACCCTAGGCTAATTTCGATATTCTGAAGCCAAAAATGAAGTCAATTTTGAAAAATAAAAAGTACAAAATTTCAAAATGTGTTTATTACTATTCATAACGGCTAGTTTTAATAATATTTTAATAGCATATCATTGTTTAGTGAAACTCGGTATTGCATATGACGCAAGCTATCGAGGAAGGCCGTGATTGAATGTAAAGCAAACCAAGCAAGTGAAAGATTACTTTGATGATTTATATAACATAAATGTTTCGGGTGTTACAATTTTCATCTTTAAATGTTTATCACATGGAATTTCTTAGTGGTGGTATCCTACTGGGCATTGGCTCACACCCTACTTACACCCTTAGGTGTAAGTAGACTTGGTTATTTTTGTTGTCACAGGTTGGGTACAGTTTTTAGTGTCAGTGGTTTGGGTTTCTAGCAGGTCCTTGGTGGTGAAGTCTTGTGGGGAGTGCTTGAGGTAGGTGACTCTTGCCATGTGGAGGATCTTGGGCTGTCCTTATTTGGTTTTGTAACTTTTTAATGGTCATTAAACATAGTTTTAACTTATGCAATTCAGTTCTTAAATTTTGTAAATGACAGTTTTAGTTGTAAAATACATATTTGTTTTGTTGAGTTTTTTTGTTGTTTAATGTATATAAAATGAAGTAAATCATTCCCAATTCTCATTATATGATACCCAGGCACCTGTGCCAGCCCGTGGGGATTCAAAACACCCTTCAGGCCCAATCACGGGCTGGGTTTTGGGCTGGGTTTCGTGGAGACCAGATTCGGTTCGTCACAAAATGGTATCAGAGGAGGTTCAAGTTAACTCTTTGGGTCATGTTATTTGGGGAAGAGTCCGGATAGTATGGATTTAGGATTGTAGGGACTTGGTATTCTAGTTATGGGTAGTGTACCTGATCACCACACCTCATGGAAGGATTTATGTTTCCAGGGGAAGTCAGGATTTATCTGAGTCCTTTGGTTTTCTGGGTTTGATGATGGTTAGGGGAAATGAAAAGAGAGTTGGGTTAATGGTCTCAATGAGCTCGTAGGGCCTGGAAAGCCATGTGGAGCTGGGAATCTTCACTAGAACACTCTATATGATAGTTAAGTGATTAGAATATGGTCTTCAACCATATTTCCAAGTCACCCACTGTAACTAGTTTCCTCTCGCATTGTCTTGTGTTCTTTAGTTTTGAAATCATGGAACTTTGGTTTTAATGTGACTTGATTTTAAGAAGCATAAATTTTATGTGAAATGATTTTAAAATAATGAGGGAATGGTTTGGTGAATGAAATGGTGGAACTGGATTTTCGGAATTTTTTTGAAATGGAAAATGGTGTGCTTACACCTCTTTTAAAAGCAGGAACTATATTGATGTTGGTTTTGGAAATTGTTTCCAATAGAGTTTTCTAAACAATCAAAGGGGTTTTTAGTGGGATGAGGTGTTTTGAAATTGATGTGAATATCTTGTAAGTGAGTTATTTTCAAAATGTTTGTTACTTTTTGAAAAGTTTTTTAGGATGAGAGTTGTTATTTTGATCTCATGGTTAGTGGTTTTGAGGAAAAGGATGTGTTGGTTTATCGTCTTAGTTTTGAAAAGTTGAAAGATTTTTTTAACGTTTGGTATTTCTATGAGAAACCACATGCATGGGGTTATATGGGATGATGGATGGTTGATTGCATGACTGGATGAGTGTTGGGATGGATATGAGGAGGGTGCCTGGTGTGGCACAGAAACATGCATGTGTAAGGCCCATGGGGTAACATTGGTGGATACGGTTACCACTGAACTGTTTGTTTTCAAAGAAATGGTTTTAATGAAAATCATGATGTCTTGATAAATAGTTTGGGATGGTGTGTATTTTGTGTTTTTGAAAAATTTGATGTTGTGGGATGATTTGCGTCCAAGAACCCCTCCTGTTTGAACTGTGTTTTGGGTTTGGGTTTGGTCAGTAAGTTGTGTTGTAGGGACGGTTAGTGGTCTCTTTTGAAAAATGTTTTGGGAAGTTTTTAAGGTGGTTACCTTCATGTGTTTGGATATGGTTTGTGGTATATCTTGAACAGTGGACCATCTTGGTTGGGTATTTGGGTTCAGTCGTTGGATAAGGTACACCCCATTAAAGGTTAGTGCACAACTGAGGTGAAACCCGGATTTTTTTCTCCATTGGAAAATCCTCCAGTTGATCAATATAAGGAATATTTTATCATTATTTGTTGACTGAGTCTACACCCATTCCTGTCTTTGATTTTTAGATCCTCTAGTAGCCTGAGAGTTCTCATGGAAGGTTAAAAGAGACCTTAGTTTCTTATGTTTTCTAACTCGTCAAAGCTGGAAGTGGTCTAGGGTTGTTAGTGGGGATGAGTGTCTCAATGGTGTCTATGAGGGCCTCTGGTTTCTTCATAGTTTCTTTGAAGCATGAGTTCATGTTAAACCACAAGTGTGGGAAATATGGTCATGATAGCATATTGTGGCCACTTTCTTGAATTGTGTGTTGTTTGGGGATGTTGTATAAGGTCCCTCTCCATGCATTTTTCGTATCAGTCGCAATGGTCATGTTCGGTGATGCCTTATAATGTCTTTTGCTCGATTGACCGTAATGGTGAAAGTTGGGCAATAATATGAGAGTCTCTATTATGTTGGGAGAATGTCTCCCTTGGAAAAACATAAAAATATTCCATTTTAGAGGATGGTGAGTATAGGTTCTCCTTACTTCTATTGTTTCTCACCCAAACAAATAAGGTGTGATGTGTGTGCATATTCAAAGCCCTTGCTTCCGTGAAATATCGAGTTAGGGTAAAGTGAGTTTAGAATGTGTTATGTATTAGAAACCTTATCGTAGATTGCATTGTAGTTTTTGGTTGCACGGAAAGAAGAATTATCATTCATGGGGTTTCCAAAGCCTAACTGCAAGGCCAAAGATGCTTTAATCATTTGAGCTCCAGCCATAGGTCTCAGAGAGAAGTTGGATCATAATCAAAGGAAATCACAGGGTCTTTTAAACCCTTGTACGAAGTCCTATCCTCTATATGAAGTTTAGGAAGAGTTTAAACCTATGGTGTCATCATATTTCTTCTGTTGTTCATGTTTGGTGGAAATAGGTGGAGGGCCGTGTACCCATGTCATCACCCAATGTTATTCCCTCCCCCTTTAGTTTCCATTGGGTCTTTGGAGAAAGGATTGAAGTTTGGATAGAATGGTTGATAATGCGGTTTTAACTTGGTTAATAGTGAACATGCCCCAGAAAACCATTTGGATAGAAGGATCCACAATTTTAGCGCATTGTTTCCAAAACCGTGCGGGCAAACCATGTGACCTTCCCAACTCTTCAAATTTTGGGGTCTTTCTGTACCGACCCAAGATGGTCGGTTAAGATGGTTGGTTCTTATGGTGGGGAGACCCACTATGATTATTATATAAGTTCTTCTGTAAGGTTCCAATGGAATTATACCCATTGTACTAGGGAGTCCGTTCAGGTCTCCCCCTATTAGTGTCCTGATTCTGTCTCAGGAAAAATATAGGTTCTCTCTTATGGCAGGGCGCCTATTTTTCCCCCCATACCAGTAACTCAGATTTATCCATGATGTTGGCTTGTCGGCAGGTAGTCTCATTTGGATCTATCAAGCTACCTATATCTTCCTTGGGTAAATGTTGAGATTGTAGAGTGCCCAATGGTTTATTTATAGCAAGGTATGTGTAACCTTGTTCGATGTTGCTGTTCGTTTGGGTGAATTTATTGAGTCTTGTTCAGATAGTGTTTAATGAGTTTTATTTTGGAGTAAAGGATGAATGTGATTGATTATTTCAGGAAAGTGGTATATGTTTTGGTTGTGAGAGTAATCCTTCATTAATTGATCACTGGATGTGTTATGGCATTTGGGGGTGAAACATGACAAAGGAGTACCTCTTGGTTTCTCAGTTGGGTTTGGTTGTTACATTGGACTTGATGGGATTTTCTAGGGCAGAAAGTTTTCATGGTGGGGATAATTTTCACATACATTACTTATTTTAAAGTTAAATTCCATTTAATTTCCATTCATGCTTTGTTTTGAGGGTCTCCCAAGATTTTATGGAGGAATGGGTGAGTTTTCATGAATTGGGCCAAACCGTGAGCCCAATTCTAGATTTAAAATTAATTTTTTTTCCTTTATAACTCCTTCATTTTTCAAAATTTTTCATCTATTACAATTCCTAATTGTCACCCCATGTCCTATATACACTACCATATTAATTTAGACCATTTAGAAATCTATAATCATGGTGGATATGAGTTTTCATTTTAGGTATTGGGCCTACCCGAAAGCACATTTTATGCATTAAAAATAAATTTTATTTATTTAATAACTCATTAAATATTTTCCTTTTTTCGGTGATTCAAACTCTAACCCGATCCCACTTACCTAAGGCGGTCCCCCATTCCCTCCTCCCACAATTTGGTGCTCAATAGAGTCACAAAAGTGGTCGAAACCTCTCTGGATTTCAAAAATCGTACAGATTTGGATTGGTAAATTGATCATTTCATAACTCCCTCTAGTTTTGCTATTTTCCCCCCATTCCAGTACCTACATGATCTCTTAATCCTTGTTATAACTTCCCATCAATGGTTGGATGTTTTCAAATTCAGATTCTAGTGGATTTTGGGTCGTTTTCTTCCAGATTATTTTAGGCAAGTGTTTCTCTCTTCAATTCCTCCCTTCTCCTTAGGGTTTCCACCTTATTTCATTAATTTATAAAATATCTAGAAGTTAGGGTTCTAACCTATGGTTTTATTTTGTGTATTTTGGGTTAAATATTGTATTCTAGGGCTGGATTTATCTTCCTTGTGGTGCGGCGGTGGTACGGTTGTTGTTTCGTACCAAGTTTTGAGGGATTCGACACTTTCGGTAGGTGGTTCCATGTGTAAACAATTATTGATGAGTTGTATTTCTATATTTATTCATTATTCATATTCCTCATATGTTAGGTGTGGGGAAAAACTGTTTATGATTAATTTGGATAAGTGTTCAATTTTATAGTTGCATTTTAACTTGAAATTTGGTGTTTTCATGTGTAACTCATGGGGTATTATTTGGGTGTATTTTATAACATATGGAATTGGTTTACTAAATATTATTTGGCCTTAAAATTCTGGTTTGGTATTGTATTAGTGTCATGTGGGCCTAAAAAGAAGGTTTTTGAATAGGTTTTATGTGTAAAACATTGTTATACTTCTTGAGAGTTTTTTATGAAAATGTGTGTTTTCATTTGGATCATTTGTAGTATTATTCAAGGTGATTTTATAAAACATTAAAGTGGTTCTATAAATGACTCTAGGACTTTAAATTCGGTTTGGGATATGAATTGGTATGGTTTTTGGTCTTAAATTGGGGGTTTGATATTAGTTTTGTGTGCAAGACATATTTACAACACATGGGTTCTTTTTATGAAAATTGTAAATATTTTAGGTGTTAAAACAAAATGGGAAAAGGGTGAATATGTACTGTTTTTTATATTTGTTCACATATTATGGGGTTTTGAAAGGTGAATTGATGTTTTAATAAGTCAATCATTTTTATAATGTTTCTTAATTTTTTGAAATGTTTAATTAAATTTTGAGGTTGGAACGAAACTTTTTTGTGGGCTGTTTCATGTAAGTCTGATGATAAAATGATTTTGAAGGTAAAAGGGTATTATGTTACAAGTGAGTGGGATGTTATGAGAGTTTTAATATATTTTAATGGTTTTATTAAATTGTTTTATGGATTTGTGGAAGTGTTAAAGAAATGTGAAAAGTGTTGTGGGCTATTTTGGTGTGAGTCGGATTTCAAAATCAATTTGAATGAAAAGTGGACTTTTGTGACCTGTGGTGTATACATGTGGGTTGTATGGTGCATTTATGATATGTAAATGATATTTTCATGTGAAAAGTATATTCATCGACTTGCTGAAATTGTTTGAGCATAATGGAAAAACTTGGGTATCGAGGTGGGTGGACGTGTACTAGTATACTAGTGAATCTGTAGGGTTTGGCCTCAGTTTCACTTAGCAATATTGATTCTTACAACTCTAAATAAACTATGATGATGATGATGATTTGGTACCACTAGGTTATGGGTATGTTCCCTACTAGTGTCTCGTGCACGAGAACAAATATTTGTGATGGTTACTCTCCCCGAGATACGAGGTACCTAGGACCCACAACTAGCTAGTGCCTAGGGGTTATTTCCCATTACTTGTACTCACTAGATATTTTATACTTACCGTCAGCATACGGTGTGAGTGTCTAGAAAATTAAGTTACTTTTTTATTTATTTTAAAATTGTTTTTTCATTAAATTAGCCCCCATGAAAACTGTTTTTATTTAATGTTGCCTCTTTTAGAAATTGTAACTAGCATTTCATGTTTTTAAAAACATGCATGTTTTTCATTTTTAAATGTTTATCACATGGAATATATTAGTGGTGGTATCCTATTGGGAATTTTCTCACACCCTACTTACACCCTTGGGTGTAAGTAGACTTGGTTAGTTTTGTTTTCGCAGGTTGGGTACAGTTTTTAGTGCCAGTGGTTCAGGTTTCTAGCAGGTCCTTGGTGGTGAAGTCTTGTAGGGATGGCTTGAGGGAGGTGCCTCTTTTCATGTGGAGGTTCTTGGGCTGTCCTTATTTGTCTTTGTAACTTTGTTATAGTATTTAAACATAGTTTTAACTTATGTATTTCAGTTCTCAAATTTTGTAAAAGATGGTTTTAGTTGTAAAATCCAGATTTGTTTTGTTGAGTTTGTTTATTGTTAAATGATTATAAAATCGGGAATATAATTCCCAATTATCATTATATGATACCCAGGAACACGTTCTAGCCTGTGGGGATTGGGAATGCCCTTCGGGCCTTGTCACGGGCTGGGTTTGGGGCTGGGTTTGGTGGCGACCAGATTCCGTTCGTGACAGTATCAGCATAATTATACAAATATATGTATACCAATTACTAATGCCATTACAATTGAAGATAAGGAAACTAAAACTAACCTGCGAAAGGGATGGATTATTTACTAACTCATTTTTTTGACATTATTGAAATATTATGACATTGTGCATGATTTTGTTTGTATGAAAAAAAGTATAAAAGAATAAGATTGAAGAACATGGATAAAGGATCATGAATTATGTTTTCTAATTAACATATATACATTTTAGGAATTCCAGAGTTATGTATGATATTTGGGGGATGAAATGTTTAAATGTAATAAAGCTCTTTTGTATAGGGGATTTCTTTAGAATAGTTTTCTCTTGAATGTGTAACCCTGATGTTTGTTTTGTGAAAACTCTATTATAGGAAGAATTATATTTTCTTTTATGGATATAGTTATAAAACCCCCTTTGGGTTTATAAGATCCTTGAATTTGAGGCAATTGCATATTATTACTTTTTGGGATGGAAATGAGAGGAATGAGATAACCTTTGAGGTTAAAACATGTTATGGATTGTTTATGGATTTTTTTTTCAATGGGTAAATTTTATTAGAATTACACTGTTTTCGAAAAATGATAACATGAAGATAGTGGAACATCCCATCGCGTCGGACAAAGATGTGGGAATCCATCCCACAACCAAAGTGAGACTAAGATTCATCGCTTACCACTGATCTACGTGAAGTGCCTGGTAAGTATGACTAATTTTTTTAATTAAATTATTTTATGGATCTAGAATAAGTTGATTTGGGGAACTTATGTTTAATCAAATGGATATCCTAATTAAAGGAAAATTATTTTGTGATTAAATGATAAAGGTTATTTTGGATGTGGTTCTCTTTTTTTAGAACACTATAAGCCTAAAGAAAACAAAATAATATAGGATTTAATTTATAGAGTTATGTTTGAATTTTTTTGGAAGAATATATGTTTTTATTGTGGACATATGGAGATTTCTGTTATTTTCGGAAATGATTAACCTATCATAGTAAATATGTGATTAGGTTAATTACACTTCCATATGAGAATTTTAGAGTAGTAGATGTTATTTAGATATAGATGTCAAGATTTACAGTGGAAGAACATGTGATTAAATCCTTATGAGTTTTTGGTTTCAATATTAATTTGGATTATTTTATTGAGTTTTAAGGATAATTGTTTATTTATTGGTCTTTTTTAAATTTTGGTATTGTTTGTCGAATTTTGGAGATTAAGAGTAGGACCAGCCTGACAGACCCACGATACTTGAAAGGTGAATTACCTATGTTCGACCAAGGTGGGAAGCGTCTCTGTGTGACCTGGCAGGCCCATGGTGGGAAGCAGCTCTGTGTGACCCGAAATACCAATGGTAACCATCAGGGATGAGTACCACAACCGTTCATGGGTAGTGGGAAGCGTATTTAATTTTATAAATTATTATTCTTTTTAGGGATTTTCTAATCTTGTACTAACCATTTTGGTTTTGGTTATTGTCTAAAGATAAGGGAAATATATAGTTCATCTTTTGTAGATTATGTGATTATCTAGAAGTTGATCCTAGCACTTTAAATGTGACCATGTCATCCTGAATACTTGTCATTTTTTATATAATAGGAGTTTGTGGTGTAATTTTATTAAAGGATGAAACTCTCCTTGAAAATTAAGTATATTTTCTTTTGTTATTATTCAATATTATAAAAAATTCCGCAATTTATGAAAAGTAACATAAAAAAAATTCTGTTTAATTTTCTTAATGGGGAATAAAATACCATTTAACCCATCACTTTTTTATGGTTGTCTCGTAGTTAACATTCTCTTAATCATGTTTTCTATCATTCTCCATTAGAATTTTCTAGTTAAGTTCTCTTCCATATCCATGTTTTCCTAAATTGAATCAAAGAATGAGTTATATCATGTGACCTTTGTACTTTTCGTTATTTCTTTTAAAGTGAGAGTTTTATTGACTCTTTTTCTGATGTGGGACCTTTATGATGTTGGAAGCCCAATTTTAAAATTTGAAGGACACAATTTCCAAAAGCAGGGAAGGATGTAACAAACTAGGTATTTATAGAATGATAAATTTTAATATCTAATAATATTTATTATTAAGATATTAATTTTATGTTAAAAATTACACTTAGTCTGATAGTGTACTCGACACAAAACAAAGGGTTTTTATTAAATTTTTCATTGCACACAACATTGAGTTATACAGAAAAATAATATAAAAATATATTATTTTAAATGGTAGATGAACCATAGACATTGTATGTCTAAGAGTGAAAATCACTAGATATATTATGATTCTACATATTTATTATGTGTTTTTACATTTATATAATGATTATTAGAGTCTTCAAATGAGAATAAATCCAATTTTATGCATGAAATACTCTATTTTTTATAAGGTTATTTTTCTCCCTTCTATTGGGGAACCCTTTATAAATCTATTTTTTTAACTTTTATATGTTATATTTGAAAAAATAAAATTCTTCTATATAATATGAACATAAAATTTTCTTTTGATGAAATTTTTGTATTTTTGCTGATAAAATTTATATTTTTACAAATAGTGTAAAATACAGCATTCTAATTCAAAACTGCCTTTTAATCTAATTTATTTTTATAGTTATATTTTTATTTTAATTGGTTTTAAAGTTCAATTGGATTATATTTTTATAATTTTATCCAATGATGGCCATTTTAAGTAAGTTCATTTTTAAATTGGACATAAACACTTGTCAATCTTTTGATACTTATTATATCATAAAATCTATTATTTTGGTTTCGAGAATTGGAAATAATTATAAATTAATTATTGTAACTAATATGTTTTGAATTTGAAAAAAAGGATTATATATTTGGAATTATTAGGTCCTAATTTTTAATACATGTACCGTTAATTTTTACTCATTTTGAATAATATATTTAGAAATTATGTTATTTACCATGGTGAAAGGGTAACTCTGGTAAATAAGGGTACACAAATAATTTTATAATAATATTAAACAACCATAACATGTGTCATAATCCTATCAGATGTGATATTTACTACCATGTCCATCCCTGAGTCAATTTTGGGACCCCATGGAGCCACTTTGATGTGAAGATGACATTTTATAAGAATTAATTTGAAATAAAAAAAAATATCTCAAAGACATGTATCTTTTACTATAACAATTTTTATGTGGGGTGATATAAGTGATATATTAATCTATAAACAGTCATTATAAATTTATAATGATTTCCATCATCATGGTATTTTATATATAACTTTTATATATCAAATAAATATATTTATTTATGACGCAATGATGATGAAGTGATTTTCTTTATTAATGAATGATTTAAATAAATGAGACTTTAAATTTGAAAATAAATTGATTTTAAACTTTTTTGGGCAATACAGTAATTTTAGGAATGGTTATTACTTGTTATATTTGAAATAATGAAGGTTTTTTAAAATAATAAAGTTTTTATGGATTTTTAAAATGTCATGATATGAATAGTATACAAATGGACATAAATGAGTTTTTAAAACAAATACTTTTCTATTAAATTACATAATAGTTATAAATATATAATAATTGTCCACATGACTTAGATAATGTTTAAAATATCATTAATGAACCACATGAGGTTTTATTTTCATTTTATAGTAACTTCATTAACCATGTTGTATGAATATACAAGAAGACATGGTAATAGTTATGTTAGTTAACTACGTGTTAAAGCTAAAACATAAGGTGCAATTTGTGACCTAGACCTGTATATAACCTATTGGTTGTGATTTTTTAGACCCAAAAACATATTAAGTTTTAAATAAATGACTTTGGGACCATTTTGAAGCGAAAATCATTTTACAATAAAATAATATTTCAATACATTCCTAAAGTACCCCTCCTCCCTCTTATAAAAGGGCATCTCCTCTAACCCCTACTCGCACCTCTAAAAGTCATTGGATCATCCAACCTCTTCCACATAATCTCCAAAAATCCCTATATTCTTACAAGAATCCTCACCTTTGGAAGAATGAAATTCAATAATTCCTTTTAGCTTATATCAAAATGACTTACCGAATTTGAGGTAATGTCTTCTCTCAAGCTTTATTCATTTATTTTCCTTACCCGACACCCTAATATCTATTTATTAAATAATTTTATAATGAATCTAGTATCATATATATACTAGTTTTTTATTATGATATTTATTAGAACTACACATACACACACCTCCATCTAATGGATACGAACATACAGTTTCTGTGTACGGCGAACTGCTGCCTCACAAAATGATGATTGTTCGATTTTACACTACCACCTCTCAGGGTGGCCATTATGATGAAACTATATTTATATAGGATACATATTATATTTATATTTACTATATTATTATTTATTTTTTATTTACAACATTCCTTTATGTTTTCCATAATTTGTTAATACGATAATTTCATTTGAGGATGTGTGGACTACCACCCACTCAAAGTGATATGACTAGTTCATGCCATACATGGAAAATATAAAGGATAGAGTTAATGAAATTGTGAAACATATATAACATATTATATTATATGGTTATTATAATATACCTATGTAACATTTTGTTTTCATTTTTTAATTTGAAAAATAAATGAAAGTATAGTTCATGCGTTTGTACGACCTACCATCTCCATTAACGGTTTATTTTACTTATTTAATAAAAATACTATAGAATATTTTAAATACATATATAATATATATATGCAGTATTTAAATCATTAATATCATTCAAGAGATGATGTATTTTTTTTTCTACAAGGAAAATGTCCTTAAAACGAGTTCATTTTCGACTCAAGTACCCAATATTGACAAAACAACCGATATGAACTTAAATAATTATGTAATATTTATAATTTGGTAATAAGTAAAACAAAAGGAACAATAAAATTAAAAAATGTTCTTAATCAAGTAGAAATTAATGTATTATTATTATTCAGGAATAACAAGGAACATACATGATGAATCAGACTTTAGGTAAGTGAACCCCTCACCCTCCTCTTTTAGTCAAAAACTTATATTTTGTTATTCCATTTAATTTACATCTTCTTATGTTGGGATATGTTCATATAATTCCTTATTTCTGTAAATTTTATGCACAACTATTGAGAGACCCATTTTTATCTCATCAAATAATTTTCTAAATTTTTAATTGACGTCATTAGGTTTCCAAATTACCGTAAGGGAACTTCTTAACCCAATTTCCATAATTCGGGTTAATATTATACTTATTGATTAGGTTGTACTATGAATATGTGAGAAATGAATTTTGATATCCTATGTTGTATTTATTCTATATTTATGTGTAATTATAGTGAATAGACATTGTCAATCTATTTTATTTACCAAAGGATCATAATAAGGTACTTCCTATCAATCTCCTTTCATTGAGGCATATTTTGATAATATACACCTCCTTCTTTTTTATAGTGTATAATCAACACATTTTAATTTTAGTTTCATTCAATGGGAATATTTTTATTAAAATAATTTTAAGAAATGACAAAAGGAATGTTTTTAATGTATGTGGAGACAATGACTTATCTTCCATCATAATCGTTAGTTGGATTTCTCTACAATCTTTAACGCTTTAAAAATGAAAATAAATCCCTTATTACCTTTTTGGGAGTTTTGGTTTTCAAAATGGTTTTTTAAATGGATTGATTAATTCAACATCTTGAAATAATATATTTCGATTGGAAATGAAATGTTATTATTTCAATGTTCTTAATTTCAATATTTTAGTTGTTATTATTATATAATGGTATTTTGAAATTTGACTGGTGGATACATGATAAACCAATGATGGGTGGTTACACGATAAACCAAATGATATTTGGTTCCATGATTAACCAAGGACAGGTGGTTACATTATAACCTCCAATGCATTGGGTATCGACGTCACTCGTACATATATTTCATTTAGTGATATATGTGGGATTCGACTGTATGGTTATTCCATTTAAGTATGTTTATGTCCCAAGTTACCTTTATATGTTTTATGTTTCTTTCTATGGAAATTATGGTTATATTTTGGTTAAAAAGGGTAAGTAATGACCTTATTTTTTGAAGTGTTTTTTCTCCTTAAAGGTGAAATGTATTACTTTATAATAAAGAATTCACAGTTTTCATGTTATCCCTTGTCTAACAGTTTTCTTTAATTATGTATCCCTTAATAAGATATTTACGCTCATCCCATGTTTTGAAATGTTTTCCATAGGACATAAAGAAGAATAGATTCAACGATGGGATCAAGGAAATGTTATGCTGTTAAAACATGAAATTATGTAATGTTTTGTTTTAAAATTGTTTTATTTTATGAAAAAAAGATTGTTAGTATAAGTGTCTACCTAAAATATTCAGGTCATTTTATATAAGTTATGACCAAAGTCTTTAAATATCTCAACCTGAGAAGATCATTGATGTGAATTAAAATCCCAATTATTGACCGAACTAATTATTATGTAATATTTACTGTTGGGGACTTATAGTTGGTTTCATAGGACGGTTTAGATAACTTTATAGGTTATGGTATTATTTAAGAAAAAGTGACATAACTAAATGGTTATAATATTAGAAAAAGTCATTGTTATTATTGAAGCTCCTTTCCGTTACAGAGTCTAAACGACTGAAAAGGTAAATACCTTGAAATCAAAGTGATTCGTCCTTTGAAGAAACATAAAAAATTGACAAAGGCATGAACAAAGATTCAATTGCACTTGGGTCACGCAAGTTTTACCAAGGTCGCGCAAGTATACTTGCGCGACATGTAATAGTGATGCAGGTGACTTGTGCGCCATCATTGAATTTCGCACAGGGTATTCACCAGCCTATAAATACCCCCAGTGGGCCCCCATTTCCGGAGGAAAACATTCCATAAACTCATATTTGAGCTCCTGAAGACATAGTATCTTCTCAATGCTTCTGAACACTTTTAAGGTAATTTCTTACCGAGAACGAAAGATCTAAAGAGGGGGAGTAAGGACTAAGTGTTGAAACTCATCAACACCTGCGCGCCTAAGTGGCCAGCCCTTAAGGAAAGTGGCCACACTTGCGTTCCGCCTTACCCCTTTAACAGAACTTTCATTCCACCCATATGGAAGCCCCTATGGATAAAACTAAGTGCTTTAGCCAAGTCTTGGCCAAGTATTACCTTAAGAGATGACCATCGCGCAAGTACCCATGTGTCATGCAGGTACACCTGCGTGACCAGGACTTGCGCGCCCAGGCAGGACTTGCGCGCCCCTCTCTTTTTGGGTGCCCTTACTGCCCATTTCACCTCTCTTATTCCTATCCACCTATCCTATTCAAGATTCAACCTTCATAACCCTCTTCAAATCCATTTATGACATGGTTCCTTTGATGGATTCCTTATCTGAAAGGATTTTTTTGTAACATCTCTCAAAACCTAGTGATTTACACATCTTTATGTCAATAAGGCTAGGGATTTCATTCATTCAACCTCATCCTTTAAAGATGAGAGAATCCTTAACCTGGGCCTTCCTTTTTAGAATTAATATGCAGTCCATGTTCTAAAAATATGGTCATCCTCTTTAGGAATAAGCCCGAAGTCCCCTAACATGGGCATCCTATTTAGGAGTAATCCCTAGTCATAATTTCCCAAATCTGGGGATCCTCCTTAAGAGTAATCCCCTATCATAATTTCCCATATCCGGGCATCCTCATCAGGAGTGAGCCCCAACCATAATTCCCATAACCTGGGCTTCCTTTTCCAGAGTAAGCCCCGGTCTCCAAGTCTAAAAATATGGGCATCCTCTTTAGGAGTAAGCCCCAAGTCCCTTAATTCTATAATTCCCTTTAACCTAGGCCTCTTCCTTAAGAGTAATCCCCAGGTTTCAAATAACTTTAACCATGGCCTTCTCCTTAGGATTAAGTCCCAGTCACAAGTCCCCTAACCTGGGCGTCTTTCTTAGGAATAAGACCTAGTCATAATTTCTCTTAACCAGTCTTAAATTACTTTTGATCTGGGTTTCCTTTTTAGGAATAAAACCCAATCATAAGTGCCTCCTAATTTGGGCATCTTCCTCAGGAGTGATCCCCAAGTTAGAGTATCCAAATCTCCATAAAAGCAAATATACCGTTATAGTCCATGTTCCCAGACTTCTTCTCTGAAATAAGTCTTGATCTCTATCTATTTGGGTAGTCATACATACATAAGCCCCACATCATTTCTTAGGATTTCATCTTTCATGGCACAATTGTCTGGTTTTACCAATACCTCTTGTTTCTCACACCGAGCATGACTCAAGTGAGCTTAGAGCATAAAAGTAATTATGATATCTTTCTTTGAGCCATCAATCATATATAAACATCATACTCCCTTATTCGAACTACGTGGGTTCTAATTCCTTTTTTTAAAAAGGATACTTAGGTAGCCCATCTGCGGGTACGATCCCAGCTCCGAAATAATCTATGTCCTTCTAAATGATTATAAACATTAAGTTCCACACTGAGTGGATTTAAAACCAGTATGGTTATCATAATGACCAAGATATTTCTATATAATGTGTCGAAGGATACCATCGACTAAGAATCTCTAAACAAATACAGATGATTCTCTATCGATTAAGAACATCAAATATATATAAAAGATTCTCTAAATTTCTTGCATATCAATCATTGATAGTCAGATCTAAAGGAAAGCTCATTTTATAATTGGTAATTTAATAAGGATTCACAAACATAACATAAATCTATAAAGAGAGTCTCGGAGTAGACAATAATTCCCCTAAAAAGGTTTGATGAGACTGACCTCCCATCCTCTCGACCAATGCAAATTCTTATGCCTTATCAGTTCATAGCTAATGAGCACCTACCTTTGGAAAGTAGGTCTAAATGGATATAGAATCATTGTATGTTTTCGATTTTATGAACAAACCTATTAGAAACAGATTGTAATGTTTGACCCTTAAATCAACGAGGTCATCCCCAGTTTTAGAGGAAACAAAAAATGGTGAACCCAACGTGAATCCTTAACCAAGTTGAAATGATGTTTTACCAATTTGTTAGACCCCTATTTAAACTCAATGAGAGGTCCAACAAGATAATCAATAACATGTGTGCTTATCCAAAATATGTGGCCAGACATATCTTGATTAAGTTTGTTATATCAAATATGCACTCTTTTCAAAGTTCTTCTGCATTACAGAAATGACTTCTCTTAAGTTGACACATGTGAATACTTCTGCTGTGAAGGCCTTTGCTGATACTCCTGTTGGATCATCGTCTACTCTGAGGATGACATCACCTACTCAGCGTCTACAACGCTGGGTATAAAATGTGCTGGTTAAAGAGTACCGTCGAAATGGTACTATTCTGACTCTGGAGGTTGATCGACAAGCCCTCCAAGTCAATAATTTACCCTGGTCGTCTGGACAGCAATGACCAGTGATCAAGAAGTAGGTGGTTCCAACCACCGTCTCCAACCTTTTTGGGTCGTTATCCCCGGAACGAAATCAAAATTCCCTCACATATTCTGGGGAGGTGAATGACCAGGTCTCTCAGGGCCTTAATTAAAGGAGACAAGAATCCTTCTCGAGGTCTCCCATCAACAATCTCCGCCAGACTCGTGCGATAGTGCACCCTCAACATGATGAGGGTATCGTCTCCAGGCATTCGGCTCAGGTTCCTTGAACCCGAGCAGGAAAGACGAACCACCAGAGGAAAAATCCGGTCAACAGTGAGAAGGTTCTCATCTCTACCATCTCTGGTAAAGACCACCAACCTAACTTGGTGGAAATCAATGAGCGGGCACACACACCAGTCCGTTTTAATTCTGATATCCAGCAGACTCCTCTGGCAGCAGCACGCCAATCCCATCAGTCAATTTTGGTGGAGTACTATAGATAGGAATAGACACCTATTTATAAATCATCAGCTAGTCAGTAGGGTTGTTTGACTACACATGATGAAGCCCGCTAACCCAATGTGTTGGAAACTGGTAAACATGAACATACACCTGCTTACACTATTCAATCCTTCCAGCAGCCTCGTCTTTCAGTATTGAAGGAAGATCATCAACCACGTTCGGAGGAGTGCAATAATTAGGAACATACACCTTCTAGTATTGATCAAGCCTACTAACAGTCTCATTTGGTAGCATTCAGAGAAGTCAGTCCGAAAGCTTCGGCGAAAAACTGGAGGCAGACTCAATTCTCTTCCCCCACACATGAGTACTTTCAGGATTAACTGACAGGAAAAGGAGGATAGGAGTAGGCATATACACCTACTCCAAGCACATAATGGACATATATTCCCGTTCCGGTAGCTGAAGTCACCATGCATATTCTATCAGTGGTGAAAGAGCAGAAACAAATCCCTACTCATATTCTGGATGCTTGTCAGGATATTATAACAGCTTCACCACCATCTCAGGGAAAGACACATAAATCTATCCCTACCAGTGGATTTCCAAATCAACATTTCACTCTGGAATAGACACACACCTCTGTTCCGGTCCAAGAGGGTTGTGGGGCGTACTCCCCTATATCATACATACAACCAAGTCAGGTACATACACCTGATTTGAGTAGAGATCATCAGCCTAACCTGATCATTTCTCTTGAGCGGGTACATACACCTTCCCATAATAACCAATGTCATTGACAAGTGGTTCCTAAAGTGAGTAAGAAGGCGTTTAAGAAAAATAATCACCCAGCACAGTCAAAAAATCAAGAGCCAATCTGTAACAAGGCCTTTCTTGATGATGGAGTTCTTGAAGCCCTCCGACAATTATCTGTTGGAATTCAAAATTATACTCCCTCATTTCAAAATAGAGGAAACATTAATTCTGAAGGTCTTCATCAGACACTTCCTCTTGAAGGCTTTCTTCATGATAGCTCGGTCGATCTCGAAGTTTCATCTTTAGATGAGAGCCACCTGAACCCTCTGTGTGGTTAGAAGACCAAGGAGGAAAATGATTCATCTTTTTCTATAACCCACCATGGTTGTCCTCCCCATGATGATGAATTTAGATATGAAAGTCCTCTCCACAGTTATAATGTACATTTCCTGGAAACTGCTCCAATGGAAAATGTAGTGACGAGAAAACCCTCTTCTCTTGAGGCACTTTCAAATGTGAATCCAGTCATGTCTGATGCTTTATCATTAGTATGTGAAATAATTTCTCAATAATAAGATATCCTGGGGTATAGTTCATTCTCCAAACCACCCATGTGTCATTCATCTTCTAGTTTGATCAGTGACTTCTCTACCAATCTTGCTAAATCTGATGAAGCAACATGGAAACACCATCTCTGGTCTAATCATGTAGAATAATCTCCATCAAATGATAAAGAAGAAGTACTGAATGTGAGAAAACAACTGGGGAAAGGTGAAGTGCCATTCATGTTTTGGCCTTTGGATGACTCTCAGTATGACATTCCAGAGATGATGATGGAAGATGGAATTCATGATATTAGTCTCAACATATGGAAAATTCATTGTCAGTTGAAAAAGAAAATATTATCTTATAATGAATATGAAAATAAAGTCAGGATAATATGAGGGTTACAATTCCAAATTGACTTGGCATCTCTCTTAGTTTCTCGATATCCGAAGGATGAAAAGCAGCAAAGAGCCCTTCAGCGTTCATGCCTTGGAACACTAAGAAGATTGTGCCAGTTAATTTCCAATGCCACATATGGTATTCATATCTGGGGATGGGGTTTTCATGGAGAACTACATTTCACTATACTCTCCAGTCATCAAAGCCTGCCAAAAATGGTCTCATGAAATGTTATTTCCCATGACCGGCCACAGTCAATTGGCTTTGTTTGTATTCAAAGGCCTACCCAAGAATTGGCCATAACTAGTTCTTCTAAAAAACATGCATATAGTGAAAAAGTTGTTGAATTTCTCTTTCATCAAGCAAACGAGAATATTCAACATGCCTATCATTTGAAGCAAGCACATCATCTAGTGACAGAATTTTCTGAAATCAACCAACGGTCTTTTGAGTCGGGTGATAAAATTGGATGCAGGTTGATCCATCCAGCCAATATCCGAACTAATGTTTGCATGATCAAGAGATCCTTCAAGAAAGTCTCGGATATTGCATGTCAAGAACCACCCCATCATGCCAGATTGGGGACTCTTTTAACCCAACCCTCAGAATCAAAAAATAGGATTCGAGGAGTTGAGCAGGAATAGCAGGAACAACCCCAGTCATCCGGAATGGGGACTTTTTGAAATCCTCAATCTATTCCTCTGAGGAAGTCAGTCTTCTCTCAATTAGGGAAGAATCCCCAAGAAGAACGAAGAGCCAAATTATTAGGATATTACCTCCAAATTATGGTTTGTCAAGAAGTTACTAAGGGATCAAATCAACAAAAGGAAATGTCTCATCAAAGACATGGAAGATGACATTATCATAGAAATGTTGAAAGAAGGGATGCAATGTGTTATGCATCAATTAATGTCACCAATTCCGTTGTTGCTGATCCACCAGATGAGGCTCACACAGAGGGATCAAATGAAGAGATTCATGATCATGAAGTTGAATGCACAGACACAAATGAAGAAGGTGTGCACACACGAAATAAAAGGATTACCCATAATCTGGGTGTTCTTTAAAATTACTCACTTCCCCCTCTCCGAAAGGGATCCAAAACGGAGAAAGGAAAGAATTAGGTTACATACCCTTCCCATGGAGAAGGCCAATCGCTCTCACTAGAGAAAATATTTGCAAAACAGGATGAAGAACTGAAGGAATTGAGGAGGATGAATGTAGAATCACTTCATGGTAGTCTTCCTCCTAAGCATGCTGGAGTCATTCATCCAAAGGAATTTGTTGTGTCTACTAATATGGATCAAGAATATCCTCCATTATCAGTAAACTCTCATAGGTCTAATCCTATGGGTCAAGTACAACAACAATCGGTGGTGCTTCCATCAGTTGTAGTACTAGCCACCACATTTTTCCAAGCTCCAGTCATTGCACCTACTCAGGTCCAAGCTCAACTGGATGTTTCTCAAATGTTAATAACTACTATTGAGTGATTAATATCTCGGTTGGAAGATATGGAATGAAAACGAGTTCAAATTCAACCAGAAAAGAGAGCTTACCCCGAACGGGTTGATAAAAGTCCTCCCCCATCAAATTTTGCAATTACCACATTCCCAATAATTAATGGTTCGGGAGACCAAGAGCAGCACTTAAACCATTTTTTTATCATTTCGATCCTATTATGGGAACCCCTCAGCAACAAGAAGTAGTTAATCTCAGGTGTTTTGTACAATCATTACAAGGGCCTGCTTTTGTCTAGTACACAAGCTTGAAATCCAAATCCGTTACCAGGTGGGAGGATCTCCATCAATGATTCCTTCTTCATTTCAGCTCAACTTTTTGGAAGACAACAGTTTTTTATCATAAAAACTGTAAGGAAAGGGAGAATGAAAGGGTTACAGATTTCATTGCTTGCTGGAAGGGATTAACATATTCACTAATCTTAGAACTCCCTCAAGAAGAATTTTTTCCAATATGTGTGGAAAATTTGCGTGAGGAATTACGCACACCGTTCATCTATGTGAAATACACAGGAGGGTTTCGAGACCTTACTTAGATCTCTCAACAGATTGATGATTCTCTTATGAAGACTAAGGATAAAACTCATGTAATGCCATCACCTCTAAGAAGGAGAATGGGTAGAGTAGAGACTACTATAGTTATGCTTAAACAAGAACCTTTACCTGCTTCTACATCAAAACCTTCATCTTCTCAAAGGGATACACCTCTTGAACGTCAAAAATAGAGTCTGTTTTGTCAAGATGATCAAAGAGATCAAATACATAAACAATTTGAGGATTTGAAGAGAAATGTTTACTCTTTCCGAAATTAACAAGTTCCTGGCTACTTCATTTCGGCTCTAGAAAATAATTTGGTTCAATTTCCAAGGAACAAGAGGATGAATAAGGAAGGATATTAAGACCATCCCAACTATTTCCCATTTCATCAGATGTTGGGGAATCCCATTCAAGAGTGTTTTTTCTTCAAGGACCACCAACAAAAAATGGCCAACTCTGGGGAAGTTAAATTGAAAGGTTCTTCAGCTCAGGTAGCATGTGCTACTACTACAAATCTAGAGGAAGAAGGTGAGTGGTAAGAAGTCAAAAGAAAAAATGTGCAGGAATATGATGATTGGATGGTCAGAAAAATGATCAACTGAAATCATGCCATTTTGAGAATGCAATTGAAGAAACCAATTGTGACTTCTTTTATGAATTCCATAGAAAAACCCTCTTCCTCAGGGGGAAAATCCTCAAAGAAATGGCATAATTCAAAGAATGAAGAACAGTCAGAAGAATATGATATCGTGTCAAAGCCTAAGTTGTCTTTGACTCTGGTAGATTTTATACCATCTACTTCGAAGCCACGGGCACCACCCCACCAAAAAACACATCCTAAATTGGCTATTCAGGCAGATTCTTCATCAGATGAAGAGTTAATCCTCGATTCTGTTAATATGATTCACTTAATAGATCCTTATACCAGTCACAGTTTCGAATTTGATGATCCTGAGTTACCTATATCAAACAGAGGAATCAAAGGGAGTTCTAGAGGTCTAGGATACAGAGGAAGACATGGATATCTTAGAAGCCACTATTCCTATTCTACCCCTTCCAGAACTGTGTATGCAGTAGAAACTCCTGGTAGAGTCCTTCAATGGGCTCAATAAGAACAAGCAAATTCTTCCACCAATAGCAGATTCAGTCCTGGAACATTTATTCTGGAAGATCAGTTGGAGGTTCTACCTTCTTCCTCTCAGCAGGTAAATAGACTTAATCAGTCCAATCCTCCGAATCTAGGAATATTACCAACTCCTACCCCGATACAAGATGCATCAACATCCATGGAACCAGCAAAACCACATGTTCCTCTTGGGAAACGTAGACCATTGGATCAAAAATATGATGTATTAAAACATCGGGCCCAAGTACCAGCCAATTTATCAATTCTAGATGCCTTGAATTTATCAAAGGATCTTCAGGAGGCACTCATTGAGGCTTTTTCATGTCCTAACAACTTTGAAACTGAAATTGCTGCGGCTGAAGCCTACCATGTTGAGAATAATAATGCAGAATTCCATGAAGTGATGTCTTTCACAGTTGAAGATGAAGATGATATCGTGCATGGACATATCAGACCTTTTTATTTACCTATCAAGGTCAATGGTTTTGACATCTGAAGAGCTTTCATTGATAATGGTTCAGGAGTAAACCTCATCCCCATTCATACACTTTGTCGATTGAGCCTCACAGAATCTAATTTATCTCCTTCTACATTTATATTGCTAGGGTATGATAAAAATGAACAAGAACCACTAGGAGAGATTACACTCAGAACTCAGTTTAAAGACCTTATATACAATTTAGATTTTATGGTTGTTGATCACGATACAGACTTTACCATTTTTCTTAGAAGACCCTGGCTATATCAACATGCTACTATCCCTTTAGAATATCATCAATGTCTCAAATATTGTTTTGATGGTCAAATTGGGACATTTTATGGTGATAAGGCCCCATTCAAGACTTGTGAATCTCAATACATTGAGGTAGAATTCTATCACATGAATGGTAAAGAAAAATCCACAACAAGGGAGGTTACCAAGATTAATGCCCTATTTGGTTTGGAAAAAATTTCAGTATATCCATTTACACATGTGAGTACATATTATGTGTTTCCTATTAGTAAAATTGATATTATAGACCCAAATCAAAATACTCTTATGGAAACCTCCATAATTTTAATTACGACAATCAAGCCAGACAGCATGAGAGAAATTGGGGATTCACCAAGAAATGATGAAAGCTCAAATGGGGATGTCTTCATTTCATCTACTGAAATCCAAAAATTCTATACTTTGCCAACCAAGCCAGAAGAAGTTATAAGAATTTCAGAGGTGACTGATGATGTTGATTCTAAATCCATCATCTCCTCTTTGATACCAAAGAAAGACCCTTCATCATCAATCGGGTCAGAAATGTAAGCTTCTTCTTCAAGATGTTCAAATTTTAACATCTCTTCTGATTATGGGAATTCTACTACATCATCTACTATGAAAGTAGAAACAGAAGAAATAACAAATGTTTAAGAAGAAGAGGAAGATCTTAGGGATGCTCCTCCAGCATTTGAAGAGGGTATCTCTACCACCGTGGATGAAATCAGAGAAATAAATCTTGGTACAAAAGAAGATCCACACCCCACTTTATTTAGTGCGGCCATGACTCTTGAAGATCAAGAGATGTATATTTAATTTTTAATGAAAAATTGAGATATATTTGCTTGGAACTATACAGAGATGTCATGAATTGATCTTGATGTTGCTACCTATTGTTTGGGTTTTCCATAAGAACGTCGAGGATTCAAACAAGCTGCTAGAGGAACACACCCAACTTATGCTTCCATAATTGAAGCTGAACTGGATAATCTTATCAAATCCAACATTGTCAGAGAAGTTAAATATCCCAAATGGTAGTCTAATATTATCCCTATGAAAAAGAAGAATGGACAAATTAGAGTTTGCATTGATTTCAGAAATCTTAATCCGCATTGTCCTAAGGATGATTTTCCAATTTTTATCATAGAACTCTTAATGGATGTAATAGCTGGCTATGAAGCACTTTCCTTCGTGGATGGATATTCCAGGTAAAATCAAATCTGAATGGCTCCAGAATATAATGAATCTACAGCCTTCAGAGCGCCCCTAGGGTGTGGTTTGCTATCGGGTAATGCCCTTTGTCTTGAAGAATGCATGCGTAACATATCAGCGTGCCATGCATCGTATATTCAAAATCTTTTTAGGAAAGTTTGTTGAATGTATGTGGACAATTTTCTGGTTAAATCCAGGCAACGTTCTAATCACTTGGATTTTTTGGAAGTTATATTCCACAAACTTCGACAACACAATTTGAAGATGAACCCCTCAAAATGTGCTTTTGGGGTAACCTTAGGAATATTTCTCAGCTTTGTGGTACACCATTTTGGTATCGAGGTCGATCCTGAGAAGAAAAAGTCAATCCTTGGTAGGTCACCTCCTCGAAATTTGAAATAATTGAGAGAAATTCAAGGACACTTAGCCTATATTCAGCGTTTCATCACCAAATTGGCTGGAAAAGTTTTACCCTTAACCAAAATTGATGAAGGAGGGAGTCACTTACCAGTGGAATGAAGAATGTCAAGAAGCATTCGATGTTCTCAAAAAGTATCTCTTGAGTCCACTAGTATTAACACCACCTGTTGAAGGAAGATCACTTATCCTCTATGTGATGGCTTTATAGCAATCATTGGGTGCCTTTATTGCTCAAAATAATGATGTTGGGAATGAAAATAGCCTCTACTATCTCAGTCGGACTATTCTTGAAGCAGAACCCCAATATTCAAATATTGAGAAGTGATGCCTAGCATTAATATTTGTAGTTCAGAAGTTGAGACACTACCTACAACATCACGAGTTCCAACTTGTATCTTGTAATAACCCGCTCAAATTCATCCTTAGCCGTCCAATGCTTACGGGACGTCTGGCAAGGTGGGCAGTTATTTTGCAGCAATTTGATATTCAATATGTGTCTCAAAAGGAAATAAAGGTCCAAACTCTGGCTGATTTCCTTACTGAACATTCTCCAGTAGAAGATACATCTTCAGATATTGAACATCCTGATGGGGAATTCTTTTTTATTCAAGATAGTCTTCATACATGGGAAATATACTTTGATGGTGCTTCCAGAAGTCCAACAGGGAGGAAAATAGAAAATCATAAATTCAACAATGATGGGCTAGGAATTATACTCATTTTTCCGGAAAAGGCAGTTCTACCTTATTCCTTCTCATTGTTGGGAGGCTGGGAAAATAATGAAGCAGAATACTAATCTCCTATCGCAGGATTGGAGTTGGCACTTCAAGCGCCAGTGAATCAGTTAATGTTGAAAGGTGATTCAGACCTGGTAATCAAACAAGCCAATGGGGATTATGAATTCTCAAAAGATGAGCTAATCCATTTTTATGGTTACGTCAAAGAGTTAATGGAGGAATTTTCTACGGAGACGACATTTTCTTATGTCCCGCGATCACAAAATGCCCAAGCTGATGCACTGGATAATATATCCACAACTCTAGCAGATCCAAATTGGGACGAAACAACCATCAGTATTGCCCACTGTCATACAATTTCACCTTATGTTGAAACTAGAATAGAGGAAATCAATGAAATTATTCCCATCACTGAACAGTATGGTTATGCTACAGGATGGATGACCCCTATTAAATAATACCTTCAAAATGGAACACTTCCACCTGATAGATTCAGGAAAGAACAAGTCCGGAGACGTGTGGTCAAATTTACTCTTTATGACTGCCCTGATCACCTAGGAAAAATTCTCTACAAAAGAGGTTTTGATGGAGTTCTCTTTAGATGCATTGATGGTGAAGAGACAATTGCTGTCATGAAAGAAGTGCACGCATGAGTATGTGGTTCCCACCAGTCTGGACATATACTATATGATCAAATTCGAAGGCTTGGATACTTTTGGCCTTCAATGAAACAAGATTGTGTTTATTTCAAAAAGAAATTTCATTGTTGCCAAGTACATTCCAACATCATTCATCAGCCCTCACATTTGCATCATACAGCTAAATACTCATGTCCATTTTCCGCATGGGGAATGGATGTGGTGGGACCATAACCTTTAGCTACAGACAAGCAGTTTAATTATGTTCTTACTACTACTGACTTCTTTTCCAAATTGGAAGAGGCAATACCTCTCAAAGAAGTTAGTTCTAAAATCATTATTAGCTTCATCATGTCTAACATAATTACCAGATTCGGTGTCCCTCATACCATATTAACAGACAATGACACCAACTTCTGTTCATCCGTGGTGAGGATGTTTTATCAAGAATACAACATCAAATCCAGTCATTCGTCTCAGTATCATGCAACAACCAATTTCCAGATAGAAGCCTTCAACAAGACTCTTTCAAACATACTACAAAAGATGGTGGATAAAGATAAGAAGTCATGTCCTGATAAAATATTTCATGTTTTATGGGCTTATCGGACCACCTCCTGTACTGCAATGCAGTCAACTCCATATTCACTGGTATATGGAACGAAAGTAGTCTTTCCCATTGATGTTCAACTACCATCGCTCAGAGTGGCCATTTGTGATCAGTTATCTAAAGATGAACAACCTCAAAAGTGATTGGATGAATTGGAATGATTAAATGAGAATAGATTGTGCACCTTACATCACTCGGAAGGCTATCAGGATCGAATAACACGAGCTTTCAACAAAAACGTTCGTCTTCATTCATTCATTCAGTGAGAATTGGTATTGGTTCTCAGAATTCCAATGATACCAGGAAAGAAACCTCCCAAGCTTGAGCCAAAATGGGAAAGACCTTTTTCAATACATAAGGTCTACTCCAATGGAGCTTATTCTTTAATCTCAATGGATAGAGAACTCATCACTACTTCAACCATTGCCCAATTTCTGAAGAAGTATTTTTTATAAACACAAAATACACCATTATGGTCCATGCATATGACCTTAAACTATTTTCATCCCTTATGTCCAGAAAGATGTTAAACTGCACCATCAACGGTCTATGCATTCGACCTTAAACTATTTGCACTTCTCTCATCCAACATGACGTTAAACTGTGTTGTCCTTACTACAAGACTTTAAACTGCATAGTCCCTTATGTCCAGTAAGACGTTAAAATACACCATTACGGTCCATGCATACAACCTTAAACTATTTGCATTTCTCTAATCCAACATGATGTTAAACTGTGTTGTCCTTGCTAAAAGACTTTAAAATGCATAGTCCCTTATGTCCAACGAGATGTTAAACTACACCATTACTGTCCATGCATATGACCCTAAACTATTTGAATTTTTATCGTCCAACATGACGTTAAAATGTGAAAAAAATACCTAATATGTCCAACATGACGTTAAACTATGTCCTCTTGTATCCTTACTGCATGACATTAAACTGCACAGTCCCCATTTTGTCCAACATGATGTTAAACTGTATTGTCCCCATCGTCTTAGCTACAGGATGCTTAGCTGTACAAAACCCTTATTGTCCAACATGACGCAAAACTGTGTTCACGTCCAAAATGATGTTAAATTGTGTCCTTATAATATGTACTACATGATGTTAAATTGTACATCGTTAAGGCTGTTGATAACTCTTGTTTCTCACACCGAGTATGACTCATGTGAGCTTAGAGTAATATTCAACCATAACACTCTCTCTGGGCTGCTAACTATGCGTAAGTACCAACACCATTTTTTAGGTCATTGTCCCCAAGAATAACTTGATCACTAATTCATTTTTTAATTGAACTACATGGACTTTGATCCTTGCCTTCTAGGCTGGGTACGTAGGAAACCTCCCAAAGTTCAAGCCCAAATCCAATCTCTTCACATTGGTTCACCTTAGTCCTTGCTATATGACATTAACCTATACAACACTTTTGTCCTGTATGACAATAAACTACCACATTCTTTGACACCCTCACCTAAGAGAGAATCATTATTTACATTGATCTCCAATCATGTTATATTCCAAATACTACGCGCATACATGGCAATGCCTGAAGCGTTTATCTTGGGTCAAAACCATCATTGCACTAAAGTCCCTTTTTCACCCATCACTTGTAAAAACTAAATCTTTACAGAGGGTATTTCTAGAAGTATGTGGGCTTGATTACCATCCTTATGGGATATGTAGGAACATTCGAGTGTCCCTCGAATCCAGCCTCAAGTCTTTTGGGCCCAACCCCAAATTCTACTTTCAGTCCCCTGGCTGAAAAGTCCCCGTGAAAACACACATTATGTATTCATTATTATGGTCTATGATCTATGACCCTAAACTAAGATCTCTCATACTCTCTCCCCACACGATGTTAAAAATATATTTCAAGAACTATGTATGTCTTGATTCCCATCCTTATGGGATACGTAGTGAAGTACAACATTTCAATTCAGGACCCAGCCCCAACACGATTATGGTTAGCATTGATCTTTGTATCTCTACATACATTGGAAAATACCCATTTTTATGTGTCATAATCATAACATTAAATATTTTCAGATCTTCATAACCCTTTTCTCGACTTCTGGTCACAAAATTTCTGAAACCCGAGAGTTATTTTTCATGACTATGTTGCATGTTCCCTTAGGCGGCCTTGCATAAGTAGTCTACATAACATACCTGTCAGCCAAAAGATAATATTATTTGACTATGCAGCGAATGTCCTTAGGTGGCCCTGCATAATTCAACCCCCTAACGGGTTTGTTAAATAACGGTAACTTCATTATTGGGAAGAAAAACTCTTTTTTCCTTATTGGTCTTAATAAAAATATGTAGGGATCCGCAAATATATCCATCCTTAACATATTTGTCCCATGTTCTTTTTCATTATCTAAAAGTATTCAAGTCTATGGTTTATATTTCTCTTCCATATGCATTGGTCAGACCTTCATATGAGTGACATTCACCTAGTTCTTAGGCAATCTTGTTTGGAATTATTTTCTCGATATTCAAGTACCTCTCTTCATACAACAAACTCTATTCTTTGGAAAATTTGAATCCCCATAAACTTCCACTAGTTTTTTTAGCTATAGAAATGTAAATTTCTGAGAGTTCTTTTGCTTGAATATGCAGCACATGCCCTTAGGCAGCCTTGCATAAATAGTCTACATAACGGACCTGTCAGCCAAAAGTTTCTATTATTGGACAATACATCCAATGCCCTTAGGAGGCCCTGCATAATTCAACCCCCTAATGAGTTTTTTAAATCATGGAAACTTCATTCTTTGGAACTACTTCTTACAATTCCTTTTAGCCCTGTTTCATGTCATCCCTCATATTCCAAATTTCTTAAGTCATAGTTTACATATTTTCCCACATACTTGAGTGTGGTAAGATGTTTTCAGAAAAATTTTCAAGGAATTGAGTCGATTTTAATTCATTCGGTCAAAGCTATTTCGACCTTAATCATTAGCCTTTTTATGTCCTACGTGCATGACTTTAAACTGCCCACAAAAGACAAGTGAACTCTAACAAAAAGTCATGTCCCAGCTCACTAAACAGACATTTTGTATGATTTTAGGTAATATTGAGCAATTAAAAGATTCAATACTTGTAGGTTCATTTATAATAATCCTAGAAAAAATCAAACTATGCTTACTAGGCCCATTGGCGTAGGTAAAAACTTAAAGTAGTTAGCAGGAAAATGCGTGCAAAAATGATTGAAGATGTAAGTGTTTTTCATTGATGCACAAGAGTTAGAAAGGAATCCACAGACTAGAGTCTCTTCTCTTTTTCAGGAATTACAAAAGGCTTTCAACATAACTCTTCATTGGATTTACTGCATCACGAGCTTCATCAGAATCCACCTGGAATTCATTCATTAAACTGGATACAATAAGAGATGTAGTGATACCAGCTCTTCTTGGAACAATTGTAAATGAATGTTCTTGAGTGCGGTTTGAGAAAATTTTCTTCTGATCAAATAGTGAATTTGTTTCTATCCAAGAGACTTGGAAGGTGGATATATGGATTTGAGAATGAAGCATTGGAAGTAAAGATCCATTTGGAGAGAGTACTCTTTTTAGATATAGTTCTAATGCCATGTTTGTCTTCTCTCCACCAACCGGCAGCAGAAAACATTTCAGCCCATGGGTTTTCCATTTCCATATCTGCAAGGAAATGGCGAGGAATATTTTGAAATTTCATACCATTTTGGTTTCTCTTAATGCAAAGCATAACTGAAATATAGGATTAGCAGTGTAGCTGCATTTGAGGAATAATGTTCTTTGTATCTGGACCATTGATTCCTTGCAGATAACCATGACCATACAAAGGCAGGGAGATGCTCTGTGGGATAGTAAGATGATATTTCTTCAAGTAATTAGCCAAATCTGGGAGAGTGCTGCCGCAAATATCATAGTAATCATGGAAAAAAATGTTCATCATTTCATCAATCTGCTTTCTAGCAAGCTCATCAACCATTCCAATTCATCTAGCAGCCATTGAATCTGTATAATGGTATAATAATTAACTCTCAAGTATGTTGAGTTTTTTATAAAATTTGGTTAAGAAAAGTGAAAAATGGCCAATACATTAAGGCGCACAATTCCCAAAATTCGGGCACAAGTATTAGTGTGTCGCACAAGTTTTGGCGTGCATGTATCTCTGCGCAAGTCTAAATACCTCTACAGCATTGCGACAAAAATGAAACAATGGAAAATAGAGAAAATTGCGCGGTGAAGGCAACTTGCGCGGCGAGTGCTAGAATGTTTGAAATACAGGTGCTTTGCGTGAGAATGGCCTCATATATATATGCCAGGCCTCAACCCTGCACGCCTAAAGCTAGCACGCTCAACCCTTGCGTGCGTTCATCTGCACGCTCAACACGTGTGTACTTTATGTTCCTTGGTTTTCTTCTTTACCTCATTGTCGTATCCTTATTTCTTTCAGATCCAACTCTAAGGGGGGGATTTTTTTGATGCTCCTTTCCGTCATAGAGTCTAAACGAATGAAAAGGAAAATACCTTGAACTCAAAGTGATTCATCCTTCGAAGAAACATCAGAAATTGACAAAGCCATGAACAATGATTCATTTGCACTTGGGTCACGCAAGTTCCACCAAGGTTATGCACGTATACTTGCGCGCCACGTAATATTCGCGCAGGTGACTTGTATTCCCTCTTTGAATTTCACCCAGGGTCTTCACCATCCTATAAATACGCCCAGTGGGTCTCCCATTTCGGGTGGAATAAATTCCAAAAACTCATATTTGAGCTCCCAACACCCTAGTCTCTTCTCGAAGATTCCGAACACTTATAAGGTAATTTTTTTTACCAATAACAGAAGATCAAAATAGGGGGAGTAAGGCTTATGTTTTTAAACTCATCAACTCTTGAGCGCCTAAGTGGACAACCATTAAGGGAAATGGCCACACTTGTGCACTGCCTTTCCCCTTCAACAGAACTTGTGTGCCTCCCTTCTAGAATCCCCTAGGGATAATACTAAGGGCTTGAGCCAAGTCTCTCCAAAGTATTACCTTAAGGGTTGACCATTGTGCAAGTACCCATGTGTCGCGCAGGTACACCTGTGCGACCAGGACTTTTTGTGCCCACGTAGGACTTGTGTGCCCCTCTCTTTTTGGGTGCCATTACTACCCATTTCACCTCTCTTATGCCAATACACCTCTCTTATTCAAGATTCAACCTTTAAAACCCTCTTCAAATCCATTTTTGGCATGGTTCCTTTGTTGGCTTCCTTATCTGAAAGGAATTCTCTGGAATATCTCCCAAAACCTAGTGATTTACACATCTTTAGGTCAATAAGGTTCGAGATTTAATTCATTCAACCTCATCCTTTAATGATGAGAGAATCCTTAACCTAGGCCTTGCTTTTCAGGAGTAAGCCCCAGTCCAACTTCTATAAATTTTGGCATCTACTTTAGTAATAAGCCTGAAGGCCGCTAACTTGGGCATCCTCCATAGGAGTAATCCCCAATCATTATTTCCCAAATATGGGCATCCTCCATAGGAGTAAGCCCCTGTCATAATTTCCCAAATCTGTGCATCCTCATCTGAATTAATCCCCAACCATAATTCCCTTAACCTGGGCTTCCTTTTCAAGAGTATTCCCCAGTCTCAAAGTCTAAAAAAATGGGGATCCTTCTTAAGAGTAATACCCAAGTCCCTTAATTCTAAAATCCCCTTAACCTAGGCCTCTTACTTAAGAGTAATCCTTAGTTTTCAAATCCCTTTAACCTGGGCCTCCTTCTTAGGAGTAAGTCCCAATCACAAGTCCCCTAACCTGGGTGTCCATCTCAGGAATAAGCCACAATCATAATTTCTTTTAACTAGTCAAAAATTAATTTTGATCTGGGTTTAATTTTTAGGAATAAAACCCAATCATAAGTCCCTCCTAATTTGGGCATCTTCCTCAGGAGTGATCCCCAAGTTAGAGTTTCCAAATCTCCATAAAATCACATATACCTTTATGGACCCTCTTCCCGGACTTCTTCTCTGAAATAAGTTATGATCTCTATCTTTTTGGGTAGTCATATATACATAATCCCCCCATCATTTATTATGATTGCATATTTCATGGCACAATTGCCTGGTTTTACCAATACCTCTTATTTCTCACACTGAGCATGACTCACGTGAGCTTAGAGCATAAAAGTAATTATGAAATCTTTATTTGATCCATAAATCATACATAAAAATCATACTCCCTTACTCGAACTACGTGGGCTCTGAATCCTTTTGTAAATAAGGATACGTAGGCAGCCTATCTGCGGGTACGATCCCATCTCCAAAATAATCCATGTCCTTCTGAATGATAATAAACTTCAAGTGCCCCACTGAGGGGCTTTAAAACCAGTATGGTTATCATAATGACCAGGATATTTCTATATAATGTTTCAAAGGATACCATTAACTAAGAATCTCAAAAAAAATACAGATGATTCACTATCGATGAAGAACCTCGAATACATATAAAAGATTATCTAAATTTCATACATATCAATCATTGATTATCATATCTAAAGCAAAGCCCATTTTATACTTGGTAATTTAATAGGTATTCACAATCATAACTTAAATCTATAAAGAGAGTCCCGGAGTAGACAATAATTCCCCTCAAAATGGTGTGATGAGTCTGACCTCCCATCCTATTAACCAATGCAAATTCTTAAGACTTATCTGTTCATAACTAATGAGAACCTACCTTTGGAAAGTAGGTCTAAATGGATATAGAATCATTGGATGTTTTTGGTTCTACAAACAAACCCGTTAGAAACCGCTTGGAATGTTTGAACCTTAAATCAACGATGTCCTCCCCATTTCCAGAGGAAACAGTTATTTTAGACAAATTGAATGAGTTTAAGATAACATGAATAAGTATATCATAGTCTTTACTCTCTTTATAAGATAGTATATGATGATTTTAATAATATACTCACGCTGACCTTTTTGGTTGAAGTAAATGGCTGGATCTAGCCAGCACCAAAGTAACAATGGATGTTAAGGACATAAGGAAGAATATAGTTCATGATGAGATAAAGAAAAACTTATACTATTAAAACATGAAATAATGTCATGTTTCATTTTAAAAAGATTTTGTTTTATGAAAAAAATTGACATTGAGTAGAAGTGTCTACTTGTACAAATCAAGTTGTTACGTATAAGTTATAACCTAATTATCTAAATCTCTACACCTTAAAATATACTTGATATGAATTAAAAAGTAAAATTATTGACTTAAATCTACATTATGTGATTTTTAAATCTAGGGCCTTATACTTATAATCATTCTTGAATGGTTAACGCGGATAATGAATCTAATAGCATCGTGGTGACGGTAAGCTATACATACGCACAAGCGATGATATCATTTCCTAGATTGTTAAATAGTATGGAAATGGATGGTATATGAATTAAAATAATTATAATTATGTTAAATTCATTATTTAATTCCATTATACTCATCAATATACCCAAAAAAATTTATTATTGTTGAAAACTTGTACCCCACGACGTGGAGACGGTAACCCTAACGTACACACACATGGTGATATTGTTATTAATAAGACAGATAAAAGGAGGTATAAGTTTTTAACATAATTATAATAACATCTCTGAATGTATAAATACTTTAGTTATTATTCTAGTATAGAAACAACATAAGAAGAGGATGTAGAAGAACCAAAAAATTTTGAATGAGGTGATAAAAAAATTACCTTATTTTCAAGTATCTCCTTTTGATTTTGACAAAAGGTCTCCCAAGGATGTGTATTTACCAAATGTAGGACCTATAAGAGGAAGGTGGGGATATTTGTAAATTATTTTAGTAGATGTTGGACGAGTAAAATGGCTTTAAAGGTGTGAGTAAGTGGGTGGATATGGAGGCCATTTATAAGAGGGTGGATGAGCACTTTAGGAATGTCTGTGTAATATTAATTTATTTTATGTTGATATTCTGTTAAAAATGCTCCCAAAATCATTTATTTATAGGGTTAAATGAATATAGGTCTAAATACTATAACCCAATATATATTAGTTATGCTTTTATTTTAATTTAAAACATATCATTTTGATTATCCTTATTTAATCTATTTAATTTTATTTGTTATAATAATATTTTAATTATTAATTTGTTATAAATATTAAATTATAAATTTTCAATTGTCCATAAATGGATACATTATTATATTTTAGAAAATATAATTTTCAATTTGTAATTCTTAAAATTTTTAGTGTTTTTTAAATAATTAGATTATATGTTATGTTTATAAAATATCAATAGTGTAAATTTTGATATTATTCATTTATTTGATTTTAAATAAAATCCATATAGAAAATAAATTTAAAACACATATATATATATATCACTCCTAGATTGTCATATTCTCCTAGAAAATTCATGGAGAACATTAATTAGTTATTAAAATATTTCATTTAATATTTTTAAAAACATTTTTTTTGATATTTCTATTAATGAAATAATTTCTACATCACTATTGTGTCATCATTTCTGGAAATTATTTAATCTTTAAAAATTATAAATAAATTCACATGATATAGATAATTTCATTATATTTCTAGATATTATTTAATTTCTATTTTTAATCATTTTTATAACTACATTAAAAAAATTATACTTATAAGATTTATGAGAGTGACATGTTGTCACTTTATTTTGTTTTAACATTAATTACATTACACTCATAGAAAAAGGTCAATTAAATGAATCCATTCTGACCTTTGGATGATATTGGTCCAATTTAATTCATCAAATAGAATTTTTTTTGTTGTTAGTGTCATTTTCATAACATTATCATATTGTTTCTTACCCTCATTTACCAGATAAACCTTTAGCTGTGGTAAATAAAAATTATTGTAGTTACAATTCATATTATAAAAAAATGTAAACTTTAAAAATATTTTGGAACAAATAATTCCAAATCATGGAATCAATTTATTTAAATTAAAAACACAAATATTTCATTAATTAATTTAAAATTAATTACCATTGTCAAAACTAGAAAGCGGGGTTTTAAGAAGTAATAAGTATCAAAAGATTGACATGTGTTTATATCGAATTTAAATATAAAATTATATCCAATTTAAAACATTGGATTAAATTAGAAATAAAAAAATACAATTATACTTTGAAACAAATTATAATGATAATATAAATATATAAATAAATTAGATGAAAATGCAGTTTTGAATTAAAATGCAGTATTTTTTACTATAAATTAAAATTTGAATTTAATAAAAAAATAGAAAAACATAGACCAAGGTAAATTTTGATGTCCTGATTCTAAAGAAGATGTTTTTAATGAACAATATAAAATATAAAATTCTAAAAAAAAACTAGATTTAAAAATTTTTCACTGTCAATTGGCCATAAAATTTTATTTCTTGTAAAAATAGTTCTTTTATATAAGAAATTGAATTGGTTCTTATATCATGTATAGAAACTATATATGATGAATGTTAATTTTATATAAAATTAAAAATGTGGTTAATACTATTCATAATGTCTAGTTTTTATCACATTAAATAATAATATTTTAATAATATATTGTTATTTAGTGAAACTCGGTATTCCGGACCACACATGCTATTAAGGAAGGTTAGTCTTATGTGTAATGAAAGCCATTTCAGTTTTGTGTGTAGTGCGATATTCCTTTGGTGTGATGTATAAAATAATCCAAACATAGTTATTTTATACATTGACAAAAAAACTATACTCAGTATTGCGTGTATCATACACCAACTCAGTGTTTCCTATAACATACAATAAGTCAGTTTAGTATGAAATGAATGTTTAAATTAGTTCATTCAAAGATATAATTGAAAATTTTAATTTATTAACAAAAGGATCATAAAAACTTGGGGTGTTACAAATTGAGTTCTTCTTGTAGGTTCTGTTTATTTTAATACCCTTGATGAATTTTGATTCACTGTCCCTCTTTAACACCATCTTCATTATATTTTAGAAAACTACTTGGATGGTTATGGAGTGATTTCATAAAGAAATAAATCAAATAGATAATCGATTAACATTCAAGAATTTCTGTAGTTTCAAATGAACACCCCAAGGTCCTATTTATTGGAATTAAACGACCTTGGGAGAATGGGTTATCTCACTCAGGTGTATCGTGATTGTGTTTTCATTGTACAATCGACTAGGGTTCCAAATAGGTAACTTGCGCACCCATAGTGTTTGGGGGGGGGGACATGTGTGAATTTCCCTTTTGAGAATTTTATTATCCTTGTCCTTATTAATTTATCTTCTTCCTTTCTCCCAAATCTATATCCCTTTCTTTCCATTTCATCCATGTTACAAAATAAATTATCAAAAAAAGACCTCACTTAAAATTATATTCAGTCAGAACAAAAATAATCTCATTCTAAGGTAACTTTAAAGAAATTTGCATCATTATAAAATAATTTTGTGGGTTTTGGGTCCATTATATATTTTTATAGATTCTATAATTTTCTCCTAAGACATGGGGTATAGTGAGAATAGTTTGATTGGTTCTAGGGTTATATATTAAATGGTAAAAACATTGCGTCTTTTGTGTCATCACCAATTTTTTTTCTATGCTCAATATGAAGGAGACTTAGTATGTGAGAAGTATTTTTTTATTAGTCCACAATTTTTAGGTTTTCTACCATTCATGTTTTATAACTTTAATCTTTCAATCACTCAATATTTTTTATAAACCATATAGAGTGTAGGTCTATAATTATGGGACTCAAATTTAATCAAGGGTGCCCTTTGTGGTTTTTCAATCTGGAGAGTACTCTGTGTCTTTGTATGGGAAGTTTAAAATCATGTGAGATATAGTAATAAGGCATTTGTTTTAGGTTTAATAGCATTGAGAATATGTTTGGAGATAATGGCCCAAAAAAGGTTCATGGTCAAAAAAGTTCTAATATTCTTGAGATATCCAGTGGGGCATCATATTCCATAATTATGGGTCTCCCAAATCTAAAACATGATATTAGGTAATAGGGTAGGTATCTATTAAGGATAAAGTTACCCCTTATTTAAGAACCCATTTGGAGGAATCTTTTTGCAAGGACATGTTGCGAATGTACTACATAATAAAATAATGGAATCCTTTGGCTTTTAGGTCCTAAAATTTGTGGGTGACATATAGAAAACCAACTAAGGCATATTACAACATAGTTAGGAAAATAAGTTTTTAAGAATTCAGAAATTCTATTGAAGATGGTTTATGTTTAATATTAGGATTTATAAAGCCCAAGTTAGGTGGTTTTTCCAAAGTGAGGTGTATGATAATGAAGGGAACCATTGTATTGGTACTTTCTATGAATGATAAACCTCTCCTGTAAGAATTTGGATCTAGCGAAAGGGGGTATATATTGTTAGATGGTCAATGTCATGGATGATGCCACTTTCTAACAAAGTCTAATCTATCATGTAGTTATGTTTCATGTGATCATGAAATTTTCCATGTAGCTTAATATCATACGGTGATGGCATTAATTTATGCTGTCTAACAGCTTGCAGAAAAGACATTATTCTTTTTTGTTTAATTTCACTCTTCAAGGAACTTATTAAGTGATGTTTAATGTCATTTAGAGAGGAGGTCTCTCCCAAGGAAGATGTTATAGCTAATTTAAAATACCATTTTTGGTATATTTTATGAAAGGCAAACTAGTGGGAGTATTTCATTGTCCAATAATGACATCCATTGGCCGATAAACCTGTTTTTGTGTTGATTTATGTAAATCCAAGTAGGTTGTATTACAACATATTCTAGAAAATATTTCCTAAAGAGTTATGAATTTCTACCATTAAAAGATATTGAATTTTTTATGGATATTTTTATTTTTATAGTCGTAGAGTTTGGTTTGTAGGGGGGAGTACCTGAACATAGAAGAGACAATTCAAGTCAAAAGTTTCCAAGATTGTGGAAAAATGTTTCCAACATAGGTATGACCCTAGCATAAGAATCAAACAGTGGCTATAGCTATAGGCCATATGACTAGGACCATAATATCATGGAAACAACATGAGATATGTGGCCTTATCAGACATAGTCTATTCTTATATACTTTGGATGTGAGGGAGAAAATTGAAATCCACAGTCTTGGAGGTTTTAAAATAGGGATATAGGTGACCCAAAAAAATTAAGGGATGGCCATTGAATTTGAATCATAGGATCCAACATATTATCATCAAAGATTAAACTTACATAAGAGGCTTATTCCAACGGAGGGGATATTGTTGATTGAAAACATGTTTTTTGGTTAGTTTATAGAAGGATTAATATGGAAAAAACTATATAGTCATAAATTGACATACTTTGGATGATAAACCCATTATGAGGATAGTATTATGAAAAGTCAACTGAGGTGTATTACATAATATTCAAGAAAAATAGCTCTCAGTTATCTGAAATTCCTCCACTATATGTCATGGAATGATTATGAAGATATGAAAGTGTTCCATATTTGTATCATACCATGTAGTTGGGGCATCATCCAATACACAAATTAAGCATTTGGGCTGATAGTGGCCATGGTTTTGGAGTCTGTTGCTATATATCTATATCATTTGTGGAAGGGGGGTATCTCTATTATTTTGGTGGTCCCCCTAATATGGGGACGCAAAATAAATGTTCATGTGTGTGAATTTTGTTTATATATATGATATGGGGCATTTTTTTTACCCCATGGCTAGGACTAGGATCTATGCCCTAGTCATCCCTACCTATCTAATTAGGATGAGAATCAATCCACACATAGTTCTAATAAAATAAAGGCACCCTATACAATAAATCAATGTGTAGGGGACATGAGGGGTTTTGGATACTGGTTCATGCATAATATGAGAACTCATATTAAATACCCTCATGTAGATCTAACTCGTTCATGGGAGAATAGAGGAATTTCTTGTATCATGTTTCAACAGGGTCCATGATGAAGATCTGGATGTCACAACGTTTCTCATAGGGGTGGGAATCATTCCACATGTAGTTCATAAAGAACCGTGTAGATTATCATCATTCATCAAGGTGGTGGGTGATTTCTATGTTAAATGGAATATTGTGGTAGTACAATGGTGGAATGGGAATCAAACCCAACTTAGTTCCTAAAAAGTGTCCCCATGCTGGTTTGATCCATAAACAGGGAAAATGGGGCTTATATATATCATTAATTGTAGTTATAACCATGATTGGAGATCTAGTAGTCAATACATATCCCATTATAATGAGAATAAATTCACACATAGTCCTTGGAAGGATTGTGCAATTTAACATCCAGTGATGTGAATATTGGTAGTGTAATTTAAAATCATGTGGTAGGGACATGGAAATGTTGGAACATATACTTATAAAAGGGGGAATAAATGAAATTATGGATTGTAAATGATATGAGTGGGGCTTACACAAGTGAGATTACCATATTTTTAGGGGTGAAAAAAAGTATCAACTCATGGTAATTTTGGTTCTACCATCACTGGACCTGCATCCCTGGCTTCAAACAGATCATTAGAGTGATGTGGAGTGAGCTGGCACAGGGGAAATCATTTGTTATAGTTCATAACAAACTACGATAGTTGATGATTGGTCTGAGGGTGTGGGACAAGGATCTCCCTTCATTAGACAAGAATATGGAGGCTCTAAAGAGAGTATCGAATGGTTAGAAACTCGTTTGGAGGAGGATTAGAGTGACTCTATGTTTAAGGAGATCAATGATAGAAAAAACTCCTGGGTGGAGATAATCCTTAAGCAGGAATGCGAGCCTCAAGAAAGACCATGGATCAAGTGGCTGAAAGAAGTTGATAAGAACTCAGCTTTCGTCCTTGATTTCTTAAAGGAAAGAGGGCGCCCCATTTCACCGAATGTTCTGGTTGATGATAGTACGTACATGGATGATGGAGACATGGTGGGGAGAATGGCAGATATATTCTTTAAAGATATCCTGGATGATCCTAACCTGAGGATGGTCATGGGGTATCATAGTGGCACTCTGGAATTATGGGAAGCCGTGGCTCCCTAAATCTATAACAGGGACAATGAGTGCTTGGAAAAGATCTCTGATGTGGCGGAAATCCACTCGACCATGTTGAATCTCAATCCCAAGAGCTCCCTGGGCCTTGAAAGTTTTCCAGGTACATTCTACAAGGATTCTTGGGTGCTTGTTAAAGATGATATCACTGCTTCTATTCAAGTATCTTTTCAAGATGGTATCCTCTCAAGGGTTGTATGTGCCACAAATCTAGTGTTTATACCGAAAGTAAAGGATAAGTCTTCTCCCTTGCACGATAGACAAGTGAGTATTTTTAATTTCACTTAAAAAATCCTTGTTCGTATCCTCAACTTGAGGCTGTTGAAATTTCATCCCTGATTGATTTCAATTGAACAAAATGGATTTTTTAAGGGCTGACCAATTCAAGGTGCTATCAACATGGATCAGGAGCTTCTAAGAGACATTAACCTAAGGATTCATGGCTTGAATATGGATATTAAACTGAATATGAATAAGACGTATGAGATGATCAATTGTGGATTCAATAACTAAGTATTTATAGCGATGGGGTCTCTCATATGGCCTCATTCATTATCTTTATATGCTATATCTCCTCTTTGATTATTGTCATTTTCATGGGAAGGACTCAAGGTTTTCTGACCATTGTGTATGACACTATTAGATGCCTCATTAATAGAGGTCTATCCAATGGTGATTTATTACCATATCATAGGAATTGAAACATTCCTTCCATTTACAACATGAGTTTCGCAGATGATACTATGATCCTTATTAATGGTGGAAGGAGATATGCCAATGGTATTAAGAAAATCGTTTGGAAATATTGCTATTGGAGTGAGAAGTTAATCAATAATTCCAAAAGTAATCTCTACATCCCTATTTAATGTTCTCATAGCATGGTGTCTTCCCTTTGATGGAGTCTTGATTTGTAATGTGGGTCCTTCTCCATGGATTACCTCAGATTACTAATCTCTTCTGGGAAGCTTTGGGTCCATGAATTTGATCATATTGTGAGCAAGATCATAGGTCTGGTGGTCAATTTAAAGAACCACTACCTTTCAATCAGGGGGAGGATCGCCCTACATAATATCATATTGTCATCTATTCCCATATATTCCATGGCCTCCACTAATGTGATTAAGGTTTTCATTATAACTATTGATAAAAGTTGGGCATGTTTTGTCTGGGATGACTGTTCTAAAGGGAAGAACTACAAAATCAGGTCGGATGTGATCGATGGAAAAACCATATGGGGAATGTCTATTTCCCAAATATATGTGGATGATGAAGAAGATATTGGGGTCACAGTTCTCCCTACTGGTCAAACATTACCCACACATCAACACCATCAAACATAATTGTCACTGGATTGTGGGGAGGGTAATATTATCTTATTGAAGCATAACTGAGTGAGCACTATTATTAGGTTTCTAGGTTTCTCAGCCCTCTTTATCTCATTTATGGAATCTATCATCCATCCCTTATTCATCAAATCTGTTCTGGATATAGAGCAGCATGAGATCATTGATTCGGTTGTCATCTCCTCTGAACCAGACAGGTGCGTGTTCACTGCTTCCTCCGGATGGAATTTGTTTTCCAAGGACAATTATAGGCTCTTATCTCTACAGGTCTCTCATCATAATAGTAATTCCATAGTTTGGTGTTACAAGATCCTGCCGAAATATAATTTTCTAACATGGAGTATCAGTAATCACATAGTGTCTAGGAAAGTGAAGGTTAAGAAGCCAGGTACTTTAATGGAATCCTAGTTTCACTGTTGTTGTCACTAGTAGGAAGAGAGGATGGCTGATCTGTTCTTTGAATGTGAGTTAGCCCATGATGTAAAGACCTTATTTGGGGACCTCATGATGTTCTCCTCACCTTCACATAGTAATGTTTCATTTCTGTATAAATGTATTTATGGTTCTAACACTTTGGATGTATAAGGAATGGAGATGTGAGTTTTCCTCAGTGCAGGGTGATGGAGCCTGTGGCAATCCAGGAACCAAGCTCAGTTCGAAGGGGCTTCTCCAACAAAGAGGTCCATGATTTAATGCATACGAAACCTGCTGGTCAATCTAGTTGTGCGAATCAATAACTGGAAGGAGGCTCCATCTTTGAATCTTCCACGGGTCAGTGCTCATCCCGATAGTTCCTTTTACAATAGACCTAAGGGGCATTAGGTATTCTAGCATCCTCCGATTTGGGGCTTTAAGCTCAACTTAGATAATTTGTGTTTACTGGGAGATATGAGATGAGGGGTAGTGGTTTTAGTTTTTTTTTCTAGTGCTGTGATTTCATTTTCGACATATTATGGGAATGAAACGTCAATTCATATTGAGGACAATGCTATGGATACTAAATTATCACTTTTCATGAAGGGGAATATTACCATATCTCAAGTTGATACCGATTCTCTGGTTCTTCATGATGCTCTGCATGGAAAAGGACATATACCTTGGTCGATCATCTACATGGTTAGGAAATTACATACCCTCCTCAACAATATTAGGGTGATCCATACGTGGCATGAGTGGAAAAAATGTTGTGGATCATTCTTCATCCCTAGAAAACATGAGCTCCAACATCACCTACTTCCCTTCGATCAATTTCGTAAATCCCAAGGGGGTTGACACGATTAGAGGGAATTCACTCAGATTTATATTACTTTAGACCCCTAGACCCTCTGTTCCCTTGTTACTTGTTTCTTGTTTCTTTTCTCTTCCTATATTTCTTGTTCTAGTTGTTTGTTCCTTTTCCCCCTCTGTGAGTAAATTTTTTTGTTGGATTAATGAAGTAGATGTTAACTATAGTGTTTAATGTCATGTGGTGAGGATGAATAGTATTCTTTAGTTTCAATTCATGCTACTATGACCTCATGTTGTTATGTTTATCATCATGCTACAATTAATATGATTCAACATAGTTTAAAACTATACAAAATGAATGTATATAGTTTTATACCATTTAACCTATTTAAACTAAAATAAACATGGTGTTATTACACAATGTATTTCTTTAGGAACCATTCATAGTTTTGAGTCGTAATGAGACCCACATACCTTGATATCAATGAGTAAGCTCTGTTTGATTTGACCTTGTGTATGGAGTAAGGTACCTCCAACTTTGGGTAATGATTTAGAGGCCTTATTCCTAGTATAATTGGATTTCTAAAGACCAATACCAATTCTACTAGGACTAGTGAAAAGAGTAAAACCTTATTGTTTAAAGATCACGCTAATTGATTCTGATAGACCTCTAAGTGATGAATGGTTTGTAATATATTTTCATAAATGGTTGGATTTGATATTCTATTTCGTATATAGATTCTCGATTATAGGATAAAAAAATTGGTTCTTCTTTCCATCAGTATGGTATGAGGGACAACCACTATGGTAGCGATGATAGTGTTGATGAAGCTTATAATGCTTTTGTAAGTGATTTCTTTGTGATGGGTTTCCCCTTCCCATTTGGAGAAGAAATTCATATCATTAAGGATGTAATTGAAATGATTGACAATAGCGGGGGGATAAGGCCCAACTATATCCATTTCCAACTTGGAAAATGGAATAGTGTATTTGGATGTATGTTTTAACTCCAAGTGTTGGAAGATGAAATTGGGATTCACTTATAAGGGATAAAACTTCATGAAGAATTCTATGAAATCATCCGTCATCAAAAGACAAAAGTATCCAAGTCTTTAGACTTGATCAGAAATCCTGTATCATAACTGGTGGGAACCATATTATATTACATGAACATAATCTTTGATAGCCACAATATCTTCTACGTCAATTCATTTTAGAAGTATTCCATTGAAGCCTTACTTGCAGGGAACCATCTAGTGAATCGGGAGATCCAAGGGTCAAATTGAAAACTCATCGGTAGATTTTCACTCACTCAGTTCTATCCGATTGATGTACTCCATTTTGGAGGTATTTTATGATATGTTCCATCAATTCTATGGTAGGACCATATGGATCTTGGATGGGTCTGACTTCGTTAATCTCATATGTTCTAAATTGAATAATGGTGAGACCATGCAATAATGGGAAATGTTGATGAATGTTTGTCCTGGTTTAGATCTTCAATAGAAGTGGCTATATTTTCCAATAAATAAGATTGGGAGTTTTGTGATCACTAGAAATGAGTCAATGTTGTATCTAATGAGAATTATATTATTAACTCTCATATATAATCACAGAGGAGAATTATATCCTATTTTTGATTGTATAATCACTGTTGATCCTTTTCATTACCAACAAGGAGTCACCTTTCACCTCCAAGTCGTTCACTAGAACCTAGTGTATCAACTCTAGACCTATAGATATTACCCATTATTGTTGGTAATTCCATCTGATAATAAAAATAAGTCCCAAACACTTCCTTGTAGAAGGATATACAAAATATTTCTACCCCCAATTTTTTTTGACCTTAGGGTATTCTATTTTATTCACTATTAGACTCCTAGACACACCGTCAAATTAAATTTCTCACGTTTAGGGGCAGTACTGAACAATAAATATCCCTTAATTAGAATGTTGAGTTTCTAATGACATATCTTCTATAGTGGGGTTCTTGGTGAGGAAGTTTTCTAGGTCATGTACATTCAATTGTTTCTAAGGAATGAGCTATATATTTAACTTATTTAAAATAATTTTCCATCATGACAGATGTCATGTTAGTATAGGATGAATAAGGATAAATATGAATCGGTTACTGTAGGAGAGTCTAAGTGGACCTCATGATGCTGTAGATAGTTCCCCATCTTCTAAAACATAATGATTAATTCGATAAATCTTGTTATCGATATTTTAGTTATGAGTCTCAGTGTCAATCATTGTATGAATAAGATAATAAATGGTATTTCCTTTCGCTGAATAATTATTTTGTACAACTAAGACACCTGGTTATTAGTATGAGACCATCATTGAAATAATTATTGGATTTACCACTACGCGTTTCATTCAAAATAGTGGAATCGACATGTATTTCTTAATAGTGTCAAAAAATTCTTGACTGCCATTGATCCTCAAATATGTGACTCCCTTCATCAACATTAGGGTTAATGGTAGGCTCTATCTTGCAACATTTTCAACACAGTTACAGATATAGGCCAAGTTTCCCTGATGTCCTCTCAATTTCTTCATGTTTCAAGGAGGTTCCATGGTAAGGATAGATATATTCATCATGATAAACTTAAATAGCGTGATGACATACAAAAAATTTGAGAAAGTTCCATAAGTTTACACAAAAAAGAAAATTTTAAGGGGTTCATCTTCAGGTTATGTTGTAATAGCTTGTTGAAGATGGTTTCTAGTTCAGGAAAGTGGTTAGAAAGATCTTGGGACTTGACCACCAGATCATAAACATTTCATTATAAAATTTCCCCAAAAAGGCTTGATGATTTGATTCATGGAACACTGGTACGGGGAGCCATAATTCATTATACCAAAGGAAATACATGATAGAAAAATACCCCTTGGGGAGCTATGAAAGATGTGGATTATTCATCTTATAGTTACAACTAGATTTGGTTATACCCAGAGTATCCATCCATGATGGCGAGGAATTTTTAACTAGTCATCACATCAATAAAGAGTTCTATGATTGGAAATGGGAATTCATATTTGGGATAATGCCGATTGATATATCTAAAATCAAAGGATAATCTGATTTTCCCAATTTTATTCTTTACTGGGATGTTTTTGGCCAGCTATTTCAGATACTATACCTCTCAAATGAAGTCAAATGTGATGATATTTTCCACTTTAGACAGAATTTTTGGAGGAAAGGTTGGGTTTGTTCTTTTTGCTTCTTATGTGTATCCCTTGATCTCTTATTGAAAACCCAAATGATGGTTGGCCACCTCTAGGTAACGGCCTAGCATCCCTATGCAATTCTAGGAAAACACATCATAGTGTTTCCTTGTGAATGAAGTATATATCTCTAGTTATTTGGAATTCATATCAACACTAATCTGGTTATGTCATGGATATTCGCATGTACACATATTTATCACTTCGATTTTATCCAAAGTTGTGTAGACACCTTCTTCAATGTCCGAAGGGTAATATATAAGATATTCATCTTATTCTTATTCCTTACATTTGACATTAGATACATCTACTTGTAGGGTAAGCGATGAAGCATGAATCTCTTAGATATATGAGGAGTTGGTATATAGACATCCAAAAAACAAATCTATCTCTTTTGGATTTATAAGTGAAGTGGTCCCTCTTTGGAGTTTCGCAGAGTAGATGATGTGTTGGGAGTGAGTATTTTTTCTCCCATTATTGTGAAATCCACTTATATTAAACCTTATAGAAATGGGATCTATTGAAGATCTTGGGAATGAATGACGGATTTTTTATATAGGCTTTCATAAATACTTGCAGAGTTAATAGCTTCTCATGCACAATCAGGTTTAGTTTTCATGACAGCAATTACGGAAGCCACTAAATGAGTTATTTAATTTGGTTCCACCATTTCAATTGGATTAATGGGAAGTACATAATTTATAATGAGCTACATTAAATGATTAATCAGGATCATCTCTAGACCATTAGGGGAACTGATTCGAGTGATATCATGAGCCATGGACTATTTCCTCATTTTTGGTAGAATCATGTGTCAATGTACAATGAATGACCAGATTTGAATGAGGCATATCACCATAAAATGTACCAATTTGAACATTGAAACAATATTTGAATAATTAATAGTATGTTGATGTAATGAATGAATGCTAACGTATTTAAGGGCTTCCCATAAGAATATTGAAAGTTCTATCTTTCCGAATGACCATATATTCTTAGTCGGACTAGAGTTCCCCAAACTGAGTTTAGAGTGTAATATCACCATTATGTTATTTCTCATTATTTTCATAAGTATATAACATCAGTGTAGAGGGAGAAAAGTGAGATTCAGTGAGAACCATTTAATGAAGTGTCCGAACTAGAATGTGGTTGACTCCTAAGAAACTATCAATAACCGTTCATCGGATATTAGTGTCATTTACCCTACCAGATATATAGTATGTCCTGATGTTTTATAATATAAGAAATCCTCATCCTGGTATATTAAAGGGATGAAAACATGAAATTATTTTGGATCATTCTCTACAAGATGAACTTCATTAGCAACTACCTCAACATCAATATCCCAAGGTCTTGACAAGGCCTCTATGAGTGCTTCTCGAAGGTGTTTTAACTGAATCAATGAATCCAAGATAAACAGTTTTGATAGAACATGGTCCATTTTCCTAAAAAAATAACATTTATGATCTATAGGCCTACAATTCCATGCATGGTTATATTATTTTATAGGCACTTTGGGATATTATTTCTCTGAATTAGATGGACTGTTCCTTGGAATAATAGTTTAAATCCCATCCATTACTTGTGAATTAGGTCATATGGGTCTCCCCACAAGCTAAAGATTATTATGTGATAACCAATCCTCTATTAGATATTCTAGGATGATCATTTTAGAGAGGAATATATCATGTGTAGGGGAATTCCTTTATTTATGCGGATTTTTATGGAGGTCTCTCCAATGATTTTTGGCCACGTAAAATATTCGATCACGAGTGTGGTTGGTGTAGTGAATCCTTGCATGACGACGCCTCCCCCCTAACCTATCCCTTGAATGATTATCCCCCCAGTTACTCAATCAAGATTGGGTAATTTAGGTTCATACTCATAGTCTTCACCTATGAATGGATCCATTAAGTGAATTACATTAGTGGTGCCAAAGATTAACTCATTGTGTGATAAATATTCCATTTCGAAGGTTTATTCTTGCTGAACCATTTGGAGGGGTTGTACCCATGTTTTGAGGAATAACATCCTGAATTCTTTCACTTTTAGGGATAATATTTACCTTTACATGAGGTCATATTCATTTTTCTAATTATTATACATTCATACAAGTCACTTTTTGGAGGATTGGACTTTAGAGGATTGGGATTTGGATTTAGATGGATTTGCTACAGTAGCTGAGGTCGGGGGAATAGTTGGAAGTTTTATCATTGATCAGAGAATAACATGCGTATGTTTTATCATTTTTCAGACCATTTAGTCACTAAAACTCTAAATAACTTTTCATTTTACGTCAATCCACTCCTCTCCCCCCTTCAGATTGGTTGGAAAATCACATGCTACTTGGGAAGAAATATATATTAGTTTAACATACCTAAAGTCCACCATATTGTTTTGTAGGTATCTAAAAATACAATAAAGGATGGAGTTACCTAATATATTATGGAAGTGTAAACAGTTTGGGAGATAATTTATGCCATATTTTATAGGCTTCTTGGGATTTGGAAACCTAACTACGATGTTTTCCCATATAGAGATGAAGTATCTGTGAACATGGTTATTTCAAAATGAATAGACCTTGTTTTTCATCTCCTAAAAAATTTTATACCTTTGATCTCTATGGTCACCTGGACAAGGTGTCTAGTTTTTTAGATACCCAAGAGGTAGATCCCAATGATATGGTGTGAGCATTGATATAGGAGCATGAAATTGTTCCTTCTTGGCGGCCTATAATTTTTATGTTCTCCTTCCAAGAGTTGACAGAATTACATAGTAATTTGATTTGGTCTCTATGATGGAATTTTACACGTATTGAGAAATTTAGAGAAGGCACTGAAAGTCCCCTACATATTTCATAGGGATTAATAGTGTACACAAGTTGTCTTGAAGATATTCTACATTTATGGAGAATTACGCTTCTTGAGAGAGTGTTTAGTTCAAGGAGTATACCAATCCTTTCCACTGAGCATTTAAAAATGAGACCCTTTCATTCTCCCCTTTTTTATATCTCACGAGTTCAAACAAGTTTTTCTGATGTAGTATTGAGCTAAACTGAAATATAAATTTTAGACAAAGTCCTTCAGATCAAGTTATTAACAGGGAGTTCAAACTTGTCTACCACACGAAGGCTGGTCCTTACAGTGATTGTATTAAGCACATGAGTTTCACCAACTCATAGTTTTTAGGGGTACACATAATGGTATCACAATGAGAGAGAAATTCACAATGTTCTACTCTGTATCTACTGATCTGAAAAATATTTGAAACATTAGATTCCCAAAGAAGGGTGAGGGAAGGGTCAGAGGAACCAATTCGGGTCATGCCTTCTTTTCTAATAGTATTAGTGCACCCATTATTCCATCTATTCAAATAGATCCATTAGTGACTCAATATTGTTCAAATCAATCAATGAACATTTGGAAGAGTGAAAAGATGAACAGGTGTAGCGGATGGATCTTGATTGGTTGTGGTGGAAGGTAGGTCCACTGGCGGTGGTGCTGCTGGTATCTTTCTTGGATGACCAACAGGGGATGGTTTTTGAGGTATTGAATTATCCTATTATATTTGTGCATCTAATAGATTAAACTCTTGATATAGTATTATGAGATTCAAATATATGGGTTGATATCCCATGTTGAGCAGATGTTCTATATCTTCTTTAGTTGCTGCGGAAAACCCTCTTTATTGAGGTGATCAAGCTAAATTGAATGTTAAGGATTTTCATACAGAGCATATCTTGGAAAAAGTCAACCTCTAAGTGATTATTCATTGAGTCACCTTAAAATTTTCATTTCTTCCACTTGCTAAGAAAACCATTCCCCTAAAAAATGGATTTACAATCGTTAGGAGGTAGGTGAGGTACAATTTGACCCTTACCTAATTCCCTACAAGTATAATTTTTATGATGTTGTGATGCATTGTTTTTGGGATTTCCCATATTTAGGGAAATCCTATGGTTCTAGGTATGAATAAATCCTTCATTTTCTTTAGTGTGGACGACTTCAAAAAAAAACAAATTCCTTTTGAGAATCATCTAAATTGGCCTCATGTTCTGTACAATATTTGAGAGTCTTATTGATGACCATCACTTTTGTGTAATGAATTATAGGATTTATATCATTGTCTTCGTGTCATTTTCTGATTCTAAGTCCTCCATAGGCCCTTGTCCCACCTTTTTCTGATTCTATTGGAGCTTATTGGTGGAAAATAATCCAAAATGAATCCCCCAATAGTTCTGTCATGCAAATTCCAATCGAAGGCACCAAATCCTAAGATGGTGTGAATAGAGAGGATCCAGATAGCATATTATTTATTTACTCGGGAAGAAATATTTCTACTGATGAGGGGATTATTGGGGTGAAAAATCCCCAAACTCTAATGGTAGTTTTTGTTCCTATTCTCCTTCCAAAAACATTTAATCCTGATTTTATGGTCCCAAGGGTTGGGTTGAAAATCACCCCCAGTCTTATGGATAGGGCTGCTCCGAAATTAGCATGGCTGATATTAGTGTGTTTATCTATTTTTATTTTTTTGTGTTTTTTCGAATCATTGGTTGGGAGAATCATTCGACATACACATGGATCAACCATTTGGAAGAATGATGCACTATTTCTGATATTTTGTTCCATATGATTGATAACATTTTCTAAGATTTAATATTGTTTGATATTATTATATTCTTGAGGTAATTGTATTTCTACAACTTTTTTTCTTCTGGCCAGGCGTTGATGAGGGTCGTTCAGGGCCTATTTCTGTTGAGAATTTATCCATTCATATAAAATGTATTTTTTTAATACATACAAATGGTATGAGTTTTATTGATAAAACATTTGGTTATATTTTCTTATTATGAATCATTGTGAAATGTAACGCTACATGTGAACCTCATCCTCTGACACAAAAAACATATGGGGCATCATTGATCGACTTTTACAACCTCATGAATATGCTAATGATTGTGCAATAAAGGGTTCCTAGTTGTTTTTTCAATCAATTTATTTCATGAATCAAAGAGATATTCCAACTATATTTTTTTCTACAAAACTTCTATTTCAATGATGCGACATTGATACATGTCATATGTTAGTAATTTGTTTTCAAGTGACGATGATGTTTCTATATGTAATGAAGGATTTCATGAACAATATCTTCCGAAAAATACCTCTAAATTTTTCTATTGAGGATTGTAAAATGTCTAGAACATGACTGTTAATTCATTATTAAACAACTATTTTCTTCAAGTTTAACATATCTTCACAATCCTTTTCCAGATGATCCACTACCAGATCACACCAAAATAGGCATTTTCCTGCAAATTTATAAAAACCAGTAAGATATGTAGGGATTTATTCTATTGCACTTGAAGTTAGGTAGACCATGGGTGGTTCATAGAATGACCATCACCTTAGGATATCTTCTGGTTAAGAAATGATTTAACCTACCAGTGACAGGGTATTGGAAATAAATTACCTTGTTTTAACAAGTTACCCATGATATGAGGGATTTCTCGATAATACATTGATTATTAGAGGATTTTCATCACAAAATGAGATACTAATACATAGAGAACTTTAGTAGAAAATGAAATCATGTTGAGAACCATCATGGGTTTTTACAGAAAAAAGAGGACCCTCTTGTTCCCTATTCTTCCAGCCACACATAGTGTAACTATGGATCTCTTGATTACATGGGATCTTGAGATCGATCAGATTGTAAATAATTATCAAGAATTCATGGTGATGTGCCTGAGGTGGGACTTCAAAATTACTACTACCTCTCTCATAATTTGTTAATAGGATAGTAAAATATTGACCATCCATAAAGAATCATATGAAGGCATTATTAACTCCAACATTATGTAGATCCAAATCACATATCATCTCTTATATCACCAATCATTTTTACAGGACTTCTTGTTGGATGGCTTATTACAAGTGGTTGGGGGCAACTTACTAGGATAAGTGGTTAGCATGGGTAGGTTTTTATGCCAACCTTGGAGTTTCCATTGGGATATGATAGTTATATATAGTTGGAGTGGGTGTATGTTCTCGATCCACTTGCCTGTATAATATTATAGATTTAGCCTCTTGACCCTCCTCGACTAGAGTAGAGGTATGTATCAACTTTAGGGTGACATGTTGATGAGCTACCCCAGTTATTGGGATAGTTTTATGTGTCCATACATCATGCACTAATTTCTTCACCATTATGATGTCTTGGAATGTCTATAGGATGTGGGTATATATTCATGTTGAACCATCTGGAATTATGTTGCTTTATTGTGTTTTGATAACCTCGACAATTCTTTCTTTATATCTTGAATGCTTAATACATTCCAAATATATTTTAATATATGTTGTTACCTTCATTATGCTTAAATTAAGTCTTTTGAATTTTCCGATATATTTTTACTATGACTTTACTCATTCTGCAAAGTGAATGCTCAAACAGTTTTTCAGCAACCATTACAAACTAGCTACCGATACAGAGTAGAGCAACCGTTAGACAGTAGCTACCATCAGAACAAATAGCTACCTTTACAAGCTAGCAATCGTTATATCTCACATCGATTGATACAGTTAAGTCTACTGATATGTTGGACCTACCGCTATAAGGGAGCTACCGATATGCTGAAGTCCACCGTTATGCAAAGTCTACCGATAGAGAGCTACTGCTACTATTACAAGGCAGAGCCAAAGATAACAATAGAGAGCTACCGCTACCGTTACAAGGCAGAGCCATAGCTACCGATAGAGAGATACCACTACCGCTACAAGGCAGAGCCACTGCTACTGATAGAGAGCTACCGCTACCGTTACAAGGCAGAGCCACAACGACCGATAGAGAGCTACCGCTACCGTTACAAGGCAGAGCCACAACTACCGATACAGAGTTACCGCTACTGGTAAGGGCAGAGCCACCGCTACTATTACAAGTCCACCGCTACTGATACATCAAGTCTACCGACAGACAATCCAACTGTTACAAATGTCTACGGATACTAAGACCTACAGACACCTACTGTAACACAATTCTACCGTTATCATGAGCAACCGTTCAGAGACAGAACCCCGACATGCTTTAATTATTTATTATTGTTTAACTTAACCAATGGTCATATTAGGTATATATTAATTCACTGACATATTATTAATGTATGTTTTGTTGGATGTCTGGAAACCGTACCTCATACCTGAAAAAAGAAATCATATCTTTTGCCAGAGCTCGTGCTTTAAAAGAAGGATGCCGTTGTCAAACTAAGATATACACACACGCGTATACACACAAACAGATCAGAGAGTTGAACACGTGCTGTGAATAGGTTGCCACCGCGCTGAACAAGTGTAGAACACTCGAGCTGGTGTACATGAAGAGAGACGACTGAGCTTACAAGAAGGTCACCTACAATCGTGCGTACCAGAGAAGAGATGAGAACAAAAAGAGAACATCAACTCAATAGCTTCTTCAACATTCTATACATCTGGAAGTCAAGGAAACAGATGATACTCTGATTTCCAGACAAAAACCAGAAGAGGACTCAGAGCGAATTCTGATCAATCAAAGGAGTCCAGAACTGCACGTAAATCACTAGAGACATTTCTAAAATCAAAAATATTTTGTCTGTGATTTATCATTTTACATATTGAGAAGTGTCTGTTATATGCTGTATTTTACACACACACTATCTCCTGTTCCATAACTGGAGGATTTGTAAATCCTCACTCAACTCTCTTAATTCTTTTATTTCCCACTGGGATAGTGGTAGAGGTCATGTGACCTGGACAGCTGGTTGCTGTTGTTTCTGTTCCCACAGATAACAGTGGTAGAGGTCTTGGACCTAGACAGTTGTATATTGTTGTAATCCCCGATCCAGGGTGTGGATCATCTTTTTATAAAATCTTTTGAGAGGACTAAGTCTCGGCTTGAGACTGAACCTCTTGGTTATATCTGTTGTGCTATATCTTTCGATGTTTTTATTCCGCTGCAAATTTATTTAAAACCAAAACTGTTTTAAAGTCACTTTGATAATTAAATTCACAAGTGTTTATATTAGTTGTAAATCAGTAAGTTGGTTTCAAAAGTTAATCAACCTTTTTGTTTTGATTAACTGTGAAATAACCAATCCCTTGAGAACCCAACTGAACCCTTACTTTGATATAAATTCACTACAGTTTAATTTAGTATTTTATTAGTGGGATTTTAAGACAATGTTTTAAAACAGAATTTTTAATTGGAACTCAATTCACCCCCCCCCTCTTGAGTATCCCCTCCGACCAACATTTGGTATTAGAGGTTGTTAAAATATTTTCTAAAGTACTCTGTTTTTCAACTGTGATTTTAGTTGTATTTTAATGTTCTTAAAATTTCTGTTATTTCTAAATTTTTATCTCTTTAAATTCTTTGCTTTAATTTAGATATCATGGACAATAGAGCTGAAGGTGTTGCTACCAATAGACCACCTTTTTCAATGGCACCAACTATGCTCAGTGGAAAATCAAGATGAAAATTCATTTAGAGAGCATGGGTTTTGATATTTGGACTGCTATAGAATCTGAATACAAAATACCAACTACTGGTAGATCTACTTGGAATGAAGCTACTAAGATAGCCTACAATAATAATTGTAAATCTATGAATGCTTTGTACTGTGCTCTAGGAGATGAGGAATTTAATAGAATATCTGCTTGTAAAACTAGATATGAAATTTGGGATACCTTAGCTGTTTCTCATGAAGGAACAACTAATGTTAAGGAGAAGATATTGAATACATATACTATTAAGTATGATAATTTTAAGATGAAGCCTAATGAACCCATTTCTGACATGTATCTCAGGTTTCATGAAATTTTCAACATAATGACTTCCATGGGAAAGGATGTTCCATCAAAGGAACAAATTATGAGAATTCTAAGATGTCTACCTGAAAGATGGAGGGGGACTTCTGTCTCAATTAGAGAATTGTGTGACACTAGAGAACTGCCAGTCAAAGAACTAATTGGAAAACTGATAATGTATGGAGAGGAACTCAAGGTGAACAAAGAAGAAGATGATGAACCTAGGAGGAACTCTATTGTCTTCAAAACTACAACCTCAAAGAATAAGGACAAGGAAAATCTTCAAGCTATCAATGAAAGTTCAAGCTGTGAAGACAGTGAGAGTTATTCTGACAGTGATGCTGAGATGGCTCACATTTCCAGAAGGTTTAAGTAATTTTATAGGAAGAAGAAGTTTTTCAGAAAGTCAAACTGCAAAGGTAATTATGACAACAAAGGACATTGGAAAAAGGATTGGAAGAAGCCTGATAAATCAGATGAAGTTGTCTGTTATGAGTTCAAAAGGAAAGGACACATAAAAGAAGGCTGTCCAAAGATGAAATACAAGAAGAAGTATGAATACAAGGACAACAAGTATAAGAAATCCATGAAGGATACTTGGAGTGCTTCTGAGGACAGTTCTAGTGAATCTGAAGTTTTTGAAACTGAACACAGAAACAAGGCGAACATGTGTTTTATGACAAACACTTCTAAGGTAACTTCAGAAACTCCTGTTTCTAAATCATATTATTCTTGAGATGATTCTGAATGTGATAACATTTCTAAATCTGAACTGTTTGAATATTGTGATATGTTAGAAGAAACCTGTAATGAACTGAAAGAAAAATACAAAGGTTTAATGAAACAGTATGCTTTAACTGTTAAACATGAATCTGATTTTGATATTGAAATGGAAAAGAATGCTCAGTTGCTTAAAGAGAATACTGAACTAAAATTGTCTAATGAGAAACTCAAGAAAGACTTAGAGAAATTTACCAATGGTAAAGATACTCTTACTCAAATTCTAGGTAAGAAAATAGAACCTAGATACACTATAGGTATAGGATACCAACCTGGACTAAGGAAAATTACCAAAACTAGAATCATTCCTAAATCTAGACAGAATGTAGCTAGCTCATGAAATTCATATGCTTCAACTAGTTATATTCATAGTTATGGATCTAATAAGGTTTATCTTTCAAAATCTGTTGATTCTAGAAATTTTATGAAACCCATTTGACACAAATGGGTACGTAATGTGTTATTGGATAACCTGTCTGGACCCAAGAAAATCTAGGTTCCAAAATCATTTCCTGTTTAAATCTGTGATGTAGGAAACCTGCTTAAAGAGCTCTTGTAAAAAGACCTGGTACATGGACAATGGATGTTCAAGACATATGTTAGGAGAATTCTCATGCATTAAAAGCTTAGTCAGAGTTGATGGAGGGTTTTTCACTTTTGGTGATAACTAAAAAAAAAATCATCGGCTTAGGCCAGATTGGTAACACTGACTCAGTATTAATTTCTAAAGTTTTATTTGTTGATGGACGTAAATACAATTTGTTAAGTATTTCTCAGTTATGTGATGATGGTTTTAATGTTAAATTTGAAAATTTTTCTTTCAATGTTTTTAATTCTAAAAATGTTTTAGTGTTTGCTGCTTTGAGAAATGAAAATGTTTATGCTGTTGATTTAAATTCTTTAGCTAAGAAAAATATTACTTTTTAAATTCTTTTCATAAAGAGTCTTGGATTTGGCACAGAAGATTAGGACACTACAATGTACATTCACTTAGAAAACTTCCTAGGAAGAACTTAGTTAGAGACCTACCCAAACTTGAATTTCTCGCAGACAAAGTTTGTAATCCCTATCAAAAGGGAAAGCAACATAATGTTTCTTTTAAATCAAAGAAAGAAGTGTCTACTTCTCAACCACCCGAGTTGGTTCACATGGATTTATTTGGACCTTCAAGATTTTCTAGTTTAAATGGGAAACATTATGTCTATGTTCTTATAGATGACTATTCTAGATATACTAGGGTATATTTTCTAGCTCACAAAAGTGAAGCTTGTTCTTTCTTTGTAAAATACTCCAAGTCTGTAGAAAACCATAGTGGACTTAAAATTAAAACTCTGAGAAGTGATCATGGCTGTGAGTTTGAAAATCATGAGTTTGAATCTTACTGCTCACACAATGGCTATAGTCACAATTTCTCTGCCCCTAGGACACCCCAGCAAAATGGTGTAGTAGAAAGGAGGAATAGAACCCTGCAAAAAATTTATAGGGCTATGGTTAATGAGTATGACCTACATGTTTATTTTCGGGCTGAAGCTGTAAATACAGCTTGTTATGTTATTAATAGAGTCTTGATTAGAACCGTTCTTAAGAGGACCCTTATGAGTTGTGGAACCATAGGAAACCTAATGTTAACTACTTCAAAGTTTTTGGCTACAAAGTCTTTATTCTTAATACTAAAGATAATATTGAAAAGTTTGCATCCAAGAGTGATGAAGAAATTTTCCAAGGTTACTCTATTTCTAGTAAAGCCTATAGAGTGTTTAATAAGAGAAACAAATGAGTGGATGAATCTGTTCACATCAAATTCGATGAAACTGATCCACATGAATCTAAGACCTCTCTTGAAAATAATCAAGATGATCTCTCTATTTTGAACCCTAATGATAAAGACAATGGACCTGTAGTTAAAACTTCCAGTTCTGGAAATCTTCCAGAACCTGCTTCTGTTGAACCTCAACCTGTTGATGAACCTGAAATCTCTAGCCCTACCTTTTCAAGACCAACTAGGATTCTAAAGAACCATCCTTTAGATGCTGTTTTAGGAAATATAGATAGAGAAACACAGACTAGAGCTTCTCTTAGAAATCAGGTTGAACATCAAGCCTTCTTTTCATAGCTAGAACCTAAAAATATCAATGATGCTATCAATGATGAATTCTGGGTAATGGCTATGCAAGAAGAACTAAATCAATTTGAAAGAAACAAAGTCTGGAAATTAGTAGATATACCTAAGGACACTATCACCATAGGCACAAAATGGGTGTTTAGAAACTAAGTTGATGAATCTGGAAACATCATTAGAAACAATGCTAGGATAGTTGCACAAGGTTATAATCAAGAAGAAGGAATTGACTATGATGAAACCTTTTCACCTGTAGCAAGATTAGAGGCTATTAGGATATTACTTGCCTATGCATCACATCTGAATTACATGTTATATCAAATGGATGTGAAAAGTGATTTTTTAAATGGTTTTATTGTTGAAGATGTTTTTGTAGAAAACCACATGGTTTTTCAAATCCTCATTTTCAAAATCATGTTTTTAAACTTTATAAAGCTTTATATGGTTTAAAACAAGCTCCAAGAGATTGGTATTAAAGACTTTCAAACTTTCTTATTTCAAAAGGATTTACAAAAGGAATAGCTGATTCCACTCTTTTTATAAAAATAATTTCAAAAGATGTATTAATAGTACAAATCTATGTTGATGATATTATTTTTGGATCTTCTAAAAATTATTTATGTACTGATTTTTCAAAGGCTATGCAGAATGAATTTGAAATGAGCTTAATGGGAGAGCTTAAGTATTTTCTTGGTTTACAAATTCTTCAAACTAATGATGGAATTATTTTAAATCAATGTAAATATACTAAGGATTTATTAAAACGTTTTGGTTTGGATAGTATTAAAGAAAGTGCTATACCTATGAGTACCACCTGTAAATTGGATGTTGATAAATCTGGGAAACCAGTTGATCAAACTAATTATAGAGGCATGATTGGGAGTTTACATTATCTTACTACTAGTCGACCAAATATTATGTTCAGTGTATGTATGTGTGCTAGATTTCAAGTTAATCCTAAAGAATCGCACTTTCTTTCTGTTAAAAAGATTTTTAAATATCTTAAGTATATTGTAAATTTAGGATTGTTTTATCCAAAAGGACAATCATTTGACTTAACAAGTTATTCAGATGATGATTTTGCTGGCAGTAAGTTAGATAGGAAGAGCACATCTAGAACATGTCAGTAACTTGGAAAATCCCTAGTATCATGGTGTAGTAAGAAACAGAACTCGGTTGCACTGTCTACTACTGAAGCAGAATACATCGCTGCTGGTAGTTGATGTGCAGAGACTCTATGGATGAAACACACACTACTGGATTATGGATTTGACTTTAAACATGTTTCAATCAACTGTGACAACACTAGTGCGATTAATATCTCTAAGAATCCTGTGTCTCACTCTATAATTAAACATATTGATGTTAGACACCACTTTCTAAGAGATCATTATCAAAGAGGTGATATAACACTCGTGTTCATAGGCACTGAACTTCAATTAGCTGATATTTTCACTAAGCCTTTAAGTTCAGAAATATTATGTTTCATCAAACATGAATTAGAAATGATAACTTTCCCTTGAAACCATTATGAAGACCTCACCGTTAGGAAGACCTCACCATTAGGAAGACCTCGCTGTTAGGGAGACCTCACCGTTAGGGAGACCTCACCGTTAGGGAAAGCCTCATCGTTAGGAAAGCCTCACCGTTAGGAAGACCTCACCGTTATGAAGATCTCACCATTAGAGAGACCTCACCGTTAGGGAGACCTCACTGTTAGGGAGACCTCACCATTAGGGAAACCTTACCGTTAGAAGACTTTACCGGTACATTTGCGCGCTGTATTTTTCTGAAAAACCGAGTCATCAAACTATTTTGTTTTATTTATGATTTATGTGATTTATGAGTCCTAAATGATATTAAAACTCGAACTAGACTCACTCAATCTCACCACGATCCTGTCTGCTCGAACTCTCCTAAACCTAAACCTCTCGACCTTTAGAACCCTAGCCTCAAATCCATAATGGACCGCATCAAGAGACCTCAGATGACTGATGGAAATGAAGCACCGATAGCGAAGAGAAAAAAAGTATCTAATACTGATGCCAGTGGAAGTGGCAGTGGAAGTGTAGCTCAGAGAAGACCAGTAAACCCACACCTATCAAAGCGCGAGATAGTTGTTGAAAAAGAGGTGTGTGCAGAATGGCTTATGGAAAGCAAGTCGTTGGTTCTTAGAGTGTTAGAAGAACAAGGTTGGCTAGAATGCTTCGCAAACAACAACGGACTTTATTATCTAGGACTGGTGAAATAGTTCTACAAATTTGTTCGTTTTGAAAAGTCTAAAGAAGAAAGAAGAATGGTTTCATATGTGAATGGTCAGGAAGTGTCGTTTACTTCAGGAGAATGGGATGAGAACCTAAGAGTCCCTCATGAGGGCGATTTCACTTATTATTCCACGTCTATACCTTTGACCAGTAACATGTTTCAATATGAAGATGATTTGCTGGAACTCATAGGGAATGGGACCCCTAGAAAGGTGATTGCTGCAGAGATGGAAGGAGAAGATAAGTTGTTATTTAAATTTATTCAGCATTTTGTTAGTCCGAGAAGATGAGACATTGCCACTTTAAGATTCCAAGACATATATGTGTTACATTTGCTGAAGCACAGTGTGAGAATCAATCTATGTAGATTGATTATGGTTCGGGTGGAAGAGATGCATAGACCGAAGTCAAAATCAAATGCCTTGTTTTTCTCAAAGCTAATTTATGTGATGCTGAATGCGAAGGAGATAGCTGGACCTCAGGATGAGCTGGTAGTCGTTAAGGATAACTTCTATATTACAAGAACTATCTGTAAATACATGAAATTCAGCTATAATCCTTGGAAGAAATCGTGTGTAAATGATGATGGAAGAATTTATGACAAGTTCACTCCTGTGGATCATCCGTCTAGACCAAAGGATGTGAGAGATCCTGGTCTTAGACCAGATGATCCAGAACCAGTCTACAGTGATGATGAAGATGAGGATGAAGAGACTTCATTTGAGGAAGGAGGAGACCCAAGCTTACCCCCTAGTCTTGTGCATCAAGTTATTTCTTATGGAGAAGCTAGCCCTCCAAAAGAACTACCAAAGAGAGAAACTGTCTTGAAGGAAAATGATTCAGAGACTACAGAAAAAGGAGAAGAATCATGCCAATATGTTTTCAAGGACACCTCTGAGGAGGATGAGACAACCGAATCTGATCATAGAGAAATTGATGCTGATGACGAAGCAGATGATGAGGAAAATGTTGAAAAAGAGCTCAGTTTGAGTCCTCTAATAGTCAGTACAGTCAGGATAGTACCTGATCAGTAAGACATAGTAGCAGCACCTGTTGATGAGAGATTCATTAATGACTCAGAACAAATGGCTACTGGATCTGCTATAATTGTAGAGGAAATTTCAAAACTATCTCAGGAAGAAGAGTTAAAAGAGATACCTAAGGAAATTGTTCCAAGTGAGGGAGAGAATCTTGGATCAGTATCAGTGTCATATGACATTGAAGTTTGGACATCAGATCCCGGATATATGATTCTTGGACTTTCTTATGGCGATTCTGATGAGGAAGATCTACCCCAAAAGGAGTCAGTTACCTTACATACTGTGGCTGACAATGTGGCAACCAAGGAGGATCATAAGTCTATAAAAGAAGAATTGATAAAAACAATAAGAGAATCAGTGGAAGATATGAAGAAAAGTATGGTTTAAGAGATGAAAATCATGCAACAATCCCTTGAGTTATCCATTGGATGTAGTGTGTCCAGTACTGTGAAAGAAATGGTGGATGAACATAATGTTTTCCACACTTAGATTGAGAGTTGGACATGAGATGTAGTTGCTTTTAGACAATCAATTGCTTCATTGACTGCTTTGAATAGTTCTCAATCCCAAGTGCACACTAACATTCGATATATCAAAGAAGTGGTCAAACAGTTTGGGGAAGTTTTCAAGACCTTTAAGAAGTCAATTAAAGAACATCTGAACAGTCAGGATGAACTTGTTCAGAAGGTTGTTAGTAGTCTGACTCACTCTTTCAAGGATACAGTGGCCTTCTCAATGAAACCTCTTCCCTCATCCAGCTCAAGTGTGAACCTTGACCAAATTCAAACTATTGTTCTTGAAGAATTGGCTAGGACCAGTCTCAGTGGTGCATCAGATACTCAGATTCTTGCTACCAATTGGGATGTTAGTAGTTTTGTTCGTGATCACCCGCAGGCAACTACTGCTACTCAAGAGGCAATCAAAAATAAGGTGGATTCTTATTTTGAAAATGTTTATACCAAGAACCAAATGACAAAGCATTTCAAGATTTTTATTGAGAATATGAAGTTACCTCCAGTTACCCCAGCCTTCAGAGAACGGGTTAGTAAGCTCAGGGAGCTTACTCCTGCTTTCGATAATTTTATTGAGAACAGAGATGATTTTGTATCTGCTATGGAGAGAGGTGGAAGCATCTTCATGGATTTCAGGAATCTCTTGCTGCCTTTCCTACATGTGGATGCTCGTACAGTTATTGTACCACCTGCCCTTCCACATTATGCCTCTCGAAGTACTCCTCAACTGACTCCAGTTCAAGCCATCGTGATCTTGACACCTTTGATCCCTTAGAGAGAGAAAAATTATAGATCTGGTACTGTTTCAGTTGCTGATCCACCAGTAGTTCTTTCAGGAATTCCCAAGCCTGCTGACTCTACCTCTATACCCTCTGCTGATCCCAAGGGAAAGACACCTGTTCAAGAGGACGATTGAGTGCTTCTAGCTATTTTTTTGAAGGGATTCATTGTATTTTTTGTACTTTTCTAACTTTCCCAAATGTATATTTTTCTTATCAATACAATACTTCATTCCTCTCTTCACTGTCTATTTTACTCTATATATTTTTTTTAATAGTCCTTCTCTTTTCTTTGATACCCTCCTTTTTGTTAATCACAAAGGGGGTGAAATTATTGGAAACATGTACCCCGAGAGCGAGAAAGAGAATGTTGTTCACCTAAGGAGACAAAGGAGGAAAAATCACTACTTTGGAGGAGAATTCTGTAGATAAATTGATAGGGGGAGGAATATGCAAATCTTTTCAAACTAAAGAATCTTTCTTGTGTTTTCCTCTGATACTATATTATTTCTTGATATATTCCCGTTTTCATATTTTTCTTCTGAGACTTTTTTTTGTTTTGATATCAATTCCTGAGTTTTTTTCTCTCTCTGATACTATAATGTTGATATAATACTTTGATATATATATTCTTTTCTCTGATATTACTTTATTTTGGCGTAGTTGTGATTATCAAAATGGGGGAGATTATTTAACCCTCTGGAATTAAGTTTCTTTATTGTGTTCTGATAATCCCAACCATTCTTTCTTTATATCTTGATTATGCTTAATAAATTCAAAATATACTTTAATATATGTTGTTACCTTCATTATGCTTAAATTAAGTCTTTTGAATTATCCGATATATGTTTACTATGACTTAACTCATTCTGCCAAGTGAATGCTCAAACAGTTTTCAGCTACCATTACAAACTAGCTACCGATACAGAGTAGAGAAACCATTAGATAGTAGCTACCGTCAGAACAAATAGCTACTGTTAGAAGCTAGAAACCGTTACAGCTCACAGCAACCGATACAGTTAAGTCTACTGATATGTTGGAGCTACCGCTATAAGAGAGCTACCGATATGCTGAAGTCCATCGTTATGCAAAGTCTACCGATAGAGAGCTACTGCTACCCTTACATGGCAGAGCCACAACTACCGATAGAGAGTTACCACTACCGTTACAAGGCAGAGCCATAACTATCGATAAAGAGCTATCGCTACCGCTACAAGGCAGATCCACAGCTACCGATAGAGAGCAACAACTACCGTTACAAGACAGAGCCACGACTACCGATAGAGAGCTACCGCTACCGTTACAAGGAAGAGCCACAGCTACTGATAGAGAGTTACCGCTACTGGTAAAGGTAGAGCCACCGCTACTGTTACAAGTCCACCGCTACCGATACATCAAGACTACCGACAGACAAGCCTACCATTACAAATGTCTACCGATACTCAGACCTACATACACCTACTGTAACACAAGTCTACCGTTATCATGAGCAACCGTTCAGAGACAGAATCCCAACATGCTTTAATTCTTTATTATTGTTTAACCTAACCAATGGTCATATTAGGTATATATTAATGCACTGACATATTATTAATGTCTGTTTTGTTGGATGTCGGGAAACTGTACCACATACCTGAAAAAAGAAATCATATCTTTTTCCAGAGCTCGTGCTTTAAAAGAAGGATATTGTTGTCGATCTAAGACATACTCACGTGCGTATACACACGAATAGATCAGATAGTTGAACATGTGCTGTGAATAGGTTGCAGCCGCGCTGAACAAGTGAAGAACACTCGAGCTGGTGTACGTGAAGAGAGACATCTGAGCTTACAAGAAGATCACCTACAATTGTGCGTACAAGAAAAGAGCTGAGAACAAAAGGGGAACATCAACTCAACAGCTTCTTCAACATTCTCTACATCTGGAAGTCAAGGAAACAGACGATACTCTGTTTTCCAGACAAAAATCAGAAGAGGACTCAGAGCGAATTCGGATCAATCAAAGGAGTCCAGAACTGCACGACAATCACTAGAGCCATTTCTAAACTCTAAATATTTGCTTTGTGATTTATCTTTTTACATATTTAGTAGTGTGTGTTATATGCTGTATTTTACACACACAATCTCCTGTTCCATAACTAGAGGATTTGTAAATCCTCACTCAACTCTCTTACTTCTTTTATTTCCCACTGGGATAGTGGTAGAGGTCGTGTGACCTGGACAACTGGTTGCTGTTGTTTCTGTTCCCATGGATAATAGTGGTAGAGTTCTTGGACCTCGACAGTTGTATACAGTTGTAATCCCCGATCCAGGGTGTGGATCATCTTTTTATAAAATATTTTGAGAGGACTAAGTCTCGGCTTGAGACTCAACCTCTTTGTTATATCTGCTGTGCTATATCGTCCAAAGTTTTTATTCCGCTGCTAATTTCTTTAAAACCAAAACTGTTTTAAAGTCACTTTGATAATTAAATTCTCAAGTGTTTATATTAGTTGAAAATCAGTAAGTTGGTTTCAAAAGTTGATCAACCTTTCTATTTTGATTAACTGGGAAATAATCAATCCCTTGAGAACCCAACCGAACCCTTACTTTGATATAAATTCACTACAGTTTAATTTAATATTTTATTAGGGGGATTTTAAGACAATGTTTTAAAACAGAAATTTTAATTGGAACTCAATTCACCCCCCCTCTTGAGTATCCACTCCGACCAACAATTCACATCTACCATTTCGTCATGGATAGGATATGTTTCATGACATTAGTGAATAGAATGTGGATATACATCCATTACTAATTTGAAGTGTGTGTATATTCCTACTCTTTTACTCCCCTTACTACGATTAGAAATAAAATTTACATTTTCTTTGTGGTATTGAGTTGAGTATTCTCTGTTAGTCATTGGGACATTTTTAATTACTTCTCTGGCTGCTTCCTTCCAAGGCTACTGGAAGGCATGATGATTTCTGGAAAATGTATATTCCTTACCACTATTTTACACCAATCATAGTTGGATGGATTCTTATAGTGCTGCTAGTTGAGTCCATTGGATGTCTTGGTTGGTGAAAGAAGGTGTATGTTCATGTTGAAGGTTTTCGGTATATTTTATTGGACAGATTCATTGAATTTCTCCATACTATTTTTCTAGATGACTGAATCAATGTGGATATATGTTTGTTCACTTTCATGATATACCACCAAATTGGGTTTTTGGTTTCTCTTTATGGGGAAAATTTATGAATATATTACCTTTTGGACAATTTTTTACCTAATGGTTTGTCTATCCTGTGGGTGTTTGAAGGATAGGGATCAGAAGGCTAATGGTGACACCCACAGGATGATGATGGTCCACTATTGTAAAAAATTGCTAAAAGTTATTGCAAGCATGATCCCTTGAGGAAGACCCTTGTGTCTTCATGATGTGGTCGTATGTGGACTCTACATCTACCCCTATAAAATGGAAACTATTTTTTATGTTTTGGGGTTAAGATGCATGACCTGTTGGGTGACCAAAACGGTTGGGATTTTAAATTTTTGATGGTACACTTTGTCATGGGAATTTTATACCTTGCACTGAAGATAATGAAATGTTGATGGTTTCGTCCATGGGGATGAAGACCCAGCTTGAGAAAATTCTCATGAATTCATCAATGAAAGCTAAAATGATACCATTGTATTGAAGGGACCTCTGAGAGTAAGTGACCAAGACATATAAAATATTCGAAACATAAAAAACTAGTTAAAGTTGAATCTTTATGGATGATAACATGCATGATTTATTTCCTTGTCTGTAGGGACCGATTTTTGAATGGTATGCCCTTATTAGGGATTTTATCTTATGATTATTATGAACTCAAATTAGTTGAGGGGTGGAAGATCGGGCTCATCACTCAAATTTGGGGTGAATTGTTTCTTACTCTTTGAATCTATTATATATTTAAGATTTGTTAATGATTCCTTCAATAGTTTCTAATTATGATATGAATTTCCCTTGAATTTGAAATAAATTATTTGCATGTATGGAATTTAGAATCATCTGTATGTATTCGGGGATCTTAATAAATGGAAATATTAGTATGTATCAGAGGTTCTACATCCTTGGTATCCATTTATATACTATATAAAAATTCTTCTGTTGTTATTATTGTGATTTTGGTTTTCTAGCCACAATGTGGAGAACTGGGGATTTTATTATCATCCCGGGATATGGATGCAATGCTATGGTTTATTTTCATCCAGGGAGATAAGAGTAGTTTACATTTTGGGATTCAACCCATAATTCGTATTTTGATTTAACCTTGTGAAAGGATTCAGAACCCATGTATTTCAGTTCATCATAAAGAAGTAAATCATACCTTTTGAGGTAATGTGAAAAACACCTAACCATATAGTCTCACTTCATGTGGAAAGTATTTTTAGGTGGAAGGTTCTTAGTCAATGTTTGGTATGAGACTTTTTCCAAAGTAAACCAAGGAACCTAGAGGGGATATGAATTTCTCTATATAATTATTACCTAATCAGGATGTGTCTTAGAGAGAAAATGGTAGATTTAGGGTGCTGTATTTTAACCTCAAGGAGTTTTCTTATGTATCAATTTTTTTGGGAATCAATTAATATGTAGCTAGAGGTTGATGACCTATTCCTATGGATGACCTCAAATATTTTTATCATAGGGGAGTATGGTTGTTTGATAGGATTATATTTTGGGTTAATCTTAAATAAGATTACATAGTAAAGGTTCCTTGAGAAACATCTCAACTCATGGTATCTTGGAGGATTAATTTATGACATATTTCTGTAGAGGATGATTGGTTAATGAAAATTTTGATTGGGGATCACTCATCAAGAGGATGATAATTGAGCTCAAGATAGGTGGGCATCCAATATGTCCTAATTAGAGAATGAATTAGAGTTATTCTTGTATAATGATTCCAAGCTTACATACTAAGGTTGGAATGATGAATCTAGGTTATTGTTGGGGATAAATCCCAAGGAGGACTCCCCTTGATCTTAGGTCTTATATAGGTGTCCTATGTATCTTAGATAGATAAAGAATTCGAGTTCTCATAGTTAAATATGGAATAGATCATGCAGATTATAGGATAACCATTAAACACTAAGTTAACAAGAGTTATGTTTGGTCTGAGAAACAAGACGAAACATATGATCTAATGAACCGCACAATCTACTTCTATCCATAGGTGGACTTGGTGACAACCCTTAAATGGATAGGGATGATGTGTTGAGTGTCCCCATGTCCTCATACTAATATTCATAAAATGTAATATGATATGGCTGTGACACTTACCTCCCTTAACATTACAATATAATGTGTCCAAGGTATGAAGACCGAGGGAGAAGGAAACCAAAGAGAGGAGAGAGGGATCAGGTTCCCATCCACTCTTTGAAACAGAAGCCTGGAGGTAGAGATGTGAATGATTACAACCTCCTCCAAGAAACTCTATTGGATTACACTATAAGGTATTACATAAATTTTTTTCTCCAGTAGGGATGGTGTATTTCATCTCATGTCAAATTGAAACACATGAATTATCCCTTATTTGCCAACTAGGAAGTGAATGCTCTGGGTTTTGGAGACAATAAAGGTAAGACATGGTGAAATCCATAGTTACCATGAACAGTAACTCCCTAACACCATTCATGGGGTAAGGGGTCTTGTGACCTTGTAAATTAAAATTCACACATTCCTCAAGATCCCGAACCATCTGGTAGGACATGTGCAAGAAACCTCTAACAATATAAATAGAAATCCAAATGAGTGACATGATGGTTTTTCATTTACAATGGTTTTTCATGTAAATATGTATTTTTTGAGGTTTCGACTTGGAAACCTTCATATAATGGATCCACATGAGGATTGGGACTTCCATGGATTTCTTTTCAAAGACCCAAAAAATGAATCGCACAAGTTGGAGGATAGGGTGAAGCAAGGAGGATCATGTAGGTGGTTCTCCCCATTAGAAATCCTCAGGGTACTAATGAAACCTTGGGATATGGAGGACCTAAGAAACTAAACTTACGATAGACCTTCCTCAAGCCTTCAATGGTCTCCATATGCGTTCCGGGAAATGTGTCACGTAGGTCCCTATTTGAGAAAGGGTTCCTTATGCTACTATTCATTAATCATAAGGTGAGTGAGGGACTCACATAGGTATTGATTCTTTTAAAACCTTGGAGGAATTTAGTTTCACTATACCTCTTTAATTACCTCTTCTTAGTTTATTTTTAAACCACCTAGAACGTTATGGGGTGATTTTGAGAAGCACTTGTGTTAATAGATCATTTGTTAGACTTCGATAATTTCTGTTATTTAAAATTAATAATGCAAGGTCCTACTTATAGGAAATTGCCTGACCTTAAGCAAAGGGTATTTCCCACTCAGATATATCCCATTGGTTTTCACTTAGGTCAGTCACGTAGGGTTACGTAGAGGTACCTTGCATTCCAATGGTGTTTGGGGTTACATGGGACAAATGGCCTTTGGTGTATTTTTAATCCTTGGAATTCATCATTTCTATTTTTATCTTGTCCCTTAGGTATTTCCCTATCCTTAATTTTAATCCATGTGAAAAAACAAAGTGTAAAGAATATCATAACATTCTATCATATAGAAATGTATCAAAAAAAATCTCACAAATAGAGAATTACATATCCCACTAATGATTGTCAATATAACTCTTAATTCAACCATGAGTAGCCTTGATATGATACAGAATGGATATAAGTTTATCTACTATTTTTATAGGTATATTAGTTTCAAATTTACTTCATTTACCAACTTTATCCTAGAATGATGAATTAGTGCACATATTTCTATAGGTGTATCCATAAGGATTCATATGAATAATCAAGTGAAAAATATTATTATAATAAAAGATGACTAGAGGAAGGCGTTGATCCTAAACAACTTTTAAATCAAGAGAATAATATATCAATATATCTTGTTGGGATTTAATTTTTCTCTAAGACTAACCATCTATATAATTACGATTAGTAATACATAACCACAAATTTATATCTAGTGTTTATGGAATTCATATCAGGAAAATGGTAAACCACAGATCCTGGTCATATATAATAAAATGTGATTCCCCTTATAACACTACAACATCATTAATTGGTACCATGTAATGATTATAAAGAGAGAAATATTCTATGAAGGTAATTAAGTTTACCCATTTCATACGATGGTTGACTACAACACTAATTGAACTAAATTTTTTTATGTTATGGGGAGTTTGAAAAAAATGGTGATGTTTTCCCATTTCTATTCCTATATTGGTATGGAATTTAACATCCTATTATATTTTTATCTCTCATAATTAACATTCTAGCATAACAAGCACGAAGAAACATACTCTAGAATATATATTATCATGTTTTTCCATTAGAAAAACAACTATAGATTTTTATACATTATCATACTTATTGAATTAATAAGGCATTATGATCTATGAGATTCATCCAATAGTTCCTTCTTTGGGACTGATATTCATAGTACACATACATGGTATTAAAAAAATATCATTCCCTCATAATCAATATTGAAAGCAAGAACATTTCTCACCTTATTTTATATCCCCAAATCCTATTTTTTTCACTAAATGAAACAATACATGCATATATGGATGAATATTAGTCTGGTAAAGATAATAATTCTCCCATTTAAGAAATATTTGAAGTTACAAACTTTGAAAATATCTACACATATTTAGTCTTTTGTGAACCTAATCATAGATAAGCTAACACAATCCTTTTGAATCAAAGCACCAACCATCTTGTTCTCTTTCCCATAGGGTAGTGTATTTATAAATTATTATCATTAATCGATTCCAACCATATTATTTGTAACATAATCAACTCTTTCAAGGATATTTTTATTTTAAAAATTTATTTTCAATATAAATGTCACACCTTTATCATTAAATATAATGCCTCCTAATATTTAATTCAAATATTACGAGTATTATTTCTAAATAACGAGTCATGGAATATTTCTCATTAACCGTTAATTGTCATGAATCATAAGATATAACCATATAATTCCAAATAAATAAATAAATGGTCCCATAACTTTACATATGACTATAAAAAACCAACCCTTATATATTAAATGGTACAATTAGACTAGGTTCACTAATCGGCCTTCAATTTATTTCTATGATTTTATTCACATTCATTAGTCTAGAAGAACATAAAACCCTCTAATTTTTACTTGATGAGTGTATTATATAGATATGATAATTCCTTCACAAATCATAAATAATATCTTGATAATCCAAAAAAACTACATATTCCAGTCAATGTGGATGGTTTGGAAAATGTTCAATAACATCCATCTTTGATGGAACCAATGATATACCCTCAACTGAGATTTTATGACTCAAAAATTAAACATCATTTAGCCAACATTCACACTTGAATGATTTTTCATACAACTTCTCCATACGTAGGGTTTAATTATGGTCCACAATTCATATTTATGCTCTTAATTTCACTCAGAATATATAAAAATGGAACAAATAAAGGCAAAAAAATAGGTCCATGTATCCTATAAAGACTAAATTCATTGAATTCAAGAAACTAGAGGTGGAATTAGAAAGATCAAATCGTATAAAATAAAATTAATAGTGTCCATAACTATATCAGAAGCCTATAATAGGTATTTCTTCAATTTGGACCCTTAATTTATAGTATCGCAAAAATGAATTTTTTTTTAAAAATATATGATCATTGTAATTAATAAAACTTCATCAATATATTGTATATAATACTTTTTTTAAATCATGAACTTTTTATGGTCCTAGAAATAAATGAATTGTTTCATTATTCTATCATTCTTCTTATTAAAAATAATAGTTGTGACACATGGGGGAACACTTAGATTAATGAATCTTTTATCTATATTCTCAGGTAGTCATTTCTTTAATTATCAAAACTTAATCTATTTCAATTTGTATAGTGTCTATAAAAGAGGTGTAGGACCTGGTATGTGTTCTATTAAACACTAAAATTTCTAATTTGGATAAATTCTTGGAAACAATTCAATAAATACCATTAAAGCCAATATACTATATGAAAATCGTTGATGTTGAGTTTCTACCCAAATATATGAAACAAATACCCACGTTGAGTGTGAATAAAGACCAATTAAATGGATTCATTTTCCATTGGATTTCCACATTATCAACACACAAATAAGAAATCATAGGTGAGTTCTGAGTATCAAATGTGAGTTTCCATCCTTGGAAATTGATTTCTGTTGTGTATATAGAAATAAAATCTATTCAAAAAATCAAATTATATTTTACTAGATAAAGAATAAAAATATTTCTAGGAAATAGATTATAAAAAATGAAAATATAATAGGATATTATTTAATATCAATTTTATTTTCTAATCAATGAGGATAAGAATTAAAATTCATAGGAATATTTCCTGAAATAAAATAATTTTAATAACTAATCTGAAATAGGATACTTAAATTCTTGAGAATACATGTAACGACATCAAATTTTTCATTCCATCGTCAATCCCTTAGTAAAACCATAATGGATAGACTGATCATCATGAATATTTTAATATGACAAATCTCTCATTAAAATCATTCATTTGCTGTCCTAATCAGGAATCATAATTTTCAATCTTTGACACTATGTTGTTAAACATTATTATCCACTGACATTATCTATTCAAGTCCTTTATAATGTAACTTAAATTAAATGTGGTTTACCTTTTCCAATCTATAATGAGAATCAAAATATGGGTAATATTATGCTCCATTTACTATATACCAGAATGATGGTCAAGATATTCTCGACAAATGTTTTTCAGTGTTATTGAACTTAGATCCATCGATTCGAAGACTATGTCGAATTATAGTACATAGAAATGGATTTTTTCTATTAGGGAAACTACAATCCATTATTTACTAAGAAATCGATTGATTGTCTATACATAGGCTTGTCTTATAGTATTTTACTAATGTTTCCAAATCCCAATTTCCGAAAGTTACTAAACATACTTTTATACAAACAATAGTTACCCATACCTTTCATAAATAAATATGACATTATTTTAGTTTAATACTCATTACCTTAGACAAAAATATATTTCTGTGTACCATAGAGAATTATTTTATGGGGAAACATGTATAAATAAACCATTGTGAAATAAAATATATATATATAAAATTTTCCTTTTAGATCATCACAACTAGAACCCTTATTATAAAAAAGTCACTTAAAACAATTCATAAATTTTGGGGGATGAAAATATAATAAATGGTGAGATCAGAATATAAAAAACGGTAAACATAAGAGATATCAATAAATTTCATAATTTAGAAAAAATAATAACAAGGTATTGATACATTAATATAATCATTACAAAATCATACCCATCAATTCTTAAATCATAATCACGAAACATAGAAATTATTTTGTCAATCAAGATAAATTTGAAATTGAAGTGTGAAATAGTAAATAATCTATCATGAATCATTAAAAAATATCATGATAATATGAAATATGGGTTTTGAATGCTCATAATCAGAGAAGATCATTCCCATTGTCATGGATCACTTTCAAGAAAATAAAATTGGATCAAATTCCATCATTTCCTTATTCAAGTTTCACTTGAAATACTATCTTATTAGACAAAATTCTTTAATAAACTAAGTTCACTACCCATTCCAGTCATTATTATCTTCTAATATATCATTATATATATAATTCCTTATTGAGTAATATAATTAATGTCCCACACATCACAAAATGAAAACCATACCAATATGTGACACATAAACAAAAAATATTCTAGATATAATGAAATCATAATCCATATAAGGGATATAGGTTTCATAAACATATCATAATCCTAATAATTGACCATTATAATAATGAATAATGATAGTAAAATTGGATAATATTCCCCATAAATCATGTTAAACACAATATGATGTTATAATATATAAAAATAACATTAAAACATCACTAGAACCTTCATTTGGTAAAATACATTTCAATATCAAATCCTAGATTTAGAATCATAATTTTATAAAATTATTAAGGAATATATTTTAATTAAAAATATAACATTATACCTATAAAAAGATATTTAAATAAAGCAGTTTTCATAATGGCTGGGAACCCGTTCATGCCGTGTTTTTTTATAATCTTTTCACATTTTTTGCAAAAAAGTCACATGTACCTCATTTTAAAAATGAATAGAAGGTTCATTTTTAAATTATTTATGGATATTAGAATATATAAAAAATTATATTTAAATAATATAATTATAATAGTAACAATATTCATTAAATCATTTTATTCAAAATATGTATATGGAAGAAGATATTACTGATCGAAGAGATAGAAACTTGGTCTGTTTCTTTAAAAACCGAATTTTAATATCTAGATTAAATAAAGAGAGTAAAAACAAATGAAAAAAATTAATTTTAATATATCAACTTAATATATATCATACATAATATTTGGGTGAGATTGATCATATAATTTTGTAATTATAAAATTTTAGCATAAACAATATAGTAAAACATTATTTTTTAACATAAAACTCTAACCTCAAGTCCGTATTACTTCATAAGTTTTCTAAATATTATATAATAAATATAATTTTTTATCATTCTAAAAAAACAATAATCATAAATATTATACCATACCTTTTTAAATTATAAATTATTATCACCCATTAATTAATAATCTTTCATTATCATCATCATTTCAGGTGAGAATTGCTCCGTTTTTATATAAGTTTTGGTAATGTTATTATGGTCATTAAACATTGAAAGCAGTTCTATAATATAAATTATTTTCATAGTGACATAAATATATTATATAATCATTATATAAATATTTGATACCATTGCTAAATGGTTTTTATGAAAATTATGTTATATCATAATTTGGAGATGATAATCTATACGTATGCACCAGTGATGTTTAGATTTTCTGACGGATAGAATGAAATAATGGAAAATATTAATTCATATGAAAAAAATAATAATTATAAAAAATATCATATATTTAAATTAAATAAATATTAATAAAAAACAACGATTGATGGTGGTGTAAAATGATTTGTATAAATTTGTCAGGGATATAGTCCACACATATGTATGTGTGATAATTTTATCTACCATTAGATTGATAATATGTTGTAAATGGTTGTTCCATTTTAATGATAACTAATAACGATATTTAAGAAATTTTATTCATAATTTTTATGGATAAAATATTACCATAGGTATTATATATACAAATAAAATCGAAAGTTTCTAATTACGATCTATCCCTCTTTTTTAAGGGACATCATTCAATTTACTCATTAATTTTTAATAGATTTTCCTTCGGAGATGAAAATAAGTTTTAGGATATAGGGTATGATTCAATTATGGTTTTGGAGTTTTTATTTTCTGATCAATAAAACACTGTGTTCTTGAATATAGGAGGATAAGAGGAACCCTTTTGAATTGAGCGTAGGGAAAAACATGATATGTCATAAATGATTTCAATGATTTAAGTTAACTTTCATGAGAAAGTGGATTTAAATGGTAAGGAAAATTAATTTAGTATATGATAAGATCTAATTATCATAAAAAATAATATCTTGATAGCTTTCTGTGGAAATCCCACCATTATAAAATAGTTTTCTCCCCCTAGTAAATTTATTTTAACAATAACTATAGTATCAAAATTCTAATATTTTTACTATTCAACATGAAAAAAATAGTTAAAAAAATTAAATGCTATTAATTTTTTTATTATAAATATTGTATCCATTTTTCAAATTTAAAATTTTTATAAATAGAATAATTTAAATAAAATAAGCATGAAAATCACAATGAAACTCTATTTTCAAAAAATGTATTTAAATTATTCCATTTATAAAAATATAATTTGGTAGAATGGATTCAATGATTACTATCATAAAAAAGTAATATTATTTCCATTTCATTACTTTAGAAAATGAATGATAAAATATTATTTGAATATAAAATATATTAATTATATTTAAAACATTAATCATTTGAGATTAATTTAATTACTTATACATAGAAACATTGTGCACATCAAAATAAACTTTTTTAGGAAAATATATTTTGAAGGCCAAAAAATAACTTATATCAAAATAATTTACAATGACGATTCATGTGTAATTGATTATACTAGTTATATTTAATTTTGAATTGGGTTAATTTGTTATATAATTCAAAACATAATGGGATATTTACTTTCAAATAAATGTCATTTTTTCAAAATAATAGTGTTTGACTATTTAGAAAAAAATAAATATTTTTACATAAATACAACCAATTCACAATATATTTATATTAAAATTCTAATATAAAAAATAATATATATTTTCTCAAATAATAATTCTAAAATTTGGATAAATTAACTCTAATCATCAAATGAAATAGTATTAATTTTTTTTGATAAAACCTATTTTTGAAGGGAAAATTACATTTCAAAATATTAAGAATTTATTTATTTTTAATTAATCAACACATTTGAATTATTGAAAAAATTATAAATTTTTATAATTTTGTTATTACTATTCATACCAACCATTTTAATATCTGTGTTATAATGTTTTACTAAACATGGTTCATATAGACTAATGTCTTCATATAAGGTATGCTGCCAAATAAATATTTTTTAATTTCCATGGAAATATATGTAAAATCATGGAAAATTATCCATTATAGGGATTGATATTGATCCATTGCTACCACACCCATGAGGTATTAAAACTAGAATGTATTTTTGGGAAGTGGTATTAGATTATATGATTTTCCATATGACCATATTTTATTTAGACTCATAGGTGATGCAATTCCATCGACAAATTCAAACCCCCCGGGGAGGGGGGGCATCATAGTTCTATTAATGGGAACTCTCTCAACAATATTAATTAACAATTGCATCTCCATAACCACATATTTAATATTTTCGATTTTTTTATATGATTACCATGCAATATATATTAGGTTAATGTATATTATTTCTACTCTGAAGTGGAAAAATAACTTATGTCATGGACCTCCACTGAAAAATCCATATCCCACAGAATTAATCATTTTAATATATTGCATCAAAATTAATCTAAACATGATTCAAAAATATAAAAATTATAATATTATTTTATTTAATAGAGTTATTGAGTGTAAAGACACTGAATATATTCTGAACAATTGTATTATGAGTTGGAAAGACTCATCCCATAATATGAATCTACTAAAAATAATGCTTAATACCAAAAAAAATAGGTTGTATTGTTGAGATTATATAGATATATGTTAGTTCTTGGTTGTCTTTGTAGTATCCTAATGTAAAAGGATGATTATACATGTTTTCGAAACAATACTAGTCTATTAATTACTCATGAAAATATAAAACTTTCTATACGAGTCTGTTGAGTACTTATTGTCATGTGATATAAAACAATAAAGTTGGTCAAAGATGTGTATATAATTACGTACCAAGATTGTATAATATAGTTGTTCAATTTATATCTGGTAAATTCAAAACCCAAAATAATAAAATCCAATAATATTATGGGGTGGTGGATGATGGGGATTCTAATATTCAAAAGGGATTATGTTCCAAAAAATGATACTTTTGTGATCATTTCACAATTATCCAAACCCATATGTCATATATAAAGGAGCACACTATTTTCTACCTATGTTAAGGAACTTAGAGAGAATGTAATTTACTTTAATAGTGTAATATTAGAGATGTCACACTACATGTGGAAATTTAAATTTTTATATCCCTAAATTTCTCCATAGTCTCATATTGTGAAGCCATATTATGTAGAAACATTGATTTTTCCTTGGCCCCACTTTTCTTTGTTTTCAACTTGATTTTTTTTGTGCCTTTTCATTTTTATGATATCAATATTCTGAGGTCACATGGCATGAATGCCCAAAATTATATGATGGTCATTTTCATAGTCACACCATTATGTTAATTCAATATTAATATTGTTACATCTTTTTCCATCGGTAGTTTAACTTTATGCATGGTGAACATAAGAAGATACTATGTTAGGTCATATATATTCGACCAAAACTTATGAATTTTTTATAGAATTATGGGACAAAAATCATGTCTTGAGTACAGTTCATGATATCTTGAATATATTGAATCATAGGGAACAATGACCATGGGGTGTATTCACTATACTTTGACTAAAGGATAGTGATATTTAATGGTATAAATATTTTACAAAAAGAATGAGACAATGTATATAGTTTCATAGGCGAGGAAACATAATGTGAATGAGAAACCTAAGCTAATATAGATGATCCCATATTAAATTGTATGTAGTTTAAATTTATAGGGCCTAAACAATCAGCCGATATAATTTTAAGGCACGCATAACTGAAAAAAAGAAGGGGTGGACAATTAACATGGGAGAAGAAATACACAAAGTTACTGATGATCCCATTGATACTAACATATATAGCCTCAATGATACGTTCATGTTGTTCAATGCCTTATTGTTTGGTATATTTGGATATCAGGTTACTTTCCATGTGATGTAGAACAATAAAAGTTCATGTATATGATGTTATAACCATGCATCAAAATTGGTTATGAACCATGAATCACTAACACTGATGGTATTTGGATACAATTTATTTATTTTTGATTATGGGAAATTTATGTCCAAAATCACAAAAATTTAGTCAGGTTATTGTGATATTGGGAAATTAAAAAAGGGATGACCACTGGCTAAATTCAAATGTTAGGTTCCACTATGACATTTTTAAGACATATTGTGATTAGGGGAATTCATTCTTAGGACGAAGATAGATCATCATAGAATTTATTAATATGGTGTAATCAATGATCAATACCAAATATAGTTTTTCATTGGATGAAAATACACTCATAATAACATCTAGGAATGTTTTTGGAGGGTTTGATCAATTTTATAATAAATTAAGCATATAGAAGGAAGGGCGCTCAAGATGTCTATGGGAACCCAAAATAGTTATAGTCCACATATTGTATTTTTATTCATGGTTAAGGGATACAATATGAAATTTCTCTAGAACATTCATAGACTAGTGGTTTCAATAAGTTTATCTTTATATCTACTAGGGCCATATGGTGGCACCCACATACTTTATACCATATATTTTTTTCACACATAAAATTTCTTTCTTGGTTGTAAATTGGGAACCTAGATTGTTAAAACATTAAATATTCTCAATCCTCCATTTTCAGGTTTTAGAATTGAAAAATATTATACTCTTTTGTATTTACAGTTTATGGTTCATTCAATTTTGACCATTGGGGGATAGAGTTTAAGTTCTCACCACCTTGAATAAATGTTATATGAGTTCAAGGTCATGAAACAATGACTAATAGAATGTAATAGTCTAATTACTTGCATAATGAAGAGACCCAATGTGAATTAGGCTTCCTATGCCTGTATATACCATCTCAAAAGGGGCCTTACATTGTTTAAGGCTATAGTTATCATACTAATAATATGAGGTGTTATTATGACAACATAATTAAGACTCAACATATAATAGCATTTAAAACATTTAATGGGGAATTCCATAGAAGTAAATCAAGGTCTAATGTAATTAAATCGTGAAATTGAAATGGGAACATTTTTTGAAGGATGACAGCATACCATAATTCAATGTATGGGCTCTAAGGAAAACTTTTCAGTGACATATGGTGATTAGAGGACATCTTCTTTTATATAATGATTCATTAGGTACATATGGACTAATTTAGAGGTATCCCTAATCATTAATATAAATAGGTTTTCTATAGGTTTTGATATACTCATTACCAATAGACATGAATGGTTTATGGGGGTCCAAACACATATAGAACGAGGTTTTATATATTTAAGGACATGTAAAATAGATTGTTTGAACATCCTGGTTTTGAATTTAATATTATTAGTATTTTTAGTGATGATGAATAGATAATTAAGATGAATGATAACATGTGGATGGACTTGAAATATATTGTTTATATGTCACTATATATCCTAAAATAATATGAATGAAGGAAATTATGGTTATTTTAAGGAATTTTTGTAAGAGGTTAGTGGAAAGAACCAATATGAACAATATGGAACCAAAACACTAGGATGAGAAGGGGTTAAATAATATTGATATTTTTTCCTGGGTCTATAATATGATATATTTTCCTTAATAAATATCCTTAGGTAATAGGAATCACTCCACTGATAGTTTATATAACATGGGGGAATCCTTTAGGTATTGGTTTTGGTGAAACAAGATAAGTATAGAGGAAAATTAGACTATATCCATATCATTTCTGAATAAATATTTCATTTGAAGATGTGATATTTTATAGCCTGGGTATGTTGAAGAGAACATCTTGTGGAAGGATCCTACCCAAACTGATCTCTTACCCTTGACTAGTGGAATTTTTCATCTCCTTGGAATCATGAATATGTATCCATGTGCTTTTAGATATCTTACATAGATTCTTATTTAATATAAGTTTGTTTTCACAAAAATTTTAGACCAATCTAAAATGATTAAACTCTTATTGGAGGGACCACACAACATTTAATTAATCAACGTACGACAAGGAATATGTTTTCCATAGTTGAAGTTTATACTATTATGACTCATATATCATTTTTGTGGTAACATGAAATGAAAGTAAAGAATTGGAGACATTTTTTATATACTAATAATATTATGGATGTAAAACCTTACACTAGGATCCGTATAGTAATCCAAACTATGTGGAAAACAAGATGTAATCATCTCAAAAATAGACCCTTTGAGGAAAACATGGTGTGTATGGAAACTGTCTTGCTATGACAACAAAGAAAATATTGTTTTGAGATTCACAACATGGTCAAGGATAAGTGATCGAGGAATCCCTACATATTCTATAGTGATAAGAATCAAGACTCACATTTTTCTAATAAAGAATTCCTATACAATTTGGGGTCTTATATAAGAGAATGTTTTTTTTATCAGTATATGTTTATTGATAGAGGAACAACTTTTAGAGAAATCCTCCAAATATATGGACCATACCATGGAGATATCTAACTAATTAAATCCAAATATAGAGAAATGAAGTTTGTATACCCAAAATTATATGATATTTTTAAACATTAAGACATCATTTAAAAATAAACCAACATTTCATACATTACTATGGGATTTTGGGTATGAATCCATACATATAAGAAGCTATTACACTGATTTGGATCTCATGTTTGGATATTAAGACATATAGAGTAGGCTTCTCTATGTATTAAAGGGTCATTCAAGATGGACCATATGATGGAAAGTTCAACATACTTAGATAATGATTTATGTTGGTATCACATAGCTTATAATCATGATTCTTAATATTCTATATTGTTCCACCCAAATTCAGTACCACATGGGAATCCATTGAAAATGAGAAGACCCAAATATTAGTTTTTAAATATATAATATTTTATCTAATCATTGGTTCATGGATAGAAAACCCAATGTTTAGGTGGCCTAATTTATAAATCTATATCATACATTGGAGAGTTAGGTTTCAATAGATATACCATTTAGGTATATCAACATCATATAGTGTGTACTATGATATGGAATTTTATATATATTTGGACCATGGGAAACTATAACATTTATTTACCTCATTTTTGGATCCATATTAGGAATCCAAACATGTGTAAATAGGGTCAATAACTTTGTTGAATCTATGGGATTTATCTAGAATTTTGATCTAAGCGTAAGTGAGGAAATCCATATATCCCTATATATATAGTATTAATAGAAATAATTATACCTATTATACTTATAAAATGGGACACTTTTTTATATAGAAGTTATTTATCTGGGAAGTGTGTTAAATGTGTGAGCTCTATAGTGAGAGAAGGAAGGATACAACCAAACATGAATTATTAGGGGTCGCACCATCATGGAAAAAATTGATGTATGTTGAGTCTATGGTCGGGCCAAGGATAAGAGATCCTGGTGTCAATATGATTCATATGTTAGTAAGAATCCATCCAAAAATTGTTTTTGTATATTTGGGTAAAATAATATAACCATATCATATAATAGAGTTTGGAGTGGCAACCTAACAAAAATAAAAGCAGGATCTTGGCACTAAGAGAAAGTGGGTGAATAATTAGGAAAAAGATATTGGTCGGGTCTTGTAGTTAAGGTTTCACTATGAAACAAATAACAAAATGAATAAATTCACCCCGAAATATAAAAAAAATGAAAATTTCATTTTAGTTTTTGTATATGGATGGATTATGTAAAAATTGATCAAGGACACTTAAACAAATCAAAATCTCTTTTTGGGAGAACTGGTCTTCTGTACCCTTCCAAATAGTAATACATGTTTCGTATGATGGAAATTATATCAGTTAGTTTTACATTATGTGACAATAAGTTGGATCCGTATCATTAGACATAATGCATTTGAATCTTTCTAATAGAGGAAATGAAACTGGCCCTCTGAGATCACATGCATTAATTTTGTATTGAGAAATAAGGATATGTCTGAGTATTACTCATATCTCAGAAGAGAAATTTTTTTGGTGGATTAGTTTACCACATCATGATATTATACATTATATTACATTGAAATTTTTTGATGTATTATATCATGTCATAATAACATATTTTCAATGTAGTTTAATGTCATTAAACATAAACATCATTCTATTAAGTCTTAAAACATGATACTGGGATGTTATTTCATAGATATGAACATCATGTGAAAAATAGATTAATCTTATACCATTTATGGTCATATATTTCTGTATAGGTATATAAAGATTAAATTCTCATCGTAAGGACATGGATGAACTCAATATCATGTTAGATAAATTAATTAATTAGAAAACATGAATTTTTTGTTATCATGATGTACTATTCATCTATAATGATGAGGTAGTATGTGACATTAGACTAAGAATTATATAAAATGTAAGGTCTATCCTAATTTTTTAGCATTATAGGATTCTTTCTAGGTATCATTAAATTTATAAGAGGTATCTCCAGTTATACTTTGTGGATTGAGTGAAGGATAATCATCTTATTGAATACTCACACAATCAAATTTTGATAGATTTCTAGACTGTGTAGTGAACATTATATTTTATCATCAAGCTTCTCTAACTCATCATGTCACTTCTGGGAATCCTCAAATTATGGAAGAGGATTGAAGATTGTGACATGAGGAATTAGAAGTTGGACCTTGATGGTTAATATTTCATTTGTCTCATGTATAAGAAAATATGTGGTCTCCTATGTAGAAATACATGTGATGGTGCAATATAACTAAAAAAATATTACAGTTTTTCTTTCTAAGAATTCTTATTTATAGAAAGTAGCATTTGATGTATATTACTTATAGTCTCAATGATAGCCTATATATTTACATTTTCAATTTAATGTTAGTAAGATTTGTGGTTAGAATGAATATTATTTTGATGATATATAATTTTGAATTTGTGACATAATAAATTATAGTCACTATCTATCAATATTGTGTTGGGGACACTAAATTTGGTAATGTCATTTTAATTAAAAAAATAATAATAGATTTTGTTTCAAATGTTTTGATAAATATATCCTCAACCCATTTAAAGATGATGTGGGTGGATGTAATGGTGTAATTGAACTGCCTAACTATACCTATAAGACATTTCACCATAAAACATTTTTCGTATATAAACAACATTGAATGTTATTTGGTGGTAAGAAACATAACCAAGGGATGATAGATAAACATTTCTTGTACAAGAAAGTCACATAATTTCTTAGTGAATATCACATAGCCTTATGCCATAAGTGACCTAAAATATCTTATGATCATGATTTCCTAACAAATTTATGCCCATGAATGATAGGAAACACAAGTTCTAGTATAAAATAAATACACTATTAAAAGTGAATGTCCTCCTTTAATGGATCTGAATAGAACTAAATTGAGGAATCGATTGTGGGGAACCATATACATATTAAGGCCATCAAAAAATTTTAAATTCACTATCTACCATTAGTATTTTATTTCTGTTATTTTCCTAATAGAATAATTCCAATTTTTCAATATTCCATTATTCTATTATGGCATATATCCATATAATATTGGTATTATCCAGTGGGCATATTTTTAATATGGGGATTTATTTTACATAATAAAAACTAGAGACCATGTAAACCTATTCATGTTGCTGGTATTATCTCAACATCTGTATATTTAATATTAATAAGCAACAAATCTTATCGACATTGGAATATTGAGTATTGGTATAAAAATTTTCTTATAATAATAGTAATGACATTTGTCATTTCCATTTTAATTATTCTACATAATAATGGAACCAAGTGATTATTCAATGTAATACACATATAGAATGAGTGTATTTCCATCAACAATTGACATCACTTTTGGATGGTTCAATAGATATTGTATATGTTTTGAAAATCCGTTCTGAATAACATCATACAAATAATTGTTTCTACCTCCTTCATCAAGTTTTTGAATGGTAATCCCTTACCCAGTATTAAAGATATGAATCATTTGATATAGTGAGACATCACTATATCCCTATAAATAAATTAAGGTTTCAAGGTAGTACCATGTTTGGGATTACCATATACATTTTATGGTAGGATTTGAGGACATGATTACATACTATGATGGTAATATATTTACCCAATTTCACATTAAATTAACATTTTAGGGGATTTATCATCATACTATTTTTCATGACTTTTTTGAAATAATTTTCAATGTAAAGAATTGATGAAATGTTTTTAGGTTTTGAACACCATGGCATCAATATATTATTCAAAAGTCTTCCCTCAGAGGGGTCAAATGTAATGGTTCACGTAGTGTTGACACATAGAAATAAGAACTTTTTTATCCAATGGTTATTAGCCAACATAAGTACACATAGTGATATTATCTTAAATAGGTTTACAAACCATTATTATATCCCTTATGGATATATATTTATACATAGTATTCCACCATTCATGGGAGATCCCAAAATCCTTTCATTACATTGATATGTGGTTCCATGATAAGTATTGAGTAGTTATCATTTAGAATACATCAGTTGAGATCCTTGATTTCAATATATAACTATCTTTTCCCATTCTTATTTTTGATGGGGATGATATTTTCTAAACATTTTTTGTTATGAAATTACAAAATAATTTTATCCTTGATAACCGTATCACCTTATTCTTCCTCCTTGGTAACATGGGTGGTATCGATTCTATATAATTCCCTGTTATAAAAAATTGATAATCTGGAATAGAAAATATATGGGTATCTACATCATAATCCAATATGTGAATTTTTATATAGTTACAATTGAATATGTGTGGGTTCAACTTTATGAAGGATAGGTACATGTCTTTTCCTTTTAGGGACGTTGCGACATTGAACACAATAGGACATGAATTTTCCCCAATCCAAATGTTTATTTTCTAATATCCTAAGTACTATAGCAGACATCTTCCTGAAATAATAAATGGGAATATCCGACATGCTATTCAAATATTCATTCAAAATAAATATCATTAAAATTTGGATATGAAGGGGCATCCTGACCTTGAGAATTCAATATGGGGTCATTTTTATCTCTTATAAACAACGAGGTGGTGTCCTTAGATCCTGAGGATACTGATGTATGGGAATAATTTTTAGGTAAATCTCTAATATTTTCCACTTTCTCCCCACAATAATTGGGTTGATGATTCCACAATATCATGAGATTAAAAGGGATGACGTGGGGGTATTATATTTTTTTGGATGATGAGTAACTTTGAATCATGAAAATGATGATGCAAGGGAATCAATGGATACAAAAGTTTATAATCAGTTTTTAAAGGAATAGTTATCTTTACTGGGATTACATCATATATCTACATGGATGAGTTAATCTATTTATTTTGGTATCTCAAGTATGGTTGAAAACATTTGCAACACCATGATCATTTCCTTCTCTGAGTGGTAAACTCATTTTGATCAAAGGGACTGATTTGTATGATGATAACGTTGATGATAATAGTGATTTTGTACCATCATTAGAAGAAATATTGTCTTATAGTGCATATAAATACTTTTTACTCCATTTATGTATGATTTTTTGTGATTTAATGTTATGGATCAAAAGTAAACAAATTAAATCCATTAGGGGATGTGATCTAGATGGTGAAATTTTTCACCTATAATTTTCAATAAGTTTTTAACAATAATGCATCTACGTATTGGGATTCACAAGAATTTACTGGGTAATTATCATCACTCAATACTCAAGAAAGTTCACCAATAGATTTTATGATGAACTTATGGTATGATTAAGGGACAAAAACATTGAAATGATACCACTATATTTACAATAAATGATTGAAAGATATGTGTTAATGTATAACAAATAACCCCAAGCTAGATATGAGGTCTCCAAACATGGATCTGAGATTAATATGACTGAACTGATTTTTTATATCTTTTATTACTCCCAATGTAATTTTATGTTTTAAGGATACATTTCAAATTTACATAGGTGTAACAATTGATGATATTTTTCAACTATGGCATTAGTTTTTGAGTTCCTATCAAGAAGGTACAGATATAAATATATATTGTCATGAATGTCAAATATGTAAACTTTTTTGATGAATAATTTTATTAAAACATCCCTATATTATAGTAAAAAGGATATTTCTATAGAGAACTCAATTTCATAAGTGCATAAATGATACACCACAACCATAGAAACATTATTTTTTACTATTGGTGTAATAAAAGAGTCACAATGATGACATCATTGAGCTTCTTTGAAAGGTGGATAGCATCTATAATTGGTATCTTCATCATAATAATAAAAATATATTTTAATATTTTATTTTTTAGATAATGACCATGTAGTTTCCAATTTGATAAATCTCCCTCCACTTAGGGTTTGATTTTGTGGTTTTCTATGTTGGTGGTTCCCCACATTTACTAGAATTTGGGCTTGTTTTTTTGTGTGTAGATTTGGTAGTCTTGGAATTCATATATTCTAATTATAAAAAATAAAATTCCCATTTACTATTTTATCATTAAACATTGTAGGTTCTAAATGGTCTATATGTTATTCAATAGTAGATTAGTGATCTTATTGATCTAGATTTAGTGATTATATCTGGTTCTTTAAAGCATATATCACATTAGTGGATAACATTCTTCAATTTAAATTTCATGGTCATCCTATTCTTTATAGACCTCCTCGTTCTCTTTGATCTATTCCCCATAATCTCTTATTATTTGTGGGGAAATTTGTTTTGTATATAACTTCTTTATCAGATGATGGATATTTCATGTGAATAATATTTTTAGATACATATCATGATTCCTCATATGATGAGAATATCATTTGGTTGGGCGGTGCCGTTAAAATTAATTTTTGTGGTGGTGACCTTACTTTTAATTATAGAGTGATAAAGTTGTGAAGATTATATATTGTCAGGAAAGTAGGAAATTATTATTCCTTTAAAAAATTATTATTATTTTTCCTATAACACAATCTCATGGTAAAATATCTTTTCAAATACATTTTGGCTAAAAATGATGGATTGGTCACAATTAAAAGAATATGGTAACAATATTGTCGATTTTATTATGCCCTGAGTATGGTTTGTGCTTTATTTACTTGTTTTCTAGATATACAGTCAACAAATTTTCATGTTACTTTACTGTAGACATATTATATGTATTTTTGCTTTTTTGGTGGGATGGAAGAGACCCAAGTCACATGTGTCTTTGCTTACCCTCTTTTAGATGTCGAAAAAAATCATATTTTTCTGAAATATCATTGAATAAAAATGATTTTATGGTGTTATTCACCATCATATAGTGAAAATGGTATTTTTTGGGAAATCATTTATGATTATTAGATTTTTGCTCTAGGTATTGATATAAAATGAAAATTTAATTTACTTGGAAGATATGATGTACGGTTAGACATAAAATTTTTAAGAATAATAATATTTATTTATTTTTATATATGAACAGTGGATTCCAATGTTTCTTTCATCCTAAATATATGGGATTCTTCTATTATTTTGTACTATATAAGGAGATGTACTATTTTATACTATGAGTGTTTTGGTACTTCAGCTGGTGCTAGAAGTAAATTAATTGTAATGATAACCATTTAGATAGTGCTAACCTGATTTCATTATGCCACATAAATTGGATAATATTTATCCTATGAAAACTTCATAACAACATAAAAACATTCAAAAACTAATACAAAGTCCCAAAAATCTTCCATATTATTTCATTGGGATCAACGGTGACGGCAAATCAATACATATATTCCATATAAACAAATTATAGCTTGTACTCTTATTGTCATTTCATATTCAATGAGTAAGTTAAAACCTTTAATATGGTTAAATAACATAAAAAAAAATTATTCTTATACTATTTTAAATTTTATATTTCAAGGATCTTTATCACTATTAGTGTAGAGATGAATTAGTAAAGGAATTTTGACATAGGTATTCCCTACATGTAATAAACCCAACTGGTAGGTTCATATACAAGTCAAAATAAAATATATTGGGTTTATATTAAGAACCTAATCCTGGATGATTATTATCATTTTATTGTTCCTATAATATAAACACATTGAGAAAAAATGTTTTTGGGTGATTCTATGGGTCCCTATTGCAATTAAAAATCAATATAGTTGAGAATAAAATGCATAACATTCAACCACTACTGATAGGAATAAAATTCTTGGATTATATGTCTGTGTAACCATTTGATGGATTAAATTAATATATCTAAGGGATCAATGAATTAAAGTGGTTATATAAGGATTGATAAACTATATGAGAGGGAACAATTTGAGCCTGATTTGATCAACATTCCCATGTCAGCTCGTGTTGTCTAGTACATGTTGGGAAAGGGTGGTTTTATTTACCTGACTCAATGTTCCACGAAGGTGGAGTTAAGTATTAATATTCATTGTCTATAAGGTTTAGTTATATAGTTTACAATGTCCCAAATTTTGGTTGATGTGTTGGAACTCCCCTTATGGGTTCAGTGGTTTTCTCTGGATAAGGATGAACCATTTGTAATTAAATGTATTTTTTCTAGTTGGGAGGTATAATTAGAAGAAATATTTTCCCTGAGTTATTTGGTGTTGAGTAAAATTAGTCACTCAAAGTTTGTTTTATTTCCACTTGAATTATCCAAAATAGTGGGGTCCATGACTATCATTGGAGGTTGGTAGGTCATGGTCATGTTATTTCCATTGAGTTTCACCGAGTAGTTCAGATATGGTAATATCTGGGTGTTTGAAAGAGCTCCTTTTGTAGGGACAACTTATAATGCTATATATACACACCATTTTCAAGTGTTTTGGTGCGTAACATATTTTAATAGATATACCTCATCATGTTCATCGGTGTTAGCAACATTTTCTATTTTATTTGTCTTTATGATGCAATGAAATTCACTAATTAATAACATAATTATAGAATCAAATAAAAATTATAATGGTAGGTAGATCTATCACCTTTTGAATATCTCTTATAGAAAAAATGTTGATCCAACATTATTTCATCCTTCTTAATGGACCATTTTTTAATATGGATTATGTGTGGTATAACATTTTCTATATGATATTTATATAGAAGTGATCTAGAAATGGTGAGAACAATATAATCTCAAATTAATTTTACTTAATGAATTCTAAATGAGGAGATTGGATCACAAACCAGAATTTTTTTTGAATTTTTATCTTCGAACATTTTCTGGAATATGGAAATGACTATTATATTGGGGAAAAGGTAGTGGTTATATAATTTCTTCTAGCCTAGAGTTATGCGGTTGAATTTTTTTCACCACCACATCTTAGAACCACTAAAGATTTGATGATCCTTTGGGTGGTGATGGTGGTAAAAATCATTCTATCATTGTAGACTAAGGATGTTTCTATATTAGCGATGATTTATCTATTGAAACTATATTATAAATCTTTAAAACCATTTCCTAATAATATGATATATGTAATTCATGTTCCTAAAGTGGGATACTTTACACTGAGGTGTTTTCTATAGTTAAAGTCTTCTCATTACATAGATGGAATGATAGCTAAATATTCTTGATAGTCTAATGAAACAACAAATCTAGGGACCTATCTCATTGGGTAAGAAATTTTTTAGATTGTACATATTAATAATATTATTTATCAACAAAATATAGTATAAATTATGATGGATATTAATTTTTCATAAGGGGATGATATTGCATGATGTCTTCCTTAGATAACTCTATTAGTTATAGAGTGGGGTAGAATGCAATACTACAAACTCACCCTGCCCTCAAATGTGTATGCCGGGAGGGGAATCATAGAATAACTGATGAATGGTTGTTAAACCATAGAGGCATGGGTACTATAAATATATGAACTACCTTCCCACATTTTTGTGGAATTTACCTGAAAGTGAGACTATTTTTCATAGAAGTAACGTTATCATTTTTTTGGATATGGCTGAAATATTCTCTCAAATAAAAATATTTTTTATTGAGGTGTAGGTAGTTTCCAAAGATGGTGGTGATGAGTATTTATGAATTATAATTTAAATTCCAATAGAATTATATATTGAGAGGATTAATTGGGATAGAACATTACAGGTATATTAACTTCCTCTTACAATTTTATAAAAAAAATAATGTTCTCTTGTTATTCTGAAATAAATTCCACTACAAAATAAAGCGAGAGCGGTATCTTCCCAACCACTTTTTTGATGGGATAATTATATTATCTAATATCACCCATTATATAGAAGGTTATAGAGTTCAATGATGGCCTAAATGAGGATCTTTTTATTAAACTAAATATTGTATGAGATGAGACATCTACAACAACTGTTGAGATGCTTGGTGTAGCTAACCAATTATCTTGAGTTTCTATCAGTATAAATGTGTTTTTATAGTATTTGTGATATTTTTTTGAATAGTACATCAATGTGGGATATTGATATGTGGAGAAAATTAAATTTACATTCCTTAGGGTAGACATCCACGGTCTTCTTAAAATTATCCATTAGGCGGTGGACTTCCATTATAGCAAACAAGGGCTTTGAAATATATGCTTTGGGGGAAAAATCGAAGGTGGGTTGTTTTATTTTCGATAGGAATTCCATATGTTATAATAAATTTTGATGGATTTTCAGGTGGAGGGCCATCCCTCTCTATATTTCTAAGGATGAGAGAAAGAATTATTGGGCCACTATTTAGAGACTCTAAAGGGTCTCATAAAATTATCATTGACTTGGGTAAAGATATGACTATACATTATTTTGTGTGTTTCCCTGGATGAGATTTCCTTTTAGATGTTCTCTATCAATTAATTGGGTTCATGAATCATGAATAATGAATTTTATACGGTGGAGACCATAAAAGTGACTCATATGTTTCCTTCTAAATATTAAAAAGAGTATTTTGAAAATATATGGGAAGAAGATCCTATCTATTACATTACATTGGAAGATGTCAACTGAATCATTGATGTTAGGCCAAAGTATAAGACTACCTCTAGGTTTCCATTAGGATATTCTGAAAGGCTACCTTGATCTTTGGTGGAGTGGGAATACGGGTCATCTCCTATGAATTTTCTAGGATATTCTATTGGGTGAACTGTGAGGTGGAGATTAATATGAGCAGTACAGGAAGATTCCATTGAAATATTATTAAAAAATCAGAAGAGGAAGATAATATTTATGAAAACCCATATCTTTCATACAATTTATTTGTAGATTTATTACTTAAATATACACATAATACTTCCCCCAGTAGATCATGAGGCCAAGTTTCATTGGGTAAATAACTACATAAAAAAAATACTTTAAATAGAAATAAAAATCCAAAGAATAATACTCCATAACATTCCATTAGATTTTCATGTTCTTCTAAAAATACACGGGATAACTAGGAGACGTAAATAAGAGATGTGACAACTATAAATATTGTATGGGAATAATTAATGTACAACATGAGGATTGAAATACATGCATGTAAAGAGAAATATAAAGGTTACAAAAGAGGGATGATAATACTAAACATTAACATCAATGCATAATATAAGATTATTAAATATTTGAATCATTGGAATGTAGAAGCAACATAAAACCTAACTTCATAATCATTAGAAAAGGCTAACAACCAATATCATAAAAACCTATTGTTTTTAGGATAACCTATAGAGCACTATTCAAGGATTCTCACAAGATAAAAAAATTAACAATTGAATTGAATAACTATTTAATTTTTATCCCACCGATCACATTAAAATCTTCTTCTAGAATATGTTTTCCACATAGATCATACAAAAAAGGATATCTGTCATGAATTTTAATCCTACAATAATCATTTATTGGTTAAATAATTTGATGTCCAAATCATGGAAGGGTATTTATATCTAATTGATTACCCTTGAGTGCAAATGGATATTATAATTCAATAAAATATGTTTGGTATAAAAATAGATGGATAATATTATCCGCATAATTGGTTTATATAATGGTTTATGGATGTGGTTAATTAGTTAAAGGATGTATCCCATTACACAACCATAACAATGATAGGATAGTTATTGTAACACCCCAAGATTTCATAGTGTGTTATTTCTTCAAAATAATTCAATAACTTGCACTACACGCAACACCGAGTTCAAGCGCACCATGAATTACCAAACAAGCCGTTCAAAAGAGGCTATGAATACTATTAACTAAATTTTAACCTTTATATAATCCCTATAATTTTAGAATCCATATTATGAGTTTCTTAGACATAATGTAAGAACAAATTCATTTTTAGTATTGCACTTTTACCAACTTTTAATAGTGAAAACCTTTTTAAATCCAATATTTTAAACTTTTATATATTCAATTTGACTAAATAAATTTACTTTTTAGATTGGGGACATCAAAAAAAATTTACAATTAAACATCCCAAGCTTCCACGGTACGTTTCCCTTTGAATAATACAATGACGTGCATTGTATGCAACTTCGAGATTCTGACACACCACAACCAATCAAACTCGCCGTTATGAATAGTAATAAATACCTTTTAAAATTCTAGAAATTTTATATCTCAAAATAGAATTCATTTTTGGATTCAGAGTATCTAATTTAGCCTAAGGTAAAATTTTGGTACTTTTCGGAGAACTTTCGTGTTTTGATGAATAGTGAAAATTACAAAATTTTAATTAAAAACATCTTTTTTAATCAAAATAATTAATAGTGATAAATTATGAATTTGAGTGGTTTTAAAGTATATTTAGAATATATTTTTACCATTTAATACAATTTTGGTCATTGGACATAATTTCACAATTAAACCGAACATAAATAAGTATCAATCTTTTGATAGTTATTATATCTTAAAAACACGCTTTTTATTTTGACAGCAGGAATTAATTTTAAATTAATTTCTTCCACTTCTGTGTTTTGAATTTATAAAAATGAATTCCATATTTGGAATCAGGATATTCAAATTGTGTAAAAAGTTAACTTTTATTTTTAGACATTTTGAATAATTACTACGGTAAATATTTTATTTACCCTGGTTAAAGGGTAAATCCAGTAAATAAGGGTTCATAAAATATATTATAATAATAAACAATTACCATAAAACGTGTGATAACCTTATTGGTTGATACATGTTCGACCATGGGCATCTTTTGGTCAATTTTGGGACCCCATGGTGCCACTTGTAAGTGATAGGGACACTTTATTTTAATTAAGGTAAAATGAATACAAAAATGACACAAGCATATATCTTTTAGAAAAACAATTTTTACATAATGCTATATATGTTGGATTTTTGACTATAAATATTCATTAGAAATATTAAAAGATTTCCTACATAATTATAGTTTATTTACAATTTTTAGATATTAAATAATGTAATTTATTTATGACACAACGATGATGTAGTAATTACTATAATAGTGAAAAATGAAAATAATTCATATCATAAATACCCAAATAAATATAATTTGAGATTTTTAATGAATTGAACTAATTTTCTAGGATAATTTGACATATTAGGATTGATTTAATTGACATTTTTCGAAGTAATCATTCTGTTATAGGTTTCACAAAAATCAACTATTGAATAGTGTCAAAATTGACATAAAAGAGATTTTAAAACACATATTATATTATTAATTGAAATTAAATTCCAAAAAAACTAAGGTTAGGCCAAGAGACTTATATCATGATAGGTGTATCATTAATGGACCACTTGGGAGTCGATTGGATGTATATAGTATGTTTATTAAATATATAATATAAAAATACAAAGTGACATGGTAAATGTCAAACTAATTAACTAAGAGTTAAAACTAAAAGATAAGGTTAATATAGTAACCCAAACCTGTCTAAATTCTATTGGTTGAATGGTTTTCGACCTATCCCTACATTAACCATTGAATAATCAAATTTGGAGCCATTAGAAACCGAATATGAATTTATTATAAATTAATATTTCTAGCTTTTCCAAATGTGCCCCTCACCCCTCATATAAAAGGACACTCCCCATTCTCATTACTTCACACCTTCAAAGCCTTTTGGATTCACCAAACATTTCCCAAATACTCTCTGAATTTCCCTCACTAAAACCTAGAGGCCTTAGTTCGATCAGAAAGCCAACCTAAGGAGCCCTTTTGATCAAATAGAAAGGAAGAACCCGAAGAAGATGAGGTTAACCTACCCCAACCAAGAAAAATACAAGGTAAGAGTTTATTTCACAATCTCTTCATTATCCGAGGTTGTTTATACGTAATAATCTACTGGGACTTTTTTTATCATCCACATCCATGTTTCTTCGAAATGTATTTCAAAACATTTTTACTGTTTATAAAGAATATGGGTTAAAGTCATTTATACCCTTATGTGTTTTTTTAAAAGAGTCTTTCCATCGTTTTCTAAACAAGGCACTTTTTACCTTTCGACAAATTTAAGGTGAGAATGTTTTTTTTACTTATACGACGGGTGCGGATATTTACCGCTGTTATAAAATAGTCAAAGCTTCCCTTACAAGATTATAAGAATATTTTCGAAGTAAATGTTTTATTTTCTAATTATGTGACTTTTAAATGATTTCAAAATGAATATTTTAAGAATTTTTTAAGGGTACTCTTTATCAAGATCATAATTTTAAATGTTTTAAATATTTATCTTTCTAAATATTTTTAATTACTATCCATGTTTTCGTAATGATTTTAAGGATGTATTTATATGGACATGATGGTTTTGAAATGATATTTATTTTCAAAAGTTTCAAAGTGGTATGTGACACTTTGATTCAAAAATCTCGTTTAAATTACTTCCTTTATAAATGTGTGACTTTTCAATGATTTCGAGAAAAGAGATATTTCTCTCAAATAGATTTGATTTTATCTATGTCAACATCCATTGATGGATTTTAAACTTATTTTCAGTTGATTTATTATGATACAAAACTTCTATACTGTATTGAAGGTTTTGTGATATGTTTGACTATGGATATGCTATTTTTATACCATTTATGGTTTATGGTGAAAGTATTCACATTTCGTATGCTAGTCTTAATACTAATGTTTTTTTATGTTTAAACCTTTTCATATGGGAATGCATTGGACTTAATATGTGACAGGTGGATCCCGCTATAGCTCCTCGATGCATCGGTAGGTCTCATGAGACAAACTAGTGTCTTGGCATAAGGCCTTGAAAAAATCGTATTTGTAGTCTTGGAACGAGGCCTTGGCTATGTGGTTATGATAGTCTGACATTATGCATTCCATCATTATGAAAGTGGTTATTGATATTTCATGTGATTATTCGATTAGTAGAATATCCATGTGAATAAGTAAATTGCATTATTTAATTTTATTTTTGCCATAATATGTTGAAGTTCATGTTTAAAAGGGTTTTGTTTTAGTTATACACTGCCTTAAATGTTTATTCTTATTTATAAAAGTTTCCACTATATTGTTATCCTTACTGGGCATTTGAGCTCACCCCTTTTCTATGTTTTATTTTCCGTAGGATGTGAAGAAGTAAATTATGAATAACCTGCAGGGATATTATGAGGGGATAATAGTGTGGATTATGGAGACAACATGTTTTGGTAGTAGTTTTTTACTTCATGTTGTAAGGTAAAACTTTATGAATATATCTAGTGTTTCCAAGGTTACTAAATCAATCGGTCTTTCGAGATTTCATCTTTCTTGTGATCATGCCAATGTTATGTAATAATGCACCAACTCTAGGTAACTAGGGTCGGGGTGTTGCAGTTGGCATTAGAGGGAGGTTTAGTACAAACCATGGAAACTAGATTTAGATAAACTCTGATTAGAGCACATAGATTTAAGATGGACTATGAGGATTAGTATAGAAGAACTACCTAGAATTTTGGTATTGTAGAGATTTTGTGAGTTTTCTGAGCAATACATCCCTGTCTTGATACGAGCAGGTAGAGGTGGCTCTGGCACAGATGTACCTAGGGGTAAAACCCGAAAACACCGCTTTAAGCTAGACTCGAACGGGAACTAGTGCATGAAAACAGGTCTTGCTGCACTCTTGGTTACAACACTCCTGGGGGATATGCTTAGGATAATTCTCATTTTCTTTACAAACCATTATCAAGGGTTTATGAGTATATACTTCCTCAAAGGAGACATTTTTATGATTATGGATTATATCCATAAACTATTTAATTTATGTTATGTGTTTTACAAGTTTGGGATTAGGTATTGTTATTCATAGACTAATCTATTTTATGCCATTGTTTAGAATTGGTGCCCAGTAGAAGGAATGATAACTCCAGCAATGCACATGATCCAAATAGAAAGAAGGATTATATCTTTCAGGGTCTTAAGCTAGAATTTATAAAGGAAATAGTCTCCCATATTTTATCATCATATGAAGAAATAATATCATGTGTTGATAAGATAAGTAATGAGTTTACTGAGTCCTATGGATTTGAAGGGAAGCAAGAGAATAAAAGGATGGAAGAGAAAAAGATGGATAAAGGGAAGAGGGAAAAGAAGAATTTTCCCATATGTGATAACTGTGGGAAAAAACTCCCTGGAACTTGCCTGAATGGAATGGGAGTTTGTTAGAATTTTGGAGGAAAAGGGCACAAAGTACGTGAGTGCAAGGGTAAGAAAATGGTTTCAAATGTACAATGATTCATTTTCAAGGAGTTTAGACACTGCACGAACCTATGTCACAGTCATCAGACTATGCCACAAATGATTCTAATGGATGATAATCAAGTTATGATTCTACCACAGATGAAGAGGAATGATTAGAGTTCTTATGTTGATTGTCATTTGAGTGTTGTATGAACAAGGTACTTGTTATAATAATTATGGAGTATATAAGGATTGTACTACATTAATATTTCATTAAGGACTTGAGATTGTGTGGAATAATGAAAAGTGACTCAATAGCACGTTAATGTTTTGGAAAATATATGGTTGAGAGAAAGATAAACCATAATATGTTTCTGAAACAAAGGTAGTGATTTTAGAATAATACATGATTGATTTGGATAAATTATATTGGATATTATTGACTACCTTGAAACTGATTAATGATTTGTATATTCCATCATTGTTGGGGTTTACAACATTTTTGGATTGAAAGAGTATATCTATTAATCTACAAGGAATAAGGGATCATGAATGTAATCAATAAGGTTTTATGGTAATTCAGGATGTTGTAGTGTTTTAAAATAATACACGATAAAGGTGATCACATGTTATTACGCGGCAAAAAAAGGGATATTCATTGTGTTTACCTTCCTTATAAATTTTGGACTAATGTATTTTGGATAGTTCTAGTTTGTATTATTTTGATTGCCATAAAAGGACAACCTGGAGGTTGGGCGGCAACCCGTCGTGTCTGGCAAGGCCACGAGACTTGAACCCACAACCGAAGGGCGACAAGGGTGTATCACCTACCACTGACCCACGTGATGTCCTGGTTTGAATAATTTCATTTTTTAATGGTTCTTATAGATGAATTTTAAATTAAATTTTTTAACCCTATACGAATAGGATAAATAGAATATTATTTTTTTGTTCTATTATCTTTTAGAGTGAAAGATGAGTTTGTGGTAGAACTTAGTAAAAGTTTGAGACTCTACTTGTCAATTATATACTTTTCTTCTTCTCTTATTCAATGAAGAAATTAATTCTCAATCTTTAGTGAAGGGATATTAAAACAAAAAAAATGTGTTATCCTAATACCATTTTTTTTTCTGAACCGATCGTATTTTAAATCATCATAGATTGATGAATTTAAGGCCCTCAATTTTACACTTTTTTTGTGATTGATGACCATAATCACTACCTATAAATATTTACGTTTTCCCTCCAATTATATGTCTCTAATTTCAACCAATGTTCTCCGAATAGAGATCATAATTTGGTGGTGACCCTTTCATTTCTCTTTCCCACTTATTAAGACTAAATATTATCAACCCAATTTCCGATGTGGGTTTTCCCACAAAGATATTTTCTATATTCAACCTTTTATTTTCGAAGAACAATTTCAAATTGCGAGGATGCAATTTATTGAAAAATATTTTTAATAATAATACTTTATAAAAATAGAATTTGTTTTAAAATTTTATTAATTCATCAAAAATTGCATCTTGATTGAAACTATACATTTCAAAAAAACATTTTGTTTTAGCGCTTAAAAATATATATTTATCAAACAATATAATTTTACCAACATAATTGTTAAAAAATATAAATATAATAATTATTTTAACAATACTCAAAATTTTAGTTTAGGGTCTAGATACATATTTTTTTTATTAAAGCATTATATGTACTTTGGGTAAGTGTAATATGGTGATATTTTCTTTTCATTGTTCTATAAACATTGTTTCTATCATTTTCTCAATGATCATGACCATCTCGAGTAAATTTTTTCTATCCTACTCTAGTTTTTGAATCTCAACATGAGCTTGGTCATGGGAAAATCCACATGACACTGACACCCTTATAATCTGATAAAGTTTCTTCATAGGGAATGATACTATTTTTTGAGTCCAGCACAACCATTGTTAGTGGTAATTGGATTTATCATAACACTAAATATATATACTAATAATATGATATATTTATAATTGATATAGTATCAATAATTGTGATTCTTAATATTATTTTAATTCTTATAGGATATAACATATAAAATAGCAACATCCAAAATATTTCATGTGGTATATATATTTTAATTTTTTTAATAAAACATTTACTTACATAAAATGTTAATTTAATTTATAAATGAATGGTTTATTGTATTATTCCACCATTTGAAATTATTACCTAAAATTTTAATTTAGACACTCATATAGATGAGGGTAGTTCTGTTTCATCACCTCTTATAGTTTCCATGTAACTTCCTCATACTTGTTGTTCTGTCGTAGCACTAAGACCAGGTGAGTTGTATTGTTTCATAGAACCTTATCTATGTGATCTAATATCTTTAATGGATGCTCATTGTAATAAATATAATTATATAATGGTAACAACTATAGATTCAGTATGTGTGATGGGTCTGCTGGTTAACTTTTTCATGAGGGATACATGGAACAATGTATGTACATGAGATATGTTAGGTGGGAGTTTAAGTCGATATGCCACCTCTCTAATTTGATCAAAGTTATTAATGGGTGTGATGTAACATGGACTATGATTTCTCTTCATCCTGAAACACAGGATTATCTTCTATAGTGATATAGGAAGGAACCCCTTATCTCTAACCTCAAACCCTAAGTCTCATCAATGATTTCATGCATTGATTTTATATCATCATTGTGTCTATTTCACAAGACACTAATTGGTTTTATCCTTCCATATAAATTCATAGATAAGTACATGTTCCATCATCATCCCCTCTCCAAATTCATCCAAAAATGTTAGAATATAAGATCTATTCCCATAAATTTCCTCAAAAGGTTCCTTCTGAATACTAGAATGGAATTATTAGTTTTATGAGAACTACACTAGGGGAAGGTGTTAATCCTAACAGTCATAGAAATATCTTAAACATGATCATAGATGAGAGTGGAATTCGATTTAATATTACTTGTTCCCTTATCACTACTATAAAAACAGGCAAGGGAAGTGCTACCCTTTTATCAGTGCTAAAAAAAGCACTGATAAAGGGGCCCTTTATAAGTGAAAAAAATAAGCACTAATAAAGGCCCCCCTTTATCAGCATTTTTTAAGTGCTGATAATGTCCCCCCTTTATCGTCGCTTTTTTATTAGCTTTGATAAATGGGGATTTATCAGTGCTTTTTTCCTACCGGTGATAAATTCTATGTTTCAAAAAAATCAGGAAAATTAAATTATTGTTATATAAGTATATTTATATTGATATAAATATAATATATATTTTTTAAATATGTTTTTTATATGTATAAATATACTATTACATTTAATATTTAAGAAATTTAGTGAAAATGGCTTTTAAATATTTCAAAAAATATTATTAATTAATAATTTTCCAATTATTATTGATTAAAAATCATTTAATAACAATTCGAAGACACAAAAAACCAAAATAATTAATAAAAGATCTAAAATAAGTTGAAAATGTAACTCAAACTTCAAATGACCATAACTTTTGATCCGGGTGTCTGTTTGAGCTCTACAGCATATCAAATTGAAGCCTGCGATGAGCTCTTAGCGCTATCAACTGAAGCAAAGCTTCTGTCACATATTTCAGGGCCAAAAAGGCTTATAGGGCCTCCAAAACTGAGTTTTTAGTTAGAATACCCCGATTTGTTACTATTCAAACAAATATAACTTCTGATCTAGATGTCCTTTAGGCATGTACGACATATCATATTGAATATTGTTTAATTTTCAATGATTTGACTAGTTGGGTAGTTGAAACAGGTATTTGGATTATATGTTAGGATCATTTTAACATTCTATGGCTTTTCAAATACACACACACAGATATATATATATATATATATATATATTCATAAATATATATATATCTGTGTGTGTGTGTGTGTTGTATATATGTATGTAGTATGTATGTATTAATTTATTTATAAACACACAAAATGAACATATTTAATCAATTTTTTTTAAAACTAATCATATAAGTATATATTAATATACAAATAAATATACAGATTAAAAATTATAACTATATATATATATATTAATATACGAAGCAACGTATATACTAATATATAAATAAATATATTTATATTAATATGAATTTACATCAATATACGAATTAATATAACTATATATATATATATATAAATATATATATATATCATTAAATAGAGAAAAAAAGGAAATGGATTACTGGTTAAGGTACATCCGCGAAAGGGGTGAGGTTGCAGGTTTGAGTTCGGGTGGAAGCATAGGAGTGCGCATGTGTGAGGATGCGCCGGAAGGGCATCGCGCGGGAGACCGCCTAGCACTCAAAAATGGGGGTCAAGCGCTGTTTAAATCTCTCCCCGCATTGTATAATTTTTTTTAATTTTTATAATTTTTTTGACCTTTATCAGCGCTTTTCATAGTGCTGATAAAAGGGGCCTTTAACAGCGCTTTTCAAGGTGCTGATAAAATGGACCTCCTATATCCGTGTTGAGCTTTATAATGGGTTTTTAGTGCTGTTAAATCCTGGTTTGAGCACTGATAAAGCCTGTTTTTATAGTAGTGTAAGCATATATTGACAATATAATCAAGAGGGAAATATTCGTTGATAGAAACAAAATTTGCTGACATGTTTAGGTGAAAAAATAACTTCAAGATAAAGTTATTTCATATAGGGGTAATGGGGAGTCTTTTGATGAGATATGTGGTTATGTTTTACCATTTAAATACTAGTATGTGAAATGGTTGAAAAATTACCTTATACATTAGTCATTCAAATTTGACATATTGGAATTCCAAGAATTATTCAAAAAATTCTTTAGTCTCCCAATTCACGTTATCAAAAATGATGTTTTTATTCAAATAACTATGCATCATAATTCATCAAAGATGATTTGATCAGGTTGACATACACAAATTATATGGATATTCCCTCTCCTCTAATTGTTTTATGTGATGCTTATCAGGGTTCAAATCCTTATAAATCCATCTTTAGAAATGTTTAACTCTATAATATAATTTTTTTTCTATTGTGGGACATCATCCTTCTTAGATTTCGTGAACCTATCAGGAATAGATTTTAGGAATTAATTTGGGAATGTTAGGAAAAATATCCTTTAATTATCCCCATGCACATCCTCTGTATATCAATGAAAATTGGATACCATGGAATACTCATATAAGATAGGGTTGTAAGATCAATTATACATAGGGAATATTCCACTTCATTCAACATACATGGATGGTAATAGATTAAACAAAAATAAATAATGATCATATCAATCCACCATCGTTAGTGCATATTATTTTCCATTTATGTTAATATATACTTTAGGATTTTATAATATATATATATTCTAAACTTTTACTATAGATATAAAATCACTAAATATTGAATGTGAATACAACTATAGAAAATTCTAAATCACATATTTGGTAGTTATAATTGTGTATATTTATTTTGTGTGAGTCATGAGATTATAGTTTTCTATATTTCCTGATTAAAAAACCGTATCCCTTTTTAGATACATTATTTTAGATCAAAAATCCATCTCCAATGTTGCGTAATGTATGATCATATTGAATTATTAGCCTCTTATTCTTCTCTCTAAATAACTATTCACTTTCAACATTCCAAGAAAACATAACACCTTCTATGATATTTTGGTTAGTGTTTTTAGAAATTGTGAAAAGTGTCTCACAGATCGACGATAGTACCATGATAATGTAGGGAAATATGGATATGCATCACATAGGTTGGTCAGGGCAATCCTTCAAATGCCTCTATTTTTTAGGGATCAAAATATATCCATTTTATATTGATAATATGTCATCAGAATGTCACTTGCTCCATCAAAAAACAACATTTACTATACATTTCATACAAATTTCCATTCTTGAATGTCTTCTGTTCAATATCCAAATTATCTAAATGCACATCCTTGATTTTTTAGTAAATATTATTATGATCTATAAAGACTACTAAAAATTAATTGAGCTAAACCTTAACGACATTATTCATTATGTCTATAAAGATTTATAGTGAATTACATATTCCTAATGTAATCACTATGAAATCAAATTCTACTTAACTTGAACAAAATGGTGTCATGGGGATGTCCACATTCTTCAAAATTACATGGTAATATCCCAACCAAATACACACGTTTGAGATATACTGGGCCCCATGTTGCTAATCAAATAAGTTAATAATCCGCGGAACATGAAAATTACTCTTTATCATTATTTTTTTAAGTTCATGATAATCAATATAGAGACTTATTGACCCAAATTTCTTCATAAAAAAGATGAATAGTGCACCACATGTGTAAAAAAATGTGCATTTAAACTACAATGAAAATGGATTTTTAAAGGATATTTTTTTACTGATCGAATGTGTGTTGCATTATATAATATTATACATAATAATAATATAGATAAATCAAATATAACAAATCTCATTAATAAAGATCATTAAATTATTCATATATAAAACAATTAAAATGACAAACATTATAATTGTAATATATTTATATTAGAAAGGAAAAAATGGAAAAAATATTGATTTTCCAAATATTATACAGCCTTCCACCTAATAGGCATAATTATATAAATGAAACAAATTATTAGTAAACTGATAAAAATCATAGAAAATGAAATTATAACCTTAAGTCTAATTATATGGATTTTTTATAGAAACAATGAAGTGATAATTATATGGATAAATGTGTTCGTTTGAACAGTAATATGACCATTGGTCAAATATCACCATCATTCAATATAACCATTGTTCTATTTGACCCTTGTGAACAATACCCATTTGTTTTAATTTTACTATTATAATTGGTGTTTATAATTAGTAACGACAAAGAATAAATCATTATGAAAGGAGAAATGATGGCCTAAACCAATAGAGTCATGTCGTTTTAAAGGAAATTTATCACTATTAGGTTGGGCGGTAACAACACGAAGGTTCTACCTTGAAAAATCCAATGATGGGATTTGGTTTGAATTAAATTCATTATGGGTTATATTCTTGTAAGTAGAGATTACAACATGCTAAATGTTAGCTAAGACACATCATAAAACTACCACTATCACACACCTTTACCTTATGGTTTATGAAGGTGTAATAAGGAATTATATGTCTAGGGATTAGTTAATTAAAGTGTAATATATTTTGTATAAATAAAATGGGTATGTAATGAGTCCTATTTTGAGAATAATATTTTTTAGAAAACATATGTCTATGTTTGATGAATTTAATAAATTTATTATTTAACACAAATAAAACATAATTGTATTATTAAATAATATATACAATTTTATAAAAAACACATGTATCATGAATAATATTTTTTAAGGAGGAAGTCTTTTAAAACACTATAATTTACATAGAAATGATAAAATAATTTTATAATTTTCTTGTTAATTTTATTAAGTGTATAATATTTAACTATGTCATAAATACAAATATTTTCATAAAATATAGAGGTTTTTATTTAAAATTTTACATTATTTTTATATCTCAAATAAACATGTTGAAATTAGGGTTGGGTTCATTACTGATTTTTTTAAACACATTATTTTCAAGAAATAATAAAATACAATTTCAGGTTTTGGTATGATTAATGAGTTCATATTTATATCATAATGATGGAATAATTAATTAACCACAATACAAGATCTAAAAGATGTAATTTTATGAATATTAAGTATATTAATTTCTTTTAAACAATTTTCAATCTTAAAAGTGACATTCCAAAGACTAAAATGGAATATTTATTTTTAAAACATTATTTTTTAGAAAATTTACATTTTTATTTCCAAAAAAGCAATAAAAAATTATGATTTTTTAATGGAATAAATAATCATAAAATATTAATTAAATTCACCAAACTATATTAAAAACCCATGGGTAAGACAATGTATTTTCTTTTTTCACAACCTATATTTCCAGGAGATACATTTGAAAATTATTAAATAATAACTCAAATTTTTTTATAATTACCCGCCCAATTAACCAATACTCTACCACAAAAATATATCCTCCATTATGTTATTATACCTTTCCACTATAGAGTCCCCTGGATGAATCATTATTCACTTGATGCTCTATCTTCATGTCTTTATAGCAACTCATCATTGTAAGTGAAATGTCCAATTATCATTTCAATTCAAGTACCATTTTTTTGTATGTCATCTAATTGATAAAATAATTTCTTTTTTACACCATATATTATCCCAGTACTATACTAACAGTCTTTTATCAATATTATATCCTCTTTCCATGTCATATTACTTCTCACTAATATATTTCTTAAACCCATCGTGATATCTGATTTGTTTCTCCCTTTTAAATAAGATATTATTGTTTATTTTGTTTTGTGAACCCCAAACCAATAAAATTTCCATGGGTATTAACCTAGATGTAAAATTAATTTAATTATTCATAGATTTACATATATTAAACTCACATTACATTTATTGGGATAATAATTATTTAATAATCAACACTTAAAAAGTATTTTACAGTGTGATTTTGATAAGAAACAAATTATTTATTATCCATACGTTATTAGTGAGATTATTTATTTTCATCTATGTGGATATAATAGTTATAAAATATAAATGGTAAACCATGATAGTGCTATAATTCATTGGAAAATTAATTAAATATATAGATATGACATGACTTATGACACCTTGATGAATAAGCTTTATTATTTTCAATTTTTGACACCTTATTGATAAACCCGAGTGATATGCTTAAGAATGTATCCTTATTTGTTTTATACATATTTACATGTTATGACTCTAGTTCTTTTTATAAGAATATCTATTATTTTCTATCAATTCATGCTACATTATAATCCCTCATTGTCTTATTCATCTAACTCATGATCACAATCTATATGTCTCCCTTGCTAATTACCTTTCTATCCCTCATTATCTCCCCATTCCTTTGATATTTGACCCAAGAAATTAGATGCATTAAAATTAACTTAAGTTTGACCCATGAAAAAAATTTAATATGGACTAGAATAATATTTTATGTTTTCATGTTGTATGTCCCTAATTTCAAAAAAAAATATAATACCCTTAATTTTTTCGATGTAATGAAATATTTATGTAACAAAAATGTGAGATTCCCTAGTTTTTATTAGAGAAAGGTTTAGTTATTTATTGAAATCAAAACATGAAAAACTTCTTGGAATTTTGATGACGTATTCAATTAGTGATTTTTAAGAAATTAAAAAAATATATATATATGTATAATATAAGTGGTTGTAGATATGAAACAAACATTACTAGGGGTAACAATCTCAACAACACTATATTGAGGTTGACCTGATCAAGAACTGGTGAATGAAAATAAGCCTTAATATGCACTTCATTGGACATTATCATGGGATATGTTTGATTAATCACAAGGATTTCATGATCCATTATGAAGGATATATGAAGAATGAAGTAATTAATAAAAAATAACATAATTAAGCATTAAATTTTATTAAATATATTCCTTTTAGAATTTTAATATTCCAGAATGTGACACATTTCATAGTAATGATTTATTAATTGATAAACATAATAGGAAATGGTATAGTCCATTTAAATTATGGGGGAACAAAATGAACCAATAAAGACCATATTAATATGATGGATGTGGAAATAGAAAACATCACGAGGATGATAAATCCAATTTATCAAGGAATGATTGATAGCATGAATCATGTTGATATACCAATTTTACATTGAAGGGAAAAACTTCTCATAGAGTCCTTAATGAATCAATGTTCAAATTATTTTAGTGGATATACAAACCCATTTATTTTTGAACAATGTATTACCTCTATATAAATATTTTTTCTATAGTACACAGTTTGGAGGTAGATAAAGTCACCGTTGCACTATACCACATAGAAGGAGGAGTTGAGCAGTGGTTAAAGATGAATAAAAAATAAATCCATGAAGGAAGATTGATTCTATATAGTGGGAAGAGTTCGGGTGAATCATTTCCAATAAATAGTTTTTATATTTTATATGAAAAAATGGATAAGGGATTATTTGGGAGGAAGTTGAAGGAAAATGAATTAGAGGGACGATATCAAATGATATGTATAATACTTTCTCGATACTCCTATAACTTTTATGGATCCTATGGGAATGTTTGACAGATTATTTTATCTGGTGAGACCCCATGTACACAAAAAAATTTAAAAATCAAGAAAATGAAATCTATGAAGAGATAATACAATGCGTTTTGAAGGATTACATGGATTATGGAGGGACTTAGTGACTACACACGTCGAAGGAAAAGATAATATAATTAGGTCCAAAAGTAAGGTATAATTTTGATTATGGAATAAGTTGAATGATATTGAAACATCCCACATGTAACAAATCATTGAAGAAGAATTTCAAAAAATGATTTATTGGTAGAAAAATGTGCTACAAGTTCAAAAGCGTTGGTCATATATCTTGTAACTATCATTTCGAGTTTAAGCATTAACTTCTCAATCCCAAAGATAAAGGAAAGATGGAGCAAGCACCGCCTGAAGTTCAATGTTTCAAGTTTCACCATCATGGAAATTTTTATTATAAGCAACCATATTATAAAATAATGGAGGGAAACCACTATCAACATCCTCAAAGGACAGAGGATAATGTTCAGGAATTTAAAATAATAATGGTTGATATAGAGTCTTTAAATGATGATGGGGAGGGGGGTTGGTAAACTTCTAGAAATTATTATATTTGGGGCATGAAATTTTCATGGGGGCCCTTCCCAAAAAAACATTTGTGAGAGGGTCCCATTGCAATTGACATGTTGTATATAATCGCATCGCAAATATATTTATTTGTGATAGACCATCGCAAATAGTTTTAATGAGGTTTTTCAAAAAACATATTATGATGTCCCATTGAAAAAACTAATTTTGAATTGATGTGGACCCATCACAAAAACAATTGTGACTCATCCACAATGCATTGTAAATAGATTGCCCGAGTTTTTTTAAAAATTACCTATTATAATGTCCTGCTAAAAATACAATTTTTGATTGAGATACCATCGCAAATAACTTAAAATTTGAATAAAATAATAATAATAATAATAATAAAATATTGGAAAATAATATTAATAATACTAATATTGAAAATATAAATAAAATTAATTTAATAATAATAAAATAATATTAATATTAATGAAATAATAATATTAATATACATAAAATTATAAAATAATAAAATAAAAAAGGTATAGAATAATATTGTTATTTTTAATATTAGTATAATAATAATAAAATATTGACATTAATATTAGTAAATTAAAAATTATAAAAAAATAAATACCCCAATATTGAATTTTTGTTAAACATTAATAATAATAACATAATGTTAATAAATAATAGATAATAAAAATAAAAAAATAATTAAAAATAAATAAAGTAATAAAAAAGAAAAAAAATGAAATATTTACAACTATAAAAAAACTATTTAGAAATGTAAATAGTTAATATTACAAAAAAATTACATTCAAATGTTTTATAATAAAAAATAAATATTCCACTGAGGGGAATGGTCTTCTGGAGATGTTGGATGGGATGGTGGAGGGAACTCCATCCCTAATCCATGAGTCAAACATCACATGTACTCCGTCTGCTCATGGTGCTGTTGTGGCCTTCGAGGTATCTTCTCCTATTATTATTGTTAGATCTCTTCCTACTACTACTGCTACCATGGACACATCTCCTACTTCTCCATACATATACTCTTATATACTCACCATGAGCTTACAACTACTTCTAATAGAATGTAGAGGATAATGATGACTCTCCATGAGCTTCTCTCAAGCAGGATATCGACTTCCCACCCGTACAAGAAAAACGTCCAGGCATTAATCAAAAGGCGATACCAAAAACTCATCCTTTCTCAAAGATATACCGGGTTTCCTATATCCTTACAGCTTCATCAAATTGGTGGGCATTGGTATGTTCATCAATCTCATCCCAAATATCAGTCTTTATTTGAGATTTTTGGGTCTCATATAACTCATTAGTTTCAAATTTAAAATTCAAATAGTTAAAATATTTTTCGTAGTTAATTTAAAAACTCAAAAAGAAATTATACTACCCATAATCTGACGATAATGATCACCTCAAATCTCTACTATGACAGGATCACTGTACATCCTCATATAAACATTGAACTCAATAATAATGGGTCATTTGACTGTCTATATGAATATAAAATAAAACATTTACATTTAATGTTATAAAAATTATTTTAAAAGGTACTTATTAAATGTTCCTTATTATTTCTGAATGACAAACAACTGGATTGATGTGTCACCTCATGTTACCCCAAGTTTTGTTGACATACCAATTATCTACATTGAATATTACTACCCCTCTAGTGTGAACCTAATCAATCTCCAACCCGAGATGAAATGTAATGAGGTCGGTGGGTGCGGTAGGACTCATCAAACTATGTCACTCTTGTTTTATCCTTTCTTTTTTCCCAAATTGTAAAAACATTTATGGTAATGGTCATGTAAAAACCCTTCCAATGCCTTCCAGATAGAGTCATAAATTTTCTCATCAATGGAATACCATAAAAACTACAAATAATTTATATTATCATGTTTTTAATTAAAAAAATTACAAAATAAATATTATTTATTTACTTACCAGCCAATGATCGAACATGCACAACTGAATATCAATGCTAATATGATCCCATGTGACCCATGCTTCAGAAAAAAAGTTTTGAAACATAGTGCTCCCCTGTCCAATAGTTATATGAAATAATATATGAAAAAAAGTAAAAATAATCAAACAATTACTATGTAAATAAATTAATGAAAGCTAACTATAATACACAGGTAAACATGCCTCGGCATTCATGTATCATAGCCAAGACATGAATGTTTCTTAGGGATAGGGTCTAGAATCATAAATTATGGAATACCATGCCCCTCAAAGTACACCCTGAACATCTCGTATTCTGAGGGTTAGATGATCCAACATCCTGCTCATCCAAAGGTTGATCAGCCTCCTACAACTAACAAAATAGATCCTCGTCCATCTGAAACATGAAATAACAATAGTTTGAAAACAGTTCAAAACAATTATTACATATAGTCATATAATATATATGATTATAATTAGCATTTAATTATGTCAATGATCTTCTTTATCCTCATCTTTATGTCTGACAATGTCAATGTCTTCATATTCAACCTCAATATCATCAATTTCTATATGAGTTTCAATTTCATCATCTCTTATCAATAAAAATTCATTTGTCACATCATTAATATCATTATCCCCATCAAAACATTATTATGGGGTGTCCTCATCTATATTCATGTCTCTATTTGAAAAAAATGGATTTGGAGCAGTCTCTTGAAAAATTACAATTCATTTAATTTCTGTTGGACCAAATTTTGTTTGAGTACACTAATGTTCCATATATTTAATTTTTATTATGACTACATAATAAAATTTATTTTCCTTATAATCCAATAAAAATGATGAATTTAGTGCAAGAATTATTTTATATTTAATATCAATGATTCCATGGTTCAGATGAACATGAAATTATCTCTCATTATCCAAATAGTATCATTTAAACATCAATATATAACTATATCCCTGATAATGCAGTTATAAAAATTTATCTAGCATTCCATAAAATTCCACATCAGTTTCACTGTGATTATACCCTATAGCAAAGACACTGTTGTTCATAGTTTTTTTGATTCCCCAAATGCATGTGTATGAATTGGAAAACCTGTCACCACATATGCAATACAAGATATAACCCTTTTGGATGGTGGGTTACTCAATACAAAGAATCAATTATCGATTTTATCATCATGTGGAGATGAATGAATTTTTATAAAATAATTATCAAAATAACAATTAATAAATTGATTTTGTAGCTTAAACCATAAATAATTTATTTTACTAGTTTTTGAAACCAGTAGGAAATTTTTTTTTGTTGACTTTCTTCAAGAGACGATGTTATAATTTTTGGAGGATGTTTCATGATCAGATTATCCTATAACCAACAAGTAAAATAAGAAAGATATAATCTGAAAATGATTATTGAATAATTGATAGGAGAAATCATATTAAAAATGGTTTTATTTCTTTACAATTGAGAAGAACATATGGATAACCTCTGTGATCTTCATCATCTAAAATCCATCAATCGTGAACTCCACTGAATCAGGTTCTAGATGAATAAAAATATATAATTGATTTCTCATATCATCATAATAATTTTACTCATTATTCCCAATGAAATTATGTTTTGATGGATATTCAGATTGAAAATAATTAGGGAATAAAAAAGAAATCTTCGCTTGCAAATAAGCTTCTACAAAAAAGACTTCATTTGATTCTTTCTTATGTACATTTCTCATCAATTTCGGCATGAATCATTCAAATGGGTACATATATCAAAACTATGTGAGATCTCCAAATTGTTATTCATGAGAAAAATGTAGAAACGAATGTATTTTTGAGTCAAACAAAGCCAATGGGATGATTTTATCTCGGTTTACATAAAATTAAAAAACATATTCTAGCAATGTTCTTAGTGTATCATTATTTGTTGTATATACACCAATATCTTTAATAGATATTTTATGTCTGTAATCATATCAGAAATAATAGAATTCAAAAAAACTTTTAATCTAATCATCAACTGTATTTGCATTAAAACATGACAACCATAACTTTTTGATCTACTAATATGACCATTTCTGACACATCTTCCAAAAATGGATAAATAAAAATCTTGAAGTCTCAAATCTTCAATCCACTAACTAAATAATAATCAATTTCACTGGATATTTTATAAAATGTTGTTATATTTATTAATTTCCATGATGTAACATATTCAAATAGTACAAATTCTTATCACCTATAAATTTGGGTAAGATCTAATTGCTCATTTACATTATCTTTTATCATTCATAGTGTATCAAATAGTGTTCAAAATAAATTAAGAAAAAGTTTCCTCTAAATATTAATGATATCCAACATATGACATACCAACAAATCATACTAATATGGAAAGTCCCAAAAAATTATTATTTTTATCCAATTGCGTTCTTTCCCAAAGCCATTAATTTTATATTGGTTTATTATTGGTCCAAATTTAATGGGCTGTAATGAAGAGAAAACTAATTTAACTCTATTCCTGATATCATTTTTGTAGATTTATCTCTTTCAGTTGTGTTTTTTTTGAAAAGATATTTGTTCTTTTGAAAATAATGATCAGTTTGAAGGAATATTTTTTGAAATTCGGAAAACATGGTTTTTTTCAAAGGTGATCATAAATTCTTTTTTGTCTCTCATATAGTATGGAGATGAATTTATACGTTTTTCACTCATGTGAGATAACATCCCTTGTTGCTGGGAAGTCACTAATTATGAAAATTAATGCGTCTTTCTGTAAGAAATTTTCTTTCGCATCAACATCATATATACTAACATCATTACTCAACAATTAATTTAACTAATAAATCAATGGCTTCAAATAAACATAAATATTATTTTTCTGATGAAATAGAGTAAATAAGGTCAAAAATTTATATGTCACCATTATCAACATCCATGTAGGTAAATTTTACGGAGTTATAAACACATCACCACATGAATACTGTCATCCGTAACAAAACATTTGAATAAAAACACTAGTATAAAGACCCAATACCATGTTTTGTGATTCTAAAAAAAGGGGGATGAACTTGGTGAAAATGATTCCATGAATCACCATTAGAGGGATGATATTTTCTTTTACTAGTTGAATTTTTTTTGTGCCATGTTATCAATGTTGATGTGTTATGAGACATAAATTAATGCTGTAATCAAGGTTTATTTGGTAAAAATATCAATGATTTTGAAGGAATCAATCGATACATTCATAGTTGAGCCTCTTTATACCTCACTTTCCCATATTTGGGAAAACTATCCAATGACTAATTTTTCCTATAATATAAGATGAAATCATTTGAACATGAATTAATATTATGTTAGCCAAGAACCAGATTACGAACTAGCCTCTAACTCATTGAATATGTTGGGTGATACATTTCCTTTAGGTAATAGTGTTTTCACCAAAGAGAATATCCTACCAATACAGGCATTTGATATTCCATTATCTAATTTAATGGCCATAAATTTTGAAACCTCTTCAAATTTTCAAATCATAAAACCAGGATATAACGCATCCTCAGAAAACCTCAAAAAGTCAAAAAAAAATTGAGAGGGATTAGACTCAAGTGTTAAATAAATATCATCCAAAGATTTTATTTTTGAAAAGATGGACCTTCCCCATCATCTATTAAATTTGAAACATTGATGGGTCTAGAACCAAATTATTGTTATCTTCTCTAGATATATGTTCACTTCATTGATACCAAAAAACTTAATTGGGTTGAAAACCAAATTGAAATAGATGACCCCAACATTGTTAAATGTCGTTAATGTCCTCAGGGAACATTTTTTATAAGGACACTAAATTTTTCCTTCTATGAAAACTTCTAGTTTTGATTATAAAAATAATAATAGAGCTTCAACACCCTCAATATATATAGGATTTAAATCAAGAAATTTTTGGATTCTTGTGTTGATTTATGCAATCACGAATATCTTATAATGACTATTCACGACTTCCTTATTCTATATTTATATAAAAAATATAAAATAATTAGTTTTTTGGATTATTTGATATAAGAAATGAACTATCCAAAAAAGTAAATAATATTAAATTCAATTCTCTAAAAATTTATAATATTTTCTATTATTTCCTAGTTATATAAATAATTTATTTTAAAATTTATGATTATATACACAATTTTTTAATAATTTATACTAATTAACACTAATTATTAGTAATTAAAACTACTTTATACAAACTACAACTAATTTGGAGTGGTAAAATTTCTAGATGATTTTCAGAAGCTCTTTTACCCATCGACTCATTTCCTTGAAACATTCTCTGATAGAAACTACTTTAAAAAATATTCTCTAATGTAGGAATATACATTTACGTATGCATGAGAATAAAAAGTATGGATACCTCTTAGTGCTTCTCTCCATTATCATGGATAAAAAATGAATATCCTCTTGTTAGAGAGGTTTTATTATAGTGATTTAAGTAGGGGAAAGTTTCAAAGAGATGATCCATTGGAAAAAAGATCCTCTTTTTCCCAATGAGGCATCTACCTGCATCCTTTTCTGACTGAAATATGTATGAAAAATAGGCACTGATGTATGCATATTCATTTTTGTATGCACGAGAATTGAGAGTTGGGATTCCTCGCCACATAGCTCTCCATTCTAATGCTTACAAAAATGGATATCTATGAATCAAAATAGATTTTCCATTATATTTTTAGTGGGATAATGTTTCATGGAGACGAGTCGTCTCGAAAAAGAGATTCCACTGATCCACTAGAAATTGTGCCAATTTATTACAATTTATTACAATGTAAGATTAATTATTGTAATTTATTAATAATTATTACAAATTTAATACTTTTATTAAAAATTATTACTAATTATTTAAATTTATTACAACATATTTCTAATTATTACAATTTATTGAAAATGGTTGCAAATTATTACAATTTATTACTAAATATTATAATTTATTACAATTTAATACGAATTAATTATATTTATTACTATTTATTATAAATTATTAGTAATTATAAAAATTTATTACTATTTATTATAATTTATTACTAATTATCACAATTAATTTATAATTAACACTAATTATTACTTATTCCTAATAATTATTTCTAATTATTACAATTTATTGCTAACTATTACTAATTTTTACATTTTATTACTAATAAGTCCTATTTATTTCAAATTATTACTTATTATTACAATTTATTCCTAATCATTGCTAATTATTAATAATCATTAATAATTATTACAGTTTATTAGTAATAATTTGTAAACATTTGTAATAATTACTTGACATTACTAATTATTACTAATTATTAATTATTTTTACTAATTAATATAATATGTTACTAATTATTTGAATTTACTAATAATTATTACAATTCATAACTAATTATTTCAATTTGTTTATAATTATTGAAATTTAGTACTAATAATTATAGATTATTACAATTTAAAAAACATTATTACAGTTTTTAACTAATTATTACAATTTATTACTAATTTTTAATAATTATTACTAATTATCACTAATTAATAACAATTATTACAATTTATTATTAATTATTACAATTTATTTCCAATTCTTACTATTTATTACTAATTCTTACAATTTATTACCAATTGATACAATTTATTACCAATAATTACAATTTATGACTACTTATTACCAATTGTTACTAATTATTACAGAATTATTACTAATTATTAGAAATTATTACCATTTATTACTAATTATTATAAATCATTAATAATTATTACCAATTATTACCAATTATTACATTTTATAAGTAATTAATAGTAATTGTTACAAATTATTACTAGTTATTACAATATATTACTAATTATTATTCTTTAGTAATATTTATTACAATTTATAACTTATTATTACAATTTATTAATAATTATAAAAATTATTACTTATTATTTCAAATTATTAAAAATTAATATAAATTGTTACATTTTATTAACAATTATTACAATTCATTACTAATTATTTCAATTTATTACAAAATATAACATTTCATTACTAATTATTACAATTTATTAATAATTATTACCAATAATTAATAATTATTTCTTATTATTATGAATTAAAATTAATTATTAATACGTATTACTAATTCATACTTATTATAACATTTAATTAATAATTCTTACTAATTATTTGTATTTGATTGAAATTATTATAATTTAATACTATTTATTACTAATTATAACAAATTATTACTATTTATTATGATTTATTAATAATTATTATTAATTATTACTCATTATCACAATTTATTACTAATTATTACTATTTAATACAATATATTAGTAATTATTAAATATTATTACTGATTATTACTAATTAATAATAAATACGTCTAAATATTAAAATTTATTTTGATTTATTACAATTTATTACAAATAATTAAAATTTATTAAAATTTGTTACTAATTATTAAAATTTATTAAAATTTATTACTAATTACTACTAATTATTAAAATTTATTTCTATTTATTACAATTTATTAATAGTTATCGTTATTTATTGCATGTTCCAGTTAATTATTACAAATTATTACTATTTTAAAATTATTATTTCCATTTATTACTAATTATCGCTGATTATTATTAATTATCGCCAATTATAAATACTTATTAATATTTTGCTTTATTAATAATAACATATACTAATTAATAATTATTCATATAATTAATATTAATTAATATTAATTATTACAATTCATTGGTAATTATTTGTAAAAAACAATGATAATTAAAACAATATAATTCTAATTTAATTTAATTACTACTAATTAACAATAATTATTACTAATATAAAATAAAATGAATTAACTGAAAAGTAAAAGAAATAGATAAATCCCTTAAAATTGAATATTTCTAAGGATATTGGCCGTGAAAATTGCTCCAATTTTGAAAGTTAAACATTGAAAAAATTTATGAAAAACATGAAAATAAAGAGGGGGGAGGGATTGAGAAAGGAGTGGAAGAAGTGAAAATGTATTGAGGTATATATTGGATAGATTTTTCTCTACGGTATAATTTGCGACGGGACTAGTCACAAATACTAACCCCCCCCCCCCCAATTAATTATGGGCAGTTGGTAAAAAGGTATTTGCGATGTGTTTTTCTACATATATGAACCTGCTGACATATTGTTTGCACTGGGAGATAAACCCTATTGTATATAGTAAAAAATCTCACTCGGTATTTGCGATGAGGACCATCTTCCCATCGTACATAACAACTTATTTTCCATGGGAAGAGGGTCCGTAAAACAAAATCCCCCTTTCCTGAGAGACTATTTGCGACGGGCACCTTCCTCATCACAAGTACATCGTCCCAAATATCAATTTTTCATGTGGTAGTACATTAATTATGATTTCAATACTAGAAATTAATTTGTTTGATTATGGTTCTATGCATTCCTTTACTTCATCCAATATTTTGAATAGTATTGTATCAATCCCTGAGCCACAACATGTAAAGTTATCTATCAATATGTTTGGTGGGTTTATCCAGGAATCAATAATGTATTGAAACTCTGGTATTAACATATATTTGGACAACCTCATCTTAAATCTAGTAGACATTTAAATGGTAAAATTTTTCACCATACTAAGGATGGACCATATTTCAGTGAATAATGCAATGATCAACTCAAAAAAGAATGTAAATTTTAGTAGTATTGAATGGAAAAACGAAATTTATTTTAGAAGGATAGATATCCCATCCCCAGATTGGTCTACAAGCACCTCCCATTGCCTTATTTATTGAGATGGTCAATAAATAGGGAGCGGTAAATGAAATTATAAAGTGGAAAAAGTCCCCATCATTCAGGAATAAATTGATATATTTTCTAAAGTGTTACTTGGACTTCACCCAAAAAAAGAGGTAGATTTCTCCATTTAACTATGACCCTGATCCTATACAATATTGAAGAACCCATATAGAATGAAAAATTTGGAGTGTGATGAATTAACGAATCAAATTAAAGACATTTTGAAGAAAGTATTTATCTTGCCAAGTGTTTTTGTTCTGGGGGCACTTGTTCCCCTTCAAAAGAAGCATGATAGAAAAATATAGTGTTGAATTTATTATAGATATCTTTACAGGGTCATAGTTAATAAAAAGAACCCTTTGCAATGGATTGATAATTTATTTGACCAACTTTGTGGGTAACTCTTCTTCTAGAATACTGAACTCCAATCGTGGAATTATAAAATGAGGTCAAAGAACGAATATATCCCCCAGAAGGTCTTCTAAACAAGGTATGGGAATTATGGGTTTCTTTTATTTCCCTTAGACTGGAATAATACTCCAGACACATTTATGGATTTAATTAATAAATTATTTAAGGTATACATTGATAAATTAAAGTTAGTTTTTATATATAACATTCTTATATATTCAAGAATTCTTAATGGGCATGAGGATCGTCTAAGTGTAATAATGAAAACACTATGGAAGGAGAATCTATTTTGATAATTCCACAAATTTGATTTTTGTTTACAACAATTTTCATTCTTAGGGAACACTATAATAAATCATGGAATCTCAAATGACCTTGCCAAGATAAAGGCTATAGAGGAGTGGTCCAATTCTACAACAGAAACTAAGACTCATAGTTCCTTTTTTGATTGGTTATTATAAGTGGTTTTTAAAAAGCATTTTATGAATTTATAATCCACTAACCAGGATAAGTCAAAAAAAAGTTATGTTCATCTCTAAAAAGGAGTGTAATGAATGTCTTCAAGAACTGAAGAAGAGACCGGTTACTATACCAATTTTAATTCAAACCACTATTAGAGAACGATTTCTTATTTTTAGTGATGGATCTATGAAATTGATTGGGTGTGTCCCCATGAAAAATGAAATGGAGATTTTTTATAAATAATGACATGTAAATAGTTATGGGTTTAATTAAACCAAAAATGACTTAGAGTGAGCTGCAGTCATGTTTGTATGAAGATATGGTGGGGCTTACTTTATAGGGTGAAAGATGATACATACACACATCAGTAATTTTTGAAGTATATATTCACACAAAAGAAATTGGACATGAGACAATGGATATGGATGGGGATTTTTAAATAATATTATTGTCCAAATCAATTTCAACTCAAAAGATAATATAAGGTCACTGATGTGTTATTTGGGAAGGAATCTATTTTTCTAGAAATGATGGTTAGCTAAGGAGATCTTTTAATCAGAGAAATAGTAAGGTTGGACATTGGAATTATAAGGGAAGGGACATCATCATTCATGTCCCAAATGATTTTTCAACCATTATTACTAGAGAAGATAATGAGTGTTCAAAGAGATAATCCTTTGTTGTAAAATATAGTTATGGATTTATAGAATGGGATATTTCCTGAATTCCTCATTGATCAAGAGGGTTTATTGAAATATCATACTGGGCTGTTTTTTCAATTTATGTCATGAATAAAGAAATAGCTAATGGATGACGCTCATAGATCAACATTCCCCATACATTGTAGAAGATCTAAAATAAATAGGGACCATCAAGATCATTATTGGATAGATAATATTAAAATGGGTATTGACACCTATATTGTTAGGTTCTTTGTGTGTCAGTAATTTAAGGAACTGTTATAGATTACTAACGGGGTATTGAAACCACTACCCAAACCAACTTGTATATGGGGTAATATCACTAGGGACTTCACCACTGGTCGCCCAAGGATATCTAAAAGAAACAATGGGATACAGATTATAGTGGATTGACTCACCAAGACTGCCCTTTTCATCATTATTCTGGATGTTTTATCTCTTTATCAACTTGAAAAGAAATATGTAAATGATGTTCTGAGGTTGTATGGGGTACCACATTTAGTCATATCTAATCATGATCTATGGTTTAAATCTATATTATTATGTATTATTAAACATTATCCGAATACAAAAATGAATTTTATTACACTCCATCATCCCAAAATAGATATCCCAATTATAAGGACTCTTCAAAAACCCATGGAAATGTGATAACATTATTATATAAATTTAAAGGTGGATTGGATCAATACCTCCCATTAGTTGAATTCTCATACAAAAACAAATTCCACTCGAGTGTAAAAATGGTACCACAATAATATCTATATCTGAATTGATTTTTAAGTGCAACATGTTGGGATAATGTAATTTGGGATAATGATACTTGGTATAGATATTTTGAAAAAGTTTTATGAGTATGATATAAATCTTTCATAGAGTCAGCAAAAGAGATATGTTTACAACCATTGATGGTAACTAGTGGTTGATGTTTGAGATAATGTTTTCCTTAAAATTTCACCATAGAAGATAGTCAAGATATTTTGAATGAAATGAAAGCTTATTCCATGGAACATTATTCCCTTTTAAATCCATGATCACAAAGGATATGTGGCTTATCGGCTTGAACATCCACCAAATCTGACTTGAGATCATAATGTATTCCACTTACCTATCTTGATGATGAACATACCTGATCCCTCACATGTACAGAATTTGGAGTTGATACAACTTGAAAATGACCTATCTTTCAAAGAGAAACTCGAGGATATCATTGATTATATGGATAAATTTCTATGCAAGGAAAAACTCACATTTGAATGGTGTTTTGGAAGGAGCATCAGTACAATGAGGATACATGATAACTAGAAGAAATAATGTAATAGGAGTACCATCACCTATTATCAAAGTAGAATATGAGTTGATGTTTCAAGGATAAAATTTCAAAATGGGGAGGAATATAACTACCACATATTTTTAAATGAAATTTTTACCAGAATAAATTTTTGTAATATAATATAATATTTTACACATAAAAACTATATAGAATCCAATAATACCATATATCATTAAAAAATATCACTACAATATTCATCTATTAAACTAATGAAAAATATAAAAAATTAAATGAATAAAAATATAAAATAGAAATGGTAAAATCGAAAAATATTGATCACCACAATCATCTAGAATCAGAACCCCCAAAGACAACACTATATAAATGAAACAAAATATATGTAAACCAATCAACACATAATAAAATGAAAATATAACATTATGATGAATGTTAGTGGATATTGAGTGATGTAACGATGTGATATTTATCAGGAGAATGGTTCCCATTGAAATAATAATATATCAATTGGTCAAATATATCCATCAGTCCATATAACAACTTTTCAATTTGACTGTTGGGAACTATACCCATTGGTTATATTTTTACCATTATAATTTGTGTTTATATAGAAATGAAAAAGGATAATTGATTCTTAAATAAGAAAGAATGGCCTTGTCCAGTGGTCATGCCATTTGAAGACCATTTTATAGAATTGGGGTGTCTTGTAGCATCATTTGGGTTCGACATTAATTAATATGAAACGGATATTCAAAAAGTGATGTTTTAAAAAAAATATACTCTAAGATATGTTTATGTTAGTGGAGATTACCACTCGATCAGTATTATCTGATCCACCTCATAAAACAACCATCATCGTATTCCTTACCCTTAGGGTATACATATGTGTAATGAGGGGTTACGTGACCAAGAAGTAGTTACTTACATTTTAATTTTCATTATATAAATAAAATATTTATTCCATTAATCCTATTTTGAGAGTAATTTGTTATTTTAAAATATATTAATAAATTAGAAAATTTTGATAAATTGAATGTTTTAAACAAATGAAACATTATTTTAGTTTTTGAAAATATATAATCTTTTTTTTAAATAAGTTATTCATAATAATATTTGTTTTAATGAAATGTTCATAAAAACACACTAATTTGAATATAAATGCTAAAATAATTTCATAATTCCCTTTTAATGTTTTATAATTTTCATAAATTTGAATTTTTTTTTAAAACCTAAACTTTTTCAATAAATGAGGATATTAATATATAAATGTTAAAATCATATTATATTTGAAATTATCTTGTCAAAATTATATTTTGGGTTATTTCTTGAGAATATAATAAAATAAATTATTTTACAATGAATAGTAAAATATAGTTTTAGGTTTTCTGTTTGTTCTGTGACTTAATATTTATATCATAATGATTTTATAGATAATTTACCACAACACACAACACAAAATCTATTATTTTATTAATATATTGTTTTTTTAAATATTTTATTCACTTTTCAAACCTTTATGTGACATTTCGAAGTCTAAAATGGAAAATCTTATTTTAAAATATTTTTGGTGGAAAATATAAATTTTTATGTCCAATAAATTTTAAAAAATGGTGTCCAATTTAAATTAATTAAACTATCAGAACATATGGCTCAAATGTCCAATAATATGAATAGAAAACATAGGTAATATAATTCCTTTTCCTTTTCCACAACCTAGATTTGCAAGTCATATTTGGAAATTATTAAACAATTTATCTACTTTTTCTATATACTCACTGTTTCACCCTTACTCTTCACTCTAAATACAACATCTATGATGTTATGGTATTTTTATTCAAAAAATTTCACCTCATGGTGTACATAAAACCTCAAAGATCTATCCTCAAGTATTAGAAGTAACTATTCAAGGTAAGAGAAATCTCCACTTCTATTTGTCATTCATGTTCCCTATATTTGGTATGTCATCTAACTTTTTTTAAAGAAAATTATCAAAAAATATTATCCTATCACTGAAAGAATATTATTTTATCCATGAGATACCATTTTTCCCTATAATTTTCCATACCCTTAATCCATTTTTTACCCAGAATATTGCTGAATTTATCTGTATCATTTACGTGATAAATTATCATTTTTTTGAATACCCAAACCTCTTAATTTTCCACGGGTATTCACATAAATGTAAAAAATGATTTATTGATTTGGTGATTTAAATATATAAAACCAACAATCCACATTCATGTGTTAGGACTGATATAATGATCATGTCATTATGAAACTTTTTACTCCATGGTTTTGATAAGAAACCTATTATTTATTATCCAAAGCATTTAAAAGAGATGATTAATTATGATATTTTTGGCTCACATGATTTATTAAATATAAATAGTGATATATGATAGTTGTATATTTCATTAGGTAAATAATTTAACTTGTAGATATGGAAAGATTTACAACACCATGGTTAATAACCATTGTAATTTTTAATTTATAACCCCTTGGTGATAAACCATGTCATTATGATTTTGAATGTCTAATTATTTTTAGTATCCATGTTAAATTTTTTTATACATGTCCCTTTTATTATGATATATATCATGTTCTGTTGAATCATGATATTTTTTTTATTATTTTCTTTATTGATATGACCCATGATCACATGAAATTGTATCCCTTTCTTATTACCTTACTAGGATACATGCTCACCCCATTCCTTTGTTGTATATCCCCAGGATATGAGATGTAGAAAATGTAAATTAGGTGAACCCCTGAAAACTCATTTCATTTATGTTTTATGTTTTCATATATTATGTATGTATTTTCAAAAGAACTGAAATTTTAAATATCAATTATTTTGATCCTTTTAATTAATAGTTTATTTAATAAAATCATGGGATACCATATAAACCCTTTATTGATATTATACTATAGTTTATTATTTAGCAACTCCAGTTAAAAATGTACATTCTATATGGATTCGTTGATACTAGAATAACTCTAAGAATAAGTTCGATTTATCACTCAACCTCTTTGTTAGGAGGTAGACCATGAAATTCTTCAGGAAACACATCAGCATATTCCCCTCAATAGGGAAGGTGATCTTGTAGGTTATTTTCCACAGAATATATATATATATATATTCTTTCTTACAATAAAATAATATTGATGCATGAGATGATGACACCAAAGGATATTCATCCTCCTCCTTGAAATTATATATAATCATAATGAAATTTGTGATACGATTTAATATTTCCTTCTCTGGGAAATTTATATTAGGTATATAAAAGGAAATACAATACATGCCCATAGTAGAATCAAATTCCACTAAAGGGAGTATGACATGTTTTTCATGGAAATTTATCCCACAAAATTTGACAATGAAGGAGTTATATACATAGGATGTAATAATTACCCCATTTTTAATTTTCATTGAAACCATTACTTTCATTTTTTGTGGTGTTTGAATAATTATTCTAAACATATATAATTTAAAGGAATATATTGAACAAAAATAAAATAGTACATTTTCTCTCCTTATCTATAGACAGATTGGACATGGGAGATTGAAAGATATCCATTTATACTTTGAGGGGCCTAATTTTTTTTTGATAGCTTTCAAAATCCCAAATCAGAATTTTTTTTGTAGAATCATCCTTATCACACAAAATAAGGGGTCAAAATTAATTTTAATAGAAATGAAAAATAGAGGTGTATCGTATATGTATTGTGATGCTTACCATGTATGCCCTAATTGAATTGACATCCCTTTTCTTAATGGAAAGGAAATAAATATAAATTTTATGTCAGTGTGTGTGTGTGTGTAATTTTTTTTGAAACACATTTTCAAGAATAAATTTCACTCTATCAATTTGATTTATTACTTATGCTTTATATTTTTTATCATCAGATGTTATTGGTTAGCTTATCCATAAATACAAAAATCAACTAGCACAACCTTATATTGATGAGAGTCTTAGAGTATAGTGAATATCATTACAATTGTGTAGATCCATTTTCAAGTGATTTAAGGAATAAAATATCTACACATATTTATAGGCCTTTATCACATAGTAGTATCAATTACAACGTACACTTTTTAGGGGGTATGTTAGTATTCCACCAGATGGAAGTTTAACTTTGAAACATGACTTAATTTAGAATGTATTTCTATTAAGTTCTTAACATGTAATCTAATTGGGTTGGGAATCTCATTTGGGATATCAATAAATTTGTCATCAAACTGGATGTGGACTAAGTTCCTCATATTTCTATCAATTAACTAATAGAATGGTAAAATTAAGGATAGAAAATTGTAAACTACTTAAAAAATAAATAGGAAATAATGAAAATTAAAGGAAAAAATTATAAATGTTATATCCTCTTTAACTTATGAATTTATTGGTTTCAATATATGTTATGAAAATTATATTTTCAATCATACTATTCTATGGTCAGTTTCTCCAATTAATAAGGGTTTGTAATATTTTGAAAATTTACCTTAGAATATCCCCTAAGGGTGTCAAACACAGTGTATAGTGAGGCCTCTCTTTCATGCACTATTTGAAAAAACTCAATTCACCCTTTTTGAGGACATTACCCTTAGGATCAACAGTTCTAGTTCCACATACATGTAACACACCAAACTTCCATGGTATGCTTCTCTTTGAATAATGTAATAGCTTGCATTGCACGCAACTTCGAGATTCCAACACACCACAACCAATCAAACTAACTATTATAAATATTAATACTCACTTTTTGTAATTTTATAAAATTTATCTTTCAATATGGACTTCTTTTTTGTATTTGAAATATCGAAATTAGCTTAGGGTGAATTTTTGTTATTTTTCTGAAAACATTCAATTTTTGATGAATAGTGAAAAACACTGTGTTATAGTTTAAAACAAAATTTTTAGTTAAAAAAAATTATTTTATTTAAATTTATTTTTGGTAAAAATAGATATATAATTCTTATATAAGTTCAATGTAATTCATTGGAGTCAGTTTATAATAATTTTAGATATATAAATATTTTATAGAACTTTTCACCGTCTTTTACCCACCTCCTCGAAGAATTTGTAAATTCACATAAAACATATTTTTACCACTTCTGTGAGTGGAATTTAAAAAATCTGAGAGGCATTATTGATATCAGTAAGAAAAATTTGGATCAATATGATGAAAGTAATTTTTGTTGAATAGTAACTTTTTACTTTTATTTAACACAGTTAAAAGTAAATATGGTATTTAAGGGTACAAATGATATTATTATTACCGTAACACATATCCTAATTCTATTGTATAAGTATAATTTGACCAAAACCAACCTTAGGGACAAAATATGAACCTCTTTGTTCGACTTGGATTAGATTAGGACACTTATTATTATTTTATTTAAAGTAGAGTTAAAAGAGTTAAAATCCAAGTTTAATAACTAAAACATTTTTAATATAGGGTTATACCTAAGATAAATTCAACTATAATTATTTATTAGAATGATAAAATGGTTTCCTATATAATGGTATTATATATATGTTTTAGACATTAAATAATATAATTTATTTATGACAAAATGAGGATGTAGTAATTACGTAATTAATGAGTTATTAAAATAATTGATATTTTAAATATCCAAATGAATGTAATTTGATACTTTTTAGGAATTACACTAATTTTATAGGTTAATATGTCATGTTAGAGTTCATTATATTAATTTTTTTGAAGTAATAATTCTGTTATGAATTTAGAAAAAACGAAATACCAAATAGTGTCAAAATTGACATAAAAGAGTTTTTAAAAAACATATTACATTATTAATTGATATTCTATTCTTAAAAATCTATGGTTTGGAAAAAGGACTTATATAATGATAGGGTCATCATTAATTTACCACTTGGGGTTCTTTTGGAAGTATATATTATGATTATTAAGCATATTATATAAAAATACAAAGAGACATGGTAAATGTCAAACTATTTAACTAAGAGCTAAATCTAATAGTTAAGTTAATATAGTGACCCAAACCCGTATAAATCCAGTTATTTGAGTGGTTTTCTACCCATACCCACCTTATCCTTTAAATAATAAATTTTGGTGCCATTAGAAACTGTAAATGAGTTTATTATATAATAATATTTCTATCTTTTCCAATAGTGCCCCTCACCACTCTTATAAAAGGGCACTCCCCCTACTCTCTAATTTGTACCTTCAAAGACTTTTGGCTCTACCAAACCCTACCCAAATACCCTATCCACTATCATCCATTCATCCTAGATTCTATCTTTTAGTCAAAAATCCATCCTATGGATTCCTTTTGATCAAATCAATGGAAAACCCCGAAGAAGAGGTCAATATTTCATAACCTCTTTCTAGTTCCTTTCTTCTTCCACTTCCTCTTTCTTTTTTTCCATTATAAAATAATAAATTTATTATAATATATATACTGTGATGTTATTATAACTATGGTACAACCAAATTAATTATTTTATCCATCCCTTGAATGACATGTCACCATGCATGCGTACGTACAACTTACCATCTCCACGTCATGGTGTAATAGTTATTCAACATATTATTGTTTGGATGTGTATAATAAGGATGTACGTAAATAATAAATAAATCATGATAATGATTATTTATATATGATATAATATCCAATTATATATTATTTTAATATCTAAAAAATGATATTGTCGCTCGTGCGTACATACAGATTACCGTCTCCACGGAGGCGATGAGATTAATTCCTCATCGTATCCATTCAAGACTAATTTTCATTATATGTTAAAAAATAATATTTAACGTTTTTATATAATTATAGATATAAATAATATACATCCCATTCATAAAAAATATGACACACATAACAAATAATATAAAGGAAAATGAATCTGTTAACACCCGAAACGACGATAATACGATGATATTATTAACAATGCAATGTTAAAAGATAATATATGATAACATATTAATTTATATGATTATTGTATAATTTAATAACAAATATTTCACTATTATACATGATGTTAACCTACCCTCGACCAATTAAAAGTACAATTTAAGGGTTAATTTCACAATCTCTTCATTATCCGAGGTTGTTTATACGTAATTATCTACTGGGACCTCTTTATCATCCACATCCATGTTTCTTAAAAATTTATTTCAAAACCTTATTACTATTTTATAGACTATGGGTTAAAGGCAGTTATACCCTTGTTTTACTTTTATAATATGTTAATAAAGGAATCTTTTCATCATTTTCCAAACAAGGTCCTTTATAACCTTTTCAACAAAATTAAGGTAAGAATGTTTTTTTAACTTATATGGAAGGTGCACCTATTTTTCACTGTTATAAAATTGTCGAAGCTTCCCTTACATGCTTATTAAAATATTTTCAAAATAAATGTTTCCTTATATGATTTCAAAATAGAAAGAGATATTTCTCTGAAAAAGGTTTTGATTTCATCTATGTCAACATCCTTTGATTGATTTAAACTTATTTGAAGTTGGTTTATTATGACACTAAACTTCTATATTGTATTGAAGGTTTTGTGATATGTTTGATAGGGGATGTGTTATTTTTACCCCATTCATTGTATATGGATAAAGTATTGACATTTCATATGCTAGTTTTAATACGAATGTTTATGTTATGTTTAAACCATCTCATATGAGGAATGCATTGCACTTAGTAAGTGACAGGTGGAGCCCTCTATAGCTCTTCGATGCATCGGTCGGTCTCATAAGATAAACTTGTGTCTTGGAACAAGGCCTTGAAAAAATCTTATATTGTAGTCTTGGCACAAGGCCCTGACTATGTGGTTATGAAAGTCTGGCATTATGCATTCCATCGTTATAAAAGTGGCTATAGATATTACATGTGATTATTCGACTAGTAGAATATCCATGTGAGTAAGTAAATGGAATTATTTGATTTTATCTTCTCCATATTATGCTGAAGTTAATGTTTAAAAGGCTTTTGATTTAGTCTTATACTTTTCCTTAAATTTTTATGCTTATTTATGAAAGTTTCCACTATATTGTTATCCTTACTGAGCATATGAGCTCACCCCTTTCTATGTTTTATTTCCCAAGGATGCAAAGAAATATTTTATGAATGACCAACTGGGATAGAATGAGGGGATATGAGTGTGGTCTATGGAAACAATGTTGTTGTAATTTTCCATTTTATGATGTAATGTAAATTCGATGAATGTGTCTAGTACTTCCAAGGATACTAAACTAATCGGTCTTTCAAGACATGATCTTTTGTGATCATGCCAATGATACATAATAACGCACTGACTTTGGGTAACTGAGGATGGGGCGTTATAGTTGGTATCAGAGGAAGTTTAGTACAAACCTTGTAATCTACATTTATATAAACTCTGATTAGAGCACATTACCCTAAGATATACTTTGAGGATTATTATAGAATAACTTCATAGAATTTTGGTATTTTGGAGATTTTATGAGTTTTTCAAGAAATAAATCTCTATTTGGATATGAGTAGGTAGAGGTGGCTCTAGCACAGATGTACATTGTGGTAAAACCCAAAAACACCACTTTCAGCTAGACTCGAATGGGAACTGGTGCATGAAAACATGCCTTGCTGCACTCTTGGTAAGAACACTCCCGGGGGGTATGCTTAGAATAATTCTCATTTTTATTACAAACCATTATGAAGGGTTTATGAGAATATAATTCCTCAAAGAAAATATTTTTTATGATTATGGATTATATCTGTAAACTGTTCAGTATATATTAAGTGTTTTACAAATTTGGAATTATGTATTTCGATTCATAAAATAATATAGTTTATGCCATTGTTTAGAAATGGCGCCTAGTGGTAGGAATAGAAACCATATCAATGCACACACTCCATGTAGGGATTTCTCTCTTTCTCAAGATTATTATAGTGGAGCTGGTGAAACAACTAGGGCTGATCAGCTAATCACCATACTAGGAAAAATAACTCAAGTTATGAATAATAACCTTACCCGTATGGAGAACCCTGATCTGTAGTGTGGAGGATCAATGTTTGATCGTTTCATGAGGTAACTACTAGAATAATTAAATTGGGGTAAAAATCCACTAGTATCTGAGAAATGGATAAATTCCTTAGAGAAAATATTCCACGCCTTGGGGAGTAGCGAAAGGGGAAAAGTTGTGATGGCAGTTTACCACCCCAGTAGAGATGCTGATCAATGATGTTCATTGATTCATAACACAAAGGAATATGATGAAGTATCAAATATGGAATCTAGGGAGTTTAAAAAAAATTATTATAAAAATAATTTCCTCATGATCATTGAGAAGACATGGAAAGGAAATTTTTGAGTCCGAGGTAAAAGGAGGATGAGAATGTCGCAAAGTATGAAACTAACTTTACAAGTTTAGCGAGGCATGCTACAGATTATATACGTAACCCAAGAAGTATTATTGATCTTTTCTTTTATGGGATAAAACTATTTCTCCATTGATCATTAGTCTCAAAGTCATTCTCGTCGTAAGAAGATATTGTCTTACATTCTATCAAGATAAAAAATGAATTCTCTAAGTGTTACGACTTTAAAGTAAAGAAAGAGAAGAAGATATCTGCTAAACACTTTGGAAATGGAAAAAAGGGGAAGAAGGGAAAAGTTGAATATCCATCCTACTGTAAATATGGGAAGAAACAACCTGGTACTTTCCTAAAGGGAATGTGAGTCTGTTACAAGTGTGGTCAAAATGGCCACCAAGCTCGTGATTACAAGGGTAAGAAAGAGGTTTTCGATGTTGAATGCTACAATTTTAGAGAAGGGGTAATTATGCGAATGAATTTCCTAAGTGTCAGGGGAACTTACCTCAGAAAAGGACAAGGGATCAAGGCCAAGATTATGAAATCACTACTACTGAGTTTGAAGGTCCAAAAGATGTAGTGGTAGGTAATTTAATGGTTTCCTCAAGTTTAGAAAATGATTTATTTGATTCTGGATCATCGAATTGTTTCATATCTTCCCAGTATTATACAAAAATTAGATATTACCAATTTTATTTAACAAGGGAGTTTTCAGTCAAAAATCCTTAGGTAAGTTTCATTGCAACAATGTTATGTGAATTAGTTCCCATTAGGGAATATAAATGTTCTTTATCTGCTGATCTCATCATCATACCCCCTATTAAATTTGATATAATCCTTGGTATGGATTGGATTTCTGGCCATGATACAAAAATTTATTGTATGAAGAAGGAGGTTATGATTTTTGATAACGATGATAAAGAACACCTTATCTTTAGAGCAGAATCATCACTGCCTGATTCTTATCTAGATTCACCCCCAGTAGATCAACTAAATTCAATTATTATGGAGGAAGAGAATGAAATAACTGTTGGTGAGGAAAGGAATATTCAAATAGAGGATGTACAGATTGTGAAAGAATATGTTGATTTGTTTCCAAAATATTTACCTATACATCCTCCAGAATGAGAAATTGAGTTTTCCATTGATTTAATTCATAGATAAATTCCCATATTGAAGACCCCTTAAAGAATGGCCACTGTGGAATTATTGGAACTAAAGAAACAACAAGAGGAATTGAGTAATAAGGGATTTATTCTCCCTAGTGTTTCCCCATTGGGATCCCCAGTCCTTTTGGTTAAGAAGAAAGATGGACCTAAGAGGTTATGCATTGACTATAGGGAGATCAGTGCTATAACAATAAAGAACAAGTATCCCCTACCTCGCATTGATTATTTATTCGACTAACTTCATAGAGATCAATAATTTTCAATGATTCACCTTTAATCTGGATAGCATCAGTTGTGCGAAAGAAGGGAGACATTCTGAAGGCAACATTTTGAACTAGGTACGGGCATTACAGGTTTAGAATAATGCCTTTTGGGTTGACTAATGCTCCCTCTATCTTCATGGATCTAATGAATAGAGTTTCAAGGAATATCTAGATGATTTTGTAGTGTTATTTGTTGATTATATCTCTGTATACTCCAAAATCTATGAAGATCATGAAAATCACTTGTGCATTATCCAAAAGACTCTTAGAAGACATGAATTATATATAATGTTTAGCAAGTGTGAATTCTGGATTTAAGAGATTTATTTTATTGGCCACATAAAGGATGTAATATCCATTGATCCTTATAATATAAGTGCAATCCAAGAATGGCCAACACCGATGAGTATAACTAAGGTACGTAGTTTTATAGGTTTAGCAGGTTATTATCAACGTTTCATCCATAATTTTACCCGGTTGGCTAACCCATTAACCAAGCTCACATAAAAAGTGGTTAATTTTTTTTTGAAAAAAGTGTCTGAAGAATGTTTTGATGAACTGAAGAGAAGTATAGTCAATTCTCCTATATTGACTCTTCCATCGGGGAATGATGGGTTTGTTATTTATAGTGATGCTTCAAAAAAAGTACTTGGTTGTGTCCTTATGCAGAATGTTAGGGTTATTGACTATGCATCATGACAACTAAAAATTCATGTACAAAACTATCCTACTTATGATTTTGATTTAATAACTGTAATCTATGCTTTAAAGATTTGGAGACACTATCTCTATGGTGAAAAATGTGGGATATATACCTATCACAAGAGTTTGAAGAATATTTTCTCACAAAAAGAACTCAACATGAGGCAAATGCGATGGCTTGAACTACACAAGGATTATGATTGTACTATACACTACCACCCAGGGAAGGAAAATAAGGTGGAATATGCTTTGAGTATAAAGGATCATGGAGTATTGAACAAGATGAGAGTTAAAAAGGATCCTATATACATGAATCCAGTAAATATGGATATGGGAATCAACATGGAAGGTAAAACATCAATAATTTTTCAAATATTTGCCAAAACATCATTACAAGAAAGGATAAACAGTTCTCAGACTGGTGATGAAGAGTTTTAAAAGACTATTAAATCTGTTAAGAGAGATTGAGTGACTTTGTGTATTAAGAAGGAATTTTGAAATTTTGGAAAAGACTTTGTGTTCCTGATATACCTGATCCAGAAAGGGATTTCTTAGATGATGCTCATAGTTCCAATTTCTCTATACTCTCTGGTAGAACAAAGTTGTATACAGATTTGAAGAAAATTTATTGTGGGACAACATGAAGAGGGAGATTGTTGATTTTCTGTCAAGATGTATGGTTTGTCAACAAGTGAAAGCTAGAAGTCAACAGCCGGGAGGAGTCATGAAACCTCTTTCCACACCTGAGTGGATATTGGATAATATTATGATGGACATTATCAGGGGACTACCAAAGACTCTTAGAAGGAACGACGCTATATGGGTCAATGTTGATCATCTTACCAAGTCAGCACATTTTCATGCTATAAGATATGATTTACCACTCGAACGATTAGTAAGACTATATATTAATGAAGTTGTAAAACATCATGGTGTACCACTATCAATTGACTTTGATTGTGATCCTAGTTTTACAACAAGATTCTGGAAAAGTCTTCAGAAAGCCCAAGATATTGAACTTTGTTTGAGAACTTCCTACCACCCAAAATCTAAGGGACAATCAGAATGGAATATTCAAACCATATAAGGCATTTTGAGATCATTTCCACTTGAATTTCATGGTATGTGGGATCAATATTTACCTATGGTAGAATTTTACAATAACAATATCTTCCATTCAGGTATTCATATGGCACCATATGAAGCATTATACAGAAAGAGATTCTGCACACCAACCTGTTGGGATGATGTTGGTGAATGAAAACTCGTAGGCCCAGAACTGGTGGATGAAACAATTGAAAAGGTGATGGTAATCCGCAACCACATCAAGGCATCTCAAACTAGGCAGAAGAGTTATGCAGATAACCGGAGGAATGATTTGGAATTTCCGGTAGGAGATCATGTTTTCGTTAAGGTCTCGCCAAGGAAGGGTGTTATATGTTTCGATAAGTAGGGTAAATTGAGTCCCAGATACATCGGACCTTTCGAAATTCTAAAACGAACTGGGGCTGTAGATTACCATTTGGCAATGCTGCTAAGTCTCTCCAAAGTTCACGATGTGTTCTACGTATCACTGTTGAGAAAATACATGCATGAACAAACACATGTACTCATCTATGAGGAATTCGAACTGGAACACGATCTGTCTTATTGTTAAGAGCATGTTAAGGTTCTTGATATAAGGAAACAGGTGCTGGGAAACCGGACGAATCGTCTGGTAAAAGTTCTATGCAGAAAACATAAGATGGAAGATGCAACATGGAAATTTGAGGAACTTATGATGAAGAACAACCTGAGTCTTCTTATGTAGTAAAATTCTAGAAATTTCAAGGACAAAAGTATCTGACAGAGGGGATAATGTAACACCCCAAGCCTCCATAGTACACTTCTATTTGCAGAATTCAATAACTTGTATTGTATGCAACTTCAAGATTCTAACACACCCATCCCGTCAAACATGTCGTTATGAATATTAATACCCACTTTTTTTAATTTTATAAATTCTATCATTCAATATGGAATTCGTTTTTGGATTCAGAATATCGAAATTATCTTAGAGTGATTTTTTTGTATTTTTCTGAAAACATTCAATTTTTTATGAATAGTGAAAAACACTGTGTTATAGTTTAAAACAGAATTTTTATTTAAGTAATTATTTATTTTATTTAAATTTATTTTGGGTCAAAATAGATATATAATACATATATAACTTCAATTTAATTTATCAGAGTCGGTTTATAATAATTATATATATATATATATAATTTATTGACCTTTTCACCGTCCTTTACCCACCTCCGAGGATAATTTTCAAATTCACATAAAACTTATTTTCACCGCTTCTCTGAGTGGAATTTCAAAAATCTTAGAGATATGGTTGATATCAGTAATAAAAATGTAGTTTAATAATATGAAAATAATTCTTGGCGAATATTAACCTTTTTACTTTTACTTACCACGGTTAAAAGTGAATAGGGTATTTAAGGGTACAAATGATATTATTATTACCTTAACAAATGTCATAATTCCATTTTATAAGTATAATGCGACCAAAAAAACCTTAGTAATAAAATATTAACCCTTTTGGTCCACTTGGATTAAATTAGGACACTTATTTTAATTTTATTTAAAGAAGACTTAAAAGAGTTAAAATCAAAGTTTAATAAGTAAAACATTTTTAATATAGGGTTATACATTAGATAAATTCGACTATAAATTTTCATTAGAAAGATAAAACAATTTACTACATAATTGTAGTTAATTTATATTTTTTAGACATTAAATAATTTAATTTATTTATGACTAAATGATGATGTATTATTTAACTAATTCATTAAATATTAAAATAATTAATATTATAAATATCCAAATAAATGTAATTTGAGACTTTTTATTAATTCAACTAATTTTACAGGTTAATATGAAGTTTTATGGTTGGTTAGATGAATTGTTTTTGAAGTTATAATGCTGTTATGAATTTTCAAAAATCAAAATACCAAATAGTGTGAAAATTGACATAAAAGAGTTGTTAAAACAAATATTACATTGCTAATGGATATTATATTCCTAAAAATCTAAGGATCAACAAAATGACTTATATAATGATATTTTTATCATTAATGAACCACTTGGGGTTATATTGGAAGTATATAGTATGTTTTTTAACTATATAATATAAAAATACAAATAGACTTGCTAAATGTCAAACTATTTAACTAAGAGTTAAATACAAAAGATAAAGATAATATAGTGACACAAACCTACGTAAAATATATTGGTTGAGTGGTTTACAACCCATCCCCACCTTATCCTTTAAATAATACTTTTTGGATCCATTAGAAACCGAAAATGATTTTATTATAAAATAACATTTCTAGCTTTTCTAATGTGCCCCTCACCCCTCTTATAAAAGGCCACTCTCCCTTATCTCTAATTCACACCTTCGATGCCATTTGGTGCAGACAAAACCTAACCAAAAATCCTCTCGACTATCCCCCCTTAGTCCTAGCATCCTTTCTTTTGTTAGAAAGCCATCCTAAGGAGCCCTTTTTATCAAATCAAAAGGAAGAAACCGAAGAAGAGGTAAATATTTTATCACCTCTTTCAAGTTCCTTTCTTCTTCCACTTCCTTTTTCATTGTTGTTTCCATTATAAAATAATAACTCCAATATATTATATATACTGTGACTTTATTATAACTGTGGTACAACCAAATTTATTATTCTATCCATCCCATGAATGACATATCACCATACGGGCGTACGTATGACTTACAGTCTCCAGGTCGTGGTGTAATTGTTATTCAATACATTATTATTTGGATGGGTATAATGAAGATGTGAAATTTATGTAAATAATAAATATAACATGATAATGATTATCTATATATGATATAATATCCAATTATATATTATTTTAATATCTAAATAATGATATTATCTCTCTTGCGTCTGTACGGATTACCGCCTCCACGAACATGATGTGATTCATTTCCCATTATATCCATTCAAGACTAATTTTCATTAGATGATCAAAAATAATGTTTAAAGACTTGATATCATTCTGGGTATAAATAATATACATCCCATCCATTAAAAATATGATTCACATAACAAAGAATATAAATGATAATGAATCCGTTAACACACAAAACTACAATAATACTAAGGTATTATTAACAAAGAAATGTTAAAAGATCATATATGATATCATATTACTAAATATGAATCTTTTATAATTTAATAAAAATTATTTCCCATTATACATGAGTTTAACCTACCGTCGACCAAGGAAAAGTACAAGGCAAGGGATAATTTCACAATCTCTTCATTATCTGAGGTTGTTTATACGTAATTATCAATTTGGACCTCTTTATCATCCACATACATGTTTCTTAAATACTTATTTCAAAAAATTCTTACTATTTTATAGAATATGGGTTAATGTTATTTATAACATTTTTTAAATTTTTTATGTTGTATATAAAGTAATCTTTTCATTGTTTTACAGACAAGGTCCTTTATAACCTTTTCGACAAAATTAAGGTAGGAATGTTTTTTTAACTTATACTGCGGGTGCGGCTATTTTCCACTGTTATAACATAATCGAAGCTTCCCTTAAAAGCTTATAAGAATATTTACAAAATAAATGTTTTCTTAAATGCTTTCAAAATAGAAAGAGATATTTCTCTAAAAAAGGTCTTGATTTCATCTATGTCAACATCCTTTGATGGATTTTAAGCTTATTTGTAGTTGGTTTATTATGATACAAAAATTCGATATTGTATTGATGGTTTTGTGATATGTTTGACTATGGATGTGTTATTTTACAGCATTAATGGTTTATGGATAAATTATTCTCATTTCATATACTAGCTTTAATACAAATGTTTATGCCATGTTTATACTTTTTCATATGAGGAATTTATTAGACTTAGTAAGTGATGGGTGGAGCCTGCTATAGCTCCTTGATTCATCAGTGGGTCATATGAGACAAACTAGTGTCTTGGCACAAGGCCTTGACAAAATATTATATTGTAGTCTTGGCACAAGGCCTTGACTATGTGGTTATGAATGTTTAGAATTATGCATTCCATCATTATCAAAGTGTCTATTGATATTGCATGTGATTATTCGACTAGTAGAATATCCATGTGAGTATGTAAATGGAATTATTTGATTTTATCTTTTTCATATTATGCTGATGTTCAAGGTTAAAATGCTTCTGTTTTAGTCTTATACATTGACTTAAATGTTTATTCTTATTTATGAATTTTTCTGCATTGTTTTTATCCTTACTGAGCATCTGAGCTCACCCCTTTCTATATTTTATTTTTCCCATGATGCGAATAAGTATTTTATGACTGACCTGTTGGGATATTCTGAGGGGATATGAGTGTGGTATATGGAAACAATTTTGTTGTAATTTTTTGTTTTATGATCTAATGTAATATAGATGAACGTATCTAGTACATACAAGGGTGTAAAACTAATCGGTCCTTCGAGACATGATCTTTTGTGATCTTGCCACTGATACGTAACAATACACCAACTCTAGGTAACTGGGGTTGGGGAGTTACATACACTAGTTGTATCAATAAATATATTTATTTACATAGAGACCACTTTCTCAATTCGTTACCTAAATTTGGCAATTCTTTCATATGTTTTGTATTATATCTAAGTATTTCACATTTGTTTTCCAATATTAATTGAATAAAAAACTATAATTTTTTCTTATACCAATTATGACAACACATATCATTCATATAAATTATGTCACTATTATTTTCACAATGATAAAAACTATATAACCCAAAAAATTAATGAGGCATAGTGTATTTAAGTAATAAAGTACATAGCCTAATATCTTGAAATAGGAATTGAAATAAATAGTCTATAACCCAATAATATGACTTTAAATTTCCTTGATCTTTGAAAACTACATGAGATGACACAGGGGACTATACAAGAAATAGATGATCTATAAAGCCCAGTAAGTTAATAATCAAATAAACAATTTACTAAATGAAAACATGTGATTCAATAGTCTTATGAACGTAAAATAATTTAGGTGAGAATCAGAACTTAATCATGTAATCATGATATAAAATGATAACATAAATGAAATATTGGAATTTTTTAACAACATAAATCCTAAAATCATAAGTATTAGTTAAGTATGACCACCAAGAATAGCATAAAATAGTATTCATAGGATCCGATATCATACACCTTTCCCGAAATATAATTTTATATAAACAATACCCAATGTTATATAATTCCGATTCCACCATCACATTAATATCATGTACATACATAAAAAACTCAAAAATATCATACAACATAAGGATTTATTTTATAACATTTAATTGAACAATTATGTAATATTTACTTACATCCTTTCTCAATAAATGAAGGATATTTATACTCGGTTAATACCCTTGAGTTGAAATTGTGATGGGAATTCAATATAGTAATTTTTTTGAAAAAATATATGATAATATTGATATTATAATGGGTTTATATAATCGATTATGGAGGGGATAAATGACAGTAAAAATTGGTCTCTTATTAAATTGAAATCATAATGGTTACAAATGAATTTTTACAAACATATTACAATTTTGACATTCAGAAATAAAAAGGGGAATATCACAAAGAGTGTACATGAAATAAAAAATAATAGGAGAGAGGCTCTTACACTGAGGTGAATCTTCTAAAAATATGGATAGTGGCTATTAATATCTTGAGAACACATTCAAAATAATATAGAGCTAGAAGGGATGATTATCTTGGTGATCCATGTGTTTTGATTGAATAATAATGGGGGATTGGGGGCTGTTTATTTAAAAATAGATAATAATACATTAGTAATTTATATACCTTGGTTTTCAAATCATTAAGATAAATTAATACAATATAAAACCCATCCATTATTTTTTACTATGGATTATTTTAAAGAGGAGTTTATTTAATTATGTTATAAGGATATGAATCGAAATCTATAAAAAACCCCCTTGGAGGTGTGTGAGTCATTTTAATTAATAATTGATTTTAAAACCATAAAATTTAATATAGGTATGGTGATTCAATAAGGGTTAATAAAATTAATCAAATTAAATAAAAAATACATTACTTTGTGGGGGAAACATATTTTGTTCCAGGGATACTATTTTTAGAATTTATTACATCACATTTGGGTTGTTATGATGTCAGAATACATAAAATATAATTATACCATATATAATTTTTACAAACAAATTTACTTTCTTGAAGAATTAGAAATTATTAATCATTATATATTTTAATTGTTTGATTAAAAAAAATAAAAAAATTTATCAACATTATAATTTAATCTTTTAATTAGAAAACACAAATTTATGGAAAAACAATGGTTTTTGATGATAACCGTTTTTAGAACCTTGTAAGAATTATATTTGACTTCAAAGAATTATATTATAAAATATATTTAATAAAAACTATTTAATAATATGATTTTATTAAAATATGATATATACTATAAATTGTGGAATTAATTATTGAGGATTTCTTCTTTGATTCTATATATTTTACAAATATAGATTATTTATTTTACCATATGAAAATATAATTTTAATCAATCATTATTAATTAATAATGATAAATTAAAAAAATATAAATACAATAATTATTTTTAAAAAATAAAGAATCATTCTCTTAGGGTCTAGATACAAAAATCATTGTTGCACTGGCTAATTACACAAGGATAAGGTGTGAAATAAAAATATTTTCTTATACTGCATTGATGAACATGGATTTTTATATGATCTCGATGAGCTTTAACATATCCCAGAAAAGGAATTACATTTTCTATAGTTGTTGTGTATTATATAGGGATTGTTCAAGGGAAAATATACGTGAGGCTATCTACCTCAAAATCTTCGATAAATGGGATTCATAGTGAACAACCTACATGTTGAGACCATGTATTACATTGTTTTTTTAATTGTATTTATCATAACCATATATATATACTGATCATACAATTATTTTATGATGACTATAATATCAAATTAAACGATATAAATTTGTATTTTAAATAAATCATGATATAATATATAGCGGTAAAAAACCAAATTTGTTCTTGTGGTTTCAATATTTTCATATTTAATAAGAAACTTTCCATTTATGAAATATAATTTAATTTATAAATGATTTATTCATTACACTATGGGCCTAATACAATTCTGAATTCTTCATTGGATAACAACAAAGTCCTCCTAAATGGATGTGGGAATAAGGGGTTGCCTTGAGTAGTTTTTATATTATAATAAAGAGCACCTCTAATAATGGGATAATAGGTACATACTTATCAATTATGGATGGGTTTAGTATACAAACATTTTTCCTATACTACCAATACTAGGTTACACATATAGATATAGAAATAAGGAAATGAGATATGGTCCCTCTACTAATTTTTTTGGAATATGTACGATAGAAGGCCTCTCTATTGGGTTATTGGCTCCCAATGACCATGGATGGGTTATATTTAGAGAAATATTCTAATGATTCATGAGGAGTGATTTCCAAACTGCATTATCATAGTCGATGATTGGCTGGATCTCTCCAAGAAGGCACCTATAACACGGTGATATGTTTTTTCCTCTGTCTACTTCTCCCTTTAATATGAGATATTTTAATTTCTCCATTCCAAAGATAGTATTTTGATTTGGTTGGACACGGTAGTTAGTTCCATCATCTATGTATTGGTCCCCAGTGTATGAGGATATCATAGGGGCTTGATCAACTATAGGATTACTCAAGATTACTCAGGGTTTGGAATTATACCATTGTTAGATTATTGTAAGACTATAACATTAAATACATACTGCTAGAGGAACTGAATGATTTATAATATCCTCCCCTTAAAGAGGGCCATAACCATCATAGAAATTGAGGAGTATGCTTGATGTTATTTTTGTGATATTTATTTATTATTTAAGGGGTTTTTTAAAGGGATCTTAATATACTAGTTGGGATCAACAAACACATACACGGAATCCCATAAGTGTAGTATCACATGTACGAGTATTATTGATCTATCCGATTAATTAGTAATGAATTTATGTTTGGTTAACTATTTTTATTTCTAGAAGACACCCTATAAGACATCACTTTCACATTTACATCAATTCATCAAGAACAGATATTCCAATGGAAGGCAGTCAATCGATTAATAATGGTAATTATTTGCAATATGTACTGGTCAAGAGGATGGATGGTTTAGAAAATCATCCCCCATAGTGAGGAATTATTTCCTAAAATGAGACTCTTTTATAGATATATGATATTATCATGAAATCATCCCATGAATGAGTGAAAAACCGGTTTCCATTATGCTTGTGATTTGATCAAAGTCATGAATATATATGAACATATGTATATTTATAAGGTTATATATTGGTGTAGTGATATTTATTTATATAGAGTTCTCTATAGATGGTACCTTCAGTATGTATGAAAGGTTATATATATTATTATATTTCATTGATTAATATGTTGTTTAAAGCCATATAATTTGGAAATCCAAAGATTATCTCTAAATAAGGAGGCTATATCTATGGTTGAGTTCAAATAAATACCATGAACATGGATTCCAATGTGTCATTGTGAATAACGTCCAAACACATATTGTTTGATGAAAAAATTGGGAAATGTATTAAATTTTACATTCATGTGTAAAGGACCATTATAATTTAATGTTCTATATCCATGATCAAATCCATGTAGTTTAATGTCAATCATATTGGAATATTATTTGAATGGTACATAGTAATTTTAAGCGTGGGTGTTATATAAGAGTGACCCTTTATAATTATTCTTACGAGGAATATGGACCATTGATGAATGTTATCTCATAGTTAATATGAACCTTCGATGGGTGGTTATATGAATCCTAGGTAATTTTTCCATATTAGGAGTGAAAAGACTCGAAATAAATAAGGCCAAATGATGATGTGGTTTCATAGGGAATATGAACTAGTGAAAAAATCATGTGGATTTTCTGTTTGACCGTCACTTGGAAAAAATATGTATCCTAAATATTTAGAATCAATGACCATATAATTTTATTTTCATTATCTAAAGTTGTGTGATATGACCATACCATGAAGATTACTGTCATCTAGTATGTGTGTTATAATGAAGTTTTATATCACCCAACTATGATTAAATTTCATTGAAATGTGATATAACAGAGGATGTAATGGGGATTACGTAGCGGTAACCAATTTTCCACTTCTTCACCATCAGTTCATGGCTGGAATGAAGCATGACATGATGTATGTGGAATATGGACCAATTAATAAGAGATTAGGGATTATGAAATTTTCTCTCATCCAATGATCAAACATGACCAACATAAATTCTACCCATAGATAACCACCATTTGTAGGTGGGCTAGGTGAAGGTGGGATCAAGGGGATTACACCATGTTTGAGGATCATTCATACCCCCCACTATATTCACTTACTCAACCTCATAATGAAATAATAAATGGGATCTTGGTAAGGGATTCCACATGCTGGGTAATTAAATGCATTAATGGCTCATTTTTTGGGTAGGTTGTTCAAAAAGACACCTTAGTAGCTAATATGGGAACGTAGATCCACATGATTATTCACTTGTAACCTCATGAAATTAACCCTTATTTTCAAGAAATAAAATGACTTTTATTACCACACATGTCTTATCAGTATATTTAGAACACCTACATAAGTCTTTTATAGAGGATTTAAATTACTAATAGATGGCACTCAGGTGTTCTAAATGACTTAATTATGTAGTTCAATGGTTTTTAGAAGGTATTTATTTTAATAGTTAGTATTTAAACATTGGTGAACAAAGTCTAATAAGGTTATTTGTGTTCGAGTGATCATGGGTGGTGATCTTATTGAAGGATAAGACATAGTTGGGGTCTATTTATTCACTATATGACTTCATTAAAAATACTTTCTATGAGAGAAAAGCTGAACTAGATAGATTCACTAGGGAGAAATAGGTGGGTAGGATTAGATCCAAAAACGGTTTCATAAGAGAAGGTTCAATGTGTAGGCAAAACAACCTTTATTGGTCAAGGTTTAAAATCTCATATCGATGGAGCCTCTCCTTTTCAAAGGGTATTAGTTTGTAATGGGTGTCCATTTTTATAGTGGGGCCCCAAATATTTATTGTATTTCATAGGCCTCAGTACATGAAGGGGCATTATGAGCCTTTAATTCATGAGGAGTACACGTGGGTTATTTATTTGATTCTTCCTTATAGATTCTTTGTTACATATGTATTACTTCATGATATATGATCTATAATGTAAAAAGAAAAATTTAAAAAAAATGAAATTCCATTTTTTTAATTAATTAACACCATACTAATTAATGTGTTTATAGAAATCACATTCTCCTCTTTGATTACCTTGGAATGTTTTACAAGAAATTCTATAAGTTTTAAAATACTATTAGGCACCATAAAAATTGACAATATATTCATTGTATAGTAATCATTAACATTATTATATTAAGGGTTATAATAATGGAAAATTTAACCAAATGGAAGAAGCGATGGCCTAAAAAATTAAATTTTTATAATAAGAAACAACAATAGTATTTTTGAAAAATATATGGCTTAATGACCCTTTTTTAAAAATCAAAAATTTTAAAATAATTTTTTACCGCATTATAATATTCTTAAGTAATATTTTTTTACATAAAAATGAAAATATAATTAATGGATTCTATGATAACCTTTAAAGAGATATAAAATAGTTACACTTTTATAAACCAATATTTTAAATTAAATGAGGTTTTTTATTTTAATGTTTAATTTCTCATAGTTATATAAATGATTTTATAAAATATATATTATTTTTGAAGTAAAATATTTAAAATTATACAATTTTTAATTTTTATAATTTATTGTGATAGTTACAATTTAAGTAAAAAATTAAATACATTACAAGTAAAAATTATTTATTATGATATCATAAGCGAATAATAATTACTTGACAAATCATATAAATGTAATCCAAGATAAAAAATAATTTTCCCATTTAAATTTATTTATTTTCAAATATAATTAATTTATTTTCTAACCCTTAACGAATCCTACAAGACATATATTATATTTTATAGTTTTTAAATGAATTCTCTATGAACATATCTCACTTCCACATCAGAAATGCTATTATTTTACTATTTTACATTATTTAGGATATAAAATATAGAAAAAACACATTGTTGGTAGGAATATATGGAAAACGATCATTGTATAGTTGTTGGTTTTGAATATTTTATCATATATATTATGAAACTAATTTTCAAAAATTCCTAAAGAATTACCCAATTATTGCAATAAATAGCCACCCAACATACCACTCAACAACACTTAAAACCATTTATAATGATTTTCTTATACCTATCCCTCACTAAATCCGTATTATAGTGTACCGATTCAATTTAAAAGATCCTACCATGCTCTTGGAGGAACCATTTTAAGGTAAGGGATTCTATCATCCTCATCTTTTTTAAGAACATTCATTAAATAATTCCATTTGATGTATAATTTTTCACATTTGAATATGTTTTTGCATACCCATTTTTTATATCCTTATCATGTAAATGTAATGTGATAGCAAATTAAACTATCATTAAAACCGAATTGGATTCCTTTTTTACACCAATTATGTTGCTAAAAGTATCTTGTGATTTTCCATAAAAACTATTCAGTTGTGAATAACTATCCTCATTCAAACTATAGGGTATTGGCCTTGATATTTCAATAATTAATATATTTGTGAGTTAAATTTATGTTACAAAAAATACTTAAAAAGGTTCTTAAGAGTAAAGAATGAAATCCATAGGATTTTTGATCTACGTGGTAAAAATATTCACATATATAGTATAGATGTGATGGGTGGGGCCAAAATAATATGACCTTCAGATGAATTGGCCAATATTATTATCTGATAAGATACCATTTCTAGTTCACATGACGTTACCCTCAGTTTAAAATGTAATGATGTATAATTAGTTATACTTGACTTATTCCATTGATGTCATGTTTTATGTTGTACCCAAATTCTAATATTTTCTTGATGTTATCCTAATATAACATGATTCAATGTTCACGTTTATGATTTTCCAATTTTATGGGATTTTTATTCCTTTTTAATCACATTAGGTCTGATTTGCTTCGTAAGTGTCTAAAACTCCAGTAAAATGATTTAAATAATGTCATTGACTTATTACAGAATCATATTCATTGTTCTTATATCATATATGGTTCACTTATGACTTTATATTACCCGTTCTTTTGTAAATTCAAGTTAAAGTAGCGTTTTGGGTAAAATCGTCTCATTTGTCATTCGTGTTTTAACTTGTAATTATTCATATGATTACATAGATAATTATTACTTAATTATAGAATATAAAACATGATTTATATATAATATATATTCAGAATATACATATATATACTGGATCGATAAATGGAAAGAAATACACCATTCATGGAGACGGTAGGCCGTACGTACGCATGAACGCTATTTTCTTTTCGTTATTGAACTGAGTGGAATTAAGTAGATGACATAAATTTATATACACATAAATCTAGTAGCTTTATAATTTCATATATTTCATTATTATTTCATATATATACTTTATAATCATTCTTAAATGGTTAACATGGAGAATGAATCTCATCGCGTCGTGGAGACGGTAGTCCGTATGTACGCACGAGCGATGATATCGTTCTCATGACCGTGAAATTGTGTTGAAGTGTATTTATACTATTTCAGTATCAATATCACTTTATAATAATCATATATAGTTACTCATTACACCATTATACCCATCCAATTAAGGTGTTGGCGGAAAATAGATTACACCACGATGTGGAGACGGTATTCCATACGTACGCATGCGCGGTGATTTATTTTTCCGTAGGATGGATAGATGGTGAAATAGGGTTGTTTCATACTTATAATAACATATTAGTATGTGAGTGATACTGATGTTATTACTTCATAATGAAACAACTAAAGAAGAAGAAGTGGAAGAAGAAATAAAGAAGAAAGAATCGGTAACAGACATTACCTCTTCTTTGAAGTGCTTCTTTGAGACCTTCTTTTAGGGTACTAAAATTGGTCATTGAAGAAGACCAGGACCTCTAGGATGTATCTTGGAAATTGGATAGGAGAATGTGGCAGGGTTTGGCTGAGCTTGAAGGATCAAAGTGGTGTGAGTAAGAGAGGGAGGAGGTGCCCTTTTATAAGGGAGGAGAGGGGCACCTTTAGAATAACTAAAAATATTATTTTATTATAAAGTCATGTTTGGTTTTAAATAGCTCCAAATTGATTTATTTCTAGGGTAAGGTGGGTATGGGTCGAAAGCCTCTCATAAAATTGAATTTAGACAAGTTTAATTTCCTATTTTAACCTTATCATTTAGATTTAACATTAAGTTAAATAATTTTACTTTTACCGTGTCTTCTTGTGTTCTTACACTATAAGGTTAATAAACTTACAATAAGAAGCCAAACGAACCCCAAATTGTTTATTATTAATATATATAACCTTATCTAAGTCCTTTGGCCGAACCTTATATTTTTAGGAATAAAATAACAATTAATAATATAATATTTGTTTTAAAAACTATTTTATGTCAATTTTGACACTATTTAGTAATTGATTTTTGTGAAAATCATAACAGAATGATAAGTTCGAAAAAAGTTAATTAAATCAATACTAACATGTAATATTAACATATAAAATTTGTGTAAATCATAAAAAGTCTCAAATTATATTTATTTGGGTATTTATAATATCAATTATTAAAAATTTTCACTATTATGGTAATTACTCCATCATCATTATGTCATAAATAAATTAATTTATTTAATGTATAAAAATTATAAATAAAATATCATTATGTAGGAAATAATTTTTTCTTTCTAATGAGTATTTATATTCGAATTTATATTATGTATAACCCTATATTAAAAATGTTTTAGTAAATAAACTTTGATTTTAACTCTTTTAACCCTTCTTTAAATAAATTAATAATAAATGTCCTAATCTAATCCAAGCGGGCCTAAATGGTCATATATTATTCCTAAGTTTTTTTGGTCGAATTACACTTTTCCAATAGAATTAGTACATGTGTTAGGCTAATAATATCATTTCTACTCTTAATTACACTATTTACTTTTAACCATGGTAAAAAAAAGTAAAAATTTACTATTCACCAAAAAATTATTTTAATCTCATTGAACCACATTTTACTTACTCACATCAACCATGTCTCTCGGATTTTTGAAATTCCACTCACAGAAGCGGTAAAATTATGTTTTATGAACAATTCAGTTTTTTTAACTACCACTTAGTGGTTTCACTATTCATCAAAAATTGAAAGTTTTAAGAAAAATACCAAAAATTAGGCCTAAGATATATTTGATATTATGAACTCAAAAATGATGTCTATTTTACCAAATTCAAAACATATCAGTTGAATTAACTAATTCAAAAATTAATTCTCGTCGTCAAAATAAATAGCGTGTTTTAAGAGATAATAACTATCAAAAGATTGAAACTTATTTATAACTGGTTTAAATGTAGAATTACATCCAATGAACAACATTTTATTAAATTGTAAAAATATATTCTAAATATACTTTAAAACCACTCAAATTAACAATTTATCACTATTAATTATTTCGATTAAAAAAGTTGTTTTTAATTAAAATTTAGTAATTGTCATTATTCATCAGAATATGAAAGTTATCCGAAAAGTACCAAAATTTCACCTTAGGCTAAATTCGATACTCCGAATACAAAAATGAAGTCCATTTTGAGAGATAAAATTTCTAAAAATTTAAAAGGTGGTTATTACTATTCAAAACTTCTATTTTTAATAATATTTTAATAGCATATCGTTGTTTAGTGAAACTCGGTATTGCGTACTATACACACTATCGAGGAAGGTCGTGATTGCGTGTAATACAAGGCAAGTAAAGGATGTGTGTTGAGAAAGCTCCTTTTGGTGTAGCGTACAACACAAGACATTAGTGAAATTAAAAAGAATATTTTTCATAAAATCTTGGGCTGTTACAGTTATTGTTGGTATTCGAGCATGGTATATTTATTTTTTAGGATTATATTTAGTTGTGTTAGTGAATTACTTTGGGATAAGATTAAACATACTAAATCATCCCTAAATATTGTTAATTTATATAGTAAGTGGTTTCCACAAAACAAAAAACCTATCTCAATTCTACAAGTACTTGCAATTCTCGTAAATTTGTTGTAAGAACTAACAACTATGATGAGAGTGCATTGTGTATTAACCCAATCATCGACTAGTTCTTGAAAAAGATACCATTTTACTAATATAATGACACTCCTAGTTGATAACCATTTTTAAATCAACAATAAAATTAAAAACCATTATGAGGGAAAAAGGAAGAAAACATTTAATGATAAGGATTAAACCATGGATAACATAGATTAAAAATTAGAATTCATTGGTTATGGAATGTATGTAACTTATGATTTATCCATTTAATTTTCATAATATTACCTTTTATTTTTTTAATAGTTAGATAATCCTCACTTTTAATTATCCTCTTATTTTATATAATGTCTAGAAATACGAGGAGTCTATTCTATACCCATTATGATGGGAAATGTTTTGACATTACCAACCTGATTGGCTAAAAAGACAATAAATTCATGGAATGATTTTCCCATTTAACAAATGTTTTGATATAAAACATGAATCATATTTGTAAACCAAATTTACCTCCAAAAGTGAAAGTTTCAATTGAGATGTTTATGGGATAAAGGCCTCTAAATTTTATTGAGATATGAAAAATAATCATGGTTAAATGGAAAAAATAAATTTAAAATGTATTCCCCATTATTCAATTCTTTGAGAAAGATAAGGGTGTTCTATCTATTTATCATATAGATAGAGAAAATGATCAATATTGGACATTGATTAATAATATTCTGCATGAGGATAATATTGAAGTTATCGAGAAGAATAAATTTTGGAAAAAAAATTTGATTAATAATTTTCTTTTACTATTCAACTGAAAATATAGAAAGATTTCCATGACCTTATGAAAAAGGATGAAGAATCCACTAGGTTGTATGAGTTGAAAATTTCAAGAAATGAGTGATACACCTTCATCTATGTCATTGACGAAGATATTTAATGCCCAGAACCTAGAACCCGGAGCCGGTTAATTATTTTAATACATTGTCATGATTACAAGGAATCATGTCCTGAAGGATAGATCAGTTTAAATTAAAAATTCATTCATAAAACACAACATAAATAATCCTTTGAGAACGCCATTATTCCCCTAGAATAACCCTACATATCAATCACAATAAATTTCATGGAATTTTGGGAAGACAAAACATTAGAAATGGGTGAGCTGAGATAATCAACAATGGTAACTAAGTTAGCGGAAGCTATAAATTTCTAATGCAAGATGTTTAATAAAAACAAAAAAAATTAAACATAAAAATGAACATAATATGTAAAAAACAAATAAAACATTACCATATTGAAATTCACATGGATATTCTACTAGTTTAATAATCCCATGTAATAACTAATTTCATAACGAGGGAATTCATAGTAGTAGACATCATAACCACATAGTCAAGGCCTCATGCTAAGACATGTATTAAAAATTTTGTCAAGGCCTTATGTCAAGGCACTAATTTGTCTCATGAGACCTAACGATGCATTGATGTGCTATAACAGGCCCCACCTATCACTAACTAATTCCAATGCATTCCTCATAAGAAAATGTTGAAACATAACATAAACATTTTTATGAAAAATTGCATACGAAATATCAATACTTTAACCATAAACCATGAATGTTGTAAAAATATCACATCCAAAGTCTAACATATATTAATTGATTCAATACAACATAGAATATTTTATTATAATAAATAAACCTCAATCAAGAATAATATCCAATAAAGTATGTTTACATAGATGAAAATAATAAATTAAACTCTTTGACAGAAATACCCCTTTTCAATAATCATTTAAAAGTCAAACAAATTATAAAGGAATTAATTTAAAAGTTATTTTTGAATCAAAGTATCTCGTATCAATTTGAAAATTTTGAAATAAATTAACACTTTAAAACAATCAGGTCCTCTTAAATAAATACTCAAAAATTATTATTAAAACATGGATATTAATTAACAAGATTTAGAAAAAAAATCCCTAAAACATTTAAAATGATAATCTAGTTAAATAGTCCATCCCATAAATCCTTAAAATATTAATTTTTAAAACATTTTAATCAAACATTGATATAGATGATAAATATGTCCCAATAGATAATTATAGATAAGCCATCTCAGATAATAATTAGATTGAGGAAACAACCCCTACATTGTACTTTCTTTTGGTGGAGGGTACATTTAACTTCCTATATAATGACCATAGTTTGTTATTAAATTATACCAGAACCATATTTGTATTTATGATATCAAACATGATTCTATTATGGATTTATACAACCCATTTAATAATAATTTCTATGTTAAAATTACATTTTAGGTAATAATCTCTTTCTTTATCGTACATGTTTTAACTTGTTATTTTCGATCGTATCACTAATATCATGATTTAATTAATTGTAAAATATGAAACATTATTTATGTATCATATATATTCAAAATATAAATATATATAAAAGATAGATATATAAAATGTAGAAAACCATTTATGGAGACGGTAGGTCATACGTATGCATAAACCCCGTTTCAGTTTTCATATCTTATTGAATAGAAGTAAGTGAGTGAGATATATGTAAATACACACACACACACAAATATATATATATATTTTTGTATCTATATATTTCTACCAGAATTATTATATTATATATTACATATTAATTAATAATATATATTTTTATAATCATCATTAAATTCTGAACGTTGAAATGAATCTCATCAAATCGCGGAGATGGTAAACCATACGTACACACAAGGGATGATATCATTCTATTTATGGTCAAATAGTATGTAATTGGATGATATATTTTATTCAAATAATCATTAAAATGTCATATTTATTATTTAAATAAATTATATTCATTATTATACCCATTCAAATAATGAAGTGTTGAATAACAAACTACACCATGACATGGAGATGGTAATCCGTACTTGAACATGTTGTTTTGACTATTTCATTCATAGGTTTAATGGAATAGTAGATATTTTTGTACCATATTTTTAAAAATATCACTGAATGTAGAGGGTATTGATGTTATTATTTTGGTTTGGAAACAATAAAGAAATAAGAAGTGAAAGAAGAAAATAACATTGAATGTGGTGATGAAATAATTACCTCTTCTTCGGGTGGTTGCTTTGGATTTGAATAAAAGGGCTCTATAGGTTGGATTTATGATCAAAGAAGGTTCTCTATTTTGAAGTGAGGGTTGTTTGTAGGATATTTTATTAGGGGTTGGATAAGCCTAATGGAATTGGTGGTGTGAATTTAAGAGAAGGGGAAGTACCCTTTTATAAGAGAGGTGAGAGGAACTTTAGGAAAAGATTGAAATATTATTTTATTATAAAATCACATTGGATTTATAATGTCTCAAAGTGGGTTTATTTCGAGGCTAAGGTGGGTATGGGATGAACTCCTCTCAACCAATGGGTTTTAGATAAGTTTAGTTCAACATATAGACCTTATCTTATAGATTTAACTATTAGGTAAATAGTTTAACTCTAACCGTGTCTTCTAGTATTCTTACACTACATGGTTAATAAATTGACTAAAAAATACCAAGAGATACTCTAGTGTTTAACTAATGAAATATATATTATTATATAATTCCTTTGGAAAACCTATTATTTTTAAAATATTATATAACCTAATAAAATATTATATGTTTTAAAAACTCATTTATGTCTATTTTGACATAATTTAGTATTTGGTTTTGGTGAATGTCAAAAGAAGTTTATTACTTCAAAAAAAATTCATTAAATCAACCCTAACATGTCATATTAACCTATAAAAGTCGTTTAACACATCAAAAGTCTCAATTTCCATTTATTTTGACATTTATAATATCAATTGTTTTAATCTTTCTATAATAATGTAATTACTGCATCACCAATTGTTTCATAATTAAATTTGATTATTTAATCTCTAAAATGTATAAATAAAATACCGTGATGTTGTAAATTGTTTTATATATCTAATGACTATTTAATGTCAAATTTATCTTATGTACAACTCTATATTAAATATGGTTTAGATAATAATATTTGAATTTAACACTTTTAACACATCGTTAAATAAAATATAATAAATGTCATAATCTAAGACAAGTGGATAAAAAAGGATATTATTTTTTTCCTAAGGTTTATTTTTGTCTAAAAACACTTATCTAGTAGAATTAGGACATGTGTTAGAGAAATAATAATATAATTTTTACCTTTAATTACCATATTCACTTTTAACCGTGGTAAATAAAATTCAAAAGATACTATTCAAAAAAAATTATTTCCTTCTTATTCAACCAAATTTTACATAATGATGTCAACTGTGTCTCTCAGATTTTTGAAATTAAATTCATAAAAGTTGTAAAATTACATTTTATGAAAATTTGTAAATGTGCATAGAAGGAGGGTAAAAAACGATAAAAATGTTCAATAAAATTTTATATGTCTAATCTTATTAAAGAATGACTACAATGAATTAAATTTGTATAATATATATATTATGTATGTATTTTTTACTTTAAGATAAATTTTTAATTAAAATTAATTCTTCGAATGAAAATGTCAGTTTTTATCTACAATGCATTGTTTTTCACTATTCATCATAAGTTGAATGTCTTCATAAAAATACCCAACATTCACACCCAAAAAATATTGATATTAAAAATTCAAAAATGATTTCTGTTTTACCAAATTCAATATATAGATGTGGAATTAATTAATTTAAAATTAATCCCATTGTCAAAACCATAAAGTGGGTTTTTAAGAAGTAAAAACTGTCAATATATTGAACTGTGTTTATGTCAAATTTAAATGTTAAATTACATACAATGAACTAAATTATATTACATGGTGATAATATAATATAATTATACTTTAAAACCACTCAAATTAATAAATTATCAATATAAATTATTTTGATTATAAAATTTGTTTTGCAATTAAAATTTAGTATTTTTCACTATTCATCAAAATATGAAAGTTATCAGAAAACTAGTAGAAATTTATCCTAAATAAATTTTTATGTCTCAATTCTAAAGACTAATTTAATTTTGTTAAACTTAAAATATAAATGTTTCAAATATTGTATTTAATAAGGGTTCTCCATTAAAAGGTGAAAAAATACATTTTTTAAAATACATCTTTTATCTAAAAAATTGAATTTGTTCTAATATTATGTCTAAGAATTACAAAATATGAATTTTAAAATTATATAAGATATATATAGAATTCAAAATGTGGTTAATACTATTCATAACGTTTTTTAAATGGCTAGTTTGATAGGTCGTTATGTGCTTGATCTTGGTGTTTCATGTAGCACATGCTATAAAATTACTTTAAGGAGATAAAGTACTTTGAAATCTTGGGGTATTACATTATCTTCCATTTCAATAAATTGAATCCTCTCAATTTTAAATTGGTATTCAGAAATAAAAGGTTGAAAATAGAAAATACCATTGTGAAAACCCACATCGGAAATGGCGTTAATAAAATTTAGTCTTAATAAGAGAGAAAAAGAAATGAAAAGTCACCCCCACGTTATGATTTTGAATATGAGAACATTGGTGGTAATAAGAGACACATAATTGGAGGAAATTATAAATATTTAGTGGGAGTGATTGAGGTCATCAGTCAAAAACTAGTGAACAATAAATTTAATATTGAGGGCCTCAAATCCATTAATATATAATTATTTAAAGTATCATCGGTTCAACAAAACATATGGTATTAGGATAAAAAATTTTATAGAAAATTTATTTTATTATATTTTTGAAGAGGCGGGATTAATTTACTATCAAGATAAGAACTCGAGAAAACATACTTGATTTCATTACCTATCATAATCATATCACTACAATAAAATCAGACCTCAGCGGTGGTTTTTTTCCCGTAAAGCGGCGGTTTAAACCGCCGCTAAATGGCTTGGCGGCGGTTTAAACCACCGCTAAATGGGTTGGCGGCGGTTTACAAAAACCGCCGCTAAACTTGGCGTCGGCAATATTTTAGTGGAGGTTTTTTCTATTTCGCGGTGGTTTAAAAAATGTGTCGTAGATGCCTCATTTCCCGGCGGTTTCTCTCCATTTAGTGGCGGTTTTATGGGTATGCCACACCTTTTTATTCGCAGCGGTTTTGACCGCCACAAAATTATGCCGTTTTATGCGCCTATTTTGCGGTGGTAAAAACCGCCGCTAAATATAAACATAATATATTTACCGGCAGTTTTAACCGCCGCTAAATACTTCCCAGCAAGGCATTTAGTGGCGGTTTTAACCGCCGCAAAATGATACCAAGTATGGCATTAGCGGCGGTTAAAACCGCCGCTAAATGCTGAACTGGAAAAAAAATAATTTTGGTTCTACTACACCACTACCCTGAAAAATAAATCAAACCAGAATATAGATAACTGATCACATCGTCATCCCTTTAAGCAGCCAACCGATGGTGCTCCCCACCATAAGTTTTAACATTAACCGAAAATTATGAACCATAGTATTCTCCACCATTGTAATTTCCTATAAAGAATATCCAAAGATTTCCAATGATAATATTGGAATTTTTCCTCTAATTGGGAAATCCTAAATACTTCTGAGGCCATAATAGGGACCTTACTATAAAGAAACAGTCAAATTCCAATCAGCCTAACTGAAACTAGTCATGTAATATTTCTCAGAAGACATTTTCGACCCTTTCATGACACCCACATTAGCGTAGTGACATGATTTAAATGGATACTTTCACCTATATACATCTAAGAAGAAGTATAATAATTCAGTCCACTTTCAGCTAACCATTCCCAAGATACTCAGCTTAGATGACTCACATATCAAAACCTGAACCACAATTCCTTCCTCTATGAAATCCCGTGTTTACCAAAAGCACATTCACATAAGCCCATACCTGACTTTCAATGAAATTTCTTAGTCATTCCATCACCTAACCATTTAATACAATGTTCCCCAGCATGAACAAGGATGGAACCTAGATCCATCCCACTATAATCATTACCCTTTAAACATCACCTTTGAGTCCGACGATAAGTTTGGGATAAAATAAGATCATCAAGTTAGAGTCCAATAACTATCCATAGGTAGCCCATACTCCAAGTTTACAAGTGAGATATTGGTAAAAGACGAAAACATCCACATAAGATCATTAACTGAGCCTAGAATGACTTTCATCTAGTGATCAAGTCAAAGGAAACGGTTGGTGTCCAAAAGTCTGTCCAAGGCATTCCTACACAGGAACTCAGGTATCACACAAGAAGTAACCATGCCTCAATAAAAACCATGCATCCCGTGTGAAACATTGATAAAACCTACTTATTAAGAAAGAATAACACTTGATATCTTTAGCTCGGTATATAACCGATGCTCCCTTAGTGCATCGAGGATGACGTAAAGATAGGGGACATGCTCGTTGCTAAGCAAGAGTACACTAAGAGAGTATAAATATTATCAAAATATTGGAGACACTTCCATCACCTCTAAGACACTTCCATCAATTCTACTGCCTAGAAGGACATTCTTACTATATCTGACATGATGTTCCCCAAATTAGGAGTGTCCTAGTCATGAAAAGAAGAGATAGACCAACTGCTCATAAGAAAACTAGGTTAGATTCACCTTAATCGCACATGTGACACTTATCTGATTCACACTCACAAACTTCATAACATTTGTCATAAAAGATGAAACCAACCCGACCAGCGTGTCAGAACACCCAATCCATTTATGAATCGAGCTCACACAATGGGGCTACCTGAATGCTACTATATAGTAGAAATTGTATTAATATGGGTTACATATATGGAAATGTTTGGTGGCAACTATGTGCCATAAATGTTACATATACAAACCAACCGTTATCATACGTGTTCAACACATCAACAATACTACTACTCATCATCTGATGTTGCATCGTCACCCTATCCACCTTCATCTCCACCACCTTCTGCCACCTGTAAGAACATTATATTGAAAATTAAATATTGTTGCATATTTATAAAAAAACATAAAACCAATAAACTTTTGAAAACTAAATGATTTTGATTTTTTTGTGATTTACCTGCTCACCACTACCCAATGCACTACCACCGAGGGCATATCTGCTCATATACTGACGTATTTCAAGCAAATCTTTCTGCAAACCCGATATCTGATCCCCCTGCTGGCGAACTGTGTTTCGTAGAGAAGACATCTCCCTCTGAGCATCTTCAGGTATGAAATGACTATAAGCAGGAGTAGATGTAGCCGAAATCCCTGATGGCATGAGAAAGACCTCAGATAGTACAGGTCCCAAACCCATCCCGCGCACTCTACCAGGATGATCTTTCCCAAGGACTTTACCAACCAGGTCATCCTGGGAGACTGAGTAGGATTGCCCAGGATTGGCATCCCATATTTCTTTAATTTTTACCTATAAATCAAATATCAATATATATTAACACAGTAAAAACTGATAATAAGTTATTATAATAATTAATTGACTTCATACCCCAACTTCTCTGGCAGGTTCATTAACAAAATTTCCATCTATTTTTTTATGAACATCCAGCCACAGTTCTATTCGGGATGCGTCATGCCCTAAACTCTGTGACTACATTAAAAAAAGATAAATCAAAAATTAAATATTTTAAATTGATAATATTATCTTATAAATATTTAAACTAATTAAAAGATTACCAATGACATTCGGCTTCTTGAAAAGCTTTTTGAACCCGCAGTGTGCGGGATGACCTGCTTTGCCCGGTTTGAATCATTCTGTCTTGAGAGATCCGGAAATAAATAAAATTCAATTTAACAGTATTGTATTCAATGTCTATCACCTCTTCATGTACATGTATAAATGTAAAATGTGGATAATATAATAATATATATTTCAATACCATCCGCTTCTCATCACGATGTCTATCGACAAAAACATTCCACTGTTCTTTCGGTACCCCACTGGGTAGCTTCTCATACATCTTCTGCAAGGTCAACGAAGTATCGTTGACATCAGACCACAACCTCCATTTGAAATCTTTCAATTTTTTCCAAGATTTTTCAATGTCCACTTCCGTGCTATCACATCAGCAACGGTAATGTGGAAGAACATCTGTATACATAAATTCATTTTGAATATATTAGTAACATGACATTCAATTAAACCATAAAGTAATAAAATTACCTTTATCTGAGAATCATAAACATCATTTTTCCAGTTTGGAGGCATATTCCTCCAATAATCATATAAAATAGGCAGGGAAATGGGCTTCGCTGCCAGTTGACCTATAATCTGACCAAGTAAACCTGTGGCGTCATCCATCGGGACCCCATAAGAATCAAATGGCACCACTATCTTCTCTCCATGCATGTTCCAAACATCAGAACTTTTTATGTGTTTTTCCACAGTTGCATTGTTTTCATCTGCAATGAGCAAACAATTACTATAAACAAAATGCAATAAATTTATTTAATTAAAATTTGTACCTATGACTGTGACCCTCCAGAATGTTCGTGATGAACTGGAAGGGGCGTGTCGCTGCCCCACTGCTGAGGCTCCTGTAGGGGGAGGTGATGAATCATACTCGAATGAGGCATCCACTGATAGTGTCAGAGATGGTGCAGGGGGAGATGATGCTGGGATGTAGGTAGCTGCTGCCTCAGATATCGTGGGGACAGACGGATCGTCATCTGTCGCAGAAGTAGAAGGAATGGTGTACCGCTTCTTCCTTGGCAGTCCTGTCATTTAATCAAATAAAATTATGTTCAGAATATATATTTCAAAAAATTTATGCAGAAAAAAAATTAAAAATGATAATAGATGCACAATACTAACAAACAAAATATATATAACAATGATAATGAATGACTATAGAAATTAAACAAGTGGTTTCTGAATGAATAAATAATTGTACATACAATCATTTTCCCCTTTAATCATGTCAGTTTCCTACTCAATTGCTTCATCCACTTCATTCATCCTTTCTAGACTATTATTTTCAATATCATGATGGAAAAATAATTCGGCTTCCCGTTGTTGATGAAATTCAATTGTAGAGGTCAAATCTTCCACTTCATCACCCATATCATACAAATCTCTTTGTATTATGTGAGTAACTACACACCACCCTTCATCCACAACATCATTCACATAATATACCATTTTTTCCTGTGATGCTAAGATATATGGATCATGCAGTTCACGATCACCAACATCCATCAAGCGAGAGAAGTTTACAGAAGTAAATTGCAAGGAATCTCTTTTAACACCTCTGATAATATCGACACATTTGCATTTGAGTAAAACAATAGAAAAATTCCCGTGGTAGTTTAATTCAATAATATCATGCAACTTTCCATAGTATTCCACTTCAGAAAATGTAAATATACCACTATTCTATGTTTTCAAACCCAATTCTCGAGGGACTGTACGAAATCTAAAACCATTCACATTATAAGCGCCAAACTTTCTAACTTGTTTTATAGGACCTCTAGCAAGAAACTTCAAATCTTCTGACAAGTCTGCTCGAGTATCAGTTTTCATGATCTGAAAAAAAAAATTAATAGATTTGCAAATTGTATGTGTCAAACTAATATTCGTATTTATTGCAATATTTATAAACTTACACGTCGTGCAAACCATTCTACCAGCTCTTTATTCACATCATTCGTTATATCTTTTTCGTTTCGTGTTCGGCCTCTCATTCGTCTCTTTGTTTGTATCCTCAAATCTTTAATAAATGGATCTACAATTTCACTATTCAGCAGCACATATCTATGTGCCTGTAATAATTCCAATTCTGTTAGTGTCGCGTATGAGGTCCTCCCAACTGATCGGCCAATAGTAGTAAATATTTTTGATTTCTGATGCATTTGAGAATGAGTTGATGTGTCGTCAACACGTCTAACTCGATTAAATCTTGTCTCAATATCATCCAAATATCTAGAACAAAAGGTGAGACACTCCTCGGCCAAATAGCCTTCAGCAATAGAGCCTTCTGGTTGAGCTTTATTTCTCACGTATGCTTTCAAATGCCCAAGATATCTGTGAAAAAAAATAATATTATGCATTTATTTAAATTCGAAAAATTGTTTACTTAACTGGAAACATATATATAAAATACCTCTCAATTGGATACATCTATCGATAATGAACGGGGCATCCTAATTTAGCTTTGTCAACCAAATGCACAGTTAAATGCATCATGACAGTAAAAAATGATGGAGGAAAGATCATCTCCATTGCACAAAGGGTCAATACTAACCTCTCCTATAGGTTGTCAAGCTGAAAAGGATGTAGAGATTTCTCACATAATTGCCTGAAAAATGTGCAGAATTGGAGTACAACAGCAGTAACTTTTTCAGGTAATAATGTACGCAATGCCAATGGTAGTAACTGTTGTAACAAAATATGTGAATCGTGATTTTTCAATCCATATAACTTTCGATTCTTCAAGTCAACACACCTTGAGATGTTACTCGAATACCCATTAGATACCTTCACATTCTTTAAAATTTGAAGGAACGTATCTTTATCCTTATTTTTCATTGAAAAAATGGTCGGAGCATACTTTTCATTCTCATCTGGCTAGAGATCACGTTTTATGTTCATTACTTGTAAGTCTTTGCGAGCATTGAGATGACCCTTCGACTTTCCATGATCATTAAGTAATGTGAAAATCAAATTATCACATACATTCTTCTCAATATGCATCACATCAAGATTGTGGTGCAAAGAATTAAATTCCCAATATGGAAGTTTGAAGAATATACTTTTTTTCTTCCATTGTTGCATTCTGATTTCACTTGACGATGCACTTCAAACTCGTTTTCCACTATCATTCAATTGCTGAACATTCCCAAATTCCGTTTTAACATTTTCAAGCTGTGTCAATATTTCAGAACCGGTTAACAACGTTTGAGGTGGTCTACGATGAATGGAACCATTAAATTTTTATTTGTTCAGCCGAAATCTATGAGATGCATCAAGAAATCTTCGATGGCACAAGAAGCACCATTTTCTACTGTGAGGTAGCAATTTGGGCTAGAAATCAAAGTTACAAACGGGACAAGCCAAACCCGTATAAGTGTTCCAACCAAATAAATTCCCAAGCCCAGGGAAGTCACTAATGGTCCACATTAAAGCAGCATGCATTTTGAACATTGTTTTAGAAGAAACATCAAATGTATCAACACCGTTGCTCCATAACTCCTGCAATTCTTCAATAAAAGGCTGCAGGTATACATCAATATCTTTTCTAGGCATTTGTTTTCCAGGAATAATCATCGAAATGATAAAACATGTTTGTTGCATACACTTCCACAGAGGCAGATTATAAGGGATCAAAACAACTGGCCAAATGCTTTAACTCGTACTCAAAGTCCCAAATGGGTTGAATCCATCGGCAGCCAATCCCAATCAAAAATTCCTAGGATCAGCTGAGAAATCTGGATGTAATGAATCAAATGTCTTCCACGATTGGGAATCTCGTGGAAGTCTCATTAACCCATCATTGTTATTATCTACAGCATGCCACTTCATGTGTTCGCCGGTTTTGATGACATGAATAATCTTTGCAATCGAGGCTTCCTAGGAAAGTAACGCAAAACTTTTGCAGGTGTCTTCCTTTTCTTCTTCTCCATGAAATTATGTTCATTCATACTTCCAACATTACCCTTTGACTGCCATCTAGGAGAAGAAAATTTCTTACAATTCTGTCTACTTGAATCCTCTCCCCAGTAAATCATACAATCATTGGGACATGCATATATTTTTGTATAATTCAGACCAGGCTTGTTTACAACTTTTTTCATCTCATAAAACGATTCTGGGATTTTTGCTTTAGGAAATGCATCACGAATCAATTCCAATAACATAGACATTTCCTTATTTGTAATTCCACAAAGACATTTGATATGGTACAACTTCAACAGAAATGAAAGCTTTGAATATTTCAAACACCCACTATACAACTCGTGATTTCCATCATCAACTAAATCATGAAATGCATTTTCCTCACTAAAGTTTTCCCTTACATTTGGCTCCAAAGAATCAAGTGGAGGATCCAATGATATGTTACAATCTTGATCTGCTTGTGTTACAGTCTCAAAAACATCACATGTCACGTTGCAATTTGTAGCATCATCTTCTGGTAGTTCTGATATGTTTTGATGCTCATAGTGGTGTCTTGCAGTGCCGAATGCATCGTTTATGAGGTTTTGCATTTCATTATCCATTGGCGACAAACTTGGGACCTCATTCTGTGGATTAACATCAGACCTCAATCTTTCTGTATTGTTTGATTCTCCATGCCAAATCCAACACAAATATTGATCAGGGAATTGCTTCAGTATTAAATGTTCATAAACTTCATCCCTCTTCAACCATGTTCTAAATTTACATTTAGGATATGGACATCTTATTCTCCCTTCAACAGATCGATTAGAAATTGCAAAATCTAAAAACTCATTCAAACCCTTAACATATTGAGGTGTTTTCCTCGGTAATGTGATCCAGCTTTTATCCATGTATATCACAATGTGCCTACCCAAAAATATACGATAGTGTAAGATTACAGAAACATAATATAATAAAGATGAACCATTGATCATAAAGTATTCATAATATAATAAAGATGATTCATTGATCACATTTACCACTTCAGACCAAAAGAACAAGTCTGGTCTATAGGAGACATCGTCAACACCTCATTGAGGAGCAATAATAATATCGGGCTACACACTTATCATATCACTATCGATCACACATTTATGTTGCCTCAAACAACACCCCATTGACGTGTAATCGAAACTGATCATAATGCATTTTAAACCTGAGGCATTATGTGATTGTTTATGCTTGACCTTAGATGTCCTCCAAGAGGAATGATGTTTCTCAATGGTTTCATACACAACCAACTATAAAGAGGGCCACTATGTTCACTTTATTCATCGAAGTGTCACCTCTCTAAGTTTGAGTATTACAAGTCAGACATTTATAATCATGTCTTCAACCATCGATATATAAAGAACTAGTTTTTTATTCAAGGGTTGTCTTATACATTGAAACATTATTAATCTCATTTATAAGAATTTTATTTTAATAAAAAAATTTAATTTTTTAAAAGGGTTTGATCACTATAGTGGTGAGAATGTAAAACACATACATACATCAAATTCATAAACACATGGGAAATGCAGAAGGACTACTCACATCAATTCTATTTTTTTCACATTTTAAGAACAACCCTATAACTCTTGTCTATGATTTTTTAAATCTGAAATCATATCTTTGGTACCTATCTCAAGGAAAAACACCAAATACATAATTATATACAATTTATAGTTAATTATATAATTTTATTATAAAAATTATAATTTATTTCAATTAAAACCAACAAGGAATAATTTCCTAAAAATCACCAGCCCACCTCATCACACCTGTATAATAACCAACCACTTATGTATTGTTTGTGGTGAACTCCAACCTTTATCCCAAAAAAATTACCTATGAAGTTGAACCAATTAAATCAACAAATTAACTTAACTTAATCTAATTTTAATTAAAACTATTTTAAAATTATAAATGGTGATGTACCTCTAATCCAATGACATGTTACAACATGAGATAATAATGTTGGGACATCTCATATTAGTTTTGAGAAAAATAATTATTAGATCAGATGATTTATACAATGATCCAGTGTAAATAATCTCCAAAATCTAACCAAAAAATCCAAAAATAAATGAAGAACAATGTAAAGGTAACATCAAATGTAGTCCTACATAATGGAAATAATTCTATATATTTGACCCCAACCATGTCCATGAATGATGTTGTAGAGGAATTTATCCAAGGTTGATTCAAGTAGTTTACAATAAAATGATGTCTTATTTGACATTAGCATCACCTTTTTGATGTGTTGGTTACATATACTTCTTCCTAACCATATAATTTATTCCCCTTCCCCTTCTCTATCTATCTGCCTCTCCCAAAAACAATGTCTACATCATAGGAATATATGTTGGTATTTTGAAATATTTAAGTCATGTAGTTATTGATAAGATGGCATGTATATTTGTCATAATTGAAATAATTTTTTAGATATTTCATTATTTTGATGACCCATGTGTTTTTATTTCCCATTATGGTTTTTTGAGACTCGACGCAGTAATGACCTCCTCACGGTGGTAGACTAGGCCTCCAAAACCCAATTCTTTCCACCATAGGCCATTTTTTAAAGATAAGTGATGAGAATGAATAATTATAATGGTAGGCCTCTTCATAATGTACATGTAGGCATGCACCCAACCATATATATGAATATGTTCATAATAATAAAAATAAGAGAAAATAAACTAAATATTTACATTCTATCATGGTATTTACCTTAGAGAATAAAAAATAGTACAATAGGTAATATGAAAACAAATGGAAAAAATATACACCTAATAGTGAAATATTACATATCCTAAAAATAATATGAAACGAATGAAGTATAGAGAGATCGACTGTTGATCTATAATCACCGACCACCATGTAAGGTCAAATTAACCCAATTATCCCTTTTCACAACATAATACACAACTAATTTGTACATTACCTATATATACATGACACGTGTGGGAATAACTCAATTAGGTTTGAGCACATATATACCCAACCTTCCGCATCCAAACCCGATATAGGAGGAATAGAATACATGTTAATATTAGACATCTGAGCCTAAAGATTGACAAAAAACTAACCCAACAATAAAGAGATATGTTCTTCAATGAAAACCGAAAAGGAGAGAAAGGTTATATCTATCTCAAATACCAGTCCAAAATAATGGTTTCACAATTTCTCTAATGAAATATCTTCAATGCCCAATATCATGCTAATTTGTTCAGGGAATTATTGAGGAGGACCGACACCTCATCAATTTTCTATAATCTTATGGATCATAACAATCGTGGATTAAGGAATCACTACATTGTGTAATAGTGTATTACCTCATTTGTTTCGGCATAATGTGTATGGTGGATCCACAAAACATGTTCCTGGGGAGAACCATCCTGTTTGATGGAGGGCCCTCTTACTAGGGTTATAGGGATTACATAATATATTTCTACATAATGTTTATTGTGAACCTACACCCTAGTGTGAAAGGGGATACAATATTTATGGATATTGGACCAACACCCTGGTGTAATATAGAATGGTACTTCAAGTCATATTATATAAATAGAGAAGCAGTACACTCAAATCAAACAAAACAACACAAACACAGACAAGAAAACTTTGCACGACTGTCCATGAAACACCATGGGGATTACATTGGAACCAATAAACCAAAGGCAATAAATGAAAAGAAACAAAATAACAAAAAGAAAACCAAAACACAAAGCATTCGCAGCACTATGACAACAAATCAATAACATGAACCTGCAACCAGTCTGAAGCTTGACATTCATTCCTCAAATACAAATAAGAACTCTCATTCCAGTAGAATATAACAGTTAAAATTCAAAAAAAAAACCACTCCATATGGGCCTAAATAGTAGTAAATGAAAATATCAGTGAACTTACAAAAAAATCTGCAATTCATCCACAACTCAAACTGTTGGAACCAAAAAGATTGCCCAAATGAAATAGATGACATCATTGGACTAAAACACAACTGAAATGACATTAATAGATAACAGATAATGCAAGTACTTGATCTTGGATGAAAAATAAGAGATGCGCAAGAACCGCCATCCATGAAACTGCAACTTAGGACATAGTGACAAAAGAATGTCATGCTGGAAAAAGTTCAATGACAACAATAATTTCAGATAAAAACCCAACAGAGCACTATGATAAGAAATTAAGATGTTTGATCCATACTGATATCAGTTAATAAAGGAATAAATTATTTAAGAGAGTATATTAAAGTCGTAACATACCTCTATACAGTAACTAATTATTAATAATGTTTTCTTGTTATCAAAATAATGTAGTATGAATATGTTGAGATTGTTATTAAAGGAAAATAGTGTTCCATCAACTGAATCCATTATTGACCAAGTGTTCATGATCTCTAGACACATTTTTGTTCATATTCAAATAAAGGATGTTGAATATTCAACCTTTTAAAGAGAAATTTTCTAACCCAAACTGGTTTTCTATATACAGGTCCTGGAGGGCTGCATGCAACAATACATCGTATGGAAAACAATGATAAGAATGCCATTCATTACAGCATTAATTCACAACTAAAAACATGTACTCAATTAACATGAAAAATAAAAGTTAATAAACTATGATTTATCATCAATTAATATAATGTAGTGACTATATATTTACAAAGAAACTAAATTTCAAATAACATATAGAATAATTAATTTTAAAGACTAAAACAAACTATGATTCATTAGCAAGAAACACTATTAGTTTATGACCACATAAATATATCATTGTGATGTTCAAAAATATATGTGTAATTAAATATATATATGAATAATTATTCACAACCCAACTAATTAATCTTAGCGCACAAGGCATGAATTGTAAAAAACTATTTGATGTATATAATCTCAATATTAAATTCAATAGTACACTAAATAATTCATGAAAAAAAAGAATATAATGCATTTTCAAATCACATGGAATGGGAATCATGCATTTATAAAGAAAATGCACAATATTGTACCACTCCCAATACCAAATCAGGTGCGGGGGGTCGCCGAAGTCCGCGGGGTGCATGGGGGTGCCGGGGTCACCGGAGGGCGCGGGGGGCGCGGGGGGCGCGAGGGTCGCCGGTGGTCAAGGGGGTCGCCGGTGGTCAAGGGGGCACCGGGGGGTGCGGGTTTCGCCGGAGAGCGCGGGGGTGAGGAGTCGCCGGCAGCGCGGGGGGTGGGGAGTCGCCAGCAGTGCGGGGGGTGCAGAGTCGCGAGGGTTAGGGATCGTGAAGGGGAAGGGGGAAAGGGTCGGCGGCTGTGTAAAATAAATCGGGTTTCACGGCGGTTTATTAAAAACTGCCGCAAAACCTTCACCGAAAAAGGTTTAGCGGCAGTTTTGTGAACCGCCGACACAAAACCGCCGCTAAACCATGTTTTTTTGTAGTGTATTCGCATCATTTGGTTGTGCTTCGATCTATATTCACTTCATCAATTACTCTAAAAAATGAGTGTTCAAAAATGATTTTTTATGCCTGAATCACATTTAATAAATCATAAGGTCCACATGTATTCCATTAATAATCAAAATTATTATTGAAAACCAAAATTTTAGCTCAAAGTATTCAATAAAACAAACATTATCCTCCAAAAAAATATCAAGTGCTCAACTTACTCAATTCCAACCTTTAGACTTATCAAAAATACTTGTGTCCAAACTCACTGTCCAATAATTTATAATGAAGGTCAATATAACATAATGAAGATCTCTTTTATCACATAATAACATTTTAATACCGTCATCATGTATTTTATTAAAACATAGTAACAACCTAAATTACTATAAAACCTTATATGAATAGGTATGTACTTGTTTATTCCTTCTGTAAAACATAAAATACTAGATATAATCCTTAAATCAAAAAATATTGTAATCTCTAAAAATGATGGAATAAGAAACATTAATTAGTTAGAAGGTATTCAATAATATCCAATATAATTTATCCAACTCAATTATCACTTATTCGAAAATCACTACCTCCGAATCAGGACCGTATTATGGTTTATCTTTCTCCCAACCATATATTTTCCCAAAGGATTGAACTGTAATTGAGTTACTTTTCTTAATACCATACAATCTCATATCCAAAATGAAATATAACTATAGTATAATCATTATTTATTTCCATAATTCATATAACCAGAACAAAAATGATTCAACAGTCAAATGAAATAATTCTTTAATAACAACATAAAAAAACTAAACATTCCTCTTCATATGTGGTAGTAGCATAACTTGATTATTATGAAATAGCATCATTTTGGGTAAACTCTAATGATTATTACATTGAATTTCATATTGTACCAAATCCTTGCAGATGAATCATTTTACATTTGAAACTATTTTATTACCCTTGCAATCACGAATTTGGTGTCCTTTTTTCAACACTTATTACAAACTCTCATTCCCTTCAAGCATTTACCAAGGTGATCCTTTCCAAAATTATCACATGTGAGAAAATCCTTATTTCATTTATTCCCTTTATCCATCTTTTTTATCTTCCATAATCTTCTTCTCTTTCTTCCTTTCAAATCCATAGGGATTAGAGAATTCATTACTTATCTTGTTAACACTTTATATTATTTCTTCATATGATGAGAATACATGGGAGAATATTTCCATTCTAAATGTTTTCTTAAGACCATAAAATATATGATCCTTCTTTCTCTCCGGATCATTCACATTACTAGAGTTCTCGTTCCATCTACAGGGTGCCATTTCTAAATGATGACATAAAATGGGTTAGATCATATCATAATTTTTAATAAAAAACTAGATAAATTCTAAACATTAATTGATGTTTTTCACACATCTAGTATCATATTCAAAAAACGGTTTCTTTTCTGGTATATTTTCTCTTAAATCCTTAAAAATGATTTGTAAATAAAATGTGAATAATCCTAAGTGATTCCCATGGGAGTGTCAAACCATGTGCACAGTAAGGCCCACTATTGTGTACCAGGATACCCCGGGTCAAGCCTGAAACTCCTTGTCAGATTTTTCACTCCTAGGCACATCTGTTCCAGAACCACATCCACTTATAGTATCCATAATGGGAATTATTTCTTAGAATACCCATATAATATTTACATTACCAAACTTTTGGTTGTTCATCTATATTGATCCTTAACGTCTATTTTAAGGTAGTGTCCGTTAATCAGTGTTTTACTAAATATAGTTTCAAAGTTTATTGCTAAAATTCCTTTCATACCAACTAAAACATCTCGACACCAAAATCCCAAAGTCAGTGTGTCATTTTAATACATTAGAATGATTATATGGAATCAAGTCCCGAATGACCGATCAGTTTAGATGTCTTGGAAAATAGATTACATACATGAATGATACATTACACATTCAAACATAAAACCAAGCATAAATAATCATGTGAGAACTCCGTTATTACCGTATCTTAACCCCGAATATCAATCATAATACACTTCTTGGAATCCTAGGAAAACAAAACATAAGAATGGGGTGAGCTCAGATCCTCATTAAGGGTAAATATTTTAGCAGAAGCTATAAAATTTTATAGAAAGATTTTTAATAAAAACAAGAGAATTGTAAACCTAAACATGAAGATAATATGGAAAAATTAAATAAAAAAATAACCATAAAACATCCACATGGATATTGTACTAGTTGAATAATCACATGTAATGACTAATTTCATAATTTGGTAATTCATAATGCCAGACATAATAACCACATATTAAAGGCCTCGTGCCAAAACTACAAATTCAAAATTTTTCAAATCTATGTGCGAAGAAAATAATTTGACTCATGAGACCTACTGATGCATCTAGGGGATATAGCATGCCCCACCCATCACATAATAATTCCAATGCCTTCCTCATATGAAAATGTTGAAAAATAACATGAACATTCATATTAAAACTATCATATGAAATGTCAATACTTTAACCATACACCATGAATGGTATAAAAATACCACATCCATAGTTAAACATATCATAAATCATTCAATACAACATTGAGGATTGTATTATAATAAATCAACCTCAATAAAGAATAATATCCAATAAAGGATGTTGACATAGTTGGAAATAATCCACAAAACTATTTGAGATAAATACCTGTTTTTATGAAATTATTTTAAAGTCACACAATTTATAAAGGAAGTCATTTAAAAGAGATTTCTGAATCAATGTGTCCTGTACCGCATTGAAACTTTTTAATGAAATTAACACAAAACAATCATTCCCATGTAAATAAATACTTATAATTATTTTAAAAACATGGACATTAATTAAAATCATTTAGAAAAATAATTCATTAAAAACATTTAATATGATAATATATTTAAATATTCCCTTCCATAAAACCGTAAAAGATTCCGTTTTAAATCATTTTAATGAAACATGGACATAGATGATAAATATTTCCTAGTAGATACTTATAGATAAACAATCTCAGATAATAATGAGATTGAGGAAATAACCCTTACCCTGTAATTTCCATTGGTTTAGGGTACATTTAACCTCTTTTCTAATGAACCTAGTATGTTATTAAATTATTCCAGAACCATATTTTTATTTAATATATCATACTTGATTAATTTATAGCTTTATACAACCCATTTAATAATAATTTCTATGTTAAAATAACATTTCAGGTAATAATCCGTTTCTTTATTGTACGTATTTTAACTGTTTATTCTTGTTCATGTCACATATATCATGATTTTATTGCTTATAGAATATAAAACATTATTTATGTATCATATATATTAATAATATAAATATTTATAATCGATATATATATGAAATGGAAAACACTTTTTATAGAGACGGTAGGTCGTACGTACAGATAAAGGTCGTTTCTGTTTTCATATCATATTTATGGAATAAAGTTATTGAGACATATGTATATATATATATATAAAGTAGAATTATTTTGACAAATAATATATATTTACTAATAATATATATTTTTTATAATCATCGTTGAATGGTGAACGTGGAAATGAATCTTATCGCGTCGTTGAGATAGAAAGTCGTACGTACACACGGGCGACGAAATAATTCTATAAATGGAGAAATGGTTTGTAATTGGATGATATATTATATATTAAGAATAATTAACATGTTATATTTATTATTTACATCAATTATACTCAATATTACACCAATCCAAACAATAATGTTTGGAATAATAAACTACACCACGACTTAGAGATGGTAAGATATACGCACACACGTTTGGTGAATTTTTCATTTATAGGATGGGTAGAATAATGAATTTTGATTTAACATATTTATAAAAACATCATATTATGTAGAGGGTACCTGAGTTATTATTTTGGTATGAAATCTAGAAAAAACTATTATGTGGAAGGTAAAAATAACTTTGAAGGAGGTGATGAAATAATTACCACTTCTTTGGGTGATTACTTTTGATTTGAACAAAATATCTCCATATCTTGTCATTATGGTCAATTTGAGGCCTCTAGGATTAAATTAGGGTAGTTTGGAAGAGATTTGAGAAGGGTTTGCCCGAGCCAAATTGTTTTGGAGGTGTGAATTTAAGAGAAGGTGAAGTACCCTTTTATAAGATAGGTGATGAGAACTTTCAGAAAAGCATGAAATATTATTTTATTATACTATAATTTTAGGTTTACAATGGCTCCAAATATATTTTTTCTAAGGATAAGGTGGGGATGGGTATAAATCTTCTCATCCAATAGGTTTTAGACATGTTACGTCATCATATCAAACTTATCTTTTTGATTTAACCCTTAATTAAATAGTTTAACTCTTACCTTGTCTTCTGGTATTCTTACACTATAAGGATAATAAACATACAATAAAATGCCAATAGAACCTCAAGTGGTTAATTAATTTCATATCTATCATTATATAAGTCATACAGATGATCCTTAGATTTTTAGTACTATTATATATTTTAATAAAATAGTATTTGATTTAAAAACTCATTTATGTCAATTTTGAAACTATTTAGTATTTCTTTTTGTGAAAGTAAAAAGAAGTTTATTAATTATAAAAACAATCATGAAATCATCCTTAACATGTCATATTAACTTTGGAAATTCGTGGATGGAAAGAAAATGCTAAATTTACAATTATTTGGATATTTTAATATAAATTATTTTAATATTTCAATAATAATGTAATTACTACATCATCATTGTGTCATTAATAAATTTAATTATTTAATATATAAAAATTATAAATAAGATACCATGATGTATTAAATATTTTTACCTTTCTAATTGATATTTATAGTTGAATTTATCTTATGTACAACTCTATATTAAAAATGGATTAGTTAATAAAATTTGAGTTTAACACTTTTAACACTCCTTTTAATAAAATATCATAAATGTCCTAATCTAATCCAAGTTAATCAAAAATGATATTTTTTTTACAAAGGATTATTTTTGTCTAAAGACACATATCCAATAAAATTAGGTCATTTGTTAGGGTAATAATAATATCATTGTTACCTTTAATTTCTCTATTTACTTTTAACCGTGATAAATAAAATTCAAAAGTTATTGTTCACAAAAAAATATATTCATCTTATTGAACCAAATTTTACATACCGATTTCCATTGTGTATCTCAAATTTATGAAATTCAATTCACAGAAGTGGTAAAATTAAGTTTTAGGAAAATTTGCAACTGTGCCTAGAAGGTGGGTGAAAGACGTTAAAAAAGTTCAATAACATTTTATATGTCTAATCATATTATAAAATGACTCCAATGAATTAGATTACTATAATATATATATTATATATCTATTTTTACTTTAAGACAAATTTTAAATAAAAAATAATGTTTTAAATGAAAATGTGGGATTTTATCTACAATGTAGTGTTTTTCACTATTCATCAAAAAATTAACGTGTTCAGAAAAATATAAAAAATTAACCCAAAGATAATTTTGATATTACTTATTAAAAAATGATGCCAATTTTACCAAATTAATAACATATATGTTTCATTAATTAATTTAAAATTAATTGTTGTTGTCAAAACCAAAAAGCAGGTTTTTAAAAAGCAAAATCTATCAATAGATTGACATGTGTTTATGTCCAATTTAAATGTGAAATTAATTAAAATGACTTAAATTATATTAAATGATAAAAATATAATCTAATTAAATTTTAAAACCACTCAAAATCATAATTTTACAAAATAAATTATTTTTATTACAATAGTTGTTTTCAATTAAAATTTTGTAATTTTCAATATTCCTCAAAATATGAAAGTTATAAAAAAGTACCAAAAATTTATCCAATTTTTTTTGATGAATTTATTATAAAAAAATTTTAATTTCATTAAATTTAAAATATAAAAGTGTCAAATATTGTATTTAAAAGGGGTTCACCATTAAAAGGCTGAAGAACTGCACTTTTTAAAAAATTCTTCATTTATTTGGAAAATGGAATATTTCATTATATTATTTCTATGAAACAAAAAAGATGACTGTTAAAATAATATAGGATATATATAAAATTAAAAATGTGGTTAATACTATTCATAACCTTTTCAAAACTGCTAGTTTGATAGGTCGTGATGTGCTTGAAGTCGGTGTTGCGTGTAGCGCAAGCTATTGAATTATTTTAAAGAGATTAAATACTATGAAATATTGGGGTGCTACAATATACCCTCCTTAAAAAAATTGTGTCATCATAATTTGAAATTGTTATTTGAAAATAAATTGTTGAAAATAAGAAATTACCTTTGTGAAAAACCTATATAAGAAATAGGGTTAATAATATTTTGTCTAATAAGAGCGAAATTGAAATGAAAAAGACACCACAAAATTAGGATTTCAAATAGGGGAAAATAGGTTGAAATTATAGAAACAAAATTAGAAGGAAAATGTAAAAATTCATAGGGATTTATTAAGGTCATCAATCACAAACAAGATAATGATAAATGTAAAATTGAGGGCCTCAACTCCATCACTATATAATGATATAAAGTATCATTGGCTTAACAAAACAAATTTTATTAGGATAAAAAAAATTTAGATACTTTTATTTTATTTTATTTTTGAAGATTATGGATTAATTTACTATCAAGATAAGAACACAAAAAAAATAATTCATTATATTACCTGTCATAATCATTTTCTAGACATTTTGTTGTTCTTCGATCGATTTTCACTCTATCCCTTACAAAAGGAAATAAATGTTCAAAAATGATATTTTATCCCTGAAGCAAATTTGATAAATCGTAAGGTCCCCAAGTATTACCTTAATCATTTAAATTGTTAATAAAAACCAATAGTTTAGGTCCAAGTATTCAATAAATCATACCTTAACCTCAAAAAAATATAATGTGTTTAACTTACACAATTTCAACCTTTAGACTAATCAAAAATACTTGTTTTCAAACTGACAGTCCAAAAATTTATAAAGAAGGTCAACATTACATAATTAAGATATTTGTTATCAAATAACGACATGTGAATACCTTCTTCATGTATTCTATTAAAACATGGTAACAACCTTAATTACCATAAAGCCTTATTTGAATAGATATGTACTTTCTTATACCTACTGTAAAACATAGAATACTAGATATACTCATTAAATACAAAAAAATTGTAATCTCTAGAAAAGATGGAATAAAAAAAATTAATTAGTTCCAATATAGTCAATATTATACTATATACATTATCCAAATCAATCATCTCTTATTAAAAAATCACTACTATAGAATCAGGACCATATTAAGGTTTTTATTTCTCCTAACCATGTATTTTCCACAAGGTTTAACCAACGATAGAGTCACTCTTCTTAGTACCATATAATCTCAAATACACAATGAAATAATACTATAGTAAAATCCTTATTTATTTCAACAATTCACATAACTGGTCCATCATTGATAAAACACTCAAATGAGATAATTCTTTTATAACAACATAAGAACACCAATCATTCCTCATCATTTGTTATAGTAAAACCACTTGATTATTATGTAATATAATCATTTTGGGTACACTCTGATGACTGGTACATTGATTCACATGGTTTCCCAACTTCTTATAGTTGAAGCATTGTACATTTAATTTTTTTTTCATACCCTTGAAATCAAAAACATGGTTTCCTTTTTTCTACACTTATGAAAAACTCCCATTCCCTTAAAGCATTTACCTAGGTGATCTTTTCCACAGTTATCACAAGTGGGAAAATACTTCTTTTCCTTCTCTCCTTTATCCATATTTTTCTCTACAATCCTCTTCTTATCTTCCTTCCCTTCAAATCCATAGAACATAGAAAATTTATTATTTATCTTATTAACAAATGATGGTATTAATTCATATGATGAGAATACATGGGAGACTAATTCCCTTCTAAGTGTTGGCTTAAGACCATAAAATTTATGGTCCTTATTTATCGTTGGATCATGCATATTACTGGAGTTCTCATTCATTCTACTAGGCACCATTTATAAATGATGGCATACACTAGGTTAGATCAAATCATAATTTATAATAAAAAACATGAAAAATTTTCCACATTTATTTATGTTTTCAAACATATAGTATCATAATCATAAAAATGGTTTCTTTGCACATATATTTACTTATAAATCTTTCATAATGGTTTTTAATGGAAATGTGAGTTATCCCATGAGTATCCCCCAGGAGTGTCAAACTAGGTGTGTAGTAAGGCCCATTTTCTTGTACTAGGAAACCCTGGGTCAAGCTCGAAACTCCTTGTCAGAGTTTTCACTCCGACGTACATATCTTCCAGAACTACATCAACTTGTAGTATCCAAAGAGGGATGTTTTTATTTGAAAACCCACATAATAGTTTCATTACCAAAATTTTTTATGTTCTTCTATACAAATCCTCAAAGTCTATCTTAGGGTAATATTCTATAATCCGAGTTTTTCTAAATCTAGATTTCATGGTTATTGTAAAAGATCCCTTGATACTAAATGTAATTCCTTGACCCCAGAATCTCAGAGCTGGTGAATTATTTTAATATGTTGACAAGATTACATGTAATTGAGTCCTGAAGGACCGACCAGTTTAACAGTCTTAGAAAATAGATGACATACATGAACATTACATTACACATTCAAACATATAAAAAAACATAAATAATCCTTTTATAACTTCTTTATTCACCTAGATTAACCATGTATATCAATCATAATATACTTCTTGATATCCTGGGTAATCAAAATACAATAAATTGGGGAGCTCAGATGCTCAGTTAGGGTAAATAATTTAGATGAATCTATAAATTTGTATGGAAAGATATGTAATAAAAACAACATAATTTTAAACATAAAATTTAACATAATATGTAAAAAATAAATAAAAAATTACCATTTAAACATGTACATGAATATTTGACTATTCAAATACTCACATGTAATAACTAATTTTATAACAAGGGAATGCATAATTCCTGACATCATAGCCATATAGTCAAGGCCTCGTGCTAAGACTAGAAATAAAAATTTTGTCACGGCCTTATTCCAAGACACTAATTTGTCAAATGAGACCTATTGATGCATCAAGGGGCTATAGAAGGCCCCACCCTTCATGTAATAATTCCAATGCATTCCTCATATGAAAATGTTCAAACATAACATAAAAATTCATATTAAAACCAGTATATGAAATTCCAATACATTAAACATAAACCATGAATGGAATAATATAGCACATTCAAAGTCCAAAATACCATAAATCATTCAGTATAACATAGAATATTGTATTATTATAAATAAACCTCAATCATGAATAATATCCATCAAAGGATATTGACATAGTTGAAAATAATCAATAAAACTCTTTGATGGAAATAACCATTTTCATGTAATAATTAAAAATATACCATAATTTATAAATAAATTAATTTCAAAGAGATTTTTGAATGGAATTATCCCATACCACTTTGAATCTAATGAAATAAATTAACACTTTAAAACAATCTTTTCCATGTAAATAAATCTTTAATATTGTTTTGAAAACATTGACATTAATTAAAAATATTTAGGAAAATGATTATTTAGAATGTTTTAAAATGATAATCTAGTTAAATACTCCCTTCCATAAAAAATTAAAATATTTCTTTTTAAAATAGTTTTATGATTCATGGAAATAGATGATAAATATTTCTGTGTAGATACTTATAGATAAACAATCTTGAATAATAATGAGATTGATGAAATAACCCTTACCTTGTATTTTCCTTTTGTCGAGAGTACGTTTAATCAGTCATATAATGGCCATAATATGTTGATAAATTATACCAGATCTATCATCATATTTATGATGTCATACATGATTCATTTATGGCTGTATACTAACCATTTTATAAAAAATTTATGTTAAAATAACATTTCATGTAATAATCTCTTTCTTTATTGTACACGTTTTAACTTCTTATTCTTGATCGTATCACTTATATCATGATTTAATTTCATGAAAAATATAAAACACTATTTCTGTATCATATATATTCAGAATATAAATATGAATAATAGATAGATATATGAAATGGAAAACACTGTTTATGGAGATGGTAGGTCATACGTACACATAAACATTATTTATGTGTTCATATCATTTTGAATGAAAGTAAGTGAATGAGATATATGTATATATATATACATATATCCAGTAGAATTATTATTTCATATATTACATATTTATTAAAAATATATATTTTTATAATCATCGTTGAATGGGGATCCGGGAAATGAATGTCATCGCATCATGGAGACGGTAAGCCGTATGCACACACGAGCGACGATATCATTCTATTGATAATGAAATAGTATTTAATTGGATGGTATTTTAGACATAGAAAAATTAACATTTTGTATTTATTATTAACATAAATTATACTTATTATTATACCCATACAAATAATGAAGTGTTGAATAATAATCTACACCACGACGTGGATACAGTATGGTGTACGTACACACGTATGGTGACATTGTCATTCAAAGGACGGAAAGGATAATAAATATGGTTGTACCATATTTATAATAACATAAAAGTATGTAGAGGGTACTAAATTTATTATTTTGGTATGGAAGAAATGAAGAAAGAGGAAGTGGAAGAATAAAATAACTTTGAAGTAGGTTATGAAATAATTATATTTTCTTATGGTGCTTCCTTTTTATTTGAACAAAAGGGATCCTTACGTTGGATTTATGTTTTAATTAAGGCCTTTAGGTCTATGTGAGGGTATTTGGGAGGATATTTTAGCAGGGGTTGGCTGAGAAAAATAGCTTTGGAGGTGTGAATTTAAGAGTAGGGGAAGTACCAATTTATAAGATATGCGAGATGCTCTTTAAGAAAAGATTGAAATATTATTTTATTATTATATTTTTTTTGTTTATAATGGCACCAAATGTATTTTTTTATTTAAGTCATAGATGTGTCGAAAGCCTCTCATCAAATAGTTTTTAGAGTAGTTTAGGTCACCATATCAACCCAATATTTTTGCCTTTACCATTTAGATAATTAGTTTGACTCTTACCATATCATCTTGTATTGTTACACTATATGGTTAATATACTTACTAAAAAATGACAAGAGAACATAAAGTAGTTAATTAATGACATAACTATCATTATATATGTCTTCTAGATGATCCTTATATTTTTAGTACTATTATATAATTTAATAAAATAGTATTTTGTTTAAAAACTCATTTTGTCCATTTTTAAAATATTTCGTATTTTGTTTTTGTGAAAGTAAAAAAAGTTTATTACTTAAAAAAATAAAGAAACCCTTAAATGTCATATTCACCTATAATAATCATGTATGACAACAAGAGTCTCAATTTAATTTTTTTTATATTTATAATATAACTTATTTTATTCATTCACTAATAATTTAATTACAACATCATCACTGTGTCATAAATAAATTGAATTATTTAATCTCTAAAAATTATAAATAAAATAAAATTATTTAGAAAATATTTTATCTTTATAATTAATATTTATAGTCTAATTTATCTTATGTACAACTCTATATTAATAATTGATTAGTTAATAAAATTTAAATTTAACACTTTTAACACTTCCTTAAATAAAATATAATAAATCTCATAATATAATCCAAGTGGATCAAAAAGGATTTTATTTTTGTCCAAATGTTAATTTTATTTGAAAAAAACTTATCCAATAGAATTAGTACTTGTGTTAGGGTAATTATAATATAATTTTTACTTTTAATTGCCCTATTTACTTTTAACCGTTGTAAATAAAATTCAAAATTTAATATTCATAAATAATAATTTTCATCTTATTGAACCAAATTTTAAAAACTAATATAAACCATGTATCTCATAATTTTGAAATTCAATTAACAGAAGTTGTAAAATTACATTTAATGAAAATTTTCAAATTTCTTTAGAAGGTGGGTAAAAGACCTTAAAAATGTTTAATAACATTTTATATGTATAATCTTTTTATAAAATGTTTTTTAATGAATTACATTGGTATAATATATTTATTATGTATCTATTTTTACTTTAAGATTAATTTTTAATTAAAAATATTTATTTAAATGAAAAAGTTAGTTTTAAAGTACAACGTAGTGTTTTTCACTATTCCTCAAAAATTAAATGTTTTCAGAAAAATAAATAAAATTCACCCAAAGATAATTTTGATATTAAAAATTAAAAAATTATGTCTATTTTACCAAATTAAATACATATAAGTTTCATTAATTAATTTAAAATAAATTATCGTTGTCAACACCAGAAAGTAGGTTTTTAAGATGTAAAAACTATTAGAAGATTGACATGTGTTTTTGTCCAATTTAAATATGAAATTACTAACAAGGACATAAATTGTATTATATGTTAAAAATATACTCTAATTGTACTTTATAAGAACTGATATTCATAATTTAACATTATAAATTATTTTGATTAAAAAAATTGGTTTCAATTAAAATATTGTATTTTTCAAAATTCATCGAAATATGAAAGTTATCAGAATTATATCAGAAATTTATCCAAAATAATTTTTTATGTCTAAATTATAAATAAGAATTTAATTTAATTAATTTTAATATATAAAAGTGTGAAATATTGTATTTAAAAGGGATCACTATTAAAAGGCGGAAAACTGCATTTTTTGTAAAATGCTTCTTTCATCTAAAAAATGAATTTATCTTTATATTATATAAAAAAACAAAAAATATGAATGTTAAAATTATATAATTAATATATAAAATTAAAAATGTGGTTGATACTATTCATAAATTATTTTTAAAAATCTAGTTTGATTGGTCGTGATGCGCTTGAACTCAGTGTTGTGTGTAGCGCAAGCTATTGAATTACTTTAAAAGATATGGAACTATTAAATATTGGGATGTTAAACAATATATTGGACCAATTATTTAATTATATAATGTTTAGTCTATGATAATAATTGGTTATTTCATACAGTGATTACTTTGAGGAAGTCATCCAACATTCCCTCAAATTCAAAATAGAGATTATTGAGTCTCATGATTCTATTGGGTCAGGAGATAAGAATAGTTGAATTTATTTTAATTAAGATGAAGAAATGTCGTAGTTTTACAGTGAAAATAAAGTACAACATAACTATTTTAAAAACTGAGGGATGATGTGTTCCTTAAATTTCCTAAATGGGACACGGAGAAGCATTACGCGTGAGAAGGAAAGGAACTTATCTTGAGAATATAGACAAGGGAACAACGTAATATGATTGAAGAAAGAAATTAACAATTAAATATCCAGAAGATGTTCCACTGGTTCATATATAAATAACATATATTTTATGTGAATCAATGAACACATCCATTTTTTTTATGATAACTAATAAGAAAAACACAAACGTCTAGAGAGGAATAGGAGTTTATTCCATCACACCCTCTATGGTGGATCTTAACAAAGTCCTGGTGACTTGAACATTTCTGATACATTATAGGATACTAATCATTATATTTCATTTTTGTTATATTACTTATTTTATATAATTAATGTTTATTAGAATGATTCAAACACCACCTTTAAAACAGGGAAGTAGTGATATTAGTGAAAACAGATAATTGGTAAATTATTACCTCCCAAGTATTTAATGTTTCCCCTAACAATATTTGTGGGATTAAGTTTATAGTGAATGTTTTGATACCTATTTTAGCGGAATTTTATCTAATTCTAGGTTGGTAATGTCATTCCCTATATAGAGCTAAGATATATATATGATAAAAAGAAATCACCCTCTGTATTGAAAATCACCCTATAATTATGTAAACATTTGGGGAGGGGGATAAATATCATTTAGAATTGGTATCTCATGAATGTGTAAAATTAAATTATTAGAATGAATATCTAACTAAATTTGTTGTGAATGAAGAATATATCATCCAGGATGACATTCTAATTGAATGATAATACATTGATGTGTTTCTCAATGAATTTTCTAGTCTTCCACTTAGCTGAGAGGTTGAGTTCTCAATTAAAATTATAACTAGATATTTCAAAATATCAAATACATCTAATTAAATATCCACTATTGAACATGAAGATCAGAAGAATCAGTTATAGGATAATCAATATATAGGGTCTGAATTCCCATGCCCTTCACCATGGGGTGTCCCATTCCTTTTTATAGAATAAGGATGGTTCAACGTGCCTATGAATTGATCATCATAATTTGAAAAAAATTCATGATAAAGAAAAGTATCTTCTTTCGTTGATTGATAGATTATTCGATCAGAAACATTGATTCCAGTAGTTCTCTAAGGTAGATCATTGGCTGTAATCTTATCAAGTAGTGTTGAAGAAGTACGATATCCTCGAGACTACTTTTTGGTATAAGCTATGGGAACTTATTGATCATAGTGATTATATTTGGAATCAATAATTCCCTATATGTATTCCAAGACATAATATATAGAGTATTTAGGGATTACCTCAACCAAAATTTGGTAGTTTTTATAGATGATATTTTTATGTAATCGACGGTCAAGGAGGAAGATGCATAACATTTGGATGCTAACAATAGACCTTGTGAAAAGATATATTTTAAGTATAAAAAACATGAGTTCTAGATGGTGAAAGTAACATTATTTGGGAATGTTATCATTTGAAAATGAACATCAATAGATTATTCAAAAATAAGTTCAATTAAATTATGGATCAAAACAACAAATATGATAGAGATCTGTAGTTTCCCTATCCTAGTGGGGCACTATCATTGATTTTTCATAATATTATTAGGATTATAAATCCATCTATCTACAATACTTAACAAGGGAGTAATTTTTTTTGGACACCTGAATTAATAGAGTGATTTAATGTGTGATGTAAGAGGTTTATCCATTCAAGTATTATAAAATTACCCAACAGTGGTAAATGATTTGGGATTTGTATCCATGCATCATAAAATATTTATGGTTACATACTCATTAAATATGAAAAAGTGATTATATATACCCACCACCAATTAATGATCTGTGAGAAAAACTAACCAAAACACAATCTAGAATTGGATGAAATTATTTTCTCATTAATTATTTTTGGGAATTATATCTATTGGGAGAAGTGTAACAAATATATGGATCATAAATTCACCTAGAATATATTCAAAAAAATGAGTTCAATATGAACCAATGATTTTTTTTCGTGTTTTTCCAACAATACGATACTCAATCCATTACCATCATGGGAAGGTGAAAACATTGGTAGATTCTATAAGTTAAAAGTATATTGAAACTCTATCATTTATATGGATTAAAAGGGATTCAATATTCTTGGTCATGATAAAATGTACATTGGAACAATAAAAGGATATTCATCATCCCATTTTCAAATAAAATACAAACCATCCAATACTAACATGATCAATAATTCCAAAAAAAGGGTATCAGGAGCTTTAGAAAATGGCAGAAAATGTTACGAATGTCAATTTTATAATGCGGGATTCATATTTTTTGGAACATGGATATATTACACATCAAAATTATAACTAGATAGTGAAATTATGGATAATGATTATAAATTATCATTCTCTATTCATCTAGGAAGCACTATAATGTATATTTTGATGTAAAACCTTTGATTAGATAACATGATGTGATGGATTTCAAAATTTGTATATCTATTAATTGTATATCAATAATTCATGTATGAATGGATATAGTCTATGAGTATTATGTAACCATTTCCCATACAATTTATGAAATGAGAAAACTAGGGATTTCATCATAAGAATACCAATGACATCTAAGGAAATTATTTCCATATGAGAGGTAGTCTATCACACTATAAATTCAACACATTTCATTACTATGAAAGAATGATTCTATATTGACCGACTTTCTGGGGTATACTTAATTAACATTGTTAGAATGTAATGATTTATAGTCTCTATTGTACATGATTGATAACCAAGGATTCCCTATAGGTTCTATAGAATCCATTACCAATAATTAGACCAAGAATTGAGTTTTAGTATTTCTTAATTACATTATATAGATGATCTATTCAAGAGATCTATTCAAACACTAGAGTATATGATGATATCATATAGAAAATGTTTCCAAGGATATTAGAATGAACGCATTCTCTTAGTGGGAAAAGTTCCATTATATATCATTCTAATGGAACAATATGAGGCCTTATATGGGAAGATTCATCAACCCACCACTTACTAGAATGAAGTTAAAGAATAGAATAATATCATATATCTTCGTATACATGATATAATATAAAAATTTTAAATCATTCTCCATCATATGAATTCAATATATGTATACAGAGGATCTATTTAGATAATAATCCACATGATGTAGAGTTTCAAGTTGGACATAAAGTGGCACTTTTAATATCATTGTGGAAGAATTTACTAAATTTATAGGTAGTATAACTCGAGAATTATCATACATATGAGGAGTATCTATGGATGATATTAGATTATAGAGATAATGATCTATGAAAAAATAAAAATAAACTGACCAATGGGTTAAGGAAGAACCAAAAGATTGAGGAATCAACATGGGAACCTGTAAAAGAGATGAAATTGAAGAACCATAATATTTCCTAGTATATAAAATAACAATTCAACGAATAGATTTATAAATTGAAAACAACGTCACAACACAAAAATTTAAAAATGAAATTATAATTTTTTAATGAATAAATTCTTTATAAATTAATATATTTATAAACAATACATGAACCACATTATATATTTTGGATTGTGGTAAAATCTCCCATGTTTTATTAGAATTACCGTTAAATATTATAGCCATTGATTATACATCCATGGTTAAAATAATGCAATGATTAGTAAAATGTGGATTATTGATGTGACAGTATTTTCACACTCTTTTCCATTTCCTTTTTGTATTTTTTATTGACATTTTTATTTTAAATGTTGTTTTTCATTAAATAATTGATAATTGACATGATTTTGTAATTTTCTCTGTAAAATAATCAATTTTAATTTAAATCATGTGTTTTTAGTATTCATTATTGTTTTTTTAAATAATTCTTAAATGAAATTAGTCTTGCGAATTTGAATTTTATTTATTTATTCTTTTATTTTCACAAGTTTTGCATTCCAGTTAGTTTATAAATTTATTAATTTAATTTAATTAATCCATTAATCTTTAAATTGTTAATGAACAACCCATTTTAGTTTTTTAGTCTCTTAATTATTTAATTATTTTGAACAATTTAATTTTATTCCTTTAATATTTTTATTCTTAAATTTAATTAGTTATTTAATTTATTGGTAAATAAATTTAAGCAAGTGACATTAGTTATTTTAATTTTTTCTTGAATTAATTTGCTTATTTTATTTAATATGAATAAAATTATTTCTTTTAAATAAATCATAATTATTTTTATTATTTAATTTAACTTTGTTTTATTTATTATTATTAATATTTTAATTTAGTATTTAGTAAATTATTTAAATTTTTAGTGTTGTTGTATGATTTGCAGATGATACGGTGGCAAGTAGCACCTCCTCCACCCCTTTCTACATGGAACCACCGTTATCCCCATTTTATTGTCTCATTGTTTCAAACTATTGGTGACAGTGCCACCATTTCACATCATTTCATTCGAACCTGTCACCGTATCCTCCACTTTATTATGCCACCGTGAGCATCACCCATGGTGGCACACCCAATCCCTACCACCGTATCCACCACCTTACTATGCCACAGTGAGCATCACTCATGGTGGCACACTTAATCCATACCACCATTTCCTACTCCTCCCCACTACATCTCTGCTTCAGTATCCACCCTCATCCACACAACACCACCACAACAAATATTCACGCAATAAGGAAACAAAAAAATCGAACAACTGAAAAACTATCCTGTACAACAATTTGAACTCAGATCAGTGAAAATCGAATGAAGATATGATTAAATGACAATAAAGAAGATCGAATAAATCCTGAAACTAGAAACCAAAACACCCTATTTCAAACTAGATCTGAACCGGTGCACAGCTGTTCGAACCCAACACGCTGGCGAGCTGTGTAAACTCTACCGTCTCCTTTCTACCTCGTCGGAAAGTAGAACCCGAGCCGTACCACTTCATGAAGCCACCAAGCCATCTTTTCCCTCCATCTGTCACCGAAAATCTGCATCCTTCACCCCTCCACTGCCAGCCTCGCCTCCACCAGCCGCCCTCTCCAACCATCCCCTGCTCGCCGACCAACCACCTGAATGTTGGCTATACAAGCCGAGAAATATGAGAGGAAGAATCTAAGAGGTAGAAAATTGGCACACGGCACAGAGGAGCTTTCAAGCTTTGTATTTCACACAACTTCACAATTTTTCACAATTAAAATTTCAGGATACAATTACATCAATTTATAGACCCACAACATTAAATTCCTAGAATTTATGTTGGTACAAATAAAGACCAAAACATAAAATACAGAGAATCTGTGATGGTACAAGGAAAGACCAAAATACTAAATGCAGAGCATTTATGACAGTACAAAGATATACCAAATCTTTAAATGAAAAGTATTTAAATTTATTCAAAGAAAATAAATGGAGGTTGACCCATGGAAGAAAAAATGTGCAAGTAATAAATGACGCCGCAGACAGCTTTGACTCATTTTTTTTGGTTTGCAATTCCAACACTCCCCTTCAAACCAAAACCGGCTTCATTCCGAGCATCGTTCTGAGTCTTTTGAATGCATCTGACGGTAATGCCTTTGTGAAAATATCAGCCACCTGCTCCGTAGTATGACAATATTCCAATTTTATCATTTTCTGCTTCACATGATCTTTCAAAAAATGGAATCGGGTATCAATATGTTTGCTTCTTCCATGCTGCACTGGATTTTTGGAAAGTTCAATTGCCGACTTGTTATCCACATATATCACTGTGGATCCATCCTGCGGATGCTTCAACTCCTTCAGCAGATTTCTCAACCAGATTCCTTCACAATTAGTGGATGATGCTGCCACATACTCTGCTTCACATGGAGACAAGGCGACCACACTTTGCTTCCTTGAATTCCATGTGAAAGCAGTCGATCCAAGAAAAAATACATACCTAGTGGTGCTTTTTCTTTCATCTTGGTCGCCTCCCCAGTCACTGTCTGAGTATCCATGCAGATTTTCTTCTTCATTGTATGGATAAAAAAGACCAAAATCCATTGTTCTTTAACGTACCTGAGGATACGTTTTTCCGCTAACCAGTGTGACTCTTTTGGTGCTTCCATGTACCTGCTTAGAAGCCCAACACTATAGACAATATCAGGCCTTGTGATTGTGAGATACCTCAGGCTTCCAATTAGACACTCGAAGAGAGTCGAGTCAACACTTCTTCCTTCTCCATCTTTTTTCAGTTTTATGCTCATTGCCACAGGTGTGTTTACAACATTACAATTAGCCATGTTGAATTTTTCAAGCAACTCCTTAGCAAACCTCTTCTGAGAAATATAGATGCCATCAGGTTGTTGCTTTACTTCTATGCCCAGAAAGAAGGACATGAGACCTCCTTCGGTCATCTCGAACTCCTTGAACATAGCCTTCTTGAAATCACTGAACATCTGTCGACCATTCCCTGTAAACAGAAAATCATCAACATACAAGCATGCGATGATTATATATCCACGATCATTATTCTTGATGTAAACTGCATGCTCATATGGACATTTGGTGAAGCCGTTCTCTCGAAGATAGCTGTCAATGCGTGCATTCCAAGCACGAGGAGCCTGCTTCAACCCATAAAGAGATTTCTTCAGTCGATACACTTTGTCTTCCTCCCCTTGCATAACAAAGCCTTCAGGCTGGTCTAAATAGACCTCTTCCTCTAGAATTCCATTCAGGAATGCAGACTTCACATCCAATTGGTAGATCATCCAACTGTGATGAACAGCAAGAGAGATAATCATTCTCACAGTGTCAAGGTGAGCAACCGGAGCGAAGGCTTCTTCATAGTCCACCCCATACTTCTGTTTGTACCACTTTACTACGAGCCTTTCCTTGTAGCGATCAATTTCACCATTAGCATTTCGCTTGATCTTGTACACCCAATTGATACCAATGGATTTATGGCTATTAGGAAGTGTGGTCAGCTCCCAAGTGTCATTTTTCTCTATGGCACGAATTTCTTCTCCCATAGCCATTCTCCAACATTCTTCCCTTGTGGCTTCCTGAAACGTCAGAGGCTCGTGATCTGCATACAGGCAAAAAAGATTTACCACTTTGGTTTTTTCATAAATGTCGCTTAAGCTTTTCATCTTTATGGGCGCCATGGGTGAGGATGAGCTCGCCAAATTTTGACTTGATGGAGTCCTTTCAGGAGTGATGGAATGTCCTCCTGGACTCCTGTGTACTGATGATGTGCCCGGGGAAGGTGTTGCTGGCGTTTGCTCCTGATGATCACGCCTTTCTTCAGGATCTTCTGTTTCGACTGGAATCTCTTTGTTTGGTTCTTCATCATTCCATTTCCAAGCATCTTCCTCGCTAAAGACCACATCTCTACTCACCACTAATTTATTGGTTAGTGGATTGTAGAGCTTATAGGCTTTAGACTCTTCACTGTAGCCGATGAAGATGCACTTTTCACCACGATCATCAAGCTTCCTTCTTCTCGCTTCTGGAACTTGAGAGTAGGCAACATAGCCGAAGATTCTTAGGTGTGCTATGCTCGGTTTGTTGCCACTCCATGCCTCTTGTGGTGTCATGTTTCTGACGCTCTTCGTTGGGCACCGATTGAGATGATAGGCAGTACATGGCACTGCTTCTGCCCAGAAGTTCTTTGGCAAGCCTTTCTCCTTCAGCATGGTTCTCGTCATATCGAGGATGGTGCGGTTCTTCCTTTCTGCGATGCCATTCTGCTGTGGCATGTAGGCTGCAGTGTATTGTTGTTTGATGCCATGTTCCCTACAGAAATCTTGAAATGCATTTGAGGTGTATTCTCCACCTCTGTCAGATCTGAGTACTTTGATTCTGTGGCCACTTTCAGTTTCAACATGAGCTTTAAAAGTTTTAAAGACAGTGAAAGCGTAAGATTTTTCTTTGATGCAATACACCCACAACTTTCTTCTAAAATCATAAATAAGGGTAATAAAATATCTATTACCTCCAAGTGACAGTGTTTCAAGTGGTCCGCAGATATCAGTGTGAACCAACTGATGTGGTTCCGTTGCTTTTATAGACAATCCAATTGGAAATGAGTTCCTTTGTTGCTTGCCGAGTGTACACGCCTCACACACATGATTTGGAGCTTCAATCATTGGAAAGCCACACACCATGTTTGATAAGGATAGAAGTTTAAGCCCGCTAAAATGCAGATGTCCAAATCGCAGATGCCATCTCCATGAGTCATTCTTCATGAGTCCCAAGAGACAGTCCTCGGCCTTTGTGTTGATATGCAGTGGAAACATGCGATTCTTCTCCATTTGGACTTGAGCGACAAGTCTCCTGTGAGCATATCTTATAGACAAAAGAGAATTTTCCAAGTGTATGACATACCCCTTCTCAAGAAGTTGGCCGAGACTGATGATATTTTTTTTCATACATGGTACGTAATATACATTAGGAATGTAATTCGACTCTCCATTCTTCAGATAGATTTTTATCTTACCTTTTCCTCTCATGGGTACCTTGGATGAGTCGCCAAAAATCACGTCGCCACAAACTTCTTTGGTGAGTTACTCGAACAGTTGTTTGTTACCACTCATGTGGTTGCTTGCACCCGTGTCGAGATACCACACATCGGGGCGTTCACATGCCTTTTCTTGTGCGAGGAGGAGTGTGGTACCTTCTTCTTCATGATGAGATGCTTCGGCATAGTTGGATCGTTCATCATGATCCACTTTTCTCCAACAATCAGACGCATAATGGCCAAATTTCTTACAGTTGTGGCATTGAATGTTCTTTGCGTTTCCACGACCACGCATGAATCGTCCTCCACCATTCCCTCTTCCACGAAAGCTGGTAGGATTTTGTTGCTTTTGTTGATGGCTTGGATAATATCCACGCCCTCTTCCTCTTCCACGATGACCGCCTCGTTGCGTGTGGCCATTCTTTTGTTCTTGTAGAGTCAACTTGGACTCCAAGACATGCTCTATTGTTGAACCGGAATTCTTTTGCATCCGTTGCTCATGCACTTGCAACGACCCCATCAGTTCTTCAATGGATAGTTTCTCCAAATCCTTTGATTCTTCGATTTCCACAACCACATGCTCAATCATTGTTGTGAGAGATCGAAGTGATTTTTCGATAACTAGAATGTCCTCCATTTTTTCACCATTCCTTTTCAAATTGTTAAAAATAACAATTAATCTTGAGAAATAATCAGAAATGCTCTCACCTTCATTCATGTGCGCCGCTTCAAATTCCTCTCTTAATGTTTTAAGACGTACCCGCTTCACTCGATCAACACCTTTGAAGACGGTGGCAAGGGTATCCCAAGCTTGCTTGCTTGATGTTGCTTCGGCAATCTTTTCGAACGTTGATTCATCCAACCCTTGATAGAGGAGGACCAACGCCTTGTTGTCTTTCTTTCTTTGATTTTTGAGGGTGGCATTTTCTTCATTCGTGAAGGAAGCTTCTTCCGCCATAGTGGGTACAACATACCCGTCGGTAATGATCTCCCATAATTCTTGCAACCCGAATAATGCATTCATCTGGATGCACCATCTTTCGTAGTTGTCCTTGGACAGCTTCGGAACTTGCGGCTGGATTGCGGACATCTAAAAAATTGGAGGATCTTGGTAACTTGCCTCTGATACCAGTTTGTTGGCTATACAAGCTGAGAAATATGAGAGGAATTATGGAAGAGGTAGAAAATTGGCACACAGAACAGAGGAGATTTCAATCTTTGTATTTCACACAACTTCACAATTTTTCACAATTAAAATTTCAGGCTACAATTACATCAATTTATAGACCCCCAACATTAAATGCCTAGCATTTATGTTGGTACAAATAAATACCAAAACATAAAATACAGAGAATCTGTGACGGTACAAGGAAAGACCAAAATACAAAATGCAGAGCATTTATGACAGTACAAAGATATACCAAATCTTTAAATGCAAAGCATTTAAATTTATTCAAAGAAAATAAATGGAGGATGACCCATGGAAGAAAAAAATGTGCAAGTAATAAATGATGCCGCATGAAGCTTTGACTCATTTTTTTGGTTTTCAATTCCAACACTGAAGAACATACCAACTTCCACGATGCCCCTTGGTCCACTGCTGGAACCCGCACTAGGAGACGCCCTGCTCACCGGCGAACCCCCCGCTGCACAATCCACGTGCCATCTGAGCCTTTGCCACTGGCCTCGCCGTGAACCCTATCTCTATCCCTCTTAAACCTCTCCTCGCGTAGCCGTGATGCCAACCACCGCACCCCGCCCTACTGCTACGCAACCACTACCCGACCTGGATTTCCCTCACTGTGACCCTCACTTCTTCCTCAAGCCGAGCCACCGCTCCCATCCGCCACCTCCCCTTCATCAAACCGCTTCCCCCTTTCTCCCCTCTCTTCCACGCCACACCCCACCCCTTCTTCATCTTCTTTTTATTTTTTTCTTTTACTTTTTTTAAATAATAATCATTATATATATAATATATTATATAATATACGTAACATATAATTATTATATATATATAATGTTAATTACTTTTATTTTATAATAATACCATATTAAAAAATATAATCGTTATATTTACATATAATAGTAATAATAATAATAAGTATTATATATATATAAGTATTTTTACTAACTAATAATATTAATATATAGTTATTTTAGTTTCATTTTATTTTTTTAAAGTGTTTTAGTTTTTCTGTTGTTCAGCGCAAGGGGAGTTTCTCATGGAAGTGGTGATAACATGAAGCTGTTCATGGAGAAAAATACATTGAATATGGATTTCGTTGCAGTATGTTTGGTTCCCTCATAGTTAGTTCACTTAATGGCTGGTGATGTGCACATAAATGCTTGCCACGTGGATAAAATCTTCTTATTAGTTTAGTTTTATGTGTTTTGTTTTCTAAATAAGAGGCTCTCGACTCCTCTCTTTTAAATGAGGCATCAAATTCTAAGACCGGACTCGGGGGGGGGGGGGGGGGGAACCATTCTGAAGGGGGGGGGGGGGGAGGTAACCATTCTGCAGGGGGAGGAGACTACACCACCATTCACCATTCATTCCATCCATATATTGCTGTCTAGGACCATCTTCGACCTAGAGATGGGTTCTCACTCCTCCATTTCATCCATCCTCCCTTCTTTGTTTTTGGTGTTTTTATGTTGAGTCTATAAATACTCTGGTATTGTTCCGTGTTTAGTTAATTTTATTTTGATGGTTGTTTCATTTGTCTTTTTTCGTTCATTCATCCTCTTTTTGTGCCGTGATATTCAGTCTCCAAAATTTGAGATCTAACTTATGGGTTTAGATCATGTTTATCAAACCCAACACGATCTAGAGATCCTCACATTATCACGATCACGTTATTTTTATTCACTTTGGTAGATCACATCTGTGAGTTAGATTGAGCGAGAGCAAGATCTTGCGTAGGATGATTTTCCAATTTCTAATTTATTTTCTTCTCCCCTTCTTGTATTGATTTCTCTAACTGAGAAACAATATTGGTTGTGTGATGAGGCAATCTTAGTGTAATCATTCAAGATCGTGAGAAATTCTTTCCAGAATGATTTTGATAAGTAAATCACCTTGTATTTTGGAGGAATGCATGAGTACTGAAGAAATTCTATGTTTGACTGTTTTATTTCTAGGCGAGATTGGTGGATGTCTTGATACATCGGTCATTCACTGAACGATGTTGAGAATTGGTGGTCAATTTCTAATTTTGATCTAGGATATGAAGTATATGGTGAATTAAATTTTGTGTCTTGGTGTCATTTGTTTGTTAGGTGCCTTGTGTTGTGTCTGCGCCGACTTTCTTTTCCTGGTTTTGTCATGTGTCTCTATGTTATTGCACTTTTTCATCACTGTTTCCCTCTCCATTGTGTTTTTAAGCACTGATTAGTGTTTCCTTAGGAGTTGTGTTTTTTTATGTTTTCAAAATATTTATGAAAAACAAAAAAATATTTTCACAATGACCACTTAGTCATTCGACACGTTTTCCTTGAGAGAGACCTTGAGGTTAGCCACTGTGCTATATCTTGGGTCTTTATAAATGTAAACTTGACCGTCCTCGTGACAAGGACCCACACTAGTTATATATCTATATTGTACCCTACCCTTCACCAATATGAAACTAATATTAAAAATCTATGTCTCAAGTGAATATATTTATGGTATAGGTTCAATCCAATCCAAATCATTGGTGAAACTATGTTCACTGAACCAGTATTTCTCCTCTTACTAATAGGGTGTATGCATGTGTAAAATGTGGGTTATATATCTACACCTAAGTTGAATGATTTTTTTGTAATTTAATTTTGTTAAAATAACTATTATATTTATCCCTTTTCATTAATTGATTACATATACCATTATATTTGAGTTTATGAAATTTATTATTTTTTTGCAATGAAACCATAACATTATACTTGTAAAATATGTGGTTTGAAATATCTTTTTGAAAAATTTGAGAAATTTTAAATAAATGATATGTTATAATATAAATTTATATAATAATATATATTTATATTCATTTGAAATTATAATTAATGAAGTCTAATATAATCATTAGAATGGTCTGGAAACTTTTATTTTCGTCAAAACCAATATTTTTCTGCAAATGAGGATTTTCATTCAAAGTATAAATTCTAAAATTTATAGAGTTATTTTAATAAGAAAAATAAAATTTTATATTTCACCTGTATAAATGTAACCAACATTAATTTTTATCATATTTGTTGAATATTGTGGAATTTTATTAAAAAAACGAAATACTCTATAAATATAAGGTATTTATTATGATATCTTAAAATCCCACATGTGGTGCAACAAAAACAATAAAATAATCCATTACATAAAATAGATCTTTAATTTGAATTAATATATATTTTCTATAATTTGATTAATTTTTTAAAACATTAATGAATCCTCCAAAACAAACATTATATATAAATGTTTTAAAATTAATTCTTTAAGAACTAGATTCACTTAAACATCAACAATGATATTATTTTATTATTTTTTGTTAATGAATAGATAAAATAACAAAAAAAACTTGTCACTAGAATAACCCAATGGAAATAACCAAGATAAGGATTATGGTTTTGATTATTTTATCATATAGAGTCCACCAATTTTGATTACAAATTTATAAGGAATTCCAATATCATTTTCTCTAAATAAATACCAAACCTCCCTGTCCCCATCACTCAAAACCCATTGCGAAATATTTAATTCTCCCTCTACCTCTATAAGTAACTTTAAATATGTATCCAACCTATTAAAAATCCCCCCAATTTATTTTACACATTCCCTCTCAATGCATGTTATTTTGTCTTATTCCACATTGCTAATGCATCTTTATTTCATTATTCAATTTAAATCCCAATTTTTCATATTGGAATATTCTTTTAAAAACCACTTTTAATATCCATATGATATCCCATTAATTTTTTACAATATTTCATTATCATTACACTATGACACAAATCATTATGTACACTCATTATTTTATAAAAATAATCATATTATTTAATATGAAAAATTTTTTATAGTGAAACATTTACCCATTTCCACTCAAGGGTGTTAAAAAGATATACATATCCTTTATTTATTGGAAAAATCCATGTATGTAACCCACACTCCTTAATAATGGGATTAAAATATACGTAATAAATCCTTAATTTTTATGATCTATGTGAAACCCAAATGCATGTACATCTTTTTAAAGTGGGGGGTGTGCCACAAATTATATAGACCTCCATTGAACCAGGATATGTTTTTACCTAATGAGATACCATATAGGGAGCATGGGAGAATGTAATAAGAAAACTATGTTACGATTTATTGGACATTCACCTTGATACATTCCATTTATTTCATGTTTTATTTTGTTTCCACATTCTTATGTTTCCTTGATGTTTTAATTTTATATCATGCATTATTGAGCATGTTTATGATTTCAAACATTATATGTCACCTTGAAAAACTATTGACTCACTTGTATTAACTTCATCAGGTTATTATTTGAGTATTTCTATACTAGACTTTATAGCTCACACCATTCTTACATATGTCCCATGTTTATCCCATGAACTATTTGACGGTCATTTGATTTTAAGGGAATGGTATGATGTTAAAATAATAATACTGTAACCATACTTCATGTTATTATTATATGTATCTAATTTCCAAATTATATTGGTCTTCACAACATTCTAGGATTTTATTAAGTGTTTCCCTATTTAATAAATAATGAATTAAATTTTATAAAAAATTAGGGCTGTCATATAGAACTCCTCAGGTTTTCAAAACTGAAAATTATCTCAATAGGGAGTTTCCCATAACCCCATTATGTGAATTATATGGTGGATCTGGATTATTTTTTTGTATTGATGGATTATCACTTCAAAAATTGGTGGCTATGTATGGAGTAAATGATAACATAGTGTAGCTAAGAATGATGAAGGATAATGAAAATATATTTTTGTCTCTATGATATCCTCACCATATAGAAAAAAACATTGATTCTATGTGAATTAACTATATAACATTCCTACAATTACCATTAGAGAGACTAAAATAGATAATGTTTATGAATGATTGATTCTACTCTTGAATGATCTGAAAATATTTTGAATAATTTATTTGTGAACTAGGTAGAACAATACCTATTAGTTGTCACTTTCTTATCCTAGAAAAACTTCATCATGAATTTGAGGTTAATTACATAAATTTTCTCTTTGTACCTATTCACTTGACCTCTATTATTACCTTTTTATATGTTTTATCATTTTAAATGTTATTGATGTACTTTTTATAGTATGGTCCTCAATGTAGGGTAATATAATAATATTTCACAAAATTGTTTTTGGATAGTATTAACTAAACATCAATGAAAATAATATCAAGAAGACATTTAATGTTAATAGTAAATCAAAATCAACATCCCTCCAAATATTGATATACTAATGTAGAAAATTTTAATCTAAATTTACTTCTTACAATGTTTATAAAATAATATTTCAAGATTATTGAAACCTCTATGCTAGAACCTAAATTTTCATCAATGATGTTATAAGATTGTGGTGCACCTTTGGATTCCACTATAGGGATTTTGATTTGGATATTTCATAGCAATGACGATACACTAATAATTTCTTCTAGTTTGATCATCAATAATGAATGAATAAATATGTTGACTAAATTCATATTATAAAATAATGATAAAATATACCTGGAAAAGATTCTATCAATTTAATATATGGGTTTTATATAATCTAATTAAGTGGATTTGTCTAGAAAAATAGATAAGAATCATTTTTGTGTACTGTTTTATTCACTTCCACTCTGTTCCACATCCATTAATTTGATGTATATACATTAGTGAGAAGAGAATGTATTTTTTTACTATTAATTTTGTATAATTGTTTAATGGTTTGTGGTTTGGGAGTAATGTGAGAATTTTATTGGATGGGGAAAATACATAATTTATTTGGAAGGATGACGTGGTCTACATAGGTATGTTAAGATGGCGGGGTAGATAATTTGTATAGGATCTAGGGTGATCCTTGAAATATGTTGTATTTTGTTTCTATCGATCCATATTTTAATTTTTTTTATCCAGAACTATTTTTTTAAATTTCACTTAAACACTTGTATTCAATGATTTCATATTTTATTTGGAATGATAACTCGAATAGGAAATTATAGGATTAAGTTTCACTAATATTTTAATAAAAAATATAGGCATGTTTTTTTAGAGTAGTTTTGGGTCTCGACATTGAAGTGTCATTTGAAAATGAAATATATTAATTTGAAATTGTGAAGCATATGGTTTATTTTTTTAGTTTCTTTATTTGGTGGTGTTTACAATGAGTGGCCCAGTTATGATGGAATAGAAATCATGGACATCAAAATAATGTTTCTCAGAATGATTTTATTGTGTTAAGAAAATGTGGTCATCCACCAAATTTAAAGTAATTAATATGTGATGGAGATTATGAATTTTAATCAAGATAGATATTTCCCGAATAACCATTAACCTTGTGTTTTGGATTTTATTGGTCATTCTTGTAGACATCAAAATATAGGAAGATGTTGGAGATCAATTTTTTTAGTCTTTTTTGAAGTTAGTGATTTAATGATTATTGTAGGTTTTGTGATTCTGGTATTTATCAAAGTGAATAGATCTTAATGAAATGATTGGGGGGAATTACTTTCATATATTTAAAAATTATAGGAAGGTAAGGTGACATGTGGATTTAGTGGATGGAAATAATAGAGAGTGAGGGGTCCTTCAGTTTTTGAACATTGATTCATGATTTTGGTTTTATAGATTGATGTTTCTTATATCATAAAATCTAAAACGTTTTAATTTTTAATTAGTGGGGCATAAATATTATATGTTCTTCGGGATTCCTAGTGTTTTGTGGTTGTGGATGAAGTAATTCTTCCATTAATTTGATAAGAACATTGTGGTTAGTTTTTAATGCTATAGTGTCGTAAATCATAGGCAATGAAGGGTGTTATGAATGAGTGACCATATCCAATTCCTATGAAACAATGTTTAATTTATTTGTTTGATTATAAATTAATAAATGCTTTCCTGGCATGTATTGGATTTTATTTATGAAAGTAAATTACAATTTCATTTTTTGGTTTCAATTTATTAAAATGTGATTTGATTAACAATGTTTCTTTCAAATAAAAAAATTACTTTATAAGTATTTTTCATTTTTATATATATTATAATTGGTTTGAATAATTAATTATATTTTTGAAATAATTATGGACATATTTGGAAAGGATAAATGATCCAAATGATTAATATATGAATTTAAATTTAAATTTTTTACTATTCAAAATATCGACAAGTGTGTTGAATTATGGGTGGAAATAAATTGATTTGATTCAACTTCTCAGTAATGTTTTACCAATTTAAATAACTAAATACATGGATGTCATATTTCTAATGTACTAGCTAGGCTTTATTATATATCCTTTTAGAAGAGGTATTGTTTTGTACTATATATTTTTGATTTGAGGGTGTTAGGTGTGTGGTTATAGATGATTCAATTGAGTGGTGTTTTTTGAGAGATTATTGGGAAGTTCTTATAGGGTTTATAGTTCTTCATAATATTTAGATATTAATGTATTTGGATATGATCAATCAAGTTTAACTAGAATATTCTTATGTTGTTGTTTTTATGAAATTATTGTCATGATTTTTTGGTTCTCTCGGAATATAATTATTTAATATAAATCAAATATAGTTCATCAAACATTCATAGAACTATAATTTATGGATTTTTGGATGTAAATTTCTTATAGAGGAGTTTGATTATGGAATTCAAAATGAATTTCCATTCGAGGTTTGGATCATACAATGAAAGGGGTTATTAGTCCATGATTGATTAGCTAGAAAAGCATGAATGTAATAGTATTATTGGTTGAAATATTGTTTTTCTAATATAATGATGAATTTTCTGTTTGTATCATGATGTTTTAGATGTGATATTTTGTGTGTCTTTGTATGGATTTGTTTTTGATATTATGTTGTCATACATTTCATTATGGGGTTGACCTTTGTATTTTTTGGTAAATGTATTTTCTATGAAAAATTTGTGTCACTATTTATATGTATGGTATGTCATTTTTTCATCATCATTCCATTGTTTTTTTAATGGGGAAACATTATTAGCTAATAAGTCCATGTTTTGATTCTTAATTCTGTATTTTTCAAGTGTTTTTCAAAAACAGTGCTCATAATATCGTGAAATTCATTTTTATATGATATATAAACATTTGTAACCTCAAAATACGAGGATATATGACATTAAATTGAATGTATATCTTATGTTTCATAATAATAAAATGTGTTTGTAAATACATTAACCCTGGTATTTTAGAGCAAGTTGTTACATTATTACATTGATACAAAATAAAATTTATTTTATCCCACTATAATGAATATTTTAGTAGTGTTGATAAAATAAATAGACACTTGAATAACAATATAAAATTTTAAACAACTATTACAAGATAAAATTTCATTTAGATCATCTTTATTCTCAATAGAAATACCTTAATTTTGAACATAAAATATTTCATCTCTTCCTAGGGAAATGCAACATAAAAAAGGCATGAGATCAAATTCATAGTAATGGAATAAATATAACAAAATTGAAGAATAAATGAATACTATATAAAGAATAAATGATAATCATAATAATCCCTTATAAATTATCAAATTATTTAGAAACATATCCATGCAATTCATAACTATGAAAATAATCTTGTATTCATCTATAAAAAATATCATAATGATGGAATGCATACTGTTGGACATATAAACATATCATTGAGGCCTTTTAACATGAAATCTAAAAATACTATGAAGGCCTAAATATATGACATATATATAAATGAATAAGGCCTTTGAAAAATACCAAATATAGTTTGTCTCAGAATACCTATCGATGAATTAAAGGTCTATGTAATTCATGGCCCCATCAGACACTTAATATGTCCAATGAATTCATCATATAAAAAAAATATACTTATAATAAACATGACTTAAAATTCAATAAATATATATATATATATTTTGATTAACTTTCTTATCAATACCTTTATTAGTAAATCTTGTTATAAAACATCCAAAATAATTTATTGGATGGTATCAAAAGATTACAGACTTTTTGAAACATAGAATTGAACAAAGGATATTGACATAGATATGAACACTCTCAAAGGATCACTGATTTTTTTTGAAGAAAATAACTTTATTCACTTTGAAAAAAACATAATAAATTCAATGAAGTTAAAAAATATTAAGTATTTTTTTCTAAATAACAATGTAATCATGTAATTTAATTTTAAAAATAATTCTTGGTTATGCTGGTGTAAACATTTGTTCATTCTTTACCAATGTAATAAAATTACTATCCTTGTTTTTTTGAAAGGAAAAAAAGTTGCCTATTTGGAAAATGACAAGAGGATTCCATTTAATCAATTTAATAAAAATAAAATAATCAGAAATAATTTATTTAAAAAATAAATTTAAAATATTAAAAATATTTCTTCAAAAAATTTTAAAGAAATTTTGATATGAAAGAACAAGGATTGCTGACTGAGTAGAAAAAAAATTTGTTTTTAATTTAAATCGTTATTTTATTATTTTATTATATAAATGTTTTAAAATGTGAGGAAAACATATAATTTAAAAATTAACCATAGTAGAAGAAAATATGTAGTGTTTAAGACATAATGATCAAATAATTCATATAATGGGAACTTTAGTGTTAACAATCCCAATTAATAATTACATTGTTAAAAAAAATCGTACCTCAGGTTTGAATTCCATTATATGTTTCATTAACAGTTGTATAATAAACACATGTTTATTATATATATATTATTTTCAAATAGTAATTTGTGTATATAATTCGATATTTTGTTATATTTATAATATTATATTACCCATTTATTAAAAATGCATTAGTAAAATCAATGTTATGTGTAATAACTAATTTTTTTTTCATGTATGTTTTGGGTTTGGTAGTTTCAGTCCATTCACTATTATCATTTTTACACAATATAAATAATTTTAAATATGATATAAATAACATATATTTTTATATACGTTAATCCATAAAGGTTACAGATAATGAAATGAAATACACTTTACTTGGATAAAATTGGCCATATGTTCACATAAAGTTTGTTTTCACTTATCAATATATTTAATAAATTAAATTAAATTATAATTCACCTATATAGAAAAATAATTTTATAAATTCCAACATCAATATTATTTAAACCCATATTTATTACTATCAATGTAAAACAGAAATGAGAAAAATCTCATTACTTCAGAATAATTTTAGTCCGCAGGTACACACGAGCGACATTATTGTTTTCCAACAGACTGGAATGTTAAAAGGTAAATGTGATGTTATAAATATATAAATACAATTATTTTATATGTATGAAATAAAAAAATTAAACAAATCCTAATAACCCTATATGTTATATGGTGGTGAAAATTAATTGAATCGATATATGGAGATGGTAAGTTGTACGAATGAATAAGCGATACTTTTACTTCTCATTTAATGGGAAATAGGGTGAATAATAAAAATTTAATAATAATAATAAAAATTTAATAGTAATAATAAAAATTTATATATATTAAGGATAATGAGGTTAATTGTTTGAATAATATAATTTATTTTTATGAGTTTAAATAATAATTAAATGGAAGGTGATTGGTTTAGATGATTACATCTTGTGTGAAGAAAATCATTATGATATCCACATAAGGGACCCAAGGCACTCATTTTTGGAATAATAGAACCTATAGACAATGAATAGAGGTGTGAATAAATTTTTTATGGTTTAATAAATTTTAATGGTTTAATGTGTTGTGAATAAGTGTGGGGAAGAGGTGTCCATCCATAATAGAGGCAAGGGGCACTATTGTAATTTCATCAAATATTAAATTATAGTAAATTAATTCTCAATAAAATGCGTCCAATTGTCTATATATTCAATGATAATATTTTATATGATTTTCATATCATCATCTAATGAAATTTTCTTTGGTTTATTTTTTATTATGAAGCATATATTTGGGTTTAAACCCTTAGTTAATCATTTTTAAACTGAACCATAAAAAACATTCTTATAATAAAAGGTGTTTATTTTTACCAATTAGTATTAAATATGTAGATAAATATCCATGTGATGAAATATTAAACCATATTTCTCCATAATTATCCACTTTCAATATTTGTAGGATTTTTATATAAATAAATAAATCTAATTTTGATAAAATATTATTAATACTAATTTTCCTATATTCAATTATTATTTTTTAACTGATATATGAAAAAGGTGGAATTAGAATAAAATCATTTCAATCATCATTAATATGACATAATAATTTAAAAAATTCATATAACACTATAAATAAATCAAATTATATCACCTTTAATACTTATAATATCCTTTATTTTATTTTTCATTAACTGAAAAAGTGCCATTTTAGTGTTGTGTAAGAATTTAGGGTAACTATTTAACATAAAAATATATTTCCTTCTAGAATATAATTTTATTTATCTCAATATGGGGATACATAAGAGATATATTAAAATATGCGAGTGTCATTTGGTAACATTCATTGACATAAATATTATATCCTTATTACTTATTTTTAAACAATAATATCTCAATTTATATGATACCAGGGTGATACATTTTATAATAGTTACTATTCATAATATCTATAACAAAAATATTACTATTTACCAAATGTGAACAAGTTGATTATAAATATGGAATCCATATTATCAATTTCAATACCTATATGATGTGGAAATTAATTTAAAAATATTGTTCAAATACTCAATGAAACCTCCTGTTAGAGAAATAACATTTTCATACATAAAATGGGAATTATTGTTATCTTATGCCCAGAAAAATATTAGATGAGTTTTAAAAAATTATATTCAGAAAATTATATATAAATTTTGTTAGAATCATTGAAAAAATTTTAGCAATTAAATTTTTTACTATAAAAATATATTTCTAAAATTAATTTTTTTTTATAAAATCCCTTTAATTTTCTAATGTTTTTTTATTTTTAATTCTCATTAATTGTTAACAAAATAACTCATTTTAATAATATATAACCATAAATGATTCATAATATAGTTTTTCATATACATAACCTCAAATCTAACAACAAGGAAATAACTATAAAATAATAGTATTTTAATAATATATTACGGTTTGTTTATCCTCGATGTTGTGGAAAAAAAATATGTGAATGAAATAAAATAATTTAAAGAAAAATATATTATAAAATCATAGAGTACTACAATCTAACACCATTAAAATTAATTTAACCAAAAATATTCATCACTCAAATAAATAAATGAGGAATCCCCTATTTTAATACATCTTCAGGCTCCCATGTAGATTTTTTGAAGTTCTAATTCATCTAGAGAACATTTACCTCATGAGTGGTCTAATTAGGTATCAATATTGATATGTAATCTAAGATATTTTCAAGTTTTTATTTTTAAGAAATATCATGCACCAACGACATGACTTCTAAGTATAGTATATGTGATTGATCATGTATATAATCCCTTAGTAGAGATACATGAAACACATCATGAACACTTGGGATGTTTGCTGGAGGAACTAAACGATGGGCTATTATCCCTAGTCAATCAAGAACATCGAAAGGGACAATTTTACTAGGGGAGAGATTAAATGTCATTCTAAATATCACAAACCTCTTCCTTGGTAATAATAATTAAAAAAACATCTCACAAACATTATATTCTATATCAAACTACTGATTATCAGTATATGTTATTTAGTAACTCTTACATGGAATATGTGTTTTCAAATGACTATAACATTATCTGACATATCCCTATCTAGATCATGTCATATTAGAATTATTTTCATGTCATTAGACCTAGAAGTTGGAGTTCTACACTTTATTCCATATATTCCTTTACAAGGATCTATATGAATGTTCGAGTGAAAATTACTCTTATAACAGTATAGAAACAGAAGAAGGTGTAGATATAAAACACCATTTAATTCAACAGTATAAGAACTCAACATAACCACAATGGTTGGAATTTTTCTCTTAGACATTGCATCTCAATGAGGATAATACATCGTACTGATACTAAATTCTATATCCATAGATTTATAATGGATTTTCTCAAACATAAAAGTAATCATTGGACTGTGATTAGATATAATAGATATTGGTACTTCATTCCACCTTACTACCAAAATATTATATATTATTCCCAGTTGATCAGGATAGAAATATTACTAGATATAAATGAAGTGTACTAAATTTTTAATATGAAAAACTACAACCCAAATAACATTATAGCATTTAGATTATTTGAGGAGTCCAATGATAAAATACATCGTGATATTGTCCCAATTTCTATTTAGTACGGGTAAGGGTTTTAGCAGCCCATAATTATTTTTTTGTCTCAAACATAATATTTTTATATACAAATCATTGAGATACATACATAACAATATTAATATTTATGTTTTACCGCCACATATAATCATTCAGTTCTCCATACATTTTTTTATTCTATGATTAATAGAGGGTGATGAACTATAAGACTCAAAAAAATATCTCTTTCTTCAATTATGGTATGTATGGAACTCATATATTATTATAGAACAATATCACTATATCACAATAATGGTTTTTGTTAGGAAAATTTTGGCATTCTTCTATAGTTCCACAATGCCTTTTGTGCATATTTAATGCTCACATTGATTGATGGTTGAAAGATAATTTGAGAATGATAAGGTTTCTCCCCTTAATGATTTCAAGAAACACCATTTTCAAATATAGAAATAATCTATATATTATGATTCTCAGTATAGACTACCTTCAAGGATCCTTTTGACTCAAAGTGTCTACCACCTTGTTCGACTTCAAAGGTTGGTAATCTATTGAGTATTAGTAATATTTTATCGACTTCAAATATATTCTGTTGAACATATTCATAAATTTATGAGTGAATATATAGTTTAGAATTTTATGATTGGAATATATGTCAGACCTTTATCGTTAAAGATAACGACCTGAGATTTCTAATGATAAAATACTATAGCTATCCCCAGATCAGGATTTGTGTAATATTTCACATGAACCTTTAATTTTAGTAGGGCATAAACTATTGTCGTATAATTATATAAAATAACTCATCTGAATAAATACTATGATGCATCACTATATATTAGCAAAGCGAACATCAATCCATTGTATTGTAACAGTAGGATATCATACCAAAATTATCAATGGTTCCTTGAAATTCTATACACATTAATCATTCTAAAGGAATACACCACCCTTTTGTGGTAAATTTTTGATTTGATTATTCAGTTGTCAAAAATTCCACCAAAATCATGGATAATAAGCATGCAATCAATTAAAAATATGGAACTCTGTCACAGTGGTTATTGTTGGTAAATGTTCAATAACATCCATATTTGATGGATGAATAAATATAACCATACCAGAGATTATGTAACCCAAAAATTTAACATTCTAAAAGAAAATTCACACATGGTATTTTTTGAAATTAAAATCTATTTCTTTGGGGTCCTCAATAGAATCCTCATATAATATATATGCCCTTGTATTCTCTTTTAACAAAAAATAATACCATCTTTAAATGTTACCAAAAATTGATCAAGGTAATCATTAATGAAACTATTTAATAATCCATGATGACAATAATTAGATTAGTAGGACCAAATGAAATAAGTAAAAAATTCATAGTTTCTATACTTTATCTAGAATTCTATCTTCGTTCTATGATCCATCTTAACCGTAAATTGATTACATCTATAATGAATGTCAATATTAAGAAATTAATGAGATCCTTGATGTGAATAAAACCACTCATTAATATAGGATATATGATACATGTTCTTGATAGTGATCTTGATATGTTCTCAATGATCAATGAAAAGTCACATTGATCCATATTTCTTTTTAAAAAAATGAAATGCTACACCCCATGGTGATGACCTTGGCTAATAATTAATTTACAATTTTATCTTGTAGTTTCTTATTCAATTTTTGAAACTAAATTTATGTGATTCTATTCAATGTATTTTAATTATATTTATCATTATTAATGTGTTTAATTGATAAATAAACCTCACAAATTGGTGGAATAAGAGGAAATTCTTCTGTAAATACATTATTAAACTACATCACAATATTACAGTCATTTAGGTAGTGTTTCTCAACAAATAATCTAAGATAAAAAAAATTATAAATTGGAATCCTGATCCCTAAAATATATATAATATCTATTAAATGTAATTTTTTTCATTATAGAAATAGACAATGATCAGTTGTTTCAGAATATCTAATGTTTCTTCCTATCCCCTATAATATATATTTCATTTCTATAAATAAATTCAATCCATGAACAATATAACATTTTAGTCATATAAAATATGAATAACAACATTTAAAAGAAGAATCGTGCCATGAACATTTATCAAATAGAAATTATAAACATGAGATACAATCATCATATCATTATGAGTTTTCAACACATATTCAATATCTAATATTTCTGGTGGGGATATGATTTCTTTAAAAAATTCATGATATAAAAAACTGTGCATAGAAAAATAATCGAGTAGAACATTTTCAATTCCAAATTGGTTTATATGTTCACCATTATCCACGTTACAAAGAAATTCCACGTTGACTATAGTATCTTCATAATACTGACCTTCCCCCTTGGAATCTTTTATGTTTTTTTATCTTGATGTTAATGAAAATTGTTGGAATAGATCCCCATTTAAGTATAATTAATTATTTTTTACATTGCTGGATTCTACTATAACCCTTTATTAATTAAAATTATGACCTTTTTCATAAAACATGAAGCAAATTTCATTTCCTTTTAGGCACTTACCATGTTGTTTCAATCCACATGTATCAGATGTTGGAAAATTCTTCTTTCACTACATTACCTTATCCATTTTTGTATTTTTCCAGTTAATCTCCTTTTATTTAACTTCTAAGACATAAAAATTACATAATTATTTTTCTCTATTGACACCATATGATATTATGTCATCATATGATGGTAATTTTTGAGAGAAAAATAACCTTAAATGGACTGTCTTAGTATAATTAAATAAATGGTCTATATTAATCTTTGGAATATTTATATATTCCATAGAATTATTTACAATGATTGAGGATATGGATTTATTATTAGAAACATTTTCGTTTTATTATTTTCTTAAACTAATGTACTTTATCTCTATATCCACTTGTTGTTCATGAGAAATTCAATTTCAATGAAATTTTCCTCAAACACGTTATATTCTTTGCTTTCTATTTCCTTCTCATCCATTATGATTTGAATAAATGACCACGTTTGATCTGTCTCTCATAAGAGGTGAAAAAATTCTACGAAAGAATTATCCATTTATATATACCCCAAGTAAGTAATGTTTATATCAAAAAACTTTTCCCCTTTTCATCTAAATATGGTTTTTTTATTTCCATTGAATTATGGAGGTTTATGATGCAATAAGAATTCTAACATTGTTACAATGCACTGTGTATTTGAAGGGTGCTCCATACTGGTATAGATATTAGTAATATCCATGTAACATGGTCTAATATAGTTATAAATTCTATATCATTAACTTCAACTACAGCTCAGAAGTTATTATCATTCCCTAATAGGAAATACCTCAGGGGACATTATATATTGATATAGTTTATATTCCTTCGTCTATGCCCAATTTCAAAACAATTTCCCACACTAGAAAAGATCTTCACATTTTGAGTCATATGTCCCAATTACAATCATTTAAAATAGTAAAACATTGAAAATATACATATAAATAAACTCAATGTAATAATATTCTTTTTCTGTTGGATTATTCTCATGGTCCTTTATAGAGTTATATTCCCTAATATAAGTTTTCCTAAAACTAGTTCCAAAGGATAATATAAAAAAATTTATAATAAAAATTGTAAATACCTTGAACCTAGTATCATAGAGAATGTGTTAACTTTGTTACATTGGTATATAATAAAAAATTTCCATCACAATAGAAAAAATAGTTTTGCAGATATTATTAACTAAATACATACTTGAATCCCACTATATATTTGAAAACCTAAATAATATATATTATTTTATTTGTAATCGTATTTATTCCCTATAGAATATAAATTTATGTCTATCATAAAATAATTCTAAGAATCTTGAGGAAAATAACTGAAATAAAGTGGTGAAAACAGATTCTCAATAATGGAATTGAAATTGGGGAAGCAAATATGAAAGGAAAGAAATATAATAAATAAAAAATAATAAATGAATTCCATTAATATAATATGATGAGCTAGAAATATATCCATGAAAATCATAAATATTAAAATTATGGAATTGTAAACAATATAATATTTCATTAGATTGGAAATATTATTCTCATGCATTTTAACGTAGGGTCAAAGAATTTTCCCATGTCACCGAAAAATACTATTATGGCATCGTTCCCTGAAATTTATATAAATGGTTAAGGCCTCATGAAAATTACCAATATAGATTGTCTCATAATTAATAAAGATAAATTTATGGGAAATATAATTTCATGTCCCACACATAAAATATTAATTCAAATTAATTCATCATATGAATAAACAATATGTAACACCCCAAGCTTCCACGATACGCTTCTCTTTCAATAATGCAATAGCTTGCATTGTACGCAAGTTCGAGTTATAACACACCGCGACTAATCAAAGTAGCCGTTATGAATAGTAATATCATCTTTTTAAAATTATAGAAATTTTATATTTCAAAATGGAATTTATTTTTCTATTCGTAACATTGAAATTATCCTAAGTTTATTTTTTTTATTTTTTGAGATCTTCCAATTTTTTATGAATAGTGAAAAAATACTTAAAACGAATTTTTTAATAAAAATAATTTTTAGAGATAAATTATACTATTTAGTGGTTTTAAAGTATAATTATAATATATTTTTACCATTTTATCTAATGGTGTTCATTAAAATTAATTTCACTTTGAAATTGAACATAAACAATTGTCAATCTTTTGATATATATATTGTTTCTTAAAAACGCGCTATTTGTTGTGACAGTGGAAATTAATTATAAAATTAATTAATGCAACTTTTATGTTTGTAATTTTGTAAAATAGACATCATTTTTGAGTTCAGATTATCAATTATAGCTTAGGGTGAAATTTTCGCATTGTTCTGAAAAACATCAATTTTTTATGAATAGTGAAACCACTAAGTGGTAGTTAAGAAACTGATTTTTTGTTTAAATGAATCATTACCACTTCTGTGATTTGATTTTCAAAAATTCGACATACATGGTCATCATTAGGAATTAAAATGTGGTTCAATGAAATTAAAATAATTTTTTGGTGAATAGTAACTTTTAAGTTTAATTAATCACGATTAAAGGTAATTAGTGAAATTTAAGGTAAAAATGATATTATAAAAATATGAAGATACCTTGACACATGTCCTACCCCTATTGGATGAGTCATGTCCGACCAAGAAAATCCATGGGTCAACTTGGGTACCCCATGGAGCCACTTTGGTAGGAAAATGACATTAAAAACGTTTTATTTAATGTAAAAATAAAAATGTCAGAAACATGAGTTGTTTTACTAAAACAATTTTTAAATGGGGTTATACAAGACATATTTTTGACTATAAATATTAATTAAAAATCTAAAAAGTTTTCCAACATCATGGAAATTGTTTTATAATTTTTAGAAATTAAATAAATTAAATTATTTATGAAACAATGATGATGCAGCGATTTCCTCATTAATTAACGATTTAAATAAAATGAAAACATAATGTAAAATATAAGACCTAAACTTGTCAAAAACCTATTTAATGAGTATATTTATATCCCTTATCACCTTATACTAGAAATATATTATTGTGGGACCTTTAGAATCTGAAAATCATTTCATAATAACGTAACATTTCATTACTTTCCAAGAGTTCCCCTCCTCTCCTCTTATAAAAGTCCCCCACCTCTACCACTTTATTTAGACCTTCAAGACATTTGGCTCGAACAACCTCTGCCCATATACTCTCGCAACATCTATCTCTTACTCCTAGAAGCCTCACTTTGGGTAGAAGTCTTCCCAAGGAAGCCTTTGGCTCAAATCAAAAAGAGTTACCCGATTTTAAGGTAATGTCTTCTCTTGGTTATTTTGTTTTATTTTGCTTCTACAACCCCCTAAACTCTTTTTATTTATATATTTTGTAACAAATAAAGTATCTTAAATATACTAGGATTTTGTTATGAGAAGTATTTGAATTAAAATTACACACACCTTCTTCTAATGGTTAACGAACATACTGTTTCTGTGGGTGGTGAATTACTGCCTCACGAAACGATGATTGTTCAATATTATTTTAACGCCTCTCATGGTGGCCATTAAGATGTAAATATATTTATATATGATATATATTATGTTTATTTTTTCCTTATTATTCTGTATTTTTCATTTATGGCACACCTTTATGATTTCCATTACGGGTAAACGCGATAATTTCATTTTAGGAAGTGCGGACTACCGCCCCCTCAAAGTGATTTGAATCGTTAATACCATGTGTGGGATGTATAAAGGATGGAGTAAATGATATTATATATTATATTATTCTAGAATTATAATATACAATTATTTAATTATGATTTCATTCCATTAAATATGAAATAGAAATGAAAGTAGCGTTTATGCGTACGTACGGCGAACGGCACATTTCATTTCTTACCTCTAAATGTTATGTAATATTATGCGTATATACTGGATACATATGATATATATGATATCTGAATCATGAATATAATTTGGGATATAGTGGATATTTCACCACTTGAACAACTTGTAATTATAAGAAGTTTATTTTTGACTCAAGTACCAAAGATCGAGGAAATGACCATTATTAACTTAAATAATTACATAATGTTCATAACATGGTAATAAGTTATATAAAAGGAATAATGAACATGGAAAAGGTTCTTAATAAAATAGAAATTAACTCAAGTTTATTATTCATGAGGTTAAGGAACGATCGAGTCAAGTCGGACATGAGGTATGAGAACTTCTTTACCCAATTTCCGTTCATTGGGTTAATCTCCTACATTCAAATTATGTCATGATATTATTATGTTCTATCTTGTATTTGTACTTTATTTATGTGTACTTATAATTAATACACATAATAGATCTATTTTATTTAAAAAATGATCTTGGTAAGGGACTTCATCTCAATCTTCATTTATTGAGGAATATTTTGTTTTAATAAAAGACTTTCTTTTATACGGTGTATAAACTCCTTTGAATTTTAAGTTTATTCAAAAAGAATATTTTTTATATTACGTGTTTTACTAAAAGAAAAAAGGGAATGTATTTATGTCGTACGTATGCGGTGTCAACAGCTTATCTGCCGCCATGACCACTATTTGAGTTTTGGCTTCCACTACAAGCCATAATTTTTTTTTAAAATGAAAAATAAATACAAAGTTTTAATTTTCTTTTATTTTGGTATTGAAAATGGTTTTGATAATATTTTTATTATATCAATGTGTTGTATTGATATCTTGTGATTGAGATGTGGAAATTTTATGCTTCCTTGATTCATGTTTTATGTGATACGATTATGTTATGGTTTATGATATGTTTAAACCTGTTCATATGAGGAATGTATTGGACTTAATAACTGACGGGTGGAGCCCGCTATAACTCCTCGATGCATCGACAGGTCTCATGAGACAAACTAGTGTCTTGGGACGAGGCCTTGACAAAATCTTATTTGTAGTCTTGGGACGACGTCTTGGCTATGTGGTTATGATAGTCGGGAATTATGCATTCCATTATTATGAAAGTGGTTATTGATATTGCATGTGATTATTCGACCAGTAGAATATCCATGTGAATAATTAAATGGAATTATCTCATTTTAATTTTTCCATATTATGTTGATGTGCAAGTTTAAAAGGCTTTTGTTTTAGTCATACATTGCCTTAAATGTTTATGTTTATTTATGAAAGCTTTCGCTATATTGTTATCCTTACTGAGCACCTTAGCTCACCCCTTTCAATGTTTTATTTTTTCCAGGATGTGAAGAAATACTTTATGACTGACCTACAGGGATAGTCTAAAGGGGATATCTGTGTGGACTATGGAGACTTTGTTATTGTAGTTTTTCACTTTACGATGTAATGTAACATTTATGAACGTATCTAGTGTTTCCAAGTATACTAAACTAATCGGTCTTTCGAGACTTGATCTTTTGTGATCATGCCAATTTTATGCAATAATGCACCAACTCTGGGTAACTGGGGTTGGGGTGTTATAGTTGGTATCAGAGGCAGTTTAGTACTAACCTTGGATGCTAGATTTAGATAAACCTTGATTAGAGCAGATAGACCTAAGATAGACTTTGAGGATTTGTATAGAAGAACTTCCTTGAATTTTGGTATTATAGAGATTTTGTGAGTTTTTGCGAGCAATACATCTGTGTCTGGATACACGTAGGTAAAGGTAGCTCTGGCACAGATGTACCTAGGGGTAAAACCCGAAAACACCGCTTTGATCTAGACTCGAATGGGAACTAGTGCACGACAACAGGCCTTGCTGTACTCTTGGTGACGACACTCCAGGGGGATATGCTTAGGATAATTCCCATTTTCTTTACAAACCATTATGAAGGGTTTATGAGTATATATTTTCTCAAAGAAAAAATTTCTTTTTATGATTATGGATTATATCCATAAATAGTTCAATTTATGTTAAGTGTTTTACAAGTATGGAATTATGTATTTTGATTCCTAAACTAATCTAGTTTATGCCATTGTTTTGAAATGGCGTCTAGTTGGAGGAATGGAAACCGTATAAATGCACGCACTCCATGTCGGGATTGACCTCCTGTACAAGATAATTATTGTGGGGCTGGAGATAAAACTGGTGATGATCACCTTATCACCATACTGGGACAACTCGCTCAGGTTATGAATAATAACCTTACTCGTATGGAGCACCCTGATCTGCAACGTGGAGGATCAATGTTAGACCGCCTCATGAGTCAAAAAACACCAACATTCAATAGTAGTACTAATCCCTTAGTAGCTTAGCAATGGATACATTCCTTAGAGAAAATATTCCATGCCTTGGAGAGTAGTGAAAGGGAAAAGGTTATCATGGCAGTTTACCGCCTCACTGGAGATGCTGATTAATGGTAGTCATTGATTCAAAATAAAAATGAAGATGATGAAGTATCGAATATGGAATGGAGAGAGTTCAAAGATATTTTCTTCGAAAAATACTTCCCTCATGACCATAGAGTAGATATAGAAAGGCAATTTTTGAGTATGAGGCAGAAGGAGGATGAGAATGTTGCAATGTATGAGGCTAACATTACATGGTTAGCGAGGCATGCAGCAGATTATATACGTAACCCAAGAAGTAAGATTGATCGTTTCTTTGATAGGTAAAAATCGTTTCTCCGTCGAGCCTTAGTCTCACAATCATTCTCGTCATATGAAGATATTGTCTCATGTGCTATCAAGACAGAAAAGGAATTCTCTAAATCTTATGACAATAAAGTAAAGCAAGAAAAGAAGAGAAAAATGGACGAAGAGATAGATAAACGGAAAAAGGGAAAGAAGTATTTTCCATTATGTGATAATTATTGGAAGAATCACCCTGGTACTTTCCTAAAAGGAATGGGAGTTTGTTACAAATGTGGAGAAAAAGGTCACCAGGCTCGTGATTGCAAGGGAAAGAAAGAGGCAATCAATGTTGAATGCTATAATTGTAGGGAAATGGGGCATCATTCAAATGAATATCCTTAGCGTCAGGGAAACTTACCTCAGAAAAGTCCATGGGATCAAGTCCAATCTTATGCTATTACTACAGTCAAAGAGAAATAATTAATGTATTGGTGCTTTTGGACTCAAGGATTATATTCTGGTCATAAGAATAATGTGATATATATAAGTATTTTACTGTTGTACTTATTGTTTTCATTATAGTTTTAATATGATAAAGGTAATCATATTTTTATTATGTGACAATAAGATAAAGTTTACTTTGTTTGGGGAATCTGATGTTACAATTGATTTTGGAATTTAGAGACCTTTTAGAGAAAGTCTGGATAGAGGTATTTTGGATAACTATAACGGTTGGAATGGATTAAGTTGAACCTTGGATAGGATTGTTTAAGGTTAAAACATTTCTGAATATTATTTCTGGAATATTATAATACTATAGTTTTAGGAAAAGGACAAACTACAGGTTGGCAGATAACCTATCGCATCGGACAAAGCTGCAGGAATCGAAACCACAACCATAGTATGACAGGACTTTATTACCTACCACTATCCTATAGGATATCGCTGGTTATTACAAAATATTTTTCCTAATATAAATGGTATGTTTCAATATTTTGAACCTTGTACTATTAGGATAAATATAATATTTTTGGGTTCTATTATCTTTTTGAGTAAAAGATGAGTTTGTGGTAGAAATTAGTTGAAGGTTGAAACTCTACTTTTCAAGCTTAAATATATATATATATATAACTATCTCTTATTCTATGAATAAATTAATTCTTAAACTTTAGTAAAGGGATATTAAAACAAAAAATGTGTTATCCTAATACCTTATGTCCTGTTGAACTGAAAATATTTTAAATCAACATAGATTGAAGGCTTTGAGGCCCTCAATTTTACACTTGTTTGTGATTGATGAACTCAATAACTCCCTACAAATATTTACATTTTCCTCCAATTATATGTCTCTAATTTCCACCAATGTTCTCCTTATCATGATCATAATTTGGTCGTGACTTTTTCATTTCCATTTCCCTCTAATTAAGGATAAATTTTATTAACCTTATTTTCGATGTGGGTTTTCCACAAGATATTTTCTATTTCCAACCTTTTATTTTCAAAGGAAAAATTTGAAATTGCGAGGACGTAATTTATTGAAGTAGGGGAGAATGTAACACCCCGATCTTCCACAATACGCTTCACTTTCAATAATGCAATAGCTTGCACTATACGCAAGTTCGAGTTCTAACACACCGCAACTAATCAAAGTAGACGTTATGAATAGTAATAACCACTTTTTAAAATTATAGAAATTTTATATTTCAAAATGGACTTCATTTTTTTATTCTTAATATCGAAATTATCCTACGTTTATTTTTTTTTGTAATTTTCTGAGAACTTCCGATTTTTTATGTATAGTGAAAAAATACTTCATACAACGTTTTTAATCAAAATAATTTATAGTGATAAATTATAATATTTAGTGGTTTTAAAGTATAATTATAATATATTTTTACCATTTTATCTAATGGTGGTCATTAGAATTAATTTCACTTTGAAATTGAACATAAACAATTGTCAATCTTTTGATATATATTATTTCTTAAAAAACGTGATATTTGTTGTGACAGTGGGAATTAATTATAATATTAATTAATGGAACTTATATGTTTTGAATTTTGTAAAATAGACATCATTTTTGAATTCAGAATATCAATTATAGATTAGGGTGAAATTTTGGCATTGTTCTGAAAAACTTCAATTTTTGATGAATAGTGAAACAACTAAGTGGTAGTTAAGAAACTGATTTTTGTTTAAATGAAACATTACCACTTCTATGATTTGATTTTCAAAAATCTGACATACATGGTTGTCATTAGGACGTAAAATGTGGTTCAATGGGATTAAAATAATTTTTTGGTGAATAGTAACTTTTATGTTTAATTAATCGCGATTAAAGGTAATTAGTGAAATTTAAGGTAAAAATGATATTATAAAAATATGAAAATATCTTGACACATGTCCTACCCCTGTTGGATGAGTCATGTACGACCAAGAAAATCCATGGGTCAACTTGGGTACCCCATGGAGCCACTTTGGTAGGAAAATGACATTAAAAACTTTTTATTTAATGTTAAAATAAGAATGTCACAAACATGAGTTGTTTTACTAAAAAAATTTTTAAATGGGGTTATACAAGTCATATTTTTTACTATAAATATTCATTATAAAGCTAAAAATCTTTCCTACATCATGGTAATTGTTTGATAATTTTTAGACATTAAATAAATTAAATTATTTATGACACAATAATGATGCAGCGATTACCTCTTTAATTAATGATTTAAATAAAATGAAACAATAATGTAAAATATAAGACATACACTTGTCAAAAACCTATTTAATGAGTATATTTAGACCCCTTATCACCTTATACTCTAAATATATTATTTTGGGACCTTTATAATCTGAAAACCATTTCAAAATAAAGTAACATTTCATTACTTTCCAAGAGTGCCCCTCCTCTCCTCTTATAAAAGGCCCCCACCTCTTCCACCTTATTCACACCATCAAGCCATTTGGCTCAACCAACCTATGACCAAATACTCTCCCAACTTCCCTCTATTAATCATATAAGCATCACTTTGGGAATAAGTATTCCTAAGGAAGCCTTTGGCTCAAATCAAAAATAGTTACCCGATTTTAAGGTAATGTCTTCTCTTGTGTTCTTTTGTTTTATTTTGCTTCTACAACCACCTAAACTATTTTTATTTCTATATTTTTTAAAAAGCCAGTATCTTATAAATACTAGGATGTTTTTATGAGAATTATTTGATTTTAAATCATACACACCTTCGTTTAATGGTTAACGAACATACTGTTTCTGTGGGTGGCGAATTACCGCCTCACGAAACGATGTCTGTTCAATATTCTTTTAACACATCTCATGGTGGCCATAAAGATGTCACTATATTTATATATGATATATATTATGTTTATGTTTTCCTTATGCTTATGTATTTTTAATTTATGGAACACCTTTATGATTTCCATTATGGGTAAACGCGATAATTTCATTTTAGGAAGTGCGGACAACAACCCCCACAAAGTGATTTGAATCGTTAATGCCATATGTGGGATGTATAAAGGATGGAGTAAATGATATTATATATTATATTATGCTGGAATTATAATATTACTTTATTTAATTATGATTTCATTTCCATTAAAAATGAAATATAAATGAAAGTAGCGTTCATGCGTATATACGACTTACCATCTCCATTAACGGTGCATTTCATTTCCTACCTCTAAATGTTATGTAATTTTATAAATGCATGTATATACTGGATACATATGATATATATGATATATTAATCATGAATATAATTCTGGATATAGTTGATATTTCACCACATGAACAACTTGTAATTATAAGAAGTTTATTTTTGACTCAAGTACCAAAGATGGACAAAATGACCGTTATTAACTTAAATATTTACATAATGTTCATAACATGGTAATAAGTGATATAAAAGGAATAATGAACATGGAAAAGGTTATTAAGAAAATATAAATTAACTATAGTTTACTATTCAGGAGGTTAAATAATGATCGAGTCAAGTCAGACATGAAGTAAGGGAACTTCTTAACCCAATTTACGTTCTTTTGGTTAATCTCCTACTTTCAAATTATGTCATGATATTATAATGTCCTATATTGTATTTTAACTTTCTTTATGTGTACTTATAATTAATACACATAATAGATCTATTTTATTTAAAAAAATGATCTTTGTAAGGGACTTCATCTCAATCTTCTTTTATTGAGGAATATTTTGTTTTAATAAAAAACATTCTTTTATACGGTGTATAAACCCCTTTGACTTTTATGTTTATTAAAAAGGAATATTTTTTATATGAATCATTTTACTAAAAGTCAAAAGGGAATGTTTTTATGTCGTACGTATGTGGTGACAATAACTTCTCCGCCTCCGTGACCATTATTTGAGTTTCATCTTCCACTACAAGCCATAACTTTTTTTAAAATGAAAAATAAATACCAAGTTTTAATTTTCTTTTATTCTGGTATTGAAAATGGATTTTGATAATATTATTATTATATCAATGTGTTGTATTGATATATTGTGATTGAAATGTGGAAATTTTATGTTTCCTTTATGCATGTTTTATGTGATACGATTATGTTATGGTTTATGATATGTTTAAACCTGTTTATATGAGGAATTCATTGGAATTAATAAGGGACGGGTGGAGCCCACTATAGCTCCTCGATGCATCGGCAAGTTTCTTGAGACAAACTAGTGTCTTGACACGAGGCCTTGACAAAATCTTATTTGTATTCTTGGCACGAGGCATTGGCTTCGTGGTTATGATAGTCTGGCATTATGCATTCCATCATTATGAAAGTGGTTATTGATATTGCATGTGATTATTCCACCATTATAATATCATTGTGAATAAGTAAATGGCATTATCTCATTTTACTTTTTCCATATTATGTTGAAGTTCAAGTTTAAAAGGATTTTTTTAGTCATACATTGCCTTAAATTTTTATTTTTATTTATGAAAGCTTCCTCTATATTTTTATCCTTACTGAGCACCTGAGCTCACCCCTTTCAATGTTTTATTTTTTCCAGGATGTGAAGAAATATTTTATGACTGGCCTACAGGGATAGTCTGATGGGGATAGATTTCTGGACTATGGAGACTTTGTTATTGTAGTTTTTCACTTTATGATGTAATGTAACATTTATGAATGTATCTAGTGTTTCCAAGGCTACTAAACTAATTGGTCTTTCAAGACTTGATCTTTTGTGATCATGCCAATGTTACACAATAATGCACCGACTCTGGGTAACTGGGGTCGGGGTGTTAGACAACATAACTTAATAAAAATGCCTTAAAAATTAAGAACAATTGGTATTGGAATAACTAATATACAATATATCATTACATTCACCATTAAAGCTTATCATAAACCATACATATAAAAAGTGTATATTAAAAAAGAATTACACTTAAATAGAGACAGTTGACAATGCACACACATTGAAGTTTTTTTCAAATTTTGTAGGATGAAATAAAATAAAGCTAAATAAAAATTCAAATTTACAGTGTAATTATTATATATTATAAATAATTTATATTAATTAAACCTATATTTATTTCCATTCAGTTAAATAAAAAATGAAAACAAATCATATCTCTTTTCAGAGGCCGTATTTCACACATACACATTATCAATATTATTGTTTTCTAACAGATTTGAATATAAAAAGTAGATGTCATATTATAAATAATAAAATAATATTTATTTCAAAATTATTATATATAAATAATAGAAACATTTTAATTACCATCCATGAAATATAGTGTTAGAAAATGAAATTTATATCGATGCTGAGACGGTCAACTATATGTACACATGTGTGATAATTTCACTAAAATAATTGAAGGGGAATAGGGTAGAAAATGTTGATTTCATAATAATAATTAAGTTTTATGTATATTGATAATATGAGAGATAATATTTTTAATATGAATATGATAATTATGTATGAGGTAAAATAATAATTAAAAATAAATTAATTGGTCAAGGTGATTACCTATACTGTGAAACAACTCCTTAATGTATTCTTTTAAGTTGCCTTGGTTTGGTATTTTGGGAAGAATCTAACCTATATAAATATGATAGGGGTATGGGGAAGTTGTTTTGGTAATTTTATTTGAATATATAAGGCTTAATTTGGTGTTAATATGTGAGGGGAAGATGTGACATTTTATAATTTAGGCAAGAAGCACTATATGATTTTCATAAAAGAATAATTTATAAAAAAGTAATTCTAAAGACCAATTAATTTCAATTTCCATATATTCAAAGATATAATATGATTTTGTTATAATAAAATAAATTAATATAATTTGGATAGTTTTATGGTGGTTTTCAAAACATAATTATTTGTTTAATCCAATAATTAACGATTTTCAAAATAAACCACCTTATCAAATTTTTTACTCTTAAAGGGTTATAAGATTATATATAAGGTGATAATTGGATACAAAATGGAACAATAATGATATTTTGGACCATATAGTATGTTAATTTACCACTAAACATATTTTTATTTTTTAAAATAATTTAATAAAATATTTTTCTGAAAAAATATTATTAATGTCAACTTTCACAAAATTCAATTAATTTTACATTAAATTAATCAAGACAAAGGTCGAATTAGAAAATAATAATAATAAACACCACTAATATGTAATATTCATAGATAAATTCATGTATAACTACTACACACTCAAATTATATAACTTTAAATATTTTAAATATCATTTCTTTTAGTATTCCATTAATTGAATAAATTTTATTTCAACATTGTGTAAGAATTTAGGGAAAATATTTAACACCTAAAAATTTGAAAGAAAATAATATAAGGGAAATAAGTTTATTTTTGTAAAAACATAAATTTATATTAATTTACCACAAGTTTCCCTATTTTGGACATGTAAGAGATATTTAAAATTAATAATGTGACATTTTGTATCTTTCATTGATTTAAATATTTTATGCCTAAATGTTTACATTAATTACTTTCATTTGGAAATTAAAGTGACAAGGTGAAAATTAACTACACAAAATTAGATCTATTAAGAATTATTATGACAAAATAACTCATTTGTAAAATATATTAACATGATTTACCCATTACCATAGTGATAAGTTTTTCAATGGTTATGATTCATAATTCTTAATAATAAAAGAGAACAAAATTCAAAATTTGAATATTCTGACAGTAAATATGGATTCCATTTTATCATTTTCAATACTTATAATATGAATAAATTAATTTTATAATAGGTTCTCAAAACATGACCATACCAATTATTAGGAAAATAATATTTTTAAATTAGTCGTGTAATTATTATAATCACATGCTCATGAAAATATAAGATGAATTTAAAAAAAATTAAACTGTATTTCAAATATAAATTTCATTATAATTATTCACCAATAGTGATTAATGAAATTTTTTAATATAAAAAAAATACTTCGAATATAATTTTTTCCAGAAAACATCTCATTTTATTTTCAAATGATTTCTGTCTTTAATTATAATTAATTTTTAACTAATAAAATCATTATATAAATATGTTACGATCAATACTTCATAATTCAGTTTGTCTTATTAATACCTACCAATCCAATAACCACGCAATAAATATCACATAATAAGATTTTATTAGTTTGTCATGAATTATTTATAATTGATGCCACATGTATATCAAGATATTTAAATAATAAAATTATTTAATGGAAAATATATTCTAAAATCAATTGATGTTATAATGACATAATTTTTCCCCAATATTTTTTTAAGAATATGAGTTTATTCATGAATTCATTTCATTTCCACCAGTGTTATCCGAACCCTCAGTGTCTTTTCACAGTGTTTTGGTGCTTCATGATGTTCTCTTGATTTGTTTTTATTCATAAATTCATGTTATATGTTTTATATTTATAAAATGTTCTCTTTATTCCCATATCTAACATTCCATTTGTCTTTTCATCACTACACATATGTTATCTCTTATCATAATGATATTGGTTTTTTAGTTTTTTTCTCATTTATAAATGTTTAAATATAAGACATTATACCATTAGATAGTGTGGAATTATTTTAGGATTTAATTTGTGGTCATTAACTATTCATCTTCCAAATCATTCAAAATAATTATCAAATATTCAATTGAGGAAGATTATTTCTAATATCTCTTTTTTATTTATGAATTAAATGTGTAATTGTGATGCATATTTTTTCTTTTAATAAGTAATTTGAGTTTACCTAATAAAGATAATTAAATGGATTTCAGGTAATAAATCGGAGAATTGAACTACTTGTGATTTTTGTAATTTGTCTTATGTTACTAGTAGAGCTTTACCTATATTGATTATATAATCATGATTATATGATCCTTTATTATTTTTTTCATTAAAATGATATAAAAATTAAATTTTTTGTAAAATAATGATGGTAATAAAATATTGATTATAGAAATTAAGAATTTATATTTGAGAAATAATCATTATTTAAAGAAGAAAGCATGATAAAATGAATTTACCATAATTCCATAATTATAATTCCATTTATATTGTTAAATTTTTATTCTATATAGTGTAATATTTTCTTATTTTGTTATAGTATTTATATGTTTTTATTATTTTGATGGATATTGTATTATCCTAGAATCCCCAATGAAGTCATCTAATGAATCATGTAGAAATTGAATAAACATTATGATTAGAATTTGACAATGTAAAGGGGAATTTGAAATTGAAAAAATACTCATTACCTATAGAATTATTGTCTCTACTATTAATAATAGTTTTATTGTGAAAATTAATGGGGTTTAAGGTATAATTTTTTAGGGTGGTGTTTTACAAGGTTGATGAAGGATATAATGGACACTATTGCTGGTTGTTTTCTTAATTATTAAGTTATAGCTGTGATGAGTTTGTTTCATTTTATATTTAATTTATCTGGAATTAGAAATAATAACTCATAAATGAGACAGTTGAAAAGAATTTTGTGAATGGGTTGAGATTGTATAAATGGAGGCATAGAAATAAAAAAAATGGTGTGATATATTTATTCACTATGGTAAATGAAGTGATAAATAATAATGAAAATGTGATCAATTAAAATTTATGTGGCATGAAATAAAATCTTCAAATAGAATTTAATCTTGGATTGTAATTTATAAATATATAATTGATAATGAAATGATAAAGGAGAAGTTTTGTGGTTGTTGTCTGGTGATGATGGTATTGGTATTTTTATTGGTCCGAGGTGGAAGTAGAAGTTGGTTATGGTGTAGATACTCGGGTAGTTTTTTATAGAGTGTGAACCATTTGGAAGTGGGTGTGTTATATTCTAGAAATTTTATTTTATTTTATTTTCAATGTATCACCTCTCGAGTCATAAAACATGGCCGAATTCCATCCAAGGCCTTCTATTCTGTTTGTTTTCCCAAAACCCTAAAATGAATTTTATATAGATTTCAGACAACTCCCACTTTCGTGATCACTCATCTAGATTTATTGTGGGTTGTAATGGCCCAAGGTTATGGTTTTATATGATTTGTTTTCATGGTTGAGTCATACATAAAATGTTGGGGGCACAAGGATGATGTCTATTAGGATTATTTAACAAATTGTGAGGGGAATATTGGACGTGATATTGATGTTTCTATGATATATGATAAGTGTATTTTGATATGTGGTTGTGGTGGTGATGTGGTTATGTGTTATTTTTCAATTTCCTTTTTATAGTGGGCGCAATTTCTAGCAATAATTCTTTTAGGGTGTTAATGAGACTATTCTAGTGGGTAAGTGGTGAAGTATTTCACTATATTTTTATATTTAATAACAATCTTGTATGTGTATTTTCTATGTAATCCATGGTGAGGATATCTTGTTGTTTTCTTAGTAATGTTAATAAGTTAGTAAAATTTTTTGTTCACTATAAAATTATTATACTTCTTAAACAACAACAAGAGGGGTTTTATAGAGGTTAATATATATATATATATATAGGTTTAGTGTTGGAAGATACAGAGTGTACCTATATTCTAACCTCTCTCTATCTCTATACCTATATATATTAATAATGTTTATATAATGTTTCAATATTGCATGGGTAATCAGTATATCATGACCTATCAAAGAGGGGCTCATGCCGTGAATACTCCAAGACCGCCTCCAATAAGCCAAAGACTGGTGACTAAAACTGAGTCGGAAAATTCCATAAATGGTAGGAATTTCACTAAGTATATATATACATTCACACATCTCCAAGCTAGAAATGTAGAATTGGTAATGGTTCATGCACTGTCCTCGAAAAAAGCTACTAGAAAACACATCGTCTGGTCTTGTCTCACAAGGCACCACCCAGTGTTGGAATACCTGCAGCTCTGTCAAAGAGTCGATCCTCTAAACAATACATGACATTTGTTGGAATATCCCATGTAAGGGTGAGTAATACAATAGCCAGTTGGACATCCTAAAACCACAAAGTAATATCAAAATGGAAAAGCTACAAATAAATTCCATAAAATAATACTGCAAAAGAAATACCACAAAGTAATACCAAAAAGTAAAATATCCCGATCGAATAATACCATGGAATTCCGAAATGGAATACCAAAAAGGAATTCCCAATTTTCTCCACTCAGATATATTTCTATAGAAAATATATCAAGAATATCCAGATATACTCAATCAAATAAGACACATAGTCTCAATAAGATACATTGTCTACATAGGACAAAAAATCTTCATAAGACACACAATCTTCAAAAGACACATAGTCTCCATATAACACATAGTCTCTATAAGACACACAATCTATATGTTAAATAAATCCACAGAAATGTTGGCTCAAAGCATGATCGTTCTAAGAGATATCACTTCTTAAGACATTATGTCATATTCACAATCATAAAAAACCTAATGAGGAAATTTCAAATTGATCATCTCACTGTAATGGTACCAACTCCAGAGACGCTCATCAAAATGACATCATGTTTAAAAGTTATCGATTTTTGATAATTTTAGAATGGGGTTCACTAGGCTGTGAACCGACTATGGTAGTCAACCGCATGGATTGACCACCCCATGGCAGCTCGAGATACCATTTCCATGTGACAGCTCAGTCGATCATGGCCTAGTCTGGTAGCCCGGGTTTGACCTAGTTCCACCCTGCCCGTGGGGTCCAATTTTTCTCAAACTGGGCCCGATCCACCTCATCAGCCCTACAGGAAATGCTGACCTAACCTGTTTCTAGGTCGGTTCACTCATGTGCTCTCCTGTGACTACCACCACTAGTCCATGCAGCTACCCCATCACACCACAGAAATACCGCATCTAATGTTCCATTGACGTGCTATATCATCGTGTGCTGATGGTTGATGTCACCTGCCCTAGACTCTAGCACCCTTCTTTCTGCGGACCCCCATTCTTCATCATGTGTGGAAATCATTGAAACAAAAACACCTATGTTATCCTCGAGTCATGAGCTACACTAATCCAACCTCTATTTAATCCTACCTCCAATGTAGGGGTCCAATAACGTTTGGAGCCACACATTATGTTGAGTCTCAATCATGAAGATCTGATGGTGAATATTTCATTGAACGAGTGCATGAAATAAATATAATTCTTGAAGAACAAACCATGTCATTTGTTCTTGTTTCCCTTAATTCTTCATCGTTAAAAGGGAAAAAAAATATAAACATATATTATAATAATCCCAAAAAAATAATACATCCTATAACAATGAGGGAGTCATGATTCAATCAATTTTAGAATTTAACCGTATTCATTGTTGAAATAAGGAATGAGGAAAAGAAATCAGAAATCTAACACCTTTCATGTGAGATGGATTGTTCACTTTTTAGTATTGGTTGATGTCTCTGATCTGTCAAGAACGATCTCTCATGGTTGTCTTTATCATCGCAACTCAGATAATTATCTATGGATTATCTCCAGAGCTTCTTGGGAATTTACAGGGTTATGGGCCTATCCTTGGATCCCTATCTAACTCTTAATTTAAAAGAAACAGTATCTCTGCACCGACATAATGTAAATCCAAATTAAACTCACACTTTATTTTATTAATTAAAACCTCTAAAAACTATTTTTTACATCAAACCTGCACTGTCAGAATTTAGGCCTTGCCTTGAAAAAAACCACATTAAAAACTCAATTTTTGTCTCTGATGTCCAATTCAAGTGAACATTTTTCTGTTATTAGTATTTTAAAATAAAATAAGTTTATTTAATAATTATTTTGGTTTCATCCTAGGTGATATTCTCTTCAATGACATCTTCCAAATAGTTTTAGTTCATTACTAGGGTAAACTCACCATTATGAGCTCAATAGTGCAATTATATTTATGATATGTGGAACTGTTTAAAAGATATTCCACTTTTTCAATAATTCCACACATGAGTGCTATTAAAAACGTAAACTTTTCAATGAATTGTTCTAACCAAAATGGTCCTCTGTATCATATGTCTTATTCAAAGATGGTCTCATAATTTTCCAAATTAATTTAAAAAATGAAAATCAAGAAAATCATGTCATTAAATTCTACACACCTTAGGGAATTAAATCTCGAAAACCAAAAATTGGAGTAATCAAACAAATGAGGGTAATGAGTATGAATACGAGAATACATCTATAATGAAGCATGATTTTTACATATTTATACTATATTTAAATTTTTTAAATGCCACTATAGTATTATTTTTTGGGAAGTTCTCACATTTTTGGGTTTTAGTTGTATTTTGATCTCAATTGTCAAAATGGATTAATTTTTGAATTTAACTATTTATTTTTATCAACTAATTCGGACATTAAATTTTCTACACTGAACAAAATTATTCACTTTTAATTTATAGGTTTCCTTATATCATGGAACTCATTTAATCCTTATGGAGTCATAAAAAAATCAATCATTTAGAGGCCCAACATTAGCTCACAATTAGTGTCTCGTAAACTATGAAAAAATATGAAATGTTTTAAAGTGGAGCTTGTATCATGAAGTTTATATGACCATTGGATCTGAAAATTGGCATGGTTTAGTAAAACGAATTAATGAACATATTTTAATAATGATTCCATATCTGAATTTGATGATTTCAAGGTCATTAAGGCATGGGAAGTTAGAGTTGTGGAATACGAAGAGTCACCTAGACAGATTAAATGTTTCGCACTAAAACAGACATAAATCTTTCATGCATTGACTAATTAGGTTGAATATTTGTGGAAGAATGTGGGAGGATTAATGGAACAACTTTTAAGAAGGAATAATTTCCTAATTATATAATTTTATGGGCTTAATATGAGTTCACTTATTTCAAATAGAATTAAAGTGAAACTTTCTCATCCATTTTCTCTAAAAATTGTCACCTCCCCTCCCATACCAATGAATAACCATTTTTAGGGGGATAACTTGGAGTTTTTTTATGTAATTATTATTCATATTTATAATATATATTAGTGTATATTTCTTATTCTTCTTTTAATTTTTACTTTTCTTCCATCTCATTTATTTTAGGTGTTTCTCCCACCGTGATTCTTTCTACCTCCATTTTTCTCTACTATTTTCTTCGTCCTCCCCATTTATTAATTTTCATTCTCATCGATATCTAATTCATTAAAATGGTGCAGTTTGGATTAGAGATTTATGTGGAAGATATTAATCCTAAATGTAGAGGTATTGGTGTAGGGTAATACCATTCAAATTATAGGGTGTGGAGTGACATGTTTTGATCTCAAAATTGAATAATTTGATGATATATATTTTGAATAGAAATGATAATTCCACCATGAATCCCTAAGAACAATGGTTTTTTTCTACTATTTCATTTATGTATTTTCTCTATTTTATTCGTGTTATATATTTTCATATATATATATATATTTATAATATATTTATACATTATGTATTTCAATTTTCCCCACCACATTCGTATTATTGATAATTTTTTGAAATTATTTAGATTATAAAATATGACAATAGAAAGTGAGTACATCTGAGGGGCCTCTTATTAATCAACCCTAGGGTGTGAAATTATGAGTAATTATTAGGTAAATAAAAATTTTATTGAATTTTGTTTCACATAAAACCCCTCTCATTAATTTGGTGTCATTTCTGGGGAGTCCAAACTGTTACGCACACTATATTTCATAACAACCAAATGAAATAATAAAATTCAAAAATAGAAAATGACCTTCCTTGAATATCATTCTTTTTTTGGTCGAAATGGATTATTTTAGGGATTTTTTTATATTCATGGCCATGTGTTTAATTGTCTAGAAGAAAATAGAATTTTATATTGTAGATGAAACAAAATGACTTTATTATTCAAAATAGTTTCAAAATCCTTGAGCAAGCAAGAAAGATGGTAGCATCAATGGCAGTTGAAGTTGGAGATTTTAACGTTCTATGGATGGATTGGAAAAAAACAAGATAATGAGAATGAGAATACTATTATACCAAAATTGTGTGTGGAATAAACCAAGGAAGACATGTCTGTTCAATTTAATGATCCAATCATCTATCCTTGGTCATTTCTTGAAGTGGTTCTTGAACATGTCATTCTAGCTATTAAAAGTGCTGGAGATCAACATGCTTTAGATAGACATTGGTTAGATTTTGTTGATTTAAAAAGGTAACTGATCATCAATTTTTTTTTCAATGAATAATCACTACCTATATAACACTCTATTAATTTGGATTACGATGAATATGTCTTTGTAGAAAAATAATTTCCTGTTTCCTTAGATGAAGAGATTATGTTTCAAGATGACCTACATGAACGGGATGATTTTTATATTGATTCTTCATGTTTTAATCATATACAAGTGGAATTATTTTATTACTTACATTATGAGTTTTTTGTAACAAAATAACATGACAAAGACTTTGATGTTGATGTGGTTGTTGTTAGTGAAGTCACGACTGAAGAAGTTGAGGACCCATTCTTTCTCATTCCCATATATTCTAAGCTACACCGTATGGAAAAGGGGGGATGATCTATTGTACTCTATTCATGGGTTCATCTTTCATAATTTTTTAATGTAGAGCCTTGGAATAAAACATTCATTATAGTTTTTAAGGAAGAAACCATATCCACCTTTATATTGGGGTAAAACTAATGGAACATCCTGGCTAGGTACAGTAAAATCCTATCACCCACATGTGGGTCTAATGAAGCATTATCCTCTTTAATTTCACTACCACTTTCTTTTTATTTATTTTTCTTAGGATTTAATTTATTTAATTAATTTTATGTCATGTGGAAGTAGATATGAGGTTAATTCAAGGAAACTCTAAAAATAAAGTCAGGTTGTATCTTTCATTTCCTTTATTTTTCTTCCCTTATCATTATTTTATTGAGCTACAATGAGTGGTAGTGAAATCGAGGTGTGGGGTAGTGCCAACCTGCTTAGTTGTTTATTATGCTTTATTTTTATTATCGTTTTCTTATTTTTATTATCATATATATTTAAGGAATAATATGATCATTTTCATGAATCAATTTATTTTGTTAAAGTTGTGATGATTTTCGAAGAAATGGATTTTAAATGATTGTTGATGTGGAATATTTTTCCTTGAATTGGATTCTCAAGAATTTTTATTAGATTTACCTATTTTTGCCATCTATTCCCATTATATAATGTCTCAAATTTTTTTCTATCCTGTGACGTATTTGATCCACTTTGACATACTCTTTCTAATACCCTCACTTTCTTGAGAGAATCCTGGATATTATGAGAGAACCCTAACTTGTGACTTTTATCTTTCCAATATTTGGATTTCGTGGAATGTTTTTGATATGATTGAGGAAATATTTTGGAAATATTCATTTTATCTCTAGAACTAACTTTATATATATCATTTTTAGCCTTAAGATACCATTAATTACCTTATAGGTTTAATAATGATTTCAAGATGATATTTCTTTACCTACCAGCACTCTTGGAATGTTTTATTGATATTTAAAGTTTGAGTGTGGGGGAAGGGACTTTAGTGTGTGTTATTTGGTATTTGTTTCATTTTTTGATGATGTGAGGTGTGTTTCAAAAATTTTGGTGGTGGATAATGAGAATATTGGGCAAGGATAATCATTTCATTGTAATTTATTTGTTTCATCTGATTGTCCTTTAAAAGAAATGAAAAAAATATAAAAACAAAATAGAGATGAGCATTAATTTCTAATTTAAAATTATTTTATGAGTCATTTAACTCTCTAAAATAAAGGGAATGATAGTAAATATATCATTGTATTCATATTTTTTCTCATTATCCATGGAAAAAATAAAAAAAAATGAAAATAAATCTAATCTTTTATGAAGATTTCTAAAAAAAAGAAAAAATGGGGAGAATTTGGATGATATCATTCATTGTAATCATTTATTTTCACATTAAAAATGCCATAAAAAATAGTGCATTGTTTTTTCACATTGTTAAGGGGATTGAGTGAGGTTCATCGTGGGGTTTCACTTAAATATTCATGCATTATGCTTAATATTCAAACCTCCTCTTCTGAGATTTAATTTTTAATCATTTTAAAACTAACCCTATCCCACAGTATTCACTATGAAAAAAGACTTCATTATTGAATTAATTTTAGTGTCTCGTGTATTAGAGAGAATAAAATGTTTAAAATCCTATGGTGATACATTCACTTTCTAAGTTTGAGCACAACTCTAGACACAATTTCTCTTGAGGGAAGATTGATTACAAATTTTATGTGAGGTTGATTTTGATTGGGACATTGATGGATTTTTTATGTTGTACAAATTTAAATGTGAGGATTGAAAATGAAATGTAATTATTTTATTAGAAGATATATAATGGAATTTAATTTTGGAAAATACCATGGGTTTTCTCTTATTTTTGATTATTGTGTATATTTTGATTTAGATATATGATTATTTCCAAGGATTGCAACAATTAAGTGTGGGGGAGTGATGAAGAATGTATTATCCAACATTTTATAATATATTTAATACTTTTAAATCCCATCTTATTAATATTTTGTAATCAATTTTTACATTATTAGGTTTTCATGGTATTTTTATCTAAAATGAAAAAATGGCTTAATATTTGAATTTAACTATTTTATTTTTAACTACTAATTTAGACACAAAATATTATACACTAAAACATATTAAATAATTCATTTTTTAGGTGTCCTTATATCATGGGACTAATTTCATCCTTTTGGATCCATAACTCAATCAATTATTTAAGGGCCCAACATTAGCTCACAATTTGTGTCTCGTAAAATGTGCATATATCTGAAATTTTTTATGAGGATCTTTTATATCGATGTTTGTAGTCCCATTAGATATGAAATTTTTCATTGTTCTGTAAAAAGAAATATTAAACATATTTTATTAATGTGTACACGTCTGAATCCACTGGTTTCAAGGTCATAATGGAATGTAAAGTTAGAGTGGTGGAATACGAAGAGTCACCTGAAAATATTAAATTTTCTTCACTAAAACAGACATAAATCCTTTATAAGTGGACCAATTAGGCTTAATGTTAGTGTAGTCACACGTTATGAATAATGGAACACCTTTCAATAAGGGATTATTTATCAATTATGGAATTTAATGGGCCTAATAGTCGATCACTTCTTTCAGAATGAATTGGAGCGAAATATTCTCATCTGGTTTCTCTATAAATTGTCACCTATTCTCCCATACAAAAGGAAATCCATTTTAGGGGTCTAAGGTGGTGTTTTTATGTAATTTTTCTCCATATTTATAATATATATTAGTGTGTCTTTATTCTTCATCTTTGAATTTATACTTTTCCTCCATCACTTTAATTTTAAATGTTTCTCCATCCATGCTTCTTTCTAATTCCATGTTTGTGGAGAGATAAACCAAATTATTTTTCAAGGGGTGGAGTGGTGGTATTTGAGTTTAATGTGATTTTTGATATATCATTTTTTTAATGATTCAGTAGTGGTTAAATGATTGTAGTGAGCAGTCGCCCCACTTTAGCTAATATTGTCTTATTCCTCCTCATTTGTTAATTTTGCTTCTCATTGATATCTAATTCGTTCAAATGGTGATGTTTTGTTTGGATATTTATGTGGAATATATTACTCTTACAGTTAGTGGTATTAGTGTAGGGAAATACCATTCAAATTAAAGGGTTTGGTGGGATAGGTTTTGATCTCCACATTGAATATTTCATTGATATATATTTTGAAAAGGAATGGTAATTCCACCATGACACACCGAGAGAAATAGATTTCTTGTACTAACTTATTTGTTTCTTCTCTCCCATTTCTTTGTGTTTTCTATTTTAATATATTTATATTTTTATATTATATTTATATTTTTTTTATTCCAATTTCCCCCACCCCATTTATATTAGTAGTATATTATTAAATTAGTTTGATTATAAATAGTGACAATAAAATGTTAGTGTGTGTGAGTGACCTCCTTGTGATCAAAAATAGGGTGTGACACTATAGTGAATTCTTAGGTAAATAATAATTTAATTGAATAGTGGTTTATGAAAAAAAATCATCATGCTCCCAAATGCTCTCTTGGAGATTCTCGTGCTACCACCGAACTTGAACAAGAGGAATCGACCACCCACACCGGATCCTATCCTATAAATCCCCCATCTACACTAGGTACATAGAAAAATTCACCTCACCATCGATGTCCAACTTTCCCTAGTTAATGATGTGTGATGGGTGATGCACATGCCTCATCAATTGTCACAATTAGAAGATTTTGTGCACCCAATCTACCTGTGGAGTTCTACGCAAGTGGTACTCCACCTCATAGACTCTTCAATGTAATTGGAAAGAGACAAACAAATATGAGGACTCCTTGATACCCCGACCTAATCTATATAATCCATGTTTTGGTGGGGCCCAAAGGAACACATGGTTTCCTTCCTCAAACTCGATAGGCCTCCATCACCAGTCATCATAGGAATTCTGATGGATCTATGGAGTGTGCAGATTCCATGTTGTTTATGGATTGTATTTGTTTTCAAATGATTTTTATTGGTAAACAATTATGATCAATGAAATAGGATGGTTACATTAATCTCAATATGATTAATATGTGCCCAAGTTAATGGAGCTCGGATGAAGTCCCCATTTCTTGAACTTTCAACGATCAGGTGAATGGTTTGGAGAATTTGAGTTTCATGATGATGGACGGGGAATGTGTTTGCTTGTTTGAATATGTTTGTCTCCAAATTCAAATCATTGTTCTTAATAACGTCCTTCTCATATGTTCATCAAACTCACTTTGGGTTCCGAATGATGTTATTATTGTAATTAGGATGTTAATTGGATTCAGAATCGATTTGATACAAATATGATAGTGAAATTAAGGTTTGAAGGAAATGGGGGAGAGCTAGAGCTAACAATCATATTGTGCATCGGTATGATAGAGAAGTTGTAGTGCCAATCAAATTCAGGTTTTACTGAAAATAAATAGTTTAAATGAAAGAATATTTGCAATAATATTATGATTTTATTGGAAGGAAATATGTTATTGGATGATAGGGTAGTTACAATAATTTCTTTTGAAAATCTGACGATGCTATTCTAGCATATATTTAAAAATATCATATGTTATTTAGAGAACATGTGATGCATGAAATATGATAGAAATAGTAGAAAAGACATTTATGATAATTTTATGGTAAGATTTGAATGAAATAAGTTGTTGTAAGAATGCAAAAACAAGATTTTCTTAAATCTATAAAGAAAATATGTAAAAGGCATGAATTTCAAAAAGAAGTGATTCGTGAAGTGTGTTTCGAGAAGGATCAAATGAATTTGATATTTATCTTCATTATTATCAGAATAAGATAAGTGGATCATTATGAAAAGTTGTTTTTTTGGGATTGAAACTTCATAAAAATTGAAATGGTAAGGGTTTCACGAATGCTGGGATAAGATTCACAAAGATGAGGAGCATCACGAATGGAGATGGTAACCATCACGATTACAAGATTTAGAGAATCATGAGAACACAATTGATTTATTTTGATATCCATGACATTGATGAATATCAATGGTGCATCACGAATGTATGTTCTCTGGGAATATATTTCTGAGTGATCTGAAAAATGTGTTGGAGGTGGCGAGGCATCACGAATAGGCGACCCTATAAATATGAGGTGAAAACCACTTCATTTTTTTATGAAACTTATAGATAAATTCTGAAATCACTCTAATATAATGAATTTGGATGTGTTCTACAAAGTGGTATTTCCATGCAAGCTTGAGCATAGAGAAAAGACTATGAATTTTTTGGGTGATACCAATGCTTTTTAACAATGGATACTTTGCGATGATGTGATATTCCATATTGAATCAGTGAGCTTCATGAAGGTAGTTAGTTCAATGATGCCAGGTTTCTTGATGAAGGTTTTGTGCTTTATGAACAACAGTATTAAATATCTAGATTAGGTTAACTTGTGCTTGGACATAATAACCCCATTGTATGACAATGGAAAAGAAGGGAGTGGCCAATCTATATTCATTTATTCACTCCATATTAGTTGTGATGATGCTACACTAATATAATATTCATTGATTTAATAATAAAAATGAAGTTTCTGACCCTATAAAGAATAAGAGAAAGTGATCTCAGTGCATTTGGTTTTCCACTAAAGAAGGAAGAGAAATGAAGGGAAGAAGTGACTGGATAGATTAATATCTGTTGATCATAATTTTATCTAGAGATAATGTAATTCATCATTATACTACATTAAGATTTTTTTGATTGATATAAGAATAATATAGTGAAGTGTTCAAGTTTTCTACTAGGAAGAAGTAAGTATAAGTTTATTTCCATCTATTATACAAGTAAACAAGTGATGTATAATATTCTGGAAGAATAAAGTAGCATTGTAATATCCAACATGACTTAAAAAGTGGAAGAAATTGTTGGTGTAACACACCCATATAAATAAGGTGAATCCAATATTGGGAGGTATTATAAAGTTTCATCAAAGTTATGTAAACACGAACTATTGGATTTTTTAATGTTCTTTAAAATTGTAAGTTAATTTCATACTTATATTAACCACATAAAAGAATTATTTTCTAGTGGTTGTTTTGTCTGGACTATTTCACAACCATGAAAAGTACTAATTAATCTTATTTTGTAGTGAACCCTACAAAAATATGATGTGACATATTTACGTCTTTCATGTACTATCATGTGTGATAAAAATGGGAATAATAGCATCATGGTCATTATAGGTCTAAGAGGTAGAGGGATAAAATGATGAAATTAGATTAAAAAATCGGAAAAAATTGAGTAACCCCCTCTTAGTGTTACATGTATCCCAAAACCGGTCCTATCATAGTCTTCATCTACTCTTGGATGATCTACACCTTCTCTGTAGTATTCTGCACCAACTCTGGACATATGAGTGTTGAATCACCTAGGTTAGTCTAGAAAATTGGTTACCTATATGGTCTACCATAAAAGTCCTCAAATGGTTCCATAATGATGATGGAATTGTAGCTATTATGGTATGCCAACTCCACTAGTGTTAGGTGATCCTCCCAACTATGAAAAAGGTATAACATGCATGCCCACAATATTTCCTACAAAACCTACATGGTTCACTCATTCTGACCATCTTTCTGGGGATGAAACGATGTGCTCAAGTGTAACTAACTACCAAACACCTCCTACAATCCCTTCCTCAACTAGGATATAAAGTGTGTATCACGATACGAAACTATCTTCGATGGAACACCGGGGATTAAAAGTATCCCTTGAACATAGAGGCATCCCAAGCTATTTATTGAACTCTGCTCTTGAATATCTAGGAAGTGGGATGACATGGTGTGTCTATAAACGATCAAACAAATTGTATCATATCCCCTAGATGTACATGGTAAACCAATCACAAAGTCTATCAATATACCATCCTACATCAATTCTGTACCTCAAGTGGTTGAGTCAAACCTATTAGAACGCAGTGTTTAGCGTTCACCTTCTGACATGTGAGGCACCTAGAAACAAACTCCACAACTCCCTTCTTGATACTTAGCCACAAACATTTATGGTAGAGTTCATGGTAGATCTTTTACTCACCAAAATGTACCACTAAAGATCTTTAACGTAAATTCCTAGAAAACCTACTCTGACAATTCCACGGGAACTATTGTGCACACTCTGAAAATAATGATGTGCTCTGCACCTTTAAAAAATCCAATTGTGGCATGCCCTATGGTCATCTGAGCATGTAATGTCTCATAGTCAGTATCCCCAAGTTGTTCCCCCCCAAACTCACAACAAGAGTGGAGGGGTAACAACCATATCCTAGATGAAATCTTCTCCATCCCAATCCATAAAGGAAATCTATAATGAGGAAAACTTCTCTGATGCCTTATTTGAAAATTGGGAACTAGATCTCTGGATGAGAGAATCGTCCACCATGTTCCCCTTTCCAAGAGTATATACAATCTCAAATTCATAGTATAGGAATAACTCTATCCATCACATCTATATCATGTTCAAATATTTATAAGAGAAGATATACTTGAGACTCTTGTGGTCAGAGTAGATAGTAATCCTCGCCCCAACAGGTAGTGTATACACATCATCAATGTGAATAACACCACTACTAACGCAACATCATGGGTTTAATAGTTATTATTATGTAGTATAAACTGGAGTAAACCATAGGAAATCACTTCTTTCCCCCGCATCTGGACACATCCATTACTGTTCTGGATGCATCCTAAAACACTATTTACTTGGTACCCTCCTATGGTAATCTCAAGATATAAGCACTCTTCAATGTCTGCCACAACTGCTGAAAACACTCATAGAACATCTCCATCCACATGAACAGACACACCATTAATGTCAAAGTTATCAATATTATTTTCACTATAGAAACATTAGGTGAAAACCTCTAATAGTTCCCATCCCAACCAAGGAAACTCCGAACCTTGGTGACACTCTAATGTGGCTCCCATGAAAGAACAACCCTGATCGTCCCTGGATCCACTGTAACACTAGCCATTAAAATTTAATTTCCCAGAAAATAGACCTCTCAAATCTTGAATTGACACATTAAGAGATTACCATAAATCTAGTTCTCTCATAGTGTTTCTAGGACCATCCTCAATTGTCTCATGTTCTACTCTTCGAACGCTGAGTAGACTAGGATGTCGCCAATAGGGACCAACAATAATTGTTCTATATAAGAAAGAAATATCAAGTTCATGAGTCCCATGAAAACTTTGGGTGGGGGGGTTATCATGCCAAATTACATCACTAAGTACCCATTGTGGTCATAACGACATCTTAAGGATGTATTCAGTATATCATTATCCTATACTCATAGCTGGTGATAGCTAAATATGAGTTCAATCTTCAAGAACCACAACAAACCTTTCAATTGATCATAGAAATAATATAACATCAATAGTAGATACTTATTCTTCATTGTCACCTAGTTCAGGCACCATAATTCCACACATAACCTCAAGCACCAAATTTCATTCTAGGAAGACAAAATTGGGGCTACATATGGTGAAACACTGGGTGTCATGAACCCCTTCCTCTCTCAGTCTTCAAACTTCACCCTAAGCTCACGAAGCTCTATAAGAGCTATCTTATATGCATGTTTAGATATTGGTACCATCCTAAGGTATATACCATTTAAAAAGTATACCTCCCTATTGGGAGGTAATATTAGAATATCTTCTGGAAATATTTTCTCATACTCTACCACCAATGCATGAAATTGTGAACACAAATTGTTTACGACACTGACGGTCATGCTAGCGAACTAATGAGTCGGCGTATGCATACCCCTATGTGTGAGTCTATCCTATGCTTCCTACATTTATTTTTTACCGACAATTGAAAAACTGGTCCCATCACGGAAGACACATCATACTCTACTCCTAAAATAGTCAATCTGATCATGAACTATGGATAACCAGTTTATACCAAGAATGAAATCGTAATGCCTTAATGTTGCTACCAAGAGATACCAACCAAAAATATTTTCTCCATGATTAATTCCACACTATCAGTACCAGTGTGTGATCATCAAATATTCTCTTTTAGAAGTATCTATGAATAAGGATCAAGTCAAGGGTTCAACTGAAGACTCTGACTCTTGAACAAGGTTCATGGTAAGAAAAGAATGACTGGAACCTTGGTCTTTAAAAACTATATATAATATTCAATAGACTTGTATCATACATATAATAAAACCTAGTGTCTTAGGGTCATAATTTTCCATTTCATATAGATGGTCTGGTCCCTTTTTACTATCTCCCTAAGGTTATCATGGACATCTTGGGGTGGTGGTGGTAATAACTCAAAACTTCGACCACCTCCTACCATACTGATTGATCCTATTCCATGTCATCTACCATGGGGACCACATTGATCATTCCTCTTAATCTTATTTGATGCCCAATCGACCATATCCTGATCTATAATACAATGGATTGGGGAATCTCATTCCAGATATCCTCGACCACTACACGAGTAACACTGCCTGCCCCTTGACCAAATCGAGCTGCCAAGAGAGCCTTGCACCAATTATCCAGTGTGGTAGGATCATCTATCAATGTGAATAATAGAATAGGGTACTTTTAGATACCATCAAATAACTACTGTTGAGGATTCAGCTACCTAGTGCCTACTGGTATCTCCAACTGCTGGTGCCTGCTCAACAAGAAACCTCTCTAGAAACTTCAATTGCGAATGTAACCCATAATAAGAAATAATTATAATAGATATCATGAATTCCATTATCTAATGACATATTCCCTATTTGAAGGTCCAATCTTTGAATAATGGGTCTCGTACCATATCTATGAAGTAGCAGGAATGATCATTAAATCTCGCTGAATACTCAGCGACATTCTAACTGCCTTGCTATAGATGTAAAAGCTCCAGTATATCCGCCGACTACAATGTGGCTGGAAATAAATTCTCTATAAAGAGACTCAAAATGTATTTCATAGAGATATTCATAAAATCTTTTCTCTTGGTCACTATACTCCACCATCGCCATTTAAAGACCTGAAAAAGACTCACGAAAAGGACAACCATCTGGCCGGGAGGCATCCTCACTACAAGTTTGACATGGGTAGCTACCTCTAGAAAATTCTAAGTTATCTGGTTGTCTGATTCACCCCCAAACCTGGAATGTTACATCCTTCAAAAACTCTGGCAACATGCTCTATCTGCTTGCATCCTCACCTGGTAGTGCGGGTAGTAGCTGTTTATCAATGAGTGGTGGTATATCTGGTAAACCACTATGAGGTGTTATCAAAAGTACATGTCCATATACCCATTTCACTTCACTAGGTCAATCATCATCGTGATCATGAAATAGAATCCTGGATGTATGCTTGCATGTAGGAATCCTTTAATAATAAAGATGTACCACATTCAATTGAATACATATAGAGAGCTGACTCAAGAAGGAAATGGAAGAAACAATCCATTTTTATATGATACATGTAACATTATTTTCCTAGAAACCATTTTTTACATGTTCTGATTCTAAAAGAAGTTTCCATGATCCCTGGAGTATGGATACCTCAACCGACACACCAATAGTGGATGCCCTAGAATAAAATCCAAAATTGTAATAAATGAAATTTTTTCCCAAGTCCAAAATTATAGACTCCCAGTGTTAAGGTATAACTGACCTCCTGTGATACCACACTTTCTGAACCCATCCCAGAGGGGCACATTCCTTGACTACCCCAATCCCAAATCCAATAAACCAGGGACTAGTGGCTAGCACGGAGTAGGCATATCCCATAAATTGGAGGCAATATCCAAATTAACTGTATTTACAGACACATCTCCGCGAAAAAAAATTATGAAATGTAAAAGGTACTGGGATTGTCAGTATAAAAGCTATATAAACACACCTCAGCCTCTCCAGTCTCACAAGGAACTACTTGGTCCTGGTATTCCTAGTAATCCATTAAAGTGTTGATCATCTACAGAATACCTAACACATGTGGGAAAGGCCTATGTAGGGGTGAGTAAGATAGTACTCCGTAAGACACCATGAAACCATAAAGGAATACGGCAATGAAAAATAATACAATGAAAATACCACTAAGGAATAAAAAAAGGAATACCAAAAATAAAATACCATGTAGGAATACCACAAAGTAAATGGCATGAAGGAATACCACTATGTTATACCAAAATGGAATACCATTAAGTAATGTATAGTCATATCCACACAGATATATTCATTCAACAAATATATGCCGAACATCTAGATATATTCAATACTTTAAGGTGCACAGTCTCAAAAAAGGCACATGGTCCCCCTACGACACATGGTAAACATAATAAACATAGTATCTATATGACATATAGTCTCCACATGACATAAAGTCTCCATATGACACACAGTCTCTATAAGACACATAGTATCTAGGTCACATTTATCCACAAAAATGCTTTTGAGAAGAGTACTTATTCTGGGAGAACTCACTCCTCAAGAAATTAGGTCTATGAAAACACCAAATAAAATCCCACATAATATTTTTATAAATGACCATCTCATCATAAGGGTCCCAGTTTAGTAGATGAATCGTCAGAAAGAAGTTCAGTTTGAATGTAATGTCCATTTTAAATTATTAGAAGGGGATTCATTGGGCTGTGGACCGACTGTGGAGGTCGACCACTATGGTCGACTACCCTTGTCGTCAACCACCCTATTGTGGCTAGATCTGAAACAAAATTTAACCGTGCCCCAGATGTCATGGTCACATGGAAACTCATTTGACCATAGGAGGGTCCAGATATTGGGGTTCGTACTAGGTCAGAGGCGGTCTACCCCAAACCACCAGGCATGACCCAATCCACCGAGTCAACCCAAAACAACGTACCTGACCATTAAGGTTTCTAGGTTGGTCCACTCACATGTTCACCCTTGGCATCCACCAGTAGTCCACATGGCCCCCACTCTGTGTCACCCCCTACCTCATCAGACCCCCCAAACACATCATGCTCCCCATCGTGCCACGCAGCCACCGAACCACATATCGATGACCCTTTCTATGTCCCCCCTACATCACACAACCTCCTTCTATGAATAATTCCATGCCACATTTTGGGGCCACCACATCCCATGAAAATCTAGATAATCCACACTATCATTCACCATCATCTGCAACTGGATTTAGTCACACTTCATTCCACATTCGATCATGCATAGCCAGCTATAGGTGACCTTCCTTCGGTAGTCTGTCATTCTTTCTTCCATGCTCTAATATCTAAAATGAAAACACCTCTCCCATCCTTGGGTCTGAATCTACACATATCCTGTCTCTGTTTCATCTTGCCTCTAATCTGAGGGTCTGATCGCATTTGGAGCCTCCCAGCAAGTCGAGATGCGATCATGAGGATCCAACGACAAAGAACACCATGCATGGGGGAGAGAAAGCACAAGAACACATGATGGGTGAATCTTGGACATTTTTTTGTCATCCTCAAGCTATTCTCGTTAGTAGAATATATAAAGAAGATAAAATAATCGCTTGATAATCTCACTAAAATAACCCATCCGACAATAATGATCAAATCACATATCAATATTTTTATGGATTTACCTGCATTAATAATTGTAAAAATGAATGAGGAAAATAAATAAGAAATAAATTTCCATAGCTAGGATGTGGATCAGTTACTATCAGGGAAAGATTATTTTTGGTGATCTGGGAAGAAGTATCTCTGATCATAATGTTTGTTGTCACTATTGAGATAATTATCTTAGGATTATATCCAGACCCTCCTAGGAATTTCCATTATTATAATACTAACCCTAGGTCCATACCTATATCATTATTTAAATGAAACATCATCAGTACATCAATCTAATGGTAAAATTTAAATAAACTCATAGTTAATTTTATTTACAAAAATGCCCAAAAATGATTTTTCACAGACGACCCTAAACATGTGATGTTAGGGCTCGACTGGAGAAAAAACCACATTATGAACTAAATGGTGGTCTCATATTACCAATCAGATTCACCGTTCATGAGTTATAAGGATTTTAAAATAAAACAATTTTATTTGATTATTATATTTATAATTACTTCCTTAGTGACTTTTTCATCTGATTACATGTACCGACTAAAGTTAGGTCATACCTATGGTAAAATTCCCAATTTGAACTTAACTATGCCCTTGAATTTCTTTTTAGGGACCTTTTTCAATGATATTTCATTTTTTTGGAAATACAAATGTGCGTTCAATAAAAAATGTAACATTATAGAAAGAATTCTTCAGGGAACACAGGGCCTTAGAATCACAAAACATCTTAGTGTCAGGTCATGGAAATTTTCCTAAATAATTTCTAAAAATAAAACAATGAAAATATGAGTCCTTAAAAAGGCTACAACCAATTAGTTTGTAGAAATATTTTTTACTCTAAGATTCATTACACATAGGGTCAATCATTGGTATTATATTTTATAGACCCGATTTATATATGAAATTTCATGAATTGTGTGTCTCATTTATTTTATGTATGATGGATTTAATGATTTTTTTTCTCTATATTCATGGGATTAGTTAGGATAATGTCTCCCATATATGTGATTTATATTCTGAATTCTCATATTTATCCAATGGAAACTTTTAGGTGGGGTTTCTTGTCAAAATTGAACAAGACTTACATACCATGATAAGATTTATTATGGATGGGTTATAAAATAATATTTACATCATTATAATTTTTTAGAAGTATTCATCCAGTATTCTAAAATATGTATGGGACATGGTATTGGTAAAACTTATTTGGATTCTATTTTCCAACATTATGTTTTATTTGATAGACATTCCATCATGTTGGATATGAGCCTATTTATCAATTCCCCAAATGGGAAATATCATTGCAGATCCATTTGGGGATGTTTAAAAATACCTTTATTGGGAGGATTGATTAGTTTGAAGAATCATCTATTTTAATTGGTTTGAAAATGGTAGATCCATTACAGTATCCCAATGAGTACAAGGTTATCATGTTATTGACCATTGCACAAAGAGGGTGGAGAACATTCAAAAACACATCTTTATCATATGGTGTGGTGTTTAGATAACCCAAAAAAAGAAGGAATTACATGAGCAGATTATTGACACAATACATTTGTTATTTTTGAAAGTGGTTTTCTATTTTCATCCATCATATCATGTTCATACTGGAGTAAAAGGCTAATTAGTACTTAGGTGGAATATAAAGGTATAAATTTTTATTGAGATAATGTACATCATGAAATCGTGAAAATGATTTTCTATTTATTTGGAAGATCACATAGACTCATTTTACCCTTATATATATAATTATTCAATAATAAATGGGTTCTATATAATTAGTTGAACTTGATGGAATAATTTACAAATATTTAGAAGATTCAATCTATGACATTAACACATTGTGTTGTGATTCGGTTTTTATGGGACATTGGGGTTTGTTCTATACCTTGATGGATGAAAAAGGAAGGTTGGTGATATTTTTCATAATGAATATGATGAAAATCCGGACGTAAATATTTTTTCCATGCCACAAAGGAAGGATTAACACCACAATTACTTTCTTTTTCATCAAGGTACAACAATGGTTAATGTGCTGATTTAATTACACTACATCGTACTATAATTTTCTTTAAGAATTATAAAATTTACACGAGGAAATATAATGTTATTTCCTATATCTATTTGAATTTTGAAAAAGAGGGTTAATTTATTTGTTTTTGTATTATGATGATTTATTATGGGATTAATGTTATTTTATCTTGTTAAATGTTCATAAATTTTTTTTGAGTATTATATTGTTCTCAAAATTAGATGTATAAAATTGGGATGGGATTTGATGAAAATATAAGAATGGATTATATTTTGAAATATTAAAATATATTTTAAATGAAAAATATATATTCAATTTTTGATATATTTCTGTCATTTAAATGAAGCCCCATATTGAAATTATCACATTACAGTTGAATCAAGAATGGGTTGTTTTAACCAAGAATGGTATAAATAGTGTTTTCTTCTAGTGTTCTATGTCGAGACATTAAATAAAAGTTAAATTTAAATTAAATAAAAGTTGATTAAATTTTAATTCACCCCACCTGTATTCTATCATATTTGGTATAGAAAATGGTTTGTACCTATTTTTCAAATATGAAGTAAGAGATAAATGTGAAAGGGAGAGGGTATTATTATGATGAGTCTAATCAACACCGTATTGATATGAAACAACCCCAATCTCTAGTCCTAGAATGAGACATCAGTGACTCGCTATGAGGTGGGATGAGTAATTTTTTTCCACTATTTCATGCCTGTTTTATTTTTTATGTGGTCAAAACAATTATATGTTATTTATAGGAGAATTAGGGGTATATTTTATGTATTTCAAATCTTATTGAGTTTTTGAAGAACTATTATAGTGGTATTTTGAGGTTATACTATATATATTCTAGATGAGGAACAAATATGAGAAATGGGGTTTTTATGTTTTAGGATACCCTATTGTAAGATACACCATCTGTAATGGAAACAAAATTCTATAGTTATGTTGGTTGACTAACATAAGGGTAACAATAAGTTCCTATTTCATTGATACAACTAACTAAAGGGAAATATTCTTATACCATTACATTGGATGGGATACATAAGGTTATGTTTTTGTTAACATTACATATGGGGCCTTGGTAGGTGTAACTAGTTTTTCTATTACAGAGGTACCCCCGAAGTAAGGGTAACAATTTTTTTGAGAATACTAAAAATATTGTATTACATGTTTTTGTTAATGTATTATTTTACAATATAAAATGGTTTTGGGAAGACTAGTTTATTGATTATTCTATTTATTTTTTTTGAAAATAATTTTAAAATAATTTATAATATATATTTGGAAATAATTATTATTCATTATTTATGGTTAGGGCCTCATGTTGATAGAAGATGGTCATTCCGGCATGGATACGATTTTATGAGGATGACTGAATATTCTATTATGACAAGGATCACTTCATGTATGATGTAGGGGGTCCCTTTTGTGTACCCAATTATTAAATTATGTTATCTATAGATGCATGTGATATGTGGTCTCATGAGAGAGTGAAATCATGGATTTAAAATTAAATCAATTATTTTGTTGAAGTTAAATTTATATTAATTAACTAAGAAATGTAAAAACTAGTATTTTTGTTCCTAATACACTATATTAATCTATAATTCACTAATGGGAAGGGCCTTGATTATGATTATGTTCCATGTGAATGAAAAATCATAAGGGGTTAGTCTAAAATGAATCATATGTTCTTAATGATCCATATTATAGATTCTCATATACCCCTATAGTATGGAATCATGTTTTTTAGGAATGACAATCCCATACATTCTTTTTTAGAAAAATTATATTCTATGGTTCTATATGATAATTGAGATGATCTTGGTGTGAGGGTTCTCTCCCACTAGTGAGCGAGAACTCGAGAAATATTCCTTGGGTAGTTTGGTGATAGGTTTGGTGAATAGACCGAACTAGGATGTAACATAATGACCTTAATTCCACAAATCAAGTTCTCCAATATGGTTCACCTCAAGGGATCAAACATTCCATCATGTATACCAAAGGCTCTAACTATCCACTAGTGACTAGTGTGAGACATTGGTGGGACTATGTACTGATTCTAGAGTAATAAAATTAAAGAAATAGCCATGTATCATAAATACTAGTAATAAATAGTGTGTGAATGTAGTAATCAAACTTATATAGAATATCATGTAATATTAAATAAAAATATTATAAACTCTAAAAAAAAAATTCATACATACAAAAATGGTCTCCCATTGGGAATATAACTTATAGATACAAATATAAATATTGAAAACTGAATTAAAAGTATAATGGCATACAAATATCTCTGAGTCATTCAACATTCCTAGTATCTAGACACTGTCAAAAAGAAGGAACCTAATCAGAATTATCTATATGAGTGTCTCGCTTGATCATGAAACCTCCAGCCTTATCCCTAACCACCCTACTTTTTTGAAAAACCATAAAAGAAGACATAAGGTCTGTAAGAACTACGAGGTTTAAATGCACGGGTGAGAATACAATCTCAGTAGTCCACCCCAATGAATAGATTATAATTCTACCATAATAATTGAATGCTCAAGCAATGTGCTCATCCCATTTGATGCAAAACTACAATGGTAAAAAACCAAAAATGTGAACCCATATTCGAAACATTGGTCTGTGATCCTTGTCAACTAGGAATGGTGATATCAAGTATATTTATATCTATGTTTATAAATGTGTGGTCCGATAACTATACAAAAATACTAATATATCAATATAATTGGGTAAGGGTAATAAATTGCATAAAATTATCAGTAGCTTATCCTTATGTCTATGATCATAATTGGTTTGATATCCTTTGAAAGAGCATTGAGATGGATTTCATATCGCTCTTGTTTTGTATAACTAAGTCAATATCTAGGTTTTTAATCCCAAAATTAAAATATGTACATTTGATAGTTCCAGAAATATATCTGATAATGATACACTACCACAAATTACATAGCCTCAAGGTTTTATAGGATTTAATTGGTTCTAAGGTGACAACCAAAACCATATCTACCTAAACCTGACTTACTTGGTTAGGGTCGGTCCAAAAAATGGGAACCAAATGGTTCCCTCAATTCAAAACACTGAAGATGAATTCTTCTTAGGATCCTTGAGGTCCACACATAAGTGATGGAATCATACTAAGGATCCTTCTCTATGAAAATTAACAGGATCAATCATACATGGGTTCCTAAAATAATAAGTCAATAGAGTCATCCTGTAAGGGATTATCAGAAGGGTACAATGGTTAAACAATAGTATTAGAGATTCCCAGGGTTAGTATGTGAGTAAAGGGATTACATAGGGGAACCATAGTAATATGATGTAGATATAGGCTTTATATAATGGATCCTATAAGTTCGAACATATACAAAGGCAACCAATAAGTGATCCTCAGAAAAGGATAAATTCACAACCTATTAGGGCATCCGAGAACATCTATCATAGGAAATGTCCTTTTAGGAAATCAAAAAAGGAAGTGGTCAAGAGAAATGGATCATTTTTCATCCCAGATCAAATGTCACACTGTCAAGAGGAAAATAAATTTTATTAATGAATGAGAAACCTCTCCATATAAGAAAAATTCCAAAATGACACCGAGGAGTCCTCAAATTTCAAAAAGCTATTCCCTATCAAGATCTATACAGAATGTTACTCATAATGGAATAATCATGGTTCCAATTCAAGCTCCGAGGAATAAAAAAAGAAAACCCCACAAAAGGGTAGTATGGGAGGAGTATACAATGTGTGTACCATAGTACACAACATTCACTCTCAAGGACCCACCTAGGTATGTACTCTCTCTAAACATGGCCTGTAAAAGATGAAGTACATATCATGTTAGACATATACGCGTTATGTAGTCTACACATGTTCCTTCCAATGTCCCTCTCATGGTCTGACCATGTAAATATCCTTCCTATGTAACCTTACATGGTGTAAACCCACAATGCGTTTGGCCATGTTCATTTCTTGGGCGGTCATTCTAGGTACTTGACTATATGGCTGATTCCTAATAAAAAACATGTATAACACATCCATGAATGATAAATTATAAGTATGATCTAATAAAATCAAGAAAAACACATGGTGTGTGTTCCTTAAAACGCACTCCTTGTTGACAGTTTTTTATGGAAATAGAACCCCCAAATCACTGTGAAAACCCTCTTTTCTCAAATAAAGAAATAAATTCGACCAGCATGGGTCCCATGAAATAATAATAAGGGATGAAACCATGAAAAAATAAAATAATGAATGATCTATGAAAAAATATAAAAATGTCCTACCTTTGGCCGGAATCCACCAAATCATCCCCTATTTCAATGTTCAATAGTTTTTGCATAATGATCAAACATGTCCCCAGCTACGTAGTTGTTACCTTTATTATTCTATCTATTAGTTTCTTTCTACCTATCCCATTTTTATCTATCAGTCATGTGATGGGGGATCCACATTAGGTGTACATTCGAATCTGAGATACATGGAAGAAAATAAAATATGAATACAAAAGAAAATAAAATGGAAAGAAGAAAAAAAGGCGGCCCCACCCTACCCCAACATCAAACATGAGTTTTTCCTCACCAAGCCAAAAATCCCCATTATAGATTCAACAAAAGATATAGAATCTCAATATGGACCACTGTTCAAAATATATCAATGAATAAACCAACTTGAATAAATTAATATATACATTAGTCAATATGAAATATTAATCATTACACTAAAATTCGAACAACTCAAAAATCCAAAAAACCATGTTCGAGGGTAAAAAACATATTTCAGGATAAAGGGATTGGTAATAAAAATTGTACTCCATCACTTTCTAGGGGAAAATAATATTTTACCACTTATAGGAATCCAAAAAAATCCAATATATGTTAAAATTTTCAACTCTAGAAAACCAAGCTTCATATAATCTACCCACAATAAACATTATCTTCCTCTAGAAGCCTTGTGGTATGACTAGAATCCATGATCATAGCCCATGATTCTTCAAAAATAACTATTCAGATTGCATAATAACCAGTCTCATAGAATTAGTAACAATCTCCAATAATGAAAATATTCACCTACCACAGATCTGGTACTACACACCATTGGAATACCCTTATCACAATCTCAAAACCCATCATCCAGGACCCAGCCCCACTAAAAAAGATGTATATAAATAAAATATGAGGTTTTCCATCCTAAAATGTCTAATGGTTCACTCCCTACCCTAAGGATATTCTAATAAAACTCCCCTAGAACAACCTCAAAATGTTCCTCCATGAAAACAAGAAAATACATATAAGAAAAGAATCTCAATGTAGTGACAATTCTCTTATACTGTACACAGAATAATATCAAGGTAGAGAATGAACATATCGAATAAGGAGTAAACTACGATTACTTAAAATGGTGTATACATCTCTTTCCAAGACACACTCAAATTGAACAAAACTATGTTTCCTTTAACCCACACCTTACCCCATGCATCCCGCCAGTGTGTGTCTAGGTACAAACACGAGCCAACCATCTCAAGATGGTAATTCTAACCATGAGTTCAAATCTATAATTGATGGGAATTTTCATTTAACCACAACAGATGAAAACTTTTCCCACGACACATCCTAAAATTGGTGTCCTTAGATCACACATGTCCACTCCCAAATTTAAAATTTAAATTATTCCATGTTTAATATACCTATAACATAATCAACTTACTCATACTCAAGTGAGTCACAAATTAGAAGGATAATATAATTGTGTAATGTGGACCATCTATCCAAACATGGTCAAATATCCCTTGGTACTCCTCTTCAAAATTGGGAAACTAACATGTGCCCCGATTTATTTCCACCGCCACCCATAATGGAACTTTGTTTTAGTTATGGGAATCTACTTGCACTCTGACATGATTTTCAATAATGGAAATATGTTCCAATGGGGAAAGGGACCCAAATAGTCCTTCTCATTGAATTCATGGTAGATACTAAAGCACCCTCAGTGATTTTTAATAGTTGAGGCATCAACATGCATATAATGCAAGAACCAAAGAACATACAGAGAATTAGTGTCAAAAGAGAAATTACCCAAGCTGATTTCCAAAAAACTAATAAAAAACATAGACCAACCTCTCACATAGGTTTACCTTAAACAAAAAGAACAACAAAATATAAGGTTATGAGTAAAAACTAGAAGGATCTTGGTCTCCCATCTTTCTATACCTATCATATCTCATAATTGGGTAATGTGGTCTAACTATGATTCCCAACAATTAAAACCACTCTAATGAAGGAGAAGATCATAATGACCTATAATGTTCAATACCACTAACAATCCCGATTGGTACATGATCCTCATCTAGAATCCTTATATGTAACTAATCCCTGGATTCCACAATACCAAAAATGAAGAGATAATGAACTAAAAATCATCTAGAATCCATATACAGTAAAACAACCATGTGGTCCAGTTTATGAGGAATGTCTTGGTACTGATCCACATCATACTCAGTTATCCAAATACATAACAAAATATTTGACCAGTTAATTAAAAATTCATTCTAATCTATGTATGAAAATTATACAATGTTTGTTACAAACACATTAAATAACTATTCATGAGAAACAATACTTAGTAAGGGGTATAAAATTTTGAAATCCCACATCCTCTAGACCAAATAGGGTCACCGGAACTCCCACTCCTGAAGACCAAGTCATTAACCTCACCCCTAAACACCTCAATGTAGATCAACATTAATAGTCATAAAAGGGTAATATGTATGAAATTATGCTCAATTGAGTTGAATTCCACAAAAAACATATATAGGAAAAAACATTTATATTTTTGTCAAAACAATAAAAAATTAGACGCTTTCATCAGTAAAATCCCACATTATATGGCCTATATAATATGATTCATATGAGAAAAATATGATTCATGATATCCCTCTATCATTTGATGGCCAAGATTCAAAATGCTTCACTTGCCTCTTACCAATAGTCCATAGGCATGGAAACCATGAATTCCTACTGGAATAACTGTTCTCAAAACACCAGCCTGATATCTATCATATGTGACTACACATTAATAATACTCTAATCTACCATATCCTAAATAGTAAATCTAAGGAAAGGAACATCTTTGATACCATATTGTAGAATCTCGAGCCAGATGCCAGTAACCTAGTTCAATGAGCTAGTTTGATATGAGTTCTCAAGGATGCATGCCCATACACAAGAGGTTTCTGAATAGTAGTGAGAGGCTATGGTGTGATAGCATGGAGACTATTCCCCATATCAATGTAAAAAAACTAAAAAAATAGCTATGTATCATACACAATAGAATTAAATATTTTATGAAAGGGGTAAATAATGTTAAATATAAAATAATATAACAATAAATGAAAACTCAATGAAATAATGCATAAGTTTTTCATATATACAACATTGGATACCCACTGGGACAACCATTTAGATACATGAGTTCATAAAGGAAACCAAAATAAAATTATAGGACTGTAATACTAACTCTGTGCTACACAAGATAATACGTCTCCAGACACTATTATAATACACAAACTTAGTCAGAAGTATCCCCATGAGTTGTTCTACTCAATCGTGAAACTATGGACCTCATCACTAATAAGAATGTCTCTATTATCAACCCAAAAATAATATATAAGATTTATATGCACATTGAGGTGAATTTAGAGTGGTGATAATATTATCCCAATTTCCCAACTCATGTAATCAATCTATTGTCATAAGTTAATTCTCATGTAATATGCTCAAACTATCCAATACAGATATTAAAAGAAAAAAAAGCGAATATATAGTGGAACCCCAGGTCAATAGTCATTTTTAACTAGGAAAGGTACAATCAATTAGATTTATATTTATATGTGTATAAATCAATAGTCTCATACCTATACCAAAGTATGTAAATATGAATATACTTGAGCAAGGGGATGAAATAAAAAAACCATCAATAAATAATCCTTAGGTCCATAATCATTATCGCCTAAAAATAATGTGCTTGGTTATTGAGCTATATGTTTTACCACTAAATCCATTTATAATCACATGAATCTCTAGGTCAAGAATCTCAATTTAAAAATAACTACATCACCCATTTCAATAAATGTCTCTCAGAAAGATACATTACCAGAAGGGGATATGAATACTAACCATAGTCTCAACCACACTCATAGCCAATAACTATAATCAGGGATTCCTAGGATGTATATCGATAAATATTGTATGTGGTCATAGAGAAAGACACAATGTTTTTCATTCCAGGTAAATCTGGTCCAATGTATGAGCCCTAGGTCCCCTTCTGTTGGCTATCTGGACTTTGAGACTCAGATGAACACTATGGGCCATAGCCTTATGTGATATAAATGTAGAGCTATCCATGGATAAACCATGCCCAACCATGGATCTATCTAATCCGAGAGAGAATAATCAACCCTTCCATATTGGAGAGTGTAATCATTCATGGGAATCCAATAATTAAAAAACACCATTTCTGAACAACATAAAAATAATCAATCAGGGGGAGTATAATTATCCCTATCTATTGGGATAGCATAATAATTTAGTAGTATTACCAGTAAGGGAGCCGTTAATGAATTGTGGAAAGGGTAATATTTTTCAACACATAACAACCTAAAGAGAGAGGAATCATACACATCAGTTACTATAGTATAATCATCCCTGAGTATTATTACTAGTTCCTTCATGATCGTACATGATAGTCATAGGCTCAAAAGTTCGATATGAAGAATCACCTCTAAAAATACTCATACTAAAAAAATAAATAATACAGGCTCAATCCCCAAATATGAGTTTGTACGTTTGACTATAAAAATTAATATGATACAACATGGATCATATAACAGATCCTAGGAAGTCTGTTTGAGCATCAAATGAAAAAGAAATAGGCCTCATATCAAGCCTAACAACCCCCAATGAGGAAGTACCTAATGATTCCATCGTTGAATTGATTATAAATAAGTGGAAGTATTAAAATAGTGTGAAGGTGGCAGAATTCCAAACCCCACCACAACTGACATAGCCTTAAGGTCATACATGTTTGGAAACATTTCTATAGTGGCACGCACTACCATCTATACCCATTCCCGATGTACTTGATCAAGGTCTTTTAGGAATCATGGAACAATCTATACCCCTCTATTGAAAACAAATAAGATTCATCCCACATTGTATCCTCAAGGTATACACATATATAATAGAATCCTACTTGGGATCCTTAGTAGAAATGGTAAAAGGAGGAATCCTACATCATATCATTGAGTGACATGTTAAAAGAGGCATATTATAGGGGTTCCTCAAAATGTCAAATAGATAAAGGGATACAACTAGGGAAACCCTAGTTAATAATGTAAGAAAAGGCATCCCATTGTGATCCCTTGGAAATATGAAGATGGTAGATCCTTCCTACACATGATCTTATATGATAGAAATTAATAAGAGACATCCTGAAATGGATCCTAGGGACCCACTAAACAAATGGCCTCTTATTAGAGAATAAGACATCCCATAAAAGAGATTTCATAAAGGGAAAGATACAAAGGAAAAAGTCAAGAGAGATTTCACATGGATCATATCTGATCAATGGAATCACTCTTACGAGATAGCTGGATTCAATTGCTAGAGGAATAAACTCTCCACTGAAGAAAAAACCTGAAACACCACGAAGGAGTACTCAAATTACTCAACAGTTTCATCATCGAGATCTACATGGATAGATACTCTAAATGGAATAATTAGGGATTTAATTCTGAACCAGAGGAATAAAATAATAAAACCTTTAATAAGGTTAACAAGGGAGTACACTACATGTGCAACCTAGTAAATGGGTGTGTTCACATGCTGGACTTGTCTTGTAAAATCTGAAGTACACAATGTGTTGAAACTATACATTTCATGAACCCTACATGGGGTTCCTACCCATTTACCGCACATATATTAGGCATATATATAGAATGACCGTGTAACTATACATGGCATGCAAACCACAATGTTTCTAGCTATGAAATTTATAGGGCATGCGATCCTTACACAAGATGCATGGTTGAGTATTTAACTATACAACTAAGTCTACTACATGGGTATACACCCTATACACAGTGTTTACTTGGAAAATATCATCTCCCCAAATAGGAAGAACACATGTACTGTGTTCACTGAACCACACATCTAGTTAGAAGGGTTTTATAGAATGGAAAACCCCCACATCACCCTTGAAACCCCCATCTTCTCACCAAAAGTGACAGATCGAACCATTAGGGGTCCCAGGAAATCATTACTATGGATTTAAAAATGAAAAAAATATATGGTTATGCGTATTAAAACTGAAAACTTCCATGCATTGGGAATAATCTTCTATAAGATAACCCATTTCAACTGTCCAGAGTTTCTACACGATGATCTGGCACTTCTATAGTTATTATGTGGTAGCCATTATTCCTATCCATCTCCATATCTCTCCAATTCTCTAATTTTTATATCCCAATTGTGTGAAAGGGGATACATAGGGGAGTATATGAGAACCCTATAGATAAGTAAGAATACAAAGTGGATAACAAAGGAATGGAAAATGAAATGAAAAAGAAAATGGGGCCATGTCATCACTTAGAGCCTAACTTGAGTTTATACATTGCCTAGGAAAAACACCCCATTCTCGATTCAATAGTTGAAATAAAATAACAATACAAAAATCGGTTTAAAATATATCACTCAATAAACGACCATGAATAAATTAATATTTAATTTTTTATTTATTAAATAATAATTATTTTTCTAAAATTTGAACATATAAAAAATACACTAAACTCCTATCCTAGGGTGAAAACCCTATCACGGGACAAATAGTGAGGCCATAAAAAAATTGTTAGAGGCCATTTTAGGGGATAAAAGAACATTTTTCCCCTTACAAGCATTGTATGTAAATATTTCAGCTCAAAATTTACTTTTAAGAAAAACACGAGTCCCTACATATGTTGACATTAGAAGCGTGATTGGATTTATAAATAAAAAGAAATTTAATTCTATTATTTCATTTCATTGGAGTGTAGTGAATATTTGAGGGGATTATGAGGGTTTTGAGGGACACTATTCCCTTTTATTAATAGGTGATGACCACCCGAGTTAATGTTGAGAGTGAGGACCTCTAATATGGGGTCAATGTTGTGTTGTGTCCTTGGGGACCTTAAAGGGTTCCCATTTGTTATGATGACCCTTGGGAGGGTATAGATATAATTGGTTACTTTTAAATGTGCTTGTAAATTTTAATTCTAAATCAACGAACAACCTAATATACCCCATATAGCTGATGAAGGGTTTTGGAATTTATATTCTAACCTCATATTTTGTAATGTGTTCAGGATGATTGAAGACCCAATAAAGATGGATTAGAATATTGTATTTTTTTATTGAAGGATACCTAACATGACTTATATAGATAAATGGGTTTCCAGGAATGTTCCCCTTGGATATGACCTTGGATCCTAGAATAATAGGAATTTCATCCTCCATAGGGTGTAGTTAAACCCCTGAGTTTCCAGATGACATGATACCTTGATGGTGTGTTAATACACCTGTGATCATCTGGATGAATCGATTCCATGATAGGGAGTATATTAAACATTATATTTCATGTTGATTTTCTTCTCTAGTAGGGTTTGGATACTCCCGTGATTTTCTATGTGACTTTTTCCCTTAATATCTTCTGTATTGAACCCTTAGTTTCAAAATGATGTTTTTCCTCAACATGGTGTAAATACTCCACATTATTTTAAGAATTTATGTTTTTATATATAGGGAGAATCTTTTATAAACTTTTATGTTAGGATATATTCTTATATTTAATTTGATATTGGTCAAAGAAGATTCAATCAATCCTCATTATATTGTTTGACCCCAAGGATCAACAATGGGTATTTAGTTTCTCTTCCACACATTATTTATGTATTTATCAAAAAATATAAATTTTTTTGACATTTAGTTTCTAGATATATATGAGACTATTTTGGAGGTTCCCTATAGATTTTCTCTCACACACTTATTAGACCACCATAGATCTAGGGCCCCTGAGCAGTATTCACAATTCACAACTAATGGATGGGAAGTGGCCCAATATTGGTTGATCAACCGAGATAAAAGATTTGGAATATGGAGATCAAAATCAAGGAAAGGTTTAAGTGTTCCGGCAGGAAATGACATACATTGTTCCTTGAATAATTTTTTATTATACTTATGATCATTAGAGTAAGATATCAGTAGATTTATGTATTCATGAGCCTGAGCAAATTTGATTATATGATTTTTTTGTAATTTATTAATTATGAATCCAATTAATTATTTATAAATAGACTAATTTATTATTATCACTGTTGTTTATTCATTTTCAAAATATTGAGCACTCTAATATAGAGGTATAATATCCCTATGGTGACATCCTAGAGCCGTCCTGATTTTCAGTAGCATCTGAAATATGAGGATGAATTCTTTTGATTAAGTAGAAACCTATTTTTATTTAGGTAGAATGAACTAGTTTTTTTATTAAAATGTGGTAATGGAGGGTTTATTTGACTGATATCACATAACATATCATAATTTTTTACACTATTTTTAGATATGGTTGACATGTGACATATTAATGTGTTGGATCATTTGATAGACCTTATACTCGAGCATCCTGAATTTTATTTGCAAATATTGATTTCAGGTTATGAGTTTCATGGGACTGATATTCTGATATTTTTATCTAACGTGACACACATATAATTTTAGATTTTGTATTTATACGGTTTCTCTCACATCTCAGTTGAATGAAGATTGTACAAATCCATTATATTTGGAATGTTTTATAAACATGAAATTCCCATGATTATATATGATTGATATCATTGTGATTAGGTTTTGGTTTTTTAAAGTATAAAATGACTTATGTGGAATATTTCCAATTAACATGTTTGTGGAATCATTATTAATTGGGCCATGATAAATTTCCTCTGGTTATGGTTCAAGAGGATCAATGGTGAGATTCTACTTTAATTCTATACAATATCTCATGTAAAGGATTTAATGTATCCCATATTTGGTTGATGTATTTATGTAATGATTGAATCTAGTATGAAAAAATAAATAAATTTGGTTATTTAAAATATCAATAATATCATATCTGGTGTTTTCCATGTTGATTTATAATATCATTTCTCTTAACCAAACCCCATATTTATGTTAGGTTTGGTTTGGATCATTGTAATGTACTTCCATTATAAAAATAATCTGATCAACTTGATCATGATCCCTAATGGGGTGGATTTTTATGTCGAATCCCAGCTAAGATTCTTTTGATATTATGATAAATGAGGGGTGATATTTTATAATGATGGAAGGTTAGAATTAGTTCCCTAGTATGCATGTGAAATTTCATGTTATTCCCAATATTTATATGTTTGTGATAACCCTTTAGTGAGTGTTTTGGGAATTCAATTTCATTATGACAATTTCCATTAGAATAGAGCAGTGGTTCTTATGTTCTAAGACTAATGTGAGACATAGTTTGTGCACTAGGAGGGAGGAACTGGTGACCATGGGATATGAATTAGGATACTGGTTAATCTATTGATGGGATATGTGACGGTAGGCTAAAAGATAAGTTTTTCTAGGTTTGTGAGTTTTTAGAAAAATAAAATTCATGGTTTAAAGATTCATGTTATCAGATTGGTGAACCAGAGGTTCTACCGGGTATACAGTATATTCATAGTGATGCCATGAGATTTTGTGGCATAAATAACATTGCATGAATTTTGTATCATGGATGGTTTTAGAGGGACAGATTAGTAATTTTCATTACCCAGGTAATTTCATGCATGCATTCTAGAGGAAATATTGGGTTTGGAATCTAAGTGGATGGAGCAAGGATGGGTAATACATAAGTAGATGTTTCTAGTTTTGGGACAAAATAATGGGTTATATGATTATTGTGTGGTAGTGGCTGACATAGGCAAGAAATAAGAATTTTCAGAAAATTATTCTGGGTTTAATGGTTAGATGAGATTGAATTTTATTAAGAACATGGTTGGTGGTTTTTGACTATGATCCTATAACTAGGGGAGTGACACATCGTGTTATTTTTCCGGAGTTTTTTTTGGGTAGAATGTGGTTCATGACAATGGTTTTGAAGTAAGTTTCAACTGTAATTTATTTATTATATGGTGATTCAGAGATTTCATATTGTGGGATTCATTTCATGGTGTTTGATGCATTGAGAGATATCCCTCATAAGAGAGTGGTGACACCTAATTAGGTTTTTATGACATCATCATCCTAGTTGTGTCCAATGAAAAATACAACCATGGATGTCTGAGTATAGAAACTTATGTGGTTATAATTTAGTATTGGTATAAGGGAATCCAATTAGTTGAGAGCACTAATTTATATATACATGATTGTGGAAATTGATATTGATAGATATTGACTAATAATGATAATTATGTTCCCATGATCAGGGAATGGGTAGTAACTAATGCTTCACATTGGAACTGGATTTTGGGAATGAAAGATACCTATAATAATTACAAATGGTAATCAATGCAGTGTTTTCTATAGAGGTGTAACGACCCAAAGTATCATTAATGGAAAATCCCTCTTGATCCGGTTAATTGTCTCTTTATAAAAAAATGTTTTTATAAGATTTAAACTTCTTTGGTTTTATGATAAGAGTTGTGACCATTACTTTTATATCCGTTGAATAGTGATCACATGATTAGTATAAATATAAGGCTTTAACAAACCCAATTTTACTCAGACAAAGGAAGTGATGGCCTCATCTAGTAGAATTGCCCCATACGAAGCTCATTTATCAGAGCATGGAAAAGAGGTGGCATCCTTGGGCTTCACCCTTGACCAAGCCCAAGCTGAGCTTCATTATATCAAGTTCGAACGTGACCGTCTATGGGAAAAGTGGAAGTTTATTGAAATTATCACTCGAGCGATGTTATCCAAGCCACCCCAAGAGTCTGTCACTATCGCACACCTTACCCTTAGGTCTTATGTGGCTATTTTAAGGGGTTATGTAACAAATAAGTAGTACTATTTTCATGTAAATTATTATTTTTATATAATAATGAATATAATTTCTAGTCATTTTTGATACATTGTAAATAGTTTTTAAAGTACAAATGGTGTTTTTTGTTATTATTTAATTAATAATTCGATTTTATTAAATTAAGGGATTTTTGAATAAATAAATATTTTAATAAAATATTATTATTAATATTAAATTAATTCTTATTAAATATAAATGATCTTATAAATTTATTAACGCAATTAAAATTTTATTAAGGTTTGAAATCCATTTCTATCAAAACCCATGAATTTTCGATAAATGTTGGTTTTTATTTTAAAAGTGAAAATAAACATATTTAGGAATTTTTTTACATAAAATAAATGTCATTTCTGGAATCAGGAAATAAAAATTTTCCAACGGTGAATTTTTCATAATTTTCTGAGACAGTCAAACTTTTGGGTAAAAATTAAATGCCATTTAAATATATAATGTGTTTTATGACATCATAAAGACCCAATGATAATGTAATAAAATACCATAATCCTTATGTTGGACCATTAATGTTTTATCATTAAAATAATGTGATTTTGGGTTTGTTTGACTTACTCTTCAAAGCATTAATGAACCCCTCAAGACTTATTCAACACTTTTCCTTTTTAAATTAATTTTCATGGGAGTGCGACTCACCTCCACATAAAAAACTATATTATTTTAATAAGTTCAGACCATGGCCTTGTAAAATATTTTTTCCTCCTTCCTTTTCTATAATCCATGGGAAAAAACCATGGGATGGTTTGTGGTTTGGATTAGTTTAATATAAGGGGTCCCAAACCTAAATAATAAAGAATTCTCTCACCTTTCATATATAAACCCAACCAAGCTCCCACTTCCTCCTAACTAAAATCCTTTTTAGTTCGTCCAAACTCTTCCCTACTCTCTCTAGAATCCTCCCAAGGTGCCCCATGCTTTCAAGAAGCCTCTCACAAGCCTCTCTCTAGCCTTTGGAAGCACACTTCCAAGTAAGGGTTTTTTCTTCCTTTCACTTTTTTTTCAATTTTCTTTAAGTTGTATTGCCCTTTTAATTTCAATTATGAATGTTGGGGTATGGTTTTTCTACTCCCCCATACTTACCTCTTATTGTTTTAATGATTTGAGACCCCTTTCTCTCTCATTAAATTCCTCCCATGTACACCCGTTACTATGCCGTAATTCCGAAAGGAACTTCTCTCTCCTCTTTTATATTCAAGCAATACTTTTGTATCATGAATATAAATTCCATTACAATTGTTGGGACATGTATCTATATGATATCCTTACTATCCATTACATGTAAATATGATTAGGAACCCCTTTCTCTCTCATCAACCATTTTTATGAATCCTTATGTCACGCCGTTACGCTGCCGAAATTGCACCGATTTTCTAAGCCAATGTCATTGTGTAGTGAATACCATTCCCATTTCTCCATCAAGGGTATTCACCTTTATGAACATTTACATATTTATTGTATAGTTTCATGTATGAATTCCACATTAATTTATCATGGAATAAATGATTATATTTTATGAATCCAAGTTTTATGATCCATGTGGCACACTTATGCATGAAATGAAATGTTTAAGAAGGGTGCGCACTTATAGCGCTCCAATGCATTGGGTAATGTATAGTGTCATGATACATCACGTTTAATGAGTGTTGACTCATGATAATTCAAGTGAAACGAGGGTTTACTCGTGCTTCATGTGCAATGAGGGTTTACTCAAGCTCCATGTGCAATGAGCCTTAGCTCATGCTAATTCAATGTTAAGTGTTGTTGACACATTTCCATGTTATGATTATCATGATTTATCATGCCTTTATGTTCATGTTTCTTTTATGATCTATTGATATGCCTATTGTCTAATATGTATTGTACTCCTCATGTTATTCCATTTGTACTCCCTTACTAAGCTTTATAGCTCACCCTTTTCTTATGCATGTCCTCAGGTTATCCCATGCAATGCTAAGTACGAGGGATTATAGTGGTCATGTAAAGGAATATTTTAATAAAGATGTTGTATTTCATGTTTTATGTTTTTGTGTAATGATCCTAAGCCCCAAATACACTAAACCTCTCGATCTTCCTTGTTGTATCATGTGATGTTTTATGTAATGAATCATGTTTAAGTTGTAATAAAAAGCAGGGTTGTCATAGTTGGTATCAGAGGATAGGTTTAGTTATTTTTGGGATTAAAAAACCCTAGTAAAGTCTTAGATACAAGACTAAGTATAATAAAAACATCCCTAAGATTTGGTAAATACCAAGTAAGTGGTTTATCAATCAAATACATCCCTTTCTAGATACGAGCAGGTAGAGGCATCTCTGGCACAGATGTACCCTAGGGGTAAAACCTGAAAACACCACTTTGAGTTAGACTCGAACGGGAACTGGTGCACGACAACAGGCCATGCTGCACTCTTGTTTACGAAACTCCCGGGGGATATGTTTTGATAAATTCACAATCATGGTATGAACCATTATTAATGGGAAAATGACCCTAAGAATATATGTTAGAAAGTATATCATGAAAATACTAGATTGAATCCTATAGACTCATGAGTTAAAGAAATTAAAGTTTATTTATAAGTCATCAACTTTTGTCTTTGGATTATCATTTATGTGTTACCCCTAACATTCCTTTTATTCCAGCCAATGGCCGGTAATAGGAGGACTCGGGCTAACAACCATTGTGAAGATCAGTGTGATGATTGTACTAATGAGATTCCATATCCAATGGGAGCAGGATTCATGAACTTTTTCACGCTTCTCTCTCAGCTAACTCAAGTTTTGAATAGAAACACGGGTTAAGAGGAATGTCCAAACCCCACTAAGAAGTAACAAGTCCTTATCGAGAGCTTCATGGGGCAAAGGCATCCTACTTTTAGTGGATCATCCGATCCCACGATCTTTGAACAATGGATCAACTCCAATTAAAATATCTTCTCCATCCTTCAATGTTCTGAACAAGAGAAGGTTCTCCTGGATGCTTATCGTATAGAGGGTGGAGCTGATCAATGGTCGACGTTGATCAAAAATACGAAGCCTGAGGAGGAGATCGAGTCTTTGGAATGGAAGGAATTCTGGAATATGTTTTTTGATAATTATTTTCCGCACACCCTCTGGCTTAAGATGGAAAGGGACTTCCTTTTCCTCAAGAAAAATGATGAAGAATATATGGTAGCGTACGAGCCAAACTTCACAAGGGTTGTACAATACGGTTCTGGCTTTGTCATTACCCCCGAATGCAAGGTTGACCGCTTCTTTGGTGGGATGAAGCCTAGCTTGCAGAAATCATTAGAGATCCATGACTTCAACAACTATGAGGAAATTGTCTGATGTGCCCTCAAGGTTCAAATGGAGATCGGAGAATCACAGGGGTATCATGGGGACAAGTAGCATAAGGTGGACTTCAATGCTGGTGGTCTGATGGATAAATCCTACGGTGCTAAGATGATCCAGTACCCCACTTTCCAAAAGTGTGGAAAGAAGAACCCTGGAAATTTCCTTAAGGGGACGAGAATATGCTTCAGGTGTGGAAGAGAAGGGAACCTAGCTATTAACTGTCTGCAAGAAGGACCCGCGACTGCGACAGAGGAGAAGAACGCTCCATTCAAACCTCAACGCGTTGTTCAATTCTACAAATGCAAATAAATGGGTCATTTTGCAAATCAGTTCCCTAATGCAAGGGTTATCGGAGGAAACCAACAACCTCCAAGACAACAAAGAAGAGCTTTTGCCATCACTTCTTCCGAAGTGAACCCCGAAAACGAAGCAGTGAGAGGTACGCTAGTTATTCATTCAAGAATAGCAAATGTACTTTTTGATTCAGGTTTTACGCATTCTTTTATATCTCTAATGTTTAGTAGAACAATCCCAGCACCACCACAAATCATGGAAGTAAAGATATCAGTGAGTACGGAAAACGGGGAAATCATTACATCGCATGAATATAAGTCCTCCCCTGTTATAATCTGTGGATTTAATTTCCCGGCGAACCTCGTCATACTCCCTCTGGTGGAATTTGATGCTATTCTTGTCATGGATTGGCTTTCCTTATATAGAGCCAACATAAATTGTCGGGAGAGGGAAATCACACTCCATATAGAGAATCAACCCCTGATTCTTTACAAGTGTCAGGAGGAAGATGAATCTCCTTTAGCTCCATAATCTCATGCATGGATATTACTGCCCTATGAGCACGCGTATCTGGATCAGATGATTGAGTCCAAAGAAGACACCATCCTTGAAGAAATGCCTATTGTGAGGGAATTCGCTGAAGTGTTTCCCGAGGAACTGCCTGGTCTTCCTCCAAGAAGAGATGTTGAGTTCTCAATTGAACTTATACCTGGGGTGCTACAAATATCCAAGAATCCATATAGAATGGCTATTGTTGAGCTTGAAGAGCTGATGAAACAACTACAGGAGAATCCGTATAAAGGGTTTATACACCCAAGTGCTTCACCATGGGGTGCACCAGTCCTCTTCATCAAGAAGAAGGATGGGTCAATGCGTCTTTGCATCGATTATCGTGAACTTACCAAAATAACGATAAATAACAAGTATCCTCTCCCATGAATCGATGACTTGTTTGATCAGCTGCGTGGAGCACAATACTTCACCAAGTTGGACTTGTGGTCGAGATATTATCAAGTAAGGATGAAGAAGGAAGATGTCCCCAAGATTGCTTTTCGTACAAGATACGGGCACTATGAATTCATAGTAATTCCTTCGGACTCACCAATGCTCTACCAATATTTGTGGACTTGATGAATAGAGTCTTTATAAATTACCTTGACAAATTTTTAGTTGTCTTTATAGATGATATTCTAATATACTCCAAAACCAAGGAGGATCATGAGGAGAATTTAATAATTGTACTAGAAACTTTGCGCAAGGAGAAGCTCTATGCAAAGTACAACAAGTGTGATTTCTGGTTGAAGGAGGTCCCATTCTTGGGCCATATCATCACAAGCAATGGGATATTTGTGAATCCCTCCAAAATGGATGCAATTGAGGGATGGACGAGGCCAAATCGGTAACCGATATCCGTAGCTTCTTGGGGTTAGCTGGATATTATCGACAATTTGTGAGAAATTTATCATGATTGTCCAACCCTCTTACTAGGATAACTCGAAAGGGAGTAAAGTTTTTTGGAGTGATGAATACAAATAAATTTTCAAGGAGTTGAAAAGGAGGCTTATCACTGCACTCGTGCTCACTTTACCCACAAGTGGGGAGATTTTTGTGGTATTTAGTGATGCTTCAAAGAAGGGCTTAGGATGTGTGCTGATGCAGAATGATAAAGTTATATCCTATGCCTGAAGGCAGTTGAAAATCCATGAGAGAAACTATCCAACGCATGATCTGGAGTTGGCGGCGGTGATCTTTGCCTTGAAAATCTGGCGGCATTATCTCTATGGAGAGAAATGTGAGATATATACTGACCACAAGAGTATTAAATATATATTCACACAGAAAGATCTTAATATGCACCAGAAAAGATGGATAGAGCTCATCAAGGATTATGACTGTTCAATACATTACCACTCTGGGAAAGCGAACAAGATGGCGGATGCCCTATGTAGGAAGGATCTAGCGATTCAATCAATGATGAGAATTGAGAAGGATCCAATCTTCTTAGACTTGATGAAGATGGACGTAGGAATCATAAAGAAGGTAACATCATCAATCCTTTCACAAATTATTGCTCAACCATCTCTTTTGGAAAGGTTAAAAGATGCTCAAAAGGATGATGTGGGAATTCAAGAAAAAATGGAAGCTATCAAAAATGGGAAATCCTCAGATTTTAATGTTAATGAAGAAGAAATTGTGCGGTTTGGGAAAAGACTATGTGTTCCATCATGTCCAGAGCTGAAGAAGGAACTTTTGGATGATGCACATAGTTCAAATTTCTCTATTCACCCAGGGAGCACAAAGATGTATCGAGACCTCCGAGAAAACTTTTGGTGGGATAATATGAAGAAGGAGATCACCGAATATACATCAAAGTGCCTGGTGTGTCAACATGTGAAGGCAGAGTGGCAGATTTCTAAGGGGATGATGCAACCATTTCAAATACCAGAATGGAAATGGGAAAACATCACCATGGACTTTGTCACCAGACATCCAAGGACATCCAAAGGCAACAATGCAATCTGGGTTGTTGTGGATCATCTTATTAAGACTTCACACTTCATTGCTATTCAAGAGGATTTCCCATTGGATCAACTGGCACAGATATATATCAGGGAAGTGGTAAGGTTGCACGGAGTACCACTATCTATTGTGTCTGACCGAGATCCAAGATTCACCTCTAAGTTTTGGAAGAGTCTTCAACATTCTCTAAATACTAAACTGAACATCAGTACAGCTTATCATCCTCAAACTGATGGCCAATCCGAGCAGACTATCCAAACACTTGAGGATATGTTAAGAGCGTGCTCAATAGACTTTAAAGGAGGATGGGATCAACATATTCCTCTGGTTGAGTTCTCTTATAATAATAGCTTCCACTCGATCATCCAAATGGCACCATATGAATCCCTTTATGGGAAAAGGTGAAGAACACTGGCATGTTGGGATGCGGTCGGTGAACGTAAGCTGCTTGGACTAGAAATGGTCGACGAAATGGTGGAGAAGGTGAAAACCATTCAGCAGCATATCAAGGCAGCCTAGATTCAACAGAAGAGTTATGTAGATAATCGTCGACGAGACCTTGAGTTTAAAGTTTGAGACATGTTTTTTCTACACATATCTCTGTGGAAGAAGTTTATGAGGTTTTGAAAGAAAGGGAAGTTATGTCGAAGGTACATCGGCCCCTTCGTGATTCTTGATCATGTCGGGGTTGTGGCCAATCGAATAGCACTTCCACCTACTATGGCCAAAGTACATGATGTCTTTCATGTATCCCTCTTAAGGATATACATACCGGACCCTTCACATGTACTCTCTTTAGAGGCGGTACAATTGGAAGATGGTCTTTCTTATAAGGAGCAACCAGTGAAGATCTTCGATCATAGAGAAAATGTTCTACGAAATAAGACAATGCCCCTCATCAAGGTGTTTTGGAGAAACCACAAGTTTGAAGAAGCAACTTGGGAGTCGGAGGATATGATGAAGATGAGTTACCCATATTTGTTTTAGTGTGGGAAAAGGAAAATTTCAAGGGCGAAATTTCTGAAGGGGGGAATATTGTAACGACCCAAAGTATCATTAATTGAAAATACCTCTTGATCCAGTTAATTGTCTCTCTAAAAAAAATGTTTTTATAAGATGTCAACTTCTTTGGTTTTATGATAAGAGTTGTGACCGTTACTTTTATAGCAATTGAATAGTGATCACATGATTACTATAAATATAAGGCTTTAACGAACCCAATTTTACTCAGACAAAGGAAGCAATGGCCTAATCCAGTAGAATTGCCCCATACGAAGCTCATTTTTCGGAGCATGGAAAAGGGGTGGCATCCTTGGGCTTTGCCCTTGACCAAGCCCAAGTTGAGCTTCATTATGTCAAGATCGAACGTGACCTTCTACGGGAAAAGTGGAAGTTGATTGAAATTACCACTCGAGCGATGTTATCCGAGACACCTCAAGAGTCTGTCACCATCGCACACCTTACCCCTAGGTCTTGTGCGGCTGTTTTAAGGGGTTATGTTACAAATAAGTTGTACTATGTTCATGTAAATTATTTTTTGAATATAATAATGAATATAATTTTTAGTCATTTTTGATACATTGTAAATAGTTTTTAAAGTACAAATGGTGTTTTTAGTTATTATTTAATTAAGAATTCAATTTTATTAAATTAAGGGATTTTTGAATTAAATAATATGTTAATAAAATATTATTATTAATATGAAATTAATTTTTATTAAATATAATTGATCTTATAAATTTATGAATGCAATTAAAATTTTTATTAAGGTTTGAAAGCAATTTCTGTCAAAACCCGTGAATTTTCGATAAATGTTGGTTTTTATTTTAAAAGAGAAAATTAACATATTTAGACATTTTTTTAGATAAAATAAATGTCATTTCTGGAATCAGGACGTCAAAATTATCCAATGGTGAATTTTTCATAATTTTCTGAGACAATCAAATTTTTGGGTAAAAATTAAATACCATTTAAATATATAATGTGTTTTATGACATCATAATGACCCAATGGTGATGTATTAAAATACCAAAATCCTAATGTTCGTCGAATATATGTTTTATCATTAAAATAATGTGATTTTGGGTTTATTGTACTTACTCTTCAAAGCATTAATGAACCCCTCAAGACATATTGAACACTTTTTTTTAAATTAATTTCCATGGGAGTGTGACTCACCTCCACATAAGTAACCTTATTATTTTAATAAGTTAGGACCTTGGCCTTGTAAAATATTGTTTTCATCCTTCCTTTTCCATAAACCATGGTCAAAAACCATGGTATGGTATTTGGTTTGGATTAGTTTAATATAGGGGGTCCCAAACCGAAATCATAAAGAATTATCTCACCTTTCATATATAAACCCACCCAAGCTCCCACTTCCTCCTCACTAAAATCCTTTGGAGTTCGTCCAACCACTTCCATACTCTCTATAGAATCCTCCCAAGGTGCCCCAAACTCCCAATAATCCTCTCACAAGGCTCTCTCTAGTCTTTGGTAGCACACCTCCAAGTAAGGGTTTTTTTCTTCCTTTCTCTTTTTTGTCAATTTTCTTTAAGTTGTATTGCCCATTTAATTTCAATTATGAATGTTGGGGTATGGTTTCTCACATCCAAAATACTTCCCTCTTATTGTTTCAATGATGGGAGACCCATTTCTCTCTCATTAAATTCCTCCCATGTAAACCCATTACTATGCCGAAATTCCGAAAGGAACTTCTCTCTCCTCTTTTATATTCAAGAAATACTTTTGTATAATGAATCTAAATTCCATTAAAATTTTTGGGACATGTATCTATATGACCTCCTTACATTACATTACATGTAAATATGATGAGTAACCCCTTTCTCTCTCATCAACCATTTTTATGAATCCCTATGTCACGCTGTTACGCTTCCGAAATCACACCGATTTTCTAAGCCAATGTCATTGTGTAGTGAATACCATTCCCATTTCTCCATCAAGGGTATTCACCTTTATGAACATTTACATATTTATTTTAAAGTTTTTGTATGAATTCTACATTGCTTTATCGTGGAATAAATTATTATGTTTTATGAATCCATGTTTTATGATCCATGTGGCACACTTATGCATGAAATGACATGTTTAAGAAGGGTCCACCCTTATAGCACTTCAATGCATTGGGTAAGTATAATATCATGATATGTCATGAGAAATGATTGTTGACTCATGATAATTCAATTGCAACAAGGTTTTACTAGTGCGTCATGTGCAATAAGGTTTTACTCATGCTCTATATGCAATGAGCCTTGGCTCATGCTAATTCAATGTTAAGTGTTGTTGCCACATTTCCAGGTTATGATTATCATGATTTATCATGCCTTTATGTTCATGTTTATTTTATTCTCTATTGATATTCCTATTGTCTAACATGTATTTTACTCCTCATGTTATTCCATGTTTACTCCCTTACTGGGCTTTATAGCTCACCCTTTTCTTATGCATGTCCCGAGGTTATCCCATGCAATGCTAAGTACGAGGGAATGTAGTGGTCATGTAAAGGAAGTTTTCAATAAAGATGTTTTATTTCATGTTTTAAGTTTTTATGTAATGATCCTTAGCCCCAAAGACACTAAACCTCTTGATCATCTTTGTTGTATCAAGTGAAGTTTTATGTAATGAATCATGTTTAAGTTGTAATAAAAAAGCAGGGTTGTCATAAGAGGAATGTCCAACATGTGAAATGGGTCATCGATTCATGATGAGACTAGACGATAGTTGTAAAAATGATAATGGGATATATTTTTATGATAATATTCTCTAATAACTAGTTATTTTGGGATTAATACATTTAAAAAGTAGATATGGTAATGGATGGATTTTTTTCTTTATAAATGATCATATAAAAGAATTTATATGATTTGATAATGATTTATATTGGGATTGGATGGATTCTTAGAGGGAGATAATAACATATGGTGAAAATGATCTCATGGTGGCTATGGGGGTTTAGAAATTTCATTTGGATGATTTAATTATTAAAATGCTACAACAACTGGTCTCATTCACGAATGGGAGATCATAGGAACAATGAAAAATGTTTTATAACAAATTTTTCTTTGTAGAGATAAAACTGGGTTGACTGTTTCATAAGACTTCTATGAATGTGGTTTTGTAGGCGATTCTGATGGTGTGGAGCACCATGACATGAAATCAACTCATATGAGTCGAGGTATATCGTATGGTGTGACATAATCCTATAGATATATTTATTGATGACAACATGTGATCCTATGATAGATGAATTACACGGAGACCAATCATAGTATATTGGAAATGGTGAAATTTTATGACTTAATACTTGTTGAATATTTTTATTTTGGTTAGAGTTGCGCTATGGAATCTCAACCATTATTCTTGAGTGGATGGATATTAGAAAATTCTGAATTGATTAATAAAATATGTAAAAATGTGTGGATAATGGAAATTAATACTTATTATGGGTTAGAATAGCCATGGAAGAAATATTTTAATTATCTGGATCTCAGTGGGTTATGAAAATGTGGGGAAAATTGAATTTATTAAATTCTAATGGAAAATTAATGATAAAAGGAGAATTTCACCAAGAAATTGAACTTAGTAATATTTTATAACTCATTATATGATCCTTTAATTTTATGATTATCATTAGGACAGATATTGGTGATATTGTTTTCTTGGTGTAATTTTTAGAATATTATATTATTTATTGAAGAATGTATATTTTCCATTTACATAAATATTTATTTCTTTCAATGAAAATTTCATAATGAAATTACGACTTCACTATTGAATCTTGAATGAGATATTTGACCTAACATGGATGTAAACTTTGTAAGGAATTCATATCCCTAGATAAGAATTTAAATGGATGTTAAAAGTAATTTATATTATGTTAAATAAATGTAAATTTAATTAAATTATAATTTTATCCATTTTTTTGGATTCCAATATATGTGAGAGTGGGATGTACTCTACATATTTTGTGTGACTGGTCTGAGAGGGAAATGTTGTTTGAGAGAGGGGTTTCTTGTACATTTTTTTAATTTAATGTAGATCAAGAAGTAGTATCACTTAAACATTAGTCGGAGTAATAGAATATTGTGATTCTCTATAAGGTGGGAAACATAATTTTGTTATATATATTTCATTATTAGAATAGTCATATTAATATTTTATTTTCAGGGGTTTGATTAGAGGATAGATATTTTATATAATTATGGGTATATTTTATGCATATAAATTGTTGGTTGAGTTTTTATAGAATTATATATGATTAATTGTTGAGGTTTTACTATATATTATGAAAAATAATAAAAAATGAAAAGGGTTTTTATGTTATAGGATTCCCTCCTTAATAAGGCCCCCTATGAATAATGGAAAATTGTTTTACCTTTACTCAATGGACAATGTGAAGGAAAATTTGTAATACCCTTACACTCTAATACAATTATCAGGGTAACATTATTTTACCATTATATAGGGGGTATATGTAAGGGTATTCATGAATTAACCCTATATAGGTAAGGCTATGTTTAGGTAACCTTCCTCTATCTTTAGGTAGGCATGGATCTGTTAGGGAAATGGACTATGAATCTTATATAAGTTGTTTTTATAGGGGTGACTAATTTTATAGTTACACATGTGCTCCACACCCCTAAATTGTTTAATGTTATATATATATATATATATTTTAAATTTTTATAAGATTATTACTTTATTGGTTAAAAAATTGATTTGAGGAGAATAATTTATTAATTATTTAATTTAAATTAATATTCAAAATATTAATAAATTTTTTATAAAATATATTTGTAGTTAATGAGGTCTTTTATATCCAATTTAGAAGTTTTATTGATGGATGACATAGATTTATGATTCAATGATTTTTAAAGAGGAGAAGTATGACTAAATAATAAAGTGGTGGATTTCATGTCTAATGTTGCTGGTCTCTAGGGAAGTCTATTTTAGTAAGTTTACATATCAATTTATGGATGCCATATGTGGTCCTTCTACTGAAGTCAATCAATAATTTTGAATTAAATAATTTTTTAGTTAATGTTAAATATGTATAAATGAATTTAACAATATGAATAGGATAATGATGGACCCTTGTGCATTGGAATTGTGCCTAAACTGTAGATGTTTTAGTAATTGATTATGATTATGCCCCTTGTGATGCTCATACCCAGAGGGTTGAGAATAAATCGAATCATGTGAATAAAATGACACTTTTTATAGGTCCCCTTAGATCCCCTAATTAGTATTTTTTAATAATTCAAAATGATTAGGCTGAGTAGGCTATGTTAGATCCTTTTGTTTTAATATCCTTTAGGCTGGTTGAGATGATCATGTGGTGGGGATTAATTCCAAACTAGTTAATTAGCATCGTGTAAATATGTATTGGGTAGATTGATGGAAGGAAGGGGGAATGGATAAACCTTGGTTGACATTATAAGTGAGATAAAATTAATAAAAATTCTCAATAATTATTCGATTATAGACATATAGAGGAGGAATGAAAGTCCTTGATATGTTTATAATGACACTGCAGGACACTATTACCTTAGATTAATGGGTGTTTCCCTGGGAATCAATGTTTTGAGAGAGGACCCTGGATAGGGTTTTCATGTAATTATGTGACCAAGGGGACCTTGATTGGTACGACATGGATAGAAAGACCCCATATAGTGTACAAACATGAATTTTTAGTGATGGTTGTGGGTGTAATTATGAACCCACAATTTAGGATGATCCAGATATGGACATAGTAACTAATGATATGATATGAAATTATGTGTCTTAGCTCCGATTATGGGATATGTTTGGGGAATGATCCCACATTATTGAAGTGTAGTATAATAGAGGATTCAAGTGTGCTCAAATTCACATTAATATGTTTTTAGATACAAAAAATACCTTGTATATTCTACCTATATATTACATTTGATTGTTCTTTAATATAAATTTCATCACGATAAGGGTGAGAATATGAACCTATGTGTTTGGGTGACACGATTCCCATAAAGTGCTTAGATAGACAACATATTTTATAGATGGAATGATTATTTTTTAGGTACTATATATACCCCTTATTTTTGGGATTATACGGTTCTCCATATGGTTTCTGACACACCTCTGTGTTTCTGGATGACTTTCTTTTCTGACCAGGTATGTAAAAAACCATGATTTTCCATATAATTTGTTTTATTTTTTATTATATATGTAAACCACTAGTTTTCCAGAATATATATTTTCCCATGTGGGTAGATTATATTCCAAGGTCATAGATGAGGGTATGTGATTAGATACTCTCTAGAACCCGATGGTGTAGAAAAATTCAATCTCATGAGTCATGTTAGATGGAGAGGATCAATTGTGGTTATTTATTCGGAATTCATCATATTATTTATTTATACATACAATTACATGAATAGTGTATATACTAATTTAGTGGTTGTGTTTGTGACCTCTTCTCTGGTGAACTATTTAGTTTTTCTGAATATATTCTAGGGTGACAATGTCACTTGGGCTACCTGAGTATGCTTTACTGTTTATATGATCAGTTTGAGTAGTGTCCAAATTTTGAATGATCAAATTGGATAAATCATATTTATTCTGGAGACCAGGATCAATGTTTATCATTTTTGTATAACTCTATCCTTATGCACATTATTTTAATTTTTTCCATTTATTTATCTTTGTTATCATACTTGTGGTCAGTGAGTAGATGTGTGTACTAGAATAACCATTTGTTTCCATGATGAATTTTTTCATATTAATTTATTTTTTATGAATCATGGTTTTTTATTCTCTGTAATTTGATTAATTATTATAAATGATGATTGGATATTGTATAATTATTTTACACATGGATATGGGGTTTATTCCCCCCCCCCATGTTAACTCTTTAGACATCCATTTATAGTCAGAATGATCTACTATATAGAGAGTTGTGCCTCAGGAAATGTTGTGCCCTAATCCAATTACTATATACTTGAAAATAGGTGGTACATGTCATATAATGACCTAATATTAATGATTATTGTTATGTTTTAGTTTTTTTATGCATGTTTTGTAGATATTTTTAGATATAGAAGATGGTTTTTATGGATCTCGAGATCACATCCCAATAGGTAGGTCAACTCAATACTCACTATGTAGTATATAAATATTTGGTGACCCACTCGAATATAAGTATTATAAATTATTGACATCACTAACCCCCCATTATATAGTGAAATTTGGTTAAATTTTTCCTATCATTGGGAAGAAAAACATTATTCACACATGATCGAAATTATCCAATCACGTGAGGTCAAAATAGAATTTAATGAAATTTTTTATTATAGTGGTTCTTTTTGTAACCTGTATTTTAATAAAAATCTCGTGATATACTCCAAATTCTTCCTCATAATAAAATAACATTGTACATTGAAGAATCAAAACTAGTATATACTAAATATTAATTTCTTAACAACAAGATTTTGAGAACTCTGTGAAAAACATTATGATATTTATTAATTTCTCACTATATCTATCATTATCATACCATTTGGATCAATGTATATAATCTCTAATCAGTGAATGGAAAATAATTTTAAGAGTTTGTTTTTTGGTAACTATTGATTTACTTCCCTCCCAATGGTTATCAACTCCCATATGGGAATAAAATATAGTAGGGAATTTGAAATATGTGTTGAGGAGGGAAAAATTGAATTAAAATTATAATTTTAGATTAAAATAAGTCTTATTAAAATAAAAAAAACTTCACATAAAAGTAAATGTGTTGATAAAAGTGGATGGTTCAATGAGAAAATCTCATGATGCATTAAAGTACAACGACATTGTTGTGACAGAAGTTGAGTTAAAGATAATGATTGACGATCTCAATAAAATCCTATATAAATATACAAGAAACATTTTATAATTTAATCAAATAAAATATATATGTATAAGTATGAAAATATTATTTTGGAAAAAATAGTGGATGCATGGATTTCTGTGAAAAAACACTCAAATTGAGTTTCAAAATTATAACAATTATGCTGAGGAGTGTGATAAAACATCATAAAATGTTCTTAATGATACTAATATATATATATATATATATATCAATAGTTCACTAAATGATCACATTGGTCACTCAAATGTGTTACCAAAATGCTGGAATTAGTGATATAAAAAGGAATAAGGTGGTCATCTCCCCTATAAAAGAGAAAAAACCAATTCCTCCTTCTGTTGGTTGTGGTTTTCAAAATTCCACAACAAATATTGAAGAAAAAAATAAATTTTATTATTTAATAATAATGGAAAATCCATGTTAAAGGATTATTCATTTAATTACAAAAAAGATGAAAATAAGTATAAAATTTCATATCCATAGAAAAATTAATATATATATATATATATTGTGGTAAAAACTACTTCCATCCAAGAATAATTTTATTAAAAGTATATTTTTTCTAAATATAGATTTTGGGATCAAATCATTTGACTTATAGAAAGACAATTCACTCCCATAAATAAATACTTTATTTAAATCATGGAGGATTCTAGTTGATGATAGTGGATGTAATCCAAATGAATATCGAAAAAAAACATCAAATTGTAAAATTAATTTGACACTTTTTAGATAACACTTTGGTGGTGTGATCAGAATAGAAATTCTGGAAACAAGTTTCATTTAATACTACTAAAAAATCTATAACAAAAGAGGAACTCCAAATATTATGTAATAATAAGTATTAAAGATAATGTGATGGAATTTAGGTTGCATAATATTTTTTTTAATAAACATGGATATATAATTGTGTTTATCATCAAGAATACTAGAAATAAGAGTTACATAAATGATATCCAATATAATTTTTGAGGATATGTTATTTTTTTAGGTAATGAATCAATTAATGTAAATATATTTGGACTTAATATAATTAGTGAGAATATACGAAGTGATGTTTTTTTTATCGATGGAATAAAGAAAAATATATTTTGTGTATCATATCATATTAAAACAATTAATGATGTTCAATTTGAGAATAGTAGATATTTCATAAGAATATTGTATTATGGAGTTATCATTTAGAGTTTTTATTGAATAAGAAGAAATTTATTTCGGATAAACAATGATGATGTAACATAATGTATAAGTATGAAGAAGAAAAATCATATTTGGAATAGAAGATATCCATTTTGTTAAAAAAAACATGGGAAATATAATCAAGTAAAAAACCATGAATAATGTACTACATCTAGATTCATATAGTATCAATAAATTTGACACATGTCCTGAATTAAATATAGTGGAGTATATTCAAAAGGTTTTGGATTTAATATTAAATAATCCTGTTGAGTTTATACAACAGGTTGACTGCAAACCACCAAATTTAACGTCAACCAAAAGTTATATTCATTTTTTGAATTTTATTTGTTATGTTACTCATATGGGTTATATTTGTTTCATAATGAGTAACAATTGAATTATAGACATGTTAATTAATGTTTTGAGTTATATTGATTGTCAAATAATATATTCTACAAAATTATTGGGATCTAATAATGGGTACATATATATTAATGATGATTTTAGTGCATTTTATGGGGATCATTCAATAAATCATAAATATTTCTATCTATACAAGCTATAATAAAATGATTTATCTGAGGGAATGAACGTGATTTTTGGGGACATGGGATGAAAAATTTTATTATAGCATGGTATTTACATGTATTTTATATTAAAAGGCACAATAAAAGCTATCTATATTATTAATATGTAACTATATTTACAAAATTTAATTTAACATTGTTATAAAATGTTATTTAAGAAGGATCAAAATAGATAAAATCATATTTTATTCATTATCCCATATTATATCATTGTCATTGGAATGAATTTATTTAATTTTTATGAGAGGAATGATGAGGTAATATTCATTTTAAACAGTCTTAGTTATAGGTTGTAATGGTGTTAGTAGAAGAATATATGGGAGAATTAAAATATACCTGATTTAATACTATTTCAAAATCCATACCAATTAAGAAAAAAATTATTTATTGGGGATTTTATGAAATATGTTCAATGGAAATGAATTGGAAGTCATGGGAGTGATTAAATTGTAAAAGTATTTTTTCAAAACTCTCATGAAGATTCAATGATTTTAAATGAAAATGATATCCAAGTTTATGGAAGCTCAAATCAAAGAATTACCTAATTTACAAATTAAAATAACACTCTTATGGATATAATAATGAAGAGTATTAATGATAAATTTCGACCCGATTATTAGATTATGACAATGTACGAAGTGATAAACAAGATTGAGATGATTTTTGGAATTAATATTACATTGAAATATTTTTAATGTGATAGGGATAGTGTGGTTTTTTATAAATAAAATGAATGATAAAATATATGTATCACAGAAGAATTCCATCATTCGTGAAAGGTAAAAATTAAAATTTAGGGCATATAATTTTATGATATTATACCTTTTCTCTAGTTTCGAGACATGAGATAATGACGATATTTACTTGGATATATTCTTGAAGGAGTTATTAATTATTTATAATTATTATGAAGTAGTTAATTCTAATTTACAAACCTTAAGAATATTTCTATATATAAAAATATAATTTTACATTATGATGGTAAATCGTGAGTTTTCAAGCTGGATAAGGATATATATGGGATGATGAAAGTTCCCACATAATTGTATCCAAAGTTAAAATACTGCTTATAGGGTATAGAATATAGTAAGTAAATGGTGGATAACTATATCTATATCAAGATTGAGGACACCATTTCACTCTAAATAATTCTATATATTGAGGATGTTAATTTGTTTTAATAAATTTTAATGAAATATGTATATATTTTTCTACAAAATGAGACAAAATTTTGAGATATTAAGGATCAATGAAGAAATATTTTTGTTGGGCTTGAAAGTAAAAATATAATATGATCAATATATCTATCAGAAGAAAAATTATTTTTTTGAAATATTAAATAATCTACTATGGAATAAATGATATAATTAAAGAGTCATATTACCTTTTGATACTACTTGTTAACATAGAATAATTAAAATAGTGTGGTTAAAAATGTGTTATGGAGGATTATTGTAATGCACTGTTTTTTGATAGTAACTGAGAAGGATATTGTGTTTTATATTATTCTTTATAAAAAATTTAAATATAATATTTAAGATTAAAAATATATTATTGAAAAATATATAATGTTCTATGTTATAGGGACACTGTATCTTAGGAAAGTGAATTTTTTATTTGGGGAAGGTTTCTAACATTGATCTCAATGAAGAAAATATTAGTTACTCCTAGATAAATATAGTTTTCGTTTTTTTCAACATAAGAAGCAATCAAAATTATTTAGATGAAGTTTGAATTTGAAAAAATGATGGTACCTCATATCATCTATTTAGTGATTTAGTATGATAATAAATGTGAAATAATTATGATAATGAATTTCGGGTAAAATTCCTGGTCAATGAATATTGATATTATTTATAATTTCCCAGGTAAAAGTTTTATCATGTTGTAATTTCATTGGAATTTTATTCAGAAAGGAGGATGTCAAAGAAGAATTAACAACTTCCACTCTGAAGGATACCTACCAAAATTGGAAAGTGATTTTAGAAATTTATTCTCTCCTCAAATATCTCTATATTTCTATATTTTTCTTCTTTTATTCCTTTCCACATATATACTACGGTTTTGGATACAATAGGCCAAATCTCACAAAAGTGGATATACATTAGATTTAATCATATGTGATTTTAAAATCATGATAATTAAATATATTTCCATTAATAGGTAGATATGAGGTATTGGAAAATGATGCATAGATTTGATATCATATATCAATTCATTTTTTCCTATGAATAAAAGTTGTGGATATTGAAGATTCCATTTTCATATATTCAAAGGGTAAATGATTTTTTTAAGAATACCCTTCATGAAGTGAATTTAAAAATAGGTATTGATAAGTTAATCTCAATTGAGACATGGGTAATATGGTATTGATTGTTACTCTATGATTTTAGAGAAATCATAAAACCCATTATATTGTGTAGTGTGTTATTTCTATGACCACCATTTTGGATAAATTCAATGATTTTTTTTCTAGGTATTGTTTATTAATGAATATATATAATGTGTTTTCATATTGACTTAATTGACAACTTGATCGTGGATGAGATGATGACTAAGATGATGAGAGATACAATTTAATAGAATGAAGTATTTCTTAGATGAATTAATTTACAACATAAAGGGAGGGACATCACCATCATGGGGAAGATATAGAAGAGTTGTTATGATATTATGTAGATATCATTCATCACAAATCAATAATTATGATTGGATTGGTTGATGGTAGTTTATTTGTTTAAAATTATAAAGAAGAGTCACCCATTACATAAATACTATTCACCAGGATATGGATTCTAAGGAGTTACATGCATATGGATTTAACATTATGTATTTACTTGAAATTATATAATAGTTTTTATTTTAATGATAATTGGTATGTTCTTTCAAATATATATTTGACATGATATATAGTAGTAGTTCTAGATTTAATTTGTTGACTGTGAAAAATTTCTGTAACAATTGTTATGGGGGTGATGAATATTACATCATATCATATTCTTTCAAACTGAAAAAGTGTTTTAACGAACATATGGATATATAAAGACCACTCCTCAATTTACAAGATCCTAAAAAATTTTTTGGAGTGATTGTTAGGGATCTTTTTTGTGACATAACCCCTATATGTGCAATAAAATGATCATTTAATATTGAATGTATTCATCCAAAAAGAGTGAAAGGTCACAAAATATTTAATTACATTTCTGGACAGGAGTGCGATGAAATATTGAGATAACCATACACCCATTATAATGATATTTGATGGTATATTTTCACATCAAATGAGGAGAAGAACATGGATGCATATGAGATAAAAATTAAAGTGGTATTTGAGGACAAAAATGTGAAATTGAATCAATAGATAATTCAAGTATGTGTTTTTTTCTTGAGTTTTAGTAATATCTTGTTACGCTATTCATTTTCCAGATTTATCAAAAGAAAAACGTCCACAAATAGATCTCATGAATTTTTCATCAATGATTATCCACTCGATAACATGTGTATTGAGTAATTTTAAAAAATATCATTTTGTTTTTATTATTTCTCTCTCTACATTTTCAAATCCAATTGATTTATCTGATATATAATCACTCTTACCAATGAATGGAAAATGAATATTATATTTGGTTTTTAGTAAGCATCAATTCACCCCCCACTTTGGTTTGGTGTACTCTCAACAAGGATTAAAAATTACTCAATAAACCTATATATCCCCCTAAAAGGATCAAAAGTGTAATTAATTCCTCTTAAGGATTATCAAGTTAGATGATTTAATGACCTACCAATTCTCATTGGCTTGAGAGCAAAACGAGTCATTACTAGGCCTTAAGCGACATTCCCAAGGTGCCAAAGTCTGACAATAAAAATCCAAAGGGTTTTAAGTACAAGTGGGGGACAATTTTACATTTAAAAAATAAACCCATAAACTAACCATAACCAAACATTCACTATATGATGTATGAACAAAATAAAGACCAATAAATAATTCATTTATATCAAACTACATCAAAGTACATAACAACAGAATGAAAAACTAAGCATCAAAATACAGAGTGGATGAACAACTCAAGACTCTCAAAAGACACTAAAACTCCCTGATCCACAAGATACAAGATCTACAACATCTCCCTAGAATCACCACAAGCCACTAGCAATAAGATTATTTACCTTTACCTATGTCCTGGAATACGACATCTGCAAAGGCACCAACATACAAAACCAAGTGTGAGTATAAAAATCAGTAGGTTCTCCCCAATGACTTCCCTAATCAAACCACTAGGATAGAATAGTTGTCCAAATTTATAAAAAATAGTTTATATAAAACATTTTTTAAAAATAAGTATATAACTAAATATAAAAATACTTCCAAAACCATTCATAAACAAAGGCATTTCAAGAGAAATTGAAACCAATTTTCCAGCAAGTTATTTTTCCAGAAAAATAACCAAACAATCTTAAGAACCATTTCAAAAACATTTTATTTGGAATACCCAAACATTTACAAACCCATGCTACCAACCATGAATTCTTCGTTATGATAGTTCCATACTCATGAGCGGTTTCTGTCGATCTACCAAGTCATCACAAGGTAATTGTATCCCATGTGCCATCAATCCTTTGGCACCGAGCACAAGGTCATATTTCAAGCAAGCCCCCTATATATAATTCCCATGTGACATTAAACCTTTGGCACTGAGCATAAGGTCATATTTCAACCAAGCCCTATATATGTAATATGAACAGACAACACGTATTCCCAATGATCAAGCCAAAATAAACCTTAAAGAAACATTATTATTGAAAACTATTTCCATCAAAACCATTTCAATGCCATAGAATTATAACTCCAAACAATTTCAATAAAACTCCAATATTATTGAAAACCATTTCTATTGAAAAAAACTTTTTTATCAACTATTTTGAAATTACAGAAAATCGATAATTTAAAATCATAATGTAAAATTAAACACCCTTTTGCACAACTATTCACCAAGATCACGAAATTTCACAAAAACCATAAATCATCAAAAATGAATATTTTCCCACACATTTAACATTTAATAAAACAATTTGAATATAAGAAAATAAATTCTATCAGGATGAGTTGATAGAGAAGCCTCCTACCACAAAGGTCTTTATGAAACTTTAACAATAGACGAAGAATGCCCAAGAAAACAGGTCGATTCTCCAAGAGCGGCCTTATATCTCTTATCCTAGCAAGATCACAAATCAACATTGAAATATTTGGAAACCAAAAACGTAGATATACCCACTATTGCTTTATATTTGAGAAATAATGAATATCGGAGAAGTAGAGCTAAGAAGATCTATAAAATCATGACAAATCCTTAAAGAATGGTGACATACCTCAAGAATCGGACTCGAAATCACCAAGGAAAGACACCAAAATGGCTTAAAATCGTGTGTGAAGCGTTATCTAGACTTATAGGGAGATTAATATTGAATAAGGGGCGTTTTGAAGCCAAAAAAAATAAATAGAGACAAAAATGAGAAAGATCCTAGAAAATAGGCTCTATATTTGAGCTCTGCACAAGATTTGACCACATGGTTTGTGCCAACCGGGTATGGATTGTGTGACATTAATTATTGTCCCAACACTCCTTATAAAACCCCCAATATCTCCCCTCCTTCAACTTTACCCTTTTTATGGAAACACATTTTTATGGAAAAAACACACTTTATGGAAATAACCCAATTTATGGAAACATCGAACATTTTAAAAGCACACTAATTTTTGGAAACAACCAACGTTATGGAAACACCCTAATTTATGGAAACAACCAACATTATCAAAATATAAAAATTTATGGAAGCCCTCTATATTATGGAAACTCTCTATTTTATGGAAACACTCTATTTTATGGAAACTATATATTTTATGGATCTCTCTATTTTATGGAAACTCTCTATTTTAATACACACCAAATTAAAAAAATGTGAGGAAAGGGGTTATATACCCGAAAATGGGGGTACTGCCCATGATATCAATATTCCAATTTAAAAATATGATTTGCTTTTGTAAAACAAAGTGTTTGATTTATATATTTTGTTTGGGTTGAGATAAAAGAACCAATGCCTATTATATTATTTAGTGATGGTATATCATAAGAGATGATATGTGATACTGGACCACACATTTTGATGTATAACATTTCTTGACATGATCATATAAAATATTTTTTACATGTTAAAAATATCATGTAATTTATTTAGGAAAACAAACCTTAAGTGTTAACATTCAGATCAATTCTCAAAAAGACATCATTTATTTTGAAATTTTCATATGAAGAAATGTTTTTGATATTTTTATAATATATTTAACTATTATATTTATTCTTATAGTCAGCTAAAATATATTATATGTTTTTATACTATGGAATTAGTTAAACATTTCATAACAATTCATTAAATGAAATTATTGTTTAAAATCATCCACTATGACTATATAAACAACTTTACGGGATTTAAAATAGAATTCAAGCATATTTGTTGTATTTTTTTATTATATAATAGTTCTATTATCCTCTTTTTAAAATGAATTATAATATTATATTTTTTTATAAGGAGTTTTCACCCTATGAATTGCCTAATTCATCAACCCATGTACTTTCCACGTATAATTGAGTCATATAGAAACTTATCTATTTTATTTATCAATCTTAGTATTGATGAAAGGAGATTAATCTAACATCTATGTAAGGAACAAATTTTAATCATTTTACGGTGTAGAATACTTCAGTTTCAATCCAAGGCAATATTGTTTTTGGGATTCATTATTTATTTCACTACAAATTTCTTTTTTAACCTAGGAATTTATTCATTGGAGTCATAAAAATTTCATGTGTATCCATCAATGTAATCAAATTTAAAATAATGAAACAATGCATATAATTTTTTATACTATCAAATATGAGATTGTATATGTCCTATAAAATTATTTACAAAATTAGATATCATAATATGTGACATGATCATAACATATGATATTTGATATTATAAATATGAATCTCAAAGTACATTGTTTTCAATATATCATATTTTATTACACGGATATTTGTAACATATTATTACCCCAATATATAGTATTTTAATGTGAAAAAATAGAGCTTCAAATAATCGAGTTAATATCAACAATTTCATAAGGAAATCTCAGGGACACCATGTTACCGAAATAAGACATGATGTAGTTCTAAATTTTACAATGAATTATGATATGATTTCTATAAAAAACCTGATATAAAAAATAATATTTTTTATTTTTTATTGGGGAATGTTATTTTAAAATTATAAAAAAATATATTTTGAGATATTTATTTTATTTTTATGCTTTTATAAAATATTTAATCAGTAACTGTTTATAATATATATATGCAATTATGTAATATTTAATAAATTGATACACAAAATATTAATATCTAATATTAAATTAAATGCATTGATTTATATATCATGAAAAATAGTTTTTCAATAATGTGTTTAAATAGAACTTATAAAGGAATTTATAAAGTGTTTATAAACTATATACTAAGAAAACATATAAATTATATTCTGTTAAATTATGATTTCTTTAGATTTTTATTTCCAAATCATCAAATTGGAAGGAATTATTTGCGAAATTATTTGAATGGTGTTAAAATGATTATTTATAATAAGAATGATTATGGAACAAATAATTTAGAATAGATGATATTTTGATTATATAAAATTTTCACATAACGTATGAATTTTTTTCTGAAATAATAAACCATTATATTTTAATTTTAAATAATATATTTATAATTTTTATATAATTCATATTTTTATGGAGTTTATATTATACATAAATATAATATTTTTAAACTTACAGAAATCAAAAATTGTTCACAAATGTTTATCTCAAGTCAAAATATCTGAAATGTAATATTATTCCATATATTTCTTACATTAATTATATATTTAAATTGTTTACATTTTATATGAATGTTTTATTTTATTTAAATAGTTAAACTTTTTCTATAAATTACACACTGGCATGTGATATATAGGTCAGTTTGGAATCAGGGGGGTTGATTACTTTATCGCCATGGTTTATCATATAGAGATTATTATTATTATTATTCAATTCCATTATATAGAATTTGGTAGTTTATTCATGAAATGAAATATGATATTTATTGTTATAAATTTTATTTTAGATTGGGTTAGTGTCTTAGGATAGGGATGGTGTAATGTGTTACACATCAATATTTTTTGAAAATACTGATTTTGTTTATGGAATTTGATTAAAAACTAAATCATTAAAAACATTTATATTTTTAAGGGGAATATATTATATATTTAATTTGATATAAAAAATCCCTTTAGAAAATATTATACATGAAATTCCTTCTAATGTAAGAAAATTTCCATATGTTGATTATTCAACAAATTATGTTCCACAAAAGTCGAGTTTTGATGAATTATTTTTTAGGAATTAATGAATAAGATATCCCTAAAATATATATTTATAAATCCATATATGATATTTTAGTTACACATAACTAGTAAAACCTAGATGTTAAGATTCTACTTGAAGAATTATTGGTGAATCTATGTTATAATTGAAGACAAAGCGTGTTTCCCTCAACATTATAATAGTCACATCTCATATGATTACATGATGAGCTAAAAAAAGATAAGTTGATAAATTATTGTGAAAACAAACTCATTTATTAAGTATATAAGGATCATTGAGAATTAATCAGTGTTATTTATATTAAATGGGATTATTATTTTAGTGGGATGAAATTTAATAAATACTATAAGATTTTTTAAAATATTACTAATATTCTAAATGATAATTTTATAGATAAATCACATGATCATCCATAAACATAGCCTGGAGATAATATTTGAGATAGGGAAACATAATCGATGAAACATTATAGACTCATAAAGATATATAATTTTTTTTCTAAATTAAGAATGAAAATTTTATGCCTTTGAGAGTCCTCTTTCTAAGTAACCAAAAGGATAATATGTTCAAAAAATGGATCATTTGTATTATTTTCTATATTTAAGGATTATATTTATATCTCCACTCTCATGTTACTATATGTGGAGTTTAAATTGAGAAAAACAATTATTGACATCCTAAATTTGATTAATCATCATAAATTTTAATACATAATGATTAAGTATAAATGTAATGAATCATGGGATGTATCCACTCTCAAGTAAAGAAATGTTACAAATTCATTTCTACATTATTGATCTATTTTTATTTATTCATTATTGAGTTTATTACCTGAAACCACATTCTCTATTATTTTTATGGGGTGCAATAAGTTGTTATAGTTATTTTTTCACTTTCTTTTTGAGTTATCAAATAAATTTTATGAGACACCAAATTCATAAATCAAATAATAATATTAGGTTATATTTTTTATCACTATTTCACATATAGTTATTTTTATAATAGAGAACCTAAGGCTAGAACTACAGGGTCTTGTGTGGAAAAAACATTATCTACATAGAGGATTTGATACTCATGGTGGCGACGATAGTATTCGATACTTTCACATTATGCTATTTTACAATAAGATTAACTTTATCCCATAATCTATCACATTCATGAACTAAAAAGATTAATATTTTTTTATTATCTCCATAAAAATTTTATTTTGAGAATATCTCTATAATCAATCCATAAAAGATCCCCTTCTAGACATCTCTTATATAACACTATTTTTCATAACCTCAAGAATGGAAAATATAATGTATGATTAAAACACTCAATATTAAAAAAATATCAATTTATTATAAAGCCTTATATCCCATTAATATAAAAACCCAAAGAATGGAATAAATATCTGATTAAAATGGACATAGATCAATAATATTTTTCCATGTAATCTCAAATGATCAGACATATTCTCTAGAATAAGAGTGGGAATAAATAAAATTAACAAAATTAGAAATGGATCATAAAATATCTATATAATAATGAAAAGTGGCATAATCATAAGAACATGAAAATATAAAATGTTAAGTATGTATATCATCAATTGTATCTATGAGAAAAATTTCAAACAATGATACCTATAATATTTCCACAAAATATATTATTAGAAAAGCAATGAAAACAAATATCAAAACAAAAAACATTGTAAAAATGTATTTTACATCATTAATACAGAAAACAATTGTGAAAAACGATATATGTAATCATTCAGATGAAATAGAATTGTTATGAAATCTACCAAGAATATTTTCCAAATGATAATATTTTGGGAAAATCTATCCAAAATAATGTGCACACAACACTGTTTTGTCATGAGATATAAAAAATTGAACAATGAATTTTTGTGAAATAAATATCCCTAAAAATAACATAATTTTATTGTACACATATCTATTCTTGAAAAACTCATTTACGTAACATGTTATGAGGAGCATATTGAAAAATGGGGTTTGTACATTTCCAATTAGAATCATATAAATTGACTTCAATAGTTAGATCTTATAATCCCCAAAAGTCTATCAACAATAATTAGTTTTTCATAATTTAATATTCATGTAGATTCATAAACAATTAGTCATAATGAGATAAATTGCTTACATATTAATAAGTAAATTGAAGAAAAATCATAAATGATATGTCAAAAAATATTTTTATTGCATAAAAAATGATGGTTTGAGTCACTTTCAATAGATGATTTAAAGAAGTTGAAATTGAAACATATTTCAATAATTATTTGGAAATATTTTTTTAATAATATACACATTCATGTTTATATTGTTTTCTATATTAAATGTTTAGTGGAAGATAAAATGTACAATTTATAAAAGGGGAAGTATTTTCAAAATTTTAAAAAACATCTATAAAATCATCATTATAAAAAGTGGGATAAATTTTCAATTTGAGAATAGGTAAATTTATATTTAATGATTCATAGAAATAATAAATATTTTTTACTTTAGAATAATAAAGTATAATTTTTTTGGAATATTGAATGTGGACATGGAATAGAAAAAACTCATTTGGGGAGGATGAGAATAAATCTTAACACTACAATTTTTTTGAATAAAAAATAAATTAAATAAATTGTATTGGATGTTAAAATATTATTCCACAGGAAATAAGAAATAATATAAATATAAAATCCTCAAAAGGTAGAAGAAAAAAATACTGTAAAACTACACTCAAAGAGAATTTATTATGAGCGATGGAATGACTTTGAGTTATAAAAATCCCTTAACAGTAACTTATGACTTCCATAAACAGTCTTTATCCACCTATGTTATAAATATTACATTTTTATAAGCTATTTAATAAACATATTCATATGTATTACCCAATACAATATTCAATTTTAATAATTTATTAAATGTTTATTAGTAATTTATTGTATATTTTCATTGACTAATTTTAGGGATTTTGATTATTTATTACGTGATTTAAAATGTGACTTTGATCCCTATTCACTAGTATAGATTTATTTATTTCATGATAATTGATGGTACTATAATAAATTATTTTTAGTTATTTTTAAATTTTAAATTTTAATCCACAAGTATTATATTAAAGATTCATGAGGGTGAAATCCATGAATATTTGTTTGAATAATTTTTATGGAAAACATTATCATATTATAAATGGGTTAATTATTAATAAAATATTGATAAATAATAATAACGTAATATTTTTTTATTTATTTAATTATATTATTTCAAATATTAATGTAGGGAGGTAATGGAAAAATATATATGTTGTTCCAAGGGGTTATTGCACGCTTGTATACATAAATAAAGTTTTATTTTAGTAGAGGAAAGATCAAAGGTATAAATTGATTAATATTAATATAATATTAATAAATTTTAAAATATATTAATTATTCATTAGATTTGAATCTTGAAAAATAGATATAATATAGTAATGAAAAATAAGAAACATCATCTATGTAGATGGTATTATTCACATTACATTAGAAAAATATTTTTGTTTATCATTGGAAATTGGAATTGTTTGTTAGAGTTATTTATTAATTTTTTTTAAAATTTTATAAGTAATGATTTAATTATATTATAATGAGTAAATTAAACTAATTATGAGGTATAATAAGGTTAAATTAATTAATGTTTATAGATGAGAAAATACTTATGTAGAGGAATTTAATTTTTTCTTGGAAACCTTATTACTATAAAAGGGTTTTGGAAAATATTAATCGACAAGAAGATCAAGAATGCATGGAAAGATGGGTTGGGAAGTGAACATGGAATATTAAAGGTTATAATTATTATTTAATGTGTTTCATTTAAGTGATGGTGTGAAAATCCATTTATTATTGAAGGGAGTGACATTTTTGTAAAAAAGATTTCTGAATACAACAAAGAAATCATTTTTAAAATGGCAGGTGGGTCCAAAGAGGGTAATAATTGACGGTAGTAAACATTAATGGTGATAACTAATTTATAAAATCATTTGGAAACATATTTTTAATACATTTTTGTTTCAGTAAAGATTATATATAATCCATTTACAACTTTAGATTTTATCATGGTAGCTGCTTTTTTATCCACCTAATTTATTTTTATGCATAAATATAAAATGGTCCAAATTATATAATTTTGGCCTTATTATTATGAATATGAAATAAATTTTATTAGATAAAAATCTAAAAATCATAAAAATGAATTTTTTTTAAATTTTTTTTTAACTTATGTATAAATGGTTTTATGAAGAAAATAATATATGTTGTAAAATAAAAAATACAGGCTTTAAAATTTAAAACAATATTAAAAAATGTATAATTTCACTTATAAAATAAATCATTAATAAATGGAAAGTGTTCATAAATCTTAATTCAACTTCATACCAAAATTATGTAATAAAAGTCTTGTTATTTATAAAAAACATTTTTTTCACTATTAATTATAAGATAATATTGTTTTGATAAATTCAAAAATTAAGGTGATATTTTTTTAAATCAAAATCTAAAATTTTAAAATTTAAATGAAAAAAATATAATTAAAACTGTTTTTATTGGAAATCATATTTTTAAATATTTAATCGTCCTTTTCTAATTTCATATCTATTTTTATTTAATCTGTTGTTAATATATTATTCATATCAAAAAAATTATCCTCATTTGACCATAATATAAAAATATACTTAAATTAATTATTCATAGAGGAGAAAAACCCAGTTTTATAAAAATACAACTTTAATCTAAAATGCTCTAATTATTTGGTTATCTATAATAATTGAATTCCATTGGTGCATTAGTATTACAATCATACATTATTTTACATTAAATATTGAAATGGGACAAGTGTAAAACATAATTAATTTATATAAATGACTTATTTAATTAATAATTACATATTTATATCATCGTAACTTTTACTAATATAATCTCCCATGATATCCACATAAGACCTAAGGATAAAATAATATCTTCTGGCCGAAAGAGGAGGTTGTTCCATCTATATTAATCTCATATAAATTTAAAAAATCTTGATCTAATATCATAATTGATATCAATCATAAAAAAATATCCAGACTTCTACATGGTCTTGGTTTCTTGAAAATCCATGATAACATCATTCCCTTTGATGATAAAAAAAATGATTCTCAAATGGAATACATATATTACTCTATTATATTACATTCATTTTTTTCTATAGATATTACTAAGATGGTTACATCTATTTAAAAATTATAATTTACTAACTAAATAATCTTGGTCTAATTAAATAATTTTCTTTTAAAATTCCATAGATTTTTATCAGTTTGGTGTTTCATGTGAAATAATATATTTAATATATTTTTTTTAAAAGAAAAAATAATCATAAAAACTATGTTAGTTACATCACTCTTTCGATATCTTATGTTCTCAAAATTTTAATTGTCACTTTCTAATAAAAAAAGTTAGTCATATTTAAATAATTATCATGATTGAAGATATAATTTATTTATAGATACAAACCATAGAAACTGAGCATAAATGTTTCTTTATAATGGGATTATAAAAAAATTTTATCAAATAATTTTAAACAAAAAAACCTCATGATTGAACACTATGAATCCTATAAAATAATTTATTTTTCTATGTATATTATAATAATAAATTACCTTTTTAGATTATCACATGTTGGGTAGAAATATGAAATGTTATTTCCTTAATTTTATTAATTAATTTTATGTCTATTTGTAGCCAAAAAATACATTTAAAAATTTAATAAAATTAATCTAAAATAATAAATAAAATTTTTTACATGACGCGAAATCCCATAAACTATATATTGGGATTTAATAATGATACAAATAAATGTTATCTTCAATAATTAAATCCGTAGTATTGTGATATAATTATCTTATAAAACTTGGTAAATATACTAGGATTTATAAAATAAGACACCATATAACACAAAAACAATCTAAAGTAGAGGATAAGTGTAAGTTACATACGAAGTTTCATTGTATTGATATTCATTATATAAGTTCTCATTTGATCTGGTGGGCCTAGAGGTTGCTGAAGCTTATCATCATTTTTGGCCCAAGATTTGGGCACTCAAATAGATACTACCTAAGACTTAAATGTTAATTACATTAAAATTTTAGGGGTTCTCTAGGTTGGGATTTATTTCCATTATTTTTTTTTCAATAGAACACTTCAACATTCCTTAAAATTAGTATCTTATTTCCGTTTATTTCCATAGATAAAATATATTGATGTTTTTATATACATCACTAATATATTCTTATTAAATTTTCTAATCATATAAAATTGAATCATAATTCATCTATGCTGGTTGTCAATTTAATTTCTATGAATCCCTATCTATGTATTCTTTGGTATTTATATTAGTTCCAACGTATTGATTTGTTGATCATAGTTCACATTAGATGTTTATGACTGACCATATGATTTTTCACAGTTTTTCATATCAAACATGGTTTGTTATGGGGATTATTTGTGCATTTTCCATTACATTTTTTATAAACTATGATCCCTGTAACAACCAAATGTTTTTAAAATATGAACATCATATTGGATGTCGAGTTTGACATGCACCCCTAAGCATAAAAAGTATTTTATAATTATGATACGTTTTTATATTTTTAATATTTTAAATAAACTAAATAAATTATAAAAAATTTAATTCATTTACATTGTGTATATTTTTTGTTATAAAAAAATGTGCTCCTTTTATAAATTGTATTATACCCAAGACAAGGTTTTACCGAACAATAATAAACTATTAATATTATTATTTAACAAGATAGTCATCTCCTAGAAATTAGAATGGAAGGTAGGATTCAGATTAAAAAATATTAATATATATATTTTAGAAACATTTATTTGTTATCAATTGATTTAATATAATAATAAGAGTTATTTAAAATAAAAATAATAATTTTCATAGAAAATATATTTCCCAAAAAGATAGTTAAGTTTCAGTAGAATATTATAATTTAAAATAAATTTTCAATAGTTTGAGAAAATTTATTTGAAATAGAAAAATTAGTTTTTTTGGAAATTGTAAATTTTTTGTGGATAAATTGATTTATTTAATTTTTATAAAATTTATCAATTTTTGATTAATAGTGAAAAATACTAGATTTTAATTGAAAAAAATATTTTCATCTGAATAATTTAAAAATTTTACCTATATTTTAAATGGTTTATAGTTTAAAAATAGTTTAATTATATATATATTAATTCAATATTTCCATTGGATTCATTTTACTATTTAGTTTATATCTAAAAAAATTGTTATTTTTTGAACAATTTCACTTCAAAACCAACCTTCCCGTCGTGTTTGTTAGATTAATTTTAAATTAAATTTTGATAATTTTATATGTTAAATATTTAAAAAGTGATTTATTGTTGGGAATGATAATAATTTATAGAGTATAATATGGTTATAATAATATTTTATAATAACTACTAGTGAAAAAAATTATTAATTAATTACATTGATATAGGTAAAAAACAAGCCTACATAGTGTGAAAACATAGAATATGATGTGTAAAAATGATGTAAAACATTTATAAACCCCATTCAATAGAAATATAATTTCTTTATAGCATATTTTATCAATAATTAAAAACTATTGGTCCCTGGTGACATGAAGTAACATGGTTGGAAGTCACTATTTATAAAAATTGAAAGGCTTCCACTCAACCTAGTTATAAAAGCCACCTTCTATCCTCTACAATTCACACCATCAAAATTATTTGGATAAAACATTACCTGAAAAAATAAATATTAAACTATCATCTACTCAATATATATGAATTATCTTTGGAATAAATCAAATCCTGGAAGGATTCAGTGAAAAGCAAAGGAGGATACCTCGAGGGGAGGTAAGGTTATTGAAAAAGAATCTTCATTTTATTTCATTCTACATCCACTTCAATAATTTTCAAAAAAATTTAATATATTGAACTCAAAATATTATATATAATGATATGTTTTTATGTGAAGTGAAATACCTTCAACATCACACAATTCCATCGTGTGGGTTATGAATTTGTCGATCATGTGTATAGATGACTACAACCTTATGAATTGATGTCCTTCTCTTTTTCATGACCACCTATCATGGATGTGAATAATGATGAAGATAATGTATATATAGGATATTTATAACATAATTAAACATTTTGAAATACTATATCATATATATTTTTACCTTCTAGTTTTTAGGAGATATGATAATGTCCCTCTTTTGTATGATGGACTAGCACCTCACGAGGGGATGTGATTTACCATTCTTTATAGATTCATATGAAAAGTCATAATGAAAATGTTAGTGATTATATGTTATTTAAATGATATATTTGATTTTAATGTAAATTATCATTTATTGAAGAAAATATATATCATTTTATTTTTCCCTTTTCACCCAAGTAAAGATGATAACATCATTTGTGTATGTGCGGAATACAGACTTTATAAAGTGATGTGACTCTATTTTCTTCACTAAACAAAAAGTATGATATATAAAATTATATTATAAGGAATTTATATATATATATATATATATATATATATATATATTAAATTACAGTTATTATTTGAAGTTAAAATAATACTTATCACTTTTCCATAATGTTCTTTGAAAAATGAAAACGTTTCTGATGCGTACAGAGGACCTACCATCTCAATGAACATAACATACTTCATATTACAGAACAACTATTCATGATTGTTTTTAAAAGTAAAATTGACATTAAATTATTTTAATTATTTTATTATTATTATTATGTATTTTTTATATGTAGAAAATACGTGAAATATCCCAATATTTCATAACGAAACACGCCTGAGAAAAGGAGACAATTAACACGAGAAACAATGAAAAAAAAATCACATATCATTATCAAATGGGTCATAAGATGTATTAAAAGGATCATATATGAAATTTAATAATACTAAGTATTATTATATTGTTATGAATATAATTTATTTTATATAATGTATATTTTTATTCTTTAAATGTAATTTCATTAATAATTCATTATAAATGGCATTATATGTTTTAATTTTAATTATTTAATCTAAGATGATTTGAAATAAAAGTTACTAAGTGGGATTTAATTTCATACCATATTTTTTGTTTTTTGGTTATACTTACTATTCATTGTCATTTAGATTAAATGATTAAGCATATAAATACCTTAAAATACTTATTGGGGGTATTTACACATGTTTTTTTCTAGATTTATAGTTTACACACATAATCAATTCATTGAATAATTCTCACATTACTGTTATTATCAATTCAAATATTTATTCCTTAATTTATTTCAAAAAGATATAGTTTATTCAAGAATTTTAATAAAATTAAATTATTTTTCAATTATTTAATAAAACATTTAGTTTTCTTATCCCTTAGTTATTAATGATATTTTTCAAAAAATGGTACCATTTTATTTCATGTTATTAATTAACAATTATTGATAAAATATTTTTTGGCATATAAGAATTCATTTCCTTCTTCATTCAGAAATATATTTTATTGATATATTTTTTAAATTATTTTCAGTTTGTTTATTCAATTGAAAATGATTCATTAGTTTTTTTACACGTTTTTCATTATTAATTTTTTTTTCAAGTGAATCTTTGTGTATTTTTCTAAACAAGTCACTTTTCAAATATTTTTACCATGATATTGAATATTCATTATGACATGAAAGGAATTAAAAAAAATACATAAGAATAATTTCTTTAAAATATATTTCTCATGTTTGTAAGATCATCTTTAATGATTAACTTTCATAATATTCTGGATAATTGTGGTGTTTGGAATTGATTTTCAAAGGAATATATTTTGAAAATGTATTCCAAAATGAAAAATATATTTTCCTCAATAAAATTTTCAATAAAATTTATATTTTTATTCATTACTGAAAAAACAATTTTGTTTTACTCCAATAATTGGTGTATTTTGATACTATCCTTATTCTTCCTCAGGACGGTTTATTATTATTGTTTCCAAGGAATTTATTGTCATTCGCTTCCTTGATTCATTTATGTAGTCATTATCTTGGTTTTTAATTATTCACTTTCCTATGGACATTAAATTTCTTCTAAATATTATTATTATTATTCGTGGATATATTTATTTTCTAAATCATCTACTAGTTTTACATAAAATATTTTCATGTATAGTAATTTGATTAGCTGGGGTATATTTATATGTAAATATCCTTTAAATAATATATGTATTTAAAGATAAGGAATTTTTTTTACAAATTCGATAGATTATTCAACATAAGAGGAATTATTTAGATATGAAGTATATGGGTTTGGGATAAGTTAATGTAAGACCCTCAATGGTTCAATAATATTAGGGGACTAATAATTTGGCTATCCTCTACTAATTATGTTTTTATAAAACACGTTTTAATCCATATTGAGGATAAATATTTATAGTAAAGTTATCATTTGATTGGGAAACAAGATATCCCAAAATTATGAATTACATCTATTCAGAATTTTGTTATTCTTAACCTTGAGATCTTCACTATGTTAAATTATATGGTTCATTTAATTCACATTTAATTTATGAAATAGATTTGTTATAATATATTTAACTTTTAATATTTATTAGTTCTTATATTAAAATGTTTTCCATGTTCATTAAATGGAATGTGTATTCATTTATTTAACATTTTTTATATATTGTTCTTATTGACGGTTGCTGTTGTACTTAATTTGTATTAATAATTTGAGATCCACCTTACATTGTTTCCTTTCCCAATCAATCCAGGATTATTTTATGACTTATATTGAATGATATTCTAGAGGGAATAATGTTATTGTTGAAAAAAATTGTTATAATTTTTCTACTCAAATTTAATCTGTCAATTATGTATTTATCTAGTTCACAAATACCACTAACCTTATGAATCAGTAAGAATGTGACACATTTTATCGTTTTCCAATGTAATTTAGTAAGAAATTGGATTTTTGATTCTAGTTTTAGGGTCATTATAGTTGGTATGATATAAATTTTAGTAAAAACATTGAAAACTATATCTAGTAAAACATTAATTAGGGAATATAACCATTAGAAATATGTTCATGATAATTATTATAGGCCATTATAAGTATATGTTAAGTTTTTTTACTAGAAATTCATAAAAGTCTGGTAACTACATGTGGAAATTGTTTCTCCATAGATGTACATTGTGGCAATAGCTTAAAAAGGTCATGTCACACTTGATTCAAGCATTCCCTGGTATACAAAAACTAGCCATAAAGTGCACCATGTTTGACAAACCTAAGGGATATATCTATGATAATCCTTATTTTTTACAATTGATGATAAAACATTCTGATAGATTATGAAAAATAATTAATTCATTTAATCCTATGGTATCATTGATTTAAGATAAGTGGTAATGATTTAGACATCCTATTATAGATTATATAGCTAGACCTTATACCAAGGAAGTAACATTGTTGAAACAAAATGGGTGATTAATTTTTGTATTAGGATTCAACAATTTAGTTGTAGAAGATTATTTATCTATGGTATTTTTGATTTAAGAATCATGAAACTTATATGTAATGTGTTAAATTTTATAATAACATAAGTCTTTATTATGAAAAGAGTTATGGATACCCTGATGGGATATTGAGTTTATGATTGATCATAAGTTCAATTTCATTGATCCCACTTTTTATATATTATGTTTTAGGTATGTCACATGATTTATAAAATTTTGGGAAACATTTATTATAAGAATAATGGAAAATTATTTTTGAGGAATAATTTCATTATATTTTATAGAATTTAGTTTAAAGGTTTTGAAAAAAACGAGCGTTTAAAGGATCATTAATAAAATTTAATAATAGTAAAATATGTTTATTGGAATTTGTAAAAAAATAAATAAATAAACAAATAAATTCAATTAAAAAAATTAATAAAAATGTAATTTAATTATTAACATTATTTGAAGGATATATATCATGTTTTTAATAAATTATATATATTATATTAATATTATTTTAGAAAAATGAAAACAAACTTGGTGGGTCCAAACTAATTAATGTAGTAAAGGTGGTGTCTCTTGAAACCATGACTGAAGGATGATAAGTGCCTATGACTTACCACCAGCAAAATTAATGTACTAGTTTATATATCATTTCTTATGTTATTAAATTTGATTAATATATATTAATAATGAACTTGTAGTATTAATTTGGAGGTATAAAAATTAATTAGTTTACCATCATGGATTTGGAAAATATATAGAGATAGAAATAATGAATTTTTTATCTATTATAGATCATATAATATGGTAAAAGTATATTTATTTCTTTTATAAAAAAAATCATTTTTGGATAATCCTATCATTGATAAAGGGATCAATTCACAAGAAGTTGATTAAATTATTTTTAAAAAATATATTGTATCATGTAAGTTTATTTACTTCTATTCTTGGACTGTAAACCATTTAATAAGTATTAGAAAATGGATATTGAAAATAAATTCTATCATATTACATTCATTTATAATTATATCCATGACCTTTTTACACATATTAGATTTATTTCCTTGAGGAATATATATTCCCAATGATTATTTAATTTTTTATGATAAATCACCACAATCACTATATATAACTATTTATGATTTTCATCGATGTTCTGGTCGTCACCTTCCATTGATGTTCTCTTACATAGAAACTCAGTCATGGCACATTCTAGATGACCCACATAATTCCTTTTGTCTCTATTTAAAGGGATATTTTGTTAACTATTTTTATATTCTAGATGGTGTTTTTTCATTCTTATGATCAATGAGCACATATGTTTGCATTCCATGGATTATATCTATTTTTGAAAAATCATAAAATATCAAACCATTTATTATTGCAGTCGAGATAAAATAATGATAGAAACATTTATTAAAGGTGCGGATAATTTAATACCCTGAAATTTAAAAATATGTGAATCATATTCGTTAGGGTGTATGACATGCAACACTAAGCATATAAAAAATATAAAATCATGATAATTTATGATATATTTAACCTTATTAATAAATTAAATAAACTATATATCTTGAAATTAAAGAAACCCTGTGTTTAACTTGACTTACATGACACAATGAGTTACATTGATAGCTTGTGCTACATGCCTTATCGAATTTTACCGAATAATAATATACTATTAATTTTATTATTTAACATGATAGTTATCGCCTAAACATTGGAATTTATGGATTGACTATGATTAAATAGTTTATGAATATACACATTTAACACATAATATTTTTATATCTATTAATTATAAATAATAATAATAATTTAATAGAAAAATAAAATGTCTTTAGAGAAACTATATTTTAATAAAACAATTTTAAGTTTCATTTTTCACATATAATTTTAAATTAAAATTTTAAAATTGCAAAAAAAATTGAAAAAATAAATGTAATTTTTTAAATAATAATATAAATATTAACTTAGAGTGAATTTCCAGGATTTTTAAGATATTTTACATTATGATTAATAGTGAAAAATACTGAATTTTTGTTGAAAACTTCATTTTAATTTAAATATTTTACAATGTTAAATTATAATTTGAATAGGTTTTAATGTATGAATAGTTAAATTCAATATATATATATTAATAAAATTTATTTAATTATAATCATTTTCAAATTGAATACTCATATAAAAACATATTAAAATTTCTATCATTTCCACTTTAAAAACCCTTGTTCCGATAATTTATACGGGACATATTTAAAATTAAATTATAACACCTATATGAGTTGAATTAAAAAAATGGATTCCATCTTTAAAATAACAAAAATATATAGTATATAATTATGTAAAATTATTTTTTCACTATAATTATTTTTTAAAAAATGAAAAAATTATTATAGTGATCAAGGAAAAAACAAGGTTACTCAGTGGTTAAACATAGAATATAATATGTAATAATGATCTAAAACTTGTCTAAAACTAAATATATAGAAATATTTAGACCTGATACCATATATTATTTATAATTGACCATTATTAGTTCATGGTGACATGAAACAATGATGGTGGAATTCACTCTTTCAAAAAGTTACAAGTGTTCCACTAACCTAACTTATAAAAGGCCACACATCCCCCCCCCCCCACATTACTCTTTCAATCAACATTGGTTCGACCAAGTCCTTATAAAATCAATTCCCAAAAATATCTCCCTTAATCTGAGAAATATGTTCATGGAAATAAAGTAATCCGACGAAGACATTAGTGAAAACATAATAAGGATACTTGAAACAGGGGTAATGTTCTTCAATAAGAATCATTATATTATTTACATCTCCATATCATTCAATTATTGTAAAAAAACTATGATATAAAAAACCTAGTATATTCCATATAACAATATTTTTTATGTATATTCTATGACCTAAAATTGAAATCACATCCATCAAATTTGTTATAAACTAATCATTTGTGTGTATAGTGAACTACCGCTTAGCGAGTTGATGTCATATTTTTTCCATTATCGTCTGTCAAGGTTGTATATTATGATTTATATAGGGTATTTATATGATATTTATTTCATATTTATACCTTTATACTCACTGTATCACATATATCATTTTTTAGGGAATTTCGTAGGAGATATGATAACATCGCTCGTGTGTATAGTGCACTACCGCCTCTCAAGGTGATGTGATTCTTCTTTCACGAGCACTTCACTTTTAAAGTGATAAAGATAATGTTATTGATTATATGTCATATATGTTAAAAAATTATTCAATTCATCACATATTTATAATTTTTCATGGATAACTGTTATATCATTTTCTTTCATTACTTTCCACTCATGTAAGGAGGATAACATGTTTCTTGTACGTGTGGACTACCGCCTTGAGGAATCGACCTGCCACTATTTTCACCACTAAAAAACATTGATGATATATACAATCATATATTATAGTTTTTACAATATCATGGTCATTATTTAAAGGAAAAATATTATTTACTACATTTTTATAAAGATCATTGAAAAATGATAACGTCGGCCACATGTATGTACGACCTACTGTCTTTAGGGTTGTAACATACTTTATTATCATAACCATCATTTATGATTTTTAAAAAATAATATTTTTTGTAAAATTATTATAATTATGTAATGGTTATTATTCAATATATGATAAAACTACATAATATTCACAAGAATTCATTATTTCACAATGGAACATGCATTAGAAAAAAAAAGGAAATTTATACTTGAAACAAAGAAAATAATTAATTATCATTAATGAACAAGTTATAAAATTTAATAAAATGGCCATATATGATTTTATAAATTTTAATATGGTTATTTAATTCTTTAATAACATATTTAAATTACTATATATGAGGTTAATGTATGTTCAAAAAAAAATGCAAAATATTAGGGTTTCTTCTCAATTTCATTTCCTTGAGGAATATTGTGTTGTTATGAACCAAATTTATTTTTATAAGAATAAAATACTACCAAATTGACTTGTAATATTATGAATAATTCATTATTAATGGTATTTTATGTTTCAATTTAATTATTTTATATAAATGTATTTTTCAAAGTGTTACCAAGTGGTAAATAATTTCATTACATAATTTCTTTTCATTTGGTAATGTGACTTCTTCATTTTCATTGATATTCAGGGATTATTTGTATAATTAATATATAATATATATTGATTATTTTATGGTTGTTTTAAGTGTATTTATATTTTATATAGATAATAAATTATCTTATTAATTTTTACGTTGATGTTATAATCATTAAAAGGATTTATTTATCAATGTCATTCTAATTGAGATTATTTATTCTAGAATCTACCTGAAAGGAAATTATTTAATTTCTATTTTATAAACCATTTAATTATATTATACACTGATAATTCATCATTTTTTTTGAAATAGTAGTAAATATTTTCCAATATTTGGAAATTAAATTTTTATAAAATATTTTTTTTGAAAATTCGACATCCTTTCTTTATTTGGTTGAAAATCAACTTCTTCAAAAACAATGATTTACAAAAATGTTTTCATCCTTTAAAATGAATTGTGAAAGCTATTTTTACCAATTTTATTTTTTTTATAAATATATTCAATGGAACCTTCTTATTATTTTCTAATGAATAAAATTTAGAACTATTTTACCATGAAAAAGGTATGTTCTTTTTGGCATGTGTAGAATTACCCATAAAAATACTTCCATTTCATTGATGCTTCTTTTCAAGTTAATAAAATTATTTTAAAATATAATTTTATATTAATATTCTTCAGATATATTTCCCTTTAAAAGTTATTTTCTTTTGAAATGATTTTCAATATTTTCAACAATAATAAATTTAATAATATTTTTATTTTATTTTTTTCAAAAATTTCAAAAAATATTTTTTATTTCCCCAATGGGTAGTTTTTTGATAATATCCCCAATGCTTTTTTTATATATTTTGATTATTTTTAATTTTAAATGTATTGAAATTTACTTCCTTTATTCATTTTTCTAGTCATTAAATTTTCCTTGAATTATTAATTTTCATATTGACACTAAATTTCGCTTAAATGTAAATACTTTTTTTGACACAGATTTGTTTATTTCAGAATCAATATAATATTTTTTACATATGGTTTTTAGAATAATAGTTATTTTATGAAATGGTAAATTTTAATAAATTTTTATTCTTTATTCTATATGTTTATTTAATAATAAGAAACATTATTTATGAATTTAATTGATTATTGGATATATGATGAATGCTTTAGAATTGTAATAAATAGGTGGGGTAATGGTAAATATAAGCCCCTTGATGCATTGATAGTCTCATGGGATGAATTAGTTTTCTATACTTAACATAGTGGGGTTTTACCAAACATGTTTTAAACCATCCTTAGGATATATCCTAATGGTGAAGGCATCATGTTCATAGGAATCATGATGTCTGATAATTATGCATTACCTTTATATATAATTCAATTATTATTACAATTGAAATTTTTAGCGTGTTATATTTATTGAGGCATTTCATTTTTTTTGTTGATTAAAAGTAATGTGTTATCAATTATATATCTTTCCATGTTGTTTTTCCATACCTCACCCTGATATTAAAGTTATTTAATGGGAATTTGCTTTCATTTATTCCTCATTATAAATTGATTGTCTTGATTTAATGCTTACATTATACTTAATCATTACTTATTCTTTGATCCCACCCATAATTAGTTCATTTACAATTTATTCCATGAAGAGTACATTGATATTTAGGGATATCCTTCATGGAATAAATTATTCTGAAAAAAATTATTTTGTAATTTTTATTTAAATTTAATATGTGAATCATGAATATATCTAGTTTACCATAACAATTAAAATATCCGACCCCTTTGGATGTGATTCATTGTATCTTATCCCTTTGTAATGTAGTATGAAAGTCACTATGGGATGCTGGTTTCGTGCTCACCATATTCCTCATATTTCAATCAAATTAATAAAATAATGGATCAATGAAGATACAAAATATTTATTTAATAGGTATATTAAAAACAAACATTTATCATAAATTAATTTATGAAAAATTAAATATTTTACCAAATATAAATTTCTATTTTTTATTTTAACATAATCATTTTTATTTTCCATTTAGATCTATAAAGAAAAAAAAATAAAATCCATCATGACGGTTCGAAAAGATTGTTCGAAATAAAAAATAATATCCCCCATTTGCATCAAATTAGTCACACATTTAATTCTCTTTCACATGAAAATAGTATAGACTGAGTTAATAATAAACATTCCCTTTTCAATGTTTCAACCCAAGGTCAATCTATTAAAAATCCCGAATGCTCACAGTTTTATCTAGATAGGAATTCCATATATATGAAACTATAAAATGATAAAATTTCTTATATTTTAGGATTTTATCCTAGACATAGACTTATCCATAGGGATTTAATAAAATTTCTCTGATAATAATCCTAAGAAATTACTATAGTAATACCCAAAATACCTAAAAACTACGATGATATTAACTGAGGAACCCCAGATCTGGGCCCCTCATTTTGGTGCTAATAAAACATTATATATACATATTCATGAATTCCATCTCCAGCAAAAGAAAAATTTTATACATTCATATTATATTATTTCACATTAAGATTCATTTTATTTCATAGTAAATCCCACAAAAAACACTAGACTAGAATTTTATTTAGATATTTGTAATAAAAAAATCATTTTGCCAACATGTCCTTATAATCTCACCATATATGTTCCAATTAAACACATATCTATGGTTAACATGGTCTTCATAGCCATGGGAATGGAAAAAAATATTTCTGAGAAAACAATCTTACGAAGGGATAAAATATATTAATGTGCTTTGATATTTTATATCATAAAAATAATTCTAGATATATTGAGAAAGATATGATTAAAAATTATATGATACAATTATTTTTTTCTAATTATTCATAAATTATCGAAAACAATTTCTAGAATATGTGCAGTGAAACATCTGAAAATATAGATGATCCATGGATTGGGACATTATAACATGAGGATGAAGTGTGAATAATATTACGTATATGTAATCATATCATTATGATAATGATTATCATAAATTCTATACACATAAAATCTTGTTAAAAAAAGAAACTCATAATCATATACACACAAAAAACTTTTGAAAAAAGATATCAGCAATCCTACCCACATTACAATCATTAGAATAGAGCTACTGAAATAAATTTACAGAAAAAACATATGAACAAAGCTATCGGAAATCATTCCCAAATACGAAATATTTTGAACAAGTATATCAATAATTAAGCCCCCTCTATGAACATATGAATAATGCTTCCCACAATGATTTCTACACAACAACATTTTATAAAGAGATATAAAACATTTTTTAATTATTTTGGTGGATATATGACCCCATAGAAAACATGATGATAAAATATATTCCCATATTCAAAAAAACAGTTCTATATAATATCATGATGATATGTTGGAATGAAAATAAGATTCGTAACATTTGTTAATTGAGTAAATAAATTACCAAATTAGGTAGATCAATTGATATTGTATACTGAATCACCAAAATGGAGTATTTCACAAGGGAATTTATTGTGTGACTCATAAATCCCTACTATAATAGAGATTAATATTTAGAATAATTTGAGGAATGTGGATGGGTAATCGTACAAGTGTTTTCATAAATAATTTCATACATTAGAAACATAATATTAAAGTCCACTTTTAAAATATTATGTTAAGAAGATGAAAATAAAAATCCTTTAGATATGTTATTTGTAAAAAATTTCTATAATTCATCCTTCAAATTTCTTCATATTTTTCTCATGTAAATGTCGATTTAAAGATAAAATATATGGTTGGGAAATTAGATAACCTTTAAAAATAAAAAAATATAATTAAAATCAACATAATAATCGGTGTAATAAATATTCAACATGAAAAAAGGAAAAGGGGAATATAAATATAAATAGAAATAATAAATATTTGGACGCAAAAATAATAATGAATAACATTGATTTAATGGGTGCATATTGACATGAAAAAAAGGTTCACATTTGGAGAGGATGGAGATTATTCCAAACATCATTCAATTTTATATAGAATGAAATCCATCGAAGAAGAATAATTTGATTTGAAATTGAAATTTTCTAAAAATTATGGATGACTATAAATGTCATATAATCTATTGGTAACAAAAAACTTAATGAAAAACCATTTTCAAAGTGAAATAATTACAAATCATAAAAATCCATTGAGTCAAGAACACCCCTTACTATTTACTTTTTACTTCCATGAAATATCATTAAAATACTATATAATAAATATAATTTTATTAATGAACCATTTAAAAACATTATCCCTATTAATTTTCCAATATAATATTGAGTTAAAATAATTTATTATATGTTTATTAGTTTGTTACAGATTAACTCCATTATCTGATGTTAGTGATTTTGATCATTTACTCAGGATTTAAAATCCCAATATCGATCATCGTTATTTAATACTAAGTTCATAATTCCTAAATTATATGGGGTACCATAATTGATTCCATATAATCATTTATATAGTTTTAATTTATTGATATGATATTTTATTCAAGATTCATAATGGAAGAACCTATGCCCTTCTTTTTTAGTAAATTATGTCAAACAAAACCTTTATTATAAATAAAAAATGAAATTTTGATAAAAATTTTATGAATCCATAATGATTTTATAAAATCTATTGTAATTCAATAAACATAATTTTGGAATGATCCCTGTTTTTTGGTTGTGAAAAATGAAATACCGCTTTCAATTAAGGGGGTAGTTCACACATAAAGAGAAACAAAGATTTTATTTCATAATGAATGGAATGAATATATAAATTGATGTATACATTAGGATTCCTAATAATGTAATAAATATAATATTTGTTAATAAAAGTTTCCTTTTTATCCAACCATCCTTAGTTTTCATAACTAATAAGTCACATCGTGCAGGTAAGTGGTTGTCCAAACAAAACTAGAAAGGATGTTTCATTTTTCAATGGATATGGGGAAGATATAAGAAGGTAATTCCATCAATTATTTTTTTACAAATACCAGTAATAAAAATTTAAATTTTTTAATGGTTAATATATATTTTTGAAGAGACACAGTAAGATAAATTAGAAGAATTATTATATTGGAGAAAATAATTTTGTGGAAGAATCTCAATTCTTCTTGGAAATATTCACAATTTAAAAAGGTATTAAGGAATATCTTCAAAAAAAACTAAATAACATGGGATAATATTTTTTTTAAATCGAAGAGTCATAGTACATTGATAATGACTAAATGTTGATCTATTTTAGCTCTACTGGTGATGTATTATAAGAAGGTATCAATATTGGACACATACCTGGAATGAGGTTAATAATAATCTCTAACTCACTCAATTGAGGAGTCCGAGAGAAATAAAATTAGAAAATGTTAATAAAGTCTTAATTAATTGAGAGAAGATAAAAAATATAAGTGACTTCATTGGGAAGAAATGTTATAAAAAACTCATAAACTAGTAGCATGAAGTTTATGAAAGCAGAAGACCATAGATCCCACAATTCCAAAAACCCATGTAAGCTTCCACTATACATAAGAAGTCAGACAAAAAGATTATAAAAATCAACATTAGCACGATGAAAATTACCGAATCCATCCCAATGATATTGTCAAATAGATATAGATTGAGAATAAAAAATTACCAGAATACCTATGCATCCGGTTTCAATAACTCATAAAAAAGACATTAAAATCCCTTCTATTTCATATTTCCCATAAGCATTGTTTCCTACATAAAAAGGAAATGACATCTATTGTATCATCAATAATATTAATAAATTTTACATATATAAATGTCTATGATGAAACAATATCAAACAATGAAACTACATTCAAAGATATTGTAAGGATGAAATCCGGGCTGGGATGAATTTCTAGGTTACTGTAGTAGGGTACTATAACAGTACTGTAGTAGCAGCGGGACTGTAGCAGTGGTGGCACTGTAGCGGTGGAGGCACTATAGCAAGGTACTCTAGTAGCGGTGGCTACTATAGCAGGTACTGTAGCAGCACGAGAACTGTAGTAGTATTGTTCACTGAGGGGTCATTTGGGCCAAAAAATGGGATTTCAAGCCTTGTATTCATGCCACTTGGCCTTGGGTCTTCAGGCTATATAATGGGTATCCCTCTACCCATAATAAAGAGGTATTTTATTTAAATAATAAATTGAGCCTTTGGCCCCAACATTTATGAAAAATGATAAAACATCTCAATATTGTTGGACCTGAATCTACCTCTACTAGAAACTCATATATTGTGTAAATGTGTTTGTATTTTAATTCCTATGGATGGATCCTTATATTTGTTGTTGTATTTTCCTATTCCATAGTAGCCTTCGTATTAAACAATCCTAGAAAATATCAAGGTGTAGACAATGCCTGACAAAAAAATTCAAATGACCATAACAACCACAAATGTTACTATTTATTGTAGGTGATGGAAAATTAAAACATGTGTATCTATTCTTCCCACACTAATATAAAGTCATAATAACACCACTAGCTGTAACTAGATGTTCTGAAGAGCTCTGTTACCAAGAATCACCTTCACCAATCTAGTGAGTATGATTCATATACTTCTCAGATCCATCTAGTCATTCTTTACATCCTAAAGTACAAAAAAATCCATGTAAGAATTTGTTTTGGTGTATTCGAACACCAAATGATCTCAATACCATAAATAGTTGAGTTTTAGAGACATCTCCATCATTAGTGACTTTGGAAGAAACTATGGGAAGAATAGTTTCTTAAAACCCTTCATGTTTAAGCCCGCATGCCTGTCTGGATGTACCATAGAATCTAATAGTCTCCTACTAGGACCCTCAAGTCTGAATTTTATGCACTTCATCTCGATGATCATATGTGTATATAGAAAGACTAAGATATGATAACTATAATCATTTTATCCCCTTTTACTCTTGAGGTTCTTTGTACCATTAATGGAATATGGATTCTTGTTTCTGAACACCTGAGATCTATCTATTTCTCCTATATCTCTTGGATTTTCCAAAAAAATATACTTTATGAGCTTCTGGTTCTTTTTAATACATGGAATACACCACCTGAATGATGGCCTTGATATAGATCACATCCATTGAGGTATTCCCTTGAGGATCAATGCCACACCCTTTTGAGGAGTTATAAGAACACATTTTAGATGCATATTATTGAACATAAAAACTAATAAAATAATTAGAAAATAGATAAATATTAATTTAAACAAGAAAAACAATAATAAAAAACTGAGATTAATATCAAAAACTCAAATCAAGAGATAGAAATCCCGATATCCCATGGAAACTTGAGTCTCATTACCAAATGTGTAGATGAGGAACTCAGCACAATATAACACTCATGTCTAGAAAATCCTATATTCATTCTTCCAAATATCATAAGGAATGTATTCCTATGTTAAAATATATATTTTACACAAAAATATAATGAAACTAACTTAGATACCCACTAAATCCGGTACCCAACCCAATCCTCTATAAACATGAATGGTGTTACCAACCCCCATGGGATAACATATTGCATATAGGCATGAAATAAAAAACAAAGGGAATGATTTCACCAAAACATTAGTAAAAAAATATCACATTTATACAACATAGAAATTAGTGAAAATTGTAAATATAATATTTAACAAAAAATATGAGAAACTAAGATACTGAAGACTAGAGAAAGTCTCCAATAATAGTTTGAAACAATAAGTACTAAAAAAGGGGAAAACCAACTACTCCATGTGATAGCTTCAAGAGACACCCCTAATCTCCCATAAGCTACCCATATAAATTGATAGAAATGTCAGAGCCTCATGATGGCACCATTATTTTCCCATCATAAAATTATACACAAATGTCTACAAAATTCCGAATGTGTACGTATGGTGTGAGATAAAATTCTCAGTAGGACCCCACCTAGGTGTTCTCTTTTTTGAATCCAAACAAAAATCAAATCATGATAACCTTTTTAAAAAATAGGTGATGATAATAGTTTAACATTTTTTTAAAATAATTGGAAAATAGTTTTATTTCTCATTTTTATGAATTTCAAAATAATTGTGGTAAATCAGTTTTAAATTATTTCATATTAAGATATAAACACATATATTTAAATTCAAAACAAATAATGCATAAATATCATATCATATCCATGATAGGAATATTTTAAAAGTACAAAGCAAAATAATAAAAAATCATTCAAGAAGAACTTGTAATATCACACCAGGGATCATATATATCCAGGATATGTATGAATGTATTAAATAACATTGTAAATAATTTACACATCATGACTCTATATATATTCCTCATATCTAGATTGGTGAGGAAGAACCTAGAATGCGAAACCCCAATATGTGAAACAAGTCCCTTGAATATCATTCCTTGAGTGAAGAAGGAATCTCCCTGGTAAAACACTCCAATATTGGATGAAATATATTAATATAAAGTACAACTAAGAAAAAATGGATTCCCATATTTTCTATTTTCAAACAAGTTTATCAAACTATTTCCCTAAAAAAAATTTAAAAACCATTTAAAAAAATATGCCAAAATGTTTTGAAAAATAATTTCCCATTTGCAAATACCTCCGGAAAACCATCATTTATGAAAACCATATTTCATAGAGAAAAAAATCATTTATATGATGAAATTTAATTTAATAAAATAATTTATAAAAAATAAAATAAATTTCGTTCACCAACACAGGATAGAGATGAAACAACCCGCAACTATACTCGAGCTCGCACATGCCCAGAACAGTGTCTACCAACAAGGAATAACAAAAAAATAGGAAATATGGCCCTTTAACCAAAATAAACATCATATACATGATTCAATTATAAAAATGGTTAATGTAGAAGAGTAAAAACACATAAATCAAGAGCTCACACCCACCACACTAGGTCCAACATAGATTTTCCCACAGAACATGTTTTAATATATAAGAAATAATATGAATCATCAACAGATACAAACTAATCCATTAATTCAATGAAATAGTGCAACCATATTCATTGTAAAAAATGAATATAAAATAATTTATTACCTACCCTGATACAATGAATCTTTCCAAGTGATCTGACACTAAAAGAATACTTCTGGATCAAATAAAGTCTAAATAAATCATAAGATAAGGGATATAGGTTAAGAGAATGTAGGGATGTGAAATATTGAATGAAAAATTTTCTAATACAACACCATAATATCCATACTCTTAATAGTTACTGGATATTAATCACGATTACACATTTTGTAATCCATGGGGCTCATATATGAATGAAAATATGAGAATTTTTTTAAAACACTATCTTTTAATATTACACATTGTGTTACCATGGCATGACATGTATGCCTTTCACAGTATGTACAATGCCACCCATTTTTTTCAGGATAAAATTTTCACATTGTGTATTCCATTTAAATTCCATGTAATCACCTAACACACAACATAAAATCCCTCTTTTCTCACAAAACACCCAATCCAACTCGGGAATTCTCCATGCTCGGGGTGAACATCACAAATCCGTTAAAAATTTATTCCTAGATTCCATTAATTATAAAAAATATGGATCCCTAAAAATTAGGTCAATTTTACCAGAAAAGTTTCTATTTCCTATGAAATCTCTAGAGGTATGCGATTAAATAATAAAACTAGAAAAGGAAAAAAATACATGAATGTTTTTAATGGGAGGTAACCACTAATCACCAGAAAATCCTATTTAAAAAGAAATAAAAAACAAGACAATATTTTAAAGATGGATCCAAAAATGATTTTTTAAAAATCAAAATTCCAAAATTTAGTAATTTAATAATTAAATGGAAACATAATATAAAATAAATTTTTTTATTTAAAAATGATTTGGTACAATATTTACATTTTTTATATTATTTCCTATAAAATATTTATTAAATAAGTAATAATATATTATTTAAATAAATAGAATATTTTTTCATAATTTATCCATAATATATATAGTTATTTAAAATAAATATTCATAGTGAATAAAAATCCATTATTTTGATAATGTACATTTTATAGTATAACATTTTAATAAAAAATGTATTTCAAATACAAATTGATTTCTATTAGTGAAATTGTTTTAAAAACGAACCTTATATTTACTTAAAATGAAAAATGAGAAATCAATTAAAAGAAAATTATTTATAGAAATAAGATTATAAATTAATAATTACATGATATATTTTCATATCCTATACTTAAAAAATATGTAAATATCTCTATATAAGACCTAAATAAATGATAAGATCGATTGGTAGTCATTGGTGGTGGTCCTTCTAGAATGGAATTCGTTGAAATTTCAAAATGATTATACATCTCTCAAAAATTATTTTTCTCAAACAATAATTATCGTGGATCAGCTTGTGGTTGATATAGCATACACCCTATAGAAGCTACCTTCTATAAAATCGCAGATAAAATACCTCCATTATGAATATTTCTACATCGTGATGCCATTTCCTTCCATTTTATACATAGATTTCAAAATTTAGGCACATTTACTTATGAAATCTAATTTTATATAAATATAATAACAATCCAATTATATAAATATATTTTAATTTATGGAACTAACTCGAATACCCAAGTCACCAAATACTTGATCTTGCTCTTATATGGCCTGAAGGGAAATCCAGATCCCCACGGGTTGTTGACTTAAACCTGACATTATAAAAGAGTGAAAATGGAATGTATTTACCATATAATATTTGAAGAAAAAATGTCACTAGTCAGTATTCCCAACACTTTAAAGAGATAATGTACTAGAAACAATTGGTATAAAAAACCGAATGTAGTATATCATAAAATTTGATGGTTTTTAATAAGATCAAATATAAAACATCCCATGAAACATGTGGATGAAATATTCATCATTCACCACCATCATCACTCCATGGTCTAAAGGATCAAGAACAATGACCACCTATATGTGTAATTTTCCCATTTCTCATAACTGGTGTAATAATTTCTACACACATCTAATGGAAAGGTATGTTGTGTGACATAAATCCCCATAGGGTATCTCTATGTGTTCCTTAATCAATACTGAATCAATTAATCATGATCTATATTACATTAAATAATACAATCCATGGAATTAAAGTTTCATATTCCAATATAAAATAAAATATTATTTAAAAAAATGGTAGGTATATCAAAAAAACTTTAATATGGGATTAAATTAACATTTTATATGAAAACTTTTCTATAAATAAAAAGATGAGAATAATTTTTTTAACAAAAAAATGAAATATATATCAAATTGAAAACATTAAATTAAAAACCCATTTATGAAAGTGTCTTGGAATATTAGTTTACTAGTTAATTGGATTATATGACATATTATAGTGATCATGGATCTAGACAGGGGTGCACACTCATATACAACTCAATCATGAAAACTATCACTAGATGTTCACACCCCCCCCCTCAATGAAAACCATCATGGGATGTCATTCCATTATTGCATTAGTATCATTTTTCATTGTCAATCCATTTCAATAGGGTCGTAGTCCCAACATGCATTCCCTAGATACCACTAATTCTCCAAGATAACTTGTTAGTAAAAAATAAATCTACCATATTAGAAATAAGTAATTTCAAGACATTTCGAAATATAATTGTCCATGTTTAGTTTTTAAACACACATTTTCCATTTCTTTTAAAATTAATATATTTTTTAATAATTTCTTAAAATTTAAAATCACTTTTCAATTTAATCCAACTTATCATGACCAATATTGAATAATTTCATCAAATTTATTTCTAAATTAAGAAACCATTTTTCATAAATTTACCCCACAATTTAAAATCCTTTAAAATTGTTGGTTTTCTTAATTTCCCTACAAATTTTTAATTGATGATCGAATCATCTAAAATCATTTTTTAAAATAATATAAAATCAAATTTCAATTTAACTAATACTTTCTTTTCAATGTTAGGTTACAGAATTATGGAACCAAAATCTTCTAAAAAATACACATATCATAACCCATATTGGGGCTCACCAATAATGAAAGAAGGTTTGAAAGATCTATTAAAACAGTATAGAATACACATCTAAATAACATTGAGTTTCTATCAATAAATCACATGATGATATATCAATCTATAAGGGGGTAGAAAGAGAGATTGTATGAAACTATATGAGAGGAGATACCCTTACATAGATTAGATTGATCTGTATAAACACCCATTCAATCTATTGAGGAAACGGGTTTGAGGGGCCAAAATCACATCTTGGGAGCCTCTATAGAATAATAAATAGTGTATGGTCTGAACAGTGTGATTAGGCATATTAATAAGGGGGTTAAATAATATTAAAACAAATTTTAGATTTTAAAATCCAGGGTTTATCGTTATATAGTTGGAGGAACACAATTAAGAGAAATTGTACACTAGTTGTGAATCCATACTATTTGGGAAAACAATTCCCTTGGGTGGGTGCACGGTTTGAAAAATCACAATTCATCATTCCATTACCCATTTTCTTTGGAGTGAAGGGTTCTCACTAGGGGGATTGGTTTTGTGAAACCAATTTCCAACCACACACAAGCCAAAACGGCTCGAAGAAAAATAAAATAAATCACTAAAAAGAACCCCAAAACAAGACCCAAAGTAAATGAGGTCAAAAATGGGATATGGAATACAAATGAAATTAATGGGATGTTAGGCTATACCAGCCATAAAAACATTTTTTCGTTAAAAGAACTATAAATGACTTTATATTTCAATGATATATGACACTTCATATCTCATAAATTTCTCACACTCCCATGACTCTTGTGAATCAGAACCCCGTGGCCAATGTACATGGTCTACTAGTATCACCCTCTTGTAAAAAACCATTATATCAAAGTAAATTATCTTAATCGGATTCTTATTCATAGATAATCCCAGATCAACATAAAGGTCATCCCTACTTAAGACATGATATGCGTCAGATTGATACTTCCAGAGTTGATACATATATCACATTATATATAAATTTCAATTGTACTATTATTAATTAAATGTAATCCACATTCCCCACCTACTCAAAAACATGAAAAGGCCCCAAAAAGGAGGATCAAATGCCTCTTTCTTCAAATGTTTTTGACTAACCAAATTTCCTGAAAATCCCAAAAAATAAAGCTCATGAATTAAAAACTCCATATTTCTTTTATGAATGTAAAAATGATATTTGTATTAGCTGTATTCCATAAAAATTTTCGTATGAATCCACTGATTTTTTATAACATCTCTTGGACTAATATAATCCATGAAAAGATGTTTTACAATCTCTATCCAATAAATGAATATTTGCAATACCATACCTAAAAGGCCTTAAAATGATCCATGAAAAATGCATATTACAAAATGTTTTTATAATAATACTCAACCAGTAACCAACAGATTCCCCAAGAACCACAAAAAGTGAGGAGAAACGCATGACACATATCCACTAGAATATTTATTTCCCTATTTGATTATCCAACCATCTGTGGATGGTATTCCATACTCAATCGAAACTGAGATCCCATTAAATCCTAAATAACAATCCAAAAAATATATGTAAAACATATATCTCTATAAAACAAATATGAGATGGAATACAATGAAAATGTGAAATCTATTCGAAAAAAATATTTCCCTACTCGTTGTCTTTTATCATGTCACGAATGAGTATATTGGGATCCAATTTGTACAAAAGATCAAAAAAATTAATTATTTAATCTAGTAGTAAACGATGAAATAACAACATAGTACATAAAAATATCATCCCACTTCAATGTGGAATCTAAAGTGGTTGATTTAAATCCAAAGTCTCTGGTGCTTGGCCTTGAAATACAAACAGGTATAACTACACAAAATAAAACATCCTATATACCATCTCCTACCAGGCCCCCAGAATTATCGCCGTATGTGAAAAAACCTTTTTCTTATTTTAGTTTGAACTATGAATTAGGTTATATAGAAATCAAAAATTACAAATTCCCTCATGAAAAAAGGAACAGAAAAACATTTATGAAGACCTATAATTCCCTTTGTATAGAATTACACATCACTGATGCGCTACCTACTTTAATGAGTGTCCCCTATTCCATATAATTCATAATAAAGATAATGGTACTAACAAATAATATTATGAATAGTGGAGGTAGACAAAATAAATTCCAAGAACAACCGTTCCCTCATCATCCCACACTCCAAAATTCAATTGTGTAAACATGGCTATCATGATTCACTCAACTGATGTTTTCTTCAAATTTTGTTCTAGTTGATTACATCTCATATCACCAGAAAAAAATTTTCCTTCCCCATGGTCTATGACATGTAGAAATTTAAAGACTCTAGGTACTCCACCCAACTCCTTTTTTGATTATGCAAATATTGTTGGTACAAGATATATTGTAGGCTCTTATAGTCATAAAACACTATAAACCTCTAGTTGAGAAGGAAATTCCTATAAATCATAATGTAACACCCCAATAACATAAAACATTTGTTCTATTTAATTTAATTTAATATATTATATAGTTAAAAATGCACAAAAATCTTACTTTTCTCCTATTACAAGTTGGATCAACCTTCTTCGATGACTTGCGGTATACGGAAGACCGCGGTTTACCAAACAATAGTATATTATTAAAATATTATTATCTAATTTAATAAGAAATATCCTAGATGTTAATTTGGATGGTATTAATTTAATTAGATAACTTAGGTAAATATATATTTGAATTCATTGGCTAATAATCAATTTAAATTAATATATAAACCAATTGAATATAATTATAATGTTTTATAAAAACTGTTATTATACTTACAAGGGGATTTTATCCTAAACATTTTAATTAATTACTAACGGTGAATGATATTGATGAAATATATATTTAATATATTCAATAAAATATTATTTACCTTCATCTAATATATTTGTCTTACATGAAATAAGGAGAAACCCAATAATACAAAAAACCTATTTTTTATAAAGGGAATTTTGCAACCTTTTAATGGAGAAACTATTTTAAATCCTATTTTGACACTTTAATATTTTCTATACGAAGAAAATAAAAATATTATTTTAAGAAGGAATATAAAAATTTACTTCGGTTGGGTTTTTAATAATTTTCTGATAAGTTTCATATTTAGAAAAATTGGGAAAAATGCTAATTTTTAGTAGAAACTTTTTTATCATAGAATTAATTTATAGTACTAAATTTAGATTTTGAATTGATTTGAAGTACAAATAGGTAATTTTTTAAAAAATTAATCTAATTTAGGTCATTTCCATCAATATTAAAATGAATTTATATATGAAACAATTTTAATCTATTGCATGTTTAAACATAATAACTTGTTTTCTCATAGTGTCAATATGATTGATTTCGAATTAATTACTCAGACTTATATATTTATAAATTTAGAAAAAATAGTTTCCTTAAGTTTAATCAATGAGTCTTAATTATGTAAATAGTTTTCTTTTATTTTTTCACATTTTGAATACTAAAGTTAGTAATTTTTTGTTTCACACAGTTAGAAGTAAATCAAATAATTAATGGTAAAATAATACTATAAATATTAAAAAATTACCATAACACTTTTCCTAATTTAATTAGATAGGTGGGTTCTACCAAAATAATTTTTGGGAAGATATTATAACTTTTTTAGGACACTTTTCTAAGAGTATGAAATTTAATATATTTTTTTAAAAGAGAGTTAAATATGTCATACTCATATTTTAACAACTATACCATTTTCAATATAGGGTTATATTGAAGAAAAATTATACTATAAAAAATAAGTTAAAATATAAAATATATTTCTTTATAATTGTAATTTATCATTAACTTTTAGGAAAAAATAATTTCATTATTGTCTTATATGATTATGATGCAATAATGTTTTAATAAATATAAGTATCCAATAAATTATATTAAAAATAATAAAATAATTATAGTTGTATAATATATTTTCCCTCCAATAATTTTATAGATTAAATATATATATCAAGGATGTATTAAAATTTTTATTGATTTTATATTTTGGATTTTCTTAAAACTTCATGAAATGAACAATTTCAATATTTACAGTAATGATATTTTAAAGTAAATAATATTTTATTAATTGATATTAAATTAATAAAAATCTAAAACAATACCAAAATATTAAAATAAGGATAAATGTGCAATCAATGATCAATTTTAGTTTTTTTAATTTTATAATAACTATATTAACCTTTAATGTGTAAAAAACCAAGTTGATATGGTATGATTCAAAGGGTTTGGGAAAGGGATAAATCCAAACGATATGGTTAATAATGTGACCTTAATTAATAAAAAGTTAATTTTTTTATAGTATTTAGACCAATAATCATCATGGATTTGAAATAACTCACTTTGGAGATATTTGAAATTGAAAATCAATTTGTAATAATATACTATTTTTAAAGGATTTTAAGAGTACCCCTCCACTTTTTGATAAAAAGATGTCTCCTCCATCCCTTCCTTACAACACCATGAGCATTCTAGCTCAACCATAACCTATATATTTATCCTAAAAACACTTCTAGTTATGTTATAGGGGTCTTTTTATTCCAAAAATTCCAACCATAGTGTCCCTAATAGGATATCCAAAGGAAATCCATCATTGTAGCGGTAATTTTTTTACCAATTCATTTATGTTAATTTATTCTTATTATTTTTTTTCCAACATTTTTAGCATAATAAAGAAATAAATATAGAATAATATATATTTTGAGATTATTTATGATGATAAAATCGCCATATTTTGTCTTTTATCTATCTTATAAAATCAATATCACAACACATGTGTTCGTATAACTTACGGTCTCCACATTGTAGTGTAATTTTTATTCATCATCCAATTATTTTAATGGGTGTAATGATGAATATACTGTATAAAATAATAAATAATACTTGATATGTATTCTTTATAATTTATATACCACCCCATTCATTTCCACTTTACCATTAAGGGGATGATATCATCCCTTCAGTGCACGTACATCCATCCATCTCCACAATGTGATGAGATTTATTCTCCAAAATAACCATCCCATAATGATTATAAAAATATATATGATGTGAAAATATAAAATTTATGAACTTAATATAATTCATTTTATGAAGAGAATATATCCTATTCATAAGAAACAAAACTTACATGAAAAATAAACATAATAAAATGAATTAGTTAACACTAAAAACAATGATAATAATTAAATATTATTAATAAAACGATATAATAAGATCATATATGATATCATAACTATAGATATAGTTTTTTAAAAAAATTATTACATAATTTAAACATTATAAAGGATGTTAACACATGAAAAACTAATGGAATGTACAAGATACCAGTTAATTTCACAAAATCATTATTATCCAGGAATGTTTACACATAAGTATTTAATTTTACATATTTATCATCATCGTCCAATATTATTAAAATTGAATATCCAAATATTCATAATATTTTTAAAAAATTGTTTAAAGTCATTTTTACCCATGTTTGACTTTTTATAAAACATTTATAAATAAATCCTTTTTTTAATTTTCCAAATGAGGTACTTTATGAAAATTTCAACAAAACAATAATGTAATTTTCTTTATATTGAATTATAACGAATGATCAGTGATTTCTTTAAAATATCACAAGATTCTTTTCACTGAAGTTGTTTTCTTCTATAACATAACGACCCTTTTAAAATAATTTAAATATAAAATGGTGTATTCTCCTAAGAAATTATCTATTGAATCTATTGTAATTTGTTTTCTTTGTTAAAATCCTTTATTAGATTAATTATTAGTTGGGATTGATTTTTTAATGATAAAATCTAAAAAAATTTATAAAATGGTTTATGATATTTTTGTCTATTGATGTACAATTTTGATACCATTAATGTTTTATATTTAATTTTTTGACATTTATTATTATAATTTTAATTCGAATATTTATGTGTGTTATTCTTGAACATTTTCATGAGTGGAATGAATTGGACTTAATAGGTGATAAGGCGTGCCTACTATAACCCCTAGATGAATTAGTGGGTCTCATGAGACAAACCAGTTTTTGTTTTTACATATTTATGTACGGTGTCTTGGAAAAAACATTAACGGTATTCTTATGATGTTTGGAATTTCTCATTAACTCATTATTAGTTTAATTTTTGATATTACATGTGATTATTCGACTAATAGAATATACATGTGAATTTTTATATCGAATGATTTGATTTAATCTTTATATTTTATACTCGTGATTATGATTAAGTGGATTATATTTCAAATATATACATATCCATACTGTTTATTATTCTTTACTCATAATATATTCTACTGTATTTTTACCCTTACTGATAATTTTTTCTCACCCTTTTCTTATACATTATTTTTTAGGAAAAAAATATGTGTTTGCAGATTGATATGATGTGTTCATCTAGGAGAATAATGTTGTTATGAAAAGATTATATATATTTTAATTAATGTTTTTAATTGTAATATATGTTTCATATATGTGACATATTTTACAATACTTCTAAACTTATTGTTCCTTTGGTATTCAACAACTATATCTATAATAATTTGGTAAATAGAGGCACCTGATCAACCATACTAGGGTCGGGGTGATACAATTGGTATTATGGAATTTTTTGTAGAAACTATGGATAGTTGATTTTGGATAAATAGATTAGGGAATATGACCCCTAGATATTTTTTGAGGGTAAGTATAGAAGAACATCCTAGAATTTTGATAAGGTATAGAAAATATTTGAAATCCAAGGAATACATTTTTGTCTAGATATTAGATATGGATGTGGTTCTGTCTTATATGTACCTGAGAGTAAAAAATATGATAAGGTGGATTGGTCATGACTCGGCTAAGCCTGGTGCACAAAAATTGGCCTTACTAAACACGTGGTTTGACACTCATAGGGGATATGATTAGTATAATTTACATTTTAATTATGAACCATTCTGAAGTATTTAAACGTAAATATGTTCCTAATGAAATCATGTTAATTATTATGAGATATGGATTGTATAATGTTTTCAATTTATGGAATGTATTTTCATGGATTATACATTATGATATAATATATCCTAGTTTATGTATCCATTTGGAAATGGATCCTACAAGAAGGAACATGAACCACATCGATGCATGGAATCCAAATTGTAAGATAAATCATGTATTTCATGGTCTTATGCCAATAAATTTAATGGAAATAGCATCCCCATCATTCTCAATATATGAGTACATAATATCATGTGATAAAGACATAAGTAAATAGTACCTTAATTCTTATGACTTCAGAGGGAAGCATGAAAATAAGTTGAAATATATGAAAAATATGGATCAATGAAATAAAGGAGACAATTATTTGATCACATGAAATAATTTTGGAAACAATAAAACCGGTAAATTATTACTAGTAATGGGTATTTTCTAAAAGTGGGAAGACAAAGTCCGCTATTCTTGGGATTTCAAAGATAAGAAAAAGGTATTTATCATGTAATGGTTCAATAAAAAGGAGATGAGAAACTATGAATATCAAGGTCTCATGCATCAAAGAAGTATTTCCAAAAAGATATTAATGAATCATGGACATGATCAAGTCAATAGAACAGATGCATAAGATTTATTAATTTGATTATGTTGGGATTCAAGAATTATGTTATCTGAGTATTTTATCAATGATTTACTGGTTATAAAAATTATTTAATATATAAGGATTATACTATAAAACTATTTCATTAATGATTTGAGATCATTTGTTGAATAATACCGATGAGAAGAAAATGTTACTCAGTACCATGCTTTTTGAAAGAAAGGGTTAAGGGAAAGATAACCATTCATATGTTCTTCATTCTAAAATTACAATTTCGGAATTAAGAGGAGACTGATTTGGATAAAGTAAATTTTATTATACTAACTACCTTGGAAATGATTAATATTTTTTAAAAAATTAATTTACGCAATAATTGATGGAGGTTTGAACAAGTTTGGATTTAAGGAGTATATATAATAACCTATGGTCTATTTATGGAATAATAAAGCATGTACGTTTTCAATAATGTTTTGTTGTGACTAAATTTTTAACATGTTTAATGAGAATAAATGATGAAGGTATTCACATGTTTGGAATGTGAAAAATACAAGATACGTAATTTTTTTGAAATATTAATAGTAAGATCATTATACTAAAGCTGACCACATATGAAATGATTTATGTTGATATATTGAAATTGTTTTAGATGTTGATGTATTAATTCACCCAATGATGCATCTAGTTTTATAAATTGATAGATAAATAATTCAAGGTGCAAAAAATGATAGTATTTTTTTCATAGAAATCATTCAAAAAATTAGAATTGTTTTAATTTATTATAAAGTGGATGAGTTCCTTAAATCTTGGAGAAAATATAAAAAAAGTTAATTTTTTTAACCTATCATATGATAAATCTTGATAGATTTATGGTTTTGAGGCCCTCAACATGCCATTTATTATTAATTTTTTTTCTGATTTATGAACTCAATCCATTCATAAAAATATTTATGATTTTCTCCTATGTACATGTCCCTACATTTGACAAACGTTATCAAATTTAAAAGCCTGGTTTTGTGGTGATCTTGACATTTCCCTTTCATACTTATTAAAAATATGTTTTATAATCCATTTTTATGATGTGGTTTCTTCAATAATATTATTTTCATGTACCTCGATTTTAATTAATGAGATTAGGTAAAAATTAGGAGGATGCAATTTAATTAAGGTGGGGATAATGTTACCCTAATATAACAATCAATATTTTTTAAATTTTTTAAAAATTAAATTTAATATGCAGTTTCTAATACACACAACATAAATTTATCTTGTTTTATATAAAATATAATTTTTTTTGATTACTTGTTTTATACCTAAGAGAGACTTGTAGTAGATAACAATATATTATTAATATATTATTATTTAATAAAATATTATATATATCCGAGACATTTTGTTAGAGGTTATTAAAAGTTTTAAATAACATATGAATATATATACACATATATTTGAATTCATTTGTGACTAATTAATTTGAAATTAGTATAATAATAAATTGAATATAATGAGAATGATTTTAAAAAAATATTTTTATACTCACAATGATATTTTATCCTAAAATGTTAAGTTAATTAATATTGATAAAACAAATTATATATATATATATATATTATATGTTCAATGAAATTATTTTTACATTCATTGAATATATTTGGAAGAAAAAATATATGAACAAACCCAATATTACATATATAACCCTATATCTTTATAAATCTATATTTACCGCCTTATGAGAGAGAATATTCATTAAATTGTATTTGTAACACTTTTATATTTTATATTTGACAATGTAAACATATCATTTTAAAGAGGAGTATAAAAAATTTACTATGATTGAAATTTTTCAATTTTTCAGATAAGTTTGGTGTTTTGATGAATAATGACAAATAACAATTTTTAATGGAAAACAACTTTTTATCATTAATAATGTTTATAGAGTTAAAGTAATTTTTTTAAAAAAAGAGAACTAGATTAATTTTTCATCATTTAATCAAATTTAGTTCATTAAAATCTGTTTTACATTGAATTTATATATAAAAACTTTTCAATCATTTAATAGTTTAATTATATATTTGAAACAACAACTTCTGTGTTTGGAATTTTTAAAAATGGATTCTATATTTTTAATATGTGGGTAAAAATTATTTAAATAGGTTTATTTTATTTTGGGCATTATGAATATTATCTGTAGCAAATTTTATCATGATAATTGGAAAATCTGGTTATTATGGGTAAACAAAATACTATAAATATTAATCAAATATCATAATACTCATCTAAATTTCAATAGATTCGTGGGTTTCAACCAAAATAATCATTTGGTCTAATTTTTTTAAATTTTTAATCATATTATTTTCGATTATGGAATTTATTAAATTTTATTAAATGAAGAGGTAAAGATATTATACTCATATTTTAATAATTATACCATTTTAATATAGGGTTATAGATAAGATAAGGTATACATTATATTTTCATTTATAACCTAAAATGACATTATTAATCATGGTAATTTATCTTTAATTTTTATGATAATTATAATTGACATAGATGCTAATTAAATGAGGGTGGAGAAATTGGTTAATTAATAGAATTATCAATTATATTATATAGAAAATATTTAAATTCATAAAATTTGAGATCATAAATTTCCACCAATAAATTGATAGATGAAATAGGAATTTTTTGGTTGTATTAAAGGTTTTATTTGAGGTTCTTTTTTGCATTGATATATTTAAAAATGCATGAAATGAATTGTATCAAAATAGACAATAATGTGACTTTAAAAAATATTATTTTAATAAATATTTAAATAATTTATATAAATACAAAATTAGGAAAAATTAATATAATAAGGTTAAATATATCATAAATAATCTAGTTAGGATTTTTTGTAATTTTATAGTTTCAATATTAACCCTTAATGAGTAAAAATCCATGTTGTCATGGTATTACATAAAAGGTTTGACAAAGTTTTAAATCAAACATATTAGGGGAATAATGTGACATAAAATTCTCTAAAAATAAATTTCTGAGTGGAAGTCAACACTTCCTCAAATTATATTTGTAATAACTCACATTATATACAATTTAAATTGAAATTAAATTTATATTAATTTAATATTTTAAGAGTTTCCAAGAGTGACCCTCACCTATCTTATAAAAAGAAACCACTTAACACACTTCCTAATAACATATTGATCATTCAATCTTGAAAACCCCCCAAAAATTTATCCTAGAAATATTCTTGTTATGTTTCTTAGGTCCTAGTATTTTGAAAAGACAAACGCTAGTGTCCTTACGTGCAGATCCAATAGAATTCCACCAAAGAAGGGGTAATTATTTTAACAATTCATTTGAGTTCATCTATTCTTCTACTTAATGTTACTATGTTGTTTACATAATGAAATAATAACTATAGTATCATATATATTAAAATATTTTATATGATTATATGATAACCATATTCTTTTTTTCTATACTATGAAAAACAACGTCCCAATGCGTGTGTACATACAACAAACTGTCTGCATGCTTTGGTGTAATGTTTTTATCAAAATTTTGTTTTGATTCATAAAATTATGAATAAAACGGATAAAATGATAAATTAGACATTATATTGACTATTTATAATTAATATACCATCAAATTCATTTACACGTTACCATTAATAAAATAATATCATAGGTTTTTCATACATATGACTTACCATCTCCATGATGCGATGAGATTCATTCTCCACATTAACCTTTAAATAATGATTATAAAAATATATATGATGACTGAATATAATATTAATTAAATTAATATCATTATTTATATGATGAAATATATCTTATTTATAAGAAACAAGACTTATATGAAAAAACAAACATAAGAAAATGAATCAATTAACACATAAAACAATGGTAATTGTGAAATATTATTAACAAAATGATATAATAGAATCTATATGATATCATTACTATATGTATATTTCATGAATAATTTAATAAAATTATTTTACCATTAAAAAGGTTATTAACTCACTAGAATCTAATAGAAATTACAAGGTAAGGGTTAATTTCGCAATCTCATTATTATTGGGGATTGTTATATGTTGGTATTTTCTGTGACATATTTATCATCCATGTGTTTCTAAAGTAAAAATGTATTTCAAAATATTCTTTCTTTTATTATAAAACAATTTAATGTCATTTTAACCAATGTTTTACTTTTTATAAAACATTTAGAGAGGGATTTGTTTGTCGTTTTTCAAATGAGTTACCTTATGAACTCTTCGACAAAATATGAATGGTATATTATTTTATTATCTTATATGGCATGAAAAAATATTACATTACAATCTTACAAGATTATTTTAACTAAAATTGTTTTATTTTAAAATTTTGTAATCATTTTAAAAAAATTAAAATTAAAGGGGGTATTTCTCTCAATAAAAAATTAAATTTTTTTAATCATTTTAAAATTGTTTTATTTTAAAATTTTGTAATCATTATTTCTTAACTAATGTAGATTTCTTCTGATACAATATAACATAATTTATTGAATATTTTGTTATTTTCTTGATTGTGGATGAGATATTTTGAAAGAAATCATTGTTTAGGTTTCTGGTATTAACATTTCATATACTATTTTTAACACAACAATTTATGTTGGTTTTGGTTCACTATTTTCACACGAGGAATGAATCAGAATTATTATGTGATTTTCTGGTCCCTCTATAGCTCCTTGATGCATCAGAAGGTCTCAGGAGACAAACTAGTATGATTGTTTTCCCATTTATGTTTGGTTTACTTTCCAAATCCTTAATGGTATGTTAATAATGTCTCAAATTATTTGTTCCCTCATTATGAGATTGTTTTGACCATACATTGGAATATTTTACTATTATAACATCCATGTGAATGATTATATGATATAAATTGATTTATTTTTTCCAAATTATGCTCGAGATTATTTTTACTTGTCTTATGTTTCAATTAAAAACCTTTCATTATGGTCTATGCTTATTTACTTATAATATATTCTATTGTACTCTTACCCGTACTGGGTATCCAAGGTCACCCATTTCTTATGTTTTATTTTCACAAGATTCCTTGAATTGTATTATTACTGATAAATAGGGTTAATCTTTGGATAATAATGGATTTATAAAAGGTTTATCTATGTTTTATTATATTTTATTAATATTAATGTATGGTCCACACATGTAATCAATTTTCCAAGACTTCTAAATTGATCGTTGATTTGGGGTTAAACACTTATACCCATGAAAATTTATGAAAGTAAGGAATAATATTCAAGCTACTGGGGTCAGAGTGTTACATTTATGATCATGCATCACAGATGTTTGTTAAAGGTCATGGGTATGATAATTATTATTGTGTGACCTAATATGTCAACAATTTTATGATACAACAAGATAACCCTTCTTAAGAATATTGCATAAACCCAAGCCTCAAGTGTCAAAAGATACCAGATGACCCTTCTTGGTTTATAGAGGACTTCACAGAAAAACATAAGTCAATAGATTTTTCATCTGAATAATTAATAGTATAATTTTTATTCCATAATTACTTTACTATCTTCTTAGTGAGAGTATCAAACAATGTAGCAAACCAGAATAAATCATTCATAAACAGGTGATAATACTCTTCTAAACCCAAGAATAACTATATCTAAAAAGTGTTACGTGGTTTCTATCATATCATATGATCCTCCCTCTTCTCAATATAAACAAAAATAACTTTTTTAGAGACCACATATACCTCTAAATTCAGTTACAAAATCTAGAATTGTCATTTTGAAACATTGGAATAGAGTTATTGATTTGTAAAAATTTCTATAATCACCCTCAAATAATGAAACTGGTCCTCCGAGACTGAGTTTAAACTAGGATGTCAAAAAAAATATGATTTAAACCAGATACCCATGGAAGATTATATTACTCATCACCACACAGACTACAGAATTATTTGTTAGACCAAATGGAATAACAAGATACCCAAAATGGATATACATTCTCCAATATGTGGTATTGTAGTAATAAATTTATTATATTCTAAACTTGTGATAACAAGATCGATGATCAATCATAAAGAACCACTTTAACCCTTTAAACTATTAAAATAGATAATCAATCAATGGTGATAGATAACTGTTCTTTATTGTATTTATGTTTTGTATTCAGTAATCAATAAAGAGGCCAAGTGTTCCCATCAACATTATTCATAAACGTAATAGGCGTTGCCCATGGTTACACAATAAGGAATAAAATTCCTTTCTCTAAAAAATCATCCAACCATCTCTTCAACTATTTTAGTTTAGCTGGTACCATATGGTATGAAGGAATAAATGCCAGGTTTATACCTCTTAATATAAATATATATATATATAATAAACTATACAACTATTTTTGTATTTTGAAATACGGAAATCTAAAGGAAACACTTCAGGGAAGCAAATGAGAACAGAAAGGAGATCCTCGCTCCAAGATTCCCACTCCATATAAAAATCGAAAAACTAATAATACTTTCCCCAAATCTGGATAATAATATCAGGAGAAACATTACCTTAGGCCCCTTTCTCCCTAAAATATTCAAAACATCACATTGGGTGCAATATTAGATAACCATTGATGATATAAATTAATTTGGGACATTTTATAAATAATCCATTCCATCTTGAAAATTACATTAAGAGGTTTCATGTTGAAAACCATGAAATTATAATTAAGATCAATTTTTGACCAAGAGAAGATATCAGCAAGATAATGGATACCCTTATCTTTCTTTACTTGGTGGGGTGTAGTAATATATATCACATAATAAAAATTATCAATAAAAAGATTTAGAATGATCACAATATGGGTCGATATAAATGATTTATATGTACCATTATAAAATAAACTATTCACTAAAGAGGAATCTACTATGTTGGTATCAATCATAGTCGTTGGACCTTTTTCCGCTTATGTAGGAGTATCCTCAACTGTCTGAAGAATATTTTTTCTAGATTCCTCTGGCTAGAACCCCAAATATCTCAAAGCATATGATTTCACCAAAGTAAAATTAGTTTCTATATAGATCATTTCATGGGGTTATGAAGAAAATAAATAAAAAACAATTATTGGTGTCTTGAGTGACAACAATAACTTATATTCCTTGGAACCTTAGTACAAAAACGTCACGATTACCATATATTTACAAATTTGAACCAATTAAATGGGATTTTATCGAGAACTATAAGATTCCAGGGGACTCTTGTCTCAAGAACCACCAACAGAATCATAAAACATCCCATTTCCATTAATTTAAATCATAGAACAACCACTGGGATAAAATAGAACCTCAGTCAACCATAACATGTTAGCTAGGTCAATCTCAATCATCAATACCCCATCTATCATGTCAACATACAAAGTTTTATTTACCATGGACAACTATAAAAATTACTAGTTTGAAGACCCATATCATTCCACCGTTCCATCATCTTTTCACTTGATACAATCTTAGGTGAAAACATCACAAGCTCATGGAATAATTTATCATACTATGTCACTATCACATCATCCTACTGCAGGTTTAAAAACAAAAAATCCTTATCCAATACCAATTATTATGAATGGAACTAATCATTTAAATGGACTTTAATGTCCATCAAATCCAAACCCCCATGATTCTCCATTATTATAATTGAATTAAGTCATATCCAACTAGGTCTCTATAACTTTTAGGTATAAAATTTATCCTTACTAGAATCAACTGTTTTATGGAAATAAAAAATGAACTCAATATTGTCCCAATAATCCACAATATATTAAAGAACATTAGTTCAAAAAAATGAATGTTTCATCAGGTGAATAAACTATTGGCAGTGATTATAGGATTTATCCATTTGAGTTTCCATATATTGAGCCTGAATAGAAGTAGGTGCAAGTGGTTTTCAAAGATTTTAAATTGAACAAACAATATTCTCAAAATAGTTTTGGTCCAATAGATAATCTGATCCCCAGGGTTCTCCATTATATTCCTATTTAATCCTATTAAAACATCTTCGTAGAGGCTTGTTGCTATATAAAATCAATAAAACACATTGAATACATAAAAATATTCTTCAAAACAATAGTTCAAACAAGTGAAATGATAATAACCGTCGCATCAAAGAAGATTTCAAGAATTAGATATCAATATACCAGAATTAAAATAACTGAATAAACTAGAAAAAATAAAATTATTCATCAAGATGCCTTTCCTCAAACACCCACAGAGACTCAAGGCTCATTACAATCAGATATGGATAGAAATAAAATAATAAATACTTCATACATCTTAATAATTTTTCTTTTTCTCTACCAAGGAATTTCAAACTACATACCAATATCAAGAAAATATATTCAACCTCCCTATGATTCCACTTTACATGAACCAACATAGATACCCCTGTATGTTGATACCATATCTGAAATTAATATAGTCTGGGGGGAATTATGGGTCCCCATGTGTTGAAAACTGTAACCTAGGATCATAATAAAATAAGGATTGAATGAATTTACCCCAAAATAGTGAATGAAAAAATATTACAATTTAGTGTGATCAATAATCCATAGGCAGAATTTACCAGAAACAACATGCATAAGAAAGAATTATATCATCAATGTGCTCAATGTCTTGCAAGATGAAAATAATAACATCCCATGAAACAAGGGGATAAAATCTACACTAGTCACCACAATCATCCCACTCTGTTCCAATGGATAATAGAAATCTACTAAATCTATGTGGATCTTTCCTAGATGAAAGTATAAAAGCACCTGAAAGAGAAGGTAGGGAGTGATCTATAATGCACAATAGGTTATCACCATGTGCTCTGTAATAAATAAAATAATAATTAATGATTAATGTGAACTCATTAAATAAAAAAGGCATGGAATAAAATTACCTTATTAAAAAAAACAACAGTTCATTTATGTAGATGGTTTCTATATGAAACCAACATTATAATATAACTAAATTAAATTTTTTTTAAAATGAATAAATATAAATCCATACGAATGAATAAAACATTTGAACAAATTAATGAATTTTTTATAATATGAAACAACTCATAGTAAGCCACATTGTACAAAGCCCTATTCTATGTATGTTTATCAGTTAATAGTATCCTATAACATCTCATATTTTTTGTGGATTTTTTTTATGTGCACACACACAAATACACCCCAATTGGGGAATCCATCACAGGTAGCCTAGACCCAAATTGGAAAACCTATCATAGAAATTCATGCCATAAGTGTTTTAGTAAAAAAATTTATCATCCATTTGATGGTATCTAGTAATGTCCCATGAATTACTTTCTTAGTTACTACTAACTACCCATGAAAACACATTCAAAATTTACATCATTCCAATATGTAAATAATCACTTACAAAAAATTCACAATATAATAGTCCAATTTAGTTTACAAAATCCCTTTTCTATTTATAAACAAAATCATAAGTTATCATAATTTTAATATAAGTTAAATAAAATTTAAATTTGAAACATTTTTTAGGATCCACATGAAACCATTTCATCAAAACTATTTCCAATTCCCTCCATAATTTTGTTTAATCTAACCTAAAATTTCAATTTTATTTAAATTTGGGTTTTCTTAAAATCCTATACAAATTTAAATCATAGATATAATCATTCATAATCAATGATTTTAAATCATTTAAAACCTCATTTCAATTTAATGAATAAATTCAAGGTTTCAATCATAGGTAACTGAATTATTTAATCCTCCAACCATCAAATAAATGATAATGAAAACAATATCCACAACGTGACTCAATAATAAAGAACATAGGAGTTGAAGATCTTGGAAATCACCCTTGAATAATGATCCAAATAAAAAAAAAATATAACAATAAATTATATAATGATATATCAAAATATAAGGAGGATATAAATAGATATCAAAAGAAGCAATATGAGAGGATATCTACTTACCAGGATGATAATGCTTGAGATAAAAACCACATTGGATTCCCAAGGAAAGTTCTTCGAGGAGAAAAATTATCTCTTGGTATCTTTTGAGGAATAATAAATAACATTAGGTCCAAATAGTATGATTAGGTACATAATCCATAATGTTCTAGAATTCAGAAATATTTTTTGGAACTTTAAAATCTGTGTTCGTGGTTTGCTAGATGGTGTGAATGGTAAGGAAAAAACGAACTAGAAATGTGTCCTAGATCATTGGGGAACATACTTCAACTTTGGAGGAAACTCTATTTCAAGATCCCTTCCCCAAAAATGTGTTCTGTACTATCAATGGAATGAAAGGTTTTCACCAGTGGGCATGGTTTGGTCAAACCATTAACCAACCATTAAAGAACAAAATGGAAACAAAATAACATTAAAATATCCAATAATTATCCCAAAATAATACATGACTGAATAGAGGTAAAAGTTTCAAATAACACATAACAATAAGTGGTGTTGTTTTACATTTAATGTATCATGGGTTTTTTATAGTTCCATGATTCGTGTGAAATAATAAATTCAACATACTTTTTAATTAAGGTAAATATAACCGTAAAATTTCTCAGCCTTACCCGAATTCATTATAATTTTTTGTTATGAAGACCTATATTCATTAACCCATACTCTCACATCTTACTGTATCATTCATATAGATGTGGGAAATTCAGTCCCTATGATGCTCTATGAAGTATAAGGGTTGAGCGATGATGGGTGCGCATAATGGGGGGTGGAGCACATATAAGATGGTTTTCTAGGATGTGATAAGTGAAATGTACTAGGATATTTTGCCAGAGGTGATCATTAGAAAAAGAATATATGATATGGGGTGAGGGTGTGATGTTTGGTCATCCGATCACACATACAGATATTATTTATCATGTCTACATTTTCACATTACTTATTTGTAATTGACGAATAGATCCATGTATATTTATTTATCAATTAATTTTCCCCTAACTAATGTGATAAGATTGCCATCCTTTTTATCACATTGGTTATTATAAAAAAAACATGATAATGTGTATTTTTTTACATCAGTTATAGAATAATAGAATTCATAAATCAAATCACTTTTCTTTATAATAGTTGTCATAAAATAACTAACATCACAAATCAATTTATCATCTATTTTTCTATATAATCGACATGATAAATATAATAATTATTTTACAACATTCTTTCAATAACAACCTATGTGATAAATTATTTATAATTTTATGCATTCTCATTTTGATTTATTTTTGTGTTTTTTAATTTTGTGAAGTAATACTCGATTCTCTCTTGCATGGAAACCCTAACCTTGTTTTCTTTGATCTATTAGCCTCTAACCTCATTTTCCAGCTTCTTACATCATAATTTACATTAATTCATTCAATCTAATTGACTCTAATATCCTTTGTAAGCATCAAACTTCCCCCTTTCGGTCTTTCTGTGTTGTGGATTCCCTAACTCTTTGTTTTCTAATTTTTTTTAATAAAATATCGCATTAGAATCTTGTTTAATATCCACATATTATCTCCTATATTCTTTTTACATGTATCCATGATTATAATGGTGATTTATCTCCTTTCATAATGGTGGATTATTTATCAAGGGGTTATTTATTAGGATATACTCCCCTATCATCAAAAAAATTTTGATACATGCCAAGGACATGTGTTCACAATTATTTTTCCATCATGAATAAATATGTGAATGAAAATTGTCTACGATAGGTGTTGAATTAATAAATTTTATTTGTAAGGTCCTTTTTTGGATTGTGGATGGATATTCTATGTGAATAATGTAGGTGTTTTATGTAATTCCATTAGTTAACCTGTCATAAAATTCTTGAGCTTTGTGAAATGTTTTCAAATTTATATTTACATGGAATAGAGGGTGTTGATTGATTTCATATTCTATTAAAATGTTATATATGACATGTTTTATTTTGAAAATTAATATGAGAATATTTTAAGATTAATTTGATGATAAAATAAGGGGTTTGAACTTATTTTTTATTTCAGATAAATATAACTGCATTTTAATTGTTTGTTTAATTAATGATATATTTATTTTGAAATAACTAATATGGGAGGTATGCTTTATTTTTAATGTGTTGAATATTTTATAGGATTTTAATGGTTATTTGTATCTTTTTTCCAATTTCACTTCAAAGGATTATTTTATACTATATAAAAATTCTTAATTGATCATGAAATACCGTCAGTCATTATTCCATTAGTATATAATACGAAATTTATTGACTTTATACCCCGATGTTATGTTTTATATTATTACATGATAACTTAATAAACATGAAAAGTGGATATTTCTATATAGTTTATGGGAAATGAGCTGAGAATTATTTATTATGGGTTATTTTTTATAAATGTATGAATCATTTAGTTTCTTGTTGATAGATCAATCCACTTTCACAAGGTTTTTGAAACTCAGGGTAATTAAGTAAGGGATAAAGTTAGATCCCTATGACTATAGATGTTTATATTATATGTAACACAATTTAAATTGTGAATAATATATAAAGCTTATTATCAATATATATCATCTTGTATTTTATACTTGTATGATAATCCTGAACTACAATACGAGGTGGGAAATTAATTTTCTCATCATAGATGAAAATTAACTGAATGGTTAGTATTCCACTTATCAGTATTAAAAATATCATATTTATAGATCATAAAAATAAATATTATTATTGCCTTGTTATGGGTTCTTAGTGATAAGAAATTACCATGGGGACAGATAAAAACCCATTGAGGGTGTGAATTGGTCATAAAAACCAATCATAGGATCTTATTTTAGATCCTTCCTAAAAAAATAGTTTAGTAAGTTAAATATAAATAAATATATGATAATTAGTATAAATTTTCAATTCCCAAAACAAATTTTAATTTTCATTTCATATGTTACCCTAACTAAATCCATTACCAATAAAACAATATACAACCTTGATGAATGTGCATATATAGTATCCTACTGAGTGTGTATATTAGCTATGAAAATTTATAGTCAAAGATTATTTAATTTTGTAAATTATTTCCAAGAATATATTTTTTAAATTTATTATTTACATTTAAACTTATATTCCATCATTGTATATAATTTATAATTATATTTTTCAAATACACATATATTAGTTTTATATTTCAATGGTTTCTTACATTCAAATTATGTATAATTTAATATAAATATAAAATTAGTTTATCTGGACATTATATATATATATATATATATATATTTATTTATTTTGTATAAGTTAGAATGACTCAAAATTGGATTATGACACATTGAATGAGTGATGAATATGTGAAAGGTGTGGATGATTTTTTGGAATTTTCTAAAACAAATGTTCTAAACAATAACATTTATTTATCTCCATGTGAGAAATGATTAGAATTGATGAAGTTGAAAATTATTGGGAAAAATTATTTAATTTTTCCTGGTTTTAATAGAATCTACAACTGATGGATATGTAATGGTTAGACTAGAAGAATTTTATATCCAATAATGATGATGCTTTGTAGGATGATAACCTTGATGAATTTGATGAAATGAATCGTGATATTGAAAAAGAGGAAGTTGAGATAGAACAAAAAAGCGAGTGTCGATATAGTGATACTAAAAAACTATTGTATCCTAGTTGTACATAATGTATGGTCTTATCATTATTGTTAATATAAATTAATTATATGGGAAAATGGTTGCAGTGACAATCATTTTTCTGATTCTCAGTAATTATTGAAATATATTCTTCATAGAGACAATGATCTTCCTCATTTAAATTATAAATATAATAAAAATACTATTTTTGATTAGATTAGAGTTAAAAACAATATATGCATGTACAAATGAATTTTTCCAATATAGGATTGATTATGAATTTATGTCAGAGTGTCCAAAATTTGGGACATCGCTCTATAAGGTGAGAGAAAAATAATAGGCTGATTTAGAGGATACAAAGACCCCCTCCAAGTCATTTTTCTATCTTCCTATAATTCATAATTTGAAATAATTATTTCCGAATTCACATAATGAAAAATGGTTTAGATTGAATTCTAAGGAGTGGATATGACATGAAAAAATACATCATCAAGTTGATTGTCTTAAGTAGATGAAAATTGATCACCAGTTTCCAATATTCTGAAATGAAGATAGAAATATTAGACCTAGACTGTGAATGGATGTAATGAATCCACATCGAATCCTTACTATCACACATATTTCATGGACTATTTTATTAGAAATCTTGATCTTATCTATTAATTTTTGTATGAATCCCAAATATTTCATGTCGAATTTAATGAAATCTAGGAAAAAACATCGTATATATGATGTTTTTGTTTTCATGTCATAGTTATTTGATGATTTGAAACTCTTAGAAGAGGATAGTGTTAGGGTGTAAGATTCTTATAAAATGTAACATGTCAATATACTTTCAATGATTATGTTAACTATAAATTACTACCCATCATATGTAAATTTGTCTGTAAATAGTTGTATTGGGCATAAAGGGAGTCCAATTTGAATACAACACACTTTATATTATCAATTACATCATAGGAGATAATCAGTATACATGGGCCATAAAATGTTTTTGTCTATGGACCACTCTTATATAATACTAAAAAGTTATTGATTTTATCAGAAGATGTTGATATTTCTCCAAATCCATTATCTATAGAACACTATTTTGAGAGGGTGAAGACCCATGATGTGACATTTGGAGAGACACATTTATATGGTAAAAATATAAATATCTAGAATAAAGGGTCATTACTTTTTGATCTGCCATATTAGAGGTATCATGAGGTGAAACATAACATTATGGTTGTTCATGGGAACATTGTTAGATACTAATGGAAACACTAAATATGGTTTTAATCCATAATTGGACTTACTATCAATGGGAATAAATTTGGATTTATCTCTCACTCCTAATTAAAGGTGAACATTTCTTCCACTAGCTCTTCATAAATTACCCAAGAGGGAGGTAATTATCATTTATAATTGTATTCATGATATCAAAGTGCCATAGTATTATTCTTAAAATGTAACAATTTTTATGTCATTAAAGGATTTTAAGTTGACAGGTATTAAATCTCATGACTGTCACATCTTGATGCCCTATCATTTACTAGTTTCATTTCATGGAATATTTCCAATCCATGTTTAAAATAATATCACGATAGGGTGTCAATTTTTCATTTCAATTGTAATTTGGTGATTGATCTGAATGACTTGAACATTTTGGAAAATTTATAAATTTATTAATTTTTCAAATATAATTGTTTTTCTTCAATCATATTTTGATATAATATTGAATTTAATGGTTAAATAGGTTTGATAAATATTTTTTTTCATAACATGTTATCTACATTAGATATATCCTTTTGAAATATATTTGATGATATTGAAGGGGTATGTTAAGAATTCCAATCAACCTGAAGAATCCATTTATGAAAAATATATTTTTGAAGAGGTTGTATAGTTTTGTGAATGTTACTTATTTTCTTCAGAGTACATTAGTTGGCCTCCAAATTATAGTTAGTGTGTTAATTATTGGAGAAATGGGATCTTTGACTTGAAATTCATCTCTTTTTCAGGTGACTAGATAATGAAGGTGAACTTATATATCTTGAATAAACTTGATTATTATAAACAATATATAACATTTAATATTAATGTGTTGTGACAATGTTATCCAATGAAGAAGGATATGTTGGTTTTTAATGAGAATAAGAAAGAAATTTTCTATCATTTAATGTTATTGTTCTTTATGAATCAGATTACTTAAAAATTTTGAAATTGTTAGTGGGTGTTATAATTTTCAATTCGATAACATGGCCTTAGAATAAAATTAATGGATAAACATTTTATATGAATGTTCCAAAAAATAGAAGTTCAGTTTAGAATAGTTTTTTGTTGGTGGTCTAAAAAGAAATTATTTTTTAGAGTTCTAAAACCAAATCTCAATTTATGAATCAATTTACTATTATTGAGTCATTGAAGAAATATGGGATGATTAATACACTAAATTTATTGTTCCAGTGTTTAACTGTAAATGGTTTATCCATAAAATGGTTTCATGCCTGATGAATTTGTGATTACACTTATTAATACGAATATATTTTAATATACATCTAATATTTTTTATATTGGAAACAAATTGAAAAAAATAATCTTTGTTTATTTTCAATCCGATATGAAGAGGTTTATTTTTTTACGATAAAAAAATATATTGGTGATGATAAAATTTAAGGAGAATATAATTTAGGTGATATCCCTACTTCCATTGAAATATTTATAGATAATAATGATGAGAATTTTATAAATATGGTTTGTTCTATAAGGAATTATCATGACTAAAGAATTTGGGAAAACAAAGATTTAGTACAATATTAATATTACATGTAACATTTGTTTATTTCTCATTTAATTTTATAAATTTCTTAAAAAAAATAGGTATGTTAATTTTATTTTTTGTAAATACATGTATTGAAAAAAATAATTAAAAAATGTGTTTTTATTAACTTTTTTTGTTTACCATGATTACCCTTATGTAATTAACAATTTTATTTAATTTTTTGAAATTAAATTATTTTAAAATTTAATATTTTCAATAAAAAGTTTTTTTTAAGAATATATTAAATAAATATTATTCTTTGTGTAGAAAATGATTTTCTAGGTGGATCATTTTTAATATTAATACACAATTTCTGGATTTTGTTTCAATCAATTACATGACATTCCATATATAATTACTTTTGTTAGAATTTTGGTTCACTATAAAAAATATGAATAATAATATTTTATGTTTATTTTTTATTAATTTTCTGTTTCATAATTTTTCATTTTTAAAATTAATATTGTAATAGATTAATTTTTATATGTTTATATTTTTGTACTAATTGTTTATTGCATAGATTTGTAGGATAATGAAAGATAAATCAACTGAAGAACCAAAAAATATATAGATATGACCGTACTCATACGTCTAGGGAGGAATAAGATCATGCACCTCTTTATGATCCCCATACTTCTTTACAAGAGTCATGTACTCCCAAAAAATCAAAGAAGAATTATAGGGTTAGTAAACTAGGAAACACAACTTTACTAATCTTATTGCTCATATCTAGGATAAGAGTATACTGGTAGATCAATACGATAATTATATTATAAGTGGTCCTGATATAAAAAATCAAGAGTTTTGTATCAATTTATGTTAAAAGAAATGTTTATATTTTGATTAATTATTGGTGAAGTGTTTAATACATAAAAATAACTCAATTGTGGGAGATGATTTTTTCATTATAGTTGGTTATTATTTTAGTAAACATTATATGTTTATAGAAATATATTTTCCCCTGTATATCATATGACATTTGATATACCTGACACTAGAGGAGTTAGGAATAAATGTTATTCGTTGTCTTATAAGAGAAGTTGATATTTCAAATCAACCCTCACATATTATTTAATTTTTTAGAAAACATGAAAATCAATGTGATATAAATCATTTTATAGACAAAGACACGTGGGATAATTTTTCTGAAATTAGAAGATAAGAATAATTATTAGTAAGTGCAATGTAATATTTTATATTTTTTCATATTAATGATCATATTTATGAGTTTTATTTTTAATATTCAACATTCTAGTAGATCTCATCTAGAGATCGAATATCTAAACATATACCTTCATAATTTATATCACGGAGGGTATATGTTATTTAAATAAAAAATGTTGATTAAAAATTTTAAAAAACAGAGATCTAAATTTTCAAGATCTAGAGAGGTTGCCTCTCCACCCTCCACACCTATAAAAAAAATTTAAGAGGGATATGTTATCAGAGAATGAATATATTTTATGAAATAATAGAGTTATGTAGCTGAGAGGATCATAATATATTTTATTTTGTTATTTATTTATATTAATTTAACTCTTCATATACATTGAATAATTATTTAATTTTTTAAATAATCTTTACAAGAATAGATTAGGGAGAAGTAAATAGAAAGGGTATTTTTTACTGAGGGTAGGAGAGATATTTTATCTAAAAAAATGGAAATCTTGAACACCATGGACGAGTATAATGATACCGAGTTGGTGTATCTCTTAGAAATGTTTTTCTGCTTTCTTCAACTACTACAATGGAGGGTTTTTATAAAATATAGAACATTTGGACTCTCATGTTCAAAATATTAATGTGATAATAGAAAATAAGATTAGTACATTAATATAGTCCTTGTTTGATACATGAAAAGGTAGTTTCAGAATGAAACTGCTGCTCATCCACCTCTTCATATAGTTCCCTCTCATCCACCTCCACATGCCAACCCCACTCCATATCCTACTCCTAGACCCCACCTCCACATATTCCTAGTTACTATGAGTTATTTATAGATTATCCTCAGTATCATATTATCAAATATGGGATGATATTTTATATTGCATATACTATTAATCATTAGAATTTAGAGATAGAAAATTATAGGGTTACTTTACAAGATATTAGAGATTGATCTGCTGGAGTTCTAGTACCTACAAATGACACACCTATGGTTGGAAAAACTTTTAACCACTTTTTAGTTTGGGAATCTACAACTTTGCGACATATTACCCTAGAGGTATGTGTATATTTTTTCTTTTATTTATTTTATTCATTAATTATTTTTAACATTTTAAATTTAAGATATTTATCTTTTTTTATAGTAATAAATTAAATGTAATGAAGTATTGTATAATAAAAAAACAATGATAAAGAGCTATGACTTAATATAAATATTCTAGTAGTCCAGAAAGATTATTAAGAAATAAAAAATTGTTGTAAGGTGTTTATGAGATTTAAATCTATGATTACATTTGTGGACAGAAAATGACTTTGGAGCATTGGAAAAATGATATCATGGAGCTTTTAACTAGTGATATTTTACACATAAACCTGATGAAATGTTTTTCCATATATGTCTTATCATAAATAATTCCCAAAATTTAATTTACCAGAAATTTATACTTAATTTTGTTTTGTGTTAGGTATATTTATAAAATCTATATGGAGAATAAGAAGACAATTTTTTTATGTATTTTTAGTCCCATAGTTTATTTCACATAAAGCGAGGACAGTGACTGAAGGAAGAAAGAATAGTTTATATTGCCGAATAATTTCAAAAGAATGTAATTATTTAGTTTGGGATATTTCATTATGTTCAGGAGTAAGAGTAATTTATTTCACAAAGTGTTATATATTTTTTAAGATAACAACCACTATCATTAAATTTAAATTTATACATGTGGACATTGGATGTTAGGTGTTATTATCCAAGGGAGAAGACACTGTAATGATTATGCTATATTAATGGAGAAGTGAGACAATATATTAGTCATGTATTTGAAACGTAAGATCGGATTTCATAATAATTGATTATTTTATAATGAAAATTATATTTATCTAATTGTTAATATTTTCTAATAGAGGATGGAATTCATTTTTTGACACCACAATGAAAAAGAGTTCTAAGATCAAATGTGTAAAATTGAAGGTTCATTTTCAATAATAATTATTTCATTTTTAGATATATTTCATAAAAATATTATATTGAATTGAAAAAATCATCTAAATAGAATTTTCATAAATAAGAGGGCATTGAAGAATATAGATATTATGTGTTATGATTTATGTATTTCAACTAGGAAAGTTACACTATTCAAAATGGTTAGATTTCATTGCAGATTATTCCTTAATATTTCATTTGCTTTATTCATGATACGTATTATATTAATTACTATTAATTTGTTTCTGTTTTATGAAACTCTCCCTTATATTGAAAAATATCTCACACACATAAATTTGGAATTAGAAAATCATTTTATAGGTATAGTTGGATTAAATTTGGTTTTACTAAATATTTTAATTTTTAATTTTTTAATTGTAAATGAATTTCTTTTCTCTATGATTCTAATTCTACTTGTTTTTTTGGTTAGTTACTGAGATTAAGAATGAAAATAAATATAAAAATATATATTTTTCACTTTGTTTATTTAATAATCGAACAGGAAAACCGTCGATGTATTGTCTTTCGAATCAATTATTTAATAAACTTCACAAAAAAGAATATATCCCATTGGTTATTCACATCAGTAATTAAATAACTAGCATGAATACATTAACTAACATAAATTATTTAGTAACTGATGTGAAAAAACATTAACTCATTGGTTTTTCATGTTTGTTATTACATAAATGACATGAAAATCAATTTTAAATGGTTTTTTATAGTTGTTATGAAATAACCTATGTAAAAAAACAATTCGATGATTCATTTTCATCTTCCATATTTTTAATAGACATTAAATACATATTTAAAACAACTCCTACAATAATGGTGTTGTATACCTGATGTAAGAAAGAAAAAAACAACGATTTTAAAAAATATTTCTACAGTAGTGAGTGTGTGGTGGCTTAGTTTGGAATGACCAGTGGTAACTTGATATAGAGATAAATAGTAACATAAATGTAATTAGGTTTTTTCATGGGGTTTTAGATATAGTTTTCTTTTGAAAGAATTGGAGGTGGTGTATGTGAGAGGAATATTGAACAAAAAGAAATGAAATTAAAGAATATATTAGAGAAAACTAAATTCACCAGATTAGTGAATATAAGGGGGTTTAATAGAGAGAGAAGGCATCAAGGTAAGGGAAATATGGATCTAGATTACAGGCATGGAGGGTGTAATATTCTCTTGACAAATGTGTTTTTTTAAGTAAGTGGTTTTATTCTTCTTGGATTATGGGGTCAATACAGAAAGTTGAATTGTGTTTTTTGTTAATACTTATTCAATTAATGTGATTCATGGGGCACCCCATGATTTGTTTTTTGTTTTGGCATAAAACTATATAGTATCCTTGGAAATTTGGTGGGATTTTCAATACATCATGTATTTCAATTATCACTCATGTGTTTTTCCTTTGTGGGTTTTCGTTGAGATAATGTTGGGTATCTATCATGGTTTGATATGGGGATTAATGGGACTCCAATTTACCCATAATTTAATTCATTTCCTTCCTGTAATATAGTAAGATATAGTTGGTACCTATTGTCCATTTTATTTCCCTTTCGAATCTAGAACCTCATGTTAACTTGATGTTTTTCTATTTTCCATTTCACTTCCTTTGGTTACTACTTCGTAATATATGGTTTGGTTAAATAATTACACAATTATTATTTTATGGATTTCTCGGTATCCAACATGGTATGTTTATACTCATCCATGTTTGAGTAATATACTCACATGTGTAGTGTATGTGCTGTCAACACATAGGATAAAAATAGTCTTTGTAGTTGGGGTGATTATGTTGCTTATTTGGAGCTACCTTTTTGTGGCGAGCCATTGTATATAGCACATCGGTACCTAGGGATGATGCCAGTAGAATAAATTATGGGATAGATCTATATTTATATGTTCACCACAAAATTTCTTCTATTTATAATTGATTTTTATAAGGATATTAAGAATTAATTTTCCAAAGTTTTAATGTTTTTGATATTGAGCTATTTCACCTTTATATTTTTTAGAATTTTGAATATTATATTATATATAATTCTATTATTTTTTACACTTCATATATCATTCTATTCTGTTTTGGTATTTGTGTTGTATAATGTTGTATTAGGATAATTTCTCCTATTCGGTGTGATTTGTCATATCAATTTGGGTCACTATGATATTTCCTACTGGGTAGATTCAATGGGTCGAACCCTTGGATTACTGATATCCAATAGGGGACTTAGTGAGTTGGATTGTGTCTTAGTGGTATCAAAGATGGTTTTCCTTTGGTCCAAATGTTTCTATGGGGTGTCCATAAGAATTTAATTTTGGAAAATATAGTGATATAATTCAAAAATATTCTATGATTTATTTGAAGTACTTGGGATCCTTATGAGGGGATGATAGCTAATATATTCCCACATGAGGATTATAATAATATGTTCGATAAGTTGAGTACATAAAGAATTATGGTAATCATTAAAATGAGTATGTCTAGGACCCATATAGTGGTCAATGCATTGTTGATATCAAAAACTGATAACCAACTTTTTGAGATGAACTTATTTAATAAGGATAATGATTTTCCACATGGAGATTATTTCATATGAGATATGAGATAGAACATAGTGGGATGTGAAGGTCAACAATACTATTCATTTTAATATGTGGTTCGCAGTGGGTATGCTCTCAAAAAACCCCAGGGGCTGTGTTTTCCGTAGTGTATAGGTACAATGAACATTTGGAAACTAGGTTGATACCACGGTGAGCAGTTACTAATTCCTTAGGTCTCTATGGTTACTAGGGTTTTGGTTCCACCATGGGTGATTGTGAAGTTCAACACTCCCCCATTGATATAGGGGACCAATAAATATTTCTCAAACATGTTGGGTACTATCCATTTTATTTTTACTACACTTGATTATTTTGTACATGTCATATTATATTTGTGTTATTTAATGAGTTGTAGGTTATTCCACATCTCTTAAATGGTGAACTAGAATATCATTTACCACACTTTTTTTATTTTTTCTTAACTTTGTGGCATGGGATCATCATTATTATTTTAGAGGGTTGATGAGGAAATATTTATAATACTACGATTGAAGTAATCATTACCATTGACTAAGGATATTTTCCTTTTCATTGTTCTTAATAAATAACTTTCCTTCAGATTAAACCATGGTTTCTTATGAGTTGGATGAAAACAAACATAAAAATTATTCTAAACATGTTCTTTTGACAGTATCCTCATAATTTTGTGAAGTGATAATGATGAAAAAAAGGAAAGGGGGGTTGGATAGAGTTTATAAATCACCATTAATTCTAGATAATACTTTTTTTGGCCAGTGTTTTATATGTTTTTTGAGTCCCCTTCATAGAAAACTAAAAAATTATTAGTTGAATTTTTATCAAACTCTAATCTAGATTACATTGTAACATCCTCGTTGATAATGTGTTAAATGACTAAATGATATGACTCATGTCAACAAGGTGCACCTTCCTTTTTGAAAGCCTTCCTGATTAGAACTCTAAAGTTAAGCGTGCTTGGCCAGGATTAGTGATCAGGATGGGTGCCCTACTGGGAAGTTTACCAGGGTGTGTGTGAGTGAGGACAAAGCACACTGAAAGAACATGTGTTTTCTTATGTGGTTCACTACATCACGAAGAAGTTTTTCTCTAAGGGGGGTGAATGTAACACCCCAGAATGATAAAGGGTTAAATTAATAAATAATTTAAATCATGTAAACAAGGTTCACCTTCCTTTTCCGGAGTCAACCTGATTAGAATTCCAAAGTTAAGCATGATTGGCCTAGAGTAATGATCAGGATGGATGATCTTCTAGGACGTTTCCTAGGGTGTGTGTGAGTGAGGAAAAATCACACTAAAAGGGACATGTGTTGGAATTTGGGGACAATCATTAGTTAGATGACACATTCAGGCACGTGGGTGGGACCCAGGTTGGGCATCACATGTCTTTGAGGCAACTGGTGGTACCTGGCGGGCTAGGACCTGACGACCATGTTAAGGCGGGGTGACTATGCTGTCACCAGGGCCCAGTTTTCACATTTGGTATCAGAGGTGGTACCTAGCCTAAAGTGCGGTGCACTTCCTAGGATGAGATGTAGGGCCCACAATGAGGATGTTGTATTCTAAGGGGTGGGGGTGAATGTAAAACCCCCGAATGATAAAAGAGTTAAATAAATAAATGATATTACTCATTTCAACAAGGTTCACATTCCTTTTATTGTAACATTTCCAATGGTAAACAGTTAAATGAATAAATGATATGACTCATGACAATAAGGTGCACCTTATTTTTTGGGATCCTACCTGATTAGAATTCCACAGTTAAGCGTGCTTGTCCTAGAATAGTGATCATGATGGGTGACCTTCTTGGATGTTTCCTAGGGTGTGTGTGAGTGAGAAAAAATCACACTAGCAAAAAGGTGTTGGCTTGTGGGGACTGTCATTAGTCAGATGACCCATTCAGGCATGTGTGTGGACCCTTGGGTGGGGACACCACGTGTCTGGGGGCAACTGGTGGTACCCGGTGGTCTAGGACCCGATTACTAGGTTAAGTCGGGGGTGTCCTTGTTGTCACCAGGTCCCGGGTGTCACAATTTGTATTAGAGGAGGAACCCAGCTTTAAGTGTGGTGCACTACCAGGGTTGAGATGTAGGGCCCTCAAGGAGGGCTTTGTGCCCTAAATGGGGGGGGGGTGATTGTAACATCCCCAGTGATAAAGGGTTAAATGACTAAATGATATAAATCGTGTCAACATGGTGCACCTTTATTTTAGGGATCCTACCTGATTAGAACTCCACAGTTAAGCATGTTTGGCCTGGATTAGTGATCAGGATGGGTAACATTTTGGGAAGTTTCCAAGGGTGTGTGTGAGTGAGGACAAAGCACAATTGAAAGACAAGTTTTGGCCAGTGGTGACTGTCATTAGCCAGATGACCAATTCATGAATGTGGGTGGACCCATGGGTGGGGACACCACATGTCTGCGGGATGAGCACGAAAGCTCAGTGAGGGATGAAAAAGAAGGAAAGAGCACATTAGTCCATGAATACTCATAATGTATGAAAACATTTTCAAAATACATGCTTGTCACCCATATATACTTACTTAGGGAAACATGATATTTACACACGATCCACACAAACATGATAGCATAAATATAATCATAAAGGTATCCAGGGGCATTACTTAAATATCCTTGTAACCATTCTTGGAAACCTTATAATTTGTAACCCTCATGGCTACCTTTCTTTGTGTAACCATCGCAGTTACACTTGGAGTAACCATACGACCGACCTCCAACTTACTCATTACCAATGCATTGGATGAAGATATAGGTCCTCCCTTCTTCATAAATAATTACAAAAAACCGAAACATAATCATACTACATGAATATTTCCAAAAATACATTTATTTGGAATTTCGTAAATCTGAATTTAAAAAGGTGATCATTAAAGAAAATCCCTTATAAATATCATACAATTGAAGAGATAATTAATAGAGTGGATGAGTATGTATAAATACTATAAATAAACATAATAAAACATAATATAAACAGAACCCATCACACAAATAGTTTAGATAGATCATAAATAATGAAGTAGTAGTTTCATCCAAAGAATGGAAATCGGGTTAATAATTCCCTTACCTTGGGTTTTTCTTACTTCCAACATGTTTAAAACATTTGTATAATTGTTAAAAGAGTCTTATTAATATTTTATAGAAACATGTTCATGTTTATAACATCTTATATGATCATTTCATATCATCATTTCACCCTTTTATTGGGGAAGTTATAATCCCCCCCCCCACACACACCTTTAGAGCACAACACCCTCATTGTGGGCCCTACATCTCAACCCAGGTAGTGCACTGCACTTAAGGCTGGGTTCCTCCTCTGATACCAAATGTAACAATTGGAACTTAGTGACAGTACAACCACCCTACCTTAACATGGTCATCTGGTCCTGACCCACCAGGTACCACTAGTTTCCCCACAGACACATGGTGTCCCCACCTGAGGGTACACCCACATGCCTGAACGGGTCATCTGACCAATGATAGTCCCCACAAGCCAATGCATGTCCATTCTAGTGTGCATTTTCGTCACTCACACACACCCTAGGATACTTTCCATAAGGTCGCCCATACTGATCACTAATCCAGGCCAAGCATGCTTAACTGTGGAGTTCTAATCAGGCAGGATCCTGATAAGGAAGGTGCACCTTGTTGACATTAGTCATATCATATAGTCATTTAACCCTTTTTCATTAGGGATGGTATTCACATAATAGGCTTTAAACCAGGGGAATCATACAAGATGGAAAAATCCCACAGTTGGTCACTAACTTAATCATTAAGAGGAAGTTATAATGCCATATTGTGCCAAGGCCTCGTGCCAAGACCATAATCATCTATGTACGGGAATTTCACCCAAACCATAACTATTGCCAGGCCTCGTTCCATGACCGTGATTTGTCTTATATGACCTTCCGATGCGTCGAGGTGCTATAGAAGGCCCCACCCATCACATAATACGTCCAATAAGATCCTCTTATGTCATAGGGGTCTATGTATCCAAAGTCTTCCATACCACTTTGTATACCCTATTAAAGTGTTGTTATTTGGGATGTCTTATACAACTCCAAATAACGGATTATTATATTCATTAATTATTATTTTGTGATCATCATTCCAGGAAAAACATAAAAAATATGATATGATGACTACTAATGAAACACTAGCTTGATGATAAAGTGGTACATGCATAATAAAATGAACCATCATTTTATTGTAACATCCCCAATGATGAAGGCTTAAATGACTAAATGATTTGAATCTTGTCAACAAAGAGAACCTTATTTTTGGGATCCTATATGATTAGAACTCCAAAGTTAAGCATGATTTTCCCTAGATTAGTTATTAGGATGGGTGACCTTCTAGACGATTCCTAGGGTGTGTTTGAGTGAGGACAAAGCACACTGGAAAAGACAAGTGATGGCCTGTGCAGACTGTCATTAGTCAGATGACCTGTTAAGGTATGTGGGTGGACCCTTGGGTGGGGACACCAGGTTTCTGCGGGGCAACTGGTGGTACCTGGTCGGCCAGGACCTGATGACCATGTTAAGGTGGGGTGTATGTGCTGTCACCGGTGGTCGGTTGTCACATTTGGTATCAGAAGAGGAACCCAACCTTAAGTGCAGTGCACTGCTTGGGTTGAGATGTAGAGCCCATGACGAGGGTGTTGTGGTCTAAGTGGGAGGGGTGATCGTAACATCCACAATGATAAAGGGTTAAATGACTCAATGATATGACTCCTGTCAACATGGTGCACCTTCCTTTTCAGGAGACTACCTGATTAGAACCCCACAGTTAAGCGTGCTTGGCCTGGATTAGTGATCAGGATGGGTGACCTTCTGGTACGCTTTCCAGGGTGTGTGTGAGTGAGGAAAAGGAACACTAGAAAGGACAAGTGTTGGCCTATGGGGACATTCATTAGTTAGATGAACCATTATAGCATGTGGGTGGACTCTTGGGTGGTAACGCCGTGTGTCTGTGTGGTAACTAGTGGTACTTGGTGGGCTAGGACCCGACGAACACGTTAAGGCAGAGTGGTTGTGCTGTCACTAGGGCCCAGATGATACACTACACAATCAATTCTAAAGTTAGATATCTTATTTGAGAGGGTGATATCTTAGGGTGTTTGGAAACATGGAAGATGATTTGACCATTTCTGAGTCTGTGTCGAGGCACACAAAAACTCATGAAGAATTCATGGGACACGCTTCAGGGTAAAAAAATTTCCATCTCAACGATTTGAATGTATATGCTATAGGAGGATTTATCGATCAGTGTTTTTTTGTTCATGAAACTTCTCCCACCCCATATTACCTAGATTTAGATTTTTCAAATTGTGAAAGATTCATAATTTTGATGCACCCAACTCAAGTAAAAGGTTAACATATCCCCTCTAGGTAGCTGAAATAATGATATGGATAGTGATTTACATAAGGAATTAATCTACGATCAGATACCTAAATGAATTATTCATAATTTCATACCAAGAATCTATAAAAATATATATCAAGGGGACTGATGGTATGCAGTTATAGAAAATTTATTGATCCACTCCCATAAACACAAAATTTTACCAGTTACTCCCAGGGGTATAGTTCAATTAGTTAGAAATTTGAAAATATGTGTTTTGATGTAAACTATTAATTGGAGTTAATGGTAGCATATCATATCTTGAGTCTTGTATACATTTCAATGTTACCAGTATTTTGTCACTCATACATGATTTTTTATAAATATTACTGATGTTTAGATGTTGTATAGTCTAGTAAAACCATCCTCAAGCTTTCTTAATTAGACAGTTTCTATCTATTTTTTCCTTATATCACTGAATTGTATTGGTTAATTGAGATTATCCATATTTTATAAACTTCTGTAATCTAAGATTACTTCATTTAATTAATGAAATATAATTTTAAAAAATTAATTGTGGATTAGAAACCCATGCAGACTTTTTAGGATGATTCTCAATTGAGTTATGATTTAATAACCACAACCCAATAATAGTGTCATCCTATTTTATATAGGAGTGATGAAAACATTCATGTTATGAACAATAACCTATCGGTTAATAATCATTTCATTATGAATTGTGTGAATATAGTATAAATTGATTCCCATAAATATCTAATAATTCAACCATTCTTTAGTGGGGAGACCCATGTTTTCTTCACAATGGGATATTTTTAACTTCATCAGAATGAAATTGGAACATTGAATTTTTTTTCATTTATTGTGGAGAAGAAAACCATGGTGGTGATAATTAATCATGAAGATGTAATCCTCCCTAGTACTAGTTTACAGTATATATTCTCTAGATAAGATGATTCGTACATGGATTGAGAGATTTTTCCCATCGTCGTCGATGGTAGTTTTCGATAAACTATATCCATTTCTATGTGAATTAAATGGTGGTGTTATAAAATTATTTACCTCAAGTAACTAAGTGTTCATTGGGGAAATACCTGAAGCATTTTTCCTAATGATATGGGGCATGTCCCCAACATTTCTAGTTGTTTAGTGGTTTTTATATATTTCATGTAATAAAAATTCTTATGGATTTATTGAGTGAAGATCACAAAATCTAAATTCTTCCCGCATTACAATATTTCAATTGAGATATTACCCAATGTTATCATTAGATCAAAATGCAGTAGGTTTCGTCAAAATGTTTTGGATTTACGTCCTTCAGAATTGTGTTATCATGGGTCATGATGTTGATAGAGTTGGGACATCTGAATGGCTATAATCACCCACTTACAATTTTTGGAGAATGGTTAACCCAATGAATAACTGTGTGATGGTATGCAATTTGAGTAATTAGTATTGTTACCATTTAACATATTTTATGGATTCTTTGAAGGAAAATAAATAACATGACCGATGAATTTTTATAGTATATTCAAGAAATTTTAGATGTTTAGATAAAGATGAAAATTTCACCTAGGCGTTTCAATTATATGGTCCATGTAACATTAATATCATGAGATAAAACTATCTGTCTCTATGACACAATAGTAAGAGATGTTATACAATATGATGTGTATAAATAGAGAAATGTTCTTTTGTAATGTCTATAGTATTAGATAATAATCATTGTGAAGATATTATTTTTGATAATGAATCACATGTTAGTTATTTAATTTTAACCATCAATTCTAATTTTAATAAAATTTATAGAGTATGGAATCCCCAGTAGTGGTAACCTTTGAAATAAATATTTTTTTAGTGGTTTTATTTCATTGTTTTCAATCTCAATTCCACAAATATCGTTGATATTTGGTTGTTGGATGTTTTTTTGTAAATAGGACTAAAAATAATCAGCTTACAAAAGATACATGTTTCCATTAAAAGTATTACTTTTAATTGATATTGATTTGATAGATAAAGGAGTATATTTCATTCTTCAATGATAGTGTTCTATTTTTAGAGCTCGAATATCCATAGGTGAAGGTGGAGAGTGAAATGGTCATCATTTTATATATGAAGAGTTCTAGTAAACCTCCTTTCTATTTAATAATATTGTTTCATTTTAAAGGGTTAAAATTTATTATGTAATGAATTATATAGATATGAGAGAATTTATTGAGTGAGACATGGATATGTATTGGGTTTCAGAATCTTGATACCCTTTTCTGGGGTAAAATAGTATATTTATTGTAGAATATGTCCTATAAAAATAATTTTGATGATTTAATTTAATTTATTTTTTGGTGTTTAAACCTATACTGATATAAAATAGAGATGTTATCATGATATTTACATGAATGTAATATTTTAAATGTAAATACTTCATTTCACATGTCCATTCATTATCAGTAATTTTGATTTTACATCTAAATGAAGTCTTACATGGGAAATCACAAACCATCATTGATTCCAAAATCTTATGTTTACACTAGGAACACAACAATATAAATTTTTCGTAAAGTTTTTTAGTTAATACAAATATGGGGTAATAAATAAATTAATTTTATTTAACAGAAAAAAAATTGACTCACTATGGTTGGAAAACCTTTCCCATGGAATCTATAAAATAATATTTATCTCTAATACCTTTGTTTGGACCCCTGAACCATTGGTATTGGGAGCCTACTATCAATTTTGAATTCGTAATATGATTCAAAGAATGACACTTCATTAGATCGATGACCATAACAGGCGTGGTCATGATTTTAACTATAAAATGTTTCAAACAAGAGATATGACTTTTATATTTTTCAAATTCTTTATTTTTTATGAATTTCATATTTAAATTATGATTAAAACCCCATTTATTCATGGTGGTAATGAGACTTATTTATTGTTTTTATATCTTATTTAATTATCCATTTTAATTATCATATCCGCATTTTATGATCTTAGATTGTTTCTGTAGGGAAAACTTGAAGGTTTAATTATTTATCTACAATTAGATATATTTTTTGATTGTTATATAAATTAATTATTATTGGATCCTAGATTAATCTTCCCCCTCTTTTTCTCATACTACATATTTTGTTTTGATGAGGGGATGCTGACCCTATCAGTAGTTGATGGTTTTTAGTGTGGTGATATATTGATTGTGTGTGAATTTAAGTGTCATATCCAAGGGATTGAATCCCAGGATTTGTAAAAAAAATTGGTAGAAGGTGTGTTGTTTTTAGTTAGTCATTGAAATGAGTAGAGGATGTGATGGGTGAGGATCTAATATAATATCACACATCCTAATGTTGCTGAATAAGATGGAGTGTTTGGAAACTCAATGTTATAATAGAAAATGGTGTACAACCATCAAGTGTGATGCATGAGGTGGGATAACTGTCAATTTTTCAATATTAGGGATGATTCTATATGTTCATGTTTATGGGAAGAGTATGAATAGAAAAATATTGAAAAAGGTAGTAGCCACAATAATATAAGAAGAAGATGATTTGTGAGAGAAGGTCGCAAGGTGTGGGTTTTTTGGATTACTCATTTATGTATATAATAATTAAAAGTTTATAACAATATTCAAATGAAATTATGATTTGGGGGACCCAATTGTAATAATTTGTTAAAAAAATAACTCATTACCTCTTTTAATGGTGGTGTGCAATGTTATGTATAAAATTATTTCTCTACATCCATATCAACCAAGAAGTAAAATTCAGTGAGCATCATGATGGGCAATAACGAGATGAAAACCCTAATATCATTATTTGATAGTATCTCAACCAGAAAAATATCCTCCTTATATATATTATTCACTAGTATTTTGATATGACTAACATCTTTAAAACATTGAATCCACACTAGAAGAAGCTAACTAAGGATATTCCTTAACATTGAATTTCTTTCTTCCTTAAAAAGGGTTTAGTCAAATTCAATCCAAAGGGGGTTATATCTAACATAGAGGAATATATTTTTTCATTAATCATAAAAAATTTATCAAAGTAATTTTCAATACCATTTCCATTTCATTTTTTTAATCATCGATTATAATACATCGATGATTTTTAAACAAATCTCCCAACCCTTAAGGACCCATTGTAACAATATATCTAACATCCAAAATCACATTAATCCATTGTGAAAAAAGTGGAATCCAAAATATGAATCTCATCACCAGATCATTTTTAGGTGATCCGATTACACCAAGAATACTTAAGGTGGTTAGATCATACCTATTATTATGAATCCAACATGCCTATATCTTATAATCATATGTAATGGATTTTGGAATCAAAAAAACACCAAAGATAATGAATATCTAAAAACAATATGTAAAATGTCATTTTATGACATTGAAATTTAACAATATTTTATGATAATACAACTTATAAGATAAAGAACATGTCACTAATAGAACATTCAATTATTGAAATAATTAAATCAGTGAATCTTGTATCACTCTTATATATAGATTATGAATTTTTTCCATAAGTAATCCCACCATTTTGAGGAAATGTTTTAGATAACCTAACTTTGTGATATATGTTTGGTCACCTCTATGAATAAATCATAGAAAGATGAAAGTAGAATCACCACTGTTTTATTATAATCATTAGGTTGTTTTAAACTGATAAATAATTTCCATAGGAGGGTGAATCTGGGTAGTCTAATGGTAGGTCCCCTAAATTTTCTAAGTGACATGGGAAAATGATATCCATGATCACATTTTGATATAAATAATTACATCTTATTTGTGAATATAATTGTATTTATAGTCAAGACAAATTTTTTGTCATCAACATAAACATGGGAATAAATTTTTGACCTTATATAATCTTGTCTGAATTGAGGGCGACCATCAAGGTTTCTATTACTGTCATCAATTTAAAAACGTAGGAAATGTTTTGGGATCATAGACATGTGATTTATGTGACCATACATATAATGGGTGATTAATAATCTTATGATTTATACCATGGAAACCATCCATCACATACATTCTGTCAACTCATTATAAGAAGAATTTTATTTTTGGAAGTAAAGTAGAAGATAGATTTAAGTAACCCACATTATATAATTTATGGGTGAACATTTTTGGGGAATTTCATCTGAATCATCATGTAGAATCCACATAAATGTTAATAGAATAGAATTGTTAAATATATAGAAGAAATTTATGCCTAATCCAAAAATGAAAATAGGTTTTTCAAATTCCCTCTATGTTATGGAGACTTATTTCTACTATTGGAAGAATCATGAAAAAATATTATTTAATATCATCATTTATGGTTTCTTAATCTGACGATAAGTGTATTCATACGTAGAGAATGTATATACAGATGCTGAGTTACCAAAAATTGAAAAATTCGTCAATATTCCAATATGTTATCTATATATCTGAATCATGGATTGATCTTTGAGTCTCATAATGTTACATATATCAAGATAACTTTAATAAAATGTATATATTTGAACATTTTTTTGTTTTTATGTAAATAGACCATCATGATTGATTTTCCTCCATTATTACAAATGTCTCAAGAATTTCTCCATATGATATTATTAAAGTGTTTTGAGAGGGGTATTATATATTTAGGCAATAGGGGCCTGTGATGGGATTTAGGCACATAGATCAGTGCATTCAGAGGATCAATAATATCTTTTGTTAATTGTGTGTAACTCTTATCATTTGTGTTGTATATAATGGGGAAAGAATATCATAATTTGAAAAAATAAAAACTATTCCACCTATAAGTATTTTTTTTCAAACATGTTTGGGGATAAGTATGATAATTAGGGTGAATGTATACATGTGGGTTTATATTACTTCCCCCTTTACCATATTCCTCTAAATATGAGGTCTGTTTCCCCCAAAATGTATCTCCATAAGATTATTTTTGTTTAATTTTACCCCATGTGGATAAATAATATGAGTTTTGTAATTTACTAACCTACACGTTTTCATGTTGTGATTTTTTATTTGGGTCTCAATATTGATGTATAATTATTGATTGTCTAGAAGGTGTGATAGCCCTTGTACAGAAGAGTGTACATCAATAAGGAAGGGTCATATTATTGGATTCTGGAGGATATGTTGTATGTTGAATGGGATGACCATTTTAGAAATCTTCATGGACAGTGAAATATAAGGCATTAACTGGTTGATATTGCAATGTGGTATAAAGTTGGAATTTAACATCACAATTTTACAAGGTTTTCAAAACTCAGTGTATTTCCCTTATTAATCAAGAGTCGAAAATATCTGGGTTGTTGACTGGATGAATGGGACAAACCTATTTGGGTTGGGAATGTAGTGAGAATTTACCCGCTCTATCCTAATAAATTAGAATTTAGAATATATATATACTTTTATTTATATCATTGGGTTATGTTATTACACCATACATTTAGTTGTTTATTCAATTTCATACTCTTGTAAAACCTTAGTATTTTTATTTTTTGCATAAATTGATGGTTTTGGAATTTACCTTTTCCTTATCTAGGTAACCTATCATACTTGATTTATCATATGAATGTTTTAATTTTTATTTCTTATATTTATTTAGGATGACCTGCTATGTATGTCTATACTCACGCCTATATATGATCAGCGGTTACATGTTTTGTGTCAATTTTGTTGAAAAAAAGGATGTAGATGGTCTTTGCTGATATGGAGATAGTGTATATTATTCATGGAAAATTCTTTGTGGTATCTTTAGTAGATATAGTGTTTATGTAGCTCAACTGTACCTATGGGTAATGGAAACATGTGATGTTTGATTCTTGATCTAGTTTTGTCTAATAACCTCTTAATTTGGTAGTTTAAATTAGTTATATTTGAGTTTATTGGGAATTTATTTCTTCCCTTCTTCTTTTTGGAATATGAAATGTTTTATTTTTTTTGGATCCAATAATGTTTTAATGCATTTTATTTAAAAAAATTAATTATATATATATATATATTTACATTATTATCTCATATGTGGATATGCATTTCTGTGTTGGGGGATTAAGCTAAGGACTCCTATCATGTATGATATCCCTACTTGGTGCTGGTAACCATCCTATTTCTAATTATACATGTGAACATATTTTTCATCATGGCTTACCTCCACCTTTATGGATCCAACTAGGTTGGTTCATGAAACTTGTGTTTGATGGAAGAATCTATTTCAAACATTGATATATTGTTTACATGTTCTTCATTTTGTATTATCAATAGTTTTAGTTTCAATTCTTATAAATCATGGTTTAGTTTTTATTTTTGTTTTTCCAAATAAGAATAAAATTTATTTTTTCATAAGATACCCTACAAGATATTGGGTTGAGAATCTGGAATGATTGAACATAAAATTCTTCTAATATTAAACATAATTATTATGTCAAATTTATTTTACTGAATCAGATAATTTTATATCATTCTTTAATTATTCCTTCTTTATGTGTATATCCACATAGTATGAATTTTTTTAATATTATAATACATGAGTGAAGGAAAAATCATTTTTTTGATAGTGCACTAGAGACGTTATTATGAGTTATAACATGTGTTCTTACATCACTAGGACATGATTTTGTTTCATACATATGAAAAAAATACCATGTAGTATGGATTTTAACTAATTTCCATCAATAAAATTTTATTTTTATTATTTTAGAATATGTGAGGCATTTTAAATAGCTTGGCGTTAGAATTTGAAGAAATTATCTTATGGATAAAAATTAATATTTTTAACTACTAATATCTGGTAAATAAAATACTTGTAGAAAGTATCTGATATCTATATAAATGATATGGGATGATATATGTGGCATATGAACTAGTTATGGACCTTTATACTGGTGTATGGTGGGCCTTTATTATGTTATGGGGGTCGAACAGATACCAGGTTTATTTCTGTTGGCTAATTTTTAAAAAAAATTAATATCAAGTTCATTGAACTTCATTATTTAAATGAAATCTTTACACACATATTATTTCTATCGAATGATTAAAAAATAATAAAAATATAAGAAACATTTTAAAACCATAAAATCAGGATCACCATTCCAAATAAATAAAAATCTTATGATACAAGAAATTAATAATGCATACCTTAGATTGGAGTATGCTTCTATAATTTCCATCATTTAGTTATTAGTTAATATCTATAGGGAAAATAAATCTTCCTTATGATATGTATTCATTTTATGGGGATCTAATAAAAGCATCTATTTAAAAAAAACTCAGATGAATATTTATTACAAATACCAATTAATCACATTGGATAATCCAATTATTTATTATCTTTATTTACGAGATATGAAATATTTCCATTCTAAATCATTTCAAAATCTCATACTATAGGTTTTATCTCATGAAAATCTGTTTGAATATCAATCATAATATTATTCTATATAAACAATGAAATAGAGACATAATAAATGGTCAGATCTGATTCTCTATAATGGCCAATTTGAGAAGATTATATTGTGAATAAGACAAACATATGGGTATGAGGACCTCATCAAAGTCTTAAAAAATTTCATTTAGATATCATACCAAAATAAACAATCCTGAAACATAAATCATTGATTTTAGAATAACAGATAACATAAGGGATCCAAAAATTAGTATAATTATAAACATATAAATATTGTAGAAACATAAGAATATAAAGTCAAAATAGTTGATCTGGAATAAAAATACATCCTTAAATGACATAGTGGATCCAATATCAAATTTCATCCTCACATTAAAAAATAAATAAGGGATCATGTTTCTTTATCCCATTTTATTGTGGACCATTAATTAATTATTTTTCTCCCATTCATATTTTATGATATTTCATTAATTATCCAATGCATTGGAGGAAAATTTAACATATATTCCACCTGTCATAGAAGGAATAGAATAAATTTTTATGCAAAGTAACATTAAAATATTCATATCTCAACATCATTTAGTTAAACATGGGAAAATAATAGGTTTCAGGAAAGCATCTATATACCATCTCATAACCCATGCACATAACATAGATGGATTTTTTCATAAGAACATTTCACAAGTGTAACACAATGTACATAATTGAATGTTTACATGGATAAAGAGTCCTTATTACTATTTAACAAGAAAATTAAAAATATAAGAAGAAATAATAATTTTCAATTAAAAACTGTTATGAATTTCTATTATTTTTATAAGAATATTAAATAACGAAATTGATCCCTTATAAAGTAGTGTGGCAATAAAAATATTTTCACATGGATAATGATAAAAAATATTCTTTTCACACATTTGGAAAATACTATAAGTTTAAAAAATATATAATATTCCATTAAAATATTTTTAAAGAGTTTAAAAATAATGAAATATAGTTTTAAAGTATTATTGATGTATAGATAATGATGTCGACATAATGAATAAATGAATATAGATATATGGAATGAAAAATATTAAATGAAAGGAATAGAAGAGGTTATTTTATACTATAGGTCTCACATTAGGTAAATTATTTACCATGTGAATCTAAATTCAGAGTAGATGTTTAAAAACTTATGAATATCTATAAGAGAAGAAAATTGTTTTTTTCTAGAGATAATGTTCGCATAATATTTCACTAAATGGAAATTTTTTCAAAATAACATTGATTTTAAATGACATTGGATAGAAACCCTTTTGAATTTGTGGCCCTTTGAGTCAAAAACACCTAGAAAGGGTAAAATTGATATGGGTTTGTAAATGCCTTAGTTTTTTTAATATATTTATAAAATTACTCTACATAGATGTATATTTACTATAAAAAATTAACTATGTTTTTCAGGTGATATATGTCTGATATTAGAAAGGTTGAGTTGATAATTTCATTCCATATTACTCTAGACAACCATGAATTCAATATAACATCCCATATAATAAAAATTACTATCTAAATAAATTATTTAGATCCTTATTCATTTCTATAAACATTCCAAATATATATTTATAGGCAATCATTAAATATTCATTTGTTAGTTATCATTTTTTTCATCATCAAATATTGGTGATTTCAATTGTTTCATACAAGTTTCATAACATAGATGTCAAAAAGAAATCTTTGATTCCATGTTCATTTTCATTATATAAAAAGGGTTATTTAAATTATATAACCTGAGTTATTTATTCATCCACAAATTAATTTTATGAAACCTATGGGCATGTTTTAGAAAATGAGATCTATGATGAGCTTCTTTTATGTAATTTATCAATATCAATAGAATATTTTATAAGGATAACACATTTTTTCATCCTTTAAAACCCATATTAATGATATAAATTGATACACTATATCATAAATATTAATCAAATAAATTTTACATCCATCCATGTAGGATTGTGATGAAATGAAAACACTTTTTTCATAGTCCTCGCTTATGCAGGAGTGACATTTTAATTTTCTAATCAATAGGAAGAAATGATGGTATATAATTATTTACAATTCACATATATTAAATATATCAAGAATATAATATTTATTCATTAAATATATTTTTTTTACCAACCATTTGAGGTGGTGATGAAAATAGATATATGTCATTCATTGATGCAATTGACTATTTGTATGAACGTGTGATGTTTTCATATTTTGAATGATTTTGATGAATGAATAATATAATTTTTATATTCTATATTCACTTTTAGAGTGCATGATTCTAATATTCCTTTTGTTTTTAACTTTGAATGTTTGTTGAGGAAGTCAATGAATATTGGGTTCTTTGGATCATGGGTGGTGGAATTTGTACCATGTCAATGAAAAAAAAAAGATGATGCACATATGGTTTTGTAAAGAAGAATTAATGATGCTTCTGTTTGAAATAAAAAAAATTATCATGTATTGGGAAATAAAGATGGAAGTTATAGTTATTTTTGAATATATGGATGGACATGTTTAATGTCATCCCTTAAATTAGACGATTGTATATGGTAAACATTATTAATAAAAATGAAAACTATTAATGAATGATTTCAGTCTCTATATTAAATATTTTATAGTAATGTTTGTACAAAATACTATGAAAAACTTGAAGAGATATTGTAATTTTTTTCAAATGGCTAACAGATTGGATATTGAAGGCCCATGAGTTTGGAGAAGACCATAATAGTACAATATTTTAGATGTCGGCTGAAATTAGTGTGGACTTATATTGGATGAATTTCAATTTAAACTGAATTCAATATACAGTTTATAGTTAGTTAAGAAACTAATAATTAGATTGATAGATTGTTTATTCTATTTAATGTGGTTATGTGTTTAACTAATTTGTTTTAGGTATATTTATAAGCTATGAAATGTTATTTGAGGTGTATATGAGTGACCATGAATGACTAAAGGTAGTCTAATGGTGAGATATAGTTTATTATAGATATTTTCTTTTTTCGATATTTCTAAATGTTTTACTCAATGTAATATATGTGGTTAATCCAATGCCTCATGGTTAGTCGCGATATTATACATGTAGTATATTTACATACCACAGAGTCATACTACATATTTTCATTCTTGTGGAATATTTTTAAAGTTGTAGAATAAAATAACTAACTCACAATTAACAAGTTTCTAGTTATTATTACTGAATGTCACACAAGAAATAGACTATTAATATTTCCAATCCACTTGGTCATTATTGATAGTATCTCATTTAAACATGATTATGAATAGAATATAATGTGTTTTTTAAATGAATCATGATGGATCCTAATGGACATGAGTTTGTCCAATATATGGTCACATGTCTACCTACAAAAACAGAAAATCAAATTCGTAGAGGAAAATGAGAAAACTATAGATTAAAATTCCATTTTTCTGAATTTAATTATTTTATTATTACATTTAAATGGGATGATGGAAGGATAATTCTTTATTTATATAATAATCATAGATACATGGATTAATATGTGATTCAATATATAAAATCAAGAGATGATGGTCTTAAATCATATGTAAATGGATCAGAGTACATGAAACTTTTTGGAACATTTAAATGAATTATTAATGAATATATTTATGCTCATGTGGAAACGATTTTTGTTCATTATGAATACCTTCTAACATGATCCAATTATCAAAATGCTACTGACATTCCTAATCTAATTATTTAGTTGATTATTATTTTGGAAAAAACATGGAGTGATAAATATTATGTAAAAATGGTATTCTCAATTGAAATATTTGAAAATCCTCATTCATAGATTTTTGATATGGAGGAATATGAGGAGTCTTTTGTTGGGATATAATATTTTAAAAATTCCCAAGTGAGTTTTGATTATATCTTAGGATAAATTCAATATGAGTATAATTGCTATTCTATATAGTAGCGTGGACCATTTTAACATCTGAAATTTTATACATTGAAGTTATCAAGATATTGGAGGGTGATTTTAGTTGTAAATAAAATATTGTATCAATAATACCCAATAATGGTTATTAAAGTGAAATGAGTGTGGGAATTTGTAGATTTTGGGAATATGTGAATTTCATTGTTGAAAAATTACAACATCATGTAATAGTTCAAGTGAAATATCAGTGTGTCTACAACATATGGGATAATATTGAGAAATAGTTTAGTTTGATATATGTTTTCACTATAAAAATGAAAAACTATACAATTAGTTGATTTTACTATGATTTTTTAGAGTAAGTATATAATGATAACATGTTAACTCGAGAGATAATCAAAAGAAGTTTGATGATATTAGATTATTTATTAATGGTTTATATAAAATGAGAAAACAATTATAAAAACAATGTATGTGTACTCTTGGAATTTCATTGGAGACAAAATTTTAGTTAAAACAGATTTTGAGACTGTGGGGGAATTCTTTGTTTAGAATGGAAGAGAATTTTTTTGATATCATGGGAATAATTTTTTTTACATCAGGGGAATAATGTTTTTGTGGATATTTTTTTTCTGAAATAATAAAATATAATTTATTTTGACATATAATTAAAAGTAATATGATTTTGATATTAGCGTTAATGTGAATTGGGAAAGAAAGTGTTTTGTTGTGTTATATTTTTTTGAAGAACACTCACAAGGAATAGGATGATGATGCAAACCCTATAATGATTTTGATTATTATGTCAGTATTAAATATGAATGCAGCAAGACAATAAAACCATATTTATGTGATCATATCTTGTTTCAAATATTTGTTTGAATAATTTACAACCGTCCAAAGAAATACCCCTTGGACATGTATATCATCAGTAAGTATTTATGTTTTCAATTATAGATATGGGAAAATGTAATTAAAGAAAATTGTGAAGAATAATTATTAATATGAACAATGATAGAGACTGTATTACAGATAATTGTTAAGGAAAAATTAGTACTTGAATAATTAGTGTTAGAGGAATGAGGTTTGTATTTTTAGATGCTGATACATACCTAGACAGAGATGTGATCCACTTCATGAGTAGAGGAAGAAAATATGAGGTCATCTTGTTGAACATTAGTTTTTGAAATGTATTGAGAGATTGTATCCTTTATATAAATATGGAGACAGTAGTTGTTTGAATATGATACCTGAAAAAATATATATGTATTACTGATAATATAATAATGAAGAATCCTCACCTTGATAATTCTTGGTATGATAATTAATAGTCTTCCAAGTATTGGAATAAGATTTAAATTTTTATGTGTTGTATTTACGTGCATTATGTTATTTATTGTGTTCTTTTATGTTTGTTTTAATTGAATTTATTGATAAATCCAATCTTTTTATTTTGGATTAAGTATAAACAGGGTCAATATATTCCTTGAAAATTTTAAAGTGAAATTTTGAACCAGTAAAAATTAGTCAATATATGATTCAACCCACTCTTAAGTTCAGAACAAATCCCACTGGGCCTTTTAATTTGAATTATAGTAAAGGTTTCATATGAGTGGTTCTATTTTGATGATTTTCTGAATATTAATTTCCTTAATGCAGTATAAAAATGTATTTTTAAGATCCTCGAATTGATTGTAATATAGTAATATTATTAAAATTTAAAAGTCCCACCAATGTAATTAGAACATTGGAGAAAGAAATAGCATAAGAAACTGGTTAGAACCCCATTAATGAATGAAAACCTTTACTAAATAATTGTTTTTATAGCGGTGTTTGTAATTAGAGCTATGAAAACACTAATAGTATTAAAACTACTGATTTTTTAACTGCCTTTTCTTGTTTTACATGATGAATATTCCTACAAATATTGGTACTCATATAGTTTCACTTATCTTTGAGATAAATGATAAAAAATCATAGATGATTGAAATGAAAAAAGTGTTATCGAATTCATTGTCATGGACATTTTAAAAATAAAATCCCCCCTTAATTGACTTGAATTCTAGGAAATATATGTTATCTATTAGTAGGTATATATTCTAAAATGTTGATGAAACCATGGAATACTATCATTATATTAAGTAATACATTTTAAAAAATATTCAAAATAATATTATTTTAATGAAAGGGTAATGTCAGTCTATTATTAATTTCCATAATGTGTAGTTAGAGATAAAATCATTACAAGTGAATGAGAATTAATGATTCATATAATAACTAACAAATTTCTATAATTATGTGATTAAAAAATTATGATATATTACAAAGAAATAATTGCCTCAGTTTTTTATGAGATGAATGTACATCTTATAATGATCAATGAATTATTAGTGATGTTATGAATTTTTAATCATCTCAAGAAGAACCATCTCCGACAGCTTAGTATAAATGTGTTTACACAAAAACATAGAAGTGAATAGTGGTTTCTACGAATAATCATATGAATGGAGACAAAAACGTAAAACATTTGGGGATTCATTTAAATATTCCTAATGGGTAATTCAAATTCTATATTGGGTTCATTATCTTAGTGAAATTTTTTTTATCACTTTATATTTCATGTGAATGTGAAAAACATTGAAAAAATAGATTGGTAAAAAAGATAAGAACCTCATTGTATTACCATGGGTGGATGTATGAATGTTTTTATGTTGAAACCACCAGAAGAAGTCTACAAATGTGTGGAATATTTATAACATGTAACCAAATATTGAAAAAATACAAAATATATGAGAAGAAATAGATTTATACAAAAATTAATGTTCTTCTACAGGATTGAAAACATGGACATAGAGTGTTCGTGTATTGGTTAAACTTATACATGCTGTTGAAGGCCACAATGATTTGGGCGAAAGGATGAAATTAGAATTCCTCAAAACGAATAAAATCTATAGAAAAATAAACTTTAGTAATTGAAGAAAATATTTTACCATATATATAATTTCTATGTGATTTATTAAATTGTTGGAAATTATTATGAAGAATAATGGGACAACCCTACCATGTACAATTAATTTATTTTATAAATAAGAGTTCCAAAAAATGAATGAATGGAAGGATACACAATCTAGAATTTATATGTTGAGAAATAATTATATAGTGAAATATGATAACAAAAATTCACAAAATAGTAAATATAATATAGTGAATAATATTCCCAAGTGAGTTTTCTATAAATGAAAACAATTGTGGGTGGATAGTGCAATATTACATGACACAGTCTAAAAAAGTGAAGAACTACCCTACCAGAATCGGTGGAAGAAAAATTATAAAAAAACCATTAGAACCTCATGTAAAATTAGATTTTAAGAGGAGTATCACACATATGATAAAGAAATTTAATTTCACTAATGGTATATTAACCTTATAGACAAAACATATGGAAGAAATTCAGTGGTTAGAGAAATAACCAATGATTGAAATTTTAGTGTTATCTCATGGAAATAAATATACTCCATCTAAGAAACAGGTTGTGAATGAAATGAAAATAATACATCCCATAGTTGAATAAATATGTAAAATTATAGTTTCTATAATCCTGAAGAAAATAATATTCTTCATACCATCAATGAAACGTTATAGGGTTTGAATAATGCATATGATCCCAAGTTCTATAACTAAATTTCACTAGAAGACCACCCTTATCCTAAATAACAATTCTTATATTATAATTTTTTGAATTTAATGTTAAATATAAAGTAGTTATGTGAGACTTAAATATCCTGGAAGGATTTTTATTATTACCATTATTTCTAGTGGTATTCATATTTATTTTGTATCATGTTTTTTATCTCGTTTCATTAAATATTAGAGAATGATTATAGAAAACATTTACATGATTATGAAATCTGGAATTAATCATATCAAGGTGAGACAACTATGTTCTCATGGATACATGAAAATTTATATTTTCTCAATATTTTAGTGATGATCTACCGTAATTTATGTTTAAGATAAGTTGTGATTTTAACTTTTTTATCCCTATTATAATTTATGACTAATCTAATAATAAACATGGAATTTAGTTCCAAAGAAACTCATATGTAATATTTCATTAGCATGGACACTCAAATAACTTTTTAAGGATGAAATAAGTGTTAAAATTAATTTTAACACATATTTATTATATCCCTGGGGAATTGATTTTTAGAGCTAGTAATACATTGAGTGATATATATAGAAAAAATGTTTCTTCGATAAAATCAATACTTTATTAATCATTATGATAGACCATGTAAACATAATAATGATTTAATTATGGATCATTGATATGAAAAATTGGGTTCCTTATTCTCAAAATTGAATGTAAGTTCAATTTGTTGAAGATGAATTATTACACTATATGAGTAAGGGTGTGATGAATTTCTCCTCAGAGGACCTCCCAATGAAGTAATAATATGTAAGATTATCTCCGAGATGGAGAGGGAAATTTTTTTCATTTAATTTATTTATTTCAAAAAGGGTTAGTATAGAAACATTTAATTTATTTACTAAATATATTTTATGACAAATAAAAATAGAGAGATTAATGTTTACTTTTTGATATTTTCTTGATCATGTTGTATTTTAATAATATGTCAATGTACAGTAAGGAAGTAAATTTATTTCTAGTTTTTTGGATATTGGGTGGCATAGTGAGTATCCAACATGTTAATGAATCTTGTGCATCATAAATTTTATGGGTAAAGAAGTATTGGATATATCTCCAATCAATTAATTAAGGAAACATCACAAGATCGTAATGGAAGTTTGATGTAACGAAAACCTCCAAACATATGGAAGGACATATACTAAAGGTATCCCATAAATTATATTACATCATGTGATTATCTTCTTGGATAAACATGATACATTTTTATGGAGGAATTTAGGTAATTTTTAAAACAATTTTGGAACAGTGGACACTTTGTCTATGGTTAGAATCCACAAGGGTTATAAAAACTAGTGTTAGATGGTTAGCTGATTTAATCATGAAGTAACATGAATTGGGAGATGAAAATTATACTATGTTTTTCATGTTATTTTTTATATTATTTACTACCTATATCTGTGTATAGTTTTTTACACTAATGATAATATAGAGTTTACAATAATTGAATACCTTAAAAATACACTACATAGGGTGCTTAATATATTTATTTTCCTATGGATTTGATTGTACAATTTTGTGGAAGTACTATAAATTCCTAATTGTGATTTAATGTGTTTATATGATAATGATAATGAATCGATGTAGTTTTAGGGATCCCTATTTTTTATTTTAGAAATAATTATTTTTAACTAAGTCTTAAATCCATAGCTGATCCACTACATGAATTTGATCCTCTACCTCACAGTCAGTCTATGATGTTTATGTGTGGTTGAACAAACATCTCAATGTAATGTATTAGATTTTTTTTTCTAATAGATAATACTCAGTGTCATGTTGATTTTCATATATACGTGGTTTATTAGTTGGTATTTCATGTGAAAAAAAACCAAAGTTGGCTTCTAGTTAATGTGATTTATCTACATGGTTGATGGGAACAATTAATCATTTGAACACAAAGTCAATTGAATAATGGTCAATTGTCTACCTATGGCTCTAGTTAGATCACAATGATAACACATTCGATTGACCTTATGGGTATTTATCTTCATAGGAAAACATTCGATCCAATTAATAGAGAATAATAGAAATGATATAGTATGGAAATGACGATTTATGTATTTAATTATTTAAATATTAAAAATAATTAAGATGATACAAGGATTATTACTTATTAATTTAGTAATAATATAAACATTTATTATTGAATGATATAAATAAAAATAAATTATGTTCATAAAAAATCAGGGATAAATGTGTCAATGTACTGAAAACGTTTGTGATCAATATAATGGATAATTTACAAATTCATTATAGATTTATGTGTAAAGGATTTTTGTTAAAGTAGAAATTGTTACAACAACCTTCAAAAGTGATGAGGTTGTTATGATCATTGATCCAAGCCTTTATTTAATAAAGATGATGAAAATGAAACATGTGGTAATTTATTTTCATTATATTATACTTTTCAAATTTAATATTTGAATATGAACATTTTATGAATAATTATTAGGATAAATATTAGGATGATATTTTTTGGTGCAATGAATAAAATAGTATGAAGATAATTGTTATTCATACATGAGATAAAGATGATATGAGTTCATATGAGCTGTTATCTAAAAGTTCATATATTCACAACTTCTGCACTAATATTTACTATACCTTTCAAAATATATAATATTGAGTTTAGATTCTACTTAAATTCATTATAATTTCTATATAACATGCCATAGTGAAGCGCAACATGGATGAATATGTGTAGTTGTTGAGTTTTTATGATATTCACTATAAAAAATATCATACTTCACCCTCTATATGACATATAATAATAGAGTTTACCCACCACATGTTTAAATATTAATAATCAAGCTTGTAATCTATATTTTTATCAATAATTACATAAATGATTTAAATTATTCATTTTAGTGAGAGTTTAATAAGATGTTGAGAAATAGAGGATGATATCTCATTGTCTAATAATATGAAACTTGAAGGCTCTATATTTTGTATTTATGATAGATATATATTTCATTAAAAAATTAATGAAAAAAGTACGGGTACTACTACAATTTCATAAGAGAAAACTATTGTGATCTAACATAATTTGATATTATTGGATAATTCCAGGTAAAAATGATGAAAAACTAGTGGAGATCATGAGATCTATTGTCTTAGGATATTTGGTATTACATAAATGAACATAATTATTTTGGTGACCTATATATAATCGAAAAAATATGTTAATGGGAAGAGTTAATGACGTTTAAGAAACTGGAGTACGCTATGTTGTGTAATATTTTCATATGAGCACTATTTAGAAAGGTGGTTTTAATAATGAAATTATACTAAAAATTATAATCACCTCAATATCAAAGATGGAGGTATAAGGGGAATCCTATTAATTTTTTTATAATTGATCATGCCATCCCATGTTGTATGAGGAAATAATAATTGACTAATGTATGATGGACTTTAAATTTATATTTTCATCTAGAATTGAGCCTTTGTTGAGTAATTAGAAAGAGAGGCAGTCCCTTTCTAAATATGAGGTCCAAATCCAAGATGCTACATATCCTGTGATAAAAATATTTCTATATTATCATTTCAAAGTTATGTAGACTAATTTATTCTAATGAGATCAAAACATATTGATTTTTAGATATCCATGGAGACACCCAATATCTACTTCAAGTGGAGATGAAGGAAATTTGTTATGGTGTAACAACTTTTCATTTATAAAATGGTATTGGTTACTTTCTATTATGGTGATGATGTATTTTTTTAGATGAAACATTTAAAAATTAACCTATATTGATAATAATATTAAATTAGATAATTCATCCCTAGGACCACTCTAGTATGATTGGGAACCATTTTCAAAGGAAGTGGTGAACATTATATAAACCCTGAAGTATTTTTACATTCTTTTTGTTAGCCAATGTGGTGTCATATATAATGCTAAAAATAATATATTTATAAATTATTTCTATTTATTGAGGTTCAAGTCTAAATGGGGTTAAAATAATACTCAATATTCGAAAAGATAATTTTTAATTGGTAAAAACTAGTCAACATATATTTTGAAACATAATCAATGATGTTAATGTGGTACATAAAATTAGAGATCCTATCACATTTTATTTTGATAATAAAATAATGGTGACTCTAGAAAAGGTACAATGCCAAAATCAATCAATGAATAACATAATCAAAAAATATCACATATTGAATGATTTTTCTTAAAGAGTTTTGTTTTTAATGTGATAAGTGTACTTGTCATAGTAAATGGTTAAAATAGATCATTACTATGATGAGAGCCCAAATATTCCATGATATAGTTTATAAATATGACCGATATATTAATATGAAATCATTTAATTTGACTAAAATTATATAGTATATTAAAGGTGGACAGTCATATAAGTTTGAGACACTTTAATGTATTGTATTCTATTGGAAATTCCCAGTGCATGAGATGATGAGAATATGGCCCACCAATAGAAAATAATCAGTTATATGTTTGAATAATATTTCATATCCAATGATATTTTTAATGATCCAGAGACATTATTATTATTTCCAATATATTTCATGAGTCATATAATTATATTTAATGATGAAATCTATGGTGGCATATTCTCACAGCTTGGTAGGATATTTGGGTCTATCACGTGTAATGTTGTGGTAATGATCAATGAGGGAAGAGATGAATCCATTCCATTTTTTAATATATGTTGATATTTTAGGCCCTTTTAGTGGAATAAAATTCTATGATTCTATCCCTAACTATGATAGTGATTTTTCCATGTTCATTTATTGAATTTAAAAGAGGCATTAATCTATTGGTTGATATCCCCAGTATTCAACATATTTTATGAGTGATAAACAAGTAAATGGAATATTTTACACTATGTATGTTTACAGGAGGATTACTATCTTTACTACAATAACGTATTTCTGTATTGGACCATCAGTTTTTATCTAGATTCTAATGATGGGATTTTGGTAGTGTGATCTAATAAAATTGAGAAAGGTGCCAAGTGGGTAATAAAAAGGTGTATTTAGAACCATAGTAAAATATTATATTAATTTATCATATTGTATAAATATTTTTCCTATACCTGGATTAATAAGTATCCATTTTGTTTTGATAATAGATATTCAATCATAAGATATTTGAGAGAAAATATATTTTTATGTGTCTTGAAAATATTAGAAATATTTATTCATTAGATAAATATTTATTTAAATTTTTTAATATAAAGAATTAATATTTCATTGTTTATTTAGTGTGTAATATTCTTTACTGATATAGTTATATTAATAGTTAATTAATATTTATTCACTATATTGGTGAATAAAATATTTTTTGGGTGAATGATATAGTTATATTTTCTTTTAAAAGTTAGGGGGAAGCCACCCACTATTGAAAAACATTCCCCTATAGTTTTCAAGGCATATGGATACCAGGACATAGTCTATAATTTCGAAGGTCCTGGAATCACTATTACAACACACATAAGCCCCTAAACCTCGTGTATACCTCCACTAAACCCTTCCAGAATTTGGGAACCTTCATCCTTCACCATAAGAGGACATCAGTAAACATACATCATCCACTGCCCCGGACCCGCAACAATCATCATCATCTTACGAACCCCTATATAATCACACCATTTTTTTGAAGCACCTGCCACTTGGTTCTCAATTCATCCATCATGCCCACATACCTCCCCTATAGATACCCCCTTCCATGTGTAGTGCCAACACAATAGGGAGACTCTGACACCTTGTTGGTTCCCTCCAGAAATTGGAAGATCTATCTCATATTCCTCCCACTCTAAATCACATTCATGGTATGTCAACAACCCACCACATTCATGGTTCACCTTCTCCCTACACTATTTTGGCACCAATAAATCCTTCAAAATTTATCCTACCAGGGTTTGATCCCTAGCATGATGGAGAATTATAGGGCTTCTATAACCACTTTTCTAAGACCCTGAATTCATATAGTGATATTTATTTAATCAATAAATACAAAATTTTTAAGGACCAAAAATTAATGTGTAATATTGGAGATCCGAGTCTAATGAAATGAATATAAACTACTTGATATATATTATTTGAATAAATAATAATTAAATTTATAATAAAATAATATTATTTATTTAATCCATGATTTTAGAACATACCAAGTAATAAATAACAATTTTATTATTATAAGAAAAAATATTTTCATTTGGTTATAAATATAATTTTTTTCATTATTTATTTTATAATTCTAATAATATATAAGAATTGTTTTAAAATTTTGTAGATAGAAAAATATCATTCAATAATTTTGTAAAACTAGTTATAAAGAGTATCCTTTAAAGATCTAGAGATCTTCCTACATAAAACTCTTCGAAGAACATTCACAAATTACCCACCTCTGCCCGAGCGAATCCCTTCCCACAAGAAGGTTTTGGTTATGAATAATAGTTATAATTTCAAGCATTAGATTCTTCATCACTCACACCTACATTATTCTACACTTTTGATCAGAGGATTGTATTGAAATCATGGGTCACTACTATATTGAATATAAAATTGATTCCTTCACTGAAATTATAGTAAGCCTTGATTAGTATACTAATCCATGAATGATTAAGGAATTCAATAAAGTTAATTATTTAATTAAATAATATTTTAACAATTTTATGTTTAAATATCTTTACTGTTTTGATTTTTGCAACATAATTCTATCTTTTTTAGGTAAATCTATAAATGTAATTGGTAAAAAAAATTGAGTACCACATAATGTGCTTTCACTACATGAATTCTTGGTAATTTCAATGGGATCCAGTCGCAAATAGGCATTAGCGATGGGGCCCCTATCTCAAATAGCCCATTGTAGAAAACCATGTCGCAAATACAATTTTTTGCGACGGGCACGTCATAAAAAAATGTTATTTGTGAAGGGAAACATCGTCATCACAAATAAGCTTCCAATTATATGTATTATATATACATAAATGATTTCACGATGGGCCCATCGAAAAAACTATTTGTGACGGGATCTTGTCCCGGCGCAAAAAATATATATATATATATCTTTTTGTGATGGGCATGTCGCTACAAATTATTTGCGATGGGCAAGTAGTCTGGTTGCAAATATGGTTTTAAAAATATTTAGTTTGGATATTTGCAATGGGGTCCCGTCACAAAAGGTCCCGTTGCAAATAATAAATTCATTTAATGAAAATAAAATTTAATAAAATTACGATTAATCAAAAAAATAATATTAATATTATTAAAAAATTAAAAATATTAAAAATATTAAAATTCTAAATATTGAAAAAAAAATTAAAAAATTTAAAAGTTAAATTATGTAATATTTTGACCGATATAAAAGACAAAAAATATAAATAATTCATATTACAATGTTAAATTCAAATATTGGTAACATAAAAAATTCACTGGGGGGGTCGTCTTCCGGAGGAGGTGGAGGAGCTAAAGGAGCTAGTGGAGGAAACTCTATCCCTAAACTATGAGTCAGATGGCAAATGTACTACATCTGCTCGTGATGCTGCTGCTGGCATCAACGCATATGCTCCTCATAATGCTACTACTGCTGCTGCTGCCGCTGACACATCTCTTCTTGCTGCTTCTGCATAGTCTCTATATGCTCAGCCTTAGCTCGCAACTGCTCTTGATACTATGAGCCAGAAGATGATTCCTCTCCACGATCTCCTCTAGAGCTAGACACCGACATCACAGAAGTACCATAATAAGTTCCAGGAGTCAAATGAGAGCCTATTCCAACTACCCTTCCCTTCTCAAAGCCATACCGAGTCGCATGCATCCATACTGCCTCATCGAAATGGCGAGCACTGGTCTCCTCAGCCATCTCGTCCTGACGCTCAGCCTGTGGCAGAGAGTTTGCAACCTCATATGACTCCTTCAATTCCAATTTAAAATTAAAATTTTAAAAATATTACATGGAGTTAATTTTTTTACTGAAAAAATAATACTAACCACAATATGACATTGGCGATCACCTCTAATCTCTCAAGTGGATGGATTACTGTACATCCTCTGATAAACATTGAACTCCATAATATCGGGATGCTCGACTACATACAAAAATATAAAATAAACTATTTATATTTAATGTTATATAAAATAATTATAAAATTTACATACCAGATTCTCTCTATGCGAACTGAATGTACGGCTACCAGCTCGATGCATTACCTCATGTCTCCACCGGTTCTGTCGTCCCACTGAAGTTATCATCTGAAATCCACCACCCAACCTGTGTAAACATAATCCATCCCAAACGTGAGATGAAATGTACTCTGGTCAGTGGGCTCTAAACAACTCATCAAATTCTGTCACCCCAGCTTTCTTAATGGTTGTTCTTCTCAAAATGTGCAAAAACTGAGGGAAACGGTCACGCATAGAAACATATCATGGTGCATGGACAGTGTCACGCATGTTATCATCGATTGGATACCATAAACCCTACAAATAATTTATCATATGAAGTTGTAAATAAAATAAATTTCAAAATAAATATTATTTATTTATGTATCGGCCAGTGATGGAACATTTCGTGTCGCACATCAAGAGGAATCTGTTCCCATGTGATCCATTGCTGAGAAAAATAATTGAATAATATAGCGCCCCCTTTCCAATAGATACATGCACAAAATTGTGAAAAATGATAAAATAATCAAACAATTAGTATATATATAAATAAATTAATGAAATCTAACTAAAATATATAGGTTACCATACCTATGTGTGCGTGGATCGAAACCAAGGTGTGGAAGTCGCTCGGGGATATGGTCATGAATTATCAGTCATCCAAGACCGCTCCACCTCCAAGTACGCACCGAATCTCCTGTATGATGATGGTTAGATGATCCAAAATCCCCCTCATCCAATGGTAGGTCAGCCTCCTGCAACTCGAGAAATATCTCAGGGTCCATTCTTAACACATCTGCCCAAATTGGAAGCATAGCCATCTGGAAGTCTCAAATATGCAATCCACTGAAAAAATAATAAGTGACTCTCTTTGGATAGTGTATAAGCTGCGTTTGGCTTCATTAACCTCTGTGATCTAACATTTTCGAGTAATTCAAGTTCTGGTATCCTGTAAATTTGGGAAAGATCTAATCGTTCCTTTACAATTTCTTTGTTCTTACCTAATGTATCCAAAACAGTATGAAATAAATTATCAAAATAGTTCTTCTCAATATGCATAACATCCAACATGTGGTGGACCAACAAATCAGACCAATACAAAAGATCCCAAAAATGCTCCGTTTTATCCAATTATGTTCTTTCCCAAAGCCATTAATTTTTTGTTGGTTTACTGTTGGTCAAAATGTGATGTGGGGTAATGAAAATACAACTGATTTTAACTCTGTACCTGAGATTATATTTGGAGGTTCATCCCTTTCAGTTGTACCTTTTCTAAAATGATATTTGTTCCTTCGAAAAGGATGATAGGTTGAAAGAAATCTACGATGACAATCAAAATAGAAAGGTTTTTTTTCATTGACCAGCAAAAAGGATTTGTTTTCTTTCATACAGTAAGGACATGATTTCGGACCATATGTACTCCAACCAGATAACATGTCATATGCCAGAAAGTCACTAAATTTCTAAATCAATGCAGCGTTTAACATGAATTTTTTTTTCGCAGCAACATCATATGTATTAACACCATCACTCCACAATGCATTTAACACATCAATCAATGGTTTCAAATAAACATAATTTTTTTTTCAGATATCCTGGGATTAATAGAGTCAAAACGATATAATGCTCCATCATCAATGTAACACCCCGAGATTTTATGAAAAATGTTCTTTTTAATTTCATTAATGTCTTGTGTTATAAGCTACACCAAAAGGAGCATTCACAACACACATCTCTGACATGGATTGAATTACGCGCAATCGTGACCTTCCACGATATCGTGTGTTGTACACAACACCAAGTTTCGCTAAACAACAATATGCTATTAAGATATTATTAAAACTAGTCGTTATGAATAGTAATAACCACTTTTTGAAATTTTTTAAATTTTATTTTTCAAAATGGACTTCATTTAATGATTCGGAGTATCGAATTTAGCCTAAAGTGAAATTTTGGTACTTTTCGGATAACTTTCATATTCTGATGAATAGTGAAAATTACTAAATTTTAATTAAAAACAACTTTTTTAATCGAAATAATTAATAGTGATAAATTATTAATTTGAGTGGTTTTAAAGTATATTTAGAATATATTTTTACAATTTAATACAATGTTGGTCATTGGATGTAATTTCACATTTAAACAAGTTGTACACAAGTGTCAATCTTTTGATAGTTATTATCTCTTAAAAACACGCTATTTGTTGTGATAGTGGAAATTAATTATAAAATTAATTAATGCAACTTATATGTTAGGAAATTTGTAAAATAGAAATAATTTTTGAATATGGAATATCAATTATAGCTTAGGGTGAAATTTTGTCATTTTTCTGAAAAACTTCAATTTTTGATGAATAGTGAAACCACTAAGTGGTAGGTTAAAAACTGAATTTTGCATAAAACTCAATTTTACCGCTTCTGTGAATGGAATTTCGAAAATATGACAGACACGGTTTATATCAGTAAGTAAAATGTGGTTCAATGAGATAAAAATAAATTTTTGGTGAATAGTAACTTTTTACTTTCTTTACCGCGGTTAATAGTAAATAGGGTAACTAAGGGTAAATATGATATTACTATTACCCTAACACATGTCCTAATTCTATTGGATAAGTGTAATTTGACCAAAAACAAGCTTATGAATATAATATGACCATTTAGGTCCACTTGGATTAGATTATGACATTTAATATTATTTTATTTAATGAATAGTTAAAATAGTAAAAATCAAAGTTTAATAAGTAAATTATTTTTAATATGGGGTTATAGATAAGATAAATTCGACTATAAATATTCATTAGAAAGATAAAAATATTTCCTATATAATGGTATTTTATTTGTAATTTTTAGACATTAAATAATTTAATTTATTTATGACACAATGATGATGCAATAATTATCTTATTAATGAAATATTGACATAATTGATGTTATAAACACCAAAATAAATGTAATTTGATACTTTTTATGAATTCCACTAATTTTCTAGGTTACTATGATATATTAGTATTGATTTAATCATCTTATTTCGAACATATAATTCTGTTATGACTTTCACAAAAATCATATAACAAATAGTGTCAAAATTGACACAAAATAGTTTTTAAATCAAATATTATATTATTAATTATAATTTTTTTCCTAATAATCTAAGGATCGGCCAAATGAATTATCTAAGGATATATATATTAATAATAAACAATTTGGGGTTCGTTTGGCATGTTATAGTAAGTGTATTAACCATATAGTGTAAGAAAACAAAAACGCATGGTAAAAGTTAAATTATTTAACTTAGAGTTAAATCTAATTGATAAGGTTAAAATAATAACCTAAACTTTTATAAATCCTATTGGATGATAGGATTTCGACCCATCCCCATTTTATATTCTAAATAAGACCCTTTGGAACCATTATACACCGATTTTGACTTTAATATAAAATAATATTTTGAGATATTCCTAAGGTGCCCCTCTCCTCCCTTATAAAAGGACACCTCCTCCCCCTCCTCCTCACACCAATTTGAGCACTCAAGCTCTGACAACCCCTGCCAAAATCCCTTCTCCACTTCCCTAGAATAATCCTAGAGGTCCTGGTCTTCTTAAAAGACCAATCTTAGTTCCCTAAGTGGAGGATTCAAAGAGGCGTTTCAAAGAAGAGGTAATATCCATTACCGATCTTGTCAATTTCTTTCTTCTTCAACTTATTATTCTTTAGTTGTTTCATGACAAAGTAATAACATCAGTATTACTTACATACTGATATGTTATTATAAATATGAAACAACCCTAATTCACCTTCTATCCATCCTACGGAAAAATGAAATCACCACGCGTGCGTACGTACGGAATACCGTCTCCACGCCGTGGTGTAATCTATTATCCACCACCACCTTAATAGGATGGGTATAATGTTGTAATGAGTAACTATATATAATTATTATAAATTTATATTGTTACTGAAATAGTCTACATACACTTCAACACAATTCCACGACCATGGGAACGATATCATCGCTCGTGCGTACGTACAGACTACCGTCTCCACGATGCGATGAGATTCATTCTCAGTGATTAACCATTCATTAATGATTATAAAGTATATATAATAAGTACTAATGAAATATATGACACAATAATGATACTGAATTTATGTAAATTTATATGTATGTCATCTACTTAATTCCATTCACTTCAATAAGGAAACGAAAACAGCGTTCATGCGTACGTACGGACTACCGTCTCCATGAACGGTTTATTTCATTCCATTTATCGATATATTATATATATATATATTCTGAATAAATATTATATATAAATCATGTTTTACATTCTGGATATAAGTAATCATGATCCAAGTAATCATATTAATAATTACAAGTTAAAAACACGAACGACAAATGAGACGATTTTACCCAAAATGCTACTTTAACATGAATTTACAAAAGAACGGGTAATATAAAGTCATAAGTTGACCATATATGATATAATAACAATGAATATGATTATGGAATAATTCAATAACATTATTTAAATCATTATACAGGAGGTTCGGACACTTACAAAGCAAGTCGGACCTCAGGTAAGGTAAATATCACAATCTCATTTTTATCCGAGATTGTTTATTCGTAAGTATTTACTGGGGTGTATTTTATCATCCACATCCATGTTTCCTCAGTAGGTAATATTATTTCCATTAACTTAAAACTTTTTAAATCCAATTTTACCCTTCAGTAAGTTTTTAGTAAAAGATATGAAAGGAATCTTTTGTCCTTTTTCATACGAGGTACTTTTTGACTTTTCCGACAAAAGTACGAAAAGAATGTTTTTTTAACTTATACGACGTGAATGGATTTTTAAAACATTATTTCCAAGAAGCATAATTTAAAATTTTTCAAGTTTATTTTTAATCAACTTCTTTTAGTTTAAAGTTGTATGACATGTTAAGAAAGGAAAAATGTTTTTGAAGAAGAAAGGATATTTTCCTGAAGAATGGAGTTCAAGTGTTTTATCAAAATTATTTTTCCATCAAAGATAATAAAGGGTTATGTTTTTATCCCTATTATTAAATTGATTTTATTATGTTGTGATGGAATTATTTTTATGAATTCCTTTATCTTATATGAATTGTTTTATGATGTCATGATGTTTATGATTCCCATTTTTATTACATGGGTTATGCTATGATGTATGGTTTGTGATTTTGTGGCACACATAAGAATGGTATCATTATGAGATGGGTGGGACCTATATCTCCCTCCAATGCATTGGGTAAAGATTTTATATCTCATGAGATAGACAGGGCTGGAACGGTAGGTTATACCGGTTCAGTGAAACAGGACTGGAACGAGTGTGACTCGGTTCAGAAAGGGACTTTGTCCACCAAGATAGTTTTGGCAATGAGTCTTGACTAATAAGAAATTTTTCTATATGATTATGTGTGTATTCCACAATGTTTCATGTTTTAAGTTATGATTATTGGGATTTCATTTCACTACTATGATTTATCCCAAGTTATGAAATTATGCTCTCTTTTGCAGGATAAGATTTCAAAAAGTTATGTTCTTATGAATATGATGTGATTGATTTTTCATTTGTTTACCCTTACTGAGCATTTCAGCTCACCATTTTCTGTTTTCTTTTTACCAGGATATAAAGAATGGTTTTAGGTAAAAAAAGGGGTATGATCTTTATGGGAGATATTGAAGATCTTTAACCACGATTAGAAGATTACGTTCCAAGTTTCCAAAGACACGAAACTATTACGATCCTTGTGTGTGTGTTTTTGTTATTTACTAATAATTCCACAAAAGTTATGTAATGTCCATGTACGATAACCTTTAGGTCTCTACAGTTGGTATCAGAGGAAAGGTTTAGTCAACCTTTGGAAACTAGGATGCGAAAACGTTAGTGAGATCCCTATAGATATTTCTAAGGTATGTCAAGGGATGTCCCTAAGGTTAAGTATACGTATAGGTTATAGTACTAGAAATATGATAACGATCATAGAATTAAACCTAAGATGTTAGATATTGAAGGTACTCCCCCTTTGTTATGTTGTTTTCCCCTAGCATTATTTTTTCCTCTCACACTATTCTTTTTGGGTTTTAGAAAATGGCTAGAAACAAGATGATTCATGATAATGGAGAATATGATTGGACAATGGAATGATATTCATCATAATGAAATGGAATTTGGACATCCAAACATCATTATTATGCCGAATCAACAATCTCATAATATGATCAATAAAGTAAAATTTGGTAAGTTTCCTGAATCAGCTAATAAGAGAAAGATGGAGTTTTGTGATGATCATAGAGGAAAGAAAGTTCAATTTCCCCTATGTAAATCATGTGGGAAGAGGCATCGAGTAGAATGTTTCAAAGGAACTGGAAGATGCTTTGGGTGTGGAAAAGAAGGACACAAAGCAAGTAAGTGCAAAGGAAAAGGTTCAGTTAACACCATGGATGAGGATAATGGTATTTCTACGACATGAACAATGGTTAAATGTTTTAAATGTGGAATGTACGGGCATTATGAAAACCAATGCCCTAAGGGAAAGTCTCATGAAGAGAATCAGTATGGTCGTATGGGAAGTATTTATGTTGATGATGATGAAGAGACTACAAATGATATGTGAGATGAAAGAATTGCTGAAGCTCGGTCAATGGTTTAAGAATGTAGTGGAATGCTTACATGTTTATCATGTGTAATATTGTATAAGAAATCTCATGGTACTATTGAATAAAGAGACATGCAAGGATTTTTACACTGTTGTCTTTCCTTGAGTTATGAATGTGTATGATTAATGGTACCACTATCCATGAAAGGTTATTCTGATATTTTTGGAATTTAGATGATATGTGCATAATGAAGGGATAAGGAGAAAATTAAATGTTTAACAGTATTCATGAGCTCATGATCGATATAAGGACTAAGTGATATCATGGTTTGAGTATATAGAATTTTGAGGATTTTGGTATGTGGAAAGTGTTAACGTTTAACTGCATTCATGTTTTCAATAAGGTTCAATGGGTATTCGAGAGAATACATGATTAAGGCCTTTGAATGTTTAGAATGTGACCAACAAAACATATCGTAGGATATATGGGGATCAATGATGGTATTAAATCTCTGGTAATCGTTTTCACTATATTATGAGAATGGACTGAAGTATTATGGATAAGCCTAAGGATTGTTGGACATAAGTTAGTATTGTTTAAGGATATAGGTTTTTTCTATATTATTGATGGGATGTTATAGTAATATAGTTTTAGAAAAAGGACAACCTGCTGGACGAGCAACAGCCCATCGCGTCGGACAAGGATGTGGGAATCGAACCCACAACCGAAGTGCGACTGGCCTTTATCGCCTACCACTGGCCTACAGGAAGTCCCTATTTAGTAGAAACTAGTTTTTATTATATTAAGCAGTATGATATATGAAGTATATGTTCATTTTAGGAACCATATATCATTAATCTCACTATAGATGGACTTACGTTTTTTTTTGATAACTTTTCTAACCTTTTGAGACAGATGAAATGACCCATCATTCTATCACATGATCTGCTAACACATCACGAATGACAAATTCAACTTCATTTCATTAAGAGATGAAGTAGAAATTGTCCAAAGAACGACAAACAGTGAGACTGTACCAAAATCACGAAAGTATTTCTTCTAATTCCAATTTCATCAACTTTAGGGAAATGATCTTGAAAACCAAAAATGTTGTCCTAGTGCTCTTATATCTGATTATCAGATGGTACCTTAGATCGTCACAAATTTATGGATTTGTGATTGCTATATTTTCCATAGCCATGTTCTCTACCACTCTCCATCAGAACATTATGGTTATATTTCTCTTCCATATCCATATTTTCACCTATGTGGAAACCCAGTGATTAGTTTATTTGGGTAACCGTTACGTTTCATACTTTTGTTTTTAAAGATTGGTTTTGGTATTCCTTTTTACGATGTGGGTTTCGATTAAAGAATCTTTCGAATAGTAAACCATTTATAACCCCGACGAATTTCAAGGGCGAAATTCATTTTAAGGGGGGTAGAATGTAACACCCCGAGATTTTATGAAAAATATTCATTTTAATTCCATTAATGTCTTGTGTTATACGCTGCACCAAAAGGAGCTTTCACAACACACATCTCTGACCTGGCTTGAATTACACGCAATCATGACCTTCCATGATAGCGTGTGTTGTACACAACACCAAGTTTCGCTAAACAATAATATGCTATTAAGATATTATTAAAACTAGCCGTTATGAATAGTAATAACCACTTTTTGAAATTTTGTAAATTTTATTTTTCAAAATGGACTTCATTTATGGATTCGGAGTATCGACTTTAGCCTATGGTGAAATTTTGGTACTTTTCGGATAACTTTCATATTCTGATGAATAGTGAAAATTACTAAATTTTAATTAAAAACAAATTTTTTAATCGAAATAATTAATAGTGATAAATTATTAATTTGAGTGGTTTTAAAGTATATTTAGAACATATTTTTACAATTTAATACAATTTTGGTCATTGGATGTAATTTCACATTTAAACCAGTTATAAACAAGTGTCAATCTTTTGATAGTTATTATCTCTTAAAAACACGCTATTTGTTGTGACATCGGAAATTAATTATAAAATTAATTAATGCAACTTATATGTTGTGAATTTTGTAAAATAGAAATCATTTTTGAATTCAGAATATCAATTATAGATTAGGGTGAAATTTTGGCATTTTTCTGAAAAACTTAATTTTTGATGAATAGTTAAACCACTAAGTGGTAGGTTAAAAACTGAATTTTGCATAAAACATAATTTTACCGCTTCTGTGAATGGAATTTCGAAAATCCGACAGACACGGTTGATATCAGTAAGTAAAATGTGGTTCAATGAGATAAAAATAAATTTTTTGGTGAATAGTAACTTTTTACTTTTTTTACCGCGGTTAATAGTAAATAGGGTAAGTAAGGGTAAATATGATATTACAATTACCCTAACACATGACCTAATTCTATTGGATAAGTGTAATTCGACCAATATCAACCTTGTGAATATAATATGACCATTTAGGTCCACTTGGATTAGATTATGACATTTAATATTATTTTATTTAATGAATAGTTAAAATAGTTAAAATCAAAGTTTAATAAGTAAATCATTTTTAATATGGAGTTATATATAAGATAAATTTTACTATAAATATTCATTAGAAAGATAAAAATATTTCCTATATAATGGTAGTTTATTTGTAATTTTTAGACATTAAATAATTTAATTTATTTATGACACAATGATGATGCAGTAATTATCTTATTAATGCAATATTGACATAATTGATGTTATAAACACCAAAATAAATGTAATTTGAGTCTTTTTATGAATTCCACTAATTTTATTGGTTACTATGATATATTAGTATTGATATAATAATCTTGGTTCGAACATATAATTCTGTTATGACTTTCACAAAAATCATATAACAAATAGTTTCAAAATTGACACAAAATAGTTTTTAAATCAAATAATATATTATTAATTGTAATTTTATTCCTAAAAATCTATGGTTCGTCCAAATGACTTAGATAAGGATATATATATTAATAATAAACAATTTGGGTTTCTTTTGGCATTTCATAGTAAGTGTATTAACCATATTGTGTAAGAGAACAAAAAGGCACGGTAAAAGTTAAATTATTTAACTTAGAGTTAAATCTAATTAATAAGGTTAAAATAATAACCTAAACTTGTCTAAATAATATTGGTTGATAGTATTTCGACCCATCCCCACTTTAGCTTCGAAATAAGACCCTTTGAAACCATTATAAACCGATTTTGACTTTAATATAAAATGATAGTTTGAGATATTCCTAAGGTGCCCCTCTCCTCCCTTATAAAAGGACACCTCCTCCCCCTCCTCCTCACACCAATTTGAGCACTCAAGCTCGGCCAACCCCTGCCAAAATCCTTTCTCCACTTCCCTAGAAGAATCCTAGAGGTCCTGGTCTTCTTCAAAGACCAATATTAGTTCCCTAAGTGGAGGATTCAAAGAGGCGTTTCAAAGAAGAGGTAATATCCATTACCGATCTTTTCAATTTCATTCTTCTTCAACTTCTTCGTCTTTAGTTGTTTCATGACAAAGTAATAACATCAGTATTACTTACATACTGATATGTTATTATAAATATGAAACAACCCTAATTCACCTTCTATCCATCCTACGGAAAAATGAAATCATCGTGCGTGCGTACGTACAGAATACCGTCTCCACGCCGTGGTGTAATCTATTTTCCACCACCACCTTAATAGGATGGGTATAATGGTGTAATGAGTAACTATATATGATTATTATAAAGCGATATTGATACTGAAATAGTCTACGTACACTTCAACACAATTCCACGACCCTGGGAACGATATCATCGCTTGTGCGTACGTACGGACTACCGTCTCCACGACGCGATGAGATTCATTCTCAATGATTAACCATTCATGAATGATTATAAAGTATATATAATAAGGACTAATGAAATATATGAAATAATAATGATACTGTATTTATGTAAATTTATATGTATGTCATCTACTGAATTCCATTCACTTCAATAAGGAAACGAAAACAGCGTTCATGCGTACGTACGGACTACCGTCTCCATGAACGGTGTATTTCATTCCATTTATCGATATATTATATATATATATATATATATATTCTGAATAAATATTATATATAAATCATGTTTTACATTCTGGATATAAGTAATCATGATCCATGTAATCATATTAATAATTACAAGTTAAAAACACGAACGACAAATGAGACGATTTTACCCAAAACGCTACTTTAACATGAATTTACAAAAGAACGGGTAATATAAAGTCATAAGTGGACCATATATGATATAATAAAAATTAATATGATTCTGGAATAAGTCAATAACATGATTTAAATCATTATACAGGAGGTTCGGACACTTACAAAGCAAGTCGGACCTAAGGTAAGGGAAATATCACAATCTCATTTTTATCCGAGATTGTTTATTCGTAAGTATTTACTGGGGTGTATTTTATCATTCACATCCATGTTTACTCAAAATGTAATATTATTTCCATTCACTTACAACTTTTTAAATCCAATTTTACCCTTTGGTATGTTTTTAGTAAAAGTTATGAAAGGAATCTTTTGTCATTTTTCATACGAGGTACTTTTTGACTTTTCCAACAAAAGTACGAAAAGAATGTTTTTTTAACTTATACGACATGAATGGATTTTTAAAACATTATTTCCAAGAATCATACTTTAAAAGTTTTCATGTTTATTTTTTATCAACTTCTTTTAGTTTAATGTTGTATGACATGTTAAGAAAGGAAAAATGTTTTTGAAGAAGAAAGGATATTTTCCTCAAGAATGGAGTTCAAGTGTTTTATCAAAATTATTTTTCCATCAAAGATAATAAAGGGTTCTATTTTTATCCCTATTATTAAATTGATTTGATTATGTTGTGATGGAATTATTTTTATTAATTCCTTTATCTTATATGAATTGTTTTATGATGTCATGATGTTTAAGATTCCCATTTTCATTACATGGGTTATGCTATGATGTATGGTTTGTGATTTTGTGGCACACATAAGAATGGTATCATTATGAGATGGGTGGGACCTATATCTCCATCCAATGCATTGGGTAAAGATTTTATATCTCATGATATATATAGGGCTGGAACAGTAGGTTATACCGGTTCAGTGAAACAGGACTGGAACGAGGGTGACTCGGTTCAGAAAGGGACTTTGTCCACTAAGATAGTCTTGGCAATGAGTCTTGACTAATAATAAATGTTTCTCTATGATTATGTGTGTATTCCACAATGTTTCATGTTTTAAGTTATGATTATTGGGATTTCATTTCACTACTATGATTTATCCCGTGTTATGAAATTATGCTCTCTTTTGCAGGTTAAGATTTCCAAAAGTTATGTTCTTATGAATATGATGTGATTGATTTTTCTTTTGTTTACCCTTACTGAGCATTTCAGCTCACCCTTTTATGTTTTATTTTTACCAGGATATAAAGAAAGGTTTTAGGTAAAAAAAGGGGGAAGATCTTTATGGGAGATATGGAAGATCTTTAACCATGATTTGAAGATTACGTTCTGAGTTTCCAAAGACACTAAACTATTACGATCCTTGTGTGTGTGTTTTTGTTATGTACTAAGTATTCCGAAAAAGTAATGTAATGTCCATGTATGATAAGCTTCGGGTCTCTACAATCAACATCCATGGAGGAAAATTTTACGGACTTATAAGGATATACTAACATGAATACTAACTACCATAAGAATCCAACAGACAAAAAATGGCAGTAGAAAGACCCAATCACACATTTTGGGCTTCTATAGAAAAATACGGATACAGAAGGTCAAAATGATTCCATGAATCACCATCAGATGGATGATTCAAGATTTTATCTATTGAAATCTTGGTTTTGGCCAATGAAATCATTGTTGATGTGTTCAGAGACATAAATAAATGTTGTAACCTGGTTGTAAGGGGGAAATATCTCAACTATTTTGCTAGAATCAATCTAGACTTCCCTGGTTGAGCTTCTTTATACCTCGATTGTCCACATGTGGGAAAACAATCCAATGACTCATTTTCACCAGAATATAAGATGCAATCATTTGGACATGCATGAATCTTCCGATAACTAAGGCCCAGATTACGAATCAGCCTCTTGCTCTCAAAGTAATTTGTCGGCAACACATTTCCTTTAGGTAACAGAGTTTTAACCAAAGAAAATATCTGATCAAAACAGTTGTTTGATGTTTCATTATCTGATTTAATAGCCATAAATTTTCCAACCGCTTCTAATTTTATTATCTTGAAACCAGGATAAAATTCATCCTCTTCAGACCTCAACAACTCATAAAATTCGAATGGTGCCAACTCAGGAGTAAAATCAATATCATCATGAGTTTCATTTTATTGCGCAGATGGTCCTACAACATCATGTATTGAATTTCGAAACCGTTATGGATCTAGAATAAAGTTATTAGTATCTTCTCTAGAACTGTGTTCACCGTGTTGATACCAAAAAACATAATCTGGTTGAAAACCAAACCGCAAGAGATGTCCCCCAACCTTTTCAAATGTGTCAAACGTTCTCAGAGCACATTTTTTACAAGGAAATTTAATTGTGCCTTCTGAAACATATTCTAGTTTTGTTGATACAAATGCTAAGAAATATTCAACACCCTCAATATATATAGGATTTAAACTAGAACCATTCAGATTTCTGCACTAATTTATCCAAGCTCGATCATCCAATAATGACTGATGTCAACTTTCTTGTTCCATATTTTTCTACATAAAAAATAAAATCATCAATGTTTTTGAATAATTTTAAATTATAAAAACTCCATCTTAAAAAGAAGATAAATAATTACAACAACTTAATAATTATGATTAATTAAGGGAGACACAATTTCCAGTGGATTGACGGATACTCTTTTGTACGACAACTCATTTAATTTCATCTTTCTCACACTTATTATTGCTAATTATTCCTATTTATTCCTAATTATTGCTAATTGTTACAAATTTTTACAAATTATTACTAATTGTTACTAATTATTATAATTTATTACTATTTATTACAATTTATTACTAATTATTACTAACTATTAATATTTATTACTAATTTAGAAATACATAGCAATACTTAGAAAAAGGAAAACTGCTTGAATAATGAAAGGAAATTTGGTAATCAATGTTGTGGAGATGATTAAAAATTTTCCCTTCATTTTCTAAGAAGATTTCGTTTACTAATTATTAGTAATAAAAAAATTAAATTATCAATATTTACGAAAAAACAATATTAATATTATTTAAATAATAAAAAATTTATAAAATATTAAAATTATAAGTATTCACAACATACTTTTTTCTATTCATAACATGTTTAAATCTCAAAGGGTCGTCAATTGTCAAGTCAAGAGAAATAAAAAGTTTATGTCAGTAATTTCCAATGTTGTTTTATGGTTTTGGTCATGAAACACCCAACGATTCCATATCTGATGACGCATGGACCTGCTTTCCAAAGGCAAGCGTTCGCCGGATGGTCTGACCAGCGACACTTAAGAACTCACATTGGTCGAGAGGATGGGAATTCTGGATCATCGCTCCCTTTTGGGGGGGTATTATTGCATGTTTCGGGACTCTATTATAGATTTAAGATGTATTCATATGTTCGCAAATCTTGGGTTTATACCCAATAATAGTATCCACAGATTCAACCCCGGTTGGCAATGGTCAGCTGAACGCAGGGGTTCAGAATCATTTAGGCATGAGTTTTACCATCCCTCGTGGGATTAATGACACCGATGAGTCGGAACACATTGATGCGGCACTAGGAGTGGCGCGGTGAACCGGTGTGAAGATAGTCATATCGACCTGTTGATGGGCTTGAACCTCTTGGAGGCTTCCAACGTACCCTGCCTAGGAGGCAAGGATCAAAGTCTACATAGTTCGCATTGGCTTGGGACTTATGCTCTGAGGCGGTCCAGAATGATGGATTGGGGCTTACACTCTGAGGAGGCCCATAAGAGGATGTCATGGTCAATGCTTACTTTATTCCCATGTGATTCATGCTCGGTGTGAGAAACAAGAGGTATCAGGGACTATAAGATCACATCGCGAGACGTGTGTCCGTGAGAAGTGGATTGGGGCTCACGCATGAGGGCGGCCCATAATGAAGGATTTGGGATTACACTCTGAGGAGGCCCATGGGCGACAAAGCACAGTGGGAGAGGGAAAGGGGGTGCTCTTTTTCCCATCTCCTCTCTTGCAGGGCATGAGGGCTTCTTTTTTATGGTTATTTTACTATCGCTGGGAAGCCCTTAATAAGTGGAGGGGAAGAAAGGGGATTCCCGAGCTCAGACTCCCCATTACCGTGGGAATGTGAACCCAAAAATGCTTCAGGAATCTGTTCAAGGGGCGGGGAAACCCCTTCACCTCTATTTACCATGGGTATGTAAACTCAAAACAGCGCGCTGATGCGCCTGAGTGTTACACCACATATATCTGGTGGCTCTAGTGGAGGCCTAGACATAGGGCTGATGATTAGGCCAATGAGGGGGATGTGGAGCATTAGAACAGATCAGAAAGATTTTATCTAGCTCGGGGCATGGGATCTCCAAAGGTTTTGGAAAACCACATAAGGGTATGGGTGGTGGCGCCCTTTGCGTAGAAAGGTGCTACGTGGCTGGAGAAGCTATCTGTGAACTAGGGTGGTCTACATACCGAGTGGTCATCCGTGAACCAGGAGGGTCCGCGGACTGAGAGGCCACCTGTGAACTAGGATAGTCCGCGGACTGTTTGGAATCACTTGAACTAGGGTTGTTCGTGGTATGGCAAGATTTTCGTTAACCAGGGTGGTTCACGGCTTTGGGCTCAGCCCGCGTACCAGGGGGTAAGCGGAGGGGTCCACGGGAGTAGTGGCGGCCAAGGGCGGCGCCGATTAGGGGTTCATCTATTGAGGCTTCGCCCGCGTAGGAGGGTGTTACGCAGTGAAGCGAATCGGAAAAGAGGCACAAACACCCTGGTCTTCGGGGAGTGCATCCACGAAGGGGCTATGGTTCATGGTCTTATCTTTTTATATTATTTTAAGTTCATGGTTCACCAAATTATTATGAATTTTTCGGTTCCTTATTAGTTCGTTCCCATGTTTATACCTTCTTTGGTTCGTGAACGGGAACTTCACTGTTTATGAAATCCTAAGCCTTCGAAATCCTTCCCCCAAAATCTGATCTCTCTTCTCGGAATTCTCTTCCTCCGCCTTTGAATCCTCCCAATCCCGATCTTCCAAATCTATTTTTATTTCCCCCTCAGTCTCTTTTTAAAGAGTGGGGAAATAGATGTATCTACGGTCACACAACACCTTTTGCGGCGACCCATGACCGAAAACCCGGTTTACAATTGACTTGGGAAATCCGCAACTCGTGGTGGGTAACGAGCACTTCTCCCCACCCCACGAACCAAACTCAGGGAGTGCTTCGCAGCCGCAGAGTGTTCTTCCTCTATTCTGCGAATGACAGTGAATGTGGCTTGAACCGGTCAACGCGGTCTGTGGTTGGGGCGGTTCATGACGGTGAACCGGATTGGCACCCATCCTGCCTTGCGACCGCGGAGGATCTCCGCCTCCATTTCACAAACGATGATCATTCGTGAAGGGGGTTCTTCGCGGGGCCTCGCCACGTCATGGTTTCATGGGACCGGTCCGCGGACCGGTGCTTATTGTGTCCCTTCTTTGGATTTTCGCCATTATTTTCCCTAATTCATTGGGGGGGGTATTGGTAGAATCTCCTTCGCGGATTTTTCAGGACCCTACAAATGCCCCCCATCGGAATGGGGTACGATTGGAACGATGAGGAGGAAATACCGATGCAATGTGGTCCTGAAACTGAGATGGTCTGCAATAGGGATGTGGACCCAGCCGGGGAACATGCCTATAAATACGGGGGGCCCTTCATTTGTCCTTTATTGAAATCTTCACGAAACCAGAACTCCCTCGCCTTCGCGCGCTCGTTCCTTCGCGAAGTGCTTCGTCCGCGAACCGACTGCGACTTCTACGAACCATTCCACCTTCACAGTCTCCTTCACCCTTAAACCAATTCCCCAACCACAAACCATTACTATTAATTAACTAAAAAAGAAGTCATGACAGGCCACGTAGGATCTTGCTTCACGGTTTTGGTGCTCCGCGGTTTTGATGCTCCTCAGTTTCGATGCTCCGCGGACTAAAATCCCTTGAACATTAAAATATTTTTAAGTCTTATGAACATAATCACTTAAATTCGGGATTGAAATTCCGCAGAGCAACCTGGTTCGTGGTTTCCTGGCCAACGCTCCGCAGGCCAGGGTTTCGAGGACTGCTTTCAAGAAGGGTCAGTTCAAGGGATGTTGTCATCGTGTACCATCCTTCGGGGCCTCTTCACGGACTTTGATATGAAGGCTCCTCAGCCATATATGTGGTATTTTGTCCATATTTGTATTCCAGAATAACTGATTGTTGGATCCCATCATATAGTGAGAAGATATGGTTCCCCATCATTCTGTACCGTGGCTCGCTACAGAGCCTCTCCAAATTGTTTCAGGGAGACGTTTAGCTATGATTCACTGAGCGTAGAACATCCAAGAGGACCCTAGTCGGTCCATCCTTCATGAAGATGGTGTCTTGAATGATTTTCTCCCTACTGATCTCCTAGATTATACACTATCAAATCGACTTCCGCTTCTTGGATTTGGTCTTCAAGATAATGTCCATATTCCCCCCACTTTCTCAGGACATCCTTTTCCTTTATTGGAAGCGTCGACAAAGTGTATTCAGGCGAACCTTACCCAATCGGGGGAGATGGATTTCGACTCTGACCAGAAAGTCACCTTCATTTTGAGAGGCTCTATTTGGACCCAAAGTTATCAGCACGCCTGAAACTTTTCTCAGGAAGCGGTCTTCAAGAGTTTCCCTTCTATAATCTACCCTGCTAGAGTAGATCCCGATGCGGGGTGGATTCTTATGTGGGATCTTTGGTCTGGAGGGCTTTTCTCCAATGATTGCACCTTGGTTTTCTGGGTCCATTATCAATTCCGAGAGTCTTCCGAATAACTGGAAGTAGTCAATTTATACTCCACAATATAGGCTTCCCAATTTTCTATTTACCAACCATCCTTGGTCCTGCCATACATACTCAGTCACTGGTGTTCAAGCACCAATACTTTCTACCTTGACCATGGTGAACATGGCATTAATCTGTGGGATATACATCAATTGGGAGGGCTCCCGATTATCGGTGAAATGTATGATGAATTTATACCTGCCCCTGATGCGTGGGACGACGCCGAACAAGTGCCTTTATTGGTGAGAGATCTATTGGTTATGGCGGAGAAATCATTGGGTCAGGCCTTGACTGCCCGCTCTCTTATTACCTATAATACCTGGATAGGGTTATTTTTAAACACCACCAGTCCTATGTCTAAGATCAAGTTCCCCAGGACTCATCCTTCTCAATAGTCACGAACCTCCCCAGGTTCCTACTGGGCGGTTTTGGAGGCAGGTGACTACCTTTCATGGGGTTACGATGTGCGCCCCGATGTGCCACCTATGCTCAGGCTTGTGGGTCTGTTTTCTATGTTCTAGAGCGGGTGGCTATTACCTTCTCGGGATATTAATCCTGGCTTCCGGGCTTTCACCCTGATGATGGCAGTTGAGGTTGGAGAGGGCCGCCCATTGAATTTGACCATGCCCACATTGGCTCATATTTATGAACTGCTGGGTCACATGCAGAAGGGTGGTTCACCCTTCCGTCAGAGTGGGCCATTCCAATTTTTTATGGGTGGGTAGCAGATCATTGTCGCTGATATGAGTATATTCACAACATGTGCATCACGCTTCCTAATTTTCGTCCTTCCATGATTGATATAGCTGGAGTTCGCATGAAATCCCTCAGCCCTGGGGAAGTCCTCGAGATTCTGAGTGACTTTTCTGAGTTTTTATTCACTTCCTACCCCACCCCTTCTAGCGTCTTAGTTTACAACCACTGGGGGAGCCTGGAGGAGAGTTCTAACATGATCTCTCTATGGGACGTATTTCTCTCTACGCGGATTGACGGGGTTTCTATATGTGAGATGTATGTCCCGTATCGTTTTTCTCGCCAGTTTGGGTGCATGAAAGTCCAAGATTCCCTTCCTCCTCCTCATGCTCGAGGACTACACCCGGCCATACATGGTGAATGGTGGATGATGCTGACACAGGAAGAATCTGACCCGACCATTCCCCTACATGTCGTGGGGGCGGCCGTCGGCCTTTCCATGGAGAATGCAAAAGCATGGAAAAAATATTATCCCGATGGGATCTTAGGGAAGGTCATTCGCTAGGTTCCCAAGACAAGAGGTACTGCGGCTATTTCATCCACCGCACCTTCCACATCATCTCTGAGGGAGGATTGACTGATGGCTCGTCGATCAAAGCGGCTCAGGGTATTTTCTTCTCCCAGTCCTGCGTTGACCGAAGTTCAGACTGGTCCATCCTTCTTGGACGTGGATGAGGATGACCCTGTGGTTCCGAGTCATAGAGAGACAATCCCAGAAGTTTTTCCAGTTGATACCGGGCTTAGAAACTTGATCCCCAATCTTGAACCGTGGTTAGAGGCTCCGAACATTCCAGTTTCAGAACCAACTTCTATAGAGCACATGCATGTGCCAGTTGCAATGCCAGATTTCGTTCTCATGTTATACGGAGAGGACACAAAAGATCCTAGCACCATGGCGGACCACCGGGCGTTTCGTAGGTGGAACTGGCTTCAAATTTGCGAGTTCGTTGCTAAAACCCCTCTAGCAGAGACGACAACTAAGACTAAAGCTCTTTGACAACTCTTCCTAGGTTTGGGGTCTGCTGGATTTTACTATCGGCAGTTCCATCCTCTTGCTTTTCAAGTTGTCTTGGCCTATGAGGAAGCTTCCACTAGTGAACACAAACTTTCTCAATTTTCTGCCGCTCATTATGGAACCCGAGCCTAGGAGGAAGCCATGATACAGATCCATCCGCTGATGGAATAGGGGGCGACCTCTCGAGATCAGACGGTCGTCATATCCTCCGAGTTGCATGAATGTGATGAATATGCAGTGATGATGAGGAATCGATTGTCATCTGTGACTAGTCATCTCGAAGCCACCAGAAAAGGGATCAACGATATCCAAACAACAGTGGAGCATACTAGTCTAGTGGCTGAGGTTGAAGCCAGGGAGATGGCCTCATTGGAATGGTCTTGCAACGACATCCACCACACAGTCACTGATTTGGTGGAGAGATCAAGCCAGACTCCTTTGTGATGATCAGAACCCTGCTTTTATACTCTGTTTTGCTGACCCCCCCCCCTTCGCTATGAGGGAAAGGCCTCGGCCTGTGGACTTCCTCCTCTCTTTTTTTAATGGAGTACAATCTATGTCAGTATTTTGCTGCTGTAAAATGTAATTGTTAATAAAGCAATTGTCGCATGAATAACAACTCACTGAATCAGAATTAATCAGAACATAGGAAAATAAAAATAGACTCTAACTTTTTCATGGACCATGGGATCTAGAAAGAATAGTTTGACTATTGCTAGGGATTTTGTTGAAAATCCCCAAAAACTTTTTGAATTTTATTTTAATACCCTAATTTTCCCGGGGCCCATTTTGTGTGGACCCAGTGAGTATGACCCGTATTTTTCATAGGTCACCCCTTTCAGGTTTTCAGCCTAACAGGCATTGTGTCTCTTTTCTTGGGAGGTTTAAAGTCCTACCGACTAGACTATCATTATTGATGTTTTAGGTCGATCAACATTGACCAAATATGGTGGGGCAAGGGCCCCAATGTGGTTTGGTTGATTAAAAGATGTGTCAATGCCCTTCAAATGCATTTGGAGGGAGTGTGTTTAAACTTGAACGACATGCAAGGCATGTCTCAAGGCATGGGGGCCGCATTGGCATGCATAGGTGGGAGGAGCATTGCCTAAGAAAATTTTAACTTTGGTAGATAGGCCAAGGGAGATCAATATACAGAGCCTCCGATGTCATGGTATGCATAGTCGTTCAAAGGTGTCCTTAAGTAAATGACACTCCATTTCTGATGTCTATAGGACTTCATGAATGTTTGGCTTATAGAAACCACCATGGGTGGAATGGAAAATTATGAAAACCAACTGGGGTGGCTCAAAAAGGGTATGTGACGTCTGGAAGGTTTTGAGAACATCTGTATCAATCAGGAGTGTGGAAGAAAGGTTCCTGTCCTATGCATTTGTCTAGAATAATGGGCGGTTGGGGATTGGCATAGTTTAAAGTCATGCAGCTAGGACATCATCTGGAATGGAATGACTTCTCCTTGTCCTCGGTAATCTTTTCAGAGATGTTCCACCAAATTTAGGCAGGGTTGTGAAAGGGGTTGGTAAACTGTAACTCATAGGGTTTCTGAATCCTGAGATGGACATGGGGATCAAGGGCCAAGAGGCGTACGGAGAGAAGAATCACCTAACGAAATATTTCATTTGGTAGATGGTCCATGGAAGATCAATATGCAGAGCCGCTGAGGGCATGGTATGCATAGTCATGCAAATGTGTCCTTAGTTCAATTATTGTATTCCCCCGATAGCCAAGCAACTTCAGGGAAGTTGAGATTTGGGACCACCAGGGGTGGCTTTATGAGAGTTCTTCTTTTTCGAAGTGTAGAGTATGTCTTATGAGGAGAGGGTTCCTAGATAGAGGAGAAACATCGAGACTAAACATCCCAAGAATGGGTTAAGTAATCCCTTCTAACGCGGGTGTGAGACGGTGACTTGTGTCGATCTGACCCGTGCACTGAAGGACAGAGAAAAGCCTATGTTTCTTACTGAAACCCTGGTGGGTTTGACCGTGCAGTTTAGCGTCATTCCGTAAAGATGAAGAGAATTATTAAAGGAAGATGTGCAGTTTAACGTCATGTAGTGAGGACAAGGGGCATTTTTCATTCCTTCTCCAATGCTATGTAGTTTAACATCGTGCAGCAAGGGCGATTGACCGTGCAGTTTAACGTCGTGTGGTAAGGATGTAGTCAAAAGGCCACTCGAATGTAATTGGGCCGGATTATCCTAGAATGTCCCAGACATGGAGGGGTTTGATGGTGTAAATCAGGGTTTCGGGACCTCTTGGATCAGGAGAGATGTCACAAAGGATCTGAAGCTGGTAAGCGTACATAGCTAGGAAAAGTATCGCCCGGGGAAATCTTTCCTTTGGTGGACGAGCCAGGGGATATCATTTTGCAGAGCCTCTATGGGAATGGTATCAATAGTCATACAAATGTGTCCTTGGGTCGATGGCTTTCCACTTCTGATGGACATTAATGGTTATGATGATCCGTAATTATCTGGACCACGAAGTCTGTCATCAGGGAAGGAAATGTCTGAACATGTCGAACATACTCGGCCCTGGTTTCTATTAAAGCTTAGAGAGCTCCTTGTGCTGATTTATTTTGTGCATGGGGGTGTACCTTTACACCATCCTATATAACATCATGCGTTAAGGATGATGTACTCCTAGTTTAGCGGTCATAGAGCTCAGACCATTAGGCGACTTTTACTGTAGTCACTCGAAGGATAACTGAGTCAACATGTTCTGATATACTTGGAACAAGGTGGGGGATGAAGGTTGTAAACTGTGAATTTGAGTTTTCCCGGATTAGGAGGTTTGGTGTGGGGGCTCTGAGGCCGGAAAGAGTACGGAGCTAGGAAGAGTACTGCCCGAGGAAATATTGCCTTTGATAGACGAGCAAGAGGCTATCATAATGCAAGGCCTCTAAGGGCATGGTATGAATAGTCGTACAAAGGTGTCCCTGGGTCGATAACATTCCACTTATGATGGAGATGAATGATTATGAGAATCCACGATTTCTCATAGTGTAGAGTTTGGAATGTGGAGATAATGGTATCTGAGTTTACAAGAAACATATTCACTACAATTGTCCGTTGAGTCAAATTAGCCTAGTCCTCTCTTGATGTTCATTGATGCAGGTCACTATGTGAACCACCGGCAGACACATAGGCTAGCTAGATAGGGATACCCTGGAAACACTTGGATGTGAAAAGATGGATGAACTTGTAAACCACTTCTCCATTAATTTTTGGATCGGGAGATGTGATACGGGGGCTCTGATGCTGGTAGGAGTACAGAGCAAGGAAGAGTGTTGCCCGAGGAAATATTGCCTTTGGTAGACAGGCCAGGGGATATCATTATGTAGAGCCGCAGAGGGCATCATATGCATAGTCAGGCAAAGGTGTCCACGGGTCGATGACTTTCCACTTTTGATGGCCATGATTGGTTATGAAGATACATAATTATTCGGGCCGTGGAGTCTGATGTATGGAGAGGATGCATCAAAATTTGCAAGGAGTATCTCCATCTCACATCGCCATGTGTCTTGGGTGGTTCGCGATGAAATACTTGCATTTTAACGTCATGCGGTGAGGACAGAGTCTCTGCAGTTTAGCATCATGCGGTAAGGAAAATGTCTGTAATTTACTGTCATGCGGTAGGGATGAAGTATACACCCCATGTAGTTCTGGTCCGTACACGGGGGAAGGGGGCATTTTTAACATTATTGTCCATATAGTTTAACATCATGCGCCAAGGACGCAAAAATACACCTCGTGTAGGTCTAGCCCATATACGGGGAAGAGGGAGAATTTTTTTAATCTTGTTATCCATGAAGTTTTACATCGTGCGGTAAGGAAGAGGAGTACACCCCATGCCAATCGTGTCCATACATGGGAGGGGGAAGGGAATTTTTATTTTTTATTCAAGGGTATGGGCTAGGACGGGGAATCCTGGCATCAATATGTATCCTGGAAGGGCAGGAATCAATCCGCACATAGTTCTCAGGAAGAAGTAAAACCCATGCAGGGCTGGTACGTACACGGTGGAAGGGTACATTGTCTAACTTTTATTTTATTTCATTTAGAGGTGGTTGGGACAAGACGGGGGACCCTGGCGTCACTACATATCCTACGAGGGCAACAATCAAGTCCTATGTAGTTCTCTGAAATAAGTACACCCCGTGCAGTTCTGGTCCGTACATGGGGGGGAGGGCATTTGTAACTTCTCATCTATGCAGTTTAACGTTTTTAGTGAGGATGAGGGATACACCCAGTGCATGTATGATCCATACACGGGAGGAAGAAGGAATTTTTAACTTTTATTTGGGAGTGGATGGGCCAGGATAGGGGATCCCGACATCACTACGTATCCTGCGAGGGTAGGAATCACGCCGTACGTAGTTCTCTAAAATCCATGCAGTTTAACGTCATGCATTAAGGATGAGGACCATACAATTTAACATCATGTGGTTAGGACATGATACTCTTAGTTTAAGGTCATAGAGTTTGAACCATTGGGTGCTTGGCAGTTTAACGCCAAGCAACTCGGATGAAAAATTGCTTTTAGTTGTGCTGATGATGATGGGATACTCTTAGTTTAGGGTCATAGAGTTTGGACCATTGGGTTATTGGCAGTTTAATTTCATGAATATCAGATGAAAAATAATACACCTTTAGTCATTATGAAATATACTTCTTCAGGAATCTCGCATTTGTAGGAGCTGTGGTGAATTTCCCATCCATAGAGATCATGGTATATGCTCCGTTGGAGTAGAACATGTGTAAAACATATGGTCCCTCCCATTTGGGATACAGCTTTGGAGGATTCTTTTCTGGTATCATTGGGGTTCAGAGGACCCACACTAACTCTCCATCCAAGAAATACCAAAGATGAACCTTTATGTTGAAGGATCGTGCGATCTGGTTCTATTATACTTCCAGATGGTGAAAGGTGTGCAACCACTTCTCGTATAGTTGTTCCAATTCACCTAGCTACTTTTCTGACTGCTCATCATTAGATTATTGATCACAGATAGCAACACAGAGTGAGGGATGTTGGAGTTCAATGGGCAGGACCGCCTCAGTTCCGTACAATATCGAGTATGGGGTAGCCTAAGTAGCAGTGCAGATTGTGGTTCGATAAGACCACAATGCCTGGAGGAGTTTATCCGGCCATGAATTCTTGTCTTTGTCCACCATTTTCTGGAGAATGTTGGACAGGGTCTTGTTGAAAGCTTATATCTATCCGTTGGCTACTCCATGGTAGCGGGATGAGTGGTTATCCTTGATACCATACTCGTGGTATAGTTTTTCCAATTCAGTAGAGCAGATGTTGGTGTCGTTGTCTTTTAGTATGGTATGAAGGACACCAAATCTGGTTATTATATTGGTCTTCACAAAGATGACAATATTTATTGCCCCGACTTCCTTTAGGGGTATGGCTTCTGCCCATTTGGAAAAGAAGTCGGTAGCTGTGAGGATATACTTCACCTGTTTGGCCGTGGCGGGAGGATATGGTCCCACAACATCCATTCCCCAGATAGAAAACATCACGGAGTAGTTGTCTTGATAAAGTAACTCTTGGGGTTGGTGTATGAAGTTGGAATGAATCTAAAATGAGTGGCATTTTGTGGTAAAACTCTCACGGTCTCATTCCACTGTGGGCCAGTAGTACCCAAGCCTTCGAACCTGATGGGAAAGCCTGGTCCCTGGTTGATGTTCTTCACACATTCTGACATTTACTTCATTCATTACGGCATTGGTTTCTTCTCCATCAATGCATCTGAGGAGAACTCCATCGAGACCTCATTTGTAGAGGACCTCTTGCTGACCCGCGCCTCCATATTGGACAAAGTTGATTTCCCTTCTCCATATTTTCCCTCGTTCAGCCCTGTTTGATGTAATTTCTCCCCGTTGAAGGTAGTTTGCAATGGGGGCTTCCAGTTGGTGGCAGGAGCATATGGATCGGGGACAGGACTGACTTCGTGGATTTCTCCCGTCTTGGTCTGAACAAATGGAAATACCATTTGACCGTGAGCAATACTGATAATCATTTCATCCTGACCTAGGTCAGCTAGGGCTTTGGCCGCATTGGATAATGCATCATCCTGAGCGTTCTGGGACCGGGGAATATAGGTCAATGTTGGTTCTATGGAGAACTCAGACATTAATCCCTGAACATGGTCAAATAGGGGAATCAGTTCCTCCTTTATAATATCATAGTCACTGTTGACTTTCTTGATGACCATCTCTGAGTCACCTTTTACCCTAAGGTGGTGTACTTGTGCTTGGAGTGCGAGCTGCAAGCCTGCAATGAGAGCTTGATACTCAGCTTCATTGTTCATAAATCCATTTGATAGGAGGAAGGAATGTGGAAAGACTACCTTTTCTGGGGACACGAGTATTATCCCCAAACCCACTTTGTTGAATCTGGGATCCTCCATCCTGCTCCTAGTTGGGCTTTGGGATGCGCCGTCGAAGTACACTTCCCATGCTGAGAACTCCTATGGAACCGAGAAGATGTCTTCCTCGGGAATCTCAGCGACTGGTGCAGTTGTCCCTGTAAAAAGGTGCTCTGCCAAAAATTCTGCTAATGCCTGGCCTTTGATGGCTTTCTAAGGCACGAACCAGATGTCGAACTGTTGCAGGATGACCGCCCATCCGGATAGGCATCAAGTTAACATCGGGCGGCTGAGGATGTACTTGAGCGGGTTACTCCGCAAGATCAAATGGACTTCATGATGCTATAGACAATGTCGTAGCTTTTGGACTGCGAAGGCCAAGGCCAAATAGTTCTTCTTGATATTTGAGTATCGAGTCTCAGCATCAATCATTATTCGGCTGAGGTAATAGAGACTGTTTTCACTGCCCGTGTCATTCTTTTGTGTGAGGAAGGCTCCCAGTGATCACTCTAAGGCTGTCATGTACAAGATGAAAGGTCTTCCTTCAACCGGGGTCATGATCCCTTTTGGGCTTAAGAGCTACACTTTCATGTTGTCGAACGCGTGTTGGCAGTCATCTGTCCATTAGAACGTGACCCCCTTCTTCATTAACCTGGTGAAAGGCAAACATGTTCCAGCCAGGTTGGCAATGAATCGCCTAATATAGCTAGGTGTCCTTGGAATCCCCTCAACATGGCGAGAATTTAGGGAGGTGGTAGGTCAAGGATGACCTTTGTCTTCTCAGGGTAGACTTCGATGCCTTAATGGCGTAGGACAAAGTCAAGGAATTTCCCTGAGGTAACCCCAAAGGCACATTTCAAGGGGTTCATTTTCAAGCTATGCTGTCAAAGTTTGTTGAAGACGGTATCGAGGTCTGACAGGTGATCTGAGCGCTGTCTGGTTTTGACCACTATGTCATCCATGTAACATTCAACGAATTTCCCCGGGAACAGTTTAAAGATCCGATGCATGGCACTCTAACATGTGGCGCCAGAATTCTTGAGACCAAAGGGTACGACCCTATAACAAAAAACCCCTTGAGGGGCCCTAAAGGCAGTATCTTCTTCATCTTATCATGCAATCCTGATTTGAATATAGCTGGAATAGCTGTCCATGAAGGAAAGAGCCTCATACCCGGCCGTTGCATCGATTAACAACTCGGTGATTGGAACCGGGAAGTCATCTTTCGGATACTGCCGATTGAGATCTCTCAAATCGATGAAGACATGGATTTGCCCATTCTTTTTCTTGTCAGGGACAATGTGGGAAACCCAAATGGGGTACAGGACCTCTCGAATGAATCCTTCTTTAATGAGATTATCGACTTCAGCCTCTATTTTGGCGGCATCTGAGGGAAGCATCCTTCTGGCGGCCTGTTTATATCCCCAGTTGTCTTCTATAAGTACTAGGTGGTGTGTTTCTACCTCAGGTTCAAGTCCTGTCATCTCTGTGTAATTATATGAAAAGATGTCCCGATGTTGCTTCAGGAAATAAGTATATACCTCGTATTCCTCGGAAGACATGGCTGTACTAATAAGAGTGGACCTCGAGTCATCCTCGGTACCCAGGTTTATTTACCTGAGCTCGTCCACCGTGGTGTAGATACCCTCCTCAAATGAAGGAGGTGCATCCCTAATATATTCCTTATATTCTTCCCCCAAGTCCTCATCTTCATGATTCGACGAGAAGAGAGATCATGACACATGATCTTGGGAGTCCGGGGGTGAGGTGTCGTGGGCATCCCCTCTTGAGTATTCATCTCCGGATCGAGGGTTGGTGGACGTTCCCACATTGATACACTCAGAAATTATGGCTGATGTCATGAGGACATCTGAGTGTGTGCCCGGACATGAACTCCTACTCTCAACGTGGTTGATGGGAAGGACATATTCTCTACCAAGCTGCCTGATGGGGCCATCATGAACCATTTCCAGGCCATTTGGATTGAGGATCCAGTTGACACTATCAAGCAAAGGCTTATTTTTCATTTGCTCATAGAACCCAACGTCAATGTAATGTGACTCAGAGAGCTCGAAAGGGACGTTGTCATCGTTCAATGTTTCACTTTTTCCATTGACACAGTACATGATACACTGATGGTAGGATGAAGGAACAACGATGTGCTTATCGAGCAACGACCCTCTCAGTAGGGAATTGAATGTTGTTCTCTGCCGTACCACCAGGAATTCTGTGTAGGCTACCAGGTCAGAAAAATGGGTGTTTAGCTTGATTTTTCCTATTGGTTTTTTCTCACTATTGTCGTAACCCAACAGAGTTGTGGCCGAGGGAATTAGGTCTTCCTCATTGTATCCCAACATACAGACTATTCATAGGGGAAGGAGGTTAACTCCAGAGCCATTGTCAGTAAATAATTTTCAAGTCTCAATACCATTAAATGTGATGGACACATATAGTGGTCTGATGTGTCCTTTCATGATGTCATCTTCATCCTGATCGATGAAGGAAATCACTGCATTGCATTATGCTGGGTCAATCTCTGTACTATAAATATCTACAGTATCTACCTCATCTTGAAACTCCTGGGGGCTGATCAAAGATTCTATAAGGGCCTCCCTATGTTCTGCTGATAGGCTTAGGGCATCGAGGATTGATAGTTTGGCTGGTATCGATGCTAGATGCTTAAAGATATCGTATTTCTACTCCAGCGGCCAACACTTCTCTATTCGTAGGAGAGTCTTAGCGGGTGCTTTAGGAGCTGGAGAATTTGACAAGGAGGGACTAGCCGTGGGGTCAGATATCGATGGCGTTCTCGAGTTTTGAGGACTTTTACCGGCCGGTTTGTTTGTGCGCACGAGGTGGCCAGACACTTGTTCCTCCTCTGGTGGGTATCGCAGAACAACAGGGCTAGAGTGGCTTCTTGTGCAGGTGGAGGGGGTTTCTTTATCCTGTTGAGTCCATTTAAGGGCTCCCCCACGGGTTTCTGCAATAATAACGGTTTGGGCCGGGGTCCAACCATAGGGTTGGTTTCGGCCATGGCTGCGCCTCCCCTGTTATCCCCTACCTCTGCGATTCCATCTCTCGGCTCCTCGTGTAGGGAACTTGGGTTCGTAACCATACCCTTCATCAGGGAATGATTCCATGAGATGGATGACGTTAACAGAACCAAATATTGGCTCTTCTTCCTCTGACAGGTCAACCTAGTAGGTTGTCCCTGATGGTGTCGTTTGGTGGGTTGGTGCCCATGGCTCCAAATTCGAGGGCATGAAGTCTGCCAGGGTTAGGACTAACTTTGGACCCATCGTGGAATTCTCTTATTATGATTGTTTCCTCCTTCGATTATGCCCAGATGACTGGCTCATGGAGGGTTGTGAGGTCGATACAGTCAGCTTCGCGGTTTCAGGGGCTATTGGTGGCAACACCAGCTGCTGTAGTTGTGGTCGGAGTATGCCATGGGCTTGGTTGATAGTCTTATGAGTCATCCAGTTGTCAAATTTCTGCCCCTTCTTGCTAGTGACTTTCTGCCACCCCTCCTCTTTGTTGGAGTTGGTGGTAGAGATACATGCCACATGTGCTGGGGATGGTCCTAGCTCGACCTATTTGGAGTGAACCAACCTCTACATGAGGTCTATGAAGACGAAGAATTCTCGGATACTGTGTCCCAACATCTGATGTTAGGGGAAGTAATCTGGCCTGTCATCGCAAATGACCTCTTCAGGTTTCCTTGGATCTAATAGGCAGAGTAGGTTGCATTTCATGGTAGCAATGAAGTAGCCACGGACTTGATCATCCCGGAACGAGTATACTTTTATTCTTCATTCATCAAACTAGTTCCGCTTCGGTCCTCGCTGATATGCATGAGGCCCTTGATGATTTGGTGGAGGCCTAAGCGGTGGAGCGAGCATAGTGGCCGGCTTGAGTATGACAGTGGATGATTCAGATCTAAGGTCTCTTTTCACAGGATCCTGCGAGGCTATTCGGGACTTCGAATTAGTCCGCTACAAGGAGTCCTCAATTCTCTTGGCAATGGACGAGAGATGGCGGAAGCCAGTGGTGCACTCCACTTGTATGAGCAGTGTTCGCAAATCATCTTGGAGATTATCGATGCATATGGCTAGCATCTCATCTTGAGGCACTGGCCTATTCACGGAATAGGTCAGCCCCTTCCATCTGGCAATGAAATCTAAGACCCGGTCATTCTCCCTCTACTTGCAGTTCATGAGATCGCTGACCGGTTTTTTAGGCAAGGTTGAGCTGAAGTGGAATAGGAACTACTGCCAAAGGACTTCCCAGATCATTATTGACAGGGCTGGTAGACTCGTATACCAGACGAAGGAATATCCTTGCAAGTTCTGCATGAAGAATCTGATTTTCACTTCTTATTGTTGTTCCGGAGTCCCCATCATAGGGTCGCAATAGGATTCTTAGTGCATCAAATGATGTTATGGATCTCCTGACACATTGAAGATAGGGAATACAGGGCTCCCAAAATTGGGTGGAGGCAGTGTGTTGCTCACCCAATCTTGGTAGGGTTTCCACTCTGGCTGTATCGGAGTGTGTCGACCATCCAACACATCCAATAGAGCTGTTAGTGCCTCGATGGTGTTGGTGAGACCCTTGTCTACATCCTTTTGGGGTTGGTCCTGGGCAGGCGTAGCCCAAGGCATTGATTGAGGATTTGGATTGGCTGGCACCAGGGGTGCGTGTGCCATTTGTGGCACATTTGGAGGGTTTAGGCGTACTCGCTCCAGTTTCTTCTTGAGCGGAGGGAAGTATTGGTATTCATCTGAATCTACGTTTAGGTAGTTGGACGGGCCGGGCACCACGTTGGATGGGATCCCTGAACATGGTTCTTTTGCCGGGGAAAATCTTAGTCTTTGAGGTGCATTTGCTGGGAGTGCATGATGTGGTTCCTCCTGGGACGCACTTTCAATTATGTGGTTCCTCTGTAGTAGCTCGACGTTAAGTCGCCTCAATTCTTTCATCTCCCCTTCTGGTTGAGCAAATATCTCTTCGAGTGTGTGTGAGTGGCTCATCTTTGTCGAGAGAAGGAGGAGGGTTAAGGGTAACCAGTCCTTTATTCTTATCTCTATTGGAAGCTCGCTGGGTAGGCTGAGGAGGGTTGGCTAGAAGGACAACCATATGTAGGGAAGCCCTCTGATTCCGAGTGTGCACGCCTGGTGGTTCATTGTGAGTCATAGCCTGACCAGAACCATCATCTCCCGATTCATCTGGATTTTCATTTTCCCTGGTGTCATCCATGGGGTTAGCCTCTATGGCATTGATGAATGCATATCGCGGGGTGACGGGGATGTCATCTTCCAAATGGGAAGAGGATCTCATGTGTCTTCTGCTGGCCTTCCCTTTCGTGTCATGGGATTGCCTTCGGACTTCTTGAAGAAGGGTGACCCGGAGAGTACTTTGATGATACCTTATGATGCGCCTTCCTCTCGGAGGGGATGATGATTCAAATGACGGGATAGGAAGGGGACCCCCTCTTTTGATTTTCCTCCCAAGAATAGAGAACACTGACTCTCATGGGGGAGGTTTTTGTTGAGGGGGTAATTATTCCCCCAGCCCTGAGGGCGAGGTTTGGCACCATTCCTTGGACATTGAGTCTCTTCCAGGTTTTCTTGGTCCAACGGGGGCTTTTGTTGTTAAAAATGCACCCAGACCTGTAGGCCGGGGTTGACCCTATATTGTGGCAGTGGCTGTGGCTATCGCTACCTGCCTGAACTTGCGTTCCCCCATTCAGGGGTGAACTGGGTGTGGTGTCGAGTTCTTCTGTGAACCAATCCCTTCTGGGGAGTCAGGAAAAGATTTTTGATTGGCCTCTCTTAGGTGAGAGGCATGTTGTATTCTCTCGGTGTCCTGATTCAGGAGTTCTTGAATGGATTGTTCCTATCGGGCCTGACTCTTCTGAGACTTACTTGAGGCCTGACTTTGCTGGGCATGATGCCTTTCCTGAATAGCGATACCACTTGATTGTCATCTTGACATGATGAAGCTGCAAGACACTATGCCGAACTGGTTTGTCTGGGTGGGGAGAAAAGTGAGATGCAGAGCTCCGTGTTCTCCACATCCCCTGATATGGACTCCCATTGGAGCGTCACCGATGAGGTGGCATAGTTGGTGCAGCGCACGGAGGCTGGATATCTCTATGTTTCCTTTACACCTCTCGAGTCGCTGTTGTCGTGCTAAAGGAAGCGCTTCCAGGTCGATGTGATGCAAGAGGTCCCCTATTATATTGTTGTGGTCTTCATACCCATCATAGGGCAGGAAGCTTGATTTCAGTCAGAGGAGGGTTGTCCATATATTATGGAAGATGTTGTGCACGCATTCTTCTAACAACTATGGGTATGTCAAACTGAGAGGTGTCCATAGGCCAAAACATAACTGGTATATCACCCCTGTCCAGTCATTTCCTCAGGTGCAGCATATCAGCATGCTCCTCTGCTACTGATTCCTCTACCTGGTCATCCCAACTGAGATTCTCACTTTCAGTGTAGTTAGAGGTAGTGGGACCGGTAGGTTCTGAATCATTATGTGGGTGATTCCGAGGTGGTTCAGAAGATGAGTGTGGCCCTAGAACATTTACTGATTGATGAAGTATGTCATTAGAGACTAGATGGTAATCTGACATGCTCGATCCCGTCCTTCTAAGTTCCTCAGCATATGATGGATTTTCAGTGCTTGATTCGGCAGGGGGAGGACCTTCCTATCGATATGATATGCCATCGTGTGGAGGACCTTCGCAATGGCGGTCGTAATGTCGAGGACTACCATTGCTTCTTGATGCTTCACTACATAGAGGAATTTTGCAGTGCACACCCTGAGGAGGACCTCCACGGTGTGTCGCATCAAGGGGAGGACCTTCTGGCTACGTAGAATCATTACGGGGAGGGCCTTCCCAAAAACTATCATCATAGTGGGGATGACCATCATGGCTTGACGTTTGATGTGAATCCGGGGGAGGACCTTCAGGACACACTGTGACAAGGGGAGCACCCTCTTGTTGCTTGGGGCCAATGTAGGGAGGACCTTCGCAATGGCAGTCGTGGTGGCGAGGACTACCATCACAGTTGCGGAAATGGCGAGGACTACCATTACTGCCACCGCACGGAGAATATATACGGGATACATCCTGGGGAGGGCCTCAAGAATGTACTGCAGTGAGGGGAGGGCCTTCTCGTTTCTTGACGTCTCTACAGGGAGGAACTCCACTATCAGGGTGCCGAGAACTACCACCGTGATCTGATGCCCGAATTCACGGAGTGTCGTTGCAGATTAACCCCTGGGGAGGACCTTCAGGGTAGGCAACGACAAGGGGAGGACCTTCTTTTCGTGATGAGACGTCACTGCGGGGAGGGCCTCCGTAGTTGAGACTATGATAGCGAGGACAACTATCATAATCTGTGGTCCCGCTGTATGGAGAGTTATTGTAGTGTATACCACGTGTAGGACCTTTAGAGTGGACCAAAAAAAGTGGAGCACCTTCTTACTGCTCGATCTTCTAGTCACATGGAGGGTTTCTGTGACTCGCATCAAAAGAGGAGCTCTCATGATCGATCGTTATATGCCCGTGGGGGAGGCCCCCACGGGTGCTCTGGAGAGGACCTTCAGAGATGATGGTAGCGAAATTGCAGGGAGGACCTTCACAACTGCTAATGCCACTCCCATAATATGGTAATGGGTGGGAAGGGTTCTGAGCCGTTGATGAGCGCTTAGCAGCAGTGGGAACCCCAGCTTCCAGTAGAGCGTAGTCATGAACTCCCCCTTTATTTTCTGACTGCCTTCGGTGCGTTTGGGGCGCTTTCTTGTGGGTATCCGGGACCATATGCTGTTGATAATGACCTTCACCTTTGGGTTCATATCTAATTGGGTCCTATGATATTGTCCAGATACACTGACGAACATCTTGACTTTTAGCAGGGATATATGCCTTCTATAGAGCATGCACCGTGATGGATAGGTGTCTCCTAGTTGGAATGAGTGAAGTTGCTCAATCTAGTTTCCCTTGCATCGCAGAATATGGTCAGCAATCCTCCTGGTTAGAAGCAGGGATGCAGATCTACTCTGAGGCAGCTATCTCATCTCTCAAATGAGTCACCTCAATTGGGGAGACGGCCTCATGGGTCCGAGTCCTTGCTGTTGCCGCTGATGCAATTACATTCCGTAAAGTCTGCAAGATATGATCTGGGATTGATACCTGCTCCTCCATCATTTCCAGGATATGTACAGAGACATTTATGGCTGGAATGGATATGAAGGCCCATTCTGGTATCGGTGTAGGAATATCCTGCTCCGGTCCTCCGGTGGTCAGTGGGTACTGAAAATTCTCCTATGTCGGGGCAGCTGAACGAATCTGCCCCTATACCGGGATACGCCAGTTGATCTCTCTGTTTGCCCCCACATCAGGATGGCAGACTTTATTTGTATATGAAGGGAGCTGGCCCTGCATATATTGGTTTCCCACAGTATCGAGTCGGTGGCCTTTGTTGGCGGGGAGACTTGCCCGCATATGATTTGCCGCCACATATGGGTGGCGGGCTATGTTTATCGTCCCCATATCAGGATGGTGGGATTTAGAAGAAACTACTAGGAGCTGGTATTGCAGGCACCGGGTTGCCACCACGTCAAGCTGGTGGGCTTCATAACCCCGGGCAGGGAGAGGTGCCTGCCAGGTAAGAGTCGTCCTGTGTGAGCGACGAGCTTGATGGAGCTTGGTGGGGATACAGGTCGGCTCGTATGATGCCACCATGTCTGGATGGAGGGCTCGGGACGAGAGAATAGGTGTAGGTTTCTGTTTGTGGTACGTCTTCATGGCTGGGCAGCAGAGCTCCTCCTCAGGGACCAGGGTGATGACTGGTCCCTGATTGTATATCTGCCGCCCTTGTCGGGCAGTCTGAGGGGCCTGAATCCTTGGGGAGACATCCTTCTTGGCACGAGGATGTTGAATCATGGCATGACCATGATGACGTCTACCAGATGGGGCCTTAGGGAGGAACCCCCGTTCGGTGGGGATGAAGTCCTCAACATCGACCTCATCTGCCTCCCCATGATAAGGGAGGTACACATTTTCCTGTTCTGAGGATAGACTCCCAAAATGGATGGAGACAACAATATGGGCTATCTGGATCTACCTTTGTGGCCATTGTTGGGTAGGCAACTGGCAAGTTTTGACGGATTGGAGGGCATGCATGGCCGCCTCCACCATTGGGAGAGTATTGTTCATGTGGTACTCTCGGATCAGCGCATCTGAGACCCAACGTTGAAGATGCTGGGTAGGTGACAGGGTCCTCCGTAGGTGAGGAAGTCCGGTCATTGCGTAGTTGGAAGCACGCTCTTGTGAGTTCCTTCAGGACGCCATTGGATCGAAGGGTGTTCTGATGGTAGTACCTGCAATATATTTTAGCAAATACATGCATCAAACCAGTCAAAGCAGCATCTCATGATCCCATGCGCATTTAATTCCCTTGCTTGTCCCTCCTTGAGAGTAAAAGGGGGCATAGGGTGGGATTAAGTTTAATCCATCATGCTTGTTTAAAGAATCACATCGGGTTCACCATTTTTGTTTCGTGGTTTTGGTCGCAAAACACCCAACGGTTCTGTATCCGTTGATGCGTGGACTTGCTTCCAAAGGCAGGTGTTCTCCAGATGGTCTGACCAGCGACACTTAAGAACTCACATTGGTCGATAGGATGGGAATTCAGGCTCATCACACCCTTTTGGGTGAATTATTTCCTATTCCATGACTCTCTTATATATTTAGGACATAATTCATATGTTCTTTAATCTTTGGTTTATACCCAAGCATAATATCCACGGATTCAACCCCGGTTGGCAATGGTCAGCTAAACGCAGGGGTTCAAAATCATTTATGCCCGAGGTTTACCATCCCTCATGGGATTAATGACCCCGAGGAGTCAGAACTCATTGATGCAGCACTAGGAGTGGCGCGGTGAACCGGTGTGAAGATATTCGGATCGACCAGTTGATGGGCTTGAACCTCTTGGAGGCTTCCTACGTACCATGACTATGAGGCAGGGATCAAAGTCCACGTAGTTCACATTGGCTTGGGACTTATGCTTTGAGGTGTCCTAGAATGATGGATTTGGGCTTACACTTTGAGGAGTCCCATAAGAGGATGTCATAGCCAAAGCTTACTCTAAGCCCACGTGAGTCATGCTCGGTGTGAGAAACAAGAGGCAGTAGGGACTAGAGGATCACGTTGCGAGAGGTTTGTCCATGAGAAGTGGATTGGAACTTATGCATGAGGGCGGCCCAGAATGATGGATTGGGGCTTACACTCGAAGGTGGCCCATGGGCGAAAAAGCACAGCGAGAGAGGGATAGGGGGTGCTCCTATGCCCATCTCATCTCTTGTAGTGCATGATGGCTTCCTAATAATGGATATTTTACTATCCCTAGGAATCCCTTTACAAGTGGAGGGGTAGAAAGAGAATTCTAGAGCTCAGAATCCACATTAACAGGGGAATGTGAACCCCAGAATGCCTCAGGAATCTGCTCAATGTTTGGGGAAACCCCTTAACCTCTACTTACTATGGGTATGTGAACTCAAAACGGCGTGCAAATGTGCTTGAGGGTTACACCACACGGATCTGGTGGCTCTGGTGGAGGCCTCGGCTCAGGGCCGATGAGTAGGCCAATGAGGGGGTTGTGGAGGATCGGACCGGATCAGAAAGAATTTATCTGGCTCAGGGAATGGGAACTCTGGTGGTTTTGGCAGACCACACATGGGTATGGGTGGTGGCACCCTTCGAGTAGGATGGTGCTGTGTGGCTGGAGAAGCCATCCGTGAACTAGGGTGTTCTGCGGACTGAGAGGCCGTCCGCAAACCAGGAGGTTCCACAAACAAATAGGCCTTCTGCGAACCAAGATGGTCCGCAGACTGATTGGCATCCCGCGAACCAGGGTGGTTCACGGCATCGGGCTCGGCCCGCATTCCAGGGTGTACGCAGATGGGTCCACGCAAGAAGCGGCGTCCAAGGGAGGCACCGTTCGGGGGTTCATCGGTGGAGGCTTCACCCACGTAGGTGGGTGCTACATGGTGAGGTGAATAGGAAATGAGGCATAAACACCCTGGTCCATGGGGAGTGCATCTGTAGAGAGGATATGGTTCGCAGTCTTCCCTTTTTATATTATTTTAGGTTCGTGATTCACCAAATTATTATTCATTTTTAGGTTCCTTATTAGTTCATTCCCAGGTTTATACTTTCTCTGGTTCGCGAATAGAAACTTCTTGATTTACGAAATCCTAAGCATTTGAAATCCTTCCCCCCAAATCTGATCGCTCTTCTCTGAATTCTCTTCCTCTGCCTTTGAATAATCCCAATCCCAATCTTCCGAATCTCTTTTTCTTTCCCCCTCAGTATCCTTTTATAGAGTGCGGAAAGAGATGTATTTGTGGTCATGCGGCACCTATTGCAGCGGCCCATGACCGAAAACCCAGTTTACAATTGACATGGTCAATCTGAAACTCACGGTGGGTACCGAGCGATTCTCCCCACACCGCGAACCGAACTCAGGGACTACTTCGCGGCCACGGAGGGTTCCGCCTCCATTCTGCGAATGACAACCGATGTGGCTTGAACCGGTCGACGCGGTCCGCAGTTGGGGCGGTTCATGACGGTGAACCGGATTGTCGCCCATCCTGTCTCGCGACCGCGGAGGATCTCTGCCTCCATTTCGCGAACGATGATGGTTCACGGAGGGAGTTCTTCGTGGGGCCTGGCCACGTCGCGCTTTCATGGGACTAGTCCATGGACCAGTCCTGCCTGTGTCCCTTCTTCGGATTTTCTCCATTATTTTCCCCAATTCTTTGGTGGATTTGCGTAGAGTCTCCTTTGGGGATTTTTTAGGACCCTACAAATGTAAACCCTATAATTGTACTTGCATGGTTGATCACCTCGCAAGTAGTGTTGCAATAGGACAACCAAAGTAATGACGTTCTAATCTCTAAGAATCATCTCATAAGACACATTACATAGATCATTCTTCCTTAAAATTTGGAGGGGATATCAATATATTTCCCTAAAACATTCAAGGAAGAATGGTCTCTATAAAGGATAATGTGAGAAATTTCTTATAGATAAGAAGTGAATGACTTGGTTTTTCTGATTTCAACACTACTTGCAATGTGATCAACCATGCAAGGACAACTATATAGTTTACATTGTACATGGCTGACAAAGACTTTTTATTGCACATGACCTGACAATTGGTGACCCTTTGAGATTTGAACATGTTAAGAATAGAGAAAATCCTGTTGCGAATATTGATAATTTTTATATTTTATAATTTTTATTATTTTAATAATATTAATATTATTTTTTTGTCAATATTGATAATATAATTTTTTTATTACAAATTATTGCTAATTATTGCTAATTATTACTAATTATTACTAATTATTTCTAATTATATCTAATTATTACTAATTATAGCTAATTATAGCTAATTATATCTAATTATAGCTAATTAGAGCTAATTATAGCTAATTATTCCTAATTATAGCTACTTATTTCTAATTATAGCTAATTATTCGTAATTATAGGTAATTATTGCAGATTATTACTAATTATTACTAATTATTACTGATTATTACTAATTATTACTAATTATACTAATTATTGCTCATTATTACTAATTATTACTAATTATTACAAATTATTACAAATTATTACTAATTATTACAAATTATTACAAATTATTACTAATTATTACTAATTATATCTAATTATACCAAATTATAGCTAATTATATTTAATTATATCTAATATAGATAATTATTCCTAATTATATCTAATTATAGCTAATTATAGCTAATTATTCCTAATTATAGCTAATTATAGCTAATTATTTCTAAGTATTGCTAATTATTCTGAATTATATCTAATTATTACTAATTATTCCTAATTTTTCTTAATTGTAGCTAATTATTTCTAATTATAGATAATTATATCTAATTATCGCTAATTATAGCTAATTATAGCTAATTATAGCTAATTATAGCTAATTATTCATAATTATATCTAATTATTCCTAATTATAGCTAATCATTCCTAATTATAGATAATTATTTATAATTAAATCTAATTATTACTAATTATTAGTAATTATTACTAATTAAAGCTAATTATAACTAATTATTAGTAATTATTAGTAATTATTTCTAATTATTACTAATTAATACTAATTATAACTTATTATTACTAATTCCTACTAATTATTAGTAATTATTACTAATTATTACTAATTATATCTAATTATATCTAATTATAGCTAATTATATCTAATTATAGCTAATTATAGCTAATTATTCCTAATTATATCTAATTATGGCTAATTATATCTAATTATTCCTAATTATATCTAATAATATCTAATTATAGCTAATTATAGCTAATTATAGCTAATTATAGCTAATTATAGCTAATTATAGCTAATTATAGCTAATTATAGCTAATTATAGCTAATTATAGCTAATTATACCTATTTATTACTAATTATTACTAATTGTTATTAATTATTTCTAATTATATCTAATTATTTCTAATTATACTAATTGTATCTAATTATTACTAATTATATCTATTTATATCTAATTATTACTAATTAAATATACTAATTACTAAGTATATCTAAATATTACTAATTATATCTAAATATTACTAATTATATCTAATTATTACTAATTATATCTAATTAATACTAATTATATCTAATTATATCTAATAATTACTAATTATATCTAATTATTACTATTTATATCTAATTATTACTAATTATATCAAATTATTACAAATTATATCTCATTATTATTAATTATATCTAATAATAACTAATTATAACTAATTATATCTAATTATTACTAATTATATCTAATTATATCTAATTATTACTAATTATATCTAATTATTACTAATTATATCTAATTATTAATAATTATAGCTAATTATTACTAATTATTCCTAATTATGTCTAATTATTCCTAATTATATCTATTTATTCGTAATTATATCTATTTATTCCTAATTATATCTATTTATTTTTAATCGTATGTACTTATTGCTAATTATATCTATTTGTGGCGAATTATATCTATTTATTTCTAATTATAACTATTTATTTCTAATTATATTTATTTATTTCAAATTATATCTAATTATTATTAATTATAACTAATTATTTATAATTATAACTAAGAATATCATTTTCTTAGAAAAACTAAATATAAATAAAAATCAATTGAAATCTAATTAAATAAGAACTAATAAACAACAATTTAAATTAACATAAAAAATATAAAAAATATAAAAAAACAAAATATAAATACCTTAAACTTTCATATTCTGTAGATATTGACATTCTCAGATTGCTCTTGTATAAAAAATTTCAACTAAAAGAAAATTTCTTTTTGAAACTGAAGAATGAAGAGAGAGAGAGAGAGAGCAAGAACTGAATGATTTGGAAAAAACGGATGAGGGTATATATAAGTTAGATTAGTTGCGACGAGATTATTAGCGACAGGCTTCTAGTCGCAAATGGGGGTATTTGCGACGGGGCCCATCACAATTACCCTCGCCCGCATTAATTGATGTATGTGGTTTGAAGGTTATTTGCGATGGGTCCCATCGCAAATAGTACCTGAAGACAGTCTTTTTGTGACAGGATGACATCCCGTCGCAAAAAGGTATTGACCGTCGCCGGGTATTTGCGACAGGACCGGTCGAAAAAACCCCTGCGCGGTTTGGCATGCAAGTCGCACCAAACTATTTGCGACAAGAGACATCTCCCCGTCACAAATAATATTTGCGAGGTTTGGCACGCAAGTTGCCCCAAACTATTTGTGACAGGAGACGAAATCGCATCACAAATAATTGGTTATTTGCGACGGGCAACTTTCCCCATCCCAAATAGCTTCTTGGACGGGTTATTTGTGACGGGAAGAAATCCCTTCGCAAATAACCCGTCGCACATAGTGATTTTTCCCTTAGTGTTTTATGGGCCAAACAAAAATAATATATATCTCTTTTATGACCTATCATGATTAACAATACTATATTTCATTATTCTAGTTGTTATGATGTAATTTATTTTGTCATGGCCATATTATATTTTATTAGGTAAATAAATAAAGAAAAACCAAAATCACTGGGTTGAAATGACAACAACGTGAATGGAGATCCTCTTTGGAACTATCTTTAAGCCTTATTATCATGGTGTTTTAAGAGGGAAAATTATTTAGGATGATGGGTTGGGTGCTAGTTTGTGATTGGGTAAGATAATGGTTTATCTATGGTTCTTAATGACTATTAGGAAGTAAGAATGAGATATTCCCTTTTATAGGGGAGCAATGTTGGACTCCTGTAAATATTACAAAATTTTAAATATAATAAATTCCATTCTCTATGTAAAGAAGAAGGTAAAATAATTTTTTAATGGATGGATAATATAGGTTTTAATGACACTAATCCAATCTTATTGGTATATTTATAGTAATATTTGGGTCATTATCTCATAGGTTAACCATTTTCATCACTTATCATTAACAAAATCAGATATTTTTTTACCCATTTTCAATTTTTTTTACAGAAAATGCAACTGAACATAAAACTATATTTATAAAATATTATTAAAAATATTTGAACCATTACATTAGATTAAATTTATAATGATGGAATGGATTAATTATAATATTAACTCACAAAATGTGTTAAAACCATTTTTAGAATAAAAATATATCATTACGTATAAAATTGGATTTTTATTTTTCCTATTCTCCTAGTGGAATTCATTATTATAAGCTTAATTTATATTATTCAATAAAATTTTAAAAGAGTCAAAATAATCATTCATTAATTATGATTAGTTGAAGTTATTATGGTAAAAATACATTATGCACATAAAACACAATTTTCAAAAATATATTAATTTTTACCTACAAATAATTTTAACTTCATTTATACCGAATTGATACTTAGTGATTTAATTATTATATATTGATATATTGAACGAAAACATATATTTGATACCCATAAAATGATAAATTATCTTTTTAATATATTAATATATATATATATAATACAATATTTTTTAGACAATACATTTTTATTTAGTATAGAATTGTTATACAAGTATTTCTTATCTTTACAATATCATATAATGGATTCTAATAATGGATTTAATTATTAAATATGTTTTATTATAAATATCAATCCACCAAATTATTTATTTTATGAAAAATTATTAATAAAAAATTGTTGAAATTTTATTCTATAGAATGTAGTCAATTTTTTATTAAGTTAAATGACCCAATTTGATATTGTAAAACCATTTATTTCCTTACATTCATAAGGTATCACACTTATTTATTGATTATTTTTGTAATTTGAATAAAAATATATTGATAAAATAATTTTTTTAAGAGATAAATATATTCTAAAATAATGTTTTGTTATATATCACCCATATTAAATGAATTTCACCCCCAAAAGTTTGTTATCTAAGTGATAAAAAGTGAGGATACTTCTTTATTATTTATGCCCTCTAGTTCTAACATTACTTTGTAAAACATATTTTTCATCCAAAAGATCCTTATATAAATTCCTGGTTCTATTTCAAAGAAAATTTTCAATATAATCAATAATATCCAAAGGTTTCTAATCATAAGATAGATCGACTTCCATCTATTCAACCTTTGAGTTTAGTACATGTAAAGGATCCATTATATACATCCTCATAATTGATTCAGGGAATATATCATGACCTTGAGATATGTATTGTGGATAAATTAATAAATGAGTTACTGTTTTGATATGATGAAGAATTTGTTAGTGACCAATGTATTAGGGGATCAACATACCCTTCTTCTGAAGTCACATTACCCACTCCCATGGATATATCATGAAGAATATTTTTCACCCATATAAAATTTAAAATCTCATATATTGTTATAAAAAATTATTTTTTGTTGAATTTATTCAAATTTCATATTTTATTAAATGGTTTAAAAAATTAAATTTATTTATGGAACATGATGAGGTCCTATCAACTTTCTCTCCCCAGATTCCTTCTTATATGTTAGAGATATGACCCTCATCCCAAACATTGCTTCAAAGGTTGTATTTAAATACATGAATGGATTCTTTTTTAAATGATAACTCTATCATGTAGAAGTGTTGAACTCAATATCCATGAAAATAAATTTAAAATTATACAATATATCTCATTAACTTTTAATGTGTCTTTCAAAATAACTATTTTTTGACTATGCCAATAATATTTGAAACACCATTCATCCAACAATTATCTTTCAAGACATCTCCATATCCTTGTAGAAATCCTCAGATCTAGTTTTGATAAATTTTAGTGTATTACTCCATGAATCTATACAACTTACCTTATACATTTATTTTATTTTTTATCAAGTTTAAGATAATATTTGATTATAATGTAGTGTAATGAATTTATAGTGTGTTTGTATATAAAATAGATGCAATTATAAAAAATTGTTTTCCTGAGGAGTCCTATGATCATATTCATACTAATTTTTCCACTTATTCATACTAGTATGGGTAATTGTTGAATCATCCCCTTAGTGTCCATTTATCCATAACATTACTACTTACCAATCATCAAGATATGTTTTTTATAAATTCAATCGTTATTTTAACTAACCATATGTTTTTAATTTGATCACTATATGTCTTTATGCATCTTGGATGAATAGAGAATGATGTGCTATGAACATAATCCAAAACATCCCTCTTTTGTTTTGGTTTCAATGGGAAACATATCCGGGTTCCCAACATTATAACACAATGTTTATAATTATTAAACTCTTAAATATACAATAATTTTTTCAAGAGTTGTATATCATATTTCATTACCTTCAATACCTATGAATGAATGATTTATTGAAACGTAATTTGGGTAAATTTTTCCTTATTTTATGTTAAAATGTGATATAAAGAATTGACTTATCTTTTAGAAAGAGAACATTCCTAGTACCTTTTTTAAAAATCACTAAATTATATATATTTCTCCTATATAGGGTAATTTAATAAAAGGTGTATTCACTGACCACTTATTTAGTTTAATTAATCTCTCTTCAAATTCCTCAATAAAATTAAATTTATCACACTTCCATGTTGACATATTTATTCGATTTTTTATATACAACATACCAAAATTTATTTTTTATTTTTTTTGAAAAGAAGTCATGTTTCCAAGTGACTATTTTATTATATTTTATAGAAAATGAATATACAAAGATGATTAAATCTGAAAATTACACATCATAATATAATATTTTTGATAACCATAAAGAATAGTATGTGGAGATAAACAGAAATGAATGGTAAAAACACCAATGAAAATTCCACATGATTAAATTCTCTCATGAATATCCCTAATTCTCTAAATATTTTAAAAATGGGAAGAGTTAGGATTTTGATAGATGTTTTAAATGGATTTGGAGAACTGTTGGTGTTGAATTAGTGAATGGTAAACTCTAATAATTCAGGATCATATATAGGGTGGAATTAGATATATGACCATTATGATCTAATTGTTACAGGGATACTACTCGACCTTTTTAATATGTCTGTTATTTTATAATTGGAGTCTTAATAGTTTAAAATTGAACTGTAAAATACTAGATTAAAAATAAAATTAGTGGTATTATATAAAATAATATTATATTAAGTATCTTATTTTATAACTATAAACTCTAGATTAATTTATAAAAATGATATTATAAAATTAAAAAAATAAGTAATGAATTTCCCTTAAAAATATTATTTTATTGAAGATTTGTACATTTTCTTTAAAATTCAAATTTATTATAAATATAAAATCATTTTAAAAAAAATATTTTTCTATTCTAAAATAGAAGTTCAACTGTATGTTACTATGTCATTTTTAGAATATTAAAGAAATATTATTTTTAGTGAATAGTAATCATACAATTTTTTTTATCATCGTACTTTATAACCAAATAATTTGATAAAATCAATGTAATACATAATATAGGCTAATATAGAATAGATATTAAATTATTTCACTAATATAATGTATCATAGTGAATTAGAATGATTTTACAAGCTACTAAATAAATTTTTAATAGCCTAAAATAGAAACTAATATTTTAAAATAAGGTTTCTTAGAATGAAATATATTATAAAGTTAATGGTAACATTAAATAATTAATATCTTTTCATAAAATCAAACATTTCAAAAACAATTTAGTCCATAAAACATGGGGGGAACCGTAGGTTGGTCATGTAAAATGTATTTTTAAATAACTAAAAATCAAAAGGTCGTATTTAAAAAATAATGGGAAATTCAACTAATTTTGTTATAAAAACCCACATCACTACCGCAATTATCATACTACCATTATCATTATCAGGTCTATGCATCTATCAATCTCTCATTTACAACATTTTAGTATTTTTTACTCTCTCATGTAATAAACCCACAATGGTTAGGAAGAAATACTTAAGGAAATGGTTTCTGCACTTATATACTTTTATTCAAGTAATTTAATTGTAATAAGGATTTTGATTTTCAATTGATTATGTTTTATATGTTCATAATAATTCCATTATAGTTTAAATTATTACATAATAATTGTAGAGTCTCATTTTCCCTAATCACATACATTAAATAAATAGTTATGTATACTTGTTATGTTGTTGAAATCATTCATTGATTTTCAATGCCGTATTTTTAAGTTTTAAATACATAAAAAAATTCCTTCATGGGTATTCAAATTGTTTTAAATATAAATTATCGATTGTGTAATTCATTTATTAATCCTTCATTACATTCTTTTAGTTCCAATGATGAAATATTTTCTTATGATATATGATTCATAAGGAACACTGGATGTACAAATATGCCTAGGGAACCCCGATATCCCTCTAATGAATCAGGTAATGAATTAATCTATCCATATGATATGTTAATGATACATTGGGAATAGACCCTTGTAATGTTTCATTATACCTCAACGGTCATCCTTGTTAAAAAAATTTTGACACCTAATTGATAATCATTTTGAATATTTATCAAAATGTCTAATTTTTTATGTTTTTACATATTTATTTTTTATCATTATCATATGTTTTGACTCATGAATTATATATGGTAATCACTAAGATTTTATTTTCATCATTTATCCACTTAACATGCTTTATATTAACCCTATCCTATTGATGTATTCACCAAGAAAATATATAAAAATAAGATGAACTGTGGTGGATTTATAATAGTTTTTTTCAAGAGGATTAATTAATGTTTATTTTCTTTGTATTTTTTGTACAAATTTTATTATGTTAATAGTTTTAAAGAAAATAAACATAAAATATTATAGAAATTTATTAATTATATTTTATTATTGTTAAAAAACATGGGAAAATATACATATAAACAAATTAAGAATCAATGGAATTTTTAAATTATTTCTGGAAATTTGAACTAGAAGACCATGTAGAATACCCTATCTATAAGACTATATATAAGAAAAAATCCTAAATTAGTTGTAATTTATATTGTATATAGTTTTTCTGGTAATTAGATTCCAATTTGGATACAAGCATGTGACAGGAGGCTTTGGAAAGAATTTAGCTAAAGGTAATAATCAAAAATGGAAGCTTTGTTTTAACTAAATCAAATAATTGTGTAAAAAATCACTAATGGTCAACTAGTTTTAAATATTGAGGGGATATGATTTTTTGGTTCACATTCTCCATGAAAACCATTACAAAATATATATATTTATATAATAATTATTCAATTTCTATAAACTAATTTATTTATATTATCTTAGAAATTGGTTTTATAATATTTTTGGATTAATAATGCAATTTTTTATAATTAAATTTTATGTGGAAGTATTTTTTTAAGTTAATTTTTATTTTCCTTAGAAAATGGTAGGAAATTAAATGCCATGTGAAAATGACTCTTGCAATCGTCAATGCTATGAAGGACTTCCTAATATGAGTGAATGAAGAGTTGAAAACAAAAAGTTGATTTATAATGAGATATCTTTTGTAATGAATAATGCTCTAAACTATGTGAATCTTCAACCTCCAGTTATGAAGGACCAAGTACTACAAATCATTTTTTTCCATTATCAGATAGCCGGTTTGTAAGGGTTTCTGGGACCCATAGATACAATCGTACATTTCAAAATTCAAAAATCACCAAAACAGAAGGAAACCGTGCAACATATTGAGCCTCTAACCCACGCACCGGCCTCAAAACCCGGGATCTCCTTCCATAGCATCATGAGCCTCGAGATACTCCCCTGAGGGGACTGACAAAACCACTTTCACCGGAACACCGGTGAGGTTCACCGACTCCCGTCGTCATCACAGCGACCGTCGTCGTCTTCACCAGAAACCATCACTGCCATCCCTTCACCCGCGCACCAACACCCCTTCACTGACATCAACGAGGCAGAAACCCTCATCACCGATTTCAACGAGGCAGAAACCCTCGGCGAGTCGCAAAAAAAATCACCAGATTTCCATGAAAATCCGGTGAAAGAAACCACAAACTCACAGATTAAATCCCACAATGCAACCAACCACAACCAAACATCGGAACCGTCATCGATGAAATGAAAAACATCCATGGAGCTGAAGATCACATCGCCACCAGACAAACCAACTCCAATATAGATAACGAAAACCCCATCGAACTCACCTGAGAGGGGACAGAGCCCAAACCACCGATGCAAGAGCGTGACCCTCAAACGCGAGGAAAAACACCACCGGTCATCAGAAAACTGCCGAGATCTGATCCAGGAGTCCTCCGTAGTGTGTGACGTCAACAGGACCGGTCTTACACCCGCGGACCAGAACCATCAACCACCAAAGGTCGAGATAATCTTCACCGCCGGAGAGACAACCATGCCACTCCGCGCAGCATAGGTCCACCACCAACCCAAATGAAAATAAATTAGTTAAATCTATTTGGTATAATGAACTCAATAGATCATTTTTCAATACTAATTATCTTAATAACCATGTAGAAACAATTGAAATAAACTTTCTCAATTTGAATAAAAATTATAGTGAATTAATGAGAATTTATAAAGAGAATTTCATATGAACTATTTAATTTGATTCATGATTTTATTTAATTCATATGGAATGGTCGATAAAATCAATGGTGGACTAATACATCATCAATAGTGAGTTCTTGAAATTTGAGAACTTAGAAGTCATTAGCATATATTGTATCGTGATATCAAGTGGAAATTGAGTTTGGAGATAAAAAATAGTCTCATATAATAAATTTTAATAAGAGAAATACGAATCCATATTTTTCATAAAATATTTACCACTGATGAAAAGGGAAGAAATTAAAATTACCCTAGTGCAATACGCGTGGGAAGAAAAATTGGGGAATTTTCTATAAAGAAGATAAAATTATTAAAAGTGTGGAATGGATGTATATATAGCTAAAAACTATTATGATCATGTAAAGCCCGGATATTTGAACTGTTGTGATAAATTATTTATTGTTTCGAAATAACTTCTTGTACAATTATTCAAGTGTAGAGAGAAAGAATAAATTTCTAACCTATGAACAAATTAAAATATATTGGAGGTAAAATACCATAAACTATAGAGGATTCCAGGGTAGAAATATTATTATTATGAAATAATTTGGTTAAAAATAAGGCTCCAATTTATTGGGTATTAGATGTACTAATTATACACTCAAATATAAATAGAAAATTGTTTGATTCTAGTTCTATGCATTACATTATTTCATTCATGTTTTCAAGGGGATTAAAATTAAACATTTATGTTCTAGAAGTAGATTTATTTGTTATAACATATAGATTATTTATTCAAGCATCATACATATATAATTATTTTCGTATTTACTATTGTGAGAACAATCTATTTTGAAAACTATTTTTCATTCCAATGGTGGATGATAATATAATAATAGCAATGAACTGGATCTCAAATTATAATTCCAAGATAAAATATAAAGGAAATTTATTTTTACCTATATTATAAGGTAAATATAAAATAAGTTTCCATCGTGTAATATTCTGAATTTAGTTTTTTGAATAACCACTCACAATAGTTTTATTTATTAGAATGATTTTCTTACAAGTTAAAGACAATGACTCTAAAAAAATAGAAAATTTACCCATTAATTAAGATTATATTTTTTAATTTACTACTGATTTTTATGGACCTTCCTTAAAAGGATATGTATAATTCCCATTTATATTCATACCAATATGCAGTCCAATATCCTCATCCCCAAAAAATGATTTTTTTTGTGAAATAATAAAAAAACCTGTAGAAGAGCAGTTAGATAAATGTTTTTTAAGTGTGTCTCCTTGTGGTGAACCTCTTTTTGTTTTGAATAAGAAGTATGGATTAATTTTGTTATGATGTTATTATTATGATCATAATGGGATTATAATAAATCCAAAATACCCTCTATAAACAATTTATTCTTAATCAAAATAACATTATGGTGCTCAATTCTTTTCAATTATTGAAATCCAATATAGTATTAATTAATGGAAGGAAATTGTTATAGAAACCCAAAAGACAATTATTTTATTAAGAGTTGTAAATTATGAGTTTTTATAACCTTTTTGACTAATTATACAATTATATTTCTGTATTTTATGAATAGAATAAATGAGGACTTCTGTGATGAATTTTTTGAGGTCTTTATTGATTAAATTATAATATATTCCAAAAGTACTGATGGATATTAATATCATTAATTATCTTAATATTGAATTCATGTGAAAAATATAAATTTTAGTAAATTAAATCGAACTTTATCATTGTAGTGATATGTAGGATTCTTAGGAAATGTTGTTACTAGTTTAGGAATAACATTTAAGAAATTTAGATAATGTCTATAATGGAGTTTCATTTTCATAGCATAATGACTGATATTCTAGTTTTTCCTATTTCAAAAGTATATTGTCGAAGGTTTTGAAATTTATTTTCCCATATTATAACAAAATATCCAATCTAATGCGAAATGGAGTTAGTTTTACATCTGGGAGTAATATTTCTCTGAACTAAAGATGATATAAGTTACTAAACATGTTTTAACCTTACCCCTTGAGGAATCAAGCATTCACTTTAATAGTAATGAAACCTTAAATATAATATCATTATTAGTCATGGAAAAAAATGCATGTTTTTTATGAATATTGAAATTGAATCATCTTTAGAAGATTTATTCTACCCGTGATTGGGAGTTAGTTTAGTTATTTTCATGTTAGATTTAATGAGACATTATCTTTATGGAGAGAATTGTTATATAAACCATGATAGCCAATGTTTCAATTATATATTCAAATAAATGGAAATGAACATGAGGCTTATAATATAATAAGTACTCTTTAATAAGAAAGATGGTTCTATATAATATCACCCAAAAAAGGTAAATAAATTCTATTATTCCTTATATTGGAATGATAAGGGAGTTATTTTAGTTCTGATTATTAATTAAAATCCATTGATAATGGATTTGGTAATTATAGATAGGGTATTAATTAGAGAATGGAAATTATCAATATTATCCTAAATGATTTAACAATAATAATTACAAGATTGTGTCAATAAAAAATAGTTCATGCTATGATATAATAGATGAAAAATTCTATGAAAAATGTAATGATTCACAAGTTATTCCATGATTATGATGGAATACTAGTATCTATAACTAAGATATGTGTATCATGTATTCCCGATTTATATAAATAGGTTAAGGATGATGACTATGGATCTATATTCTATATAATTCTTATAAGCACAAAAATTTTGAGATATCATGAAGATAATTTATGGGGGATAATATAAAAACAAATATTGATGATTGTAGATAAATGTGTCTTATTTCATAAAAAATAAATGTAGAGTGATAAATTTCAAAAAGAGTACTAAAATCACTAACAATACCTATAGGAATGGTATTCAACATCATTATTAACATCATTATTTTCCCCTGATGAAATCAAAGGGAGACTTTTTTTAATGTGTAATCATTCATATATTGACAAATTTGATGCATTTATTAACCATATGAGAGGATTTATTCCAATATATTTATACCTATATATATATAATAAGAGATGAATCATTAAAAAGAACCATTGTCAATTGTTTTTACAATATTAAATGATTTTATTTTGTCTTTTGGGAATCCTTCAAGATGCTAGGAAAAAAATATAAGTTACGAACGACCTATCATTATCTAACGAACTTTTAATATGCTAGGATTATCAACATATTGGAATTAATGATAAAGACTAGATCACATTAGGTTTAAGTGAGTTTCCACAATTTTTTTTAATTTTTGCGTTTTTTTATAATAATAGATTACAATAGATAATTGAAATGGTTCTATGCAAATAACCCCATAAAAAATTTGGTGAACTCCAACATTCTCTGACACTGTTCGGTAAGAATACAGTTGGGACAAGAAATTGAGAAAGAGACTATATAAATGATTCAATTGATCCAGAAGAGTATAAAATATTCTTAATGATGATAGTAAAGTTATTGTGAAAATTAATTTATGTATCAGGAAATTCATTTTGGGTATCATTTATTGCTAAAAATATCAACACGGAATCGAGTTATAATTTTTGGAAGGGGAAATAAAGTTCAAAGAATATTGAAATATTTTATATTCTAGAGTGTATTAGAGTAGTTTTATATAGGTTTACACTACCTCTAATTTTCTTAATATATATGTTGTATTTTAACTATATCTTTTATGAATTTATATATTTTTTACCATCTATGTTTAATTTAAAAATTATGTGGAATTAAAATAAGAAATATATTATCAATAAAAAAATATAGAATCATTATTAGTGGGTATAAGTGTTGATGAACATTCCAAAATACATTATGAAATTATGTTGGAAAACTCAATAGATCATTGAAACCACATTAGAGCCTAAAATAGTTATGAAGGAAAAATATCCCAACATACTTTTCGGAAGGGAACAAAACTTTTGAGGATAATTTTTAAATGGGAGGATAATGTAAAGACTATATTTTTTATATTAACAGTAAAATAACTCTTATTTCACAGAAACTATTATATTATCTTATATAGTATAATGACCAATAAATATTATTTAAAAGAATTATTTTAAACCATGTAATAATATTCCTTTCTACAGAAAATAATAGCATTATGAGATACATACCAAATAATTTTGAAATTATAATAAAAACTCCACAGGATTCAAATATCACATAAAGACTAGTTAATTCTTAAATAATGTAAAAAATGAATGTAGGAGTCTAGAGTATGATAGATATTATCAAAGAAACTATAGAACCATGGGGAGTGAAGAAGTAGAAAATGATATATGAAAAAGGAAAATAATTCTTAAGGTGTTAGGGGATGTTTTACACTTAGGATTTGACTATTTCAAAGACATTAAATGACTGTTGCAATGAATCTGGTAAGTGACTATTAGAAAATTAATATACCTAATATAATAGTGAAATACCATCTTAGAAATACATTAATTTAAATTATTTATATTTATTTTATTTTTAATATGTTATTATATGTATATATAGTTTTATTAAATCAAAATGAATGATATTATAAAATAAAAAATATTTTAAAGTGAAATAATAACAAAATTTAATTTTAAAAAATATTTCAATGAAAATATGTAATTTTTAAAAATATTAATAATTAATTAGATTAAATAATTTATTTTAAAAAAACATTATTTTTCAATTTTTTAGAAGAAAATTAGTTTATGGTGAAATTTTTAGATTTATCTAAAATAAATTAAATTTTCGTGAATAACAAATAATATAGTGTCATGTTTTGGAAATATATAATGACTTAAAAATTGTTTATAAATTATCTGATAACAATTATTAGAAAATCCAGATAGATAAAAAAAATTCTTAATATAATGAATGTTAATTAATTAAATATATTTTATAAAACTATAAATGACTTTAAAATTTTAAAATGGATATTAATATTTTAGAAATATTATTTTGTAGAGAAAATATATTATAATTTCCAAATTAACATAAAATCAATAAATTCTCTTATTATATTCAAATATATCAAAAAACCATCTTAATGTCATAAATTGTGAGGCAAAACCTTAGGAGGATAGTGAAATTGCATTATAAAACCCAAAATTTAAATGATATATTTTTAAAATTCATACTGAATTCTCGACATTTTTTCAATAATACACCTTTATACACCTAATTTCATTCATAATAAAGACTATTAGCATGTCTCTCCCTTTAGTAGTCTCTCATTTTGTTCTTTAGGGAAACCTCCAATCTCCCTTGCAATCACCCATCATAGATTGGGTAGTTGTACATAATGTAAGGTATTCTCTTCCTCTATCATTTTATTAATGTACATTCATTATAATATAACTATATATTTTTCATTTCATTATGATTTAGGTGTTTTTAATCATACCTATACTATACATAGGATACACATTTAATGATATACTTTCTTTATCTCTCACTTATCACATTTTATATACTACTATTTAAAATCATTATGCTGCATCAATCATTAATTTATTTTCCAGGATGTATTTTATGTCATGATTATCCATCTATACATTCATCCACGGATATACATATAGCTATTAAAATACATAATTGATTAGGTTGATCTAATTATGAATCCCTCACTCCCTACACATGGATTCAAATTATGAAATTCATCTTTTTGATATATGATCTACGTATCACACGTTGAAGTTGTTTGATGATGGGTGTTCCATGATAATTCTACAATGAAATAGCTTAATAAGTTTAATCAAGAGATGATACATTATGAACCCTTATAAGCATTAATTATTAATTTTTCATGATACCTTGTTGAAAACCCTTTTTAATATATTTTAAAAAATAATAGGGATAATGAATGTTGACAATTTTCTAAATATCTCATTTTTTCTGTTCTAGTCGCATTCCATGTTTTTACTCATTGAATTATCATCATAATCATATATTCTGAATTATGATTTATCCATGATGGATGTATACATTATTTTTAATATAATTACCCCCTTATAAGTTTGTATGGTCACTCATTCCTTTTGATGTATGTCCCAAGGAAATAATAGGTTTTTTGGTGACCTATGATGTATTTAGAAAAGAGTCTATCAAGTGGATATAATAATTATTATGTTTTTTGTTGTCTATATACATTATAAATTATTTTAATTTCATTAATTAAACTAATCCTAAAAATATGTGTGGATGTTATTAATGAAATATTTAATTATGGATATATATTAAAACCCATATATGAAAAAATTAGGGTCATTATAATAGTCATGAAAAATAGTTCATAGAGTGTAAATTATATCCTAAAAAACAATGACCTCTATATATATCTATTATACCCTTACAAATGATAATATAAAGAAAAAGAATTCATATAATGATAAATTCACACTTGTTTCAATTATAAAATAATTTATCCTTTTGTAAGGTTATTAGCACAATCCTTAAATACTCTTCATGTTCATCTTCGTTCATTTTTTATATAAGAATATTATTGATAAATAATACAATTAAATTTTTTTGGTATTCAGTATAGGTTATTTTATTTAATTCAATGAATATTATGGGGAAATGATAAGTAAAAAAATGGAATTAAATTGAATTCACATTGTTCAAAACATGAATGGAATGTTATGTATGGTATAACTTCTATCATTGTACATAGTTAATGGTATCCACTTCAAATATCCACTTTTGAGTGTTATTGATATCCTATCTACTAATTTAAAAAATAATTAATAATAGTTAGAGGATACTTGTTCATGATTGTTATTTTGTTAATAATATGACAATCTATTAAAAAGTATGTTGATCCATCATTCTTTGTGGTATGTAAGACTGTATTATATCTCAGCGAAGCACATGGGTGTTTAAATTACCTGTCTAGATTCTCCAAAATAATATTATTTAATTATTCATATACAACTTGGTAAATTAAATAAAGTATCATAAAAAATGGTATGAAGTAAGGTATAAGTTCAATTTAAAACCTAATCTCTCCTTTCAAGGGTATTATTGGGATTTAATAAAAAAATATCTTGAATAATATTCATGTATTAATGTAGACTTCTTACTTAGTAATTTGAGGAAAAAACCATCATTAGTGGTTATCAATACCCATATAACATGGATTTCTTCTATAGAGTATTTATTTTTATTATTGCTTTGATATTTGATACTATAATGATTAGGGATATGAAGTGATATTTCCATTTCTAGATAATTGATATGATTTTAATGCCGAGTGAGAAATTTTTTGCATAATATCACATTAATACCATGATGTAATTTAGAAATATATATTTATGATTTATCTAACCATTAAATATTAGAAGACTTTAATAAAATTATTTTACCACTAGGTTCCTTCAATAATATTACATGTCCTTAGATTGTGAATATAAATTGACATTCATAGAAAATTTTATAATCTGAAATAATGTAAAGAACCAAAATCAAATATGATATATTATTATTTTAGGTGCAGAATAAATATACCATTAAATAGATAAATATAATAGTACATTACTGTTATTGTGATCACATAAGTCTGTCTCTATTCCCTTGGAACAAGAGGTTATTGTTGCCTATCATCATAAATATCCCTTGGATTAGAGAATTCATTTTAAAAATTCAACACATAATTTTATTTTATTAAATGCATTGTATGTGGAGACTTTCTAGGGATTGTTTATTAATATACTATATTTTTTAAGTTATTTTTTATGATATATAAATTATTATCAGGATATTATACATTCCCATAGAGGAAATTGTATCTCTATCCTTTCAAAAAATATCATGAGTAATTCCGCCCACATTTTTTTGAAATATAATTAAATTTATTCCCACCATGAAATTTCCAATGTGAGCTACTATGTGAATCCAAATATATTTCCTGGCCTCCAAGATATTGATATTCCCCATTTTACATTTCAACATTAACTGTGAATTGATAAATCTAATAATATATATTAACATATTCTATGTCTATTTTTTGATGACTTTTATATAAGGCAATAATAAAAAATTCAAGCGTACAATTAGATCCATTAATTCTATTTGAGTCATAATTTATGAGGATTATGAAGTTATCCTCATATATTCTAGTGGATTCATCCTCTATTTTTCAGATCAATGAATTGTCTCTCTATTTTCATGTATTATTAATGATGGTACATAATTTGTGAGCCTTTTAATAAAATTATAGACCAATAAGGAAGAATTATTATGGTCTATGTACTGGAGAATGATTAATGTATTATCTATATCATTGCATCATTGGGTAATAATTAAAGGGTTGTCAGATCTACTAAAGTAGTGTTGAGGTTTTATCAAAATGGCCTCTAAAATAATTTTCTTTTTTCTATGGTGTGTATTGGATCTCAATATGGTTTTTGTTATTATTGGTAATTTGGGATAGTTGAGTTATAATAAACACACAATTTTTTAATCCTGCTCCATTTTTTTGGTTATGTATTGGATAAATCACCTCATTTACCATCAAATCCATTTTAACTTGGTCTCTCATTTTTGTTTTCCCTAATTAAAGAATAGATATTTGAGGAATGAAACAGTCAATAAATTCAAAAAAATATAAAAAGAATAATAGAAGATGTAACAGCTATATGACATACATAACCTAGCATATAAATCTCTACGAGACTATCTAAGATATCAATTATCATTCGATGTTAGTTAATCTAAAAAATATTTATTAAAATACCACATAATGTTTTATAAAAAAGATAAATTAATCAAATTATGGCCCTTATGAGTGTCAAAAAAGAATTTTAGTTTGGATTATTTTCCAAGATCAAAGTGGAGATTGAGTATATATATTATCATATATAGCTAATTACCCAATGATTAAATTCATGAAGGTATACATAGTTTTATTTATCATAAAATTTAATATAAAAAATATAAATTTTCAAATGATCATAACATGTTAATGGTTCATTAAACTATATTGGGAGCATACGAGGTGATTTAATGATTCATATTTTATCTCATAACTAGTAGAATAGTTAAATGTGTGTGGTTTAATATTTCATACATTTATGAATTGATTAATTAAGTCATAAGTGTGCACATGTTTCTAAAATGAAGTCTCTAACATTATAGGGCCCAATGTGAAATTATTTAATGTGTAAAAGATATTTTTTCCTCTTCAATTGTGACTTTTATCATTTGGATGAATTTAGAGACAAAATCGCTCTTCTCCTTTATTCTCAAGCTCTTAGAGAGAAATTAAGACGAAATAATAAGGTCAGATTTTTCTTGTATTTTTTATATTGTATGAGTTATTAAAATGAATGAGGGTCTTCCTAAAGATCTTATATTTCCTACTAGAGAAACCAATAAACATATATTGATAATCTAGGCTATGTGAATCATGTATTAACGATCTAGACTATTCCAAAATTTAAGTTTTTTATCAATCATATATTGATGGGGAGCTATTAAAATACTCAATTTTAAATGAAGAAGGTACCATTTATTCTTTCATTCAAATTTAATAGTAATGAATAAATTAAATTTCACATGGTCTATTACGAAATCTTGGAAAGGGATGCTATGGATTTTAGGTTTTAACTTGATTTCAAATCCAAAATTTAATGTTTAATATTTTTCATTCTTCTACTGTTCCGCGATATCCATTAATTGGTATCAGAAAAGACATGAAATTATTTATGTTGGAAATTTTTAAATATCAATTACATTTGTAGGGATTCATAATATGGGTTTTGATACAATCTTAATTATCCTTACGAAACATCTATACGTGCTCATAAGAATATGTTATGGTCAATCTGTGATCAATTGGATTTATTCATATATTGTGATCGATGTTCACACACACACAAAAACACACTGATATATATATATATGTGTGTGTGTAATTTAGTCATTTTGAATTGATAGGTGGGTGGAGCATGGTGTGTGTTACATGAAAATTTATGATTAAATCCAAAACATAATACTCTATGCTAATATATATATATATATATTATAATATGAATAATATATATATATATAGGTATATATATATATATAAATAAAATTTCATTGTATGATAGCATATCTTTCACCCTTTTTAGATGAGGATAATATGAGAGACTTTTTCCACTAGAATTATTTCGGTGGATCCAGCTAATATGTATTACAGATATATTTATAAAATAATATATATATATTATATATATATATATATATATATATATTATTTACTAAAAACCAAAATTGGGACACCTGACCCAACTCAACTTGGACTAAATTGGGGAAGTGGGGATCTGACATGTCCAACACATTAAGATCATCCGAGGAACAAAATTATTTTTTTGGATCTTTTAAAGGAATATATTTATTAAGAAAATTTATATATAATTTCATTAATTATTTTTCTCTTTTGATATTTTAAAAATAATCAGTGTTATGGGATGTATTGATAAAAAGTTGAAAAAAATTATTTCAATGCAATGCCTTAAAAATACCCCCTTGTTTATTTTAAGAAAATCTAATTTTAACTTTGAAATATAATTTATTTTTGGATGATCATGATATAATATAATCCAAAGAATGATTGATTTTTTATATATTTTATTTAATTATTTAATTTATGTTTTAAAATGTAATAACTATTTTTGATTGATGATATGCAAGTATTCCCTCCAACATTAATTTTTAAAATGACCACATTTTCCAAATTCATGTAATAAACTATCATTTAGCTACCCGAGACTTCATCACCAATGTGTGATTATTAATTCTGTTGATCAAATGTGTTTTTGAAAAAATGGTTCGAGTCTTGAGCCCATAGAAACAAAAATTGTGAAGTGAATGTGATTTCTGTGTGATGAAATTCAATTTTGGTATTGAAATATAAAATTTACTAGGATAATTTGGTAATACATTATTTTTTTATTGATGAACATATAGCATGTATCTCATGATCACATCATTATTTATTATTTTATTTATACAAATGGTTTACTTTTTTCGGAAAATGTTTTTATATAGGATCACATAGTATAATAATTGATAGGGATGTATAAATTAATTGAACATGTGTAGTGAATGTTTTCTTTTTTAGGGAATGAAATGTTTTTAGAGAGATATCATAGAACAGACATGTTATATTTGAAAGTGTATAATTCCCAAATATTATATTTCTAAATATCTCAAAGAAAATATTATGTCATTAAATTCATTCCATCAATGGAATTTTGCCACAGACGATTGATCAATAATCTCATCATACCTAGATGAGTGTTCCTTTTACCATAAGGTATTTCATATGAGAGTGTTCGGACTAATAAACTAATTCTAGTAGTAAAGTAGTAGAATTTTATCCCTATTTCAACATTAGACGTAGAGAATTGAATATAACCAGTTAATTATTTCCAAGAGATGGATTCTACTCAATTTACAAAGGAGCTTCAAGATAATCTGGTTAGATAGTCATGAACCGACCTTGACACACATAATAGTGGTGATTCCACAGCATAGGATAATATTGGTGGTTTATGGGTCCTTACTATTAGATTAATCAAGAGACCATTTGTTCGAAATCTAATAGTTTAGGGCTACTTGGATTTGATAAATTAGTGGGACACATTTACAATTTAGAATTTTTAAATTTTATATTGGTAATCAATAGAAATTTCTAACATGATATGTTTATTTTTTTTATATAAGGTGAAGCAACACCAATTAAATTTCATTATGATCAATATTTGATAAATATAATATACTAACCGATCATAACTTCTTGGAGTGGTATAGGTACTTGAGAATAATATTATACCAAGGGTTAAAGTATACTCTATTAGAAACCCCAGTTCCTACTAACCCTCCTCCAAGATGGAGTAAATGATAAAAATATTAATATAAGAAACATATAGATTATGCAATATATTTTTAGGGTTTAATGTTGTTTTTTGTGTCCAGTGAGTTGAAAAAAATACATGAGGAAAATTCTGCCTTCAAAATTCTTTAAAATATATAATATATTTAACATGATATATATAGGTATAATGAATATGAGATATCAAGAGATCAATATAGCTACAAGACAATATAATGGAATCATATGGGGCCCCCTGTACTCAACATGGTCGAGTACATTTAAAGACATGAGACCCTTGGCTTTAAACAGAACCATGAATTATATACGAATGCCATTATTTTTATTTTAATGTATATCTTCCCTACATTCTTTGTCAAATTGAATATTAATATCCTAAATTACTATCCCCCATTTTTTTATTTTTTCACCATGATGTTAAGGCTATGAAGAATTCCAACTCTTTAGTCATTATATTGAGTAAGAACTGGAATGAAAAAGAAGAACCACTAGTGGATAAGTCTGTATCAAAGACACTAAAGCACCACTCATTCAATAAAATAATGATATCGTGGGAGAGAAATTAGTATGAGGTAGTAATATTTACCAATAGAAAATAAGTCCAGTGGATGAATAATCACTCATCTAGGAAAAAGAAAAAAGTAGAAACTCTATTATAAGGTATATCATCCATAGAATGAAATTTGATTATTTTTATAATTTGGGTTTCAGATAATGTATGTGTCTCAATTATTTATATTCATATATAGGAACCAAGTAGATTATTGAAAATATAAAGGGTTAATTATTTCTATATACACAAAATAGAGTGAGAAGAAATTCATTATAATTGGGAGATTGTCAACATACTTATCCAAGTGTAATAGTTCCTATATTAAATAATTGTTATTATATGCCATATATTACTAGAAACAAAATATATGTGTCATGTTTATATAGTTGTTATTTAATATTATTTAAGGAATTAAATATTTTTTTGTTATATGGATAACATATGTTATGGTATGTAACATCTTCATAATGGGTTATATAAACATAAAATAGAAAATCTAATTTTTGATATCAATTAGAAATCCATCAAGAATTACTCATATCTTACCCATATCTAGGGAATCGTGTATGGTTTTGTAAATGAGAATCATTTTAATATAGAACATCAGGATATGTATATATAATTGCTTCATTTAAGACCTTTTAATGTATTTTATTCTTGGTTAGAATTTATAATTTTAAATGAATCAATCATTGGGAAATGGGAAATAGCCATGGAACAATAAGAATTGGTTTATATTGTTGGTTGTGGACCACATACTATAGATGAAATGAAGGTCTTTTTCTTTCATCATTTAAAATTTTATGACCATTTTATATATTGAAATATCAACATAACTAGGTACAAGTTATATTCATTTAACATATTTCATGAATATCATAATGAAATTGAAAATTAACTTGTTATGAAGAATAAAATAGTCCACTATATTCATGGTATATAATATATGAACTAAATTTTCATCAATAACATAAAGGAGTTCATAATTGTTCCCTAACTCATTCCCCTATACACACCTTAGGGGAATGATGTTAGTAAAAGTAATAATTAGACCCATTATGACCTGGCCTAAAAGATTACAAGTCACACAAATATACCAATATCCTATTAAGTATATGAGCTATACATTGAAAAATAAAAAAAATTGAGTAAAATATAATGCAGAATATGAAACTCTACATGTGTTGTGGAATAGAAATAACCTCAATATTTCAAATACACATGTTTTGGGATGTGAGTGTTTTTCGAGATTTCATCTAGTTTCGAATTAGCAAATCAGAGCTTGATGTGTATCAGTATAGGTTATCCTAATGAGGATAATTGATATTACGTATATAACACTTCAGATAGAATTGTTATTTTTGTGATACAAGATATATTTGAAGAAAGGAAAAACACTTCTAGTTGAAATTATGGGATACATATTTACTTCAATGTGGTGTATGTTCTTGATGCAAAAGAGTGGGTACATGAAAAATCCCCACAAGAGAAATTTGGAGTGGAAGTTATTCTTGAGGCACAAGAATATAGTTGGAATCTATAGAGGTTAGATAACGAGATATATATTCTTTCCTTTTCCGAGATTTAGGTGATACTTTACTACTTGAGTGTGGTGATCCTAAAACCTACAGGGAAGCAATATTTGAAAATCTTGGTGCCAAAAATAGAAGATCCATGCTTTTTGTGATAGATTCTCTTTTACAAAAACAATGTATTGATTTTAATAGGCTTAATAGCTAATGTAAAAAAATTGTGTGTAAATGGTTATTCAAGAAAATAGGTAAATTATATGGTCAAGTGAGAATAATTAAGGAAATGTTATTTCCAAAGGGTATTATACATCTTCATGAAAATTTATATGATGAGATCTTTTCTCTAGTAACCATAATGATGTACAAAAAAATATTACATTCCATAGAATTCATATATGAACATGAAATTTGGAAAATTGATTTCAAACTTCTTCTAAATGGGTTATTAGTTGAATTCGTATAAAATAAAAAACCTAAAGAGTTTAGTATTTCAATGAGTTCAAAAATTTTATTCAATAAGTAATTATCCAGTTATGGATTTAAGAAAGAGTAATGATAATGGAATGTTCATTTTGAGGAGGCACAAGATAAGTTGGTTTCTTTATGAATTAATGTGATCCATGTAATACCCTGACCCCAGTTACCCAGAGTCAGTGAATTATTACATAACATTAACTTTATCACAAGAGATCATGTACCGAAAGACTGATTTGTTTAGAAGCATTATAAGTACTAGATATATACAAAAGATTTACATTACATTATAAAATGAAAAAAATACAAAAACATTGTGTCCCCTTTGAAAACCCTCATATCCCCCATCCTAATCATACAGGTTAATGATAATATAATTCTTTTCATCCTAGGTAAAATAAAACATAAGAAAGGGGTGAGCTCCGATGCTCAGTAAGGATAACTACATAGTAGAAACTATCATAAATAAGCATAAATATTTAAGGAAATGTATTGAAATAAAACAAAAACCATTTAAACATAAAATTCTACATAATATAGAATATATAAATAAAATTATTCCATTTTCATATTTACATTGATATTATACTAGTCGAATAAACACATGTAAAATCCCTAGCTAATTTGATAATGATGGAAAACATAATGATGGTCATCATAACCACATAGTCAAGGCCTCGTTCCAAGATTACAAATAATATTTTGTCAAGGCCTTGTTCCAAGACACTAGTTTGTCTCTTGAGACCTACTAATTCATCAACAGGCTATAGTGGTCCCATCCCTTCACATACTAAGTCAAATGGATTCCATATATGAAAAGGTTCATACATAAAAGAAACATTTGTAATAAAACTAGAATATGAAATGTAAATACTTTAACCATAATCCATGAATGGTATACAGATAGAAAATATATAGTCAAACATATCACAAAACCTTCAATAATATATGAAAGATTGTGTCATAATAAATCAACTTCAAACAAACAAAAAATCCAATGAAGTATGTTGACATAGTTTAAATGAATCTGAAAACTATTTGAGTGGAATATCTATTTCTAATTTCTATTAATTTAAAAGTCACATAATTATAAAAGAAAGCATATATTTTGAAAAAATGATCATATTCCTTTAAGGGAAGCTTCGAAGGTGTTATAATGGTAGAAAATGTCCGCACCCACAATATAAATTAAAAAACCATTCTTTACATAATTTTTCAAAATGGTCATAAAGTACCTTATTTGGAATGAGATAGAAAAATTCCCCTAAAACCATTATATAAATATTCAAAAGAGGGTATAAATAGCTTCATCCCATAGTCTATTAAATAGTAAAAATGTTTTGAAATAAATTTTTAAGTAATATGGATGTTTATGATAAAGAGGGCCAAGTAGATACTTAGGTACAATCAACTTTGGATAGCAAAGAGATAGTAAAATTAACACTAACATTATACGTTTCCTTAGTCAAGGGTCCATTAAAATCTTTTATAATAGTTAAATAATTTTTATTAAATTATAAAATAACCACATACAAAAATATGATAACATATATGATCTTCTAATATAATATTTTAAAAGTATTAGTGTTTTTGGTGTTAACTAAATCATATTCCTTCATATGTTTGGTTACGTAAGTCATCTTCATTATGGATAAGATGAATTTTATTCGTGTCTCAAATGATATTATGTTCTTAATCATTATTTTTAAATCATAAAATGAAAATTATTCTTGACTGGTTATGATGGGGAATGAATCGAATCACGTTCGTGGAGACGGTAATCCGTACATACGCATGAAAAAAATATCATTCTAGTGATGGTGAAATATTCTGTAATTTGATGTGATATTATATATACTGAATAATTAACATTAAATATTTATTATTTACATATATTGTACTCATTATTGTACCCATACAAATAATGAAGTGTTGAATAACAAACTACACAATGACGTGGAGACGGTATGTCGTACGTATGCATGTATGGTGACTTCATCATTTATAGGACAAATAGAATAATTAAAATGGTTGTACCATATTTATAATAAAATCATAGTAGGTAGATTTAACTATATTTATTATTTTTTTATGGTTTCAAAAATGAAATATGAAGTGGACGATGAAAGGAACTTTTAAAGTGGTGATGAAATTATTATCTCTTCTTCAGGTTCTTCCTTTTGATTTGATCAAAAGGGCTCCATAGGATGGATTTATGATCAAATTAAAGCCTATATATTGATGTTAAGGTTTTGGGGATGATATTTGAGTAGGGGTTGTCTGAGTCAAATGTATTTGGAGGTGTAAATTTAAGACAAGGGGAAGTACCCTTTTATAAGAGAGGCGATGGTCACTTCTGGAAAACATTGAAATGTTATTTTATTATAAACTCATTTATGGGTTATAATGCCTCAAAATTTATTTATATCGAGCATAATATGGGGATATGTATAAAACCTCTCATCTAATAGGTTTTATACATGTTTAGGTCACCATATTATCCTTATCTTTTAGATTTAACTCTTAGTTATATCGTTTAACTTTTACCATGTATTTTTGTGTTATTACAATTTATAGTTAATAAACTTACTATAAAAAGCCAAGATAACACTATGTGGTTTTTTATTGACATATATATCATTATATAAGTCTTTTATAAGAACCATATATTTTTAAGACTATTATATAATTTTAAAAAATAATATTTTCTTTAAAAACTCATTTTTGTCAATTTTGACACTATTCGTTATTTGGAATTTTTTAAGGTCATAAAAACTTTATCACTTCGAAAAAAAATTATTTAATCCACCCTAACATGTCATATTAACCATTAAAATTCGTTTATTGCATCAAAAGTCTCATTTTGCATTTATTTTAATATTAATAATTGAATTATTTTAATCTTTCATTAATAAGGTAATTACTGCATCATAATTGTGTCTTAAATAAATTTAATTATTTAATTTATAAAAACTATAAATCAAATACCATGTTATAGGAAAGAGTATTAGATTTATAATGAATATTTATTATCAAATTTAACTTATGTATAACTATATATTAAAAATATTTTAGTTATTAAACATTGAATTTAACACTTTTAACTCTTCTTCAAAAAAATAAATAAATGGCATAATCTATTCTAAATGGATCAAATAAAATCATTTTTTTTCTTATGGTTGAATTGGGTAGAAAAACACTTATCCATTAACATTATGACATGTGTTATGGTAATTATAATATCATTTTAAACTTTAATTATATTGTTTACATTTAACCGTGGAAAATAAAACTAAAAAGATACTATTCACCAAAAAAAATTTCATCCTATTGAAACTGATTTTAAATACTTATTTCAACAATGTCTGATGTATTTTGGAAATTTAATTCTAAGAAGTGGTAAAATTATGTTTTATGCAAATTTGGAAATGTGTCTTGAAGGTGTGTAAAAGATGGTAAAAAGTTCAATAATATTATATATATATATTATATTATTATAAAATGACTCCATAGAATTATATTGGAAATATATAGATATTATGTTTATATTTTGACATAAAATAAATTTAACTAAAATAAATAATTATTTAAATAAAAATTCAGTTTTAAACAACAATGGCGTATTTTCACTATTCATCAAAAATTGAATGCTTTCAAAAAAATATCAAAAAATTCCCCTAAGGTAATTTTTATATTCCAAATACAAAAATGAAGCATATTATGAAAAATAAAATTTAAATATTCTAATTAAGTGGGTATTAATATTCATTACTACTTTTTAAACAACACATTTATTTGGTCAGGGTATGCTAGAACTCAAAGTTTCCCACATCACAAGATATTGTCTCATTCAAAGAGAAGTGTATCGTTAATGCTTGGGGTGTTACAATACATGTGTTGACAAGATGTTTAGTGGGATTTCCATCATTTTCCAAGGATTATATGATGAATAAAAATTGTTAATGGGGAAAAAAGTAAAAATCCAACAGTCAGTTAGTTTTCAGTTAAATTAATTCATATCCAAGAAAGAACTAGGTGAAGAAGACCATATTCAATGAATCAATATCTACATAGATCGATCTATAGGGATTAATGGGCTATAGCAACATACATTCATTGAAAAGAATAAAAAAAATTAAAGAACAATCTAAGAGTTGATCGTTTCCAGTATCACATAGAATTAATTTCCCAAAAAACACGTGTCTATTGACACATGATGAGATTGAAATAGTTTTTAGAATCTCGTATGCTTCAATAGTAGAATATATGTTCTATTTTGGAATATTTACTATGATTTATGTTGAATTTTTATTATGAATTATGGGTCTATATCAATATGTTCCTAGAGAGAATCATTGGTATGTTATAAAATCAATCCTTAAGAACATGATACATTCAATTTATATGTTCCTTGTATATTAAAGAGATGAGGAGACTGCATTGTAGGGATACAATAAGGATAATTTTATAATTGATCAAGATGATATGCGATCACATTCATACTATAAATTTCTCTTGAATAGTGATCTAGTGAGAAATAAAATCATAAATATGTCAATGGTTGTCGATTCTACATCGTAATACAATAATTAAACATATTTTGAGGAATAGAATTGTACATTGAAGCGAATTCACTATTATAGTTTATATTAATAATACATCATTATGGATTCTTACCAATGAGCACAGTTTACACTAGAGGATAACAAATATACATTGGAAGATCCATATCAGGACATATTTTAGTTACAGAGGAGAATTTTTAGTAATCATAGTTTCAAAATATGAAAACATAGTATACCTTCTAAAAGAATCTATATCTTTAAAAAATAATGATACTCAATTTAGATTTAGTACGGTGTTATTTTAAAATAGTTTATTATTGTACATATTGGAGTTTTTTTGAGTGGGATACTAAATCTATTTTTTTATTTTGGTTTGAATACATGTATATATTTTCATATAATCATGTGTTTATTATTACCATAACAACATTTAAACTTTTTCATCAACTATTTACTTGATAATGTCCTTATATTACATTTCATATTAAAAGGTTATACTCATTCCTAGATAAAATTATAACCTGGTGATAATATAACGGTAATACATAAAATATGTACAATGTAATATCTTTAAAATAAATACATACAGAACATGGAATCATTTATGATTTCATTAAACGAACATGGAATCATTTATGCTTTCATTAAATTTTTTATCATGATTAAATTTAATTCCATGAGATCCTTTATGATATTTGGGAAATGGAATATATTTAAAATAAATACATATAGAAAATTATAAATTTCATATTTTTTCATTCTTCAGCTATAGCTTGACATCCTGTAATAAAAGTAATGGATTATAAACAAGACCATTTATGAATGATATAATATGAGAACATTAATGAAAAATAAGAATATGAAAATAACAATAAAATGTTACATAATAATTATTATCCAAGGATGACCATAATAAATCATAACATAATGCTCTTAGGATATCATATCATTCACCATATATGGTGTCTCATGATATAAAACCATTTACCTATACATTGTAGGGGTATATAATTTTGAGTGCACCATCCAAATTTATATCATGTATATACATTGGTGTTCCAAATATATCATAGAAAATATGGTTTTTTAAATAATTTCCAATAAAACCATTATGTATTTTAGAATAGTTACATGTATGTATGAATCACTTAGATTAGGTGTATCTAGGTTAATAGCATTGAGTGTACATAGAAATTGGTAATAATTAATCAATTGATTTGCTGAAAAAAACTGCACGATAATTTTGGTAGCATAATTAGTTTTCATAATGAATCAAGGAAGGATTTCCAGAGAGTGAAATTTAGCATCACACTACATTAAATCATAATGACTGTAAAAGGGATTTTTAAAACATATTCAAACATGAATAATTTTAAATGAATTGGGATAATATAATAAAAATTATTTTTGAATGAAGATGGGAGAATCGCTTACCATGATTGGGGACATATTATATTTTAGGGGGAGAAATAGAATATCATAAGGACAACATGTGAGGGATATAGGGAGGTAGATTCTAAGGAAATTAATTCATAATTAGTTTTCAATGAATATGCGAGGGAGTTTGGGTGGGTATCAATATAAAAAGAATGGGAAATTATTTATTATTTTCCAAACACATGGTTTAGACATTATATTATCAAATAATCAAACCCAAAAACAATACCATAGATTTTTTATGGTTTATACCAAATAGGGGATGCTTTAAATATTTTATATTTGAATGAAATGATAATTTTAAAATAATAGCATGGGTTTTGTGTTATTGAGTCATGAGCATAAAGAAAATGATTTTTTAAAAAATAACATATAATATAGGTTTACGAGGATTATTTAATAGTTTATGAAATTTGAAAAATTACATAAAAAATATATTTAAAATGGGGAATATATTAGGGATCCTTTATAACCATTACAGTTTTTATTACATAATATCCATGAAATTATGATGACAAAGTAGGTACAATATATTTATCCTCTATTTAATTTTTCAAAAAACATTGACTGTCTTGCAATATTATAAAAAATTATAAATTTTTTCATTTAGATGTGTTGATTAAATAATAATATTTGTTATATATATTTCTTATAAATATGAAAATAAAAAATATTTATTAAAAATTATCAATTTATTGGAATGTTAATGTTCATAGTGTATTAACCACTTCCAGACCGATATAAAAAGTGTATTAGACTTCACTAAATTAAATTATAATATATATTTAAATAAATGTTTTATAAATATAATGTTTTATTAAGATATCATTTATTAAAAAAAATTAATTTATCAAAATAATGACTTAAATGAAACTATAAATTTTCCAAAAATACATTATTAATTTCTTCCTGTCAATGACTATTTTTTTAAACTATTCCTTTATGTATTTGTAAAGTAATTTAAAAAATTAATAAATAAAATAATTTTAATATTAACCATAAAATATTAAAATTTATATTTCTAAGGTCTAGATACATAACCCCTTATCAAACCGGAATGCACCATATGGTTATAGTGTTTGATCATAGTGATTTATTTGTGTATTCAGTGCATATGGTTTAGAACCAGATTTCTATAAGCCTGAATATATCATATAAAATGATTTTCCCAAGAATTGGTTATTAAATTATATCTCGGTATTGGAAAATATAAAATCACACAGACGAAATTTCCATCATGTCCTCTGATAATTGGGCTTTATTTGGTGTGATCCTATTGTTCAAGGTCATATCTTCTTCCTTCAATGTCAATTGGACATTATCAAAACCCTTTCATATATTAATGTTAATGATAACTTTAAAATATCTATATTACCAATGGATATGATGCGTAGTGGTTTTTAATATTAAATTATTTATTTTATAATGGTATAAAATAACAGATGTATTGTTTATGATTTTTTAAACTACATTTATAAATAACGCATTCATTTGTTGAAAAGAAAAATTCATTTATAAAATTTCAATTCATTGCAACATAATTATTATGGAAAATGAATGAATCAATAAAAAATATTGACATATAAATTCATTACACAGTGGATAAAAAATCACATTGTTTCTTCACATAACACATCAGTTTTGGAATCGTGTTCTGGCCTTACATGACATAATATATCGAGAATTATGTTCCTATCTCACATCACATTATGGATTAGAAATTACATCCATTTATTCTATAATTATCCAATTATGGATCATATTTTTACCATGAATTGTATGGATATATATTTCAAGTCCAACTCAACATATATTGAATACCATATATATGTATTCTAGGATAACATGTACTCATTCAATTTTCAACATCACATGATTACCCTCTAGGAATGAGAATGTATTTTATAAAATTTTAATTATTATTTTTCATCAAACATATATATAAAAAAGGCATATTGTATTTTAAGAAAATATCCCATGTGAAACATAATTGACAATAATGGATGCTAAAAAAGAATAAAAACACCATCATAATACTACTGTATTAATCCAATGGAAAAATAAGAAGAAATTTTATAGGGATAAAATCCTACAAGGTAACATTGTAGAGTTTTTGGGTAGATTGGTTTTGTTTAATAAGTGGGTTTACATGGTTCATTTTGTTGTTCCATATAGTTTATTGAAATTTATGTTGACCAAGATCCAAGACAGTGGAATGTAAGCTCTAGTGGTTATGCCGAAAGACACGTATACATGGGTTCTTCATTTCTTATCTCCAAATGTTATGTACTATTATAAATACAAATATACTGAATATGTATGAAATATATAATATCTAAATCATGAATATAATTCTGGATATAATGAAATTTTGACCACATGGACAACTTGAAATTATAAAAAGTTTCTTTTCGACTCCAGTATCGAACATTGAGAAAACGGCATGTATGAACTTGAATACTTGAATGAATCTTATAGCATGGTAATATGTGATATAAAAGGATTAATATACTTTAAAATGATCTGAATCAAGTATAAATCAACATATTTTTATTATTCAAGGATATAAAAAATGAACAAGACAAGTCATACACAGGGTAAGGGATCTTTAAACCAAATTTATGTTCTTCGATTTGATCTTATACTTCTTGACTATGTCATTATTTTATTATGTGATATATGAATTTTGATATCATAAATTTTATTTATTATTTATCTATTCATATATACTGTGAATACCCTTAATCATTCTATTTTATTTAAAAAATGATCTTTTTAATCGACTTCGTCTAAATATCCTTTCATTGAGGCATATTTTGATAATATTCGTATATTTATTTATACGATGTATAATAAATCCCTTTGAATTTTAATTTCATTAAATTTGAATCCTTTTTCTATGAAGATAAAAAAGGAATTTTTTTAACGTAAGCGTTGAAAACATCCTCTTCGTCGTCGTAATTTTTATTTGATATTTGGTTATCTCTATAAGACTTAAATTTTTAAAAGGAAAAGAAATCCATTTTTCCATTTTGGGCTGTTTTTCTATAGAAAAATGTTTCAAATGTATTGAGTATTTCAATATATTTAATTATTTAATGTTATTAAAAATGATATGTTATTATTTAAATGTTGATATATTCAATATTTTATGTGTTATTATTATATAATAGTACTTGGACATTTGATAGGTGTTTACGTGAAAGACCCATGATGGGTGGTTACATGATAAGTCAAATGATGGTTAGTTCCATGAAAAACCAAGGAAAAGTGGTCACATTATATCCTCTAATGAATTGAGTATAGAATTCGGTTTTATGGTTATTCAATTTAGTGATATGTGTGGTAGTTGACCATATGGTTATTCTATTTAAGAATGTTTATGTCTCAAGTTACGTTTATAATCATTATATTAATTTTTATGGTATTTTTGTTAATTTCCTAGTTAAATAAAGGGTATGTAATCAACTTATATTTAGTGAAGTATACTTACTTATTCATAAAGTTGAAAATATTTAATTTATGATAACAAATTCAGGGTTTTCATGGTACCACAAGACGAACAATTTTCTTTCTTTATGTATCGCTTACTGAGATTTTTATGATCATCCCGAGGATTGAAATGTTTTTCATAGGACATAAATAACAATAGACTCTTGGATGCGATTAATGAAAATTTATTCGATTAAAACATAAAATTATTTTATATTTCGTATTAAATAGTTTTTGTTTTCTAAAATAAAACGATAGTTAGTAGAAGTGTCTACTTGTAATATTCAAGTTGTTATGTATAAGTTATGAACCAATTATCTAAATCTCTAAACATGTTAAGATCTTAACTATGAATTAAAGTCAAATTATTATCTTATCTCAAGATTAAGTAATGTTTAAGGATGGGGCTTTATACGTTTATACCTTATTTTTTGTAGGTTTAAGAAAAATGTGATCATAAAAATATATGGTTGACCAGATTACCTATTTATTCGATATTATTGTTTAGATATCACCATTAACCTAATTAATTTGTTTATTTGGTGATCCCTAAGTTATTGGATATGGGCATGATAGTTTGGAAGTAATTTTATTAAACCTTGGTTGACATTAGGTGATCAAACATAGTGAATAAATTGGGAGGGGAGGTTCCATTTAACATGTGGGTGAAGTGGAACCCTTTTAAATATTAATAAATATTTAATATAATAATTTTCATATCAAAGGAATGAGGAACCAAAATGATAAATTTATAAGTATGAGATAATGTAGGGTTGAACAGGGCTCCTAAAATAAATTGTCGAAATAATTTAGGGACATATGTGTCCTTGTCTTTTAGTTTTTCTATTCGATGCATTTAACATTAACCGTAATGGCTATATTTTTACCTAGGTGGCCTAATTTTATGGGTAAATGAAATTTTCCATATGATTAAAATTTTCAGTGTTTAATATATATTTAGAAAACATATTTTCAGATTAAATTTATAAAAATTGTATAAATTTACTCTAATTTCCCTGCAAAATTCGTATAACAGTTGTTTTTTTGAAAAAATAGTAATATATGTTAAATTTTTTTATATTAGAATTATCTAGATAGTGATAATACTTTCATAGATGTTAATTAATTTTATGTAAATTTTCATTGAAATATTAAATTTATATCAATGAAAAATAATTATTACTGTAATTTGTAAATGAGAAAATGAATTATTTATATAAATATATGTTTTAGAAAAAATATCTTTATTCACATTCAAACAGTAATACCTTTATTCATATCTAATTGATAATCAATATTTGAAAGTATTATATTGGTATAGAAAATAATATTCCATATTTATAAAACCCAAAATTAGATGGATTATTTTTTAATTTAAAACAAGTATAAAAAATAATGTTGGTGAAAAAATATTTCCATTTAGTAACGAATTACTATACAAGTATTTATTATTATTAAATTAGAATTCAATGGTTTATGTAGCATTAAAGGTATTATATCGTTTATATAGAATACATATAATAATCAGTATTGCATTATTATAGTGTTGGTATAGTAGAATGTACTATACAAGGGTACTATAGTAGTAGTAACATTCTTCAATATTTGGCTTCTATGCTATAAAAATATGTCTTTTTCCATAGATCCATTAGGTTATCATAGGCCCTCAGGCCATATACACAACAAAACTTAGTGAAAACTAGTTTAACTATACTGAATATTTCCCACGATGATTTAGAACAGTATTGTCCTTCATAGGAATAGTAAAAAAACAGGATTGAATAAGGGATATGGAGGATACAACACTGACATGGGAAACACTCTATAGGATATAAGAAGTCAAAAAAATGGTGAGATTGGTGACAGATTGATGAAGTTGTTAGGGAGTAGTTATTTTTTTCATTGTCACCAATAATGAATTTTATGGTATTGTTTACTTTGGTCCCATGAGACATGTAATTATTTTTCTTTTGTGACACATGGCCTTCGATCTATGTAATAGTTCCCCCTCAACGCCATTAAAATGAGAGATTATAAAGAAATAACAATATGAATTTTACCAACATGTATATTATTATGTTATTTTTTGTTACATGAATTTTTTTATTGATTTAATTCCACCAAATTATTAAATTAAAAAAATAAATGATTCAATAACGTCGTTTAAAAACAATTTTTTAGAATAAGAAATACATTCTCATAAATTGATTAGGCCGTGTTTAATTTTTTAAGTGGAATTATATTATCATTTTTAGAATTTATATTATTTATATGATAATTTCAGTGTTATATTCATCATAAGATATCAATCACATCCAATTTATTTAAGGGGATAATATATTCTAAAATCAGAAGATGTAACATTTTAGTTGAATCGAGTCACCCAAATGATTTTGGAAGGACCATTTAAAACTCCATGACCATGTATTATCACTCGGTACCAAGGAGAATGGATGAAGACATCATATTAATGGAATTATTATTGACAAGATTATTCCTTTAGAGTCACACACACACACACACTCAGTAAGCTCATAGGCTTACACCCATTACATAGGTTATATAGATTATTCATATTTTAATTCATTGAATCAATTGCTTCCTAAGAAGATGTGTGAATTCCTATAGATACATCACATTTAAATTTTTCCAACACACATTCCTATATATTCCATCTATTTAAATGGATAATGAATTATTTCTTACATATATGATATTTTATTGTTTTCCTCATTAAAACCCACTTCTTTAATTGAATAATGTATATTCTAAATGTGTAATACTTTTTGATACACAAAACTATGTCTCATACATATCATATAATATTAATTCTATATATCCAATATAATATATATATCATAACATATGGTATACCCAAATGATTAAATATAAATATATATATATGTATATGTATATCTTTTTGATACTCTAAAACAAACTATATTGTAGAATACAATGTCAAATGGATTTATGGGATATTTCTTTCATATATCAAAATTTCAGTAAATCCTAAAATTATATCTTCAAATATCACCTTATTTCATATAATATATGAAATATTTTATATATATTTCAAAAACCCATTCTGTATATTATCCCAAAATTTTTTTGTAATGATATGAACAGTTAAACAGTGTATCACATCATATATAGTAACTTTTGATAATAAAAGTATTTTTTAGATTAACTGTGCAAGATCTATATCCAACCCATATATCTCATTACCAATTTCCTCTAGATATATCATCTAAAATGATGAATATATCACATAACATTCATCTTTATTGATGATCACATCCTATATTACTCATAAAAAAATATCATCTTATGTACTATCATTAAAAGGAAAAAAAATAATCACTCTATCTCAATCGAGGGCTATGATGTTTAACATTTTATTCATATGGATAATCCAAACATTTTTATTACTTAACATATGACATGATTATATACATACTCAACCACACCTTGATTAGATAGTAATAAAAGAGTGTATTAGAAAGGTATCGATGTATGGAGGTTATCATTCTTGGAATTCCTCAAACCTTTATTATTAAGGAATCCATATGTGGACCAATCACCCCTATTTCATTAAAGAGATGGTATATGAAACTTCATGTACTATATTTCTGGTGTCATATCATATAGATTTATCATTTTGCGTGATATGAGGATATTCCATAGAATAATAAAAAAAGTATACTCAGACAAACATTAAACTTTAATCATATACTATAATATTGTATAATGAAAATTAGTTAAGAATAACATAATGACACACATTAAGAGGTAAATTATGTGTATAATTTAGAAAATAAATATCAATATAAACATATATACAGCTGACATGAAATTATAAAAATGTGTATATTTCATTTTTTATAACAAAATAAATTATATTTTCAAAAAATACATAATAAATCCAAAAACATTGTATATAATAGTCTACATGAGATTTCACATATGATAAAAATCTACAATGACCATATTTTTGTGGAACATTCAATGAATTTGTTATAACCATTGAAATCTATGTAATTACTGAAAAATATCATTATGATAATATAAATAAAACATACTTGTAAACAATTTACTAAGTTACATCCATAAATTAATAATGCTTGAATAATGGATGGTTTAGAAATTATATTCCTAATTATCAACTCCTTGAACACAATTTTAATTCTATAGTCCACAAAATTAAATATTTCAATGGTAATAACATGTATTACTTATGTGGAACAAATTTCATATTCATTATCCTCATAGTTATTTAGGACCGTTTCTATAAATTTTTATATTGAATTATTTTAGTATATAAGGTAATTATCAACTCAATTACATTTCAAACACATCTTATTCTCCTTTATCATGTAATGTAAAATTTATATTAATCTTTTACCCTTGTAACACATTAATTATGAACATTGAAATTTCTATAAGTTCAGAAAAACATATTCTTACATGATTGAAATTATATAGTGAAATTATTCTCAAACATCATCATTATTAAGAAATAACTAATACTAACATTACTGTAAATATTTTTTAAAAAATTATTTTATCTATATCCTATTATATTTTCTATGTTATTAGAGAGTGTTCTTTAAACAGAATATTATTCTCCAAAATATTTCACTAATGATGGTTGACTCTCAATTCCTAAAATGTTAACAATATCCTATATTGTTTTTATCTAGTTAAACAAATAATCCCTGAATTAAACTAAAAACATGTAATAATACTTGTTGAGTCATAAACCATGTGTATATAATAAATTTCATAATATTATTAAAACCAAGACCTTGTTAAAACAATTATTATCAATTAAGTGGAACCAGCCATCATTACACAACCATTATATAGATATATTTAATTGAGGTATATTTCATTGTATTCAACCATTCCTTATAGATGATTATTTCATTATTACATGAATGAAATCCAACATATTTACAAAATATTCAATGGATTATGAATTTTAGTTTGTTTGAAATAGTTATAAAATATGTTTTTTCCAATTTTTATTTGTTTCTGTTTTTTTGAATGAATTTAAATGATTATTGATTTTAAAAAACCTTGATGTTAATATTTGATGAATGTTTGGAGTGAAAATTATTTTTATAGTAGTGAGTTAGATCATTCAAAAATATTCTAAAAAATTTCCCATGAATGTGTCTTCATATTCTTGGTGAATAAATATTCTAAAATAATTTTTGGATGTTAATTTGATGTTATTTCATATTAATTAATTTTTCAAACAATTATATTTATGAGATATTATTGTGGAATAAACTGAATTAAATAGATATGTTTTGAATCATATAGTATATAAGGATTTTGTTTCAATTTAAATAGATGATTTCTAATGTTAATATAGGATCATATTATTCAACATAATAATTGGTTTTTTTTTGAATAAGCATATTTCTTAATTACAATAGAAAATTATAAGGATTATAAATATAATTATATCCAAAACATGTAGATAAGTGAACATCAATGGTTTTACATCTCTTAGAGATAGTACAGAAATCTCTACGTTGAGGTAACCTAGAGTTACCTGTATAGAGGACAACCTGAATCAATACTGTTCTAAAAAGATCACATCTTGAAAGAGTAGACACTTAGTAAAATTTATATCCTTAGTGTGTGTTAGCATGAAATAACCACCAACTGGAGAGGATATTAGTGATTTGAATAACAATTTTCTATGTTCCTTGTAAAATATATTTGTGATATCCACCATTATTTTTTGATGATGGATCTTTACATACATTCTTGTATTCTTCACGTAAAAATACATTCCACACATGGACTTATGAAATTACTCATGATATATATTTAATATTATAATAAAATTTATAATGTAACCACTAGTTTTACATCACATAAACATCATTGTGAAATCAAAAGATATGCAATCAATTTTTTATTTTCTTAAAAATTATCTATAATAATTCAAACGAATAAAAATGGGCGTGCAGTTATAATGTTCCCTAATTCTTTAAGAGATAAAGGTAGTTATGCGTGGGTGGTTTGAATATCTAAAAGATATTTTTAATATAAATTTTTTTTGTTGGATGATTTTAAGGAGGTATATATAAAGTGGGGGACTTTATTTAATATTGAGTTTATGTGAATGAATGTGAAGCAACATAAGAAAACTAGTTGATTAAGTCTTCTCAACATATGGAATTGGGTCAAAACAATTTCCTTATTGGTTTTTATGGATATTTTATGAGGATAGTAATTATTAAGGATAAGGGGAAATTTTATACAATTTGGTAAATCATATGAATTATCTTAAGGTTATACAAAATTCTTTTTTCTTGAAAAATAATGTGGTTTCTCCAGAAGGATTTTCCAAATGAAAAATTGATAAATTTTATTCTGATGATTCCTCGTAAAGTAGTATTTGAATGAACAAAATTTCACATGTTTTCTTGATTCTAGAAGGATATTAAGTGTTATGATAAAAAATTAATGTTATGAGATATTACTACGATAGTTCTATAAGTTTTCATGCATTTGTGGATGATTTTTGAATGCAAGTGGTAGGTTGGGAAATTGAGATATCTGGATTATTAAATTGTTGATAATTATTGTATTTAAAAGTTTTATCGTGTCACATTACAATGTATACATATTAGGGAAGTAATATAATAGTGAACATATGATAAATTTACTATTTTAATTATATATTTATTTACTAAAGACCATAGAGAAAAAAAATAAGAGATATGATTTGATACTATATATAAAATTAAATCCCTGAGAATCTATTACTAAAGTAGCAATAATTCTTATATTTTTGAATTATTAATATTCATATAAAAGAGATAGAGATCCACTTATGTATTATTTATAGATTTTTGGCATAGAGAATTCATCGATAGGGGAATTCCTAACATGGTCTTTTATGGTAATCGAAGATTAATCGAAGATGTAAATGATGAAAAACATCATGGACTATAGTATTGAATCAATTAATATCTTAAATAAGAATAATGGAATGAAAATTTAGATAATCATGGAATTATTTATAATTAATTTAATTACTTAACTAATTATCATGTAAGGAACTTTTTCTTTTTTAATAAACTATATATTGTCCCTATGAATTGACGTTATCGTGTATTTGGAATCAAGTAAACATTCCCTTTAGCAATGATCCACAAATTCACCAAAACCCAATAAGAGATGATTTAGAAATCTACATGTGATACTATAAATGATCTGAATTGATGTATTGTTTGTCAATGATTTCCAAGTGAAACATGTAAAATGTTACTCTCCATGATCTTTCTAGAATTGACAGGGATATTGGAGGAGGATTTCACTCCATTCATGATGTAATTTATAAAGGGGATCCCTCTTAGACTTTAGGGGACTATCTAGAGTCATTATGTACTACCAAAAATTTATTTACAAAGGATATGAAATAATATAATTAGGTCCATATAGTGATATGGTCAGAAAATAATAATTGAACATATGGAATTATCAATATCATAATCCCCAGAGATAATTATTTCAATAATTATAATAATATTTTTTATGATAAGTGAAAAATATATAATTAATTATTATTATTTATTGAATAAATTAATTAATTTTTCATCAAAGTGTATTTAATATATATTATAAATCACAAAATATTTATTCTCATCCCACCATTCATGTACAATAATTATAGGGAAATTGAAAATTACTATATATTTAATTAATAAATATCCCTACATTATTAACAAAATAAAAAATATATTATATTCATCACATAGAAAATTAACATTTATAAAATATTTTACTGAGAAAAATTATGTTAAATAACATGTGGATGAATACATATGAAAAATAACACATGAAAAACTATTTAAACACATACAATAATAATATCTATTCAAAATGTTGAGAAATGAATAATATTTAATATTCACATGAGGTTCTGGATACACATAGTGTGTGACCCACATGGCCTTATTCTCTATGGCTTTAGGTGGACATGCCCAGAGTTAAGGTTAACATCTAGAAAAATGAGAATGACCCCATGGATTACTAATTTAATGTCCCAATAATAGAATATATAATACAAAGGCTTACTATGTAATATAATCTCTTTATTACAATATATATAATCAAGCATGGTGTATACATGTTTCATCATCCTATATGCTCGAAACCTTTTTTCCTTTTACCATTACAAATTAACCTATACAAAGAACATAATATAAAATGATTTATTAAGTCTATTAAATTACATTTTAAGAGAATAATATATCATCTCTAATTAAAAAGAAGGGAAATATTCTTTCTCTAACTATTGATCAACGAAACATCACTCGTGATACAACCAACATATCATCATTTTTCAAGAACATATACCATTAATGTTTTGATAATTGCATCAATGTACATGAAAATTAATATCATTTAATTGTAATATTAATTTACAATTATCAATACACCCATCTGTATATTGGGACATCAAATAAAACATATAAATGTTGATTTCCTATATTTGCGTGTTGTTATCATAATCTCAAAATATAGATTTTACTATGGGTGTACACTGAGAAAACATGTATCAATGCCAAATGAGTCTGTATTTATTATAGCTCAAATCAATTGTTTCCCATAAAATGATAAGACGTGTATTTAGAAAATAATTCATATAATACCACCATGGAATGTCTTTTCATTCTTCATTCAGGGGAACTTCTTTTCTTTTTAATAGGGATAGAAACTCCAAGGACATTATCAAATAAAATATGACATTGAATAGTAGCCTTGATGTGACTAATAAATGATTAATATTAAACACATTTAATATAAGTAATTATGTGGGAACCAACTCCAACAAAATACAACTTATACTAGAGTAAACAATTTTCAATACTTAGTCCTCTAGTTATCACATGATACCAATTCATCTCAGGAAAAGTAAATTTATTCATTTTTTCTATTAAATTTCCCTCTATGGAAACATTTCTTACCACAACATCACAAATATAATAAAATTACATGAGAGGAGAACATTTTAGTGTATATCCTATATGTATTAGTGTGACTTTGGTTATTTTGGGGAAAAATGAATTAGTATTATAAAATATTATTTGATATGGTATTTATTATTCGGCAAGAATTTGTGGTATTTTGAAAATTATCACATACATGTTGCTTCATTGGGAGAATACGAAGCTACTATATACATATACGTTGTTGAATAATTAGTGAAAACAAACTGCTTTGATCTTTTATTGAGAAAAGATTCACAGTTCATCATTAATACATATAATGAATCTGATTTAAAATAAGTTTGATCAATATGAAAGATAAAAACACTATAACATAGGATAAATAGCTCCTAACTTCCTTCATACACCAGGGGAATAACTTTAGTTATTCTCATATATATAAGGATATCCAATATAGAAGACCAATGATATTTTTTGGGATAATCATGATATCTTAATTCCATGGTCGTGGAGTGGGAAACATCAACATATATAGATAACATGACATAAAATATTGATCCTATCACATGATAACATGATATCTTACCCATTATATTTTCATATAATTAAATATGAGGATACATTTTCTTAGAAAAATATATACCATGTGAAATTAGAAGTGATTTATACACAGATTTTTATTCAAAATTACTTTATTATATTATAAATTTATATAAGATGACATAATATTATTGGAATCATGGATCTATTAGGAATTATCTTGATCCTTAGAACGTAAGTGGCTTCACAAAAGTCATTCAGTGAAATGAACTTCTTTAACTAGTCCTTATCTGGCCATAATACTGATATGTTATTTGAAATTAGTAATATATCATCTTGATATACTATAATGATATAAAAATGTCCCACTGAACCTCTTTAATACAAATGGATCAAACTTATTAATAATGATTATAAATTATTTGGTAGCATCAATGAGTCGAATGTTCCCTGATCTGGATGCTTACTTCAATCCATTGTAGCCTCAATAATCATTGAATGATTTTTTATTAAATGGAGTTTCAAACACTTCTATTTATTTTATATTGATATATTCCTAAATTATTGAACTATGTTACACTATATTTACATTCGTATTCAAAATTTCATAGGCATTGTTAACTATCGTATAATGTGGAAATACGATATATTTAAACAAGTAAATTAGAAAACATCCTTCAACAAATTCAATGTCGTTACATAATTTAATATCTTGAGCATGTCTCTATAATTTTTAAGCATTGTTTCAACATTTTGTGACAAACATAGATTTTATAGGTATTATATTTGAAATGGACATGATACATTTGAATGCATTAAATACATATGAGTCTAGGTATAAATAAACCATTATATAGTAATACTTCATATTCTAGCTGCTAAATTGGGAGGAATAATAAATTTTCAAGAAAATATGAAAAATTTGTTTAACGGTTTTAATTAATTCATATTTATTCATTAATTCATAATAAATATATACAATAATTTCATTAAAGTAATGTTATGATATAAAAATATGTTTTTTAAAATGGTTTGGATTGTATTTTACGTATGGAAATTAAAATAAATTTTCCGTTTTTTAAATTTTATATGAGGAAATTAATATGATTTATTAAATGAGCAGATAAATATTTTATTATGGTGATTTTTCTTAATTTTTCTAATTATAGGGATTTTCCATGAATATTGGGAAATTTTTTTCTAAAAGTTTCATTTACATATAAAATTATTGATACACAAAAAGTTCATTTTTTATATGTCCATAAAATGATATAAGTTACATTCAATTATATGAAATATAATTAATTACACATGATTCATCATTATACATAACAATTTTATAAGTTTATTTGTGGATTTAATATTTTTTTCTTAAAACTGTTTTTATATATACAATTTATTTATTTGTTCATAAAATGATCTAATAATAATTTAATTATAAATAATATTATCGCAACAACATACAATAAATGTGTACCCCTTACGTGCCAACAATGGGAGAAGAGAGATAATGACCCCTGAGTCCCGCCTCCAGTTGGGCTTGGGTTGGAAACTAGAACTGCGGGTATTACAAATACACATAAGGGGGCATTACCCACTTAGAGAAAACATGCAGAAGAGTGAGATAAGACATACACCATCCAACTCCTTCTCATACTAAAATGTAAAAAACTCTAATTTCACATTTGTAATGACATGCCAGAACTAAAAAACTAAAAGGGAAAACTGGATGTACCAAAAGAATGTAAAACAATAGTGACCGTGAACCCCAAACTACTCTAGCCCGATCTCGAACTTAATATATCATTCCTAAAAAATAGTTTATATAATGTAGGTGATTATAATAGTATACTAAGTAGGGTCCTCCTAGGAGCATCTCATGAAAATGTAATGAAATCATGCTTATTCACCATGAAAAAAAAGTGAAAATAACTCAACACCTAAACAAGTATACCATGTTCTTACCTCACCATGGCTCCTCTCACCAAGTATCACATAAAACATTATATAATTTAATAGTGAATGTCAAGGGTACCCCACTTCAACTAGCCCACTGGTTTGTGGCTTTACCCTAATGTCAAGCTTCCTAAGCATCTCTCTCCAAAAAGGTTTTCCTAGAGACACATGGGTGAATCACAACAACCTTAACCTCGTGCAATACAAATACCACAAAAAAATAGCTGAAATTATCTAGGAGGTTTCCAAGATCAACCATATCTTGCATAGCACGTATCATACATTTGGTATTATAACTCATGATATTAAAAACCATACATCGAGTAAGGATCCTCATGCTCTCACAAACTATACAAGTTACAACTATTGTATTCCATAAGAATCAATATCCAGAGTATATTTTCATGAAATAAACACAATCCATTGTATCCATATACACAATATATTGGAAAATCTATCCACCATGTATAGCAGCAAAAGTAACTACCTAGAGAAGAGTTTGGAGTCAAAGGGGGAAGTCACCCATCCATTATCTAACTAGGATATTGAGGAAAAAACCCCAAGGGCTCAAAATTCATAGGCGGTTAGTCTCCCTAACTTATGGGGTGGAGTATAATATAAAATAAATATTATAGATGATATTATTTCTCAAAAACATACTGTGGGCCACGCTTAGTCCCATACTCAACTATATCTAAGGTCTATCGGACTCCCAACATCCATTTGTAAGACTATACATCATATAAGCACACAACCATTTATACATCTACATTAATTTACATGTAAATTTTTATCAATTGCACTATAAATTAGTTAATTAATTAATGATTTATTGACCATTATCATTTTAGAAATTAGATTTCATTTTCATCAAAACTATGTTCTATTCTATCCAGGCATAACAAAACTGAGTCACGACATCTCAAAAATAACACCTCAACACCGAATCCTGACATTCTCTAACCCCATTGGCTCAATATTCAATTAATCATTTATTTAACATCATTATTATTTTCCATAATTCAAATTATTCTGTAAAGAACATTATATGATACTAAACACAATGGGATTAACAGATTGAGTAGATGAACTACATGTTGATTCATTTCCATCTATTATAGTAGTAGAGACAAGTCCATCCTCAAGAAGATAAATAAGTAAAGAAATTGGAACACCGCATGAATATTTAACTCACTTTGGTATAGGGTAAACAATACTATCTTCATAATGTATTGTATAATGTAAAATAGATAAAAAAACTATAGATTCCATAAGAAACAAACATTCATATCAATAGGAAAGGAAAGATTCAACCAATTAAATAACCTCTAGTTTCCTCCCTGACACCCACATGTGTAAATAGATGCATCTCTCAACACTAACCATCAACTACTTCCACAACCTCTAGTTCTCAACACCCAAAATACCACACTATATCTATAGGATTGTCCACCTAAGGGTAACAACACAATAAAAGTAGTGGAAAAAAACCTAGAAATTAGGCTCATTTTCCATTTAATAAGGAGAAAACATTCACAAAAAATGACCTCTCATGGATCCAAAGCACAAGGCATATGGAATTTACAAGACTGAATTAAAATCTTACCCCATATGGATCTATATTTATCACACAACAGGTACATTATTTTAAAATTAATTAACATATTCATTGTTTACATGTTATAAATACAAGAAACCTATGAAAAAAAACAAATAAATTCATTAAACATGCCATTTAAAAGAAATTTCTATGTAATTATCAATTAACTTGGGCTATAACTACTTTACCAATTTCTAAAAATAAAAAAAACGATAACCATGAAAGGCATGGATATCACACTATCTATTATATCAAGAGGGAAGCCTTTATCATTGTATAAAGCAACAACATACGATTGATTCCAATTATTTAATCATGAAAAAATAATTTTAATGTCAATTTTGTTGCGATCCAAGTGGATAAATCATGATATATTTAGGATTTCACATAAATAACTAGGGAGGTAATGAATCCCATATATCAAAAGGTTTCGGAAATTCATTTCTTGAGAATGAAAAAAACAACATATCATAATGAACTCTTCCAATATGAATGCATCCACCCGAGGACACTATGGAACCAATGAAGCAATAACCATCCAATAAAACTACATTAGATACAGGGAGATCACGTTCCATCACATGGAAAGACTAAAAGGGAGGAAAAATATAGAATAACCCACAAAAACGGTGGAAGAACATACCTTATATTGAATATGGATCAATGCTTCTTGGTTTCAGCAAAAAGGGGGTGCGTATGTAGTAGGAATAACTCTAGCGAAAATAGGTTCCATGTTCCAAACAACTATCACACAACTCCATGGTAATGGAATATTTGGGGAATCCCAAACTAAGGAGAATCAAATAACTAAGAACAAGGCTGGAAGATATATTGGCCCTTTTGAAAATCTAAAAAGAGAAGTTTTGATATGCATGGAATTGACCATTAATGGAAGATCCATTGAAGATTGTGTTTTTCCCGGATATAATTACCTCATCTCCTTGGGAAAATTTAGATTTGATTTATAGTATTTTACCCATATATAAACCCATTCAAAAAAGGATTTATTGGGCTTTTACAATAATAGAAATGTCAAAGGGGTTAAACTGTAGGATTCTAGATACACTGTTCAAAAGTCACCATATGGATGAGTCATAGTTGGATGAGCCACCATTGGATGAGTCACTATTGGAAAAATCACTATGGCACGAGTCACTATTGGATGAGACACATTTAGAAGAGTCATAGTTGGATGAGTCACTATTTGAAAACTCATCATTCAGCGATTCACCATTGGATGACTGACCATTGGACGAGTCACTATTTGAGGACTCACTATTAGAAGACTCGCCATGGTTTGTGTCACCATTGTATGACTCACCCTTGGACGAATCACCATTAGAAGAGTCACCATTGAACATTTAACCATTAGAAAACTCACAATTAGACCAATCATTATTGGAATAGTCATCGATGGATGAGTCACCATTGGACAAGTCACTATTAGATGAGTCACCATTAGACAACTCACTGTTTGGTGATCTACCGTTACGAGTAACCATTGGATGAATCACAAGTGTGATTCAACGGCGTGTGTCACTGTTTCAAATCACCTTCACGACTTAACTTCAGAAACCTTCTATTGGAGAACCTGAATATCTAGAAAAAGATTCAAATTGATTTAATATATTGACATTACCTCCTAGAACACCTCAAACAATGTATTTTCAAGAAATTCTGGACCAAAGAGGTCCTATCCATTACATTCGATATCTCTCAATCTATTCTCACCCACAAGAATCCAAAAACAACAAGGATATGAAATCAAAAAAGGCATCATCTGAATAACCACTCTGTGAGATATCTCCCAAGGCTCTCACCACCATAGGGGCACAACAACCTCACTAGTGGATCAGTTAAAAACTCGTAACACAAACAAAAAAATATCATAAACACCCTCCCAAGGTAGATACCTCTAAAAAGTAAAAAATCCCGAAAAAAGAATAAGTGAAATAAATAATAACATGAAAAGGACTAAAACCACCAAAAGAACATATTTTCAAAACTTGTGATAAACATAACACAGATCGGGGTATTGAGCATGTATCTACGACTCACATTCACAAGTACTCAGCTACATGCCTATTTGATGCTACATGACACGAACCAAGTAGATATTACTCCTATGAAACACCTTATCCTTGTTGTCATGGATTTTTATTGGTTGTTCCTCGAAGGTAGAATCCTTGACAACATCGATCTTTCCCCAATCAATGATGTGAGATTCTTCATGAAGATAACGATGGAGATACGACACGTGGGAAAAAAATTTATCTAGATCATCTTTTCGGGTAGAGCTACCGGATGCACCACGAAAGCAACATGAGCCAACACCTCGAAAGCCCAAAACAATTGGGGAGAAATCTTACCCCTTGACCAAAACTTCACTGACCACGATGGGAATACATATTAAAAACATGTGGTCCCCAATGTAATAGTATATTGGTTTTTTCCTATCATTGACATATGACTTATAACAATATTTTGATGCATTCATCGAAATGAATATCACCTGAACCATCTCTATCATACTCTATAACAGCTATAGATAGGGAATTATTGACCATTCGTCCCCATTCCAACAAAACAGAGAATGGAAAGGCTAGCTATACAAGGATTCTAATGGCTCTATACCAACGATGTAGTGGATACGATTTCAGTAATAGATTTCTATTAAGGGTTAGTTACACATCAAAGAACTCTAATATCAAAGACACCAGAGCCCGTCATGTATTCAAGACTCTAGATGATATGTTCTGTCTAGAATTTTGTTTGCGGATGAAAATCAGGGATATGAAATAGATGATAACCAAAAAAAAGCTGGATACCTCACCACACCCTTGATTTAAAATTTGTATCTCGATAAAAAAATGATCATCCTCGGGACTCTGTGGACTCTCACCACCTCCTCCATATATTTCCTGGACAAAACCACCACTAATCTCGACTCTTGATTGCTAAGATTTGGGATTATATAATCAAATGATATAATACTACCCATATAGCATCATGGAATCCCATATATCATGGTTACCTAGAAATAATGTCCCTCGATATTTCCTCCCACTTCCACTGAGGAACATCTAATGAATGTAAAAAATAAATGGGAACACGGTGCATGGCCATCATCTTCTGGAAGACCAAACACTGAGAAAAAACTATGAAACTAAACAATTCAACCTATTCAACTTAAAATGATTCCTTAAAGCTTAGTGTATCTTTGTCACAATAGGATCTTCCGGTAAGGATAAACTATGGAAATATCTAAGAAAAATATCATCCATTTCTAGAGGCAATAAAATCCTTCCCCGAAACAACAACCGGTGTTGTTCATCTTTAGCCTAACCATTAGGGGCCACACCATAACCAACTTGGTCTCTCTGAACATCCACCTCCTGATCTCCCAAATGAGACTCTTCTACATGATTCAATATACATGAAAACACTATCATCTGAAAAAATCATTCCCTACCCCCAATTTCTCCCATTTTTTGATGTAATGATGGATGTTATTCCATCACCCTCCATGAATCACCTGATTCATGCACTGAATCACTACACCAATTGCTAATTAATGTGTAGTAAACAACATTCCACATTACAGGAATATATATAATTTTGAAGTCATAATCCTATAAGAACAATATCCACCGACACTATCAAATGGTCATGTCATGAAGGGAGAAAACATTTCTATGGATCTTACGATCAATGAAGACAAAAATATTCTCACCAATGAGGTAATTTCTCCACAAATTCAAGGAAAACACCAATGAAAAAACAACAACATATTTGGGTCCATAGATACATTATTGGGTATACAACTATAGTGAACCATATGAAATGGCCAATCTATTCTACATAAGGACACCACCTAACCCAATACACAGAGAATCAAAGAAAACCTAAAACTGAATTCCTTCTGCTAGCAAAAAAGTACCATATCACTAAAAAACTTCTCTTTTAGATACATAAAATCTGTTTGAGACTGATCTATCCACAAGAACACAAGATCCTTTCTTGTAAATTCTTTTATAGGTGTGGAAAATAGAGATAAATTCTCTATGAACATCCTGAAATAGTCTAGGAGACAATGGAAACAACTCACCTCTACAAATTTCTTGGGGAATTCTAAAAACACAACTACATCAATTATTGATGAATCCATAGTTACTCCCTACTAGGATGTAACATTCCCAAATAAATGGACATCTGATGCCCAAAAATCAAACTTTGAAAACTTCCCAAATAACTTCTCATGGCGATGAAATTGAAAAAATGGCATGCAGATGATTTGCATGCTCCTCTCCAGACACGGAGTACACTTGGATTTCATTAATGAAAACCTCCATGAACATATCCATGAACACATGGAAAAAATCTTTCATTAACCCCATGAACACAACTAGAGAATTCATCACACTCAATGGAATCATAATGAACTCGTAATGACCATGATGACAATAGAAATCCCTCTTTTGGATATCCTCATAATTCTAACACATATGATGATATCCAAACCGAAATTTGATCTTTGAGAACCATGTTTTACCCTTTAGCTAATCCAATTAACCATAAGTCTCTTGATGAGTAACTTGGTTCTTTATTGTTAACTTTTTTGAGATATTATAATTGACACACAATCACAAAATTTTATCTACCTTCTTCATTAACAAAATAGGTGCACCCCATAGTGAAACAATTGGATGAAAGAACCAACATTGCAATAGAATGTTGAGTTTTATATGCATCTCTCACTACATAGAAGGTTCCATCCAATATAGAGATATCGATATAAGAGAAATGCCTTATTGTAGCTTGATCATGAACTCGATATCTCATAAAGGTAGTAATGATACAACTTCCTCATGGAGGAAATCAAGATACTATTCCATGACATTGGACAATTACGACTTTTGAACCGCCTTAGTAATCAAAAATTTCCATAGCCACCAAGGATGAAATGGAAGAAACATGCATATAACCCATTTAAGGGCGTCACTTCTGAAAAAAATATTATTGTCTCTCCATCAGCATCAATCAATACCACTTGACACAAGAATAAATCACTGATATCCTATACAAAATAGTACCAATCCATGCCAAGGAAGAAATCATCTAGTTTTCTTAATTAAAATAGGGGATCTCCCTAAGATCGATGCTTCCTCAAAAATAGTTCACAATCTATACATAAGTTGAACAAGTCATAACAACCTCTAACCGGTTTAGTCAATGCCAATTGAATTGGAATCCTCTCCACCTAAAGTTCCAAGGAACAATAAAGGGAATTTGATATGAAGGAGTATGTAACTCATGAATCAAACAATTAATTCACCCATGTAAAGAAAAAGAAAAGTGTACCTATAACAATGTATGGATCACATGGGGATGGAAATGAAAACACATGAATCTAACCACGATATGATCTAAGATATAAGGCCACAGGCTTAAACATTTCTTAATCTTGAGTTATTTCAGGAATACACATTGAGGATCTTTTCAGGTTTAGAGTTTTAGACAAATAGATCATAAATCATGGATTACATTCCACATTTAAACAAGGTGGTTACATTGAAGACAATATTCATTTTTTCCACCAAAGGAAACATATTTAAAATAATACATGGTTTCTTTGTTGGCACTTCCTCGACACTATCATCACATCATGTACTTTTCCCGTGACCTATGAAAAAAACATCAAAAACATGGGATGAGCATAAAAAATCTCAGTAAGGGATATAAAAATATGGAAAGAAAATATTAGTCCATGTATACATAAGAATCAATGAAATCATCATAAACCATAAGAACTTTAACATAACTCATGAAATCCTAAGATTTATGAATAACTCATAGAAATCATAATACATAATGGAAACATGAGTCATTCATAACATTCTTACGTAGGGTGTTACCCTCATGGTTACCTTTGGAATACCCATCGTAGTATATTCCCTAAATTTCTTTGGAGAAACCTTAGTGTTTACCTCATTTGAGTTACCCAATTCATTGGAGAGCTATCTCAGGCTCACTCACCCTTAGATTATCAAGGAACCACCAGACATCATAAAGAATGCCCAATAACAATAACATAATCATATCACATAAAACATGAATAAAGGAAACATAAAATTTTCACATTTCAATCACAAGATATCAATACAACACATTTATATAATCAAATAATTATTAAAACCATTTTCGATAAAAAAATAAAATAAAAGTAAAACATGGTATTTATTTTTCATTTAAAAATGTTATGGATTGTAGAGGAAGCCGAAACTCAAATAATGGTCACGGTGGTGGAGAAGTAGATGTCGCTGCATACGTAAGACAAAAACATTTATTTTGTCATTTATTAAAATGGTTAATGTAAAAATATTCCTTTTTAATGAAATTAAAAGTCAAAAGAGTTTATTATACAACTAATAAAATAAGGTCATATATAAATTGAAGTATGCCTCAACGAAAGAAGATTGAGGCGAAGTCCCTTACCTCAAGTTTGACTTGTTTATTTTCGTTATTTATATTAATAAATAATAAACATAGGTAAATTTATAAATTCTTAAGTAATTCCATTAAATTTTATTATTCAATTAATATCACATATTATTATTTTATAATAATTAGTTAATTATGTGAGTTCATATCATACGTTTTTCCGATGTTCGGTACGTGAGTCAAAAATGAACTTGTTTGAAAAGAATGGACCATGTAGTTATAAGTACATCATCTACCGAATGGTATTAATGATTTAAAAATCATATATATCCAGTATATATTTATTTTATACTATTCCATAACAGTTTGAGATAAAAAATGAAATTCACCATTCATGGAGACCGTATGTCGTATGTACGCATGAACGGTACTTTCATATCTTTGTTATATTAAAGGAATTAAAACTAAATGAGACATAAATATATTATAATTATGGTATAATATATAGGTTATAAAGGTAACATAAGTTCATTAATTACATTATTTATAAATTCCATGTTGGCATGAATGAGTCACATCACTTGAGGAGGTGGTAGTCTACACTTCCTCATATGAAATTATCACAGTTCCACAACATGAAAAGCATAACGATGTGATTTAAAAAAAATCAGAAGCATATAGAAAAACTAAATACCACATATATCATATATAAATATAGTGACATCATAATGGACACCATGAAAGGTGTTAAAAGAATATTGAACAATCATCGTTTCGTGAGGCTGTAATTCGCCACACACAGAAAGAGTATATTCTTTAACCATTAGACGGTGGTGTGTGTATGTGTAGGTAGAATCCTTATCATAAAAAAATAAAAGAAAATTTAGGATACCAGTGTTATTATGGGATCAAATAATAAGAAGATAGTGGTCAGTGAAGAAGGAAAATAAAAGGAAGAAACTCGAGAGAATACATTACCTCAAAATTGGGTAAATCTTTTTGATTTGAGCCAAAGGCTTCTTTGGAAAGACTTCTACCCAAAGTGAGGCTTCTAGGAGTAAGAGTGGTATGTAAAGAGATAATATGATTAGAGGTTTGACTAGCCAAGGGCTTGAGATATGTGGGTAAGGGGGTATAGGTGGGGGCCTTTTATAAGAGGGAGGAGGGTCACTTTTGAAATGTCTTGAAATGATACTCTATTATAAAATTATTTTCCGATATTAAAGGGACCACAATGATATATTTTGAGGATATGTTGATAAGGGTTCGAAATAAACCCATTAAATAAGTATTATACTAGTGTATGTCTTAGATTTTACTTTATCTTTTAATTTTATTTAAATCGTTCATTAATGAGGCAATCACTGCATCATCATGGTGTCATAAATAAATTTATTTGTTTAATGTCTAAAAATTATAAAAAAACTACCATGATGTAGGAAATGTTTTAGATTTCCATTGAATATTTATATTATAATAGATCATTTATGTAATCAAAATAAAAATTGTTTTACTTAGGATATACAAACCTTTGCAATATTTCTCTTCATTTTAAAAATAATGTCATAAATGTCACTATCACACCCATGTGACTCCATGGGCCCTCAAGTTCTGTAAAAAGCTTCCTATGGTCGTCCATCACTCAAACAAGGGGATTTGGACACATGTTGGGGTAATTTTATATTATTATGATATTATTTTATTACCCTTAACTACCTGATTAATAATTAATCATGATAATTAAAGATAATTACCATCGTTACTATTCATAATGTCAAAAAAATAGTCCTAATTACATAATTTGGACTATATGATTACAAATATGGAATCCATTTTACCAAATTCCAAACACATAAATTGCAGTAATTAATTCAAAAATAATTCTCGTTGTCAAAACAAATAGCATGTTTCTAAGAAATAATATCTATCAAAAGATTGACAATGGTTTCTGTCTAATTTCAAAGTTAAATTAATTATAATGACCACCTTTGTATTAAATGATAAAAATATATTCTAATTACACTTAAAAACAAATTAAATAGATAATCTATCAATATAATTAAATTATATTAAAAAGCAGTTTTGAAGTAAAATGCAGTATTTTTTACTTTTCATTAAAAAATTAACATTGTCAGAAAAATACCAAAAATTTATCCAAAGTAAATTTCAAAGTCCCAATGTTAAATAATAAGTTCATTTTGAAAAATAGTGCTTATAAAATTGTCAAAAGTTAGATTTAAAAATGTTTTTCCATCGAAAGGCGGTAAAACAATCTATTAAAAATATTAGAGTATTATATGCATAAGTTTGGATTTATTCTCATTTTAGGCCTCTAAAACACTATCTAATTCATAAATATACATAGATATGAAGATATATTATTCTTTACTTACTTGGGATGTTACATCCTTTACCCCTTTAGAAAATTGTGTCCATACAATTTTTTATTTATCTAATAAGTGAGGGTATTTATCCCACATTGAATTTTCAGATTCACATGTTGACTCTTCAACTATATGGTTTTTACATAGAACCTTTACTTGATGAATCACCCTATTCCGCAACACTTTCTCCATGTGGTCAATATTCTGGACTGGTTGTTCCTCATAAGATAGATTCTCTTCCAACTGAACTACCTCTACACTCAAAACATGAGATGGATCTGGCATGTACTTTCTTAACATTGAAACATGAAAAACATTATGTATCTGAGATAAACTCGGAGGTATAGACACTCGGTATGAAACTAATCCAACTCTATCCAAAATTTCATATGGTCCAATGATCCATGGACTCACCTTTCCTTTCTTACCAAATCACATCACACTTTCCCATTGTGAAACTTTATGGAAGACATGATCACCATCCTCAAAAGAGGGATCCTTCCTCCTCTTGTCCGCATAACATTTCTGCCTGCTCTAAGCTGTTCTAGTGTGTTTCTTTATCAGCTGAAATTTTTCTACCATCTATTCTACCAATTCTAGTCCCATCAACATCCTTTCACCTACTTCATCCCAAAAAGCTAGAGTTGGACACTACTTCCCATATAATACCTCAAATGTTGCCATTTGTATATTAGAATTAAAACTGTTATTATAAGAAAACTCAACCAATGAAATATGTTGGTCCCAACTTCCCTGATAATCCATCAAACAAGCACGTAGCATATCCTCTAAAGTCTGATTTTTTCGTTCTGACTTCCCATCTGATTGAGGATGAAAATATATACTAAAATTTAATACAGTACACAACAACATCGAAACGCCTTTCCAAAAGTAAGAAGTGAACCTGGGATCACGATCAGATACAATGGAGAGGGGAACTCCATGTAACCTAACGATCTCTTTAAGATTCAATCGATAATGTTGATCTAGGAAGAAAGTATCTTGTATAGCAAGGAAATGAGAATATTTAGTCAAGTGATCAACAAAAACCCAGATTTGATTATTATGTCGAGGTGTCATTAGTAATCCCACAACAAATTCCATGGATAATTTCTCCCATTTCCACTCTAGCACTAGTAAAGGATGAATCATACCTTTCAGTAACTGCCGCTCTGATTTAACCTATTGACAATTCAAACACTTCACAGTAAAATCAGAAAAATATCTTTTCATCCCATCCCACCAGTAATACTCCCGAAGATCTCTATACATCTTAGTACTGCCTTGATGAACTAAAAATGGATAACTATGAGCTTCACATAACAACTCTCTCTTCAACTCTGAATCACAAGGCACACATATTCTCTTCCCAAATCACAAATCAAAGTCATTATCGATGTTGAATTCAGGTAACATACCCTTCTAAACCAGCTCAACCTTTTTCTGCAACTCACTGTCTTGCTTCTGTGATTTCATAATTCTATTTGATAGGGAAACTTTAACTGATACCTAAAACAAAACCATAGAATTTCCTGCACCAACAACTTCCAATACAAAATTCCTCAAATCCTTAACCAAAGGATCACGTTCCAAATGTATCATTGTTAATGAAGCATTACTTTTTCGACTCAAAGAATATGCCCCTTTATTTTCTTTTCCTGGGTGGTAGTGAATCATGCAATCATAATCTTTGATTAATTCTAGCCATCTCCTCTGTCACATGCTCAATTATTTCTGGGTGAATATATACTTTAACTTTTGTGATCAGTATATATTTCAAACTTTACACCATACAAATGATGCCTCCAAATTTTTAAAGTGAAAACAACAGTATCTAATTCAATATCATGTATAGGGTAATTTATCTCATGAGTTTTCAACTGATTCAACGAATAAGCAATTACCTGATCATTATACATTAGGAAGCATGCAAGTCCATTCAATGAAGCATCACTCTAAATACAAAACTCAAAATTCCTGGAATGTAGTGCCAATACTAGAGCATTCACTAATCTTTTTTTCAATTCCTTAAAACAATCATCACATTATTTTTCCTAGATAAAATTAACACCCTTCTGAGTTAGCTTAGTAAATGGGTTAGACAACCGTGGAAATTTTTTTACGAACATTCGGTAATAGCCTACCAAACCAAGAAAACTATGAATCTCAGTTATATCTGTGGGTCTTGGCCATTCATCAACAACCTTTGTTTTTACAGTATCAACCGTTATTCCATATTTGGAAACAATGTGACAAAGGAAAGAAATTTGTTGCAACCAAAACTCACATTTTCTGAATTTCCCATACAATTTATTTTCATTTAAGGTTTGAAAAATATCCCTTAAATGACTTTCATGGTCCTCTTTTCCTTTAGAAAACACCAAAATAAAATCAATGAAAACAACTACAAACATATCCATGAACACATGAAAATTCTATTCCAAAGGTCCATGAATACAGCAAGTGCATTGGATAACCCAAAAGGCATAACTACAAATTCATAATGGCCATATCTTGTACGAAATGCGGTCTTCAGAATATCTTCTTCCTTTACCTTCAACTGATGGTACCCCAATCTCAAGTCAATCTTTGTAAAATACTGAGCTCCCTATAGCTGATCAAACAAATAATTTATATGAGGTAAATGATATTTGTTCTTTAAAGAGATGTTATTCAAAGCTCTATAATCAATGCAAAGTCTCATTAAACCATCTCTCTTTTTAACAAATAAGACATGATCCCCCCATGGTGATGTTCTAGGCCAAATGAAACCATTCTCTAATAAATCTTGAAATTTCTCCTTCAACTCTAAAAGTTCAATTTGAGCCATTCGATAAGGGGGTTTTGAAATTGTCTTAGTATCTGGATCTAAGTCAACAGTAAATTGAACTTCTTGATCTGGTATTATTCTTGGAAACTCATCAGGAAAAACATCTGGATACTGATTTACCACTGGCACATCATTAATCTGAATGGTTCCCTTGTTTTAAAAATTATGTTCAAGGTAACATTAAATTCCTTCTTTTAAAAGTTTTTTAACCTCTTGATATGTTATCAACAGTAATGGTTCATTCTGGTACACAAACTGAATGTCTTTCTAAAAAGAAACTTCTTTATCACTACAGTTAATCTTAGCATGGTAAACAGAGAGACAATCCATACCCAGGATTGCATCAACCTCTACTATATGTAAAAAAATAAGGTTTACAGGTATAGGTTCTTTACACGGATAAGAATAGGAATATTATTATAAATTATTTTTGCCTCAACACTTCCGCCAGGTGTTTTTACAAAAAGTTCAGGAGTCATTTCTTGAGATGGAATTCCCATTTTACTAGAAAATGTTTCAGAGATTAAAGAATGTGTAGACCATGAATCAAACAACACATTGGCATAATCTGAAACAATAATGTACTTGATACCACTTAATTTTATGTCCATACATCTACTGAAGTAGTTGTAAAGGATTTCACCACACCTTTCTACTTGTAGTTTCACTTCTTCCCCTCATTTGAGCTCTTTTTCGGACACTCATTTGCATAATGATGCATCTCATTGAACTTGAAACATTTCACTAACTGTAAATCAAATTTTTTTCTTACCATTCCCTGATCTTTTCTAGTGTGATCACGAGTCTTATATCCCATCTTCGCACATCAGAATCAATTTAAAGAATTCAAAAGACATTCCACAGTATGATTTTTACCACATTTATCAAAAATTGGACACTTAGTTTTCTTACCATCAATCCTTTTTGAAGGATTATTTCCTTTCTCCTGCCACCTCAGTCTCTTCTTCGGTTGGTTTTCATAGAACACTTTCTCATCGGCAAACTCCATTTCCACTTTCTCAGCACATCGAACAAGATTTTCATATCTTTTGAACTCACGAGAAGCTAATGACCTTCATTATTTTAGCTTTAATCCTGAGTAAAAATGATTTATTTTACTATCAATGTCTCAGATAAAATTTGGAGCATACCATTCCAATCAGGTGAACCTTTTTTCATAAATAGCCATTAAGTCGTCCTCTTACCTCAATTACAAGAATTGTATTTCCATCCTAAGTAGAACAACCTTGGGTTCTCAAGAAACATAACTTTGAATTCATCCCATTCAAGAGAATCAATCTCATCAACATCCCTGATATTGTTAACCATCGACCACCACTGATCTGCTTCACCCTCCAAACGATAAACAACAAGACTAACCTTTTGATTTTCTGAACACCCCATGACATCGAAAATCTTCTTCAGTGCTTTAATCCACCCTTAATCTATCATAGGGTTTTATGATCAACTAAATGATGGGGGATGTTGCCTCATGAAATGTTTCACCACTGACATGTTCATCTGCGGTTGATCTGGCTTGTCTCATGCATTGATACAACCACCATTTATCGCTTGAGTCAATTGTGCCATTACTGCAAAAAACTATTCAATTCCAATTCTGACCACCTCAGGATGCTGATTTGGAAGGTAATTTCTTTCTGTATTCCTTCCTAGTACTGCTTCCATATTTCCTTTGTGAAAAAATATTCTGAACAAACATGTCATAGAGGATGAAACATGGTAATCTTAAAATGCTATATCATTTCAATTTGACCATAATGTGTAAAAAAATATTTCTGGATAATCATTTAATAGAATTATAACTCCTAAAGTTATCTAAACCTCCCTCTGATACCAACTATAAGGCCCCATCCTTAAACATTACTTAATCTTGAGTTATTTCAAGAATACACATTGAGGATCATTTCAAGTTTACAGTTTTAGAGAATTTGATCAGAAATAATGCATTACATTCCACATTTAAACAAGGTGGTTACATGAAAGGCAATATTAATTTTTTCCACAAAATGAATCATATTTAAAATAAAACATGGTTTCTTTCTTGACACTTCCTCGACACTATCATCACATAATTTACTTTTCCATTGACCTATGAAAAACATTTCAAAAACATGGGATAAGCATAAAAACCTCAATATGGGATATAAAAATACAAAAAGAAAACATCAGTCCATGTATACATAAGAATCAATGATAGCATACTTTACTCAAAAAACATAAGCACTTTAACAAACCTCATGAAATCATAATATTTATGAATAACTCATAGAAATTATAAGACAGAAAGGTAACATGAGGCAGTCATAACATTCTTACGTAGGGAGTAACAGTCATGGTTATGTTTGGAATACCCATCATAGTATATTACCTAAATATCTTTGGAGAAACCATAGAGTTTCACTTCATCACATTACCCATTGCACTGGAGAGCTATCTCGGGCTCACCCACCATTAGTTTATCACGAAACCACCCGACTTCATAAACAAATCCCAATAACCATAACATAATCGAATCATATAAAACATGTTAAATGGAGAAATAACATTTCCACATTTCAATCAAAAGACATCAATACAACACATTGATATAATCAAAACATTATCAAACACATTTTAAATACCAAAATAAAAGAGAAAAGTAAAATATAGTATTTATTTTTAATTTAGAAATGTTATGTCTTGTAGAGTAAGCCAAAACTCAAATAATGGTCACGATTTTAGAGAATTCATTGTCACCGCATACCTAAGACAAAAACATTCCTTTTGTTATTTAGTAAAATTATTCATGTAAAAATATTCATTTTTAATGAAATTAAACGTCAAAATGGTTTATTATACAACTTATAAAAGAAGTTCTTATATAAATTGAAGTATGACTCAACGAAAGCAGATTGAGACATAGTCCGTTACCTCAAGTCCGAATTGTTCTCATTCATTCTTTATATTCATGAATAATAATGTTAGGTCAATTTATAATTTCTTAAGGAATTCCTTTAAAGTTTATTATTCAATTAATATCACATATCATCATGTTCTAATAATTAGTTAATTATGTGAGTTCATATCATATGTTTTGTCGATGTTCGGTACATGAGTAAAAAATGAACTTGTTTGAAAAAAAATCCCCATGTAGTTATAAGTGCATCATCTCTAGAATGTTATTAATGATTTAAATATCATAGATATCTAGTACATATTCATTTTATACTATTACATAACATTTCGAGGTAAAAAATGAAATGCACCGTTCAAGGAGATGGTAGGTCGTACGTAAGCATGAACTCTTCTTTCATTTCATTTTCATATTAATGGAATTAAGACTAAATGAGACATATATATATATATATATTATAATTCCGTTATAATATATATGTTATATAGGTAAAATAATATCATAAATTTTATTCTTTATAAATTCCATGTTTGGCATGAACGATCCACATCACTTGAGGGGGAGGTAGTCCACACTTCCTGAGATGAAATTATTGTAGTTCCACAACATGATAAGCATAAATATGAGATTTAAAATTAAAATTCAGAATCATATAGCAAAAATAAATACCATATATATCATATATAAATACAGTGACATCATAATGGCCACCATGAAAGGTGTTCAAAGAAGATTGAACAATCATCGTTTCGTGAGGCTATAATTTGCCACCCACAGAAATAGTATGTTATTTAACCATTAGACGGAGGTGTGTGTAAGTGTAGGTAGAATACTTTTCATAACAACATCCTAGTGTATTTAGGATACTGGTGTTATTATGGGATAAAATAATAAGAAGATAGTTGTGAGTGAAGATGAAAAATAAAAGGAAGAAACTGGAGAGAAGACATTACCTCTAAATCGGGTAACTCTTTTGGATTTGAGCCAAAGGCTTCCTCGGAAAGACTTCTGCCGAAAGTGAGGCTTCTAGGAGTAAGAGAGGGATATGGAGAGATAATATTATCATAGGTTTGATGATTCAAGGGATTCAGAGGTGTGGGTAAGGGGGTAGAGGTGGGGACATTTTATAAGAGGGAGGAGGGTCACTTTTGGAACGCCTTGAAATGTTACTTTATTATAAAATGATTTTCGTAATTCAAAGGTCCCACTATGATATATTTTGAGGATAAGGAGTTAAGGGTTATAAATACACCCATAAAATAGGTTTTAGACAAATTTAAGGCCTATATTTTACGTTATCTTTTCATTTTATTTAAATCGTTCATTAATGAGGTAATCACTGCATCATCATAGTGTCAAAAATAAATATATTTATTTAATGTCTAAAAATTATAAAAAAATACCATGATGAAGGAAAACATTTTATCTTTACAATTACAATTTATAGTTTTAGATATCATTTATTTAAACAAAATTAATATTGTTTTACTTAGGATATACAAATCTTTTGTATATTTCTCTTCTTTTTTAAAATAATGTCATAAATGTCACTATCACACCCATGTGACTCCATGGGCCCTCAAGTTCGGTAAAAATCTTCCCATGGACAGCCATTACTCAAATAAGAATATTTGAACACATTATGGTGTCATTTTATATTATTATGATATTATTTTATTACCCTTAGCTACCTGATTACTAATTAATCATGATAATTAAAGATAATTACCAGCGTTACTATTCATAATGTCCAAAAAACAAGAGTCTTAATTACATAATTTTGACCTTATTATTCCAAATAAAGAATCCAGTTTACCAAATTCCAATATAGAAATTTATGTAATTAATTTAAAAAATAATTCACATTATCTAAACCAATAAAGTGTTTTTAAGAAACAATATCTATCAAAAGATTGACAACGGTTTATGTCCAATTTCAAAGTGAAATTAATTATAATGACCCCCATTGGATTAAATTGTAAAAATATATTCTAATTACACTTTAAAATAAATTAAAAAGGTAATATATTACTATAATTAAATTATATGAAAAGGCTGTTTTGATGTAAAATGCAGTATTTTTCACTATTCATTTAAAAATGAACATTGTCAGAAAAATATCAAAAATTATTCCAAAGTAAATTTCAATGTCCCAATTATGATGAATAAGTTTATTTTGACAAATATATCTTATATAATTCTCAAAAGATATATTTAAAAATGGTTTTCCATCAAATGGTGGTAAAACAATCTTTTAAAAATATTAGAGTATTCTATGCTTAAGATTAGATTTATTCTCATTTTAAGCCTCTAAAACACAATCTAATTCATAAATAGACATAGTTATGAAAATCTATTATTCTTTACTTACATGGTATTTTACACAAGACCTATCTGACCCTAATAAAGACTACATCCAGGGAAATTCTCTACTCATTGAGGACATGGAGAGTGTCGTGGATGTCCTCTCCCTATTCCATCTCCCCTCTTTAGATCCATATCTACTACAACATGCTGCTTCTGAGTCAGCTGGAGCTACCTCAAAGAATTAAACTGGAGTTGAAAAAATGGTAAACAATGATTGCTCAAGAATGGTCAGGAAACCATGCTACTAATAACCATGGCCTCCACAATAATAATAGGAACATGACCCCTTAGCATAGTCCCGAGAGCTGCTTCCCCATAGAAATGAGATAATGAGGGCTATGACCTAACCTAAGATGAATAGATTCTCTTACTCAATGAAAACCAGAAACAACATACCATAGCTCTACTTCATGAAGAATCCAAATGAATCTCCTCCCTAGATGATCTAATTCAAGGAAACTCCATCTTGATGATGTTCTCCTTCTCCAAAACCATGAAGTGCATATTCAGCATAGAGAAAGTAACTTTTTTCTAGATCTCTAGATGAAAATCATTCTTGAAATTCCTTTCCTAAACATCCTCATTAATATGTCCAAAACATACCAGAGAAGGTTCTTGAAATGGATCGCAGAAACTTTCACAATATATCTCCCTTGCAGAAGGGCTAGAAGCTCCTAGAAACTGGTCCCCTTCAGAGTTGAAGAAGGAAACTCAGCCCTGAACTGGTCTCAGAACTCATCAAAGAGATCATAGACTCCTCATAATCCTAGAGGAATAAGACCTGAACTACCAAAATCTCCCTTAAAGAATCATCACAACAAAAAATACATTTTTCTTCTTTTGAGGATGGATTGATATGAAATATATCTCAACCTACTCCAAAAAGTCTTTTGTGACTACATCTAATAGGTAGCCCTTGTACATCTTCAGTCTTTGGAACTAAAATTATCATAGTGTCCTCCTCCAAATGCAGTCATCATCATCCTCTACTCAGTGGTGATCTATTGGTGCAACTTTGTAGACATCTTCAATGAAAAACCAACTGAGGATGTTGACCTAGAGCCATACCCACCAAAGGAAAACAATTAGAGCTCATAAACAAGAAAAATTGAATATTTTAACACTAATTAATTATTTTTAATTATTGATTCTATATTAACATATCCAATGGTATACACATTAAAACATAGGTGAAAATAATAATGATGGATTATCCTTTCCTAGGACTCTACCACACAACAAGTATCACCTCATTTAGTATCCACTGTATGCTTGAAGGTCCATGAATCAAATCACAGGGGGCCAAAATTCCTATATCTTAGCCGGTTTTACATGTTTATAGATATTTCTAAACATATCTAACATAGTTTTCCTTCCAACCCATGCAACCTCACCTATTCCTAACTTGAAAGTCCATCCTATCCCAGAACCATACCTCTAATAAAACATTTTCACAACCCCATACAGTAAATGTGTACAACTCATGGAATGTAAATTGGAGAAGATAGATAATGATCCCTGAGTGTAGCCTCCAGTAGGCCCCGGGTTAGTAACAACCACTAAGGGTATATCAAGCACACATATGTGGGATATTACCCTCGAAAATACACATGCAGAAAAGAGGGAAATATAGTCACCAACAAAATCTAGGACAAACTAAAGTGTAACATTAACCCAAGTTCAAATAATTAATTTAATTCAAGATCTACTACAACTGGAAGAGAAAACTAGATGTACCAGAAGAAATTAAAAGACAGTGACCACGAAGACCAAAATGATCCTCCAAAACCCCAAGCTAGTAGTAACTAGCCTGATATCCAACAGGATCAAATAGACCAGAACATTATTTTAAATAAAATATTTTTAGTATAACAATTTTCTTGTAGGATCCTCTCGATATCCTCACCGTTAATAATATCATAAAGTATCACATAAATGAGCATATTATATAATAAATAATTTCAAGGGTACCCTCCAACCAATTCCACACTAATTTTCCACTTTTCCCCAGCATCGCATTTCATGAGCATCTCTCTCAAAAAATATCTTGCACGAAGACACCTATATAAAGAACCACAACATTCACCTCTTATAACAAAACCACAATTTGCACATTGACAAAAGAAACTAGGTAGTTTCTGAGATCCACCATAGATATCATAGAGTGTATCATACAATGGTTATTATACCTCAATCCATTATAGCTCGTACATTGAGTAACAACCCTCAATCCATCACAACCTATACTTGTGAAACATATAGTAGTCCATAGGAAACTATATCAATAAAATATGTGTGTGAAATAACCATAAGATATTATATACCTCTGTATATATATGTGGGGAAATCTAAACATTGTGCATACCAGTAAAAGTAACTTCCAAGTGAATCACATGGGGTCAAAGGTTGTAGTCATAAGTCTATCCTCCCACCAGGATTGTTGGGAAAATATCCCCTAGGGATCAGAATCCCTAGGGTATTAGTATCCCTTACCGACATAGTGGAGTGGCGTATAGAAAAACAAAAAGTATAAGATATAATATAAATCAGAACCACACTATGGGAAAAACTTATTCTTAGAATCACCTGCAGCTAACATCAATTTGACTCTTCTCTGCCACTGTAATGATTAGATATCCTATAATCACACACCCTTATAAAGAGATATATTAAGTTACCTATCCCTCTTTATTAGTTCCATATTATGTTAATAATTCAATAAAAATTAATTAACAATTATTAGTTTGAAATTATAGTTCTTTAGCCTCTTAACCATGTTCTATGCCCTCTAGGCTAAACCAATCTGAGTTCGTGGCTTCATGGAAAGCAAAGCTCACCACTGTATCCCAACAATGTCGTATCCCATGGGTTGAAAATTAATTTATTTAACAAAAATACATTTTCCATAATTCTTTTTATTCTAGAATAACATTCTATACTAATAAATGCAATGGGATCAACATGTTGGGTAGTTGATCTACCTATTGAGTCTTTTCCACCTATAGAAGGAGAATAGTCTCATCCATTATCCAGAAGAAAAATACGAAATGCACGTGGAACACCCCACGTCTCTTCACCTCTATTGGATATAGGGTCAACAAATCTATCTTTATCAAGAAGTGGGGAATTTAAAATTGATAAAAAAACAACATATTTACTAAGAAACACACATCCATATCAATAGGAATGCCCGGCATCAACCATTTCCATTACGACTATTGTCCTCCCCAACACCTACATGCATAAAATGATGTATCTCTACACTCCATGCATAAACAGCTTCTACAGCCACTAGGCCTCCCTTCCCTACACACCATAACATCCATCCAAAATTTTCCATCCATGTTTCAAAACATAACACAAGCAGTATGAAGAAAACCCACCAACTAGACTTTGAGCCCAAAAAAGGAATCTAGGCTTCATATACAACAATCTCTAATGGATACAATGCATAAGGAAGTTCAGATTTAAAACCAATATGTTAACTCATACCCCATAAGGGATTACATTTATCATACAAATATATATTTATTCCATCTTTAATTAACTTATTTATTATTCATAGTTTCCAAATATGAGAAACCAATGAAACAACAATAACAAGATTCATTAAGCATTCCAATTTAAACCATTATCCCATGAATTATGGATTTACATTATTTACCAATTTCAATAAAGAACAAAATTTTGACCATGCAAGGAATATATATTACACTATCTAGAAAATCAAGAAGTAAACCTCTATCATGGTTTAAAACAACAAAATATGATCGATACCAAAACATTAATTCGGATAAAATATTTTTAATGCCAATTTCATTGTGATTCGAGGAGATAAATCTTGATTTCTATAAAATTTAATGTAAATAAATAGAGATGAAATGAATCCCCTGTATCAAAAGGTTTCTGATGTTATTTACAAGACAACATCCAACACAACATATCATATTCACCCATCCCACATTGACAACATACACCCAAGGACTCCGTAACAACACCTAATCATCTAACAACCAATAAAGAACCATTAAATATATCGATATATAATTACAACACATGGAAATGACAAATGGGAAGAAACATATTCAAGAACCCACCCGAACGGAGGTGGAACATACATTATATCAAATATATATCAACCCTTCCATATTTAACAAAAATAATGGAACGTTTTTAGCAGGAATAACCCTAGGGAATACCTGATCCAAGTCCACAACCATGATTGGAAAACTCCACAAGAAAGAATGTTTTGGGGTGTCTCATATCAGGGGATAAAAAATATGGAAGAAAATTATGGAATATATATCGTCCCTTTTGAAAATATCAACAGAGAAGTGTAAAAATTCTTAGAATTCTCCTTTAGCGAAGGTTCTAGTCGTCATAGTGTTTTGATCAAGTAAAAGTACTCCAGATCATTGGAAAAAATTATATAGGGGTTATGGTATTTGACTGAGTCTTAAACCTAATCAAACATGGATTTAATGAACATTTATTTCAAAATAATTATCAAAGGGGGGAAAGTGTAGGATGATCGAAACACTTTTCATGACTCACCATTAGAACGAGTAACCATTGTATGATCCACCATTATATGTGTAACCATTGGACAAGTCACAATGGAAGGAGTGAACGTTGGATGAGTGTCTATTAGACCACTCACTCTTGGACCTTTCACCATTGGATGACTCACCATTGGACAAGTTATTGTAGGATGACTCACTATTGGATGAATCACCATTGGAAGAATCACCTTTGGATGACTCACTGTTGGATGAATCACCATTTGATGAGTCACCATTGGATGACTCACCAATGGACGAGTCACCGTTGGATGACTCACCATTAGACGATTCGCTATTGTATGACTCCCCATTGGATGAGTCACCATTGAACCAATCACTATTTGATGATTCACTATTGGATGACTACTCATTCAGAAATATACTATTTCAATTCACAATCTGATGACTCCCCACAATGATTCACTAGTCAGAGTCACCATTACAATTCACCATCACAACCTACAATTAGTGACATACTATGGGAGAACATACGAAAGAATAAAAATTTGTAAAGTGCTGGAATAAGAGGCCTTGACCTAACAGAAGAGTTCAAACAATGAATTTTCATAATGTAATGGAATAGAGAGGTCTAGTCCATTACAAATATGACTCATTTTGTTTTCTTTTATGAATGTTTTGAATGAATGAAAATATGTTTGGTCATTAAAAATATTTTTTCAAAAAAAGAGATTTATCATGTTTTGTGTTCTTATATACCATTACATTATAATACATATTAAAATTATATCTATTATAATTGAATAAATATTTTGGATCATGAATGTTAATATAATAAATTAAGTTAAAATTAAATTTTTTTCATAGTAAACATTAAAGAGAGTAATTTTGTTACCATAATTAATTTTAAAATAGTTCTTCTATGGGTGTTAAACTAAGAGAATGTTGTTTGAATTCCATAAAAATATATTTAATTCATATTGGTAGAATATATATCGACATTATCATGTAATACCTTTTAATATATGTCCACTGAAGAAAAATTACCTGAATTTGACCAGATATAATATAAACAATTTTTTTAATTTTATGCCTATACCTCCCCTCAGTTATAAAATAGAGAATCTTATTCTCCCTTAATCTTAAAATTAATGAATTATATAATTTAAAATATATAGAAAAAAAATTACAATCTTCTTTATTTTCATCATATTGATTATGGTCTTCTCTGGATACCAATCCTTCATCGATTAAGGTGTAAACCATGGGAGGTCTCTCAAAGTAAATGTATAAATATTAGTAGAGAGGTTTCATTTTAATTACTTCTTCTATTTATTTTAAAAAAATCCTCTTTTAATTGATAAACAATGTATCATTAGTATACTTATCTGTTGTAATGATTTTTACATGAACATTTACGACCACTTCCCCATCAAATGGGAGATTAATGTATTGCTCATGCGTTTGAATGGACTGTCGCCTCCGCAAAGTGATACAAATAATTATTCATCCACGTATTTCGTGGTTAGTTATTATGATGAATTTAATGAGTGTATATATATATAATAATTTTTATATAATAATTATTCTATAAATTTGAATTATTATTTACCTTTATTTTTTCCATCCATCAAAATGTTGAAATTTTACACATGAGTATGAATGGACTACTAACTTTATAGATCGATATATTCCTTTTTTCCATCACATCATTAAATGAATTATTATATGTTCCAATATAATAATTAAATATTATAGTTAATATATATAATTAATATTTCAAAGATGATGGATGCAGAATTAAAGTGGTATTCCTATAGTTTTTGAACCAAAAGAGAAAAAAAAACAGTTATCACCTGGAAATGTGGATTTTAATAATTAATTATAAATAAACAGATATTTAAATGGTATTAGTGGTTCCTATATTCAATTTTATGTTTCTAATAGTTCTATTATATATTTTCAACAAATCTAAAATCATTATATTGAATGATGTAGTGGATAAAAATCACTTTGTACATATGGAATTTCTTGTTCGTCTGAATTATATTTTGTTAAAACATGTATAAAATTATGTTTAAATTTATGTTTATGTGGTGTATATAATAAAAAATTAAATATTTTATCTTGGGTACATACTAATTCATAGTATTTAATGTTACAAATAAATTATTTTATCCAAGGGATTTTGATTCAAATAGAAATAATGTGGTAAGGGCAAATCATATCAAACTTTCTTCACTGGGGAAAATGGTCTATTATGCACCTAATATTTTTTTAGGATTATCTAGTTAGAAATTAGTACATTTTAAATTTATATCCAATTTTAATTATTATATATTGATTAATATTATACTGCATAATTCTAGGGTGTTTATGAATTAAATCTTACCAATGTTATTATCAACATCTCATTTTTTACCCAAATTATTTATGCTTAAATTTAGGATGATAAAATTATATGATATATATATCTTTAATAATTAGTTCTCTTTTTTCTATTAGTTAATTTTTAATATTAATGTTTTCCTTCAATTCTCCCCTTTTCATTAGTTAATATTCTGAATGAATATTTTTAATAAAATATCACTTTAGTTTTCTATTTAGACAGAAATCATTTCATAAATATACATATATTCATTAAAATGTTTTGATGACCATCATTAAGGATATACAAATATTTATTAAATTCTTTTTTACTCAATTTGAAATTCCTATAATTTTTTTAAAGGAATATTCTTTTCTTTTTATGAATTATGTTCTTATGAATTTTTTTTGAGAATATGAATGGATTAATTATTTTAAAATAAATTACAAGAATAGATTTTCAAACCATTAGTCATACTCATTTCATTGAAGATTACATTAAAATATTCAATGGTTCTTTTTGAAAAAAAATTACTTAATATTTTGGATGCTTTTCAGTTTAAATAAGTGAGTTCAAAATTAAAACATTATTTTTCAAAAGAAATGTTCCAGTGATATTTTAATAGAATTTTATTCAATAACAACATCATTTGATGTTTCTTGAAAAATATTAGGGATATGATCTAATCTAACAATACTTATTTTCTATTTTCAATTATTTATATTATAATGAGGAAATGATGATGAAAGAATTTTTCTATTCAATGGAATATGATATAATTAAATGATTAATTTTATCAAGATATATGGGAATACATATGAATTGATTATGAATTTTTGGTACGAGGGTCCATTAAATACATATAATTAAATGTTTAATGATTAATTTTTCTAAGACGAAAATATAAATGATATTTTATCTACAGACCAACAGAAAGTATTTGAGAGGTTATCAAATGACTAAAAGAGGATACATTGGAGTTTATCAGAATCCCAAATAAGTTACATTAGTGGTTATTCAAAACCTTTGAATTTTGTGTAATGTGTTAGATGGTATAATTAAAATAATATTTCTATGATTATGATTATTCGAAACATTATTCAAATCATTTAGGATATAATCATATGATAATTTCATGTTTTCAAGTCTCAGGTTCATTGATTCATTTTTGATTCATGTATTTTTAACTTCTATGATTTTTTACATGACTACAAATTATATAAATTTTTAGGTATTAATTTTAAATACTCATAACATATTCTCATATAATTATGCATATGTAATGCATGAAATGATATTTGATTTTTATCTCTATTTTTTACCCATACTGAAAATAGAAGTTCACCCTTTATTATGAATATTTTCTACGGGATTTGAATAAATCTATTATGTATGTTGTGTATAAGATTGGTATTATTTGTGAAGAAAAATGTGTGAGGAGATGTATAAATTTCATGTACTATTTTTTAATGTATCCATGTTTTCAAAGACATTATTCATTTAAATTTTTTGTATTGACCATAATGTTTTATAATTAATATTCATATTATAAGATATAATCATAATGTATGTATGATTGGTAAATATTCCTTCAACATTAATTTTTCTCTTGAATATCCATTTAAACCCAATAAAATTTACATCAACTAGTAGACCAACCATAACCCATAATTTGTTAGGATACAATGAATCCATTTTACAATTCAAGGAATCTTTATGTTTTACCATATATATTCCCTATAATGTCTCCTTATATATGAAAGGATAATTCATTTCAATACTTAATGAATCTCTTTCTACTGTAACTAGAATAACCTTTCTAGTTCTCATACCTCTTTAGTACTACTATATAGAACTTCTATTTCAGGAAAAAAATCTTCCATGGGGACCAGTGGAATATATTAATATTCCAACAATTGTGTTTCAAATCATCAAATTCATCATTGTCAATATTTCTCCCACAATAATTGATTAGGATGTTTACCATTTCAATATTTAGGTCTTGTATTGAGATAATCAATTTCTTTTATACAGTCATAGATAGGAATTATCCCTTAGATACCGTAGAATATAGAATAAATTTAAACTTCATTACTTGTGGTTCTAAGTTGGACCTAAACAGCTCCTCACATCCCCATAATTGTATATGTGAAGAATGGGTTTCTTTATACTCTAAAACATGCAGGAATTTCATTTAAATCTTTATTTGATTCTCAGTAAAATATGTATTCTATAGTTTGAAATGCATATCCAAAAAAGATAAAATGTAATATATACATTTATCAACATATACCAAACCTGGTTTAGGAATCTATGGTTCCCCATTTCAATAACATAATTCCACTATGGTGTATAAGGTGGAGTGAGGGAGGACCGAACCCTATGATCAAAGTGAAATTCAAAAAACATTTTTTAATGATATTCACAACCTCATTCAGATCAAATATTCGTTTTCTTTTTAACATATTGATTATCTAATTCGTTTATGAACACTTTTAATTCCACCGGTGTTTTATAATTATAACTCATCATGTATATATAACTGTATAATCTCTTTTTTTAATTAAGAGTTATAAAGTAAGAATATTGAGGGTTTGTATATATTGAAAAAATTCCAAACTCATCAATGTGTACCAATCAAATTGAGAATCATTGGAAATATATTGAATCACCAAAATGTTTCTGGTTGAGATATAATTCTTTCCTACTAGACTATTGATCAATATTTTTCAAAATGGAGTTTTTAGACACATATAATTTCATATTAAGATACATAATAAATTAAAATTTTATTGTACATTCATAGAAATTAGTTTCTGTGATAATTTAAAAATTCTCATGTATTGGTTATGGTGATAAGGTTAAATCCATGCCGATTTTAATTTTTTTTAATTATTAAGAGAAACATTACAGTAAATTATCTAATTTATAAAGATGGATAATAAATATTAATTTATTAATCTAATACAATTTAATTGAAACCCAACAACCCTTCCTATTGTTTTTATAATATACATTTTCATAGAAATTATAGTGTAAAAGTACCATATTCCCATTATTAGACTTTATTATATAACCTAAAATGTTATTTGAATACTCTTAGGTAAGCCTAATTTCTCTAACCATATTAAACCACTATTACCTGATTGATTGATTAGGCTTCCTAATCCTAGAATCTTGGATTTGGATTTTCTCAACCCTTTCCTCTCATATACTATAAATCCTACTCTTTTAATAAAAAGTTTTTGTAAACTATATTATTTAGAAGAAAACTCATGTTATAGTTAAATTATAATTCAAAGAACCCTGACTATAGGTGATCAAGAATATTTAATAATGGTTTAATTTTAACATAAGTAATAGAAGGGTATTCCACATTAATATATTAAATTTGGGTATTTTAAAATTATAAGTAATTTTATAATTTTATAATTATTTCATTCTTGATAATATTAAGAGGATTTATTTAGTTTTTTAACCATATATTATGTACAGTTTACACATAATCCTATTACTATAGTTACTACTTATATTATCATTAATACATTATTTCATGTTCTCATTAAAAAAATATCTGAAATGAAATCAATTGTGCAAGCTGACATAAATTAAATAACAATATTTATATGGTTATGTATTCTTTATAATTGTTAGTTTATCTATAATATGACAAACTTTACATCGAACAAGATGAAAAAAACCATAAACCATGACTTGGTTCATGTTTTATCTATCCACCTATAAACCAATGTATCCGATGGGATAATTTTTTCTTGACTAAAAAAATGAACATAGTCTACAGTCTTGGAAGATGAATCTATTACAAAAGCCTTTACACACACATGGCTGATGGGAACAAAATAATTTGTTAAAGGGCTTACATAAATACAATGTGTGGTGACAAATTCCCCTAATTAACAATAGGAAGAATGTCTAACATGACATCAATTTAATTTAATATTAAATTTTAAGGAAACCATACACCGAAAATGTTTTTCCTATGCTCATGATCATTTTAAAAAATAGAAAAAATTACATTTTTTATATACAAGTATAAACATCACAATCTTTTTTATTTATGATTAATCATGCTAGAGTCATTTAATTTTATTATTTTATTAATTAAATTTTTTATCTTCATTATCATATGAAACAATCTTAATATTCTCATCAATCATTATATTAAATAAACTAAACAATTTATTCAAAATTTACTTATGTAAAAAATATGTTTCTTATAGGAAACATGAATGGTATGAATTTAAGCTATAAGAAATTTATGATATTCATATACTCTTTTTGTAGGAATAAAGTAGTATAAATGTCATAAAATATAATATCATGGAATTAAATTTCAAAAAAAATTAAACATGGAAACAAGTTATTTATTTTCTGTGTTAGGGTTTAATGTATAAAGAGTAATCATTGTGTAATGAAATATACAATATATATTTCAGAATTTAACATAGAATCTAATTATAAATATAACATATATATCCCATCTGACAAAATGTAGGTGTCATATAAATTACACATAAAACCAACGTTGATAATATTTAAAAAATATAACAATTTCATTTATATTCTTTTAAAACAATTAATATTCATGGTGTGTACAAGCCATCATCACTTCACGTATAAATCCTTATCTTCTATCCATTACATAAGACTACATATTGGAAATCTTGGATAGTTTCATACATTAATGGAGAATATATTGTGTATATGGGTTACACATTATCCGGTCTTCTAGTTATAAGGCTACAAGTCACACATGTCATATAATGAAAACATGGATCATTCATTACTAATGGACTACATGTCATGTTTGCATATTAGTCATCGTGTAGTATAGCTAACCATGTTCCAGTGTTCCCTAGTAAAGATGTAGTTCTTTGAATAAAAACATTTGAAATAAATGAAAGATGCTTCAAATTAATTCACACGTTATCATGGTGCATTAATCATAGGTTCACTACATGTACAAACTGGATACACGCTCTGTACTCTTGTGTTATCCATCTATATTCCTCACACAATTGGATGAGTTACTCTATTGTGTTTTGTTAATAATCAATAAATTATTTATTATATTTGTACAAACAAAGAAGAAGAAGATAAGATGAAATTATGTGTATTATTGAATTAATAAATAAATTTCCAAAAAACTATAAAACATGATTAAAAAAATTAAATATCATTAAATAATTTTAAATAATTATATAATCACGTCGATACCAATTTTATGTTCTGGTTGTAATTTTAGTTATTGTGGGGGTATGCCAAACATTATTTTTTTTGTTATGGTCAATGATTAGTCAAAGATGCAAACAATAATGAACACCATGAAAAACCAAATTAAATCAAATATTTATTTATGTGTGAATGAAACAAATCGAATACAAGATCAACATATAATATATTATAATTAATATTAGTAGTTACTAAATTACCTTTCAAGGAATGAATTATATATTGATGAAGCTGACTACGTCTCTACATCATACAATTTTAACTTCATAGTAATCAACATAAAAAACCCTCATGTGAGGATCTCTACATGCACTATGAACCTCTGAGAGATGTTGTGGGAATCTCCATATTCTAGTATATATGGTTCTAAAACTTTTACAATTCATCTATGATCGACATGAGAATTACATCAATGAATGAATTTCGTGGATATCACGAGATTCTATACTGGTTGTGGAGTAATATTTATCTCCCTTATTGAGAGTGTTATTAGATAGAGGATCTATATAGATTGAGATTATTCTCCAAATTCATTATTCAAAACAAAAATGTATAGCATTAGTGTTGGAAATAATATAAATGATTATAAAAACTATTAGTGTTAGAATATATTAATTGAAAATATATCATTACTAGTTCATGGATAATAGTAGAATCATATTTCAATAAAATAAAAAAATATTTTCATTTGCTGGGGAAAACTAGGGAATTAATTAAATATTTTTTTTAAATAAATTGATTATAAATTTTTATATAATTATAAATATATAATATTTCAAATCAAAATTTTAAAACAAATACACCATTACTCCCCAATATTTAATAGGACTAGAATAATGAGAATTTATTTAATAAATTAATATATATATATTATTCTAATTTTGTTTGAATAAATATTATGTTCACATAATAAAAAATTAATATATATTAAATATTTTTTAAAACAAAATATCTCAACTAACTTTTGACTAAATATATGAGATTGAGTAAACATGAATAATTTTTTAGAATGTATTAGTATAATATTGTTTCAAAATATTATATAATAAATTACATTTCATATTTAAATTACTCTCTATATAAAAGATAATGTTTGACCCTTTTGGATTCTTGGTCATTGACATTAGGAAATGCTTCCCAAGGTCAATAGTTAGTGTCTTGAAACACACTAATAAACCCATCGATAAGGATGTTAATTTCAGAATTACATAGAGACTCATAAGAATTGTTTTGAGAAATATAAACCATTTTCCCTCATATTTGTAATAAATCAGGTTTCATGTTGTTGTCATAAACCAATGTGCCCAATTTATCTTTCTTTAACTTTTTCAAAGTGAACCTTCCAACATAGCACTAATTCCACATATTTGATTATGGTGTTTCTTTCCTATCAGTGGTCCTATAAATATTATCTTATATTAAATTATAAAATGGACATGTGCTTTACTAAATTATTCATTAATGAAATATCACACGTTACACACCATACGTATTCCAATTCACAATGAAGAAATGTCATCGTTTTTTTTTTCAATATGATTAATTGTGTAACTAATAATATCCATTAATAATAATATTAAATCTTGAAATTAACATACACATCTCCAGATAAGAATGTTGGAGTACACATATAAATTTGTTCTTCCTAATGTGGTTTCATGTTCTCATAATATCATATATCAGAAACTATCAAGGGTTTAAACCATTAGAATGTGTTAGAATGACTTATTAGACGAATGACTATGTAATTTTAGCGGGATATTTAATTTGAAAAATATATCACATATTAGTTCACATAGATGATAAATCATGATATGATAACAAATTTATGAATATTTAATAAATTGAATTTAGATAATTATAATGTATATAGATGTTTGTTGTAGGTAACCAACTGCAATACTGTTGGTTAGTACAGAATAAAGATAAATAATAAAGAAACATGAATAAAGAAGAAACTTTCTAATATTGATCAATTTATACCGGAAGATGGGAATTTTATTTTTTAAAATGAAGATTATGAATTAAAATTTATGCTTGTTGTTGTAATGATTTGGAAAATTTTATTTTCATAGATCTTCGAAAATAAAGAAGTGATGAAGCTTGTGTATGTACATTAACATCATTAAAGTAGTTTAATGTTTTGTTGAAATCTTGTTTTTTACTTTTAATATTTAATATTTTGTATGTTATGGGTGCACGTGAGCTCATGATCTTACAAAAAATAATCAAGATAGAAGTCACATTTTATTAAAGATATTCCATGGACATTGATATCACAATTATAAACTTGTGGATTATATGATCCGTATGAAATATGAATCATGTTTAGGATTACTATTTTATTTTAAAAGGAGGTCCTTGTAAATATATCATCCCCTAATGAGTGTCAATTTTTAGGTGTTTTATGAAAAATAAATCTGAGAATTGAGAATTGGGGATCCACTCAAAGAATTTCGGAAAGTAGTAAATAATAAGTAGAAAAATCATTTTAAGAGACCAAATCTAATTCAACCCTATTTCATTATTCAACATATCCTGGCACATCATCTCTATTTTTATCAGTTCATGGTTCACCAATGATTGGAGTATCTATTTATAATATTTTTTATTTTGATTATTTAAGCATATTTCATTATTTTAATAATGTTTTGTTTTGGTGATGTTACATATATTTCATATCAAAATTATATCTTTAATATGACTATAATGAATTGAAAATGAATGAGAAAATAAATCGAATGAGTCATCCTATTATACCATGATAATTATGTTTCTTAATTTCCATAATATTATATTAAGGAAGATATATATATTGTTATTGGAGAATAACACATGAGTCAATATCCATTTATGTGATTGAAAAAATTTCTACATCATTATGGCATAAAATATAATTGGGCATGAGGTACTGAGTTTTTTTATCATATATATCTTCACACAAAGATCCATGGATAATAGGGATTCATCTAATGATAATATATTAATAAAATATTTCTATATTAATAGTAATAAATAGTTGTATTTTTTGAAAAAATTAGACACACCATTTTATTTATATTTTTAAATTATTTAGGACAGGGTCCCCTATCATGAAGGAGATGATGAAAATACTAAAATGCATTAATTTAAAACATTCTAGCATGAATAAATGTATTTTGACATTCCATATCTACACATATAGATAATATGTAAATTATTTAGAGATAATAAATGTTTGAAAATAAATGGAACTACAAATTTCAAGAGATGGATGAAATCAAAATTACTATCAAATAGAAGATTCATAAATTAAAATAAAAATAGAAAAATATGTTTTATTCATGAACGAACAATTAATTATATAGTTAATTAGATAATGGAACATAAAACATTTTTATAAAAAATATTTTCAATTTATAATAAATATTAATAAAAAAATTTAATGGAGTGTGAAGATAGATTGCTGTCATTATAGGATGAGAAAAAAAATAACAATATCATGTGTCTTGAACATAAGGATAAATTACTTAATCATAAAATTTAGCATGATATTTCATCAAAATATGTTGATAAAAGATTTATTTCCACCACACATATCTTCAAGGTACATTCTTGTTAATAAATATATCCACCTAATGGTAAAATCCACACGATATCTTCCAATGACCATCCTCATGAATTTTTAAAGTATGTTTTACCATCAATCCTAAACACAAATGATTATATGAAATATGTACATATATGGTTGAACAAAAACAATGAGTAGACAAACACCATTTTAATTATGTATATACTAATTTAAATGAGAATTTGTTCCATATGAAGAGACCAACCATTAAGTTAAAATGCTAAAACACAGCTTGAATACAATTCTAGAAATTCAGGGAAAAATTAAATTTAACGAAGAAAACAAAATATTTTGGAAAATTATAGTGTTGAAAATTTATTAAAGATACATAATTATATTTTTGGAACAATATATCAGTTTTTAATTATCCATTATTTCATAAAATTAGGGAGAATTATTGTAGTTGATATAATAATAATATATTAAAAGGAAACATTTCTCAATCTCATTAATTTTTGAAATTCTTAGATATGTCTTGATATATTATATTAATAGTGGGAAAATGAATAGAGTTTGACCTACATTGTATGTGATAAAAAATGGATAAATATTACAAAAACAAATCCTAATTTTACAAAATTATGTGAGAGTATATTGATAAGGCATAAACGTATATTATTCCAATGATGTCTCAAAATGAAAAAATGACCAAAAAATAAACACATGAAGATGAAAAAGGTTGGAATACTAATGAATAGAAACACATTATTTTAAATAAATACAGTAAAAATTTTGGGATGTATAAATAAATCCATGTTAATTATTATAAATATCGGGGAGAATGTTAAAATTGACAAATAGGCATAAATAAAAACAAAAGTACTAATTCGGTTTAGGGAATTATTAAGTAGAATCTTGTTCGTGTTACACACACTGAGTCACTAGTATATATGTTGATTGAATTTTTATTTTTTACATTTTTTTTATTTTAATTTTTTTTCATATCCAATAAATAAAATTGTTTGGAAACTGGATGGTTCACATGTTTAAAACATATTTGGATGTGAACATTTTTCAAATTATGTTGATGGGTGTGAGAGATTCCATTGCAAATTTTCAGGTTTAAAAACTTATTATCTAATAAATGAGTGGTATTCCTACTAAATATGTCTAATTTGTGGTGTGTAAGATTATCCCTAGATGATAAACAGATGTATTGGTAAAATATTATTCTAAACCCTATGGAATTACCTATTTCCCTAAACATAGAAATTTTCAAAAATTATACCCTTGTTTTTTAACCTCCTTCCCCTATCATTTTATCTCACTCAATTTTCATGTTTATTATATTCAATGTGACTCTACTCCTCTTTATTTTTTTATTATCTCTTTATATTTTGATGATCTCATACATTTAATTCTAGATTCTTTTTAGTTTTCTCATTATCTCTCCTTCCCCTTCCATGTTTTTTCTTTCCCATCATTTATTTATAACACTAACATCCATTAAGTAATAATACTAATTTTAAGGTGTGGGTTACGATGAATTCCAATGGATTTAAATATTGATATGACCCATATTCTTATATATATATATGATTTATGTGAGAGTGATGGAATTTTATAATATTTGATGTCTTTGTCAAAAAATATTTATACTTTTTATTTTTAAAACACTGGTTCTTGAGTTATGTTTTTGGATTTATGATAATACTATAGTTATTCTTTTATTTTAATAGTTATTGTTCTAATTTTTAATGTTTTTTTAGTTGTATCATAAAAATAATGGTTTCATTTGTCTTTTCACAAGAAGGTAAATTTAATGTTTTCAATGAATTTTCTAATATATTTTTGTGACTTATCCTCCCTTAAAATGAAATTTTAATGAGATTTTACATGAATGTTTTTAATTAGATTCTTAATAGTTCTAAACAGGTGTAATCCTAAAACCATTTCAATAATAGTTTATAGAAACTATTGAGGAAAAATGATGATATGCATAAAACCATGTCAATTGTGGATATATGAACTTATATGAGAGCTGGTTCGATATGAAGAGACAAAACATTTAATGAAAATGATGAAAAACTATTTTCATAGAATAATATATCATTAAATGTGTGGGTGAATCTATAATTTATGAAACAATCATATATTAAAAGGAATATTTCATCAATATAATATATATTTGAAATGATTGGTAATATCTAGAGTTATTACAATAATAATGGTAACATGAATAGTGTACAATATACATTGAATGTGTCTATAAAAATAGTGAAATAAAATAACCAAAACTAATGAAAGATTGGTATGTGAAAGTATTTGAAGAAGGTTTGAATATATATTATTCCAATGAAGTTTTAAAATTTAAAGGAAATATTTCCCAAACATATTCTATAGAAGATAAAAAATGTTGACATAGCAACTAAGGTCACCAAATTATTTTAAATAAATACATGACACATCTTGGGATGAAATAATTAATCCAGTGACGTTTATGTCAATGGTTGAGTGGAATAGAAAAATGGATAATTAGTTTAAAATAAAAAAAGGAATGATTTAATAAAAGTAATCACTATATATAATCCATGTGATGTAACACACACTAAGTCCCTAGTATATATGTCAATTGAATTTTTATTTTATTTTTTATGATTTTATTTATTTTAGAAAAAAATGTATCTCAAAAAGAATATTTTTTTTACTGAAACTGGAATGTTCGAATGGTTAGAACATTGTTGGATGTAATGATTATCCAAACTATATAGATGTTGTGGAGGGATTAAATATGAATTTTTCATGTTCTCTAAATGGTCATCCAATCTATGTGATTTATTCATAATAACTATGTGAAAATATTGGTGTGTTAGGTTACCCCTGGATGATTGACACATGGATTGGAAAATAGTAGGTCATAACTATATGGCCTTACCTATATCACTAAATATAATAATTTTACCAAATCTATACCCCTTGATTTTTAATCACCCTCAAACATAATTTCCTCTTCCCCATTATCAGGGTCATTTCATGCAATTTTACTCTAGTTCTCTCCATTTTTGTTTTTTATCCCCATTGTTTTTTAATTTCAACCCTATAAACATAGATTATTTGTAGTTTTCTCATTCTTCCATCTTACCCTTCCATGCACTTCCATTCCCCTTATTTATTTCTGACCCTATCATTCATGGAGGACTAATAATTGTTTCTAGGTGTGGGTTATGATGAGTTAATTTAGATCTAACATTATATAGGACCCCTCTTCATTTATATTAATGAAGTTATGTGATAGCGATGTAATTTAGTCATATTTGAGGTCTATGTCTAAACACAATTATACATTTCATGTTTAAAACACTATTTCTTGAGATATTACTTTTAATTTAAGGACATACTACGATTAAATAAATTTGGTGAGGGTTGTTGTTCTTGAGATTAAGGTTTTTATTTAGATATATTCGAAAAATAGATTTTTCCTTTGGATTTTGACATGAATATATTTTTCATAGTTTTAATGAATTTTATAACTTATTTTCAAGAAATATATTACCTCCTAATTTTATTTCAAAGCGATTTTTAAAAAATAATTTTTATTGTGTAACTAATTTCAGGATTATGTGATTCATTTTTCATTGTATAAGTATGTATGGCATACTTAAGGGACATTGTTGGTGTTTCATTGTGGGAAAAGTGTTTACCCATCCTTAGGCATGAGCTAGAGTTAATTAATTTTCTAGAAATCATAGAGATTCCTTAGGTTATACTAGATGTGTTTAATCACATATGCTAACCAGCATCCTGTGAGTGATTCGAAGACTCTCAGATCCTATAGTTCATACATTCCCCAAGTGTATCATATGCAATAACCTTGTTATGAATTACAGTTATTTTATTCCCATGAGTCAATTTATAATTAATTTTCGGGTTATCTTCCTCTACCCTCATTTATATTTTTTGGATTTAAATATATTCAAAATATACTTACAATGAAATATTTATGAATTTACAATGAATGATTATATAGTTCAATGAATTGATTTAAAAAACTATGTTTAAAAATTGGAACACTTTTTTCATTTAGAATAGTGATATGGAAATTCTATATTCAACCCTAATATGCTTCACATATCACTCAGTATATTATATTAGGAATATACAAAATTGATATTATTGATTACGAGTAACAGAAATGGAGTTTACTTTCATAACACGAAATCATGATTTTATGTCGCGTAAATTTTTATGAGACTAGTAGTGTACATGTCCATCATGGAGACTATAACAACCATTTCATAGATATTACATCTCAATATATGAATATTAATTATATAACATTTTGATCTATGATAGAATTATTTAGGTCCAGTATCTTCTGAAACATTAAATCATGAAAAACAAGTTTCTAAAATATCTAAATAATCTCCCAGTTGTATCTCCATTGATATCACCCTTAATAGATATATTATACACAATAATATTCTTTATAAACTTATAAAGGAAACATAAGAAAAGTGTGAGATGATATTCCTAGAAGGGGAATAAAGAATGATTTAAATAATCATATAAATGTATCATGAGAATATTTATAGGATAACATGATATTATTTTTTGAAAAACACATTATCTATTAATGATCATAAATATAAATCATAGAATAAATCACTTCAGTTCACAAGACATGAATATTAAGGGAATCATGTAACCTGAACTATGAGATCGTAGGATTGGAATAAAACATAGAATTGTGACCTCTAAATAAGAATATAAAAAATTTTCCTTAGTAATTAAGGATTACTTCCACGGATATCATAGTGGAATTAGTTCAATATAAAATCCATCATGGTAGTCCTGATTCCATCCCTAGACCATCATTGTTTATAATGTCTCTTAACGAATGGGGTTCAGTCCCCATTATAGTCATGTTTATATGTTGAGATATAAATATTCACCTAATTCGTTAGAGGTAGATATTAGGACCTACCCAAAAAAGGTGAAATTTAAATATGTGTGTGATAGAGAATCATAAATAATTTATCACATCTGAACCCATGAAATGATTTTTTATCCATAAACTCTTCATCATTTCAAAAACCCTTAAAAATAATTGGGTTTCTTTAACATTTCAAATTATCCTTATAAATAAAAACCATAAAAAGAAAGATTATAGATTGTAAAATTTGATGATATCTCAATAAAGCATATGTTACATAATAGGATTTATCATAGATAAAAAATTATTTTAAAAAATCACTTGGAATATTTTTTCTTAAAAATAATCATTCCATTATGAAATGACTTACTTTTTAAAAAGACATGTAATTATATATGAAAAAATAATTGAAAAGAAGACTGTAATTTTTTTAAGGATTCATAAAATCTGATATTTTACATGATTTTTGAAACAACGTTTCATTTAATATATATATAAAAAATTCCATCGATACAATTTTCATAAAAGTCAAGAAGTATCTTCTTTGGAAAACTATAAAAATATTACTTGCAAAACATTTTGTAAAAGGAAAAAAATTCATAAAAAATGAATTTAATAAATCAAAAAATTATATAAAAATTATATTTTGAACATATTCAAAATATATGGATATGTACATAAAACAAACTCAGTGGATATTTAAATATAAATAATCTGGAATATTGAAAAGATTGTTAATTATAACCCTTAACTTAGGTATCTATTTCTCTTTACGTATTATAACATCTTATATAATAAATATTGGTTTATAATAAATATATTTTTGAATAATATTTATATAAATATATATATATATAATACCATGTATTATTTATCTATACCCTTTTATTTCCCGTTTAGAAAATATTATGTGATTAAATCGATTTTGTGTTATAATTTATTTGTTTTTTCATGTATTTTTTGATTCAGTATTTGTTGTCAATATAAATTGATCACTATTACAATATATACAGAATTATAACAATGATATAAATAGAAAAAAATATCCATTAATTATATATATAGTGAGTGAATTATTCAATTTTTGGAGAAGGTAGGTCGTACGTTTACAAAACCCCTAATTTTTGGACTGATAGAAAGAAATATTGGTAAATATTAATTCACATTTATAGGGTCTTTATTATTTAATATATAATATATATATATATATAAAATTCATTCATATTACATTTTATGTTAAAATTAATAAAAATTGAATCACATCATTTCATCGAGGGGTGGTCCACACTTATGAAAAAATGACGTTATCCATTCCCAAAATATCTGATAGTAAGTATAAAGATGTGATATTATGAATTAAAAAGTTTAATTATAAAATATATATCATATATATTCATTATATAAATAATAATACCCATACATAATATATGGTGTTGAAAAATAAATTGCATTGTTACATGGATATGTTAATTCATACATACGTTTGAGGGATACTTTTCGGAATCATTTTATGTTAAGAGTTTGTATAATGGTGTTATCATAATAAAAAAAATTTCAAAACCGGAGGATACTGAATTAATTATTTTTTATTCGTACCATTAGTTTAGGGGAGGTAAATAAGTGTTTAAAATATATTGATCATTTAATGTTATTATATCTTCATTAAAACTGATCCATGAGATCTCTTATAAAGCGGTCTAGGGTTGGTTGTTTGGGAAGAACAAAACTAATAGAATGTCTATAAAGATGTTTATAAACAAAAATTGGAAAATATTTGTAAATCTTCAATGGTTAATGTTGGATGAATAAGTCAAGGAGGAGGATCACTTTTACAATTAATGCAAGGGGCCCTTTTGGAATTTCAAAAAATATTAATTTATAATAACCTTATTATTAAGTAATATATATCCAAATGGTCATAAATTTCTATTTAATTAAAAATAAGGTGATATTCTAGTGAAAAAAGATAATGTAGAGAACTATTGTGTTAATTTTAAACCATATCATTTAGATTAACCATTAGTCAACCAAATTTAACTTTTTACTACGACAATACCTTTTTAAATACAAAAGGGATATAAATTTGACAAATATGTAAAAAATTATCCCATTATTGGAAAATTAATGATATTTTAGGCCATATAATATCCAAATTGACATATTTAAATATTTTTTTTGTTTTTATTAAAAATAAAAAAAAAATTGATGACATATAAATTTTTTCAATTTTTCACTATTCATATATTTTATCATTAAATATATCAAGATGTAGTGATAATTTGAATATTATTTTTTTATCCTCCCTAATAAGTCATATATATCTAAAAAATTATTGGTTCAAAATATCATTAATATTTTGTTTCTTTAATAATTTAAAAATCCGTTATTATATTTTAATATCAAGTAGAAAAATACTGCATTGAAGATTCATAATTTATTAAGGTCCTTATATAATTATAAATATTGAAAATAAATTTATATCATGAATATAGTTTTATAATCTCAATATAGACAACTATTTTCATTCATAACTTTCTTTTGTATCTATGTGGACACAAATTGAACTTTAAAAATAATGAGAGTGACATATTATATCTTTCATTGAGTTAGAAAATATAGAATTAATTTTTATAGACAATTTTCTTTTAAAAACTAAATTTTAAACCAAATATGTCAAGGGTAAAATTCCCTTCACACAATAGAAATTATTATGAAAAATCATTACTTTATAATTTTTTTAATTCAAATTAACATTATTTACCATTTATAGTGGTCTTAAATTTTATTATTGCAACTACTAATATTAGCCAAAAATAAAAGGATCATATTTACCAAATTTAATTTTTTTATTATAAATATTTATTACATTTTTTCAAATTAATATCCAAAAAAATATTTAAATTAATTCTTAATTATGTATGTAAAAAGATCAAAAATCATATATAAAAATATATATTTTTTGCATAAAACTCGATTTATTTTAAAATAAATTATTCTTTTAAATATAATTATTTAATAACTAATGAATTAATTTTATAAATGTATAGGAAATTTATTTCCTTTGTTTATTTAATTAAATTCTCACTGGCTTGTCCAATGTCTTGAAAATGACGAAAACATAATATTTTAGTAATTTTATGTGTTTCATCTAAACATGTTTATTCTTGTAACAAATGATATAGAATAAATAAATTTATTTATTGGGAAACATTTTATAAAAATATTATGGTGCTACATTATAACCCCATTAAAATGAAATTATCTATCACTATTTATCACTATAGTACAAACAGATGAAAATAATTCTGCCTTATCACATTTTGGGATCCCATGTAGCTTCCTCATATTAGTGGGTTTACAACAAAACAATGGGCATGAGCGTGGTATTGTTTCATTTCACTTTCATTATACAATATATAATCTTCACATGTTTTTTATTATATAAATGATCTTTCTCAAGTAGTTGGAAGTTCCATTTTTGTTAATGATAGAGATCAGATATGTACTTTCTCAGGAGAGAAACATGGGACCTATCATGAACTACATCATCATCAACGTTACCATTTTTATTCAAAGAAACATGAATACAACACTATACAAGGAGTTCCATGGCCTAGGGAGGCCGGAAATATTGAAGACCGAGGGCATCCCCCCAGATCAACTTCACCCCCTCAGGTTTAACATGAGAAATATGGGAAATACATTGGAATGGGGTATTTGGGGTCGTCATAGAAGCCAAGTGGTCTGCCACCTTATTCGCCTCCCTCCACATGTGAGTGACGGGAGTATTACTATCCATTAGGGATCTGAATTTTCATATTGTGTAAATAATGGACCAAGGTATTATACCATTTCCACATAAGGCTTCGCAGATTGACATTGAGTCTGTCTCCACATGTGAGATGTGATGCTCCCGTTGTCAGCATTAGGAGATTCTTGAAAGAATAGCCTGGACCTTCACCATCAGAGAGTTAGCTTCACAATAATGCACTGTGAATGTGACATACACACTGCCTTTAAAATCCGGGACCACTCCTCTTCCACACATATCGCCGACAATATAGGACTCGTCTATATTCAACTTGAGGCCAAAACCAGGAGGATTCCATCTCACCCATGTACCCTGCTGTCTAATGCCCACATGGAGGGCGGGATTATGAAGTGCATAAATCCTATGTAATGAAGGTGAGTCAGAACAGTAACCCTCAATCCCGCACAAATAAAGCAGGTGAAATCTCGTGCTGGTGATGATACAGCTACCCATGGTGGGTAGACCCTGATACCTGGCCCATTTCCGCGCATTCCACAGAACCCAGCACCTCGCACTGAAAATATAAGCATGCGCCAAGCTCTCTTTCACAGTCTCGACCACCCCCTGAAACAAGCTCTCTAGGAAGGACTCGATACTAGCCTCCCTGGGAACGTTACCAGTGAAGAGCCTGAAGAAAGCCCAGACCTGCCTTGACCACTCCCCTTCGAAGAAAATATGCTCGATGCCCTCCTCTCTTCTGGTCTCACAATAATGGCAGCCATAAGCCATACTAATCCCATGCCTTTTGACATTATCATCAGTTGTAAGGTCCTGGTGCTGAATACTCCACTTTGAGAAGATTTACTTAGTCGAAATACCTTGTCATCACTCTCTTCTAAGTAGATATTCATTTGAATACCTTGTCACCAACATCCAATAATAAATATGTCTAAAGGTCTTAATAATTAATGTTTTGTTTGGTTTAATATGACCTTATATGTTTTTTAAAGGATCTATCATTCTATTCCATTTTCATAGAATAATTTTACCCCAATAGATTTCATTCAACAGCTTCATTCTAGAATATTGTAATTCTTCATTTTTTTCCATAGAGGGCTTCATAACGATCCATATGAATGTTGGAGTTAAATGAATTTTCTTATTAAAATTACATGAATGAAGGGGTTTATATCAACGAAAATGTAAATCCATAAGGTAATATCTCGTTATTTAATTTATAGTTTTAATGTACCAATCTAAATCACCATATTAATAAGAATGATAAGCAGTTTGGATACATATCTATATATCTCGATCATTCAAAAGAACTATCCCAGTAATTGAGGTAATCCTTGGATCCTGATCAGATACTATTTATTGTGGTATGTCATCAAATTTAACCATATCCTTAACATATAAATGGGCATGATGATCAAGAGTGAAATATTCTCTAATAGTAATGAATATTGCTAACATTGTAAAAAAGATCATCTACAACCCATATAACATCATTCAATTTATATGTTTTGTGGATTCCAATGAAAAAACCATTGGTGGTTTATTCTCACTTCAATTATAGTGTGGGCAATGGTTTTAAAATCCCATTAGAGATCTATTGTTTCACATTAACATTTTGACATACCAAGAATTGAGAAAAATACTCTATAATAACTCTATAGTCATTATATCCCACTAGAAATACTTCTTCAAACATCTAAACATCTTGGTACCAATAGGATGGTTAGAGACTGAAGAACATTGAGCATCATCCATTATCTCATTAAAATTTCACACTAAATGGGTACATACATTGTTCCTAAAAATTAATAGTATATGAAAACAATGATTTAACATAGGAAAAACTTTTTCCATCTTTAACAGCACCACTTCTATGAATATTTAATATTAACATGGATATATGGTTAACCCCAAATTTGAATATGATGTGATTTAATTTTTTTCATTTCATTCACATTTATTCATTTTTTATAATATGCCTTTTAATGGGTGATGTGGAACCTGTTCATGGAATGTAGGCTTCGAGAAATTACAAGACTTAAAGGTGTTAATGTAATTCATCCTAGAAAATGACTACTTGAAACTGCCCATTCCCACAAAATGCATCATGATCAGCACTCCACCATCCCCTGACTAGTTGTCTAGCTGTCCTATGTAGGGATACACAAGCCTAGTACTGATGGAAGAGCTATAAACATCTTTCCTCCATGTTAGATTAGCTCTTCTATGGTGAATGTACTTGCTCTGAATCCTCATCTTGGGCCATGTTTCGTGTAACATAGTGTGGTGTATATTAAATTCATGTGGAATGAAAGCCTTAAGGTTTCATAAAAGTCTTGTGGTGGCTTAAAGGCCATGAGGTGGCCTAAAATCCTTACTGGATCTAAGGCATTGTGTGTCTGGATGCCCTTGATGGACCAATGGACCAAACTTGTGGCACAAATTCCCAAACATGAGAATAGTACAAGGTGCTATAGTAATATACATTACATACGGTAGTATGTAATACGAACCATACTACAACACTTCTATAATCCCCCAAAAATATTCCTACACTAGAATTTGATCTCGGGTCTCAAGGATTCTCTTTTGATGTCCTAACCAATCGGGCTCAGGCTCATGTGGTTATTATCTTTATTCCATTTTTTAATATCAATACATGAAATTTCCAAAAAAATTGGGGCCTTTTTGATCCTCATCAGAGATATGCTAGAATGCTTCTTTCAAATCATGAAATCATCCACCTTGCTCTATTTAATGAGGTGTTAATTTATTGAGAATTCATAATCTATGATCAAGTTAAACAATCTTCTATGGTGGACATGCATATATTTCTATTTGAATATATACTTCCATCATTTATGGTCATAATATCTGTAACATGTTCCACCATAATGTTTATTCATCCATGAATTTAATAGATAACGTATCAATACTAAAACCAAATCAATTGATTGGTATTTTTTCTCAAGAAAGATCAATTATCATGAGGTATAACCTATAACCATCTCATTCTCCCTAAAGAAACATCTGAGTCCCTTATGTTATGAGTCACTATATATCTCAAAACCTTCTCCACTTTAGGGTAGTGTATGAATAGATGTGTTAACAAGAATTTTTTCAGATCCCTAAAACATTCATAACATTCATTTATCTAATGGAACATGGCTCATATAGTCATATATGATTAACATACATGGATATTACATAATTTTAAATGAATATTCATCAAATTAAAAAATAAATTCCTCATGATAGTAATAGTTTACTTCCGTTGGAATCATATAACAAAAACATCAAACTCGTTGAATGATCATCAATGTTACCCACAAATATATTATCCTTTTGTAATTCTAGTAAAAAAATTCTTCATAACCTAGAGAAAATAATCATAAGAAAGGACTGAGCTTAGAATATCATTAGGGGTAAAAATGGTATATATTACCATAACAATAGGTTAAGAGGATGATAACATGAGAGTACCATTTGAAGATCATTACATGCTTATCAAAGATCATACACACAAGTCATGGAATAAATATTTTTTTTCTGAAGACATGAATAATATTAAAAACAAGATCATGAGACATGAAATCATAACATTGAAATAATACATGGAATTTCTAGCATCCAGAGAAGCATATAAATGATTTCCATAGTAGTCAAGGGAATTCTACCAAGTCCATAATTGTAGTATTATTTCACTACCCACAACCTAATGGTAGTCATGGTTCACTCACATAACCATATTAGTAGTCAAGGATTACTCATATCACCATCATAGGGGAAAATTTTCTTCATGGAACTGAGTTCACTCCACATTCCATCCATATCTATTTCAAGATATATAAATCATTAACCAATTAATTAGAGGGAAATATTGGACCCAACCATCTCATAATGAAATCATACATACATGTCCACATGATCATACATTATCATATCACAACCTGTGAAATGAAATGGTTATCATAATCATGTAACCATATCATAACATGGGGAGAAGATATTGTTTTCCTAATCATTTCAACAAAGAATAACCCATTTAAAGAGGATGGGTTCATAAGAATATAACCCATGAATGTGAAATTTGATTCCTAAACATATAAACTGTGAAAGGGAAATGAGTTTCATAAACACAATTCCATCAATAAAAACAGTATTAAGAGAAACAAATATGAATGGAACTATTGGATCACTTCCGTAGGAAGTCCTGGATGACACCAACACATGTTATATTTGATGGGGAATAATTTTAAATCAAAATTTAAAAACATTTCATGAGGAAATTCTGCTTTCCTCATTCAAAAATTATTTTTTAAACCTGAAACATTTTTATAACCATTTTCTTGAAAATATTCTTAAAAATTATAAAAAAATCATTAAAAACATTTGAAGACAATTTTATTTGAAATCATATAAATAAATCGTGAAAATTTTTTGAAATCCATTTTAATTGAAAACATATAATATAATAATAAACATATTTTGATAACATTTTTCATTGAAAACATATTAATAATGGTTGATTTTTTATAAATAAAATATCTTTGAAAGTAATTTTAAATATTATAATAAAACCATTACATATTTTTGAAAATCATTTCATTAAATTATATTTAAATCAGATATAAAATGTTTGAAAACATTTTGAAATTCATCTCATTGAATATAATTTTAACACTTACAAAGATAGTTTGAAAACATTTTTAAATCCTTTTTATTATAAAATATTTTTTTAAATAATAACGTAATATTTTAGATAATTTAAATACTTTTCATTGAAAATAACATTCCAATAATAAAAAAAATAACTGAATATAAATTTAAACACATTATAAATAGATTTTTTTAAAAACCTTTTTCTTCGAAATTAAAATTAAAACTGAATGTTAAGAATATTTGTAAAAATAATTTCTTAAAAATAATATTTTAAAATTACAATGTAAGATTCAATTGAATGTCGTTCATGATGACAAATAAATCTATACATATAGAACAATCCTTTTTCACCATAATAATTTCAAAAAATTACCTTGAATGGAAGAAAACACGATTATTGTTTTTTAAAGACTCATTTAGTTGAAAAAGAAAAGACTGTATGAAAAATTTTAATGATAAATAGTTAATTGAATAAATTTTATCACATCATTTTTAGAAAAAATGATTTTCAATGAACACAGATTTTTGACCAAAGTGAAAGGTAATGTGGGACTTCCAAAAAATATTTCTTAAATATATTAAATACCAAAGTGTGAAAAAATGATACTAATAATTTAATAATTAATGACTATATATATGAGAATATATTTCATATGTTTTATTGAATTATGAATCATAATGTTCCAATAATGAATGTATGATCATAATCAATCTCGATAGATGAATAGATTGCTGGAATAAACTCTTACAACTTGGTAATATTTAATTGTACTCCCCATGTATGAAAATAAAATTAATGAAGTTTAATATATAATAAAAATAACTAGATAAATGGTAAAAAATTTGAAATTTAATTATATACACCCTTAAAAAGACTATATGGGTATAACAAAACATGTGTCTCAAAGGCGTCAAATTGAGACAAAACTATCATACAGATTTAGTAACATTAAAATGGTAAAACCTCATAAAATGGAGAAAATAAATTAGATATAAAGATACTCATAAATTTAATGATATTGATAATATAATTTAATCATGGTCATTATATACACTACACAATTTAATAATTGGTGTATAAATCATAACTCTCATAGATATAATATAGAGACTAGAAATCCATTTACCTTAAGTGTTGAGTTTCAGTGTACAAAATCATAAATACTGTATAATCAATATAATTTTATTATATATATATACCATATAAAAATATTAATATATATAATACCATATATTATTCAATTATTATTTTATATTACCTATTTATTAACAATTCCATGTTAATGCAATGTTTTGGGTAATAACCACATAATTTTTCGAATGGATTTTGACATCTTATTCTTGATCCACTTATTGAGATCACGATTTACTTATTTAAAGAATGTAACACATGATTTATATATCATATATTTTCATTATATAAATATTTATAATAATATATAAATGATAGTTATACAAAATGGTATACACCATTCATGAAGACAAAAGGTTATATGTACACATGAACGTTTTTTCTATTTTATTATCATTTGAATGAAAATTAAATGACACATTTGTATATATATTCATTATATTAGAATTATTATTTCAAAAATATTATATTCATTTAGTAATCCCATCCTTAATAAAATCGGGTAGTGTGTGTATGAATCCCATCGATTTAAGGAGGTGGTAGTCTACACATCCACTGATGAAGTTACCATATTTACACAAAATGGAATTTATGAAGATATGTGTTATATAATAATTAAATAAGAATATATAAATAATAAATATAATATATATCATATGAAAATATATTTTTCATTATATTTTCCTTATATGAGAGGTGGTAAAAGAAAAATGAACAAAAACATTTCGTGAGGTGAAAGTTCACCATTAACAATAACCGTAAGTTTACTACACATTAAATGGATGTGTGTGCACCGTTAGGTATAAAATATAGAATAAAAACATATAAGTATATTAAATATAAACAATTTATCATATATTTATGAAATATAAATATTTTAGGGGTGAGTAATTAATATAAAACAAAAGAGCTTGGGGAAGAATGTTTCCTCTTCATTGGGTAACTCTTCTAGGTTTACTCCAAAGGGGTTACTTGGTAGGATTTCTACTAAAAAGGAGGATTCTTGGATGGAGGTAGTGTATTTTTGGATTATATTAGGGAGGTGTATTGGTGGTCCAATGTGTCATGAGAGGAATGAGGATGTATGATGGGTGAGCTCTATCTTATAAAGGAAGAGGTGTGAAATTCTTGTATATGAAAAGGTAAAAATTATTGATAGGTCTACCTTACGAAAAATAACAAAATAATGGAAAAAATAATTTCCAATAGGGAACATTATCTATATTGGGCCATCCAGTATCATTTGGAATTTTTTATAGGTTATTTGTCCTCTTAAGATTATGACTTAACCATTGAGTAATCTTATTTTTACCTAAATCATTATAATTAATTTTAATAACATTAACTAAAACGTTCAGTAAAAAACTAAGTGAAAATTATTAGATATTATAAATTATGATGATTCAATATAATTATTCCACTTTTCTAATTTATAATAATCAAATTGGGAGAGGTTAATTTAAATTTATTCCCATAAATGGGAAGAAAACAAAACATTTTAAAGTAAAAATGATCAAGAATTTGTTATGTCTTCATATAAATATTTAATGTGAAATTTTTTCCAATATCCAATATTGGTTTAAATTATATCAAATATATGTAATGATAATTTAAAAAAATGATTATATAAACCAATAAGATTAAATATCACATTTGAATTAAAATTTAGTGTTTTTTCAGTCTTCATGAAAAAAACATATTAGAAAGAAAAAAATATTTAAAAACGTAAATATTGATATTAGAATTTCAAAATTGATTTTTATTATTTACTATATAATTCCTAAATATTAAAAAATTATATTTAAATATTTTCTCAGTTAAATGGTTGTTAAAATACCGTTTAGAAATATAAACCTTTTTATTTATAATAATAGATTTATTCTTTTCATATACATATTATTTATTTTTGATGAATATAATAAATACTGAAATAATTTATAATATATAAATTTAATTGAAAAAATTCATCAAATGTTTTTTAATATTTATTTGGAAAAAATCTGTTTGTGCATAGAAAAATAGTTTTCAAGGATATGTAATTTCATTGTATTGAAATAGTAATCAAATAAATTTATAACTAATTATTTAAAAAATGATTTAACTTATATAAATAAGTAAAAATATTTTAATAGCTCAGTTAATCATATTCACAACTTCCATTGCAAAAGCTAGGTGGCTTCTATAATGTACTTTAATAATGATATTAATAGTACATTATAGTTTGGTATGACTTGGCCTTATATCTAACACAATCAATCGTAGGGAATTATTATTATGTGTAATATAATCCAAACATATTATTCTATGTATCAAAAGCTAATATAAGTTTTTCATGAAGTGTGTGACTGGCCTGGTGTTGCATATAACAAAATATAAATGTATGCATTTTATATAAAAACCCATATTCAGTGTTGTGTGAAATGATGAATATTAATAAGATTATGTTAATTCAAAAATAGTATTTCAAAAAAATATTATTTTATTACTTTATACCCCATTAAAAAAATTTATCACTCTAAATTAATCCATGTTATTAATTTTTAACACTTTATGGTTCTTTTTCATAGAAACCCTCCTCGTAAAAAAGAATACTAAAAATTCCTATAAAAAGTAATTTTTGAACCAAAGAGGTTACCTTGAGTAATACCTAAATGGGTTTCCACATATATGAACATAGGTAGAATTTGAAAACATGAACATGGAAGATAAATCTATCAATTTAGTTCTGATGGAGACTGATAGAGGGTATACAGAGGAGAAATTAAACAATTAATGTCCAATAAACTCATAGGATTGAAAAGGGTCATCAGTATCCTGAAAAGTTATGATAAATTTCCAACATTTTACTTCAAGAACATTTACCTTAATTTTATGAATTTTAATGAAATTACATACTTACCTTATTTTAGGAAATTTATACTCTTTTTCATTCCTTGATCATTTTCATCTTCATCTCTCTTTCTAAAAAATTAAGGTGGGTTTTTAATTCCTAAAAAAATAATAGATCAAGAGATCCATAAATACAGTTATTGGTTATTCCATCATTCTTTATCAAAAAACATATTATCATGAGTTATGAAATATTCATAAATCATAAAATAGAGAGGTAATAATTTTAATTTATAAAACCTCTTTTGAGGTATAACATAAAACATGCCATAAATGGTTATCCTTATAACCCATTTAAAATATGGAAGTCCAAAAATTTAGAAATACGATCCCAATTAAAAAAATTGGATATCATTGATCCGGCATATGTCATAATTTATCTCTTGGATTTAACATACCAAAGATGTGAATACCATCATTATGTATTCTCTAGAAACATGGTAATAACATGAATTACTAAAAATCCATTATAAAAACATACATTTTTCTTATTATAACATCAATTGGATATATTCCATAATCCTAAAAATCATGTAAACTCTATCCAATATTGAACAACTAATTGTTCAACAAATACATTTTTAGTTACGAGGTAGTTAGTAACATTCCATTTGATTATTAAAATGAAACACATCATTATCTCATTAATAGGAACATATTAATGGATATCCTCAACTTAGTAAAGTGTTTCCCATAAACATAAACATTCTATTATATCACATTTCTAGTCAATCAGAACCATTCATCATATACTTTTAAATCCTCAGTGAAAAAAATAAATAAAACAATCCTTATATTATTCAGAATTAATAATATGTAAGTCCTAATACATAAATACATTAATTTTATAAAATTAATTATTGGAATAGAATTGGTCCTTACATAGATTAGAAGTAAAATAATAGGCCAGAGCATTGATTTGGGTAATTCATGTGTTCTCTAAAGATGATACATTGAACTCTGTAGTAATTCATCACTAGGTTACCCTTTTACGAGATATATACCATCTTTTAGTATATTTTAGGTATTCATCAGGGATTTCCCCCCCCCCCCCCTTATTGAAATATATAAAGATTAATATCCATTACTTTATGATCCTTATGATGTAAACATTTATAAGATTCTATATTCCACTTATTCTATTTGTTATAAATATCACCAAATTTAACATTATTTATCATCTATCACAATAGCAGATTCTCTAAAATCATGATAACATTATCTCTAATCATTATCCAATTTCCTCACTCATAATCCCCAAATATTCTTTCAAATTTAATGTTAAAACATTTATTTATGGTTCTATAATTTTAATAAAACCAAAAAACATAGAGTGAGAAAAAATTACAACACAGAAAAGACACATAATTATGAAAAATTACTTATTAGATTCCTAAAAAATGAAACTTGTGGTTATGCAAAATTGATGTTCATTTGCTGATAAAATTGATACTTATGTTCCTGAAATTGATGTTCTGGTGACTCATCCTCCTAAAGTTGACACTAATGTTTCTATTTCTGCTCAAAACATTCCACACACTCCTGTTGCTGACTCTGTTTTTCACATAGAGTCTCCTCATATTGCTGCAATCTGTCCGGTTAACAGGGTGGAGTTGACACCCGCTATTGACAAGCAGATTTCTGTTTTGTTACAACCTCTTTCTACAAATCATATTCCCACATCCTCTGATAAAGTCTTTATTCATGCTACTGAAACTTCCACGTATGCTTCTAATGTGAACACTTCAACTATTTCTATTTCACATGACATTTCAAAAATTCCCCAGGTCTGTACTGTACTCCAGGCCTTTACTGTCTTACCTCCGAATTCCACAAATCCTCCAACAGAACAGACTCCTGCTCAAGTAGATGTGAAAGTTTTTTCACTGGAAATTCCTGCCATTATTGGCACTCTAGTTTATGAACTTATTTAAAATTCTAATTTGAAAATTGATGCCTCTCCATGTTCTTAAACTCATGAGGCTAAACAAAATCATCCTTCCTACCCTATGGTGACGCGATCCAAAGTGAAGGAATGATCTGGAAAATCTAAAAAAAGAATGGTTCTAACCCAAAATGATAATAGAAATGAATTTTCTCTATTGGAATTGACAAGGATTCACCAACAATGATACCTCAACAATACATAGGAAGTTTTTAAACACTCATAATCCTTATCTCTTTTCCATTTTAGAACCTAAAGTTAACTTCAAAATGAACTTCATGATATTTGGTGGTCTCAATTACAGTTTTCTAGGCTCTTGTAAAAATGGTCCTCAAACTGACTCTATGTGGATCTTTTATCACAATAACTTACAAAATATCAACATCTTTAAAAATACTTAGCTACAAATTACCTGTTATTTCTTGTGGAATGGTGGGAATACTTTTTCTTCAATGTTTTATGAGAATAATAGATATCAAGATATAAGGGTTTTATGGCATGATCTTTCTGATATGGCCAACTTCATTCAGGTCCCTTGGGTTGTTATGGGAGATTTCAATGCCATTCTTAACTCTTGTGAAAAAATTGGTCCCTCATTTCTTTCTATATCCACAAGGGAATTTAGGTCGTCTATTGATGACTATATCCTTTTCAAAGTCACTCTCACTGGTGCTAAATATACTTGGTACAGAAAACACTAGAACAAAACGGTTTCCAGTAAGCTCGATAGGGATTTTGTTAACATGATGGTCCTTGATATTTGGGATAATATATCTAGTATAATTCTTCCTAGAAATAATTCTGACCATCATTCTATTCTAGTAAGCTTCCTTATGAATGAACGTAAGATTTTTCTTCCTTTTAAATATAATAATGCTTGGTCATCGAATCCTGATTGTGTCACTTTTATTCATAACACTTGGAACTCAATGAAACAGCATAAGGATTCCTTTGCCTGCATGTTCATGTTGAAAATCCTAAAATAGGCCCTTAAAGGATGGTTTAAATCTATAAAATCTCAAATTGATCTAGATATTTCATCTCTTGAAAATGATCTTAGTCGTTTCCAAACACAAATCCATAATTCCAGTTTTAATATGGATCCCCAATTGGAAGAAAATATATCCCTAACACATAATTCCTTTCTCACATTTAAGGATAATATTCAAAAGAAAATGTTTAGGGCTAAATGGATTTTAGATGGTGATCATAATACTAAATTTTATAATTCACTTCAATGAATCAGAAAGGAAAATCTTCTCATTTCTAAGCTTATTCATAATTATTTGATCATTGATTCTGAAGAATCCATCACGGATCATGTTATATTGTATTTTTACAACATTTTTAATGGCCCAGAGATAAATATTGATATCATATCTGATATTATTCCCTTAATGGTGGATGAAGGAGACAATGAATATCTTTTAAGCACTCCTCTTGATCATGAAATTAATGATTCAGTTTTTGGCCGTAATCCTGATAGTGCGCTTGGTCCGGATGGGTTCAACAATGGCTTCTACCAAAATCATTGGGACATTATCCAAAATGATGTTTGTAACCTGGTTAAGACCTTTTTCATTCATGGATCTCTACCTCATGGAATCAATTCTCAATTTCTATATTTAATACCTAAGGTTAAATATTCCTCAGAGATCCATCAATTCAAGCCTATTCCTCTCATTAACACTCTTTATAAGATCATTAACAAAATTATTGCGAATAGACTGGCACCTATTTTCAATAAAATAGACACATGAAATGAGTTTGGTTTTATTAAAGGAGGGTCCATTCAGGACTGTATTTTTCTTGCATCTGAATGTACTAATAGTCTAAATAAAAACACAAGAGGTGGGGTGTGTGGCCATCAAACATGATATCCAGAAGGCTTTTTACACCATAGACTATATCTCTATTTTCAAAGTCTTAAAAAATTTGGATTTCATGATTCATTCATTGGAAGACTTAAAAAAATTATTTCACTCTGCTTTTATTTCTATTCTGATTAATGTCACCCCTATAGGGTTTTTTAAATGCTCTAAAGGTGTCAGGCAGGGCGACCCTCTATTTTCCTTCCTTTTTGTTATTGCTGAGGATTACTTAAGCAGACTTCTCAATAATCTGGTTTCTCAAGGTCAGCTTAAGCCTATACAAGTTTCCAGAAACCTAAATACCCCTATCCACCTTTTATATTCTGATGATATCATCATATTTCTTAATGGGTATCAAAAGAACATTCCAGTCCTTATGCAAGCTCTTCATCACTATGATGAAGTCTCAGGACAAGTGATTTCCTGGAATAAATCGTATATTTTTTTTGGAAAGAGCTTTCCTGTAAGAAGAAAATATATCATTACTACCTATCATGGAATTAAAGAAGGCATCTTAACTTTCACTTACATGGGAATCCCAATATTTTGGGGTCTCTCTAAAGCATGATACATTGCTAATATCATTGATGAAATCATAAACCAACTCTCTACATGGAAAGTGAAATATCTCTTCGTGGATGGAAGAATATGTCTGGTCAAATCGACCATTGTCTCTAAAATTGTCTACTCTCTTAAGATATATAATTGGCATGTCAACATTTTTAGGAAAATTAATACTTATATTAAAATTTTTATCTGTATGGGTTGTATTCTTGAAAGGAAACTTGTCACTATCCCTTGTAAATCCTGTTGTAAACCTTTTGATAAAGGTGGAATTGGTATAAAAAATTTAATGTTGGTCAATAATTCTCTTCAAGCCCATCTTACTAGGTGTATTATTAATTGTACTCTCAAATATTCTGAATACCTGAACCATAGGTTATTCTCTAAACTCTTAAATGGGAATCTAAATTACAACAGCTCTTCGATCTGGATTTCTATTAGGGTCTCGTACCACATTATAATCGAAATTTCTAGATGGATGGTTAGTGCTGACTCTTCCATCAATTTTTTGTGTGAAAAATGGTGTGGTAACCCCTTGATATCTTTTTTACCATCTAATATTATTCCTGAAGATACTAGTCATTCTACAAAGGATGTTTTACATTTTTATAGACATGTCCTCCCTGAAAATATTGTGAAGATCATTGATAATCACCCCTTTTCTTCTAATGGTGACTTCCTTGATTTGGAGCCTGCTCCAAATGGCATCCTAGACTCTAAAAATTTCTATAAGCATAAATTTGCTGGAAATGAATCTAATTTTCAATGGGTTAGTCAATTTTACAAACCTTGTATCAAACCTTCTAGGCTCACCCTAATTTGGCGCATTGCTCATAATAGATTTCCTACTGAAGCCTGTTTGCAAACTTTTGGCACACAACTCTTCTCTAAATGTCACTTGTGTAATAAACACAGGGAAGATGTTGATCATCTCTTTTTTTCATGTGCGGTGGCCTCTACTTTATGGAATTATGTTCTTGAATTATTTAATTGCAGATGGCCTCTATCTGACTCTATTTGTTTGTTTCTCAAAAAATTCATTAGATATGAAGCCTCTCTTCAGGTAAAAAATCTTTTTCTTGCGGTAGTGGCAGAACTCCTACATGAGATCTGGTATGTTAGAAATGATCTTATTCATAATAAACACTCATTCAGTCTCAATTCAGGAAACTCTCATATTCTTATTTCGATTTATGAAGCTGTTTCAATAAAAAAAGACTGTTGAAACAACTCGGTTGGCGACTTTGAGATCCTTCGTCATCTCTTTGTGCCTGGAATTTTCCCAAAGACCAAAAGTTTCATTGAAGTATTCTGGAAATCACTGATGCTGGGATGGATCAAAGTGAACATCGATGGTGCTTCTAAAGGCAATCCAGGCCCTACCAGTTGTGGTGCCATCTTCAGAGACTCAGCTAGCCAGTGTTAGGGTTGCTTCTATGCTGAATGTGGACATTCTTCATCTCTGGAGGCTGAAATGCTGGGGGTCATCCATGCAGTCGATTTTGAACTTCAAAGAGGTTGGAGAGTGCTTTGTATTGAAAGTGACACTATCACTATCATTCATCCCATCTAGAATGGCATCATTCATCTTTCTTGGCAGCTCACCACACTTTGGATGAATTGTCTGAACTCACTTTATGGTATTGATTACATAGCTACTCATGTCTATCATGAAGTGAATGCTCTTGCAGATGCTATTACTAACAAAGGAATTCATCAGAGCATGACTTGTCTGGACACACTGCCAGCTGACTTATTATATTTTTTTGATAGAGGTTGTAAAAAAATCCCATCCTCCAGTCTTTTGTAATCTTTTGCTTTTCAATAAATTGTGCTTTGGTCTTTGACCAAAGCATTACCTTTTAAGAAAATATCACTATTTTTATCTAATCCTATCTTTAAATGGTTGACTAAAATGTTCCTTTGATTCTAACTATAGTGACCAAAGGTTAATATACATGGATAAAAATTCATTTAAGAGCAATGTTGAGAACATTATAAAAATAAATTCATGAGGACCATAATATTTTTGTATCGTTGTATTCAAGTACCAAAAATATTATAACTCAATAAAATATCTTCAATGTTTATCACAAAGATCTTATCATTTAATTCTTATAAATAAAACCTTTCTTCAAAACCTAGGGAAAGGAAACATAATAAATATGGTTTCATATATTCTCAATAAGGGTATGAAAAGAGATACAACATTATAACATGATAAAAATGGTATAAGAACATGTGAATGTCTTTTGAATATCATAACCTGCATATAAAATATCATATACATGTGTAATGACATAAAGACTTGAAGTTCATAAGACATGAATCATAAGGGGGACGATATCATAATTTATGGAAGCATGACATAGGAATAGGACAAGTAATTTTGGTAGACATGTAAGAATATAAATGGTTTCCATATTAGTAAATAAATTTCTTCCAAGACCATATTAGTAGAATTGGAACACATCCCGTACCATCAGGGTAGTTGTTGATCACTCATGTGAGCATAGTAGTTGTAATAGTTCACTCCCAAGAAAATTTTAACAGATGAATCAATTTACAGAACATAGTTCACTAACAATTAAATTAATGTTTATCTCATGAGATATATGTATTTACCCAATTCATTAGAGGGAGATAAATATCCAACATATCTCATAATGAAATCATGCATATGTTTTCTACATGTTTATAAAAAATTATATCACAATACATGAAATTAAATGGGTATCATAATCATGTAATCATATCATAGCCCATAGAAAAAAGATATGATTAATTATCATTTCATAAAATCATAAATCTGGAAAAGATATGGGTTTCAGAAGCATTTAACTGAGAATGTGATATGGGTTTCATAAACATATAAATGTTAAATAGTAATGGGTTTCCTAAAAATCATTCCATAAATACATAAATAATTCCGAGAAATAATATTAATGGAACCATTAGATAATTTACATAGAAAGTCTGGTGTAACACAAATATATTTCATCTGAGGTTGAGAATTATTTGGAAATAAACATTAAAAATAATTCCTAAGGAAATTATCCTTTCTTCATTGATAAATTATTTTTAAAACATAAATCCTTTTAAATTCTATTTTTGTGATGATAAACATGATATCAAATAATGTAATCTGTGAAACACTTTTCTATACCTTTTTCTTCAAATACAACTAATAAAATTTTTAAAATATTTTGCAATCTATTTTTCTTGTAAACATATTAAAGAAGATTGAAAAAAAATTTGAACATATGTTTTATTGAAAAATTATAAATAAATATTGAAATCATTTTGATACCATTTACTTTAAAATACATTGACAAAAAATTAAAATTATTGGAAATCTATTGGAATCAATTTCGTTGAAAATAATTTGAAAACATATAAGGATAATTGGGAACAATTTTTAAAACCATTTTATATGAATGTACCTTGAAATAAAATAAAATAATCTCTCAAATAATTAAAATCCTATTCATTAAAAATAACTATTTTAAAACATAAATTAAAGCTTTCAAAATCATTTAAAACACTTTTTATGAATATATAATTTCTGATAACCATTTTATTTGAATCATTTTAGAAAACATTTGTTTAAGAAACATTTGTAAATTTTTTCATTCATAAAAAGGAATGTAATAAATTAAAATGGAATCTTCAAAGGAAATATGATCTGGATGGATGATAAATCTATACATTCCAAACATTCCTTTCAAAGTGAAAAACGTTTTGAAAAGTTCATCGATCAGAAAATTACAAGAATAGTTTTTTAAATTTTTTTTGTTCAAAATGTAAAAAATGTGTAATTTTTTTATGTTTCATTATATAATGGTTGAATATTTATGAAAATATTTTTTGAGATCATGGTTTTGAATAAACACAAATTTCCATTTTGAGAGAGCGGTACAGTCAGACATCATAAAAATATAATAATAAATAGCATATATACCAAAAATATAAAAAATGGTACTAATACTCTCATATATCATTTCTATCTAGTGGAGAATAAAGTTAATTAGTGTTAATTAGTTATGGATCATAATATTTCATCAATGAAATCATTATCATAAAAATCTTGACAAAAAAGTGATTATTGGAATAAAATATTACCACTAGGTTACATTAAATCATACACCCCATGAAAGAAAATGAAATTACATAAAGCTTAAAATATCCTTAAAATAACGGTATTCATAGTATGAAATATCAAATTGAATTATATAAACCTTCCAAAATATTTTAGGTTGATAACAAAACAGTTTTCTCAATGAAGGAAAAATTAGGAAGAAACTATCTTACAAATTTGATAACATTTGAACTATAAAACCTCCTGATGTAGAGATAATAAAATGGATATGTAAATAAAAATAAATTTAATAATAAAAATAATCATAGAATACATTCATGGTCACTATATATGCCACACAGAATAAAAGAAGGTGAATAATGCATATGTCTCACAAAAATAAAAGTGACACTAGAAATCCTTTTTTCCTTTTCTCTTGACTTTATTTGTACATGTTAAAACCTCATATATAATATATAAAATATTATTATAAATATACTATAGGACCATATATCTATATATAATTTAATATATTATTAAATTATGAATTTATATTACCCTTTTCTAAACAATTCCATGTTAAAGCAGCGTTTTGGGTTATAACCTCTTTGTTTCTCGTATGTGGTTTTACATGTTATTATTTATACACATACATAGATCATGATTACATATGTATTAAAAAAATTATGAATATATAATAAATATTAATTATGTAATAATTTATAACTATTTATAATGATATATATATGCAATTGAATACACCTTTCATAGAGACGCCAGGTCGTACATATGCTTAATGAGGTTTTCATTTTATTCTCGTATGGAAAGAAATAGAAATGAAATATATGTATATATATAATAATTAAATATGAATTATTATAATATATAAATCATATAAATTTACTAATCTTATATTTAATATATTTAATGTATAGTGTGAACGAATCAAAAATCATTGTGGAGGTGGTACACAACACCTCCACAAACAAATTTATCGTAATTACACAAAATTTAAATAATAAATGTATGTCTTATAGAAAAATTTAATAAGAATAAATACATCATAAATATTATATATATAATATAAAAATATATTATACATCACAATTCCAAACAATGTGAGTTGATAATGTAAAAAACAACAACATAGCTTCATAAGGTAGTATTGAATAGTAAATAAGAATGATATGTTTGATACCCCTTAGATGGAAGTGTGTTTAAATGTAGGTCAAACCGTTAAAATAAATAATATATCAAAATGTTTTACATTACGTGGTAATTGTATATTAAAGTAATAAGAATACTTTGGGGTGGAAATTGAAAATAAAACAAATGATCTTGAGGAAGGATATTACCTATTCCTTGGGAAATTCCTCACAGTTTTTCACCCTAAGAGAATCAGTGGTTGGATTTCTACACAATGGGATACTCTTAGGTTTATGGAATGTTTTCTGAGAGGATATTTGAAAATTTTCTATATGAAAAAATTTTTCTTGAGATGTTTGAGGGTGAGTTCCCATTTATAAAGGAAGAGTCTCATTCATTTAAATAAATAGTTAAAGATTATTGAGAGGTCACCCTTAAATAATGTGAATCGAATAGTTGTTAAATTATATCTATTTTGGTACATGGTATATATGTGTGTAGAAAATGGATTTTGGACATGTTTATAGGTTATTTGGCCTCTTAATATTAAGGTTTTACCATTAGGTAATATTGTTTTTACCATATCTATTGAAATTAATTTTAAATAATTTCATTAATAATTATGGTAAAAATTAAAGTCAAACATATTAGTGATTTTAATAATTACTATTCCAATTATGGAATCTATTTGAAAAAATTATAATCATTGAAGTGGAAATTAATAATTTAATGGTAATCATGGAGATGGGCGACAATGTGTGTTTTTCAAGAAAAAAAACATTTTTCTTTGTTTTTATATATAAATTTAATCTGAAATAGTCTCTAATAACACACATTTGTATAAATGATATTAAATATTATAATGAAACAATAAAATAGAATTATAATTTACTTTAACTATATAAAAAAAGCATACAAAGAAGAAGTTTTGAATTAAAATTAATTATTTTCACAGTTCATAAAAAATGAAACTTCTCATAAAAATAAAAAAATTACTGAATGTAAATAACGACATTCACATTTCAAAATTGTATTTTTTAAATAAAAATTATTAAATTTTCAATATTTTGATATAAAAATGGTTGTCCATTAAAAGGATATAAAAATAACTTTTAGAAAAAACATCATTTTTATTAACAAAATTTTATTTATTCTTATATTATTTATATAATATCTAATAGATGAGTATCAAAAATATTTATTGAATTTTTAATATTTGAATTTATTTTAAAATATTTATCTAAATTTTGTTTAATTTAGTGGGATAAAATTGTGTTTGTTCATCGTAATATATTTATGTTTGAAAAATATTTCATTTTTTCTCAAATAGTTTTTACATTCATTTATAACAATTTGATAACCAAAAGAATAATTTTATATACATATTTAAATAATTTTTTAAAAAATTATATAATCTTATATGAATCATCCAATCCAATGGTTAGGTTTTAGATATAAAAATATTATAACAATAATTTTAATATTATATTGTAGTTATATAAAACAGGGCTTTGTGTGTGATTCCTTCTATAGAAGGGAGCCAGTATTGTGTGTAATGATAACCAAACATATTTTCGTGTCAATCCCCAACTAATCTATGTGTTATGTTTTGACAAATATGATCTTTTTTTTGTATATAACATAATTCAAAAATATTAATTTTATATAAAAAACAATATTCAATGTGGAGTGAAGTGTAGAATATTAAACACATTAAATTAATTTGAAAAAATAGTTTCCAAATTATTTGGGTGCTAAAACACTCTTCTGAGGTAATTTAGTGAGTGCATTCCATTCCAATGAGACATTAGCCACAACGGGCCCATAAAATAAATCCAAATAGGAAACAATGGATCTCATTCATAGAGTCGAGTATAGGCTAATTCTCAATAAAATCATTCATTAAAGGGTTTACTGATATACCCTCATATAAAAGTGTACACCACAAGAATGAATTTTTTTGAAGTAAAACATTAGACATGGTAATGTTTTCATATTATTTATCTTACCTTAGGTTCTTCATTATATTTCTCTAATTATCTTATTTCACATCCTTACTCTATGAGAAAAATAATAATATATTATATTAAAACAACTATAATAGGATCAAGGTAATCTCTATAAATTATATTCATTAAATCCATTCAGATATCTTAGGAATTAGTATGACTATATTGAATCACTATGAACTCAAATTTTATATGTCATGTATGGATGTAGTCTTCAGAATATCCTATTTTATGAACATCAATTGGTGATATCCTAAATTAAGATCAATTTTGGGAAAGCATTGAAATCTACATAGTTGGTAAAATAAGTCATCAATAAAGGGTATAAGATTCTTGTTCTTCATAGGGATCCTATTATATTCTCAATAATAATTGTTGAGTTACATTATTCCATATTTATTCTTATATACAAAATAGGTGCACCCAAATTTACAAATTTTTCCTAATTAATACATTTTTGAGATTATCATGGTATTTCTTCTATAATTCAAAAAACACATCATGGTCTTTTCTATATGGATTCATAGAAAAAGGTTTAGTACCTCGTATGAGTTTACTAAAAATTTCAAATAATTATTCAATTTAAAAATTTAAAATTCATCTAGAATGAAATAAAAATCACCCCATAATAGAAATATTTGAATGTCGATTATCTCCCCATACATCAGAAATAAACACCCCATTTAAATAGAAATCACACACCATCGAATGAATTTAATTTTCCTCGGAAGTTCCATTTTCTAATCACACTGATGAATGATCTATGTTTGGTTCAAAATATTAAATATAAATCCCCATAAATGGGGATATATATGGAATTTATGTATATAATACGATTCCATGACCAAAATAACAGCTAATTTAAATAGAGGAAGAATGGAATGAGATTCTAGTAAGTCATTCCCAGAAACATGAAATGGAGGAGAATGATAGACGTGAGGTGCAATAATTGCACCATTAGGAATTTTTTCCAAAACTAAAAAACTAATTTTTTGGTGTTATAATGATAAAATAAGAAATTTATTTAGATTTAAGAATATAGGAAGATCCAAAATCAAATAAGACTTTTCAAATACTAGAGTGGATGGTATATGTAGCTTTCCCCATGTTGTTATTTTAAACATCATCAAAAATAGTGATCACATGAGATTTCCCTTTATCCATTTACATATGAGGTTATTACCATCAATCATCATCACTAACCATTTTATTTCAAAACTAGTAAGAATTATTCCAATACTAATTGAATTTAAAACATTGGAGTGTGGGTGGTTCTTTTTTTATAGATTTATCTATATAGGAAATATTATATAAATAATTCCCATCACCCTAGAATAAGATACCCAGATAACCATCATTTTTACACTTGAAACATTTACCAATTATATTACTTCAATTTTCCCTATGATTCTTTCCACACATAGATCATAAAGTAAGGCTCATTTTATTCTATATATGGATTTAGAATTACATTTTAATTCCATTTAACTTTTTTATGAAAACTATTTAATTGATGAGTAAATCATTTCTCTCTCTCCCACTTGAGAGAAAATAGAACAATTTAATAATATCAATTTTATTTCGTTATAGAGATATCCATTTATAGATATGGTTCTATGCCACTCAAAAATTAATCAATCTTACATTTTGGAAATATGGTAATACTAATATCGTTCCTCTCATGTTTTAGGAATATTTACCCATAAGTAGAAATAGATTAATCATTACTCTTGTTTTACTAATGAAATTAGTAATCTATTTTTTATGAAGAATAAGATAAAAGTAAATATTGAAAATTATTATTTTAAATTCATCCCAATCATAGTTTCAATTTAATCTTATTCTATCACGTTCCTGAAAAGATTACACCAAAAGTATTCATCGTCTTAGAAATGATAAAAAAATAACATTTCATGTTCCAAATACTGGAGAATAGAAAATAAATATATTTTTGGTACATATCCCTTATTAAATAAATAGTGTTTTAGCCACCCCACTAAATGATGCTGGACCTTTTCATCTTAAGGACCCAATAAAACATCATTTTATCCTTTTCCCAATTTAGATGTTTATTGTGATTCAAATATTAAAAATGTTTTTTATCCTAGAAAGATGATTTTTCATTATAAGTCCCAAGAGAATTTATTTTTCAAGATTAAAATTAGGAAATTTTCAATCACATTCATCATTTTCATTATTTTTTTCAGGTTATAGATATTGACTAAAATAAAAGACCATATTTTTTCCAAAAACAATCATAGTGGGAATCCAAACAATCTTGAAAAATAATTTATAATTTTTATAAATCCATAATCCTTTTTATATGAAACCTCTTGTTAAACCATATCCACTCAAGATCATTACTATTACATTATTATTTTCTCACTTATATCCACATATATTTTTGGTTCTTACTAATGTTTTCATATCCAAGTTTCCAATGGTTTATCATTCATTTATATAATAGAAACTATAGAAACACATAATTTTCATACATTGATATTACATCTGAGTAGACGAATATGTGTTACTCAACATTTTGATCCAATCCATAATTCTTTAGTTCTATTATAATTAAAATAATTAAAAAAATATAAAATAATTATTTAAATATCTAATCAATCTCTCAAATTTTTATTTCTAATTTCCTACCATCATTGATATATCATACTTAATAACATTCTCCATAACTTGTAAAAATAAAACATATGAAAATGGTCTTCACAAATTCCCATTAAAGAAAAAAAATAGAGGTATCAATATTAATGTAAGAATAACATAAACATATGTGTATATAAACATGATCAGAATTTTTGAGAAACTTACATTGTATATCAGCGGTAATAATATTAAATCATGACATAAATTGTGACAGTTCAAAAGAAATGAGTAATAATGGAATCATAGAACATGATTAGTGAAATATTAATGTAGTAATATGACATAGAATATTTCCAAATAGACATTCATATAAATCAATTTCATTATAAATCATGGATAATTTACTAGTATAAAAAATTGTTTTTTTATTCCGTAAACCATCATTGTAGTTAGGGTTAACTATAAATACTATCATTGTGGACAATTTCCCATAAAGAATGGGGTCAGGTAACCATTATAGTACAGCTTATGCCATGAGAAATTAATATTTACCCACTTCATTAGAAGTAAATTATAATGAACTGACCGCGGTTTCCCTCAAACATGGCACCCAACTCGATTTGTCACACACACGAAGGGCATTCCTTGTCCCCACAGGTAGGTGACAAGAACCCGTGCATCAAACGAAAAAGACAAGTGAATAATTTCACCCTACATGATAAACCTCTTGGAATATATATATATATATATCAATAAGAAAATGGATAGTAGAAGGAAAATATATATATATGCCATAATTGAAATAAAATGAAAAAAACAAATGAACTATAACTATCACAAACAAAACTCGAGTCGACCATGAGCTGGTCACCATAGCCATTTGGCAACATGTGTCGAGGCGCGTTCCCAACCCACCTGAGATATGTCACAGACCGGCGCTGGTGACTAGATCTGGAGAATATTGGGTTTGGTTCGTGACAAAATGGTACAAGATCCTTGTTCTTATTATTGGGGTTTTTAGTATATAGATATTATGAATTTCGGGATTTTATAGGAAGGTGTTGGAAGGGATTCATGGGTCCTTTCTCATTCAGAACCTATAGTTTCCTTAGGTAGTCTCGAATTTGAGACCCGTGTCTTTGTTTTGGATTGAGACAAGGCAAAAGAGGCAACCATGTGACACATCGTGACCTCACTTGGAGTAGTTACCCATGTGGTGTCTGAGAGAATGAATTTAGATCCTCTTTGTTTTTTACGCTTACCTGGGGCATGGATCACTACCATGTCTTCGAGTTATGTGTAACTAATAGTTCATATTTCAGGTAGTTCTTTGTTTGTTGTACTGTGTTTGGTTCTGGTTGGTGTCAGCATGCTTTTGGAAATGGATATAGAGTTTTTTAAATGTAAATTTTTTCTCTTAAATGATTCTAAATTTGTAAAGTGAGTTTTAAAATTGGATATGTTTTAGTAGGTTTTTGGGTTTCAATGAGGAAAGATTCTATCCTTAGGAAACCTTTATGGAATCTCACATGTGTGTGGATGTGTACGGTAAGTTGGGGGGATATTTTTATGGGTGATGTGGATGTAAATGGGTATACACACATGTGATGATCCATAGGATTCCCTAGGAGAATATTAAAATATAAAGTTCTTGTAAATATGGTCTTCATTAGGGAGTGGATTTTCATGGATTCTAAAAAGGGATTTTTGTATTTAAAAAATGTCCTTGGGATAAGGAAGTCCTGAAATTTAAATGAAAATGGTGATTATGGAAAAGAATGTTTTGGTTGTGTTTATATTCTATTGGATTCCAGGACACTTGTCATGGCATGGGGTGTTCTTTTTTACTATGTTTTTCTTGTGTCATGTTTTCTTTTTGTGTTTCTTGTGTTGTTTGGAATATTCCACTCATAAAGGTAGCTATTTTTAACGATGTGTAATGCCCACATTTTGTTTCCATTAAGTGTCATCTCCATTTGAGGTGTGGGAGGTCTATTAGTGGTGTGGGGATGAGTTGGGGTAAGTAGACTGTGTCTTTGGGTGGGTAGGAAATCCCTAAGATGTTATGGTTCATGCTATTTTGGGTTTGTTTAAGGGTTCAATTTGGGACTAGTGGAGGTTTGTGGTCTTATATTCGTTAGAGTTGGGGGATTAGTTAGTGATAATTGTTTTTTGTTAAGGTTCCCTATCATGTGAGGAGTGAGTGCAGGAGGAACCTTCCTTATGAGGTTATCTTTATTGATCCTAGAACCTATTTATTCAAGATACATTTAGGTGTGCCATCAGAGTAGACAGTTGGGGCATTCTCTGTTGTTAGTTTGCATCTCTCCAATGTCATGTCATCATTGTGTTCGTTCGGGTCACCAGGGAATGTTCTGTGGGAAACATCATTCATCGAAGGAGCTCTGATTCGAGGATTCTTGTTTCTAGCATTGATCCATATAATGCTTTACCCATCATAGCCCCAACCTTAGGTCTTAGTTTAAATCTCACACATAATCAACATGTCAGAGGCATGTAGGACACTTTCTTGGTTTATTTTTTCTTCATGGTATAAAGACATATAGGGTTCCCTTTTTTATTGTGTTCCTGTAACTGAAGGTTCAACTTTTGTGGTGATAGTGTAATGAAATTATCCTTTTGTGATAATAGTAGTTACATTTTTATGAATGTGTCCTCTAGAATCATTAGTTTTTAATAAATGATTTTTTTCCCCTTGGGTGGTATGGTGTTTGTTTTTTTAGTGATCGTTTGGAGATGTGAGGTGTGGGGGAGTTTCTATTGGTGTGAGTTATTCATAGTACTGGTGGGGTTGTTATAAGGAGTTCATAATTTCGGTTCACCAGTATGTCTGGTGGCCTTGTAGTGGTTTTCCGTTTAAGACTTTGTATTCATGTTCATCCCATGTGGAGAACTCGGTATGTTCTGTTAGTAGTTTCCATGTTTTCCACCCTAGGGTAGTGTGTATGAGTTCAAAATTCTTGAAATAGGGGAATTATTATGGTGGGGAGAACCCTCTTGTGTTCTCCCTTATTTTATTCTATGATTTTTCTTAGTGTTAGTCAGGTGTAACATGTAGAGAGAATACTCATCTCAAGGATAATATTTTTTTCCAAACGGTTTTGTTTGGGAATTGAAACGCATTTTGGTTTTCTTTTAGATGGGTGAATTTTGCGGGGAAAAAGTTTTCTAGTTGTTAGAATTGTCACACACTGACTTTTTATGTTATTTTACTTAATTATTTCATGGAATCAGTTAGACTTGTCAAAGTGTGGGATGAGTTCATGTTTAATTATTTTGATATTTGATAATTTTTATGGGTTTCATACCAGTGCATAGGCAATGCACAGTTGGCGGTAACTAGGTCCTCGTCCTAGATTCCCATGTGGTTACCCATTACCTAAAATAATAAAACTACATGAGAATGAAATAATTTAAATGTTTAAGACATAATAGTAAGAACCTTATTGTGTAGATAAAAATGTTTTTCATTAAAAATTTTAATGATTTCATTAATATTAAAGTATCAACAAATATCATTTTTATTTGGTTGTTATTAATTTTTTTCATTATTTTAAAAAATGAGTAAAATTTTGATTTATCATTATTATAATTTTTATTTTTATTACTAATATTATTATCATTATGAAAATTAATTGTGTTGTTATGATTATATAATTTTTAATATTATTAAAAATTTAGTCATTAAAAATTTATTATTATTATTGTTATCTAAATTGTTATAAAAATTAAAATATTTATTATTATTTTTGACACAAATTTTTATTAGTATTTGTTATTGTACTTATTTTTTTCTTTTAATCTCTTTTTTTCGTTTTACCCATCACGCACACTCCCATTATTCCCATCATGCACACTCACTCTATTTTTATTCATCCTTACACACACATATCTCTCCCTATCTTCTTCTTTTTTAATTTTTTTACTCCCCATTACCTCCCTCTCTCCACTCATGCCTCTCTCAATTCACACCTCCCTACTTTTATTTATCCCTCACACATCCTGCCTCATTCCCCATGAATTCATTTCTTTTTTTATTCCCTCTCCCCAATAACCCACTCCCCTTATTCTCCCAGGAACCCCCCACCCCCACTAATTCATCTCTTTTTTATTCACTCCCTGTAATCACTCACTCCCCTTATTCTCTCATGCACCCCCATTAATTAATCTCTTTTTTTAATTCCCTGTCTCCAATCACCATTATACCCTTATTCTCTCACACCTCTTATATTTTTTATCTCATGCGCTAACCCCTTCCCCCTTCCTTCATACACCCCTATTCCTCTTACCCCCTCACACATGCCCTCCTCCCCTCTAACGCTTCCTTAGGCAGCCTATCCTCCCAATGATGATTCCTTCCGGAGTGTTATCATCCCTATATTCTCCCATACTCACTCAATTTTTAGGGATTCTATGTAGGTTTTATTGATGGACAATACTTAAATGTTAAGTTTAATATTTATCTCAGGTTTCCATTGAATTTAGGGTGTGTGATTTGCCTGTGGTCCATTGATCTTCCTTCTGTTGAAGTTTCATTCCAATCACACATGGTTTTAGTAGGTATTTCCATGTTTTTCTTCCCTAAATCATGTCCTTTGATGATTGGTATTTTAAATAAATTAATAAACTAGTTTCTCAACTCTATGTCACCCTTGTTTAAATTATTATAGAAATTTTGAATGTATTTGGTTTTTTAAAAATAGATGTTAAATGATTTTTTTTGTAAATTAAAAAGGCATTGGGGTACCTAGGAAGCTTGTTCGAATTGACATTTTTCTTTTAATGAGGAATTTGGGTTTTATGAAATTTATAGTGATTATTATGTTTCAATGATATTGATTGTGAACAAACATGGTTCGGTGCATATGAATTGGTTATGATGTTTCTTGGTTACTATGTCGAAAACACATTGGTAAGGATTTAATGGCTTCCATGTTTTGTTTTGTGTTATTTAATAATAAATTGAATTTGTGGAAATGGTTTTATTGTAAATGTTATTGTATGGAAATGTTTTTTGGGAAACCCTTTGGATGTGTGATGCACCATTAGATATAGACACATCAATGGGTGCATTAGTTGCTCAAATGGATGTGACTCCAATTGAAAATGAGGACATGAAATCGTATTTTTATTAAAAATGTTTCTTCCACACAATGGATCTTCAGAATAAAAAGGATAGGGGTTCATTGGGAATTTTCAATGGATGGGTTTAAATTTATTCCTCATGATTTCGGTCCATTTTTCCATGAATTTTTTTTGGTGTCTGCATTTGAAACTATGTTCAAGTTTGGATCTTGGTGTGGGTTTTGGTGAATCTTTTCTTAAGGGATCATTAGGCTTTATAAATTTAAAAAGGTCTTGGTAAGATTTTTTGGGTAAATTAATTTAGATATACTGATTTAAATGTATTTTTGGCACTTTTAACCCATGGGTAATGTTTATACTAACTTTTAGAATAGATTTTGTTTTGGTGAAAGTGTATGCCCGGTTGGAAACATTGATCATTTTATGAAATGGTTTAAATGTTAAATCGTATGGAGGCCCGGTTGGTACCTTCATGTGATATGAAATGTATGTATATAAATATGGGGGAGCTTTATCAGATTCATATCCCTCAGGGGTTATCATAAATTTCTATCAATTTTTGGGGTAGGCAAGTGCAGTGAGATGAGTCTTGCGTGCAAGGGCCTCCTACTTACAAAGTATTACTATAACCACCATGGGGTCCTAGTGATCTTATAGATTATTGATTGCGGGTTACTCACCAGACCCGATTAGGCGGGTTGGTGCCCCAAGAAGATAGAGGGTCCATGTAGGATTTTCCCTGGATTTTGATGCAAGAGAGATCATTGGGTTATAAACTATGGGTCTTCTCCATAGGCCAGTAGGTGGTTCCAAACCAAGTGCATCTAGGGGTTGTCTAGTGATTTTCAGTATCTTCCATGGTTACTGCTTGTACTGATTGTGAAATTTCTGCTACACTAATTTATTCTTAGCTTGTATTGTTTACCTGTCTCCCTTTTGAAAAACCCTGATATTACATGTTTGGTTTTGTTTATAAAATGTTCAACTATTTTTTAGATAATATATGTCAATACTTGGTTATCATAATGGGAATGAGGTGTTATTTTGTTTAAATGGGAAAGACATTTTTTCATAATCGTATTTTCAACCTTGTGTCAGTGAACAACAACGGGTTAGGAAACACATGGATTTTGTTGTTACTTTTTGAATACCTGCTTATGTGGGGGAAACATTGGGTTTGTGGTTGGAGGTGACCAATGGGTCACACAGAGATTGTTGCAGAAGGGTCTTGTTTCTAGTTTTGTTCTTTTTAGTGTTACTTTGAATCTGGATTGCTTCATTGTTTCTTTAAGATACAATTGTTGTTTTTTTCGTAATCTCTATTTGTTATATTTATTTATCTGGTCCTAGTTTTGCCTCTTGGAAATAAATCATTCTCTCTTTTATAAATAGATTCCTGACATCGGTTTCCATCCTGGGGGGGATTTTGAACTCCCCTAGGGATATGTTGCGGACTGTCTCAGGTGACTGGCTCAAGGTTGACTTGGGATTGGTTCAAGACAATAAAAATATATAAAAACTCCAAAAGAAATGTTCGACTGCATGAGGCTCAAAAATAACATCTAAACCAATGATGGAATGGACGAACTCCAACCATCTCACCATCAGTTACCCATCCCAGCTGACATGAACCTCACAACCTCACTATGGTTCCCTGTCTTTCCCAGCAATTAATGAAAAACAAAGGTCTATAATCCATTAAAAAAGTGCATAGGGTTCTAACTAATAGGAACATTAGGATCCCAACTTAGTGTTCTATAGTTATTCTGTGTATAACAAATCATGTATGATAATTTCTTAAAATAAAACACTTCATGGTAAGTATTAATGATGTTTTATTCAATACATAGAAAAAATTTCAATTTCCATGGTCCAAATCAAAATCACGTATATCGGTTTCAAAGGATATTTTTCATTTCATTTTCCAAAAGAAATCCTTATCAAGGATAACTCAGAATTCCAATAATTACACATTATAAAAACATGTATCACACACCACAGAATACTATATTTCTAGGCAGCAGACTACTAGTATAATAAAAATCGTTAGCAAAAATCCAATTCTAGAACAATGGGCCTAGGAAGTAGGGGATTACCCCATGAGTAAACCACAAAAAATGTCAATATTGGTTCCCTTGAACAATATTCTTTAGAAATAAAGGTAAGGCCCAAGACAAACTTCCTTGATAATCACTAACCAAAAGAGGATGGACTCAAGCTAAACCTTCCACCTAATTACCCAAGGTATCCCATGTTCTCTTATTTGGAAACACATTTCAATACCTTGATAACCACTCAAAACCATTTATAATATATATGTCAAAATCAAGGGAAACCATTTTTCAATGAAAAGCCTATTGAGTCAGGACATGTTTTCACATTGCCATTGATCGTTTTGTTTTTGAAGTCACAAGTTACTTATTATTTTATTTGTTTTATTCACATCATAATCAGTTTTATCATAATAAAATATATTGTAATCATATATTGTTTTTTTACAATCAAAATCACAGATCTTGATTTCCATAATAACCACACATGTTGTTTTTCTACAATGTAATTTTATGTTGTTTGTTTTCAATTGTAACCACTTAAATTGGTTGTCATTGTATCTACATAATTGTTTTTACAATCATTACCAAATTTTATATTTTCATAATCATGCATTGTAACTATGTTATGAATCGTATTCATATTATGCATCACAATCATGAATCATAACCAAGTTTTGTATTGTACCATAATCTTGCATCATAACGAGGTTAATTACTATATTGTAATCATGAATTGTAACCAGGTTATGTATTGTATCATAACCATGCATCGAAACCAGGTTATACATCGTAATCATAAAGTGCCTCGTAGCCATGTTATGAATCATAACCATGATGTGAGTTTTATATATGTTAATCATTGTAATTGTATAGTAATCACGGTATGTATTGTAACCACAATATGTATCCTAATTATGATACAAAATGTAAATTAGTAATTAATTGTACTCATTAAATACATTTAACTCATGTCTTACTTCAATACCACATACATGTTTCAACTTACTCATTCCATCATACTACTGTGCTTATTGTTTTTTAACAAATACAATGTCATCGTATTAGTTATATTCCAATCAAAATGATGTTGTGCATTATATTTTTGATCATTGTAATGCCAGGTCTCCAAGTCCCTCTGAATTTTGCAGATAAATATGACAATTGGAGGAAATATGACCATTGGATCCGGAGGTCTATAAATAGGAGGTCATTCTATCTAGAGAAAATAATGTTTTCATCAATCTTGTTTTAGAGATGGGCATTGTGAATTTTCTATTGCTACGTACTAAAGAATTTAAGATACAAGACAAGAATGACTTGTTCTATGTTATTTTATTTCAATAAGATCTTTGTTTTTATTTGTGTGACCGATCATTTTGATAACGATCGAGGGATTTCATGGATAGTAAGACATGTTTTCGATCATAATATAGAGGGATTTAATGTGTTTGAAAGATATAAGTGATGATTACATTTTTAATTGAGGGCTCTCGTGGATAGGAAGATAGTCACATTGATCATCGTATCAGGAGCTTACAAAGGTAGTGGTAAGATAGAACTTTTATTCTAGGTGAAAGGAAACTCTACTCATTGGGATAAAATAATTGTGATACATTTATATTTCAGATTCTATTTGTAATAGAAAGGGAATCATTTTGTTTTTTCATTCTATTCATATTATTTTCAATTGTAGTTGTTTCAATTACGATTCATTCATTATATATTTTATTAAGGGGTTATATATGTTTTATGGTAGAATAATTTACATTATTATTACTTTGATCATTATTTTCAATTCAAATAAAATTTTATTTCATTTCTAGTGGTATTACATAATATCATATCCATCAAATCCAAGACCCATATGGTTATTTGTATTTTTTGAAAATTTAATATGTTTAAGACCTCTTAAAATAAGTTCTTTCTAATGAGTTTTACTACTAATTTTTTAATCCTACAATTTACCCTCTATTGGGTTGTGCCATCTCATATACACTTACATCTATATTATGATCCTATAATTGGTATCAGAGCAGGTTTCCATTGATTTGTTTACTTTATTTATTTCATTTTTATTACAATTGAATATATTTTACATATCTTTTTCTATTATTTACTTACTACACTAATATCTGGAGTGGAAAATTATTGTTTTATAATATGACAAGAATGAATATTTGATCAATTTGAAACCTAAACCAAACCATACCACCTATTTTTTATTGGTATGATTATGAGTACGAGTGAGATCAAATTAGGACTTTTGACATTAATGCTGGTGTGGACATTTTTGAAAAGCTTATAAGTGACTACAAAAAACAGATAAGGAATTTAAAACCTTCACCAACCAGAGAAACTTGAATATAAAACAAATTACATGGTATGAAATACTATTTTTGTGGTATACGACCATAAATATATATAGTTATATATCTTCGCGGGAAGAATCAAATTCTATCTCGAAGAAATTGGTTGTCACAAATTTAGGTACATCTAATGTTACAGAATCAACAAGATCCATGTTCTAAGATGAATATCTTGGTTTTTTTTGTTGAGTCAATAAATATTCCTTTTAACATTTATATTCGTCTTTGTTTTTAAAATCAAAACAAAATTATCTTAAGGAAAATTATATTTCTATAAGAATTATTTTCATAAGGGGAATTTCCCTTTTCTAAATAATTTTTTAACCTTACCATGGTTTTCATTGCGTCATTTTATAAAATATCAAAAACAAACTAATTTTTTTAAAAGTTCAAATATTAAGAAATTGGTATAAAACATCATAATATTATATTTCAATAGATATAAAGTCTTCTTTTTTAGACTCTGAATTCTCAGAAATCCAGACTCTGAATTATTTGAAATTTAGACACCAAATTATCTAAATTAGGAATCTGAATTCTCTAAAATTTTGACTCCAAATTTCTCAGAATTCAGACTCTGAATTTCTCAAAATTCAGACTCCTAATTCCTCAAATTCAGAATCTAAATTCCTCATAATTCAGACTCTAAATTCCTTATAATTTTGACTATAAACTCTTTTTAAAACCATATCCAAATGTCCATATTTTCTAAAATATTATTGTTTAGACATTGAGTTATAATTTTCATTATACTTTAGATGTTACGATTTGGTTAAGCTAGTTTTTCATTACACAAGATTTTGTGACAATAATATAATATTGTGAAATTTTTGTCTAACTAACTGTTGGTTGAGTGAAACATGTACAGGTCCCTCTGACAAACAAGGAAAAATTTGACTGTTGGAGGAGGGAGCTGTACATTGAAGTCAGGCATATAAATAAGATCTCATTTGTATGAGCTCATAATCTGTCGTTAGATCTAGAACTTTGATGTTGTGATGATTTGAACTTATTTCTAGACAGATAAAGATTCCCATTCTTTGTGTGTTTCATGAACATCTTGTTCATCCATAACCAACTTGTTCATATTGCTTTGTGCGACTCCAGTTTTTGCAGAGTACAATCAAGGGATTCCAGGGATAGGAAGACAGAGTTCCCAAATACATTAATGTTAGAGGGATTAAGGGAATAACAAGATATATTCTGATATTTCTATTGAGGGGATACCCAGGTGTGGGTGATACAATTTTTGTTGAAGGTATAAATGAAGGGAACTATATCCAAGGTTTATAGATACCATACTCTTTGGTTTAAAATATTTCCTAATAGTTATTTTCTTTTTTCATGTTTTATTTATGCATTATTTTGTTTAAGAAAGAAAGTATATATTTATTATAATTTCTTATACCTTACTTACTCTAATTCATAAGATTCTATACACTTTAAGGTAGAATATTTCTCTATGAAAATTATTCTTTTTTTTCATTTCTATATTAATATATCCGGACGCAAAGAAATTTTGTTACATAAATTAAGAACCCAATAGGGTTTTTGAATTTACATTGTTTACCTTTTTTAAACATAGTTTTCCTTAATGTTAAAAACAAAAGTTTTTTAAAATTACAATTCACTCCCCCACCCAACAAATTGAAATTGAGAATATATATACAGTATTTCAATACTATAATTGGTATCAGATGAAGTTACTTCAAAATAATAATACTTTTCCCATGATTGGTATCTTTCTCAGCATTAGTTGTTAATTTTTACTCTCTAATGTTTCCATACTCAAATTTCCTTGGACAATATTTTTTCACTACTAAAGATAATATTATTTAGATAATCTCTCCCAAATTATCTTACTCAGATAACAATTCCTAGTTTATATTTCATTATTTTTCTTAATGTTTTCATATATACATTCTACACTAATATATTTAGTGGACAAAAATTTCTATCTTATTAAAAATGTAAAGAATAAATGTTGGTTCAATAGAAAATAAAAATCCTACAAGACCACCTATATCTGATGGAAATTATTATGAATATTGGAGAGATAGGATGAATAATTCTATTATCAACACTAGATTTGATAATTTTGAAATTCCTACTAGTGAATATAAGATTATTGATAAGGTAATCAGATCAATTAAAAACCAGGAAAAGTTAGAATATCAACTTAACTTCAAGGTATTGAATACTTTTCTACGTTCAATTACAAGGAAAATATATTGTCAAATATCATCATGTGAATTAGCCAACTTTATCTTGAATAATCATAAAGTTACTCACTTTGGATATTCAAAATTGATAGAGACCAGAAGTGAAATGTTAAGAGCATAATATCATGCATTTGTTTTTTCTTGTGGAGAACCAGATTGTAAAGTGAAAAAAAAAATTTATGACTATTGTAAAAAGACTTCAATATATGGGAGAAGAAGGTTTTGATGATGAAATTTTTGTGGAAAGGATTATAGATGTTATACCTAATGACTGGGAATCCAAAAGGGCATCCATTTATGGTAACATTAAATTTTCAAATATTAATCATGATGAACATTTTGGACTCCTTCTTCAACTTGTGATAAGAATGAAAATAGATTCTAATATGAAAAATAAGTAGAATTGAAATGGATATATAGACTTTAATACTATGAAAGTCATGTCCCAAAATGGGTATCAAAATTTATGTCTAAGAAGTTCAATGTTCTATCTGAGTCTTATGAAAGTGAACATTCTTAAAATGAGTTATCTAATATTTCTTGAAGGATGAACAAGATAGTGGGAAAGAAATACATTCAGTATACATATAAGAAGAAATTAAGAAAAGACAAGAAAGGATCAGAATCCCTTTCTTTGAATGCAAATGAGCCGAACACATTAGGCTAGACTGACCCATGAAAAAAATAAAAGATACAAAATAAAATAATTATGAAGGAAATCAAAATAAGAATTAGAAATCTAATGCCAAGAAAGTTTTGAAGGATAATGATGCATGAAGTGCCAATGGAGGTGACTCATATGATGAATCCATAGAGTATGCATATTCTAGTTAGAATAATATGGGTCTATTAGAGAAAATACACATTGAAAATAATTGTCTAATAGATGGGGTACACAATGCCAAATCTATCACTAATTTTATCTTTGAATGAAAATTATACTGATGATTAATAGTATCAGTCTTCAGATGAAGAATATTATTCTGATAAAGATAAATCCTTACCTACTTATGAAAGAAGTGACTACGTTTTCCAAAATACTTGAAAATGATAATTCAAATATCCTTTAAAAGGTTGAGAAGGTAAATTTGAGAATGTCTATAATTACAAATAAATTATCAGATATTTATAAAGATCTTGGTGAGAGAAATATTGACCCAGCTATTTTTTCTAAAAATCATAAGAAAGTTAATTATGAGAACAATAAAATTTATAAGGATCTTGAAGATGTTATTTTTAAGAACCATATTTTCGAGGCTTAGTCAATTTAAAAAACTAATAATGTTGAGGATAATAATTTTTTTAATTAGACTAAAATCTGATATTTTTTTTCATTAAACAATCTTTAATAAAATTTTAATTTAGGAAGGAAAGACCATCATAAATTTTTTTCACAACTTTATCTTCGATGGAATATTTTTGGATTTGGTTATACTCACTCGAAACCAGTTTTTAGTATTAATTATTGTGTTCCCCAAATTGATCCATTATTTACTAAATGTAAATGTGGTGGACATTTGTATAAAATCATTTCTTAAAAAAACAAATATTTAGTTTTTCAAAATTCTTATATTTCTATGAAAATTTGGGTTTATATGATTTTACTTTCTAAAATTTTCAGATTTTAGAATGTTTGTATTCTGAAAGTATAACACTTTGTTTTCAAAAAATTAAAGAATCTATCAAAAATAATACACTATATATGGATAATGGATGTTCTGAGCATATGAATGGAAAAATATTCTTTGAAAATATTATCAAGATAAAAGGTGGAAAATTAAAATTCAGAGATAATTCCCCATGAGAAATTGCGGGTATAGGTAACATTGTACTTCATTAAAAACATTGATTTCTAATGTTTTATTTGTTAAAGACCACAAACTTAAAGGAGATATCATTGCTCAATTTTGTAGTACACAAGATCAACATGCTAATATTTTCACAAAATCAATACCCTCTTATAAAATTGAATATATTAAAAAAAATGTTTGGAATGATAAAAGTAAGGTAAACTTCTATATTAACTTTTTGTTGAAACCTATATACTTACATTAAGAAACCGTTTTTCCTAGGGGGAGTGCATAATTTTGTTCATAAAAATATTCATAACCCAAATTTTTGTAACTAAAATTTTACGTAACAAAATATTTTCATAATCATATTTTTCATAAATAAATTTTACGTAATCATATTTTTTGTAACCAAATTTTTATTAATCAAATTTTTAATATCGAAAAATTTCTTAATAAAAATTGTCAAAACCAAACTTTTGTTAATAAGATATTACATAACCATGTTTTTTGTAATCAAATTTTTAGAAACCATATTTTTTTAAACAAAAATTCCACAATCAAAAATTTTCATTCCTTAATAAAATTTTCTAGAATCTAGAGTTCTTCCAGAAGAATATTTTTTAGTACTCATATTTTTTTGGGCAATTCAAAAAGTACTTTTTCTTAATTAAATTTTAATAATTGAATATTTTAACCTCTTTTATGACTATAATATTATAATAAAACTTTATTAGATTTAATTTCCTTAAATCATATATTTCCATAAAACCTCAATAGATCAAAACCTACCAAAGTTTGCTTCAACATTCATCTAAACTGTTATATAAGATTTTGTTTATCTGAACAATTGGATCATTTTTTTGGTTTGAACCATCACTTTGATGCCTATATAAAGGCCCCATAATCCTCCTCCCACATAAGTTTTCATGTCTTTTCGTGACGAATCTCTACTCCTCTTCTAATAGATCGTTTCGTTTTTTTATGTTACATAGACTCTAGATGTCCCTGGAACCCTCACTGTAGAAATAGATGTCTTAAATTAAAGAAATAAAGAAATATAATGTCTACATGTAAAGTTTGGTTGATCCAAAATTCTTTTCAAATATTAATTACTTGATTAGAAAAAAGATAAATCTGAAAGTATTGTAGTGTTTTCTCATAGCCATGTCAAAAATCCAGGATCTAGTTTATCCCAACATTGTTATTGAATTATATGAGTCAATATTTTTTATGAGGAAGGTGGAAGGGATAATTTTTCATTCAAAATCTATATGAAAACATATTCTATTTTTTTTAATATGGCTGCAAGTATACATGGTATTCCGTATGAAGGTGAGGCAATTTTCTACACCCATGAGTAACTCGATAACTCTTGATGTTTTGAGAAGGAAAAGGCAATTTAGTTCCATGGAATAAAAGTATTAAATTCACCTAAGATCAACCATCTATAGATAAATTTTACGATGAAAGCATTATAGTTATAAGGTTTCCTCATTCCCAGAAAAGGAGATAAGGACCACTTAAGGAAAAGTGATATATTTATTATGGATTTTTTAGTTAACCAGAGGATGGTTAATCTTGTGAAGTACATCATCTTGAATATCACCAACATCATGAATAGATCTCTAAAATCCAAGATTATCATGTATCTGACAATTTTTTCTAATATCATAGTGCTTTGCATAGAATTCTTCAAAATTCCATACAGTTCTAAACCTATAATCTTCAAGATCATATTTCTTAGAGATGAAACCTTGAGAAGAATGAATGCCAGTTTCAATAGTATTTTTTTGATAATTTTATGACATTTGGGAATTATATTTTTAAATCTTAACTAAGAATGTGGATGTAGCAAAATCATCCACAAAAACATAGAAAAATAGAATGAAAAAAAATAACCGGAAACCAAATAGAAGCCTGTAGTTCTAGAAACTCAGTCTGCTCCACCAAAGCCGAAAAAGTAGAAAACTTTTTGTGATGAAGTGGTAGCAATGTAAAGGGAATATAAGATGAATAAGAAAGAAGTAGATCCATGTTTTGGGCTATATCATGCTTAGGAAAATGTATTGAAAATTTAAGATGCTGAATATTATGAAATGAAATAAAAACAAAAGAATCTCAAAAAGAATATGTATGAAGCCATGTTAGTGAACGAAATTCTCAATGATGCTGAGAAGGCCTCTAAACAATTTCTGGTACATGAATATTCTCTCCCAAAACTAGTACCAATTGAGACTCAAGGAAATAAATTTACAATTACAGATCCTAAAGTTCTTGAAGGAATAATCTAGTAAGAATAAATTGAAGAATAAGAAGAGGAATAAAAATATGAGAGTGATGATGTTATAAATAAAGTGGAAGAATTTTGTTATTAGGAAAGTCCTTCTAACATGTTATCAATCCGAACAAACTAGGATGATTCAACCAAGATTATTTCTAAAGGAAATGAGGATGAGTGATAATAAGAGGTTGAAAAACCTACTAATTATTAATGTAGAAACCATGACATCATTCAACCTGATTATTTTAAGGGTGATGATGATAAGAAATATGATGATGAAGATAAAATTTTCCAACATTAGATAGTGAGCATGAATCCCCAATGGCTGAGGAGACAACTTCCCAATTAGACAAAGGAAATCATGTGGTTGATGATACACCTAAGAAGGATGTGGTGGTTAAGAAAGATGTGGGTGGTTCATCCTAGATGAAAGCTAAAGATCTATGAAAATAATCTTCTACTATAAGGGAATCAGATTCCAAATCATCTTCAATGGGTCTAGATTTGGTGGTACAATCTTTGAAGATGTCAGTAAACACCATTCCACTGATTCCTTGCATTGATTTGAGATACCAGTTGATTCAACACTCCTTTAATTAGAAGTAAGATTCTACTGGCATTCTTATCGAAAAATTAATATATATCGAGGTATATTTACTAAAATTCCCTATCGGATAAGATATTTTTAGGAGATAATTTATGGAAATTAAAAAGTTGTCAAAAAAGATTGAATACAGGAAAATTCTTGATGACTTCTATGATTCAGTAAAAGATGATTTTGATAAGTAAGAGAATAGAGTCAAAACACTTACCATATGTTTTAACGATAAGAGGAACCTTGAGAAAATATCTTGGAAGAAAGAGGTTAATGATCTGAATGGGATGTTAAACTGAGTTTCTTAAAATTTGAAGAGATAAATGCATCTAGTGGAAGAGTTGGAAGAAAATTTCAACTGGAAGGAAGTATGACAACCCTGCTTTTTATTACAACTTAAATATGATTCATTACATAAAACATCACTTGATAGAACAAAGAAGATCGAGAGGTTTAGTGTATTTGCGGCTTAGGATCATTACATAAAAACTTAAAACATGAAATAAAACATCTTTATTGAAAACTTTCTTTACATGACCACTACATTCCCTCATACTTAGAGTTGTATGGGATAACCTGAGGACATGCATAAGAAAAGGGTGAGCTATAAAGCCCAGTAAGGGAGTACACATGGAATAACATGAGGAGTAAAATACATGTTAGAAAATAGGCATATCAATACAGAATAAAAGAAAGATGAACATAAAGGCATGATAAAGCATGATAATCATAACATGGAAATGTGGCAACAACACTTAACATTGAATTAGAATTAGCCAAGGCTCATTGCACATGGAGCATGAGTAAACCCTCATTGCACATGAAGCACGAGTAAACCCTCATTTCACTTGAATTAGCATGAGTAAACACTCATTTCACATGACGTATCATGATACTATACTTTACCCAATGCATTGGAGCGCTATAAGGGTGCACCCTTCTTAAACATTTCATTTCATGCATAAGTGTGCCACATGGATCATAAAACATGGATTCATAAAATATAATTATTTATTCCAAGATAAAGGAATGTGGAATTCATACATGAATATTTACAATAAATAAGTAAATGTGCATAAAGGTGAATACCCTTGATGGATAAATGGGCATCGTATTCACTACACAATGACATCGACTAAGAAAATCAGTGTGATTTCAGCAGCATAACGGCATGACATAAGAATTAATAAAAAGGGTTGATGAGAGAGAAAGGGGTTCCTCATCATATTTATATGTAATGGACAGTAAGGAGGTCATATTGATACATTTCCCAACAATTGTAATGGAAATTAGATTCATGATACAAAAGTATTTCTTGAATATAAAAGAGGAGAGAGAAGTTCCTTTCGGAATTTTGGCATAGTAACGGGTGTACATGGGAGGAATTTAATGAGAGAGAAATGGGTTTCCCATTATTCAAACAATAAGAGGGAAGTATGGGGGAGGTGAGAAACCATACCCCAACATTCATAATTGAAATTAATAGGGCAATACAACTTCAAGAAAATTGACAAAAATGAGAAAGGATGAAAAAACCCTTACATTGAAGTGTGATTCCAAAGGCTAGAGAGAGGCTTGTGAGAGGCTTATTAGGAGATTGGGGCACCTTGGGAGAATTCTAGAGAGAGTAGGGCATAGGTTGGACGAACTCCAAATTATTTTAGTGAGGAGGAAGTGGGAGCTTGGGTGGGTTTATATAGGAAAGGTGAGAGAATTCTTTATTATTTAGGTTTGGGACCCCTTATATTAAACTAATCCAAACCACAAACCATCCCATGGTTTTTGCCCATGGTTTCTGGAAAAGGAAGGAGGAAAACAATATTTTACAAGGCCAAGGTCCTAACCTATTTAAATAATAAGGTTGTTTATGTGGAGGTGAGTCACACTCCCATGGAAATTAATTTAAAAAGGCAAAGTGTAGAATAAGTCTTGAGGGGTTCATTAATGCGTTGAAAAGTAAGTCAAACAAACCCAAAATCACTTTATTTTAATGTTACAATATATATTGGCCTAACATAAGGATTATAGTATTTTATTACATCACCATTGGGTCATTATGATGTCATAAAACACATTATATATTTAAACGGTATTTAATTTTTACCCAAAAATTTGACTGTCTTAGAAAATAATGAAAAATTCACCGTTGGATAATTTCGATGTCCTGATTCCAGAAATGACATTTATTTTATCTAAAAATAATTATAAATATGTTAATTTTCACTTTTAAAATAAAAACCAACATTTATCGAAAAATCACGAGTTTTGACAGAAATGGATTTCAAACCTTAATATAACATTTTAATTGCATTCAAAAATTTATAAGATCATTTATATTTAATTAATTTAATAATAATATTATTATTTTATTAAAATATTATTTAATTCAAAAATCCCTTAATTTAATAAAATAGATTTCAAAATTAAGTAATAACTAAAAACACCATTCGTAATTTAAAAACTATTTACAATGTATCAAAAATGACTAGAAATTATATTCATTATTATATACAAAAATAATGTACATGAACATAGTACTACTTATTTGTTACATAACCCCTTAAAAAAGCCGCATAAGACCTAAAGGTAAGGTGTGCGATGGTGACAGACTCTTGGGGTGGCTCAGATAACATTTCTCGAGTGGTAATTTCAATCAACTTCCTCTTTTCCCGTAGACGGTCATGTTCGAGCATGACATAATGAAGCTCAGCTTGGGCTTGGTCAAGGGTGAAGCCAAAGGATGCCACCTCTTTTCAGAGCTCCATCAAATGGGGTTTATATGGGGCAATTCTACTGGATGAGGCCATCACATCCTTTGTCTGAGTAAAATTGGGTTCGTTAAAGCCTTATATTTATACTAATCATGTGATCACTATTCGAAGGCTATATTAACAATTTTCACAATTATTAACATAAAAGCAAATAAATTGACATCTTATAAAAACATTTTTTCATAAAAAGACATTTAACTGGATCAAGAGGGATTTTCCATTAATGAAACTTTGGGTCGTTACAATATTCCCCCCTTAAGAAATTTCGCCCTAGAAATTTTCCTTTTCCCACACTAAAAAAAAATGTGGGTAACTCAACTTCATTATATCCTCTGACTCCCAAGTTTCTTCCTCAAACTGTGGTTTCTCCACAACACCTTGACGAGGGGCATTGTCTTATTTCGTATAACTTTTTTTCTATGATCTAAGATCTTCACTGGTTGCTCCTCATAAGTAAGATCATCTTCCAATTGTACCACCTTAGAAGAGAGTACATGTGAAGGGTCTTGAATGTACTACCTTAAGAGGGATACATGAAGCACATCATGCACCTTGGCCATAGTAGGTGGAAGTTCTAGTCGATAGGCCACCGCCCCAACATGATCAAGAATCTCGAAGGGGCCGATGTACCTTGGACTTAACATCCCTTTCTTTCCAAACCTCATGACCCTATTCTATGGATATATGTGTAAAAACACCATGTCTCCAACTTTAAACTCAAGGTATCTTCGACGATTATCTGCATAACTCTTATGTCGACTCTGGGCTGCCTTGATATGCTGCTGAATGTTTTCACCTTCTCCACCATTTCCTTGACCATTTCTGGTCCAAGCAGCTTACGTTCACCGACCTCATCCCAACATGCCAGTGTTCTGCACCATTTCCCATACAGGGCTTCATATGGTTCCATTTGGATGCTCGAGTGGAAACTATTATTATAAGAGAACTCAACCAGAGGAAGATGATGATCCCATCCTCCTTTAATGTCCATTGAGCACGCTCTCAACATATCCTCAAGTGTTTGGATAGTCCGCTCGGATTGTCCATCAGTTCGAGGATGATAGGCCGTACTGAAGTTCAGTTCAGTATTCAGAGCATGTTGAAGACTCTTCCAAAACATAGAGATGAATCTTGGATCTCGGTCAGACAAAATAGATAGTGGTACTCCATGTAACCTTACCACTTCCCTAATATATATCTGTGTCAGTTGATCCAATGAGAAATCCTCTCGAATAGTGACCTCGACTGTCGTTGAAGTCGGTCAAAGTTTAAAATTAATATTCCTATTAACTACTATATATGTGGAAAGTAGGGTTGAACCCACAGGGAAGGTAAAATTGGCCACTACTAAACTAAAAACATGGAAAATTCCACTGTTCTCAGCAGCAGAGTGTTTTTCTTTTCTAATTTTCACTTTTTCAATTTTTATATCTTTTAATTTTCTTATGATTTTATGTACTGTGAAACTACACTTCAATAGTAAAATTTTTTGACCAATACTAAAATAGAGTACAGCTGGGAGCAAGGTGCAACAACGAAGATAAAATGATGATAAAAGACAGTAGAAGAGAATGCTCGGGTTCATTATATTCTACTGGTTTGAGTTGATTTTCCTTTTCATGTAAATTACTTCTTCATACCACTAGATTAAAGAGACAACTTACTTCCCTCGCCAGGAGTTATGTCATGGATATTGTACAACTACAGTTCACCACTCCGAGAAGTACAATTCCAGAAAGATGTCTTAAAAGATCAACAACACAAACTCTCCATAAATGTTGATGTTTCCATTAAATGTAGATTATTTAAAAGATGATTCTATAATCAAACTCGCCGAATGATTACCGAGTTTAGAAAATTTCAGTGCTTGTGGTACAAAACAGATGAATGTATTTAGAGTTGATCTCGCCAATCAATTCTAAATACATTAAAATGATAAGTGAAAAAGATGAAAAAGATACCAGTAGAGCTAGAACTCTCCCCGAACTAAAAGAATTAGCTAACTATACTATTCATTATCATAGCAGTAATAAGAAACATTACAGAAATAGATTACACAAGTTTATATCGTGAGGGAGAAGAAACGCCCTAAGAATGCTCTGCTCCTAAGTTCCTGGACTACACTGCTTAGCATCGTCCCAGTTGCTCTCAATCGTCTCTCCAGGTAAGTGTATGAATTCCCCTCCCTATGAATGAATATCCCCCCTAAAGAACGTAGTTTTCTCTGCTTAAGTAACTTCTGTCATCCGCTTCCTGTCACCGCCACAACTTCCACCGACTTTCAGAGTTCATCACCTACGGACCGCACACGTGCGTTTAACCCGCGACAGGAACGTCTCGTGAATTTTTCCCTTGTAACTAACTCCGGAAGAGGTAGTTGAATGAACCTAGACTCATTTAAGTCCCTTAGATGAACCTGCATAGTTAGAAAATAGAAATAAATTAAAACAAACATAAAGGGTGAAAAATGGTTATTTTTTAGGTTGAGTGTCAAATTACTTGTAACAAGTTAACTTAATTTAATTGATAATCATTAGCCTTTAAATTAGTAACTATTCTAAAACAAAAGTTATTAACAAGTTATTAATTAATTTAAGTCAATAGATATAATTAATAAGTTATTATTTTTATTATTTTTAACTAAGTTATTAAAAATTACGATATAAGTAAAGAGGTAATAAAAAAATTAGCTTGTATTAGTTATTTTTACACTCTTCATTAATTATTATTATTGTAATTACTATTTAGGAAATAAAATTATTCCATTAATATATTAACTAGTTTATTTTAATTTAGTAATTAAAATTAATACTTATGTCTTAAATATTTTTTACTTAATAAGTATATTTTATTGTTTATTTATAATAATTATCTATTAAATAATTTATACTATTAATAATAAATTAATCAATTATTAAAACTTATTATTAAGCTAGTTTTATAGTTAAATTTATAATTTATTTAGTTATTAATATTATAATTGTTTATGTTTATTAATTTTATAAATTTTATTCTACACAATTGACTTATTAAAAATTACATTTACTTTAACCTGTGTTTTTTTTCATTACACTTTTTACTTTACTTTTATTATTATATTTTTTACTTTATCTTTATATCACTTAATATTATTTAATTTTTAATCTTTTTTGTAATCTTCCCCCTCACCCAAATCTGTGCACATCAGGGGGGGGATTATTCTTCCTCTCGAAACCAGCGGACTCCACCATGGCTCCAGTGCGACGGCTTCATCCTCGGACTTCAGCATCTATCTGAGCAGCAGCAGCTTCAGCGGCATCCTGAAGGCTGTAGCACGGAGCACTTCCAGTGGCTTCCTCTTTGCGCGGCGGACAGCGACGGCCAGATCTTCATCAGCTTTTCTCACAGCGGCTGTAGAGACCCGTATCTTGACGTACATTGACATTACATTACTTTTGCGGAATACTTAGTACATAACAAAAACACACACTAAAGGATCGTAATAGTTTAGTGTCTTTGGAAACTCGGAATGTAATCTTCTAATCATGGTGAAAGTTCTTCAATATCTCCCATAAAGGTCATCCCCTTTTTTTACCTAAAACCTTTCTTTATATCCTGGGGAAAAGAAAACATAAAAGGGTGAGCTCAAATGCTCAGTAAGGGTAAACAAAGGAAATATCAATCACATAATTTTCATAAGAACATAACATTTTTGGAAATCTTAACCTGCAAAAGAGAGCATAATTTCATAACATGGGATAAATCATAGTAGTGAAATGAAATCATAACCTAAAACATTACTCATTGTGGCATACACACATAATCATAGAGAATCATTTCTTGTTAGTCAAGACTCATTGCCAAGACTATCTTAGTGGACAAAGTCCCTTTCTGAATCGAGTAATCCTCGTTTCAGTCCTGTTTCACTGAACCGGTATAACCTACCATTCCAGCCATGTCTATCTCATGAGATATAAAATCTTTACCCAATGCATTGGAGGGAGATATAGGTCCCACCCATCTCTTAATGAATCCTTTCTTATGTGTGCCACAAAATCATAAATCATACATCATTTCATAACCCATGTAATAAAAATGGGATTCTTAAACAACATGACATCATAAAACCATTCATATAAGATAAAGGAATTCATAAACATAATTCCATCACAACATAGTCAAATCAATGTAAAAATATGGATAGAAACAGAACTCTTTATTATCTTAGATGGAAAATAATTTTGATAAAACACTTGAATTGAATTCTTGAGGAAAATATCCTTTCTTCTTCAAAATCAATTTCTTTTCACAAAACATCATGCAACTTTAAAAGAAAGAGATTTTATTGAAAATAGTCATGAAATATTTTAGAGGAAGCTTCATGAAAATAAGGCTTTATAAAACAGTAGAAATCCGATCGTTCCGTATAAGTTAAAAAAAAACATTCTTCGTACTTTTGTCGGAAAAGTCAAAAAGTACCTCGTACGACAAAAGATTCCTTTCATACATATTACTAAAAACTCACCGAAGGGTAAAAATGGATTTAAACAATTGTAGGTGGATGGAAATAATATTACATTTTGATGAAACATGGATGTGGATGATAAAATACACCCCAGTAAATACTTACGAATAAACAATCTCGGATAAAAATGAGATTGTGATATTTCCCTTACCTTAGGTCCAATTTGCTTCGTATGTGTCCGAACCTCCTTTATAATGATTTAAATAATGTCATTGACTTATTACAGAATCATATTCATTGTTATGATATCATATATGGTTCACTTATGACATTATATTACCCGTTCTTTTGTAAATTCCATGTTAAAGAAGCGTTTTGGGTAAAATCGTTTCATTTATCGTAGGTGTTTTGACTTGTTGTTCTTGACATCATTATTACTTATATCATGATTTACTTACTTCCAGAATATAAAATATGATTTATATATCATATATATTCAGTATATATATATATATAATAGATAGATAAATAAAATGAAAAACACCGTTCATGGAGACGGTAGTCCGTACGTACGCATGAACGCTGTTTTTCTTTCCTTATTGTCTTGAAATGGAAGTAAGTAGATGACATACATATGTATATATATATACATAAATCCAGTAGCTTTATAATGTCATGTATTTCATTATTATTTCTTATATATACATTATAATCATTCTTAAATGGTTAACATGGAGAATGAATCTCATCGCGTCGTGGAGACGGTATTCCGTACGTACGCACGAGCGATGATATCATTTCTATAAATATTGAATTGAATTGGAGTGGATTATAAAATATATCAGAATCATTATGATGTTGTAATAACTATGTATAGTTATTCTTTACACCATTATACCCATCCATGTAAGGTGGTGGTGGAAAATAGATTACACCACGGCGTGGAGACGGTATTCCGTACGTACGCACGCGCGGTGATTTCTTTTTCCGTAGGATGGATAGATGGTGAAATAGGGTTGTTTCATACTTATAATAACATATCAGTATATGAGTGATACTGATGTTATTACTTCATAATGAAACAACCTAAGAAGAAGAAGTGGAAGAAGAAATAAAGATGAAAGAATTGGTAACGGTAATTACCTCTTCTTTGAAGTGCCTCTTTGAGACCTCCTCTTAGGGCACTAGAATTGGTCTTTGAGGAAGACCAGAACTTCTAGGATGTTGCTAGGGAAGTGGAGAAGGGATTTTGGCAGGGGTTGGCCGAGCATGAGTGCTCAAATTGGTGTGAGGAGGAGGGGGAGGAGGTGTCCTTTTATAAGGGAGGAGAGGGGCACCTTAGGAATTCTTAAAAATATTAATTTATAATAAATATAACCCCACTTAAAAACCTCCAAAAATGACTCATATTCGAATCTTAGATGAGATAGGGTTGTAATCTCATCAACCAATCAAATTTATACATGTTTGGATCTTATTTTAAACCTTATCAATTAGATTTAACTCTAAGTTAAATAATTTAACTTTTACCGTGTCTTTTTGTTTTCTTTCACTATATGGTTAATACACTTACTATAACATGCCAAACGAACCCCAAATTGTATATTATTAATACATATATCCTTATCTAAGTCATTTGGCCGAACCTTAGATTTTTAGGAATAAAATAACAATTAATAATATAATATTTGATTTAAAAACTATTTTGTGTCAATTTTGACACTATTTGATATATGATTTTTTTTTGAAAGTCATAACAGAATTATATATTCGAACCAAGTTGATTAAATCAACACTAATATATCATAGTAACCTAGAAAATTAGTGGAATTCATAAAAAGTCTTAAATTACATTTATTTTGGTATTTATATTATCAATTATGTCAATATTTCATTAATAAGATAATTACTGCATCATCTTTGTGTCATAAATAAATTATATTATATGCTGTCTAAAAATTACAAATAAAATACCATCATGTAGGAAATCTTTTTAGCTTTCTAATGAATATTTATAGTCGAATTTAGCTTATGTATAACCCCATATTAAAAATGATTTACTTATTAAACATTGATTTTAACTATTTTAACCCTTCTTTAAATAAATTAATAATAAATGTCCTAATCTAATCCAAGTGGGCCAAAATGGTCATATTTTATTCCTAAGTTTGTTTTTGGTCGAATTACACTTGTCCAATAGAATTAGGACATGTGTTAGGGTAATATTAATATCATATTTACCCTTAGTTACCCTATTTACTATTAACCGTGGTAAAAAAAGTAAAAAGTTACTATTCACCAAAAAAATTATTTTCATCTCATTGAACCACATTTTAGTCCTTGATATTAACCGTGTCTCTCGGATTTTCGAAATTCCATTCACAGAAGCGGTAAAATTAAGTTTTATGCAAAATTCCGTTTTTAACCTACCACTTAGTGGTTTCACTATTCATCAAAAATTGAAAGTTTTCAGAAAAATGCCAAAATTTCATCCTAAGCTATATTTCATATTCCGAATTCAAAAATGAAGTCTATTTTACCAAATTCATAGCATAGAAGTTGCATTAATTAATTTTATAATTAAATCCCGCTGTTAAAACAAATAGCGTGTTTTTTAAGAAACAAAATCTATCAAAAGATTGACACTTGATTATGTTTGGTTTAAATGTGAAATTACAAACAATGACCAACATTGTATTAAATTGTAAAAATATATTCTAAATATACTTTAAAACCACTCAAATTAATAATTTATCACTATTAATTATTTCGATTAAAAAAGTTGTTTTTAATTATAATTTAGTAATTTTCACTATTCATTAGAATATGAAAGTTATCCGAAAAGTACCAAAATTTCACCTTAGGCTAAATTCGATACTCCGAATCCAAAAATGAATTCCATTTTGAAAAATAAAATTTACAAAATTTCCAAAAAGTGGTTATTACTATTCATAACGGCTAGTTTTAATAATATTTTAATAGCATATCGTTGTTTCGTGAAACTCAGTATTGCGTACTACACACGCTATCGAGGAAGGTCGCGATTGCGTGTAACGGAAGGAAAGTCAAGGATGCGTATTGTGAAAGCTTCTTTTGTTGTAGCGTACAACACAAGACATTAATGAAATTAAAAAGAATATTTTTCATAAAATCTTGGGGCGTTACATTCTACCCCCCTTAAAATGAATTTCGCCCTCGAAATTCGTCGGGGTTATAAATGGTTTACTATTCAAAATTTTCTTTGATAGAAACCCATATCGTAAAAAGGAATACCAAAACATGGATTTAAAAACTAAAGTATGAAATGTAACGATTACCCAAATATACTAATCACTGGGTTTCCACATAGGTGAAAATATGGATATGGAAGAAAAATCTAACCATCATGTTCTGATGGAGAGTGGTAGAGAACATGGCTATGGAAAAGCCAGTAATCACAAATCCATAGATTTGTGATGATATAAGGTACCATCTGATTCATCAGGTATAAGATCACTAGGACAACATTTTTGGTTTTCAAGATCATTTCCCTAAAGTTGAAAATTTGCTTAGAATAAATACTTACTTTATTTTGGTAAAATCTCACTTTTGTTCGTGCCTTGAACAATTTCTACTTCATCTCTTAAATAAATGAAGTTGAATTTGTTATTCGTGATGTGTTAGCAGATCATGTGATAGAATGACAGGTCATTCCATCTGTCTCAAACAAAAGGTTAGCAAAACTTATATACATAAGTCGATCTATAGTGAGATTAATCATATATGGTTCCTAAAATGGACTTATACTTCATATATCACACTGCTTAATATAATAAAACTAGTTTCTACTAAACAGGGACTTCCTGTAGGTCAGTGGTAGGCGATAAAGGCCAGTCGCACTTCGGTTGTGGGTTCGATTCCCACAGCCTTGTCCGAAGCGATGGGCTGTCGCCCGTCCTGCAGGTTGTCCTTTTTCCAAAACTACTATAACATCCCATCAATAATATCGTCCAACACAATCCATTCCAATCTTTAGGCTTATCCATAATACTGCAGTCCACTCTCATAACATAGTGAAAACAATTACCAGAGATTTAATATCATCGTTGATCCCCATATATCATAAGATATGTTTTTTTTTGGTCACATTCCAAACATTCAAAGTCCTTAATCATGTATACTCTTGAATACCCATTGAACCTTAGTGAAAACTTGAATGCAGTTAAAAGTTAACACTTTACACATACCAAAATCCTCAAAATTATTTATACTCAAACCATGATATCACTTAGTCCTTATATCAATCATGAGCTCATGAATACTATTAAACATTTCATTTTCTCGTCTTCATTATGCGCATATCATCTTATTTCCAAAAAAAATATCTCAATCACTTTGAATACCACATCAATAAATATTGCAATACTCAATGATACAACATTATTTTGGAATCCCATTACATAAACACTTAATCATTCCACCACATCGTTGTCATATTCAACATTGCCAATAGTGATCGCATGTGATTTCCCTTTGTCCTTTTCCTTCAGTGGTTGCTCATGTTGATCATCACTAACCCTTGGATTAGGGCAATTATTATCATAATGCCCCATTTCCTTGCACTTGAAGCATTGAAGTGTTGGCGGTGCGTTCTCTGCAGTGTTTGCTTTATCATTAGAAACCCTTTTTCCATTACTTCGACACTCAGCTGCTCGATGACCTTCTTTTCCACACTTAAAACATTTTCTAGTCCCTTTTAGACAATCTCCACCATGCTTCTTTCCACACTTTGTGCATAAGGAAACATTCATCTTCTTTTCACCATTATTCTGAGATTTCTCCTTGAACTCCATCTTTCGTTTCTTGTCAAAACCATGAGATGGATATGTAACACCAACTTCCATTTCTACCTTGATAGCACAACGCACAATTTCTTCATAGCTACTGAAGTCTCTTATAGCTAATGCCCTTCGAAGACTTGGTTTTAAGCCACTGAAAAATCGATCAACTTTACTTTCAGGTTGGATGATAATTCCAGAAGCATACCTTGCAAGTCTTGTAAAATTTGCTTCATAGGTACCAACAGATTCATCGTCCCTTTGCTTCAGTTCAAGAAACTCTTTCTCCATCTTTGTTCGAAGAATACGAGGGAAGTACTTATTGAAAAATAAGTTCTTGAACTCGTCCCATTCCATAGACTCAATTTCATCCCTTTGCCTTGTATTCTTAATAAGATTCCACCATTGATCAGAATCTCCTTCCAAACGATACACTGCTAGGATGACTTTATCATGTTCAGAACATTGAAGAACTGAAAATATCTTTTCAGTAGTACTAATCCATTGTTCAGCAACTAATGGATCAGTAGACCCACTGAAAGAAGGTGGACGCTGCCTCATGAAGGATTCAACAGAATGTTGCTCCTTCCTTTGCTCGTTTGGAAGTCCTGCATGATTCATAGCTTGAGAAAGTTGTGTGAGCATGGCTACAAGATTTTGCATTCCAGCTCCTATATCGTTTGTTTGCTCAGGGGTACAATCATTACATTGCCCATCACATTCCGTATTAACACGGTTCCTTCGGGTTCCAGCCATCGTCTAAAACCCCAAAAGAATTGTGTGAGAGGCAAAAATCATGCTAGGGAAAACAACATAATAAAGGGTTAGTACCCTCAATATCTAACATCTTAGGTTAAATTCGAAGATCGTTAGCGTAATTCTAGGACTATAACCTATACGTATACTTAACCTTAGAGACATCCCTAGACATACCTTAGAAATATCTCTAGGGATCTCACTAAAGTTCTCGCATCCTAGTTTCCAAAGGTTGACTAAACCTTTCCTCTGATACCAACTGTAGAGACCCGTATCTTGACGTACATTGACATTACATTACTTTTGCGGAATACTTAGTACATAACAAAAACACACACTAAAGGATCGTAATAGTTTAGTGTCTTTGGAAACTCGGAACGTAATCTTCTAATCATGGTGAAAGTTCTCCAATATCTCCCATAAAGGTCATCCCCTTTTTTTTACCTAAAACCTTTCTTTATATCCTGGGGAAAAGAAAACATAAAAGGGTGAGCTCAAATGCTCAGTAAGGGTAAACAAAGGAAATATCAATCACATAATTTTCATAAGAACATAACATTTTTGGAAATCTTAACCTGCAAAAGAGAGCATAATTTCATAACATGGGATAAATCATAGTAGTGAAATGAAATCATAACCTAAAACATTACTCATTGTGGCATACACACATAATCATAGAGAATCATTTCTTGTTAGTCAAGACTCATTGCCAAGACTATCTTAGTGGACAAAGTCCCTTTCTGAATCGAGTAATCCTCGTTTCAGTCCTGTTTCACTGAACCGGTATAACCTACCATTCCAGCCATGTCTATCTCATGAGATATAAAATCTTTACCCAATGCATTGGAGGGAGATATAGGTCCCACCCATCTCTTAATGAATCCTTTCTTATGTGTGCCACAAAATCATAAATCATACATCATTTCATAACCCATGTAATAAAAATGGGATTCTTAAACAACATGACATCATAAAACCATTCATATAAGATAAAGGAATTCATAAACATAATTCCATCACAACATAGTCAAATCAATGTAAAAATATGGATAGAAACAGAACTCTTTATTATCTTAGATGGAAAATAATTTTGATAAAACACTTGAATTGAATTCTTGAGGAAAATATCCTTTCTTCTTCAAAATCAATTTCTTTTCACAAAACATCATGCAACTTTAAAAGAAAGAGATTTTATTGAAAATAGTCATGAAATATTTTAGAGGAAGCTTCATGAAAATAAGGCTTTATAAAACAGTAGAAATCCGTTCGTGCCGTATAAGTTAAAAAAAACATTCTTCGTACTTTTGTCGGAAAAGTCAAAAAGTACCTCGTACGACAAAAGATTCCTTTCATACATATTACTAAAAACTCACCGAAGGGTAAAAATGGATTTAAACAATTGTAGGTGGATGGAAATAATATTACATTTTGATGAAACATGGATGTGGATGATAAAATACACCCCAGTAAATACTTACGAATAAACAATCTCGGATAAAAATGAGATTGTGATATTTCCCTTACCTTAGGTCCAATTTGCTTCGTATGTGTCCGAACCTCCTGTATAATGATTTAAATAATGTCATTGACTTATTACAGAATCATATTCATTGTTATGATATCATATATGGTTCACTTATGACATTATATTACCCGTTCTTTTGTAAATTCCATGTTAAAGAAGCGTTTTGGGTAAAATCGTTTCATTTATCGTAGGTGTTTTGACTTGTTGTTATTGACATCATTATTACTTATATCATGATTTACTTACTTCCAGAATATAAAATATGATTTATATATCATATATATTCAGTATATATATATATATAATAGATAGATAAATAAAATGAAAAACACCGTTCATGGAGACGGTAGTCCGTACGTACGCATGAACGCTGTTTTTCTTTCCTTATTGTCTTGAAATGGAAGTAAGTAGATGACATACATATGTATATATATATACATAAATCCAGTAGCTTTATAATGTCATGTATTTCATTATTATTTCTTATATATACATTATAATCATTCTTAAATGGTTAACATGGAGAATGAATCTCATCGCGTCGTGGAGACGGTATTCCGTACGTACGCACGAGCGATGATATCATTTCTATAAATATTGAATTGAATTGGAGTGGATTATAAAATATATCAGAATCATTATGATGTTGTAATAACTATGTATAGTTATTCTTTACACCATTATACCCATCCATGTAAGGTGGTGGTGGAAAATAGATTACACCACGGCGTGGAGACGGTATTCCGTACGTACGCACGCGCGGTGATTTCTTTTTCCGTAGGATGGATAGATGGTGAAATAGGGTTGTTTCATACTTATAATAACATATCAGTATATGAGTGATACTGATGTTATTACTTCATAATGAAACAACCTAAGAAGAAGAAGTGGAAGAAGAAATAAAGATGAAAGAATTGGTAACGGTAATTACCTCTTCTTTGAAGTGCCTCTTTGAGACCTCCTCTTAGGGCACTAGAATTGGTCTTTGAGGAAGACCAGAACCTCTAGGATGTTTCTAGGGAAGTGGAGAAGGGATTTTGGCAGGGGTTGGCCGAGCTTGAGTGCTCAAATTGGTGTGAGGAGGAGGGGGAGGAGGTGTCCTTTTATAAGGGAGGAGAGGGGCACCTTAGGAATTCTTAAAAATATTAATTTATAATAAATATAACCCCACTTAAAAACCTCCAAAAATGACTCATATTCGAAGCTTAGATGAGATAGGGTTGTAATCTCATCAACCAATCAAATTTATACATGTTTGGATCTTATTTTAAACCTTATCAATTAGATTTAACTCTAAGTTAAATAATTTAACTTTTACCGTGTCTTTTTGTTTTCTTTCACTATATGGTTAATACACTTACTATAACATGCCAAACGAACCCCAAATTGTATATTATTAATACATATATCCTTATCTAAGTCATTTGGCCGAACCTTAGATTTTTAGGAATAAAATAACAATTAATAATATAATATTTGATTTAAAAACTATTTTGTGTCAATTTTGACACTATTTGATATATGATTTTTTTTGAAAGTCATAACAGAATTATATATTCGAACCAAGTTGATTAAATCAACACTAATATATCATAGTAACCTAGAAAATTAGTGGAATTCATAAAAAGTCTTAAATTACATTTATTTTGGTATTTATATTATCAATTATGTCAATATTTCATTAATAAGATAATTACTGCATCATCTTTGTGTCATAAATAAATTATATTATATGCTGTCTAAAAATTACAAATAAAATACCATCATGTAGGAAATCATTTTAGATTTCTAATGAATATTTATAGTCGAATTTAGCTTATGTATAACCCAATATTAAAAATGATTTACTTATTAAACTTTGATTTTAACTATTTTAACCCTTCTTTAAATAAATTAATAATAAATGTCCTAATCTAATCCAAGTGGGCCTAAATGGTCATATTTTATTCCTAAGTTTGTTTTTGGTCGAATTACACTTGTCCAATAGAATTAGGACATGTGTTAGGGTAATATTAATATCATATTTACCCTTAGTTACCCTATTTACTATTAACCGTGGTAAAAAAAGTAAAAAGTTACTATTCACCAAAAAAATTATTTTCATCTCATTGAACCACATTTTAGTCCTTGATATTAACCGTGTCTCTCGGATTTTCGAAATTCCATTCACAGAAGCGGTAAAATTAAGTTTTATGCAAAATTCCGTTTTTAACCTACCACTTAGTGGTTTCACTATTCATCAAAAATTGAAAGTTTTCAGAAAAATGACAAAATTTCATCCTAAGCTATATTTCATATTCCGAATTCAAAAATGAAGTCTATTTTACCAAATTCATAGCATAGAAGTTGCATTAATTAATTTTATAATTAAATCCCGCTGTTAAAACAAATAGCGTGTTTTTTAAGAAACAAAATCTATCAAAAGATTGACACTTGATTATGTTTGGTTTAAATGTGAAATTACAAACAATGACCAACATTGTATTAAATTGTAAAAATATATTCTAAATATACTTTAAAACCACTCAAATTAATAATTTATCACTATTAATTATTTCGATTAAAAAAGTTGTTTTTAATTATAATTTAGTAATTTTCACTATTCATTAGAATATGAAAGTTATCCGAAAAGTACCAAAATTTCACCTTAGGCTAAATTCGATACTCCGAATCCAAAAATGAATTCCATTTTGAAAAATAAAATTTACAAAATTTCCAAAAAGTGGTTATTACTATTCATAACGGCTAGTTTTAATAATATTTTAATAGCATATCGTTGTTTCGTGAAACTCAGTATTGCGTACTACACACGCTATCGAGGAAGGTCGCGATTGCGTGTAACGGAAGGAAAGTCAAGGATGCGTATTGTGAAAGCTTCTTTTGTTGTAGCGTACAACACAAGACATTAATGAAATTAAAAAGAATATTTTTCATAAAATCTTGGGGCGTTACAGCGGCAGTCCATCCCTCTAGACGGACCTCAGATCTAGTAGGTGGGGTGGATTCCTAAATGTTGTAGCATGGAGCACTTCCAGTGGCGGTGGAATCCAACCAGCGGCGCGCATCCCAGCGGTTCATTCTCCTCCTTCACCGCGGCTCCAGCAGACTCGAACCTGTAAATCTTGTGAAGGGTTTAGCTGATTTGTGAAAAAATGGTTCGAAATGTACTGTTATTTGAGATGAATTTTGGATCTTTCATTGAATGCATAGATTCGTCCTCGTGCGTGAATGCAGTTGAAGAAGATAGGGTCACGATTTGAAACCGGGAGGATCGATTGCATGTTCTGAAGGTGGGACGTCGGTGTGAAGCTGATGGGGATTTCCATCGGTGTCAACTAGGAAGGAAGAATAGTTGTAAGGGATAAGTGTGTGATAAAGCTGGAGAAAAAAGTAAATCAGTGTCAGTGAGGGAGTGAGTCCGATGAATGCTTTGCATCGGTGAGTCAGTGACTCGCCGATAGAAGAATTGGATCGGTATCAGGCAGTAGGGAAAAGGAATAAATATCGGTAGCAAGTGATAAAAATATCGGTGTGTGGTCATGGGTGAAAAAAAACAAGTGAAATAACAGTGAGTGGGTGAAAAAATGGGAGACCGATGAGGTAATGAAAAATTGTGAAACCGATAGTTAAATGGAGATTTGATATCAAGAAGAGGATAGATCGGTGTCTGGGAATAAAGCTATGAGAATGATAGTTACATCAGTAGAATCCAAAAGGGAAAGCACTAACCGATAGAAGAAAATAAAAGAACGATGAGTGCGGATGAAGGGTCTCGTGTGCCCGAGAGACCGACGGGGTAATGGAAAAAAATGTGAAACCGATAGAGGAAATTTCAATCGGTGAGTCCTGACTCACCGAAAATAAGACACCGATAATTATAAAATCGAAGTGCAAACGGCGCGATGAGAAACCGATGATGATGTAATGGATCGGTGAGTTGATGACTCTCTGATAGTTCAAAATAAATGATACTGAAATCGATGGAAGGATCGGCACGTCGCAAAAATAGTGTGTCATGAGAGACTGATGGTGTTTCGAAGCAATCGGTGAGTCACGACTCACCAATAGTAATAAAAAACTTAGGTGTGACATAACATCGGTGCGACACTCACTGACAGTTAAAATTTAAAAACATTAACAATAAATATTAATTTACAACAAATTTTAGAATGAAAAACATTAAAAAGGTCAAATTAATTAAATTGTAAAAGACTAATTAATTAACTAATACTATAAATGCTAAGATTAATTAAATATATATCTAAATAAAAGCAGAACTCTTAAAATTAATTAACTACGAACATAAAATTACAATAATTAAAATTAACTAAAGATATTAAAAGAAAAAGTTAATTAGATAGATGATAAAATGAAACTTAGAATTATGAACACATTGTTTTAATAAACTCTAACATAAAATTAAGCACAACTTAAATAATTAATTAAATAACACTTAAATGAAAAACTAATTAAATAATAAGCTGCAATTATGAAAGACTTAAATTATAATTACTTAAAGAACATTTACAAGGCAACTGCAGCAAGTGAAAAGAGGATCAATAGTAACTCTTTATTTCACCTAAAACTATTATCTACCTCACCGTTAGACTAAAATAAAATAAAAATAAATTAATAACCAATATGCATACATAAAATAATAAAATTAATTTTAAAAAACTATTAATTAATGAATTAATTAACTATTTGAACTAATAAAATTAAAAGTGAACGATTTAACTTAATTAAAAACACATTTTATATACTCAAATGATTGGAAGAACACATTAATTAACATATTAACCTATTTTATTATAACTAAATTAAATTATAAAATATTAAATTAAGGTCTAAGTTAATTAAATTGAATTACATAGATTAAATAATTGTTTATAATAAATATTAACTATTATAATGTTAAGCAGATTTAAATTATCCAAACTAAATAAGACATAATTAAAGTTGAATAGTTTAGTAAGATTAAAATTATTAATTAAAGACTAAAAATGCATAATTAATTATAAAAAATGATTAATTAACATATTTAGTGATAAAATTACAAATGTTCCAATATTAATTAAAAAGTGTCAAAATAATTAATTAAATTGATAAAAATTAAATAAAAGATGTGGAAGAACTATGTTAAAATAGAGCCACATCAAATTCCACCACACATAAACATTGTTTGTCCTTAAACAATCCCATGTTTAATTTTCTTTCAAACACAGTAAATTGAGTTTATGATTTTTCTCAAAATGTAACATGTCCAGTACTCAAAACAGAGGACACTACATAATAGTAGGATTTAAGAAAATGAGTAACTCAAATAGATCTTGCCCTAAAACAAATACTCAAGGGTAATTAAGTACTCAAAGACCATCCATTAAAGAAGATTTCATGCCTCATATGTGATACAAATTAGTGACTCACTTCAATCCAGGATCAGGTTCTAATTCTAAAAATGATAAGAGATAAAATATAAATGGAATTAAGACCTCAACCAAGGAACTTTGTACTTTGAATTCTTCACCTAGGTTCCAAAAAAATAATTAATTAATTTGTTTGAATCACCTCAATGATAAAACCTAAATGATTTCCATATAAACCCATTGATCCCTTCTTCATATGGCGTTCATCATTACCCTCACCTTAATGAGCTCATTTTTGACCCTAGACACTTTATTTATTTATCCCAAGCCTTGTATCATTGTGCTGAGAACTGTGCAATGCACTTATTCAAAGTGTACAGAGGGCTTATAGTTAACAAAAATGCACCCAGCATCTAGGGTCTCAGAGACTCACCGTGGTATCCCAGATGCCAAAACTACTCTAGTTTCAACAGATTTATATAAAATTCATTTACATTGGCTCATTAAAGAAATTACTTTTAATAAATTAAATATGAATGAGGCCCCTATAATTGGAATCAAACTTCCAGTTCAAAGGCTATGATCCTAACTCCATAAACATGTAACCCAAATCACTTCCACAAGTAGACTCTAAATAAGATTTCCATCAATTCACTAAGCAAGATCACTCAGCAATCATCCAAACTCATTAATTTCAGATTCAATTCAAATCTTAACTTCCAACAAGATAATTTTCCTAAGGCAAGACCCAATTGAGAAAAAATTGTAAAGCCGAAAATTATGCAAGAATTTTGAAAACAATTTAACACTTGTAACAAAAAGTTTGAATTTGTAGTGGGAATTGATGGGCTTTCAATTAAGCACAGTTTAGAACATTCAAGGATTGACCCCCTCCCCCACACTTAAAACCCAACTTTGTCCCCAAAGTTGAATTCTAAATACGGAGAAGAACAATTAATCAATTAAGGTTCAAAATAGATTTCCAATTAAGTAGATTAATGACATGTATAAAGGGTCCCAATGAAGTAAAAAATTTTAGTTTTCCATTATGAATAAATAATCAGCATGTTCATTGATAAGTACACCCATTAACATTGATGTCCATTAATAAAAATTTTCAATGTAGTTCAAACAATTTCATGTAACTCTTGTGGGTGAACAATGAAAAGGGTGTAGCATGTTGACAGATTGGGTTCAAATGGGTTTTAACTAAAGTAAAATGATGTATTCTATGCTCCCATCAGCCGAAACAATATCAATGAAACTAAATTTACCCTCTACATGTACTCCCCACACTTAGTTTCATGCAGTGAAAAGGTTTTATCACAATGCAATTCAGTTTTTCAGCAAAGAGGCACATGCAGAATTAATGCACATCACAGTGACAAGTAGCAAAATTTTATTTGAGCATTAAGCAGCAGAAAAGTGAAATGCAGCAATAATAGTGAGATACTTCCCTGACTAAGTTTTCCATTACTCCTTAGCATGACAATTTCACTCCTTAAACTACAACAGCAGCATCCTAAAGACACAGAGTATGTATGATAGGAACAAAGATCTAGCAGAGACAGAGAGCATAAGGAAGACAATCAAAGCATCACTTTATTCAACACTAAAGAGTATAAAAATGAAAACAAAGAAGAAGAATTGGTTGACTCCCATGAAGAACTGAATTTAAATTCTTCAGTTAGATTTATTTAATTACAATTTTTTATTTATTAACAAAACAAAAACCATGGGTTGCCTCCCATGCAGCGCTAGGTTTAAATTCCCCAGCCAAACTTCATTCAAGAACAATTTTCAAGAACAGTGAAGGCAGCCAAGCCCTTTGGCTGTCCCTCAAAATAAAGTTTCAGTCTCTTCCCATTGACCAACATGGGTTTATTTTCTTCACCAGCAATTTCAACAGCTCCATTATTCAACACTCTCACTATAGTAAATGCTCCAGAACACTTGGATTTAAGCATTACAGGAAAGAGTTTAAGTCTAGAGTTAAAGAGAAGGACCTTCTGTCCAGGTTTGAATTCCTTGTTTTTAATGATAGATTCGTGAAATACCTTAGTCCTCTCTTTATAAAATCTTGAATTATCATAACTCTCTCTTCTAATATCATCTAATTCACTCATGTGAAGTAATCTCCTCGCACCAGCACTCTTAAAGTCAATGTTCAGAGCCTTAACTGCCCAATATGACTTATGTTGCAACTCCACTGGTAAATGACAACATTTCCCAAACAACTGCCTGTAAGGAGACATACCTATTGGTGTCTTGAAAGCAGTTATATATTCCCATAAAGATTCATCCAGTTTAATAGACCAGTCTTTCCTAGAGTTTGACATAGTTTTTTCAAGAATTTGTTTTAGTTTTGTATTAGAAATTTCCACTTGTCCACTGGACTGTGGGTGATAAGGAGTTCCAGTTTTGTGAACACAACCATATTTCTCCATTAAATCTTTAAACTTTTAATTCTTAAAATGTGTTCCATTATCAGTAATAAAAGCTCTTGGAAATCCAAATCTTGTAAATATATTCTTTTTCACAAATTTTATCTCACTATTTTCTTGATTGTTGTGCAGAGCTACTGCCTCAACCCACTTTGATAAATAATCCACAACAATAAGAATATACTCATTCCCATGAGATGATAAAAATGGACCCATGAAATCTAACCCCCAAACATCAAAAATTTCAACCTCCAAAATACCCTTTTGGGGTAACTCCTGTTTCCTACCCACATTTCCCTGCCTCTGACACCTATCACAACTGACCAAAAAGATCCTAGAATCCTTAAAGAGTGTAGGGCAATAAAAACCATATTGTAGTAATTTTTGAGCAGTCCTCTCACCCCCATAGTGTCCTCCCCAAGGTGAAGAATGAAAACTTTCAAGAACAGACATCATCTCTTCCTCAGGTATACATCTCCTAAAAATACCATCAGCACACCTCCTAAACAGTAGAGGTTCATCCCAAAGATACTATTTAATTTTAGAAATGAATTTATTTCTTTGATTACTAGACAGATTTTTGGGAATGACACCTACTGCCAGGAAGTTGGCAAAATCTGCAAACCAAGCAGATTGTCTGACTAACATGGATCGAAACTTCTCATCAGGGAAAGAAGAGTTAATCTCCCTAGGATTTTCAGATTCAAATTGAGTAACAGGAAGCCTAGATAAGTGATCAACAACTATGTTTTCAGCTCCCTGCTTATCCCTAATATCTAAGTCAATCTCTTGTTACAATAGAATCCATCTTATCAAACTGGGTTTAGTTTCTTTTTTAGACATCAAATATTTCAAAGAAGAATGAACAGTGAAAATGATGTCTTTTGAGCCTAACAGATACTGTCTAAACTTTTCCAGAGCAAAAACAATAGCTAACAACTCTTTGTCAGTGGGGGTATAATTCTTTTAAGGATCATCTAGCAATATACTAGCATAATATACCACATGATATTTTCTATCCCTCCTCTATCCAAGGACAGCACCTACAGCCATGTCACTATCATCACACATAAGCTCAAATGGAAGTTTCCAATCAGGTGTAGTGATGATAGGTGATGTAGTGAGTTTCTCCTTAAGCAGATTAAATGATTTCAAGCAGTTTTTATCAAAATTGAAAGGTGCATCCTTTACCAATAAGGAACACAAGGGCTTTGTGATTTTAGAAAAATCCTTTATGGACCTCCAGTAAAAACCAGCATGCCCTAAAAAACTTCTAACGCCTTTTACATTAATAGGAGGAGGCCATTTTTGAATAACTTCTATCTTCGCAGTATCAGCTTCTAAACCTCTCTTTGACACTTTGTGACCAAGGAATATACCTTCAGTAACCATGAACTGGAATTTCTCCAAATTTCGCAGAAGCTTGGTTTCAATGCACCTCTCCAAAACTAGCTCAAGATTTCCTAAACAAGTATCAAAAGTACTCCCCACTATAGAAAATTCATCCATGAAAACTTCAATGATTCTCTCAATCATATCAGAAAAGATAGCCATCATACACCTTCGAAAGGTGGATGGAGCTCCACACAACCAAAAGGGAATCCGCCTGTAGGCAAATGTTCCAAAGGGGCATGTGAAAGTGGTCTTCTCCTGATCCTATGGAGCAACAGGGATCTGGTTGTAACCAGAAGACCCATTTAGAAAATAGAAAAATTCATTTCCAGCTAGCCTCTCAAGCATTTGATCAAGGAAGGGCATAGGAAAATGGTCCTTCCTAGTGTCTACATTAAGATTCCTATAATCAATATAAACTCTCCATTTTGTGGCTTTCCTAACTTGGACTTATTCATTATTTTCGTTTTTAACTATAGTGAAACCTCCCTTCTTGGGGACAACCTGGACAGGGCTGACCCAAGCACTATAAAAAATGGGTTATATCATTCCAGTATCTAACAACTTGATTACTTACTCTCTCACAACTTCTTTAATTTTTGTATTTAATCTTCTTTGACATTCTACCCTAGCCTTATGACCAGGCTTCATAGGAATTTTGTGCATACAGAATGAGGGACTAATACCCTTGATATCAGCTATCATCTAGCTTATGGGAGATTTAAATGTTTTCAAAACATTCAACTATTTTTCTTCTTGATTTGCATTATGTTCAGCAGAGATTATTACAGGAAATGTAGAGTTCTCACCTACAAATGAATATTTAAGATGGGAAGGGATGGGCTTCAGCTCAAGATCATGTGGTACTACACTAGAAGGAAGACTCTTAGGCCTGGGAGGTCCAAGATCTTCAATATATATCATAAAAGGAATAATAAAAGATGAAAGATTTTCAATTTCCAGTTTAGATTCATAGATAACAGTGCTACTGTCTAGGGTAGGCAGTACACTGTCCAGATTTTCAAGATTAGAATTCAGCAGGTTTATCAAAGAAGAATCATCTAATTGTCTTAATAGTTCTCCCTCAGTATCATCAAAGTGGTCAAAAATGGTGGTGTTAATAGAAAAACCCTCAAATTCACTCAGAAAACTCCTAAGTTCAGAAACAGGGGACTCTCCTACAGCAGAAACTGGACAGTTTTCCAGTTCTGGAAGACTTACCAGTTTGGTTGTCACAGTAGAATTTTCAGCTTCTAAAACAGATTCACAAATATTTTCTTCAACAGAGGAATGATTTTCATATTTTTCAATGAGTTCAATTTGATTTTTAAAAGAACATTTAGCTTCAAGAGACTCAATTTTTGAACAGTTTTCAGAGTAAGTTGGTTCCTTAATATTTTTAAAAACATTGAACTCTTCTTCTTTTTCACCAATTTTGAAGATCAGTTGACCCTTTGACACATCTATAACAGCACCACCTGTGGCCAAGAAGGGCCTAGCCAAGATGATACGTACCTCTTGATCACACTCCATATCTTGAACAAGAAAATCAGCAGGTAAGAACAATTTCCCAACTCCAACTAGTAAGTCATCTACTCAACCCATATGATGAGTGAAAGATCTATCAGCTAATTATAGTATGACCATGGTGGGTTGGAGGTCACCCAGCCTCAACTGCCGAAACAGTGAGTATGGGAGCAGGTTAATGCTAGCACCTAGATCACACAAACAGTTGAGCTGACCTGAATTTCCTAGGGTACAAGGGATGAAAAAGCTACTTGGGTCTTTCAATTTGGGTGGGATTTTCTTTTGGAGTACAGCACTGTACTCATTAGTGAGGCTTTAGGTAGAAAATTCTTCAATGGTATTTTTATTTGAAACAATTTTCTTTAAAAATTTCAGATAGGATGGGATTTGAATTAAGGCTTGGATAAAAGGGATGTTCACTTGAAGCTTAGAAATAATACCAAGGAACTGAAGAAGTTCAGCCTTGGTATTACTTTGAGATTTCAGTTTTTCAGGGAAAGGGATGGGTGGGGAAAAATTCTTCAAAACAGTAGGCATATCCCTCACCTCTTCCACAACTTTTTCTTTTCCTTTATTCTTTTGATTTTTAGAATGATTTTCATCTTGATTCCTAGGAGATAGGTTAGTATTCTCATCATTTTCAACATCTTTTTGTGAGTTTCCTGATTGTGAACAAAGCATATTTTCATTTGCAGATTCAAACAGTTTCTCGTTTTGGGAATTTTTTACAATTTTTTCAGCAACATTTTGAGTATTCAGCCCACTTCTTGTTACAAAAGACAAAACATTCTCCCTAGGGTTAAGTTCAGTGGTACTAGGCAACCTACCTTTTTTCCTAGAAGTCAAACCTCTAACTAATTGTCCTAGCTGTGTTTCCATGTTCTGCATTCTCACATCAGTTTGCATTTTGTCTGACTCATATTGACTTTGATTCTTGGTTAGCTGATTCAAGATTAGATCAAGCTTAGAATACATGTGACTATTATTGTTTCCTTGTGTATTTGATGACTCACCCCTTCGTTGATTATGATAGTTCAGTCTTGGTTGGTTCTGATAATTAGGGGCAGTTGGTTGTTTAATAACTCCTTGATCTTTCCATGACAAATTTGGATGGTTCCTATAGCCTTGATTGTAATTATTAGAAAATGGATCTTCTTTTAGAGGCATCCTAGGAACATAATTGACAAAGTTTAAGGTTTCAGGTTGTTGGGCAGATAGATCAACATTAGGACAAAAACATTCAGAGTGCCCAAACATACCAAATTGAGTGCACTCTTTCCTAAGAGATAGATATTGATTCTGGTTTTCAACTTGGTTAACTGTTTGTTTTTAATTCTGGTTCAGTAATGTTTGATGTTGGTTGGTGATCTCAGCTAGTTGATCTTGAGTTTCATTCATTGAACCAGTATTTGAATTGATAGTTCTATTAACTCTTTTTCTTCTTGAATTCTTATTTTGAGAATTAAGTGCAAGATTATTGAAAATTTTTCTCAACTTCTCATCAGCCTTATCATTGTAATTACCCCCAATAGCTTGATCCACTAAGTTCTGACCAGAGGAGGAAATACCTTCATAGAAGGTGTCCATGAGGAGATGTGATGGGAGTTGATGATGAGGAAACTGCCTAAGCAGATCCTTGAATCTATCCCAAACTTCATGAAAAGCTTCTCCATTCTCTTGATAAAAACTAGTGATTTTAGTTCTCAGTTCTCCTTTTAATCTTTGGGGATAAAATTTCGTAATAAAAGAGTTATACACTTGATACCAATTTTCAAAAATGTTTTCATCTAGACTTAAAAACTAGTTCCTAGCATTCCCTTTAAGGAAAAAGGGAATGACTCTCATCCTTAGTTCATTTTCAGTAAGTCCTAAAATTGGAAGTTGCTACAAAGTGTTGTAGAAATCTCTAATGAAGGCTAGAGAGTCCTCATTAGAGAGCCCATTGAATGCAGGAAGCAGTGAAATGTGTGATTGTTTTAATTCATAGTTTCGAGCTCTATGACTTAATCTAATGGATGATGGGTTGCTTGATACTTGAGGGAGTTGGAAATCCCTCATCCTGTGCCATTCATGTTCATCTAAGAGTTCTGGATGGTTATTTTTGAAGTTATTATTAGGAACTCTATTTTCTGGATTTTCCATTTAAGTTTTGTTCTTTCTTCTTAGAGTAGCTAAGTGTTTATCTAATTCCGGGTTTAGAGGCTCTAATCTAACAGCAGAGTGTCTTGTGATCATACACATAGCAATAGACAGTTTCAGTAGTAAAAACTAAGAATGTAAAGTAACAGTTTTTTTTTAAAGTTTTCAAATATTTCAATTTTTTTAAAGATTTTATATATATGTGTTTTTTTAAATTTTTTCCTTCTTAGCAATTGCTCGTGCCTTTCCTGGAAATGGCGCCAAAAACTTGACCTCGACTGTCGTTGATGTCGGTCAAAGTTTAAAATTTATATTCCTACTAACTACTGTATATGTGGTAAGCATGATCGAACCCACATGGAATGTAAAATTGGCCACTACTAAACTAAAAACATGGAAAACTCCACTATTGTCTATAGCATCCCATCTTTTTATAACATAACTTTTCATTCCATTACACGGAACTGATGATCTTTAAGGTTTAGTGTCTTGGAAACAAGGAACATAAAATATGAAACAAAAAAAAACATTCTTCTTAAACACTTGAAAGGCTTCTCCTCATGTTCACCCTAGGCTCATTACTGCATCTCATAACCTGGGAAAATACATCAAAAGGAAGGGTGAGAAGAAGGCCCAGCAAGGGAAACAAGTGAAACATTTTACATATGAACTTGAGATACATCAATAAAGTCATGAAAGAACTTTAATGCATGAAAATGAAATCATGAGGCATATCATAATGAAAATAAAACTTTTTCATAAATTGAAGATGTGGCTACATCATTTAACATAGACAATCATGAACATATCACCAAGGTCCATCCCCAAGTTGTCATTTTAAAATTACCAAGGTTATTCACCAAGGTATCGTGAAAATTGTAATCTCTAGTGGTTACATCATTACCCAATGCATTGGAGCGCTATCAGGGCGCACCCTTAAATTTTCCTTTATTATCATGTGAGCCACATATACCATCATCAAACATTTCATAAATAACCCATATAGCATAAAATAAATGGGTTTCATTTCATAATCATAACGTTTTAAAAACTGCTTTAAAGACATGATCTTTACATTACTTTAAACCCACGGAAAGGGAAAGCGGGTATCAAGTATGTAAATCCCAGAATTTAAAATAGAACATTTTTATATATATGTGAATACCTCTGTATAAATAGGATCTTTGAGTATTCACTTTATAACATAAAATAATTTTGAGAAAAGAGAGGCATTTTGAGACGAAAATTCTGCAGCATAACAGCTATGTTACAAGGTTTTAAAAAACATTGAAAAGAGAGGGAACATGGGTCGAGCAATCATAATTGACCCATAAAATAGTAGAGGGACAGAATAAGAATTATATATGGACATGGTGGTGCAATTTCAAGGACATACCATTTGAAATGAAAAACATGGAAGGAAGACAAAAGTTTGATTTCTCTTATGAAAGTTCGGCAGCCTAACGACGTTACTTATACTTCAAAATACTGAATTGAAGAGATCAAATGGGGTCTCTCATCAAATGAACATAAGAGTCCAGTATGATAGGTATAGAGATCATACCCCAAAATAACAAAAAGGAACTTGAAGGAATTGACATGAAAGTAGAACTTCAAAACGAGAAGGGTGAAGAACCACTTAAAAATTCGGCAGCCTAACGGCGCCACTTAAAACTTCAAAATACGGAATTGAAGAGATCAAATGGGGTCTCTCATCATATGAACATAAGAGTCCAGTATGATAGGTATAGAGATCATACCCCAACATAACAAAATGGAACTTTAAGGAATTGACATGAAAGTAGAACTTCAAAACGAGAAGGGTGAAGAACCACTTAAAAATTCGGCAGCCTAACGGCGCCACGTAAAACATCAAAATACGGAATTGAAGAGATCAAATGGGGTCTCTCATCATATGAAAATAAGAGTCCAGTATGATAGGTATAGTGATCATACCCCAATATAACAAAAAGGAACTTGAAATAATTGACATGAAAGTAGAACTTCAAAACGAGAAGGGTGAAGAACCACTTAAAAATTCGGCAGCCTAACGGCGCCACTTAAAACTTCAAAATACTGAATTGAAGCGATCAATTGGGGTCTCTCATCATATGATCATAAAAGATCAGTATGATAATTTAGAGATCATACCCCAACATAATAAAAAGGAACATTAAAGACTTGAATGAAAATAGAACATGAAAACGAAGAAGGTGAAAGAATCCCTTAAAAATTCGGCAGCCTAACGGCGCCACTTAAACATTCTTAAAACGAATTGATGAGAGCAAGGGGGGGTATCTCATTATATGAACATGAAATAGGCAGTAGGATGAATATAAAAGAACATCCTCCAACATAAGAACATGGAGTATAAAAGAAATGACATAAAAGAGATTACTTGAAAAGAAAGGGAGAGGTCGGATCCCTTACCTTAAAATGTAACTCTTAATCCTCAAAGGTTGGGACCTTGAGGGCTTGGGGGCACCTTGGGAGGACTCCTTGGGAGGTAATGAGACCGTAAATTCGTTGGGAATGAGTGGGGAGTCGAATGGATGAGAGGAGGGCTTGGTATTTATAGGGAAAGTGAGGGGACAAGGCATTAATGGCCAAGGGACACCTCACATGTGCTTTTCTCAAACCCATGTGCTCTCCCTTATCATTTATCATGGAGTTAGGCCACATGGGGCCCCAAAAACAATAATTCATCACCCTTGGCCGGGAAACCCTCAAAAGATCTCATGACATCATCATGACACCGTAATGATGTCATTGAACATACCGAAACCCTAAAACTGTATTTTTACTATTCACTGAAAATTCAACTTTCTCAGAAAAATCCCAAAATTTCACATTAACCAAATATCAATGCTCTGATTTCAAAAATGATATCCATTTTATAAAAATAATTTTCTAAATATTTTTAATTTAATTTTTAAATAAAAACACTATTCATCGAAAATTCATTTTTTTCAGAAAAAACCCCAAAAATTACCATAACATAATATCGATGCTCTGAGTTCAAAAATAAAGTCATTTTTATAAAAATAATTTTCTAATTATTTTTAATTAAATTTTTAATTAAAAAACACTATTCACCCGAAAAAAACTAATACTTGAATAATAATTAATGAAACCGTTATTTACCTATTTTATTGAATCACATTACTTAATCAAGGTGCCTAGAATATTTTAAAACTTTTTTTATGTGAGATTACTAATCCATTTGGTCATATTACTAATCCTAATCATAAAATCACTATTCATAATTTACTATTCATCAAAAATCAAGTTGATCTTATTAGACTCTAAATTTAGTACTGAACATAATTGTAGAAGACCATTTTTTTAAAATCATTACACATTTTTAATTATTTAGGGTTTACATAAACATAATTAAAATATCCTTTTTCTAAAATTCATCAAAAATATGCATACTATATTTATCCGGTCATTTCAAAATTCATAAACTTCATCATAAGAAGAAATCCCAATTTTTATTTAAAACAAGGATTACAGAAGGTAGTTACGGTCTCGTTACATAACCCCTTATAATACCAGCATAGGACCTAAGAGTAAGGTGTGCTAGGGTGATAGAAGCTTGGGGCGGCTCAGTCAACATTGCCCGAGTAGTAATTTCTATCAGTTTGAACTTCTCACGAAGGCGATTTCGTTCCAGCTTCACATGATGAAGTTCGGCTTGGATTTGATCCAGAGCAAAGCCCAGTGGTGCTACCTCCTTCCCAAGATCTGTTAGATGGGCTTCGATCGGTCCAAGACTGCTAGGTGAGGCCATCGAATCTTCTTTCTATAATAATTAACCAAGATTACATATATTTAGAGACAATAATCAAAACATTTTGTTCACAGCGGTCATGTTGACCGATGGTTATATAATAGTCAAAACCCACTGATCTCATTTTAATTATAATCATGTTTATCAAATAAAACATTTTTGTTGAGTATAACAATAACACATAAAATTAGGAGACAAAATTTATTTAAAAAAAATTTCGGGTCGTTACAATCTTCCCCCCTTAAGAAATTGCATCCTCGCAATTTTAAAAATTGGGTTTTGAAATTTCATTGAAAGTCCCACATCAGAAAAGGAGTCAGTAAAACTATTACTTCAAAATAAAGAAAGGGAAGTACAATGGTCACCCGAGTTAACCCACACTAGGGTTCCATGTAGGAAAACATGGACATGGAGGAAAAAACAAAGGGTCAAGTTCTGAGAGAGAGTGATAGAGAACATGATTAGGAGAAAGTTAACCATGATAAAATCCCAAACTTATGATGTGTGTAAATGGTCTTTGATTACCTAGTAGGAAACGTAAACCAACAACATTTTTGTTTTACGTTTCTTTTCATAATTTTGTGGATTTCATTTACTACATAGAACAAAAACATAAGAAAATATACCTTCCTTCAAGTAGAGTTTCATCCTTTAACAAGTCCCTAACAACACTAATCTTTTCTCCAAATGATGAGAATTCAAAAACACTTGGTCTCATAAAAGCACAAGAATCATCTTCTATAGAATCACATAATCTACAAAAGATTAACTATCTATTTCTTCTATCTGTAAACATTATCCCAAAAACAGAAAGGTTAAGGTAAAACAACTCTTCAAAAAGAAAGATCCCATAGGAATGGAAACTACTTTTAAATCATCAAAGTTCCATGGTACTACCCAAAGTTCATCATAGACCATTCCATAAATAACGGTCCTTAAAATTCCTCAAAACAAACCAAACTAAGATTGAAACTCAAATACAAAAAGGATTTGATAACATAGTCTTCTAAAACAACGTCATTGTTCATCTCCAGACAACATCAACCACTCCTAACATCTTATAAAAAGTAGCTAACCTAAACATATTTTACCCAAGATAGGTTAGTCATTCCCATAAGTAACCTAAATTACTATATGTTCACCTTAAATTCATCGATTCTTCAAAATATAAGTCAACCTTACTCCTCAATGAAAATACCGTAGTAATCTATTTACCTCGATCAAATATGGTTCCCAAAATAATGAACGTCTTCCAAAATAATAATCATATTTTAATCCCCTAATCATCCCTGTAATATAAATACGAAAATCGTCGCATTTCCTATCCCATTGGTTGTCGGAACATGTTCTTCCATTTCCCACCATTAACTAAGAAGAGAAAGCATAATTAGGGGCTTAAGTACTTAGCTAATAATCATGAAAAGGAACTGAAAGCATATAAGGATAACTTGTATATGAAAGGTATACCCTAAGTTGTGATCTCCTAGGTTCCCATCTAGGTTATGAATGATCATATATTCTTATGTGAACCTTTATTTTATTTTATCTTTGTTCCTTTAACAATGGTTCATACCAAGCTTATGAATTTACCAAAGCATATCCCCCGGGAGTGTCGTAACCAAGAGTGTAGCAAGGCCCGTTGTCGTGTACCAGTTCCCGTTCGAGTCTAGCTCAAAGTGGTGTTTTCGGGTTTTACCCCTATGTACATCTGTGCCAGAGCCACCTCTACCTGCTCGTATCCAGACAGGGATGTATTTGCTTGGCAACCCCTTACTCAATACTCACCAAAATACCAAGAAGATTTCCTATATTAAACTTTTCTATAGGGTTCCTCCTAGAGTTTTCATATCCTAATTTCCACAAATAACTAAACCATCCTTTGATACCAACTATAGCATCACGTCTTTTTATAACATAACTTTTCATTCCATTACACGGAACTGAGGATCTTTAAGGTTTAGTGTCTTGGAAACAAGGAACATAAAACATGAAACAAAAAAAAAACATTCTTCTTAAACACTTGAAAGGCTTCTCCTCATGTTCACCCTAGGCTCATTACTGCATCTCATAACCTGGGGACATACATCAAAAGGAAGGGTGAGCAGAAGGCCCAGCAAGAGAAACAAGTGAAACATTTTACATATGAACTTGAGATACATCAATAATGTCATGAAAGAACTTTAATGCATGAAAATGAAATCATGAGGAATATCATAATGAAAATAAAACTTTTTCATAACTTCAAGATGTGGCTACATCATTTAACATAGACAATCATGAACATATCACCAAGGTCCATCCCCAAGGTGTCATTTAAAAATTACCAAGGTTATTCACCAAGGTATCGTGAAAATTGTAATCTCTAGTGGTTACATCATTACCCAATGCATTGGAGCGCTATCAGGGCGCACCCTTAAATTTGCCTTTATTATCTTGTGATCCACATATATCATCATCAAACATTTCATAAATAACCCATATAGCATAAAATAAATGGGTTTCATTTCATAATCATAACGTTTTAAAAACTGCTTTAAAGACATGATCTTTACATTACTTTAAACCCACGGAAAGGGAAAGCGGGTATCAAGTATGTAAATCCCAGAATTTAAAATAGAACATTTTTATATATAAGTTAATACCTCTGTAGAAATAGGAGCTTTGAGTATTCACTTTATAACATAAAATAATTTTTAGAAAAGAGAGGCATTTTGAGACGAAAATTCTGCAGCATAACAGCTATGTTACAAGGTTTTAGAAAACATTGAAAAGAGAGGGAACATGGGTCGAGCAATCATAATTGACCCATAAAATAGTAGAGGTACAGAATAAGAATTATATATGGACATGGTGGTGCAATTTCAAGGACATACCATTTGAAATGAAAAACATGGATGGAAGACAAAAGTTTGGTTTCTCTTATAAAAGTTCGGCAGCCTAACGACGTTACTTAAACTTCAAAATACTGAATTGAAGAGATCAAATGGGGTCTCTCATCAAATGAACATAAGATTCCAGTATGATAGGTATAGAGATCATACCCCAACATAACAAAAAGGAACTTGAAGGAATTGACATGAAAGTAGTACTTCAAAACGAGAAGGGTGAAGAACCACTTAAAAATTCGGCAGCCTAACGGCGCCACTTAAAACTTCAAAATACTGAATTGAAGAGATCAAATGGGGTCTCTCATCATATGAACATAAGAGTACAGTATGATAGGTATAGAGATCATAACCCAACATAAGAAAAAGGAACTTGAAGGAATTGACATGAAAGTAGAACTTCAAAACGAGAAAGGTGAAGAACCACTTAAAAATTCGGCAGCCTAACGGCGCCACTTAAAACTTCAAAATACGGAATTGAAGAGATCAAATGGGGTCTCTCATCATATGAACATAAGAGTCCATTGTGATAGGTATAGAGATCATACCCCAATATAACAAAAAGGAACTTGAAATAATTGACATGAAAGTAGAACTTCAAAACGAGAAGGGTGAAGAACCACTTAAAAATTCGGCAGCCTAACGGCGCCACTTAAAACTTCAAAATACTGAATTGAAGCGATCAAATGGGGTCTCTCATCATATGATCATAAAAGATCAGTATGATAATTTAGAGATCATACCCCAACATAATAAAAAGTAACATTAAATACTTGAATGAAAATAGAACTTGAAAACGAGGAAGGTGAAAGAATCCCTTAAAAATTCGGCAGCCTAACGACGCCACTTAAACATTCTTAAAATGAATTGATGAGAGAAAGGGGGGGTATCTCATCATATGAACATGAAATAGGAAGTAGGATGAATATAAAAGAACATCCTCCAACATAAGAACATGGAGTATAAAAGAAATGACATAAAAGAGATTACTTGAAAAGAAAGAGAGAGGTCGGATCCCTTACCTTAAAATGTAACTCTTAAACCTCAATGGTTGGGACCTTGAGGGCTTGGGGGCACCTTGGGAGGCCTCCATGGGAGGTAATGAGACCAGAAATTCGTTGGGAATGAGTGGGGAGTCGAATGGATGAGAGGAGGGCTTGGTATTTATAGGGAAAGTGAGGGGACAAGACATTAATGGCCAAGGGACACCTCACAAGTGCTTTTCTCAAACCCATGTGCTCTCCCTTGTCATTTATCATGGAATTAGGCCACATGGGGCCCCAAAAACAATAATTCATCACCCTTGGCCGGCCAACCCTCAAAAGACTTCATGACATCATCATGACACCGTTATGATCTCATTAAACATACCGAAACCCTAAAACTGTATTTTTACTATTCACTGAAAATTCAACTTTCTCAGAAAAATCCCAAAATTTCACATTAACCAAATATCAATGCTCTGATTTCAAAAATGAAATCCATTTTATAAAAATAATTTTCTAAATATTTTTAATTTATTTTTTATATAAAAACACTATTCATCGAAAATTCATTTTTTTAAGAAAAAACCCCAAAAATTACCATAAAATAATATCGATGCTCTGAGTTCAAAAATAAATTCATTTTTATAAAAATAATTTTCTAATTATTTTTAATTAAATTTTTAATTAAAAAACACTATTCACCCGAAAAAAAAAACTAATACTTGAATAATAATTAATGAAACCGTTATTTACCTTTTTTATTGAATCACATTACTTAATTAAGGTGCCTAGATTATTTTAAAACTTTCTTTAAGTGAGATTACTAATCCATTTGGTCGTATTACTAATCCTAATCATAAAATCACTATTCATAATTTACTATTCATCAAAAATCAAGTTGATCTTATTAGACTCTAAATTTAGTACTGAACATAATTGTAGAAGACCATTTTTTGAAAATCATTACACATTTTTAATTATTTAGGGCTTACATAAACATATTTAAAATATCCTTTTTCTAAAATTCATCAAAAATATGCATACTATATTTATCCGGTCATTTCAAAATTCATAAACTCCATCATAAGAAGAAATCCCAATTTTTATTTAAAACAAGGATTACACAAGGTAGTTACGGTCTCGTTACATAACCCGTTATAATACCAGCATAGGACCTAGGAGTAAGGTGTGCTAGGGTGATAGAAGCTTGGGGCTGCTCAGTCAACATTGCCCGAGTAGTAATTTCTATCAGTTTGAACTTCTCACGAAGGCGATTTCGTTCCAGCTTTACATGATGAAGTTCGGCTTGGATTTGATCCAGAGCAATGCCCAGTGGTGCTACCTCCTTCCCAAGATCTGTTAGATGGGCTTCGATCGGTCCAAGACTACTAGGTGAGGCCATCGAATCTTCTTTCTATAATAATTAACCAAGATTACATATATTTAGAGACAATAATCAAAACATTTTGTTCACAGCGGTCATGTTGACCGATGGTTATATAATAGTCAAAACCCACTGATCTCATTTTAATTATAATCATGTTTGTCAAATAAAACATTTTTGTTGAGTATAACAATAACACATAAAATTAGGAGACAAAATTTATTTAAAAAAAATTTGGGTCGTTACATTGTCAGCAGAGGAGTGTTTTTATTTTCTAATTTTCACTTTTTAAATTTTTATATCTTTTAATTTTATTATGATTTTATGTACTGTGAAACTACACCTATATAGTAAAATTGTTTGACCAATACTGAAACAGAGTACAGCTGGGATCAAGGTGCAACAACGGAGTTAAAATGATAATAAAAGACAACAAAAAAGAATGCTCAGGTTCATTCTAGTCTACTGGTTTGAATTGATTTTCCATTTAATGTAATGTACTGCTTCATACCACTGGAATAAAGAGACAACTTACTTCCCTCGCCAGGAGATAAGTCATGGATATTGTACAACTAGAGTGCGCCACTCCGAGAAGTAAAATTCCAGAAAGATGTCTTAAAAGATCAACAACACAAACTCGCCATAAGTGTTGATGTTTCCTTTACAAGTTGATTATTTAAAAGATGATTCCATAATAAAACTCACCAAATGATTACAGAGTTTAGACAATTTCAGTGCTTGTGGTACCAAACAGATGAATGTATTTAGAGTTGATCTCACCGATCAATTCTAAACACATTAAAATGATAAGTGAAAAGGACGAAAAAGATACCAGTAGAGCTAGAACTCTCCACGAACTAAAAGACTTAGCTAACTATACTATTCATTATCACAGCAGTAATAGGAAACATTACAGAAACAGAGTACAAAAGTTTAGATCGTGAGGGAGAAGAAACTCCCTAAGAATGCTCTACTCCTAACTTCCTGGACTGCGCTGCTTAGCATCGTCCCTGCTGCTCTCAATCATCTCTCCAGGTAAGTGTATGAACGCCCCTCCGTATGAATGAATCTCCCCCCTAAAGAACGTTGTTTTCTCTGCTTAAGTAACTTCTGTCATCCGCTGCCTATCACCGCCACAACTTCCACCGACTTCCAAAGTTCTTCACCCACACACCGCACACATGCGTTTAACCCGCGATAGGCACGTCGCGTGAATTTTTCCCTTGTAACTAACTCCGGAAGAGTTAGTTGGATGAACCTAGACTCATTTAAGTCCCTTAGATGAACCTGCATAGTTATAATAGAGAAATAAATTAAAACAAACATAAAGGATTAAAAATGGTTATTTATTAGGTTAGGTGTTAAATTACTTGTAACAAGTTAAATTAAGTTAATTGATAATCATTAGCCTTTAAATTATTAACAACGCTAAAAAATAAGTTATTAACAAGTTATTATTTAAATTAACTCAATAGATATAATTAATAAGTTATTATTTTTATTATTTTTAACTAAGTTATTAAAAATTACGATATAAGTAAAGAGGTAATAAAAAACATAGCTTGCATTAGTTATTTTTACTCTCTTCATTAATTACTAATATTGTAATTACTATTTAAGAAATAAAATTATTCCATTAATCTATTTACTAGTTTATTTTAATTTAGTAATTAAAATTAATAATTAAGTTTTAAATATTTTTTACTTAATAAGTATATTTTATTGTTTATTTATAATTATTATTAATTAAATAATTTATACTATTAATAATAAATTAATAAATTATTAAAACTTATTATTATGTTAGTTTTATAAATACATTTATAATTTATTTAGTTATTAATATTATAATTGTTTAATTTTGTTAATTTTATATATTTTATTCTATTCAATTGACTTATTAAAAATTACTTTTACTTTAACTTGTGTTTTTTTCTTTACACTTTTTACATTACTTTTATTAGTATATTTTTTACTTTATCTTTATATCACTTAATATTATTTAATTTTTAATCTTTTTTTTAATCTTCCCCCTCCCCCAAATCAGCGCATAGCAGGGGGAGGGTTTATTCTTCCTCCCGAATCCAGCGACCTCCACCATGGCTCCAGTGCGACAGCTTCATCCTCGGACTTCAGCATCGATCTGAGCAGCAGAAGCTTCAGTGGCATCCTGAAGGTTGTAGCACAGAGCACTTCCAGTGGCTTCCTCTTTGCGCGGTGGACAGTGGCGGCCAGGTCCTCTTCGGATTTGCTTACAGCAGCAGTCCATCCCTCCAGACGGACCTCATATCTAGTAGATGGGGCGGATTCCTAAAGGTTGTAGCGCGGAGCACTTCCAGTGGCGGTGGAATCCAACCAGCGGCGCGCATCCCAGTGGTTCATTCTCCTCATTCAGCGTGTCTCCAGCAGACTCGAACCTGCAAATCTTGTGAAGGGTTTAGCTGATTTGTGAAAAACTGGTTCAAAATGTACTATTATTTGAGATGAATTTTGTATAAGTCTTTGAATGCATAGATTCGTGCTCGTGCATGAATGCAGTTGAAGAAGATATGGTCACAATTTGAAACAGGGAGGATAGATTGCAAGGTCTGAAGGTGGGACGTCGGTGTGAAGTTGATGGGGATTTCCAGCGGTGTCAAGTAGGAAGTATGCAAGGTTGTAAAGGATCGGTGTGTGATAAAGCTGGATAAAAATGTAAAGCAGTGTCAGTGATGGCGTGAGACTGATGAATGCTTTTCATCAGTGAGTCAGTGACTCAAGGATATAAGAATTGGATCGGTATCACGCAGTAGGGAAAAGGAATAAATATCGGTAGTAGGTGATAAAACTATCAGTGTGTGGTCGTGGGTGAAAAAAAACAAGTGAACTAACGGTGAGTGGGTGGAAAAATGAGATACCGATGGGGTAATGAAAAATTGTGAAATCGATAGTTAAATGGAGATTCGGTAGCAAGAAAAGGATAGATCGGTGTCTGGGAATAAAGTTGTGAGACCGATAGTTACATCAGTAGCATCCCGGAGGGAAAGCACTCACTGATAGAATAAAATAAAAGAACGGTGAGTGCAGATGAAGGGTCTCGTGCGCCCGAGATACCGACGGGGTAATGAAAAAAAATGTGAAACCGATAGAGGAAATATCAATCGGTGAGTCCCGACTCACCAAAAATAAGACAACGATAATTATAAAATCGAAGTGCAAACGGAGTGACGAGAAATCGATGATGATGTAATGGATCGGTGAGTCGATGACTCTCCGATAGTTCAAAATAAATGAGACTGAAACCGATGGAAGGATCGGCGCGTCGCAACAATGGTGCGTCATGAGAGACTGATGGTGTTTCGAAGCAATCGGTGAGTCACGACTCACCGATAGTTATAAAAAACTTTGGTGTGACATAACATCGGTGCAACACTCACCGATAGTTAAAAATTAAAAACATTAAGAATAAATATTAATTTACAACAAATTTTAGAATGAAAAACATTAAAAAGGTCAAATTAATTAAATTGTGAAAGACTAATTAATTAACTAAGACTATAAATGATAAGATTAATTAAATATATATCTAAATAAATTCAGAACTCTTAAAATTAATTAACTGCGAACATAAAATTACAATAATTAAAATTAACTAAAGATATTAAAAGAAAATGTTACTTTGTTAGATGATAAAATGAAACATAGCACTAAGAACACATTGTTTTAATAAAATATAACTTAAAATTTAGCACAACTTAAATTATTAATTAAATAAAACTTAAATGAAGAACTAATTAAATAATAAGCTGTTATTATGAAATACTTAAATTATAATTACTTAAAGATGAGTTACAAGGCAACTGCAACAAGTGAAAAGAAGAGAAACAGTAACTCTTTATTTCAACTAAAAATATTATCTACCTCACCGGTAGACTAAAATAAAATAAAAATAAATTAATAACCGATCTGCATACATAAAATAATAAAATTAATGTTTAAAAACTATTAATTAATGAATTAATTAACTATTTGAACAAATAAAATTAAAAGTGAACGATTTAACTTAATTAAAAACACATATTATATACTTAAATGATTGGCAGAACACATTAATTAACATATTAACCTATTTTATTGTAACTAAATTAAATGATAAAGTATTAAAATAAGGTCTAAGTTAATTAAATTGAATTACATAGAATAAATAATTGTTTATAATAAATATTAACTATTATAAACTTAAGCAGATTTAAATTAACCAAACTAAATAAGACATAATTAAAGTTGAATAGTTTAGTAAGATTAAAATTATTAATTTAAAGATATAAATGCATAATTAATTATAAAAAATTATTAATTAACATATTTAGTGATAAAATTAAAAAAGTTCCAATATTAATTAAAAAGTGTCAAAATAATTAATTAAATTGATAAAAATTAAATAAAAGATGTGGAAAAACTATGTTAAAATAGAGCCACATAAAATAGCAATGAAGTGTGTAGTCTTTGTAAGATGATCCACAACAACCCAGATTGCATTGTTGCCTTTGGATGTTCTTTGAAGTCCGGTGACAAAGTCCATGGTGATGTTCTCCCATTTCTATTATCGTATGGGCAATGGTTGCATCATCCCCTTAGACTTATACCTCTCTGCCTTCACTTACTGACACACCAGGCACTTTGATGTATATTCATCGATCTCTTTCTTCATATTATCCCAAAAAATGTTTTCTCGGAGATCTCGATACATCTTTGTGCTCCCTAGGTGAATAGAGAAATTTGAACTATGTGCATCATCCAAAAGTTCCTTCTTCATCTCCGGACATGATGGAACACATAGTCCTTTCCCAAACCACACAATTCCTTCTTCATTAACATTAAACTCCGAGGATTTACCCTTTTTGATAGCTTCAACTTTTTATTGAATTCCCACATCATCCTTTTGAGCATCCATTAACCTTTCCAAAAGAGATGGTTGAGCAATCATTTGTAAAATGATTGATGATGTTCCATTCTTTATGATTCCCACCTCCATCTTCATCAAGTCTAAGAAGATTGGATCCTTCTCAATTCTCATCATTGATAGAATCGTTGGATCCTTTCTACTTAGGGAATCTGCCACCTTGTTCTCTTTCCCGGGGTGGTAATTTATTGAACATTCATAATCCTTGATGAGCTCTATCCATATTCTCTGGCGCATATTAAGCTCTTTCTGTGTGAATATATATTTAAGACTCGTGTGGTCAGTATATATCTCACATTTCTCTCCATAGAGATAATGACACCAGATTTTCAAGGCAAAGATCACAGCCGCCAACTCCAGATCATGTGTTGGATAGTTTCGCTCATGGATTTTCAACTGCCTTGAGGCATAGGATATCACTTTATCATTCTGCATCAGTAAACATCCTAAGCCCTTCTTCGAAGCATCACTGAATACAACAAAAAGCTCCCCACTTGTGGGTAATGTGAGCATGGGTGCAGTGATAAGCCTTCTTTTCAACTCCTTGAAGCTTTCTTCACATTCATCACTCCATGAAAACTTTACTCCCTTTCGAGTTAACTTGGTAAGAGGGTTATAAAACAGTGATAATTTTTTCACAAATCGTCGATAATATCCAGCTAACCCCATGAAGCTACGGATATCCATCACCGATGTTGGCCTCGGTCATCCCTCAATTGCATCTATTTTGGATGGGTCCATAGAAATCCCATTGCTTGTGATGATAAGGCCCAAGAATGAGACCTCCTTCAACCAGAACTCACACTTGCTATACTTTTCATAGAGCTTCTCCTTGTGCAAAGTCTCTAGTACAGTTTTAAAATGCTCCTCATGATCCTCCTTGGATTTGGAGTATATTAGAATATCATCTATAAAGACTGTCAAAAATTTGTCAAGGTAATCTCTAAAGACTCTATTCATCAAGTCCGTGAATATTGCTGGAGCATTTGTGAGTCCGAAAGGCATTACTATGAATTCATAGTGCCTGTACCTTGTACGAAAAGCAGTCTTGGGTATATCTTCCTTCTTCACCCTTACTTGATAATATCCCGACCACAAGTCCACCTTGGAGAAGTATTGTGCTGCACGCAACTGATCGAATAATTCATCAATTCGTGGGAGTGGATAGTTGTTCTTTATATTGATTTTGTTAAGTTCACGATAATCGATGCAATTCCGCATTGACCCATCCTTCTTCTTGATGAAGAGGACTGGTGCACCCCATGGAGAAGCACTTGGGCGTATAAACCCTTTATCCATATTATCCTGTAGTTGTTTCTTCAGCTCATCAATCTCAACAATATCCATTCTATATAGAGTCTTGGATATTGTTAGCGCCCCAAGTATAAGTTCAACTGAGAACTCAACATCTCTTCTTGGAGGAAGACCAGGCAGTTCCTCAGGAAACACTTCAGCGAAATCCCACACAATTGGAATTTCATCAAGGATGGTTTCTTCCATGGACACAATCATCTAAGCTAGATACACGTGCTCATAGGGTAGTAATATCCACTCTTGAGATGATGGAGCTAAAAAAGATTCATCTTCCTCCTGACACTTGTAAAGAATTGGGGGTTGATTCTCCATATGGAGTGTGATTTCCCTCTCCTGAAAATTTATGTTGGCTCTATATAAGGAAAGCCAATACATGCCAAGAATTCCATCAAATTCCACCAAAGGGAGTAGGACGAGGTTCTCCAGGAAATTCAATCCACAGATTATAACAGTGGAGGACTTATATTCATTGGATGCAATGATTTCCCCATTTGGCGTACTCACCCACATATTTACTTCCATGATTTGTGGTGGTGCTGGGATTGTTCTTCTAAACATTCGAGATATAAAAGAATGCGTAGGACCTGAATCAAAAAGTACGTTTGCTATTCTTGAATGAATAACTAGCATACCTGTCACCACATTGTTGTCGGGTTCATTTCAGCAGGAGTGATGGAAAAATATCTTCCTTGTTGTCTTGGAGGTTGTTGGTTGCCTCCGATAACCCATGGATTAGGGTACTGATTTGCAAAATGACCCAGTTCTTTGAATTTTTAGCATTTAACAATGTGTTGAGGTTTGAACGGAGCATTCCTTTACTCTGTCACAGCCGCGGGTCCTTCTTCCCGACAGTTAATAGTTAGGTTCCCTTCTCTTCCACACTTGAATCATTTTCTCGTCCCCTTAAGGCAATTTCCAGGGTGCTTCTTTCCGCACTTTTGGCAAGTGGGGTGCTGGAACTTTTTAGCGCCTTTGGATTTATCCATCGGACCACAAGCATTGAAGTCCACCTTACGCTTCTTGTCCCCATGATACCCCTATGATTCTCCGATCTCCATTTCGACATTGAGGGCACATCGGACAATTTCCTCATAGCTGTCAAAGTCACTGATCGCTAATTCTTTCTGCAAGCTAGAATTCAACCCACCAAAGAAGCGGTCAACCTTACATTCGGGGGTAACGACAAAAACGTAATCTTATCGTGCAAGTCTTGTGATGTTTTCCTCGTACGCTCCCACGGATTCTTCATCTTTTTTCTTGAGGGAAAGGAAGTCCCATTCCAACATAAGATGGAGGGTGCGCGGAAAATATTTATCGAAAAACATCTTTCGGAATTCCTTCAATTCCAAATCCTCGATCTCCTCCTCTGGCTTCGTATTTTTGATCAATGTACACCATTGATCAGCTTCACCCTCCATACGATAAGCCGCCAGGAGAACCTTCTCTTTCTTACAACATTGGAGGATGGAGAATATCTTTTCAATAGTGTTGATCCATTGTTCAGTGATCATGGGATCATATGATCCACTAAAAGTAGGAGGCCTTTGTCTCATGAAGCTCTCGATAGTGACTTGTTCCTTCTTATGGGGGGTTGAACGTTCCTCTTGACCCGTGTTTCTATTCAAAACTTGAGTTAGCAGAGAGAGAAGCGTGACAAAGTTCGTGATTCCCGCTCCCATTGGATTAGGCATCTGATTAGTACAATCATCACACTGATCTTCACAACGATTGTTAGCCTGAGTCCTATTATTACCGACCATTGTCTAGAATAAAAAGAAAGTTAGGGGTAACAAATAAAGGGTAATCTTAAGATAAAATTTGATGGCATATAAATAAACATTAATTTCTTTAACTCATGAGTCTATAGGATTCAATCTCGGCTTTTCATGATCTACTTTCTAACATATATTCTTACGAGAATTTTTTCCTTAATAAGGGTTCTTACCAAGATAGTGAATTTATCAAGACATATCCCCTGAGAGTGTCGTAACCAAGTGTGCAGCAAGGCCTGTTTTCATGCACCAATTCCCGTTCGAGTCTAGCTCAAAGTGGTGTTTTTGGGTTTTACCCCTAGGATACATCTGTGCCAGAGCCGCCTCTACCTACTCGTATCCAGACAGGGATGTATTTGTTTGATAAACCACTTACTCAATACTTACCAAAACATAAGGATGTTTTTGTTATACTTAGTCTTATCTCTAAGGCTTTACTAGGATTTTTCTAATCCTAATCCCAAAAATAACTAAACTTATCCTTTGATACCAACTATGAAAACCCTTCTTATTATTAAAACTTAAACATGATTCATTACATAAAACTTCACTTGATAAAACAAATAAGATCGATAGGTTTAGTGTCTTTGGGTCTTAGGCTCATTACATAAAAACATAAAACATGAAATACAACAACTTTATTGAAAACTTCCTTTACATGACCACTACATTCCCTCGTACTTAGCATTGCATGGGATAACCTGAGGACATGCATAATAAAAGGGTGAGCTATAAAGCCCAGTAAAGGAGTACATATGGAATAACATGAGGATTACAATACATGTTAGACAATAGGCATATCAATAGAGTATAAAAGAAACATGAACATAAAGTCATGATAAAGCATGATAATCAAAACATGGAAATGTGGCAACAACACTTAACATTGAATTAGCATGAACCAAGGTTCATTGCACATGGAGCATGACTAAACCCTCATTGCACATGAAGCACGAGTAAACCCTTGTTGCACTTGAATTAGAATGAGTAAACACTCATTGCACATGATGTGTCATGATACTATACTTTACCCAATGCATTGGAGCTCTATAAGGGCTCACCCTTCTTAAACATTTCATTTCATGCATTAGTGTGCCACATGGATCATAAAACATGGATTCATAAAACATAATTATTTATTACACGATAAAGGAATGTGGAATTCATACATGAAACTTTACAATCAATATGTAAATGTTCATAAAGGTGAATACCTTTGATGAAGAAATGGGCATGGTATTCACTACACAATGACATTGGCTTAGAAAATCGGTGCGATTTCAGCAGCGTAACGGCGTGACATAAGAATTCATAAAATGGGTTGATGAGAGAGAAAGGGGTTCCTCATCATATTTACATGTAATGGACAGTAATGAGGTCATATAGATACATGTCCTAACAATTGTAATCGAAATTAGATTCATGATACAAAAGTATTGCTTGAATATAAAAGAGGAGAGAGAAGTTCCTTTCAGAATTTTGGCATAGTAACGGGTGTACATGAGAGGCATTTAATGAGAGAGAAAGGGGTCTCCCATCATTAAAACAATAAGAGGGAAGTATGGAGAAGGTGAAAAACCATACCCCAACATTCAAAATTGAAATTAAAAGGGAAATACAACTGAACGAAAATTTAAAAAAATGAGAAAAGTAGAAAAAACCCCTGCTTTGAAGTGTGCTTCCAAAGACTAGAGAGAGGCTTGTGAGAGGCTTCTTGGGAGATTGGGGCACCTTGGGAGGATTCTAGAGAGAGTAGGGAAAAGGTTTGACGATCTCAAAAAAAAATTTAGTGAGGAGGAAGTGGGAGATTGGGTGGGTTTATAAAGGAAAGGTGAGAGAATTATTTATTATTTAGGTTTGGTAGCCCTTATATTAAACCAATCCAAACCACAAACCATCCCATGGTTTTTTCCCATGGTTTCTGGAAAAGGAAGGAGGAAAAAAATATTTTACAAGGACAAGGTCCGAACATATTAAAATAATAAGGTTGATTATGTGGAGGTGAGTCACACTCCCATGGAAATTAATTTAAAAAGGCAAAGTGTTGAATAAGTCTTGAGGGGTTCATTAATGCTTTGAAAAGTAAGTCAAACAAACCCAAAATCACTTTATTTTAATGTTAAAACATATATTGGATGAAAATAAGGATTATTGTATTTTATTACATCACCATTGGGTCATTGTGATGTCATAAAACACATTATATATTTAAACGGTATTTAATTTTTACCCAAAAATTTGACTGTCTCAGAAAATAATGAAAAATTCACCGTTGGATAATTTCGATGTCATGATTCCGGAAATGACCTTTATTTTATATAAAATAATTTCTAAATATTTTAATTTTTACTTTTAAAATAATAACGAACATTTATCGAAAATTCACGGGTTTTGACAGAAATGGCTTCCAAACCTTAATATAACATTTTAATTGCATTCATAAATTTATAAGATAATTTATATTTAATTAATTTAATAATAATATTATTATTTTATTAAAATATTATTTAATTCAATAATCCCTTAATTTAATAAAATAGATTTCTTAATTAAGTAATAACTAAAAACACCATTTGTACTTTAAAAACTATTTACAATGTATCAAAAATGACTAGAAATTATATTCATTATTCTATAAAAAATAATGTACATGAACATAGTACTACTTATTTTTTACATAACCCCTTAAAACAGCCGCATAAGATCTAAGGGTAAGGTGTGCGATGGTGACAGACTCTTGGGGTGGCTCGGATAACATCGCTCGAGCGGTAATTTCAATCAACTTCCACTTTTCCCGTAGACGGTCATGTTCGAGATTGACATAATGAAGCTCAGCTTGGGCTTGGTCAAGGGTGAAGCCCAAGGATTCCACCTATTTTCCATGCTCTAAAAAATGTGCTTTGTATGGGGAAATTCTACTGGATGAGGCCATTGCTTCCTTTTTTTGAGTAAAATTGGGTTCGTTAAAGCCTTATATTTATACTAATCATGTGATCACTATTCAAAGGCTATATTAACAATGGTCAGAATTCTTAAAATAAAACCAAAGAAGTTGACATCTTATAAAAACATTCTTTCATAAAGTGACTATTAACTGGATCCAGAGGGATTTTCCATTAATGAAACTTTGGGTCGTTACAGGAAAAAATAGTGAAGTCTCAAGAAGAAATCCTTAATTCTCAAATGAAAAAATTAGGGATCTAGAAAAGAAAAATCAGGATCAAGAACAGTTTATCAAGCAGTTTGAAGAAGATAAAATGGAGATCAAAAGGTTAAAGGATACCTTAAAAAAGATATTGCTTAAGGAAAATAAGTATGAGTGATTGGTATGTCATTCCAATTTTTTGTTGTATTTTTCTCTGTATCAATTTTTTCATTCATAAATGAAAATTTTGTTAACCTTTAGTTATTTTTTTGGGTAGTTCTAATATTTCATGTATGATTTTTTCAATTCCATTTTGAAAATCAAAATGGGGGAGAAAACAATGATAAAAAAATACTAAGTGCAATGAATAGAATTACTTAAGTTAAGAGGAATTTATGTAAGGTGGTATACTTAAATAAGAATTTATGAAACCCAAAAACAAAACTTCTCTATAGAAGTAATGAATACAATCCTCTTGGAATTAAAAACCTATGGGAGAGTTATTCATATTCATCATGGTTCTTTAGTTAAGGGATATAAGTTATTCTTTTAAGATTTCATAAAAAAATTCTTATCCCTTATATTCTTTTTTGAAAGGTTTTTTGTGCTTTCAAAATAGGTGGATATTGTTGAGTCAATAAGTTGTCATGAGACATTTCTATTTTTTTATGTTTGAAAATCACAAACACATTTAATTAAGTAAAATTATCTATCTCAATGGAATATTTTCTTAAGCAAAAATTTCCCATCCCTAATGAAAATTTTAGCCATACCCTTGTTTTCATTACCACATTTGATTACCTCTCAAAACCAAATAGATTTTTTTAATAAATAAGTGATTCACAATCTTATCTAAAACCTCAAAATATTATATTTACCTAAACATAGAGTCTTATATTTTATGATTCTGAATTAACTAAAATTCATACACCAGATTATCTGAAATTCTCACTCTAAATTGTCTTTAATTAAGACTCCGAATTCTTTGCAATTGAAACTCCAAATTTTTCAGAATTCAGAATCCTAATTCTTCAAAATTCATACACTAAATTCCTTATAATTCATACTCTGAATTCCTTTGAATTAAGACTCTAAATTCTTTATAAAACAGAATCCAAAAATCTATGTTTCCTAAATTAGTATTTTTTAGACTCCAAATTCCATTTTTACATAGAATCCTGATATTAATATTTTGTTTAGAAAATTTTTTCCATAAACATTATTTTGTAACAATAAAATGATCATGTACAATTTTTTTCTAACTAACCATTGGTTAAATGATACATGTACAGTTACCTCCATGAATCTGGAAAAAATATGACTGTTGGAGGAGGGAGCTGATAGTAGAAGTCATACCTATAAATAGAAGCTCATTTGAACGAGCTCAAAATATGTTGATCGATCTAGAGATTTCATGCTATGATGTATTTATGTTATTTAAAGAGAGATAAAGAGTAACATGCTTTTTGCATTTCATGAACATCTTGTACATCCATTAACATTTTGTTCAACTAGATTCAGGTTACTCCGACTGTTGCTGAGTACAATTGAGGGCTTCCGGGGATAGGTAGAAAGCGGTGAAAACTACCTTAATGTTTGAGGTCATGTGGGGATAGAAAAAAATATTTTGATATTCCTATTGAGGGATATCCTTGGTGTGGGTAAGACATAATTTCAAGAAATGATAAATTAATGGACCATTATACAAGTTTATTGGATACCCTACTCTTTGGGTTAAAAAATCTCATAATTGTAACTTGTTTTTGTTTCATGTTTTATTTCCACTGTATTTTGTTAAAGAAAGTAATTATAACATTATTATACATTATAGTACTTTAATTACTCTGATAAATAAGATTATACCCACTTTAAGTTACACTATTACTGTAATAAAATTATTCTTACGTGTCAGTTTAGGATTCATATTTCCAGACCCAAATCAAGTTTATTCCATAAAGTAAGAACCAAATAGGATTTGTGAATTTACATTTTTTAACATTGTTAAAAATAGTTTTCCAAAAGGATAAAATGAATTCATTTGAACATTATAATTCATCTCCTCTTGTAAATGAGAATCTACATATTCAATTTTGATCCTGTAGTTTTTCTTTATGGATAACTGGTATGCATATTGGAATAGTTATTTATGAAAATTTTCAACAATATATCTTCCGTTGGTGAAAAGGGTATTGATGATGAATGGATATTAGACAAGATAGTATATATAAATCCAAATGAATGGGAATCAAAAAGGATAACTATTGATGATAACAATAAAGTTACTCAAATTTCTATTGGTGAACTATATGGTACTCTCTTACAGCACAAGACAATAATGAAAATAAATTCAGATTAAATTAGAAGAATAATGGTAATGGATGTATAGCTTTTACTATTACATATAATTCCAATACTAGAAATGATAACAAGATAAAATTCAACGAATGTTGTTGTTATATTAGAATCTAGTAAACGTGATCATTTAAAAAATGAATTATCCAATCTTTCTCGAAGAATGAACAAGATTGGTGGAAACAAAGACTTTCAGTATAGATTCAAAAAGAAATAGATAAAGGACAAAAAATACATAGAAGTAACTTGTCATTAATGTAAAAGAGCATGCCATAATAGACCAGATTTTCCTTTAATTAAAAGAAAAGACATGAAAAAGAAACATTCTGAATGAAACAATAAAATGTATTACAAGTCATAGATTAATATTTTATTGAGAAAAATGTTACTTGGACTGCAAGTGGTGGGGATTCATCAAATGGATCCTTGGAATATAAATCTTATGGTCAAAATAATATAGGATTTATAACCTGACTCCCTATTGAAATTAAATGTCTCATGGATAAGGTACACAATGTAGAATATCTTAAAAATGTATCTATAAATTCTATTTACAATGGCATGAAATATTAATACTCTTCGGATGATGAATCTTCCTCACTAGAGGATAATTTATCTTCTATTGAATAAGTATCCAGATTTTACAAATTATTTGAGGATGAAAATTCCAAAATCAGGAAAACGTTTCATAAGAAAAATTATAGAATATTTATTCATACAGAATAAATATCATATCTTTCAAAATATCTTGATAAGAAAACTATTCATTTTCAATATATATAAAAAAACCTATGGAATTAAATTTTGAGAAGGATAAACATTATATGGACTTTGACCAACATCTTTTAAATAAAAATGTATTTGAATCTAAAAAAAATTCAAAAAAATCATATGAGAATTATTATTTAGTCATTAGACTAAAATAAGAATTTTTTTCACTTAAGAAACTGGTATCAAATTTAACCACTAGAAGGAAAGAATTTGAAAAAATGTATTCTCATATTTTTCATATAAGGAACAGTTCTAGAATTGGTTATACTCATTAAAAATTGATTTTTTTTCTTAACTATTTTGTTCCCCAAAGTGATCCATTAAGAACCAAATGTCAATATAGTGGCCATTGGGAAATTAAATTGTTCACTTAATAATACCCATTTGTTAGGATTTCATAAATCTCATTTTGCAAAACTAATTTAAATTTATAATATTATATTATCTAATATTTCTCAATCCAAAGAAGTTTGAGTTCTGAAAAAATAAATTCTATTTTTTTAGGAAAACAAAAAGTGTACCAACAACAAGAATATATGGTACATCGATAGTGGTTTTTCTCAAGATATTACTACAAACAAATATTTCATTGAAATGGTAATTGAAATTATAGGATAAAGAGTACCCTTTATAAATAATTATTAGGGAAAGATCATTGGTTTTGGTAATATTTTAATTTTTGTAAAGGTTTTATCTTCAAATGTTTTGTTTGTTAAAGGGATTAAGAACAACCTTATATGAATAAGTCAATTATGTGATGGATGTTACCTTGTGAATTTTAGGATTCTTAAATTTTTGTTCACAATTTCAAAGATGAATTCATTATTTCTTCCCATTGTCATGATAATTTATACACACTTATCTTATAATACCATATGATCCAATACATACCATTCTTAAGTGCAATGGAACAACAATCTTGGTTATGGAAACGAAGGTTAAGACACTCTAACATTATGAACCTTTTTAGACTATAATTGGAAAGACTAATTAACAATATACTTGATCTAAGGTATGATTCTTCAAAAGATTGTGAACATTTTCAATATGGAAAGAAATATAACACATCCTTTCAATCAATTAACGATGTTTCAATACATGGATATTTTTGGTTCTACAAAAACTAGAAGCATTGGAGCCAAGTACTATGTATTTGTTTTAGTTGATGAGTACACTATATTTACATGGGTATATTTTCTAGCAAATAAACATGACTCCATTTTATATTTAGAAATATTTGGAACCCATGTTAAAAATGAGAAAAACCTATCATTGATAACTATTCATACTGATCATGGTGGAGAATTTCAAAATTCATATTTTGAAACATTTTGAAGAAAGAAAGGTATTACACACAACTTTTCAGCTCTATAAAACCCTAATCGAATGGTTTTGTTGAAATAAAAAATCACATTCTTCAGAAAATGACACGAACCATGTTGGGGGAATAATCAATTTATAATCCTTTCTAGGAAGAAGCTGTTATTACTACATGTTATAGTATATTTTGAGTTTTGAATTTACATTTTCTTAATAAAAAACCTTATTAATTATGGAATATATGAAAGGATAATGGTTCTTACTTTAGATTATTTAGATGAAACATTTTTATATTGAATTTTAAAGAAAAAAGTTTATATATTTTCTCACAAATCCGATGAAATTATAATTCAAGGTTATTCCACAACTTATAAGGCGTATAGATTCTTTAATAAAAAATATTGTATTATTGTGAAAACAATGAATGTAAATTTTATGAAACAAATAATTTTGTTTCTAAACAAACCATTCCTACATCAAAAAATGTGTTATCAAAAAATATTTAGCCAGATGTCATTCTATATTATGTAGATGAAAAGATTTTACAAAACACAAATAAATTGATTCTTAGGAATCATCCTAGTGATATTATCCTTGGTGATGTAAATCAACCATTAAGGACTATAAATTCCATAAGAAATTAAATATAACATCTTGATTTTCTATATCAATTGGAGCCTAAAACATTGAATGGAGCATTAGGTGATGAGAATTGTTTAAATGAAATGTAGGATTAAGTAAATGAATTTGAGAGGAAAAAAGTCTGGACCTTTTTTGAATGACACAGAGAAACAATAGTAATTATTGTAAAATGGGGTTTTAGAAACAAATGTGATGAAAATGGAGTAATTATAAGAAATAAAAAAATAATTTTTTCTAAAGTATATAATCAACAAGAGGGAATATATTATGAAGAAACCTATTTTCTGGTAACTAGACTTGAATCTATATGCATTCTATTATCCTTTACAGGATTTTTAAAAATCAAATATTTTCAGATGGATGTAAAATGTTCTTTTCTAAAAGGTTTTGTACAATAAAAAGTTTTTGAAGAAAAATCTCCTCGTTTTAAAGATTCAAAACATCCTGATCATGTTGTAAAAATTACCAAATCATTATATGGCCATAAACAAGACCCTAAAGCTTGGTATGACTGACTCATATGATATCTATTACAAAAAAACTATTTAAAAGGTATTACAGATCCAACACTTTTTATAAAAATGGAAAACAAAAACATTTTAATTCTTCAAATCTATGTTGATGACATTATATTCGGGTCAATTCAACAATATCTAACATATTATTTTGAGAATCTATAAAAATATGTGTTTGAAATGAATATGATGGGTGAGATAACATTCTTTTTAGGTTATTAAATAACTCAAAAATAAGAAGGAAACTCTATATCCCAACATATGTATATCAATGATTTATTTAAAATGTAGGGATATAACAACACTAAATGTATAAGAACTCCAATCGGTACCTCAAATAGACTTGATATTTATGAGGCTAGGATACCAGTAGATCAAACTACTTTTAGAGGTATGATAGGAAGGTTGGTATACATAATAGCTAGTCATCTATATGTAATGTTTTAAGTAATATTATGTGCATGAAATCATGGAATATCATTTAAAAGCAATTAAATGAATTTCTATCTACAAAAAGGGAACCATTGATTTAGGACTATTATATTCTTCGATAAATGATTTTTTTTAAAAGATTTTTAGATTCTTATTTGTGTGGTTGTGGAATGAATAGAATGAGTACATCTGGAACAAGTCATTTCTTAGGAGATTCATTAATATCTTGTTCATGCATAAAACAAAATTTAGTGGCAGTTTCCCCTACTTAATCTGAATATGTAGTAGTCAGATGTTATTGTGCCTAACTACTTTGGATGCAACACACACTCAATGACTATGGAATGAATATTTCCAAAACTCAAATACTATGTTATAATACTAGTGTCATTTCTCTTAGTAAAAACCATGCAAATAATTCACGTGAATAACACATAGATATTATGAATCACTTTTCTAGGTATCAAACACAAAAACGAGATATTATTTTACAATTAATCATAATGTTAGAACAACTTGCTGATATTTGAAAAAAACCATAATCTTCCTATAGATTTGAATACATTAAACAATAACTATTGATGATATCTGTAAATTAGTCATTCATAAATATTTATTGTTTAAACCATCTCTTTACATTAAGTTAATCTTTTTCAAAGCAGGAGTAAACAATAATTTATCTATTTCACATCTTTTATCTATTTTACATTAATCAGTTTCACATCTTTTAATCTGTTATACATTTATCGGAAACACTTTTTAATCAGTTTCACTTTTATTAGTTTTACATTTCATCATTTTTATGTTTTATTTAGTTTCATGTTTCGAATTCCTAATTATCGGTTCTAGATTAGCACTATTGGAGTATTTTATTGGTTCTATATTATTGATATTGGAATGTGTTATCAGTACTAGATTATCGGTTTAGTTTTTTCCATTTTTATATTTCTAATTGGTCTTATATGTTTTTCATATTATTTTTATTTTTATCACAAGAACAATATATTGAAAGCAATATATCTTTCTTGACACTCTGATAGATAACATTTCTAAATCCTTAATTTTGTTGACCAAATAGTTGTTTCTCAATTCATTCTTTTAAGTGATAATCGGTTTCAGTCTTAATTAAATTTTATTCTAACGAAAAAATCAAGAGTTTTTAATAATTCTCAAACATGGGATCTTTTATATCTAATCCCAACTGTAAATGACATTTTTAATAGACCCCTTTCTACCTATCCCACATCAAACTCCTCATATTGTCTCATAATTCTTGATGTTTTATAAATACATAGAGTGGTTTGTAATCCATTTTATCTAATTTTTCATAATCAGAGATCTACTCATCATTAGTAACTAGAAAAAACATCAGGGTTAGAGATTGTCTTCCATGTTTGATTAAAATTCTTCATCTCCAATTAAAATATCACCAAAGATATCTCTTACATGGCCTTTATAGGTGAATGATAAGTCTCTAGACACATTTATGTTGTATGATAAGAAGTTTAAAACATCAATAAAACAAGAAGATAAGTTTCTAGGTGTACCGTTTGAGGTTAATACCCAATTTCCTCCCCATAAACTACCACAATATGATGTGAATTTTGATAAGAGTACCGATAAAGAATAACTTTTTGAGATTCATGAGGACAAAAGAAAGTTATTTAATTTATTAGGATATAATAAACTCACAACCTTCTGGATGGAAGTCTTTTTAGTGTCAAGAAAGTATTAGAAAGAAAAATTGAATGTTTCAAATGTTTATTTGCTTGATTAACTAGTGAATATGACAATGTTTCATCTGATAGAATTAATTTTATTGATGATAATGATTCTCAAATCTTGTTCCATACAATCTCATCTAATAATGTTTCCAATAATCTTGATTAATTTTTGAAATAATTTATGAGTTTATGAAATGTATCAATCAAGTTATATTAGACATCCTTCAAAGAGCCTCTTGTGAGTCAGGATACAATAACGAGACTTAAGTTACCACTCAACCAATAATCAAAAAATTGTGAGAAAATCCAGAAGCTGAGAAAGGAAAGGATGTTGATGAAGGTAATGAAAACACTTCTAAGTCCTCAAAATAATCCTCAACTTTAGGAAAAGTAGTTAATAATAAAAATCCCTAGAAATCAAATAAACAAGGGGCTATATCTGATGATGTCTCTACTGAGTAGAGGAAGAAAAAGGAAGAATGGAATGAAGGGGATCCTTAGTTTGATTTGGGTCTAGCTGAAACCATGGCACTAAAAATAACACCAGAAGAAAAACTGAATGAAGAATAAATGATGAAGAGAATAAAGATAATAAATTCTCAATATATAGATATTCATAGACTTCCCAAGATAGATAATCAAGGAAAAATTGGTATTGTAATAAGGGAGACACCAGTTCAGAGTTAATCAAATCCCGTAGAGAATGGTAAGGAAATATAGGCATCAGAACAATTGGATACACAATCTCTTAAGTAAGAATATATAGAATAATAATAACAAGATGAACAAGGTGTAAAGAACAATTTCAAGAAGAAGAAGTAGAAGAGGAAGAGGGTGAAACAAGAGAAACCATTTAGATGAATCCTCAGAAGTTCCATCCATTAAATTTCAATCTCTAGATCCTATGCCGAATAAGAAAGTGTCTCAAAGGATTTATTCCATTAGAGTATTTTAAATTTGAGATAAAGAAGAATAAAAAGAATCTGTTTGGAATTTGAATCAGCCTAATCAATTTAATGGTACTGAGACTCATTTCAGTGGTCTCCCTGAATACACAGAAGATATGGATTCTGAAAGAACAATTATAGTGAAGGGAATTCAGTACATCAAACAATATTTGAATAGATTAGAATAAATGATACCGTTAATTATAAAAATTGATGCCAGTCTAGAAATCCTTTCAAATATTCATAATGAAAGAACATACCCTCTCACGATTTGGATGGACTAGATTCTAAATCTTGATGTTTATTTCAATATATTCAAGGAACGTGATATAATGTTCAACAAGGCTCATAATAAGGTTGTAAAGTTCTCGTACAATGTTGATGATTATCTCATGAATTATCTGGACAAGTAAGATGAATTGGTTAATTAGGTAAATGATCTAAATTCTCTCTATCAAAAGTTGGTTGCTAATTTGAACAAAAAAATACGATGTCTTTCAATGTCCAGATACCTAAAAGTGAATCACCTCTGAAGAGCTTTAAAATCTTAATTCAAAATTAGAAGATGGTGGTGTTGAAATATTTTTATCTCGAATAGAGTTGAAATTTTGGAGGTGACCTAAAATTTCATAATGTGGGCTTATAATACCCAAGAATCAGGGCTCAAATCTAATGAAGCAAGAAATCAACTTCAAGAAGATAAGATCTAGAAGAAGGAGAGGATAATTTCTAAATAAGATGATATTTGGAAGGCTCTGGAAGAAGCTCTTGACATACTCATGGAGTATTGAAAAGAGTTAAAAAAGTTGAATCTTTCGATGATTAACATTTTGAAAAAACACAAATGTAAAGAATAATTTTTATAAATCCTTTTGTAATATGATATTGTTCTATTCCTAGTACTAAAAATTGTATAATAGTCTCTTTTTCTAAAATTTTGTAGGAAATTAATACTTTCCCTTATTCTTTTGGAAAATCACAAAGGGGGGAATAGTTGGAAAAAAGAAATTGATGAATACCTTATTAGGGGGGGGGGGGACTCAGAAGTTAATGTAAAGAGAATACGATCCCAATTGACATGTTTTACAACATGGTTTGAATTAGTTTTAATCACAATAATTTTCAGAAGATTTATTAAACTCAGGTGTAGAAAACCCGTTATTGTTTATTTTGTTTTGTTTTTCCAAAAACGGGGGAGATTGTTGAGTCAAAACATTTTTTGAATTACCTATAGATAATTTTCTTGATAAATCAAAAATAAATTCTTGTTTTATATGTTTTATTATCATCGTAATCACATTTATCGTAATCATATACTTTTGTTTTAGAATCTAAATCATCGATAATTTTTTTCATTTTAACAATACATGTTGTTGTTCTACAATGTAATTATAGCTTATTGGTTTTTAATTGTAACCACATAAATTTTTACTCACCATAAGTGCATTATTTGTTTTACAATCATAACCAAATTATATATTTTTGTAATAATGCATCATAACTAGGTTATGAATCATATTCATATTATGCATCATAATAATGCATCACAACCATGTTATGTATGGTATCATAATCATTCATCATAACCAATTTTTTTACTATCTCTTAATCATGTATCATAACTGGGTTAAGTATTGTATTGTAACCATGCATTTTAACCAAGTAATACATCATAATAACATTGAGAATCATAACCATGTAATGAATCATAATTACTATGTGAGTCTTATCTATGCTAATCATTGTAACTATATTGTAATCACGATATGTATTTCAACAATGATAAGCATCTTAATTATGATACACCATGTAACCTAGTCATTTATCATACTCATGAAATGAATTGAACTCATGTCTTACTACAGTACCACATACGTGTTTCAAATTAATAATTCTTTTATAATTCTATACTAAATTTTTTTCTAACAAAAACGACGTCGTTGAATTAGTTATATACCAATCAAAACAATGTGGTTTATTTAATTTTGTTTTGACTATTGTAATGCCTCATGTCAAAGACCCTAATAATTATGATTTGAAATATGGCAGTTAGAGGAAATATGACCATGGAACCTGAGGCCTATAAATAAGAGGTCAATATAAATAGAGAAAAAAACTTTTGCATCTATCATGTTCTAGAGAGAGATAGTGCAACTTCTCCATTTCCTCATGTGATAGCCTTGAATATACAAGATGTGAACGGCATGTTCCATGGTATTTTATTTCTATAAATTCTTTTTGATGATCTGTGTGACCGACCATTGTGATAATGATCGAGGGATTCCTGTGATAGGATTACATGTTACCAATCATCATATCGAGGGATTTCAAGTGTTTTGAAGATAGTGGTGTCAATTACATTCTTATTCTAGGAATTTTGAGGATTAGAAGAAATTCATGTTGATCATCTAATTGAGGGCTTACCAAGGTTGTGGTAATACATAACTTTTATCCTAGGTGATAGGATAACCAACTCTTTGGGATAGAAGAATTTTAATACCTTTATATTTCCATTATAATTTGTAATAAAAACAGAATCATTTTGTTTCTTCTTTCTATTCATGTTATTTTTTATTGTAATTTTTTCAATTATTATTCATTCAATACATATTGAATTAAGAGATTCAATACATTATACGGTAGAATCATTTACATTTTTATTTCTATAATAATAGTATTCAATTCAAATATAATTTTATTTCATTACTAATGGTATTACATCATATCATATCCATATGATACAAGACCAATATGGTCATTTGTATTTGTTGTGAATTGTATTAGTTTAAGACCTCTTAAACTTCAGTCTTTATTTAGAGTTTTAATACTAATTTTTTAAACCTACAATTCACCCCTATTGTATTGTGCCATCTCATATACAAAGACTTATATATTAAGATCCAACAAATACCTTTTTAAACATACACAACAATCATTCCAATTTAATAAATCATGATTTAAAGCAATCGACAAATAAAAACAAGTAGTTAAATAACCATAGGCTATAGATGGAACAACCTACCTCTAATTTCGAGTCACACTCTCTCACAATGGAATCCAAAAGAAATGAAACCCAAATATTCCCACAATGATGGACCTAGAATGAAACAATCACCTCAAATTATTGATACAAAATTGAATAAAAGGGGTCGGTGGATAGAAGAAAGCCCTTATACCTCAAGAATGAATGTCCCATGCACCACAATTAGACAAAGAATGGCATTCATGAAAACATCTCACAATGGATCAAGATGAGGACAACAAGAAACATCCAACATGTATCAGCAGATCAGATAATTCAATGATAGGGTGCTATCATGATCAATTTCATGGAAGAACCAGAGAGAACACATACCCAATGAGATGCACAGTAGAAGAAATGATGAACCATAGCCGAATAGACCGATCTGAAATTTTTGACGCCTATAAAATACACATATGAGCTTTTTAGGGATGAGATCCTTGAGGTTAAAGAGGAAAAAGACTGAGATAAATAAAGAAATACCTGACATAAACCTAGGAATGGTTCCGGTCGTGAAGTATACCCTTTGGTCATGAGGTGTAGTCCCCAATAGATAAGTTGCAACAAAAAACTCATCACCTCGAGTTAAAAAAATCTATGTAAAAATTATAGGACATGTACCATAGGTATGCGACATGTACATGCTCAGTACCTACTCACATCATGATCCCCCATTCATAACATGAATTCAAAAACCATTTCATGATGTTTTCTTTTGGTACACGATGTGTACCTGTTCTCCAACATGTAGTAAACCTAGGAAATTACATATAAGGATTTCATCAAAACCGGAGGGGAATATAGATAAATGGAAGATAATGCTGATCTAGGTAACTTTATGTCAGAAACACCCCACCATATATACATTATATCAACAACACGTCATGTCAAATATTTATCCTCTGGAAAAATAATAGTCCCATGCTCCCTGAACAATGACTCACATTCCCAATTCTCATGAAAATATGATCATTGTTTCCATAAAACTTTGACTGACTGAATTGAATTCCCATGAAATACATTCTCTTGAGAGTTAATGATATCAATTGGTTTCTCAAAAATAGAAGTATCTGGTTAAAACTCAATTTCGTCCCAACTCAGAATCTGATTGGGATTAGGGTGATACTTCTTGAACTGATATTTATATAAAACATCATGAATGTTTTTCAACAGAACTGATAGTGTTAACCGATAAAAAAAATTCCCAATATTTTTAGTGATATCAAACATTAAAAAATATCTCAGAGCCAAATGTCCATATTTTCCAAGTCAACTATGTCACAATTGTAGTGAAACTTTCAATAAAACATAGTCACCAATGGAAAACTCTAAAGGATTACTACACCAATCAGAATACAATTTATGTCAGCTCTAGTATGTAACTAGATGTCGTTGAACCTCCAAAATATTTTTCAATGTATCTTATATTAGACGTGGTCCAACCAAGGGTACTTCGCCAACCTATTCCCAGAAAAGAGTTGATCTTCACGGGCGACCATAAAACACTTCAAAAGGAACCATTCTGATCAATGACCAGTAAATATTATTGTAAATAAACTCAAATAGTCATAGAATTCTATCCCACAATCCACTAAAATCTAAGACATAGGCTCAAATCATATCTTCTAGGATCTGAATAATATTCTCTATCTGGTCATCTGTCTATAGATGCTTTGTTTTTCTCAACTTTACACGAGTCCCAATTTCCATTTTATGACTCCTCCAGATCCTTGAAGTAATCCTAGGATCCCTATATGAAACAAAGGAATAAGTAATCCAATGTTACCTCACTATCTACTAAACAAACACCTTACCCAAATCATCATCATTAGTGATGTCTTTTATCAGAATGAAATGAGTAGACATCATCAACCAATCAAAACCTCCAAGATTGAATTTTTCCTTTGGGATGTCCATGGAAACCCAAAAAAAATCAAGGGACACCACATCCCACATCCAAACTAGAACTAGAAGAGGATGAAGCATACCAGAAGGTGTCATGTTCTCTTCCTTATCCATTGAAAGGTGTAATGGTTAGACACATAAGCTGCTACATAACGCTTCATAATTGGCCACCAAAATTATCTTCACCTTTCAGAATACATCATTTTAGTGCCGGAATGAACAAACCATTAAGAGATACAAAAATCAATAAATAATTAACTTATCATAGGTGTTGGGATGCTAACTCACTTTTTGGAGTGAAGTATTCCATATGAAGAAAGATACCAATGATGAAATATCTACCCGCCCTAAATGTTATCTAAAATCTTCTAAAACTCATAATCATGTTTTTTTACTTTATAAGATAGACTCTAAGAGATAGGATAGAAACTTAAACAATAGTTATAACAATACGTGAGACATCCTCCTGGGCATCCAAGTGTAATAGAGTGAAAGGCCCCATAGTATTTCAATATTACATGCATTCTAGAATATCATGTGATGGAACCTTTCCTTATTAGAGAATCTACAACTACATTCACATTCCCCAGAGTTTTGGTGACGTTGATGTCAATCAGATATAGGTATTATACCCATTTTCATTGTCTAAGATTCATGTTCTTATGGGAATAGATATATCTTAGACTCATAAGATCAAACAAAACTGTGATCCTCTCCCCAAAAAGATATTTCCTCAAGCACATAAGAGCATGCATCACTACTAAAAGCTCTAAAGCATGAGTGTGGTAGTTCTTCATAGGAACTCAGAGTTGAAGAGAGCTATAAGCTCCCCCATGATCATCTTGCATTGGAACACATCCCAAATCAGAACAAGATGCATCACAAAACACCACGTACCCCTTAACGAGCAAAGCTATGATTAGAAAATGTCTGGATGTTATATTTCATTTCAGTTCATTGACAGAAGATGAAAACTTTTCATCCAATGATTATTTCTCAATAGTCTTGTTAAGAGTAGTCAATGGTGACCCCATCTTAGAGAAATATCTGGAGACTGGTTAGATGTATCTAGCAAGAACATTGAAGCTTCAAATCTCTATGAAATTTTGTATTTAATTACATGAAAAAAGAAATTTTACCTTCTCTGAACTAAATAATAAGTTATGATAGAAAATTTATTTCCCCAGGAACTTCACTTTTCAATTTCAGAAACTGAATTTTGAATGATTTCTAGACAGACGGTGTTTTTCAGAATCTATAGAACCAAATTCCAATGGTTCTTATGTTCACCCCCAGACATTGAATATACCATAATATCATCAAATAACACTTCCACAAATGTTTCAAGATACTGGTGGAATATTTGATTCATCAGGTCCATAAAACTACAGGAGTGTTAGTTTGGGAGAAAGGCACCATGAGATATTCATAATGACCATAACTACTCTTGAAGGACATCTTTGGTATATCAGACTCTTGGAAACTGAGCTAATGACAACCCGACTGATGATTGACCTTTGAAAATGACATTTCTCGCTTCAAATGATTAAAACAATCATCCATATGAGAAAAATGTTATTTGTTCTTAACAATTACATGTTTTAACTTCTGATAGTACACACATAACCGTTTTGAACCATATTATTTATTTGAAATGATTACATGGGGTGACCAAAGACAAACATTAGGGAGAACAAAACTCTTATCTAATAGGTCATATAACTTAATTCAGAGTTCATTAAACTCCACTAGTTCTATATGATAAGAAGGAATTGATGTTGGTTCCATTTCTATCACCAGTTTAATTGTAAACTGTACCTTCTTCTCTGGAGGAAGACTGGAGAAATCATATGGGAAAATGTGTGGAATTTCTCATACTACAAAATGCCGATCACCAACCAAATAAATACCATTGGTCTCAAACACAACAAGAACCAACAATCTTCCGATCACTCATAGGGGCTTTCATGCACGACCTGACCTCGTGTCCCAGTCTCCCTGAAACACGAGAGGGCTCCCATCATGAGTAAGAAACGAAGCATTCTGATAATAGACATCAATATCATCTTGATGAGAAACAAGCCAATCCATACTAATTATGACATGAAATATATCCATATTAAGAATGAGAAAATCCTACACCAACTCCATCTCAACAATCGTGAATGTACAAGAAGGACACCCGAACCCCTGCTCTTTCCTCCTGCCTACAGGTGTTACTAACTATATTGTAAATGGCATAAGATACATTGAATGATTAATTATATTAAAAACATGTTGATATAAATGAGTGGAAGGCATTAGTATCAAATAAATCAGTATCTACAGAAGATTCTATATAGAATGTACATCTCACTATTTACTGACCAGCGTCAACATCTATTGCACGCTCATTTTATGTGTGTAAATTCATCAATACTAAGGCTTGTGGATGGATTCTTGTAGTTTTTTAAGATTTTTATTACACCATAGTATCCTTTACAGGTAACAAATCCTTACCATAATTAGGAATAATCATAGCTTGTTAGAAATGTTGTAGACGACCAACACATCCACAAATACTGCATGGATTCGTGGGCATATGATATGAAGATCTGGTGTGACACCCCTTTCCAAAGTGGTATCAAGTTAGAGGTACACTTCCAACTACAATGGCTGGTGCAGAGGAGTCTCACTGTTGAGACCCAACTCCACCACTCATGTGACAGTCATGCCACAACATCTTCTTCCCATGCATGCCAGTGAATCTATAACTACTTGGAAGAGAACCAATGGTAAATATGAATATTCCTACCGTATCCATCTCTTCCATCATGAATCATTCTAATGTCTCTGCATAGGTAAAAGAATAAAGCTTAAACACCTTTGATAAGATATCCAGTCGCAAACCATGCAACTAGTTATTCTTATTCATCTGTTTCATTCTATACCATGTACGAAGAAAAATAGACAATCTTTGTAAATCTTTTGGTGTGGTCCGACACTGAATGCTCTCCCAACTTCAATGATAGGAACTCCAGATATTTTTTCAACATTTGAGAGGTGAGAAAAGCTACTAAAAGAATAGGGTTTTGAAACCATTTCAATCCAAGTACACATGTCTGTATTCTTGGACCATAGAGTCGCTCAAATTCATTCTGAATCCCTCGAGTCCGAATTTCGCACACTTAACTCTGATATTCTCAGGTCCCTCCAGGATGTCAAAGATTTGATCGATCCAATCCTACCAATCCTTTTCCTCTTAAGGTTCGGTTATTCCTTTAAAGGATGCTGGATTCAATCACATGAACTCTCACATTCGATCTATTTCTCCACCAGCACTTGGTTGTACTTCAACCTCTGCATTCAGAACTCGTGGAACATACTGATACAAAGCATGAACTTCATGTATGATAGTCTCAATGAGATTATAATCCAAAGGTGGATTTCTATGAGTATCATTAGCATCACCCTATTGAGGAAGCTATGGAATATGTCTTAGAGGCATACTGCTACATACGAATACATAGGAACAATGAAAGAAATAAAAAATCTCAGTTCAAACTTGGAAACACATAAGTAGAAAATATGATTTTAAAAATAAAATAGAAACACTAGATATAAAAACCCAAAAATCTTATTGTAACCTGTGTCTCATTATGAAAAGAGATGGAAAAACACTTATCACAACATACCTCCCATGTCTTGACAATCCTATCAAAGAAATAACATACATACCATAAAAAGATACTTCAAAAAAGACATGACTCTGATACTAAACTATAATGATCTTTCCTAGGTTTCCCTCAAACCCAGCACCTAAACCGATCAATCACATACTTGAAGATCATTCCAAATCACCACTGGTTTGAGAAAAGAACCTGGGCATCAAACGACCAAACTGAGGGAACAATTTCACCCAACCTGAATAAACATGTGACATACACATATAGAGTAAGGAAATGAAATATGAAGACCAAAAAAATATATGTGATAGTTGTATGAAAACTGCATAATAAAAACAAATGTAACAGAAACTAAAAACACCCTAAGACCTGTCTACTACAATGGAATCAAAAGAAAAATGTACTTCAATGATTTCATGGGAGAAATTTAACGATATCACCATCAGTAACCCATCTCAACTGACACGAACCTCACTTCCACAATACGATACATTGCCTTTCCCTACATTGGAAGACAAACTATGGTCTACGCATCACCGAAATAGTGTTCACGGTGTGAGCTAATGGGATCAGTGGGATACTTCCCCAGTATTCCATATAATTTTTCTGAATAACAAATCCTATATTATCATTTTTTTAAATTAAAAATTGAATGATAAGCAGTATTGCTAATTTGTGAAAAAATTGAAAACATTTCCCTTTTCCACAATCCTAAACAAAAGCAGGTATATTAGTTTCAGAGCATATTTTCCATAACATTTTCCACAATAAATGCATATCTAGGCTAACTAAGAAATACAAGTAGTAAAAAATATATGCACATGTATCACACACCAATTAATACTACAGTTATAGGAAGATAAATACTCGTACCATAAAAATCAAGTGCACAAATCCTGTCATAGAACAACGGTCATAGGAAGCTTAGGAATTCCCCATGAGTAAACCCCCAAAATGTCAATATTGATTCCATATAATTATAGGCCTATGAAACAAAGGTAATCACCAAGACAAATCACCATTATAATCACAAGAAAATGGACGACGCCTCAATCAAAACCATCAAACTATGTACCCTAGGTAACCTATGTTATATTTTTCACACACCCATTTTAATTTCTTGAAAACCATTCAAAACAACTTATAAAACCTTTATAAGAAGCCAGGGGAAACCATTTCTCTTTTAGAACACCTTTTTTAACACACACAAAAATCATTCCAATTTCATAAATCTTGTTCTAAATCAATTTGTAATGGAAAAAAGTAGGTCCATTTTAATATGATACAGACGGAACCACCTACCTCAAATTTTGGGTCACAAACACCCATAATGGAATCCAAAAGTAATGAAACCCAACAACCATGTCAAAAAAGACCCTATAATCAATCCCAAACCATAGAGTATTGATTTAAAATAGAATAAGAGGTATCATAGGATAGAATAAAGCCCATGTACCTCAATACATAATGTCCCATGAACAACAACTATACATGGAATGGCCTTTGTGACAAGATATCAAAATGAATCTAGATGAGGACAAAAAGAAACATTGATAATGGATCAACATATCTGATAATGTAAGGAAAGGGCGTTCTCGTGATCAATCACAATGAAGAATAAATGATAACACATACATAAAGAGATGAACCATATAACAAATCATGAAACAGAGATGATATGATTGATCTAGATGGTGAGACTCCCTTGAAAAATATATAATAGAATATTAGAGATGAGATCCAAGAGGCATGGGAGGAAAAAAGTCGACTGAAATAGAAAAGCATGTGACTTAAACATGGGTGACAGCTAGGTCATGACGTGTACCCCTTAGTCATAATGTATATTCTATGCTAGATAATTTAAAACAAAAAAATATATCACCTCTGCTTAAAAATATGATATTTAACACCTATACAACATGTACATCAGGTAAACGATGTGTAGCTATGTAGTTCCCGCTCAGAGTGTTATCCCCCATTCATGAAAGGAATCCAGAAACCAGTACACCATGTGTACATCAGGTACATGATCTGTTCCTATTCTGAAACCTATATTAAACCCAAAAAATTACATCCATTATTTTTTTAAAATATCATAAGGGAACATAGAAAAGGGAAAAACATTCCCGATTAAGGTAACATGATGTTATAAAAATATTGGTCTCACTAATCAAATATTGAAACTCATAAATATGTGTGTAAAAAAATTATAATAAAATCATCATATCATCAGTGATGAAATGAAATGTGCTTCATAAACATTTCTAGATAGAAAAACCAATGAAAAACAATTGGGTTTCATGAACATTTCATATTATCATTATAAAATTAAATGATACATTGAGAAAATAAAGATCAAATCCATGTATCATATGATAAAAAATAATAATATGTAAAATTTAATTTCATCATATAAGTAACATTATTTTTAAATATAACATGGAATATCTATTAATGAAAATATATTTTCCATTATGAAATAATTATATGTTTAAACAACTTGGAAATTATAAAGGAAAAGGTATAATTTAAAAAGTAAATTGTAAAAATGTTTTATATTCTTCCATGAAAATAATTGTAACAATGTAGTGAAAATATTTTCTTGATGTATAAGATAAAAATTTTCATTCTCTACTTTTTTTAAGATACTGACAACCTATATTATTTGGAAATGATCAAAATGATTCCATTCGAAAAAAAATATTTAAAAAGTCAAATAATGTGTAAAAATAACATTATGAAATAAAAATTAATTTCGGAAACATCCCATAATACAAATTTTGAGAATATGGATTCTAAAAAAAATTATTCTATAATAGAGACTTAATCATAAACTAATGAGAATATTGATGAGATTGTTAATTAAAACCCTTACCTCTTGTCCAACATCTTTCATACATGTTCAATGATCCTATATAATAAATATATGTTTATTATATGTCAATTATAAATACAAAATTAAATTTTAAATTCCATATATTATTTTCTAATACACTTTTATTACACATTTATTAACATTTCTTTTTTAAAATCACCCATCAGGTGATAATTACTTTGACTTTCATGTATGTTTGTATTTAATATATTTGGACATTCGACATTGATAATAATTTCAAAATATCTATAATTTTATCCATGATAATAAAATAATATACATATGTATTTATAATAATACATTAAACTTAGAAATATAATAGTTATGAAACCATAAATGTTTCGGTAGGCCTTACATACACATTAACATTGTTATCATTTTTCAGTGGTTGAAACGAACGAATGGATAATATTAATTACAAATTATACGATCAATATAATATCATATATATTCATTAAATTATTCCTCAAGAAAAATCCAAAAAATTATTAACAAAAAATGAATCACATATATTCAAAGAGGTGCTAGTACACACATACAGACGAATGACATTTCCATTTTACAAAAGATTTTATGGTAATTAAGAAGATGTGATATTGTAAATCCAGAGTTATAATTATGTGAAAAATATCATATATAATTCTTAAAATTGTCATAATACCCATCCATAAATGTTCTAGAGGAAAAATTAATTGTATCACCATGTGGAGATGATAAACTATATGTGTGAATTTGTGAAACATGAATTTGTTAGTTTTTAGGAAATACGGTGTGTAATGGTGTTTTAATAAAAATTATATCATTTAATCGTACCTCGGAAAAATATTTTATTAAATCATTATAAATATAATATATTTATAATAGGTAATGATGATGAGACATGAGAGTGATATATTGAGGGAATTACATCATCTTTGGAAAGGTTAATTTTAATTACATTGAATTTGATATAGGGTTGGTGCTTTGGGAGGAAAAAGAACCTAAAAATGTAGCTACTGATGTTTATAATTGATATTTTCAGTGGTTTTTATATCATGAAGGCTCAATTTTGTGTGAAGAAGTGATGGAGGTGGTTCGCATTTTTAATTGAGGTCCAGGAAAATTTTGGATTTTCTCAAAAGATTAAATTATAATAAATTGAATATCAATCTACATTTCTCCAAATTTGTCATATATTCAAATATAAGATAATATATTATTATAATACTATCATAAAATATAATATTTCATGTACTTGTTTCATTTCAAACCATATCACATTGACTAACCATTAGTTAACAAATTTTATTTTTAAGTATTGTAAGAAGATACTCACTATTAATGGGTTTTAAATTAGACTTTTAAGATGTATATTGGAATATAAATTTAAAATTTCTGAAATTATACACCATATAATATCAAAAATAGTCTTATTTAATGTACACATTATTTTAATATAATTTAATAAATTATTAATTTGATAAATTATCATTATTTCTGATTTTGACACTATATATTTAATAAAACATTATATACATGATGAAAACGGGGATTTGAATATAATTATTTATGACCTTCCAAAATAGAAATGTATATATATATATATAAATATTTTGTTTATACACATAAAATCATTTATTTTATGTCAATTTTAATATTTATAAAAACATTTAGTATACATTTTATAATTAATCAAATACTACATGAGTGTTTTGAAGCATTCAATGTCATTACATAATTACTAAAAAATAAAATATATTTTATATAATTATAATAATTTTATTAATATCAAATTAAATACTTATCCATTCATAACATACTTGTTACCAGATGTGGAATCCTATGAAATAATATATAATGATAATGGAATTTTGTAACATTCATAGTTCTAAATAATATATATGTAATTTTCATGATAATGTAAAGACCCATAAATTTCAATGGAATTTTTTTTCTTAAATTCTTTGGAATTTTATGAGTACGGAGTTTTTGATGGCACTTGATTCTGAGGCCCGGTGTGCCCGGAATAATTTTCTGAAGTTTTGTTAAGCTTAAATTAACACGCGTAAGTAGTTTTCCTAAAAAAAGAGGAATAACTCTTAAACTGTTACTCGGATCAGAAATCTGAGGACACTGGCATGCTCAAGATGGTGGGTTTACCCTAGGTGTGACTTAAGTTTAGTCGGCACATGCCTCCTGTGAGAAAACCTGAAAATGGAATAACCGTAAATAAAATAATTAAATAAAGTTATTTTATTTTTCAAATGCATATAACTCACAAAAGGTAACTCAGATTAAAATTTTGAGACTGCCGCTGAACTCATGAGGGTATTCTTCCTTTAAGTAGATACTAAATTTAGACGGCGCGAGCCACCTGAGAAAGATAGTTTTTGGTCGTAAATAAAAAAATTAAGTGAAAATTATTTTATTGTAAAATTCATAACATCTAAACGGTAGATCAAATTGAAAATCTGAGTGTACCGTTGAGTTCGATTGGGCGTATTTCTCCTAGGAAGATCCTAACCTTATCCGCAGTGGATCCATGGTGACTAATAATAATTTTCCGAACTTTTTTTCAGGTACGTTAAGTAAATGTACGAGCGGCATTTTATATCTTTTGAACCATTACTCTGAATCGAATTCTGAGGGCACCGTTGAACTCACAATACCTATATTCTCTTAAGAAGACTTTCAAATAAATGTCGGATGATCGGGTATGAAAGTTATTTTTTGGGGTTTTATGTGGGTTAATAAAATAAAATAAGTGAATAATTTATTTTGTTTTGTTAAACACATGCAGTGCAGATAAAGTTGATTAAAGCTCCACTTGGGAGTTGGTGGTGGAACTGCCACACCCTAACCTCCCATTTAATGGGGTGGGAGAGGAAACCCCTCAAACCCCCCATCAGTTAATTTTATATGTCGACGTAAAATTAATTGCACTCAATTAATTTTATGGGTCGACGTAAAATTAATTGTTGTCAGTTAATTTTATGTGTCGATGTGAAATTAATTGCTGTCAATGAATTTTATGTGTCAACTTAAAATTGATTCGTGTCATATGTTTTGATGCAGGCTATGTGGGGGAAACTTCTTGACATCCTCCACTCTTAAGTGGTGCCAACGCACCTCTTAAATTGCGCCAACACAATTTAATTCGCACAACCCCCTTTTTAAATTAAGTAACTGCATCGTCGGAATTTATGAAGGATCCAAATAAATGAACCATCATAAATTCCAAGATGGTTACATACCTCTCCCCCACTCCTATATATAGGGAGCTTGGTATAAGGTTTTGGGATGGCTTCACCAAGCGACGAAGCGCTAGTAAAGTATTGTGACGCCCAACACTTGGGGAAATCATATCCTCTCCAACGAAGAACGTAAAGAACGCCAACAACGATCTTCCACGCTATTCTTCTTCGACCTTCCTTCCCTAGAAACCTATTCTCCGCAATATCATCAACAAACCGACGCAGCTCAAAATTGGGGACGTGTGGTAGACGCAACGAATGACGGTCTTCATCGTCTTCCTTCCGCGACTCCGCCAACGAGCGACGAGCAAGAGGTAGGGGTTTTATTTTTTACTTAATGTATGAACCTTAACCATGTTATTCCTTTCTCTCAAAATGAAGAACGGTGGTTGTTGTGCTTCATACTCGCGAGAACCTATTGCTACCACCCTAAACGCGGAGGGTCCGGGCCAAACCAACATGGCCTGACCCCTTCATTGTTCTTTTGTAATGACTCCACGACGACATGGCGATGAGGCGACGACGACGAAGGTGGCGAACAAAGGCCATGCTACCCGCGACCTCCGTGAACTACACCACCCCCGCGGCCCCCTGGCATGCACTCGGTGCCCCGCGCCCCTTCCGGTGCACTACCAGAGCACCTGCGGCGCCCTGCCATCACACCCGTGGTGCCCTGTCGGCGCCCCCGACGCCCTGCCGGCGCACCCGGCTCCCTTCCGACGCACCCGGCGCCCTTCCGGCGCACCCGGCACCCTGCCGGGGCTGCCAGATACCCCCCCTGGCGTGCTGCACTATCGGATCGGTGCCCTATGCCCTTGCCGTTTTCCAGCCCCGCACCCCTGTCGGTGGTCTTCCCGGCGCACCCCGGCGCCCTATCGGGATACCGGGCGCGCCCCCGCGTGCTGCCCGATGTTCGGCACCCTGCCTGGCTCACCCGCGCCCTGCCCAGTGCACCCACGGCCAGAAAGGGCCCAGTCGGCCCGTCCGCGCCCCGCGCAGTCTGCCCGCTGGCTTCCCGGTCACCGGCCTACTAAACCATCCCGCGACGCCCCCGCGGTTTTGCTGGTCGAACCAGCCCGGTCTTTCGGGCCGAGTAACTGAGCCACCTACGTGGTGACTATCGGGCCGAACCACCGTCACGGTCTGCTGAGCCGGCCCCAGGGGACCGGGTCAAAACATAGCAGGCTGACTCACCCAATGGGCTGAGTCAGACCCAGCGAGTCTGGCCGGGTGAACCCAGACCAGGTCAGCCCAGTTTGGGTTAGGCTGGGTTGGTCTGACCGGGTCGGACCGGACCCGGGCTCATTACTGGACCATTACCTTCTTGGAACATATCTTCAGCACCAGACGTCTGTTTGACGAACCGTTAGCGGTTCCGATACTCTTGGATCATAGTCGTCCCATTGAGTATACCCCGTGGGAGTTTGGGGTATAGTTGAGATACAGTCGGGTTGGTTCGTATACGAAACCAACCTGGCCCCCTGAACAAAGAGGTGAATAAATCAAGAATTGAGTGTCTGATTGACTCACCGTCTGTTGCGTTAAGACCCCTCTGACGAGGCGGTCCTTTGTGATACATATTTTTGGGACATTTTGATACTTGGTGTATCAACTAGTGGCCCGTGGAGTTGATCCTCCCGGAGGCGAGCATACGGAGTACGGCGACCTTGTAGCTGGCTGAGACCTGATGACTACTTGTCCAATTTGATTCGGAGTGACTTGCATAGACCAGTGGGGAGCACTACATTGTGTGGTGTTAGACCCATGGAGGAGGAGTACTACTTTGTGAGGTGGCAGACCCGCGGTACTTGACAGGAGGAGTACCTCTCTAGGCTATGAGGGGGAGCACTACTGTGTGAGGTGGCAGACCCATGGTGGAGGAGCACTACTTTGTGAGGTGGTAGACCCACGATACACAACAAGAGGAGTACCTCAGTAGTCTTAGTTTAGTGAGTGACACCTCAGAGTCGTGATAGGACTATTGCACACGATAGAGGAGGGGTTCTCCAACAGTCGTGTTTTTCGTCATTGTGAATAAAAATCCTGGTTTGAGATGAGTTAATGACCTTTGGGTTTTCCTCATGATTGAGATGGGTTACTTGATAAAATAGGTATATGTATGGGAATATACCTATGTAAAGGTTATCTGTTGAGATATTTCTTTGTGGTTTATCCTTTTTGGATTTAGTGAGACCTTGAGGGTCTCGGGGTCCCTACTAAGTATCGTTATACTCACCCATGCACGGGCTATTCCCACACCTTATTGTATTGGATGAAAACGATGGACAACACTGATCGTGGTTGAGGCTTGTAGAACTGGACGGTACCCAGAGGTGGACTACAAAATGAGACTATACCCGGAGGCGGACTTCACGATGAGATGGTACCCGGGGGTGGACTTCATGACGAGACGGTACCCGGAGGTGACAGACGGACGTGGAGAGCTGAGGTGTCCATCTGTACCTACCCTTTAGGTAGGAACTCCGGAGGACGATCCAGGAGCATCTTGACACCTTCCGGATATTTTTCCTTTTCCTTTTAATTTACTTTTGGGATTCTATTTCCAGCCCCTTTTGTTCTTTCACCACACTTGTCTTATTGCTTTACTTAGTGTTTGCTTCCGCTTGTACACTGGTTGTGTGTTTGTTTGCGTTACATAAAGGAAATTCCTTCCCTTTTTATCGGGATTTACGCCTTTGGTTCTAGTCACCAACCCCTGGCCTAGGGTAGGCGGGATTGGGGTAGTCACGACATGGGCCCTGGGGACGGGTCGTGACAATTGCTACCAGAGGACGTCGGTTCTACCACCGAACATATGACTCTGATATTTTCTTTCTATGAAGAAATAGTGTTATGTGTACCGAGTGTGGTTTTTAGTTCAAGGAGTCCAGTGTTGGTGCGGCAGCCGACATATCCATACACCAGGACCCTGGCTTCTGATTTCTGAATCAGTGCATGAAAACACTGATTACCTGTGTGTTTTCAAAAGTTTTCCTTTAAATCAGCTCAAATTAGGTCAGCTAACCAGGTATATCCTTTTGACTGTGTCGCATCTGTTTCTTTTAGGATTCCTCCCAAAGGACGACCAGTTGGAGCCCCGAGTGTTGTACGTACTAACAGCCTTCCGAGTGACGAGGCCTCAGTACAGGGCCCACTTCTAATTGAGGAACTAGCGGAGTCACCAGCGGTACTACCACCCGTTGGGCCACCGATGCCACCAGCCCTAGTAGCAGGCGATGCACGTCGCTTGAGCGCGCTGCACAAGTTCCAGTGTCAGAGGCCACCTAGGTTTTTGGGAGAGATGGACCCACAGGTGGCTGAGGATTGGCTGGAGGTTGTTGTAAGAGTCTTCAGGCTTGTAAGGACTCCAGAAAACTTTATGGTGATCCTTGCTGCTAGCCTCCTTCAGGTAGTAGCATGCAGATGGTGGAGCCTAATGCTCCAAATGCATGACGAGGCAACACTTCTCTGGGAAGACTTCGAGAGATTGTTCTGTGCATAGTTTGTACCAGCCACCCTTTGAGCGGTGCGTATACAGGAGCTACTGTATCTTCAGCAGGGTAGCATGACAGTGGCGCAGTATTCAGCGAGGTTCACCAACCACTCACGCTACTCCACTGATATGGTATGGGACTCGTTCTTCAGGGCCTGGACCTTTGAGCAGGGGCTCAGGCGAGAGATTAGAGCTTCATTTGTTTCTCACACTATCCCGACGCAGAAGGGGGTGTTGGAGCGAGCCCTATTAGTCTACAGTTTCCTTGATGATCAGTCTCCAGCAGCATGATCCACTACTAGCTGGTATGAAGCGGAGTCTTCTGCAGCTAGTAGTAGACAGATGATGTAGAGGTCCAAGAGGGCCAGACCTACAGGTGGTCGGCCGTATGACTCGGGGTCGGTAGTGTAAGGCACCAAGGGGAGTGACAGATCCAGACTTTCCATGTTGTGTTACAGGTGCGGTGGATAGGGTCACATGGCTCGTGAATGTCCAAACCACCACTCTGATGATTAGTAGACAAATGAATGACCTCCCAAGCAGAGGCGGAGGTTCGATCGAGGCGGACCGCAAGGAGCCGGAGACCGAGGCAGGGGAGCTTGCCGTGCAGTTGGAGGTGGATGATGCTTCGAGGTGTTTCCACCACCACCACCACCACCAGGAGGTCCACCCTGACCACAGGGAACATGTGGACATTAAAGATGAAAACTTCAGGCAGCTGAATCATACGACTATGGAGCTCCGGAAGCAGGGGGACATGAGTGGGACTAGTTCTAGGCATGGAGGACTTTGTTCATGGTGCTTCTAGTTTCCATGATGTTGTTTTTTGTGGTTGTTGTGTGTCTTTTTACTTGAGTTGCAGTAATAAAAGACACTTTTCCTTGTGACATTTGTTTTCCTTCTCTTTTGTGTGGTTCGTACTGAGAGGTTTCGGTTAAAACTGCTGATTTGACCCTCACTATCGAGATTCCTACTGGAGGAGACCCAGTGACCACAAACTAATGCCGACAGTGTGACTCAACCCTTGGAGGCTAGATTGACGGTCGGATATCTTGGTAGTATCGTCAAGGACTTACGATGTCATCCAAGACATGAAATGTACCCTTCATGTCGGGATTGACTGTATTAGGCAAAAACGTGGTTCATCCAGAGGATGAGACAAGATTTCTATTTTTCATCCAAGGGGAAATCTAAGAAGCTCTTGTAAGACCAGAGATGGTGTAGGCAACGATGGAGGAGGTGTAGATCATCCATGAGCGGATGAAGACTGCACAATGCAGACAGAAGTCCTATGCTGATAGGAGACCGAGACCATTGGAGTTCAAGGATGGAGACCACGTTTTCTTACGGGTCTCACCTCAACGTGGACAACAGATATTTTTCTAGGGTGGTAAGTTATATCCACGCATCATCTGGACCTTCCACCTCAGTTTCACCAGGTGCATGACATCTTTCCACATATCTTAGCTGAGGAGGTACATGCATGACCCAACCCATGTCATCGATCACGGGGAGCTGTACATCGATGACAGGATGAACTTCCCGAAGGTTCCGGTGGAGATCAAGGAACGACAGGAGTGGGTCCTTCGTGGATGGTCGGTTCCTCTAGTTCTCATTCGTTGGTAGCACGAGAACCTCTAGGAAATCACTTGGGATCATGAGGCTCAGATGCGTGCTCGGTACCTTCTTTAGTTTCGCTAGTTTGTTTTGTAGATTTACAGGGATGTAAAGCCCTGAGGTGGGAGTAATGTAAAGACCCATAAATTTCAAGATTTTATTTTAAATTCTTTGAAATTTTATGAGAACGCAGTTTCTAACGGTACTTGATTCTGAGGCCCAGTGTGCCCGGAATAATTTTCTGAAGTTTTGTTACGCTTAAATTAACGCACATATACAGTTTTCCTAAAAAAGTGGAATAACTCTTAAATGGTTACTTGGATCCGAAATGCAAGGACACCATGATGCTCATGATGACGGGTTTACCCTAGGCATGACTTAAGTTTATTCGGTGCATGCCTCCTGTGAGAAAACCCGAAAATGGCATAACCGCAAATAAAATAATTAAATAAAATTATTTTATTTTTCAAATTCTTATAACTCACAAACGGTAACTCAGATTAAAAATCCGAGACCACCTCTGAACTCGTGATGGTGTTCTTCCTTTAGGAAAATATTAACTTTGACCGGTGGGAGCCACCTGAGAATGTTAGTTTTTGGCCGTAAATAAAATAATTAAGTGACAATTATTTTCTTGTAAAATTCATAACTTCTAAACGGTAACTCGAATTGAAAATATGAGAGTACAGTTGAGTTCGTTGGGGTGTGTTTCTCTTAGGCAGAGACTAACCTTGACCACATTGGATCGAGGGTGACTGATAATAATTTTCCGAGCTTTTTTTTGGGTACGTTCAGTAAACGTACGAGCGGCGTTTTATAACTTTTGAACTGGTGCTTGGAATCGAATTTTGAGGGCACCATTGAACTTGCAGTACCGATATTTTCTTAAGAATACTTTCACCTCAATGGTGGATGATCGGTTATGAATGTTATTTTTTGGGGTTTTACGTGGGTTAATAAAATAAAATAAGTGAATAATTTATTTTATTTTGTTAAACACATGCAGTGCAGATAAGGTGGTTAGAAGCTCCACTAGGGAGTTGCTGGTGGAACCACCACACCCTAACCACCCATTTAATGTGGAGGGAGAGTAAAAATCTCAAACCCCCCATCAATTAATTTTATATGTCGACGTAAAATTAATTGCACTCAATTAATTTTATGGGTCGACGTAAAATTAATTGTTGTCAGTTAAGTTTATGTGTCAGTGTGAAATTAATTGTTGTCAATTAATTTTATGTGTCAACATAAAATTGATTCGTGTCATATGTTTTGACGCAGGCTATGTGGGGGAAACTTCTTGGCATCCTCCACTCTTAAGTAGTGCCAACGAACCTCTTAAATTTTGCAAACGCAATTTAATTCGCCCGACCCCTTTTAATATAAATAACAACATCGTTGGAATTTAGGAGGGTTCCAAATAAATGAACCGTCATAAATTCCATGATGGTTAAATACCTCTCCCCCTCTCCTATATATAGGGAGCTTGGGAGAAGGTTTTGGGACGACTTCACAAAGCGACGAAGCGCTGGTAAAGTATCGTGATGCCCCAGACTTGAGAAAATCATATCCTCTCCAACGAAGAATGTGAAGAATGCCAACGACGATCTTCCACGCGATTCTTCTTCGACCTTCCTTCCCTAGAAACCTATCCTCAGCAACATCGTCAATGAACCGAAGCAGCTCGGAATTGGGGACGTGTGGCGGACGTGACGAACGACGGTCTTCGTCGTCTTCCTTCCGCGACTCCACCAAAGAGAGACAAGCAAGAGGCAGGGGTTTTATTTTTTATTTAAAGTAAGAACCTTTACCATGTTCTTCCTTTCTCACAAAATGATGAACGATGGTTTGTATGCTTCATACTTGCAAGAACCTATTGGTACCACCCTAAATGAGGAGGGTTCGGGCCAAACCAATATGGCCCGACCCCTTCGTTGTTCTTTTTGTAATGACTCCATGACAGCATGGGAATGAGGCGGCGATGACGAAGGAGGCGAACAAAGACCACTCTACCCACGACCTCTGTTAACTATACCGATCTTGTGGCCCCCTGGCACACACATGGCGCCTCGTGCCCCGGTCGGCGCACCCGCGGCGCCCCTGCCGGCGCACCCGTGGCGCCCTGCCGGCGCACCAGCGGCGCCCCTGCCGGCGCACCCGTGGCGCCCTGCCGGCGCACCCGCGGCGCCCTGCCGTCGCACCCGCGGTGCCCTGCCGGCGCCCCCGCGGCGCCTTGCCGATTCACCCCCGGCGCCCTACCGGCATACCCGGCGCCCTTCCGGGGTGGCCCGGTGCCCCCCCCCCCCGGCATGCTGCACTGCCAGCTCGTCGCCCCACGCCATTGTCGGTGTCCTGCCACGTGCCCTTGCCGGTGGCGTGCCCAGCGCACCCCAACACCACCGCGGTGCCCTGTCGCGCTACCCGGCATGCCCCCGCACGCTGTCCGGTGTTCGGAACCCTGCCTGGTGCACCCGAACCCTTCTTGGTGCACCCCACGGCCAGCCAGAGCCCAGTCAGCCCGCCCGCGCCCCGCGTGGTCTTCCCGCTGGTCTCCCGGTCACCGGCCCGCTGAACCGCCCTGCGAAGCCCCCATGGAGTCACTGGTCGAACCAGCCTGGTCTCTCGGGATGAGTTACCGAGCCACCTACGTGGCGACTATCAGGCTGAACCGCCCTCACGGTCCACTGGGCCGGGCCCAGTGGACCGGGTCAAAACTTAGCAGGCTGATTCACCCAATTGGCCGGGTCAGACCGAGCGAGTCTTACAGGGTCGACCCAGACCAGGTCGGCCCAGTTTCGGTTAGACTGAGTTTGTCTGACCAGGTTGGACCGGACCTGGGCTCATTACTGGCCCATTACCTTCTTAGGCCATATCTTTGGAACCAGACATCTGTTTGACGAACCGTCTGCATCACCGGTACTCTTGGAGCATAGTCATCCCTTTGAGTATACCCCATGGGAGTTCGGGGTATAGTTGAGATATGGCCGGGTTGGTTCGTATACGAAACCAACCGGGCCCCCGAAACAAAGTGGCTAATAACTCACAAACCGGGTGTCCGATTGACGCGCCATCTATTGCGTTAATACCCCTGTGACGAGGCAGTCCTTTGTGATACTTATAGTATCGACCAGTGGCTCCTGGAGAGGATCCTCCAGGGGGCGAGAATACAGAGTACAGTGACCTTGTAGCTGGCTGAAACCTTATGAATGTTTGTCTGATTTGATTCGGTGTGACTTGCATAGCCTAGTGGGGAGCACTACTTTGTGAGGTGGTAGACCCATGGCGAAGGAGCACTACATTGTGAGGTTGCAGACCTGCGGTACCTGACAGGAGGAGTACCTATGTAGGCTATGAGGGTGAGCACTACTATGTGAGGTGGCAGACCCATGGTGGAGGAGCACTACTTTGTGAGGTGGAAGACCCATGGTGGAGGAGCACTACTTTGTGAGGTGGAAGACCCGCAATACTCGAAAGGAGGACTACCTCAGAAATTTAAGGTTAGTGAGTGACACCTCGGAGTCGTGACAGGACTACTGCACTCGACAGAGGAGGAGTTCTCCAGCAGTCATGTTTTTCGTCATCGTGAATAAAAATCATGGTTTGAGCTGAGTCAATGAACTTTTTGTTTTCCTCATAATTGTGATGGGTAACTTGATAACATCAGTATATGTATGGTCATATACCTAAGTAATGGTTATCTGTTGAGATCTTTCTTTTTGGTTTATCCTTGTTGGATTTTGTGAGACTTTGAGGGTCCCAGGGTCCCTACTGAGTATCGTTATACTCACCCCTACACGGGTTATTCCCCTGCCTTATTGTGTGGGATGAAGACGACGGACAACACTGAACGTGGTTGAGGCTTGTTGAACTGGACAGTACCCAGAGGTGGACTTCATGACGAGACGGTACCCAGAGGTGGACTTCACAACGAGACGGTACTCGGAGGTGGACTTCATGACGAGACGGTACCCGAAGGTAACAGACGGATGTGGAGAGCTAAGGTGCCCATCTGTACCTACCCTTCAGGTAGGAACTCCGGAGAACGATCCAGGAGCAGCTTGAAACCTTCCTACTATTTTGTCTTTTCCTTTTACTTTACTGTTGGGATTGTATTTCTGGACCCCTTTGTACTTTGAGCACACTTGTCTTATTGCTTTACATAGTGTTTGCTTCCGCTTGTACTCTGGTTGTGGGTTTGTTTTCATTTCATAAAGGCAATGCCTTCCCTTTTTATCAGGATTGACGCCTTTGGTGCTAGTCGCCAGCCCCGGGCCTATGGAAGGTGGGCTTGGGGTAGTCACGGCATGGGCCCCGAGGACGGGTCATGTCAGATAATGTGTCTATTAATCCAATCAATGTAGAACCTAAGGTATTTTACTTTTAATTAAATTCATCAAAAATGTTTTAATAAGAAAATCTACGGCTTTTTCAATTAATTTTAATCCAGATGAACTCGGTTGGCCCTTAAGTTAGGTGATAAAATTTACCATGGTTACTAATTATATTGACAAAAAATATAATGGGGAAAATTAAAAATATAATGATCATTATTTTAAATAAATAAATAAATTTATATAATTCAATAACTATAATTGGAATATATAAATTATAAAATATGTACAAAATTGCGACAAAAATTGTTTTTTTTAAAACAATTATGCAGAAAACTAAATTTTATCCTATGTTTTTACTAGAATAATTTATTTTTATTATTTAAAACACATGATAAATTAAATAATTTATCTATTCCATTAATTTATTTTGAAATTTATTTATTTGTTTTTAAAAAAAATATGGTTTTCACATAAAACAATTATAAAAAAACATCAATATCATATTAAAATATTTTTTATAATAATAAATTGATAGATGATGAATTAATTTTATAAATGTTTTGACAGTATATTTTTTATAATTTAGTTATTACATTTCATATATTCTAATCTAATATCATGGTGATAATGGAAGCCAAATATTTTAATAATTTTATGAAGTTAGTATAAACTCATTGTTGCAAATAACACACACTATTAGTAAAGAAATTATATAAAGAGAAATACTTCATAAAAATATTACGGTGTAATTGGGATGGGCTGAACATAATGTTTGGGATCCAAAAATGATGAATTTTCATGGATTTTTTTTGTATCAATCAACTTTTCTAGAGATATATTTTGAATATCTTGCTTTATATATAATATTTGGTCTTTCCTAATTCAGATTCATTTTGATATAGGTAACATTTTATTGTCACACATATGCATCATATAATATGGATGACATGGTTTATATTATTATAAGTATATTTTTTGTGTTTATTTGCAACCAATTTATTGGTAATAAAAAATTCACTGTTGGAATCCTTGGAATTGTTTATTCGATTATAATAGGAAAAAAATTACAATTGAGTTAATATTGAAAAATGGGAGAATTCACTAGTTTGGGGAGATCAATATCACATCTCAGGCCATGGGGATAGAAAATTCCTGTGATGTTCAAGGTTGACCAACGATGAAATATTAAATAATGGTATTTTATCCCCTCTTGGTATTTGAGAAGTTTGGTAGAATTTGGTAGAACTATTGGGATTCATGTATAGTGTACGAGGAAGCTCAAATACCACTATTATACATGAAATACCTTTAGTTTACATTTCATTCAGGAATGTAAAAATGGGATGATTTCGTATGAAGTATTTTATAAAATCTGAGATTGTTTTTTCCTCTTATGTGTTTAGGGATGATTCCTTAAGTTTTTTATAGTTTTATATTAAACTTCATTATTTACTGATTAGATTCTTGTAACATATTTAACTATAAAAATCCATTGCATATAGTTATATTATTATTATGGTACAATATAAATTATTTCTAAAAGGTCCAAATAACTTATTATTAATGGATTAATAGATATATACATGCATTGCATTTGAAAAGATACGATTCAATATGAACTTCTTCCAAAAACATTATCATCCATTCAATAACATCATTGAATATTGCATATAATACTGCTTTAGGATTCCTAATGAAATGAAAATAAATAATTTTTTATCTAAGATAGAGAGTATTGAATAGAAATAAATGGAATTTATAATTGAATAATTATGGATTTAGTGTTATAGTAGAAATAAAATAATAACATGAAGACATAGTTTATTGAAACTGTGGGATTGGTATGTCCATTTTAAAAAAATCCCTTATAAACCTAATCATTGACCTCATTATTAAGGGATTAATAATACTATTTATCAAAACAATATTTCTTCACCTTGTGCTAAGAAACAATCCTTTTATGGGAAGATGTATAATCCAATACCCAAATTATTTTTTAAGCAATGTGATTTGTCAGTAAATTGAGGGGATATATAATCTTGTCCCCACCCATCAAAAACATAATTCCAAAACATTCTCAATAAGAATTATCAAAAACTTTCTAACCATTACTTGATGAACCACGTACTAAATAAAACATTACTATCCGTTTAATGAAAAATATAGAAATCAAATACTACCTCGTTAACAATAATAATGTAGATTTAATGTATAATAACCCTTATTCAACATATAAGTCATGGGTTAAAACAATGTAACATAGTGTATCCATATTAAATAAATATAGCGGTGAGGGTACTTACAATTTACTAAATTACCATTGTAATATAGCAATTCGGTTCAATAGTGTGAATTAGTAGGAGACCATCAAAATGATAGAAAAAATAATTCATCAAGGTTCATTAATAGTGTGTGAATATTCTAAGGCATATATTTAGAGAGTTACCCATTAGTTGTGCTGTCTATGGACAACTCATCATGCATCCGGTGGATTTTTTTAACCAATGTACAATCAGTCATTTTTTATGTGATAGAACCTAGTTAAATTTATGACATAATAATATCAAAATGTATTTATCTACACATCCATGTATTTTCTAGGAAGTTTCATATAATTATGTTTTCCAAATTTCTTATGGTTTTTCAACCTTAAAAATGAATATGTGTTAAAATGGTTATGGTAACTATTGAATCAAAAGAATATGAGGGAGCCACATAAATTTTTACATTAAAATCCAATATATTTTATGAGTAATACGGAATAAAATATTCCATATAAATGTATGAACATCAAAAACTAATGTTGGTGGTGTTTAAAACACATGTCCCGAAGAATGAAAATTGAGATGGAAAACCCCACAGATTACTTGGGTAATAATTATATCAAATTCCTTTGAAATAGATGGTTTAAAAATTTATTTATAAATTCTATGGATAATGGAATTTAATAATAGAATATCTTAAATTTTATTTATATAAAAAAAATAAATTGAATTAGGTGCATAATACCAAACATTTTCCAATGGGGGAATTGGATACAAAAATACTTACACCTGTCCCAGTCATCTTTTAAAATTCATTAACAATTTATATCACAAAATTTCAATTTTAATAACTCGATTTTTTTCCTCATATTTATTGTCCTTTATACTATTCATAAGTACTCATTCATTATATTAGTTCTACTAATATTTTTCATTGTTAAGTTATTGTTTTTCTTGTTTTCTTTTATTTTCATAATAATGGTGTCTATTTTCAGTATTCTTTTAGATTTCATAATTAGTATATCAATAATATTAATATGAGGTATAATTATAATTATTTATGAAATTTAGAATTCATTTAAAGAGTGTTTTAGTATCTATAATTTATGATGAAATAAATTACATAAAGGTTTCAGTGATACTATATAATCAGTGTATGTTTTATTAATTCATGAATTAAATAATTATATAAAATATAAAAAACCAATAAAATAATTATTTAAATAATTATATGAAATTAATCCAATGTTTATGCTCCAATATTCAGTCATGATATTAATTATTAGTATTGTTCAATTAGTTGGTAAAAAAGACCCAAACATAAACATAACATATTTTAATGAAATATTTTAGGTGGTGTTGCTATTATATCAATATATTAGATGTATAATTATCCTATATAGTGTTTATTTATGAGATATATATGAATTAAATTATATTAAAAGATTATTTAATGGATATGAAGACCATATATTGTCTGAATAAAATAATGTCCTCTTAGTTTACATATTTTAATCTACTTAATTAACAATGATTGTTAGTTGATAAAACCCTTAATATGTTCTCAAATTTCATACACAAGAACCTTTATCATATCATAAATTCCATATTTATAATATAATAATATCCTTATATCAAGAATTTTAATGTAGTGATGGAGTGAGAAACAATTTTTTCATGGAGACTATATCCCCCACAACAAATGAGTAACATATTAATTTTTATTAAGGGAAAGGGAAAATGTGGTTACTATTTCTTTCATTTAAATTATAACATTTAGTAGACAATAAATAAAATATTAATCATATAAAAATCATGTAAATTTTTAAATTGAATGGGGAATGGAATAAAAGTTAGTAAAAATACTGATCTTATGTTGATATATATAGGTTTCTATTATAGGATTACTAATAAATGGAGGGAAAATGATAATCACATGTAGCCTAAATATTATGTGAATGATATATGGTTCATAGGGATGTAAAAAGTGTATTGTATAAAGAGTAAATTAATGTTTAGATCTATAATGATGCTTTTGGGAGAGGCCACATTATTATGTGAAAATAAGAAGTGTTTTAATGGAAACTAAATCATTTTCTGGGGTAGGAATGGAATTCTCGGGAAACTAACTGGGTGAGGCTAGAATATATTAATAAATTCTACACATATTTTTTCAACTAAATTGTGTTTTTTAGTAATTTTACATATAATGATAAATTGTTGAAAATTATATAAGTTACGATTCAATTAAAATTCCATGAATATTTTAATTAAAATATATTTTTTGTGATTAAATAATTTTTCATTTTTTTGTTATATAAATTTTTTAGAATGTAATAGTTTTTTAAAATTTTCTATTAGAAACTATATGTGAAATTTTAATGATGATTCCAGAAACCATGTGATTTATAACATTTAATTCAAAATATTTTATGGAAGTTTTTGTAGATGAATTGTAGTAATTTATGTGCCCTTGAACTAAATTATGAATTATTGAATCAAATAAATTTTTATCAGAATTTCCTACCATGGTAGTCTTATAATATTTTGAGGTACTATATGTATAGAAATTTGCTCTACACTAAGGAATCCTGCATCTTTTCGAAGATGCTACTTTCCCTTACATCTATTCCATGTGCTACTATTATGGATTCATTTCACCATTACCGTACTACTACTTCCTTTTTATACCATAAACAATCCCTGATTTCTTGAGGTGATTTTTACTGTTATTTAATTATTCCATCCATAATACTATCAACTATGCATTCCTAATCATGGATAATACCCCTTCTATCACAACCCGTCCCTAGGGGCCCATGCCGAGACTCTCTCAAGCCCGCCTTCCATAGGCCAGGGGATAGTGATTAGCACCGAAAGGTGTATTCCCTAAAACATGGATGGCATTGCCTTTATGACCTGTAAACTCATGTAACTAGGCACAAAATAAGATATGAAAAAAAGCAAATTGTATAACCAAATGTGTGCTAAATGTAAATGGGGTCAGAATACAAGCCCAATAGTAAAGGTAGAAGTACACCTGAAACAAAATACAACTGAAGAAAGAGAAAGATAACAATTAGATCATCCTTTATGGTTCCTACATGAAGGTTAGGTAAAGATCAAATCCTCATCACTCCACGTCTACCTGTCTCCTCTGCATACAGACAGACCGTGTGGTCCGCCTCCGAGTACTGTCTAGTCCTAGTACTCTCATCCTCAATCAGGGATGTCTGTCATCTGCACCAAACACAATGAAGTGAGGGTGTATCCCATACAGGGGTGAGTATAATGATACTCAGTAGGGACCTCGAGACCCTCGAGGTCTCACAAAATCCTCCAAGTATAATCCAAAAATTATGAAATCAACAGATAACCCTACTTAGGTATACCCCCATACATATACCTGATTTTTCAAGTAATCCATCTCAATTATGAAGAAAACACAGAGGTACTGACTCAGCTCACACCAGTTATATCATTAGGTGTATTTTAAGATATTATTAGTTATAAATACTAAATCATCTTATTCCGTTAAGAGGCTCTGCTGCCGACCTGCACAGGATAACTAGGAGGTGACCCACACTGGATCGCTTGGAGCTGACCCAAACTGGATCACTTGGAGATGACCCAAAAAAGTTATCTAGGAGTTTACCAAAACATCACTGCTAGGAGATAACCCACACAGTATCGCTAGGAGCTAACCCACATAGAATCGCTCTGAGCTGACCCACACTTGATCGCTAGGAGCTGACCCACACATGATCACTATGAGATGACCCACAAAGGATCGCTAGGAGCTGACCCACAGAGGATCAGTAGGAGCTGACCCACATAGGATCCCTGGAGCTGACCCACACTTGATTTCTAGGCACTGACCCACATAGTAACACTAATAGTTCACCCACAGAGGATCGCTCGGAGCTAACCCGTACAAGATCGCTTGGTGCTCTCTTCCTGTCACAACCAACTACTGGGTTTCCGCACTAGGATTTCTAGTCCCAAAGAGAGTTAGATCCCCATGCCACTATTCAATACTCTTACTACCATGATTTCCCATGAATAAGTATCTCAATGGTTCTCCACGTCATAGGGGTATCAACGCAACAGACAGTGCATCAATCGGACGCTCGGTCTGTGAGTTATTAGTATTTTAGTCCCGAGGGCCCGGTTGGATTCGTGCTCAATCCAACCTGACCATACCCCATCATAATCCAAAACTCCAGTGGGGTATACTAAAATGGATTGCCTCGCTCAGAGGTTTCTAGTACCACAGACGGTTTTTCAAACTAACGTTTAGTGCAAGAGTTAGGGCCAAAAGAACGTAAAAGGGTCGTAGTGGGTCCGGGTCTAGTCCAACCTGATTGGACCGACTCAGACCAACCTCGCCTAGGCCAACCCGGTCTTGGTCCACCTGGCACGACCCATTGGTTCCTGCTCAGCCTTCTAGGTGGCACGGCCCACTCGACGGTCCGACAGGACACAGAGGGGTTGGAGAGGGCCATGGGAGTTGCCGTGAGGGTGGCTTGGCCTGGGGGTGTCGTGAGGGTGGCTGGACCGAGGGGTGTTGTGAGGTCGGTTCGGCCCGGTGGTTTTGTAATGGTGGCATTGTCTAGGGGTGGCTTGGCCCGGGGGTGGCTCGGTGAGGCCATGGGAAACGCAGTGGAGCCACTGATAGTGCAGGCGGCTCAGGTGGTGAGGCCGCGGGTGGCGGCTCGGCTACGGATGGCGGCAGGGGCTTCGGTGATGGCTCGGCCAGGGTTGGAGGCAGTGGTTCGGGTGGTGAGGTCGTATGTAGTGGCGGCCTGAGTGGCGAGTCCGCAGGCGGTGGATCGGGAGGCGAGGCCGCGGGCAGCGGTGACTCATGCGGGGAGGCCTCGGGCGGCGACGGCGGCTCGGGTGGAAAGGCCGCAGAAAGTGGGGTGTCGTACATTTTCCGGTGGCAAGTTTAGCCAGCCACTCTCTTCTTTCGTCATCGTGGTGTAGTCCACTTTCTTCCATCATGAAGAACACAATAAGGAAGGACGACAGAGGGGTCGGGCCATGTTTTTTGTCCCACACCTTCCTAATTAGAGCGGTACCAAGCGACTCAACAAAATTAGGAGTAAAGAATGAAAAACTCTTTAATTTAATACGAATCGTGGATCAACACATTTTGGTTGATCCACGTTATCCATGATTCCCATGAATGTGGAAATTAAACGAGATAATTCAATAATTTAATAATAACCCCCTACCTTGGATTGTTAATTGATGTTGGCGCTAGTATTAAGTATAGACGTAGATTCGTCGTAGACGAAGACGCCCCATGTTGGAGGAAGTCGAAGATATCGACGTACGTCGCACCTGCCACACACCTCTGATCCTGGGCTCATTCATTGGTTCTTCGTAGTCGAAGGTGTTCTTCTTCGAAAAGAGCATTCCTAATTGGAGGATGGGATTCCCCACATCTCTCCAAAGAGTTCTCTCCTTCTCCTTTCCCACCCAAAAAAAATTAGGTGCCAATATAATATTACTTATGAAGAAATTACGTTGGCACACACACACACACATGTTGGAAAAAATTAAAGTATATTGTTGTCACAATTACTGTGGAGGAATCTCAAGAGGCTTATCCACAATAAAGAGGGTGTTGAGAGGATTCTCCCTCATTATGAGGGGAGTTCAAGTGGTTTAGGCCTTGGGTGGTCCCCCACACCATAACCTCTCATGGGGGGTTAGGCTCAGGTGGTCACCACCACCATAACCTCTCATAGGAGGTTAATTTAGGTGTTCCCCACATTTTGAACTTTCATATGAGAGCTTCAAAAAAAATATAAAATAAAATGTTACATATTTTAATTTATTTTAATATTTTCATGAAAAACCAAAAAAATAACTTTCACCCTCAACCAACTGTCCTCGAGGCGAACGTATTTTAAGAGAATATCAGTGTTGCAAGTTCAATGGTTCCCATAGATTTCAATTCCAAGTACCGGTTTAATAGTTATAAAAACCTGCTCTCACGTTTACTGAACATACTCTAAAAAACGTTCATAAATTCATTCTAAGCACTCCGAGCCACATAATCAAGCGCTGTAAATTATTGCGGACTCGAAAAAATCCCTTTTAATTAAAAACAATTGCATGGAAACTCCAGGTCTTTACATTATTCCATCCTCATGGCTCTACATCCCAATAAGCCACAACTCAAACTTCGTAAACAATTGGGTATACTGAGAATGCATTTAAGCCTCTCATTCCCATTTTATCTCCTAGAGGTTCCCATACTACCCACGAACATGCACCAGAGGTATCGACTGTCTATGAAGGACACGCTCCTATCGATCCTCAATCTCTACTGGAACCTCCATAAAATTCAATCCATCGTCGAAATCCAGCTCGCCATGATCGATGATGTGATTAGGGTCATGCACGTATCTTCTCAGCTGGGATACATGGAAGATGTAATGCACCCGGTGCAACTAAGGTGGAAGCGTTAAGCGGTAAGACACCTTTCCAACTCTACTGAGGATCTGAAAAGGTCTCAGAGATAACTTGTTGTCTCGGCCTAATCTATGCAACCCTCATCGAGGTGAGATGCGTAGAAAGACGTGGTCGCAAAACTCGAACTCCAGAGGTCTTCGTCTCCTGTCGGCATATGACTTCTGCCTGATCAGTGTAGTCTTCATCCACTCCAGGATGATCTAAAATTTCTCTATGTTATCCCATACCATCTCAAGTCCCATGAGTACTAAATCGCATGGGTCAGTCTAGCACAAAGGTTAGTTACAAGGTCTCTTGTACTACACATCGAAAGGTGTCATCCCAATGGTGGAGTGATAGCAGTTGTTTTATGAAAACTCCACAAAAGGAAAGTGATCCTCCTAGTTGCGACCGAAGTTGATGAAACAAGCACGCATCATGATCTTGATGGTCTGAATGGTCAGCTCACTCTAACCATCCGTCTTAGGATGGAAGGTGTTGATAAAATGTAGCTACATCCCGAAATCCTCCTGTATCCCCTTCCATAGCAGGGAAGTTAAACATGCATCATGATCGGAAGTAATCTTCAAGGGTACTCTATGTAGCCATACAATCTCTTTCACATAGAGGCATCCCATGATATATACTAAACCCTACTCTCGAATCAGTAGGAAGTGGGCCGACTTGGTGGGTTGGTCGATGACCACCCAAATCGAGGCATGACCTCTGGATATACGTGGAAGTCCTATCATTTAGCCTATTGATATCCCATTCCACTTCCACTCTAGGTCCTCTAAAGGCTGAACCAAGCCTACCGGTACCTGATGCTCAATCTTCACTTGCTGACAAGTGGGGCACTGAGTAACAAACTATACTACTACTTTCTTCATTCCCAGACACTAGTGCTATCATTGGAGATCCGGGTACATCTTCGCCACTCCTGGATGTATTTCTACAGGGGATGTGTGGAACTCCCACAACACATCCTCCTGAAGTGACACAGGAACCATGGTACGTCCTCTAATGAGGATGACGTGCTCCCCACCTTATGAAAATATATCAGGTGCCTATCTTGTGGATATCTGATCACGTCGCGTCTCACAGTCTGCGTCCCCATGTTGTGCCTCTCTGACTCGCTGAAGAAGTGGGATAGTGACTGTAAGAGACTGTAGAAAATTTGTTCCATCTCTATCCACAAAGGATATCTTCAAAGCATCCAGCTGCTCTATCGCCTCGCCTAGAAGCTGTATACTAGACCTCCTGATGAGTTCATCTGTAACAACATTCCCCTTCCAAAGAGTATATACTATCGAGAAGTCATATTCCTGGAGGAACTGACTCCAATGTTGTTGTCTCAGGTTCAGGTCCTTCTGAGAGAAGTTATTCCTGAGACTCTTGTGATCAGAGTACACTATAAAACGTTCACCTATCAAATAGTGCTACCACATCTTCAAGGTGAAGATCACCACTATTAACTCCAGGTCATGGGTAGCATAGTTCTTCTCATGTTGTCTCAACTGTCGAGAACTATATATGTTCACAACTCATTCCTACATCAGGACACATTTGAGTCCGGTCCCTGAGGCGTCATAGTAAACTATGTACCCTATGCCCTCCTCTGGAAGCCTCAAGATGGGGACCCTAGTCGGCCTCTAACTAATCTATTAAATACTCCACTGGCATTTCTCTGAACAAACAAAGGGTTTCCTCATCATCGTCAACACTGATAAAGGTGCTGCAACTCTGGAGAAATCTGATATAGACCTCCTGTAGTATCCAACAAAACCCAGGAAACACTATGCCTCTGTCAAACTCCTAGGTGACTCCCAAGAAAGTGCCACCTCAATTGTATTTGGATCCAGTGAAACTCCAGCCACTGATATGACATTTCCCATAAAGTGAACCTCTCGGATCCAACACTGGCACTTTGAGAGATTACTATAAAGCTACTACTCTTGGAGTGGATTCAGTACTACCAGCAAATGATAGACATGCTCCTCCTTAGTAGCTGAGTAGATCAGAATGTCGTCGATGAAGACTACTACAAATCCATCAAGGTATGGAAGAAATATCCTGTTCATGAGTCCCATGAACACTTCTGGAGAGTAGGTTACACCGAATGGCATAACCAATAACTCGTAATGGCCATACCATCATCTGAAATCCATCTTCTGCACATCCTCATCTCATACTATGAGCTGGTGATAGCCTGATCTATGGTCTATCTTCAAGAACCATCGTGCTCTATTCAGCTGATCCAAGAGGTCGTCAATCCTCGGAAGTGGGTACTTGTTCTTCACGGTCACCTAGTTCAGGCACTGATAGTCGATAATATTCCTCAAGCTCTCATCCTCATGCTTGTAAAACAAAATCATGGTTTCCCAATGTAAAACACTGGGCCGAATGAATCCCTTCCCCTACATGTCCTCTAACTGCACCCACAGCTCATAAAGCTCTACAGGACCCATATGATATGCTGGTGTAGATATCGGTGATGTCCCGGGGTACAAGTCAATGTAAAATTCCACCTCTCTGTGAGGAGGTAGGCCCGGAACATCATCAGGGAAGAAATACCTGTACTAGTCCACCACTACAGGATAACTCGGAGTCTCCACATCAACCGTTGATAGGGTAAGGATATCTAACTAATGAGTGATCAGCTTCACCCTCCTCTGGGTATGTCTGTCCTATGCTACAAAGGCTCACTTCTCTCCGGTGAAGGTAAACATGGTCTCATCCATGCGGAAACACCTCACTTTGTGCCTAATAAAGTCAATATGGGAATGGAATGTAGATAACCTGTCTATAGGCAAGATGACATTATAAGGCCCCAGCCTTAAACCTTACTTAATATTGAATTAAATGAATAATTCACGTTGAGGATCTTTTCAGGTTTAGAGTTTTAGAGAATTAGATCATAACTATTACATCTCAAAAGATTACAAAGTAGTCACTTATACTATGTTTCCATAATAAAAAAAACTCTTGAAAGAAACATGTCTAGTTCCATGTTTTATATAGCATGACATTCCCTTGATCACATCCTTGACCTTATTCCACATTATGTCCTGTGAAAAACATTTCAAAAAAACTTAGGGTGAGCATAAAAAGCTCAGTAAGGGATACACAAAGAATGAAAACTGTTAGTTTTTCAAAATCATGTAAACCATGTATACTTTATCAAAGTAATACCTTCACCTTCATGAAGTAGTAAAAACACTTCACTGAATAAAGTATCATTACTTACCTTTTTGTAACCAACGTATTACCATAAAACCCATATAAAGAACACATTACATATATAAAGGTAACGTGGGACATAAACATACTTAAGTGGAATAACCATATGGTCAACTTCCACACATATCACTTAATGGAATAGCCATACGGCCAATTTCCATACATACTTAATGGAATAGCCATACGGCCGACTTCAATACCCAATGCATTGGAGGTTATAACGTAACCACCCGTCCTGGTATTCACGGCACCACCCGTCATATGGTTTATAATGTAACCACCCGTTAAAATGTCCAAGTACCAGTATAAAATCATAAAACATAAAACCAATATAAAGGAATGATAACATTTCCACATTTCAATCACAATATATCATAAATATATTGACATAATAGAATCCTTTTTCAAAACCATTTTCAATACCAAATTACATAAAAGAGTATATGGAATTTATTTTATTTTAAAAACATTACGGCTTGTTGAGGAAGCCAAAGATCAAATAATACTCGCGGCGGCGGAAAAGGTCATTGTCACCGCGTACGTTAAAAAAACATTCCTTTTTGTCGTTTTGTAAAACGCTTCGTAGAAAAAGATTCCTTTTGTATAAAAGTAAAAGTCAAAGGAGTTTATACACCGTATAAAAGAAAGTTGTGTATAAAACGAAATATGCCTCAATGAAAGGAGATTGAGACGAAGTCCCTTACAAAGATAATTTTTAAAATAAAATAGATCTATTATGTTTATTCACTATTGGTACACATAAAGAAAGTAAAAATACAAAATAGGACATAATAACATCATGACATAATTTGAAAGTAGGAGATTAACCCAAAGAATGGAAGTTTGGTTAAGAAGTTCCCTTACCTCGGGTCCGACTTGACTCGATCGTTCTTTAACGTCCTGAATAATAAACTTGAGTTAATTTATACTTGATTAAAAACCTTTTTAAACTTCATTATTCCTTTTATATCACTTATTGTCATGTTATAAACATTATGTAACCATTTAAGTTAATAAAGTTTGTTTTTTCAATATTTGGTTCTTAAGTCAAAAATTGACTTCTTACAATTACATGTTGTTCATGTGGTCAAAAGTTCTCTATATCCAGAATGAAATTCCCGATTTGGATATAATATGTATCATATATATCCAGAATATACATGTATTTATAATATTACATAATCATTTAGAGGTAAGAAATGAAATGCACCGTTCATGGAGACGGTAAGCCGTACGTACGCATAAACACTACTTTCATTTCTTTGTCATATTAGTGGAATTAAAACTAAATGAGAGGTATGTATATTTTAATTCCAGAATTATATTAATCATTTAGATATATCATTAATTATATATATACATTATATACATGTAATTTTAATAGTACATTACATTTGGGGATAAGAAATGAAATGCACCGTTCATGGAGACGGTAAGCCGTACGTACGCATGAACGCTACTTTCATTTCTATCTCATACTTTAATGGAAAGAAATAATAATTATATAGAGGTATATTATAATTCCAGTATAACATCATATATAATAACTTTAAATCCATCCTTTACACGTCCCACATATGGCATTAACGAACCACATCACTTTTAGGGGGTGGTAGTCCGCACTTCCTTAAATGAAGATATCGTGTTTACCCATAATGGAAACCATAAAGGTATGCCAAAAATGAAAAATACAGAGGCTTAAAGAAAACATAAACATATTATATATCATATATAAAAATAGTGACATCATAATGGCCACCCTTGAAGGTGTTAAATGAGTATTGAACAATCATCGTTTCGGGAGGCAGAATTTCACCATCCACAGAAACCGTATGTTCTTTAACCATTTGATGTAGTTGTGTGAGAGTGTAGCTCAAATAAATATTATAACAACATCCTAGTATATTGAAGAGACTGGTGTTGTTACAAAAGAAGTATATAAAAAGAGTTTAGAGGGTTGGAGAAGCAAAATAAAACAAATGAACAAGAGAGAATGAATTACCTTTAAAAGTGTAACTCTCTTTTGATTTGAGCCTAAAGGCTTCCTTTGAAAGGCTTCTGCCCAAAGGGAATCCTCTAGGATGAGGAGAGGGATGTGTAGAGAGTAATTGGGGAGGGGTTGGCCGATCCAATGGCTTGAGAAGTGTGTGAAATGGGGTAGAGGTGGGGGCCTTTTATAAGAGGAGAGGAGGGGCACTTTTCGAAAGTAAAGAAATATTACTATATTTGAAAATGTGTTTCGGTTTTAAAAGGTCCCACATTGATATAATTCGTGGATAAGGTGATAAGGGTTCGAAATGCACTCATCCAATTGGTTTTGGCCATGTTTAGGTTGTAGAGTTTACATTATCTTTCCATTTTATTTCAATCGTCAAATAATGATGTCATCGCTGCATCATTATTATGTCATAAATAATTTAATTTATTTAATGTCTAAAAATTATAATAAAAATACTATGATGTAGGAAATCGTTTTAGCGTTCCAATGACTATTTATAATCAAAATGTGGACTTGTATAACCCCACTCAAAAATTATTTTAGTAAAACAATTTATGTTAGTGTCATTTTCACTTTAACATTAAATAAAAATATATTAATGTCATTTTCCAACTAATGTGGCTCCATGGGGTCCCCTAGTTGGCCCATGGCTTGTCTTGGTCTGCCATGACTCACCCAATAGGTGTAGGACACGTGTCATGGTGTTTTCACATTCTTATAATACCATTTTTACCTTAAACTACACTAATTACCTCTAATCGCGATTAATGAAAAAAAGTTACTATTCACCAAAAAATTATTTTAATCTCATTGAACCACATTTTACTTCTTAATGACAACCATGTATGTCGGATTTTCAAAATTCAATACACATTAGTGGTAAACATTCATTTAACTGAAAAATCAGTTTGCTTGATTACCACTTAATGGTTTCACTATTCATCAAAAATTGATGTTTTTCAGAAAATTACCAAAAATTCACCCTAAGCTATATTTGATATTCCGAATTCAAAAATGAAGTCCATTTTACAAAATTCAAAACATATAAGTCAAATTAATTAATTTAATAATTAATTCCCGCTGTCATGACAAATAGCGTGTTTTTGTGAAACAATAAGTATCAAAAGATTGACACCAGTTTAAGTCCAATTTCAAAGTGAAATTGATTCCAATTACCACCATTCGATTAACTGGTAAAAATATTTTCTAATTTCACTTTAAAACCAATTAAAATAATAATCTAATAATATAAATAATTTAGATTAAAAAGAGGTTTTGAATTAAAATACAACATTTTATACTATTCATAAAAAAAATGAACTTTATCAGAAAGGTACCAAAAATTTACACAAAGTAAATTTTGATGTCCCGATTCTAAAGAAGATTTATATTTGGTCCAATAGAATTTATAAGATCTATCAAAACTATATTTCATGACGGTTCTCCGTCAAAAGGTGATAAGTGGACCTTTCGTGAAAATTAGGGTATAAATGCCTAAAATTGAACTCTTTCCATATTTTAAGCCTTTATCTTTGATTGGGTAAATGTAAAAAAATTTAAAAACATATATAATCATATTTTAGTTATTTCTATCCATTCCCGCCATTACAACGGCTACTCGTTAACTAACATTTAAAATAATATTATTTTATTACTAGTGTGCTACGTAAGTTTCCAAGAAACTCATCGTTGCGTATCAGGTACGCTATCGAACATAGCAACCCCTTTTAATTAAAATTAATATTTAATTCGTAAATATTAATAAATATGAAAATTCATTATTCTTTATTTACCTGGGATGTTACATCCTTCCCCCCTTTTGGGAATTGCATCCTCGCAATTTTATTCACTTATCAAAATAAGTGGGGGTATCTATCCCTCATAGCATTTTAAGATTCCCACGTTGCCTCTTCAATCACATGGTTTTTCCACAAAACCTTTACCTGATGAATCACCTTATTCTGTAACACTTGCTCCCTGTGGTCAAGAATCTGGACCGGTTGTTCCTCATAAGATAGGTTCTCTTCCAGCTGAACTAACTCTGGACTCAAAACATGAGATGGATCTGGCATATACTTTCTCAACATCGAAACGTGAAAACCATTGTGTACCTGAGATAAACTCGGAGGTAAAGCCACCCGGTATGCAACTGATCCAACTTTCTCCAGAATTTCATATGGTCCAATAAACCTTGGACTCAACTTTCCTTTCTTACCAAATCTCATCACACTTTTCCAAGGAGAAACCTTGAGAAAAACATGATCACCTACCTCGAAAGATAGATATTTCCTCCAGTTATCCACATAACTCTTCTGCCTGCTCTGAGTTATTCTCATGTGTTTCTGAATCAGCTGAACTTTTTCTGCCATCTCTTCTACCAATTCTGGTCCCATCAACTTCCTTTCACCCACTTCATCCCAGAAAGCTGGAGTTCGACACCGCTTCCCATATAATTCCTGAAATGGTGCCATTTGTATACTGGAATGACAACTGTTATTATATGAAAACTCAACCAAAGAAAGTTGTTGGTCCCAACTTCCCTGATAATCCATAGAACAAGCTCGTAGCATATCCTTCAATGTCTGAATTGTTCATTCTGGCTACCCATCTGATTGAGGATGAAAAACTGTTCTAAAATTTAATTCAGTACCCAAAGACTTCTGAAGGCATTTCCTAAAGTTAGATGTGAACCTGGGATCACGATCAGATATAATGGAGAGAGGAACTCCATGTAACCTGACTATCTCTTTAAGATACAAACGGGAAAGTTGATCTAGAGAGAAATTATCTCGTATATAAAGGAAATGATCAGATTTGGTCAAGCGATCAACAATAACCCAGATTGCATTATTACCTCGAGATGTCCTCGGTAATCCCACAACAAAGTGCATGGATATGTTTTCCCATTTCCACTCTGGCACTGGTAAAGGCTGAAGAATCCCTTTCGGTAACTGTCGCTCTGCTTTAACCTATTGACATGTCAAACACTTCACAGTAAAATCAGCAATGTCTCTTTTCATTCCATCCCACCAGTAATACTCCCGCAGATCTCTATACATCTTAGTACTGCCCGGATGAACTAAAAACGGGGAACTATGAGCCTCACATAACAACTCATTCTTCAACTGTGAATCACAAGGCACACATAACCTCTTCCCAAAGATCAAAACACAAACACAAACTTATCAAAGAACTCATGGAAAATTTTATTCATAAGGTCCATGAATACAGCAGGTGCATTGGTTAACCCAAAAGGCATAACTACAAATTCATAATGGCCATATCTAGTACAGAATGCAGTCTTCGGAAGGTCTGCTTCTTTTACTTTCAACTGATGGTTCCCCAACCTCAAGTCAATCTTCGAAAAATACTGAGCTCCCTGGAGCTGTTACCACTTCATTCGATGGCCCAACATCTGCTGAAGTTGTTGCAAATGATTTTACCACCCCTTTCTTCTTTTAGTCTAGCTGCATTCCCCCAGTTGAGTTCTTCGTTGGACACTCGTTTGCATAATGACCCATTTCGTTACACTTAAAACATTTTACCGTTGGATTTTCATTTCCTGCTTGATCATCTTCCTTACAGTTACGAGCAATATGACCAGACTTACCACACTGAAAGCACTTACCAGACTTGGATAAACATTCTCCAGGATGCATTTTACCACACTTCTCACAGGATGGATATTTGGTTTTCTTACCTCCATGCTTCTTTGATGAATTCTTCCCCTTTTCCTGCCAACTAGACCTCTTATTCTGTTGTTTGTCATAGAACACCTGATCATTAGCAAACTCCATTTCTACCTTCTCCGCACATCGATCAAGTTTTTCATAACTTTTGAATTCACAAGAAGCTAAAGACCTTCGATACTTTGGCTTTAACCCTGAGTAAAAATGGTTTATTTTACTATCAAGATCTCGTATGAAGTTTGGAGCATACCTTGCCAATCGAGTGAACTTTTCTTCATAAGCAGCCATTGAATCATCCTCCTGCCTCAATTCTAGGAACTGTTTTTCCATCCTAAGACGAACCACCTTAGGAAAATATTTCTCAAGAAACATACCTTTGAATTCGTCCCAGTGAAGATCCTCAATCTCATCACTATCCCTTATATTTTTCACCATCGACCACCACTGATCAGCTTCACCTTCAAAAGGGTAAACAACAAGACTAACCTTTTGATGTTCTGAACACCCCATGACATCAAAAATCTTCTCCAGTGCTTTAATCCACCCTTCAGCTTGCACAGGGTCAGATGATCCTCTGAATGAAGGGGGATGTTGCCTCATGAAATGTTCCACCACTGACATGTTCCTCTGCGGTTGATCTGGCTGATCTCGTGCATGGATACCACCCCCATTTATAGCCTGGGTCAACTGTGCCATCACTGCAACAAACTATTCAGTTCCGATTCCAACCATCTCAGGTTGCTGATTTGGAAGGTTATCTTCCTCCTGATGTCGTCCCAACATAGCTGCTTTGTTTCCTCTGTGGAAAACCATTCTGAACACAGAAATATCTTAGGCGAAGCAACATGGTAATCCGTAAATGCTATATCATTTCAATCATATTATAATTTAACACTTTTCTAACTCCTAAAGTTGTCTAAACCGACCTTTGATACCAACTATAAGGCCCCAGCCTTAAACCTTACTTAATATTGAATTAAATGAATAATTCACGTTGAGGATCTTTTCAGGTTTAGAGTTTTAGAGATTTAGAACATAACTATTACATCTCAAAAGATTACAAAGTAGTCACTTATACTAAGTTTCCATAATAATAAAAACTCTTGAAAGAAACATGTCTAGTTCCATGTTTTATATAGCATGACATTCCCTTGATCACATCCTTGACCTTATTCCACATTAAGTCCTGTGAAAAACATTTCAAAAAAACATGGGGTGAGCATAAAAAGCTCAGTAAGGGATACACAAAGAATGAAAACTGTTAGTTTTTCAAAATCAAGTAAACCATGTATACTTTATCAAAGTAATACCTTCACCTTCATGAAGTAGTAAAAACTCTTCACTGAATAAAGTATCATTACTTACCATTTTGTAACCAAAGTATTACCATAAAACCCATATTAAGAACACATAACATATATAAAGGTAACTTGGGACATAAACATACTTAAGTGGAATAACCATACGGTCAACTTCCACACATATCACTTAATGGAATAGTCATACGGCCAATTTCCATACATACTTAATGGAATAGCCATACGGCCTACTTCCATACCCAATGCATTGGAGGTTATAACGTAACCACCCGTCCTGGTATTTACGGCACCACCCGTCATATGGTTTATAACGTAACCACCCGTTAAAATTTCCAAGTACCAGTATAAAATCATAAAACATAAAACCAATATAAAGGAATGATAACATTTACACATTTCAATCACAATATATCATAAATATATTGACATAATAGAATCCTTTTTCAAAACCATTTTCAATACCAAATTACATAAAAGAGTATATGGAATTTATTTTATTTTAAAAACATTACGGCTTGTTGAGGAAGCCAAAGATCAAATAATACTCGCGGCGGAGGAAAAGGTCATTGTCACCGCGTACGTTAAAAAAACATTCCTTTTTGTCATTTAGTAAAACGCTTCGTAGAAAAAGATTCCTTTTGTATAAAAGTAAAAGTCAAAGGAGTTTATACACCGTATAAAAGAAAGTTGTGTATAAAACGAAATATGCCTCAATGAAAGGAGATTGAGACGAAGTCCCTTACAAATATCATTTTTAAAATAAAATAGATCTATTATGTGTATTCACTATTGGTACACATAAATAAAGTAAAAATACAAAATAGGACATAATAACATCATGACATAATTTGAAAGTAGGAGATTAACCCAAAGAATGGAAGTTGGGTTATGAAGTTCCCTTACCTCGGGTCCGACTTGACTCGATCGTTCTTTAACGTCCTGAATAATAAACTTGAGTTAATTTATACTTGATTAAAAACCTTTTTAAAATTCATTATTCCTTTTATATCACTTATTGCCATGTTATAAACATTATGTAACCATTTACGTTAATAAAGTTTGTTTTGTCAATATTTGGTTCTTAAGTCGAAAGTTGACTTCTTACAATTACATGTTGTTCATGTGGTCAAAATTTCTCTATATCCAGAATGAAATTCCCGATTTGGATATAATATGTATCATATATATCCAGAATATACATGTATTTATAATATTACATAATCATTTAGAGGTAAGAAATGAAATGCACCGTTCATGGAGACGGTAAGCCGTACGTACGCATGAATGCTACTTTCATTGCTTTGTCATATTAGTGGAATTAAAACTAAATGAGAGGTATGTATATTTTAATTCCAGAATTATATTCATCATTTAGATATATCATTAATTATATATATACATTATATACATGTAATTTTAATAGTACATTACATTTGGGGATAAGAAATGAAATGCACCGTTCATGGAGACGGTAAGCCGTACGTACGCATGAACGCTACTATCTCATACATTAATGGAAAGAAATAATAATTATATAGAGGTATATTATAATTCCAGTATAACATCATATATAATAACTTTAAATCCATCCTTTACACGTCCCACATATGGCATTAACGAATCACATCACTTTTAGGGGGTGGTAGTCCGCACTTCCTTAAATGAAGATATCGTGTTTACCCATAATGGAAACCATAAAGGTATGTCAAAAATGAAAAATACAGAAGCTTAATGAAAACATAAACATATTATATATCATATATAAAAATAGTGACATCATAATGGCCACCCTTGAAGGTGTTAAATGAGTATTGAACAATCATCGTTTCGGGAGGCAGAATTTCGCCATCCACGAAAACCGTATGTTCTTTAACCATTTGATGTAGTTGTGTGAGAGTGTAGCTCAAATAAATATTATACCAACATCCTAGTATATTGAAGATACTGGTGTTGTTACAAAAGAAGTAAATAAAAAGAGTTTAGAGGGTTGGAGAAGCAAAATAAAACAAATGAACAAGAGAGAATCAATTACCTTTAAAAGTGTAACTCCCTTTTGATTTGAGCCTAAAAGCTTCCTTTGAAAGGATTATGCCCAAAGGGAATCCTCTAGGATGAGGAGAGGGATGTGGAGAGAGTAATTGGGCAGGGGTTGGCCGAGCCAAAGGCTTGAGAAGTGTGTGAAATGGGGTAGAGGTGAAGGCCTTTTATAAGAGGAGAGGAGGGGCACTTTTGGAAAGTAAAGAAATATTACTTTATTTGAAAATGTGTTTCGGTTTTAAAAGGTCCCAAATTAATATAATTCGTGGATAAGGTGATAAGGGTTCGAAATCCTCTCATCCAATTGGTTTTGGCCATGTGTAGGTTGTAGATTTTACATTATCTTTCCATTTTATTTAAATCGTCAAATAATGATGTCATCGCTGCATCATTAGTATGTCATAAATAATTTAATTTATTTAATGTCTAAAAATTATAATAAAAATACTATGATGTAGGAAATCTTTTTAACTTTCCAATGACTACTTATAATCAAATGTTTGACTTGTATAACCCTACTCAAAAATTATTGTAGTAAAACAATTTATGTTAGTGTCATTTTCACTTTAACATTAAATAAAAATATATTAATGTCATTTTCCAACTAAAGTGGCTCCATGGGGTCCCCAAGTTGGCCCATGGCTTGTCGTGGTCGGCCATGACTCACCCAATAGGTGTAGGACAAGTGTCATGGTGTTTTCACATTCTTATAATACCATTTTTACCTTAAACTACACTAATTACCTCTAATCGTGATTAATGAAAAAAAGTTACTATTCACCAAAAAATTATTTTAATCTCATTGAACCACATTTTACTTCTTAATGACAACCATGTATGTCGGATTTTCAAAATTTAATATACATTAGTGGTAAACTTTCATTTAACTGAAAAATCAGTTTGCTTGATTACCACTTAGTGGTTTCACTATTCATCAAAAATTGAAGTTTTTCAGAAAATTACCAAAAATTCACCCTAAGCTATATTTGATATTCCGAATTCAAAAATGAAGTCCATTTTACAAAATTAAAAACATATAAGTCAAATTAATTAATTTAATAATTAATTCCCGCTGTCATGACAAATAGCGTGTTTTTGTGAAATAATAAGTATCAAAAGATTGACACCAGTTTAAGTCCAATTTCAAAGTGAAATTGATTCCAGTGAACACCATTGGATTAAATGGTAAAAATATTTTCTAATTTCACTTTAAAACCAATTAAAATAATAATCTAATCATATAAATAATTTAGATCAAAAAGAGGTTTTGAATTAAAATACAACATTTTATACTATTCATAAAAAATGAACTTTATCAGAAAGGTACCAAAAATTTACACAAAGTAAATTTTGATGTCCCGATTCTAAAGAAGATTTATATTTGGTCCAATAGAATTTATAAGATCGATCAAAACTATATTTCATGACGGTTCTCCATCAAAAGGTGATAAGTGGACCTTTCGTGAAAATTAGGGTATAAATGCCTAAAATTGAACTCTTTCCATATTTTAAGCCTTTATCTTTTATTGGGTAAATGTAAAAAAATTTAAAAACATATATAATCATATTTTAGTTATTTCTATCCATTGCCGCCATTACAACGGCTACTCGTTATCTAACATTTAAAATAATATTATTTTATTACTAGTGTGCTACGTAAGTTTCAAAGAAACTCATCGTTGCGTATCGGGTACGCTATCGAACATAGAAACCACTTTTAATTAAAATTAATATTTAATTCGTAAATATTAATAAATATGAAAAATCATTATTCTTTATTTACTTGGGATGTTACAGACATCGTAAGTCCACGACGCTGCTACTAGGGGATCTCAGCTAAAGCTCTTTCCTCTTAGAGTAAGCTCACACTACCGACAACAGTGTGTAATCATCAAATCCACCCTTGTGGGAGTCTCTATCCGTAAGGATCAAGCCAACGGCTCTGTCGGAATCTCAAAAGTATGAATGAGGGAAGTGGAAATCAATGAATGACTGGAACCTGTGTCTATAAGTATTATAGCTAATGTGGAGTAGACATAGATCATACTTTGTATCATCTCTGGTGTGTCATGATCATAGGCTGTAGCTGCCTAGAGATGATCTCGCCCATGTCCTCCTGCTCCATGTGGTCAGGGTGGACAACGTGGTGGTGGTGCCAGTAACATCTCAAATCGTCACCCACCACCTGTTGCACGTCTTGCTCCTCTTCCATGTTATCCTACTCCCTACAGACGTCCTCGGTCGAACCAATGTCTCTTCCTGGGTGGTCCTTTGACTGTATGCTAATAATTTGTATGATGGGTTTGATAGTCACAAGCTATGTGACCCTGTCCACCGAATGCATAACACTACCCACTCCTGACATGACCGTCTTTGCCTTGGGTGCCTCGTACAACCGACCCTGAAACCTGTGGTCTTACACCTGTAGGTCTAGTCCTATTGGACCTCAGTGACATATGTCTACTACCAGTTACAAAACACTCTGCTACGTGACAACTAGGGGTGGGTCTCACTGCTGGTGACTGCTCGGTAAGGAAACTCTCCCCTAATATGGCTCTCCTTAACACCCCCGCCTGCGTCGGGATGTTGAGTAAGATCATCAAAGCCCTAATATCTCACCTGATCCCCTGCTCTAAGTTCTGGGCACTAAATGATGGGTCCCACAACATATTTGTAGATTAGCAAGAGAGGTGAGTGAACCTCCAAAAGTACGGAGCCACAGTCATCCTGCCCTGCTGCAGATGAAGTTGCTCCTGAATGCGCAAGGTGTAAAGAGTCGTTGTCAAAAAAATCTTCCCGAAACAAGATTTCGAAGTCTACCCAAAGAAGCATCACCTCATTGTGAACTTGGAGCATCAAGCTACACCATCTTCCTGCTACTACCTATAGATAGTTGGCGGCAAGGATCACCATGAGATCGGTTGGTGTTTCTACTAGTCAGAATACTCTCACTAGATCCTCCAACCAATCATCATATGCCTCTGGGTCCATATCTGCCCTAAAACTGGGTGGCCTCTTGCGTTGGAATTTGTGCAAAGAATTCCATTGGCGTGCACCATCTACTGCTGGGGCTGGTGGCATCGGTGTCCCAACAGGGAATGGTACCGCTGGTGCCTCTACTAAAAAGGGCCTTGCACTGAGGCCTCGTCGCTCAGTTGGCTATCAGTGCATAAAACACTCGGAACCCTAGCAGGTTGTCTGTCTGGAGGCATCTTGAAAAGAAATAGGTGCACCATATTTAGTAAGTTATACCTGGTGACCTGACTCAAAAAGTCACAAAGAAAACTATTCAAATCACACAAAAAAATAAGTCTTTTCGTGCACTGAGTCGGAAATCAGATGTTAAGGTACTGATGTACGGATACATCGGCCACCACACCAACACTGGAATCCCTAAATAGATAACTGCACTCACTACACTTAACATTATTTCCGTTAAAAATAATGACGAGAGTCCTATGTTCTGTGATAGAACTGACGCCTCTAATACAAAATTGTCACGACCCGTCCCCCAGGGCCTGTGCTGCGACTACCCCAACCCCACCTTCCATAGGCTAGGGACTAGAGAGTAGCACATAAAGGCGTATTCCCTAAAAAATTTAAGGCATGGCTTTTATAACCCGTAAAATCACGTAACGAACCACACATCAAGATACAAAAACTAAAAAACTATATAACCAAAAGAGTGTTGAGTGTAAAAGGGGTCGAAATACAAGCCCAACAGTAAATGTATAAGTACAACTGAAATAAAATATGAGTGACGAAAGAGAAATACATATACTGGATAATACACTGAGGATCCAACCTAATGGGTAGGTACAGATCATCTCCTCAGCACTCCACATCTGCCCGTCTCCTCAGCGTACCGACACGCAGTGTGGTCCCCCTCTGGGTACCATCCTGTCTTGGTACTCTCGTCCTCAGTCAGCACTGTCTCTCATCTGAACCAGACACAACAATGTGCGGGCGTAGACCGTGCAGGGGTGAGTATAACTATACTCTGTAGGGACCTCGAGACTCTCAAGGTCTCACAAAATCCACCAATGATAAACCAACAAGTATGGAATCAATATATAACCCTACTCAGGTATATTCACATACATATATAAGAGTTTTCAAGAAATCCATCTCAATCATGAGGAAAACACAGAGGTACTGACTCAGATCATAGTAGGTATATCTTAAGGCACATTAGTAGAGATTATTAGTTATAAATACTAAATCATCTTATTCCGTTAAGAGGCTCTGCTGCTGACCGTCACAAGATCACTAGGAGCTGACCCATATAGGGTTTCATTGAGCTAACCCACATCAGATCGCTTTGATCTAACCCACATAGCATCACTAGGAGCTAACCCACACAGGATCTCTGGGATCTGACCCACACAGGATTGCTAGAAGCTGACCCACACAGGATCGCAATGAGCTGACCCTCACAGGATCACTAGGAGCTGACCCACACGGGATACTAGGAGATGACCCACACAGGATCACTTGGAGCTGACCCACATAGGATCATTAGGACTTGAACCACAGAGGATTTCTAGGATCTTACCCACACATGATCACTAGGAGTTGAGCGGCACAGGATCTCTTGGAGCTCTCTTCTTGTCACAGTGTACTACTGGGTTTCCATACTAGGCTTGCTCGTCACTTGGAGAGTCTGTTCCCCAAACCAATGGTCGATTATTGAACTACCACTCTGTCCCACGAAGAATTATCTAAAAGGTTTGGCACATCAAAGGGGTCTCAACGCAATAGACGGAGTGTCAATCAGACGCCCGGTCTATGAGTTGTTAGCCTTTTAGTCCTGGGGGCCAGGTTCGATTCGTGATCGATCCAAACTGATCGTAACCCATAAAAATCCAAAACTACAGTGGTGTATACTCAATGGGATCATGTCTCTCCAAGTTTTCCAGTGCCGCAGATGGTTTGTCAAACAGACATCTGGTGCCAATGTTATGGCCAAAAGAGCATAAAAGGGTCGTAGTGGGACCGGGACAGGTCGGACCCGGTTGGACTAACCCACCCTGGCCCACTTGGTCTAGCCCAATCCATTGGTTTTAGCTCAGCACTTTGGGTCCATCCTAGCCTACGCTAGGTGGCCAGGCCCGCTGGATGGTTTGGTAGGCCGCGAGGGGCTGCGAAGGGACGTGGGTGGTGTCGTTAGGGCGGCTCGGCCCGGGGGTGCCGCGAGGGCCGCTCGATCGAGGGGTGCCTGAGGATGGATACCCCCAAGGGTGGATCGGCAAGGCCTCGGGGGGGCACTTCAGGGACGTTGACGGTGGCGGCGGCTCGGGGGGGGGGGGGGGGGGGGCGAGGCCGCAGGCGGTGGCTCAGCGGTAGACGACATAGGCGGCTCGGGCGGCAACTCAGCTATGGTTGGCGGTTGCGGCTGGGGTGGTGAGGCCGCGCGCAGTGGCGGCACATGCAGAGAGGCCGCGAGCGGCGGTAAAAGATCAAGGGGTGAGGTTGTGGGTGGTGGATGCCCCAGAGGTGAGGGAATGGGAGGCGGCGGTGTTTCAGGTGGCGAGGCCACGGACGGCGGGGCGTCGTGCCGTCACCATCGACTAGTCTAGCCAGCTTCCCTCTTTGTTCGTCATCGTGGTGTAGGCCACTTTCTTCCATCATAAAGAACACAATAAGGAAGAATGGAGGAGGGGTTAGGCCATGTTTTTTTGGAACGCTCCCTCCGTGTTAGGGTGGTAGCAAGAGGATCAACAAAATTAGGAGTCAAGAATGAAAAACTCTGCATTTTAATACGAATCGTGGATCAACTCATTTTTGTTGATCTATGTTCTCCATGATTTCATAGAATGAGGAAATTAAATGTCAAAATTCAATAATTTAATAATAACCACCTACAATGGATAGTTCGTTGATGTTGGTGCGAGAAGAATGTACAAACATAGATTCTTCGTAGATGAAGGCGTCCCATGTTGGAGGAAGTTGAAGATATCGGGGTTTGTCGTGCCCACCACACACCTCCGATCCCAGGCACGTTTTGTGGTTCTTCATTGTCGAAGGCATTCTTCATCGGTGAGAGCATTCTTCATTAGAGGATAGTATTCTCCATGATTCTCCAAAGTGTTCTCTTCTTCTCCTTTTCCCACACAAAAGAAAGAGGTTCCAATATAATTTTTCATAAGAAAACATTATGTTGGCACACACACACACACATGTTGGAAAAACATAAAGTATGGCATTGGCACAATTAATATAGAGGAAGATCAAGAGGCTCATCCACATTAAAGAGGGAGTTGAGAGGTTTCTCTCTTATTAATAGGGGAGTTCATGAGGTTTAAGCCTCTGGTGGTCCCCACCACCATAACCTCTCATGGGAGGTTAGGCTCAGGTGGTCCCCACCACCATAACCTCTATTGGGAGGTTAATTCAGGTGGTCCCCACCTAAGAAACTTCCACATGGGAGTTTCAAAACAAAATGAAATAAAATAATAAACAATTTTTTTTATTTTATTATTCTCACAAAAAAACCCAAAAAAATAACTTTCACCCTCGACCAACATCCATTGAGGTGAAAGTCTTTTTAAGTGAATATCGTTGTTGTGAGTTCAATGGTGCCCTCAGATTACAATTCTGAGCTCCGATTCAAAAGTTATAGAAACTCACTCGTAGGTTTACTGAACGTACCTTAAACAAAAGTTCATAAATTCATTCTAGGCACTCTGGGCCTCATAATCATACGCTGTTAGTTTTCACGGACTGGAAAAATTACCATTTAAATAAAAACAGATAAATTGAAATTACGAGCCTTTACCCCTTCTACCATGATGAATCTACATGCATTGATTCTTCCTCTTCTATGGTACCAGCTCACCTCTTACAGATCGTAGTGAAACTAATCCATTCAACCTAATTGATTAAGAGATACAAAATACTAGATAAATTTAGAGAAACCTAGATCCCACAAACCACAACTGATAAAAACCAGAGATTCATCAAAATTTTAATTTGATAAATCCATACCTCACATATGAAAACCACCAAAAAGTAAACCATGTGACCTAAGGTGCTCTAAGAGAGAATGATAACTCGACTGAAGCCTTTGTTCAATAAGGGTTTATCTGATTATATCCACTGGTGATTCATCTATAACCAAAAAATTAATACTATTCTAAAAAAACAAATGATGTGGATATTTCAAATATAGCATGATGTTGTTTATAAAATGTGCATAATGTAAGACTATCAATGCTCAATGGTATTTTTTGTTTTCAAGGTTAAATGTAATGGGTCATCCAAAGAATTTGAATGAATCATGCATTTTTAAAAAATAGGTATTATAACAGGTTCATGAACAAATTCTCAAATGATGTTCTATATTTCCACATCCTACATATGAATCAATGAATGTTTAATTTATATAAAAGAGTAAAAAAACAAGAAAAATACAGTTAAATCTTCATTGTTGTTTTTAAATAATGGAAATTGTATTAAATCCTAAATAAAATTGGAAAAATAAATTAATATTATCTTTCCTACCCATCAAAGAACAAACTAATATTGATCTAATGTCGATTTCCTGATGAAATAATATACAAAGAATCACAATTTAATTTTTATGGTGAACGTTATGTTTTCGAATTTTTCTATTTATTTGATTTTAAATTCATTGAAGGTGGGGACTCGTGATATCTATCAGTAAAAATGTGAGATTATTTTCAAAACCCACAATGTGATCGACCTAACTCTTTTGAGGTCCTATAGATGATGAAAATTTTGAGATTAAAATTTTATTTAATATCATCATAAAGATGAATATGTTTCTTAAATTGATGTCTCTTCTGATATGGTGCATTATTAAAATTGTTTTTTTTTCAATACAATATGTTTATGATCTTGTGGTATTTAAAGGATTGATAGTTTCCAATGTCATTCTTGACATAACATTACATGAGTTTTTACAAGAAGTAGTTATGATTCATGTGAAATTTTAATTTCATAGAAGAGAAAGAATCATTAAATAATTTTGTTCTATATAATTCATCATGTTGGATCATATCTATGTCATGGGAAACAATTTTTTAGTATTATTAGTTGACTAACATTCAAAAATATGGAAATTCATTTTCCAAGGGGAGCTTGTTTTCCCGTGGTCAACATAAAATATTCTTTTTTTCTAGATGAATTGTTAATGATGATTTTGATGGAATGATAAGGTGATCATTCTCATTATATATGATGAAATATTTTAGGTAAAGGGAATTTTTTTTAATCTTCATGACTTTTATCAACATGACATAACTTTTTACTAAAGAAAATAACATCAACGTTCACCATATAGAGTGTTTTTGACTCTTTTCAATTTAGGATTTCATCACTTTTTTCTTATAATAGGATCATCTCCTCTCTATATTTTCCTCATTCCTAGTTGTGGAAGGAAACAAAAAATCACGCATGTTTACTTCCACTCTTAGTGTAGTTATCTTTTGAAATGTGATGATGAATGTCTATTCTTTTTCATATATGTGTTGGGATCTCAAATAATAAAAGATCAAGGTATAAACCATGTATTTAGATCAAGGATGTGAAGATATAATGTTGTCCTAACATCATATTTTTTCATCACCATCTTCCTTTACATTACAAGATAATGATTGTGTTTGTGGTAATGAAAGAGAACACACAATCAAGGTATGTGTCTGTTAGTCATTTTACATTTATTATTATCTTATTATATTCATAGATCACATGAAAGAATATCTACAAGGGTATTTTTAGTTTATTATCACATGAGGACCCAATCGACTAGGAAGATATTATTTGACATAGTTGTATTATTGGGAGATCCTCATCTTTTTAGAATGTCTTTATATACTAAACTAGATTATGTGCATTTGTTTTCATTATTTTGGGTAAGATGGGTGTGTGACGCAATAGATATTTCATGAACGTAGTGAGGTTTGGAAATAATATAATATATCTAGAGATATATGATAGGTAGTTAAATATTGGATCAACCTAGATGTTTTCATATTTCCTACTAACTTGTTTTTCATCTCATTCCCTAATTTCCATCATTTCCAGTTCTTATTAATTATTCCCATTCTAATCCAATACTATTTTATTTTCCTCACTATTCTATACTATTTTTATATAATTAAATATAAAAAAATAGAACATGATTTTTTAAAAATTCAATGTTACATTCAATACTAGTTCCTTATGAGAGACCCCTAACTTAACCACTATATTCTATATAGGTCTTTTAAATATATTTGTAACCATATTCAAGATAATTAAAAAATTCCTCATTAAATAAATTACCTATAAGAAATATTTGTCATATTTTGTTTTCCTCCTTTTCCTAAATAAAACTACTATAAAAAATCTAAACAAACAGTAACGATGAATACTAATTATTTCGAAGAAGAATCATTTTTATATTACACTTATGTGAAATAATATTATAGGGAAGTGGATTTTTATCAATATTGATATAAAAACCTCTATATAGTGGGATACTCGATGATATATGGGCTCTGTATCACTAAATGATTCAAATATTTTCACAATAATTCAATAAAATTAAAATTGATCAATAGGGGAAGGAACGTACTAGGAAGGGTAAGGTATATAATAATATGGTTATAGGAATGAATAATACTACCTAACTAGATCAATAGGACCAAAATAACAGGGTTCAAACAAAAAAACATGTATTTTTTCATTTCAAAAATAAATTATGATCAATAGATAAATGAAGAAGATATAAGAATCCAATGTTTCCCACATTCAATCCAGAAATACCCCTTGACCCAATACTAGAAACTACTGTACCTAATATTGAGATGCTTTTCATGGGGTGGTATGAGATAATATATGGTGACACTAAAGAAGTTGGAAAGAATCGTGAGGATCAATTAATTATTAATACTAATTTTAGTGGTTTTAACATCACCGAAATATCTTCTAGTTTCAGCATTATTGAGAATGATAAATCATTACAATACACCCTATACATTAATTTAATGGAATGATCAACTTAATTACTCTACTTTTAATATAGGTTTACTGAGTTATATTTAATTTAATAAAAACCTATTCATACTCACATTAGAACCTTTCCATAATGAACCATAACAATATAGTCTAATTTTCGGATTTTACTATTATATAGATGATACTATAATTTTATTTAATTTTCATTATATTGATTCTAATGTTTATATCCCCTATGAATATATTTTACGTTCAAATAAATTTTGGTACTTTATATATATAATTGAAAAGGAAAACATTTATATTACCAATAAAATTGTAAAATCTTTATTATTTTTGAAAATCGGAATTTGTATGCCAAACAATAGGAGGTGTTAGTCATATCAATGGGATAAAATTCGATGTTTAAAATTTTTATATGTTTTAAAAATGAAAATAAATTTTTGAATAATGAAGTAGGATTTTAAAATCATAAATATCATTTTCCACACCCTATAAAAACCACACCTTTGAATGAAGATGATGGATTATCCCATTTTATATTTTCCCCCTTTCTATTACCACATAGGAACTAAATTTAAGATGTTGGTGATATCAATGAATACAATAATGGTCCACCGTTTTTTTCATTGTATTGAATTTGAAAATATTAATATCTTATTATTCATTGATAATAACCCACAACACCTTTCATATTGTGGCTGACCCAAGGAAAATCCAGCTATGGTAAATCAAATCATAGATCCCACTAGGGGTTTATTATTAAATAATCCTATTTTCTACTTTGTTTTATATTTTTTTTATTAAATAGATTTAAGAACTTTTGTTTTTTATTACCATGGAGTTCATCCATAGTTTTTTGATTATGATATCTATCCTAGTTGAAAAAATATATAACCATGGAAGAGTCATTCTGATTTTTATTTCTAAGATGATCTTCTAGATGAATCTTACTCGATTGAAACATATAAAACCCAAACCAGGTACAATTACACTAATGAATTAATAAATTTAACTCTAATAATTTTATATTATATTTTTAGGTAAAGACCAACCAACCATGGATATTAATTAATTGATAACAATGAAAGAAAGACTCATACTAAAATTATAAAATATTCTCTATTAATGGAATTCTAATTTATGTAAGAGAAAACTCTCATTCGTTTTATTGATAATAAAAGAACCCAGAAATTTAGTGGTGGAGGAATGAATCATGATATTTGGAAAAAATTAAACCTATTTTATTACATAATTATTTAGATTTATTTTTACCAAATAGTTGAAAATAATTTTGAGATGAATTTTCAATATTACTATAACACATAAAATATATTCTATTACTATAAATAAAGATAAATAATTTAATTTTTCTGATACTAAATGAAAAATAGTATGGGTGAAATAAAATCAAAATCATGTATATTAAAAAAAATACTGTTAATATTGGATATGCTATTGGAAAAATCTATTGCTTTGAAATTAATGAAACAATTTTAATAATTTTTAATTTGACTAACATATAACCTCTTTTAAATGAAAATAACCTCCCACGTTAAGATTAAAAAATATAGAACATGAATAATTTAAGGTGCATTGGAGAGGGGTCCATCATAATACTTAATTATAATTTAATTTTGTACATGACTAATCCCCTAATTTGTTTCATAACTATCTCCCTTTCAGTATCATTTTATAATTTTATCATTGTTAATAAATTTGGGTTTTGTGATTTATGGTTTAGGAAAACTGACGATCAATGTATCCTTTGATAAGAAAACAGTCATACTCACTTTATGGTATAATAATGGTTAAGAATTTGTTAGAATTGAATGATTATTTAGTGATTTGTTTCCTAATTATTAAATATATATTGTTTAAAAAACGAAATTGAGTGTGATAGGTTATATATTTTTAGAATCGAAATTATATCAGGATGAAACATGGTGTTTGAACAAGAAACTGGTAACGAAGACTTGGTGAAATGGAATATAATATGGATATAATTTAATATATATTAATAAAATTCCATGGAATATAAAGCATAGTAAGAAATTTAGATCCCACAAGGAATATCTAAGACACAGGGAACTATGTTTTGTAAGTAGATAAATTAAATAATAATTAAATTTGATTTTTTCACAGTTCAAAAAAAATCATGGATGTAAAAAATGAAATAAATGGCCACTTTCATGAATTAGTTATATTGGGAAAGGGTAATATTCATCCCTGAGAATAAGGTGGAAATTGTTTCACAAAAAAATCACTTGATTAGTGTCAATGAATTAGAGACCAGAACATTGGTTTGAAGAACCTAGGAGATATAAATAAAATACCTTTCCTTTTTTTGAAGATTTACTTCCATTTAAATTTAATTGGTATGCACAAAGTGAACTAGAACATGAGATATGGTTTAAATAGAGATGTGTGTGATTGTTATATTGGAGGAATGATATAATTTTTTTTTCAATGGAGGAATAATTGACTTTCGTTAAATAATATTTTTATTTGATCCTGGGTATGATGTAACAATTTTTACGAGTCCTTGTAAATTAATAAATTTAATAAATAGAATTTCATGGAAGTGAAATTGATTTTGTGTGGGGAAATTTCTTATGGGAATATTTTAATACAATTTGAAATATCATTTTTTATGATTAAATATATATTTTTATTTGAATGTGTACATATAATGAGGAATTATAAAATTTTATATAAACTTTAATGAAAACTAAATTCATGGAATATTTTTATCAAAATATTTAATTTTTTTACTTAATTTAATTGATTTATTATCATTTTTTAAGTATTATAGTTTTTTGTAGTTTGAATACAATAAATTTGTTATGGTAATTTTCTAGTGATTCTTGATTCTATGTGATTCTACATTTAAATAATATTTTTGAATTAATTTCCAATGAAAATTTTAGGATTTTTATGTCATTGAAAATTGAAATATTTAATCATGTGTAAATTCAATGTTTTTTGTTCATGTGATACCATGATAGTCTCTTACTACAATGAGGGATATAATGGTTATAAAAATTTTCTACAGTTAGGAATTATACTTCCACGAGAATCTTCTAATTTCAATAAATTATATTCTACTTAATACAATTCCCCTTCCATGCTTACTTTCTACATAGACACTTCTCCCATCTATTTTCATGAAGAATATATTCCACCTCTTATAGATCAAAGTAATATTGTGTCTAGACTATGTAGTCAAATAATAATAATTTGTAAATTTATTGAATCTGAGATTCCTTGATTAAGATTCAATATGTGGAGATGGAATAAAATAATAAAAAGTGGTGTTTTATTGTAGAAGACTGGGCTCGATAGGGAATGAACATGAGTTTTACATTATTGGACAACCCAATTCATATCCATGGATGTTGAATTGAACTTACTTCAAGTCATTGATTTAATCCATATAAAACATGTGGATGAGTTTAAAAAGTATATGATTTGAGGTAGATTTTATACATAAACTGAAGATCCCTAATGCTTCCATGAGAAAAAAATATAAGGAAGCCAAATATAATAGATGAAAACCTAAAAAAATTAAAAAATCCAAGACACTATTGGATTACAGTATAATCCAACCCTAGTAAATATTAAATAGGTTTTATCACATTATAACCATTAGATATTGAGTTACAATTGCCAAACAAAATGGTCTCTGATTTATCCATTTAAAGACAAATAATGATGCTAATTTTTTGATATTTATAGAATCAATGTTATATAATATGAATGGTGTTCACTAGTATTTAATGATTATAGGGTTGGTGATTTTTGGGACTCCAATTCTTCCAAATGTTGTATATGTTTTTCTAGAATAAGTCACACAGTTGGTTCTAAATAAATGATAAAATTTAGTAAATGATTTCCATGTCATATAGAAAACACAAATCCTTTGGAAATGATATCAATGAGAAGTTAGAAACTTGAAAAAAAAACCATCAATTAAAGGTTCATTAATGATATTATAAGTTTTCAATATTTTCTTATAGGAGAGGGAATTTAAGAATTTGTCCATGTTTAAATTTCTCATCAATCATGAAACTAACCAAGATCAATAACTTTTTAAGATCTCATTGTAATTTTAAATAGTGAATATTTGGGGAATTAAGATCATGATGGTTTTATTTATGATTTATTTAAATTTATAATATTTTAAATTCAAATTATATGGGCCTCAAGGGGTCCACTATTGTAGTCTTCATATTTTTTCTTAATACAAGCACGATGATAAATTAAACGCATGTGTGATTTTGTATTTGAGGACATTTCCTAGATTAAAATTATATTTAATAGACATATATATGTAAACAGGGGTCTACATTTGTTGTGGCTACTGATTAAGTGAAATGTAAACAATAAGATATTTCTAAATCTAGATGTAGAAGATCCCCAACTAATTCTACGATTGGGAGATTCTAGTATCTTGTTGGATCAATCATAGCCATATTTTTCTGCAAGGAGTTGTTTATCATCACATGAATTTTTTATTCTGATGAAGAATAAGTCTCATCAATAACTATAATTTTAAATAATTTTTTCACATTGGACTAGATTTATCTGGTTACCATTATTTTTTAAATTAAATACTATTATGAAAGAATAAATTTCATATTAATATATATTTATAGAGAACATATGAACTGATTCTTATTTTATTGTTTAAGAACATTATAAAATATAGAAATAAAATTTATTGAAAGTGTATAAGGCCATTAAATGTCATATTCATCAAAAATATAGCAACATTATAGTTTCAATTGTGATTAATATATATTAAGGGTTTTGATAAAGTATAATTGGTATATATGGATATGTAATGGCCTTGACTAGATGGATCATACCATATGAATGCCCACTTATCACAACTTCAAAGGAGAGGTAATTAGTGGACTCTATTTTTGACCAATCCGAAGATGAAATTAAAAAATTGAAACATGATTGAAGTCATTTTAAGAATATTTTCATGATTATTGATATCATAACCCATACCATGTTCAATGATTAACCCAATAATGTACCCCATAACAATCCTAACCATTAGGACCTACTCTATTGCAATAAGTGGTTATGTTTCTAGAACCTAGTAGTATGATTTTTATATTTTGTTATTAAATAAAGAATACATATATTTTTTGATCTAATTGTTAATTTATAAATTTTATTATATAATGTTTTTTATAAAATGGGCATGTTTTCATAATTTTTAGAGAGATGGGGATTCTTATTGTAAAATTAAATACAGCTTAGATGTACAATATATATTATGACATACTAATAGAAAACAATTGATGTGACAAATTGTATATTTATTCCATGAAAAAAAAATATATCACCGATAAAATTATTTTTTATGTGGTTATATTATATATTTTACAAACATATAATGAATCCTCCAAAAAAATATAATACATTTTAATGTTTTAAAAATAGTTCTTTTTAAACATGAATAACATGAAAAGACCTGATGAATTTTTTTTATCGAGCCTGGTTATTAACATAATATTGTATTGTATCACACTCTTAATTGGAGGGAAAATGGATTAAAATTATTGGAGGGTTTGTCATTTTAATTATTTTATCACTTATGGAAAAAACAATGTTTAGAATTTATTAATGAATTAACCCCAATCATTTTTTATTGACCACACATTTCTCAAATTAATATTTACTAAAACCCAATTTAACATGAATTCATTCTCCCTATACTGATCTAAATACCCTACAATGTGTTCCCAGTCACTTACGAATCTCCTCCTAGGATTTTAGAATAAACCTCTCTAAACAAGGGAATCTCCCTTTTTTGTTTGTATTCAATAACATTATATTTACTATCCCTTGTGATTTCTGATAGTTTCTGTTGTAATTTATTTTTATACACACCTATAATATTTTTATTATTCCAATGTTATGAGAGACCACCATTCACCCTAATTAATCCTATCTACAAACAATTAAATACACACATAATTTTATTGAAATTATCTATTTATTTTCCATGATAATAAATTAATGGTGGCATACATGAATCTAACCCATAATACAAAATGATTTTATTAAATATAATAAATTATTTTTTTATGTTTAATGATCTATGTGGAACAAAAATGCAATTACATGATATGAATGTTATAGGTGGGTCTGAATTTATATATCTCTCTAATGCCTTGATTTTTGTTTTTCTCTCATAAAATACCATATATGGTCATGGGAGATTATCATAAGAAAACTATGTTATGATTTCCCAATAGTTATCCTAGACTTATTCATTTTATTGCAGGTTTTATATATATTCCATCTTCATTTCATTCCATGATGTTGTCATATTTTTTCATGAATGATTGTTCAAGTTTATATTTCTCACCATTTTATGTAACAATGATATTAACCTTCAGACACATGTATTCTTTTCATCATGCTATATTTTGATTATTCCTTTACCTGGATTTATAGATCACCCATTTCTCATGTACATTTCCATAATTTTTAATAGAAATTTTATGGATCTATATAATATTATGGGAATGTAATAGTGTTTTTTTAAATAATATTGTTGTATGAAAGTTTCAGGTTATTATAATAAGTTTCTATATTAAAATATAAATAGGGTGCCTCAATAATTTTGGAAAGTACTATGTCTATTTTTTTTAAATTATTATATAAAGTTTATAAATAATATGTATTTTCATATACATCATGACCCCAAAAAATTATTTATTCTTTATTGTGTACATCAATTAGAAATGGTCATATTCATTTACCAATGAAGAGTTTTTTGACTCAAGGTAAATCTCACATCTTTTTTCTATTTTTTGAGGAATCAATAAATTACAGTTATAAGGATAGAAAAAGTTAAATTGGAAAATTAATGGAATGAAATATTCAAGGGGAAGATCAATTATTTAAAGGATCTTGTATATTCTAAATGAGACCTCACTGTGAGCTAGTGACGAGTATCTCAATGAGGACCGTGTGTAAATATTTCGACATGACTAATAAAATAGTCCCCATTGTTCTATTTTTGTTTTCAAATTAGGGGAATATAATGTCACTATATATACCTCAATCCCATAGAGAGGAGGAAACACTTTTTTAATTCTATTTCTATTAATGGATATTCCAGTTCTCTTTTATAAATACATGTTGAATGTTTATTCTTCTCCCTCTGTGTAATCACAATTATAATTGGGAAATATTTGGAAAATCCATGTGTCCAAAAAATGGTATTTATGATATAATTATTTTTGGATATCCAAAATTCATGTTGATCATAATCATCTTCATTTCCCTTTGTGAAATGTGACTATGTAAGTTGTGAAGAGAGAGAACAACAACAGAAGGGAGGTTCTTGTTATTCTATTACCCTATAAAATTACAATAATAACTTCTTATATATATTAATATAGAACCTTGTAGGTGCTATAACATTGAATATCACATGATTATCACTTCAAAAATGGGGATATTCTTGGACAGTGTGGTCCAATTGAGTGAACCATCCAATTTGTTTTTGTATTTATCTAACAAAATAGATTTCATGAATATGTGTTTTTCATTTTTTGGGATAATGGTCCATGAACTGAGATATTTAGTTTTTTATGTGTGATATTGTGAAATTATCTAATATATATGGAGATATATGATTGGTATTTAAAGATTGGTTCACAATGGACATGGGCATGTTTCTATGTAACATTGTTTCTTTTCATCTTGAATTAATTACTTTATTATTAGTTAATGTTCATTTTTCCATTCCAGTCATTCCCTATGTGATTTTCATAAAAATTCTAAAATGTTATTATAGATTTTAAAATAAAAAAAATTAAAATATTATGAAGTGTCACTATAATATTTGAAACTATTTCATTAGGAGAAACTCCTATGTTAAACAATGTGTTCTATTTTGGGTTAATAAATGTATTTGTAACCATCTTCAAAAGAAATATTATGATAAATTGATATTTTTTATTTATGTGAAATATTATGTGATATCATGGTTGATACATGTGTGGATGACCATCATATTTAAAATATATCCTTAGATGGTGTATTCTATATTTTAATTTTTTTAATATTTATAGAAACTCATTTCTTATTTTATCTAATTTAATATTTATGAGAAATTTAACATAGAATTCATTTTATAACTAAATATATATATTTACACTTATTACCAAATATGAAGGTATTATTAAAAAAGTTTCATTAATTTATCCTAATAAATATTCAATATGTGATTATTTTTAATTTTCAATTAAAAAATAATATTTCAGAAAAACTATTTTCATTGAAAAATGCATTTTATCTCCTGTGTTTTATTATTATTTACAATAAATATTAATTGAAAAAAGTGTTTATAAATGATTAAGTGTTTACAACTCATATTAGAGTCATATTTTAATGTTTACAAATTTCATTTATTTATATTAATATTATATAACTATTATATTATTAATTCACAGAAAAAACCATTAAATTTTTTTAGAGTTAATCAATAATTATCCAAGTAAATTTATTTGATGAATAAATATATTATTGGTCTAAATTCATAATTTTAACCTATGGAATTGAGATGGTTATAAAAAAATTAATTTATCTAGAAATTTTACCAGACCTCACATAAATATAAGTTGGGATTCACAACCAATGTAGTGGAAAGGCAAGGTCAACCATGGTGGGACAAGGTTGGGTTTTCTAATATTTATAATGATCTTACATGGACAAATTTTAATAGTTTGGTTTACTTAAAAATTTATATATATACATTTTGAGTGAGAATGGATAGGGGTTTTCTGACCATGGTGCACGGTAACTAATCCTTAATGGAGTATTCCACTCAGTTTGTTGAGTTGGTCGATCATTTTCCCGAGATTATTTTAAATGTGTACATGAAGTATAATGTTTTAATTAGAGGACTAAATATTGAAATAGGTCAATTATTTTCCTACCTTTTTTTACCAAAATAGTGTAAAAGTTATCTAGGATAGAGGTAGATCTAGTTGTGCATAATGGTGTGGGCCATGCCCCAACTATTATAGGTGGGATCCATTGTTCCTCTTCTAGGAAAAAGGAGGATGTTTGAGGACCAAATATAGTGTAGTAAAGTTAGTGTTTAGAGTTTTTAAAACCTAGTTGGAAATGTTTCCATAGAATGAATACAAATTTTTTGTTATTATTAAATCATGGAATGGCATACCATGTAGAACATCTAGGAATAATTGATGATATAGAATCGATGTAGATGCATGGGTAATCATTACTGATATATCATGTACACTCCCCAAGGTGGTAAAGTGAGTTTCAAAAATTCTAGGGGTTCCTAATTGAATCTAGATGCATTGAAGGTGGTAGGATCACATTACTATGTGGATGGGTAATCTCCAACAAATAAGAAACCTCATACCCAGTTTGAATTTTTTGAGCATATATGGTGGAACATGAGCCTATGTAGTCAAATGTTAGGGTATTAAAATTTAGATTTATGGTGTTTAATGATTAGAATATATATTTGGATTTATTTAATATAGGTGAATCTAATTATTTTTAATCTTGTGTGCTGATATATTCCATGGGTTTATGGTCTATGTAGATACCATATGTGATGACTCTCTCTACCTGATTCAAAAAAAATAGAGAGTAGGTTTTTAATTTATCCATGTTCCATGTGATAATCATTAAATAAATATATTTTTTGTAATTATTAATATTAGATATAGAAACCATTAACCATATATTTATCATGGATAAGATGGTGAGGTTTAGAGATCAGATTGATTGCTACCACCAGATGGATTCATTGTTATCCCTTTCTAACAAAACACATGTTTTTAGGGTGATTAGGATTCCATGATATATTGGGAATGTCTAATTGTTACATTGGTGGAATCTCATTCATGTATGTTTTTTATCTACTTCTTAATGTTTTATAATGGGAAATAGTTAGCTAACTTTTATTTTGGTTGGTATGTACCCCATGGTCTTTCTTGATGATTTATATGGGTTTATTATCATATTGGATGTAGACATTAACAATGATCTAATCCTGGATATTAGCCCCATTACTTATCAATTTGATGAAATTCTTCCCACTAATATAAAAGCTTTAATGGTTCAATAATTGGATATTGAGGGAAAAGTATTCATTTAATCATATGTGTCACTGTAGGAATCATCAATTCTCATTTAAAAAGAATCATTTGGAGTCCTATGCCATTTTATTAAATTCTAAAATATAAATGTTTAGTATACCATGAATAATTATATATTGTTCATGATTAATGATTTGTTTTATTAGATTAGTGGAGACTAATTTATTTTAATGACGAATTAATGTCGAGGTACTCTCAGTTGAGGGAAAGAGAGGTTGAAATTCCCATCATCTACATCCGGAGTGGATATGGATTGTTAATGTATTTTTTATGTCTTCATATCACATTATTTCACTTGAATTGTTTATGGAATTAATGAAAATGATCATCCATTAGAAACTAAAGTATAATGGAGTATTATTTATTGATTTATCATGGATTATTCTATGATGATGGTGATGTATGAGGTCCTATTGAGTTTTTTTCATGAAACATTATGGATGAATATCTACTTGAATAGTTATCCATATTAATGTTATTTATCTATTAGGTGAAATATTTGTGTCACATGTTAACTAAAATAAGTATTTTAGTGGGAATATAGATGATAAAGGCAATATTATCATACTAGAGACCTAATAAAGTATTAAAGATCTTTAGTTTTGTGGACCTAGTAGGATATTAAAATTATTTCATGGATGATTTTACATAGAAAGGATAAATGTTGAATAATAAAACTCATAATGGTGTGAAATTCTAATAAAGTGATAAATTTAAGGATTATTTGAGGGATTTAATGGAGATGAATAATTTATTTCCTATTTTTTATTCTCTGATAAAATCATTGGTTGAACAATATATGTTGATACTTCAAGAACTAGTTTGGTGTGTGTTGTGATATTAGATTCACATTCATAGAAAACCTACCCTAATATTGACTATAAATTGGTGGTTTGAGATGAATTATTTGATGATGTGGAACCACCACATCTTTATGACTAATTTATCATTATACATTGATCAAAAAATTATGAATTATATCTTTTCTTAGAGAGTTATAATTTTCTAATTGTCGGGATGGGTACAGTACCTCCATATATTTGATTTCAATTTCGATTATATTATGGGAAATGGAAATATAATATATTTTATGATGAATAGGAAATTACAATATCAGTAAGTGAAAAATTATGGGAAAATGGTTTCTAATTATCTTGTTAATTGAAGTTCATCTGTAGGTGGAAGAGGAAGGGGAAAAAGTTATCTATACTTGTATATGGATCACCTTATCTCTTAATTATTGGTTTCACATTAGTCAAAAGTAGGACTTTACTTCCATTGGGTTAGAGGAATCATAAATAATGGGTAGATATGAAATTATATTATTTTTCCTCTTGAGAATATCAATTAATTTTTTATGGGGTTGATATCTCAGTTTTCTTTGAGGTTTGAAGAAATTAGTGTTAGTTGCCACTCAAGATTTGGAGGCCTTTCAGAGGCTACCAATATATTATATGATCTGATATGAAAATATGTTTAGCTAAAAATTAATGCAATCTATCAGTGATTTTATTCTTATTTACTAAATTATCAATGCATAAATGTTTAGGACTAGAAGATGGATAATTTGATGTGCCCTCTTCCCATCCTTGTGTGTATTTAAGATGATATCAACATGGATTTCATTATTGAATTACTACTATTCTCTCCAAGATGTAATGATTCTATAATCATTATCATTGATCGGTTAGTGATATTTTGACATTTTATTCCAATTATGGTGTCCCTAAAATTACAAAAACAAGGACATATTAATATTGAAGTAGTTGTTTAGAAACATTTATTACATTAAATTATTTCTTTGAACATAAAACCTTAATTTATATCTTGTTACTAGAATGGATGTTATGAGGGTTTTGGTTCTTATTTGAAATATATAAAGTCCTAACAGACATATAATGATACACAAATAATTACCACTATCTAGATTATTTAGGATATGCATCAATATTTTCCAAGGACTTTGGAAGATTTTTATAGATACAATTATCATTTGTTATATTTTTCTATACTAATATCTCTGAAGACTTCATAAATATTCCCACATTCAAATCCATGCACTTAAGTCTATGATGATCTAATCTATATTTTTCTACTTTATATGGGATATATATTCTCAAGTGAGTTATTATTTAGAATTTAGATTGAATAGTATATCTGATTTCTAAAATCATTAAAATAAAATAGAGTTACCAAATATATTATACTAATTTTCTTTGAATTCCATTTGATTTTTATATCGGTAATAAAATAGTTCATAATGTTTCTTATTGTATGCTAAATCATAAATTTAAAATCAGGGGTATGGTAAAATTTCTTAATATTTTTCCATTCTTGATTATATTATTTCAATAAAATATGGAATACTAGTTTGCCATTCCAGATCCATCTCCTATGAAAGAGTTGGAATTTTGGGACTATGACCTTGAAACATAAATGGTTGAGAAGCCTTTTTATATTCCAGATTATCATTTTATGATTATACATGAAATATTAATTCCTTTAGTCCATGTGTTTTGGTAGCATGGGTGTGATATCCATAGTACATGGGTTTGGGTTTCAATTTTAAGATGATTGTTCCCTCTTATTTGTGAAGTAGTTGTTTCATGATGGAATTCTGGGGGGAGGGGGAAGAAAGTAGAATGTTTATGATATTTTTTAACCCTCCATTTAATTTTTATGTTTGTTTTTTTTAATTTTATTCGTTTTTTAGCTTTTTATAGATTATAAAAGTTAGATGTGAAAACTATCCTCGTCTATTTTTATTTTATTCATTATTATGAATTGTTCTTTTTATTCAAAACATTGTTTTCAATCTATTACAATGGGTTTGTATTGTGAAAATTTATATGTATATCCATGGTTTTATTCTAGTTATCTATATATTATGATATAAAAATTACAAAAGATATATGTAGACTTAGCCCTTTCTAAAACATGGAATAAATTTGGGGATTTATTACGTAGAGGAGTTTTTTGATGTTATGTATCCTTTAATTGTTTGTATATTGGGGTGTCTAATGGCCACATGGATACAGATTGTCTTATGATTTTGGGATCCACCATATTTTGGTGATTAGGGATTTTGGATGTGTTAAGTGACATGGATTGAGGAATATTTTTACATTCATATTCTTTTATGTACCAATAGGGATTTCCTGGTTTATATATAGTTAAAAATGGTCTATAAATTATTTTTAGGCCACTACTACCAATTCTTATTCAAGAATGATTTATATTATTAAAACTATTTAGCCATTACAGAAGATGTTTGACCAATGTACTGTCCAGTTATATACTTTATTAAAATTCTCTTTTTTTATTATTATATATGAAAGGGTTATATATTCCCACTGTGTATGAAACAATAAAATAGATATAGCCACTAGCATGGGGAGACAACAAATGGACCATAGGACTTATTATTATTGACTAGTGAGATTTGATTTTTTGATCTATATTGGTTCATTGCAAGTGGTAACACTAAGATTTATTACAATGTACCTAATTATGGTATTATTATTATGAAATTATACATTGTGGAAGAAAGTAATATGGGTTAAGAACAAGTGAATGATTATTTAAATTGAAGGAAGTGATGGAAATAAAATATATTTAATCAAAAGTTCGTTAAAAATGGTAACCCATGTGTAAAAGGAGGTTGATATATGGGAGATTTATTAAATAAGGACACATTAATAATTGTTTTTAACCTTTATTGAATTATAATATCAATGCATTGCAAAAATGAAAAATTAATTAGGAGATGTATTTGATTTGATGGATACATAAAAGAGAATCCTTACACATAAAGGAATAATTTTTTAATAGAGATGAAATCAATTCAAATAAAACATAGATTTCTAAAATAGTTGTAGTTCAAGGAATAATTTAGGAACATGGTTGATAATATTTTTTCAGAGATTATTTTCAAATTTATTTACAATTAGTTCGACATAATTTAATATTTGTTTATTTTTATGTTCACCTAATGTATTTTTTAATGTAAAGTATGTTCTAAATAAAAGAATATGATTGTTTCTGATGCTTTTATCGGGGAGTGCATCCTTCTTTCAAGGATTCCCTGCGCTGTTTCCCCACATTCTCACCTTCCAAAGGCAGGAGACATCCATTGCATATTCAGGGATGTTTTCTCTGTGATCAAAATAGGATGATGGGATGTCGATTTCTCCATTAGTGGATTCCTCATCAAAATTCTTCACCTATTCTAGGTCTCCATTAAAGATTAAAATGTTGTTTGTGAAACTCTTCCTAGTTCCATCTCTCTGTGGATGTTGGTTATATAAACTGCTTCTATCAGGACATTCTAATAGGCCATGTCAGGGAAGCAACCTTCGGTCAGGGGATTAGTCACGTTGTAAATCGCTTCTGTGTCTAGACACTAGAACAATGATGTGTCTATGATTCTAAACCTTATAATAGGTTTTCTACATGGTGTAGATGTGTTAGGAAACTCATGTATAGTGTGGGGAATGAATCTGAGTTTTCCTCAGCTTTCCATGTTTAACAAATGGTATGACACAAGTTTAACATCTAGAAGAGACATATCAGACTTATCTGAACATTGATAGGAGTGTATCAGAAGAGGTAATCCCTATGAGAGAACACCTAGGAGTCTCACATGATGGGTAAATCAGAATTTCTAATGGATATGAGTTGGAGGATGTTTGGATCCCTATAAAGGGGATTCCCGAGTTTTTCATTATTTGGGTTGAAAATTCATGGAGGTTTTCTATGTAACCTATCTCAGGGAACGAGGATTAAAACCCACAGAGTTAAATGGGGTGATGAATCAGGGTGTGCGTAGAGGACAACGACCCAATGACATGCTAGAGATTACATGTGGTTAGCTTTACGAGTACTAATAGGAGTAGTGAGGAGGTGGATGACATGATCTCACCAGGATGTGGCAGCTCAGGAGAAACCATAATAGATGATTAATGGTTGAGTGAAGTGGATGGAGAATGAGATGGAACTGGCATGAAGACGACAATAATGTTGGAATTGAACCTCATAGAGGCTTCATACATATCACTGTGACAGTGAATAATGTTTTTGTAGCTTAGCGGGGTGATGGGACAACTGAGGAGGAGGCCCATGAGGATAGATGTATGGATAGGACCTAGAGGAAGTGGATCCTCCAGGTGGGGGCATGACCATCCTGAATAACATATGCTCATGGTAGAGACCATAATGAGACATGGGTGATGGGATTGAACATCAGGGTGGGTTCCTGTATATCCCTGTGGTAGGGAATAAATGTACATGTAGTTTCAGATAGGGAATGGAATCGGGGTGTGTGCTGAGGACAGTAACCCAATGACATGTTAGGGGTTACAGGTGGTTAGTTTCCCATTAGTTGGTTTTATGCCACTGGGATGGATCAAAAATGTGGTTCCCAAAAATGGGGACTATAAGTCTTTAACAATATTTGGGTGCTACAATTTCTATTGGTTTGTAGGGGACTAAAATGGATTAATGTTGGTTTGGGACTACAATTGCTTACTATTGGTTGTTATTGAATTTTAGGGAGACTTCCAACATACCCTTCCTAGGAGATATGGATCAATGCACATGTAGTTTTTAGTGAGGCATATGGTAAGTGTTTTCTATGAGGAAAGCGACCCAAAGATTATGTCATGGACTATGTGTGTTTAGCGGCCTTAGAGTTGGTTTTACATCATTAGGATGGAACAAGGATGTGTTTCCCAACTAAGGGGACACCAATGTTTACCGATGTTTGGGGTTGAACCTCAGGGAGGCTTCCTATGTACCCTTCTAAGGAGAGAAGGATTAAAACCCATGTAGTTTTCATATGTACAGTTTATCATTATGTGGGATAAGAGGGCCCTATAGTTTAATATCATACGGGATGAGGGTGAACTGATATAGAGTAGTCAGGACTGATGGATGATGAGCTTGAACCATAGGGAGGATTCTTATGTACCTTTCTTGTGAAAGGAAAGGATCATATTCCATGTAGTTCTCAAGGGAGGATACAGTTTAACGTCGTGAGGGACAAAGGTGAAATAACGGGAAGGTTTTAGGATAAGAAGGTGTTGGGCTTGATCCTTAGAGAGGCTTATGACATACCTTTCACAGGAAGGGAAAGGATCAAAGACCATGTAGTTTCGAAGAGATGTTTTGGGATTAAATGCCAAGGCAGACCAAGTTGGATTCCATGGCCAATACATACTCTATGACCACTTTATTCATGATTGGTGTGGGAAAAAAGAAGCACAAAACACTCAATGATCAGGTCACGAAATGTGCTTAGGAGGGAAATGAAGACAGGTCATATGCATGGTTGGAGGATGAAAGAGAAATCAAGGGATTATGCTTGGATAATTGACCAGGAAGATGATGATTTGGACATACACAAGGGTAGAGGACTGATGGAAACAAATTATGGAGGGAGAGGGATAGGGTAGTAAAGGTCTAGTTTCCCGTATCTCCTCTAGTATAGTGCATGAAGAATAAAAGAGAAGAGATTAAACCCCACATAATAATTTATATGATCATACACAAAGATCGTTTCCCTTCCAAAGGACAAATGTCATTCCAGTAAAGAGGATCTCATTCCATTTGAGGAATGGTCTCACACTTGTGGAGATGAGTGGGTGTGGAGAATGTCCAATTCATGGAACCCTATTTATATTTCATGAGTAGAGGACACAGTTTAACTTCATTTGCTGAGGATGATGGTTCTTAGAAGTTTAACATCAAGCATCTCAGATGAGTCACATTCACTCTCCACCCCTTGGACTTGCAAGACTCGTACCCTCTAACCTTTGGTGAAGGGAAGGCACCAACAATTCCATGATGGGTTATGTTAAATATTTATCCTTGAGGGGTCCACGTAAGCATATTTATGTGAAAAATAAATAGACGTTAGCGTGTGTATGTGAAGAAGCATGAGGCTAAGCAATGAAACATGAAGCACCACCCAAGGGACCTAGAAATCACATCGTATGAACCTGTATAATTGTATAAGAGAAGCATGTACACAATATGGGTGTCACAGATAAGAGGGTAATATAATTTTCGTCATAGGTTAATGAGGACAAATGGAACCCATAAAAAGGGTAGTGCTAAAGATGAGAGTATGCACACAACATGGAACAATTTCCCACAAAATGAATTGATGCGCGCAAAATAGTTTCTACATAAGGAGATAATTGCGCGCAAGAGGTATCTTTTTCCAAAAAAAATTCCTTGGGGTAAAATGAAAAGGGAGGGGATAAAGACAAAGAAGACCCACCCAAAAGAGACCCCCTGGGAGACCCCTCGTGTAAGATCCAATACCATGATTCCATGGGGTTTTTCATGCGGTCACAAAAGAGGTGTCCTTTGCAGCATAGTGCCTCAGTTCGTATTCTATTTCAATCCCTGAAGGTCGGGGTTACACATTTATTTGTATCTTAAAACATCAGCAACATATCAAAAGTGGATTAGCGCGCAAAACACCATTTGATGTCACATTGGGTGTGCAAGGGTTTTCACCCCACATGGAATCTAGCATGCCCACTATTCAGCCTTTGTACCCGTAACATTGTGAGGTTACGGATAGATACTGTTTAAACCTTCATTAGATGTCATATTGGGTGTAAAAGAGTTTCCGTGATGCAGGGAATTAGTTTCTCCCACCGTTCTTCCTTTGTGCCAGTTCCTTGGTGAGTTTTCAGATGGCCACCCTGGAAACCTTCATTGGACGTCGCATTGGGCAGAAGGGTTTTCATGTTTTAGGTAATCTCGCATGAACTCCTTATTTATAGTGTGTGATTACCTTTTTCATTGGAGAATTATATGTTGATTCTCAACATGCATTTGGTTTGTTTAAAATATCTCACTCATACCCCTATCCGGAATATGGCATCAACAAATGCCCCCCCCCCCTTCAGAATGAGAGCTGAAGTGGGACCAGAAGGTCCGATTCTAAGGGTCACACTGAAAATTGGTGAAGTGCCTGGTCAATGTGTGAACAAAAATTGTATGAAATCCAAATTTTCACACATGAAAGGAGAGGTCAGAGCCTATAAATACAATAAGCCCCCCTTGGTCCCCCGCATTAAATTTTCTGTACTACATGTGATTTTATCTCATGCGTGAAAAAGGTCCACATTTGTGTGCATGTTCTTCAGATTTTTTCCCACATCCCAAGAACTTTTGGGCCACCTACCATTTTTTTGAACACTATTATTAGAGGTATTCTTTCACAAAATAGAAAATTTTTCATTCTGATCCCCCATTCATTCGTAAACAGCCCTTTTAGTTTTGAAAACCTACCAGAAATGGCTGCTCAATAGACCGAAGTCGAGAGGGAGGATACTACAGCAACAAGGAGGACTCAAATGATCATGAAACCCTATATTCTTCACATAATGAGGGGTTTTTCTAATAATAAAATGATTTTTTTCATGCTTACACAAACTCAAATATATTACATCCTGATTGATTGTCTGCAAATATGGTACTTCAGTATTTTGGAGGAGGTGATGATGCCTAATGTCAAAACTGATACATCGTGTTCATGGGTGGCACAGTAGGATAGTCTCCCATAGATAAACATCATGAGAAATGGCCATCCTGCTAGGGAAACACAGAACACAGTTATTTTCCTCCTAAATCTGATGACTGAGACAATTTTTGGAAGTGTCCCAGTTCTCGAGGAATCTCTTGCTCATTATGTGTGCACTTTTAGAAGAAGAATTATTGATGAGATAAAGGGATGAATAAAATGTGACATCAAGTCTAGGGGAAACATCATAATTGAATGGGAATGATAATACTAGCTATTTGAGAAATGTGAGGTGGTTGGGGTAGAGCTACAGCCTATCGGGATTTTTGAAGCTATTTGGACATATTCATTTCACTTCTACCTGCAGAAGGACCATGTACCAGAGATATTCGGCTGATGGTATCCCAATACCAACACCTTCCACCTCTAACATGGGAAGGTAGGTATCAGTCTGTGGGACATCCATTACATTGGGGGAATCCCCTTATATGGGTACCGGTATAAAGGTTCCTCCCAACAGAGAACATCTGGGGGGATAGGACGTGCACCCCCATACTAACATGGCATCTGCGAGCATTGGCTAAGAAGAAGATGAAAATAAAATATGTTCTTAAGGAAATATATTATCCAGGATGGTTCAATATATTTTTGATGAAGGAAAAGGATGTGAAAATTCCATGTCGAGGGAAGTACTGCCCAAACAAAACACAAAGGGGAATGGTGGGATCATACTGGATAGTCTGTGAAGAAGTAGAGTAATTATCATTGGGCTTCATCCAAAAAAAATATTGGGACCCGAATGTATGATATTTTGGGTTCCTTGAAACATTCTTGAGTGGGTGGATCTTTCCAGTGAGGGACCCAAAGAGGGGGTTTCTCTTAGGGATTCTAGTGATGGTCGGGATCATGATGGCGATGAAAAATGTTAACCTAGGGGTGCCCATACTGGAAAGGCTATTCAGCATTCATGGAAGTATCATGAGGGGATGTATTCCCAAAAGAATATGTGGGTTATTCTAGATCCATAAATGATGGGTCATAGGCCACTACAGTGGGAAAGACATCTAAATTTCTATTCTCCTTATAGGTGATGACATGCAACCATTCCTCTTGAATAATGTTAGAATCTGCCGACAGACTCTTAGCGATGAAGGGGTCCAGTTCAAGATTGGTAGCCATACCAATTTATACTTTCACCAATTCCTGACCCCAGTTGGTCAGATGGTAGATTATGGGTGGGGCCTATTGGATCATAGAAAATATCTTCAGAGTATTAAGGGTGGTGTGCTGGTAGCCTGGATCTATGGAAAAATCTTCTGCAAATCATATGTGTCGGTCATAATTTCTTGGAAATTTGGGTGGGTACAACTGATTCCATAGATAGTATACATAGGGGTTCGAGAAGAGAGACATCCTTGCACCCACCTCTAACTGTTGCTCTTGTTCATGACAATAGGAATGGGTGAAGTAATAACTCTCCCCCTACCGATGCTAGTGTAATCCTATCAACAGAGTATGCTAACCATTGGAAAAAAATTACCCTAAGGCGATTCTTCAGAAACACATCTATTAAATCAATACGTGTAGTGTGGATCCTAGAGGGAAGGGAATCAAATGAGGTGCTTCCGGGGAGGAGAGACAAAGAAAAATTTGGGTGGCTAGAAAGGAACATGCGTGAACTTCGTCGATAGGAGCTTCGTAAGGAGAAAATGTACCTCTCCCTTCTGAGGAGGGGTGGTCCCACGGGCGGCCTCGTGGTCCTGCTAGGGAACATCATGGGTAGAAGTTCAGGCACCTTCTATAGACAACTTTTAATGATATCATTCTATCTTTTTGGTTTTCTGGGAGGATGCAACAACAATCTATGTCTACTGAAGAGCTGTGGCAGAGACTAGTATGTTTCAGGCTCAACATTCCAGACACAGGGTGCATCAAAGTGACGAACGGGGTAAGCGTTCATCAGCGATAAGCATGCCTGACAGTCATGGATATGTACGTATGCCACCAAGGTTGGTATGAAGAGTCACATCTCTTGGTGAATGTAAATCTTTTCCAGGAACATGACCCAGAAAATCTTCCATTGGAGGATGAATATTTATAGGAAGAATAAAAGGAAAAAAGAAGAGGAGGAAGAAGATGAAAAAGACACAAATGAGGAGGAATAATAGAAGGAATAGGTTAAAGGTCTCAGTGGTGAAGGATTTTCATGATCACATACTTTCCAGCGAATCCCACATGAGAGAGGAAAAATTGAAAGCACTAATGCAGAACTGTATGAGGGCATCAAGGTGAATTTTTTAGCCTTTGTCTCTAATGGCCTTTATTTGTTTCAAATTTTAACCTACTCACCTAATTCTGCACTACTTAGGAACACATTGAATATGGTGTCTATGAATCCTTCCCTATAGGGGACGAATATATACCCACGATGGTGAGATAACATCCTCAGAAGCCTGCATTCAGGACCATGCAAGGTGGGGAAGTATCTTGGTTGAAGGGATCCGTGATAAACCCAAAGGCTGAGACAAAATGGAGGCCTCTAATTTTCCCTCTATTCAAAAATCACCAGTGTCAGTGATCAGGCTTACATGGGTCAAGGGATCTCTTATGGCGGAGACACCCACCATCACACAAGAACTGGATACTTCCACGCATGGGTCTTGTGAGTGTTTACTCTATTTGGATCTCATTTCTTATTGGGAAAACTCAGATGACCAAGATATTGATTCCCATTCTAGTGATTTCATGGTTGGAGTCTCGACAAACCATCAAGTCCGGAACATCTCCAATATCCCTAGAGTGTTATGAAACAAGCACCTTTGGATCCAAATATTCAAGATGACCCTACCCTAGGACTCGGTGAGCTAGAGGCTGAAATCATGGGTGATAATGCTACGGGGGTGGAGCTCTATTTCATTGAAGGTTAAGTGGATGAAGAAGAATGAATTATAGAAGTGGAACCAGATACTAAAATCCTGGTTTATTTTTCTATGTATAGGCACGTGGACCCTGAGGAGATAGATGATTCATAACCTTACATGGTTGAGGAGAGCCATATGACGTAGTGTAATTGTTCTAAGTGAATTAAAGGCTTTCTTATTCAGTCACAAGGAGAATCGCTAAGCCACATGGAGTCACTTCTCACCTGGATACACTTTATTCGTGCTGGAGGGGTGAATTCTCACCCTCTTCAAATAATGATCCGTGGTTATATGGATAAAAAATTATGGGAGAGTATACAATGATTAAATATTTCCCAGTGCCAGACGGAGTAAGATAATACCCAAAAACTACTTATGGATGATCAAGAAGTTTTAATCCTTAAAGAGAAATCAAATAAAAGAGTGGAATTTATCTCACGCCATTCTAAACTCATTGAACAGTTGATGTCCTAGATGGCGGATTCCCAGGAGTAGGTAGTGTAGGTGACTCTGCAAATGGTTAAGATCCTTGTTGAACAAGTGCAAGCGTAGGCTTTGGAAAATGAGTTATGCTATGCAGCCACTGATGAAGAGTGAGATCTCAGGGGGTGGAAGGAAACTCTAGAGGCTACAAGATTGAAGGTCGAAACACTGGAAGAATCTATAAATTCTGTTGATCCTTAAGGGGCCGGTTTTGGCAGAACACATATACCAATACTTCTATGTTTGTTTTTATTCTGTACAACATGCATGGATGAATTATTCACTTTCTTTCATATTTCAATTCATTCTGACCATAATCGTGAAATAATTATCAATCTACATCTAATCCCATGTGGGTCGTGCCCAATGTGAGAAACCAGGGATGGATGCATGATTACTTTGTTTGAATGGGGGGAGTTCCAACCAATATCAAGGAATATAGGGTATAGAATACCAATACAGTCATCTGGAAATAAAGAGGGAGTCTTGACTGGTGAATGATGTTTTCAAAATAGTCGAGTTTCCATTTACCAACTTGCTTTAATGCACGAGAAGGGTGCTACTAAGGGAATTAAAATCAATTTAAACCAAGGGGAGTGGAACGTGTGAATCACAATACCCAACAATTCAGAACATTGGGGGGAAGGAATGAAAATAAAGGGATAACATTTGACCGTGTTTGAAACACACTATCCATATCGTGTTAAACTGAAATGTGGATAACAAATGAGGGCTGACTACTGACCATGTTCGAAACACATGGCCTGACTCGAGATTCCATCCATTAGACTTTCAGAATTCTAGCCTTGGATAGTAGTCGAGACCGAGGCCGGGAATCCATACTTTTAGGGGGTTCCCTCAGGAATGAAAGAGGACGAGGATCCAAATAAAGGGCATGAAAACTGAGGTTGGTGGAGTGATGGGTTGTCAAATAGAATCCAACACTCTTGAAATTATTCCACCATGATGAAAACACATTATGTGAGAGCATCAATCTGACTAGAGATCAGACATAATTCTAGATAATACATCTCTTATGAGGACCTATAATGTCTTCTATTTTTATGTCATACAAATGAGGAAAATAAACACATAGTTTATCATTGTATGATTTGGATGATGCACATTGTTTTAAGTTCATGCTTCCTGGACCAAGGATAAAATATTAAAGGCATGTTGTGTGGACTATAGGCTCTTAGTTTATGGTCACATATACTAGAATGGGATTGTAGACTAGGGGCCAAAATGGTTAATGTCCAAGGGAAAGACCCACGGACAAATGCATGGTCATTGTTATGTATTCCATAAGGATGATAATAAAACCAAATGTAGTCCTCGAGCATAGTGTGGTTAAAGACCAATGCAAGTATGGGAAATTCTCTCTGGTGAGGAAGCTGATGCATCTCATAACTATCATGGGGAATCCTGAGCTTGTTTCGGGTAGAACCGCAGTTTCACGTCATGCATTGAGGACATGGTTTCCCAAAAAGGAATCACACAGTGCGGTACATATCCTAATGTGAATGTGGACCATGAGAGGGAAAACCATAGTATGTGTTCCCAATGGGATTTTTAGACTATAGACCACAGGTGGCCTATCTTGGGACTAGACCCTAAGTTTTGTTCTCGAGAATCCATATGTATCCCAAAATGATGAGAATCAAACAATACATAGTTCTAAAGGACCAATGTTGTTTTACATCATACAGTACGAAAACATGTGAAAGGATAGATCTCAAAAGGGGGAGTATGTGATGATGTAGCAATAAAAGGGCTGTGAATGAGGACATAAGGAGTCTTCACCACACCACGTATCCTCGGGGGATGTTATTGAGGTCAAGGGAAAAAATGTGAATGTTGGGATGGGCCCAAGACAATGTGTTTGGGGTTCATACATACCCCATTATGATGTGGATCAATCCATACATAGTTCTAGAACTATTGTGTGGGTCTAGACCACACATAAAAAGAAGAAGCATTTGATATTTATTTTTGTCTTTAGGATGGATGTGTGTTTTTCAATGAAGAACAAAAATCGAACAGAGAATACAGGCGTTTCTATAGAAATAAATCCAGGTGTATGCCATAAAAAAGGGCATGGTGGAGAAATGATAACAAACATGATGTCCCCTCGAGCGAGGATACCACAATGCAGTGCCATTTTTTGTCATGTGGCTATGAAGATAATGTCATAGTTTATGGTTGGTCATAGTTTAGAGTTGTATGATAAAACAGATGTTGCATCTAACATCGTGCAATGAAGACACAAGAATTTAAATTCATTTGGGACTAGGCAGCATAGTTTAAGGTCATATGGCTTGGATGAATATAGAAGAATAAGTTTATATATGAAATATGTAGGGTGTGGTAAGCATATCTAGTGTGAATGTGGAAAAGGTCGACACCACACCACATGAATTTGCAATGGGGAAACATAATTTTGAGGGTTTGGAAAAAATCTAGCGATATAGGGATGGACCTAAAGATGAAATGTACAGCTTTTCCAATATATCCCATGAGGATGGGAGTCAAGCCCTATGTAGTCCTGATTGAGTAGTTTGACATCATATGACAAGGAAAGAAGACAAGAGAGAATTTCTTACAAAAGGGGAGTACGTGTTGAAACTATTGAAAACCCGACATGAATGAGGATGTAAGACAACATACATCACCCCACGCAATCCTTTAAGAGTTACGTCCAAAAGATTGAATAGAAGAGGTAATTAGAGGAAAATAAGATGGACCAAAAATGGAAATGTTTTGGAATTCCTATGTATCTCGTAATGATAGGATTCAACCCGTATGTCGTTCTTAAGGATGTCATACTGTTTAACATCATATAAAAAAGACAAAATGAGATAGTAGTTTGAGGGTGTAGAGCTCAGACCATGGGAAGTGAAACTCTTCTAAATGGGCCTAAACCTTGAAGAAATTCCTAAGACCGTGTGATCTATTCTGAATGTTGGAAACAAGTGAAGAGAAGGTGTTTAAAAAATGTTCAATATAGGGAAACAGGGGAAACAGTGGAGTCTCAAATGACACTACACCGTTAATTCATCCGCTTAACATGCAGATGTGCACGGAGGGACAACAAGAAGAGTGTTGAATTTCCACTTATACATAATGGAGTGGAAGTTTATGTGAATCATGCAACCAATATTTAGGCCTTAATGGGTGTGGTGTGAGGATGGAGGATAACTGTTGACCAAGTTTGAAACACAACATCCATATCATGTGACCGGAAATGAGAACAACAAATGAGAATTGACTGCTGACCCTATTCGCAACATGTGTCTTGTATCATTTTTTCATTAAAAAATATCAAGACGTTGTCCCAAGATGGTAGGAGAGAACTGGGGCCTATCATTCATGCCTTTCATGGTTCCTTTAGAATGTTAAATATGATGAAATCCATAATTAAGTGGAACATAAAGCATGAAAATGGGATATATCATGTATATGTAGAATCCACCAATCTAGGTTTTGAAATAGAGTGCACTTGAGAACATTGGTGAACAGCTAAAGAGGGTTAAGGGGTCCAATTTTTTGATAGAATACTAAGGTAAGATGAGTTGATGAGGGGGGAAGGAAGAGCTTTCAAGAGGGAGAGGTACGTGGTGTGGATGTTACAAACATGAAATGAATGAAAATGTAAGCCTAGACCACACCACATACCCCCTTATGAAGGACTCAACCCAAGGGTCTAGAGAGATTTGGAGGTTTCTATGATGTAGGTATGGACACAAAGATTAATTGTATAGGAGTTCTTACGTATCCTGTGGGGGTTCGAATCAAGCCACATGTAGTTTTGATGGCATGTAGTTTAATGTTATGGGGTAAGGATAACTAGTAGTGGGATATCAATGAGGAATGTTTATGGAATGGATAATTGCTTGATGTGAATGAGTTAATACGCCCACATACTCTACAACAGTCATAATTCCCAGTGAGAACTTAGGCCAATAGGCCAAGAGAATGAATAAATGAACCGGGGATGGACCCGAATGAAAAATCTTCAAGTTCTCTTATGTATCCCCTGAGGATGTGAATGAAGAAAAATTTATTTCTAGGAGATGTGGTGCATTTTAAATTCATGGGGATAGGACGCTGTGAGTTCTTAATTTAAGGTCGTAGAGCTTGGATCGTAGATGCCCATTTTAATGTCCAATTCATGGGATAAATGGGTGGAAATGGGGAATCATCACACCTAACTTGAGGGAGACCACAGAATGACAATAATGATCAAGGATAACTACTGACAATTTTATCAACATAGTATCTGTATCATTTCCTAGAATTAGAAAAACCAATGAGTGTGGACTGCTGACCATATTCTTTATGTGGTACATGTATCGAATTATCATTCATAATCCTAAGGGACATTTTCCCAAGATGGTAGGAGAGACCTTGGGCCTAGCATTCAATCCACTCAGGGGTTGTTTTAGGCATGAATGATTATTAAAACCCAAATGATGGGATGGGTAAAGCATGGTGGGACCTGTACAGTTTAGCGTCTTGCAAAAAATACAATGGATTGAGGGGTGTCTTAAGGGGATGTATGCGGCATGGAAAAATATCATGATGTGAACAAGGACATAGATTCCACACCACACTGCACAATCATAGGTGAAAACATGGGCCAAGGTCTTGGGAAGGTCAGCCGAACTGAGGCTGGTCCATATATAGATAGTCAAAACTAGTTTGAAATCTATCGTCACGTCGGACTACTGTTGAGTGATTTTATGTAACATAGTGATGAATGGATTACACGGTTTAACATTGGGCGATGAGGACGGTGGTGAACATAGTTTAGGATCATAGAGGTCAGACCATGGTTTTGTGACCCTTTATGTGTGTATGTCCCTACCAATTCTCCTAAGCCCATGTGAAAAAAGCTTGGGGTGGGAAACATGGACTGAGATTACATTCTACCTAGCATATATAGGGATGACTATAAAGGGAAGAGATTGGGCATGGCCGATCACACCCAAACCAACATCCATGCTCGATGCATAATGTTGTTCAAAGGGATATCAGGGAAAAATGAATCATTGCAACCAACATTGTTGACACGTAGGGTTGGAGATAACGACGGAGAATGGATGTTGACCGTGTTCGAAACAAAACATCCATATCATGTGACCTGAAATGCGAAAAAGAAATGAGCATCAACCAATGACCAAAGATGAAACTTGGGAATTGTATCGAAGTGTTATTCAAAATCCTCCAGGACATTGGCCTGAAATAATTGGAGAGCCTTGTATGAAAATATATAGCATTTTGCGGTCCTTTCAGATGCGAATGATGAAGGAGACCCAAATAAAGGGGACGTGTGATTTGTGAGTATGCATGTGCTGTTTAATGTCATGCAAGATGAGAAATAGAGATGGAGGTATCAAAGAAGGAGGGACGTTGTGAGGTAATGGTAAACCTGATGCAAATGGAGGAAAGAAAATCATGTACCAAACCATTTTCTATTAAGAAGAATCTAGGCCAAGGGGTTAGACCCATGGAAGATCATTATGATTGGGTCTGGGCCTACATACGAAATGTACTGGTGTTCCTATATATCCCGTGAGGATGGGAATCAAGCCACATGTAGTGAAAAAGGAGACATTCAAATTGAAATCATGGGGTAAGTATGTGGATTGGGTAGAAGAATAAAAGGGGAACATGGTGTGATCATAAAAAACCCATCATAAATGGGGGCCAATGAGGTCTACATGATAAGGTGTACAATCCCCCAAGAGAACTCTACCCAGGAGAAATCAAAGGGATGAATTTGGGGGGTTGTACTCTAGTAAGAGGCGTCAGGGAATTCCTACATATCCCATAAAGATGATAATCAAGACATACATAGCTCTTAGGTGCTATGTAGTTTAACATCATGCTGGATGGGAATGCAGGGAGATCATTGTTTAAGGTCATAGAGATCAAACAATTTTTCAGTTTATCATCATGCGGGATGAGTGTCGAGTAGTTATGTGTCCGTAAGACATGACAGATTTCACAGTTTAACATCATGTAGTAATGACAGAATAATTTTTGGTCTTGTGAGACCGTATATAGTTTAACATACTCCAGGATTACATACTATTTAAAATCATTTGGGAAAAGTTCCAATTAGTTCTATATCCCTCATATGAGATGGATCACGAATTTCAACATCATATGTTAAAGACATCATAGTTTAAGGTCATGTTGGACTATATATTACTCATGAAAAGTATTTCATGAGGAATTGGGAATTGGAGGGAGGAGTTATATGCTCACCATCCATGGTAACCACGGATTAAGTGCAATTGGGGTAAACCTTGTGAATGATGTAAGGTCCTTCCAATTTGGGCTCTAGTTTGGGTGGTTTCCTACCAGTTATCATTGGTTTTATCAGTGATAACACCATTCCACCTTCCATGAATAATAGGAGGTGAAATTTATTATTGAAATCTATGGATATTTGATCCTGATGCCTTTCAAGATTTTGTTGGGAACATATCCAATTCTTGTCAAGTGCTTCCCATTCAGCCAGATGGATTTAGGATACCTTAGTTGATGTTTTTTTATCGTAGAAAGATATGCACAAAGAAGGAAATTGAATCTTTTTGGGAAAGACTAGCTATATTCCATACACCATGGAATATATGGTCACCTGAGCAGAATTGCGACTCATCATAAGATAATCCCATAGTGTGTTGGGGATTTTATCCGACCAACTCTTCTAGTTCTAACCAACCATTTTCAGTAGAATGTTAGAGAGTGTTTTGATGACACATCTAACTTTCCCATATCCATTCATGTGATAGCAGGAGTTATAGTAAGAACATATGTTGTACTTGGAATACAACTTCATTAGATTAGCTACTCGGATGATGGTGACATCATTAGTGAGGATGGCGTGAGGGACACCGAATTGATAGATGATATTTGAGCTCAAATATTTAATGATAGAATGGGATTTGAAATCCTTTTGCAGAACCACCTATACCCACTTGGAAAATAAATCCATAGCGGTAGGATGAATATACACTAAAGAGCTTTCACCAATGGATAGGGTGCCATGACATTGAATCCCTATAATGACACGAGAGCATAGTACATGAAGTGTTGAGAGGATCTGGAATCCGATTAGTAATGATATCATCGATTTGGCAATCATGGAAACTCTTGGAAAACTAGATATAGTCACTGATCAAGGTGGGAAAAAAATACCCCAATCTCTGGATCTGGTGAGACTATTTTTTCTAGGTTTGATGAGCCTTGGTGGAACCTGCATAAACCTCCAGCATGACCTATGAAATCTTTAATTCTTGAATGCGATGGAGGAGATCCTCATCAAACCAGTGTTTTTGAGTATATTCTCAAGATTAGCACCACTATAATGTGTTAAATGAAAGGTGCACTGTCATATTTTTTCACGCTTTCCTTGATGTTATAGAAGAATAAAATTTTAGAGGTACTCAATAATGGGAGTACTCTATTAGGGTTTCACCTTCATCACTGTTGCAGGGGGAGCTGGGTGTCCTGATGTGGATACACCAGTGGGAAGTTGTCTTAACTGTGGGATATCATATTCATCTTGAGTGAAGAGAGCGATGAAGCTTAGATGCATGACATTAATAATCAAATTACGCTATTCAGGTTCTGCAAGAGATGTAGCCATTCTGGAAAATGTGTCAAGTCAACCATTATATAAATGAGTGACATGAGTATCCTCTGGCAGAGATGGAAATCGGGCAATTAATTAGCTGGGATGTTCTAATAGTGGGACGATCTCTAGATTCCTGATGACGTAGTCACTGTTGATATGTTTGATGACTATTTTGCAGTCCCCCATAACAAGTAAGTGGGTAACATCAATCCTGAGGGCCATATCAAGTCCCTAATGAGAGCATGATACTCTTCCTCATTCTTGGTACAAAATTCAAACAACAGGAATGAATATGGTAGAACATCTTGTGCTAGTGTGATGAAGACTATACCCAGGCCCACTCTGTTGAGTTGGGTCATTGTTTCTTAGGCCGATTGGGATTCATGAAGAACCATAAAAATGAATTTTCCGACACAGAATGGCTTGATCTACTGAGGGGATGGCCTCATCGGGAAAACCAAGATCCATATACCGGTCCGCAGGAGCTAGATGTGCAGTATGGACATATGTCAATGCTTGTCCCTTTATAGCCTTCTAGGGGAAAACATAATGTCTAATATCTAGAGGATCACTACCCAGATAGCTAGAAATCCTATCATCATGGGGCGGTTTAGGATTTACTTCAGCAGATCCACCTGGGACACTAGTTTTATCTCATGATGCGGCAAGTAGTGTCAAAATTTCGACACTGAAAATACTAGCTCAAGGTATATCTATTTAATAGAGTAATATCAGGTGTCTTTATTGAGTAGAATTATCCTAAAATGGTATATAAATTTATCAATTTCATCATTGTTCTTCTGGGGAAGAAGGTTGTCGAGAGATCATTCCAGAGTAGTAACATAAACAAGTAGTGGATTTCTAGAAATTGGTGGCATCTGAACTAGAGGTAGAAAGAGGTACTTCATGATTTTCATGAAAGTAGTTTAACACTCCACATACCACTGGTAATAATCAAATTTCTTCATTAGATTGAAATGGGATTACAATTTTCAACAATATTCATGATGCATTGTCATATTTTGTGCCTTGTGGCCTTAAGAACCTTGAAGCTCTTGAATGTTTCTTAGAAGTGACATCTGACTGATGGTCTTGATCTTCTCCAAATAGATCTCGATGCCTCTGTATCTAACAATGAAGTCGAGAATCTTTCCTGAAGTGACACTGAAGGCACACTATAGGGGATTTATCTTCAAATGGCGAGATTAGAGGAATCTAGACACTCTCTCGTGATCTTAGAGATGGCGCTAGCACTATCTTGATTTGACCATAAGATAAAGAATGTAAAATTTCACCAATATCCCAATGATCGTATTACATATCTCATGTATGGAACGTTAATAGGTGGAACCAACAATTTTTATTCTGATGGGAATTTCCTTGTTGCAAAAAGTACCCATTGGTTCCCTGAAGGCTGTAGACACTTCATCCTCAAGGGCCATTCAAATTTGGGTATATTCAGAATACCCATCCATGAGGGAGAGAGCGTAGAACCAAGTGGTGGAATCAATCAATAGTTCTATCCCAATAAGTGGAAAATCAACCTTCAGAAAATGAAAAATGAGATTTAGGAAGTCTATGAAGACCTAGATCTATCTATTATTCTTCCTGACGGGAACAATATTGGCTAACCATCATAGGTACTAGAACTCCATGACAATGTTGTCTCTAATGATCTTATCAACCTCAACCTCTACCATGGAACTAGGACAAGGGGGCATCTTTTAGGGAGATTGTTTGAACCTGTGATGGTTTGCTGGAAGGCCAACATAGTGGATGGAGACCTGAGGATTTAGTCTAGGAATATCATCATAACAACAAGAAACCACATCAAGATGTTGCTTCAAGAAGTCCACATATCTTTGTTTCTCTTCAAAAATAATAGCAGCGCTAATAAATTTGGGTTTCAGATCCGTCTCATTACCGAGGATCACAAATACCAACTCATCAACCATTGTGGATAAACCATATTTTAAGGTGGGATGAGAGTCCTTGAAATATTATTCTTCATTCGTGTTGGAGGGACCCACAACAAGAGGTGATTACACTGAGTCAATAGATCCATATGGGACACATATTCCATCTTGAGGGGAAATGGACACTGCATCAGGGTACTCATGTGTAGTCAAACCATAGCGATGAAAGTTGTCAACCCAATCCCATCTATTCTGAGGCCCAAGGGGCCACACATGATGATATAAAAGAAATATTGGTGCACTAGCTTGAGCCATTTTATCCCTTCCCCGTTAAACAAGAAAGTATGATGTATCACCATTTCCATGGGGAAGACATCCTGATACCTTATATGTAAGAGGCTCAGAGATCACTAAAGCCCGAGTTGTATAAGAATACGCTGTGATCTTCTAACATCATTTAGAGTTGGGAATGTGCTTCCCCCAATTTCCACATATAAAAAATCATTTCCCCACATATGGATTTGTTTCCTCCAATCAATGGATTAGGACGACGTCGGCATCATCTAGGCCTATCCACGGGTCGGCAAAGTCATAGTGGGTTGAACCTCACTAGCCTAAAACTGCTTCTCCTTGCTCTTGAAATAGTATAAATCCAAATAGAGAGCGTCATAAGAGGAAAAGGGAAAACTTCACCTTTGATTACACCTACTCGACCACTAAGAGGGTACTTAAAGAATTGGTGATATGAAGAATGGACTAAAACATGCAGGTGGAGCCAGGGTTTTCCAACAAGTGTGTTGTAGGAAGTGTCCTGCGCGATAACCATGAACTCTGTGCTGGCTATCAGGGCACCAAAATGGGTTTTCAAGTTTATCATACTGACTGGAGTCAATTCCATCTTGTTATAACCATAAAATTTCAGGTCATAGGGACTCAGATCATCCTTGGACAACCCCAATTTTCAGTGTGTTCGGGTGGGGATAAAGTTGATCCTTGACCCCGTGCCAACAAGACAGAGGAAAGCCTCCACCCCATTGAAATGGAAGTGATGTATAGTAGGAGAATGTTCCTATGTTTGTGAGGACCATCATCTTATCCAGAGAAAGAGACAATGCCTTGACATTATTCATTTTTAGAAACTTTATCATAGAAGGCTTCTGTGGATGCTACCTCTGTCTTGAACTGGGAGGGGATTCATAAATCCCCAGTAAGGGCTTCACGCATATCCAACGACATGTGAAGGGACTCAAGGATAGAGATAATAACATTAATTCTGGAAATATGTTAAAGGATATCATAATTTTGTGCCAAGCGTGAGATTCTACTAACAAGTGTTCATTCTGTGGTTGGTGGACTAACATGACCTTCTAGATGAACTAGTGGTCGGTTGGAGCTAAGAATGTCCCGCCACTCACTATTCAAATATCAGGGAGCGACATCCGAAGTAGGTCTAGATGACTGAGAATAGTTCAAAACAGAACATGGATTATCAAATCATGGTTGGCGAAGCTCCACATGATCATGTTGAACAACCAGCTGTAAAGACAGACCTTGGGAAATCAGATGAGAAGGTTTTGTGTGTTGAGCACTATTCCAAGCCTATTGTATTGATTCAGAGGCAATAAAATCCTAGCTGGAACTATTGAATGAGGAATTCCAAGGACTCGCATAACCTGGGCTCCATCGATGCTGGTGATGGTTGAGGACGTTGGGAGGATCCGTCTGACATTCCTCATAGTCGAGAATCATGTAGGGGTTTACCACCTCCACTGTGTTAAACAATTTGAACCCATGTTCATCACATGATGAATCCTCCCCCACTAGATGGATATTGGGGTAATATCTATCTCCATGTTAAGGAAGTTTCTGAGATTATGGGACGACAATGCCATTAGTGGGGGGCTTTGTTAAACCTTACATCATTTATACTTGCCTTTCTGGGAAGAGGAAGAATGGGTCATTGACGCAGAAGTAGTGGATACGGGTGACATAATTACATCTGAAGGATCATGTTGATTCAAATGTTAATGGATAATACCATGGGAATGGTTGATTGCCTTATGAGACAATCGGTGGTCATATTTTTGAGACCCACAGTTTGGAACTTGCTATCACTCACCTTCATTGTCACTATCACAGTAGGGATGTAAGAATACACTCGCCACATAGGTTTTTTTGGGCCTAAACGGACCATGTTGTTTTCAAATTGTTCATGAATCTAGTATTTAAACACATATCACATCTTGAGAGGTGCCACGGGATATGATGATAGGGGTAGTAACTTGGGTGGCCAGTGAGATCCGCCTATTCAGGCCTCCTGTATACCCGTAACCATAGGATTCCTTATTCCAAGGAACATTAAAAATAACTGGGGACCTGGGCCTCATTGAATTAGTACATCTGGTTTCTTCAATCTGGAAAGGGGGAATTGGGAGCCTAGCCCTAAAGAGGTTTTGTAGAAGCCTACTAATGAGGTGGAACCTAGTTATCAAGCTTGGGTGGTGGTGGCGCGTTACATGGGGGAACATGCCGATTCATGGGAGGTCGCTGTTGGGTTGGAGGCTAAGACTATGGTGGAAAGACTCTATTAGGTTGTGGAGGTGGCTCTCCTAGTTTAAACTCTAGCTACCTAGGGGCCTCTATTTAGGCTACAACGGTGGGCTATGCCTTAGTTTCCCATCTCACGGGAACCACATGAGGCAATGGACATGCCTGTTTGGCCTGCCTCAAAGCTTCCTCTAGGAATTGGGCCTCATCAAGGAAATACCAGAATCCCCTGGGGTAATTCTGGGTGATGAGAGAGAGGACCAATTCAGTTTTGACACTATGCACACACATCACCAGTAGATGTTCTTGAGTCAGTGGCATGTAATGGTAATAGGTGTGGCCTTTCCACTATGAGTCATGGTTTTTGACGCGTTCGCCAGGCCTCTTCTTGCACTTGAAGAGGTCTGTAATACTCATCATCTTAATGGTAGATAAGAACTGGTAAAAAAATTCTTATGAAGATCCTCCCAACGGGCTACTGACCCAATGGTTGTCTGGTTGTACCATACAAATGTAGGCCCTTCTAATATTCGTATGAAACACCAATGTTTTGAGGCATCTTTCTGCTCTAGAGTTCCCTGAATTTGTCCTTGCCTTTAGATAATGTGGGCCTGATGCTGTAGTGGATCACCCATCCCATTAAATAGTGAAAAGTAGGGTTTTCAAAACCAGGGGGTGCTGGTATATCATCCACCCATTCTAGATATGTCATACCATCATGCTGAACTGCCAACTATTGAGTTTCTAAATCCACAAGGCGTGCAATGAGAACTTCCATCAGTTCATCTCAGTGGGGGTTCAAGTCTTGATGATGATCCCTGACCACCAGTATGTTGGAAGTTTCTTTAACATGATAAGAAGGACCGTCAGCTCATGGATAGGCAGGTGGGATAGCATGCGTACTAGCTTGGGGGACCTGAACTGGGACACAAGGATTATTGGGCCATTCAGGTGGATTTTGGGATACATACCACGCCATTTTTTTCATAATCTATAGATTCTATCCTGTCTATGTGGGAATGAAGGTTAGGTTCAACCAGAGGCAACTTTCCATGGGGATTCTTTACTTCCCCTGATGCCACAGTCATGGATAACTATAGTCTGGTCGTCGCACCACAACACATTCATCAAGGATTCCATAAATCATATTATTATGCTCAGCAATCTATTGATTCAAAGCGGCCTTTTCGCGATCATCTTTCAGCTGAACTGATTTTAGGTTAGAGAATAACTTCCTCGTTGGCAAGTGGGGGTGCGAGGTGCACCCATAAAAATGTCAATGGGAACACAGGGAGGGCCTATGTATCCACTGGATAACATGTGGATAGAATCCCTACGGGATGTGTTGGAGTGGGTAGGACCTCTGTTGTAACTAGTAGTAGCATGGGAAATTTTCCCATGTTTGTTCCCCCTAATAGTGACGATACGATGAGGGCCTTCGTACTAGTCTTACTGAACACGTGAAAGACCTCTGTGTTGGGTGATAATGAAGATAGGTATACCTCCGCATTTCTGATTTCAAGGATGAAGAAGACCTTCTTCGGTTGCTTTACGAACATGGGAAAGACCCCCATGCTGTTGGCTGACCAAGAGAAGAGGATATTCACATTGGTGATCAGTGGCAGGGAGAACGACCTCATACTTGAGGGAACGGGTGCGGAAGGGACTTCCGTGCTAGATGTCAGTGCGGCGGGGATGACTTTTTCTCAGACCGATGGTGGTATGGGGAGGACCTCCATGCCTTAAATGGGACCGGGGAGGACCTATGCTCTCATTGGTGGTGGAATAGGGAGGTCCTCTAAGATGGGTGTCGTTACTGTGGGTTGGCTTGCGTCGGACGCCAACTATGTCGGTGACTAGGAGAGTTGTCCCAACCATCATGTAAGTTGGTTAGGGCCTCAATACAGGTTATCCATGTATGTTACCCTTTTCAGTATGAACTGTTCATTGATGGTATGTGTCGGTGGTGGCACATGTCACAATAAATGATGATGATGATGCCCCTATGGGGTGTCCTCCTCAGATTGTGCCCGATATTGGTGCCAGGTTAACCGAAATGGGCCTGGTAGTGTAAGGGCATAAATCACCTACTCCTCAGCCTGTGGGGCCAGGTGGCAGTGCTAAAAATTCTTAATGGGATACCTCATTGGCAAACCACAGGATGAGATTACCATTGGGCTATCACGGACATCCCCCACCTCAATAGTGTAGTGGAGGGAGTTGTCAATGTGCTTTGGGGAGAGAGTCCCAAAACAATTGTAGGTCGGTGAGGGGAGCAGTGTCTCCTTGCATGGCCCTTGCAGGTGGCGGCAACAACGAGGCACAAAATACTCTATGTGCTGTCAGGCCATATCCCAGGTTGGGATATTCCCTTCCTCCTCGTATCGTCATATGAGGTGGTTAATCAAACCTCTATGAATGAGTTCAGGTGTGGAAATGGGGTGTGGGAACATAGAAAGCATAGATGTGAAGGATGTCATATAAGAAATGATGTTTCACTGGATTTCCATGATGGTATTGCTCCAATGCCAGCATCGGTGGGTGGGGTTGATTGGTTTCCTATCATGATAGCTTCGGTACTTCAACAATGGTAGATTTTACCATTAGTGTTGAAAGAAGGAAAGCGACATCCAATTCCCCATCACCATCACTTCTCCTAATTTTAGTGTGAAGGATCCACGTTGACAATGTCGTAGACCGGGATGTCCAATGTTCCACTGCCCCAATCTATGGTGAGTTTCATGCTAGGCCCACAATTTGATAGGCGGGACCATGAACCAGATACATGGATCTAGTGACATGCTAATCTACCAATGTCTCGAATGCTACTAATTTCCACATTGAGGAGAATAACTTTATGTTGAGGTCACCATTTCTATTTCAGACACCTTTTTAGGTGCACACATCCATCTTTTGGGGACGTGCTGCACTATTTCCTCACATTCCCATTTCCCAAATGCAGCTGACTTCCATCTCTTATTCAGGGATGCTTTCTACTTGATTGAAACTGGATGAAGTGATGTTAGTTTCTCCTTCCATGGATTCCTCCTTGGAATTCGTCAACTAGTCTTGGTCTCCCATAAGGATTAAGACATTGTTTGTGAAACTCTTACATGTTCCATCTCTTTGTGGATTACAGTTAATTACACTTCTCTTTTCAGGACATTACAAGGGGTCATGTCAGCTAAGAAACCTTCAGTTAGGGGTGTATTCACGTTGCACATAAATGGAATATTTGGATGCTGAAACACTGATTTTTCTGGCTTTTTTCCTTTATTATAGGGCTTCTCAAGGGCACAGAAGCCCGGGGAATGCCACATTTAGTGTGGGGAATTTTATTCCATAGGCATGTCTCTGAGGTTTTCTTCATCTTCTCATGTTTAACACATGATATGCTGTGAGTTTAACATCTAGAGGAGTTGGATCGGACTGATCAAAACACTGATAGGAGTGAATTGGATCTGTGCAACACTAGGAGGGGGCACATGATATTCCTACAAGATGGGAAGGTCAAAACGTCCAATGAATAAGGATATTAGGATTCTTGGGTCTCTATAAATGGGACACCATGTTTTTCCATTAGCTGGGAATGAACCTCGAGGAGGTTAACTCAGTACCCTATCATGAGAGATAGGGATCAAAAACCTGCGTAGTTCACAAGGGAGATGAATTGGGGTGTGCGCAAAGGACAACGAATTGATGACTTGTTGGGTCTTATGTGAGGTTATCTTCCCCTGTACTTCTAGAAGTAATTAAGAGGTGGATGACAAGATCTCATCCGAATGTATGGCCCGAGTAAAACCATAACAGACGATGAATGAATGAGTGAAGTGGATGGATAATGGTATGAAACTTGCATGAATATGGAAGTTATGTTTGGATTGAACCCCAAAGATTCATCCTACATATCCATGTGATTAAGAATCAACATATTCGTAGCTTGGTGGGCTGATGGGACACCTGAGGAGGAGGACTGTGATGATGAACACATGGATGGGACCCGGAGGATGTTCAACCTCCAGGATGGGTAATGACCTTTAAGAGACACAAAATAAAAATGGATAAACCATGATGAGACATGGGATATGGGCTTGAACCATAGTGTTGCTTCATACATAACCATGTGGTAGGGAATAAAAGTCCATGTAGTTTAGGATGGAGAACAGAATCAGTGTGGGCGTTGAGGATATCAACTTGATAACATGTCAGGAATTATGCATGGGTAGCATCCCGCGAGTTGGCATGATGCCACTAGAATGGATTAGAGATGTGGTTTCCAAAAAATGGACTATAACTGTTTACTATAGTTTGAGGACTACAATTTCATATTGTTGGTTGGGGACTACAACGACTTACCATTGGTTGGGGACTACAATAGCTTACCGTTGGTTGGTGTTGAAACTTTAGGAGGCTTCCTATATACCCTGCCTAAGACACATGGATCAAAACCCTTATAGTTTATATTAATGTATAGTATAGGGGTGTTCTTGTAGGACAGTGACCCAGAGATGATGTTGGGGCCAACATGTGGTTAGTGGCCCGAGATTTTGTATAAAGTCCCCATGATGGACCAAGGATGTAGGTCCCAACGAATGGGACACCAATGTTTACTGATGTTTGGGTTTGACCCTTAGGGAGGCTTCCGACGTATACTACAATGGAGACGTGTATTAAAACCCATGTAGTTTTTATACATACAATTTATCGTCATGCGGTACAAGAGGGGTATACTGTTTAAAACCATGCAGGATGAGGGTGACACGATGTGGAGTGGTTAGCACTGATGGGTGCTGGGATTGAACCTCAGGGTTGCTTCCTAAATACATTTCATGGGAATGGAAAGGATCAAAGTCCATGTAGTTTGGAATGGAGGATATAGTTTAACATCATGTTGGATGAAGGTGAACCAATGTGAAAGAGTCGGGATAAGTAGGTGTTGTGCTTGAACCTCAAGGAGGATTCCTATGTACTATTCATGGAATGGTAAAGGATCAAATACCAGGTAGATTGGAAGGAATGACTGGGGCTTAAACAATAATGTGGCCCATGAAGGATTCCATGGTCAATTCATACTCTAAGACCATGTGAGTCATGCTCAATGTGGGAAACTAGGGGGAGTAATGACCTGATGAAGACGTCACGAATAGTGTGTATACGAGGAATGTAGACAGGGATTACATGTGGATAGAGGACCAAAGGTGAAACAAGGGATTAAGCTTGGTCAGCCGCCATAGGATATGGAAATTGGGAATTACTCTAGGGTGGAGGCCTCATACCGACAATGCCCAGAGGAAGAGGGATAGGGTAACGAAAGTCCTGGTTCCTGTCCCTCCTCTAGTCATCGGTGTCAATGAAGAAAGGAGGAGCATGGATTCCACCTCCCTTAAGAAATCCTAGGGGATTACACAAATATGGTTTCCCTTCCACACCGATAGAAGAAGTTCAAGCATAGTGGATCTAATTCCATTTGAGGAATGGTCTCAATCTTGTGGAGATGAGCGAGCATGAAAAATGTCCAAAATAAGGCACCCTATGTATATTTCATTAGGTGATAACATATTTTAATATCATTTGTGAGGAAGATGATTCTTGGTAGTTTAATGTCAAAAAAATAGAATGAGGCAGGTTCACATTGGAAGCCTAGGACATACATGAATGGTACCCTTTGACCCTTGGGGAAGGGAAGGCACTAGGAATGTCATGGTGGGTAGATGTTATGGAGTGATCAATTGCAATGTCCACATTAGCATGGAAATGAGAAGAATCAATATCCTTTATAATAACTATGCGAAGAATCATGAGGATAAGAAAGACAACATGAAGAACAACCTGAGTGGCCCTGAAATCACATCAAAAGAACCTGGAGGGTTGTACAGGAGAAGCATGTTCACGAAAGGGGTTTCATGCATAAGAGAGGATCGGAAATGGTGTTATAGGGTAGGGATGACACAAGGAAACCAAAAGGAGCATATCATGAAAGATGAGAGTTTTCATTGAAGATGGGATAGTTCTACACAAAACAAATAGATGCTATAAAATATTTCCCATACAAGGAGAAACATGTTAGGAAGGGAAATCTTTTTCTTGAAAATGCCATGGGTTAAAAGGAAATGGGAGAGGATCAAGGTAATGTGAGCCCACCTAAAGGAGGAACCATGAGAGACTTGTCATTTATGATCCAATACCTTGATTCCATTGTGTTCTTCAAGCTGTCATAGAAGAGGTGTCTTTCTCATAGCAGAGCGTTAGTTCATCTTCCATCACCGTCCCCAAAGGGTAGGTCTACATGTCAATTTATAGTCGAACACTTCGATGGTAGCACCTAAGAAGATCGTTGAAGAAAACATCATTTGACGTCACATTGGGTGTGCAAGTGTTTTTGGGCCACATGTAAGCCTGCGCACCCACGATTCTTCCTTTCCACCATCGCCTTTGTGTTCATTAAGATGGACATTGTAGAAACCATCATTTTATATCGCATTGGGTGTGAAATGGTTTGCACGTTGTAGGTAATCTTGCACTCCCGTAGTTCATCCTTCATGCTAGTGCCTAGATGATTTTTTGGATGGTCACTGTGGAAACCTTCATTTGATGTCACATTGGGCACCCAAGAGTTTTCATGCCATAGGGAATATTTTACGCACCCCTTAATTCTTCCGAGAAACTCCCTCTAGCATCGCAGAATTATCCATTGATTCTCAACATGCCTTCGGTTTCTTTAAAAGTTACCACTCATGTCCCTATCAGAAATTCATCATCAATAATGATAATAGGTGAAACACATCTTAATGGTCTATTTAAATGAACTATTTACCATCATACAAATATTCATTCATGTATAATATGAAGAAAAGATATCAATTTTGACAATTCATGAGTAATATGGGATGGTTATCAAAGGAATAAATCCATACTAACATCATTACAATGGAGTGTATAGTTATTTTATTAATATTATTTTAATAAAATACATCCTTTTTCATAGAATCTAATAGATTATCTATATATAACTATATACATAAAAGGATATTAAATTTTATTGAAGATATATTATTTATCATCTGAATATATTAAAAGTTATGATTTCCCCATGAAAATCCATAATCAAATAATGTAATCTTTTTTGTTTCCATGTTAAATAAGAAGAAATATAAAGGATTGAAATTTTATGCTCGATAATAGTTAGAAAATCATAGAAGTTGTAATATAATTTTATGGAATCAATAAAAGAAATTATTAAATAAATCTGTAATATATTGAGTTTTGAGAATAATATTTCCATGTATTATATAAAAATAAATAAATTATTAGATATGAATAAATTATCTCATTATGATATAAACTATAATTTCAAACATCATAAATTTAACATTTCGAACTTCATAATCCCAATGATGGTATTTATATTATATGTTTTCTATAATGTAAAATAATTATTGATATTAATAATATTCTATTAGCCTTGGAATACTAGATATGTTTGTATATTATACATGAAAACCTGAGATAACACATGAATTCATTTTGATAACATTTTTCCCTTCCATTATATATATGAAAATGAAAAATATTATATCTATAAGTTTTATGGGGAGAGAAAAAAATTGAGATATCATATTTCTTGTATCGAGTAGTATATAATAGGAGTGTAGATAAAATAATAATTTCATAATTAATATTGAATGATTAATGGAAACACATGAAGTCATAAAAAAATAAAATTTTGAGATTTATATATGTATGGGAATAAATAGAATTATGGATTATATTAATTATTGATTGCATATTAATTTAATTTTTGATGTTAGGAATCAGAATTATCAGATTAGGGCATTAATAAAAGTCACATTATCTATTATCAAAACCATATTCAAGACATTATCATTTAATGGTAAGGGGTATACACAAAATCTTATAATGTTTATTTTCAAGAGACTTGTCAATGCATCTAGGGTATATATAATTTTGAGACCCAATAGTCACCTTTTATATAATATACATTCACAACAAGAGTGATCAATACCTTTCATAGCACTCCTTATGTATCCTCTTGAAGAATACAACTTATCTACACAAATATTGTGAAATGAAAACATCAATTTCATTCCCATTAAATAGGAAAATGTGGATGTCTAGGAGAACATCCATTAATCAAATTAAATGTTGTGGGGTATCATTAAAGTAAGACAATGTACCCTTATTAAAGAAATATTATAGAGTGGGTACATAAAATATGTTATATATTTGATGGAATATAGTAATTTTACATAATATATATTATATGTAAAAGACTAAGGAATGGTAAGAAAAATCATTCACCATTTATCATTAAGAGTGTGTGAATATTACAAATCATATCCCCTATGAGTTTCTCACCATGCATGAAGTCTCGGGACCAATAATAAATTATTAGGGTGGTGATAGAGTAAATTCTCTTCTTTTCCATTTTATTGTGATTACACCTTGGTTAATCTCTTCCATAGCCAAATCTATTATCCAGTATCAATACATTGATGCATTTTCTAGGAAATTACACACACTTTTACTTTACTAAATCATTGGATAGTTTTTTCACCATGGAAAATATAAATATTGAATAAAAGAAATATGGTATTGGATAAAACTACTGACTTGTCAATTTTTTGAATTTCATTAGAAAAAGGGAAAAATTATTCTTTGGAAATGTATTCATCACCCAAAATTAAATAGGTTATGATTACAACATGAATGAAAAATAATGAAAATTAAGATGGATAACGCCAATAATCTATTGGGTATCAATTAAATCACTAAAAATTAAAAAATATAGCTTAAAATTACATAAAATACAACGAACAAAGTCATTTCATTTTTAGTATGTAGACCAAATAAAAAAACCAGGTGCCTATTACCAGATATATTTAAAATAGAGAAATTTGAGATGGAAAATGATTAAATATTGTCCAAAAATTATCAAATGTAATTTATCCTCATGTGTTATTAATATGTAATTATTATCACATAATTGGAAACATTAATCACTTATATTTTCAATCATACTCATCATCAACGCACTGTTTCTGGATGAGTTCTTTTGATTTCCCACATCAAGGGTTTATAGTTTTGATTTTTTAAGTAGGTTAATATTAGAAATGTTCATATTATTTATTATACCCCATTTAAATCATTATTGGTCATGAATGATACTTTTCATTATTAATTGTTATAATTTATGATGTTTAAATATTCTTTGATGTGTGTTTCTTTCATTATCCATTAAAATATTTTTTTTAAGAAAACATGTTTTATTGTTCTTTGATGAAGGGAAGGTGTTTCTTTAACTAATTAATTAGATAATGATTAAAAATCTCCAAAAAAATTATTATTATTAAAAAATCTATATTATATTCTTCTTTTAATTATCTTCTTATAGTCATTCATGTTATAAATTCAATGTATTTGTAATGTTGGTAGTTTAATTTACCCAAAATTGATCATACCCTAACTTAATGAATACTAAAGAGGTTTTTTTGTTGTAATATTAATAAAACAACGTAATAAGGATTATATTTAGTGTTTTTTAGAGTTATATATCATAATTATAAGGTATTATATATCATTTTACCTATAAAAAACATGAAACAATTTGAATAAAAAAATATCCCCAAATCATGATTATTTTATAGGATTAAATTTATAAGGATAATTTGTTGATCAAATGAATATAGATTAAACTAATTTAATTTAAAGAACCATAATTTTATAATAATAAAAAATTTACCCCTTTATATGATCATTATATCAATTTGTGTAAGGTGATGACAGAAAATAATGTCTTATTTTATAGAAGCATTAGTCAATACAACACATGAGAAACGATTTTGTTTTTCATAATTGAAGGGTTATAAAAAAATGTGACCATAATTTTAATTACATAGTAAAATCATCGAATATAAATTTAAATTATATAATTATTATATTTCTACTAGTATAAATTTGAAGGAATAAAATTAAAAATAATTGGTAATTAATAATACTCATATCAAGGACTGGATTTTTCTTTGTAAGTATCAATGAATTTAAAGGGAATATGCTAACAATGAGTTACTAGGAAATTATGTTCAAATAATAAGGTTATTTGGGCATTAATGTGGTAGAGTGTAATGTTAAAATTCTAATGTGTTTCTTTTCTGGATGCGGTGAAGGTGCTTACCTTTTATATGTGAGGGGAAATATGGTTTTGAGAGTAACCCTTACCTTTTCAATAATGTATCATTATTATTGAAGTGTTAAAGGAAAATAAATTAATTAATAGTTGAAGGAAAATAGGGTTGATTGAAACTAACTTCAATAACATTCTTATGAGAACATGTTTAGTTTTTTTTTGAGTTTTCATTTTTAATTTTTATCACATATCACAATTTACTTTTACCTTAGTAATTAATTCATAATCTATGTAATTTATTTTAATCACCAACAACCAGATTTAATATTTTTCATAATTTTTAACATATATTATATATTTTTAAATAATTTTTTGAAATAATTTTTTTAATGGTGTAAATAGGATATTTACAATAAATAGGATAAATTGTAGAAAAAAAATATTTGAAAAATATTTTTTTAATACATAAATTTATATATTGTATATTTAATTTCCATATTAAATTTAGTAACATGAATTTTATTATTATAAAAGAAATAAATCTTACGAGACATAGAATGAAATACAGAACCTAATATCCTTTAAGTATAGATGATATGATAAAGAGATCATGAAACTCTTTTTACGTTAATGTAACATTTTATATTTTTTATAAACTATTTCTCATATGTTTTCTAGGTTTAATTAATATTTTAAAATGAATAATATTGTTCTTAATTTCATATTTTATTACTTAAAATAGTTCTATTCTTATAAGACACTCTTATATAATGGAAAATTATTAGAAATTATATGTTATATGAAAAATTTAATTTTCAAAAAAAAAACAATCCTTTGTAGGGAAATATCAAAAATTCATTCGAAGATAATTTCTATAAGATTAATTATAAAATGAAATTATTTTTTTGAATTTAAATATATAAAATTTTTATTTAAAAAATTTATTTGAAAAATGAATTCTTTTATATACATATTTTTAAAATAGTTAATGATACATTATTTACATGATAAAACAGAGTCTCAGGTGTTGTGTTCTCCCTCAGTAATTAATTCCTTCTATGAAATTATTGTATATGTCAATTATTTATTATTATTATTTAATATTTCATTATATATTCATTTTGATCATTGTTTCCACTATTAATTTATGATTTCTCAAATGGAATTTCAATATAGGAGTTTTGCAGTTCTACAAAACATTCTACCAAATTTAAATAATCGACATCGGCTCATAATTATATGAAAAATAGATATCCAAATCTATTCCCACTAATTAGAGAAAATTTGTTGGATATAGAATTTATTTCATAAATAATGTAATTTGGAATATTTGATGTACTTTAAAAAGGTTATTTGTCATAACCAATCTAATAGCTACAACCCCAATTCATTCTAATATTTCAAAAGGCCTATTGTTTCTTGGGACTAAAATATCCTTTTTACATAATATTAAAAATCCCAACAATGTTGAAACCTTGAAAAAAATATTATCACCAACATGAAATTCCAATTATTTCTATTGACTTTTTAATGAATAATTTTATATTCTACGATGCTTAAATGTGATTCTATAATTTTCTTAATTTAACAATCTTATCCTTCGTGAGTTCTATGCTATGTAATATTTATTATCCAAAATCATCCCAATGGTATTGAGTGTGAATCCTCGTACTATAAAATTAATCATATAGTGCCACCTAGATTATCAAATGGATGATATTATTTAATTAAGATTATAATAGTAGGTTTATTATAACCCCAAATACATTTAAATTTAATAAAATATGATATCAACATGTATTATAAAGTCTGGATAGTTTTTTTAGACCCCACATAGGTATTAGTATAATTTTAGTGATAAAATATGTATCACTATTGATAAAAAATTTAAGAATATTTTAGAAATTATAGCTTAATTGTGGATCATGGTCAAATAAAATGGACATTGGTTCCCCAGGAAGACTTATTATTTCCATTATATTGAGAGAAGAAAGATTAAAAATAGATAAACCTTATCATATCACTAATTAATGATAATACATATAATTATAATCAATGATGACCCAAATAAAATTGTCTTTCCCATGAGTATTTTGGTGTCTAGTGAAAAGGTGCAATTTAACATTTTCCCACATCAATAATGATATATGTAGAGGTTTCATTATTTCATTAAGATGATGATTCTTATAAATTAGTGGCTTCAATATGATGTATCAGGACACATAGTCAATAACTTCCCACTTCAATGTACCCCACGAAATATTTTATCTTCAAAACCAATGCATATATTTATTACCATAGTGTATGGAGAATTTGATATATGTTCTTCAATTTTCATTTCCCTTTCAAACGGTTTTATAGTTGGGATAAAGAAAATCTTCCCCAAAATAAATAATCTATATTTATATGTGAATTATTCCAATTTATGATAATTAACTACTTTAAAATTAATTTGTTTGATCAAATTATCTTACAGGGACTATATCATCATTTCTAGTAAGGATGGTTTTTAAATTTCATTGAAAACGAATAATTTCTCCACATTCCTAGAAACCAACCTAAAACTATTTACTATATATTTATAAATAATTTAATTTTTATTACTCATCTTTGTTAGAACATTATATACAATTTTTTATATCTCAGGGTTATAATTTATTAATAATTTATAATCCTTGACTAGTTCAAACCATTTTTGTTGACTAAAATTAATCTCATTCTGGTAGAAGATATACTTAGAACTCTTGTGTTCCATATATATCAAACGTCATACACTGTATATGTAGTGTCTCTATAATTTAAAATTTTTCTATAGAAATAACATCATGATCATGGGTTAGATATTTCAATTAATTAAGTTTAAATTAACTTCATATGTAAATAATAATTACATCATTATGCATAAAGATCAACCAATACAATATTTGATTCATCATAATAAATTAAAATTCTTTCAGTACCTGTTGGTCAGGCCAAAACTATTTCATTAATTAGTCTCCACTTCATCTTTTTTAAAAAATCCTAACATTTTATTAATTTTTTGGATTTTACCCCATTATGAATTAATATTTAAATGGATTGGCCAGCTGAGAAAAATCATTAATTTACCACCAATAGTAACCTACTATTCCTAGGGAAAATGAGATCTTGTTTATGTTCATAAATTTTTATCATTATTTTACTACATTTTTAATCGAGTGGTCAATATATATCTTATCATTGGATTAAATAATTCCAGAAAAGAGACATAATGTAGCAAATATTCACACATACTATACTTCCTATATAATTCATTATTTTGATAGTCCCCAAAAATATTTGAGAATTAATATCATTATCTTTATAGATCATATATTATATAACGATTTCATTAATTAGTATACACAATACGTTATAAATATACTCTTTAATTAATGTATTAGCCATATTTATAATGATATAAAGTGCATTAGGAAATGAAAAATGCATCACTATATACACATAATGTACATACCCTATTCAAAAAATTTTACTTCAAAATATTATCCTTCATCACACATAAATTATTATTACTTGAGGAGATATTGAAATTTGAAAATTATTTTAATCCTTGATTATTATCAAATAATTCAACAAATTATGGAAATTTGTTTTATTATTTATAGAGATTGTACTGATCTTCCTATAATTAATTCACAATATCATAGACTAATCCTTCATTTTTCATGAATAAAACAGTGGATACCAATAGATAAACACTAGGGTGTATAAATCCCTTATCACTCAACTACTATAGTTTTTCTATAATGAAAAATACTTTACTGGATCCATCCTATAAGTGGTTTTATATATTGGTTTTTTTAAGAATTATCTTAATGGATATCTCGAATTCTCTCTAATGTTGATGACTACGTAATTATTTTAGATGAACTACATTGAAATTTGGTACAATGATTAAGTACTCTATTCATTTGATACCTTCCTCATCTATTGATCCATCTGTTTCTTTTTATTACCCAAAATATAATTATATTGAGAATCTAGGGGAGGATTTGAGATTGATTAATCTGGTGAAGGTTCCACACTAAAGGAAAAAAATTAATTCATCGCCATAAATAATTGTCTTAACCTCTTAGTAATATTTATTTTGAAACAATATGAAATCAAATATTTCCTATGGGGAATATAAAATTTTACCTTTTTTATAATAACAAGTTCATAATATATGGTATGCATGTGAATTATAATTGGAATTGTTTTACATATCTTCATTTCTATAAAAACCAAAAAATTTATCTTAATTTATTACCCTATTATATGTGTTCTAAGGAACTATCTACATTTTAAAAAAACATGGTGGATATAATAGGTTGTGATGATGAATAATAAAATAAATGATTAGTTAAAATTAAGGAAATTACCAATGTACTTTCCACCACATCAATAAAGACTTTGACATTTGTTGTGGTAACTACAGAACCATTGCCCAACACCATTGGAATTTTCAATGTATAATTACCTTGATGTTTGGTTAATTGGTTTTCATAATTTCCCTACTCTATATATTTAAATCATTGATCATCAAAATATTTTATATTTCCATTTAATTGGTTAGCTTGATGGTATTTTCTAAAAACATGTAAAAAACTCACACTTTTATCATGTAATCCCCATCAATTTTGTTGTTATATTTATCAACTGTGTAAAGTTAAATCATTTTATTTTATATTTTTTCATATTTGTTTCCATTAAATATGAGAAATATTATTTTTCATATTATTTATAATGAAAATATATATCATAGAGATATACTTTTCATTATTAATGGTGTTTTGACAATATCTTCATATAATCAAAAATTATTGGAGAACAACACTTTTTGATGAGTCTATATTAACCCATTAATGAAATGATTAATAAAGATATCCAATATATTTAAATAGTTTTTGAAGTCCCCAAATAACCTCATAATGATAGCATCACACTCAAAGAATATTTTACTCTAAATGTTATTTAATATTGAGTAATGTCATTCCTTTTTATATCATTTCTCACAAATAATGAAGTTTTCCAATAATACCTCATTGAAAGTTCCACATTCCATGAAATTTCCCTCATATTCATTTTTATTATTTTTCTATGGATTTATGGTTATTCAGGTTATATATATACATAATTAGCATATAATAGAGATATTATGATTATGAAATATAAATTTTTGGAATGAGGCTTTCAGATATATTGATGTTATTTAAAGACTAATATTCTATTAATCATGGAATAATATGTGATCAAATAATTATAATATTCTATCATAATATTAATCAAGATTTTTTAAGAATTTAATGCATAGAAATTTATCATATGATCTAAGAAGAACATTGGGAGTTATTTTTTATACTTTAGATATTAATCTGTTCTATCAAATGATGGTTTATTCATTTCATGAATTACCATACTATTTTCAAAAACATTTCATTTTTTATAATGTCTAAAGATATAAGATATATATTATTATCCTTTTCTTGGAATTAAAAAATCTATTAGGAGTTCATTTTACTACTTAAATTTTGAAAAAATGATAATTAATAGTCCTTGTTTATAGAAAAATAAATGATTGTGGTGTAAATTTAATGAATATTGATATTAAACTTTTCATGAATGTATATTTATCGATGTTGAAAGTCTAGATGATAAATTAATTAGTTAACGATAATAAAATTTAGTGTAAATGATATTTTTTATATCATTTATTTATGATAACCTGATGTTCCTTTTAAATCCTCGTTGGTTTATAATTTTTCGGGGTTACCTTTCTCATTTTCATTCACATTCATGTGATCACTTTTCCTTAACTCTATACGTCATTATTTTGGTAATTAATATTTACTCCAAGTCTATATTTTCTTATCCTAATAGTGTTACCGAATTTCAAAACCTAGTATTTTTATTTGGTATGACATCAATAATTCCCTTTTAGATTATTTTATGTAGATGTTATATTAATAATTTAAACATTGTGGGAGAAAAAAATTATTTTCCATTGAGAAACATTTTATTACCAATATTATGTTCAAATGTTTAGTTCTATATTTATTCGATATGGGGTGGGGGATCCTACACCAGGAGATTAATGAAAAATACAATTTTTGATAGCTTATATGACATGCAACATAAAGATTAAATAAAAAATGAATAATTTTAATATATTAATATGGATTTTCAAATTTAAACAATGAATGAGTAGGTATGAATGTGATTGAAAAAATTATAAAATATAATTTTCATGGTATTACTCCAAATTAATGTGTTGATTAATTCATCAGAAATAAGATTTGATTTTTTTTGTTAAATTAATTTTCTATTTCAAAAATTAGTTTTCTTAAAAACTCTTGTTATTTATTTAATAGATAGGATAATAAAATATAATTCCTCCACTTTTGGAAATGGTATTTGATAAAAGGGATATAAGTTTTTAAATTAGTATTTTCAAAATTATGTTATTGTGTAATTTATATATTTTAGAGGAATGTTTTATTTTACAATGAATAGTCAAAAAAATATGAATTTTGTTGAATTATATATTTTATATAAACGTTTTTAAATAGTCATATTATATTTTAAATGAGTTTAATATGTAATTAGTTCTTTTTTTATTAAATATTATCCATATATTTCCCTTATAATTAATTTTATTCTTTTATTTTTCATAAAATAATTTCTATGCATATACATTTTTATGAAAAACCCCATTACACCTAGTATTGTGGATTTTATTTTAAATTAAATTATACACCTTAAGAGAATTTAATAGTGAAAATTCAATGTTATAATTTTAATTAAGAGGTATAAATATTTGAAATGGGTTCTTTTTAGGTCATTATGAATAGAAACCAGTGAAATTAATTATCACTATACTAAGGGTTAATCAGATAGTAAATGTTATAAATATACCATTATTAGTGAATAATGACGAAAAATGTTTTGGGTATCCAAAGGGGTGAAATTAACTTGTTGATTCTATGATCATTTCTCGAATTTTCATCCACTTGGTGTTATAAGTTATTGATTTTGACATTTATAAATATTAATTAAATGATAAAGGAAAAAAAGTAACATTCATGATTTTTAATAACTATAATATTTTATGGTAGTGTTGAAACAAATAATTTTAATTATTTATAATATTTTTAGTGATATTTAGTTTTAATGATATTTAATTTTTTCCGTCGTAATTTAATTATATTTTTCTAATGAAATAATTTCCATATATTCTGACACAATACTGAAATAGTTTTATTTTAATATATTTAAATAATAAATTTTTTTTTCTAAAACTATGAAATATAATATATTTTGTATGGATTATTATCACACCCCGACCTCAGACCCTTTTTTTTATTCTTCTCAGGGTCTCACATCATTGGACCTATTGAGTTTGGGTTTCTGTTTTGAATTAATGTTGATGTCTAATATTTTTGATAAGTTTTAGGTGGGTGCACGGGTACCGCATGGTTGGCGGTGACCACGCGGTCGGCTCAGGTGCCCGTGCCACTATTCAATGTTTAAATTAAATAATGTTTTATAATAATAAATTGGGTTTAATGTTTTCCCCTTAATTATTATGGTGTAGTTATTATTATTATAATTATAAATGGATGCGGTATAATTTTCATAAATATTGTTAATGTTAAAAGGTTCTTAAGTGTTTTTAATTTTTTTACGGATAAATTAGTATTAATGTTACGATTATATAATTACTAATTTTTGTTATATAAATTTTCATTAAGAATTTGGTTATTAGTTTTATTAAAGTGGCTAATATAATTATTATTCTTTTTTTATTATTATTGATTATAGTATAAATTTTGTTTTAAAGCAAAAAAAAGGGAATAGAAACCCTAGGGGGCGTCCCCCCCATTCTCCTCTCATTCGCGGCACAAACCCCCCCCCCCCCCCCCCACCTTCTGGTCGCGCGCGACGCCAGCCTCCCCCTGTTCTCCTGAGTGCGGAACCCCCTCCCCCATTCTCTGGTGTTTTTCCTCGCCGTCCCGGCCTCCCTCCGTCTGGCCTGCTCGCGCTCGCCGTCCCGGACCCCTCTCTGTCTGGCCTCCTCACCCTGCTACGGCTGATGCCTCCCGCTTCGTCCCGGCCTACTCGTGCTCGCCGTCCCGGCCCCCTCTCCGTCCGGCCTCCCTCACAGTCCCGGCCCCCCATCTCCTTGCCGCAACCTCCGGGAATGCTGACCCCCTCTCCCGGCCGCGACTACCGTGAAGGCCACCCTATCTCCCTGTTTGTGCAACCCCGCTCCATCCCGGCCTCCCTCCCTATCAGTGCTTCTCACCTCCGGCGCAAACCCTGGGTAGAGATTTCTGCCTCCTCGTTTAAGTTTTGGTTCTTGTTTTTTTGGGTTTTTAGGTTTCCAGCAGTTAGAGTGTTAAATTGGGGTCTTAATTTGTGGTTTAATTTTTTTTAATCTTATGAATTAGAGTATATTTTGGTTCTCTTGTCGTGCGGATTGGACATGGTTGATGCTTTGCACCGAGTTTTGGTGTTTTGGCACTAAGGGAGGTGGCTTCGTGTATAAACGATGTTTTCTGAAATAATTTTCATGTCCAATTAATTTAGCATGTAATTCAATTAAATTGTTTTCTGCGAACTTGGTTTTGACGAATGTTTAATATGATTTGATTTATTTTTGTAGAATGTTATGTGATATCGAGTGACTTCATTGATGTAAACCCACAACGTTTCATTTACTAGTGTTTTATGAACTGTGCACCTAGTTATTAAATGATGCAGGGGCTGTGTTTTTCTATTTGGATATCGTTTCGGTGTGCTTTTGGCCTTAGAAGAGGTTTTCGGGTGTGTTGTTGTTTTATGTTGTGTTATATCTTTTTAGAATGTTTTATAAGTGTTGTAGATGGTTTATTTAATTTGTATAATGATGCGATTCATGTTTTGCAATGATTTTGACGTATGAGTGTGTTTGAAGTGGCGCTATGATATAGTTTGGGTGTGTTTTGATTGTGTAAATTTTGTGGTACTAATTTTGATGTATTGCATAATTTGTCCTTTTAATTTATTACATGTTTTGTGGAGTGCGCAGGACCCCGCTACGATGGTTTTGGGCCACGGGTGTCGAGGTACCCCGCATTCACATGCATAAAGTAAAGTATATATATATATATATATGTGCAATGCACCTATGGGTTTGTATATATATATATATATAAGTGCATGTGTGTGTGTGCGCCAAGTGTCAATTCGAGTGGTCGTCGGTAATAATGACATGATTGAGGTAGGTTTCCTATGCCCATGCCTTTAGTTTGAATTTCATAATTGCATGCTTTCTTTGAAAATATTTTTACGTATATGTATGTTATATTTACATGTTATGAAATCTGGTTGCATTCGCTAACAACAGTTATGAATTTGTTTTGGAAAAATGTAATGTATTACAAATGCCATTTGGACCTTCATAAATTAATTGCATCATTTTAAGAAAGTGTTCAAGATTGTTTTTTTTATATATGTAACATGTAGATTGTTAAATTGGGATTTCTAAAAGGTTTTGCAAAGAGTTTAGATGATTATATGTGCAAAAATTAAAACTATTATTTGTGAAACCATAAAGCCTGTTTGGCCCATTCGGAATGGTTTGTAAAATTGGAAAAAACCCCTCCTAAGGCAAACCCCCTTGGTTTTAGAAAATGACTTGTATGTTGAGTGTACGAATATGTGCCTAATATTAGGGCTTATGCTTTATGTAATGTGAAATAGGGGAATGCGCTGAAGGAGGGAGAACAGTGGTGAGAGGTTTAGCGAGTTTTTAGAATAATGAAACTGTGATGTTCATTTCTTTTCTTTTGATAAAAGCTCACCACCTTTTTGGAATAGAGCACAATGGTAAACCCGGGTATCTAGGTGGGTGACCAAGACTAGTACGCTAGATGACACGGCAGGGGTTCTTCCCGGTTTGTCTAGCAGGATTGACGCAACAACACTAACTAAACATATGAATTTATGAGGGTCGTGGCCTTCTATGCCACGTTTTCTGAGGGTCGTGGCCTTCTAAGCCACGTTTTCTGAGGGTCGTGGTCTTCTAAGCCACATTTCACCGAGGTACGAGGTCTCTAGGTTCCCAATTATTCTAGCTACCTATAGGGATTTCCCATGGTGCTCATTTGTGACATGCTACTAGCGGTGTAACTCTCTTTTCAGTTGTTTCACACTTGATGTTTTTAATCCAAATTGGTTTCTTTTCATTTGAAACGTCAATGCATGCTTGGAACCTAATTTGAAAATGTAGTGGGAGTGAAATGATTTATTTGAAAATGAAAACTCGTTACTTGGATTTGGAAAGAAAGAAAACATTATTTTATTATACCTTATTTTTCAAACTGGCATGATTGGATCTCTTACTTAAGGCAGGGGCATAAGACGTGGTTATATTTTGGATTTCCTACTGAGCATCTCGGTTCTCACGCCTACCTTACTTTTCAGTTGTAGGTTTCAGTCTTGGATCGCTCTTGGGAGCGAGTGTAGTTGATGTACCGTGGTGATCCACGGGGTCACCTGAGGTATGTCATGCTTTGTTTATTCCTTTTTCCACTGCCACGTTGTTCAGTTTTTTTATTTACCTGCTTGTTTAGTTTATGTTTATTCATCCTTGTCTTGGGCTAAAATCGTTCCCAACTGGTTTATTTTGATGCCCGGCACTAGTTGCCAGCCCGTGGGGATCGAGAACGCCCTTCGGGCCATGTCGCGGACTGGGTCGGGCACCGGGTCGGATGACGCACCGGCCTGGTTCGTGACAAAATGGTATCAGAGGCAGGTTCATTGTTATTTTGGGTGTTTGGTAGACAATGTTTAGGACTCTCGGGACTCGGGAGGTAAGTGTGGGAAGAGCGTCGCGAACTCTTGCTCGCACTGATTCTCGAGTTACCAGGGTAGTCCGGGATTTGAGTCTTCTGCTTTTGTTTTGGATTGAGGAATGACAAAGGGGATGACTCAGTGTCACGTCGTGACCTCACATGGAGTAGTGACCCATGTGGAGTCCGAGTGCATGGTTTAAGTTCCTCCTAGCTGTTGAAGCTTACTTGGGTCATGGCTCACTACTATGTCGCTAAGTTGAGGGTGACCGCTAGTTCCTCATTTCGATGTTTCGTTATAAGTTATGTTTTGTTGCTTCTGGTAAGTGTAAGTGTGCTTTTAAAAATGAAAGTGGGCTTTGAAATAAAAGAGTTTCTATAAAATGGTTTTAAATTGGTAACGTTGGTTTTTTTTAAATTAAGGGATATTTGGTTTGAAAGTTAGTGTTTATTTGGAATTGGTAAAGGGTGGCTTGGTGTGACCCTTGGTATTCTTTATGGAGGATCACGTGTGTGTGGATATGTATGAAAAGTGTGTGAGACACTTGTTTATGGATGATGTGGATGGACACATATGTGATGATTCATGGGATGCCATGGGTTAGTTTTTGAAATATAAAGGAATTGGAAATTGGTTTTTCTCCGACAAATGGATTTTTGGCTTGTGAAAAGTGGCTTTTGTTTTTGAAAAATGACCTTGGGATAATGCAATTTTGAATTTTTGTATGAAAATTGTGTTTTTGAAAAAAAAAGGATTTTGGTAGTATTTATATTTGTTTGACTTTCAGGCCGATTTTCTCGACATTGGGTATTCTATTCAATTATGTTTTGGCATGATGCCAGTTTTGGTTTTATGCCCTATGCGTTGTTCAGAACGTGTCGCCCAGAAAAGTATCCAAAAATTGTTAACGAGTCGTACCCAGTTCTTGCTCGAATCGAGTGTTGCTTGTAAATTTATTTAGTCTAGGTTTGTTAGAAATGGTTGTGTGGTTGGTTGAATTAGAGTGTCTTCGGGTTGTTGGGAACTCCTGAGGTTGCTAAGGTTTGTGCCGTTTCAGTTTGAAGGTCCAGTTTTAGACCAGTGGAGGTAGAATGTCTTACTGTTGTTGGAGTTTGGGGTGCGGTTGGTGGTGATCGACCTTCGTAAGGGTCCTTCATCTGGTGAGGGGCACATGCCTGAGGAACCCCGCCTATAAGAATCTATCCTCGCAAGCTCTGTCATCTAGTTCATCATACCAAATCTTGATGTTTCATCGGTATGGCATGTTCAGGAATTCAATGATGTCTCATTGCACCTCTTTAAAAACATACCGCCATTTTGGTCGTTTGAGTCATCAGGAGGAAGGAGTCAGGAACTAAAGGATGGAAATACCTGACTGTGAGGCAGAAGATGCTTCGGCAATCAGAGCCCCAACCACAGGTTTCGGGGTGGAGCTCGCGCATAGTCAGGAGTTGCAAGGGGTGTATGTAACCTCAGTCTGGAACTTGTTCTCAACTTTGGGATGAAAATATACAATGATTGATTGTTCTGTTCCTATCGTCGTCATAAGCCCACTCTTGTCGTGGTAGTTTGATGAACTCATTCTACCTCAATTCAAGCGGCACTTCCTTCTCCTAGGATGGTTTCTAAATCGTTTGGTTTCCTCAAAGGGTGTTGGACCCATGAATAAACGGACCCATCCTGATTGGGGTTTTGGTCTCAATTGTGTTTGTTTGGGGGATGTTTGGTTTCGTGAAGTTAATGGGTGGTTTTTCTGAGCCCTACCTTGGTCCGGGCGCATTTCCTTGGGCTTTCCTTTAGGGTGTTTTGGTCTTGTAGGGGATTCCACCATCCCAGAATTCTGGTGTGCCGGTTTTCCCCACAATGGTTTTAATCCTAATGGTGGAACTGTTCTGTTGGCCTTGAGAAAGTGGGTTGAGCTCAGGCTAGGGATTCCCTAGTCTCCGTTACGGCTGGTAATCCTTTTCTTTGGTCGATGTGAGAAGTGTTGAGTTAGTTTCTCATCCCTAGGAGACTGGGTTGTTTCTTAGAAAACTTTCTGTTTAAATATCTCTAACGTGTTTTTCGGTCAGTGTGGTGAAACTGAATGTTTTGGTTTGGGAGTTCCCACGTTGCCCCCCCCTGAGGGTGGTGTTTCAGGTCTCAAGATTTTCGTATTAGTGGAATTCTTGTGGTGGGGAGAACCCTCTCGTGTTCTCCCCTAATTCTTCTGGGGTTTCTACTTGAATTGGTTGGGTGTGAACTGTGTTGGAAATGGTCACCAGAGGTTCTCAGTTTCCTTTGGTTTTGTCTGGGCATGGACTTGCGTTGTGTTAACTGTTGGCTTGTTGACTTTCTGGGGGCAGAAAGTGTCTGTGGTGGGGAGAATTATCACACCCCGACCTCAGACCCTTTTTTTATTCTTCTCAGGGTCGCACATCATTGGACCTATTGAGTTTGGGCTTCTGTTTTGAATTAATTTTGATGTTTAATATTTTTGATAAGTTTTAGGTGGGTGCGCGTGTACCGCCTGGTTGGCGGTGACCACGCGGTCGGCTCAGGTGCCCGTGCCACCATTCAATGTTTAAATTAAATAAAGTTTTATAATAATAAATTGGGTTTAATGTTTTCCCCTTAATTGTTATGGTGTAGTTATTATTATTATAATTATAAATGGATGCGGTATAATTTTCATAAATTTTGTTAACGTTAAAAAGTTCTTAAGTGTTTTTAATTTTTTTACGGTTAAATTAGTATTAATGTTATTATTATATAATTACTAATTTTTGTTATATAAATTGTCATTAAGAATTTGGTTATTAGTTTTATTAAAGTGGCTAATATAATTATTATTCTTTTTTTATTATTATTGATTATAGTATAAATTTTGTTTTAAAGCAAAAAAAAGGGAATAGAAGCCCTAGGGGGCGTCCCCCCCATTCTCCTATCGTTCGCGGCGCAAACCCCCCCCCCCCCCCACCTTCTAGTCGCGCGCGACGCCAGCCTCCCCCTGTTCTCCTAAGCGCGGAACCCCCTCCCCGCCTTCTCTGGTGTTTTTCCTCGCCGTCCCGGCCTCCCTCCGTCTGGCCTGCTCGCGCTCGTCGTCCCGGACCCCTCTCTGTCTGGCCTCCTCACCCTGCTGCGGCCGATGCGTCCCGCTTCGTCCCGGCCTACTCGTGCTCGCCGTCCCGGCCCCCTCTCCGTCCGGCCTCCATCACTGTCCCGACCCCCCATCTCATTGCCGCAACCGCCGCGAATGCTGACCCCCTCTCCCGGCCGCGACTGCCGTGAAGGCCACCCCATCTCCCTGTTTGTGCAACCCCACTCCGTCCCGGCCTCCCTCCCTATCAGTGCTGCTCACCTCCGGCGCAAACCCTGGGTAGAGTTTTCTGCCTCCTCGTTTAAGTTTTGGTTCTTGTTTTTTTTTTTGGGTTTTTAGGTTTCCAGCAGTTAGAGTGTTAAATTGGGGTCTTAATTTGTGGTTTAATTTTTTTTAATCTTATGAATTAGAGTATATTTTGGTTCTCTTGTCGTGCGGATTGGACATGGTTGATGCTTTGCACTGAGTTTTGGTGTTTTGGAACTAAGGGAGGTGGCTTCGTGTATAAACGATGTTTTCTGAAATAATATTCATGTCCAATTAATTTAGCATGTAATTCAATTAAATTGTTTTATGCGAACTTGGTTTTAACGAATGTTTAATATTCTTTGATTTATTTTTGTAGAATGTTATGTGATATCGAGTGAGTTCATTGATGTAAACCCACAACGTGTCATTTACTAGTGTTTTATGAACTGTGCACCTGGTTATTAAATGATGCAAGGGCTGTGTTTTTATGTTTGGATATCGTTTCGGTGTGCTTTTGGCCTTAGAAGAGGTTTTCAGGTGTGTTGTTGTTTTATGTTGTGTTATGTATTTTTAGAATGTTTTATAAGTGGTGTAGATGGTTTATTTAATTTGTATAATGATGCGATTCATGTTTTGCAATGATTTTGACGTGCGAGTGTGTTTGAAGTGGCGCTATGATATAGTTTGGGTGTGTTTTGTTTGTGTAAATTTTGTGGTACTAATTTTGATGTATTGCATAATTTGTTCTTTTAATTTATTACATGTTTTGTGGAGTGCGCAGGACCCCGCTACGATGGTTTTGGGCCGCGGGTGTCGAGGTACCCCGCATGCACATGCATAAAGTAAAGTATATATATATATATATATATATATGCAATGCACCTATGGGTTTGTATACATATATATATATAAGTGCATGTGTGTGTGTGCGCCAAGTGTCAATTCGAGTGGTCGTCGGTAATAATGACATGATTGAGGTTGGTTTCCTATTCCCATGCCTTTAGTTTGAATTTCATAATTGCTTGCTTTCTTTGAAAATATTTTTATGTATATGTATGTTATATTTACATGTTATGAAATCTGGTTGCATTCGCTGACAACGGTTATGCATTTGTTTTGAAAAAATGTAATGTATTACAAATGCCATTTGGACCTTCATAAATTAATTGCATCATTTTAAGAAAGTGTTCATGATTGTTTTTTTATATATGTAACATGTAGATTGTTAAATTGGGATTTCTAAAAGGTTTTGCAAAGAGTTTAGATGATTATATGTGCAAAAATTAAAACTATTATTTGTGAAACCATAAAGCTTGTTTGGCCCTTTTGGAATGGTTTGTAAAATTGGAAAAAACCCCTCCTAAGGCAAACCCCCTTGGTTTTAGAAAATGACTTGTATGTTGAGTGTATGAATATGTGCCTAATATTAGGGCTTATGCTTTATGTAATGTGAAATAGGGGAATGCGGTTAAGGAGGGAGAACGGTGGTGAGAGGTTTAGCGAGTTTTTAGAATAATGAAATTGTGATGTTCATTTAATTTCTTTTGATAAAAGCTCACCACTTTTTTGGAATATAGCACAATGGTAAACCCGGGTATCTAGGTGGGTGACCAGGACTAGTACGCTAGATGACACGGCAGGGGTTCTTCCCGGTTTTTCTAGCAGGATTGACGCAACAACACTAACTAAACATATGAATTTTTTAGGGTCGTGGCCTTCTAAGCCACGTTTCACCGAGGTACGAGGTCTCTAGGTTCCCAATTATTCTAGCTACCTATAGGGATTTCCCATGGTGCTCATTTGTGACATGCTACTAGTGGTGTAACTCTCTTTTCAGTTGTTTCATACTTGATGTTTTTAATCCAAATTGGTTTCTTTTCATTTGAAACGTCAATGCATGCTTGGAACCTAATTTGAAAATGTAGTGGGAGTGAAATGCGTTATTTCAAAATGAAAACTCGTTACTTGGATTTGGAAAGAAGGAAAACATTATTTTATTATACCTTATTTTTCAAACTGGCATGATTGGATTTCTTACTTAAGGCAGGGGCATAGGACGTGGTTATATTTTGGCTTTCCTACTGACCATCTCGGTGCTCACGCCTACCTTACTTTTCAGTTGCAGGTTTCAGTATTGGATCGCTCTTGGGAGCGAGTGTAGTTGACGTACCGTGGTGATCCACGGGGTCACCTGAGGTATGTCACGCTTTGTTTATTCCTTTTTCCACTGCCACGTTGTTCAGTTTTTTTTCTTTTATTTACCTGCTTGTTTAGTTTATGTTTATTCATCCTTGTCTTGGGCTAAAATCGTTCCCAACTGGTTTATTTTGATGCCCGACACTAGTTGCCAGCCCGTGGGGATCGAGAACGCCCTTCGGGCCATGTCGCGGACTGGGTCGGGCGCCGGGTCGGATGACGCACCGGCCTGGTTCATGACAATTATTATATTCTATTTTTAGTTAAATATTATATATTAGGGATATGTGAAATTTTAATATTAAAATTCTTTTGTTTTAATCCTATTTTAAATATCAAATTATATTTATAAATCCATAATTCACATAAATGATATTTTATAATAATGAATATTTTATTCAATGATTTTAAATTCATAAAAATTATATCATGTGAAAAGATATTGGGATATGGTTTAAAATATCAATTATGCGCAATTTATTTTCCAATTTCCATTTTATAGTTACAATCATGGCCCTAATGAATAAAAAACATTATTCCATTTTTAATCATCAAAATTTGAAATCGCGGTTTAAAACCAAAATAAAATGTTGAAAATATTAACTAAAGTTATACAAATTTTCATTTACGAGAATATTTCATCCTATTATAATAATATAATTGGAATATATCATTTTTATACATTTTCAAGGATATGTAATTTGTATCAATTTAAAACATTTAGAAATTTGAAGAGTGACCCTCTCCTCACTTATAAAATGGCATCACTTTTACTCTTTTTTTACATCGAAAAACATTTTCATTGAAAAATACCTAAATAAATATCATCCTCAAATCCTATAGAATTTACATAAGCCTTGTTTTAATTATAAAACCATCACAGGTGTCTATTGATGAAAAACTAAATAGGTTTTATGATGAATAGGTATAATCATTAAACTTATTTTTTAAAAATTTATTTTTCCAACTCCTTCAAATATTTTTTACCATTATGAAATAATAACATATTTTTCTTATATATATTGAGATGTTGACATTTTTGTGGTATAATTTATATATGTCACTTGTCATCTCCCAATGACTAGTATTTATAATCCTGAGTTGTGATCATCCATCATTTGAGTGCCTCTATTAGTAATTCTTTGACTGTTCGATTTTTTTTTTGAATTTTGATAAGGGAATTCACAATGTAGTGTATTTTCTATGTTTTGGTGAATGTATGGGTATTAATTTGGTGATATGGATTCACTATCGAGTCCAAGTTATGATATATAGGTATCTCGGCAATTTAATGGGTCATCAATGATGTTTATATGTGTCTCTAATGTAGCCCACTTCTGGTAGTTTGTTTCTACACAATGGAGGGATCTACTAAAATGTATGTGATCGAGGGGTGGTTTTTGTTTATTTATATTATTTTTTCAAACTTATGGAACAGTGGTGGGTTGTTGGGTGGAGCTCTTTATATCCTTTCCAAATATGGGAATGGCTATATAATGGATCGTATAGGCTGGGTTGTGTGTTCCTTGGTGTCTCGAGTGGGTATGGTGTGGTGTCCATGGCTAAACCACATCATTTACCTAGGATAATATGATTTGGGAGAGGTTTGTTGAAAGATTTCCATGGACGGTTGACCATGTTTGACAACTATATGTAAATAAGGGTTTGTGATGTTGCATGGATTCTATGTGATATAGTCCTAGGGGCCTATTTAATGGTGTTATGTTTTAAAGTCTATGAATAAATACCAAGACACCCCTATGAACAACCATTTAATCTGATATTATTTTCCAAAATTTAGCTTCCCATGAGTATCCTTTGAATTCTATTGAATCCCACTAGATAATTGATTCAAACCTGAGATTTTGGAGATCAATTATATGTGTTTTTAGTAAATTATTTAGGTCATCACCTCTAGAAATAAATTTATAATTCTTAGTAACGTGACGATCTTATTCGGTTCATTGGTTTGAGATAAAAAAAATACAATATTTGAAATCAAATCAAATTTTCTTAATGATAAATATGGTTTAGGAGGTTTTATTTTAAAAGGGGGTTTCAATCATGTGATGTGTTGAGAAAATTCATGTTAGATGGTTTTGGTTAAAAATGGATTTCTAGGTATGGAAGAAGTGATAATTTATTGTGAAATTATTTTTATGAAATATGAGAAAGATTATTAAAAGGTTTCACAAGAAGAGTACATTGGGATACTTGGTTGTTTCATAAAATGGATAGGTCCCTTAAATGTGTGGCATGCCACTAGAGCTTTTTTGATATTGATATTCCATTATGTGACTCAATATCAGATGGATCCACTATATTTATAGTATATGACAGTTTTATGTTCTAGTAATCATTCTCATAGGTTATATCCCAAATGGTTTTATTTTACTTTTATTATAGAATTTACCCATTATGGATTGTTGTAAGGTTGAATTGATCAATTTTTTATCTAGGTTTGTCCATTTATGGATTTTCTTGTGACCCTGTGATTTCCTATATATACTTTTCACATTCTTTTTAATGAGAGTATGTGTGTATTTTATGAAAAAAACTATAAGATGTTACGTATTAAAAATAGTTTTATATTATTAAAATGAATTATAAACTAATTTGCATAATTATATAACTATTTTATTTTTTAAATATTAGAAAATTTATAGATTCATTTGTGAAATCCTACATGGATTTTTTACCGGACCATAATTTTTCTATTTTTTTGAATTTGTTGTTGTGGTTTTTCATTAAATATTTTCAAAGGAAGGAATCATGTTGTTTTCATTTTTATCTTAGTTGTTAATACATTCATCATTGGGATTCGTTGGTGGTGAGGTATTTTCAAATAAAGTATATAGCTCTTTTCGTTTCCTATATTATCTTTCTTATTAATCCCTTTGTATCAGATGTTGAATGTATCATAGAAATTTTCTTTTTCTCTCCTTTGTACTATATTGTTTTTCTTTATTATGGATATAAATGAGGCATGTTTTATTTTAATTATTTTATTAATGTTTTTGGAAAACCATCTTGTGTGAGTTGATTAGTCATCCACGATTGGTTTATTATATTATGGTATTAGAGGATACCATGATAGAAGTATTATTACATTACCTCATCTTGGTTTAACGACTTTGGTGGACTAAAGTTCGGACCATAGATATTTTAACAGTAAGTGTGGTAAGTTTCTTGTCCCTTTAGCATCCATATATAAAAATTATTTGTCATGTATGGTTTGTTATTTTTTCCTTGCATGAGACATGGTGAATAAAGATATTTTAATATTTTATATTTTGAGATTATTTAATGTACCACTTTACATCATGAAGTCATTACATTCATTCTTATAATTTATTATTTCTTCAATATCCTGATTTTAATTGAATTTATTTCGATTTATAAAGTGATAATATGAGTTTATTATTTCACCATATGATGATAGGTTATTAACTTATGTTTATGAGATAATTCACCAAGATGTTATCATTGGAATTTGAGTAAGGAAGAATTGGGATATGTTCCAAAGGGAAAAACTCTTGTATATCATTATTTAGTTGGAACATAACTCTACAATAGTCAGACTCCAGGTTAGGTGCGTGTTAGGCATGAAGGATAAGAACTAGATCAGAACTCATAATTTTCTAAACTGATTCCAAGCATATTTTTTTGGGTGAATGGAATCACATGAATCCATGGAATTCCTTCAGTAGATTGAAAGAACCTTTCATTATTTAAGAACACTTAATGAATCTATGGTGGGATTTTCTATATATATTCATGAAAACATTGAATGAAATTTTTTGAATCCATCATGCAAGACAAGAAACAAGAGGACATAACATAGACTTCCTTTATGAAAAATTTTAACCAACTCTTTTTTATTGGAAGGATGAGTGTGGTGTAGACCACGGAATGATTATCGTTAAAGGAGTGGGAGTTTATGATAATTCATTATTAATGATATTTTTGTTAGTTAGTTTACCTAGAACCCATTATCAATAAAAATCATTACAATATGGGTCAAAGGATTGAGATGGGTTTGAGGGCCAATATTCGGTTGAAGGTATCATTTACATTCCTTCAAACCATTATGGATGTGGTTGAAAAAGACACTATGGATGATGCAGACAATGCTGTGTGGGTTTTGGTGGAGCTTTATGTGGTTGATATGTTGTCCAAGGTGTTTTATCCCGTCAAAAACAACACATCAAGGTTACTCAATTTTCATCCAAACTAGTTTCAGGGTCACCGATTAGACAGAATCGGGATGTTTACTATTAGTATAGATGAGGAGGACAAACTAAGACTATCTAAATGGAAACACACTAGACATTAAATTATTGTGCAAAATCTAATCATGTAAAACATTTTTATAAATGAATTTACAAAGAATTTAGGGATAGATTCTATCTCTCTAAGGGTTCACTGGTTCATTATGAATCATTAAAGGGAAGTGTGACTTTATCCATATGCCAAGGGGGCGGTTTAAGAATTTAATAAATATTAAGTAATAGGTGAGGAAAGACATATTTATAAAATGGATTATTCATGATAAGAATCGTATTAAGAACATTAATATATTATATGTATAATTTTTTTTACCCTCTATGGTATTAGATTTTTCGGCTACTGGTGATACTGATTCTTTTATAATGTCAAATTTTGGTAAATTTGTTTTCATTCATCGAGATCTTGTATTACTCTTATTGGATGTTTCCATGTGTTAGTAAATATTTATGAACAATGTTTTGGGTGTTCTACATGACGATTTATGATAACCGATCTAAAAATGGTATCAAAATTATTAAATCATGATCTTGATGAATTTAACCTAGTTATTGGAATTGAATGGTTGATTATCATGAAGTACTAGATTTAATTTTAAAATTTTCAAATTTTGTTTATATATCCCTATGGAGTAACTCATGACTTTTATGGTTTGTGGGATTCTTGGTCTGGGATATAGAGGCATGTCTTACCTTATGAATGGGTTATCTCAACAACCTTTTTAGAAGTGTTTCTTGATTCCTTTAATAGTCATTTTAGTTGTCCAATTCTTATTGTGGTGATTGTGTATCCAATTAATTTACTTATGATTTCTTATGTTTAAAACCATAGATATAGGTTGAGTTCACTATAGACCTACTCCTTGGTTTGATAGCCTTTCGTATGTCATTATATCGAATGGATCCTTTTTAGATAAAATATCTTAATGTTTAGTTGGAACATCATGAGGAAATCATATTTTTCAATATCAGTGTGTTTTGTTTCACTTCACCTATTCTATTTTCCTCGAATTAATATGCAAGCCTTATAAATTTCATATAATATCAAAATTTAAATTAGATTTCCATTATTAATAAGTATCTCATTCTAAGTATTTATGATCCCTTTTATTAACATAGAGGGGATCATTGGTTTTCTATGACTGAATTCGGACAATGTTACCACCAATTGAGAGTCTATAAAGATAATATACATATGATTGTGTTTAGAATATGATACATTTAGTTTTACTTTTTGTTATGGAATCCAGTCTTACCAATTCACCTTTCTTGGTTATTGAGGTGATGAACATTATTTTCATCAGTTTTTGAACTCAATGTAAACCATGTTATTTAATATTTTTTTGGCTGAAGAAATTTAATGGTAGAGAACCTAGATCACCATGATGATATCACATGAATCATTAGTGAAAATAATCTATAAAATAATATTTAAAAGAGTGAGTCTTAGATCCACTTAGAGAAATTTATGGGGCATTTTGTATCGATGTGGGACGTCTTAGTGGACACTCGAATGATACTAGTAGTTTTTTGTTTGGAGAATCCAAGAAATGTGTTTGATATTTGATCATACTGGGATAAAGCAATAATATAATTGGATTTGTTAAAGAATATTCCAATATCTTAGCTCTATTGATAGATTTAAAAAATTACCAATGGAATTTTGAATATGTGAAGGTATGGTTATCTTCAATTTCAGATCTAACTCTTCCAAAACATGTTTTAGGTGTTAATGTTTTCATTTATACATATAGTGTGCATTTGGTGAGTAAATTGATATAGGGGAAGCTATTGGTGTGCTATAGATATCTCTAGTTGTTCCATAATGAAATGAAATTCTATGTCATTAACCATATGTTTTTAGGGATTATGCATTCACTTAGAATGAAATAAAACAAATCTCTAGTTGTTTCGTTAATTAATTGAGCAAGAGAATAACAATAAATCATTAATAGAATTAGTGTAATTGTGGTCTATAATGATTTTGTTCTTTGAGATAACCTTATGATTTTAAAAGGTTGGTGGGAAGGTTTTATTAGCTTTAGTATAGAAAGAATTATAATTTTATAGGAAATTTCAACTCTGGTAAGTTAGATAAACCGATTTTCCACTCTAAAAAATAATAAATGGTGGGTAGAAGATATGAGAGTGGTGTTGGTCTCCAATTTATTCATTGTGTTTCCAAATATGTTTTAATGTTCTTATTTCTATGAGGATATATTTGATATATAGTGGAAACTTTCCTTTTTGGATTATAATACCTTGGACTAACAACATGTATCATGATTTTTTTAGGTGTGTTTTATTGTCTAGGAATTATGTGGTTTATTTCACACTATGTGTCATTATGCATTATCATAGAGGCTTTAAGGCATCATATAGATCCCACCATGATTTTATATGTTAAGGACCCATGGTTTCCTTCTTGATTTTATGAATTTCTAAAAAACGTGATGGGTTACTGGTTTAAACTATGTGTTACATATCATTCAAATATTGATGGTTATATAGAGCGAAAAATCAATGTTCATGAGGACATTCTATTTTCATGTGCGTTTATTTTATTGGTTCATAGTAAATCGTATTACTCTATTTGAAATTTTCTATTACAATTGTTATCCTGATTTTATTTTTATAGAACCCATAATATCATTTAATAGCTGGTCATGTGGATCTCCCTTATGTGGGGATGAGTTATTATAGTGGTCCTTAGTGATACAAACCATTGATGTAGATAAAATGGAAAAGGATCAATATATCCTAATGTGGTTGTTCATGAAAAAATTGGTTAAGAATTATATAAAGTCTTTCTTCTTTGGAGACTAAATCTTTGGGTTAGTGGATAGTTTTATCTCAGAATGTCACCTCACATGTGAAAATTATATTTTGGTAAGTAGGATACGTTGGCATCGAGTTTTAATGTCCCCTTTGAGATCACTGAACAGATTAAAAAGGCGGTGTACCAATTGGAATTTACATGGAACTAGATATAAATCCATGATGTGTTTTATATTACCCATATAAGGAGGTTCTAACAAGACCATTCACATGTGATTGAATGGGAGTTTCTTTATCTTAATACCAATACCATTTTTGGAGAACCTAATCTGATTTTGGATTCTTCTTAAAAATACTATATTGTAATCCAATAAAATTCTATTTGGTATATTGTTGGTTTGGATTTGATATCCATGATATTTTGAATCAAGAATTGTTTTTTAGGTAGTAGTGGCCTTCTACCATTGTGAGTCTAGGTTCTTTAGATCTTTCTTTTGGTAGAAATATTTTATCATTTGGAGATTATGACCTTTTTTTCATTTTCCTATAAGTACTATTAATACATATTAGTTATCATCCTTCATTTCGGTGAATTTGTGGTCAAATCCTAGAGTTATATTATTTCTTTAATTTTTATAGGGTACTTCCCTGTGGAGTGTATTGGATATTGCATGGTGAATGGTTGTATATGGTGTGGGTGAGCCTGCTGGACAATGTAGTATAAGTGTTGAGATGTTAGTGGATCATCCATTTTTAGGTTCATATGTGGTGTGGGTAGGACGTCACAACAAATTCCTTTTCAGATGGTTTGGTTCAATTTGGTATAAGGATATTCTATTGTGTAGTGGAAAAAGAGGCGGGTTTGGTGGTTTTTGACTATTTGGGAACCCTTATGACATAGTGATTGGATATTACATGGATTTTTTTATATCCATATTCATCATTGGCATGGTTTTATTGGGAAGAATGGATACATAGTGGGGGATACTTCTTATGTGTCTTGGGTTTCTATAGAATGGTTTCCTTGGATGTTCTATAATTATACTCCTGGAAAACCGGATCTAAACTAGTTTATGATGTTTTTTTGGTCAACATGGTTGGGGTCAACTACATTGTTGATATGTAGCTATATGGCATGGTTTGGTGGCTCAACACTATTATCGTATGGTTTTCTACAATAGTGTTATGTTTTACAGTCTTGGTATAAATATTGATACTCCACTCATAAATAACCCTTATTATAAAGTTTTTCCATGAAAATTAGATTCCCAAAAGGTCATTTTGATGCCATTTTGAGAAAATATTGGTTGGATTAAACCATGGACATCAGGAGGTCAATTCAACATGTTTTCAATATGTTCTTGAAGTATGTGTCTATATACATAGGTTCTAATTCTTGAGTTAATTTTGGATCTACTTCAATTCCTTAGTTTTTGTTATGAAACAATTTAATTTTATATCAATGTGTTTTTTTTGTTTTTTTAAATCGATTTTAATTAAAAAATGATTCTTGACAAGAGATGTGTTGTGAAAATTCATTTAGTGTGGTTATGGTTCTAAAATAAATTTTAAAGAAGGGAAATAATAATGTTTCACTATGATGATGTTCTTTATGAAATTAAAGAATGAATTTCAAATGGTTTTACTATCATAAAACATTCAAAACATTTGTATTTTCATGAACTGGACATGTTAGATTAGTATTTTTAAGGACATTTGAGGTTTTGTAATATTGACATATGTTTTTCAGACACACCATCAGTTCGATATATTATATGAATGGTTTTGTTTTCTTTTTATTTCTTATCAAAATTCACATAAGCTAGACCCTAAATGGTATTCTTTGTCATATTTGGTTCATTTTACACATGATATTATATATCATGCTCCAATATAACAATATTTTATCTTATAGTGTATCTATGGATAGTTTTTCTTAAAATCACATGTTTTATTATATACACATATCGTTATCATTTATTTTATAATATATAAGCTTTATATGAAAGGACATAGGATATTATGTTTTTAAAAAATGGGTTTATATTTTGAAAATTATTTGTAATAAATTTTTGTTTTAAAGAAATATCTAATATATTTCTTTATATTTAACTTTTTATTGATTCTTTAGTGAAATATTATTAGGTTTTTTTCTTAAACACAACTTTATTTTTTTGGAAGTTCATATATGTGGTTTAGTATGACACATGTAAAAGGAAGGTCATAATATAGTTCAAAAGATTCTTTAGGTTTTCACTTATTTTTCAATTGGATAAAGTGGTGGTAACATATGTCCCATAGAGTATAAAAATATTGTATTTTATAATTTTCCCTTAATGGGTAGTCTTTTTAGGTCTGATGGTTTATGTATCTCAGATATTTACTTTTCCTTCATCTTTGTAATCTATTATTATTTCTTGTTCTATTTTTACTTGAGGAATGTCTCAGTTTCTTTATTGCCTTCCATCTTTTGGATGATCTTATTTTGTGAATTTTTTAGTTATCCTGAATTTTTTGTGGATAATATCAATATTTAGCCTCAATATTTATTTAATGGAATGCTTACATAGTGTATATATTGAACAATTGCCTTGAAAACCAATGCAATTCATTTTATATCACCACGTCTCACAACCAGTCTTAATGATATATTTTATGTTTTAATATTATATTCAAATCATATTTTCCACTATATAAATATTATCTATGACATATTTTATTACCATTCAATACACTAGAAAATGATCATGTTGTTCATACGTACAAGAGGACTAACACATCCACAAAGTGATGTGATTCATTTTTCATCACCACATTAAATAGAATATATAAATACATATATATATATATAATTTTACAAATTGTTACATAATTAATGATATAATTATTATTCTATAAATATAATATAAATAATTTACTTCCTTTCAATATAACCGTTGATTAATGGAAATGTTACTCATTTATACATATGACATACCTTGTTCATAGTAGTAACATTTTTAGTTTTATCATAACTATCACACATGGTTTGTTATAAAAGTTTAATTTATGAATAATAACATAATAATTTTATTAATATTATTCTTGGGATGATGGATTAATGACATCCTTGACCATAGTCAACCGTACCAATTAATTTGTGATATATGAGCCAAATATCATTCGAAACCCTGACATGAGAGTAGTTGTTTATTTTATTTTATATAATCTTAGAAAATGATTAATTAATGGAATAATAAACATTAAAATGGATATCAATATTGTAAATAATTTATATAGGTGTATTATTTGGTATGATAAGTAATTCAAATGATGATTTTGGCTCGATTTAAGAGACCTTCTTTTATAAGAATTATTTTTAATGTTTTCCTTACACATGTTTCCAAATATGTCCATGTCCCTATAATATACTGGATACAATTATTATTAATTATTTAATTTATTTTAATGGTAATTTTGACCTTATTTTACTTACTTTAACAGGATTTATTAAAAGGAATATTTTATGGGATCATATAGGAGAGAATTTACATTAAAGACATCATTTTAAATGTTTATTGATTTATTTTATAAATCGATCTCATCGAGATATATATTCATTATATTATTTTATGGATCTATTTATTGGGTAATATATTAATTATAAATTAAATGTTATTTCTCATTCAAATTTGATTAAATATTTTTCAAAAAGGAATATTTTTAAATGTTTTATATAACACATTTTGACATACTATATATAAGAAAATAGAATGTTCTATTCTAACAAATACAGTGTCAATAGATCATGCACTTCCTCCATAAAAATTACTTTATGATTTTAAACTATTATTATATTACATGTTTTCATCAAATTAAAATAGTCTTTTCCTTTATTTTAGGTATTTTTTAAAAAAATAAAGTGGAATGAATATTTTTATGAATTGATGTTTTATCTTATAGTCGTAAGGGATACCATCAGAAAACAATTTATATAGTACTTTTTTGATTATTTATTTTGATTAACTTCCATTATAGTGGATCACATAACAGACAACATGTTAATATGACTTCACCAATATATAACTCTAATGAATTGGGTAATGCTTATGTCTCATGAGATGTTATATATGAGATTATGGAGATAAACTAATCCACTATAGGAATCTATCCACGTTGTGATATTTTACTCAAATTTAATTGTGAAAAATTATTTTTTCATGTTTTTGATGATATAAAATTTCTTATTATTCCAAGATCTTATGATACCATGTTCTTAATGATATTCTCTTATGTGATTAATAATTGTAAAATGATTTATGTAAAGTATATGATAAATAAAAAGGGTGAAATTTATGAAATTATTTGAGAAATAAATCCTAACATTTATATTATTTTAAAGGAAATATTATGTTTTTATTTTTACTTTAGGATTTCCTGTGAAAGGTTTTATGAAAATATCCTTAGAATTATGTGATATGATAAAAGATAATTTAATATCACCATGCAAGAAAAAATCAAGAAAAAATTATTATGGTATTACCATAGTTTCCGAGAAATTGATGATCTTTTTGAAATCTCCTCGGTTAATGATTTTCTAGTCATTAGCATTATCATGATTAATCATATTCAGGTGATCAATGTTTTCAATCCCTCCCTATAATTATTTTGGTCATAATGTTTTCTTCCATTCCCTTTTTTCACTTTCCACTACAATTTATTAATTTGGAAACAATGTATTTATTATTTTAGATAACCTGTATACTTTTTTTCTCTTTTTTAATGATGAAGTTATATTAACAATTTCTATGATATATGATCAAATTTTTTTAAAAATAGTAAATCATATATTACTAATCTCTATTTCAAATTATATAGAAACATTTTATTCAGGAGGGAGAGAATGTAACACCATAATATTTTAAAATAATATCATTACATTCAATAATAAATGAGACACAAAACAATGATGTAATGGAACTGATATTAGTATCCCATTATTAATTGTTATTTTATCACCATAGAATTAGATATATGGAATCACATCACAATGTACCAAATTGTATAATAGTATTGGTAAACTTGATAAATACATAAATAACACATTATAACTAAAAACAATAAATATAACATATTATTATCATCAAGTGCATCATTATATAATCTTGATTAACCGTTAATATCGATCATTATACTCATCTTAATGTCATGTAGAAATAGATACATGAATGGTTTGAGATCATATGATCAGTAAGGGTTTGTGTAAAATGGAATATGTCATGAATAAATAAGCATAATAAATATGGAAATGCAAATGAGTGAAACAATTTTCATTAAATCAATTTCTTTATAATTATAGGGAAGTCATAAAATATAATCAAATAATTCGACATAAATAATTACATGATTTTCAAATGTAACCCTATATAATATAACTAATAAAATAATCACATTGAAAATCAATAACAAATATAAAATGCGGTAATGAATAATTATTGACATATAAACCATACCATCAAGTCCTCATTCTATGAAATATTATTTAAATGGTTAAGGCCTTTGCCAAATACACAGGTTATTTTTTATAATAAAACCAACTAATGCATTGAGGGTATATAGGGGGACCTTTAAATTAGTTACAATGTGCAATTAATTACTCATATAATATGGGTGAAACATAATCAACACAAATATTCATTTTAGACAAACTATTATATGATATGTGTGTACTTTTCCCAATCAATTAGCATAATCATCAACCATTTTGAGTAATATGGCCAATGGTATAAAAATAGTACATCCCAAGAAAATGATCATAAAAAATTCAAATGAATAATAAGTATGGTATCATTACAACATATTACCAAAGGATCTTAGTTTGAAATAATATCTGTCATGTATGAATATTAATTTCATAAAATTTACAAAAAATACATTCATGAAAATAAATATACATTTATCAATGAAAATCAATATAAAAAAAGATAAATAAAAATAGTTACTTGTAAAATAATATTTGAATCATTTTATATAATCAATAAAACATTGACTGTTCAGGAATATGTGATATTTTTTCTCTTCCGTATTATTTAAGAAATTATTACTTTTTTATTTTCAATAAAATCCAAACTGGGGTTGTTTGGAAGAGGCCATGAATATTAAAATTATATATTTTTTGAAAAAAACTAAAAATGGGTAATAATAGAATAAATAAACCATTTTTATAATGATAGAAATATTTTTGAGAAATTTCATAGAAAAAAACTATTTTGGATGAAAAATGGAATCTGATTGAAGAGAGAAATGATGTTAGTTTTTCTTCAAAACAGTTTCACAGTCATTTTAGGTGTTGAAGAGTGGAAATTTTTTTATTACATCAAATTTCAATGAATTTTTTTTAGAATAATATATATATTTTTAGGATATAAATTTTAAATAATTCTTTAAAGGGGGGCTTAAACTTAAAAAATCCTAAATAATTGTGAGAATGTGTAATAAACTTTTACCACTCCGGTATCTCCTGAATCAGAATCCCTATTAATAAATATCAGAAAATTAAACCTAAAATAGTATGAGAATACTTAGATTAATTTTATAACATATCATAGGGAAGTAATATACACCAATGTATATAAATAAAATGTTTATATTGCATATGTCCAACATATGTAAAGGCCAGATGAGAAACCCTAACATTGTGTTCAACCACCTCAAAATGTTTATGGAAATACTATGTATTAAATATTGGATTAATATACATATTTTTAAGAACATTGATAAAATATTTCATACCATATATAATTAATTATATTACTTTATATCCTGCTTATTTACAATTAATTGTCTAGATCACTATTTTGGCTAATAATTACATAGTTTTTATGTATTTTTTAGTAATTTTGGTACATTTACATTGAACATGGATAAATAATATAAAAAAAGAACATATTATATAAATATTATATATATTAATTATACATTTATTTATAGTAATCTATAAAATATAAGGATAGAAATTGGATTACACTGTTCAGAGAGATGTTATGTTGTATGTATGCATAAACGTTATTCATAAACATATCGATTGATGGAACAAAAAAAACATAAGTAATAATTCACATTTATATAATAATTATTATATATATAATATGATTTAATTTAATTCATCTTTATTACCATCCATGTAATACTATAAAAAAAATTTCACTACACTATGTGGAAGTGGTCGTCCACATGAACAAAAGAGTGACATTATTACATTCCAACATATTACAAAGTAATTAGTTATATGATATATTATATATAAATAAATATGTTCATATCATAAATATCACATATATTCATTAATTGTTTCCTCACTAACTTTAATTTAAAGAGAAATAGAAAAATAAATTACATCACTTCATGAGTTGACAGTCCACCACACAGACGAGTGAAATTATCATATCCCCCCACAAAATGGAACTTAAGAAGGAATTTCTTACATCACAATTTTAAGAAGATTAATAATATCATAAATATAATATAAAAATTTTAAATCCATTATCGTATCCTTCATTTAGGGGTGATTATTGAAAGATAATTATATAAGTTCATGTGACAGTAGTTCATCGTATACACGATCGACAATTTTGGATTCCATTTGATGGAAGTGGAGATGGATATAGGTTATTCAATGAAAATAATAATATTTCAGTATAAAATTGGAACATTTGTTATTATATTATCAAATATAAAGATGATTTAATTTATTTTGATGATGAAACTAAACAAATGAAAAAAATTATGATTTTTACATATTCTTTGGGTGTCTGAATTATGTTTATACCTAATAACTTATTTGGAGGGATTACATGTCAAAATAATACCTTTAGGATGAAAAGATGGATATAATTAATGGATTTGGGTAATTATTGTTTGAACCAACAATTTCTAGATGAGTGATGAGGTAATGAGAGGGGTGACGTTTTATTTGTGAGGGAGTGGAGAGATATTGATTTTTTTTAAAAGATAAAGTGATACCCATGTTTTTTCATATGAAACACCCCCTAAAAGAAGACATTATTGACCCAAATAGGGTTTAGAGTCTAAATATCCTCATCCCATAGGTGTTGAAAAATTTTGAAGTCGTTTTTAATCATTATCTTCTAATTTTAACACCCATGAGAAAACTTTTTTCCCTTAACTAATGTAAATAATGTTTTCTTTCTTACTATTCATTATAGTTAAATTTTTATTCTAACTTATTAAATAAAATTAATTAAGATAATTATTAATATGGAATCCATTTTTTAAAATTAAATTGACCTATGTTGTATAATTCAATTTAATATTTAACTTATAGATGGGTAGAAAACCATTATTTACGTAGAAAACATTCAAAATTTTAAAAATAATATATATAATAATTAATTATTAAGTTGATACAAATGAATTAAATTAGACGAATATGAACAAAATTGATATAATTTTACATAAAAGAAATATAAAATTAATGTAATCCTTTTAAATAATTTAAATGTAAAAGTTTTTTTTAATAATAATCAATATATTTCAATATTCATAAAAAAATTAATCATTTTCCAAAATTCTAAACATGTAACCTTGATATAAATTTTACATCTATATTTCAAATATTATGTTAATTTGTTTAATTATATTGTATAAATACAGTAGAAAATAATTTTAATTTTAATGGGAAAATCATGACTAAAGCAATACTTAAAGTAATAAAATAATTCGAAGAATATTTTTTTATTTCAAATGGTTCGTTTTATATTTATAACCAATAGACAATAATTTAATTTTTTAGACATTTAAAGAATATATAATTTTCATAATTATGTTAGTCCTATTCTTACCTTCCAATAAAATTTCATGGTTATAATTATCATGTTAAAATAAAAATATATTAATACAGTATCACATTTTTTTCAAACTAGTGTTGGGTGTATCACATTCTATGAAAGAGATTGAATTTATTTTGAATGAAATGTATCCTAAAGTCCCATGTTGAAATTATATATTCTACTCCTATTTTTTGTCATGGATTTTATCAAACCCGAGGACCATCTATTACAATCTCAAGTACTTCCATTATACATGTCATAAATAAAATGTGTCCTCACAATTTAATATTGATATTTGAAATTAAGAGTGTGAAATTTGAAAATACATGTTTTGTAAATCGACATCAGAATAAGGGCTAATAAAAACATTTATTGATCAGAGATAAATGGAACAAAAAAGGTTATATAGAATAAAAAATAACATGGGTTCTATATAAGAAAACATTGGAGTGATGTCAGGATATATACATGGAAGAAAAGAATAAATAAATACAGAGACTAAAGTAGATAATTTATCATAAGAAATAAAACTATAAATGGAATGTTAAGGTCCCCAAAACCATAAATCTATAATGATATAAAATAGCATTTGATTTATTTTATATGAAGGTAATATGAAAAAAAATTTATTTCAAAATCCTTTACTAAAAGTAGAGGAATAATTTTTTCTTATAGACTATGAATATAAGGAAACGTTATTACGTGAAAAGTTTAACTTCAACCATTATTCATTTCCACAAAAATATCATATTTTTACCATGTTATGAGTAAAAAATTTGAAATTTTCAATCTTAACTCAATAAAATTAACTTTTAACAGTTCATGTGATACATTAAAGATTAAAAAGATATTACTCTTATGTTCAAAAAAAACTAAATAGTTATCACTTGTTATAAAATAAGGCCCATTATTTCACATAATCCAATATATTAATTATTAAACATTGGAATTTTCCAAAATAAGTTCGAAATAATTAAAAGGGATAAAATTTAGATTGAAGGTCACTAAATCAACATTATATTTCCCATGCAGTATATTTAAGATTTGATGTCCTAGAACAAACTGGTTATACTTTCCTTACATGGATATTTAATGTATTATTACATATTGTTCATTGTTCAGCATAACTATGATGTAATAACGTCTTATAGTATTTGATTCATTGATAAGGTCATGGCAATTCCCCGTTATGATGAGAAGCTTCAAATGCTATAAAAATATTAATAAATATAGTTCTGTGGTTGGATGGCATGCTATGATGGGACACATAGCATGCATACCGTCAGGTGTGAGTACTCGTAAGCAGATGAGACTTCCTCTCATGAAGTTCCCACTTGGTAATCTCCAATATAGGTGATTATGAGAAAAGACACACTAGTAGTAATTCTGAATGTTTTGGTGTCATCGGATATTTCTATCTGTGAGCTTGTTTAATGATCCATATAATTTAATATTATCATTAATACGCGTCATGACTTACACACATTGATTTACAGACGAAAACTATCCCGTAGACAGTTTTTGAGATGTATGGTATGTTGGGTGCATTACGAGTGGCACATTATTATTGGATAAGTTGAGGAAGGATGTGTCCCTTCCATTTATGGATATTGATATCTTGACACATTGATTGAAATAGAGTTGTCGCACAAAATTCCATGGTCATGGTGTAACGTTGTGTTTATTTCATGTAATCAAAGAATGGTGTATCAAGAATAAAAGTTGATGACACAATCAAGAATCTTGCTACATGGGATATTACGATAAAATGGATTATATTACAAAGTGATAATTCATATGTGGATGTCATTGTTGTAACTTTACAGTCTATCTCTTGGGTTTCTTGACCCATTCTTAGATAGTACACTTGGACTTTAGGCAAACCTACCTAATTCCAACGAGAATGAATTCTAGAGTGACACACTCTAATTGTTTTTTTCAGTCTCAGTTAAATTCAATTTTAATTTAATTAATGGAATAAATATTATTCTTAAGACTGTGGAATAATTATATTCAAGTTACAATGTTCACATAAATTAAATTAAATATATTTATTTTTATTATTGAAAATTTAATTAATATTAATTTACTGGTTTGTAAATTAAATATATATTTAAGATAATAAATTATTTATTTCTTTTATTCGAGTATTCAATAAATAGAAGTGGAGTTCGAGTGGACCATGGTCTGATTGGCAGTAAAATAAATATTTGCGACACGATAAATAATTATTTAAATTGTTGGCACAAATTAAAATAACGTTTCTATAATTTTATGATGTGGAATTTTATTTATAATTTCGTTTTGCGCAAGTTGGCACACCATAAATAATGACGCGGTATTATTATTAAATGCATGAGTTTTCTCAAAGTTCAAGAATGTATTTAATTGATGCTATGAAATTTAATATTGTAACTGAAATTCCAAGTATATAAATTGGTATGCAGGCCTATTTTTCCAGATACCACACCGCTCTCTTGGTGAATTTAGTATTATAGATCCAAACTATTTCTCTCTCGAATCCTCTTATCTCCCCTCTCAGGAATAAGAGAGGTTCTTCAAGGACGATGAACATGAGATCAAGAACGACCAACACAACACACTTTATTCTCCATGCTAAAACCTGTAGAACGATCGGTGTTGATCGGAGGCCATCAGAGCATGTGTGGATCACCGCTAGATGGATTCCTTTTTGGATCCTTACGAGCACAATGAGATCATCTGGAAGTGTAATTCCGGATGATCAACGTCATCAACAAACAAAAATACCAATGATCTAGGTATTATTTTTCATTACGAAATTATTTAAATTAATTATAAACCTGATGTGCAAGATCATCACTAAAGGTTTTGGGACTCTTTCTTCTTTATCTAAATCGTTGATTATAATTTTTTGAGACTGGATTTCAAGTTAGTTTAGATCGTAGAATAATTATTGATCATGGTAAAAATCAAATTGGCTCACATCCCAACCACGCTTCTGCTACACCAGGAACCTTCAATATAATGATTCCCTTAATAAAAAATTAAAAATATGTTAATTCCATGGTAACCATAAAACCATAATGAAATCATGGATACATCACAAAATAAATGTATAATTCTATTTTTTATATTCCATTAATACAAACATGAATTAAACTCTAGCATAGTTATCATTAACATTATAATCACTAACTACTATCATGGATCCCAATACTATTCCATAAACATTTGTTTATCATTATTATATTATAATTGAGTATATTTTAATGATTATCTAACTTAAATCATATGTTTTAAAAAAAATATCAACTAGTCACTAAATCGCATTTCATGTTTTTGGAACCATTCACCACATGTATCCTAATCCTTATTGAAGTATCATCTCTATTAAATCTATTTAATGACTATTAAAATGATAGTATATTTGATAAAATAGTTCTTCAACACAACTAGCTAATCCAAAAACAAGATTACCTCATTTCAGTTTATCCATAGTAATAAAATAATCATGTCCATGATCCCATAACATCATATTCCTATTATTCCCTTAAAACATGTGACATAAATATGTATTGTTACCAATCTCTATTAAATTCAATAATTGAACATGGACAACATATTTTTCCCATTATAATAATTGGCATTGTATAATTTTTCTCTAAAACTTTAGAAACCACCCATTTCCATGAGGAATGTACTATAGTGTTTCATTCAATAATTATCACATCTAGGAGAATGTATCTTTCCCTTATTCCCAAAATTTATCAATTTTTTGTCATCCTTATCTTTTATTTCATCCCATTAAATTCATACATCTTTGATAGTGATTTTCCTTTATATCACATGATTCTATGTCGTCATATATTGAGAATGTATGAGAGACTATTTCCCTTCGAATAATTGGATTAATCCCATCAATTAAATGACCAATATTTCTAATTGGATTACATATAGAGTCCATAACTTGCCTTCATATCCTTGTATGGTTAGATTCATACATAACTATATTTTTACCTTTATTTTCCATTGAAATGGGAATTTTCTCTCTATATCTTCTTATCTCTCATGAGGAAAACACTTTTCCAAAAAAAGTAATATAAAATCCTTTAATTAATTTCATTATATTACTTCTTCATCATTAATGTTTTATGTCAACGAACATCATGGATCTGAATCTTGTGAAGATGATAAATTTTTATTGGAAAATTCTCTATTTTTTTACTTCCCTATGAGAGAAAGGTCTTCTCTAATGATCATGTTCAATGCATTACTACCAAGAGATTTTTAGTACCATTAAATTATTGCAGTTATTAATTCATAAAGATAACTAAAATTGTTTCATCGCGTAGAGGATCAGTAGTATTCTCATGGTTGGAAAGGTTATTTCTCATAACTAATGTCAATTTCACTATTATGGTAATAATTTTATTAGTTCAAGTTGTAGTTTCATATCCATATTCGTTATATTTACCAGGACAAAATATACTACATAGGGTATATGGATTAATAGAGATTCCATCCTTCCAATATATTCAATTTTTAAGTAGTGGAATACTATAGATTATATCATTACATGATGAAACATAATGTATAATCCCAAAACTAGTGAAACAATTATAATAAATTAAAAATAATTTAATATAAGGTTTATGATAATCTTGAATGTTTTTTCATTTGGAATGTTTTGAAATCATCAAATTATTTTCGAATCCATTATAATGGTTTTGTCAATAGATATTGAATTATCCTAATAATATCCCCTCTATGTATCAAATTAGGTGAGTTATAAGGATAGTTGATGTGTACTATGTAATTCTCAAGTTAGGAATTGAATTCCTTTTTTAGATTTATTACCCATAAGAATATCTGTGCATGGAATAGGACTGGTTGTAGTACCTAAAAAGGGAATTATTCAAAGGGAAAACACATAATCAATTCTATTCCAAAATATTAAGATACTTCTCAACGATTAACCTCTATGTAAATATTAGGCATATGTTTTGTAATCTATGTTTTCTTTAAATGTATTTTCAAAGGTTTCTTCTAAAATTTATCTAAAACCTAGTGTAATGATATAGACCCTAGTAGCCCAGATTTGGTGGTTACTTCATTGAATTTACTTAAAATACAAGGAATCATATCCTGAAGGATCATATAATGTATTAGTCTAGGTATTCTAGATTCTTATTTTAATTTCACATTAAAATTAAGAGAAATAAAATATTGTGTAGTATTTTATTCAATTGAATCTGTATTTTGTCTAGAATAAATCAAAATATTAATTATAACAGTCATCATAAAATCAAAATGAATGAAACATAGGAATTGGGGGTGTTTAAATGATTATAATTGGTATCTATATAGTGAATGATGTCTATAATAAATAGGTTTTATCAATATGTCATGTTAAATAACAGAATCACATGGAATTGAATCAATTACATGATAATAACATAAAATAAATAAAATATGATCACATAATTCCATATAAATAAACATATTATCTTGAAAAATAACCTTGTATATTCTAGACAATAAAATAATAACTTGGATCATCAATATATAATCTCTTATTGAGGTAAATTACTTTTTATATAATAACCATTCTAAAAAGGCCTCATGCTATGACATATATGATATATGGGTTTGTGCACAACAAAATACCCAAGAATGTTTATCAAATGATTCCTAGATATGCATCAAGGGTATATAGAGGGATCCACCTGTAACATAAAAATTCAAATGAATTCCAAAAATTAAAGAGTTGAATAACAATCAACATAAACATTTAATTTTAATAAACTATCATATGAAATGTTAATAATTTCCCCAATCAATAAACCTAATCATAAATACTTAATTTTAATATGGTGAATCGTATGAAAATAGTACATCCCATATAACATGTAATAATCCATCTAGAGAAATATTAAGGATCTAAACATTACAAAAAGTTCCCAATGTAACATAAGGTAAAATGTGGGTTGTTTTTTAGGAATAGAAATACCATAAAATTATATTAGTAATTTATTTTTAGGAAAATAAAAACATCACATTGAAAATAAACTTTTAAAACTAAAATATAACAAAACATTATAAAAATAAATTTCCCTAAAAACTTCACCTGAATAATGAAAACTATTAAATTAAAATTTTTTTGGTTATCATGGTGGGAATTTTTTCAAATGTTATATATGATATAAAAATAATTATTTCATATTTTTTTGTAAAAGACAAAGAGGAATTGGTTGGAAAATGACATGAATAATGATTTATAAATATTTTTTAAAAAGTAATATAATAGTAAATGGGTATTTAACATATTAATTGATTATTAATAAAATCATTTTGAATTTTTTTATAGATCCTTATTTTGGAAGGAAAAGGATTTTCGAAAAATGATTAAAATTATGATATATTTTCATAAATACCCAATAATTTCAACATCCAAAGAGTGTAAAATGATGATATTTATTGAAAATATCATTAATAAATAGATTAGAAGAAAATATATTATGTTTATGATAGAAATCTTATATAATTTTCCAAAGGTGGACTTATGAAAATGTAATCATGATTAATGATGTGATTGTGAAATAAACACATATTGCTTTGGTTACTTATGAATTATAAGACCCATAAAAAATAACATAAAAGGAATCATTAAGTACCATTAATACATAGATATTCATGATATAATATATAAAATGGGTATTATATATACAAAAAGGTGGCTTAATGTGGTATGTGTCACAAGAATGTAAAATTGAGATCAAAAACACATTACCCTAGTTCCATTCCGTTATATACATGTAGAACTATTGTGTAATAAATATAGGTTTAAAATAAATATATTAATTAACATTAATCATATATTTCATATATATATGATTTATTTATAGTCTTTTATTACCATTTTTTTAATATTCTTTGTAGAATTAAATAAATCACATGATAATTGCTTTATTTTGCATAATGTTTTTTGTTGGAAAACGTCGACCCTTTTACATGATTTAGGGTTCCATAATAGCTCTAATTTAGAACATGAAATAAATATCAAATATATTAATTAAATATATATTTACTATAATCTATAAAAATATATTTATATAAAAAGAATGGCATCATTCGAGGAGGTAGTATACCATACATACACATGAACATTGTTTCTATTTATCTCAACTGATAGAATGATAATAAAATAATCATTTTCTCAACTATAGAGAATAAATATTATTTTATATAATCAACTTATATTAATTTATTATATCATTATGTCCATCAATGTAAAAATATTATGAAAAACATTTTACATCGCAACGTGGTGGTGGTAGTGCACACATGTAGACCTGTGATATTATTGTTTTCTAAAGGATTGGAAAATTAGAAGATTGATTTGAAAATATATTTACATAGGTGTTTTATTTAAAAATTATAAAATATATTCATTAATTTTAACCATACCACATTACATATAAATTTTAACCGAGAAACCAATCACATCGATTTGTGAGGTGATAGTCCACCGTACACATGAGCGATATTCTTATGTCACCCATGGAATTGGATGTAAGATTTTATATGTGATATAATTATTATAGAATTATAATAACATAATAAATATAATTTAAAAAATTCATTCAATTATTATATCCATATTTCAAATGTGGTGATAGAAAAAGAATTATATGTACTTGCGAGAAGGTATTTTGTTGTACACACAATTGCTAATTTTATTTCCCCTTCAATATAAGAGGAGTTAAATATAAGTTATGAAATTAATATAATAAATAATATTAATATATAATAAATTTTTTTATTAAAATATTTTATGATTATTTTAGAGGGTGAATATTGAAATAAAAAACACACATTTAAGGATTTTACCTCTTCTTCATAAAGCTTCGTTAGGTTAATACAAAAATCCTCCATATGAGATAGTAATAATCAAAATATGGACTCTAATATGTAAATAATTAATTATGAAATTTATTTTTTAGTTAATTTTTTAAACAATGGATTTTGGATGTGTGAAGATGGGCTGATAGGGGATACTTCTTATGAGTGTGAGAAAGGAAACACATATAATATTTTAAGAGGTAAAGTGATTCCCATATTGTATAGGTGAAAAAATACTCCAAAACATAAAATTATAGACCCTTATATATATGATAAGGATTAAATATTTCCATAAAATGGGAAATAAAAATGTTTGAGGCCATTTTTAACCCTAACCTTCTTCGTTTAACACTCGGTAACCCCATTTTTACATTAATGGGGGCAATTTGTTTTTACAGTTTTTACTATGAATTTGGGTAAAAAATAAAGATCTAATTGTCATATAATATTAATTATGTTGATTAAAAATATTAAATCCATGTTTTCATGTTAATTTCAAAAAAAATTAGATTCCAATTTAATGTTAAACTTGCACATTAGTCGAAAGAATAAGCTTTCTAAATATGGACGTTCAAAAATATAAAAACACAATTATATATGAATTCCACATGAAATCGATTGAAAAGATTGAACACAGTAAAAAATTTAAGACTATTTAAATAATAAAATATTAAGACTACTTTAAATATAATTTAACTTTTTTATTAATTTAAATTAAAATACAACTTTTAATAAAAATTAGTATTTTCCCTATTTCATAAAAAATTATTTTAGAAAATTATACGAAATTTAACCAAATATAAATTTGAAATATATATATATATAAAATGATGATTATTTTATCAAATAAATTTTCTTATATTAGTTAAAATTTAATTTAGTTTTTTTTTCATAGTGTGACTAAACATCCATTTAAAAAATTATTATTTTTTAGAAACAAAATTCTATTTATTTTAAATTGATTTTATTTTATTTACAATAAATATATATCCATTGAATTTAATTTAAAAATGTGTAAACCAAAGAAGTTTTATAATTTATTTATTCCTATTCATAACATCCAACTTAACATCAATGTTATAATGGTAATTTTTAAATAAGAATATTTTAATATAGTATCTTGTTTTTTTCTAACCTAGTATTTCATGAATTTAAAAATATTAAAGAACATTAATTTCATTAAAATAAAACATATAATAAAATTTAAGTGTATTATATTCTCTTAAATTCTTGGGTTGTATTTCATATAATATATGATATATAATTTTCATTTTTCCTAAATCTCAATGCGATACATTCTACCCCTATTAAATAAATCGCATCCGTGTAAAATAGTATTGATCTCATAAATTGAGGCATTTACATTCAAAAATACCTATTATAAGACCCTTAATCATAAAAATAATTACTTAAACATCTTGAGGATAAGAAATAATGGTAATTAAAATGGAATTTTATAAAAAACCCAAATCAAGGGTTCTATGTATGATAACAATTATGGTATTTGACGATATAGAAATGTAATAAAGGGGTAAAAAATTATAGAGGGTTCTAGAGATTATTGACCACATGAAAGTAAGTGATAAATGGAATGTTAATAAACTCATTACCATGAATCTATAATGATTTAAAATACTATTTGATTGATTATATATCAAGGTAATATGATATTTTTTCAATATCCTTTACCCAATCCTTATAAACCATTTTATCATCAATAATTTGATTATAAAGAAATATATTTACATGAAAAATATAATTTTATCCATTAATCATTTACATAAAAATATCAACTTATGTCAAAATGATGAGTAATCAAGATGATTTTTTTATTCTTGAATAACTAAAATTAACTTTTAAACAATCATAAGAACAATTATAGAATAATTTATTATCACCAAAATATAATATCTAAAACAAAAATGGTTATAAATAGATATTCAATAATACCAAAAATATAACGTAATAAATTTTATAAATATGTTACATTATTTATTTTCCAAAATATTTCTTCTAAATTAAATGACTGAAAATTTAGATGGATAATAACTGAATCACCTTATTATTTTCAATAAAATATAAATATTCCCTTAATTTGATATTCCAAATCTGTGAATAACTTTATCAAAAAATCCTTGATGACAAATAGGATTCTTCCATAATTATAAATATATATTAGTCGAGTATATTACATAAATTCAAACAAGTAGTAAACTCCATCAAATATAACATAAATATCAAATTTCTAACAAATATCAAGGTCACTAATCATATAACATAAACATATATTTATCATTATTATCTCTAAATCGGGCACAAATTATGGGTAATCTAACATCAATTTTTTGTCTTCAAAAAAGATAAATTTTCAATTGAAAAAACATTTTGTGTAATTGGTACCATTCAATGTGGGTCTTGAAATCCTCAAAGAAATACGACTACAAAAGAATTCTTTTTATGATCAATGTAATGAGAAAATAATTGAAAAAATACTTCACTAATAGAATTATAAAATCCAGATGCTAATGTAGGTTTTTCCCCATCGGTCGTAGTCATAGTATATTCTTTACATTAATCCCTTAGCTTTTTTCGGGTAAAATCAATTGAAATGTGGGACATAAATTTTCATATAACCCCAAATCATTATAGATAAATAATCAACCATTGAAAAATTCATTATATCCCTTGTAATCAATATTATGGTGGATTCTATCTTCGCAGTTATAAAAATATCTCATTCTATTCAAAAATATAACCGGGGGTTTCATTCCCAAATTATCACATACAAGAAATCATGTATTTCATTCATCCCTTTATCTATATTTTTCTCTCTCAGCCTCATATTATATTGCATTCTTGTGCATCCATAGGAGTTGTAAGATTTATTATCTATCCTCATACCACACGACACTATTTCATTGTATGATGACAATATTTGGGAGACTAGTTCTCTTCAATGAATTAACATTATACCATAAAACAAATGGTCAATAATTCTATTTGGATTATTAGTATAATCCATAAAATACCTTTATAAGATTAAAAATCAGGCTCCATATATAACATCATTTTTTTCCTCCTTTTTTGTAAAATAATGGAATTGTATCTATATATTTAGATGTTTCTCATGAGGAAAAAAGATTTCAATATGAGTAACTTAATAACATTTCATTCGATGCTTTATATTTCTTCTTTATCCATACTATTTTTATTCAATAACAATCATTGATCAAAAACATTTCAGAGGTGAAAATATTCAATGAAAACTTTCTCCCTTTCATTTTTTCCCTATGATTTAAATACCATCATTAAGAATCATAACCATTTTTTAGAGACAATTGGATTTATATTACCATTAAATTAATGTGGTTTTGGATGCAAAAAATGACAAATCATTGTTATAATTCATCCTAAATAGAAATTATACTCTATACTGGCAAGGATATTTCAAATAATATAAGAAAGTTTCCCTGATATGATTATAATTTGACATGTTCAAGATATAGATCCATGTCTAGATTCATCCCCCACCCCATGAGAGAAACCCCTACACATGGTATGGGAATTGATATGGGTTTTATTCCATAAACTATTTGTTATTTAAAAATAACATTATAATCTATATTATAACATAACATTATGAAAATTAATGTATAATCCTGAAACTATTGAAACAAATATTATAAATTTATAAAATTCTATGTAGAAAACATTAAAATAATTAACATGGTTTCATGGGGAACATTTCAAATAATAAATATATATTCAAATCCTTGATAATATTTTTTATAGAAAATTTGAATTATCCTAATCATATAATTCCATCATGTACAAATTAATACTATATTAATGCCCAACATTCATTTTTTGGAGTTAGTATACATTGATATTTATATTCCACAACTTCGTCCACATTTAGTATCCATATAGGTATGTATTTATAGAAAAAAACACCATCAATTACATACCAAACCATTTGTAATTTATTTTAATTGTATCCTCAGATTAAATATTATGCTTATGTAATATAGTCTTTGTTTTTGTGAATCAGGTTTCCAAGGTACATAATAAACTTCATTTCATACCATCAACAAAAACCCTAACCCTAGTATACTATTGTCTTAGGTTAATTTATTACAATGGAATAATATACATTGAATGTCTTCCTGAATGTCGGTATAGATTATTAGTACTATTCAAATAGAAACCTACATGAATCTCATATGACAATTGAAAACATAAAATACAACATAATATTTTATTTGATTGTATAATTATTAAGTCTCACATAACCTTAAATATTAATCATTACTATCATATTGTAATTTTGTTGAAAAATACATAAGAAAGGGGTGCTCCCAAAATGCAAAGAAAGTGTATGAGTACAGTTGAAGATGTCATGAATAAATACGAATAATCAATAAGGTAAATTAAGTAACTAAAAACCATTCCATTCAACAAATTACGTGATAAAAATTATATAGAATAATCAAAAATAAATAAATACCATTTAAATATTAAAATTTTCTTGTAACATAACTATGTATATTATAAGTAGTTAAAAAATAACATGGATCATCAATTAATTACCACATGATGAAGTAACACAAATTTATAGAAACCATAACCATACTGTTGTGGCGTTGTTCTAGGACATCATACCAAAATGTGTAAGTCCTTGACCAATTAAAAAATATAATTTTAATCCTAATACCTAACCATGAATCAAGGGTTATATCAGTTACCTTATGATACATAAGATGTCTAATTCATTCCTCATATTAACCAGGTAAAAATATTAGAATATCTATCATTTAAAATGTTATTGATTTCTATAACAAATATAAATAATCATATTCTATTCAGAGTAATATACTTAATGATTTAGAAAATTATATCTTACTTGACTAGTTATCATCCATATATATAATTTGTTAGGCTATTATCATTAAATCATATTCCAAAATGGATCAAAAGGTTAAATGAGTGATGCTCTCATTGATTAATACAAATTCCATTAAAATATTTATGTGGAAAATAACGTTTTCATTTGGGAAAAAATGTTTTGGAAATTAAAGTTCATAATTTTTTTAGATAAACCAATATTAAAAAATAAAATTTATTATTGTAAAATATTCTTTAAATCACTTTGGGGTTAAAATTAATGGACATTTTTAAAGTATTGTATTAGTTAAAAAATATTTCATTCATTTTTTTTGTAAAATTCAATGGAGTCTTGTCTAGAAAAAAATGATGATTTGTTGTAGAAAGTTTTTTAAAAAGTACAACATGGGTAAAATATCATTTAATAAATCATATTAAGAATTTTATAAATAATTAAGAATTTTTTTAGAAAACACTGGTTTTAAAGAAAAATGATTTTCTTCCAAAGAGAGAAATTTAGTCGGTATTTCATAAAAATATTTTAACAATCATTTTTTGGTACCAAAGTGAGGGAAATAGTACTATTAGATTCAATGATATTTAATAACTAATGGAGAATAAATTATATTATTTTTATGATAAAAATATGGAATAATTCCCTTAAGGGATTATTAATCAAAATCTATCCTAAAAAATGATGAGATTGTAAAATAAAGCCCTACCAATTTGGTAACATTTAAATAGAATTCTAAATAAAGACATGAAATCAAATGAAACATTGAATTACATTAAGTAAAATATATTTATAAAATAATATATCAATGGGTATAATCTACCCAACACAGAACTAATAACTGTTATATATGCAATATGTTTTACATAAGTAAAACTGAGAGGAGAAACCCTTACCTCTGGTTCAACATACATCGTATGTGTTAGAAACTCCTAAATAAAGTATTTTCACATATTATAAATCTTTAATATAAACTTATTCATATATTTAATACCATATTATTTTTTCTTATAGTTTTTTTGGACCCATTTATTAAAAATTCATTGTTAAAATTACCACTCCATGTAATAATTGCTCCATTTTTAGTATATTTTTGGGTTCTGCAATTTCGGCCCTCTTATATGGATAATAATTACAACATATTCATAATTTTAAAAATTATATAAATATAATATATATATATATATATATTCATAATCTATTTAATTATGAAACTTGATAGTAGTTATTGATATAAAATGCATTACTCTGTTTAGGAAGAGGGTAGACCATATATACGCATGAATGCAATTTCCATTTTTCTTAATCAATAAAAGAAAATAAAAATAAGTAATAATTATAATTTAAATAATAATTATAATTATATATATATATAATTAATATAAATTAAATCCATCATTAGAACTACCTATTAATTATAAAATGAAAATAGTTCTACATCGCTATGTCGATGAAGTATTCAACACATACACATTATTGACATTATTGTTATGAAAAAAAATTGGAATTTTAGATGATAGATATTATATTATATTTCCAAAATTATTGACACATAATAAATAACACAAATATTGATTAATTATATCCGTACTAAATTCCATGTAACGAATAAGAAAAAAAATGAACAACATCGATTCACGATGCACTAGTCTATTATACCCTTCCACAATATAATCATCTCCCCCATAGAATGTATCATAATGAGATACATGTGAAATAATAAATAAAGAAGAATAATAATTTTATAAATATCATATAAAAATGAAAAATACATATCAAATCAATGATCTAATGGTGGTGTTAGAAATCAAATTACATGGGTTCGTGATATGGTAGTGCTTCGTACAAACCATCGACAATTTTATTTTTCATTTGTTGGTAGTGGGGATGAATGCGGGTTAGTAAATAATCATAATAAAATACAAGTATATAATATATAATGGTGATATTTTATTTGTAATATTTTAATATGATTTTGAGGAGATTGAATAAGAAATTAAACATGTACAAATATTTACTAATATTTACATGTTCCTAAATGAGGACCTTTAGGTTTATTCTAAAAGAATTAATAAGAAGAATTAACAATAAACTTATGGCCAATATTAAGTTTGTAGGGATATAAGGACAATATTTGGCCTGCTAATTTTTCATCCAAATGGTTTTGGAAGTGTGAATAGCATAAGATATTTTTTGCCTTTTATAGATGGGGGAGAGGACACATATTGATTTTTTGAAATGATAAAGTCATACCCTTGTTTTTCTCTTACCAAAATTTTCTAAAATCAGTAACTATAAACAAATAGTGGTGATAATTATAATATATATAGATATAATGTTTTTTGGTATTTTTATATCTTTTTTCAAATTATCATCTTATTTTTTCTCCATGAAATCAACTTTTTACCATAACTATGATAATTAATTTTTATTTTTTTACTTTTCATTATTTTAAAAAATTAACCTAAAATTATTAGATAATATTAACTATTATTAATATATATATTGAAATTGTTTTTATTTTTTTTTTTAATTTAATTTCATGAGTAAAATTTAGAATTAATCTTATTAATGAGTCAAAAAAATATGTATTCCAATGAATCAATTTTCAATATTTTATGATGATTGAATATAAGAATTAATTATGGAATAAATTAAAATGACCAAAATTATTTAAATTTTAATATAAATCAATTATTGTTTCTTTAAAACCATTTTAAAATATAATTCTACTCGAAAAACTATTTAAATGAAAATGTAGTTTTTGATAATAATAATTATTTTTCACTATTAATTAACAAATTAATCTTTTTAGATTAATCTCAAAAATTCACTCAAAGATAAATTTTATACACATATATAAAAAATGATGTTTATTATTAAAAATAATATCCATAAAAGTGTAAACAACAATTTTCATTTTATTTGGTCATGGCACGACTAAACCGCCTTTAAAGAAAATACAGTTTTTTTGAAAAACATTACTTTTCATTCAAATGGGAATAAATTTTTTTTACAAGAAAAAATTAAAAATTGGATTTAGTTTATAAATGATTAAACTATATAAGTTTCATAAGTTAGTTTTACCAATTTATGACATTTAACATTACTGATAGATTATAATGGTAATGTTTAAATAATACTATTTTAAAAGAGTATCATTTTTCATTCAATCCCATAGTTACATGCATCTCAATATAACAAAGGGATTGAATTTATGTAAAAAGAATAATATCATGATGTCTTGGGGTTTTACATTCTCTTCTCTATTTTTTTTGTCCAACATGTTATCTAACATTGTATTCATCTTATAAAATCTCAAGGGGTACAAACGACCTTAAAATAACATTGAAATATTAAAATAAAAATACGAAAGTCTTATCATAGCTATTAAGATAGAGTGTGTGAATGTGATTATCTATATTATGAAATATAATTACAAATTTAAATTTAAAAATCATATATTAATTATTATATAGAAGCATTTGTTTTTTGGTAGTCATTTAATGTTAGAAAATATCATTTCCTTCAATATCGTTTTTATTGTTTTTTTATTAGAGGATAATAGAATTAAATACCAAAAAACTTGGAAATGGTATTTTATTAAATGGATAATGGTTTTACAATCAATAAATATATATTTTCTTATGGTGATATTTTGTGATTTTTAGGATTATTTTCATTTTTCAATGATTGGTAAAAATAATAATTTTTATTTAAAACTTTATTTTCATTTGAAGTGAATACAATGTCATATTAATTTGATTGATTTTAATTAAAAAATAACTAAATTATTATTAATAAATTCAATTGAATTTTTGTAAATTTTAATTAATTTTATAATTATATTTTTTATAATGATTTAAAACATAAAAATCCATTTTTATAAAAAATCACTTTTAGTAAAATTTCGCGGGATTAATTTTAAATTAAAATTATCAAATTATTTTATTTGAATCCAGAAATAATAGTTACATATTTTTAATTTCCAGTTATATATTTGATATAGGTTTGCCTTTTATTTTTTTCATTATCAATAATGACTAATGTATATAGTTATAACCATTATAAGGTAAAATCAAGTAATTATATTTAAATATAATATAACTATGAATATAAATTGATCTCAACACATTACATTTTAATATTTTATGAATTAAATTTATCTATTTGCAAACATTTCATAAATAAATGGCCACATGGTTCCATATTTCATTTATGTTGATATTTATAATATTTATGTAAATGATAATGAAAAAATGCCACATTTTTATTATCAATAACTATTATCTTTTTTTACATTTATAAAAACACAAATGATAAGTTATAAATAGTCATTTGAATGATAAATCATTTTTTATCATGTTAATTTTATATAATTGTTTAAATAAATAATTGCATTAAATAATTATGTAATGATGACACCATATTTAGTTAATTTATAGAAAAATAATTTTTTTTAAATAATTCTAAATGTAACATAATATTAAGGATTTATTATTTTACATTAATTGAAATGGATAAATGTAACATATTTTGAATATGTTATTGGATTATATTGTAATTACCTTTCTTTTATGTATTATTAAAGTCATTTTATATTAAAAGTCCTAGAATCGACATTAATGATATTTTATAATAAATAATATTATATGAAATTATTTAAAAGTCATAAAAGGACATATTCAGCCATGTGATTAATAAATTCTGGGAAATGTCAATCATTGTCCACTTATTATCCAATTATACTTTTATATTAACTATCTTTATCCCCAAATGTGTAACTTTTTTATAGTGCCAATCATAAAAAATAATTAACAAGGCATATAACCAATACATAAGTGTGAAAAAAATCACATAAACTACATGAAATTTTATTAAATAATATTATTTCAACTAATACTCATCATTTCCTCTCTATATGATATTTCCAATAAAATTCTAATGATAATTAAATTATATTAGTTTAATACTTTAATAAATACCATGATTTCCCCTCGACTCTCTCAGAAAAGGGAATTTACTCTCATTTTCTCATTATAAGTGAAAATATATTGGATTAGAAAATTCATACAATAATAACCTCATTACATACATTCCAATGTCCTATATGTTTTTTTGATTTAAATATTATCTAAAGAAGGATTTGGTTTGAACCCGAAGATTGTTTCCAAAAAAGTGGTATAATTATTAACCTATCATTTTATTCAATTATTATTCCTACTAATTAAAAATTTCTTTAAAAATATTATATAATAATATCACTATATATTTTATATTGATATTTTATTATTTTTAGTGTTTTAATTTATGGTCTCAGATTCAACTATTCCAACCCTTGGCATGTTTTAGAATCAATTGGAGTATTTAGGAGCGCTAGTGAGGGTTTAGAGGTGTATGTATACTAAAATATAGGAGAAGAGAGTATTCATAATAGTTTATGGTCTCACATCATGAATTATTTTATGGATTTTGTGGGAGCCTAATACATGTTCATTACAATTTTCCACATGGTCCATCAACTACATAGAGCCACCAATTACGTTATATTGACTACATTTCTAGATCATCTACATTGATGGATCAACTACGTGTTCGATTGGAAATATGAGTGATTAACTGCATGAGTGATTACCTATAAAGAATGTTTATGTGTATCAACTAAATGGAATGATCAACATTGTGAATCGTCTATATGGATGGATGGTCTATATTAATCTAGTACATGGATGAATCATCTATGTGAATCTCTTTTGTGGATGAATCAACTCTGTTAGGGATTGACTAAAAGATAAACCAGTAATGTGAGTGATCATCGATGTGAATTGGAGAAGTTAGAAATCAACTAGCTATGTGAAATTGACTAGGTGAATCAATTAAAATTGATTTGTGCGGATTTTTGTTTCATTTTAATTTCAGAAACATGAAATTGTTCGCATGGAAATTTTCACCAGTTTCATGAAAATGGGCATGTGTATCTCTAAGCTGCATGAATCAAGGGTCATCAAAGAATGATTAGTCACAAATAATTATGTATTTTATTTTATGTAAAGACCCGTAAATTTCAAGGATTTTTTTTCTTAAATTATTTGGAATATTACGAGTACGCAGTTTCTGACGGCACTGGATTCCGAGGCCCGATGTGCCCAGAATAATTTTCTGAAGTTTAGCTCAGGTATGTTCAGTGAATGAATGATCGAGTTTTTCTATCTTTTAAAGCGGTTCTCGGAATTGAAATCTGAGGGAACCGATGATCTCTTAGCACCGGTATTTTCTTAGGGAACCTTTACCGCAGTTGCGTTTTATGCGGGTCGAAAGATACTTTTGTGGTTTAATCTTAAACTAAATAAAATTGTGTGGTACACGATTTTATTTGTGAAGTGGAATTTTCCTCCCAATTGTGGATAATTGTGAGGTGAGGCCCACATGAGCGCCAACCTTCAACTCCCCATTAATTCTCTGTGGTTTATTTTGACAACTCCTCAATAATGGTGGAGGATTCCCACCTCCTTCTTCCCTTTAAATGTGTCAAATATTTTAATTAATGTTGGAGTTAATTTAAAGGCTCCGCTATTGAATTAATATGAATTTCATGGAAATTATATTAAGTGGTTGGCCACCATATTCATTTTTGCATTGGCGAAACACTTTGGGAAAAAGGCTCTGGTAAATTAAAAAGGGATGTGAACCTTCATCGATGACGAACACCCCTGGTGAAGAACGCGAAGAACTTCTTCCTTGGACACACCTCAACGTCAAGGAGCCTAAGTCGCCTATGATAGCGACCCTTCCTCCATCAATGACAGAATGAAAACATTCTTTCATGATGCTTTTCTTCCATGGATCAACGATGTACCACAACAAATTTGAGGTAGGGGAAATTTTGTATATTTTGTATACGTGTTTATTCCTCTTGAACATGGCATTTAAATTGTTGGGTGATATTTGAAACCACTAGCACAGTGGGTACGGACTAAAAAACAAGTATGGAACCACCTATATTTTTTTTATGATGCGCGGGGTGTTTGGAGACGATGAAATGGGACCGCAACGGTGATTTACGGCCTTCACAGTGATGTACGGATTCCGAGATGACCGCAGGCATAGTCGGAAGGAAAAACGGACCACCGAAATGAATCTGGTGGCCCGCGGAAGACCCCGGTAGCCGGAGGCGGTGGCTGGCATTGGGCAGCCGCCTGGAGGAGGCATTTCCCTAGTGCAACGCTAGCAGAAGCCCGCTGTGACATCGGTCATGGCAGCGAGGGAAGTATCTCGCGGCCGTGAGGGATCTGGGGAGTCCAGCGACGCCAGCCTAGCGCCGCGTTCACAGAACAGGGGGGCGTGCCCCCAGATCGGCGAGCTGGCCGAGCCAGCGCACCCCCCATTTTGTCCGGGGCAGGTCACGCGGACCGGGCTGCGCCGGTCAGGCTGGAACCGGTTCGGGCCGACCCAGGGTGGGTCGGGCCAGGTCGGACCGGGCCCAGACCCCCACTTCAGACAATTTTTTGGTTTTTTCTCATAAATTGAGCTACAAACCTCCGATCGATGCACTTTTTGTTGTGTGGGAACCCTTGTATCGAGACATTCATTTCATAACATTACACTCGAGGTTTCGGAGAATTTTTTCAATGGCCGGGTAGGTTTGAACCCGAAACCAACCGGGCCCTTGGAGAAGAAACGCTTATAACTTAAGGACCGGATGTCTTATTGACGTGCCATCAACTACGTTGAATTACTTATGATGAGATGGTTATTTTTCCATACTACAGTTGGGGTTTAGATTCAGCTAGATTATGGTCGGCTAGTTTTTAGCTTAAAAACCAACCGGTCCCCTGGAACGGAAAAGTCAATAACTCTCAGACCGGACGTCCGATTGACGCACCGTTTGTCGCGTCGGGTTTCTTTTGATGAGACGGAACTTTAGGATACATCGCCTATAGACTTAGTTATAGTTAATGTATCGACCCCTTGGATGGAGGGGAAAACCCTCCCATAATCGAGCATGTTGTGTGTGGTAACCCTAGAGCTGGCTGTGACTGCGACGACTGTACTTTGATCCTTCGTGGGTTCGGCAGTGATGACGATTGTACTTGGATCCTCCGAGGGTTCTACATCGATGACGACTGCACATGGATCCTCCATGGGTTTGGCAGCAATGACGACTATAATTGGATCCTCCGTGGGTTCAACAGTGAGGACTACTGTTCTGGTATCCTATGTGGGTCTGGCAGTATGACCTCTATACTTGTATCCTGAGTGGGTCCGGCAGAGTAGCTGGTCTTGTATCCTATGTGGGTCTGACAGCTTAGCTGGTCATGTATCCTATCTGGGTCCAACATATTAGATGAATCAGTCGCTACATCTTATCATCTCTATCGCTATACAAAAGATGTAGACCTACGTGAGTTGAGTCTTGACTTTCAATCATTATCTTCGATGTGATTGACTTATTTCCTATGTGGACTTAGTTGTACATGGGTTCGGGAGCTGGAGTCAAAATGTGATTGATAACTTAGGTATATTTATGGTCATATACCAATGTAGAGTTTATTGATACTTCGTGATTGTATCATTCCTTTGTGGTTTATCCTTTATGGATTTTGAAAGACCTTTGAGGGTCTCGGGGTCCCTACTGAGTATCATAGACTCACCCCTGCATGGGCTATACCCGTACTATGTTGTGTTGGATGTCGATGACAGATAGCACTAACCATGGAGGATTCATGTGGAGTTGGACGGTACCCGAAGGCAGATCACCTAGTGAGGCATACACGGAGCGGATGGGCGGACCCAAGGTTCCAAGGAGACCATCTATACCCACCCTTCAGGTGGGATTACCGGAGGACGACTCGGCAGTTCCTGCTTTACATTACTGCTTTTGTACTTCCTTTTCAGTTGTACTATACGTTCAGTTGGGTTTTCATACTGGCCCATTTACTTTTCATCACATACTTTTTTACTCAGATTTACTTAGTGCTTACTCCACTTGAGTACTCTGTTGTGTTGTTTACTTATACAAAAGGCAATGCCTTCCCTTTTTATCGGGATTATGCTTTTGGTTCTAGTCGCCAGCCCCTGGCCTATAGAAGGCGGTCTTGGGGTAGTCTTGACACGGGCCCCAAGGACGGGCCGTGACATTTTATATGATGGATGAGGCTATAAATATATACTTAATATTATAGTATAGTGATATACACAATAGTTGAACATTAATCATTTTGATTTGAAATTTTTGATCATTATATATATTCCGACTCTAAAAATGCTTTTTTACTTTTTTCTTTATTATTTGTTTCCTATTGAAGTTAGAGGTTTTTAAGCATTCCCTTAGATCCATGGAATACAATTATCATTTTATAATGTTTCCTCCATAGGAAATTCCATCTTGATCATGCCCCTATTTATGGTGCATTGAGTCACATGAGGATTCTTATTCTAGGTAGGGGAATCATTTAATCTCAATTTTATTTACGTGAAATCATAAATTTATAATGGTTTATCCCCTTAGGTGGAAATGTTATTATCCTAATGAATATTGAACCAAGTTAATTAATAATTATATTGTGATCTTATAATGTTTCTTTATACCCTAATAACTATTTTTATCTATATTTTATACATATTGTGTGATCAATGCTATTATTTTGTATCATAATATGATAATTTTTAGAATGTTTTTCTTGATGAAACAAGGTAGATATTATAAATGTGTAATGAATTTATAATTAACTGGATACACAATATGGAGTAATGATTAATGAATCATGTGTTGATTGATATATGATATTAATGAAATTTTTGTGAGTATGCATGTTTAATTTGAAATTTAATTTCATGCATTGATGTAATTTGATAAATAATATTGATCATGTTAATTCATATTGATTAAAATAATTAATTTTGCGTTAATAAATTTTAATTCCATAATATTGTTAAAATTTTAATACTTGATGTGAATCTTGTTTAATTAAATTCTTTAATTAATTTAGAAGATTGTTACATCATGATGGAATCTGTTTCCCATAGTTGTAACTTTTGAATAATGAATATGTTAATTAAAAAAGAAATAAGAACATGTTTTTAAATAAAAATAATTGATCAGAATGGACTTTAATGTCTACTTGAGAAGGTTAAGAGACTTTTTTCATATTCGCGAGACCACATTTTTATGATATTGGGATAGATGAGTTTGTGATGGATGATGTGTGATGGGGTGGGGAGTCTCAGATGATATAGTGTAATTTGATTCATATGATGGAGATATGTGTTTGATTATGCATGTGGGTGTTTGGTATGATACATGGTATGATGTAATCAGTTGAATATGGGATTACAAATTTATGTGATAAATATGAATACAATCTTGAAATGAATCTATTTAACGGTCAATGTCCATGTACCCTTTTATACCTACATTCTGTTCCCATTTCCTGAGGCTACTGGATGTACTCAGATTAACGATTCATCATTGAGATAGTTTAGGATGGATTTCATTGAGTACGTTCATTATGGTATAATTCTAATACTTAATAAATAAATCTATACTTGTAGGGTGGATGTTTCTTGAATGAAAATGTTAATGATACTCTTGAAAAATCATGTAATTATTTAGAATATACTAGGAGGGAAAGGACTTCACTATGTTGATTAATTTAATATAATTTAGAATAATGATGATCTTTAATAAAATTATAATTAATTCATTAATGAAAGTAAATGAAAAAATCAGAAGAAGTAATCATTGTAGCACATTAAATTCTTTTGGGAATACAAGATATATTGTCCCTAACAGTTGAAGAATTTTGTCTAATAGATGAAAACTACTTTTGATATTAGTACGAGGTACCGACCATATGGTGGTTGTGAGATATATCACAACTTATATGTTATGTAATTTTATACACTAACATCCCAAATTGGTTAGGGAAATAAAATCCCATTTTAATATGGGAGGGTGTTTTCCCAAACATGTGAGTTGGAGGAAGGATGAATGAATTCCCTCTTTAGCCTCACTCTCATCTCTTTGATGTTACATGTACAATTATTACTGATGTATAGCCTCCCCATATATGTTTTTAGAGGGTTTTGATATTTTTTAATTATTACAAAAAGATTTATCTTCAAATATAATATCTAAGGGATAATAATAGGTAAGATGTGTATTGGTGGTGATTTCATGAGGTTCTTTACTTAGTGTATAGGCTTTGATGGATTGATGTATAAATAACAATGTATGACATATTTCATTCTAGTTGTGTTGGATCAATGAAAATACTTGGTTACTATATGTAGATTTGATATGCGATGATGTGATGCATGAGGTGCATGATGTGTTTCCTTTCCCAAGTGTCATTGGGTGGATTATTTTGTAGAGAGATGGATTATGACATGTAACAATGGAGAAAAGAAGAAAACAGTGGGGAAGTGGTTTTGGGTTACCATTTATGTTACATTATTATAAAAAGTGAACCCTTTTATGGGATATATGGTAAGAGTTACACATGGTGGGATGATAAATTAGTATACCTCTTTAGGGGGTAGGTTATTTTTATTATTGTTTACTATGATTTTGCATGTCTTGTGTATATTTTTCATGGGAGGCTCTAGGGAGGATCCAATATAGTATTATTTTATGATCACCCTATATATATAATATGTTATTAGTATAGTAGTAGTAGTTTGGATATTAATATATCTTGGTTTTGAAATTTCTTTATGAGGTTTGTGGTCGATGGTGTATTTTCCATTATGTACTTGTATTTTATTTTTTAGTAGTTTTAGTAATTTAATAAATTTCATGTTTTCAGTTGGTATTAATTTTATATGATTGAGAATGTGTTTATTTGTTTATCTAACTTTTCTTTCTTAATCGTGTTCTCTCAGTGTCTAATTCCATCCACATGCATGCTTATTATACGCAGTATGCAAGTTACAATCCCAAAGGTGACTGGTTGTGGGAATAAGTTAGTCAAAATCTCCCTCCTCACATTTCCAGCAAAGGAGGGGTACTCATTGGGGTCAGGTGATCTTGAATGATTAGTTTCAAAGGGAGGTTTAGGGTGATGTATATGATGGAGTTAGAAATTTACCATAAGTCATTTTCATGGGATGGTTGTGAAACAATGTCATCATAGTTTTGTGGTAAACATAAAAATGAGAGACCAACTCATACATGAGTAATTAGGGCCCCTTATGATATTATTTATGGAAAATTAATTTTACATAGAGTACTAAATTATGTTATACTAGTTTTAGTGCAGAGGCCTCATAATGGATCAGGCATCATTCTTCATTATGTTATTTATTTTAATATGTAGACTATGTCAATGTTAAAAACCACAAATATATAACCAAAAATTTATTAATTATTGTTATGTATTCCACATTTCAGGTTTTGGGGCTCTAATAAATATTTTTTTTATCCATGGATGTAAGTTGATGTCATCATTATATTTTCAATGACGTTATTTATAATGATGTTGCATAAGATCATGGAAGAGTAGATGTAAATTATTATTACACATAGAGGAGGAAATTCTGAGATCTTTAGTTATAAAGTATATATATTAATAATAGATCGATTTCACACTTAGTTATAGAAGACTGGATGGAGAAGGATGAGATATCATTCGGATTGATATGTGCTCATAATGATAACTATGTTTCTCTAGTTTTGACAATGTTTAGTGGGTTGATGTTATTAATATTTCATGACTTATTATATACTCCCTTTACTAATTTTATATGAAATGTGCATAATTTGTGTGAAATATTAATCTTTTAATATTAAGTATAATTTTTGAGCATTTTTAGAAGTAGTCCAATTGAGTCAGTTTAATGTTTTAATAATACCTATCACTATACTAATCCTAATTCTGTGGTTCTTATTTTGTGGGATTCTCATTTCAATATACAACATTTCATTAGAAGGCACCATGAGCCAATTCTGCCATTTGAAGGGTCATATGGTCCTCACAAACAAGACCAAAGAATTTGTGAACAAACTGGTCCAGCCTTGAAGATTGATTTACTGGGCTCAATCCAGAAGTCCAAAAACATTACCTATCCACAATAATTTGGGGGACACTACATGTCATCTTGGATAAAAATTTCACGGCCCAAATCTAAGTACAAGAGGCCCAAATGAAGCTTTGAAGTTAAGCCCACCATTCTGGCCGAAAATTAAAATTAGTATTGTATGCATGACATATCTCATGATGTAAGCATAAAATAGAGCATAGAGTTTTCATTGTGACAGAGGAGATATAGGTGGCCATCTTTTCTTAATAACTCATTCAGATTTGAAGGCAGATTCATATTCAAAAACCATTTCTCATTCTGGACATTAAAAAGACTGGATTGAAATAGACAGTTTTACTTTGTTTAATCAACCGGCCATAACCATTGATCCTTAAGTCCAAATGACTATAAATTTTGAGAGTAGTCAGAAAACGTTATTATATACAACTTTGAAGAAGGTGATTGCTCGAGATTCGGATATCTTGATGTCCATATCTGTGAGCCAAATGGAGGGTTATTTCTGGAATGTAAACAGTCCACCACCATGGGCTATAAATACATCCCCTCCTCTCCTTTCAAAATTGTTGGAATTTCAGAGAAAATGAGGGTTGATTGGTAATACCAAGGCCCCAAAGGCTTTGTAGGATCTTCCATACCCAAGTTTTCAATAGATAATATCTTCCTCCTGTCTTTGTTTTCATTTACGTTTGCATTTTTCTTCGTTGTAATTTTGCAAGTGTTTGACTTTGTAATTCTGTTTTAATGCAATTTTCTTCTTCTTAATTTCTTATTATCATCCAACTTCTGTAGTTCAATATTAATGTTCTTATTTTATTTTAAATCAATCTGAAATCAATCATCTTCTTTTACTTTATTATTCAATAAAAAGTACAATTTTTTTACTCTCATCATCGTTCGTGTGTGTGTTCGGCGCACAACTCTTTTCTTATCCCTTTCTTTTTATTCTCTTTGTAATTCATCACATTAAACATAATAGACCAGATTACTAATAATTTAAATGTATGAGTAAATATCTTATTAGGGTTAGTTATAATTTAGGGATGTTAAGTGATTGAGAGGTTTTGCTCGATGAGTATTCGTTAATTTAACATTGTGTATGTTGGACTTAACATGTCACGGATTATTGACATATTATGTTCAACGTGTGGATTCCATGGATTATTGGAACCATAAATACACTTCCACAATCAAGCAATGGTTGATATTATAACCCTATTTAATGTTAAGTCTTGGATTAGAGGCTTAACACTTGGGAATTCCAATCAACATCAACTTTTGATGTGGGTGTTAATTTAATGCAATATAAGGAAAACCTCAAGGATATCACATGCTTAACTCCCTAATGATGAACTCACCCCAATCTTTATCAACTTGTTAAATTAAACATCATCCCTTAAACATTTCAATTAAGATCTTCAAACAAATCCCCCCCCCCCCAATCAAAATACAATCAACTAAAAACAATCGACTATTACAAAGTACCATCGCCGAGGATTCAACCCGAGTGCTGCTATATACATTAGCAGAGCACCGAAACCTTGACCGGTAAATAGGTGACAATCGGTTGTGTGTTTCAAATGGCGTCATTACTGTGGATGTTGCTTTATGTAGTCATTAGTTTCTGGTTATTTTAAAAAAACCCAAAATACAAAATTTAAAAAAAATTGAAAAAAAACACAATGAAAAACCCATCTTCCTCTGAAAAATCATAAACCGAAAAAATTACAAAGAAAACCCCATCTTCCTATATCTTCCAAAATCTCTCTGAATTCCCCGTAGCCTCCCAAACAATCCCTCGGATTTGTTTGACCCTGAAATTGAGTGAACACTTCGCCAACTTAGGAGGAACATAAGAGATACTCAAATAATTCAAGAACCAGTCCTCATCCAAACAGTTGAAATTTAAATATCCAATCCTAAGGAAAAAACCCTAAAATAACTCGCTACCCCTGATATGAATTACCAACCTCTTGGTATTCAATATCCAAACATAGAAACTAACTTTGAACTCAAATCGGGTTTGATTCATCTTCTCCCTCACTTTCACGGGCTAGCTAGTGAGGATCCACATCTTCACCTTAAAGAGTTCCAAGTAGTATGATCTGCCATGAAGCCTCAAGGGGTTTCTGAAGAACAAATAAAACTCCGAGCATTCCCTTTTTCCCTAGCTGACACTACTAAGTCATGGCTATACTACCTACCTCCTGGTTCCATAACCGCATGGAATGACATGAAGTGGCTTTTCTTAGAAAAATTCTTTCCAGCTTCTCGTACTACTTCTATCCGAAAGGAAATAAGTGGTACTCGTCAGTTCCCAAGTGAATCACTCCCTGAGTACTGGGAGAGGTTCAAAAAGATTTTTGAAACCTTCCCACATCATCAAATCCCTTACCAACTCTTGACCGAATACTTCTATGAGGGCTTATTGGCTATGGAGAGAACTCTCATAGATGCCGCAAGTGGCGGTGCTCTTGTTGAAAAAACTCTTGTAGATGCAAGAGATCTCATATGTAATATGGCTGCAAACACACAATAATTCCATACTTGAGCACATGCTCAACTAAAAAAAGCCCAAGATAATCAATCAATTGAACCGAACAAAATGACCGAGTGGATGAGTGAACTTATAGGTCTTGTGTGACAACTAGCTGTGGCTACCAAATCCCTAACCTCATCTTCTCCGCAATCAATGTTTCATGGACCTATCAAAAACTGTGGAATCTGTAACTCTCCATCTCATCCAACTGACACATGTCCACAACTTCAAGAGGATCAATCTGATTCATCTGAACCAATGGATCTCAATGCAGCATATGCTCAGCGGAACACCAATCCTCAACTATCAGGTGATTTTGTTATAAACTTCAACCAACCTCACTCTGATCCCTTCTCCTCTAACTTTAACCAAGTATAGAGGTATGGTAACCCCATGTCTCGCCCCCCTCAATTACCTCCTCAAAACCCAAACCAGTTTCAATATGGTCAAGGTGTTGGTAAATTCCATCAACCATATCCTTTTGTTCCTCAACCTCAAAGGAACAATCCTCTTCTTGGATTCCATCATCCTAGTGAGCCTTCCCAATTCCAAAACCGATACAATCGATTTCCCAAAGACCAAAATCAAGGAAATCCCAATCCGGGACAAGACTCTTCTTCCAAGAAACTATGGGAAAGTGCAGTGGGAGATCATGCCTCCTTCACCCATTCTAGCCTTAAAAACATTGAAACTCAAATAAGTCAACTTGCATCCCACCTGAGCTGGCAACAACAATCAAATTCTTCCCAACTCACAGCTCAACCATTACCCAACCCCAAGGGTAATGTATGTGAAATTGCACTTAGATCAGGAACGAAACTTTCTATTCCTCAAGATAAGTCCTCTAGCCCTCCTTTGAATGTTGACCTAGAAAATGAAAAGAAAAAGACACTTGAAAAGGAACCTGAAACCATTCCCTCACCTCCTTCAATTCCACTTAGGAACCCAATTCCTTTTCCTCAAGCTGTTTCTAAACCAAGGATGTCCTTTGAACCTGATCCTGAAATGCTCTACATGTTTAGACGTGTTGAAGTCAACATTCCTCTCTTATATGCCATAAAAAAATTCCTAAGTATGCCATGTTTCCCAAGGAGTTGTGTACCCACAAGAGGCAACTTAGGACATTAGAGAATGTTTCCACCCAGCAGTCTATTCCCATAAAGTGGAAGGATCCGGGGACCTTTACGGTCCCATGCTAAATTGGATGTTTGAACTTTGATGATGCACTCATAGACCTAGGAGACTCAATTAATGTCCTGCCCAAATCCATATTATCCAATCTTGTTTTAGGTCCCTTACACCCAATAGGTGTTGTCATTCAGTTAGCCAATTGAAGCACAACTAGTCCTGAGGGAATAATTGAGGATGTCCTTGTCCGAGTTAATGATCTTATCTTCCCTGCTGATTTCTATGTCCTTGACATGGAATGTGAGACCAACTCTTCCTGATCTCGCCTAATTCTAGGAAGACCATTCCTCATGACTACGAGAACCAAGATTGATGTCCATTCAGGCATCATATCCATGTAATTCGGTGACCAACTAGTCAAGTTCAACATTTTACAAGCCATGTGATACCCATCTGAGGATCACTCTGTATTCTCAATCCATGCTTTTGAGGACACTTCTAAGATTCAATTGAACCCCAATCCACCATGTTCTTCATGTTCTAATGAAAAAGGATCTCGTGAAATCTGAAACATGATTAACCAAGTCATAAATGGTGAAGTTTATGTGCACCTCTCATTCATAGACTCCATCAATCTACAAGAACTTGAAAACTCTCTTGAATCCCAAATCAACTATGATATCTACTGCTCCACCTTGGACAATATTAAGGAGAATGAATCTGAAGCAACTGAACTCCCTTCATCCATTCCTGAGATGTCTAACCCACAAATAAAAGATGATACTAATCTGAAACCCCTTCCAACACAACTGAAATATGCATTCCTCTTCCATGATCAGTCATATCCTGTCATTATCTTTGCCACCCGTACTGAAACCATGGAGTCCAAACTTGTTTAGGTGTTAGAGGAAAAAAGGCCTTAGGTTGGACCCTAGATAACATACCAAGAATCAACCCTTCCCTTTTCATGCATCACATCCATCTTGAGGAATCATCCAAACCAATTATACAACCACAAAGAAGACTCAGTCCACTCATCTTTGAGGTAGTTAGGGAAGAGATCACCAAGCTTCTTCAAGATGGTATTATCTACCCAATTTCTGATAGTGAATGGGTCAGTCCAATTCAAGTTGTACCTAATAAGGATGGGATAACTGTTGTCAAAAATGAACATGGAGAGGTAGTCACAACTCGAGTGAAGAACAAATGGGGTGTATGCATCGATTATCGAAAATTGAATGCTGAAACACGAAATGATCACTACGCTCTTCCATTCCTTGATCAAATGCTAGAATGATTAGATGAAAAGTCACACTATTGATTTATTGATGGATACACCGGCAATTTTCAAACTTGAATCTCACCTCAGGACCAAGAAAAGACTACTTTCACATGCCCCTTTGGAACATATACTTATATAATAATGCCTTTTGGACTTCGCAATGATCCTGCAACATTCCATAGGTGTATGATGAGTATATTTTCAGAATTAATTGAACACTGCATGGAAGTCTTCATGGATAACTTCACCATTTATGGTGAGTAATTTGAATCTTGTTTGCATTCAATCTCTCTAGTCCTTCAAAAGTGTGTCAAGTGTAACCTTGTGTTAAATTTTGAAAAATGTCACTTCATGGTTGAAAATGGGATTGTTCTAGGGCATGTAGTTTCAAAAGATGGTATTGAAGTTGATCCTATCAAAATTGAAGTGATCCAATAACTTCATGAACCCAACTCTGTTCGAGACATCCATTCATTTATCGATAATGTTGGTTTATCTCAGAGATTCATCCAAAACATTAGTAAAATTTCCCTCCCACTCACTCGTTTTCTCCAAAATGATGTCACTTTCCATTTCTATGAGGTTTTCAAGAGAGCATTTGATGAACTCAAAACTTCTCTAACATCTGCCCCAATAATCCAACCCCCAGATTGGTCATTACCCTTTGAGTTGATGTGTGATGCTTCTGATAGAGCTGTTGGGGTTGTTCTTGGTGAAAGAATAGAAATAATTCCTCATGTCATCTATTATGCCTCAAAAAAATTAGTTGAAATTAAATATCAGTACACTGTCACTAAAAAGGAACTTCTAGCAGTGGTTTTTGCCTTAGATAAATTCTGGTCCTATCTCTTAGGTGCCAAAATCATCATCTTCACAGACCATTGTGCTATAAAGTTCCTACTCAAGAAAAGTGATTCCAAACTGAGGCTAATAAGATGGATCATAATGCTCCAAGAATTTGACCTTGAAATAAAAGATAGACCAGAAAAAGAAAACCCTGTAACTGATCACTTGAGTAGAATTTCTAATTCTTCTCAATCTGAAATCATCGATCCTGAATTCCCCACTGAGCACCTTTCATCTCTCACTCCAAAAATAACATGGTATGCACCAATTGTAAATTACTTGGTTTCTGGTGTTTTTCCTGAAATTTTTTCAAAAGAACAAAAAATGAAGTTGAAAAGTGATTCAAAATAATATTTTTGGGAAGAAAATAATCATTGGAAAATTGGGGCAGACATGGTAATTAGAAGATTTGTTGAATAAAATGAGCATTCTTCTATCTTAGAATTATGTCACTCACTTCCCGGAGGTGGCCACTTTAGACCATAAAGGACCTCCCGAAAGGTCCTAGACTCTGGATTCTTCTGGCCTTCACTCTTCAAGGACTCACATGAGTTCTGTCAATCATGTACCACTTGCCAAAAGTTCGGCACAATCTCCAAATGAAATGAAATACCCCAAAATCCTTTAATATTTTGTGAAATCTTCAATGTTTGGGGCATCGATTTCATGGGACAATTTCCCCCTTCCAATGAATTCTCATACATTCTTCTTGCGGTCGATTATGTTTCAAGGTGGGTTGAGGCCAAACCCACTAGGAAGGATGATTCTCATACTGTTAGTGAGTTCCTAAAGACCCACATCTTCCAAAGATATGGCACACCATGTGCCTTGATCAGTGTCTTAGGAACCCATTTTTTGTAATAGAACCATGGAAGCTCTTCTGAAAAAGAATGGGGTTGTACACAAAACTTCGACTGAAAATAATCCTCAAACAAATGGCATGGACGAACTCTCTAATAGTGAAGTGAAAAAGGTATTTGAGAGAATTGTTAATCCCATCAGAAAAGACTGCCCTGAGAGACTTGGTGAAGCCCTTTGGGCTTATCGAACTCCCAATAAACACCCATTAGGATGTCTCCTCTTAGGCTAGTTTTTTTGTAAAGCATGCCACTTACCAGTTGATATTCAACATAAGTCTTTTTGGGATGTGAAAACCTATAATTTTGATTGTGAAAAATCCGGTGAAGAAATATTGTTGCAATTGGCTGAACTAGAGGAGCTTCGACTTAAATCCTATGAGAATTCCAATCTGTACAAAGAGAAGACTATGGTACTCCATGAAAAACACATCCTGAGAAAGGTATATCATGAAAGTGAAAAGGTAGAGCTCTTAAATTCTCGATTTCAGCTTCACCCAGGTAAGCTTAATTCTATTTGGTAAGGTCCTTTTGTTATTACTAACATTTACCCATTTGGTGCAGTGAAAGTCCAAGACCCCTATTCCAAAAGGACATTCACGGTTAATGGACATCAGTTAAGGAATCACTGTGATAGGATGCACAATCCTGGATCCACATTGACTTCCACTGGCTCCCCAACTTCTCTAGCCGACCTACCCCTAGATAGAGAAGGCGACCCACCAAATCCAAACTAGGGGGCACCTCTTTCCCTTTAACTCTCTCTATCTCTTCCTCTCTTTACCTCTTTCTTCATTTTCCTCTCTCTTTAATTTTTTTACCAATTTATTTTTCAAAACCTTAATTTTTCACTTTCTCTTTTTTGTGGATGTATCTTTATAAAAAAAACAAAAAAATATAAAAACCTAAAAAACTAAAAAAACCAAGAAAACAATCACTTAAAAAAATACAAAAAAAAATTGAAGAGTCATGATTACTCACCATCGAGTTTTGAAATTTTGCGTAACCATTTTGGGGAGTTAACAGACATGTTTTCATCTCAAAAATTTTATATTTTCATTATGACTTTAGATAAAGAATTTTGTGTCAAAACCAACACATTTTGAATGATCAATTTTTGATTTGGAGAATGCTTTTCCTGAACCGTGACGAACAACATTTTCTTTCATGCCAAGGCCACCTATGGACATATTTTCAAAACATGTGTTTTCACCCCCATTTGTGAGTCTTGAGTTTGTGGACCTTCGAGCTAAATTTACTACCTTAGTGTGTATTAATATGATAGAGGCATTTTCTGAACCACATGAGAATCACAATAGCCAAATAGCCTCCCATTTTCCTTACATTAATCCTCCTTTTGAAATCCCCTTAGAACCTATGAAAACCTTTTCTTTCATAGACACATTACAAGCCCAATACCTTTTCCCACCCAATATCAACAGGGATTTTTGTTGCATAATTTTTTTTTAAAATTTAAGTGTGGGGGGGAATGGATTTCATTGTCTGGGTACCCTATTATTGATTTTCAACGAGTTATCATCTGGTTGAGGAAAAGCATCCATTTCAGTGTGGGGGAGAGGTTGTCATTAAGTGTGTTTTGGGAAATGTAATGATCTTCCATTTATGTAATTTTTAAAATGTTATTGACAAGTGTTCAAAAAACATGATGAAAAAAATCAAAAAAAAATCAAAAAAAAATGAAAAAATGGGTTGTGTCTTGGGTAGGTCAAAAATCACTCTTCCTCAACCTTTTATCTTATTATAACTATTACAATTAGTGTCGTGAGGATATCAATCATTGGTTGGGTTATGAGTGTGAGATCTTTTCCAAGTTCAACTTTCGAAAAAACAAAGAAAAAAAATTAGAAGAAAAAAAAGAACACTTGAATTATATTCTTATTGGGAGAAGTTCTGTGTTTTGTAAATATTTTATATTCTCATTACCTTCATATTTTCTTCCTCTATTGTGTCTAATTTCACACAATCATTCCCTTGTAAATATGTGTTTTCATTTCCTTCAATGTTTTATTTCAAAAAAAAATGTGCATTTCTTTTTCTATGTTAGTAGTTTAACCCTCTTATTCTCTCTCTTGGACAATATATTCCTATCGTCTCATAGCCACAGAAAAACCCATTAAAAAGACCTCTTGATTATTTATCACTTTGTATAGGGATTTTAAGCTGAGATCTCTTTTCAAACACAAATATTTTCACTTTTTGTTGGTGAAAGAGTGAACATCCACAAATAAATTCTATTATCTTGAGAGGTGTGAGATTTGAGTGTCCACATTTTCCATTTCTAAATTTGAGCATGAAAAAATGAATTAGTTTTGTAACATTGTTTCTGTAAAAACATGTGGTGTATTTCAAAATGGATGAGTGAAATAGTCTAAACCTCCCCTGATTAGAGAAAACAGAATTTTAATATATGTTGGTGAGTAAAAATGATTTTGTCTTGTTTTTATATTTGTTGCACATGAGGACATAAACAAAACAAATTGTGGGGTAGTTGATTTTATTAATATTTTCATGACTTATTATATACTAACTTTACTTACTTTATATTAAATGTGCATAATTTGTGTGAAATATTAATGTTTTAATATTAAGTATAATTTTTGGGCATTTTTAGATGTAGTCCAATTGAGTCAGTTTAATGTTTTAATAATAACTATCACTATAATGATCTAAATTGTGTGGTTCTTGTTTTTTAGGATTCTACTTTAAATATAAAACATTTTATTTGAAGGTACCATGAGCCAATTATGCCATTTGAAGGGTCATATGGTCCTCACAAACAAGACCGAAGAATCTGTGATCAAACAGGACCAACCATGAATATTGATTTACTGGGCTCAATCCAGAAGTCCAAAAACATTACCTATACACAATAATTCTAGTGATAGTACATGTCATCTTGTATAAAAATTTCAAGTCCCAAATCTAAGTACAAGGGGCCAAAATGAAGCTTTGCAGTCCAGCCCACCATTCTGGCCGAGAATTAAAATCAGTATAGTATGTATGACATATCTCATGATGTAAGCATCAAATAGAGCTGAGATTTTTCATTGTGAAAGACAAGATATATAAGGCCGACGTTTTTGAAGAACCAATTCGGATTTGAAGGCATATTCATATTCAAAAACCCTTTCACATTCTGAAATTCAAAAAGACTGGATTAAAATGGACAGTTTTACTTTGTTTAATCAACCAGACATAACGTTTGATCCTTAAGCTAAAATGACTCCAAATCTTGCGAGTAGTCGGAAACCTTTATTATCTACAACTTTGAAGAAGGATATTTCTCGAGATTCGGCTGTATTGATGTCCATATCTGCGAGCCAAGTGGAAGGATATTTCTAGAATGTAAACAGTCCACCACCTTGGGTTATAAATACATTCCCTCCTCTCTTTTCAAAAGGGTTGCCTTTTCAGAGCAAAGGGGGATTTATTGGAAGTACCAAGTCCCTGACAAAGGCTTGGGAAGATCTTCCAAAATCACATTTTCACTTGATAATCCCTTCCTCCTCTCTTTGTTCTCATTTACTTTTGCATTTTTCTTCATTGTAATTTTGCAACTATTTGTCTTTGTAATTCTGTTTTAATGCAATTTTCTTCTTCTTAATTTCTTATTCTCATCCAAATTATGTAGTTCAATATTAATGTTATTATTTTATTTTAAATCAATCTGAAATGCATCAACTTCTTTTACATTATTATTCAATAAAAAGTCCGGTTTTTTACTCTCATCATCGTTCGTGTGTGTGTTCGGCGCACAACTCTTATCTTATCCCTTTCTTTTTCTTCTCTTTGTAATTCATCACCTTAAACATAACAGACCATATTACTAATAATTTAAATGGCTGAGTAAATATCTTATTGGGGTGACTTATAATTTTGGGATGTTATGTGATTGAGAGGTTTTGCTCGATGAGTATTCTTTAATTTAACATTGTGTATGTTGGACTTAACATGTCATGGATTATTGACATATTATGTTCAACGTGTGGTTTCCATGGATTATTGTAACCATAAATACACTTCCACAATCAAGAACTAATTTATATTAGAACCCTAAATAACTTTAAGGCTTGGATTAAAGGCTTAACACTTGGGAATTCAAATCAACATCAACTTTTGATGTGGGTGTTAATTTGATGCAAGATAAGGAAAAGATCAAGGATATCACATGATTAACTCCCTAATGATGAACTCAGCCCAATCTTTATCAACTTTTTAAATTAAACATCATCCATTAAACATTTCAATTAATCTCTGCAAACAACCCCCCCCCCAATCAAAATACAATCAACTAAAAACAATCGACTATTACGAAGTACCATCACTGAGGATTCGACCCGAGTGCTGCTATACACATTAGAAGAGCACCGGAACCTGGACCAGTTGATAGGCGAAAATCGGCTGTGCGTTTCATGGGTCAGTGAGCATGTGGTGGTTATTATTCCTTTGGGAGAACAAGGAATATACATTATTACGGGAGAAGTTCTATGACCAATTCCAAGAGAAGTTTCTTTCTTTGACCGTAATGGTATCTAGTTTGTCATAACATCATTCCCATTGACATGGGTGTTCAAGTCATCAAGATTTTGATCTCTATTTTTTGACCCTCCATGATACTCTTCCTAAAAATTTCTTAAGGGGGATGATAGGGAGAGTCACTTTGAGGTGGCCTTTCATTCAGATATCTAACACCAGGTCACACCATTTATGTTGAAGACATATAATGAGGTGGTTGCATGAGTAGAGGCTATATAAAAGATTTTGGCCTGAACAGGATCCTCATGAGAAGGGTGTTGTAAGGATTCCTCATAAATAATAGCAGTAGTTTGTGGTTCCTAGTTTCATAGATAGAATAACTTCTATTCATACAAGGGTAGGTCATATCCCTCATCATCTCAATTACTTGGGGTAAGAGGATCTCATACATACTCCATGGGATCATACATGTTTTCATCTTAATGATGTTGATGATAACATTGGTAATAGGGCATGGACTTACGGAGTAGTCATCTTTCACTGGGTGTTCCATTGAGGTAGTTTTAGTTGAGGATGTATCAGTAGCATGTTCCTGATTGATATAAAAATAGAATATATATGATGGTAAAAGTAAAACAGCAAGATTCTCCTCATCCAATAGAGAAGTGATTGACCAGGGAGGTAGTCATCATCAAGGTCAGTGATTTTGTGGAGAAGGTCATGGCCAGATTCATGCTTTATCATTTATAGTGTTGGGTGACAATTGTTTCATTTGAGAAAATTTTTTCTTGTTTTCCAAATGGGTTCATGCTTTGTATGATTCAATAGCTACACAATATTTTAAATCATCATCCATAATCCATTATTTTGTAATTGAGTTAGAGAGGCTTACCATAACTTTTTCTTTGACTATTATAGTTGGAGGTCTAGATGAATTGTATTATGTATATAAATAGTATTGGTGAGTGATAGGGTAGCATCCCAATTAATATACTTACTATATTTATATATACATCAACAAAAAATCATCTCTGGGATATATTATTTATATTTAGTGTATTCTATAGAGAATTTGTTAAGGAGAAAGGTGGTGTTCTATAAATCTAATGGAGACAAAGTGGTGATAATTATTGAGTTATACCCACAAAAATTTCAAATGAATATTCATCACTATCATCCATGGTGGATTAGTTCATGTTGATCTCATTGAATAATAAAAATTACGTGTATCCCAGGGTTGTAGATGAGTACCCCAACATCTTTCCATATGAGGTTGTAGTGTTACCCCCTTGATGGGAGATTGAGTTTGGGTTCGAGTTACAACTAGGTATGTCTCCAATATTGATGTCGAGGAAAATTTTGGAACCATTGGAGTTTCTAGATTTTCTGGTACACCTAGATGTTCTATTATAGTTAGGTCATCTTATATTTATTGTGTCAAATTGGGGTGAACCAATTTTTATTGTAAATAAGGTCACTGATTGTATGCAGCTTTGTATAAATTATTGTTTCTTAATCAGCGTTATGGTGAAGAACCACTGTCATCTTCCACGTACTTTTGGATTTATTTTATCAGCTGAGGGGGGGGATTTTGTTCTCAAATATCCATTTATGGCTACGATATCATCTGATGCAGGTGAAGTATGAGGATACAATGAAAAATATATTGCATTATCATTATAGGAATTATGACTTTTTTCCACTCTGTGTAGTGTTACTAATGCTACATTCATGATCATTGGGTTGATGGAAAAAAAATTGAGTGTTCTTTTATTTGTTCATGGTTGTTCCCAACAATGACATCCTTCTGCAATCAGCATCTAAGTAGTGTAATACATAGAATCTACATTCCATTTTGAGACACCATGTTCATGATCTCCTATTTGGGAATTAGTAAATGTACATGTTTTGGGATTGTGAAGTCTCTTGATTGTGTAATGTTCTATCCTAATATGGAGTAGATGCAGACCTATCTAATATAGAGGTGGTTGTGTCTTCAGAAGACCTAATGATAATGGAAGAGGGGTGGGTTTTCCTTGTTATTTTAGGATATTTTGGGAGATTAATATATGATATCCCTTGGTTTTGAATATTATGGAAGGATTTTCATGAAATGATCAGTCATTCCTATGGGCTGACAAGTGTCAGGTAGCCATTGAGTACATGAAAAATTTTTGGTTAGCACCACATTAATTTATATTATAGTGAAGGTATATTAGTTTTTTATTTCCTATAATGCATCATGTTTTGGGTCTTGATATGTTCTAATGTAATAGATGTCAATTTTTTCCTATATTTTTGGGTCATTTTGTCTATATGATAGTAACAATGGATCTCCCGATCTTGATTTGTTAGCATTTTTGTTTAGTTGAATTTTTGGAAGCATTACCTCATCAACGAGGGTTTTGTGGTATTTATTGATCACATGATTCTTTGATTAATCTTCTCCCATGAATATGTGAACTTGTGTAGTGTTGGTGGATGGAATTATTTCCTAATTAGGACTACAATATTTATTATATCCCATGAATGGGAAATGGTGTAGCTGATTATTTTTACATGAAGTCACATTGTGATGGTGTGTGGGAGTCTAGGGATTTTTATTGAGTAATGGTAAAAAATTTAGTGATTCATTATGATATGGGAGAGTTTGGAGGTATAATGTATTTTCAAGATGATAGGGAAACCAGATTTTGTGTAGTTAGTGGAGGAGTCCCATTTATGTTATTATGAGGTGGATATCTAGAGAGAGTGATTTTTATTTTATTATGATCCTGATGGTTGGTAAGAGGATTGAAAAAACATAATGTTTTTTGAGGAATTTTATTTTTTCCCTTTGATAATGATTGATATGGTTATGTGTGGGTCCTATCAAAATATTGGTGGTACATAACTGAGTAAAAACTATGTATTGCGCTCTGATATGTTTGTTAGTGTGGATTGGGTTGAAGTGCATTGTTGTAGAGTTTTTCTCTCGATGTTTGGTCTCCCAGAAGGTAAAGGTTGAGCACTATGTTCCTGGTGGTTTTTCCAACTATTAGTTATTACCCTGAAAAATTGGGAGGGCATATCGAAAAAATTCATTACTAGATTACCATTAGATGAAGGAGGCTATGATGATATATGGGTGGTAGTTGATAATTAGATGAAATAATAAAACATTATAGTGATTAGTGTTTTTAGCTATATATAGGTTTTATCCAGGAGGTATTTGGAAAAGGTAGTGTTACTCAATAGAGTCCAATATGTGATATTCTCAGATTAATATGCTTGTTTTTCCTTGAAGGTGTAAAGATGTCTCTACTGTTATTTTTGGATATCGGTTATTTATTTGAACATAATTTCATCCAAAAATGGGTTTTCAAACATATAGTATCATCTAGACTCTTGAAGAAATGTTTCACTTCAGTTTCACTGATTTTGGTGGATTGTGGATTCAGTAACTAACCTTGGTCACGTTTGATTAGAATAATAATTTCTAATGAACCATTGGTATTGATCTGTTTTAATAATTTTATGGAAACAATTTCGAATATACATTATGCTAGACTGGGTTAAGAGTTGTAAAAATTGAAGAACTAGAAAGAATATAGGATACGAGAATAATGGTCTAGGAAATTCCATATAGGATTAAGGAAACACATGATTGTTCGAAATCTGATGTCGATCATAGGAGGAGACTTCTAGAGGTTAAAGATGGAGATAATTATATGATGAAGGTTACTCATCATCATGCAAAAAAAATTTTGTTCATGGGAGTTGTATTTTTCCCCAGTTTGTTATGCCTCTCAAGGAGTTAGATCATATTGAGGCTTTGGATTTTCATGAAGCACTCCCCCCACATGTGATAAGATTACATTATTTTCTTCCCATTTCATAACTCTTTTATTATCATCATGATGACTCTCATGTCATCTATTAGGTTGAGATCAATAATGATGATGATGAAAAATTAGAGGAGTGGCCTATGTTGATTAAGGACCAGTTATATAAGGTGTTTCAAAAGTGTGAAATTAACTTGGTTTGTGTCATTTGGATGCATGATTTCATTGAGGAGTGTTCTTAGGAATATGGATTGTAGACGGGAACTCTATATATTTAGATATTTGATAACTATTTTCTATCATGTAATGCTTTCTTTTATGAATTTTGAATTTTATAGTATGCGAGATAGTTCACTACTATTTGATTTTGCTAATCATTCTGTAGTTTGAGAGGTATCTTCCATGAGAGAGTGTTTATGATCAAATTTTTTTAGTTTCATGGTTTTTTGTTTTTTTTATTATAGGAGCTAGTTGTTTTCTTATGATAGTGAGATCATTTGGAGGCATAACATTGGGTGGTTGTTTCGGAGACCCATTTTTTATTAATCTATTAGATTCATTTTGGATACACAAGGATAGGAACTAATTGAGAGTAATCTATATGATATTGGAGATCTATGTTGTCGAACGGTTTCATGTTTCTTAATCCCCTAGTGCTCAGAGGAGTCCTATACTAGGTATGGAGGTGTTTGGGTACAAAATGATGGAATTATGTAGGATTTACAACATGTAAATATTTCTCATATTGAATGTGTGTTTCATGTATTAGGTTAGAGCTTGATTCCTAATAAGTCAAATTATATATGTGGATTCATTGGATTTGTGGAGCAATCGACATTGTGAAATCAGCGATGTGGATGGATTAGATATGTGAGTGATCATCTATTTGAGGGATTTTCTATGTGATTGATTGACTACGTGAATGATCAGCTACATGAATATACTATGCATATGGATTGACTCTGTATTTTAGCTACATGGATAGATCAATTATGAGAATAGGGTATAGGGATTGATCAACAATATAAATTGGCTAAATGGATGGATCATCTACATATGCAATAAAAAACTTTATCAATTTGATAATAGGGAAATAAGCTATGTGAATATTCTATGTGATTTATTAACTACATGTATCAGCTTTGTGAAAATGGAAAATTGAATACACTGTGTTAAAATGGAAACAAGGGTGTTCTTTATATGTGGTTCTTTAAGCTATGTGTAATCGTTCACCTGTATATTTCTTCCTGATTTATGAATATAGTGTTGTAGGTCCTTCGGTAGTGTAAATCAAGGTTCATCAAATTCCAGTTTATAAATGAAAACTATATCCTTGATTTTATATGATTAAAATGGATGAAAATGCATCATTTTTCAAGGATATTATTGAGATTCACAATTGTTGGAATTAAATAGTTGGGCAAGTCGAATCATCTCTCAGTCAGCCCCTGATGCCCTTAGTTATTCCATCTCGGGCACTCTATGAGTTTCCTTGGGATTTTTATTCTTTGTCTTTTGGTGGTCATTATATTTCTTCTTGAGAAGAGCCCCTCCAGTCTCAGATATTTGGGTCTCGCTCCCTAGCCTCCCCCTACCATTCTAGAATCCAGTAATTCTACGCATGATTGGAAATCAATTGGAAAGTTTCTTTTGTGTGGACCAGTGGACAGACATCTTAAGCCACATGATCTCCCCTAGAATATGTGTCGATGATGATGTTTCTAAGGACCAATTGAAAACCATTAGAATTGATATTGAAGGTGAGCTTCATTGGTATCAAACGGTTGTCTACTAATCTTGGGTCCTATTCTATTCATCCTATTGTCTACTCGTCCAAGATATTTCCAGTTGTCAGAACCGGTCGATGGGGGTTTCTCGGGCAGCATTAGACGAGGGACTTCTTGAACATTCTATGGTTGATGGTGAAAATTCCATCTTGGTCGCTGAACATTTACATCACTATTTTTACGAGTCCAACCTAGGAGGCGTGAGTGCGAATTTTCACTAGGTTATTGTAGAAGTATCATCGAGAAAGAAGTATGCATATTCTAAATTACTCCTGATGGATGTTGTTCATCATGAGGCTTAATATAGAAATCCTCTAGTATGAGATATTTTCAATCATTTTAAGATATATTTGTGGATTCCCACTCCTATTGTGAAATTTGGACAAGTGGAATCTTGTTTGGATTATCTCGTTGCTACAGTTGTCAGGTCCCCTATTGGCTCTAACTCATCTGTATTAACACGAATGGGCTCTGAGGAAGGTCTAGAGGCCCCCAAGGCATCTTATTATATTGAGGTTATGATTGCATAAATTGATAACAAGGGATTAGTGTGTCCTCATGCTGATACATATACAATGAACATGTCATACTCAAGGAAAGTGGTGCTAGATATTAAGTTGTGTAATAGTTTTGTGATCTTGGAGGATATAGGGCATGACCATATGTTAGATGGGATGGATCTTCACAATGAGGATAAGATTATCTCATGGGAGGAGTTTGGTGATGAAACTTATAGCCAGCTATCAGGAGTCAGTGGTTATGTCTTCTAAGGAAGAGACAATTGCAGTTCGAGGAGGAGGAATGGCTGGCATGGTGGGATGAAAGGACACAGGGATTATTCTCACCTGAATTATCCAACGGAGACCCAATATTATAGGAAGGTAAATCCCCAAGTAATGGAACGGGTTACCAAAATAAATGGAAATTATATTTGATCTGGGGATGTGGAATCCATAGTCAAGGGGGTTGTTTCCATTAGAAATGCACTGCATATTTCATGCATGGATACCGAGCAACCCGTGGAGCTACTACTCTATTATGAAGAAGAAATGGAGGAGGAATCTCTTTGGACCAGTGCATAAAAAATGATGTTGATAAAAAAATGGAAAGGACCATTCAGGTGGACACCAATAGGGAATAGAGGGACTGGACTGACAAGAATAATAATATTCAAGTAAGAGGTCTCAAGGCAGGGAAAATCAATAAAGAGGAAAACATACAAGTGTTGAATAGACTGGTGTGTCGATTTGAGGACCTCATAAAGTATGATCCAGAAACATCAGTAACCTCTTTATTCTGGGAACTTCTTAAGGATAAAAATTTGAATAGGCTTAAATTTTTAATTAACAACTATGTTTTTTCATGGGGTTTCTCACTTTTTCCTTAAACGTGTCATTGGATTATAATAAAAAAATGAAGTTGGAATGAGAATAGTTGAATTATATATTTGATATATGAAACATTTTGATTGTCTCGTATTTGTTGAATTAGAAACAAAGGTTGTTTTGTTTGTTCACACATGTTTCTTTGTCTCAATGTTATGGGTTCTAAACCATTCCATTAGAGTCATCAAATCTCACTATAGTTGGATTTTTTCCCTACAGTAGCGATTGAATCATGTTTGCACACCATATTTTCGGTATAAAGAGTCACATGATGCTTTTTATTTTAGGTAGGGTATATTTTCATTCTCTTATATATGTATGTATAATCACAAAGGTGTTATATTTTAGTCACATGGGTCAAAATGGAATTAAATTAATTTATATTAAACATGATTTACTATGAATTACATAGTTATCATCTATAGTTTATTTCTACCATGAAATCAAAATTTCCTCTTTATTTTATAGTTAGTTTTCAATCAAGTATATGTTTATGTAGTGTTAGATATTTCATTTTTATAATTTTTTTCTTAATAGGTCATGATAAATAAAAAAATTCCTGAATTAATAGATAATTAAATTATTGGAGAATAAAGATGTTATTTCAATGAATCTTGTGTTTATTGAAATCTCAGAATAATCAAATTGATGTGAGTATACATATTTAATTTAATATGTAATCCCATGTGATAATGGAATTTGATAATGAATGTGAATCATGTTAATTAATTTTCATTAAAATAAGTTTAGTAATGTTAATACATAGATATTTCATAATATTTTCAAAATTGGAATGTATATTTTTAAGAATGTATAAATTAATAGATTAATTAATTTGATAGCTTTTATAGCATGATACATTATGATTTCCATAGTTGTAAAATGTGTTTAATAAATTAGATAATTCAGGAAAAATAAAACATGTTTTTTTACAATAAAAATTACAAGGAAAATAGTTTTCCATATTATTGATATGGATGAGAGCCTTGTGTACGAGCTGTGGGAGCTTGATTATATGTAATGTCAACATGCCTTATCTTAGGGAAATAATTTACCTACTGAATTTGATTTTTCATCTTCTTTTGATGTGTAATTGGATTCATATTCACTAGGTGATGGGAGATGAAAATGGTATGGCTGATGTGTAATGGGGTGCAGATTCCCAGATGAAGTGGAATCAGTTGAGGCTAGTGATAGAGAGATGCATCAAAATATTCATGTGGGTTCTAGTGATAGAACCAAAAATAATGGAATAGTTTTTAACCGGTATTAAACATTATTATGATAAATATGAATGCATTATTGATATTAATTAATTTATGTATGATTGTTATGTTTTTTTGTATTTTCTCTTCCCCAATACTTGAGGTTGCTCGATGTTCTTGATTCCTTGTTTCCTCTTGGTGGAACCTAAAGATATTTTTCCTTGAGTACATATAACAACGAATGATTCTAAAAATGAATAAATTATTTTAAACTATAGGGAGGTGTTTCTGGATTGAAAATGATAATATCACTCTTTAAAAATCATGGAATTAGTTGGAATATTCTTTTAGGACATGGAAATTACACTGATGATTAAATTAATACAATTCATAATAATGTTGATGGTGAATTAAGATATACTAAATTAATAATTGAAAATAAATAACACAAAAAATAAATTATTTAATTAATTAATCTATTTAATTTCATATGTTCCTATAGGATTTATATTCCCCTTTAGTGGAAACTAGGTGTTAGAGAGATAATACCTATAGTTGTGATTAGGACTACATTGTGACCGTAGTGTTGTTGTAAGATATATTATATCCTATAAATTTTTTGATTTCATACACTACCCCACCCATTTTTAGTTATGGATATTAACTCATTTTCGACTATAGGAAGGTGGTTTACCCAACATCTTAGTGGGAGGATAGATGACTGACTACCCTCTATGGACCTATCCTTATCTCTCAGTTTTTACATGTGTTGGATTGCATGATAGTTAGTTTACCCATATATATGTGTTGAGGGATGTGATGGTTTGTGGTTATTTCATAAACATTTATCTCTAGTTATAGTTCCCAAATGATATTATAGGAAGGAAATGTATATGATGTGAAGACATGAGGGTCTATACTATCTGCACGAGTAGGTATGGATTGAGGAATAATACATGATGTATGATACATATTAACAGGGTTCTGTAGGATCCCACATATTACTAGGAATCCATATTGAGATATGATATTGTATAATTCAACGGTGTTATATAGGTGGTGCATGTTCTATTTCCTTTCCCAAGTGTCATCGGTCAGTTATATTTTAGATGTAGATGGCATAAGACATGAGATATTGGTATAGAGAGGTAAACCAGCAAGGAAGCGATAGTGGGGTTCCCATAACATTTATTTATTTTATTATATGATCTATTTTATGTAATACATAGTTAGAGTTATCCATTATGAGGCTAGGAACATTATATACATGTTTATGCAATGAGTTAGTTTCAGTTTTGTTCACTAGGTATTGGCATACCTTCTTTATAATTTACACAAGAGGCTCTAGGGATGATCCTACTAAGTGTACTATTATGCCCAAAATATGTGTATATAAAATATTTTCATTTCAGTTGGAGAAGGATGGTGTGCAACATAATAATACTAGATCATTTATTTTTAGATGTTTTATGGGCCTCATGGTTACTACCATCATTAAATATTTTTTACATGTAGTTTATTATTTAATTGTTTCAGTTGAATATGAAATTATTAGATAAAAATTGGTATTTAATTTATAAGTATGAGTAGTTTTTGATAATATCATATTTCAAATATATCACATTCATAAGCTATAATAGATGGTAATACCAACAATAAATATGTAAATTTTACCCTTGATTCTAGTTTCAATCATGGGGTCTACTAGACGTGGGACTCGTGTAATCACTAAATCGCATCACTCATTACAAGAATTGGAGGGGGTATGGAATACAGTTATTAGAGTGATGTCTAGGATGATGGATAAGTGGGAGTTTGTATTTAGGTATACGATAGGTTTCATGTATTGGTAGAGAAATGTGTTATGATTTGTTTAGTGAAAGATGTATAAATGAGAAACATGATAAGAAACATGTATTTGTGGACACTTTGATCTGAGTCATGGAATTCATGTTTTTTAAACTAGTTAAATGATGTAATATTTTTTTCTTGGTAGTGATATAAGAATGGTTGAGTTATCATTATTATTGTCACTTATGATTGAAATTGGTAGACTTTAGTATTGGATAGAAAAAGTTAGAAGATAAAAAATAAATAAATAAATAATATTATTTATTCTATATTTTGGTTTTAGGACATATAATAGTTTATTATGTTTTCAAGAATGTATCCAAGTCAATGTAATCATCGGGTTCACATCGATGATTCTCGAAATGATGTTTCATAAGATCATCATAGTGTAAAGGTTATGATGATTACACTTGTGGGGGGAAACTCTGATATTTTAATCATGAGATGATGCAGATGTAAAAGGGTTTTTTTAGTATTATTACTAAAAGACTAGATTGAGGTGGTTTAGATAACATATGTTCAATTGGTTCTTAGAGGGATAACAAGGATTCAATTAGCTATGATGATTATTCAAGGATCAATGAGGATGTTATGGTTCTTGTTCCTAGAGTGTTTTAATGATTCTATAGTCTCGTGATATAATTTCCAAGACCCGTATCGATTAATGTTTTTTTCTTTGACCATGAAGGCAGAAATTCACCAGGACCCACTTAGCCATTGGGAGGGGTGTTACAACGTCCATGTGTTTGGGATTAATTTTAGGAACCTTCTCTGATATGCATAATACATTTTTTATGATGTGGATGCTTGATTGTGACTGTTTATAATGATTTTCATATAGAGATCTAGATCTAGGTTACCCTGAATCTTTTATAGCCATATGTCAAGATGCTAGAAAGAGAAGAATATATTGATAGGTTAATGGACCTAACCATATCATCATGAGATGGGTATCATCGCAATTCACGACAATGGATTTATGTGGTTCACAATTTCATTGATAGAAGTTCTTTTATTCTACTAGTGTAGGTCCTTTCCCTCATCATCTTGTTCCTAGGGAGGTGGAAGATATTAGAAATATTCTATGAGATTAGAAATATGTTTTCCATATAGATTTTAAGGTTACCAGTGGATTAATGTTCATAAACCTTCTAATTTTTCATCATGCACTAGGTTTTTCGGAGATGCAGTTTCATTCAAGGAAAAATCTGTATGTTTTTTCATTTGGGGATCATTATAGAGCAGATGGGGAAGGAAGAGTAAAACCCTATAATTCTCCTCATCTTTAGTGATTATAGAATGATCATGAAGGTGTGAATTTTCATGGTTAGTTGGGACATATAGATGTTCAAAACCATTTTCATGATTTAGCATTTCATGTGCCAAGGGAGGCATATAATGTTTGAGGCACCCATTTGTTTTTTTTAAATGGGTGAATTTTATATTGATTCGGGAGGTACACACTAATTTATATCTTCTAACCTCATCTATGAATTGGGAATTTAGGTATAGAGGCTTCTGGTACACTTGATGTTGACTACACTAGTTGGTGGTCAAGATGCTTTGAATGAAGTATGTAAGGACCGTGGGATAGTGCAGGGGTAGAACCACTCTATGTGGGGATTCCTAGGAATATAGATAAAACCATTTGACTTAATTTTTAGCATGTATTATCTATATTTGTTTAAGGTTATCATGGAATTATTCAAAATTTTGGTAGTGTTCTATGACGTTGATAGAGAGACAACAATGTTCATTGGAAATATAGATCCATTTATGTTTCAGAGGTTTGTTCCATTGTCTTATCCTTAATGGTTGAGTTAATGATGAGATTGTCAAAGGTTATGTCTTCTATGTTTCCTAGGTTAATATAATAGTTACCTCAATTTCATTACATGTGAGAATTCAGAATTACTCTTCAAAAGGAGATCGAGTTTGGTATCAGGATACATCATGGTGTTTCGCCTGTATAAATTCCATCATATTGTATATTTCGTTCCGAGTTATGAGTGTTGTGAGTAAAACTCAATGATTAATTATATTGTGGTTTTTTTGGATGAGTCTGTCACCATGGGGAGAACCATATATTTTGAGATGATGATTTATTTCATTTTATGTCTTTATATCAACTATCATCCCTTGAACCATTTTATAGTTAAGAACTGCTATAAACAACATTGATTGATGATTTCTTCGGTAAAAAGGGGTAAATTTGGTTCTCAAAAATAATTTTTTGGTTTGGATATTATTAAATAAATGTAAAAGATATGGATATTCTAAAAACTAATTTTCTCTTATGTTATATAGATTATGATTTAATTTATACTCCTTTTGGTGTAATGAATACTCCAGCTATGTTCATAGGGTTTATGAATGTGAGGTTTAGATAATTCATGGTTAATTTAATTTGGGGGGGTGGGTCATCAAAGACATCCTTATACAGTCCATGTATGAGGATGATCATTTAGAGAAGCTTCATTTAATTTTGGGAGTACTTCTTTATAATCTGGTGATTAGGAAGTTGTCAAATTGTTAATTTTGGGCGCATGATGTTTTTTTCATGGGGTATGTGGTATCCCAAAAGGGAGTAGCTATGGATAAATCAATGGTAGTGGAGTTTTTGACTAAGAAATCTATGAATAAAGTGGAAGTGATTAATAGTTTCATTTAACATTCATGGAATTTCTAGAGGTTTATTAATCAATTTATAGTTGGAGGTGACTCCACTAAATTCCTCAAACACCTAGAAGTATATATTATTGGTGATTGAACAGTGTCACATTGTTATTAATTACCATATGAAAAGGTTAATAATCACTCCATTCCACTATTTTATATCTAAGGTATTTATGTTTATGTTTCCTATATTGTTTCTTATATTGTTTTAGAATATGTTATCATGTTGTATGGATCAGTTTTTTCTTTAGGGTATATGCAGTTACATCCGCCTGAGTTTAGCTATGCCACAAATGGTATGTAGTTGGTGGGATTTGTGTTTTGTTTTATTTTTTATTGAAATTACAGATAATTATATCATCATGTATGCCTTTTCTTAGGGGACCATAATATTTTTTCCGTATCAATAGATGTAATTTTTGAATAATTATGAAATTTATATTTAATATACACATGTTAAGGGAAATGTTGCAGCCTATGCAATGAGAATGAATATTTGTAGTGATTTCATGTCTGAATTTGGGGATTCCTTGATAGTGAGGTATGATCTATCAATGATTCAACATGATATGGGAGTGTTTGGTGGATGAGGTTGTATTTTCAGAATGACTGTGTAGACAACATTGATGTAGTAGGTGGAAGAGTCCATGGTGGGGATTCTAATGGGGATGTTTGCAGATACCATGTTTTTTTTGGTGATATGCCTGATTATTGGTACGAGGATTCACAATAATACATATTGTTTTTTGGAATGGATTTTCATTCCTTCAGTGATGTGTGAGATGGTTATCCATGAGTACCAATTTTAACCATTTGTTGTCAATAAATATGTGAAAATGATGTAATGATATTTGAGATAATTGTTTTTTGTCTTGTGTTGAAGTGTGTAGTTGCAGAGTTCACCTCTTGATATTTGGACATCCATAAGGTCATGGTCATGAACTATGTTCCTGTTGGATTTATTGAATAATACATCTTCCCCAGTGGATGTAGAAGGAAATCTTGATAGACTTAATTATAATTTTCCCTTAATCTCAACGTGGATATGATTCTATATGGGTGATTTTTGAATGTTTTCTAATATCTTCCAAAATTAAAGAGATCAGAGAGTCACTATATATGATGGTTTTGTTGAGGCGGTATCTAGAAGAGGTTGTGTGACTCTAGTGAGTCCTGAGAAGGGATATATCTGATCAGGATCCTCATTTTACCTCTAAGGTGTGGATAGGTCTATATCATTCATTTGGATCTCAATTAGTCTGCAAAAACACATTTTATCCATATATGGATGGTCAGACCAATAAAACCTTCTAAACTCTTGATTAAATGTTTGACTCTAGTTTCCTTTATTTTAGATGTTCATGGATTCGTCACCACCCAATTTTCATGTAAATATATGATAATATATTCCAATACACCTTTGTTAGGGATCCATTTGAAGCTCTTTACATCAACCATTACATTATCCAATGTGAAAGACCAAAGAAGAGAGGAAATGATTCTAAAAAAACTAGTATAGAATATAAAAATATTTTTCAAGTAACTCATTATATAATTATGGAAGTGTAGTAACATCGGAAAACCGACTCTGATTATATGAGGAGTCCTATAGAGTTTGATATTGGAGATCATGTGTTCATAATTATGAATCCTCGACATGGGAAAGAGGGTTTAGTCATGGGAGTAATATTTATTCATTGTTTTTTGGGACAATAATATTTTTGGATCATATTAATTCCACGATATACTCAGAAGCACATCACCCAAAAATGGAAAAAACAAGACCATTTTAATGTGTTAGAGCTCTATATCAATCAATTTGATGAATTTCATGTCAAATATTTGGGTAGACTGATGTGGATGATGATGTGACCTTCGAGGAGCGACATTTAGAGATATAGGGCTCTCGGGAGAGGGTGCTATGTGGGTGTTATATTCCCTTGGATTGGGTCTTTTGGAAGCATGGTGGCATAGAGGAGACTAATTGGGAACATGAGAAATATATTCACACTCAACAACCTGATCTGTTAAGACAACCAATTTTTTTCACTTAGGGTTTTAGGCCAATAATTATCTAAGAGAAATATGATGTTAGGGATGAAATCTATCTATTTTCCCTTTCCTTTTTTTCTAAATTCTTTACTTCTTAAAGGAGGTCTGGAGTGGGTTTGGTTGTGTTTGGAATATATGTGTTTGATGTATGGAGGATTCACAACATGTAAGGACATCACATCAGGAATATGTTGTTCATGGATTGTGTGAGTACTGATTCCATGAATATTTGAATCAAATATATGGAGAAATTGGATATATAGGACCCTGTAATCCTACATGAAAAAATGTGGTTCAAAACCCATGGGGTGCAGGCTACTGTAGCAGTACTGTAGCGGTACTGAAGTAGCAGTGGTACTGTTGATCGGCCGGAAACTATAGCAGCAGAATGGCACTGTAGCACCGGCGGATACTATAGCAGCCAGGTTACTATTCATAGAATGGGTCTACAGGCTATGTAATGGGCTACATGCCCACTGGGCCTTTGGGATATGTAATGGGTCTCCCTCTACTAAGTTAAAAAAGAGGTCTTTTGTTTTCTTTAATAATAAAAATGAGGCTTCAGCCCCAACCTTTAAAAAATAAAATTGGATATAAAGGACCACTCTCTGCATGAAATTGGATGCATGGATGGATTGGTGATGTTGATGGATAAGCTACGTGAGCGATTGGACATGTGAGAAATCAGCTGCGTGCATGATCAACTACAAAATTGGCCACATGAATCAGCTATCTTGATGGATCATCTATTTGAATCACCTATGTAAATGGATCAACAATATGAATCCACTACATGGATGCATAGTTAATGTGAATCCTGAACATAGACGGATCAACTTTGTGAGTGATCATTAAGTCTACGATTAGTTATGTGAGAATTAGGGTACCCAAATCAGTTACCTGAGTTATTATATATGTGCATTGTCAACATGAAAGAAAACTACATAAATCGACATCAAAAAAATGGATATGTGGGTCTTGTGGATATGTGGTGGTATCATCAATGTGGAATTGGTCACCAAGATATTTCTTCTTGATTATTGAAAATGACCATGCATGTCATATGACAATTTCAATCATTGGCCTATAAATAGAGATTCATTAGGGATAATTTTTTAATTTATTTAATAAGTTGGCTAATGTTGTAAACACATCCATTTTGATGGAATTTGAGGATATTTTAATTATAGGAATTAAATTATTGTTATATGAAATTTCATTATTATCCAATATCTATGGATTATAAAATTATGTTACTTCACTTAATTTCCTCATTTTTCTGTCCTATCAGGGTTGAATGTTTTTTTCGAACGCTTTCATCGGGGATCACGCATCCATCCATGGAGGATGTGCAGTTATGGCCTCACATTCTCTCTTTCTAAAGGCGTGCGGCATCCATCACTTATTCATGGACATTTTCTCCTTGATCGAAAATAGATGATGGGATATCGATTCTTCCGTTGGATTCCTTCTCGGATCTCATCACCTAGTTCGGGTCTCCCTTATAGACTAAGAAGTAGTTCTTGAAACTATTACCAGTTCTATATCTTCATGGATGCCAGTAAAATACACTAATTCTATCGAGACATTCCCAAGGGTTCCAGTCAGGACAATAACCTTCGGCCGGGGGAGTAGTCTCTTTGGACATCATTGGCATGTATAGACGCTGGAACACTAACACGTTTGGGTTTCTTCCTCTTACTATAGGGATTCATGAAGGAGTGGAAGCTCGAGGCACCCCACATCATATGTGGGGAATTATATGCCATAGGCTTGTATCTGAGGGTCTCCTCATCTTCCCATGTTTAACACAAGGTATGTCATGAGTTTAACATCTAAAATAGATGGATCAGATGGGTCAGAACATTGACTAGAGTGGATCAGATCGGTTTAACCCCCAGAGGGAAAACAGATTCTAGGATATGAATTGGCATGATCTCACTAGGATGAGGTGGCCTGGGTAAGAATCTGGATGGATGTTGGAGAGTTGAATGAAGTGGAGAGAGAATGAGATGGTACATATGTGAGGATGATGGTGATATTGGGATTGAGACTTGCAGGGACTTCCTACATATCCCCATTGTAGGGAATCAAAGCTCACGTAATTCAATGGGACGATGGGGCACTCGAAGAGGCAACGCATGGATGGGACTCGGAGGAAGTGGAACCTTTAGGTTGGGGAATTACCTTCCCAAAACACATAGGTTTGATGGAGATTTCGGGTTGAGAAATGAGCGATGAGCTTGAACCCCAGGGAGGCTTCATACGTATCCCCATGGTAGGGAATCAAAGTCCACATAGTTCATCTGAAGACGGATTACCGTCAATTTGGGACTTCAATATCTTATCACTGGATTGGGTCACAACGGCTTACTACTGGATGGGGTCACAAGTGATTACCACTGTATTGGGTCACAACAGATTAACACTGGTTGGGGTCACAACGGATTACCGCTGGATGGGGTCACAATGGCTTACTGCTGGATGGGGTCACAATTCAGGGTCATGTGGGACAAACGGGGCATACAGTTAATCGTCATGGAGGATGAGGGGGGGCGTACTTGAAGGGGTTTGGAACCAATGGATGGTGTTATTGAACATTAGGGAGGCTTCCTACATACGTTGCCTTGTAAAGGGTCAAATACCACGTAGTTCAGGTTGGGTTTGGTGAACCGACGTGAAGGTTGTTAAGACCAATGGTTGGTGGGCATGAACCTCAGAGAGGCTTCCTTTGCTCCTTTCCTTAGTAAGGATCAAATACCACACAATTTAGGTTGGGTTTGTTGAACCGGTGTGATGCTTTTTGGAACCAATGGGTGTTGGGCTTGAACCTTAGAGAAGCTTCCAACGTACCTTGCCTTGGCAAGGATCAAAGACCACATAGTTCAAGAGGGTGTGGGTGCCGGCATGATGGGGGTCATAACTAATGGGTGTTGGTATTGAACCTCAGGGAGGCTTCCTGCATACCTTGTCTTGGCAATGATCAAATTCCACGTAGTTCAGGAGGAGTGGGTGCCATCATGAAGGGGTTCATAACCAATGGGTATTGGGAATGATCCTTACAGAGGCTTCCTATGTACCTTCCCTTGGAAATTATCAAAGACCGCATAGTTTAAGTGGAGTGGGTGCTGACGTGAAGGGGGTAGGAACCAATGGGTGTTGGGATTAAACCTCATGGAGGCTTCCTACGTATTTTTCCTTGGCAAGGATCAAAAATCTGGTAGTTCCGGACGAGTGGGTGCCGACATTAAGTTGTTCATAACCAATGGTTGTTTATCATGAACCTCAGGGAGGCTTCCTACATACCTTGTCTTGTCATGGATTAAAGACCACTTAGTTCAGGATGAGGGGGTGAAGACGTGAAGACGGTCAAAACCAATGGGTTTTGGGATTGAACCTCATGGAGGCTTCCTACATACCTTGCATTGGAATGGATTAATGATCACATAGTTCAAGAGGGTGTTTGGGGCTTACAATCTTGTCTTCCCAGAGAGTGTGTCATGGTTGATAGTTACTCTAAGCTGACATGAGTCATGCTCGGTGTGAGAAACTAGAGTTAGAAACGGCAGGACGATCACGTCGCAGAAGGTGCATCCGTGGGAAGTGGAATGGGGGAGCATACATGTGGTTAGTGGCCCAAAGAGGGAACATGGTCATACATGTGGTTTTTATCCCAAAGAGGAAATAGGGGCTTATGTGTGGTTAGTAGCTCGAAGAGGAAACATGGGCTTACATTTAGTTAGAAGCCCAGGGTGATGAAGAATGATACTTACTCGACGGTGGAGGCACGGGTGGTGACAAATCCCAGAGGAAGAGGGATAGGGTAAGGAAGGTCCCTATGCCCCTCTCGCCTCTTAGTCCATGGCACTAAAGAAGATTGGAGGAGTAGGGGTGCTACACCCTATAAGAAAATCTAGGGACTTACACCAATGTGTTTCCCCTATCCACGTAGAGAAACATCTATCCAATAAAGAAGATCTCATTCCATGTGAGGAATAATTTCACTCCCCTAGAGACAAGTGGGAATGCATAATTTCCAAGGTGGGGGGACCCCACGTACGGTGCATGGGGCGAGGTCACAGTTTAACGTCATGTGCTGAGGACGATGGTGCTTGGCAGTTTAACGTCCTCCAGCTCAGACAAGGCATGTTCACTCCACACCAATTAGGACTTACATAATCGATACTTCCCACCCCTTAGGGAATGAGAGGCTTCAAAAATGCCATGGTGATGGAGTGTTATGGATTGATACATTGAGGGGTCCACATTAGTGTCTCTATATGAAGACGAATTTGCTATTAGTGTGTCTATGCGAAGATGCATGAGGCGAAGCAACACACTGTGAGGCCCCTCCCAAGGGACATTGAAATCTCTTCATGCATACATCAAGAACCGCATGGAAAGGGAGTGTGTGACGTTGTTGTGGAGATCATAATAGGGGCTCAGACATGATACCCTTAGGAGAGGATGACACATGTAGTGCATACAAGAGAATATGTTGGGTGCAAGATGGACTGTCTGCATGCAAGATGGAAGGATTGCGCGAAAGAGGGATGTTCTATGCACAAGATGCAAGGGTTGCGTTCTAGATGGAAGGGATTCATGCAAGTGGGTAGGGTGCATGCAAAAGGGTGGGGTTGTGTGCAAGATGGAAGGGTTGCGCACAAACCGACAAACCGGAAGGGGATGCACACAAGAGTGGCCGAATGCAGAAGATACTTGCGTGAAAATGTGGTATCTTGTGTGCAAATGACTTAGGGAGAATGGAATTTAACAAAAATCATTCCCAGGAGGGCCCACCCGAAGGAGGTACATTGAGAGAGCTGTAGCGCAAAATCAAATACCTGAAGGCCATGATGCTTTTCGTGCGGTCGCAGAAGAAGTGGTCTTCACATAGCAGTGTGTCACTTTGCATGCCAATGATGATGTCATGGATAATCACGCACGGAGGCTCACCCTTGACGTCGGGTTGGGCACGCAACAGTGCGTTGTGTGCAAGCTCTCCCATGACATCATCATTGGCATGAAAAGGGGTTTTGTGAGTATCCACGCACTTGACGTTTCTTTGGGCATGCAAACGGGAGTGGTCACCCTTGAGGTCATCTTTGGTGTGCATGATTTTGTGCGTCGGTGGCCGTTTACGCGCACGCATCGAAACATGCGCACAGTTGCCTCTTGGGTCTTGGAATCTTCCCTCCTCTCCTGAGTTCCATTGTTTTCTCGTTATCCTCTCGATGCTATCCCTCCCCAAATATTGGAATCAACAAATTCCCCCCCCCCCCAGAATGAAAGAAGAAGGGGAACCCAATGGTCGGATTCTGAGGGCATGCCGAAATAGAGGGAAGTGGCATTTAGTGCGTGCAAAGCTGTATTTTATGCGCACGAACTTGTTTCACACACACGGAAGGCGAGTTTGTGTCTATAAATTTGATAAGGCCCTACCATAGACCCCTAATTTTGACTTTTTACAAACTATAGGTGCTTTTCTCTCACACAAGAAAACGGACCCGATCAGCGCGTATGTTTCCGTGGCCGACCTTGAGTTTTACACACCATCCCTCATTTTTCGTGCATGCTAAAATTATTGCACGTCAACTAATATTTTGTGTGCCCCTTGATATTGTGTGAGCCACCTGATATTTTGTGCTCCAAACTTCATTCTTTCTCACTAACACCTCAGGATTTCTAGAATGGCCCCTCAACAGACTAATGTCGAGAGGGAGGTCGCCGCTGCTGCGAGAATGACTCAGATGATCACGAACCCTCAAATATTTCATGTGAGGAAGGATGGGTCTGATAACCAGATGATTTTTTGGCAGGCTTAAGCAAGTTCAAAAATATCATGTTCTGTGCGATAGATTTCTGTTTTGGATCTTCGACCTTCTGGAAGAGGTGTTGATTCCGGATTTGGAGGGGGACACACCGTGATCATGGGTGACACGCGAGGATAGTCTTCCACAATTCCATATTACAAAAAACGGCCATCCTAATAGGGAAATGTAGAACACAACCATCTATGTCCTAAATCCAAAGACTAGGACAGTTGTGGGAAGCGATCTAGTTACAGTGTCATCTCTAGATATTTATGCAAGTTCCATCAGAAGAAGCATTACTAGCGAGATGAAAGGTTGGAAGGAATGTGATTTTAGATCTGGGTAAAACATTACCAATGAATGGGAATGGACATACAGGAAACGTCAAACATGCGAATAATTTGGGCTAGAGACGCGGTCTATCGGTCTTTTTGAGGCAGTCCAGACGTCCAAATTTAATTTCAATTGACAATACGACTTGGTAGAAGAGCTATTCGGTCGTTAGTCCCCTAATACCATAACCTTCCACCTCAACTATGGAGATTTGGGAATTACACTATTGGACTTCCACTATATCAGGGGAATCCCCTTAGAGGGGTACTAGTATGAAGAGTTCCTTCCAACGAGGAATGTCTGGGGGAATAGGACATGCAACCCAATCCTTTCATGAAACCTACTGGAGATGGATAAGGATGAGCTAAAAAATAAAATATATCCTTAATGACATACCCCTGGTAACGGTATGCGTCCATCGCTCTTGAACATTGCTAGAATTCCCACACTAACACTCAGGGATGAGAGGATCAATCTCAAGACCAACAACCACCCACACTTTGACTTCAAACCCTTCAAAACCCCAGTTGGTCAGATAGTAAATGACAGGCAAGGGCCATTAGTGTAGAGGGAGTACATGGAAAGCATTCATGGCAGCGTACTAGTCGCTTGAATTGATGGTGAAATCTTTTGCGAACCATACGTACCAACCAGGTTTTTCAGGCAGTTTTGGTGCATGGAATAGATGCTGAAGAAAGTATATACAGAGGTTCATGAATAATGACATCCTTGTGTTCTCCACCAACGGTGGCCTATGTTCATGATGGTCGGCTTCAATGAAGTCATCACTATCCCTCCTATCATAGTCAGTATAGGCCTTTCAATAGAGTATGTCGAGCATTGGACAAAAACATATCCTGAGGCGATTATTTCGAAGTGCATCTAGCAAATCAAGGTGGCCAATATAGTTCTCAAAGAGCAGGGAGGTGGATGAGGTGTCACGGGAGAGGTGAGGCAAGGAATGTGCCATGTGGAAAGCTTGGCACATGACGACACTTAATCGGATGAAGAAACACAAGCCAAGGGCATTCCTCCCCCTTCTTGGGAAAGGTGGTCCCAAATGCAGCCTCGTGGGCCATCTTGGAATCTTCAGAGAATGAAACTCAGGTACCTCCTAAAGCCGTCTTCCGACTTCATCTTCCCCTATCTATGGTATTTTTAAATATCATTTCGGTATTCTATGTCCATTGAATAATTTTGGCAGTGGTTGGTATGCACCTGGCATTATCTTCAAGATATAGGATGCATCCTGATGAGGGATATGGTAAACTTTATTCGTCAGCATGCATACCTGAAAGTCATGGATATGTACGCATGCCAACGTGGTTTTATGAAGAACCACACCTCTTGGTGAAAGCGATGATTGGAAAGGCACATGACCCAGAAAAGTAACCATATGAAGATGAAAGTATATAGGCAGAAGAAGAAGTAGTAGTATATGAATAATAAGGTGAAGATGAAGGAGGTGAAGTATAGGAGGGGGACCAAATTGATGGGCTTGGGGGTGAGGGGCCTTTAGAATCTCCTTCTCACTAGTGGAACTCATGGGAGAGAGGAGAAATCGTATGTTCTGATGTAGAACTGGCAGAAAGCATGAGGTAAGATTAATAATTATCTTCACTGGACTTTATAGTTTCACAATCTTGACCCGTCAACTAAATTCTGTCCTTCTTAGGAACACATGGGCGAGGCTTCCTAGGAAGACATCCCCACAGTGGACGAATGTGTGTCTATGGTGGCCGGGGAGCACTCTCTAGAGCATGTCCTCAGGACCAAACATAGTGGGGTGCCGAATATGGATGTAGTAGGTGAAAATGAACCAGGAGAAGAGTCTCCTTCCATCCCGATTTTTCAGTAGGAGTCGATGTCGGTGACTGAGCTGACATGCGCCGAAGGGTCTCCTAGGCAGTGGACCCAACCATGAAACACGCATTGGACACAAGAAAACTAGGCTCCCATAAGTCCTTTTTCCATGGATCTCCTCTTTCCCAGGGAATTCAGCTAATCAAGATAATGATTCCTGATCCAATGATTGCAAGGTTTGAGGTACGAAAAATCATCGAGTCTGGGACATCTACAGAAGTCCTACCAGCAGCTACCTCATCCTTTTTTGAAGAAACCATTATAGGGGGCACTGCCCTGGTACTCGATGAGCCAGAAATTGCAGTGATGGGTGGTAATGTTGTCGGGGTGGAGCTCTAGCCTGATGAGAGTGAAGTCACTGACGAGAAGGGAGTCCCCTAAGAAGACCCTGCCGCTGAAATCCTTTTCGCATTCCATGAATACAGTCCAACAGACACTAAAGAAATCGATAATTCTAACTCAGATGTGGTGGAGGAGGTCCATATGACACGACACAAGGCATGGAGGTGCATCAGATGCTTTCTCAGCTAGCCACTGGTGGAATGGATATGTCGTATGGGGTCACTTCGTACCTAGCTATGCTTTCTCTTCACTGGAGAGTTAGATGCCCTTTGTTCTCATGTGATGATCCATGATTACATGGAGGTGAGGGTACATAATAATAGGTGACGTTCAGATGTTGCCTAGTGCCAGACAGATTCAAAGAATACCCATGCCCATCTGAAGGTGGAGTGGGAGGACAAACTCCTTGTGGAATACGCCGATGAATTGGAGGAATTCATTGCAAACCAATCTGAGCTCATTGAGTGACTGAAGGCCCAACTTGCAGGTGCTCCAGAGCAGACATCGTAGGTGAATCACAAAATGATTGAGCTCCAGAATAAACAATCCTGGGCATAGGCCAGGGCTAATGAATTACACCCTGCCACTGCTGCCGAAGAGAAGGACCTCAGGGGATGTGAAGTGATGATGGATACAATAGGTCAGAAGGTTGCAGTATTGGAACTATCCATCCAAAATGTCAATGATTAAGGGAACTGTTTTGGATGACCCCCTAATATTATATTTCTTTATTACTTTTAGCTACAAACTGTCTCTATGAACGGACTATTTTCTGGTTTATTTTAATGCACTTGGACCATAATCCCGAAATAAATTGTGATCAATTTATAATATCACATGGGTTATGACCTTTGTGAGAAACAAGGGACGCTCACGCTATTACTCCATTTGAACGTGGGAGTGACAATCATGCTTTGGACACCTGGGGTAGAAACGACACATACTGGCATCCAAAAAGAAATGGGGAGACCTAACTGGAGAACAAAGTCCTCTAAACAGTCGAATTGTCACTTCCCCAATACACTCTAGTGCACGATCAATGTAACAACAGAGGCATTCGAATCGATTCAAACAAAAGGGAATGAGAAGTGTGAATCACGATACCCAAAATTACGAACACTATAGGGATGGCATGAAAATAAAGTATAACTGTTGATAGTGTTCGAAACACAATATCCTCATTGTGTTCGCCTAGAATTGGGATATCATATGATGGTCAACCGCTGACCATGATCAAAACATGGGACCTGACTCAAAATGATACCCATTATACTTCCAGAATGTTGTCTAGGACAGTAGGTGACCCATAGGCTAACCATCCAAACTGTTAGGGGGTTCATTCATGAGTGAAATAGGATGAGAGTTAGAATAAAGGGAATGAAAAGTGTGGAGTGTGGAGTGATTCATTGTTCAAACACTACTAAATAATCAGGCATTCGCGACCGCCATTGGCGGTCGCTATAGGCCTATAGAGACTGCTTAGTGACCGCCATTGGCAGTCGCTTCAGCTTCGTCACTATAGGCCAATAGTGACCGCCAATGGAGGTCTCTATAGGTGGCCGAAATTCCGGCCTTAAGCGACCGCTTGGCAGTCGCTACCCTGGGAATTTTTTTAAAAAACAAATTTACTGAAAGATATATATATATATATATATATATATTAAATAATATATATATATATATTAAAGAAAATATTTATATTTATATTATTAAATAAAATATTTTAAATATATATATATATATAATATGTTTTAAATATTTTATTATATATAAATATATATATTACAGAAATACATGTATATAATATTAAATAAAATATTTTTAATTTTTTAATGAAATGTACGAATTGTGTTTTTTTTCTTCACGGTGCAAAATCAGAGATAAAACAAGGTAATGATCATAAAAAATGTAAAACAACTTTAAATAGCATAAACATCAAGATCTTCATAAATAATAAATGATAATCATGCTTCAACGATCCGAGCAGGTCAATCCATTTCAATCTTCTGCTTCAATAAACCTACAATAAGAAAAAAAAACAAAACAAAACAAACATAAATTGGACATAATTATTTAGTTATTATATACATATAATAAAATTAAATCTGAGATCAAATCATGGTTCTATAACAATTTAAAACCCCTAATTTAAGAAATTCTATCATTTCAGGTCATTCGGAGCACGTTTGCTCCGAATTCGACCGTCTCACGCCGTTTTTTGGTGTTTTATGACACCAGAAACGCGTTTCTGGTCACCGCGGTCAAACGACACCTCTGATTGACGTGTCGTTTGTTCGACCATTTCAAAAATCACACAACGGCTATTGTCGTACGGTTTCATGTCATTCTGAGGTCATTCAGGTGGTTTTGACCCCCCAACACGCCATTTTAGCGCATGCCGAGCTGCTGAAAACGACAAAGTTGGCCTTAGCGCATGCACCGCACGTCCGATGGGCATACCATCCCCTCCTACATGTCAAGAATAATATTCCTCATGATTTTGTGTGGTTTCAGGTCATTCGGAGCACGTTTTCTCTGAATTCAACCGTCTCACGTCGTTTTGGTGTTTTATGACACCAAAGACACGTTTTCGGTCACCGCGGTCAAATGACACCTCTGATTGACGAGTCTTCTACCTGAAAATTTTAAAAATCACACAACGGCTGTTGTCATATGGTTTCATGGCATTCTGAGGTCATTCGGGTGGTTTTGACCCCCAACGGGCCATTTTAGCGCACGCCGAGCTGCTGAAAACGACACAATCGGTAGTACCGCGCGTACTGCATGTCTGATGGGAATTCCGTCTCCTCCTACATGTCATGAATAATATTCCTAATGGTTTCGTGTGGTTTCGGGTCATTTGGAGCACATTTGCTCTGAATTCAACCGTCTCATGCCGATTTTGGTGTTTTATGACACCGGAAACGTGTTTCCCGTCACCGCGGTCATACGACACCTCCGATTGACGTGCTTTCTGCCCGAAAATTTCACAAATCACACAACGGTTGTTGTTGTACGGTTTCATGGCATTCTGAGGTCGTTCAGGTGGTTTTAACCCCCCAACGCGCCATTCTAGCGCGCACCGAGCTGCTGAAAACGATACAATCGGTCGTACCAAGTGCACCGCACGTCTGATGGGTGTGTCATATCTACTTATACGTCACGAATAATATTCCTAATGTTTTTGTGTGGTTTCAAGTCATTCGGAGAAAGTTTGCTCTGAATTCGACCATCACACGCCATTTTTGGTCTTTTATGACACCGGAAACGCGTTTCTGGTCACCGCGGTCAAAAGACACCTCTGATTGATGTGCCATCTGCCCGACCATTTCAAAAATCACACAATGGCTGTTGTCGTACGGTTTCATGGCATTCTAAGGTCGTTCAAGTGGTTTTGACCCACCAACGCGCCATTTTAGCGCGCGCCGAGCTGCTGAAAACGACACAATGGGCCGTACCGCGCACACCGCACGTCCGATGGGCGTGCCGTCTCCCCCTACACATCACGAATTATATTCCAAATTGTTTCGTGTTGTTTCAGGTCATTTGAAGCATGTTTTCTCCAAATTCGACCGTCTCACGCCGTTTTTGGTGTTTTATGACACCGGAAACGCATTTCCAGTCACCGCGGTCAAATGAGACCTCCGACTGACATTCCGTCTTGCTGACCATTTCAAAAATCACAAAACAGCTGTTGTCGTAAAGTTTCATGGCATTCTGAGGTCGTTCGTGTGTTTTTGACCCCCCAACGTGCCATTTTAGCGCGCGCTGAACTGCTGAAAATGACACAATCGGCCATACTGCATGCACCGCATGTCCCATGGGCGTGCCGTCTCCTCCTACACATCAAAAATAATATTCCTAATGTTTTCGTGAGGTTTTAGGTCATTCGGAGCACGTTTTCTCTGAATTTGACCGTCTCACGCCGTTTTTTGTGTTTTGTGACACCAGAAACGCATTTCCAGTCACCGCGGTCAGACGAAACCTCCGATTGACATTCTATCTGCCCGACCATTTCAAAAATCGCACAACGGCTATTTTTGTATGGTTTCATAGCATTCCGAGGTCGTTCGGGTGGTTTTGACCCCCCAACGCGCCATTTTAGCGCGCTCTGAGCTGCTGAAAACGACACAATCGGTCGTACCGCGTGCACCGCACATCCGATGGGTATGTCATCTCCTCCTACACATCACGAATAATATTGCTAATTTTTTAGTGTGGTTTCAGGTCATTTGGAGTACATTTGCTCGGAATTCGACCGTCTCACGCCGTTTTTGGTGTTTTGTGACACCAGAAACGCATTTCCGGTCACCGCGGTCAAACAAAACCTCCGATTGATGTGCTGTCTTCCCGACCATTTCACAAACCACAAAACGGCTCTTTTCGTACGACTTCATGGAATTCTGAGGTCGTTTGGGTAGTTTTGACCCCCCAACGCGCCATTTTAGTGCGCACCGAGCTGCTGAAAACGACAGAATCAGCCGTACCGTGTGCACCGCACATGTGATAGGCATGTCGTCTCCTCCTACACAACAAGAATAATATTCCTAATATTTTCGTGTGGTTTCAGGTCATTCGGAGGACGTTTTCTCTGAATTCGACCGTCTGACGCCGTTTTTGGTGGTTTTTGACACCAGAAACACGTTTTTGGTCACCGCGGTCAAACGACACCTCCGATTGACATGCCGTATACCCGACCATTTTAAAATTCACACAACGGCTATTGTCGTATGGTTTCATGGCATTCTGAGGTCGTTAGGGTGGTTTTGACCTCCCAACGCGCCATTTTAGAGCGCGTCGAGCTGCTTAAAACGACACAATCGGCCGCACCGCATGAACCGCACGTCCAATGGGAGTTATGTCTCCTCCTACACGTCAGGGATAATATTCCTAATGTTGTCGTGTGGTTTCAGGTCATTCGGAGAACGTTTTCTCTGAATTCGACGGTCTCATGCCGTTTTTGGTGTTTTATGACACCGGAAACGTGTTTCCGATCACTACGGTAAAAAAAACCTCCGATTGACATGCCATCTGCCCGACCACTTCACAAATCACACAACTGCTTTTTTCGTACGGTTTCATGGCATTCTGAGGTCGTTCGGGTGGTTTTGACCCCCCAACGCGCCAATTTAGCACGCGTCGAGCTGCTAAAAATGACACAATCGGCCGTACCGCGCGCACCACACGTCCGATGGGCATGCCTTCTCCTCCTACACGTTACGAATAATATTACTAATGTTTTCGTGTGGTTTCCGGTCATTCGGAGCACGTTTGCTCCGAAATCGACCGTCTCACGCCGTTTTTGGTATTTTATTACACCGGAAACACATTTTCGGTCACCGCGGGCAAACGACACCTCTGATTGATGTGTCGTCTCCCCGACCATTTCACAAATCACAAAACGGCTGTTGTCGTACGGTTTCATGACATTGCGAGGTCGTTCGGGTGGTTTTAACCCCCCAACGTGCCCATTTAGCGTGCGCCGAGCTGCTGAAAACAACACAATCAGTCGTACCGCACGCACCACATGTCTGATGGGCGTATCGTCTCCTCCTACACGTCACGAATAATATTCATAATGTTTTTGTGTGGTTTCAAGTCATTCGGAGCACGTTTGCTCCGAATTCGACCATCTCACGCCGTTTTTTGTGTTTTATGACACCAGAAACACGTTTCCAGTCACCGCGGTCAAACGACAACTCCGATTGACGTGTCGTCTACCCGAACATTTCAAAAATCACACAACGGCTGTTTTCGTATGGTTTCATGGAATTATGAGGTCGTTCGGGTGGTTTTGACCCACCAACGCACCATTTTAGCGCGCGCCGAGCTGCTGAAAACGAAACAATTGGTTGTACCGCATGCACCACACGTCCGATGGGAATGCCGTCTCCTCCTACACATCACGAATAATATTCCTAATGTTTTCGTGTGGTTTCAGATCATTTGGAGCACATTTGCTCCGAATTCGACTGTCTCATGCCGTTTTGGTGTTTTATGACACCAGAAACGTGTTTTCGGTCACCACGATCAAACGACACCTCCGATTGACGTGACTTCTATCCGAACATTTCAAAAAATCACACAAAGGCTGTTTTAGTACGGTTTCATGGAATTCCGAGGTTGTTCGGGTGATTTTGACCCCCCAACGCGCCATTTTAGCGCACGCCGAGCTGCTGAAAACGACACAATCGGCCGTACCGCGTGTACCGCACGTCCGATGGGCGTTTCGTCTCCTCCTACATGTCATTATTAATATTCCTAATGTTTTCGTGTGGTTTGAGGTCATTCGGAGCACGTTTTCTCCAAATTCGACCGTCTCACGCCATTTTTGGTGTTTTATGACACCAGAAATGCGTTTCCGGTCACTGCGGTCAAACGACACCTCCAATTGATGTTCCTTTTCCCCGACCATTTCAAAAATCACACAATGGATGTTTTCGTACGGTTTCATGGCATTCCAAGGTCGTTTGAGTGGTTTTGACCTCCCAACGCGCAATTTTAGTGCGCGCCGAGCTGCTGAAAATGACACAATCCGCCGTACGGTGCGCACTACTTGTTCGATGGGCGTGCTCTCTCCTCCTTCACATCACAAATAACATTCCTAATGTTTTCGTGTGGTTTCAACTCATTTGGAACACGTTTTCTTTGAATTCGACCGTCTCACGCAGTTTTTGGTGTTTTATGACACCGGAAACGCGTTTCCAGTCACCGTGGTCAAAAGACACCTCTGATTGACATGATGTATGCTCTAAAATTTTACAAATCACACAGCGGCTGTTGTCGTACGGTTTCATGACATTCTGAGGTCGTTCGGGTGGTTTTGACCCCCCAACGCCGCATTTTAGCGCGCGCTGAGCTGGAGAAAATGACACAATCAGTCGTACCGCGCGTACTGCACGTCCAATGGGCATTTCGTCTCCTCCTACAGGTCACGAATAATAATATTAATGTTTTTGTGTGGTATCTGGTCATTCGGAGCACATCTGCTTGTAATTCGACCATCTCACGCTGTTTTTTGTGTTTTATGACACGAGAAACACGTTTCCGGTCACCGCGGTCAAACGACACCTTTGATTGACATTTCGTCTTCCCAATCATTTCAAAAATCACACAACGGCTGCTTTCGTATGGTTTCATGGAATTCCGAGGTCGTTCGGGTGGTTTTGACCCCCCAACGCGCCATTTTAGTGCGCGCCGAGCTGCTAAAAACGACACAATCGGCCGTATCGCGTGCACCACACATTCTATGAGTGTTTCGTCTCCTCTTACACATCAAGAATAATATTCCTAGTGTTTTCGTGTGGTTTCAGGTCATTCGGAGCACGTTTGCTCCGAATTCGACAGTCTCACGCCGTTTTTGGTGTTTTGTGACCCCGAAAACGCGTTTCTGGTCACCGCAGTCAAACGACACCTCCGATTGACATACCGTCCACCCGACCATTTCACAAATGACACAACAGATGTTGTCGTACGGTTTAATGGTATTCCAATGTCATTCGGGTGGTTTTGACCCCCCCCCCCCCAACACGCCATTTTAGAGCGTGCCAAGCTGCTGAAAACAACACAATCGGCCGTACCGTGCGCACCGCACATCCGATGGACGTGCCGTCTCCTCTTACGCGTCAAAAATAATATTCCTAATGTTTTTGTGTGGTTTCAGGTCATTTGGAGCACGTTTTCTACGAATTCCACCATCTCACGCCGTTTTTGGTGTTTTATGACAGCAAAAATTTGTTTCTGGTCACCATGGTCAAACGACACCTCCGATTGATGTTCCGTCTACCCGACCATTTCAAAAATCACAAAACGGATGTTTTCGTACGGTTTAATGGCATTCTGTGGTCGTTCAAGTGGTTTTGACCCCCCAACGCGCCATTTTAGCATGCGCCGAGCTGCTGAAAACGACACAATTGGTCGTACCGCGCGCACCGCACGTCCGATGGGCATTCCGTATTCTCCTACACATAACGAATAATATTACTAATGTTTTCATGTGGTTTCAGGTCATTCGGAGCACGCTTGCTCGGAATTCGACCATCTCACGCCGTTTTTGGTGTTTTTTAACACCAGAAACGCATTTCCGGTCACCGCGGTCAAACGACACCACCGATTGACGTTATGTCTGCTCGAACATTTCAAAAATCACACAACGGATTTTGTCGTACGGTTTCATGGCATTCCAAGGTCGTTCAGGTGGGTTTGACCCCCCAACGCGCCATTTTAACGCGCACCGAGCTACTGAAAACGACACAATCGGTCGTGTCGCATGCACCGCACGTCCGATGGGCATGCCGTCTCCTCCTATACATCAAAAATAATATTCATAATTTTTTCCTATGGTTTCTCATAATTCGGAGCACGTTTGCTCCGAATTATGCCGTCTCACGCCGTTTTTGGTGTTTTTAACACAAGAAACGCGTTTCTGGTCACCGCGGTCAAATGACACCTCTAATTGACGTGCCATATGCCTGAATATTTCGAAAATCACAGAAAGGATGTTGTTGTATGATTTCATGGCACTCTGAGGCCGTTCAGGTGGTTTTGACCCCCCAACGTGCCCTTTTAGCGCGCGCTGAGCTGCTGAAAACAACACAATCGGCCGTACCGCGCGCACCGCACGTCTGATGGGCATACCGTCTCCTACAACACATCATGAATAATATTGCTAATGTTTTTGTGTGGTTTCAGGTCATTCAGAGCACGTTTTCTCCGAATTCGACCATCTCATGCCGTTTTTGGTGTTTTATGACACCAGAAACACGTTTCCGGTCACTACGGTCAAACGACAACTAAGATTGACATTTCGTCTACCCAAACATTTCAAAAATCACACAACGGCTATTTTCGTACAGTTTCAAGGAATTATGAGGTCGTTCGGGTGGTTTTGACCCACCAACGCGCCATTTTATCGCGCGCCGAGCTGCTGAAAACGAAACAATTGGTTGTACCGCGTGCACCGCACGTCCGATGGGCATGCCGTCTCCTCCTACATGTCACGAATAATATTACTAATGTTTTCATGTGGTTTTAGATCATTCGGAGCACATGTGCTCTGAATTCGATTGTCGCATGCCGTTTTGGTGTTATATAACACCAGAAACACGTTTCCGGTCACCACGATCAAACGACACCTCCGATTGACGTGACTTCTACCCGAACATTTCAAAAAATCACACAAATGCTGTTTTCTTACTGTTTCATGGCATTCCGAGGTTGTTCGGGTGATTTTGACCCCCCAACTCGCCATTTTAGCGCGCGCCGAGCTGCTGAAAACGACACAATCACCCGTACCGCGCGCACCGCACGTCCGATGGGCGTGCCGTCTCCTCCTACACGTCATTAATAATATTCCTAATGTTTTCGTGTGGTTTGAGGCCATTCGGAGCACATTTTCTCCGAAATCGACCGTCTCATGCCATTTTTGGTGTTTTATGACACCAGAAACACATTTCCGGAAACCGCGGTCAAACGACACCTCCAATTGATGTTCCATTTCCCCGACCATTTCAAAAATCACACAATGGATGTTTTTGTATGGTTTCATGGCATTCCGAGGTCGTTTGAGTAGTTTTGACCCCCCAACGCGCCATTTTAGCGCGCGCCGAGCTGCTGAAAACTACACAATCAGCCGTACCGTGTGCACTGCATGTTCGATGGGTGTACTCTCTCCTCCTACACATTACGAATAACATTCCTAATGTTTTAGTGTGGTTTCAGTTCATTTGGAGCACGTTTTCTTTGAATTCGACCGTCTCACGCTGTTTTTGGTGTTTTATGACACCGGAAACGCGTTTCCAGTCACCGCGGTCAAAAGACACCTCCGATTGACATGTCGTCTACTCTAAAACTTCACAAATAACACAGTGGCTGTTGTCGTATGGTTTCATGGCATTCGGAGGTCGTTCGGGTGGTTTTGACTCCCCAACGCGGCATTTTAGTGCGCGTCGAGCTGGAGAAAACGAAACAATCAGTCGTACCATGCGCACCGCACGTCTGATGGGCATGTCGTCTCCTCCTACATGTCACGAATAATATTCTTAATGTTTTTGTGTGGTATATGGTCATTCAAAGCACGTTTGCTCCAAATTCGACCATCTCACGCCGTTTTTGGTGTTTTATGACACCGGAAACACGTTTCCGGTCACTGTGGTCAAATGACACCTTTTATTGACATTCCGTCTTCCCAAACATTTCAAAAATCACACAACGGCTATTGTCGTACGGTTTCATGGAATTCTGAGGTCGTTCGGGTGGTTTTGACCCCCCAACGCACCATTTTAGCGCGCGTCGAGCTGCTAAAAACGACACAATCAGCCGTACCGCATGCACCACACATTTGATGAGTGTTCCGTCTCCTCTTACACAACAAGAATAATATTCCTAGTTTTTTTGTGTGGTTTCAGGTCATTCGGAGCACGTTTGCTTCGAATTCGATAGTCTCACGACGTTTTTGGTGTTTTGTGACACCGAAAACGCGTTTCCGGTCACCGCGGTCAAACGACACCTCCGATTGACATACCGTCCACCCTACCATTTCAAAAATAACACAACAGATGTTGTCATATGGTTTCATGGCATTCCGATGTCGTTCGGGTGGTTTTGACCCCCCCCCCCCCAACACGCCATTTTAGCGCGCGCCAAGCTGCTGAAAACAACACAATCGGCCGTACCGCGCGCACCGCACATCCGATGGGCATTCCGTCTCCTCTTACGCGTCAACAATAATATTCCTAATGTTTTTGTGTGGTTTCAGGTCATTTGGAGCACGTTTTCTCCGAATTCCACCGTCTCACGCCGTTTTTGGTGTTTTATGACAGCAGAAATGTGTTTCCAGTCACCGTGGTCAAAAGACACCTCCGATTGATGTTCCGTCTACCCGAACATTTCAAAAATCACACAACCGCTATTTTCGTACGGTCTCATGGCATTCCGTGGTCGTTCGGGTGGTTTTGACCCCCCCAACGTGCCATTTTAGCACGCGTCGAGCTGCTGAAAACGACACAATTAGCCGTACCGTGCGCACCGCACGTCCAGTGGGCATGCCGTATCCACCTACACGTCACGAATAATATTACTAATGTTTGCATGTGGTTTCAGGTCATTCGGAGGACGTTTTCTCGGAATTCGACCGTCTTACGCCGTTTTTGGTGTTTTATGACACCAGAAACACATTTCTGTTCACCACGGTCAAACAACACCACTGATTGACATTCTGTCTGCCTAACCATTTCAAAAATCACACAACGGCTGTTTTCGTACAGTTTCATGGCATTCCAAGGTCGTTCGTGTGGTTTTGACCCCCCAACACGCCATTTTAACGCACGTCGAGCTGCTGAAAACGACACAATCGGTCGTACCGCGCACACCGCACGTCCGATGGACATGCCATCTCCTCCTACACATCACAAGAAATATTCATTATTTTATCTTATGGTATCAGGTAATTCGGAGCATGTTTGCTCCGAATTCTACCGTCTCACGCCGTTTTTGGTGTTTTTTGACACTGGAAACGCGTTTCCGGTCACCGCGGTCAAAAGACACCTCCGATTGACGTGCCGTCTGCCTGAATATTTCAAAAATCACAAAAAGGATGTTGTTGTATGATTTCATGGCATTATGAGGTCGTTCGGGTGGTTTTGACCCCCCAACGCGCCATTTTAGTGCGCACCGAGCTGCTGAAAACGACACAATCGGCCGTATCGCGTGCACCGCACATTCGATGGGTGTGTCGTCTCCTCCTACATGTCACGAATAATATTTCTAATGTTTTCGTGTGGTTTCAGGTCATTCGGAGCACGTTTGCTTCGAAATTGACCGTCTCACACCGTTTTTGGTGTTTTATGACACCAGAAACGCGTTTCCAGTCACCGCGGTCAAATGAAACCTCCGATTGATGTGCCTTATGCTCGACCATTTCAAAAATTACACAAAGGCTTTTGTCGTACGGTTTCATGGCATCATGATGTCGTTCGGGTGGTTTTGACCCCCCAACGCGCCATTTTAACTCGCACCGAGCTGCTGAAAACGACACAATCGGCTGTACCACGCGTAACGCACGTCCGATGGGCGTACCGTCTCCTCCTACATGTCACGAATAATATTCATAATGTTTTAGTGTGATTTCAGGTCATTTAGAGCACGTTTGCTCCGAATTCGACTATCTCACGCTGTTTTTGGTGTTTTATGACACTGGAAACGTGTTTCCGGTCACCACGGTCAGATGACACCTCCGATTGACATTCTGTCTACCTGAACATTTCAAAAATCACACAACGACTATTTTCGTACGATTTCATTGCATTCTGAGGTCGTTCGGGTGGTTTTGACCCCCCCAACGCTCCATTTTAGCACGGGTCGTGTTGCTGAGAATGACACAATCGGTCGTACCACGCGAACCACATGTCCGATGGGCATTCTGTCTCCTCCTACACATCACGAATAATATTCCTAATGTTTTCGTGTGGTTTCGGGTCATTCGGAGCATGTTTGCTCCAAATTTGACCGTCTCACGTAGTTTTTGGTGTTTCGTGACAACAGAAACGCGTTTCCGGTCACCGCAGTTAAACGACACCTCCGATTGATGTTATGTCTACCCGAACATTTCACAAATCAGTAAAGGCTGTTTTCGTACGGTTTCATGGAATTCTGATGTCGTTCGGGTGGTTTTGACCCCCCAACGCGCCATTTTAGCGCGCGCCGAGCTGCTGAAAATGAAACAATCAGCCTTACCGCGCGCACCGTATTTATGATGGGCGTTACGTCTTCTTCTACATGTCATGAATAATATTCGGAATATATTTGTGTGGTTTCAGGTCATTCGGAGCACGTTTGCTCCGAATTCGACCATCTCACGCCGTTTGTGGTGTTTTGTGACACCGAAAACGCGTTTCCGGTCACCACGGTCAAACAACACCTCCGATTGACATGACGTCCGCCCGACCATTTCAAAAATCACACAACAGATATTGTCGTACGGTTTCATGGCATTCCGAGGTTGTTCGGGTGGTTTTGACCCCCCAAGGCGCAGTTTTAGCACGCGCCGAGCTGCTGAAAACGACAAAATCGGTCGTACCGCGCGCACCGGACTTCCGATGGGCTTTTCGTCTCCTCCTACGCGTCACGAATAATATTCCTAATGTTTTCGTTTGGTTTCAGGTTATTAATAGCATGTTTTCTTCGAATTAGACCGTCTCACGCCGTTTTTTGTGTTTTGTGACACCCGAAACCCATTTCCGTTCACTGCGGTCAAACGACAGCTCCGATTGACGTGCCGCCTACCCGACCATTTCACAAATCACACAACGGCTATTGTCTTACGGTTTCATGGCATTCCGAGGTCGTTCAGGTGGTTTTGACCCCCCAACGCGCCATTTTAGCACGTGCCGAGCTACTGAAAACGACACAATCGGCAGTACCGTGGGCACCGCACGTCCGCTGTGCGGGGAGTGCTGTCCGAGGTGCGGGGGGATTGTCCGGGGTGCATGGAGGGTTGTCCGGGGTGCAGGGAGGGGCTATCCGGGGTGGGGGAGGGGCTGTCTGGGGTGCGGGGAGCCTCTCCGGGGTGCGGGGAGGGCTATCTATGGTGCGGAGAGGCTGTCCGGAGTGCGCGGGCACTATCCGGGGGTGTGGGGAGGGCTGTCCGAGGTGCAGGATTGCTCTCCGGGGTGCGAGGAGGGTTGTCCGGGTTGAGGGAGGGCTATCCGGGGTGCGGGGGGCCTGTCCGGGGTGCGGGGAGGACTGTCCGACATGTGGGGGGCCTGTCCGGGGTGCGGGAGGGCAGTCCGAGGAGCGGGGAGGGCTGTCCGGAGTGCGGGGAGGCCTGTCCGGGGTGCGTGGGTGCTTTCCGGGGTGCGGGTGGCCAGTCCGGGGTGCGGGGAGGACTGTCCGGAGTGCGGGGGGCATGTCCGGGATGCGGGAGGGATGTCCGGGGTTCGGGGTGAGGGGGGGGGGGGGTGTTCGGAGTGCGGGGAGGGATGTCCCGGCTGCGGGAGGGCTGTCTGCGGTGCGAGGAGGGCTGTCCGGAGTGTGGGGAGGGCTGTCCGGGGTGCAGGGAGGGGTTGTCCGGTGTGCAGGGAGGGGCTGTCAGGGGTGCGGGGAGCCTGTCCGGGGTGTGGGGAGGGCTGTCTGGGGTGTGAGGAGGGCTGTCCGGGTGCGGGGAGGCTGTCCGAGGTGTGCGGGGGCTGTCCGGGGGTGCGGGGAGTGCTGTGCGGGGTGTAAGAGGGCTGTCCGGGGGGGGGGGGGGGGTCTCTCCGGGGTGCGGGGGTCCTATCCGGGGTGCAAGGAGGACTGTCCGGAGTGTAGAGGGCCTGTCCGGGGTGCAGGAGGGCTGTACGGGGTGTAGGGAGGGTTGTCCGGTGTGCGGGGAGGCATGTTCGGGGTGTGGGGGGGCTGTCCGGGGTGCGAGGGGCCTGTCCGGGGTGTGGGGAGGACTGTCCAGAGTGCAGGGGGCCTGTCCGGGGTGCGGGAGGGATGTCCGGGGTAAGGGGAGGGCTATCCAAAGTGCGGGGAGGGCTGTCCGGGGTGCGTGAGGGCTGTCCGGGGTGCGGGGAGGGCTGTTTGGAGGGCGGGGAGGGATGTCCGGAGTGCGGGGGTTGGGGGGGCATGTATGGGGTGCGGGGAGGGCTGTTCGTGGTGCATGGGGGGAGGGGGGCTATCCGGGGTGGGGGATGACTGTCGGGAATGCGGGGGGGGGGGCCTGTTCGGGGTGAGGGAGGGTTGTCCGGGGTGCGGGGAGGGTTGTCCGGAGTGCGGGGAGACTTGTCGGGGGTGCGGGGGGGGGGGGGGGGGGGGCTGTCTGGGGTGCAGGGGGTGGGTGGGGGGTTGTCTGGGGTGTAGGGGGGCCTGTTTGAGGTGCGGGGAGGGCTATCTGGAGTGAGGGGAGGGCTGTCCGGGGTACAGGAGGGCTGTCTGGGGTGTGGGGAGGGCTGTATGGAGTGCGGGGAGGGCTGTCCAGTGTGTGGGGGGGCTGTCCGGGGTGGGGGGGGGGGGGCATGTCCGGGGTGTGGGGAGGGCTGTCCGGAGTGCGGGGAGGGATGTCCGAGGTAGGTCGGGGACTACAAATAGTGAACTCAGCTCATTAATCAAAAAACAAGCTTAATGGTTTATATTAGGAATCACATGTTTTTTTCAAAAATATTACAGAACATGCAATTCTAAACATTGAAAATTAAATGAACAAAAAATATCCAAATCATTAATCTATTTCATGGTTACTTCTCTATTCGTGCACACAAATATTGCATGAGGCCAAAACACACATGATTCCCCCAAATAAATAAAACTCACTAGAAACCCAACATAAATATCAATAACAACCCCACCATTAAAAGTAGAAACACACCTCGTGAATATGATGTGTCATGCGTGGTCATGACTACTACCTCCATTAGGTGGGTCAGGGGACTACAAAAAAAACATTATGAATATTTTCATGAAAAAAATAATATAAATTAAATAAATAAATTCAGTATAAACCTGCGTCGTCTGATCCCCTGCACCATCACCTGGACGAACATATTTCCGCAGTGCTCTAACCTCAGCGATCAATTGCACATTTACCTCCTCGGAAGCGTGCAACCGTGCCTCGAAATCTGACAACCGTTGTGTCATTTGAGCAATAGCAGGACCGACAACCATAACGCGTGACACTACATAAAGTGGAATCCCTGTTCCATAGGTCAAACTATATCCATGTCTGTCCTGACCAATAATGCGATGAAAGGTATCATCCCTTCGCATGGGAAGCTGTCGTTGGTCCTCTGGAAGATGTTCTAATTCATCTTCTAATTGAGCCTGTGAAATATTTAAATATATATACATATATTAATATACAGATTTTGTGTAAGTATTGGTAATGAGTACAAGAACTTACTTTCAATGCTGCAGCCTCTAGATCATTGCGATCACGAGTCCTCATCCACACCGACATTTTATCTGTTGGTTCACCTTGCTCCCACAACGGTATATGAATATAATATAAACACAAAACCGTATTAATTAAAAAAAATTAAAAAATGAATAATAAATACCTCATGTCGGAGCTGAGACATGTGACGAGTACTGAGCATGTGAGGTGGTCCCTGCAATGCTCGATTCTCAGAATGGCGTGTTGACACCCCCTACATTCAATTCATTCAAATTTCAAAAAAATCACATATTCTTGAAAATATATATACCAAAATAAATATACAAACCGCAACTCCCATAGTAGACCAATATGCAACTAAATCATGCCACTAAGCCGGAAGGACACCTCTCGGGACTTTTTCCAGAATGTCTGGGGCACCCACATTTGGTACCCAGTGGTCCCTCTTGACTTTTCCTTTATAGTCTTTCCACATATTATGGCATTTTCTCATACACACTGGCCGAAACTCATCGGGACATACATTCAAATTTTTATATTAAAGAAAAGAATCACATATGTTATTGTTGGTTATACATAGGGAATAAAGTAAAATGGTCTTCTTGACTGAACCTCCCTCCAAAGATGATCTAATGTGTCTTGAGGGATAGAATCCCAGTCGCGTGTGGTCAATGGAAATCGATGTGGATCATGTATGATATGACCCAGATGACGAATAAATGCAGGGGAATTCCATCCCATGGGATGAAATACCTCATCAAATGAAACATCAAAAGTTGTGTCAGAATTCCATGATAATATGCCACGACCAGGGCCTCTCCTGGGAGAGGAAGAAGAAGTCGAGTCTGATCCTGTTGAAAACAATTTTTTATACAAATTGACAGATGTTATAAATATATATATATATATATGTTTATTAATTACATAAAATATAGAGACAAAAACATTCCAACATACCTCGACCTTGAGACTTAGATGCCTCAGATGGATGATGTAGATCTTCTGCCTCTTCCCTAGACATGCCTGCAGTCATGGAAAAAATTAATAAGGGGACTATCCAAAGTGTCCAAATGATAAATTGGATTATTTTAAATAAAAATAAAACTTGTACAGTTGTTAATCAAACAAAAAGTGATTAAATAATTAGTTGTGAATGAATTTTAAGAAATCATAAAGTCCACAAAACAGATATACAAATTATGTACAAAACCAATCAATGCATAGCAAAATTTCAAATTGAATTAATAAAAATTCAAGCAGCACATGAACCAAATGAAGAATACCTCAATGGGAAGATACACTGACAATAACATCAATATAACATAAGTTTAATCACCCTAAATATTTATAACTGAATAAACATCCAAAAGTGAGGATTAAATGTTTAGATAATTTATGATATCTTAGGCTGAATAGTGGGAAAAAAATTATACCTTTCATTAAGCATGAAAATCGACCGTTTCTCCTTCAATAGCCACTCTGACCCAATAAATATCTTCTTCGCGTTGAACTACGGTATGTTGATCAAGTTGTTGGGAAATAAAAGGAACAGTCTCGGGTTCATCTTGTTCAAATTCAAACACTCCTCGCCGAGACATTTTGACAAAAACTTGCCATCTTGGATTCAAAGGAAAAGTAACGAAGAATACTTGTTTCTCTTGTGATGTCAAAATGAAAGGTTCATTATCATCTCGTTCATTTCTGTATAACTTATAGTTAAAATTCACCAATGAAAACTGATATTGATCGACTTTACATCCACGCACTCGATCAACCCAATTACACTTTAACAATATGTACTTCAACTCATGTGTGTATACAACTTCAATGATGTCTATCAATTGACCATAGTAATAACCAGAATCGAAAAATGGACAACCGATGACACTGTTTTGTGTTGCTCGTTTATCATCAATATCTTTAATGTGAAATCAAAAACCATTATCATTTATAGATTTATAAAGACGAGCCGTTATAGATGGACCCTTAGCTAGTTGGATAAATTCTTCAGTTAAGGTGGGGTCCCCTAAATCCCGCAGTTTATGAACCTACATAATTCATAGAATTAAATAATGATATATGAAGAAATAAATTAGTATAATACTTCACTCATAATGAAAATCAATTTATACGTACATAATCATTGAACCAATTATGAAAAGACGCATAATGAGACTGTTGAATTTTCAACTCAGTCGCACGATACATATCTTATTTTATCTCATTAATGTGTTTCCTGCAAATGATAACGTGATGTTTAAATGATCAACTTATGCAAACAAAACATGTAAAAGTTAAACAATAAAATTGATAAGATACTTACTGCATTAATGGTGCAATTGATGGAGTATTGAACAAGATATATTGATGCGCTTGTATCCACTCGATGTTGTCCATATCATATGTGGTTCCTTCTCCAACTGGACCATCCTGAATCTGAGAGGTCTTATCTAATTTTGTTTCAACATCCGTAAGATATTATGCACAAAATGTAGTACACTCATCCATCAAATAACCATTGGCAATTGATGCCTCTGGACGAGCTCTGTTGCGTACAAATCGTTTCAATGTACTCAAATACCGCTCAATAGGATACATCCACCTGAATTTATCTGGAACAACAACCATTAATTCATCAGTTAGGTGCACTATCAAGTGGACCATAACATCAAAAAATGAGGGGGGAAATAGTTTCTCAAAGTGACAAACTGTAAGTACAATTCAGTCCTGTAAACTTTTTAAATCACTCATTCAATGATTTCTTAAACAAAGCTGTCTAAAAACATTACTCATCTCAATCAATGGCTGAACAACATTGGGGGATAAACAATCAAAAATTGTGATTGGAATCAACTGCTGAAGTAGTATGTGTTTGTCATGAATTTTCAACCCTTGCAATGTCTTGCTCGTCACATTCACAAACATTGAAATATTAGAAGAGTAATCACCAGGAACCTTGAGAATCTTCAAAATGGAAAGAAATTTCTGTTTCTCCATTGTAGTCATCATATACTATGTAGCAGGCATATATGCCATGTTTCCCTCAACTAACTATAAATGCAACTGTTCCCTTAAACCCATTTCTTTCAAATCACGGCGTGCATTAACATGGTCCTCTGATTTTCCACTGACACCTAAAATGGTCCACAATATGTTATCACAAAAAAAATTTAAATGTGCATGACATCCAAATTATGCCTTAGCATTTTAGTTTTCCAATATGGAAGACTATGAAAAATACTTTTCTTTTTCCAATTGTGACTGCGCTGCCTACCCACAGATCGAATATTACGTACCCGAGGAGCCACCAAATCCTGAATTTCATATACCGTGTGGATGTTTTCTTCCTCAATAAATGATAACATTTTGACTCCTATCATGATATTTGGTGCTAGGATGAACTCTCTAGAACCATAAAATGCCACTATGTCCTTTCTGAACCTGTGCTGAGGTGGGAGAAAACGTCTGTGACCCATTTATGCCCATTTTTTGGAATCCTTAATCCATACAGATTTTTTACTTTTGTTGCAACAAGGGCAAAAAAATTCCCCTTTCGTACTCCAGCTTGATAAATTTGCATAAGCTGGGAATTCATTGATTGTCCACAATAATGTTGCCTGAAGTTTGAACATTTCATTCGTTTCATAGTCATAAGTCATCACACCATCGCCCCAAAATTCATTCAACTCATTAATGAATGGATGAAGGTAAACGTCAATCTTATCCCCTGGACTTTTAGGTCCATCAATAAGAGTGGAATGTAATATAAATTGTTGTTTCATATAAAGCCACAGAGGAAGATTATACAGAACCAACACCATGGGCCATGTGCTATGAGTTGCACCAACCATAGACTTGAATGTATTGAAACCATTTGCTGCCAATCCCAATTGGACATTACGAACATCTTTGGCAAATTCGAGATGTATCTTATCAAAATCCTTCCATGCATGAGTGTCTGCCAGGTGGGTTAACATATCACATTCATGAACTCTTTCTGCACGCCATCTCATTAAATTAGAAACTATAGATGACATAAAAAATCTATTCAGCCTTGGTTTAAGGGGAAAGTAACGCATTTTCAATACGGAAATCAGTTTCCCCTGTATCACAACCTGACTTTGATGAGTCTGATTTCCCTTGTTCTCTTTCCACTTGGAAGCACCACAAACCATACAAATATCCAAATGTGCAGTTTCCTTTCTAAAACATATACAGTTGTTTACACATGCATCTATGGTCTCATATGTAAAACCTAAGTTCTCTGTCAGCTTACAAGCATGGTAATAAGACTCAGGAATCATAGCGTCGACAGGAAGAACCTTTTTCAATAACACCAACAGCATGTCGAATGATGTATCTGACCAATGATTCAAAGTCTTCAAATGCAAAAACTCCACGATAAATGAAAATTTATTGTATGAAGTACATCTAGGATATAATTCTGTTTTTGCATCATCAATTACTTCATAAAACCTCCTCGAATCACGATCTGAACTAGAGCGAAGATTTATCTCACTGGTCTCAAGATTCTGGATGTCAATGCCTTTAGGATCCAACCCACTTACCATTTCAGTAAGCATTTCATGCATTGGATCATTCATACTTGCATCAACATCCATCTGAACTGCATCCGTATTTTGAAAACGAACATATTCTTCTCCATGAAGAGTCCAATGCTTATGAATTTTCAGAAATCCATTAAAGAATAGGTGCTCCCTCACAGTATCTGATGTGAATTGATATCTGTTAGCACATTTTCTACATGGAAAACTAATATAGTCACTTTCACATCCTCTAGTGAAGTCAATAAACTATACAATTCCATTGAAATACTCGCTAGACGTTCGATTTGGAAGATCAATCCTACTATTATCCATAATAAAATCCCTATAACAAACATTTACACAAGACTTATTACATTTTCATTTTTCATATAAAATATATTTAAAATAAATACTAATTAATTGTTTGTGAACCATTTATAAAATAATAATGTAAGTGAAAGCCCATGTCATACCTGATTGCACTACAAACCTGGAAGGGAGGGGAGCCGAAGGCGGTGCTGGAAGGGAGAGGAGAGGCAGCGGTGGGGAGCTGGTGCTGGAGCTGGTGCGGCGAGGGAGGGGACGGGCGACGGCGGTGACGGGGAGCCGTACGAGAAGAGGTAGTGAGGTGGCAATGGTGCAGCGAGGGTGGGAGGACGAGGTAGGGGACCGAGGAAAGGGGGAGCCGGAGTGGACGGGTGGCAGCGGAGATGGGGAAAGTAGCGGTCTTGTAGGGGAGGAGGGGACCGGGCGGTGGTGGTGCGACAAGGGAGAGGATGGTGAAGGAGGGGATGGGTGGCGATGGTCCGGTGAGGGAGGGGATGAAGATGGAGGGGACGGGGGTTGGCGGGGTGCGGGGGGGTGTTTGGGGTGCGGGGGGGGGGGGGGGGGGGGAGGGACGAGGGGGCGGAGGGCCGAGTGCGGAGGTCGCAGGCCAGAGGGGCTGGAGGCCGAACGCCAGAGGGTGGTCGGAGGGCTGCCGGAGGGCCGTCTGAGGGCTGCTGGAGGGCTTCCAGAGGTGGGTTGTGGGAGGCCCGACGACAGAGGCAGGATGGAGGGAAGCCAGAGGGCGAAGGGCGGCCGGAGCCAGAGGGCAGAGCCAGAGGAAGCGCGGAGGAGATGGAGGGTAGGGCAGAGGGCATCTGGAGGGAGGAGGGCGCCGGCGGAGGGCGGGGCGGCGGAGGGCAGCCGACGGAGGGCGGAAGGGAGACATGGACGGCAGCGAGGGATGGTGCGCGGCAGTGGGGCATGGAGCGCAGTGACTGGGGAGGGCGGTGATGGGGAGGGCGCGCAGTGATGGGGAGGGCGCGCAGTAACGGGGATGGTGGAAGGGTTCAGGGGGTGGGCGAAGCCCGTTTTTTTAGGGAAACCTAGCGACCGCCAATGGCAGTCGCTATAGGTAATGGGGCTCAAAAGACCATATTTATAGTAGTGGAATGGAGTCCAACCGCCTTGAAACCATGCCATTGTGGTGGAAACACATTAGATGGGCGTATCTGTCTGCTCAGGGATCAAACATACTTCCAAACATGACCTCTCTGGAAAGGGCCTTTAATGACATGTATTTTTACGTCATACCAATAAGGACAATGGACTCATAGTTTAAACATCATATGGTAAGGACAATTCACATAGTTTAATGGTCATACTGCCTGGACCAAGATTGGGCTCGAGGGGCCAGAAGGGTCAATGAATATGTGCCTAGGCCTAAGGCTGAATACATGGGAATCACTATGTATTTTATTAGGATGAGAATCAGGACAAACATAGTTCATAAGAATGATATGGTCAGAGACCAACATGGATATGGGAAATACATTTTACCGAGGGATTTGATGCATCCCATAGTTATTATGGGGAATCCTAAACTTGTTCAGGGCAGAGCTGCAGTTTAATGTCATGCATCAAGGACATGTGGACTCATTTAGTTTAACGTCATACTATAGGATAGTGAGTGAAAGGGAAGATCCTAGGAAGAGATTATGTGTTTTAATAACTATAAACTCGACGTGAATGAGGACATGGAGTTCAGATCACACCACATATCTCTAGAGGATGTTCTTTAGGTTGAGGGACAAACAGTGAAATTTATGTTGGGCCTGAGGCAAAGAGCCCGGGAATTCCTACATACCCTATTTGGATGAGAATCAAGTCATATACAGTTCTGAGAGCGGAGTTCAATGTCATTCGAGACGAAAGGAAGGCATGTGTTGCATGACTGCGCCAGTACACCTCCTACCAGAACTACTAATCTCATGTGAGCCGTGATCGATGTAGAAATAAAGAGTAGTGATGGGACTATCCTAGAACAGTGAGACTCATGGAGGGACGACATGATTCTAGGTGAATGACGTCCCAATGATGCTGACCCACATATACAACGCACCGAGATGAACAATGGAGTAAAGATGAGTATGTTGGGATTCCACTTGAATATAAAAAAGTGGAAATATATGAATCATGATGCTCAAGATATGGACCACAATGATTGTGGTGTGATGATAGGGGATGACTGTTGAACATTTTCAAAACAATATATCCATTTCTCATTAGCCTGATATGGGGACGAACAGATGAGGGTAGACCACTGAAAATGTTTGAAACACAAGACCTGTCACCAATGTCGTCTGGGGTCTTCAGGGATGTTGGACCAAGACGGTAGGTTAGCCAATGTGGCATGAGGCCAAGCTGTAATGAGGGTCCCTTCGGATGTGGAAGAGGATGGGGATCAAAATAACGAGCTCTCAAAGCATGGACATGGACCTAAGGGAATGTCCCCATGAACATTCCACACATCTAGTTCTTTTTCAAAACACATCTCAATATGACTATAAGACATATCAGATAGAGGGAGTCGAGTCTCTTCCTAAGGAAAAGGGTATTGGGGTTTCATGCTCGTAGCTTAAGGTCCTAGGATGTGCCATTAAGGGGGACCCGATTTAATGGACTGTGCATGGGGCAACGAAGTAGCCAATTGTGATTCACATTTCACACAAAGAGATCTTAGTTTCGGGTCATAGAACACAGATCAGGTTAGGAAAAGACATTGGAGGCACATGGTGTGACTTTCGCAAAAACCGGAGTGAATGAGGAACCATGAGGATATCGATACACCACATTTTCCCAATAGAGTTAGGGATGAGAGGATGAAAGAGAGGAAATGATTTTAGATTCCTTGGGCAGGACCCAGAAATACTGTTTCTAGGTGTTCCTACGTATTCCATGAGGAAGGGAATGAAGCCATACATAGTTCTGGAGGTGCAGTTTAATGTCTTGCAACAAGGAAATGAAATGATATTAGATTATGGACACAGAACTCAAACCAGAGATGGTAGGTAATGGGGGAGACATAGGGGTGAGGAAATTATGAAACCTGACGTGAATGAGGACCTAGAGTCCAGATCACAATGTGTTATTGGGGGAGGTTTTAGGTTGATGGACCGAAAATGAATGTTAGGTTGGACATGATGAAAAGTTCATGTGTGTTCCTGTGTATCCCATGAGGATGGGAATCAGGACATACTTAGTTTTAGGAATGGAATTGTAAGATACTAGTGCCAGAGAGAATAAGGTTGTGCGGGTCCGGCCCTTGCACCAAAAGAAGCAGTATTTGATAGATCATGTTTTTACTTTAGGATGAATATGTGTTTTTTGTGAAGAAATGGACTTATGATAGAAAGTCCAGGCATCACCACAAGAATCAAGCCACATGAAGGCGTTGAAAAATGGTATGGTGTGTGACTGATACAAAACTTGATGTCCCCTCGAATGAGGAAACCACAATGCAGTGCTATTTTTTCATCGTGCATTAAGGAAGATAATGTCACATTTTAGGATTGTGTGATGGGACCAACCATGCATTTTAATGTCGTGCAATGTAGATGTAACTGTTTAATGTCATGTGGGACTAGGCATCATAACTTAAAGTCATATGACATAGACAAAGAAGAGGTGAGGTTCAAGAGGAATGTGCACGGTGTGATAAAGTATACCCAACATGAATGAGGACATAATCCCATATCACAATGCGTGAAATTCCATGAAAGAAACATCAGGACAAGGGGGTCAGGAAAGATTGTAGAATATGTGGCATGAGAGACCAGTTCTCAGTTGAGCTAGACTCGATGATGAGATTTCTTGTGTTCCTACATATCCCATGAGGATGGGAATCAATCCATACAATGTTCCAGAGATGAAGCATAACGCTGTGCATGACAAGAGATAGGAGGTATGAGGGAACAACTCTTGGAAGGGGAGAACGTGATTTGGAAATTGTAAACCCTGCGTTAATTAAGGAAAAAGCCCACACACACCACATAATGTGGCTCTATAAGAGTTGGGCCCTAAAGGGAAAAATAGAAGAGATAAATTCGTGAAACACAAGTTGGACCCAATGACAAGAGGTCTAGGAATTCCTATGTATCCCATGAGGATGGGAGTCAAGATATACGTAGTTCTAGGAGAGATCTTAGTTTATGTTTCTAGAGTTCGGACCATGGAGAAGTGGAACTATTACAAGTGATTGCAGATCTAGATCGTGTCCCTAAGTCCATGTGAGTCAAACTCGGTGTGGGAAACAATGGTGGAAGATGTTTTTGGAATACATGGATTACATGACATATGGAAGTCGGTTTGGAGCCCTGAATGATTCCCTACCACGTCTTTATCCTCCTAACATTCTAATGTGCACTGTGGGATTGTACTAATAGTGTTCAAATTCCATTTGGACATAATGGGGTGGAAAATGATGTGAATCATTTAATCGACATTTAAGGCTTGAAGGGGTTGGCGTGATGTTGGTTGATCACTATTGACCGTGTTTGAAACACATTATCCATATCATGTGATCTAAAATGGGAACAATAAATGAGTGTCGGCTGATTAACATATTCACAATGCAGGACTTTTATTGATATGTTGTATGAGACCCTTGAGGACGTTGTCCGGTAATGGTAGGAGATCCCTTTGGCCTAGCATCCATGACATTTTGGGGTCCCATCGGATGGGAAAGATAATTAAATCCCCAATGAAAGGGAAAACGAAGCCTAAATAATGGGTGAAAGCATGTCCAGGTGGATCCCGACACTTCAGGATCTAAAGCAGAGTACTATTGGGTGCATTGGTGAATCAATGAAGATGGTCGAGGGGCCCAAATTAGGGGAAACTGACTTGAAATAGATGAGTGTAGGGAAATGGAATGAAGGGAGATCAGGAGAGAGAGACATGTGGCATGGTTTTTATAAACCCTATGTGAATGACGACCCTATCCATACCACACTGTATACCCCTCTACAGGAAGAATACAGGCCAAGGGGCCAAGATGATAGGGAAGTTTCATAGTTCTATATGGGGTTGACACATAGTTTATTGTCGTAAAACAAAGAAGTAAATAAGGCCAAGATACCCCAATGGGGGATGTGTATGGCCCGAAGATTAACCCAATGTGAATGAGGACATAATCTCATACTGCACCATACATTCCTAATTGAAAACATGGGCCTGGTTCCTGAGATGTCTAGGCTATAGAAAAAATTTCACAGCCAACTTGCAGTTTAACGTCTTGTAGTAAGGACGATGGTGATCTTAGTTTAGGTTCATAGAGCTCAGACTAGAGCTTCCTAGTTTAACGTCATATGAATGGGACAGAGATAACAAATCAATGTTCCTATAGAATCCACAAAGCAGCAATGTTTATAGAGGACAACTGTTGACCAGGTTCGCAACACAGTATCCACCCTTGTGTGACCGGAGATCGAGGAAAACAATTGAGCATCAACAATAGACCATATTTGCAAAACATGACTTGTATCGATTTGACACCCGCAATCCTCGAGGACATTATCCCGTAATGTCATAAGAGCCCTTCGTCCAAGCATACATGCCATTTGAGGGTCCTTTATAATATAGGGTGTTATGGAAATCCAGATGATGGGGACCGCGAAGCAAGGCTGGTCCATTTCTCCTGGGATGGATGATAAATAAAGAGAGTGATATCTCTAGGGGATATGTGTGGTGTGGAAAAATATCCCGATGTGAATAAGGATGTGAGTCCATACCACACCGCATTATCCAAAAGGAGAACTCGAGCCAGGGGGCCGAAGGGTTCGAAGGACCTGAGGCTGGGTGTCTCGACAAACTGTATCCTCATGAACTCTCATACAAGAATTGCCTCATCATAGATCCTCATCCCACATGAGCAATGTTCAGTGTGTGAAAAAATGAGTAGGACTAGGCTCTTCCCATCACAAAAGGTTCAGACAGATGTAATTACACTCCTGCTCAAGGCAGACCGAGGTTTGAAGACACAGTGGGGCAGAATGAACCACTACAATCCAAATAAATGTTAGGGGTGTGAAGAGCAAGAATTTCCCCGTGAATTTTCAAATACAACTAGATATTAAGAGGGATAGAGATCTCCAAGGGAGTGGGATACATGGCATGATCATGATGAACTCGACATAAATGATGAGAAAATCCTGAACCACATCATGTGTTTCGTCCCAATGGGAGGTCCCGATGTTTGGGGATGGGCCTACGAATGAATCTCCAAGAATTCCTATGTATCCCATGAGGATGGGAATAAAGACCTACATAGTTATGAAAGGGCCATGAACTTTAATGCAACATGGTAAAGATGTGGGAGGAGAGAAGAACGAGGGAGGGAACATGGTGAAATCATTATAACCCTGACAATAGTTGGGCAAGAGAAGCCAATGTGACACTGTGTGGGATCTTCCAAAAGAGCTATGTCGAGGAGGGGATAGTCAAAAAGAAAATTGGGGATGGACTCAAGAAGAATCATCTGAGTGTTCCTACGTATCATATTAGGATGGGAATCAAGACATAAATAGTTCTTGAGATGTAGTTTAATGTCTTTCAGGACGATGCAAAGTTTAAAGTCATATAGGACCAGGGAATTTTAGGTCATGTAGGACCCTGCAATTTAGGTTCGTGTGGATCCAGATAGTCTAAGGTTGTGAAATACCATACATTTTAAGGTCATGATGGACCATATAGTTTAACGTCACACTAGACCCTATAGTTTTAGGTCATGCTGGACCATACAATTTAAGGACAAGCCGGAACATACAGTTTAAGGACATAGTAGACGAAACAGTTTAAGGTTATTCCGGGCCATACAGTTTAAGGTCATGCTAGACCATACAGTTTAAGGTCATGCTGGACCATACAGTTTAAGGTCTTTCTGGGCCATACGTCTTATGAAATTTGTTCCTTGGGGAACATGGTATTATTGGGAAGATTTATACGATAACCATCCACGGTAATCATGAAGTATGCTCCATTGGGGTATACCTTGTGAACAATGTAAGGTCCTTCCCATTTGGGATCCCTCTTGGGTTGTTTCTTACTGGGTATCATTGGTGTCTTAAGGTCAAATACCCTGTCTCATTGAATGAAATAATGGAGGAGAACGTTTTTGTTGGAATCTCTAGCTATCTAGTTCAGATTCCATCCCAGGTTGTGCAGGGAATGAAACATGTTCTCATCAAGCAATTCTAACTTTTTCAGATGGATTTCAGCCATTTATCTAGAGCTTACTAATCATAGATAGCTGTGCATAGTGAGGTCAACTGAATCCCAATAGGGAAGAAAAGACACCATTCCGCACACCAAGGAATATGGGGTCACCAGGGTTGAATTACAAGTCATCGTTTGATAAGCCCATATGGCATTTGAGATCCTGTCTGGCAAACACTTCTTATTCTGACCAACCATTCTCTGCAGAATGTTAGAGAGTATTTTTTTAAATGCCTCAATCTATCCACCTTCTTGCGAAAGATAGCGGGAAGTATGGATAATAAATATATTTTACTTACCATACAATTTTTTCAGCTCAACTACCCAATAGTTCGTGCTATTATAGGTTAGGACAATGTGAAGGACTCCAAATCATTTGATGATGTTAGAGCTCACAAATTCAACGATGGTACCTGCCTTGACCTCCTTGAGTAAGACTGCCTCTATCCACTTAGAGAAAAATCTATAGCGGTCAGGATGAATCTACACAGGAGAGCTATCGTTGGTGGATATTGTCCTAATACATCGAGTCCCCATACCTCAAATGACCAAGAGTACTTGGGGGTGTGGAGAGGCTCTGGTGTCCGATGCATGAAGTTCACATGAATTTGGAATGCATGGAACCACTTGAAGAACTCGATTCTGTCATGGATCATAGAGGGCCAATCGTACACCAATACCTGGATCTGGTGAGATAGTTTTGGCTTGGTCTGATGAGCCCTGCAGGAACTGGATACAACCACTTGCATGACTTGGGAAATCTAGACTCCTTGAATAAAATGATGAAGAACCCCATCCAACCCCCACTTGTAGAGGATTTGGTCATGACTAGGACCGTCTTGGAGGTTAAAATGTAATGTGTTGCATCGAATTCTCTTGCGCTTGGCCCGATCTTCTAGGAGATTACCATTCTGGAGATACTCAACAAAGAGGGATCTCTAATTGGGAGTCACATCAATCACTACAATTTGGGGACTAGGGGGTCCTGATGTGGAGGCCTCGGTGGTTAGTTGGACCACCTGCAGGTCGTCATCGTCATCTAGAGTGAAAGGAGCAATGACTCTCCGGTGTCTGATGTGGATAATCAGATCATCCTACTTGGGCTCCGTAAGTGATGCAGCAAGGATGGCCAAGGCATCAGCTCGACCATTCTGAGATTATGGTAAATGAGTAACTTCAAGTCGATATGGGAAATGGGCCATTAACTGGAGGGTGTGCTCCAAAAATTGTACGAGATCTGTCTTTCTAACGGAATAGTCACTGTTGATATGCTTTATGAATAGTTCGAAGTCCCCTTTCACATGAAAGTGGGGCACAACAATCTCGAGGGCCAACTGGAGGCCATTAATGAGATCTTGATACTCTACCTCATAGTTGGTGTAACTTTCTAACAACGAGAATGTGTATGGAAGAATGTCTTGTGCCGGGGTAATGAAGATGATACTCAGGACTACTCTGTGGAGCATGGGGTCAATGAGCATTCTGTCAGGGGGGGGATTCAAGAAGCACCATAGAAGTGCATTTTCTAGCATGCCAGGGCTTGGTCCACCGATAGAATTGCTTCATTAGGAAAATCAAGGTCGAGGGACTGGTCTTCAGGGGCTAAGTGGGTGGCATGGAAGTCTGCTAATGCTTTCCCTTTAATGTCCTTCTGAGGGACGAACCAGATATCGATTTGCTGGTGGATTACCGACCACCGATCTAGTCAACATGTCAACATGGGTTGGTTCAGGATTTACTTCAGCAGATCAACTCAGGACACCAACTTTACCTGATGGTTCTGCATGTAATGCCACAACTTCTGAACTGCGAATATGAGCACAAGGTAGCTATTCTCGATAGGGGAGTATCTGGTCTCCGTATCGAGGAGCATGTGACTACAGTAGAAGAGTTTTTTTTCTGTTCCCTCATTGTTCTTCTGGGCGAGAAGGGCGTCGAGAGATCATTCCATGCTGGTCACATAAAGGACCAGTGGAATTCAAGGGATGGGTGGCATTAAGACCAGAGGATGGAGTAGATACTGCATGATTTCCCCCAACGATGCCTAAAGTTATTCATCCCAGTGAAAAATTGTGCCATTCTTCATGAGCCGAGAAAGGGGATTACCCTTGCCATCCAAATTCGCAATGAATTGACATATGTATGCCAAGTGGCCTTGGAAGGCCTGAAGTTCCTGAATGTTGCATGGGGGAGATATCTGGCTGGTGACCTTGATCTTCTCCAGGTCAATATTGATGCCCCCATATCTAACAATGAAACCAAGGAACTTTCCAGTGGTGACCCAAAAGGCACACATCAATTGGTTCATCTTCAGGTGGTGATAATGGAGGAAGCTAAACACTTTCTCAAGACCCTAGATATAGTCATGGAATTGGTGATATTTGACCCCCAGATCGTCCACATAACATTCTACCAATTTTTTGATGATCTCATTAAATATGTGATGCATAGACCGCTGATAGGTGGTACCTTCATTGTTTACGAGAAAGGGCATGACTCAGTAACCGAATGTACCATGTAAGGCCCTGAAGGTTGTAGACTCCTCATCCCCGAGGGACATTCAGATCTAGTTATACCCAGAGTACCTATCCATGAAGGAGAGGACTTGGAACCTAGATATAGCATCGATCAACAATTCCATCATAGGAAGGGGAAAATTGTACTTCAGATAGTGACCACTGAGATCCCAGAAGTCGATGCAGACTCTGATTTGTCTATTCTTCTTCTTTACTGGCACAAAGTTGGGCATCCATTTGAGGTAGTGGAACTCTTTAATGGAATTTGCTCTGATGAGATTTTCAACATCGACCTCAATCATGTTATCCTGGGAAGGGTGCATCTTTCTTGGAGGTTTCTTGAACCCACAGTGATTTTTTGGGAGACTGAGGTGGTGGATGGATACCTGAGGATCTAGTCCTAGAATATCATCATAACTTTAGGAGAATACATCATAGTGTTGTTTGACGATGTCTATCTAATGATATTGCACTTTTAGGGGAATGGAGGCACTGATCGATATGGGTTTCAGGTCTTCCTTGCTACCGAGGTTCACCTGTACCAATTCATCAACTGTGGTGGAGAAGCCCTTTTCAAAGTCGGGGGGGGGGGTATCCTTCAAATCATCATATTCACTTATGGAGGGAGGATCCTCAGTTGGAAGAGCTTCTTCTAAGTTGGCAGCTCTGGATTGTAGGCTGGTACTAGCCTAAGCGGTAGTGGACACTGTACCAGGGAACTACTGTGATACTGCAACCATAACGATGAAGGTTGTTGATCCAATCCCATATAGTCTACTTCCAATTATCCAAGATTTATGATATTGATGAAAAAGTGGCGCATCAGTTTGATCAGTTTAATTCCATCCCTGTGAAACAAGAAAGTATGATGTCTTTTCATTGCCATGGGGCGGACATACTGATACCTTATGGGAGTAGGAGGCTCTAGGATCACATGATATGGATTTGTATAAGTGTACAAGGTGATCTTCTAGTATCACATAGGTATGGGAATGTGTTCCCCCATCATTCCAGAAACAAAAAATCAGTTTCCCATGTCTAGGGTTGTAGGCTCCAATAAGTTAATTGGAAGGATGTAGGCATCATCTAGATATGTCCATAGGTTTGTCACAGCCATGGCATGCTCAACCTCGTTAACCCAAATCTTCTTGTCTTTCCTCTTGTTGTTTCCATTATCCACATAGCAGGATTCACAAGTGGAAAAGGGAGACGTGTCACCTTGAAGCATGCCCAATCAGTCATTAAGGGAGTACATGAAGCACTGATGATATGATGAGGGAACTACCACATATAGTGGGAGAATGGCGTTCCCATCAATGAATTTTAGGCGGTGTCATGGGAGACAAACATAAATTTGCTGGTAGAAATTAGGCCAACAAAATAGGTCCTCAAAAATATCTTGCTGACCGGTGTTTGTTTTGTCCAGTCATAAACATGGATTCTTAACTCAGAGGAGCTCAGATCATCCTCAAATAATCCCAGTTTTTGCAGTTTCCAAGTTGGGATTAGGTTGATTTCAGAGCCCGTGTCGAAAAGACAACAACGAACCTCCATGCCATTGAACTGGATGGTTATTTATAGTGGTTGAATGTGCCTATATATGTAAGAGCCTTCATATTATCGAGAGAATGAGTTGATGTCCTGGAATTCAACATTCTCGACTCCATCAGTAAGAAAGGCCTCTCTTGATGCATCCACTATCTTGAACTAGGGGGGGATTCGTAAAGACTTGGTGAGGGCCTCATGAAAATATGATGTTATGAGACGGGCCTCCAGGATGGAGATATTTACTGGAATGATGGAAAGATGTTTAAGATCATCATACATCTGTATCAGTCACAAACTTCTACTTACAAAAGGTTGCACTATGATAGCAGGTATGGTAGGTTCTATCAGCTAGATCGGTGGCTCACTGGTGCTGGGAATATCCCTCTTCTCACTTGTCAAATCCTATGGAGTGAATACCAGATGAGGGAAAAATGAATGATACTAGCCTATAGTTGGGCGTGGCTGGTCACGACACGATCAATGTGGTTTTACCTGACCCAACAACTTGAAATGTGGAAAAGGTAGGACTGATGTCACCAGATGAGAAGGATGTGCATGTTGAGCTCTACACTGATCTGGTTTCCTAGTTTTGGTAGCATGCACAGCTTGGCTTGCAGTGCTAACTGATGCTCTCTGATAGGCCATATAGTCGTGGATCCATCAATGCTGACAATGGTTGGGGATGTTGGGAGGATCCACCTGGAACTCCTCATTTTCAGGAATCATGTAAGGATTTACCAGCTCTACAATATTAATCAAGGTGTACCCTTGAATCTCACTCAAAGAGACGTCCATTTCTAGGAGGATTCGGAGAGGGATAACAATCTCAGGGGGCATGAAGGCACCGAAAGTACGGGATGACGATTGTATCATTGGGGGTCCTTTATATTATGCTGTTGGTGTTTCTTTATGAGAAGAGGGTGGCTGAGATGATGATGCAGAAGTAGTAGCTGTAGATTTTGAAGGCTCTGGTCGATTCATGCATGCATAAGAAACACCATTGTCTAGGAAAATCTTGTTACAAGCCATACAGTCATCATAATATTGGGACCCGTGGCTAGCAACCTGATTCCACTCACCTTCATTGTTGTTGCTACAATTTGGTGTCATGAAGACGCATGCCACAGATGTCGATGCTCAGCCCGACCAGACTATGTTGTAATCCACATAGTCCTGAAGCCAGTCATTGAACACAGAGCACTATATGAGGGTGTAACCCAAGATCTGGTGGAAGGGGAAATAATTAGGGTGATTAATGAGGTTCACCACCTTTGGCCTCTTGTACTCCAGAAAACATTAAATACCCTATTCTAGGTCACTTAGGAAATAACCATGGACATGGGCCTCGCTGAACAAGTATGTTTGGTTCCTCCTATCCTGGAAGGGGGCCTCGGAGCTTGGTTTTCTCACCTAGGCAGTGGCGGCACATTGGGCGGGGGAACCTGCCGATTTTGAGGTTGGTGCTACTGGACAGGATGCTGCGCCTGAGGATGAGGGCCTCTATGAAGCAGTGGATGTAGTTTCACTGGTAACATGGATCATTTCCTATGGGGCCTTTATTTGGGCCACTCTGGTGGGCTCGGCCCTAGTGGGCCTTATCGTGGGGATTGTAGGAGGCAATGGACGTGCCTGCTAAGCCTAGTGCAAGGCTTACTCTAGGTGTTTAACATTATCAGAGAAGTCTCTGAATCCCCCAGGGGTTTTCTGGGTGATCAGATAGGGGACTCATTCCGTCTTGACATTCCCTACCCACATCGTCAGCAGTTTCTCCTAATATAGTGTCTTGTCAAGAGTGTATGTGAGTCCTTTCCACTTGGTGACAAAGTCTGCAACACACTCATCAGGCCTCTACTTTCACTTGGAGAGGTCAGTGATACTCGTCTTCTATGTGGTGGAACTGAACTGGTAGATAAATTCCCAATGGAGGTCTTCCCAGCTGGCTACTGATCCAATGGGGAGTTGTCCATACTAGACAAATGCTGACCCTTCCAATGTCTGTACGAAACACCTATGTTTGGCGGCTTCAAACTGCGATGGAGTCCCAAACATGGGGCCACACCTTGAGATAAAGAGGGATACATGTTGTTGTGGGTCCCTTGTCCCATTTAAAGGGTAAAAGGTGGGATTTCCAAAACCCGGGAGTGCTAGCATATCATCCACCCACGTTGGATTTGTCATTCCATCATGTGGGAGCGCCACCTGTAGCATTTCTAATGCCTCGAGATGGGCAATGTGCTCCTCCATTGGGTCATCTGGGTAGGGGTCCTTGTTTTAACGGATATCCCTGACCACTAGTGCATTGGTGGGTTCATCAACATGATTAGCAGGCCCAATGGCTCGTGGGGTGGCTAGTGGAATGACCGGTGGGGAATCATGGGGAACTAGAGCTAGGTACCAAGAATTGCCACTCAGTTTGGGAGGATTTGATGAGACAATATCAAGTCCTCTTGCCTTATGTTCTGGATTCAACCCTGTCTACATGGGCAGGATGGTCAGGGTCATCTGGAGGCAGTTCCCCAAGGCTAAGTTGTGCCTACCCATGTTGCCCTGAATGAGGATCACCATTGTATGGTTGTCTCTCTACATCACATTTAGAAATGATTTCATTGACCATATTCTTATTTTCAGTGAGTTTCTGACACACCTCATCCTTTTCAGGGTTATATCTTGCCTTCTTTACTTATCCAGATGGGTGAGAGGGTCTGAAAGTACCGAGGAGTTCCTTGCCCTTGTTGGGATTCCAGCTGAGGACTAGTTCCTTGGTGGGAACACGAAGACCACACACATTCCTCTGTTGATGAGTAATCCTTCCTAATGAATCATATAAGGGTGGATCTCCTTCGATGTTAGGTTCTCTCTAAGAAGCTCTAGCTCGTTCTCACCCTCTGGCTAGTCGACCATGTTAACCGCCACCCTACCGAGAGGCATATCCTCTATGTTTCTCAGAAAATAGGGCTGATGCCAGATAGAATGGAAGAGGATGGATGAATACTGCCCCCATCCATGGATATGTACATGGGTAGAATCCACTTTAATAATCATGCATATTACCCTAAAACACTGAACACACCATTGATGGAGGGCCCTACGATGACCTGGTGACTCAGGGAAACGGGCCACATGGAATGCGACCAAATCGACCAGAAAACATTGTCCCCAAATGTCCTCGAAATGTTCTCGTATCTTAGGGTAAGCCACTCGTTTATGAAGAATATGGAATAGATTCACCCAAAGTTTCTGGTGGAAACAATTAGATTTCTCTCGGGTGAGGGATTCTAGCACAACAATGTTCGGCCCTGCAACCGGCCAAAACATCACAGGGAAGTGGTCCACTATGAGGATATCCTATAATCTCATGGGCTTGGATTCAGGGTTGGGCTATTTATTACCCCACTTGTCCAATAGAGGTGGCTGGGGAACCGATAGTGGTACCAAAGTAGACCGCTTGGACGGTAGGCTGGCCAGTGGAGAATACAGCGAGCGAGCTGACAACCCGCTACATCACAGGCTATCCTCTAAAGAGTGTAGTGACTTATCCAGGATATCATGGTCTAACGGGATGAGAACCATGGATTTTAGTGATGGGACCACGACTATTGAGGATAGACCACACTACTTCTTGTCCACCATAGGTCCCCAGAAGACCTCTCTATGATCTCTAGTCGAGGTACGGAGTGCTTCTGGTGAGGATGGTGGCGATTGCACAAATGTAACATGTGGAGCTTCCAAATTTTAATAAACATTGATATTCCTGTGGAGGGAGGTAGGAATCTAATGGCCTAGACATTTTGGATGTATTAGGATAATGCACCTTGTTATTTCCCTGGCCCTCCACCTGAAGGATCTAGGCGAGCATTCCATTGCAGAGTCATATTATACTTCGGAATCTAAGAAGCAAAATGGTTTGATCTTAGTATGAATCTTCTCAGCATTCTTTTCATGATTGCGATGACCCACCCTTCTACACCAGGATGGTTCTTTGGGACTGGGTTGATTTTTGGCACAAGAAGGACCTTAGACAGTACATGTGTTTTGGTAGAGATGATTCTCGCCTGAGTATGATGGGGTGTGAGGAGAACTAGGATAGATATCAAAGGGTACACATGGAGGACCTTCATGGGATGTGTTGGAGTGGTAATAACCTCTATTAGAGAAGATTAGAGCATGGGTACAACCTCCCTGATTGTTTCCCCTAATGACATCAGTGAGAGGAGGGTCCTCGTACTGGTCAAGCCAATAACTGCTAGGAACTCCATGCTGAGCGTTGGTAAAGTGATGTTGGCCTTCAATACTTTGATTTTTAGGGCTAGGATGACCTTCTCCAGTTCTTGTAAGAACATGGGTGAGATCACCCATGCTAAAGACTAACCGAATGTGTAACATCCCCACACTAGCGAAATTCAGCAGGAGGAACAACACCATACCCAATGCAGTGAGCGATGGAGAGACCCCCATACTGAGTGATGATATTGTGAGGATGACCCTCATTTAGATTAGAGCTTACATGCAGTAGACCTCTATGATGATATTGGAAGTAGGGAGGGCTCGTGTTCTGCATGGTGGTGGTACGGGGATGACGTTCGTACTAGTGGCAGTCACTATCTTCCCCGACGGCCGAGAGAGTCAAACCAGTGTTCCCATGGGGTAGTTGGGGCATCGATCTAGGTACGGTATACATGTATCCCTACTCAGTATATATAATGTATTGATGATATACATTGGCGGTGGCCCAATCCATAGTAGTCACTGATATTGACGTCCCTTGGTGGGCATCCTCCTCGGCTTGTGCCCGACGGTGGCGTCGGATCACCCGGACTGTGGCCAAATATGTTGATGCATGAATTACTAGCTCCTAGACTCATGGGACTAGATGGTGGAACTAGAGAGACCTTGTGGGAGCCCTCCATGGGGGCCCCTGAAATGAGACCCCGACAGGGCTGGCCGAAACATCCCCTACATCATCTGCATAGGGGAGAAAGTCGTTGATGCATTCCGAGGAGGGGATCCAGATACAATTATACATTGGAGTGGGGAGTAGTGGCTCCCTACACAACCCTTGGGGGAAGCTGTGGCGAAGAGGAACAGAAGCCTCTAGATCCTAGTGGACCATATCCTGATTCAGGATAATCCCCTCCTCCTCGTATCAACGTATAATGTCGTTGATCACCCAATGCTGAATGAGTTCGTATGGGGAGGTGGGGTGTGGGTTCCTGATGTTCGTAGATGTGGATATTGTCACAAAATAGGTGGAGTCATGAAAGACTACTGTGTTGGCATTTCCCCTTCCCCTGTGTCAGTGGATGAGCGGTGATCTAATTCCTGAAGTTGTTTGGTTCTTGAAAAGCAGAGAGATTACCACATTAGTGCTGAATGGAAGGGAATTGATAACCAGTGCCCCAATGACATTCTGTCTTCCATGGATGGGAAGATGGATCCTTGATGAGAACTTCATAGACCGGGATGTCCAACATTTTTACTGTCCTAACTTCTGGCATGTTTCACGCCAAGACCAATATTTTCTGGGTAAGAACGGGTGTTGGATTACATGATCTTGTGACACACTAATCTACTGATGAATCAAACATGGCTAATATACATATTGAGGGGAATAAAATCACATCAGGTTCATCATTTATATTTCTAACACTTTTGTCAGGGTGCGCACATTCACCCATGGAGGACACGTAGATGTGGCCCCACATTCCAACTTTCAAAAGGAGGGCGACATCCGTCACTTATTCAGGGACATTTTCTCCTTGATCGAAACAGGATGACGTGATTTCAGTTCTTCCTTCCATGGATTCCTCATTGGAACTCATCATCTAGTCTGGGTCTCCCTTAGAGTCTAAGTTGTTGTTCATAAAACTATTCCCAGTGACATGTCTATGTGGAGGATGGTTAATTACACTTCTTTTTTTGGGAAATTCGAAGGGGTCTGGTCAGGGCAGTAACCTTCGGTCGAGGGGGCGGGTTGTAGTCTCATTGGACATCACTGGCGTGTCTAGATGATGAAACACTAGTGTATCTAGGATTCTTTCCCTTACTATAGGGATTCGCGAGGTTGTGGAAGCCGGAGGGATCCCACGTCAAATGTGGGGAATTATATTTCATAGGCACGTATCTGAGGTTTTCCTCATCTTCCCATGTTTAACACATGGTATGCCATGAGTTTAATGTCTAGTAGAGAGGAATCAGACCGATCGGAACATTGACTAGAGTGGATCATATGGGTTCAACACCTAGAGGGAACACTGATGCTAGGAGATGAATTAGCATGATCTCACCAAGATGTGGTGACCCAGATAAGAATCTGGAAGGATGTTTGAGAGTTGAATGAAGTGAAGAGAGAATGAGATGGAATATATGTGAGGATGACGATGATGTTGGGATTGATCCTTGATGAGAATTCCTATATATCCATGTAGTTGGGAATCAAATCCCACATAGTTATATGGGGCGATGGGGCACTCAATGAGGTAACCGATGAAAAATGGATGTATGGATGAGACTTGGAAAAAGTGGATCCTCCGAGTTGGGGCATGACCATCCCAAAACTCATAGGCTCGAGGGAGAGGTCAGGATGAGACATGAGCGATGGGCTTGAACCTCCGGGAGGCTTCCTACCTATCCCCTTGGTAGGTAATCAATGTCCACATAGTTCATTTGAAGAGGGATTATCATCAATTGTGTACTTTAATGGCTTATCACTAGATAGGGTCATAACGACTTACCCCTAGATGGGGTCACAATAGCTTACTGCTGGATATAGTCAAAATGGTTTATGTCTCGGTGGGGTCACAATGACTTACCACTATATGGTCTCACAATGACTTATCGATGGATGGGGTCACAACGGCTTATCAGTGGATGAGGTCACAATTTAGTGTAATGCGGGACAAAAGGGGCATTCAGTTTAATGCCATAGAGGATGGGGGTGGACTGGTGTGAAGGGGGTCGTAACCAATGGATGGTGGGCTTGAAACATATGGAAGCTTCCTACGAACACTGCCTTGGCATGGATCAAATACCACATAGTTCATGTTGGGTTTGGTGAACTGATGTGAAGGTGGTCAGGACCAATGATTGGTGTTCTTGAACTTGAGGGAGGCTTCCTACATACCTTGCCTTAGTAAGGATGAAAGACCACATAGTTCAGGATGGGTTTGGTGATCCGACGTGAAGGTGGTCAGAACCAATTGGTATTGGGATTGATCCTCATAGATGATTCATATGTACGTTTCCTTGGCAACGATCAATGACCACGTAGTTCAGGAGGATGTGGTTGCTGATGTGAAGGGGGTCAGAAACAATGTGTTTTGAGATTTAACCTCAGGGAGGATTCCTATATACCATGCCTTGGAAAGGATCAAAGAGAATGTTGTTCATGAGGAGTGGGTGCCGAGGTGAAGGGGGTCAAAACCAATTGGTGTAGGGATTGAACCTTAGAAAGGCTTCCTATGAACCTTTCCTTGGAAAGGATCAAAGACCACATAGTTTAGGAGGAGTGGGTGATGATATGAAGGGGTTTGGAACCAATGGGTGTTCGACTTGAACCTGAAGGAGGCTTCCTACGTACCATGCCATGTCAAGGATCATATACCATGTAGTTCTGTAGGAGTCGGAGCCAACGTGAATGGGGTAAGAACAAATGGGAGTTGTGCTTGAACCACTGAGAGGCATCCTATGTACCTTTCCTTAGAGAAGATCAAAGACCACATAGTTCAGGAGGAGTGGGTGTCGACGTGAAGATTGTTAGAACCAATGGGTGTTGGGCTTGAACCATTGGAATTCTTCCTACATACCTTTCCTTGGCTAGGATCAAAGGCCACGTAATTCAGGAGGGTGTTTGGGGCATACACTCTAGGCTTCCTAGGGAGGGTGTCATGGTCAATGTTAAATCTAAGCCCACATGAGTCATGCTTGGTGTGAGAAACAAGAGGCAAAAAAGGACTAGTGATAACATCATAGAAGGATCATTTTTGGGTATTGTAATGGGGGAGCTTAAGCGTGGAAAGTGTCCGAAAGAAGAAACATGTGATTTCACATGGTTAGCATCCGAAAGAGGAAACATGGGCTTATGTGTGGTTAAAAGACCAAAGAGGAAACAAAGTCTTACGCGTGGTATACATCCCAGGGAGATGGAGAGTTTGACGTACTCTAGGGTGGAGGGCCGGGTGGAGACAAAGCCCATAGGAAGAGGGATATGATAACGAAGGTCCTTATGCCCATCTCACATCTTAGTCTTTAGTACTAAAGAAGAGAGGATGAGAAGGGGTGCTACCTCCAATAGGAAAAGTTAGGGGCTTACACCAATGTGGTTTCCCTATCCCTGAGGAAAAACAATACTCCAATAAAGTGGATCGCATTCCATGTGGGGAATGCTTTCACTCCCATAGACACTAGTGTGCATGAAAAATGTCTAAGGTGGGGGAACCCTACGTACGACGCACAGGGCGAGGTCATAGAGTAACTTCATGTGCTGAGGATGATGGTGCTTGGCAGTTTAACGCCCTGCAGCTCGGATGAGGTGGGTTCACTCATCACCCCATAAGACATATATAACTGATACCTCATTCCCCTTGGGGAAGGGAAGGCATCAACAATTCCATGGTGAAGGGGTGTTATGGAGTGATCTATTGAGGGGTCCACATTTTCATGGCTATGCAAAGAAACAATAGCTATTAGTGTGCCTGTGTGAAGAAGCATGAGGAGAAATAATGTAGTGTGAGGAACAAACCAAGGAACTTTGAAATCGCTTCTTGAAAACATCAAGATCTGCCCAGAAAGAGAGCACATGACGCAGGTGTGGTGTGCATAAGTGGGGCACAAACGTGATAACCTAAGGAGATGACGACACATGGAGGACACACAAGAGAATAGGATGGGCACAAGATGGAAGGTCTGTGCACAAGATGGAAGGATTTCATTCAAGAGGGAAGTTATGCACGCAAGATGGAAGGGTTGCACACAAGAGGTAAGGGTGTGCGCAAAAGGGCAGGGTTTCATGCAAGATGGAAGGGTTGTGCAAAAAATGGAAGGGGATGCACACAAGAGAGGCTGGATATTGGAGAAACTTGAGTGAAAACTGGGTCTCTTTGTCCCAAATGGCTTCAGGAGAAAGGAATTTAACAAAAATCTTGCAAAATAGGGCCCACACAATGCAGGACCATTAGGGGATCTATCACGCAAAATCAAATACCTGAAGGTTGTGATGTTTTTTCCAAGGTCGCGGAAGAGGTAGTTTTGTACAAAAAATCATCGCGTTTTCTCTTCTTCCTATCCCCCATGGGTGGGGGAACATTTATTTTTATAGTTGAAGTCCTCAGGGGCATGAGCAAGGGGGTGCTGCATGAAAACTCGTGCTTTACGCCGTGTTGTGCGTGCAAACAGGCCCTGCACGGAAGCTTTCCCTTGATGTCAGGTTGGGCACACAATGGGGTATTGCACTCAAGCTCACCATTGATGTCATTGTTGGTGCGCAAAGGGGCTTTGTTCATAACCGCACACTTGAAATTTATTTGGGAATGAAAATGGGATATATCTCCCTTGAAGTCATCGTTGGCACACAAGATTTTGCATGCCGGCGGCTATTTGCACGCAATCTTTGAATCATGCGCGCAATTTCCTCCTTGGTCCCAGAATCTTATCTTCCTCTACCAAGTTCCTGTTTTTTTTCTCATTATCCTCCTGATGATAGCCTTTTTCTGAATTTCAGCGTCAACAACATTATAAATCGTTCCATTAGAGTCATCGAAACCATCATTCATTGGATGGTATTTCCTCCAACGACGATTCTATATTGTGTGTGCAACTTGTTTTTGGTGCAATGAGTCATGTGAAGCTTCTTCTTGTAGGTAATGGATTCATTGATTATCTTATATATTTACATAAAAACATAAATTTATTATGGTTTGACCCCTATTATGAGATGAAATTAACATAATGAATATTTAACAAGATTATTTTAGAAATTATTATGATTACCTTTTTGTTTCTTTGTATTATATAAGTTGTTTTCATCATGATTTTAAAGATAGGTTGTGGTCTATACTATTATTTTTAGTGTGTTTTTATGATCATTTTATCATGATGCTATAGATCGTAGATGGTAAGGAATAGAAATGTGGAATTAATTGAAAATTAATGGCATAGAGAATAAAGCGGTATGGTCAATGAATTTAGTGTTTGTTGTAATTTTATAATAATCATATTGATATGACTGCACAACTTAAATTGAATATTTAATTAAATTTTTGGTGGAATTTGATAGTTAATGTGAATTTTGTTAACACTTATAAATTAGAAGAATTAAATTCAAGTTAATAAATTTTAATTCAACGTGTTCAGTGAAATGAGATTATATTCTAAAAACATATTAAAATTATTATTTACATTATTTATTATATTGTTATTGCCCGATTCAATGGTTACACTATAGTAGGAACTTATGGTTATTGAATCAGTTAATTCAAGAAGGAATAAAACTATCTTTTTGATTATAATAATAATAATTGTTACGAATTAAGTTTTCTGTCTATTTAAGAAGGATGAGATCCTTGTGTTAGTAATGTAAGAGCTAATTTGTTTGTGAATGCTAGATTCCTTGAATTGGGGCCTTGATTTCCCTATTGAAAATGTTTATTATGTTTTACTTTGGTGATATGATCTAGTTGTGTGTTTCCATATGTTACATTGTATGAGCCTATAATGGTTGAACCTAGGTTAACTGATGTTTTAGGTTGTATGGTTTCATGGATGATGTGGAAATTGTTGTCACATGTGATATGAAGATACATCGAGATATGCATATGGGTTTCAGGGATGGAATCAAAGATTATAAAATGTGTTTAATACCATCATATCAATTCATATGACAATGCAAAATCCTTACATGAAATGAATCTATTCAATGAATTATGGCTACATTTTTTGGATTATCTGAATTCCCTTTCCAACTGCTTTTTGTAGCTTGATGTGCTTGGTTGCATGATTCCTCCTGAAAGTAGAAAAGGATTTTTTTCTTAGAGTACATATGTTATGTAATGATTCAATTAATTAAAAAATAATTATTAACAAATGGGGTGGGAGTTTCTTGAATGAAAATTATAATGTTTATCATGATAACCCGTCGACTTAGTTGGAATATACCTAGAGGTCTAGGAATTTACTCTAATGATTAGTGTAATGTAATTTGGAATATTTTTGAGGCTTAACTAATGGTTAATTAATAAATTAATTAAAGTATAATTTTAAAATAATACTATTAATGAATGTAACTCCTTAAATTATTTTGTGCCAATGGGACATATTCGGTCTATTAGTGGATGATGGGTATCTAGGGTATGATAGTTGAAATTGGCCATAATTCCTTTTTCCCATAGTGTGGTTGTGAGATATATTCTATACTATAATGTTTCTAATTTCATACACTACCCCTCCATTTTGGTTAGGGAAACTAACACCCAATGGACAATGATTGGTTGTTTTCCCTAAAATCCTCGTGGGAGGATGGATCGATGACTACACCCTATAGACCCACTCTATAATCTTTATAGAATTTTGTACTAGTGTTCACGGTAGTTAGAATCCCCTTATATCTGTTTAGATGGATGTGATTGATTTTGGTTATTCCACAAAAATATAACTCAATATATAGATTCAATAGGATTATTATTGGTATGACATGTATAGGATATGATGGCTTGAAGTTACTAACTCAGTGTATATGATGGTATAGATGGTGGTATAATACCCAATGATTGATAAATATCATACCATCATTGGTGGCTCCCATAATCTAATTCGTTACTATATATAGATTTCATATAGAATGATGTGATGATTTGATTCATGAGAATCATGTTTTGATTCTTACAATAGGTGTCTTTTGGCTGGATTATTTTTAAGAAACATGGATTTGGAGGTGAGATATTGGGGATGTATGGATAACTAGGAGAAGTGATATTTGGGAGAACACGATGTTTTATTATTATACTAATTTTTCTATTGTAGGTGATACTTTGTGGGATTCATCAATAGTGAGATTAGGAACATATTATACCTCTCTAGGGGATGAGTTTGGTTTAATATTCTTCAATTTTCATTAGAATTCATTAATTATATTGTTCAAGAGAGGCTCTTGGAGGGATCCTATAGATTATATATTTAATATCTCCAAATTTATATATAAACTTTTTAGGCCTATTGGAGCAGGTTGAAGTTTGTTCTTGATAATACTAGCACTTAGTTTCGGAGGAATAATTTGGGATTTATGGTCTCAACTACATTTACCTTTTTGGTACTTGAATATTATTTTTAGGTCGATTATTTATTGTATGAAATCCCATGTTATGACTTTGTATTTTATTTATATGTTTGATCTGGGTTCAGTTGGTGTACATGTATTCTCTATATCTTTAAAATGTTATCTTATAGGGTAATGCCTCTCATATGTATATTTATTTTAACTAGGGTACTAGTTACACTTCTAGGTCCCACTGGAGGAGAGACTCAAGCAGTCACCATATATCTTCTCTAATTTTTGGGCTGAGAGGGTTTCTATTTGGGGTGGGTGTGGTCATGAAATATAATTTATATCAATCTAAAACCTCCATAAAATGGGAATGGAATACATCATTCATGTGTATGGTGGACCACCTCACTGACCAATCTAATTAGTTTTCCATAACCACCATTTACATCTAGTTGTAATGATTGATTAAATATATATATATATATATGATATTAATGAAATATTTATAATTGACGAAAGATAATTTATCCCCTTTTTTATTACATTATATTCTTTTTAAAATGTTTATGGTGATCATATGTTCATGTGGACTACCCCTTTCATAATTCTATGAGATACATTTTCATCACCACATCACATTGATGACATATATGTAAGGGTTGGGATATTTAATATATTTTGATAATTCTATTACAACTCAAGTGGTTGTGTTGATGCTTAAAGACCAGGTCGTGGTGCAGGGTTCTCACCATCTCATGCCACCCAAAATGAGTTTACCAACCAATGACCTAGGACTAGTATGATGATACATGAGATGATAAGGTTATGCCATTATCTCTTTAGGGAGAAATTTATATTATACTAGGATAATAAGATCTTGTCCTACATTTTCCCCTAGAAGAATCGAAATCTGAGGCAGTGCCCAAGGATTGAGTATCCTCAGGGTTTCTACATTAATATCATCTAAACACCCAAATAATGAACATGGTAGACAATTCCCATAGTAGGAAGATGATGGATTAAGAGATAATAGAGTATAATGATGAATTGAATTTTATGAGACTTTTTTTCATAGATGTATTTGGAAACCATGGATCACAACAATGGTATTTTCATGTAAAGTGTTTAGCTAAAGCCCTCCCTTTCAGATCCTATTTAGAAACATTAAAATAATTATGCGTTGTGTCAGCATTCAATGTAGATTCTAAATTATGGGGATATTATAATTGAGTGGTCATTATCTTGTTGAATAATATTATTTTTCAATGGACATTTATTGGATCCATTAGACTTATGGATGGCAGTGATGAAAGATAGCCACAAATCTTAGTGGGTCATTTGTCTTGTTACCACTATGGTGTTTTACAAAATGTGACCCTAATTCTCATTACTTTTTATAATGTTAGATATATCCAATTTATTATATTTATTCAATAATTGTAAGAATGTTAAATCTGTGTAGTAGAGGCCCTACAATTTTCATTATGAGATCCCTATTCCTATAAAGATGTTTTATGAGTTATCCATGAACTTTACCATTGGCTTAACTTGTAGTACCATGATAATGAACATGACTTGGGTTGTGATTCATCATATAAAACTATCAACACTTTTCATTCTGATTAAATATTCATTAATATTGGAAGTGTTAGGAAAATTTTATGATTAGGATATATTAAGTCTTCATCATGTTTCGTCAGCTTTCATTTCAGATATATAACCCCATTGTATCTCTCAATTTTTGGAAGTCCATAAAAAGTTAAAGAGATCATAAGTAAAGTTGATATAAACATACAATATTCACATCGATGGTCATACAGTGTGGGATATCCATGGATTGGAAGTCATTTTCCATGAATCTATTTTTTATTTCAAAGGATCTTTGGATAACCATTTTGGATTGGTTGATGTTGTATATAACATTAGTAACCAATCCTAGATCAGAATGGATCCCATTGAGGAGATTTATGTTGTGAGGTCTTGGTCACCCATATGTTGGATGGCAGTGGGTGGGACATCTTGTATTGGACCATGTCCAATCTGCGAGATGTTTGATAATGTCCAATTAATTAGGCATCATTTTCTCACATCATAGATTCACCATAAGTAAAATGAAAGGAAACACTACAATTTCTTATAATTATCTATGGGTGATAGAGCGTTTCTAAAGGTGAACCCTCTATTGGGACACTATTGTTATGGTAATCAAGGGATATGACACCAAGTTATGTCAGACCTCATGAGATTATAGAGATATTTGGAAAAGTGTAATACCATTTATATTTTTTGCACCATTACACTTTGATGAATGATGTTTTCCAAGATTCAAAATTGAAGAAGTATAATCCGGTCTCATCTCACTTGATGAATTGGGATTATCTAGGGAAAATATAAGATATATTTTAATTTGAGAGGCGGGTGGAGATTGTGGACTCCCAAATTAATGTGTTCTACTTAAAATCCACCATAATCATATCATCAAGAACTAATAGAAATGATTGTGGGTTCTTAAAAATTTCAAAAACATTAAATAATTCCAACATAATAAATAATAAGGTATTGAAAAATAGTTTATCTAGAAGGAATAATTTCATAAAAAACATTGAATATTATAATTACATCTCTTCAATGGAGATAAACCATGGAGGGAAAATCGAAGAGAAAACACAAAAAAATAGAACATTTTAAACAATGTAATAAAAGTCAAATTCTGAATTACATTTTTAAAAATATTTATAAAGAATATAGAATTATTTTAGAATCATATTATAAATATTTGAAGACAAAGTATCCCTAAATAATAAAGCTACTAAATCTGAAGTACTTTAAAAGGATAAAAATTTTAATTTTTAATATTTTTTTGGATTTGTGAAAAAAATAAATAAAATGTTTAGGGAAATTTATATCATAATATGGGAAAGTTAATTTTGATGAATTTAAATGAGAAACGAAATGTTATGTTTCATTATAGAATCACTTTTAATAAGAAAATCATTTCCATTAAAATAAATATTCCCTGGTGAGAATGAGATTTATTATTATAGTTGTATAATTTACATATGGAAATTATTTCATAAAAATATTGGTTACTAATGATGATATTTAATTTCCCAATAGAATAAAACATTTTAATATTAAATAGTTTATTGGTTGGATCATATAAAACGAGAACAATATATTCATATAGGAAATACTATGACCCAATGAATTATAACAAGATTCAATAAAATCACTACCATTATAATTAATTCATAATTAAGATACAAAAAACCCAATATCATAAGTTTAAATGTATTAATTTTTTATTTATGAAGCATATATATATATATATATATGTCCATTTATAGCCGTAATTTGTAATAAATTTCATCATGTGATTTATTTTTCTAAATGGGTGTTGATTATTTGTAGAAATTTTTTAATTATGTTATCAAATGCTAATATCTTCCAAAAGTTCATTACAAAAAATGATTAATGGATCAGAAAACAATGTTCAATAATATATTATATTTTTATAATTCCCTTTACTAATTATTTTAATTTTCTTTTTGAAGTGTAAATAGATGGGGAACAAGTTTAAAATTATATATCGATGTTGATGAATTACAATATAATGATCTTTAATTAATTTTTTTATCTTAAATAAAATTTCATATTAATGATATATAATTTCATATTTATCATTTATATTCATCAATTATAAATTAATACCATCTACGTAGGTTGTAGATAATTACAAAATGCACCATTCTATATAGGTAGTTGTATGTATGCTAAACATGGAAGATGATTTATTTTTTTGAGAAATAGGGAAAGGATAAATAAAATCCTTTATTTATGGAACCAATTAATCTCATATAAATCATAGTAATTTGTTATATTTCTTTATTAGATAATATGTTTTATGTAGTGAAGGAATTTGAAGGACTTTTATGTATGAAGATGATTGTTTCCACACACAGAGGATCGAAATTTATTTTTTAATGGAAAAAAGAGATTGTGGTTATTCCTTGTACAATAATTCTAATAGAATATCAGTGTAATAGTAATATTTATATTTTTTTCTTATTTAATTGTTAATTTTAAATTATAAATAAAAGGCACAAATAAAAATATAGAAATAGGATTGGATCATTTAGAATTTTATATATCAGTACATGGATTATCTCTTTGGAAAATTTGGTTTATAATTTGGAAGTTGGATAACTAAGAAGAACATAACATATTTGAGGAGTTTAATGGAATTTTATAGATTTTCTTGTTAGATATTTTGAATAAATAATTAGGTTTTAGTGTGAGGGAATGTGAGCAGAGGAGTGAAACTTTTATAATTTAAATGGTATGGTATTTATGTAAATACAAAAATTATTTTAATAATGATATGTCAAAATCAATATTGGTGATTACAAAATTGATAAATAATGAGAAATGTAAGTGATAAGGTCCTGAAGATAGGGATACAAACATTATTACTCATTTTTAAATTGAGTTCTATGTAATCTACACTTATATTTTTTCAACCTTAGCATTTGCCATTGTAACTAGTATTTTCCTTACTCATTTATCATATATGATCAAAAATGAAATGGTCCATATCGCATTATTATGAAATAAAAATTCGAAATTTTATATCAATATTATTTGAAATAGTTTCTAAAAGTGATAAAATTTAATTTTATAATTGTAAATGTTGAATGTACTGAAAACAACATCTTGTGAATTTTGTTTTGTTCTATGTAATTAAATGTTTGTTTGAAAACTACAATAAATAACTTTAAATTTAAAATACAACTCATAAAATGAAATATTTATTTTGAAGTGTTTTAATAAGAATTGGAATTATTCTAATAAACTACAATTAACATTATAGTTATGTAATTTTTTAAAATGGTATATAACACTAATCACATTATAATCATTTAAAAAAAATCACAAAAAAAAATCTTATGGCCATATTTAAATTATAAATCTAGTAATAAAGTAAAATTTTTCTAACACACATCCTAAAATTTATAATTTATATTTTTAATTAATAACATAAAATATAAAAAAAATTAATTTTTGTAATTAGAAAATAGATTTTTTTTATTATTTCTATTCCACTTAAAATTTATTATAAATCAAATATTAAAATATCATTAAAATATTATTCATATAATATTATATTAAAAATGAAATTATGTAAATTTGATAGAAAATATTTTATTAGTATCAAAGATGGAGATGTTCAATCAATATTTAAAAGTAACTTTATTTGTTTTGTTTCGTTATATATATTTATTTATATGTATTTTAGATTTATATTAATGCTATTTATAAATGGAATTATCTGACTACCATACAATGACCTATACTTGTTTGAGATTTATGTTGGGTTTATAGAATAAAATTGATTATATTATTTATTTAAGATGGAAAATTATACAATATTGTGGTTGGTAACATTTTGCACACCATATAAATAATTACACCCCTAAAATTTTATATCATGGAACAAAACAGGAGATGGTGGTTTTGTCTCAACACGACACCACATTCCCATGTTTTCTCATTAAAATTATATTTTTCTCTCAGGACATTGAATTTATTGTGGTTTTTATTTTTATAAACGTTGTTATTTATCATTGATTTCAATAGTTTATTCATCAAATTAATAGACACATTCCAGTTTTACAACAACATTGCTCATTAAATGTAATGAACCTAGTTTTTAAATTTTCAAAAGTGATACATGGAACATATTTTTCACTTAAGATAGGTGTTAAGGGAGTTTTATATGATAGGATACATCCTTATAATGATCATAGATCTTGAAATATCTGATATATATTGTGCTTCATTTCCCTTTCTTCAAAAATTTTATAACTCACTTATAGAGAGGTATTCAATGGAATAACGTTTCACTAAATTTAAAATATATATTTAATTGATGATTATCTACATTAATATTTTTTTTATACATTCACATATCACGGAAAAGGCTAAATTTTTTATTTCATTTATTGTCCATGGTCCGGACCAATGAGTTTCATCACACCATATTTATCCAAGCATGTTAGAGTGAAACATCTCATATAATAATGAGCCTCATATTGTTTCTTCTAAATTGTATAATTTAAATATACTTATATAAGAATAGAACCATGAGGATATATTTATTCTAACATCACAATAAATACAATGAATAAGATCTCCAAATATTCTATAGTGCATAGATTTTGATCTCTTGATGATCATCATCTTGTCGATGATATGTGTTGATAACTTTTAGCACTATATCCAATGATTTTTACTAACATCTCCAATCAATAGGTTTTTACTTGCATCCCTATCAAATATAATTCATTGTGTCACTCCATAAAACTTTACAATTTCCACATGTATATCATTTAGTGATAGTTAATAAATAAATATTCTTTAATGGAAATAAAATATGTTGAATTTAAAGAGAAATAAACTATAATCTGAATATAATTATTACATTTACACATTTTGGTTAGAACTATGTTGAAGTCTATGGTGATGTTTACCCTTTTCCATACTATTATAATTAATGGTTTCAATATACCCTTGCACTATATTCCATCATCCTAGACATGTTGGAAATCCCCTAATCAATATATTTATTATGAAATTTATCTCTTCATGGAATCCAAAAAAATGTTTTCTATTATATCTATATAAATATATTTAGTTCATATATGAATATAACCTAAATATTTATGTGCCTCATCAAAACATATCTTCTTAAATTCCGGTTTTTATGGGACAAAAATACGGGTTTCTAAACATCTAACATAATTTTTATCAATGATGTACTCTAGAATAATGGATACATTTATCTATTTCTATATATATTTATTTGTGGAATATTTGTTCATTCTAGCAATGGAACGATGAGAATTTGGTTGTTCAAGATAATTGTTTTCAACTGCTATTATGGATTAAGGATTCTTCCTATACAATTCTATTATTATTGAGTCCGTTTTATTCATTATCATGGATAACATACAATGGTAATTAATTCTAAGATAATGTGAAACATTATTTTCCTTCCTTAATACAATCATATATTCAAATCATACACTTTTAACAACTCCGTCAATCTCATTTGAAGCGTATTAAATTCCTTCATTGAGAAAATAAGTTTTAACCTCATGTAATATATATATATATATGTAAATATTTTTTTTTCAAAGAGGTAATTTTACAAAATCATAAATGAAAACATACTCACTACCCACTCTAAATCACACACAGGTCTAAATTTTCTCAAAAATATTTAATTAGAATTATGCAAAATAAATTATGATATTATTATTCCTGAAGATGTATCCTGAACACTTTTTTAAATAAAAACTAAATATTAAATATCATTCCCCATAGTAGGAAAATGTAAGTAAAGGGAGTAATAACCAACCATTACTAGTTCATAGAAACATTAATGATATTACTTTCTCTAAAGAAACTTCAATCCCTTTTAGGTCAAATTGGTTTGCGGATATGGTAGCCATGAAACATTTCTTCCAAAACATCATTAATATCATGTATCCAATAAAACTTTGGTTTCATATATTTAGAGGTTGGTTTAGGTTATTTCTTAATAACATACATGATTTATTTATCTAATTATATTCCCTTTCATTTTATTACCTTAACCATTCATAATAACTTTAGCAGTAAGAATTCAAAATTACTAAATTTTATATATAGTTTCTTCTTCTCAATATCTTTAACACCACCTAAAAATAATCTAAATTCTACTTCATTCTCTATTTATTTATAAAGACAATATTTATATAGTTAATGAAATATTGATGAAGTAATTCTATATATACTATATTCATTATATTATTGAATATTAGGAAAGTAGTCCTATGTCCAATAGGAAAAAAATTAAATTCACATTGCCCATACATCACATAGATTACTATCTGTGAAATATAATCCATTTTAACCCTATAATCATGATATTTAGATGAAATTTCTATCATCTAAAATAATTAATATCATATGAATTTTTTGAATAGATCATCGATATGGGGAGTGAGTACTTTTTTCTGATCATGAATTTATTAAGAACATGGTAATACATGAAATGATGGTTCAATCCAACCTTTTTTATAATGATAAATAGTGTACCTAGTGATTAAGAATTTTACGAATATATTTTTTCGAATTCTATTACTTTTATTTATTTATCTACTCCAATTAAATGAGATCCATTCTATATAGAATTATTGAAATAAGAATGTATCTATTTTTGAGTTCAACTATACATTCAAAATATCATATTGGGTGAAATGTTGATAGTTCGTCTCGAATTAAATTATTATATTCTTTAATAAGTGGATAGTAATCAATACTATCTCACACCAAATAAATTATGTCAAGTGTCCCATTTTATATGGTATCAAAACCCCTATTATATAATTATATTTCACATGGAATTCATAATCTCCCTTGAATTGATACATAATAATAAGATGACATGGGATGTGATATCATATTTCTCTATCTTGGTAGTTGATATTTACATTATGATGGGAAATTTGGCCTATACACAATATAATGAAGAACTCAAAAAATGGGAAGAAGAATTAAATCTAAAAAAAGTAGCTTACAAAAAACATCAATCGTGAATGAATTATAAATCTTTGATACAGTCATTGGAATATGAAGAGTATTCATAGATAGTTAATTATCAATTGATTTTGATGGTGATTCCACATTCCTATGAAAATTATTTGATATAAATTAATTTTTAATGATTTAATTTGGTAAATTTATTAAGGGAAAATGAAGTTATTAGATGAAATTTTTGATATATTATGTTCAAACTGTATCTTATAAATCTATAGGCTTCAACATTTCATTTCAACAATTATTTTTATTGATATTATTATATATATCGAAATATTTCACAATGATAATTTGAATTAAGAAAATAATATAACTTTGGACTATCAAACTCAGTGTGATGTTTGGCCTCAATTTGGGGAACCATGTAAACATCACATCAATTAAAAAACAGCCATTTTAGTGTTTATATTCATAATTATACATATCCCAATGAATACAACAAATGTTAGTATCTATACATGGATGTAAGTTTTTATAGAACAACATAATCTCTATCATACCAAAATTTTAGGTTGTTATACTATATAGAAATTTATCCATTAAAATATTCCATACGGGTCTAATAGATGTTTCCTAGTTAATACCTAAACACAGACATCTATTTATATTATACAAATAAAACTTATCAAATATAATCATAACATAAATAATATATTAATTTCCATGTTTATAAAATAATATTAATGAAAAATCACACACCCCAAGGATGGATAAGTCTAATGTCATGAACTTTAGGTATACAAATGAATTATTTTATAACTCTTGAAAAATATACATTATAACAACCCTCTTATAGTATTTTATATACATCTCATATGATATATTATATTTCATAACCTATGGGATGTAGGAAAAATATAGGGTTGATCTATGACTTTCTATAAGGGAATAATATATCACAATGTATTAGATAACAAACATGATAGAGTACATGTAAAAGATATATATATATATATATTAATAAAATATCATATGAACATAGATTAAAATAATAAAACAGGATAAGGAAACATTAGATTATAAAAATATAATAACAGAATAAAAATATAATAACAGAATAAAAATGTTTAACACATGGATCCATATAATATCAACAGTCATAAAACATGTGAGCATGATATAAAAATGATGAATATATTAAAAATAAGAATTAATTAAGAAATAAACATACCATAAAAATTAAAATATTATTTCAAGTGTCATATAAACTGATAAACATCTTTTAAATGTTGAACTACAACTATTATTGGAATAAATTTCTTAGGAAGTCCATTTTTCAAATATGTATGTGGAAAAATTCATTTTGTACATGCCTAAAAAAGTATGAGAACAACTAATTCGAATGCCTGTGTTAATAAAAAAAATATGTCAATTCATAAATATATCAAGAGATCTAAACATAAACCAATTAATATTGGAGTTATATTAGACCCAACATATCATCATTCATCGATATTTCATCCACCTAAAATTATCCTTAATCATATCGTAATGAACTAGGGGAAATGATTGAGGATTTAAACATTTCAATGACATTATATAACATAAAAAAAAGAAATAATAATAAATTAATAATAACATATTCAAATAGAAATCCTATCTTTATGAAATATATATGATGATCAAGACACATCTTCATTATAAATAAACAATATAGAAATAATAGATGTAAAAATATTTTTTTTAAAAACCATTAAAATAATCTATAATAGATGAATAGAAAATTATTATAATAGTAGAACTCAAAAAGAATAAATTTAAAAAAATATTTAAAATATGTCTATATAATTTATCCTGGATATGAAACAAAATTATTGATAATAAAAAATAAGTGGTAAATATTGAAAAGAAATTACTTTATAAGCATTTGTTTGTTTTGAAGAAAAAACCACATCGATGAAATGTTGAATAATTTTAAATTCATTAAATAATTAAATTAAATAGTTAATAAAATAATGGGGAAAAATATTTATATTTTATTAAATAAATTAATTTCTATATAAAAAATATGTTCATAGAAGAAAGGTTTCAATGGTAAGAGTTTGAGTTATTCCTGAAAAATATATAATAGTAATTCATTAAAAATTTATCAATGTAATAGATATAAACGAGGATATTAAAAGTCAACATATTTCAAGAGTAAATACCATATAAAATAGGTTAACGATTTCATCAATTAAAACCTGAATATTATATTCAAGTAAGAATGACTATGAATCAATGAATTAGAAATTGAGTCAATAAAACCATTAATAATAATATTGATTATATAGGATGTTCTTCACCCTCTTATATTATAATGATAAAAATATTAATTGACTATTTAAAATCCGTATTCTTATACATTTCCATTTATACACATATGGTTAAAATAATTTTCTTAATGCATTTGTTTTTTTGGAACCTAACACTTATTGTTTGTACAGATGTATAAATAGTATTGTCAAAATTTATTCTTTTCCAAAAGTTAATCATTAAAAATCATTAATATTTCTTTAATTTATTTTATACACTATGTTATAAGTTTATATTTCCTTTACCTGAGATTTTCTTTTCATTTAGGGAATGGGATTTGATGATGAACATGCTTTATATTTTTTAGAATTATAAAGAAATTACCATATAACTATTATTAATTATTATAATTTTCTACGATATAATGAGAAATTAATGAAGTATAATAATAATATATATAATATATAATTTTTATTTATAAAATAAAACCATCCATGAATGTTGTTGAGAAAGAAACCTATCTTTCCCTGGATGTAATAGTTATCACATATGCATAGATAATGATTTCATATGTCATTGAACGAGATTATGGAGAAACATGGGTCCCTAATTAGAAATATTAAACATATAATATAAATTTTAATTATTTTTTATTTTATAAATTTATACTGACCATGATAGGAAGTGATGGAAAACAATTTAATTTTATTTGTGGAAGTGGTAGTCTGCACAGATGAAAAATTCAAAATATTAATTTTCTTAACTGAAAAAAAGAGAGTGGTTATTAAATGTACCTTCACTATAAAAAAATATGATAATAAATATGATGACTATTTTTTTCAATAATCTATAATTTATGTTTTTATGAATAATTTATTAATATGGAATAAAAAATAGGAAGTTAACAAAAGAAATATAAACCTCACGGCTTGAATTATCTCTTTCGCAATGGGTGTTATACTACAAGGGAATGTATTTTGATTTGAAATGATCATCAAAAATATTAATATGAGTGATTATGGGATATTACTATAAAATGATGTCCAAAATAATTGTATTTTTGGATGACGAATGTGAAGAGAGTAGTGATCTATTTTTATGTGAAAACTGATGACATTTTTTAAAATACACAGTGATTTTTAATAATGGGAGGTAACTCTAATGGAATGTGGCATTGAAATAGAGAATTATTGTATATGATAAGTTTTATGGTAGAACATTACATCCAATAAACATCTATATCTATGTTATAAATATTTTTAGGTCATTTACTCATATATTTTTTAATTTTAATAACTTCAATTTTACTAATGAAACTATTTTTAACTAACATATTATTGATTGTTAAAAATAAATTCTACTTATTATGTAATTTATAACTCATAATTAAAATTGTCATAATTAAAATTGTTATGTCAATTAAATTTTATTGAATTTTTTTAAAGAGATAGAAAATTATTTTAATTTATTATTATAAAAACTATTATTGATTTTATCGAGAAAAATATTATATAAGTTATAAAACATGAAATGGGATATTACACAAGAATAAATATTTTCAAATTTGTAATATGACTCATAAAAGGAATATTTGTTCAGGGAAATGGATTTAAAAATTTAAAAATCATTCTTATTCGATAACACTTCCATGTAAGGAATGCTATTTGAAATGATCGTATGTTGTGTCACTCATCAAAAAATGATTTCTAAAAAAAATATCAGAAAATTATATTTATCTAAAACTGAAATGATAAATATAACATGGAAGAATTTTTTTCCAATTTGCATCAATGATTTTATTTCTTTTTTATTAAATATTAAATATCAAAAAAATTAGAGGATAACACGTTTTGTTATATTATATGTTAATCATCACATTTACAATAAATTAATAACTAAACAAGTGTAAATACATAATTCATATTAAAATATATAATAAATGAAGAGATTTAAATGGTACAAAATATATTTTAAAAGTTTCATAGTTTCAATAGTTGAATCAATATTTATTGTGAACATTTCTAAATATGTATAATTATATATATTTTATAATTATATTAACTCTATTAATATATACCAATACAATAAATACCTTACAATGGCCTATTTTTGTTGTTTGTTTTATATATGTAGAGGAAGATAACAAAAATAGTATTTATTTAAGGATTAATTTTTAACTAAAATGATGTTTGTAACATTATATCACCAAAAAATTATTTCAAAATTCAAATTTCATAACATTAATGGAAAAATTCTTGGTACATTATATCATAACATCCTATAGTTTCTGTGGAGCCTCCAAAAAATTATCAAGTCACCATATAAAAATGACAATATAGATAGTTTTTTTCTCAAATCCATTTATCTTAAATCCTATATTTCTAGTAATTTTTCGTTATATAAATGATAATGTTCATGTTTTATACCGTCAAAGATTAGTAGAAATGATAGATATGGAATATAGTTCATCAAATGATATATATAGAACACATTATGAAAATGATAGGGGTTTTTATGGATTGCTAGGTGGAATTGTTTGACCCTAACATGATCAAGGTTCTAGATGTGTCAGATCCATCTCCTTCTCAACATTTCTTTCTTCCCAAATATCAATAACCTAGTTTCTTATAGATATTTGAAGGAACACTATTTAACCATATTCAAACTCTAGATCTAATAAATTATTATCTTTATAAATATTATGTATACATATTTGTTTCATATGTCACTAAATAGTTTGAATGCAATTTCCCATATCTTAGAAACAGTAAAGAGAAATTAGCTTCTTCTATCCAACTTCATGTGGGAATGTTGGATTCAAATATCTATTCAAATAAATTTCCCTAGATAGTGTCATATTAATAGTAGAATAAAAACAATTTAATATGAGAAATATTTGTGGGAGTGGGATTCATAAAAATTTTCATGGAAATCCATTATATAATATAGTAACACATCCTTTAGATTTTGAATTTTCATATAAGATTGACCATATATCATTGGATGTAAAATAGTTTTAAAACCCTATGTTGTCTCAAATTCTTTCTAATGGATTCACAAAAACCTCAAGGTAATCATCGTATACTGATTATATACAATGTATCTTTATACTCTATATAGCCTGACCACTTCACTAATTTATGACATGGTGATTTATTCATGATAGAGGTATTCATTGAAAAATTTAAAATACAAGGATTTAATAAGGAGATCAACGTTAACCAAAATAGAAATATGGCCTTAATAATATTTTTTGTTTCCCAATGATTAATTCTATGTTAAAATTTTTCCATTTCTATAAATTTATGGTTAATGGTTTCAATTTACCATTTGATTTATTTTTTAGCCTTAATATTCATGTTTACAAGGAATAATTATAGTTATTCTACAATTATTCTCTATATTCAATCCAAACCAAAGTTTTGTTTTAGATATCTATAAGTATTTATAGTTTTGGGATGTAGATAAAATGCTGATCTATTAGAATAATCCCAAATATAATTCTCCAATTTCACTTATAACGGGACACATATCTGAGTCCCCATCCATTTTACTACATCATTATCAAATTTTACCTCCGGAATAGTTTCTATCTTCTTTCAATAAATCAATATCTTATCATTGATAATTATTAATCATTACATGAATGGAATTTTTATCTGTTATTTGGAAAGAATGTGTTCTATCTCCTCCAATTATTCAAGTGGTATTCTTGCAAGGTAAATCTTTTAGTATTGGTTATTATTCAATCCTTTTCATATAAAGGGTAGAATTGTCTTTTATACTATACGCACCATCCACCTTATTTTCCTTCCAATGTTTGTAATATATTTAGTAGTCATATATTTTTTAAATTTGAACCATTATATTTATATTATATTCAATTATTTCTATTTGAATTTATATTTTAATCAATTTCAATTATTATGCATATCACACATTTCTCTATAGTTTTAATATTCCTAATTTTGTAATATAATTTACCATTTTATATGGAAATGAAAAAATCCCAAATTGATCTTCAGGATTTTCCTAGATATTTTAATATATAATTATATCATTGTTAAGTGAAACCAACTATTGAAAATTTTATTATCTAATGTATTTGTAAATTTTATCCTAAAATATAATGGGATAATTATTAATTCTATATTTATTAACAATAATGGCATGGTTTCCATATGATGTAAAAAACCTGTATTTGAAATATGTTCCCTTTTAACCCTAAAATAATGATATCTCAAATAGAGGTTTTATATAGAGAATTATTGACTTACCTTGAGTTGAAAAATACATAATTAATATGTGGTTGAGGATACATGATAAATATTGTGATTTTCTTAATCTTGTGACAATCAATGTAAATATACCTAAATCTATAATTTATTTTAAAAATGGTGAATATTGAACCCCACTACGATGCCCTATGATGTTTGTAAAACTTGCCAAAATTCTCTTTAAGGGTTTTCCATTATCTACCATAATTCAATGTGAGGCATTCTACACAGACTATATGAGATAAGAATAATTGAATGTATTAGATTTCCGGAAAACTCATCCTAACACTATAGGGGAAGACCGTGTAGTTTATCTCCAAAAATATCACTATATTCACATATAATTGGAGTGTCATCAATATTGACTTCATGCACAACAATTTGATATAAAAATCCCTAATTATATGGTATAATAAAAAAATATTATAGATATTTATTCAAAATGGTCTCCATAATCATCCATAAATTGATATATGATAACAAGCTTGTTTGGTATACGAAATGATAATTCAATATCTGGACAGTTGTGATGAACATTATATATTTAAATCCAATATATACACAATATTATTCCATATTAAACCAAGTGATGAAAATATAGAACTTTCAAATGTATCCATTGTCAATTCTTAAATGGAGTGGATTTATTAATATTTGTGGTAATCATTGTAAAACTCTGTGTTTGCATAGATTATTTAATATAAAAAACATTAGGTTGTGATATCAAATTCATAGATATATTTTGTGGTATAAAATAATGTTAAGGGACTTATGTTGGAAAATTTACTAAAGGAAAACTATGATCTTAGATGCGATAAATCATAAGTGATGTGAATACACTATCATATACATTTATAGGTTTTAACATAGGTTATCAATTGTTAGTTATTAAAATAATCTAGTTATATCTGTTTAAATACTTCACAATGGTTCATAAACTGAAAGTGAATTAACCAAGGCATATCCCCTAAGATATTCAAACATGGTGTTCAGTTAGGCCTTATTCTCATACCCAAGTAGGATATAAAGTTCATAAAAAATACAGACTAGTCCAGTAAACTACCCCTAGATATATCATTTATAGATCCCATTGTAACATTTAGTATCGAAATAAGGATTTAATTTAATGGAATACTATTCAATATCATTATTAAAAAAATTCAAAATGTTGTCCTAAACATAGAATTATCGCATATAAATTTCCATAGTGTTTCCAAAAAGTTATTTAAAATATATTAGAAAATAAATAAACCCTACTTTAATACATACTAATGAAAAATATGATATAAACAATAAAATTAATAAGATAATTTAATGTTTTAGATAATACACCACACAAATGGTTTCATAACCCGAGGATAAAAGGTTTTAGTGCCATTGATATTGGGTTTATAGAAAACATGTTTTATAGTAAATGTAAATTAAAATAAATTATATATATCCTCAACATCTTTTTATACATTTCACATGGTATAATCATCTTCATAAAGAGTGGGATGGATAAATATGAATGGGATGAGCTTTGATAATCCGTAAATAAAAAATGAATCATAATGAATGAAATTGAAACATGAATGATAACATGTGTAAGACATAAATATCTTAATAAATGATCTTACGAACATTGATGATAACCATATAAAATTATAAGTAACGATTAAAAAAGGTATTAGAAACATATATAATCATATAATTACGAATAAAGGGGTTTTTTCATTTATTATCATTGTATCACAGAAAAATAATAAAGGGTTAAAAAGATAAATTATTGGACTCATGTCAACAGTAGGATCCCGGTAGAGAGGAAGCATGAGATCAGTCCTGCTCGTCATTTTTTTCAAGAACTGTGATATTTCCATGATTTTTAAAATGACAAATTCTTGATCAATGGATTCAAATAAATGAAAAATAGATAAAGCATTAAACATAAGAACATTGCACAGAATCCCTACATATTATATATAATTAATGTGTTTAATTAAGAAATTAACTTTCATTAATTCATTCTTCATTGATGGATCTAACAATAGATTTGAATTGTATAACATTTCATTTTAATAACCCAGAGTATATTCCCTCTAGTGGTGATCCACATGTGATCCACAAATATCTAAAGTTTGACATAGGAATCTATGGATTCTATCATGAAAGGTCATATCACTAGCATTGTTCACATTTGATCACTATGAGAAGGACATCCAACATGTTCCCATTGATATCCCCTATCATGATAGTGGGATGTCGAGGAACATCACCCTAATTTATTTTGGGTGTTTTTGTATATGGGATCTCTCTAGGTATTGAGACGATTCTCCGTATTTCTTGTAAACAACCAGCAAATGAATTGTTTTATATATATCTAGGTTTAGAAATAAATAATAACACAAATTCCCCTAATTAATTCCTTATTCAATTGTGAACCCCCATATCTAAAATAATAATAATATTATTATCTCATCGATATGTGATTAATTTTTTATATAAATTAAATATTATTTAATAAAATAGTATTCAATCTATATCAATTATCATCGGACCATAACAATAAGTACGCTATTCATCCAAAATATATATTAGGCCATTAATAAATAATATTTATTTATTAAATAATTTTCACTTCATTATTCTATAAAAAATAAAAAAATTCTTACTCACTAAACAAAAAATAAATATTTAATTAGTATTCTTCTCACATTATATTCTCTCAAATAGTTTTAGAGAGAACATACGTGATAAGGAGGACATGAATATTTTTTAATCCACAAGCATGAATAGTATTTATTAAACTTGATAAATGATAAATAATAAAAACAATAGTTAATATAGTTTCTACATACACTTATTGTGTGATCCTCAAGCATCATTATTAGTGTCATTTTGTGAAGTAGCTTAACTTCCATGGTTTGTGTCAATAAAAAAGGCATGTCATCCCCATAGAATAATGTTAATTCCATAATGATATAAAACATCATATGGATTCTTAGTTTTTAACAAAACCTATTTTCCTTATTTTACTAGTAAAGAAGGTTGAATGTTGGGGTCATCAACCTATGTGCTCGATGTTAATACCATGGACTTCCTGGAAATTGTACATTATTATATAACACTATGTACATTGATTTATTTTGGCTATATCATTTCCATAAAAGTGCCTAAGATAACATCCTCCATTAAAGAACATATGGGGGAAATCCTTTCACACTTTATTCATTAATGTAATATTACTCGTGGCACTCCCAACGTATCCTACCTCACCCCAATCATATGTCCACATGTTTTTTACAAGATATAAATGTACAAAAATTCAAATAATCCATAATAAAAATACAAAAATTTAATTATAAATACACATGACTTCATATATGATGATTCAATGACACATATAAATGTGGATTTCTTACTAGCGGGTCACATTCTCAAAATATTCTTCACTAGATATTTCCATGGGTGTAAATCATGAGAAGCTTCTTCAATGTCCTATGAGTTGCCATCCATGACAGACTATAACATCTATGTCCATGAAATGAAACCCTATGTAAATATAACATATATTTAAAAAATATTGTCACAACAAAATCAGGTTCTCATCATAGTGGAGAACGACTATGACCTTTTAGTGGGATAACTACTCATGGGACATTTTCACATACTTTGTTACCCGAAATTGAATTCATAATGTAATAATAAGATTACTAATATTTAAAACCGTGAATATAGTTTATCATTAATTAGACATAAGTTGGTTCCAAGGAACTATCCCCAACAGAATCACCCATTCACTAAATCCAAATTCTAATAACCTTCAGTCTGGTAGCTCTCACATGACACTCATGCTTCTACTAAGATAGGACATTAGTCATAGTGTCCCCCACATTATCCTATGTGGGTAATCTACATACTGAAATATCAGCCCTTTGATAAAAATAAATTAATAAGAGATACATTCAGAGTATTTTCTTTATCCATTTCTGTGACCATGACTCTTTTTAATGATCCAATATAATGGTATGATCACAATACAATGTGAGAGGTTAATTATTTCTAGGCAAAACATAAAGCACCTGGAAAAAAGTTTCATATCCAAATGAATTCATTTACAATAGTAGAAGCTACTATATAATAATACATTACTATAGAGTTAGTTCCAACTGTAATCTTTGAACTCATCAAGATCACATCTCCTCTGTTGATATAGAAAAATATCTTGATGGTTACATTAGATCCTTATGATCTATCTGAAATAGTTTATTTGTATAACCAATGATCATCATCTCCTCGTCTCCTCCATAAATAAGTAATATATCCTTAGTTCTTCTCATATAGTTGAGGATATCCTTAACAAAAGACTAATGATATTCTTCTGGATTATCATTATATATGACTATAATTCTTAGTGAATTAGAAACATCAAGTCCAGTATTGAACATGGAATAAATGATTGATCAAATCACCAAAGCGTATGGGTCATACTCATTATCTCTTTCTCATATGATTTCTCAGGAAACATTTTCTATGAATGATATAAACCTTGTGAAACTATAACAAATACCTTTATGGATTATTCCATAATAAATATCATTAGTATATCTCTAATACATGCACATTGAAATAGTCATAGGATCCCCTTGGATCTATCACTATTGTTCCTGATCTATAGAATATAGGCCACATCACTTGAGTCCATCATGGGGAAAAACATTATTTACAAGTCCATAATAGGTTGCAACATTAATATGTCATTTCCAATAAGTAATATGTCATCATCATATACTAGTAGGATAAATACTACATTCACACTAAACCTCTTGAAAACAGAGGGATCAAAATCATTATTAATCGAGCCAAATTCTTTTATTGAATCCCCAAATTAAATGTTTATGACATATATTCTTCCTTCCATCCATAAATGGTTCTTTTTAATTTGAAAATAATTTTGGAATAAATTGGAGGCACAAACCCTAATAGTTGTTTCATATAGACATATTCGTGAAGGTTACCATTAAGAAATTCATTTTTTCCATCCATCTTTGAAATATCATTATCATGGTAAGATGTTGTTGAATGTTGGATTATGATGGATTTAACCAAATATAATTGTAAAAATAATTCATCATAGTCAATTTCATGATACTGTTTGAACCCTTTTTCCATTAGCATTAATTTATAAGTGTTTACTTTACCTTATTTTAAAGTTTATTATTGAATTTATATTTGCATCATGTGGGTATTAAATGGGATGGAACATTTAGAATAACCCAAAAATGGTTATGACCCATGGAATCTATTTCAAAATTCCTGGGTTCATTCCATCTTGTAGCTTCTGATCTCTCTACTACCTCTTTATTGGGGAAATGTTCTATATTTTCAACCAATAATGAGTTAGTATAATCAGTTTCTAGAAAAATATATCTATATTGTTCTCTTACCTATATTTTACTCAATGATTGTATTTGTTTTTCCATAACTATTTCTCCCATGATGAATTATGGAATTAGTTATTATACCAACATTTGTGTTCATTGAGTATCTACTTCATCAATGTCAATATTACTCATACTATCATTTTTGAAGATGTTTTCCCTATATTGAAATATGATTTTCCTGATGATAATCACATTATAATACATGGGGTTGTATTATTAGTATGTCTTTATTTCCTTGGGATACCCTATAAAGATACACTTCGGGACTCGGGGTGAATGTTTGTTTACATAGAAGGCCTTAGAAAATGTCTTGCACCCCATTCCTATATATTCTACAAAACATGTTTCTTTCCACTATATAACTCTAAGGGGATTCAATTTTTCACTTTAGTTGGTACTCTTATTAAGGCGTATGACACTGTTTGTAATGAATATCCCTAAAAGGATAATGGAAGATCAAAATGACTCATTATCAATCTTATCATATTCAACAAGGTATGGTTTATACTTTAACTGACACCATTACAATATGGTTTGTAAGGTGGGGTGAGTAGATATTGGATCCCAAACTCCCATTTAATGTTGATAAAATCAACATTAAGACATTCACCACCTTGATCTGATCAAAGTCTCGTTATACTAACTCCATTACCATTCAATATTTCATTCATTATTTCGTTGAATTTCTTAGAGGACCCATACTTATACATCATAAAATAGACATACCCATATAGAAAAAATTCATCATTAAACATTTTTAGGAATGAATAACCACCACTAGATTCTACATGAAATGGTCAACACAGAAAAATTTGTAACAATCTTATAAGCTTGGTATCTCTTTAATCATGTCCACTGAATGACATTTTAGTCATTGTTAATTGTAAACAAGAATGATATATTTCAAGTTGTTATAGATCAGATGATTCTAAATAACAATCCTGATATTTTTTTTTCAAATTCATCTCATTTACATGAACATGGTGGTGATTCCACGTCTATGTGTTATATGAGTTTTGTGAACGTGATTAATTATGAATTACCAATACATGGTTTTCAAAATTTAATACATAAATGCCATTATTTAATTGTGACATACTATAACATATGTTTTATTAATAAATTAATTAACTGTTATTTATAAACTTGAAAATAATCCCATTTGCATCTAGGAGTGATACAAAAATTATGTTATTGGTAACAGTTGGCACATAATAAAAAAATATAAACAAAAATTCATTATCAGGTGGTAGTTACCAATTTCTAAAGTGGTCTTCCTTGAACCATTAACATCACCCTAATCCACATTTACTTTTGAAATCATTCGAGTCTACTTTGTTCTATCACATGGATACAGATTTCATCACCAAAAGTTGTATCTAATATCCAATGTCTTGATATTGATTTATTACAATCAATAAAAACTCACCTTTTTCTTCCCATAGCTTTTAGGTGTAGTTCCTCTTCTAGTGGTCTGGATTTCCACACATAAAATAAACGGAATCATTTTCCTTTCCCTACGTCTGGATCTTCTTCTTAATGGAAGGACACTACTAGGGATCTTTATAATTTTTTAGAGTCTTACGCCTCTTTTCCTTATTCCTACATTTTTACTCATCCTAAGGACTATGGGATTATCACTCCTCATGTCCTTATTCACTAGAAAATTTAATTTAATACATTTTGAAATAATCTTATCATCATTTTTCATATTTTAATTAGTGATATAACTAGAGAATCTCTTCAGAGATGAGGAATTTGTGAGATATACATGTAACACATCTGGTAATTTAATCAATAAGATGTCTAACTATTTAATGTAGCTAATAATATTGATTATATAAGGCCTAGTTAGAAAAAATCTCCAAGATGTTTCTAATCAAATGATTGAATATTTAATATCTATCTAGTTTAGCATTCTCATGAGTGATATAGTCAAGGAAAGACATCATGCTATACGCATCCAAGTACTCATGTTTCTTAAAAATCACATTAGTCATATTTGATAGCATGAAATATTAAACATATATGGAACTATTAATATTTTTCTTATAGAGTGAAATAACATCATTGCTTTCCTCCAAACCAGCCACATTTGGAATAAGTTCTTCTAAAACATACAATTTTTTTCATAGTGAAGGATAACATGTAAGATTCTTTTCCACTCTTCAAAATGTGTTCCAGTAAAAAGATTATTCTTCACATGTATTGATTTTCGTTATATGTTTTATGTCATTTTAATATTTTTTTCCCAAAATAATATGAGAAAATTTTTATTACTTTATCTGATACAACATAGAAAAATTAATAAATATTTTATTTACCAATATCAAATGTTTTATCAAAACACAATAGCCATCACCATTAGATTTTTAATTTCCTATTGCATGATCACTATAGTGTAAATGATTCATATTAAAATTCTCATTACCCTATAATTGGTTGGTCAATAAACATTAATGGTTTTAGAAAGGAAATTGAAATTCCAACTTCATTGACACATAGTTCCATGACCTTTTGAGTGGAATCTCTAATTATGAAATCATTAAATTGTATTTCAAAAAATCTGGCCTCTCAAGTACCCCACATACTAATTTTTAATTCAATAATTTATGTGAAATAAGTTATGTTAACCAGAAAAATCATGTTATAATTACCTAATAAATGAAATCACCCTAAATTTTCGTTGTCTAGAACATTAAACTATGGTTCAGTTTTAACTAATCTAGTGAAATTCTATACAAACATAATACATATAATTGAGGTATTTGATCATATTATGCCTAAATTTCCAATTATTATCTACATTAAATGCTTTTTAATAATAAGGGATTTACATAATTGATTAACAATGTCTTATATAATAATTATTCATAGTCCAATTTATTTTGGTTCAATCTTTCTTATTTATTAATTCATTAATTCATGTGGTCATGATAAAAAATACATAATTAAATAACCATATATATTCACAAAAATAAAATAATAAAATAATATAATCATGATATTTTTTAATAGTTATATTATATAATAGTTCATAAACCTACCATTGACATTAAGGAAAACACCAATTACTATTTATGGATCATTTTACGGCTTTCCACATGTCCACCTTTGTATATATTTTGGATTTGGTTCACCTAGGCTCGAAACCTGAACTGATTCCACTATCATGGGATCTCCACCCAAATATTTGATTTACTCACACTCAATTCAAAAAATCAACATTTTTACATAAAAGAAACCATGGGCACACTGTCCCGTACATAATGATATGAGAGATGACATGCAAACCAAAAAATTAATTTAAAACAAATTATATGAAACCAATAAATTAAAAAGGTATGGTCTATTTTAATGATCATACACCTGCAAAACTTTAATTATGCATCCTATAAAACTAGAAATCAAATAAAAATAATTATTATTTCTGATAAATCATACTCGAATAAATTAATTTTCTTCTTTTCTTAATAAATTATTTTATAATAATTTTCTTCCTAATTTCATAGAGGTTATTATAAATAGTAAAATTAATCAGATTAAACTAATTTATTTAAAATTAACCATGTACATAAATTTACCTTGGGGGGAACACGATGAATAAATGTATGGATATAACAAAAATTTATTGTAGTCATATACAATTTACTGTTGTGACGTATAGCATACTTTATTTATCATGTAATTTCAGGATGTTTACTATAAATTTAATAATTACACAAATTACATGATTTTTTAGAATATTTCAGGTTTTAATGAAAGTTTTGTAAAATCAGTAATATGAATGACAAATTATATGATGATTTGGACATTAAATAGAATATATATATATATATATATATATATATATATATTGAAACCATTAACATGGAATGTCCTATCAACTTAATGAACACATATAAGCCCTTGCTGATATGTTTTACACATTATTATAAATCGATTTTAATTACACATAAATTGGTATAATTACAAAGCATGTAAAATAAGCAATAAAACATTTAAATCTTTTTCAATCTATTCTAGGTACACTCCTTTTTAATAGACATGTTAGTCATGCTTTAGGAAAATTGGAGTACATGACACATACAAAGGGTGACACGGTGTGTGGACTCCATGTTACATGATTACCAGTTAGGTTTCTAATGTATGGAATTACAAGGCCTATTTAGGACTTAAAAGGACTGCACATTGTCTATTTTCGCTACACGACGTATACTCTAGCTAACCATTAACTAGGATATCTTAATTAATATACAATGTAAGATATTAAATGAATTGTGTATAATAAATACAAATAATTTGAATTAATGTTGAATTAATTTCTATGGCAATGAAGACTAGTACTCATCATTTAACTCCGGTTATACGATATGTATTTTGATGTTGACTTTTAATTATCCTCAGCACCTCCGAAAGAGTAAATTGAATTTATTTTGTTCATAAAATTAAATTCTTTGATTAGATATATAATAAATGAACGAGGAATATTAATATTTCACATTATGGATTAAAAGAACAAATAATCCTAAATTAAAAAATAAAATATAATTGTGTGAGTCATTCAATGATTTTTAAATTGTAATAAATAATTTTTTATCATTTTTCATCCACTCGTAGGTTACAGGCACATCCTAATATTGTGATAGATCTTTCTAATCATTTCTATTTGTCAATTTTGACGATCAATCTGAGAATTACATAGTGAAAAATGTCAGGATAAACATAATTTAATCAAAGATAACCAGATATGGGATAGAACCCCAGAACAAAATAAACAACAATAAAATATTATTTATAATTAAATTACTTAATTAAATAATTACCTTTAAATAATAATTTCTTCGTTAATGGATATGAAAACCAAATAGTATTATAACATTGGTGAATTGTAGGAATCTCAGGGTTCTAGCATGACAGAACCAATCACTTATGTCACTAACCTTTGATCTCCACTAGAACCACATCCAAAGTGTTCTACTAGATCTATGTTATCATGAATGTGATAGGCGGAGGATGATCACTATGTATTTCTCAGATAATTCTTTCAGAATGAAACTCTCTAGAGATTGAGATGATTCTCCAAATTTACTGCATACAAATAAATAATAATAATTTCTCCCCTTTGAGAATAATATAATTTGGTATATATATTTATAGGGTTATAAAAAAATAAATGGAATAGTTCCACTTATTGTTCCTATAGTCCCTTGTGGAACCTCATGTCTAAAAAATCATACTGATATTATTTTATTGACATGTATATAACATGGGAATTAAATTTAATATTATAGAATCAAATAATTTTCAGTATGTATCATTTATCACTGAACCATAAACTCGGTACACCATTCCTCTATAATATTTAACAGGCCTTGAATACTAAAAATTTAATTACTGAATAAATATCATTCAATTATTCACTAATAAATAAATTAATATTATGTTAATGAATTAGAAAATATGAAATTTTTAAATATTTTTCTCACATTATGTTATCTGGAATAATTGGTGGTGGAGTATATGTGATTAAAAAAACATGAAAAATTATTAAAAAATGTGAAGGAATAATATTTATACAAATTTATAAATGTTAAATAATAATATAATTTTTTACGGATACTCTTGAAAAACATAGTGTGTGACCCTCTTGGACTCTTTTTTATTTGAATTATGTGAAGAAGCCTAAATTCCAAGGTTAGAATCTTGTAACACACCAAGGGATCCATAGAGAAATACGTTAAAATTTCTATGATAGAATACATTATACAGATTTTTAATTTATAATATAATCCCTATATCATTATTTATCTAATCAAGAATGTTGTATGCTGGTGTTATCAACCTAAGTGATTGATGTCTATTTCAATGATATTCCTGAAATTGAACTTGCCTCCAGAGAACCATGGACATTGATTTATTTATGCTCTAACATTTTTATCAATGGGCCTGAGATATCATCTCCTCTTAGTAAATAAAATGTAAAAATCATTTCTTTAATTATTAATAAATTAAATATTACTCATAATGAACCCAAATTAGCTTATATCACTATGGACATATGTCATCAAAATTTTCATTAATACATCCATGTAAATGACTCATAATACTCATTAATAATAATCATAAAATATAAGCATCAATACACATGTCTGCTGATAGGAACATCTAAAGGCACATATAAATGAAGATTCCAACTGGTGGTCTCATTATTATAATATCCAACAACTAGATATTTCGAAGGGTGTACACCATGAGAATGTTCTACAATGTAGTATAAGTCTCCACCATTGATCACATGTATCATTTGTGTCCCTCAAATGACATCATATGACTATATAATATATATTTAAGAATAGTGTCATCACACATTCAGGTTCACATCGTAGTAGGGTATTGTTATGATCTTTTAGAGTGATAATTATTCTTTGGACTTTGTCACATACTATTTTACACATAATTAAAATAATGATGTGATTAAAATTTTGATTATATGAAAAAATATGAATAAAGGTTATCATAAAGGTCAAAGAAGTGGGTTCTTGGGAACCTGCTCTAATAGACAGTCTCTTGAATTTGATCCAATAGCTAATAACCTTCATTCTTCTAGCTTTCACATCATACACTTGCTTCTATTGAAATAAACTGTCAGTCAAGGGGTCCACAGTAACAACAAAATGTTTTATTTATTGAAATACCCTTCTTATAATTATGTAAAAAACTCACAAGATTTTATAATAAATGCTTTATGAATGATGATTGAATGAAATAAAAAGCTTTTCTAGAAGTTATGGGACTTATATAGATGAAATAGTAATGTGACCTTTAGAATAGTAATGTGCACTAATGAATAGTAAACTTACCAATTTAATTTTAATTTTACCAGTTAATGTATAAATAAAATTTCTCCATATTATAAGTTACTATATGATATAATTATATCATAACATAAGAAAATAAATATTTTAAAAATTATTAACTAAATTTTGGAATTTTTTAAATTCATAAATAATTAATACACATTTTATGACTGAGTTAATAATTTCAAAGAAAATTTACATTCATAAAATGTATTCATAAATTTATATTTTGATGTATTTTTCATGTAATATATGTTTGTGATACATTAGTTATTGTTACAATGTGATATAAAATAATTTATATTTTTAAAATCTATATTTTTTGAGTGAATCACGATTTTAAGTAAAAAAATTAATAAATTTAGAAAATTATTTTCTAAAAATGGACTTCATTTTTTATTTCTACATGTATAAAAATTGTTATAAACTATTTAGGGATTTTTATAAAATACATGAAATTTTGGTGAATTTTTAGATATGTTAATTTACGATAATATATACATTATAATTGAAATAAACTATCCATTGAGTCATGGAATATTTAAGAAAATTGTTTTTGTCACACATGATCTAATTAATATTGTGAGTCTCATGAATTAATACTATTTCTAGTATTGACAAAAATAATAAAATATTGAGGAAAATAATCATAAAACACCCCTCTCCTCCACTATAAATACCTCCCCTCACCACCTCTTACCCTCACACGTCAGAAGCCTCGAACCTTGAATTTTGTTTTCCTAATAGTATTCCTAAACATCCCCCCTACATATTAGATCATAGTTTCTTAACAGAAGTCCAAAACCAAACCCCAATGGAGGTTTTCAAGAAGAAGAAATCAAGAGTTAACCCCCTCTTCTGTTTTCATTCAATTTCTTTTTCAAGTTATTTTCTTTTCTACTATTATCCTCACATACCCATGTACCAGTGGTATGAAAACTACAATTTCCAATTTATACTATTATTTTATCATTTTGAATGAATAATTATTCATCAATTCTCTCCTCTTATCACTTTTATTTTAAGAATGAAAACATCATCCTTGTGGTGTTGATCTACCACCTTCATGAATAAAATTCTTTCATATTTCAATTACAAATCCATGGACGGCCATTAAAACATTTTTATGGTCAAACTAGGTTATAATATATGTATTATATATTTTTTAATTTTTAATAACTATTTTATAAAAATGAAAATAAATATATATCCAAATGAGTTCGTTGTGATAAAAAAATGCTAAATTAATCTTAATGATAATCCTCAACAATTTTTCTAATGAGGAATCCTTACATATGGAAAAAATGACTAAAACTATTATATATATTTATTAATAACATATAATATTAGTTCTATATTAATATCCTCAATCTTCATGTTTCTTCCATACACATATATAGGTAATTTGATCCTGAAAACTCAGGAAACTCACACTTCTCTGTGATGAAATTTCATTTCATAACCCACAAAAAGGGAAATAAATGAACATAATAATGTTATACAAAATAAAATAAATATATAGGTGTTTTTTTAATTTTCAATTAATGAATCTAATTTTACCATTCAGGACATTAAGATCACGTGCAAAATTGTTTCAGACATAAGGTATGTGATTCTACGCGAACATCAATTATTCATTTGGGTCACTCATCAATTATTTTTAATCCAATTAAATTATCTTTCATTTTTATTTACATATTATCATTTTTGTTTATATCGTCCAAAATCATGCATCAAGATCCCTTAGTCCTTATTTTCCTGAATATACACGTTTTTAAAATGATCCCCTCTCAATTCATCCTGATAAGAAATCCCGATTTATGTGAAATTCACAAATTCTTACCTGTTTCATGTTCACTATATAATAAGTATTAACTAATAATTATTTTTCAAAAATCCTGAATTTTATTATGAAAACTTAATTTTTTCACTTTTTTGTTTTATATGAAAAATCATGCAATTATCTATATGCTCCTTAATATTTTAAATAAACCACACTAAATTGATTTATTACTATTTCACTTATGTCCAAAATCACTGATCATTATCTATTCCTATTATCCCTTATTAATGTCCATTTATGATTTAAATCAATTCTTTCAAGGACACGATTTTGATATTCCTTTTTGATAATACCTTTTGCATGATTGTGATACCCAATTCTTTCCAAGGGTAATGGTTATGTTTTATTTCTTTTGTAAAAATATTTGTATAGAAAACATCTTCATAAACATGTTATTATGGGTGATCCCAAATAAAGCACCAATGCATTGGTTAATTTTTTGTATCATCAGACTTAATGTGCAATGGTCATGGTTGTTACCATTGACTCGTGATCCTCTATGTGCAACTAGTCATGACTCATGAATCTATATGTGAAAAGACCCTTGAATCATGCTAGTCATGTTATATGATTCTTCCAGATTACATTGAATTCATTATTTTATGATCCCATTTTATGATTATTTTTTTAATCATTCTACATGGATTTTTATATCGTTATATTTTTCCACCAAACCCATGTTATAAGATTTATTTTACTGCTTATTCCTTTTATAATATTTTTAGATCTTCCATTTTTTATGTTATTAGTCGGTTACCCTATATATATAAGGTGTCATATAATGGTAGGAGCTCATAATAGATGATAAAAAATGATTTTTTTATTAATCCCTTGTTTTCAGTTTAATGTACCTAGTCTTTCAATGCAATAGAATTTACATTCATCGAGTTTTAATTTGATGTTCAATTTCTTTTAAATCATGTAATTAAATGTATAAAAGTCCATGGTATCTATAGTTGGTATCAGATGAAAATTTTAGTTGTTTTTAGAGACTATGAATATGGAAATTTAGTATGAACCCTATGGATAATTGAAATTAAGATAAATCAACTAAAATATTTTGTTAGTATAGAGTTAGTGGTTTATCAATAATATAAATCCTTTTCGAGATACTACATGTGGATGTGTTTCTAGTATAAATGAACCTATGATTAACAACTCTGACATGGTTTTTTAGGTCTGTATTGGGGTATCTTGGTATATGAAAATGGACCATACTACGCAATTGGTTTGAAACTACTAGGGTTTATACGTTGGTAAAATCATAATGACATTACCATACAAAAATTTGGGGAAATGGACCAAAACAATATATGTTAGAAAATAGATCATGGATAACCATTATTGAAACCTATGAAATTAAAAGTCAGGATATACTTTTCATTGATTTTATTCTCTTATGGTCAAACTTTCATTTTAATACTTATTATATAAGTATTTGAGCCCCCTAATTTAAATTTATTTACTTAGTCAATGGCAAGAAAAAGAATAACATGTGCCAAAATTCTATGTGATGGGAAATGTTATTATTTCCCTAATGATATGCCATATCGGATGGAAATGTGTTCTCAAGATATCATGACAGTACATTCTAAACTATATCAACTTCTGAATAATAACATGAATATCATATAACACCCAAATTATCCTAAGAGAGATAATATGTCTACAGAATCATTCATTGGATAATGGACTCCCCTGTTATGTTCTAAATTGATCATATTTTGAAGGATCTATGACTATATTAATGACACCTAATAGAATATACACTATTTAGCTAAATGAACTAAAGAAGTAGTTATATGAGAATTTGGGTAAAGGTTTTATACACCAAAGTTTTTCAACATGCATTATTCCAATCCACATTATCAAGAAGAAGGATGGATCAATGTTCCAATTCATTTTTTATCAGAAGCTCCATAAACATTGATAAAAAAAGTATCTCCTACCAAAGATAAATGACTTGTTCTATCAGCTGCATGGGGCCAGAAATTTCTTTATGGAGGAACATATTTCAGGATATAATCGATTAAAGGTTCTGAATGAAGATATTTCCAAAACTGTCGCTTGAATGAGGTATGGAAACTATGAGTTCACAGTGATTCTATTCCAATACACTAATGCTTTATAAATTTTTATGTATTTAATGAATAGAGTATTTTGAGATTACCTCAAAAAAATGATTGTGTTTATTAATTATATTTTGATATAACTAAAGAGAAAGGAGGAACATGAGGATAATTTTAATACTATTTTGAATTCATTGGGAGGGGAAAATATATATGAAATGTACAAAACATTTGACTTCTGGATGGAGGATGTATCATTATTTGGGAATGTTATCACCATAAAATTAATATTTATAGACCATTTAAAGATAAAGTCAATGGAAGAGTTTGAAATTCCATCATCTATAAAAGAGATCTGAATCCTTGATGGCCTACCTGTGTATTAAAAATGATTTGTGAAGAAAATTTCATGATTTTCAATCCTAATAACCATGCTGAAATAAAAGGGAATGATGTTTTTCTTGACTAAAAATTGTGAGTAATCCTTTAAGGAGATTAAATAGAGGATTATCACATTTCTAATACTAACCCTCTGGAAAAGTGGAGAACTCATTGTGGTTTATAGTGACTCTTAAAAGAAATGAATAGGCTATGTACTGATGAAATATAATATAATGATATCCTATGCCTCATTGCAGTTGGAAATTCATGGGAAAAACTATCCCACACAAGATCTGGAGTTGTTTGTTATGATCTTCACATTGAAAATCTCGCAGCATTATATCTATAGAGAACATGTGAGATATATACTGACCACAAGAGCATCAAATATATATTCACATAGAGGGATATTAATAAGTGACCACAAAGAAGGTTATATCTCATCTAGTATTTTAACTTATAAATCCACTAACAACATGGTTTGGAAAATAAGGTGGTGGATCCTCTAAATAGAAATAATGAAGAACCATTATTAATGATGAGAATTGATAAGGATCCAACCTTCTAAAACATACAATATATGGACATGGAAATCATTATGGGAGGAAAATCATGAATCCTTTCCCAACTGATATCTCAAACACCCCTTCTGCATAGAATAAAGGATGATCAATTAAATAATGTAGAAATTTATAATAAGTGAGAAGCTATGTGAAATGGTAAATCCATTAAGTTAATGATCGGTTAGGAAAGAGTCATATGATTAGGGTATAACTATTTATACCATATAATCTAGATATAATTATCGATCGTATGAATATCTCACACAGCTCAACCTTCTCTATTAACCCAGGGAGAAAAGAGATATATCAAGATCTCTGTGAGAACATTTTGTGGGACAATATCAAAATGGATATTGTTGAATATACATCTATGTTCCTAGTATCTTAGTAAGTGAATGATGAAATGATAAAATCTAAAGGGATGTTTCAAACATTACAAATACCAATATGTAAATGGGAAAACATCGTTACAGAATTTATCACTGGACATGTGTTGACATCCAAAGGAAACATTTCTATATGGTTTATTATGGATCATCCTAAAATAATTCCACTTTATCACAATTTGAGAGGACTTCTCACTGGATCAACATGCACAGATATACATCAATGAATTGGTAAGGCTATAAAGAGTACCATTAACTATTGTATCCGACCCAGATCTGAGATTGACCTCTATGTTCTGGAAATGTCTCCAACATGTTCTATGCAGTAACCTGATCTTCAATATGACCTATCATCCACACATTGAGAGACAATTTGAGTGAACTATTTAGACACTAGAAGACATGTCAAAATCATGTTCTATGGACCATAAAGTAGTATTGGACTTATATGTTCCACTAGTAATTTTTTTTACAATAATAGTTCCTACTCTAGAATCCAAATGGATCCATGTAATGCCTTTTCATAGAAATATTTTAGAATACTAGAATGGTGGGATGAGGAAAATTAAAACAACTTTCTAGGGCCTTAAAAAGACGAATAAATGGAAGAGTAGGTAAAAATCATTTAGAATCAAATCAATGCATAAGAATTTCAAAATAATAGTTATGCAGAAAATTGTCAATGAGACATCATGTTTAATTTTAGAGACATGGTATTCTTCCCTATATCATGTTGGAAGATGATCAAGAGATTCATGAAAAATGGGATGAAAAATCCCAAGTACATCAGCCCTGTTGAGGCCCCTGGTCGTTTCAGAGTTATAGCATAACATCCAGAACAACCAAAAACCATGTCTCAAGTACATTACATATTACAGAAAACCCCTAGAGGAAGTGACTTCTATATCCTTCACATGTACAGACTTCAAAGGTGGCATAGTTAGAGAATGATCTTTTATTACGAGGAGCATATAGTATAGATATTGTATTGTAGAGATAACGTTATATGAAACAAGAGAACTCATCAATTTAAAGTACTTTGGAAGAACTGTATGTTTTAGGAGACATCATGGGAACCAAAGCAAGCGATGAAAGATAAGTACACGCAACTATTTTCATTTCTGAATGAAAAACAAATTGTAGGTGACATTTCGCAAGGGGGAAGAATGTAACAACCCCAAGTTTTATCTACAGAAATTACCTTCTTATAATTATTTTATATACACATAATAGAACAGAATATAAGATTTCTAATTGATGAATAAATGAAATAAAAAGCGTTTTTAGAAGTTAAGGAACCAATACCTATTAGATTGTAACATGACCATTACCATAGTAATGTGACCCTTATGAATAGTAAACAAGGTAATTGAATTGTAAAATTTCCAATGAATGTAAAAATAATAATTTTCCATTATATAAGTTAAAATATGATATAAATATATCATAGTATAAGTAAATTAATATTTTAAAAATTATTAATTAAGTGATGGTGACTTTTTAAGATATACATATTTAATTATAATTTTAAGTCTAATTTATTAATTTAAAAAACATTATTTCCAAATATTTATTCATAAATTAATATTTTGATGACTTATGTGTATAAGATAGTTTTGTGAGACCTTATTTAATTTTTCAAAGTGATATAAATTTAGATACAATTACAAAATCTGTATTTTTTGAGTAAATTATGAGTTTAATTATAAAGACAAATTTCATATATAGAAAATTATTTTCATAAAATATATTTCATACGAGAACTATAGATGTCGAAAAATAATTAGAGTAATTTTTTGTATTTTTCTGAAATACAAGTTTTTTTGTGAATAGTAAAATATGGTAATTTACGATATATATAAAGTAAAATTTAAATAAAATATTCATTTATCCATTGATGATGTATGCATAATTGGTTAAAACAAAATTAGATAATTATGGAAATTAGTTTCAAGAATCAACACTATATCTTTTCTTGAGAAAAATAATAAAATATTATTAAAAATATAGAGAAAACACTCCTCTCCTCTACTCTAAATACCACCCCTCACCACATCTTCTCCTCACACCATTCAAGCCTTAATCCTTTATAAATTTTTACCAATACTCTTCCCAAACACATCCCCCACGTCCAAGAGCTTTTGGTCTTAAAAAAAATCCCAAAACCAATCCTCTAAGGATGTTCTCAAAAAGAAGGAATCAAAAGGTAAACACCTCTTCAATTTTCTTTCAATTTTCTTTTCAAGTTACTTTATTTTTTTCTGTTATCATCACATACCATTGTCTAATTGGCATGAAAACAGAATTATATCACGAATAATAAAATTTAATAATGTTGATATAATAATTATTCATCAAATCAGTTATCCTCTCTCTTTAATTTTATGAATTAATACATCATTTGTGAGGGGAAAATCTATCACCTTCATGGATGATTTGATTTCATACTTCATGTCCACCTTTAGGTCTGGTAATAGAATCATTTTTATGGTTTAAAATGTATATAATATATGTAAATTATCTTATTTAATGTTCTAGAATAAGTTTTTACAAATTATATTAATTTACATAACCAAATGAGTACATTGTGGACAGAAAACCCCAAAGTAATATAAATGGTTAAAATTATAGATTTATGTAATAAATCATGCTCAATTATGGAAACAAAACAGTATTTTAATAATCTATAAGTTTATTAATGAAATTGAGGTTCAGTACTTGAAAACAACCCTCATTCAACATTTTCCCCTATACATATTCAAGTCAATAAGTAATGAAAACAAAGGGAACTCACACTTTCATGTAGTGAAATTTAATTTCATAACCCACCAAAAGAGATATAAAAAACCTAATAAAATTATACCAAATAAAATACATGTATAATTTTTTTAAATTATTAATTAATAAATCTAATTTTATTATTCATGAAATTAAGATCATGTAAAGTAACGTTTTGAATATAAGGTAAGAGATTCAACCCAAACCACCATTATTCATTAGAGTTACTCATCCCTTATTTTTACCCAAATAAAATTATAATTTATAATTATCTAAATATTATTAATGCTATTTATATGTTCTATATCCATATATCATAATCCATTCATCATTCGTTTCATGGATATACATGTTTTAAAATGCTTCCCTACTCAATTCATCCTGAAAAGAGACCTTGATTTAAGAGAACTTCCAAAATAATTACCAATTTTCATGTTAACTATATAATCAATTTTATGCCACTATTATTTTTCTCAAATGAGACATTTCATTATGAAACATTTCTCAGTTCAGTTTTGGTATTATATGAAACATTATATGTTTTACTATATGAAATTTTTTTAATAATTCCAACAAACATCACTAAAATGTTTTATTTATAAGGTCTCTTATATAATATTTTTATATAATTTCATTAAATCGTGAAAGAATACATCTTAATATTTGACGATTTTCCCTTATAAATTTCCATTTTTGATTAAAATCCATTATCTTATGGAAACCATTATGATATTCATTTTTGATAAGCCTTGGGACATGATTATTATACCCAATTCATTCCATGTGTAAACTATATGTTTGATTGGTTATGCATGATTATTTATGTGGAAACAAATACTCATAAACATTTTCTGATGGGTGTTACCATATATCACTCCAATGAGCTGGGTAATGTTTAGTCTCGTGAGATGTTATGCTTAAGGGTCTTGGTGGTTAGCCTTGACTTTTCCTCCTCTATGGGCAATGAGCCTTAACTCTTGCTCATCAATGTGCATTGATCCATGAATCATGTCAAAGTCATGTTTTATGTTTCCTTCACATTACAATGAATTCATAATTTTCTTATCCCATGTTATGCACTTTTATATTTAATCAGGATCCATCCTTTTTATATCATTATGTTATGCCTTTTAACCCATGTTAAATGATTTATTTTAATGTTTATTTCCATACTGGGATTTTCAACTCATCCATTTATTTATGTTATCCTCAGGTAATCATATGATGATTTAAGGGCTCAAAGGATGTTAAGAGATCATAATCGATGATAAATAAAAAAATGTTTTATTTAGTCCCTTATTTTTTGTTTTATGTACCTACATTTCGGAGATAGTACCCTTTACGATCCTTGGATTTTAAATCATATTTTAATTATTATTAAAATCATGTAATGATATTTATAAAATTACAGGGTCTCTACTCAGATTAAATCAACTTCTCCCATTTAATAAAAATACCTAAAAAAGTGATACTTCTAGAGGATATTTTTTTTTCATTTGGTGTGACCATGGATCTTAGAAGTGATAATTGGGAAACTATGGGTTTTCATAGGGTGTTCATTATCAATAACATGGGTTGCTAATTTAATATTCAAAGAAAAAATTCATAATATAATGATTTTTTTGGACTTATGTTAGAAAATTTACTGAATGAAAATTATGATCTTAGATGTAATAAATCATAAGTGATGGGAATAAACTATCATATACTTATGTATGACTAAATATATGTTATCCATTGTTATTTATCTAAATAAACTATTTATATCTATTCAAATCCTTCATAATGGTTCATAAATAGATTGTGAATTTACTAAATCATACCACCGTAGTGTGTCAATCATGGATTTCAATTAGGCCTCATCCTTGTGCTTGAGGTGAAAATCAGGCGATTAAAAATTTCATCCTCTTCTGGTGAATTACACCAAGTTATATAATTTCATGATCCTATTTTTTGTTTTAGTATCTAGATAGAGATTTTATATTTTGGTTAACTATACAACATCAATATTAGAGAAATTCTAATATGTTATCTTAAACAGATAATTTTTCCTTAGATTTTCCCATTGCGATTTCTGTAAATTTATATAAAATAATATTAAAAAATACGTAAAACTATATCATATACAAAGTAATGAAAAATACGATATAGATAATAAACATAATAAGATAATTTTATATTTTAAAAAATACATCACACAATTAGTTTCAAAAATTTGGACCAAATGTTTTATTTTATTATAAATTATAAATAATTAAAAAATATTTTATAATACGTATAAATTATACACTAAAATATATCTTATCAAGATAACTTTAGATGAATTACATGGTATAATCATTTTTACTATATCTGGGATAGATACATAAAAATAGTATAAGATTCGACAATCAGTAATGAAAAAATATATCATAATATATGATACCATAAGCATGAAAGATAACACATGTAAGGAAAAAGTATCCTAATAAATGGTTATATGAATATAGATGACAATCATAATGCATTATAGAGAATTATTGATGAAGCTATCAATACAATATAGACCCATTTAAAAAAATCACTTATTTTATTTGATGAATATTGTGACACCACAAAGGGATGAACTATTAAATTACATGATGATATGAATTAGGTGAACACGAAAACTATCTATTTGGGATCCAACCTAGTTAAAACGCCATAGTTAAGCATGCTTTTCTTGAAGTATTGACATGGATGGGTGACCTTCTGGGTCATATCCCAGGATGTGTGTGAGTGAGGAAAAATCATACTATAAAGGACATGTGATTGCATGTAGCGAATAACATTAGTCTGATGACATATTTGTTAACATTTATATGCTTTAGGTTGGGGAATTTGTGTTTTTACTGAAAATAGTAGAGCCTTGTGGGATTGGACCCAATAGCCATTTCAATGCGGGGTGTGTGCAGTTTTTGGGGACAAGTTGTTACACCAGTGTCAGAGGAAGAATCCAACCTTAAGTGTGATGACACTTACATGGGTGAAATATATGGTCCATAATTATGATGTTTTGATCTATTTAAGGATAAACGTTATTCTAATTACATATTGTGTTATGTGTATGCGCCCTTGAGAGGGGACCGCGTGTATACAGAGAAAACTGCGGTGCTTGGAAGGCTTGGACTTGATGGCCTTTTTTAGGTTGGGTGTCTATGATATCAGTAGGTGTTATCAGTTACATAGTATTATGGGAGGATTATAGTCTTATGTGTATTAGAACATCTAAGGTTGATAATTTGGCTCCACAATTATGGCGTAGTTCTCTAAAGGAGAATTAAATGTAACACCCCATAGAGATAAATTACTAAAAGACTAAATGATTTCAATAATGTCAACAAGGATAAAAATTAATTCTTGTATCATAATTTTATTTAAAACCATAGTTATGTATGATTTTATTAGGGTAGTGATCATGATATGTAACCAATTTTTTTGTTTACACAAATGTTTTACAGTGAGGATAAATCACACTAAAAAGAACATGTAACCTTATATTAGTCTGAAAAGAGGAATCCAACCATATGTGTGGTGTAACTCCAAGGTTGAGATGTAGGTTCTATAATAAGGATTGTTTCCTTCAATTAGTTGAGAGGGTGGTTAAATTCAACACACCAAAATGATAATGTTTTAAAAACTCTAAATGATGTGACTCATGTTGAAAAAGTACACCATTCTTTTCAGTATCCTACCTAGATAGAACTCAATAGTTAACCGTTCTTGGTATGTAGTTATGATCAGGATGGTTACCCTTTTAGGTTGTTTCCTTGGATTTCTTCAACATAGGAAAAAGGACATTGGATAGAACATGTGCTCTACTGTGGGGATAGTTATTATTAAGATAACCCATTTAGGAATATGAGTGAGATAGGTATGAGACCACATGTTTGAAACGAAACTAGTGGTTCCTGATGGGAAAGGACCAAACGACCATATTATGAAAGGTCTCTATTTAGTAAGTGGGGACTAATTGTTACAAATATAAGTTAAATATAAATAAATTTAAAAACATTCTTGAGTAAAAAATTATTTTCATTTTGATTTTTTTAAATCCTCTTAATTGATAATCACTTTTAATACCATGTTATTTTACAAATATCCTCATAATTTGGAGTATAATGTGTATAATAAATAATGGTTATGATAGTGGGTAATTTCAAAAATTCCAAAAAATATAAAATGAAAATTAGTTTTTACTATAATAAGTCTAGTAAATTTACTTTTTTTTGAAGATGATAAGCATATTTCTTTTATATTCAAAATAAAAGAAAAATTGGAATTCTTTACTAAATGAAATAATATTCCATTTCTAAATAATTTATTGAATAATTTTTTTTAAATGAATTTAAAAAATTATATTTAAATGTTATAGAAATTAAAGAAATTATAAATCATGGTTTTAGAAGAGAATATATTAATTAAAGAATATATAAATAAAGTTGGATTTTCATGAAAACAATTTATAAAAATTTTATGTACAATAGAGTTGAAAATTTTTACTACTAAAAGAAATTGGATGAAATAACCGGAGGATAAAAAAGTATAATTGGTTTATTTTGAAATGGTAATGTAAATCTCCATCAACTGATATTTAAGAACAAGCAGTCTCAATTAGGATGAGGATTTCAAATAAAACCATAAAATGATAATTAAATTGAATTGTGAATTATTAAATCGATATATTATGTGAATAAATTATAATTACACATAAAATAAGTGGAAATAAAATATAAGATTATCAAAATTCATTTCACACTTAATCATGTTAGGATGTAATCAATGAAACCGATGTTTAAAACAAAGTGTAGAAGTTGTGTAAAGAAATCCATTACCTTACACTCCCTTCTAGTTGAACATGCATTAACTTAATAAATAGTAGTTTTATACATTTTATTAATTTATAAAAGAATAATATTGAAATTTATTATATCATATATGATCCTTTTAAAACATTTTGTCACATGTTTGTTAAAAATCATTCCTTATTTTCTTCATTTTATGTACAATTACATTGTTTTTCACATGCTTGTTTTGTTATGAATGTTCCAGTTTATATGAAAAGTGTTATATAATCTCTATAATATTATTCTTGAAGAAATTATGATATTTTTAATTTAATTATAACTTTAATGTAAAACAATAATTTTGGTTATGTTAAATTAAGTATGTTACAATCATGGATATGGTAGGTCGTACGTTGGAAAACGTAATGATTCCATTTTTCAATGATCATTTTGGAAAGAATTTATGTAATATATGTCCTCTAAAAATGATAATAGTTTTGTGTATACCATGTTATATACATATATCTATACAATCCATGTTGTGTGGTCATGAAAAGAGACTTGCATTACTTTGCGAAGGTGGTATTCCACACATACACGAATGATGTTATCATATTTACGTTAGTGAAAAAGAAATAAAGAAAATGATTTTTTATTATCATTAATTGAAAAATATAATTCTAGAATAAAATATTTATTTCATTAATATCACATATAATAATTTACATTACCTTTATCACCTTTTGATTTCAGTCATTAGTGAATGAAAAATCACATCTCTTTGCGAGGCTGTTGCCCACCATACACATGATAAACAATATCTTATCTCTTATGGAAATTAAGGTAAATATATATACATGATACAGTTAAAATATTGGTATAAATATGTTATAAATATCATATATTCTCTTTATATCCATCATCATACCCAGATATGAGATGGGTAAATGAAAAAATGAATGAAATCAGTTCGGTAGGTTGTAATCTTCCATACACATAAACGGAGATTCTATAACCCAATTTTTAGAAGTGGAAATGGTTTTTGGATAATTTAAATAATATAACAACATACCATTATATATGATATTCATATGTTAATATATCATCATACATTAGGAAAAAATTTATGTAGCTGGAGTAAGAGGAAAAATAATAGTGCTTGTTGAAGAGAATTACCTCTTCTTCAGGTATTCTCCATGGATTTTCACTAAAAACCTCATAGGATTGGTTTTTAACAAATTAATGAATACAATATGAGTTTGGATATGATGGTATATTATTTGGGAAGGTCCTGGATGAACCAAAGGGATGTTATAGTGTGAATAAGTGAGGGTAGGGTTGCCTTTTATAATTGGGGAGAGGATAAACATGGTATTTTCAAGAAGAATTGTGTTCTCCCAAAATTTTCATATGGAAAACAGTCCATAAAATAACAATCAAGAATATTATATGTTTCATGGTATAAATATTTTCATAAATTATTTTTTATAAATTTTTATTCAATTTTACACTTATCATTTTTGTTTAACCCCATCGTAAACCCATTTTTACGTTAAAATCAGAAATTAATTTTTACTACATTCACAATTAACTTTTATAAAAAATTATAGTTAACATAATATAAAATATACATTGTTATTATTATAAATATGGAATAAAATTTCCCAAATTCAATTTATATCATTTAAAAATTTTAATATAAAAATTATCCCACAGACATGCTGAGACTGTAGGTTTTCACTGTGAAACTATTCCGAACTTTACCAAGTTATTATATCTAAATTAAATTTGAAAATGATTCAAATTACCTAAATTGGAATAAATGATTATTATATTTTAAAAAATTTAATTTCAAATAAAATAAATATTTTTTTCATTTTAACTTAAAGGAAAATGAAATTTTTAATTCAAATTCATTATATGTCACTACAGATAAAAACGAATTATTTTAGAAAAATTGTAAATTTTTTCCCTAAGATAATTATTATATTAAAATTCCAAAATTATTTTTCATCACATGAATTTTTTAAATGTACTGATAATTTGTTTTAAATTGTTTATGAAAGTTGTGACTGGTCCATTATAGGAAAAAATAATTTTTTTTGGAAAACATTTTGTTACTTTTAAATGACTCTAATTTTATTTATAATCAATAGACAATTAATAATAATATGTAATATAAATATTTTCTTTTGTTTTATCGTAGTCAATATCTCCCTTCCAATAGCCAAGAAAAAACTATTAAATTAACTAATAACATTTTAGTAATTTATTTTTATTCTATAGAACATTGTCTTGTGTGTAATAAATGTTATTAAATACACTCAATATTTTATGTATCGTTAGATATCAATGAAATTAAATTTATTTTAAAATAGATATATTTTAAATTCTTTGGGTGTTATATCTTATTCTATTATAGGTGTTTCTTATCAAATAATTTATTGAATTAATTTTTATTTTTATATAATTTTATGGTTGTATATAATTAATTATTTTACAATTGATACCAAGGATTTAGAGGAGTTTTAAGAGGAAATAAAATTGAAAAACTGCAATTAATCATTACTCCTCTTCATTAAGAAACTGTATTTACATTACACCTTTAGGATAAAGGGTATGTTCATTTCAAAAGACCAACAACCCTATTATGTGGTTAAATAATATATTATAATTTTTGGTTAGGTAATTTTTATGCTCTATAACCCAAAATAATTGAATAATAATGGAGATGAGGTTGCCTTTTATATGTTTTTGGAGGAAAATCATGGTAAAAAGTAATTTATTGAATTAATATATATTATTTTTCATCGAATATTGAATCAAATATATATAATTAGAATATTATAGGAGTATGTTTCAAATAACGAGGATAAAATAATATAGGAGCAAGTTATTATTATAATTTTTCCCTTATCTATTAGTTTGAGCCTCCCATTTACCACTCATAAAATTACCATGAAACCTATTTTTATTAAAATTAAAAAGAAACTAAAATTAATATAAAAAAATTGAACCATAAATGCACTATGTTTTATATTTTGAATAATATATGACTCACATTAAAAATTATATAAATATAATGAATTTGAAATCATTTAAGAAAATATTCTTTATTATAAATCATAACTAATGTTTTTTCAAATATAAGTCATATTATATTATAATATTTTTCCACATCATGTTTAATATTAATCAAATGATATTGACTCAAAAATAAGGAATATATTATATTAATTTAATCATACTGTAAATTTATTATTATTCTAGATATAAATTTTAAACGTTATCTTTTTCTTAAACAACTTGGTTAATAAAATTTAAACTTAAGTATGGTAATTTATTTTTAATATTAATGGGATATAATACTAATTATAAGGTAACAATTTTCTTATGAATGTACAAGATATGAAATTATTTATCATTTTTCATCTAATTTTTTCTATTGATTGAATTTTTCTTAAATTCAAAATAATTTATTATGATATATTACAATAAAATACTATTAATGTCATTTCATGAACTATTAAAATAATTTTACTTTCAAAAAACATGTTATATAAAAGGAATTCAATTATATAAATTTAACAAATATCAAATATTTCAGATTTATCCTAAAAATTCATAGGAACATTATCAAACAAAAAGAATATTTCTTTCAGAGTTATTAAATTAATTTACATAATTTTCTTATAGTTATCAAAAGAACTATGTTATAGTTCAATTATATTTAAATGAAAATTGATCCTCATTAAAAGTTGAAATTAAATTTACATCATAAAATAATTTAACCATAATTCAAATGAACACATCTCTGAATATAAGTTGAATTTATACAAAAAACATAATGTGTATTTATAGAAAGAAAGTGACATTTTTGACTTTATCATTTACCTAAATTCAATAAAAAAATCAATTCCAAATGTAAGAATTGGTTGGTTTTTCATTTTTTGGATGATTATATATGATATAGAGTAATGTAATAAAATTTAGGGATGTATTTGAATTATTTTTTTGTTTTATTACGATAGTTTTTATTACAAATAACGAATTTTACATTTAACATGATAAAATAAATTTACCATGTTTAAAATTAATTATAAAAAAACTGTGATAAACATATTACATAATATTAATTATACCAATTGAAAATATGAATTATTTTTTATCAAATTCAATTCATAGATTTGGTGATGTTTTTATAAAATTATCTTCATAAAAATAGATTGAAAGTATTCTTTCAAATAAAAATCATTCATAAAAATAGGAATAATTTCAAACCCAATTTTATCATAATAAATATTCCAACGAACATAACTAGATTATTAAAATGAGAAATATAGTTACATTGAAATAATAAAACAACATGGTACACTATAAATTCTTGAAACAAAATAATGTTTTCAAAAACTAAATTATTTTTCAATACACATTAAAAAATAATTATTTTTAAAAAAATATAAGAAACACTATAGTAGATAATATTGAAAATATGATTTAAAAAATGAATATATTTTTACCAATAAAAAACTATAAATTTTATTAAAATTAATTTTACTATTCTCTCAAAAAAATGAAACACATTTATGATGAAAACATGTTTGAAGAATTAAATGGATTTAATAAAAATTTGTATCATATTTTCTATGAATTTTCAAAAATATTTTTTTTGGAAAATTATTTATATTTTGTAATTATGTTACTTCTATTAATACCCACCAATTAAATAAATATGTTCTAATGGTCATTAAATAATAATATTTCACGGTCAATTCACGACCGATGTTTCATGTTATATTTTTTTATCAAATATAGTGCTGTTTTCAAATATGAAAATGTCATTTTTGACACCCCATTGAATAATTAAATTCTCCAAATTTTTTCTTTTTCTTGATAATAAAGGTTTTGGATTTTAGAGAATTTCATTTTCTAAATAATACATATTAAAAACGGATAATAGAACATAATCTTAAAAAGTGGAAAATTGAAAAGGAAATGACATATGGAATAATATATAAATAGGTTTCCAAATTATGTGAATATTATTTGGAAGTGAAAATATGGACGTCAAGTAAAAAATGACATATCAAAATAATGTTAGTGAGTGACATAGAACATTTATCCCATTAAAGTAGATGATCACAAGAATATTAAAGGCCCAAATATGATAAATCAAAAAATGTGAATAATACCTTGTATTCACCATTACTGTATGAAAAAATATTTATTTTTGTTTCAATATCTTTTCTATGTGTTTTGAAATTCTTTTACTATTATGAATATAAAAAAATTACTAACCTGTGATGTATAATTTCAACCTTTAAAATAATTCCACCATGGCCATGTATTTTTTACGACTATATCATTAAAATAAACTTCTAATAGTTTAAATATCCACAAAATAATAATAATATATTCTTTATGTTTTAAAATATATAGAAAAACATAAATGGTTTGAACATGGTAAGATAATATCCAAAATTTATAAAACATTTTATGATTAAAAAATACACATTAAATCAAAATTTAAACAATAAAAAATATGATTAAACATAGATTATTTAAAAATAAATAAATAACCCTATATCCCAATTAACCTTAATTACATAAACATTAAAGAATTATTTTTTATTAATATTGATACCATGCATTTAAAATTATTAAAAAAATTTATATATTTTACAAATAATGTTTCATTTTAAATCACATGTCAATATAAAGGGTTACATATACCTTAACAATATGGTAAAAATCCGAAAATATCATTATTCACAATAATAAATATAGATATAATATTTTAATGTAATAAACTTCACAAAATTAGGATGAATAAAATTTTGATGCTAACTTAAAAGGTAATCCTTATCATTCCCATTAATATCATGGAAAATATCACCTTATCAAAAATAAATTCTTAAATATCACGATTTTCATTATCCCACTATCCAATAGACTATAATTAATATACCATGAAATCAAATATAAAACAATGGTTTTTTAAAATACAATAATACATTTTTCCAAAAACCCACTAAAAGTTTCATGGAACATCAAAATCACATTACATAAAACCTCAGTGAAAACATAAATGTAGAAAAACATTCAAATATATTATATAAATCCTAAAAATAAACCAAACGTCACATTATATGACATGAATCAATTTTTCTTCAAATCACTACTCAATTAAAGGTTCATCAATACTATCAAATTTACATTATATTTTCTTTTACAAAATTATAAATTATTATATATACATTAGTAATTAATTTTTATCATTCCCTAAATGATTTAATTAGAATGACATATCCTTAACAATAAATATGTTTTTAAAACCATAAAAAATATATTATTCGAAAATAATTGAATGTTTAAATATTCTTATATATAAAACATCGTTGATGTAACACTTAAAATAACTTAATTATTGATTCCCAATACATAAAAACATCAATCATTTTAAATTAATATTTATTATAACATATTTCATTCCATGGTCTATGAGATTATCCTTGGATTAGGGAAATGTATAATTATTGGCCATAATACCCACATATATAAAATTAGAAAATAAATGGTTCCTTATGATTAACATCATTTATCATTATCGAAAATTTAATTTTTCATCATAATTTACTAGTATAATTCCCTTTTATTTCACACATAATATATCATATCATTCCTTTAATGAATTTTTAATATTTATTTTTTCCATATACTTATTATACATGAATCTGAATCATCAACCATTCATGGATATCCTAAAACAATAATTTTATTTTATTAAGTGTTACACTTTGATCAACCATGTTGAGATAGTTAATCCTAAAATGAGATAGTTTATTATGCATAATCAGATGGTTTGAAATTCCAAAAAATATTAAATTTGGTTTGTTGGGAGGGAAATAATTCCATTTTCTAAAAAATTATCTATTAACACTAATCATCTTTGTTCCATACATCAAATAAATCCAAAAATTATAGTCGGAGAAAAAATAAGGATATTGGGAAATCATATAATCATGAAAATTTCATTTATATGATACTTAAATAATGGAACTATATTATAAATCTATGTTTCCATTATAATACCATAATAAATTATTGTTTATTATGTATTTATATCATTTATAATAGTTCATAATTGAAATTATCCCAATATTATCATAGTGGAGTGTTAAACCACGAACTGTTGAAGGGAACACACACCATACATGAAAATGTCTAGTAGCATAAATTTTGACAAACTCTCTTTTGGGATATTACTTTAAAGTTTTTTTTCAGAACTATATGAACTTATATAATTGTTCATTGATGTATATCTTAGAAAAGTTTATAATCTACATATTTTTAAACCAATATGTGCTTTTCCTATACATAGTATTATCTATAGGGTTATACCAAAATTCATTAGTCCTAATCTCTTATTATTGACTAAACCATTCAATGATACCAACTATTGAAAACAATCATTCATAGATAATACATCCTAGTAAAACAAATAATTAAATAACATAATTAAAAATTCTTGAATATATTGGGTTTATTTCTTTTAGTGACTAGAATAAAATATTCTTATTTAATTAACGAATCTACTCGTACCAGGAGAAATATAAATGGTTCTCTTAGCCGGTTAGATATGTGGCCTTACTCATCCATTCCCATACACCAGAAGCATCAAATTAATAGTAAGGGTGTGTTAGGGGTAATGTGGTGATACTATGACCTTTGGATCAGTAATGAATAGTGTGGAAAGAGATTTAATAGATGGAAGTTGAATATAATAAATTGAAATCAGCAAATAATTATGAAATTACAATGAATAATGGTAACACCCCCACACTTGAAGCCCAGATCTGGGGGAATACGTTATTTCATTATCTTGAATACTAGGTGAAAAATATTGAATTATCTAATAGTTTATATGTTTTGAAAACCATATTACATACATGATAACTATAATATATTTTTAAAATGAAATGAATCATAACAAAAGTATTAGATCAACATCCTTGAAACTCATTAAAAGGATTCCTCTTCATAACCAGAGGAAAGGAAAAAATTTTAAGGGTGAGATCAAATTATCACTAAGTGTTAGTAAAATGGAATAAATAACTAATAAATGATAATAAATCAACATGGAATGGTAAGTAACTATGAACACAAGAAATTAAAATAACTAGATAATGCCTAATCAATATATAAGGTAAATAACTGAAACACATTCCAAGTAATAAATAAGATGAGAATGAAAACCTTACATAGATAATGTCAAAGAAGCATTGTTAAGGATAACTAATAATAGAAATAACTAAATTATTAATAAATAAAATACTTTAATATTGTACATAGTTTCTAAGGAACTTGAAACTATCTAACATTAGGACTTTTCTTAAGATACTTTAAAACTAAAGGTAAAAGTACGTTAAATTTCACTATTTGTGTTGTCTAATGAGATCCTTTAGATGGAACATGGTTAAATTTAAAATATTCTCCCCATCATTCATATCATGTCCATAAAATTCATCAAATTATATAATCAATTAAAATTAGATATTCCTTATCAAATATACTTATTAAATAAAGAATACATATTTATTAATATTCAATGGATAATCAAATTACATTCAATTTAAACAATAAATCTATGAATGGTATGTGTTTTATTAAATAATAAAATAAATCACCCAATAATTTGTATATTTAAATAAACTTACATTGAAAACTGATTATAGTAATTTGATTTTATCAAGAGAATGTTCACAATTGAGAAATAATAAGATATTTCAAAGATTAATTTTACCACTTTCTTATTTTCATGATAAACCTATTAGGTAATATTATTCAAAGTGAAACATAAAAACCCATTATGTATGATTTAATTAGAATATTAAATATAAAATGGGTAGTAAATACACCACATTATTGTGAATTGGTGTATAATCAGAAATATTTCACAATGGAATCTAAATTTAGATAAAATCACTTTCCTTGCATTTTCTTATGGGTGAACGTCCATTAACGCCATTATAATCATTTTAGGAATGTTATTAAATTATAATAGAATAAAAATAATATTTATATTACCATATATTAACTTTTTCAAATATCTTATTACTATTTTAGAATAATCATTCTGTTATATTAAGTAATTTTGATGTTAATTTCATTGTTTGTTTAGAATGTATTGACTTGTTTCATGTTGTTCCAATAACTTATATCATTATATAAAGTTATATAAATGTAATAAATGATTTAAATATCATATATATTCATTATATATGTATTTATAACTATCCATAAAATTTATGGATTGGAAATGAAATGCATCGTTCTTGTAGGTGGTTGGTTGTACATACGCATGAATTCTACTTCAATTTATTTTTCATATAATAAAAATTAATTTAAATGATTGGTATTTATATTATACATAAAGATCTTATTTATTTATTCTATGTCATATAATTTTATAAAAAGTATCATTAATACATTGTTTGTTTTAATTCAATGAATCACATCACTCTAGGGAGGCAGTTGTCCAGAAGTCTACAATCAATGCTATCATATCCCCAAAAAATGAAATTCATTAAGGTACATGTTATATAATAATTATTTATATATAAATAACAAACATATATAATATATATAATATATAAACTATAAATAAAACATCATTCCCATCCCCGAATTGTGGTAATGGAAGAACAATTGACATCGGTTCGCGAGATGATATTCCATTGTACACATGGATGATGATTGGGTATCCCATTTTATGGATGAGTATTAAATTTTATGTCTAAATATTATCATAAAAACATATAATTATATTTAATATACTGATTTCAAAAAATAAAACTAATATAAAATTATATAATAGTATGACGAAGTAAATGAAACAAAAGACGACCACTAAAGAATATTACCTCTATTTCAGGTAAATTTTTTTGGTGTATAACAAATTCCATCCTTGGAATTCATTCATATAGAAACGAGTGTTCTTGGATTATGGGATGTATGTTGGTAGAATATCTTGGCATGTTTTTGAATTTCCATTTTGCCTGGGGATGAATGTAGAATTGGAATAGCTAATTCCTTTTCATAGTGGTGAGGGAGAGACATTCTTGTAAATATACAAAGGTAAAAAACTTTTCTGAAGTATCCCATACAACATTTTCTAACAAATATTGAAAAATAATGGATTAATAAAAATTTATTGTATATAAAAACATCCACCGTAGATAAATAACTTCATTTTTCTGTTCTATAACTTCTGGGTGTCACCATATTTACCATTTTGGTTTTTATTGATGCATATAATTTTCTACCAAAAGAAATTTAAAAATAAAGAATAAATTAAAGTGTTATTTATTTGAATTTAAAGACTCATATAATTTTAATTGTTATATATAATTTGAATAATGAAAATTCCATGTTTCACGAAAATTAATTTTAAAAGATATGCAAATACACGCAAAAAACGACTTTATCCCGAAGAGTATTAAAAACGATTTCACTATTTAGGGGTCTACATGTTCATTATAAAAGATTTTCTATTCCATAAATGGACGAAATATGATAATTAAAATACTTTAAAAAAATATCAAAATATAAGATTTTTTTATTTTAAATCCTTATACTAAATATCATTTTTTATAAAGTAACCTTAATATAAATGTTGAAAATATTTAAATAATTTAAATTTTAAAATATCACTAAAATGAAAAAATTAAATTAAATTAATGTAATATATATATAAAATGACTTATAAATATAATTAAATATAGGGACATAAAAATTCTTTACAGTTTACTCACTTTTAATTTTTTAGTGTCATTTATTTTATTTATTTATCAACTAAATAATCACTACAATGGAGTTTATTAAGTAGTTTAAGTAATTAATTCATCTCTAAAAATTAATTAAAAATACTTATAAAAAATTGAATTCTTTTTTATTTCAAAATAGTATGTATAATCGAAAATATGAGGTTTTTTCTATGTCTTTAGGCTTTATAAATATCAAAGTCAAGGAAGGTTATTATTTATATTTTTTTCGTACAAAAGTTATTTTAAATGTCACATCCATGAAAATGGGTCACAATAACTCAAAACATTGGATCCCAAGGCCATAAAGGGTCTGAATGTATCCAAAAAATAGGTTTTGGACATGTTTTATGCAATTTATACACATTATTTTCTATGTGTAATCATTACATAAGCTCATTTCTACCTCAATCATTGTAATTAATTTAAACTACTTTCACTATCATTTTTAGTGAAAACATTAGGGAATATTTTTTTTACTATAACTATTATATGTAATATAACCATGAAAATTAATGTTCCCAAATTCAATTCACAGAAGTGAAAAAATTAATTTTAATTATCATCTTACGAGTATGGCCAAAAAGTGGGTTTTTTAATGTGCAAATGCTCAATCTTTCATTATGATTTTATATATGAAATCAATATAAAATTGAATCCAATGGCCTAAATTAAATTAATAGATATATAATTGATCTATTGTGAATTTGAAAATAGTTTAAATATATAATTTATCATTAATAATTTTTTAAGAAAAATGGCAGTTTTCAACATAAATATAAAATCTTTCACAATTTATCCCAAAATGAAACATCATAGAAAAATACAAAAAACCTTCCTAAGATAAATTTGAAATTTTTTATTAATAAAGCAATATAATTTTTTAAAATAGAATTTATAAAGTGTAAAAGTTTAGTTTTAAAATAGTTATTCTATTGAAAGATTAAAAAACTCAGTCTTGCAAGAAACAAAATCTAACTACGTGTAATGTAAAGCATATGTCTAACATGGAGATTCCTATAAAGATAGATAGTTGAAATTAATTTTTAATCTAAAATGAAAATATATTAATGACCTAGTTTGTTGCATTCTCCCAACTTTAATCAAATTTTATCCTTGTAATTTATACAAGAACTTATTAATAAGGGGTCTAATATTTTGAAATTCTATTATTGTAAAATTCAAATCATAAATAAGGTTAATAACACATATTATTAATAATAATGAAGGGTAAATTAATTGTTTACCAAAAACAATTACTTAAAATAATAGAACAGTAGTGAAAATTTGTACATGGAAGTGAAATTAAACTATCATTTTCTAATTAGGAGTGATAGATAACATGTTCAACTAAGAGTTAATGAACAGAAATAACTAAAACAAAACTATGAAAATGGCCTTTAATATCATATAAATTTATGATGATTGACAACATTTTTTATTCAAGAAACCTTTTACAATAGTTTAAGAAATCTTACTCTCTATAAGAATTTATGTAAATATATGTTTCTATTTCATAAAAAAATATTGTTCTATGAATGTTCCTTGAACGATTTCAAATTAATTTCTTAGAACTTGTTGTTTTACCTAGTATTGTAATACATTATTCCCAAAATCATCATCTAAAATTCAATTTAATCCATTTAATTAATAATTACCCTTTCTAAAATATTAATATTAACACTTTCAAAATCATTTTCATTGTAGTTAGTAGTACTCATGTTACATTATCTATATCGATCATTTATTTGTTGAAAATAATTATCTCAACATATAAAAAATATTGAGGCTTATATTTCTCTAAACCATGCATTTTAAACAATGTTTATGTTTCTACCAAATCACATTCCCTGATATAATTCAACATGTGACCATAAATCCTTTTTGAAGTAGAACATTAGGTTAATCCTTTACATATTTTATATATCATATGATAAGAAGATGATTAATAAAATAATTTTATAATATATTTTATATATCCAACTATGGAGGCATATTAATCATTCTGCAATGGGTTTTTCAATAACATTTGCTTGACTATGATCCCTTGGCCTCTTCTATGATATATTCTCTTGATTGATTTGAAATTAATTGGTATAGTCTCCCATCTCCATGTATCTGTAAAACTAAATAATAGTATTTTCCTTATTCTCATTGAATTATTTATCATGGGTTCCCAATTCTGTAAATATATAATAAACTCTGAATACTCTAAATTATTTCAAAGGGAAATTATATACATAGGTATACATATAGGAAAATATTTCTTTTCTTTATTACCTTTATCAGTTATTTTCAATTCAGTATTATTCTTCTCTTATATCTCTTTGAATACAAAAGTGTTTGAGAAATATTTTTCTATCTTGGTTGAACATAAAACTAATTCTTTATATAATGAAAAGTGTTGAGATATCATCACCCTTATGATACATGTTATAAGACCTTTAAAAAATAAATAAATCATTCACTATGTGTAGTTTATGAAATCAAAAGAAAAACTTTATTACCATATAAAGAAATATTCATACTCCACAACACTTTATTCATTATTTTTAATTAAACTAAGTAACTTTGACATTATCTTGGTTTTTTATTCAAGAGGGTAATATTTTTCGAATTTTTTTTTTTTAAATCTCTCTAGTCCTTGGGTTTTATTACAGCTTCCTCTATAGTTTAATGGATCAATGACTACCATTCAACATCATCAATATTGAGACAATTGAGTACAAGTATAATATTTTCCATTCCACCACATCCCAAAGCCTTGAATTTCTTCTCGAAAGACTTAATCTATTTATCAAAAAAAATTAGATCGACAATCCCCCTAAATTATTGGGGTCCTCTATCACACACAAACATATAACATCTAGTAATCTCTTTGTGGAATAGTTTTGTCAATCTAGGTCAGATTATGTGTCATAACTTGAGTAATCTATCCTAATATATATGTAACCATCCCAGTTCAATGCCATCTATACGAGATTTTTCTCTTGCGAATCCTGTACATTATTAATGACTATTGATATCATTATTCATTATAGGATCCATTTATAAATATTGACATATTGTAACACCCCATGTTTCCACGATACACTTATCTTTGAATAATACAGTAGCTTGCAATGTATGCAATTTCAAGTTCTAGCACACCACAACCTATCAAACTAGCAGTTTAAAAAGAAGTTATGAATAGTAATAAAAACTTTTTAATTATTTTAATTTTTTTTGAAGATAGTATTAATTTTTGGATTCAGAATATCGAACTATTTTTGGTTGAATTTTTGGTATTTTTCTGGAAACATTCTATTTTTGTAGAATAGTGAAAAACACTACGTCATTGTTTCAAATTGACTTATTTTTAAATGATTTTTATATTTATTTAAATTTATTTTAATGAATAAATAGATATATAATAGAAATATTTTTCCAATGTAATTCATTGAATTCATTTTATTATATGATTATATATATATATTTATTGAACTTTTTACTGTCTTTTACCCACCTTATAGGCGCATTTGCAATTTTTTTATAAAACATAGTTTGACTGCTTCCGTGAATTGAATTTGAAAAATCTGAGAGACACAATTGAAACCAGTTTGTAAAATATCATTTAATAGAATGAAAATAATTTTTGTTTAATAGTAACTTTTGGATTTTATTTACCACTATTAAAAGTAAACAGGTAGGTAAAGGTAAAAATCATATTACAATTACTCTAACACATGTCATAATTCAATTGGATAAGTTGTTCCCATCCAAAATCATTCTTTGGAATAAAATATGATCTCCTTTGATCCCCTTGGATTATATTGGGACATTTATTATTATTTTATTTAATGAACTGTTAAAAGTTTAAAATTAAATGTTTAATAACTATACCATTTTGAATATAGGGTTATAAATAATCTAAATTTGACTATAGTTATTCATTAGAAAAAAATATTATTTCCTACATCATGATATTTTATTTATAATTATTATACATTAAATATCAAAATTATTTATGACATAATGATCATGAAGTAATTACCTTAATAATGAAAGTTTAAATTAATTGATATTATAAGTGTCCAAATAAATTTAAATTTAGATTTTGGATGCATTAAACTAATTTTATAGGTAAATATGACTTATTTGGGTTGATTAAATAATTTTTTTTAACTAAAAATGTTTTTATTACTTTCCCAAAAACCAAATGAAATATTTTCTCAAAATTGATATAAATGAGTATTTAAAACAAATTATATTTTATTATATTTTATCATAGTTAAAAAAATAAAAGTTTATTCCAATGTACATATATAATGATATATAAGTCATTAATGAACCACTTGAGGTTCTATTGGCATTTTATTGTACTTTTAGTAACCATTTATTATTATAATAAAAGATGATACGATAAAAGTTAAACTGTTTAACTAAGAGTTAAATCTAAAAGAAATGTTTAATATGGAGACAAAAACTTATGTAAAACATATGGGTTTAGAGGTTTTGTCCTATCCCCAATAAATACATTTGTATCAGTTAAAAATAAAAAATGATTTTATAACAAAAAAATATTTGAATTTTTTCCAAAAGTGACCCTGACCACTCTTATAAAAGGGTAGTTCCCCTTTTCATAATTTCATACCTGCAATGCCATTTGAATTGGCCAAAACCCATGCTAATATCCTCCCAACTTCCCTCACATCAACCTAGAGGCCTTAATTTTATCAGAAAGCTATCCTATGGATCACTTTTGTTCAAACCAAAAGGAAGAACCCAATGAACAAGTAATTACTTCATCACATCTTTCAAAGTTCTTTTCTTCTTCCACTTCTACATTCTATGTTGTTTACATACCAAAATAATTACTCCAGCACCTACTACATAATTTTATGTTAATATAAATATGGTATAACCATATTCATTCTTTTATCCTTCCTATGAATTACAAAGTCACCATACGTGCGTACGCACGACTTAACGTCTCCACATCGTGGTGTAATTTGTCATTCTACACATCTTTATTTGGATAGTTATAATAATTTTTATAATTTATTTAAATAATATATATAACATATTAATTATTTTTTATATATAATATACCATCCAATAACATTCGATTTCACCATCAATAGAATGATATTGTCAGTTGTGTGTACGTATGGATTACCATCTCCACAAACGTGATGAGATTAATTCCCCATCTCAACCATTCAAGAATAATTTTAATTTTATGATTTAGAAAAAATTATAACTTAATATAATTCTGTATATGAATCAAATACATACAATCCATAGAAAACATGACTTACATAACAAATTATATAAAGTAAAATGAATCAGTTAATAACCGAAACAATGATACTGCAGAAATATTATTAACAAATTTATATTATAAGGACATATATGAAATCATATTTATTTATTTGGTTCTTGAATAATTTAATGACAATTATTGAACTGTTCTATAAGAGGTTAAAGTACCATGGATCAAAGAAAATCAAAAATTATGGGTTCATTTTACAATCATTTTTTTATTCGAGGATGTTTATACGTGGATATCTACTGGGACTTATTTATCATCCACATTGGTGTTTCTTAAAAATGAATTTGAATACATTTTAATTATTTACTAAAAAATGGGATAAAGTAATATATACCCTTGTATTACTTTTTATAAAATGTTTTGAATGTAATTTTCATGTCGCTTTCCAAATAAGGTACTTTATGAACTTTACAAAAAATTAAGTAAAAAACGTTTTTTAACATATACAGCGGGTGTGGCTATTTTCTTCTATTATAAAATTTTAAATCTTTAATAAAAATCTTATAATATTTTTTTAAAAATAAATTTTTCCTATACTTTTAAATGATTTTAAAATATAAATAAATATTTCACTGAAATAGTTTTTGGGATTTATTTCATCAATATCAATATCCTTCGTTGGATTTCTTGTTAGTTTGATGTATATTTGTTATGATACAATCTTCTATATTTTATTGATGGTTTTCTATTTGTTTGACTGTGGATATGCTATTTATATAGCATTCATTGTTTATGGTTAATGTATTGTCATTTTTTATGCTAGTTTTAATAGGAATGTTTTTATTATGTTTCTACCTTTACATATAAGTAATGCACACGACATAATTTGTGATGGGGGGATCCCGCAACAACTCCTTGATGCATTAGTAAGTCCATTGAGTCAAACTAGTTTCTTGTCACACAACATTGAAAAAATATTATTTGTAGTCTTGGAATGGGGGCTTGACTATGCTCTTATGATGTCTGTCATTATATATTCCATCATTATAAAATTAGCTCTTGATATTAGATGTTATTATTCGACTAGTAGAATATATGTGTGAATAAGTAAATGGATGTATTATATTTATATTTTCCATATTATGCTATTGTTTATGTTTAAAAAGCTTACGTTTTAGTCTTATACATTGCCTTAAATGTTTATTCATATTTATGATAGTTTGTGCTATATTGTTATCCTTGCCGAGTATCTAATCTCACCCTTTTCCTATGTTTTTCCCAAGATGTGAATATTTTATTATTACTGACTTGTAGTGATAAGATAAGTGATATGAGTGCGTTCAATGGGGACACAATGTTGTTGTTTTTTTATTCCATGATGTAATGTAAAATGTTTTTGTGTATTTAGTACTTCCAAGCCTACAAAACTAATAGGTCATTTGGGAATTGATATCTTGTGATCGTGAAAATGTTATGTAATAATGCACCGACTCTAGGTAACTAGGGTTGGGTCATTATTGTGGGAATTAGAGGATGTTTAGTACAAAACTGGTAAACTAGATTTAGAAAGACACTAATTTGAGAAAAATATCCTAAGATAAATTTTTAGGATTAATATAGAAGAACTTCCTAAACTATTAGAAATGTAGAAATTTTGTGAAATTTTTAAGCAATACATCCATGTCTAGATACGACTATGTATAGGCAGCTCTGAAACTGATGTATCTAGGTGTAAACCTTGAAAAACACCACTTTGAGGTAGACACAAATGGGAATTGGTGCACGACAATGGTCCTTGCTACACTCTTGGTTGCAACAGTCCAGATGGATATGCTTAGGATAGTTAACATTTTCATTACAAACCATTTTGAAAAATTTATGAGTAAATAATTTCTCCAGGGAAACATTTTTTTGATTATGGATTATATTCATAAACTGTTCAATTAATGGTAAGTATTTTACTAGTTTGTAATTATGTATTATGATTCATAAACTAACCAAGTGTATGCCATTATGAAGAAATGGTGTGTATTGTATGAAATGGAAACTGCATCAATGCAAGCAATTCATATAGGTATTTCCATCCTACTCAATATAATTATATTAGAGCTGGTGATGCAACTGGTGCTGAACATGTTATAACCATACTGGTACAACTCACTCAAGTTATGAATAATAACCTTAACAATATCAATAACTATGATTCAAAACACAATAGATCAATGTTAGACCTCTACATGAGGAATAAACAACCAAAATTCAATGATAATATGAATGCATTTGAAGATTAGAAATTGATATGTTTCTTAAAGAAAATACTACACACATTAGGGAGTAGAGAAAGAAAAAAAGTTGTCATGGTATTTTATCGCCTCACAGAAGATACAGATCAATGGTGGTAATTTGTTCGAAACAAAAATAAGGATAAATTAGTATCAGATATAGAATTGAGGGATTTTAAAGATATTTTCATAGAATAATACATTCCTGTGACCATCAAGTGGATATGGAAAGGCAATTTTCATGTCTGAGGCAAAAGGAGAATGATAATGTCGCAATGTATGAGGAAAAATTTACAAGGTTAGCAAGGAATGATGAAGATTATATTCATTACAAAAGAAGTACGATTGATCGACAAATTGATGGGTTAAAAGAATTTCTCTATTGAGAATTAGTCTTACAATCCTTATCATCATAAGAATATATAACCTCATGTTCTATCAAGAAAGAAAAAGTATTATCTAAGTCATAAGACTTTAATGAAAAGTAAGATAAGGAATGATTTTCTGAACACTCTGGAAAAGTAAATAAGTGGAAGAAGGGAAAAGTTGAATTTCCATCCTATAGTAAATGTGACAAGAATCCCCATGGTACTTGCCTGAAGGGAATATGAGTTTGTTATATGTGTGGTGAAAAAGACAACCAAGCACGCGATTTCATGGGAAGAATGAGGCTATCAATGTGGAATGCTACAATTGTTGGGAAATGGGGAATTATGGAAATGAATTTCCTTAGGTCCAAGGAAACATACCTCATAAAATTACAAGGGAGAATGTCCAAGATTATTTAGTCACTACTATTGAGGTTGAAGCTCCAAATTACGTGGTTACAGGACATTAATTGTTTCCTCCAAATTAAGAAACACATTATTTGATTCTGGATCATCACATTTTTTCTTATCTTACTTGTTTTCCGTGAAAATTAGATATTTCCAATTTGACTTAACAAGGGAATTGTCAGTCAAAACTATTGAAGGAAGTATCATTGAATTAATGTTTTATTAATTCATTACCATTAGTGATTATAAACGTGCTTTATATACCGATATTATTTTCATACCCATGATTAAATTTGATATAATCCTATGTATGGATAGGGTTTCGGAACCTGATGGGAAAATTTATTTTAAGAAGAAGGTTGTTACAATTTTTTATGATGATATGGAATACATTATCTTTAGAGAAGAGACGTCATCATATGATTCTCATATAGCTCCACCCCCACCACCTCTACTGAATTCAATTATTGGGGAGGAAGGCAGTGAAAAAACTATGGGCAAGGAAAAGAATTTTTAAATAGAGGATGTACATATTGTAATAGAATTTTTTGATGTGATTCTAGAGGATTTACCTAGACATCCTCGAGAATGAGAAATTGAATTTTCTATTGATTTAATTCATAGTTCAAGGTCCATATCAAAGACTCCTTATAAAATGGCCACTTTGTAATTAGTTAAACTAATGAAACTACTAGAGTAATTGAGTAATATTGTATATATTCACCCTAGTGTTTCTCCCTAGGGAGCCCCGATTCTATTTGTTATGAAGAAAGATGGATCTATAAGGTTGTGCATTTATTTTAGGGAGAAAAATTCTATACTAATAATAATAATGTATACCCTACCTCTTATTGATGTTTTATTTGATTAACGTCACGGAGATCAATATTTTTCAAAGATTGATCTTTGATATGGATATCAGTAGTTGCGCATGAAGAAGGAATACATTCTAAATACATCATTTCATAAAAGGTATGGGCATTATGAGTTTACAGTAATTCCTTTTATACTGACTAATTCACCATTATTTTTCATGGATATAATTAATGGAGTATTCATGAAATATCATGATGATTTTGTAGTGGTATTTATTGATGATAACTTGGTATACTCCAAAAGCTAAAAAGATCCTGAAAACACTTGCACGATATTCTAACGTCCCTTAGAAGAAATAGATTATATGGGATGTTTAGCAATTGTGAATCCTAGATTTAGGAGATTTATTTTCTGGGACATATTGTTTCTAAGGATGAATTCTCTATTGATCCCTAAAAGAAAATGGAAATCCAAGAATTTCCAGCACTGATTAGTATAATTGAGGTATGAATTTTTATTGGTTAAATAGGTTATTATTGGTGTTTCGTTCAGAATTTTTCTTTATTGTCTAACCCATTAACTAAGATCACAAGTAAAGGGGTTAAATTTGTTTGTAAAAATGAGTGTGAATAAGTTTTTTAAGAACAGAAGAGGAGAATAGTCAATGATTCTATCTTGAATCTACATTCAGGGAATGATGTGGATTTTATTTATTGTGATTCTTGAAAGAAAGTGTTGAGTCAAAAGTCCTCTTTTAACTTTTATGTTTTGTTTTGGAAATCAAAAATCTAATTTTTTATCGTCCTAACTATACATATTGTACCGACTATGTTTATCATACTGACTATGTTTAACGTACTGACTATTCATATCATACTTACTATGTTTATTTTACAGACTATGTTTATCATACTGACAATGATTATTGTACTAACTATGTTTATTATACTAATCCTATCAATCGTACTGACTCTGTCAATCGTACTGACTCTGTCAATCATACTGACATTTGTGCATCATGCTCACTTTGCATCATATCAATACATTGCACCATGTAATACTAATATTACTCATTTTTTTCTCATATCACATAAATGTTTTATCCATTATCAAAACACTTATTTTATATCATTCATTATCATGAAAATCTATTTCATATATCTTTTGTTTTAACCAAAACATTGTGATGGAGTTAGTAAAAAATTAATCAAAATGATGTCGTGTTATCTGTTTCAATATGACCATTATAAAATCCAGGTGTCCAAGTCCCTCCGAGTTTTCCGGAGAAATATGACTATTGGAGGAAAAATGACCATTGGAACCTGATGCCTATAAATACGAGGTCACTTGAAGATGATAAAAAAACTGGGACACTTTGATCATTCTTTGCTCTTAAAAAGTTCTAGAGAGAGACGCTGTGACTTCTCTATTGCTTCGTGGAAAATCCTTGAAATCACAAACGAGAATGGATTGTTCTTATTTTTGTATTTTAAAAATTTCTTTGTTTTGCTTTGTGCGATCGATCAGGTGATAAGAAACGAGGGCTACTGAGGATAGGAAAAGGGTGATACTAATCATCATATCGAGGGGTTTCATGTGTTTTAAATACAGAGGTAATTATTAACTAAAAATTCAAGGTCTTGCGGGGATAACAAGACAGACGAACTGATCATCATATCAAGGGCTTACAGGGATAGGAAGACAGACGTACCGATCATTGAATCAAGGGCATACTAAGGTGGTGGTAAGACAGACCTCTTATCGTAGGTGAAAGGATACTGTTATCTTTGGGATAACAGAATTGTAATACTTTTACATTTCTGCTGCTATTTGTATTAGAAATGAAATAGTATTATTTCTTTTCTTCATTTCATACTCAATTGTAATTGTTTCCATTTTCATTATACTGTTATATATTGTATTAAAAGATTCTAGACGTTTATGGTAGAATATTTAACAATTGTGTTACTCTGATTATTGTATTTAATTTAAATACAATTGATTTATATTACTTATAGTATTACATCGTATCATACCTTCTATATCCAATACAATTGTGGTTAATTGTATTGGTTATGAATTGTATTACTTTAAGATCATTGAAACTAATTTATTATATGATTAAACACAAAGTTTTTAAACCTAAAACTACCCCCTCTTATATTGTTCCATATAATATACATACACATCAATATATTGATCCAACAATTGGAATTAGAGCAGGTTTTCACTGATTTGTGTTACTTGATCTATTTATTTTATTAAATAATAATTTTGTTTTTATTAAAATTTATATTTTAAAGTACATACTACACTAACGTGTGGAGTGGAAATATGTAGTTTTATTATATGGATGGAATGAATATTGGATCAATTGGCAATCTAAATCACTATAGAACACCTATATTTGATGGGAATGATTATGAGTACTGGATATATCGAATGAATAAATTTGTTATTAAAACTGTTGTAAGCAATTTTATTATGCTTACTGGAGGATACAAAATCACTGACAAAGAAGTTAGTACTTTTACAAATCAAGAGAAGGAAGAGTATCAACTGAATTAAAAGTTATGCAATACTCTATTGTGTTCTATTACCAGGAATATATATATATATCCAAATATCATCATGTGAAGTAGCCAAATGTTTTTTGAAGAAATTGGATGTCACACATTTTGGTACGTCTATAGTTATAGAAACAAGAAGAGAAATGCTTCGAGCAGAATATTAGGGTTTTCTTTTTTCCTTATAGAGATCTAGTACGTAAGGTGCAACAATGATTTATGAAAATCGTCAATAGTTTACAATCTATGGCAGAAAAAGGTCTAGATGATGAAGCTCTTATAGGAAAGATTATTGATACGATTCCAAACGAATGGAAATAAAAAAGGACAGCTATTGATTAAAACAAAAATGTTTCTTAGATTAATCTTGATGAACTTTTTGGAACTTTTATACAGAATGACACAAGAATGAAACGAGATGCTGATTTCAATAAGAAGAATAATGGGAATGGAAGCATAACTTTTACTACTACATCTAATGCTGAAACACGAGAAGGGATAACAATATCCAAATCTAAGAGAGTTGTCATGTCAGAATCAAGTGATAGTGATCACTTACATAATTAGTTATCCAATCTTTCCCAAAGGATGAACAAGATTGGGGGAAAGAAAGTCTTTCAATACAGATTTAGAAAGAAAGACAGGAAGGATAAGAATAATGCAGCATTAGCTTGTTATGAATGCAAGAAATTAGGTCATATAAGACCTGATTGTATTTTAATTAATAGAAAAGATAGAAAGGAGAAAAATTATAAAAGAAATAAGAAAATATATTACAAGACAAAGACACAGAAAGTCTTGATGGAAAATGATACATGGAATGCATGTGGTGGAGATTCATCACATGATTCTTCAAAATATGAATCTTCAAGACAAAGGAATATTAGACTTACAACCAGACTACCAATTGAAAATAATTATTTCATGGCTAAGGTACACAATTTTGAATCAATAACAAATATATCCTTGAATACTAATTATAGTGTTAGTAATTATTATTAATCTTCAAATTATAAGTCTACATCATCAGAAGATAATACATTACCATCTTATGAAGAAGTGTCTAGTTTTACTAAATAACTTGAGAATGAAAATTCTAAACTCAAGAAAAATCTTGATAAATATAATTCAAGAATTTATATTTTAACTAATGAAGTAGCAGATCTTTCCAATGATCTTGATATGAAAACTTCTGATTTTGAAATTATTTTAAACACTTTTGAGAAAGTTAATTAAGATAAGGATAAACTTTCTAAGGATCCCGAAAATGTAATTTCTAAGAAAATATTTTAGAGACTAACTATAGTTTTAAAGATAATTTTTATCGAGGATAAAAACATAGTTTTAAAACTAATGTTACGATTATTTTCCTTGAAGAAGTGTTTGTCAAACTTTACCTTGGGTAATGGAAATTTTGAAAATATGTATTCTCAAATTCAACCTTCAAGGCGTAATTCTGGTTTTGGTTATACTAGTTCAAAACCATTTTTTAGTAATAACTATTTTGTTCCTGAAAGTGCTAATTTATATATTAAGTGTCAATGTGGTGGATATTGGGAATGAAATTGTTCTCATAACAAAACTCAATCTTTAGGATTTCATAAAGCTCATTTTTCTGAACAAATTTTGATTCCTAAAATCCTTTTATCAAAACCTTCTGGATCAAAAACATGTTTGGATCCCGAAAAACTAATTGTTTCTTTTTCAGGAAAATAAGAAGATTACCAATTAAAGAATATTTGGTGAATGGACAGTGGTTGTTCTCAACACATGACCCAAAAAAAAATTTCTTTGAAAAGATTATCAAAACATAATGTGGAAAAGTTACCTTCCGAGAACATGATCATGGAAAGTTTTTTGGGATAAGTAATATTGTTTTTCTTGGAAAAATTCTAATTTCAAATGTTTCTTTTTTCAAAGGTCTTAAGCACAATCTCATCAGCATAAGTTAATTATGTGATGAAGGATACCTTGTGAGTCTTAGAAATGAGAAATTCTTAGTTCACAATTCAAAGTATGAATTCATTTTATCTTCCCATAAGCAATTGAATGTAGACACTATTAACATAGAAAACCGTAGGAGCCAAAATTTACCGTGATTAAGTGTAATAGAAGACAAATATTGGCTATAGGATAGAAGACTAGGACACTGTATCCTAAGAAACCTTTGTAAAAATTCAAATAAAAGTATTTTAAATGATCTAACAGATCTCATATATGATTCTTCAAAGGTCATTGATCCTTCTCAATTTGTAAAGGAACATAAAACTTGCTTTAAATAAATCAATGATGTTTCAACTACCAATTCATTTCAGCTAGTGCACATGGATATTTTTGGTATTTCACAAACTGGAAGAATTGGAGGCAAATAATTTGTATTTGTTTTAGTTGATGACATTACTTGATTTACATGGGCCTATATTCTAACAAAGAAATCTGAAGCCTTTTTCTATTTCAATTTTTTCAGAGCCCAAGTTAAAAATGAGAAAAACCGACCATTGATGACTATGCATATTGATCATGGTGGTGAGTTTCAAAATTCAGATTTTGAACTTTTTTATAGTAAGAAAGGTATTAGTCACAATTTTTCTTCTCCAAGAACTCCTTAGAAAAATGGTGTGGTTGAGAGAAGAAGTCGCATTCTTCAAGAAATGACAAGACCATTTTTCTTGAATACTCAATGGCTAATCACATATGGGATGAAGCTCTTAGTACTAATTTTTATATTTATAAATTGTGTTTTAACTAGAACATTTATTAATAAATCACCTTATGAATTGTGGACTTTCCGAAAACATAAAGTTTCATAATTAAATGTTTTTGGAGGCAATGTATTCATTATAAATAATAATGATAATCTACACAAATTCACACCAAAATCTGATGAAGTGATCCTTATAGGATATTAAACAACTTCATAGGCTTATAGAGTTTTCAACTGAAACTCAAGTACTATTGAAGAAAAAGTGCATGTTAAATTTGATGAAACTAGTCCCTTTTTTTTCAAACACCCTCAACCTATATCCTCAGATGTGTTCTCAAAAATTGATTATCCACCCATGATATAAAATCATTCTGATAAGGAAAATGTTCAAGAAAGAATTTCTGAATCTTTTACTCCAAAATATTTTCTACCATATGTTGATGAACATGTCTTACAAAACCCAAATCAATAGTTTCTTAGGAAACATCCCAGTGATAATATCATTAGTGATGTAAATGAACCTGTATGAAAAAGATATTCCTTGAGAAATGAAATAGAACACCTTGCCTCTCTTTCCAAATTCTAACCTAAAAGTCCAAGTGAGGCCTTAGGAGATGAAGATTGGATTAAATCAATGCAAGATGAACTAAATGAATTCGGAAGGAATCAAGTCTGGACTTTAGTTGAAAGACCTAAAGAGACAACTCTAATTAGTGCAAAACGAGTCTTTAGAAATAAATGTGATGGAAATGGAATCATTGCAAGAAATAAAGAAACACTTGTTTCTAAGGGATATAATCAACAAGAGGGAATAGACTATGAAGAAACATATGCTTCAGTATCTATACATTAATATATTCATATTCTATTAGCCTTTGCATCATACTTTAATTTAAAATTATTTCAAATGGATGTTAAATGTGCTTTTCTAAATGGGCTTGTTCACGAAGAAGTTTATGTTGAACAACCACCTAGTTTTATAAATTCAAAATATCCTAATCATTTTTTTAATCTTACCAAATCTTTTTACGGCCTTAAACAGGCCCCTAGAGCATGGTATGATAGAATTACAAGATTTATTTTAAAAAATAATTATGGAAAAGGTACAGCAGATCCATCCATTTAAAAAAAGGAAAATAAAGATGTTTTGATTGTTCCAATCTATGTTGATGACATCATATTTGGGTCAACTCAGCTATCTCTAACTAGTTTCTTTTTCATATTTAATGAAATATGTGTTTGAAATGAGTATGATGGGTGAGTTAACATTCATTTTAGGTTTTCAAATTTCACAAAAACTAGAAGGATCCTATATATCTCAACATAAGTATATATAAGACATACTCAAAAAGTATGAATATGACAATACCAAACATATTAGCACTCTAGTTGGTACCTCAAATACACATGATCTTAATGAAACTGGAATACCATTAGATCAAAAATCTTTTATAGGTATGATAGGAAGTTTTTTATACTTGATAGCCAGTTGACCAGACTTAATGTTTTCCGTATTCTTATGTGCAAGATACCGATAAAATCCAAAAGAGTCTCATTTAAAAACTGTGAAAAGAGTCTTTCGGTTTTTAAAAGAAACTCTGGATTTAGGTATTTTTTATTCTTCTAGAAATGATTTTTGTTTTAAAAAGTTTTTCAAATGCTGAATTTGGTGGTTCTAGAATGGATATAGAGAGTACATCTAGAACATGTCATTTATTAGAATATTCCTTAGTTTCTTGGTCATGTAAGAAGAAACACATAGTAGCACTCTCCAATACTGAAGCTGAATATGTAGCAGCTGGAAGTTGTTGTGTTCAAGTGTTGTGGATGCAACACACACACATTACTATGGGTTGAGCTTTTTGAGAACTCAAATTCTATGTGATAATACTAGTTCCATAGCCCTTAGTAAAAACACAGCACATCACTCTCATGAAAAACACATAGATATTAGGCATCACTTTCTTAGGGAACACACACTTAAAGGAGATATTATCTTACAATTCATCAGAACACAAGATCAACATATTGACATTTTCAAAAAACCATTATATTTTGATAGATTTGAATTCATTAAACTGAATGTAGGAATGATTACACTAAAATAATTATTCATACATACTTAACGTTTTATATTTCTCCTTATATTCAACAACTACTCTTAAAAGGGGGGGGGGGGGGTCATTTTCTTTTGTTCCACTTGATGTGTTTCATAACATTGTTTTCATGATTTTTTTATGTTGATTTTCTATTCTATCTTTCTTATTCTCATCTTGACAGTTCTGTTATCATTTTATCATTTTGTTTATCATCTTGTCTGCCTGGTTACCATATTGAATTTTTGTCAATCGGTACATCAACCTATGGTAAAAACTTTTTTTCCATTGAAACATCAACCTATGGTAACAACTTTGTTTTCCATTGGTACGTCAACCTATGGTAACAAATTTATTTTCCATCGGCCCGCCAACCTATGGTAACAAATTTGTTTTCCATCGGCACGTCAATGTATGGTAATAAATTTGTTTTCTATCGGCATGTCAACTTATGGTCACAACATTGTTTTCTATCATCATGAAAACCCATGGTAGTGACTTTGTTTTTTATCGGCCTGACTACCAATGGTAATGAATCTTTTCCATCGTCTTGACAACCAATGGTAATTAAATTTTTTACCATCCTCTTGACCACCTATGGTAATGACAATTCTCCATCAGCTTGACAACCTATGGTAATGACTTTTTTTTCTATTGGCTTGACAACCTGTGGTAATAAATTTGTTCTCCATCGGCTTGAAAACTTATGGTAATGAATTTGTTTTCCATCAGCTTGAAAATATATGGTAACGACATTGTTATCCATCGGTCTCACAACCAATCATATTCTTTTTCCCTATATTCATATATTTTCCTTATGTTATTATATTATACTATGTTAATACAATTAAACCAACGATCTCCTTAGAATCACCGACTGGTACATTATTTCTTTACATTGTATTGTTTTTCATAGTTTTTATTGTTTCTTGTTTTAAAAAAACCCCCTTTAAATACCAACCATTGAATTTTTAATCTTTTAATTACAATTGTAGAAGTCCAACAGTCATCTTTCTTCGCCTATAAATAGATCATCCCTACCCTAACCAACACTGTTTTTTTCAGACTTCTTGGAAAAGCATTGCCTCTTTTTCTTAAGACATCATACGATCATCTCTTTGTCTCACCTTTATGTCTCGGTATTATACCAACAATCCTGCCTAAATGTCTTCTAAGTCATTTTTAGAGAAAGATGTCATCAGCGAAAGGTTAGTTTCTCGTGATTTCTTTGACAAATTTGATTCAACAATCAATTTGATTATTTTATTTCAAGGCTGGGAACATCTTTGTGTTGAGAAAACCATATCACAAGACCCATTTCCTATTGATGAGGTTAGTCAATTCTATAAAACTATGTCTTCTAAAAAAAATGATGATCAACTTTGCTGTGTATGATAGAAAATTTTCATTGTCTGTGAAACAACCAGCTCACTTTTTCAATGTCTCAACGGAAGGTGATTCTTTTTTTCCATATAAAAAACTACTAGAGGAATTTGGTATGTTTAATAGAGAAAGAGCTGAAAATCAATATTCCTAATAAATTAAGAGAAGAGAAAAGTAGCCCATTTATCTCCAGATAATAGGTTTGTTGTGATTTGGATGTAAGGCTGCCTTATCCCAAGGGAAGGGGATAGAGAAACCCTTAAATTTTCAGAAATATTTATGCTAGAATATCTTGTAAACCTGAGAAAGGTAAATCTCATGGGGTACATATTTGAAACATTCAATAATGTCAAGTCATGGGTGATCATGTATCATTTGATTATGTATCTATCTATGCTTACTATGTTCATTATTGAGAGCATAAAGTTTTGTAATATTCCTTTGAAAGGGTAATTTAAAGAACTAAGCCTCCATGGATAAGTAAGAAAATGATGAAGAAGTTAGTTGTTTGTTTAGATAAGAATTCAAAACTTTTTTAATGATGTGGAAGCTGAATCAACACCAAATCAATCAGTACCAAATCAACCAGAACCTCTGCAAATTGAATCATATCTAAATGTTGCTCCTCAAAAGACAGACCCAAAACTAGTAAGCCAAAGAAGAAAACAAAATACATCAAGTAGGTTCTATCCAAGTGGAGGAAAGAAAGCGAATAAAGAAAAGAATGCGACACAATGTTTGGTCTTGATCCAACTGAAGCTTTTTCTAAGATGATAAGGGTAGAGGATACTCTTCGGGCTGAGAAAAAAAAGAAGTCTCTTTTGAAAAGGAATGATCAAGATTTTTATCTTACTAAAATCATGAAAATGGTTGCGGCGGCTAGTGGTCAACTAATGGATGAAGTGAAACAAGAAAAAATTGTAAAGAGTCTTCCATAAAAAGAAAAAGGGTAAAAATTGAATGATGTCCAGGAAGTTGAAGAAGAGGAAGAATATTTTCTTTTGGAATTTCATCAATGTTCAAAAGAGAGTAGAAAAGAATATTTTCAAATGCATAGTGAAGGTGTTCAACATGTTTCTCATGCCGATCAAGCAACAACTAAATATCTTGAAACTCTCTCAGATAGATTTCATTCTCAAGAAAAAAAAGTTGCTCAATCTTCTCACACCGAAAAATTAATTTTTATTAGTTACAATGTGGAAGAATAAATGAAGGAAAAAAGAAAAGGCCAATAGAAAATAGCCAGATGAAGACTCATTCCTATCAAATGAACTGGATTAATACAATGAGGATATTGATTCAAAACACACAATTTCTCTCCAGAAAAGTGATTACATTGTTCATGTATTGAGGATAATTGAGAAGACTATTCCTTATTTTCCTAGAATTTAATGGAAAATTGATTTCTTCACAGACAATCAGAGGAAGAAGTTTGGTTCTGTATGGGAACATAAAAAGAGAGTATTTTCAATAGAAGCTGATTTAAAAGTATTGTCTAAATGTTCGACCACCCATAAAAAGGCTTGCAATAAGATGAAAACATGGTCATACAAAATATAAATGTCAGTGAATGATAATGAGATATCAATTGAAGACTTATGGAGGTTTTCGTATGATCTTGATATTGATTTCAATAAGCATGACAAAGAAACTATTGAAAGGTTGAGTTAGATGTCAAAAACATATGGAGCTGATACCCCTTCAATAAAAGAGTTACAAGAGAGGTTAAATTCTTTCTAGACATAGTTTTCGAGGATTTCATCTTTCATTGATGTAATAGAATTGTTTTATAAGCAAATTTCTTTGTTGTCTCAACACAATAAGAATTTGAAAGACAGAATTGATACTCTTGAAGAAGTAATCAGAGTTCAAGAAGACACTATCAAGAATCATGATCAACTTTTTGCCGATCATCAAGAGCTTCTCAAAATCCATAGAGATTCTATTTCAGAAGACAACAAATAAATATAGAAGATGAAATATATTCTTCATGAGATGATCACGAATGAAAAAGAAACAGAAAACAAGTGAATGTATTGTTGAATCATTCTTTCTGTATTCACTTCTCAACTTCTATAGACTTGTTATCTGAATGAGTTTTAGGTTCTCTTTTCCATTGCCTTGTATTTTTGTCTAACCTTTTGAGGAAATTCAATAATAACCCATTCTTTTTTGTAAATCGCAAAGGGGGAGAATTTTTTATTAGGGGAAGAATATTTTAATCAAATACTTCTAAATCAAGGAAAATCTAAGAATACCATCCTTAGGAATGTATAAAACTAAGGATTAGTTAGTTTTGTTCAATTTTTTCAGAAGGGTTTTCATAACTCCGGGGGTGAAAAGTATTCATTTATAGTTTTACTTTTTGTTTTGTGCTTTCCCAAATGGGGGATATTGTTGAGTCCAAATTCCTCTTTAGACATTTATGTTTTGTTTTGGAAATCAAAATTCTATTTGTTTATCATACTGAATATGCTTATCGTGCTGATTATGTTTATCATACTGACTATGTTTATCGTACTGACTATTCTTATCGTACTGACTATGTTTATCATACTAACTATGCTTATCGTACTGAAAATGCTTATCGTACTAACTATGTTTATCATATTGAACCTATCAATCAGATTGACTTTGTCAATCATACAGACTATCTCAATAATACTGGCTTTTTTGCATCATGCTCGCTTTGCATCATATCAATACATTGTAATAAGTAATAATTATAATACACATTTTTTTCTCATATCACATACATGTTTTATCCTATATCACAACACTTATTTTATATCAATCATTTTCATGAAAATATTTTCAGTATATATTTTGTTTTAACCAAAATGATTTTGTGAAGTTAGTTATAAACTAACCAAAATGATGTCATGTTTGCTGTTTCAATATGACCGTTATAATGATAGGTGTCCAAGTCCCTCCGAGTTTTCAGGAGAAATATGACCATTGGAGGAAATATGACTCTCGGAACCTGTGGCCTATAAATAGGATGTCATTTGCAGATGAAAATATAACTAAGACACTTTGATCATTCTTTTCTTCTATCAAGTTCTAGAGAGAGACGATGTGACTTCTTTCTTACTTCGTGGAAAATACTTGAAATTACAAAATGTGAATGGCTCATTCTTAGTTTTTGTATTTTAATAAGTGGTTTTTTTGAATTGTGTGACCGATCACGTGATAAATATTGTGGGATATTGAGGATAGGCAGACGATGTTACTGATATTCGTATCGAGGACTTTCAAGTGTTTGAAAGACAGAGGTACTGGTTACCTACAAAATCGAGGGCTTGTGGGGATAGAAAGATAGACGAATTGATCACTGTAACAAGGGCTTGCAGGGATAGAAAGACAAACGTACCAATCATCGTATCAAGGGATTACCAAGGTGGTAGTAAGACATACCTCTTATCCTAGGTGAAAGGATACCCTCTCTTTGCGTTAAAATAATTTTAATACATTTACATTTCCACTTCTATTTGTATTATAAAGGAAATGGTATTGTTTCCTCTCTTTATTTAATATTCAATTGTAATTGTTTCAATTAATATTATACTGTTAGATATTGTATTAATAGATTCTATAAACTTTATGGTAGAATATTTCACTATTTTGTTACTCTGATTATAGTATTAATTTTAAATACAATTGATTTACATTACTTATAGTATTAAATTGTATCATAACTTTAATATCCAAGACAATTGTGGTTAATTGTATTTGTTGTGAATTGTATTAGTTTACTATCATTTATACTAATTTTTTAAGTGATAAAACACACTATTATTAAACTTAAAATTCACCCCCTCTAGTATTTTTCCATCTAATATACATATACATCTATATATCAATCCAATAGAAAGGACTTGGTTGTTACCTTATGAAGAATAATAGAGTTATTTATTATAGATCATGATAGAAAAAAATTTATGAACCAAACTATCCTACTCATGATCGTGAGTTATAAGATTTAATTATTACTTTGAAGATATGGATACACTATCTCTATGGAAAAAAATGTGAGATATAGAAAGATCACAGGAGTTTGAAGAATATTTTCTTATAAAATAACTCAACATGGTGAAAAGGTGATAGCTTTGACTATGCATAGATTATGATTTAACTATACATTACCACTAGAGGAAGCAAAATAAGGTCACATATTCTTTGAGTAGAAAGGATCATTGAATTCAGAATAAGATGAGAGTTGAAAGGGATCATTTGTTTATGGATCTACAAAAGATGGATATGGTAATAATCATGGAAGGTGAAACATGAACACTTTTTCAAATGGTTACCAATCCATCATTAATAGAAAGGAAAAAACATTCCCACATTGATGATGAGATGTTTCATAAGAAAATAAACTATTTGAACGATGGGAGATTGATTAACTTAGTATATGAAGATAGAATATTAAAATTTGGGAGGAGGATTTGTGTTCCTGATATACCTGATCTAGAAAGGGAATTGTTGGAAGATATTAATAGCTTCAATTTATCTATTAACCATTGAAGCACAAATATGTATAGAGGTTTGAAGAAAAATTATTAGTGGGAGAATAAGAAAAAAGAGATTGCTGAGTATGTGTCAAGATTTATGATTTTTTAATAGGTTAAGGCTAGAAGACAACATCCTGGAGGATTCTTGAAACCTCTTACCATACCTACATGGAAATGGTATGATATTATGATAAACATTTTTATTGACCTAAAAAAGACTCCTAGAAGGAATAATGCAACATGGGTCATTATTGATCATCTTCCCGAGTCAGCAAATTTTCTTGATATAAGATAAGATTTACCACTTGAATGTTTAGTAGGAATATATATTAATTAAGTTTCAAGATGTCATGGTGTACCCCTATCAATTGTTTTTTATCGCGATCCCCATTTGACATCAAGATTCTGGAAAAGTATTCAGAATGCCTTTGATACTAGACATCATTTAAGCACTGCCTACCTTCCTCAAACTGATAGACAATCAGAACAGATGCTTCAAACCATAGAAGGCATGTTAAGATTTTTTCATTTTAATATCAAGGCATGTGGGATCAAAATATACCTATGGGAGAATTTTTCTTTTAACAGTATCTACCATTCACGTATTCAAATGGCACTATATGAAGTGTTACATTTACAGATATGTTGCACAAAAACTTGTTGGGAAAATGTTGGTGAAATAAAAATATTAGTACCAGAACTTATTGAGGAAACAATGAAAATGGTGAATATTATCCAAACCCACATTCATGCAGCACTATATTGGTAAACTAACTATGCTTATTACTGATGGATGGATATGGATTTTCAAGTATTATATCATGTTTTCTTGACGGTTTCTCCAAGGATGGGCGTTATACAATATGGTAAAAAGGGAAAATTAAGTCCTATGTACATCAGACCTTTGTAAATTCTATAATGAAATAGAGTTTTAGCATACTGTTGGGTAATCCTCCTAGTCTCTCCAAAGATCATGGTGTGTTCCACGTATCACTGTTGTGAAAATAAATGTCTATCCCAATGCATGTACTAACCTATAATGAATTAGAACTAGGACCTAATCTATCTTATTGTGAGATCCTACTGAGAATCTTGATACCATAGAACAAGTATTGATAAATCAGATGACTCGTCTAGATAAAATTCTTTAGAGAAACTATAAAATGGAAGAGGCCACATGGGAACCTAAGGAACTGATGATAAACAACCACCTGAATCATTTTATGCAGTAACATTTGAGATATTTTGAGGATGAAATTATTTGAAGGATAGGAGAATGTAACACCTCAAGATTCCATGATACACATCTCTTTCGATAAAACAATAGTCTACATGGTATGAATCTACAAGTTCTAGAACACCACGACCAATCAAACTAGCCATTTAAAATGTATTTGTGAATAGTAATAATCACTTTTTAAAATTTATAAATTTTATTATGCAAAATGGTCTTCATTTTTTATTTGTAATATTATAATTATCTTAGGGTTGGTTTTTTGTATTTCTCTGAAAAGAAATTTAATTATTGATGAATAGGGAAAAACAGTACGTTATTGTTTAAAATCGACTTTTATTTAAATAATTATTTTTTTATATATATTTCTTTTAAAGGAAAAATAGATATAAAATAGATATATTAGTTAATTTTAATTCATTGAAGTAATTTTATAATAAGATTAGATATATAAAATTTTATCGAACTTGTTAACGTCTTTTACCCACCTTCTAGGCACATTTGCAAATTTTCATAAAACGTAATTGTACCACTTATGTGAATTGAATTTAAAAAATATAAGAGACACTGTTGACATAATTATGTAAAAATTGGTTCAATATGATGATAATAATATTTGGTTAATATTAACTTTTGGTGTTTATTTCCCACTATTAAAAGAAAATTGGGCAATTAATGTTAAAAATGATATTATAATTACCCTAACACATTTCCTAATTCTATTGGATAAGTTCTTTTCGACCAAAAATAAACATTAGGAATAAAATATGATCTTCATTCATCCACATGGATTAGATTAGGAAATTTATTATTATTTTATTTAAAGAAGAGATAAAATTATAAAATTGAATGTTTAATAACTAAAAAATATTTAATATTGTGTTATACATAATACAATTATGACAATAAATTTTAATTAGAAATCAAAAAATAATTCCTACATCATGGTATTTTATTTCTAATTTTTAGATATCAAAAAAATAAATTTATTAATGATACAATGAAGATGTAGTAATTACCATATTAACAAAAGATAAAAATAATTGATATTATATGTATCCAAATAAATATAAATTTATACTTTTGATGTATGAAACTAATTTTATTGGTTATTATGACATATTAGGTTTGATTAAATGAATTTTTTCTATGTGATAATGTTTTATGACTTTCCCTAAAACCAAATACCAAATATTGTCAAAATTGACATAAATGATTGTTTAAATCAAATACGATTTTATTAAATTATATAATAGTTCACAAAATCTATGGTTTGACAAAAGGAATTATGTAACGATTGATATGTCATTAATTATCCACATGAATTTCTCTTGTAATTTTATAGTATTTTTATTAACAATTTATTATAATAATACAATAAGACATGGTAAAAGTTAAACTATTTAACTAAGAGTTAAAATCTAAAAATAGGGTTGATATGGTGACCAAAACATTTCTAAAACCTATTGGTTGAGAGATTTTCTACCGAGACCCACATTATCCTCAAAATAAATACATTTAGATCCATTAGAACCCAAAAATTAATTTATAATAAAATAATATTTCAAGCTTTTCCTAAAGTGACCATCACCTACCTTATAAAAGGGTACCTCTCCTTCTTTTAATTTCACACATCCAATGCCATTTGGATCATCCAAACCCTTCTCCAATAACCTCCCAACTACCCTCACATCAATCTATAGGACTTAAATTGATTTTAAAGCCTTCTTAAGGGGCCCTTTTGTTCAAATCAAAAAGAATAACCCGAATAAGAGTTAATTACTTAATCATCTCATTCAAAGTTCTTTTTCGTCATCCACTTCCTCTTTATTTGTTTTTTTGATACTAAAAATTAAAACTCCATTACCTTGTACATACATTGATTTCATTATAAATATGGTACAACCATATTCATTATTCTATCCATCTTATCAATGACAAAGTCACCATACATGCGTACGTATGGCTTACCATATCCATGTTGTGGTGGAGTTTGTTATTCAACACATCATTATTGGGAATGGTATAATAATGAGTATAATTGATATAAATAAAAAACATAACAAGTTAATTATTATTTATATAGGATATACCATTAAATTACATACGATTTCACCATCAATAGAATGATATTGTCTCTCGGGTGTACGTACGGATCACCGTCTCCACCAACACGATGTGATTCATTCCCCATCGTAACCATTACAGAATAATTTTCATTTTATGATTAAATATAGTGTTTAAAAACTTAATATTAGTCTGTATATGAAACAGATAAATCATATTCATAACAAACATGAATTATGTAAGAAAACATATAAAGGAAAACAGATCTGTTATCACATGAAACAATGATACTACTTAAATATTATTTACAAATAAATATCATAATATAATATATGATATCATATTTATGTATGTGGTTCCTTTATAATTTAATAACAATTATTTATCAATTATACATGAGTATTATGTACCGTATACTATGTAAAAGTATATGGTAAGGGTTAATTTCACAATGTATTTATTTATCTGAGTTTTTTATTCATGAATATCTACTAGGAATTCTTTATCATCCACATCCAAGATTCATAAAAATGTATTTCAAACCTTTTTAATTATTTACTAGAAAATGGGTTAAATTAATTTATACCCATTTTTGACTTTTTATAAAATGATTTGAAAGGAATCATTATGTCTCTATCCAAACAAGGTATATAATGACCATTTCGACAAATAAAGGAATGAATGTTTTTATAACTTATAAAACATTTAAAGATTATTTTCACCGTTAGAACATTAAAAGCTTCCCATAAAAACTTATAATACTATTTTATGACAAATGATTTATTTAAAATTAAATAATTTCAAAATATAATGATATATTTCACTGAAATAGTTTTTTTTGGATTGATTTCATCTATGTCGACAACCTTTGTTGGATTTTACATTTGTTTGAAATTTATTTATTATGATACAATAATCTGTATTGTATTAAAGATTATTTTGTTATGTTTGACTATAGATGTGCTATTTTAATTCCACTAATGTCTTATGGATAAAGTATTTACATTTTATATGCAGGTTTTGATACGAATTTTAATATTATATTTTAACCTTTTCATATGAGAATTCCATTGGACATAGTAAGTGATGGGTAGGGCCCACTACAGCCCCTCGATGCATCAGTAGGTCTCATGAGAAAAAATAGTGTCTTGGCACAAGGCCTTGACAAAATATTATTTGTAGTCTTGGAATGATGCAATTACTATGTGGTTATGATGTCCGAAATTATGCATTACTTCATTATGAAATTAGCTATTGATATTACATGTGATTATTCAACTACTAAAATATCTGTGTGAATAAGTAATGAAATTATTTGATATATATTTTCCATATTTTTCTAGTGTTTAATTTTAAAAGTCGTGTGTTTCAATCATATACATTTCCTTAAATGTTTATGCTTATTTATGACAGTATCCGCTATACTATTATCCTTACTCAGCATCAGATCTCACCCCTTTCATTTGTTTTCTTATTCCCTGGATGTGAAGACGTATATTATTATTGACTTGTAGGGATAGGATATGGGATATGAATTTATTCAAAGGGGACACAATGTTTTTGTTGTTTTTTATTTCATGATGTAATTTAAAACATATATATGTTTCTATCACGTCTAAGGCTACTAAACTAATCAGACTTTAGGGACTTGATCTCTTGTGATCGTGATAATGTTAGGTAATAATGAACCAAATCTATGTAAAATGGGTGGTACGTTACATATATACATGATTAGATCTATAAATCATGTAACATAACATATAATACCAAAACTAGTAGAACAATTATCATAAATTAGAGAATATAATTCCATAACTATTCACATAGTAATAAACATAGTTTCTTTGGGGATAAGATTATTTTCAAATCCATCATATTATTTTGAAAAACAATTATGAATTATCCTATTAATATCTCTTGAGAGTGTTAAATTAGTTGTAACATATGATCCATTTTCATTTACTAGGTTATGCTGAATTAAGGTCCAAAACACATTTTCAAATTTGTTTCACCGAGGTACCTATGTTCCAATACCATGTCCAGTTGTATTATCTATACAAGGATGTATTCTTTGTAAGAATGACATGAGATATTTCTTAACAAAATTCAGTGATTTTATTCTCTACTTATACAAATATCATAACTTAGATTTATGTTCCATGATGTATGTTTCCCTAAATATAGTTTCCAAGGATTATATTAAACATTCTTTGATACCAACTATTACTCCTCGACCCTAGAATCCATTAGCTGGTGCATTGATTTATTACATTGTCCTGATTAAAATTAATAAAATCCTGCAGACCAAATTGTTTAGTTATTTTTTGAAACCATAAAACTTACATGATATGGATAACACATTAGGAAAATAAAATCAATCATAACTTAAGTAAAATATAATCATCCCTAATACTCATTGATTGGATTTCTCTTCATAACCCAGGGAATAGAAACCAAACATTGGTGAGATAAAGTTCCTTGTAAGGTTAAGTACATCGAATGAAATAATGAAATTATGAGGTTAAATCATAATTGGAAGGTAAATAGTTGATAACACATACCATTCATATTATAGGATATGGCATAATCAATATAGAAAGGAAAATAAATGAAACACATTCCATTTAATCCATATTATTGTAATTAAATGAATCAATAGATAATTACAAAGATAAAATATCATGGATAAATAATAAAGATTATAAATGGATTATTAGTGAAGGAAATATTAAATTATTACACATCATGTCTAAGGAATGTGAATACCTATACAGTCAATACCTTTCATAAGATAGTTTAAAAGTACGTGTAGAAAATAGTTCAATTGGGTCAACTGATTTATTTCATTATAAACTATAATTTATCGATGGTATCTATAATTTCTGTGACCCACTAATAATAGCCACTCCAAAACATTACTCATATATAATAATAAACTAATATATAATATTCCTCATCCAATATAATTATTTTAAAAAGAATACAGATTTATCAATATTCCACAAAAAATAGAATTAATATCAATGTAAACAAAATATGTTAAAATAATATATGGTTTAATAAAATAATAACATCAATAAAACAATAATTTTGATGTATATTTAAAATTTCTAATTAAAAATTATAATAATAATTAGATTATTTCGATAAAAAGTTAAGATTCACAAAATAAAATGAGGCTCCCAAGATGACTTTTACCACTTAGAAATATTTATGATGAACCTATTGGGTGAGAAAAATCAGTGTGAAACATAAAATACCCTGAATTATAAGAAAATAATTATATTAAATGGAAAATGGGTAGTATATAAATGACATAAATTGAATTGGTGTATAATAACAAATAATTATAAATGGAATGAAACTTTAGATGAAATCCATTACCTTGAGTTTACTTTTTGGGAAAATCATTTAGGATCATTTATAATAGTTTAAATAATGTTATTAAATTATAATATATCAATAATCATATTTATAATATCATATATTAACTTTCTAAAATAGGTGATTACCCATTTGTTAACAATCCTTCACTATTTTTACAATTACGGGTGTTAATGGCTAGTTTTTTCGGAATGTTCTCACGTGAAACATGTTGTTCATATCCATTTTATAATTATTTAATAATATCGAAAGTGTAAAAAATTATTTAATATCATATATATTTAGTATACATTTATTTAGAATAGACCATAATATTTGTTGAAATGAAATGAAATGCACCATTCCTAGAGATGATTGATCGTATGTACATAGGAACACTTCTTACATTTTATTGTTGTATTAATATAATGAATCCTAAATGATATATATACATATTAAAATTATTTCATCATATTTATTTCATATATTTAACATATTATTATTAAAATTTACTTTAATGTATTCCAGGTATAGATTAAAACAATCACAATGGAATAAGGAGGCTATAGTCCAGATGTCCACAAAAGATTGTTATAGTATCCAAAACAAGATATATTACAAGTGTGTGTTATATAAGAACTAAATAGACATAAATAAATTAAAAATTTCACACACACACACACACAATATTATTTATCAATACATTATAATTTCTAATAATTAATATCGGTAATGGATGAACGAACGACATTAGTTAATGATGTGTTAGTCTATTATACACATAAACGATGATTTCATATCCGACTTGATGGATTTGACTAAAAGAGTAGGTTGAACACTTATAAAAACAAAATGTAAATATACTTTCTACAATATTTCTATTATATAAGAATTATATAAAATGAAATGAAGGGGTAGAGAAGTAAGTAAAACAAAAGACGATTCTTAAAGAATGGTACCTATTTTTTTGAGTAATTCCTTTGGGATTATACCAAAAGAATTACTTGTTTTTAATTATGAACAATGTGAGGAAAGATGAGGGGGACGTTTTTGGGAAAATATTTTATTGGGGGTTGGATTATCCAATGTGGCATGAGAGTTGCGAGGAAGGGGTAGAGTGAATGACTTTTTATAGTACATGTGGATTGGCATTGTCGTAAAAATAAAATCTAGACAAAATTGTGAGGTCTCCCTTACATCATGTTTCAACAAAATTGAAAAATAATCGAGTAAATTAAAATTATTTTTTTATCCAAACCACATAAAAAAATTGTCTTTTTAAAATTTAGTTCCATAGAATTTATTAATCACCAAATTTACAATAATGGTTTTTATAAAGATAATGAGTATTATAATGTACATAATTTACCCATAAAGAATAAATTATTGTTAAATTCACTAAAAAATATAGACCCACTGAATTATATTTTTTTTTATTATTTAAAAAATAAAAATAAATAGTGTTTTAGGTAATTATTTTTAATAAAAACATATATAACACACAAAAACACTACATTATATTGAACAATGTTAAGAATGTTTTACTTATTCAAGGCTAAATATGTTAATTATAAAATATAAATTTGTCAATAAATATAAAAAATATTATTAATTTTATTCATCAAAAATAAATTGGACGAATAATGGATTTTTTTTATTTTTTATTCATTTAATAAAATATCATTTATTAAATAATAACATTGATGTCAATTTTGGAATTATTTAATTAATTTAAATTTTATCATATCAAAAAATGATATAATTAAAATACATTTTATTCATATTTATGTAAGAGGACCTATTCGCCTAAAAATAATGGATCAGAATAAGTCATTCTATTTTTTTCACTTTTAATATTTTTTGTTTCGTTTATTTTATGTAATTATTAACTAAATAATCACTACATTATAGTTTGTTACGAATTTTATTTTAATATTTCATCTCTTAAAATTAATGAAAAATAATTATTATAAAAATAAATCATTTATATAGAAAATGAAAATTTATGATAAAAATATTATATTTCCACATCTCAATGATTTATTAATGGTTATGGTAAGGAAGGTTAATTTTTTTTCTTTTTATTTAATGAACTAATTATATGGGACACGTTTATTTCAATGTTTCGCATTAACAAACAAAATTAGTACCCATGTTAATAATGGTATAAATATATACATACAATTGGTTTTTGGTATATTTTCCTCTCATTTATACGCCTTATATTCTTTTTTTAATCAATAAGATATATCAATTTTACCTTAATCACTATAATTTAGTTTCACTGCATTCACTAATATTTTGGGTCAATGAAATGGTTGATATTATTATAAAATAATTATTACATGTTTCTCAACAATTCTTTCCTATTTTTACAACTAAAATTTACAAAAGGGTCAAATTTAAATATAAATCTAATCTCACGGGCGTTGTAAGAATGCATCTTTTTAATGAAAAATTGTTCAAAAGAGAATTAAATTTGTCTATCAAAATTAAATAAAAAAACGAATTTACTAAAAGAAATTGGATTAATCTAAGTAAAATTGATATTTTTTACATAAAAACAATTTTAAATATAATTTTACATTAAAAAGAATTTAAATGAATAGGTTGTTTTCCACTAAAATTCAGTATTTTTCAAAATTCATCAAAAAATGATTCTTATAAAAAAAATAAAAAAATAACCTTAAGATAATTTTTACATTATGTATTCAAAAATGATGTTTATATTAAAAATAATATTTAAATCAGGTTAAAAATTTTATTTTAAAATGGATGTGCTATTAAAGGTGAAAAAACTCACTCTTGTCTGTAACGCAATCCAACTTAGTGTTATTTGTATCTTATGATTAGCTTTGTGTTTCATATCAACAAATACAGAAAAATTTAATTTTTATTCGAAAAAAATGGTTTAAATTCATTGGGTTTTACCAAAAATATCATGGCTAGTGTCAACTGCAACCAGGCATGAATAAACAACAATGTACAAAATAGTATTTCAAGGGGACTAGAATATTAAAATAAATAAATAAAAGAATCTAAATATAGAAGGTATCTTGAGTAAAGGATCAACCACTACACACAATATCATATTTCTAGTCTAGATCCTTACCTATCCTCATGTGGTCTATTCATATACCACATTATATCTCAAATAAGGAGTGAGGTAAATTCAGTATGCCACCTCAAATACTATCTTATGCAATCAAATCCATTAATATAGAATAAAAAATTGTGAAAGTATAATAGATAAGTAAAAAATATTTAAACCCAAAAAAGTTGGTCCTAGGCTGCATGTGGTCATCGGGCCAACCATAAATACTTTAGCCTAAAACATGATTACCCGTAATACGATTCAATTATATATATATTTATATATATTATCCATATATGTATATACATAATATTAACCAGGACCCTAGGCATATCTCAAGTGACCATGATATTACTTCTTGTAAACTAATAAGTCTCATGATGAATAATATGGTTTAATGTCCATTAATCTGAATAGAGGATAGAATATTTCATTCCTAAAAATCGTAATAAATGATGTGAAATGTCATGTGAAACATCAATCCATATAAAGATGGTATGAATAATCCTATGTAGTATATTTGTGTAATCTATTAATTGTGTGAAATGCCATGTACAACATCATATAATTAGGGTGATGTGAAGAGTAGTGTCCATCAACCATAACTGAGATATCTCAGGGATAATCTGTTTAATGTAATACCAATTTCTCGTTGATCCCTTATCCTAATCATTTAGTAAAGAGGATCCTACCGTTGCTCGAGGACCAATATACCATCATTAAAATACAACAAAAATTATTTTTAATCTCTCCATGAGAATATACATTCATTATTTAGTTCATGTTATACCATTTGACTATTAAAAATTTTATTTATAAGAGACTAAATTGTCCAGGTGTTTACACCGTGAAATTCATAATTCTATTACTCAAAAGTCTATTATAATGGAATAAAGATGGAAATGCATGTATTCATTCCCAAATACATTTCATTATAATTGATTTATCGAGTTCATTATTTCAAGAATTTAATTTCCAAAATTAGTCATGGATAAGGTAAAATCACATTGTTAACATCATGTTTCATTCTAATAACCCATTTATTTTATAAATATTAGATTAATTTTAATATAACTGAAAATATTATTCTATGTAGGTCATACTCCCAAGTTAAATCCCATTTAATTCTATTTTACAATATATTTCCAATTTATCCCTATTGGGAAACCACAAATGTTGGTTTTAATTCAGAAAATACACATAAAGGGATATAGTAATATAAGTGAAACACCAATTGGGATAGTTTGAGTAATGTTATATTAAAACTGATGATGTAACTATATGAATACTGACTCATTAAATTGAGGCAAGGCTATCTACATAATGAAATTCATGTTTATAAGGAAACTCGAGTTAGGTGTATTACAAGCCCCATATATATATTTTATATGGAAATAATATTTAGATACAAATATTAACCACCTCCTCATTTTTAGGATTCTCCAAACATTCGTAATCGGTAATATATTCTGAATAGAATGGTAGAAATCAAAAGATTAAAAAAACCCATGAAACATTGGTGTATCATTTATCAAAATGATACCATATGCGACGGAATCATAAAAATTGTAAATTGTAAATTTGAATCTCATAATAATAGAGGGATATCCAATGAAATGTATAGTTCTTGATTCTGAGTCCAAATAAGGGAGTTACATGAATTCCCACGAAATCCCAATGGGAAATATAAAGTGGTTGACATGCATGTGTCAAGTAGGAATAATGATATATGGATAGAGGATATCATTTTTAATTTCAACCTGCTTTAATGAGATTCCTGATTTGTCCACACAATTTTGATTAACTTGTGGCAACCATGTAGTTCTATTACCTATTTTCACTAACAATCAAATTCCTAATCACCTAATTGTGTCGTTTCTGTATAATAAGAATTATCCAATATATTCAGCTTTTAAAAAATATTATGAACATTTAAAAATATTAATTTTAAGTTATAATTCCTTCTACTTTAAATGAATTACTCATTATATTTAACACAACGCTTCCCAAAATTGTAGTGTAGTTGAGATATCCTTTTTAAAAATAAACTTCATCAATCAACACACTCTCCATCACCACCCAATATAGTTTTGGTGTGTGAAAAGAACTAATTTAGAATGTTTTAAAAATATTATAAAGGTTAAAATAATGACATAAAAGTGAACTTTTCTAGCTTCATCTTTACACGTATACATAATTCTCCTCTCGATTCAAGTCTAGATGCATCCTCAACATCAGGAAGAAGAGACAAAACAAAACTGGATATGATGTATCATGACACCAGATCCATTTTAATATTTCATATTGAGCCCTAAGAAAAATAGTCCCATTATTATTAGTGTATGAAACAATTCTCTTAATAATATCTCAATTACATAATCATGCTACTATATATATATGACCCCTAATATAGACATCACATATTCATGACACTTTCCAAGTAGCTGTGAGAGCAGAAATTTTAAATCATTATGTGACCTTGTCTCTAAACTATAAAAAATTTGATATATCACATGTAAGATTATATTAATATATGTTCAACTATCTTCTAAAATAATATTATAATAACACCATAGGATCTACACATTACTAGAATTAAACATCCCATTAAAAGAGTTAGAAGATCACATGACTGAAAAGTTGCTGATCAAGCTAGGGACATGTCTAGCCTACAAAACCGAGCATTACATGATGATCATTACCTTACATGGGATTAGCATATCAATTGACTACCCAACCATCATGGATGTTGTTTCATTACTAGGTGCCCTATATTGTACAACAACACCCCACACATTAAAAATATCCATAATATTTAATTATTCTTTTGGTTCTAGCAGCTATCACAACCATAATAGATTGCTAAAATGGTAACTATGCCTTACCACATATCAATTATAATATTTAAGCTGAATAAAATATTCCAAAAAAGACATAAGGAAGATGATCACATTAAAATTTCAAGTATGACTAAAGGTAAAACTATTTTAAAACTGGCATGTGTATTGAAACTAAAAACATCAAAATAAAGATTTAAGAATAATTAATTTTAAATACTTTCCATTCATTTTAAAATTTTAAATATTTTCATATATAAAATATATTTAGGACTAGTTTCTAAGAATAACTATTATATAACATATCTAAATGATGTAATGTAGTAACATATAATTTATTCTGATTTTTTTTAAATCCATTTAATAATTTATCCACATTCTCTCACATTTTACATGGATAAATTTTTTTAGTTTCTTTGTTATAGGATAAAACACCAATTTCCCTGTAAGTGGAATTTTAATTCACTAAATCATTATATATATGGCATAACACAGTCTAAAATAGTCATTTTTTTATTTTAGGGGGACCAGTTAAGTAAGAATCCACAATACGTTTATATGTAATCCATATTAATGGATGCAAACACATTAAATAACCATCCTATATTATCATGAATATATCATCATGGGGTAAGGAACTAGAGGATATTAAGATATAGATAAAATAAAATAGTCACATAATTTCAACTCGGGTTCATTTAAGTGAATCTAATAAATCCAAATTACCATGCATTCACAACATCCATAGTGAGTATATCACATAAAAACATGCATTAAATAACATACACGGGTCCATTTGTGCCATTAAAAATTAGTTCATATTTATCTTCATGCCAAAAATAATTAGATTAAAATTATTTATATTTATATACATAACATCCTTCCATTAAACTCAATTGTATTCCAAAATTTAATCGTATTTTCATTTGTATGTCACAACTAGAAAGCTTGTAAATTGAACCCTGGTTTTCCCTTTCGTTTTAAAATATATGAAGCTGATATATGATTTTTCAATTATAAATGTTACAATTCTATAATTAGTAAATTCTCATACACATTATAAATTATATAATTTGATACCATTTAATTGAAACAGTTAATGTTTCATCTCATCAAACCAATGGTTCATCGCTCAAAAATCTCATAATTTCATAGTTGAGGGGCCACCGACAAGATATATAGGAAAACACCATTTATGTTGTTGAATAAAATTTAATATATATATATATATATATATATCAAATGTATATCAAAACATGATATAATTGAGAAATAATACCAGTAAATATGAAAATAAACATGAAAATCATGAAATGAAACCTAAAGGTGTTGAATATGCATGACATGTGAATCTATACATGACAAAAATGTTGAATGATATAATAATTACACACCATACTAGTCCAATAATATATATCCATAGATCCCTAAATTAAGAACCATTATAAGTATAGTAGTTCCCAAAGGTCAAATAATATTAAATTGTAATAAAAAACATCATGAACAACAATCACATCTCAAGCATCATTATGATCCCCCCATTCTTGGTTATGTTGGAATCAGTAATGATATATTAATAATGAGATGAATTTTTCATATTCTCACATATACCTTTATAAAATTAGTAATAGAATGAAAATGTTATTTAATTCAACTTGTAACGACCTAATATTAGAGACACTAAAATGGTCAACTGAGCTTGTAGGTTATTTGGATTAAAGCAGGCCTCCCCTAACATTAGAGGCAACCAACTAACAGTAAGGGTGAAATATGGAAAAAATAGAGAGAATATAACCTATGTATAAGTAATGAATATATTAGAATCAATTATACTTGAGCGGCATAGAAGATAATAACACCCAATCAACAATAAATAAAGAAAATATAGTGAACAATTATTCATTCCGACATCAAATACAACCATGCATGAAAAACATATAATGTACAAAGTCGTAGGCATAAAATATAACTTTAATATTAAAATAAATGACTAATGGAATCCAAAACTAGAAGGTATCCTCATTACAGGCTCAGGAACTAAAAAAATGCTCCAATTTCTTGTCCTAAATCCATAATGAAACAACGTAGTCCAGATTATTACATGAAGTTAGGTGACCTATTCGGGTACTCTATGATGACTCAAATAGGGTATAGGAAAAACTCAGTAGGCCAATAAAAATGGTTTATATTTCTTTCTATTCCAAGAATATGAAATAAAACATTATCTAGGCATAATAGTTAACTTATAAAATAAATAAATTCCAACTAGTCGGGCCCATGTTCCTTAAGGGCACATGGATGAGCATTCCTACTTTGGCCTAAACAGTTATACTTATAAACATGTTTTATAATATATATATTTGTGTGTGAGTTTTTATTCACTATATATGTGTAAACATATATATCTATATATAGATATTCAATACTATCTAGGACCTAACGTGAAACTCAAGCATCCATGCATAGTACTACTGATACAATAATAAGTCCCATGATTTAATTTATCGGTATAAGACCAATAATATGAATAGTAGATATGGTTCAATATGCATTATCATCCTAATTAATTATTTTAAACATCATTTCCAACATATTCCCTTGTAAGGATAATAATAAGAAACCCATATAGTACATCTAAACCATCAGTTGGTGATGTGAAATTTCAAGTCCTTCATCATAGAAAAATGCTTATATGAGCATAATTTACCATGACCTTAACCATGACCTCTCTATTAAAATTAGTACATCATAATATAACGTTACCTATGACCCGTTAACCTAGTTTGTAATTCCCTAACCCTATAATCCTATTACTAATTCATTATTTTATTACATCAGCTTGATTACATGTAATAAAATGATAATGGGAAAATCTGTTAACAAATTTGGAATGCCCAAATACATAAACAAAGCATAAATTCTAACTAAATGTATAAAATATAATATAGTTTTTCCTTTTAAGAAACCATTATTATCCTATCAAACCCCACAATATCAGTTATAATACACCAATTTTCATCCTTTTAAAAATAAAACATAAGAAAGGGTTGAGCTCAGATTCTTTGTAAGTGTAAACATTAAATGAAATATATTTGTAATAATATTCATAAATATCTAGGCAGTATGTAAAATTAAGACATAGTCCACTTAATTATAATATTAAAGATAATATCAAATGAATAAATAAAACCATATTAAATAATCACATGATCCAGAAATCGTAACGATGTATATTCTACTAGTTGAATAACATGAAATATTAATAACTAATCACATTAAAAGGGAATGAATAATTATTAACATCTGAAAAATACTGTTAGGGATTCATGAAATACACCATATATAAATATGTAAAAACCCAAAATATTTTTTCTCATAAGTCCCATCAATCCATCGAGGGGCTATAGTAGGACCCTTCCTCTAACGGCCCAATGATTTTTAATAGAAATTACTTTCTTATAAATATGTAATAATAATATGAAATCACAACATAATAAATTTCTATGTGTTATTTGAGCTTTAATCATAAGTTTTTCACTTCTATGATGTTATTTTAAAAAATATGACAAACACTGTAGCGATTAGTAAGTTGTTTGGAGTCCGATAAAGAAAACATAATTTTTTTGGTGAATAGTAACATACCCTTATGAATAGTAACATATCCTAAAAAATAGTGATATACTATGAAGAATAGTAACCTTTCCTAGGATAGTATATAAATAATATTCCTATGTAAGTAGGATATACCTATGTTTTGGAATAAGTAAATAAATGTTTAAAAACTGTTTTTTAGAATGAATATTGATTTTAATTAAATATTAAATTAATCATATTTAGAAAATTATTTTTGAAAAATGGAAATCAATTTTGGAATCTACACGTTGATAAATGATTTGGGAGAATTTTTTGGAATTTTTTAAAAAACATGAATTTTTTATGAATAGTTAAATACGATAATTCACAATAAATGCTAAATCCTAACTTTCTGCATCAAGAATGAGTCACGGATGATGTAAATGGCCATTGGTTAGAACTCACATGAATTTATTACTAATCTTGGTCATAAAATAATCACTATTTATGGAATTTAGGGATATTATTAATCTAATGATTAAACAATTATGAAAACTCTCATTTCCAGCACTATAGAAACCCACTATCGCTCCCTCTTCTCTTCACTCCTCTATGACTTGAATCTATTCAATAGTTTTCCCAATTACCCTCCCAGAGTAACTCCCCACATCCAATAAGCTATTTGGTTTTCAAAAATATAGTATTCCCTTCCTTTAAGGAAGTTCTCAAGAAGGTTATTTCAATAGTTATAACACTCTTCTTTTTTATTTAGTTTCATTTCAATTTGTCTTCTTTTTTTATCCTCTACTCACCTCATCTGTCCAAATGAACATAAAAATTCAAGTATCATCTATATATTTTAATTATATCATGGAAATGGAAGAACCATCATCAATATTTTTACTTTTTCTTTTTTATATTATAAATTAACTCTATATCCACAAGGTTCCAATTTATAGCCTTCTTAGATGATGATGTTTCATTCTTCAACTTATCTTTCATTACTGGTCATGAAATAATTTTGATGGTTGAAACAGAAAACAAATATGTATTATAACCTAATTAACCTTCAAGAACCATTATAAATACCTATAATTAAATCATATGACAAAATTTGTATCTAATAATCAAAATACCTCTAAAATAATCTAAGTGAACGTCATTAATTTTTCATATAATGATTAATCCCCATTAAGTGTAACCAAATGATATAAATGACCATTAACAATTTTTTATCTTCATAAATAATATGTAATTTTAAATCTGGATATTTAAATCCATTCCATATTAACTTCATTACATAAAACAAGTGAATTGATTATGATAATCAAGAAAACGATCAATCCGAAAGGAGAAAATTCAATATGATAACATATGAATATGGAAATAAATGAACATAAAGAATTGAGAAAAACTTAATACGTGTCTAATAGTTTCTAAAATAAGTTATTAATAAGTTTAATTTCATATTTTTGGACCTAAAGTTCTAGAATGGAACACATTTAGACTAATGGTAAGGGTTTTTCAACCTGAACATCAATTTTTATCAGGTTATTTTATTATATAATTAACTTAATTAAATTCTTATGTATTATTACATACTATACATAAAATCTACGATAGTGTTACAAAAATATTTTCTACCCATAATACTTCCATATTTTATGGGTATTTACATGTTTTAAAAGGAACATTCAAAATTATTTCTGAAATACAACCCAATTCAAGGGAATTTCTCATATGATAAAGTAATTTTATGGGAAATCTATAATTTTTTTAGAAACAATTATATTTCTAAAATAAATCATCTTATTATGAAAATACTAACTTAATTATGTTTTATTTGTATACAAATACTTTTTCAAACAAACTATTCTTTTCAAAATAAAAGAGTATTTTTCTCAAGAATTACTAAATGGTTTTACAAATGTATTTTCATCTGTTTCAACACTCTTATTGATTCTTATGTATTATTGAGATTAATAATTTGGGATTTCATATAACATATTTAAATTGATGGTTTATTACTTGTCGTATTGTGTATGTGAAGTATTGAAACCATTCACCATATTAGTTTGAATGGTTAGTGTTAATGTTCAATGATTAGGGAATATTCGATACATAACATATGAATGTTTCAATATGAATGTATATGTAGATTATTCTCATACCAAATCATATGAGGAATGCGTTAGACTTATTATGTGATGGTTTGGGTCTGCTATAGCCCCTTTATATATTGATATGTCTCATGAGACAAATAGTAATGGAATTGGATGAGGTCGTTCCCAATTCGATATATTATTTTGGACAAGGCCTTAATCATTTTTTAGATGTCTTGGTCAAGGCCTTGAAAAAATGTTTAAGAATGTCTATAATATTAACTCACCTAATTATTATGAAAGTAATTGAATGTTCATGTGATTATTCGACTACTATAACCCCAATGAATATGTTTTAATATGGCATTATTTACACATCTCATATTCTTTCCATAATGTGTTCAAGATTGTTATTTGTAAAGGACTGTATTTCAATTATTCACCATGAAAAATGTTTATGTTTACTATATCTTCCTCTTTATTTCATACTCATATTGTGCAGTTGAGTACAACCCTTTATTGTGATTCATTTTCCCAGGATATGATGATGCAAGTTATGAGTAATTTTCAGACATAATCAAGGAGGCATAGATGTTTGTAATATAATAATTTAATTTGGTATTTCCTTTCATGATGTAATGTTGAATTTATATATGTATCTTATTTACAAATCCTAATAAACTACTTTGTACTTCAAGATGCTTATCTGTTGTTTATATTCCAATGTAATCAAATATGTCACTAGCTCTGAGAAACTAGGGAAGGTTCCATTCAGTTGGTATCAAAGGCAGTTTAGTATAAAACATAAAATCCTGATTTTGAAAACGTAGATTATGGAACAAATCCCTAAGATAGTATTCGTGAATAAAAATACAAGAACATCCAGGTATTTTGGTATCTAATTGATTATGTGGATATTTCTAGGAAATACATCCCTTTTAGGATAAAAATTGGTAGAAGTGGCTATGGCCCAGATGCACCTTGGAGTGAAAACTCTATCAAGGTGTTTCAGGATTGACCCGGGGTATCCTGGCACATGACAATGGGCCTTTCTACACTTTTGTTATTTACACTCCAGGGGTATATGTTTTGGATTATTGACATTTTATTTACAAGCTTTATGATGGATTTACATATAAATGTTCCCTCAAACAAACCATTTTTATGATTATGAGACTATCCATCCATAGGATTCCAGTTTATGATATTTATTTTGTTAATTTAAGATTATAAATTATGATTAATAATGTAACATATTGTATTTCATTATCTAGAAATGTAACCTAGTGGATGAAATGGAAACTACATGAACACCCATATCCCATTTTGGGATTTCCTTCTGACATAATATTATGATGTTGGCATTGGTGTTACAAGAGGTGCAGAACCTCTTATAACTATATTGGGACAACTTACATAGGTTATGAACAATTACCTTACCAATAGGGAGCATCAGGATCCTTCATCTGGAGGAGGTTTCTTAGATCACATTATGCCACAACAATATCCATCATTCAATGGGGGTACAAACCCATTTGTTATTGAATAGTGGATAAGTTCCCTGAGGAATATATCTCTCACTTAGGGATGTAACGAACGAGGGAAGTTCCTCATTGAAGTTTATCATCTATTAAGAGATGTAGATCAGTGGTGGTATTTAATCCAAAACACAAAGGAGGAGGAAGATAATGAATAGGTGGAATGGAGTAACATTAAGGAAATATTCCTAGAGAAATACTTTCATTGTAAACAACGAGAGAATATTGAAAGGCAATTTATGAATATGAGGGAAATAAAAGACGTTAAATTTAAAAATTATGAATCTAACATAACAAGGATATAAGAACATGTTGTGTAATACCTAAAAATCCGGGGGCAATATTGATTATTTATTTGAAGGCCTAAAGCCATTCCTTTAACAGGCACTGGTCTCCCAAAGATTATTATCATATGAAGATATAGTTTCATGTTCTATCAAGATTGATATGTAATTCAATACTTCCTATAAATTTAAGGGATGTAAAGAGAAGAAGAGGGAATGATAGAAATTTAGAAATTTAAATATTGAAGCAATGGAGTAGAAAAGAGTTGTATTTACACCCTATGACAATTGTGGAAGGAAAAACCTTGAGCATACTTGAAGGGATAAAGAGTTTGATTCAAATTTGGTGAAAAGACTATATTGCTTGAAATTTTAATTGTAAGAAACAATAAAATAATATTCAATGCTATAATTGGCAGGAGATGGGAAACAATGATAATTATAGTCCAAAGTGTCAAGGAAACATGATACAGAAAAGGAAAATGGAGCAGGGACAAGCTTATGTAGTCACAACTGCTGATGTTGAAGTTCTTAATGTAGTGTTGGAAGGTACATTAATCATTTCATAAAATTTATCCAATGCTTTATTTGATTATGGATCGTTGCATTCATTTATATATTCCATGATTTCAATGAAAATTATACATGTCCAATTTGAATAAATAATGGATTTATTAGTCAAAACTCATAGTGGATATATCATTGAAACAACAGTGTGTCGATCAGTCCCCTCATCACAAATAAATGTGCTTTAGTTTATAACCATATAATCATACCAACGGTTGACCTTTATATAATTCTTGGTATGAATGGGAAATAAAATTATGATATGAATATCTATTTCAAGAAGAAGGAATCTATAGTTTTCTAGAATGGTGTAGAATCCCTTACCTTTAGAATAGAAACCTTTCCATTTGGTCCTTATCTAGATCCACCCCAGTAGCTCTATTGAATTAAATTATTGGAGAGGAAGGGAATGCAATAAATATGGGTGGGAATAGAATATTCAAATAGAATATGTACCTATTGTGAAAGAATATATTGACATCTCTCCTAAGGATTTAACTGGACATCCTTCAGAGCGGGAAATTGAGTTTTCCGTCGACTTAATTCCTAGTTCAAGGCACATATCAAAGACCCCTTATAGAATTGACACTATGTAGAGATAGTGGAACTAAATAAAAATTTAGAGGATTTGAGTGACAAATGATATATTCTCCATAGTTTTTCTCTATGGGGATCCCCTGTTCATTTTATTAATAAGTTTGATGGGTCTATGAGGTTGTGCATTGACTATATAGAGATCGATGCTATAACAAGAAAAAAAGTATCCAAAACCTCAAATTTGATGATTTATTTTATCAAATTCATGGAGCCTGATATTTTTCAACGATTTATCTTTGATGCGGATATCATCAGTTCCTTGTGACGATGGAGAACATTCCAAAAACAACTTTTCGAACTAGGTATGTGCATTAAAATTTTACATTAATGCCTATTTGACAAACTAATCCACCATATATTTTTATGGATCTAATAAATAGAGTTTTCAAGGAATATATTGATTAATTTTAGTGGTGTTTATTTATGATATCCTGGTATACTATTACATCTATAAAGATCATGAAAATTACTTGCGCATTATTCTGAAGACTCTTTGGTGAAACAAATTATATGGGATGTTTAGAAAGTGCGATTTTTGGCTCCCATCTGTTTTCATTCTCGGCCATATTATCTCAAAGGATGATATATCTATAGATCTTATGATGAAAAAGGTTATGCTACATTGGAAAATTCCAACAAACATAACTGATGTACATAGTATTTTTTGTTTAGTAGCTTATTATGGTCATTTTGTTCCAAAAATCACCCATTTACCAAACCAAATTTCCATGAATACACGAAAAGAGGTTATATAAGAATGTAAAAAAGAAATTTGATGAATGTTTTAATGAAGTTATGAGAATATTAGTGAATTCATCAATATTGACTCTACCACCATGGAATGATGGATAATTTATCTTTAGCAACCCATAAATGGAATAACTTAGTTGTTTCCTTATGAAGAATGATAAAGTAATTTCTTATGAATCTAGGAAGCTAAAAATTCATGAACAATAATATCCAACTCATGATCAAGAGTTAACAGCGGTAATATTTTCTCTGATGATTTGAAGACACTACTTCTATGGAAAAATATGTGAGATATATATTATAACGACCCATACTTTACATACATTGTTAATACTTCAAAATTGAAGCACACTTATTACAACATATGACAAAACCACAAAGGACCGTATAGGTATAGTGTCTTTAGAAACTGGGAAACATAAACAACTGGTTCATAAATCTTCTACAGTGTCTCCCATTTATTTCATCATATCTAGGGTCCCTTTTAGCATATTCTACTTAATATCCATCTTCCTGACTTGGGGAAAAGAAAACATAAAAGGGTGAGCTCAAATGCTCAGCAAGGGCAAATAAAGGAAATAAAAATCATATCATATCTTTTTGAAAATCAAAACCTGCAAAAGAGATCATAATATCTTAACATGGAATAAATCATAGAAGTGAAAATGAGATCACCATAATCATAACATGAAACTTGAAACTTTGTGGCATGCACACATAATCATGGAAAATCAGTTCTTGTTAGTCATGACACATTGCCAAGACTATCTTAGTGGACAAAGTTTCTTTCTGAACCGAGTTCACTCCTCGTTTCAGTCCTGTATCACTGAACCGAAATAACCTTCCATTCCAGCCATGTTTATCTCATGAGATATAAAATCTTTACCTAATGCATTGGAGGGAGATATAGGTCCCACCCATCTTATAATGAATCCTTTCTTATGTGTTCCACATAATCATAAAACATACATCATCGCATAACACATGTAACAAAAATGGGATTCTTGAAACATCATGACATCATAAATCAATTCATATAAGATAATAAAAATAATTCCATCACAACATGATCAAATCAATGTAATAATAGGGATAAAAATAGAACCCTTTATTATCTTAGATGGAAAATAATTTTGATAAAACACTTGAACTTTATTCTTGAGGAAAATATCCTTTCTACTTCAAAAACATTTTTCCTTTCTTAACATGTCATACAACTTTAAACTAAAAGAAGTTGATTAAAAATAAACTTGAAAACTTGTAAAGGAAGCTTCTTGGAAATAATGTTTTAAAAATCTATTCATGCCGTATAAGTTAAAAAAACATTCTTCGTACCTTTGTCGGAAAAGTCAAAAAGTACCTCGTACGAAAAAAAACGACAAAAGATTCCGTTCATATTCTTTACTAAAAACTCACCGAAGGGTAAAATTGGATTTAAACTATTGTAGGTGGATGGAAACAATATTACATATTGAGGGAACATGGATGTGGATGATAAAATACACCCCAGTAAATACTTACGAATAAACAATCTCGGATAAAAATGAGATTGTGGTATTTTCCCTTACCTTAGGTCCGATTAGCTTTGTACGTGTCCGAAGCTCCTGTATAATGGTTTAAATAATGTTATTGACTTATTCCAGAATCATAAATATTTATATGATATCATATATGGTCATATTATTAGCTTCTTGTTAGTAATATTTCATTGTTACTTGTTACTCGGGTCTTTATAACTTTTTGTTCTTATGCGTGTTTTGTCGCATAAATTATTATTCTTATCTTTAGGTTATAGATAATTCATTTCCAGAATGGTATTAGTGTATTATATACCATATTAATTTATTCAATTCATTTATATAATCATTATGAAATGAAGATCATGTAGAACGAGTCGCATCACATCGTGGAGACGGTATTCCGTACGTACGCACGAGTGATGATATCGTTCCTATGATCGTGGAATTGTAATGGAGTATATATATATTATTTCAGTATCAATATTAATTCATAATAATCATATGTAGTTACTCATTACACCTTTATACCCATCCTTGTAAGGTGATGGTGGAAAATAGATTACACCACGGCGTGGAGACGGTATTCCGTACGTACGCACGCGTGGTGATTTCATTTTTCCGTAGGATGGATAGAAGGTGAATTAGGGTTGTTTCATATTTATATTAACATATCAGTATGTAAGTAAAAATGATGTTATTACTTTATCATGAAACAACTATAGAAGAAGAAGTTGAAGAAGAAAGAAATTGAAAAGATCGGTAATGAATATTACCTCTTCTTTGGAACGCTTCTTTGAATCCTCCACTTAAGGAACTAAGATTGGTCTTTGGAGAAGACCAGGACCTCTAGGATTATTCTAGGGAAGTGGATAGGAGAAAATGGCAGGGGTTGGCCGAGCTTGAGTGCTCAATTTGGTGTGAGGAGGAGGGGGAGGAGGTGCCCTTTTATAAGGGAGGAGAGGGGCACCTTAGGAATATCTCAAAATATTATTTTATATTAAAGTCAAAATCGGTTTATAATGGTTCCAAAGGGTCTTATTTCGAAGCTAAAGTGGGGATGGGTCGAAATCCTATCAACCAATAGTATTTAGACAAGTTTAGGGTATTATTTTAACCTTATCAATTAGATTTAACTCTAAGTTAATTATTTTAACTTTTACCGTGTCTTTTTGTTTTCCTTCACTATATGGTTAATACACTTACTATAACATGCCAAACGAACCCCAAATTGTTTATTATTAATATATATATCCTTATCTAAGTCATTTGGCCGAACCTTAGATTTTTAGGAATAAAATAACAATTAATAATATAATATTTGATTTAAAAACTATTTTGTGTCAATTTTCACACTATTTGATATATGATTTGTTTGAAAGTCATAACAGAATTATATGTTCGAACCAAGTTGATTAAATCAACACTAATATATCATAGTAACCTAGAAAATTAGTGGAATTCATAAACATTCTCAAATTACATTTATTTTGGTGTTTATAACATCAATTATGTCAATATTTCATTAATAAGATAATTACTGCATCATATGTCATAAATAAATTAAATTATTTAATGTCTACAAATTACAAATAAACTATCATCATGTAGGAAATCTTTTTAGCTTTCTAATGAATATATACAATTGAGTTTATCTTATGTATAACCCCATATTAAAAATGATTTACTTATTAAACGTTGATTTTAACTATTTTAACCCTTCTTTAAATAAATTAATAATAAATGTCCTAATCTAATCCATGTGGGCCTAAATGGTCATATTTTATTCCTAAGTTTGTTTTTGGTCGAATTACACTTGTCCAATAGAATTAGGACATGTGTTAGGGTAATATTAATATCATATTTACCCTTAGTTACCCTATTTACTATTAACCACGGTAAAAATCGTAAAAAGTTACTATTCACTAAAAAATTATTTTCATCTCATTGAACCACATTTTAGTCCTTGATATTAACTGTGTCTCTCGGATTTTCGAAATTCCATTCACAGAAGCGGTAAAATTAAGTTTTATGCAAAATTCAGTTTTTAACCTACCACTTAGTGGTTTCACTATTCATCAAAAATTGAAAGTTTTCAGAAAAATACCAAAATTTCACCCTAGGCTAATTTCGATATTCTGAGTCCAAAAATGAAGTCCATTTTGAAAAATAAAATTTATAAAATTTCAAAAAGTGGTTATTACTATTCATAACGGCTAGTTTTAACAGCATATTGTTGTTTAGTGAAACTCGGTATTGCGTACGACGCAAGCTATCGAGGAAGGTCGCGATTGCGTGTAAAGCAAGTCAAGCAAGTGTTGTGTAGAAAAAGATTCCTTTGATAATTTATATAACATAAAAGTCTCGGGTGTTACATTCTACCCCCCCTTAAAACGAATTTCGCCCTCGAAATTCGTCACTTTGTAACAAACAGATGATGATACTTCTCCCTCATCATATCCTCAAGCTCCCATGTAGCTTCTTCAAGTTGGTGGTTCCTCCATACAACTTTCACCAAGCGAGTGGTCTTGTTTCGTAGGACTTTTTCGCTACGATCCAGAATCTCTATCGGCTGTTCTTCATAAGAAAGATCTTGCTCCAGCGGTACAACTTCTGAGCTGAGTACATGTGAAGGATCTGGTATGTACTTTCTCAGGAGAGATACATGGAACACATCGTGAACTTGAGAGAGATTCAGTGGAAGCGCCAATCGGTAAGCTACCTTCCCAACACGATCCAGTATTTCGAAAGGACCGATATATCTAGGGCTCAACTTCCCCTTCTTTCCAAATCTCATAACCCTCTTCCAGGGAGATATTCGTAAGAACACTTTATCACCCACTTCAAACTCTAGGTCTTTTCTTCGGTTGTCGGCATAGCTTTTCTGTCGACTCTGAGCTGCTCTTATGTGTTGTTGAATAGATCTGTCCTTTTCTGCCATTTCATCAACGAGATCAGGTCCTAATAGCTTTCTTTCCCCAACTTCATCCCAGCAAGTTGGAGTCCTGCATTTCTTTCCATAGAGAGCTTCATAAGGAGCCATCTGAATACTGGAGTGAAAGCTATTATTATAAGAAAATTATACCAAAGGTAGGTGTTGATCCCAACCTCCTTTGAAATCCATAGAGCAAGCTCTCAACATATCTTCTAGGGTTTGAATTGTTCTCTCAGATTGACCGTCTGTCTGGGGATGATAAGCAGTGCTGAAACTCAACTCTGTATCCAGAGTATGCTGAAGTCTTCGCCAGAACTTCGAGGTAAATCTCGGATCCCGATCAGATATAATAGAAAGTGGTACTCCATGTAATCTTACCACTTCCTTTACATATATCCTGGCAAGCTGATCTAGAGAGAAATCCTCTCTAATAAGAATGAAGTGTGCAGACTTTGTAAGACGATCAACTATGACCCAAATAGCATTATTGCCTTTGGATGTTTTAGGAAGTCCTGTGACAAAGTCCATAGTGATGTTTTCCCATTTCCATTCGGGTATGGGTAATGGTTGTAACATCCCCTTAGACTTCTGTCTCTCAGCTTTAACTTGTTGACAAACCAAGCATCGAGAGACAAATTCAGCAACATCTCTTTTCATGCCATCCCACCAGAAGTACTCTTTCAGGTCCCTATACATCTTCGTGCTTCCAGGATGAATAGAGAATGAAGAACTATGAGCCTCATCCAGCAGATCCTTCTTTAATTCGGGGATGGGAGGAACACAAACCCGATTCATGAACTTTATTATCCCATCACAATCAAGGTTGAATTCAGGAACATTTCTCACCTTCTTTTGTAACTCGACATCTTCTTTCTGTGCCTCTTTAATCTTTACATGTATAGATGGTTGAACATTCATTTGAGAAAGATAAGATTTTTCCCCTTCCATTATAATTCCAAGATCCATCCTTTGTAAATCCATAAATATTGGATCTTTTGTGATCCTCATCATGGATAAACTAGCATGGTCTTGTCGACTTAATGCATCTGCCACCTTGTTTGCTTTCCCAGGGTGGTAATGGATTGAGCAGTCATAATCCTTAATCAGCTCCAACCATCTTCTTTGACGCATATTCAACTCCTTTTGTGTGAAAATATACTTTAAACTTTTATGATCAGTATAAATATCACACCTTTCACCATAAAGGTAATGCCTCCAAATCTTTAATGCAAAGATTACCGCAGCCAACTCCAAATCATGTGTTGGGTAATTTTTCTCATGGATTTTCAACTGTCGTGAGGCATAAGCTATCACCATATCATTTTGCATAAGAACACACCCCAATCCCTTCTTGGATGCATCACTGTAGATCACAAACCTTTCTCCACTACAAGGCAGTGTGAGCACAGGTGCACTGGATAACCTTCTTTTCAACTCCTTGAAATTCTCTTCACATTCCTCTGTCCAGACAAACTTAACTCCTTTCCGAGTCAACTTGGTGAGTGGATTAGATAATCGTGAAAAATCTTTTACAAAACGTCGATAATATCCAGCCAAACCAAGAAAACTTCGGATCTCAGTTACTGTGGTTGGTCTCGACCATCTTTCGATAACCTCTGTTTTTGCTGGATCCACAGATATCCCCTCTTTTGAGATTATATGACCCAAAAATGCAACTTTTTGAAGCCAAAATTCACACTTGGTAAATTTGGAATAAAGCTTCTCCTTTCTCAGGGTCTTCAATATAATTCTCAAGTGATCTTCATGCTCTTCCTTGCTCTTTAAATAGACAAGAATATCATCTATAAAGACTACCACAAATTGATCAAGATAGTCTCTAAAGACTCTATTCATTAGATCCATGAAGATAGCAGGGGCATTAGTAAGACCAAATGGAATCACTATAAATTCATAGTTTCTATACCTTGTACGGAAAGTCGTCTTTGGTATATCCTCCCTTTTGACCCTTAATTGATGATACCCTGAACGAAGATCAATCTTGGAAAAGTATTGAGCTCCGCGTAGTTGGTCAAATAAGTCATCAATGCGTGGGAGAGGATATTTGTTCTTGATAGTGATCTTGTTAAGTTCTCGATAATCAATGCAGAGTCTCATTGATCCATCTTTCTTCTTAACAAATAGAACAGGTGCTCTCCAAGGTGACGCACTAGGGCGTATGAATCCATTATCAAGATTCTCTTGGAGTTGCTTCTTCAATTCCTGCAACTCAATTGGGGCCATTCTATAAGGTGTCTTTGAAATAGGCAAAGCACCCGGTACGAGTTCTATTGAAAACTCAACTTCACGATTTGGTGGAAGACCCGGCAATTCCTCCGGAAAGACATCATCAAACTCCCGTACAATGGGCATATTCTTAATCGTGAGTTTCTCACCAACCATTTGAGATAAATAACCTTCATTTAGTGGAATCAATACCCATAAGATGGAAGAAATTTCCACTGTAAGGTTATGTTCATCCTTGCATTGATAGACGATCGTAGATTGATCTGGAATATGAAATGTGACTTCCCTTCTTTGGCAATTGATATGAGCTCCATGTAGAGAAAGCCAATCCATGCCAAGAATCACATCAAATTCCACTAAAGGAAGGATCACAAGATTTGTAGGAAGCACTTTCCCACAAACTTCGATCGGAGGAGAATTATAAACTTTTGATGCGATTGATGTGCCATTAGGTGTTGTCACGGCTAACTCAACATCTAATTGTTGAGGTAATACGGTGATACCCTTAGAAAAGTCTTCAGAAATAAAAGAGTGGGTGGATCCAGAATCAAATAAAACATTTGCTACTTTAGAGTGGATGGTAAGTGTACCTTTCACCACATCGTTATCGTACTCCACATCGCTGATAGAAATTGCATGTGACTTTCCTTTGTCTTTAGCCTTAAGATTTTGTTGACGTCGACCATCATCATCAACCCTTGGATTTGGGCATTGATTGGCATAATACCCCATCTCCTTGCAATTGAAACATTGAAGTGTAGTAGGTTCATTCTGTGTATCCCTTCCTTTGTTTTCATCATTAGACATCTTCTTCCCATTATCACGGCATTCAAATGCCCGATGACCTTCCTTTCCACATTTAAAACATTTACTTGTCCCTTTAAGACAACTCCCTCCATGTTTCTTTCCACACTTTGAGCATAATGGAAAGTTCATCTTCTTTTTAGTGTGCTCTTTAGAGTTTCCTTTGAATTCCATCTTCCTCTTCTTATCAAACCCATGTGACTGATGGGTTACTCCAATCTCCATCTCGACTTTGAGAGCACATCGAACGATTTCCTCGTAGCTATTGAATTCCCTTATGGCTAACGCCCTTCGAAGACTTGGTTTTAAGCCACTAAAGAATTGATCGATCTTACTCCCAGGTTGGATAATAATACCAGAAGCGTACCTTGCAAGTCTTGTAAAATTTGCTTCATAGGTACTAGAAGATTCATCATCCCTTTGCTTCAGTTCAAGAAACTCTTTCTCCATCTTTGTTCGGAGAATACGAGGGAAGTACTTATTGAAAAATAAGTTCTTGAACTCGTCCCATTCCATAGACTCAATTTCATCCCTTTGCCTCGTATTCTTAACAAGATTCCACCATTGATCAGCATCTCCTTCCAAACGGTACACTGCTAGGATGACTTTATCATGTTCAGAACATTGAAGAACTGAAAATATCTTTTCAGTAGTACTAATCCATTGTTCAGCAACTAATGGATCAGTAGACCCGCTGAAAGAAGGTGGACGCTGCCTCATGAAAGATTCAACAGAATGTTGCTCCCTCCTTTGCTCGTTTGGAAATCCTGCATGATTCATAGCTTGAGAAAGTTGTGTGAGCATGGCTACAAGATTTTGCATTCCATCTCCCATATCGTTTGGTTGCTCAGGGGGACAATCATTGCATTGCCCATCGCATCCCGCATTAACACGGTTCCTTCGGGTTCCATCCATTGACTAAAACCAAGAAGAATAGTGTGAGCAACACTAATTATAATAGGAAACCACATAATTCAAGAATAAAATTTTCATGCTTATGGTCTTATCCTAGGTTATTCATGGCCATTTCTAAGATTGTGTTCTATGCTTAGACTTATTCTTAGGGTTCTTACTAAGGCTTTCACATCCTAGTTTCCAAAGGTTGACTATACCTTTCCTCTGATACCAACTATAACGACCCATACTTTACATACATTGTTAATACTTCAAAATTGAAGCACACTTATTACAACATATGACAAAACCACAAAGGACCGTATAGGTATAGTGTCTTTAGAAACTGGGAAACATAAACAACTGGTTCATAAATCTTCTACAGTGTCTCTCATTTATTTCATCATATCTAGGGTCTATTTTAGCATATTCTACTTAATATCCATCTTCCAGACCTGGGGAAAAGAAAACATAAAAGGGTGAGCTCAAATGCTCAGCAAGGGCAAATAAAGGAAATAAAAATCATATCATATCTTTTTGAAAATCAAAACCTGCAAAAGAGATCATAATATCTTAACATGGAATAAATCATAGAAGTGAAAATGAGATCACCATAATCATAACATGAAACTTGAAACTTTGTGGCATGCACACATAATCATGGAAAATCATTTCTTGTTAGTCATGACTCATTGCCAAGACTATCTTAGTGGACAAAGTCCCTTTCTGAACCGAGTTCACTCCTCGTTTCAGTCCTGTATCACTGAACCGAAATAACCTTCCGTTCCAGCCATGTTTATCTCATGAGATATAAAATCATTACCCAATGCATTGGAGGGAGATATAGGTCCCACCCATCTTATAATGAATCCTTTCTTATGTGTGCCACATAATCATAAAACATACATCATCGCATAACACATGTAACAAAAATGGGATTCTTGAAACATCATGACATCATAAATCAATTCATATAAGATAATAAAAATAATTCCATCACAACATGATCAAATCAATGTAATAATAGGGATAAAAACAGAACCCTTTATTATCTTAGATGGAAAATAATTTTGATAAAACACTTGAACTTTATTCTTGAGGAAAATATCCTTTCTACTTCAAAAACATTTTTCCTTTCTTAACATGTCATACAACTTTAAACTAAAAGAAGTTGATTAAAAATAAACTTGAAAACTTGTAAAGGAAGCTTCTTGGAAATAATGTTTTAAAAATCCATTCATGCCGTATAAGTTAAAAAAAACATTCTTCGTACCTTTGTCGGAAAAGTCAAAAAGTACCTCGTACGAAAAAAAAAAGACAAAAGATTCCGTTCATATTCTTTACTAAAAACTCACCGAAGGGTAAAATTGGATTTAAACTGTTGTAAGTGGATGGAAACAATATTACATATTGAGGGAACATGGATGTGGATGATAAAATACACCCCAGTAAATACTTACGAATAAACAATCTCGGATAAAAAATGAGATTGTGGTATTTTCCCTTACCTTAGGTCCGATTAGCTTTGTACGTGTCCGAAGCTCCTGTATAATGGTTTAAATAATGTTATTGACTTATTCCAGAATCATACATATTTATATGATATCATATATGGTCATATTATTAGCTTCTTGTTAGTAATATTTCATTGTTACTTGTTACTCGGGTCTTTATAACTTTTTGTTCTTATGCGTGTTTTGTCGAATAAATTATTATTCTTATCTTTAGGTTATAGATAATTCATTTCCAGAATGGTATTAGTGTAGTATATACCATATTCATTTATTCAATTCATTTATATAATCATTATGAAATGAAGATCATGTAGAACGAGTCGCATCACATCGTGGAGACGGTATTCCGTACGTACGCACGAGTGATGATATCGTTCCTATGATCGTGGAATTGTATTGGAGTATATATATATTATTTCAGTATCAATATTACTTCATAATAATCATATGTAGTTACTCATTACACCATTATACCCATCCTTGTAAGGTGATGGTGGAAAATAGATCACACCACGGCGTGGAGACGGTATTCCGTACGCACGCACGCGTGGTGATTTCATTTTTCCGTAGGATGGATAGAAGGTGAATTAGGGTTGTTTCATATTTATAATAACATATCAGTATGTAAGTAATACTGATGTTATTACTTTATCATGAAACAACTAAAGAAGAAGAAGTTGAAGAAGAAAGAAATTGAAAAGATCGGTAATGGATATTACCTCTTCTTTGGAACGCTTCTTTGAATCCTCCACTTAAGAAACTAAGATTGGTCTTTGGAGAAGACCAGGACCTCTAGGATTATTCTAGGGAAGTGGAGAGGAGAAAATGGCAGGGGTTGGCCGAGCTTGAGTGCTCAATTTGGTGTGAGGAGGAGGGGGAGGAGGTGCCCTTTTATAAGGGAGGAGAGGGGCACCTTAGGAATATCTCAAAATATTATTTTATATTAAAGTCAAAATCGGGTTATAATGGTTCCAAAGGGTCTTATTTCGAAGATAAAGTGGGGATGGGTCGAAATCCTATCAACCAATAGTATTTAGACAAGTTTAGGGTATTATTTTAACCTTATCAATTAGATTTAACTCTATGTTAATTATTTTAACTTTTACCGTGTCTTTTTGTTTTCCTTCACTATATGGTTAATACACTTACTATAACATGCCAAACGAACCCCAAATTGTTTATTATTAATATATATATCCTTATCTAAGTCATTTGGCCGACCCTTAGATTTTTAGGAATAAAATAACAATTAATAATATAATATTTGATTTAAAAACTATTTTGTGTCAATTTTGACACTATTTGATATATGATTTGTTTGAAAGTCGTCACAGAAATATATGTTCGAACCAAGTTGATTAAATCAACACTAATATATCATAGTAACCTAGAAAATTAGTGGAATTCATAAAAAGTCTCAAATTACATTTATTTTTGTGTTTATAACATCAATTATGTCAATATTTCATTAATAAGATAATTACTGCATCATCATTATGTCATAAATAAATTAAATTATTTAATGTCTAAAAATTACAAATAAAATATCATCATGTAGGAAATCGTTTTAGCTTTCTAATGAATATTTACAATTGAATTTATCATATGTATAACCCCATATTAAAAATGATTTACTTATTAAACGTTGATTTTAACTATTTTAACCCTTCTTTAAATAAATTAATAATAAATGTCCTAATCTAATCCAAGTGGGCCTAAATGGTCATATTTTATTCCTAAGTTTGTTTTTGGTCGAATTACACTTTTCCAATAGAATTAGGACATGTGTCAGGGTAATATTAATATCATATTTACCCTTAGTTACCCTATTTACTATTAACCGCGGTAAAAATCGTAAAAAGTTACTATTCACCAAAAAATTATTTTCATCTCATTGATCCACATTTTAGTCCTTGATATTAACCGTGTCTCTCGGATTTTCGAAATTCCATTCACAGAAGCGGTAAAATTAAGTTTTATGCAAAATTCAGTTTTTAACCTACCACTTAGTGGTTTCACTATTCATCAAAAATTGAAAGTTTTCAGAAAAATACCAAAATTTCACCCTAGGCTAATTTCGATATTCTGAGTCCAAAAATGAAGTCCATTTTGAAAAATAAAATTTATAAAATTTCAAAAAGTGGTTATTACTATTCATAACGGCTAGTTTTAATAGCATATTGTTGTTTAGTGAAACTCGGTATTGCGTACGACGCAAGCTATCGAGGAAGGTCGCGATTGCGTGTAAAGCAAGTCAAGCAAGTGTTGTGTAGAAAAAGATTCCTTTGATAATTTATATAACATAAAAGTCTCGGGTGTTACATATATAGATCATTTGGGTTTGAAATATATCTTCTCCCAAAAAGTACTCAACATGAGACAAAGGATATGGATTGAGCTACTCAAGGATTATGATTCCACAATACACTAACACTTGGAATAGGGAAGTATAGTGGAAGATTCTTTGAGTATAAATGACCATAGAATTCTGAACAAGATGAATATTTAAAGGGACCCATAATTCATGGATCTATTAAAGATGGTTATCGGAATTATCAAGGAAGGTAAAACATCATTACGTTTTAAAATGGTTTCCAAAATTTTTTTATAGGAAATGATAAAATGTTCTTAGGATGATGATGATGAGTTTAAAAAGAAAATTAATGTCATATAAGATGATAAGTTGAATGACATCATCTATGAAGGTGTCATTTTAAAATTCGGAAAGAGGCGTTGTGTTACAACTATTCCTATGCTAAAGAGGGGACTATTGGATTATTCTCATAGATCTAATTTATTTTTACACCATGGTAGAAAAAATATTTATAGATATCTAAAGGAATATTTTTTATGGGAAAACATGAAGAGGGAGATTGTCAATTATGTGTTGAGATGTTTGGATTGTCAATAGCTAAAGGCAGTAAGAGAACATACTAGAAAAGTCATGAAAGCCCTTATTTTACCTACGTTTAAATGGATGATATTACAATGTACTCTTTAATTGGGATACCAAATACTCCAAGAAATAATGATTCGATATTGGTCATTATTAATCATCTTTCAAAATCTTCACATTTTCTTGCTATAAGAGAAGATTTAACACATGAAAGTTTATCAAGACTATATATTAATATGGTTGTAATGATTCATTGAATACCCTTATGAATTATTTCATATCCTGATCGCCCTTTTACATCACTATTCTAGAAAAGTATACAGAAATCAATAGATATTGATCTGTATTTGATCCCTTCCTACCACCCACAAACTGATGGACAATCAGAACAGACTATTGAATCTGTGGAAAACATGATGAAGTCTTGTTCACATGACATTAAGGGTATGTCAGATCAATATTTACCTCTCATAGAATTTTCCTTCAAAATTTGCTTCCATTAATGTATTCATATGGAACCATAAAAAGAATTATATGTAAAAGTTTCTCGTAGACCAACTTTCTAAGATGATGTTGGTGAAAAAAAGCTCATTGGACTAGAACATGTTTAGCAAACAATAGAAAAAGTAACGATTATCGAAACCCATATCAAAACAGCTCAAAGTAGGAAAAATTGTAATGATTATATCTGAAGGAAGGATATGTAATTTCAATAAAGAGATCAAGTTTTCTTGATGGTATCTTTATGGAAGGGTATTATACAATTCGATAAGCAGTGAAAATTAAGTCCCAGGTACATTAGAACTATTGAAATTCTAAATCGAATTAGAGCTATAGATTACCGTTTTCCAATGTCACAATGTATCTACAAAATTCAAAATATGTTCCACATTTAAATGTTATGGAAGTACATGTTAGACCCAATGCATTTCCACACTTCTGAATGAATAGAGTTGGAACCTGACCTATCTTAATATGAAGAGGCTATTTGAATTTTGGACAATAAAGAACAAGTGTTGTGGAATAAGATGACTCTTCTAGTAAAGTTACTTAGGTAAAATCAAAAAATATAAGAGATAACATGGGATTCTAAGGAAATTATGTTGAAGACTTTCCAAAAACCTTTTATGTAAAATTTTGTTAATTTCGTGGAAACTAAATTTTTAAGGGGGGAGAATATTGAGACTAAATGTCTTTAAATGGAAATAAAATTCTAATTAAAATGTTACAGTCACTTGAAATCAAAACAAAATGAAGTAATAAGGGCTCTGTGACTTTTAAACATAATGTTGTCACTATTATGATATGAATTTGAAAAACATGACACACATGGTTGCAATCAGTAAGTTATTTTTACTCCAATTAAAAACACAATTTTGGTGAATAATAAATTACCCTTATGAATATTAACTCATCATTATGAATAGTGATATAACCAAATGAATAGTTACCTTACCTATGATAGTATATAAATAATATCCTAGTGGAAGTACGATATACCTATGTTTTTGAATATGTAAATAAATTTTTTAAAAACAGATTTTTTAGAATAAAATATGATTTTAATTAAATATTAAATTAATACTATTTAGTCAATTATTTTTGAAAAATGGACTTTGTTTTTTGATTCATAACAACAAAAAATTGTTTGGGTGAATTTTTTTGTTTTTTTTCTAAAAAACATGATTTTTTTTCTAAAAAACATGATTTTTTTTATGAATTGAAAATACGATAATTGATAATAAATGCAAAAACCTGAATTTCTGCATCATGATTAAGTCATGGATGATGTAAATCACCATTTTTTTTAACTCACTTGCATTTATTAATATTAATGGTCATGAAATTATCACTATTTATAGTCATGAGGGAAATTTATTAACTAATGATTAAATAATTAGGAAAACCCTCATCCCATCCACTATAAAAATCCTCGTTGCCCCTCTTCCCATCAATCCACTATTACTTGAAGCTCCTCTATGTTCTGAACAATTATCCTTCCATATTTACTCCTCAAGTCCAATAATCTCTTGGTATTTCCAAAATACCAAAATCCATTTTTTATTGAGTTTCTCAATAAGGTTATTTTGTGTGTTAAAGCCCCATTTTTTTCCATTAAATTTCATTTCAATTTATCTTATTTTTTGTATCATATCCTCACCTCCTCTATCCAAATGACCATGATTGTTATAGTATCATATATTCACTGGAATTATTTCAAGTGAATGGAATAAACATAGGAAAATATTATCACTCTCTCCCTTTTATATTATAAACAAAATCAACATCCATGAGGTTCCAATTTATAACCTTTCTGGATGACGAAGTTTCGTTCTTCAATTTATCATTCATTACTAGTCATGAATCCATTTTGATGGTTCAACTAGACTAAATTATATTTATTATAAATTAATTAATATTAATGAACCAGTATACGTACATATTATTAAATCATATGACCAAACTAAATCATAATAATCAAATTGCCGCTAAAATAATATATGTGAATGTCATTAATATTTCATCTAATGATTTATACTCATTCCATGTAACCGACAAATATAAATGACCATTAACACATATGGATGCTCATAAATAATATTTAATTTCAATTATAGAGATTTAAATCCATTCCAAATGAGGTCCATTACAAAAAAACAAGTGAACTAATTATGAAAATCAATAAAATGAATAATCCAGAACAATAACATTCAATATAATAACATTTCAATAAGGACTTAAATGAATAAAAAATAATTGTGATAAACTAAATAAATGTATAATAGTTTCACAAATATGTTATTAATATGTCTAATTTCATGTTCACTGACCTTATGTTCAATATTGGAGCACATTCATACTTAATGTAAGGGGTTTTCCACCCGAACATCCATTTTCATTCGGGTGGATTTTATTGTCTAATTACATAAATTAAATTCTTAGGTATTATTATGTTCTCATATTAGATTCTATAGGAGATTTCTAAATATTTTTACCGACCATAATCCATCCAAATTTTATGGGGAGTTACACTTTTTAAATGGAATTTTTAAAATTATTTCCAAAATACATTCCTGATTCAAGAGAATTTCACAAATTCAGACGTAATTTAATGGGAAACCTATAATATGGTTTAAAACCCATTATATTTATAAAAAATCATTTTATTTTTAGAAAACTAACTTAATAATGTTATTATTTTATTGTAATACTTTTCCAAAAGAACGCTTCTTTTCAAAATAAAAGAGTATTTTAATCAAGAATTACTTAAGTGTTTTATAAGAGTATTTTCGTCTGTTTCAACACACATAATGATTCTTATTTATTATGGGGTTTAATAATTTATTATTTCATATAGATTATTTAATATAATGGTTTATGAATATTTTTATTATGCATAAAATCCAACAAAATATGTTTTCATATATGAAAACAATCAAATAAAATGCATAAAAATTTCTTGAGGGAAATAAAAAATTTTATATTAATATTATCTTAAAAGGGGAAGATAATTTGAAAATAAAAAAAATCAATTAATAGAAACTTTTATGTTTTTAAATGAAGTTTCACTCATTTTATATTAAAAAAATAACATTCATTTCTTATTTTGTGAAAAAGTTCATAAAGTACGTCATTTGGAAATTGAAAAAACAATTTATTTTAAAATAATATAATAAAATATACAAATGTTTTAATATTAAATGAAACAATATTTTTGATGATAGTAAAATTATTTGGAAATATATATTTATGAAACATTTATTTGGATGATAAATATGTACCAGTATATACTTATGTATAGACAATCCTGGAGGACAATGGGATTGAAAAGATAACACTTAACTTGTATATTCCTTCAGTTGAGGGAGTGTTAACCTCTTGTATAATAGTTATGTGATATTATTAATCTATAAAACCACTATATAAATATTTATGATATCATATAAAATCCTCTCATATTTTTTTGTTAATAATATTTCTTATTACTATTGTTTTAGGTATTAACTACATCATTTTGTTAGGACTAATTTTTCATGTAAGTCATGTATCATATAAATTCGATATATTTTATTCATATGTGTAATGGTATTAATTTCATAAATATTATATTAAATCATTATATATATTATTTATGATCATTCATGAATAGTTAAAGTAGATAATGAATCTCACCACGTTGTGGAGATGATAGGTTATACGTACGCACAAGAGACTATATCATTTGATTAATGGTATAATGGTACAAAATTAGATTGTTTATTACATATAAAGAATTAATATCAGATCATATTTTATATTTTATCCATTAATTTCATCATTATAACAATCAACATTTAGGGGTGATGGAAAACAAATTACACCACAATGTTTACATGGGAAGCAGTACGTATGCAGAGAAAGTGATATTGTTTTCATTGTGTGGATAAAAAGTGGAATATGGTTGTAACATAATAATAATAATATCTTATAACATAAATTATTATAGAGATCTTATTTTAGTATTTATACAATACATGAATTGTTAGTAGAATAAGTAGTGATCTTAAATGAATTCATAAAATAATTACCTCTTCTCTAGTGGAAATCCTTTGGATCTTCTTTTAGGGACAAATGGGTTTTTTTGGCAGAAAATGACCTCAAATAACATAATTAAGAATGTTGTGCAGATAAAAGGGTATGGGTTGGCTGGTTTAGAGGTCTCAATGTGGTGTGAAGTAGTGTGGTAGAAGGTTTTTTATTATAAAAGAGGGGATATTCACATTTGGATTCCTTTAAAATATTACATTAATAAAAATGATATTCAATTTAAAATATATTCAAAAAATGTTTTTTCTATGATATTAGTATTATGGGTCTATATAATCTCAAAAAATGATTATTATACAAATTTAGGTCGTAATATCAACCTTAGCTTTTGGATTTAACCCTTAGTTAATCCCTTTAACTCTTACTCTAACAACTTGTCATTTTTAATGTTTCGGGTTAATATAGTTACAATAAAATGAAAAAATGTCCAAAAAAGGATAATTGAATAAAAATAAAACCTTATTATATTTTTTTTATAATTCCATATTTTTATTAATGTTATATAATTTAACAAAATTTAATTAATTATAAAGTATCATTTTTCTAATTTTGATATTATTCATTATTTGTTTTTAAAGAGATATTAAAACAATGAGATGTCATTAAACCATGACTTCTAATATAACCCTAATAAGTATATGTTATCTATAAAATTATAGGATTTCACTAGTCTGTCAAATTATATTTAGTTTAATATTTTTCAATATAATTTATTTGATATTTCCATTAATTTAATGATTTTTGAATCATCATTATGTCAAAATTTATTTTGATTATCTATTCATTAATAAATATAAATAAACTATATTGATGTAGACAAATATTTCATATTTGAAATGGCTATTTATATTCAAATTTATATTTTTATAACCATATAGTAAACTGTTATATTTTCTGATTATATGAGTATGACATTTTTAACATATCTTTAAAGAAAATATAATTAATATAACATTATAACTAAAGTGAATTTAAAAGGATGAAATTTCAGAGAATGGATTATTTTGGTCGAAAATAATTCATTCTATGAAATTAGGTAATGTTTTAATGTAATGTTTGGAAATGTATAACATTAATTTTAACTTTAATTACTCGAATAAAAATTAACTATGGTAAGAAAACATTTACTAACATTACTGTAAATAATATCAAAAAATTAATTTTAACCTATTAAAATCTAAATATAATACTTATTACAACATTTTATGTATATTTTTTAATATCCAGTTTATAGAAAAAGGAAAAATTATGTTTCTTTCTTGCGCTGTAGATATGGAGAGGTGGATGGAAAAAAGAATGTTCAAAATTTCAATATGTTTTTTTGTCTAATTTCAATATTAAAATGATTAAAATTACCTAAATAAGATCAATATATTTGTTGTTTATCTATCGAGACTTTGAAAATAAATTTAAATTAAAATAATTATTAAAAAAATATATTTTTTTATTATACCCCAGTATATTTCACTATTTATCCGAAAATTAAACATCTCATAAAATACAAAAAATCACCATAAGAAAATTTTGAAATTACCAATTCAATATTCATGTTAATTTTTAGAAATAAAAATTATGAAATTTCATAATTTTATTTTTAAAATATAGGAGACATTCAATGGCAGTGAAACTGAATATTGCGCTAGCTATCGAAGAAATTCACTCTTGCATTAAACAATATCAAACTCAGTGATGCTTGAATTACAAGATATATAATATATTTAGATATTTTAAATAGATTTTTTTAATTCTCAGGTTATTACGTTCTCCACAACATAATTAAATTACATCATATATATTTGATCATAATATCAATAATCAATAATTTGATATTTGAAAATAAAAATGTTGAAGAAAACACATCATAAATAATGTTAATAGCATATATTCTAAATAATAATGACTGAGCAAGAGGAGATCACAAAAAAAACCTGTATTCTAAATATAATAACTCTAATGGAAAGAAGAGATACATATAAGGTGGGAAAATGTATATATTTTTATAGAGTTATAGAGGTTACTAATCACAAAAATGTGAATGATCAATGGAATTTTTAAGGCCTAAGAGCCATTAAAATATGATGACTTAAAATACAATCCATTCAAAAAATACAATTTCATATATTCTTTTCCTAAAGATGATGAAATATTTCACTATATTATAATGTTAGGATGTATAAATACATGTTAATTTTCTATAAACATAATATTATCATTTTGTTGCTCCTTGTAATCCTTATACATAATTACATAGCTTAAGTTTCATCATAGTGTGATGTAATACATTAACGAATGAATCATTTTCAAATTTTAATCTTAAAACATTTCAAAAATGGTAAACTTTTCTAAAATGAACATATCATTAGTATTTCCAAAACATGAAGTAATTCTTATTTTTCAAATAAAAAACATGTGAATACCTTCATCATGTATTCTATTGAAACATGGTAATAACATAAAAAACAACAGAACAATATTTAAAACATGAATTATTAATTATTCATAAAATAGAACATAGGTTATTAAATATACTCATTAAATGGAATACTTAAGTAAAATATATCAATAATGGAATAAACTACATTTTCAACATACTATTAATTAGTTCAAAGGTATTAGTTACCATCCTATTAAATTTATCCAATCCAATAATCAATTTTCCTGAAATTTTAAAATAAATATCAAGAAAATATCAAGTGTTACCTTTTCATCATCCATTTTTTTCCAAAAATGTCTACTTAAGATTTTTTTCAATCAGTATTATTCCATGAAAAATTTAAAATCCTCAATAAAATAGAAATATAGTACAAGACTAATATGTCCCATAATTATTATTACGAGTACATTATTGATAAAATGATCAAATGTCATAATTCTTGAAACCTAACATATACACATTATTAATTCTCCTTGGTCTGTGGTAATAGAATAATCTTAAACATTATCCATTATCCTCTTTTATGATATACTCCTTTTATGCATGAGACATTAATTCACATAGTTTCCCAAATACTTGTCGTATAATCATTATATATTGGAAACTTATTTATTACCATTTAAATCCCATGAATTATTTCCTTTCTCTCCACACTTATATAAAACTCCAATTCTTTTTATGAATGTTCCATAGTTATTATTTCCACAATTATTACATGTGATAAAATACTTATATCCATTTTTCCTTTTATCCAATGTTTTCCCAAAATTCCCCTTATTTTCATGCTTTCCTCTAATGTAATAATACATAGAGTACCATTTTCTTGTCATGATGTCACATGATATCTGGTTTTGATATGATGAGAATGCTTTATATACTATTCCCTTTGAAATATAGGATTAATACCAGTAAATATATGATCCTTCTTACTCATTAGATCATGTGAAATTGTGAGGTTCAAATTCATTCTATTGTGTTCCATTTTAAAAAAATGAAATACCCAAAATTAGGTTATGAATCAAAATTGATAATTGTGTACGAGGAAAACACATAACTAAAATTGAAAATATATTCATAACTAATCACATAAAAATAAGCATGGTTTATTTGGGGGAAATTTACTTTTAAATCATTAATAATTTAATGTAAGGAAACAATAAATAATACTATGAATATCCCATAGGAGTGTCAAAACAAGTTTTTAGTAAGGCTCATTTTCATGTACAAGGTTATTCCGAGTCTGGAAAAATGTACCTTGTTTGAGTTATTATTCTTATGTACATATTTCATTGAACCAGATACACTTATAGTATCCAGAAAGGGATTAATTTCTTAGAATACCCACATAATATCTTATATAACAAAATTATATGATATTCTCCATGTTTATACTTAATTAATATCTAAAGTTTGTATTCCCTAATCATGTATTTCGAGATCTAGTTTTCATGATTTCTAATAAAATTCATTTGATACTAACTATATTGCCCCAACACCATAATCCTAGTTCTAGGGGAATATTTTTTTACATTATCATGATTATAGGGAATCAAATCCTGAAGGAACAATTATTTTAGTATTTTAAGAATGCTGAATTACTTACATGAACATTAAAGTCGAATTGGAAATATAGAATATAATAAATTCAATCCTCTAAAAAATACATTAATATCCAAGACTAGCATTTAATATTAGTTATAATACACAAATTTTCATCCTAGAAATAATAAAGATAAAAAATTTGTTCATCTTAGATGCTCAGTAAGGTTAAGCATACTATAGAAGCTATTTTGAATTATAGTAATCATCATTATGGAAAGGTGTGTAACTAAAAATAAGGCCAAATAAACACAATATTCATCACAATGTGGAATGAAAGAATAATACAATATAAATTAATCACATTTTCTAGAAACTATAACAATGGATATTCTACTAGTCAAATAATTACATTGAGTATCAATAATTAATCTCACAAAGGGATAATGTATAATAATTGAATTTTCAAAAATGTCGTCAAAGATTCATCCATGAAACTGTACATAAATGAGTAAAAAGAAACAAATTTTTCTCAAGAGACCAAATGATTCATCGAGGTCTATAGTGGGCACCTCCCATTACATACAAAGTCTCCTTAATTACTCAAAATTGAAAATGTAAAACATAAAAAACATAAACATTAATATTAAAATTAGCATTTGAAATGTTAATACTATAATCATAAACAATGAATGATTTGAAAATGTCACATATGTAGTCAAGCATATCCTAAACCCTTCAATATAATATGGTTGATTGTTTAATAAATAATAAATCTTAATTATGTATAAAATCCAATAATGGATTTTGATTGAGATGGAAAGAAGTTAATAAAACCATTAATAATTTATACATAGAAATTCCCATTTTATAAAAGTGGCACAAATTTTTAATATAAAAAAATTATCATTGAAAATAATCCTTCAAACTTATATATGATGTTTCACTCATTCCATATGAATTTACAAAATAACATTCCTTTAATATTTATTTCGAATCCTTCATAATGTAAATTGTTCAGATATTGAAAGTAAAGATTCATTCACAGAAAATTTTATAAAATTAAATCATGTGTAAAAATGACTTTCAACAATTTTAGAAGAATATAATGAATCATTTGAAATAAATTTTTATGAAACATAGACATGGATAATAAATTTTTCCCATGAAATACACATGTATAGAAAACATCGTATAATAATGATATTGGGTAGTTAACCCTTACCTTTTACATCCCTCTAGATGAGGTTACCTTAAATTAATATAAAATGGTTAACTCATGCTATTAAATTATTCTAGAATGATATCCTTATTTATGATATCATATATGACTTTTTTATATTTTCTTGTAAATAATACTTTATTATTTCAACTATTTATTGTGCTAACTGTTTCATTTTAATAAGTATGTTTTGTCTGGTAAGTATTTATTACTAATCATAGGATATATTTTATTCCAATAAATCATGATATTATGTATTTGAATATTATATTATTTTATTGTATATATTTTTATAAATATTCTTGAATGGATAACATGGAAAATGAATCTAATCACATCGTAGAGATGGTATGTCAAATAAAAACATAGGTGACAATATCATTCCCTTAATAGTAAAGTGGTAATGAATTGGATGGTATATTAATTATAATGAATCAATATAGTGTGATATTTATTATATTATCAATTATATTTCTCATGACACCTTCATCTCAAAATGTACCTCTCCAAGACTGGTAATGGGAGAGGATAGATAGGATCCCCCAATTCCAACCTCTATTAGGCCATGGTTTGGCGACTAGCACCGAGGGTATGGTAAATAACATAGATGGGATGAATTAACATCTAATAGAACACAAGGGAAAGATGGAGATATGATTAAAACCAACTAAATCCAACTCAGACAACAATATAAAAGAAAACCCAAGTAAACATATCCAATTTCATGCAAGAAATACTAAAACTAAAAATGGAAAAAAACAATCACCAAAAAAATGTAAAATTGAAGTGACCATGTACCTTGAATAGCTCCCACAAACCCCAACAGAGTAGTAACTAGCCTAATCTAAAACCTCATACAAGTTACCTGAATTTTTTTTATATAATATAGGGTTAGTATAACTATTTACTCATTAGGATCTGCCCTAGAGATTCTCGTGAAATACAAAATAAAGCATACTAAAGAACAATGAATAGAAAGGGAAACTAACTCATCACCAAAACAAGTAAACTATGTTCCCAGCTTCAATATGGATACTCTTACCATGTATCTCATACAAGAGTAAATAATTTAATAAATAATGTAACCATTACCATTCTACCACTTCCCCACTATTTTGCCTCTTTTTGCTAATGTCGCATGTCCTAAGCATCTCTCTACAAAATGGATAGCTCAAAAACGCCAGGGAGAAGCACCAAAATATACACCTTATTAAAAAAAACCCACATCCACACAACCAAAAGTAACCATTTAGTTTTTAGGATCCACCTGATCCTACATAATGTGTATCAAACACCTTATTTTATATCACAAGAAATCACAACCCATATGCTAAGTAAGGATCCTGAAGCCATTAAACCCTATAAATGTAGTACCTATAGTAGCACATAAGAAGCTCTATCAAGAATATACATGTGTTAAATAACCACAAGATATTAAATCCTTCTATACACGTATATGGAAAAAACTGACCGTTGTACATACTATCACTCGTTACCACCAAGAGAAGAGAGAGAGGACAAAGGGGGTAGTAAGACATCTATACTCCCAACTGGATATTGGGGAAAACAACCGCAGGGATTAGAATCCCTAGGGTTTCAGTTTTAAAAACTAACAAGTTGGATAAAAATATAGAAACACAAAAAATTACATGATATAATATAGCACACAACCACAATATTAGCACAACATACTGTTAGACTACACTGTATGTAACATCTCACAAACTCTCGATTTACACTACTAAGAGTAGATATCATATAAGCCCAAACCATATAAAGTTCCAAATCAAATTAATTTTTCATTTTTTATTCATTTTACTTCATGTTAATTGATTTTATTATGAATTAATTAACCATCATCATTCTCCACAATTAATAAAATTAGCATTACAAGAAAGTTACATTCCCTTTGGGCATAAGCGAAACGAGTCAATGACTTCTCAAAAATTATAACCTCAGCATTAAATCCCATCATAATCTAACCCAATTGGTTGATCACTGTTCATTAATTTATTAAAAACCTTATAACAATCCATATTACAAGGTATTTTAAGAAAACATTATATGTTATCTAATACATGGGGCTCTACACTGTGAGTAGATGAACTACCTGTTGAGCCTTTTCTCCAACAACAGCATCGTAGACCCATCTATCTCAGAGAAGAAAAAAACAGAATTTATGTGGAATACCCCTCACATCTTGGCCTCTTTTATAAATTGGAAATGGAATACCATCTAAATTGTGATGTTGGGAAAGTAGTACAGGTAAACAATAACAAGATTTAATAGGCATACAACATTCATATAAATGGGAAAGCCCATTTTTAACCAATTTTATCACCATTGATACCCCCTCGATAACAAAATGCCTTAAATGATTCATCTCCACCATCTAGGCATCAAATGATAAAAAAACCATGGGATATCTCTGACCATCATACCATAATAGCCATATAGGTTTAGTCATCCCAATCTCACAACATGACCCTAGCAGCAGGAATAAAACATTGAAATTGGGATTTTTTCCCAAGAAAATGTATTCAACCTTCACACACAACAAGATCTCACTTATCTAAAACATGGGGTAAATTGAATCTACAAGAAAGAGGGTAACTCATACCCGATAATTCATTACATTTAACCCATAACTAGTTCTTTATTTAATATGGAATTACACGATTCAATTAACAATCCATAACTACATCTTTTAAATTATCAACAAATTATAAGAATAAAAATTGGATTCATTATCATGTTTCTTTAATCCTTTATCAAATGAATTTAAAATTAATATCATATTTACATTATTTATCATTTTTAATAAATAATGAAATTATAAACAAGAAAGGTATAGATATCACACTATCTGGCATATCTAGAGGCAATAACATTGCTATAAAATGGTTAACAATTATTTGTTCATGTTCAAATATTTATAATGTCAATTTCATTATTATCTAATTGGATAAATAATGGTAGATATATGATTGTACATAAATAAAATATATATGCACAAAATCCCATACCTCAAATGGTCACTCACAATCTTCGCACAAGAATGGACCATGCTACACTTCATGATAACCTCTCCCACAATGACTACATCCACTCGAGGACACTGCAACACCATCGCACCAACCAACAATTGGGAAAGATCCATTAGAAACATGAAGATCAAGTTCCATGACATGGAAATTAGGAATGGGAGGAAATAGATTGAGGAACCTACAATAACTGATATATAACATACCTTATATCACTGATAGATCAATAATACCTGGTTTCACCAAAATAATGGGTGCATGCAGTAGAAAAAATCGCAAGGGAACATGATAGAAGGATTGAAATTTGATTGCGTGACTCCTGTCAGAGGATGAGTTATGGGCATCCCATACCAATGAAAAAAGAAATAAGAAAAGTTTATAAGGAATCTCAACCTTTTTGAAATGATAAATAGAGAATCAGATTAGATGCAATGCAGATTTTCCATTAAAGGTAGATATGGTCAAGATTAAACTTTTCAAATGATTAAAGACACCTTGAAAATTATGAAAATTTAAATAGAAGGTGTGGGATTTTAATCAGCCTCAAATACCTTAATTTAATGCATTAAATGTGATTTCTCTCAAAGACAATGTTAAAGGGATGAAACTGTATGATACTGAAATTTTTTTTCACATCCCACCATTGGATGACTTGCCATTGTGGAAACAATATTCAACCTAATGTTGCATGACTCACAATTATAGAAATGTTGTTCAACCTACCATTGGATGAGTCACCATTCTAGAAACACTATTCAACCTACCATTGTATGACTCACAATTCTAGAAACACTATTCAACCTCTTGTAGGATGATTCACTATTCTAGAGACACAATTCAACCTAAATTTGGAGGACACACCATTCTGAACAAACTATTTAACCTACCATTGGATGACTCACCATTCTGGAAGCATTATTTAACCTACTGTTAGATTACTCACAATTCAGGACACACTATTCAACCTATCATTAGATGAATCGACATCAAGAAACACTATTAAACCTACTGTTAGATTAATATAAAATTTGTATATACTCTTCACAAAACTATAAATTTTGGAAAAGTGTTGAAATAAGTCGCCTTGACCCCCCAAAACACCTTAATCACATTATTATCAAAATGGAATAGACTATAGAGGCCATTCCATTTCATAAGAAACTTCTCTGACTATTCTCACCAACTATAATCCAAAACCAACCCAGAGAAGAAACAAAAAATGGCTCCGAACAACCACCCTACGAGATACCTCTCAAAGTACATTCCACAACATGAGCTAAACCACTTCATAAAAGAACAACATGAAACCATAAGAAAAAAATACAGCACATAAAAAACTATCCCTGGAGGATATACCTCTCACAAGTGAGAAAGAAAAAATATAAAATAAGAAAAATCCATATAATAAATTGAAAGGATCTACAAACACCAAATAAACAACGTTACAAGAGAAGAGTGTAGCATCAAATAGCTTGAGGTATTTTTCACGTATCAATAACTCATCATCCCAAGTACTCTCATCCATGCCAATGTACCACCACAAGACACAAACCAATTGGATTAAACGCCATGAAACACCATATCCTTGTAGTCCTGGATCTTTAGATGCTGCTCCTCAAAGTTCTCATCATCATCAACATCGATCTCACCCAAATCGATGACATGAGAGTCATCATGAAGGTAACAATGGTGTAGTGAAATGTGAAAAACATGATGTATATAGATCATCAATGGGGTATGTTCTACCTAATATTCCATGTCTCTAGTATGAGCCAACACCTCAAAAGGACCCAAAAACTGAGGAGAAAGCTTACCCACATAATAAAACATTTGATTCCCACAACGGGGAGTGACCGTCACAAATATGTTATCCCGAACATTAAACTCCAGTGGTATATTCCAATGATCTAAGCTAGATTTTTGATGATCTTATAGTACTTTAATCCTCTCTCAAATCACCTATAGTATATCCATTGGGTTCTATACTAGTTCCTGCCGGAGAATTACTGACTCTCAAACCAGAGTTCATCACAACGGAGAATGGAAGGGTCATCCTTACAAGACATCAAATGGATCCAAACTGATGGTGTAATGAAATCTATATTTTTATGTGAACTCTACCTTTGCTAGGTGCCTCATAAAATAATCAATAAAATCCAAGGCCCAAGAGTGCCACATGGATTTATGTGTCTACACAGTCTGCTCTATTTGACTGTTCATCTGCAGATGATAATTAGTACTAAGGAATAGTTAAAAACCAATATCATAATGGAGACCTACCTACACTATGGATGTAAAACAAGTATCTCAATCATAAATTATCGTCCTTAGGACTCTATGGAATTACACCACCTCTTCCATATATTAACTCGACAAAACCTCCATTGAGATCAACTGGTTGATTTCTATGAAGTGGGGTGATTTTTTAAAATGATCCAATACCACCCATATAATATAATAGCCTCATTGATCTCAAGGAAAAATACTAATATAGTCTATCAGTATGTCCCCTTACTTCCATTGAGGAACATTGAATAGCAGGAACAAACAAATAGGTATGCGGTGCTTTGCCTTTAGCTCTTACCAGACCAAATATTGAGGCAGAAACTCTGAAACAGCATGCATCAATGCATGCCACAAAAACTGACCTCTCATATTTTGGCACATCATTGTTAGGCCAGGATGAACCACTAAGGTTTAAATATGGAACTCTCTGAGAAATTTCTAATGTGAAAACAAGGGAACAAAAATCCTTTACTAAAAAACACTTTGTGTTGTTCATCACCAAACAAACATTCCAGCACCTCACGACAAACAACATGGTCTCTCTAGAAATACACCACAAAATTTACCACATAATAATATTATTCATATGTCACTAGAGATTGATACACATTCATCTCAAAAATAAAACCACTACACCAAACTTCTCCAATATATAATTATAATGATTAATGCTCTTTTATCACTCTCTATAAATCACCTAATTCATGCACTACATCATTGTGAGACTTCCTGCTCAACACGTCGTCCATAACATTCCCCTTTCTAGGAGTATATGTAATTTGAAAATAATATTATTGTAATAACTCTATCCACAGAGGGTATATCATGTTCAATTCATGCTGGGAGAAAATTTAACTCAGGCTCTTATCATCGGTGAAGGCCAAAAAACACTCACCAGTGAGGCAATTTTCCCACACATTAAAGGAAAAAACCAATTCTATTAACATGATATCATGGGTGGAAGAGTTAATTTTAAGTGGATGCAACTGCTAAGACCCATAAGAAATGACTGATCTTTGCTGCTTCAATACACAACCAAACCTCATAGGTAAATCATTACCGAAAACTTCAAAATGAACTACTTTTACTGACGGTCAATGAACATAATTGCTGACCATATTCTTTTTTCAGATACTTGAAATCTAAATAAAACTGATTAGTCAACATGAATGCATGATATTTTTTGATCATGATGTCATAGTATTCTCTACCTGAGAGAAATTGGATACGAACCTCTTGTAATAGCTTGTAATTCCAATGAATGTTATCACTTCTAACACTTCCTTGGGATCTTCAAATACACAAAATCTTCTATCATTTATAGATCCATGAATAATCTCTTTTGAGAACCAAATAACCCATGAAATTTAATTATTCAACCCATAACATACACTTACCCAACATTTCAAATGGATGTTGATGACAATGACATCCCAAAACTGTATGCAGATGCACTGCAAGCACCTCCTTGGATGTGGAGTACACAATGATGTTTTCAATGAAGACCACCGTGAAATTATGTAGGATATCCTATAACAATGTGTTCAGTAACCCCATGAAAACTTCTGGGGAATTCATCATACCAATCATAATCACAATGAACTCGTAATTCCCAATGACAACAATGGATTGTATCCTTTGAGATATCCGTAACTTTCACAAGCATATAATGATATCCTGAACACTAATATATCATTGAGAACCTACATGAAACATTCAGTTGATCAAAAAAATCATCCATCTATTGAAGAGTATAATGGTTCTTCATGGTCACATGATTCAAGTGATGATTGTTGACACACAACTGCACACATTCATTAGCCTTCTTCACGAACCAAACTACTTCACCTCATGGTAAAATTCTTAGTTAATGAAACATTACCTCAACAAGCCATAAAATTTTATGCAAACCTCTCTAAACTCATAAGGCACAATCCTATATGGATACAAAGATATATGATCCATTTCTATCTATATAATGATCGCAAACATGATCTCTTGTTGATGGGGTAACACCACAACCTCTTCTAGAAAGACATCAGGGTACTCTCCCATGACCTTCGGAAATATTGATGGTTGATCCACATATGAACTAAAGAAAATCTTATCCATAAATGTTGATAATTATGGAACATGAATTTACTCATGTGAGGGTCTCGATCACCAATAAACTATTTTGTATCTCCATCAGCATCGATGGATACCACTGAACACTAAAAGAAATCCACAATATCCTACACTAAATAAAACCAATCCATGGTAAGGATTAAATAATATGGTTCTATTAAAAACATATAAAATATCCCCAAGAGTGGTGATATCCCAAAACTATCGCATAGTCTATACATACTTCAAACAACCCATCTCGGCCTCCAACTTGTGTAGTTAATGCAAATGAAACCATAAGCCTCAACACCTCAAATCCCAAGGTAAGCACAACGAAAGATGTTATGAAGGAGTGTGTCAATTCTGAACCAAATAAGGAATAAAACCATGCAAAAAACATCAGAAAGGTACCTTGAATGATGTCTGGCTCACCTAGTGCTAGTGATTTATACACATGATGTTTTCCACAACATACTCTATGGCCTCTCTAACCCTACTGATGCCCATCTCCATGGTCATTATCTACTTTCTAAGTACATAGAGCATCTCCAGGATATACTCTACCTGGCCTATATTCTATCTGTTGATCCAAAACTGGTGCAACGTACTGCTACTCCTTCGAACAGAACTTACTCAATGGAGGAACTTGAAGAGAAACATCTATGACATGATGATGACTCTAGAATTTCGGGAACTCATGGGACATATGACCTCCGACTCCACAAGAAAAAAATAACATTATACCTTGGCATCTATGTGAGTGATTATGCCCCTAAAGAAATGAGATATTGAGGTCCTGGACTTACACTCAGATGATTAGAAACTCTTATTCCCTGAAACGGGTGATTCCTGAATGGGTACCGTACTTTTTGAGGAAATATGATGACTCCCCTCTCATAACTATCCAGTTCAGGATAACATCCTCATGATGAAATTCACCCTTTCCTGCAACATGAGATATGTCATCAGCAGAAATGGGGTATCCTGGAGCAGTATCTATTGATGTAATGACCCATCAAAATGCCTCTCCTTAACCTCTTCATCTAGAAAAAGTACAAATCACATTGTATAAAATTCCTAAAATAGATATTTAACTCTCACAAACTGTCTATTTTCTCCCGTTGTTAGGAATATCCTTGAGATTGGTCACCATTATAGTGGAGGAAATTAACTCGGCCGTTACATGGTCTCAAAACATCTCCCATAAGACTGTCGACTACCCCCATTCCCAAAGGAATAAGAACCTCCACTATGTCACTAGCCCACTCAACATCATCAAACATAATGATACAAATTATAATTTCATGTAAAGATTGAACAAAAGGCTGTATCAATCTCCTCCGACTAGTATCCTATGTATACATCTCAAATAGATCCGTCATAATTCTATGGACTCTAGAACTGAAATACCTGATGTGTCCTCCAACATGTGTCTTTGTTGACCACCAATACTCTTTGGTGATCCATCAGTTCATCCTTTTAGACATATTCTACATGAACCTGATGAGTATGTTGATATGGATCCATACCTGCAGAAGGATATATAGCTAGATCTCATAAAACTAGATTATGTAAGACTTTAATATTAATTAATTGTTTTCAGTAATTCATTTTATATTAACCTATACCATGTTATACCCATTAAAACATAGGAAAAAATAAGACTGATACATGATCCTTTCAATGATCTATACTCTAGAAAATGTATCACCTTATATAGTAGCAACAAAAAATAGGAATGTTTGTGCATCAGATCACATGGATCCCTAAACACACATGTCTCATCCAGTATCCTGTGTTTATAGCTCATTCTCATCATATCTGACATTGTATCCCTACCAACCCATGAATCCTCACCTATTACAAACTAAAAACTATATAATATCCCTCAACCGTACCTCTGATACCACAATGTCATGATCCCCTCATCTCATTGTGTACCACTTATGGGATGGCAATGGTTTAAGAGATATAGTGACCCCAGATTCCCGCCTCCACTAGACCCCAGGTTGGGGACATGCACCGAGGATATGGTAAACACACATATAATAAGCTTTAACCTCTAAGAAAACACATGTGAAAGATAGATATATGATATAAACAAAACAATCTATTTCTCATACTATACTATAAATGAAAACCTAAGTACTCATATGTAAGGTCAAGAAAGAACTACAACAACCGAAATGGAATACTGTAAGTACCAAGGGAATGTAAAATGACCACAACCACAAAGCCCAAACAACTCCTAAAAACCCTATGATAAGGGTAACTGGACTTATCTTCATCATACTCCAAAAGAATTAAAAAATAGTTTATATGATGTATGGTGATTATAACGATATACTAAACAGGATCTCCCTCAGAACCTCTTTTGTTAAAGAAAATAAATCATGATATAGTGAACAAAAAGTGAAACTAACTCATCACGTAAATAGGACTACTATGTTCCCAACCTCCCCATGGATAATCTGATCAAGTATCACATACAAGATATATAATATAATAATTAATGTCAAGGGTTTCATTCTACCACTTCTCCACTAGTTGTCAACATTTCCCCAATGTCGCACGTCCTGAGCATCTCTCTTCAAAAAGGCAAGCCCAAATGTACATAGTTCAAGCACCACAATATACAGCTCGTGAAACACACCCACACATCCGCACAACCAAAAGTAAATAGGTAGTTTTCAAGAGCCACCATATCCTGCATAACATTTATCAGAAATTGATTATTTTACCTCAAGCCATCACAACCCATACACAATGTACGTATCCTCAATGCATTACAACCTATACACGTTATACCAATAGTAGAACATAGGAAAATACATACATAATATATGTTTGTGAAATAACCGTAATCCATTATATACCTCTACACACATATATGGGAATAACTATCCACCATGTATACCCACACTTGTAACTGCCAATAGAAGAGATCAGAGCCAAAGTTGGTAGTCGGTCATCCATCCTCCAACCAATATGTTGGGGACCCCCCCCCCCCCCACCCCCCCACGAGGATCAGTATCCCCAGGGTGTCAGTTTCACTAACCAACATGCGGGAGTAGCATATAGAAATATAAAATGTACATGATATAATATAGATCAGAACCACAATACGGGTATAACCTAGTCTTAGACTCAACTATAGCTACTGCCTCTCTAATTTCTGGCTCCCTAGGTTAAGACTTGATATCATATAAGAACAAAAACATTTAAAGAGCCAAATTCAATTAAATTATCCCTTTTTTATCTGTTTTACATTATGATAATTAAATTTTTACCTATAATTCAGCATCATCAGTTTCTAAAATTCATTACATTAGCACCACAAAAATGTTCCTTGCCTAGCAGGTATAACTAAACCGGGTCCAAGGATTCTTAGAAATTATAACATTAATATTTAATCCCATCAATATTCAAACTTATGGGATAAATATAATTCACTAATTCAGAAACAAAATTATACCATTCCATATTTGTAGTTATTTTAAGGAAATATTATAATATATGAAACATAAGAGTATCAACATGGTGAGTAGATGAAGTACCCGTCCTGTATTTTCCACCTATAGTAGGAGTGTAAACCCATCCATACTCAATAAGCTAAACATGGAAAGAACATTACATTCCCCATGGGTCTTCTACACTTTTAGAAGGAGGGTAAGCAAGACCATCTACCGCATGCAGTGCTGACAGTAAAATAGGTAAACAAACAACACATTCAATATGTATAGAACTTGAATATCAAAAGGTAATCTCATCTTCAACACATTCCATCAGCTCTAGTGTCCTCCCCAAAACCCATATGCATATACTAGTACATATCTCCACTCTAGGATTCGACCAATGACTCAACCACTGTGCCTCCCTACATCACGTACAACAACATCATTCTTTTCTCATCTATCCCAGGATCACATCACAATACAAGCAGTAGGAAACAAACATAGGAATCAGGCTCATGGCCCAAAGCAATGCATTCATCCTTCCCACACAAAAAGCTCTAACAGATCCAAATCATGATGTACATGGACTATGAAAGACATAAGGTAACAAACACACCATAACGTATTACATTTAATACACAATTATTTTTTTATTCCATCTCTAATTATATTATTCAATTAAAAATGCAATAATGTATCCATTCCATTATCATCAAATCAAAAAAATGATAACCAGATTCATTAGCATGTTTCATTAATACATTATCCAATAAAATTACAATTAATACCACTTTTATATTATTTACATATTTTTGTAATGAATAAAATAAATAGATATAACACTATCTAGAAAATCAAGAGGCAATGGCATCTCTATGTAATCGATTACAATTATTTAATCCCGTTCAATTTTTTATTATGTTAATTTCATTGTGATCCAATGGGTTAAATAAGGATAACATTTCAGTTTTTAATGTATAAAATAAATAATAAATTAATGACCTAACTAAAATGGTCAATGATATTCTTCACACAATAATGGGTCATACAACAGATCATGATAACCTCTCCCGTAATGATTAAATCCACCTGAGGATGCCACGACACTACCGCTCCAACCAACAACCGAGATATCTTCATTGGAAACATGGATGTCACATGCCATCACATGAAAAGGGGAAACATGAGGAAATATATTGAGGAACCTTGAATAACAGAAGTAGAGAATACATTATATTGATGATGAATAGACACTTCTTGGTTGCATCACAACATGCAGTGCACCTACAGTAGGTAAAATCAAATTAGAACATGATCCAAGGATTGTAGTTCGATCACATGACTCCTATAAGAAGAATATCACTAGGAATACCAATCTAATGAAAAAAATAAGGATGAACAAGGGAGGAAGGTATGCCGACCATTTAAAATTGTAAATTAAGGAGTAGTTTAGATTATCAATTAAATGTACATCAGGTTAAGATTATGTGTTTTGACCAAGAAATGGAACCCAACCCAGAGGGAAACATAGATAGAGGTCTTGGGGTTTGAATTAGAATTAATTACATTTAAATGTGGAATTGAATGTGTTTTACATCATAGATAATGTCAAAGTGGTGAAATAATAAGATGATGGAAATACTGTTCACAACCCACAATTGGATGGCTCTTTGTTTTGCAACATTGTTCAACCTACTATTAGATGAATCACTATTCTTGAAACATTATTTGACCGACTGTTGGGTGATTCAAAATTTATGAAAAAATTTTTAACTGAAAATTGGTTGACTCATTATTCTGGAAACACTGTTCAACCTACTATTAGGAGGCTAACCTTGTTAAATACATTGTTCAACCAACTGTTGGATGACTCACCATTCTAGAAAAACTATTCAAACTACCATTGTATGACTCACTATTCTATAATCTATTTTCAACTATCCATTGGAAATTTCACCACTTTGGAAACATTGTTGAACCAACCATTGGATGACTCAACGTTTTGAAAACATTATTAAACCTACTATTTGACAATTCACCATTCGGAAAACACTATTCTACCTACCATTGGAAGGCTCGCAATTCTGAAAACACTATTCAAACTACTGTTGGGAAACTCACTGTTCTGAAATACTATTCACAAAACTAGAAATTCTTATGTGTCAAAATAAGTCACCTAGACCTCTTGGAACACCTAAAACACCATATTTTTATATTGGAATAGAGTGGAGAGTTCCGAGCCATTAAAATATTCCACATTATATTGATCCAAATAATGGGGTTATGAGAAACAATTACACAACAACTTTGATATAGTAAGCCGTATGAAAGAACACATGGAGATATTTTTTTCATAGGATGGAAAAAATATGAAAATGGTTGTCCCATAATCATAATAAAATCATATCATATTGCTGATACTGAAGTTATTAATTTTTTATGATAACAATATAGGAAAAGGATGTATAAGTAGAAATGAACCTACAATAATTGATAAAACAATTACCTCTTCTTAGGTGGGCTTCCTTTGGATCTTTTCTTAGGGATATAAGAGTTTGATTTTTTGAAAACCAAGTCCTTCAGAACATAACAAACAATGTTTTTCGGAGGAATGGGTTGGTTTATTAAAGCTATAAGTTTCAATGTGGTGTGATTAACTAAGGTAGTGGTTTTCTTTTTATAATAGTGGTGACAGACAGTCTTGTAATCCTTTAAAATAATTAATTAATATAATTTTTGAAGATTTAAAATATATAAAAAGTGAGTTAATAAAATTATAAAATGAGTATGGGATAGAATAATCTAAACAAATGGTTTTCAGTGATGTTTAGCTAAGAATATTAACCATATCCTTTGCTATGAACCCTTAGTTGAACTCTTTACCTCTTACAACGACAACTTGGATTTTGTACTATTTAAGGTTATTATACATACAATAAAATTCCAAAACAATTCCAAATGGACCAATGGTAATATATATTACCTTATTATAGAATATTGGATTATTTTAATATATTTATGAATTTTACATCATTTAATACAATATTATTTATTTTAAAGTACCATTTATGCAAATTTTGACACTATTTGTTATTTGTTATATAAAAACCGTCAAAATAACAAGATATATTTAAAAAACAATTCTAATATATCAATAACATGTATACGGTATCTATAAAATATCTCGCTTATAATAATTATGTAACAATATATTTATTTTAATATTTTTTAAATTTTCGTTTATTTTATAATTCTAATAACTGAAATAATTACAACATCATCATTATGTCACCATTTAAATTAATTATTTTACTATAAAAAATTATAAATAAATTATCATGATGTATATAAAAAATTATCTTTTAAAATGACTACTTATAGTCCAATTTCTTATTCTTTTAATGCTATATTTAAAATGGTATACTTATTAAAAATCCATGTGTCATAATTTTGATGTATCTTTAAATAAAATACAATAACTTCTACCTTATCATCCAAGTGTCGTGAAATGATTATATTTTCAACACAAGGATGATTTTGGTCTTAAAAGACTCATCAAATAAATTTTTTTAAAGTGTAATATAATTTTTATAACATTTATAATATTATTTTTACCTTTAACAACCTGACATACCCTTAGTTGTGATAAATAAAAAATTACTAATATTATTATTCAAAATATCAAAAAAATTATGTTCATCATATTAGTCTACAAATATAATATTAATTACAACCATGTTTGTTGATTTTTCTAAATTAAATTTATAGAGGAGGAAAAATTAAGTTTAATGCTAATCCTGTAGACATGGAGAGAAGTCAGGTAAAAAGAACGTTCAAAAGGTCAAAATGTTTTTATACCTAATTTCAATATAAAAATGATTCCAATGAACTATATTGGATTACCATATGTATAATTAATCTATTTTGACATTAAAAATAAAAAATATATAATTATTATCTAATTGAAAAGGTTGTTTTTAACTAGAATATATTACTTGTCACCATTAATAAAAAACAAACCTTTCAGAAAAATAAAAAAAATTTACCCTATGATAATTATGAAATTGTAAATTCAAAAATAAAATTTAAATTTCATAAAAAAATTATATTATTTATGAAATTTATTTTTTTAATATATACAACATTAAAATTCTATAAAACCCAATATAATGAAAACTATTAAATAAAGAGACTCATGCACGTAACACAAGCTATCTCAATGTTTCATGCAAGAAAAGAGAATTAATATATTGAATTTATATGAAAAGAATGATTTTGTAAATTCATTGGGTGTTATATAAGAAATCCATAAATATTATTCTATCATCTCTCAAGGAACAATGTACATTCCTTAATATGGTAAAATTATTATTTAGAATAGGTCCCGGAGAGTATCTATTTCATATTCAGTTGAATCAATGAAAATTTTTTATATAAAAAATTAATTATAAGTGATGAAATGGGATATGTGTGTAAAAATTCCATTTATTAATTTAATGAATATACACATTATTATACGAAATAAATAATTCTATCCATTTATTAGTTTCATAATACATTTAATCATAGTTGATTTATATCTTTTTTTATGTTAATCATTACAATGAAGAGATTTTAATGGCATAGGGAAAATCTAATCCCTAATTCCCTACTCAACTATAAACGTCCCTTTATTTTGTGATGGTTGGATTAAGCATAAAATAAGTAACAATCATAAGATAGGTGGGCAATCTTGAAATCTTAATGCCCATTTAATTCCATTTATCCAACTCATTTCAATGAAGAATTTTTGACACACCAAAATGAATGGGTTTTAATAAAAAAATAAGAATAAGGGGCCATGAAAATATATGTTACATACCAATAAATACCGTTCGAGTAGAGGTATAAAACGTTTAGTGATGTAAATAAGTGCACGTGGAGTAATTAAATTAATGATTTTATTTCTAATTAATTAATTTCATGTTTAGGATATGAGACATGGAAGGTATGTTGTGGGACACAATGACAAAAATTATAATGAAATAACATTAGGGAAAAAAATATATAGAACACTAACCTCATGAATTGGATTGTCTAATAATACATTTTTGGGCTATGATTTTATCTATAATGAAGGAAATCAAATGAATAGAAAAAACCCTTGAAATTAGGTAGAGTTAGCTCACATGAAGTTTAATATTGATATATGATAAAAAATATTTAAAAGGGGAAGTGTAATCACATAAAAATGGAGGGATATCTAATATAACTGATAACAGAAAATAACATATCATGATAAGGTACTTATATAAAAACCTAATATATTTCTAGGGATAGATTAATCTTCTGATATGTGTAAGAGAAAGGGGAATGAATATTGGAATAATAAATAAGGATTGAAATGAAAATTTGGAATTTCACCCCTTTTAAATAAGTTATATATTTTGGTTGCAATATTTGGATAATATTTCACTAAATATGAATTTCCACTACTAAGGTGGATTTAACCATGTGGGCCAGGTTTGTGCTTTTCCAGACCTTGAATAGTTTGTACGACCACCTTTGTAATGTATTATAGACCTTAATCATGGGTATGAAACATCCAGAGTAGAGTTTGACCAATTGTGTTGTACCCTCTAGACCTACACACTTAGAAATATGGTTTCCACTATGTACCCATATCGTTTTGTAAAATAACGCCTCTATTGAAAATGATCCATATTCTATGGGCCTCATGGTCAATACTAATCATGTACCAATTGTGTTCCTCTTTATGTTTCTCTATAAATGGAGTGTTCGGATCTCAAAACATCCATTACTTATATGATTTCGTGATACAACTACCTTGACGGAAAAACTTCCAAAAATTATTTTAATGTGTTTCAACGCTAATATTTGCAATCTGAAGAACAGATAATTATTTAGACCATTTACAAAAATGAGAAAAAAAATTCCCTTCAACATTTCCACCTACGCAAGACACCTATGATTACAATGAATGATCATCAATATATACCACAACGATCTTCTCATATTATAAACTTCATATATAGATCCACCTAAGAAACATTAAATATTACTCATAGAAAAGATATATATTATACAGGGAGGTAAAATGGAAAAGAAGGGAAAACATGTGAGATATTAATTATCAAATAAACCCAAAATAGTCATAATGTTTTGATAAAATTTAAAAATCAATCCCCAACATATCATAGATCAAAAAAATGAATCATTCTATAATGATTCATAGTTCATAATAAATAAATAATAATGTAATCAAATTAATATTCAGAAGAGATCAAAATATTGGAATAAGACATCTGTTTATCCCATACTCATAATCATTGAAAATAATTTCCTTAGTGAAGGATCACTTCCAAGACTATTGTATTAGATTGGGTTCACTCAAAATAAATGTCCTTATTATCTCAAGAGTTATCCACAAGTAGATAATTAATTATATGTTTATATAATTATAGACCATCCCATCTCATTATTTTAATTTATTCATATATTTTCCACATGATATTAAATGATTCATCATATATAATTACCCAGGGTAGAGAAGTGAATTTCATAATAATTTTAACATTTTATCAAAGCATAACCCATATGAAGAAAACTAATTCTGAATAAATATCATAATCTTAAAAAAACCATACATATATAAAAATAACTATGGTTTCATTGGGTCATATTCCATTTAAATGATATATATCATTAATGGATATCTTTTTATATATAGATGACATTAAAAGATTATTTGAAATATTTATTGAGGAAAATAACCTTTTCATTTTGAACTCACATCCTAAAAATAAAGATATTTCCAAAATAATATTTAAATAATATTATTTAATTATATAATTGGAAACATGTAAAGGAATTTTAGAAACATTATGTGTTCATGATTGTGAGAAATTTCATTAATTTAGTCAAAGTTAAATTAAGATTCCTGTAACATTTTATTTTAAATGTCAAAAAAACAGGATCAAAAATTTAAATGAATTATCCATTTTAAAAATTATTTAAAAATTAAATCATTTATAGAAATGAATATAAAAATAATATTATAATAGTAACAAATTATTTAAAAAATTATAAAAAATTACATGGTAGAAAAATTATTTCAACCCGAAATGGAAATAATGTGAGATTTCCTTGAAAATATTTATTTGGTCTCTTCAGTAAATAATATGAGAAAATTGAAAATACAAAAAATAAAATTTAGAAATAAATATTGTAGAAAAATATTCATCAGATTCATAAAATGGTTTATCATGAAATTTTATCATTCTATACTTATTGACGAATAATCTTGGTATACATTGAGATTGTAGTTCATCTCCCTTACAAATATGGTAACATTTGAAACAAAACCTCATCAAGGTGTTATAATTATATGTATAAGTAAATCCTATTAAATTTTCATGAGTATAATAAAAAATGATATTCATCGTATGTATTTACACTAAATAAATGAAACATGTTCTAAAAATAGAATGTTTCTCAAAAAAAATAAAACAAGAAAAAAATACCCAATATCAAGTTACTGATTATTCAACAACTCTATAACCCAATTTATTTAAAATTATATATTGATTACATTTTAATAAAAAATTAATTTAGTTTCATAAAATATCATAAATAATCCACTTAAAACATTTCAACATATATTTATTAATTATTATATATTAAATTCACTACTTATTCTTGATAAATATTCTGTTTTTTCATAGAGGTTTTGGTTCTACAGTTTCTATAATTATAAAATCATCACGGTTCTATAGTATCAATAATATTAATCATTGTATATATATAATAAATATTCATTATTCATATAGTGAACCATTAAATGTAAAACAAATGCGAATTATAACATTGATGGGGATAGTATGTTGTGCAGACATGAAAATATGGGTTTTATTATTAAAAAGACTGTTCAAAAAACGGGAATAAATATTCATAATGATAAATTTAATAAAATATCATAATTTAGGTATATATTTATAAATACATCAATATTACCATCAATGTAAAGTTGTGATGAAAACTGAATTACACAAGTTCATGAATTTGTTATCTTTATGTAAGTACAAGCGATGTTTTAATTATTATATGATTAAAAGTATGTGGATAATTGTTATTACATTATAATAATGATTAAATATATTTCATATTCTAAAGTCACTATTTAATAACAGATAACATTTATTACGTATATGTAGAAGAAGATATGAATTTGGAAATGGTCAGATGAAAAATATAAAACTTTATTGAAAAGCATCTTTGGGATCTCAAAATATGAATTTAAGGGATGGTTATTTAAAAAGTCCATAAATCAAATGATGTAGTGAAAGAATTTTTAATAAAAATAGGGTTGTTATTTTCCATGGTAAAATGCTCAAAAAATTTATTACTGAAGTATGTCATGCATCATTTAATAAGTGAGAAGAGGGGCGCTTTTGGAAATACCGAAATCGTAAAATTTATATGAATTAATTTTAAAATAAGATATATTAAAATTGGATATAATTCAATTTTCAGATGATGAATATTCAAAATAATAACAGACAGGAAAAATAAACATGTTTTGGTTATGTTATTACATTCATTTCATAGTCTTAACCCACTTAAACATTTTTTGACCTTTAATAAAATAAAAATATTTTCAATCAATTTTGTGGTGAAGAAAGTTTACATAAAATGAAAATTGATGTATAAATGTAATATTAGTTAAATATTAATCCATATGAAATTATCATGGACTCTGATTCTTTTTTTTGTATTTTAATTCACTTAATAAAATATTTATTATTATAAATTGTTATGAATGCCATTTTTGAAAATACATGAAATATTATAATGTTTTATGTGCTTAACTCATGTAAAATTGTTCTAAAATGTTAGAGATTATATTTTAAGAAATATATAGTCTGAATATAATCATCCACTAAAATTAGTGGAAGTCTATATTTAATATCAATCCCAATATTTTTTAACCTCTTTGATAAACAATTCAAATCCTAAGAATTGTTAGGGATTTTAAATATTAAAGATTTATAATTTAAATTATAATGTAATAATTTTATCTAAAATATAATATTTAGACTTTTTAGACCATTAATAATGATATATTTCCACATTCAATATTTTTATGATTTTTAAACAATTTAATAAAATATATTTTAGAAAAATTATATTTATATCATAATTATAACTATTCACCTAATATGGATTCGAAAAAAACATGATTATAAATAAATTATAATTAAATAAGTTATCATATCTATAATATGTTATGTACATATTGATTTTTTTGGGAATTTCTAACACAAAAAAATTGTATTTTTTTAGTTTTTAAAATAATTTACATCATTTTAATATGGATTGCATAGACACTATGTTAGTGATGCATAAGAATTTAAGTGGAATATTTATTCACTAAAAATTAAAAATAAATTAAAATAATAAAACAATCTATTAAATTTGAAAAAAAAAATTATAACCAAAATTAACTGGTTTTTGTACCGATTCCAATATATTCTAGATATTTAAAAATGAAAATGAAATTTTTGTATTTATCATTCCATTGATATTTTTAATATCATAATCAAATATAAATGTAAAATAAGTCATATATTAGAATTTTAAATTATTATAGTTGATTACGACTCAAAAAATAAAATAAATACATTTTCTAAATTAATATAAATCCTTATAAGATTTTTTGAAACTTTCATTATCTTATATTATCATTAGTTGGGTAATAATAATATAATATTGTAGGAATTCCTAATGGAAAAAAATATATTGAAATATCCCTTAATAATAATTATTATTGTGATTAATATTGAATTCATTTTAAAAAATTCTATAAACCCAATTGATAGAATTTAATTTAAAATTATGTCCACAAAATGAGATGAATAACAACTTTTCGAAAAATGTTCTTTTTTGACCAAATGTGTTATCAGAAATATTTAAAATATAAATTTATTTCTATGAACATAATTGGATTATAAATAAGTGAAATAATGTTACATTGAAACCATAATAAAAAATGATAATTTTTGAAACAAAATATATCTATAAAAAAATTATTAATTTTAACTACTCATTGAAATTTGAAAATTTTCAAGAAATCATGAATCAAATATCACAAAATTAACAATAAAATTATTATTTAAATACTTATTTTACTTTTATAAAATAAATATCTAAAATTTTCATAATTAATTATTTTATTTTCTAGAAAACAATAAATGCCCTCTTTGGAGAAAATTTATTTTATAGAGTAGAATGGTTTTACTAATAATTCAGGTATTATTTGATATGTATTTTAAATGAATACTTATTTATTATAACAATAATATATATTTTATAATTTTTTATCTTAGGTTAATACCCACCAACTCTACTACAATGTTATCCCATTCATGAAATAATATTATTTTATTGTTCAATTTATATTGATGGTTTATTTTTTATGAACTATCATACATAGTGTTTTTTAAATATCAAGGTGTTACATATAAATTGAATATTTTCCACAGATATAGTCTTACCAGGGGTCCATGATGGTAATATTTATGTTTATATGTTAATAATGATTAATGTGATACTGTAATTGTTTTATGCAAGTATGATAATTTGTTAATTACAATGGAATAAGATTTTATTCTAAGTGTTATGTTTTTATGGAAAATAGATGAATTAACTAGTAATAAAGTTAAATATTTTTGAAGTAAAAATTATAATTCCATTATCTCTATTTCATATCAAGTGAAAAATCAATATAAATTATCCCTTGAAAAGAAAATTCATTTCAAAATCTCATATTATTTCATTATCTATATAAAAATTATACAAGAGATGATGTATCTTTTTAATAGTACTTGACACACACCCTAACACAACAAATTATGAGTTTGGTTTAAATTTTACAAATGATTATCTCAAGAACCATTCACACTATATGTGAATTTATAAATTTTTTTGTTTTTACATTCCTTTAATTCTTGGGTTTCATTGACATCTTATCTATTATTAGACAAAAGAATTTATTTTATAATTATTTAATTAAAATAAGGACACCATTTTTATTAAAAAAACTAGTTATGGTGAATGTTATGAAAAAGAAGTGTTGTAAGATATTATATATAATTTTATTCATTATGGGTACATTAAATGGCTAGAAAAATATAATTTGTGACTTATAAAAGCTATTATTTGGAAAAATATTTCATTGATAGTTGGGATATGGTAAAAATTTATTTAGGCTTTCTATTTTGAACAAAATGTGTAAGAAATATATATAGTAATTTCTTTCGCTTTTAAATATTAAATTTTTGTGGGATATTTTCTTTTATTATATTTATTTTCATATAAATGTGAAAAGAGGAATATTACATGGGGTGGAAGGTGTTGGAAATAATATTTTATATCAAAAGATAATTACAATTATAATTAATGATTATTGGGATTCTAAAATTATTGATTCATTGATTGATATTTTTATTTTATTTTTTTGCTTCTTTTTAAAATATTTAAATAAGTGATTTTCAAAATCAATTAGAAAATATTATACACATTCTATTACATTTGGGGAAACTATTTACTCCTACATTATTGGATTTCACAGTTCTTGTGAACATAAACGTCACTTGTGAAGTAATAACATGTAATCTAGTCCAATTCAAGAGGATGAATAAAATTTAGAATTACCAGAATAAATGGAAATGTGTTGACAGTCAGATATATCACATGTTGGAATGATAAAAATTCAGTAAAACATAAGATCTCTCCCACTAGATTGTATGAGAATTATTTTTGGGGACACATTTGTGAACAATAATTTTAAACCCCAATGAGTTTTTTACTATATGGTTTAACCAAAAAATAATAAATATTTTTATTTTTAGTGTGTGTAATTGATAATGAATATAATTTTTAAATTCATAGTTTTATTTGTTGTATTAATAGAGAAATAAATTTATTGTAAATATTTGAACTTTTCAAAAGTTATTTAATAAGACTTGTAAAATTAATAATGATCTATTTGGTGAATGGACAATATTTGATCTTGAAGAAAATATAATGGATTCACCTATATCTATAATTGTTTCTTGATACTCAATTAATTATTCTATTTATACAATAAGTCATATAGTTAATCCTTTATGTATTTCAGTCTTATATTCATTTTCCAATAATGGATACGTTATCTCATTTTGGGACACCTACCTCTCTGATGGAGTGGGAAAGACCTACTAATAAAAATTATGATATATTAAAATACCATTATGACTCATTACATGATTTTTTCAATAATATCATATTTATGTAAAATTTGATTATAATTTATTATTATGTATTATTTTTTATGTTATTTTACTAAAATCATTAGTATAATTATGTGAAATTATGTTCTCAGTTACTTTTAGTAATAAGGCACACATATAGTTATTAATGAGGTCTATTAACTAGTTAATGCTCCAATAAATATATATAGAATATGAATGTTTACATTTGATAATGAATTTAAACATTGTTATAGTGATTTAAGGTGAATGGAGAAATGTTTAGTAATTGTATGGATTTTTAGAAATTGATGATGGATATTACAATGGATTGTTTAAGTTTATAAACGAATTCATATAAACTTTTGGTATAAAATTTTTATTTTTAATGTTTTAATGGTGCGATAAATTTTCTTCAATCAAAATTTTCAATATATTATTTACATTTTTAAGATGTATAACTACATCATACAAAGATAAGTATGTTTGAAATAATAAATTCTTATTTGGATTAAAATTATTATGGGTTTACATTTTAATAATTCATTCAAACTTGTATGTCAACGTAAAAATATCTATAATGATACATTATAATTAAATTAGTTCAACTTTATACTAATGTTTTTACTATATTTTTTTCCAAAAAATTATTGTTAAATTAGAGGAATATATTCAATGGTATATATAGTTCATTGAAGGATATATTGAATATTTTAATGACCATTAAAAGTTGTCATATTTTATATTAATTTTATATACAGTTGTTCCACATTATTTTATTATTTTTGAACTTTAAAAAAAATCAATGAAAAACGATATTATACTCTTTTGAATAATATTATTTAAAATTAATGTATATTATACTATGTTGTTAGGTTTCTGTTCAATATTATAGGTATTTAAACAATTTTTATATGAAACAATATTTTATTAATATCATCCATGAGAGTTTTAGAAATCATCTATTCCTTAAAAAAATTTAATTTCTTCTTAACATGATCTAATTGATCTTTTAAATACATAGGTTTTGCAATAATGTTATTTGATAATAGGACTATTTTAAAGGAGTATAGTTATAATTTGATGAAAATTTCATCTAATTTGATAAGTGGTGGGGCATAGAATAAAATCTGACAATATATTCTATAAAGAACGATGTGGTGGACATCATTGTCATATAAAACAATCTATGGATATAGATTTATGTATGATGAAAAATAAAAATTTATTATTATTTTTTAAATTTATTACTGATGATTATATTTTATAAAAATATAATTTTATACCCATTAACAATTTTTTTTGTATATGCGTAACATCAAATATCATCATATTTAAAAAAAATACAAGGGAAAAGTGATTGGAGATCACTTAGGACCATGTGTGTTAGTTCTAGTCAATTACAATTCTTTTATTAGGAAATTATTCAGACCTTGATGTATGATTTGGATACATAAAAATGGATTGAGGTGATAACAATGATATTTATTTCTTTTGAATCGTTAATAATTTAATATTTTATATACCCAATAATTGAATGTCATTTTCCAAAGCAAGAAAATTAAATAATATTAGAATCTTGTTAAACCGATTTTAATAAAGTAAATCACCAAAAAGTCATCTCATAGTTAGCAGAAGAAAATATATCACCTAAAATGATTTGGAAGTGATAATGAACATAAATAGAGATACAATTTTTTTTACATATTACACCTGAACTAGGTTCATCCATGAATCATACAATGGTGATGCAGTGATATAATGTATTCCAAGTGAAAGCCGATTTTTATTAAATTTATAACGTTTGAAATAACTCTCTAGGGTTTCATCGTTAATTTTATTTAGCATTCAATACTCTAAAATTTTATAATGAAGACACTACCCCTTTGAATTTACCTAATCTATGAGAATCTATAATGTAGATTACACCAAAAGTGTATTTTTTATACACTTTTTTATTCAGGTGAGAAATCCAAAAACCATCTAATGAAATAGAAGCATCAATCACATTCTCTTCTCAATAAATTATAATAGACATACTAAATAGAGAATAATTTTTTCAACACATTTTTTATCTTTGTGAAGTGATAGAAATCCATTCATCCGTGACATAATCACCACATTTACCTCAACATGTATCTTGAATATATCATTATTAGGAAAATTAATAAAAATTGAATATAACAATTAATTTAATCCTCTCATAAATTGAAACCATGATAATACCTGAAATATATAAAATTTATACCCATGAATATTTATTTTAACTCTGTTATAGTGCAATGTGACTATCATTTTCATGGTGTGCCACCCAAATTCACACAAAAACAACAAATAAATCTTCATCAATATTAGGCTTCCAAACATCATTATTATCTACCTTATTGTATAATGAACCTAACATGTAAAAAAATTGTTTTAGATTCATCTATTTTTAAAATGCTGAAATAATAGGACAATTTATTTGGTATACGATCTATGGTGTAAGAATATATTCATATCTTTAGAGATATCATTTATGTGTAAAACCTACTGAAACTAATTTATCTTTACATTGTATAATAATTATTCCATGTTAAAAATGTTTCTTAATGGAGAATAATAATTATTTTTTAATGATTCACCTTCTAGCATGTATTGGATTATCACTTAATATGCATGGGGTTTGGGATTTAGTGATACCATTTCCCATGAGTCACACACATAGAAAAATATAATCATATATATAGGATCCAAAATGTGGCCTTATTCATGAAGGAATTTCAATTCAATAATAAAATATTTACACATAACTAGAATATGTTTTCTTGTGTATAGTAATTTCCTAGTGGGGTTGGTCAACATCTAGAGTGCATTAGATATTTTCAATGTTTACAGTTTTGTAAGGATGTCCATAGTTGTTATTTTAGAATGGAATCATTCTAATTAATGTATAGTAGGGACAAATTATTTAATAATAAATCATAGGTAAGAACACTCATACGATTGATTATATCTAGAATGGTTACCTAGTTTGGGGGATACCTCCTCTCAATATGGACATATTATAGTTTTTTGCGATAAAATGTCAAAAAAATCACAATATTTTTCCAAAATATTGAAAATAAGACATGCATTTCATGTAACATTGTTTATGAGAATATGTTTACAATGGTACCTATAGTTTAACTTAATTTGATAAGAAAGAGTGTTTCATGAGAGGGTCAAAACAAAGGGATTCAATGGGGATTCTACAATGGGCTTATTAGAGGTTTTTTAGAATTATAAAGGGTATGTGTCTCTCATATAAAACTCATAAAAACCCGATGTATGATAAAAATGGATTAGAGTTGAATAATAAATCTTCTTTGCATGAATATATATTTTTTATGAGGGAATATATATTATGTAAATTATGTGATCATATTTAATCATCATCATAGATATTTATCTACAAAAGGGGATAAAAATATTCTAGGAATGATATGGTTAAAATATGATACATATTGAGAAATATATTTAGATTTTTAAGGAAATAATACATTATGCGAGATGAAATATTAATGTAATGTGGGTTATATGAGACTTACTCAAATGATTTCAAATATATTGAATGGATTATATATTGTAATACATATGAAAATTCTCAAAAATATAATTTTGAATATATTTATTTGATCAAGAATTCATGAGTCACAAATTCAATGGTTTCCAGTGCGGATATGATTTCAAGTAAAACTTTTCATAATTTATACTATTTATCTATAAAATGGTAATCTAATAGGTTTTAATAAGACAATATGAACATAGAAGTAATAGATCATTCAATGTTATGTTTTTTTCTCTTTATATTGGGATTTTAATGAAGACATAATAAATATAGTTATGAAAACAAGGGGTTTTCATGATTCTCTTGACTTTGGATTAACTTTTTCCCATTGACAATGAATGATTTTTTCATTACATGCTGATTATGTTTTTTAAAATATATAATGGATTCATTCCTATATATATCATAAAATGGTGGTATGAAATATCAAATTTTGATTAATTTTATGATGTTTGAATTTTTTTCTCTTCATGTGCAAATAAAGAATAAATTGGCCTACCCTATCTTTATTTATTTGGTTCAGGTTCCAAATAGGATCTAGGGACCATTCATGAAAACAAATAAATCCCTCCATTTTCACAAAATATCCCCTTCATATTAATGCACTAAAAAATAAAATCATTGACATTAATGTGGAAGAAATAAAATTTTACCACACTTCATATATCATTATTTGTTGAAAAAATATATTCATTATTACCACAAACAAAAATCAACCTAAAACATCATATATCGATGATCATCCAATTATTCATACATATAACTAGGTTGTTCGAACTTCTCTATATGATACCACACATAGTAAGGGAATGGTATATGACCCTATAGAATTACTATTTTAGTGGATTGAACCATATATTTGAATGATGGTGAACCAACTAAGGTAATGTAAAGGATAACATCTACTAGCTTAATAACGACTTCTATATGAGTTTAAAGACATGTATTACATTTTTACCTTATAAGAAAACAATAATGCCCAAAAAACTATTTTAAAATTTATTCGTAGTAGATTATTATGAATATATATGCTATGAGACATGTCATCATGTATAATAATATGGTTCTGGTACATACATTATCAAATATTCACCAAGAAAAGAATAGTGTATCTCTAGGTTCTAAGACATTACCTCTATAGTACACCACTATGTACCCAACTAGTCCTCTAAATAGTTCACTATTCTTATTAAATTAGTTGTATTTTTTCATATTAGGAATGTTCATAGAAAAAAGGCATGTTGTTATAAGTTGTAACCAACTATTGATGAGTTTGATGATCATATATACATATTTGTGTTGAATTAAACTGTTCGGAACTCATAATTACACACCATACACCCCCCAAACATAATATTTGACCTCTTGAACATATATTATCAAGATACAATGATATTCAACATTCTCATTGTGGAGGCCAGGATTGGGATTGGGGATATCTATAATATAAAAGTAATCCCTTTCCTGGTGATATCTATAATGATCATCAAACAACAAAACACATATTAGAGGTTTTAGAATAAACAATTATGTTCAATAAAGTGGATTGTTTGGAACCGTGGGGGTAGTTTATGGAACAATATTATAACCCAAATGTCGAATTTTAGACTTGTATCGTGATATACCTATGTATAAAAAAACTAAAATAGCATGGAGAGTTAATCAGTTCCCAAGACACTATACATGAGGCTAGAAAAGTTCTTACTTATTCATCCAAGAGCTTGGAAAGTACATTGTGGGGCAGGTATATGTGACTGAAATGAAAACATTAAATCCATGGTTGTAATAGGTCATAGTTTTCTTCCTTGGTGGGAGGTTTCTATCAGTCATGGATTCATATATGGGGTTGTTTCTTGGAACCATAATAAATGTGGTGAAAATGGAATAAGGGAAACAATTCAATCTCATCATCCACATCCTGGTGAAGATCTATGATCTTATACCTAAATAAAAATGTAGCAAGATGCCACTATATATCTATAGAACATAAAATTATAAAATAAATTGGTCATAGAGAATCTATTTTCTTTGATTTTCAGAGCACCATATGCCCTCTAAGTACAAACATACATCCATTGCATCTGAACCTATTCTAATTATATCCTTCAGGGGTTGAGAAGTTTGGATTGTCCACTATAATGTAGTTATATCAATGATTTAAATTTATTAAATTTAATTATCTAATAAAGATAAATAATATTTATGAAAATGATTTCATCAAAGATGCATAATACATTATAAAATTTAATAATGTATTGTTTGATATATGCATTGATAACATTAATTTCCAATCCAAATAATATGTTTCGATTAATGAAATTGTTCCAATACCGCCAAGGGATCACTATTTAGGTATACACTAATGTCCTTTATGGACCCCACTTGATAATTTTTCCAATTATCTAATGGGTACTCGTCTGGGAGTGAACCAGTGTCTTCTTCAGGTTGTATGTGGTAAAGTACCTCGAATTTTTGTCTAAGATTATGCCCAAATATTGATAATGGTACATCATAGAGAATTTGTAATACAAATTTTCTAATGTATAGAGACATCTAAGTAAGAACATGGGTGGAATAGGGAGTAAAAATTCATAATTATAGGAACTGAAAAGAAAAGTAAGAGCACAACTGCTAATGTGATAGTCATTCATGATAATTTGAGGTCATAAAAATAACTCAAGGGGAATACATAGGGAAATTTACTACTATGTATGATTAATATATGAGAAATTAGTTATAAAATATTTTAATATAATAAATAAAATCAATGTAAACTCATAGTATAGAACTAGGAAATCAAGTGTGATCAATTAGGGAGAAACTAGAAGACAAACCCATCCCAATATCATATAAGGCATGAGATGAGAAAAGGATTCTCCTCACTAAAAAGATATTATGGGGACTGATGCAATCAATTTATTAGTACCATATTCAAATAATGTTCCTAATGCCACGTTAGTTGTCTCCCAGATGAAACCCACACCCAATATTAATGACCTAGATTCACTAGTGTATTATTTGGAAAAAGAATGAATCAGCACAAATCATGTGATAGAGTTTGTTGATGGCCCATTGGAAATTTATCCACATAAAGATGTGGTTAAGATAGAGTAATTGATTAATATAGTTTCGACAAATAGTGTGTTTAATCTATATTGGATGGTTATTATGTCCCAAATACTAATAATTCCTATGAAATCTCACCAAACAACAAATATACAATGTACTACAACTATAATGGTATAAGTTTTTTACATTAAGAAAAAAAACATAATTTGTTCATATTGAATAATAATCATATATTAAGGAAACAATGCGATAAATCATCTCTTCTATAATAAAGAATATATGTTTTTAACGACCTATGAACCCATGAGATGGTATGAGTATCCCCTTACATCGTGGGTTTCTCGGTGGTTCGAGTGGTTTCCCCCTATTTCATTTTGAGTATCACAAAACACATATGTTTTGTAATTTTTATAGCACAAATAGAGGTTGAAATTTTACCATCCATTAGGATGAAATCGTAAACAAAATCGCTCTTCACATTTAATTATCTTTAATTGTTTTTAAAACTAATCTATATATCATATTGTTGTGAAATAATTCCCAATCAAGGAACTGTTGGAACCAGGTTCTTCAAAGCATGATTTGGTGTATGGTTTGTGTTTGTTGTCAATCCTCAGTGGAAGTTCCGAATGTGTTCCAGCAAAGTGATCATACAGTTCAAGCAGACAACAGTTTTGAAGGTGGCGCTGTTTCCCAGTGTTTGCCAAATTTTTGGGCCTCAAAATCGGAAAATGAAGACATGGATTGTCTGCAAAAAGAGGTTCGCAGAAAAAGGAAGTGGTGCGCGAAATTTTAGAGACTTGCGCGAAATACTTATGTTAGGCGCGAAAAAACAGCGGGATGCGCGAAATAGGGGATCAAGTTTTTTCGCGCAAATAGTGTTTCGAAATCAGTTCGGTGAAAAATGGAAAAGGCATGGGCTGCACGGAAAATAAGGTTTGTGCGCGAAATAATTAAGCTGGGCGAAAGATTACGCGCCAGATGAGAGGTTTTCCGCGCCGAAGGGGATTTTTGCGCGCAGTGGTCTCAGTCGCCTATAAATATGAGGTGACCCCCTTCATTCGGGTAGTTGGAAGACTTAGAGAAGATCCGAGGTCTGATTCGCGAAAAAGGATCGCGTAAAGGAGCTTGCGCGAAATATTTGGAGTTGCGCGAAAAAGGGGAGTTTTGCGCGAAATATTTTTCCGCGCCAAAAGAAAATGTTGCACGCAATAGGATGATTTTGCGCGCAAATGGTTGATGTTTCGCATATTTCTCAGTAAGGTTTGTCTGCACGTTTTGGTTATCCAGTTCAGTGGTTCTGTGCGTTCTAGTGCATCTCTTCCGGACTTCGATGCAAGCAGAGTCTCGTGCTGAGCAGAGGCAAAGACTTCAATGCAAACTTATTGAAGAGACCTTCACGTCTATAAACTGAGTGAGACTTCACCAACGGCAGTGAGCCAGGGGGAGTCAACGGGAGTGACCCGAGGGAAGCAGTGAGCTATCCCTAAACCTTATGTAAAGGCAGTGAGCCTGGGAAAGAGTGTCTGTACCCGAACTTTTGTATCCGCTGCTAGTGAAGCATAGTGGATTTAGGTACGACCGACAATCTGTCGGCGTATGCTCCTTGGACGTAGCCCTTAGTGGTGAACCAAGTAAAAATTGTTGTGTCATCTCTCTGCATGTGAATGTTTAATTGCTGATCATATCCTTCATACAGGTTTAAGAAGTTCCTGCCAACGTGGGAACAAGATCCACAACTTTAAGAAGAAAAAGTTGCCACCCTGATTCACCCCTCCCCTCTCAGGGTGTCCCGGGGTCCTTCAAGTGGTATCAGAGCGAGGTTGCTGGTCTTGAATCTGTCCTTTGTCGCCATGGAGAATGCAGCCAATGTGAGGGGAGTCCCTCTCTTTGATGGAAATAATTTTCAGATCTGGAAGAATAGGATGCGATCTCATCTAAGATCTCTTGTAATGGAAGTTTTGTTTTCTATTTTGCAAGGAATACAAGTCACTGATCAAACAGGACTGGCTATGACTGACACAGACAGGAAAATTCTTGATGCAGATGCTAAAGCTCAAAATGCACTCACCGCAGCTCTTTCTGATCAGATATATCTAAAGGTGATGAGTTGCACTTCAGCAAAGTCTATGTGGGATAAACTTGAAAACATTTATGAAGGAGATACCAAGGTAAAGGAGGCAAAACTTCAGGTTTTACATAACAGGTTTGACGACCTAAAGATGCATCCCAATGAAAATGCAGATTCATTTTTTAATCGAATTACTGAAGTAGTGGGAGCAATTCGAGGTCTTGGAGAAGAAATCAAAGACATTGATATCGTTAAGAAAATATTGAGAAGACTTCCTCCCGTGTACAATGCAAAGGTGTCAGCCCTCGAAGAAAGAGATCTATCCAAACTTTCTCTGGATGATTTGTTAAGTAGTTTAGTGGCATATGAGATGAGAGTCAAACCTGAAGATGCCACGACTCGCGTGAGCAAAGAAATGGCATTCAAAGCCATGGACAAACTGAAAATTTCAGAAGATAGTAGTGGTGATGATGACGCAGAAAAAGAAATTCTTTCCCTCATCGCGAAGAAGCTGAAAAAGGGTAAAGGTAAATTTAGAGGTAAGTTACCTCTTGCATGTTTCCGTTGTGGAAGAGTTGGGCACATTGCCTCTCAGTGCCAAAGAAAGTTGGATAATGATGAGAGCGAAGCTGAAGACATTGAAAAGCCTCAGAAAAGGTTTTTCAAAAAGGGTGATTTCAAATCTGGAAAGAAAATGCAGAGGAAGAGCTTTGTCTGTGAGGAAGAAGATGATGATATTGAATTCTGTGAGGAAGAAGAACCAGAATTTAAAACTGAAAAACATGCTTCCATGATGGCTACCACTGAAATGTCAGATTCTTCAATCAATAAAGGCATAGATAATCAGAGTACTGCCCTTGATAATCCAAAGGTTCAAATTAAGGATGCTTTCTCCAAGATTGAGAGTAAATGTAAGAAATGTAATAAGTGGAAGGAAATGGTCAAAGAGTCATCAGAATATGTTGATGAACTTGAAGCTGAAATTGAACGTCTGGAAGAGTTTGTGAAAGTTCAGTCTAAAATCATTGAAAGCAATGATGTTGTATTGGATCTTAAGATAAGAATTGAAGAGCAGGGAAAGGTCATCAATGACCTCACCTCAAGACTGGAAGAAAAGTCCAAGACTACTGAGGGTCTTGAGGAGGAAATTGTTACTCTTAGGAGTAAACTTGAGACCGAATCTTTTTCAAAAGAATCAAGGAAGAAAATACAACCTAGAAGATTCTCAGATGCTGAATTATTGGCAAGAGCCAAATGTGGTTCTGATGGAGTTGAAAAAATCTTGAGCGTTCAAAGACCCGCCTGCATGGGAAAGCGTGGAATTGGATGTGAAGCTGAGACATCAACTGCTGGAAATAAAGAAATTCAAAAGAAAGACAAAACGAAGGTTGAACATGTTGAAACATTTTCTGAAGTGCTAAAAAAGGAACCCTCAATCCAAACTAGAAGGATAACTGACAATTACCATCAAACATTTAGAAATGATAGGCAGTTCAACTACTCTCACAGGGATGAAGGTATGAGGAGAAATTCAGGTGTGAAGGCATTCCCTCACATGAAGTGTCAATTCTGTGGCTATCTGGGTCATACTATGTCATATTGCGAAGAGGCAAGGAGTTACTTTAATGGAGAAGATCTGGGAAATCAACAAAGGAGACCGATTTCATATCCTCCATCTTATAGAAGAAATATCTTCTATGGTTACTGTTTTAAATGTTCTAACTTTGGCCATAAAGCTATGTTTTGCAGGCAGCGGTATGACAAGAGAAATTCATACAACACCCAAAGACGGGACAGGTTTCATCCTCCTGATGATGTTGTTCTCACAAATAGTTTTTCTCTTCTGGAAGAAGATTATGGGTATGAAGACTCAGATTATGTGGAAGAAAGTTTTAAAAGGCCATCAGTGTCTTATGCTCAATCCAATATCTCATGGAAAGAAAAGAAGAAAATCGAGAAATCCAATCTTGCGGAAGTAGCCCTCAAAGCTACAAAGAGTAGCAGCACCTGGATTCTTGATAGTGGATGTTCTTCCCATATGACAGGAAATGCTGACCTTCTGAAGAACATTGAAAAGAAGGTTGATGGAACAGTACGGTTTGGTAACGATGGTGCTTTGAAGATTAAAGGAAGTGGGAATACTGCTCTCGCCAACGGAGAGCTGAAAAAGACTGAAGTTCTTTATGTGGACGGTCTACGCCATAATCTCCTCAGTGTAAGTCAACTCTGTGACTCAGGGCTCATAGTAACCTTCAATCAAAAAGGCTGCACTATAAAAGGAAAAACAGGGAATTCTCTTATGAAATGTTGTAGAACAGATGGAAACTTATATCAGGTGGACAACAAAGTGAACTCTTGTTACTTATCTGTTGACGAAGAAAACAATTTATGGCATCGAAGGCTGGGGCACATTAACCAACAAGACATGGAAAAGATATCTAAGCTGAAGATAGTCATGGATATTCCCATTCTAAAACGCGAACGGGAAAAATCTTGTGATGCCTGTATTCGTGGGAAGCTGGTCTGTAATTCGTATCGTCCAAAGAAGAAAAGGGCATCACATCTTCTTGATCTCATTCACACTGATGTATGTGGCCCAATAAATGTTGCTGGAACCTATGGAGAGAGGTACTTCGTCCTTTTCATTGATGATTATAGTAGAATGGCTTGTGTAATGGTGATTCACAGGAAGCGACAAGTACTTGATTGCATGAAAACTTATCGCCGAATTGCCGAGAATGACACTGGACGGTCAATAAAAGTCCTACGATCGGACAATGGAGGGGAATACACATCCATTGAGTTTGAAAACTATCTAGAGAAACATGGAATACAGCATGAGGTAGCTGCTGTGAGAACTCCACAACAAAATGGAGTTGTTGAGCGTCGAAATCGACAGGTCAACAATATGGCCAGGACTATGTTGATTGAGAGTGGTATCTCTCGCCATTACTGGAAGGAGGCTGTTGAAGCTGCAGTTCACATTCAGAATCGAACAGGGCTCTACATGGGAGAAACGAAGACACCGTACGAATTATGGCATGGAAGGAAGCCTTCCTTGAAATACTTTCGGGTTTTTGGAAGCAAATGTTTCATCCGGAATAAAGAAGGAAACCAAGGAAAGTATGGTGACAATGCTGATGAAGGAATTTTTCTTGGGTATCCAATGAACAGTAAAGCTTACAAGTGTTTCAATAAACGCTTGGGGAAGATTGTGGTAAGCAGTGATGTTAAGATAATTGAAGAGAAAACCACAAATGCTTCAAGAACGCCATATGCGGATGTGATGGACAATCAGGAAGAAAGTGAACGTGAAGAAAACACAAACACAGAGATAGAGGAAGTTGTTCAAAACTCTCAGCAGTCACATCATGATGTTGACTCAGAAGAAGAATCAGAAGAAGACCCTATAGCTGAAAAGAATGCTACTGAATCGCTCAGGAGAAACCGAAGAGCTGAGATTGATCCATCCAACATAATTGGGGACATGAATGCACCCACTCAAACAAGGAGGATGAGAAATAACACACCTTCTGCATTTCTATCAGTTGTAGAGCCAACCTCATTTGAAGAAGCTGCAATGGATGAATCCTGGGTGAAAGCCATGAATGAAGAGTTAGATCAGATTGACAAAAATCAGACGTGGGATTTGGTCCAGAGACCCAAAAGTCACAATGTGATTGGCACCAAATGGATTTTCAAGAACAAGTTTGATGAGCATGGCAATGTTATCAGAAACAAGGCTCGACTGGTATGTAAAGGGTATTCTCAGATTGAAGGTGTTGATGTTGAAGAAACCTTTGCTCCAGTGGCTAGATTGGAGTCAATCAGGCTATTCCTTTCCATGGCTCTCCAAAGAGGATATAAAGTATATCAAATGGATGTCAAGACAGCATTCTTAAATGGTGTACTCGAAGAAGAAGTCTACATTGAACAACCTGTGGGTTTTCTTCTTGGTGCTGATGAATCAAAGGTCTGCAAGCTAAAGAAAGCACTTTATGGATTAAAACAGGCACCAAGGGCATGGTATTCTAGACTAGATTCGTATCTCAAAAAGCTGGAATTCAAAAGAGGAGGAGTTGATCACAATCTCTATGTGAAGAATTCTCCAAAAGATCAATTCATGGTTCTTGTTTACGTCGATGACATTATATTTGGTGGCAGCAAACAGAAATCAGTGGATGAATTTTCCAATCATATGAAATCAGAATTTGAAATGTCAATGATTGGGGAGCTCACATATTTCTTGGGACTGCAAGTGACTCAGAGGAAAGACTACACTTTTATCTCTCAGGAAAAGTATGCAAGAGAGCTGCTGAAGAAGTTTAACATGCAAGACTCCAAACCAATGTCAACTCCGATTGCAGTTGGAACCAAACTTGGGAAGCATGAGGATGGGAAATCTGTAGATCCCACCCTGTACAGGAGAATTATTGGGAGTCTATTGTACCTGACAGCGACACGGCCAGATATTGTCTTTGCCACATGTCTTTCTGCCCGCTTTCAGAGTAATCCAAAAGAGGAACACATGACAGCAGTGAAAAGAATCATGAGGTATATTCAAGGTACTTACAAGTATGGATTATACTTTGCTGTAGGAAGGGATAGTGAATTATCCGCATTTTCTGATGCTGACTGGGCTGGCGATGTTGTGGACAGAAAGTCCACCAGTGGTGGAGCATTCTTTATCGGAAATAATTGTGTTGGCTGGTTGAGCAAGAAACAAGAAAGTACTTCTCTTAGTACTGCGGAAGCTGAGTATATATCTGCCACAAAGTCATGCACTCAACTGCTATGGATGAAGCAACAATTAACAGATATTGGTGATGAGGTAAAGCAGCCAATGGTGATCTACTGTGATAACAAAAGCGCAATTGATCTCACGAAAAATCCGGTTCAGCATTCTCGTACAAAACATATTGAAATACGGTATCATTTCATCAAAGAAAAGGTTGAACAAGGGGTGATTAGACTGGACCATGTGGGAACTGATAAGCAGGTAGCTGATATCCTGACAAAGCCACTGTCAGCAGCTGTGTTTGAAAAGCATCGGTTGAACCTAGGAGTTCAACCACCTCCTGCTGCATAAGGAGGTTTATGGGGGAGATACTATCCAGGGAGAGTATGGCTTGAGCTGAACGTTGAACAAATTTTTCGGTCTTTGGTTTTATTGTCAATGGGGGAGAAAGGAATAAATTCACGGCAAGAGAATTCAAGGCAAGAAATTCACGGCAAGAAATTTACGGCAAGAAATTATTCTGTGATGGAAGTGTAAGATTGTGATGAGAAGTTTAATAAGGATAACATCGGGCATCATGGAGATTTTCAAAACACTAAGACCCAATTCAAGCTTCCTCTCTTGTTTTCTACACCGAGCATTGCTCACGTAGACTTAGAGTGTTGGATGAGTTGATTCTTGCATTTTGGATTTGCTCATGGTTGGAGATCTATTGAATTTATTCTGATTGCCAACAAACCCAAAGGGGGAGATTGTTGGAACCAGGTTCTTCAAAGCATGATTTGGTGTATGGTTTGTGTTTGTTGTCAATCCTCAGTGGAAGTTCCGAATGTGTTCCAGCAAAGTGATCATACAGTTCAAGCAGACAACAGTTTTGAAGGTGGCGCTGTTTCCCAGTGTTTGCCAAATTTTTGGGCCTCAAAATCGGAAAATGAAGACATGGATTGTCTGCAAAAAGAGGTTCGCAGAAAAATGAAGTGGTGCGCGAAATTTTAGAGACTTGCGCGAAATACTTATGTTAGGCGCGAAAAAACAGCGGGATGCGCGAAATAGGGGATCAAGTTTTTTCGCGCAAATAGTGTTTCGAAATCAGTTCGGTGAAAAATGGAAAAGGCATGGGCTGCGCGGAAAATAAGGTTTGTGCGCGAAATAATTAAGCTGGGCGAAAGATTACGCGCCAGATGAGAGGTTTTCCGCGCCGAAGGGGATTTTTGCGCGCAGTGGTCTCAGTCGCCTATAAATATGAGGTGACCCCCTTCATTCGGGTAGTTGGAAGACTTAGAGAAGATCCGAGGTCTGATTCGCGAAAAAGGATCGCGTAAAGGAGCTTGCGCGAAATATTTGGAGTTGCGCGAAAAAGGGGAGTTTTGCGCGAAATATTTTTCTGCGCCAAAAGAAAATGTTGCGCGCAATAGGATGATTTTGCGCGCAAATGGTTGATGTTTCGCATATTTCTCAGTAAGGTTTGTCTGCACGTTTTGGTTATCCAGTTCAGTGGTTCTGTGCGTTCTAGTGCATCTCTTCCGGACTTCGATGCAAGCAGAGTCTCGTGCTGAGCAGAGGCAAAGACTTCAATGCAAACTTATTGAAGAGACCTTCACGTCTATAAACTGAGTGAGACTTCACCAACGGCAGTGAGCCAGGGGGAGTCAACGGGAGTGACCCGAGGGAAGCAGTGAGCTATCCCTAAACCTTATGTAAAGGCAGTGAGCCTGGGAAAGAGTGTCTGTACCCGAACTTTTGTATCCGCAGCTAGTGAAGCATAGTGGATTTAGGTACGACCGACAATCTGTCGGCGTATGCTCCTTGGACGTAGCCCTTAGTGGTGAACCAAGTAAAAATTGTTTTGTCATCTCTCTGCATGTGAATGTTTAATTGCTGATCATATCCTTCATACAGGTTTAAGAAGTTCCTGCCAACGTGGGAACAAGATCCACAACTTTAAGAAGAAAAAGTTGCCACCCTGATTCACCCCTCCCCTCTCAGGGTGTCCCGGGGTCCTTCAGGAACATCCAAAAGTAGCCTCCGAGTATCCCATTGATATCAAGGGGTCCAAAGTCATTCATTATGTCTTCAATTCATCAACCCTAAATCCAACAACCCATTCTGTTACTGATTAATCCAATGTGTCTAGGGTGTAAAATAATTTATAACATAATGATAGGTTCCCATTTTAGCATTTTATTATTATAGAACTCATTCCTGATCTCTAAAATATAATTTCCCTATTTTCTGAAATTAATGCCTTTATTGTTGTTAAATTTCCCAATACAATAGAGGATCATATTTTTTGGGAATGAATAAGCAATGAATAATACTTGATTGACCTAATGGGTGGTGAGGTGGGATAGGTTCATTAATCACCCATGGGTCATGATGTTCAATTAACCAACATAGTAGGGGTGGAATGGAATCTTAAGGAGTTCAATACCAATGTAGATACCAAAATACTCATTTTTTCAAGACTCTATATATATTATTGGTACATTGTGAGGTAATCCTCCTATATAACATATAACCAAGACCAATATTTCATGTAGTTGAGACTAATTCACCACTAATCAAGTATTTACAATATTAAGAACCCATCACTAAATATATTTTCGTATCAAGTTCATTTCTGTCTAAGGAAATCGATTAGGTATTTTGAAACATGTTGGAAAACATGTAAGGGATCATCAATTATACTCCACATGATTAGATATATTTCTAGATAGAATGAATGTGTTCACAACCGTTGTATTAGAACAGTGCTGATTTGTACTACAATTCCCACTAAAACATGTTACTCAAATCTCAATTTATTTATGGAATGTTAGAGAATGTAAATTTATAATCATTCATGGACCTATCTAGGGCCAATGTAATAAAAATCTATGAATTTTTATCCTCTATGACAATACTATGATCAAAATATTGTGTGAGGTGAAGCACCAATTAAACATAAAAACCATTTATAATAAACCATGAATTATTATAAATTCAAAAATAATGTAATCATTATTAGATAAAAGGACACAAATCCATTAAAACAATTAAATAACATTACTCTCTTTGAATAATATTTTAAAATAAGTTTCCTTTGAAATAACCATTTTAAAATTTTTTTATTGAAAATTAACTTAGTAAATTAATTAGTTCATATTAAAAATATATTCACTATATTTATTATTTATATTTACAAAATAATATAAATATAATTATTTATTTTGAAATATATATGATATAAAAATGAAAAAAATGGATTATTAAAATAATAATTATTAATAAATCACTTTTCATAAAATATGTTTTATTTTTTTAAAAAATATAATTAATAAAATATTAAAATTTTAATTTGAAAAAATGTAAAAAATGAAAATAAAATCAATATTAGATTAATATAATTGTTTTCATATTTATTTAGATATATTGATTTTTATTTGAATAGTGAAGAATATTTTTTTAACAATTAACATGAATTTTATTAAATTATTATTATATAAATATGAATTATAAATTATGAAAGCCATATTAAAAGACCAAATATCTTTTTTATATGTGTATTATAATTTTAAAATTTTATCTTTACTTTTAGAAACAATATTTTACAATATTGAATTGAATTTATATTTTTCAAAAATATTATTATTAAATTAAACATTTAAATTGAAAAATAATTTTTTATCAATTCTAGAAATGATATAAAATAAATTTAATTACATATTTGGATTCATTACCTATTAACTTTTTAATATGGAAATTTTATTTTTGGTATAAAAGGATATGTTACCCTAAGAAAAAATGAGTTACTATGGTAAAATCATAAATTAAAAAATTATAAATTCCGAGGGGAAAGAGATTGTATAAAGATCATTTTAATCCAAAATTAGTTTTCATGGGGTATATAAATCTTATCTAATCTCATGCCCCCTACTTATCAATGTGGGATCCAATTTATTTCATTTTGATTTCCCTTTATTGAAATGTTTTTTCAATTTACAAAAACAAATTACATGTCACCAAAAATGTTTATATCCTCTCCTCATGTCCCGTCACAATGTGACACCTTTTGTTCAGTATAAAATATACCCATCCAACTCCAAAAAACTCCAATATACATTATGAATTATTTTTTCACCTCAAAAAAATTTCCCTCCATGATTTATTCCCATTACAAATGAGAAATTTAAAAAAAGTGATGTATACATTCTTAAATTAACATTCTTATTTCAGTTTTTTTATATTCCATTATACATTAAAAAAATTAATTCCATCATATTATATTGATTAAAAAAATATAATTACATGACTAATATTATACAAGTATTTTTTTATAATAAATACAAAAAACAATTTTATATAAATAAATAATAGAAGCATGATTCATGTGTTGTGCGGACCACGACCTCCAGGACCCAACATGTACCAATTTTTTAACCACATCACATAGATGTTGCTAATAGGTAAGTTCATATATTATTATTTTATTTAAGAAATATTTTATTTTCTTTAATGATAAAACATATAACTTATTTTCCTTGTACTATTGAAAATAAATTCATCATCCAGGCATACATGTGGGATACAACCTCTAGGGAAGATCAATTTTCATTTTTTATTTCATTACAATATTAAATTTCTAGAACTGAAAATGGATAAAAAAGGATAAATATTATTTTTATCATAAAAATATGATTATATTAATATTAATGGAATATTTATGTTAATCATTTGAATATAAAACAATTGATATATAATTAATCGTCATATGCAAGCTGACTAAGAAGAGATTTTTTTCACCCTTTTTAATTGATTCATATCCCTAAAATCGTCTAAAATTTATTTCTGACATTGATATGTCATTCTTATAATAAAATTATATCATTATTATATTATTATAAATATATTATACCTTATCAACATATATTCATCCATTAGTCATGGTGTATTCTAGTTTGGGTATGTTTGAAAAACTACATGAAAAATTATTTCAAAATTTGACATTGATGATTATAAAATATTAAATAATTATATACTTTTAAATAAATATGTAAATAATTTTTTTAATTTCTACTTCATTATTTTACTCATTAACCCAGAAAAAACAATTTTTAGGTTAAAAATTTCTGAAAATTTATCATTATTTACCTTATATCATAAAGAATAAATAATAAATAAAAGGGAAATTAATATTAATTACTAACTATAAATCAACCATGACAGTATCATTAAAAATTATAGAATTATTAGCTTATAAATAATAAAAAATACCAACCTAACTATCAAGAAACCAATATAAACCATTAAAATTATAAAATCTGTTGTGGGAAAATGGGTAAAAACAATGTATTATATATATGTGATATTAATTAATGTGCAGTATAAATGATTATAGTTATATATAAAATTATTGAATATTTTAGTATTAAATGAAAATTAAATTTTCAGGTCATTTTATTCATTTTGGGAATGAATCAGAACCAAGGAAAGGTTTTTTCTCCTCATATTCCCCTCTTTGAGATATTTTATTGTATTAAACACTTAATTTGATTTATTTGATGTATATTTCAAATAAGATAGATATTGTATCGTGAAATAACCTATATTCATTATATTTGAAGTTTAATTTCATCCTCACTCTACTTTAATTGATTTTATTTGAATGTCACTCAATATTAGTTTATCAATTTCCAAAAACATATTAAAATCTACACCTCTAAAACATGATAACCAATAGGGTGAATGAATATGGAATTAAATTTCAATAACTTAAATATTATATTTTTAGTACCCCTGGTTTCTGGTACGTATCCATGACATTGTGATTTTTATGTTTATAATGTGTATGGGTGTAGGATTGGAGAGTGGAGTGAACTTTCAATTATTTTTTGGGGGAAAAGGGAGGCGAGCATTCAATTCACGGTTTGTAAAAACCATATTAGAGCCTTGGATAAACCATGAGTTTTGGTTCTGGGTTGGGAAATTTTACATTGTATCATCAGAATGATGGGTGCACAGTTAAGGAGACTATGCGAGGAGGCCATGCAAGGGTTTCCTTAAAGAAAAATCTAATGCATAGTTTGTGCATTGTTTTTCCAATCATGAGAACTGACCATGTGCATAGTCAATGTTAGATCCAAAAAATATGATATCACTTTTTTTCCTCTAACTCCACCATTTTGTTTTCTAAAAATCCCTAACTCGGGATTCCTCTCTATTTAATATATGATAATCTCTCCCATGTGATTAAAAATCAATTAGGGGACCTCAATTGATGTTTTCAACCCCGATTCATGCAGTAAGTGGCATTCTTCTTCTTTCTTACCATGTTATCTTAGCTTTACATATATCTACTTCTCTTATCCTCTCATTTTCTCAACTCTATGACTGTTATGAGAAGATATAACATTGAGGATTCCAAATATGAGGAGATTTATTCTTGATCCTAATTGGAGAAGTGATCTAAGGTAGTTTTATTGTATTCTTACCAGGTTTTGTGAGTGTTCTTTGTCTGTTTTTGGTTTTCATCCAAACAGTTGAGGCAGGAGGCTTCACTATTGTCTCTTAGTAGTAGAACTGAATGGATTGGTTTATAATTGATTTTTTGTTTGGTTTTGATTGTGAAATGGATGTTTATGATCAATTGAAACAATTTTTGGTCATGGTTATAGAAATATGGAAAATCTTTTCTTGATAATAAGTGTTTATTCGTGATTTTAAATTGATTTTTTGAAATGGATTATGATCGAATTATGGGAATTGGATTTTATTAAATTGGTATTAATGAAAGAAATTAATTTATAAAAATTTAATCAGTGTTTGGAATTGGTTTTTTAATGGGTTTTAATAAAATAATTTGTTTATTGAAACAATGTAAATTGGTTTATTTGATTTGTTTTTTGCATATATGGGTTGTATGTGTTCATTATTTGACATGCACTTGAATAAAGGCCATTTATAAATAGAGTACAATGTGAGTGACCCTTGATCAATGATGTGTGTCATTGGTACATAGGGTAATTAGAAGAGAGACCCATCCTGAGTACGGAACTGTCAAATAAAGAAATCATGGGTTTGTGTGTTGTGAACCATGAAATGGTTAAGCCAAAATGACATTGACATATGGTTTTAATGACTTGTGTGGATGTGTGTTGAAATTATGAATTTCTAGAAAAATGGTTTTAATTTTACTTAATTCATATTTGTTATAAATTGTTTTGAGATTGTTTATATTTAGTTATAAATTGTTTTAGAAAATAATTCTATATAAACTATTTTATATTAATGATTATGACCTTTCTATCATAGTGGTGTGAGTAAGGATGTCAATGGAGAAAGCCTACTGAGTTTTCTACTCACCCTTGCTGTTCCACTTTGGTGATTTGGAAGATGATATCTTCTGGGACATGGGAAAAGGTAATGTATTACATGTATTTTGCACCACCTCATGATACATGGGATGTTTGGTGATGTTGGAGCATGGAGCCAATGCATCATTGTTTCTTGTGGTATTCATGGGGGTTATTGTATTAATATTCTACATTGGTACTTTTATAGTTGATTTGTCTTATATTATAATACACTTTGGTATGGTCTTTTTATTAAGAATATGGTTGAGTTGTCTTATTTTTATCATTCATCAGGTAATGGTTCAATGGTTATGGTTTTTTAGTTAGTGGTTTATTTATTAAATTTTAAATCTTCCACCACATTCATTTGTAACATTTCATTATTTATTTCCAGCCTTTCATGACATGGGAATGTCAATTAAGGCCTAGTAATGATTCATTTTATTCTCAAGCCAATGATAATTAGTGTTTTGTAACAAATGGTATCGGATTTTTTGATGTAAAATCTTGTTGGATATATGTTGTATCAACTCGTTCCACTCTCCTAGAACAAGTAGTCATATGTTTTCTTATCTTTGATTTTAAATTCATTCATGTATATTCCTCTAGTGGTGATCGTAGGAAGTAGTAGTATTTTCTTGGAAAGAAATGAAAATAATAAAAATACATAGGTAACCATTTTATGTTTATTATCATGTGACTAGGGAGTTGGGTACATAAGTGTTTAGGAGACACTTATATTATTTTGGAAATCTCATTCTCATGGGTTTAGCTAATAAGATAAGCAGGAAATGAATTTTTTAAGAATGAATTCCCACTATGATTGAATATTTCATTTAGAGAAATGATTTCTGATTTTTTGCATTATGTCGATTTTTTTAAATTGAATAATTTTTTTCCAAATGAAATACATTGAATCAATCATGAATAATGTATTATGAAAATGGTTTGATTTTGAAAATAAAGAATGAAAATTTTCAAAATTATTTGAATGGGAAAAAACATGCTTTTTGAAATCAATGATGTTATAGTTTGAGTGATAGAATCTGAAATACTAAGAAATCAGTTTCTAGTGACTGAGACATAGAGAGTTTGTTTTTGGTTTAGAAAATCGCACCAGATATACATTTTAGAAACCAAACTGATGAAGCTATAGAGATTATTTTTGTACCTAATCCATAGGTTCACCAAGACCGGTTCAAAGTATCATCCAATAATTTCAAGCTATGAAAATTGAAAATCATAGGGATGATCCTATCCATGTGGATCATTCCATCCAGTTCCTGGGGCATAACCCACCCATATTCTAGGAAGATTCTAAATTCGAAAAGGATGAGGTGTGGCTAAACAGGGTGAATCGTATCTTTGATTTCATTGGCACACCAGTATAGTTCATGGTTAATATAGACATATATAAGATCCATTATTTTTTCACACCAGTGGTAGGAACTAGTGTTATATGCCAAAGGGGTTAAAGGCCTATGTTGGGAGAATTATAAAGAATCTTTCAACAAAAAATCATATCCTACCACATTATAGATCGAAAAAATGATGGATTTCATTAGCTTTAAGTAAGAGATCCTCTATATTATAGAGTATTTTACAATATTTATTTACATAGTGTGATTTTCACTAGAGGCTACAACAAGTGTGTCCTTAAAGGCACAAATTACCGAATCAAGGCTATGGTAGAATATTCGATTGAATATTATGGTGATATATATTACAAATTATATAGAGATGGTAAATAAAGAGATAGTGTCAGAAGGTGATATCCCATGAACTATAAGAGGGGGAATTATGAAGATACCCATGGGAAATGGCGGGAAATGAAATGTTGGGAGAAATATAAATAGGGACACATATATCCATTATCGGAACAGAATAAAAAATCTGATGGTTCAATCGGTGAACCATCCTCCATGAAACAATATTAAATCAGGATGCTTCTGATGTGGTTAAATTTTCTACATAATGGGATAGTGTATATCACAATATATATCATGACACAAATGTATGTATATGGGACACCTTCAATGTTATTATAACGGTGCTCTGAGGTCAAGGGCTCGAGGCACTTCTCAGGTTTTTGAAGCATCTTAAGCTTTGCCCATATGGGGGAAACAGAATCAAACTCTTATGTAGACCAAAAAATTCCATGGTGATTCTAGGAACACCATGACTCCTCAATGAAGGAAATATCTACAAGGCAGAAATGAGCAGTGTGTAATGGAAAAGAAGTTTCATGAAGCTATGTATGCGAATTAAGATGTCCAGGCTAGACCATCTAAGGTGAGTGGTATGATTATTTAGAATTATACCCTTATGAATGTTTTGTTTGATATCAGTTCATCAAATACCTTAATTTCTTATCATGATATTGATTTTCTATTATTAAAACTTCATATGATTCCCTCCATGTTAAATAAAACAATTCCTATCAGTAAAAGAGTATTCTGGTCCTTTGTGTTTAGAGCATGTTCTATAACCGTCTATGGAGATGAGCAGAAGTGGTACTTCTCAGTGTTAGAGATTGATTTCATTGGACTGAGAATGTCTCTATGGATAGAATCTGTCTTGTTCATTGAGAAATAATATGGATTTATAACGATATGTGTGGATTATCATATGCTTAACCATGTTAAGTTATATAATCAGTATCCACTTACACTCATTGATGATATGTCTGGTCAATTTTGAGGAGCCCAGTGGTTCTCAGAAATTTTCATGTTGTCCAGATATCGACAATTGTGAGTTTATAATGAGGATATTCTGAAGATATATTATAATGTAGATATGGACACTATTAATATGTTACTATGCCCTTCAATCTTATGAATAATTTTGGAGTTTTTTATGGAATTGATGAATCGAGTATTTCATAGATATATAGATTAATTAACTGTGGTGTTTATGGATGATATATTGTTTTATTCAATGAAAAAGTATGATCACGAGGAACTCTTTGCGATAGTGTTAGAAATCCTGAGATTCAATCATTTGAATTCCAAACTCTCAAAGTGTTATTTTTGGATACAAGAAGTATGATTTATTGGACAAAAAATTTCGGAACTAGGTGCTTTAGTGGATCATGAATATATTGAAGCTCTTATATCATTGAAACCCCCTGAAAATGTCTTTGAGATCTGAATTATTCTTTGTTTAGCTATTTATTACTGACACTTTGTGTGTGAATTATCACAACTATCTTTGTTGATGAAGAATTTGACAAAGAAGACCATTATATTGTGATGTAATGAGGAATGCCATAAATTATTTCAAGAGATGAATGTTCATCATAAATTAGATTCTATCATGATTATGGTATAATTTTTATAGGTGTATGTGGTGTACTATGATGCTTGTAGATCTATTTTGGTTAGTGTTCTCATGCAAGGAGACCGTGTGGTTGCTTATGGTTCAAGGAAATTTAGAGTACATGAGTAGAATTACCAAACACGTGATTTTGATTTTGGTACGATTTTTCAGGACTTGAAGACTCGATGTCATTATATCATTGGTGAGAAATTTACTGTGTCTATAGATAATAAGGTCTTGAAACACATTTTATCACAATGATATTTGAATCATAGGCATAGGCGATGGTTGTAACATCTTCAAATGTTTGACTTTTACTTGATTTATAAACCAAGAAATGGTAATTCGGTGGTTGATGCATTCTATAAAAAAGTAAAATGCACAGTCAGTGAATGAAGCCTCAGATGAGTAGCAGTTAATGTCAGTCCTAGATGACACGTATATAGAACGTGAAGACCAATGTGGTATTATAGTTTCCTATTCAGTATCTATTTTTTCTGATTTGGTAATGATGGTCAAAGAAGAACAAAACATAGAATGTGGAATGCCTAGTTATGATTTCTAAACCCAATGGTGGGGAGACCATTTTCTATTGGAAAGATGAACGGATTTTGGTTTTGTGGTTCAGAGATGGGATGGGTGTAACTATGGCTATTGTAGAGAAGCTTCTTCATGATTACCACCATTTCATGATGGGTTGTTCATCCGAGTATATAGAAGATACACATGGTATTGAAGGTGTAGATTTGGTGGAGAGGAAAGTAAAAGAAAGTGGATGATTTCATTTCAATGTTCTTTTTTTTCATGTCAAATAAGAGCATCAGTGACTTCAAGGTATGTTGCAGTCATTACCTATCACAGTGCTGAAATGGGGGTATATAACGATAGATATTGTTACATGTATTCCTCGAATAGTTCAGAAATTGGATTCCATATGGGTGATAGTCGTTTGAATCATAATTTCAACCCACTACATCGAAATTTTTTTAACTCATACGGTGGAGAATGTTTCTTAAATCTATATAAAAGAAGTGGTAAAGAGACATGGAATACCAGTTTTACAGTCTCAGATAGAGACCCAAGGTTTATGTCTTGTTTTCGGAAATCCATATAGAAATATCTTGGAATCAGTTGACGATTAGTATGGCGTATCATCCTCATATAGATGGACAGTCTGAAAAAATGATAAAGACCTTGTAAGAAATTATGTAGGCCTCTGTAATAGATTTTGATGGCTCTTGGGATGATATTGTTCCAATAGAGGAGTTCTCGTATAATAACATCTATCAAGGCTCGATACACATGAATCCTTTTGATGAATTTTATTGTCATACCAGTTATTCTACACTATGTTTGGTGGAAACATGTGATACGTCACTATTTGGGATGATCCTTATCTAGTAAACAATGAAAAAGGTTCAGTTGATCAAAAAGAGGATAGGGGCGACTCATAGTCATCTGAAATCGTATACATATCATCACTGATGACCGTTTTCATTCACGGTGTGTGATCATGTATTCATGATGACACCTCAAAGGCTATGAAATCATCATTTGGGGATTAAGGGAATGTTATTTCCAACATACATTGGACATTTAAAGATATTTAAATGGGTTGGAGAGGCTGCATATCAGATGGAATCTCTACCATGGTTCAGTGTGGTACATATTATGTTGCACATATCTTAGCTACCAATGTATCATCATGATACTGACCATGTGACTAGATGGGATCATGTTGAATTAGAGGAAAATTCTTCATTGGTACATATCCTGGTGATGATTTTGGATTATCATGATAACGTATTGCATTGAAATAAATTGGTATAGTGTGGGGTTTATAGAAACATGGTTGGATCCGGGAACAGACAAGGGAACACGAGAAGGAAATCAAAAATCAATGGAAGAAAATCATTCTGGGTAGTGATGGTTTTCTACATTCCAATGATGGAAACAACAATGGTTGTACAAAATAGTACCACCTATTTCAAGTATATAACCCTTACTTTGTGCCTTTAATATTTGTACTGTTTGAGGGTGAGGTATGGTAGTGTTGGTTGATCTTTCAATAATGTTTTTGGGGAAAATGGGATGTGTATAGTCATTGAATGGTTTATCCAAACCATGTGGAAGTCTTGGAGAAACCATGAGTTTTGGTTTTGGGTTGAGAGATTTGAGGCAGTAGCTTTGGCATAGTGAGTCAATGATTAGGGAGACCTTGAGAGGAGGTCATTATATGGTTTCCTTATGGTAGTATCTAACAAACTATTTGTGAATTGTTTGCCTAACTGTTCCAATTAACCATGCACATAGTCAAGGATAGATCTAAAAAATAGGATCTCACTCATTTTGCCACTAACTCCATCATTTTTTGCATCTAAGTTTCCCTAAATCACAATTATTTTTCCATTTAAGATATGAGATATTATCCCATGTTATATAGAATCAATATGAATACCTCCCTTGGTGTTTTAAGTGATATTATTTCTTTTAGTGAAATTCTTCATTGTTATTTCATGGTTTTCTTAGATCTACTTAGATCTACTTCTTTTCACCTCTCGGTTTCTCTGAACTCTGCCTATTATGGTTAGATCAAATATTGTGGATTACGAATATAAGGATAATTGGACATGATTGTGATTGGACAAGATTACTATGTTGGTTTCATTGAATTATTAACTGGTTTCATGATCACTCATTGTCCGCACTCAGTTTTCATAAAAAAGGTTATGGTTGGTGGCTTTAATCTCATCTCATCTTTGTAGAACTAAATGGAATGGTTTCAAATTTATTAGTTTATTTGGATTTTATTGTGAATTAGATACATTATGATTAATTGAAACCCTTTTATGGGATGGTTGAGGAAATTTAAAAAATAGGTGCCTGTGAATAAGTGTTTAATTCCTAATTTTAAAATGATGTTTTAAATGGATTTTCCTCAAATTATGGAAAATGGATTTGATGAAAGTGTTTTCAATGAATGGAATGTACTATTTGAATTGTAATTGGTGTTTTCAATTGTTTTTAAGGGTTTTCAATACAATAATAGTTTTATTGAAAGAGTATGAATTTTTTTTATTTTAATTATTTTCGAATATATTGGATGTGTGTGTTTCTATTTGATGTGTCCATAAATAAGGAACATGTACCATTGAAGTACAAGGTGTGTTACATTCTATGGGGGTGTGTATCACTGGGACACATGGTAATTGGATGAGTGACCACTCATGAGTATAAAACTGTCAACATGAAGCATAGAAGGAAATGTGTATTTAGAACCATGGAATGGGTTAGCCAAAATGATATTTAGAAAGGTTTTCAAAGCCTTATGTGGTGTTTTATAGAATTATTACTTTCTAGAAAATTGTTTTTAAAAGAGCTTGTTTTCTTTTGGTTGTCAATGTTTTTGGGGCTTGCATATATTTAGTTTTAAACTATTTTGGGGAAAAAATTTATATAAATTGTTTATTATTAATTTTTATAACCAATCTATTCTGCTAGTGTATAGGAACGTTATTGAGGAAATCCTACCATGTTTTATGCTCACCCATTTTTTTCCACTTTGGTTATTTTGTAGATTCTATATTCTTTGACATGGGAAAAGGTAATTTATCACATGTATTTAGCACCACCTCATGATAATTCAGAATTTTGGTGATTTTGGATCAGGGATCTTGTGGAGAATAGAGTCTTTTTATTTTCATAGAGCTTCTAGTAGTTATCTTTGGCTATTTAAATTTATAGTTTATTTGTCTTACATTGTAGTACACTTTTATATGGTAATTTTTATAGTGATTATGTTTTACTTATCATCCATTTATCATGCATCAAATAGAGGTTCTATGGTTACAATTATTTGGTTAGTTCTTTAATTATTAATGAGAAAAAAATCTCACAATGGTATTTGAAACCCTTAGGCATTTATTTCTAACCATTGGAACCTTGGTGATGACATTTAATACCTAGTAATAAATCATTATATTCTCAAGAAAATTATAATAAGTGGGTCATTACATTATTCAAATATATTTTTCATGCATTAAAATTTTCTTATCTTTAATTTTTTTTAAAATGGATGAATTTAAATATTTTAATGTAATGTGGATTTCATTATAAGTGTTTTAATATGGTTTATATTGGATTATAAACATCACATTTTATTTAGTAAATCCTTCAAACAATTTAAAATATCATAAATTGTAGTTTTTACCACCCATCAACATCATTGACCATATTTTAGAGTAACATATCTTAATTATTTCTACGTGGGTTCTGTTTTGACAAAAAACACAATATATTTTGACGTTTTGTGGTGAAATTTTCTTTCCTCCACCAATATCATTTTATACAAATAATTATTGTTACATTTCCAAAGTTTCTAAATGAAACTATTTTTCTAATTTTTTAATATAAATCCTACTAAAATGATTTAAAAAAGAATGATATTTATTATTTCCGAAATGATTTTTATAATACCCCATAACCAATTTTTTTATTTTAATCCATTATCCTTTCATCCTTCCTAATCATGATCCAAGATATTTTTCAAATTATACCATCCACCTTAATTTTGGATATTTCATATAAAAATTACTCTTTATCATGGTAGTGTTAAATAAATTCCTTTCTCATTTGTTATTATTTTAGGTTTATAAACAAAATTCTCATACAATTATTTTCCTATATGATTAACATATTTTTTATATCATTAATTGAGGGGTGGACACCAAGATTACATTTTTTGATTGATTGGGGAAATTATTATCATGATTGTATGGAGAATAAATCTACGATCTAATTTCCATAAGATTTATTATTTATATTTAGTTGTAGTTACCAATAATGTTATTTTGTGTCCTTAGATACACATCTATTTTCCATGGGTATACCATATTAAAATTATTGATAGAATAATGAATGTTTTCCTTATGTTATTTCATTTTAAAAGGATATGAAAACCATTTTATTTCATTCAGTTTATTATGATATGATGACTGATTGTTTGTTAACTAAATATGTGCAGATGATGATGTTTGTGGTAATGTATTACCCTCCAATGAAATGGTTTATGTTTACATCTCATGTAATTTAATGTGTACATGAGTGGATTTATCCAGAACCAAGGGGTAAATTTGATGATTTATCTCAATATAGTATGTAATCAAGAGAATTTATCTCAATACTAATGGGTATAGTAGAGCATTGGTCCCATGATAAATGGTACAATGGAGGATTTATGTTGGAAGATTTATTCCAAAAAAATGGTTAAATGGTATTATTTATACCAAGTTAATGGGTTACATGGTATGATATTTCTAGAGCCTAAGAATATATGAAATGATTATCTAATGAATAATAAGGTATATTATTTGTTCTACAAAGGTTAATATGAATGGAATGACATGTTGTTTTTCTTTGAAATATGGTTTCTATGATTGTATTTATTCCACATTTGAATGGTGTTTCATAGTTCAATACATATTCTAAAGACTATATTATAATATCTCGATTCACATTTATTGTATCACTATATGGATTGTTTTGTTTTTTATATCATGTTTTTTCCAAAATAATGACATAATATTTGTTGCCTACGTTTTTTTCTTATTCATCATGATTATAACCATATTCTTTTCTTATGTATAATTCTGATCATTGCTATTTATTTCTTATATATAACCTTAATAAGAATCCAAACACACCACTCCTTATGTTTCAATTTTACAAGGTTATGATGAAATGTAATACATAATATCTTTTTTAAAATGATATCATCTAAGAATAATTTATTTACTATTTGGAATAATTATTTTTGATTAACCAGTATAATATATAGTGGGAAAATATTTTATTAGTTGATATGTAAGTAAATTTTATTAGTTGATATTATTTTTTCTAATTCATAAAAATCATAATACATAAAAGATTAAGGGAATGAAAATATTTTATTTATATCATGAATTATCAGAAAATTTGGATTGTGATGTCATATGTGCTATTAAATATTTTTTGGATAAAACATGTATTCTATTAATAGGAGGATGAGGAATTCAGACTACATGTACTCACTTTTCTGAGGGATAAAGTATCCCCTAGTTTGAGAATATAGTGTGCAGCTAAGAAGGTCATGATGGCCTATGAATTCACTCAAGTGGTGGAGTTCAGGTCTAAATAATCAATGTACACTAATCCATGGGGAACCCCCAAACCTTGGTCGTGATAGAGGAGATAACATGGATGTAAGAGGCTAATGAATACATTGAGAAAGGTATTGTTTATCTTCAGTAGGAAGATACTTTTGGAATACCAAATTCCAAAAATTTATTGAAGGGTAGGATCCAACATTTATATTAACACACTTGTCTTTTTCTAATAACAAAAAACCTTTTGGAACTTCATAGTTTAAATTTCAATCGTACTATATTATGTTAATAAAATATACAAAACATAACATCTAAGAACACATAATTAAGGATATATGTTAGAAATAATAGGAAATATAATATCATTCGTGTTTTTTGAGAGCTTACAACTGGGGATGATATGTTGCTACAAGAATACCTCAATGGCCACTTAATGTAAACCCAAGAATATAAGTAAATTGAGTTGTTTGTGTTTCCAAAAAATGAATCCACTCTATCATCACATAATGATGGATATGGGTAGAATACCAAGGCTAGTAAAATCTACAATAACATACGGGGATTTCCAGAAAGATATAATGTCATGTAAAGAGTTTGAACCAAAGAGTAAAGTGATAGATAAGATACACCTGATATCTAAGTCTATATAAGAGATATAGGATGCAGTACTATATCATCATTAATACACATAAATTATCTAAGGATGAACCGGATACATGTATACTAAATATTTTCCATCAATTTTTTACTCAAGATATTTCCTACAGGATGTGTAACAAACATTAGTATTGATGGGAAGAGACCATTTTACCTATTCAATAACCATAATATTTTTGTATTATAATTGAAAATAAATCATTTATGAGATATTATAATTTATAGGGATCAATGTGCGTTTTATGATTAATGGAACATTCCTAAATGAAATATATACATGTTCAATCTATGTCTCATTGATTGCACAAATTTTTGGGGTGTACCAACGTAGATAGAGGGAACAAAAGGCACCATTATTTTTTGGTGGTCACCAATTCCAACCCCACAAGTTACATGAGAACATATTTTGATCATGTATTATGGGGAGATTGATTTAATAATATTGGATATATTTCTTATTATCATATAAAATTAAAAAAATGGGAGAATATTTTAATGTTTTATAAAATTAAAGAATAATTTTTAGAATTAAGGTCTAAATATGTTTGAAAAATTATCATATGGAATTCCGTTCATACAAAACATTTGAAAATTATATCTATATTCAAAATTATATGACAATGAAAAATTAGATGGTAGTTTATATTTCAAAAAAATGGATGGAAAATAACCTTTTAATGGAGAACTAACCACTAATAGGGAAAATTGTGAAGGTAAGTTTACATAGTTTGACTTCATGATTATTAGACAAAATTTGTCTTTTTTATACAACCAAATTTCATTATCCATAGGTTATGGAACTTGTTTAAATCATAATGTATGGGTTTTTACCGTAGTGAAAGAAAATTGTTTTAGGTCAGGCCAGAAAATTTATCCCAATGAATGGTTATCGATAACCAAGAAGATATAGGGGATACAAAAAATTAATTTTTTATCTTGAGAAGGTAGATCATGATATCATTACATTTTATGTTAAATGGTTGTCAGAAAACACATAATTATATATGTCTATCATCTTAGAGTATATAAAATATTATATTGATCAATATGAATTATGTTTTTCATAATTTCTGGAATTATTTTCGAAATTCTTTATTGGGCCTGAGATGGAAGACAAAGGTGTTAGTATATATTGTATAAAAATGGAATTAAGACAAATTTATCTATTGAATATGGACCATATATTTAGATATATAATATAAAAAAAATTGGAAAATGGTGGAATCTTCCTACATATGTAATGAGACTATTGACGAGACATAAGTAGAATTAGTGAGTAGATCATATGGATGAAATGAGCCAGGAACATGGAGTTGGGACCATGATAAGGATTCTTATTTTTTCTTTATATCTTTTGAGAGAACAATCAAAAAAATTAAGGTTCATAGAGTGTAATAAATTTTATAGTTGGTCATTATGTGCTAGATAGAAATGGGAAAATATATGGGTTCCATAGTGAATGGTTGTAGAGTATATCTCAATGTGAATATGTAAATGTCTCTATTTAAATTGGAAAATTCTTCTAGAATATATTCCAAATGCTTCCATACATTTTCATACTGTGTACCCATATCACAAGATTTGATTGGACTATTAGTAGAGCATGAACAATGTTATGGATTTGGATTTAAGACCTTCAATGATGGGATAAACACCTGTTTCATAGAGCCCATTTGCAGAGATCCCAAAATGATTGTGCAATAGAGGAACCTGACAGGTGCCTTTTCTACCACCATGAAGGCTCTGGTGGAACCCTTTGCGAGTTCAAGGAACATGTCTGATTATTCAGCAAGCTACACAAAGGAAATGACGTTAGCCTCTATGACTCTAAGAAACTAAAGGGAACTACCACCTGTTGTAGAGTTTGATTTCATTAGTGGTTTCATTTTCTCATCTAAGTGCATATTTTTTCAATGTGACACACTGCACATTTTTCCATCAACTACAAATAGTCATATCACCTCCTCGGCATAAGGATGGTTACGCCGAACCTTCAGTTACTAAACTCCTATTTCACAGTGCTCTCAAGTAGCATGAAGTGAAGACCATCATGAATGCATCTTCCCCTTGTGAAGTAGGGAGATCATTTGGGTTACTTGGGGCTTAGTGAATAATCAAGACTTCATGGAGAAATCTCCTAATATTGTTCCTTATACTAAGAGGAGGCCATGTGCTACATGCACCATTACTCCATGAAGATTCTTTGCAAGGCCTGGAGCTCCATGAAGCCCCATGATCTCCGATACCCTATTCTCCATAAACCCCCCATCTCTATGAGAACTAGATCTCTATGAGCCCTATCATTCACGAGACCCTGATCTCTATGAATCCCTAATCTATGAAATACCCTGAGCTCTGCGAAGCTCCCTTCTTCATGAGACCCTGATCTCTATGAACACCTTTCATTTGAGAAACCCTATCCTTAAAGGAGTTCCTACCTACATTCCATGCAGTCCATACCATGGGGGAAACACCCCAGTTCTTATGCTTGGGATCAGTTTTGGGCTATGGTCTTATCCCTCCTTGTAGGTTCCTTCCCAAATGCTACTGACCCCCAAGAAAAATGGGGAGCTGCACAACCAACTTTTCCGACTAGGATGTCGACATTTTCCATTGCGCCCTCAGGCACACCAACCTTCCACCTATGTTATACCATGATTCGTGGTACTTATCCACACTCCATAAAATACCATGAGTCTACATATTCCTCTCGGTCACTTTCACATGTCATGTGTTTATAATCTCATATTTAATTCCCATAGTAGCTTTAGTTGATCCATTCCCACAGAAACATCTCCTAACGCAATCATTTGAATCCTATTCTAGGTTAAACTAGAATGTGCCTCCCTTGTGTAAGTTCCAACACCATCCATTTCAAGGTTCCTAATGTTGAATAGTTCTCTCGACCTGACTATAAATACTATAATACACTATATGAAAAATATACAATGCCTCTTACTCCAAATAAGATATTCCTAATCTGATAACCATAAGATGTCAATAGTTCACTCTACATGACTATAAACTATTGTACACCATATATAAATAACATAAGATGCCTCTTGATCTAAAAAATAGATTCCATTTCTACTAATCATAAGACCCCTATATTCCTCTATATAAGAATATAAATTATATTACAACCTATAAGAGAATCATAGGATGCCTATTCTTTGGAATAAGAGATGCCTTATGTTCTAATTATAAGATTCCAATAGTACTTTGTACATGTCTATAAACTATAGTATATCTTACAAGAAAAACATTGGATTCTATTTCTTATGAATAAGTGATGCCTTATGTGCCAAGAATATGATTCCAATAGTCCTATCTATATGACTTTAAACTGTAGTAAACCCTATGTGAATAATATAGTATGCCTCAATCTCCTAACAAGATATGCCTTATGTGCCAGGAATAAAATTCTAACAGTCCTCTCTAAACGACTATAAACTCTAGCGTACCCTATAAGACAAATATTGGATGCCTCCTACCCCAAATAACAAATTCCTTATGCATAAATAATAATACTCCATAGTTCTCTCTACCTGACTATAAACTATAATACCCCCTATATGACAAACATAGGATGCCTCTTTCTCTAAACAAGTGATTACTTATGACCTAGGAATAATATGAAAATGGTCCTCACTAAATGACATTAAAATGTGGCATTAATTATCAATCAATAATAGGATGCCTCTTTTTACAAATAACAGATGGCTTATGTGACAAGTCTAAGATACCTCAAGCCTTGATTAGAGTGGCATAGTTTCACAAGCGCTAGAATCTATTCATGCATTCCATCACTCCACCTCATGCTTCTCTTGTCTTCGAGTTGGACATTCATCCTCCTTCATGTCTAAAGGGACTGACTAATGGCATTGTCCCATGCCACTTTGTCTCACCTACCATTTTGGGCCAATGCCCTGGAATACTTTGGATGAAACATTGAGTTTGTACCCCAGTTTTGAATACGGTCAATGGTTTTCCCTCATTTGTTTATTTCCATCTCAGGATAATATAGTGTGTATGTTTTTATTTGAATATGGTCAAAAATAATCTCCCTTTTTCATGATGACCCCACTGTGAGCTAATTTTTTTCAATGTGATTCAAAATTTTCATCTCCCTTTTATCGGACTTATTGCAATTCCCTTGGTGTTATCCTAGATTTTCACTAGCATATAAGTGTCATTCCCAAATTTATACCTCAACCCACTAGTGAGTTGTGATGCCCTCATGGATAGAAATGAGTAAGACATTACATGGAGACTTATTGTGTAAGCCCCATGAACCATTGCTACTCTATAGAAGCACTAGGGATACATCCATGCATAATCCTTGTTCACCATTAGAGGTTATAATTTTCACCCATGCATCTTACAACACAAATTCCCTTTTCACATTACCGCTCCATGGAATAAAATGGGATGATATACATGTGTAAGACACTTTCACAATTACCTATCCTTAGCGGCACCTGGGAAACATCCATGAGTAAGCCCCCTATTCATCACCCTTCATGGCTGAACCCTTGTGTCATGATCATAAGGTCTATTTTTTCCTTTTTTTTCTCAAATCGAGCATGACTCATGTGAGATTATAATAAATTATTACCATGAAAACCACATTAGGATTCTAACCATGCATACTCCGAAAGATATCTTTGTGCCTCTAACCATGCATAAGCCTAATGCCATTTGTTCTGGAAAATGTTAAACTGCATGCCTCACTAAACTAGGTGTAATTCGATTCATGTATCTTAGACATGGTTCTAAGGAAGCCTCTCCCAGGTTCAAACCCATCAATCAATAACGTCAATCGGTCTCGACCACTTCTTGTTTGTTCACCGTCATCCTTCAGGATGTTAAATTTTATTCCCCTTTTGTCCTGGATGTTGTTAAACTATATACTTTAAAACATTGTGTGTTTTGTTCCCTATCTCCTAGATAGGGTACGTAGAAATCCTCCTAGAGGTTCATCCCCAAACACAGCTATATTTTTTCATCACTTTTATTGGTACCCAAATCCTTGGCCCACCCCTTAGTGGCATCAGACAAGTTCTTGGGTAGCTAACCATGGATAGGCCCCACCCTCAATCCATACTTCTCTACCCAATACTGTCCCTCTTGTGATGGGAAGCTAATAAATCACAAGCCCCATAATATTTTTAGGTCATTATAATTTGTGCAAAACATGATACTATACCCCCATCCTAATCTATGTGGACATTGATTACCTACCATGGGGATACGTATGAAGCCTCCCTGAGGATCAATCACATCACTCATATCTCATCCAACTCTCTCCCTGGAGCCTTTTTGTTTCAAAAAGATCATGACATAGCATGAATGTTCAATTACCCTCACGTTCCCATACATGCATCCATTCTCACAGGCCACCTTTTTCGATGTCCAATCACCCATCTAACAATGTGGACATAGATCCCTTCCCTCTCTGATCATGGTACATAGGAATCCTCTCTATGGTTGAATCCCAACATCACAATAATCTTCAAATCATTTCCATCCCATTCCTCCCATCCACATTATTCAACCATCCATTATCCATCTAGTTTCTTACCTAGGTGGTCACATCTCGATAAGATCATTTCATCCATCTCATCACCACTCCTTGCCGCACTCGTGCAGATAACCACACATAAGCCCCACATAATCCCTAATCATCCTACCAAGAGTGTCCCTCTTGCGATGGGATACCATCCATGTGAAATCCCCTACATGCCTCTGAGTTTTTATCCTTTTTCTACACCCAGATTCATCACCAACAAGAACTACCTGGGTTATGATCCCTATTTCCTATACATGGTATATAAGAACCCTCTATAAGGTTTAATCCCAGAAAATGGTAAACTTTGGTTTCCCTATTTTTGGGGTACATATTCCATGGTTCGCCCTCAGTGATGTCCAGATCCACCTTAACATTGTAATATCATCCCCTTATGGGACACATCCATCCAATTGGTAAACATTTAGGAACACCCTACTAGTGATGTACCAATCTGATCCATCTCAATGGGATGTTCTGATAACTCTCATTTCCTCTCTAAAAGATGCTAAACTTGTGTCCTACCTCATTATGAACATGTGATACTTGAGGAAAACCTCAAAATACAATCATTTGGCGTAACCCTCTCTAAAAAATGTTAAACTCGTGGAATACCCCATGTTAAACATGGGAAGCTGAGGAAAACCTCAGAGACATGCCTCTAACATATGATACCATGTGATCGATTTGGGATGCCTTAGGTTTGGTTCCCTTGAGATTCCCTATGATGAGGAATAATACAGTTGATAAATTTCCATGCATCCATATCTACCCTAACATGCCATATTTTACAATATACTCCAACCAAAGGTTGAAGCCCTATCAATAACCCTTGGAATGTCCAAAAAAGAATCATAATTAACTGGTATCCACAAATATATTTCACATTGATGAGTTTTAAGAACCACGACTCAAATCTATGAGAATGACCAGACTAGGAGATGAGTTCTAAGGAGGAAATCATAGAACAAGAGACCTACATCCCATCATCCCATTTTGATCATGTAGAAGATTTTATGAATAAGAGATGGATGCCAATTTCCTATGTAATTCAGTAATTCATTAAAATGATCAGTGTTCCCTCGAAAGATAGATATATGCCCCAACGAAAGCATTAGAAACAATATTGGTGACCCTTATGTGAATATCTTATCCATAGAGTGTGAGATGATGGAAAATATCTGGCTTGACCATATTTTTGAATAAACCATGTGACTACCCTCCCCTTATTGTGTGGGAGGATGAGTAAAAATTGGTTTGTGAAGACTACGGTCCATCGGTTCCTTGCAGACACTTCTTCTCTGTCAGGACGCGCATGGTGGAATCCTACCCCCAACTCTATTGGCTCCTCACTGACTGTGCCACCATCATCAACCACATAGTAGGAATCCTCATCTCAACCCCATTGGATCCTCTCTAACTCTCCACCATTATCATCGGTGCATGGGGAATCCTCCCCCTGACACAATTGGCCCATCGTTGACATCGACTTCCTTTCGGGCTACACAGGGGGCATCCTCCCCCTAAATCCGTCAAATCCTTGCTAACTCTTCCACCATTATTGGCCATATAAGGGGCATTATCCTCTGACACCATCTTCTCCTCATCGATTCTTCCCCCATTATCATTCTTGTAGTGGGGAAACCTCCCCCCTACTCAATCAGCTTGTTGCTTACTCTACCTCCTTCATGGGCCACATAGGGGGCTTCCTCCCCCCGAATCAATTGGATCGTCACCGACCCTTCCTTCTTCATCGGATGAACATGGGGGATCCTCCCCCAACCCCATCTTCTCATTAATAACTCTGTCGCCATTATTAGACATTTTGTGGGAATCCTCCCCCTAACTCCATTGACACCCTGTCATCTCTTTTGTCATTATCAGCCACATGTGGGGCATCCTCCCTCTAACCCCATCGGCTCCTCCCTGACACCACCTCTCTTTCGGGATGCATAGGGGGAATCCTCCCCTGGACTTCATCGGTTCCTCACCAAATCCACCACCATCATCGGTCATGCATCATAAATCTTCCATATGACTCCATCAACTTCTCCCAAACTCTGGTACCATTACCGACCACGCATTGGGCATCCTCACCCTGACTAATAGGCTGTTCACCAAATATTCCGCTGTTATCAGCCACATAGGGGGAATCATACCTCAAAATCCATTAGTTCCTCACCAACTCTTCCACAATTATCGTCACTCAGGGGGCATCTAACCTCAACTACATTGGCACCTCTCTAGCTCCATCATTGTGATTGGCCATGTAGGGGTAATCTGCATGCTAACTCCATTGGCTTTTCACCGACTCCTCCACCTTCGCAGGTCACATGTGGGGCACTTACCCCCAACTCCATTGTCTCTTCACCGACACTGACACCATCATTGGGAGTGTAGGGTGATCCACCGCCAACCCAATAGATTATCGACAATAGAATTAGAATCCACTATGGAGTTCCTCCCCACACCGCTGTCATCGAGCATTGGATCCCCCCCGTCTCCATCATCATCTAATGCAGATGTGTTCATGCACTAATACCATTTAACAAGAGGTCCCCCCATCCCCAAAATCATCCATCATGAAGGTCCTCCCCTTGCATCTACAAAATCCATCACAATGGATCTCTCCATTCCCAATCCATTTTTTCTTTAAAGAAACAACATTGGGAATAGTTTCATCACATCCCTACTCTAGTTTTTATTTCTTATGAGACGAATTTGCAATAATCCATGCCTTCTGGGCTCCATCAGTTTTTCGTTTTGATGTTCCAAGAATCCATGACTTCTAGGCACCATTTCCCTATCATACTGACCCTCCAGGATTCTATGCCTTTCGTGCTCCATTGCACCCATCATAACAATGCTCTAGGATTCCATGCTATTTTGGCTCTATCACCCCATCGTATTGACATTCTAGGTGTCCACGCCTTCTAGGAACTATCTCCCCATCATACTGATGCATCACGCTTCCACCCCTTATAGGTTCCATTGCCCTATCATACCGACGTGTCAGGTTTCCATGACATTCGGGCTCCACCGCCCCTATATACTACTACTCAAGGCATTCATGCCTTCTAGGCTCCACCACCCCTTCATACGGATGATCCGATCTTCCACGCTTTTTGGGATCCATTACCCCATTATACCGATGCTCCAGGCTTCCATGCCTTCCGGGCTCCATTTCCTAATCATATTTACGATCTGAGCTTCCACACCTTCTGTGATCAATCACCCCCTCATACCGACGCTCTTGGATTCCACGCCTTCTGGGCTTCATCGCCCCATCGTTATAATGCTCCAACCATCCACACCTTTCGGGCTCCTTTTCCCCTTTGTACCGAGACTCCAGGATTCCTTAACCTCTTGGTTCCATCACTCCATCGTACTGAAGATCCAGGGTTCCACGCCTTCTAGGATCCATCACCCCTACTATACCAACACTCCAGGAATCCCTGCCTTCCAAGATCCTTCACCAAATCGTACTGATGCTACAAGCTTCCACATATTACAGGCTCAATCTTTTAATCATACTGACAATCCATGCTTCCATGCCTCTCATTCTCCATCTCCCCCATCGTACTAATGCTCCAGGATTTGACACCATTCAGCCTACATCACCCCGTTGTATTGATGCTCTAGGAATCCACACAATTCAGGATTCATCACCCCAATCATACCAATTCTCTAGGATTCCACACCTTCCAGGCTCCATCACCCCCATCTTACCCACATTTCAAGAATCCATGCCTTCCATGCTTCATTCCCTCATCATAATAACGTTTTAGGTTTCCACGCCATCCGAGCTCCATTTTCCCATTGTACTAGCATTCTTGGATTCCATACCTTCTGAGCACTATCACCCCATCATACCAATTAACCAAGAATCAACACCTTCTGGGATCCATCTCCATTTTTGTATGTATAGTATCTCTAGGCTTCTATGCCATCTGGGGTCCATTACCTCTGTCGTACCGATACTCTAGGATTCCATGCCTTCCGGGCTCCATCTCACCTGTCGTACCAACCCTACATGATTCCACGTCTTCTTATCTTCATCACCCCTACCATCCAGATACTCTGGGCTTCAGATTCTTCCAAGATCCATCACCCTATCGTACTGCCGATTCAAGATTCCATGCCTACAAGGCTCCTTCACTATATCATACTAATGGTTCAGGCATTGATGACATCCGGAGTCCTTTGTCCTTTCACACTGATGCTTCATGCTACCACAACTTATGGGATCCATAACTCCACCATAATGATTTGTCAGGATTAAAAACATACTTGGATTCATCTCCCCATCATACTGACATGTCTGGCTTCCTTTCCTTTCGAGTTCCATATCCCTTTCATACAGATGTTTTAGACTTCCATGATTTTCAGGCTCCATCACCCCACTAGACTGATGGAATGCTATCAACCCTACCAACCTTGTGACACTTTATGTCCTCCCAACTACTACATTTCATTGATAGTAGAGGCCCTCCATGTGGCCCCGACATTAGCTTGGGGAATGTTAACCCTAGGATACCCTAGTTGATGCACGGGGAACATCCATGTATACACAGGTGGATTTTTGGGATAATCCCATTGTATTGATCCCCTATCATCATCAAGGATTCCAGATCATCAAAATGGGGTAGATGTGACCATACCTAAACAAACATAGTTATTTTGGTTTTATGTCCTAGTGTCATGATGTTAAATTACATGACAACCATGTCCATGTTGCATGAAATTAAACTACAAAACCATCTTTGTCATGGTCACATGATGTAAAAAATGTGACATCTGGTCAAATATATGGGACCTAAAACTGTAGAAAAAACATCCAAATCTATGTTACCATAAACGATAGTCGCTACTTGTCCTAATCACATAATATTAAACTGTATGATAAAACATATGTACCGTATGACGTTATATTATGTGTCTATTGTCCTCCATACATGAAGGTATACAATAGATTTACGCAACGTCGATCAAAGGGGGACTCATATTCTCTGCGTGAGACGGATCTACATCCCCATAACATGCTTTAAAACAATGTAGTGTCATGATCTATTATATGTGATAGCATCCTCTATTCGGTATCATTCAACTATAGTGAAACATTTAAGAAATATCTCAGGACCCTCATCCTTGAGAAGTGGTTCTAATCCATCTTTCAGATAAGTCTTCCTAATGTGATCAAATGAACTATGGAGTAGAGCCTACACTATTGGGCTCCAAATGGACATACATTCAATCCATTTTCATGCATTTCATCAACCATCTATTTGTATCCCCATCATCTTCATGTTTGATTGGACCCACTGATGGAATGGTCTCGTTCCACTTTTGGTCACCTTTCGTTTTGGGCCAATTCCATAGGGGACTTTGGATGAAACATTTAGTATGGTCCCGCATTTCGAATATGGTCAGCGGACAACCCTCAGTTGTTTTTCCTCATCACTGGTAACACAATATGGATGTTGTGTTTCAAATATGGTTACCATCAATTCTCCATCGTTACACCATCATCAGTGTGATTTAGATATCGAATGTTGTGATTCACATCATTCCATATCATTATGTTTACAGTGAATTACAACACTATTTGTGTTACTCCTATGTGCATATGTGTGTATTGAGTAGGCATGAATGTGTCATTGTGATGTTTTTAACCAAGAATTCCCTTTTCCCTTGAGGTGTTCTTCCATGTGTCCAGAAAATCCCGTCACTACTCCTTGTTTCCCACAACGATCAAAACCCTAGTGGGATTAGTAGTTTTTTATGGTGTGTATTGATAGAATTGAGAAAAATAGGCATCTTCATCCCACAAGATGTTCAAATTCATTATCGTTATACAAGACATTAAAATTATCATCTTCGTCATGCATGACGTTAAACTGCATTATCATCCTGCATGACATTGAAATACCCATCTTCGTCCCACATGATGTTAAATTGCATTATCTTCCTGCATGGAATTATATTTCTCCTCGTCATCCAACATGTCATTAAACTGCATTATCGACCCACATGATGTTAAACTACTCATCTTTGTCCCGCATGACGTTAGACTGCATTATCGCCCTACATGACGTTAAACTGCATTATTGTCCTACATGACATTAAAATACTCATATTCTTCCAGCATGATGATAAAATTTATTATCATCCTTCATGAAATTAAAATGCTCATCTTATTCCTGTATAACATTAAACATAATTATCACCCTGCACGACTTTAAACTATCCATATTCATTCCACATGATGTTAAACTGCATTATCATCCTGCAAGACTTCCCACATGCCGTTAAAAAGAATTATCACCCCACATCACATTAAACAGCTCATCTTCATCCCAGATAATGATAGAATGAATTATCATCCAGTAAGAAATTAAACTTCCCATCTTCGCCCCAAAGGACATTAAAGGTCATTATCATCCTACGTGGCATTAAACTGCTTCTCTTCATCCTACATGTCATTAAATTGAATTATTATCCTACAAGACTTTAAACATGTCATATTCATCCCACATGATGTTAAAAAACTTTAGCATCTTTCATGACATTAAACTTCTCATCATCATCCCACATGATGTTAAACTACACTATCACCACACATGACGTTAAACTACACATCATCATCCTGCATGACATTAAAATGCATTATCATACAGTATGACATTAAACTGCTCATCATTGTCCTGTATGAAGTTAAACTGAATTATTGTCCCTCATGACATTAAAATGCTCATCTTCGACCCACATGAAATTAAACTGCATTACCATATTGAATGAAATTTATCTACTCATCTTTGTCCCGCATGATGTTAAACTGCATTTTCATCCCACATGTTGTTAAACCGCTCTCTTCATCCTGCATGTTGTTAAACTACATTATTGTCCTTTATGACATTAAAATTCTCATCTTCATCTCACATGATGATCAACTATATTATCGTCCATCATGATGTTAAACTACTCATCTTCATCATTCATGAGGTTCATCTGCATTATCGTGATTCAATATATTAAAATGCTCATCATTTCCCAGCATCACATTAAACTATATTATCATCCTAAATGACATGAAACTGCTCATATTCACCATGCATAATGTTAAAATTCATTATCATCCCACATGATGATAAAAATCTCATCATCTCTCCCCATGACATTAAACTATATTATCATCCCACATGACATTAAACTATTTATCTTCATCTTTCACGACATTAGACATCATTATTTTCAAGCATGACTTTAAACTGCTCATCATTGTCCCGTATGATGTAAACCTTCATTATAGTCTGACATGACAATAAACTACTTATCTTCATCCCATAAGATGTTAAATAGCATTATCATGTTTCATGTAATTAAATTGCTCATATTCACCCCACATGACATTAAACTGCATTATCATCCCACATGATGTTAAACTTCTCAACTTTGTCAGGCATAATGATAAACTGAATTTATAGTCCTCCATGACATTAAACTACTAATCATTGTCCCAGACGATGTTAAAGAGAATTATCACCCCACATGACATTATACTGCTCATCTTCATCCTGCATGAAGATAAACTGAATTATCATACTATGTGAAATTAAATATATCATATTCATCCTGCATGACATTAAACTCTATTATCGTTCTTCATGAAATTAAACGGATCATCTTCATCCCACATTATGTTAAAAAACATTATTTTCCCACATGATATTGAATGACACATTTTCTCCCTACATGATATTAAAATTCATCATCATCCTGCATGAAATTAATGTTATCATCTTCATCCCAAATAACTTTAAACTGAATTATTTTTATGCATGATATTAAACAAATCATCTTATTCCAACATTAAATTAAATTGAATTATTTTCTTGCCTAACATTAAACCCATCATATTCGCCACCCTTGACGTTAAACTGCAATATCATCCTGTATGACATTAAATCGATCATCTTCTTCCCCCGTGATGATAAACTGCATTACCATCTTACGTGACTTTATTCATCTAATCATCATCTTGAATGATGTTAAACAACATTATAATACTTCATAACATTAAACTGCACACCTTAGACCCACATGTCATTAAACTCTATGAAAATATTTATTGTATGACGTTAGACTGTGTGGTCTTTCCCGGTTGAAGTAAGCGAATCTTCCTAGCATTGGTCCCACATAAAATTAAACTATTCTGTCTTTAACTCATGGTGTTAAACATTCGGGTTTGTCCATGCTGAAAGAAATTAAACTACACATCAATCATCACATATGATGTTAAATTTTATTACAATCCTGAAAGATCATAAAATACCCATGGTCATCCTAGAATATGTTAAACCACTACCATTGTCTTTCATGACAATAATCTAAAAAATGTACTAAGCTCTAGAAACATAAATAAAGATATATGAAATTATTTTCGCATGACGTTAAACTACACAATATCTTGAGAACTTGGTATATTTTGTTTCTAATCCTCATGGGATGTGCCAAAATGCTATGACTTGTTAGCTATGGACGAGCCTCCGGTCCCTCAACATTTCCTGCCTCCAGGCCCAAGTTCTCAGTTAGGATTTTGCGGTGGGGTATGGACTCTTCATCCTCTTTCATGTCAAGCTATTTTTTTCTGTGTAGTGCATATCAACTTGATATATCCCTACCTCATCCCTCTTCCTTACCGCAAGATGCTAGACTGCACGAGTACCAACATGATTTACACTTCCCATCATTTGGGTCTCTATCAATTTTTCACATCCGAAAAGGCCCCCATTAATGGCCCGGTCTCATGCCCCCTTGGCTCACCTAATGTTTGGGGCCAATGTTCTGGAGGATCATGAATGAACCCATAGGTTCGACATTGCGAATAGTGTCATATGTTGATTCTCATTTGTTTGATACCATTTTAGGTCACACAAGATGGATAATGTGTTGCGATCATGGCCAAAAATATGTATGGCTTGATTCCCATCGTCATGGGATATGTCGAGACACTTGAATATTTTGTTTTTGTGTCCAAATTAGGTTCATTTAGTCTATTCTCATGGCTGATATGGCTTGGATTATCTCTTATAAAATATATTATGTGGCGTGTGCGGGCTCATGACCTCATTTATTTCAGGTTATTTTCCATGACCTATAAATTCCCCATTGAGATACCCCTTCCCCTCATCCGTGTTGCATGAAGTTAAACGACATGGATTTTTTAGAACTACATGTGGCTTGATTCCCATCCTCATGGGATATATATGAACGCCTAGACATTTCATATTTGGGTCCAGCCCTAATTTTTAGAAATCTTATTTTCCTTCTGGACCCATGGACTACGCTCTCTAGAGGCGTATTTGTTGTGGTGTGGACACGTGTCCTCATTCACATTGGGTTTTCAACATCCATCCCACATACCTCTACCTTGAGAGCTCTTCACCCCCCGTTCCACCACTTTCTCCTTATGTCATCTACTATAAATTGAGCCACCTTTACCCTTGTTGGTGTCTCATCAACATGCCTAGATGCACTATGGTTGAAGACTTATGGTGGTGGATTGTACATGGACATGATATCATTCATTTCCATGCTTCATGACTCCATTTATTTGGGTTTTCATCAAATTTCACATCCAAAAGGACCCCCAAATTGCAAGGATGCTATGAATCAGTGCTCTCCTATTGTTTTGGGACAACATCCTAGAGGATTTTGAACTGAAATTTCACACAAGTCCTGTATTGTGAAAATGTTCAGTGGTCAACGCCCAATTCTTTGTTCCCATTTTAGGCCACAAGATATGGATGTTGTGTTTCGAACACGGTCAACTATTATCCTCCATTGTTGTTCCACCCCCATTAAACCCAAAATATTGGTCTCATGATTCACATCCATTTACAATTCATCATGTTCAAATGGAATTATGATACCATTTGTGTTATCCAACCATTCACATTTACTTCATTAGAGTCGACGTCATGGTGTCATCCTTGACTCTGCACTGTTTCTGCTTACAGAGCATTCCATATGCTCCAATGACCTTTTCTGCCCTTGGTTCCCACATATGAACACATATCAAGTTAGCTTACGGACTTGGTCATGGTTTTCATCCACATAGTGGAATCCCACTTCTTCCATTCCAAACTCTATGTCATTAAACTAATACCCCTTTCATCCCTACGAATTGAAGTTAAACTATATGATGTTTGAGAACAATGTATTTCTTGATTCTCATCCTTATGGGATACATAGGAATGGTTGGACCATTCAACCGTGGCCCAGCCTTAGGTCACTTGTCATTTTTAACCTTTTGGAATAACTCTTATTGTGTGGTGTGGTGTGGAGTGTGTGGTCGTATGTCCTCATTCACATTGGGTCTATGATAACATCACCATATAATTTCCCTTTATGGGCTTGTGCCTCCTATCCCCATCCTTACCGCATGATGTTAAACTATATGGTATTTCCAGAACACCATATGGCTTGAATCCCATCCTCATGGGATCCAAAAAAATACCCAGACATTTCATCTTCGGGTCTAGTCACATGTCCTATACTATTTTTCTAGTTCTTTGTCATGATGAACCCTCCCCATGGGGTTTCACGTAGTGTGACGTAGACCAATGTCGTCATTCATGTCATGTATGAATTATCACCCCATGCACATTCCCCTTAAAGCCTCATTCTACATTATGACCCTTAGCCATATGTCATGGAACTATGATTCATGTTTCCAAATTTCTTTAAACTATTGAATCTTTTATACATGATGTTAAAATGCTTGGGAATGTTCTATCATATGACCCTAAACTATGACACTATCATACTGTCCATGTGACGAAAAACAACACCTCATTCTGGTGTCCTAACTCAAAGGGTCATCATGTTTGGTACCAATAATTGACCATTCCATTTTTGAAGGCCTACATATGTCTTGATTCCTACAGCGATGCCCATATTCTCAATCCTGGGTTTGTTTCATAAAAAAATTCATCCACCCTAATGAAAAAACAAGATACATTAAATGCCTCTTCTTTTAGTACATGGGCTAGACTTGCATAACAATATTTTCCCTGGCTTTGGTAGTATACCATAACATTTTTATGAACTAACTGTGGCTTGATTCCCATTCTCATGGGATACATTGGACCACACAGACATTTTTTCCTCGAGTCCAACCTTATGTTCCTCAACCAATTTTCCCCCTTTTCGTCTTGAATTCATGGCCTATTTTATGCCTCACCAATGTGATCAGATGCACTTTGAATTAGAAGATACAATGTTGGATTCCACATAGACATGGTTACATTCATTTACATGCTTCACATCACCCTTTAGTTGTGTTTCCATTATCTTTCACATCGGAATTGACCACCGAACGGTGTGGATGCTCATCCTTATGGCTCGCCTACTGATTTGGGCCAACATCCTTGAAGATTTTGAATGACATTATGTGACATGATCCACATTTTGAAAACGTTCAGTCATCAAACCTCATTTTTTGTTCCCATTTTTGGTCACATGATATAGACAATGTGATTCGAACAAAGTGAACAATTATCCCCTCTCATTATACCACCCCCATTAAGCCATAAATATTTTTCATGTTATTTATGTCCCTTTCCACTCCATCTAGTTCTAGTGGAATTACTACACCTATGGTTTTATCCCTACTTGAACATATACACATTAAAGAGGTTGAATTAGCGTTGTTAGGGTCATCATTAACTCTATACCATCTCCCCTAGCTATGTGTCCTTGTGTTCCAAAGATCTTAGCTATCCTTCTTTTCCACATAGAGCATAAATTACATGGTATTATTGGTATGGGTAGGGTTTGTACATAAATGGATGAAGTCTAACTTCATTTGGTCTGAACTCTATGACCATAAACTAAGATCTGTAGTCCCTTAGTCCTAAAATCATGACATTAAACTATGTGTGTTCTTATGGAAATTATTGTTGCGGTGTGGGATATTTTTTCAACATTCACATTGGGTAACATTACATCACCACATCACATATTTCCAATTTGGGAATCTTTTCATTTTTTTTTCTGAGATCAAAGACCATATTCATAGATCCTATATGTAGTTATCATATGTTGTTAAACTATGTATTCTTCACCCAGGATATGTAATGATATTTGAACCCTCCAGGTGACATATTTACATGAAAAGTAATTTCCCCTCCTAGTATTGTCCTTCTATTGAATCACCATTGTGAACTACATTTGGCTTGATTCCCATACCCATGGGATACATACGGATGCCCAGATATCTTGTGTATGGTCCAACCATATCACCATGAACCCTCTTATGCCATTTTGGACGAAGTTTCCTTCAAAGTATATGTTGTGGTGTAGAATTATGTTTACATTATTGCTTGGTTTGAATTAAAAACGCCACATTCCATTCTCTAGAGTTTTAAAATTTTCTTTGTTCCCCGCATCACAATAAACTGCAGGGACCTATCCCATTAAAATGAATTTAAACTGGGAACCTTATAGTCTGAGCTATATGACCATAAACAAATATACTTAGTAGCTATGTTAGAAAAAAGTTTAATTTCATAGAAAGCATTGTATTATTCATTGAATGATGGTACCACCCCCTTTCGGTATTTGACATCTTCTCAACCACCTACAAGAAATACTTGTGGATGGATTTTCATATTTATGGGATACGTAGTTATACCCAAATTTTATTTATATGGTCCAGTTGCAACCACCCTCACCCTAACCTCTTTTGTACTAGTTTTTACCATATGAATGATTTGTGACACTGACTTTTTTGGTCCAAAGTCATGGCGGGTTCATAATCACTATACCATATACCCCCTTAGAGATTAACATTATTTTCATTCATCCACCATGACACTAAAACCAAGTGGGTAATGTTGGTGCTTCACACATTCATTATTTTGCAGTTTTCCTTATCTTTCACCTAAAAATGAACCCCATAATGGTATGGATGTTATGCCTTAGGTATCTCCTACCATATTGTGACAACGAACTAGAGGATTTTAAATGACATTATGAGATAGGTTTCACATTTTGAATATGGTTATTAGTAAACCCTCAATTATTTTTTCCCACTATAGGATAACGTGAAATGAATTTTGTGTTTTGAACATGGTTAATAGTCATCCTTCATCATCACACTATTCATATTGTATCCTAAATACCGAATGATGTGAATCATTTGTTTAATTCCCCTTTCCGTTTTATGGATCCTCGACACCTTTGATGTTGTTACTCCACATAATCGCATGTGTTGAGAAGGAATGATGAATCATCTTGGATATTCCTCACCCAAAACTTCATTTCCAACATTGCTTACTATCATGAGATAGGGGAGGCCTAACAATTCTTCTTGATTCATACACAAATCTTGGCTAACATAGGCTTAGGGGTCGTGATATGGTAATATCCAAATATGAAATGGTGTGACCCATTGGTCCTACCACATGACCATAAACTGTGACACTATCATCTTCACCACATTACATTAAACTGTTCAAAATGAAAATAAATATGTAAAGATTGATTCCTTACTATGGAAGATATATAGATACATTCAGGCATCTGATCACTGAGTCCAGCCAACTAAATGGTAAAATCTCTTTCTTGGTCTTTCCATACCCAACATCCATTTCAGGAAAGTGAGATGAGTTTTAGACCTCTCTATTCCTCATTCATATTAGGTTTTGAACCACACCGCACATTTCTCTATTAGGGAACCCATGCCATTAATGAATGACTATAAACCATGGCTATAAATAGAAAAAGTCCAAGATGCACCCTGATAATTACGGGATTGGTCAGCTTCTTTGACAAATAGGATTTCACCCACCCGCATTGGTCTATAACCACTCTATTCTTAAGAACTATGTTTGGTTTTATTTTATCCTTATGTGGTATGTAGAGATTCACATAAATTTCACCTTAGGCCAAACCACCTGGCCATTAACCATTATGGCCCCTCATCCCCATTCACGGTGGGAACTCAATGACCTAAAACTTGGAGTCCCTGGTTCATGTAAGATGACTTTAATCAATTAGGAATGGATCATGTGTATGACTTTGAAATATTTGAATCCTCTTGATCATTCTACGTTAAACTATTCCATACATCGTCCTCACTGAATGACACTAAACTGCATGCTTATCATACCAATTTACATGATGTAAAACTATAGATCAACCTAGTTTTTCAGAAGAGCGGTTTCTCCTAGAATTAGGCCTTATATTTATTCGGACGGATAAGAAAACCTAATGATTTTTTTCACGATGATATAATTCTATATGAGTGTTGGACTCAATTCGAACATCACATCACTCCATCCCATGCTTTGCATGCCCCTTATTCAGATCATCACCATCTTCCACATCATAAGGGACCCTTGAGTGACATTGTAACACCCCGAGCTTCCACTATATGCTTCTCATTCAGTAATGCAATAGCTTGCATTTTACGCAACTTCGAGTTCTAAAACACCGCGACTAATCCAAGTAGACGTTATGAATAGTAATAACCACTTTTTAAAATTATAGAAATTTTATACTTCAAAATTGACTTCATTTTTGTAATCATAATATCGAAATTAGCCTATGTTGATTTTTTGGTATTTTTCTGAGAACTTCTAATTTTTTATGAAAAGTGAAAAATACTTAAAAACAACTTTTTTAATCAAAATAATTTATAGTGATAAATTATAATATTTAGTGGTTTTAAAGTATAATTAGAATATATTTTTAAAATTTTATCTAATGGTGATCATTATAATTAATTTAACATTGAAATTGGACACAAACAATTGCCAATCTTTTGATATAAATTGTTTCTTAAAAACACGCTAGTGTTGTGACAGCGAGAATTAATTATAAAATTAATTAATGCAACTTATATGTTTGTAATTTTGTAAAATAGATATCATTTTTGAATTCAGAATATCAATTATAGCTTAGGGTGAAATTTTGGCATTGTTCTGAAAAACATCAATTTTTGATGAATAGTGAAACCACTAAGTGGTAGTTAAATAACTGATTTTTCATTTAAATTAAATATTACCACTTCTGTGATTTGATTTTCAAAAATCCGACATACATGGTTGTAATTAAGAAGTAAAATGTGGTTCAATGAGATTAAAATAATTTTTTGGTGAATAGTAACTTTTAAGTTCTTAATCGCGATTAGAGGTAATTAGTGTAGTTTAAGGTAAAAATAATGTTTTAATAATATGATATGAGCTTGAAACTTGTCCTACTCCTATTGGATGAGTCATGGCCGACCAAGAAAATCCATGGGTCAACTTGGGGACACCATGGAGCCACTTTAGTTGGAAAATGACATAAATACCTTTTATTTAATGTTAAAGTAAAAAATGACACAAACATGAAATGTTTTACTAAAAAAAATTTTACATGGGGTTATACAAGTCATATTTTTGACTAGAAGTAGTCATTAGAAAGATAAAAAGATTTCCTATATCATAGTATTTTTTTATAATTTTTAGACATTTAATAAATTAAATTATTTATGACATCATTATGATGCAGCGATGACCTCATTATTTAACGATTTTAATAAAATGAAAATATAATGTACAATACAAGGCATACACTTGTCCAAAGACTATTTGATGGGTAGATTTCTAACCCTTATCAGCTTAGCCACTAATTATATAAGTTTTGGACCTTTAGAATCCGAAAAGCATTGTATAATAATGTAAAATTTCCTTACTCTCCAAGAGTGCCCCTCCTCTCCACTTATAAAAGGCCCCCACCTCTACCACCTCATTCACACTTTCAAGCCATTTTTCTCGGCCACACTCTGCCCAAATACTCTCCCAACTTCCCCCTCTTACTCCTAGAAGCCTCACTTTGGGCAGAACGTTTCCCAAGGAAGCATTTGGCTCAAATCAAAAAGAGTTACCCGATTTTGAGGTAATGTCTTCTATAATGTTGTTTTGTTTTATTTTTCTTCTCCAACCCCCTAAACTATTTTTATTCATTTCTTTTGTAACAAAAACAGTATCCTCAATATACTAGGATGTTTTTATAGAAGGATTCGAGATACACTTACACACACCTACGTCTAATGGTTAAAGAACATACAGTTTCTGTTGATGGCGAATTTCTGCCTCACGAAAAGATGATTGTTCAACACTCATAAAACACCTTCAATGGTGGCCATTAAGATGTAACTATATTTATATATGATATATAATATGTTTATGTTTTACTTATGCTTCTTTATTTCTCATTTATGGCATACTTTATGATTTCCATTATGGGTTAAATGCGATAATTTCATTTTAGGAAGTGCGGACTACCGCCCCCTCAAAGTGATTTGAATCGTTAATGCCATATGTGGGATGTATAAAGGATGGAGTGGATGGTATTATACACTATATTATACTGGAATTATATTATACATTTATATCATTATGATTTCATTCCATTAAATATGATATAGAAATGAAATTAGCGTTCATGCGTACGTACGGCTTACCGTCTCCATGAACGGTGCATTTCATTTCTTACCTCTAAATGTTATGTAATATTATAAATGAATGTATATACTAGATATATATGATATATATGACATCTAAATCATGAATATAATTCTGGAGATAATGTATATTCTACCACATAAACAAATTGTAATTATAAGAAGTTTATTGTTGACTCAAGTACCAAAGATCGACAAAATGACCGTTATTAACTTAAATAATTACATAATGTTCATATCATTGTAATAAGTGATATAAAAAGGATAATGAAATTGAAAATGGTTCTTGATAAGGTATATATTAACTCTAGTTTATTATTCTGGAGGTTAAAGAACGGTTGAGTCAAGTCGGACACGAGGTAAGGGAACTTCTTAACCCAATTTATATTCTTTGGGTTAATCTCCTACTTTCAAATTATGTCATGATTTGTAAGGGAATTTCTTAACCCAACTTCCATTCATTGGGTTAATATCCTACTTTCAAATTATGTCATGATATTATTATTCCCTATTTTGTTTTTTTACGTTCTTTATGCGTACCTATAGTGAATACACATAATAGATCTATTTTATTTTAAAAATTATCTTTTTAAGGACTTCGTCTAAATCTCCTTTCATTGAGGCATATTTGATTTTATAAACAATTTTCATTTATACGGTGTATAAACCCCTTTGACTTTTACGTTTATTCAAAAGGAATCTTTTTTATACGAAGCGTTTTACTAAACAACAAAAAGGGAATTTTTTTCATTCTGTACATATGCAGCGACAATGACTTCTCTACCGCCGTGACCATTATTTGAGTTTCGGCTTCCTTTACAAGCCATACTTTTTTTATAAAAAAATAGATACAAAGTTTTAACTTTATTTTATTTTGGTATTGAAAATGGTTTTGAAAGAGTTTTTATTATATCAATGTGTTGTATTGATATCTTGTGATTGAAATGTGGAAATGTTATGTTTCCTTTATGCATGTTTTATGTGATACGATTATGTTATGGTTTATGATATGTTTAAACCAATTCATATGAGGAATGCATTGGACTTAATAAGTGACGGGTGGAGCCCGCTATAGTTCCTCGATGCATAGGTAGGTCTCATGAGACAATTAGAGTGGAATTGGCCGAGGCCCTTTCCCAATTTGATTTATGGTTTTGGCCGAGGCCTTAATCATTTTAGACGTCTTGGCCGAGGTCTTGAAAAAATGCTTCAGAATGTCTGGCATTATGAATTCCATCATTATGAAAGTGGTTATTGATATTTCATGTGATTATTCGAATAGTAGAATATCCATGTGAGTAAGTAGATGTCATTATCTCATTTTACTTTTGCCATATTATGATGAAGTTCAAGTTTAAAAAGGATGTTGTTTTAGTTATACATTGCCTTAAATGTTAATGTTTATTTATGAAATCTTCCGCAATATTGTTATCCTTACTGAGCATCTGATCTCACCCCTTTAAATGTTTTAATATTTTCCAGGATGTGAATAATTATTTTATGAATGACCTGCAGGGATTGTCAGAAGAGGATATGAGTGTGGACTATGGAGACTTTGTTATTGTAGTTTTTCACTTTATGATGTAATGTAACGTTTACGAATGTATCTAGTGTTTCCAAGGCTAGTAAACTAATCGGTCTTTCGAGACTTTATCTTTTGTGATTATGCCAATGTTACGAAGTAATGCACCGACTCTGGGTAGCTGGCGTCGGGGCATTACAGTTGGTATCATAGGCAGTTCAGTACTAAAATTGGAAGCTAGATTTAGATAAACTCTGATTAGAGCACATATCCCAAAGATAGACATTGAAGATTAGTATAGAAGAACTTCCTAGAATTTTTTTATTGTAGAGATTTTGTGAGTTTTCCGAGCAATACATCCCTGTCTGGATACGAGTAGGTAGAGGCGGCTCTGGCACAGATGTACGTAGGGATAAAACCCGAAAACACCGCTTTGAGCTAGACTCTAATGGGAACTGGTGCACGACAACGGGCCTTGCTGCACTCTTGGTTACGACACTCCCGGGGGATATGCTTACGATAATTCTCATTTTATTTACAAAACACTATGAACGGTTATGAGTATATACTTCCTCAAGGAAAACCTTTTTATGATTATGGATTATATACATAAATAGTTCAATTTATGTTATGTATTTTATAAGTATGGAATTATGTATTTTGATTCATAAACTAATCTAGTTTTTTCCATTCTATAGAAATGGAGCCTAGTGAAAGGAATGGAAACCGTATCAATGCACACACTCCATGTAGGTATTGCCCTCCTGCTAAAGATAATTATTGTGGATATGGAGATACAACTAGTGCTGATCAACTTATTACCATACTGGGACAACTCACTCAAGTTATGAATAATAACCTTACTCGTATGGATCACCCTGATCCACAACGTGGAGGATCAATGTTAGACCGCTTCATGAAGCAACAACCACCAACATTTAATGGGGGTAAAAATCCGTTAGTAGCTGAGAAATGGATAAAATCCTTAGAGAAAATATTCCATGCCTTGGGGAGTAGCGAAAGGGAGAAGGTTGTCATGGCAGTTTACCGCCTCACTAGAGATGCCGATCAGTGGTGGTCGCTGATTCAAAACACAACGAAAGATGATGACGTATCGAATATGGAATGGAGGGAGTTCAAAGAGCTTTTCTTAGAAAAATACTTTCCTCATGACCATCGAGAAGATATGGAAAGGCAATTTCTGAGTCTGAGGCAGAAGGAGGATGAGAATGTCGCAAAGTATGAGGCTAACATTACAAGGTTAGCGAGGCATGCTTCCGATTATATACATAATCCAAGGAGTAAGATTGATCGTTTCTTTGACGGGTTAAAATCATTTCTCCATCGAGATTTAGTATCACAATCCTTCTCATCATACGAAGATATTGTCTCGTGTGCTATCAAGACAGAAAAGGAATTCTCTAAATCTTATGACAACAAAGTAAAGAAAGAGAAGAAGAGAACGGTGGAACAAGAGACAGATAAAGGGAAAAAGGGAAAGAAGGATTTTCCATTATGTGATAATTGTTGGAATAATCACCCTGGTACTTGCCTAAAAGGAATGGGAGTTTGTTATAAATGTGGAGAAAAGGGTCACCAGGCTCATGATTGCAAGGGAAAGAGAGAGGCTATCAAAGTTGAATGCTACAATTGTAGAGAAATGGGTCATTATCCAAATGAATGTCCTAAGAGTCAGGGAAACATACCTCAGAAAAGGCCAAGGGATCAAGGACAGTCATATGCTGTTACTACAGTTGAAGCATAATAACTAATGTATTGGTGCTTTTGGACTCATGGATTATATTCTGGTTATTAGAATAATGTGATATATATATAAGGATTGTACTGCAGTACTTGTTGATTTCAGTAAGGTTTTAATATGATGAAGGTAATTATATTTTTAGTATGTGACAATAAGAGAAACTTTACTTTGTTTGCGGAATCTGATAAATTGATTTTGGAATTAAGAGACCTTTTAGAGAAAGTCTGGACAGAGGTATTTTGGATAACTATAAAGGTTGGAGTGGATTAAGTTGATCTTTGGATAGTATTGTTGAAGGTTAAAATATTTATGAAGATTATTTTTGGAATATTATGATACAATAGTTTCCGGAAAAGGACAACCTGCAGGGTGGGGCATAACCCGTCGCGTCGGACAAAGCTGTAGGAATCGAACCCTCAATCATAGTGCAACAGGCCTTTATTTCCTACCACTAGCCTACAGGAAGTCCCTGGTTATTACAAAATAATTTTACTAATCTAAATGGTATGTGTTAACATTTGGAACCTTATACAATTAGGACAAGTATAATATTTTTGAGTTCTATTATCTTTTTGAGTGAAAGATGAGTTGAAGGTTGAAACTCTAATTTTCAAGCATAAATATATATATACCTATCTCTTATTCAATGAATAAATTAATTCTTAAACTTTAGTAAAGGGATATTAAAACAAGAAAATGTGTTATCCTAATACCTTATGTCTTATTGAACTGATGATATTTTAAATCAACATAGATTGAAGGCATTGAGGCCCTCAATTTGATAGTTGATTGTGATTGATGACCTCAATCACTCCCTACAAATATTTACGTTTTTCCTCCAATTATATGTCTCTAATTGCCACCAATGTTCTCCTAATCAAGATCATAATTGGGTGGTGACTTTTTCATTTCCCTTTCCCTCTTATTAAGGCTAAATTTTATTAGTCTTATTTCCGATGTGGGTTTTCCTCAAAGGTATTTTCTCTTTTCAACATTTTATTTTCAAAGAAAAATTTTAAATTGCGAGGACGCAATTTATTGAAGGAGGGGAAAATGTAACACCCCAAGCTTCCACGATACGCTTCTCATTCAATAATGCAATAGCTTGCATTGTACGCAACTTCGAGTTCTAAAACACCGCGACTAATCAAAGTAGCCATTATGAATAGTAATAACCACTTTTTAAAATTATAGAAATTTTATATTTCAAAATGGACATCATTTTTGTATTCGTAATATCGAAATTAGCCTATGTTGAATTTTTGGTATTTTTCTAAGAACTTCTAATTTTTTATGAAGAGTGAAAAATACTTAAAAACAACTTTTTTAATGAAAATAATTTATAGTGATAAATTATACTATTTAGTGGTTTTAAAGTATAATTAGAATATATTTTTACCATTTTATATAATGGTGATCATTAGAATTAATTTAACATTGATATTGGACATAAACAATTGCCAATCTTTTGATATAAATTGTTTCTTAAAAACACGATATTGTTGTGACAGCGGGAATTAATTATAAAATTAATTAATGCAACTTATATTTCTTGAATTTTGTAAAATATACATCATTTTTGAATTCGGAATATCAATTATAGATTAGGGTGAAATTTTGGCATTGTTCTGAAAAACTTCAATTTTTGATGAATAGTGAAACCACTAAGTGGTAGTTAAATAACTGATTTTTTGTTTAAATGAAATATTACCACTTCTATGATTTTATTTTCAAAAATCCGACATACATGGTTGTAATTAAGAAGTAAAATGTGGTTCAATGTGGTTAAAATAATTTTTTGGTGAATAGTAACTTTTAAGTTCTTAATCGCGATTAGAGGTAATTAGTGTAGTTTAAGGTAAAAATAATGTTTTAATAATATGAGATTAGCTTGACACTTGTCCTACTCCTAATTTATGAGTCATGTCCGACCAAGACAATCCATGGGTCAACTTGGGGACCCCATGGAGCCACTTTAGTTGGAAAATGACATAAATACTTTGTATTTAATGTTAAAGTAAAAAATGACACAAACATGAAATGTTTTACTAAAACAATTTTTACATGGGGTTATACAAGTCATATTTTGTACTATAAATATTAATTGGAAAGATAAAAATATTTCCTATATCATAGTATTTTTTTATAATTTTTAGACATTAAATAAATTAAATTATTTATGGCATCATTATGATGGAGCGATGACCTCATTATTTAACGATTTTAATAAAATGAAATGATAATGTACAATCCAAGGCTTAAACTTGTCCAAAGACTATTGGATGGGTAGATTTTGATCCATTATCACCTTACCCACGAATTGATTTTGATCCATTATCACCTTACCCACGAATTATATAAGTGTGGAACCTTTATAATCTGAAAAGCATTGTATAATAATGTATAATTTCCTTACTTTCCAAGAGTGCCCCTCCTCTCCACTTATAAAAGGCCCCCACCTCTACCACCTCATTCACACATTAAAGCCTTTTGGATCGGCCAAACTCTGCCCAAATACTCTCCCAACCTCACCCTCTTACTCCTAGAAGACTCACTTTGGGCAGAACTCATCCCAAGGAAGCCTTTGGCTCAAATCAAAAAGAGTTACCCGATTTTGAGGTAATGTCTTCTCTAATGTTGTTTTGTTTTATTTTTCTTCTCCAACCCCCTAAACTCTTTTTATTAATTTCTTTTGTAACAAAACCAGTATCCTCAATATACTAGGATGTTTTTATAAGAAGGATTCAAGCTACACTTACACACACCTACGTCTAATGGTTAAAGAACATATGGTTTCTGTGCATGGTGAATTTCTGGCTCACGAAACGATGAATGTTCAACACTCATATAACACCTTCAAAGGTGGCCATTAAGATGTCACAATATTTATATATGATATATAATATGTTTATGTTTTACATATTCTTCTGTATTTCTCATTTATGGCATACTTTATGATTTCCATTATGGGTAAAACGCGATAATTTCATTTTAGGAAGTGCGGACTACCGCCCCCTCAAAGTGATTTGAATCGTTAATGCCATATGTGGGATGTATAAAGGATGGAGTGGATGATATTATACACTACATTATACTTTAATCATATTATATATTTATATCATTATGATTTCATTCCATTAAATACGATATAGAAATGAAGGTAGCGTTCATGCGTACGTACGGCTTACCGTCTCCATGAACGGTGTATTTCATTTATTACCTCTAAATGTTACGTAATATTATAAATGAATGTATATACTGGATATATATGATATATATGACATCTAAATCATGAATATAATTCTGGAGATAATGTATATTCTACCACATAAACAACTTGTAATTATAAGATGTTTATTGTTGACTCAAGTACCAAAGATCGACAAAAGGACCGTTATTAACTTAAATAATTACATAATGTTCATATCATTGTAATAAGTGATATAAAAAGGATAATGAAATTGAAAATGGTTCTTACTAAGGTATATATTAACTCTAGTTTATTATTCTGGAGGTTAAAGAACGGTTGAGTCAAGTCGGACACGAGGTAAGGGAACTTCTTAACCCAATTTCTATTCTTTGGGTTAATCTCCTACTTTCAAATTATGTCTTGATTTGTAAGGGAATTTCTTAACCCAACTTCCATTCTATGGGTTAATCTCCTAATTTCATATTATGTCATGATATTATTATGTCCTATTTTGTATTTTTACGTTCTTTATGTGTACCTATAGTGAATACACATAATAGATCTATTTTATTTTAAAAATGATCTTTTTAAGGACTTCGTCTCAATCTCCTTTCATTGAGGCATATTTGGTTTTATACACAATTTTCTTTTATACAGTGTATAAACCCATTTTACTTTTACGTTTATTCAAAAGGAATCTTTTTTATACGAATCGTTTTACTAAACGACAAAAAGGGAATGTTTTTCTTTCCGTACATATGCGGCGACAATGACTTCTCTGCCGCTGTGACCATTATTTGAGTTTCGGATTCCTTTACAAGCCATAAGTTTTTTATAAAAAAATAAATACAAAGTTTTAACTTTCTTTTATTTTGGTATTGAAAATGGTTTTGAAAGCGTTTTTAATATATCAATGTGTTGTATTGATATCTTGTGATTGAAATGTGGAAATGTTATGTTTCCTTTATGCATGTTTTATGTGATACGATTATGTTATGGTTTATGATATGTTTAAACCTATTCATATGAGGAATGCATTGGACTAAATAAGTGACGGGTGGAGCCCGCTATAGCTCCTCGATGCATCGGTAGGTCTCATGAGACAACTAGACGTGGAATTGGCCGAGGCCCTTTCCCAATTTGATTTATGGTTTTGGCTGAGGCCTTAATCATTTTAGACGTCTTGGCCGAGGCCTTGACAAAATGTTTCAGAATGTCTGGCATTATGCATTCCATCATTATGAAAGTGGTTATTTATATTTCATGTGATTATTCGACTAGTAGAATATCCATGTGAGTAAGTAGATGGCATTATCTCATTTTACTTTTGCCATATTATGATGAAGTTCAAGTTTAAAGAGGCTTTTGTTTTAGTTATACATTGCCTTAAATGTTAATGTTTATTTATGAAAGCTTCCGCAATATTGTTATCCATACTGAGCATCTGAGCTAACCCCTTTCAATGTTTTAAAATTTTCCAGGATGTGAAGAAGTATTTTATGAATGTCCTACAGGGATTGTCAGAAGAGGATATGAGTGTGGACTATGGAGACTTTTTTATTGTAGTTTTTCACTTTATGATGTTATGTAATTTTTACGAATGTATCTAGTGTTTCCAAGGCTACTAAACTAATCGGTATTTAGAGACTTGATCTTTTGTGATCATGCCAATGTTACGAAGTAATGCACCGACTCTAGGTAGCTAGGGTCGGGGCGTTACAGACATGGATGATAGGACCTAGTGCACTTCTATCATCTTGCGACAGTGTCCTGGAATATCTTGAATGGAAATTTGACAAAACTCCTACATTGAAAATATGGTTATCAATCTACCCTCATTTGTTTATCCCCATTTTCGGATAACATGATACAGATTCTATGTTTGGAATTTGGTTAAATGCTTTCCTATTTTTTCAGGCCGTCCTCACTGCATTTTGAATTTGGGGTATCATAATTAAAAATCCTCATTCTCCTTTGTTAATGTTTATTTCAGTGCCCCCAGCAGTATTAGGCATGCGCACCAGAACATGTGGGGAGACAAATGTCAGCAATTCAGATAGCCTTTTCTCCAGACACAATCCCACTAATTCAAGAAAATCGTAATGGTGGTAGATTTACAATTCTGATCTCCTCAAATATTCCACTATTTAGAACTCTAATATTGGTTGAATGGCCATCTATTATCTCTTTTTTCTCACACCGATCATAGCTCTCATGATCTTTTAGATTTAGTAAAAAATTTACTCAATGTGTTCAAGTTACAATGGAACCCAAGGCAGGCGTTTTCCTTAGTTGTTTCTTCATAACGTGGTACACCTCTCCCTACACATCCTCGCTAGAACCCATTATTAAGGGGAATTTGTTTAAAATAGAAAACGAATCCACAATATATTCAAATTATTCCATTCATGATCCCAGAGTGTACCCATTTCAAAAGATTTGATTTTATTGGTTTTAGAGCCCGAATGGAGTTACAGATTATGAGTTATGGAAATTCTATGATGGGGTGGAAATAGGTTCACAGAGCCCATTCACAAAGCTCCCTACAAGATATAGAACTATATGAACATGACTGGAAACTCTAAAATAACCATGAAGGCCATAGTAGAAGCCTCTGCGAGTTATAGGAACTTGATCGAAGACTCTGCATGTGGCGCAAAGGCTGTGAGGGTAGCCTCTACATCTCTGAGAAATTTGAGGGTACTGCCTCCGGTTATAGAGTATTACTTCATTCACAACATCATTTTCACTTCCCAATGTTTATTTTCTCTATGTGGTGAGCTCCACCAACCTCCATCGTCTATAAATAGCCAGCTCACCACCTTGATAAGGATGGTTACACCACCCCTTCAGTAACCACTCTCCCATTTTGCGGTGCTACCGAGAAATGGGATATGACGCCCTTCATGAGGGCCTCCACCCTTTGAAAAGGAGGGATACACATTCAGGATTCATGAGGATCCACAAGGCATCAATCCTTCATGGAGAACTCACTAAATAATGCACATTATGCTAAGGCAAGGCCATGCGCTGTGAGAACTTTTCCTTCGCGAAGGTGCCTCACGAGGCCCTAAGTTATGTGAATCCCCATGCTCCACATGACCCTAAGATCCATAACCCCCCCTGATCCACAAGACCCAAAGCTCCATGATCCCCATCCTTTTTGAGAACCCAAGATCTATGAATCCCCATGCTCCACATGACCCTGAACCTTGTAAAAATGAATTCTTCATGAGAACCAATGCTCTACGAACCCCTATCCTTTATAAAACTCTATCCTTTTCAAAGCTCCTACCATCACAGCCGTCGGTCGATACTGTGGGTGTTGTGATCATGCACCCCCGCTTAGGATCAATTCCTAGTTGCGGTCTTGTCTCGTATAGTTCCCAACTGTCAATTATCACCTTGAAAAACTGAGAGTCAAACAATGAACTTTTCGGACCAGTACGTCGAAATTTTTCATCATTCCCTTATGTACACCCATATTACCCCTATAGAATAGGATGATTTGAGATAATCCCCTATGATCCATCAAATTCATCAAGTTGACATATTCCTCCTAGTCTCTTTGAATGTTCATGAGTAGAGATTCTCATCTACTATTCACTGAGAACATTCAGTCAAACTATTCGTTAAGAACCTATTCCAAAACACAATCATTTGACTCCTATTCTAGGTGGAACTTGAAAAGGGACTCTCTTGCATACATCCATTCACCATCCATTTCTGGGCACCTTATGCCCAATAGTCCTCTCTACATGACTATAAAATGTAGCATACCATATATGAAAAATTTAGGATGCCCCTTACTCCAAATAAGAGATCCCTTATGCGACAATCATAAGATGAAAATAGTCCTCTATTTTTTACTAAAAAATTTAGTACACCATATTTGAAAAACATAGGATGCCACTTCATCTATACAGGGGATTCCTTATAAACCAAGCATAAGATGTCAATTTTCCTCCCTACATGACTATAAATTGTATTTTATCCTATACAACAAATATTGGATGTCTCTTATTTTGAATAAGATATTCCTTATGTGCCAAGCATAAGATGGCAATAGTCTAATCTACATCACTATAAAATGTAGTACATGTTATAAGACAAAAATATGATATATTTTCTTCTAAATAAGAGATGCGATATAAGCTAAGCATAATATGACAATAGTCTTATCTATATGAATTTAAACTGTAATACTACATATGTGAAAAATATAGGATGCCTCTTATCCTAACAAGAGATCCCCTATGTGAAAAGCATAATATCAAAATAGTCCCCTCTACATGACTATAAACTATGGAATACCGTATATGAAAAATATATGATTCCTCTTACTCAAAATAATATACACCTTATGTGACATGGATAAGATTCCACAATCAACTCTACATGTCTATAAACTGTTGTACACAGTATATGACAAACATAGGATTCCTTTTTCTCAAAACACGAGGTGACTTATGCGCCATGTATAAGAATCCAATAGTCCTCACTATGTGTCTTAAAAATTTAGCATACCGTATCATTGAATATTATGATACCTTTTCTTCTAATTAATAGGTGGATTATTTTACAAACATAAGATACTTCATTTATTGATTATAGTGGTCTAATTTCAAAAAAAGATAGAGTCCATTCAAAAATTACATCACTCTATCTCAATTATTTCATGTAATTTATTTGTATATTCATATTCTTTCATGTTTTATGGGACCCAAAATAGACTAGTCCCATGCCACTTCAAATCACCTATTGTTATGGGATAACTCCTTAGAAGACATTGGATGACACATTGAGATTGGGCCTGTGTTTCGAATACACTCAGCAGCTGTCCCTAATTGGTTTTTTCCATATCAGGCTAATGAGATGTGGATGATGTGATTTGAATATAGTAAAAAAATATCTCCCTTCGTCATGAAGCCACTATTGTGATCCGAATGTTGGGAATGTGATTCACATTTTTCATCTCCATCTCTTTAGACTGATTCCGACACCCTTGGAATTATCCCGCATTTGCACTAGCGCAAAAGTGTAGGCCTCAAATTTATACTTCAACCAACAAGTGAGTTTGGATTAACTCATATCCACACATGAGGAATACATTACATATATCTTCTTTGTGTAAACCCAATGAAACAGTGGTACTCTTCAGCTGCACCCGAGATTCTTCTATTTGTAAGCCACATTCCCCATTGTCTCTCCATAGAGTCACCTAGGCAACATACAACCTAAATACCCTTTCACCCTTACCGCTCATCAGTGAAAACTGGGATTCTAACCATGAGTAATACCATTTAACTGTTACCTCTTTTTAGTGTCACCATGGTAGCTTCCATGCGTAAGCCACCCATTCACCACCCTTTGTAGTTGCACCTTTGTGCCATGATCATTTGGTATGTTGTTGCCTCATGTTTCTCACACCGAGCATGAATCACATGAACTTAGATTAAACAATGTCCATGAAATCCTCATTGGGATTCTAACCCTATGTATGCCCCAACATATATTTGGTCCTCTAACCATTCATAAGCCCCATGTCCTCTATCCTGCATGAAATTAAACTGCTTACCTCATTGAACTATAAAAAAATTGATCATTGTTTCATATACAAGGTAGATAGGAAGCCCCTCTCAAGTTCAAGACCATCACTCCACATCATTCATCACTCCTAACCACTTCATGTTAGTTCAACCTCATCCCACGGGACATTAAACTATATTCCCCTTTCATCCTGCATGATGTTAAACAATATGATTTCAAAAAACGTGGGTTTTGATCACTTTCTCCATGACATGGTATGTGGGATTCCTCTATGCGGTTCATGGAAAAACACTGGTAAACATTATTGTCCCATTTGATGGTCCCCACATCATTGATCCACCCATATGTGGTTTTAGACAAGTTTATAGGCAACTAACCATGCATATGCCATTTCCTCAATCCACAATCCTCTAACCATGTGTGTCCCTCTTGAGATATGAATCGAACCACACAAAAGTCCCATCATGTTTTCGATTAACTGTACTTTGTGTACACCCTGATACTATGCCCCCATCCTAAACTATGTGGACATTGATTCCCTGCCATAGGGATACGTATGAGGCCTCCCTGATGTTGAATCCCATAACACATATCTCATCCTTGTCTCTCCCTCAATCCTTTTCGCTTTAGAACGATAAAGCCCTAGCCTGGAGGCTTTATTCCCTTCATGTTCCAATCCATGGGTCCATTCTCATGAGTCTCCTCCTTAGGTGTTCCATCTTCCATCAAAAAACATGCAATTTGATCCCTTTTCTTTCAAATCAGGGTATGTAGGAACCCTCTTTGAGTTTCAATCCCAACATCACCATCATATTCAAATAAATTCCATCCCATCCCCCCAACCACTTTGTTCAACCATCCATCATCCATCCATATTCTTACCCCGACCTCCACATCCTAGTGAGATCTTGTCATCCATCCCATTGACATTCCTTGAATCACCCAGATAGCTAACCATACATAACCCATGCACAATCAATAATCATCAAACCAAGAGTGTCCCTCTTGTGATGGGATCTTAACCATGTGTAAGCTCCAACATGTCTCTAGGTTTATGTTGTTTTTTACAAGCTGATTCATCATCATCTAGGACTATGTGGGTTTTGATCCATTTTATCTAAACAAGTTATGTAGTAAACCTCCCGAACGTTCAATCCCATCAAATGGTAAACCCATGGTATCCCCCTTTATAGGGTACACATTACCTAATCCTCTTTATGTGGTTTCCAAACTAGCCATCACGGTGTGATATCTTCCCTCTATGAGAGACACTACCATTGGTCCACTCTTATTGTTTTTTCTGATCCATACATCTAATACACATTCCAGGAACTCCCTCTTAAAGATGTACCAATCTGATCTGTCTCAATGGTATGTTCTGATCACTATCTTTTCATCTTTTCTATGTGTTAAAATATTATCCTACCTCGTGTAAAAAAAGAGATACATAAAGAAAACCTTGGAAGAAACGCCTTTGGAGTAACAGTCTCCACACGATACTAAACTCATGGAATTCCCCATGTTAAACATGCGAAGCTGAGGGAAACCTCAGAGACATTCCTCTGGAATAGATACCGCGCGATTTCATTGGGATTCCTTGGGTTCTCTGACCTTCAGATTTTGTCTTATGATTAAGAATACAGTTGAACAAAGTCCATGACTCCAAATATTCCCTCACATGATTGATGTTACCATATACTCCAACCGATGGTTTCGTACCTATCAAGACCCCCTGGAATGTCCAACCATAAGAAGTTTAATTATCTAGCATCCACAATGATATGGAACCTAGAAGATTTTCATGAACCATGACTCAAATAAATGATGGAAACTCAGACTAGGTGATGAGTTCCGATGAGGAATTCATGGAATGAGATACCAAAATCCAATCATCCCATTTCGATCAAGGAGAAAACATCCCTGAATAAGTGAAAAATTCTATCTAACATTGGAAAGCATGAATGCGGGGTAATGATCATCACTTCCTCAACAGAACGATGTAGGCCTCAGGGAAAGGGCCCAAAATAGTATAATATATATGTAATAATGGGTTATATGATTGATTAATGTGATTAGATAAATAATTAAGGATATATAAATGAGTATATTTCTTGATCTATGTGTATCAAACCACATAGCTTTCATATGTTAATGCATGATTGGTAAATAAATATAGAGTTAAATGAGGAGTCCTTTTGGATAAGGGATAAAAGATTTAATTAATTATTATGAATCATATAGAAAAATATAAAACACATATTTTTTGAACACATTTGAATTATTAATAAATTTTATTGTTTTATTTCATGATATATGGATGCATCAATATAGTTAAATTTTATCTATAAATATAATTTACTAGGTGGTTTGAGAGTAATTTAGTTGGAATGAACAACATTTAGTATAAGTTAATATAGTTATAAATAACAACATATATTTAAAATTATTGAAAAATGATGTTTGGGGGGACAAATAAGTTTACACAAGTTAGTTTTTGAGAAACCTTCTGTTGGTTGTAGGGAATATTTGATTTCCATCCATGGTGATCAAGGAATACAATGTATTGTAGTAAAATTCTTGAAAATATAATAGACATTCCCATTTTGGATATCTAGTTTTCTATTTTCCACCCAATAAAATTTTCAATATCAATTCTATACCAATTCACCATGGAGAAATAATTTATGGTTAACTTTCTTTTTGAATATTCGAGCGACTCAATTCTGATAAACCTAGTGATTATCTAGTGCATTAAGACTATTTTCATTACTAGATTCTATCTCATCAATATAAACTCATGGTTTATAATGAAATTATAAAAGATTATAAATTTAAATATGGTGCGATGGTAGATTAACCTTGAAGGAAAAAAACTACCATTGATCCACACACTGTGGTGTGTGGTGTTTCTTATGTGTATATTAGAGTTGTGGTTCAATATTATATCAATGAGTTAGAGATCATTACATGGTACCTATTAATTTTATAACACTCTAACCTATACAAAATTTTTATGAGAAATTTTTTATTTCATTGACGTTTCATTAAATTGGAACTAAGTAGCTATACATATGACTATATTGGATATAGTCCTTAGTGTAAAACACCTTCCAATGAGGTACTAGAAAATCAGTACTGTTATTTTTTATATTTTCTTGAGGAATCCCAAACAAATTAATGATTAGTGATTTCATGACCTCAAGCAAATAGAATTTCAAAAACACACCCGAGGAAGCAATATTAGGACATTTCAAATAGAAATCAATACCTGTACAATTAAACCTACACCAATACACTTTTGTAGATCAGTAGGGGATTATGACATTTCTTACCCATACATTTATGATCTAAGAGTACAAATTAGTGAAGATTATATACATATATAGTTGTTGAAATATAGGGTATACCTAGAAAGTATCAAATTACATTGTGAACACTAATGAGTCATGAAACATTATGGAAAAAACATACTGTATCCTTGGAATATATTGTGTAGACATCAATCATTTCCAATGAGTGGAATATTCCCCAATAGAAAAATACTTTAATGAAATAAGGATTAACCTTTCGATGAGGCTTCAATGAAGTACATGTTCCATGTTAAAAAATCCGTATAAAATCTCATATTTGGTGGTTTTATATAGGATTCAATTTTTTTTCTTTATATAGATTTATTCTTATTTATTCTAGAATTACAACAATATCATGATTTTTTTATATGAAAGAATAATGTCTTTTTCTCAGGATATACTTCTATCATAATTTTATTTTATCACAATGCCTATGAATATCTAGGGTTGAGTTGATTGACCTCCCATTTTCTCCCATTGATAATGGAGGGTCTATCACACTATCATGAACCAAAAAAATTAAATTTTACATAGATTTGTCCAAATGAGGGACAATACCAAATTTTCATTTATATCTATATATCTATTCAAAGATTAAGGTGCATGGGACACCTTCTATTCAAGGGAATATATCAAAATAAACAAACAGTCAATGTCATCAAAATAGATGAGATCCCATTTTTTATAGCACCGTCTCCACAAATTTTCTCAATGGCTAGTTGAGAATAATGATTAATATATAGATAGGGAACCCAAATCTTGAGTGATAATTTGAGTTCATTAATGTGGTCTTGTTATTCGACCTCATTTTAAGTGCACACCATTTAATAGAATAAGGGAATATGTCTAAAATCTTTTATGGGTTGATAAAAATATCATGGATGAACATATAATGTTTATGATTATCCATTATTTCCCTGATGGTATTTAAGAAGCACTATCTTAGTTTATTTCCTTGAATTGGAACAATTCATTGGTGAAGAAACTTCCCTGATTATAAAACTGATCATCCTTGGGTAATTTGTTTATGGTTTTTTACGGATAATAAATTTTCAAATGCATTCCATTTATTTGAATTATGAGTATTTAGGATGATGTATAATTATTAGTATATGGATGATCATTAATCAAGTCATCTGGTCAATATAATATTATGTAATTTTTACATCAATTGGTCAATGTGGTAAATCCATAAAGGGATGTGATGTTGTAAAAAATGATACATATTTTTCATGAAAAAACAATATCATGAGGCTATTATTCAAAATATGTGAATATGTAACCTACAATTCTATCATCATATTACTAAGGTAGTAGATATTGTGATGCTTACCCTCTCTATTCTAGTAATCCATGAAGGCCCAGTGAAATTTCTCTACCTCCATCACATGGATGTTAATGGGTTTTTCCATAATCATGTAATGTAAAAAAAGATAGTTTTATACAATAATTGTTTTCATCTAGTTAAATATTACTTTCATTTCCCCATTAGTAGTTAATTTTATTTTTCATCAACTTTTAGATGAACTTTTACATGCCTACATTATTTGAGACAAAATTAGGTTGTTAAGCCAATCACTTTTGGAAACCTCCTAACTCTACAAAAAATATGTAATAGCATCCTTACAATGATTTACATTATTTATAATGGGTTAATATTGATAGTGACAAATCATAAAATGATTTGATAATATTTATAATAGGTTTCAATGTATTATCACATCAAGGGGTTTATCTTAATGTTATCTATGGAATATATAGAGATAAAATTATTTATATGACTATGTTAATCACAACAAATACATAGATTAATGACCAAATATGTTATAGTTTTTAATCGTTCTAAAAATTGAATTGAATATTTTATCCATAGCCTAATAGTATGTTTCACTTATATTTCTTAGGGAATATGGATTCACACATTATTAATATGTTCTTATAGGTTACTCAAAATAATAGTAATATTCACCGTTGGGGCCATATATATGAGATCTTCATTAGTGTATAATTCCATGAAATGGATATTGTAAAAACAAATAGTTTTATCCATTATTATGTTTATAAAAAGGATGAAGCTATCTTCTTTATGACTATTTAGACGACATAGATTGGGAACACATTCATGTGTATCAATATTAGAATATAACATGTAATTTAAATAAAATAAATTTTGGTTATGTCTTAAGAAAGTATAGTACATATTCTATGAAACTAATCAATTCAAACCCCTCATATTCAATGTAACTAAGGATAACATATATCTAGTCATTAAGTCTGGTTAAATATTAATATTCAATGGTTAAAAGGGAGTATTCCAATGAATCCACATTACAAGTGTGAGGATTATAGGTATTATTAAACTCCATGGGTATATTATGTTTTAATGGGGAACAATATTAGATGTTTTTAATTATACCAAATATTTTTTAGGAACAATATTGATGGTTTTTAATACTCTGAGTCCTTGTTATATTTTTAGGTCACATGTGGAATAGAATAATCATTTGATTAAATTACCAAATTATATTTTAGTATTAATTTATATGTAATTAATTACATTCATTTTTAAAATTCAATTTCCATAGAAGAATATATATTTCTTCCACTGCATTGAATAATAGTTAGAATAATGGTATGATCTTTACATGTAATATATAATTAATTTTTAACATGATATAAATCTACCTCCAAATTAAATTCCACTTTTTATAATTATCTATTAGATAGATGTCGTCATACTGTTGATTAAATAGTGAATACATGTTTACAATCCCTCTTGTCGTTACCCACATTTAAACCACAATCTACGAATGATGGTGTAGAATCATTAGGTTCTAACATGGATGAAAAATTTATTATCAAAAGTGATATAGTTGAATATTTATTGTAGAAGTAGTATGCTAGAAAAATTGAATACTAAATGGTTTCAATCATTATAATTAATTATAAACCCCTTATACAAAAATAATAACATTATTATTTTTAATCAGTCATCATGTGATACGAATTATGAATATAAATAAATATCATTTATATAATTTCCTGTAAAACCATAATTATCATCCCTCTCTCCCTCATAAATATTTAACAAACCTAAAATAATGAATAATGAATATATATATATATATATATAATATTCATGAATAATTATATGAAAAATAAAATAACTATTATATTATATGAACATGAAAAATTATGTTTATTATCTTTATTTTACTCATTATTCATTTGAATAACATGCTATTAAATTATGCATAACAACCAAACCCGATTAAGTATTATTTATTATAATAAGATATATTTTATTCCTTTTTTTATCAAATAATGATTATACACTAATTTGTGACACGAAATGAATTTTTCATTGTAATTTGGAATAAGAACCTAAAGTACAAGGTTTCCATGTGGCAACATTCCAAGCCTCCCATTGAGAGAGAAGATAATATTGCAATGGTATTAAAACTCCAACAAACTCTTTCCATGTAATATAATCCAATTTTTATGATATCATTAGTCAAGAATGATACATGTCGTTTTCAACAACCTATATGGTCAAATTCACATTATATGAATTTATAAAAATAATCTCACCCATTTGTAACCATTTTTTATGGATTTACAAAGGCAGTTCTATTCCAATCAATGTTCTAGAGATCTGATCTTCAGCTATAGGATAAAATAGAGAAATTACTTATTTCATTTTCCAGTAATGTAATACCCATCCTAAAATTATAAAATTTTGGACATCCCCCTATGAATGTGTCATAATTGTTTTCTTCAATAAATACATATACATGATTCATTTTAGGAAATAATGATAATATTAGTTTCTAAGTATTAATACAAAAATAAAAAAAAGTAACATTCAATTACATAAGGTAATTTTGATTTCATAATAGTTGGTCTATTCTCATAACCTGGCATCCAGTATATTAACAACCGAAAACACCATGAGATGGTGTTTTAATGACTTTTGAAACTAAAATACAAAACAACCAATAACATATTTGTCACTTCAAGAAATATCGACCACCTATATAAAATATATTCAAGAATGATGCTTAGGGATCATTATTTTATCATCATAGTATAAATCTTCAATGAAATATATGTGTTTCATATATTCATAGTAAGGTATTATAAAACAATATTAATTTTCAATAATAATCATGATATGATTAGAAACATCATTAAACGTGTAATAAAATACTAAGAAAATCGTTTCTAGTGAACAAAATCCAAAATACTACAAATAACACTAGATCAATCTAAGAATAAAATTCATCATAGTATATATCACAAAATATTAATAGATCTACAAAGATAATTAATTTTAAAAGGGATCTATAATGTTTTCGTCCAAGGATATTGTCCTTAAAGAACCTTTAGCACATTGAGAAAAATGCCTCCGATGTGAATCTTTTAAAGCATATTCATTTTTCCATTACTGTGTCATTGGTTATATGGAGAGAGACACCAAATAAATGTTACCACAATAATCTTCAAGATGAAATTTATTACTAGGTAAAAAATATTTCACATATAAATGTTTCAAACCAAAACAGATATCATGGAAGCATCGTAATCTAAAATATGCTTAGTGCTCATCGTAGAATAAAAACGAGATACTTTGAAATCATTTATCTTACAACTACTTTATTGGAACAAAAGTTACATCCATAGTTCATATTTAGATCATTAATATATGTATGATATCTTAAAATATTATAACCCCAAATGACTAGGTATTCATTTACACTATACATTAGGAACATAACCACAGTTCATATAAATTACACAATGAGATACTTGTATAGAGTATAATTATATTTTCCTTGGCATATTTTATTTGTTTAAACCATTCTAAATGTATAGGAATCATCAATACTCAAATATATTTTGAAAAAAATTATGTATCCTTTAGAATAATAATATAGGATATTACTCATTCCCCTTATTTTCTCTTACGTCCAAGGGAAAATTTTATTAGAAGGATGTATACCATGTGACACAGGAACCAATTCCCTCATTGACAGTAACGTAATCAATATCACCATTCTCTATTTCATGTAAATACCATTTCATTATCCAATTTTCCATTTTGATAAACCCTGAATGATATTGATCCCTAAAATGTAGGCTCATTGGCCTATTTCATTCATGGATAAGATTAATTACAACCATACCTTACCCTCTTATAACGATGATATATTATTTCTATCTAGAAATTTTCCATAAAAAATACTAATACCAAAACAAATGTACCCTCACTAAATCACTTGTAAACATATTGATCACATTCTTATATAATGATACCAAATTCTTATATGGCATAAAAAACCAAATATTCCATTATCTGGATTCCTTCATTTATGGATAGATTGATATATATAACTTGCATACTCTATTGTCATTCTAGGGAGTTACAAATCCATTTGGTTGTGTCACATAAAAATACCATTTATAGTTATCATCAAAGAATGTGGGTTTTTATACATTTTCCATCAATCATATTCAAGGTATTTAGTTGTTGATTTTTTTGGATATATGTAAACTTGGAAACTAGAGAAAATGATTCATCATTGTAAATTCCATAAAATTATATAAACCATTTATCCACTAGTTATTAGTTATTTGTATTTACATTACCTTCCATGTCTAGTTTTACCTTTAATACCACCTTATTAGAAAAAAGTAGTACATCAACTAGACGATTGATCTGAAATAAAATTTGGGATTGATATATTCAAACCATCTCAAAAATCATGGATTTTTTATACCTCATAACATCTAAGTTCTCTAGTTCCCCCTTACTAAAAATGTTTTTTATTTAAAACCATTAATGATTCAACATCATTGGTTATTAAAATATATATATTCAGTTATATTTCCTCAATTTTGGTTATATAAAGATCTTGTGTTTTAGGAAAAGTTGCATTCAAGAGGACCAGTTGAATTTATTCATGTACTAACTATTATATATCATGAGAATCATCTTCATTGAGGTCAATATTCCTGAAAATATCATCCTTAATGATGCTTATTTCTTCAATATAATAATATTATCTTCCAATAGAATATTTATAGTTAGAATATTTTATTTTTGGAATCACATTATTTTACATGTATACCTTAAAAAGTTATTATTCATGCCTCGAGGTGCTGGTTTGTTTCTTGAGGGGGAATGGAAAAATGATCAACAACTACATGCATGAAAATGTGTCAAAACAGGTCTATTTCCACTCCATAATAGGAAGGAAATAATATTTCCATCTTTAGATAGTACTTAGTTTTGTCAGTACGATGCCTGCCCTAATTCATATCATCAAAAGGATAAAGGAATGCATGTGTGACACATTATCAGACCTACAATGTTAAAAAAGACATATTTCCTCCATTATATAAATCCATTAAATTTTTTTTATATAAGGTAGACTATGTTGAGATAAAACTTGACACTCCTATAAAAGATCGATAATGTCTTGGATTAGATATTCACCACCACGATCTGATCAAAGTTACTATTTAATCGTACCATGCTGATTTTCATCTACACAATTGCAATACATGAAATTAAAAAAGGATTCATTATTATTAATCATCAAGTAGATATACCAATATATACTCAGTTCTTTAGTAAAAGTTATAATGTTTGACAATCCACTTATAGATTCTAATCGAAAATTTCCACGCACATCAAGGTATTCAAAATCCTGAAACTCTGTGGGCCATTCATATTGAACACCAAATGTTGTTTTGTTAATATTTTCATGAAAATAGGTGTGACATTATTTATTTTGAATAATAAAAATAGACTATATGTAACCATTTCGATATATAATTATAAAATCATCTCATTAACCTATTCATGAAGGTGATGCCACAAGTAGTTGTTGTATGGGACCATTTTATTCATTTCATTATCAAATAAAAATATTTTGATTTCATAATTTAGTACATAAATAATATTATATAAATATAGCAAAAAAACATTATGTAATTATAAATTAACAAACCCTTATTTTCAATACTGAATATAAATCCATCTATGTCTAAAAAACCAGCAGAAATAATGTTCTCATTTACACTTGGATAATTTGTTTTTCAAAACTAATATTAATAATTTCAGAAATGTTAGACTGTAATATCTAATGTCCAGATCCTAAATACTTTCTCCACTAACAACCCATAGATACACCTCATCTTTAGTAATCATTTGAAATATACATGGATGTAGTGTTTATATACAATGTTGATGAAAAAATTACTATCTAATATATAAATTTTTTATAAACAATTATTAACCACAATAATTAAAGAACCATGGTATTCTTAATGATTCTTTTTCTATGAGAAATTTCTCACCTTGTGGCCCTTATTTCCACATGAAAAACATATTTCATAATATTCTTTTCATTGCCTCTAGATATTTTTCTTCTTTTAGGGGATTTATTCATGGAATGATTTTTTATCCCCTTATCTTTATTCATTTTCCCTTTATTCAGCAAAAAATCCTTTAATTTGTAATTCTCATTGTCTTAATCAACCTGGTGAATAAGATTATGAGAATTTGAGACTGTCTTTTCCATTCCTCACCTAATAAATCTATGAAATAGAAGAGAAGTTTTTTGTTATTGGGGGTATAATAAAATTAATGAAGAGGTAATCAGATATCATTAATCCCACAATTTCTAGACACTCAATGAATCTAAAAATCTTGACTTCTTGATTAAATTTGGATCAAAATATAAATGCTTTCACAAGAGATTTTAATTCTAAATCCTAAATCTCTCTGAAATATTTTCCCCTTTTTAGGGATCCAGATGGTGAGAAATGACTCTATATACATATATATCCTTAAATTTCCTTTTAATATCAATGGATATAGAGGATATCATAATTGTTTTTACATCCGTAGTACTATCCACTTTATTTAGATACTAAATTCTAGAATTGGTGTATCCAAAATTTATAATTATCATTCATGGTGTAGCAGAACTTGTAAGATCCTATAAAAATTCATGGAAATCTCGAGTACTGATGATTATAACATTATTTAGTATAGATTATAGTGATATTATTGAAGTCATTTTGTAACGACTCAAAGTTTCATTAATAGAAAATCCCTCTTGATCTAGTTAAATGTTTCTTTATGAAAAATGTTTTTATAAGATGTAAACTTCTTTAGTTTTACGTTAAGATTTGTGACCGTTACTTTTATAGTCGTTGGATAGTGATCATCTTAGTAGTATAAATATAAGGCTTTAACGAACCCATTTCTACTCAGACAAAGGAAGCGATGGCCTCATCTAGTAGAATTTCCCCTTACGAATCCCATTTTTCAGAGCTTGAAAAAGAGGTGGCAACTTTGGGATTTTCCCTTGACCAAGCCCAAGCTGAGATTCATCAAGTCAAGCTCGAACGTGATCGTCTATGGGAAAAGTGGATGTTGATTAAAATTACCACTCGAGCGATGTTAACCGAGCCGCCCCAAGAGTCTTTCACCATCTTACACCATACCCTTAGGTCTTATGCAGCTATTTTAAGGGGTTATGTAAAAAATAAGTAGCACTATGTTTATGTACATTATTTTTGTATATAATAATGAATATAATTTCTAGTCATTTTTGATACATTGTAATTAGTTTTTAAAGTACAAATGGTGTTTTTAGTTATTATTTAATTAAGAATTATATTTTATTAAATTAAAGGATTTTTGAATTAAATAATATTTTAATAAAATATTATTATTAATATTAAATTAATTTTTTTATTAAGTATAAATGATCTTATAATATTATGAATGCAATTAAAATTTTTATTAATGTTTGAAAGCCATTTCTGTCAAAACCCATGAATTTTTTTATAAATGCCGGTTTTTATTTTAAAAGTGAAAATTCACATATTTAGAAAATTATTTAGATAAAATAAATATTATTTTTGGAATGAGGACATCGAAATTATCCAACGGTGAATTTTTCATAATTTTCTGAGAGTCAAATTTTTGGGTAAAAATTAAATACCATTAAATTATATAATGTGTTTTATGACATCATAATGACCCAATGGTGATGTAATAAAATAACATAATCCTTATGTTCGGCAAATATGTGTTTTATCATTAAAATAATGAGGTTTTGGGTTTGTTTGACTTACTTTTCAAATCATTAATGGAGCCCTCAAGACTTATTCAACACTTTGCCTTTTTAAATTAATTTCCAAGGGAGTGTGACTCACCTCCACATAAGCAACCTTAATTTTTTTAATAAGTTAGGACCTTGGCCCTGTAAAATATTTTTTTCCTCTTTCCTTTTCCAGAAACCATGGGAAAATACCATGGGGTGGTTTGTGTTTGGGATTATTTTAATATAAGGGGTCCCAAACCTAAATAATAAAGAATTCTCTCACCTTTCTTATATAAACCCACCAAAGCTCCCAATTCCTCCTCACTAAAATCCCTTTGAGTTCATCCAACCTCTGCCCTACTCTCTCTAGAATCCTCCCAAGGTGCCCCAAGCTCCCAAGAAACCTCTCACAAGCCTCTCTCTAGCCTTTGGAAACACACTTCCAAGTAAGGGGTTTTCTTCTTTTCTCATTTTTGTCAATTTTATTTATGTTGTATTGCCCTTTTAATTTCAATTATGAATGTTGGGGTATGGTTTCGAACCTCTCCCATACTTCCCTCTTATTGTTTAAATGATGGGAGACCCCTTTATCTCTCATTAAATGCCTCCCATGTACACCCGTTACTATGACGAAATTTCGAAAGAAACCTTTTTCTCCTCTTTTATATTCAAGCAATACTTTTGTATCATGAATCTAAATTCCTTTTCAATTGTTGGGACATGTATCTACATGACCTCCTTACTTTACATTACATGTAAATATGATGAGGAACCCCTTTCTCTCTCATCAACCTTTTTTATGAATTTTTATGTCACGCCGTCACGCAGCCGAAATCACACCGATTTTCTAAGCCAATATCATTGTGTAGTGAATACCATGCCCATTTCTCCATCAAGGGTATTCACATTTATGAACATTTACTTATTGATTATAAAGTTTCATGTATGAATTCCACATCCCTTTATCATGGAATAAATGACTATGTTTTATGAATCCATATTTTATGATCCATGTGGCACACTTATGCATGAAATGAAATGTTTAAGAAGGGTGCGCCCTTTATAGAACTCCAATGCATTGGGTAAAGTATAGTATCATGATACGTCTTGTGCAATGACTGTTGAATCATGATAATTCAAGTGCAAAGAGGGTTTACTCGTGCTTCAAGTGCAATGAGGGTTTACTGATGCTCCATCTGCAATGAGCCTTGGCTCATGCTAATTCAATGTTAAGTGTTGCTTCCACATTTCCATGTTATGGTTATCATGCTTTATCATGCCTTTATGTTCATGTTACTCTAATTCTATATTGATGTTCCTATTGCCTAACATATATTGTACTCCTCATTTTATTCATTGTGTACTCCCTTACTGGGCTTTATAGCTCACCCTTTTCTTATGCATGTCCGCAGGTTATCCAATGCAATGCTAAGTACGATGGAATGTAGTGGTCCTGTAAAGGAAGTTTTCAATAAAGATGTTGTATTTCAAGTTTAATGTTTCTATGTAATGATCCTAAGCCCCAAATACAGTAAACCTCTTGATATTCTTTGTTTTATCAAGTTAATTTTTATGTATTAAAGCATGTTTAAGTTGTAATAAAAAGAAGGTTTGTCTTAGTTGGTATCAGAGGATAGGTTTAGTTATTTTTGGGATTAGGAAACCCTAGTAAAGCCTTAGATACAAGACTAAGCATATTAAAAACATCCCTAAGTTTTGGTAAATACTAAGTAAGTGGTTTATCAATGAAATACATCCCTGTCTGGATACGAGCAGGTAGAGGCGGCTCTGGCATAGATGTATCCTAGGGGTAAAACACGAAAACACCGCTTTGAGCTAGACTCCAACGGGAAATGGTGCACGACAACGGGCCTTGATGCACTCTTGGTTACGACACTCCTGGGGGATATGTCTTGATAAATTCACAATCTTACTATGAACCCTTATTAAGGGAAAAATGCCCCTAAGAATATATGTTAGAAGGAAGATAATGAAAAGCATGGATTGAATCCTATAGACTCATGAGTTAAAGAGATTAAAGTTTATTTATAAGTCATAAAATTTTGTCTTTGGATTACCCTTTATGTGTTACCCCTAACTTTCCTTTTATTCCAGCCAATGGCTGTTTATATGAGAACTCAGGCTAAAAACTGTTGTGAAGATCAGTGTGATGATTGTACTAATGAGATGCCCAATCCAATGGGAGCGGGAATCACAAACTTTGTCATGCTTCTCTCTCAGCTAACTCATGTTTTGAATAGAAACATGGGTCAAGAGGAATGTTCAACCCCCCATAAGAAAGAACAAGTCGCTATCGAGAGCTTCATGAGACAAAGGCCTCCTACTTTTACTGGATAATCTGATCCCATGATCACTGAGCGATGGATCAACTCCATTGAAAAGATCTTCTCTATCCTTCAATGTTCTGAACAAGAGAGGGTTCTCCTGGAAGCTTATTGTATGGAGTGTGAAGCTGATCAATGGTGGACGTTGATCAAAAATACGATTCCTGAGGAGGATATCGAGGCTTTGGAATGGAAGGAATTCCGAAAGATGTTTTTCGATAAATATTTTCCGCGCACCCTCCATCTTAAGATGGAAAGGGACTTCCTTTCCCTCAAGCATAAAGATGAAGAATCTGTGGGAGCGTATGAGGCAAAATTCACAAGGCTTGCACGATATGCTTCCGGCTTTGTCGTTACCCCCAAATGCAAGTTTGACCGCTTCTTTTGTGGGATGAAGTCTAAGTTGCAGAAAGCATTAGCGATCCTTGACTTCGACAGCTATGAGGAAATTGTCTGATGTGCCCTCAAGGATGAAATGGAGATCGGAGAATCACAGTGGTATCATGGGGACAAGAAGAGGAAGGTGGACATCAATGCTGGTGGTCTGATGGATAAATCCAACGGTGCTAAGAAGTTCCAGCACCCCACTTGGAAAAAGTGCGGAAAGAAGCACCCTGGAAATTGCCTTAGGGGGACGAGAAAATGCTTTAGGTGTGGAAGAGAAGGGCACCTAGCTATTAACGGTCGGCAAGAAGGACCCGCGACTGAGACAGAGGATAGGAACACTCTGTTCGAACCACAACGCATTGTTCAATGCTACAAATGCAAAGAACCGGGTCATTTTGCGAATCAGTGCCCTAATCCAAGGGTTATCGGAGGCAACCAGCAACCTCCAAGACAGCAAGGAAGAGCTTTTGCCATCACTTCTGCCGAAGTGAACCCCGACAATGAAGTGGTGACAGGTACACTAGTTATTCATTCAAGAATAGCGAACGTACTTTTTGATTCAGGTTCTACGCATTCTTTTATATCTCGAATGTTTAGTAGAACAATCCCAGCACCACCACAAATCCTGGAAGTAAAGATGTCGGTGGGTACGACAAATGGGGCAATCATTGCATCCCATGATTATAAGTCCTCCCCTGTTATAATATGTGGATTTAATTTCCCGGCGAACCTCATCATACTCCCTTTTGTGGAATTTGATGCAATTCTTGGCATGGATTGGGTTTCCTTATATAGAGCCAACATAAATTGTCGGGAGAGGGAAATCACACTCCATATGGAGAATTGAACCCTGATTCTTTACAAGTGTCAGGAGGAAGATGAATCTCCTTTAGCTCCATCATCTCATGCATGGATATTACTGCCTTATGAGCACGCATATCAGGCTCAGATGATTGAGTCCATGGAAGAAACCACCCTTGAAGAAATGCTTATTGTGAGGGAATTCACTGAAGTATTTCCCGAGAAACTTCATGGTCTTCCTCCAAGAAGAGATGTTGAGTTCTCAATTGAACTTATACCTGGGGCGCTACCAATATCTATGACTCTATATAGAATGGCTGTTGTTGAGCTTGAAGAGCTGAAGAAACAACTACAGGAAAATATGGATTAAGGGTTTATATGCCCAAGTGCATCACCATGGGGTGCACCAGTCCTCTTCGTCAAGAAGAAGGATGGATCAATGCGGCTTTGCATTGATTATTGTGAACTTAACAAAATCACAATAAAGAACAAGTATCCTCTCCCAAGAATCGATGACTTGTTTGATCAGCTGCGTTGAGCACAATACTTCTCCAAGGTGGACTTGCGGTCGGGATATTATCAAGTAAGGGTGAAGAAGGAAGATATCCCCAAGACTGCTTTTCGTACAAGGTACGGGCACTATGAATTCATAGTAATGCCTTTCGGACTCACCAATACTCCAGCAATATTCATGGACTTGATGAATAGAGTCTTTATAGATTACCTATACAAATTTGTGGTAGTCTATATAGATGATATTCTAATATACTCCAAAACCAAGGAGGACCATGAGGAGCATTTAAGAACTGTACTGGAGACTTTGCGCAAGGAGAAGCTCTATGCAAAGTACAGAAAGTGTGAGTTTTGGTTGAAGCAGGTCTCATTCTTGGGCCATATCATCACAAGCAATGGGATATCTGTGGACCCTTCCAAAACAGATGCAATTGAGGGATGGCCTAGGCCAACATCGGTAACTGATATTCATAGCTTCTTGGGGTTAGTTAGATATTATCGACGATTTGTGAGAAATTTATCACGATTGTCCATCCCTCTTACCAAGCTATCTCAAAAGGGAGTAAAGTTTTCTTGGAGTGATGAATGCGAATAAATCTTGAAGGAGTTGAAAAGGAGGATTATCACTGCACCCGTGCTCACTTTACCCACAAGTGGGGAGATTTTTGTTGTATTCAGTGATGCTTAGAAGAAGGTATTAGGATGTGTGCTGATGCAGAATGATAAAGTGATATCATATGCCTCAAGGCAGTTGAAAATCCATGAGCAAAACTATCCAATGCATGATCTGGAGTTGGCAACGGTGATCTTTTCCTTGAAAATCTGGCGGCTTTATCTCTATAGAGATAAATGTGAGATATATACTGACCACAACAGTCTTAAATATATGTTCACATAGAAAGAGATTAATATGCGCCAGAGAAGATGGATAGAGCTCATCAAGGATTATGAATGTTCAATACATTACCACCCTGGGAAGGAGAACATGGTGGCGGATGCCCTAAGTAGAAAGGATCAAGCGATTCAATCAATGATGAGAATTGAAAACGATCCAATCTTATTAGACTTGATAAAGATGGACGTGGGAATCATAAAGAAGGGAACATCAACAATCCTTTCACAAATGATTGCTCAACCATCTCTTTTGGAAAGGTTAAAGGATGCTCAAAAGGATGATGCGGGAATCCAAGAAAAAGTGGAAGCTATAAAAAAGGGAAAATCCTTAGAGTTTAATGTTAATGAAGAAGGAATTGTGCGGTTTGGGAAAAGACTATGTGTTCCATAAAGTTCGGAGCTGAAGAAGGAACTTTTGGATGATGCACATAGTTCAAATTTCTCTATTCACCCATGGAGCACAATGATGTATCGAGATCTCTGAGAAAACTTTTGGTGGGATATTATGAAGAAGGAGATCGCTGAATATACATCAAAGTGCCTGGTGTGTCAGCAAGTGAAGGCAGAGAGGCAGAAGTCTAAGGGGATGATGCAACCATTGCCCATACTAGAATGGAAATGGGAGAACATCACCATAGACTTTGTCACTGGACTTCCAAGGACATCCAAAGGCAACAATGAAATCTGGGTTGTTATGGATCGTCTTACAAAGACTGCACACTTCATTTCTATTCGAGAGGATTTCCCTTTGGATCAACTGGCAATGATATATATCAGGGATGTGGTACGGTTGCATGGAGTACCACTATCTATTGTTTTTGACCGAGATCCAAGATTCACCTCTATGTTTTGGAAGAGTCTTCAACAAGCTCTGAATAATGAACTGAACTTCAGTACGGCCTATCATCCTCAAACTGATGGCCAATCTGAGCGGACTATCCAAACACTTGAGGATATGTTGAGAGCGTGCTTAATGGACTTTAAAAAAGGATGGGATCAACATCTTCTTCTAGTTGAGTTCTCTTATAATAATAGTTTCCACTCGAGCATCCAAATGGCTCCATATGAAGCCCTGTATGGGAAAAGGTGTAGAACACTGGCATGTTGTGATGAGGTCGGTGAACGTAAGCTGCTTGGACCAGAAATGGTCGAAGAAATGGTGGAGATGGTGAAAACCATTCAGCAGCATATCAAGGCAGCCCAATGATGACAGAAGAGTTATGCAGACAATCATCAACGAGACCTTGAGTTTAAAGTCGGATACATGGTGTTTTTACACATATCTCCGTGGAAGAAGCTCAGGAGGTATGGAAATAAAGGAATGTTAAGTCCAAGGTACATCGACCCCTTCGAGATTCTTGATCGTGTTGGGGCTGTGGCCTATCGACTAGAACTTCCACCTACTATGGCCAAGGTGCATGATGTATTCCATGTATCCCTCTTAAGGAAGTACATACCAGACCCTTCACATGTACTCTCTTCTGAGGTGGTACAATTAGAAGACGATCTTTCTTATGAGGAGAAACCAGTGAAGATCTTAGATCGTAGAGAAAAAGTTCTACGAAATAAGATAATGCCCCTCGTCAAGGTGTTGTGGAGAAACCACAAGTTTGAAGAAGCAACTTGGGAGTCGGAGGATATGATGAAGCTAAGTTACCCACTTTTTTTAGTGTGGGAAAAGGAAAATTTCGAGGGCGAAATTTCTTAAGGGGGGAATATTGTCTCGACTCAACGTTTCATTAATAGAAAATCCCTCTTGATCCAGTTAAATGTTTCTTTATGAAAAATGTTTTTATAAGATGTCAACTTATTTAGTTTTACGTTAAGATTTGTGACCGTTACATTTATAGTCGTTGGACAGTGATCATCTTAGTAGTATAAATATAAGGCTTTAACAAACCCATTTCTACTCAGACAAAGGAAGCGATGGCCTCATCCAGTAGAATTTCCCCTTACAAAGCCCATTTGTCAGATCTCGAAAAAGAGGTGGCATCTTTGGGCTTTTCCCTTGACTAAGCACAATCTGAGCTTCATCAATTCATGCTCGAACGTGATCGTCTACGGGAAAAGTGGAAGTTGATTGAAATTACCACTCGAGCGATGTTATCCGAGCCACCCCAAGAGTCTGTCACCATCGCACACATTACCCTTAGGTCATATGCGGCTATTTTAAGGGGTTATGTAACAAATAAGTAGCACTATATTCATGTACATTATTTTTGTATATAATAATGAATATAATTTCTAGTCATTTTTTATACATTGTAATTAGTTTTTAAAGTACAAATGGTGTTTTTAGTTATTATTTAATTAAGAATTATATTTTATTAAATTAAATTTTTTTTGAATTAAATCATATTTTAATAAAATATTATTATTAATATTAAGTTAATTTTTTTATTAAGTATTAATGATCTTATAATTTTATGAATACAATTAAAATTTTTATTAAGGTTTGAAAGCCATTTCTGTCAAAACCCGTGAAATTTTTTATAAATGTCGGTTTTTATTTTAAAAGTGAAAATTCACATATTTAGAAAATTATTTAGATAAAATAAATATTATTTTTGGAATCAGGACGTCGAAATTATCCAACGATGAATTTTTCATAATTTTCTCAGACAGTCAAATTTTTGGGTAAAAATTAAATACCATTTAATTATATAATGTGTTTTATGACATCATAATGACCCAATGGTGATGTAATAAAATAACATAATCCTTATGTTCGGCCAATATGTGTTTTATCATTAAAATAATGAGGTTTTGGGTTTGTTTGACTAACTTTTCAAAGCATTAATGTGGCCCTCAAGACTTATTCCACACTTTGCCTTTTTAAATTAATTTCCATGGGAGTGTGACTCACCTCCATATAAGAAACCCTAATTTTTTAATATGTTTGGACCTTGGAATTGTCAAATATTGTTTTCCTCTTTCCCTTTCCAGAAACCATGGGCAAATACCATGGGATGTTTTGTGGTTTGGATTATTTTAATATAAGGGGTCCCAAACCTAAATAATAAAGAATTATCTCACCTTTCCTATATAAACCCACCCAAGATCCCACTTAATCCTCACTAATATCCCTTGTAGTTCGTCCAACCTCTGCCCTAATCTCTCTATAATCCTCCCAAGGTGCCCTAAGCTCCCAAGATGCCTCTCACAAGCCTCTCTCTAGCCTTTGGAAGCACACTTCCAAGTAAGGGGTTTTCTTCCTTTCTCATTTTTGTCAATTTTCTTTAAGATGTATTGCCCTTTTAATTTCAATTATGAATGTTGGGGTATGGTTTCGTACCTCTCCCATACTTCCCTCTTATTGTTTGAATGATGGGAGACCCATTTCTCTCTCATTAAATGCCTCCCCTGTACACCTTTTACTATGCCGAAATTCCGAAAGAAACCTTTTTCTCCTCTTATATTCAAGAAATACTTTTTTATCATGAATCTAAATTCCTTTTCAATTGTTTTGACATTTATCTATATGACCTCATTACTTTCCATTACATGTAAATATGATGAGGATCCCCTTTCTCTCTCATCAACCTTTTTTATGAATTCTTATGTCACGCCGTTACGCTGCCGAAATCACACTGATTCTCTAAGCCAATATCATTGTGTAGTGAATACCATGCCCATTCCTCCATCAAGGGTATTCACCTTTATGCACATTTACATATTGATTATAAAGTTTCATGTATTAATTCCACATCCCTTTATCGTGGAATAAATGATTATGTTTTATGAATCCATGTTTTATGATCCATGTGGCACACTTATGCATGAAATGAAATGTTTAAGAAGGGTGCGCCCATTATAGCACTCCAATGCATTGGGTAAAGTATAGTATCATGATACGTCATGTGCAATGAGTGTTTAATCATGATAATTCAAGTGCAACGAGGGTTTACTCGTGCTTCAAGTGTAATGAGGGTTTACTCATGCTCCATGTGCAATGAGCCTTGGCACATGCTAATTCAATGTTAAGTGTTGTTTCCACATTTCCATGTTATGGTTATCATACTTTATCATGCCTTTATGTTCATGGTACTCTAATTCTCTATTGATTTTCCTATTTCCTAACACGTATTGTACTCCTCATGTTATTCATTGTGTACTCCCTTACTGTGCTTTATAGATCACCCTTTTCTTATGCATGTCCTCAGGTTATCCCATGCAATGCTAAGTACGAAGGAATGTAGTGGTCATGTAAAGGAATTTTTCAATAAAGATGTTGTATTTCAAGTTTACAGTTTTTATGTAATGATCGTAAGCCCCAAAGACACTAAACCTCTCGATCTTCTTTGTTGTATCAAGTGAATTTTTATGTATTAAAGCATGTTTATGTTGTAATAAAAAGCAGGGTTGTCTTACATTTGATTTTATGTTTATACAAATTAAGAGAACATGATTAATATTTTATTGACTAAAATATCTGAATATGAAATTTTAGCCTTATTTTAATTGAATTAATATCCTAATATTTATGAAAACCTAATATCCATCAACATCAATTTGAATATATTTTTTACTTAGGTATTCTAGTGCTGGGGAAACATCTTCAATATCTCATAACCTATACCTATTATTGAAAATATATCTGGATGGTTGTAGGGATGAGTAACATTACAATAAAATTAATTCATTAATTCATTGTATGTTTAGGAAAATCCCTAAACCATACATCCAATTTTATTTATTTATATAACTATTTCTTGATAGTTAAACCAGTTACTCATTATGAAGTCATCCCTTTATATAAACAATGTTTTGTCAAATGAAAACATCAACCTAAAAGTTTCATTGTATTTGAAAACCAGAAAACATGGGTTGGGATGAATATTTTTCTATGAGATAATTTCTAATAGAATTAGTGGAAATCTATTCCAACATAATAATTTATTTTGAAAGATTTTATCTTTTATGAGTAAATCTCATTTTAATATTTTTCAAGGATTGTTATTGTTAATTTGATTTAACATAAGTGATTAAACATGAATTGTAAATAATTTACACGTATTAATGTTGTATTTTATTCCATCTATCCTTATTGTAAATATAATTATTAGGGGATCACTCAGATTTCACAAACATTAAAAATAATCCGTGAAACTGAAAGAAATAAAACATGTGCTTTTTGATCATCATATTATATAGTGTTTTTTTACCTCAAATGTGATAAACTAACACTCATCATAACATGAAAAACAATATACCTTATATTGTTTTGTGCTACAACCATCATCCATTAGTTCTTGATAATCACCTTGATTATTATTTTCTTGGATTAAAGACTCACACAGTCTCCTCTAGCATGGGAGCTCCATCATTACATAATCGTTTACAAAGAAATATTTGAGGGGTTCATTTTTTTTGGACAAGGGTTTTTGACATAAAATAGAAAAGACCATAAAGTCACACACACAATTTATGGAAGTATATCATACATAGGGAATCAAAAACAATTTTACCATAATAAATTAATGAAACCTATCACATACATGGTGTTGGTATAGTATTTTGATCATCCTCACATCATTGAAAGCACATACATTTGAAATATTTTTATAAATTATATAGATTTATTATAAGATTAAGGTAATTCTCCAAAAAATAATCTAATTAGTTCAATTTATCAGAATTCCATCTAAGATTCCTTAACACACACACACATATATATATATATATATTTAAATTTAAATTTATTTAAATAAAATAATATAATCATTTTTTTATCTTTGATTTACCAAACATGGAATCTACTTAACCCATTCCCCAAGCCCAATTTCCTAAATGACTTGTAGCGCGTCTCTCCATAAGCTAAGTGATACCGACTATAGTCGGGGGTGTATATGTAGTAAAATATCAAGAATATACTCTACTGTCAGAGTAACATATGAGATATATTAAATAGTAAATAATGGAGGAAGCATAACACAATAGACTAATAAAGTAAATAATGGATTCATAACAAACAATTATATAACCATGTATTTTATGAAATATATAAATAAATATAATAACCAAAAATCCTTATAGGTAGTGTTTGATGCAACTATGTATGCATGGCCTACTTGTATAATGGAAACAAGAAACAAGAAATAAGGATTCTATACAATAAGAATAAAATATCAAAAGTATCCCCATGAGCATCTCGAGCCTAGGCCTGATCCTCTTCTCTTATGCTCCGTCAAAGCAATAAGAATAAAAAACCAGTAAATGGGTGCTTTACTTTATCAATCCATGTAGGTACAATGAGTTCTCAGGTTCCTAAGGATGCCCGAGTAGGGTATGAGATAAAAATATCTATAGGCCACCACAAATGGTTTCTATGTGTAATCACAGTATGTGCTCATATGTAAATGATGCATAGGTAATAATTGGAATGTAAACCAATTCTAATTAAATAGAAAACATCCCACTCAGGTTCCTAAAGGATACCTGGTGGGTCTACCTACTTTAGATCAAATCTAATATGTATGATCAAGTTACCATATATTTATATATAAAGGGTATAATTGGCATGGGATAATAAATTCTCCCATCTGTAAATGCATATAGAGGTTGTAACTGGTGGGTGGTAAGCATGCCTCCCACCCATAAACATATAGAATATATAATCGTTGTGGGGTAATAATACCTCCCACTGATTCACTAACATCATATATGGTATGGGTTAAGAATTCCTCCCACACATACACATATATCATAACTGGTGTGGGGTATGAATACCTCTAACCCATGAACTTATATCATAGCTGGCGGGGGTTAAGAATGCCTTCCACCAATATATATACGTACATAAAAACATACAATCATCCATACATACATATATTCAAAGCCAACATGGGGTAATAATACTTCCCATACATTCACATTCATAAAGCTCATAAGAATACCCATGGAATAACCATTCATATCATATAACTTAATAAAAATTCATCTTATATCATTTCAATTTAAACAAATAAACCATATCATGTAATGCCATTATAATAAATCATTATAGGGAAAGTCCATAAAATACCTTGAAACATTTCCATTAAATCCTATTCATCATTAAGGATTAATCCATCTCATCCAATCCAATCTATTCATGCCAACCATCGTATTTTCCTAAGACAATAAATTCATTTCAAGGCTTGCTGTTAATGCCAAAATGAAAATGTCAAATACTCACACTCCTAATTTGGAAAATTTTTATTAGAAATGGGATAATCACCATTATGGATCCTTGGTATATATCAGTTACACACGAGATGATTTATATTTCAATTACATGCTAATACAGAAGCTCAATTGGGTTCTATGTATTTTATACTATTTGGAGCCGAATGAAATTTCAAGATGGCACATCTATGGGTGTCCATATAGGGAAAGGGTGACATCTAAACCCCTAAAAAAGATCCAATTCACTTATATCAAGGAACAAGTTTCATTTAGAAATGATGTAGGAAAAAAATTATGAAGCTCGTCATAGTTCAGCTCATTGGATGATAGAATAAGCAAAAAATGACCAAAATTTAAATAGGAAACTATGTTTCCACCAACCATTGGGTCGTGGATGACACCTCATAAGATATTTAAATCATATTTAAAGTATCTTTGAAAAGATATGCAATTTTGTCCAAAAACATTAAAACTGGGTGAATAACCTTAAATCTAAATAGTGAAATAAAATGAAATATTGACCAAATAAAGATGGGAACACAAGGTAATACTTACATTGGGATATCCAACAGCTTCAATAGAATTATAAACAGACACCATAGGAAGTAGTAGAAAGATATCAATGGAAGAATTGGTTTTGAGCCCAATGAAGGAGGAGTCCCCTAGTACTCTCTACAAGAGAGAGGAGGAATAGTGTAATAGGTTAGATTTTTAGTTGGATATTATGATAATGTTTTCCAAAAAACCCAATAAGAATGATTTTTGCACATGTTTTACAAAGAAAATGTTAAGGCCACAAATCTATGAACATAGTAAACATTATTATAGGAAAACTATGTAGACCTTCATATGTCCATGTCTACAGCCATAGGGTTAACACAAACTGTGCAGCATGGGGCTCATAATATACACTAACCGTGCAACCCATACTAAATCACATTATTTTGGACCTCAGGGCTCCAAACTAGCATCAAAAACTCCGCAAGAATTTATTATTCCATACTATACCATTATCCTGATTGAAGGAAAGATTCCAAATGATAAACCAATTATACGATCCTTGGCCCATAGTCAGTTCATTATAACCTCCACTATGTATCGCAACTCATCCATAAGTTATCCTTCTATGGGAAAGTCAATATTATCAATATAGAGTTTCAGCCACTATGATCATATATCATCTTCATAATCCCATGTGTCATCCGGTGCATTTTCATTCTGCCATATCACCCATACAATAGGAACAGACTTGCATCGGAGTGTCTCCACATTCGAAGAACAAAACTAATGTTGCACTGCTTAAAATAAGCATCTATTTCCGATGCTTTCATCCACGCGTGTGGGTCTGTCTCATGTGAGGACGGAAGGCGGACTTTTGTTTCCCCGCATTACCGTTTTCCAAAGGTGTGTGAAATCCACTCCTTGTTCGGTGACGTCTACTACTTTGATCGAAATGGGATAATGGGATTTTGGTTCCTCCTTACATGGATTCCTCCTTAGAACTCGTCACCTAGGCTTGGTCTCCCTTATAGATTTAAGACGTTGTTTGTGAAACTCTTCCAAGCACCATATCTTCATGGAAACTAGTTAATTACACTACTTTTTTCGGGACATTCCAAGTGGTCTGGTCTGGGCAGAAACCTTCAGCCAGGGGAGTAGTCATGTTGGGCATCACTGGCGTGTCTGGGCGCTGGTAAACTGGCGCATCTATCTTATGTCCCTTTTTATAGGGATTATCGAGGGCACGGAAGCCTGAGGAATCCCAAATTGAATGTGGGGAATCATATTCCAGGCACATGTATCTGAGGTTTTCCTGTGCTTCCCATGTTTAACTCAGGGTATGCTACAAGTTTAATGTCCCGCGGAGATGGATCGAACTAATCAGAACACTGACTTGAGTGGATCAGATGGGTAGGACCCCCTAGGGGAACACTGATTTTGGGGCCAACGCGTGGTGGACCTACTGGTTACTATTGTGGGGAATGGGGTATGATGCGTAGTGATCCCACATGGATTTGGAGGTCCGATTACGAATCAGTTTGAATGATGGAGTGGTTGACTGAAGTGGATGGTGAATGGGAAGGAACTTCCATGAGGATGATGATATTTTTGGGCATGAGCCTCGAAGAGGCTTCCTATGTATCCCTGTGTCAGGGAATCCAAGTCCACATAATTATTGTGACGATGAATTACCGCCGATTGGGGATCCAATAACTTACCGCTGAATGGAGTGACAACGGATTACTGCTAAATAGGTTGAAAATGGATTACCACAGAATGGGGAATAAATGGTGGAATACAGTTTAACATCATGAAAAACGGGGGTGGACCGACGTGAAGTGGCTGGGACCATTGGTTGGTAGGATTGAACCTTAGGGAGGATTTATATGTACCCTACCTTGGAAAGGATCAAAGTCCACATAGTTCAGGTATGGGGCAGGATTCGGTGAACCGACGTGAATAATGACTAGGGTCCAGGTGGATAGTGGGCTTGAAACTCAAGGAGGCAACATACGTACCTTGACTTGAAAAGGATCAAAGACCATGTATTTTCAGATGGATTTTGTGTGCAATGGCTTACTGCTGGTTCGGGTCCACAGTTTAACGTCATGTGGGACGGGGGAAAACTGACCTGAAGATTGTCAGAGTGACTGAATGTTGGGCTTGAACCTCAAGGACTCTTCCTGCGTACCTTGCCTTGTAAATGATCAAAGACCTTGTAGTTCATGGGGGTATTTGGGACTTACTCTCTGACGTGACCTAAGGTGTTGGTGAACCGATGTGACGGGGGTCAGAACAACAAGGTGGTGGGCTTTAACCTCGTGGAGGCCTCCTACTTACCTTGCATTAGCAAGGATCAAATAACACGTAGTTTAGGATATGGGGCTTAGTGCATTGATTTGAAGATGGTTAGGACCAATGGACGATGGTGGTCCTGAACCTCAGGGAGGATTTCTATGTACCCTGTCTTGGAAAAGATCAAATTCCTCATAGTTCAGAATGGTGGATACAGTTTAACGTCATGCGGGCTGAAGGTGAACTGAAATGAAGGGGTTGGGACAAGTAGGTGTCGGGCTTGATCCTCAGGGAGGCTTCTTACATACCATTCCATGGCAAGGATCAAAGTCCACATTGTTCGGAAAGTGTGGGGCTTACACTTAAGGTTTTTAAAGGAAGATGTCATGGTCAGTGCTCACTCTAAGCCCACGTGAGTCATGCCTGGTGTGTTAAATAAGAGGTAGCAGAGACGAGATGATCACATTGAGAAAGGTGAATCTATGGGATGTAATGTGGGTCTTACAAGTAGATAAAAGAGGAATCATGGGCTTATGCACAGTTAGTAGCCTGAGAGGTCGGGACTTACTTCAGGATGGAAGCCCGGTGGTGACAAAGCCCAATGGAAGAGGGATTTGGTAACAATGAAAGGAGGGGTCCACTGTCCATTTCCCCCTCCCCCCGATCCATGGGATCGAAGAAGAATGTAGGAGCAGGGATGCTGCCCTGGCAAGAAAGGCTAGGAGCTTACACTAAGATGGTTGCCCTTTCCCCACAGATAAACACCACTCCAATATTGAGGATATCATCCTCTGTGAGGTAAGATCTCATCCTCGTAAAGACTAGTGGCCATGTAGAATGTAAAAGGTGGGGGAACCCCACGTGCAAGGCATGAGGCAAGGTCACAGTTTAACATTTTGTCATGAGGACGATGGTTTTTGGCAGTTTAACGTCCTGCAGCTCGGACGAGGTGGGTTTGATCCACACCCCTAGGACACACATAACTAGTTCCCACTACACCTTGATGAATATACGGGATAGGAAAATCTGTAGCTAGGGGATGTTATGGAGCGAACCACTGGGGGGTCTACATTACCATGGTTATGCGAATAATCAATAGCTGTTAGCATGCCTATGCGAAGAAGCATTAGGCGAAGTAAAGCAATGGGCGGTATCGTCTAGGGGACTTTGAAGTTACATAGTGCGAACCTAGGAGGTTTCATGGGAAATGAGTATATGGAGAAGTTTCGTTGGGTGTGGGAGGTGAACGAAAAAGATGCCCAGAAGGGAGACATCTCAGGTGCACAAGGTGGGAATTTCACACGGGAAGGGGACTGTTGTGCGAGAAACCGTGGGACCAGCACACAATTGAGATGCTTGCTCGAAAAAGACCGCATCAGTGCAATGTAGGATGGGGTAGTGCGTAATTAAGCAGCGTGTGTGAAAAAGGCCGGGTCAGGTGCCCAATAAGGCTAAGGACACAAAAAGGCTGGACCGGGCGCACAATCAGGTTTGGGCGCGAAAATGGCATGTCTGAGTGTGTAATAGAGGGCATGATATTTGGAAGTGTTGGTGCATGGATGAGTGGATTATGTGCAATTGGAAGGAATTGCACGTAGGGGATGGGAGTAGAAGGGATTTGGATGAGGATCAAGCATGAGGGTTCTCGCCCAAAAGCGGACCCCCGGGCGATCTATCACAAAAAAATCAGTACCTGAGAGACATCCTTTTTCACGCACGATGTATGAATTTCATGTAGGGGAGACAGTTCATATTCTTCGGGCAAAAGTCGAAGGGGTGGACTTCTATCTATAGGCTCTTGGGATTGCGGGATAACATGAAGAACAGGTTGGCATGAACGTTTCCTCGCGCCGACATCGGTAGTGCACCATTTCAACCACGTGGGGTGGCCGAATGAAAGTTTTTCACACCCTCCCACTAAAACTCTCACAAAACCTGGAGTTTTTCACAGGAGAAATTTTTTTCGCGTGCGGAAGCATTTTTTATCGCACGACCCCTCCGAGCCCCCTGAAATGGGTCGCCAGTTCCAAATATGGCTTCTCTTTGTCACGCCCCAACATTCTTCAGCTCTTGAGAGTTTTTCAGTGTCTACAAATGCCCCCCCTCAGAATCAGATCAGTGAGGGGCCGCAAAGGTCCGATTCCAAGGGAAACACCAAAATGCAGGACTCTTTGGGGGAGGGGTGCACTCAAAACTAGAGCGGCATGAAAAACCGAGATGGAGCACACAATCTTCTTTTCCAATGCGTACGGAAACCACTCTCTGTGCCTATAAAAACCTCGTGGGTGCCTTATTCCGTATGTATTTTCTCGCACCATAATCCAGGATCTCTCGTGTGCAAAAAACACTTCAATTTCACATAATTATCCAAGATTAGCCATCCATTTATGTACAAACCCATGATTTTTTACGATAATTTCCAGTTTTCCACGCCTACAACTAATTTTACGCGCCAGCTTCTGCCTTTTCACGCTGATGCCTTAAAACCCTGCCAGCAAGAGATGGCCACCAATCGGTCTAATGTCGAGAGGGAAGCCACATACGATGCACAAATGGATGAGATGGTCACCAAACCCATGTTTTATGGCGCCTGAAGGATCGTATCCAATAATCACACTCTATTCAACTTGTTAAACCAAGCACTGAAAGAGTATGCACTATCTTCCAACCAACCGATATGGGACATCAGTACCTTGTAGGAGGTACCCATGCCACGATTTGAGGTCGACACACCACGGTCATGGGTGACCCGTGAGGATGACCTACCCCGGTATAATATCACCTACAACGTCCATCCTTCCAGAGAAACCATACATCTAGATTTTGACATCCTGAATCCCAAAACCAGGATTATTTCAAGGAGTGGCCCTGTTATGGAGAATTCTCCGCCCCTTTACGCAAGAAAATTCCATCAGAGTGTTACTAATGAGACTAAAGGATGGTTGCAGGATTGGGACCTATAGTCTGGAGGCAATTTCACGATTGAATGGGCCTGAGCGTTTTGGGTTCGCCAGACATACGACCAGTTTGGGGCTAAACTGCAACACATCGGTTTGTTTGAGGCAGAGTGGACGTCGTAGTTTCATTTCTATCACCAGCCTGAGCTCGGGCCAGAGCTGTTTACTCGATAGTCCCCCAATACTAATTCATTCCATCTTCATCATGGGGAAGTTGGCCTCAGTCTTTGGGACATTCATTGCATCGGGGGTATCCCTTTGGATGGGCACCAGTATGATGAATTCCTCCCGACGAGGAACACCTAGGGAGATGGATCAAGAAATCCTATGCTGACATGGCACCTTTTGGAGCTGTTTAGGGAGAGGTTGCGGGTCAAGTAATTATTTAAGGACATTGCTTACAAGAAAAGTTTCAACTTTTTCATGAAAATAGATCCGGAGGTTAAGATGTCGGGGCGAGGGAGATGGTGTCTGACCATGACACAAAGGAGAAAAAGTGGATCGTACTAAAGGATCCTTGAGGCGAGGGACTATAATTCGTTGGACTTCAAATTAGATGAGAGTCAAGACTCGAACATCTGGTACACCGTATTTATTACCGCATTTTTCAGAGGGTGGCTCTTTCCGGTGAGGGACACAAGGATGGGAGTTCGTCCAGCAACCCTGGTGATGTGTAAAATCATGGCCTCCAATCAAGGATTCAATCTGGGAGTCCCTGTGTTGGCTCATTTGTATGCCATTTTGGGACGCATTTTGAGAGGAGGGTCGCCGAGGTGGATCTGTGGTCCCTTCTAGATCTTTTATGGCTGGGTCATGGCTCATTACGACATGTACACCTTTGTAAACGCCATTTGTTCTCTAGGTAATGACATGTGATTTTCCTTACTGAACATCACTGGGGTCATGACATTGACGCTCAATGAGGAGGGAGTAAGGATCCGGATCATAAATCATGCCAACTTAACTTTCAACCCATTCCTCACCCCGACTAGACATATGATTGATAATGGACAGGGCTCACTGGAAGAATGGGAAGATCTTTTGTGATTTCTGCGTGTCGTCCAGGTTCACCAGGCAGTTCAGATGCCACCAGCGGATGCTGAAGAAGGTGTAAAAAATGATCAAGAGGAAAGTCATCCCTACATTCTTCTCCAAATGTGCCTGTTTTTCACGACCCAAGGCTCTAGCGACGTTATCACCATTCCTCCCACTGGAGTTGATACTGGCCTCTCAACCGAATATGCTGAGCATTGGGCTATATAATACCTTGAGGGGGATTTTGTGGAAGCGAGTTCAGAAAGTCAAGGTAGCCAGTGTAGAACCTGGGATGTAAGAGAGTAGATAGGGTGTTGTCGGGGGGAGCATAGAGGCACGTCAAGCAACCAGTCTTGCACTAGCCGGGACTTCTATAGCGGGGAATTCGCGTGGCACGATCGAGCCCTCATCACCTAGGGGAGAGGGGCTCATGTAGTGTTCCGGGAACTCCCAGGGAATCATATAAGATATCTTCTTTAACCTTCCAATGACATAATCTTCCCGACTCGGTGGTGAGCCTGGATGACCCTATGATAGTCGATGGGAACTGAAGATCTTCGGAAAATGATAGTACAAGATGGAATCCAGTAGCCAAAGGCTGGACTCATCTGGATTGTCGACATGGTGAACTTTCATCATCGGCATACATATCTAATGGCCATGGATGTTTATACACACCAACGAGGTTGGAGTGAGGGTTCATCCTTCTTGGTGAATGTAATGCTTAGCCAGGAGCATGATCCAAGAAAGATGACATCAGAGGATGATGAAACTGACGATGATCCGGAGGGCACCGAGACAAAAGAGGAGGAAGAAGGAGAATTAGAAGAAGGGGGTAAAGGAGAAGATCCTGAAGTTGGAGGGTCTCAGGGGGGCGTCCCATCAAGGAAGTCTCTGAGAGAGTGGTAGGATCGTCGGCTCTGATGTGGATATAACTAAGATACATGAGTTATGTATCAGCCCTTATCTATCATTTGCCCTCATTATTTATTGTAGCCCTCAGTCAGATCTCCTTATCCTGTTCAAGATAATATGGGTTCCGACCAAGAGTCTCCATTCTAAGGGGAGGAGGCACCAATAGAACAAGGCGGGGAGCTGGCACCCCTTATTGAGCCGACAAGAACTGAGGGATCCCCTATAATGGCAGCTCTAGTAGTGGCAAGAACACTGGAGGCTGTTTCTTTGGGCTCTTGTAAGTTCATTACTTTAACGTTGACTAATTACCACAAGAGAGATCAATTGATCAGGGTGTTCATTGTTTGTGCAGTAATCACAGCATTGGAGGCCCATCAGGCTGCCGATCCTGGGCCATCCATTATTGATTCAACTGCAAATTTGTCGTCCCATTCAGGGCACACATTTTAAACTGAGCCGGCCCTGACACTCAGGGAGAAGAGATCGGTGAACATCAGCGGTACTCATGTCAAGGAAGGGCCGGATGTCGGCAAGGGATCTACTGAGACTGAGGCGATAGGGGACGGTTTCCCACGCATTGAAGAGCCCAACCCCTTGGGAGGGGTGCCCGAAGAAGACCCTACTACTAGTCTCTTGGCTTCCTTACAAAACTATCATCCTACAAAACATGAGGAGATAGATGATTTTTACTCAAAGGCGGCAGAGGAGATCCAAATGATGCAGTACAAAGGGTGGAAGTGCATCAAGCGCTTTCTCGGTTAGCTAAAGATAGAATGGATAAAACGGATGGGATCACTCCACACCTGGCTTCATTTCCACTATGATGTAAGGGTGGATGCTCAGTGCCTTCATTCATTGGTTTGTGACTACGTGGCCGAGAAGCTGCTTGAGGGAAGCCGACACTCTGACATTCCGAGTGTCGGGAGGAGTCAGGGAGTACCCAAGCATTCGTCAAGGAAGAAAAAGATATACGATGTCTTGAAGAATAGATGATGGAAAAGGATATATTCCTTGAAAATTGTTCTGAGCTTGTGGAGAAGTTGGGGGCCCAGCTGGAAGATTCCCACGAGAAACTAGTGGAAGCGGTTCACCAAATAACCAGGCTTTAAACTGAATAGGCGCAAGCACGGGTTAGGGTTAATGGACTGTGCTCTGCGGTCGTTGATGAAGAGAGTCCTCAGGGGGCAGGAAGAAATCCTGGTGGCCCCCAGCCAAAGGGTAGTGATTTTAGAGCAATCCATTCAAGAATATGACCCTTGAGGGCCCTATTTTGGACGAATTGATAAACTCATTTCACATTACTTCTTCTTGTTCTGGGGTACATGTATGGATAAGTGTATGGATAGACTCATTTAATTTTTCATTTGGTTTAATTCGTTCAACTACGATCCTGAAATAAATATAAATTCATTCCTATGCTCATGTGGGTCACACCAAATGTGAGAAACAAAGGATGTTTGCACCATTACATTGTTCTGATGTAGGAGTGTCAACCAAGAATTGGGAATCCAAGGTTCAAAATCTGATTTGGATTTTTGGAAAGAGAAGAGAGAGACTTAACGAGAGAATGAAGTTCACAGAATAGACGAATTACCGCTTTACCGATGTTCTCTTGTGCAGGAATAGAGTAACACCAGGGGCACTAGGATAAATCCGAATAGGGGGGACGAGAGGTTTGAATCAAAATAACTAGGATTTGGAACACTTTGGTGATGGAATGATAAATAATAATGACTATTGACCATGTTTGAAACACAGTATCATTATTTTGTTAGCCTGAAATGGGGATAAAAAATGAGGGTCGACTGCTGACTGTGTTCTAAACACAAGACCTGACTCGACGTGTCATCCATTAGTCTCCCAAAACATTATCCCAGGATAGTAGGTGAGCCATAAGGGGTGCATCCATACTATTAGGGGTTTCATCAAGACATGGAAGAGGGAGAGGATCCAAATAAAAGGCACCCAATGCGTGGAGAGTGGAGTGATGGGTTATTTGAATGAAATCCAACACTCTTGAAATTTCACCACCGTGGCATAAGCACATTGGATGGGTGGATCAGTATGATAATTGATTATTCCTAATTTTAGATAGAACATCTCTGGCGAGGGAGCTGTTGTTTCCCAATGTCACTGTTGGGCATCCCAAAATTTTTCAGGGCACAACCACAATTACAAGGTTCCCCACAAGGGGTCAGGCTAGGGGGCCTGAAATAAGGAGGAACAGGATTGATGATTCCAGGGGCCGGACTCGGAGAGAAGATGCCTGGGAATTCCTACATATCCCATATGGACACGAATCAAGCCTTACATAGTTATTGAAGAGATCTTAGTTTAAGGTCCTGGATCTCAGACCATGGATGGAAGGAAACACGAGAGACACATGGTGGGGGTAATTATAATATCCAACATTAATGGGAACCTGGGGTTCCGACCACCACATGTTCCCTAGGAATGTTCTAGGTCGAGGGACGAGAAATGAGAGTTATGTTGGGTTCGAGGAAAAGTCCACGGATGTTCATACGTCCCCCATGAGGATAAGGATCAAGCCTCATGTAGTTCTCAATGTGGCACGGTGGGTTACCCATGCCGAGTATAATGAAGTTGTGCGGGTTTGACCCATGCCCAAAATGAAGTGGTATTTGATAGATCTTGTTTGTCCTTTAGGATGAATGACTGTGTTTTTTTTATTTAAGCAATGGACCTTGGACATAAGGTCTCAGTATCACGATTGGAATAAACCTGTATGTAGGAATTGACAAATGGCATGGTACATAACTGATACCAAACATGACGCCCCTTGGGCGAGGACATCACAATGTAGTGTCATTTTCCATCGTGCATCCAGAATGATACTGTCACAGATTAGGGTCATGTGATGGGACAAACCATGCACTTTAACATTGCGCAGCATAGGCGTAGTAGTTTAATGTCACGTGGGACTAGGCTGTATATTTTAAAGTCATATGGCCCAGACATAGAGATGTGGTTCAAGAGGTATTTTTCAGGTTACAATAGATCATACCCGATGTGAATGAGGACATAATACAATACCACACTGTGCGTGATTTGAGAAAGAAACCTCAGGACAAGGTGCCAAAAAAAGATAATAGGGCAGGAAGTAGGGGAGACTATCTATTAAGCTAACGGAACCTGAAGACGAGATGTCCGAGTGTTCTTTCATATCCCATGAGGATGAGAATCAAGCTACACATAGTTCTCAAAAAGGAGAAATATGAAAAGATCTACGTTTAAGGTCTTAGAACTTCGACCACGGAGAATCAGGACTATCCCAAGTACCGGCGGACCTTAACCCAATCCCTAAGCCTATGTGAGTCAAACTCGGTGTAGGAAACAAGGGTGGATAAGGTATTTTCAATACGTGAAATACTTACAAAGGGGAAATCGGTGGAGCCCCAAATGATTGCCTTATCACGGCTTTTTCCTCCTAACGTGCGGATGCACACTGAGGAATAATACCAAGAGTTTCAATGTTCTACATGGACATGACGAGGTGGAAAAGGAATTGAATCATGTAACTGACAATTTGGACTTAATGGGGTTGGCGTGACGATGGAGGATGATTGTTGACTATTTTCGAAACACAACATCCATATCATGTTATCCAGAAATGGGGACAATCAAATGAGTGTCGACTGCTGACCATATTCAAAACATAGGAATTTTATCGATTCGTTATTTGAGACCCTCGAGGATGTTGGCTCGTAAGGGTATGAGAGCCCTAAGGCCTAGCATTCATGCCATTTGGGGGTCCCTTTGGGTGTGAAAGGTTATGGAATCCCTAATGAAGGGGAACATGAAGCCTGCGAAATGGGTGAACGCATGTCCGGATAGAATCCGACATTCTAGGTGCTAATCTAGAGTACCCTTGGGCACATTATTGAATCACCAAATAGGACTGAGGGGTTCATGTTGAGTGTGGCTAATTTGAAAAGATGAGTACAACATAAGGGTTTGGAGAACTCTCAAGAGGGGGATGTAAATAGTGTGGTTGTTACAAAACCCAGTGTGAATGAGGACATAATCCCATTCCACACCACATACACCTTACTGGGGGAATGCAGGGCAGGGGGTCTAGATAATAGGGAGACCTCTAGGTGAAGGGGCTGGACCCAAAGTATAGATGTTCTGGCAATCCTATGTATCCCATGAGGATGGGAATCAAGCCATATGTAGTTCTTGAAGGGAGTAATGTGCAGTTTATCGTCAAGCAGTAAGGATGCAAATGGGTATTATACCCCGCATATAAGAGGTGTACGGTGCGCCGAGTAACCCAATGTAAATGAGGACATAATCCCATACCACACCACATGATCTTGTAAGAGTGAACCTGGGCCGGGGGCCTGAAAAGGCCACTGGGCCTGAGGCTGGGCCTCAGATGGTAAGTCCTGAACAGTTTGTAGTTTAACATCTTACAATGGGGATGAGAGTATGGAAACGATATCTCATCTGGGGATTTTTATGGCACAACGAGTGACCCGGCGTGAATGAATACATAATCCCACACCACATCATACAATCTCATAACCGGCATCGCCCGAAGGGAGTTTGTCACTTAGATATACAATGAGGCAGAATGCACCACTGCACTCAATGTTTGGGACATCTTGGGGTGGTTCTAATAACATTTGATAGTTTTTCACCATGTTCGAAACAAAACATACGTATTGTGATGTGGACTGGTAAAAACAAATGAGCATCGACCGCTGACCATATTCACAATATGGGACATGTATTGGCATGTTTCTGAACATCCTTAAGGGTGTTGTCCCGGAGTGGTAAGAGATCCCTTGGGCCTAGAATCCCATCTGTTCGAGGGCCTTTCTAGATGGGAGAGATGATGGAGTCCCAATAAAAGGAGTGGGTGAAGCATTGATGTGCCCATCTATAAAAGAGGCGGACACGTTCAGGTAGTGGGACATATGGAGGGATCATGATGAGCTTGACGTGAATTGGGGAAAATGCATGTACCAAAATATATGTCTTTAACCAAGAGGAGATTCGGGAATTTGGGCATGGCCAATAGGAGAAATTTCCAGGAATTCCTATGTATCCCATAAAGATGGGAATCAAGCCGTACATAGTTCTTGAAGTCCATGTAGTTTAGCGTCGTACGGTGAGAATATGGGAAGATAGAAGAACGAGGAGTAGGAACATTGTGTGATCTTCGTAATCGTGACATGAGTGGGGATATGGAAGACTATACCATATCATGCAAGGACCCTCTGAGAGAACTATACCCAGGGGAATAGTAGAGAAGAGTCTGGGGATGGGCTCAAGAAGGAATGCTTCAGAGTTTTTGCATATCCCATGTGTATGGTAATCAATCCCCACATAGTTATAAGGGTGTAGTTTAATGTCTTGTAGGAAAACATATAGTTTAACTTCATGAAGAATGTTTAATAGTTTACAGTCTTGTAGGACCAAACAGATTAAGGGTGTGCTGGACCATTATGAATTTTAGGGTAATGCATGACTATCCAGTTTAAGGTGGCGCAGGGCCAATAGGTTAAGGCGAAGTATTTCTTGAGGAACATGGCATTGGTGGGAGGACCTATATGCTCACCATCTATGGTCACCATGGAATATGCACCATTGGGGTAAACCATGTGAATTATGTAAGGTTCTTCCCATTTGGGCTACATCTTGTGTGGTTTCCTATCAGCTATCATCAGTGCTCAAAGGGATAATACCAAGTCCCCATGAAAGATAGAGCGGAGACGAACTTCCATATTGAACACACTATACCTCTTGTTCTGATGCATTTCGAGATTGTGCAAGGAACAAAGCCTGTTCTCATCAAGTGCTTCCAATTTGCCCAGAAGAATTCCAGCTACTTTACCTGGTGCCTACTGATCATAGACCATTGTGCGTAACAAAGTCAGCTGGATCCTGATTGTTAGGACGGTCTCATATCCATACAACAGAGAAAATGGGGTCACCTGGGTGGAGTTATGAGTCTTCATTCAATAATCCCATAGGGAATTGGGGAGGTTTTCTGGACAAATCTTCTTATTCTAACCAACCATTTTTTCAAAATGATAGAGATGGTTTTTTTTGAACACCTCGATATTTACATTTGTCTGCGTGTGGTAGCGAGAGGTATGGTTTGAATGGATGTTTTACATGGCATAAAATTTATTCAGATCGGCTTCTCGGATGTTGGTGCTATTATCAGTGGGGATGATATGTGGAACTCCAAATCAGTAGACGAAATTAGAGCTCACGAAGTCAATAATACAATGGGCCTTGACCTGCTCGAGTGGAACAACCTATTCCCACTCCGAAAAGAAATCCATGACATTCAGGATGAACCTACACTATCAAGCTATCGCCAGTGGATACGTTCCCACGACATCGAGTCCACACACCACGAACGACCAAGAATTCATGGTGGAGTGGAGAGGTTCTGGAAGCCGATGCAAGAAGTTATCATGAATTTTGGATACGTGACATCTATTGCAGAACTCGATGAAATCAAGGATATTGGAGGGACAAAAGTACCCCAGTCTCCAGATCTGATGAGATAGCTACGGCCTAGTATGGTTGGTGCTATAGGAACCAGAATGAACCTCCTGCATGACCTGAGAAATCTCGACTCCTTGGACACAATGGTGGAGAACACCATCTAAACCATGTTTGTAGAGGATATGATCCTGAATGGGACCATTATGGAGGGTAAACTGCAGCGTGCAGCATCATATTCGCTTTCCCTCAGCCTGATCAGCTGGGAGATAACCATTTAGAATATACTCAACAAAGGGGGATCTCCAGTTGGTGGATGCTTCAACCACTTCATCTGAGGAACTTGGGGGTCCCGACGTGGAGGCTCCGACGCTATGATGGATTACTCATATTCCATCGTCATCATCTGGGGTGACTGGAGAAATGAATCTTCTATGTGCCATGTGTATAATCAAATCATCCTACTCGGGTTTTTCAAGAGATGCAGCCATGCCTGCCAGGGCATCGACTTGACCGTTCTGAGATCGAGTTACATGAGTAGCTTTCGACCCAGATGGAAATTGGGCCATTAGATGGATGGTGTGCTTCAAAAATGGTATGAGATCTGGATTTCTGACGATATAGTTACCATTTATTTGCTTGATGACGAGTTTAGAATCACCTTTCACGTGCAGATGGTGCACATCAATGTCGAGGGCTAGCTTGAGGCCAGTGATAAGAGCATGATACTCTGCCTCATTTTTTGTGCAACCTTCCAAAAATAGGATTTGGTATGGCAGGATGACTGGCACCAGGGTAATAAGGACAATACCTAGGCCTACCCTGTTAAGCCTGGGATCATTGAGTCACATGCTGCTGGGGCTCTAGGAAGCACCATTAATGTGCATTTTCAAACATGGGATGTCATTATCTACCAAGAGGATTTCCTCATCAGGAAAATCTAGGTCCAGGGACTGGTATGCAGGGTTTGGATGGGCAGCTATAAAATCTTCCAATGCTTGTCCCTTGATAGCTTTCTGAGTCATGAAATTGATGTCAAACTGCTGGAGGTTTACCGCCCACTGTTCTAGTCGGCCTGTCAGCATGAGACGACTCAGTATATACTTCAGCGGGTCTACCCGGGACACCAGTTGTACCTCATAGTGTTGCAAGTATTTTTGCAACTTCTGCATGGAATGTACGTGTGCAAGGAAGCTCTATTCGATGGGGATTATCTAGTATCTATACTGATGAGAATATAAATGAGGTAGTAGAGGTTGTCCTCTATCCCCTCATTGTTTTCTGGATGAGAAGGGATCCAAGAGATTGTTCTAGGGTGGTAACATAGAGGACCAACAGATTTCGAGAGACGGGTGACATCAGGACCAGAGGATGAAGCAGATACTACTTGATTTCTTCGAACGCAGTCTGACACTCTTCATCCCACTCATAGGGGGATCCTTTCTTCATGATCTGAGAAAACGGCTTACACTTTCCAGCCAAGTTTGCAATGAATCAGCATTTTTAGACTAAGTGTCATTGGAATCTGCGAATCTCCCAAATATTACTTGGGGAAGGCATCTGGATGATTTCCTTGATCTTCTCTAAGTCGATCCTAATGCCCTGGTACCTGAAAACAATAGAAAGTAACATCCTAGAGGTGACCCCGAAGGCACACTTCAATGGGTTCATCTTTAGGTGATGGGAATGGAGGAAGCCGAACTTATTCTCAAGGTCCTTCAGGTGGTCGTAGAACTGGAGAGATTTTACCACCAGATTTTCTACAAAGAATTCCACCAATGCCCTGAGGATTGGCTTGAATATGCAGTGCATGACCCACTAATAGGTGGCACCAACATTATTCAGGCCAAAGGGCATAACCTAGTATCAGAGAGCACCTTGGGGTTCTCTGAAAGTGATGGATTCTTCATCCTGGGGTCCATTCAGATCTAATTATATCCATAGTACCCATCCATGAAGGAAAGAGCATGAAATCCAACCATAGCATCAATCAACAATTCCATCATAGGAAGAGGAAAATCATCCTTTGGACAGTGATGATTGAGATCATGGAAGTCAATATAGACTATGATCTGTCTGTTCTTCATCATGATTGACACAATTTTGGCTATCCACTTGGTGCACTAGTCCACCTTGATGAATTTGTCTTTAATGAGCTTGTCAACTTCAGCCTCAACCATAACACCATGAGAAGGGTGCATCTTTCTGGGGGGGGGGGGGGGGTTCTTGAACCTGCGATGATTTTTAGAGTGACCGAGGCAGTGGACGACTACCTAAGGATCCAGTCCAAGCATCTGGTCATAGATCTAGGTGAATACATCCTGATGCTACTTCAGAAAATCTATGTACCACTACTACTCCTCAAGGTACATGGAGAAACTAATCAATGTGGGTCTCAGATCTGCCTCGCTACCAAGGTTCACCTGTACCAGTTCATTGATTCTGGATTAGACGCCTTCTTCAATGGTAAGGGTGGCATCTTCCAGACCATATTCTTTGATTTTTTAAGGTGGGATTCCCAATAAGAGATTCTTTATCTGGGTTGGAAGAACCTGACGGGAGGCTGGTACCATCCTGGAAAACACTGGACAACATATCAGGAGATTCACTTACTGCTAAAACCATAGTAATGAAGGCAGTCAATCTGATACCATCTGGAATTCATCCCAAGGGTCCACACTTGATGATATCAATGAAATAGTGGCGCATATTCTTGAGTTGGTTAATCTCATCCTAGAGAAACAGAAATGTATGACGTACTTCTGTTTCCATGGGGAGAACATCCTGATACCCTATGGTCGTACGAGGCTCCAGGATCACCTGATCCTAGTTTTTGTAGGAGTATGAGGCCATTTTCCACCGTCTCTTGGGCTTCGGAACATGATCCCCTCTTGTACCAGTGACAACATAACATTTCCCCATATTAGGGGTTGCGGCCTCCAATCGATGGATCGAAAAAACGTAGGTGTTTTCCAGACCTGCCCAGGGGTAAGTTGCGACCGTGGCGGGCTCAACCTCACTTTCATGAATCTATTTGTCCTTTCGCAGGTAATAGTTAGAATAAATGTAGTTGGATTCACATGAGGTGAAAGGTGATGCATCACTTTGGAGTACACCTACTCGACCATTAAGAGAGTACTTGAGGCACTGGTGATATGATGAATGGACCGCCACATACAAGTGGAGCCATGGTCTACCCATTAATGCATTATACGTGGTGTCTTGGGAGACAACCATAAACTCGATACTAAAAACTAGGCCTCTGAACTAGGTCTTTAGACAGATCTTGCTGACCGGGGTATGCTCGGTCTTGTCGTATCCCTGGATCCTTAAATCAGAGGGAGTCAGATCATATTCGGATAACCACAACTTCCGCAGTGTCCATTTCAAGAAATGGTTAATCCTGGATCCGGAGTCAATGAGGCAGCGGTGAACCACCATGCCATTAATTTGGCTAGTGATGTACAGTGAGTGGACGTGCCCCTCTATGGGAGAGCCCTCATCCTCTCCTGTGAATGAAATGATGGCCTAGAATTTATTATTCTCAACTGCTTCAACATGAAAAACATCTGCTGTTGCTACCTCCGTCTCAAACTGGATGGGGCTTCTTAAAGTCTCAGCGGGGGTCTCATGCATATATGATGACCGGAGACGGTCCTATAGGATGGAAAGCCTCACTGGGTTTCTGTAAAGGTGAATTAGGACATAATATTTCTTCTCCAGGCATGGACTTCTTCTTATAAGAGGCCGCTCTGTGATAGGAGACATGGTGGGCCCTGTTGGCTTGACCAGCGGCTAGTTGGTGCTGGGCATGTCCCACCGTTCACTAGTCAAACCCCGAAGAATAGCTTCTGGATGAGGGTTGGAAGACTGAGATCGACCTCTAGTAGGACAAGGCTGGTCATGGTATGGTCATGGTAGCTCTGCCAGATCTTGTAGCACAGAATGTGGGGGAGGTGGGTCGGACGACACCGGATGAAGAGACTGCGCGTGCTGAGTTTTGCGCTGGGCCTACTTTCTAGTCTCACAAGCATGCATGTCCTAGCTGGAGGTGCCAATAGATGTTCCTCAATGACCCATGTTTCCAAGGATCCATCGATGTTGGTGTCGACTAGGGACATTAGTGAGGTTAGCCAGGAGCTCTCTCTTGTCGAGAGTCATATATGGGTTTACCAACTCCACGGTATTAACCGAAGCGTACCTTTGACTATCACTTGAAGATTCACCCACTAATGGGTGGATTCTAGGAGGAATCCCCATATATGGATGCATGAAGTCACCGACAGTGCGAGATGACGATGGAATTAGCGGGCCGTGTTGATTTCCCTTACACCACAGATGCTTGTTCTTCTTGGAAGAGGGCAGCTGAGATGATGATGCAGAAGTGATGGATGTGGATTCTGATGGATCCAACTAATTTAAGCATTCCTTAATGATTCCATGGGAATTGGTGACAATTTTTTGGTCCATCCAGTCATAATACTTCTAGGACCCATAGTTACAAACCTCTTGCCACTCACATTCGTCGTCATTGCTGTTGTCTGGCCTTACGAAGACACCCGCCACATATATTGGGGTCGGACCTAGCCTAACTGTTTTTATCATCCTGATTTTCAATCTAGACATTGAACACATATCAATGCTTGGGGGTGTGCCCCAGGATTCGATGAAAGATGTAGTAGTTGGGGAGATTAGTGAGATTCACCTATTCTCGCCTTCTGCACTCAGGAAAGCGTATGATCCCTTCTTCCAAGGCAATTCTGAAATAGCCAGGAACCTGATTCTCGTTGAACGAGTAGGTCCAGTTTCTTCTATCCATGAAGGGTACCCTTGGGGCGTGGCCCTAATGAGGGTCTGGAGGATCTTGTCAAGGAGGCGAACCCCGATTATCCCGCCTAGGTGATGTCGACACATTACGTGGGGGCATCTGCCGATTCTGAGGCCGACGCTGCTGAGCCAGAGGCTACACTAGAGGTGGAGGGCCTCTACGAGACTGTAGGGATGGTGCCACTAGTATTAACTCCAACTGTCTGGGGGCCTCTATTTTGGCCACCACGGTGGGCTTAGCTCTTTCAACCCTCCTTGCTGGAATTACAGGAGGCAATGGGCATGCCTGGATGTCCAATTGTATGGCTTTCTCCAGGCATTGGGCCTTATTAGAGAAGTATCAGAATCCTCCATGGTAGCTCTGGGTGATTAGATAAGAACCATTTCTTTCTTGAAATTCCTTATGCACATCATCAATAATTTCTCCTAAGTCAGTGGAATGTCAAGAGAGTATGTAAGCCCCATAAACCGGGTGATAAAGTCCGCAACTCGCTCATCAGGACAATGTTTGAACTTGAATAGGTCAGCGATACTAGTTGTTCGCATGATGGAGTTCAAATGGTAGAGTAATTTCTTGCGAAGGTTCTCCCAGGTGGTTACAGATCTGATGGGAAGCTAGCTCTACCCGTTGAATGTCGACCCCTCAAATGGCTGAACAAAAGAGCGGATCTTGGTATCTTCCTACTATGCTGGAGTCCCTAACATGGTTCCACGCCATGAGTTGAAGTGGTACAGGTGCTGCAGTGGGTCCCCTGTCCCGTTAAAGAGGGAGAATGTGGGATTCCTGAAACCCAAAGGTGCCGACATATCATCCACCCAAGCCATATATAGCTTTCTATTAGGTGGGATTTCCACCTGTTGCATTTCTAATGCCTCCAGGCGAGCAATGAGTGCCGCCATAGGGTCATCTGGGTAGCAGTACCTATCTTGATGGGGACCTCGAACCACCATCACATTGGTGGGTTCTTCAACATGGTAAACAAGATTAGCGGCTCACAGAGTGGCTGGTGGGACGACCTGCGGGGCAGCTGGGGGAACCCGAGCTAGGTTCCTTGGATTCCTACGCTGTTCCGGAGGCTTTGTCGAGACATACCATGTTCCTTTTCCATGATCTACGGCTTCAGCCCTGTGTGCCGGGGAATAATGATCAAGGTTTCTTGGGGGTAGCTCACCTAGGGGAAGTTGTTCCTACACCTACTGTACTAGCCATGGATTTTCGTATTCGGGTCATCGCTCTACGGTGCGTTCAGCCAGGAGTTCGTCGACCAAATTCTTCTGCTCAGCAAGTTGTTTGCACAATGTGGCCTTCTCAGGGTCCTCCATTGACTTCTGCATTGAGGTAGATGGGTTGTAGTGTTTGGATGCTCTGATGTTCTCTTTTCCCTTACCAGAATTCCTAATGAGTATCAATGCCTCAGTGGGCACATGGAGACCAGGTAGGTTCCTCTGAAGATAAGTAATCCTTCCTGATAGATCCAATAGTGGTGGAATGCACTCGGTGGTAAGTCTCCATCGAGAATATCCTGATCCTCCTCCTCGTCCACTATGTCATCCATGATGACCGTGACCCTTCTCAAGAAAATTTCCTCGATATCGCGTAGCGAGTCGGGCTGCCGGTGGATAGGACTGAAGAGGAGGGCATCATACTACCCCTAGCAATATATTTTCACATGGGGGTAGCCTCCTTGATAATTACATGGATTACCTTGATACTCTTAACGCATTTCTATTGGAGGGCCTCACGGTGACCAGGTGACTCGGGGCACTGTGCCATAGGGAGTTCGACCAAATCGACCAGACGACATTGCTCGCTAATAACATCAAAATGCGTTTGGCTCTTAGGATAAAACATGCGCTGATGACAAAGACTAAAATTCATAACACAAAGGGTGTGGTATAAACACTCAACTTTCTTCGGAGTGAGGGATTCCAGTATGTTGAAATCCGGTGCTGCCACAGGCCAGAACTTCTCGAGGAAGTGGTTCACTGTGAGGATGATCCATAAGATCCAATGATTAGATTGGGTTCTGGCCCATGATTTCCTCAATCATCAACTGGGTGTGGCTGAGGAACTGGTAGCGGTACAAAGGAGGACTTCTGGGACGGCAGGCTTGCCGGTGGAGAGTATGGTGAACGGGCTGACTGGCCGCCGAATCATGGGTTGTCTTCCAAAGAGTGTAGCTATATGGCCGCAACATTGTGATTAGATGGGTTGACAGCCACAACTCCTATCTCATGGGCTAGGGATACTGGTGATAGGCCGTGATACTGCTCGCCTTCCATTGGTCCTTAGAATAGCTCTCCATGATCTCTTGTGGTGTTAGAGAGCGCTTTCGGTGATGATGGTGGTGATTGCATGATCGTAACCTATGGGGTTACTAGATTATCATCCACCTGGATATACCTATAAAGGGAGGCATGAATATGATGTAACTCACACTCGAGGAGTACTAGGCTGATGCACCTTGTCTTTACCCTATCTCTTGACTCAGATGAGTGAGAGGAGGGTTCCTGTGCTGATTCGTGCTCCGCCTCAGAGTCTGAGAAGAGGAATAGTCTAATCTCTATCCGTACCTTCCCAAAATTCCACTTATGGCATCTATGACATGCATTCCTTTCCCAAGGTGGTTTATTGGGACATGGAAGATTTCTGACATTGGGTCCTTCGGCTGCAGTGGTGCTGGGGAAGAGAAGGTTTCCACCTGAGAAAGTTGGGGAGTGACGAGCACTAGGGAAAATGTCAAAGGGGACATGGGGTGGAACTCCATGCGTATCACTGAAGCGGGCATGACCCCCGCTGGAACTGACAGAATCATGGGTAGGGAATCCATGCTTGTTTTCCCTGGTAACCTCAGTATGAGTGGGGTCCTTGTACTGGTCTAGCTGAACATGGGAAGGACCCCCCGTGTTGGGTAGGGGTGGAGCGAGGATGGACTTCACCCCTTAGGTGGCCAAGGCGAGGAGGACCTTCACCAGCTACTGAGAGGACATGTGGAGGATCCCGACATTGATGAGAGACTGAATTGGCATTGTCCCTACACTTATGGTTAGGGGCATGAGAAATGAGTCCATACCTAGTGTAATGGGCATGGAAGAGGCTTCTGTGTCGAGTATCACCACCATAGGGAAGAACTTCATTCGGATTGGGGGGTGCACGGGGCGGACCACCATGCTGAGCCTCGAAGTGGGGAAGGCATGAGTTCTCCATGGTAGTGGAATGTGGAGGACCTCTATATTGGGTGGCATCACTTCGGGTTGGTTCGCAATGGACACTGCTCATGCCAGCGACCAAGAGAGTCGACCCCAAAAACCCGTGGCGTGGTTGGGGCCACGATCCTGGTATGGATTATAAGTGCCCCTGCTTAGTGTATATAGGGAACTGATGATATGTGTCGGCAGTGGCTCAAGCCACAGCAGCCGTCAACGTTGACGCCCCTTGGTGGGCGTCCTCCTCAGCTTGTTCCCGATGTTGGCGTCGGATCAGACGAACCGGGGCGGGTGGTGCAGGTATGTAACATAACTTCTCCTCATCGAGAAAGACGGTGTGGTGGCGCTGACGTGGCCGTGTGGGAGCTCTCGCTGGGATCCCCTAAAGGGCGACTTTTTCCAGGCTGCGTCGGACGTCACCTACCTCATCAGTGTAAGGAAGGGAGTCCTCAAATCACTCTAAGGATAGGCTCCAGAAATGGTTGTATGTCGGGGTGTGGTGTAGTGGCTCCCTATGTGGCCCTCATGGGTGGCATTGGAGACAAGGCGCAGATGCCTCCAGATCCAGGCAGGCCATATCCTGGTTTGGTATTATTCTCTCCTCTTCATAATGTCACACGAGGTCGTTGATTACCCTCCATTGAATGACCTCAGATAGAGAGATGACGCTCAGGTGCCCCATGGTCATAGATTTAGAGGCCGTCATGGGAGAGGTGAAGCAATGTGGAATGGCCGTGTTGGTGCTTCCCATTCCCCTGTGTCAATGTTCATGCATTGATTGTGTCCCTAGAGCAGCAAATTGATTCCTAAGTGCTGGGAGAAAAACTCATCAGTGCTGAAAGAAAAAGGAATCGACGACCAATGCCCCCGCACCATCCCGTCTTCCATGGCTAGTAAGAGGGATCCACACTGACAACATCATAGAACATGATGTCCAATGTTCTATAGCCCCATATTCTGGTGAGTTTCATTCCAGGCCTGCAATTTGATTAGTGGGACCTGTTGCTGGATAACTGGATCCGGTGAAACATCAATCCATTGATGCCTCGAGCGCTAATAATCTTTATATTGAGAAGAATAACTTCACATTGGGTTCACCATTTCTATTTCTGATGATTTCGCCGAGGCACATGCATACGTCTCTTTAGAGGACGAAAGGCATGCTTTTGTTGCCACGCATTCCTGCTTTCCAAATGCGGGCATCATCCACTCTTTGTTCAGGGACGTTTTCTCCTTGTTCAAAATTTGATTATGGGATTTCGGTTCCCACTTCAATGCATTCATCCTTGGAACTCATCACATAGTTCGAGTCTCCCTTATAGACTTAAGATGTTGTTCATTATAATTTTTCTAGCACCATATCTTCATGGACACTAGTTAATTACACTGCTTCTGTCAGGACATTCCAAGGTGTCCAGTCAGGGCTGCCACCTTCGGTCAGGGGAGTAGTCACATTGGGCATCACTGGTGTGTCTGGGTGATGGTATAGTGGATCATCTATCCTTTTCCCCTTATTATAGGGCTTCTCGAGGGCGCAGAAGCCCAAGATATCCCACATCTAATGTGGGGAATCATATTCCATGGTCATGTATCTGAGGTTTTCCTCATCTTCCCCTGTTTGGCATAGGGTATGCTTCATGTTTAATGTCCAGCGGAGATGGATCGAACTGATCAGAACACTGACTAGAGTGGATCTGATGGGTGCGACCCCCTGGGGGGAACACTAATGTTGGGGAAAACGTGTGGTTGACCTCCCAGTTACTGTTGAGGGGAATGGGGTATGAGGCGGCATGATCCCACAAGGATGTGGCGTCCCGGGTAAAAATCAGTATAGATGATAGAGTGGTTGAATTAAGTGAATTGTGAATGGGATGGAACTTCCATAAGGATGAGGATAGTTTTGTTCTTGATCCTCTAAGAGGCTTCCTACGTATCCTCGTGGCATGGATTCAATCTACACATTTTTTATCTGATGATGTCTTACCACCGATTGGGGTTCCAACAGCTTACTGATGAATGGAGGGACAACAGATTACCGTTGAAATAGGTTGACAATGGATTACCACTAAATGAGGAACAAAATGTGGAATATAGTTTAACATCATGGAGGACGGCGGTGGACCGACATGGAGTGGCTGGGACTATTGGCTGGTGGGATCGAACCTCAGGGAGTATTTCTACATACCTTGCCTTGGCAAGGATCAATGTCCACGTATTTCAGGTATGGGGAAGGAGTCGGTGAATTGATGTGAATAAGGACCTGGGGTCCAGGTGGATGGTAGGATTGAGCCTCAGGGAGGATTCCTACATACCTTGCCTTGGCAAGGATTAAAGACCACATAGTTCAGGATAGATTTTGTGCGGAATGGCTTACCGATGACAAGAGAAACAATGACATACTGTTGATTGGGGTCCACGGTTTAATATCAGGCGGGACGGGGGAGAACCGACATGAGGATGGTCAGAGAAACCGAATGTTTGGCTTGAACCTCAGGGAGGCTTCCTATATACCTTGACCTGGAAAGGATCAAAGTCCTCGTAGTTCATGGGGGCATTTGGGTATTATGCTCTGAGGCAGCCTAAGGTGTTGGTGAACCGATGTGAAGCAGGTCAGAATGACCAGGGTGGTGGGCTTGAACCTCATGGAGGCTTCATACATACCTTTCCTTAGAATGGATCAAAGACCACGTAGTTTAGGTTATGAGTCTTAGTGCACCGACATGAAGAAGGTCGAGACCAATAGACGATGCTGGTCTTGAACCTCAGAGAGGCTTCCTAAGTACCTTGCCTTGGAAATGATCAACGTCCTCATAGTTCAAAATGGTGCAAAGAGTTTAACATCATGCAGGATGAAGGTGAACTGACATGGAGGGGTCAGGACAAGTAGGTTATGGGATTGATCCTCATGAAGGATTCATAAGTACATTTCCATGGAAAAGATCCAATTTCACGAAGTTCAAAAAGTATGGGGCTTACACTCTTGGCTGCCCAAGGAAGATGTCATAGTCGATGCTCACTCTAAGCCCATGAGACTCATGCTCGGTGTGAGAAAAAAGAGGTTTCACAGACATGAGGATCACGTCGCGAAATTTGCGTTCATGGGATGTGAAGTGAGGCTTACAAGTGGCCCAAATAGGAAATAGAGGATTACGCGTGGTTAATAGATCGAGGTGCTGGGACTTACTCCAGGATGGAGGCCTGGTGGCGACAATGCCCAGTGGGAGAGGGATTTGGTACCGATGAATATAGGGGTTCGGTGTCCATTTCCCCCTCCCCCTTGGTCCTTTGGAATGTGGAAAGAAAGGAGGATCTTGGATACTGCCCCCGATAAGAAAAGCTTGGGGCTTACACCAAGATGGTTGCCCTTTCCATGTGGACAAACAGCACTCCAATAAGGAGGATATCATCCCCTATGAGGGAAGATCTCGTCCTCATGGAGACTAGTGGGCGTGCTGAATGTACAAGGTGGGGGAACCCCATGTGTTGAGGCATGGGGTGAGGTCAAAATTAAATGTAATGTGATGAGGATGATTGTGCATGATAGTTTAACGTCCTACATCTCGGATGAGGTGGGTTTTCTCCACAACCCATAGACATACATAATTGGTACCCTTTCCACCTTGCTCAAGAGAGGGGACATGTAACACTATATCTAGGGGTGTTATGGAGCGAACCACTGGGGGGTCCACGTTAGCATGGCTATGAGAAGAATCAATAGCCGTTAGCGTGCCTATACGAAGAAGTATGAGAGGAAGAAATGCAACAGGCGGTATCGTCCAGGAGACATTGAAGTTACTTCATGAAAACCTAGGATGATTCATGGGAAATGAGTATATGGAGAAGGTGCTTTGGGAACAGGAGGCACCCGAAAATGATCCCATAAGGGAAACATCATGGGCACACAAGGAGGGAAGTTCGCACGCGAAAGGGACTGTTGCGTGAGAAATAGTGGGACCGACACACAATTGAGATGCTTGCGCGAAAAAAACCATATCGGCACGATGTCGGCCGGGGTGGCACACAATTAATCGGTGTGTGCGAGAAAGGCTAGTCTGAGCACGAATCAGGATAAGGCCGCAAACGGATGGACCGGGCGCGCAATCAGGTTCGGGCACGAAAAGGGCTGGTCCAGGCATGCAATATAGGGGTGAAATTTGGAAGTCTTTGCACACGGATGAGAGGATTGCATGCAATTGGAAGGAATTGCGCACAGGGGATGAGAGTGGAAGGGATTTCGATGAGGATCATCCTCAAGGGGTCTCACACAAAATAGAACCCCTGAGCAATCTGGGGCGAAAAAAATCAGTACTTGACAGCCATTTTTTTAGGGTACGGGGGATGAATTTTTCATAGGGTAGACGGTTCAGATTCTTCTGGTAGACGTCAACGGGGTGGCCTTCTATTTATAGGCGCTTGGGATCACATGTCCATGTGGAAAACAAGATGGTGTGAAACCTGGAGTTTTTCGCGTGAGTCATTTTTTCGTGCTCCACTGCGCCTTTTTCGTGCGACCCCTTCGGGCCCCCCGAAATGGGTCACTGGTTTCAAATATGGCCTCTCTTTTTCATGCATCAACCTTCTTCATCTCTTGAGCATTTTTCAGCATCTACATTTTCAATATACAAATCAACCACATATGGATGAAGGACATGAAATTGGTCTAGATAATATCAATGAAGCTGAGATACATGAAGAACATCACGCATAGACTAGTATCTATGAAGAACATCTTGCTAGAAATCCACTAGTATGATTATCTTTAAATCCTCGAAGGGTCCAACAAATTTCAGTGATAACTTTACCTGCATCGAAATATATATATTCTGCAAACTAGTTTATAATTTCATGAAAAAATAATCTATTACCTCAATCATCAGAGGTCACTACCATCTGTTGGAAAAAAAATATTGCTGAACTAATCTGTCAAAAAAATGTTTTTGATCACTTGGACCATCTTTAAAGTCTCCATCCGGAGATGAGGCCCAAGAACAACAATAACCCTTACCTCTACAAAAAACATAGGTGAGAGACAAGTAATACCATTAAATTATTCCAATGGAACCACCTCAATGGTATCCTAGATTCTATTCTAATTATAGATCCGGATGATAGGAATGTGTTTCTTCCATGAGCCCCAAGGTCTAGAATACATGCATGGAGAATATTTTTATACACCTGAATTATATGCTCTAAATGCATCTTGGAATGAGGGATATAGGGCATTCTCAAAATTACCCGGGTACTTAAGGACTGATGTAACCCATTTAAGAAATGTAATGCGAAACAGTAATCTCTATCAGAAATAATATAATGATGTTCTCCATAAATATGTACCAACTCTTTGACATACATCATTCTCAAATCACATACCAAGAGGTATCTCACATAGGTTTGAAGTGTGAAACCTTCAATAGATGATAAAATAAAAAATACACGATGTCAGTTCCATGATGTGATTTGGGTAGACCAGTCACGAAGTCAATTGAAACATCATCCCACTTCCATTTTGGAATGGACACATACTGAATAATCCCTTCTAGAAACCGATGTTCCACCTTCTCCTGGTGAGAGGTGGAACATCGTGTGATGAAACCAACGATCTCACATTTCATTTTGGGAAACTATTATTGGCATCATATAACTCATTACATATCTGTGACATAGTCATGGTCTTCCAATGATTAGGCATAGATATTCATCATCAACTCCCATCTAATGACTGATGGGACATAAACTTCCCTATCAAACAATAGAGTATCATCCCCACTAAATTTACACCAATAATATGAATCAACATCTTAGACACATTCTAATAGTACAAGGGAATTAGAATTAGATATATGTCCTGACATTACTCATTCCAGAAGAGTAGATGCCACTTCCAAGGCATAGAGTATAGTCTAACTATGGTCCTCTTGAACAAGAATGTGCATCTCTGATAATAATTCCATATGCTTCCATTCATAATTGGATTGCTAAATGTCCAGCATCTAAGTGTTCTATCATAGATCATTAGATACAAAATTAATTCTCACTAGAGTGTATGAAATATTAAAATCAAATGATTTTATCAACCCTGCTATGCTACTTGAGATTAAGAATTTTTTGTTTTTAGATTTATTTGATACATTTTTGGTCTATGGAAACCCCAAAATTATCTACCTGTAAATATTTTCTCTAACAATGTAATGAATGCATAATAATAGTGTGAACGGGGTCATGTATTTGATAGTTCCATTCATGAGGGCCCAACTGATGAAAACACTGCACAATTAATCACTCATGATGCATTAAAATGGGTCCATTCATGATAAATGCATTTTCGTAGTAGATGTACAATCCCTAAATAGAATCAAAAAAATTAGAATCAGTGATGATGTTAGTCTTCCATTCATCTCTTGATAGGATACATAATGAGATTCATACCATTTTAATTTCACACCCTTCTTTTTCAAGGCTTCAAGAAGGTTTATAAGGCATGAAATAAATTGAATGAACCATCTATAATATCGAAAAAGCACTTAAGAACTCTAAATACCTAATAACACATTTATATTTCACCATGAAACCAAAAGTATCACTTTATCTATGTCTAATGAAACTCTTGACTCCATTATGATATAACCAATGTTGTGGGCTTAATTCATCAAGAAGTTGAATTTACTGAGCATGGCATAGATTTGATTCCCTATCAGCCAACTTAGGTCAATCTCAAGATGGGCCACATGGTTGTGTCTAGTGGGGGAGTACACTAAGATATCATAACCAAATGAAACCAAAAAATATCCATGATTGGGTGAAAAAATATGTTCATACTTGCTATGAAGTCAACTTGTGTGTTTATGAGTCAGAACACCATACCTAGGTACACTAAAAGAATATACCATCTCTTAAAGGTTGTGCGAGGTATTTATAAAGTATTGAAACATAAATAATGATATCCAAACATCATATATATATATATGAAAAAACCATCTCTAATGATAGTTAATCAAATGAGTTTTATATTTTATATTGTGTATATCAGTTCTTAAATGTAAGCTCATTCAAAATATGAAAACCCCCAAAAGCCAAAGGGTACCATCCTCCTCCTTGGGAAAGAGGATAGGTGAATCCCAAGGAGAATTACTGGTGAGTATAACTCCTTTTTTCTCTTGATCCTCCAAATACTTCTGGAGATCTATAATTTCATTACGTTCCATCATCTTTGGAGGAATGGTCATAGGTTCTGCTCCTGGAACTAGATCAATAGTAAACTCTACCACTCTCATTGGTGGTATACTAGAGATGTCATCATGGAAAAATATCTTAAAAAATAAAAAATAAGAGTAATAATAGTGATTTTCATCCCCTAATCATCAAGATAATGACTGGATACCTATGTTGTAACACTACCCATCTTTTACTATTCAGGTCCTAATCATGTCTCACTAACCACACATTCTCCCTTATACACACTTGTAAAGCCCTATTTTGATGAAAAAATAACCCTATGATGATATTAGTCAATAAAATATCAGTAGGTAACAATCCAGTCCATCCAAATTATTAATTCAAATATTTTCCATTCAATAACATACAAGTTCTATATGAAAAGGTAAATTCCAATATCAAGGGAACAATTTTGGAAATAATAAACACTATATAAATGGATACCTATGTCTATTTCTAGAATCATAACGACATGATAGTAATTGATGTGTTGAAATAATCAATCAGTTATTACCTTTGGTACGATGGAATGAAAATCACCTCAATCAAACAAATAAGACACTAAGGTGGAGATTATTTGAATATTACATTATAAAGTAGATGGTATTGTGATATTACCTTATAACACTGGATAGATTTCATGTAACTAGACCGTATTGTACCATTAATTCAATATATTATTTCCCTATTCAATCCAACTATACTGGCATTGATAATCATATGCATGCATGACTTTACCTAAACCACCCCCTCGGCCTGAATGATCGATGGTAATCTAGATGCCTAACTATAATGACCCTGAGGACCCAACTCATGATCCAGGAAGTGGTGCAGATCCATAATATCTTGGAATTAGAGGGAAAGTCCCACAGGAGAATTAGGGAATACCTATCCATCCCAACCCTCTTCAAACAACTAGGTTCCCCAAACCCTACTTCCTAAAATGCCTTAGCACCTCACACGAGGGACTGATATGGGAACTATCCAGGAAGAAATCCTAACCAATTCCAACATAGTGAGACTATTCAATGCGTCTCTTACACCTAAAATAATATCAATTGGATGCTTTTAGTTCCTAACCACCCTAAAACCTAATGTATGCCTCTCTTAGATTTCATTCTATAATTAGGGACCGATTGATGGTTCCAGAAATAGTTTGAAACCTGGCATCATTGACATTTGACTGGATAACATTATATAACCCATCCTAAAATTTACATGAAGTCATCAGATCCTCCGCATCTAGAGAGGGAGAAAACAACTACAGCTCAGTGAAAACTAATGAATATTCCATAACTAACAATGTCCAATACTGTATGTTAAAATATTATCAAGCTCAGTCAACCCTCAGACTCTGGGGAATGATGTATTCCTATAATATGGTCTAAAAGTCATCAGATGAAATTTCCCTATACATACCTACCTAGAAGATGACATTCCGCCACTTTTTGGCTCAATCCCAAAGCATGTATGTAGATAGATTAACCGTCCACTCTGGTGGAATCTCTAGGTGCTCGAAGATAGTGAGGACCACCTCAATCTAGAAATCTATATAAAGTGGTTCTCCATCCTTTTCGAAAGAGGAAGTATTCTTCTACAAAATGACATGTGTCAACTCTTCGATACAAGGGGATGGTCAAACTCTACCTTTCATTATTTATATCATAGAAAATATTACCTCTTGAGACTAGGCATCAATTCCATTCTCAAGATCAGGGATAGGAACCATATATGGCTTGACGTGAGGAACAAAAGGTATCTCAAGGACCTACACCATAAGAACACGATCATAACCACCTATAGGACATGATTATCTAGAACTTCAAGTTAGAATAACTCTAGAATTCCAAATGAACATCCCAGAAGGGATTCAAGAAATTTTAATGATTTCATAAAAGAAACAAGGATCGGTACTAAATCATTCTTATGAAATGAACAATCCTATCTTCTTGCTTAAAAATCCAAGATTAGATGTAGGAACATACAATAAAAATAGAGAAACACACATTACATACTACTAAGGCTATGTTCGAGTCGTGTTTCTGTGTTGGGAATGTTAAAGATGGATTTCCTCAATTTATAAATCAATTCTCATTTAAAAACATGATCATTAGAAAATTTGTGGTATTTAAATACTCTAAATCAATTGATATACCATTTTCTGGGTCATAAGTGCAAACACACCTTATGAACAAAAATATGTCACTCACTTTGATGCCATTCTCATTTAAATTGTTATTGATCATGTAATTATATAATTATTAAGTGATTGATCTATCTATAATTCCATTCTTCAATCCATATTGGGTCATCCACCTTATGAATCCAAACCTGGAATAAATTGAACTCACACCATTTCTTAGTCTGAATCATATAGGAATTGTTAGCACAATGCAGTATATATATAAATCAAGAAATAACGAATAATCAATAGAAAATGCATGATAGAAATTAAATGTGATAAGGAAAAAAGAATGTCGTATTCATATTTTTCTTTCGTGTTGAATGATCAAATACATAACACTAATTTCATAAGGTCGAACAATGAAATAATAATTCCAATATAATAATTATAAACACCATCATAAAATATGTGAAGAATCATATTGCGAAATCCTAATAATTGTAATAGTAGAATTAATAATAAGCATAAGGTAACATGGTCTTTTACCTATATATTGGTTTTTGATTCCCAAGCATGCTTATGACTAAGTACCTAGAATTATAAATATCTACAATATTATTTTAAAATTGTCAATAAAGAAATGAACCATCATTGATACCATTTTCTGATGCCTCAGACTAGATTTCCACATAACCAATGCCCTGGTGCTAATTGAACACATGAACCCTATGACATTTCCCCCTAATCCTGGGGGTACCGACTAGTAGCGAGGATGTATAGATAGTAAAACTGTGAGACTATACCCCCATGATATATTAAAATAATATATACAACAAATAAAAAACAACATCATAAGTGTAACATAACAAACAAATATAGTAAATATTTGAATCATAACAAATAAAAAAATAACCAGAAGGAAAATAAATAGATTACTAAATGTAACAACCCAAAACCCTCATAGGAAGTGTCTAATTCAAAAATGTATACTTGGAATTCTAGTAAAATAGAAATAGGAAGTAGGTAATAAAAATGTTATACAATTGTATGAATGATCAAAAGTAACTCCATGATCCTATCAATCCTAGCCCCAATCCTCTTCTCTAAAGCTCTATATGTACAATAAGAATCAAAAACCAGAAAAGTGGTGATTTAGATTATCCTTACCTATTGGAAAACAATATCCTCTTTTGAAAAATGTGGCCCTAAGTACGGTGTGAGGTAAAAAAGATTTTTTTTCCACCACTAAGAGTGTCTTTGTTTAATCTGAGTAAACGTTCATATGTAATCATTGTGCAGGAAGTAAGATGAAACTAATCTAATATGGAATAAAAAAATAACCACCCTTTCAACTTTATAAAGGGTTCCTAGTTGGTCTACCTACATTATGTAAAATTTGGTATGACTGATCATGTTTCAATTTATATATATGTACAAAGAGTATAGCTGGTGTGGGGAAGGAATACCTCTCGTCCATACTTGCATATAGGGTTTATAACTAGATGAGGGGTAAGAACTCCTCCCACCCGTAAATATATAGAGGTTATAGGTAACATGGGGGAAGAATGGCTCCCACCCATGCTCTTATAAAATATATGGTGTGGGGGGAAGAATTCCTCCCACCCAAACACATATACCATAACTAGAATTGTGTACGTATTACTCCCTCCCATGCACTTATATCATAAATGGTTTTGGGGTAAGAATGCCTACCACACATATATATGTATATATATATATATATATATTCAAATATGGAATGGGGAAATAATTCCTCCAACCCTTTCACATTCATATAGTGCATATGAATTGCATTGGAATACACAATCATATAATAAAACATAATGAAAATCCATCTTAAATAATTTAATTTTAAACAAACAAACCATTTCATATAATTAATTTATAATTAAAAATAACAAGGTAATGTCCTGGAAATCCCTTAAATACATTTGATTAAATTCAATTCATCATTAATGTTTAATCCATAAGATCTTATCAAACATATTTAATCCCATTATCCTATTTTCCTAACATGGAATGTTTATTTAAAACCAGGGTCTCCAGGAAATAATGTCAAGGTCAAATAGTCACACGACCATTTTGAGAATTCTAATAAAAAATGGGTTGTGAACCATTTAAGAAACTTGATATAAATAAATTATACATGATACGATTTATATTTCAATTTCAATCCATGATGGATGGTAATTTGGTTCAATGAATTTGAAACCATTTGACCCAAAAGGCCAGTTTCAATGTGGAACACCTATGAGTGTCATTATAGAGCAATGGTGATATCTAAAATCCAAATAAAGATCTAATTAACCTATTTCAAGGAACATGGGTCATTTATAAATGAAGGAACCAACACCATTATAGAAGTCAGCAATGGGGAGATTCTAGAATGATGATATAAATATGAAACGACCAAAACTAAAATGGAACCCTTTGTGAGAACCTACAGTAGGGTCATCAATGATTTTTCTCATGATATAGATCTAATATTTAATACATGTTGGAAAATATATGAGTTTCATTCCAACACCCAAAAAATAATGTGATTGATCCCGCATCTAAATACTGCAATAAAAGATGAGATTAATTGAAGAATGAAGGGAATGCAGGGTTAGCAATTCCTTGAAATATCTGTGTCCTTCGACGGAATTGGAAATAGGAACTAGATGAAGAAGTAGAAAGATATTCACGGAAGAAGTGGGTTTGAGCTCAATGTAGTAGGAGGATCCTAGTTCTGTCGATAGGAGGGAGGAGAAATGGAAGAAATACAAAATATTTTTAGTGCAGTTAAATGGAAATTTCTTCCCAAAAATACATTGCCCATGGTTTATGTGAATGGTTTTCAAACTATGTGAAAATAGTGGAATAATTATTTTCCCCCATCTTTAGTAGGTTTCTTGGTCTTTAATATGTTACACATGAGTGTAGAAAAACTCTGCAAACAAGAAAATTCCAATGTAATCAGCCACACAGTTTATAGAGACAATGTTTCCTAGGTGCATAGTTTAATATAACCATGTGGGCCATCATACAACCCAATTTTCTAGACCTATGGGATCTGAACCATCCTTATATAACCCTTTTTCCATTACAAGTACATAGTATTCCTTTACCATAATTAATGGAAATATTCAAAATTAAAAATCAATGATCCGTATCTTGGTCAAAAGTCGTTTCATTACAACCTCACATCCTTATAGAAACTCATCCTTGAGTTGTCCTTCTGAGGGTTATGTGGTACTATCTAGAAAGATTCTAGACATTGAAATCGTATAATAGCTACATGATCCTAGATATAATCATGAATCCCTCTGTGTGTCCATAACACCCATACAAGAATAACAGACCTAACCCTAACTGTCTTCATGATGTGACCCACAATACAAATTGGGTACTCCTCATATGAATAATCCATATTCATTTCAACTTTATCTAGATAAAGGAAATATGAAATGCCTTGATAGTATCATAGTAGTAGAGAATCATGAAAGAAATCATTCATGGATTCGTATCTCTAAGGAAGTGACAACTGGTAAACCACTTCTCCAATTTACATCACATCCTTTAAGGGTCTAAGGAATATCTATGATAGACTATGATGCTTCCAAATACCTATATTCCTCAAACTAGGTGAGACATTCCAGAATACCCCATCTATGACATTGGAAATGAGAGTTCACAAGTGTCTATTGGAATAATACTATTGTCTGTACTGAGCTTCCAATATACACTTTCTAATTTGTAGGACTGACTCTAAAGTCTCCTATATGAGACGATTCCCAAGCACAACTTCCTCCCCTATGCTTATCCAGCATAGTGGTGAAAGAAAAGTTCTAAAATATAATTATTCATCCTTTTCAATCTCAATTTTATCCTTGAAGCTATTTTTATAAGCGAACTCAATGAGGGGAATTTGTTTCTCACACAACCCCCCAATGTCTAGAATGCATGAATGAACCACATGCTCTTCCACCTGAAATGTTTGCTCTGTTTTTTCCATCAGCCAGAGAGTGATAGGTCATGCTCAAAAGTACATGTGTTCCAAAGGCCTTCTGTAACCTCTTCCATAACCTTGATGTGAAATAACCATATCTATCAGAAATGGTAGAATTAGATTATCCTGGAATATGTAATACCAACTTGATGTACAACATTAAGAACTCATTGACCAATAAGGACTGTAGGACATTTATGAAGTGTGAAACCTTCATCAGATGATCAACTAAAACCCACACTGAATCCTTTCCATGAGGTGATCTAGGTAGATTTGTCGTGATGTCAATTGAAGCATAATACAACTTCTACTCCTGAATTGAATAAGGATAGAGTATCCCTTATATATGCTGATGTTATGGTTTCACCTGCTAATAGGTGGAACATCATTTGATGAATACAACTACACCACATTTCATCCTGGGAAACCAGTTTTAGCATTGTATATCTCAATAAATTTTGGTGACACTGGGGTAAAATCCCTTGGATGAGGAATGAAAATCCTTCATCATCTTCCCTCATATTTTTTATAAGACCCATACACATTCCCATAATAATAGATTACCATCTCCATCGACTATCCAACCATAAGATATATCATTATCTATGACACATTCCTATAGAACATTGCCTTCATGATTAGATATCCATATTGACATTACTCAGTTTAGAAGAATATATGTCATTTGTAAGGCTAATAGTACTGACAAAACATGGTCCTATTGTGCATCAACATGAATATTTGAGAATAAGGCCATAATGTTTTATTCATCACCAGATTCCTTTAAATACCAGCATCTAATTATTCTGGATTAGATCATTGAATACTAAATTTCCTTTCCCTAGAGGGTAGGGAAGCTCAAAATCAAATTATTTCAGGTACTCGACCCAACTTTGCAACTTGATATTCAATTCCTACAATGCGGAGATGAATTTAATAACTTAGTGTTCTATGAAAAATACAAAACACTGTTCCACTAAATAATGTATCTAATAGTGTAAGGAAATCAAAACGGTATAAATATCGATGTCAGTCATCAGATAGTTCCACTAATGGGGCCATAACAATTGAGAACCATACTTAAAGACTCACTTTTCCTTCACCAAACCACTCCAATCCTAATACATGAATCAGAATAGTATATAGTGTAACCCCTAAATGTCTTTAGAAGAATAAGTATCAGTGTTGATGTTAGTCTTACATTCAACTCTTGAATTCCAACTTCCTTAGATTCATACTATTCCAATTTCACACCCTTCATTGTATGATTTTTAGCTGTGCAACAAGGTGTGAGAAATCATGAATGAGGTTTCTATGATATTGGTAAATCTCTAAGAGACTCAGAATATCAAATATGTTATTAGGATTCTACCATGAAACCATATATTTCAGATTATTTGGGTAAAAAAACACCTGAAATTTATATTATATGCCTCGAGATGTGGAATTTATCAATTTAAAAGTGGCATTTTCTGAGCATAGCATAGAGTTGATTCTCTATCAATGTATTTAGCACACTCTCCAAATGGGTAGTGTGGTCTTGTATGGAGATTGAATACAATAATATAACATCCAAAAATAGAGCCACAAAATATTCGAAGAATGGGTGTGAAAACCTATTCCAAAGAGACCTGAAGATAGTTGGTGTGTTTTGAGTCCAAATGGTTGAACTAGGTACTTTTAGAGGTTACACATAGTCCAATAAGATGTGTGAGGAATGTATAAAGTCTTGAAATAGAGATAATGATAGCCCAAAATCATATCTATCTATGAAAAAACCTTCACACATCAGAGATGGTCCAATAGGACTTCTATTTGATTTAGTGGATACCAATTCCTAATTGGATACATAATCAACCATCGGTAATGAACACAAATCATGCGGGTATTTTCTGCCTCCTCCAAAAAGAGGATAGTTGAACCAAAAGCAGAAGTGTTGGGGAATATAAATCATTTCAAATAAAAATTCTTTAACTACTTTGTGATCTCTATATGTTCCTAAGGTGAAATCAAATAAGGAGGAATGGTTGTAGGTACTATTCCTGTGCAAGCTCAATAGTAAACTCTACAGATCACACCGAGGTATACCAAAGAATTATTGACAAAAAAATATTGAAAAATCCACTTAAGTATGAAAAATAATGTTTTGTAACCCCTGATTATTATTATAATGACTAGCTACCGATGTTGTAACACTTCCCAACCAATTTTTCTTAGGTTCGGATCATGGAAATATCCACTAAAGTATGAAAAATAGTGTGTTGTAACCCATGGTCATTATGATAATGACTAACTACATATTTTGTAATACTACCCAACAAATTCTTCTTAGGTCTGGATCGTGATTCACTGAAATCTCATTCTCCATTATGTATGTGTGTAACTCCTTTTGATGATGTAATCATCGCTATATGATGATAGCAATCAATACATGATCTATAGGGAACTAGCTAGTCCATCCCTATGATTACATAGAGGAATATCATGTTGAGAAAATAAAGGTTCCATATGAAAAGGTAAATGAAAATATCACGGGGTGATTATAGAAATGACAAACTCCCTCAGAACATATATCTATGGTTGTATCTATCATTATAAATCCATGATATTACTCCAAATTCAGTCGCAAAAAAGCAGTTATTTCCTCAGATATGAAAGAGTGATACTTTCTTCTATCAAAAACATTAAGAGAATAATGTGTATGTAATTATAATATTACATTTTATAGTTGATGGTCTGGTGCTCTGCTCATGTAGTGAGGGATGGACTGCATGTAACTGGCCTATACCATAGCCTTGAGTCACAACCTGACTACCATAAGCAGTCCTACTCTATTGGAACTAATATTTATATTCCTAATTTTCTCTACCTTCACCACAACATTGGATTAAACAATATATGGTATTCTAGCAGCATAACTATTATGAACCTACTGATCCAGGTCATGACTGAAGAGTATGTGCATATCATTAATCTCTAATCACTTGGGGTAAATCCTAGAAGAAGTCGAGGAGATGACCCATCCTTCCACATCCTCTACACTCAATTGGGTTCCACATGCACTACCTTCTTAAATATCATAGAACCCTGCATAAGTTATTGATATGGGAAATACTCGAGAAAAGGGCCTGACCACTACTACCACTACAAGTTTATTTTAAGTGGGTCTTCCCCCTAGAAAAAGTTGCACTAGATTTTTTTGGGGCTAAATCACCCTAGATCACACTGGTCGACTCTCCAAGATTTTGTTCTGTAATTAGGTCATGGATGAGGACTTCATAAATTGTTGTCAACATGCACATGTTTACTTCAAACTAGATTATGTAGCACATCCCATCCTCAAATCACCTAGAATTCATCAGATCATCAATATCTAGAGAGGGGTAATACCATTATAGATCAATAAAAAATGATGAATATTTCATTACTGACATGGTCCATTACTTAATGTTCTTAAATTCTCTAGCACTATCCTCCCTCATTGTCTTGGGAAATAATTACTCCTATATGATGGTCTAAAAGTCATCCCATTCCATTTCTCTATACTAACCTACCTGGGTTATGAATTTCAACAACCTCTTGGATAAGTCTCAAATCATGTAAGCATCATGATTTTCCCTATTCTCTAGAGGAACTTCTCGGTTCTTCAAGATATCCTAGATTTACATGAATGAGGATACTACAACAAGTGGTCTTCCATACAGTAAGAACGTGTGAAGATACTGCTAATGAAACTCATGATTCAATGCTGCCATACTCAGGGTAGGTTGATATTAGCCATTAATACTCTATATCAAACGCAAGAAGCCCAATCAAAAATTGGTTTCAACACCCATATCAGGATCAAGAAGAGGAGCCATAGTTGGTTTGACCGGAGGAACAACTAGAAACTCAAGGACCACCTCCACAATAAGATGATTGTCTTCTCCTTCAGGTCACACATCTCGAGGACATCATGGAATTATAATGATACAATGCTAAACACACCACTTATAAAGGATTCCAAACATTTAGATTATTTCTTTCAAGAAAATAGAAGAGGTACCAATGCCTTCTTATGAATGACGATGCCTCTCTTCCTACTTCAAATTCTTGTACTAGATGTAGGAACAAACAATAAAAATAGAGAAACACACAACACACACTATTAAATCATGTTTTGAGTCGTATTTTTTAGGCATGTGATAGATGTTTTTTCTCATGTTATAAATAATTTTCCATTTGAATCCATTCTCAATCAACCATTTAAATCAATTAAATTTGATAAATCTAATGATATTTATTATTAGGCCCATTAGTCCCAATACCCCTTATTTACAGAAATGTCAAACATTCTTCGATTAAATTATTATTTAAATGGTGCTTATTCCTTTTGTTATATCATTCTTATGATGTTGCGCTAGCTGGAATTCAATTTTCAAATCCATATAGTCATTTACACGTTATGAATAAAAAGTGGCATCCACTGAACTCACACAATTTCTCAGTCCAAGTAATACATTAAGGGTCTAAAAAATTCTATATATATATATATATAAATATATATATGAAAAGGATAAATGAATATTAAACATGGAATGCTTGATGGAAATTAAATGTTACATGAAAAAATGCATGACCTATTAATATTGAGCATATCGTGATGCATGTTCTAATACAAAACCCACATTGCATTGGGTACAGTAGAGAAATAATAATGCCAAAAATCTTAAATATTAATTACATCACAAAATAAGTGAATCACTATACCGTGAAATCACAGAAATAGTAATAGAAGAATCACTAACAATATTAAATAGTGATTATTATTACCTTATATATGGGTTCACGATGCCCAAGAAAAACTTGTGAAAAAGTCTCTAAGAATTTCATGTCTCCAATCTATTATCTCTAAATAGTAATGAATTAAAGGAACCACATTTTATACCACTTTGTGACGTCCTAGACTCTGTTACCACTTAGCATGCACCCTGATTTCAGTTGTCAACATAACCCCTTATGAATCTCCTCCTAAGCTTTGAGATTCCAACTAGATTCATGGGAGTGAATATAGTATAGCAGAGAGACTATCCCCCATGTCAGGGTAACTCTACAGATACAACAAATTGTAAACAATAGAATAAGTGTAACACAACAGACAGATGCAATAAATAGTGGCAGCATTAAAAACTAAAAAATAATCATGTCATGGAAGAAATAAATAACTAAACATAATTCCTCAAACACCTCATAGGATTTATCTAATACAAACATTAATTCATGGAATTCCAGGACAATGAAAACATGAAGTTGGTAATAGGCATGCTATACAATAGTAAAAAATTTCATAATTTTCTCCATGATAAAATCGAGTCTTGGCCCAATCCTCTTCTATAAAGTTACATCAAGGTAATAAAAATCAGAAAACTAAAATTGGAAACTTGGATAATCATTTTCATGGTCACATTCTCACCTGTATCCTAAAACTCACACACCAACTTCTTTTCCCCTTCACTCTAGGGTTTCCCCATTCATCAGGATGGTGCACCTCGCCTGGTTTTCATTATCAATATCATCTCTCTTTCCTATCCTTGTTTGGAGTTGTGAATGGTGAAGATGAATATTACATCTCACAAGACCTCTTATTAATTTACCCATACACATTAGACATCCACATGGGTTTACATGATGGAGCATCAAATGACTTGGGTCGGTGTCAGTGGTGGTGTCTGGTACACTTCTTCTCATTCTCTTCCCTTGAAGGCCTAGACATCCGACTATACCCATGTTTGGTCAGACTCGATGTGGGTCTGAGGTGCTATTAGATGGTGTTGATGGTGGTCGGTTGTAATATATTTCGTTATCTACATCACTGTCAGAATCCCACTCTCCTCGTCTTGGTTCTTCCATTTTTTATTATTCAGTTTTCCTTTCTAATGATGGGTTTGTGTTTCTGTTGGGTTTCTTGTTTGTTTTTATGCTATTGTTCAGATGGATGATGTTGTAGAATATTTTGATATGGATATAGATTTTCTTGTATTATTCATGGAAAATGTCTTGAATCTCTACAGAGGCTTAAGATGATCAACTCTGCCCGGGCCTCGAGGCCCACCACCACTCCAGAGTTCAGTATGTTGAGCGGTTATTCTGGTCTATGGGAATTGTAGTTCGAGTGTTCAACTGTTCTAAAGGAGGTGATATTTTCTCTTTTATGTTTGGTGTGTTGGGTAATTGTGGTTCCACGTAATTGTTTTTACTTATTTGGTTCTAAAAGATGATGATGCTGATGTTTGTGCTAGTATATGGTTGTAAATTATGGTGAAATGAAGGAGAAAAGATGTCTGTGAGGTTGTAAAAGTTGATTTATAAATTTTTTGTATTATTTATGTCTTTCATTTCTTTACAAAGACTACAGAGCTGTTTTACTCGGCTCCAGTAGATGGGGATTTTTGGAATAATTGTGTGGCGATAATTAAAAATGATGATGGTGGTGTTAAGTTGGAGTTGATGACTGGTGTGGAAAACGATGATGATGAATGTAGTTTTTTCTCTAGATGACACAATTATGCGTAGATCAATGATAATTGGGTTTGGTGTTATGATGTGTTTCTTAATTTTTAAGTTGAAATGGATTGATTGGCATCCTATGTGTTTTTATTGGTTACCACACAACCTCCAATAGGTTTTTTTAGAATTAAAAAAAAATTTGTCAGAAAGGGGTGCTTTCCTCTAGGGATACCTATAGGAAAACAATCTTCTGAGGTGGAAAGGACAGCCTGAGTGGGGTGTGAGATTGAAATATTTGTAGGCCTCCACAAACGGTGTCTATGTGTAATCTGAGTTTGTGCTTATACGTAAATAGATTTCAGGTAATAAAAGGGAAGTAAACTGATGATGAATTATTAAATAATCTCCCACTCATGTTTCTAAAGGATAGATAGTGGGTATACATACATAATATTGAATTTTTTATGTTATATATAGTCACCATATCTATATACCTATATATGTATATAAAGTATAACTGGCATGGGGTAAGAATCTCTCCCATCAATACGGGCATAAAGGGGTTTTAACTAGCTTGAGGGAAGTATTCCTCCAACCCATTGACATAATGAGGTTATAACTGGTGTTGGGTAAGAAATTCTCCCACCAATGAACTTATATCATATCTGGTGTGGGGTAATAATGCCTCCCACCCATACACATATGTCATAGTTGGTGTGGGTTAAGAATTCGTCCCAACTATGAAATTATATCATAGCTGGCTTGATGTAAGAATTCCTCTAACCCATATATATATATATATATATATTAATATTTATATACAAATATTCAATTATTTCATGGATTATGAATTCCTCATCCATTTTAATGCATAAATCTCATAAGCATAGTAGTACCAAAACCATTCATATCATATAACATAAAGAAAATCCAACATACATCATTTCAATTTAAACAAACAATCCATTTCACGTAATTCCATTATAATACATTATAACAAGGTATTTTCCATTCCATCCATTGAATCCAATTATTTTAATCCAATTCATATTTATTTTTTATGACATCTTCTCTTAGACAACCTATACAATCCGACCATCCTATTTTCCATAAATATAATATACATTTCAAGACCTCATGTCAAGGAAAAATTGTAAAGGTCAAATACTCACATTCCCATTTAGAAAATTACAATTAAAAGGGGATAAGAACATTTGTGGAACCTTGATATACATTAATTACACTTTATACCATTTATATTTTGGTTATAATCCATAATGGAATTTAAATTGGAATCCATGTATTTTAAACCATTTTTTCCAAAATGGGACTTTTATGGTGGCACACGAATGATTGTATATATAGAGAATGGGTAATTTCTAAACCTTTAAATAGGATCTAATTCACTAATATCAAGGAAATGGGGTCATTTATACATGAAGAAACCAATACAATTATGAATATCATTAATGAATGGCTCATGGAGTGACAAAATAAATAACAAATAGCCAAATCACAAATGTAAAACTACTTGACCACCTAACATAGGTTCGTGGATGATGCCAATCTTGATATCAACATACAATTTAAAATGGGTTAGAGGAGATATGACTTTATTACAATTCCCTAAAATATGGTGAATGACAATATATGTAAATAAAGCAATAAAATTCGATATTAGGTGAGGTAGGAAGGTCACATGGGGTTGTCCTTACATTGAGCTATGCGACACGTTTGAAAAAAATTTAAACAGACACCAAAGGAAGGAGTAGCAAGTGAACCAAAGATGTGGAGGGTTTCTTCTCAATTGAGGATGAGACCCCTTTTTCATTCCATAGTAGGGGGATAAATAGAAGAAATATGTTAAACTTTTAGTGGTTAAAATGGTAATTTGTTCCCTAAAACACATTGTGCATGGTTTGTGCATACTGTTTACATCCTATATGTTAAGGATTTGTCCCATAGCTCTAGAAGGCCACACAATCATGTACCCGCTCCATACAATTGTAGTCCTACTATGCAGACATGCATGTTCCCCAGTGTGGAGTTGTACTATTTACACAAACTGTGGAGGATGGGTCTCATTATTTACAATAATCATATGACCTATCCTATAACCAATTTTTCTTGTCAATTGTGCGTCAAACCAACCACAAATACTCTTCAGGGCTTCCTTAGAATTTGTTATAACTTTACCATGATTAAACAGTAGATTCAAAATGAAAATCCAAAGATCCATTCCTTGTTCAAAAATTGATCCATAACAATATCTAGGTATTTTGGTATTCTTATAAAAAAATTTAATACAAAATTTAATAACTATATAATTATCAATCCTATGACATGGAGTGTAAATTTTTAAAATAAATGAATCAATAGAACCCTGTTAATATATTTTATCAGAAATATTTTTTTTCTTAGATCAATTGGACACATTGTCTAAAAGTAACTACACAACATATACTATGGTACATTTTATACACTATCTTATGCTTTGGAATATAGTACACACATTTGGACTGGGGATGTCCCATGTCATTTATCAGTTTGAGGTACATGGAATGTAGTCTATCATACATAGTGTATAACCTTTATGATTCAGATGAAATCAATGCCCATGTTTTTTATACGATAAATGATATGATGGGAATCTATCTATTCTTGGCCATGACAAAATAGGAAACAAACATCTTGTGATGATTTTACATGGAGTGTAGTTGTCATGACCCACCCCATCGGGGCCTGTTCTATGACTCTCCAAGATCATCAACAATTGTCTAGGAGCTGGTGACTAGCACCAACTAGGAATATAAATAACATTGGAGGCCTTAGTATAAGTACATGTACACATACATAGATCTCCAAACAAATAAAATTAGAGAAATTTAAAAAAATGACTATTATTAATTCATATATTTAAATCTGATATCCAGATCAAGAAACAAAATGAAGGGAAGAAGATAGGGCCAAAAACAAGACCACTAAAAAGATTTGGTAAAACATGTACATCCTAAACGTAAAGGGGTTGGGAATTAATTATTAAAGCTATAGGAACACACCTCATTCTATCCAGTCTCACTAAGAACTATATAGTCTTGTTCTTCCTAATACCCTACAAAAAGAACAATTTTATGCACAGGAAAAGACACATGTTGGAAAATCCTATTCAAACGGTGAGTATACCAATACTCAGTATTTCACCTAGAAACTGATTTTTTTTACAAAAAATGGAATATATTCCACTCTATAAGGTCATATATCTAAAACACATATAAAGAGAATATCAACATATACTCAAAAAAGACACACAATCTATAGATAAGTTAAAATTTTAGTATACCAACACTAGGTTTCTAGAACAACGATTCCATAATGAAAGTATCAAGGAGAACACAATCCTGATTCTGATATCATTGATGACGTCTATCCTAGAGATAATGCTCTTTGGGTCTTATCATGATAGTCATTGTTAGACTTATGAGCATATGATAAACGTAAGAAGATCTGTGCCAGGAACCTTGGGTGAAAACAAAACCAATTTTTTTATTAACCTTTCTATGTAAAGGATTGAAACAAGGGTATTTCTGGTCACATTGATACCAAAAACACCACATAGGGCACAAAGATCTATAAAGGATTTCACTCTATGACTATTATAGGATTTCCAACAACTATATGAAAAAATTACTACTGAATGGTATGTTTGAAAAATAGTATGATATGATACAATAACATTATTTAAGTAATGGATAAGGGGAACAAAATCTACCGAAAACATTACATATCATTGAAGAAAAGGGTTTTAACCCATGTAAAAAAGAGTACATGACATGTAGAAGGGTTACACATTGTGTCCGTCAACCCCAAGTCCTAATCAGGTAAATGTCCAGTGTCATCAAACCATGTCATTGGTGGGGGTATAAAACCACTTGGAATATTATGTAATGTACTCATGTTATAGTACAAGGCTCAACACATGAAACATTACAACCCATGTATGTGTAGTAGAGTACAATCCATGTAGTTAGTATGTAAATCCACCATGTGTTTTAGTAAATTTCAAGAGAAAAACTGAGTTACAAGGGAGAAATCACACCATGTGTGATAGGGGTTAAATTCCATATGATACATAAATTTCTCTAAATATCCATTGCCAATGAATAGGGGACCCACTTAGATTATAGATTCAATTTACACATAGTATTGTTTGGGATTTTGCAGAATTTCGTATCTAATGTCTATGTTCGATATAGAGCCTTGGGCCTTAGATACGATGATCACATCGCCAAGACATTGACTATAAAATCTCATCCGAGAGTTTATGTACTCAAAGAACATATTCCTTCATCCTATTTTATCGATAAATGGAACACATTTTCATTATTCATCCATCACTGATGAACACCAAAAAAAATCATGTTTCCTTTGACATTCAAATTTCTTTGTCTCAGTCTTCATGCCTCAGTCGTGAATTTATAATCCCATGTCTATGTAATCTAATCATTGCACCATTGAATGGGTGCATAGTGATATATTGATTTGGATTAGTCAAGTAATGGTACAAAAGAGGAATTCATGCGATGAACGATGAATTGACAGATAACTGAAGAAACCAAAGATGGAAATGATGCTCCAACTATGTTTGTGTAGACCTCTGTCCACCTTCAATAGATTTATCCTTAGATTAAATCAATCATAAGTATAATTTTCCCATAAATCCCACCAATCATACACATCCCACATGATGATCAAAACATAGATGAATATGATCATTTATTGGTCTGCATTCATTGTCAAAATCAATAACAAGAAAAAAATTAAAGCACACTCCCTACATCAATTTGAGTCAGTTGGTGATGAAGAACGATTATTGCATCATTGTTGATGGAATGATCTATCAAATTAAATGGACAATGATCATCGATATTTCTTCATTCGCCTTAGATAATATCCTTAATGATATCTCAGTTTGATATGTTTCTTTTTAGTGGGTATATTTCTAACCCTATAAATTATTCATAATCGTATATTTAAAGACATGTCAATCGCTACATTAGAAATTTGAAATAAAATAAATTTTCTCATTTTTATATTTATTTTTTCACTTGTGAATAATTTTATAAAAATGATACATGATGACTAATTTTATGTCATGCGTAGGTTAAAGATCACATTTTAAAATCAATGGTGACTTGAATTTTTAATCTGGTAACCCTTTAAGAAGTTATTAAATTTTTTCATGAAAACCACACTTATGGGATATTTTATATATTTCAAACATTTATTATTGACAAACTGGGACTCAGAATCATATGACATCTTAATTCTTGGTCTTTAAAATATTCCACATAATTTCCAAATAAAATAAATAGAAAATCTAAGACATGACATTATCCCCACCTATTGGATTTACGTCCCCGGAAAACCTCAAAAATGGAAACTCATATATATGTGGGTATTGAGCATGGATCATAGGCTCCCACTCCCATATGATCTTAGGGAGTTTCTCATGCTTCCTCTCAACCCACAGCAAAGGAATACAATTCCCATAAATAATCATGTCCTGCCAATCCTTGATCTATACTATCTACTCAACAAATGTTTCTCCATCATCAATGTTCAAATCTCCAATGTTTATGACATTAAATGGCTCATGCACGTAAATCCATGTCTGAAACATCTGGAATACATCATGAAACCAATATAACTATAGAGGTTAAGTAAATATTTACAAAATCCCACCTACTATACACAATAATATGAAATAGTTGATAAACTTTTGAGACATCTAGCCACCCTGGCCAAATCATCACAATCCACGTCCACGTGAAACCTATAGGAACACATGGTCTTCTTAATCAAACTCCAACATCATTTTTCTATAATAATAATACTTATAATATATCAATGTTGTCTTCATCCACTCTTGGATGATATCTACCTTCTCTTTTCCCACTCACAATTTCTCTGGGCCCATGAGTGCTAAATCTCCATGATCAGTCCAGCAAAGTGGCGACCTACTAGGCCACCCATAAAAACCATCAATTGATTCCATAAAAATAGTGGAATGATATAATTTTTTATTCTAAAAGTCCAATAGTTATAAGTGATCCTATCAACAACATATAACGGCCAACTCGCAATCTCACAACATGTACTCCAAAGCCTAATTGGTCTATTTTTTGGCCATTAGATTGGCAGTGGAGCCTATACTTAAGAGTAACTAAGTCCAAAACACATCTTATATTCCTTTACACAAATGGGTTATAAAGAGATAATGGTTATCATAAATAATAATTTATTCAATTCCTTGTGGTTTTACTTTTTTAAATAATCGTTGAGGTGTCCCATTATCGCAACTGAACGGTACCTATGAAATGATATGAATTATTCCAAATTGGTTAGTCGGCCTTTGATCACCCATATCGAGTCATGTCCCCATGATGTACATAGTAATACCATCATAATTTCTATATATAAATATATATATCCCATCCCACTCCCTTTTTGGAACCATATTGTGTAGAGTTAAACCAACAAGAACATGGTGCTCAAGCTTCACTTGCTGACATATAAGGCAATGAGAGATAGACTCTGTAACTCCTTGCTTCATATCTAGCCCCCAAAATGGATGTAAGTGGTACGGGTACATGTTTTACACACATGGATTTATAGCCAAAGTATATGTGGGAAATGATCTCAGATCCTCTTATTCTAGTGTCCCTGGTACCATTATGACTCCTTTGAAAAAATGACCAACTCCCCACCATTAAAAAATACATCAGGATCATTCCCTAGGGATATCTAAGGATATAGATGTTAATTGTCAATATCTATAAGAATTTACTACTTAAACCACATTAATTGTAGAGGTGTTACTCCCATCTACTATTGGAAATATTCTCTATCTTCATCCACATAGAAATACTATAATGAGGCCAACTACAATGACACCTCATTCAACAAATGCAATCATTTTCCCATGATGAGAGAATCTGCTAAAATGTTCCTCTTCCAAGGAGTACATAAAATCAAAAATTCATAATCCTAGAGTAACTCTAGTTATGAACTCTTTATCAGGATAAGATCATTCGAAGAGTTTTTTTAAATGAAACTCTTGTGATCAGAATAGATGATTAACGAATCTCCCATTTGTAGTGTTCACATCTTCCCAGAGAAGACTACCGATTCTAAACCAATATCAAGGGTTATATTGTTCTTATCATGTTTTATCGACTAGAATAAATAATTTGAAAACACTTCTCACCACTTAATGATAATAAAACCAATATCATTCTCTGATGCATTGCATGACTCTACTTTCTCGACACCCTTCTTTGGAAAACCCATGATTAGAGGTCTCATTATACTCTGCATCAAAAACTAAGATGTCATCTAGAACTTCTCTTTCCACATGAACAGATGCCCCTTTAGAGTCAAATATATCATGGATTCTATTATACTAGAGAAATTACATTTGAATTTTTGGTAACAGCCTAAAAACCCAATGAATCTTCATTCCAAAGTTACACTCTTAGGTGGATCCAAATATGACAATACCCCGACCTTGGTCTGGTCCCCGGTCCCTCCATCAATTGAGATATCATTACCCATATAATTTACCCCATGTATCCAAAACTAGAACATCGAGATATTCCATTAAATATGGTACTCATTAAGTACATCCTGAACCATCCTTAATTGTATTGTGTGATCCTCCTCAGATGGTGAGTACACAGGGTATTGTAAACAAATACTTCTACATACCAATCTAAGAAAATACAAATAATCATGTTCATGAGTTCCACGAACACCCAAGGGAATCACTCAGTACTCATAGTTACAATAACAATATTTTCATACCGTCTGTAGTATATCCTCATCCAATACTTAAAAATGGTGATAGACTAACCTATGGTCAAACAGTGAGATCCATCATGCCCCTATCAATTGATCAAGGAGGAATATTTACTTGATTTTGAATACATTTTCATCAGAGCCACCTGGTTCATGAATCGGTAGTCCACAAATATCCTTATGCTTGTATCTACATTCTTTGAGAAATAAAATAGGCTTTCCATGGGTGAAAAATATGACTAATGAATCCCTTCCCCTGCAAGTCCTCATACTACATCATAAAAATTAAAATATATAAAATAACTATATTATATGATGGTGATGAAATAATTTTCATCCTTAGGTGTAGATCAATATAGAAGTATATATCTTGATAGGGAGGTAAAATTGGAATATATTCATGAAATAAATCATCATACCTTTCCACTACTATAGGTAACTGGGAACTCATAACATCCACCACACCAAGGGATATTCTATAAGACTAATGAGTAATTTCCATCACCCTCCAATAAATGAGTCCTTTCTAAACTACATTGGTTTTCTTTTCAATGAAAATTAAAATCCATGGTCCATCAATGCTTGCACACAACACCCTTCACCTAAAAATCTTGATCTGGGCATGAACATTAGATAACCATTACAAACCAAGAGTGATGTTATAAGGACAAAATGATACCATCAATATATTTAAATACAAACTGTATCCTCAAAGATTCATCTTACATTGTCATCCGATGTTTTTGATCATTGAATCCTCTCCCATAGGAGTCTATAATCAGAAGGGTCAAGCCAAGGGATTAACTAGAATTACTAAGTCTCAAACAAGGTATGTGTAAAGAACGAAATTACTTGAAAACATGCCTATAAATATTATAGATATGCTAGAAAATACATATATTATACCAAGAATAATTCATAGAGCCTATTGGTCATATTCTTTGACCATCTATAGTGGTCCTCGCCCCTTTCATCTCGCTCTCTAAGCCTAAGGTGGAACACCGGGGGTAGTGGTTTTTACGATTCCAAACATCGAACACCTCCAAATAATCTCACATATCCTATGCCTTGTCTTCTTATCTATAGACCTGCCTGTAGTTATTGTTTCCTCTTCCTTGGTGGCCCGTCCATGGTCTCTCAGTCACCTTTATGACGAGTCAGACAATCTCAGGTGAGATATCCCCTATTATTACATGATATGACCATAATCTTTACAAGATGATTAGACCCATCATATGAGTGATGAACTACATATCCTATATCATAGGAAATCCTCCTAAAAGGTATCCCATGTCTATATCCCTATGACTGATGTTGGATCCCTTCTACTGAGGTATCTGACCCTGTATACCTCTACTGATAGCTGGAAACTATATCTGCTCATCTAATAAAATCAAGAGTAAACAATATCTCAATGGTACCTTATTATAGGTAGGAATATATAAATGGATAACACTAGGTCAGATGTCCATACCTACACCTTTCATCAAGGTCCAATCCTTGAAGAACTGATCATGAACCATATCCATTGTGTTATAATAATGGTTGGTAAACCACGATGAATACCCAGGTACTATCATATTTCACTGTTGGAGATGCTGAATCTCCATGATACATATATCCCTTAGTGTATCTAGTGAGAACTAGTATCTTTAAATTCACTCAAAATCATTTAACAATTGAGGTATCTCATTAGAACATTGGGTAACAAAACTCGACCAATGCTATGATGAGAAATGATGGAGGCTCATTTCTTTGACCACCATCCCATCAGCTAGTGTCTTGTCCAGAGGAAACCATGGGTCACTACATCAATTACATCTTAAAAATACTATTGGTCTTGATCACCTTAGAACCTGAGGGGTCTATTCCAATGAAACTAGTGAAGTGGGATTAACCTATGATCCTCATGTTCTTGTATTTTGGGTACAACATGCTTCACAACAATTGGTGTTATGTATGGTGCACTACATAGAGGTAACAGCTCCAAAAATGGTACCTATATTGAAGCCTCATCATCGGGGTGGGGAGACCATACTCATGATTATCATTATGAATTATATATGGAATGTGTCATGGGGGAATTCAAAAAGTGAACATATTTCATCATAATCAATGAGGATATCTGGATAAATGACTGTAGGGGGAAATAAAATCATAATCCATTCCAAATGGATGCACGTACCATTGTTATCCCTAAAACTAATGTTCTCATATAGTGGGTTTAAAAGAAGGTGATCCAACTTGGTGTAAGGATACATCGACCTCAACATCAACACTTTTCTCCAGGTATATAAATACGAACTCAAAACAGTAAGCACTATTTCACAAATCAAATATCATAGTATCTCGGGCCTGAATTACAACCGAAACACTCTAATACCAAACTCTCCCAACTCTTCCTATTGAGTCCCATTTCACGATTCCCCTATCCATGGTCGAATAGGACAGGGGATGGTGACTAGTACTGAGTAGGTATATAATTGACATGGAAGGACTTTTCCTTAGTACCTGTACAAAAAAAATATCGTAGAACTTGTTATTTATAAAATAAAATTAAAACTAACAATTATGCATGAATACCTCTATCCTATAATCAATGTTTGAAAAACAAGATTGGGAAGTAGGTAGGAAAAAATAAAATCCTACCATACTGGTTAAGCAAACCATGTCCAACCTCAAAATAAATTTACTGGGACTACTGTTTGAAAGCCACAAGAACACACATATATCTGTCTGGTCTCACTAAGCACCATCTACTCCTATTCCTCGGGGGAATCTATCAAAATAATAATCATATTCATAATAAATGACATGTGTGGGTATATCCAGTGTAGGTGTGAGTATAAAAATACATAGACGGACATTGTGAAACCATAAATAATACCAAAAATAAAATTCTATCACATCTACAAAGGTATACATGTACAACACTTATAACATTGATATCTAGATATACACAATAACGAAAAGTAGTCTAGAGTTAATTCAGAACAACTGTATAACAACAATAGAATTCAATCTCAAAAAATAAACTTTGCACTCATCTAAGAGAATACACACTAGTGTCTAATAGAATTGATGATATCCATCTAAGTGGTACTTCTCATCAAGAATCGTCACAAGAAATAACACATTGATAGACCAAATAGAATATGATTCACAAGTGAGGATCACTTCCAATACCAATGGGAGATACCAACAACTCGATCTAGATTAACCATACTATGTAGAGGATCAATGCTCAGGTAGTGTTGGTCACGTCAATTCAATGAACTCCCCCTTGGGAAGAATGATGAATAAATGATCTCACTTTGGGACTCTCGGAAGGAATCAAACTTTTTATATTGAGTGTCCTGTTAAAGGGATCATTGTTTTATGAGTAAGAGGTGATATTATACCAATCTTCAGGGAAATGTTAAGGGGAACAAACCCTACTAAAACATGTCAAAGTCACTGAGTACAAGAGATCTTAGAAATGTATGAAAGAGTGTAAATAATGTAGAAGGGTTAGATATCATGTCCCACGACCCAAGGAAATTCTTGTGTAAACAAAACATTCCATCTAACCGTATCTGTGTAGGGAGTACCCTTCATGTGGGCATCCCATGTACTCTACCCATGTTCCAGTACATGTCTCATCCAATGTAATTGACCAACACAAGTCTGTATAGTTGAGTACACACCACGTAGGTGGTCTGTGTAATCCACAAAGTGTTCAACTACATCCAAATATACCTTCAAAGTAATATGGAATATACCAAATGACGTGTAATAGGGGTACCACTCCATGTGATACTTACCATTTTCTTAAAATACCTATCCATTGTATGGGGTCCTCAAATAGAATGTAGATCTGGTTTACATGCCATGTAGTTCAGGATTTTGAAGAATCCTAGATCTATAGTCCATGCTATATCTGGTGCCTCTGTCCTTCAATCTAGTGGTCTCTTTTCCACGATATCAAAGAACCCAGATCATTCAAGACAGACCATCATTGAACAACACGTTTTGTCATATAATATTCTTGAAAAATAGATCAAATCATTATTCCTCTTCATGCTCCAAATAACCTTAATTTAGATATTCATCATCATCCAAATCACTCTAACTATGTCGTTTCACTTCATTCATGTCATGATGATCCCCGATCTATGATACCTTATCATTGAACCATGAAACTGGTCTGTAACGATCGATTGATTGAGATTCGTCAGGTTGCATGCCAAAAAAATATTGTCAATGGTGAACACTAAATCAAGGGAGAAATTACAACCCCAAAAGAGATGAATGAAACTCGATAGACGTTCTTGTCCATATCGATCTATCGCTATTAGATCAAAAATTAAAATAAATCAATAAAAATGATAATTCTACTATTAATCCCTATAATAATAACCACCCAGAAAGATGATTTAATCATAAGAAAATATATTTATTGATTTTTCTTTGTTCTTCAGTGATTTATGGAACATAGAGTAATCAAATCAAAACACACTCCCTAACTTGATTTGGATTGATCACTGGCACAAAATTATTGTTTCATCATTTTCATTCTCTCTGTATGTTGAAATCGATGCATGTTGATTATCTATTGACGATATTCCATCATTCCCATGAGATAGTATCCTTGGATATCTCTCCAGTATCTCTCTAACATAGCCAATGTGATGCGCCTCACCATGGAAATTTTACACTGTGATCTATTTAAAGAAGTGTTAATCATTGAATCAACAATTCAATATAAAATAAATTCACTCAATTACATTATTTATTTTGGTACATGCATTGTATTTAACACAAACAAACCATTATGAATAATTTTATTTCTCACTTAGTGTAAGCATCATGATCTGAACTCAACGATGCCTTCATATTTCAAATGTAGGTACCCACTTCGATGTTTTTTCACTTTTCCTAGAAAACCAAATTCATGTGATATTTAATAATTATAATATATTTCATTAATTTATTCAAGATACACTAATATTTATAATCACACATTATCTTAGATCAAAATATAAGAAATAATTTATATAATATCAAATAATAATACACAGAAAATACGAGACATTATAACATTCCCTTTTTAATGTTTTCTTTTTTTATTGGGATATAAAAGTTGATTCACTTTTTAGATATTAAATATAATTTCATTAGATCTATCATACTTTATCATGAGGTATAGATGTAAAAAAAAAATAACCACGTGTATCCATGAAGAACACACAGTGTACTCTCGTTCTATCCACATAGACTATTTGGAACCATGAGATGGTATTAGTCAAAGGCTTCTTTAATTTTAATCCATAACCGATTAATGGTAGTGCCATTGAGAATATATAAAATTGATAATAAAATATATATGATATTATCATAATTCCATATAAGAAAATAAAAATTCAAACACATTGAACGTGTCAACAAAAATAAATAATTATAATTTAAACAAGTCACCCCTTTATGTTACCAAAGAGACACCACTTCTAAGTTCAATGTATGACACATGCATACTTTTATGGTATGAAAAAACATGTATTTTGGTTTTAATATATATTTTATCATTCTGTTACATGATTAAATCATATTATCCCTCAATAAAGATGATTAAATTTTCTATAATATGACTTCTAAACCAAAATAGGGGAATCCTTAGAAGTAGTTTATAATTAATTAATGAGAAGATATAGAACTAAATAAAATATAGATTCCACATTCATTGAAAATATGGTACACTAGGTCACATTGTGCTATCATTTTTCATTAGGATTGAAGTAAATAAACCAAACTGCGATTATCCATGCATGAACGAAAATCTAAAAATGTCGTCGTAGAATCATCGTGTTCAAGAAATTCAAATTCAAATTTCCAAGGATATTCAATGTTGATAGCCATATATTTATTTAGGGGGAAGGATTATGTTTTGATTATCCCTCATAGATATTAGAGAGAAGGTGAAAATTGTGTATATTAGAACCCCACATATCTCTCTATCCACAATGAACCACAAAAGTGACTACAGAAGATTATATATCTAGATAATTATTATGGAAATTTTAGGTTTGGAAAATCTCACACATAATCCTTTTATCAAAAAAAATTATAATTGTGAATAATAATAATAATTATAATAATAATAATTTTATCAATATCATGATTAGAACAACACATTATTACTATATAAAAGTATCACTGACATCATTTTATGTAAAACCATTATGCTATGCCCACATTCTCTCATCGAGATTAAATGATCCAAAAATAATGACTAATTAATTAATTGTGAAACATCACTGAATAAATATATGAGAAATGTTAAAATAAATTACACTCTCAAAACATGAACATATATATATTTTTTCATTATTTATCTCACTTTTTCATTCAAAAAAAATGTCATTAAATTATGTACATAAAGTAAACATGATTCAATATTATTGATTCTAATAAATTATATTACAGACACAAACTTATATAATATTAATGATACAAATATTATGGGGGTATTTGTGCATATTTCTTAGTGTCAATAAAAATATGTTCCAAACATCCATGGTCAACATCTATAAACATTCCAAGTCAACCGAAGAAAATTAATTTAATGTATCCATGGCATTCTATATCCAACGAACACTTAATGAGTAATACAATTATTTTTATCATAATATCTCAAATAAATAAGGTCCCAATCTTGGGTCAACACCCTATATGATCATTTTATCATTCATTTAATTTCATTTAATGAACTCACTAGACAAAAAATTGGCTACAAATTTATACATTTGGTGGAATTTCCATCATGTATCTTGAGATATAAACATTCATAATAGGTCCAATGGGATGATCCATTTTTAATATTATCAATAAATTCAATACCTCTAGTTGTGAAATACACTATATACGTTTTCTTTTATGTGAGTATATGTCAACACAATTTTAATCAGTACTTCAACCTATGTGTTTTATGATTTCATTTAATTATAATATTAGAGTATAATAAAAAATACATACATCTCTTAATAGGAACATCTAATGATTCATGTAATTTTGGATTTAAAACTAATTGGTATGTTATAATTACATAAAATCTATAACATTATAATGAGAATATACAATGAAAAGTTTAATGAATGTCATATGAGTCTCTAACCCCTTATAACATATATCGTATGTGTCTCATCAGATAGTATCATTCAATTATAGATCATAAATTCAAGACTATTATCTTGGAAACTCAAGGATATCCTTATAGGAGGAGACTATAGCGATATTTTAGTGAGAAAAAAATTATTATAAAAATATCGCATAAATGGTTAATGTAATGGAACAATCATATTAAGAAAATAAACTTCATTTAACATGTAATCAAGAACTGTGAGATTCACTTTTAGGGAACCAACTCTTGTAATCATTGCATATGTCGTTTTTCCAATATGTCAACAAAATAAAGCCTAGTAAAATTATAGGAGGGAATGCATCTTCTATAATAAATGTGAGAGAGAGATAGATAAATGGTAATGTGGTGATCTCTTTAGAACATAACGAAAGGAAGTTGCATCATATTTTGACTCTCTCCTCTTATATATGATTAGTGGTTCACCAATGAAAATATATATTTCTCTAATTTAGTGAATTAGTTCAACAAATATATAATTAATCCCTATAATATGGAGTGTCAGTACAACATATATCTTAACATCATTAAATTGATTTTTTAGGTTTATATCCACTCATATAGACTATTTATACATTTTTGTTCGTATGATATTCGGTTTATATCCAATCCTTTTTTAATTCCCAAAATCAATTTATTGGGTTTTGTAAGAATTGAGGTTTGTCAAGGAATTTCAATGGAGTAACCCTTATCGATAAATGAAAGTGTATTTTAGGAAAATATGATATAAAAAAGGAACATCTATATGAAAATTTTCTATTATTTCCCTAGTATCATGATGAATTTGATATCTTATGAGACCACCATGAAGTAGGTATCACATAAAAAATCATAGAAAATGGTTTTAAGTTGGGTATTTATATGATTATTTTTCATTACATTTCATATCCATGAGTTGTTAGGTAAATTTGATCTTCATAGACCTAATTATATTGAAACATATGGATTTTATAGGATAATATATTATTTTCCCAATGTAATTATTCAGGTGGAATTGGTTTACACTAAAACCATTGAGATTTATTAGAATATACATGTGAAGTATATATATCTCATTAACCAACCCCACATCCTCAATAGAAAATATATAATGGATTGAATATCTTTATAAAAACCTTATTTGGTGTAATATAATACACATGAATCCACAACAATAACATAATTTAGAGTCTTGCCGATTACCTCATTCTAGTCCACATGAAGTAATGCTAAAAATAGAATGCATATTTTATTTATTGGTGTACTAAAATATTAGTTTAGATACTTATCACATCATACATTCGGTATGGGGTTGTTATTATACTCCAAAGGGATCATTACAAGGATGAAATACTAGATATTTTATATGGTTATGATGGAGGTCCATGAATATAACCTACTAAACACAATTTATGGTTGGAATTATATGATTAGTCAATTAGACAAATGTTATTTGATGTTTTAATAGAGGTAAATTTCCATTGGAAACTCTTCGTTCTAATCTCATATAAAGGAAAAAATTATTATATGAAATTTTTAAACAATGTTTTTATGATAACCACTATAATATCATGAATTACGTTGGATAATATTCCATTAGAATTATCAAAATAGCTGAGACATTAATATGGGATTATTTGAATTCATCATGCCTAATATTAGTATAATGATATACCAATCGGAGGAATCAAATTGAAGGAAAATGTTGTTACACATATAATAATTCCTCTAATTCATAACGAGATCTATGATTTCCAAAAAATGTAAAGGGAATGAAATCAATGGGAGTGGAAAAATGATCTTGAACTGTGAGGTGATCCTCATTACCCTTGTGATGTTGGAATATAATATTTTGATTTCTACAGGTTTCTGAATCCAATGACATCAATATATAATAAGAAATGTGTGGAGAGGGTTCTAGATAATTATTCAATGTACGAATTATAACATGATAATGCTTAGTTTATTAATAAAAAATCTATAAATTTATCTTTATTTCATTTCATCTAAACACCATAGTCCAATCCCAAACACTATTATTATCATCTAGGTTTGATAACATTCTAATGAAATGTTCCCAAGGACCATCAATTCATCTCTAATTTGAACAAAAATATTTTTGAGGCAATTATAAATAATACTTGGATTGTGTGAGTGAATAACCTATATTACATGTGGTTATTAGGATGTTATATTTTCTCAACTTCAAAATGTGTTCATGTTTCCAAAAATTGTCTCTATGACACATATTAAGAAGATATTATTTCCTTTTTTCTAATAGAGTATTCCTTGTTCATTTAATCGTCAATGGGATTATGCCTACTTTATTAATAGTTACATCAAACATCATTTCCAAAATTATTGGCTACTTAATAGATTTTATTTTGTAGGGACACCAAGAATAAGAAAGGTTGAAGGTTCATATCTCATATGAATGTTGGTTTTTCCTTCTAAACATTTTTATAAATGAGGGAGGTGGATGATCTAATATATTCATGATAAACTACATGGAATTCATAATGAGTTATTCCTAATAATAAAACTCAAAAAAAACTTGATTAATTCAGGAAGACCTTATTCAAGACCATAACATCCAAAATATTATCCTTGGACATCCCTAAAGGCTCCACATATGGGAGTTGAAGGCCAAGGGATTATAGAAAACCCATCCACCCGATGGTTAAATTTATGTCACACTCAATCTCCCATTATATGGAATTAGATATCCCTTATAAAATTATCATATATAAGGTAGATTTTCCTCAGTATATGGACTACATATATAGATCCATTGTCCTAAAAAATAGAAAATTTCACATCATATATTTAATAAAATGGATGGCATTTCTAATATATAACAAGGAAATAAATATTGAGGACCTATTATTTCTCAATGTTCCCAAAATATGGCCACGCATAGAGTAAAAGATTGAAATATTCTAATATAGTTCACTCATTCCATTGAAGGTGAAGATTATTATATTGGTAAAGATTTTTTGGGGACAATAGTTTATCCATTATATGTGTCCTTTCCTTTCAAACATTAATAATTCCGGATCATTTTAATTGACTCCATATGCGGGAAACAATGTTGACTAACTATTGATATGATATATCCTCATTTATAGATGTCCTCCCTAGTTATCTCTTTTTTTGGGGTTATCATGGAAAAATAATTAGAAGAAACACTAATTTACAAGGTGGGTAGCCACTGGGACATTCATGAATAGTTAAGGTTGATAGAGCATCAATCATATTCCATATTTCACCATTCAGCGGTAGTTGATAAACAAAATCCATGTGAGTTTTCATAGGTTCTTAATGGATATCATCAACACAAGATGATATCTCTAAAGGATATTTATATAAAAAATTACCTTTACTCAATATTTAGAGATTCTTTAGATCACTATGATGGGTTGATGAATATAATGTTAGAGGGTGTGAATCAGTGGTCGTATTTTATGAATTTTATGTATTTTGAATTGATACTCTTAATCCTATTAATGTTATCAAACAATAAATATTATATGAAAATTTTAGTTAATATGTAGTAATAAGAAAATTCCATATAAAACATTATATATATAATGTGAAGAATAAAATGACATTTCTTTCTATATATTTTATTTGCATGTATCCCAAAATATCCATTTTTTTGATACACTGTAACATAAATTCTATATTATATGGTTGTAAAACCCAATCGAAACCACCTTCAATTTTTATCTATTGATAGAATGACCTCGAAATGTTGTGGGTGGATTTTGAACCAATTATGATATGATCTTCATATACAACCAGATTGGATCAATAATTCTTTTAATGAATAAATATTAAGAAACCATATATAAATGTTAGAATCAAACCATTTCCCCCAATTCAGACTAATATGGGATACATATTACATTTCTACCCTCAATAAAAATGTTTTACAGGTTCTCATTGTTCATAAAATGTTATTGGTGAGTTTGCTTAGAAATATTTTTAAAAATATTGAAAAAATATTTTCTTCATCACCTGCATTAATATATAAAAAAATATTTTTTATATAAAATATAACATCATATATCATTATTGGAAATATATATTTTTTATAATTATTCATTCATATAATGAATAAATAACATTCCCATTATTTTATGATAATAATTCATTTTTATTTTCCAATAACTGTTCTTTATCACCTATTAGAAAAAAACACCTGAGTCAAGGTATTCTAAATAAAATAATACACTTAATTAAGTAATCATATTTATTCCATGACACCTCATTTTAATCATGGGTATTACATCATGTGTAATAACCAAAAAATTATTCATTTATCATAACATGAATTCCCCATATTGATGAATGCAATGCTCGATACTTTATGTGGCTTGTGTATATCTATGACCATAGTTCATTGATTATTTTCTAAATGCAATATGATATTCTGGGTAATGAATGATTCATTATATTTCCATGATAATATTCTTATACAAATCCACTTTCAACGTAAAATAATATGAAATATGTCCTTGAGAAAGATACATATTGCATCATCCATTTTCTTCCCAAAATTTCCTTGTTAAGCTTAATTATCATTGACACATATAATCTTTATATTATATAGATTTTATTTTTTAAATCCATGAATGATATCAATTCTTGAATACATTCTTCAATTATTTTATCTTGAATGAATCATTGCATGAAACATGCATTAATGCACACCATCATGTTTCTTTAGATTGGCTTGTAATTGTCATGAAATTATTATATTTTTATTATTTATTACATTTACATGATGTTATATAAATAAAGCATTAATTTATCCCTAATATTACTTCATGAGTTCCTCAAAATCTCATTATTATCAGGTGTCATGATCATTTCATTTATCATAATATATAGACTTCTAATGAATATGATCATAGGGCACAATATGATATTTATAGTAAAACAATCACACATAGACGTGTGATATGATATTCTTTGTTTCATGATTGATAATCATTAAAGCATGAAATATATATAACCTTTTTTCCATATGGAAGAACCATTCTATTTTTCTAGATTTTTTTATATTCATGTGTTATATTTAAAATCATTACTCATAGAAGAATAGTTCTCAAGGATGATCTGTTTTGTTTAGGGAAGATTCCATCTCACGATGTCTCTATAGACAGATGATTCATGATGGGTGTTTGGATTATTTGTGTTAATATTGTGGTAAAAAATATTGTATTCATGTAGATAATCAATATACCCAATTTTAAATGTCCATGATCAGTACACTATTATCTATGGTTTATCAAGGATGAAGATGATATGTTATAATATGAAGAATCCAAATTTTTTGTCTAATATCAATAATGATGGAGTAATAATATTACTTATAGCTCATACTATACATGGGGTTAATAATTAAAATTATTTATCTCAATATTACTTAAAACCGTATTTACCCATATTCCATGGTAATATGGCTGGAATCTAGATTCACATCAGACACACTTTATAGTGCGATGTTGTTGTTCCATGCTGTTCATTAAACTATGATATATGTTCTTAGAACCCTCTTACTAAGACACAATCTATGTTTTTATATTATACTTTATATATACTCAATTTTTTCTTGTGGCCCATCTCCTTTGTTGATGAGAATAAATCCCATATGTGTGGCTCAATTGGACAAATGGATTTCTATGTTTTGTATTTTTTATAGCTCCATGAAATGATTTAGAATGTATGTTGATATAAAATAAATTCATGGAAAATAATTTACAACAATTATAAATTTCATCTCGAAAAAATATAAGTATTTTTCTCAGGGTAAAAAATTTATCATAACAAAAAAATCATGGGATTCTCGATAATCATCAATATTCATTACTTATTCATTAATTTAAACAATCTTCTACCAAACATCATTAACAATTTTAAATAATCATTATAATGATTTATCTGTTGATTAATATATATAATTCCAATTCATGTTGTATTATCCAAATAAAATCTTAAATCTAGGAGGCTCAAGAAAACTAAATGTCAATCATGGAAGAACTTCACACATATTATGTACATACATGGATTATTTTTTAATAATTCAAAACCAAATACTTTTCATAATTCCATACAAATTCTCCTTGTATAATCGTTGATATATTAAAAAAATAACGAACCATTGATGGTAAATATGATACTCATATTGGAAATTAAATCTCGGTGTTTTTTTAAAAGCCCATAAATCCTCAATGTTAATATGTGTTTTATGATGAATTTATTTGGATATAAGGAAAAAAAATAATACCAATGGTTTAGAAGTATTGGTATAGAACCAAAACCATCTGTATGTCGTATACCAAAATTATGGAGGTCCATTGAATAAATTATCAGTGGTATAGGATTTATATTAAAATGATTCCCAAAACATTGGTATATTCCATTAGAAATACCTATACCAATTTTTTTTCAAAGCTGTTTGAATAGTTAATGTAAATAAAGTTATCCAAATACGATCTCAACATTTTCCTGTTATATTATAATGCCCTTACCAATATCTATTACTTATTTTATTATTATAATTTTATAAAACTGAATACTTATATTTAAAAATATTTTAATTTTTTTTATTTAATGTTATATGAAAAAATAATTTTAAAAAAAAATTAGGCACCTCCACTAAAATTTCATCGAAAATGATGATATTGACAAGAGAAATGGTTTTGAGAACCATTGGTATAAATGTAATAATATTTGGGAAAATATCTTTGGTTTTAAAACCTTTTTTATAGGGTATGTATAAGGTACCTATACCAATGTTTTTTAGATAGCCATTTGTATAAGAGATACTTATGCGAACCGTTTTGGAAAAAACATGGCTATAAGGTTTGTATGAGGTAACTATAATAACATTTTTACAGAAATATTGTTATAGGGGTTATATAAGGTATATATAGAAATAAATTTTCCAAAAAAATGTTTGTATAAGGTCTATATAAGGGATCTACAACAAATGTTCCCCCGATTATTGTTATTGATTCATGGGTATAACAATAATTTCTACTGGAGTATTCTGGTACTTATTATTAATAATTTCAAAGGTGAGTGTATGTGTTGCCTTATCAAAAATTTCATCCCCAAACAACATCTCCACATCATTATTTTTTTCGAGTAATGATAACACATGATTTTCATAGTAGTGATACAATAAAAATAAACTCTAACTGTACATTGGAGAACCTGATTAAGGAAACCAATGATACATATCCAAGGTGATCATTTCCAAAATTAAAAATATTCATATGTGATACCCTGTTTTGAAAGAAAGAGTTTTTGGTTTATTAAATTTATCTCATTAATAAAAAAATTAATTATATATGGTGATGAATTTTTTAATCGATATATAAATAACATAAAAAAGTTGATATAGTTTTTTAATCTATATCATATGATGATATCTTTTAAATTCGATCTTAAAAACATTTTTACAAATTAAAAAGTTGTACTATGATAGAGAAAATCATCTTATCGACCATAATTATCCAAAAAAAATTTGGTTATTCCATCTTATTCCTCAATATACAAAACATCTTGATCACATCATGATTTCATCAATCTATCAAAATTTATTCAAAATTATAATTATAATATGTTTCTTCTAGATATAATATATGAGACATAGAATGTGTGTGGAGTAATTATACTAAGGTATCAAAATTATGGCATTAAAAATGTGTTTGAAAGTGATTTCCTTAAAAATATGTTTCTGAGTGAGGTCATCAGATAGTGGTCTCTATGAGAATTCATCATTCGTACCAAATATCCATAGTAACGTGAATATATTTGGAATAAGGAATATTTTAAATTATTATATATAGAAAAATGATAAGATATATTTATTATTTATTTCATATTAGTATGTAATATAAGTTTATTATGATTGTTATTAGTTTTTTTAATGTCTATACTATGATTATATGGATCTATTAATTCATAAAACCTAATAATCATAAATAAAAAATAAATATTCTAGTTGAGATTTGATCATTTTTTTAAGATCATTTACATGGTTATTTGAATAATATTCCTAAAATTTTATTTACACATGTTTTAATAGGTAAATTAATATTAAAATGAATAATGAATTAAGATGGACATTCATATATTGAGATGGAAATTAAAATTTTAAATTCCATACATTTTTAGTGTAATAATTCTTATATAAAGGGAAGCTGTAGAGAAATGATTTTAGTATTTTTATTATGAGAATTAATATATTTTTGATGCACCAAAAATAGAGTTTGATATATCCTTGTTTCGCGCGGAATCCGGGGATGACCTCCTAGACGGGAGATTCAAACGTTCTGATCGGTTTCTAACGGGTTTGTTCGTAGAACCGGAAACATCCAATGATTCCACATCCGTCTGGACCTAATTTCCAAAGGCAGGTGCTGATGAGTTTGTGGACTAATGAGGCTTAGGAATTTGCATTGGTCGAGAGGATGGGAGGTCGGACTCATCACACCTTTTTGAGGGGAATTATTGTCTACTCCGGGACTCTCTTTATAGATTTAAGTTATGTTCGTGAATCCTTATTACATTACCAAGTAAAAAATGTGCTTTCCTTTAGTTTTAACAATCAATGATTAAATATGAAAGAAATTTAGAGAATCTTTTATATGTATTCGAGGTTCTTCATCAATATAGAATCACCTATATTTGTTTAGAGATTCTTGGTCAATGGTATCCTTCAAAACATTTATATAAAAGTCTCTTGGTCATTTTGATGACCAGGCTGGTTTTAAAGCCACTCAGTGGGGCACTTGAAGTTTATCGTCATTCAGAAGGACATAGATTATTTCAATGTTGGGATCGAACCCATAGATGGGCTACCTACGTATCCTTTGTTTTGAAAAAGGAATCAGAACCCACGTAGTTCGAGGAATGGGATATGATGTTTTATGATTGATGGCTCAAAGATGAATGTCATAATTACTTTTACACTCTAAGCTCACGTGAGTCATGCTCGGTGTGAGAAACAAGAGGTATTGGTAAAATTTAGACAATTGTGCCATAAAAGATGCAATCATAATAATTTGTTTTGGGGCTTATGTATAGATGACTGCCCAGATAGACGAAGGTTTAGGATTTACTTTTAGGGAGAAAATCCAAGAACAGGGTCCACAAAGTTATATGTGCTTCATGGAGATTTGAATACTCTAATCTTGGGGCTTACTCCTAAAGAGGATGCCCAAGTTAGGAGGGGACTTATGATTGGGTTTTATTCCTGAAAAGGAAACCCAAATCAAAGGTAATTTATGACTGGTTAAGAGAAATTTTAAGAGACTTGGGGCTTACTCCTAAGAAGGATGCCCAAGATTTATGACTTGGACTTATTCCTGAGAAGGAAGCCTAGGTTAGGGGACTTGGGGCTTACTCCTGAAAAGGAAGCCCAAGGTTATGACTGAGTCTTATTCTTGAAAAGGAGACCCAGGTTAGGGATTAAGGTTTGGGGCTTACTCCTGAAAAGGATGCCCAAGATTAAAGGACTTGATTTGGGCTTATTCTTAAGAAAGATGCCCATATCAAAAGGTTTTTATAACTGGGGATTATTCCTGAAAAGGAGACCCAGGTTAGGATTCTCTCATCTTAAAGGATGAGGTTGAAAGAATGAACTCTCAATCTTTGGTGACATAAAGATGTTTAAATCACTAGGTTTTGAGAGGTATTTCACAGAATTCCTTTCAGATAAGGATGTCAAATCAAGAAATCATGCCATAAATGGCTTTGAAGAGTATCTTGAAGACTGAATCTTGAATAGGAAGGGTGAAATGGCTTAAGAGGGGTAAAAATGGGCAAGATGGGCACCCAAAAAAATAGGGGCGCGCAAGTCTTGAAAGGCGCGCAAGTCCTGCGGCGGTGCGCAAGTATTGGTCGCGCAAGTATACTTGCGCAACATTAGGGGTACTTGCGTGATTTTCAACCAGTATTGAAATGCTTGAGCAACTCTTTATTAAACCCTTTACCATCCTCTTGAGGTTCTTCCAGAAGAGGGGCGCGCAAGTTATATTGAAGGAATTAAGTAGGCGCGCAAGTGTTTGATAAGTTTCAACACTTAGGCCTTCCTTTTTCTCTTTAGATCTTCCGTTCTAGGTAAGAAATTACCTTAGAAGTGTTCTGGATGCTTTGAGAAGAAACTTGGGCGTCGGGAGCTTCAATCCGAGTTTCTGGAAAAAGATCCTCTCGAATGGGGGGCCCACAGGGTCTATTTATAGGCAAAACAAGACCCCGGGCGGTTACCGAGCGGTTACCAATTAGGGCGCGCAAGTCACTTGCACGACCATGAGGCGGCGTGCAAGTATTTGCATGACCACTATGTGGCGCGCAAGTGTACTTGCGCGACCATGAGGGAACTTGCACGACCTATGGGCAATGGTCTCCTTCTTCATCCCTTTGTCGATTTTTGATGTTTCTTCAAAGGATGAATCACATTATGCTCATATATTCCCCTTTTCCGATCTTTAGATTCTGTGACGAAAGGAGCGTCAACAAAAGTCCCCCCTCAGAGTTGGATCCGGAAAGAAATGAGGATTTGACTTTGAGGAAATTGAATACATTCAATGGAAAAGGGGGCGCGCAAGTCTTCAGGGCACAGAGGGCAGCGCGCAAGTGTGCTGGAACTTGACTTTTATTCAGAGTTCCTTTGTCTTTTGTGGCCAGTTTAAAGTCATGCATGCCGGACATAAAGGGGCTAATGTTTAAGGTCGAAATAGCTTTGACCGAAAAAATGGATTAAAAATGGATTCAATTCCTTGACAATTTATCTGAAAACATATTACCATACTCAAGTATGAGGGAAAAAATGTAAACTATGGCTTAAGAATATTTGAATCTGAGGAATGATATGAAAAAGAGCTAAAAGTCATTAGAAGAAGTAGTTTCCAAGAATGAAGTTACTATTATTTAACAAAACCCGTTAGGGGGTTGAAATATGCAGGGCCACCTATGGGCATTGGCTGCATAGTCAAATAAAATAGCATCTTTTGGCTGACAAGTCTGTTATGTGGACTGTTTATGCAAGGCCACCTATGGGCACGTGCTGCATAGTCAGGAAAAAGAACTCCCAGAAATTTACTTTCCTAGTGCTAAAAGCCAGTGAAAGTTTATGGAGATTCAAATTTTCTAAAGCATAGAGTTTGTTGTATGGAAAGATGTACTTGAATATAGAGAAGATATTTCCAAACAAGAATATCGAAGAACTGGATGAATATCACTCCTACGAAGGTCTGACCCAAACGTAGGGAAAAAGAATAAACCATAGACTTTAATACTTTCAGATCATGAAAAAGGATATGGGACAAATACGTTAAGGATGGCTATTTTTGCGGATCCCTACATACTGCCGTTTAAGACAAATAAGGACAAAAGAGGCATTCTTCCCAAGAATGAAGTTACTATTATTTAACAAACCCGTTAGGGGGTTGAAAACATGCAGGGCCACCTATGGGCATTGGCTGCATGGTCAAATAAATAGCGTCTCTTGGCTGACAAGTCTTTTATGTGGACTGTTTATGCAAGGCCACCTATGGGCACGTGCTGCATAGTCAGGCAAAAGAATTCTCAGAAGTTTGACATTTTTGTGACTATAAGTCATGAAAAGGGTTATGAAGATCAGAAAATATTTAAGGTTAGGATTATAATACATAAAGATGGGTATTTTCCAATGTATATAGAGATACATAGGTCAATGAAAACCATAATCATGTTGTGGCTGGGTCCTGAATTGAAACTTGGACTTCACTACGTATCTCATAAGAATGAGAATCAAGCCATACATAGTTCTTGAAATGCAGTTTAACGTCATGCAGGATGAAAGTATGAGTGATATTAGTTTAGGGTCATAGAATTCGGACCATAATAATGAATACACAGTGTGTGTTTTCATGAAGACTTTTCAGCAAAGGGACTGAAAGTGAAATTTGGGGTTAGGCCCAAAAGACTTGGGACTGGATTTGAGGGACACTCGAATGTTCCTAAATATCCCATAAGGATGGGAATCAAGTCCACGTAGTTCTAGATCTACCCTTTGTACAAATTTGGTTCGTACATGTGAAGGGTGAAAAGGGGACTTTAGTGCAATGATGGTTTTAACCTAAGATAAAAAGTTTAGGCATTAACATGTATGTACGTAGTCTTTTGAAAAATGAAAACCATGATTGAAAAAAGAATCAATGTTAATAATGGTTCCTTCTCAAATGAGGAAATCAAAGAATATTGTAGTTTATTGTCGTACCGGACAAAAGTGTTGTATAGTTTAACATCATATAACAAGGACGAAAGTGAATCAATGTGAAGATATTGATTCCAGGGGTGGTTTCACAAATCATCATCATATGAGATGGTGGTGAACCAATGTGAAGAGATTGTTTTTGGGCTTGAACCTTTGGGAGGTTGCCTACATACCCAGCCTGGAGGGCAAGGATCAAAGTCCGTGTAGTTCAATTAAAGAATGAATCAATGATCAAGTTGTTCTTGTGGACAATGATCTAATAAAAAAAATATTGTTGGGATTTACACATGGTTAGTGGCCCAAAGGGAGTGTTATGGTTGATGTTCGCTCTAAGCTCACGTGATTCATACTCGGTGTGAGAAACAAGAGGTAATAACAACCTTAACGATGTACAGTTTAATGTCATGTAGGACATAAAAAAAAGGGACTTTCTGTACAGTTTAGCGTCATGTAGTTAAGACGATGGGGACAATATAGTTTAACGTCATATTGGACGAAAGGGGGATTGTGCAGTTTTAATGTCATGCTGGACTTTTGATGATTATATAGTTTAACGTCTTTCCGGACGTGAGGGACTTTTATACAATTTAGCGTCATGTAGTTAGGACGTCACAGTTTAACGTCTTGCTGGACATATTTGCAAATAGTTTATGGTCATATACATGGACCAGGGATGATGCAGTTTAAAGTCATACGAGACCATTGCTGTATAGTTTAACGTCATATAGCAAGGACGAACTGGTGCTGTACAGTTTAAAGTCATGTAGCTAGGACTAAGGTGAACCAATATGAGGATATCAATTCTGGGGATTTTTTTACAGTTTAATGTCATGCTGGACGATGAAAGTGCCACACAGTTTAATGTCATGTTGCTAGGACACAATATAGTTTAATGTCATCTCGGACAGAATATAGTTTAATGTCATCCCGGACATATACAGTTTAGTGTCATGTAGGACATATTAGTAACCAATGTGACAGTTTAACGTCTTGTTGGACGATAAGGGAACTGACACAGTTTAACGTCATGTTGGACGATGAAAGTGCCACATAGTTTAATGTCATGTTTCTAGGACACAATATAGTTTATTGTCACCTCAGACAGAATATAGGAACTTCTATACAGTTTATTGTCATGTAGGACAAAATCAGGGACTATGCAGTTTAAAGTCTTGCAGTTAGGACTATTGGTGCTGCACAGTTTAGTGTCATGTTGCAGGGACATAAGTGCGAATAGTTTAAGGTCATATGCATGGACCGTACAGTTTATCGTCATGCTGGACGTATTATAGTTTAATGTCATCTCGGACAGAAGTGTGACACAGTTTTAAAGTCTTGTTGGACGAAGTTGTAGTTTAAGGTCATACTGGACCATTGCTGTATGAACCAAATGTAAGAGTCTTGGTTCTGGGAACAATATTTTGTGTTTATACAAAATACTTCTTCAGAAATCTGGCATTAGTTGGAGTCTTGATGTGTTCTCCATCCATTGAGATTAGAGAATATGCTCCATTGAAGTAGACCTTATGTATTGAATAAGGTCCTTCCCATTTTGGTTCAAGATTGGGAGGCTTCTTTCCTGGTATCATTGGTGTTCTGAGAACCAATACCAATTCTCCCTGAATGAATGAACGAAGACGAACCTTTTTGTTAAAAGCTCGTGCTATTCGATTCTGATAGATTTCCAAGTGGTGCAAAGTGCACAATATTTTCTCATCTAACTGTTCCAATTCATTCAACAGCTTTTGGGATTGCTCATCTGTTGATAATTGATCACAAATGGCTATTCTGAGTGAGGGAAATTGAACTTCAATTGGCAAGACTGCTTCTGTTCCATATACCAATGAATATGGAGTAGACCGCGTTGCATTGCGAGTGGTAGTCTGATAAACCCATAAAGCATGATAGATTTTATCAGGCCACGACCTCTTATCTTTATCCACCATCTTTTGTAGTATATTTGAAAGAGTCTTGTTGAAGGCCTCTATCTGGCCATTAGCCGCTGCATGATATCGAGATGAATGGTTGGACTTAATGTTGTATTCTTGATACAATTTCTTTACCTCAGAAGAACAGAAGTTGGTGCCCTTGTCTGTCAATATGGTATGAGGGACACCAAATCTAGTAATGATGTTAGACTTGATGAAGCTAACAATGCATTTAGAACTGACTTCTTTGAGAGGTACTGCGTCTGCCCATTTGGAAAAGAAATCAGTAGCAGTAAGAATGTACTTAAACTGCTTGGCCGTAGCTGAAGGGTAAGGTCCCACCGCATCCATTCCCCATGTGGAAAATGGCCATGAGTATTTAGCTGTATGAAGAAAATCTGGAGGTTGATGAATGAAGTTGGCATATACTTGGCATGAATGACACTTCTTTGTGAAATTAACACAATCTTGTATCATTGAAGGCCAGAAGTATCCAAGCCTTCGAATTTGATCAGAAAATCTATGTCCAGACTGGTGGGCACCACAGACTCCTGCATGCACTTCTTTTATGACAGCCATTATCTCTTCACCATCAATACATTTGAAGAGAACTCCATCAAAACCACGTTTGTAGAGAATTTTCTCGAGGTGGTTTGGACCATCATAAAGAGTAAAATTGACCACACGTCGCCGAATTTGTTCTCTCTCGGCTCTATCAGGTGGAAGTGTTCCATTTTGAAGGTATTCCCTGATAGGTGACATCCATCCTGTAGTATGACCATATGGTTCAGGAATGGGACTAATTTCATTAATTTCCTCTGTTCTGACTTGAACATAAGGTGAAATTGAACGACGGTGGGCAATACCGATGGTTGTCTCGTCCCGATTTGGATCTGCTAAAGCTGTGGCTATATTATCCAGTGCATCAGCTTGAGAATTTTGTGATCTTGGGACATAAGAAAATGTCGGTTCGGAAGGGAATTCCGACATTAACTCTCTGACGTAATCATACAAAGGGATTAATTCTTCTTTTCTGATGGCATAATCCCCATTGACTTGTTTGATTACCAGGTCTGAATCACCTTTCACCTTTAAGTGATTCACTTGTGCTTGAAGTGCTAACTCCAAGCCTGCAATGAGAGCTTGGTATTCAGCTTCATTATTGGTACCACCTTCCCACAACAAAAAGGAATAAGGTAACACTGCCTTATCTGGAGAAATGAGCACAATTCCTAAACCAACTTTGTTGAATTTAGGATTTTCCATTTTCTTCCCTGTTGGACTTCTAGAAGCACCATCAAAATACATTTCCCATGTTTGAGGACTCTGTTGAATAGAAAAAACTTCCTCATCAGGGAGTTCGATATCTGAATACGTGTCTTCCAGTGAAGGGTGTTCAGCCAGGAAATCAGCCAGAGCTTGGCCCTTAATTGCCTTTTGAGACACATACTGGATGTCGAACTGCTGTAAAATAACCGCCCACCTTGCCAGACGTCCTGTAAGCATTGGACGACTAAGGATGAATTTGATTGGATTATTATGAGATACCAATTGGACCTCGTGATGTTGCAGGTAGTGTCTCAGTTTCTGAACTGCAAAGATTAATGCTAGGCAGCATTTTTCAATACTCGAATACCGGGTTTCTGCTTCAAGCATAGTTCTACTAAGATAGTAGAGACTATTTTCATTCCCAGCATCATTCTTTTGAGCGAGAAAGGCACCCAATGATCGCTCTAAAGCTGTCACATAGAGGATAAGAGGCCTACCCTCAACAGGTGGCATGAGTACTAGTGGACTTAAGAGGTATTTCTTGAGAACATCAAATGCTTCTTGACATTCTTCAGTCCACTGGTAAGTGACTCCTTTCTTCAATAATTTGGAAAAGGGTAAACTTTTGCCTGCCAAATTGGTGATGAAACGCCGAATATAGGCTAAGTGTCCTTGAAGTCCTCTTAATTCTTTCAAATTCTGAGGAGGTGACATACCAAGGATTGATTTGGTCTTCTCAGGATCGACTTCAATACCACGATGGCGTACAACAAAGCTGAGGAATTTTCCTGAGGTTACCCCAAAAGCACATTTTAAGGGGTTCATCTTCAAATTATGTTGTCGAAGCTTGTGGAATATGATTTCCAAATCAGCCAAGTGATCAAAACGTTGTTTGGATTTAACCACCAAATCATCTACATAGCATTCAACAAATTTCCCTAGAAAAGGTTTGAAGATACGATGCATGGCACGTTGATATGTTGCACCTGCATTCTTTAAACCAAAGGGCATCACCCGGTAACAAAACACACCTTGAGGAGCTCTGAAGGCTGTATATTCCTCATCTTCTTGGGCCATTCGGATCTGATTATATCCAGAATATCCATCCATGAAAGAAAGTACTTCATAGCCAGCCGTCGCATCAATTAAGAGTTCTGTAATCGGAACTGGAAAATCATCTTTGGGACAATACCGATTAAGATCTCTGAAATCGATGAAAACCCTAATTTGTCCGTTCTTTTTCTTTACAGGGACAATATTAGCCAACCACTTGGGATATTGAACTTCTCTGACGAAGTTAGCTTTGATAAGCTTATCCACTTCAGCCTCTATTTTGGAAGCATAGGTTGGGTGTGTTCTTCTCGCGGCTTGCTTGAATCCTCGATGTTCTTTTGGAAAACCCAAATGATGGGTGGAAACATCAGGATCAAGGCCAGGCATCTCTGTATAATTCCAAGCAAAAATATCTTTATTTTTCTTTAGAAAAGAAATATACATCTCTTGTTCTTCAAGGGTCATGGCCGCACTAATTAAAGTGGGGCGTGGATCTTTCTCTGTACCCAGATTTACTTCTCTGAGTTCATCCACAGTGGTAGAGATACCCTCTTCAAATGCTGGAGGAGCATCTCTAAGATCTTCCTCTTCCTCTTTATCATGTGTTATTTCTTCCGCTTCTACTTGCAAAGTAGATGAAAAAACGAAATTCTCATGATCATAAGAGATGTCAAAATTTTCACATTTTGAAGAAGAAGCTTCCATTTCCGACCCTATTGATGATAAAGGGTCTTCTTTGGGAACCAAAGAGGAGATGATGGATTGAGAATCGACATCAATATTCACCTCTGGTGTTGCTATAACTTCTTCTGGCCTGATTAGCGAAGTATAGACTTGTTGGGTTTCAGCAGACAAAATGAAAACGTCACCAATTATGCTTTCATCACTGATTGGTAAGTTACCAATTTCTCCCATGTTGTCTGGCTCGATTGCCATAATTGACAATATGGATCTTTCCATAAGAGTATTTTGATTTGGGCCTATTTTGTCAATTTGACTGATAGGTAACACATAATCTGTACTCACATGTGAAAATGGATTTATTGGAATTTTTTCCAAACCATATGGAGCATTAACTTTGGTAATTTCCTTCATTGTAGATTTTTCTCTTCCCTTCATGTGATAAAATTCTGCCTCAATGTATTGAGACTCACATGTCTTGAACGAGGCCTTATCACCATACAATGTTCCAACTTGACCATCGAAACAGTATTTGAGACATTGATGGTATGATGACGGAATAGATGCATGCTGATGTAGCCAGGGTCTTCCAAGCAAGATATTGAAAGCTGAGTCTTGATCAACAATCATGAAATCCGAATTGGAAACAAGATCTCCAAACTGAGTTCTGAGCGTAACTTCTCCCAGTGGTTCTTGTTCATTTTTATCATATCCTTGCAACATCATGGTAGAAGGAGATAAATCAGATTCCGTGAGGCCTAATCGACGAAGTGTGCGAATGGGCATGAGGTTGACTCCTGAACCATTGTCAATAAAAGATTTTCGAACATCTATACCATTGACTTTGCCAGATAGGTACAAAGGTTTTATGTTCCCATGCACAACATCATCTTCATCTTTATCAGTAAAAGATATCACTGCATGGCATTCTGCAGGATTATTCTCTATGTGATAAATTTCAGCTGCAGCAATTTCAGCTTCAAACTCCTGAGGACTTGACAAAGCTTCGATGAGTGCTTCCCGAAGATCTTTTGATAGATTCAAAGCATCCAAAATTGATAATTTGGCTGGTACTTGGGCCAAGTGTTTCAATATATCATACTTTTGATCTAGAGGCCTGCGTTTCCCAATGAGAATATGTGGTTTAGCAGGTACCTTGGAAGCAGATGCTTTGGAAGCTGATGCATCTTGTATTGAAGTTGGCAACATCTTTGGTTTTGGAAAATTAGACTGATTAGATCCATTTGCTTGATGAGATAAAGAAGATGGAACCTGTAATCGGTCTTCCAAAATAACTGTGCCGAAGCTGAGTTGGCCATTTGCAGAAGAACATGCTTGTTCTTTTTGAGCTCGCTGAAGGGCTCTACCACGAGTTTCTGCTGCATATACAGTGCTAGCAGGGGTAGAATTAGAGTAGTGGCTTCGGAAAGATCCACGTCTTCCCCTATATCCTGAACCTCTAGAACTTCCTCGGGTTCCCTTATTTGATACAGGGAATTCAGGCTCATCAAGACTGGAATATGAATCTGTTAATTGAATCATATTAACAGAACCAAAGATTAACTCTTCGTCTGATAAAGACTCTGCCTGGTTAGCCTGTTTAGGCTGTGCCGTTTGGTGGGACGGTGCCCGTTGCTTTGAAGTAGATGGCATGAAATCTGCCAGAGTCAAAGACAATTTAGGCTTTGATGCATACTCATCTTCTCCTGATTCCTCTTTCTTCTTTGAATTGTGCTGCCCTTTTGAGGATTTGTCTTTTGATGGAGGCTTTACTGCAGCTTTTGTAGGAGACACAATTGGCTTCTTCAATTGTGTTCGCAAAATGGAATGGGTCCGATTGATTGTCTTTCTGACCATCCAATCATCATATTTTTTCACAGTTTTGCTTTTGACTTCCTGCCACTCGCCTCCTTCCTCTGGATCTGTAGCGGTAATACACGCTACATGAGCTGAAGAACCCTTCAATTTGACTTGTCCCAAGTCGACCATCTTTTGTAGGAGGTCTTTAAAGACAAAACACTCCTGGATGGGATGTCCCAACATTTGATGAAAGGGACAATAATTGGGACGGTCTTCATCTCCTTCCTTGTTTGGTTTCTTCGGCACTGGTAATTGAACCAAATTATTTTCCAGAGCTGAAATGAAGTAACTAGGAACTTTCTCACTTCGGAAAGAGTATGTTTTACTCTTCATATCCTCAAATTGTTTTCGTCGTTGATCTTTTTGATCATTTGGACGAAATAGCCTTTGTTGTTGGCGTTCAGGAGGTGGAGCCCTTCGAGAAGATGAAGGTTTTGAAGTAGAAATAGGTACAGGTGCCTGTTTAAGCATAACTGTAGCAGTTTCTGCTTTACCCATTCTTCTTCCTGGAGCTGATGGAATTACACGAGATTTAACCTTAGCCTGCATAAGGGAATCTTCAATCTGTTGAGCGATTGAAGTAAGGTCTCGAAACCCTCCTGTGTATTTCACAGGGATCAATGGCATGCGTAATTCGTCACGCAAATTTGCCACACAGATTGGCAACAATTCCTCTTGAGGGAGTGATAAACTCAAGTAATACGTTAATCCCTTCCAACGAGCAATGAAATCAGAGAATCTTTCATTCTCCCTTTGCTTGCAGTTTGTAAGATCGAAAACTGTCGTTTTTGGCAAAGTTGAGCTAAACTGAAGAAGGAATTTTTGACGAAGATCCTCCCATCCGATGACTGACCGGGATTGCAAGCTTGTATACCAGACAAAAGCTGGTCCTTGCAAGGTTCGCACGAAGCATCTGAGTTTCACTGCTTCTTGTTGCTCTGGAGTTCCCATCATAGGATCACAACAAGACACGTAATGCGTCAAATGTTGTTCAGGGTCGCCTGATCCATTGAAAGTAGGAAAAATAGGGTTTCCAAAACTGGATGGAGGAGAAATTGAATCTACCCATTCAGGGTAAAATTTCTTTTCAGGTTGAACTTGCGCCCGTTTCCCTTCCATAGTTTCTAACCGAGCTGTTAATGACTCAATAGTAGTTATTAACTTTTGAGAAACGTCAGGTTGAACTTGGTTTTGGGTAGGTGCAATGAATGGAGCTTGGACAGCCGTGGAGGTTGGTGCTGCAACTAATGGTAGTGCTGCCAACCGTTGTTGCGTTTGACCCGTAGGATTAGACCTCTGTGGGTGTACTGATAAAGGAGGATATTCCTGATCCATCTCAGTAGTTACAACAAATTCCGTCGGCTGTCGGACTTCAGCATTCTTAAGAAGAAGACTATTCTGGAGTAGTTCTACATTCAACCTTCTTAATTCTTTCATTTCTTCCTCCTGTTGTGAAAACCTTTGCTCTAATGATAGCGATTGACCTCCTTCAGAGGAAGGGTGAGAAGTAACCTGATTCTTTCCTTTCCCCTTATTGGATCCTTTTCGGAGAGGGGAAGTGGGTTACATGAAGGAATACCCAGATTTTGGGTAAGCCTTTGATTACGTGTGCGCACACCTTCTTCATTTAGGTCTATGTGCGCGACTTCTTGAGCAGGAACCTCTTCGTCTGATCCCTCTGATTGAGCCTCATCTGGTGAATCAGCAGCAACGGCAGTGATGACATTAATGGATGCATATTGCATGGAATCCTTTCTATCAGCATTTCTGTGATATTGTCTCCTTCTATGTCCATGATAAGACATGGCATTCCGTTGACTTGATCCCTCAGGAATTTCTTGGAGAACCGTCACTTGGAGAGAATCTCCTGACATCTTGGCTCTTCGTTCCTCTTGAGGCTTATTCCCTAATCGAGAGAATACTGACTTTCTCTGAGGGAGGGATTGAAGATTTGAAAAAGTCCCCAGTCCGGTGGACTGGGGGTGTTCCTGTTGCTTCCGCTCAACTCCTCGAATCCCATTCGTTGATTCTGAGGGTTGGGTTAGAGAAGTCCCCAGTCTGGCAAGCTGGGGTGTCTCTTGACATGCTATGTCTGAGATCTTTTTAAAATCTCTCTTGATCTTTCGAATCTTAGTTCGGAAATTAGCTGGATGCATTAACCTGTATCCACTTTTATCACCTGGTTCAACAGACCGTTGGATGATTTCCGAAACTTCTGTCATTTGATGACGTGTTTGCTCCAGACGAGAGGCTTGTGCAATATTCTCGCCTGCTTGATGTAGGAGCAATTCAACAACCTGTTCTCTATATACTTGACTTTTAGAGGAACTAGTTGAAGCTTGATCTCGAGCAAGATTTTGATTATGAACAAAGCCCATTGACTGTGGCCGGCCATGGGCAACAACATTGCATGAGACCATTTTCGGCGGGCTCTGCTGACCGGAAAGCACTATGAAATGTAGTGCTCCATGAACACCCCATCCTCTGATATGAACATTAGATGGAGCATTGGAAATTAACTGACGCAATCTTCATAGTGCGCCAAGGCATGAATGTTGAAGGGTTCTCTGTTGCTTTTCAGCCTTCGGATACCGAGAGACTGATAGAGATGCCAAATCAATCTGGCGTTGTAACCCTTCTATTATCTTAATATGATTTTCATATTCATCGTAAGATAATACCTTCTTCTTTAATTGACAAATATTTTTCCATATGTTGAGACGAATATCATGGATTCCATCATCCGTCAACATCTTTGGAATGTCGTACTGGCAGTCAGCCAAAGGCCAAAACATGACTGGTACTTCACCTTTTGCCAGTTTTTTCCTCATGTTCAGCATTTCCTCTTTATCATTAAATGAAGATTCTTCTACCTGTTTGGACCAGAGTTGGTGTTTCCTTGTTGCTTCATCGGATTCAACAAGATTGGTAGAGGAATCACTATTCATGTTGGAAGATGAATGACCCAGGGAAGGTTCGGAGAATAACCTGAACCCCAGGCTATCTTCTGATGGAGAAAGAGTTTCACCTGCCGATAGTAAAACTTCAGACATGACTGGTTTTACGTTTTCAAGTGCCTCGAGATAGGAGGGCTTTCTCGTCACTACATTGCCTTCTGAAGAATTTTCGAGACAATGTGAATCACTACTGCGGAGAGGACTTTCGCAGCGAAGTTCATCACCATGAGGAGGACCTTCATGATGGGTTACAGCAAAAGATGAAATCTCTTTCTCCTTGGCCTTCTGACCACACAGAGGGTTCCTGTGGCTCTCATCTGAAGAAGAAACTTCAAGATTGACCGAATTTTCATGAAGCAAGTTTTCATGAGGAAGTGTCTGTTGAAGACCTTCAGGATTAATGTTCCTGTTTTTGGGAACTGAGGGAGTAGAATCTTGAATTTCGACAGATAAATGTCTGAGGGCTTCAAGAACTCCAGCATCGAGCAAGGCCTTGTTGCAGACTGGCCTTTGATCTCCTGACTGTGCTGGGCGGATCTTTTTCTTAGATGCCTTCTTACTCGCTTTAGAAACCATTTGATGACGAAAGTGATTGCTCTGAGCAGGTGTATGTGCCTGATCAGGAAAGATGGTCAGGCTAGGCTGACAATCATCGCTCAAATCAGGTGTATGTGCCTGACTTGGTTGTCCGTATGATATGGGGGAGTATGCCCCATAACCCTCTTGGACTGGAACAGATGTGTGTATCTGTTCCGGAGTGAATTGTTGATGTGTCACTCCACTGCTAGGGATAGATTTATGTGTCTGTCCCTGAGATGATGCTGAAGCTGTTATGATATCCTGACAAGCATCCAGAATATGAGCAGGAATTTGCTTCTGCTCTTTCACCATTGACAAAATATGTTTGGTGACTTCACCCGCTGGAACAGGGATATACGTCCATTCCGGGCTTGGAGTAGGTGTATGTGCCTGCTCATGTCCTCCTTTTCCTGTCAGTGAATCCTGAAAGTACTCAAGTGTGGAGGCAGAGAGTTGAGTCTGCCTCCTGTTTGTCGTCGGGACTTTCCGACTGACTTCTCCGGGCGCTACCAAGCGAGACTGTTGGTAGGATTGATTAGTATTAGCAGGTGTATGTGCCTGCTGATTACACTTCGCCAAACGCGGTTGACGAGATCCATCATATGTAGTCAGACGAGCCTGCTGACTAACTGCTGATGTATAAGCAGGTGTATGTTCCTGCCTATGGTACTCGGCCGGAATTGCCTGGCGGGATCAGCTTGATGCTGCCAGACGAGTCTGCTGGACAGTGGGATTAAAACGAACAGGTGTGTATTCCTGCTCGTTATTTGCCACCAAGTTAGGTTGGTGGACTTCTCCGGAGATGGCAGGGATGACAACCTGCCTATTGTTAACCGGATTCCGTCTCTGGCGGTTCATCTTGCCTGCTCGGGTTCGAGGAACCTGAGCTGAATGCCTGGAGTCGGTACCCTCATCATGTTGAGGGCGCACTACCGCACGAGTCTGGCGGCGATTGTTGATGGGAGCCTTTGAGAAGGACTCCTGTCTTTTTGAATTAAGGTCCTGCGGGACCTGCTCATTCACTTCCTCGGAGTAAGGGAGTGAATGGAAATTGCGTTCCGGGGATAACGACCCGAAACGGATGGAGACGGTAGTCAGCACTGTCTGCTTCTTGATTGCTGGTCGCCGTTGTCCGGATGACCAGGTAGAATTGTTAACTTGGAGGGCTTGACGAGCGGCCTCCAGAGTTGGGATAGTACCGTTGCGACGGTACTCCTTAACCAGTGCATTAGAAACACAGCGTTGAAGACGCTGAGTTGGTGATGTCATCCTCAGAGCGGATGACGTTCCAGCAGGAGTAGCAGCATTGGTTTTCACAGCAGCAGACCTCACAGTAGAGGTGTTCCTAGCAGCAGTATTCACAGGGGTGAATTTAAGGAAAGCCATTTTTGTAGAAGATCTTGAAAAAAGAGTGCATGTTCCATGTAACAGACATTATCAAGATGAATCCGGCTACTGCATCTTTTGGATGATCATATGTCAATGATTGCCTTGTTGGCCCAAAGGGCCTAACAGATAAGAAGAACATCACTTTAACTTGGTTAAGGATTCACGTCGGGTTCACCATTTTTGTTTCGCGCGGAATCCGGGGATGACCTCCTGGACGGGAGATTCAAACGTTCCGATCGGTTTCTAACGGGTTTGTTCCTAGAACCGGAAACATCCAATGATTCCACATCCGTCTGGACCTACTTTCCAAAGGCAGGTGCTCATGAGTTTGTGGACTAATGAGGCTTAGGAATTTGCATTGGTCGAGAGGATGGGAGGTCGGACTCATCACACCTTTTTGAGGGGAATTATTGTCTACTCCGTGACTCTCTTTATAGATTTAAGTTATGTTCGTGAATCCTTATTACATTACCAAGTAAAAAATGCGTTTTCCTTTAGTTTTAACAATCAATGATTAAATATGCAAGAAATTTAGAGAATCATTTATATGTATTCAAGGTTCTTCATCAATATAGAATCATCTATATTTGTTTAGAGATTCTTGGTCAATGGTATCCTTCAAAACATTTATATAAAAGTCTCTTGGTCATTTTGATGACCAGGCTGGTTTTAAAGCCACTCAGTGGGGCACTTGAAGTTTATCGTCATTCAGAAGGACATAGATTATTTCAATGTTGGGATCGAACCCATAGATGGGCTACCTACGTATCCTTTGTTTTGAAAAAGGAATCAGAACCCACGTAGTTCGAGGAATGGGATATGATGTTTTATGATTGATGGCTCAAAGATGAATGTCATAATTACTTTTACACTCTAAGCTCACGTGAGTCATGCTCGGTGTGAGAAACAAGAGGTATTGGTAAAATTTAGACAATTGTGCCATAAAAGATGCAATCATAAGAATTTGTTTTGGGGCTTATGTATAGATGACTGCCCAGATAGACGAAGGTTTAGGATTTACTTTTAGGGAGAAAATCCAAGAACAGGGTCCACAAAGTTATATGTGCTTCATGGAGATTTGAATACTCTAATCTTGGGGCTTACTCCTAAGGAGGATGCCCAAGTTAGGAGGGGACTTATGATTGGGTTTTATTCCTGAAAAGGAAACCCAAATCAAAGGTAATTTATGACTGGTTAAGAGAAATTTTAAGAGACTTGGGGCTTACTCCTAAGAAGGATGCCCAAGATTTATGACTAGGACTTATTCCTGAGAAGGAAGCCTAGGTTAGGGGACTTGGGGCTTACTCCTGAAAAGGAAGCCCAAGGTTATGTATGAGTCTTATTCCTGAAAAGGAGACCCAGGTTTGGGATTAAGGTTTGGGGCTTACTCCTGAGGAGGATGCCCAAGATTAAAGGACTTGATTGGGGCTTATTCTTAAGAAAGATGCCCAGATCAAAAGGTTTTTATAACTGGGGATTATTCCTGAAAAGGAGACCCAGGTTAGGATTCTCTCATCTTAAAGGATGAGGTTGAAAGAATGAACTCTCAATCTTTGGTGACATAAAGTTGTTTAAATCACTAGGTTTTGAGAGGTATTTCACAGAATTCCTTTCAGATAAGGATGTCAAATCAAGAAATCATGCCATAAATGGCTTTGAAGAGTATCTTGAAGACTGAATCTTGAATAGGAAGGGTGAAATGGCTTAAGAGGGGTAAAAATGGGAAAGATGGGCACCCAAAAAGATAGGGGCGCGCAAGTCTTGAAAGGCGCGCAAGTCCTGCGGCGGCGCGCAAGTATTGGTCGCGCAAGTATACTTGCGCGACATTAGGGGTACTTGCGCGATTTTCAACCAGTATTGAAATGCTTGAGCGACTCTTTATTAAACCCTTTACCATCCTCTTGAGGTTCTTCCAGAAGAGGGACGCACAAGTTATATTGAAGGAATTAAGTAGGCGCGCAAGTGTTTGATAAGTTTCAACACTTAGGCCTTCCTTTTTCTCTTTAGATCTTCCGTTCTAGGTAAGAAATTACCTTAGAAGTGTTCTGGAAGCTTTGAGAAGAAACTTGGGCGTCGGGAGCTTCAATCCGAGTTTCTGGAAAAAGATCCTCTCGAATGGGGGGCCCACAGGGTCTATTTATAGGCAAAACAAGACCCCGGGCGGTTACCGAGCGGTTACCAATTAGGGTGCGCAAGTCACTTGCACGACCATGAGGCGGCGCGCAAGTATTTGCACGACCACTATGTGGCGTGCATGTGTACTTGCGAGACCATGAGGGAACTTGCGCGACCTATGGGCAATGGTCTCCTTCTTCATCCCTTTGTCGATTTTTGATGTTTCTTCAAAGGATGAATCACATTATGCTCAGATATTCCCCTTTTCCGATCTTTAGATTCTGTGACGAAAGGAGCGTCAACAATCCTTTTATCAACAAATCGAAGAAAATTATACCATTTATATATTATTATATCGAGTGGTAAAATATATTACCGTATCTTATATAGTGATACTAGGAAGATATTATATAGTAAGGTATCAGATTGGTAGTTTCGAGAAAGTGGGTATCATATAGAGGTTTCAAACAAGGTATGCTAGTAGATGAAAAACTACATAAAAACATTTATTAAGATGTTTTTTCTTAAGGATGTGGCAGGAATTAAATATGGAATGAAAAAAATGTAGAAAGAAAAGTATAAAAATATAGTAGTCCATTCATAACTTATTGAATAATGTTAGAGTGTTTTCATTTATTTTGTGAAATTATTATTATATCATATTAATGACGTAAATCACATATTCATATCGAAGGATTATATTGTAATAATATTAATGGGTATTCAAGGATTTCTATTAAACAAAAAGAGATAATTTTATATGGATTTGTATCACATATTGATTGAAGGTAATATCGAGGAACATTTTCCCTTATTGTGTACTTATAATTGTAAATTATATTGTTTCTCTGTGGATTATTTTTTTTCTATAGTACTGTAAATTTCAATGACCAAATGTATAGGGTATTTTTCAGGAGAAAAACATAAATTTGAAGACCACTAATTCTACACACTCACAATGGTCAAACAAATCTAGAATATCAATATTTTTTTATATAAGAGAATAAGATTCCTCCAATTAGTCTTGGATAGTTTTTTTGAAGAATAATAATGATTCCATGGACATTCAGTAGTCAGATAATACTATGGGGGTTGATTTTTATCTATTGGAAGACATGAATTATCAAGATATACAAAACGATATCTAATCAATTATCTATTGGCTAAGATTTTAATGAAGCCACTATAAGGGGTTTCAATCCTCAAGTAGAGAGAGGTCCATATATAGCTATTATAAATTTGAATGTTGATATTAATGTGTGAGGTAGAGATTATATACTTACTTCCATAAAATATATCTATCTAGATGATTTGTTTTGTATTCTCATCAGATTTGAAATGATTAGAGAAATGGAAATCATGAACAAGGAAAATACTAATCCTGAAATCTATTTGAAATATGGAATGCTGGGAAATTTTAAGAATTTTTATGAGGAATATATGTTTAATTTAGGTACTAATGATGGAGTAATTAAAATATTCAATGATTTTATGTCATTTTTTATGGAAATTTGATATTAGGATCATGGATATATAAAATAAGTAAACAATGAAGATCATTAAATGAAGATCCATTAGTCAAATAGTATAAAACTATCCAATGTTAAAGTAAAATAACGTTATTTATTGATAGAATGGATAGTAAATAATATCTACAAAAATTGTGATAGAATACCCAATATCCTATTCAAAAGCAAATGATAATATGTTCTCAAAATTTTAAAATGGATGTTTTTCTCATAATGTATGCAACTTGATGATGATCTAATGGAAGGTAACATTTCAATAAATAATGGAAATGATGAGTTTCTTATTACTAAATTGAATAACTGAGTTTTACTTGTAGTGAAGGTAGAATATTTTAAATAAAATAAAATTGAAATTAGATGGATTTTATGCTTAAAATTTATTTGAAATAATTTAATTCAAAATTTGGAAAATATAAGACAGAAAGAATGATGTTAATGAAAGATGTTTAACCTAAAAAAAGAAGGATATAGATGTAAATGATAAAAATCAATCTTATTAGAAGATATTAGAAACATGATTATGTTATTTGATATAGATGAAAATATTTGCATCAAACATTATGTAATGATATATGTGATGGAGAATACATTTGGACTTTTACAATATACAATTTATAAACATGACAAAGTAATATCAAAATTCCAAAACAAAATTCCAAAATATATTTAATTATATAATTAGTGAAAAATAATTAATAATTAATAAATTCTACTATAAGAGGTTATCTAGAAGGATGAAGAAGCTTAAAATATAATAATTTCTGTAATACATTATAGGTAGTTTAAAAAATCTGTTATAAATAATTTGGGATTTTGGAAATAAAAAAAACACTGAAAAAAATAATCATAACTACAGAGTATATTAAAGATAAAAAATAATTTTAATAAGAAGTAGAATATTTCACTAGTTCACTATGTTTTTTTTTCAAAAAAAAAAATAAATATATGATGGTTAGAAATATATAAGAATATGCATATACAGTTATAAATAAAAATATAAACTGTATTATTTATAATCATACTATGAGGGATTTGGGAGTACCAAAATAAATAATTCATTCAATCATAATGAATATGATTGTAATATATCATATTGATGTAGAATTTATAGGGTGATTAATTACACTCAATGAAGATTACCTAAATAATTTATTTCGAATATTTAAAAAATAGATATGAACCAGTAGAAAATATTTTTTACTTATGGGATGAGCCTGAACATGTTGCTAAATAAGTCCATTTTATTCAACTAGCTAAATAACATTTATATAAATTCTCAAAATCCACATTTGGGGGGAGAAAATGGGGTTTTAAAGGCCATATATTTTTAAACATGCATAAATACAAAAAAGGATAATGAACTTTGATATTGGATAATGGGTGTTCTTAATATATGACCACAAATATTACGTTCATAAAAAATATAAATGATTTCATATAAGAGTTGATTTATTTTATAAATTATGAGTCACCCAAAATCAAATTCATTGGGTCCGTTTTCACTTGAATAAAAATTTTAAATCCCATATAACAATATTTCATTATGAAATAATACATAATATTTTATTGTTTCACAATTTTGTGAAAAAGAAAACAATGACTTTTTTTAAAAAATGTATTTATTTAAAATTGGTGGAATATATGAATTTTTTAAAAAGAGGAAAATGAACTAAGATATATCTATTTAAAGATATAGATGGAATGGTTTTATCTTATATGAGCATGATGGAATAAAATCAGTTATGTCTGAAAATGATTTGATATATGGGATATCAGAATTTTAACAGGCGACTAAAAAGAGTAAGTATATGTATTGATCCTAATGTGATAACTATAAAAGATCAGTTTTGTTCAATATATCAGAAAGGGTATTTTTTCAAATTTAGTGATTTTGAGGGTCTAGTACATTATAGGTAATTCATTCTAAAATATTTGGTCCTATGAGAATGAAATATTTTAATGGATATATTTATTTTATTTTTTGTATTTATTAATAAACTATTATTACATATATTATGTTATTTAATGATAAAAAATAATATTGGAAAATTTTTAATAGTTTTGGGATAAGTAATTAAAAGATGTGTGGATTCTTCATAAATAATAATTTAATTGATAATACTAATTAAAAAATGGGATCTTCATAAAATTTCATGAATAAAATATAATTCATTGTGAACACATCACACAGTATTCTCTAAAATTCAATCATGTTTCCAAAATAGAAAATAGTTGTTTCGTTAAAATGGCATGATCTATATTGATCAAACATGACACTTATGGATATATTTTGAGAAAATTTATTAAATGAGATATGCATAATTTCAATAATTTTTCTATAGTCCCAAATCCATTATGTATCCATATGTGATTTATAATGAAATTACAAACAAGTTTGAAATACATTATGGTGTTTGGAACACTATATATTGTAATAGTAATACAAGAAAATCATGATATGATCGATCATAGATGTGTTCATGGTATCTTACAGGGCTAATAACATAATGGTATAGGAAACATGTGTTATAAGAAGGATAATATAATAATTTTTTATTTATATAAAACAAATGAGATGGAAAATTTTGATTGAAATCATTTTTATTCAACTGTTGATGTTTGAGAAATTAAATTTGAGGTTGTTTCTATTAAACATAATAAAAATGTTTTTTATTCAGGTGATGTTGTAGAAATTGTATAAGAGTATTTTTTGATTCATCTATTTCATTTTATAATGGAGAATTTCACTCATTTCATAGAATTATAAAGATGAAATTGTCAATCAAAAATAATATCATAGATTAGGGAAATTCGGTTCAAACAAGGATAACACCATGGATAAAATTCAATAACAATTTATTTTCTTAGTTTTAGGAAAAATATTTTGAAGAATACATTATGCATCAAGACTGTAGTAATTTGGTGAGTGAGGAAGATAATAATTTTGAGATAAATGAGAAGTCTTAGTTAGTACCAAAATACGAAGTTAAAAATTTGATTTGAAATAGTTGATTTTCCTGAACTAGTAGAATGAAGAAGTTTGGATGATAAAAAATAAGGGAAGCCTATATTTTAAGAGATACTCATAGGATTATGTAATTTACTATATTGAGACCTTATAACCTATATCATGTCCTGAAATAATGTGGATATTTCTTCAAATTAATACATAAAGAAGTTATATGCATTTCTAAAATGATATAATTACATCTTCTCTAAATTGATATCTATAATAATTAGTTTATATTGATTGTCCAAATGCCTTTTTTTGTTAAGATCATTACTATGCTTAAAATTGGAATGATTTTTTGTATGGGTTGATACAAACCCTATCATTGTGGTACTCCAAGACCAAAACATCCTTGATGATATTGAGTCTAGGAAAAGGAATATATCAAAAAATATATACACATAAAACAAAATCAAGTTTTTACCCATGTTTTGACTGTTTTTATTGAATAAAACATATTTATTGAAAAAAAGGAGGAAAATTGTGACGTATTATCTATAGAAATGAATATTATTTTTTAAAATTTATATTATGTGAGGAAAGAGTTACTTTTTTACAATGAAAATATATCAAGAGAAAGGTCTCATATTCAACATAATAGGAAATTTTACCAGGGAATCACATAATGTATTTTTCTAGAAATACTAAAAAATCCACTCAAATATCATTGGTATCAACGATATTTAAGAATAAAATTGAAAATAATTAATATCCAAAAAAATCAAAAAAAATTGTTTGTAATCTTACATCATATAATAGACACTCAAGAATAGTTGGTTTTTCCTATTACTCATTATGTTATATATTAGTTATCATAAAAATGGAAAATAATTATTTAAAAAGAAAGATACGATACATAAAGGGAACATCATATTTTGTAATAAATTATGAAAAAAGGGGGAAATGAATTTTTTTAGATATACCAATATTGACTGGTCGTGTTGTGTTAATAATAAAATATATATATACAGTAAAGTTTTCTTTATGGGAGGAAAATGTGTTAATTAGAATATAAAGAAGAAAACCTTGGTGAATCTCAGTACTATTGATGTTGAGTTTTTAGCAACCACTCAAGAAATAAGATAATTAATTTGGGTGTAGACATAGCTAGAGAAAAGTTTGATGTAATTTTATCTACCCCTTTTGTTTAGTTGGGATAGTCAAAGTTCTATGAATTTTACAAAAAAAAAGTCTTGTGAAATGTTCTTAATCATTGTACATTGACATTTAATATCACATTATCCATGAATAAGAGTAATGAAATGAAATAAATATGGAGTTTATTTCTATCATGTAGAATGTAGTTGATGTCACCACTAAAACTCTACAGAAGGAAAATTTTTAAATGTTGCGGTTTATTATGTGAACTCAACCTAACTCTCCTCAAGGATGTGGTCTTTGATATATACCACATCTGTCTATATTCATTTCGATATTTTTTGAATTATCAAGCAATTGGAAAATAATTATTTAATCTATTTTTATTCTTTTTGACCTTAAATGGATAAAATATATTAACGAGGAGTTTTTAAAAGTTATAAGTAATTTTGTCTTTATGAGTGGACTATTTTAAATGTTTCACTGATTTATTATAAGAAACATTTTATATAAGATATAATAATTTTCAGTTATTATGTTTTGGGAATGAAAGAAGTATATAGCGATATTAATTCATGGATTTTGGAATGTAATGTTATATTATTGAATGATTCTTATTTCATATACCCAGATCCCTGATGTAGTTTAAAAATCTTTAGATATTGATATATTTATTGAGATCCATATTTTGTAGTGATTTTTGTTCATTTGAATGAAATCCAAAGGGGGATATTATAGTAACCAAGATGTTTTGCGTTGTCTAATAGAGATCATTATCATAAAATATAATTTTGTAGGGTGAATCTAATGGTTCTAAAATTTTAAATCACCTGAAAATTTGGATATTTCATAATAAAGACAAATCAGAAGTAGGGAAGTGTGTTTTTCTATAAAAAATATTTTTAGATAATCAAACAGAGGTAATAAATTTGAGAACAATGATCTTTTCAAAAATATTTTTCCACAAATTACATATTAATTGATGATTATCTATTATTTAATGTGAAAAAACATTTTTATTACATTATGGTATTCACAGTTCTAAAAATATCTGTTCAATGGAAGGAATTAAATGAATAAATATATTCTTGACCAAGACTATGAGGTGAATCATAAATATGGAATAACCAAATAGAAAATTATGGATTAATATTTATGAGTTCACTAGATAGAATAATATTTACGAGTCTAATAGTTTGAGTTTTCATTATAGAGCTCACTAGATGAAGAATGTGTGTGGGCGAATCAAACAATGGTTTTTGATTGATGTAATCAAAAAAATATTTCCAAGTAAATACATTATACATATATTTCAATGTGAGGTCTTCATTCCAAGGTTTCATAGTGATTTCATTAGATTTATCTATCAGACATGGTATCTCAATGATCTATGGAAATAGGAAACCTCTAATGATACATAATTAGTAAAATGTGATGTGTATTGGATACAAAAGGTCATATGAATATAAACCATGAAATATTTAACGATATTTCTTATTTTTTTAATTTCAAACATTGTGATGATGTATAACTATTCATTTAATATTATAATAACCACAAACATATAATCATGATTATTTATGAAATTTTTGGTTGTTTTTAAGATCCTTGATAATTGATATTGAGGAATCTAATGATTGTGATTATTGACTCAAATTTATTTGAATTTTCAATGGAGGTCAAGATAAGGAAGACTCATGTGTGAAATTAAAATTTATCATGGGAATTTCAACATTTATATTCACACTCCTCCATTATTTTTTATTGAAACAATAACTATATAAAGTGATGATATATTGATGGGATAATATTTTGACATCTAAATGAGTTATTGAATATTTTATTTGTTGCTAATAGAGAAAAATTGTTTTTTACTTATTGAGTAAGATGATGTTATACATGAAAGATGGTACATGATGGAGTGACATAAGTGATAGTGTTACAAATATGGTATCATATAGAGTGGTATTAGACATAATGTTACCCTGAATAATATATCAGATATATGGAACAAGATACAGAATTCATCTAATAGATAGGTTTAAAAATAGGATTTGTATAAGTGTGATTATAGTTTGTTTCTAGTTCATTCCATTGACATGCAAATCTTATAGAGTAATCAAAATGTTAATTTATTGTATTCATGTATAAAGAATTTTTGGTTTTTTTTACTGATTTGAATCTATGATACAAAAAGTTAAATCTTTAAAAGTGTAAATTTTAAAGGGATGAAAATTGATTTACCCTTCCCCAACCCATCTCAATAGTAAAATAGTTCTTGAAATTTCCATTCATGATTTTATTTTATAATTTTCCCAATTCTGGCTATATAAAAGATATTTAATCATGGGAAACAAGTAATCTATGTGCTTGTTAAGAAACCCTTCAGAATAGTTTAGTTTCCTGAAAAATCACTCCCACTTCATTTCAACTTCTCCTCAACATACACTTATCTTTAATATGTGAATGATATAGAATTAAAACAAACGGATGATTGTGTAATGATAACCGTTATTCCTCGTGATTTGAAATATTTATATAATTTCATTATTTATAGGATACTCAGTGACATAATTTATTTTTTCCAATGTTCCACCCCCTAAAGGGATGCACAAAAATTCATTCATTTTATGATTTTTAGTAGACTCTATGATAGATAATATCTTAATGTTTTCTAATATTGATGGAATTGAAAAAATCCATAAATTTATTATATACTAGTTTGTGGAATTTAAATGGGGGGGGGGGTCATGTCGTATTTTTAAAATGTGACATTTTTATGATATTTTCCTCTCATCATAGGCCATTATATCCATCTAATTTCATAAAATATTTTCTTGTTAATAATCATATCAGTTTGTGAATGATTGTTTCCATTAATTATGTATCTTATTAGAAATACACTATTGTTTTATATAGAATGTAATGAAACCTCATCTTATTAGAATTTTTATTATCCAATAATTGATTTCATCAAAATAACATAAATCATTTCTTCTTCATCCATTGATTTAATTTAGAAACAACCCATATTTCGGGTTGATCCTTCTACTTATGAATCAAATAATTTTCTGTCTTGATGATCAATAATTATTTTGTGAAATTATTTATTTTCATAGATTTATTATATGTTGTTTTTTCACCCATATCATGACTTGGATAAATATTATCAATTTTTTGATTATTTTTCTGAATCATACCCTGGGAAATTTCTATATATAAACTAGTCATACATACTTCTACATGAGGTCACATATTTCTACATATACCAAAAACCTATTCTAATGACTCAAATATATATTAGGTGAATATATTTTATTATGATTTCCCATCATAATATCATTTAATGGTTTGGATCATTTTTTCATTTAAACCCCCTTGATGATTTCTTAACTCAAGTAAGGTATATATTATCCATTGAATAAGTGTATTTATAGTGATACCTTCCATTGTAATAATAAGATCCTATATATTTTTATCATCTAATTTTTTATATAAATAGTTTTTACTATGTTATTGAATCCATACATAAATTTATTTTAACACATCAAGATTTTGGGAATTTGTTTCGAATTAATTTAACCATTTTGATGTTTTTTAATTCATGTATCATTGAAGAAATTTCATTTTTTATTATATAACTATATTTGGATTTATTTATACATAACACTAGGTTAATCATGAACTATATGAAATATAAACCTAGTCATGATCTACATGGATCACTGAAGTTATTATTTATTATATGAAATAATGATTTTTGTTGAGGTCAGGCGTAAAATGAAAGGTCTCTATTTAACGAACAATAATATGTTATTAAAATAGAGTTATATAATATCATAAGATAAAATATGACTTTAAATTAGATGTTATACGTATTATTATGTACATTAGGAAAATATATGGTTTAGAAAATAAAATATTAATTCTTAGGTGACCAATTAATTATAAATGAATATGAAAACGGTTTTAATATAAAAAGAAATAGTATTATGGTAACAAAGATGTTTAACCATATTATATTATATTTTCATTTTGGTATTGAAATGAGCTACGTCAAACATTCATTTCACATGGAACCAACATGGTGTATGTTACATGAAACCCTTAATTGTTGTATGTAACACACAACACCGACATGGAATATGTTTAACATAACATCGACATTGTGTACGATGCATGCAATACTAAGTTTTTACGAAACGTATATTTTATATATAATTATTTAAATGAGATGATCATAAACTATAAAATAAACATAGTTTTAGGAACAATAAAAAATGAAATTTATATTTTTTTTAATTTTTTATATAAATAAAATATATTGTTTATGAAAGAAAGTACTCTGGAAAAGTCATATTATGTTAAAAATATAGTTTTATTAAATGAACTGATTTTAAAAATAAAAATATAATTTGATGTATTTAAAAATTTAATTTAATAAAATAATTAATTTTTTGTATTCATAATATTGAAATTATCCTAGTATAGATTTATATAGTTTTTTTTTGAAAACTCAATTTTTTATGGATAGTGAAAAGTACTAAATTTTAGTTAAAAACAGTTTTTTTGGATAAATTAAATATTAATGTAAATTGATATTATAAATTTTTTTCTGTTAAAAATATATAAGTATTAAATGTATTAATAAAATTCAATTAATTATAATAAATTTCACTATGAAATTGAAAAAAATAAGATTAACAAACCTTTGAACATCTTTCTACTTTACAAACATGTTATTTCGTCCTGTCTACCGGATTCGCATTAATTATAATTTTTCTTCTTATATGATTCAAATTATAACACCCGGGCATAGACCATTTTATTCAGTACAATATGTATACTCTAATAGTACCATGTTAATTATTGACTAAAATGATTAGTGGAATTGATTAAAATAAACCAAATCGATTAGGCCAAATTAAGCTTAATTAGGTACTAAAACATATCATTAAGGGCCCCAGTGATCTATCCTCATGTCCAAAACCCATTGGATATCCATATTTCATCTATACACATAACATTATTGAGATATTTTGTTTTATTAGACTTTTTAAAGGTAATAATAATCTACAAATATCTTTTTTATAAAATTTCTATGTGTGTCATTTTCCATTGTATATAAAGACACCACCTCTCATACTTCATCACACCACTAAAAATGATTATGTTTGTAATATACCTTCCCAATAAAATTCTTATAAATCCAAAAATTTTCGTTGAATCAATCTCCTACATAGAAGGCAATCCAATGATGCCATTTGGTGTCAACCCATAGGATTTGCCTAACTAAGTGTTAACATCTTCTCCCATGCCCTTTCCATTATTTTCCTTATAAAACACCTCCATATCCCCTTAATATATGATATTATAAAAAAATATCCTAAATATACTAGGGTTTTTATATAAATTTTTAAAATACCCCTACACACACATGTATTTGATGGGTACCATGTATTGTTTTCGTTTGTGTTGGACTACTACATCATGAAGTGTTGATTGTTCTTCATTCTATTACCACCTATCATTGAGGAAATTATGATGGAAAATATTATTATCTATGATTTAAATTATATTTATAATTTCATTATGCTTCTTTCGTTTTTATTTGGAACATACCTTAATTCTTTCCAGGTTATGAAAATAAGATAATTTTGTTTGAGGAAGTGTGCCCTACCACTCGCTCAAAACTTTATGATTCATTCATAGTCTACAAAAATTGAATCAAGTATGTTTTAAGTGAATATATATTATATATATGATATCATAAATATGTTTTAATAATATATATATATATATATATATATATATATTTCTATTACATTACTTTACTCAAAACGATAATTAAACAGAAATATCGTTCAAGCGTACATAGGGCCTACTACTTCCATTAACAGTGTATTCATTTCCATACATATATATTATATTATTTAATATAATACACATATAATATAGGAACATGATATTTATATCATGATTTATATTCTTTAATCATGATATTAGTATAATGTCCTACAATTTAACAAATTAATGCCCGTATGAACGACAAAGAGAATATTTCCTGAAGTGAAACCTTAACATTTGATTGTTAAAATGAGAGTAATAGAAGGTAAAAATAAAACAATATATGGTGTTATATATAATAAAATTGTTCTGTAAAAAATTTATAATAAATTTATTATTAATATAATGGTGGTTTGAATGAGTATGATGAGCGTCAAGAACCAATCTAAGGGTATTTCATCTCACATTTTATTTCCCTGAGATACATTCTTCATTAACAACTCATTATTTTTGTGTTATGTATATACATTCCATGATTATATCAAATTATTAATATCCTTAAATTTATTGGTATTTCATATCAATTTTATTATAATTCTTTCATGGGACTTATGTTTCAAAATGTACAAAATCTTTAAAATAGTTTTATCTCAATTCACATTCTTTGAGACTATGCAATGTTATACACTTATATTTTTTTTGAGGTGTATATGCTTCCATTTTAAATGATATATCATGAAAAAACATCCTTTAATGATATTATATGCTTCATGTTATTTTATTTTTGTTACATGGAGTGAATGATCCCACGTTACCGATTGATAATAATTTTTTCAAACAGTATCATCACTTTTCGAGATTGTTTTGGATTATGCTTACATTGATAAATTATTATGTTTAATATCACATGATATACATGAATTTTACTATCCTGTAGTTATTCACACTACAATAATGCAGTGGTACCACATTATTCTATTTTATATATTAGATATTTATGAATGTGTTTTTATGAAAGCACATCTTTACCCTCTCTTCGATCAGAAATCTGTGTTCCAAGAAACCATGTATTCTAAAAAGGGTTTATAAGATTATTATACTAATATCCAATGATGATTGAAATTATTTTTTATACATTTTTTATTTTATGAATTTTTTCAATGGAACCCGCTTTTCACAGTCCGAACGTGTTAATTTTCAATCCTTTTTACAATGAAAAATGAATGTTATTTTTTAACTGGTATGACATGTAGAGAGTTATCCATGATAAATCCATTGATGATTAATATTCATGTCTAATGAGTTTTTTTAATTTTTTGTGACTTCTTTTTTAAAAAATGGTTTTGAAAACTATTTTAATAATCATTTATATGTTTTCAAGAAAAATGGATTCGATATATTTTTGAATGGCCATTTAAATTTTTAATGAAATATGGATTTCAAAACATTTTAATGATTTATTTATATTTTTAAAAGAATTTTTAAGGAAAATGGTCTTCAAAACGTTTTACATATTTATTTATGATTTTTAAAATTATTTTAAAGTATGATATTTTTCAATACATTTACAATAAGTATTTTCATGTTTTCAAGTTATTTTCAACAAAATGATTTTCAAAGTGTTTTCATGTTTTATTTATATGTTTTTAATGTGTTTTTGAAGATAATGCTTTTTAAAAAGAAATGAATAATAAATTATATGTTTTCAAAAAAAATGTTTTTATATGATTTCTGTTCTTCCTTATATGTTTTAAAGGATATTTTAATGAAAATTATTATCAAATGATATTATGTATTAAAAAACGTTTTCAATGAAGAAATGATATTTTCCTTAAGAAATGTTTTTGAATAATATTTCCCAATTATTTTTCATATATGATGAAATCCATTAATTTTACTCATTCACTTCAATGAAATATTTTTAATGGTTCAATTCATATCTTTTCTATGAATTGGTTATGATTAATGTCCAGGTATTTATGAAAATAGTTTCCCTTTAATGAGTTTTATTATTATGAAATCCATTTCAATTTCAGGAGTTATATGTTTACGGAATCCTTTTCTCTATAAAAAATTTCAATTTTGGAAAAATGATTTGGAATAATGTATCTTTTTAATAGTTTATGATATGTTATCTTGTTTTTGATACACCTTTAATTTCATTGGTTAATATATGATTTTTTAAGATTTTGTGTCACATTTATGTCTGATTTGACTATGAGATGGGTGAGACCTATATCTCCATAAAATTAATTGGTTAAAGATTAATATCTCATTAGATATAATAATATCGTATTTAGAGTAAACATTGACAACTAAGATGGCCCTGGGAGTGAACCATGACTACCAAGATGGTATAATGGGTGAAATCATGACGTTATGATGTCTATGGGAGTGAAACATTACCACCTAGATGATATGTGGAGTGGAATCATGCTAGTAATATGGATGTGGGTGTCAACCATGACTACCATGATGGTATGGGGTTTTAGCCAATATTACCAAGATTTTCTTGGTAGTAATTACTTTTCTACTATGGAAATGATAATATATTCTTATGTGTTTAACAAAATTCCATGTTTTTTTCGTTGTTATGCTTTCTTGGATTATGTTATTTATTTACATATGACTCATGTATTATGAACTAAAATTATTTATACGATGATTCATGTACATGATCTTTGATATGAAGAAAATTATCTAATAGTTTCTTGACCATTTTCTCAAACCATTATTCTCATGATTATTCTTACATATGACCCCTATTTACCCTTACTAATCATTTGAGATCGCCCCTTTCTTATATCTTCTTTAACCATGTTATTAATAATGGTTTTATGTAGATGTTATAAATTTGGATATCTTTATGGGTGATTTTGAAGATCATTCACCATGATAGAATATTTTTTATCCAAGATTAGAAAGGAAATAAACAATTACGGTCATCAAGAATATTTTTTGTAATGTTTTGAATATACGTCTAAAATGATGTAATATCCATGTATTTTAAGAATGTGATTATTTAGTTGTTTTCAATGCAAATGTTTTAGTAAACCTTTTGAAACTAGGATTAGTTAACATAATGAGATCCCTAGGTATATTTATAAGGACTTTCTAGGGATTCCTCTAAGGATAAGTAATTGGAGGAGTCAACGTTTAGGAAAATGCTGTGGAATTTTTCTAAAGGGTATAGTGAGTGGTTTCCATGAAATATATCCTTGTATAGATCCTATAAGATGATTTTGATTCAGTGTAACTTTACCTAGGGGTAATAAAAATGACAATATTTTTAGAGAATAAGTGGGAGAAATATGGTAAATTACAATGTCCCTTATTGCACACCTGGTTTTAACCACCTAGGAGATATGGTTTGGAAAATCACAAACTATTCACAGACTATCGTGAAGGATTATGATATAAGTTAGATATTAATAACATAGGATGAACCTAGGATATTGTATATTAAGGATGGTTTCATTATTTATAAATCCCCAAAGTAAATATTTTCATTACTATAATGTTTTCTACTATAATAAGTAATGCTCACACAATGCTTATGGTTTTAGTCCATGGTTGGAATCAGATGGAACGAGAAAAATATTCAATGTGATGGACAATTTTTGAGTGATTAGAAAAGTGGGATGATAATTGGAGTTAAATATGTTGTTATCATTCCAAATCAGTTTTCACGGAACATGATTAACAACATGTACCTTAACCAACTATAGGACTCACTGAGGAAGAGAATGAAATAGTTTTCTAAGAGTTTGGGTAATGGATACCATGGATGAAAGAAGGTTTATTTCCCATAGTTTCAAGAGTGTGTAAATCATTAGGAAAGAAAATTTCATAGAGGAATAATATTATGTTTCTACTGTGGAAAAGAAGGACCCAAATCAAGTTACCTAAATGAAAAAATGACGAGTTTGGTTTTTAAAATGGATGAGAATATTGGTATCCCTATGTTAGTATCAAAGGTTAAGTTTTCTATGAGTATAATAAGTTTTCATTATGAAACTCAATATCTCAATAGGAATGATCATGATAAAAATAAACAAGGTGATGCGAATAATGGTTTCACTAAATATGATGAAGAGAATACAAATGAAATTTGTAATAGAAGAGGTATTATGTAATAAAATGTGGTATAATTTTTAATGGATTAAGGATGAACTAATCTATGTCGTGAAGTATTTTTTCAAAAAAATTATGACTGATTATCTATACAAGTATTGTTCTAATTATGTTCTGTGATCAGTATTTACAGGTTTATATCGAATGTTTCCAATACTCCCTGGTGGTTATTTAATTAAAAGGTGATATTTTGATATTGGTAATGTAATCCTGAATAATATCTTTATCTTAAGATAATGATTTTCTGGATAATGATATGTGTGTTATGAATAAGTAAATTTGATAGTATGGATTACCCTAGAACTAATTATTGAAAAACTTTTCTATGTCATCCAGGATGATGTTTGGATCATTTATTATTTGATTAATATATCAAATATACTTTGGAATAATGAATGATTCAAATTTTCCAAAAGGATTTATGGTAATTCAGTTTATTACCATGTTCCATGAAAATATACCTCAAGGTTATTCACATATTTGGAATTTGACAACCACGAGATACTCTGTGATATATTGGGGATCAATTTTAAGCTAGTTTCCTGACATAAATTCTATGAATTTGGATTTTCATCTTTTAAAAGGGTTATGAGGTTATCTATTCATGAGAAATTTATATTAAACATTAGAAGAACTATTTTTGAACATATTTTGTATTGATAAACATGGTTAAAAATATAGATTGGGATTATCCTTATTTCTAGGATGTACATCATATTTTGAAAATCATATTATACTAGTTTTATAAAAGGAAATCATGTTTTTTGGGTGAAAATTTATCAATTTGGGAAAGGATGTGGGTCTTGAACGCATGAACTAAGGACGTTAAGGGTTTCATACCAACCACCGGCCATCATTATGTCCAAGTTAATGTGTAATTATATTTGATAAATTACTATTCATGATGAAAGAGTAGTGCTACTTTAATGTTTATAGATTAATGTATTAACCATATTTATTTTTATGAATATATATAATTATTTGTACTATTCATAATTTTATGGGCCTTATGATATACTAAAAGTGTATTTTAGAACTTCTATCAGCAATGTTAAGTTTTGGATTTACATTACATTATGTAGTGGATGAATTTGAAATTTATAAAATAATAACTAAAGAATGAAATTTTTTGAATAGGAATATATCAAGTATGTATGTATTAATGTATTCTTGGTTAATAAAAAAATTACTAATGATTATGATAATGTTAAAAATAAAATGTTTTCATCTAATACCTTAATTTTGGTTGACCCAATGGCCCTTTAAATCATCACATATTTATGACTATGAGCCCCAAAATGTTTCTTTGACCATTAAATTGTTTATGATTGATTCCATCAACCCCTCCCTATAAACATTTAAAAATTTCATCAATGTATGATCAACACTCCCAACCTATGATCTAATATTGGAAATCTGATTATATGGTACATGGTTAACTGTTATAGTTCTATATTTCTATCTTTAAAGAAAGATTTTGTTTTCAATTTTATATTTTGGGTGTCTATGATTGTAATATTCATGTATTAAACCGTCGATAAATGAAATTATTTTTGAGGGGGGGATCCATTTTATGGGTGGTATAATATAACTCCCTGAGAGTTTTTTTAAATTAATTTATCTTTTGTGATATTTTTTATTTCATGAATTATTTAAGATAATTCATTTTATATTAAATAACCATATTTTGATTAAATTATATGTAACACCATGTTAACCATTCACTAAATTCAATATATATTTGGAATGATCTACAAGGAAGACCTTTGTTATATTTTGTTATTCTTGACAATTACTTTCCCCAATGACATGAGTAACCCACAAGAGTAGGAGATTCTAAGCGGTATCTCCTTGTTTCTCAACCTACCCTTTCTCCTCGGTGGCATCTCAGAGTGGGGGAGGCTATTGCATGGCCCATTGTCATTATCTCACCCATAATTCACTTCTTGTGCTTCTTTTATCCTTTTTCCATCATCGACAACAACCTCTATGATCGCTCGGGTACATTTTCTCTAATTTTGGTATCACCATCGTCTTTGGTTGGCTATGGTCGTATGCCTCATCGATGGTGCTAGTGCTCGGAGCCCTCTTCCTCCCTTTCCTAGATCTAGTCTCTCGTTCTTATACACCCCTCCAAGGTGGATCAGGAGTGGTGACAATTACAAGATTTTGGGATGTGTGGTTCATCGGCCGTCAGCAATCCTAGCGTAGCCCATCAACTAATGTGTTTTTGCAACATCAATATCTCGGTGATGATTCCTATCATTCGAGTTATCTTCAACGACGAGTTGATAATAGTCATGTATTGATGATGTTGTTTCATCTGTGATGGTGGATTGATATAGCTGTGAGTTCCGGTTATGGTTTTTCTGGTTTTCTTGATTGTTCTGTGTTTGTTCCTCAAGACAGTTCTACAGTTGAAGATGTCTCCATGATGTTGACGATGGTCTTCTGATGGGGATGATTAAGATATGGTTTTTGGATGATGGAAAGGGTGAAGGTTTTTATGTTGTTTGATTTTTTTGAAGGGATAGCCTACAGGTTCTAACCACTGATGTGTGACGAAGGTGATGATGACGTTGATGAGATGGGTTGATGTCGGGTGCATGGCTCAGGGAGGCTCATTGAACTAGGATGTGTGTTTCAAGGTGTCCTATGAGAATATGAATTTTATGTGGATGTGGATTTCATCTTTTCTGTCATTTAATTTTGGTGATTTGGTAATATATTGTATGGCCATGTTCCCTCTCACCCAAAAATGTCTTTTGAAAATCAAATAAAAATATAATTTTTATTCAAAAACTCACAAGAGTTAGGTTTTCTGAACAATAATATATTGTTAAAATATGATTATTTAATATAATAATATAAAACCATGATATTAAATAAGAGGATATGATTATTATTAAAAATCTTTTAAAATATATGGTTTACCCAATATAACATTAAATCATATGATACCAATAAATTATAAATGAATCTGGAACCTATTGAATATTAATGGAAAAATTATTATAGTCACAAATCTCTTTTACCATAATATATTAAATTTTTATTTATTTCCCGAAATTCACTTAGTCAAAAATTCTTTCAACATGAAAATATCATGGGTTATGTTACATGAAACAACAACTTGTCATATGACATGGTGTACATTACATGCAACATTGACTTGACATTAAACACATAGAACACTAAGTTTGATGATAATATCTTTTTTATATAATTATTTAAATTAGATAATTATAACATATAAAATAAAATTAGTTATAGGAGTAGTTATTAATACTTTTCAAATATTTATTATAATTTCTTTATTTAAATTAAACTTATTTATAATAAATGATATGATATTTGGAAAAGTAATTTTATGTTAAAAATCACATGTTCTTGAATGAACTGGTTTTAATAATAAAAATATTATTAGACACATTTTAAAATTTAATTTTATATAATAAACCTAATTTTTCAATTCAAAAACAAAAAAAAATTAACCTGCTGCGAATTTATGGGATTTTCATTAAAAACTTCATTTTTGAAGAACTGTGAAAATAGACCTTTTTATTTAAAAATTGCATTATATATTAATTAATTATTAATGGTTATTGATTTTATATTTTTTAGGTAAAAATAGATAAATATTACATCTATAAATAAAATTTAATTCATTAGAGTCATGTTCACATTGAAATTGAATACAAAATAATAACAAACATTGGAACATTTTTCTACATTAAAACCCCATTATCTCTTATAGTATATGGGATTAGCATTAATCATAATTTTTAAAATTTTATAATTTGAATTTTGGAAATATTGAAATTAAACATTGTATTCAGTATAATATTTAGATTCTAATATACCAATATTAATTTTTAACAAAAAGATTCGTAAAAGTGACTAAAATTAATCAGAGCGCTTAAGGCCAAATTTAACTTAATTCAGGACAATCCGTAATATTAAGGGACCTAATTATATAAAAATGTTTACAACACACATTTTATTTCAATATTTGGTCCATACACCTTCCATTATTTAGGGGATTGATTTTTATTTCCCTTTTACGTAAAAACATGTTCACACCTGAATATTCTCTAAAACATCCAATTCAGTCCATTTCCTTACCCACAAAAAACCACCACCTATCAAAATTCCTCACAAATCTTAAACATCAATTTTTTTCCCAATAACTGCCCATTGAAATTCAAATAAATCCCCCTTCTTCCTATAATCCATCCCTTGGTAATAAGTCAAACCAATTAATCCTTTGGGACAAACCACAAGGTGTTACCCGATTAAGAGTTAACATCTTCACTGGAGTCCTTCCTTTTTTTCCCTTCTTCACACATCCAACTCTATTTATTACATGATCACATAAACAAATTATTATTCTAAATACACTATGAAATATTTATATTAAAGTATCTACATTTAATTACACACACCTTCATTAAATTTGTAACGAACATATTGTTTCGGTTTACAACAAACTGCTACATTAGGAAATGATGACCGTTCATCTCTCCATTACCTAGGTTGGAAATTATTATGGAAAGTCTATTTATATATTATATATATTATATTTATAATTTATTTATTATTACTTAATTTTTATTTGGAACAATCTTATTTTCTTTCTATCTTATGTTAATACGATAATATCAATTCATGAAGTGTGGTCTACCGCCCATTCAAAGTGATATGATTCGTTTATAGAGTACATGTATTTTACTAAATAAGGTTTTAGTTAATATAAATGATATATATGATATAATAAAATTAATTTAATAATGATATATATATATATATATACTTCATATCTCTCAACACAACAATTAAACTGAAATATCATTCATGCATGTATACGGCCTACACTGTAGCAGGTACTGTTGCAGTGGCGGCACTGTAGCAGCGGAAGCACTGTAGCGGTGGAGGGACTGTTGCAGATACTGTAGCGGTGTTGGTACTTTAGCATGTATTGTAGCAATAAGGGTACTATATAAGTACTGTTTCACCGAGGGGTTCTTTTGGCCATTCAAATGGGCTTTCAAGCCTGGTAGTCAGGCCACTTGGCATTGGGCCTTCAGGCTTGTAATGGGTCTCCCTCTACCAAGTCTAAAGAGGTCTTTGCTTTCAAATTAATAAATTGAGGCTTCGGCCCCATCCTTAAAAAAAACATATTCTGTATATAAATGATTTTAAATCATTTTTTACAAAACATAATAATTATATATGTATTATCACAAACAAGATTACAAATTATGTCACATATGAAAAAAAAACTATTAACCGATGTTAAACCTTTACATTGGATGGTTAACAAGCGGGTAATATATGGTCATAATAAAACTGTATATGATATTATATATAATAATATGCCACTTTAAAATATTTAGAATAAGATTATAATTATTTTATAGGTTTATTTAATGAGTACGATTAGAGTCATGAGACAATGTTAGGGTATTTCTTCTAACTTTTTATTTCCATGAGATACATTCAATGTTCGCCACTCATTTATGTGATGCATATATTTCACATGATTATATGAAATTATTATTATAAATAAATATATGAGTATTTACATATCCATTTTATTATCTATCTTTCAAGGTTTTTTCATTTCAAAAGTTATTAAATCTTTAAAACAAATTTGTCTTAATTTTGTTTGAGGCTAATGTTTTATTATGAACTTAAATTATTTTGTTGAGGTATAAATACATAATTTATAAATGTTATAGAAATAACCTCATTATTTTAATTAAATATTATCCTTAATTTAATTTTCTTTTGTTACATGAAGAGTATGTTCCCATGTTAGAAACTGATAAGAGTTTATTGAAACAATCTCATCACTTTTGAAGACTCTCTATGTTTATTAAACCATTGCTGAATTATAATGTTCCATATCTCAGTACATTCATGAATATTCCTATAATATGTTTTTAAATTATATAATCATGTAGTGTTACCATATTCTATTTTGTTGGAACATAATATAGTTAAGAAACTATTTTAAAAAAACCAGGCATTACCCTATCATCGAACAAAAATATGTGTTCCTTCAAAACCATGATTTCTAAAAAAGGTTTCCATGAATATTATATTAATATTTTATGATAATTAAAATTATGTTTAACCATTTTTATCTTCTACCAATTTTTTCAATGGAATATATATTTTTTAAATAAAAATAAAAAAAATTATAGTTTTTACCATGAAAAAGGACTATTCTTTTTTACATCGTACGACATACACCTATTTATCAACAATCAATCATTTAAAGAATTATTTTCATGTTTAATGGTTTTTTTGAAAAATAATGATAAGTAATTTTCAATGAAAATGGTTTTAAAAACGTTGTAAATAATCATTCATAAGTTTTGAAGAAAAATTGATTTCAGAATGTTTTCAATGCTCATCCTTTTTTTCAAGGAAAATGGATTTCAAAATGTTTTCAATAATTATTATTTCGTTTTCAAAGCATTTTCAATGAAAATTTACTTCAAAATTTTTTAAATATTTATTTATACGTTTCAAAGTATTTTCATGGAAAATAGTTTGAAAATTTTCTTTATGTACAATTCATAAGGTTTTAAAGTATTTTCTACCATATGATTTTCAAATCATTTTCAAGATTTCATTTTAATTTATCAATGTGTTTTCTAAGAACAATTTTTTTCATTTTTATGCCTATTTTATATGTTTTCATTGAAAAATGGTTTTCAAATGATTTATAATCTTCTTTATATTTTCTAAATGTATTTTTTAGGAAAATTATTATCAAATGGTTTTATGTATTAAAAATAATTTTTCAAAGAGGAAATGATAATTTCTTCAAGATATGTTTTTGAATGAAATTTCATGATTATTTTCCATCTAAGAATATATATATTGATGTTACTCATGTCCTTCTTTTAAAATATCTAATGTTACATTAATATTATTTCTATGAAGAAGTTATTCTTAATTTCATGGTCTTTATGAAACCCTTTTTCATTCATGGGGTTTAGTTTTATAAAATCCTTACCTATTTAACGGGTTATATGATTATGAAATCTATTTCACTTTCACATGTTTTGATTTTGATAAAATGCTTACGAAACATTTAGTTTTTCCATAGTTAGTGTTATGTTTACATGTTGATGATACCCATTTAATTTCTTGGGATATGATATGACTGTTTATTATTTTTTGTGACACATGTTTATAGGATTTCACTATGAGACGGGTGTGACCTATATATCCCACTAATTAATTGTGTAAATATTTATATCTAATGACATAATATAAGATGTTCATGGGTGTAGTCCTTCACTACAAACATGGCCTTAGGAGTGAACCATGACTACCAATTTGGTATCACGATTGAAATCATGCTACTATATTAGTCGTGGGAGTGAACCGTGAGTACAAAGACGGAATGAGGAGTGAAATCATGCTACTAAGATTTCCAATGGAGTGAACCATGACTACTCAAATGGTATGGGGATTGAACCTATAATAAAAATATGGTCATGGAATAAATTCCATGGAAATTATAGAAATAATATTATAAGATTTTCTGTCCACATCAATTCCATGTTTTATTCATATGTTATGCTTTCATGAATTATTTTATTTATTTAATTATGACTCATTTATTATGAACAACCATTATTTATGCCATGATTCAGGTATATTATATTTTATATTAAGGGTATGATCATATAATTTAATGACCATGTTATCATACCATTATGGTCATGATTATTCATACATATCTCCCCTTATTACCCTTACTCATAATTTGAGATCACCACTTCTTTATTTTTACTTTCATGAGGTTATGAAAACTGGTTTTAGGATGATGTAATAAATATGAAGATCTTTATGGGAGATGTTGAAATTATTTCAGCAGGATAGTAGATTTTGTATCCATGTTTCCAATGACACTAAATGATTACATTCCTTAGGCATTTATTTTTTTAATGTACTAAATGTTCAAATAAAATAATGTTATTTAAATGTATTTTATGTCGGGTTTTCTATATGTATACTTTTTTTAACTTTGGATTATGTACATTATTTTTTCATATTATATTCTTTCATGTGGAGGTGTCTCAAAATATCCATATCGTTCCAACCATTTAATGGGTTTTCATTAGGGTTGAAACTATCATTCATATAAGATGTACCTTGAAATTTATAAGAAAAATATTTTACAATATTTTTTGAACACTTCATCTCATTATATTGAAAATATTCAACAATAACCATTATTGGTATATTGAATACTTATATTTCCATTTTGAATTGAAGTTGATATTTTACACATATGGCTTGTATCTTTAAAATATATCACTATTTCTATGTATATAATTCTTTATTATCATGAACCTTTTTTATTTATAAAAAAAAAATTTCTTTTAAACATATCATAAAATATAAAAATGTTGTGTAGCTCATAATGATTCAAATAATACCATTCATCTGGGAATGAAAAATATAAATCAAATTTATATAGAAAAGTACATATTAATTTTTTAATGATGATAGATTCTTCTAGACTCCCACCAAAACCCTGAATGTTTCTCACAATCTCGCTGACCCTTGTATGATATTCATTGATATTCTCATTATAATTCCTCTTTATATCTCAAAATAAGATCATCCAATCATGTGACATGGTATATTTAAAATTCATATTACCACCATTACTAATTTTTAATTTTTCAAATATTTCATTTTATGTTTTAAGATCAATGAACTTGGTATATCCATTTCTAGACGAAGACAATACGATTTAAAATTTTTCAATTAAATATAACTATATACATATATTTTCATCATGGGACATCAAAAAAAAATCATTAATCGGAGATATTCCATATAATTTCATATCTCCCATCTATAGGGAATGTGATGGGACATTTGGTAGAACCATATTCTCAATATTGTGATAATTAACCCATTCAAATATGGGAACTCATCATCATTTTAGTAAGTTAATATTTTCAATAACTGAAAATTTTTCATGGATCTTTAGAGAGAAAAATTATTTTAATAACTCTTGTAGTTACCAAGGATGAGATAACCACTAGGGGTGGGGTGAATCAGTGGTCTTATTTTTTGAATTAACCCAATTTTGAATTCAACATCTTGAACCTATTACATCTTTTGATCGAAATAATATTATCTCTGAGTCTCAATTCATATGAAGTAATAATAAGATGTTAAAGAAAAATTGATATTTACGAGGGCTAGCATAAAATAATAATCATTACCATGTTAGTAATATATGCTTATCCCTCAATGGTAGAACATGGTTATAGATGACATACATAGTTATCTAGGAAATGGTTTTGCACCCTAGTTATAACCTCATTTTGTTTTCATCCATGGATTGAAACACCCTAAATAAGATTTTGTAGCTTTAATATAAGATGGTACAAGATATTAATGGAAAATAATTATAGATAAAAAATTATATTTATGTAAAATATTCATGTACATTAGTAGAGACAATGGTCTTGAAACTCTTATCTGGATCATAAGTAATATTGGATCACCGTTTCCTTGACCCTCACAATTTCAAATATTATATATGTTAATAGAGTTTTCAAAAAATTCATGATCCGTTTTCATACAAATATGTTAAAAAATCATGATATACATTATTTCATCATCTTGAAAAATATATTTAAAAATGTGTTTTGTAAAATTTAAATATAAATTTATTTTTGAGAAATACTTTTTTTTGTAAATTTTAATTTTATCAATGAATCAAAAATATTCATCATGAAATATGTATAATAATTTTCATCTTTAATCTAGAATCACTATTCATTTAATGCAACATGAATCAATTTTCATGTATCCTGATATTATAAATATAAATCTTACGTTAATTGAATCAAAAAATTTAATCAATAATTTATCTTTATTAACATGGTTATTATTTCATTATTTGAACACCATAATAAATAATTTTTTGTACACATGTGATTTTATTTTTTTATACATGGCATGTTCAATACTCTACGTGGCATGAAAATAACAATGACCTCCTCAAATGAATTTTTATTTTTATATAACACAATATCATTCATCATGCATAATTTATTTCTTTTAATAGTTATACACTTAATATAAATATATATTTACACATGAAATAATAAAACATGTATTCATTCATATGTTATGTATTTCATTATCCAAATTTTTCACATAGTTTATCTATTTGAAAAAAATTCATGAAAAGATATACGAATAATTTTTTATCACTTCAAAAGTTTCCTATATTTTCCAGTTCATCGATTGCATGAATTCTTTATTTTATAATTAGAAAAATTGTCCTCATATGATGTATTATTTATTTCATAAATTTAGTCTATTTATAATTAAAAAAAATTCATGACATTCAAATATTTTTCATAACCATTATATTTACAAGAACAAAACAAAAAAGGCTTGTATGTGTCTTGGAACATTATCCCCAAGCTTCTCACATTATCATTATTGTTGAGTATAATGATCAAATAATCAATCATGATATATAATTAATTTAATAGTTCAAAAAGGAATAATCACATTATATTTTGAGTAAAAAAACTCACAGTATATTGTGTTATAAACATAGTAATCATATGAATAATATTCCATGATGGAGAAAATATATGTACCCTTTATTCACTACATTGTTTTCAAAAATGATTCATCATTATGAATGATCCGTTAACAATTGAATGATAGAATAAATTTATTCATTGAATATCCAGTAATCTCATTGACGAATAATGTTTAAAAAATCTCCATATATGGTTGCATTTAATAAATTCCATGAAAATTGATTGTCTTTAAGAATACATTAACTTGATAGTATATATGTAGATGAATAATTCACAAGATGTGAAACTTGTATAGTTGGTCATCAATTCAGCGAGATTTAACATAGAAGAAGACAAAATTAGATCAAATACGGGATGTCTATATATTTTTTTAATTTCATTAATGACATAGGGACAATTGAAAATGAATGATGTATCCCACATTAAATTTACATATCACATTAAATCATATTATTATTATTTTTCTCTCTAATGATCCCTAAAATTTGAAATTGTGGTTGGCTCTGTGATCCACCCCACAAACCACTCATATTTTTGTGTCTCCCAACACACTGGATCCTCCATATCATGTGTGTGATATGTTTATTCTATGGCTACCTGTACTGGACCACTCATTCCACTATTCTCCATACAACCAATGTTTTATACAGTTGGAAATTTTACATGTGGTTAATCATATCTTCAACAGGTATGGTTAAGTAAACCCTTTTTATTACTATGAGATGTTCAATTTTTTACTATATCTATGATAATGATCCATGAATATTTCGATATCATATATATCCATCAAAAATATGATTCTACCATATAATTTTCCTCATGAAAAAATATTAATATTTTCCATGGTATTAAATTTATCTACTTATAAAAGGAAATGAAATTAGCAATAATAGTTAAAATCATTACCACTTAATTTATATAAAAAAATTGTTACCTTAGAAATTTAAAACATGCCTTCACGAATTTAAAATAGATTACATGTCTCATTAGGTATTATTACACATTGTTATAGACTTCTCCGAATAACATCTTATATCAAGCTACTTGAAAAATCATTTTTAATAAAAACATAAACCCCTCACATAATATATATATTTTTAAGTATTCGTTATCAATAATTTTTTCCGGAGGCTTTTCATGATTCAATTACTATGTTCCAAAAAATCATAAACTCCCCTAAGAAATATTTAACCAATGAATAAAATTTAAATATCTACAGGTTAAAATGAGTATAGATGTAATCAAGAAATTTATAGAGATTCCATCCGAGGGATCATTCATTATAGCGTTCTCCACCACTACATTTATTTTTTATCGGTTTATCAAGTGGTTATTGTTATTATTAGTGGAATCTTGTGACCCATGTTTAAAATCATGATTAACATGTGGACATGATCAACAGAATTTAAATGTTATTATGGATACTACAAATGGAAATATTTTATATCTCTTTTATTTCCGGGGTCATTATACCCAATTTTAAAGGGGGAGAATATGATTGAATTCACTAATTCATTGCGTAGAGAAAATTATTCTCTTTCATTTATAGACTGTCATTGAATGTTTTATAATTCGACCATCGCCACCACTACCACCTATCGATGTATCATAAAGATTATCTAAGAAGGATCTCTATATTAATCGTAGGGAATTTTCCTTCATTATCAAATAATGAATCAATTGTACTATTCATACTCTAACAAGTTGAGTGATAGTGAGTGAATAACTCATAAAAATTATAGCAACTGGGATACAGTGATACGAGTGACTTGGTGTCACATTACCACTAAAGGATAGTCAATGATCAGTAAAAATACACTTACACAACTAATAGAGTATATGCGATAATGAACTACCATTACTTAAAAGGGATTTACCTCAATAGAAATTTCATGAAATTACCCATCCTTAACCACTATTATATCACATTGGGATCTCATAATAGGATCATGATAAAACTAAACAAACATTTTTAAATAGTGAGATATGGTTTCAGTGACATCCATATCTTGAGAATGGAATCATGATTTCTAGTCATGAATGCTTCATATAAGAATATGTTACTAGATATTGTAGTTTTATCCACTAGTATGTAAACAGGTGATGGTGTTTTGGATGCATATTTCTGATATCCAAGGGTGGAAAACAATAAGTAATCATACTGACCCATTGCAATGGAACCCAAAAAGGGAGATACATCTTCAATGATCATGGGTTTTACGAAAAAAATATTATTTGCATCACCATTGGTTGTTTCAATGGAATATTATTGGTTCTATTTTATGAACAATTCTCATCAAAATGTAATGTAACCCAACATCAATATGAAAAAGACCTAATGCATGTTCATGATTTCTATGGTCTTTCAAAAAGAACAGATGGAATCAAACATGGGAATTGATAATAATATAACAGAATATTAATATAATCCTACAAATGGACTCTAATTAAGAATCCAACACGAATTATTCTTATATTGAATACTAATGGAATACTAAAAAATCAGTACCTTATATAATCAAAATATACAACATAAAAAATAATAATAAACTATAAAATATTAAATGAAAATTACCAATAAAATACAATTATTTTATAAAATATTTAAAATATTCAATTACGAATAAAATTAAAAAGTAAGTATCTCGAGGGTGATACAACATATTCGACAAAATATTTGAGGAATCCATATCAAAGTTGAATCCATGTCACCATTTTGAATCTACCCCATTGACATTCCAATGGGGAGTAATAAAATTTTCAAATGTATTTTAAAAATGTGTCACCAGATTACATCATGGAGACAACATACCCATCAATTTTAAAAAATATTATTTCATAAAATTAATTTAAGGATACCACTAATTTTTTATTTGGCTAATTTCATAAAATATAACAAAAACACTAGTTTGAAAATAATGACTAAAAATAATTTTTAATATTTGGAAATGAAAAACACTTGATAGTTTTATTTTATGCTTTCCTAGCCATTTCAACAACCTGAATCATGTATTCAATTATTTTTTATATATTAAACACTATAAAATAATGGTGAATCAATAGGTGTAATATAATTTTCAAATTTTTTTCTACAAACATATTATCAAATAGAGATATACCACCCCCATTTAGTATGAAATTGTTTTCACACTCAAATAAATGATAAAAAAGTGAAACAATAAAGATGTAAAACCAATGAAATAATGAATGAATTTGTAAAAATAATATCATTTATAACATTTTAACTATAAAACTCACCCATTAACAAACCAACACATCACTATTCAGAAAATCCCATAAGCAAGGGACACACATGTGGAAATGCTTATAATTAAATATTAATATATAATTCACATCATATAGAAAACTTATAGGGGATAATAAGTTATTTTTAAGACATTATTATATATATCAAACCACTTATAGGTCTTAGTGTCCAATAAATTCCCCCAAGTCATTCTCAATAATCCTTATGAGGGGTACACCACATTTGTCATAAATATAATCAAATATGGGTAACTTCTAAGTGGATAATGTGAAGCAGAGTCACCCCTTTATCTTTATTTAACAAGTATTTACATTATATTCCCTATGAAACCAACTAAAATAGTTGTGCCAAATTTATCATATATCAATAACCATTCAAAATCATAGAATAAGGAAACATAAAAGAAGTTAACTTTGTATCCCACCTCCAATAATGCTTTAGAAATGTTCCCCTTAACATACACACACACACATCAATCAAAATACCCACGTGTCATTAACTCACATACACATAAATAATAGATGAATAGTGGGGCTCAATGAGGGTGTATCTCGTATAAATTCTAATTAATTTTTGATAATTTTGAAAAAAGTAATTTAATTTAAATGAATAACAATGCACATTAAATTAATTTTTTTAAATTTTTTAAAAGGTGAAACAATTTCACTAAGTTGCGGAAAACATTAATAAATAATCAAAATGAAAAAATACAGTTTATAAATATATTTTATAAAAGATATTCACCCATTATAAAATCAAAATATTACTGAACAATGAAACACCCATATTTTTAAAATATAAACGGTTTAAATCACCATGCGTAGGTTATTCCATATAGAAAAAACCCTTATTATATTTATAAAAAACCATTACTATGCAATAATTTATTATTTTAATGAACATGTAGTTAATGTTTAAAAATTCCCTCGATGAAAAAATGGGGATCTATGGAATGTAATGGTAAATATTAATATAAAAATCATTAATAAATTTCATCTTACAAAAATATCTAGGTAAAATGATTTAATTTAGCAATAACCCATGAATCTATCAAATAAACGGAATTAAATTAATAAACATACATTATTGGATCATATCATGACACCTTTAATGAATACCACGTGAATATATTTGTATTTGAAACCCATAATCCTTAGAAAAAAATACCAAATATAAGAAATATCTTAAATTCTACACAGACGTCATGGAAGCTAGGGTTAGAGGAGAGGATGTAATGAACTATTAATGAAAGAAAAAGTTGTCGGTGAAAGGGAAATACTTATAATCCCTTTAAATATATTTTGAAATCATAAATAAATCACTATTAAATGTCGGAAAAGGGATAAAATTGGGTATAGGAGGAACATCATACAACCTCATCAAAGTGGGGAATCAAATAGAGAAAAAACATTTAAAGTTGAAAAAAGATAAAATAATTCCCATTTTTCTGGTGGGTTTAAATATTTCCCAACATTTTTTAATAAAACTTTTAGAAACTATTAAAATAACCAGAATCATAATAATAAAATTTTTTATAACTTTAGAGAAGGATTATAGAAAAATGAGGAAATAGTGTTCCCTGAAAAAAATTAATAATTTAAAAAAAAGGTGTGAAACACCTATAATATTAGTGTAAAATAAATATAATAAATAAATAATCATATTAGTAAAATTTTTGTTTCACAATTTTCCACCCCATTCCTCTCTCTTCCCCTGAAATGTTATTGAAAATCAAAAATGAGGATAAAAATAACTCATCTAAACCCCATAAAGAATTTATCATTAAATCACAATAAACTAAACCCAAATATGATCATCTAATCACCCAAGGTAACAATTCTAGTCATTTATTATACTCACTGGTTAATATAACATATAGAATTTCAAAAAAATAAATAAATATTCATCTCTATGGTTATCAAAGAATTTGGAAATAGAGAAACCTCGTAACTCATATATACAATTCAAACCTCGATTCAACATTAACAATAAAATCCCAAAATTAACCATGAAAAAATTACTTTTTATAAATAAAACATCCCCTATTCAAATACCTACAATATTCCTTTTTTAAAGAAATCTCTACTTGAATGGGACTTCACATGTTTACATTTAACAATTATCCCAACTATTTATTGTTCACATAATGATAAAAAATGTACCCTAATATTCCATTACAGTCAAATATAATTCCATAAAAACCCATCCACATAATAATGGTGGAAAAAATTGAGCTTTCATTAGGAGTCATCAAAGAGAAAATCAAACAAATAATTTCCTCAAAATAGTTATAAACAAAAGAATCCTTCAAATATATATGGGTATTAGATTGACAATTCAACATTCCCTTATATGGAAAATAAATGTGTTACAATAAGGATGAATAATTACCTTCATTAATAAAAATTATGTAACTCCAAAATAATTAATCAACTCCAGATATAAGAATTGAATCAATACTTTAGACTATAAAATAGACTTATGTCAGGTCAAATAGTTTTTTCTGACACAGATATATCTTAAAAAGACCTCTTAAAATGATATTGATTTATAAAAATATGATATATATTTAGAACGATTATAAAACAAGGATTATAGTTCCTAGGTTTCATATTCTAGAATCCTAACATCAACCTAATTATAATAATGGGGTGGAAACTAGTTGAGGTGGTAGTTACCCATTTACACTATATCATTACATCAATTATTATAGCTTTAACTTATTATTTTATTGATCACCCATACTAATTCCAAAAGGATATTGTGAACCTATCTATATAATCTATCCTATAAGAATCAATTTAATGATAATGAACTTATTATCCACTTCGAATTATAATATTAACTCAAATATGTACATCAATATATGATATTGGGTTGGGAAACCCCTATAAATAAAGGATAATTGTTTATATCATTAGTGAATAGATTATATATGGAATGTATAAATATATATAATAGGTTATCATATTCCATTACTTAATTCCCAACATTGACCTCTAGTGGTAAAGCTTGGAAGTGTGTTTTTGTTCATCTATGTAATCTATGATTTAGTGGCTTCATGGGAACTAAGGTATTAAGTGGTAGTGTCAGTGATGTCAAGGATCTATTTTTTCATCCATTGTAAGAACCTAGATCTTCTTTTCAGGTATGTTTTTTTCTGGTGTTTTTGAGGAAAAATAGTATTTTTTGGGAAATTTCTTAAAAACATTCCATGTACTTTATGAGTACACGTCGTGTACTCAGTTTCCACAGGTATCCCAATGATGGCCATGTCATGACCATGCACACGACTATATGTGGTGACCTAGAGACTGCCTAATGTGGGGGCCAGTAAAGTACAGGTCGTGTACTTCTAAATTACACATCGTGTACTTTTTTTCATTAAACATGCCATAGGTACATCTAATGGAAAGAACTGTCTCCTTCTAGGTCTGGTTCAACCGAGAGAGACCGTACGACTACAGAATAACTCTAACCCCCCCGACCAAGCATCTATTCTCCGAATTGACTGTCGTCAATTGTGTTGGGATCGTCTTTGTAAACTCTTCCTTCTTCTAGAGCTTTGTTTCCGGATTCCTTCTCTTTGTCATGTTATCCTCAGTTAAAATTTGGGATCATTTTTGTAGATATATGGTTTTCATGGGTGATTTAAGGCTTGAGGTTCACAAATATCAATCCTACAACACCATGGTAGGTGGATTATTCCTTTCCATTGATAGTCTTTGAGTTATATGTTTAAAACTGCCCAATACCCTTGAACGGGGTATTCTGTTTTATGATTTTAGCCCTGTTGTTTTTGTGTTATCAATTTATTAATTATTAGATAGTAATTGAATGTGAATAGGGTTAATTACTATGCATTGTAAGTGTCTTCCCATGCACGGTTTTATGACCGGTTGGTCTTGCTTTCCTATTAGGATGTTGTTTGTTTCCTATGCCATGTATTGTTAGGATGGATTATTTGTTATCTGTATTGTTGTTTTGCGGTATACTGGTTAGCCAAGTAGTTCATGAGTTTTAGTTTGGCCAAATTGCAATTCTATTCTCGTTTGACTTACAAAGGGCTGTGAGAACCTGGTGTAGTAGACCATAGGGAGAATGAACTTATGGGCATCTCTAGAGTGTCTGTGAATTATTACGATGCAAGACCATAGGGGGAATTAACATATGTTATTTCTCAGAGTGTTTTTAGTTCCTCAACATGGCCCACAGGGGAAATGAGATGAATGTGCTTCCCAGAGCACCTGTTAGTTACCTATACGAGACTATTGGTGGAATTGAAGGCGAGTGATTCCCCAGAGAGTTAATACTAAAGCTGAACTAGAGGGGTTAGAATGTGACTACATCCCAAAGGGTTGATTGTGTTTTCTAGGTTGGACCCGAGGGGATTAGGCTATTATTAAATCCTAGATAGTTATCAATTTTCGATTATCTTCTTACATAATATATGGTGTTTGAATGCATTAAAACTGTTGGAATGGTTGTTGTTGATTACTTCATTGTTTACTGTATTTTTACTTGCTTATTTCCTTCTATATATTTTCACTAATTGTTAGGAATAGTTCTATGGGTGGTTTCCTACTAGGATTAGTCTCATACCTTATTTGGGACATGATTTTCAGACAAAAAATATTATATTTTTGCATGTATAGATAATGAAAAAAGTACGATTCTAAATCAAGTACATAATTGCTTTGGTGCATGATAGAATGGGACCAATCATAGGCTTGCGATGCAGTGGAGTTGTTTGCTATTTTATTGTACTTTGGTTTTGAACTGTATTTCAGAATTAGTACTTGTTTGGATACTTTCCTAGACTTATGTATCATGGATCATTATATATATGTGCTAAAAATCTTTAAATCTTTCAGTCATCTGCTGTTTACATTCGTATGGTATTGTTACTTCTTCCACTATTGATATCCTATTCTCTTCCACTATGATTCTCTGCCTATGAGGGCATAGTTTCCACACTATCATACCCAAGGCCCTCATTTCTAGTTTGTAGCCTTTGGAGTTAGGGGAAAGTTGGTTGAGGCCATGTGACCAACCGGGTACGGGGCACCTCTGGGCAGCTTCCCGAACTGAGACATTACAAAGTGGTATCAGAGGCGTTATTTTTTTCTTGATGTAACGTTTGGATCCTATAGTCAGAGATTTGATGGAAAGAGTTACATGGTAATATGTTGTGCTCTGGAGTAGTTAACCCATGTACATGGAAAAACTAATTTACATTGTTTATTGAAATTTTATTGTTTTGCAATAATATGGTTGATTTGATTTCACCATTGGGTGATTCATGTGATTTTTGTAGTTATTGTTGAAATTATTGAGGTTCTATTTTTGTTGCATCTCGATGAGGTGAGGGTATGTCATCTCATGAATCATAAGTGAACTTACTAGAAAACACATGTCATGCATTTTGGCCATGCCTTTTAGGATGCATTAGCGATTCCTTGTTGTTTTGATTGATGTTGTGCTAGATATGCATGCTGTTGTGATTGATGCCTTGATTAAATACTTGTGGTTTGATAGTGTATTGATTTTTTAAGTTTTTTTTTGAATTAATTCCAAACATTGGTTCTTGAGGTGTTATGGGCCCTCATGAATCGAAATTTGATGGATCATTGCCTTGTTTTTCTTGTATATGACATGTAAGAGATGCCAAGCTTTGATTCTAAGGGTGTATGGGACCTCACAAGTTTGAATTTGGAACATTAATGTTTGTTTTAGTTTTTTCTGGGCTTCAAGAGTAGTTAATGGGGCTTACTGTCCGAAATAATCCATAATACACACTGTGTGGTTTTGAATACACGCCATGTGTTCTTCTGTTCGGGGAGAAACTATTTTCTTACGTTTGCGTGGATTACTATATGTACACACAATGTAGTATCTTACCATGTCACTGGATGTGTGGGAATAGACATAGGGTTGTGAGAATTTTGGTGGGACATGTCGTGTATCGGATGTACACGCTGTGTGTTTAGACCATGTGCATGCCTGTGTGACTAATGACACTGATGGATAAAAAAACTCAAGCATACACATCGTGACAGTCTTGAACATGCCGTGTAGAGTATCCATAGAATCTGGTTGTGTGTCTAACAACATAGGTCAGTTAGTACATGCCTTGTCCATCTAGAACACGTAGATTAGTGTGAGCCATGTATCCGGTCATTTCACTAAAATCACGTGTTGGTGAAGCTCATATAGTACACGATTTGTCTTGCACAAGAACGCTGTGTAGTATTGTTCTAGGAGAACCATGTAGATAAGTCGTGTATAAGGGATCGGGTAGGGCAAGAAGATACAATTGCACTCCATGTGTTAGGACAACATGCCATATGTTTGGGGTGTAAAACGACCTGTTTTGGCAGATATACATGCCCATGTGAAAGGCTTAAGGGAACACGCCGTGTAGTTAAGTATTCACACCGTGTATCCATGTTTTTAAAAATATGAATGCTTTATTTATCTTGTTCCCTTCTCCCACATCTATTTTTCATTCCCTGTTAATCTTGATGTATGGTGTGTGCTTGACCTTGTAGGGTCATGACATCGAGACGTCCTCTGATTATCTGCTAGTTACAGGGCAACTATCACACACCATACATGGCTGATCAAGGACTTATAGTTGATCCTCTAGTTCTTACAGTCTTGTCACCAAACATCATCCCACACAAAGGTTTTGATGCATAGTTCTGAGAGGGCTTTATGAAATTTATGCACAACTTCTGTGGAGTACTGCATCCTTCCCTGTATATGGAAGAGTGCATGTTGGTCGTTCAGTAATAGCATCTGCCCACTATCACCCGGGAAGGAGGACCTCAGGTTGTAGAGTCAAAGATAGAAGACATGCTTTCTATCATTGAGCATCTGGAGTCACCTCCAGAGAGGAGGGTGAAGCTTGCTACGTACATGCTTCGGGACTTCACCAAGAGATGGTGGGATATGATCTCACAGGTGGGACGCCAACAGGTTATGATGTGGAATGAGTTTCATCATGACTTTTATGACTACTTCTATCTAGAGACTTTGAGGGTCACTCGATCATGAGAGTTCATGAGTTTGGAATAGGGTTCTCTTTCTATAATGGAGAAGTCTCCTCATTTCATAGAGTTGCAACACTTTTCCTCCATCCCAAGAGGTTATGAGTTATTCCTAGCAAGGAAGTTTGAGGGTAGTCTGAGGCAAATCATCCGATATTAGGTGAATATCTTCAAGTTGACACCTACCATTTCTATCATCAACCAGTTGCTAATCACAGATCATAATCTGAGGGATTCTAGTGTTGTGAGATAGGGTGGATCGACATCCAGAGTTCGTGTACCTCCTAATGATAGAAGGAAGCGACATAGGGAGCCTTCACATGGAGATCCAATGAGGCAAGACACTTCCTATGGTATCTAGGTGGGGTGCTACCAGTGTGGGAATAGTGGGCATATGAGGCCCCATTTCTCAAGACACCCATTGGAGTTCCAATCATGCAACAAGATGGGCCATTTTAAGTATTTTAATTAGTTTTTTCTCACTGACAGATTGTGAAAGAGGTTCTTCTATGACTCCTCGTTCAATAGGAGCACCACAAGTTTCTCAAAAATCCAGAAACTAGAGTTCCTCCGGCCATTCAGGCCAAGGTGGAGGTCGTGGCCAGGGTATCCAGTCACCAGGAATTCAACGAAAACAGGGTGGATCACCTCATGGTGGTTAGGCACGGTCACATGGCTGTGGTGTAGGACAAACTTTTATAGTGGTGTACAGCCAATAAGAGTAGGATCCTAAACCCTCTACCTTTTGAGGAATGGTCCTATTTTCCTTAGTATTAGCTTCTTCTCTTTTTGATAAAGGGGCTTCACAAAGCATTATATTTTTTTCTATTGTCGAGATCCTTAGGCTCTATATCTTTTCTTTTGTTGATATCTTCACATTGAACATTCAGTTGAGGAAAAGAATGGATAGTGTATATCAATATAAAGAGTTCCCTCTTGAGGTTGGTGGGTGTCAATTCTTATGGGATCTCTATGTATTAAAGACGATAGGATGTGATGTCATTCTTAGAATGGTATGATTAGTTCCCAACCAAGATGTTGTCGATTCTTATCATTGTAGGGTGACTTTCACATCACCAGAGGGTGGATCATTTCTTCATAAGGGAAAATTGGATATCTATGCAAGTAGAGTGGCACCTAATCATCATGGATTGGTAGGAGTTACACCCCAGATTCCTAGTCTATATCTTGATGACCAAGGGACTTCACAGATGGACATTCCTCTAGTGGTGAATCATTTCAGGGACATCTTTCCAGGGGACTTTTCAGTTTTTCCTCCATATTGAGTGGTAAAATTTTCTATTGATCTCATACTAGGAGTGGCACTAGTGTCCATTCCTCCTTATAAGATGGCTACACCAGAGCTAAAGGATCTCAAGAAGCAGTTTGGGGAGTTGTAGGTTAAGGGTTTCATCTGACCCAGTACTTCTCCTTGGGGTTTGCATGTCCTGTTTATGAAGAAGGCAGATGTTACTCTACGAAAATGTGTGGATTATCGAAATCTGAACCAGCTAACGATCAAGAACTGATATCTATTTTCCATGGATTGGTGATCTCTTTTATTGGGTTCGCGGATCTCTGGTGTTCTCGAAGATTGACATGTGATCCAGTTATCATCATTTGAATGATAGACCATCTGATATACATCTTACAAACTTTAGGAGATGGTATGGTCTATACTAGTATGTAGTTATTCCATTGGGTCTCACGAACGCACCTTCAATTTTCATGGCACAGATGAAACAAGTGTTCCATCCATACTTGGATTTTTTCATGGTGGTTTTCATGGATGATATATTGGTGTACTCTCACACTCAAAATGACCATGCCACCCATATTGAGATCGTTTTGAGTTCACTGATAGAGCATTAGTTATATGCTATGGTCTCAAAATTCCACTTTTAATGGACCCGATGCACTTATTGGGTCATGTTATCTCAGAGACAAGAGTATCAGTAGACCCTGAGAAAGTGAGAGTTGTAGTTTCCTCGATGAAACTGAAGAATGTTTTCAAGCTACGAAGTTTTCTAGGTATGGACGGGTACTACACACGTTTCATACAAGACTTTTCACACTTAGCAGCACCACTGACGGGGCTGACTATGGAGGGTGTGAAGTACTTGTGGCCAGATTCTTACGAGTGAGACTTTCTGGAGATGAAAGGGAGGTTGACATCCCCACCAATATTATTATTTCCAGAGCTGGGAAATTACTACAGTGTTTATTGTGATGCTTTGGGTATCGTGCTCGGTGCAGTGCCTACGCAGGGAGAAGGATTCATTGCGTACGAGACTCGACAATTGAGGCCACATGAGTGGAATTACCCAACGCAAGATCTTGAGTTGGAAGTAGTTGTTCGTGCTTTATAATATTGGAGACATAATCTTCTGGTAGAGAATTTGGTGGTTTTCACAGACCAACAAATTCTCAAGTATATTTTCACCCAGTGTGAACTAAATCTGAGCCATTGAAGGTGGGTTGAGTACCTTCTATCCTTTGCGTTTAAGAATTCATATACGATGGGGAAAGGAAATGATGTGGATGATGCGTTTAGCAGGAGGACTTATATACGTGTAGTTCAGGAGCCTAGTAGTGAGTGGAATCTTATGGATCTGTTCTCAGAGATGCATTTAGAGGTGCATGAAAGACAGGGGAAGACATGTATTTCTTCTCTAAAACATACCTCTACTATTGTTGATTGAGTGCGAATGAGGAAGCTATCAGATTATGATGCCCTAGTACTATGGGAAGGTGAGTTAGGAGTGGAACCTATTCTGGGATGGACTATAGGCGAGGATGAGATCTTGTGTTTATATGTGCGCATATGTGTGCCAATAGTCATACATGAAGAGTTGATATGGGACTTTCATTCCTCAGTTTGGGTAGTTCAACCTGGTGTCACCAAGATGTATCATGATCTACACCATCAGTATTGGTGGCCAGGCATGAAGAAATGTGATGTTTGGTTTATCATGAGGGGTTCCACCTGTCAGTAGGTGATGGCGGAGCATTAGAGACCAGTGAGGCGTTTTCAGTAGTTACCTATTCATGAGTGGATGTGGAATGATGTCGCAATGGATTTCTTAATAGGTTTACTGAGGTCAACTCAAGGGAATGATGTTTTATGGGTTTTCATTGACAGAATCATGAAGGTTTCACACTTCTTTCCGATCAATGATACCTTCAATGTTGATGAGCTGGGATGGTCGTACAATTGTGAGATTTTACATTTACATGGAGTTCCACACTCCATTGTTTCAGACAGGGATGCCCATTTTACTTCTCGAGTCTGGCTAGGGCTACAGAAGGCTTTGGGTACAGAAGTACTTTTGAGTACAGATTACCATCCTCAGACATATGGCCAGTCCGAGCATAAAATTCATGTGCTTCAGGACATGATTCACATATACACCCTTCGTTTTTTAGGTTCTTGGGAGTTTCACATACCTCTTGTGTAGTTTTCATAAAACAATAATTTTCAAGAAACTTTTCAGATGGCACCTTCTAATGCTCTGTACGATTGTCCATGTCGATCACACTTATATTGGTTGGAGGTTGGAGAGGCAGTTATGATGGGAGATCATCTTATCTCGGAGACTACAGAGTAGATATAGTTGATTTGGAAGAGGATGGATACTACACAGTCTCAATAGAAGTCATATGCCGATCAACAGAGATGACCTCTGGAGTACGTGGTTGAGGATTATGTTTTCGTGCGTTTCACACTGAGGATGGGGCACAAGAGGATTAGGAGATAGGGTATGCTTTCACTAAGGTACGCCAAGACGTTTGTGGTTTTTGAGAGAGTCGGGTCGGTTGCCAACAAGCTTCAGTTACCCCAGAGGTATCATGCTATGCATGATGTCATTCATGTTTCTCAGCTTCGACGTTACTTCTCAGACCCGTCCCATGTTCTTCAAACCAAAGAGGTTGAGTTGGAGGTGGATTCCTCATTTGAGGTGCATCGTATCCTGATTGTCTATCATGGTAAAAATGTTCTCCATGGACAGTCTTTTCCTTTTGTACGTGTGCTATGGCCGCATGGGTGAGTACAAGATGAGACTTTGGAGAGGGATACTAATGTACAATCGCAGTGGCCAGAGTTGTTCGAGGATTATTCTTCTACGCATCCTTTCTAGAGAAATTCTGGAAAAATTTATTTAAGTGGAAGTTTGTATGAACTTGGATATTCTTTTCAGGTATGTTTTCTTATTTCTAGTTTTTATGAGGAAAAAGATGAGTTTTCTAAAAATTTCTGAAGTACATGATGCGTACTTTATATGTACACATAGTGTGCTTTGTTACCACAGGTAGCCGAGTGACGGCCATGTCACGGCCTTGCACATGGCCACCTGTGGTGACCTAGAGACCGTTTAATTCGGGGGATGGTAAGGGAAAGTACACACCGTGTACTTCTAAAGTACATATAGTGTATATTGTTTTTCATTAAACGTACTGGGGTCACATCAGATGGACATAACCATCTTTTTCTAGGTCTGGTTTGATTGATAGAGACTATACGACTATGAAACTTCTTCAATACCCCGAACAAGAATCCTTTGTTCCAATCGACCATTGTCGATTGAGTTGGGATAGATTTGGTAAGCTCTTCATTATTCTAGAGATTTGATTCCAGGTTCCTCCTCTTTCTCATGTTATCCTCACTTGATCATTTTTAGCGTTTTTGTAGATCTACAATGTTCTTGGGTGATTCAAGGATTGAGGTTCATGTATAATGATCCTACAACACCGATGTATGTGGTTTGATCAATTCCGTCGAATGTCTTTGAGTTAGATGTGCAAAATTTTCACATACCCTTGATCGGGGTATTGCATGTTGCGATTTTAGCCTTGTTATTTGCCTGTTATGTGTGTATTCTTGAGTAGAGGATAATTCAATGTGAATTAGGTTAATTGCTATGATTTAGAAGTGTTTTCACATGCATGTTTGGTTTATGACTGTTTGGTCCGGCTTGCCTATTAGGATACTATTTGTTTCCCATGCCTAATATTGTTACGATGGAGTGATAATTATCCATCTTACGGTTATGTGGAAGACAGGTTAGCCAAGTAGTTTTTGAGGTTTACTTTGGCCTCTTAGCATTGCTATGCTTGTTTGGCTTACACCAGTCCGGGAGAACCTGCTATAGTAGACCCTAGGGAGCACTAGTGAAGAAAACATTTTTTATGGCGATTAATTTTTTTATGTTGGGTTTTGGATGATGTTTTTACTGTAGATATTATAAAAATTGTTTTTTACGTCGATTCTTTTACAACCGACATAAAGAAAACAAATCCGAAGCGTTTTTCACGTCGGTTGATAAAAACCAAATGTGGAAAATGCTTCAGAGTCGTGGTTTATTACTTCAGTTATTTAATAAACGACGTGGTATATACTCTTTCACGTTGGTCATTATATAACTGACGTCATAAATCACTCCTCTGAAGTGTTTATAACATCGATTATTTTCATAACCGACATGATAACCTTGTCTTCCAAGCAATTTCCAATGTCAGTTAAATAATAACTGACATAAAACATATTTTCTACGTCAGTTATTTTATAAACGATGTAAAAAACATTTCATTTTCATTTAATATTTCAATTATGAAATAACCGATATAAAAACCATTTCCCATAAATTTATTATGTCGGTTTCCAAAGAAACAATGATAAAACTAATCCCAACGCATATTTTTACATCGGTTATTTTATAACCTATGTAGAAAACACTTTTTTTAAAAAAAAACCGATCAACCACTACTATGACCTGCCCAAAGACCTGAAACTGACCAAATAAAAACCTAAAATAGACCAAAAAACTGACCAAAACCCCCCCACCCCACTAGACTACCCCCCCACCGATCAACCACGGGTATACCCTACCAAAATACCTAAAACTGACCAAAAACATAAAAAAACAGATCAAATACCGTCCAAAAAATAGGCCACCCCTTCCACCTCACTGTACATCCCCCCACCCCACACGTGGATACCCCCACTCCACTGGACACCCAAGACCAACAACAAACCAAAAACCGACCCAAACCAAACCAGAACCCCCCACACTATTAGACATCCCCCACCACACCCATGGAAAAACCCCACACCATTGGACTGCCCCCACCCCCTGGATAGCCCCCTCACACCCCTGGACAACCCCCACCCTCCTAGACACCCCCACCCTCTGGACAACACTCCCACACCCCCTGGAAAACCCTCCCACACCTCTATAAATCCCCCACCCTCTTGGAGACCCACACCCACTGGGCATCACACCCCTGGACAACCATCCCACACCGCTAGAACCCCACCCCCACTGGAATCCCCCCTGGACACCCATGGACATACCCCTAATCACCTGGTCACCCTCCCACCCTCTTAGACACCCTCCCACCCCCATGGAAAACACCCACAACACTCCTAGACACCCCCACCCCACTGGAAATCCTACACCACACCCTTGGACACTCCCACACCATTGGACCTCCCCCACCCCCTAGATAGCCCCCCCACACCCATGGAAAACCTCCCAACCCTCTAGGACAACCCCACCCCAAGACAGCACTCCCACACCCATGGATAACCCTCCCACACCCCTAGACCCCCAACCCACTAGACAACACCCCACACCCTAGACACCTATAGACACCCCCCCACTAGCCTGGACATCCCTCCCACCCTCCTGGACACCATCATACCCCCACCCCACTGGACAACCCCCACCACACCCCTAGACACCCCCACCCCACTGGACACCCCAGACCAAAAACAGACCAAAACCCGACCAAAACCCGACCAAAACCCGACTAGAACCCCCCCCCCTCCCACCCTATTGGACATCCCCCACCACACCCCTGGACACCCCCACACCCCTGGACTTCCCCCACCCCCTGGGAAGCCCCCACACCCCTGGACAATCCCCCATCTTCCTGGAAACCCCCACCCCTTGGAAAACTCTCCCATACCCATGGACAACACCCCTCACCCCACAGAACATCCCCACACCCATGGAAACCCCCTGAAAAACCCCCACTCCCCTGGACAACCCTCCCACCATCCTGGAAATGCTCCCACCCCCTTGACTACCCCCCCATCCCCATGGACACACTAGACATCCCCCACCCCACTAGACAACCCTCACACAACCCTGGAAACCCACCTCACCCCACTGGACACCCCACACCCCTAGAAACCCCATGGACAACCCCCACTCCCCTAGACATCCCTCCAACCGTCCTAGAAACGCTCCCACCCCCATGAAATCCCACCAAACCCCTGGAAAACCCCCACCCTCCTGGAAACCCCCACCACTGGACATCACTCCCACAACCCTTGACAACCCCCTCACCCAACAGGACACCCCACACCCCTGATAACCCCCTAGACATCCCCCACACCACTAGACATCCCTCCAACCCTCCTAGAAATGCTTCCACCCCTGGACTTCCCCCCAATCCCCATGGACACCCTGGAAACCCCCACCACAGTAGACATCCCTACCACACCCCTAGAAACCACCCTCATCCCATAGGACACTCCCACACCCCTAGACACCCCCTGGACACCCCCACTCCCCTGGACAGCCCTCCCACCATCCAGGAAATGTTCTCATCCCCTGGACTGCACCCCCCACTCTCTTGGACACCCAGGACACCCCCACCCCACTAGAAAGCCCTCCCACATCATTGGATACCCCCCACTGGACACCCCCACACCCTTAGAACCCCTCCCCAAAGACCAGAATCCATACAAGAAAAACCATCATTAGGAGAACAAAACATGAAGTTGAGAAAAATTAAATAGTCATATATGTAAAATTCAAAACATACAATGTAAACTTAAAAAAACTAAATCCAACCAAAATGACTACCAAATACACAATTACAATGATAATATTCAAAATTACATTTTATAGTACAAACAAATAACATTCAATCAAACCTGTAAAATAATTGGACCATTACCCTTGTATGTGTTTGACGTCATTAGAAATATAGGATTTTGGGTTATGAAATAGATACAAATTAAAGGATAGTAGTTATTATGTATAACGAATAAATCAAATGAAATAATATGGAAATGTTTAAAATGAAATCTTACCAGGTCATAGTTCACAACTATTCTAGTTGTTATTATTTCATACATAAATCTTAACATATAATACCCACATTCAATGATGCCTTGTTGTTCATGAAAATATTGTTTGAATGAGTGTAAATTCAATATATTATTTTTATGTAATAAATCAAAAACAAACAATTATAAATAGATATTTACCTTTACATTTACATATTTTATCTTCACACTCCTTTTCTTTGTGTTTTTTCGAAAGTAGACCCATCCCTTGTTAGAAAATAATTCGAATGGGATAAATTTAAAATTAATTATAATATATAAAACTATTGAGAAATTGAAACATACATTTCAAAACATTTTCTTAAAACTTTCCCACACATCTCCATGGACAAAGAATATCCAATTATGTGTTTTCTCCCTTGGGAAAAAATCACTTAACATTCAATCATCACTAATAAAAGAAAATATAAGGTTATTGGTTTTTCATGTTAAAAGATAATGAACTATATTAGAGATATATGATTCATACCTCTCACCAAAAATCATCAACCAACATTGTGTGACAATATTCAATTCAAATCCTTCCGAAATATAAAGCATTTGTTGTTCCACATCCAATGCACGTGCTTCAGGGGAAATCAAATGTGAGTCCATGAATCCTTATACATCTGTATGCTCATTCTTATAACAAATGTTATAAAGATACCTAATACAAAATCTACATAACTATACATTTTTAATAAATACAATGTTTTGAAAAGGTGTTAAGACTTACATGGAAAAAAATTGCACCACATTGATGCCCAACTTATCTCTTGTAAAAAGCTCCATGATATTTGTTTTCACAATACCCACAGTTATAACACATCCAAAAACATGAACTTCCCTTGGAAACTCAGAATGATCTGCCAATAAATTTGAAATTTTTTAAAATTTGTCAAGACTACTAGAATTTGTATCTGATGTCATAGCCATTTGTCTTCGTAGTTTTCTATACAGTATTTCATTACATTTGATGTATTCCTATAAAAATAAATATAAAAATATATTAGTTTTCAAATGATAAAACAACTTTAATAAAAATAAAATAAAATATATAATATAAATACCTCTATGGTAATGAGTCATGGAAATCTGGATAGCCAAATTAAAAAATGTCTGATACTATGTCCAACTATCATTAACTCATCTGTACGTAATGGTACTCAAGCTGATCTATCTATAATATCATGTATAGTGACCCTACGATTCTCTTCCTCTAATTGTTGATGATGAACTATATCTCCTATAAAACATAACAACTTATATGGAACTATATAATGTTGAGGATCATCAACATACAACTCGCAATAAGTTGAAATATGCAGCGGAGGAGTAGGATAAAAAATGGGGTCGTCATACTGAGGTGATGGAGTGGGATATACTGGCGGAGGTGGAGGATAAATATTTACGTCTATAGAGGGAGGCAGAGGAGTGGGAGCTGCAGTCTGAAATTTTATTTTCATGTCTGGAAACAATGACTCTACTAACTCTCTAATCTTTTCCTCCATCATCGCATTAATATTATGATCTTCAACCTCCAAGGATTCTATGTTTTTTTAAAAACACCCACAACATAAGAAGTTGAAGAACGTGGCCACAATTTTCATACCGATACACCTATAAGATATCCTCATAATGGCCAGGATGTTCAAGCTTTCCCAATGTTGTAGATAAAATATCTTGCCTCCCAGCACCTATAAATAACCCATGTGTTCTCTGATCCTCTAGAAAATCCTATATTAATTTATGGAACATTTCGTAAATGATTGAAATTATATGAAGAATATAGTTATCTTAAATAAATAAAACAGATATATTACAATCCTCTCAGCTATGATTCTTGAATCTTCTAAAAGATATTGGCCTTTTTTCCCATCCGATCTCTCTTCTATTTTTCATGCCCAGATGAAGGGGATGGAGGGGAAACCTCTCCAGATATTGAAGACTCATCTCTTAGTTTTTGTAATCTTTCCACCATCATTTGTTCTTCCAATAATTTATACCCTCATTGAGATAAACTATGAGGGTATACATTTTTAAATTCGATCTTTGGATGAGATTTCATTATTTGTTGTATATTTAGAATAAGAAATCATTTACAATACATTAATAATATCATTTATATAAGAATGATTATAAAATTTTGCATTTCCCTTACCAAAAATGAATCTTTTCATCTACATTCCACAAACTATCTCCATGTTTCTTCATCTAGGAAAGGATATATATGACATGGATTTTCATGAATCCTTTGACCAAAAATGAAATCAGATGAGGGGGTTGAATTGAAATCCCTCCATCTCCTGGCAGCCATCAATAATATTTTCTTCCTAACTCCTCCAGTATCAGGAATATCAAATTTCATATGATAAAGAATAGGTTAAACATATTATATATACTAGAAACATTTAAATAATAGGCAAATAATATCAAAATATCACACCAAAATCATCTCCCACAACTGAGAGATTATCTATTTGTCCACACTTATCCCGTCATCATACAAAATGCTTACTTTTATCTTACCCTGAGTTGATACAAAACTCTTAAAATATTTTTCATTTGGACCTCTAGGAATATCATCCTCATCAAACTCAATGAGTATCCTCTGATCTTGCGTATGATAAAGTGATATTTTTTGTAAATCTATGCACCAATGTTTACAAACTCTTGAACTCTTTGTCGTAATGGAAACACATGAAGAATATTAGGGAACATCAAGAGGAGCATGTGAATGTTCCTCCCTAGAGGTATGGCCAATATGATCATCTCTAGAATCAAGTGGTTGATCAACTAACTAATCTGTCATTATCCATCATATCAAAAAAAACAAACATTAGTTCGCAAATATATAAATTCATATATTACAATACTAATTTAAACATAAAATAAAGAATTGTACTAAGTTACGTAATAGTAATCATGGTTAATATGGTATGCATGTTAAAAATGGTAAAGATGGTAAGGATGGTAAACATGGTAAACATGGTAAAACAGGTAATTATGGTAAACATTGTAAAATAATTTTCATTGAACAAAAATAATAGATATATAATTTATGTAATGTTAAACATGAAAAAGTAAACTAAACAAAATTAAAACAAACAAAAACTTATACTTATTGGTTTTAATACATGATTTAATAAAGAAAAACCATACAATATCTAACATTTTATGAAAATAATAAATGTAAAAATGAAATAAAAAATGATACATGTAATTTTTGGAATTATTTTTTTAATGAAAAAGCCATACGGCCTAAAAAAATCAAAAGGACACAGAAGAAGAAAAGTTGGAAGAGTACATTTATCATGGTTGAAAATCAATACCAGATCTTACGAAATATTAGAGTAAAAAATGTTGGTTCCTTCGGTTACTTTTTTATTGGCAAGGAAATATGCAAGTTGGTTCGACACACTATACGAGTGAGTGATGATGTATGTCATGGAGGCATAGGTTTTTAGGAATTTCCATTTATTCATGTACCTCCAGGAAAGAAGAAGTTGATTCTTCCAAGAATCTTGGAAAATATTGGCCGAATCACACTCGAACCAAACCTTCTTCCAGTTATTCATTCGAGCATGATCAACCACTTTTATGAGAGCATACATATCAGCTTCAATTGTAGTGGCTACTCCACATGGACCAGATTCGCCTCCCAGGAAGTCTCTATTATGATCTCTGAACACAAATCCATACCCAGCAGGGTCGGGGATTCCTCTCGAAGCTCCATCCAAATTACCTTTAATCCAGTCAATAAATGGAGGATTGAAGAAAACTTCAATAGTGGAAAGGGGTTTGGGAAAATTACCTTTAATATGATGTTTTCATAAAATGATAAGATCTGTAACAGAATAGGAGAATCTACTTTTATGTTGGGAGTTTTCATTTTGAACCGCCAGGAGGATCTTTTGAATGAAAGAGTTGTGACTAATGATTTTCTCTCCATGAAGAGGCTTGTTTCTTCTCTTCCAAATAATATGAAACATTTCGGCACAGGAAACAAGAAATGAATTTTTGCCTGGTTGGAGAAATGAATGGCGAGGTTGTCTTGCACCCATTGAGTAATGTTCCTGTTTTGAATCTGATGCACCTCAAAGAAATTGAAAATATAATTCCATAGTGTAGTAAAGTTATTACAAGAGATAAATAGGTGATTAAAATCTTCATGATGCTATAGAAAAAGGGGACATCTAGAATAAAGAGATATACCATCCTGTTGGAGGTTCTCCTCAAGTGGGAGTTTACCAAAATGAAGCCTCCAAAGAAGTGTGAAGCGGGAAGGCATCAACCATCTTTTTGAAAAATTATCTATATAAGTTAGGTCACCATGTATGACATATTTGTAATAAGCATTGGAATTTAGACGACCATACGTAAAAGGTTCACAAATAAGAATATTTTATCTTCTAGAAAATCATATATTTTTAACTATTTGAGCAATGTTATTGAGGAGATGTTGAGTTTCCAATTCCTTCTTGATAGAGGATTTTAGGTCCACATTGGAATTAGTAGCATAGATTTGATCAATCAGGAGACTTCCAGACCAATTTTGATTCCAGAAGATAATAGAATTGCAAGAATTAACAGGCCATCTGGGATTATTGTTTATATATTGGAAGATTTTTTAAGACCAGACCAGAGAGAAGATTACAGATAGGTCATCTTTGCATCAAAAAGATTTCTAAAAAACTGTTCACTAAGGAACTATAGGGAATTGTCTTTTTAATTAATAAGATTCCAGATGAATTAGGAAAGGAGAGACTGATTGAATGTTTTCAGGTTTTTAATTCCCAGGCCTCATTTTGAGAGGGGTAAATAGAAGGTTTTCCTGGAGACAGGGAAAATCATTTTATCAATCATGCTTTATCTCCACAAAAATTTCCTCATCATAGTGTGTAGGGTTTTAATAATAGTGGCAGGCCAAGAGTAGACAATGAAAGAGAAGACATGTTTAGTAGTAACCACATGTTTAACAAGGTAGATGCGGACCTCCATTGAGAGGGTTTTACCTTTCATGGAAGAGATAGTATTTATAAATTTTTCTAACTTCATCAAATGATTATGAGGATCTTGGACATACAAGGAAGAGTGGTACACCTAGATAGTTGAAAAGAAAGATACCTGCTTGGATACACAAGTAATCTATAAGGTCCTGTTTTCCAGGGTTAGAAATAACATTACCAAAGAAAATGAAGGATTTATTCCAATTCATTTATTGACTAGAGACCGAATCATAGTGATGAAGATAGTTCATAAGGTTCATGATTTTCTTTTTATGACTTTGAGTGAAAATGATGATGTCTTCAGCAAAGAGAAGATGAGAGGGGGTCGATATACCACTAGAGTGTTTGATAATGAGAAGATCACCCGTAGAGACCATTTGGGTTTGAAATATACTAAAATAGTCTTTAACAATGGAAATGTTGATGGTTGAGAGGGGATCACCATGTCTGACACCCTTGGAACATTTGAAGTATCCTTCCGGGGACCCATTAACAAGAATGGAGATATGAGCTGAGCTAAGCAGATCTTTGACCCACTGTATGAACTCGGTATGGAATCCAAACCCAAGAAAAATTCTATATATGAAGATCCAGTACATAGTGTCAAAGGATTTTCTAATGACTAGTTTGAGGGAAATATCACCTCCCCTAGTAGTTTTCTGCAAAAGATTGACACACTCAGAAGGTGTGAAGAGGAAGTCTTGAATTTTCCTACCTTTGATATAACCGAACTGATTCCAAGAGATAATATTCTCGGAAATTTCAGCTAACCGAATAGCCAAGATATTGGTGATGATCTTATAGGTAGTATTGACGAGAGAAATAGGTCCGAATTGTGAACGTTCATTGGAATGGTCAAACTTAGTTATGAGAGTTAAAAATTGAAAATTAAAATAATGACTAATAGAACTATCTTTGAAAAAATGATTAAATAACTTAAAAACATCGCTTTGGACCAGATTCCAATGATCTTGAAAGAAGTGATTCGTGAAACCGTCTGGACCCGGAGATCTATCCTTATTAAGGATAAAGGAAGCATTCTAGATTTCACAATCAAGGGGAGTAGCTACCAAATTAAAATTATCATCATTGGTAACTAACCTGGGAATAATTCCCTATTTGATTTTCCCGATTACTTCATTAGAATTAAAAGGATCATGTAGTAAGACTCGATGGGATTAGTAAGCATAGGCCTAGGATCAAGAATATGATTTCCTTCTTGGAGGAGATATATCAGTCTATTAGTTTCTCTAACCTTCTGTACAGTATTGAAAATCATAGTATTACTATCATCGTCATTATTTCACTGCACCTTAAAGATATTTTTCTTTATATTATACCTTGTTTAATCAGGTTAACCAGATTAGATGCTATGTGATTCTCTTTTGAAGGGTCTCTAATGAAATCATCATGAGTATTGGACTACTGCAAAGCATGCAAGGAGTATTCCAAAGTGATAATCTACTGATCTATAAAGGAAAACTTCTTCATACTCCAGAGTTTTAAGTTGATTTTAAGGGTTTTTATCTTTTTAATGAAATCTAGAGTGTTATTTTGTTGGTTGTTATAAGTCTAAGAGTCACTGACAATCCAAGAACATTCATCAATAGAGGAAAAACATTATTAAATCTAAAGGGGGTAGGTAGGGAATCCTTTTTGTTAATCAATGTAGTCTGTATAGGATGGTGGTCATAATTATGTTTGGCTAAGGTGATATAGGAAAGATGATTCCAGAAAGTAAGAGTTTTTTCATTTCCAAAGGCACGATCAATTTTAATAGCCCGTGTCCCATTATGGTGTCTATGATACCAAGTATATTTGGCTCAAATTAGATTAAATTCAAACATATTAGAAGATTCAACACATGAATAGAAATCTCTCATCGATGTGGAACAATGGAAATTACAATGTTTTTCATGTCCATTTATAATGGAGTTGAAATCACCCATGAGGATCCATGGGTCCTTAATTGAAGTGGATATGATTTGAATCTGATCCAAGAGAGCTCTTCTGGTGATGTAGTAAATAAAGGCCTAAATAAAGGAACAGAAAAAATCTTGCCTCAAATAAGAGAAACTACAGGTGATTATTTTCTCATCAGTCTTAACAATCAAAGGCTGGTCAATAATATTGTCGTTAAACACATAGATTTTATCTTTAGATTTGGTGTCTTGAACAAGATAGATAAGAGTGTAGACATTTTTTTCAATGGGATTTTGGTTGTTAAGACAATTGGTTTTAGGTTCTGAGATGCCAAAAATGATTGGGTTATATTTATTAACCATGATCCAGATGGAACAAAGGGTGCTAGGGTTGGAAAGACCTTGGAAGTTCCAGAATAGTATTTTTTACATTTATTACGAGTTGGAGCAGTACCCCCTTTCCTTTTCATTCAGATATTATCAAATCTGGACTGAAATTACTGTTAGAGGAAGTATATTAGGTTAAAGTGTTGGTAGTTAATATTATACTTGGGTTATATACTCTCTCATCTGGGTTGGAATTTGGATGGACAACAAAAGTAGATTGGGGATCTTTTGGATCTTGTACTGGGGTGTTATGATCAAGGTGAGGTTCAGTGTGTTGAAAATTATCTATGGGAGTTCTATTCGTATAACTCACATTATTTGATAACTTAGTGAATATGAAATCTAAGGTGGCATTCTTAGATTATAGATCAAGAAGGAGAGCAACCATATCCTCAACTACTCTTGTTTTCAAGGATTCAATTTCTTATGTGGTATTGTCTATTATAGTAGAGTCATCATCTATGAGAGTCTCTATACCATTTTTAAGGTTCTCCTCATCCACTATATCAGCCCATTTTCGATGGTTCCAGCATGTGAATCCCATGTGACAGTTTGGGCTGTTTCCTTAGAGGGTTTTTTGACATACACTTTAGTGTTCACTGGGTTACTTTTTGGGGCTTCTCTAGGGGCTGTAGGAATAGGTTTGGAATATTTTTTAACAACCTTTAAATTGTCTAAATAATGTACAATTATTCGATAGTGTTTGAAAAATCTACGTATTTTTTCAAACACGTTGGAGATATCAAATATGTGTCCATTTTTATCAAGAGAAACCCGATCTGAGGGTGAGAGTTCTAATTCAATTTCATCAAGAAACATGCGAATAAACCCAGATCCCCGCTTATGGTATGTTGGTCAATTCATGGGGGATTACCTAAGCCCGAGGCAAGATCATTAAACATTTTTGGATTCCAGAAGGTCCATGGTAGGCCATGAATTCGAGCGGACCATTTTATCACATTTAAAAATGGACCACCCACGACCCATTTCAATTTCTCTAATACATCTGATCTATCAAGAATGGTATTTTTAAACCATTTCAAATTTTTTTGTGTGATCATTTAAAATCCACATTTCTTTTTTTTGGATGACATTATTTTAACTCATTAATATGAAATGTGATATACGGTTGAACATCAGCTATGTTATTCAAGAAGTTTAATTATAACTTCTTCATCTGTTCAGCTGACAACGATTTGAATTTCAAGCCACAAATCCCCTTTCTCCCATTATTAACTCATTCATGGTGAGAAGGAGGAAACCTATGTGTTTCGCCGCAACCAATTAGCTCATACAAAACAATGGATCCTCATCAGAAATATACTTTTCAATAATGGAGGCTTCAGGTCGATATTGATTCTTAACAAACCCCTTCAATATTTTCATATACCTTTCCAAAGGATACATCCAATGAAGATATTCAGCTCCACAAAGCATTATTTCTCGAACCAGATGAATCATTAAATGTACCATTATATCAAAAAACGTTGGAGGAAAATATATTTCCATTTGAAAATGTATACAAATTGCATCCTTTTCCAAAAATGTTCAAAGCATTCACATAAATCACCTTATTACAAATTGAATTAAAAAAATGCCACAACATCATTATAGTATTTCTGACACGGATGGGCCATATTCCATGCAATGAAACTGGTAGATATTGTTGAATCATGAAATGACGATCATGAGATTTCATACCTATCAACTTAAAGTTCTTCAATGAGATAACATTTTTATATATTTGATAAAATACCATGAGGCACTGTGATATAATGAAGATACTGACAAAAGATAATTTTCTCCCTCGTGGATAATGTATGAAAAGCAGGGGGAAGAAATGTTCTTCTTCCATTAGGAGTGGGAGCTAACTCACAACGTGTTGCCATTTATAGTAAGTCTAATATTGCATTAAACCCATATTTTGTCTTTCCTTTAATATCTATCAATGTTCCAGTCAAACTATCACATATATTTTTCTCCACGTGCATGAAATCAATATTATGTTTAACTTCGGGATATCTCCAATATGGTAACTCAAAAAATATAGTTTTTTTCATACAAATATGTCTATCATTACGAGATTTTTGTTTCATTCCCAATTTCACATCCTTGTTTTACACCCTCTCAAAATACAGATCATGGGGTAAAGGTTTTGGAGCAATATCAAATTCTAGTGAGCCAAGGAATTTCTTTTTTAGTATTCTATAAGAGTGATCGATAGGAAAAAACTTTTGATGACCAATGTAAATAGTTTTTCTCTCATGATGAAATTGACAATATAAAGTATATTTTTTGCAAATTTCACATGCATTATTCCCTTTAACACTGAATCCAGACAAACTTCCATATGCTGGAATGTCATTTATAGTGAGCATAAGCATTGAATGTAGTTGAAAATATTCCATTTTATAAGAATCATACACCCTAATATCGTCCTCCCATAAATGTTTCAAATCACTAGTTAATGGTGACATGAAAACATCAATATCATTGCCAGGTTGCTTCGAACCAGCGTTAATTATACTCAACATGATTTATTTGTGCTTCATACAAACTTCAGGAGAGAGGTTGTAAATTACCAATAATGAAGGCCTTGATCTATATGTGCTATACAGGGTTCGGTATGGATTCATTCAATTTATCTACAACCCTAGTCTGAGATTTCTAATTTCATTTCCAAATTCAGGATACTGCTCTTTAATTTTCTTCCATTGTGGAAAATTAGGTGGATGACTATTGATGCTTCATTCCATCACAAAGTTTAAACGACTGAAAAAAAAGGAATAACATAGCCCAAGGTGATTCATCCTTTGAAAAAACATAAAAATTCAACAAAGGCATGAAAAAGGATTTCCTCCCACTTGGTACGTGCAATGTTTCCTCATGGTCATGCAAGTATACTTGCGCTCCGCATAGTGGGCATGCATGTAACTTGCGTACCCTCTTTGATTCTCGGTCGGGGTCTTCAGCAGCCTATAAATACCCCCGGTGGGCCCTCCATTTGAACAATGGAAAAATTCCAGAAACTCAAATTTGAGCTCCCGACACCCTAGTCATTTCTCGAAGCTTCCGAACACTTCTAAGGTAATTTCTTACCTATAACGGAAGCTCTAAATAGGGGAAACAAGGCCTAAGTGTTGAAGTTCTCCAACACCAGTGTGCCTAGGTGTTTAACCATTAAGGGAAATTAACACACTTGCGCACCGCCTTACCCCTTCACCAGAACTTGCACGCCACCCCTTTGGAAGCCTTTAGGGATAATACTAAGGGCTTGAGCCATGTCTCTCCCAAGTACTACCCCATGGGTTGACCATCGCCCAAGTACCCATGTGTCGCGTAGGTATACATGTGCGACCATGAGGTGCGCGCCCACGTAGGACTTGCACGCCTCTCTCTTTTTGGGTGCCCCTCGTTCCTATTCACCTCTCTTATGCCTATCCACCTCTCTTATTCAAGATTCTACCTTCAAAAACTTCTTTAATTACATCTCCTTCGGCATGGTTCCTTTGTTGGCTTCTTTATCTGAAAGGAATTATGTGGAACAACTTTCAAAACCTAGTGATTTACATATCTTTATGTCACTAAGGTTAGAGGTTTCATTCATTCAACCGAAACCTTTAGGATGAGACCATCTTCATCATGTGCCTCCATTTTCAGGTGTAAGACCCAGTCCAAATTTTCCTATTCATGGGCCTCCTTTTCAGGAGTAATCTCCAGTCATCATTATCTGAATTTGGGCATCCTCCTTAGGAGTAAGCACCAAGTCCCCGAACCTCTGCATCCTACTTTGGAGTAAGCCCCAATCACAAGTACCCAAATTTTGGAATCCTCCTTAGGAGTAAGCCCCAATTTTTATATTTTCCCTTATCCTGGGCTTCCTTTTCAGGAGTAATCCCTAGTTCTCAAGTCCCTTTAACCTGGGCCTCTTTCTCAGGAATAATCCCTAGTCATAATTTCTCTTAACCAGTCTTAATTTACTTTTTATTTGGGCTTCCTTATTTGGAGTAAAACCCAATCATAAGTCCCTTCTAATTTGGGAATCCTTCTCAGGAGTAAGCCCTACGTTAAGTATCTAAATCTCCATAAAGCACATATACCTTTATGGACCTTTTTCCTGGGTTTCTTCCCTGACGTTAATCCTATTCTTCATCTATTTGGGTAGTCAATCAAACATAAGGCCCACATCATTTCTTATGATGGCACACTTTTTAGGTTTTACCAATACCTCTTGTTTCTCACACTGAGCATGACTCACATGAGCTTAGAGCGTAAAAGTAATTATGACACCTTTCTTTGAGCCATCAATCATCCATAAACCTCATACTTCTTTACTGGAACTACGTGGGTTCAGATTTATTTTTTAATACAAAGGATTCATAGGTAGCCCATTTGTGGGTACGATCCCAATTCTGAAATAATCTATGTCCTTCAGAATGACAATAAACATCCAGTGCCTCGCTGAGTGGCTTTAAAACCAGTATGGTTATCATAATGGCCAAGATATTTCTATATCATGTGTTGAAGTATACCATTGATTAATAATCTCTAAAAAATACAAATGATTCTCTATCTATGATGAACCACGAAAACATATAAAAGATTCTCTAAATCTTCAACATACTAATAATTGATTGTTAGATATAAATGAATTCTCATTTTCATACTTGGTAACTTAATAAGGATTAACGAACATAACATAAATCTATAAATAGAGTCCCGAAGTAGACAATAATTCCCCTAAAACGGGTGTGATGAGTCCGACCTCCCATCATCTCGACCAATGTAAATTCATAAGCCTCATCAGTCTACGAATAATGAGAACCTACCTTTGGAAAGTATGTCCAAATGGATATAGAATAATTGGATGTTTCCGGTTCTACGAACAAACCCATTAGAAACCGCTTGGAATGTTTGAACATTAAATCAATGAGGTCATCCGCATTTCCAGAGGAAACAAAAAATGGCAAACCTAACGTGAATCCTTAACCAAGTTAAATTGTTGTTTTACTAATTTGTTAGGCCCATATTTAAACTCAATAAGAGGGAAACCAAAACAATCAATAACATATGTTCTCATCCAAAAGATGTAGTGGCTGAACTTATCTTGATTACGTCTGTTATATTAAATAGGCAATCTTTTAAAAGATCTTCTACATTACAAAAATGTATTCTCTTAATTTCGCACCTATGAATACCTCTCCTTTGAATGCCTCTCCTGCTACTCATGCTGGACCGGCATCTGCTCTGAGGACGACATCACCTACTCAGCGTCTTCAACGCTGGGTATCAAATGCACTGGTTAAGGAATACCATCATAACAAAAATATTCCAACTCTGGAGGCTGCTCGACAAGCCCTCCATGTCAATAATTCACCCTAGTTCACCGAACAATGGCGACCAGCGATCAAGAACCAGGTGGTACTAACCACCGTCTCCAACCGTTTCAGGTCGTTATCCCCGGAACGCAATCACCTGTCCCTCCTCTATTCTGAGGAGGTGAATGAGAAGGCCACTGAAGGCCTTAATTCAAGGATATATAAGTCCTTCTTGAGGGTTCCCATAAAAAATCGTTGCCAGTCTTGTGCAGCAGTGCACCGTAAACATGATGAGGGTATTATCTCCAGGCATTCAGCTCATGTTCCTCAAACCCGAGCAAGCAAGACGAACCGCCAACGGTGAGATTCAGTTAATAGTGAGCAGGTTCTTATCTCTGCCATCTCCAGAGAAGTCCACCAACCTATCTTGGTGGCAAGAAATGAGTGGGAACACACACCTGTCCGTTTTAATTCTGTTGTCCAGCAGACTCGTCTGGCAGCATCATGCCAATCCCACCAGGCAATTCCGGTGGAGTACTATAGATATGAACATACACCTATTTATAAATGATTAGCTAGTCAGCAGGCTCGTCTGACTACATACGATGAAACCAGCCGACCCAATGTGTTGACAACTTGTAAACATGCACATACATCTGCTTACACTATCAATCCTACCAGCAGCCTCGTCTATCAGTATTGAAGGAATCACATCAACCACGTTCGACAGAGTGCAATCAGCAGGCACATATATCTTCTATTATTAATCAAGCCTACCAAAAGTCTCGTTTGGTAGCATTCGAAGGAGTCATTCAGAATGCTCCGACGACAACCAGGAGGCAGACTCAAATCTCTGCCCCAACACTTGAGTACTGTCAGAAATCATTGATAGGAAAAGGAGGACAGGAGAAGGAACACACACCTACTCCTAGCACAAAATTGATGTATATCCCTGTTTTGGTAGCTGAAGTCACCAAAAATATTCTGTCAATGGTGAAAGAGCAAAAGAAAATCCCTACTCATATTCTGGATGCCTGTCAGGAAATTATTACAGCTTCAGCAACATCTCAGGGAAAGACAAATAAATCTATCCCTACTAGTGGAGTAACACATCAACATATCACTCCGGATCATACACACACCTCTATTCCAGTCCAAGAGGGTTATTGTGTGTACTCCCTCATATCATACGTACAACCAAGTCAGGGACATACACCTGATTTGAGTGGAGATAATTAGCATAACCTGATCATTTCTCCTAAGAAGGCACATACACCTTCCCATAATGACCACTTTCTTCAACAAGTTGTTCCTAAATTGAGTAAGAAGGCATCTAAGAAGAATACCCACCCAGAACAGTCAAGAAATCAAGAGAAAATATTTAATAAGGCCTTGCTCGATGCTGGAGTTCTTGAAGCCCTCAGACAATTATCTTTTGGAATTCAAGATTTTACTCCCTCATTTAACAATACTTGGAACATTAATTATAAAGGTATTCATCATAATCTTCTTCATGAAGGTTTGCTTAATGAAAATTTGGTCGTTCTCAAAGTTTAATCATCATATGAGAGCCATAAGAACCCTCTATGTGGCCAGAAGACTATGGAGAAAAATGTTTCATATTTTGCTGTAACCCACCATGGTGGTTCTCCCCATGATGATGAATTTAGCTGTGAATGTCCTCTCCGCAGTAGTAATTAGCATTTCTTGGAAAATGCATCAAAGGAAAATGTAGTGACGAGAAAGCCCTCTTAAATTTAGTCACTTGAAAATGTGAGGCCAGTCATATCTGATCCTTTACCACTAGCTGGTGAAATAATTTCTCAATCAGAAGATAACCCAGGGTGTAGGTCCTTCTCCGAACCACCCCTGGGTCGTTCATCTTCTAGTTTGATCAGGGAATTATCTACCAATCTTATTGAATATGATGAAGCAATAAGGAAGAACCAGCTCTGGTATAATCAGGTCGAAGAATCATCATTGAATGATAAAGAGGAGGTACTAAATATGAGAAAACAAATTGAGAAAGGTGAAGTGCTAGTTATGTTTTGGCCTTTGGATGACTCTCAGTATGAAATTCCAGAGATGTTGAAGGAAGATGGAATTCATGATATTCGTCTCAACAAATGGAAAACTCTTTGTCAATTGAAAAAGAAAAAATTATCTTATGATGAATATGAAAATCATCTCATGATCATATAAGGGTTACAACACCAAATTTATTTGTAATCTCTCTTAGTTTCTCGATATCTGAAGGATGAAAAGCACAAGAGAGCCCTTCAGCGTTTATGCCTTAGCGCACTAAAAAGATTGTGCATATTAATTGCTAATGCCCCATCTGGTATTCATATCAGGAAATGGGGTGTTCATGGAGCACTACATTTCACTATACTCTCCAGTTAATAAAGCCCACTGAAAATGGTCTCATGCAATGTTATTGCCCATGGCTGGCCATAGTCAATTGACTTTGTTTGAAATCAAAGGCTTTCCCAAGAACAGGCCTCAACTAGTTCTTCTTCAAATCAAGAATACAGAGAAAAAGTTATGGAATTACTCCTGCATCAAGAAAATAAGAATATTGAACATACCTCTCATTTACAGAAAGCACATCATCAAGTGACATAAGTGTCAGAAATCATCCAGTGTTCATTTGATCTGGGAGATAAAAGTGGATGCAGGTTGATGCATCCAGCCAATTTCTAGACTAATGAGTGCAAGATCAAGAGAGCATTTAAGAAAGTCTCAGATATAGCATGTCAAAAACCACCCCAACTTGCCATATTGGGGACAATTTTAACCCAAACCATAGAATATACAAATAGGATTCGAGGAGTTTAGCACGAACAGAAAAAATAGCCTCAGTCCACCAGATTGGGGACTTTTTCAAATCATCAATCTCTTCCTTAGAGAAATTCAGACTTCTCTTGATTAGAGAAGAAGCCACAAGAGGAACGAAGAGCCGAATTATCATGAGATTCTCTCTAAATTACGATTGTTCATGAAGTTCCAGCAGGATCAAATCGACAAAAGGAAATGTCTCATCAAAGACATGGAAGAAGAAAATATCACAGAAATATTGATAGAAGGGGTGCAATGCATTATGCATCAATTAATGTAATCAATGTCGTTGTTGATGATCTAACAGATGAGGCTCACTCAGAGGGATGAGATGAAGAGATTCCTGCCCAAGAAGTTGTATGCACAGATAGAAATGAAGAAGGTGGGAATACACAAAAACAAAGGCATATACAGAATCTAGGTGTTCCTTCAAATAACCCACTTCCCCATCTCCAAAAGGGATCCAACAAGGGGAATGGAAAGAATCAGGTTACATACCCATCCTCTGGAGAAGGCCAATCGCTCTCACTAGAGCAAAGATTTTCACAACTGGAGGATGAAATGAAGAAATTGAGGAGGTTGAATGTAGAAATAATTCAATGTAGTCTTCCTCCTAGGCATTCAAGATTCAGTAAACCAAGGGAATCTATTGTAGATACTATGATGGATAAAAAATATCATCCTTTTTCAGTACACCCTCACAGGTCTAATCCTATGGGTCAGACGCAACAACAATCAACAGTGCTACCATCAATTTCAGTACGAGCCACCACATCTGTCCAAGCTCCAGTTATTGCACCTACTCAAGTCCAAGCTCAAATAGATGTTTCTCAAAAGTTAATAAGTACTATTGAGTCATTAACAGCTCGTTTGGAATCTATGGAGGGAATTAATGCTCAAATTCAACCAGGAATGAGAGATTATCCTGAATGGGTTGATGCAATTTCCCCCCCCCCCCATGAAATTTCGCAAGTACCACATTCCAAATATTTAATGGTTTGAGAGACCCAGAGAAACACTTAACACATTTTGTTTCTCACTGTGATCCTATGATGGGAACCCATCAGCAACAGGAAGTAGTTAAGCTCATGTGTTTTGTACAGTCATTATAAGGGCCTGCTTTTCTCTATTACCCAAGCATGCAATCCTGGTCAATTATCGGGTTGGGGGATCTTCATCAATGATTCCTTCTTCAATTCAGCTCAACTTTTCCAAAGATAATAGTTTTTGATCTTACAAATTGTAAGAAAAGGGGGAATGAAAGGGTTTTAGATTTCATTGCTCGCTGAAAGGGATTATCATATTTCCTATGTTTAGCACTGCCTCAATAAGAATTTTTTCCAATCTGTGTGCCAAATTTGCGTAATGAATTGTGTACTCTGTTGATCCCTGTGAAATACATAGGAGGGTTTCGAGACCTTACATCAATCACATAATAGATTGAATATTCTCTTATGAAGAATAAGGATAAAACTCGTGTAATTCCATCCGCTCCAGGAAGGAGAATGGTTAAAGAAGAGGCTGCTATAGTAATGCTTAAACAGGCACTTGTACATGATTCTACATCAAAACCATCATCATTCTGAAGGGATCAACCTCTTGAGTGTCAAAAACAGAGGACTTTTTGTCAATATGATAAAAGAGATCAAAGACGAAAACAATTTGAGGATCTGAACAGAAAAGTTTACACTTTCCAAAATAAACAAGTTCCTGGTTACTTAATTTCGACTCTATAAAATAATTTGGTTCAATTTCGAAGGCCTAAAAGGCCGAACAAGGAAGGACATGAAGACCGTCCCAATTAATTCCCATTTCATCAGATGTTGGGACATCCCATTCAGGAGTGTTTTTTCTTCAAGGACCTCTTGCAAAAAATGGTCGACTCAGGACATGTCAAAATGAATGGTTCTTCAGCTCAGGTTGCATGTGTTACAACTAAAAATCCAGAGGGAGAAGGCGAGTGGCAAGAATCCAAAAACAGAAATGCGCAGAAATATGATGATTGGATGGTCAGAAAAATCTTCAACCAAACTCATTCTATTTTGTGACTACAATTGAAGAAACGAGTTGTGTCTTATGCTATGAATGCCATAGCAAATCCCACTTCATCAGAGGAAAAATACTCAAAGAAACGACATAATTCAAAGAATGTGGAACAATCAGAAGAAGATGAGATCTTGTCAATTCCCAAGTTGTGTTTGACTATGGAAGATTTTATGCCATCTACTTCAAAGCCCTAGGCACAACCCCACCAAACGGTATAGCCTAAACTGGATAATCAAGTAGAGTCTTCATCAGATGAAGATTTAATATTTGGTTTTTTACATGATTCACTTAACATATCGTTATGCCAGTCGTAGTTATGATTTTGATGAGCCCGAGTTCCCTGTATCAAACAGAGGAATCATAGGGAGTTCTAGAGGTCTAGGATACAGAGGAAGACGTGGATATCCCAAAAGCCACTATTCCAATTCTACCCCTGTCAGAACTGTGTATGCAGCAGAAACTTGTGGCAGAGCCCTTCATTGGGCTCAACAAGAACAAGAAAATTCTTCCACCAACATCAAATTCAGTCCTGGCACAATTAATCTGGAGGATCAATAAGAGGTTCCACATTCTTCTTCTTAGCATGTAAATAGCCCTAATCGGTCTAATATTCCAAAGACAGGAGTATTTCCAACTCCTGCCCTGATATAGGAAACATATACATCCAAAGGAACAAATTCTAAGGAACCTTCAAAAACACATGTTCCTGTTTGAAAATGCAGACCTTTGGATTAAAAAAATGATGTATTGAAACACCTGTCCCAAGTACCGGCCAAGTTATCAATTCTGGATGCCTTGAATTTATCAAAGTATCTTTGGGAGGCACTCATCGAAGCATTGTCAGGTCCTCAAGAGTTTGAAACTGAAATTGCTGTAGTTGAAGTCTACCATGTAGAGAATAATAATTCAGAATTCCATGCCCTAAAATCTTTCATAGATGAAGATGAATATGATTTCATACATGGACAGATGAGACCTTTGTACTTATTTTTAAAGGTCAATGGTGTAGACATCCTAAGAGCATTCACAGATAATTGTTCAGGAGTCAACCTCATCCCCATTCATACAATTCATCGATTGGGCCTCACAGAATCTGATTTATCTCCTTCTACATTGATGATTCAAGGGTATGATAACAATGACCATGAACCACTAGGCGAGATTACACTCAGAACTCATTTTGGAGACCTTGTATCCAATTCAGATTTCATGGTTTTTGATCATGATACAACGTTCAATATTTTTATTGGAAGAACTTGGCAACATCAACATGCGGCTATCCCTTCATCATACCATCAATGTCTCAAATATTGTTTTGATGGTCAAATTGGTACATTTTATGGTGATAAGGCCCCCTTCAAGACATGCGAATCTCAATACATTGATGATGAATTCTATCACATGAACAGTATGGAGAAATCCACAGCAAGCGAGATTACCAAAGTTAATACTCCATTTGGTTTGGAAAAGATTCCAGTAAATCCATTTACACATGTGAGTATATATTATGTGATTCCTATTAGTCAAATTGACAAGATAGACCCAAATCAACATACTCTTATGGAAACATCCATAATGTCAATTATGGAAATCATTCCAGACAACATGGGAGGAGTTGGTGACTCACTAAGTAATGAAGAAAGCTAAAATGGAGATGTCTTCATTTCATCCGCTGAAATCCAGAAAATCTATACTTCTCCAACCAGGGCAGAAGAAGTTATAGAAATATTAGAGGTGAATGATTATGTCGATTTTCAATCCACATCTCCTCTTTATTAACCCAGGAAGACCCTTCATCATTAATCGGGTCAGAAATGGAAGCCTCTTCTTCAAGTTGTTCCAATTTTAACATCTCTTCTAATCATGAAAATTCTGATTAATCATCTAATATGAAAGTATAAATAGTAGAAATAATACATGTTGATTAAGAAGAGGAAGATCTCAGAGATTATCCTCCAGCTTTTGAAGAGGGTATCTCTACCACTGTGGATGAACTAAGAGAAATAAATCTGGGTACAAAAGAAGATCCACGCCCCACTTTAATTAGTGCGGCCACGACTCTTGACGAGCAGGAAATGTATATTTCATTTTTGAAGCAAAATAATGATATATTTTCTTGGAACTATACAGAGATGCCAGGACTTGATCCTGATGTTTCTACTCATCATTTGGGTTTTCCAGAAGAACATCGAGGATTCAAGCAATCCACAAGAAGAACAAACCCAACATATGCTTCCAAAATTGAAGCTGATGTGGAAAAGCTTATCAAAGGTAACTTCATCAGAGATGTTAAATATCCCAAATGGTGGGCTAATATTTTCCCTGTGAAAATGAAGAATGGACAAATTAAGGTTTTCATGGATTTCATAGATCTTAATTGGCATTGTCCTAAGAATGATTTTCCAGTTCCGATAATAGAACTCTTAATTGATGCAATAGCAGGCTATGAAATCCTTTCCATTATGGATGGATATTCTGGTTACCATCAAATCCGAATGGTTCCAGAAGATGAAGAATCTACAGCGTTCAGAGCCACTCAGGTTGTGTTTTGCTATCGGGTAATGTTGTTTGGCTAAAAGAATGCTGGCGCAACATATCAGTGTGCTATGCATCGTATGTTCAAACCCTTTTAGGTAAGTTTTTTGAATGTTATTTGGATGATTTGGTGGTTAAATCGAGGAAAATGTTTAATCACTTGGCTGATTTGGATGTCATATTCCACAAAATTCGACAACACAATTTGAAGATGACCCCCTTAAAATGTGCTTTTGGGGTAACCTCAGGAAAATTTATCAACTTTGTTGTACACCATTGTGGTATCGAAGACGATCATGAGAAGACAAATTCAATCCTTGGCATGTCACCTCCTCTAATTTTGAAATAATTGAGAGGAATTCAAGGACACATATCCTATATTCGTCGTTTCATCACCAATTTAGCAGGCATAGGTTTACCCTTCACCAAATTGATGAAGAAGGGAGTCACCTACCAGTGGGATGAAGAATTTCAAGAAGCATTCGATATTCTCAAGAAGTATCTCTTGAGTCCACAAGTATTAATGCCACCTATTTAAGGAAGACCACTTATCCTATATGTGACATCATTAGAGCGATCATTGGGTGCCTTTCTTGCTCAGAATAATGATGCTGGGAATAAAAACATCCTCTACTATCTCAGTCAGACTATGTTTGAAGAAGAAACCCGATATTCAAGTATTGAGAACTGTATCTTGGCATTAATATTTTCTATTCAGAAGTTGAGACACTAACTTCAACATCACGAGGTCCAATTGGTAACTCGTAATAACCCACTCAAATTTATCCTCAGTCGTCCAATGCTTACAGGATGTCTGGCGAGGTGGGAAATTGTTTTGCAGCAATTTGATAACCAGTATGTGTCTCAAAAGGCAATAAAGGGCCAAGCTCTGGCTGATTTAATTATTGAACATCCTTCAGTAGAAGATACATCTGTAGATACTGAACTTCCTGATGAAGAAGTCTTTTCTATTCAAGATAATCTTCAAAAATGGGAAATGTACATTGATGGTGCTTCCATAAGTCCAACAGGGAAGAAAATGGAGGATCATAAATTCCATAAAGTTTAGTTCGGAATTGTTCTCATTTCCACAGAAAAGGTAGTGTTACCTTATTCCTTCTCATTGTTGGGATGTGGGACAAATAATGAAGTATAATACCAAGATCTCATCGCAGGATTGGAGTTGGCGCTTCTAGCACAAGTGAATCACTTAAATGAGAAAGGTGATTCAGAGCTGGTAATCAAACAAGTCAATAGGGATTATGCCATTAGAAAAGAAGATTTAATCCCTTTTTATGATTGCTTCAAAGAGTTAATGGAAGAATTTCCCACAGAACCAACATTTTCTTATGTCTAGAGAACACAAAATGCCCAAGCTGATGCACTGGCTAATATAGACACAACTCTAGCATATCAAAATCAGGACAAGACAACCATCAATATTTCCCACTGTCATACAATTTCATATTATGTTCAAACCAGAATAGAGAAAATCAATGAAAATAGTCCCATCCCTGAACCATATGGTTATGCTACATGATTTATGACATCTATCAGGGAATACCTTCAAAATTGAACACTTCCACCTAATAGAGCCGGGAAAGAACAAGTTTAGATACGTGTGGTCAATTTTACACTTTATGATAGCCCAGATCACCCAGAGAAAATTCTATAAAAGCATGGTTTTGATGAAGTTCTCTTCAGATGCATTGATGGTGAAAAGATAATGGCTGTCATGAAAGAGGTAGATGCAGGAGTCTGTGGTGCCCACCAGTCTGGACATAGTCTGTCTGATCAAATACAAGTGCTTGGATACTTTGGGCCTTAAATGATAAAAGATTGTGTTGTTTTAACAATGAAGTGTCATTCATTCCAACTGAATTCCAAATATATTCATCAACCCCCATTGTTTCTTCATACAACTAAATACTCGTGGCCATTTTCCACATGGGGAATGGATGTGGTGGGACCTTACCCTTCAGCTACGGGAAAGCAGTTTAAGTAAATTCTTACTGCTACTGACTTCTTTTCCAAATGGGTAGAGGAAATACCTCTCAAGGAATTCACTTCTAAATGTGTTGTTAGCTTCATCAAGTCTAACATCATTACCAGATTTGGTGTCCCTCATACCATATTGACGGACAATGGCACCAACTTCTGTTCATCCGAGGTAAGGAAGTTGTATCAAGAATACAACATCAAATCCAATAATTCATCTTGGTATCATGTCGTGTCCAATGGCCATATAGAATCCTTCAACAAGACTCTTTCAAATATACTGCAAAAGATGGTGGATAAAGATAAGAAATCATGGCATCACAAACTCTTTCATGCTTTATTGGATTATCCCCCACACTGCAATGCGGTCAACTCCGTATTCACCAGTATATGGAAAGAAAGCAGTATTAACCATTGATGATCAATTACCTTTACTCAGAGTATCCATTTGTGATCAGTCATCCACAGATGAACAATCTCAAAAGCGATTGGATGAATTGGAATGATTATATGAGAAAAGATTGTGCATCATGCACCACTTGGAAGTCTATTAGAATCGAATAGCACAAGCTTTCAACAAAATTTTTTTCTTCATTCATTCATTCAGGGAGAATTGGTATTGGTAATCAGAACTCCAATGATACCATGAAAGAAACCTGACAAGAATTAACCAAAATGCAAAGGACCTTACTCAATACATAAGGTGTACTCCAATGGAGATTATTCTTTAATCTCAATGGATGGAGAACTCATCACTACTCCAACCAATGCCATATTAATAAAGATGTATTTTGTATAAACACAAAATACATCAAGTTATGGTCCATGCATATGACCTTATACTATTTGCATCCCTTTCATCTAACATGACGTTAAACTGTGTTGTCCTTGCTGTAAGACTTTAAACTGCACAGTCCCTTATATCTAGCAAGACGTTAAACTGCACCATTACCGGTCCATGCATATGACCTTAAACTATTTTAACTATTTTCCAAGATGACGTTAAAATATGTCTTCTTTTGTCCTTACTGCATGAAATTAAACTACACAGACCCCCTTTCGTCCAACATGACATTAAACTATATTGTCCCCATCGTCTTAGATACATGACTCTAATCTGTACAGAAGTCCCTTAATACGTCCTTCATGATGTTAAACTGTATTTTTTCCCTGTTACATGAAACTAGACTGTCCAACACCAATAGTCTTCACTACAATACTTTAAACATCATATTCCCTTCTTATGTCCTACATGACATAAACTATACACCATTAGGGTTGTTTCTACCTCTTGTTTCTCACACCAAGTATAACCCACGTGATCTTAGAATAAACTTCAACCATAAAACCCTCCATGGTCTTCTAACAATGCATACATCCCAACACCATTTTTAGGTCGTTGTTCTCAAAAATAACTTGATCACCAATTCATTCTTCAATTGAACAATGTGGACATTGATCCTTTCCTTCTAGGCTGGGTACGTAGGCAACCTCCCATGGTTCAGGCACAAAACCAAAATCTTCAAATCGGTTCACCTCCAACTCATATGATGTTGATTCGTGAAGCCACTCCTAGAATCAATATCTCCATATTGGTTCACTTTTGTCATTTCTATATTACCTTAAACTCTATAGATATTTTGTCTTGTATGAAAATAAACTACAAAATTCTTTGATACCTTCACCTGAGAGGGAATAATTATTTACATTGATCTCCAATCATGTTATATTCCAAAGACTATGTGCATACATGGAAATGCCCGAGCCTTTTATCTTGGGTCAAACCATCATTCCACTAAAGTCCCCTTTCACCCATCACATGTACGAACCAAATCTGTACAGAGGGTATTTTTAGAACAATGTGGGATTGATTACCATCCTCATGGGATACATAGAAACGTTTGAGCATCCCTCAAATCCATCCCCAAGTTTTTGGGCCTAACCCCAAATTCCACTTTCAGTCCCCTGGATGAAAATTCCCCCTATGAAAACACACACTGTGTACTCCATATAATGGTCTGAGCTCTATGACCCAAAAATTATATTCCCCATACTCTCGTACCACATGAAGTTAAACTATATTTCATGAACAATGTGTGGATTAAATCCCATCCTTATAGGATATGTAGTGAAGTCCAACATTTTAATTTAGGACCGAGCCACAACATGGTTATGGTTAGCATTGGTCTGTGTATCTCTACATGCATTGAAAAATGTCCATTTTTATGTGTTATACTACTAACATTAAATATTTTTAGATCCCCATAAGCCTTTTCTCGACTTCTAGCCACAAAATTTCTGAAACTTGAGAGTTCTTTTGTTTGACTATGCAGCATGTGCCTTTAGGCGGAATTGCATAAACAACCTACATAACAGACCTCTCAGCCACAAGATGCTATTATTTGACTATGCATCCAATGCCCTTAGGCAGCCCTGCAAAATTCAACCCACTAATGGGTTTTTTAAATAATGGAAACTTCATTCTTTGTGAAAAAAACTATTTTTTCCTTATTGTTCTTATCAACAATATGTAGGGATCCACAAAAATAACAATCCTTAATATATTTTTTTCGTACTCTTTTTCATGATCTGAAAGTATTCATGTCTATGGTTTATATTTCCATTCCCTACGTTTGTGTCAGTCCTTCATAGGAGTGATATTCATCCAGTTCTTAGAAAATCTTGATTGGAAATACCATGTCCATATTCAAGTACCTCTTTCCATAAATCAAACTCTATGCTTTGGAAAATTTGAATCTCCATAAACATCCACTGGATTTTTAGCAGTAGAAATGTAAATTTCGGAGAGTTTTTTTCCTAAATATACAACACGTGCCCTTAGGCGGCCTTGAATAAGTAGTCTACATAACATACATGTCAGCCAGAAGATGTTATTATTTGACTATGCAGCCAATTCCCTAAGGTGGCCCTGCATAATTCAACCCCTAACATGTTTTTTAAATAATGATAACTTCATTTTTGGCAACTACTTATTCTAATGCCTGTTATCCCTTTTTCAAGTCATCCCACAGATTCAAAATTTCTTAAGTCATACTTTACATATTTTCCCTCATACATGAGTGTGGTAATATGTTTTCAGGAAAATTGTCAAAAAATTGAGTCAATTTTAGTCCATTTGATCGATGCAATTTCGACCTTAAACATTAGCCTTTTTATGTCCGACATGCATGAATTTAAACATCCCACAAAATACAAGGGAAATATGAAAAAAAGACAAGTCCCATCTCACTAAAAATAAAATTCGTATGATTTAGGTAATATTGCACAATTAAAAGATTAAAACATTGTAGGGTTATTTATAATAATCCTAGAAAAATTCAAACTATTATTACTAGGCCCATTGGATTAGGTAAAAAATTTAAAGTAGGTAGCAAAAAGAAATAATGCACAAATGATTGAAGATGAAAGTGTTTTTCATTTGATGCACAAGAGTTAGAATGAAATCCATAGACTAGAGTCTCTTCTCTTTTCCAAGAATTACAAAAGGCTATCAACATATATCTTAATTTGATTTACAGCATCTCAAGATTAATCAGTAGCCACTTGAAGCTCATGCAGTCGACCAACATAACTCATTTTAGCTAGATGGAGTTCTTTCTTGGCTTCAGCAGTAGATTTCATACCATTTGTTTGAACTCTTTCCAGTGAATTGTTCTGTTGGTCATGTTCCCCAGTAACAGCATCTAACTATTACTGAAGGTGCATCTGCTGGAAAACATTATCCTTGATTTTATGCTTTAGCTCCTTCAACATGGCAGCATGATCAGCCTCATATCAGGATACTGCAGCCTCAAATTTTCTAATATTGGCTGACAGCCTTAATCTGGTCAAATATTGATGGTACTTCTGCTCTTTCTCCCTTCTTAAAATGACTTGTTTTACCATGACATGGATCTATTGATATCAAAAACTGCCAAGTCCCAACATGAAAAAATGGATGATAGTCAAGGGTTCGTCAATGATAGCACTTCTAGAGGCACTTCAGATATGATTTTCCATAGTTTCTGCCATGCCTTGCGTCATGAAAAATGGAGCGTCGTTTGTACCTTCAGATCTGATTCGACATCACTGTCACAAGAGGGAATATAATCCAGGATTAATGCACTTAGGGAAGTTCCCTGCTCTACTCCTTCCACCCAGATCCATGTTTCTTCACATTCTATTCCCGTTGGGGCAGAGGCTGAGGCTTCACATCTATATCTAGTCACTGAAATTGATGGCCTCGCATAACCAATTAAAAGCTTTGGTTAGTTTCAAAGAATAAGAAAATTTGATTGGTTATCTTGAAAATTAAGTACAGTCCCAAAAATTGTTATCTCTTACCCAATGATAGATCAATAACTTGAGAAGGATCCTCCCTATGTTTCCTAGCTTCAACAAGATTTTCAGGATGAGTTTGAGGAAGCTCTATTGGGTTCTGCTCCATTAGCTCTAATGTCTCTGCTATAGTAGGGTTTACTGTATCCCCTTCAGGAATTAGTAGTTTAGTAGCTTGCTCAGATAGAAATTCACATTTCAACCGATCATGATCAGAGATGTAATTAGAATTTACTTTTAACAGGATGAAGGATAGCACTCACGTTCATAATCTTCTAAATTACATGGTAATTTAACATGATCTAAAAAATATACAAAATACATGCGAGGTTCCATAATTTCACACAATGTTATCTCAAAATCCTGGTTAATCTCACCAGTGGGAGAATTTGATATGTCTTCTTGGTGACCATCATCCTGTAGCCTCTGACCCTGGACAACTTCTTCAGGTAAAATTGAGGCATCAGTTGAAATGACTGCCAAAAGCTCCAATGCATGGGTTGAACAGAAAGTATCACAGAATAGAAGTCATTTGATGTTTCATTCAACATTTTATGAAGCATTATTAAATTACCATAAGCATGCTCTTCAATCCATGCAATAGCAGTTGGAGGGATACTGGGAACAGATGTTGGCTGTTCTCCAGGAGCAGCCATGTCAGCCTGAACTTGTGATTATTCACCAGTACCCTCCATATTACTCAAAGGAGGTTCAATCCTTTCCCATAGAGGGTAAATTGAAGAATCCCCTACAATCCCAAGAAGAATGAGCAAACTTTTCATGGTTTAAGACTCATGATTATCTGTAGGACTTACCACTACTGATGAAGTGTTTAGTTGTGGACTTCTTCCTTCAATGCCTTGGTCTCTTTGGTTTTTTGGGAGTGTCAACAGTCTCCTTTATAATTAAAAGAATTAGAGAATGTAAAGCCATGTCCAACTCCTCATCCATGGCTTTCTTGCCGGGTGATATCTCGCCCGACTCGTGAGGAGATTCATTAGCCACAATGGCAGTACCATCAAGGCTATGTTGTGGTGAAGGAACCTCAAAATTTCATTTCTTTCCAAGATGCAGGATGAAGAAAATAATTACTTGAGTAACAAAGCTTTGACTGAAATCAAATTCCAAAGAAAATAAGGAAATAGTCTTACATCTTCAAGAGTCACGTAATCATGCCACTCGTCATCTCTGAAACCACCAGTCCCCTTAGTGGAGCCACAATTTATCATTTCCCTCACCTACTTGGTGACAGGAATGGAATCATTGCTGGAATATATGAAAATTTCCATCTCTCTGACGTAATACCACACCTCATCAGGGTTATCCTTGTAACAGATATATGTAGATTCCAGAAGATTCCCTATTCCAGGGAGGTGTAGCCCGTTGCACAAATCCAACCCAGCAGTTTCATCACAATAGTACAAACTCTTCCATATCTGGATAGCCTTTGGTCATAGATATTCATTATGTGTACCAGAAGACTATGGGGAAGGTCCTATAATCATGGAAATCAGCTTCTTCTCATCTCCTGCAACTACAAATAGAGACTAGGAAAATAATACTTGTTGCGCTATAAAGTAATGGTGATTAAATTTCCCCAGCGAAGTAACTCAATAGGACATGATGGAGTTGGTCTTTTGATTCGGATGGGAGGAATATATATGGAATAAGGACGTTTTGCCACATGTTGTGCCTCATCTTCCCCATCCTGGGAATTTGGAGAAGCATATCCTGGTGGTGTAGAATAATCACCTTCCAGATGAAGGGTTTCATTCTCTATGGTTCTTTTCCATTTCCCCACCTGATAAACTAGGTGATTCAACACCCCTCCAAGGTATGATGCTATCCAGTTCTTAGAATACCATGTAGTCATGTTACTTGCCGCCTTATCAACTGGTAGATCAAACATTTCCCTGGTCCTCTCCATAGATGTCAGCAACCATAGTTTTCAGGCAACCATTGGATGTTTCTCTGAACTGACATGCACAGGGGGAGATACAACAGTATGCTTCAAACACTTGAATTGACGTGCAAATCTGTATGGAGCATAGGCCCACATATAATTTCCCCATCAATCCTGGTGGCCAGTACACCATCTCTACAGGCCAACATGTATACCCTCAATTCCATACTAGTTGTTCCATCATCAAAAAACCGCCAGGTTGGCGTATTTCCATAAGTAAAGAAATTTAATTCCTTAAACATGCTCACTCTCACATTTATATCATAGGGGTTAAGGTGTAATGGAGTAATTACTGAAAATACCTGCACTGATGGCCTATAGGAACTTTCAGGAACCTATAATCTGTTCTGTACTTTATATGTCCTGATGTGAGTGGGGACCCATCACCACAAAACATAGAATGGTCCCGCTATTCTCAATGGAGACCTACCCATAAAATAATTGAGTAATCTCATAGAATTATTATCCAAAATGGGGTTGTCCAACCCAACCATTTTCTTCTCATCCAACTTGGATGCAACAACGAAGCTCCCTGGCCTGATGCATCCTTTCGAATCCCTGACTCTAAAAAGATAAACACTGATCCACAAGTCCAAGAATCCAGCAAGATGATTATTTTTTGGGATTCTCTGATTCACTTCATATCCCCACTTCTCAAATTCTCCTGCTTCTAGAGTCGGCTAGAATGTCCCAGGATCACACCTCTTCTCTGTTTTGGGGCAGTTGGTAGGACGAGTACAGGTGGACCACTTCTCCTTCGACCCCTTTTTTTCAACCCCTTCTTTTTCGTCTCCTTCTCTTGCTTCTTGGTAAGAAACATATTCATCCACTCCTCTGGATTAATATCCTTTCTAAAATGTGTTAAGGGGGTCTCTTAAATCATGATCTTGTGAATTATTTTCAATAATTTGTGAGACAAATCCGGGGTCTTCTCCGAATCATTAAAAGTCACCTTGGGGGGTGAATACATTATAAATTTCACATAGAATTGGATACCCTGAGATCTTGTGGACTTCCCACATCATGAAGCTTACTTCTAGATGATTCAGATGGAAAGAATTGGTTTCTGGGCTCTAACAGCAGATTATCTCCGGCACAAACTCATCATTTATGTAGAAATATGTCTACCCAGCCCAGACAGCTTCATATATCACAGCTCCTTTCAACTCCTCGACAAACTCTGCACAGGTTTTTCGCAACCAGTATGCCCACATCAAATTTGGCTTCACACCTCCTTCAAGATGGAAGTCCCAACTCTTCTTCCAGCCTTTGGATTGATCCATCTGAGAATTTCAGAAGATTGAAGGATAACAATGTGGTTGCAGCTCAGGCTTGTGAGGTTTCAGATCTTCCACACAAGGACGATGATGCATTATATAGGCCTTCTCCACTGTTCCAATATTTTCAAAAACTCCTCCACTTGAGATATTATCTGAGGAAAAATTGGTGTAATTCTGAAACCAAGAAATTGGTGGATATTTGTTTTCCTCTGGAATGTTGACATCTTGTAGATGACCATAACCATACAAAGTAAATTAGATGCTCTCTAAAAATTTATGATGATACATATTCAAATCCTTAGCCAAATCTGGGAGATTGTTGTCATATATAGTATAATAATCATGGGCAACAACATTCATCAGGTCATCAATTCTCTTGCTAGCCAATTCATCAGTAGTTCTGATTCTTCTAGGAGCCATTGTATCTGCACAAAGGTTGAATAATTAACTCTTAAGTAAGTTGATTTTTCATAAAATTTGTGAAGAAAATTGAAATAATGGATAAGGAATTAAGGTGCAAAAGTCCAAAAGTTAGTGCGCAAGTATAAGTGTGTCGCGCATGTTTTGGCGTGCAGATATCACCGTGCAAGTCCAAGTAACTCTATAGCAGTGTGACACAAAAGGAAGTAGTGGAAAACTGAGTAACTTGTGCGGAGAAGTAGACTTGTGTGACGAGAGCTCAGAAGCATTCATATTAAGTGCTATGCATAAAGAATGACCGCATATATATAGGCAAGGCCACACCCATACGCGTTGATGCCTACGCGACTCGCACATGCGCAACTCCATATGCGTGATCAACACTTGAACACCGAATGTTCCTTGGTTTTTTTCTTTACCTCAGTGTCACATCCTCATTTTATTTTGGATCCAACTCTGAGGGGGAACTTCTATTGACGCTCCTTTCCATTAAAAATATTAAACGACAAAAAAAGGGAAAAGCTTAGCCCAAAGTGATTCATCCTTTGAATAAACATCAAAATTCGACAAAGGCCTGAAAAAGGATTTCCCCCCACTTGGGCCGTGTAAGATTCATCATGGTCATACACGTATACCTGCGCGCTGCATAGTGGTCACGCAGGTAACATTCATGCCCTCTTTGATTCTATCTCGGGGTCTTCGGTAGCCTATAAATACCCCCGCTGAGCCCTCTATTTGAATGAGGAAAAAATTATAGAAACTCAGATTTGAGATCGTGGAACCCTAGTCTTTTCTCAAAGCTTACAAACTCTTCTAAGGTAATTTATTTCCTAGAACGGAAGCTCTAAGGAGTAGAAACAAGGCATTAGTGTTAAAGTTCACCATCACCTGCGCGCCTAGGTGATTAACCCTTAAGGGAAATGAACACAAGTGCACGGCACATTACCCCTTCACCAGAACTTGCACGCCACCCATTTGGAATCCTTTAGGGATGACACTAAGGGATTGAGCCAATTCTCACCCAAGTACTATCCCATGCGTTGACTGTCGCGCATGTACCCATGTGTCGCGCAGGTATACCTACGCGACCTGGACTTGCTCGCCCACGCAGGACTTGCACGCCTCTCTCTTTTTGGGTGCCCCTCCTACCTATTCACCTATCTTATGTCTATCCACCTCTCATATTCAAGATTCATCCTTCAAAACCCTCATTAAATCCATTTCCTTTGACATGGTTCCGTTTTTTTCTTCATTATCTGAAAGGAATTCTGTGGAACATCTTTCAAAACCTAGTGATTTACATATCTTTATGTCACTAAGGTTAGATATTTCATTCATTCAACCACATCATTTAGGATGAGAGGATCATTATCCTGAGCCTCCTTTTCTAGAGTAAGCCCCATTCCAAATTCCATTATTCATGGACATCCTTTTCAGGAGTAATCCACAATATTCATTCTCTTAATTTGGGCATCCTCCTAAGGAGTAAGCCCCAAGTCCCCTAACCTAGGAATCCTCTTTATGAGTAAGACCCAGTCATAAATTCCAATATTTGGGCATCCTCCTTACGATTAAGCCCATGTTTTCATAATCCCCCCTAACCTGGGATTTGTTTTCAAGAGTAAGCCCCAGTTCTCAAGTCCCTTTTACCTGGGCCTCCTTCTCAGGAATAAGCCCCAGTCATAATTTCTATTAACTAGAATTAATTTACTTTTGATTTGGGCTTTATTATCAGGAGTAAACCCCAATCATAAGTCCCTTATAATTTGGGAATCCTTCACAGGAGTAAGCCCTAAGTTAAGTATCCAAATCTCCATAAAGCATATATACCTTTATGGACCTTTTTCCCGGGTATCTTCCCTGAAGTAAATCCTAATCTTCATCTATTTGGGCTGTAAATCATACATACGCCCCACATCATTTCTTATGATGTCACAATTGTCCGTTTTTACCAATACCTCTAGTTTCTCACACCGAGAATGACTCACGTGAGCTTAGAGTGTTAAGGTAATTATGACACCTTACTTTGAGCCATAAATCATACATAAACCTTATACTTCTTTACTCTAACTATGTGGGTTCCGGTTCCTTTTCTAAAAAAAGGATTCGTAGGTAGCCCATCTGTGGGTAGGATCCCAATTCTAAAATAATCTATCTCCTTCTGAATGACAATAATCATCAAGTTCCCCACTTAATGGCTTTAAAACCAGTATGGTTATCATAATGACCAAGAGATTTCAATATCATGTGTTGAAGGAAACCATTGACTAAAATCTCTAAAAAAATACAAATGATTCTCTATCGATAAGGAAACTATAATATATATAAAAGACTCTCTAAATATACTATATACTAATCATTGATTTTCAGATATAAAGGAAAGATAATTTTCATACTTGGTTACTTAATAAGGATTCACAAACATAAGTTAAATCTATAAAGAGAGTCTCGGAGTAGACAATAATTTCCCTCAAAAAGGTGTGATGATTCTGACTTCCCATCCTATCGACCAATGAAAATTCTTAGGCCTCATTAGTATATGACTAATGAGTACCTACCTTTGGAATGTAGGTCCAAATGTTTATAGAATAATTGGATTTTTCCGTTTCTATGAAAAAAATCGTTAGAAACCTCTTGGAATGTTTTATCCTTAAATCAATGAGGTCATCCCCATTTCCAGAGGAAACAATAACATATTTTTCCATCACATATCCTCTCATCAGGATTCCATCTTGTCCTTTTTTCATCATGTGAATTTGAAAATAAAGGTTTCAAACAATGAATTATAGGAAGTTACCAAAATACCTTGGAAGGTATCTTTGTAATCTCCACATCAACCTGTGAATTTTCCTTCACCTTATACCGTGATGTACCACATTTAGAACACTCTGACAGAAATTCATATTCCTTCCTATATATCATACAGTCATTCAGACAAGAATATATTTTATTCTATCCCAATCCCATAGGGAATAATATTTTCTTGGCCTTATAATATGAATTTGGAAGATCATTACCTTTTGGAAAATTTCTTTCATCAATTGTAGCAGCTCTCTAAAAATTTTGTCACTCCATCCTTGTTTCTCCTTTTGGTTAATCGATCTTAACACCCCCAACAAAACCGTAAAATCTGTACAACCATGATACAATGGTTTTTCAGCAACACCATATAGATGTGCCACTATTGGTTTTATCTTAATTTTTTATGCTGCAATATCATGAATCGTTTCATCAATTCCATCAGAGTTACCATCTTGCTAATCATCATCCTCGGTAGATCTGACATTTCGTCCAGTTTCACCGTGCCCAATCTAAGGTCTGTAACTCGGATTAAAACCATGAAAAATCATATGATATTTTACTTCTCTACTTTCCAACTTCATCATATTCAAACATTTCAGGCATGGATAGAATAAAATGTCACTTCACGAAACATTTCGTTTAGAAATTTAGAAAAGGGCATCCACACATTCCTCATATTCATTACTCATTAGATGTAACTTAATCCATCTTCGACTGATTATTACCTATAACAAATATCAAAATTATAAATCTTTTTAAAGATAAAACAAGTATATGTTTATATGATAAATATCCTAATTTGAATGTAAAACAATTTTGAAATATAAATCAAATATATGAGTATTTAAAGAAAATATGATTGAAAATGATTTAAAAAAAATATATATTTACATATAACCGTTTCAAATTCATCTTGGATCCTTTCTTCTAGAGGTTCACAAAGAATACATCATGGTACAACTGGATACCAATTTCACCATTTTGTAAAAAAGAAATATGAAGTATAAATGTTTAAATATGTTTACATTCACTACTAAAAATTACATATATCCTAACTATTTAAAAACTCTGGACAACCCCCACCCCTCTGGACAACCCCCCACCCCCATGGACACCACCCCTACCCCCTTGGACACCACCCCCACACCCTGGACACCCCTACCCCTTTAGACGACACCCCCACGCACTTGGATGCCACCCCACCCCCTTGGACACCCCCTAGACACCACCACCCCCTTGGACAACCCCCCACCCATATACACCACCCCCACCCCCTTGGACACCCCCTGGACACCACCTCCACCTTGGACAGCCCCCACCCCTCTGGACAACCCCCACCACTTGGACAACCCCCACCCCTCTAGACATCCCCCACCCCCTTGGACACCCCTACCCATCCTGGACACCACCCTCAACCCTACCCCCTTAGACACCCCCCTGGACACCCCCTAACCTCTGGACAACCCCTGGACATCCTCCCCTAGACAGCCCCCCAAACCCTCTAGATAGGGCCCCACCCCCTTGGACAACCCCCACCCCCTTTGACACCCCATGGACACCCCCACACCGTTGGAAACCACCCAACGCCCGTTGACACCCCCATGGACACTAACACCCCCTTGGAAAGCCCCCCCCCCCACCCCATAGACACGACCCCCACCCCCTTATACACCTCTTGGACACCACCACCCCCTTGGACACCCCCCCCCCTCTAGACAACCCCCAAACACTAGATAGCCCCCACCCCTCTAAACAGCCCCCCACCCATTTGGACACCCCCACTCCCTGAACCCCACCCTCCACCCCTACCCCCTTGGACACCCCCTGGACATCCCAACCCTATGAATAACCTCCCCTAGATAGCACCCAAAACCCTCTGGACAGGCCCCCACCCCCTTGGACATCCCCCACCCCTTCGACACCCCACCAACTTAGACCCCCCCCCACACCCCTAGACTAACCCCCCCCCCTCTATAGACACCCCAACCCTCTGGACATCCCCTCGAACCCTCTAGAGAGCCCCCGCCCCTCTGGACATCCCCCACACCCTGGATAGCCCCCACCCCTCTAGACAACCCCCACCCCCTGAACACCCATGCCCCCCTTGGAGAGCCCAGTCACCTCCATGGACACCACCCCCACCATTAGACACTACTATACCCTAATACAGCCCCCTCAGTCCCCTCACCCCCTAGCCAACCCCACCCCTTGGACACCCCAACCCCCTTGGACAGCCCCCGCACCCCCTAGACACCACCCTCAACCCCTTTGACATCCCCTGCACCCCTTTGGACACCCCTAACCCCTTGTAATTTCCCCACACCCCCTTGGAAACCACAACCACCCCTTTGACACCCCATGGACACCCCCACCCCACTGGACATCCCCCACCATCTGGACACCCCCACCCACTTGTACAACCCCCACCCCCTTGGAAACCCCATTACGTGCTTACACACAAGATAGAACATAAAAAAATCATAAACATGCATGATATCACTTACATTGGTTTGTTTTACCAGAAATGAATTTATCATGGTATAAATGAACACAATGAAACATACCATGATAGAAAGAATAAAGAAAAATAACATCTCAAAAAATTAGTTTAGGGCATCGCGGAATTTAAAAACATAAAACGAGTCGTGTGAGGCTTACTTGAGTTTTGTGAGTCGACCTAATAGATCTGATGATAATAAATATGAAGAAATATGTTGGCAAAATGAGGCTAGAGGGCACGAAATAGAAGAATCATTTCTAGGTTTTCTGCATGAGAGAGATGAGTCATAGGTCTCCCAATCGAAGAAAATAGAATGAATAAATACGGGGTGCGATAAATCATTTAAAATATTTATCACATCGGTTATTTAATAACTAACATAGTAAAATATATTTTTTAAAATATTTATAACATCGATTATTTAATAACCGACGTAGAAAAAAATTTTATCACATCATTTATAAAATAAATGATGTGATAAATGTCACTTTATCACACTGGTTCATTTCATAACCGATGTGATAAATTGCTGAGATAATCTTTATCACATCAGTGTTTTTATAACCCACACGATAAATCACCGAGCAATCCATTATCACGTCGGTTATAAAAAAACCCGACGTGATAAAGTGCGCCAAATTTGATATGCACGTCGGTTATACAATAAAGGACATAAAAAACCTAATTTCCATATATTTTACATTGGTTATAAAATAAATGTCTTATAAAATGGATCATGTTCCATATATCATGTCGGTTATAAAATAATCGACGTGATATATCGATTAATAAATATTTTCACATCGGTTATATAGAACGGACATGAAAAATGAAGATGTGTTAAACGTTATTTCCACTAGTGGAGAATGGATGTAAAGGCTTATCCAGAGTGTTTGTTAATTGTTACGATTCAAGACCATAGGGGGAACTGAGGAAAGTGCTTCTTAGAGTGTCTGTAGTTCATCGACGCGGGCCATAGGGGGAATAAGATGTAAGTTCTTCCCTCGAGCGCCTTTTAGTAAATGATATGAGACTATAGGTGGAATTGATGGTTAGTGGTTCCTTAGATTGTCAATACTAAAGTTTTACCAGAGGGGTTAGACTGTGAGTACTTCCCATAGGGTTTCTTGTGTTTCCAATGTAGGACCATAGGGGATTAGGATGTGTGTAGATCCTAGGGGGTTTCATGTTTTGATTTTTTTCTAACTTGATATATAGTGTTACAATGATTTGAAACTGTAGTAATGATCAATTTTGGGTACTTCCTTTTTTACTTCTTTTTTACTTTCTTATTGTCAGCCATATTAATTTACTGATGTTTTGAATAGATATCTTGGAGGTTGCCTTCATGGATTAGTCTCTACCCTTTTTGGGCCATGCATTTAGGCCCAAATAGATTATATTACTGCAGTTATAGATTAGGGCTATCACCCTTCTACATCAGGTACTTAACTACTTTGTAGATGGAGAGCATGAGACCAAGCATAGGTTTGCAATGTTATGGAGTTGTATACTATTTTTTAGTACATTGGTTTAGTACCGTATTTCAACATTGGGACTTTTTTGGCTACTTTCCCAGACTTATGTATCATGCATCATTATATATATGTTGATACACCCCAATCTTTTATAGTACATTTCCCTTCGAATAATGCAATAGCTTGCATTGTACGCAACTTCGAGATTCTAACACACCGTGACCAATCAAAGTAGCCATTATGAATAGTAATACCCACTTTTTTAAATTTTATAAATTTTATCTCACAAAATGGACTTCATTTTTTGATTTGTAATACCAAAATTATCCTGGGGTAAAATTTTGGTACTTTTCGAATAACTTTTATATTTTGATGAATAGTGAAAATTACTAAATTTTAATTAAAAACAAATTTTTTAATCAAAATAATTAATAGTGATAAATTATGAATTTGAGTGGTTTTAAAGTATATTTATAATATATTTTTACCATTTAATACAATTTTTGTCATTGGACATAATTCCACAATTAATCTGGACATAAACAATTGTCAGTCTTTTGATAGTTTTAATTTCGTAAAAACACACTTTTTGTTTTGATAGCGGGAATTAATTTTAAAATAATTTCTGCCACTTCTGTGTTTTGAATCTAGAAAAATGTATTCCATATTTGGAATCAGGATTTCCAAATTTTTTAAATAGGTAACTTTTATTTTTATACATTTTGAATAATAATTCAGTAAATATTTTATTTACCACAGTTAAAGGGTAAATCCGGTAAATAAGGGTAAACAATAATATTATAATAATAATAAATTACCCTAAAATGTGTCCTAAACTTATTGGTTGATACAGGTCCAACCATGGACATTTTTGGATTGATTTTGGGACCCCATGGATCCACTTTTAGGTGATAAGGACACTTTATATTAATTAAGTTAAAGTAAATACAAAAATGACAAAAGCATATATCTTTTAGAAAAACAATATTTACATAGGGTTATATATGTTATATTTTCGACTATAAGTATTAATTATAAAGATAAAAATACATCCTACAATATAGTATTTTATTTAGAATTTTTAGACATTTAATAATTAAATTTATTTATTACACAATAACGAGGCAATATTTTCTTTATTAATGAAAGAATCAAATAATTGGTTTTATAAAAGTTAAAATAAAAATAATTTGAAAGTTTTGTTGCCATTAAAGAATTTTATTAGTTCATATGACATGTTAGGATTTCATAAATTATTTTTTTTGAATTAATAAATTATTTACGACTTTAACAAAAATCAATTATTAAATATTGTCCAAATTGACATAAATGAGTTTTTAAAACATGTATTTTATTATTAATTGATATTATATTCCTAAAAATCTACAGTTTAGCCAAAGGACTTATATCATAAAAGTTGTATCATTAATGGACCACATGGGGTTCTCTTGTAATTACATAATAAGCTTATTAACTATATAATATAAAAATACAAAGTTAAATGGTAATGTCAATCTAATTAACTAAGAGTTAAAACTAAAAGATAAGGTTAATATATTTACCCAAATATGTCTAAAATCTATAGGTTGAAAGAATTTGGACCCACCCCAAAATAGAATTTTAATAATCCACTTTTTATCCATTAGAAATCGAATATGAATTTATTATAAGATAATAATTTATGTTTTCCTAAAGAGCCCATCCTCCCCCTTATAAAATGACACCACTTCTATCCAATTCTTAACACCTTCAAAGCCTTTTGGTTTGGCCAACCCCTGACCAAATATTCTATCAAATTTCCTCAGTTCAACCTAGAGGCCTTATATTGATCCAAAATCCAACCTAAGGATCCCTTTTGATCAAATCAAAAGGAAGAACCCGAAGAAGAGGAAATGTTTTCACCACCCTCTTTCAAGTTTCTTTCTTCTTGAACTTCTTCATTATTTGTTATTTCCATTCTAAAATAATAATTCCAGTATATTCTATATACGGTGATGTTATTATATATATGGTACAATCATATTCAGTATTCTATCCATCCTTTGAATTACATGTCACCATATTTGCATAGGTAGGGCCTACTGTCTCCACGTTGTGGTGTAATTGTTATTCAATTCAATATTATTTGGATGGGTATAATAATGATGTTAAATTAATGTAAATAGTAAATATAACATTATAATTATTCTTTATATATTGATATAACATCCAATTATATGTAATTTTAACCTCAAAAGATTGATATTGTTGCCCGTGCGTACGTATGGACTACCATCTCCACAAACGTGATGAGATTCATTCACCATCATATCCATTAATGTATAATTCTCATTTGATGATTATAAATAAGTTTTAAGGGATTTATATCATTCTGGATATGAATAAGATATATCCTATCCATAAAAAACACAACTTATGTAAAAAAACATATAAAATAAAATGAGTATGTTAACACCCGAAATGAAGATAATACAAAGATATTATTAACAATGAAATGATAAAAGAACATATATGATATGATATTAACGTATATTATTCTTGTATAATTTAATAACAATTATTTAAACATTATATGAAAGGATAACCTACCCTCTCTTAAGGAAAAAGTACAAAGTAAGGGGTTTCTTATCTCACTTTTAATTCTGTGAGATTTCCATTGTTCACCACTTATTGATTGCATGTGGTGTGCGTACTAACCATGATTGTATTAATTGTGTAATATACTTTAATTTATTGATATTTACATCATCATTGTATGATCCTTCTTTCATGGGTGTATGTTTCGTAAGTTGCCAAATCGATAAGGGAATTTGAAATTTCAATTTCCACTCTTTCGGCTTTATGCAAACTTCATTGATAATTTTACCCAAAGATTATGCGTGGATTCAATATTTATCATTTTTGTAGTAATTTAAACTCTCCTTTCTAAGGATATACTTTAGATACACATAATCACTACGTTGATAAATTCTCAATTCATCGATATGAACTCGATAAGAGTAATTTTATCTCAATCTCCATTTGTTGAGTTAAATATCAAATTCATTGGTGTTTTATTAAAAGAATATGTGTGAATGTACTCTCATAGATTTACACTAAATATCCAATAATATTGAGTGTATTTATATTTTTTACACATAATTATGTCATTGATTTATCCTTTACCTAAGGATACGGTCTTTATAAAAGATTTCATATCAATTTACATTACATTGAGACTTCTTTGTTGTTATACAAAAAATCACTTTTATATGGTGTATATAATGTACTTTGACATAGTATATCACGAGTCCCTTTATTATCATGCTATTAAAAAGTTTTGATTACCTAAATTATTTGTATTCATGTGTCTCTCTTTTTCTTAGGAACTCTACATAAAATATCATTTTAAAATGTTTTAAAGTTTTATTATTCTAAATATTTCCCCTTAATGTCTGTGTTTTAAAAATGGTTTTAAGTGTTTATTTATATGGACATTAATCTTTTAAAATTAAAATTCATTTTCATAGTTTCAATGTTATAAGGGACACTTTAATTAAAAAATATATTTTAAACAGCTTCTTGACAAATAATGTTACTTTAAATGTTTTCATGAAAAATTGGGATATTTCTCTCAAATAGTGTTGATGATTATTTTCATCTATGTAAATATCCTTCATTATTCTCGATTGAGGTCAATCTGTTACAATACAATCTTCCATATTGTTTTGAATGAGTTATGTTTTAATGTGGATGTGTTATTTTTATACCATTCATGGTTTGTGGATAAAGTATTGACATTTCATATGCTAGTTTCAATACAAATGTTTATGTTATGTTTCAAAATTTTTATACGAGGAATGAATTGGACTTAGTAAGTGATGGGTGGAGCCTGCTATAGCTCCTCGATGCATCGGTAGGTCTCATGAGACAAACTAGTGTCTTGGCATAAGGCCTTGACAAAATCCTATTTGTGGTCTTGGAAGAAGGCCTTGAATATGTGGTTATGATAGTCTGGAATTATGCATTCCATTTTTATGAAAGTGGTTATTGATATTTCATGTGATTATACGACTAGTAGAATATCCATGTGAGTATGTAAATGGAATTATTTCATTTTATCTTCGCAATATTATACTGAATTTCAAATTTAAAAGGCTTTTGTTTTAGTTATACATTGCCTTAAATGTTTAAGTTTATTTATGAAAGATTCCTCTATATTGTTATCCTTACTAAGCATGTGAGCTCACCCCTTTCAATTTTTTATTTTTCCCAAGATGAGAAGAAGTATTTTATGAATGACTTGTAGGGATAGTATGATGGGATATGAAGACAATATGTTGTTGTAGTTTTTTTACTTTATGATGTAATGTAAGACTTATGAATATATCTGGTGTTTCTAAGGCTACTAAACTAATCAGTCTTTCGAGATTTTATCCCTTGTGATCATGCTAATGATTCATAATAATGCACCAACTCTGGGTAACTGGGTTTGGGGAATTATAGTTAGTATCAGAGGAAGTTTAGTACAAACCTTGGAAACTAGATTTAGATAAACTCTGATTAGAGCACATATCACTAAGATAAAATTTGAGGATTAGTATAGAGGAACATCCTAAAATTTTGGTATTGTAGTGATTTTGTGATTTTTCCAAGAAATACATCCCTGTCTAGATTTGAGTAGGTAGAGGCAGATCTAGAACATATGTACCTAGGGGTAAAACCCAAAAACACCACTCTGAGCTAGACTTGAACAGGAACTAGTGAATGATAATGGGCCTTACTGCACTCTTGTTTACGACACTCCTAGGGGATATTCTTAAGATAATTTATATTTTTCTTTGCAAAATAATTTGAAGTATTTTAATATAAGATGGGAATAAATGACCTTGGTTAATCCTATGGTGTTTCAAATTAAGAATATGGTGTCATGATATTCTCGAAATAATTTTATGACTATTTTTACTCACACAATGCTTTCTGTTTTTAGTCAATGGATGGATTCCAAGGAAGTAATAGTTACTTTGAGAATGTTGTAAACAGTGGGAAAATTGGGGTAAATAAGAAACAAAATGGAATGTTGATATCAGTAAAAGATATCATGTTCATGCCAAATCAGTTTTCCAAAAATATGATCAACAACATATATATTAACCATCTCCCAGACTCAATAAAGAAGAGAAAGGTGGTGAATGATAAGATCTCCAGTATTGGAGACCATAGAGAAAATAATCCTCAATTTCCATCATGCATGAAATGTGGAAGGAGACACCCAAGAATGTGTCTCAATGGAAGAAAGAAATGCTTTATTTGTGGGAATGAAGGGCATAAAGTAAATAATTGTCGCGAAAAAATGAAGAGTATTATGGAAGAAAATAAAAATGATCCTAAGATTCAAATTACGGCCATTTGTCATAAATGTAAGGGACCTTGGCATCAACGAAGTCAATGCCATATTTTATAATATAACCGCTTGGTCAAGGAAGAACCTATGTGGAAATAAATGGATGACAAAATGTTTAAAGGTATTAGTGCTCTTTTTTTGTTGAGTTTACTTTGGGTGAATTATATCTTATATGTGTAACCCTACAATTTATCATGTGAAAATGATATTTGTGTAAGAATTATCTTTTCTCTTGTGTATATTGTTATAAATAACCATTTTGTTTTATATCATCCTTGATTTTGATGCAATTACAAGTTATTATATTTTTGAATGAAAATCCAATGTATGAGATATCATTTGCGGTTAAATTATGTTATGGGTATTCTGAGATATTTATCTCATTTTGGTAATGTTATAAAATATAGTTTTTGAAAAAGGACAACACATAGACCGTGTGACAACCCATTGTGTTGGACAAAGCTATGGGAATCGAACCCACAACTAAATTTCTATTGGGATTTATCGCCTACCACTGGACTACATGAATTCCCTAGTTAGCATGACTAATTATCTTTAGTTAAATGATTTTATTGATCAACAATAAGTTGATTTGGGATCTTATGTCTTATCAAATGAATACCTTTAGTAGAAAAAATTGATATGTTGATTAAGTGATAATTGTTATTTTGGAAGACGTTCGCTTTGTTGGGAACACTATATGCCCAAGGAAAATAGAATACTATGGGATTTCATTTGAGGAGTAATGGTGGATTTTTATCTATGTTTTATATGTGGGTTTATAATGATTTGGGTTATTTATGGAAATGATTAACCTATAATAGAGAATACATTATTAGGTTAATTACTTATAATTATGTGACTTTAAGAGTAGTCGAAGTCATTTAGAGATACAATTTAACGTGGAAGAATACATAACCAAATTATTCTAAGTTTGGGGTTTCAATATTAGTTTGTATTATATTGAAAAATTTTAAGAAAAATTGTTTATTGAATGGTATTTATTTAACATTAGGGTATTGTTGGTTTAATTTTAGAAATTCATATTAGTGTTTATTTCTATAAAGGAAGATCCTTTTGGGGGATCATCAGATCTCGTACAAACCGTTTTGGTTTTTATTATTCTCTAAAGAAAATGTAAATATATAGTTTATCCTTTGTGGATCATGTTATCCTCTGGAAGTTTATTCTAGCTCTTCTAGTGTGACCAAGTCTTCTTGAATACTCATCGTTAAAAAATGAGTGAGTATTAGAAATTTATAAAAAAATGAAACTTTACTTAAAACGTAAGAATATCTCTTTATATTCTTAGTCAATCTCAGAAATGAATTCCTTATCTTTATGTAATGTAACTTAAAAAAAATTCAGTCCGTATACTTTTCCTACTGGGAAACTAATGACTGTTTGTCCCATCACAAGTTTATGGTTTTCTTGTTGTTAAATTTCTCTTGATCATGTTTTCTATCCCTCTCCATCAGAACATTAAAATTATTTTATCAGCCATATCCATGTTTTTATACATGGAATCATAGTATAGGTTATCTTAGTGTCTTTTGTAATTCCCATTCTTTCTTTTAAAGTGATTTCTTTATTGACTCTTTTTCCAATGTTGGAATTTCCATTATATTCCCAATCCCAATATTAAAAATTGCGAGGATTCAATTTATTGATGGAGGGGAGAATGTAACACCCCAAGCATCCATGGTATGTTTCCCTTTGAATAGTGTAATAACTTTCAATATACGCAACTTCGAGATTCTAACACACCGCGACCAGTCAAAGTAGCCGTTATAAATAGTAATACCCACTTTTCAAAATTATATAAATTTTATCTCTCAAAATGGACTTCATTTCTGGATTCGGAATACCAAAATTATCCTAGGGTGAAATTTTGTTACTTTTTAGATAACTTTTATATTTTGATGAATAGTTAAAATTACTAAATTTTAATTAAAAACAACTTTTTTAATAAAAATAATTAACAGTGATAAATTATAAATTTGAGTGGTTTTAAAGTATATTTAGAATAAATTTTTACCATTTAATACAATTTTGGTCATTGTAAATAATTTCACAATTAAACCGGATATAAACAAATGTCAATCATTTGATAGTTATTATTTCGTAAAAACACGCTTTTTGTTTTGACAATGGGAATTAATTTTAAATTAATTTCTGCCACTTTTGTGTTGTAAATTTGGAAAAATGGATTCCATATTTGGAATATGGATGTCCAAAGTGTGTAAATAGGTAACTTTTATTTTTTGACATTTTGAATAATTACTTCGGTAAATATTTTATTTACCATGGTTAAAGAGTAAATCCAGTAAATAAGGGTAACAAATAATATTATAATAATTATAAATTACAATAAAATGTGTCCTAACATTATTTTTTGATACATGTCTGACCATAGAAATATTTGGGTCTATTTTGGGAGCCCATGGAACCACCTGTAGATGATAGGGACACTTTATATTAATTAAGTTAAAGTAAATACAGAAATGTCAAAAGCATATATCTTTTAGAAAAAGAATTTTTACATAATGTTATATATGGTATATTTTCAACTATATATATTAATTAGAAATATAAAAATATTTCCTACATAATCGTATTTTATTTATAACTTTTTTTTACATTTAATAATTAAATTTATTTATGACACAATAATGATGCAGTATTTTACTTATTAATGAAGGAATCAAATAATTGGTATTATAAAAGTTAAAATAAATATAATTTGAATGTTTTGATGCCATAGAAGAATTTTATTGGATAATATTTCATGTTAGGATTTCTTAAATGAATTTGGTTTTAATTAATAAAATTTTTTAGACTTAAAAAAAATCAATTATTAAATATGGTCAAAATCGACATAAATGAGTTTTTAAAACAAGTATTTTATTATTAATTGATATTATATTCCTAAAAATTTAAGGTTTGGATAGAGGACTTACATAAATATAGTTGTATCATTAATTGACCACTTTGGGGTCGCTTTTATGTATATAGTAAGTTTATTAACAATATAATATAAAAATACAAAGTGACATGGTAAATGTCAATCTAATTAACTAAGAGTTAAAACTAAAAGATAAGGTTTATATAATGACCCATACCTATCTAAAATATATTTTTTGAAAGTATTTAGGCCCATCCCCAACATATACTTTGAATAATCCACTTTGGAGCAATTAGAAACCGAATATGAATTTATTATAAAATAATATTTTGAGTTTTTCCTAAAGAGCCCCCCCTATAAAAGGACACCACTTATAATCAATTATTCACACCTTTAAATCCATTTGGATCGGCCTAACCCTACCCAAATATTCTCTCAACTTTTATCACTTCATCATAGAGGCCTTACTTTGATCATAAATCCAACCTCTGGAGCCCTTTTGATCAAATCAAAAGGAAGAACTCGAAGAAGAGGTAATGTTTTCACCACCCTCTTTCAAGTTCCATTCTTCTTCAACTTCTTATTTATTTGTTATTTCCATTATAAAATAATAACTCCAATATCTTCTATATACTGTGATGTTATTATAAATATGATACAACAATAATCAGTATTTTATCCATCCTTTGAATGACATGTCCCCATATGTGCGTACGTACGGCCTACCTTCTCCACGCCGTGGTGTAACTGTTATTCAATACACAATTATTTGGATGGGTATAATAATGATGTGTAATTCATGTAAATAATAAATATTTCATGATAATTATTCTTCTTATATGACATTCCATCCAATTATATATTATTTTAATATCAAAAGAATGATATTGTCGCTCGTGCGTACGCACGGACTACCGTCTACACGAACTGGACAAGATTCATTCCCCATTATATCCATTCATGTATAATTCTCATTTGATGATTAAAAACAATGTTTTAGGACTTTATATAATTCTTTATATGGATAATATACAACCTATCTATAACAAACTCAGCTTATGTAACAAAACATATAAAAGAAAATGAGTAAGTTGACACTCGAAACGACAATAATACTATGATATTATTAACAAAGCAATGTTAAAAGATCTTATATGATATGATATTAATGTATATTATTATTTTATATTTTAATTACAATAATTTGACCATTATACAGGAGGTTAACCTACCAACGACAAAGGAAAAGTACAAAGTAAGGGGTTTCTTATATCACTTTTAATTTGTGATATTTCCATTATTACCACTTATTTATTACATGTGGTGTGTGTACTACCCATGATTGTATTCATTGTGTAATATAATTTAATTTATGGATATTTACATAATAATTTTATGATCCTTCATTCGTGGGTGTATGTTTCTCAAGTTACCAAATCGATAAGGGAATTTGAAATTTCAATTTCCACTCATTCGACTTTATGCATACTTCATTGATTATTTTACTCCAAGATTATGTGTGGAATCAATATTTATCCTTTTTGTAGTAATTTCCACTCCCATTTCAATGGATATAAGTTTGATACACATAATCACTCCATTGATAAATTCTCAAATCATCAATTTGAACTTGAAAAGAGTAATTTTAACTCAATCTCCATTTGTGGAGTTAAATATCCCATTCATCGGTGTTGTTTTTACAAGAATATGTGTGAATGTCCTCTCTTTGATTTACACTTAATATGCAATCATATTGAGTGTATTTATATTTTTCACACATAATTATGCTATTTATTTATCCTTAACCTAAGTATATGGTCTTTATAAGAGATTTCATCTCAAATTATATTCCATTGAGTCTTTTTTGTTTTTACACACCGAATCACTTTCATATGGTGTATATAATGTACTTTGACATAGTATATCATGAATCCATTTATTCTCATGTTATTAAAAAGTTTTTATTACCTCAATTATTTTTATTCAAGTTTCTTTTTTTGGTTAGGAACTCTAACTAAAATATCATTTTAAAATGTTCTAAATATTTATTATTCTAAATATTTCACATTAATGTCCATGTTTTAAAAATAGTTTTAAGTATATATTTATATGGACATTAATGTTTTAAAATTAAAATTCATTTTCAAAGTTTCAATGTGGTATGGGACACTTTGATTCAAAAATATATTTTTAAATGGCTTTTGACAAATAGTGTGACTTTTAAATGTTTTCAAGAAAAATGAGAATATTTTTCTCAAAAAGTGTTGATGATTATTTTCATCTATGTCAATATCCTTCATTATTATCAATTGAAGTTAATTTGTTACAATAAAATCTGCCATATTGTATTGAATGATTTATGTTTGGCTGTAGATGTGTTATTTTTATACCATTCATGGTTTTTGGATAAAGTATTGACATTTCATATGCTAGTTTCAATACAAATGTTTATGTTATGTTTCAAAATTTTATATGAGGAATGAATTGGACTTAGTAAGTGATGGGTGGAGCCTGTTATAACTCCTAGATGCATCAGTAGGTCTAATGAGAAAAACTAGTGTCTTGACACAAGGCCTTGACAAAATATTATTTGTAGTCTGGGCACAAGGCCTTGGATATGTGGTTATGATAGTCTGACATTATTCATTCCATTATTATAATATTGGTTATTGATATTTCCTGTGATTATTCGACTATTAGAATATCCATGTGACTATGTAAATGGAATTATTTCAATTTATCGTTGTTATTTTATGCTGAAGTTCAAATTTAAAAGTATTTTGTTTTAGTTATACATTGCCTTAAATGTTTAAGTTTATTTATGAAAGATTCCGCTATATTGTTATCCTTACTGAGCATCTGAGATCACCCCTTTCAATGATTTATTTTTCCCAGGATGTGAAGAAGTATTTTATGAATGACCTGCATTGGTAGCTTTAGGGGATATGAAGACAAGATGTAGTTGTAGTTTTTTTTCATTATAATGTAATGTAAGACTTATGAATATATCTAGTGTTTCTACGGCTACTAAACTAATTGGTATGTCGATATTTGATCCTTTGTGATCGTGCCGATGATATTTAATAATGCACTATCTCTAGGAAAATGGGTTCGGGGCATTACATATGTGTTGCTACTGTTTATTTCTTTCATTCTTCAGCTGTTTACCTTCATATGGTATTATTACTGCTTCTGTTATTATTATTTTTTTCTCTTCCACTGTGTTGCTCTGCCAATGATGGAATAGTTTCCCCACTATCACACCAAAGGAACTCACTACTAATCAGTATCCTCTGGCGTTAGGGAAAATGTTCCTGAGTCCATGTGACCAATCAGGTATGGGGTGCCTCTGCGCGACATTCGTAAAAGGGATGTTACATCAATCTATTTTCTTGCAAAGTATTTTAGAAATCCTTGTTTATTTTGTTCAAGTGTGTCGGTCCAAATAGTAACTGCTCTCAAAATGGTCACGGTATTCTTACTATGGGAGGGGATCATTCTCCCTTGTAGATTGGGTGTGGTTTTAAGGGATCCATTTTTTGTTTCTAAATTCATTCATATCACAAACTGGGAGGGTTCTGTTTGGTTTCCTTATGGTGTGTCTATGATTATACTCTTCTTTTTTTGATCATTTAATATACACATATATTTTATTGAAGTAGAAATATTTGTTAATTCCCCTATATGACTCCACATTTCTGCTATTGAAGGATTATTTTTGTGGTAGACGGTGTTATACCAGTCACCTCGTAGGTTTTTAATTGGATTCCATCATTAAGGTCACTTAGCTATGATGTGTATTGACAATCCCATGGAAGTTTATTATTACTGATATGTGTAAGGGTATCTTCCTAGCATCAGATTCTCAGATGAACCTCAAACTAGTTGTGGGTATAATCTCATGCCTCTGGTTCTAGTTTCCTCCATAGAAATGGTTACTATTCTGGATCATAGGTGACCAAATAATCTTTCACTTGAAACTATCCAATCTATTATGTGCATGTATACATCTTCCACTGGTCACCCTATAGCTCTGGTGAGGTAAGGATCGCTTAACATACCCACTCTAATATTTCATCACACTCAAGAATTAGACTCTACACTATCAGGATTTAATTATTTATGTCTACTAGATTTAATCATTGTAGACACTGTATAACACATGGAAGATTATTTGGGGATTCCTAACACAATGGAATAGATATCCTATATAATTAAAGTAGAAACAACTCATTGAATGTTATTTTAATCACTCATTCATCTTTCTGAATCTAAATGTAAAAAAAGAGAAATAATTGGATTCCCCACATGTGGTATAGTGGGATTTTATTATTTCTTTATCTATTTCACGTACTATTAATCACACACCTCATACGTCATTTTTTAGAAAATTTATTTCTTTTAATAGAGCATTATTATGGATGGTGGTTGGATCAGTAATTCCAAAGAAAAATAATATGAGAGTGCATCATACTTTGCAACCATGATTGGGTCTCTGGGCCTCCTGGCCATGAATCTAATTTAGTAGACCATGAAATTATCATATGGAATTTCTGGGATTTCTGGACTCATGAGAAAAGATTTGTCTTCACACATAACTATGACTGGGTAATACTTCTTGTCTGAATGTGCATGATCACAAGAAGAATGGCTGAAACATATTGAAATATGTAATGTGGATGAGATTCTAAAAATCCATTCATTTATTTACATAAATTAATCATAAATGTATCCCCTAAGAGAGACGAATCTCTATTCTATGCAATACACTAACATAACATCACAAGGAAATACTACCCATGTTTATACTAAGGGACCTACTTTCGATTTTTATTTTCCTTATTTCAAATGATATCCTATCAAAAAGGTGGGTCATTGGATCCATAATTATGATCTCTATCCGGTGACCTTTAAATATTGTTTGGATATGAATTTAGCAAAATTATTTCCATTTCAAATAATAAATGAGGATCATGTTACTCTTATTGCTTTATAAAATATTACATAGGGTTTTTATAAAATACCGGTACATGATCATGGTATTCTATGAGGATCCATTGAATATGTAATATAATCATAACATTACACATAGAAAATTGGGTTATATGGCTCGATTTAAATCAAAGCCATTAAGAAACAACCCATTCACTCAATATATATTCTATATCTTACTCGATACATTTGAGTAACATCAAACTTTGGTTCATCTTATAAAATGTTTGTTGTGAATCATTTTTTCTACTCATATAACTAATCATGGGAAGAAAAAATCCAAAATGTTATGAGATGCTCCTAGGAGTAGCTAGTGTAGGGTGGCTAATGGGATATTGTTAAAAAATTACTAAATGAAAAAAAGAATAATTTAGAGCCGAACATGAAGAGATGAAGTGGTGATTCCATCCTAGTATAAATTAATAAAGTCACCAAGAAAGTGGAAATGATGATAAAAAAGGATATCAGGGTGATATTTTTTGATATCAGAGCACCAAATAGAACTGTTGTATTAATGAATGTATTTGAAATTGAGAGGAATTCAAGGGAAGGAACATGAGAACTGTACTTTATGAGGTAGAAAAAAAATAATATGACCATCGAGGTATTAATTAAGTAAAATATGGTGATGAAAAGGATTAATCTATTACTTGAAGATAGAATATAAAAATGGGATCAAAATATTACCGGGGAACTGGAAAATAAAACATCAAAGTTAGACTCTTCTGAACTACAAATGAGGATTAAAGAGGAGGATGAGTTTGGGAATGGTTTTTAGATTAAATTAAAAATACATAGTTTGGTGGAGGACATAAATAATGAGGTTATGGAGGACATAATGGTAGATGATTAGATTTAATAAGTAATATAGAGAATTAATCTTGAAAGAATAACAAGTCCTAATGACATTCCTGAATTGTTTCACATGGTAATGTGTGACATCAACAAGGATCATGTGGTGGAGGAAGACTGTGACATAAATGATAAAGAAAGGATTATAATGGTTACATTAAAATATATTTTGGTTATAATTTAGAAGTAATAAATCACATATCTATTGATCAATATAGTTTTTTTATTGAATTTTTTCATACAATATTCTTGTGTGAATCATTTATTGTATATTTGGATGGTTCCTTCATAAAATAATATAAGAAAAACAACATGAATTACTGAGAGTTAGAATCAAAAATGGAAAATTTTAATTTTTAAGGATATGGTGGATAATATTACTAAGAATACTCATGTAGAAATGATTATAATCACGGTGCACATGGATAACGATTATGACATGATGGAGTATAATTTTTTATTTATGTTTTTGAGATAGATTGGTTTCAAAGACTGAGTCTCTAAATTTTTATATTATAATCAAGGGATAGTTTACGGATAAAATGGAGTTTTTTACCAATGGAATGGAAAAATATATCATCATATTCAGAAGGATGATAGGGGCTTAAGGTGGTTGTAGAAGAGATATGATGAACCATGTGATGACCTATGTTTTTATTTCAAAATATCATTCTCAAAGTATAAGTAACATTACACAGGAAAACATTGGTATTTAGATAATGAATCTCTAGATGAAATAACTAAGACCATTAATTTTAGATGGAAATATATGTACTATTATCTTTTATTGAATATTTAATTGTATCATAAGCCATGAGTCAAATAAGATAAATTAATTCTTCTCCTGTTGAGGAGAAATAACACTTGTAAAAATCATTCCAACTTCCAATTATTTTATGATAGATTTCAATAATGGAGTAATGTGTGACAGGGAAGTATAGAATATGATGGGAAATCCAATCAAGGAAAATGGAATTAGCATACATAGAATACATTATTCTAGGAAAATCATAGTGATAAGGATCACATGATATATCATTGAATGTAAATCATACATGTCTTGGTTCATGAAGGATAAACATGGGGATGATCAGAAAATATGGGTTGAATAATCCAAGATTACATAAAGTCTCATGTGATTCATTTTTCAGCATCTGGGATTTTTGGAAGATAAGTTTCTCTGGATCATAGAAAACTACGATTTTAGATTCTAGAAAAAATTGGTATTTTGAAATACTACTATTCCCAAGGTTCTGTGTTATTGAATTCAACATCAGAGAGGTAATCGTGAAGCTAATATTTATAGAAATAACACATAATGAATATAAGGATAACTTTTTTTAAATATATTCTTGTATTATGAGAAAGAGGTAATAATTGGTTCCAATTTGGAATCATGATCATGTTGTGACAAGGAATTATTTTCTACAATCTGTTAATGGAACAATAATGATGAATAAGAGGGAACAAACTATTTATAGAGAACCTCATGAAGTTTAATATTTTGGTCTGATGTATAAGGTATTGATCCATACCCATAGATGATGATGTGTATAAGAATTTCATCATTATGTTTTAATGGTGCTGGTTTAATGAGAAACAATCTTTGAGTTAGTCTGGAGTATTTTATTTAAAGGTAACTTGGGATATAACAATTTGGGATCATATCAGTTAGAAAATGGGGATTTCAGTGTTAGGTGAATTTTTAAAGGATATTATTTGTTAATGGTTGAAATGGATAATTAGGATAGTATCAAAACTAATTATGGTTTCATGGGGATTGTTTTAGTTAATTGGATCTTATTAAAGGTGAAAATTTTATTACCCTAAATGTAGATGTTTAAAAATTTGTAAATTTGAAAAAATTTAAACATCTCATTATACCAGTGAAAAGATAAAACTAAAATAAATCCAATAATTGGAAATCATGTACATAGTTAAATCATATAATAATTTATAATTGTTATTATAGATTTTATTTTTATTTATAAACACCATGAGAGAACAACAAAAAAATTCTTTTCTAACTACAAAAAATTCTTAAATGATGCAACATGTTATTATAATTTTTAAAAAATTCAATAAAACAACAAAATAATATAAAAAATGATAAAATTAATTATTTAAAAACAACTGAACCAACATTAATTTATTTTACTCAAATTAGTTATATTTAAATTAATAAATGTTTCTTAACAATACCCCTTAACACTTAAATAAAAATAAAATAATGTTAGTAAAAATTCTATTTCAAATAAATATCACTTGGAATTGTGGAAGTTTAACATTCATAAATTATAAATCCCCATAAAATACCCATAAAAATTAATAATAATTATAACATTTCTATTCATGGAAGGGGTTTATATAACCATGTTTTTATGGTTTTCCTATTATGAAATATTTTGGAAATTTTCAATCATACTTTAATCGAACTGTGTATATGTCACGAGAAGTCACCCAATATGTTATTTCACATTTATTTAAAAGTTGGATTATTATGCACCAAAATCATATGCCTTTAGATTCCCATAAAAGTTTTACAAGAACATAAATATTGTAAAAAATTACTCATGATATATAACTAATGCTTAATGAATTTCCAATACCTATGAGATTTACTAAAAAACTGTTACACATAAATCATAAATAAAATAGAACACTTTTGAACACCTATAGAAGAAATATGATCATAATTAACTAGTGTTTTCCTGATAATTAACCACCCACCCTCTCAATATATAATAATTATATCATATATATTTCATTAACCACCAAATAATAAGAGGGATCTAATAAAATTTATTAGTGGGGAAGTCAGGGACATTGTCACTGTCATAGTCTAGATCTGGTAGCGATACAAAAATGTCCACTGTTAAAAAGTTCTAATATATAGTTAAAATGTTATCAGATCATCTTGGACATTCTTAATTCATGCTATTATGGTAGTTGAATTCTTCCAAAAATTATCCAATAATAATACCATATGGTGTTTTGAAATCATCATTATGAGGGAGAAGTATGGAGTAACATGTGGGAAATAACACAGTCGAAATATATTTCTATAATATGGATTCCCACAAAAACTCATTACCATCCTCATATTTCCCAAATAAACATTTTTACATCTAATTTGACGGACAAAAATATTCTAACCATACTATAGGGGATAGATTTTTCTAGCCCAAAATATTGGGTGGATAAGAAGCCCAATGATGTAGTGATATGTAGCTAGATTGATATAGACACCATAGTGGGGGGGTTTTTATATAATATAACCAACCATTAGGTGTAAATGTGAATTTTTTATATGGATAAATCCTATACAACATCACTGTTTCAGATACGGACCTTCTGACATATTTTTTGGAAAAATCATTAGGTATGTATGGATGCTCTAGTTGTTTTCTACTTAAAAAATATTATTCATGCTCATAAACAATTTCTCACCTCTATTATATAGGAAGAGATAATGTATTATGGTTTCAATGGAGATATATTCATTTCTAATCCATAATATGACAAACAAAATAAATCCTAAATTATTTATAGAGAATGACCATCAAGACCATGTGAATATTTTTTCTTGGAATATGCATCTATATTCGTTGGTTGATTCATTGTAGGAGTTATTGTGGTGGAGCATTAACTACCTTCTCATGGAGCTCATTAGGGATGGGATTTAATCATATCATGTGTAATACTCCATTAATTCCCCATTGTATTTGTTATTCATGATGGGTATTTTCCATTAGTGTTTATTAATATGAATCATGGGGATGCTTGCTACATTTATCATTCATGGTATTACGAGGAGTGCCTTCATGATGGTAAGTATATTTTTTCTTGGATAAGACCATTAGGGTGATAATATCCATCACCATGTGAAGGAAATTGATAATTGTTACTGACGGTGTTAGTGTATATGAGTTTGAACCCAAAATACTAGGTGGGAAGTCAAAGCATCAATACCAAACTATTAGATAACATCCAATAAATAGTGGATTGGGTAGAATGTGTAGGGAAGAGATCCATGCGTGAAAAGAAATATATGCAGAAGATAAAACGTATAAGTGTATTGAATGTTATAGAGTGGTGGAATATACAAGAGTAGTGGTTGTGAATGGAGTGGTGGTGGTGTGAGAGTTGTGTATTACATAAGGGAAGTGGATGTTGTGTGACAATTCAAGATTCTTTGGAAGATAACTCTTGATGGTGTGGCCTCTCATCGTCTCTAAATAATGTAGTTCACATACCATGTATGCTACAGAGCATGAACTAGGATAGCCTGAATGGGACTTATCTCAAACAATTCCAGTATATGGGGGTTTTTTCTAAATTGAATATGATAGGGGTTACGTGGAAACAAACATGGTTTATCCCAGATGGAAATTATGATGGGTAAACACTATGTATCACTTTTTTCATAGGCTAGTGAAAAAATATAACATGATCTGAGGCAAAATCCCATTACCGATGGAAGTATAGATCTGTGGTTATTTACCCCCTATTATCTACAGTAATGTGGAATGGGGAATGGTTCATTGGATTGTATATCCTCTATAACCTTCTATTTGGCAGATATAGAGGATTATTTCACATACAAGTAGACTAAGGAATTAATAAACCAATGTTGAACCACATCAAACCAATGTAGTGGGTGAGGGAATACCAGATACATGGGAGAATTACTGTATTTGATCATTACATATGGGTACCCATGTTTTCAAGTCATTCCAAAGGTGTCTCAACTACCTCATCATCTATAGGGATTGTTGGGGGAACAATGATTGGAATATCAAATAGCTAGTATTATTTTGTAATTTTTAGTGAAAAAAATTAATCATAATTTACTTATTTCTATTCCATATAGGATTGGTTGGACATCATACATTTTTTATGATTATTGGGATGAATGATTAAAGCACATACTATGCACTAGGCCACAACAACAATGACCTCTAGTCACCCAACACTTTAGTAAAGATGGCCAGATGACATCAATAGGGCACTGTAGTAGTGCATAAATTTGGAACACCTATTGTAGTAGGCCGGTCACTATAGTCAATTGTACTGCAGCTTCCTAGAATTCTTTCCACCGGAAACTCTAGCATCGTGGACATGGGTCGCCGCAATAATGTAGTGATACACAATTCCATAAACATTTCACTACAGCAAAATTGAATTCCAATGGAGTTGGTGGAATAATGTTTCACCATCCTTATTATCCTATTTCAGGCTAGGATTTCTATCTACTTGGGAACTATAAAATGACCTTAAACTATTTTACTCCCTACTATAGGTATTTTTTTAGCATCCCCATGGATTTATGAACCATTTCTTGAACTATATGGATCTCTTTGATTGTGTTCTTATTCTTCTTTTGTTTATGAAATTTATTCATCCACAAACATATTTTTTCAATATGAATCTTGACATTTCCAGAACATGCATGAGGTTAATTATTTACTTTCTATATAAGTGTACATGTCGTTCATGGGTTCACCATTTCAGTTTGAAATTATTTACCACCCAAAATGTTGGAATGGATGGTTTATTTTGATATAGTTCCCATATACTCACTATCTAATAGTTTAATACATTTTACCATCTATGTGAAGGATATCATCCATTTTGTAAAACATGATGATGGAAAGTCAAATTATCCAATAATGAATCATATTTCTTAGTTTTTGGATCCTTCATAGATTTCAATAATGAATATGAACTACTTCCCAATATCATGATTGTGGATGTCCAATAATTACATCACTTGCTATCTTAGTATGATAATGGAAGTAGGGTTGGAGTGATATATGAGTTGGAAGCACATAGACTACAATCTATCATTCATGTACTAATACACGATGGAATCAATTTCTTGTCCAATAAGTAAAAATTAGGTTTATAGGTTTAATTATATTATAGGTAAGGAACTCTGTATTTTAATTCCAAAAAATAATTCACTAAATGTTTAAAATATAATGGGGACCCTCAAATCATTGTTTAGATTTTGGGTGGGATGTTAATGGTTAATATAACTATATGAAATAAAATTTTTGGGAGTCCAATTAGAAATCCAATTGTTTAGTGTTAGGTGAAGATTCTATTGATTTAAATACTCTTAGAGCAGGTCAAGATTTAATTACTAGGCAGGAAAATAAAGCATTAGAGTCTAGTGGGGATACAAAAAAATTAGAGTCCATTAGGTATGCTAGTTGTTTAGAGTTCATAATGTTAAGTCACAATGGGTAATGGTAGATGGTCTAAAGGGGAAAATAGTCCAAATTAAAAATTAATACAAATTAATTGATTAATTAGAATAATTATCGTGGTTAATTGTTAAGGGTAATTAGAATGGGAAAAATTAAATAACAAAAGGATGTAATTATAAAAGATTAGTCCAATGTGGCCATACATCTATACTTATAACTCACTACTCAATGAGAGATATGTGTGTAATATAAAATTGTTTTTAAGAGAGAATCAAAACATAATTACAAAATACACTTCTAATGGAGAGATAAGTATATCCCTAGCTTTTGGTATGGGGAGCCAGAACCCTTAATACATGATGTTATAAATAAGGAGTCAAGATACGAATAACGCTGACTTTAGATACATGGAGTCACAACCCTTAGATCTCGACATTAGAATCTATGAGCTACAATTCAATGAAAAAATAATAAAAATTATTTCTTTTTGTGTAAAAGCACAAAACAAAAAGAAAGTGCATGTGAATGATGGGAAACTACGTTATAGACACACAAATAGATAAATGAGAAGATAACATATTAAAGAACCCATACTAGTTGTTCAGGATTAGATCATCTCATTTAGTCAATGAAATTTTAGTCGAAGGAGAAGTAATTCATCCCAAGAGAGATTATCTCGGTGATAAAATAGAATGTCATAGGATGTTGGAAATGAAAAATAGTTTCAATGTTCATATAGAATTAGTTTTAAAAATAGAGTTTCAAATAAGTTATCTCGTGTGTTTCTTGTATCTTTATTATTTGTACATTGTGTATTGTAACTATGTGTATAACCTATAATAAATAATGATATATATATGTTGTGAAAAAGTACCCATCAGTTACAACAACTCCAATTCCTTTGTATAATCAAATGAAATTTAGTCATGAGATTTCATAAACATCTCCATAAAAAATCACATCATTTTTCCCCTTTCTTCCGGTAGAATAATTCTCTAATAGAAGCATTGAAAATTATTTGAATCAGTCTTCCAATAAAATCTTCATAATAAAAGAAGCATTAATTTATATAAAAAACCTATTTAAATTGATTAAAACCTCTTTAAATGTTGTAAAAATAGTTCCTAAAAACATGAAGAAAAAATAGAACTTAAATTCAAATTTATGAATTTAAATAAACACCAAACCTCCATCTACATTGGAAAGTGATGTTGAAATAAAATGTTTAATTTTATTCTTTTATATTTCATCCAAATACATTGAAAACTCATCAATCATAATCCATATATTTAATGTGAAATAATCTAGATAAAAAATATTTAAAATAGTCTATATATATACTATAAATCAATTTTCGACATATAGACATTGAATGAATAGTATCTTATGGAATGAACAGTCATGTAACATAGGGTTTGAATAGTAAAATAATGTACGGTATGAATAGTAATGTAGGATATTGAACAATAATGTATCATTGGGTATGGAAGAGTAACATAGAATTGATTATTAAATAGTAATCTAGGTTCAATGAACCATTCATTGTGGAAATGAATAGTAACGTAGAGTTGATGAACCATACATTCCATAAATGAACAATTATATAGGTTTGATGAACCAAACGTTGTGGAATATAAATTAATATAAGGTTGATGAACCATAGTTTTCATTATAAACAATAATTAAATATAGGGTATTGAACATTAATGAATTATAGGGTATTTAACATTAATGTAGAGTAGGGTATTGAAAATTAACACAACATAGGGTATTGAATAGTTACATTGGCACATTGAACCATACTTTGGGGAAATACTAGACAAGATAATTAGACAAAATTTAACAAATTTTTAAGTGATTTAAATAGAAGATTCATACTATGGTCAAAATACTTATTTTTAGAAAAACATATTATCATTCCAAAAAATCAAGAATATAATAAATTTGACATCTTATACTCTAGATGTCACCAAAAAACCGAACGAACATCATTTTGAAAAAACTACAGTTCTGAAAAATCAATGTAGAACGTCAAAGAATTTATACACCATAAAAATGATAGTTTATTAATTCAAAAAAAAAATTAAATAAAAATAATAATGTTGAATTTCTATAAAATCATGTTTCAATCGGATATGAAAATTGTATATGTTTTAGTAAAATAAATACAATAATATTTTGAAACTATAGGATGGACATTTTCTAAAACAACAGTAAGAAACAACATTGAATTATTAGATTAAATGAATATAATTTTTAGAGATTCTAATTAGATAATTAATGATAGATAAATCTCTTATCCTTACGACATGATAATAATCACAAAAATCCAAACGCTATAGTTTACTATATACTCAAAATACAAAAAGGTTATAAAATGAAAATTACATGTTATCAAACAAAATATTAATGGGTTAAAAAATGTAAAATCATATGTGATCAAACTAAATAAAACAAGGGCATACACAACCAATATACATATATTCAATCTAATGTAATCAGTCATATAATAACGTTCACATGAACAAACAATCTCCCCAATATTGATTGATTAAAAAAATAAAAAATTCAAACCAAAAACATAATAAAAATTTAAAACCAATTTTAAAAACATTTAATAGAAATTTTATTTATCCCCAAAAAATGGTAAAGAAATCAATACCAAATTATTTCTCACCCAATTTTTAAATAAACAAAACGATTAAAACACTCCTCTTAAAAAATGAATCAACATAATGATAAAATTCATTCATACCACGGTTACATATATATTTTTTAAACATAGTAAATTCTAAAGGCTTTGTAATTATATTTTCAAGCTGATTTTTAGAAGGTAAAAATTTTAAGGAAATATGACCCTTGTTCACATGATATCTAATAAAATGAAATCTACAATAATTATTTTTACTCTAGAATATAGTAAGTGGTTTTGAGAAATAGATATTATTGAATTATTATCAGAATAAATAAGAAATTATTCTAGATAAACACTGATATCGCATATGGTTTTCTTAATACTTAAAAATTGAGCACTAGTAATAGCACACACAAAATGTTCTTTTTTGGTCAACTATACATCCTCCAAATTCAGAGTCAGAATATGATTTTAAATCGAAACATTTATATTTTTTATTAAATAAAACCAAATTAATAGTTCCGTAAACATTATAATTATTCTTTTTTTACTTATTTAATATAATTTTTGTAGGGTCATATTAAAATCTTGCACATAAACAAGCACTAAAAAGTATGTCAGGTCTAGATGAAGATAAATATAGTAAGCTACCAATCACGCCTATATGAACATTAAAATCAATATATTTTCCAGAAGCATCAATAGCTAACTAAAAATTACTACCCATATGAGATTTCATAGATTTAACAATATCAAGACCAAATATTTTAACTTACTCTTTATCATACTTAGATTAATTAAGAAAAATTCCATCATTCCGTTGAGAAATTTGATTTCTAAGAATGAATTTTAATTCTCCTATTAATCTCATGTAAAATTCAGAAGCCATTAATGATGAAAAATTAATGGAAATGACATCATTAGAGGAACTAAAAACTATATCATCAATTTAAATTTGATGAACTAAAATATCATCCGATGTTCATTTAATAAAATGTGTTGTATCAATATTCTATTTCATGAAATAATTATTTAAGAAAGGCAATGAACACCATTCAAACCAAGCACATGGTGCATACAGAATACCAAAAAAACTATTAGATGGTTTAAAATAGGGTTATAAAATATTTCGCATTCAAAACGAGGGGTTGAAGACATAAAATTCGTTAGTTATAAAAATATTTAATAAAGAGCTTTTTTACATCCATTTTATATAATTTAAAACAATACAAACACGAATAACCAAAAAAATTAAAATTTCTTCTAACCTAGAAATAGGTAAAAATTATTCTTCAAAGTCTATACCATCTTCTTGAGATTATCCTTGACAAGAAACATAGATTTATTTTTAAGAATCTATCCACATTCATTGAGCATGTATCTAAATATCCAGTTAGATCCAATTACCTTATTATCCTCAAAAAATTATACTAATGTTAAAACACTATTTCAAACAAATTGGTTTAACTCATATTGCATAGAAATAATCAAGAATTCATCTTTAAAAGAACCTTTGGCATTAAAAGGAAAAAAATCGGAAATAAAAAAATAATTTGAACAATTATTTAAAATAGAATTTATTGTTTTCACACCAGAATCAACATTTCCAATTATATTTTCAATGGATTTATCTTGGTGAATATTCCATGATTTTGGATCTGGTTGGTAAAGAGTATGATCCCCCTCAATTAATTAAATATTATCTTGAGGTTATTCTTCACCAAAATTAACCTCACTAAAATCATCATCAAAAACATTTGAATCATAATATAATTTGATATTTTTTCTTCAAAACATAGCATGAACTGAATATTCAACAACCATAGATATTTTATTATAAACACTATAAGCATAAAAATTATTTAAAAAATAAATAAATAATACATTCACCACTATTATCATCAAATATTTTTATAGTGTTTGTTTGAATTTAAAATATTAACTTTTCAAACAAAAACACTAATGTTAACAACATAAGTATTTTTCTAAATAATTAATATGGTGTTTTATTTAAACATGATCTTATAAGAATTATTTTCAAAATATAACATGAATAAAAATGACCTCAACCAACAAATATATTTGAAAAATATATTCAATTAACATAGTTCATGTCATTTCAATAAGAGCCCTATTTTCCCATTCTACAACTCTATTTTGATGCGGAGTTCTTGGAGAATAGAAAATTTCAAGATAGCCCTTCTTTTCCCAAAAATTTTCAAAATCTCTATAATGAATTTCACCAACTTAAGCTATATGTATAGAAATATTCATACAACCCTTAATATTTTGAACTAAATTACAAAAACCAGTATATCTAGGTAAAGTATCATTGATTTGAGCAATATAGTATAACTTTGTCGAGTTACTGTAATCATCTATAATATATAATGTATATTTAATTCCCCAAAGGTAGGAAATTTGAGTGGGTCTAAAGAAATAGAAATGTACCAACTATAAAGGCATATTAGTAATTATTTGATTCCTTGGTCTAAAATTAATTATGTGTTGCTTCCCTTTCCAGCAAGTGTCACATAAATTATGTCTTTATTTCATTAATTAAGGTAGATATAAAATATTCTCTTATTATGAAATATTTTGAGACAATGTGAAATTAGCATGACCTAAATTTAGATTCTAAAGGATTCATTCATTATGTACAACATTCCAACACTTTACATATTGAAGAAATACATAAGAAAAGTCAATTGTATAAAAAATATTTTCTCTATTAGAATAAAATAATAAATAACCATCATTAAATACTTAAAATTTATCATTTATAAATTTAACATCCATTCCATCATCACATAACTGTGATATAGTAATTAAATTATGTTTCTAACCTTTAACATATAAATTATTAGAAGTCAAAGTATAATTTTAAATATGAACTTTACCAAAACCTTTTATTTTTCCTTTGGAATTGTCTCCAAATGTGATTGTACTTCTATCATATCAGTTTTATATGGTAATTTTTGATGGGCCTTTGGTCACAAGAATATAGAATCTACTATCCATATACCATTTTTTACTCTTGAGACATCCCATGCATTTTTTTCTAAAAAAATTAAATACCTGAAAATTTCGGTAACCAAGCTACATTGGGTCCAATAAAAATTATAATGAGTTATTTAGGTACCCAGACATAATTTAAACATGTATTTCATGGTACTCTAGATAATAGATTTGTATAAATATCAGTTTTAGTATATCTTATTGACTGTCTAAATATAAGAGATCAATCACTTGGATAATGCCCTTTCATGCCACATTTAAAACAACTAACAGTTTAAGTACACCCATTTTTAATTTAGAAAAATGAGTTCTAAAAATTTATGGTAATCTCATATCATAACAAAAACCATCATTATTTTAGTAGTTTTAGTCAAAGACATCATATTATGATATTTTTCACAACCATTCATAAAATAAGATAAGCTTTGTATAATACTTTCAACTACCCTTTTCAATATTTCATTAAAATCTTATTTATATTTCAAATTTTCATAAAAATTTGAATGAAAATTAGAAGTAAATTTTCCTAATTTTTCATTTTCTTATAAACTAACATTATTTTTAGAAATATTTTTCTCATTATTTACTTTAATATTTTTACATAATTCAGTTGCATTGAAAACAACTTCCCATAATCATTTAATTTTATTATTAAATTTAAAAAAACATTGGGGTTTTGAGAATCACATTCAGAATAAAAATATTAAGAATAAAAAAGAATTACTAACCTTATCCAGTGATTCCATGAAGCCCAAGTTAGTATTTTATTTTTCATTTCAAGACTGTTCAATGGAATCAGATTCCTCTGTACAACTCCAACTGGTTGTCAATGCATATTTCACAATATTTTTTTTTTGTATTTATTATTAAGTTTAAGAAAAACTATTTGGATATTCCAATCCTTCATTTACTCAGAAAAATTTATAGTTGAACCATTATAATTCATATCACCTTTCATATATCCCTTTTATTTTTTATTTTTAGGGTTTATTCTAAACCGATTCTTGAATCATTTATTGTTAATTTTTTCAAACTATATTCGAAATATGAACTATATCATTTTTTCACAATCCTGTAGATCATAATTATAAGAGTAATTAGAGAAAACATTAATAGATTTAAAAGTTACACCTTTATTTTTGACCCCATATTCTATGTTAATCAATTAATGTTCATATTGGAGTAATTAACCAATCAACTAATCAAGTGTATATTCATTGAAATTAATTCTATCATTAATGGAAACATTATTTTCATTCCATTACTTCGTTAATGCATATATAAATATGTCAACATGTACTAGTATTTCTATTTCTTCTCCATGTGAATTCATTCCATTCACAATGCTTATTAATCTATTAAACTCTTGGTTTAGTGTTTAATATTCACCCATATAGGGGAATCAATTTCAGTAATAGTTTTTGGATCAGGTTTAGGAACTGTGTACAATTTTGACAAGATAAACATTTTTGAAACGCTCAACTATTTTAGGTAAGCTACCATTCAGGATTTAATGTAGTAATAATCATTGCCATCTATGTGTGGTGGCTTTTGGGGAATCCAAGAATCATTTGGGGTCATTACTACCATATTGTAACATCTTGTCATTAGACTGTGAGATATATGAAATGTTTAGAACAAATAAAATCCAATAAGGATATAGATATGGATTTGATAATTCCAAAATCAATAATATTTTGATATAGATTTAAGGGTATTAAAATGTTAATAAAAAATATGATCAATTAAAAAAAAGATTTCCCTATGATATAATTTTTTAGGTCAAAACGTATTATTTTATATAGTCCAAAAGGGATGAATAGACTAGATTAAAAAATAAAAAATTATCTTGATTAAATAATTTAATTATCAATGTTAATTATAAATGATAATTAGTAGTGGAAAAAATAAAAGACACATGTATTTTTTTTATAGTAGTTTGGTCCAATGTTGTCCTAGATATACTCTTATACCTCTCTACTCGGTGAAAGATATGTGTTCACTAAAAAATAATTTATAATGGTGAATTATAACCCAATTAAAAAATCTTTTTCTAGTGGATGGATAACCATGACAATGAATTTTGTATGTGGAGTCACTGTAGTTAGAACATGAACATTGACAATAGGTGTCACAAAAATTATAGTTATGACTTTAGATACACAGAGTCATAATACATATATCATGACATTAGAATCTGGAAGTCAAAAATCAAAGAAAAATAATAACCAAAAATGATTTTGGGTTTAAAATCATAAACAGAAAATAGAGTTCATGTGAGAGATGGGAAATAGTGTTATAGACACACAAACAAATGAATGAGGAGATAAAACATTAATATACATTTACTAGTTATTGAGGGCTTGGTCAGATCATCTTGTTAGTGAAGTTTTATTCAAAGCAGAAGTAATTCGATCCATGAGAGATCGTGCTGGTGAAAAAACACAGTGTCGTAGGATGTCGCAAATGCATAGAAAGATCAAAGTGCATAAAACTTTCTATTTTTAAATAGAGTATCTAATATGTTTTCTGGTTTATTTTGTGTATTTCTGTTGAATTTTTTTTGTATTAATGTTTTTTTATAACATACATGAAAGAATGATATATATATGTAGAAAAAAATATTTCTCCATTGCAACAACTCCTCTCCCATTTGATATTCAATATAAATTTAGTGAAGATAATTCATAAATATCTTTGTAAAAAATCATAGTGACATTTCCCCATTATTCGTCTATAATATATCTATAATAAATGAATTCAAAATAATTTGACAATTTCTTCCAATAAAATATAGAGAATAATTTTACAGTTTAATTATTTAAAACATGAATTTTAATCCATTCAAACATCTTTAATTTTATTCAAAACACTTCCATAAAACAAGAAGAAAAAATCATAAAAAAATTGAAATATTTGAATTTAAATAAACATTAATTGACCATATATATTAGAAATTTTTGTTCAAAAAAATGATTTTATTTTTGTATTTAAATATTCTACTAAAAACATCAATAACTCTTCGATCATAATCCATATATGTATTTTGAATTTATCTAGAAGAAAAATTGATGAAAATAATCCCCATATATGAAGAAAATAAATTTTCAATATAAAATCATGGAATTAATAGTAATTTTGGGAAATAACAGTAAGGTATCATAGGGTGTGAACAGTAACAAAATGTAGGTTATGAAATATAACATAATTTTTTGAACAGTAATATAGCTTATTGTATGGTATAGTAATATAACGAATGGTATTGAACAATAACGTATAGTAGGGTATTGAATAGAAATGTAGGGTTCCTGAACCAAACTTTGATGAAATTAATAGTAATGCAGTGTTGATGAACCATAATTTCTAGAAATGAATTTTAATACAAGGTTGGTGAACCATAATTTGCATATTGTATAGTAATGTAGGGTTGATGAACCATACTTTGCAGAAAAGGCAGTGACGTGGAGTAGGGTATTAAAGAGTAATGTATAATAGGGTATTGAATAGTAACATAGCATATGTATTTAATAGTAAGATAGTGTAGGGTATTGAATAGTTATGTAGTGTTGTTGAACCATACATTTCCGAAATACTAGACACCATACATTAACAAGATTTAATGAATTTTTAAGGGATCAAAATAGAAGGTTCAAACAATGATAAAAAAAATTATTTTTAGGATGAATTATTATCTTTCGAACAAATCAAGAATCAAATAAATCCATAATTTAATGCACCAAATAACATAAAAAAATTGAAGCAACGTCATTCTATAAAAACTACAGTTTTGAAAAAAATAGAATGGAAATTTCAGACAATTTATAGAGTATCTATATTGCATTTTTGACTTCTTTATAAACTAATGAAATTGAGATAATCATTTTCTATTTCACTAAAATCTTGTTTCATAGAAATATGATAAATCTGAAATTTTAAATAAAATGAATACAGAAATATTTTAAATATACCAGCAATAACATTAATAAAACTACAACTACAACTCCATTGAAAATTAAGAGTACAAGAAATTCATTTTTAACCATCTTCATAAACTAATTAAATATATAAAAATATATCACCATTACAAATTGATATGAATCAAAAATAAATAAACACTATATTTTATGATATCAAAAAAATATGGAATGTTTTGTAAATGAACATTTTCTATAATAAAAAAATTATAAAAGGATAAAAAAACTGTAAAATAATAAGTTAGAAAACTAAAGAAAATTTGAATGTACAAAAACCATATCCACATATATTAAAATAAGTAATCAAACAAAATATAACATTCACATGTGCAAAAAAAGGGGTGATGTTTATGTTTTATATACTTGTAGGGATTGTTTTTTTTAAATACTGGAGAGAATCAATGTTTCATGTCTAGTAGGGAACTACATTATTTAGAGTCTAATGGAGAAACCCATGGTTTTGATTCTAGTGGTAATTATAATAGTTTATATTTCAATATTAACTCTCATGTTTTAATGTTTAGTATTGACATTAACGGTTATAGTCTATTGAGTATGATCATAGTTTAATGTATAATTTGGATTCTCATGGTTTAAATTCCATAGGGACAAACCTAAAGAGTACTTGACTATAAGAACACACTTTTTGAGGTATAACACTCTCATAAAATGTGACTTGGATTCAAGGCTACCACCTCCAAAATGGTAGATGAAATTGTGGTGGTGTATTGATTGAATGTTAGAGAGAAATAAAATGTATCTTGTATAGAGGAATAAGAGCCACATTTTTTCAATTTTCACATTTTTTGATCATCTATCATGACTAATCCATGTGTTTTTTATTACATAGTTCGGTTGAGAATCTCATAAATTTGATGATAATATAGGATAATGAAAAGCTTACATATTGAGAATCTTATATAATTCTTGATTATAGTAAGTAAATTTACTAGGACTACCCAATTGATTCCCCTATTATATCTCATAAATTTGAATTAGAGGTGTAAGATCACATTTTCCAATGGTTATGTATTTTTATTATTGATTTTGGATTAGATGTATCAATTTCATATATTCTGAATCTGATGATGATGGTTTTCATCCCATGAATGGAAGATAATAGTTTAGTATAATATATTTATTTGAATTATATATATATAACATTACAACATGACTCATGGGAGTAACTATTTCATATCATGATATGTGTTATGCATGGAAACGGGTTTTTATAAAATTGAATCATGTGGTTGAAAATAATTGAAGTGATTTCATGTGTTAATACACATAAAATTCCTCATATTTCAGGTTTTTATGTAAATTCATATACCAAACTAGCGTGAGGCGAACACAAATATTTCAGGATTTATGGTTATTTCAATTCCAATAATTAATCATTTGTTCTATTAATCCTAAATATAAATTATTTAGGTGGATTATTTTTTCTTAATTATCATATTAGTATTTTCTTATTGAAGTTGGAATTTCATTATCACAATATTATGGTTTTTCGAAGACATAGAAGATAAACATTCTCATGACATGGGTTATCTAGAGAACCAATCCTTCAACACTAAATTTACTATGATTATCCACTCTTCCTCATTTTCCCATAATGGATAATATTTTTTGTGTCAATTGGTTTCGTAACATTCCTTATAATTTTCAATTTACATAATCATAGATTCCTTTTCCATTTTAATCTCTTAATATCATTATTCTTATAGAGAAAATGGTTTTCAACACCTCATAATCCTCTATAATAAACTTTTTGAGTCGCATAGTTTTTATATTTATATTAATAGGCAAATATGTCTTGACTTCATTTTGTCCATCGAGATCTGGGTAAAACTTTTAGTTCATCAATCATCATTATTTTAGTCTTAGATATCAAGAATTATCATAATTTCCTTCATTATGACTCATTTGATCCTCCAACATTTATCCAAACAATATAGATAATAAATTTTATTCAGGATCAATATCCAATTTGAGGTAGATATTAGAATTAAATATTTTATATTGGAATATATGATTTGTCAAGTATTATTCTGTATATGAATTAAGACAAATTGATTCTAGATTTACCCTATAAAAAATATTTATTAACCAGTAAACCATGTTCATATTCAAATAAATGATAAAACTATCCTATTTTTTATGTTAATTTCTACATTATGGAACCCATTTAGGAATGTGGATTTTGCATTATTTAAAAAAAAGTTGAACTATTTTTTTATAAACATTCCTTGTAAAAGTCAGATGACATCCATCCCTTCCACATGATAAAATATCTTATCATATCAATTATTTATGTTAGTGAAAAACTATTTCAAACCATTTTTTCCTTCATTTAAACAATATTTCATTTCTAAATGAGTATATTATGGAAGGACCCATTTTTTTCTAATAAAATTATTTTCTTTCTAAATTGTAAAATATTCACATGTTTGATTCAAATCAATTTTTTCATTTCCTTAATGCATATCATTAATCGACATATTAAATTTTTAATGGATCCCACTAAGATTAATGTGATTTTTTAAAGAGTAATCATTCTCATTGTTTTTTCCAGAATTTTCTAGTCTAAAATGTTTTTTTATCAATTTCATCGATGTTTCTAAAAAAGGTTATATTTTTATGTCAGATTATTAACCTCCTAATCGATGAACTGACCATAATCATCCATAAAAAATATTTTTACCTCGATATACATACATTGATATCATTTTCATCTAATATTTTCTTACTAATTTAAGAATTCTACTCATTTTCTAAAACTATGATATCTTGATGTTTTAATAAATTTTTCATTATTATTTTTGTTGTAGTTGAAATCCTATATCATGGCTTTATATCGAAGAAAAAATGGATCTTCTACATGAGAATAATACAGTTGTTCTTATATTTCCATGCAATTAATCCATATTATAAATCTAATGATAAATAATATTTTATCATGATGTTCTTTGTATAAAACATATCCAAATGATTCTTATTTTCACCTTGACTCAAAAAAAACATAATAGAGGTTTAAACAAATGTAATGACCACATAAATCCAATATTTATTTTTCTAGTATTCATTAAAATTCAATATTCAAATTATATTTTAATGTTCAAATTCCATCTCTGATTTACACCATTTTGTTTTAAAATCATTACCATTGAATCTTATGTAATTAACACACAGTTATCAAGATATTATTGTACTTCTTTTTCCAAAATATATATTATTTATACTTTATAATTTATTAATGTTTATATTAAATACATTATTCTCTATCATTTCATAATGTTATATTTATTTTAAGTGATCCTTTTTTGAGTGATTACTATCAACAACTCCATTTTTACGAATAAATAAATTGGTTTTGAGAGATGATGAAGAATGAATATATCTTTCAAGGTGAATCATGTAACAACCCGTACATTTCAAGGAAATTTTTTTCTTAATTTTCTTTAGAATTTTACAAGAGCGCAGTTTCTGACGGCACCTGATTCCGAGGCCCGGTGTGCCCGGAATAATTTTCCGAAGATTGGCTCGGGTACGTTTAGTGAACAGACGAGCAGGTTTTTCCAACTTTTGAACCGGTGCCCGAAATCGAATTCTGAGGGCACCGATGAAATCGCAGCGCCGGTATTTTCTTAGAAACGCCTCTTCCGGAGTTACGTTTTCTCGGGTGTGGTTTTTAATTTTTGGGCTTAAAGTTATGAAATAAAATAAATTTTTCGACAAATTTTATTTTATTTCACTTAATCCACTTGAAGCCACTTGAAAGCCACTTAAACTGAGTTGAAACGGATAGGGTACTATTCAAAAATATCCTACCCTCTTGGTATGATATTTGCGAGGTGGGGCCCGCATGAGCCCCGCCGTTTCTTCTCTGCTAAGTAACGCACCCGTGAAAACCCGTAGTTATGACAGTCAACTGACGCATTTTCTTAAATTATTAACGCACCATTTAATTGGGTGGTTTTGTTCATGAATTAAATGGGCAGTTTCTTTTGTTGAATTAATTCTACGAATTAATGGGTCATTACTTACCTCTTATTAGTTTGTTGGCATAATAATAAAATAAGACCAACACGACATTTGTAGGATGACACGTTGGGAGGTTTTTGACAGAAGTTCTTGTGCCTTCAACCTTCTTCATGAAGAACGCGAAGAACGTGAAGAACGCAAAGAACACCGGCCTTCAACGAAGAATGCCGAACCCGCGGAAATCGACGATGCGACGCCGTGTGCCGCGTCGCCGATGTTTCCTCTCCCGCGATGTTCTTCAGCGACGTTCCTTAATCCGCAACAAAAAACTTTGATCATCCGTTGAGGTGAGAGTTTCAGATTTCTTTTAAATTTTTTTTCCTTTGTGGTTTCTAACACAAGAAGGATTTAATTATTATTAATTAAATCTTTTTGGTCTTGAACCTAAGTGTTCGTCGACGCGACACCCTTCCGCGACGACGCGACACCGGACACCGCGACGACGCGACGATCCCCAATTCCGCGAAGAACCCGCAGACGACGGCTTGACGAGGTAGGGGTTGTTGTGAATATTTTACTTTTCCCGTGAATGTTTCTTTAAAATTAAAGAACCGGATACATATGAACAATTTTAATTTATTAAAATTGTTGATTCCTGTGTTGCATAATTCTCTCGTGGTTATTATTCTAACGCGGAGGGTGGGGGCCCAACGAACACGGCCCGAAAACCCTCCACTGTTCGTCATGGTTGTGCGAATTTGGCGGGCGACGACAAAACGTGGCGCAAGGGCGATTTAATGATCCCGCAGTGAAGAATGGAACCCGGGAGGGGCAACGGCGCAGACCGGAAGGAAAACGGACCACCGGAGCAACTTCGGTGGCCCACAGAAGCGGCCGGCAGCGGCCAGCGGACCCGCGGCTGTGCGGGTCCAGCTCGCCCGCACGGGACGCGGCGACATGTCACGTCCGATTGAACCAACGCAGCCCCATGCGAGGCCGCGACACCTCCAAACCGCGGGGGCGGCGCCCCGCGGCGTCCAGCTGCTCGACCCCTCGGCCGAGCCGAGCCAGGCCGGTTTGATCGGCCGGGCCGGACCGGGTCTGGCCGGGTGGGACCAGGTCGGGTTGACCCGGTTCGGGTCGACCTGGTTCGGCCGACCACGAGGGGGGGGGGGGGGGGGTCGGCCCGGGTCGGCCCGGGTCCAGACCCCCCGTCTTCGGACCGTTTTCGGTCGTTTTCCCGTAACATGAGCTACGGGCCTCCGAACGACGCGCCGTCAGTGGCAACGCGATCCTTGGATCGAGACGGTCGTTTATGTATATCGCACTCAAGGTTTCAGAATACGTTGAGTTCGGCCGGGTTGGTTCGTACACGAAACCAACCGGGCCTTCCGAGCGAAAACGCTCATATCTTGAGCTATGGACGTCCGATTGACGTGCCATCGGCTTTTTTGTTTTCTTCTATGTGAGAAAGATGTTTTGGCATACTCCGCCCAAGGTTTGGACGCAGGTGGAGTACGGTCAGGTTGGTTTTGCCTTAAAAACCAACCGGGCCCCTGGGACGAAAAAGCCAATAACTCTTTGACCGGGCGTCCGATTGACGCGCCGTCTGTGACGTTGAGTTCCTGTTGACGATACGGAACTTTTGGATACATCAACTTCGGACATTGTGTCAGTTGATGTATCAGCCTCTCGGCTCGTGGAGCGGACCCTCCCGAACGAGCTTGCTGTGTGCGGGAACCCTAGTGCTGGCTGCGACTGCTACTTCGACAGCGACAACTGTGCATAGATCCTCAATGGACTGCAGCGACGACTGTGTAGAGATCCTCAGTGGACTGCGGCGACGACTGTGTAGAGATCCTCAGTGGACTGCGATGACTTCATCACTCAGCGATCCCTTGTGGGTCAGTACTACAGGTCCTGTGTGGGCCCGATCCTGTGTGGGTCCGATCCTGTGTGGGTCAGCGCTCAGCGGTTCTATGTGAGCCAGCGCCTACAGGTCCTGTGTGTGCCCGATCCTGTGTGGTTCTTTGTGTGGGTTAGTACCTATAGATCCTTTGTGGGTCCGATGACTTAGATGGATCATTGATCATCTCTATCGTCATTTGAAGAAGTATACATGTGTGAGCTGAATCCCATGTTACTATCCTTTGTGGATTGTGTTGAGCTATCCTGTGTGGATTTACTGTTACTCTCCTTTGTGGATTGTGTTAAGCTATCCTGTGTGGATTAGTTTTACTCTCCTTTGTGGATTGTGTTGTGATATCCTGTATGGGTTTACGTTTTTCTTTCCTGTGTGGACTGGGTTGTACTTGAGCTCGGACGTTGGAGCCGAGCGGGAATTGATGACTTAGGTATATGTATGGGCATATACCTAAGCCGTGTCGGATGATACTTCATGATTGTATATTTCCATTGTGGATTATACTTTGTGGATTCTGGGATACCATTGGGGGTCTCGGGGTCCCTACTGAGTAGCTTATACTCACCCATGCACGGGCTACGCCCGCACTTCGTTGTGTTGGTTGCAGACGACGGACAACGCTGATCGTGGTGGAGGCGTGCGGAGCAGGACGGTACCTAGAGGTGGACCACTGGGCAAGACATACTCGGAGCGAACGGATGGACCGAGGAGATATGGAGGCTATCTGTACCCACCCTTCAGGTGGGAATTCCAGACGACAGCTCGACGCTGCGGCTTTTCTTTTTAGTTGCTGTTTTTCCCTTCAGTTGTACTTTACAGTTGGGCTTGTATTTCCGGCCCCTTTTTACTTTCAGCACAGCTTGTTACAGTTTTTAATTAGTGTTTACTTTTCCGCTTTCTTACTCTATGGTGCTTGCTTACTTTTCAAAGGAAATTCCTTCCCTTTTTCTGGGATTTACGCCTTGGTGCTAGTCGCCAGCCCCTGGCCTATGGAAGGCGGGCTTGGGGTAGTCACGACACGGGCCCCGAGGACGGGTCGTGACAAATCAAACTAAAACAATATCTAAATTCCCCTAAGGCTTTTTATTTTTTATATTTATATCCTTCTTCAATGGTAAGCCATTTTTTATTGTTTTTGGAGCATCATGTAAGTTATAATTAAACGAAGATGTTATCTTTTGTGAAATGCATGTATTCTTGATAAGATCACTTGATAACCATGGATGTTTAACTTATTTAATTATGTTAAATTAAAAAAAACATATAATTTCACCACTATGATAACAATAAATTAATTTTTTTAAACCTAGGTTAACAGAGACTTTCTTTTGGACTCATACTAAAATTTTTGAATGCATGAATTTTTATATTTCATTATCCAAACAAGACCTAGATTCCCATAGCAATCCATTATTTATGAAAAAAATCCCATGAGTTCCTTTTAAATATAAACCTTGGTGGAGATGACCTTCATAATCGATCAAGTCCTTTATGTTATAGTAAAATCCATTATTATTTTCATGTTTCATGAGAAACATATCTTTCATGAATCCATCCCCATGAGAAACAATAGATCTCCAAGGGTTGGGGTATCGTTGATTCATGAAAGAATTACCTCCACAAAAACCATGAAAAATGATAAACTATAATTCATTATAAAACAAACCCATTATTCCTCCACATGAACAATCATTTTAGTTAATATATTGTTCAAAAGGTTGGTAGCACGATGTCCCTATTCCCATTCAAACCAACTTCATTCATTCAATGAAAATTTTCATGAGTAGTAACCTCAACCGTCGTATATGGAAAATTTTTCTCTAAGAGTGGTTGGGATAGTTTTATCACCTTTATCACCAAATCATTGAAACTCTGATTTTGATACCCTAGATTTCTACATAACCACAACCATTTCTATCCAAATTCTATCCAAAATTGCTGTAATAGTAGACCTGTAATCCCTGAATGTGGCATCATTATGGGGGACATCAAACCATTCCAATATTGGAGGTACAATTTTTTATTAAATTCTCATACATGTGAATGGTCTCTAAAATTATAATCCCCACAATGTGCAACATCTAAGACATTAATATATATATCCTAAAGACCTAGTTGGGTTATGTTAAAATACATGATAATGTTCTAAAATATGATTTAATATAGTAATCCTATACTATATGATGAATATATTATTCGATGTGTATAACTATCAAGTGATTAATTTTCACCCCCATGGAATCCCCAATCCATATTCCCCTCAAAATCCAATTTTTTCACCAAAATTATGGAACCCATATCCTTTTCTCTTGGAGGAAAAATTCATGAATTGGTTATGAAACAAGATCATAAATTATGAAATAAATATTTATGGGTTTTTATCCATTCTAATTGATTGGAGATATATTGAACCTCAATAAGGAACAATACAGATAAACATGTGAAAACTTCTAAAAGATCAATATAGATACCATAAAAAACAATTTAGGCTTCACGTATTTGCATCGGATATAAAACAGAAAATTCAGCGATACGTTTTTATTGATACTGACACTTTAATTTGGACCACCAACTCCACTGGGAGCTTCTCCTCAAGGGCGTTCTATATGAATTTATGTGCTAGATTTTCCATAAATCTTTCTTGGATTAATGTTTTCATGAATGATTTTATTTCCCCCTCATGTTACACGTTGTTATAGAGGATGTGGAAGGGACAGTTGCTACACTTGCATTGCTGCCGAAATCGGGAATTAATCATGCTTATGTTTGCTATCTTTGCTTGTGGGAGGAAGAATCTGTTAATCACAGTTTCGTCTCCTATAGTTTTTCATGTAGTTTTTGGTTACATCCGCAGGGTGTGTTCGACATTAATATGGACATGAGCGGCTATGAGTCACTTCTCATATTTGTAGAGTGCGCTCAGCTGAGTGAGCAAGCTGGTTATATGCTTTTAATTTCCACTTCTAGTACTTCCTCGGTTTTATGGCAAACATGAAATGGTGCTTCTTTTGTAGGCCAACGCCCCTCCATTCAGGCTATAAGTCATTCTATTACATTGGTCATGGTACAAAATTTGAGACTAAGTTATGGGATATTATTAACGCAATCAGGTATGCTACTCATTATGGCTTGAAACATCTTTGGGTGGAATCTGACTCCACCACTGTAGTGCACATCCTCAAATCTCGTTCTAGATCTATTCCACAGAAAATCCTCCCTTTATGGATTGAATTCCTTCAGATGGTTGAGCACATTCATCTTGAGGTGACTAATATTTTTAGATAGGCCAATCAGGTTGCAGATGCTCTGTCAAAGAGGGCTGTTTTGGAGGTATCCTCAGGATGGTCTTTTGTTATTCCTGGTTTTTTTACTTATCTTGATGATTTGGATGCGCATGGTATTTCTTATTCCTGTCTGTGTAAACCCCCTGCTTTGCCACACTCATTGGTTTTTTAATAAATTTGTTTTAGGGTCGGGCTTGCTCTGATCCTGAACCCGTTTGCAGTATTTCCCTTGGAAGGTTTAAATTTAGGAGTGCGATCATTTATACTTGGTCAACACTCAAACTCATCATAAACAAATCATGGTACCGACTAGAACATATAGTTACAAAGCAATTCTAACCCATTATCAACAAGGTACACATTAGTGTACATTGTAAATGTCCCTTGAATACTCAAAACTCATGAGGACATTCCCAAAATACATTAAATTTATAACATGTCACAACAAAATGTTAATCATGAGATCATGTCCCCATAAGACATTGGATATATGACCAACCTATCACCATAGAAAACAAAATATGTTACTGGGATCCCATAATAACAAAAAAAATATGTCCCCACAATTAAAATCAGGAGTATACCTCATGTTATTAACAAGACTGAAATCAGTTAACTATCCCAAGATGACTCACACCCCTCGTGAAAACTACAACATGAATAGCATGGGATTCATAGGGCCCTTTCAAGACATTTCCTCACACATGATATTCCCTCAAATATTAAATTGGATGCCTTTATATTTTCATGACATACCAAATTTCAATATATATATAAATGTGTATAACATCATCCTCATCTCCCACTATAAAAATCTACCTTATCACCATAGAAAAAGAATAATCAATCGCCATCCACCATGAGATGGAAGCAGTAAAGATCATTACTAACATGACTCAATTCAAAGTGGGAGACTCATAAAAAATTGAGATTAGAGGATAAATCTATAGAAGGAGGAAGCTATATACCATCAATACATCTGGATCATGGAGACTGTATCATCAACCATGGTGGTGGACAATACTTCTTTTCAAAATGTAATAATGTTGGGAAATGAATAGAGCAACTCTTCCCAGATTGAAGACTGCAAAAAATGCATCATAAAAAAATTGGTGAACGAGAAGTTTATATATTATCCTTAAATAATTAATAGATTCAAAATTATTGAAACATCCCGATTTTAAGGACACCTCATTCAAAAATTCATTACCAGGACCCAACAAATATGAATCATTCATTCTATAGCTAGAGAAAATTTAATGGTGTTAAGAATCTTTGTATTAAGAAATCACTGATGTGGATCCTCGCTCAACCACATGGAGAATGGTTGATGTTTTACATGTTGGGAATCATTTTCATCAAACATGTACTGAAAATTTACTACATCTGTTATAAAAGAATGAAATTTGAGAAAACATTCAGTGACCCACCATCAACTGTCATTGGAGTTAGAGAACCTGTGTTTTAGTGATTCTACTTAGCTATGCTTTTACCATAGTGTCCACCACTCTAGAAGATACTAGGTTCCCTCTCCATACCTCTAATTGTAAAATAATTCTACATAGATACATCACTACCCTATTTTATCAGTATTAATTGGAATGAGTAATCCCAACAGAGGATATGAGCCGACATAACCTAAATGGATCTGAAATCTATCAATGTCGCCACTTCGAAGGATTGTGTTGGGGAACCCACCCCCCCCCCCCACATCCTAATGGGAAATTGTTTAGGGTGCCTCTCTCTAGAGTGTTTTGAGAGATCATTCCCCTAAATAAAGGATGTTTGAGATTTTTCTTGTTATTCCCATGGAGACAAATTCTCATGATCTTTCTAGGAGGTAACCTAAAACTTCATCCTAAAATGGTTGGATGGATCCATAGTACAATGAGTAGGCAAATCATATAAAAACTCCACTATACAATGTTTAGAATACCTATTTATGGCACTATTGAAATTCCATAATCCCTTAATAAAAGGAGGACAACAGCTCATCTCCAATGCCCCACGCATCCATTTATACACCACACAATGTCCTTAAAACCACTATTGGGGGCCCCTCTTCACCATATTTGGATCGAGGCAATTGTCACATACTAGATAGGTTATCTTGACTCTCCCCATGTGGGTTCTACAAAAAACATTATAGGAATATCCAATAATGAATAAACCAACAATGGCGTTCATCCATGAATATCCTCTATCCAACACAAAGGTCATCCCAATGATACAAAATATACCTTCCCAAAATATTCATCCTATAGTAGGAGGGTTAACAATCACCATGTGGGATATACCCATGGAGCCAGCTATGGTGATCATGAAAGAATCACCCTGAATATTTCAGGTATAACTCCAGGATCCACCACACCATATCAGGTATAAATTAATGAAAGGTCACGTCATTATTGACCTATATAATACTAATTCAACACATGATTCGATAAAATACCATCTTCCCCCACCTTTAGAATTGTTGGCTGAATCCTATCCATAAATGCTAAGTATCCATCAGGTTGAGATCCATAACCTCTCCATATCCCTTAGTATGTACATGCCAGTGGAGGATATTCTCTACCCTTTATTGGGATGGAATGTCCAATCATCTATACAACCATCTATTTCCCTCCTTTTTACCTCTACACTAGATGTTGGATAGATGATGAGATATGTATTAATGCTGTTATAAAATGGTGGCCAATAACTATGCCACAATGTAATGATTTCATTATGAATTATTTAGTCCTCACAAATTCCCCAACCTATTTGGAAATATTCATGATTTTGTCCTAGTATATTGATGACATTATGTAAGAACTCGGATCTTCTTTTCAAGAATGTTTTTTTCTTTTCTGGTCATTTTTGAGAAAAAGGGGAAAATCAGTAAATTTTAATAGGACACACTGTGTACTTTATAAGTACACGTCGTGTGCTGGCCATCTATAGACCACACCCATGGCCATGTGGGGTGACGTGGAGGCCACGAAAATCAGAGTATAAAAAACCAAAGTACACACCGTTTACTCTAAAAGTACATTCCATGTACATTTCTTTTTATTTCATTAATCGGATCGGGGTCACATCTTAACCCTGTTTTCATCTTCATCTCTGCCTAATTCCATATAGGGCATCTGAGGAGGCTGAATATTCTCTGAGCCACCAATATGTCATCGATTCTCCAAATCAAACACATTCGGTTGCAATAGAATCACAACGTAGAGTTCTTGGTTCTTCTTTGGCCTTGTTTCCTATTTTTTCCTCTCATGTGAGTTATCTATGGTTGAACGTTTTAGATGTTTTTGCAGATCTACTCTGTTCTAGGACGATTCATAGGAAGATGTTCAAGTATATCAATCTATGAGGTTCTAGGTAGGGGGTTTGATGCCCTACGTTGAATGTCCTTGAGTTTTTGTGAAAACGTATCAGATATCCACATATCGAGTATCTTAGGATAGGGTTTTGAACATGTTTTATTTATCTTCCTTAGATTGATTGTGTTCTTGAGGCTATTATATGAATAATGTTTTCTTGTTATCATGGTCAAGGATCACCCCATGGGTGTTTTCCTTCATTTTGGATGTTTATCACCATTTGGATTATGTTTCATATGAGAAAAACCTTGTTGGATTGATTGCTTGCCTTGGTATGAATGATTACATGTGTTGTATGATGTTTAAATGATTCTGTTGCATTGTAGATATTATCCAAGTTGTTTCTGAACATACATAGGGCTACTACAAATAATTTACGTATGATTGCTTTTACTCAGGGCTACGAGAACCTGGTGTAGTTAGACTATAGGGGAAATTGACGCTGAGTGATTCCTCAGAGGGCATGTTTAATTATTACCATCAAGAGACCATAAGAGGGATTGACTTTGTGCTCTCTCAGAGGGTTTGATAATTTTATAATCGATACCAAGGGTGGAATAAGACGTAATTGCTTCCTCGGAGAGTCTGTAGTATCATTGCAAGACCATATGGGGAATTGACGTTGAGTACTTCCTCAGAGTGTCATTGCATTTGTTCGAATGCTTGACTATAAGGGCCTGCCCACGTGAGCCACCCAGATGGTTAGTGTAATAAATTTTATTGGATGGTTGTGACGAGTCCACCAAGCCAAAGACAATCCTTGGGATTGTACTACGTGTAGTTTAGGTAGTCTGCTGAGATACATGTTGTGTTAATTTCTATGACTTTGGGCTATAGAGCTATTTTCTAGATTCATTGGTGGATGATTAAATTAATGAATTAAATTAATAAATAAATGTGAATGGAGAATTGTAGGAATGTTTACTTTATTGTACCCCTACTTTCTCTGCTGCATTTATTTCAATTACTTTTGGTGGTTGCCTACTGGGATTAGTCTCTCACCCTATTTGGGTCCTATTTTTTGTCCCAAACAGGTTATATGGTTGCAGGTGTGGATAGGTATTGTGGCCCTTCAACCTCAGGTGCTTGATTGCTGGTTAGAGCTGGAGAGCATGGGACCGAGCTTAGGCTTGCGATGCTGCTGGAGTTTACAGTTTAATTTTTCTACTTAGGTTTCAGTTGTATATCAACAAGTTGTTTTGTGTACTACTTTCCATAGAATCATATCCCTTGTAGCATCATTATTATATTATACATTGCTTCCAATGCTCAGTTTCAGTTGTCGGGTGCTATTTACTGCTTCTGTTATTGTTTATGTTATTTTCCTTCCACTGTATACTTTACCAAATGAAGGTATATTTTCCCCACATACGTACCAAGGCCCTCACTGCTAGTCAGAAGCCCCTGGAAATTTGTAAAATGTGCTGGAGGTCATGTGGCGAACCGGGTATAGGGCGCCAGTTGAGTGGCTCCAGATTCGGGTCGTTACAAAGTGGTATCCGAGGAGTTTTCTTTCTGTTCTATATCCTTACTATTTGGCGACAATAGACATGGATATGAAGAAATTGGTAGTCGGTACCTAACTGTTCCTGGGAGTAATTAAACCGTCTATAGGGAAAAGCTACACTACCTCGTAATTTCACTTTTTAGTTTTTACAAGTGTTACAGTTTATATAATTGTGGTTCTATTTTTATTCAACTTGATGAGATGATGGTATTCCATCCCATGAATCATATAGGAACTGGTTAGAAAATCACATGTCATTCATTTTACCATGCCATCTAGGGTGCATTAGAAATTTCATGTTATTGAGATGGATGTCGTGATAGATTATGCAAGATGTTGTGATAATTGTTGTGATAGAGATACCTGCTATGCTGATAGAGTATTTTTTATTTTACAGCTTATTTATCATGGATGCCAAGCTTTTGTCTTAGAGGTGTTATGGGCCCTCGAGGATCATAATTTAGTGGATCATGGGGTTATCATACTGTTCACTTTTTATATGCATTGTTATGATGTCAAGTTTTGATTTGCGGGGAGTATGGGCCCCTACGGATCCGAATTTGACACATAAGTGGTGGTTTTCAGTGTTTTTCAATGGTTTTGGTGTGTTTTGTATCCCTAATGCCCAGAAACCCAGATAACACGACGTGTGGCCTTATGAAAACAAGCCATGTGTTCTTCTGTTCAGGAAGAACTACTTTTCTTGGTTACACGCTGTGTACTTTGAAGTACACGCCATCTACTATTCTTCCGTGAGATCCAGCCGTGTAGTTGAATACATGGGATGGAAAATCTCAGGAACAACACGCCGTGTATCATATTGACAATCCATGTAGTAATGGTCCGTATGACCCATCCGTGTAGTTGAATACATTGGTTGGAAAATCTTAGGGACAATACATCGTGTAGGCTGTTGACACGCCATGTAGTTTTGGTCAGCGTACCAGTCCGTGTGACTAGCTACACGAACAAGGGAAAAACCTCAAGGACACTCCATGTAGTGGATAGACATGCCATGTAGTCTCCGGTTGGGATAGTCAGTGTGACTTAGTAGTGTTGGAGTTACCGAGTAGGAGGAAAAAGGATGGTACACGCCGTGTATATGTAAGAACATGCTGTGTAGTTTGGGTTTACAAAGCCAGCTTAGTCGCTGTACACACCAGAGTAAAAGCTTTATGGAACCCATCATGTATAGGGACTACACACTGTGTAACCATGTTTTACAGTTTGAAAAGTTTTCCTCTTCTGTTACGTTTTTTCTCTTTTGAGTTTGCAACTCTGCTCGTTGTTAATAAAGGTATGCTTTTGACCTTGCAGAGTCATGACGCCAAGATGTCCTCCTGTTTCACGTCAGGGATCTGACGATGATCATATGAATGATATGGAATAGGTAGTTTTCTCGATTACTGGTGCAGACACAGAGTTTTGTGAGGGATTCATGAGGTTCATACAGACCTTTAAGGGAGCTCAGCATCCTGGTCCGTCTATGGAAGATCTTACGTGAGTCTTCTAGTAGCTGGATCCTCCCACGTTTTCAAGGGAGAAGGACCTCAGGCTGCTGAATCTTGGTTCGAAGTTATGTTTTCTATATTTGATCATCTCGAGACACCCCTAGATAAAAGGTTGAAGCTCTTGACATAAATTCTGTGAGAGTTCACCAAGAGATGGTGGGACATAGTTTCTCAGGCAGGGTGCCAGCAGATTGTTGCTTGGGACGAGTTTCAGCGTACGTTCTACGACTACATCTACCCAGCGACGCTGAGGGATGACAGAGCCAGAGAGCTCATGTACCTGTAGTAGGTTATTCTATCAGTTATGGAGTATTCCTCCTGTTTTACTGAGTTATAGTGTTTCACTCCCATTCTGTGGAATGACGAGTTGTTTTTTGCATGAACGTTTGAGGAGGGCCTCAGAACAGAGATCAGTTCACAAGTAAATGTCTTCTAGTTGACTTTTATTTCTTTGATAGTTAACCAAGCACTGATCACAGAGAGGAATCTGAGGGATACTGGAGTATTGATCCCGGGCGGTTCAACATCCAGTGTTAGCACCATTCATACTGACTTCAGGAAGCACCACCGGGAGTCTAAATGAGGTGACTCGAGGAAGCGATATGTTCCTTCAGGTAGCAATGTTGTGTGAAACCAGTGTGGGGAGGATGGGTATAAAAAACACAAGTGCCCAAGGGACGCAGTGGAGTGCCAATCTTGAGGCAATATGGGTCACCTGAAGTTGTTTTGCAAGGTTTTTCTTCTAGTATCTAGTGATAGTGGATCTGTTTCGACTCTGCGTACAGGCACAAGATTACCAGTTCCACAGTAGACTGGGAGCTGGAGTTTTTCTGGTCGTTCAGGCCAGAGTAGAGGCCGTGGACACAGTGATCAAGCTCATGGAGGATCATCTCAGGGGTCTAAGGCTGATGCATAGGGCACCGATACTGGCTAGACATTTTCAGTGGAGCATATTCATCAAGAGCAGGATCTTGGACCTTCCATAGTGAGAGGTACAAATTTAGTAGCCTCAGTTTTATCTTCTATACTTTTCGATACATGAGCTTCTCATTGCATTATTTCCGTGCACACTATGGAGAGCCTTAGACTTACTATCTTTACTCTTGAGGATATAATGACACTAGATACTCCCTTGGGACTTAGAACTGCTAGTGTGCGTTAGTGCAATGACTTCCCCCTTGAAGTTGGTGGGTGTCACTGCTTGTGGGATCTTTATGTCCTAGAGATGACAGGTTATGATGTCATTCTCAGAATGGACTGGCTAGTTCCTTTTCAGGCCCTTGTCGATTTCTATCCTTGCATGGTGAGTTTCATGTCACTAGAGGGCATAGCTTTTCTTCACAAGGGTGAATGGGATGTCCAGGAAAGCATAGTTGGACCACAACATCATGGGTTGGGAGATATTATAGCCCATATTTCTAGATTATACCTGGACAATCAAGGGACTTCTCATGTGGATTTTCTTCCGGCATATGATCGTTTTCCGGATGTCTTTTCAGTGGAATTTTCAGGGTTGCCTCCGGAGTGTGAGGTAGACTTCACTATTGAGCTTGTTCCAGGAGCAACACTGGTATCCATACCTCCTTATAGGATGGCTATGTCTGAGTTGCAAGAGCTCAAGAAGCAGTTGGAGGATTTGCAGGCAATGGGTTTTATCTGACCCAGTACTTCATCTTGGGGTTCTTCTATTTTGTTTGCAAAGAATGGAGATGGTACTTTACAACTTTGTGTGGATTATCGGAAGCTGAACTAGTTAACAGTCAAGAACTGGTATCCCTTGTCGAGGATTGATGATCATTGTGATCAGCTTCGAGGAGCCAGGATGTTCTCAAAGATTGACTTGAGATCTAGATATCATCAATTCCAGGCCAAATATCTTGAGATTTGGATCCAGCTATCATCAGTTGATCCGGCTATCAACTTGAGATCCGACTTGGATTCTATCGTGGTGGTTTTTGTGGACAATATCTTGGTGTACTCTCACACTCGACATGACCATGCTAGCCAACATGATATCATATTGAGTCACTACCACAAAACTAGGCAAGGCCAGCGCCACCCCTTTATCAGTGCTAACGAAAAAGTACTGATAAAGGGGGGGGGCCTTTATCAGTGCTCAAAAAAGAGATGATAAAGGGTGCCTTTATCAATGCTAAAAAAATGCTGATAAACGTACCCCTTTATCACCACTTTTTTTAAAAGCACTGATAAAGGGTGGACTTGAAAAAAATATTTAAACAAAATATATTAATATATAACTATAGTTATATAGTTATATTGATATAAATATAATATATAATTTTTAAATATATTTTATATAAGTATAAATGTACATTTACACTTAATATACTTAATATACTTAATATATAAGATATTTAGTGAATATGGATTCTTAAAAAATTAAAAATATATTTTTAATTAATAATATGATAATTATTATGGAGTAATAGTTATTTAATAACAATTTAAAGAATAAAAAATTTTTTAAAAAAAAAGATCCAATATATGTTGAAAACGCAACTCAAACTTCAAACAGCCATAACTGTTGATCCGGGTGTTCATTTGAGCTCTACCACATATCAAATCGAAGCCTGCGACGAGCTCTACGTCACTGTGACTCGAGGGGACCTAGGTAAACCGTTTTTCGAGGCCAAAAGAGGCTCAGAAGGCCTCCAAAATGGAGTTTTTTGGTCAGGGTACCCAGATGTTTTACCATTTTGTGGATTTTCAGCCTCGTTTAAGGGGGTATTATTGGATTGTTTTTTTGGGGACTGAATTTATTCTAAGGTATTACATTCATATTGATATTATGTATTTGAAATTTCATCCTTTTTTATAATGCACTGCTATTTATAATCAAATATATAACAACATGTACAATTTTTTTATATATTCATACCTAAAAATTTAATTTTTTAAATAAATAATTAAAAATATTTACATATAAAATATATTATATTTATCTAAATAAAAAATAATATCCATTTTATTTAAAATACCAATATATTAATATTTATATAACAATTCATATATTAATATAACTATACATATATTAATATAACTATACATATATTAATATAACTATATGTATATATTAATATAACTATATATATTTATTAATATAACTATATCTATATATTAATATAACTATATATATTAATATAAATATATATTACTATACAATTAAATATAACTAAATATATATATATAAATAAATAGATATATCATGAATAAGAGAACAAATCAATATAGGGTAGTGGCAATGACTTTAGGTGCGCAGGGGGGAGGTATCGAGATCAAATCTGGGTGGAGGCATGGGTGCACACGCAAGGTTGATTTAAAGGGCTAGTGCTGATAAAGGGTGTAGGCAGTGCGGGAGGGCGCTGGAGGTACAGGAAAGCGCTGATAAAGGGGGGCTCAAGCGCTGTAAAAAGACCCCCCCTGAGATTTGCAGTATTTTTTTTTTCAATTTTTTTTATTTTTATCAGCGCTAAAAACAAGCACTGATAAAAGGGGTCTTTTATCAGTGCTAAAAGGAAAGCGCTGATAAAAGACCCTTTTATCAGCGCTTCGTTATAGCGCTGATAAAAGACCCCTTTTATCAGCGGTTTTTTTAGCGCTGATAAATGGGGTCTTTATCAGCGCTTTTTGGAGCGCTGATAAAGGGGAACCCCCCTTTATGTTCGCCGGCTTTATCTGCGCTTTTCTAGCACTGATAAAGGCAATTTTTAGCGCTGATAAAAGTCGTATTTGTAGTAGTGAGTACACTCAGAGAGCATAAGTAATATGCTAAGGTCTCTAACTGCCACTTCTAGATGGATGAGATTCAGATCTTGGGTCATGTCATCTCAGATTTTGGAGTATCAGTAGACCCAGAGAAGGTGAGATTAGTTGTTACCTGGGAGAAACTGAAAATTGTCTTCGAGGTACGATGTTTCTTGGGACTTGCTGGATACTAAAGGAGGTTTATACAGGACTTCTCATGCTTAGCAGCACTATTTATGGGCTTGAATATGAAGGGGTAAAGTACGTTTGGTCAGAACCCTGTGATTCAGCCTTTCAAGAGCTGAAGTTGATATTAACTTCAGCACCGATTCTAGTTTTACAAGAGTCGGGCAAGAGTTATACAGTTTTATGTGATGCATCTAACATCGGTCTTGGAGCAGTGCTTATGCAGGAGGATCGTGTTGTTGCATATGGATCTTGGCAGTTGAGGCCACATGAGAAGAACTATCCTATGCACGACCTGGAGTTGGCTACTATTGTTAATTCTTTTCATTGATGGAGACACTATATTCTGGGAGAGCATGTTGTGGTATAGAATGACCATAAGAGCCTCGTGTATATCTTCACATAGCGTGACATAAATCTAAGACAACGGAGGTGGGTTGAGTTCCTATAGTCTTTCGACTTCGAGCTTGCTTATACATCTGGGAATGGCAATACTGTGGAAAATGCACTGAATAGGAGGACACAAATACAGGCAGTTCAGGAGGCCAGCAACGAGTGGAATCTTATGAATCTGTTCTTTGAGAGGCATTTGGAGGTGCACGATAAACAGGGACAAATGTTTCTTTCTTCTATAGGTGTTACCTATACTCTTCTGAATCACATTTGAATGAGGAAACTATCAGACTCAGAAGGCCTAGTCTTACGGGAGGGTGTGTCTGGTAGAGACCCTGCTCCAGGGTGGATAGTGGGTGATGATGAGGTGTTAGTTTTTCAGGGCCACGTATGGGTTTCAGCAGACATATGAGAAGTGATGATGCGGGAGTTTCATTCTTCAACTTGGTCTCTTCATCTTGGTGTCACAAATATTTATCGAGACTTATGTCATTAGTATTGGTGGCCAGGTATGAAGAACGATGTGGCAGGTTTTGTTATTTGGTGATCCACCTATCAGTAGGTGAAGGTAGAGCATCAACAACCAGTAAGACTTCAACAATAGTTACCAATTCTTGAGTGGAAATGTAATGATATTGTGATGGACTTCGTCATAGGGTTACGAAGATCGCCTCGAGTGAATGATGTGGTTTGGGTTGTAGTAGTCAGGCTCACGAAGGCTGCACATTTCTTTCCTATCAAGGAGACCTTCTGTGTAGATGAGATTAGGAGGTTTTACATCTGAGAGATTGTATTCTTGCGTGGTGATCCAAGTTATATTATTTTTTATAGGGACGCACTCTTTACTTAGCATTTAAGGAAGGGCCTACAAAGGCCTTTGGGAACACACGTACTTCTGAGTATAGCTTACTATCCCCAGACAGATGGCCAGTCGGAGCGCAAGGTTCAGGTGGTGGAGGACTTTCTACGAGCATGCATCATTGATTTTGGACATTAATGGGAGAAACATATACCTAGAGTGGAGTTTTCCTATAATAATTGTTTTCAAGAATCTGTTCAGATGGAACCTTATGAGGCTTTCTACAGTAGGTCGTGCTGATTATCCTTATTTTCGATGGAGGTGAGAGATGTAGTTGTTCTAGGACCTCATATTGTTCAGGAAACCACAGAGTAGGTAGAGTTTATTCGGAAGAGGATGGATACTGCACAATCTGGGCAAAAATCTTATGTTTCTCATTGGAGATGACCTTTAGAGTTTAGGGTCAGAGATCATGTTTTCTTGCGTCTTACCCCGAGGTTGGGACATAAGAGGATTAGAAGATATGGAATGCTTTCACCGAGATATGTCAGGCCATATGAGGTTCTGGAGTGAGTCGGGCTGGTTTCTTATAGGTTTCAGTTACCTCAGAGGTACCAGTCTATGCATGATGTATTCCATGTTTCTCAGCTTCGACAGTATTTCTTAGACCCATCTCATGTTTTTCAAACCAAGGAGGTTGAGCTGGAGAAGGATGCATCATTCGAGGAGCATCCTATAAGGATTGTTGATCATAGTGAAAAGGTACGTCGTGGCCGGTCTATCCCTCTAATATGGGTGTTATGGCATCACGACCGTGTACAGGACGAGACTTGGGAAAGGGAGGCCGACATTCGATCACTGGGGCCAGAGTTGTTCGCGGGTCCTTCTTCTATGCCTCATTAGGAATTTCAGGGACAAATTTATTTAAGGGGGGGGGGAGGAGTTTGTAAGAACCCAGATCTTCGTTTTAGGTATGTTTTTTCCTTTTCTTGTTGTTTTTGAGAAAAAGGGGAAAATATGGAAATTTACATAGTACACGCCGTGTATTTTATAAGTACACGCTGTGTACTTCAATGCCACGTGAGGCTGTGAGCGGGATGTGTCCGGGCCACACACACGGTGGTGTGGGGTGATGTGGAGGCATCTTAAAGAGGAGTACATATAAACAAAAGTACACTCTGTGTACTCTAAAAGTACACACCAGGTACTTTCCTTTTATTTCATTAATCGGACCGGGGTTGCGTCTTAACCCTCTTTTCGTCTTCTTCTCCTCCTAATTCTGTACAGGGCGTCCGAGGAGGCAGAATCATCTCCAAGCCACTGATCCATCATTGATTATCCAAATCGAACACTATCAGTTGCAAACAAATCGCAGAGGTGAGTTCTTGGTTCTTATTTGGCCTCATTTCCTATTTCTACCTCTCTCAAAGGGTCTGATAATTATAGAATAAAGACAAAAGGGGGAATTAGAAATAAGTGATTCCTTAGAGTGTTTGTAGTATCGTTGCAAGACCATAGGGGGAATTGACGTGGAGTGCTTCCTCAGAGTGTCTTTTCCTTTGTTCGAATGCTTGACCATAAGGGTCTGCCCACTTGATCCACCCGGAGGGTCAGTGTAATAAATTTTGTTGGTTGGTTGTGACGTGTCCACTAAGCCAAAGAACAATCTTGGGTTTGTACTGCTGATAGTTTAGGTACTCTCCTGAGATACCTATTGTGTTACTTTCTATGCCTTTGGGTTATATAGATATTATCTAGATTCTTTGCTTTATGATTAAATGATTGAATTCAATTAATAAATAAATTTGAATGGGGAATTGTTTTATTGTTTACTTTATTGTACTCGTGCTTTGTCTACTGCATTTATTTCCATTACTTCTGCTATATTTCATACTGATAGTAGGGCACATATCTTTTGGTGGTTGCCTACTGGGATTAGTCTCAAAAAATGTTTTGGTCCAGCATTTTGGCCCAAACAGGTTATATGGTTGCAGGTGTGGATAGGGATTGTGGCCCTTCTACCTCAGGTTCTTGATTGCTGGTTAGATATGGAGAGCATGTGACTGTGCTTAGGCATGCGATGCTGCTAGAGTTTACTGTTTACTTTTTCTACTTGGGTTTCAGTTGTATTTCACAAAGTTGTTTTTTTACTAGTTTCCATAGAAAAATATTCCATGCTACATCATTATTATATTATACACTCCTTCTGCTGATCAGTTTCAGTGGTCATGTGTTGTTTACTACTTCCTCTATTATTTATGTTATTTTCCTTCCACTGTATACTTTACCAAATGAGAGAATAGTTTCCCCACTGACTCACCAAGGTCCTCAAAGCTAGTCGGAAACCTTTGACGTTTGGGGAATCACGCTTGAGGTCATGTGGCGAACTAGGTACGAGGCACCAGTTGAGTGGTTATGGATTCGGGTTGTTACACATTATGATGTTCCAATGTCTATTTGAACTTTTAACATTCCTTGTTCATGAAATTGAACATTAGCGTATATCCCCATCACATCCATACCTAGTTTTTTTAATAGAATTTATTTGATCATGGAATGATTTTGTGAAATACTTCACCCTGGATAATGTATAAGAGTAATTTTTCTCGAATATCCTACCTACTTTTCAATTTTCGGTTGTGTTTTAGCAAGATGAGACCACGAGTTTCATAATACCAAAGTTCCTCAATAAGAACAAGTGGTCTAACTCCAGTAAAATATCTATTCTCTGTGAAATAATTTTTAAGAATTTCATATGCCTTATCGATGGATTTTGGAGCATGTTAGGGAAAACCATATGTTATCTCCAAAATTGGAAATTACCGCACTCTCTACGCCTCAGGTCCCCAAACCCTATTTGTATCACATGGTCATTATTTGGACCTCTGTTAGGAGAATCACTATTATATGATCATTCATAGAAGATTCTACCTATTATGTACATTTTAGTGGATGCATAATATACCCTTCCCACTACATCATCCAATTTTTATGGAGGAAATGATATAAACATACTTTCTTGCCCATTGAGGGTGAAACTTATCCTCCAACCACTTATATCATAAATGTCATCATTATCAATCTCATTGATGTTTAAAGAAATTTGGATTATAATATGAGATGTGACGGAAAAAATTCACCCCTAAAGATAGATATCGTATTATATATACAATATTATAGGCTCATACACTCATCATATGAGACATATTATTTTCCTGAAGAGTAACCCCAATGAAGTATTTTTTTCCTATGATTCAACATTTCATAAAAGGATAAGGGTTTTATGACAATGTACGACCATCTGCAGATAGATCAGAAACAATCTAGGAATCCACATATGTCTCCTTGCTACATGATATTAACAAACAAAGTAGACTAACCAATAATGTCATTGTTATAGATCACCTAGAATGATATGATCATAGGGGATCTGATAGATTTTGAGTAAGGTGGTATTGTGAATTAGATTTGGGTAGAGGTTGTAGGACATGATAAATAAAGAGGATATTAATTAGATTCCACAGTTGAGTGGTGTGACTTTCCTCCTTGGGATGATGATCACCATGCCTCATGAGAAATATGACATGTCAATACATTGTTATCTACTCACCCTCACTAATAAAATGATTTTTTGTCCCTTTTAACATATTGGAGATTTGGAGACACTGAAAGTGACAATCTACCCTTAAAGAGAAACCTTATCTTTTATGGGTTTACTATGTCTATCCACCCCCAATGTTCGATAATCCGAGATTCATATAATTCATCGATCTGGGTGATACGATATATGAACCTAGCCCACATTACCCCATGATGTGGATTAATGATGAGAACTCTAGAACAATTGTAATCCAACTAGATTTAATATTTTTATAGTAAATATATGTACATGATATTGTGTGGTGCAGTTAACATTCTTCAAGATTCATTTCTAATTTGGATTACCACTATTTGTAGATACACTATTAGTATGACACCACTATACATAAGACCAGTACCATCGAACATTCCAATAATTATTAGAGTGTTGACATGAATGTTTTTAAATTCATTATTTGATGGAAGGGGCTAAAATTAACCCTAGATATGATTCATTCCTTGTATCATCATATGATGATGTGTGTCATAAATGAAAAAGATTATTTTCTATTAATCTTCATCTCCCCCAGATATCTATGTAGTTTTTCAGATTTCACCAAAAGTATTAGGAATATAGATGTATCCTTGCTTTGGAAAAAGAATTAGTCATGATAATTACCACCTCCATATCCAATCAAGAGGACATAACCAGTACAAACATCCATATTAATATAAAACGAGAGTCCAAAAACATTATACCTTCAATCACCTCTAACAATGATTCCTCTAAAACTATATCCTCTTCCATAATGTCATCAATTTTAATGAAATTTCCAAACACCCTATATTTGAAACATACTCATGATTCCCTTTACAGAGTGTCATAAAAATACTAACACCATAATGGATTCATATGTCATAGGTAACATTACATGTAATTTATTAAATTGTATCATAAAACTATCAGAATAGATAAGTATTTTAGATGAAAAACTCATATTTCATGGAAAAAACTTCTTTAAAAAATCGTTTAATTAATAACAATTTGTGATTCATCTTCAATTATTGTTTTAATAACATTTTATTTTGTGTTCTAGTTTAGCTGGGTCATGTACTGAATCATCTATAATATACCACTAGCACCTCTATAGTGATATTGATGACTCTGACAAGTAAGAATAGGCTCTAGGATTAGTTATATATAAATGAAAAAAAAAATTCCATGATTTTTTCACACGCCCATGATAATATCAATTTCCACTATAAAAAATGGGGACATACTTCAATCACCACATCCACCTTTTCCAAAACATCTGTATCATAGCCTTGAAAATCCTAGAAGAACATGAGTAAAAAATTTCAAGATAATTATAGTCCCCCAAATTGGAAAAAATACCCTTCAGTATATGGGAATCATGACTCCTTAAATGTGAGAAGAAAAACAATTCCACCCACTCTCGATGACTCCTAGACTGCATAAATTATGATCTTTCCTCCCCCTGTGGGGGAGGGATTTTCGCATGATGGAGATCCGGATTTGGTGTTAATATCTAGTAATGCGCTTGAACTTCATCCCTATTTCCATATAATTGATTATTTCCTGAAGGTTCCAATTTTATATGAAGGCTAACCTCAACTATAATTATCAGAATCAGAGTTTCATGCTGCCTCTGCACATCATTGCTTGACCTTGGTTTCCTGGTTTGTGAAGCACCGACCCTAGGTGAGGTCATTTGACCGATTTTTTATTTTTATCATGTTATCTTATAGTTAGGGAGATGATAGGGTTACTATATGGCTTCTTCATTATGATTCAGTTTAAAATGGTGGAAGATTTGATCTGCGCTTGGTATGTGGCCTCTCAAAGATTCAATGGCATGAGATACATTCTCATCGGGTAGATCATGGAACTACACATGAATTGGGACTCATCGGTGATTTCTTCCTAGGTAATGTTCCTAGAACTCTCTCTTCCAATTCTGAAACCATTTTTTACCCGTATTCAGGGAAACTTGTGGCATTGTATTTAGGTTCATATAGCTAGACTCAAGTGATATGCCATCGAGTTTCCCCAAAAGTCTTTGTTTGACTGCATTTTTCAAATCCCATGATTGACTTTGTGTGGATTAATGTTTTCAAAGAGTTATTTTACAAATATTTGTTGGTGGATTAGTCATTTTTTTGTGTTCTGTTCTATATGTAAGTGATTTAGACATTCTATCACTGCTTGATCAAGGTAATATTTTAAAGGTAATCCTTTACTCAAGAAAATTCCATGAAATTATGATGGGATGAAGGTATTTTAGGTGAATGATAGATTTAAGTTGGATATGGGGAGTGCATGTGATAAGGGAGTAATGTAAAAAGAGCAAGGTGCGAGGATTCTTAGTTCAGACATTGGTTACAATGACATTACAAAGGTTTTGAGTGTGCAGACTCAATAGGGGACAACACCTAAGGAGGATGGTATTCCATAAATTATGATGCGTAGTGAAGAATTATTGGCGTAGGGGCAGGCTGGATTATTGGAGGAACATGCTTTGGGTGGGTATGCTAGATAAATGAAGGTTCATGCTTCAGGTGGTGTTTCATTTTGCAAGGGGTTTGGTTCGCTAGAGTCAGAGGGGGAGGCAATTGCATAGGGGATGGTGATAGAGTGACCCTTAGGTTGTATGGACATGGAGGCTCCTTGGAATGTTAGCAGTCATTAAGGGGATCGTTAGATGGTGGTGTAGTTTGTTTGGAATCTGGGTGATGATGTTTTCTTTGGAGGGGTGGATGAGGGCCAAGAGGTTTCGAACCATAATAGTGGGAATAATGGAATTAGGGATGCACTGGATTTTTTTGGTTCTCCCTTATATAACAGGTTTGACTATCTTGGTTTTATAGTGTCGCATTGCGAGGATTATGAAATAAAGGATGTGGTGGAGTAGGGGGTGGTCGAGGAATAGGGGAGGTATCAAATAACAGGGTTGCGCTGGATGATGTCGTGCATATAGAGTATGATGCAGGTGTGGTGGGGGGGGGGGTGTGGGTGATGTTAGTGATGGATGTGTTAGTGAATGGATTGAGATAAAATCATACTATGGGATTGAGAGTTCTTTTTACCCAGGGAAAGCCAGTGGTTTTCAAGAGGACTTCATCTTGGGTGATATTATGTTGGCTAGACCAGGAGGCTTGTGTGACTCAGGGGTTGTGTATTTCTCGGCTAGGAATGGTTCCATCATTGATGAAAAGGGTCCCCCCTATGAAAATGGAACCCCTTTTTTATGATAGCCATGGGAGTGAAGTGCTGGGGTTTCCCTTCATTAATTCCCAAGGTGATGGTGTGGGTGTTGAAGAAGTACATATGACCAGTGGGGCTTCACTGGTCGATGGATGAGATATGAATGATTATGAATGGTCTATGCGTGATGGAGGGAGTGTGTTCCAGAATTCTATTGAAGTTGGGCTAAGGATGGAATCCATTGGGCACTTTGATGGTGCTGGTGAGCAGGAGAAAAGGTCATTGTTGGTGCTTATGCATAATAGTGATGGGATTGATGAGAATGAGCTTTCATTCCAGGGGAAAGTAAGCAAGATTCCTAGGGATGAGGGAAAATTTAATCATACTATACCTAATATTGAGGTGGATAACATAGGTGGTTATGTTTTTTGTCCAGCTTTGAAGGAAGATAAGGGCCTACAGATAGTGCTGGCTTGTGTGGTGCCCTCTCCTTGTCTAGCTCTCGAGGATCCTGCTCAGGTTATTCTTAGAGTTCCATAGTGTGGGGACCATCATGTTTGTTCCCTAATCCTAGAATCCTTCCTCATCCCTGACCAAGACCTTTTCTATGAGGATGGTATATGGATGAATCACAATATGGATATGATAAATAAGGATAAGGTCTTGCTAGAGGAGTCCATTCCTATTGGGAATGCTTATTTTTAAGTGGTATCTTCTGATCCCCAAAATATGAATCCATGGAATGACTATTATACATTTCCAAAGACTGTGTCCACGAGGGCCTCTTTCAAAGCTAGAGAAGATGTCTCTAGCAAGATATGTATGTTTGTCATGGAGGAGTTAAATATGGAGCAGTACAATCTCAGAGAGTATTACACTACCTTCCTCAAAAAATATGAATCGTCTAACTTTGAGTCAGTAGAGTCGGCTTATTCCTGCAGTTATGGTGAAAATGTGAATCCATTTGGGGATGGAGGCATTGATTTGAAGTTCATGTTTCTTTTTCTTCATCTTTGTGAGTCTTTATGATTTTTTGGTGTCTTGGGGGGTCCAGGGTTTTTAAGTGGGGGTTGTTTGACCCTGCACCGACCTTGTCTGATTTGTTTCCTTTGAATATAATAATTATTTGGGGGGGGAATGAATATCCTGAACCTGTGCCTTCCTTGACCCGTAAATTTCATCATGTCATTGAATATTCCACTAACGATGGACATGAAATTACATATGTGAATATATTGGGGATGGTTTATTTTTTCAACCAAACTTAGTGTTGAGGAACAACACATGACTCATATGAGAATCTTTTTATGACATTCTCAATAGAGGTATGGGAATCATGTAAATTGGGAGGGCATTAGAGCTTGTAATATAAGAGATACTGCACATGTTTCTATCACCAGATTGTAAGCCTCACATATGGATTAGTAGAAAATCCCCTATTAAGGTACTCTAAAGCGAAAATACCTTTATCTGACCACATTAGTATATTTTTGGACTCAAATTTAGTTTCATTATTCTAATCCATTGCAATCTAGGGCCTGATGTCATCCATATAGTGTTCAACCAAAACCATACAGTCAATTGATGACTATGGAAAACCATATCTAGTCCAAACACCATAACTAATTGTCCCCACTATGATTCCTATAAATAAATGGCCCAATGAATTATAAAACATACCCCTCATCTTGAATTTTAATGTAATGAAAAACCGCTCTATAATTTAGGTGATACTCTTGATCATTGATGCAGTGCCCCTTTGAAATTTGATGTGTGAGGCTATCTTCAGGGTGCTAAAGATCCCCCTCTAGTGTGATATTTCTGTAGCTTCCACTAAGTCCTACCATGAATAGGATGATGTGCATGATGAATGTAATGTTTTCAAAGAAGCCTACCTATCTCCATAAAACTATGAAAATATGGTGCATAAGAAGAGAAAACAAATACTATGAGACAAAATTCTAATTAATAACACTTTATTTGGGATGGTATAGAAAACTAATTTTATGGTTGTCACACTGGACCCTACCTAGAACATTATAATGGGAAGGTATTGGCTCAATCTGCAATATGTAATCCATTCTTTATCCCGCCAATTCCTCAAATACATAATTAATATTATGGTATGGGTAATTAGGGTGTAATCATCTTGTAACACCCAAATCTTACACGATACGCTTCACATTGAATAATACAGTAGCATGTGTTGTACTTAACTTTGAGTTCTAATGCACACCACAACCAATCAAACTAGCTGTTATGAATAGTAATACCCAATTTTTCAATTTTTATAAATTTTATCTTTCAAAATGGACTACATTATTGGATTCGTAATATCGAAATTAGCTTAGGGTGAAATTTTGGTGCTTTTTGGATAACTTTCATATTTTGATGAATAATGAAAATTACTAAATTTTAATTTAAAACAACTTTATTAATCGAAATAATTAATAGTGTTAAATTATGAATTTGGGTGGTTATAAAGTATATTTAGAATATATTTTTACCATTTAATACAATGTTGGTCATTGAACATAATTTACAATTAAACCAGACATAAACAAGTTTTAATCTTTTGATAGTTATTATACCTTAATAACACGCTTTTTGTTTTGATAGCGGGAATTAATTTTAAATTAATTTCATCCACTTATGTGTTTTGAATTTGGAAAAATGGATTCTATATTTGGAATCAGGATTTCAAAATTGTGAAAATAGGTATCATTTTTTCAGACATTTTGAATAATTATTTCGGTAAATATTTTATTTACCATGGTTAAAGGCTAAATCTGATAAATAAGGGTTGAAAATAATATTATAATAATAATAAATTACCCTAAAACATGTTCTAACCTTATTTTTGGATAAATGCCCGACCATGGACATCTTTGGGTTGATTTTGGGACCCCATGGATCCACTTGTAGGTGATAGGGACACTTTATATTAATTATGTTAAAGTGAATACAAAAATGACATAAGCATATATCTTTTAGAAATTTTTTTTACATAGGGTTATATATGTTATATTTTCGATTATAAATATTAATTTTAAAGTTAAAATTATTTCCTACATAATGATATTTTACTTATAATTTTTAGACATTGAAAAAGAAAAAATATATATGACACAATAATGATGCAGGATTTCCCATATTAATGAAGGAATCAAATAATTGATATTATAAATGTTAAAATAAATAAAATTTCAATATTTTGATGACATACACGGATTTTATTGGTTAATATTCCATTTTAGGATTGATTAAATGAATTTTATTCGAATTAATAATGTTTCTATGACTTAAAAAATTGAATTATGGAGTAGTGTTAAAATTGACATAAATGCATTTTTAAAACAAATATTATATTATTAATTTATATTCTACTCCTAAAAATACATGGTTTGGGAAAGAGACATATATAATGATAGCTGTATCATTAATGGACCACTTGGGGGTCTATTGGAGGTATATAGTATGTTTATTAACTATATAATATAAAAATACAAAGTGACATTGTAAGTGTCAAACTAATTAACTAAGAGTTAAAACTAAAAGATAAGGTTAATATAATGACCCAAACCTGTCTAAATTTTATTGGTTGAGTGGATTTCGACCCATACCCACCTTAACCTTTATGTAATCCACTTTGGAGCCATTATAAACCGAATATAAATTTATTATAAAATAATTTTTCTATATTTTTCTAAAGAGCCCCTCCTCCCCCTTATAAAAGGACATCAAATCTAACCAATTCCACACACCTCTCAAGCCTTTTTGATCGTCCAAACTCTACCCAATGAAGACACCTAAATCTAAGTCCTCCTCTTATAAGCCTTACCTAATGTAGAAGGCATGTCAAGAGTCCTTTTTGATTCAAACCAAAGGAAGTTACCCAAATTAAAGGTAATGATTTCTCTTAGCTTCTTTTATTTTATTTTACATCTCCAACCCGTAAAATCTTCTTATTATTTTCTTTTGTAACAAAAACAGTATCCTAAATATACTAGGATATTTTTATTAGAAGCATTAGAACTATACATACACACACATCCATCTAATGGGTGAAGAACATAATGTTTCTGTGGATGGGAACCAAAGGCCTCACGAAGCAATGATTGTTCAATTATCTCCTACCTCCTCTCATGGTGGCCATTATGATGGAACTATAATTAAATATGATATTAATGATATTTATTTTATATATAATCTTCTGTAATTCCATTTTATATCATACCATTATTCATTTCATGTTGTATATATATACGATAATTTCATTCGAGGAAGTGCGGACTACCACCCCCTAAAAGTCATATGACTCGTTCATACCATACATGGAACATATAAATGATGGTATTAATGTACATAAGTAAAAAATATAAGATATTATATTATCCTGGAATAATTATATACCAATGTATCATTTGGTTTTGATTCCTTTTAAAATGAAAAATGAAATGGAAGCAGCGTTTGTGCGTAAGTACAGATTACCGTCTCCACGAACGCGATGAGATTAATTTCCCCATCATATCCATTCAAGAATAATTATCATTTTATGATTAAAAGTAATTTTTAAGAACTTGATATTATTCTGGATATGAATTAGATACAACCTATCCATAACAAACATGGCTTACATAAGGAAGCATGTAAAGGAAAACGAATCAGTTAACACTAGAAACGACGATAATACTAAAATATTATTAATAAAGAAATATTAAAAGTTCATATATGATATCATATTTATATATATGATTATTCTATAATTTAAAAATAATGAGTTAACCATTATAAATTAGTTTAACCTACCCTCAACCAAGGAAAAATACAAGGTAAGGGGTTTCCATCTCACTCCTTATTCCCGTGAGATCCATGCCATATTGCCACTATTACCTTTTGTGTGGTGTATGTACTGCGCATAATTGTATTCTTTATGTAATAAACATTAATTTATGTGTATTTACATATTCATTGTATGGTACCTCTTTCATGGGGTGTATGTTTCATAATTTACCAAATTGGAAAGGATTTATTTAACAATCTCTTCATTATCCGAGATTGTTTATACGTAATTATCTACTAGGACCTCTTTATCATCCACATCCATGTTTCTTGAAAATGTATTTCAAAACACTCTTGATATTTTAAAGAATATGGGTTAAAGTAATTTATACCCTTGTTTGACATTTTATAAGAGGTTTATAAATTAATGTTTTTGTCGTTTTCAAAACAAGGTCTTTTTTAACCTTTTCGACAGAATTAAGGTAAGAATGTCTTTTTTTAACTTATACGGCTGGTGCGACTATTTTACACCATTATAAAATTATAGAAGCTTACCTTACAATATTATAAGGATATTTTCAATGTAAATGTTTTATTTTATAATTATGTGACTTTTAAATGATTTTAAAATGAATATTTCAAGAATTTCTAAATTTTACTCTTTATCAAAATCAGAATATTAAATGTTTTAAAGATTTATCATTCTAAATATTTTTAATTAATGTCATGTTTTCAAAATGATTTTAAGGATTTATTTATATGGACATGAATGTTTTGAAATGATATTTCTTTTCAAAAGTTTCAATGTGGTGTGGGACACTTTGATTCAAAAATTTCTTTTAAATTACTTTTTTAATAAATGTTTGACTTTTAAATGATTTCAAAAAAGGGTTATTTCCCTCAAATAGTTTGGATTTCATCTATGTCAACATACTTTGATGGATTTTAAGTTTTTTGAAGTTGATTTTTTATGATACAAAACTTCCATATTGTATTGAAGTTTTTGTGATGTGTTTGACTGTGGATGTGTTATTTTTATACCATTCATGGTTTATGGAGAAAGTACTGACATTTATTATGATAGTTTTAATACGAATGTTTATGTTTTGTTTAAACATGCTCATATGAGTAATGCATTGGACCTAATAAGTGACAGGTGGATCCCACTATAGCTCCTCGGTGCATCAAAAGGTCTTATGAGACAAACTAGTGTCTTGGAATGAGGCCGTGCCAAAATCTTAGTTGTAGTCTTGGCACGAGGCCTTGGATATGTAGTTATGATAGTCTGGAATTATGCATTCCGTTATTATGAAAGTGGTTATTTATATTGCATGTTATTATTCGATAAGTAGAATATCCATGTGAATAAGTAAAAGGCATTATTTCATTTTATCTATGCCATATTATGCTGAAGTTGATGTTTAAAAGGCTTATGTTTTAGTAATACATTTCCCTTAATGTTTATGTTTATTTATGCAAGTATATGCTATATTGTTATCCTTACTGAGCATCTGAGCTCACCCCTTTCAATGTTTTATTTTTCCCAAGATGTGAAGAAGTAATTTATGAATGACCTACAAGGAAAGTTTGTGGGGATATGAGTGTGGACTATGTAGACTATGTTGTTGTGGTTTTCATTTTTATGATGTAATATAAACATTGAATGTATCTAGTGTTTCCAATACTGCTAAACTGATTGGTCCTTCGGGACATGATTCGTTGTAATCATGCCAATGTATTAAAATAATGCACCGACTCTGGGAAACTGGGGTTGGGGCATTACAGTTGGTATCAGAAATAGTTTAGAAATAACCTTAGAAGAAAGATTTAGATAAACTCTGATAAGAGAACATAGTCCTAAGAAAGACTTTGAGGATTAGTAGTGAAAAACTTCCTAGAATTTTGATTTTGTAGAGATTATGTGAGTTTTCTGAGAAATACACCCCTGTCTGGATACGAGCAGGTAGAGGAGGCTCGGGCACAGATGTACCTAGGGGTAAAACATGAAGACACCTCTTTGAGCTAGACTCTAACGGGAACTGGTGCACGACAACGATCCTTGCTGCACTCTTGGTTATGACACTCCTGAGGGATATGCTTAGGATAATTCTCATTTTCAATACGAACCATTATGAAGGGTTTATGAGTATATACTACCTCAAAGAAAACATTATTATGATTATGGATTATATCCATAAAATTTTCAATTTATGTTAAGTGTTTTACAAGTTTGGAATTATGTATTTTGATTCATAAACTGATCTACATTATTCCATTGTTTAGAAATGGCGCTCAGTTGAAGGAATAAGAACTCCAGCAATATGCATGATCCAAAGAGTAAGAAAGATCATATATTTCATAGTTTTATGCCAGAATTTAGAAGAAAAATAGTCTCCCACATATTATCATCATATGAATAAATAGTATCATGTGTTGATATGATATGAAAAGAATTATCAGAGTCCTATGGCTTTGAATGGAAGCTAGATAAAGAAAGGATGGTAGAGAGAAAGAAAGATTAATGGAATAAGGTAAAGAAGGATTTTCCCATATGTGATAACTGTAAAGAGAATCACCTTGGAAAATGATTGAAGGGAATGGGATTATGTTATATGTGTGGAGAAAAAGGACACCATGTATGTGAATGAAAGAGAAAGAAAAATGTTTCAAATGTACAATTCTTCCTCTACGTAGAGTTTAGACACTATGCAAACTGTTGTCCAAATCATTAGACTATGCCGAAAATGATTCTATTGGATAATAATCATCTTATGATACTACCATAGATGAAGAGGAATGGCTAGTGTTATTATGTTTTTATTTTATAATTATTTCATTGAAGTGTTGTATCAATGATGTATTGAAAATAAATAAGGATTGTACTGTAGTAATATTTCATTAAGGATTTTAGATCTTATGGTACTAAGAAGAGTGACTCTACATCGAGTTATTTTTTTTGGAAATTACATTGTTGAAGGAAAGATAAAACTTAATATAGTCCTAATATTTAGGTACAGATTTAGGAATAAGATATGGTTGATTTGGGTAAATTATATTGGATATTCTTGACTTCATTAAAATTGATTAAATATTTATATATTCCATCATTGTTGGAGTTTACAAAATTTTTGGATGGATGAAGTATATCTAGTATTATATAATGAATTAGGGAGCATTAATGTAATCAATAAGGTTTTATGGTAATTCAGGATGTTCCCGTGTTTTAAAAGAATACATGATGAAGGTATTCACATTCAATTACGGGGTAAAAAGGATCTAAATTATGTTTAACTTTGATATAAATTTTGGATTGAGAGTTTACAAAAGTATCTTGGATAAGTATAAAGGTTGGAAGAGTTTAAGTTTGAAAGGTTATTTATGGATTTTTAAAAAAATGACAACCAAGAGGTTGGGCGGCAACCAGTTGCATCCGGAAAGCCTGCAAGTCTTGAACCCACAACCGAAGGGCGATATGGGTGCATCCCCTACCACTAGCCCACATGATGTCCTTGATTGAATAATGTAGTTTTTTTAGTGTCTGATATTTGAATTATAAATTCATTATTTTTTGAACCCTATACGATTAGGATAAATAGAATATATATATATATATATATATTAAATCTTTTAGAGTAAAAGATGAGTTTGAAGTAGGAATTATTTGAAGGATGAAACCCTACTTGTAAAGTATATATATATTTCATTTTATTTTACGAATAAATAAATTTTTAAACTTTCTAGAAGGAATCTGAAAACCAAAAATGTGTTATCCTAATACCTTACTTTTTATTTAACCAATGGTATTTTAAATCATCATAAATTGTGGGCATTGAGGCCACAAATTCTACAAATGTTTGTGATTGATGACCTCAATCACTCCCTATAAATATTTATGTTTTATCTCCAATTAAGTTTCTCTAATTTCCACCAAGGTTCTCCTAATATAGATCATAATTTTCTGGTGACCCTTTCATTTCTCTTTTCCTCTTATTAAGACTAAATTTTAATAACCCAATTTCCGATGTGGGTTTTCCCACAAAGATACTTTCTATTTTCAACCTTTTATTTTAGAAGAACAATTTAAAATTGTGAGGATGAAATTTATTGAAGGAGGGGAGAATGTAACACCCCAATCTTCCATGGTACGCTTCACATTGAATAATACATAAGCATATGTTGTACTCGACTTTGAGTTCTAACACACACCAAAACCAATCAAACTAGCCGTAATGAATAGTAATACCCAGTTTTTGAAATTTAGTAAATTTTATCATTCAAAATGGAGTTTATTTTTGGATTTGGAATATTGAAATTAGCTTAGGGTGATATTTTTGTGCTTTTCAGATAACTTCCATATTTTGATGAATAGTGAAAATTACTAAATTTTAATTAAAAACAACTTTTTTAATCGAAATAATTAATATTGATAAATTATGAATTTGAGTGGTTTTAAATTATATTTAGAATATATTTTTACCATTTAAAACAATTTTGTTCAATGGACAAAATTTCACAATTAAACCGGATATAAACAAGTTTCAATCTTTTGATAATTATTATATCTTAAAAACATGCTTTTTGTTTTGACAGCAGGAATTAATTTTAAATTAATTTCTGCCACATCTATGTATTGAATTTGGAAAAATGGGTTCCATATTTAGAATCAGGATTTTTAAATTTTGTAAATGGGTAACTTTTATTTCTAGACATTTTGAATAATTATTTCGGTAAATATTTTGTTTACCATGATTAAAGGGTAAATTCAGTAAATAAGGGATAAAAAATAATATTATAATAATAATAAATTACCCAAAACATGTCCTAACTTTATTGATGGATACATTTCCGACCATGGGAATCTTTTGGTTGATTTTGGGACCCCATGGATCCACTTGTAGGTGATAGGGAAACATTATATTAATTATGTTAAAGTGAATACAAAAATGACATAAGATTAAATATTTTAGCAAAACAATTTTCAAATAGGGTTATATATGTTATATTTTAGATTATAAATATTCCTTAGAAAGATAAAACGATTTCCTACATAATGATATTTTATTTATAATTTTTCAACATTGAAAAAGAATACATATATATGACACAATAATGATGCAGTATTTTCCTTATTAATGAAATAATCAAATAATTGATATTAGAAATGTTAAAATAAATAAAATTTGAGAGTTTCGATGAAATAAACGGATTTTATTGGTTAATATAACATGTTAGGATTTTTTAAATGAATTTTGTTCGAAATATGAAAGTTTTTAAGAATTTAACAAAAATCATTTATAGAGTAGTGTTAAAATTGACATAAATGAGTTTTTAAAACAAATTATATTATTAATTTATATTCTATTCCTAAAAAACCTATTTTCGGCCAAGAGACTTATATTATGATAGGTTTATCATTAATGGAACACTTTGGGTTTCTTGGGGGCATATAGTAAGTTTATTAACTATATAATATAAAAATACAAAGTCACATGGTAAATGTCAAACTAATTAACTAAGAGTTAAAACTAAAAGATAAGGTTAATATAATGACCAAAACCTGTGTAAATTCTATTGTTTGAGTGGATTTAGACCCATCCCCAACTTAAACATTACGTTATACACTTTTGAGCCATTAGAAACTGAATATAAAGTTATTATAAAGTAATATTTCTAGATTTTCCTAAAGAGCCCCTCCTCCCCCTTATAAAAGGACACCACTTCTAACCAATTCCACACACCTCTCAAGCCTTTTGGCTCGTCCAAAATCTACCAAAATAATCTACCTACATCCATATACTCCTCTTAGAAGCCTTACCTTATGAATAAGGCACTTCAAGAGTCCTTTTTGGTTCAAACCAAAGGGAGTTACCCAAATTGAAGGTAATGATTTCTCTTAGCTTCTTTTCTTTTATTTTACTTCTCCAACCCCTATACTCTTCTTATTTTTTTCTTTTGTAACAAAAACAGTATCCTAAATATACTAGTATATTTTTATTAGAAGTATTATAACTACACATATAGACAAATCCATCAAATGGGTGAAGAACATAATGTTTCTCTGGATGGAAACCAAACGCCTCACGAAGTGATGATTGTTCAATTATATCCAATCACCTCTCATGGTGGCCATTATGATGGAACTATAATTAAATATGATATTAATGATATTTATTTTATATATAATCCTCTATAATTCCATTTTATATCATACAATGATTTTTTTCATGTTGTATATATATATGACAATTTCATTTGAGAAAGTGCGGACTACCGCCCCCTCAAAATGATTTGACTCGTTCATACCATACATGGAATGTATAAAGGATGGTGTTAATGAAAATAAGTAGCACATATAAAATATTATATTATACTGGAATAATTATATACCTATGTATCATTTGGTTTTGATTCTCTTTAAAATGAAAAATTAAATAGAAGTAGCGTACGTGCGTACGTACGGATTACCGTCTCCACGAACACGATGAGATTCATTTCCCATTATATCCATGAAACAATAAATATCGTTTGATGATTAAAAGAAATTTTTAAGGAGTTTATATTTTTCAGGATATGAATAATATACAACCTATCTATAACAAACACGACTTACGTAACGAATCTTATAATGGAAAACGAATCAGTTAACACCCGAAACGACGATAATCTTAAAAATATTATTATCAAAGAAATATTAAAAGATCATATATGATATCATATTTACGTATATGATTATTTTATAATTTAATAACAATTATTTAACTATTATACATGAGTTTAACCTACCCTTGACCAAGGAAAAGTACAAGGTAAGGGGTTTTCATATCACTCTTTATTCCCATGAGATTCATGCCATATTTCCACTATTACCTTTTGAGTGGTGTATGTACTGCACATAATTGTATTTGTTATGTAATAAACATTAATTTATGTCTATTAAATATTCATTGTATGATACTTCTTTCATGGTGTGTATGTTTCGTATGTTACTAAATTGGTAAGGATTTATTTCACAATCTCTTCATTATCCGAGGTTGTTTATACGTAATTATCTACTGAGACCTATTTATCATCAACATCCATGATTCTTAAAAATGTATTTCAAAACATTCTTGATATTTTACAGAATATGGGATAAAATCATTTATACCCTTGTTTGACTTTTTATAAGAGGTTTAAAAAGGATTTTTTCCGTCATTTTCCAAACACGGTCCTTTTTAACCTTTTCGACAAAATTAAGGTAAGAATGTCTTTTTTTAACATATACGGAGGGTGCGGCTATTTTCCACCATTATAAAATCTTAGAAGCTTCCCTTATAAGATTATAATTATATTTTCAATATAAATGTTTTATTTTATAATTATGTGACTTTTAAATGATTTCAAAATGAATATTTTAAGAATTTATGAAAGGCACTCTTTATCAAAATATGAATTTTAAATGTTTTATGATTTATCAATCTAAATATTTTAAATTAATGTTCATGTTTTCAAAAATAATTTTAAGGATTTATTTATATGGACATCCATGTTTTTAAATTATATTTCTTTTTGAAAGTTTCAAAGTGGTATGGGGCACTTTTATTCAAAAATCTCTTTTAAATTAACTCCTTAATAAATGTGTGACTTTTAAATGATTTCAAAAAAAGAGATATTTCTCTCAAATAGTTTTGATTTAATCAATGGAAACGTCCTTTGATGGATTTTAAGTTTACTTGATGTTGATTTATTATGATACAAAACTTCCATATTGTATTGATGTTTTTGTGATGTGTTTGACTATGGATGTGTTATTTTTATACCATTCATTGTTTATGGAGAAAGTATTGACATTTTTTATACTAGTTTTAATTCAAATGTTTATGTTATGTTTAAACATTTTCATATAAGGAATCCATTGGACTTAATAAGTAACGGGTGGATCTCGATATAGCTTCTCGATGCATCAGTAGGTCTCATGAGACAAACTAGTGTCTTGGCACAAGGCCTTGTCAAAATCTTTTTTTGTAGTCTTGGAACGAGGCCTTGGCAACGTGGTGATGATAGTTAGGAATTATGCATTTCGTTATTATGACATTGGTTATTGATATTGCATGTGATTATTCGACTAGTAGAATATCCATGTGAATAAGTAAATGGCATTATTTCAATTTATCTATGCCATATCATACTGATGTTGAAGTTTAAAATTCTTTGGTTTTAGTTATACATTGCCTTAAATGTTTATGTTTATTTATGAAAGCCTCTGCTATATTTTTATCCTCACTGAGCATCTGAGCTCACCCCTTTCAATGTTTTATTTTTCCTAGGATGTGAAGAAGTAATTTATGAATGACCTGCAGGGAAGGTATGTGGGGATATGAGTGTGGAATATGGAGCCTATGTTGTTGTAGTTTTAATTTTTATGATGTAATGTAAAATTTATGAATGTATCTAGTGTTTTAAAGACTACTAAGATAATCGGTCTTTCAGGACGTGATTCCTTGTAATCATTCCAATTTATTAAAATAATGCACCGACTCTGGGAAACTAGGGTCGGGGTGTTACACATCTCCAATTAACTATTGTGATATTTTCTATCTAGATATTGGGAACAACAAAATTGATGAAAATAAGTTATTATTAATTGGTTCGAGCCTATCAACACACCCAATGAAATTACAACCACTTAATTGGATCAAAAAGTTTATTTGGAAGAGAAAATATTTTAGAGAATCCCGAAGATGTCGAAAAAAATTTAATAGGGAATATATTTTATAGTCTCTTAAAGGTTTTAGTTCTCATAGATTTCATCATAATCTTACATGGTAAAAGCTCATAGAATGTTGGAATAACCCTATATATGTTGATTTCTGGGTGGTTCACCCCATGGTCATTGATACATGACACAAACACATGTCATCGAGATTTAGGAGGAATGAACTCAATTAAAATCACCATAATTTTATTGATATGAAAGGATATTTTCATGGCCTGAAACCATGCCGTATTTTCTCATCATATTTTTTCACTACAGGATCCTGTGAGAAAGTATCCTTTATTGAAAATCCAAACTTATTCATTGTAGAAGTTAGTGCCACTCTGGATTACCTAGATATAGAATAGTTAACTTATCCAATTGATACTCATGTTTTATTTGATAAACAATATATGAATTATTTTGTCGTTGGGATTAAAGAGGGTGTCTCCACCATGGTTGATGAGTTGAACCAAAATATTCTAGGTGAATATTTATTTTAAGGAATATTCTAATTATCATAGTTATGTTTTGAGAGAAGTAGAATACATTTTTGGATTTCATAAAATTACCCCTTGATGTTATCATATTTAGGTACAAATAAATCATAGGGGTCTATCCCTATGTTTTTTTTCATCACATTTGTTTCTTTGTAGGCAATTGTGGGGTCTAACATCCTCCCATGAAGATGGACCCTTCCACTGGTTATTGGATTGAAGACAATATTTACTTATTTATCAAATAAAATATCATTTTTTATTACATTATCCCATGTGCATTGAAAATCATTATCTAAATTAAAAAGAATTATGTATAAACCAATGACATTATCACCATTCAAGACCCAAACCGCCAACTCCCAATTGTTGATTTTCAATATATATTGATATATATTTTTATTCACTAAATGGATTGATTATTGGACATAACAATCATGGATGGATTTTATGAGTACTACCTGATCAATATGAACCACTAATGGTTAATAAGAAACCCCTATTAGAACACCCATGTGAACCATATACTACACTGTGATGGTATTGAGTTTGAATAATCTTGGAGATAATTACAAGTGTTTCTTACATTAAATATTCCTAATATTCATAGAGATAATTGTAGAGTGTGGTGTGGATTATTGGTATTTAAAATCCCCCCAATACTGAGACCATAAAACGATTGTCAACAAATAGTTTTTATTCATATGCTCTAATATCTGAATATTGAACCCCCTAAAGTATGAAATCAGGTTTATCCATATAATTTTCTTATTATTTTTTTCATATACAACCGAATTGTGATCTATCCTATGATGATTAAATATATCAAAAATATTCCACCTCAATGAAATATTTGGTATTTTTGAGGCCTCTAATTAAGGATGTCCTATATCTGATTGTTAAGTGAGAATATAAACCAAATGTTAAATCCATTTAAAGGAACATGTAGGATTAATCCAACTATGTAGCATATTAAAACTTTTAGGCATTATTTTTCAACATTAAAAAGTATCTTCTACATTATTATATCATGATGAATGCTATCTCCTATAATCCCATGGGAATTTACTGTATTGACATTAAACAATACCTTGGAATTCTTCTATATCATATGATTAGTGGTAGTAGGTAAAAATATCCAATATTTTAATTATATCATTATCCCGATAGAGAGAACAACTATTCGATTATAATGAAGAGTTTTCTCACATTAATTATCACAGTTTAAAAGTTACAACCTTATTTTCAGTGCCATGAGAAAAAATGGTATCCAACATCGACATTTTAAGGTGTATTCTGATATACCCTATGTTGAAAAACTGACTAGCGTGTTAGATATTACTTGTCTTCCTACTCGACATCAAGAATTTCCCCTATAATGAATTCAAGTGCCAAGAAATGAAAAATTTACTAGTTATACATCCTATCTATGAGGAACAATCCACGGTTTAAGAATTCCTAAATAATAAAATCCTATATATGGGTCATATCTTGTTGTGTCTGTAGATTCATATTGTTGGAAACTCCCATATTTGAATCAGTAGATGGATCAACAACCCAAAACTCGATATGGTGTGATATAATATATCCATATTCACTAATATATATGTTATCATTTCATTCTAATTCCAATTATTAGAAATATTAATCAATAATGAGGAAGAGTACAATGGTAATATTACCAGACTAGATCCATTCATTGATTTTCATGTCCCAAATTTTTATTTTAAAAAAATAGAAGATAATCATCAAGAATTACAATAGATACTACCTTTTTTGGAAACATAATAATGTCACCATATTGTATTATAAAATTGAGTTGATGGAATATTTCACATCCCAACTATAGGAAATTAATTTCACCCACTCAAAACATGAACATTATAATACATTGGAGATCCTCATAAAATTTGTTGTAGATCCCAAATAAGAATTAGACTTTTGTCAAGTGTGTAAGGGGGTCCTAAACCCACCATTTCAAATGATGGGTAATGAAATGTAAATTAGATATCAACTATAATATCTTTAGTAAAACTATTAACTGCCCTTATAGTTAAAGAAAACCAATATTAGATGACTCCAATCATCTAGTATCTCCAATATGGGACTCTCCCACAAGACCGAGATGACCATGAGAAAATATATTACTTTGTTTCCTAATTTATGCCTTCCATATCCCCAAACAATGAAGGAAACTCTACCTACACATATCAATAAAAGCATCATCTTTTACATCCATGGGATGGTGAATCTCCAATTAATGACACATGAAGACACCAGGTAATTTGGGGACCATAATGAATGATTTTTTCATGCTCACAAGATCTTGAGTATGTGTTTTTTCTGGACAACCATGGTTCATTCCAACACTGAATTCACCCTGAGGTGTAATGCCTTCATGATTTTTCCACTATTGTGCATCAGTTACTGGAGATTCTCTATGCTACAGTGTACTCTATACCTTCTCTAGATGGGTACTTGAAATTGTTGACCCTTACACATAAATAAAAACATGATATTACAGGTTCATTCATAGTATCAAATATTTCTTGTCAATGTGCGATGATCCTATAAGACACCAATTTTTTCCAAAATATTAATTTTCCAAATTAATTTATTATTTTGGATATTTTTCATCTCATGAAGCACTAACAATAACTGATTTTATATTGAATCACCATTTCTGGATTACATTACTCAAAACAACATGTTAATTGTTCCTAACACAGAACATAATCATTAGCTTTTTCTTCATAGAAAATTGTGACTAGATTTCAACACACGCAATATTCTTATTTTGATGGTCACAAAGCTATTTTAGCATAATAGATTAAATTGAATAAAATTAGTCAGTGATATTAATCTATTAAATATGTTATAAATTTTATCAAATATTTTTTTATTCATTCAATAGATTTTATATAAATAATATAAAACCAAATCCTATTTTATGCTTTAAAATGTAAATATTTATATATATAATTTTAACAAAAATTAATGGGGAACTGATTTTAAATCCAAATTTTGGGATATTTATTTATATATTATTTAAAAATGGACTTCATTTTTTATATTAAGACCTAAAAACATGTTATAATATTTATTTATTATTTTTTGTAAGGATTATTTTTTAATTAACAGTAAAAAATACTGAATAGTAGTTCAGAACTCTATTTCCATATTATTTATTTGTGGGGATAAATTATATTTTAAATTGGTTTAAATGTATAATTAGTTACTTTTTTATCAATTAATATAATTAAGGTCATTGATATAAATTATATTTTCAAATTAGGTATAAATATTTAGAAAGGATTTGTTTATTTTTACATTAAAAACCGACATTATCGACCCGTCTACTAGATTAATTTTAAATTAATTTATGCCCCTTATGTTAATAGAATTTGGTAAAATAGAATAAATATTTCAAATAATAATTATTTCTCATTTCTAATAACATCAATTTTTTTTTATCAAAAATGGTAATGACTGAGATTAAAAGTGATTACGATGGTTAGGAGAAAACATTGGTTTGTAATATACTAACACAATAATTTAAGACACAAAAGGACATAGAAACTTTTCCAAAACCCATCAGGTCACTATGATTCATAATTAAACCATCCGTTATTTAATTTTCTTTGGTGTTTTATGATTTTTTTGGGTAAAATTTTGTTAAACAAAACTTATTTTGATAAATTACATGTGTGTCATGTCCCTTCTATATAAAAGGCCACAAACTCTACATCTTCTTCACACCTCTGAAACCTATTAGGTTCAGAAAGTATCTACCCAATATTCATCCTATAATCCCTTCTATAATCATTATAATAATACCCTTATAAAAAGGGAAATCTATAGATTCCATTCGGCACAATCCCAAATGAGTTACCATATTAAGAGGTAATGTCTTCTCATAATCCCCTTTCATTTATTTTCTTTGTCCAACACGTCCACTCTCCATATTATACGATTTTATGAAAAAAATTATATTAATTATAATTTTATTTTTTATGATATTTTTATTTACCTAATCCTATCCACACATGAATCTAATGGCTAATGATAAAACCGTTTACATGTACTGAAAACTACGACCTCAATAAATGACGAATCTACAATTTTCCTTTTCCACGTCTCATGGTTAAATTTATGATATAAAATATATTAAAGTATTTCATATATTTTTTTTATTTATTAATGTTATTTATTCCTTTTACAACACATATTTTTTTACATAACATTAAGTGTAAACATTGATAATTTTGTTTGAGGATGTGTGGACTACTGCCCCCTCAAGGCATTGTGATTCTTTCATATAATACATAGATGGTAATATAAATGGGATAAGGAAACTTATATGATATATATAAAATTATCACGATAGGTTCATGATATTATATACATATAAACATATATTTCATTTAATATGTCAATGAAAATAGAAACAACATTTATGAAAAAACATGACTTACCATATGCATAAATAGTGCATTCCATTTCATACATCTATATTTTATCGATTATTATAAAAATATATTAAAAATATAAATAATTATTAAATAATTTTTTACAATATTTAATCTTTATATAATTAGAATGACCTAAGATATAAAAAATTAAGAGACATGTGATGAACAAAGAAGATATTACCCAAAGTTAAACCATAACATTGTATTATAAACAAGAGGGTAATATTTGGGCAAATTCCAACAATATATGGTAATTTATATAAATATATGTTTATTTAAATATTTATAATAATTGTTTTTATAATATTTTTGTTTTTAATGACTATGAGGCGTTTCAAGGAAAATTTTATGGGAGTTTCATCACACTTTTTATTTAAGTGATATACATGCTTTATTAACCATCAATTATTTTTGTGTGGTGTTTATACAACCCATATGTTCAATGAAATATTATTATAATTAAATTTATGGGTATTTGCATATGAATTATATGACATTTATTTCATAGGGTTTATGTTTCAAAAGATACTAGATTTGTAAACAGGTTTTGTCTCAATCTTCCTTCTATGAGACTCATGTATTATTATGATGCATTATTTATTTTGATGTGTATATAATTCAATTTTTTATCATAAAAGATGAATATAAATATTTTCATGATATTATAATATTAATTTAATTTACTTTTATTACATAGAGAGTATGTTCCCAAGTTACCAAGTGTATATTGTTTATCAAAAAAATATCTTTTTATTTCATGATTTTTTGTGTTTATGATTCCTTTTATGAAAAATTTAAACCCATATCTCAATAAAATTTATGAATTTTATTATATTCTGGTTATTAATTATATATTAATTTATTGTTAAAATCTGTCTACTATTTATAATATTTTTATGAAATTGATTTTAAGAAACCAGACTTTACCCGATCTTTAGTCAGAAATATAGGTTTTCTAAAAAGGAAAACAAAAACATTGTACCTATATCATATAATTAATAAAATACATTGTTACCCATTTGGTATTTTACCTATCTCTGAAAAGTAGTCTTCTTGTTTGTTTCTCAACAATTGATTTTTCAATCCTTATTACCATGTAAAAGGATGTTCTTTTTACCTCGTATGACATGTTGGTATTTACAAATTATCATTTTTAAGGATATATTTGAATTTATAAAATGTAAATTTTTAATAGAATGTTTTTAAAATTAAACATTGAGGTATTTTTTTCTCAAAATATTTTCAATATTCTTTTATATGTTTTCTAGGAAAATTTATTTCAAAATGCTTTCAATCTTCTTCTATAGGATTTTATGGAAAATTGTAATCAAAATTTATTCAAAAAATGTTTATAAAATGTCAAAGTATCTTATATTAAATTTATTTTAAAACATTTTCAAGATGATATTCCATTTTTCAATGTAAAAATGATTTCAAAACATTTTAATGCATTAATTTTAGGTTATAATGTGTTGTAATAGGAAAAAGTTTCTAAAATATTTTGATTCTAATTTTATGTGTTTTAAAGGAAAAAGGATTTAAAAGTTATCTTAAGTCTAATTTATTTATTTCCTAGGTATATTCGTTGAAAATAATTTTCAAATGGTTTCATATATTAAAGATTAAATTTTTATAGAATAATATATTTGTTTCTCAGGAATCATTTAAAAATGACATTTAAAAATTATTTTAAATCTAAGATGACGTGCGTTGATGATATTAACTGCCATATTATATGATATCTATAGTTTCTATTCATATATTTCTTATTAGTAGTTTATGATTTATATAATTTTCATTATGAATCTTGTTTCTCATTCACTGGTTTTAGTTTTATGAAATCTATTTCTCTTTTCCAGGTTATGCTTTTGATGAACTGAATATAAAACCTGTATCTTTTTCAATAATTTATGATATGTTTACATGTTAATGAAACCAATTTCCAGGTTATCCGTTCAATTCACTGGGTAAATACCAATATCTCATGAGATAGACAAGGCTAGAACAAGAAATGAACATAGTTCTATATTATATGCCTAGAAAAAGAAATGAGCTTAGTTTTGTATTACAAGTCCATAATTCAAAATGCACTCTATTTAGTATTGTATGGTTGAAAAATAAAATCAACTTAGTTCAGTATTACAAACTCAAACAAAAAATTAAATCAATTTAGAAATACTTGGTTAGATCCTGGAGTGAACTCATTTTAGTAATATAGTTTGACAATGAGGTGTGAATTTAATTTTCAAATACAAGGAAAGAATGGGGTGTTAAAGTGGTTCTGTAATTAACTTTTTCCAATAATATGGCATTGATAGTGATTCCTTTACTACTATAGAAATCATTTCACATGCTTGTGTGTCTATCACAATTCATTATTTTGTTACAATATTATTCGTTCTTGTATTATGCTATTTATATCATTATTATTCATGTATTATGAAATTACCATCTTTTTAATGCTCTATAATATGTATGATATGATATTAAACGGTTATTCTCATGATCTATACCCTTTTGTTCATGTTATTCTTTTATATTTCCAATACCCTTACAGAGAACATGAGTTTACCCCATTCTTATTTTTCCATTGCACATGTTATAAAGAAAAGTTTTAGGAATATGTATTAAAGGGAGTTATTTTTATGGGATATGTTGAAGATCATTCCGCATGATAAAATGTTTTGTTTATATGTTTCTAAAGACACTAAACTATTATGGACATCATGTTTTTATTATTTTAACATACTGAATATTCATCTAAAATTATGAAATAGCCACTTATTATATGCTTGGTTAGATATAGTTGGTATCAAAGGAAAGGTTTTGTCAACCATTAGAAACTAGTATGACAAAAATTTAGTTATATCCCTAGGTATGTTTCTAAGGAGATATCTAGGGATGTCTCTGTGGATAAGTATTACGATGAGTTGTTGTGTAGGAAAATGTGTTCTTATTTTTGTAATGGATAGAGTGCATTTTTCCTATAAAAACATAAAATTTTGTAAATTACAAGTGGATATGGATTTTTAATAGATGTAACTATAGGTGAAAACACATAAAAGATATTTTGGGCTATACATGGGGTAATCTGGTTCCCGACAATGTGAAAAACTACACACATATTTATACACTCCCTGGGGTTTTGATTTGGGAAATTAAAAATTCATAATAGTCCATTGTGAAGTATTTGAATACTAAATGGCTATGAAAACCCTAGTATAAACATAGGGAATCATCAATTAAAATATTACTGTCATAATTTGGACAATGTATATAGAAATTTTCAAGATAATGTATCTTTCTAATATGAATTTTGTTTCTCACTATGTGCATCTGGTTTCAGTCAATGGATACAACTAGAAGGAACATTGTTAATATTTAATGTTTCATAAGTTGAAATTATTAGAATTATGAACATATATTTTCCAAGTGGAAGTCTCATAAAAATAATTAGGAAAGAGGAATGAGTATTGGTTATACTTCTGAAGATAAGGGTACCAGGAACGATATGTGAATGGTATGAGATATTATGAAAAATAAGAGATTGTTTGTGATATATATGGGATTAACGTTAAGTGGATTTTGAAACGACCTTTAAATGTTTGGGATTTTCTTTCTTTTTAGTGGTTATGTTATTAAAAATTAAAGGAATGATTATATAATATTGGTATGATGTTTGTGAGAATAAAATATTATATTACAGCATTATGATTTAAGAATATGGGATAATCTATTATAAAAACATAGTATTGATGATAACTGATGATAGATGGGATTGAATATAATGTATCTCATGATCTATTAGTATTTGGTAATTAAATTCTCACATTACTTATGGGGTAAGAGGTGAAGTAGAACAAGTGATAACAAAGGGAGAGGTTTTCTATAAATCAAACAAGTATAAATTTTCATTAAAATTCATTAGCCTTAGGAAAATGTATTTCGAAAAAAAAATTGGTATCCTAGTACCTACATTTTTTATGAATCAAATAGTCCCATAGTTAATCGCAATTTTATGGCTATGATATTGTTAACATTCTCCTAATATTATTCTATATCACTCTCCTTCAGAACATGATGGTTAGATTTCTCTTCCATGTCAATTTTTACACTTTCCACCTAAGTTATCATATGTGGAATCATTGTTAAAAATTACATTGGGTACCTTTATGGTTCCAAAATTCCATTTTTTAAGGTATGTTTTTGTTTTTATTTCTAGGATGTGGGTTTCTATGAATGAAAATTTAATGTATTAATCATTTTATTTCCCCAAAAAATATATGGAGATATTCACTTTATGGGTGGACCATTTATCACCAAATAATTTTGTGAAATATTTTTTGGAGTTAATTACATATTCATTATATTATTTATTTCCCAAAACATTGAAAATCGATTATTTTATATTAATTCTTCAAATTTCTCTTCTGTTATACGGATTTCCATGTTAATTTCACTTAACACAAAACACAAAAATTATCTTGATATAAATGTAATACCAAGGTTATATTTCTTTAAACACAATAATGACATTCCTTGATGGCTTGAATAACACATATGACCAGGGTTTACATAATATTAATACATTATTAAAATACAATTAATTATTATAAAAATACATACCCGTGATACTATAAAAGAGGTTATGAATATTATTAACTAATTTAACCAAAAATACATTGTCTAAAAAATATAATATGATTTCATAGGTGAATCATTAATTATAAATGATTATGAAAACTGATTGAATATCAATAGAAATATTAATATTTGTTTTTTAATTTTCATGTTTGTTTGCGGTAATAAATTACATTAAATAAAACAATTGTGTGATATTTGTTTAAGAAATATGTTATATATTCAACCAAAATATTTTTTATATTCATTAAATATGTTTAATATTAATAAGATTAGAAAAACCCAATTTAAAGCAAAAAGCACATAATTTTATAAATGTAGTGTTACACAATTTTAATGGAAAAACCATTTTAAATATCAATTTTGGGAATATTATATAATTAATATGTCACAATAAACATTATATTTTAAAAATAAACAGAATAAATTCGTTATTATATTATTTGGGTATTTTTTAAGGTTTTGATTTTTAAAAAATATATAAATATATTGAATTTTATTTCAAAAATTTATTTTCATATAATTTATTTATAACGTAAAATTATATTTGAAATAGATTTAAATTTATAATTAAATTATATTTTTATACATTAATAAAAAATTGGTCTTTGGGATCACATTTACTTTGAAATTTGGTATAAAAACATAGCTAAGTTTCGAATGCTTTTCCTTTAAAACCCTCATTGTCGACCCACCTGATGGATTAATTTTAAATAACTTTCTGCCACTTCTATGATTATAATTCAGAAAAAAGTATTCATAATATTTTATTAGTGTAAAATATAATGTATAACAAATTAAAAATCAGTTATCATCAAAAATATTTCTGAAAGTTATTAAAATTAATTATAATGATTATGAGAAGAATTAGGTTAATAAAGTAGTAAACCTTAAATATACTACCCAAAATGATGTTGAATAATTTCCAACACATGTTGTATCAAAATTAATCGTCCATTTAATTTAAATTGTTAATTTTTTTTTCTTTTGGTATGAAATTATATTTGTATAAATGTGGGTACACTAAACAAGTTTTAAAAAATATGCCAAGTGTGATTTTTTCCTTTCCTGATAAAAGGTCACCACTTCTCCATCTTCATCACACATCACAAACCTCTTTAGTTCATCCATTATCTACCAAATATAATTCCAAAAATCCATTCATTAAATTTATAATAATTACCTTTAGCATAAGGAAATCCATAGAAACATGTTTCCAAAAACCTATAAGTGTTTCTCGATTAAGAGGCAACGTCTTCCCACAAGACCATTTCATTTATTTTTTTTCTCCACAACCTATAATATCCTTATCCAATTGTTTTATGAAATTAAATATATTAAATATTATAGTAATTTTTATTATTATTATTGACCTACACTTACACATACATCAATCTAATGGGTAACAAACCTATTATTTATATGTACGACAAACTACCACCTCATTAAATAATGATTGTTCATTTTTTCCTTACCAACCATCAAGGTGGATATTATTATGGAAAATATATTCATGTATTTCAATTAATATATTTATTATTTAAATATTATTTTGTAACTATTTTAAAACATTTATAATTTCACATTTCATTTGTTGCAAAATAAGATAATTTAATATGAGGATGTGTGGACTACCGCACCCTCAAAGTGATGTGATTCGTTCAAACACTAAATGGAATTTATTAATGATGTAATTAGTGAAATTATTTTATATATATATAATTATATTTACAATGTAATTATATTATATAAATATATACATATATATCATTTTCTTTCATTCCTTCAATTCAATAATAAAAACAGAAACTATGTCCTTGCATACATACAACTTACCGTCTCCATGAACAATGTTTTAAATTTGTTACATCTATATTGTATTTATAATTATAATAAAAATATAATAAAAATTAAATTATATTTACATTGGTTTTTACATTATCTAATTATTTTATAAGAATAATTACTGAATATATAACCAATTCAGACACATACGATAAACAACGCAGATATTACCTAATGTGAAACCATAACATAGGATTGTTAATAGTAGGGTAAAATAATGTAATAATAAAACCATATATGGTATTTTATTTAATAATATGGTTGGGTAAATTATTTTTAATAAATTTATATATATTATACATGTGTTTCTAATGAGTACTATGAGATTCAAGACACAAGGTAATGGGATTTAATGTCACATTTTATTTCGATTAGATACATGATTTATTGACCACCCATTACTTTTGGGAGGTATGTATAATAACCATGAATATAATAAATTATTGTTATTCTCAAATTTATATATATTCAAATATCCATTATATGACCGCTACGTCATGGGGTTTAGGTTTGAAAATTTCATAATCCGTAAAATAGTTTTGTCTGATTTTTCATTCTTTGAAAATCATGTTTTTCTATGAATGTAAATTCATGTTTATTTTTATACACATCCATTTATTAGATATATACTGAATCCAATAATTTTCGTGATATTATAAGATTTGTGTAATTTTTATTTTCTAACATGGAGAGTATGATCCAAAGTGACCATGTAATAATAGTTTATTGAAACAATATCATTGATTTTCAGGATTGTTTATGTTTATTCTTACTTTGACGAATTATTATTAACCATCGCAAAAGAAAATTATTTAATTTTCAGACCCAATATTTATTCCTGATATATTCATCTATCAGCACCATCATTATACTCTTTGGTATATATGACAGTTAGGAATTTTTTTTTGTGAAATCTCTACTTTAACCTTTCATTAGATGGAAATCGATGTTTTCTAAATGGGGTTTAACGAATATTATACCATTCTCCTATAATCTTTAAAATAAATTTATACCCTTTTTATTTTATCAAACTTATTAAAGGAATCATTTATTATCTTTCTTAATAAGGAATGTTTCTAGTATTTTTTCCATGAAAAAGTAATGTTCTTATTACCTCATACAACATGTAAGGGTTTTCACGCCATAATTCTGTTGAAGAATACATTATAGTTTTAAAGGTAAATTCTTATGAAAATTTTATTAAAAGTGATTATAATGGATGTGTGTTTTTGAATTTTTTTCAAGATTCTTTTATAACTTATTAAAAAATAATTTTTTCTAATTTTTTGAAGATTGTTTTATCAATTTCCATGGTGAATTGTTCACAAAATATTTTCATGATTTTAAATATGTTTTAAATGTATTTTTAAAGAAATGGTTTTCAAAACAATTTCAGGATTCATTCATTTGTTTACTAGTAAAAAGGAGTTTCAAATTTTTGTGATATATATTTATATGTTTTCAAACTATTTATAAAAAGGTTATAAAATTATTTTGATGTTTATATTATAATATTTATTGGAAAAAAATTTCAATATAGTTTCATGTTTAATATATATGCTTTCAAGTTATTTTCTTTGATATTTACGTTCAAATGGTTTTATATGAAAAAATTATTTATCAAACAATAAAAGACATTTCCCCCATGAGAGTTTTTATAATGATAATTTCAAATTATTTTATCTATAATATGATATCTACTGATGTTACTCATTCCGTTCTAGGAAATAATATAAAGTTTTTATTCATATTATCTCTATGAATGGATTATGGTTAATTTAATTATATTTATTATAAATGTTTCTCATTCATGGGTTATAGGTTCATGAAATATATTTCTCTTTCTTGGGTTATTATTTTGATGAAATTATCATGAAACCATTATATTTTCCCATAGGTAATGATATGATAATATTTTCATGATAACCAATTCATAGCATGGGTTATAATAGGATTGATTATGTTTTTATGGAATTTGTAAGTATGATTGAATTATGAGATAGGTATGAACTATATCTCCATCCAATGCATTATTTAAATATTTATAACACATGAGATAGACATGGATGGAATGAGATCTAATATCAGTTTAGTATAAATGGGCTAGAATGAGAAATGAAATCAGTTAATTATTATAGGGCACGAACAAGGAATTCACTCAGTTCAATATACCATATTGGTATGAGAAATAAAATAAGATCAGTATTATAGAGATTTAATGATAAATAGTCATGGTTTAGTAATATCATCCTAGATTGAGGGATGAAATCGGTTTAGGAATATAGGGCTGGAATAAGGATTGAACTCGGTTCAGTAATACTAGGCTAGAATAGGGTGTGAACCCATTTCTATAAAGGATGTTTTCCACTAATATATCATTTTATGTAATTCCTTGACTACTATGGAAATAATTATCCATGATTATGTGTTTTTAATAATTCCAATTTTTAATCCTATATTATTCTTCCATGGATTTTTCTTTTTATTTACATTTGATTCAGGTATTAAGAACTACAAATCATGATTAAGATATCTAATATGTATGGAATCATCTTAAAATGTTATTCTCATGTTCATTACATATATTTCCATGTTATCCTTAAAAAATTACTTAACTCATACTGTGCACCTTAGGTCACCCATTTATTATGTATTCTTAACCCTGGTTACGAAGAATGGTTATAGGTAGAAGTAAAAAAGGTGGAGATATTTAAGGGTGATATTGATGAACCTTCACTTGGATATAATATTTTCTTTCCATATTTCCATATACACTAAACTATTATGATATTAGGTCATGTATTTTTGTATATTACTGAATATTCTTCTAAAATGATATATGATCCACGTATGATAACCCAAGGTATCATTATTTTCATTCCCCTTAAATGTGGTAATGACCTAGTCTTTTATCATGTTTGTAAAATATCACTTTATCCATCAATTATGGATCCCTGAATCCATTCTCAAAGACCACACCACAAGCCTTTGAGCTTCCAATGTAAAACATGTGTATACCAATAAAAATATATCCCACCCACACATCCCTCTATCATGAAAAAATGAATTTTATGATTTTGGAATTCAAAAAATTCCACTATAACTTCTTGTAGAAAATAATACTACGAAATATGAATATCTGGCATGAAAATATTCTTATTTCCCTATTTAAATGTCCGAGAATGACTCAAAATTCCACCAATGAGACCCCATACTCTATGATATATGGTAGAGAAGATGTTCAACCTATATAATATCAATATCCATCACTTCATACAATAATTTAATGTCATTAGACACCGGATAAGAGAGAAGAATTATATCTAAAAAAGCTGGAGTCCCTTATGGAATATAGAATGCTGATATACATATCTCTGAAAGGCATTATGAACCTGGAGGCTTTAGCATTCAATATAATCGAATTTCTCTACTCTAACCATCTCGGTGATATGTTATTGGATCTGTACACACATATGATAACTAGTATGAGGCCACCGAAACTGGAACCCAAATGGGAGGGACCTTATATCAGTCACATGTTCTACTCCAATGATTCATAGTCACTAATCTCCATGGATTAGAAGTGTATCACAAATCCCACAAATACCAGTTTCCCAAATATATACTTCACCTAGACCGACCCTATGTGAGCTATAAACCTATATAATATAAATACTAATCTCCTAGTCATATGACGTTTATATATATTAAAATGTTACTAGTAAATTATTTTCTACTATATCCATTCATAATTTGGTTGTAATGTTATTCCTCATATGAACAAGTCGAGAAGATATAATGTCATATATATATATATATATATATTACATTAAACTATATAGAAAAATGTACATGTCATATGAAGTTATATTTTATGGAAAATAATTTATCATAAGATGTTAAACTATTTCATTTCCCTATGTGATAAATTTGGGATTCCTTATATGAGTAATTTTTGATGATTTAATGTATGATCTGTATAACATTAAACTAAAAATAATAGCTCCTTTATCATATAATTTCAAACTAAAAAAAATACATTATTTAATGATATTAAATGATAGTAATGATCTTTGTGATAGACATTGGATGCCTTATATGATAAATATGAGATAAAATAATGTCTGAGTTTTACGACTTGAAGACGAATATTAACATTATAGACATATGTTGTTAAACTATAGAAGAACATCCTCTGTTCTTAAAAATAATATGTTACCTCACCACATGTGATAAAATTTTGTTACCTCACATAACATATATGAGGTTATACACATTCCTTATTTTATGAAATTTAATAACAATGATCATTTTTCTAATCAAATGAAATATAAAAATATTAAAATATCCATAGATTTTGATATTGAACTATTCTATTACCCTTTTTTCATAATTATGGGGTATCTTGTATAAAGAATATAATATTTTCAAATGTTAAATATGTTTGAATGTAAACTATAAAAAAAATCCACTTTTCATGACATTAAATTATATTGAATATTCTTAGATACATGAAATAAATTTTGCAATACCATCGAGGATTATCATAGTATTTGTTTTGTGACGATAATGAGATGATTTAAGTATCAAACATAAGATACCTCATATAATTATCACGGAACAGACCCACACTACTCCCCATGGGCCTAATCCTCTGTTATGATATCTAATATTGTTACTCAAATCATTAGTGGTTTGATATACCCACTAACAATGACGGTTATCCTTAGAAGCACGAGGGATACACAGTTTTGTAAACCCTGATCAAACCACGGGTAAAAGCTATATGAACCTAAATAGATGTAACCTCACATCCCCATAGTATGGTGTTATAATAACTATTAAACATCTAATCCACACCATATTAAACATTATGGTTAATTTCACAACCTCAAATAATGAAAATATAGGATGACTTTATCCCTCGTATGAGTCAATTTACCTTAATTTTGCTGACTATCACCTATTGTACAATAATAATAAAGTAAGTGAATATTTATTCTAGCATATTGTGGGATATGTAGTGATTCCTAGATCTTTGTTCCTAATTACCACCATTCCAAAAACCTATTTGGGATCATTCTTCCATCGGAATATACTCAATCAATCTATAATGATTTTGTTTCACCCCCGGGGTCATTAACATAACCCTTTATTTATTTATTATTAGTATTTATTGTAAATAGGTTATGTTTGGGGAGGTTCAGAGTTGTTTTGGAATATTTTTAAGGTATTTTATAGAGGTGTACATTTTATAAAGATTAGTAAAAATAGTGAACGACCTCCCATGAAACCATGAAATATCAAATGGAAGCATTGGGTCGGCACACAGTTTATCCAAAATGTGAAGGTAATCAAAAGAAAATGTGAAAAGGTGGAAGGATGGGGTTACATCATTAGTGCATAGTTTTCCAAACCATGGGGGATATATACATGATGTGGGTTTTGTGAATCTTTATTCCATGGTTAGTGCATGATTTTCCTAAACATGTTCCCTTACCATGCACAATCACATATTAGATAAACAATTTGGGGGACTAATTTGATTTACCCCTAAAGTATCTCTTTTTTCACTCAACATGTGATTTCATGGGTTCATCTCCCTCCCAGGGATTTAAAGACCTATAATTTTACTTTGGGACCAATTATTAAGGGAATATATGCGTTCTGGTGGCCAATGATTCTCGTATGTTATCGTTCTTTTCCATTTACTTATTTTTCATCGTCTACCCCCTCTTATACTCATGGAACATCTCCATTATGGGAATATACTTATTGTGTGATAATATTAATAATGAGATATGATTGTTTTTAGTGGAAACAATATCTAAGTATGTACTTATGTGTTTCATGCAGGGGTTTTTTATATTTGTTTCATTCCTCATCTATGGGGTTAGTGGACACACTCTACACTACCATAAATAAGTAATGTTGTATCTATTTAAAATTTAATGAATTTAGATGATTGAATTTAGAAATTGATATTTGATTAAAGGAAGAATACCAGTTAATGATGGTTTTATGAAATTATGAAATTGAATTGTTTCTTGTGGAAGGTGTTTTTTATGCATTAAAAATAATGATTTTATAATTTTGGATTGTGTATAATGCATTGAATATTGTTTATATAATCATTTTATTAAAAATAAAATTATTATTGAAATAAATTAGAATGGTTTTTCCTGAAAATGGTTGTGATGTTTTCATATGCATTTTGGATAAAAAATGGTGTAATGTTTCCCCCATCCAAATTGGATGGATATTGGTGTTAATTTCCACCATCAAAATGGTTTCACCAAGTGATGTCCTGATTAATTGTTGAATGACCACTTGCAAGTTATAGGAAGTTCATGGTTGACATGAATGTGTGATTTTGTTTTGTTTTGTGGATGTGGGAAATTTAATGGGTGTGCCAAAGTGGAATTTGAAAAATGGTTTTAAATAATTGTTTGGTTTATTTGTTTGGAAAACAGCATGGTTTTCCAAACTAGTTTCGAATTCCAGTGAAGGTCATTAAATTTAATTAAATTTTTTGATATATATTTGGTATCATTTTCTAGCCTAGTTGAATGATTTTGGTTGTCTTTGAGAGAAATCATAATAAGTTTTATACTTACCCAGTACAATGAAAAATTATTGGATTTGATAATCTAATATATTAAGAAAGTGATAAAGTCCAAGTATCATAGTTAATTAATGGGGAATCCTTATACTATGGTAATTGGTTGATTATTTTTATACTTGAGCATGTTGGGTTTTTTTGATGGATTTTTTCTCCAACAGATTTTGTGTTCTTTGATATCATTGCGATTTTTGGCCTTGGATTTCACTTTTACTTTGACAATATGGTTGGATTAGTTGGTTTTTTTTAGTTTTATTTTTTACAGATGAATCATATAAAATCTTTTTATTTAATTTATTGGGTTTTGGTTTCATTATATTCAAGGTAAAATAATCACAAAATGTTAAAGAATCACATTGAATATATTTTAATGATTTGGTTATGTGGGGATCTCACCTAAGCCCCGGTAATGTCAATCCACCTTCCCTAGATAATGAGAAAATGTTGGATATTTAAATGGTATATTATTATTTGGTTAGGGAGTGGAAAATTATTTTGGTTAAAGATTATTTGGGATTGATAGTAAAGAGTAGGATCATCAGAACATGAAAAGTATATCATAAAAATTAGTAACTAAAATATTTAGGCTAAATATCAATTTATTGTGGAGTTTAGGTCCATTATTGTCTTGAGAAACTGTTCACAATTGTAAAAACATAATAATTGTTTTATCCAATGATACAATATTGATATGAATTGATTGTAATGGCATCCCATTATGACTGTATAATAAATTTTGATTAATGATTTATTATTTGGTGACAAAGTGTGGATTTTGGAAATAAGCGAAGGTAATTTAGTTTCAAAAACCATGGTGGTATTATAAAAAATGGTTTTAAATATTTTTATTTTATTTTATTAAATCCTTGATTTTATTTGGATGATCCGATATATTAAAAAATTATAAAATTTCAGTTTCTTGGTAGTGATACAAAATAATTTTTTTGGGTTATAGTATATTTACTCACGTAAGTGTTGTAGGATTAAACCAAGAGAGGCTACTAAAAATGTGATTAAAATTGATTCACATGTGAAAAAATAGTTGTTATATATTATTTTATATTAATTTTATCCTTGGATTGAGTTAACATAGGAGACAAACTAGGTGGCATGATCCATTTTGTTTAGTTCTATATTTAGAATCCACCAATCATTCTGGTTGACTGAAATCCAAATAAAATGGATATATGACTAAATGTGATGATTAAAATCATTGATTTAATAGGAATACCATATAATATGTAAGTTCATTTGTCAATGTATATGTTTTATGATCTATCATGCTAGTGGTGGTATTTTGGATTTTAGGATAAATTGGAGAAAGGAATTCATTTTGATAATATGAAAGAATTTTTCACAAAAAATTCCTATCCTCACATGTTTAGAATTTATAAAAGGAATTATTTATTATATTTGAAGCCAGAGAACATAATTATGGAAGATGTTCTGTATAAATTAATAAATTTAGTGCAATTTTTAGTAGAAGAATCTAAAATTTTGTGCTTGAAGGTAGGGGTTTTTAATCATGGTTGTGGCCAAAACAAATTCAATGAATTTAGTTTTTTAGATAATTGACAATTATGATATAGTAAATAGATATATAGTGGTTGAATGATACATATCAGGTAATAAAGGTGGATGAATCAAGATGATACTGATAGTAATTTATGAGAAATATAATTATGGGAATTATAAGAATAGGGACACCTATTTCCTATGTCATGGTGTGACTTAGAATAAGATAGTGGGATCAATGAATCATCCTCTTAAATTGACAAGTATGAATAGATGATTTCAGTTCTTGTTTTTTGGGAATTTGATATGAGATTCTATAAAACAAATTAGAAAATGTCACAATTTTTACATGATGGGACACCTTCAGCACTATTGTTGTAGTGATCCTAGTATGGTTTCAATGGGAACATCTCAGGAATATCAAGAAACATATGATTACATGGGATGAGAGAAGATGGATAATTATCATCAGCAAAACCATTCTACTATGGAAAATATTATAATATATTGACTACTCAACCAGTGAAATCATAATATGGTAATAAAGAGAATTGTTCATTGAGTAAGTAGTTATATAGATCTTATCAAATGATAATGGTTGATCTTTCATGACCTTCAATAATGATAGGTATAGTTAATTTAAATTATACCCCTATGCAATCATTTTTTGATATTGGTCGATCCTATTAATATATTTCTTATTTTTCAATTGAACATAATGGTTTTTATATTGTGATGACTCCTTATATATCAAAAAACTATACTCTAATTAGAAAAAGATAATGTCGATCATCTGTGTATGAATAATTTTTTTGAAACAATCAATGGGGATGAAATGATATTATTATTTCTAGGTTCTTAATATGTAGGTTTATATAACTATCATGGGTATGGATTTGTAAACATTTTCAAAGATCACATTGGTTATTATACCTGATGGTACAGTTTCACATATTAATATGGAATTGAGAATATAATTAGTGGATAGAGAAATTAAATTTAGAGTGGAACTAAATTTTAGTAACCAACAGCTGGAACAATCTCATAATAGTCATATACATTGATCTTGGAATTTTATTATGAGATTATGGATAACTATTTTCAAGAAATTTTTTATCAATTCCATGATGTTTATCCAAATAATTTCTCAAGTTTGTCACCCATAAGAGAAATTTATCATGAATTTGATATCTTACTAAGGAAAAATCATATCGCAATTATGTATTATTGGATGGTGCTACATGAATAATTAGAATTTAATTCAAATTAGATGATTTGAAATTAAAAGGGTTCCTTCAACATAGTATGTTTTGTGAGAATCAACTGGTATTTTTTGTGAAAAAATTAAGATAGAACACTTTATCATTATGTAGATTATTTGAATTTTAAGGATGCAATAAAAGAGAATCAATATCTTCTTCCATGAATTGATGATCTGTTTGATAAATTAAAGGGAGACCAGTGGCTAACTAAAATTGGAATGCGATTAGGATATCACCAATTTCAGGTTCAAGAGATGGATATTAACAAAATTCATTCTTAAGTAGATATAGATTATTTGAGTTTTTGTTATAGCTTTTGGTCTTACAAATTTACCAGTTTCAATTTTGGAATTAATGAATCATATATTACATATGTCTAATGATTCATTTTTCGGTGGATTTATAGATGACATACTAGTCTATTCAAGGAATGATTATGAGCATAAGAAATAGTTGTAAATAGTGTTGGTTATCATGAAGTTTCATAATTTGTATTCCAATCTTTAAAAGTGTTATTTTTTTGAAACAATATTTATAATTCCATAGATTTATAATTCATGCATGACGTGTTTTTATGGATCTAGAAAAGACAGAGGTCTTGGTAACTTGGAAGATACCATATTAATTCATTAATAGATTATGTTTTCTTAAAAAGACATGTTATCAATGATACTTTACTTATGAGTTTTTATAAGTAGATTCACCGAGGATTGGTTTGATGAATAAAAATGGTCCATTACATTGGAATGATAAATTTCCTATGTATTTTAAATAGCATAAATATAACATTACATATGCACTGATCATGATATTTTTATAACCAGGACAACCCTTGATAGTTTATTTTGATGCTTCGGGATATGAGTTTTGGTGTGTTATCATAAATGGAAATCATGTTAATGTTCTTGGGTCACGTTAGTTATATTTTCTTGAGATAAACTACCCCACACATGATTTGGACTTAGATGATGATATTCATGATTTGAATACATATATTTATTGACAACTTTCGGAAAATTTATGGTGTTTATGGATCATATTATATTGAAACATATTTTCTCATGGGATGATTTTAATTTGTGACAAAGAAGTTGGATTCAGTATATTTAAATTCATGGATTTGACTTAATGTAAACACTGGAAAATGGGAATTCTTTAGAAAAACCATTATGAAGTATAACATATAGTTATTAGGGAAAAAGTTTATTTAGATCAATGGAAGATTATGTTAGTGATAACCGACATGCACATCGATTGTATAGATCAAGGTTGTCTTTATGTTTTCTTTCTTGGTTTCATTGGTTCATTAATTGGTAGACATGGTTAAATAGGACCAGAAATATGATTTCGATTGTCTTCCATGTACGAAAAAATTAATTGGTGTGTTTCCATTGAAGGATGTATTTTTTATTACAGATCACTTTTGTGTTTTTGTGATCAGATTGTAATAACTGTAGATTTTAATGAAAAACATCTTCATGCTTACCACCATTAATCTTGGGATATTCGACAAGAAATAAAATATTTGTATAAGACACTAAAATCCCAATAATATTGGGATGTCATGAAAAGGGTAGTGTATAAATTTATTTTGATATGCCTCACATGTCAAGAGTTTAAGGAAGAGCCCATGTGGCTAGTGGTATACTAAAGTCATTACCGATTCTCAGATGGAAATGGGAGAAGATGTCAATGTATTTTTAATAGGTCTTCGAATGACGGTTTAGAAACACAATTTTATTTTGGTTTTTGGGGATCAACTCAATAATTAATAAAATTTAATCTCTTTTTATATATCTAAAATGGTGGAGAGCCTATCCATGTCTTATATCCAAGAAGTGGTGAAAAGGCATGGCATACCAGATTCAAAAGAATCAGACTGAGGGCCCAAGATTATGTCACATTTTTTTATATTCATATAGTAGGACCTTGGTAGTTCATCTACAATGATCATCGTGTATCACCAAAAAATCAATGGACAATAAAAAAGGATGATGAAAATGTTGGATGACATGTTTAGGGAATATGTAATAGATTTTTACGGCTCAAGGGAGGACAACATACTATTATTTGAGTTATCTTAAAATGTAGTTTTCAGGAATCAATACATATGGATAATTTTAAATCATTTAATTGTTTTCCATTTCATTCTCCACTGTTTTGGGTGGAATCATGTGAGACTTCATTGGTTGGACTAAGATTTTTAAAAGACACAACAGATAAGATCTACATGATAAAGAAGAGAATAGACTTAGCTCAGAGAAATCAACAATTTTATGTTGACCATAATTTGTATCATTTGACATTCAGTGTTAGTGATAATTTGTTCTTTAGAATTTATTAATGGATATAGGATCATCTTTTTAGGTTGTAGGTAATATTAACTCATCGAAACAATACCCCGTTTGAGGTACATGAATATGCTAGTAAGGGGGAATATTGGTTGGGTTTTCAATAGAGGTTTAATTTAAGAAAACATTTTTCATATATATTAATTGATGATGAATTAGCCTATTCCAGACCATGTGATTCTATGAGATCATGTTGACCTAGAGACAGATTCAATGTGGGTTCATATAACAATGAGGATTATGCATATTATAGAGAAAATATCACATGGGTAACACATCAGTCTTTTGTATGTTTATAGTAACATGGTCTCATTCATGAAGAAATGTTGGAGTAAGAGAAGGAAATGTTAGTGAAACGACCCAATCTATTCAAGACCAATAATTGATTTCTACTTATCAGGGATGAAATGATAAATAGTGAGGATAATTTTGCTCCACTAGTTTCAATAACATGACAGATTATTTATTTAGTTTTTTGTATAATGTTATTAGGAAAGCATTATGTATTATTCTGACAAGTTTGGTAAAATCTTGGGGATTTTATGGAGGATCACGATTACTAAAAACCTTGAAAATCCACCATGGAAACCGTGAATGTGAAATAGTGGGTACCCGATAGGCACACAATTAGGCACATTATTTGGACAAACCATGTGACCACCCAAGAGAATACAAGAAAATTTAGATATATGAGAATAAAATCGTTGGAACATGGCTTTCCGAAAAGTGTGATCCAATAATGTCTGGCTAGTTTGGAAGAATTGTCATGTTCATAGTTAGTGAACATTTTTCCTACCCATTAACTTTTAATAATTGTTTTGCAAATTTACGAATATTATCTGATTTTAACCTTATGCCTCTTGTTTTCCCCTAATTAGTTAATTTCACGAATTCCACTCCCTACCAAGGATTTAGAGACCATTCCTCTTGATCCTATGGTGATTAATAGGAAAATATATTTTTGTTGGAGGTCATATTTGTTTGTATGTAATCATTCCTTGTCATTTTACTTAGTTTTATTCTTCTTCCATCTCCTCGAATCTAGAATCTAATCTGTTTGATATAGATCAATTTTGTTTGAGGGAAATCATGATGAGGTATGATTTTATTGTTTGAAGAGAAAATATCTACAGTAGTTTATGGAGTTTAAATCCAGGTTTTTATATTAATTTGATGGTCATCATTTTTTTTTGTTTAAGAGGCAGGTGGATTTACACGTGACTCCTATTGTATATAACAAGATATATTTATTTAATATTTAATTAATTTACTAAATTAAATATATAAATTCATATTTATTTATTTGTGGAATACCACTTTAGTGATTTTTTGGTAAATCGTTGTAATTTTATAGTTTTTTTCAGAAAGTGTTTTGGTTCAAGATTTTAAAAAGTTAATTTATAATTATTTTTTGTTTTCAATGCATGGAAAATATTCCTTTGATTTTTTCTAAGGAAAGAAATTTTTTATGTAAATGTACGGGAATGGGTTTTAGTATAAATGGTTGGTGTCTATTCTTGTGTTTTTGGGATGGATAATAGTGTGAAGTTTCCCCAATCAAAATTTTGTGAATAATGGTGTGATGTTTTCTCCATCAAAAATTGTTATCAATGTGATGTATTCATAAATTGACGATTTACCACTAGATATTATCAGGTGGTACATGGTAGTCATGTATGTGAAGATGTGTGTAACTATTTGGATGTGTAGAAAGGAATTTTTATTCCAAAATGGAAATTTATAATTTGTTTTAATGAATGTTTTGGTTGATTTCCATAGAAAAATACATTGTTTAGAAGATTATATTGGATTTTTTATAGACATCAATAAATTATTTTAAATTATTTTATATAAATTATCTTACATGCTCTATCTTAGTTGCATGCGTCGAATATTCATTGGAAAAAAGATATTTATACTCTCCCTATTATAAGTAACAATGGTGCATTTTCAGATGACATATATCGAGGCACAGGTAAAGGGAATGTTTCACTATTCTTTAGTGATGCATCATGATACTATGGGAATTTAATTTTCAGTTAGAGATGGAAGAATGTTAAGTTATTTTGTGATACGTCTTCGTCTTCTTTTGGTTTTGTGATGTTTGGTACTTTTGAGTTTTTTTTGGTTTTTGTTTCCACATGTACTCAGATATTAAGGTTGGTTTAGTTAATGTTGTTTTAGTTTTATTTTTTACTCATAAATTATATAGTTTCATGTTTTGATAGTTTTATGTGGTATGGATATTTATATCTTCCAATGAAAAATCATCCCCCAATACTTTAAGAATCCCTATTTATTTATTTCAGGAATTATAATTCATGGGGTTGTCACCTCAGTCATAGTAACATCCCATCACCTTTCCAATTCAATGTGGATGGGAAGGATGTTACATATAATCATATATAATGCAATCTAGAATATGTGGGAATAGATCCTCGAGTGTTTATCTATAGGCTGATAATCCCAACATGATCACCTCTACCCTTCATTCCTTGATTTGGATTCTTCTCACCCCCTAGATATGGACATTCCCTTTAACAGAAATTGTGACTATCTAAAATTACTCATATCCTATCATAGGGACATTACTCAGAGGATCCCTATAAATAGATATTTGTCCCCATGTATTGAATATAGTCAAAAGTCAATCCTACATTTGTTTACCCCATAAATGAATTGTGAGGTTGTATAAATCATGTTTCAAACTCTATTAGCAGTCATTTCACTCCCCTGAGTCGCCGTATTCATATTCTAGATCATGGATTTCACGATTCTCCCCACAAAAAATATCCATTTTTTCGTGTGGACTCTCAATACCCTCCTAGGATTCCCCTATGTGTTCAAACATGATGACTGAGAAATTTAGTTTCCCTTAAACCTAATCAAGCCATCGTCCCATTCTCACATTCATTTTATCCCCTATTAAATGGAGAACTACAAAGTACTGTTAGTTTCTCACACCTATCATAGATCATGTGGGTATCTGGGTCAGGGTGGAAGTTTCCCAAGGCATAGTTGTGATGCATAACAGTTCTCAAATGAAAATATACCATTATATGGTATAAACATTATGACTTTAAAATAATAGATTGATTCTATGAGTACAAACCCTGTACTATTTAATATTTATTCTCAATGAGTTATTGTGGTTTGTGTGCTTCTTGGAACTCTCTTCACATCATGTTTTAACCATATGATTTCATACATATCATCACAAACCACAAATCGTTTTTACGAGCCTCACGAACCTAATCTGTGAAAATATAATCATTGATATTTACATTAAACCTAGAATAATTAAATCTCTCTTTTGTTTGTTATACATATTCCCCATTGTACATAATGTTATTTGAGAAACACAACCCCATGTCCTGAACTCTAATATTTTAATCTTGTATCATTCCTTTTTTCATTGTTCCATAAACCTAAACAACATAGCTTGAATTATCTTATATTTCATTTAAAATATATATTTGACTTAACATCATATTTGTTAAGGGTGTTTCTCCCACATATGGTGTTGGTCTCCTACTAGGACCTATTTTAGAACTATGTGTGGCTTGTTTCCCAGTTCTATGAGATATTTAGTGATACCAAGACCTCATACCATTTACAAATCCATAATCACCCATTGGGTGAAACCATGTTCTATGAATTTTTCTCCATGGACCTTTTACTGTGGAAATATTATTTGTAAATTCCAGGAAAAACATATCATTAACCACAATATGATCAATGAATCATGAACATAAATCATGTACATCATTATTCTGAGATGTTTCATGCTGCACTAGGCCACCAGGATCTCTCTTCACATTAGTTTTGTACTGTTTTTGTTGGACGAACATACTCAGGGAATATTTTCCCCCTTGTCAATAGATTTGAAACCCTAATATGGTAACACTCTTGTTCAAGGATTTATTACATTATGATAAGATCCTTAGTAAAACATTATGACCTAAATTTTTTGAAATTAGCATCAATAACCCCATATGTACATTTTGATATCTTCACATCTTGTAATTATTAAAAATACTTCTTAACCCCACCCTTATTTTAACATATCCTTGAATGAATGGAATACCCCCTATAGTCATTGGACTCCTACCACAATATGTCTGAGAACTACATTGGGCATGATTCCAATTCAGGTGGTATGTATTGTTTCCAATATCTTTTATCTTAGGCCTAGAGTGAATTCTTTTTACCATCCCTATATTTCATTGGGACTCCATGTCCCATGATTACTCTACTTTCAGAAAAAAATAAGGTAGAAAAACACTCAAATTGAGATAGTTGAAACTATATAACATTATACTAGAACCCTATGTTAAATGATCATTATAGTAAACTGTTTACAATTATCTATAAATATTCTAATAACTATTTATGTAACCGGTCCTATTAACCTGATACTAAATTATCCAAGTAAAGAAAGAGGGATGAATGATAGAGGTACAATGTTGGTGGGTATTATCAAAGATCCATGAAAAAAATATAGTTTATGCTCCCTATAACAACTTGTTTAGGAAAAATGTAGTTTCAAACCTCAATTCCCTATACATCATGAGGTCATATATGATATCCCACCCATTCTATTCACCTTTTTCAAATCACGCCACTGTAAACGAGTTTACATTGATTCAAATCAGTTTAAAACTCCTAGTCTCATGACCTTAAAATGTATGTTGCATCATAATCATCAGATGATTCTAAAATGTGTATTCAAAGTGAAAATAGTATTATTTTTAATTTCACTCTTTCCATAAGTATTGTATGACATTGTACTGAAAAATTATTTAACCACTCAAATTAGGAATCATTTTCTTCCCTTTGGTGCCAGTAACATTACATGCCACTTGAGTTCTTATCCCATCATATCAGAAACAAGAAAATAAGCCCCTTAAAATAAGGGTAAGTATCATACTCAGAAATATATCACCATTCAAAGTTCTCAGATCCATGGTTATATAATGCACATAGCATTTAAATCCATCTAAAAATCGCTAATTTTTTGCTTTCATACATCAGCTCTTCCATGTCATGGCTACCTACCATATTCCACATTAGAATATTCCCCATATTTGTGGTCATTAGTATCCACATTAGATCACCTCATATCATGTGAACACACATCTATGGTCAATCAATAATAATTTAATGGGTCATCTGTTTTGTCCATGTTCAATGGTCAACCACCATTTTATTGTCCACAAACATTGACATACAATGATGGAATCTCCATTTATAACATGAAATTACGCTATCATCTAATGAACATAGGCTTCACATTGTGTTCCATGTCATGGAAATATCGGTTGAATCACTCCACCTTCAACTTTTTTTGAGTAAAATCCAATTCCCCCAATGTTACCCCACTCATGCAGCAGTGCATGTTAAGAAATCTAGTCATCTTTGTAAAGTGCCATATTCCAAAAAAGGAATTCATAATTAGAACAGTCATGGTGGATGATGGTTAATTAAATCCCCAATCATTTAGTCTATCTATAGAACTGTTATTTAGTGTTCTTCTATTAATCCAATGTTTTTTACACCTGGCTTGAATCATGCGATCTTAGGTATTTTTAGATAGATTTCAAAGAAATGTGATTGAGATGCAAGAAGATATTTATTCAAATAGGTAGTTGAAATAATATATTTTACTCTATCCATCAAGGTTGGTCTTACATAGGCTTGTGATTCTCTATGTCTTAGCCAATGAGAGATATTTTTATATCATAGAAAACTAGTTTTGTGTAGACCTAGGAGACTATTTTTAAAGTCCTGAAAATTTCAAGGAAATTTTTTTCCTAAATACTTTGGAATTTTATGAGTCCGTGGCATCTGAGGGAACTTGATTTCGAGGCCCGGTGTGCCTGGAATAAATTTTTGATGTTTAGCACAGGTACGTTCAGTAAACAAAAGAGTTGGTTTTTTCTATCTTTTGAACCAGTGCTCAGAATTGAAATCTGAGGGCACCAATGAACTTACAGCGCCGGTAATTGCTTAAGGGGACTTTTACCGCCGTTGCGTTTTAAGCGGGGTGAGAATTATTATTTGGGGAATTGGTATTAAATAAATAAAATTGTTGAACAATTTTATTCTATAACCTTGGAAGTTAAACCCTCCCATGGGAAGATTTTGGTGGGGCCCACAACCAACCAACTTCCCATGTGTGCTTATATGAGAGGTGGGGCCCACACGATACCCAACCTTTCACCTCCCCTTAAACTCCTTAACCCTCTTTACACTCCTCCATTAAACTCTCTTGTTTAATGTTGACAACTCTCTTATATTTATTAGACCTCTTACATCCTCCTCTCTCCCTCTTTAACTCTTGGCAACACATTAATTATATGAATTCAACCACATCAATTAATTAATGAAGTGGTTTTAATTTGAATTTTAAATTGATTGTGAGAATAAAATAAAAGTATAAGACTATTATTTTATTTTGTGGAGGGATTTCATTGTGCTAAGGAAGATTTGGAGAGAACTCTGGTGAAAAACAAGAGAACCCCTCTCTCGGTGAAGAACAAAATCTCTTCAACGAAGAACAATGGTTCCATGAAGAACGACGACAAACACTGATGTCATCTATGAAACCTCACCCCACGACGCCATCTTCTGCAATTCCTGACGTATGCCATCAATTATTGAGGTGGGGGTTTATTCATGAATGTGAATGTTTTCGGACCCCGTTCTTTGTTGGAAATCATTGTTTATATACAACCAATTGTTATCGATTTACGCGGAGGGCGCAGGCTGAACGAACATGGCTCGAAGACCCTCCATTGTTCTTGTTTATAATTTATATAATCGTTAATCGAAGGTGGAGGAGGCACGACACCGTCGCGCCATGTCGGGAATGCGGCGAAGGGGAGCCACGGCTCCAGGAGAGCGCCATGCTAGAGAACCGGCTGGCCTGTCGGTCGGCCGGGCGGAGCCGAACCGCAGCGCCAGGAGGGCGCCTCGTTGAAGAAACCCACGACCTGCCATACAGGCTGCCTGTTCTAGAAGGTCGGCTGGCCTAGCCGTCAGGTTTGGGAAGGTCGATGCCACTTGGCACCATCGGTTCGGACAGCCAGGGGGTTGCGCCCCCCTCGGAACCGTTTGGCCATCAGGCCAAGCCAGCTAGGTTGTGCTGGTCCGGGCCCCACCGGGCGTAGCCGTGCCTCACCGGGCCGGGTCGCGCCTCGTCAGGGCGGGCCACTCCTCTTTGGGAAGGGCCACGCCCTTCGGGCCGAGCTACATTTTTCCATCGGACCGGTCTGACACCCCTTCCAGGTCGGACCAGCCAAACTGGGTTGACCCGACCCGTCGGACCACTGGGTTAAATGGGTCGGGCCCGTTATTCACTTAATCGTGAATAACTTAAAGGCCACATGTCCGATCGACCCACCGTCTATGGAACTGGGACTCTTTCGATGAGATGGTCCTTTTGCGATACTCTAAGTGATTTTTGGACAGCTTAGGTTAATAGCCGGGTTTGGAACAAGAATATTTCCAATCGGGCCCCTGGAACGGAAAAACCAATATCTCTCAGACCGTGCGTCCGTTTGACATGTCATTTATCGCGTTGGGTTCCTTTTGACGAGATAGAACTTCGGGATACATCATCTTTGGACTTCGTGATATTTGATGTATTGACCCCTTTTACTCATGGAGCAGATCTTCGGGATACATCGAGTACGCTATGTGCGGGAACCCTAGAGCTGGCTGCGACTGTAACGACGATGATGACTATACTCGGATCCTCCATGGGTTCGACAGCGAGGAGGACTGTACTTGTATCCTCTGTGGGTTCGGCAGCGATGAAGACTGTACTAGGATTCTCTGTGGGTTTGGCAATGAGGGTTACTGTACATGGATCCTACGTGGGTTCAACAATGACGACATCTTTATGTGGATCCTATGTGGGTTCGGTAGAGGAGATGATTCAGAGGTTACATCTAATCATCTCCACCCCTCTTCATGAGTTGTATACCTGTGTGAGCTTAGTCTTGACATTCAATCCATATCATTGGTATGATTGAATTCATTCCTGTGTGGACTGGTTGTGCTTGGGCTCAGAAGTTGGAGCCATACAGAGATTGATGACTTAGGTATATTTATGGGAATATACCTATGTAGAGTTGGTTGATACTTTGTGTTTGTATCGTTCCTTTGTGGTTTAACCTTTTTGGATTCTAGGAGACATTCGGAGGTCTTGTGGTCCCTACTGAGTATCGTTATACTAACACATGCACGAGCATTTCCCACACTACGTTGTGTTGGTTGTAGACGACATACAACACTGATCGTGGTCGAGTATTGTGGAGCTGGACGATATCCGGAGGTGGACCGCTTGGTGGGATGAACACGGAGCAGACAGACAGACCTGAGGTACTTACTAGACTATCTGTACACACCCATCAGGTGGGATTTCCAGAGGACAACTCAGTGGTTGCTGCTTTACTTTTCAGCTGTTATACTTTCTTTCTCAATTATACTGTACTTTCAATTGCGTTTGTATGCTAGCCCATTTACATTCCAGCACTTACTTTAGTACTCAGTTTACATTGTGTTTACTCCATCTTGTGTACTCTGTTGTGTTTTTTTACTTACATAAAGGCAATGCCTTCCTTTTTATCGGGATTTCTGCCTTTGGTGTTAGTCGCCAGCCCCTGGCCTATGGAAGGCGGGCTTGGGGTAGTCACGACACGGGCCCCGATGACGGGTCGTGACAAATTGGTATCAAAGGAGTCAGTTCTACCATAAAACCCAGGACTCTGATAATTTCTTCTCTGTGTAGCAATAGTGTTAAGAATATTGTGTGTGGTTTTTAGTCTAGGGAGTCCAGTGTTGGTGCGGCGGCCAACATATCCATACACTAGGACCCGGACATCTGATTTCCGACTCAGTGCTCAAAAACACTGATTCAATGTGTGTTTCAAATGTTTTCATTGTGATTACTTTGTGTCAGCTCACCAGGTAACTGTACTAACCATGGTGCACAGGTTTCTCCCCAAGATTTCCCCATGAAGGCTGCCAGCTAGGGTTTCTAGTTACGTGAGGTATGATAGCCCACCGGTCGACGAGGATTTGGTGCAGTGCCCCATTACAGCAGAGGCACCAGCGGTACCACTACCCATTGGGCCACCGATACCACCAACCCTAGCAGCGGAGAGTGCACGCTGCCTAAGTGCGTTGCATGAGTTTCAGCGACATAGGCCACCCAGGTTTCATGGAGAGATGGATCCTCAGGAAGCCAAGGATTTGATGGAGGCTATCGTGAAAGTCTTCCGATTGGTTGGGACACCAGCAGACCTTATGTTGACCCTTGCCGCTAGTCTCCTGTACGTAGCAGCAGATAGATGGTGGAGCCTGATGCTCCAGGTGCATGATGAAACATCTCTACTTTGTATGGACTTCGAGATCCTCTTCTGTTTGCAGTTTGTTCCAGCGACCCTCCATGCGGTGCACATCTTGGAGATACTACAACTGTGGCAGGGCGGCATGACAGTAGCCCAGTACTTGGAGAGATTTACCGACCTATCGTGCTACTCCACAGACATGGTAGGGGACCCATTTTTTCGGGCCCAGACATTCGAGCAGGGACTGAGTCATGAGATCAGGGCTTTGATGATCTCCCTCAGCATTCCGACGCAGGCTCGAGTACTGGAGCAAGCCCTTCTTATGGATAGCATTCATGCTGAGTGTACTCCAGCAGTGAGGCCTAATGCAGGGCGACACGTAGCAGAGTCTTCTGCAGCCGGCAGTAGATAGATGTCGCAGATATCCAAGCGGACCATGCCCTCAGGTGGGCGACTGATAGAGCAAATATTTTCAATTAATTTATATTGAATATAATTGTTTTAAACCCACAAAATTGTTCTTCTAAGATGAATTGTTTCATTTTTATGATAATGGTGTTATTTTGAGCTGAATTGTAAAAATTGGCCATTTTGGATTTTTAACAGTTTTAAATTATTTCGGTAGATTGGCCATAACATTATCTACACTGATCCAAATTGTGAAAGTCTTTCTTTTTCAGATTCTAAACATCCCGGGCGTCATTTAATATATTTGGACCAAAATCTGAATCGGCCATATGGAAGCTCAAAAGAAGCTCACAGGTTGGCTCAAGGAAACTGTTTTCAGTTCTGCCTAGTTTTGATGTGGGATCCATAACTCAACCACTGTGGGCCCAAAGCTTGTGAAATTCGGTGGGTGGACGCGCAAGGAGTTTTGGAGAATCTTTTATGAAGGAAGCACCGAGTGAATTTTCCGTTTATGGGGCCATTAAAGCACCTTAATCTGGAGGATTTCGTTTTGGAGAGTCTGACTGGACAGAATAAATTCTCATAGTAAAACGGCCATAACTCTCGGAATACATGTCCAAATCCGCTGAAATATTTAGGGGACACGTCCAAGGGAATTATGAACAACATTCATGAAGGTCTCAACGCGTGAAGATGTCATTTAATGGGGCTACAACGCGTCGACATTCGGGGGAAGAATTCTGGCTATAAAAGGAGGAGAGCTCCACCCTCTCAAAGCATCCATTCTCCATTCCATTCCTTCTGGGACACCAAGAAGGAGAACTTTTCAGCTTTCTCTTTTATTTATTTTCTTTTTCATTGTTTTGTAATGCCTTCTTCTTCCCCATTCAACTCGATTACCCTTACCATGGTGGGGTAAACTTTTGGAGTGATTGGGGAAGGGTTGGTTTTCTACATTGTAATGCTTGAGTTCTTGGACGCAATTGAATAAATTTCTTTCTTCTTCAAAGTTGTTTTCAATTTATTATAGCGGATTTTATTATCAAGTTCGATCGTTCTTGAATATTAATTCCGTTATTTATTTTTGCCTTGGTAAAATAATCAATATCTCCCTCCACTAATTTCTGGTTTATATACGATGGAATAAACCAGGAATTAGTGGTGAAGTACTCGACGATCGTCAGTACGTGTAAAATGTGTAGTGAATGTTCTTGATTGTTTGGGATAAACAAAACCCGATCGGGAATTTCCCATTTCAATTAAGGATATTCAATACAACTATTTTACACATGGAAGGAGAGTTGACCAAACCGAGATCTTGGTAAGGTTTTCTCTCACAATAACAATTTCACCAAGGAAGTGAGAGGAAACGATTGTGGAAACTCACTTTAATCAACTAAGAAGAATAGGTTTGAATTAAATTGAACAAGGATAGCATTATAACTAGGAAACCGACCCCGACCTAATCACCCTTTTAATTTCATTATTTTTCAATCATTTGAATTTCAAATTTCCTTTCACAACATTTTTACCCCCGTTTTAAAGTGACAAACCGTTTTGTGTGCACTCCTCTTCGGGAGACATCCTAGGTCAACCACATTACTACATTTTAACTTAGGAAATAATTGTTTTGCCACGCCCTACGACAGGCGTGCGTCAAACTTGGCGCCGTTGCCGGGGAGGAAGTGCCGCAATATTTTTGTAAATTTTTGACATTTTTTTTCCTTAAAAAAAACAAAAAAAATCTTTCCATAATGAATTCAAATGATTATTATTCTACATGGAATGAAAATTACTCACAGGTTCAAGAACAAGACTACACTGAGGAGGCCCTCCAACGAAGAGCTGATGCACTAATGATAATGTTCAAGCAGTTGGAAAGAGGCATAGCAACATGGATCACACCAGAAGATTTGATGGCCATGGTCAATGAACTACAAGTTGACTTAATAATATTCAAGGCCAAGAAGGAAGTTCCACTGGTCTTCCCGAATTTCACTAAAAACATCCATGAAGTTGATGCCAAACATGAGGTGGAGGAGCCTGACTACCTACCTTCATCCATTGATGATCGACTCCAAGAGGATCTTTCAATTGAAGAGGATATTAATGTCGAACCAAATCAGGGAGATGATACATTATTAAACTCAAATTATTTAAAATTTTCTGAAACTAATTTGACTATCTCTCCCAAATCTATTGGATTTTCAGATTCATTAAACTCATATTACAGCTTGGAGGATGATGTGAAAAACACAGCACCTGTTGAGGAACTTCTGGAGCTCCCTGAAGTCATTGAATATCAACAAGAAGAGCCCGATCATGAAGAGATCCAAGTTACTGAGCCTGAGGAAAACAGACAAGAGGCTGAAGCCTCCTTGATGCCAGCACTAGAAGACAAGATGGTTGCACAAGTAGCAACAAAAGAAGAAGAGGTTCCCTACTTCATCCTAACCCCACCATGCAAGTTGTACCAAATTGTGAAGGGGGTGGATCCGGTGTACTCTATCTATGGAGTCCTCCTCAACAAGAACAATGAAATGAAAGCTGGGAGGAGCCACATGTGGTGGTTCAAATCAAAGAAACCTCATCCACCATCAGATTGGGGATAATCAATTACAACTGCCCCTCTGGAGGCAGTCAAAACCCAGGGCCCACTTGGGGGATTAAACCAAGTTTTATCCTTCTATTCTCATCCTATTTCTATTTTTATTTCTTTCAATAAATATCTTATGTTTTCTTTTGTTCTTTTATTTGTAGGTTTTCAGAGTGCAACACTTGGAAGCTTAACTCAATGTTGCACTACGAATAAATCAGGTTGTACCTCTCTTTCACACTTTCTTGCTGTTGTGATTCAATCAGAATTCTTCTTACATGTTAAATCCACTTAAATGCATCAAGGACACTGCATCATTTAAGTGTGGGGGAGGGAACCTTTGTAGTATAGGATTTTTATTTGATGTTTGTTTAAAAAAAAAAATTGTGTGTTTTCAAATTTTTGTGTGTTTATTTTTCAATTTTTGGTGTGTTTCTGAAACTTTTGAGCTGAAAAGATTATCAATACCATTTTTGAAACCCATGTCAATGAGTGAACCAATCTATTTCATGAAGCCGAGCTTAAATGAATGCTGAAATGACTTCTTTTCAAGTTCAAATATTTTAGAATTTCATGAAAAGTACACTGATTTTTAAATCCCATGCCATATTTCACTGTCTATATCATTGAAATAACTTTCCTGTGAGGCTTCTGAACCATTTTTGTCATATTCTTTTCATTCACCTCATTTCTTGAGAGAACCAGACCATGCTTGCTTTAACCAGAATTTGATTTATTCCTTTCAAAACATGAGGGTTGGGGTACATGTGTTTTAAATGATTGAGGCATTTATTTTGTTTAAAGCCCCCTTTTCAAAATAATCCTTTTCATTATGGCCCACCTTTACATTTATCCTTCATTGTAGCCCCTAGTATCCATGAATTGCCTGTTAGGTTAGCCACATTACAAGCCAATTTTCCCTATCATACCTGCTCTTGAAGTAAAATTGTATGATCTTGTTGAACTTAAGTGTGGGGGAAGATGTCTTGTGGTGTACTACCTCATTTGGTTATACTTTGGGTGGAAAATAAATTGTGGAAGAGATGTGTGTGATGCTGAAAAATTATTCTGTTGAAAGCTGTGCCTTTTCTGGAGCTTCCAATGTAAAAAGAAAGCTGTTCCTATCTGGAGCTTTAAAAAAAAATCATGTTTGAAAAGATTGAAATGTTTGCTGCTGAGCTGATTGAATGATGATGGAGCCTATTTTCAACAAAGGGGAAGTGAAGGAGACCATATTTGAGTGAAAACTAGAATCTTGCAATTTTGCTTCAATAAGAGCCATGCCTTCCTTTTTCAGCCTCAGAACTTTTAACATCTAAATCCTACCAACCGGAAGCCACAGAACAAACCTGAAAAGTCCTCATGAGAACCACATGTTCTTGACTCACATCGGGTGGAGAAGTAGGAATTTATCAAACCAATGGTGACTCTTGTGTGAGTTTGGATGAGAAAATCCTTGTTCAACCTTTACATTTGTGAGATGAGAGAAAATTCATGTGAGGTAGGTGTTTTGTGTGCATGGGATAAGAAATGAAGTGGAAATATATTAAAATCTTAAATGGAGAACTTGAAATAACAGTTTTTGATGAGGCATGATATCTTTTTGTTTCTTGAAATTGATTTGATTGATCTCATTGATATGTGTTTTGATTTTGATTTGATTTGATTTTTACTTGTCGAGGAGTCCAAGTGCTAAGTGTGGGGGAATTGATAGAGCAAATATTTTCAATTAATTTATATTGAATATCATTGTTTTAAACCCACAAAATTGTTCTTCTAAGATTAATTGTTTCATTTTTATGATAATGGTGTTATTTTGAGCTGAATTGTAAAAATTGGCCATTTTGGATTTTTAACAGTTTTAAATTATTTAGGTAGATTGGCCATAACATTATCTACACTGATCCAAATTGCACAATTCTTTCTTTTTCAGATTCTAAACATCCAGGGCTTAATTTAATATATTTGGACCAAAATCTGAATCGGCCATATGGAAGCTCAAAAGAATCTCACAAGTTGGCTCAAGGAAACTGTTTTCAGTTCTGCCTAGTTTTGATGTGGGATCCATAACTCAACCACTGTGGGCCAAAAGCTTGTGAAATTCGGTGGGTGGACGCGCAAGGAGTTTTGGAGCATCTTTTATGAAGGAAGCACCGAGTGAATTTTCCGTTGATGGGGCCATTAAAGCACCTTAATCCGGAGGATTTCGTTTTGGAGAGTCTGACTGGACAGAATAAATTCTCATAGTAAAACGGCCATAACTCTCGGAATACATGTCCAAATCCGCTGAAATTTTTAGGGGACACGGCCAAGGGAATTATGAACAACATTAATGAAGGTCTCAACTCGTGAAAATATTATTTAATGGGGCTACAACGCGTCGACATTCGGGGGAATAATTCTGGCTATAAAAGGAGGAGAGCTCCACCCTCTCAAAGCATCCATTCTCCATTCCATTCCTTCTGGGACACCAAGAAGGAGAACTTTTCAGCTTTCTCTTTTATTTATTTTCTTTTTCATTGTTTTGTAATGCCTTCTTCTTCCCCATTCAACTCGATTACCCTTACCATGGTGGGGTAAACTTTTGGAGTGATTGGGGAAGGGTTGGTTTTCTACATTGTAATGCTTGAGTTCTTGGACGCAATTGAATAAATTTCTTTCTTCTTCAAAGTTGTTTTCAATTTATTATAGCGGATTTTATTATCAATTTCGATCGTTCTTGAATATTAATTCCGTTATTTATTTTTGCCTTGGTAAAATAATCAATATCTCCCTCCACTAATTTCTGGTTTATATACGATGGAATAAACCAGGAATTAGTGGTGAAGTACTCGACGATCGTCAGTACGTGTAAAACGTGTAGTGAATGTTCTTGATTGTTTGGGATAAACAAAACCCGATCGGGAATTGCCCATTTCAATTAAGGATATTCAATACAACTATTTTACACATGGAAGGAGAGTTGACCAAACCGAGATCTTGGTAAGGTTTTCTCTCACAATAACAATTTCACCAAGGAAGTGAGAGGAAACGATTGTGGAAACTCACTTTAATCAACTAAGAAGAAGAGGTTTGAATTAAATTGAACAAGGATAGCATTATAATTAGGAAACTGACCGTGACCTAATCACCCTTTTAATTTCATTATTTTTCAATCATTTGAATTTCAAATTTCCTTTCACAACATTTTTACCCCCGTTTTAAAGTGACAAACCGTTTTGTGTGCACTCCTCTTCGGGAGACATCCTAGGTCAACCACATTACTAAATTTTAACTTAGGAAATAATTTTTTTGCCACGCCCTACGACAGGCGTGCGTCAGCGACCTCTGGATACTGTTTTGGATGTGCAGGGAACACGCAGTAGAGCCAGTCATACGAGAGGCAGAAAGTGCTATGCATACGGCGGGCAGGGCCACATGGATCGTGACTGCCCGGCACGCCATATAGAGGAGGAACAGACAATAGAGGGACCTCCCTGGCAGAGGGAGAGGTTCGACCCTGGAGGTTCGCATGGAGAAGGCGGATGAGGCAGATGAGCATGCTCAGCATCAGGTGGTGGACTAAGCTTCGAGGCTCTACCACCACCACCACTAGGAGGGCCACCCCGACAACAGTGAGCTAGCAGACAGGGGTATGCTCAACTCCAGGGAGTCGAGGCCGATGACCACGACACACCTGAGATGATTCGAGGCACTATCTGTGTCTACTCTACCCTTGATATAGTTCTTATAGACACAGGATCAAGTCATTCTTTCATTTCCACAGCCCTTGTTCAGAGCTCGGAGATTCCAACAGAGCCATTGGCTCAATATTTATGACTAGAGACTCCTCCGGGAGTAGACTCAAAGATTACGGACTAGTTCTGACAATGTGAGCTTACTCTAGGAGGCGAGATCATCAACTAGGATCTTCTTGTAGCGGTGTCGAGGCCTTATGACCTCATCTTGGGAATGGATTGGTTATCTACAGTCCATGCCCAAATTGACTGTATTAGGCTCAAAGTGCGGTGTGACTGCACATATGGGAGTAGGTTCACCTTCACATGCGAGATGGGATCCTTTGCAGCACCAGATGGATTTACGCATAGGAGAGGGTTGCTGATCAACCATCATTTGGCTAGCCTCATCCTAGGAGTAGTTGATGTGCGGAGTCAGAGTTTTCTTGTTGTGGTGGATTAATATGAAAACATTTTTTCTGAAGACATTCCAGGACTACCGCCTCATAGAGAAGTAGACTTCCACATTGATCTGTATCCCGAGAAAACATTGATAACTACTCTAGCATATCGGATGGCTCCCACCGAGTTTCGTGAGATGTGGGTACAGATGGAGGATTTTTAGGGAAAGGGAATCATCCAACCTAGTGATTCACCATGGGCTTCTCCGATTTTATTCTCTAAGAAAGAGTATTAGAGCTTACGACTATGTGTTGACTACTGTCACCTGAATCAGGTGACCATGAATAACAATTATCCACTTCTGAGGATTGACAACCTCTTTGATCAGCTCAAGGGAGCATGATGGTTATCGAAGATAGACCTTAGGTTATCTATCATCAGCTCAGAGTTCGAGACGAGGATGTGCAGAAGACGGCCTTTAGGTGTCGATATTACAACTGTAATTTCTTGGTTAGTCCATCTAGCGTACCCAATGCACCAGCAGTATACATGAGTCTCATAAACAGGATCTTCTAGCCTTACCTAGATCGTTTTTTCGTAGTCTTCATCGACGACATACTGATTTACTCGACTACTAAGGAGGAGCACGCCTACCACATGCACTTTGTACTAGACACACTCTGAGAGCAAAAGCTTTATGTTAAGATCTAGAAGTGTCTGTTTTGGGTTCGAGAGGTTCAATTCATGGGGCACGTCATCATGGAGGATGGAGTTGTTGTGGATCCTGTGAAGTTCGAGGTGGTACTTGCGTGGGAGCCACCCTGGAGTGTGATGGTGGTGAGGGGTTTCCTAGGTCTGGCTGGGTACTATAAGAGATTTGTGTTAGACTTCTCCAGAGTTGTTGCACTGCCTTCAGCATTGATGAAGAAGGGAAAACCCTTCATGTGGTCAGATAGATGCCATCAGAGATTTCCGGAGCTGAGACAAAGATTGACCAGTGCGCCCATCTTGAGGCTACCTGAGGAGGGTGTTGGGTACATGGTTTACTACAACGCATTAGGGACCGAACACAGGTGTGTCCTGATGCAGGAGCGGGCAGTGATCGCCTATAGGTCACGACAGTTGAGGCAGCACGAGAAGAACTACACTACCCATGACCTGGAGTTAGCAGTAGTGGTCTTTTCCCTGAAGATGTGGTAGCACTATCTGATGGGAGAGCGCTTTACTACCTACACTGACAAACAGAGTCTCTGGTACATCTTCATGCAGAAGGACCTGAACCTAAGACAACGACGATGGCTCGAGTTCCTCCAGGACTATGAATTTAAGATAGTATATACTCTTGGGAAGGGGAACATTCTGGTTGATGCTCTCAGCAGGAGGTCGGGCATTCAGCTACTTGGAGAGGTGACAGAGCAGTAGGTGAGAGAGTCACAACATTGGGACGTTGACTGTGAGACATGACGTGCTCATATTTCCACAGGGCAGGCACCTGATGGATTTCTTGAATGAGGATAGCACATCATTCTCTTTAGGGGACATACCATGGTACGAGTTGCACTATAAGAGAAATTGCTGAGAGAGTTTCACACTTCCCCTCTATAGGTACATATAGGAGTGGTGAAGATGTACCAGGACCTAATATGACAATACTAGTGTCTAGGTATGAAGAAGGTTGTAGCAGAGTTCGTTTCTCAATGCCTCGCTTTCCAGCAAGTGAAGGAAGAGCACCAGGCACCAGCAGGTTTGGTACAACCCTTGGAGGTTATGGAGTGGAAGTGGGGTGGAATATCCATGGATTTCATGATGGGGCTTCCACGTACTTCTAGAGGACACCACTCCAGCTGGGTGATCGTAGACCAACTCACCAAGTGGGCCCACTTCCTATCGATCATAATGTAGGGCTTAGTAGAGATCTTGGGACGCCTCTATGTTCATAAGATCGTACGGATTCATGGTGTGCCATTGCATATCATCTTCGATAGAGACACTCGCTTTACTTTCTGTCTTTGGAAGAGGATGCAAGGTGAATTTGGGACGTAGCTATGCCTGATCACTGCCTTTTATCCTCAGGCGGATTTCCAGATGGAGAGGACCATTCAGACACTTTAGGACATACTCCGTGCATGTGTCCTTGACTTTGGTCGCATCTAGGAGGATCACCTACCATTGGTGGAGTTTTCGTACAACAATAACTACCACTCCTCCATCGGTATGGAACATTATGAGGAACTGTACAACTGTCCTTGCATATCACCTCTATGTTGGACTGACCCTGGGGAGTCAGCACTCGTAGGACCATAGATTGTTCATGCTACGACAGAGAAGGTCTAGATCATCTAGGAGCAGATGAGGACTACATTGAGTAGATAGAAGTCCTATGCTGATAGGAGGTGGAGACCACTGGAGTTCGATAATGGCGACAACGTTTTCTTATGGGTCTCACATCGACCTGGATTACGAAGATTTGTCCGGGGTGGAAAGTTATCTCCGTGCTTCATCTGACCATTCCAGGTCCTCAGCAAGGTAGGCGAGGTGGCTTACCGCCTGTCCCTTCCACCTCAGTTTCACCAAGTGCACGACGTATTCCACGTATCTCTGCTGAGGAGATACGTGCACGACCCAACTCACATCATTGATAATGCAGAGCTGGAAATTGATAATGGGGCGACATTTGTGGAGGTCTCGGTGGAGATTGAGGATTGACATGAGTGGTTCCTATGTGGACGGCTGATTCCTCTTGTGCGCATTCGTTAGCCGGACGAGAAACTCTAGGAGAGCACATGGGAGCGGGAGGCTCAAACGTGTGCTCAATACCCTCATTTGTTCCCGTAGTTTATATTATTGCTTTACGGGGATGTAAATCCCTGAGGTGGGAGTAATATAAAGACCCTGAAATTTCTAGGAATTTTTTTTCGTAAATAATTCGAAATTTTACGAGTCTGTGGCTTCTGACGGCACTTGATTCCAAAGCCCAGTGTGCCCGGAATCAATTTCTGAAGTTTAGCTCGGGTATGTTCAGAAAACAAATGAGCGAGTTTTTTCTCTTTTTTGGACTGGTGCTCGGAATTGAATTCTGAGGGCACCGATGAACTCGCAGTACCAGTAATTGCTTAAGGGGACCATTACTGTAGTTGTGTTTTAAGCGGGTTTAGAATTATTAGTTGGGGAATTGGTTTTAAATAAATAAAAATGTTGAAAATTTTTATTTTATAACCTTGGAAGTTAAACCCTTCGATGGGAAGTTGTTGGTGGGGCACACAACCACCCAACATACCATGTGTGGTTATATTAGAGGTGCTGCCCACACGAGCCCCAACCATTCACCTCCCCATAAACTTCTTAACCCTCTTTAAACTCCCCCATTAAACTCCCTTGTTTAATGTTGACAACTCTCTTATATTTATGAGACCTCTCACCACCTCCTCTCTCCCTCTTTAACTCTTACCAACACATTAATTTATTGAATTCAACCACATCAATTAATTAATGAAGTGGTTTGAATTTGAATTTTAAAATTATTGTGTTAATAAAATAATTGGACAAGCCTATTATTTTATTTTGGGGAGGGATTTCATTGTGATAAAGAAAATTGGGAGAGAACTCTTGTGAAGAAGAAGAGAAATCCCCTCTTGAAGTAGAATGACGTCTCTTCAATGAAGAACAACGGTGCCATGAAGAACGATGACGGACACTGACGTCGTCTACGAAACCTCACCCCACGACGCCACCTTTCGCGATGCCCGACGTACGCCATCAATTATTGAGGTGGGGGTTTATTCTTGAAAGTAAATGTTTTCGTACCCCGCTCTTCAGTGGAAATCGTTGTTTATATACGGCCAATTTCTATCTCTTTACACGGAGGGCACATGACGAAAGAACACGGATCGATGACCCTCCATTGATATTGTTTATTATTTTTAGAATCAGAAATCGAAGACGGAGGAGGCACGACGCCGTCTCACCATTTTGGGAATGCGGCGGAGGAAGTTGACATCGTCGCACCGACTGTGCGGAAGAAACCACAGCTCTCTTTGCGGGCCGGTTCAGAGGAAGAACTAGCTGGCCCGTCGGACCGCTGGGAGAAGGGATGCCACGATGCCATGAGGGCGCCGCGCTGAAGAAAACCGCGACCCACAGTCCAGGACCGTTGTTCTAGAAGTCTGGTCAGCCTAGCCGGCTAGTTTGGGAAGGGCAGCGCCTCTTGGCGCTGTCGGTTCGGGTAGCTGGGGGCCGTACCCCCCTCAGAACCGCTTGCCCTTCGGGCCGAGCCAGCCGGGCCGCACGCCTAGCCGGGCCACCCCGTGTCGTGCCACTTCGGGCCGAGCTGCATTTTTCCTTCGGACCAGTCCGACACCCCTGTCTGGTCGGACCTGTCAAACTAGGTTGACTCGGCTCGTCGGCCCACTGGGCTAAATAGGCTGGGCTCGTTATTCAATTAAACGTGAATAAATTAAAGACCTCATGTCTGATCGACATGCTGTCTGCGGAATTGGGACTCTATCGACAAGAAAACCCTTTCGAGATACTCTAAGTGAGTTTTGGACAGCTTTGGAAAATGGTCGGGATTGGAACAAGCATATTTCCCACCGGGACCCTGGAACGAAAAATCTAATATCTCTCAGACCGGGCGTCCGTTTGACGTACTATCTATCGTGTTGGGTTTCGTTTGACGACACAGAACATAAGGATACATCAACTCTAGACTTCATCATAGTTGATGTATCGACCCCTTTTACTCATGGAGCAGACCCTCCCAGAATCGAGTACGTTGTGTGCGGGATCCCTAGAGGTGGCTGCGACTGCGACGACAATGATGATTGTACTCTGATCCTACGTGTGTTCAGCAGTGAGGATGACTGTACTTGGATCCTCCGTGGGTTTGGCAGTCATGACAACTATACATGGATCCTACGTAGGTTCGGCAAAGACGACATCTGTACTTGGATCCTACGTGGGATTGGCAGAGTAGTGGATTCAGAGGGTACATCTAATCATCTCCATCCCTCTTCGTGAGTAGTATACCTGTGTGAGCTGAGTCATGAATTTAAATCATTATCATTGGTATGATTGACTTCTTTCCTGTTTGGACTGGTTGTGCTTGGGCTCGAAAGTTGGAGTCGTACTGAGATTGATGACTTAGGTATATGTATGGGCACATACCTAAGTAGAGTTGGTTGATACTTCATGTTTGTATATTTATTTTGTCTTGTTTAACCATTGAGGAATATGGGAGACCATTGGGGGTCTCGAGGTCCCTACTGAGTATCGTTTTACTCACCCCTGCACGGGCATTTCCCGAACTATGTTGTGTTGGTTGCAGACGACGGACAACACTGATCGTGGTCGAGGCTTGTGGAGCTAGATGGTATCTGGATGTGCACCACCTGGCGGGACGTACACAGAGCAGACGAACGGACCCGTGGTACCGACGAGACTATCTGTACCCACCCTTCAGGTGGGATTCCCAGAGGATGACTCGGTGGTTGCAGGTTTACTTTCAGTTGTTGTACTTTCTTTCTCAGTTCTACTGTAATTTTAGTTGGGTTTGTATGCTGGCCCATTTACATTCCAACACTTACTTTTGTACTTAGTTTACTTTGTTTTTACTCTAGCTTGCGTACTCTATTGTGTTTGTTTACTTATATAAAGGAAATGAAATCCCTTTTATCGGGATTTACGCCTTTGGTGCTAGTCGGTAGCCCATGGCCTATAGAAGGCGGGCTTGGGGTACTCACGGCTTGGGCCCCAAGGATGGGACGTGACACTATTACTGCTTGGTCTCATCTACCACTACGTTCTTTGTAGTAGCATGATCCTTGTTATATCATATTCTCAGACATAACTATTCATCCATGACATCCAACAAGAAGTATTTTTCCTATTATAATTTATCCTCGGATAATATTATATTTTCTCTTAGATGATTAATCATCACTCCCACTGTAGTATATACAACATCATGATATGAAACCAACCCCTATAACTAAGAGAGCTCTTATTAGGCGTCATCGAGTTTCTTAATTCATGAATATGTTTATTCATATACAGAATCATTGAATCCTATAAAATTTATCATGTTATATAAGAATGGAATACCCATAATTGGTTATAGAAACCCTAGGAGTACACCTCCCCAATCTATAGACTTACCAGCTTCTAGTGGAGGGAACCCGCTCGACTTGGAAGATCAGCCAGCATGATGTGGTTAATGATATTCTGTATACTCCTCCATGACCATTTCTAAAATATATATTTCTTTTCATCCATGTTAGATATTTAATCCTTGAAAGCCTCATGTTGTTTATGATTTTACTTGGGTAATAAAGATAGTAAGTCAGCGGTTGGGTTATCCAAGGGAATCCACTCAAAGGAGATTGACTTGAAGTCTTGAGGAAGACTAGCCTCATTTGTGAAAAAATGACAATTCAATCATGATGTGTTTTAGTAGGGGTATTATTGTCTATATAAGAGTCCCAAAATAAGTATTTTTGATCATATGGAACAAGGATAGACTCATTTATCATGGTCTCCCTAACTACCCCAATTGAGGGTTTTGAATAATCCATCACCACTAGCAGATGACATTCTAACAACATAAGTACTATTATTTTGATGTATGGTTTGTAGTATCCAGCTAATGATTCAAAATAAATGAAAGGATAAGACTACCATATATACTAGATATTACCCATCCTGTTGGTATATCCACTCTAAGTCCTTCCAGTGATGACAATATAGTAGTGTGAGATGCCTCTAATTATATCGGATCACATTACATTAGAATATTGGGAACAGTTTTATGATTTTTACATCAGAGATCAAAATGGAAAATTTCAAAATAGGTGTAGTAATTAATTAATAATTCTATGAGGATCCAACATGAGAATTTGAAAAACCAAAATTAAAACATAAATTTCAATTTTGAAATTAAAAAGCACTCGAATTCAACTCAAATTAGTGTTCATTTCTGGAATTCTCTGAAGCTAATTCACCATTGATCATTCAAATATGTTTAACAATGTCACAGGACTTACATTCATTTGAATTTGAGGGAAATAATGTATGTATGATGATGCCTTTGATTTCACGATGATCATCATTACTCCACTCCAATGATCAATGAATGATATCACTAGTTTTTGTCTTGGAATAAGAGATTATCTCTATAGTAAGACGGATAAGTGAGGGAAGATCTCATTTAAACATAGTGAATAGTTATTTCAATGAGAACATCTTCCTCTATTTATAATTATCATCTGAATACCATGAAATGACTCCTGAACCCCCTATATGTAGTTAGCAACTAAAAAATTGTAAAAACCCTTTATGACTAAATTACCAAGTCATCAATATCTTCTCTTTTCTAATCACTAAATAATCATGGAATAAACATATTATATTAAAAACTGATATATTAACTCAACTATTTCTTACTAAAAATATTAAATTAATATTTAATTTTATAATAATATTCTTTTTTAAAATTTATGTCTATGTATATAATTATACACATGAAAATAATTAGTAACTAATTTGAATGAAATATATTCTAAACTAATATAACATGAATTTATTTATTCCATATAATTCATATAATCATGGAACCCAATATAAAACAATGGTTGGAACCACTAAATCATAAACATCTATTCCTCTTAATATCATGACTTTTGAATATACTTTTTTTGTTACTCTCTTATTCCTTATCTAGATTATAGTCAATACAAAAAAATTAGATTAGAGTCTAGAAACCAATAAATTCATAAAAATAGGTACGGAGTATGCATATAAATGATAATCTTCTAATGAAAACATGTTATGTAATATAATATATTTGTCTCTTGATATATCAAAAAAATAACACACTCTTTGATTCATTATCCTTACAATCATTATAATTATTGACATAAATATAATAGAATACCATATTATACCATGCCTATCAATTTAGTGCAGGTACCACCATACTGATCAAATAGGACGTACACATCAATTTCTACCAGAACAGCAAAATTCAGCCTTGATTATTCAATAAATATCATAGCACCAATTTCACACCCAACATAATATACCATTCTACAAATACAATTTCATTTTGTATTAATTGAATCAGTGTATACAAAAAAATAGTATATGTTGATAATAATATAAATTACATAGACTATCACACATGTTTATACATAAGATAAAATGAATGAAACTCGATTCACATGGAGATCTTATTGGTGGGTATGTCATAATGATCTCTTTAACTAAATATCACAATGTTATAATTTTATAAGAACAAATCTCAATGAATACAAGGAACCACCACATAATATTTAGAAATCTTATATATCTAAAATTTATAATGTATCTAGACCATAGGAAATATTTTTATGATTTATTTCATAGTATCTCTTCATTTTCATTATATTTCTACTAAGTGTAAATCATGCATAACTCACTATATAAATAAGAATTTAATCGATAATTAGTTATTAAATTGTGTCTTGGGACTAGCATTTCAACACTCATACTTGTATACTATATCCTACTTAATAACTATCATTATTGGTTCTCCCATGGTTATATCATGTTTCTTTTGAGAAATATCTATAGTCACGGGCCTATAATGTCCCAGATGTAAAGATTTACTTACCTCTAATACTTCACAACCATGACTAAGATGCCTCAAGATTTGATATCAATAAGTTTATTCCTTTTCCACACTATTAAAATATTTATTTTTTTCTAGTGCCAATAATTGGTTTTAATAATTTATATTATGAAAAACCATTAATTACTAAGATTAAATCCAACAACATGAACAAATCATTTTGTATTATACACTGATTCCTAAGCTACCTCATATTATGTAACACACATGGCATTTTTATATATGGAATAAAATGTCATTGACGAGTTTCTCTTTCTCATGAACTTATATTTACTATGATATTATATAGTATTTTATCTAAAATAAGTATAGTATGTATGATCTTATAACTATTATCACCCACTCCCAATCTATAGTGTATATAAACCTTCTTTTTTACCATATACAAATGGATTGTTATGACTGTTTATTATTGGGACCGAGTAGAAAAGAGGAATTTTCTATAAGATGAATGTTTTTTTTAAATCATTATCCTTTCATATCAATGTTAAATATATAACATCACTTTGTAATAGTCTGGGATCAAACTCACCATTATATTCTATAGATCAAATGAAAAATTCTATAGAATTTCAATTAGTTTGTAAATGTGTTTTCTAGTATAAAAAGTTTAGCTGGTTAATTTTGGGTTTGGAATATAATTTTAAATTAGAATGAGGAAAATTATTACTTTTGAGTAGCCATAATCTAATTATCACATTATTTTGTAGATATTATAGTTACCATAAACCATATTATTTATGAAAAAATTATGATGCAAGACTCATTATGTATAGTGTGTGAACAAGTACTTCCAATAATATATGATGTTTGGTGGGAAATAAACAAGTTTTTGGAAGGAAGGTATTTATAATACCTTCCAATATAACTCCTATGATGCTATTATAATATTTAACATTATAAAATCATGTGGATTTCAGGATACATGATGACGAATGTGGAAGAAGGAAATTACTAAAGTCAGTGTAATCTAGTCTCAGTTCATTAGTGTGTGATCCCAAGAGATAGGATTTTTTAAAAGCGATGATGTTTTGTTTTATACATCATAGGATAAAGATTTTAATTTTCATCTATACCAATAACCCACAATATTCAAATAATTTAAGAAAAAAGTTTGTAAATAATGGAAACTTTTATGCACTATAATCATAAATGGAGATAAGATGAGGCTAATACCGGTCTATCAGAAATGGTCTACCACCAATAAATCAGAGGATGAATTTACATAATGGGTGTTGTTAGGATCAATGATTAATAAATTAAAACAGAGATTTTTGGATTGATTAAAATAATAATGTTATAGACAGATCCAGATGATGGATATAATCAATTTAGTCAAACATTTTTATTTGGATAAATTATTTTAAATTGGGTGAAGAAATAAAGAAAAAAAATTATTTTATAATCCAGTGGGTCCATAGTGATAAAAAAAGTGATGTTAACTATTAGAACTGAGGTAAAATTAATCCAATTGATTGAAATAGAGATTGATTCATCAATTATAGGCTGACTCTGATAAAAGTCATCTGAGAATGAACTTCATCTAAAAACACATCAATGGTATAGGATAAATAAGAAAATAAAAATACATCAAAAATTATACAAAGATGTTTTTTCAACATGATTTTGAAGATGTTTATGTTCATCCAAGAATTCTAGGTATTTTTAGTAGTTTTGAAAATGTTTACAGAAAAATAATGGAAAACAATTTCTAGTGAAGTATCAAAAATGATTATGCCAAAATGGTTTCATTTTTTATATTATAATGTTGAATAAAAGAATTATAGTTAGAATTTTTTTTAGATGGTGTTGATCTCCATAATGAGTTGTAAGTTTCCTAAATTCTGATCAACTAGTACATATCTACATAATGAAGAATCATTCATTGTTCATATGTACACATAATATTGAATAAGAATAAATTAAAATTAAAATTGGACTAAAGAATAATATTAATGTAAGATGTTTAGTTATTTCATTAAATGATTCTATAATATATGAGAATAATATTTAAGACTTTAGAATAACTATGTAACTCAAATAAGTATTAAAAAATTAAGAATAATTTGTAATTTTGTAAAATTTTGTTAAGGTGGAAAAGTTTTTAGATTCATACCATAACCATATTGGGTGCACATATAATAGGAGGAGATTACATTGTACATTTTCATGGATATAAACAGTGTTCATTTGTTGTTTAAGGGAGATATGTTCTAATGTTTTAGTGAGAATGAGTTTCCATACATATATCACCTGACAGAGTTTTCTGAATAAAAGTATAATTCTGAAGAACACGTTTTATGGATTCTTTGAAAATAATGGGTCTTCGGACCTAGAAATTTCACTGATATTTTTTGGACTGAGGTAGACAAAGATAATAATTTTCTTAGTGGTATTATAAAAGAATTTTATTTCCATACTGACTAATCAGACAAGGGAATCAAAATAGGATATCGGTATGGGTATCATTACAATGTTAGGATAATTTCTTACCTCCACCTCATTAGGAATGTGTATAATTTATTTGATTATTATTTTTGTTAATGATTTTAATGGAGATTAACATTATGTTTTATGAATTTGGTTAATGTTTCTTTACTTGTTAGATAAACATGTATTACATCATTTCGTGCTACTTGAAGAACATGCACTACTGTATGGAACAATGATCTAAAAATTTTTAAGTGTATATCATACTTGTCGCATTCACACAATAGTATTTCCTTCTAGTGGATTGTATTGTATAATATTTTTTCCATAACATATCATTGGAGTATCCAATCTTTATGAGTAGTGACCCATGTAAATACTTTTGTTCCTGTGTATTTGTGACTATTTTGTGTTTAGCTAAGTGTTAATTCTTTAACAAGAGGATAATTTTTTTTTCAAAATAAATTAATCATAAAATAAAAACATTTCAATGATTAAACCCTCCCCCTCTAATTCATACTATGATATTAACTAGGAAATATCAATTAGTATCATATCGATGGTTCCCGTCAATAACAATTTATTGATATTATGGAAGAGAATCTATGATGGCGATTCCAAATTTTGTGAAATGTATGAGGATTCTAATCATTGATGGAAAAAATTCTCTTATCTAGAAATATCTAATGTCTCATTATCATATTTCTCTTAGGTATGATGTTTTTGAACCTTAAATAGCTAGATATCCTTCTATTGATGAAAATTTTCCTCTCAAATATTTTGACAATGTGTATCATGATAATGAAACAAAACCTATGAATTATTTAATCCTATCACTTTCTAAATATGTGTTTCTAAGAGTAAATTGTATTTCAACTACCAAAGGTATATGGGATATGGTGTAAAACATTTATTAATAAATTACATAACTGAAAAATGAAAAAATAATAAATCTTGATATTGAAGTATTATAATCTAAAATATGTGAGTATGAATCTATTGGTGACATCATTCCTAAGGTTAATGTTATTGTTAGTAATATGATATAGATTGGGGAAATTTTAGAATAACATAATATTATTGAAAATATATAGATAATTCATTCCAACAAGTTTGATGCCAATGATTATTCACTTAAATATAGTGATCCAGAAATATTATCTATGGATGATTTTCATAGTACACACATTACTTATGAAATTATTAGGGATTAAATTATTAATGGGAAATGTTTATTGTGAAAGGAATTTTAGGGAATCAAATATGGAAATGAAAAAAAATATATTTTTGTAGGAATATATATATATTTTGATTCAATAACTAGGGTTTGTAAAAATATAAAACAATTTTAATCCTTGATTTCTAAAAAAGAGTTGTACATGTAAATATGACAGGAAAAATCCTTTAAATTGTTTTGAAAGTGGATCTATTTGGAACATGTAAGCTAAAAATATATAAATAAATAAAGATTAGGGGGGTGAAGAAGATGAAATAAGTTTAAGAAAATCATTGAAGAAATATTGTTATTAGAATAAATCAATTTCTAAAGGGAATGATACAATGTTCTCTGAATCCAAAATGAGAAGTATCTTTTCGAAAGATGAAGAGTAAAAGATAGTGATGTTGAATCCAAAAAGCCTTATGTGATAATAGTGATTTTATTTCATTAAAACAGTTAAAAATTATTTTTTTAGAAGTATAATTTATGAAGAATACGAAAATGAGTTAGTGTTTCATCTAAAAGATAAATTTAAATAATATCTGTGAAAGTTTATAAGTCTTGAGAGATAGATAATGAAGTTGAAAAAATAATAGTTCTTCAAAATTAATAAATTGTTTATTCTTGATGACAATGATAATCTATTAGAAGATATTTATGTTTTGATGAAATAAATTGAGAAATAATGGATCATACTAAACAATTGGATGTAATGTTGAAGGAAAAATATGAACAGTTGTACATTGTACAATAAAATCATTAAAATGCTGATTTGTGGGTAACAAGTTTAAAGAACTCTATTTATGATGTCAGTGAGTGTTTTAGAAAAGGAGATACTATGAAATATAAAAATTCACCATCAAAGGTTGATAAGAAAGATGTTATAGTTTCTATGATGAAAAAATATGAAAATATTGCGTATGTGTCCACAACAAAATATCTCAAGAAGAATAAATTTTCTAAAAATTTTGAGTCTAAAAAAGGTCCTACAAATTCTACATCTAATAAGGTTTAAATGAAAATAAAGATGAAGAATAAGGTCAGAGTTGAGAAAATATTGTTTCTCTCTAAACAATGTTCTAATGTTAATGAAATTATGGATGCAGATAAACATGATCACAACACCATATAATATGGATTATATATAGGTTAATATTATTTATATGGTTACTACAGGAATAGTGTTGGATTTTGGAATATGGGATATATGTGTCAGTTAAATTACCTAAATTATATCTATTCCACAAACTACTGAAAATAAAATTTTTAAGGGGAGTGATTCCATTCAAATTAATAATGTTGACGATGATGTTTGGATGGAAATTATAAGGTTGGTGTGAAAGATGAAAATATTTTCCTAGCTTGGGATAGTAACTCTGAATGATGTGAATAACCTCGACCTCATGACAAAGGAGGTATTATTTTTATGCCAACACAACAAATTTTTTATTACCATTATTATAATCTGGATGTGAAGGATAAATGGAATGAAATAAATCATTTTGTAGAATAAACATTCAATAAAAAAAGGTATAACAACCTTTGATCTTAGAGAGTGGGTGTTCTTCCCAAAAAACTAGAAGATATAATGTTTTTGAGTAATATGAAGGACATGAATGATTGAACACTAAAATTTTTCAATGATGAATCTCTTAGAGAGAAAGGTTTTTGGTTCAACAATCATTGGTGATGAAATGTTGAAATCTAAGAATTTTTTATTTATTGGATGAAACAAATCATATTAAGTGTTTCAAAACATTTCGATGAAGTAAAAAAATTTTTTTCACAAAAATATGGTTTTGTCGTGAAAGGTGAGGAAGATGCAATGGTTATTGAAATAGGATAACATACAATAGAAAACTTGTTCCATGTTTTTAGGTTAAAAATTAATTTTACATAAGTATAATATAAGATAATCAGTTGTCGCATAAAATATTAGGACGCATGTGGCATATAAACAAGAGAAATATATCAAATAGAGGAAATTTCATCGGAATTATTCAAATTTAAACAAAAACTGATTAGTTTTACACAATGTTTTATATTGGAATGATTACATATGTTGTGCATATGAAGTTTGAAATTTGTTAAAAAATGAGCCTTAAAACATAATCCTTTTGATATCTTTGGGCCAATGAGGAAAACTTAAATTATTAGAAATAACTAATTCATTAATTTCATTTTTGAATTTTCTCTCATTACATGTGTTATGTATATGAAACATACGATATATTCCTTGAATATGATTAAATGTTTTAGGAGTAAATACATGAATGAATGTATGTATTCACTGATGATTTCAATAAATGAAAATGGTGGTGAATACAATAATGAAAATTTTGATTATTATCTTGATAACAATGTAATTTTTCATGAGTTTATGTCAATATACACTCCTCTGCCAAATTGTGTTTCTTAAAAGAAAAAAATATTTTTTGTTGAAATGTGATAAATTATTTTAGTTAAACATGGTCACACTCATTAAATTTGGAGGAAACCCTTGAGCATTATTCATTATATTCAAAACTAATCATCCTACATTCTATAGTCAGATATAACTCCATATTAAATTTTCTGTGACAATACTCATGGTTTAAAACACTTAATAATTTTTTAAAGGCTATGGTTCATAAATACGGAAGGTGGAAAATATCATAATATTGATCATATAAGTGAGAATTAAATTATTCTTTGATATTCTCTAGAAGGAATGGGATTTTGATGATTCAAAAATTATTCATGATGATTAGTCAAATCGTTTTAGGTGAACGTTATTGAAATTTTTTAGGAATATAGTATATACACTCTTGAAGATAAGTAACATGAACCATATGGATAATTTTGTTTTAATAATAATTATGAGGTTGAAAAAATATATATACCTACACAGAAAAATGAATCATACTCGACTATTTATAGCATGGAAAATAATATAAATAATATTGTCTCATTCTAAGAATCAAGTGAAATATTAAAAAATTATTGGTGATCAACATCAAATGATTCATGGAATAAAATCATAAAATGTTACTTCAAACTCTTAATTTTTCTAATTAGTTGAGCTGAACGGTGTAAATGAATCAACTAAACATATAGAATGAGTTTTAGTTATGATTGTAGAGATGGATTTGATATAAATAAATGATACATGTGAACTGAAACCTAATCCATATAAATAAATATACTTTTGAACCATGTGGGTTTTCCTGAAAATGTTTATAGATGATGGTAAAGTTTTAATTAACAAAGAAATTTTGGTTTTCAATGGTTACTGATAGATGAAGGTTATTTGCATTGACGAGTGATTTTCTCAAATTTAATGGTTACAAACAATTAGAATCTTTCTTTCTATTTATCCACAATGAATATAAAATATTTTCCATATTTATGTGAAATAATAATTTTTGAATAGTGAACATGATTGGTATGTTTAAATTGAACCACTATGCAGCATTGTTGCTGGATAGAATGAAAGTTATTTTTTGAAATTGAATAAAGCCTTGTATAGTCTAAAATAGTCACCAAGGATGTAGTATTCTAAATTCGATACCTAGATAAGATATATGAGTTCTAGCAAAGGAAGAGTTTATACTAATTAAAATATAAAATATTCCGAAATTATCCTTAATTTTAATAATTTATATTGTTGACATTATTTTTAATGGGAATGATGAGAGAAAATTTTAAAGGTTTTTATATTAAATGAGAATGTAGTTTTATATCACTATTCTGAGTGAATGGTAATACTATCTTGGGTTAGAAAATTAAGAAATTAAGAAATACATATTCTCTTATCCTGAAAAAATTTCTATGGAACATATTAAGAATTTTTTATTTTAAAATTAAAAACCAATTTTCATACTAATATAAGTGGGAACCAAGATAACTCATGATGAAGTACGAAAGGAGGTTGACTTAATTGAGATTTAAAATCTAATGGTAGGTTGTTTTGTTAGACTTCCTCACGACCAATTTTTTTTTATGTGGATACCTTATGTTCAATAATTCAGATTACTCTTATATAATAACATCTATTTTCTAGTAAAATAATTATCAGATATATCAATGGAATAGAAAATATCAGAATTGGGAATGAAAGCACAAAAAATATTAGCATGTTTGGGTATTTAAATGGTGATTTAGCATAAAATTTTGATTATAGTGGATCCACATATGGTGGTTTTTAATTTTAAGATAAGAGTTGTGTTAGGTGGAATTCAAAGAAAATATATTATGTTACTCATAGAATGAATGGTGTTTAGTATGATACCACCAATCATGGTGATACACAACTTATATGTATGAAGACTTTTTTGGAAGACTTGTTGATGTAATGTGACCCTTTCTCTTGAGTTTTGATAATAAAATTTCTTCAATCCTTTCATGAAACCTAGTACAACATGCTCGCACAATACATATTGGAATAAAAAACCACATCATAAAATATAATGTGGATAAGATTGAATTAGAGATAGTGTATGTTCCTATATAAGAACATGTTACAGAAATTTTCATAGAACCCTAAATAACATATTAGTTTTTAAAAATTATGTTGAAGATGGTTCTCCAACATATTTCTCACCAATGTTGTGGAATGTGGTTTTATTCATATCTCATCTAGTCTTTGGATAGTTTTTTCAAGGGGGTAATGTTCTCATAATTTTATTCGTTGATATGTGATAAACTCTTTAAGGATGTATATATATAGGTGGAGTTGTTCTTAAGAATTGAATTCATCATGTTAGTGTGTGAACGAGTCTAATAGTTTGTTATTGTTTTTTATGAATATTTTGATTATAGTAATGTAGAATAAGTGATGGTATATCGGAATTAAAGTTGAATACATTTTATGAGACAATACATTTGGATAACATGGTTTTACTATTAATGATTTCTGTTTCCTACAATTATTTTTTTCATGTTGGATTAGAATTATTGATATGTTTTCCAACATTTGAAGTCACAAAATTTATTTACTCTTGAACCATGTTTTGAAATAATTTCCAATATCAGAGATGTTTGGTACCATGATTTAAAGGAGTTATTTTAAGAAGCTTCAAGAAGTGTTTACTCAATATGTTGTCTTCTGTTATCATAGAGAACCAAAACACATAACATTGTAGTAGTTATTGATAAGAATCTCCATTATAATCCGAATATTAGATTAAAATATATTAAGAATGTACATATGGTTGTCAAGATGATTTCTAGGGGTAATGATTCATCAGAATCATGGGTATGAAATGGAAGAGTGGATGAGAATTTGGAAATGTATTAGAGTCAGAGTTTCTCCATTGTAAATTTGAAGATTCGTTTCTAATCAAGTATTTATCGTTAATCATATGTTTTCTAGTAATCTTGTGATACAATCATTTTGAATGAATGGGGGATATATAGTTACGCCAATCATATTTGAGGTTGGGTAGTAATAAACGAAGTTGTTATGGGGCTGGGAAGAAATAATACATTACAAAATAAGTTATATGATTCTATGTGTGTCTTACAAATTTTCAAATTCATGATCATGTCATGATACACGATTATGTTTGTGGAAGAAGGAAGTTACTGAATTCAATTCATTCTTAACCCAATTCCTCGGTCTAAGATCTCTATATGCACAATATTTTGAAGGTTTTAATTTTTTTGAAGCATGAGAAGATGAAGATACTGGTTTTCCTTAGGAAAAATAATAACAAGGATTCAAATCATTGGATAAATATGTTTTTTAAGGATATAAATTAATGTTTACAATAATTATAAAACTTGTGAAGTTGATGTTGATACTAGTATATCGGACATGGTGTCCCACTAATCAATAAAATGAATAATTATTTATTTTGGTAGTTTTGGTATCAATGAAAAATAAAAGAATACAGAGTTTTTTTGAAATATGTGTATAATAAATTCAGTGAATGATCAAGCAGATGATGATCGAATGTGTATTGAACCACTTCTATTTGGATAAAATATTTTCCATTAGTGCAGAGTTAAAAACTAACTAATGTATGTTTTTATAAAAGGGTTTGAGGGTCATTAGAGAAAATGTGGTCACAACTATCACAATTTATGTAGAACTGATCCATCATAATGAAACAATGAATGATTCATTAGGCACATGGTGACATAGATACAACTCATCAAACACCAAACATCATAGCACATAATATCACTGGTATAAAGAATATATGAAAAAAAATATTGTTCAATGTATTTAAAAAGTTTTTTGTTGAAGTGGTTTTTATGTTGTTGAATTACTGCCAAGTATTTGTGATATCATTAGATCATTCAACTATGTCTGTGGTTAAATAAATTAGACCAAATTATAAAAACATAGAAACAATGTTAATGGAATAACATATTAAATATTTTATATTTAATAATTGATTTTGATCATCATAATGAGTATTTTTATGTTAGATAGAACTAATCATCATAAAGAGAGTTTAGTTTCTTATCATATGATGAACTAGTGCAGAGAAACATAATTAAGACTATATTTTTTAAAATATTTCTTCATTAAAAAAATGAAATAGAAATGATAATCATACTTATATAGAAGAATAAAATTAAATTTTTCTGGGAGGGGATATCATGAAAATATTTTAGAAGGTTTGAAATGAATTGATAAGAGTTGAGAAACACTGATCAAGTCAATGGTGAATTCAAAATGAATTTTTTTGATGTTTTTGGAAAAAATATTAAGCAGTATAACATTTAATATTCCTACATAAACCATTTTTTTGAACTTATAAAATGAAGAGGGTGAATTAAATTTTACAAACTGTATGAGAATTATTGAATTATAGAGGAAGAGAGAAATGTTTATATATTTTAGTGAGAAGAAGTCTCTAGATAGAGCATACCTTATATAGTTTTTCAGAGTGAAGAATATGAAAAATATCATATTTAGTGGTTTTACATATAAGACTGGGTTATCAGACCTCTAAATCATACTAATATTTCCTGATTGAGGAAAAAGAAGTACGAAATTTTTTAGTGTTATTTCGGATGAATATAATTTGTGGTATAAGAAATTTGACTAAGGAACATGACTGGGATATCAAAAAAAGTATCATTAGAGATTATAGGTAGGTTATTACATTATTATAGGTTGGAAAGTGGTTATTTGTTTTTGACAAGGAAGCACAATACATGTTTTGATAGGACTAGTGAATTTTTTTTAACTTATTACACAATATTGTGTTACATCATTTACATATACTTGAATAACATTCATTGTTGTATTGAACTTAATTTTACACATGTTTAATTGTATATCATAATTATGGTATCCACACAATAGGATTATTTTCTAGTGTATTGTATCATATCTGAATTTTTTATTACCATAAAAAGTTTGTATGAACAATTGTTAGGTAGTGAACCATATAAATACGTAGGTTCTTAAAATTATTGAATGTTTTGTTTTTTTCGAAGTCATAATTTAATGACATGAACTATTATATATAAAACATCCATTTTTATTTAATTACATGCCTTATTACATAATATAATTATAGGAAATTGTTAAAATTATATAGTTTCATTATATACAATATGATTTGAGTGACCATTAAGTATCATTATCTTTTAAAATATAGTCATTGAATAATGATGAAATGGGTAGTATAAATATAGAGTTTCTAAAAATCCAATTGACATTAACAAAGGAAGTGTTGGACTTAATCGGTGGGGTAATACACTATGAACACCATTTTTCTTATATTTCAATGGGGATAGGATATCTAGGATTTTCCATTGACCAAACAAATTCTGAGATCCAACAACATAATCATGAGAAAATAATTTTATGGTAGAAGTATAACCTCATCAATATCATGAACCAAAAAATGTGTTTTAAACAACCACATGAAAGTCCCACCATCACACACCTCCCTCTTTAGGTGTAGATGGTATATTAATGTTCTATGTATTAGGACCCTTGAAATATGAATATTTAAATTTTTATATAATAATGAATATATATTCAACCTAGAAATTTTACTTTGTAAATTTTATAAAATTTTGATTAAATGAAGCATAAATTGTATTTTTGATTAAAAATTAAATTCAACTAATGAAATAATGAATTACTGGATTTTTGAAGTAATTATTATTTTAATATAATAATTTAATTAAAATTTTTTAAAATACCAATTATCATATAATTTTTATAGATTCCAATTAATATTTTATAGGGGCTTAGAACACTTTTATTTAAAAAAACCTCTATTTCCACTAAAATATCATTTTTAATTGTTAATTTCAAAAAAACACATATTTAAAAAATTATTCATGTAAATTTAATATTTTTATTGGAATTATAATGACTAAATTATCGATGGTTACTTTTCATAATTTTTTGAGATGGTCATAGTTTTTCTTAAAATAGAAATACCATATAAATATACATTTTATATAATAACATCACTATGTCCAATATGTTATTTAATAATTAATATAAATGGGTTATATGAACAAATATATTTCCTCCCTTTAAAATAGTTTCATATTATGTTTGTTTTAATTATTCTGGAAATCCATTATGAATCTTCCAGAACATATAATATATTTTATAGTTTTAAATTTATTTCATCAAGACTCGGACTCACTTGCATATAATAAAGAGATTTATTTTATTATTTTGGGTATTTTGACATTATAAATAATTATAAACACTATTATTTTTTAGAATCCATGGGATGTTTTTTGGCTTTGGATATTTTATTTTGTATAATCCAAAACAAAAATAATAATGTAATCACCCTCTTTCCCCATATAAACTCACCCAAGCTCTAATTTCTCTTTAGTAAATATCCTTGGATAATAATGATAATATTTATTCCACTCTCTAGAGTCATCCTAATTCTCCCCCATGTTCTCATGAATCCCCTTACCATGTTTTGGATTCTCCCACTCAAGTATTGGATCCTCACCTTCCCCTCTTTCATTCAATTCAATGACCTTCTTTCAAATATGTCTCTATGATATTAGTTGATTATAATTTAAATAAAATAATATCATTTGATTCCATTGAAATTAATTTTACTTCAATGAGATACATTATATAGTATATCATTTTTTGTATTACCAAAATCGTTACTATGATGAAATTTCATAAATGATTTTTCTCTTATCATTTACATTCATAATCTTCTTTTATAAAATTTATATTAAATTGCATTTAATAATGTGGAAATATGATGATAAAAATTCACCATAAATTCAATTTAATTTATAACTTATTATTCTAATTTACCTCTCATTAATCTTCCCATGATACTTTATGTACAACTGTAACAACGCCAAAATATTGCTGTAAGTCTTTTCTCTATTGAAGTTTCTTCATAACATTATGCATTATCTTTCAAATTTTCTAATGTTAGGATATAGTTTCCCATGTCCCAATTACATCCCATTTTATTTCTATATGAAGTGAGTCCCTTTTATGTCCCATAAATCAATTTTTATGAATGTTTATGTTACATCACATTTTTCTAAAAATTTCACCATGATCATTCATGAAAAAAATATCTAGTAAATACCATATTCATTTCTTACATAGGTTTTTTACATTTTTGTAAATATATTTTATTGGACATAATATATTTTTCTCACACACCTTATTCTTGGAATAAATTAAAATTATGAATGAATCCATGTTTTATGATCTATTTTTAAACTGTAAGTATGAGAATGAATTGATTTTGGTGGGTTAACCCATTTTCCAATCAAATGAATTGGATAATTTTTAGTGTCATAATACATCACTTCGGGACTAGGATTGAACCATATACCTTAATGGTACTTCTTTCACATTGATTTATTGGTGGGATTATCATCAATCTACGTTTATGATTAAGGGTTTCAAGTGGCCGACACATTTTCTATTTAATTTCCTTATGACTATCATATGTTATATTGTCTCATTAATCATGATCAGGATTCATTTCCTATTTAGTCCCCATTGATATTCCAATAGTCCAATATGTATAAAATACTTCACATTATTCAATTTTTATTCCCATACTAGGCTTTATTTCCCACCCATTTATTTTTTCCTTAGGTTATGCCATGAAATTTTAAAAGGCATTGAATTTTAGAATCATGTGAAGGAAATTTTCAATAATGTTATTATATAATAGGTTAAAGTTATTATTTTATGTACTGAACACTGAAAGAAACTAGAATTTCGGACTTCTAGGGTTATATTAACTGTAATTATTTTTAATAAAGAATGTATTAATGTGAAATAAAGGGAAGGGTTGTTATAGTAAGTGTAAGACCAAAAGATTAGTTATTTTTGATATTATGGATAGAAAACACACAAACAAACATTAGGGATATAAATAATTATAAGAAAACATCGCTATAATTTGGTAAATATATATTTTGTGGTTTATCATGAAAATAAGTCCCTATCTAGATACTATACGTGGACGTGGTTCTGACACAAATACAACTAGGGGTAGCAACTATGAAAACATGTCTCAGGCCTAACTTTGGGTAAACTAGTACGTGAACATGGGAATTAATACACACTTAGTTTGTAACTATTAAGGTATATTTATTATTAAATTCATAATATCTTTCTTAAAAATTATTAATGGAAGAAAAATTACCATAATAATATATTCTAGGAAATATACAATTAATATCAAATATTGATGTCTATAATCTCAATATTTATGGATATAAATGAATTTATATGTTATTCCATTAATTACATTGGATTACAATTTATTAAATTGGAGTATAAAATAATAAACCCAATTTTATTTTCTAGTCAATCGTTGGAAATAGGATCAATCAGATAATCAATCAATTTGATGTGAAATGGGATTACTGCCATAATGAGAAGCCAAACTCGATGGGTGGAGGAATCATGAACTTTATGATTATAATATCTTGTATAAATAATTTTATTAATAGAAAACTTGATTATTATTAATTTAATATCACGCCTAAGAGAAGACTTTCATTGATTTAGAGTATTATGTGACAAACACCTCTGACTTCAAATGGATAATTTTGCCCCTTAATCATGGAACCTTAGACCGAATTCATTGTGAATATCATATCTATCATTCAATGTTATCAAAAATATGATGTTATATTGGATTTTTATCATATATAGGGAGAAGTTAATCATTGGTGGATATTTATAAAAAATACGAAGTCTAAGGATGATATTGACGTGATGATGTGGAAGGAATTTCATAATTTGTTTAAAAAAAATTGTCTTACTCTCTGAAAAAAATTATAATGGTATTTATATTACCTCATGAAAAAGGATGAAAAATAAATCGAGGTATGTGAGAAAAAATCATAATTCTTTCATAATATTAATCTTTTATTATTAGTACCACTAAATAAAATATTGACCAATATTTTGGTGTTCAATCACATTTACTAAGAAAATAAATTGAAATAGATGACAATAATGGCTATTATGAAATTGTCTAATGTTCCTTCAAATTTGAAATAGAGAATAAATAATACCGAGGCTAGGATTTGGATAATAATAGAAATATGGAGTTTAATTATAGAGATCTCATGGATAAATATAACAGTTGCATGAAATGATACAATTTCAATTTTCAAAGGTGTTGAAATAAGTACCTCATATATTTTCATAGAGGGTCGAAGAAATGATTTCGTTGTGGTAAGGAAGGGAACCTATGTAACAATTTCGAATAGGAGAAACTCAGTAATGCGATAGATTAATGGAATTCTATAGTTAACCCTCAATCAATTATCCTTTTTTTTAATTCCAAAGAACCAGGGCACTTTTAAAATCAATGCACTAAGGAATGTTTTTTTGGATTCAACCCTGATCCTCCAAGGAACCATAGGAGAAGTTTATTCCATAAAAACAACAAAGGTGGATAATAATAATGAAGGGGTAACTATTATTGTATATATTCATTCAAAAATTGATAACATAATATTTTATTCTAGTTTTACACATTCGTTTAGATAAAAAAAAAGTTTCATAGAACTATTCAAATAACTCCCAAATGAATAGAAGTAGAGATTTCAGTGAAAATAGGAAATGGGGAAATTATTTCATCCTATTTATATAATTTATACCCTCGATAAATTTTTGGTATTAGTATTCCAAAAAACATTTATGTACTCCCATTGGTGTAATTTGATTGAAATACAGAAATGAATTGGAATTTCCTATATATTTCTAAAATAAGTTTCAGCAAGAAGAAAGTCATCCTTATTATTGTGAATTGACCACTTATTATGTATAAGTGAAAGGGGGAGGATAAATATTTTTTATCACCATCATTTGATGAATGGATATTATATCTTGAAGAGAATGTGTATCTTTTTAAAATGGTTGAGTCCATTGAAAGAACCATCTTCGAAGACATGCCCATTGTGAGGGAATACGCTGATGTGATTCTTAAGGAATATTCACGTATTCCACATAGTCGAGAGGATTAATTTTCAATCGATATTATACATAGGGTGTTACCATTATCCAAGACTCTATATATAATGGATTTCATGGAACATTAGGAGATTATGAAATAATGGTTGAAGAATCCAGATAAAGGGATCATATGCCCAATTTCTTCCGCATGGGGTGCACTAGTCGTTTACATCAAAGAAGAAGGATGATTTAATGAACATTTTCATTAATTATCCAGAGATCAACAATATCATGATAAAGAAGAATAAACCATTTTCTCATATTGATGACTTGTTTGACTAGCTTTGTGGATCAAAATACTTCTCTGGGGTGTATCTTCAATCATTATATTATGGTGTAAGGTTAAAAAGGAAGATATCCCCATAACCTAGTTTTGGAAAATATACCGGACCTATGAGTTTATAGTGATGCATTTAAGGCTCACTAATGATCTATAAATGTTCATGGACCTGATGAATGTAGAATTTAGAGATTACCAAGACAGATTATTGTTAGTCTTTATACAAAATACGACAATATAATTCAAAAAAAATGAGGAGAATTAGGATCATTTGAGAACTCTGATATAGAAACTGTGATGAGGATCATTTGAGAACTGGGATATAGACCCTGTGAAAGGATAATATTTACACCAATTACAATAAATGTGAGTTTTGGATAAAAAAGTATCTTTTATGGGCAATATCACCACAATAAATGGGATATCTGCGGTGTGATGACCTGAAATAATATAAATAAAGATTCCCTTTAATTTTAATTTAAAGTTTTATTTATTAATATGGTTATAGAATACACATGAACAAATATTGTTTTATTATATACAATTGGATTTAAATGACCTCTCAGTACCAGTACCATTCATTTTATAGGCATTGAACAATGATCACATGGTTAATATAAATATATAGTTTATGAAATAAAGTTGAAACATACAAAGGATGTGACGACCACAACCAATAAGATCATACCCTTTTAAGTACATATATCAAAGAATCAGTGGGAGATAGAATCATTGGGATATTACCTTAACAAGCAGACTATGAGATCCAAGAACAATAGCATGAGAAAATAATTTTATGGAGGAAGTTCAAGTTCATTGAGACGATGGAACAAATCAGGTTCTCAAACCACCCCATGAATGTTCAAATATCTCCCACCTTAATCTTTCTACATAGGTATGTGTTTTATATGGATATGTACAAAGACCCTATAAATATGAATATATACATTTTTTACATAAAAATGAATATGTTTATATCATAATATTGTTACTTTTTAAATGTTTTTTATTTTGATATAATGAATAACAAATTGTATTTTTGATTAATTTTCAAATTCAATTAATTAATTTATGAAATAATGAATTTTTTGAAATAATTAATATTGAAGTAATTTAATATTATTAAATAATATATAGGAAATATTAATGACCATATGATTTTTATAGAGTAAAATGTAACTTCTATATGGTTCTGAAGACCTGCTAGTTTTCAAAAACTGATCATTTCCCAATAACATTCTATTTTTATTTTGAATTTTAAAATTCAAATATATAGAAAATTATTTTTTAAAATGATTATTATTTTTGGAATCATAAAATCGAATTTATCTAGTAGTTAATTTTTCAAGTTTTTTTGATAAACTCATATTTTCATGTAATAATTATACACAATATAAATATACATTGTGTATTATTAAATCTCGGCCCAAATTTGAAGTAATAACTATATCAAAATTGAATAAAAAAATATATATGTATTCCCTTTAAAAAATGACATGTAAGTTTTATTTTTTTTAATTTTTTAAATCCATTATGAATCCTCCAAAACACATAATATATTTAAGCTTTTAAAATAAAACCATTAAGATTGTGACAAACCTATATATAAGAAAGGATATTATTTTATTTTGATCAGACCGTGTATATATAATATAATGAGTCTAAAAACCATCTGTAAAAATAAATTGAATGTTTTTTATTAGTGGATATTTTATTATGTAGTTCCAAAACCTAAATAAAATTGAATCCCAACAAATTTGTTATATAAATTCTCCTAGGATCCCATTTCTCATCACTAAAACTCAATGTAGAAAGTTCATACTCTACCCTTTACTCAATATAGTTTATCCAAGGTTACCCAAATATCTCAAGAATTCCCTCCCATGATTGTTTAATCCCATCCTCTTGTAAGGGGCCTTATTATCCTCCTTTCAAATCCAGTTATCTTAATTGAAATTTATTCTTTTAATTTCATTTTATTTTTTTCATTCATTTTTAACAATTTACTTACTCTCAATTTTAGGCTATTTTATTGAGGGATCATTTACCCTCTTACATTTTTGACATTATCGATGTCACTACTATGCCAAATATACATAATGGATCCTCACCTTCCCTTCGTTAATCATGTTTCTTTATGAACATATGCATTCAATTTCCATTTCCTAATTTTGGGAAATTCCTTTACCGGTGACTATTACAAAATAATTTATATAAAATTTTATGAGGCCCCTTTATCTATCATAAACAATTATCATATATTTTCAAGTAATGATATTATTTTGATGAAATTTCACCACTATTTTCCATGCCAATATATCTGTGTAGTGATTACAATGCCCCATTTCTATTTATGGTGTTAAAATTTATAGAAATACACTTTTCATTGGGTACGTACCCATATTTATTCCACACTCCTTAATAATAAAATATATTACTAGGATGAATAAATCCATGTTTTATGATCAATGTGGCATACATAAGAATGAGAATGAAATGTACCTAATGGATAAGCCTATATAGATCTCCAATGCATTGGGAAATTGATAATATCATTATATGTTATGATATGACTTTTAGTGAACATCATTCCATTCATGGATTATTTTCACCATGATTACTTGTTGGTTTAACCTTAAACTATACTTATGACCCATGGTATTAAGTTTTTTTCACATTTCAAATGTAATGATTATCATGTTTTATCATATCTCATTGTTCATTTTTGATTCCTACTTTTTTATTCCCTATTTAGATTACTATAATAAAACATGTCTATCCTTATACAATGTTTATTCCCTTACTGATATTTATAACTCTCCCATATTTTATGTAAGTACCTTGGTTATCCCATGTATTTTATTGAATGACGGAATATTATGAACATTTTAAAGAGGATTTGAATAAAGAAGTTGTATTTCATGTAATAAGTTGTTGTGTAATGTACCTAATTCCCAAATCCAGTATACTTATCAATCATTTGGGTTGTATTGTGTGTATAGTTATGTTATGAAACATGTATAAATGTGTAATATGAAGCATGATTGTTGTCACGACCCATCCCAGGAAGCCTTGATGTGACTACCCCATGTCCTCCTTCCATAGGCCGGGGGTTAGTGACTAGCACATAAAGGCTATTCCCAACAGGGAAGGCATTGCCTTAGAGATATGTACACACTCAAAAAGTTCAAATCAAGTAAACAACCAGAAAAAGTAATGTATAACCATGAGTGTAATGTACAACCACAAGTACAGCTGTAAACTGAAACAGTGGGATGAAATAAAAGGCCCAGTAAATGAAAAGAAAATAAACAACTGTTGTATCTACCTTGGAGCTCTACCTAGAGGCTAGTAGCTACATGTATAAAGGTGAAGAAAAGGATCTTGAAATCTCTCATTACACCAAGATCCACAAAGTCCTGAACCACCAAATTCTACCTCATAGTGTTAGTGTTCTGCACCAGGCACACATATGCAGGCGGAGCCCATACAGGGGTGAGTATAAAAAATTAGTAGGGGACCCCGAGACCCTCGAAGGCCTCTCACTAATCCACATAAGAAAAAATCATATGAAATACCAGAAAGTTAATATCACAAGCATGATCTAAATCATGAAACACATATAAAAAGAGAAACCTAACTCTAATGATATTATTTCAATGTTACTAAGATAGGGATGACTAGCCATAATTCTATATCATCATATATATAGAAACTCTACTTCTAACCCGTACAGGTAAATATATGATGAATTGTATTGTTCAATAGATGTTGACCTGTATTGGTCGTTGCAGATGACCTATATTGGTTATTGGTGATGACCTATATTGGTCGCTGGTGCAGACACATATTGGTTGACGGTGCTGACTTGTATTGGTCACTGGTATAGAGGTAGGGATTATTAGTCATATATCTAGACCATCCCACATTTTATATTCTGATGATGATTAGTATTGGCCTCTCATCTTCTTCATGTCACAACCAACCACTTGATTCCCATTCATAGATCTCTTGATTCTGGGAGAACCGCTTCTCAAAGAATTTGTCATATTTCTTCTAGTAAGTAGTCCAAAGAATAAGTAATCCAATGATTTGTCACATTTTGCAACACAATATATGCCACGTCAACTGGACTCCTAGTCTGTAAGTTATTGTCATTTTAATGCTGAGGGCCCCGTTGGAATTTGGGTTTATCCAACCCAACCATACTCCAAATTTCCCAAAAACTCTCCTCAAGTATCTTAAATGAAGCATCTCACTCCAAAGGATCCTAGAACTATAGTTTGTAAATCAAACAAATTTCTGGTTCATAAGATATGACCCTTAAAGAATTTCTGGGCCGTAGAGGGATCTCGATCCAGTCCGACCCTATTTGGGTCGGACCCGACCCGATTGGGGTTGGCTGTGGCAGGCTTGCCCCACGAGGTCGTAGACTGGCCCAGCTCGCCCTAGCGAGGCTGGCCAGCAGCCATCTTGGTTCCCTGGGCAGCAGACCGGCCCATCTCACCGAGTGATGTGGCCCAGCCTTTCGCATGCCTCGTACGAGGCGTACAGTCTACCACATCTGAATGGTTCAAGGGATTAATTTGACTCTATTAATGGTGGCGCAAGGTGGTGATACTTTTTCAGTTGTGTGACCCGTATACGGCTGGTCCCTACCACCTCGTCACGAATTCGATTCGCAGCTATCATTCAACAAGGTGCACGATGGCGCGCCGCCTCCACCTATGCAGTAGGCTAGCTACTGGCCGCTCGTCCAGCAACCGCAGCACAACTATCCTTTGCAGCCAGCGAGCGTCGGCTGCCATCTCAACTGCCGGCATCTGTCACAGGTGTCACTGTGCCGGTGCTGTGCCGGCAGAGCATCTGCGGTCCTCTAGTGATTCTCCAGAGCTCCATTTTTATTCCCATATGTGCCTAAGGCCCTCCTATATTGCCACCTTCAATGTGTGGCCTTCAGTTCAATATTGCTGACAATTTCATCATTCGCCCATGAAAAACACATTAAGAACATGTTTGGGAGAGGGTTCGATCCATGTTCGGATTGGCCCACGCCCTCCACATTAGCATTATAACAAATGGGTGAAACAAAAATCATCATAAGATTTCATAAACCCCAAAATGAAACCCTGAACAACCTTCTATAAAATATAATGAGCCATGGATCATCTTGTTAGCTGGATAATCTATGTTCTTCATATTAATCCAGAACGAAGAGATAAACTACATTTAAATGAATAAAAAATTTAAACCCCATACATCGTGATTATTTGGGGACTTCGTGGATAGTGGTGCTTTCATGTTCAAGGGTATTGTGGATAAAGGAGGAGGTTCATGTGTGTTGGAGTTATTCATTCATTAACCTTCAGATTGATACTACCATGGGTGTCATCAATAATCTATTCTTCGTTGGTCGAAGGCATGGCATCACTTCACCAGGGGTTCCAAACATGATGAAGTCGTTCCAAAACCCCACCTTGGGCTCCATTTAAATTATTGGGGGAAATTTGATCAACGCGTTGAGGAAATAATGTGGTTGATTAATTGATGTAATTAATGTGCCTCATTAAATGATGTAAGGAATGTTTATCATTAATTATGTAAGTGGTGGTTATGAAACAAAAGTTAACCCGTGCAATTGACACCCCATTATCAAGGGTCTGACCACCTCCATGGTACTCGCCACCCCCGCTTATCAGGTTGTAGGGAAATGAAAAAGAAATAAAATTACAATTTTTGTTATTCTTTTATTTCATTAAAAGTCACAAAACTACCTTTTTCTCTTAAACAACTGTGATCAAAGTGAAGCTTCCCTTAAGGGACTACTGGCACTACAGATTCAATGGTGGTCTCATATTTCAATTCTGGGCAACAATTCAAAAGATAAAAAATTATGCATGTCTGTTTACTGAATGAACCTTGAAAAATTAAAAAATTCATTCGGGGCACACTAGGCCTCGGAATCACGCACCTTCAATTTTAAAATACTCGTAAAATACCAAATAACTAAATAAAATTCTTGTAATTTTCTAGGTATTTACATTCTATCGGACCTCTGGATTTATATCCACAAAATCCAAACATGGATACACAAAACAAAGAGGGGTATTAGGAAATCATATGAGCCTCTCGCTCCCATGTGGTCTCTTAGAGATTCCCATGCAGCCACAGAACGTGGACCAAAGGTACTGACCGACCATTAATGATATGCTCATGTCGATCATCTATCTCCACCATGTACTCCACGAAACTCTCCCCATCATAAATCTCTAGCTTTCTATGGTCGATGACGTGAGATGGGTTATGAACGTATCTCCTCAGCTACGATACGTGGAATATGTCATGCACCATCTCTAACTATGGTGATAGTCCCAAGATTTATTCCACCTTTACAATGCTCTGATGTATCATGAATGGCCCGATAATCCTCGGTGAGTGTTTTCCACCTCACCCAGATCTCTATAGTCCCCATCGAGGAGAGATTCCAAAAATTTGTGGTCCCCCTCCAGGAACTCTTGTGTTCTCTCTCACTTATTAGCATAGGATGTTGGTCGGCTCTGTGGAATCTTCATCCAGTCTCAGATGTCCTACACCTACTCAATGGTAGCCAGTACCATCACTAGGCACATGATTTCTTACACTCCTGGTACCATCTAACACATGGGAGATCTCCACTGTCGTCTGTACAATGCCTCAAAAGGGGACATTCCAATGGTGGAGTGATAGTTGTTGTTTTATGAAAACTAAAACAAGGGTGGGGTTCCTCACAGCTGCAACAAAAATCTAAGACATATCCACAAACCATGTACTCTATGGTAATGATGGCCTTCTCATTCTAACCATCGGTATGCGGGTGAAAACATGTGCTCAATCAAAGTTGTGTCCTGAAAGAATTCTGCAATCCTTTCTACAAACGGGATGTGATGCATGCGTCATGTTCTTAGACTATTGTCAAAGTTACCCATGAATTTTCATGATCTCTTGAATTTAGAGACTTCTCAACCTCTCTTTATAGTCCTTCTCTCAAATAGAATGAACGTGGGCCCAATTGGTGAGTCAGTCAATGATCAACCATATGGTATCATTCCATCTAGACGTAAATGTTAACCCCATCACAAAGTCCATTGTATCAATTCCCACTTCCACTCTGGTTTCATGGGGGTTTGGGTCAATCCTACTAGTACCTGGTGCTCGACATTCACTTGCTGGAAAGTGAGGTATCTAGAAACATACTCCGCAACCACATTCTTCATCCCTGGCCACCAGTACTAATGCCAGAAGTCCTGATACGTCTTCATTATTCCTAGATTTACTACCAAGTGGTATGTATGGAACTCCCTCATCACATCCTCTAATAGGGACACCTGTACAACTATACAACCTCTGAAATGGATAACAGTCCCTCCACCTTCAGAATATCTGTCAGGTGCATTTCCTAAGGCCATCTGAGCACGTGAAGTCTCACTGCTATGTATCTGAGTTGAACCACCTTGAATCACTGATATAGTGGTGGGGAAACTACCATCAACTAGAGGTAGAATATCTCAACTCTATCCATACAGAATATCTGATGTGAGGCAAAGTAATCAGATTCCTTGTTTAGTAGTTGCAAAATTGATCTCTGGCTTTGTGTATCTACCACTACATCCTTCTTCACATGAGTGTAGACTATCTAAAAGTCATTGTCTTGGAAGAACTCAAGCTAAAATAAATGTATTAGATTAATATTTTTCTATGTGAATATAAGTTTGAGACTCTTGTGGTTTGTGTAAATAATGAACTACTCACCCATCAAGATGTGTCGCCACATCTTCAGGGCCAAGACTACTACTGCCAAAACCAAGTCGTGAGTCACATAATTCTTATCTTGAGGCCTCAATTGTCATGAGTCTTAAGATATAGATGAATTATCAAGTAGCAGGATGCAAACGAGTCCAATCCCTGATGCATCAAAGTAAACCACATAGTCAGTGCCCTCCTCTAGCAACCCTTGTATGGGAGAACCACTCATGCACTACCTATGTTATTGAAAGCTCAGTTGACATGTCTTTAACCACAGGAAGGGTTTCCCCTCCTTTGTTAAGGTAGTCATAGGGGCTGATACGTTGGAAAAATCAGATCCAAACCTCCGATAGTATCCTGATAATCTAAGGAAGCTCTGTACCTCAGTAAGACTCCTGGGTGGCTCCCCAGCATGTATTTCCTCTATCTTCGCTGGATCCACTACAAATCCATCCTATTAGATGAAGCATCCGATGAAGTGGACCATTCGTATCCAAACTAAACACTTCGAGAGATTCCCATTTAACTGGTGCTCCCAATGTGTGTCCATAATTATCCTGAAGTGTACAATGTGCTCTTCCTCGGACGCAGAGTACACCATGATGTCATCGATTAAGACCACCACAATGTGATTGAGGTATGGGTGGAAGATCCTTTTCATAAGCCCCATTAACACTATTGGGGTGTTGGTCATGCAGAAAAGCATCACTCGAAACTCGTAATATCCATACCGACATCTAAATGCGGTATTCAGTATGTCCCCATCTCGCACCCTGAGCTGTTGATAGTTGGATTTGAGTTCTATCTTCAAGAACCACTTCGCTCCTTTCAACGGATCACACAGATCATCAATCCACATAGAAAATATTTTTTCATCACAGTCAACTGGTTTAGGTGCCAAAATTCCATGAATAACCTCAAACATATATCTTCGTTATTTCCAATGAAACAATATGGATGCCCATGGAGAAATACATGGCATTATGAAACCCTTCCTATGTAAGTCCTCCAACTGTACCCTCGGCACCCAGAGCTCTACTGAGGCCATCTAATATTCTTTGTAGATATTGGTGTTGTTCCTGGCTAAAAGTCAATGTGGAATTCTACCTCCCTATGATGAGGTAGTCTTGGGAAATCTTCTGAAAAAACATCCTCATACTCGTCGACCACCACTGGGAACTGTGAACTCGCCTCATCCCCTATGTCGAAGGTCATGCAAGGCAGCTGATAAGCAATCAGCTGCACCCTCCTAAGTGCAAGTCCATCTGATGATGTTTTGTTCTCCTTCTCACCAACAAAGAAAAATAGGCAGCCATAACTATGTGTACATCACACTAAACCTATCATGTAGTCAATTTGTGCATGAACTACTAATAGTTGGTCCATGCCTAGTATCACGTCATAGGGATTCAACGCTGCTACTAGAATATCCCATCTGAAACTCTCTTCTATGAGAGTATGGTCACACTATCATCACCAATAAGTGAATATTAAATCTCTTCCCATAGGAATATCCAAAAGAAAAGGGAGAGCTAAAATCATAATCAGTATCTCAGAGTCACAAAAAAGGTTTTCAAAAATGATGAATGGCTAGTACCGATGTTGATAAGCACTACTCGTAAGGTAGAGAAGATAAAGATTGTACCTCATATCATCTCAGGGACATCAAAATTGTGAGTATCAACTACCTAAATCTAGTCCTATCCCCACCCACCTGCCACCTGATCTCATGGTGGACTACATGGGGGTGGTGGTTGTAGTGCCTGGAGTCCCCGATAACCTCTTGCTACATGTCCTACCCCCAGCCTCGTCTGTCACATCGCTGACACTCATGCTCTTGTCGCTGCCTTGATGCTCCCTCCACCATCTGTCGATCATCCATGATGGTAGTTGGATAGTCACAAGATCTTTGAACCAGTCCCCCACAAGACAAATACATCATGCCTCAGTGTTGGATCCATTGGCCCCTCAAGCCTCACACCTTTGAAACTGTATCCCAGGGTCTGCCTCCAGAAGGTCCAGACCACTTGGGATTCTGAGTCATCTATCTACACCCAGCTACAGATGACTCTGCTACCTGTCATCAAGTAGGGGCTCTCACTATCTGTTCCTACTCAACATGGAATCTTTCCGTTTAAGAAGCTCTCTCTTTCACCCTAGCCTGCATCTGTATTATGGGAGTAACTATCACAACTCTATTCTCTAGTCGGAACCCTTATTTAAAGGATTGTTCCCTAATGTAAGGGTCTTGTACTATGTCCGTGGTGTATTGGGAGAGGTTAGTAAATCCTGCAGAGTATTGAGACACAGTCTAAATGCCCTTCTGTAGATGCAATACGTCTTGAATATGCATAGTGTGTAGTGTTGCTGGTACACACTCCACACTGAAAACCCTCTCAATGTCCACCCAGGTGAGGGTCATCTTCTCATGCACCAGAAGCATCGAGATCCACCATCGTCATGTCGAGCTCTGAATAATGCTAGCAACCAAGATCACCATCTTCTTGTTGGGTGTGTCTATTAAGCATTCGACCCACAAAACTGCCTCAAACTAGGCAAATGATGCTTGGGAGGTCCATCCCACATCGTAACCTTGGAGGAATCTTCCAATGTAACTCATGAAATGTGCTCAGCCAGCCTCCATGATCCACTAGTATCATCTAATGTTCAAAAGGATGTTCTTAGGTTGGTAGACCACAAGAAGGTTCCATCATTGGAGTGGTCCTTGTATCATTGCCTCATCACTTGGTGTGATACTTTCATGATCTCTAACAAAAATCATGGATGGATGTCTTTGTGGAGGCTTCCTGTAATAAATAGATGTTCCACTATCAATAAGCTATACATGGTGAGCAGACTCATGAAAGATCGAAAAACTTTTCAAATCACTAGCAACCAATGTTTTCATGTACTGATTTAGAAAACATAATTTAGGGTCCTTGTGTATGGATACGACTATCTTCACACCAACACTAGAATCCATATACTCAAAGACAACCTCAAGACATTTTACACTATTTTCTTATTAAATGTATGCTATTAGTTCTTCTGGTAGAACTAACCATCCTCTAATACCACTTTGTCCTGACCCATCCCACGGGGCCTAGACGTGACAACCCCAAACACACCTTTCATATGACAGGGGTTCGTGACTTGCACATGAAGGGTTTTCCCAAATATGGAAGGCATTTCAATAGAGATCTGTACACAATTATAAAGGGAAATTGATGTTAACAACGAATAAAAGTAAGGTATTAAAACAAGAGTAACGTACATCCACATGTTCATCTATAAATAGAAAACAATGTGCCCGAATACATGCCCTGGAAACTGAATAGAATGTAAAAATATACCGCATCGGTCCTTGAGCTCTAAATTGAGGGTAGTAGATGTAAGTCTAATGTTGAAGAAGAGGATCTCGACTGCTCCCATCGCACCCAGATCCACAAATTCTTGAACCCCCAATGTCTGCCTCGGAGCATCACTAGACTACACCAGACAGACATGGGTATGTTGATCCCATGCAGGGGTGAGTATAACAACTCAATAGAGGACCCTAAGACTTCCAAAGGTCTCTCATAAATCCACAAAGTCAAATATCCTAACAAATAACACATAGGTAACATCACAAGTATGTTATAAATCATGAAGCACAAAGAATAAAGAGACATGTCACTCAAATGGTATAACATCAAGGTTAATGAGATATGGATAACTAGTCAAAAATCCAGATCTTCCAATCTATATTATCTAAACTACTTCCCCGGATAGGTCACTATATGCTTACCCGTATTGGTCACTAGATGCTGACCCATATTGGTCACTAGTGTTGACCCGTATTGGTCACTCGGGCTGACCCCTATTGGTCGCTGGTGTTAACCTATATTGGTCATTGGTACTGAACCATATTGGCCAGTGGTATAATGGTATGAATTATTAGTCATACAAAAAAAAATCATCCCATGCTGTAGTTTTTGATTCTAAACCATATTGGTTTCTCTTCTCCATCATGTCATATCCTACCACTAGATTCCTGCTCATAGCACACATGATTTTGGGAGAACCGTTCATCCAACCATCAGTTGTATTTCAACATGTACGAAGTCCCATGAAGAAGGAACCCATTGATCTGTCCTGTAAAAAGGGTATAAATGAAACATACGTCATGTCAACCGAACTCTTGGTCTATATGTTATTGACATTTTAGTGCTGAGGGCCTGGTTGGATTCGAGGTCGATCCAACCTGACCATACTCTAATATTCTGCAAAACCCTAATGGAGTATCTCAAAAGAAATATCTCTAACCACGGATCCTAGAGCCCTAGACGGTTCGTCAAAAAAAAAATGATTGGTTCATAAGATATGGCCCTTTAATTGTTTCTGGGTCCGAGAGTCATCTAGGTCCGGTCCAACCCCGGGCGGGTCGACCTGACCCTGTCTATGTCTGACCCAGCAGGGCCCGATCCCTCCTAGGCCAACCCAGTTGGTTTTGAACAGGGAGGGATCGTCCCGCTATGCTACGGATAGGCCCGACCCGCCCTGGCTCAGCTATCCATAGGCAGGCATGGTCCTTTATGACGCAGACTTGCATGGCCCGCCCTGCTGGAGCGCCCCGTGCAGGGTGCACGGTCTGCCTGTCTTGCCACAACAACATCGACCGTCTTCGTAGCCAGCTAGAACTAGCCGTTGTCTCTGCCTCCATCTCTGCTACCATATCCACCGTCTGTGCCAGTCACTGGGGTCGTTGTGTTGGTGTCGCGCCAGTGGAGCTTCTAGGGGGCTTTGTCAATGCTCTAGAGCTCTATTTTGATTCTCATATACGCCTACGAGCCTCCCAGAATGTCACCTTCACTATGTGGCCCTCAGTTCCTCATTGCAAACAAATTCAACATTCACCCATGAATAATGAATCAAGAACATGTTCGGCGGTGTGTTCAGGCCTTGTTCGGATTGGCTCGCGCTCTCCATGTTAGCGTTATAACAAATGGGTGAAACAAAAACATCATAAGATTTGATAAAACCCCAAAACTAGTCCCCGTGACATCCTTTTGTAAAAATACATGAGTCACAGATAAACCCATTAGTTGGTTGATCCGTAATTTTCATATTAATCCAAAACTATGAGATAAAATTCATTTAAATACATAACCAATTTAATCCCAGTAACTCATGATTCATTAGGGACATCACGTAGGGTGGTGATGCCACGTTCGCAGCTATAGTAGTCGAAGGAATACGTTCTCATGTGTCAACATTAGTTATTTGTAAACCTTTATATCAATCCTACAATAGGGGTCGTTAGTCCGCCGTTATCCCTCGGTGGAAGGCATGACATCATTTCTTCAGAAGTTCCTCTATTGATAAAGTCATGCCAAAACCCTATCCCGACATATATTTAATTTGAAGGGGGAAAGGTGAGAAAATCTATAAGTAATTGATGAGGTTCATTAATTGATGTAATTAATGTGCCTCATTAATTGATGAAATTATAGTTTCTCAATAATTACACGAGGGGTGGTTAGGCAACCAAAGTGTAACCATGCAATTAACACCCCATAATTAATGATCTGACCAACTATGTGGTCCCCACCACTACCGCTCAGCAGTTTCTAGGAAAAAGAAAACTAAATTAAAATAGAAATATATGATATTTTATTATTTCCATAGAAGTCGCAAAAACTATTTTTTTTCTCCCGACCAACTGTTGTCGAATTGATGTTTCCATAAAGTGTATATCAGCGCTGCGAATTCAACAGTGCTATTAGATTTCAACTTCAATCACCCATTCAAATGATAGAAAACACCTCCCACATATTTACTAGACATAGTTTAAAAAAAGTTCAGAAATTCATTCTGGGCACACCAGGCCTTCGAATCACATGCCATCAATTTTCACAGACTCGTAAAAAATCCAAATAATTAAAACAAATTACATGTTATTTTCCTAGTCATTTAAATTTTTATAGTTGGTATTAGAGATAATGTTTAGTTACATGGTTATTAGGAATATAATACTATTCTGAAAGCCATTGGGATAATAATAAGTAAATTTAATATCCCATAATATTAGTAATTATAAGTTTGGTGGTTTATCAAAAATATACACACCTATAAGGATACTACACAAGGATGTGGTTCTAGAATAGTTGAAGAAAGGAGGTATAACTCCGAGAATGTGGTCTGGGATTGAATTGTGGTTACATGGTACACAATAATAGGCCTTACTATATACCTAGGTTGACTGTCGTGGGAAAATGCGTTAGTAAATTAATAAGCTCAATAAGAAACATTATTAATTTAAAAAAAATTCCCATAGTAATACCTATTAAGAAATATATCATTGATAACATAGATTAAAGGATATAAATTCATAACTAATTGATGAAATTTAATTTATATTCAATAAAATTATTTTCATTGGATTCCCCTTTATGAGATTAATAGTTTAAAAATTGGCATATTTAATTTTCCTTTATTCTAGACAATGAATAGAAATAGGATTAATCTGTTAAACAATCAATGTGACAGGAAATGTGATTACTCTACAAATAAGATTCCCAACCATGTGGGAGAACGAATCATAATATTAATGAATAAGCTAGCTCAACCAACTCTAGTTTTGAATATAAACCAAGATCAATAAGAGAGCACCAACCCCCTAAGAGTAAATAATCTTCAATTGAGATATATAGGTGACACGTTCCTCCCAAGCCCAATGGATCATCTATGACCATAATAATTACCATTATATGAACACCATTAAAAATATCTTCTCCAAAATTCAATATTCTAAAAAATTAAGGTATTTATAGTTATTTATTGTATAGAGGGAGAAGCTAATTAGTGGTTGAAAATCATCAAAAAATACAAATAAAGAGGAATAGATTGAATAAGTGGAGAGAAAGGAATTTTGGAATATTTTTTTCAATAAATATTTTCTTCACACACTCTAAAATAAAATGTTATGGTATTTCCATGAAATCATGGTAATAAAATACGAACATATCATGGTGTACAAGGAAAACATCACAAGTGTTGCATAATACGCCTTTGAATAAGTCATTAATTATAAATTCATAGCTGAATACAACATTTCTGGTGTATGACATTGTATAATAAGATCCCTTGTAATTTGTTACATTGATAGTTATGATGAAATTGTCAGAATTTCCATCAAAGTCGGAATTGATGTCGGTGAATCACAACTATTTCATGGGAAAATGAAGCGAAATTTGGAGTTTAATTCTAGATGATTGATGGAGGAATCTAATTGTTGAATATTATTCCAACATCCAACTTATCATAGGTTTGGAAACATGAACACTATAAATATCATAATGGTGATGAGGAAATTCCATATAAGTGGGATAAAAGGAAAAAATGCTAACATATTTCAAGAGGATAAACCCACTAATGCGATGAAGGAAAGGAATTATCTTCTCATCCTTTATTTCATTGTTTATTACATCAACTAGAGAAAACTAGGTCTCTATACTATCTAATTACCAATGATAAGGGTTTTTTGTGACGACCAATAACCTCCATGGATGCGAGGGTAATATTTATCTATCACATCCTCGTAGGTGGATCTTGAAAACAATGTGGTGATAGGTATACTAGTTATTAATTAATGGATAGTTATCATAGTTTTTGATAATGTTTGTACATATTCCTTAATATATTGAAATATTGGTAGAACAATTCATACACTACCAAAAATCATGGAATTATGGATGTTAGTGGAAAATGAATTTTGGAAATTATTACATCGCATGTATATGACTAATTCCCTATCACAATTTGTGGGTTGAACATCCCAGTGAACCTTGTCATACTAACTTTGTAGATATTTTATGCTATTCTAGGTATGGATTGGATTTCCATATATATATCCAACATAAATTACTAAGATAAGGAAATCACTATCCGTATTGGGAATCAACCCCTAATTTTGTAAAATTTCAATGAGGAGGATGAATCTTCTTCAGCACCATCATCTCATGAAGGGATATTATTTCCATCAATGAAATAATATCTTACTTTAATGATTTTTTTCTATGGAACGACCCTCCCATTAAAACATGGATATTGTGAGGGATTTTTTAGGATGTGTTTCCAGGGGAATTGTATGTTCTTCATCCTAACTGTGATGATGAATTTTATTTCAATATTATACTTGTGGTGTTTCCATTATTCAATAATATGTATATAGCAACTGTTATTAAACTTGAGGAGATGATGAAACATATATTGGAGAATCAGTATAAAAGTTTCTTATTCCCATTCACATTAGCATGGGGTGAACATGTTCTAATTGACATGTAGAAGTATGGGTAAATGTGAATGTTCATTGATTATCATGATATCAACATGATAAAATAATGAAAAATTGTATTCTTCCAAATATTTATCACTCGATCGATCCGAAATGTAGAGAATGATACTTCTCCCTAGTGGATCATGAGTTTGGGATATTATCTTGTAAATATTATAAAGTAATATATACCCAATATCACTTTTCATACAATGTAAAAGAACTATGAGTTCATAGTTATCCAATTAAGACCCACTAATACTGTAGAATTATTCATGGACTTGATGAATTGAGTCAGAAAAGTTTACCATGAATTTTATTGAGAGAATTTGTAGATGATATTCTAACATGATCCAATAGAATGGAGGAGAATGAGAAGAATCCTAGAACTAAGTAAAGACCTCACGAAATGAGAGTTTTTACAATATCTATAGAAAACGAAAAATTTGGATGAAGGGAATCACTTTCATGTGTAATATCGTCACATGAGGTTTGATATATATGGAACCTTTAAATATATATGAAATTGATGGATGTTCAAGTCTAACATCAATGAAATATATCCATAGTATCCTTGGATTATTTGGGTATTATCACTAATTTGTTTGAAATTAATCAATATTTTCAATACATCTTACCAAGCTAACTCAAAATGGGGAAATGATTTCTTTTAACGATGATTGTGAAAAAGACTCATAGAGTGGGAAAAGAGGCTTATCACTTCTCCTATTCTCACACTACCCACATTTGGAGAATATTTCGTAGTATTAGGTGATTATTTAAACAAGGTATTAAGATGTTTGTTAATTCAGAATGTAAAATTCATTCCCTATGTTTCAATAATTTTGAAAATTCAGGGGAAAAATATCACACGAATTAACTAGAATTTGACTCTATGATATTCATGTTTAAAATAATGTGTCATTATCTATATGGGTTTAAGTGTGAGATGTATACATATAAAAAGGGCCTTAAATATATATTCACACAAAAAGTGATTATTATGTGGTAGTTAAGATGGTTAGATCTCATTAAGGTTTCTGACTTCTCAATATTCTACAATCCTATTAATGAAAATAAGGTTTCATATGATCGATGTATAAAGGACTCCACAAATCTATAATTTTTTATAATTGAGAAAGATATTATCTTCTTGGATTTTAATAGGATGGACATTGAAATCAGAAATAACAGAAAATCATCAATCCTTATAAAAATAATTTCTCAACCATGTATTTTGGAAAGGTTAATAGATACTTAAATAAATGATGTGAGAATTCAGATGAAGGTGGAAACTCTAAGGAAATGTAAATACTCAGATATCAATGTTAATTAAGAAGGAATTGTGCGATTTGGTTAAATACTATGTGTCCCATAAAATCATTTCTTAATGGAGGAACTATTAAATAATGATCATAGTTTGACATTATCCATTCAAACTAGAATCACACATATTTTTCAATATCCATGTTACCATAATTGGATGGAAAATATGATGAAGGAGAACACTATGTATTCATTGATGTGCATGGTATTCCAAAAATTAATGTCAAAAAGTAAGAAGTCTAATGGGATAATGAAACTTTTACCCAAACAGACGTGGAAATAGGATGACATCACCATAGTCATTTTCACCAAACATTCAATGACACAAAAGTGGAAGAAATTCTATATGGGTTGTTGTCGATTATCATACTAAGGAAAATCACATTAATAAAATTTGAGAGCTCTTATCACTGGATAAAATGGTAGGAATATACATTAGATAATTAGTAAGCCTATATAGAGTATCAGTATCAATTATATCCTACAGATATTTGACATTCGGCTAAAACATCTGAAAAAAATTCATAATGATCAAAACACTGAAATAATATTTTGTATGGCCATTCATCCTCAAACAGATTTTCAATCAAAGTGGGAGATTGAGACATTGTAATACACTTGTGTGGATGATATATGGACTTCTACGGAATATGGGACAACTATCCTGCCTTTGTTGACTTCTCGTACAAGAATATTTTACACTCGAGCATACAAATGTCTCTATATGATTCCCTTTAAGGGAAGTGGTTCTAAACAATGACATGTTAGGATGAAGTTAGGGAACTTAAACTATTTTATATTGAAAAGAATATGGAAATGGTGGAGAATGTTATAAGTAGTCAACAGTATATCAAGATACTAATTGTCAAAATAAGAGGTATAAGAAAAATTGTCAACGAGACCTAGAGTTGGGTATTAGAGATTTGGTATTACTCAACATATCAACATGATAAAAGGTGATTGGATTTGGTAATACTGTAAATATTAGTCCAAGGTAGACTTTCCCCTATTAGATTCTTGATAGCATTAGAGGGTTGGTATATCATATAATAGTCCCACTAAACCTGTATCATGTTCCTGATGTATTGTATGTATCCCTCTTATGATTGTACATACCAGAACACTCACATATACTCTATTCATATGTGTTACCAATAGAGAATGAACTTTCTTATGAGGAGAATCTGATAAAAATATTATATCATAGAGAAACAATTATACAGAAGAAGACAATTTTCGTTGTCAATGTGTTGTGTATAGAAAAAAATATTGAAGAAGATATGTGAGAATTAGACGATGTGATGAATTAAACATACCCATTAATTTTTAGTGTCGAAAATGAAAATTTTGAGGGATAAATTTCAGATGTTTGTAATATTGTAATGACCTGAACTATTATAAATAGATTTCTTCTTTTATATTAATTGGATGTCTTATTTATTTTTAAAAATAATATATAAATCACATGAAATTTTTTATTACATCCAATTATATTTATATAACCCTTAAGTTTAATTACTATTGATACTATACCATTCAAAAAATTTCACTTGATCTAAATAAATATAAGGTTTTAACTAATCCAATTGACATTGACAAAGAAATTTATGGCTTTAACCAGGAGAATCATACACTATCAAGACCATCTATGTGAGATTTTGGGGGATATTGAATAATCACTCTTTTACCTTAACCAAGTGAAATCTAATATCAAAAAATACAAGAAAGAGATAAAAAAATTATGGGAGATGTTCAAGCTTATCGAGATCAGATCAAAAATCATTATCACTGAAAACCCCATAAAATTCCACCTATAACAAGCCATACACTAAGGGAATGTTCTTGTGTATTAAAGTTATATGTATAATGACACAAGAATTTTAATATATACATTTTTAGTACAGAATAATTAATATATTTTTATCCAATCATTGTTACACTATTAATGTTTTTTATTTTGATACAATAAAGAACAAATTACAATTTTGGTTAACATTCAAATTCAAATAATGAATTTTGGATTTTGAAAATAATTTTTTTTTTTAAAATATTATTACTAAATATTTTTTATCAAATATAAATCACAATTTTATTTTTATCGAGACAAATGTAATTTTTATAAGGGTTATAAAAATTGTTACTTGTCCAAAACCTCTCATTTATCAATAACTATCAATTAATAGTTATAAAGTGAAAATTTGTATTCTTAGGAAATTAATTAGTTAAAGTTATTAATTTTTGGTATCATATCATTTTTATTATCCAAAAATTAATTTTTAAAAATTTTCTAAGTCAGTCAAATTTTCGTGTAATAATTAAATATCATAAAAATATAAACTTTGTATTATGACATAAAAATGACCCAGAAGTGATATAATAATTACTATAAATGGGATCCATGGGAAAAATATTTTCCATTTAAAATAATGAGAATTAATGTTTATTTGATTATTTTTTAAATCGATTAAGAATCCTCAAAAAATTATAAAATATTTAATGGTTTTAAAATTATTTCATCGGTTGTGTGACTCGCCTACACAAAAGAAATGGAATAATTTTATTATGCTAAACACATGGAATTATAATGTATTTATAAAAACTCCCAATTTTGAGTCAAAAGTCATAAACCATTGGATGGTTTGTGGTATTGGATATTTATTTAAGTAGTGTCAAAAACGTAAATAATAACAAATCCCCACAATTTTCATATATAAACCAAAATACCATTTATATTCACTTAAACTCATTAGATAATGAAAATATTATTCCCTCCACTATCTAGAGCCCTCACAATGTGTGCTAATATACATATAATCCCATCATATGCTTTTAGAGTCACAAACTCATATAAGTAACCATCCACTCATCAATTTAAATTCAAGAATATTATTTGAAATAAGCTCCATAAATTTTATTTGGATACATATTAATTCAATTATATTAATTAAATAACTAATATTTTTTTGTTTTTTGAGTGAGTATGCATTTATACTCATTCATTTGTACTCTTACCAAATTTATTTATGAGCCAAATTTCTACAAGGAATCCTCACCATCTTTACTCTATTCATGTTTCTTGGGAACATATGCATTCAATTTCTATTTAATATGTTGAGAAATTCCATTACATATACCTATTACTAAAAAGTAAATTTAAAAATAATTATAAACCCATTTCTCTATCACCATACATTTTTGTAATTTTAAATATAACATCGTTATGATGCTGAAATTTCATTGTTTTATTCCAAATAAATTGTGTATTGCATAGAATACCTATATTTATACCAATGGTGTTCACATTTTTGAACTTATATTTTTTTATTAGGGAAATTAAAATATGAATTATAATATCATTAATCATTGAATACATTTTATTAATGAATAAATAAATGTTTTATGATCTATGTGGCACATTTAAGCATAATAATGAAAGGTACAAGATGTGTTCACCCATGTAAATAGAATATTAATTAGTTCTTGTTTTGTATCATGATATTCAATTTTAGGGTATGTTTTCAATGTGATTTAACGTGATGAATATTGTAGCATCTCAACCGTTGAAGGTTAAATGCTCTGCTAATGTGTATAACAACACTTGGATCTAATACTTGGCGATGATAATTTTTAATAGTTAGTTGTTTTTAGTTGATCGTATTTTGATTGGGGAGTTTCATAACAGAGCATAAATGAAATTGTTTATTTATTAATATTTATTTAAAAAATTTATACATATTTTGGAGGGGTCATCATTTGGTAATTAATCTGGTGATATCTTTGAGCCTTGGTTTATATTACATTAAATTAACACCCGTGACCCAAGTCGACGTTGAATGGAAATCCCAACTGTCATGGATTTATTTAAAGCCATATATTAACATAGGGTTCTAATATTAATCATATCTTTATTATGGTAGTGTACGTATGGTTCCAGTCATTCTTGGAAACCAATCGTTGAAAAAAACAAGTCATTAATCCATGACATGTTAAGTCCAACATACACAATGTCAATTCAATGAATATTCATTAAGAAAAAGTTGTCAATCCCTTAACAAGACTATACTATAACTCACCCCAATGAAAGATTTAATCATACAATTTTTTAGTTAAAATTTGGTTATAATTTTATGATGATTAATTAATTAGTGAAGAAAAAAAATGGATAAAAAAAGAGTTGCGCGTCGAACACACACACAAAAACAATGAAGGGAATTAAATACTCACATTAGATTGAATGAGAAATCACAATATGGAATGGGGATTCAACTTTATTTAGACTATTTTATGACCTATAATATTATTTAACATATGGTGGATGAGAATAATATATTATGTATAAGAAACATGCATTAAAATATAATTACAAAAACAAAAACATACACGATTACAAATGAAGAACAACTCAAAAGTAAATGAAAAAAAGAGAGAAGTGGAAAGGTCGCTCAAGTGAAGACATGCGTATGTAATGTCCTCCAAATCCATTTTCAAATCCATGTTAGTCCCAATATATGATCCTTTCATCTAAAGTGCCAACAACATGCAATGGGAAGAGGGGGTTATATTTCTATCCCAATGAGGTTGACAATTTGCATTCCCAATATGCCCCCCACATGCATCCCCAATCTGGCTATCTAGAAAGATGAATCTCGAGATGATCTCTTATGACATGTTGTATATATTGAGGTTTACTATCATCATTAAATATGGGGTGAACATTTTACTTATGTATCAAATGGTATAAATGTTCTAATAATATATGTTAAACTGTCAATTTATATCACTTCTTTTTTCGATGGCAGAAAATTGATTGGACTTTGGAATAGGAATATGACATCAAATAAACATAATTTATTCTCTAAAATTGGCCTTAGATTTCTTATCTTTCACACTAAAAAATAAGATAATTATTGGATGATTAATTCAGGATAAAATGATGGAATTGTGACCTAATTTTAATTCCCGACCATAATGGTGGACTGGACGTCAAAAATTCATTTGGGCCCCTTGTTTTTGAATTTGGGCCATGATATTTTTATTCATTACTCCATGAATATATAAAATATTTTTTGAAGAGAATGAATTTTTTTTTTCACTTCTATATTTAGACCAATAATTTAATCTTCATGGGTGGTCTAGTTTCTTCACAGATTCCTTGAGCCTTCATGTGTGGTCCATATGACCCTTCAAATGGCCGAAGAGTCCAATGATTCTTCATAATGATATGTGGGAAATTTATTTATTAATACTAAAAATCTAGAGCCACAAATTTGGATTAGTATGGTGATATGTTCTATTGAAACGTTAAACAGTGTAGAATCTGGATGAATTCGAATAGTCCTCTAAAAATATATTTAATAATTAAATATTAATATTTCACAAAAATTATGCACATTTCATATAAAATCAGTAAAGTTGGTATATAATAAGTAATTAAAATATTAATAAAATCAACCCCCCCACACTTAGTCTTTGGAGTTTCATCATGTGCAATAAAAAGAAAAACAATACAAAATCATTTTCACTTAACAACAAAAATTAAAAATTGGTCTTCCCATATCATTGGAGGTTTATAAAATTTCAATAATCCAAATTGAATTCCACCATAGATTTTTATAGAAATAATGATATAAAATTATTCATTTATTCATGCTCAAATTTTGATATGGAAAATGGTGTCACAAAAAAATTACTTCTCTCAAGATGATATAATTAATTTATTTTGCTTTACTCATTCACCAACCAAAATTTAAAATCTTAGAGTTTTTAAGCACTCTCAACTTCCACTCTCTATCCTAATGTTCTGAAAAATTAAGAGTTAATATTAGTGGTTTTATGTGGCTATGGGAGGGTTTGAAGTAGATATCCTAATGATATGAAAAAGGGGGTAAAACCTCAACTTGGTAAAATGAATCCACATTTTTTTGAAATGAGACATTAAAGGAAATAGAAACTTGTATTTATGGGAGAATGAAAATATGAAATAAAAAAATGGGAAGGAAATTTGTTGTGGATGAGACGATGAAATATTTACAAACCACAAAACTTCCCCCAATGACATAAGTGTTCATTTTTTTCATTTTTTGTAAGTTAAACTAGAAATAGATCTCAAAATCATCTCCCAAACCATGATTGATCTCATCATGATAGTAATTATAATAGTTATAATAAGATCAAATTTTGAGGAAGAGTGATTTATGACCCACCCAAGACACAATCCATTCTTATTTTCATTTTTTTATTATTCATGAACACATTTCAATATCAGTTGTACCATAAAAATATATATACATTCCCAAACCCAACTAAAGTTCAACCTCTACCCCACAAAAAAATTTTGGTTGTCCTCAAGAAGATGATAACATTGTGAAAATTAAAAAATGGTTCCCAAAATGAAATCAATTCCCTAAAAAATTAATTTTAAAAAAATAATGCAATGAATAAAAATTTTGATATAGGGTGGGAAAAGTTATTGGGCTTGTAATGTGGCTATTAATGGAAAGGATTTCATATGCTCGAAGGGGATTTAAAAAAAATAATTAATGTATAGTTTATGGGAGGCTATTTTTCTATAATAATTGTTATGGGGTTTAGAAAAAATCCTCAATCATATTAATGGAAACTAAAGTAGGGAATTCAGCTCGATGTTCCATAAACTCAAAAAGAACAAATTTGGGTAACAAAAACACACATTTTGAAAATATGTCCATAGGTGGCCTTGTGATGGAATAATATTTTGTTCCTCATGTGTGGGGAAAATCAATTTCTAAATCAAAAAAGTGAGAATTCAAATTTATTTGGTCATGACAAAATATTTCTTATCCAAATTGATGATGAAACCACAAAATTTTGAGATGAATCCACGTATTTTGACTCCACAAAATGGATGGACAAAATAGGAAAATTATAAGGTGAGTAAGCATGAATCTTGATTTTTCATAATGTTTTTAAATTTTTATTTTTATGTTTTTTAGTTTTTTTTTGTTTTATTGGTTTTTAATAAAGACACATCCACACAAAATAGGAAGTGTAAATAGAAAATGTGATGAGGATTATAGTTAAAAAATGAGAATGAGGGAGTAAGATGAAGAAATAGGGAGAGAGAGGGGGAGAAGAGGAGTTAAAGGGAAAGAGGTGACCCTGGATTTGATTTAGTGGGTTTCCATCTCCATCTAGTGGTGGGTCAACTACAGAAGTTGTGGATCCGATGGAACTCAATGTGGTTCCATGATTGGGTACCCTCTCTTGGTGATTCTTTAACTGATGTCCAATAACTGGGAATGTCCTTTTTGAAGAGGGTTCTTGGACATGCACTACAATAAATGGCTAAACATTAGTAATAATAAAAGGACCTTTCCAATGAGAAATATGCAGACCTAGGGGAATATGAAATCAAGATTTGAATAACTTTACCTTTTTACTTTAATGAAATTCATTTCTCAAGATGTGTTTATCATGGATTACCTTATCATTTTCATTGTACATATTTCAATTCTCAAAGGAATCAAGTCGATGCTCCTCCAGTTCAGTCAACTAAAATGATCATTTTTCCCCATATTTTTCACAATCAAAATTATATTTTTTTCATATCTCAAAATGACATATGTTGGATTTCAACTTGTACATGAAATACGTTACCATATACTAGCCTAAATGGAGACATCACAAAGGGTGTTTTATAGGCAGTTCGATAATCCTAAAGTGCTTCACCATGTCTTTGAGGACAATCTTTTATGGTGGTCTTAACAATTCTCTCAATCACTCATTTTACTACAATATTAGAAAGTTCATCCATTCCATTTGTTCGATGGTGATATGCAGTGGAGGATTTATGTACAACCACAATATTTTTCAAAACAGAATCCAGGGTATTATTAAAAAAATGTGTTCCTAGGTCACTTATCAAGGCACGTTGTTTGCCAAATCGATGGAAGAACTGTGTTTTTAGGATCTCACTAACATTGTGTGAATCATCCTTTCTAGTGGGTTTGGACTCAGCCAACCTAGAAACATAATCAACCGCAAAAAATGTATGAGTATCTATTAGAATGGGCTAATGGTCCAATGAAATAGATTCCCCAAACATCAAAGATCTAGAAGAAATTTGAAGGCTTTTGGGGAATTTCATTTCTAGTAGATATTGTACCAGTCTTTTGGCAAGTGGGACATGTTTGAAAAAACTCATGTGAGTATTTAAAGAGTGATGGCCATAATTATCCATAGAATATGTCTTTTTTGAGGTCATTTTTGGACCAATGTGGCCACCTCTGAGACACGAGTGAAAAAATTATAAGATGGAGGAATGTTCATCTTCATCTACACATATCTTAATTACCATGTCTTCCCCAGTTTTCCAATGTTTATTATATTCCCAAAAATAAAAGTTTTAATCACTTTTCAGCTTCATTTTTTCTTATTTTGATAATATTTTAGGAAAAACACCAGAAAATATGTATTTTACAATTGGGGAATATCATGGAAACATTGGAGTGAGAGATTAAATGTGCTAAATATAGAATTTAGGATCACTGATTTCTGAATGAGAATAATTAGAAATTATACTCATGTGATCATCCAAATGGTTTTATTTTCTTGTTATATATGTGATTTCATGGTAAAAAATTTGGATAAATAGGATCCATCTTATTATCCTTGGGTTGGAATCAATTTTCTTGAGTAAGAACTTTATAGAAGAATGTACTTTGAAATTGAAGATTTTGGAGCCTAAGAGACGGGGATAGAATATATCTAATGAAAAAACCACTGATAAACATTCCTTTTCATTCATAGTATAGGGATACTTAGTTCCTCCAATATGTTTTGGCTTCATAGATTACATGATGAATTTTTTCTCTTCATTGACCAAGAATGGCCCCAACATCTCTATCATAAGTTGTACACATCAAATCAATGTGTAAGGACCATTTAGGGGGTTGGATTGTTGGGGTAGATGTAATATTAGTTTTGAGTTCAATAAAGGATCTCTAGAAATCCTCATATAAATGGAAAGAGAAATCATTTTTGAACAACTGAGTAAGTTGGAGGGAAATTCTACTAATGTTATGCGTAAATCACCGACATAAACTGGCATGAATAAGGAATGAACAGATGTCTCGAAAAGTTGTGGTATTAGGATGTGATTGAATCACTTCAATTTTGGCTAGATCAACATCAATACCATCTCGTAAAACTATTTTCCCTAGAACAATCCCATTTGCAACCACGAAGTGACATTATTCTAAATTTAACACAAGGTTACACTTGACACACTTTTGATGGAATAGTGATAGTGAATTCAAGCACGATTAAAATGAATCACTAGAAATGGTAAAGACATCCATGAATAATTCCATGCAGTGTTCAATGAATTTAGAAATGATACACATTATACATCTCTGGAATGATGTAAGAGAATTGCAAAGGCAAAAAGGCATTCTTCTAGACGCAGATGTTCCAAAGGGGAAAGTGAATGTAGTATTTTCATGGTCATGAGGTGCAATTAGAAGTTGGAAGTATCTAGTGTAACCATCAAGAATGCAATAGTGCGACAATCTAGCTAATTTCTCTAGCATATGATCATGGAATGGAAGAGTGTAGTGATCTTTTAGTGTTTCAACATTCAATTTCATATAGTCTATGCACACATGTCATTTGTTCTTAACTTGAGTTATGACTACCTCCCAATGTTCATTTGTGAAAATATTTATCCCACCCTTCTTAGTTACAACATGAATTGGACTAACCCATTCTATATCAAAAAACTGGGTAGATAATACCAGCGTGAAGAAGCTTGGTGAAATCTTCTCTAACAACCTCAATGATGAATTGATTTAATTTTATTTGTGGTTGTATTACTGGTTTGTATGACTCCTCAAGATAGATGTGATGCATGCAAAGGGAAATTTAATTCTAGGTATGTCATATAGGGTCCAACCTAAAGACTTTTTTTTCCTCTAACACCTGAATAAGTTTGGGCACCTCAGTTTCACTAAGTGAAGTAGAGATATTTACAAGATAATAGTGGCCATGGAAAAGGAATGGATATTTATGGTGTTAAAGAAGAGGTTTTAGATCATTATCATATTTAATTTGTGAGAAAGAAAACTCATGAATAGAGGAATGGATTTTAGTTGCTTCAGTTTCATTTACCTTAGTATTGTCCAAGGTGGAGCCATATAGAACAGAATTTATGTGGGATTCAATAGAGTTTTCAAGTTCCTCTAGATTGATAGAGTTTATGAATGAGAGGTCAACATCAACTGCACCATTTATAAATTGGTTATCTATGGTGCAGATTTGACATGATCCTTTCATGTTAGAAAAATATGAACATGATGGAATGGGGTTCAATTGATTATCAAAAGGGTCCTCAAAAGCATGGATTGAGAATGTAGAGTGATCCTCTGATGGGTATCGCATGGCTTGGAAAATATTGATCAGGACCAGTTTGTTACCAAATTCCAGGGATAAGATGGCTGAATTAACATAAATCATGGTTCTATCAATCATGAGGAATGATCTTCCTAGAATTAGGGAATATCGAGAAGAGGTCATCTCATCTTCGTTGTTAAGAACATAGAAATCGGGTGGGAAGATTGGATCATTGACATGAAGAATGACATCCTTGATTATTCCCTCAGGACATGATGTGATTTTATTGGATAACTAAATGGAAACACCCATTTGATGCATGGTATTTAGACCAAGGATGGAGAAGATGGATTTGGGCATGGCATTATTTGAGGTTCCTAGGTCTGTGAGTGCATCATTGAATTATGAACTTATAATTTGACATGGAACCATAATGTTTCCAGGATCAATGCACATTATGGGAATAGACTTCCCGGGGGAATGATTTTTTAATGTCTTAAGTTTCTTATTGTGGGTGAACAATTCATTAAGAAACATGGCATGCTTCTGGATATATTTTATGGCATCTAAGAGGATAATTTTGACATCAACATTTCTAAACATGTCGAGAATTTTCAGATAGGGTATAATGGACTTATTTAACTTAGAAATGGTGTAAGGAAAAGTAATTGGGTTCCTATGTGGAATGGAAATAAGTAAGGGAATGAATTCCGGATCCTTTTCATGTTTCTTTTTCATTTCATTTTCTAGGTAAAAATTTAAGGGAGAGTGGGAGGTATCATCATGAAGCATAGCAATTTGCTTTCCCAATCTACGTGCAATTGCACTAACATTACACATGGGGTTGGGAAATGTTTGACCTGAGAGTTTTGAATAATTTTATTGTTGTTGCAAGCTTAGGTGAGAAATAAGTTGACCAATTTGGGTTATAGTGTTCTTGAGGCTGGAATTGGTGAAGGAGGAAATATCTTATACAGTTTTTTACCATGGTTTCTTGTAAGAAGTGGATATTCCCTCATCGAGATTACCTTGATTTTGGTTCTTGGGAAAGAAATTTTATTGCTTTAAGAATTGGGAAGGATCACCAGTACAATGGAATTTAAGAGAAGGATTTTTCCTTTGAGGTTGAGGGAAAAAGGATAAGGTTGTTGGAAGTTACCAACACCTTGACCATATTTGAGTTTTCTTGGATTTTGATGAGGGTATTGAGGGGGATGAGAAATTAGATTCTCATATTTCATGTTAGGGTTATATGTTAAAGAGAAGGTCTCAGAATGACATTAGTGGAAGCATTTATCAAACTTATCAGATTGTTGAGGGTTGGGGTTAAGCTGAGAATATGCTGTGTTGAGCTCCATTGGTCCAAATAAATTAGATTGATACTATTGAATTTGTGTACATCTTCTAGTTGGATGATATGGGGAGATACATATTCAATAGTTCATGATAGATCCATGGAACATAAATTGTGGAGAAGATGTGGTTGGGGCTTTGGATACCATAACTAGTTGTTTGACAAGACCTGTATGATCACTCATCCACTTGGTCATCTTGTTCGGCTATATTGATTGATAATACTAGACTTGTTTTACACGATCATGTGCAACAGTGTGAATTTTTTGTGTCTTGGAAACCATGTTTCTTATTATATATATTTCAGTTGTCGATGTTTTATCGACAAGAGCATCGCCACTTACAATGTCAATGAGGGTTCTATCGATAGCCCATAAGCCCTCTTAGAAGTATTGGATAAATTTTGGTCCGATATTTGGTGGTGTGGGCGGGTTGTAACAAGATGTTTTAACCTATAACAATATTCAAGAAGATATTTACATGGGAATTGATGGATGCCACTTATTTGCTTTTCGGATGGAAGCAATTTGAGAAGAAGGAATGAATTTTTCAATGAAAAGTCACATTATGTCTTTACATTGGGTTATGGATCCATGGGGAGGATGTAAAGACACGAATTGGAGGAGTTATATATGGAAAAAAGGAACTCGCGGAGTTTGATTTGTTCCTTAGAAACTAGTTAAGGCCTCATGGTAGAGCACACCACTTGGAACTCTTTAAGGATGAGATGTCGGTCATCACCGAATAGCCCATGGAAATAAGGAAGAATATGAATCAAACACAATTTGAGATTGAAGTCAGCCTCTATGATTGGATATTGAATACCATGGGGTTGGTAATTCAGATTAGGGAAGCATGTTCTTTAATTGTTTGTTCCCAAGTATTGGCCACATATAATTCAATTGGTTAGACAAGGTCTAGTTTTTTAAATATTTGATTATCCATAATGTTCCTCCTAATATGGGGAAGTGTTTGTTCAATTTCAGTGTAAATAAAATCTAAGAGATTGTTTGGGAGGATATGGGTCATTCAGATTGTTTTTGGAATAAAGAGTTATATGACTTTTTTTTTATTTTTTTCATTTATGTTTTTTATGAGAAGGCGGGTTTTTCTTTTTGTTTTTTTATTTAAAATTTTTTAAATTTGTTTTATATTTGTTTTTTGTACAAAAACCAGAATCTAATGAATACTTAATTTCACCATCTTTGGAAATGAAGTGATTTGAATGTGTGGATGATTTTCGATTATCGACCATTCAAGGTTCAGATTCTCTGCTAATGTGTAGAGCACCACTCAGGTCTAATGCTCAATGATGATACTTTTTAATAGTAAGTTGTTTTTAGTTGATTGAATTTTGATGGTGGGGTTTGTTTTCAGAGCATAATTGAAATTATTGAAGGATTTATATTGATTTAAATTTTAATAGAGATTTTGGTGAGGTAATATTTAGGTAGTTAATTTGTGATTTCTTTGAGCCTTGCTTCATATTGCTTTAAATTAACACCCATGTCACAAGTTGACATTGATTGGAATTACCTATTATTAAGGCTTAAATCCAAGTTTTAACATAACACAAGTTTCTAATATTAATTATTTCTTGTTTAGGGTTGTGTATTAATGGTTCTAATAATCCATATAAACCACTCATTAATCAAAACAAGTCATTAATCCATGACATGTTTAGTCCAACATTCACAATGTTAATTCGATAAATATTCATCGAGAAAAAGTTCTCAATCAGTCAACATTCCAAAAGTATAACTCACCAAAATAATTTATTTATTCATCCATTTGGGTGGTTAATAATCTGGTTATAATTTTATGCTGATTAACTAATATGTAATGAAAAATAATGGTATATGAAAAGATTTTTGTGCCAAACACACACACAAACAGTGAAGGGAATTAAATAATGACATATAACTGAATGAGAAAGCACAATAAGGTAAGGACATTCAAATATATTTAAAAAATTTTAAGACCACTAATATTATTTAATATATGGTGGATGTGAAAAAAAGATGAAGAAGAAGAATATTTCAATAAAAGAGATTTACAAAAACAAACACTTACAATATTACAAACGAAGAACAACACAAAATTAAATGAAAACAAAGAGATGAGGAAAGGTCTCTCAAGATAAATGATGAGTATGGAAGGTCCTACAAATCCATTAGAATGGCCTTGGTATTGTAAATATACACTTCTCTCTTCTGAAATTACAACCACATCCAAGGAGAAGAGGGGGTTGTATTTATAGCCCACGAAGGTGGACAGTTTGCATTCCAAATCTGCTCCACTTGCATCTCCAATTTGACAATCTAGATTGCGGAATCAAGAGACGTTATATTCATCCAAGTTGTATATATTGATGTGTATATTCATCCTTAAATATTTTGTGTCCATTGTACTTATGTAAACAAATTTATATCAGTTTAAATGAACAATGTTAAACTGTCCATTTCTATCCACGATTTTTTTGATGGATAAAATCTGATAGGACTATTACATAGAAATATGCCATCAAATAAAGATAATTTCATCTATAAATTTTTCCTCCTATATCATAGATTTAAAATAGAAAACTCCTAGTCTTATTTCATAATTAAATTAGGAGAATATGTACGAATAATGTTTGGATTTTAATTCCCATCCAGAATGGTGGTATGGATTCAAAGATTCATTTGGCCCCCTTGTTTTTGGATTTGGGACATGAAATTTTATTCATGACTCCTTGAAATTTTATCCGAATGTTTGAGGAGAATCCATGAATTTTATGTTATGTTTTGAGCCTATTAATTCAATCTAAATGGATGATCCAGTTTCATCAATGATTCTATGGGCCTTCTTGTGTGGTCCACATTACCATTGAAATGAATGAATTGTCCAATGATTCCCTTGAATGATATGTGAGAAATTGAATAAGGAATCCTAAAAAACAAGAACTACACAATTTGGATCAGAAGGAGTATAATTAGTATTAAAACATTAAAGTGACTTGAATTTAGATGAATTAAAATAGTGCACTAAAATTATATATAATATTTAAAGAATAATATGTCACACAAAAATTGCACATTTCATATAAAATCAGTAAAGGGAGTACATAATATGTCATTAAATGATACATAAAATCACTAAATAATTTAGTAAATTTTTAAACTATGATTCCATGGTGTGTTTATCCTTGAACTATGTTTATGATTCAATATTTTTAGTTGTTTTCACATATCCGATGTTATAATTATCAAGTTATATCATGTATTGTTGTTCAATTTTTTGATTCCTAATGTTTACGCCCTACTAAAATGCCAATTTTATACCATTTTTTATTCCATATTTATTCCCTTAATGGGATTTATATCTCACCAAATTATTTTGTTTTCCCACAGGTTATCCCATTAATTTTTATGTAAGAAGGAATATTATGTGCATGTTATAGTGGTTCTCAATTAATATGATGAATTTCATGTTTTATGTTGTTGTGTAATGTACCTAATTCCCAAATACATTGTAAATATAGATATTTTTTGTTTTATTAAGTTTAATTTTATGTAGTGAATCATGTATTAAAGTGTAATAAGGAGCACGGTGGTCATATATGGACCCTTCAGTGATGGAAGCAATTGAATAATGGAAGAGGAAAACAATTGTGACATATATACATAGAATATATAGATTATCTGGATTTTATAATTGATTTGTGAGAAATTTATCATTATTCTCAAACATTCTTACCATTCTTACTTCATAGGGAGTGAAGTTTCTATGTATGTAAGAATGTGAGGAATGTTTTTAGGTGCTCAAAAAGAGGATAAACACGACACAACTTCTTACAAAACCAAAAAGTGGGGAACCCATTATGGTATATTGAAATGATTATAACAATATTTTTGGATATGCAGAGATGAATAATTATGAATTGATATACTACACCTCAGGGCAGTTGAATATTCCTGAGAAAAATTATCCAACGCATGATTTGGAGATTGATGTTGAGATCTTTGTGTTGAAAATCAAGATTCATTATCTATTGTTGGATAGGTGTGACATATATATTAATAATAAGATACTAAAATATATATTAAAATAGAAATATACTAATATGAACCAATAATTATGGTTAGAGCTCATCATTGATTATGAATACTTAAACCACTAACATCCTACTCCATAATTGAATGTGGAGACACTATATGTAGAAAATATCTCAAATGTTTATCAATAAATTGAATTTTGAAGTATCCAATTTTCATATATTTTAAAAGGATAGAAATTGGAATCATTAAGGAAGTAACATCATAAAAATTTTCTCAAATTATTTCTCAACCATCTGTCAGGGTGAATAAAAGGATTCTCAAAAAATGATGTTTCTATTTCAATGAAAATAAAAAAAATAGTAAAATGGAAATCATCCAATTTAAAAATTGATAAAAAATGAATTGGGAGAATATGGTCAAGGACTTGTGTTCTATAAAATCATGAGTTAAAGAAGGAACTATTGCATGATGCACATAGTTGAACATTATCCATTCACCTATTGAGTAAAAATATGTATCATGATCTCCAGGAGAAATATCAGTGGGACAATATAATGAAGGAGATCATTGAATATATATCATGGATCCTCATATGATTGAATGTGAAGGATGATGGAATATGTCTAATGGATGACGCAAAAAGTAACCATAATATCTTAGAAAAGGGATAAAATCACCATAGACTTTGTCACTAAACATATAAATACATCTAGTTAAAATAATAGTATATAGGTTATAGTGGATCATCATATTAAGGAAAACCCACATTATCCCGATTTCAGAAGACCTATCACTATATCAACTTGCAAAGATATACATAGTATAAGTAGTAATTATGCATTGAATACCACTATTTATTATATCTGATCTTGATCCGCGAATGACCTCTAGGATATGTAAGAGTCTCCAAATGCTCTAAAGATAGAGTGAAAATTTTGTACAAACTCTCATCCTCAGTCTAGTGGACACTCTGAGCGGACTATTCAGACATTGGAATACATGTTGAGAGTATGTTATATGGATTTAAAATTAGGATGGGACCAATATCATTCCTTGGTCGAGTAATATTTCAACAACAGTTTCCATGGGAGAATCCAAATGTTTTAATATGAATCCCTTTGTGGGAAGATGTGTAAAACACCAGAACGTTGGGATGAAATTGGGGAATACAGACATCTTGGTCCTAAAATGTTTGAGTAATCGGTGAAGAAAGTTAAAAACAGTGAAAAATACACAAACGATGATCAAAGTTGATAGAAGATTTATGCAAAAAGTAATCAATGTGTCCTAGGATTTGATGATGGATATGTGGTGTTCCTCCATATATCTCTATGTAATAAGTTGATGACATTTTTGAAGATGTAAAATCTTAGTCTAAGATATATAGTCCCCTTTGAGTTCATAGATTTCATTAAAGCAATGAAATATAAACTAGCACACATATCGAACCAATCTCAAGTGAATGATGTATTAAATGTGTCCCAATTGAGAAATGACATACCTAAACCATAAAATGTACAAAATCCATAGGTGGTACTATTTTGTAATGACCTATCCTATAATGAGAACCCAATTATTATCTTATATCATAGAGAAAATGTTCTATTAAATAATTCAATTAACCATGTTAATATTTGGTGGGGAAACCATAATTTAGAAGAAGTGACGTTGGAGTTAGTATAAGTGATAAAATATAGTTACCCTCATATTTTTTAGTTTCATGAAAAACAATTATAGGGAAAAAATTATAATTCGTGTAAAATTGTTTCGAAAAAATCAATTTAAAAAAACCCACCTTATATTTTGATATATTTATTATTATGTAACATGTTTATAAAAAACACATGAACATATTTGGTTTTATTATATTGAGTTGGATTTAAATGAATGATTAATATCATTATTGTTTATTATATATTCTTTGAAAATTGGTCACATATTTAGAATAAATATATGGTTTAAAATAACCAATGGTTATATAAAAATAATGTGATGTCCTCAACTAGTAGGATCATACCCTATTTAGCCCATTTATTAATGTTTCCCTAGGAGATACTATAACAGTGATTTTTTCCAGACCAATCCCAATTTTAGGTCCACCCACATAATCAAGAGTGAAATTATTTGAAGGAGAAGTTGAAGCACATTGAGATGACAACCCCAACCTTGCTCGCTTAACCACCCCATGAAATCCCAAAATCTAACACATTAATCATAGGGAGTAGTATTTTTTAATTAATTGATAAGTATAAAGATTTTATAAATAGAAATAATTTAAATATTTTTTATTGAATAATGTATATATTTGAATGCTTTTATTCTTACATTATAAATGATTTTTATTTTGATACAAAAGAAACATTTGTATTTTGGTAAATATTGATGCCTAATTATTGAATTTATGAATTAATTTACATTTTAAATAAATAATATTTTAATATAATATTATTACTATTTAATTTTTATTAAATATAAATGATCTTATAATATTTATACAGTAATATGTAATTTCCATAATATTTTGAAAACATGGTAATTGTCAAAAACTTAACACTTCCAAATAAATGTTCATTTTTATTTCAGAAGTAAAAATTAAAATATCTATAAAAAATTTATATAAAATTAAAATCATTTTTTGTATATTTTTTTAAACTATCTAATGAATTATTTTCATTATTTTTTGAGGCAGTACAATTTTGGAGTAAAAAATTAAATATCGTATAAATATACATTGTATATTATGAAATCACAATGGACCAAAGGTGATGTAATTGTTAATATAAATTATATTCATGACCAAATATATTTATTCCCTTAAAATTATTATTATTTTAAGTTTATTTGGTTTATAATCTATAGGAATTACTAAATCCTCCAAAAATTATAATATATAGTGCAATTTTAAAAAAAAATCATTTAGAGTGTGATTCACCTCAACATAAGCAATGGAATTATTTTAATATTCTTGGACCAATGACATACAGACTAATGATATAAAATCCCATTTAGAAGAAACCATGGGATAAAACCCTGGGATTCTTTGTGTTTCTGAATAAGTTTTATTTAGATACCAGAACACAAATAATAACTAAATCACCATGTTTCCCTATGTAATCCAACCCAAAATCCAATTTCAATTCCAAAAAACTCTTTTGATAATGTCATTTGTCTTCCCTATATAAATATTTTCTTATCTAAATTCTCCCAATCTCTCAATACTCCCCTCCTAAGCTGTCAATGTCACACACTAAAATAAGGGATCCTCACCTTCCTCTCTTTCCTTCAATTCCAAAACCTTATTTTAATTTTTTCATTATAATTTCAAGTGGTTATAATTTTATTTATTAATTATCATTATAATAAAATAAAATAAATTTTATTTTAATGACATACCATTTATACTATCTCATTTGGACCATTACCGAAGATGTTACAATGTCAAAATGTTATAAGGGATTTATATCTTCTCATTTCCATTCATGAACTTATTTTATGGTATGTTTCATAAATTCCATATTATTATGATCAGAATATGATATTCCATAATAAACAAACATTTATTTAAGTCGATAAATAATTATAACCTCTTTACCTTCCATTAAGCCACCCATGATCCATTATGCACACCTGTTACTGTGTCGAAATATTGTTACGGTTCTTCTCTCTATTCATGTTTCTTCAGTAAATTATAACTTATATTAGAGAGTTTATAATGTTGGAATATGATTTTCAATGTTCGTATTACTACCAATTTTATGGCTATGTGATGATATAACATTTCCCTATCATAAACAAATTTTTATGAATCATTATGTGACATCATTTAACTGTCAAAATTTAACCATGATTATCCATGCCAATATAATTTATAATCAATACCATACGAATTTCCGATCAAGGGGGTAAAAAATTATTCACATATTACTTTTGATTTGGAAAATTAACATATTTATTCCATAGTCCATAATTCTGTAATAAATTATGATGATGAATTAATCAATGTTTTCTGATCTCTGTGGAACAATTAAACAAGAGAAAGAAATGAACATGATGGGTGTAGCCAGATATCACTCGAATGCATTGGGTACGGTTTAGTACCATGATACATTATGTTAGGATATTGAGTAAACCTGATTAATGTATTAGATTTTGTCCACCATTATGTCATGGATGGTTTATCCTTGACCAAAGATTATGATTCTGTGATATATGTTGTTTCTATATTTTCCATGTTGACTTTATGATTATCATGTTCTATCACATCTCATTATTCATGGTCATTATTTGAAATACATTTAAGTGCCGTTGATATTAAAATTATCTAAAATGTATTATCTTTATTATTTAATTAAATGTTTATTCCCAAATGAAACATTATATGTTACAACTTTCTTATGTTGTTCTGTATCTTATCCAATGAATTTTAAAATACATGGAATTTTTGAAGCATGAAAAGGATGTTTTAAATAATGATATTTTATCCTTTGTTGAAGAAGATAGTCTATGTATCTAATTCTCAATCAAATTATACTTATTGATATTTTGGGTAGAATTAATTATAATTTAATTTAATAAATAATATATTAATGTGAAATACAGATCTTGATTTTTATATTTAATTCATTAACAAGAGTATATGTTTGTTTCAAAATAAATAAACAGAAAGGAAAAAAATATAACTAATTCAAAACTCCCTAGCTCTGTGATACATTAATCATAATTTCGAAATATAATTTATCGTGTAGTTTTCCTGGATAAATCTTATAATATATTATTAAAAAATATATATTGGCTCTATCATATATTGGATATAGAATGTAAAATGTTATTGATCAATCCAAAAATTATATAGACATATACTTACCACATCAATCTCCTCATTTGTACCATAAATGTCTTCTTTTATAGATTTGAGGAATGTGACTTTGTTAAAAACTCACTATCGAATTATTCTAACCATGTTTTTCAATATCAATAAATTATAGGTACATTTTACTAGTTCTAATAACCCTTTATATTTAACCTAATATATATTGTTCAATAGAATTCATGTTTCTCTATTATGTTAAGAACTAGAGATCCATTTTTAATATATTATTCACTAAATATAAGAAATATTGTTCTCTTCTCTATGTTTTGAAAAACATTTAACATGAAAACATTGGATTATCCACTATAATCTCGTAGAAATATTGAAAAAATTCCTTTATGATGAAAATATAATGACATTTTCACTTACGTGATTCCAAAACATCATTTCAATAACATTATCCCCTATTGGAATGATATGGTATCACCATACCATTATGGTTGTGTCATATAAAAACCATCCATGATTTGTGTTCATGAAGTCAATTTCAAATTTAATGATCATTAAACTTATCCATGAAAGTAAAATTATAATATATTTACACATAATGACTTTGTACTAAAAAATTCTTATTAGTATCACACTTGAAAAATCCATGTATAATCCCACTTGAATAACCACTATATTATTCAAAATAATAATCCAACAAACATTGATACATTTAATTCATTATTTATTTAATTGATATATTTAATTTTAGATATTTTTCATATACAACAACTTTTATGAAAAATTATTCAAAATGAATGAAGTATCACAAGACATGGTGAATGAAAAAAATTTATTATAGTGAATGTGAAAACATTAAAATGGATTTATACTTAATATATAGTATTTATTACTAGCTCATTCCATATCCACTATCTATTCTGAAACCTGTTTATTTGAAAACTAGTTGCGCCTCTATGAAATTGATGAAATCCAAGTCATTCTTCCTCTAACCCTCTGAAAAAGTTATTTTTCTCATTTTATAGAATAATTTTATTTATCTTAACATTATTATTATATTATAGGTATTTATATAAAATCATTTATAAAATTATATCCACTTTTTGTTTCTCTTGATACATGTTGTTATATCCATAAATAACACCATACAAGTAACCACATTTTTTTGACATAATTAATTTATGTATTAATATAACTCTCTATTATATCTATTTTACAATATTTTTTACATCCCATCATGGGATAATGATGTAATTTTCAAATCATGGCACGAAATATAATATAAGTTTCCACAATGCATCTATGTCTCAAATTTATGCTCCTTTTACTTACTACATGGATGTAAAGTGAATAAGAAAATGTGTTGTTAGAAATTACTCTAGGATACATTTTATTAATCAATTTTTACACGAAAAAAACATTATACATCATCCTTTGTGAACTCATAACTCTTATGTTTATAATTAAAGGCGCATTTAGGAATTAATTGATGATATATTGTAATAATGAATGCATTATTGATCAACATATTCTTCTGTAAATATGAATTAATAAACTCTTATCTACCTATAATTCTTACTTCAAAAATGACTTTCACATTCATTAAAAATATCAGACTAATATTATAATTGTTACTTATTTACCTATAAATCCACCATGGAATAAATAAATATCTCTAAAATAAGTTATTAAAAAAATGTGGAATACTGTTATTTCAAAAAAACTGTATATTGAAAACTAAATAAGTATATTTGTTGATAATACCAAATATAGTTAACTATAAGGTTTCTCTAATCATACTAGGAATATCATGGAAAGCTAATTAATTTTTTGTTGAAAATGAACTAACATTCCAAAACATGGAATAAGAGACATACATTTTATTTTCATCATGTATTTCCTATGATTTTAGAATTACCTAACTATATATTACTAATCTACATACATGATTCTTTAAAAAATGGAATATTGGGAACATATGTCTAATGTATATGTGACTTAAATGTTTTGGTTATACTTAATATTATTTCAACTAGAATCACTGAGAATGTTTATAAAACGTTTTGTACCTTTAATCACTGACATTACAATCACTCTTTCTTAAAAACATTGATAATTCACCTTACTTCATGATGTGTTTAGATTTTTTAGTCGGTCAATATATTTATTAACACGTATTTGAATGAAATATTATCTTTGATTAAGATTATGATTAATAGAATCATTACATACATTTATCAGGATATGTAACAAAAACATCCTTATGTATAGTTATATCCGATTTTTATTGAAGGATGTCATGAAGGTTACTTTGGTATCACACCTTCTATTAGCCACATCACCTTTCCTTTCAACTTGTTTAACATAATAACTAATGAGTAATCATTCTCTATGATCTTATATACATTTTGAATTATTTGAAAAGTTACTAAATCATTTTTCTCCATACTATTAATTTCTTGTATTTAAAAATGAATCTAGCTATTATGAGTTAATTTATATATGAATGGTATTTATTGATAGATTGTGTTCTGTCATTCAGTTTACATGTATCCAGTTTAAATATCTCATTATTAATATGTTTCCCAAATATCTCCTCAAAAAATTCTCATATATGAGACCACATGATTTAAACATATATGTAGACATGATTTATCCAAAAATAATTGGACATTGATTAAAACATTATTATTTAAACATCAACTGTGTCATACATGAGTCTCTAGTTAGCTGCTATTACACCCTTATTTCTAGAGGTATCTCAACATCTCTGTAGCACATTGAATTTCCTACATCTTATTACATTGTGCAATTTCATGAACAACAACTTGTATAGTAATTCTCATTTGGAATTTTTTTCCAAATTTAATAACATTAATTATTTTGTATAACCTACCATTTTGTATAAAAATAAACCAAACTAGATAAGTAATTACTTCTTTATTACTGATTATGATTAAGAAATTTATTAAATAATTTAATATATCTCACTATTTAATTGAAACTCAGTATGCCTTACTAATATATTTTGTATTTTTAGATGCTAGAGAATACCAGTGGAGATGATCCCAAAAGTCTCTCCTAATAGCCCATGATTTGGATATTCCACTACTCATAGATTTGCAAGTTAGTTACCTTATTGGAAAACCATGTTAACATGTGACTCTTAAAACTAGTTAGTGAAGTCATAAGTTCTAGTATCATAATAATAATTGATTAAATTATTTTACTCTAATGATTAATATTATTGACATATGATAAATATAGTATATCAATGAATCTTGTTCCCTAATGAGATAAGGGTTATTCATAGTTACAACAACCTTCATATGAACAACTTTTATTTAATATCATGTACTTTTTTTAGATCTTATAAATCGAGTTGCATACTTCATGTAATTATCCTTAATTGATTTATCGATTATTCACCTAATTGGAAGTACATACCTCCACCATCCATGGACATGTATTTCGTTAAGGTATTACCATTTTAATGAACTAGGCCTAGAATAACACATTCTATCAGAATCCTTAAATTATATCGTCATTACTCAATCTATTTCATACCTACGAAGACAAAACCAATGGTAGAAATCTATATATGAATAGAATTACATAGTTTTAACTTGAATAAATCCATGTAATCATATAGTAGATATCAATAATATTCCCATTTATGGAGTCCATTACACATGTTCAAACTCATAATCTACAAATGAATCATCAAACAAGTGGTGTTCTTATTGATGGGTAATTCCTCATGATATCATGTAATCATGAAATTCAAATGAAAACATCATGAGAATAATTTTCAATGATTACATTTACCAAGAACCTATTAGTTAGAAATCATTTGCGTCCAGTCATTATGATGTATATATTTGATAGGAAATATGGTCATGATTATATTCATGGTTTTTAGTGGTTCACATTATATCTTGGTAACTACTATAACATTTTTGAAATAATAAATTACAGTTGTATTTAACCATATAAATTGTGGGAGAAAAATTATCAACACTATTGTGGTTATAATACATCATGTATAATGCACCATATACATGATATGGAAATAAAAATGTACTATTCATGTTGGTTCTAGGGCACCCACATTTCCACAACATTAGCCGTCCTAATTTTCTCAATAGAAAGACATGTTTTTTATATTTAATGAAAAACATAAAGTACTTACAACAATCATAATATAATACTCAATAAAAATATAGAATAAATATCATTGAAAATTACTAGGTTAAACATAATTCTATTGGATTCCCTCCCTAATTATAGGCACCACCTCAATAAGAGATGGATGTATACTATTGACCACAACATCAGAATAAGTTACTTCATCAAACTAATTACGGTTAGGGATTTTTCATTCTCTATCATGGGTTCATAATGAGTCTCCCACCTGACCAGGTAGGGATTATTTCATGATAGGAGAGTGGATAATTCCTTCCAAATATTGGAATTAAGGAATCTTTTTGGACTTTTGAGCTTGAATGGTGTCCGTGTATTGTACCTATATAATAATTATAATCCCCTCATCCTGAAGATTCTTCCACATCATTTATAGTGAATTTTATTTTTTATGATCTCTTAGTCCCACCAGGCACAAGAGAAGAATGAGTCAAGTTGAAAATATACATACTGATTCTACCTCCCTAGAGCCACAATATATGCCCCCAGGGTAGATTGTGTGGGATTATCTACATCATAATGTTCTTTTCCCAGTTTGTGTTAGCCACCAACATGTCCTCCATATGAATCCACACCTCATGTAGGGATACGATACAATATGGAAAAATCATTTACCAAAAATTGATGGTTTATCTCTTCCCCATTAGTGCAATCCACCTAAAGAAGTACACCCTTTTCCCAGTAAATAAGGGGTCCCTTTAAAGGAATGAACCTAGGCGACTAGGTGACTCAATAAATTTCTTGGATACCGACTATCTAATATCTGTAATTACACATTAATGATTATGAAACAAGAAACATTTGATGAATGTATAATTCTCCAATTTTTATCTTCTCACGTGATGCGACATCATTTTTTCGAGAGGAATGAATTTTGATTCTGGATTCAAACATTGGTGTAAATATTAATTGTGGGCATATAAATGCACTATAATTTCCTATTGAATCTGTTTAGCATGGAAAATTTTTAGATCTCTCAACAATCAAATATTTCACCTCTTACCTTCACAGAAATGTATATGAGGTATAACCATTTCATCACCATCCATATGATATAATTCGTAACCCTGAAAATAAATTTGTTTAATACATTGTTGATGAGGCCATATGGAATCAATATCATCAAAGTAAGGCTAACATCATCATACTTCATGGGGATGAACATGAAAGAAATTCATTATTTAGGTTTGGATGTTTTTTATACGGAGGAGAGTAGGATTGGGTACTCATTCATGTCAATGTGAATAGTGATCAAACAGTAAATGGAATGGATGTATTTTCACATATAGAGTGGGTTATTTCTATTTTTTATGTGTTGCAACAACTTATATAGAATCTATAGCACTAGCACATCCATGTTGATACACATCCCCACTTCCAACACCACTTCCAGGATGGGAATGCTCAGCCCCCACCCCCTATTGTGATCATCCTTAACTGTAAGAATTCATTGGTAGATGTGAACCCTGATAAATCCCATCAATATGACTTTGTGGGTTAAAAGACGTAAATTATAACCCCACTGATGTCATTGGATAACCTCTCATATTTCCCTATAAGAGAACTCCATCCCACATTGAAACATCATTTAGAACCGGAGGTTCATACCTCCGGTCTAATTCATGGGTTCATATTAGAAGAGTCTGAACCACTCCTTTGATGGGATTTAATTCATCTTGTGAATCTCCAATTTCACTCCATCCATCGTGTGTAACCAATATCTTTCTATCATTGAAATATACACCCTATCATCCCAAAAATTATTTCTAGGGAGGAACACATCATATTTTTCCCCTACTATCAGGATCCCAATAAATTATTCCACATATGGACTAAATATAAATATATCTTCTCAACCATCAATTAATGGAAAATAAACTTTATAATTCATCCGGAATCTCAGAATTAAAAAACAATCATCATTAATTCACCAAATAGAAGATGGATTCCTACAAAAATTCATTTTTTGAAAATATCCACCCATGGTTGTCATAGAAACAAGTAAATTGGTAGAGGTGAATATCAAGAAGAATAAATGAATTCAAACTAGAGTAATACTCATCATGCTTGTAAAGGATTAATGACATTTCAATCCATTTTGAACCCTTCCCCATAAGAACTAAGTCAGTAACCATAATTAAAAGATCCTATGATCACAAGGAAATTATCTTCCAGAACTACATAAGAAACTATAACAAACATCCAAAATGAAACCTTTTTAACGTTATGTATCTAATGAATTGATTTATAAAACAATACATTATCAATTCTGAGTGACTGATTAACATATACCAGTTAAAACTTGGTTAATTTGTTCGACGAACTTCTGAATGATAGGAATCATCATCCCTCGTGTCCTGAAACATTGATAAAAATTATCCTTGGAAAATAGTTTCACTTTTTACTCATTTATATAGGAATATAAAAAGTATTTCCCACATATATTACTTAAATATAACCTTGTTTACAAATATTTCAAAATAAATGAAATAATATTATTGATAAGTATTCTTTAAAGGTTGCATCATAGAGATAAACACTTATCCATTCTCTATGTAGTGGCATAATGTCATTTCCTTATATCAAATTTGGGAATGGCCTTCCAAATCTTAAGGCCCAAAATCGTAGATGTATAAAACATAAATCTACATATACTTATTTCATAGTTGTAGGAAGTTAAATAGTATGACAAATTCCTCATGTGACGATATATTGTATCCCTATCTTGTGTGAAGATCAAATGATTCCCAGAATATGTCCTGAATATAATAACACCTCAACTCATAGGGATACACTATGGATAACCATACACAATCCCTTCTTGTCACTCCATTTTTTATAAAAACATATTTATGGAATGAAACTAAACTATATGGACCATCACATGGAAAAAATTAATCTATTAAAAAAAATATGTTGTTTTTATCCATGTCTCCGAATGGGGCATGTAAGATTACCAATTAATTCTCAATCCTAAAATAAATTGGACATCATCCAGAGGTTCAATCCTGATACCTAAATATCACCCCTAAATCTAAATGTATTTATCTAACATACTATTCTTCTAATACTTTCCTTTATTACAATAAGTCTTTTAAATTTATTTCTATTTCATAATCACTCGTGACAAAATTTACTTTTCTAATGTGAATGTTTTGGAGACTAGTCCCCTATAATGGATTAGATTATGATCTTAAATTAAATAGTCAATCTAACTCTATGTATTATCAATGTATTCCCCATCAAACCTTAATAAACATGCAATGTTTTTTTTCATGCAAAGTAAAACTTTTATATTCCTTCCATCATAGTCTCAACAACTATTTTTCCATATCTCCTCATTTCTCATGGAGAAAAAACTTTTCCCTAAAGAGTACATTGAATTATTTCATTCATATTTTTTCTATTTATTCTTCATCCTTTGTGTTTTGAAAAATGTACAACCATTGTTCTGCATCTATTAAGAGAAAATTAATTTCCTTGACTATTTTCAACATTTCCCAACTTACTAGAATAATAAATGTCTTCTCTAAACATATTATCCATTTCTCAACTAAAAATTTATTGATAGTCTAATTTATTGATGTATTTTTAAAGCACATGAATAATTCTATCATTTTTACACTATGTGGTGGTTCATTTTTCTAATCTATGTTGTAAAGTGTAGTAACCATAACCTGAATTACCTATCCCTATATGATTATAATTTTATCATATATATCTATATGTCCATATTCATGATCCTTACAAGTAAGGAAACACCAAAAATGAGTTAATTAATTAATATAATTCCCATTCAAATCCTTAGGATACATTTATAAACAAGAGAATACAGTAAATTGGAACATTAAATTTTGAAGCATAATATATAATCCAAAAAATAGTGAAACATGCTAATAAATTAATTTTTTTTTGAAAAGCTAATATCATATTCATATACTTGGTTTCTATGGGTATATAATTTTTTAAAACTATATCACAATGGTTTGTTAGTAAAATGTGAGTTATACTATGCATATTACAAGGGAATGTCAAACCATGTGAGTTGTAAGGCCCATTTTTGTGCACCATTTAATGATATATTCATGCACAATGAACCATTTTTGGAGTTGTTACCCATTGTTAAATCTATTCCAGAATCACAACCAACAATTGTTTCTGGATAGATATTTTCTACTAGAAAAAAATCATATAATATCTTCCTTAACAAAATCTTTTAATTATCATAAATAATTATCCTCATAATCAATCATAGGGTTATTCTCCATAATACATGTTTCTCAAAAAATATTTAATAATTTTTTTTACTAAACATACTATTAAATAAACAATATTGACCCCAACCCTACTAGCATTGACCTAGTGACTACATTATTATATTGTAATGATATATAGGTATTAAATCCTGGAGTAATGAATAGTTCAATATTCTTGGAAAATAATACATATAAATCAATGTTATATAATTGTAATTATTGAAAACCCAAAATGTGTTTTCATTGAGATCTGCATTATTCATCATTGTTTATCCCTGTATAAAAATAAACAAACAATTATTTTTTATATTAGGGTATATAAAACATAAAAATGAGTGAGGTAAAATTCATAGTAAGGGTATGAGTACAACCGAAGCTATGAATGAATATGTCATAATCTATCTATAAAATTTAAATGACTGAAAACAATTCCTTTTTAATCAACATATTTAGAATAATATGATATGAGAAACGATAATCAAATAATTACACATAAAAGATCACAAGATATTGAAACATATCCCTGAATAATCTATCAAATAAAATTATCCCAGGGAATATAAATTATTGAATTGATAATGATATAATACATGATTCCTATCATCTTAATCATACCATCATGGACTCATGTGAATAATTACTACCATCAAGGACTCATTCGAATATATCTTACAGAAATGGGTAATGCCTTATCCAAATACCCAAGATAAATTTTCTCATGCGACATTTGGGTGCATCAAGGGACTATATAATTTATGGCTCCACCCATAACATAACGATTCCAATGCATTCCTCATATGAATGGTGTTAACCCTAATTAACTTTTATTTTTTTCTAATAAACTAATATACATAATATTAATAATTACCCTAATTAATTATAATAATCATAAACCATTTAGAGTAATATTGTTGATGGTAATAAAATTGTATGTAAAAAGTCTAAATGATTATAAATAGTCTAGATTAATAATAAGAATAGTATAAAACATACATGTCTGTAGTGTTTCATAAGTAAAATAAATGAAATATGTGGTTGATCTTGAAATAACATTAAAAATTCAATAAATACAATTTTCAGTAAAATGACCATTTCACATTGAAAATATTTTAAAAATTAAAGTCAACATGATAGTTTGGAAAAAAAAGTCATTAATAATACACTTTTTTATTCATTAAACTATCATTTAAAACATTTTTTGTTCCTGATGGTGGAAAATTACATTTATGTCATATACATTAAAAAAATATTCCTTTCAAATACTTATTAAAATAAAAATATACATTAATTTTATAATGACAAGAATATTAATTTGAAAACATTTTTTAAATAATAAAAATGGGTAAATATTTCATTAAAACAATTTTAAAGAGATAAAAAATAGTTAATCTTTAGATAACATTTATTTTGATGAAATGGGATCTTCAATAAAAAATAGAAATAAAGAGGCATTTTATTGAAAATTGGGTTTCAAGAATTTTATATACAAATTATTGGGATAATGGTAATATAAAAGGAAAGTGTTTTTGAATAAACAGATGAGAATAAACCATTTCTAATTTAATATATAAATTTAAACAAATTCCCCTAGGGTAAGCTTTAAGAAATAGTCATGGATAATGCTGAGATTGTGAAATACATTCTTACAACTTAGGTAACTTTGGAATCGAAATCCCTATCAAATAGATTAAATAAAACTTGTTATTAAATAGTATATAGTTAAAATTTTTAATGAATTAAAATATCATGAGGTTTTATATACACACCATAAAAAGGAATATGTGGGTATTATGGAACTTGTTTTGCATAAGTAAATTTGCGACAAGAAACTCTTACCACTTAATCAAAATCCATTGTATGTTTCTAAAAATCATCTATAACAAATATATTTCCATTAAACAATACTGAAAGAACCATAATCACATATATGATACATTATACAATATTATTATAATTATTTAAAATTTATTTTTATCAATTCTTTATATAAATCACTCTTTCATGGGATAATTTCATGATTTTTCCTGAATGGTATCTCTTCATATTTTTGACCCTTTTAAATTGTTCATGGATACATCATATCCAATATGTTATTGATGGTTTAAATATCATATATATTCATTATATATTTATTTATTGTAACCTATAAATTTGAGATAACAGAATTGATTACGCCGTTCATAGACACAATAGAATGTACATAAGCATGAACATTGTTTCATTTGGATTCAATTAGTGGAAAAATTAAAAATAAATATTAATTAAACCTTATTATATTATTATTTTTATAAATATATAATTTTAATAATTATATAAATACTTATTACTATCCAAGAAAAAAATGAAAAAAAATTGACATCGATATGTTGAGACGGTAGTCCATACATACAAACAAGAGATGTTATTGTTTTCTAATATATTGAATTGAAATATATTTTAAGGGATATTATATTAATAAAAGTATAGTTAGATGAAAAATATCACATATATTCATCAACATTTATTCATTTTATCATCCATATAATGAATATTATAAAATCAAATAACATCACTTCATAAGGCAATTGATTACCTTACACATGAGAAATATTATCATATCTCCCATGAAATAGAACTTATGATAGTATATATGAAATAATAAATAAATAAATATAATAAAAAATTAACTATTATATTAATATTTTAATCTTTTGACCTAAAAAAGAAGACAATGAAGTGGGGACTAATTTATGGAATAGATTTGAATAGGCATTGGTGGAACCAAAGTGCTTTGGGTGTTTGAAGAGGAGAAGAGACGGTGGTATTTATTAAGTGGGGGGGGGGATGAAAACCTTGTTATTTTTGAACAATATTCAATTAATATCACGTTTTTATGTTTACAAAACCCCAAAAATGGTTTATTATTAAAATATATTCATGTTTGGTTAATAATATAGCCATCCAATAGGTGTTGTACAAGTTGTTATGTCATTTTAAGCTATCATTTTTAGTTTTACTAAAAGGAAAAACCATTCTTACATTAATATTAGTAATTAATTTTCTCTATTTTCTACAATTTATAATGGTCCAAAATAATGTTGAACTAATTAAATAATATAAATTATTATTACTCTAAAAATGAAATCCATTTATCAAAATTCAACTAAATGATGTAGAGTAATCTGATTAATTATTATACGCACAGAAATGATGAAAATAAGGGCTTCCCAAGGGATAATTCACATAATTTTAAAATATGTTAGTATCAAAAGTGAAAATTATATTTATTATAATGAACTGAATTAGATTTATTTTAATATTACTAAACAAATTTTTATTTGAAACAAATTTAAAATATAATTTTAGTATATAAATAATTTAAATAAAAAGGAATTATTTAATTGAAATTCACTATTTTTACTATTTATAAAATATTTAAATATATCATGTTATTTTAAAATTTTCCCCAATTATAATATACACATGTGGAATAAAAAAATGATGATTTTTCAATTAAATTTTCGAAAAAATTTAAAATTTAAAATTAAAATATGTATGAAATTGATGACTATTTTGACATTCAAAAAAATATTTTTTTTAAAAACATCATTCAGATTCAAATTGTTCTTATTTTATTTCTAATTAATAAATAAATATTGAATTTAGTTTTTACATGTGTTAAGCCTATAATTTTTTTAATTTGATAATTACTATTCATAACCATGAACTTAATGTCTATGTAATAATGGTTTATTTTAATGATTATAATTTAAATAGAGTGTCTAGTTTCATTCAAAACCTAGGTTATGTACATCACATGCTATCTAATATAATGAAAATATTTGTAAATAAATATATTGTGTTGTCTTACGGTGTCATATTTTCTTACAAAATGGTGTTACATGTTAATAACTATATCGAATATGATGTTCACATTCTATATTATTGGGGCGTTACAGAAGATGAAAATGTGTCCACAATACATGTAAAATATTATTAAATTAATTTATAATGATTGTATATAGTATTCTTCTAGTATATAATATTACTTGTTTAAATGATCCTAAGGAAATTAAAGTTTATCATTGTTTGTTTCCAGGTGATTCTATGAATAATTATTCATATTATTGAGTAAGGTCTATTTTCCAAAATTTATATTCATATTATCATTTAATAATAATAATAATATTTTTAGTTTCTTAGTTTAATAATTTAATTAATATATAATCAAGATGTATTATCATAAATTCGACATCTAGTTTGATAATATTGATCATTCAATAAATATTTATGGAAAATATATATTTAAATTAAAATTTATTATCACATAGTATGAAATAATAAAAATATTTAACTATTTCTTATAGGAATGGATCACTTTTCAATCCAATGGATGGTTTGGTTTTAATTAATAAAATTTGGATTCTAAAGATAATTTTTTGGTTCAGATAAAACATATTTCACATGGTCAAAAAGGGATAAATTAAAATACCTTTTTATAAAATACCTTGATGATAATATCATATTAAATTATCAGCTTCACGTATAAACAACACATAAATTTCATAACCTGTTTGGATCGAATAAATGAATGTTCATTCATGAGGTTAAAATAATACATCACACATTGATAAAATATCAATGAAGTTCATATTATCATGAATATCACTAACATAATGATTTATTAATTTTTAACCCAACTGAATAAAATATTCCAATATATTGAAAAATGTAATGATAATCGATGAAAATAAATTAATTACCTTAAATTTTAATTTTAATTTTTTGTACTATCTCAAATATTATAAATAGAAAATAAATAGATTTTATTGGTGAGAATATTTGGGATGTTTAAATTTTAATAATTTATTACAAATATAATGAAATGTATTAAAAAATCTATTATTATTTTAATTATAATGACAAATGTTTGTTATTTACATTAAATGTTGTTTTAAATATAAAAAATAAATCAAAAAATTAATATTGATAGAATAATATGTAATTATATTTAATATATTTGTAATGAAAATTGATTTTTTTTAATTTTTGGAACATCTCCCACAACCATCTAATGGCCAGTTTATCAATAATGAATAAAAGATATTTTTTCGAGTGACGAATTATTTTCGGCTTTAAAACACGATTCACGCAATAAAAAACTTTAAATTAACTATTATAGTTATGAAAAACATTGAAAATGTTATCTAAATATTTTTTTATCATTATCAATTGACTACAACTAAATCAAAATTGAAATTTTATCAGAATGATTGAAAGTAAAACATTAATTAGATGATATATGAAACATACTAATGAAACTGTTATAGATATGGGATTTCGATAAGTCTCAAATTATTATTAAATAATAATTTAAATGTAAACTAAACATCACAATATAAAAACTAAAAGATATTTAAAATTATTGTTAAATAATTCATAATATCAAATTAAAAAATCTAAATATAATAACTAACTAGGGAGAAATTTTATAGCCAAATTGATTAGAATGGTTGAAGCTGTGTTTTAATAAAACGTGTTTTTTAACATAAAAATGAGAGTCACATTAATAAATAATAAAACTAAAATTCATTATCATAAAGATAAAGAAATATATCAAATTTATTTTTATCTTTATTGAATGTATGTCACATTAAGTTCAATTCTACATTAGTTGGAATTATTATAAGTGTAATTTTTAACTAAAATATATATTTTTAATTAAAAGGATGCATTACAAATCCAAAATAAGATTGTTGAATTAAAATTTTGATTAAACATTGAAAATGATATTAACTTATTTTTTAAATTTATATAATGTGAGCACATGACACCCCAATGTAAGGTTTAGTTACATTTACTGTATTTTCATTCTTAAAATAAAAAATGTGTGTCACCCATAGATACCGAACAGAATGTGATCCTATTATCATAAAAAAATCAGTTAAAATAAATTAATTGTTGACATATATAATAAAATTATATGATAATATGATATTAAATGTACTCAAACTGAAGAGGCGTCCAATTATATATATTTTAATGCGTTTAAAACATAACAGTTATGGTTAAAAATAGTCAAAAAACATATATTACTTATGAAATGAAATGAAAACACATTTCAATTCATCGATGATATGTAAGAATGAGTTAGTTATGTATATGAAGAATAATTAGAATATAATGACCAATAATTTTTTCTATTTTAAAAATTTATTAAATGTATATCAATTATTAGAATCATATAGTAATCATAGATTATTATATAATCGTTGAAAAATTATTTTCAATTGATTTTTGATTTAAATAGATAGAAATAATGTTAATTCATTGTGAACTGTCATCTATATGAGTGAAAATCATATTTTGATTACAATGTGACTAACCAAAAATTTAAATATAAAATAAAATAAAATGACAGTAATTATCATAAAATGTAGGAATATATATATATATATATATATATATATTTAGTGTGCATGAATGAACAAAAAGGTAAATTTAATATGAGGTGTTGTCAAAATTATCATAATTACTGCCTTATAGGTTAAAAACTATGTAAAACTGTAGGTAAAAAAATAAATTGATCAAAAAACCTAAATTCATTAGGATATTTTATGAAAACTGATCTTTGAATAAATTATGGCCTTCAAAGATAATTGAAATCATAATCGATGTTAAGGCTTTGTCCAATGACCAAAAATGATTTTTTAGATTTAAAATTAATAACATCTATTTTAAAAAGTAGAATCTGAGAATGGAATCATGGAATGTTATAAAATAATATGAAAATTGAATTGATTATTTTATTTACATGTAATATTGAATTAAAATTAAATTTAGTGTCGTGTGTGGTAACAAGATAAGAATAATTATTTTTTGATAAAAATTGATAAGAACAAGAGAAATAATAAAAAAATGACCATATATTTTTTCCAAATCATTACGTAATAGTGTTCAACTAATTTATTGTCAGAATAAATAAATAAATACTAAATCCAACATGGAGTGTTGTCGGAATGATTAAAAATTAAGAAAATATAATTTATAAGAATGTTAAAATGTAGAGTAAAGTGATTTTTCATCCTTTTATTATAGTTATGAACTGTGAAAATTGTATTGGAATTTTTTTGAGTTATATATATGGACAACGAATCAATCTAGATTGTGAATTAAATGACTAAAGGTATAAATTTATATAATTATGCCATTAAATATAAAAAATGAGATTATTTTTTTAAGAACAAGGATTGTAATAATATATTTTGACAATGAACAAGGAATATATTTTTATAAGTAATAATAATGAGAATTTTAATCTTATTTTCTATGTGTTGGAAAATATAAATTAATTTTGAATGAAAAATATTATTTTTAAAGTATAAAATAACCTTATATTGTATAAAAAATTAATTAAATATCAATTTTGAAAATTTAATTTTTTTTTAATTCTACTTACATGATATTTTATTTAATATAGTTTTTATATTATTTAATTAAAATATTAAATTACTGAATAAAAATTTCAAGTTGATGTTTTTATATTTTATAATTTTCTATTTGATATCTTAAATACTTATATGAAAATATTATTTATTCTTTTAATACCAATTAAAATATATTTTTCCTTATTGTTATTTACGATTTTATTGAACAAGGGTAATTATTAATTTAGAATAATGATACGAAATAACCAATCCTGAAAATTATTATATAGTCACTAAAAAAACCAGTGACCTTGAAATATATAAAACCATATAGTAATCTATATAGGGATTTAATAGGATGCTATCTACAGTGTTAAATATGTATATTTATATTTTGAAAAATTAATTAATTATATAATAATGATATAAAGATAATGTTCATTGGTGTACGGACAAACCAAAATCAACTCACCCATATTCACTATAATATTAATAAAATTAAAAATTATATTAGAAAATTCATTATCTATGGTGGATCACATCCCTCTCTTAGTATTGGGTCATTTTTAATAAATAATTTTTAAAAATTGAAAATAATGAAAAACTTTTCTATAGGTATAGAAATAACCACCATCATCTTTAGTATTCAAGAATAGATAATAAATTTTCATAACCATTAAAATATATTCTGATTAATATAGAATCTCTATAAAAAATATTTCTCCCATTGGAAAATATCGCAATCAATATTCTCTCCTCATGTAATTACCTCCCAATTATCATTGGCTTGAGAGCACAACGAGTCATTACTTGATCTTAAGTGACATCCCAAAGATGCCAAAGGCTAGCTATAAATGCCGAAGGGTTTCAAATACATGTGGGGGAAGATTTAACCTTGATGGAATAATCCAATGAACCAACCAACTATAACCAAACATTTACTATATGGTGCATGAACAACTGAAAGATAGCTCAGTAACATCATTTTAGTCAAACACATCAAAGTACACAACAACAGAAAAACAACTCAAGACTCTCAAAAGACACCAAGACATACTCCATGGCTCCACACCAAGATCCATTCTCTAAGAACAACCACATCCCCCCAGCATCACCACAAAACCACTAAAAATTAGATTCCTTACATTTACCGGTGTCTTGGAATTTGACATATACAAAAGCACCAAAGTGCCAATGTAGGGGTGAGTATAGGACTCAGTAGGATTCCCCCAATGACTTCCCTACTTAAACCACTAGGATAAAAGAATTAGAAATATTTATATAAAAACAGATTATGTAAATTATTTTCTCAAAATATAAATATAAACAAGTTTCCAAAAGCATTCATAACCAAAGGTATTCTAAAAGCAATTGAAACCAATTTTACAGCAAGTTGTTTTTCTAGAAAAATAATCAAACAAGAATGAAAATAATTTCAAAATAATTCCTTTTTGGCATACCCAACCATTTCCCACCCCATGATTCCAACCATGCATGCTTCATTATGACAGTTCCATACTCACGAGCAGTCTCTCATCGATCTACAAAGTCGTCATAAGGTAATTTTTTCCCATGTTCCATCAATACATTGGCATCGAGAAGAAGGTCATATTTCAACCAATCCACAAATATATAATTTCCATGTGCCATTAAACCTTTTAAACAGATCACAAGGTCATATTTCAACCAAGCCCTGTATATGCAATATGAATACATAACACATATGCCCAACGATCATGCCAAAATAAACCTTTCAATAAAAAAACCTTTTTATTAAAATATATTTCTGTCAAAACCATTTCAATGCCAAACCATTTCAACTCTGAACAATTTCAATAACACTCCATTATTATTCAAAAAATGTTTTACTGAAAAAAACATTGACACCAACAACTTAGTAATTCCATAAAATCCATAATTCAGAATCATAATTTTAAATTAAACCCCCTTTTGAAAAACTATTCAACAAGATCACACAATTTCACAAAAAACATAAATTATAAAAAATGAATATTTTTTCATTAATTTTATAATAAATAAAAAAAATTAATCTTAGGAAATAAATTTTATCAAGATGTGGTGAGGGAGAAGCTTCCAACTTCGATAGTCTTGATCAAACATTAACAATAGACGAAGAACACACAAGAAAGCGGGTCGATTCTCCAAGAGCAGCCCTATATCAATTATCCTAGAAAGATCATGACTCAAAATTGAAATATTTAGCATCCAAAAATGTAGATATACCAACTATAGTTTCATATCTGAGAATGAATGGAGATCAAAGAAGTAGATCAAAGCAGATCTAAGAAATAATGACAAAACCGTAATGAATGGTGACATACCTCAAAAATCGGACTCGAAATTAACCATGGAAGGCTCCAGAATGTCTTCAACTAGTGTGGGAATAGTTATCCAGCCTTATAGGGAGGGTAATATCGATTTGGGGGTGTTTTGAAGCCAAAAACAAATAATAGGGAAGAAACTAGAAAGCACCTAGAAAGTAGGATCTAGATTGGACCTCTGCGCAAGAATTTACAACATGGTTTGTGCCAGCCGTGTGTGGATCGTTTGAACATAATTATTGTCCAAAAACTATTTATAAAACCCCCAAACTCGCCCTTCCTTCAACTTTATCATTTTTAAGGAAACAAATTATTTATGGAAACATCACACTTAATGGAAACACCCCAATTTATGGAAACAACCAACATTATGGAAACAACCTAATTTATGGAAAAGACCTACATTAAAGAAATATCCAAATTTATGGAAATAAAAAACAATATGGAAATATCCAAATTTATGGAAACTACCAACATTATGGAAATATCCAAATTTATGGAAACTACCAACATTATGGAAACATCCAAATTTATAGAAACTATCACCATTATGGAAACATCCAAATTTAAGGAAACTCTATATATTATGGAAAATATATATTTTAATACACACCAAATTTAATAAAAATGTGATTAAAGGGGTTATGTACCCAAAAATATGGGTACTACATTCTCCCCACCATTGGTATTTCCATCCTCAGAAAGTAGACAACCCCTACTGGCCAAAAAGAGTTCTGGCCACTGCTCTTTAATTTCGTACTCACGTTCCCATGTCTCTTCCTGAATCTGACCATGTTGCCATAAAATATGAACTAGGCCGATGATTTTACCACACAAGACTTTCTCTTGTCTATCCTTGATCCGCACTGGAATATGTAGTAGTGATGCATCAGGTTTTAGCTCAACAAGATCCCTTCTGATCACATGGTCATGATTAGGGTGATACTTTTTTAACTAGGATACATGGAACACATTATCCACCAAAGTAAATCGTGGTGGTAATGCCAACCAATATGACACCAATCCAACCCATTCTAGTATCTCAAAAGGTAAAATGTATCTAGGAGATATCTTTCCCTACTTCTTGAAATGATGAGGTCCATGCCTTGGAGTGATACTCAAGATGGCGTGATGACCCGCAACGAATGACAATGGTCTTCGACGGTGATTTGCATAAGATTCTTGATGACTCTTACAAGTATCCATCCTATTTCTAATCAACTGGATCTTCTCTGTTGTTTCGTGGACATGGCTTAGCCCGACTAGTGATGTTTCACCATTTTCCATCCAGCATAGTAGATAACGACAAGGACGCCCATACTATGCCTCAAACGGAGACAGGAATATTGTGTCTTGAGAGCAGTTATTGTATGAGAAATCCACTAAGGGTATATTCTCTTCCCATGAGCCATCAAAATCCATTACACAATACTACAACATGTCTTCTAATGTTGGTATTTTTGTCTCGGCTTTCCCATCTGTTTGAGGAAAATACGGCTCATAGTTAACTGAGTTCTAAGGGATTTCTATAATGATTTTAAGAAATGAGATTTGAACATCATATCTCTATCTAAGAGTATTGAAACTTGAACACCATGCCTCTTTACCACTTCTGAGATATAGATTTTTGAAAGATCCTCCACCGTATGAGTTTCATGATTCGGGATGAAATGGACTGACATGGTTAGACAACCCACTATCACCCAAATAACATCATGTTTTCGGATCATTCCTGGAAGACCTATAACAAAATATATTGCTATTTGATCCCATTTCTACACAGCGATGGACAAATATTGTAGCATACCAGCTGGTCTCTAATGTTCCACTTTAACCTACTGACAAGTTAAGCACCGCGAGACAAACTTGCCCACCTTCTTTTTTATGCCACTCCACCAAAACTACGCCTTCAATGCCTCATACATCTTCTATGTACCTGGATGTACAGACCATATTTAATTGTGGTAAGAATGAAGTAGTTGTTCCCGAAAAACTATAGGTACAACCATCTGATCTTTGAAACACAAAATTGAACTTCCATCAAGTTTCCACCCATCAATGGTCTCCCCACCACTGAGGTTTGAACTTACAACTAGTCATTCTGCATCAATTTTTTGTGCCTCTTTGATCATTTTCTAAATCAGGAGAAAGCGTAGCTGAAAATAAAATGACAAAATCACCTCGGTCTTCACATTCAACATGCATGTCGTCTGATACCGATATCAACTACCATTCATATCAAGCTTCTTTCACCAACTGAGCATATGAATTTCTACTAAATGCATCAACCAATGAATTTCCTTTCTTCGGTGTGTACATCAAGTCAATGTCAAACATTTATAGATACTCCATCCACCCTATTTTCCTCAGATTCAAATCTTTCTTTGAGTAAATGTGTTTCAATGTTTTGTGATCTGGGAACATATTAAATTTCTCACTAAAGATATAATGTCTCCAGGTTTTCAAAGCATGGACGATTGCAGATAACTCCAAATCATGTGATGGGTAATTCTACTCATGCACCCTAAACTACCTTGAACTATAAGAAACCTCATGATTTCTTTGCATTAGAACACAACCCATCCCTGTTCCTTAAGCATCACAATACACCTCATACCCCTGTCCTAGTTTCGGAAATATCAATATAGGTGCCGATGTAATCCAAACATCTAGTCCATGGGAAGTCTTCTAACAATCCTCTGTCCATTGTAATAGAGCATTATTCATTGCCAGAGATGTCATTGGTGAAACTAGTCATGAGAAATCACATAAAAATCATCGTTAGTAACCTTTTAGGCCATGAAAACTTCGTATCTCAAACAGATTATTTGGTGGTTTCTAAGAGATAAAGACTTCTATCTTTTCAGGATCAACAAAAATTCCTTTCTCAGAAATTACATGGCCAAGGAAACATAATTGCTGTATCCAAAATTCAATGTTTGATAATTTGGAATACAAACGATGATCTCTCAAGATTTGTAACACTATTTCCTTGTGCACCTCATGATCAGCCCTTGTCTTTGAATAGATCAAAATGTCGTCCAAAAATAACACAAAAAAAAGAATCTAGATATTGATGAAATATACGATTCATCATTTCCATGAAGACTTTTGGTGCATTTGTTATACCGAAAGGCCTGACAATAATTTTATAGTGGCCATATATACTTCTGAATGTTGTCTTTTGAATATCCTCTTTCATAACTTTAAATTGGAGATATCTTAATTGCAAGTCAATCTTGGAGAACCACTAATATCCCCTAAATTGATCGAATAGATCATCAATACGGGGAAGTGGATATCTGTTATTTATCATAACTTGGTTAAGCTTATGATAATCAACACATAGCCGAAGATTTCCATCTGCCTTTTTTACGGACAATACATGTGGTTCCCATTGAGACGTACTTGATTGAATGAATCCCTTACATTAAATCTCATATAACTGCTCTTTCAATTATTGTAACTCTATTGGTTCCTTCCTGTAAGATTGAAGGGAAATGTGACTAGTCCCTGGAAGGAGATAGATCGTAAAATCCACTTCCCTTAGAGGTGGTAGCCCTGAGAAGTTCTTGGGAAAGACATCTAGAAATTGATCCACAATAGCTGGAAAAATATTTTAATCGATCTCTTCCATTGATTCCAAAGACCACGCTGTCAATTGGTATGATATCTTTCCCACCATTGGGGCCAAAAATCTCTTTGAATCTTTTTTTACAATCCCCGATCCTCTAAAGAGATGCTCGATACCGTCACCAGTCATGAAACTAATTGTTCTCCTGTAAATGTTGATTTAAGGCTTGAGCATTGTTAGTGAATCCATCCCAATATTACATCATAGACAAATGTTTCCAACATCGAGACGTATCATTTTAACTTAGCTCCATCAACAGTTATAGCACATTCTCTACAAACAAAGGCTTGAAGTTCTCTTTCACAAAGAAGAGTTTTCACATTCAAAATAGAAGTTATCAATTCTAGTTTTTAAAATAACAAGTCAACAACACAAGAAGAAATGAAAGAATGTGATGAAACAGTATCAAACAACACTTAAACAAATGTATAATTCAAAAGAATCGTACCTATCACTATTGATGGTATGACCTAATCATTGATAATCATCTACTTAGCTCCACACATTTTCTTCTTCTTTATATTGTTCCCCTTATTTCAATGTTGAGGTTTCCCTGGGTGAGGAGTCGTGGTGTTTTTAGAACGGCCATGGATTGCTCTACTCTGCTGACGAGACTCAACCAGCTGTTCTCATCCAGTCGAAGCATACAATGATTGTGATAAATGAGAAGTGTCCCGAGCACCTGACCTTGGAGTACTATGAAAATAACACTGAAGATGTCCTATCTTGTTACAATTATGAAATAGTCTAGGTTGTGCCATACAATCTCGCTTTATGTGGCTAAGAAAAGCACATTGAAATCAACCTACTTCACTCTGGGGTCTTGGAGGAAGGTTTACTACTAACATTATGGAAATATCCAATTTTTGGAAACTAGAAACATTATGGAAACATCCAAATTTATGGAGTCTACCACCATTATGGAAACATCCAAATTTATGGAAACTATCTATATTATGGAAACACTCTATTTTAATAAACACCAAATTAAAGAAAAACATGAGGAAATGGGTTCTGTACCTGAAACCGGGGGTACTACACCTCATATACTTTTTATTCTCAACATATGATATTATAATACATATATATGATAAAATATGTATTTACATTAATTTTTTATTTTAGAATATATTTTTTATCATTAGATAATGTAAAATAAAATTTATGTATTTCTTAAAATCTAAAATGATATAATTTAATAATATATTAAATCATTCTATAGTTGTGTGTGATATAAATTTTATTTTGTTTAGAAAACACTCATTCTCTAAAATAGAATCATGTCATAATGGTAATTATTCATGTTCTACAACTTTTTATCAAATGTAGGAAAGGGAAAAACGTTGTTAATATTTTTGAAACAGAAAAAAATTCTTTAATTTTACATTTAATTCCAAATAGTTAAAAAATTACATTCACTAAAAAATATAAAGGATGTACTTGAAAATTTTTAAAATATTATAAATAAAATTATTAACACTCAACAACATATATCATATTATGGAAATATTCTCAAACTAATTTATTGATTAAAAACTCGAAACACATCATAAGTAACAAGTATCTACTATGAAATATTTTTTAAAATATTTTTTTTTATATTATATGTATTTTGTGGGATAAAAAATATATGGATAAATATTATTTTATATCAAAATACAACACATTCCATTTAATTGTATTTTAAAAAACCATTTAATTGTTTTGTAGAAATTGAGTAAAATGATGTCTAAAAACAAAAATTTTTAGTAAACATTAAAAGAATAGGGATATTAAATATTCATTAAATATTATATGGGGAGAAACATATTGATATTTATATGATGATAATAATATATTATTATAACATGATTTAATTAATGATATATTCCAATAGTGTAATTTCTCAAGGAGAATATTAATTTTTTTTATCATATATAAGGATTAACAATAAAATCTATTTGACTAGAACCATAGTTAATCAAACATAACAACATGAGTCACATTATACGAAATATTGCATTCCTAATCCCTAAATTGATTTTAATAAAAAAAATATATATTCTATTTTACTAAAGAAAGATAATTGCAAAAAGTTGATGATGGAAAAAACTGAAAATAAATATTGAATAAAAGGATTATGAAATGCATTATAAGAAAACATTGTGTTTTGGATATGATTATAAATTTAATTATAAAAAATTTTATATAAAAAAATTATTGAGGAAAAATGATGTTGATTATCTTTCTTGTATTCTCTCATGATTATGATGATAAAAAATATTTTGTTCATAATTATTAATATCCATTAAATCATAATATACGAGGGGAACAAAACTCTTATAAGGGTGGATTTTTTTCTCCACATTTGTTTTAATATTAATCATAGGAAGAATAAAATTTCCATGATCATCAACATACAGGGAATATAAATTAGTAAATTAATTACATTCCAAAATATTGACTAAGATCACATGTTTTATATTTTCCATAAAAGGTAATTTTACACATGTCTAAAATTATAATCACAGAGGATCTATGTAAAAGAAAATCTAGTGATGTATAAAAGTGTCCATGTGAAGTAATTATATATGTTTACACAATTGTTTCACTGGGATTCTATATAAGGTAATTCTGGTAGTGGATGAAAAATTATCTATGTGAGGTAATCCTCCCTTTTCATGGCCCGCTGTATGAAAATATTTCCAAATTAGGGAATCTCCATATAAAATGGGGGAGTTAATAAAATAATATTATACAAGGGTTATATATGAATATTTGACTAGGGGAAGGTGTTTAGATTTGTAAAGGGCCACATATGTGATTTCCTCTACAAAAAGGAGATGGAATATATGAATGCCAAGCTTACATGAATTGGGATATGTGATCCACTACGTATTGATTTTCAAATATTAATTTTCAATGAAATAATCATAGGGCCATTAAATGTAATTCAGTGTCATGTTTTTCAAAATATTTTAATGTATTGATTTATTGAACATTAAAGAGTATAATAAAGGGAAAGTCTCATAGTGGTTTTAAAGGACATTGATTTGGCTATTTGAATGATTCATAATGGAAATATTAAAACATTAAATATTTTCAAGAATTGATAATGTTGTTATGTTTTTCAAATAATTAAATTATTAAATAGATATTTTGATTGAGCTTTATGGATTCATTATTGAACGATTGAAGGAAGAAATTTCATTGAGGAAGACTATAAAACCGGATTTGTTTCGTTACGAGAATTATGGATTGAATATCTATGTATATTTATTTCTAAAATAACTAAACAGACTATAAGGGCCTGACCATATTACTTTACCTAATCCTGAATTTGGTCAAGAAATAACTTCCATTATCATTTAGGATCATTTCCTTTTTAGATATTTATAAAATTTGAACATAATAAATTCATTAAATTACACATTATTACGGAGTGGATACCATAAAAACAGTATTCATTTCTTGAAAAATATATAAAATTTCACATAAAACATGATTTCTTTGAATAATCTTCAATCTTTTAACATGGATTCCTTATCTTTATTACACATCCATAAAACATGAAAATAAAATTTAAAATCAATGGATGATCACAAAATATTAGTAATGGATATAAAAATAGGGAAGGAACACATATGTCTGGGAACACTTGTAACATATGAAATCATTTTTAAGAGATATTCTTATCTACCATATAAAATTAATTTGTTAAACATGAGATTTAAAATAGATTCACACAAAACATAAGATTATAAAAAAAATCATAAATGTATCTGGGGACATTACTTACATAATATTTTTACCCTCACAAATACATTATAATTTGTAACCCTCACGATTACATTACAATTTGTGTAACCATCACAGCTACTCATGGAGTAACCGTATGACCGAATTCCAACTTATACATACCGAATTTATTGAAGGGAGATATGTCTGCCACCCTTCAACATAAAAAATTTCCAAGAACCAAAACATAATCATTCAACATGAATAAGCTTATAAAAGAATTTCTTTTGAATTTTGTAAAACAAAATTTTTTAAAAAGGTTATAAAAGGAATGTCCCTTATAAATATCATATAATTGAAGGGGTATTAAATAGAGTGGATGGAATATGTATATAATCTGTTATTATACATTATTAAACATAATTTAATCATAATTCATCACATAAACAATTTAAAAACCACATAAATAATTAAGTAAAAGTCCAACCTAAATAATGAAAATCTGGTTAAGATTCCCTTACCTCATGATTCAAATACTTAAAAATTGTTTAAAACTCCTGTATAATGGATATAATAGTGTTATTAATATCCTAATAAATCATATACATCTTCATAATACGTTATATGATCATTTAAATACATCATTCAACCCTTTTATTTTTAGTTTTTTTGTTCCTTACATTGTTTTCAGTGGGTTCTTTACATGATTTCTGTGATTGGGTCATGATTAATGTTCTTTTCAATTTGTAGTGAGACAGTAGAATTTGAATGGAAGGGTATTTAAAAATTTCAAGAATCCATAAATTATACCATTCATAAATTTTAATTCTGAAATGATGACGATTCCAAATTTAAAACATTAATGATGTTCGTTTAGATAATTTTAGTTGTTCTTTGATAGTAACGACCTCATTTTTTTATAAATTAAAACAATGTTTAAAAAAAATTATAGAAATATGGATGAGACATAAAACATATATAATAACATGTTCCAACCATAATATTAGTTTCATGTCTAGAATTTAAAGAACTAATGAAAATTTAAATCACATCATCCACGATGTCGGTAATTCGACACACCAAGAACAGGGTTTTTAATTCCTTGAATAAGTTGGATATGAGAAGAAGAATGATGATTAATTTTTTGTTAAAATAAGAAAATAATGAATATACACGATTTATTGAGAATTCATGGCTTTTCGATAAGAGGAGATGACGAAATAAAAAATAAAGATAATGTAATATCGATATAAAAGAAATGTTGAGAAATTCCTTATGAAAATTCAGCTTCCAAACAACATCACTTAAAATTTGACAAAATATTTTGATGTGGGAAAAGTTTTATCTCATAATTGTTATATAATATGGGAACTAATGGGAATATGGATTGGAATTTTCCAACATACTCCAAAGGTAATGAAAAATAATAACATAAAATGAAAGAATAAAATGAAAATATAAGAGGACATTTACCTCATGATCTCTTTTCCATGACATCCTTATTAAGGCCTTTGGTTTTGACCTTTTGATGAGAACATAAAATCTATGGAATGTGGAAGTGACTTTTAAGGATTTTTTGGTTGAACTAAGGTATGGATCAAGGCATTATAAGTGTTGGAGGAAGAGGGGAATTACGGTGGTATTTTTAAGTAGCGGAGAGCGGGTATGTTTCATTATTATTAACATTATTGTAACATTTTTCTCATTCCTATGAATAATCTCTATATTGTGACCCCAAATAGGGATAATCTCATGAGATATAGAACCATGTTCCCTTAAATCGCTTATAATGTCATAAATTTGGTATTTTACTGATAATTTGAATATACATTATTTTACTATATTTTACTATTCATCAAAAATTCAAGAATTTACGAAAATCCAAAAAATTTACCCTTACCATTTTTAAACTTATAGATATCAAAAATTAATTCCAATATAGGAAAATAATTTTCTAAATATCATTAATTTAATTTATTTAAAAAATCATAGTTAATTCAAAAATTAATAAATTAAATAAGTATAACTGCTTTTATATCACATTGATAAATTAACCACGATATCATTATCGTAAAGCCTTAAGAAAATAAAATAATAATAAAATTTACTATGAACTATGGCCATATAACAATTTATATTAATATCCATATGGGTATGCCACTATTCAACAAAAACCCAATTTGGTTCTCTCAGAATCCAAATAACATTATAAAAAAAATTATAGATGACCATTTTTGAATCATTCAAAACATAGAAGTGGAAAAATTATTTTTAATGGATAGTTGTAAATATCTACATTAAATAATTTTTCATGAATTTCAAATTATTTTTAAAATCATAGTGTGTTACATTAACCATATCTTCTAGAAATTACATCCTCACAATTTTTTTTACTTATTAAACAAGTGAGGGTACCTTTATCTAATATCATTTTAAAACTCCCATGTTGCTTATCTACCATGTGGTTTATACTCAAAACCTTTACCTGGTGGATTACCTTATTCTACAATAAATGTTCCCTTTGATCAATTATCTGAACTTGTTTCTCTTGATTAGAATGGTTCTCTTCCAGCGGAACTACATTGGGGCTCAAAACATGAGTTGAATCTGGAACATACTTTGTCAACATTAAAGAATGAAAAACATTTTGTAGCTAAGAAAAAATTGAAGGAAAATATACTCGATATTCAACTGTTCCAACTTTCACTAAGATTCCAAAAGGACCGAAGAACTGCAAACATAGCTTTCCTTTACAACCAAAATGCATCACAGTTTTCCACGGAGAGATTTTTAGGAAAACATGGTCACCTACCTCGAATGAGATATCTTTCCTTATGTTTTCTATATGATTATTTGGTCTACTCTGAGATTTCCTCATGTATTTCTACATCATCATCATCTCACAACCACATACTCTAGTAATTGAAGCCCCATCAACATTCTTTCACTAACTTCATCTGAAAATTCTAGAATCTGACACCACATTCCATACAATTCCTCCAAAGCTGCCTTCTGTATACCAGAAAAAAATTGTTATTATAACAAAACTCAACTAATTAATGATTGTTATCCCAAATTCTATGGTATACCATTGAACATGATCAAATAATATCCTCCAAAGTCAAAATCAGTCGTTCTGACTTCTCAACTGATTGAGGATGTAAAGCAATACTGAAATTTTATTATGTGCCCAATAAATTCTAATGTCCCTTCCAAAAGTTAAAAGTGAACATGGGATCCTGGTAAGATTCAATGGAAAGAGGAAATCCATATTGCCTAAAAATATCTTTGAGGTACAGTTGAGAAAACTGGTCTAATGTCATTGTATCTCGAATAGAATGCAACTGTATATATTTTTTCAGTTGATCAATAACAACCACAATCTCAATGTTTCCTTGAGATGTCTTAGGTATTCTATCCACAAATCCCATGGATACATTATCCAAATTCCACTTTGGCACTGGAAAAGTCTGAAGCATCCCCTTCAGTACCTGTTGTTCTTCTTTAACCTATTGACATGTCATACATTTAATGGTAAAATTAGCAATACCTCTTTTCACTCATCCAACTAATAATAATCCCAATGAACTATGTACATCTTATTACTTCCAGGATTAATTGAAAATGGATAACTATGAGCTTCAAACAAGAATACTTTGTTGAACTGTGAATCCAAAGGTGCACACAACCTTGTACTAAATAATAAAACATAATAATTATCAACGTTAAATTCTGGAAACTTAATCATTTTAACAAATTGTTCCATTTTATGTAGCTCATGGTCTTCCACCAATGCTTGCTTAATTATGTTTGATAAAAAACATAGTTATTTCTTGCACCAACAACTTCTAAGCCAAAATTCATTAAAAATTTAATCAAGGGACCATGTTCCAAATGTAACATGGTTAATGATTCATGGTGTTTCTAACTCAAGCCATATACCCCATTTTTTACTTTTCCATGATGAGAATTAATAATGAAATCATAATCCTTTATCTATTAAAGCCATATTCTCTACCTTATGTTTAATTACTTTTGAGAGAATATATACTTCATACCTTAATGGTCATTATATATTTATTACATTTGGCTCTGTATAAATGATGCCTCTAAATTTTCAAAGAAAAAAATAGAGTTTCCAATTCTAAATAATGTGTGGGATAATTTATCTCATGAGGATTTAGTTTTCATGATGAATATGAAATTACCCTATCATTCTATATCAGAACACAACCAAGTCCCTTCAATGAAGCATCATTGTAGATGACAAACTCCCCATTTCGGGAACGTAAGTCCAAAATTGGATCATTCACTAATCTCTTCTCCAGTTCCTGAAAAAACTGTCACATTCTTTTGTCCAAATAAATTTTACCCCTTTTCGTGTTATCTTATTCATCGAGCTAGATAATCGGGAAAAATTCTTAACAATCCATTGGTAATAACCTAATAATCCAATAAAACTATGAATCTATGTAACATTAGTGGGTCTTGTCAATTCATAAACTGTTCTTTTTTGGCAGGATCAACAATTATTCCATCCTTATTTACAATGAGCCTAAGAAAAGAAATCTGTTGCAACAAAAAAAATCATAGTTTCATAATTTTCCAAACAATTTCATTTCCTTTAAGGTTAGTAAAAAAATACATACATGTTTTTCATTCTCTTAGTTACTCTTTGAAAATAATATAATGTAATCAATAAATGAAAAAAAAACTTATCCAAGATCTCATGAAATATTCTATTCATAATATTCATGAATAAATAAGGTTAATTAGTTAACCCAAAAGGCATAACAATAATTTTATAATTCCTATATATATTACAAAAAGATATTTTTGAGATGTCATCCTTTATAACTTTCAGTTTTTGGAATCTAGATCTAAATTAAATCTTTTGGAAGTACTCAGCTCCATATAGCTATTCAAACAAGTCATCGATATGGGGAAAATGATACTTGTTTTTAAAAGTGATGTTATTCAAAGAACTATAATCAATGTAAAGACTCATGGAAACATTATTATTTTTAAGGAAAACAACAGGATCACCCCATAGTGTAGTTCTAGGACGAATGAAGCCTTTATCATGAAAATCTCGCAACTGATTTTGCACATCAATAAGTTCAATTTGATCCATTTTGTATGGGGGTTTTGAAATTGGATTGACATTTAGAAGTATGTTAATTGTGAATTCAACTTCCCAATTAGGTATGACACTGGGTAACTCATCTGGAAAAACATCAACCTATTCATTTACCACTGGCACATCATTAATATGAACAGATCCCTTGTATTATAAAAAATGAGAAATATACATTTCCTTTCTATATTTCAACATTTTTCATATTCTTCATATGTTACCAATTGTATGTGATTATTCTTGTATAAAAACTGAAACTATTTCTGAAAAACAACTTCTTTAGAACCATAGTAAATCTTATCATGATAAAAAGAAATCCAATCCATCCCCTGAATAATATCAAACTATACTAAGGAAAAAACAATGTTTTTAGGTGAAGTCTTTCATTTAACACAATATAAATAATATTTTTATTCATATTTTCTATAATATTTCCCCATTGATTTTTAATAACATTTTCCGGTCTCATTTTTTGATGAGATATTTCAAATTTTCCTGAAAATTTTTTAGAGATGAAGGAATGTGTCGAACCCATATCAAAAAAACCTTTAGAAAAATCTGAATAATCAAACCATGTACCTGATAAAAATTCATTGGATGGCTCAACATCTGTTGATGTAGTCATAAAAGAACTCCCTACACCTTTCTTCTTATAGACTGCATTCTTTACATCATTGGGATATCTCTTTGGTCAAGAATTTGAAAAGTAACCAATCATGAAACAATTAAAACACCTAATAGTATTCTTATCATGATTACTCTTAGGTTCATTTGTACAACAATATCGGGCCATATTTCCATAATTACAATTTATAAAATAAGTACTAGTGTTTGTAAGATATTCCCCAGGGGTTTTCTTACCACACTTTTCACAAACTAGAAACTAGATTTTCTTACCATCATATTTTTTTGTGGATCCTTACACATCACTTGCCATCTGGTCTTCTTCTTCTCCTTGTTTCCAAAATACAAATGATCATAAGAAAACTCCTTCTCTACCCACTCAGCATATCATCAAGTTTCTCATAACTTTTTAATTCATGGGAAGAAAATTCCCTTCGATACCTTGGATTTTGTTCTGAGTAAAAGATGTTTATTTTTCAATCAAGATTCAGAATATGATTTGGATCATACATCGCTAGTTGGGAGACATTCACTTCATAGAAAAATACTGAATCGTACTCATTTTTCTTAAATTCAAGGAATTGATTCTCCATCATATGTCGCACCACATTCGGAAATATTTTTCAAGGAAAAGAATTTTAAATTCATCCCACTGTAAGACATCAAAATCCTCTTTATCCCTTATTTTCCTTACCATTGACCACCATGGATAATATTAAACATCAAAATGATAAATGGAAATACTTACCTTTTGATTATCTAAACAACCTATAATATCGAATATCATTTCAATGGATTTATTCCATCCTTCAGCCGCTACTGTGTCAGAAGATCCATTAAAAGAAGGACTGTGTTGGTCTCACAAAATATTAAAATTTAGCTATGTTACATTATGGTACCACATTTTTTTTCACTTGCATGGATGAAACCACCATTTACTTCCTGTTTTAGCTGATCCATTACTATCACAAATAGATTGGTTCCAATCTCTACCATTCTAGTCTACAAAATTTGAAGGTTGTCATTCAGTCAGTGCCTATCCTCTTTAGTTTCATTGTTTCTTCTATGGAAAACAATTCTGAACAAACATATAATAGTCTATGTAAAATGGTAATAATTAAATTAAACAAAAATTATAATTAATCAAAGAGTAAAAACCATTTGAGGTAATCATTTAATATCTTTCTAACCCCTAATTTTATCTAAACCATCACATGATACCAACAATAAAGGCTAGACTTTTTTACATTACATAATATTGAATTTGGTCAAGAAATAACTTCCTTTATCATTGATGATATTTTAATATCTATATATTTATAGAATTTGGAAATAATAAATTCATAAAATAACGCCTTATTACCTAGTGAATACCACAAAGCAATATTCATTTCTGGGAAAATATAAAACATTTCAAAATGAAACATGATTAATTTGACTAATCATCAAAAATTTAAAATGTCTTCCATTTTGTAATAAAAATAATAATAAATAAGGAAAATCATTTAAAAACATGGGATGAGAACAGAAGTTTAGTAATGGATATGAAAAGAACGAAAGAACATATTAGTCCCTAAGAACTTTTAAAGTATGAAATCATTTTCAAAAGACATAATTGTCACCCGTATAAACATATTTTGTGATAAATGAGATTTGACCATGATCCACCCAAAACATAATAACATAAATAAAATCATAAAGGTATCTTGAAAAATTACTAACATAATACTATAACCCTTAGAGCTACCTTATAATTTTTAACCCTCATGGATACCTAACAATTTGTGAAACTATAATAGTTACACACGGAGTAACCATATGACCGACCTCCAAATTATACATACCCAATGAATTTAAGGGAGATATAAGTCCAACCATTTATCATAAAAAATTCCCATCAATTAGATCATAATCATACAACATGAATAATTTTATAAAAAAATTCTTTTGAATTTTGTAAAAGAAAATTTTAAAATAGGTTTTAAAAGGAATGTCCCATATAAATATCACATAATTGAATGGGTATTTAATAGAATTGATGGAATATTTATATAATCTCTAAATATACATAATAAATATAATTTAATCATAATTAATGATAGAAACTATTTAACACCACATAAAAAATTTAGTATAAGGAAAAACTAATGAAGAGAAATCGGGTTAACAATTCCCTTTCCTCAGGCTTGTCATAATTCAAAATTATTTAAGCATCTTGTACACCAGATAATGGAGTGTTACTAATAAATTACAGTTTCATATACATCTTTATATTAACATATATTATTATTTAATTATATCATTTAACCTTTTAATTGTTGGTATCTTGTTCTTTTCATTGCTTTGGTAGTTTTCTTCTCATGTTTTCCATGATCGGTTCATGATAAAAGTTCTTGTCGATTGAGAGTGAGACTCTATGAATTGGAATGGAGTGATATTTATATATTTTTGAATCAGTAAATTATACCATATAATAATTTTAATTCTGAAATGACAATGATTCTTAAATTAAGACATTAATGATGTTCATTTAGATCATTTTAGTGGTTCGTTGATAATAACAACCTCATTTTGTTTTATAATTTTATACCATGAGTAAACAAAATCCTGAACCATGGGTGTCACATAATAAATATATTATAACTTGGTTCAACCGTAATTTTTTTTTCACAACTATCCCATATAGAATTGAAGCAAATTAAAATCACATCGTCTACGATATCAGTAATTTGATACATCACAGACAATGTTTTCAATTCCACAAATAAGTGGGAGAGTAGAAGAAGTATGATGATTAATTTTCCATAAAAATGAGAATGTCCAGAATATCCATTATTTTTTAGCTTTTAGGACTATTGGATAAGATGATGCAAAGAAATAAAATTAGAATAACAGAATCCCAAAATAAAAGAAATGTTGAGAAATACCTTACGAAAATTCGGCAGCCTAACGATATCACTAAAAATATCAAAAAATAAATTAATGAGATAAGAGGGGTATCTCATCATTATTAAATAATATGGGATGTAAGGAGAATATTTAATGGATTATGCCAACATAATCCAAATGTAATGAAAAAGAATAACATAATATTGGATAAAATAAATAAAATAAAATAGGTTGTTAACTTCATGATCTCTTCTCTTTGAGATCTGTATTAAGGACTTTGGTTTTGACCATTAGGTGATAAAAGAAACATAGGATGTGGGTAAAATGCTTGGGAGTTGTTTTGGTAGAACTTACATAATGAAAAATGCTTGAGATATGTGGTAGGAAGAGGGGAATGATGGTGGTATTTACGTTGGAGGTGAGAGGGTATTTTTCATTATTTTAATCAGTGTTATAATATTGTTCCTCAAGACTGTGAATAATATCAATTCATGTGACCCAAAAAAATGAATAATAGAATTTTAGTTCGAACAAGGTGGCCTTACATCACTTATGATGTCATAAATATTGTATTTTACTGATAATTTTAATATACACCATTTTACTATATTTCACTATTCAACGAAAATTCATGAATTTCATAAAATACCAAAAAATAACCCTTACCATATTTCGATGTGTAGAATTCCAAAATGAAGTCCATTTTCTTAAAATAATATTCTAAATATATTTAATCTAAATTTTAAATAAAATCATAATTAATTAAAAAATTAATAATTTAAAAAACAATAATTTCTTGTATATCCCATTGCAAAGATAACCAAGATTTCATTATCTTAAAGCCTTAAGAAAATAATATTATATTAAAATTTACGATTCATTAGGGCGGTATTAATATTAATATTGATATTAATAATGGTATATAACTATTCACAAAAAAACACAAGTTGGTTCCATAAGACCCCAAATACCTTACTGAACAAAATTGTAGATGACTGTTTTTTGAAATTCAAAACATAGAAGTGGAAAAATTATTTTTAATGGACCGCTGAAAATATCTACTTAAAATAGTGTTTCGTGGATTTGAAATTATTTTTAAAACCATGGGGTGTTACAAACACTCTTGTTGATGTTTTTTTAAAAAAAGTGGAATTAATAATGATCCTCTTCTTTAAATTTTAAGAATAAGTCGAAAATATAAACTAATGGAGGTAGTTCTGAGGAAATATATTACATGTGAATTGGGGAAATAATTTTTCTGGTATATTTTCATGATTAATATAGTAGGATAATCTATTGAAAGTATGAAAAAACACCATCAACTACATATAACTATACCTAAACATCATTGCAAAAGGCTAGAATATTTCAAATAATTTTCAACTCATTAGATTGAACAGTGAGGGATGTCAAAGTAATAATAATTATTCTGGTGGTATTTAGTGAGACCTTATCAATAGCATATAACCACAATAGTTAATGGGGCCAAACCCAAGGAACAACTACAGTTCATTTTTTTCTTATACATGGAAAAAAAATTTAGGATAACGAGGTAAAATAGTTTTTCAAATATTCACAATATATGTATAAAATATATATTTTTAGGGGGTATTTAATTGTTCATTATAATCTTATTAATAGGCTAGAAGGCTTAGATAAGTATAAAAATTAATCATTGACACTTATTCACCCCCACTCATAGGGTGTGATGGGATGTGGATCTAACTAGTGGAAATATGGTGTATAATTTGTTTGATGAATTTATCTATAATAATTAAGTTTCATATTGAATTCCATTAATACTATATGAATTTAATATTTTGATGGTGGAAAAATAGTATGTAATCTATAACATTATATAATACTCAAACATATTTATAATATAATAATCGATGATTATTCTTACAATATATAAAGATCTATTACTCAATCATTTATGTCTAGTTCCATTAAAACTTAAAAATAGAAAAACCGAATCATAAGTGAACTACATCATCTACCACTATGTTCCCTAAAACTAGAACTCTTCATTGAAACATCATATATAATAAATATCATAATAACCTTGTGAAAGGGAACATAAGAAATTGTGTGTCAAGATTTACAATTTGTCTAAACAAGTTATATATCAGTATTACATGAGCATATGTTTCAGATAACATGATAATAATATTCAAATTTCATACCCAATAAATCACACATCATCATTTTGTGAAGTGACATAAATAATGGTAGTTTATATTACATGAATCATTATAGAATCATAAAAAATTATTCCTGAGATCATAATATTGGGATATGAAATAATATTTTTGAATACACCTAATCAATGAAAATTATTCCCTTTGTAGCCATGGATCATGACCAAAACAATCATAGTAAAATAGGTTCACTCCAAAAACCATCATTTTAGTTATGGTTCACTACCATGATTGTAATATTGTATTGGTTTCAGCTCGTAAATCATCATAGTTATCAAGTATTAATCCTATGATTACCAAAGTTAACAATATCAATTACAATACATAGTTCACTGCACATTTCTACCAGATTTATCTCATAGGATATTTATAACATACCAATGAAATTTTGGTAGATATAGGTCCCACCCATAATATAATACAATCATTTTTTGAAAAAAAAATATCATAAACCATGAATCATATCATTTCCTATGAAAAGAAGTGGATTTCATAAAAGTTTAACCATTTTATCATACCATAAACCTATGGAAAATGACCATGCATCATAAAAATATTTCCATCATAAATATAAACCATCTAGTTAAATAAGATGGATTGTATCATTGAATCATAACTCTAGTAAATCTTATGTAACAATAAATCATGAAATCTTATATTGAACATGATTTTAAAATGTCACCAAGAATATTTATTTATAAAATATCATTTTTGGATTCAAAAAACCATTTTGAAATATTAAAATTTCACAAATATTAATGAAATAATATTAATTTAAAATATATTTGAAAACATATAATGATTATTAAATCATTTAGATATAATGATATTATATAATAATCATCATGTTGTACACAGTAAAATGAATATTTCTTTCACCTTATTGTTAACAAAATAAAAAAGGTCTATATTTAAAACTAAAGTATATTCTTTTAAATATACATATTAAAAAGTCAAACATGGGTAATAACATCATCAAACAAACATTATATAATATTATAAAATTTCATTTATATTTTTAGAATACATGGACATGGAAATAAAATGATTTCCTCTAAAGAGAAAAATGATTATTATTTTTCTATAAAAATTTGACTCTTTAGATATTAATTATAGGAAAAAATAAATGAAAACATGTATATTAAACAAATAACCATAGGTAAATTAAATTAGAAGGTTAATGAGAAATATATCAAATTATTAAATCATTAGGAATATAAACATAATAAATCATGATAAACAACTATATTATAATATAAAAAATTTACACATCTCCAAATTTGTAATAAAAACCTGTGGACAGAGTAAACATAGATTTATATTTAATTATTTATAAAATTAATTAAAATAAACATTCTATACATTAGTTTCTAGTATAAAAAATACAAAAAATAAGCAAGTGGTGATATTCTATTGTTCCTCAAATAGAAAATGTGAGATGGAATTCCCTTTTTGTATGTCTCAACTTTATTGATACACTTTAAACCTTGCTCGTCTTCAAAAAATATCATTAGGTTTTCCATAGGAATATATATGTAGAAAGATTACTAATCGAAAAATAGAATATATGAACTATTGAGGTAATTATGGATGAGATTTATGAATATCTTGAATAGAATAAAATGTTATGTATATGTTCGGTGGAGAGGAGTGGGGGTTCCCTTTTATAAATAGTGGAGTGAACACATATGGATTTTTTGACAATAAAATGTGATTCAGGGATTAAAAACGAACTAAATGACTCCAAAACTACATAATATAGTTCCATATACTGTTTAATATTGATATATTTCCATCCAATATGGATTGAAAATTTCATTTGGAAATATTAACACTTATATTTTTAGTTTACCCTCAAATAAACCTGTTTTAATTTATTTGTGGTCTTTAGTTATTAATACTTTTATTATTATTTTAGAAAATAGACCATATTGAAAATAACATATAATATAACGTATTAATATTTTTAAATTTTAATAAATATTTCTAAATTCTATTCAATTAAGTGGAATTATTTAATATAAAATTAAACCCAATGAAGCGTAGAAAAATATGTTTTCCAAAGAGAAACTTCTCATAAGTGAAAATGTTTTGATTTCTAAATTCATTATTATATGGATTAAATGAAGTAAATTGGATTTATAATAAATTTACTTTATTTGTAATACATTAAATCATTTAGAATTAAAATAAAATATATTAATCAATTTAAAATAAATGTATTTTCTTAACAAAAATTTATTTTTTTAATATTAATTAAAAAATTAATCTTTTCAAAAAAATACACAAATTTTACCTATGATAAAATAAAAATTTTGATTAAAATTTTCTTTTTATGTGTTAAATTATTTTTATAAAATTCAAGATACATTGTGTTTATATTTTATTAAAAAAATAAATAAATAAAATTTATGGGGAAATTGAATTTTCATGACATATAATGACTTTAAAAAAATGTTTTTATATTTTCTCATATTCTATTTCTGTAAACCATTGATAATATTTTAAATAATTATTATTCATATTCATACATCTATTCTTAATTTATAGGTTATAATGATATCATGAAAATAATATTATTTATGTTATATCATTGTTCATTAAAATTATGTTTTGCGTGTAATGAATAAAATTAATGAAATTAATGAAATTATATAAAACTTATTTTTATTCAAATAATATCAATTTGGTACATTAAAAAATGATTATTATTAATATTTATATCAAAATTACATCACTATGATAGAAAAAATTAAGAATATTTCAACCTTATTATATTCCCAGTTTCACATCTACTTTCCATGAGTTGGTTGAATCTTAATAAATCATTAACCAAGTTAGTGGTATTGTTTCATTGAATTTTCACTCTATAATACCTAATATCAATGAAAACCACTTTAAATGATATATCATGAACAATCGTTATGATATTTTTAAAATATTTTGATTGATCTAGTTTATATATATTAAACAGAGATACATGGAACACACTATAGACTCGAAAAAGGTTCGGTTGATGAAAAAAATAAGTTACCATCCATACACTTTTATGAATATTAAATTGGAATATGAACCTATGGATAATAATTACTTTGTCCACAAATGTTATAAGATTCAACCATGCAGATATTCATTGTAGACACATCTCACAATCAAAATATTATTTATCACGCTGATGGTTGCCACAATAATTTTCTATCGAAACATATTTGTAATGAGGTTTAGTAGTATGGTTTGGACTTTCTACGCAATCTAATCACCTAGAAAATTTAACAATAGACTTTGATCTCAAATTTATCCCATCATATTATAGATCTACAATTATTTACATATAGGACTTCATAAGGAGAAATAGGAATTATTAACCAAAAAGTTTTTTTCTATGAAAAATCAACTAGTTGGATCTATTGATCATAACTACACATTAAATCAATTAATCAATATCTATGAATATCCTTTAGTATTTTACTTGTTCACTCAGATTTACCACAAATCTGAGGATGACACTCTATTTTGAAACTAAATACCAAGCCTAAATCCTACATATAAAATAGCTAGAACAACGAGGAAGACCTCTTATCCTAATCAAACATAAAATAATTTGGTGCTCTATGAAACCATAAGATGTATATTATTTATATCATGTAAATTTTATCCTCATAAAATAATTATTTGATAATGATTAAGTGTGTTGAATTCAAATGGAAATCAATTATAACTCGTATATCAATGATAACATTTGATATTTTGGGGAGTCTAATGACTAAACCAATAGTGACTCAATTCAATTTATATTTTGGTATAAAAAATGGTTTTAACTTCATATTATAATTTTTTAAAGCCGTCACATTCTAGGAAACAATTTTACCAGATACAAACTCTGTAATATTTATCTTCATTAAAACCATCTTGAGATTCTCTTTGAAAACACTAACCATCTACTTACTTCTAGTTCTAATAGAGAGTGATGAATTATTCTCCTCTTATAACAGCTCTATCGAATCTCGAATGGATGGAACACATACCACGTTCATGAATCTTAATATTATATCACAATCATGCTTGAATGAGGAAACCCAGATCACCTTATTTTTTAGCTCAATATCGATATTATATTCCCTGTTATTCTTCAGTTTGATAGATTGTTTAATGATTATTAGAAAAATGTATGATTTTCTAAATTCATTGATGAAAATAAAATTGATCCATTGAAAATATAGATAAATTTCTTCATTTGTGATCATAATCATAGATAATATAGGATGATCCAATCAAATAAATTCATCAAACACCATGTTTTCTTTCTCAAGGTGCTAATTAATTAATAATTATTAATCATTAATTACCTCAAAATATCTTATCTGGCAAATGCAAAACTATTTATATGGGAATATGTACATTAAAAAATGATTATTTGTATATATATCTCAGGTCTCTCCATAAATATAATAAAACTATATAATTAAGATAATAATTATTGTATATAATTTCAAATCATGAGTTGGGTAATTTTTATCATGATCTATAAATTTTTACAAGGAATAATATACAACTATCATATCACACTAAATAAAACAACATTGTAATGTATTCTATTCATCACTATATATTAAAAATAATATATGTACTATAGAGTAATTTAAGCCCAATATTATTTATTAACCATTACTTTAGTTCCATGAAATATTCCTCAAATTTATTTTTCCTATGGAACATTGATCCCTTTTGTGTCATAATTGTTAGTAGATTGAATTGTAATGATAAATTTCTGAAATAAATTTCAATTTGTAATTAAAAAAACCAAATAATCCTTTGGATGTTAATTACATTAGACGATTTGAGGAAATGGTCACTTAGATCAATCTATGATGGATCCACCGATATATCCTTTATTTAGATTATACAACCTAATAAGGAATCATTTTACAGATAAAATTCACACTCGGTATATTTATATTAAAAATTATCCTTCATCAAGGTAGTCATATAATTTATCCAGTGATCTTAATTCCCTTCCTATCTATTTTAATATCTTAGAATACACTACTTAAAAAGTACCCGAAACTGATCAAGGTGAATTCATGATACTCTTTTTCTTAAATCCAAGAATATATCATGGAAATTAGAGAAACAAAATCGAATCACTATATATTAATAGTCCCCAAACCTTGTAGGGAATAGTTTCTTGAGTATTTAATCATTATTTTCCATCAATTTATGAGATATAAAATAATGTTCAATATTGGGAAATTAATGAAATCAGGGTAGTTGGTCAAATACAAAATCTATATGGGTTGGGGATACAAGTTCGTGATGGTGATATATTTCATTCCTTGATAATAAATTTAGACATCAATTGATCAATATTTGTTCATAAAATTAATAATGGGTCCTCCCCATGTTGAAAAACATGGTTTAATGAATCCCTTTTAAATAATATCATGGAGTTAATTTTTCAACTATTTTAACCCAATTAGGTCCATTTTATATTGTTTTTTTTGAAATAGACATAGAACCCAGTAAGAGTTTTCTTGAGAACTAAAATTAACAATGTTATGGGTTAGTATGAATATATTCAAAAAATACATTAACTAATTCTTCTAAATTATGAATATCATCGATGTTGAATTTGTACTCCGCCAACGTTGATATCTAAACTTCCAGAATAAGAAACCAGACACATATAATGGATGTTGTTTCCAAAGATGTTAATAATTTTCTTTGCACTAATATATGATAATATGTTGGTTTAGAATATCAAATGTGACTTTTCATCCTTGAAAATTCATGTAGTATTTTAATTGAGAATTAAAATTCATGCTTTAAAAAACATAAAATTAAACCAAATGAAGAATATTGAGATTTAAAGAAATTGTATTATTGGGAAGTGATCATCAAAACATTAGCTGTTTTCAGTAATCATTCAACATCAAATCAATAGCTTTTAAATAAAAAATCGCGACCAAATTAATAAAATATTAAAGGGAAAGTGGAACAATAATCAAGAATGGCATTAGAATTTCTAAATTACATTGTATGTGTACCTTTCAAAACATCATTATATCACCCATCATCATAAATACTAATCATTTAAGTATTAACTCTTCCTATTTCATTAAATGGGTTTTGATGATGATCATCAGTGTTAATTTTCTAATTCAGTATGTTGTTATCAGAATGCCCATACTCCTATTATTTGAAACAATAATGTGTGGGTGGTGAAATATGGGAATATTTCTCTTTATTCACGTAAATAGATAACTATTTTCAATCAATTCTTCAATAAATTACTTGATTATTATCATTTACACACATAAAAAATACCACCCCCTATGAAATAAAATTAAATATATGTTTCCTAACTCATAATTTCCCTGTAGAAAATTCCATATTCCTTTCTTCATGATTTTATGTTTTTTACTTTGAATTCCACCATTATTTTCTTATGAGAACCTTGTGATTGATGGGTAAATCCAATCATCATTTCACCCATGGTATCAATTAGAACAATTCCCCTATAACCACTAAAGTCCCTTATAGGTAATTCCTATTGGAGAGTTATCATTAATACACTAATGAACCTACCAACCTTAATTTTTTATTGGATGTCACATTGAGATGAATACCTAAAACTTTTTAGAAATGTTTCCACATAGATACCAATTGATTCTTCAAACTTCTTATTTAACTCATGGATTTCCTTTTCTATTTTCTTGTGACGAATTCGAGGCATTTAACTCTTGATAAATATTTTTTAAAACTCATCCCACTATATTTATTTTGATACAATTATGTTGAATTTTATTATTGATTAGAATATAACCTCCAAAATGTTAAACAACCAAAATTACTTTTTCATGCACCATACACTGGATAATGGACAATATATTTTATTATACATTTATCCATATATTAACAGCCATTTTATCTGAATTTCTATTTAAGGAGGGTAGATGTATTTGCATAGGAGATTAAACTATTTTATGTTCTCTCCTCATTAAATTTAGTAGTTCAACATGACCTATTTTACCAGTTATGTATCGAGATATCATGAAATATTATATTACAACTTCTATAAAATTTCATTTCTTTGGAGGATGGATATATAATTTTCCATCACATTAGTTGTTAACAAGATTCATTTTATTTCCATCCATTGTAGAAAAACCAAAATCACAGTATGAGAAACAATACTCATAGTGTGAAACCCCATAATCCCTAAAATGATTATATTGGATATCTGAATAATGACACCTCCATTACAAATAATAACACATCTGAATTATCTGATAGAAATAATTGTAATTATATATTAAAATAATTAAGTATGCTTTATAAATAGTTTGTTATTTTTCAAAAAATATCCAACAATAGTGTAAAAATGGGTGTCCAGTAAGTCTAATTGTGGTGCTTCCTGTGTTAATCGAGTCAGATACCAATGACACCTTTTAAATGTTTTTAAAGGTAATTACATTTTTACATGTTAAGAAAAACTATAAAACTTCATATAATCATCATAAATAATTCCATTCTTTATGATATATGGAATAGAAGATTATTAAAGGGTGATTTTAGATGTTTAGTTTTTTAAAATAGGATACATGTCAAGATAATATGAGCATATATGTATGTTAAAGTGAGAATAGCATTTGAATTCCATATCATGTTTATTAGATATCATAATCACGATTCACTTCATAAAATTTGGAAATCAGTTAGACATGAACTTTAACAGAATCAATTATTTTGATCCCAATGAGTATAAAATTTTCCCAAGAGATTGCTTTATAGCATAAACATGAGCATAAATTTGTTTTTATTTAATTATCAAGGATCACAAACAAAATAATTAATAGTGTATTGTGTTACCTCCCACAATAAAAATATTAGTGAAGGTTCACTCATCATACTATATTAATGGATTTATATTACTTCCCAAACAAACATAGTAGTCATGTGTCACTCCTAAGACCATCATAGTGGAAACTTTTTCTTACTAAAATCGGTAGACATCACATTCCAACATTGTTTTTGTCTTGATTTCTCCAAAATTACCTAAAGAATTTAATAGAGATATAGATTATACCCATCAAGTTATTATTATATTTTTTCACTATCACACAATAAAACATTAATCCTATAATTACCTATAAAACAAAATAATTTTAGTAAAAAGTTCTTCATTTCAGCATACTATATCCAATAGAAATTGAATGGGATTCATAAGCATATTGTCATCATATTTATAATGAATATATGTAAATAATATGGATTTTATAATTGGATCACACCATTGGTAATGAGTATGTGATGTCAAATGATGTAATATTTGATGGAAATTTATTTTTGAATAGTGGATTGGAATATTTTTTGAGGAAAATATCATATTCAATTTTAAAAAACATTTTAAAAATATTATAATATCTTAAATATTATAGAAAATATTTAATTTTGAAGTAAACATGATAACATGGAAATTGGGATTTAAATAATTGGTGGTGAATGATGGAAGTGAATATTTTTCATGATAGGTATCTTGGAACAAGGATCCATTTAACATTTTTAGAAAGTATTCCGATGAACCTTTTTTTAAAAAAATCCAATGAATATATTTTTAAACATGTTTTGGAAAAGTAAAATATTATTAAAAACATATTTAAACATACATTGGGAAATTATAAATACATTTTTAAATCATTTTTAAAGAACATGGACATTGAATGAAATGGATTTTGAAATAAAAGTCAAATAATGTTGATTTAAAAAAAAAACATTTCCCCCGTCACATTACTTATTAAAGAGTTGAAAATGAAAAAAACTTATATTCTAAAACATTAATCATAAGGGAATACAATTGGTGAGAATATGTTTGGTGAGATTATAGTATTTCAACATTATAATAACAATTATAAACAATGATGATAAAGAATGGGTTTGCCTAATAAAATCCATTAACAAATCGGTAGATTTTAAATCACAGCCCAAATAAAAAAATGAATGCTTGACATTTAAATCCAAATAAAATTCAAAATATGTATCTCTAATCACAATTAGTGGTAGTATATACAAAAAAAATAGGACCATAAAATATTAAAGGAAAAAGTGTTTATGTCATTTTAACCAAAATGTTTTTAGTTTAGCCCCTATGTAATCACATTATTACCTTTACCATGAAAATTATATTTTATGATTTTCAAAATAAATTTTCAATGAAGTTTATTTTGGCGACACTGTATAATATTTTTTATTTTAATTCAAAATATTGATTAAATTTTTTAAAAATACACACATTTTTATGATGTTATGTAATTAAATTTTAAACTCTTATATGTGATAACTTCACAGTTTTCCGAAAATAATGTTTTCAAAAGTATAAATAGTTTCAATATCATATATCATTGTTTTATTAATTCTAATGATAGAAATTGTATGAATAATTACATTATTAAACTAAATTTACTTTAAACACAATTAAAATATATATAACTTTTTATATGATTGAAAAAAATATAGATTACCAAAATTAGTATTTTTCACTATCAATTGAAATGTGAAACTCATTAGAAAAATAAAAATTATTCATACATTTATATTTTTGATACGTATGTTTTAAATATAATCTTATTTTTTTAATTTCAATATTCTTCAATTGGAATAAATTGTGTTTATTATTTTAAACAAAACAATGAAAAACATGTTTGTTGGGGAAAAATTATTTTTAAATCATATAACAAATTTACCAAATATGATTTATTTGTTAACAAACCTATTTTAAATATATATAATTATCCTATATTATTTTAAAATGTGGTTATTACTTCTCATAAATATACATTTAATATCTAGGTCATAGTAATATATTTTCAATATAATGTTAATTAAATATCATGGTTTATAAATAAATGTTTTTGTTTGTAACCCATGATATATACAAATTCTATTACCTTAGAAAATACATTTAATGATATTTTATGTTTTTATAGAATAACATGTAGGATAAATTTTATTTTATTTTTTCAAATTTAGAATTGAATTTATATCGGTCAGGTTTGCTTCTGAATTATCTATGAATAAATGATACATATATGAACCTGATGTATATGAAAATTCAAAGAGTTAATTGGAAAAGGTTTCAGTAGAACATATATATTTCCTACTGATGGCTTTCTCAATTTGAAAACATATTTGGGGTAAAAACTAGTAATTTTAAAGGGGGATATTTTAGAGAAAGAAATTGTTGAGGCGTTGAAAGATAATTTAAAAAACATGAAAATGAGTTCAGAAAAAATGTAGATGATTTGTTAAATCATTTCATAATTTCTGATCAATCTATAAGTGGTATTCATGATTTTATATATGATAAATATTATATATAAAAATATTTAGATGAATTCCAAAAATTAATGTGAATGAGTCTACTCTGGAAAAATGTTATCCATAATAACATTATATTAATGATCTATATAGTTGTTTTGGGGCCTATTAGATGTGATGAAATCAAGATGTAACTTAAATGTACATTAGTAACAAAAATTCATATAAAAATATCAAAAAATAAACATACATGATAATGGAAATGAAGTAAAATATATTATTTAATAAATTTACCCTCTCTTTAATCATGAGAAATAATTATAGGGAAAGGAATATTTGATATAAAATATCTCATTAATTTGTTTTGATGTGTAATAGTATTTTCAAATCAAGCTAGAATTTCTAAATGATTTTATATTTTGAATAAATAATCTCATGACAAGTAAAGGACATGATGGAGGTTCACTCATTGGTGAGAACCAATGCATGCAATATCTTCTATAAATAAATAAAAATTCTTGTTCCCTTGAAATAAAAGGTTTTTAATGATGACATAAATGTAATGATAATAGAAATAATATTAGAAAATGAAAAAGACAATATGGAAATAGTGTAAAAGGGAGAAAATGACAACAAAAAATGATAAACCAATGGTTTGTTTAGACTTCATGTAAGAGTTTTATTTATGTATATTGATTTTGATATTATAGAAAAATATATTAGAAGATTTACTACCTTGTTAATAGATTCTTTTGAGTATGATTAATAGCATGATGATGAAATATATATAGTTGAAGATTTTATTGGCGAATACAAAATAAGCCATATAGATATTGTTTATGTTATTGACCATGAACTAATGACATTGTATCAAGTAAAACTAATTTAATATCTGAACATCTTCTTTAATTAATCGGAAAATATAATAGGATATTTCGATGAAGAAGTTTTCAAATTAATGTGAAGGATGATTATAAATGTCATTAAAAATGATCTAAATAAAGAGATAAAACTTATAACATTATCTTATAAGAAACTATTAAAAATATTATGATATAATAAAATTGAATTGGAATAATTTTGGAACACTATTGACTATGTTCCATTAATAAATATTGTCTTTTCTATGATGATTATAAATAAAGAGATAAGTAATCAATTATATAAAATAATGGAATAAAAATATTTACAGAAATTATGTTTTCTAATGAACGTTTCAATTACCATGAACATTCTTTCAGTTCTCATGGTTCCCAAGTCAAGCCTCAAAAAAATTGATCACCAACTAAATTCATTCAACTAGGATGCACAAGGGAAGTTCATATTTACTTGACCTCCCAGTCAATAATTTCTAATATGATAACTCATGGAGGTATCAATGTTAGGTATATTAGTGAAAAAATGTCCTCTTTTACGAGGAATCTGAAGTGGGATATCATTGAGGGTATATATCTATAGATCGGTTTAATTAATGTTAAATTTTGTAGTTGGATGAGTTATGGAAGTGGGAAATTTTTTAGTTATGGAACTCCTTGAGAGGACACATTCCTACCCCCTAAAACAACTCATGGTTGATCATTGGTAATAGAGACATAAACTTCTAGTAGTAAAACATAATGGGAGAGATCATGGTTTCCCTGGATTCCCCTCTTAAGAACTAAAATTATGGTTGGTCTTCTTCCTCCATTATAACATTAGTTTTATTATCAACACCTCACTGAAAAATTAATTTGATAATATTTTGCGGGAAGATGGTCCGGAGTAGTTCATTTTCATAGGGTCGGCATCATGACACTTCATAGAAAAGCCATATATTATGTTTGTACATGTATATCCTTTATGAGATCATGGGGATCAATATTATGTGAAAATACATCTATGAAATGTGTAACTTCTTATTTTGGAATGTTGGGAACTGATTCATCCACATGGATAAGGTTGTTAAGAGGAAATGATTCCCCATAGTTTATGTGTTTTATATCTACTTAACCCCCTTGAAAGTGTCCAATATGTACATTTTCATCCACATTGACAGGATGATGAGTATGTGGAGTGCTTTGGGTGAATTCAATGGACCCTCATATAATGAAAAGACTATGTAGGATTTCCTTTAATTCTATTTTTGATAGTCAAGCATGAATTCCCATTAAGTCAAGACCCACACAATTGTCTTTGTGGCTGACTGCTGGTCCATTTGGAATGATCATAATCATGTGAACCACAATGACTATCCATGTTATAAAAGGATGTTTTTGGTGTAGTCCAGATGGTTTATGGATTATTTTTAGGCCTCTTAAACAACTTTTTTGATTATCCCTCCCTCATATGATCCATATCCTGTGGTCTCCCTTAAGAGGCACCTATACATGCATAAATGGGTTGATGGGTGTGTTGGTCTGAACCATCCCATGGACTTAAATTAAATACATATGGTGCATGTAGGTTTGGAGAAAATCATGGAGGGGTGTGTTGTCCCTGATTACATAGGCTTGGTTCTATACACCTTTAATGTGTTCAATGTGTTGGTAAACTCCTTGTAGGAAGAATTAAAGGCTTTATTGAGTGGTCTTGATCTATTATATACGGGTTAGATCAATATGGATACAATGGATCATTCCACCAAAATAAGCTTGAGATCCCTCAAAGACACATAATCCACACCCTGATAGATTATTTACTTGGTTTATAAATTCATTGAGCTCTTACCAAACAATATTAATCTTATCAATACAGGTCATGAAGGAAACCATGGTGCCTACTTCCTGGTCTCGTCAACCACCTATAATAACGACGTTATGGATTATAACTCATTGTGGTCCCCCAATGTGGGATGTTTCAATGATATTATGGTTTATTCTCTTGGCCTCCACTTCTTCCACATATAAATCATCATAATCTCTTATTATATTTTCTATATTATGATTCATAATATAATAAAAATTTATGTTTATGTTGATAGTGGGTGATCATCCCACAAAATAGAAAATCAAAATATATTAAAATGTGTGAAAGAAAATGTTGATTTTATTTTATTTTTTGGTCATGATGTTTATTTAAAAATAAATAGGAAGGATATAACCAATTTGGCATGGGTGAAATCAGGAGTACATTAGTTATGTTAGTGAAGGGATTAATGAAAAACCTATTGAGGGAGAGTTGAAATTGAGAACATTTATTTGATTTTTAATTTGATCATAAATTTTGTCTTGTTAATAACATATTTGGATTGCCCCTAAAATAGGACCAAAAGAGAGTAAAACATTAAAATATTGAAAATAGGAAAAGAAATTACTTGTCGAAATGTATGATGAAAATAGGAACATGCATCATAGGTTAGTACATATACAACAAGAAAATAGATTCAATATCTCCAATATACTTGAAGAAACAATATTCATATCATAAAGAATTATGGGGAACACACATGTGATGAATTCCGGATAGAATAATGTTTATATAATCCCTACAAATTAAACAAAGGCCGTCAAATATTTTTGACAATGTTCACATAGATGTCTGTGGTCCCAATAAAATTCATGAACATAATAAGATTATTATTCTATAACTATGACATATAAATACAAAAAAAACTATAGGATGATAAATCAATCGGGTATTATAGGGAATATAACACACATCTATGATGGTATTCTCTACAAAAATAGTTGACTAGAAGAAGCCTAATAATGATAAATGCATTTAATAAGAAATAAATTTGAAGTGAGAAGAACCCTTTTATAAATTGTATATTAATATCTAATTTATAAGTAATTTTTATCAATGGGTATTAAATTGTATTTCATACCACATAAGGAAATTTTTCTTCCTCTCCTTGTAATTTATAGTGATATTTTTTTAATCTATTTTATAGGACATGATATCATATTTTTAGGGGAAATTTTCATAAAGGGGGTAGAATATAATGACCCAATATTTTCATTTATAAGTCATTCAATAAGGCTTTTATTTCTTATAGAATGAACTATAAAAAGTGATTTTATATGATCTATGATATATAATATAAATATTATTATTTAAATATTACCATTCCAACGATGCCATTGGATTAAAATGTATAGATTGGAATAATGTAATAATAGTATATATGTATAAATGTCATAATAATACATATTAAATAAATATTTATTATGAAAAAATAATAAATTTTGGATGATAATATTGAAATCATATTTGGATAAAAATATATATCATTTGAAAAAGACATTATTTTAATTCAAGATGGATTTGTTTACATTTTTTCCATTTCAATATTATTTTTTATAAATCTTAAAACATGAATTTTTGAAAAACAACTTTAATTATTAATTCATCATATCAAAAAAATCATTATATTATCATTTTAATTTTTTTTGTAAAAAGGTTGTTTTTTGGATGAGTATTGAATAATATTATGTTGAAAAATAATGTCAATATTATGACATAATCTTGATTCAAGAAAGAATTTAGATAATATTGAATAATATTCCTACAAGAAATAAATATATAATTTTTTAGATAAAAAATTAATTTAACAATTATAATCTAGGAAATCAATGATTACCAATATTTAAATCTATTTATTGTTTTTATTCAAAACATATATTTTTGGTTATTTTTTTCTAGTCAGCCTTTCAAACGGATCATTTATGATATTGGATGGATAAAAACTAACATAAAAATGAATTTATTAAATAATATATAATTAGTTTAATTGTAATCCAAATTATATTTGAAATGTGTATAAAATCATTTTTATCATTAAATAGGGTTTTTTTCTAAAAATGGGTTTTCATTGTATTTGGAAAACATAGATTCATAGAAACATTTACCACATATATAAATTGAATAATATTAGATGGATTCCATAATATGGATAATAATTTTCAAATTTATTCATTATATCAATTTAAATTTATTTTTCATAATCACTATCAACCAAGGTAAAAATTTATGATAGTGGTAAGGTATTAAATGTTTAACAAGTGAGTTAATATATGAGACATGGTTTAAATTATTAAAAAAACATTCTGAAAATTTATTTATTTTTTTTAGTTATAAATTAAAATTATTATATTGTAAATAAACTCAGCGTTCACGCGCCTTAATTGAAAAATACATGTAGTATAACATAATGATTCCAGTATACACAACTTTTCCACTCAGCTATCGTAAAAAAAGACACATCTTATCCTCACCCATTCACAAAACATGTTCCCTTTATCTTTTACAAGATATAAAAAATACCTCCAATAATATATTCCCCAATCAAATATTTCTATTTAAAAACAAATGACCAATCCTATATGGATAACTTTTTAATGTAAAAGAGGATATATATGGAAGAGATATAAGTCATAACTTATTTATTTCATTTTTTATTCTTTTTATATCACCATTAAATATATTAAAACCATCCAAAAATAATTAATTAATTATATTTACAATATTCCCATGTTAATATAGTTTTTATATAATATTATATCCCGCTTGTCTAACCTATGAAAATTAAATCCCCATTTTGATTATGTCTGGACCACCTCCTCTATATAGAAAAATCTATAATTTTTATTTCATACCAAACATGATAGGATGTGAAGATGGGTTTACTTAAAATGTTTTATATTTATTAAATAATTATGATTTTTAGGGTTAAATATTTTCTCCCTAGTCCCACTTATTTCCTTTCGAAAATGATAAATTGACATGGGAATACATGTTAACTACAAAAATTAGGATGTGATATGATTTTTTTTCATTTTAATATGACATAGATGGTTATAATGATGCATTTAATGATTAGTAATTAAATTTTAAAAATTATTAATGATTTTTAATATGAAAATATTATTTCATTTCATTCATTTTCTCTAATTAAATATTTGAAACCATAATTAGTCTATACTTACCGACTATTATCTCCCAAAAACAATGTGGTTAATTTTTCATGAATGCCATAAATAGATTGATATAAAATAATATTTAATGTATAAACATGATAAATATTTTAAATCTAATTTTTTAGATAGTATATCATGGATTATTTTCACTAGTTCCAACAAAATGAAGTTATTTTGGAAATTCATAGCCGAACAACCGCAATATATTGAATGCAAAACTAATAGTCTCAATATATTTATTAATAATGGAATTAAATAGTATATAATATTAAAAATAGGATAATGAAAATTGAGATGTTTATTGATCCATTATATAATTTATCTAATTTTATTATTCTAGATGTTAGCAGATGAACGCAGAAAGTCAAGACTTGTGGTTTGGTTTTTTTATCGAAATTTCTTTTCATAAGGTTATATATCATATTTATTATCTATCTTATTCAAGGAATTAGATTATATAACTCTTTTTTATTTATAATGGATTTATATATGTTTTAATAGATTCATAATTATCACACCTAATATTTTTATTGATTTATTACTATTTTAAATGCCACAATCATATTAAGGGTTTTCTATCAATGATATTTAATTATATAAGACATATTTCTGGGTGTACACCATGATTAATTTTATATGGTGTTCCAACTACCCCATTTAGAACCTATAATCATTTTTATTCTATAAATATATAATTTTTATAAATAATTACAAGACAATATCAATACTCATAGTATTTTAATATTTGTTTGATGTAATTTTTAATGGGTTTTGGATTTTAAAATGCCATAAATAGTTTTGATTAAAAACATTGAATCTATTTTTTTAATAAATATTCAGTAATATATATATTATATCAAATGACTCTAGAATATATTTAATTATACTTAATCATGTGAAGAATATTATATTCAATATTCCTCAAATTGTTTTTAAAATTGATTTTAATGGAAAAATTGTAACATCTTATTCATGTGACAATTTTGAATATCCTTCTAATGTTTTAAAATAATGGGATTTTAATATTTATCACATCAATAAATTGTCCTAAAATTATCAATGACCTTTATTGTAAATCCCCATTTCTGTTTTTCCATTATTTCTAAATAAAGAAGATTTCACAGGATTTTGAAAATTCAATATTTTAATGTGTTTGAAGATGAAAAGGATATTTCATTATATTTGAAAAATTTTATTTCAGATTCTTTTATAATTGTATTTTACTATAAAACACTTATGCTTCATTAAGGATATATTATAATTTTATAATCAATCTGTATTCTATGGATGGAATATGGTGTCTTTTTAAATACATTATCATGATATTAGTATCTTTTCAATAACATAGTCATGTTATAAAGTGGATTATTGTGGATTATATGTGTCTTATGATAATATTGTATGTCAATTAGCTTTTTTAAATATATGGATCATGGATATTATTTAAGATGATCTTTTAGGCTAATGTATCTATTTTGAAAAATATCATGATATATATAAATATCCATAGATATTTGTAATGTGACATTGTTATATAATGCATGCCAGACTTAAGTGAATGTTGGAATTAAGTGTGACTATTGATTCATTATATGTTTTATTACACTAATTACTTTAATATTAATCACTATGATATGAAATTAACTTCTATATTCCTTCTTTCAGTTCTAATAGTTCATATGAAATTTTTTTTAACAAGGATCATTACTTTATAGTCATATTCTTCGATTATTATATTAATCCAAGAGTCCATGACTCATCTTTATCGATACATGTTTTTTGGTATAAATTATCTAATTTCATACTTATAAACTCTTCTTATTTTCTGGTAGCAGCTTTCTCATATTTTTCTCACTAATAATATTTTATTGTTAATGTATATATTTAAAATTAATGAGTATTTTACCTCACTTTTCTAATGAAATATTTTCACCTAGTTATAATTATTAATGTTATGAATAACATATTAAGAATAGTTTCATGTATAAATAATTATATGAGATATTTGGATGATTTATCATTGAAAAATAATTTTTTTATAGTGAAAAAAGCTCTCATTTGGCAAGAATTACATGGGATTAATTACATAATGTTTTTTTTCATAGATATATAAATCATTATTCGAAAATGTTAAAGGGTATATACGTAATTTAATATTTTATTTTTATATTTGAATTTTTTGTTTCATTAATTAATTTTTTTTCAATTCCATTCATGGTTAGATTTTAAAAGATTATAAATTTAACACCAACTCTTGTTGTTTGGTTATATGTTATTATACATCACGCATCATGTTAGTCTGAATAACTCAAATGAGGAATTTTATTTTTCTAGAAATCTACTTCATGAAATCAAGATTGGATTTGTATAAATACATAAAATATTTTGTAGAATATTTTATTTACGCACATATCATTTTTCAAAAACTAAAGCAAATTAATTATTTCCAAAACATTCAATAATACTTTTAGAGGAAAAATATAGAATAACTATACATAATGAATGTTTATTTTATTTGAACTCACACATTTTCAATTCCTCACAAATATGAAACAATATTTATTGATGCATAATTATAGATAACAACTCCTTGGTTGGTCATAAATTTAATAGAAACATCATTTTCAAATTTTAAAATATGTCCTCACATTAAATGAAAATAACTACATCACAAAATATATCACCATTTTTTCGATTACAATATAAAATTTTTTATTTGTCTGAAACACATACTGAATCTAATGACATTATACATCTTCCTTTGATATTAATGAAAATAAATTGAGAAATTTCTATCACCCCTTTTATTCATTATATTTACGCTTCTCCTCTATTCATTTGAAATGAAAATCACTAACTCCAATAAATGAATAATTTTTCGGATCATTGAAAAATAATTAAAATGAGATACTATGGAAATATATACTAACATTTATATCATTTTCCAATGTATTATTTATATCTAAAATTTTCATTCATATTCCTTTGAAATAAATTAATGGGTTATTGATAGTAAAAAATAAAACATGTTAATCTATTATTCTATGATTTCTTATTGTCCTTAATTTATAATAAATAGGGAAAAATAATTTTCTATTCTCACCTACATTTTTATATACATAACATTGTTACTATTTAAATATTCTTTCATCTCCCATGAAATCAATTATAAGGGTCCTTCAATTTCTAGTTATATCATCAATTTTTTCACAATGATTCCATTTATGAAATTTAATCTCCGAAACAACTCCCAAAAATTTCAACCATCTCATATATTTCTTATGAGCGAACTAACCATTTGGAAACAGTTCATAAAATGACTTATATCTATTCAACGATTCAACATGGTATATAAAAACGATCTTATATTTGTATGAACATTGCTTTTAACTTCACTAAAATTCTCCTATAAGATTCAATGAGCCATAGATTTTAGATTATACAATCGAACACCCTTATAAATTGAATGAAATTATGAAAAACCCATTGCTGATTATTTTTTTATTCATCCACCATATGTCTTTTCATAGATGATGATTATGGTAGTATTGCTATATTTAGATAAAACAATTCCCTAAACATAATATCTCTATTAAATAATAAACAAATCGAATATTTAGTATGGTATTCACCTAACCATATAGACTTTTAATATCTAATGAACTATTTTATTATATTATATTTTATATCATTTAAAATACACCATTCATATAATTTTTTTAAGCATTTACATTTAGAAGTATTTTCCATCATTATGGACTAATATAAATTTAGTAAAACATCATCTGATCACCAACATATAAGTAGTATTCCAAAAAAATTACCATATGTCTTATTCTTGAACACATATACTATAAATCAATATACCTCAAGAAACTATGTGAACTGGTACAGTAGATATAATAATTTTATATAATTTACTGATTCAAACTACAAATTTTTATGTATTAAACTCATGGTTATTCCCACCTCACACCATAAATAAATGAATAATAATTTCAAAACTTAAATTAATGTGATAAGGTTATCATACATTTACCATAAGGTGAGGATGATTATTTTTGTATAGGGACCTTATATATGTCATTATCTGTCTATTTATAATACATATTGATGTCAAAATTATATTATGATAGAATTAAAATTGTCATAATTTTCTATCATCACAATTTCTTTATGGCCATCCTTCTATTTAGAATACATTAACTTCATCTCCCAATCACCATCATCTAGAAAATGTATAAAATGTACATCAACACATAGAAAAATAATACCCTCTAGTTTTTTCTATTTCATTAACTATTTTTTCAAGACAACCTCATCTTCGAGTTACAAGACCTTTTACCTTCAAGATTCTAGTTTAGAATTCATGTCCTCGATGGGAATCATAAATTATGACACATCATATTATGAAAGAAATGATATCAATTCTAGTATTAAAATGTGTTCACTTATCACTATATTAATCCAAATATTGTGAATATTTAAGATCAAATAAAATTGGGTTAGGTTTTGAATCTCTTTAACATATTATGCCTTCTAAGAAGATTGACTATTCTTCTTCACCATCAAATTTTAATCATCAATTGATATAGGTCCCATCAATTTGGAGTTATCATTAATAATATATATTTTTGATGACATTATTACTTATAATTTTCATTTATATTATTATCTAATTATAATTTTTTAAAATATTTTACCATTATTTCCAAATACTTATATATTTCTAAAAATCAATTTTGAATTCTAAAATATAATTATCATGTGGCTTATTCTCATTTATAATGTTGATATATTATTCTTATAATATCACTTATTTCACATGAAATATGTGTAATACCTAAAACTATGGAATTTTTAACATCATAACGTCATTAGAAGATATATTGTCACTTGAGATATCAAAATCCTCTCATCATCCTTCCAAATTATTAACAATATAATTATATTTAAAATAAATCTCAGAATACCTACCATCTATGTATATTAAAATATATAATACAAATCTCAATATCACTATAATTGTTTCATAAATATCCAATACCATTAGATATATTTCATATTTTTATGATTCTTTCCATCATTAATATTAACGATTTATTTTAATAGGTGAATTTCAACAAAATATATCTCAATGAAACAATTAGATCAACTCAGAATAAAATAAATTCAATAAAAATGAACTATTTTCTAAAACAACTTTTTTTCACATAAGTTCCCTTATTTAATGGTAAAATAAGATAGTTTTGGGAATATTAGTTTTAATGAAACATTAATTTAATAAAAGTAAACTTAAAAATCACCACACCACAAAGGTCATTTTCCTCATTATTAGTAGAATCACTATTAAGTTATTTTTTAATGATAATAAAATATTTTTCATTTCAGCTATCTTATATAAATCCTAATTTATCAATTAATTTTTAACTATCACTAATTTTTTACTTCTTGTAAAATATTATAATATAAAAAACAAAGTAAAATTTATTATTTCAGATTTTTTACAGACCCTTGGATAACACAAGTATTATTCAATGGTATTATGACAATGTACCAAATCCACTAAAGGTCATCATGTAATGTGTTAAGGCCTGGGAACAAAAAGTATGTATTCTCTAAACATCTAAGTATTAATCTCTCACTACTCTAACAATGCTCTGTTTATTAATAATGAAATAACAAGTTTGCATTCAATACCAATTGACAACAATATCCCCATTTTAATATTGATTTACTGAGTGTAAAAAATTGGTTATTGTTTCATCTCACCATTCCATCATAATGTAATAGTTAATATTACCAAACAATTTACCTCACCTTACTTGAGAATCAATCACAACCCATCAATCATTCATTAGAAATATTTTTAATAATATATTTCCCTTTATTCTCTATATCTGCAATATTCTTGATTCCCTATTATGGTTCATCATATATCAACCAATTTACAATTAATATTTTAACTATTAAAAACATCAACTACTTATAGAGAATGATATTTAGAAAAAAATTAAAAATTATATTGATATTTCCTATTGATAAAATTTTTAATTCTTAATGAATTCTAAGATCATTCCCTTTTTCTCCCTGATCTAACTCGTTCTAGGATATCAGATTCATTATATTCCCTTCCATTTTTACACTTTTGTCTTACTAAATATTCCCAAAATTCATATTTTTATTCATTATATTATTCTAATATGAATATTTATTTTTATGGATTTGACGATCATTAATAATTTATTTCCATAAATTTTATCGTATTGATTTGCATATTTCTACATAAAATTTATAAAAACCAAGGTGTTTCATTCCATCTGTTTCTGATCACATGTGACAACACATTTATATAATAGTGTTCTTGTGTGGGACATAATATTAAATTATGTTTTGGTTAAAATTAAATAATAAATTCAACAATATTGTAACCTCAAATGTGGATATAAACCATTTATACGTAAATTCCATTATAATATATATTTAATTATTTTCTAAACATCATTACAAAAATAATAAAATATTTAAAAAAATTTCACTGAAACCTCTTTAAACGTATTCAATAAGACATTTTTTTTTCCACATATGAAATGTTTTATTATATAATGTTGTTATAATAGCCTGGAATATTTTACATGATTTTCATGTTTTTCTCTTCATACACCTTAGCGATAATAAATTAATCCATTTGAAAAAAAACCTAAATGGTTCCCCTCTTCCAAAACCCCTTGATTATTTTATGTATAAAACAAAGGACACATATGAATATTATATATTTATATAATATTTAAAAAAATATAGATTCTAAAATAATTAATTCTACATATTTCTTTTTTTATAATTCAATTCTTCCTTATTCAGTTCAAGATTTAACATTCAATTCTATATTTCTGTGTTACATATATATATCACTAATTTAGTCTATGATATTTTATTTTCTAAAACACTACTTATATATATCATCATGTTTAATCATTAATATACCTAGTAAATCACAATGATTGTATTATATAATACCCAACATGAACATATGTATATATATAGAATCACCATTTTCAAATTTATTTTCATTTAGTAATTTTTATTCCACATATGAATCAATTTCTTATTTAACAACAAGTAATTCAATTAATAGAACAAGTAATTCCAATTTAATCCATTTTCCATGAATAATATTTATCTTTCCCCATATCTACAGAATAAATTAATCATGGATCTTTTTAATCTCTTAATAATATCCTTCCCTATATCAAATATTCTACTTATAGTCGTCCATGGTTGAATCCATTACATATTAAACAACACATCATTTCATATAGTATATTATAGGTATATAAGTCCTCATTTTCAATACCAAACCAAACACTTTAATTTCAAAATAATCTATATCACCTCTTCTGTAACATATTTTACAATAACATCACTTTTCCAATAACATTTAAATTGCACTCAAACTATTTCCATTACTCGTGATGATTAATATTTATTCTATATGTTAAATATTTTCGAAAAAACCCATGGTTGAACCTAAATCAATCATTTATTATTTTTTTAAATCCAATATAACATCAATACATTCACTGAAAAATATTATAAGAATTTATTACACATTATTTCGATTCTAATTGTTTGTTGTGTGATTTGCTTCATTTTTACAAGTATACCATATATATATAGGGGTAAAATAAATAGTAATAAATTATCATGGTATATCTGGTGTTTAAAAAAATAGATTATTTTTAAATATTGATTATATAGAAATTATATGAGATTATTTGTTTATTAAAAATGTACATTATTAATTAACTTCAGGTTGATATGATTTATTTAGTGTTAACTATAATTATATAGATTCATGATTATTATAGCGGTAGAAATATTTATTAAAAATTAATATTTGATGAAATAATGAGATATGGGTTATTAAATTAAATTGATATTTTATTATGAGTTATGATATTTACTATTAAAGTAATGGTAATAATATCTGATAAATATATAGTTCAATATGAGAATATATTTTTATAAATAACATTTTGATGTTTTAAACCTATTTATGTGATAGAACATTATTTTAATAATTTTATAAGAAATGATTTCCATGTTAAACAATATAGTTTATTTAAATCTATTATGTTTAAGTGGATTATGTCTCGATGTTTGGTATATATTTCAATTTATGTAAAATCATATTAAAAATATTCTTGTATATAAGAATATCTTATTTTTAAGGAATGTGAATTTTTAATTTATATTTAATGATGGTAATGATCTTTTAAATCGTGAAATGTATCTAAGGTGGATAAATGCATGTGTTTGTGTGAAATATTGAGTGTAATTGTGATAATAATATTAGGAAATATATGTTGTGTTATTAAATTTTTTTTTAAAGTACCATGGATTATTTATTAATCATTAAATAAATCATACAAATCTTCAATTTTGTTGAATTTTAAGAAGACAAGTTATTGAAAAAATTTTGGGATTAGAGAAATGTTTCAATGGTTTAGGGATTTTGATTTGATTATGTTAAGAGTCTAAATTATATTATATTAACATTTTATGAATGAAATATTTATGGTTAGAATGATACATATTTTAAAATATATATTGGAATTTTTTTAAAAACAAGAATTATATATTTTTTAAATCATGTTTAATTATTTAAATTCTTAAAAAATTTGTTAATCATGATGAGCGATATTATGTAGTTTTAAAATAATGAATGAGTATATATATAATTATCGAAATATTTTTTAAATTTAGGATTTATAGAAATGATGACATTTTTTGAATTTTTTATTTTAGTTGTTCCTTTTTCTTATACTTGTAATGGTGATATAAGTTTTGTGGTAAATTCTTTTGGGTAATGACAGATGAAAATTATAAAAATGAAATGTTCATGTATGAAATGTTGTTATTATTCTCATTTTAAAGGATTGAATTATATTTCACTAAGAAATGTTTTAAATGAAATTATATTACAAATGTTTAATATAATGATACCTTATAGAAATTGTTATATAACATCCTTATTATTGTATAGTGATATTTTGTGTTTTAATTTCATATATCCTTGTGTTTTTTGATATATTTGAGTTTCTGGTGGGTTTCAGTGTACGCTTAGAGATGATTTTACTAAAGTGAGCTTAGTGTATAGTAATAAATTATACATAGGGTAGAAAACAATGACATGACCATGTGGATTGAAATATTATTTGTGTTTAAATATGAGAAGATTTATAAGATAGTGGTTGGTCATGAAATTTACATGGTACAAGTGGCACGGTAGGGTGGTTCCGTGAGACCAAAAAATTAATGTATATCATTATGATTGTAGGATGTCATTGGAAAGCGGCATAGTAGGTTATGGTTATGGGGTGAGGTGTAGGATTGAGGAATTAATTAATATATGTTGTGTGGGGATCAAAACCGTTGAATGACCTTCATAAGAAGAGTTAGATTTGATTCATTGACACTATGGGTTAAGATTGATACCATGATCTATTGGTCTGCATATAAATGTGGGCCATGGTAATGACTTTACAAATTTGAAATAGGAAAATTCCATAATTTTAATTTTGTTTAGTTTTATTAGTATAAATTAATTATTTCAATTAATTATTTATATTTTGAAAAAGTATCATTTTTTCCCAATGTATTAAATCTCACCCTATCCCCTTTTTTCTCCTCTATTATCAGTTCGAATGATAGTCATTTCATGAATGTTCTCTTGATTTTCATTCATAGTAAGACTTTAATAGTAATTATTAATTTCTTATTGTGGTTATTTCATATTTTATCAAATTTCCCTACTTGAATGAACCAATTTTTTTGGATTTTCGTATGGTTTCTTATTTTTTTGTATTAGCATTGACTATAAAGTTATATTAAAATTTTAGCCTACTTTACTACCTCACTGGTTGATCCTATAATTTCCCTTTACTATAATAGATTTAATGTATCTTATGAATTGTGATCATGGGTACGGTTTTATTAGTGACTCTGTATGGATCCAATTATATTTTCTGTGGATTATGATAGATTCCCAAGGGTAGTCTCCAGAGTGAAATGTCATTATTTCAATGTATGATTGTTTATGAATAATGTGTTATTACATATTAACCAGTGATGTATAATTGTATCTCTCCATGTTATTCGATTGTTGATGTGGTTTATTGGGAGTATTATATGTCTAAATATGTGGTTATATGTCATTCTGGTTAATTGATACATGTAATGGTGATGTCCTCTTCAGACATTGTGGTAATGGAGGTTATATGAGTTTTATATGTTTATTGATAATTATTTCTCTCACAATGGTTATGTGTTCATTGGGGTTGTGTACACAAAAGATAGATAACATGAGGTGAAATGGTGGTACCCTCTTTATATGAGATTCTTATGTTTGATAATGTTTGTTAACTAGTATGGAGTTGGATATACTCTTTGTATGGTCCCAGGATATGGGTGGTAGCTGAGATCCTCAGTTAGGAGATTGGGGATACCATGGTTGGGTTTCATTGAGATATGATTTAGTAGTTGATTTTGCATATAGATGATAGTGAATAGTGATGTGTGGTTTTAGAGATGACATCAAGGCATCATTACAAATGTCATTGATCAAATATGATTTTTACAAATTGGGTATTCAAATGGAGTTGTATTGCAAATTTTTGTTGAATTGGTTATACGGAAAATATTATTCCAGTGTGATAAATGGATAATATCTTATTCCTTGCATGAATGAACTAATGAAGTTAATGTTCAAAAAGTTTCCCGATAAGCAAGTGTAGTGAAGGTTTTTCTTTTTATATATTTTTTATTTTATTTCAACGTTCTTTCTAAACAATTTATATATATTAAGAATTTATATATATATATATACTAGTGGAGGTTTCCAACATAGATTATACTCACAACATGTATATAAAATTTTAGGTGTGTAACTAATTTTCAATTTTGATTTAATATATGGATTAATTACGATGTCCAAATACTAGTAGTTAGTATTACAAAATATTCCTGTGTAGAATGTATATATATATTTCAAATAAAAAAATGTGTGCTTTGTATCAGGATTTGTTGATTTATATTCTTATATACTTCTGTATATATAGTTTACCTATTGGATATCCTTGTAATATTTATGACTTGAATGATATAGTGTATATTATATTCAATATTGGGCTTCCACTATAGCTTTCAATTTTTTTATATGGAATCCCCACTCCACAATCACCTGTTATATCCTTGATACTAGTCAAAATCATCAATCATATGACAAGTTGATCATAATGTTAGTGGATCTATACAATATGTTAACTTTAGGTTATTTAGATATTGTAATATACATGATATTATAATAACATTAATTTATTAAATATCAATTTATTATTTCCATTATAAAATATGTCAAAGTGGTTAACTTTTAAAAAAATAATATTTAATCGAAATATTATATTTATTGGTTTCTTAGATGTTAATTTTGGAATTTTACAATAAAATGATGATTAAATAAAATTTTATACTGTTTCTTAGATTTTAATATTGTTTTTTATAGATCGAATCTATTTGTGAATGATGTGAATATATTTTTAAGGATAATATTAAAATTATATTAAATTATATTAAATATTATTATGTGAATGGATATACTCTTTTAATGATATTTTTGTAATTTATATAATTCTAGATATACAAAAAATAACTTGCGATTTAAAATAAATAACCAAACAAGTTATGCAATTTTTTATGCATGTTTGTTGTTTTTTGAGTTGTTTATAGAGTATCATATCTGAGGAGAGTCATATAATAAAATGAATGTCACTTTTGTGATTGATGATTTTTGGGAATAAAATTTGTTTGGAATGAAATTTTTAATTTGGACTTTAATAAATCTCTGGATCTCTGTTGATTATTTGAGAAAAATAAAAATATTGGTTATGATTTTTTTAAAGAGAACATATGTGTAATTCATATTTTCTAGTTTGTTTTAATGGATGGGATAATTTTTAATTTAAAATAATTTTTTATATAATATATATTATTTACTTTATAGATTTAAAATAAATAGGTTTTATAATTGTATTTTTCAATTTATTTTAAATTGATAACATATAATTTAATAGTGAAAAATTTTATATATTGGGTATTGTTGTCTTTGTAAATTTGTTATTATGATATTTTTAAGTATTCTATATTTGAGTAATGGATATTATATGTAATAAAAATTATAAAAGGAGATAAATCCAAATTTACTTATTATACTAGAAATACAAAATGATTCATATATAATCTTGATATAGTATTTGTACATATTATAAAAATTAATAAGGATAGAAATATTTTTATTCCCTACCATGAAAATTTTTTATGAGTATAATATATTGAATAAATGATTTGATTTGTTATTAACATGATATATGTTAAAATTAAATGATGATTCTTGTTTATATAATGAAATTTTAGAAAAGAGAGAATGTTTAATTAATTTACTTATTATTTCATTTGAATGAAATTGATATTATTATGATACATTTAATATGTTTATAAATATTTAAATTTCAACCAATATTTATATTTTGATTTCATATATTCACTATAATGATGTGGCCTGAGATTCCATCTTACATAACTCCTAACCAGATTCAACACAAGACCTGAGGGTTTATCCTATTACCCATGGATTGGTGATAAGTGCATGGGAATCATAAGAACTCTTTTGTGAATGGTTTCTCCCAAATCATAAATAAATGGCACCGAATTAAATAAATGAAATAGGAAAAATATATAAAATACAGGGACAACAGCTATAATAGAAACAAAAATAAGAATAATAATTTTCTAAATTCAAGAAGAAAATAGGGCTGACTAATATTTGGACTCCTTACATATCCACCCATATATCTCCCCACCCCATCCATAATGAAAAATACATAACCATACATGGATTTAAGAACCTCAATGATACATGATGAGGTAAAAATCCCAACATATCTCCAAAACCTACAAAAATAATGGAATTCGTTTCATATTGAAAATAATAAATGTTAGTTGGAAAATAATAGAATAAATTATTCTTTATATATATAATCATAATAAGGAAAACTAACTCAAAACCATAATCATATTCAAAAAATCATTCTCCCTTTTCCTTCCAAAATAGAACACATGCATTTTGAAAACAAATCCAAAGGGATAACACTTATAAAAACATTATAAAATAATTAAATTTATCAAAAAAATATTCATTTTTATTTAAATAATGAATTTTCACATTTAATTAATTTTCAAACATTGATCAAATAAACACCCAAGACCACCTAGGAACAATATATTCAATTATCCATTCTGGGCATACCCAAGGAGAGTATAAACATCAACATATAATTAATTAATAAAAATGGATATCACATAAGTCATTACATCATATCAATCACGTAAATAAAAAAAATACTCATCATGAATATAAGCCATCACATAATGCATAATTTAACCATCAAAGCATATTATAAGGGTTTAAAGTGTGGGAGTGTAATGAAATAAAGATTAATATCAAAGTAAACGATGATCTAAATCTATTCCATTATACGAACTGAAAGGGATATCAACATTTCATGGAAATCATCTTTTATTTTCATATGTTATTCTATCTAAAATGATCTCATGGTCCCCTGGAGACCGAATATCGACACTCATAGTCCCTTTACACAACTGTTCTCACAATCCATTTGAAACTAATTGGAGTCATTCTTTAACCCCATACAAAAGGTTCTAACAATCCATTGGAATCCAAATAGATTATTTCAAAGTCCCCATGTATGAATGCTCTCACATGGCCTCATCCAACGCCTCAATCTCACCCCAGTCAAACAATTTTTTATTGCATTAAATAAATTCAATATATAATTTTCATGAATAATAAAAACATTTAAAATATTATATTTACAAACCAACATGATTATTTTATCAAAACACCATTATAAACGAAAATATTTTTTAAATCCATTATAAATACTCATTTAAAATCATTAAACGGTACTTATCCACTTGAAAAAACAAATGGAGTGATAAAAATAAACTCAAAATTATAAAATAAACATTACAAGATAAATTTGAAAATATATTTATAATTCTCAAAGACATATTTGGAAGAGAAACCCAATCCCTACAATTCATTAACACCAATTAAAAAATATCACAAAAATTGAAGGCATTAAACTAGACATTAAAAAATTACAAAACCACCAGCTTTATAGGTTTCTAAATCATGATAACAAAAAAAGTACTATGGACAATAATTTTCATCAAACCATTTTTAAAAATTCTAATAGGGCTTTTCCAAAATGGGAAATCCCTAGAAACATTTCAAATCCCCATTTTAAATAAAACTAGAAAACCTTTTCAAAATTATTTTGGGGGAAACACCTCAACAAAAAACTGGATTCCCTTTATAATAATTATTTCCACCAAGAGAATGTCCAAATAGGGTTTGAGTTTTGAAACCCCATTTTAAAACCATTTAAAGAGTCAAGAAGCATTTTTAAGGGTAAGAAACAATAAAACATTTTATCTCACACATAAAAGCATTGAATTTCTAAACACAATAATTTCAACCATGAAAAAAATCATGAAAATAACTTTGGAAACCACACTAGGCTATCACATATATCAATACTTGAATAAAAATGTAATTTATATGGAACTACAATCTTATAATTCCAAAGGGAAATTAATTTCAAGTAACACTTACCTAAAGGAGAATAAAACCAATCCATAAGTTCTATACAGTTAATGCTTAAATTGATGACCACTCGAATTTGTTCTCATTCATTCATGCAAAGAAACCTTTTGATATGCATAAGGACACATAACCCTAATATTTATACTAGAATTTCCATTGATGAATATGTATAATAGGATCCATATATATATTACCAAAATTACATATATGTGTAAGACTCCTGAATCCATTGTAATGCTTAAACACATGAAAACTTCCATATATATAGATATATATACACCAATTAATAAAATTAATATATTCTCCTCACAATGAGGGAATATGTGCAATATATGTATATATATACATATATACAGAATTATGTATATGTGTCAAAGGCTTTATAGAGACATTAGATTCACTAATAAAAGATGATTGTAAAAAAAATAACAAAAATACACAATATAACATTGTAAGAAACAAATAGATTTGAAGATACTGTTATCAAATGGATGTGGGTGAACCGAAATGGCCTGATATGCTTCACTATTAGAGGTGAATTTCTATACATAACCGAATTTGACCCAAGGTACTTCTTTCACCCCTAGTAATCGAAATAATATCCAAAAACCAATATAACAAATAATGTCGGGTTCGATCGAAATTAATGAGGATATAGAGAGAATGGAAATGAATAAAATAAATCATGAGTGATCATGACCGCTTACCTTAAATAATTGACCAATAATTCCCAGGAAATCTATTTTTTTTCTACGGAAATGTTAGGGGGTGTGTGGTTGGAGATTAGGGTGTGTTATGGCATCATATGAGACACAAATGGGTTAGTGTGGGAAAAAATAAGTGGAAAGAAAAAAAATTTGGTATACAAGAAATTTGTTTTTTTTATAAACTCGGAAACCAACAGATTTGGCCTCAAAATTTTAAAAACCTTGTGAGAACCCTATGATAGGCATTGCATAGTCCTGTAACGCCCTGCCATGGTTTCTTTTATGTGGCATCACATTTTAGAAAACATGTTCACCATACACCGGACACACCCAAGACCCAACATGGTCTGTTGGGGAGTTATTCAATTATTGAAAAAATTATGAGGATGTCATGAGAAAATGTTCTATCAAATTATTGACCATAAATGCACGAGTACTACATGGTTATATCTATTTGTGTGGGTTAATAGTTCAATAGCTAAAAACCATTGAAAAATTAAATTCAACCCACTAAAAAATATAACTCATATTATCTATATCATGAGTTAATATAATTAAAAAAGAAATGAAATCATTATGAAACTAAGGGTGTTAAAAACTCCCCACCATACCACATTCTACACATAGATAATCCTAGTTGAAGTAAGAGAAAAATAAAAAAAATGATCCAATTATTTCCTAACTGGATTATGCAATCAACATAGATTAACCTCAAAACTAATGACTGCAATCCTAAAAAAAGATCAAACCAGCAAACTATGAAGCAACTATGTCTCCGAGAACTAAAAGTAAAAGAACCAAAAATATAAAATATTAATCTTCATGGGATACCTAAGATGATATCACCATCATATATTGATCCTTTAAAATTTTTATACTAATGATAACTATAAGGAGACATAACCTTGATGGATTAAGAATCCATGAGAGAGTCACACTAGCATTAAAACTCACTTTAATACATGTGAAAGAATCACCACAGCCACCTCAGAAGAACGACTAGAGATCTTGCATTGGTCCATGTCACTAGTTGATAGCCAACCATCCAAACAAAGTGTCACAATCACATGGTGTATAAAAAACATCCATAGATAAAATATATCTTGAATACCAAACTCTTCTATAAGATCAAACACCCTAGTCACCTGATTTTACACCCAATTCATTCCTCATTCCCACACAAAGAGAACCACAATGAATCAATGTAAAAATGGGCACAACATACTTCTATCAGGAAATGTTATACCAACAAATTTGGCCCATCAAATGACACTAAATTCTAACCCCCTAATGAAACGGAACCACAAATCCAACCATATGGATTGAGGATAAAATATGAAAACATTGTGAATAATCAAACCACATGGAAGGTAGAGGCAATCAACACAAGAAATACATTTACTACTAGAACCACCACTAAATCCCATCATGAAGAATCATAAAAAAGGTGGATGCAACAACATTATCACAAAAACAGTATATAAATATTAAAAATTGAGGATTAATCCACAAAAATTATGGATTATTAAAAAAACTCATCTTATCAAACACAAATAAAATCTTTCACATCCTACTATGTGTGCCAATCAATAGGTCTCCATGATGGTTGGCCATCAGACCTCAACAGTATCTCCCCAAACGTCAGAGGGTTCTGATTAGTAGAGAAGGCCTTATGTAAGTATATGGGGAGTCTATTCCCTCATTGATCATAGTAGAGAACATAATTAAAAATATGAGAAAAAATCATTAATAGATATATAGCAAAGAAAATGATATAAAAATTCATTAAATCCAAATGAGACTATTTGATGAAGATATATAATACAAATACATATGATTCCTAGTAATAAAAGGGAAAAATGATGATGGAAGGGAATTTTCTAAAAAAATCATACTATGAAAGGGGATTGTTATATACTAATATAGGGATCCTATAAAAATAAACAAAAAAATAAATAACCTATTTCCATTGGCATTTCATTCATAGGCTCAGTCCTTTACTCCAAACAATATCCTGAAAATTTAAATCATGTAGTGGAAAATGGATACTTCCCATTGTCTACACCTACAATCCATAAGTATACTCAGATTCATATCATTCCCAAGCAGTATGTAATAAATATTCTTAACTCATTAGCAACAACAGTTTTTATTAAACTCCCTTTCATGTATTATAAATTTAATAGCAACACTTATCAATTTAAATTTCTATTGAAACAAATATATAAACAAATTGGACTAGGATAACGTTGTAGACCAATATAATCTACCCACTTTATCCAAATATGTTGTCTCTACACAAAAATGAAAATACAAGGGTAAAGTGGTATTTATACAATTTAGGAAATGAAATTCCCCAATGAATTTACTAGGTCCTATTGGACATGGCCTTATTTTTTTAATACCATATATCTTTTCTTTTTTAAAACATTCATTTTTTTTAATTTCATTTGAAAAAATCTTAAAAAATGAGAAAGCTAAAGCCCTAACATGAAAATATGTAAATAAATTCCATGTATACATTAATGGCTCATCATATGTCAAATTAAAAGGATCCTATATATGTAACACAATGATGATACCCCATTTCACACTCCAAGCATAGTGAAAAGTCTGTTACTAACCCTTGATTTTGTACCTGAGGATTCATTTAGGGGATGAGTCTCACTAGGATTATTTCAATTGATCATTCATGAGATCACATCCAATGGGTATCCCCAAGCTAACTGATTTCAATTTACAAGAGTAAAATATAGATAATGGATGAATAACTTCTCTTGGTCATAGTTATTCTCACTCCTGAAATTTTTAATAATCTATAACAATTTTATCATAGGGGAACGAGTGTCCGTCCATGGGTTTAGTTACTCCAAATCCTAATTATCACCCATAACTCAATGCAAAAACAATTTACAATAAAGGTTCTTATTAATCGAGTATAACAAAGGGTCTAATTAATTTATTTCATGATTTTTTGATCATAATATACATTTAATCATGTTATTATTATTATTGATGCATATTGAAGGAATAAGGCACATCCATTTATTACAAACACCATTTTTTCAATTTATCCATTCTGTCTATGACATGGTAGAGGGATCAACTCATTACTCACCAACCAATCCAAATAAAATAAAAATTCAATGAATTAATTATGTAACGACACCCCAAATAATGATTGATTTTATATATAACAATTGGTGAATATGTCCTCATATAATGTGAATATATAATTTTATAGAACAACCCTATGTGGTCAACCCACGTGGTTTGATTTTCATCACACAGGGGTCTCTAAGGGAATGGTAAGAAATAAAATAAAATTTAATTTTATAATTATGTGGAAATTATTAAAAATTATTCCTTGTAGTATAACATCACCTCTTATAAAGTTACATTGAATGAAGGTAAGAATGATTGATGACCTACCATAGCCTTATATAGCTTCCCTTATCCAATATCTATGTTTTATTTGAGAAAGGATAGATGAAATTGATGAAAAATAAAATTCCATTAAAATGGGGATAATGATCTAACACCGAAATAGCAAAACAAAAGTGATGAATAGATAAACATATATTGGAGAGGATTTGAGATCGTACCACTATATTTACAATGGATATGATGGAAGATGAATCAATGACCTGACATAAGCTCTACCTTGATTCCTAGTGTTGAGAGGATAATAGTTTTTCAATGTCGGGGAGGGGTGATCTTCCATTGTATGAATAAGTAATTAGTATAGGTTTTATAAAAAATATTAATGATGGTAAATCCACAATTTAAACCATTTACTCACTAAGAACTATTGGGATGCTTGGTTAGGGAAAATAGGTGCAAAAGTTTTCTAACTATTCAAAACCCATCTAAAATCTATCTATTTTAATTATTTTCAATTTTACATAGCTATGCACCCTATGTCACATAGTTTTAGATAGGCCTTGTGGCTGAGTTTCCTCTTCCCATTAGGGGGTTCATGGTTCTAAACGGGCCCCAGATGCTCCGCAGACCCCCATGACATGATTAGGAATCATTTTCATGTTTATTTAATGAAAAAACAACCAAATCATAATTTTTATTACCTTTGAGAATATCGAGGATGTTACGACCATATTAATTAAGACAACTCCTCCCTGATATTCCCTTACTAGGGATGTAGAATGATTCTAGCGAAGAGTTTCGACCACTATGCATATACATTTACATGAAACTACCATGAATCATCCTTTACATGTACATGGTGCTATATACAATGGACTAAATGAACTGACCTACGTAAAAGATCCTTTAGGATTTGATAAACGATGCATATTTGGCACACCTCGGTGGACCCATCCACTTCCAACTCAATATCATCATGGTCGAATGAATGAGAAAGGTCATTATTATACTATCAAAAAAGAGATATGTAGTAGATTTTGTGCATGGTATGGAACCTATTTGGTGACCAAATATGATAGAATACATTCCTATCATGATCCACTATCTTGATAGGCCCAACATATCTCAGCGATAACTTTCCATGTATCCTGATGATTCTGTGACACCACATGGTCGATAAATGTAGAAAGACCCCATGTCCACCCTTGAACACTGGAGTCCTGAGTTGATAATATGAATTTTAGTTCCTCCTATAATAAGTTATATACATGTTGTTTTTAATCAACTAATTATGCTCTAATGTCTCTTGAATGAGATGGGGGCCCATTAGAGCTTACCCACATGCCTCTAGACATCATAATGGTGAATTTCATGGTCTACCATAGAGGTCCTCATACAGATGCTTATAAATTATTTTGTGAAAGATTTTATTAAATGTAAAACACAACCATATAAATATTATTTCCCTATGAAATTCCAAAGTCATGGATATAAGCTTGTAGCATATCCTCTAACACCAGAAATATATTTTTAGACAATACATTGGTCTGTGAGTGATAAGTAGTACTCAAGTGAACCTGTGAACCAAAATAATTCTTAAATACATTTCCAGAACCATGAATTTATGTGGGAATATCTATCCCACATTATAGAATATGAAACACCCAAATGTTGTAGTTTCTATGAGATTTAAATACTTCCCAACTCATCATTGAAGAAGGTCACCCCAATAGGTAGAAAGTGTGAAGCCTTGGTTAACAAGAAAATGGTGACCCGTAATGTAAAACTATGTTGAGGGGATATTATAAATCATTTTACAAAATAAATGTTGAAATAATATCATTTACACGATGGAATGGATTGGGAATGTAGATACAAAGTAGGTTGATGGTGTTCTCCCTTAACTTACTGACTGGTAGAGAATTATGTAATGAAACCTGGTATTTTCATTTTCATATGTGGCTTCCAATACTTATGTCATATTTCTTGATACTTATTGGAATTCCCATAACGAAATTCCCAAATAGAGGGATGTGATTCCCTCATCAACTATTCCAGTAAATCATAAGGCACCCATACATTCCTATTAAAGTGTAGTGTCTCACAAACATCAACAACCTATCCAAGAGGTGAGTTATCTATGGATATGATCTCCTTTAGAACAAGACCATTAGAATCTAATATATTTTTCTTCTGAAACCATTCAAAGAAGTAAGATTTCAATTATAGTTCTTCTATAACTATCAACTCATTCTATTCCAATACATCATGGTTCATCTTAGAAAACAGATCAATCAAATATCACTCACTACATTTCTCCTCGACTACCTACGTATGAGTTTTATGGATTAAGGAATCAACCAGTGAATTTCTCTACCAGATTGTCAAATCAACTACAATGTCAAACAATTTTACATAATCAACCCATATATGATGTGTCATAATCATTTCCTACTGATGAGACATATATTTAATACTTTTATAGTATATGTAAACAATGAATCACTCAGCTAATTGATGGTGCCTCCAAAAATGTATATCATGAACAACTGCTTCAACATGGAGGACATGTGTAGTATAATTCTCATCATGAGGTCTTAGCCGGTGGGATCTATATTTGATGACTAGATCACCATGCATCAAACTGACACTCAGACTGGGAGATGACACATCACATTAAACTATCTAATATATAACTAGATTTGAACAAAATAGGATTTGTATTGACACGAGTCTTCCATAAAACTCCCAAAAATGTATCACAATAGTCAGTCCTTTTGAATTTCACCCCCTTCTTATTCAAGACTGTTTGTGTTTATTCTATTCATGGGAAGTATTGAATGAATCTCTTGTAATTTCCAACAAGACCTAAGAAGCATCTTATGTTAATCAAATTCATGGGATGCTCCATGGAATCCCTGTTTCTTACATTATCTATGTCAACTAATATGGATACCTTAGATAAGATATATCTCAAAAAGTGATCTTTTACAATAAAAAATTTGCATTAATTGTGATTCACACATAGATGGTTCTCTCTCAGTGTACTAAACACAATCATAATATGATTGGTATGGTTAGGTCTGGAGAGTGGATACACTAATATGTCTTCCAAAAAGACTACGATGAAGTAATCATGATACAGAGTAAAAAATAGAATTCATTAGATCCATAAAAAGTATTTTCATTTTCTTCAGACCAAAGAGAATAATGAAATATTCTTACAAGACTTCTTGCCTGAAAACATCGTACACGATATGTCTAATGGAATCACAAAAACATGATGATCTCACAACCTCAAATCAAACCTAGAGAGAACATTTCCTCCATGGAGCTAGTCACAGAGGTAGTCTATTTGAGGAAGTTGATAATGGTTCATCCTTATGAGTTGTTTCTATAAGAGTAAATCCATGCACAAAAAATGGGTACCAGCTTTTTTCACGAAAAAATGGTTGTTTAACCCCTGATAATGTGAGGCGTTATATAAAATATATATCCTATAATTTTTGTATGATGTCTGTTGACTTTCTAAAGCTCTGTGGGTTCCATCCCATAAAGAGGAATAGACACTAACATCGTACCATACACTAGATATATGGTAAAATCAATATATCTCTTATAAGGTAAGCCATCGATTTTTTATGCAATACATCTCTAATATTATCCAATACATCTTAAAAACAATTCTAAAACCATACTCATGTGCACCTATGAACCAAAATACTTCTTAAAAACATTTCTAGAACCATGAATTTATGTGGGAATATCTATATCACATTATAGAATACGAAACACCATAATGTTGTAGTTTCTATGAGATTTAAATCTTTCCCAACTCATCAATAAAGAAGGTCACCCTAATAGTTAGAAAGTGTGAAGCCTCGGTTAACCTGAAAATGGTGACCCATAATGTAAAAATCTGTTGAGGGGATATTATAAATCATTTTACAAAATACATGGTGACATTATATCATTTACACTAAGGAATGGATTGGGGATGTAGACACTGAGTAGGTTGATGGTGTTCTCCCTTAACATACTGACTGGTAGGGAATTATGTAATGAAACCTGGTATTTTCATTTTCATGCGTGGCTTCCAATACTTATGACATGTATTTTGATCCGTATTGGAATTCCCATAATGAAATTCCCAAATAGAAGGATGTGATTCCCTCATCAACTATTCCAGTAAATCAGAAGTCACCCATACATTCCCATTGAAGTGTAGTGTCTCAATAACATCAACAACCTATCCAAGAGGTCAGTTATCTCTGGAGATGATCTCCTTTAGAACAAGACCATTAGAATATAATGTGTGTTTCTTATGAAACCATTCAAAAAATTAGTATTTCAATTATAGTTCTTCTAAAAATATCAACTCATTCTATTCCTATACATCATGGTTAATTTTAGAAAATAGATTAATCAAATATCACTCACTACTTTCCTCCTTGACTACCTATGTAATAGAATTATGGATTAAGGAATCAACCAGTGCATTTCTCTATCATATTGTCAAATCAAATACAATATCAAACTATTTTACATAATCAACCCATATATGATGTGTCATATTCATGTTCTACTGATGAGATAAATATTTAATACTTTTATAGAATATGTAAACAATGAATCACTCAGATAATTTATAGTGCCTCCAACGACGTATATCATGAACAAGTGCTTCAACATGAAGGTCATGTGTATTATAATTCTCATCATGATGTCTCAGCCGGTGGGATCTATATTTGCTGACTGGATCACCATGCATCAAACTAACACTCAGACTGAGAGATGACGCATCACATTAAACTTTCTAACATATAACTAGATTTTTTAAAAAAATAGTTATTGGTACTGACATGAGTCTTCCATAAAACTCCTGAAAATGTATCACAAACTTCAGTCCTTTTGAATTTCAAACCCTTTTTATTCAAGACTGTTTGTGTTTATTCTATTCATGGGATGTATTGAATGAATCTCTTGAAATTTCGAACAAGACCTAAGAAGCATAGTATGTCAATCAAATTCATGGGATGCTCCTAGGAAATCATTTTTCCTACATTATCTATGTCAACTGTTATGGATTCCTTAGATAAGATATATCTCACAAAGTGATCTTTTACAATCCAAAATTTTCATTTATTGAGATTCACACATAGATGTTTCTCTCTCAGTGTACTCAAAACAATCATAATATGATTGGTATGGTTATGTCTGGAGAGTGGATACACTAATATGTCTTCTACAAAGACTAGGATGAATTAGTCATGATACAGAATGAAAAATAGAATTTATTAGATCCATAAAAATTATTTTCATTTTCTTCAGACCAAAGAGAATAATGAAATATTCATATAAGACTTCTTTCCTGAAATCATTATACATGATATGTCTAATGGAATCAGAAAAACATGATGATATCCCAACCTCAAATCAATCCTAGAGAGAACATTTTCTCCATGGAGCTAGTCATAGAGGTAGTCTATTTGAGGAAGTGGATAATGGTTCATCATTATGAGTTGTTTCTGTAAGAGTAAATCCATGGACAATAAATGGGTACCAGCTTTTTTCAAGAAAAAATTGGTTGTTTAGCCCCTGCTAATGTGAGTGTTTATATAAAACCTATATCCTATAATTTTTTATGATGTCTGTTGTCTTTCTGAAGCTCTGTGGGTTCCATCCCATAAAGAGGAATGGACACTAACACTGTACCATACACTAGATATATGGTGAAATCAATATAGATCTTATAAGGTAAGACATAGATTTTTTATGGAATATATCCCTAAAGTTATCCAATAAATGAAGACATTCTATTATAAAGATCCCTTGATAGCTCATACAGATAATGTTCATCAAGGATATCATTTGACCTAACCTAATACAGTTGAGTCCAACTCGATTGGACTGGATATCCCACTCAACCTTAAGAATATATGTGTTTCCCATAGGTGATATAAATGACACTCAGTGGGGATAACATTCCACTAGGCATGGACAATGAAAACGCCATCCAATAATGATAATTGAATCAAATCTTGTATTCTCAACAACGTAGAAAATCTTTAGAAAACAGTACCCACTTAACTCAAAGGGTAATTCATTTCAATATATTATTTCCTCTTCTTGAAACTATAACAACATGTAATGGGTCATAACACTATTTCAGAATTTGAATACATATCCGAGACATCCACTAGATACATCAGAGAGGGAAGTGTGGGATGCGTCTGTATGATATGTGGTTGATACTAATATAGAGTCTACATGAATAGTAACTATAACTGTAGATAGACCAAGTCACTACTCTTATTTAGTAGATGAATAGGAGACATATTCCTTTAACTGCGGCCATGAAAGGCTACCTAGGTAGTTTGATCATGCCAAATCTGATGACGATGATAGAAATCTAAAACATGAATTCCTTTACCGCAAAAACCTCTTTGGGTCGAATGGTGTATAGAAGACCATATTAACAATTGAAGAGGTGTCCATAACCCTACCCTTTAATGTACTTATACCAATGAACCATTCTAACTTAACAGTTATGGAAAGGATCAACATAGTTACTGGAGGTGATCCAACAAGCCATAGGCCCAACCCTCGACCAGGTTCCTTGTATACTACAACGTCTTGTGACATAGAATTCCACCATACTAATACACAAATAGGTTGTCAATTTTTTCCACCTAGATGGTAATTACCCCATGTGTACCCTCGAAGAATGTCTTCTTACTGTCGGGTGTCCCACTACTAGTCCTTTTAGAAGATCAAATTCAATGATTTATGTCACATAACTACCTCAGGTTCCACTCATTGATAAGAGCCTAGTTCACTATCTCCAAAATAGTGGTTAGCCAAAAGGAGTCAAGTTATTATTGTAGGTCATAAAAAAAATCTCAATGATCCTCAAAGTACTCATCTCATCACATGTTAATGTCATTGAAAAATGGTGATTTTTTTTTATTAAGTGATTATTCCATCACTAACATGTCCTCTTGATCATGATGCACAAACTATAGAAAAATATTTTTTCATAATGTCTTTGGAAAGAAGTATTAAATGAATTATTCCTAAAAATATGCCCATACAATACCCCAGTTTTGGAATTCCTATGTTTGAATTTCCCACCAATGGTTGGTGGAGTCTGATAACAGATAGGTCACAAGAATGACCCTCCACTCTAGTGGCATCATAACATGATTGTAGATTGACATTATAACACCAAACTAATATTAGTAAGTATAAGTAACTCTATCTCTCAAGAAGGTGGGGAATGTTTACGTAGAATCTCCCATACTAACTCTACCATAGAAGTGGAAGTCTGGGGAAAATATCACACTGATTTCATAAATGGGTGGAAAATGTCATAAAATAAATCATCAACACCAAGTGGAATATTGGCATGAGGTCCCTCAAATGAAACTACAGGAGTTATTATGGGTTGATCAAGCTGAAACAACACAAGAGTTTTCTCATCAAAACTTTCATAGTATAACACACAATGTTATCATTGTTGAATATCTCTTGAAATTCCAAATGCAAGTCTCAATAAATATTTTTAACAAGTAGGGAATTATATAAAGAAGAACATGAATAAAGAATCCTAATAAATATGAAAATCCATCTTCCTACTCCAGGTGTCTAGTCCAGGTGGTCGAAAAATTTCAACGAATGGATGATAATTAGACATGACCTACTACCTACTACAAAGTACAATATAGGATTGGTCTAATGTATATGGAATCAATTCCATTTAAATAGATTTAGTGAATTTAAACTCATTAAGATTATTATTATTAATTGGATATTAAAATGAAAATCTAGTTAATCTTTCCCCAATTCTGATTCATAAGGGCATATAGACCTTATAAAATTAAATTGACACATCATATAACACCATCCCAACCTTTATAGTATACAATGACATAAATAGTCCATGACTATGGTTTGATCAGTTTAACTACAATAAGGACTCACCAATCAACCAACTATTATGAAATTATTGTTTCATTAAACCAATAATGATATTATTATGAGAACTATCCGACAAAAAAATCATACAATCAATGAAAAAATATCAATCACAAGTAATATATAGAATTCCCTGATGAAAAAAGATATGGAATGGCATAATTCATGAGACGTTAATCACATTATCCCTAATGTGATGCATGATTACAATGTAACCGGATATCATTAGGATAAAGTAATAGATATCTAATTAAAATAATAAATTTCAAAGAAATTTTGTCACATTATAGTGAAAACCCCATGAAACTATAACAACTGCATGAAAAAATCAATATTTACCCATCCCATGTCATTTGTGTTTCCCCTATACGTGGGGTATCTACTTCCCATCATAGGATCTTAACCAAATTCTAATTTTCAAGTCTTTTTTCTAAAAAAAAATTAATACAAAATGGATAATATTATCTGATACAACTTAGTAATGTCCCACACTATGAGTCACACACCATTTCTCTGACAAGGTTGGCCAAAAGACCTCTATTGCATATCCCAAAATTATATAGGTCACTGACTATCAGGGAGGGTTCTGGGTATGTTTGTGAGGATATTATTCCCTAATTAATCATATTATAACACAATAATATAAATATAATAAATAGTGAAAATAGAAATATAGCTTTTAAAATGATATAATAAATCATTCAATCCAAATAATAGAATATGTGAAGGCAATATAATACAAGTGTAAAATATGGTTTGTAATAAAATATCCAAAAAGTAATTGAATATAATTTCTAATTAAAAAAGTGAATAAGAACTTGTTTCCGTATTCTTGAACTTAAAACATGATATTAAAATTAATAGAAATTTTAAAAACTAGTATAATGATAAAGTCTACTCTGGTAACAAAGGCACCCATGGAGGGTGGGAGACGCAATCCTATTAGGTCATGCACCATAGTGTATAATACATTAAATTACATGAATTATAAATATTATAGTGGTCCTTGAATGTTTAGATGATAAAAGAAAACAATAATCACATTAAACTAGGTTCCACTTGGGGACCCATATAATATACATGCTCTTTCCTAATCTTGTGATTTTGAACCAAATGAACCTATAAGGTTACAGTGATATGTATAAGGTTTAGTGTATGGAATGTCACCGAAATTTTTCTATTCCCTGGAGTAAATGTACTTACATTCTAAATTAAGAGGATATTTCTCTTTTCCACAAAATTTATTTTAAATTATACATTCATTTGAAAAACACATATAGAAAAAATGGAAAAACCCAGAACCCATCAATGGAAATCCCAAAATACTTCCCACGTTTATCTCAACGGAATACCACATGACCAATGAAATGAGCCCATATATTGTAACCTTTAGATAAAGTCCTTTGTATAACTCCCAGAATGAGAAATTTCAAATACTATCCTCTATGTCTATAACTATTATCATATGTTGCGGCCTAAGTATTTCAATAAAAATGATTCCATCAATAATGTTATCAATCCCATCTATGGGGTCTCCCCGAGGGAACCTGTGCCACTCTCCAAGATAAAAATATAGACATGTCACAGTGATCCCATACCTAGAAGAGATGGTATTGTTCCATCATGTTTACTAATGATTAACAATTTTGACACAGAGGAAAGAATGTCTAACCAAGTGATTCATAACTCAGAACACCTTATTTCACCCTCGAACCAAAGTAAAAGAAATAAAAAATCAAAGTGTGTAGAAAAAATGTCTAGCATAAGGTCCATATCATTTTATTTCATCATTTATTTTCATAAGAGTCACTTAATCAAGGAATTTCCATTATATAATCTTAGTCAAGGCCTAAGGCATGAGTATTTATAACTTGGACAATTTTTTCAATTTATAAATTTCAACAACGGTGTGGTAGAGGGACCATAACATAACTCACCATCCAAAAAATTCAAATACAAACTAATGACATTAATTATGTGAAGACACGGCATTAGGAAAATAGGTCAATGTAGAACACGGGGCCAATGTTGACTCCATGGATGATCCCATACAGTTGGATGTAACAACTCAAAGATATAATCTCACAGTGGTAGATTTTATAAACACTTAGGTCAATAGGGGTATGGTATGAAATCCAATTTAATTTAATTTGACAAATTAGTTAATAATTGAGAAAAATATGTCTTCTGGAACAAATATGCAATGTTTAAAATTCAATGAAACTACAATAAAATAAGGATGAACACCTTCCATATCCACATATAACATCCATCATCTATGAAAAATGTATGATTAGAGCTAAGATGGAATAAATAGATGAATCCTTAAATTTTCTTAAAAATGGAAACAATTATATTCGAAAAAATAGGATAACATATGAGATGAAGAACTTGAAAAGATGGGAGAGGTTTCTAGACCAATCCTCAATTAATTCAATGGATATAGAGGCTGAATCAATGACCGGATAGAGGATCATCTGTCATTCATTGATTTGAGAGGAAAAATTTTATTGATGTGAGGGATGGGTTCTCACCCACTTGTGAAATAATGTGGAAGGATACATTTGATTTAACTCATTATAATAAGAAAAATCAATAATTTCACACATTTTATCAAAAAACACATTTTTTCCATGGTTTAGCCAAACTATGAACCATGAATGCTTATTAAAAAATATAAAGAAGAAATCATACAATTAGGAACAATGTTAACCTAATAATTTTATAACCAACGGAAATATTTCTTTCCCAAAGAACTTCAACCTCTCACATCCATGATCTATGGGTATTTTAGTTTTATAAAATTTTATGGCCTAGTATTATCTTCATATTTCATGGTTTCTGGCTCCAAACAATCCCTCGACGCACCTGATACATCTTTAACCAGATTAGGAATCATATTTTGGTCTATTTAAATTAATATGAACAAATCATTAATGGTATATACCTTCATGAATTTATAATAAATTACAAAAACAACAAGATGGTACTCAACTACTCTAATAAGGATGATTCCACATCCCATACACCAATCAGAGTCCAGGATGGAATTAGAACAAAATAATCATGTTCAAAAAATTTAGGAAAAAATTAGTGAATAAATACATGCTCATATCCAATCCATTCCAAAAATAAAAAAACATACAATTCCATATAAACAATTAATTAAATCAAATATGTAGTTCATAAAAAGGCATAGGGTAATCCTCTAGAAAATCCCACATAATTTAACCAGAATAATTTTTATTTTAGAACATCATTTTCATCACTAAATAATAACACAAAATAACTCTATTTACCAAAAACAATATCCTACTTTAAATCAAAACAACCAAGGTTGAACATGCACATTTCAAAATGGTACAAAAAAACAAAATCTCATTCATATTTTCTTTTCATTTTTATAACCATGCATCAATGTAAACCCAATAAAAACGCACATTCCTTTTAAAAATTTAATTTTAGAAGGAAAACCCCATTATATATATCATTTAATAAAATGAATGTAATTCAAACATCCCTATTTTCCTGAATATTTTTTTAAATAATTATGATCAAAAACAATTATTTTCCAATCATTTTTTCTAAACCATGCATACAAAAGAACAATATAAGATCCCATATAATATTAAAAAAACCCACAACCTAAATTAATCATCATTTTAAATCAAATGCTTGAAAACCACCATAAAAGAGCTGAAAAAGAGTCCAAAACATGCTCACTATGGGTAAAATAGCGTTATTCATGCATTGAACCCATGGTTGGGAAACTAAGAGACACCCCTAAGAAGTACTCCATATTGGGGGATGAATTGATTTCAATGGTAACACATGGATTCTCATGATATGAACACCAACCACTCTACTCAAGTTCTCACTCATTACTTCCTCATACTAGGTGACACACCCAATATCTAGGACGTGATCATAATGGAAAAAAACATTAATCGCATTAAAAAACATCAAAAAAATATCAAAAACAAGCTCAAATCTATGATTCAAATCCTAATATCAGCATGAATCCTATAGTTTTAGACATTAAAGAAATATCTGGACACTCCATTAATAAAACTCTATTGCTCTGATAACCATAGTGTCATTTCTACCAGAACATCACCAAATAACATGGGCTATACCTAACCTAGGTACCATTATGATCTTATGCTATAATATTATATTGTAATGATCTATCTTTGGATTCCATCCAAAATGAAACCCATCCTGATTCTCTATAAAGTACTGAAAGGTTTTATTGATCCCCACTGGATAATAATAATTTCTTAGACGTAACAAGAACTCCTTTGGGAATAGTTTTTTTTAAATCAATGTAAATTAATAATAAAATAATTAAATTTAATAGCCAAAATATATCAATGAGAAAAAAATGAAGGATATAATAACAACAAATGTATATAAATAGAAATATAAACAAGAAATAATAAAATCTAAAAAACACATTATGATACCTAAAACATCTCCACCTAACTCTTCATCAAATTTTCTATGAACAAAAAAAAATAATCCAACAGTGATTTAGGAACCTAAAAGACATATGAATGATCAAAAAAGCTTAGTAGGTCCCCGCAACCTATCGAAACAAAACATTAGGTTTACTGATGAAAAATAGTAAAATATATTTGAAAATTAAATCTAGAATGTAAGTCCTACACACATAATCAAATCAACAAAATCAAAATGAAAACCATTATCCAATTCTAATCTAATGTAAAGACCCGTAAAAACAAAGGGAAATTTTTTCTTAATTTTCTTTAGAATTTTACATGAGCGCGGTTTCTGACGGCACCTGATTCCGAGGCCCGGAGTGCCCGGAATTAATTTCCGAAGTTTGGCTCGGGTACGTTCAGTGAACGAACGAGCGGGGATTCCTAACTTTTGATCTGGTGCTCGGAATTGAAATCCGAGGACACCGATGAACTCGTAGCGCCGATATTCGCTTAAGGATACTTTTCCCGAAGTTGCGTTTACACGAGGGGAGTTGTAAAAAAATAAAATTGTGAATGTTAAAATAAAAATTTAACTTCAATTTTTATTTTTATCTTCCTTAAGTGTTTTTATCCTTTGGGTGGAAGTTGGGTGACAACCCAACTTCCCTTGGGAGGTTAAGAGGGTGGTGGGGCCCACACGAACCCCACCCCTTCATATCCTCTAACCCCCCCAACTCACAATTAATGATGTAAACTTAGGTTATAACTTATGTCATTAATAAGTGAGTTTAATTAATGTTTTGAAATTCAAACTCTTGAATTTCAAAAGACTTAAGTTGTGTTGTGTTAAGTTGTAAGGTCATGCTTTAATTTTAATAAACTTAAGTTTTAATTGTGGGGAATTAAATGAAGAGGTTTGAATTTCAAACCTTTGAAATTCCAAACCCTTCTATTTAATTCAGTTTTTAGTTTCCTTTGCGGGTTGGCGTTTGCTGTGCGGAGAGGAAAAGAGGGAGGCTTCTTGTTAGTTCTTCCTCCACGACGAAGAACGCGGCGTCCTTCTTCCACGACGTCGGACTGCAACGCGTTGGTTTTCCTCCACGACGCCGCAACGCATCCTCTCCGCGACGTTCTTTCCGCGGCGAACCTACGTCCGACGCCGCAACGCACTTTCCGCGACGTGCCTCTCGCGGCGAACCCGCGTCCGTCTACCGCGATGCCGACGACGTCTTCTTCCGTGACGACCGACCTCGGTGATGTCCGATCTCCGCGACGCTCGTCCTTCGCGGATCGTTGACGAGCTCCGCGAACTTCCTTCGAGGTAGGGGTTGTACCTTTATTCTTAATTTAATTTACGCCTTCGTAAATAAATTATTGGACCACTTGTTATCTTTCACATGGGAGGGGATCGGACCGTACCAACACGGTCGATCCTCCTCCCAAACCTTGTTGTTGGATTACTCGTGGATCGAAGAGGAGGCGGTGCGGTGCCGTGACACCGCGCAAGGACGTAGAGGGCTTCATGGGAGTGCGCAAGTATGACGCGCCACTCCGGACGACGAGGGCCGTGGTGGTCTCCCACAGCCGGACTGAACAAGCCGCCGGGGCAATGAGGCGCGGCCCGTTGGATGCAACGCCGCCGCGCCGCATCAGAGGAGAAAACAAAGGCGCCGCGGCCGGAGCGGGGCCGCGGCGAAGGCGCGCGGTGTCGTCGCACCGCGCCGGACGACGAAGGCCGCGGCCGGTTCCGGGCCGCGGCGGATCGAGAAGACCGGCGGCCAACCGGGCCGCCGGTGTCGGAAGACGAAAGGGAACCGACCGGCCAGGTCGGGCCGGCCGGAAGGAAGTCAAACCGGGGGAATTAATTTCCCCCGGTTAACCTTTAATGGCCCCCAATTAAATTGGGGGCCGGTTTTCATTAGAAGGGGGGGACAGCGCCACCCCCTGGATCCGCTCAAAAGCAGGCCCCCTCATGTGAAGGGGCGGTTTTTCTTAAAACCGGCGCGGCACGTGCCGCGCCGCCAGGGGAAAATCGGGGAGGCGGGGCATCACCCGCGCAACGCCTGCGTGCCCAGCGCGCCGCCGCGCCGCCCCTGCGCGCCGCCGTGCCGCCTCCGCGCGCCGCCGCGCCGCCGCCGCGCCGCCGCCGCGCCGTCCCAGGGGGGGTCGGGCCGGGTCGGCCCAGACCCGGACCCCCCCCCCCCCGTTTCGAACCAGAATCGGTTTTTGGCCCATATCTTGAGCCTCGGACCTCCGAACGACGAACTGTCTGCGGAAACGCGATCCTTGGATCGAGACGGTCGTTTCGGTATATCGCACTCAAGGTTTCGGGTTACTTTGAGTTCGGCCGGGTTGGTTCGTTCACGAAACCAACCGGGCCTTCGGAGCGGAAACGCTCATATCTTGAGCTACGAACGTCCGATTGACGCACCGTCAGTCGCGTTGTGTTCCTCTAAGTGAGATGGATCTTTTGGCATACTACGCCTGAGGTTTGGACGCAGGTGGAGTGCGGCCGGGTTGGTTCGTTCACGAAACCAACCGGGCCCTCGGAGCGGAAACGCTCATATCTTGAGTTCCGGACGTCCGATTGACGTGCCGTCGACTTTGATGGAATCCTCTAAGTGAGACTGATCTTTTGGCATACTCCGCCCGAGGTTTGGACGCAGGTGGAGTATGGTCGGGTTGGTTTTGCCTTAAAAACCAACCGGGCCCCGGGAACGAAAATGCCAATAACTCTCAGACCGGACGTCCGATCGACGCGCCGTCTGTTGCGTTGAGTTCCTGTTGACGATACGAAACTTTTGGATACATCAACTCTGGTCTTTGTGACAGTTGATGTATCAGCCTCTCGGCTCGTGGAGCGGATCCTCCAAACGAGCTTACTGTGTGCGGGAACCCTAGTGCTGGCTGCGACTGTTACTGTGACGACTACTACTACTGCTACTGTGACTGCGACGACGACAGTACAGAGATCCTGTGTGGATTCGACGACGACGACTACAGCACTCAGCGATCCTACGTGGAACAGTGCTACCGAACCTGTGTGAGCTGATTCTTCTGTTGACCTTGGCGGTGGAGCGCTTGGGTGTAGCGGCGGACCCGTGGTACTTGACAGTGGTGGTGCGCTTGGATGCAGCAGCAGACCCTTGGCGGTGGATCGCTTGGTTGTAGCGGCGGACCCGCGATACTCTACGGAGTGTGTGCGCTTGGTTGTAGCAGCGGACCCGCGATACTCTACGGAGTGTGTGCGCTTGGTTGTAGCGACAGACCCGCGACGGTGGAGACGTGCGTGCGGAGTACGGAGACAGTGTAGATGACTGAGACCTGACGACTGCTTGACCGACTCGACTTGGAGTGAGTCGACTAGCCCAGTGGACGGAGCGCCCAGTAGTTGGCAGCAGACCCACGGCGGACGGAGCGCCTGGTAGTTGGCAGCAAACCCGCGGTACTCGTCAGAGGAGTACCACAGTAGGCTATTTGGGTGAGCGCCCGGTATTAGGCGATAGACCCCCAGCGGACGGAGCGCCCGGTAGTTGGCCGCAAACCCGCAGTACTCGACAGGAGGAGTACCTCAGCAGTATTAGGTTAGTGAGCAGTACCTCGGAGTCGTGACAGGACCACTGTACACTCTAGAGACGGTGCTCTTCAGTAGTTACGGTTTCGATAATAAAAATCCTGGTTTGAGCTGAGTCATTGATCTTTGTGTTTCCTCATGATTGAGATGGGTCGCTTGATAACTTAGGTATATGTATGGGTATATACCTGGGTAATAGTTATCCGTTGATTTCATAAACTTGTTTTAAACCGTGTGGACTTGTACTGTTATCCTATGTGGATTTTACTGTTTACTCTTCTTTGTGGATTGGATTGTTCTTGGGCTCGTGTTGGAGCCGAACGGAAATTGGTGACATAGGTATATGTATGGGCATATACCTAATCAATACTGGATGTTACTTCGTGATTGTATCCTTCTTGTGGTTTATCCTTTGTGGATTTCGGGAGACCTTTGTGGGTCTCGGGGTCCCTACTGAGTATCTTATACTCACCCCTGCACGGGCTATGCCCGCACTTCGTTGTGTTGGTTGCAGACGACGGACAGCGCTGACTGCGGTTGAGGCTTACGGAGTAGGTCGGTACCCGGAGGAGGACCACTGAGCGGGACGTGCTCGGAGCGGACAGTTGGACCCGAGGAGTTGTGGAGCTATCTGTACCTACCCTTCAGGTAGGATCTGTAGTGGACGATCCAGGAGCTGAGCCATCTGTACCTACCCTTCAGGTAGGAATCGAGGAGGACGTCCCAGGAGCCGCTTGTACTTTCAGTTGCTGTTTTCCCTTTCGAGTTGTACTTTACTTTACAGTTGGGCTTGTATTTCTGGCCCCTTTACTTCAGCACAGTTGTTCTAGTTTTGTGTACTGCTTTACTTCCGCTTGTTACTCTGAGGTGCTTGTTTACTTTATTAAGTCAATGCCTTCCCTTTTTACTGGGATTTTACGCCTTGGTGCTAGTCGCCAGCCCCTGGCCTATGGAAGGCGGGCTTGGGGTAGTCACGGCACGGGCCCCGAGGGCGGGTTGTGACAAATTGGTATCAGAGGCGGTCAGTTCTACCGCAGACTCTGATCTTTTTTTTTCTATGTGAAGCAATAGTGTTTAGTGTATTGAGTGTGGTTATCAGTCCAGGGAGTCCAGTGTTGGTGCGGCAGCCGACGTATCCGTATACCAGGACCCTGACTTCTGATTTCCGACTTAATGCACGAAAACACTGATTGCGTGTGTGTTTCCAAAAAGGTTTAAAGTCAGCTCAAACCAGGTCAGCTCACCAGGTATAAATCGTTGACCGTGACACAACTGTTCAGGATGTCACCATGCAGATAGTTAGCTGGAGTTCCGAGAGAGTTCTCGATGATGGCCCACCGAGCAGCGAGACTCCGGTGCAGGGCTCTTTTTCAGTGTTGGCACCATCGGGTGGTGTACCAGCAGCACCACCACCCGTTAGGCAGAGGATGCCACTAGCTGACGATGCACGCTAGCAGAGCGCGATGCACGAGTTCCAGCAGTAGAGGCCTCTGAGGATACGAGGCGAGACAGATTTCCCAGGTAGCAGTGGACTGGATGGAGGCGGTTGCTAGAGTTCTACACCTAGCTTGGATACTAGTAGAGCAGATGATGATCTTAGCTCCTGTTGTTTCCAGTGAGTGACCATGAGGTTGGTCCTTATAGTAATGAGGCTTCGGTACGCGAACCGATACCTGGGATAGTACCTACGGGTAGTACGCCGGCTATGTCACTACCTGTTGGTCAGCATACACTACCGGCGGTACCGGTAGCAGAGACTCACATGCTTAGTGCCTTACTTATGTTTTAGCACCAGATATCCCTCATGTTTTGAGGTGAGCCTGACTCGTAGGCGGCTGAGGACTGGCTTGAGGAGGTGGTTGTGAGTTTTCTGGAGCTAATACAGCTTCGACAGTACGACATGTCAGAAGCAGAGCACTCAACGTGGCTTACCAATCAATCTTGGTACTCGTTGGTTACGTTGTGATCAGTTCTTTAGACTCGAACTTCTGAGCGAAGTGTGTCTAAAGGACATCCGAACCATTACTCTTCCTCTATGAATTCCTACCTATGCTGGGATGCTGGAGAGAACCTTTGTGGTTGTGAACGTTAGCAGTGAAGGGCAGGAAACTAGCGCCAGTCTCAGAGACTCGGGCGTGTAAAATGTTTCAGGAGGAGGAAGTGCTAAGGACAGATGAATCTGCAGGGTAGCAGACGTGGAAGCGGAGCTTGGAGAGCAGCATGTGGTGGTGTACTTTTCGACATGTGACGACCACCCGACTTAGTAGTCCCCGCCAGGCTCAGGGAGCAGGAGGGCTGGGAAGGGGAGTAGCTGCATTGCGGTCAAGGAGTGTGACCCAGGAGCTCTAAGAATGATTCGGGGTACGAATTATGTCTACTACGAGCTACCATATCTATAGACATAGGAACCAATCATTCTACCCTTCCACGAATCATGTCCCAGACCTAGAGGTTCCGGGTAAGCCGTAGACTTGACCCTCACGTCTGGAGATACCTTTGGGAGGAGACTCGATAATCACGCTTACGCCGACGGTGTGATTTTACCTCGAGGCGAGAGTTTCGGTTGGAATATCTTGGTGGCAGCGTAGAGGCCTTACGACGTTGATCTGGGTATGGTTTTGATTCACAAATCATACCCCGGTTGACTGTTTTAGGCAAACGTTGGAATGGGTTTTCCTTGGTCGGCGAAAAGGAAACCCTGGGCAACACATGTTAAACTCAGGCATAAGAGGGTGTGACCGATCACTCTTGAGTTGGTCAACCCTACCCTTATGGCAGCAGGAGTTTTGAGTTTCAGTTCTAACCTAAAAAGGGAAACCTCTTGAGTTCGAGGGTGACGAAAACGTTCTTATACGGTCTCAACCCGATGAGGATTTAGAGATGTGGCCGAGGCGGCATGTTATCTCCGATGTTCGATGGACCCTTTTGATCTTCAGCAGGGTAGGCGAGGAGGTTTACCGCTTGACCCTACCACCTCAGTCGCACCGGGTGCATAATGTCCACCACGTGTCTCAGCTGTGGAGATACGTGTTTGTTTCTTCACACGTCATCGACCCTGGGGAGTTGGACGTCGATGACAGGGCGACAAGCACATAGGTTCTAGTAGAGATCGAGGATCGACATGAGCAGGTTCTACGTGAACGGTTGCTTCCTCTGGGGTGCTTCTCGGGTAGCACGAGATCTTCAGGTGAGCATATGGGAGCGTAAAGCTCAGTTGCGTGCTCAGTACTACCTTGTTTCCCTTAAGTGTGAGTTGAAGCTTTACGGGGACGTAAAGCCCTGAGGTGGGAGTAATGTAAAGACCCGTAAAATTCAAGGGAAATTTTTTCTTAATTTTCATTAGAATTTTACATGAGCGCGGTTTCGGACGGCACCTGATTCCGAGGCCCGGAGTGCCCGGAATTAATTTCCGAAGTTTGGCTCGGGTACATTCAGTGAACGAACGAGCGTGAATTCCTAACTTTTGATCCGGTGCTCGGAATTGAAATCCGAGGACACTGATGAACTCGTAGCGCCGATATTCGCTTAAGGAGACTTTTCCCGAAGTTGCGTTTACACGAGGGGAGTTGTAAAAAAATAAAATTGTGAATGTTAAAATAAAAATTTAACTTCAATTTTTATTTTTATCTTCCATAAGTGTTTTTATCCTTTGGGTGGAAGTTGGGTGACAACCCAACTTCCCTTGGGAGGTTAAGAGGGTGTTGGGGCCCACACGAACCCCACCCCTTCATATCCTCTAACCCCCCCAACTCACAATTAATGATGTAAACTTAGGTTATAACTTATGTCATTAATAAGTGAGTTTAATTAATGTTTTGAAATTCAAACTCTTGAATTTCAAAAGACTTAAGTTGTGTTGTGTTAAGTTGTAAGGTCATGCTTTAATTTTAATAAACTTAAGTTTTAATTGTGGGGAATTAAATGAAGAGGTTTGAATTTCAAACTTTTGAAATTCCAAACCCTTCTATTTAATTCAGTTTTTAGTTTCCTTTGCGGGTTGGCGTTTGCTGTGCGGAGAGGAAAAGAGGGAGGCTTCTTGTGAGTTCTTCCTCCACGACGAAGAACGCGACGTCCTTCTTCCACGACGTCGGACTGCAACGCGTTGGTTTTCCTCCACGACGCCGCAACGCATCCTCTCCGCGACGTGCTTTCTGCGGCGAACCTACGTCCGACGCTGCAACGCACTTTCCGCGACGTGCCTCTCGCGGCGAACCCGCGTCCGTCTACCGCGATGCCGACGACGTCTTCTTCCGTGACGACCGACCTCCGTGATGTCCGATCTCCGCGACGCTCGTCCTTCGCGGATCGTTGACGAGCTCCGCGAACTTCCTTCGAGGTAGGGGTTGTACCTTTATTCTTAATTTAATTTACGCCTTCGTAAATAAATTATTGGACCACTTGTTAACTTTCACATGGGAGGGGATCGGACCGTACCAACACGGTCGATCCTCCTCCCAAACCTTGTTGTTGGATTACTCGTGGATCGAAGAGGAGGCGGTGCGGTGTCGTGACACCGCGCAAGGACGTAGAGGGCTTCATGGGAGTGCGCAAGTTTGACGCGCCACTCCGGAGGACGAGGGCCGTGGTGGTCTCCCACAGCCGGACTGAACAAGCCGCCGGGGCAATGAGGCGCGGCCCGTTGGCCGCGGCGGAGTAAAGGAAGTGCGACCGTTGGATGCAACGCCGCCACGCCGCATCGGAGGAGAAAACAAAGGCGCCGCGGCCGGAGCGGGGCTGTGGAGAAGGCGCGCGGTGTCGTCGCACCGCGCCGGATGACGAAGGCCGCGGCCGGTTCCGGGCCGCGGCGGATCGAGAAGACCGGCGGCCAACCGGGCCGCCGGTGTCGGAAGACGAAAGGGAACCGGCCGGCCAGGTCGGGCCGGCCGGAAGGAAGTGAAATCGGGGGAATTAATTTCCCCCGGTTAACCTTTAATGGCCCCCAATTAAATTGGGGGCCGGTTTTCATTAGAAGGGGGGGGGGGACAGCGCCACCCCCCGGATCCGCTCAAAAGCAGGCCCCCTCATGTGAGGGGGCGGTTTTTCTTAAAACCGGCGCGGCCCGTGCCGCGCCGCCAGGGGAAAACCGGGGAGGCGGGGCATCACCCGCGCACCGCCTGCGCGCCCAGCGCGCCGCCGCCCCGCCCCTGTGCGCCACCGTGCCGCCTCCGCGCGCCGCCGCGCCGCCGCCGCGCCGTCCCAGGGGGGGTCGGGCCGGGTCGGCTCGGACCCGGACCCCCCCCGTTTCGAACCAGAATCGGTTTTTGGCCCATATCATGAGCCTCGGACCTCCGAACGACGAACCGTCTGCGGCAACGCGATCCTTGGATCGAGACGGTCGTTTCGGTATATCGCACTCAAGGTTTCGAGTTACTTTGAGTTCGGCCGGGTTGGTTCGTTCACGAAACCAACCGGGCCTTCGGAGCGGAAACGCTCATATCTTCAGCTACGAACGTCCGATTGACGCGCCGTCAGTCGCGTTGTGTTCCTCTAAGTGAGAAGGATCTTTTGGCATACTCCGCCCGAGGTTTGGACGCAGGTGGAGTGCGGCCTGGTTGGTTCGTTCACGAAACCAACCGGGCCCTCGGAGCGGAAACGCTCATATCTTGAGTTCCGGACGTCCGATTGACGTGCCGTCGACTTTGATGGAATCCTCTAAGTGAGACGGATCTTTTGGCATACTCCGCCCAAGGTTTGGACGCAGGTGGAGTACGGTCGGGTTGGTTTTGCCTTAAAAACCAACCGGGCCCCGGGAACGAAAATGCCAATAACTCTCAGACCGGACGTCCGATCAACGCGCCGTCTGTTGCGTTGAGTTCCTGTTGACGATACAGAACTTTTGGATACATCAACTCTGGTCTTTGTGACAGTTGATGTATCAGCCTCTCGGCTCGTGGAGCGGATCCTCCAAACGAGCTTACTGTGTGTGAGAACCCTAGTGCTGGCTGCGACTGTTACTGTGACGACTACTACTACTGCTACTGTGACTGCGACGACGACAGTACAGAGATCCTGTGTGGATTCGACGATGATGACTACAGCACTCAGCGATCCTACGTGGAACAGTGCTACCGAACCTGTGTGAGCTAATTCTTCTGTTGACCTTGGCGGTGGAGCGCTTGGGTGTAGCGGCGGACCCGTGGTACTTGACAGTGGTGGTGAGCTTGGATGCAGCAGCAGACCCTTGGCGGTGGAGCGCTTGGTTGTAGCGGCAGACCCGCGATACTCTACGGAGTGTGTGCGCTTGGTTGTAGCGGCGGACCCGCGATACTCTACGGAGTGTGTGCGCTTGGTTGTAGCGACAGACCCGCGGCGGTGGAGACGTGCGTGCGGAGTACGGAGACCGTGTAGATGACTGAGACCTGACGACTGCTTGACCGACTCGACTTGGAGTGAGTCGACTAGCCCAGTGGACGGAGCGCCCAGTAGTTGGCAGCAGACCCACGGCGGACGGAGCGCCTGGTAGTTGGCAGCAAACTCGCGGTACTCGTCAGAGGAGTACCACAGTAGGCTATTTGGGTGAGCGCCCGGTATTAGGCGACAGACCCTCAGCGGACGGAGCGCCCGGTAGTTGGCCGCAAACCCGCAGTACTCGACAGGAGGAGTACCTCAGCAGTCTTAGGTTAGTGAGCAGTACCTCGGATTCGTGACAGGACCACTGTACACTCTAGAGACGGAGCTCTTCAGTAGTTACAGTTTCGATAATAAAAATCCTGGTTTGAGCTGAGTCATTGATCTTTGTGTTTCCTCATGATTGAGATGGGTCGCTTGATAACTTAGGTATATGTATGGGCATATACCTGGGTAATAGTTATCCGTTGATTTCATAAACTTGTTTTAAACCGTGTGGACTTGTACTGTTATCCTATGTGGATTTTACTGTTTACTCTTCTTTGTGGATTGGATTGTTCTTGGGCTCGTGTTGGAGCCGAACGGAAATTGGTGACATAGGTATATGTATGGGCATATACCTAATCAATACTGGATGTTACTTCGTGATTGTATCCGTCTTGTGGTTTATCCTTTTGTGGATTTCGGGAGACCTTCGTGGGTCTCGGGGTCCCTACTGAGTATCTTATACTCACACCTGCACGGGCTATGCCCGCACTTCGTTGTGTTGGTTGCAGACGACGGACAACGCTGACTGCGGTTGAGGCTTACGGAGTAGGTCGGTACCCTGAGGAGGACCACTGAGCGGGACGTGCTCGGAGCGGACAGTTGGACCCGAGGAGTTGGGGAGCTATCTGTACCTACCCTTCAGGTAGGATCTGTAGTGGACGATCCAGGAGCTGAGCCATCTGTACCTACCCTTCAGGTAGGAATCGAGGAGGACGTCCCAGGAGCCGCTTGTACTTTCAGTTGCTGTTTTCCCTTTCGAGTTGTACTTTACTTTACAGTTGGGCTTGTATTTCCGGCCCCTTTACTTCAGCACAGTTGTTCTAGTTTTGTGTACTGCTTTACTTCCGCTTGTTACTCTGAGGTGCTTGTTTACTTTATTAAGGCAATGCCTTCCCTTTTTACTGGGATTTTACGCCTTGGTGCTAGTCGCCAGCCCCTGGCCTATGGAAGGCGGGCTTGGGGTAGTCACGGCACGGGCCCCAAGGGCGGGTCGTGACATCTAATTACATCTTTTAATTCCCAAACTGATCTCACATGTTTTCAAAACTAATCCACATGGATAAGATTTATAAAAAACCACGTACAATATTATAATTTCCCAAGAACAATCAAATTTTTCTATTTTAATGAAATAAAATCACATTAGAAAATTTTCCATGATTTCTCTCATTAACACCAAATGGAACCTAAATATAACAAAACATAATTATCCAAATAAGGGATAGAAAAGGAGAGCATAAACTTAAACATATAATCAATTAAAAAATTGGCGATCACATATGTCATTATATAATATCAAAAATGGATCTAACAAATATTCATGCATCATATAAACCATCCCAACATAATTAATTAAACCTAGGTATATAACATAAGGTTTCAATGTGAGTGACTCTAAATAATGTATGATAGATAGCATAGTAAAGTAAGAACTCATGGTCATCCCTGGCCCAACATTAGGTGATCTCATAGTCACATTGAAATCAAATTGATATCTATCACATTCATCTTACACAAAGCCTATCAGGGTCCCAAAGAAACCTAATAGAGGCTCCCATAGTCCCTTTACACAGTGTCTCTCATTATCCCATTGAAGAAAATGGAGGCTCTCACAATCTCTTTTTCAAAATGCTACCACATTCCCATGGAAATCAGAAGGAGGCCAACACAGTCCCCCTCTCAGAAGGATGTCACATTATATTAGCCAAACCCTTGATCAAACATTGATCATATAATGTACTAAATCATTTAAAATTTTTATAAACATGTTAATTTCATTTAAAATATATTTTATAAACCATTTTCACAAACCAACATACCAAATTTATCAAAACAAATTCCGAAGGATAAACTATTTCTAAATGCATTTTAAAACCAGTTTAAAATCATTAAATGACATTGTGACATTCCATAATAAACATCTAGGGGAACCAACCCACCAAAATTTGGTAATCCATATGAATACTTCCCTACACATACACATAGATGAAATTTTTTATATATAAAAATCCCTTAATACAATGAACACATTCCCTCTTACCTGAGTTAATATGTTTAGAGATGATATACCTATACATATATGGGTACCTACGTATATGCGTGAAAGCCTTCAAGAAGCCACAAATTTTTCTAATTAACTATGAGGGAACCAAAATAACCAAAAGGCACCAAATAAAACATTAACAAAAAATAAGGAATAAGAAACCAATCTCAAATAATGGACAAAATACTGAAATGGTCTGATATGATTCACCTTCAATGAAAATGTGGAAACATGCTTGAAGCTGACCCAGGCATTCCATTTCTCACCAAAACAATAGAGGAATGATCCTAAATTATTGAAACACCAAAACCTAGGGTTTGGCATAATTTTATAGGGCGACTGGGAGAAGAAATATTCCAATCCATGGTCATAGTATGGATTGAGAGTCCTTATATAAAAGTCCTAACCAAAAAAACCCAAGAAATATGGCAGATTTTCAATAGTGATGTCCATGATGGAAGGGGTCGGCACACACCATTTGAGAAGAGTGGGGTGGTGGAGGACTGGCATTTCAAAATTCTCAAAGGGGAATAGGTAAAAAATAAAGGGGGTGATATAATATATTAATAAAAAATAAAAGTAAAACAAATATTTTAAAAAAAATTTGGAAACCCACACAGTTTTCCAACAGAGTTTTCCAAACCATGTGCCAACCATATGTAGACCACTTCCTAAACCCGGAAACACCATCCATGGTTAATCCTGAGAGGCTGCATAGTTTTTAAAAACCTTTCACCTTACCCATTTCACAACCATTACTAACAATGGTCTATTGGTTGTTGTTCATGGTTTACAAACCGTTAATAGTAAATAAGAACTATTTTTTCAATGGTCATAACATTATGAATGAGTCCCGACATAATTACTTTATAACTTTTAGAAAATTGTATAACATATTGAAATCATCCAAAAAATTTAATTTTATCCTTCTAATAATACGAACTCATTCTCACTCAAGAAAAATAAACAATAAAACAAAAAAAATAAAAAATAAAATTTTCCTATGACAAGGTTGTCATATAAACAATGAAAAAATCAAAATTTTAATTCTAAATATTACATTTAATAAGGGTTTATTTAAATTACATTGTTTAAATTTTATGTTAATTAGTATTTCATAATGCTATAATGTGAGTAACCTATTTAAATTATTGGACAGTTTTATATTAATTTATAAAAATATTAAATTTAATGTATATTGTTAGATTTAATATGATTAATGAATATGATGTTTAGTTTGTGGTGTTATTTGATATTTTTTTTGTCTGTATAAAAAAAGTGTGGTTTCATATTTAATTAATTCATATAATATTTTTAATAACAAAATAAATATAAGATATTTAAATTGGAATAAATATTTCAATATGGTAATAATAATGGATGAGAGTATTAAGAGAATATTAATTTAGATATAATATTATGAAAAGATGAATTTAAATAATGGAGGAAATTCAATGATATAACATAAAATAGTTTAATGTTTCAAATGTAAATTTTTTTATCTTTAAATACTAAATATTATTATCCCTAAAACATTTCACAAATTGAATTCATTTTTTGGAATTTTTTTAACCTTTGGGATTTATATAAATCTATATATTTTTATTGAGTAAGAATTTACATAAATATTAATAATTTATGATGATATATGATTTTTTTGGATGTTATTATTGTGGTGAAGCTATTATAATAGTTTTTTTTCACAACTAAATATCTTAATGTTATATTTCTTATTAATAAAATCAATTTTGGGATAGAGTTTTTAAATAATTATGTTGTATATTTTTTGTGAAAGTTTGTGGTTATTTTTAATAGATTAAAAATTAATCTGGTTAAAATAATATGGATCATTCTATAATGAAAATTTATTATATTAATTGTACAGTAATTACATATCTTTATAGGAATAATAAAAACTTGTATGTTATAATAATTATATAATTTATAAATCTTTGTCCAAATCATATATTCCTAAATTTATTAATCATAATATAACAACGATTGATGAGTTTAAATCAATTATCCTTTATAATAATAATCAAAATAGGTATTGATGATTCTTGTATAGAGATATATGTTTCTATCAAATAAGTGTTTGGTAATGAACCAATTGAACGTTTATCAAGAGAAAATATATGGATTATGTTTTGATGATAGGAAATATGAGGAAATAATCTTTCCATAATCTATGGTGTTTTTCAGTTTATTGAACCAGAAAACCTTCCAATCTTGAAAACATTTTATTCCCAAACATGATTTATTCAATGACAAATCATCACACCATGGTATGAATTTATTTATTAATTTAACATTCATTATACATCATAGTACAATTTTTTTGTGACACACTATGTCATGACACAATAACTAACATTTTTATGGAATTAGTTTAGATATAAACATGATAATCCACAATGAAGGTTTTCATTGTATAATTGATTATGAAATGAAAATATTTATTATAATCAGTGAATTTTCACTCACAAGAATTTCTTATTGGGTATTAGAAAAAAATAACAATATAAATGAAGATCATTCCTCGTATTTCAGACAATAATAACTAAATGATAAATTCGAGTATGATTAATTATATGTTTATTGTAAAATTTTAAATGGAATTTCAAATCTAATTTGTTGATGTGATTCATGGGAAGGGTTTTTATTCAATGATGGGGTGTTAGATAACATATAGTTAATATATAGAAGAAGATATATGGAATGAGTAGGAGTAGATAACATTGAAAAATCTATAATTTAATTATTGAGTTGTAAATAGATTTTATATCAATAGAGATTAGGACTGGAAGTGATGTGTTGATGCATGTATCGAGAATGATCAGAGGGGAAATTTGGGAACATCATTGAGAACATTAATGTTTCATGGTGATATTTCTATAACTCATACTATCATTACTTCATCCTTTGTATTTATATTTTCATTTTATATTATTATCTTAAAATGGAGTTGGATAATGATTGGAATATTATTTAGAACATGTATAATAATTAATTTTTATATATATATTATAATGGTAACACAATGGGTTAGTGATTATCCATAATATCATAACAATATTGATTTGTGACCCTTGGACGTTTCACGTATTGAGATAAAAAAGTAAAATATCATTATAAGTGTTCTTTAAATATAATTATTTAATTATTCATTTATTTATTATTGTGACTGGAAACATTCTTCATTGAAAGTATGAATAAATAATCCATTTTAATTTGGAATAGAAGAAATTTACAAACCCCATAATTTACCAAATCTAAGAGTATGTAATGTAACAATAGATTTCAAAAAGTAAAATTCAATCTTGTTAGAATATTTTTGATGCAATCATTGAAATTATTTCTCATGGAGTAAAATATGAATGATATTGGAGTACCCATTGATCAATTTAAATATAAATTATATAAGAAGATAGTAATATTGTTTATGATTATATTTTATTTATATCTTCTCGGTAGTAGTTCAGGGAATGAAAATAAACCCAATATTTTTAGTTTCTACTGGAATAAGTGGATAATAAATTGTCAAATGACAAATATAAGGTTTAACATTCATCTTCTTAAAAAAATAAGTTATATCATCTTGAATGTGAATATTTTCCCTTGCACAAAAGTTATATATGAAAAACGGTTTATAATTTATAATCGGGAAAAGCATGTGATCGTGGGGATGCTAGAGGTTCCTTATAATAAACTAGATTTTATGATGATGGGATAATGGGGAAATGATTATTGTTTTTTTACACATTATTTTTGATGTTTTTTAATAAATACCCGGACTTGGTGATGAGATGAATTAAATTCACATTATGATGAATAACAATTGATACTATGAGTATATTACATTCCCTAAAATTTTGACAATATAATTAATAAATCTTTATTAAATATTTTATGATTAATAAAATTGTCATCTAGTCACATATCAATTTCTAGTTGGGAGTAATCGTTCCCCAGAACATTATTTCATTAAAATTTAATTTAAAACCATCGATAATATTGTTATTTATAAGATAAAAATTAAATAATCAAATATAAATGATGATATTCTATCATTTAATAGAATATGTTTTAATATATGGAAAACAATATTTAATAGTGAGAAATATTTTGTATTTTATTTTGTGGAAAGGATATAAACATAACTTCTAGAAGTTTTTAAATATTTTATAGGGAGGATGATGTTGATTATTTTCCTAAAAAGAAAAAAAAGGTTTTTTATCATCATAAGAAAATAAATTCAAAAAATTATTATGGAATTAAATTTTGGAGATAAGTAGTAACAACCTAGGAAATGTTAAGAAAAATAATATTTAATTTTTATCAAAAATATTATATAGATTGTTATTAGTTATTATAATATTCGTTAATTTTAATATGAAAAATAAATTTTTTTACTTAGAACCAAATTTTGTTCTCAGACATTATATGTATTTAAATTAAAATTTGACTTCCAAATTATATAGATTGAATTTATAATATTTATTTATTAACTAACCATGCCAAAATATAATTCTCTTGAATTAGTTTTTATGAATTTTTATAATAATGTTATTTTACAATGAAAATAATTTTTTTGGGTAAGTACTATATTTAATTTTATATTATATAACATTAAAATTCAACTTTCTATTTGTTATGGATTATATTTTTTTCTTCTTATGAATCAAAATTCCATTATATACGTATTTATTTTTTAAACAATTTTCATAAAAATAATTTTATTTTAAAAAATAAACTTTTCTTGAAAACTATTTTTTATTATGTTCTTCATGATTGTTTTTAATTTTTAAAAAACCATACTCTTTAGTTTAATTTTAATAAATAGAATTTATATTTGGAATTTTTGGGTAAAAATTTGGTAAACATATCCCTTTTATTATTGGAAAGTTTGAGTATAAATTATAAGATTTTTTTTACCATGATAGATTATATTTTAGGTATTTAAGGATAAAAATAAATTGACATGAAAAAAACAATCGTAGTATCAATTGTCTTAATTTTATTACATGAGTATATATTTTCAATAATCATCTAAAAGTAGAATATATGATGATGGTTTACAATGTGTCATTAATTTGGACATGTATATTAGTTTATATAAATAATCATCAAACATTTCATTCTATTTTTTTTATTATATCTATTTTTTAACATAAGAATGAACAAAGTTTATGTTTACTTATAAATATTTATTTCAATGATAATAATTTTTTTTCCAATTATGGTAATTTTTTTCAAAATTTTATTATTACATAATTAGCCTTATTTTTTGTGCAACATTATAATTGGGATTATATAAGGTGTTAAAAATCTATAAAATAACATTGAAAACACTAATAATAACATTATTAGAGTGATTATATCATAAAATTATTTTATTATAAAATTATTTTTAAATTTAGTTCTCTTATAATTTTAGATTCGATTTTAATACTATCTTTTATGTTTTTAAATTTATATAATACTAATAGTTTCAATAAAATACTAAAAAATATTTTATGTTAAATAATGTTTTTTGAAATGCTTAAAAACTCTTAACAATCTATTCCACTTCAATGTAAATGGGATATGGTTGATTAAATCAACCATGGTACATTTATGGGTTTTATGTCATATTATAATTAATAAATTTACAAAATATTAAAATTTTCAATTTTAAAGGCTATTTTATGGAAAAAGTGAGAAACCTCACATGATTGAACCACAATTATATGACATTATAGGAAATTAAAAAATTGCTGAAAGAAAAAATGAAAGTATTAGATTTATTATTCATATATAATTTATAGTCAAGATTAGTTGCCTTTTTACTAGGATTTTCCTTTATAAGGTATTCAATATTGAAAATCCATTTTGTCACGAGTTTAGAAAAATTCTTCCCATTTATCAATATTTTAAAAAAATTTAATTTCAAAATCATAGCTTCCAGGTTGATCCTCTCAAACTGATCCTTATTGGTGTCCACTAAAATCAGTATTTCGACCACCCTATCCACATAATCTTGAGATATGTAAATTTATAAATTCTTATCCATCATTTTCCCCTCAAGATGAATCAAAAAATTCCAATTATTTACTAGTTTTCAAGACTCTTAAAAATATTTTCACAAGGTAAACTCCATATTTTGAAATGGTTTATAATTATTTGTAGCCATATTTCCAATCAAACCTTGAGGGACATTAATATTATCCTCCTAGCCATATAATCTTCTTGAATCTATGATGTATATTTCATCACGCCACCCACATGTTCTTGATCATGTTTTGTGGTATGAAATCCTTCATATTTGGGATTATAATCAATAAGTTCTATCTCTTATTATAAACCTAATAATTCTCAATTATATGAAATTTTATCACCTTGGACCCAATTTTTTTGTCTGAACTATTCTCTATTGGTTTTGGTATGTGATTGTAGACCTTATGACAAGTATATTTCTTCCTCTTGATCATGGTGAAATACCCCGAATACATGTTTTCCTTCTCCCCCATCATTTTTTATTGGCTGTGAAGACCTCTATTTAATCCTCCATTATAAATATATTACAGTTTTTCCCCTGAGGTATCCCCTCTCGACTCTTCCCCCGAGAATAATTTTCCTTCATCGGGGTTCACTTTCCATAATGGATAAGTTTGTCTTTACCATTGACCTAAATTATTTTACCTTCAAATATCTTAGTATGAAAAAATGACGACCCTATCATTCTTGTATATTTCATTCCAACTGCATTTACCCAACAAAATTCTACAATAGCTGAGACATTTTTATATTATCAAGGCTCTTTCAAGGCATTAAACCTCACTCCCTTTCCTCCACGATGACAACTGTATGAAATTTTCATTCCCCATTATGAAAAACAATGATACATGATTAATCTTTTGTAATGTAAATATATTGTTCTAGTGAATAGACTGCACATGTCCCCTCATGTTCCCGAAATATGATTGATCCTAAACTATCGAATTATTTTCATCCAAGTTGATTCTAAACGATTTAAATATGATCACTACAATCAGATAAGAAATATATGGTCTTGCCACTATGTTATTGGGAATATAAAATGTTTCTTCCTCACATATCATCTAATCTATAGTGAGGGAATATAGAGAGACCCACCCTGAAAAATATCTATATATTGAATCAATAACTCTATTACAATCCCAACGACCCTGAAGACAGGTAGATAAAAACTATAATAGATGATTACTGGATGAACAATAATCAATATATGATTCCATGAACACCACTTGTTGGTAGTGTAATTATATCCGTTTACGATCCAAATACACTCTATCAAAGGCCTTGATACATCATATTCGATGAAGATATATAGCGATATCAGGTGTCAAACAGAATCATTAATATTAGTGGAACACACAAATAAAACTACCAAACGCCAAATCATTTATATATTATACAAGGGTTTTAAATGGTAGTCAGATGTTTTGGAATTCGTATACACAATGTTGTGGTTGGAGAATCATGTTTCATTTCTAAATACAATTAAAAAAGAAAAAGGTAGAAGAGACACTCATTGAGGGATCGTAGATATCTAGAATAGAAATGAATCACGTCATCCATCGATGAAAATAAAATCATCACATTTCATCTATTGAGGATCCCCACCACCACCCATTCTTGTACACCCCATGATCTGAAGTCTCACATATAAAAAGAATATTTTAATGTATGGTTATTAATAGATTGAGCCTCTAATGTACTATAACGACCCATACTTTACATACATTGTTAATACTTCAAAATTGAAGCACACTTATTACAACATATGACAAAACCACAAATGACCGTATAGGTATAGTGTCTTTAGAAACTGGGAAACATAAACAACTGGTTCATAAATCTTCTACAGTGTATCCCATTTATTTCATCATATCTAGGGTCGCTTTTAGCATATTCTACTTAATATCCATCTTCCTGACCTGGGGAAAAGAAAACATAAAAGGGTGAGCTCAAATGCTCAGCAAGGCAAATAAAGGAAATAAAACTCATATCATATATTTTTGAAAATCAAAACCTGCAAAAGAGATCATAATATCTTAACATGTAATAAATAATAGAAGTGAAAATGAGATCCCCATAATCATAACATAAAACTTGAAACTTTTTGGCATGCACACATAATCATGGAAAATCATTTCTTGTTAGTTGTGACCCATTGCCAAGACTATCTTAGTGGACAAAGTCCCTTTCTGAACCGAGTCACCCTCGTTCCAGTCCTGTTTCACTGAACCGGTATAACCTACCGTTCCAGCCATGTCTATCTCATGAGATATAAAATCATTACCCAATGCATTGGAGGGAGATATAGGTCCCACCCATCTTATAATGAATCCTTTCTTATGTGTGCCACATAATCATAAACCCTACATCTTAGCATAACCCATGTAATAAAAATGGGATTCTTAAACAACATGACATCATAAAACAATCCATATAAGATAAAGGAATTCATAAAAATATTTCCATCACAACATAATCAAATCCATGTAATAATAGGGATAAAAACAGAACCCTTTTATTATCTTAGATGGAAAATAATTTTGATAAAATACTTGAACTCCATTCTTGAGGAAAATATCCTTTCTACTTCAAAAACATTTTTCCTTTCATAACATATCATACAACTTTAAAATAAAAGAAGTTGATTAAAAATAAACTTGAAAAATTGTAAAGGAAGCTTCTTGGAAATAATGTTTTAAAAATCCATTCATGCCGTATAAGTTAAAAAAAACATTCTTCGTACTTTTGTCGGAAAAGTCAAAAAAGTACCTCGTACGAAAAATGACAAAAGATTCTTTTCATACATATTACTAAAACTCACCGAAGGGTAAAAATGGATTTAAACAATTGTAGGTGGATGGAAATAATATTACATATTGATGAAACATGGATGTGGATGATAAAATACACCCCAGTAAATACTTACGAATAAACAATCTCGGATAAAAATGAGATTGTGATATTTCCCTTACCTTAGGTCCGATTTGCTTTGTACGTGTCCGAAGCTCCTGTATAATGGTTTAAATAATGCTATTGACTTATTCCATAATCATACATATTGATATGATATCATATATGGTCATATTCTTAGCTTCCTGTTAGTAATATTTCATTGTTACTTGTTACTCGGGTCTTTATTGCCTTTTGTTCTTATGCGTGTTTTGCCGAATACATTCTTATTCTTCGTTTAAGGTTATATATACCTTATATCCAGAATGGTATTAGTGTAACATATATCATATTTATTCATTCAATTAATTTATATAATTACTATGTAATGATGATCATGTAGAACGAGTCGCATCACATCGTGGAGACGGTATTCCGTACATACGCACGAGTGATGATATCGTTCCTATGATCGTGGAACTGTATTGGAGTATATATATATTATTTTAGTATCAATATTACTTTATAAAAATCATAAATAGTTACTCATTACACCATTATACCCATCCTTGTAAAGTGATGGTGGAAAAATAGATTACACCACGGCGTGGAGACGGTATTCCGTACGTACGCACGCGCGGTGATTTCATTTTTCAGTAGGATGGATAGAAGGTGAATTAGGGTTGTTTCATATTTATAATAACATATCAGTATGTAATTAATACTGATGTTATTACTTTATCATGAATCAACTAAAGAAGAAGAAGTTGAAGAAGAAAGAAATTGAAAAGATCGGTAATGGATATTACCTCTTCTTTGGAACGCTTCTTTGAATCCTCCACTTAGGGAACTAATATGGTCTTTGAAGAAGACCAGGACCTCTAGGATTATTCTAGGGAAGTGGAGAGGAGAAAATGGCAGGGGTTGGCCGAGCTTGAGTTCTCAAATTGGTGTGAGGAGGAGGGGGAGGAGGTTCCCTTTTATAAGGGAGGAGAGGGGCACCTTAGGAATATCTCAAAATATTATTTTATATTAAAGTCAAAATCGGTTTATAATGGTTCCAAAGGGTCTTATTTCGAAGCTAAAGTGGGGATGGGTCGAAATCCTATCAACCAATAGGATTTAGACAAGTTTAGGGTATTATTTTAACCTTATCAATTATATTTAACTCTAAGTTAATTAATTTAACTTTTACCGTGTCTTTTTGTTTTCTTTCACTATATGGTTAATACACTTACAATAACATGCCAAAAGAACCCCAAATTGTTTATAATTAATATATATATCCTTATCTAAGTCATTTGGCCGAACCTTAGATTTTTAGGAATAAAATAACAATTAATAATATTTTATTTTATTTAAAAACTATTTTGTGTCAATTTTGACACTATTTGATATATGATTTTTGTGAAAGTCATAACAGAATTATATGTTAGAACAAAGTTTATTAAATCAACACTAATATATCATAGTACCCTAGAAAATTAGTGGAATTCATAAAAAGTCTTAAATTACATTTATTTTGGTATTTATATTATCAATTATGTCAATATTTCATTAATAAGATAATTACTTCATCATTGTTGTGTCATAAATAAATTACATTATTTGATGTCTAAAAATTACAAATAAAATACCATCATGTATGAAATCTATTTAGATTTCTAATGAATATTTACAATCGAATTTATCTTATTTATAACCCCATATTAAAAATGATTTACTTATTAAACTTTAATTTTAACTATTTTAACCCTTCTTTAAATAAATTAATAATAAATGTCCTAATCTAATCCAAGTGGGTCTAAATGGTCATATTTTATTCCTAAGTTTGTTTTTGGTCGAATTAAACTTGTCCAATAGAATTAGGACATGTTTTAGGGTAATATTAATATCATATTTACCCTTAGTTACCCTATTTACTATTAACTGTGGTAAAAATAGTAAAAAGTTACTATTCACCAAAAAATTATTTTTATCTCATTGAACCACATTTTACTTACTGATATCAACCGTGTCTGTCGGATTTTTGAAATTCCATTCACAGAAGCGGTAAAATTAAGTTTTATGCAAAATTCAGTTATTAACCTACCACTTAGTGGTTTCACTATTCATCAAAAATTGAAAGTTATCAGAAAAGTACCAAAATTTCACCCTAGGCTAATTTCTATATTCTGAGTCCAAAAATGAAGTCCATTTTGAAAAATAAAATTTATAAAATTTCAAAAAGTGGTTATTACTATTCATAACGGCTAGTTTTAATAGCATATTGTTGTTTAGTAAAACTCAGTATTGCGTACGACGCAAGCTATCGAGGAAGGTCGCGATTGCGTGTAAAGCAAGCCAAGCAAGTGTTGTGTAGAAAAAGATTCCTTTGATTATTTATATAACATAAAAGTCTCGGGTGTTACATTCTACCCCCCTTAAAAAGAATTTCGCCCTCGAAATTCGTCACTTTGTAACAAACAGATGAGGATAATTCTCCTTCATCATATCCTCAAGCTCCCATGTAGATTCTTCAAGTTGGTGGTTCCTCCATAAAACTTTCACCAATCGAGTGGTCTTGTTTCGTAAAACTTTTTCGCTACGATCCAGAATCTCTATCGGCTGTTCTTCATAAGAAAGATCTTGCTGCAGCGGTACAACTTCTAAGCTGAGTACATGTGAAGGATCTGGTATGTACTTTCTCAGGAGAGATACATGGAACACATCGTGAACTTGAGAGAGATTCTGTGGAAGCGCCAATCGGTAAGCTACCTTCCCAACACGATCCAGTATTTTTAAAGGACCGATATATCTAGGGCTCAACTTCCCCTTCTTTCCAAATCTCATAACCCTCTTCCAGGGAGATATTCGTAAGAACACTTTATCACCCACTTCAAACTCTAGGTCTTTTCTTCGGTTGTCGGCATAACTTTTCTGTCGACTCTGAGCTGCGCTTATGTGTTGTTGAATAGATCTGACCTTTTCTGCCATTTCATCAACGAGATCAGGTCCTAATAGCTTTCTTTCCCCAACTTCATCCCAAAAAGTTGGAGTCCTGTATTTCTTTCCATAGAGAGCTTCATAAAGAGCCATCTGAATACTGGAGTGAAAGCTATTATTATAATAAAATTCCACCAAAGGTAGGTGTTGATCCCAACCTCCTTTGAAATCCATAGAGCAATCTCTCAACATATCTTCTAGGGTTTGAATTGTTCTCTCAGACTGACCGTCTGTCTGGGGATGATAAGCAGTACTGAAACTCAACTCTGTATCCAGAGTATGCTGAATACTTTGCCAGAACTTCGAGGTAAATCTCGGATCTCGATCAGATATAATAGAAAGTGGTACTCCATGCAATCTTACCACTTCCTTTACATATACCCTGGCAAGCTGATCTAGAGGGAAATCCTCTCTAATAGGAATGAAGTGTGCAAACTTTGTAAGACGATCAACTATGACCCAGATAGCATTATTGCCTTTGGATGTTTTAGGAAGTCCTGTGACAAAGTCCATAGTGATGTTTTCCCATTTCCATTCGGGTATGGGTAATGGTTGTAACATCCCCTTATACTTCTGTCTCTCAGCATTAACTTGTTGACAAACCAAGCATCGAGAGACATATTCAGCAACATCTCTTTTCATGCCATCCCACCAGAAGTACTCTTTCAGGTCCCTATACATCTTCGTGCTTCCAGGATGAAAAGAGAATGAAGAACTATGAGCCTCATCCAGCAGCTCCTTCTTTAATTTGGAGATGGAAGGAACACAAACCCGATTCCTGAACATTATTATCCCATCACAATCAAGGTTGAATTCAGGAACATTTCTCACCTTCTTTTGTAACTCGACATCTTCTTTCTGTGCCTCTTTAATCTTCACAGGTATAGATGGTTGAAAATTCATTTGAGAAAGATAAGATTTTTCCCCTTCCATTATAATTCCAAGATCCATCCTTTGTAAATCCATAAATATTGGATCTTTTGTGATCCTCATCATGGATAAACTAGCATGGTCTTGTCGACTTAATGAATCTGCCACCTTGTTTGCTTTTCCAGGGTGGTAATGGATTGAGCAGTCATAATCCTTAATCAGCTCCAACCATCTTCTTTGACGCATATTCAACTCCTTTTGTGTGAAAATATACTTTAAACTTTTATGATCAGTATAAATATCACACCTTTCACCATAAAGGTAATTCCTCCAAATCTTTAATGCAAAGATTACCGCAGCCAACTCCAAATCATGTGTTGGGTAATTTTGCTCATGGATTTTCAACTGTCATGAGGCATAAGCTATCACCATATCATATTTCATAAGAACACACCCCAATCCCTTCTTGGATGCATCACTGTAGATCACAAACCTTTCTCCACTACAAGGCAGTGTGAGCACAGGTGCACTGGTTAACCTTCTTTTCAACTCCTTGAAATTCTCTTCACATTCTTCCGTCCAGACAAACTTAAATCCTTTCCGAGTCAACTTGGTGAGTGGATTAGATAATCGTGAAAAATACTTTACAAAACGTCGATAATATCCAGCCAAACCAAGAAAAATTCGGATCTCAGTTACTGTTGTTGGTCTCGACCATCTTTCGATAACCTCTGTTTTTGCTGGATCCACAGATATCCCCTCTTTTGAGATTATGTGACCCAAAAATGCAACTTTTTTAAGACAAAATTCACACTTGCTAAATTTGGCATAAAGATTCTCCTTTCTCAGGGTCTTCAATATAATTCTCAAGTGATCTTCATGCTCTTCCTTGCTCTTTGAATAGACAAGAATATCGTCTATAAAGACTACCACAAATTGATCAAGATAGTCACTAAAGACTCTATTCATTAGATCCATGAAGATATCAGGGGCATTAGTAAGACCAAATGGCATCACTATAAATTCATAGTGTCCATACCTTGTACGGAAAGCCGTCTTTGGTATATCCTGCCTTTTGACCCTTTATTGATGATACCCTGAACGAAGATCAATCTTGGAAAAGTATTGAGCTCTGCGTAGTTGGTCAAATAAGTCATCAATGCGTGGGAGAGGATATTTGATCTTGATAGTGATCTTGTTAAGTTCTCGATAATCAATGTAGAGTCTCATTGATCCATCTTTCTTCTTAACAAATAGAATAGGTGCTCCCCAAGGTGACGCACTAGGGCGTATGAATCCCTTATCAAGATTCTCTTGGAGTTGCCTCTTCAATTCCTGCAACTCAATTGGGGCCATTCTATAAGGTGTCTTTGAAATAGGCAAAGCACCCGGTACGAGTTCTATTGAAAACTCAACTTCACGATTTGGTGGAAGACCCGATAATTCCTCCGGAAAGACATCATCAAACTCCCGTACAATGGGCATATTCTTAATCGTGAGTTTCTCACCAAACATTTGAGATAAATAACCTTCATTTAGTGGAATCAATACCCATAAGATGGAAGAAATTTCCACTGGAAGGTTATGTTCATCCTTGCATTGATATACGATCGTAGATTGATCTGGAATATGAAATGTGACTTCCCTTCTTTGGCAATTGATATGAGCTCCATGTAGAGAAAGCCAATCCATGCCAAGAATCACATCAAATTCCACTAAAGGAAGGATCACAAGATTTGCAGGAGGCACTTTCCCACAAACATTGATCGGAGAAGAATTATAAACTTTTGATGCGACTGTTGTGCCATTAGGTGTTGTCACAGCTAACTCAACATCTAATTGTTGAGGTAATACGGTGATACCCTTAGAAAATTCTTTAGAAATAAAAGAGTGGGTGGATCCAGAATCAAATAAAACATTTGCTACTTTAGAGTGGATGGTAAGTGTACCTTTCACCACTTCGTTATCGTACTCCACATCACTGATAGAAATTGCATGTGACTTTCCTTTGTCTTTAGCCTTAAGATTTTGTTAACGTCGACCATCATCATCAACCCTTGGATTTGGGCATTGATTGGCATAATGCCCCATCTCTTTGCACTTGAAACATTGAAGTGTAGTAGGTTCATTCTGTGTATCCCTTCCTTTGTTTGCGTCATTAGACATCTTCTTCCCATTATCACGGCATTCAAATGCCCGATGACCTTCTTTTCCACATTTAAAACATTTACTTGTACCTTTAAGACAACTCCCTCCATGTTTCTTTCCACACTTTGAGCATAAGGGAAAGTTCATCTTCTTTTCAGTGTGCTCTTTAGAGTTTCCTTTGAATTCCATCTTCCTCTTCTTATCAAACCCATGCGACTGATGGGTTACTCCAATCTCCATCTTGACTTTGAGAGCACATCGAACGATTTCCTCGTAGCTATTGAAGTCCCTTATGGCTAATGCCCTTCGAAGACTTGGTTTTAAGCCACTAAAGAATCGATCGATCTTACTCTCAGGTTGGATAATAATACCAGAATCGTACCTTGCAAGTCTTGTAAAATTTGCTTCATAGGTACTAACAGATTCATCATCCCTTTTCTTTAGTTCAAGGAACTCTTTCTCCATCTTTTTTCGGAGAATACAGGGGAAGTATTTATTGAAAAATAAGTTCTTGAACTCGTCCCATTCCATAGACTCAATTTCATCCCTTTGCCTCGTATTCTTAATAAGATTCCACCATTGATCAGCATCTCCTTCCAAACGATACACTGCTAGGATGACTTTATCATGTTCAGAACATTGAAGAACTGAAAATATCTTTTCAGTAGTACTAATCCATTGTTCAGCAACTAATGGATCAGTAGACCCACTGAAAGAATGTGGACGCTGCCTCATGAAGGATTCAACAGAATGTTTCTCCTTCCTTTGCTCGTTTGGAAGTCCTGCATGATTCATAGCTTGAGAAAGTTGTGTGAGCATGGCTACAAGATTTTGCATTCCAGCTCCCATATCGTTTGGATGCTCAGGGGGACAATCATTGCACTGCCCATCGCATTCCGCATTAACACGGTTCCTTCGGGTTCCAGCCATTGACTAAAACCAAGAAGAATAGTGTGAGCAACACTAATTATAATAGGGACATAATTCAAGAATAAAATTTTCATGCTTAAGGTCTTATCCTAGGTAATTCAAGGACATTTCTAAAACTCTAAGATTGTGTTCTATTCTTAGACTTATCCTTACGGTTCTTACTAAGGCTTTCACATCCTAGTTTCCAAAGGTTGACTATACCTTTCCTCTGATACCAACTATAACGACCCATACTTTACATACATTGTTAATACTTCAAAATTGAAGCACACTTATTACAACATATGACAAAACCACAATGGACCGTATAGGTATAGTGTCTTTAGAAACTGGGAAACATAAACAACTGGTTCATAAATCTTCTACAGTGTCTCCCATTTATTTCATCATATCTAGGGTCCCTTTTAGCATATTCTACTTAATATCCATCTTCCTGACCTGGGGAAAAGAAAACATAAAAGGGTGAGCTCAAATGCTCAGCAAGGCAAATAAAGGAAATAAAAATCATATCATATCTTTTTGAAAATCAAAACCTGCAAAAGAGATCATAATATCTTAACATGTAATAAATCATAGAAGTGAAAATGAGATCCCCATAATCATAACATAAAACTTGAAACTTTGTGGCATGCACACATAATCATGTAAAATCATTTCTTGTTAGTCGTGACTCATTGCCAAGACTATCTTAGTGGACAAAGTCCCTTTCTGAACCGAGTCACCCTCGTTCCAGTCCTGTTTCACTGAACCGGTATAACCTACCGTTCCAGCCATGTCTATCTCATGAGATATAAAATCTTTACCCAATGCATTGGAGGGAGATATAGGTCCCACCCATCTTATAATGAATCCTTTCTTATGTGTGCCACATAATCATAAACCATACATCTTAGCGTAACCCATGTAATAAAAATGGGATTCTTAAACAACATGACATCATAAAACAATCCATATAAGATAAAGGAATTCATAAAAATATTTCCATCACAACATAATAAAATCCATGTAATAATAGGGATAAAAACAGAACCCTTTTATTATCTTAGATGGAAAATAATTTTGATAAAATACTTGAACTCCATTCTTGAGGAAAATATCCTTTCTACTTCAAAAACATTTTTCCTTTCATAACATATCATACAACTTTAAAATAAAAGAAGTTGATTAAAAATAAACTTGAAAACATGTAAAGGAAGATTCTTCGAAATAATGTTTTAAAAATCCATTCATGCCGTATAAGTTAAAAAAACATTCTTCGTACTTTTGTCGGAAAAGTCAAAAAAGTACCTCGTACGAAAAACGACAAAAGATTCCTTTCATACATATTACTAAAACTCACCGAAGGGTAAAAATGGGTTTAAACAATTGTAGGTGGATGGAAATAATATTACATATTTATGAAACATGGATGTGGATGATAAAATACACCCCAGTAAATGCTTACGAATAAACAATCTCGGATAAAAATGAGATTGTGATATTTCCCTTACCTTAGGTCCGATTTACTTTGTTCGTGTCCGAAGCACCTGTATAATGGTTTAAATAATGTTATTGACTTATTCCATAATCATACATATTGATATGATATCATATATGGTCATATTCTTAGCTTCTTGTTAGTAATATTTCATTGTTACTTGTTACTCGGGTCTTTATTGCCTTTTGTTCTTATGCGTGTTTTGCCGAATACATTCTTATTCTTATTTTAAGGTTATATATACCGTATATCCAGAATGGTATTAGTGTAACATATATCATATTTATTCATTCAATTCATTTATATAATTACTATGTAATGATGATCATGTAGAACGAGTCGCATCACATCGTGGAGACGGTATTCCGTACGTACGCACGAGTGATGATATCGTTCATATGATCGTGGAACTGTATTGGAGTATATATATATTATTTCAGTATCAATATTACTTTATAAAAATCATAAATAGTTACTCATTACACCATTATACCCATCCTTGTAAAGTGATGGTGGAAAAATAGATTACACCACGGCGTAGAGACGGTATTCCGTACGTACGCACGCGCGGTGATTTCATTTTTCCGTAGGATGGATAGAAGGTGAATTAGGGTTGTTTCATATTTATAATAACATATCAGTATGTAAGTAATACTGATGTTATTACTTTATCATGAAACAACTAAATAAGAAGAAGTTGAAGAAGAAAGAAATTGAAAAGATCGGTAAGGGATATTACCTCTTCTTTGGAACGCTTCTTTGAATCCTCCACTTAGGGAACTAAGATTGGTCTTTGAAGAAGACCAAGACCTCTAGGATTATTCTAGGGAAGTGGAGAGGAGAAAATGTCAGGGTTTGGCCGAGCTTGAGTGCTCAAATTGGTGTGAGGAGGAGGGGGAGGAGGTGCCCTTTTATAAGGGAGGAGAGGGGCACCTTAGGAATATCTCAAAATATTATTTTATATTAAAGTCAAAATTGGTTTATAATGGTTACAAAGGGTCTTATTTCGTAGATAAAGTGGGGATGGGTCGAAATCCTATCAACAAATAGGATTTAGACATGTTTAGGGTATTATTTTAACCTTACCAATTATATTTAACTCTAAGTTAATTAATTTAACTTTTACCGTGTCTTTTTGTTTTCTTTCACTATATGGTTAATACACTTAATATAACATGCCAAACGAACCCCAAATTGTTTATTATTAATATATATATCCTTATCTATGTCATTTGGCCGAACCTTAGATTTTTAGGAATAAAATAACAATTAATAATATAATATTTGATTTAAAAACTATTTTGTGTCAATTTTGACACTATTTGATATATGATTTTTGTGAAAGTCATAACAGAATTATATGTTCGAACCAAGTTGATTAAATCAACACTAATATATCATAGTACCCTATAAAATTAGTGGAATTCATAAAAAGTCTTAAATTACATTTATTTTGGTATTTATATTATAAATTATGTCAATATTTCATTAATAAGATAATTACTGCATCATCTTTGTGTCATAAATAAATTAAATTATTTGATGTCTAAAAATTACAAATAAAATACCATCATGTAGGAAATCTTTTTAGCTTTCTAATTAATATTTACAATCGAATTTATCTTATGTATAACCCCATATTAAAATGATTTACTTATTAAACTTTAATTTTAACTATTTTAACCCTTCTTTAAATAAATTAATAATAAATGTCCTAATCTAATCCAAGTGGGCCTAAATGGTCATATTTTATTCCTAAGTTTGTTTTTGGTCGAATTAAACTTGTCCAATAGAATTAGGACATGTGTTAGGGTAATATTAATATCATATTTACCCTTATTTACCCTATTTACTATTAACCGCGGTAAAAATAGTAAAAAGTTACTATTCACCAAAAAATTATTTTTATCTCATTGAACCACATTTTACTTACTGATATCAACCGTGTCTGTCGGATTTTTGAAATTCCATTCACAGAAGCGGTAAAATTAAGTTTTATGCAAAATTCAGTTTTTAACCTACCACATAGTGGTTTCACTATTAATCAAAAATTGAAAGTTTTCAGAAAAATACCAAAATTTCACCCTAGGCTAATTTCGATATTCTGAGTCCAAAAATGAAGTCCATTTTGAAAAATAAAATTTATAAAATTTCAAAAAGTGGTTATTACTATTCATAACGGCTAGTTTTAATAGCATATTGTTGTTTAGTGAAACTCAGTATTGCGTATGACGCAAGCTATCGAGGAAGGTCGTGATTGAGTGTAAAGCAAGCCAAGAAAGTGTTGTGTAGAAAAAGATTCCTTTGATGATTTATATAACATAAAAGTCTCGGGTGTTACATGTACGGTATATAAAACCCAACTCATTGGTGAAACTTAATGTTAATAGCACCTCTTGGGGTGATCCATCTTAAATATCTAGAACCTTTAGGTTGATCGAGATACATGTGAATGTCAGAATAATGTTTGTATTTGAGAAAGGAATAATTGGATGAGATTAAAAAATAAATAATATGAAGGAATATATTCCCCTGAACTAAATTAGGAGGGTGCCTGACCATCACCATTTAGTTCATTAGCAAGGGGTAATATATTATATTGGATAAATAAATTATAGTTAATATATTAATTGAAAAATTAATAAAAACATTTTTATCATTATAATTTTCAAAAGTTGTAATGGGGGTTAAAACCAAATTGTATTTTTGAAACCATCCCTTCTAATTTTTATAATAATAATAGATAATCTGTTTTCAACCCAATATAATTAAATATTCTTTGTAATAATTTTTTTGTAATTTTCCAATTAAATTTAGTTTATATAATTTTTTTTAATAAACATTAATTGTGTCCCTCCCCTCACTTATAGAACGGGGCCTCAAAACCACTTTTCTTCACAACTAAAAAATAAATTTTCTTTGATGATTACTTCCAAAATACATCAATATTATCCCTCATTTCCTCCTATAGTCCATGTTTATACAAACTATCCAACGAAATACGATCCTATATTTTTTAAGAGGTGTTTTGAAGAATATGTACAATTATTAACCATTATTTTTTCATTATTTTCTATTTATACTAGTTTAAATTTTTTTTAAAACATGCTAAAATAAAATCACAAATATCATTCATATATTTATATATATTTTGTTAATGTCATAATCTATATATATCACAAATTATAACAAATGGGAATTCAAACAATCATTCACATATACGGTAGAGTACCACCTCGTTAGCCGATGTAAATCATTTCCCATCCCTATCTCTCACTTTATGTTGTAATGATGTATTTAATAGATAATAAATATATTTATATATATTATTCATGATATATATATCATTATTAAAATTTAATATCTTATATATTTTTTACACTTCCATCAATCAAATAACTATTATGTTGTTCATGTTCTCGTGTGGGAAATGAGATCTATGAAGAGATTAGATCCATTTTTCATCACCCAATCATACGGATAATATATGTAATCAAATTATATGGTTTTCATGATAAAATGGGAATTAAGGGGGGTTATTATATTAATTAAATTATATCCACAATGATGATTAAAAAATGGTAAATTTATTCATTCATACAGATAACCTACCGTCTCCATGATTGTAAAATATTTAGTTTTTTAATTTAGAGATTTCATGGATGGAATTAAAATTATAATCGATCTAAAAAATGATAATTAATTAATTAATATCAATATATATATATATATTGGATTAATTTATTGTTTGACAACATTAAAATATCTGAAGTCATGTTTTTAAAGAATATGACCCTAGTAGCCCAAATTCGGTGGTTACATTATTGCATTTTTAATAGGTACAAGGGACCAAATCACATGTGATCAATCATTTTAGTTGTTAAGAAAAACTGGATACATATATATTATCCATGTTATATATGTTATTAAAAATAAAACTGAATACATGAAATTAGATTTATCCATGGACTCATTAAAAATTTCTTCCACATATCATGGGGGAAGGAGAACAAAAAATTGTCATATCAAATGCCTAGTAAGTGTGATGTACATTGAACGATTTTAAGAATCAATAATGCATAAAAACATTTCAAGGAAAATTAATGGATCAAAAACCTCAATTAATCAATTAATTTTCAATCGCGATGGGATAAGGAATAATCATTATAGGAAAGTAAATAAATGGATTTAAACCACATTTAATTAATAACTTGGAAACATATCCAGAAATCATATCATAATAAAAATACAAGGGATAAAATAACTATGTTATTAATGATATAAATTATAAACTATTAGACATCAGATTCCCAGGATCATGATAAATTTACATCCAATACCATTCAAAAGATAGTATAATTTTTTTGGGTACAAACCAATTAAATTTGGAAAATTATTTGTTTCATGAAACAACTGATGTATCAAATGGATTTTCTATTTACAGTCCCCAATATGTATTGAATTTACAAAAAGAACATTATATATCTAATAATTGATTTAATTCAGGAATCATTGTTTCTCTTTAACATATACAGAAATTGAGTTTTGTTAAAAATCGATCATTATATCGCTACTTAATCCAATAAATTTCAAGGTAAACCTGAAATATATAATTGGTATAAGACCATATAAAATATAATGTCCCTGATACCAGAATTATGGATATTTTAGAGAATTGATATTTTAATTTAATTCTGAACATAAATAATCAAAGGGAATGAATAAACACTAAACAAAATGAAATTAGGTTAATAATATTAAAATATTCATCAATGAGGTGATATTGAGATGAAATCCATTACAAATATCATATCGTTAATAAAATTAATTAATTATGTATGTCTATAAAGAATCCACATTAAAAAATTTGTAAATAAAACATAAGATAATTTAATTTAATTTCACATATAACCTTATCATGACATATTCAATAAAATATTTGTTTGCTGAATTAATGAAAATTGATTAATGAAATCCCTTAAAACTTGTACTCAATTGAATAATGTCCCACATGAAAGAATAAAAGATTAAAAAACATTAATTATAATGAAAATAATTTTAATAATGATATAATATAACACAATGTTAGTGCATACATCACAAAATAAAAATATGTGTTGAATGGGACATTTTTCCAACAGAAATAAATATGAATGGAAAATCCTCCACATCTGGATTCCCTTTTGCGGTGCATCCATTATCATCTTCAATAATTTTTTTAAATAATGTTACTATCTCATACCATAATTATTTTCATATTTGTAATATCATATTTGATCATCTAATACAAACTTTTGAACCATTTGTTAATAATATTTCATTAATAATCTTGTTTTGGGTGCTAATTTCCTTGTTTTATCTTGAATATTTGAGAAGAATGATCATGTTGTTTTTAATATGTTAGTAGTCCATAATAGATATAATTATTTAAACATTTTAAATTTCATATTTGACCATTAAATACAGTTTTACTACCAATTTTGGATATTTGAACATGGAAAATTAATCGCTTCACATCATAGAGATGGTAAGTTATAGATACACACAAAGAACAATATAATTACATTAATTTGTGAAATTATAAGGAAAGGGATGATATAATTAGGTTAGATAATTTATAAATATTTCAATTTATTTTTTATTCCCAATATTAATATCATTATCAGAATCCGAGGTAATTGGGGATTAAAAACAATTACAGCACTCTGTGCAGACAATAATTCATATATACACATGCCCGATTCTTTCATTTTTCACGGGATGAATAAATGGAGGAATATAGATTCCCCATATTAATAATAAAATCTTCTCAAATAGAGGATATTTGTGTTATTAATTTACCATGGATAAAACACATTATGTTGAAGTTGAAGAAAAAATAATCTATAATGAGTCAGTAATGATAGTTACTTATTCTACGACATACATATTTTAGATATGATCACAATGTATCTTGGTTTATAATTTATGATGTAAGACAACCTCAATAACATATCAATGTGTTTTTTATAGAGAAAAAGGAAATTTATGTAAGCTCTATATAAAAAAATATTGAGTAAACAACTGAAGGAATGAGTTCCCTTTTATAATTGATGTGTGGGGAATATTTTTAAATTCTATAAATATTAAATTAATATTAACTAATTTCCATTAAAGGATAGATCCAAAATGAATTATTTCAATGAAAATATTTTTTTTGTTAATAATCTCATTAATTAATTTTTATTCATGTTTAGTTAAAATTTTTATTCATATATTGTGGATCTAACCCTTATTTAATTATTTTAACTCATCTCATGCCGACTTAGATTTTTACTCGTTGAGGTTTAAAATGTTTCCTATAAAATGCCAAAAAGAATCATAAAACTATCAATGATAAAATTTTCAATCCTTTTTCAATATGATTATTAAATGTAAAATTTTCAAGTATTTTTTGTCATTAAAAAAACATTATTTATATTAAAATAAAATTAATGTTAATTTCGACACTATTAATTTCATTGAACTTTGAAAATATTAATAAAAAATTATATATGGGAAAAACTCTATTAATACATGTATAATGAGTTAGGGTCTTCATGAAAATGATTAGGATATTCCTTATCTAAAGTTATATTTATTTTAAAATTTGCAATATCATCAATTTGATATTATCATTAATAAATTAATTACATCATCAGTATTGTGCAAGTATTTATGGAATATAATTATTGAATAATAATTAAATATTTATTAATATGATGACAATATGTTTTTTTATATTTAATAGGACAATTTATATTTTAATATAAATTGTTGATAACCTTATATACAAAATTTATTGTAAATAAAAATAATGAATGTGACATCATTGATTTTTTTTGTGCTAGACATGTCTATATCAAGAAGGAAGGGGCTCTTATATAATTAAAATAATGTTCATATAACAACTATCTCAAAATTAGAAATTTAAATTTCTCCCTAAAAGGAATAGGTAATAGATCATCAGGAATATAATTAGATGAGGCCTAAATACAGCCATCAGAACCCGTGTTGGAAAGCATGTTTGTATCTAAATTGGAATCCTTTGTAGATGTTATCAAGGATTTAGTTGATGAAAGAGTGAGAGTCTAGGAAAAAATACAACGAGAGTTTAACATCCATAAAATATTCTCAAAAACTATTCTAATAGACAGAAAATGTCTGGAGTGTCACATTGTAAGAAAATCTCACTACATCAAATAGATGAAGTTCATTCAACAGCCTCAACATCACTCGAACATTATTCCTTAAGTGTGGAGGACACCAAAAATGTTACATATAGGTTACCTAACACATTCCCATGATTATTTATGAAGATATTCCCACAAAAAAATATGTCACTTTTTTCAACAGGGGCATATCTGCTGGAAAAAGTGTAATTTTTTTCTTGGTAAAACGTTTTTCCAACATATATGTCCATATCAATAAACTGTTGGTAAGAAATCTTTCATTAAATGTTTTTCCAATTGAAAAAATAGTTCTATGTAAATTATATTAATACCAAAAGATAATATATATGATGGTTAATGTATTTAGCATCAGAATCTGGTGACAAATATATCAGTTGGTAATAAGATTACCAATATATAATATTTTTATATAAATTAAATTTAAATAAAAATTGTTAATTTTTATTTCTCGTAAAATTAAATATTATTTTTATTAATTTATCATATATATTTTTTTTAATTACAAAACCAAAGACAATTTTAACACATTTTCAAAAAGAGACACAAATTAATTATATTAATAATTAAATTCATTACAAACAAAACCTACTGGATCCCCATCAAGGATTGTTCACCAATTCTTTCGGTGAAAAAAACTACCCCCTCCAAATTCTATCACTGGACTACCCTTCCTCCCACCCTCATTCTGGATATAAACCACCACACAGGATCAACCACCCCAGCAGCTCCAACCCATTACTACCAATGACTCCAGCACCAGAAACTACAACCCATCATCACTGGTGACTCCAAAAACCGTATCTACACCCCATCCATTTCAGCTCAATCCATAAAAGATCCTCCCATCCATGCTGGTTGAAACTCCACCCCATCCATGTCAACTCCAGCCTAATCCATGCCAATTATAATCTTTGTCATCTTCTGCTCTAGCCCATTCATAACTAGTCTATGCCATCTCCAGCTCTAGCCCCATCCATGAAAAACCCATTCTATGAACAATCAAATGAGATAACATATGATAAAAGACCTCATATTGAATTGAAGGATGAACATAAAAAATTGATTGAAATACGACTACACATCAACTTGTGTTGTCATAGATAGCACGAGCACCAACGTCCTTTCATGAAATTCACCAACTAAATCCAATTTAATCATTATTTAGCTTTTGAATAAGCTTTCTTAAGTTTGAATTAATCCATTCATCATTTATTAGCTTTATACTATAATTGAAATCCAATATCTCCATTGATATGTTTTTCACTACATTTATATCAACTCATCAAACATCGAACCATGTTGCAGTTTCCTTGTCTTTTTGAATGTTTGCAATGTATATGTAGTCCAATGAAATAAAATGAGGATGGATGGGCCATAAGTCCTCTTTATAGGTACTGTGGACAATTTTCCATGTATTTGGAATCATAATTGTTCTATTCTCTTCAGAATCCAAAAGGAAATGTAATAATGAATGCTATACGTGAAATAGAGGAAAGAAATAATTGAGAGCTTCCAATATCTTCATTTCTATATCAAGTATATCCTTAACCATAAATATGAACTTTTCATCTTAATATATATTTTTAATTTGGAATGAAAGAAATTTTTTTATGGTGTTTTCTTCTAATTTTGATGACAAGTGCAAGCATGTTGGAGCCACCCGACAAGGATTATATTCAGTCATACTCTTTCTTTCATAAACACGTCTCATATAAGTAATAGTGCCTTCCAATACTCTTTGACATGCATTAACATGTTGAGGTAGTATTTATATGTAATTAACCATGTGAAACTTCCTGATTTTAAAATCTTATAGAGTGATACCTTTATATTGGTCATGAAATCGTACCATGTCTACATGATCCTTATATTATAGTTTCTTTAGTTGGAAAGATGTTTCGAAATTTATAGAAATTTCTAGAACTAGGATTATGCTACCTTAGCAAGAAACCTCACTGGCCAGCATTTAGCTGGAGCACTTAGTCATGAAATCAGTTAAATGGAGACTATAATCTATACGAGGGTCATATTAACTGTATGTAGCAGGTCATACCTAATTTCAATAATATGTTGATTAAAGTAATCCCATGTACATGAATGCTTGAAAAAATCAAATAAAAAACTATAAAAAAAAATCAAATATAAAACACTCCATGCCATCATTCTATACCTAGTAATTGAGGAGGTTGGTTGTGAAATTTTTTAAAATTCCATCTCCTCCAACATAGTTTTTTGAGTAAACCAATTTCATTGTATGGGTCTCAAAGGAAGTCGAAGCATAATAATGGTCACTCGTTCCTGTAAATATAAGGGTGTGCCTGCAGTAGAGTCAAATAACCAAATTACATACTTACAAGCTATGAAATATTATTTAAAAAATGTAATATGAACTATTTAATGAATATAATGTAACAAACCTAAATGTTTGAAAAAAAGTTATATCTATTGAAAAAATAACATGAAACTATTCACATTAACAAATATGAGAATAAAAAGGTTTGGGGAAATCACGGACACAAACATTTATTCATTTAATGGAAAAATATTAATACATACAAATTATAGATTCACTGCATATTCCTTCCTATAGTGAGCTTTGGAATTCCAAAAACAAACAGGAAACATAAAAATTCTGATTTAAAACCTTGTCAATGCTTGAAAAAATATATATAACAACATTTAAACATTTAAATATTGTTCTAAAAAGAACATAAAATCATAAAAAATTATACCTTTCTATATTTCTTCCTGTGAAATCTATTCATGTTTTAATAAGTTGTTAAAATAATACTCTACATGGATAAAAAATATAAAATCATAACTAAATTACTAGAAAGATAGTATATTTATTTATATTTTTTATCCAACAAACACATGACTCATACTAAGTTATTTATAATTTGGATATGGAAATAGTATTGAAAATGGTTTCATAAACTATGAAAATAGGTCATCTATCAAGTCATATCTGCATCAGATATATTTTTAGCATCGGTTGGGCAATGTAAATGAAAGAGGACCAATAAGCTAAAAAAGTAGAACATCCTGGTATAAAATTAGATGAAGAAGAGTGTTTGATAACCTGATGATTTCCATACTTGTGTCCTCTAGTCAAATACTACATTTCTGAATAAGTGAATAAAATTGAAAATTAGGAAATGAGAATTGATTCTTATATGTATGGAGGTCTAACTAAAATAAATAAATTGGATCTTGAGAATCAGGAAATTACTAAAAAACATAGAATATAAAAAAAACCAGAAATCTAATTACATATGGATTTCAATGAAACCCCAACTCATTTTTAACTAAATATCTAGAAGCCCCTAATTTGGAAGGATTAATAAATGAAGAGATAGAGGGAATATTTAATAGGAGGCTTAATCATAGACTGACTCAATTAGAAATGGATTTTGTCTAGTAACTCTAGATACCTAATATTTTTATTTTAATGTAGAAAAAATAAATGGAGCATCGGAATAAAGAATCTAGAACCATGAGTGAATGGATTTTGAAAAAAAATAGACATACCAAAACAAAAAACCAAAATAACAACAATACATACTAAAAATATATGCCAAATGATTTATATGCTGATCATATTCTTCAACCCAATGTAGTAATAATTTCAAACATTTAAAAAACACCAACATACAGAGTAAAAATTAAACAAGTTAAAATGTTTTACTGATAATTTTTCATTATAAGATAACACATTAACACAATAAATGAAAATATGCATGATTTAAAAATTACAAAAAGATTATGTGACCTGTGACAACAAACCAAAATATAACCATTGAACCCATTAATGGAAGATAATAACTGACAACATTATCTTACCTGTGACCAAAAAAAGAGTATTATCTAACAAAAGGAATCAACCAGAACCAGTATATTATCCATCTAGTGACTACAATAAGAATGTTTTATCAATGGCTGTAGAAATTCCTATAGATGGTGGTATAAAAATGACTAGGGAGAAAAATAAAAGAAAAATTAATAGAACATCCTATGACCCCAAAAAAATTAGATGTTACCATATTAATAGTATATAACCAGTGAAAAAATATAAACTAACCACAGATGATATAAAAATAACAAGAATGAAACTAATCTTAATTAATAGATACAGATTACAAAATTTTTTATATAATAAATTAAAAAGTCATTAAATTATATAATATGGTAATGATTCTTTCAATTGAGAATGACAAGACATTTCAGTTGAGAATGAAAAATTACCTCTTTGGAACTTATGGCCTATTTGTATTGTCTTATGGATCAAGGAAATGATAATAAGAAAAGATTGTTTTTGACCTCATTTATTATTTTCTAGACATTGGTGAATAGAAACCAAAAAACATAATTATGAAAAGTTCAATCTAGATAGAGTGAAATTTCCAATGAATTTTATCACTTGGATTTCTCATTGAAACCCAATAAATGTTAGGGTTATCTGGGATAGAAAATATCACTTAACATGGGGTCTCTAGTTACACTGAACACGATGGTCATCTGGGAAGGAAAATTCCGTAAACAATTTAACTAATTTCCAAATCAATGAACATCATTGATAGGTGATTATTGACCTCTTAATGGAAGCCATAGTATGAATTCCATGACATTACAGATAAACTCTAGAATGGATGAGATAAATCACCGATGATTGGATATGAAGAAACCATACTTAAATGACTTAAGATATCTAAAATCTGGACTGAAACAACAATCCTTGTAGTGAAGAAGTTGACACTGTCATCAACTATCCCCAACACCATCCTGGAAGAAGATGGATCTGCAACTGATTGCCTCCATAGTCGATAGCCTCTCTCGTGACCAGAACTATTGACAAATCATCCATCAAATGTGAAACACATCAATGATCAAAATGAATCCATTAAATGAATGTATATCCCATGCATGAGTATTGTTCAATTGGGAGCTCCCGATGAAGAGAGATCTCATGGCCAATGAGGAATACACCAGTGAAGAAACCCTAAATTGGGAGTGAGATGAAGTAAAAATTTTGAATGTTATGTTTTTATTAGATATATATAAACAATTTATTTTATAAAATTATTTAGATTGCTTTAAATTATGTTTTATTAAATTTAAATATAAAAAAATTATATTTTATATAGGTAATTTAAAAAATATATTAAAATATATCAAATATCATAATGATTTTAATTATTTATTTCGAAATTTTCTTTATGTTTATAAAAGGGAATCAATAAAAAATAAAAAAAACTATTTATAGTTTGAAAAATTATTAAATTAAAATAAATTAATGATATTTTTTTGTAAGACTAAAAATAGATATTGACATTGTACGGAAAAATAATAATATAAGAAATTTTTTTTTGATCTTTATTGGGAATCGAAATAATCATTGTCATTATTGAATGGATTATTGTAATACTTTTTATGAATGTTTATTATTTATTATTTGTTATTATTATTATTAACAAATTCCTCTTTCCAAAAAAAATTATGGTATTTTTTAATAAAGTAATACATTTATCATTTCGAAAAAAATGTGTTTGAACTGAATGATCAATGAAAACATATATATATTTTGGAAAAAACAAGTGTTAGTACTTAAAAATAATTCCAATGAAACTTAATATCTATTTAAATTACTCTTATTTACCAACAAATAAATTATCTTTCAATAATTTTTTTGGTATTATAATTTTTTTGTACCTGTAACCTAGAGGAATCGGGTTACCACTTGAAGTACCATAATTGTTGATTTTAGTCCTACCTGAAAAATGTGAGTATTATTTATCTTCAAAAATTCCATATGGTAAAAGGAAATTAACACTAATATCAAGCCAACATGACATCAAAATATCATGTACACAATGAATGAAAACCCCCTATTAGAGTAAAATATCCACATTAATAAAAACCTGCCATTGAGAAACAATGGATTGAATAACATAATTAACCTGGTCGTGTAACCACTTGTTTCCATCATGATAGATATTGGATATTAACTCTTTTACAGCAATCCAAAAGAGTTTCATCAATTTTTGTGATAATCAAAGTGATGACCATCTATTAATAAAACTGAAAGCAAATCACATTTGGGTAAGAGGTGTTTCAAACATATCAAAAATTGAAAACCACTATGACCATGATATAGAAAAACTAAAGAATAATTTATCATAATCATCCCAATGTTGATTTAAGAGATGACATAAGGAACATAATTAAATTCCAATGTTTTGTAAAAAATGATCAGTCAGTAACATTCCATTTGATAATCATCAAGAAAACATTAACCACGAAGGATGAATGAAGTTATTGTGATGTTTTCCCTGCCATTTAAGGTTTCAATCTGAACCATAAATATGATTTTATAAATAATTTGAGGTCTAAATTTCATTCAGGTTGTGTTCCCAAATCAAAAAATCAGTTCTGTGAGAGAACTGATATATGTTCAAAATAACTCAAATATTTTATAGAAACTCATTTAAAATATTAAATTGATCTGATATTAAAAATTTTAAATCTAATGAAATATCACTGTCCAAGATGGATTACACTAGAGGAAATCCCATGCAGTTTGAAGTAAAATATATAAATGGTGTCTCTCAATAGACCAACCACATAGAAGTAAAATCAATATTAGAAAATATGGATTTGAGGGGAAACCATACAGAGGGGTAAGAATAAATAAGTTTCTTATATTTAATTTTAATAAAATTATTGTAGTAAGGAAGTCATAAGATATCGATTTACCATTTACCAATATCCATATTGAATTATCATTCTAGGATTGATTAAAAATCAATGTTTTTCATCGCAATCCCCACATAGGCATGTGGTGTGAAACTCTTTTTCCAGGCCACATTACATAATATCCTTTCTAGAATACTACCACTCTAAAGGAAATTTTTAATAGAGATATAAATATTCGTAATAATTAGACGAGCCATTCATAAACCATAATTGAATAAATAAACATTGAGATGATGATGTATATCAGAAAAAAGTGAATCCACTGATGGCAAGAGATATAAATTTACATGAAGAAAGTGATAACCTATTTGACTAATGATATAACAAAAATAGAAACCCATTGGCCAACCCTATAATATAGTGTCATAGAGATAAATAAGAAGAAAAACCCCCTCTATAATTCCCAAATTTCCATTAATGACATGATTTCATGTAGTATAGATCCCCCTGCAAATGTACTAATAAGATGTTTTATAGAAAACGATGAGACCGTATGATAATTAATAATGAATAAATGTATTCATGATGTTTCTATTATTCATCTTATTACATTTATTAAAGAGATAATTTCATCTAGATATAAAAGATTAGATTTATCATCGATTCCTTTATCAACAATAATTGATTTCTTTTTCTGATTATCCTCCATGATATAGAAAATACTACATAGGTAATCCTCGGAAATAAAGAAAATAATAGATGAAACAGGGGTGCCTTTCCTTACACCTTTGGAGAAATAAAAACAACCTTTAAGGGAACCACTGTTCAATATGATATGATATCAATATATTACTAATGATTTTATAAATAGTGTTTACAAAAGAAATTGGTCGGAAGAGATGAATTTCATTGGAAATATAAACATTGGGAATCAAAGAATGAATATGAGAGTTCATTTCATGGGGAAGAGAAACATCCTTAAAAATTGGTGGACATGAAGTCAAACATCCCCATGAATATTCTTCTAATAAGATTGAATGAAAAAATTCCCAATGCCATCTAGGGTTGGAGAGCATTTAGAATTATATCCAAATATAGATTCCTTAATTTCTTAAATAAAAAGTATTGAAATTTTCCCAAAATTATCATCTGAATTGAAATTATATGTAATAATACCATCCACATGATCAAAAGGAGTAATGAGCCATTGAAATGATTTTTATAGTAGGAAACAACATGATCTGAGAGATCCTTACAATTATCCATAATTTGATCACCATTCTAGATAAGTGATAATGGATAGAAAATTATTTTATCACATTTTATGGAAATAATGAACAAGGAATCCATATCACCATATTTGATCTATTTAAATTTTAAGTAATTCCTCTATAACGAATCCATAATGTTAAGGGGATTATTTGAATTAAGGGTAACCTTGACATCATTCACAATAAAATCATAGAAATCATTAGATATATTATGTTCTTATATTGGATCTAGAGAAGCTTCAAGGGAGGATATATCACAATTAAGTTAACTAAAAAAATCCATTCCCTAAGATTAATGAACCATTTTTACTAATTTTAGTTTTTGAATCATGGAAAAATAATTATCTATAAAAACAATAAAGGTCCAAATATCCAAAATAATTTTTCCACATTCAGGTTGAGATAACCATGCATTGTTGAACCTGAATGGTAATGATAGAATAGAGGACATAGTTTCCTGATCAATAAGAATCACGTGGTGATCAGAATTATCCATTGACAAGGTAGTATAGTATATATATTCATAGGAATTAGAAACAACTTCATTGGTGAAGGCTCTATCAAGATTACAAAAAAGTATTAAATTAATATGTTTCCAATATTTGTTATAATTGTTACCAAACATATTTATATGAATCAAATTATTAACATAAATGAAATATCTAAATTAAATAGATGAAATAGAATAAGTTCTAGTGCCCAATATTTCATTAGGATTAATAATGGAATTAAAATCCCCAATAAAGGAACAAAATCAATAAATAATGTTTTTCAGAGTATCAATCTCTAACGAATGTATTCTATGATTTTTACACCAAATATCAGAATGAATAAGAGACAAACACTACATATTCTCCATATAACTAAAGGAACAAGTGACACTTTGATAAATGCATGCCAATAATATAGAATTCACCAAAGAGGAGTGATCCTAGCCCCAAATATTCCTTTCATCAGTGGTATATCTATTGGTTACCATTAATGAAAACCTAAATTTTTTATATTTTAAATATTAGTCGAGAAAAATATTATGTTCATCCAACCAAATTAAAATAGGCTTCTGTTTGATAAATATAAATCCTAAGTGACATGGAAGTTTCTTTAATTCCCAGACCAAAGCTATTCTTGAAAAGGGTCCTCACACCCCCAATTTAATGGATTCTTTATCATAGTAATATTAAAATAATGATAATTGATAGTATTTTCTGTTATGTTTAATCTTTTCCGTTCCTGAAAATTAAATTTTTAAATAAATTGAATTTATTTTGAAAGTGACATGATATAAAATAATGTTGTGTTACATTCAACCATACTTCTATAAATTAAAACATAGTGATTTTAATTTCAATTCAAAAAGTAATGTTTTATATTTAAAATATAATTTTGGTAAATACAATATCAAAATATATGTTAACAAAACCTCATCCTAATAAAACGAAAAGGGAAATGTGAATTTTTCTAGAAAATCAGGCTTTCGAATATGATAAAATTAGTGGGAATTTAAAATATGGGCATTAATGATAAATATAACAATCAATAAGTGAAGTAAAGTGATATTGAACAAGCTCATTATAATGTCAATCATAAAAAAAACAATAATTTGTGATGGGTTATAATAAATTGTTTTTCAAAAAAAATAATGGATAATGTTTTTTGATCATAAATCTATATCCTAGAGTTGAGAAAATTTTTAATATCTAGATAAATCACTCATAAAAAACATACAAGATTTATTTCCATTTTATAAGCCTAATATTATCTTTTGGTTATTCTTTTATTTATTTCCACATTATTTGATACACTAAGAGATGGTTATTCAAGATGATTTATTATGTCTGCATCACTTCTATTAAAAAATCCATTAGTCATTACTCTATATATAAAACATTTACCAAAATAAAAATGGTTAGAATATTTAAGCAAATATGGGAAATCATAATTTTACCTCATAATATAATATCTCAAGTTCAAAATACTCCATTTCCAACTTATATAACCATATGACATATCCGAAATAAATATTTTTAAATTAATAGTCCAAAAATTAAAAACAAATGTTAGTAAATTTCCACATTTAAATTAATGGTATATATTCCCCAAAAAACATAATGTATCTCTTGTTGATACATAAAATATATGAATGCCTTAATAACCTTAAAAACATTATGTAAATAGGAATTATTCTACGAACTATTTCTTATGTTGTTAAATATATTCAATAGATCTAAACATATATTAAACCAATATAATATAACATAATCCATAAAATTAGTGACCCATTTCATGGTCACTAATACTTTCCTATAAATACCTATTTATCATTATTATCCTAACATGAAATTGGTAGTTGGTTTATATTCCCCAAATCATGTGTTTTCCAAAAGATCAACATGAATTAGAGTAACATTTATTGGTTGTTTGTATTAAATATCACATGATTCCAAATCCTTATGGAAGAAGTACTGTATTATAATATATAGATATTTAATGATTTTAACAGCCATAAAATCATATGTAAGATTAATCCTGAATCCAAAATGACAATAAATTTTAATATTATACTTCTTTTCTGAACCATTAACTACTTCTATTCTACTTATTCCATAATACATCATTCCATTCATATTTCATTTTTTATCTTCATCATTAGCACTAATACTATTACATTGTATGACATTGTTAGTTCTCTTCATTAGTTTTCTCCCAATAACCAAGAATTTATAAATTCCCATATTTTACACATTTAAAATATTTAACAAAAAAAAATAAATGAGATACCTATATTACTATATTTTGATTTTTCCTAGGAATTTGCTTTCTTTATGTCAGTCTTTTAAACACCCAAAACGACTCCTTGTTCTTTTGGGACATTATATACATATGTTTCATTTTTATTAGAAGTAGAACAAACCCAAAAAACAAAGTAGGGAAAATATTCAAGTGGGTAAAACTAAATTAATACCAAGTATATCCCAAATCACTAAATCAGTATATCTAGGAGAAGAGATTTGGTTTAAATGGACTCTCAAATAGGACACTCCTGGGATGCCTTTGTAAAAAAGTAGTGCTCCATAGAATTATCTTTTCTACACATGATAAGTATCCTAATACTAGACGAAATTAGTGACTTACTTCTAAAGATCAAAAACATGATCTTGGAAGGGGATGAAAATAATCCTTAGAGGGAGTTGTAAATAATCTTTGAGTCCATATTCACTAATGCCAGATTACTGTAATTATAGTGGAAATGTTTAATGAGGATGGGAAACACACTAACCTATTCTTGTGGCAGCATTCCTGACCATATAACATTAAAAAGAAAAATATTACAAAACCAAAGGATTATAAACAACCCCTTCCCCTCCAAATAACCATGGCTATATGATCCATTAATATTATGTTTGATCCCAGGGTAGTGGGTCGAGCACACACAATTCCCAAAAGAAGTGTTCATTATAATGCCCCAGCCTTAAACCTTACTTAATCTTGAGTTAATACAATATTACACATTGAGGATCTTTTCAGGTTTAGAGTTTTAGAGAATTAGATCATAAAACATGGATTACATTCCACATTAAAATAAAGTGGTTACATAAAAGACAGTATTCATTCTTCCCATCAACGTAAACATATTTAAAATAAAACATGGATTCTTTCTATACAAATCCTTGAAACTATCATCACATCATGTACCCTTCCCTTGGCCTGTGAAAAACATTTCAAAAACTTGGAATTAGCATAAAAAAGCTCAGTAAGGGATATAAAAAGAATGAAAACTGTTAGTTTTTCAAACATCAAGTAAACCATGTATACTCTATCAAATTAATAACTTCACCTTCATGAACTAGTAAAAACTCCTCATTGAATAAAGTATCATTACTTATCTTTTTGTAACCAAAAGATTACAATAAAACCCATATAAAGAACAGATAACATATATAAAGGTAACTTGGGACCTAAACATACTTTAGTGGAATAACCATACGGTCGACTTCCACACATATCACTTAATGGAATAGCCATACGGCCAATTTCCATAAATACTTAATGGAATATCCATACGGCCGACTTCCATACCCAATGCATTGGAGGTTATAACGTAACCACTCCTCCTGGTATTCACGGCCCCACCCGTCATATGGTTTATAACGTAACCACCTGTTAAAATGTCCAAGTACCAATATAAAATGATAAAACATAAATCCAATATAAAGGAATGATAACATTTCCACATTTCAATCACAATATATCATAAATATATTGACATAATATAATCCTTTATCAAAACCATTTTCAATACCAAAATACATAAAAGAGTATATGGTATTTATTTTATTTTAAAAACATTACGTCTTGTTGAGGAAGCCAAAGACCAAATAATACTCACGGCGGCGGAAAAGGTCGTTGTCACCGCGTACGTAAAAAAACATTCTTTTTTGGCGTTTAGTAAAACGCTTCGTAGAAAAAGATTCCTTTTGTTTAAAAGTAAAAGTCAAAGGGGTTTATACACCGTATATAAGAAAGTTGTGTATAAAACGAAATATGCCTCAATGAAAGGAGATTGAGACGAAGTCCCATACAAAGACGATATCCTTGGTTTAAGGATAAATCAATTACATAATTTTGTGCGACAAACGAATACACCAAATATAATTGGATATTAGGTTTAAAATAATCAAAGTTCATTCACACATATTCAAAGGATGACATATTCAATAACTACATGTTGAACCCAAATAAATCGAAATTGGGTTAAGAAGTTCCCTTGACAGCCTAATGGCGTCACTTCAAAATGAGTTGATGAGAGATAAAAAGTGTATCTCATCACTTGGACATAAAATTTACATCAGTAAGGATATATGAGAACATATCCCAACATAAAAATATGTAAATTAAAAGACCCAACAAAAGAAGTCTTTTAAAAAGAGGAGGGTGAAAGGTTCCCTTACCGACATGGGTATCTTTCAAAACATACACCTCGTGAAAGAAGGACAATACAACATTGATGTAAATACTCATAAAGAAAAGTATATTACACAACGAGTAAAATAATGGGCAGTACATACACCACTCAAAGGAAATTGTGGAAAATGTAGCATAAATCCCACAGGAATAAAAGTGAGATGAAAAATCCCTTACGAAATCTCAGCAGCCTAACGACGCCACTCAAAACATCCAAAAAATGGATTGATGAGAGGAAATAAGGTCTCTCATCATATTAACATAATATGTACAGTAGGAGTAAAATAAAATAACATCCCAATCATAAGAAAGATGAGCTTAAAAGGAATGACATAAAGGAGTGTACTTAAAAGAAAGAGAGGTGTAGGATCCCTTACCTCGTATCCGACTTGACCCGACCATTCTATAATCTCCTGAATAATAATCATGAGTTAATATATACTTGATTAAGAACCTTTTTCAAGTTCATTATTCCTTTTATACCATGTTATGAACATCCTTTAATCATTTAAGTTAATAATGTTCATTTTGTCAGTATTTGGTTCTTAAGTCAAAAATAGACTTCTTACACTTACATGTTGTTAATTTGGTCAAAGGTTCGTTATATCCAGAATTATATTAATGATTTGGATAACATATATATATATTCATCATATACATGTATTTATAATATTACATCACATTTAGAGGTAAGAAATGAAATGCACCGTTCATGAAGATGGTAAGCCGTACGTACGCATAAATGCTACTTCCATTTTCTATTTCGTATTTTCTGGAATGGAATCATAATGATTTAAGAGTATATTATAATTATAGTATAATAACATATATAATATCATTAAATTTATCATTTACACATCCCACATATGGTATTAACGAATCAAATCACTTTCAGGGGGCGGTAGTCCGCACTTCCTAAAATGAAGATATCGTGATTACCCATAATTGAAACAATAATGGTATGCCATGAATGAAAAATACAGAAGCTTAAGGAAATCATAAACATATTATATATCTTATATAAAAAATATTAACATCATAATGGCCACCTTTTAAGGTGTTATATGAGTATTGAACAATCATCGTTTCGGGAGGCAGAATTTCGCCATCCACGGAAACCGTATGTTCTTTAACAATTTGACGTAGTTCTGTGAGAGTTTAGCTCGAATAAATCTTATAAAAACATCCTAGTATATTTAATATACTGGTTTGGTTACAAAAGAAGTAAATAAAAACAGTTTAGGGGGTTGGAGAAGCAAAATAAAACAAATGAACATGAGAGAATGAATTACCTTTAAAAGTGTAACTCCTTTTGATTTGAGCCTAAAGGCTTCCTTTGAAATGATTATGCCCAAAAGTAATCCTATAGGATTAGGATATGGATTTGGAGAGAGTACATGGGCAGGGGATGGCCGAGCCAAAGGCTTGAGGAGTGTGTGAAATGAGGTAGAGGTGGGGGCCTTTTATAAGAGGAGAGGAGGGGCACTTTTGGAAATCATGAAACTATTATTTTATTTTCAACGGTGTATCAAATTTATAAGGTCCAACATTGATATATTTCTAAGATAAGATGATAAGGCTTCGAAATATTCCCATAAAATAGTTTTTGGACAAGTGTAGGTCTTAGATTTTATATTATCGTTTCATTTTATTTAAACTGTTCATTAATGAGGTCATCGCTGGATCATCATGATGTCATAAATAATTTTATTTATTTAAAGTCTAAAAATTATAAAAAAAATACTATGATGTAGGAAATCGTTTTATATTTCCAATGACTATTTATAATAAAAAATCTGATCTTTATAACCCCATGTAAAAATTGTTTTCGTAAACTAACTCAAGTTTGTGTCATTTTTTACTTTAACATTAAATAAAAAGTTATTTATGTCATCTCCCAACCAAAGTGGATCCATGGGGCCCCCAAGTTGACCCATGGCTTGCCTTGGTCGGCCATGACACAGAAAATGAGTGTAGGACATGTGTCAAGTTCATTTCATATTATTATAACATTATTTTTACCTTAAATTACACTAATTATCTCTAATCACGATTAAAAACTTAATAAGTTACTATTCACCAAAAAAATTATTTTTATCTCATTGAACCACATTTTACTTCTTAATGACAACCATGTATGTCGGATTTTTTAAATTCAAAACCCAGAAGTGGTAAAATTTCATTTAAACGAAAAATCAGTTTTTATAAGTACCACTTAGTGGTTTCACTATTCATCAAAAATTAATATTTTTCAAAAAAATACCAAAAATTCACGCTAATCTATATTTGATATTCCGAATTAAAAAATTAATTCTATTTTAAAAAATTCAAAAAATATAATTCAAATTAATTAATTTAATAATTAATTCCCGCTGTCATAACAAATAGCGTGTTTTTATGAAACAATAAGTATCAAAAGATTGACAGTAGTTTAAGTTCGATTTCAAAGTGAAATTAATTCCAACGACCACTATTGGATTAAATGGTAAAAATATTTTCTAATTTCACTTTAAAACCAATTAAAATTATAATCTAATCATATAAATAAATTATATTAAAAAGAGGTTTTGAATTAAAATACAACATTTTAAACTATTCGTTAAAAAATGAACTTTATCGGAAAGATACCAAAAATTTACACAAAGTAAATTTTGATGTCCCGAATCTAAAGAAGAATTTTATTTGGTCCAATATAATTTATAAGATTGATCAAAACTATATTTAATGAAGTTTCGCCGTCAAAAGGTGATAAGTGAACCTTTAGTGAAAACTAGGGCATATACGCCTAAAATTGAATTCTTTCCATATTTTAAGCCTTTATCTTTTACTAGATAAATGTAAAAACATTTAAAAACATATATAATAATATTTCAGTTATTTCTATCCATTCCTGCCAATATAACGTCTACATGTTAACTACCATTTAAAATAATATTATATTATTATTAGAGTGAAACGTAAGATTCCCAAGAAACTCGTTGTTGCGTGTTGGGTACGCCATCGAGCATAGCGTCCCCTTTAAAGTCATATTAATATTTTATTCAAAAATATGGATAAATATAAATATGTCATATTCATTATTTACCTGGGGTGTTACATCCTTCCCCCCTTTTGGGAATTGCGTCCTCTCAATTTTAAAATTGGGCTTGGTAACATCCTTGAAATCCCCACATCGGAAAAGGAGTAAATTAAACTATCACTTTAAAAGAAATAAAGGGGAGTATAGAGGTCACCCGAGAAAACCCATACTAGGATTCCATGAAAGAAAACATGGACATGGAGGGTAAAACCAAGGGTTATGTTTCGAGGGAGAGTGATAGAAAACATGTTTAGGAGAAAGTTAACCACAAGAAAATCACAAACTTGTGATGGGTTAAACGGTATTTGATTCCCCAGTAGGAAAAATTAATAGGCAAAACTTTTCTTTTAAGATACTTTTCATTGAGGAATTTAATTTTGATCTTAACGAAACATACTTGTCATGTTGACTTTCAACTCTTTCTAGGTTTCTTACACAAACTCATAATAGCATACCTTGATCATGGCGTCCACTCGGTTTCATCGTCATCTTGTTCACATAGGTAGATGTCCCATGCATTACAAAAATGATTTAGAGATCCTTCAAAATCATTTGCTTCTTCCATCCAAATAAACCTCGTACAACATGGGTCATATGGGTGTTCACAGAAAAACAGTTTTGGAAAATAATCATGTAGGACATATAATTCCAAAACATCTGATAAAACCTGAAAAATAGTCGGACAAAAATGGAGTTGAAACGTTCTATTATTTGTCCTTTTAAAATACCATAAGTATGTGATGTGAGACTATATTTTAAAAGAAAATATAAATAGGTTGCGCAAGGGTCTCCTTCCTCAGCTCCATTTCTGAAATCATAATATGCTTCAAATTCTTGTGATAAGGTAAAATATTTGAAAATACCTTGATAATATTTACCTTTCTTGAAAATATTAGAATATTATGAAAATATTATTAGTCTAAAAACAACCCATGAACCACGATGATAATGAGGTATAGTGGAGGTGTTTGATATCTCCAACAACTGCTTGCAAGTAAGTTTTATTCTAGAAAAAGATTCACAATCATCCGAAGATGACATTGCAATAATTATTGCAGGAATGTCATCAGGAAGAGATAGGAATGTCATTTGAGATCCTTCTCCTTCCATTCGTAACCGACTTTACTTGACCTGAAAAAATGTTATAAAACAATGATTTAACTGAAATAATAGATATAGGGACTAATCATGTGTCTCACAAGAACTCCTAATCCCTAATGTTGTATAAACCGACCTCTGATACCAACTATAAGGCCCCAGCCTTAAACCTTACATAATCTTGAGTTAATACAAGATTACACATTGAGGATCTTTTCAGGTTTAGAGTTTTAGATAATTATATCATAAAACTTGGATTACATCCCACATTTAAATAAAGTGGTTACATAAAAGATAATATTCATTCTTTCCATCAATGGAAACATATTTAAAATAAAACATGGATTCTTTCTTGACACATCCTTGACACTATCATCACTTCATGTACCCTTCCCTTGACCTGTGAAAAAAATTTCAAAAACTTGGGAAGAGCATAAAAAAGCTCAGTAAGGGATATAAAAATAATGAAAACTGTTAGTTTTTTAAACATCATGTAAACCATGTATACTCTATAAAAGTAATAAATTCACCTTCATGAACTAGTAAAAACTCCTCACTGAATAAAGTATCATTACTTACCTTTTTGTAACCAAAGGATTACCATAAAACCCATATAAAGAACACATAACATATACAAAACATGGGACATAAACACACTTTAGTGGAATAACCATACGGTCGACTTCCACACATATCACTTAATGGAATAGCCATACGGCCAATTTCTATACATACTTAATGGAATAGCCATACGGCCGACTTGCATACCCAATGCATTGGAGGTTATAACGTAACCACCCGTCCTGGTATTCACGGCACCACCCGTCATATGGTTTATAACGTAACCACCCGTTAAAATGTCCAAGTACCAATATAAAATCATAAAACATAAAACCAATATAATGGAATGATATCATTTCCATATTTCAATCAAAATATATCATAAATATATTGACATAATAGAATCCTTTATCCAAACAATTTTCAATACCAAAATACATAAAAGAGTATATGGTATTTATTTTATTTTAAAAATATTACGGCTTGTTGAGGAAGCCAAAGACCAAATAATACTCGTGGCGGCGTAAAAGGTCGTTGTCACCGTGTATGTAAAAAAACATTCCTTTTTGTCGTTTAGTAAAACGCTTCGTAGAAAAAGATTTTTTTTGTTTAAAAGTAAAAGTCAAAGGGGTTTATACACCTTAAAAAAGAATGTTGTGTATAAAATGAAATATGCCTCAATGAAAGGAGATTGAGACGAAGTCCCATACAAAGATGGTATCCTTGGTTTAAGGATAAATCAATTACATAATTATTTTTTACAAACGAATACACCAAATATAAGTGGATATTAGGTGTAAAATAATCAAAGGTCATTCACACATATTTAAAGGATGACATATTTAATAACTACATGTTGAACCAAAGAAATCGAAATTGGGTTAAGAAGTTCCCTTGACAGCCTAACGGCGTCACTTCAAAATGAGTTGATGAGAGATAAAAAGTGTATCTCATCACTTGGAAATAAAATTTACATCAGTAAGGATATATGAGAACATATCCCAACATAACAATGAGTAAATTAAAAGACCCAACAAAAGAATTCTTTTAAAAAGAGGAGGGTGAAAGGTTCCCTTACCGACATGGGTATCTTTCGAAACATAAACCTCGTGAAAGAAGGACAATACAACATTGATGTAAATACTCATAAAGAAAATTATATTACACAATGAGTAAAATAATGGGCAGTACATACACCACTCAAAGGAAATTGTGTCAAGTGTAGCATAAATCCCATAGGAATAAAAGTGAGCTGACTAATCCCTTACGAAAACTCGGCAGCCTAACAGCGCCACTCAAAACATCCAAAAAATGGATTGAAGAGAGGAATTAAGGTCTCTCATCATATGAACGTAATAAGTACAGTATGATTAGTATAAAAGAACATCCCAATCATAAGAAATACGAGCTTAAAAGGAATGACATAAAGGAGTGTACTTAAAAGAAAGAGAGGTGTAGGATCCCTTACCTCGTATCCGACTTGACCCGACCGTTCTTTAATCTCCTGAATAATAAACTTGAGTTAATATATACTTGCTTAAGAACCTTTTATAGTTCATTATTCCTTTTATACCATGTTATGAACATCATGTAATCATTTAAGTTAATAATATTCATTTTGTCGGTATTTGGTTCTTAAGTCAAAAATAGACTTCTTACACTTACATGTTGTTAATTTGGTCAAAGGTTCGTTATATCCAGAATGATATTAATGATTTGGATAACATATATATATATTCATAATATACATTTATTTATAATATTACATCACTTTTAGAGGTAAGAAATGAAATGCACCGTTCATGGAGACGGTAAGCCGTATGTACGCATGAATGCTACTTCCATTTCTATTTCGTATTTTCTTGAATGGAATCATAATGATTTAAGAGTATATTATAATTCCAGTATAATAACATATATAATATCATTAACGTTATCCTTTACACATCCCACATATGGTATTAACGAATCAAATCACTTTCAGGGGGCGGTAGTCTGCACTTCCTAAAATGAAGATATCGTGTTTACCCATAATGGAAACAATAATCATATGCCATAAATGAAAAATACACAAGCTTAAGGAAAGAATAAACATATTATATATCATATATAAAAATAGTGACATCATAATGGCCACCTGTGAAGGTGTTAAATGAGTATTGAACAATCATCGTTTCGGGAGGCCGAATTTCGCCATCCACGGAAACCGTATGTTCTTTAACCATTTGACGTAGTTGTGTGAGAGTCTAGCTCAAATAAATATTATAACAACATCCTAGTGTATTGTAGATACTGGTGTTGTTACAAAAGATTTAAATAAAAAAGAGTTTAGGGGGACGGAGAAGCAAAATAAAACAAACGAACATGAGAGAATGAATTACTTTTAAAAGTGTAACTCCTTTTGATTTGAGCCTAAAGGATTCCTCTGAAAGGATTATGCCCAAAGTTAATCCTATAGGATGAGGGGAGGGATGTGTAGAGAGTAAATGGGCAGGGGATGGCCGAGCCAAAGGCCTGAGGAGTGTGTGAAATTAGGTATATATGGGGGCCTTTTATAAGAGGAGAGGAGGGGCACTTTTGGAAATCATGAAACTATTATTTTATTTTCAAAAGTGATTCGAATTTCTAAGGTCCCACATTGATATATTTCGAATCTAAGATGATAAGTCTTCGAAATATTCCCATCCAATAGTTTTTGGACAATTATAGGTCTTAGATTTTATATTATCGTTTCATTTTATTTAAGCTGTTCATTAATGAGGTCATCGCTGCATCATCATGATGTCATAAATAATTTAATTTATTTAAAGTCTAAAAATTATAAAAAAACTACTATGATGTAGGAAATCTGTTTAGCTTTCCAATTACTATTTATAATCAAAAATATGATCTTTATAACCCCATGTAAAAATTGTTTTCGTAAAATAACTCAAGTTTATGTCATTTTTACTTTAACATTAAATAAAAAGTTATTTATTTCATTTCCCAACCAAAGTGGATCCATGGGGTCCCCAAGTTGATGCATGGATATTAGTGGTCATCCATGACACAACCAATATGGGTAGGACATGTGTCATGTTCATTTCATATTATTAAATCATTATATTTACCTTAAACTACACTAATTACCTCTAATCGCGATTAAAAACTTAATAAGTTACTATTCACCAAAAAATTATTTTTATCTCATTGAACCACATTTTAATTCTTAATGACAACCATGTATGTCATATTAATGAAATTCAAAACAAAGAAGTGGTAAAATTTCATTTAAACGAAAAATCAGTTTTTATAAGTACCACTTAGTGGTTTCACTATTCATCAAAAATTGAAGTTTTTCAGAAAAATACCAAAAATTAACCCTAAGATATATTTGATATTCCGAATTCAAAAATGAAGTCTATTTTACAAAATTCAAAACATAAAAATCAAATTAATTAATTTAATAATTAATTTCCGTTGTCATAACAAATAGCGTGTTTTTATGAAACAATAAGTATCAAAATATTGACACTAGTTTAAGTTCGATTTCAATGTGAAATTAATTCCAACGACCACTATTGGATTAAATGGTAAAAATATTTTCTAATTTCACTTTAAAACCAATTCAAATTATAATCTAATCATATAAATAAATTATATTAAAAATAGGTTTTGAATTAAAATACAACATTTTACACTATTCATTAAAAATGAACTTTATCGGAAAGATACCAAAAATTTACACAAAGTAAATTTTGATGTCCCGATTCTAAAGAAGAATTTTATTTTGTCCAATAGAATTTATAAGATTGATCAAAACTATATTTAATGAAGGTTCGCCATCAAAAGGTGATAAGTGAACCTTTAGTGTAACCTAGGGCATATACGCCTAAAATTGAATTCTTTCCATTTTTTAAGCCTTTATCTTTTATTAGATAATTGTAAAAACATATATAATCATATTTTAGTTATTTCTATCCATTCCCACCAATACAACGGCTACATGTTAACTACCATTTAAAATAATATTATTTTATTATTAGAGTGCAACGTAAGATTCCCATAAAACTCATTGTTGCATGTTGGGTACGCCATCAAGCATAGAGTCCCCTTTAATGTCATATTAATATTATATTAAAAAATATGGATAAATATAAATATGTCATATTCTTTATTTACCTGGGGTGTTACATTCATGGCCAAATGAGATGAAATATTGGACATGCAACACCAATGAAACCACACCGCCTCCAAATTACTTATAATATTGGAATTATTCACTAACAGAAACTCATTCCTCTAACTCACAGTGATAGGAGATTCCATTGGTCCATTTTTGTTATAGATGTTATGTGATTCTCATATACACCAAAATCCCAATATAAGAAGTAGAGTCTGAGCCTTCCCCTAGATGATGTTGTCTCAACACACAATTATGTAGATATAATGAAATTATTATGGGGAGTTAACTTATGTAATACATACCATGAGATCCCAAATAGATTTCCATGTACTAATCTCCCACTCTATTTGGAAAAGAATAAACCAAATACTTTATTCCTGATGAACCATGTTAAACGAACCCTTAGAGGTGAGAATAACCCATATACTTTCACCACTATATTAATAGGAAGTTCTTGGTAACAAATTCTCCACAGCATGAATTATCACATAGTACGTATTTCCATTCACCATAGGAAGCACCCCCACTCATTTTTTCCTTAATGAATGTTCATCACTTTTCTATAGGCCTTGGTATAAAATAAACAAGAAGGATAACCTATTAAGACACATTTTTATGGGGTGTTAACAATGTTTATATTATCAAATATTCATTTTTGAGTGGTTTTCAAGATGGATTGGCTGATGGGGGGATACATCATGGCCTAGGTGATGGAAATATCTGGCATGAGAAACTTTGGATAACCCAGTAACCCTCCCACCCAGTTTCAGTCCAATAAGATAATGTCTCCAATTACAACAATAAAATTAATGTTTTCAATATCGGTAGTGAAATTATATTTGATATCATTATATGGGGGATATAGATTTTGGGTGAATTCAGGTCTTTCTCATATTTTCTAGTAACAATTATTCTCCAATGATATAACCCTTCGATGGCCACCCATCCCATTATCCCCTAAGTAAAGTATATCATTTCGTCTACATTCCAAATATTAATAACTCAATTGGTCACTAGTTTGAATAAAAGATATTTGTGGCCCAATAGATTCCCTCTTATCTAGCTTCATCCTAGTTAAAATCTTATAGGATTTTTTCAATTTCATTACGAATATATTTTTGAAACTATGAGGACTAAGGGGATCTACATGGGAATATATGAAAAAATAATTGACATGAGTGATTCAAATTCCAAATGAAAATAATATATATGTCTAGTTTTTAATTCAGTTAGCAGTATTTTCAAAAAAACCTTCCATGTTTTTATTTCAAACGTTACAAGGCACAAGGGGGAATGCAGGTAGTCTATGTGAAAATTATTCATACAGATGCCTAGCATAGATTCAATTCCTATAGTTGTTCTCTCTATGAATAAGGATGGAAAGAGATTACAACATTTTCACAATTAATAACATTAATGATCCACCAACAATATTCATCCATAATGAAATTCAAAATCCAGATTGAATAAATAAAACCATTGATAAGGAATACAATGTCATATTCAGTAATAATGTGGGAATCCATTTAAAAATTATCCTTTAAATGATATGGGATAGTGATCATGAATTCCGTATGAGAAGTAGTGTATCCAATCAAGGGATCTTGGACCATATTAAAAATGGTTGGAAATATGGTATAATTATGTCAATGACAATAAATTGGTTTTATGAAACCACATTTCATTCTCATATATTTTATGGAGAACCAGGGAGAAAAATATTAATGATAAATAAGATAAACAACCTTGTTCGATATTCCCATTTGCCTCATCACGTGAATTACAATGCCAAATTTGATCTTATCATATAAATTTTCCATATCTATATTAATAACAATATTGGAGCCCATAACCATCTTGGTGACATCTCTAATTTTGTTAGTGATACCTATATATAAATAGATTGACTGGCCTTTGAAAAAACACTTTTGTTGGTCTGACACCCACTTTTGAATATAATTATGTAGTCTTATGTTACATATGAATTACAAAACTCTATTGGGTTAATTAACCCTAATAATGGGTTAAAACTATCTTATATATGAGGGTTATATCATATTAGTAATATGAACCATAGTTATGGAACATTCCCCTTTAAAAGGGTTTTTACAGATAAGTAGTCTTGGATAACACCAATCAAATGAAAATTAATGATATACCAACAATACAGGAAAAATGAACATAGAAAACCATCTTTTACTAGTGAACTCTTCAAATTTGTAGAATTAATATCTTCCCACACTTCTTTCACATCCAACAAATTTATAAGAATATTATTATCATACAATGAAACACCTTGAGGAATTTTGTTGAAATGGGTCACCTGATCACCTTAATATCCCCCTTATATGCTTGGGATAGAAGTGTAAATAAGGGAATGAAAGAGAGTAACCACAGTATATCCCACAAAACATGGGTCATTGGTGATAGTTATAACATCAATACAATGGTTATATTTTATTTTAATACTCGTTTTATTCATGAAATCATGGGAAAATAATATTGCATTACTCTTCCATGAGACAAGAGGATTGAGACCATTCCCTTAGGCTTTTCTCATGCTCCAGTAGGATCATGTTGAAATGGTCCTATTTTGTGAAAGGGAGGACATGGTTTCGTCATCCTGTATCTTCTCGCAACTAGATTCCCTATGATAAAAATCCACATTGACGACTTATAGGTTGTGGGTTAGAGAAGGGTGAGTGTATTCCATGAAAACAAGATTATTTTTTAATATTCCATTATATTTTTGGGGATGCTAGTCCACAATCATCTAAGTCCATTTTTGTTCATGTCTTTCTACATCACAACATAAAAATCTAGTTTTATATAGAAAATGAGGGAAAAATGAAGCGACAACCCGATTAACATGAAGGCTTGAGATCGATCAGGTGTGATGAGTGATCAAAAAATGTGTGAAATATATTAGTGGCATTTTCATTGGGAAAAATAGAAATGGTTTTTAGGTTGGAAGGGCAGTTTTCCATTGTTCCAAATGTGCATATTTTTCCCCTCTATTTATTATAATTCGTGTACCTGTCTTCTAACAAACACATGTCCCAAAGGACCTTTGGAGTATTCAATGAAGATAAATTATTCATATCTCACCAAGGATACTACCCCCTCCGTTCTTCTATTAGGTGTCCATAATGGACTTAAATTCACCTAAACTCATCTATGATGAGTCCCTCAGATTGAATGTTTCTATATAATTCAATTTTTGGTCTCATAATAGAGCATCCAATTTAGCATAAGTAAATGAGAATATGAAATCCAGTATTATGTAGAAAAATATTACTGAAATGTGATGATCATAATACGCCAGATTATCCATTGACCTGGAGGGATTAAAAAAAATCAAAATGTGAAGATTTTGGGATCTATTAGTATATTAATTTTCATACCCATCCTTTTATAAAATACAACAAGCATCTGTTAGTTTTTTGAGGTTCATGAATAATGGGAAAAAAGGACTTGGAGTTGTGAATGTCATTGCAATGGTAGCATGATTTCACTTGGGAACCAATTCTCAAGGAGTCTTATATAATTACCAATATCATTAAAATAAAGAGAACATGTAACTGGTTCCATGAGCAGAATGGATCATGGTATAAGAGTTTGAACACATGAAGAAACTGTTAGAAGAGTACTTATTATAGACTCTAGTTGAAATTGAAATCAAGATAATCAAGCTTTGTGGATATGAAAACTATTTGGAGGCTCCCTATACAACAACATGAATTCGATCTTAAAGGGACATAATTTACTCTTCATAATATAATTAACCATAGTTTTTCATTAATGGAACCATGGATAATGTGAATGGGATTGAGGGCGGATGAGGAGAGGGACTAAGAGATGATCCTATGATGGGATTTCCATTTCCATGGGATTTAGTAGTTTCATTGAGAGAAGGGTAGGACATGGTCCATGAAACCCAAGGGGTTGAGATGCTCAGGGAGAGTGAGAGTAGTCTATCCTCTTCCCATGAGAAATGGTGTTACCATTGGGAGAAGTGTTCAGAATAAATACATATTATTTCAATAAAATGAGTTTTTTTATATTAAAATAAATCTCTTTATGGATAAGTGATATCCAAAAAAATGGTTGATCCACAATGAAAACGAAACAAAAAACTAAGGGTCGGCTAAGATGCCTATTCCAAGGCAAGACTCGATACAAAATAAAGGATCAAGTCGGACCACAAGAACCTATCTCATCCCCAACCAGAAAACAACCACACCACACATCCAATTACTTCTCAATAGTAGCGTCATCTTCTCACCAACACATATTTAGAGGCGAATTCCATAGAATCACCATCGACTAGAGGGAATCATCTCAGCAGAAGCCACTACCATGAGAACTGCTACCACAAGGACCACATGCACCATCTTGAATTGCCTAAGCAACCATAAAACCAAACCAAAGTGGGGTCATGCGCTATTTTGAAGGGAGATAAGAGATACAGAGGACCATTAGAGACCTCATAAATCCCAAGACCGCCTTAGAACTAGAGAAAACATAGCTAAAACACCAATCTGCACCAATTCCGTAATGGATGATAATTTATTGGGATATCTACATTAGCATCAATCTAGAACCATATATCATCCAAAAAAAACACCACATTGAAACAATTCATGAAAAAATTGGAATGTAGGATCGAAAGGATATGGGGTCATCACAGACTCCAAGCGTTCTTAAGGACACCTCCTGTGGCCATGTAATAACCTTGAATGAATGCGATGCCCTTCCAAGTCTGACCCCATCCCAACCACTCCCCACAAAATCAGAAAGAGAAGCAATAGATAAAATTGGATGTTCCATTGGAGAAAATTTAATGTGGCCATCACGGGAGTGGGAGTGAACACCTAAAAATTAGGTTCATCATCTGATGATGAATTACATTAAACATCGACGGAGCTCTGAAGGACATACCGGACTGTGAACCGTGGAGTGATCAAGACCACCCCTCGCCACCACATTACGACTCATCCCCCTACCATTAATTTCATGAAGAAGTGGTATTGGAGGGATGTAGGGGAAAATCATAAGGAAACCATGATCCAATGATAGATACATAAGAGAAACACTAGGTCTCAATGGGGATAGATCTCGTGCAACGCCCCATAAGAGGTCATCAATGGAGATCCATATGTCCAATGATACTGGAAGCCTCTTTCAGTGGACCAGAATGATTTCCATACACCAATTAGAAGGAAATCATTATTATCAATGAACTATTATAAAATATATAGGCGGTATATGTTGTGTAGGATCTAAGGATACCGAGGTTGGGTTTCTAATGATCACAGCCTCACTATCTGATTGTTGAGTTATGACATGAGATCTTTCGGACATGATGTCCAGAGAAATTACCAATAATTTATACAAATATATATGGAGTTACCATTAAGGTGATCTGATGTTTTGTATCATGGTTTTGAATAATGCACACAATGTTTCTTCTAATCCTTCAATCAATCAACCTAGAGTGAAAAAATACAAAGGGGGGTGGTAGGATAGGCCCATAGTGATTCCAATATTGGCCTCTAAAAATCATGGAGCTAGACGGTTCAGGAATCTACAAATTGAATTTTCCAAAAAGAGGCCTTGATATCCTCAATGATTTAACTATTGAATAATGGATGAAGAAGGCTGGAAATAAGGATCCACACCACAAGTAAATGGGAGTTCTAAAATTGGTGCACCTATATATACCACTGGAAGAGATAGAAGCTCCTCAGTCTAACAATTATTAGAGAGAGATACCATGCATTAATGATAATATCAATAGAGTTTTTGTAGATGAAGAAGGATCATTTTTTCAATTCATACGAACATGAAAAACTAGGTAGATACTAATAGAAAAATAAATTATGTAAAAGAACTAAATAAGGATTATATGCTTCATACCGATCTTGACATGTACACATATGGAACATTGTAACCTCATTAAAAGAATAGGCTCTATTGAAAATGAATAGAGATTCATCTAAGGAAAAAATATAACAGGATACTAGTGGGACTGCTAGGAAATGTAGGTGTGGGGAAATATGAGCAGGTGTGGGTTGGAGAATAACATCCTCCATTAACATTCATTATGAGAGGTTTGACACTAGAAATATTAGATCCACATTTTGGTAGGTTGTATCTTTGGAAATGTTCAATCTAGGACCACATTGAGGGATCAGAACTGACATTGTCGTCGGTACAGCAGAGGAATATGATTCCATTGTATGATGGAGAAGGATGGATTATAGCGGACAGAGAAGCTAGAAATGAAGAAAACAACCATTAAAAACTATAACATATATCTAAATGTTTTCAAAAATATCCCACGGAGTCACCTGAATCTAGGAAATTAGATGATGGAAGGGTCAACAACAATGGTACTGCAAGTGGGGATGAGGGTGACACAACGGTTGAAATATTTTTTACTTATGGAGGTGTATAAAAAATGTTTAATAGCTTAGGTTCATTAATCATTAAAAATTGCAACATTGGTCATATATTTATTCATATAAGACATTCACTTGGGTATTTATTCTCAAATTCTAAACAAATTGGATACTAAATCATCTTTTTCATAATGGCTTCCACTATCCAAGATCCAAACAAACATTTTCATTCTCTTCTTTGGTGAGTATGATAGTTTCCTATGGTTTTGGTTGTTAATAATATATCATCATAACTGGTAAATCATAATTGTAATATCTATTTATATTTCTAAATAAAAATAATCAATCACATTCATCATTAACCAGATTCCTTTTTGATTCAACTATTTTGTAAAAAAAATGTGAGAATAACTAATCACAAAAGTAAATCCAATTTTCATGGAATGTAAATAATAATATTTCTTAATCATGAAACATCCTCTATATATGAATCCTATATATTAACATAGGTTATATATATTTACTACAAAATCTATAGGATGACTTCATATCCATGGAATTTTTTTAAAAGGTAGTCAAATGGTTATATTCCCAATTATTTGATTTTCTAAATATAGTTCCCTTGTTTTATTCTAAATATGATTTTATACCAACCATATAAACCTTGAATTCAGAATCCCAGAGTTGGTGGTCCCATTATTACATATTCAATAGGTACAGTCGATCAAATCACAAAGGAATAATGAGTTCAGTTGTCCTAAATATCTAGATACATGCATTTCATCATTATTACACTGGTAAATAAATTTAAAAAATAATAATGTAATTAAATTTTTATCCTTGAACTAATTCAAACAATTAATTTTAATATCCCAGTGAAAATAAGACAATTAAAAGGAGGAGTTTAGATGCATGGTAAAAGTATCATACAATGGAAGATATCGTGAATCAATAACGAATAGTCAATATGGCATTATAAAATTACTAAACACCCAATATATTTACTAAATAACATTTATATTATTGGAGGATATTTAATTTGATTTTGGTAAATGTAGATAAATGGAAACAAATTCCTTTCTATCATTAACTTGTGATGAACTTGAATTCATGGATAATATCCTAGTGAAAATATCATGAAAAAAACAAAAATCTTAATGAAGAAATTGGTTAACTATTGGTTTCATGTGTTCTTAGGAACATTATTCCATTTACATTTAGTCCATTCCTGAAATAAGTTAATTATTATGGGTAAAAATCCATTTCATTTTCCCAACTTATTCATCTAATGAGACTACCAGTGCAAAGTGAGTATTTTCTATATATAGTATCCACCCATTATTTTATGGCTAATGAATTCATTATATATATTATAATTAATTTAATTCATCAATCAACACAAATTATCAAAAATATCCAAAATATTGTTTGATAAGGATTTATCATTATTTCCAGAGTCAGTCAAATCAAATAGAATGTAAATACCATATATAAAAATGTTATGTCGCTTATGAAATAAAAATATCCCTCATTCAAGAAATATGTATATTTTAGAAAAATAAAATAGTGAATTAATGATAAAGATAAATTAAAAGTGGGAAAATATATAAACCATAATGATTAAATTAGGTGAGTAGTATTAAAATATTCCTCAAAGAAGTGAAATTAATATAATGTCCCTCAAAAAGATCATATCATTACCCAAATGAATCAATATGGTGTATCCAATTGTAATAAATAGTATAAATTTGGAATACAATATAATATAATAAATATTTATCTCACATATAACCTTATAAAAATTTAATAACAGAAATAAAAGTCTTAACCAATGAATTACAATTGAGTTAAAAAATAACTTACAACATTTTAAGTAGTCATGTAAAATACCCCATAAAGGAAAAAAATTTATAAAACTATAAATATTATGAAAATAATGTGATTAAATATATAATATAATATATGGGTAGTATATACATCACAAAAAGGATATAAGTTGTTAATATGACATATGTCCCACGTAAATAAAAGTGAGATAAATGTCCCTTAACTTATGCTTCCCTTTACGACAGAATAATTTATCCTCTACTATAATGGGTTAAATAATGTAAATATTTCATAAAAGATTCAAATAAATATTTATGATACCACATATTATCCTCTTATGTCATTTTTCGACCATTTGTTAATAATATTTCATTACTACCCTTGTTTCGGGTGATAATTTCCTTGTTTTATCAGGAATAAATTCTCATGCATGTCCGAGTTACTTTTCATAGGATATAGATCCTTCATATTATGAATTATTTTAATTTTATGAATGTCATAATTATTAATTAAATATAATTTTGGTGCCACTATTTAATGATTGAATTTGTAAAATCAATCACATCACATCGTACAAGTCGTAGGCCGCATGTACGCATTAGCGTTGTTATAATTCCATTAATGGGTCAAATAGTATGAAAGAGAATGACATACTTAATTTGATTAATTTATATATTTTCATTGTTACCATATACATATATATATTATTTATATAATTATAACTATCTATGTAAACTATTTATGAAAAACAAATTACACCACATTGTAGTGATGCTAACTTGTACATATGCAGACATGGTGTATTCATTTTTCATAGGATGGTAAACAGGTGTAATGTGGTTTTAAAATAGTAATAATAAAATAAATGAATAAATATTATACTAAATTTATTACATTACCATGGAATAAACACATGAATCTGGGGTAGAAAATAAATAATCATGAAAGGGTTAGAAAAAGGGGATGACCTCTTCTTTAGTAACCTTCATTTAGATCACTTATTAGGAGATGTAGTGTCGGTATTTTTGAAAGGAAATGAAAATAAAATACATAACTAGTTATTATTTATGAAATATGTGTTTTTTTGGTTGATCTAGATGGATCAATATTGTGTAATGAGTTGAATGAATGAGTACCTTTTATAATTGAGGTGTGGGTTACATTCAGAAACTCCCAAAAGTTTAATTTAATATTAATGAATTTTTAATTTAATGTTAATGAAAAAGGATTTATTTATATTATAATTTGATTATAAATCAAAATCATATAATACTAAAATTTGGAAAAGGTTAGGACACATTCATAACATTATCTTTCTTTAGACGTTATATAATTTCTTTAACTCATACCATAACAAAATGGATTTTTACTCACTGAGAGTTATCTTAGTTACTATAAAATGCTTGAAGACCCATTAATGGTTTATTAGTGTGAATTTAAACTGTATCTATATAATTTAGAATAATATAATATTTTGAGGAATTTTTTATCATTTAATAATTTTTTTTTATTTTATAACATTATTTACGTGAAATTTGACACTATTCATTATTTTGAATTTTAAAAATATCAAAAATCTATATATATTTGAAAAAAAAAACATTTAATACATTTCTAAAATGTAATGCGTCTCTATAAATTTCTTGTCTGACATTAATTATCCCAAATTTCATGTCTGACATTATTATTAATATTATTCCTTTATCATTCAAAATACTATTTATAGTCTAATATAACTTCTAGATAATTCATTATATATAAATGTTATAGTTATTAAAATCATGAATGTGTCATCATCGACTTTTTGTTACGTAAAATATTATAAATATCATAACCTCAAACAGATCCCCATAAATGGTCACAGAAGTAAACATTGAATGAATATGTAAGAACATTAAACATATAATAAAATTTGGTAAACTATTAATGTCATTTTATGTCTCATCTCCCCATTTTCCTTCAATTATATTTTATTTGAATTCATTTATAATGAACAGTTATTTCATAAAATAAAAACCCGGTTTAAATTTAATCAAGAAATTTTAATTTTAAAAATTGTGTTTTTAGAGAAATGGTTATGTCAATATCAATAAATTTATTTTTAAAGTGAAAAGTGTTTTTTATGATGCATTAATTTATATTTTATGATTATATTATTGTTCTTTGGAATTGTTTTGGATGACTAGTTGTATGTTATATATCAAAGACGAGAGGATACGTTATCAGCCTAGGACATGCAGTTTTGTTATATATCTTTTTTGGGTGGTTCAATGATAGCCATCTAAGGAATTCGAAACTGAATTCAATAGTAGTAGTTATTCTAGTAGAATGAGTAATAAAGAAAACAATTACCATGTAGAATATATGATTTATATATTTCTATTATGAGGGTTTTATTGTAATTTTAATATTTCAAAAGGTAATTTAATGATCAAATGTTTTAAATGAATTCTTATAATACATCATAATGAAAAATAGTATATATTTGGTTAAAATGTTTTTTATGAATATAATTTTTCCAATGAAACCCTTATATATTTTAGTTTTCTATTTAAATTATTATGAAATTTAATATGAAACAAGTTTAGTATATATTTTGATTTATTGGGAAATACATTTTTTAATTTTAACTAAATATTTATTATGAACTTGGAATTTTTTAGGTATTCCGGTATTGAAGATTTCAATAATTATTTTTATGCAACATAATGATTTTTTTATACTTATACCATGTTTTTAAAATTATTTTTTCATAGGTCTATAAGGATGACTTGTTTGAATGATGAGGTCTATATGATAATTTTTTTATGATTCATGAAAATTAAACTTATTATATCAAAAAAATATTTTTAATAAAATTTGGATACACAATTGAAGTATAAATATTTTAATATAATGGTTTCTTATATAAAGGGTTATGGAAAAATATCCAAAATTTCAAAAATATAAATATCGTTGCGAATTAAGGAAATATAATTTTTGATAATGATAATATAATATTTATTTTTATGTTCAATTCATTATAATTTGTATTATAGAAATGTAAACATTTATATCAGGTCATGATTATGTTTATATAATAACTATAAAATACTTTACTTGAGGTTATGTAGAAATGTCATTTAAATTTATTATTTATATATTTCTCCATAGAATATATTTTCACTGAGAATGGTTTCACATTTAAGAAATATTAGATGTGAGGAATGAAGACATGAAGAATATGATATCCATCCGAATGAGTAACTTGGAAAGCATGGAATATTAGCAGAGTAGTTTGTTTCAATAAAGAATAAGTTTAAGCAGACAATAAACAGGGTTGGAAAGCATTCTAAAGATATTATAGATCTAATATATAAGAACATGGTAGTATTGGAACATTCCATGAGATAACATCTTCAATCATAAAGTGGATTTTTTAATCTAGAAGTATTAGTGGGAATAATTAATGAATTCGAAAAAAAATTTGTATATTATTAGATTTTTGAATCATCATAATGAACTCTTACTATTTAACATTTTAAAGGTTAAACTGACTGGTGGTTGATGATGGTTAATAATATTTAATAAATATAAGATATCAATGATGCAGAATGTGATGGATTTATGGATTTTTTGAGAAATATTTTCTAATGTTTGTTTAATTCGTATTAGAAAAATTATTTTAATTAATAGAGGTGGAAAATATAGAAACCACAACTATAAATGATAGGAAAAGTACAAACAAAAATTTACAATTGACCATGAAATTAAAATTAATCATTTTAACATTGGACTAAAACAAATGTATCAAAATGAATTGGATTCTCAATAATTGAGAAGTTATTTTAATCTTATGCAACGTGCTGATAAGGTAGAAATGGAGTTTATGGATTTTCGTGAATCTCATTAATATAATAATATGAAATAATCCATATTGTTAAAAATTAGAAAGACTTAATAAAATATATTTAATATAAATATTCTTGAGTAATGTTCTTGACATGTGTGGAAAATAGAACTCTAGGGAATGTATTATGAAATCAATGAAATGATTCTAATGTGGTATGTTTGGTCTTATGTATTATTATTCTAAATAAAATAATTTTGAATAATACGTGAATTGTAAAATAGACTATAAACCATTTTTGAGATTTTTAATTGAAAATAGTTAATTAAATATGCCAATGTGGGTCTAGAGTTTCCCAATAATGGTCAAATTCATCATGATCTAGTGTAATATGTTTTGGACAAAGTACCTCATATATTTGTTATTTTTAATAATATAATAAAGTGGTGATAACTATCCTACTTTTTTATTTTATTAATTACCATAATCATTTTTACATTGGATCTATTCATTCCATCATTTCTAATAAAATTTCATGTAAAATGAAACAATCATCTCATTGAAATATAATATAATAGTTTATATAAAATTATAGTTTTAAATATTAAAGAAACAATGATTTATAGGAGTCATTATATTTTCATAGGAAGGAGGGTGTTTACCAAAATCCTTGTTGAACTTTATAGGGAAGAATTTTAAAATATTTTGTTAAATATAGGATTTTAGTTAATCAATATAAAGTTAGAATAATGTTAAACTCAATGTGTTCATACAATTCATAATATACCAAGAAGATGTGAAATTCATTATTAAAGAATTTGAATGTCACATAGATCATATAATTTAATGTAGAGAAACTATTCATATTAGTGATGTGACAATAGTGAATTAATATAAAAAAAATTTAATCAATTTTATTATTTTATTTATAATTAATAAGATTAATTTACTATTGATAAGTTATTGATTAAAATATAGTTACAAACCCCCTTATTGAAAGGATCAAGTAAAACATATTTGATTTATAAAGATAATGCATCAATTTCATTATAATGGTTTGATTAATTCAGGAATGTTTCTTTGGGGGTGATAGTATTTTTATTTTTATAATGAATTATTGTTCTAGGATTCTTCATTGATTTTGGATCCATACATAAAATCACTTTTAAAATAAGTATGTTTCACCATATTCCAATTATCAAATTCTTCAGATCTATGGAGAGGACATTTTTTCAATGATTGACCTTATATAATTGTACCATTTGTTTATAGGTAAGGAGTACGAAATCCTGAAAACATCAATTATAAGTAGATATCAACCTTATAAGTTTGTAGATCTTCCCTTTGGTTTTTCATATTTACCAATTGTATTTATGGACCTTATAAAAATTATTTTCTTTGTTTTATAGGATATATTTTAGGTCATGTTTATTGATGTTAAATTACTATATTATTGAAGTCATGATGAATATGAATTAATCATAATTATTGTTTTTAAAACCCCTATAGAAAAATTATTATTTAGAATATTACGTCAATGTGATTTCAGGGATCCAAAATTTCTTTCCTATGGAATACTATTTCTAATTATTGAATTATTATTGACCATGATGGAAATGATGATCCTAAATAGTTGACAATTTTTTCAATTTTAATAGACTATTGATGTTTTATTGGATTATAAAGCTACTATAATTTTCTTTTGATACCTTTACTCAGTTATCAAACCATTAATTATGTATGTTCGAAATGGATTTAAATTGAACTGTATGATATTATTTTGTTTATTTATTAGAAACAAGTAAATATAATAGTGAATGAATTGGTTTTGGAACTAACTTCTAAAAATGGTGATTTTTTCATTTATAATGATTGGGTTTATGTAGGAATGGTTTTGGTCTATTGCATGTTGATCAGTTAATTGCCCATGATTCATTTCAATTTCAAAATCCTAAGTTAAATTATCATACACATGATATGGAATATATAAATTATGTTATTCCATTTTAAACATTATATGTTTGATTTATATATTGTATGTTGTGAAATATATAATAATTATTAATTTAAGAAGTAAATATTCTATCAAAAATCATTAAACATTAAGAATAGAATATAGTTAGAACTGATTAGTGATTATAAATTCCTTATTAATTAAAATCCAAGAAAATAACAAAATTAGATAATATTTTGAATATGAAAAATGATGAATGATTAACCACATTATATTTGGAACATGACCCACTGATTAAGGATTTGATAAACATTTTCCTAGAACCCATGGATTTTATAAAAAACTCTATTTTATTTCTTAAATACATAAAATTATATTCATTATAAACAATTATGAAAGATCATAATGAAGAAATTGCTTTATAAGAAATTATTGAATCAGTTTTGAATGGTGTGTTAACAATGTTTAATATTGATGAAGAAGGTTATATCAGATTATCAATGATATTATGTCTATCTTATGATTCCCAATTTTACATATAATTATTCATTGAATATCTCAGTTCAAAAGTTTCATTTCAATTCGGATTCTACATGTATTATGTATAAATTAATGGATATTAATTTTGTAATGGGATGAGAAGATATTGTTTTCACTGTACTGTGAAATGTTTGAAATAAAAATATGTATATGTAGAAAAAAATTACTAATGGGGGTACATTTCAGTTTTATAGTTACAGATAAGAAATTGGATTATATATCCATGTATTTTCTGAAAGTATTACTAAGGATATTTTGATTAAATAATTTTAATTGGGTTATTAACAATCTACTAACTATATCTTTACATATTCATCAAATTTGATATTTTATGATTTTCTATAATCATTCGTAAAATTACCATTTTGTGGTAGTCATGTTATACTGAGATAATCTCACTATTTTAAATGAACTTCTTTAAAAGGTTTACATATAATTATTTCTAATAGAATTTAGATGTAATTTTATACAAAAAAATATTTCATTATAGATTTTGATCACCGTTCTATTGGATAGTCTGAATGAACGATTATGAACATGGAATTAAACTATAAGATTTATTTAATATATTATCAATGATGTTTCAACCATCATTTTTAATTATATGAGTTTTATTATAGAATTAGTTTTCATTAAAGATTACAGATAGAACTATTTGAGGAATTATATGAAAGGTGGTATCATACTTCTACGATTTCAATGGAATTATAAAAGTTGATGTTTATAGTTCAAATGTCGATAGAGGAAATAATTGAAAAGATAAATATGATTATGTTACATATTATGATGTTTTAGGGATGGATAAAATTATTAATTAACTAGACCAAAGAATATTAATTGAAGCAACATGATCATATTGTTCTGGAATTATCAATATAGAAATGTGTTAATTTTTTTTGAAAAAGGTGATTTTAATTCTATGGTTCTATAAAACATAAAAATTCCTAAAAAAAAATTGAATCATTTTCCATAGTAGTTTAATTTCCAAGAAGTTATCTCATGCCCACAATGATTTTCTTTAATGAATGTTTGTCCTACCTGCATATCCTGATTTGATATTGGATGTATTTTGGTTGGAGGATAACCATTATTATGAGGAAACCCCTATTAAGATTCAAGAAAATACGGTCAATGTATTTTGGATAAATAAAAATCATTAAATTAATGTTTTTTATAAAAAATATATTAATAAATAATGAAAATTTGAATCTGATTAAGTAAGTGGGAAATATATTCATATTTGTTTAAGAACTAATTTGTCTAAGCTTTCAATTTCAAAAAGTGGATAAGAATTTTAAAACCTTATTAATGTTAATATTTATAATTTCAATATGTTAATTTATTCTATTTTATAGTTTTATTTTCATTATAATAAATTTATATACTTCCTTATTTAGAAGTGAAAAGAATTTATTTCTAGCCAAATTAGTTTTAATATTTTTATGGTTTCATTGAATAATTTATTTCAAATTAGAGATTTTTAATTGAACAAAATTTATTAATAACATCAATTTAACACATCATAATTATATTAGGATTAAATTGTTTGGAATTTTAAGATATGATTTATTTTTCAATGAATAGTTAAAATACTAATTTTTATTGAAAAATATTATTTATTTAAATTATTTAAAATTAATACATTAATTTTGATATGGTTTAATATTTTATTAGTTTTCATAAGAAAAATAATCAAATTATATACATTGATATGATTTTATTCATGATTTTAGTACAATTTCATTTTTTACTGAAAATGAAATTTTTCATAATAATCATTTTTATCATGTTTTCTCGGTTTTGTTAGAAATTAAATTATGCCACTTATTTTAATTTAATTAAATAATATGTATTCCATATTGAAATTTTTGGGTTCCAAATATTTTAAATAGGTCCCTTTTATTTTTATATAATTTTTTATAATAACGCTATTAATTTTTGATACCATTGTAATGGGTAAAAAAGATGAATAGGGTTAAAAATAAAATGATAAGGACATGAAAATGACAATAATACATTTCTATGTTGTATTGGAGTGTTATATCTAATACATAAGCATCAATAAATATAATAATTTTCATCCATTCAATTTTACAACAACTGTGACCAATGTATTATTTTATATAATGAAAAGTCATGTTATAATTCTCTTTTCTAATAATCATTAACTTTTTATCATAGTGATAAATAGTGGATATGTTAACTTATAGAGATACATTATTAATAATTTTCTTAATTAATCATATAATTTTTTTATATTTTTTATTGATTATAACATTTCATAAAACTCATAAGCAACATCAACCAAGTGCTTCTGCTATTAGTGAAAAAATGTAAAACAAAACAATAATATATAAAAAATATATAAAATGATGGAGTTATAGTTTTACATTAAATTTAAAAATGATTATAACATATTTTATGAGATATAATAGGTTTTATTCTAATTCTATATCTTACATGATGTTTTTCATGTCAACTTAATTAAAAAGTGTCAAATATTAAAAAAATGATATATGATGTTAAATAATTTTTTATTAATTAATTTAAAATTTATAATTATAATAAATTTAAGAAATTTTATGGGATGTGTTTTTTTCCACATCCATAATCTATATATTATTTTTCCATTTATTGTAAATATATAGACCTATATAGTGCAAAAAACATTTTTGTCATGGTAATCTCTAAAATTGTTGAAGTGGGGTTAAAAATTATATGGGTGAAAGAATCTACTAAATTGACCAAATATTATGGAATGAGAAGATTATAACCAAAATACATCGACGATTCAAATTAAATCATATTGATACCAATTAGACCAGAAAATTAATTTATATCATTTCAATACATTATGTAACTTCAATAGTGCCTCTCCCCTATCAAATACGGATTGTGAATTAAAATTATTCCACCCGAGGTTGAAATTAATGATTGGAAGGTTTTTAAATGAATAATGGACTTGAAAAAATAGGTAACAAAAGGTGTCAAGGAATTTATGATAACTTAGTGATCAAATGTTTTGGGTAACAACAATCTTGGATATGATTCTAATAAAAAAATACATCATTTACCAATTAAATGGAATGAACTAGATGTGATAATTTTCTAAATGACTGTAAAATATTTAAGAGTGAATGACACATTATATTTTTTGGGATATATTAATATATATTATATTAATATTTTCCCTCTAGTGGAGTTTAGATTTTTTAGATAATTTGGTCACATGATGTCAAATTTTGAATAAGTATAATTTAGTTTTTATATAGATGAATTTGGTTTTTGTTAACAATGATTACAAAACATATCCTTTTGGTTGGATCAGAAACTCATTTAATTGATGTTTTTTTGGTTCTATAAATTGTGTAATATGGAAATTTATTATTTAAAAATAATAACGTGGAATTATTTGTTTAAAATTTAAAACATATGTTTTATGTGGATCAATTTGAAATAATTATTTGCGGAGAATAATTTATCCATTATAATAAGATGATTATATTGTTTCACGAAATTATGAATATTAAGAGAGAGACTAACATGTATCAAGTCATTTAGATATATTTTAAAGGATGAAAATATAATTCAACAAAAATTAATCACATTTTATGTTATCATATTTGTCTATAGAAAATAGACTATGGGTTCTTAATTGTGAGTATTCCTCCCACATGAAAGGGAGCATGAATCATATATAGAAAATGAAAGTTATAGTTGATTGACTATTTTATTTGGGAAATGATAGATCTATCATGATCATATAATTCTTTAGAACTTCATTGGATGGATGTTAATTTAAAATTAATAAATTTCATTTTTTAGATTGCCTCCAAATTAATTATTTTAAGTGTGACATAGTGATGTAACTCATAAATGGATGATAAAAAGAACATTAATAATTTTTTAGAAGTCAATGGTTTTAGGTTTGTTAATATTGGGATGGAGAATAAATGTGAATTTATATCAGGTGGAAACTGATGATAATACTTATCTCCTTTAATCAGAAGTGGTTATAATCCAAAGCATTTGAGTATTATTCCTATTTATCAGCAGAGTGTGCAATGTTTTCAATATATAATGTTTTAGATGACATTCAATCATTGTTATGAAATCGAAAAAATTTATACAATTGAATCTTGAGTGAAACTATGGTGAAAAAATACAATCCATCATATAAAATTTGAGGAATTATCTTTTCGTATTAGTTCTAGTACAATGTTTTAGCTCCAATAAATCAAGAAAGAAGTATTTGGGGAAATTATTTTATCTTATTAACAAATTAATAAATAAGGATGGGTTGTTTATTATTTAAATGAGAGGAATATTATAATGTCTAAAAAATTTTCATTCCAGTTGAGTATAAAAAAAATAGTGATGATATTATGATCAAATAAATAAATAGAATGAACATAAATACCTTTAGAAAATTATCTATATAAAAATTAAATAAACCCTATTGTCTTATAAGTAATGAATGTTCTAAAAGAAATGTATTATGAAAAATATTTATTTTATACATAAAAATATGAATACCATCTTTATGATTGGTCATGGTGTCTCTCAACGTTACATTAAATATATAGACTATGTGTCTATGTGTAATTCAAACTAAATATTTTTTTGAAGATGAAATGATACTATATGAAATTTATTTGTTAAGAAACAAAAATTGAATCGTTTTATTGTATTTTTATTAAATACTTTCATCAACATTTAATTTTAATATCCTTTTATGTATGGGCATATAGGGGTGGAATTTGTTTTTTATAATCTTAATTGAGATTCAATCACTTGAATTCTTTTAAATATTTCATAACAATATCATTGAAATTAGTGACAGTAATGGTTTTAAAAATGTAGAAAAATAAAAATATAGGTACTATGTTGTTGAATGTTTTTTTGAGAAGAAAGGGAAGTTTATATAAACTATATGATACTATAAACATATATATGATTATGACCCTCATGTTGAATTATTATATAATATTGGTGCTAAGGGAAATGAAATAGTCACATAGAAAAAGAGATAATAGAAAATTTTAACCCTAGAAAAATTTTTGGATTTAAATATTCTACAAAATAATTCTAATGAATGAAAACAATGAACCACACTACTCTATTATCAATGGTGAAATAATAACATTTTATGAACATTAAGTCTATAATTCTTATGTGAAAAATTTAATTAAAAATTGGATTAGATATTAGACAAATATGAATTAGAACTTTAGAATAGTCCTATGAGAAAATGAAATTGGTAGAAATTGTGTCATTATAACTAATAATGATAATCAGATAAGATTTATATTGAAAAATTTCATACCTTAATGTAATGTGTATCATCTGATTTCAGTATTCTACATTAAGGAAAATTGGTACACAATTAGATTAGATAGAAACAATAATTATTTTATTAGATGTAACAATTAAAAATATATTTAATGTATATCACATGTATGTTACCTAACATATATGATTATTAAAAAGATTATTGTAATAAAAATAACTTTTATTGATTATTGTTAGAAACAATTTCATTTGTATGAAGGAATATGAACATATTTGGGAAAGGTTGATTTTAAAATATGAGGTCTTGATTAGACACATTTTCTGAAGATCTATGATGAAGATAATTTTATTATGATGGATTGGCCGTATGATATTATATTTGGTAGAAACAAGAATAATTAATTTAAAATGCATGAATATTTTATGGATTTATAATTTAATATTCCCATGATTAGATGACAGTCCTACATCCCATGGATGAATGAACATAAATATGTTCGAAATGAATTTATACTATAGAAGAAGTATTCAAGAGAGAAATTAATGACGTTTAGAATAGAGAATTGAAAATAAATTTTATCTTCAATATTAAATTTTACTAAACATGGATTACATGAGGATACCAATATACATTTTTAGATACAATATAGAAAAAATATATCTATATAATTATATCTCAAAAGAAAAAGAAAAATATCTTCTATTCAATATATTTAGCATTACATAATCAATGTTATTGAATGGGAAACAAATAAAATTAATTAACACAACAAATAGATATGTTCTATAAATATTGAATTTGGAAAAAATAAATGCAGGTTTATATTTTTTTGATGTCGTATTCTGATTGCTATTTATCTAGAGTTGTTTCATATAGAAAATAGATTTCGTAGAACATTCCACATAAAATATTAATTATTTTTTATTTTTATGAACAAAATATATGATATTACATTTTTTAGAATACTAATGTGTCAATTAATTTTACTCACTAATAAAAATACACAATCTATGTTATTGAAGTAGTAGTTAAAAGATCATGGAGTATGAGTATGATAGACAATATTTATTTAGTTTTTAAATAAGAGTGATATCATGATCACAAAGTTTTCAATGAATCATTATTTCACATTATATAAAAAATTTGGAATCAAAATATATAATTGAATTAGTTGAGAATTAAATTTTGATGATGAATTATTTTAGTACTCAACATCAAGTGGAATATTTCACTGCATTTTTATTGAATTAATATGGGTTTGATATATATCAGTTAAACAATTCAATTCAATAATTTTTAAGAAAATATATGGGCTAGAAAAAACAATCTCCTCAATTCATATATTGTACTATAACAAAATATATGTTTTTAAATTAATAATATTAGATGAAGACATGAAGAAAAATAATTTACAAGATCATATAATTTAAATTGGAATTATGTATTGTTAGAAGTAGATATCTAGAAAACATTATAGGAAGTAGTATTTTTTAAATTGTTTAGGAAAATGGGGTTTAAATAATGGTGGATAATTAAATTTTATTATGAATATTTTAAAAAATGTGATAATAAGTTACAGAAGTGATAAATATAGACTCAACAATTCAATTTTGAGTCGTATTTTAAAATAGATTCTTTGTGGTGTTTATTTCATGAAAATCTACAGTGATGAAAATAATTTTAATTCTTTTCCAAAGGGAGATAATTATTGAACCTAGATATAAATTTTTTGGTGGAGGGTATTTGGATTAAAATAATATATTATTTTTTTGGGGATTTATTAGAAAATGAATTAAATAAAAATTATAATGTTGTGAATGTTTTAACCAAATAGTTTAAATTTAAATTTGTTTCTATTCAATGAATGTTTGTGTTTGTACTTTGAATTGGGGTATTTGGGTAAGTTTGTTATAGGGTTGATGGTGTTTTATGGGAGAAATTAAATCCCAATTAAAACATTTTGTCCATACCCTTATAGAATGGTTACTTATGAAAATATAAGAATTTATAAAGATATATAAGGAGTTACAATAGTATTATAATATAATAAATATATATAATTCTAATGGTGTGTGAAAATAAATCAGGCATTAATGAATGATCACATTTTAAATGACATGTAATTGAATAATTTTATAAACTTGTATAATATTATTCATAATTGATATTTAATTTTGGGTTTTAAAGATACATATTATTGAGTATATGATGTTTTATTTATAATTGATGTAACATTCACCACGTTTATCTATGTGGAATGTGCCTAGATAGATGAGTTTTTTCCAAAATGATTAGACAAAAAAATCTTTGGTGTATATTTTTTAATAGAAAAAAGGCACCTCATGCCATGATATCAGATGATTTTCTATAATAGAATCAATAAAATGAAAATTTAATAATCATTAGTAACGTCAAGATATCAATTATTAGGCCTATTTTCCTTGATAAAATTTAAGATTGATTTGGGAATCCACATATAATGATTCTATATTACATGAGATGTGATGTAATTGGCGTCAAAAGGTACATTTCATGTTATAGTATGGAAAAACATTTCATGATTTATAAATAAATACATAATTAAAACTAAATAATGATACGGTTCTTGAAGGAGTCATAGTTATTTTGGGACACACAGTAATAGTCCAAATAAAGATAAATGGTTCGTATTTTACTTGACATCATCTAATGAATGATTTTTTGGAAGTGTAAGTTAAATGTTTTTGTTCGTTTGGAATTTTTTTATTTTTATTTCCAATTCCAGGATATAAAATTGGATATGTTTTCAATATAATTATAGAGAGATATAAAATATACATATAACACCTAAAGAAATAGAATAAGAGAGTTGAGGTATTTATTTCCATAAATAATATTGATTTAAATAGGTTTATTTTACGAGGTTAAATATAATTGATGAAAAAGTATAAAAGAATTAATTTACCAAGTCATATATGTAAATATTAGGTGGTAAAAGATATGTTCATCATGTGAAATTGAATCACTATATCAATTTATTTAATTTCTGAATATTATGTTTAGTTTGACAAATATTTGAAAACAATAATGTTATATAACCCTCAATGAATGTAGTGAAATAAAGATATTGAATATAATTGGACCCTATATGAGAAGTGTGTATATCCCAAAGATTGTGTTAAAAAATGGAGTATTAATTATTATAAATATAATAATATCATTTAATGGTTCTCCTTTTATGTGTTGTAGTTTGGGTGAACCAAATAATGTTTTAGTGTCCATGCTATTTACATTTCTACCATTGGATATTCAATTTTGTGATTATTATGATAGGAAATGATTATCCTTTGAATTATAAGGAAAAAATAAGTGGGATTATGATATGTGAAGATACATTAGAACACCCAAATAAAAGCCTTTTTTTTAGTGAGTTCTATAAATGAAGGCTAATACACTATTTAAACAACAAAATTGGTGATATTGAGGTACCAGGTCAGCAGATTCTACGATAAAGGGGAATTATGTTTCATTTTTTAATTACTTGAGAAATATTTTCACAAACTGGATGGTTTGAGGCCACCTAATGATATGTTATTATTCCCTAAGATCATTCTATAGTTTCTTAACATCGTATTAATTATTGGAATTTTTTTACATTTCTTATTATGAGACTAGGTTGTAAATTTTTCTTTTCATTTTAGGATAAATATATATTTTGGGATAATCCCTCTATATTCACATCAATATCAAACCACTAACATTCATAATGATGGAATTTTATTTAAAATTGTTATGTTCAATTATTGGTGATAAATCTGAAGTTTTATCTATTGTTTCCCATAATAGAATTTTGTTTTCTTACATCAATGTCATAATTCATTATTTTTCTTCTAGTTAAATGGATTTAATGATGTCCATTTACTTATGATTGATCTACCTATCATTATTGTTTTAATTTATAATTCATAAGATGGATGATTATATTTACCTTATCATAAATTTTAATTCATTTTTTATTCATATTTTTCAAATATAATTTACAAAATAATTCCTGGAAATACAGGTTGATATAAAATATAACATTAATTATATGAGGAACTAATATTATAAAATAATAATGATTAATATGTATTATTACATTTAATCGTGTGACCTAATAATATATATCTATATATGTATTTAATGATATGTGGTTGTTTTGGGTTTGAATTAATTTATGTAAATGATGAAATATAACTTATCATTGTAATGAAATTACAAATTGATCAATTGTATTTTGAATATAATATTATAGATTCCTGAAAAAATATATTAGGATTTCTTTAATATATATTTTGTGTTATAATTTTTAATTATTGTTGGAAATTATAATTTTAGTTAAATAATACCCTATAGGGAAATTGAACCATTATTATAAAATGATTTATTGTAATAATGTCCTAAAAATATATTATGGATTCTGATGTGGATGCATTATGATATTTTTTTGATTAATTTAGGTTTTATATGAATTTTATAAACCTTATTATGCTTGTGAATTATAATTGACCATGTAATAATGATAATATTGAATAAAATTATTTATATTATATAATAAATGATGTGTATATTTTTAATGATTATTAAAATAAAACATAAATGAGAGATAATATTATCAATAATTATCAAGAATTATTTTCTAAATTCAAAATGTGTTATAAATACATTATGATATGGATAAATGAACATTTTTAATGTTTATGATTATAATTGTTAAATGGGTACACGTAAAATAAATGTCATGAAAATAAGGATTTTTTATTATTGTTCATTGTTACAAAATAATGTGGAGGAATTATAGTATTTTGATATGAGTTATATTTCTTACAAAAAGGTGTTTATTTTCTAGAAATTGTTTGAATCTTATGTTATGTCTTGATAAGATATTCCATGAATTTGGTTTTCATCCAACTATATGTATATTATGATGATTTATACCAACATTTAATATATTTCATAAATATGGTTGTATAATGATGAGGTATTCCCTAATTAGTCCTCATTGGTATTTTGTAAATTATGTTATTAACAACCTTGTTAATTATTCTAGTATTACAACTATTATATTGATAAAACATGAATTTGGAAACTTATAAAATTTTTCAATAATATCGATTTTTATATTTATTTAGAAATAAATTGTTTAGAGATTTATTTCAAATGTTTTATAATTTAACAACCTTGAAAATAATAAAATGATTTTTTTATGATTTCTTATTTTCAATTATATTTTTATATAATTAATAAAATTATTTTTTATATTTTAAATAACAATAGAAATATATTTAACAAAAATATTTTCTTATATAAATTTATTTAGAAGATTAATTTCCTAATTTTTGATTTTTAATTATAAAATATGGATATCATTTTTTAAATAAGAATATTTGAATCTAATTTCTATAAAATATCTTAGAATTTTTAAATAATTTTGAATTATTCGATTATAGTGAGAAATACATATTTTTGTAAAATGAAATTTATTTTTCAAAAATAATATAGATAAAAAGTTTCAATATGATTTGTATATATTATTAAGAAGCCAAATAATTTTTTATAACTATTTAATCAACTTAATTAATTTTAAATACGCTTTATATTGGGGTTTAGTATCTATTGTTTGTATAAAAATGTACTTTTATAATAAAAATATTAAAATAAATAATGATTATCCTTTTGTTAATGGAAATAATACCTAATAAGGAATTTTTTAATGAATCTTTATATATAATATGTCTCTAAATATAATGTTATATTAATAAAATTATTTTTTTATAGAGTTAATATTGAATAACCTTTTCCAAAAAAACATCCATCTTAAAAATGATATGTTTCGCCACATCTACAATATTGGAATTAATGAAAACCTTTCACTAATACGAATTCAATTCATAAATACGGATCCCATATTTGGAATAATACAAATTCATACTTTATAATGGGGTCCAATTTTTTTAATTAATTATTAGTGATAACAGTTCAAATAAATCACTACAGTAATGGTAAAAATGAAACTATTGAGGTACTAGTCATTAAACATAAGGGCAGAAATGACATATAAATTTTCCCAAAAGCCATTTTGCCATGACCCCCTCCCAACAAAGTGTACCCCTCCTGGGACGGCAATGTAAAAAGGGATATAATGACCCACGAGTCCCACCTCCAGTAGGCCATTGGTTCGCGAACTAGTACCGAGGGTATAATAAACACACAAATATGAGGCATTACCCTCTAAGAGAACACATTCTGAAGAGAGATATAAGATAGACACTAACCAACTCCAACTCAGAACCAAAATATGAATCCCATGTATATATATGAAATTCCATCAAAAAGTACTAAAACTGAAAGGGAAAACTAAAAATACCTAAAAGAAAGGAAAAACAGCAGCGACTACAAGCTCTAACAGCACCTACAACCACAAGCTAGTAGTAACCAGCCCGATCTCCAACCTAATCCAAGTGACCTGAAAAACTGTTTATATATACTTATGGTGAGTATAACAGTATACTCTGTAGGATCCTCCCCGAAGCCTCATGTGAAAAAGTAATGAAAGCATGCTAAAGCATAGTGAACAATAGTGAAACTAACTCATCGCCTAAATAGGTATACTTTTTCCCAACCTCACCAGGGATACTCAAACCAAGTAATGCATACAAGAATATATCATATAGTAATGAATATCAATGGTACCCTTCTACTACTTCCCCACTGGTTTTCTGCTTTTCCCCAACAACATACGTCCAGTGCATCTCTCTCCAAAGGCTTGCCCGAATAAACCTGGGCTAAGCTCCACAATCTGCACAACGTGCACCATAATGGCTTTCACGTAGACACCTGGGCTAAGCCCCACACCATCCTTACAACCAAAAGTAACCAGGTAGTTTCTGAGATCCACCACAGCTCACATAACTTGTATCATACGTCGGGTATTATACCTCAAGCCATTACAGCCCATACACCGAGTAAGGATCCTCAGGCTATCACAGACTATACACGTTACACCTATAGTAGTCCATAGGATACTATATCCAAGATTTATGTGTCTGAATAACCACAAGACATTATATCCCTCTACACACATATATGGGGAAAACTAACCGTTGTGCCTAATGTCACTAGTATCTACCAAGAGAAAAGAGTGGGGTCAAAGGGGGTAGTAATCCATTCACCCTCCCATCAGAATATTGGGGAAAACACCCCCAGGTCTTGGAATCCCCTGGGTTCCAGTTTCACTTACTGAGAGGGTGGAGTAGCATATAGAAACGTAAAAAGTATAGAATATATTATAACTCACAACCACACTATGGGCATAACCTAGTCTTAGACACAACTGCAGCTATTGTCTCTCGGACTCTGGTCTTCCACTTCTAAGACTAGGTATCCTATAAACACACAACCAATTAAAAATCCTTATGAGGTTACTTCATTCCATTTTTATCGATTCCACTGTATGTTAATAAATTTCGACAACATTAATTAACCAAGAGGAAGACCACATTAAATTCCATAACATCACATCCAAAATCCACTGCCCCTTCAAAATTTCTCAACCTCATCATTAAGTTTCAACAAACTCCAACCCCATGGGTTTACATCATTTATCAAAACATTCATTACAAAATTACTTTCCGATATTCCCAGGCATTCTAGAAAAGAATATTATGCTACTAATCACAAGGTGGCTCAACAAGGTGAGAAGATGTACTACCCGTCGATTCTGTGCCGCATATAGCAAGAGCATAGACCGATTCTCCTTGGAGAGGCTAAATACGGAAAGAACGTGGCATAAACCGGGTGTCTTCGACCATTTCAGAAGAAGGGTAAGCAAGACCAGCTGCATTGAGAGGCGGAGAAAAGCAAAGTATATAAACAACCAAACAAAGCACCAAGCATCCAACAACCATATCCATCCAATTCCATCATCCATGGTGTCCTCCCTGACACCCACATGCATATACTAATGCATCTCACCACTCCATAATCCTTGGTGTCCTCCTTGACACCCACATGCATAATCTGATGCATCTTGCCACTCTAGGCCTCTTCAGCTGCCACAACAACAAGGCCTCCATGGCCTCAAATCACAACATCCATTCAGGATCACATCATAGCACAAGCAGCAGGAAAGTAAACATCAGATCATTTTGGGCTCTTGGACCTTTAACAACGCATCCGACCTTCATACAACAAGAACCAATAGATTTCAGGTTTACCAACCAACTGAATAAAACACATCATCGGCCTCAATTTTATTAACATCAAGCTGGAACAACGTCCACAATAACAAAAACCAGATTCATTTACATGACCCTTTATCTTTAGCCAATTAATAATCAATTAATTATGTCATTACATTCATTATAATTTTCTTCAATAGAAACAAGATAAAAAGCAATTCATATATGTCACACTATCTAGAAACACAGGAGGAGAACTGTTATCATGGCACAAAGAAACAACAAGAGATCAAACAAATTCATTTAATCCGGTTTATGTATATAATTATGCCAATTTCATTGCAATCCAATACCCAAATCTTGCCAACTCTATAATTTAACATAAACAATTAGAGAAGCCAAGAATCCCCTTAACGGTTTTTGACGAAAACCCCAAAGGTCGAAGAACGTCCATGAAAACCGGTCTGATTCTCCATGAATCCTCATTAGATCTCCTCTCCTAACACAACTAAGACCAAATATCATCATATTCAACATCCAAACACTTAGTTCTACCTATAACGAGCACATATCTATGAAATTTAGGGGAGATGAAGAGTATATCTAAGATGATCTGTGAAACCAAACAAAAATGATCACATACCTCACGAAACCGGCTTCGATTCACCCATAGAATCCTCCAGATCACATCCAAATCGCTTGGGAGAGGTTCTTCTACCTCCAAGGAATGGTAATCCTGATTTATAGCTTCTTAGAGGATTAAACGAACCATTTAGAGGAAATAGAGTTCAGATCCACAATTTTATGATCTAACTATATAAGCCTGCATGGTTAGTCTACATCGTTTGACAAACCATGTGCTAACCGTGCGTTAGCTTCTGCCTCGTCAAACACTTCTCGCACGGTTAGGCCGCACGGTTAGAGAAACCGTGCGCTAACCTTGTGTTAGCCGCTGTCTCCAAAACCAACCTTGCTCGATTTGGCAGCATGGTTTAGGAAAACCATGCACCAACTGTGTGAAATCTATTTACCTTTATCTTTCCTTAAAAGTCCACCCAAACGCACTCCCAAGTAACCATGGCCTCCCGAAACACCTCCATTACCACATTTTCCCAAAGGAAAAGACCATAGAGGTCAGGGCCATCACATCAAATATCTCTCAAACCATTGTCATCCTCGAGAATCCAAAACCCTCATAACGAAAAAAAGAAACATGGTTTGAACAACCGCCCAACAAGATACCTCTGAAAAGAGAGAAATCCACTAAAGCAACAAAGGATTCCATCTCATAAACATGAATGTTTCATAAACACATCAGCTACAACGATATATGGAAAGATTTAAAAATCAAACAACAATGGGTAATGAGCACGTATCTGTGATTAATGTTCCTCAGTACTCTCCTCCATGCCACCGTATAGCCACAAGACACGAACTAAGGGGATGGAACGCCTGCACAACAGCTTCTCCTTGCGGTCTTGCATCTCCACAGGTCGCTCCTCATAGGTGGCATCTTCATCAACATCGATCTCTCCCCAATCGATAATGTGGGAGTCATCATGAAGATAATGAAGTAGCTGTGATAGATGAAAAATATCATGTATCCGACTCATATGAGGGGGAAGTGCTACTCGATATTCCATAGATCCAACATGAGCTAACACCTCGAACGGCCCGGCAATCCTGGGAGAAAGCATGCTCCCAAAACCAATCCATCACTACCCACGACGGTGAGTATCCTTTAGAAACAAATGGTCCCTAACATTAAACACCAAGGGTCTACTCCTTTGATCATTATATGATTTCTGAAAATCTTGTACTGCCTTCATCATCTCACGAATCACCTAAACCATCTCTTTTGTATTCGGCACTAGTTCCGGTCAGAGAATTTCGGACTCTCCAACCCCATTCCAGCACAATGGAGAATGGAAAGGCCGGCCATACAAGGCTTCAAACGGTTCCATATCGATGGTGGAGTGGAAACAATTATTGTAGGTAAACTCCACCAAGGGTAAGTGCCTCATCCAAGAACCTCCACAATCAAGAACACAAGAACGCGACATGTCTTCAAGAGTATGGATGGTTCGCTCTGTCTGACCATCTATTTGAGAATGAAAAGTAGTTCTAAGGAAATGATGAGAACAAAAAGCTTGTTCGAGACCTCTCCACACCCTAGAGTTAAAATTAGGATCTTGATTATAAATGATCGTCCTAGGTACTCCATGAAGTATCACCACCTCCTCCAGATACTGCCTCGATAAAACTTCCACTTAGCTTGACTCCTTGATTTCTGTAAAGTGGGATGATTTCATTAAATGATACACTACCACCCAAATAGCGTCATGTCCTCTCAAAGCTTGAGGTTAAATTGTAACAATGTCCATTGAGATGTCCTCCCACATCCACTGAGGAATCTCTAATGGCGGAAGAAGTCCACCTAGAACACGGTGTTCAGCCTTCATCTTCTGGCAGACTAATCATCGAGAGACAAAATCTACAACCACACGTTTCAGCCCAAGCCACCATAAATGACTCCTCAAGGTTCAGTATATATTTTACATGATAGGATGTACTGCTAAGGGTGAGATATGGAACTCTCGTAGAAACATCTCTAGCATCGTCAAGGGGAAAAAAGTCTTCCTTGATACAACACTCTGTGTTGTTCATCCTCCGACTAACCGTCAGCGGCCTCACTACAAACAACTCAGCCTCTCCAGACCTCCACCTCATGATCACCCAACTTGGATTCTTCAACCTTCTGCATTAGGGAAGACTGTACCGTCATTTGAAAAAGATAACCACTACCTCCGAATTCTCTTATATCAAGATGTAATGCTGAAAATTCTTCCTTTACTCCCTTGGAATCACCGGATTCACGCACAACATCACTACATGACTTTCGGCTCAGCGCATCAGCTACAACATTCCATTTTCCAGGTGTATAAAATATTTCAAATACGTATTCCTATAAGAACTCCATCCACAGAAGATGTCACATGTTCAAGTCCTGCTGAGAGAAAACATACCTCAAACTCTTTCGATCAGTGAAAAACAGAAAGTGTTCACCAATGAGGTAATGTCTCCCTAACTTCAGAGCAATCACCACGGCTGCCAACTCAAGATCATCTGTGGCATAGTTGAATTCATGGGGACACCACTACCGAGACCCGTAAGAAACGACTTACCTCTGTTGCATGAGGACACATCTGAACCCTAGATGAGAAGTGTCACAGAAAACATCAAATTGAGATCCCTCAGCTGTAAGACAAAGAACTGGAGTACTTACTTACTTCGCCTTTAGATACATGAAAGTTATCTGACACTGATCAGTCCATACAAAAGCCTGATCATTCCTGGTCAAAGCTGTCAGAGGAGTCGCAACCCGTGAGAAAATAGATACGAATCTCTTGTAGTATCCTGCGAGCCCATGGAAGCTTCGCACCTTTGAAACTGTCTTGGGGGCTTCGCAAGACACAACAGCTTCCATATTTGATGGATCCACAAAAACTCCCTATTGGGACACAACATGCCCCAGGAAACGGACTTCATGATCCCAAAACGCACACTATGACAACTTCCCAAATAGATAATGTTGGCAATGAACTCCCAAAGGCTCATAGATTCTCTTCATGTTTCTCTTAAGAGGTGGAGTACACAAGTATGTCATCGATGAAAACTACAACGAACTTGTCTAGGAACTCAAAAAACACATCATTCATCAATCCCATGAACACAGTTGGAGCATTGGCCGCACCAAACAGCATTACAATGAACTCATAATGCCCATGACGACAATAGAAAGTAGTCTTCGGGATATCCTAATACTTCACAAGCATATGATGATATCCTGGTTGCAATTCGATCTTTGAGAACCAACTTGTGATCTTCAGTTGATCTAATAAATCATAAATCCGTGGAAGAGGATAGCGATTCTTTATTGTCAATTTGTTTAAGCGATGATAATTGACACACAACTGCAAACTGTCGTCAGCATTCATCACCAACAAAACTGGTGAATCCCAAGGTGACACACTTGGCCGAACAAAACAACACTATAATAGACCATCAATCTGTATACGTAGCTCTTGTAACTCAGAAGGGACCATCCTATATGAATACATAGAGATAGGAGATGCTCCTGGATGTAGCTCGATCCCAAACTCGATCTCTCGTTGAGGGGTAATACTACAACTTCTTCTAGAATGTCATCAGGTTACTCCTCTACGACCCTAGGAAACCCCAACTTCCAAACCTCTGAAGAACTCAGAATCATCGCAGCCTCCATGATTGATAAGGACGGAATGCGCCGATGACCCATCCGAGGTTCTCACCCACCAACAAACACCACTTTCTCTCCATCTGCACTAAGGAAAATGACCTCCATCCTGAAAAAATCCACGATAGCCTACACCGAATACAACCAATCAATACTGAGGATGAAGTCATATGGTTGAATTCATAAGCATAGAAAATCTCCCCAATAGCGATGCTTCCCCAACAGTAGCTCAAAATATCTACATACTTCAAACATGTCTGCTCAACCTCCAACCGGCGTAGTCAACGCCAAGGGAACTAGAAGCCTCTCTACCTCAAGTCCCAATGTATGGACAAGGGTAGGTGATATGAATGAGTGTGTCACTCCCAAATCAAACAATGCATAAACCATGGTAGAAAAAAAGAAAAGGGTACCTCAAATGACATCTGGCTCATCTGGTGCTGGCAACACTAGAGCATGAAGCTGACCATGACCTCCTCCACAGTCTCTCTGACCCTAAGGACAACCACCACCACGGACGCTCTCTGCTCTTTGAGGACGAGGAGAATCATGGGGTCATCCTCTGCCTACCCCATCTCCCATCTAGTGATCTAAAGCTGGTGCAACTTTCTGCTACTGCCTCGGTTGGATCTTCATCAATGGAGGAACATGGAGCATAGTGCCTGGTGTACGATAACCGTTGTGAAAGGTCGGGAACTCCCACTAATAATGGTCACAACCACCACAAGAAAAACAAGATCATGATCCCTTGGAATAGGCCTAAGAGTTTCTGCCTCTAGGAAAACGAGATGTGATGGGCTATGACCTACCCTCGGCTAAACAGAAACTCTTCTGCCCTGAAAACCGAGAACCCCAGACCACAGCCTTGTTTCATGAGGGATCAGGCTGATTCCCCACTCATGATGATCTGGTCCTTGAAAATGTACTCTCAACAACCTTTTCCCTCACCAACACCTCACGATATGTGTTTAACTAAAATGGGGTGACCTGACGCTGGATCTCTCGATGATAATCCTCCTCGAAATGCCTCGCCCCAGCCTCCTCATCTACTAACAGGTCCGAAGAATATCGTAAAAGGTTTTTGAAACGGATTCCAAACTCTATAACACTCGATCTCCCCTATCGAAGTTTAAGATCCTCCTGACGACTGGATGCCTTCTCAGTTAATGAAAGGAACTCAGCTTTAAACATGCCTCGGAACTCCTCCCTTGAGATCGTTGATTCCTCACGATCCTCGGGGAATAAGAACCACCGCTGCCTCGCTGCTCCACACAGCATCGTCACAACCATGGACACCCAGTGCTCCTTCCGATCATGAATCAAACTGAAGCCTATCTCGACCACCTCCAACCAGTCTTCCGTGACTACATCTGAAATGGAGCCCTCGTACTTCTGCAGACTCTGGCGCTAAAACTCTTGGAGTTTCTTCCTCCAAGTCTCTTCATCTTCAACCTCTACCCTGCGACGATATGCTGGAATAGCCTCATGAAGATTTTATATGAAAACCTTACGAGGATGTCGACCTGGAGCCATACCTGTAAAATAACAAGCTGTTAGAGCTCCTCAACCTGGAATATTGATGACTCAACATTTATTAATTAACTTTTTTCTTTTATTCATTTTAGGTTAACTTATCCCAAGGTCTACCCATTCAAACACAAGAAAAATGAACAATGATACATGATCCATTCCTAGGTCTCTACATTGAAACTAATATCACCTTGTTTAGTAGCCATTTTAATCTTAAAGGTCAATACATCAGATCATAGGGGTCCCTAAACGCCTATGTCTCAACCAGTCTCCAGTGTTTACCTCACTTGCTAAACATGAATGACATTGTTGCCCTACCCACCCATGCAACCTCACCTGTTCCTAACTCCAAACTCCATCCTATCCCTCAACCTCCCTATGATACCACTCTGTCATGACCCCCTCCCCACAATGTGTACCCATCCTGGGACGGCAATGTGAAAAGGAAGATAAGGACCCACCGAGTCACGCCTCCAGTAGGCCCTGGGTTGGAGAACTAGCACCGAGGGTATAATGAACACACAAATGGGAGGCATTACCCTCTAAGAGAACACATGCAGAAGAGAGATATTAGATAGACACCAACCAACACAAACTAAGAACCGAAATATATAAGAAACCCGTGTACATATATGAAATTCCATGAAAAATTACTATAACATCAAGGGAAAACTACAAATACCAAAATGAATGTAAAAACAGTAGCGACCAGAAGACCGAACAGCTCCTGCAACAACAAGCTAGTAGTAACCAGCCTGATATCGAACCTACTCCAAGTGACCTGAAAAGCAGTCTATATATACATAGGGTGAGTATAACAGTATACTTAGTAGGATCCTCCCCGAATCCTCTCCTGCAAAAGTAATGAAAGCAAGCTAAAGCATAGTGATCAACAGTGAAACTAACTCGTCACCTAAACAGGTATACTATGTTCCTAACCTCACCATGAATACAATAACAATGTAATGCATATGAGAATATAATATATAGTAAAGAATATCAAGGGTACCCTGCTACTACTTCCCCACTGGTTTGCCGCTTTGGCCCAACGACATGCATTCGATGGATCTCTCTACAAAGTCTTTCCTGAATAAACATGGGCTAAGCTGCACAATCTGCACCACGTGCACCACAAAGGATTTCCCGCAAAAACCTAGGCTAATAACCACACCATCATCACAACCAAAAGTAACCATGTAGTTTCTGGGAGCCACCGCAGCTCGCATAACGTGTATCATACATCAGGTATTATACCTCAAGTCATTACAGCCCATACACCGAGTAAGGTTCCTCAAGCCATAACAGCCTATAAACGTTACAACTATAGTAGTCCATAGGATACTGTATCCAGAATATATTTGTGTGAATAACCACAAACCATTACGTCCCTCTAGACACATATATGGGGAAAACTAACCGTTGTGCCTAATGGCACTAGTATCTACCAAGTGAAGAGAGCGGGGTAAAAGGGGTAGTCATCCATTCACCCTACCATCAGAATGTTTCGGAAAACACCCTCAGGGCTCAGAATCCATGGGGTTCCAGTTTCCCTTACTAACAGGGTGGAGTAACATATAAAAACACAAAAAATAAAGAAAATATAATAACTCACAACCACACTGTGGGCATAACGTAGTCTTAGACAAAACTGCTGCTAATATCTCTTGGACTACGAGCTGCCACTTCTAAGACTTGGTATCCTATAAGCACACAAACATTCAAAGAGCCTTATTAGGTTACTTCATTTCCTTTTTATCGATTCCACTGTACATTCACTAATCCTTCCAACATTAAGTAACCAAGATCAAGACCACATTGAATTCCAGTAACATCACATCTTAAATCCACTATCCCTTCAAAATATCTCAACCTCATCATTATGTTTCAACAAAATCCAAACCCATGGGTTAAAATCATTTATTCAAACATTCATTACAGAATTACTTTCCCATATTCCCAAGAATTCTAGAAAAGAATCCTATGCTACTAAACACAAGGGGGCTCAACACTGTGAGTAGATGTACTACCCGTCGAGTCTGTGCCGCCTATAACAAGAGCATAGACCCATTATCCCTGGAGAGGCTAAACATAGAAAGCAGGTGACATACCCCATTTTTCATCGCCCTTTTCATAAGAAGGTTAAGCAAGAACAACAACCTTGAGTAGTGGGGAAATGAAAAGCATGTAGAAAACTAAACAAAGCACCAAGCATCCAACAACCACATCCATCCCAATCCATCATCCCCATGTGTCCTCCCTGAAACCCACATGCATAAACCAGTGAATCTCAACACTCCATCATCCTTGGTGTCCTCCCTGACACCCACATGCATAAACTGATGAATCTCTCCACTCTAGGCATCAACCGCTGCCACAACCACAAGACCATCATGCCTCTACATCACAACATCCATTCAAGATCACATCACAACACAAGAAGCAGGAATGTAAACATCAAATCAGTTTGGGATCTTGGCCCTTTAACAAGGCATCCGACCTTTATACAACGAGCACCAATAGATTTCAGGTTTACCAACCAACTGAATTAAACACATCATCAGCCTCAATTTGATTAACATCAAGTTAGAACAACATCCACAACAACAACCAGATTCAATTTCATGTCTCTTTATCTTTATCCAATTAATTATAAATTAATTATAGCTTTACGTTCTTTATCAATTTATTCAAGAGAAACATGCTAACAATCAAGGAATAGATATCACACTTTCTAGAAAATCAAGAGGCGAACCGTTATCATGGGACAAATCAACAACAAGCGATCAAACCAATTATTGTAATCCAGTTTAAGTATTTAATTAGGTCAATTTAATTGTGATCCAAAGGCCAAATCATGCTAACTCTTGGATTTCACGTAAACAATTAGAGAAACCAAGAATCCCCTACCTCAATGGTTTTTGATGAAAACCCCAATGGTCGAAGAATGCCTAAGAAAACTGGGCCGATTCTCCAAGAATCCTCATTATATCTCCTATCCTAACACAACCAAGACCAAAGATTATCATATTTGACATCCACACACTTAGATCTACCCATAACGGGTGTAGATCTAAGAAAATGAGGGGATATGAGGAGTAGATCTAAGAAGATATAAGAAACCAAGCAAGAACGATCACATACCTCAGGAAACCAGCTTCGATTCGCCAAGATAAGCCTCCGGATCAACTCCAAAACTCTTGGAAGAGGTTCTTCTACCCCCAAGGATGGGTAATCCTGAGTTATGGCCCCTTAGAGGCTTAAAAAAATGATTTAGAGGCAAAAGAGTTCATATCCACAATTTTAGAATCTAACTTAATGTGACCGCATGGTTAGTCCAAACGGTTTGGCAAACTGTGCGTTAGATTTTCCCACGTCAAACACTCGTCGCACAGTTAGGCCGTACAGTTAGACAAACCGGCGCCAACCGTGCTTTAGCCACACTCTCCAAAAAAAAACCTTGCATTATTTGGCCACACAGTTTATGAAAACTGTGCACCAACCATGTGAAAGCTATTTCCCTTTATCATTCCTTAAAATTCCACCCAAACACACCCCCCAAGTCACCTTGACCTCCAGAAACACCTTCAGCACCACATTTTCACAAAGGAATGGACCAGAGAGGTCCAAGACATTACACATTTTATATCTATAGTTAATAATTATACCATATAGTATTGATAATGGACCATTATTGGGTTCTTTTTTACATGAAACAATATGGGTGGAATTCACTTTTTCAAAAACTAATACATGTGTTCCAGTCACATTACTTATAAAAGGCCACCACATCTCCTCTCTCTTCACACATTCAAAAGAATTTAGTTTTTCCATTAAGCCCATACTTTACATCATAGAATTCATCATCTCACCTGATAAACTTTATTTTTTATACACATACAACCAATTAATACATTTTATATAATCCAAAGTAGTTACACCAAGAAGAGGTAACAATATCCAAAGGGCATTTGTTTTCTTATTCCAACCCAAAAAATTATTCATAAAATGGTATTAAATATTAACCTAATTATATAAAATATTAATAAAAATATTCTCATTGTTGTAATAACCTAAATCTACTCCCTATTCAATAAAATGGTTTATGAAATCATAACCCTGAGTACATTGAATTACCACCTCTTGAATTGATGTCCATTTTTATTCCATTACCACTGAACAGGGTATAGAATGCATATGATATAAAGTAAATATATGATATTTATAAAATAATTATACACTTAGATTAATTATATAATTTGTAGTATTTAAAATTATATTCATTAGGGGATAAGATAACATCATTCATGTGTACGTTCAACTTCCACATCGAGATGCTATGTGATTCGTTTTCATCAATTCATTACATGGAAGGTATTAAGGGTAATAAAATGGATATTTGTTATATAAGTGATATTATTATTATATTTATGACATATTAATTATTCTATAATTATAATATATCATTCAATTTACTTCATCTTCACTCACTATTTAATGATTAAACCATTCAAGAACATGTAGATTATGACATTCAAGAATAGATTTTACTCTCTTTTCTTCAACACAACATAAATAAGACATAGATAAGTATATTTTGGTAAATAATATGGTATAATGATGTTATTATAAGTTTGGAAATATAAAATATTATGTACCACTTTTCTATAATGATCATTGAAAAATGGAAATGTTACTCATGTGTAGGTATGAAAGAAATACTTAATGATTGAAAGATATATTATTTATCAAAATGAAGTTCTATTTTTAGTAAATAAGTATAATTAAAATATAAATATGATAGATATTCCATTATTATTATTCTGGATATGCCAAATGATTACTGTTTTGACAATATTTTTCTTTCCAAAACTATTCTGACACATAAGATGAATATTCTATCAACAGAGACAAACTAGATTTTAACATAGTATATCAAAAGATGTGATATATTTTTCATTTAATGTATCATAATCCTTTGATAAATGAATTCATTTAATATTCTTTTTACCTATGAATTCAATCGCCATTATTGTGAATTCTTTTCCTTAATTGATTATTTTAAATAGAAGAACATGTGAAAAAAACAATGTGAGATGAAATATGAATATTTTTATATAGATATACCAAATATTATGGGAATGGGTGTTGAAATATTTATATATAACATGAACAAATGGCTCATGTTTTGAAAAATAACATGAATTTCATATATCCCCCTCCTTATCCTATGAAATAGAATGTTTCAATTGAATCCTTCATGTGAAAAAGGACTCCCTTGTTTAGTTGGTCTTCTGATCCCCCAATCATAGAATAATGGATTAACATGGTAGAGATTATAATATATGTCCTCCATTGATTGGATGAAGATAAATTTTTAATGGAAATATATAATTTTGTTTGAGAAACTACTCAGTGGGGGAAACTTATTAAGAAAATAATATCCAAGGAGTAAATTTATTATATGAATTTCGAAAAAATTGATAAAATTATTATTCTATAAAAAATTTCCTTGAACCCTCCAATCCAAAATTGAATGAATGTTCCTCTGACTGAAGAAAAAGGAAGATGACTCAATTGTGTTGTATAAGGAAAATATTTCAAGGAATGCACAAATACATCTCTGGATTGATTGTGAACATGAAAATAATGTAGGATCACATCATTATATGACTACAACCTTTTCTATGAAAATAATTTCTAATTCAAGAAATTGATGGTTAGGCTGATATTTTTTATTATGAACATAAAGATAAAATGGAGATCCGGCACTCTCAGTGGTCATGATGGGTCAAAGATAAAAAGGGTGGAATGGAGTCTAATATGGGTGGTTCAACAGATAAATCACATTTTGTCAATACAACACAATATCCCATGTGTCAAAATTTTGTTAAGAAGACTCTTTAGTAAAGTCTAAATTGAACCAAGAAATGCTTCAAATGTGGAAGAATGAGTCCTTTGGAAAATTAATTCCAAAGGGATATGAAAAACCCCACTAATTTGGAAGAAGAAATGAATATTCAAATCAACACTCAACCTGAAGTGCAGTGTTTCAATTTTAAGGGACCTTATAATTATTGAAACCATTTATTAATCCAATGGCTGTTGGATGAAATCAACAAAGACAACCTAGGTGGTCGTATGGAAGGGAATATTATATCATTACTACCGAGTTAGGTGATAACAATTTTTTGGTGATAGATACACTGGTTATTCATTTAATAATACAGAAAATAATACTTGATTCTTTTTCGATGCATTTTTTCATATCATTCATGTTTATTAAAACTATTTAAAAAACCCCTCAAAATATTATGGTTGAGTTATTGCGGTGAATAATAAATGGTTAAATAATTTAAGGCAATGTATATAACTAATCCCCAGATGTGTTTTATGGACTTAACCTCTATGAGAATATCGTTTTACATCCTTTAGTGTAGTATGACTAAATATTAGGAATGTATTGAATTTGTTTATACAAAGAAAATATTTTCTTATATGATCTTATAAAGAAAATTTATTTCCAAATTTTTTATTTCTAATTATAATATATGGATATCATTTTTTAAATAAGAATGTTTTAATCTAATTTTGATAAAATATTTTGAATTTTAAAATAATTTTGATTTATTGGATTGTAGTGAGAAATAAATATTTTTGTAAATTGAAAATTATTTTTAAAAAATAATTTAATTAAAACCTTTAAATATGATTTGCTTATATTCTTAAAAAGCCAAAGTATTTTTTTAGAATTATTTAATAAACTTAATTAATTTTAAATCAACTTTATATTGGGGTCTAATATCTATTTTTTGTATAAAATGTGCTTTTTAATAAGTATTTTAAAATACATAATGTTTTTCCTTTAGTTAAGAAAAATAATACGTAATAGAGAATTATTATTGAAAATTTATATATTATATGTATTTAAATATATTTTTATATTAATAAAATTATTATTATTTTTTATAGAATTAATATTGAATAATCTTTTCCCAAAAACACCCATCTTAAAAACGATATGTTTTTTCGTGTCTACAAGATTGGAATTAATGAAAAAAATTCAGTAATATAAATTGAATACATAATTATGGATTACATATTTGGAATAGTACAAATTCATAATTTATAATAGGCTCAAATTTATTTTTTTCCCAAATTATTAGTGGAAACGGTTGAAATCAATCATTATGATTATGGTAAAAATGAGAATATTGAGGGACTAATCATTAACCATAAGGGCCCAAATGACATTCAAATTTTCCCAAAATACATTTTGTGTGTATAGTTAAACATTATACCATTTATTATTGATAATGGACCATTATTGGGTCCTTTTTTACATGAAACAATATGGGTGGAATTCACTATTTCAAAAACGAATACATGTGTGCCTGTCACCTCACATATAAAAGGCCACCACATATCCTCTTCCTTCACCCATTCGAAAGAATTTAGTTTGTCCATTAAGTCCAAAAATTGTATATAAAATTCATCATCTCACTTTATAAGCTTTATTTATTGTATACATACAACCAATTAATTCATTTTATATAATCCCAAAGTAGTTACTCTAAGAAGAGGTAACTTTCTCCAATGAGCATTTGTTTTCTTACTCCTACCCAATAAATTATTCATAATATGGAATTATATAAAGACCTAGTTATATTAAATATTAATATAATTTTTTTTCATTATTGTTAAAAAAATAAATCTACTCCCTATTTAATTAAATGGGTTACGAAATCATGACCCCTGAGTACAAGGAATTACCACCTCGTGAATTCATGTCGATTTTTATACCATCACCACTCATCAAGGTACGGTATGCATATGATATAATGTAAATATATGATATTAATAAAATAATTATACCCTTAGTTTAATTATATCATTTATAGTATTTAAAATTATATTCATTAGGAGATAAGATAGCATCATTCCTGTGTACGTTAGACTTCCACATCGAGATGATATGTGATTCATTTTCACGAATGCATTACTTGGAAGGTAATAAAGGCAACAAAAATGGATATTTGTGATATAAGTGATATAATTATTATTTTTATGACATAATAATTATTATTTAATTATAATATATCATTTAATTGACTTCATCTTCACTCACTAGTAAATGATGACACCATTCATGAAAATATAGATTATGACATTCAAGAAGTGATCGGACTCTTTTTTCTTCAACACAACATATATAAGGAATAGATAAGTATATTTTGGTTAATATTATGGTATATATGATTTTATTATAATTTCGGAAATATTAAATATTACCTACCACTTTTCTATAATGATCATTGAAAAATGGAAATGTTACTCATGTGTAGTTACGAAAGAAAGTCTTTGTGATTGAAACATATTTAATTTATCAGAATAAAATTATATTATTAGTAAAAAAGTATAATTAATGTATAAATATTATATATATACTATTATTATTATTTTGGATATGTCTAATGTTGATTTATTTGACTATATTTAACTTTCCAAAACTATTTTTACATATAAGATGAATATTCTATCAACATAGATAAACTAGATTGTAACATATTATATCAAAAGATTGGATATATTTTCCATTTAATGTTTTATACTACAATGATCAATGAATTCATTTAATATTATTATTATCTAAGAATTAAATCCCCATTATTGTGCATTATTTTTCTTAAATAATTATTTTAAATAGAAGAACATGTGAAAAAAACAATGTGAGATGAAATGTGAATATTTTCATATAGATATATCAAATATTATGGGAATGGGTGCTGAAATATTGATACAACACATGCTCAAATGGCTCATGTATTGAATAATAACTTGGATTTCATGGATCTCCCACTTTGTCCTATGAAATAGAATTTTTCCATAGAATATTTAATGTGAAAAAGGCCTCCCTATTTTAGTTGGTCTTCTGATCCCCCGATCACAGAATAATGGATTAACATGGTTGAGATGATATTATATGTCCACAATTGTTCAGAATATGATAAATGTATGATGGAAAAAAATAATTATGTTTGAGAAACTAATAAATGTGGGACACTAGTCAATAACATGATGTCCAAGGAGTAAATACATTCTATGTGTTTGGAGAAATTTGATAAAATTATTATATTACAAAAATATTCCATGAACCCCCAAGACAAATATGAAAGAGAGTTCCTCAAACTCAAGAAAAAGGAAGATGACTATATTGTGTTTTATTAGGAAAACATCGCAAGGAATGCACAAATATATCTATGTATCGATTGTGTAAATGAAAATTATGTAGGATCACATCATTATATGACTACAACATTCTCCATGAAAATAATTGGTTATTCAAGACAATGATGAATATGAGGATATTTTTCATTATGATCTTCAAGATAAAATTGAGATCATACACTCTCAATGGTCTTGATGGGTCAAAGATAAAAAGGGTGGAATGGAGTCTAATATTGGCGGATCAAGAAATTAATCCCATTATGACAATACAAAACATTCTCCCATGTGTCAAAATTTTCTTAATAATATTCATCAGAAAAGTCAAAATGGAACCAATAAATGATTCTAATGTGGAAGAATGGATCCTTTGGAAAATAACTGACAAAGGGATATGAAGAACCCAATTAACGTGGAAGAAGAAATGAATATTAAAATCAACACCCAAACAGATGTGTAGTGTTTCAACTATAAGGGACCTTATAATTATTGAAATAATTTCACAATCCAATGGTTGTTGGAGGAAATCAACAACCACAACCTAAAAGGTTGTATGGAAGGGAATATTCTATCATTACTACTGAGGTAGGTCATAAACATTATTTGTCGATAGATACAATGGTTATTCATTTAATAATTGAGAAAATAATATTTTATTCTTTTTCGATGCATTGTTTCATATCTTTCATGTTTAGTAGAACTATTATGAGAACACTTCAAAATATGGTGGTTGAGTTGTTGTTGTGAATAATAAATGGTTAAATAATTGAATGCAATGTTTATAACTAGTCCCCAAATAACTATTATGGATTTAACCTCTATGAAAATATCATTTTACATCCTTTAGTGTAGTATGATTAAATATTGGGAATGTATTGAAAATGTTTATACAAAGAAAAGGACATATTTCATGAAAGAAATAATATCATTCACATCCCAAATAATTATCCAATTATATACATGTGTAAGGGGGGAGATGAATCTCCATTGAAGTCATTTTCTCAATTGTGGAAATAATTTCCTTAAGAGAAAACATATGTAGATCAAATAGTTATGACAATGGATAAGATTATGCTTGAATACATGAATGTTGTAATGGACTATACATATGTGTTACCTAATGGTTTACATGGTCTTACATAAGAGAAACATTTTTAATTATCTATTTAATATATTCTATGATATCTTCCTATATCATTGAAACTATAAAGAATGACCACTATTTTGCTGGAAGTACTGATGAAGTTGATATAGGTGAATCTGTATAAGGGTTTTATTCACACATGTGATACACCATGGGGTAAGTCAGTTCTCATCATCAAGAATAATGATGGATCTATTTGAATATGTATTCATTATCATGAGCTCAAAAAATCACGAAAATAAACTAGTTTCCCTACCATAGATATAATACATCTTTGACCAACTATGTGGCGAGTAGTATTTAACAAGGTGGCCCTTCATTTGGAATGTCTCCAGTTAAAAGTAAGGAAATAATATATTCCATATACTTACATTATAATGTGGTATGGAATCTATTATTTCATAGTGATTCCTCTTAGACTGAGTAATTTTCTAGAAATTTTTAATCGATTTAATGAATATAGTATTTAGAGATTACATCGACAAATTTTTGGTAGAGTTTATCGATGATATTCAGATACAATCCATGAGTATGGAGGAACATGAGGACCATATAAATACTATGATAAAGAGAATATTAATGGAGAATCATTAATCAATGTATAGTAAATGTGAGTTCTCTATAGAGGAAGTATCATTTGTGGAGTATGTTATTACTATAAAATGAGTATTTATAGACCCGTAAAAATTAGAATCATAGAGTGGTGAAGTGTAACATCTGTAATAAAGATCCACACGTCACATGGAATATTTTTGTACTACCAATTATTTTTGAGGAAATTAATTAAATTTAAATACCCAATATATAATTGTACTCATAAGAGGTTAAGTTTATTAGGATGAAAGAATGTGAGGACAACCTTAAAGAGATCAAAAAGAGGATTATCACTACAAAATTACTCTGTCATTTGACATGTGAGGAACAGATTATAGTTTCAAATGATTCATAATATAATTTATTAGGTTGTGTATTAATGAAAAGTGATAATATGATAGCCTATGCCTCATGATAGTTGAAATTTCATGTAAAAAACTATCCCATGCATGATCTGGAGTTGGTAGATATGATCTTTGTGTTGAAAATATAACGAAATATTCCCTATGGGGAGAAGTGTAAGATTTATATTGATCAAATGATTCTAATATTTATATATTAAAACATAAATATATTAATATATTCCAGTGAATATGGTTAAATCTCATATAAGATTATAGATTCTTAATCCAGTACCATCCTATCAAGGAAAATAAAGTGGATGATTCTCGATGTTTAAATTATCATTCATCATTATCAATTATAATAACTGATAAGGATAAAATATTATAAAACATTCAATGGATGGAAATGGAAATAATTAAGGAATTATCCTAATCAATCCTTTGTCAAATAATTTGTCAACCATTCATTTTGGACAATATAAAGGATGATCAATGAAATGATGTACAAAGTTTGAAAAATACAGAAGTTATCATAAAATGGAAATCATCAAATATTCAAATTGATAAGGATATAGTGATGAAATTTGAGACACTATAATGTGTTCCATTAAATACAGAGATATAAATTGAACATGTGAATAATTCTCATATCTCAATCTTCTCTATTTGCGTAGGGAGAGAAAAGATTTATCAAGATCTTGAATAGCAGTATTGGAGGGAAAATATGAATAATGAAATCACAGAGTATACATAATATTTCCTAGTATGTAAGTAATTGAAGTATGATATGATGAATTATAATGGAATGATAATTCCACTACTCATACCAACTTAGTGGTGGGAAACATCCCCATAAAAGTTTTGGCAGATTTTCGAAGACATCTATAGGAATCAATGTTATATGGGTTGTTGTAAATCGTCACATAAATGGAGATCTCATTATCATAATGTAAGGGGACCTTTAACTTGATCAAAATTAACGAAAATAAACCAATGAATTGATAAGTCTTCATGGAGTTACACTATCAATTTTATCTAATAGAGATATTAGATTATCCTTGATGTTCTGGAAATGTTTTCAAATGCTCTAAAAACATAGCTTCAATGTAGTATGACTTATGATCCTCAAAATGATGTCTAATCTGAGTTGGAAATTCAGAAACTAGGGGACATGATGAGAGGGTTTTCAAGGAATATTATGGGAGGATGGGAATACCCTTGATCTAATCAATTTCTCTTCCAAAAATAGTTTCCACATGAGAATCCAAGTATCTCTATATGAATCCCTTTATGGGAAATGATGGGGAACACCAGCATGATAACAGAAGAAGATGAACATAAATTTCATGGACATGAAATGGTAGAAGAAATTTTGGAAAAGATTAAAAAAATTTAGCAACCTATCGTGGTATTCCAAATATATAAGAAGCCTTATTCAGAAAATCATATATGAGGCTTAGAGTTTATGGTTAAACATATGGTATTCCTCTACATATCTCCATGTATAAGGATAATGAGATTTGGAATGAAAGGAAAGTTAAGTCCTATGTACATCGACCACTTCTAGATCCTACATCTAGTCAGAGTTGTGACCTATCGACTAGCAGTTCCACCTACCATGTTCCATGTACACGGTGTATTCCATGTATCCCTCATGAGGATGTAAATACCAGATCATTCACATGTACTAAATTTTTATGTGTTACTAGTTAAAAATTGTCTCTTCTATAAGGAGAATCTAACAAAGATAATGGGTCATATAGATAATTTTCTATGATACAAGACTACACACCTGGCCAAAGTACTACAGAATAAACATATATAGTAAGAGCATGTATGGGAATGAGAGGATGTGAAAAAGAAAAAGTACCCTCACCTACTACCAACATAGAATGTATAAAAAATTCGATGTGTAAAATTTCATAAGGGGGGGAATATAATAATATAAAAATTTTATAAATTCAATTTCCATTATTTTAATTATGACATATGGTATAAAAAACCTAAATTAAAATATAAAAGACAGACAACATTTTTAAATAAAAAATGATTTAAATTAGAGGTAATTTTTATATTAATTATCATAACCCAATGCAATAGTAACATGACCTTTTTTATTAGTATGGTGACCCTCGTAAATAATAAAATAGCCAGTTGAATTGTTACCTCACCCAAGAAAGTGTAAATAAAATTTATCAATATTAAAAATGAAAATATGATAAAATTATGTCATATTATACTTAATATAATTATTTAGGAAATTATTAATTATGTTTTGGAATTTTTATAAAACATAATTTTGTATTGACAATTTTATAAATAATTGAATCATTTAAAATGGTTTTTTTCCATAAGTTGTATTCATTAATTAATAATTTTTTGTCTTATTATTATATGATAATTTTATGAGACCATAATTATTTTATCATACTATCATAAAATGAGTTAAAATTTTAAATTTTTCATTTTTTGAATAATGGATGATTTTATATAAAAAATAAATTTCTCCTATATAAAAAATATATATTAAAATGGAGTTCATTTTTTAATTTTACATGATTAAAAATGATTTGGTTTAAATTTTTTTATTTTTCTAAAAAAATTTATTTTTTTGTTGAATAGTGAAATATAGTAATTTACTGTATTAGCTTAATACATGATTTTCTGAGAAATAGTTGATGTATATCTGATATAATCCCATAATAAAAAATATCCTTCAGTATCTTTACATATTTATATTTAATTCTCAAAATGTTCTTATTATTGAGCCAAAATAATATTCAAATGAATATAGTAATGAGAAAACACTCATATCCTCTAATATAAATACCACCCCTCACCACCTCTTCTCCTCACAAATTTCAATATGTAAGAATTATCAAAATTATACCATATAATAATTCCAAGGTCCTCCTCCTTGACAAAAATCGCTTGGTCTCATCAACACACCACACTCAAGTGTCTCAAGTCTGTTCTCAAGGATAACAGTCTAAGGGTTAAAATACACATTCCTTTTATTTTAATTTCTTTCCATGTTATTTTCTTCTTTTATTTTCTCATCACCAAACCTTATTAAAGATTCATCATAACTCTAATATATCAAATATAGTATATGTTTATAAAGTTAATGGAACAATCCATTATCATTTCTTTCCCATACCAATATTGTTCTAAAAAGGAAAACATCATTTGTGATTGTTAATTTACCACATTCAAAGATGAAATGTTTTCATTTTCTATTACTGCCTTAAAATATAGTTATAAAACCTTTATATGGTTAAAATAAATTATAATTTATTTATTATAACCTATATAATGTTACATGAACATTATATATACATGATATTAATTAATAAAACAATAATTTTTTTTGATTCTAATAAAATTCCAAATTATCTAAAAGGATATCACGAAAATTTTATCAAATGATTCATCGTCATACCATATGATATAAATAAATAAATATAAATATAATATTATATAATTTAATTAGAAACAAATAATTTTAGATTTTTAAACATTCATCATTTTAGCCGATTTTCCATACAAGAATACAATAAAACAGATTCTGAGAACCAATGGAATGAGTGATCCTGAATGATAAAATTGTATCTTAAAACTCATAAAAACCAATAAATGACAATAATAAAATTAAAATTAATATAATATATTTAAAAAAAATATGAAATAATTTATTAACGGTTTTGACCTGATTATACAAAACATTAAGATCATGTGGAGAATACTTTCGGTTTGAAGGTAAGGGATCCCTACCAAATATCAATTTTTTCATTGGGTTACACATTCACTCACATTACCCAAATATAATTATTATTTATGTTTGTGTAATTATTCTACGTTATATTTATATGGTTCAAAATCAAGTATACATATCATATCAAACTTCATTTGTGGGAAAATATATGTTTTAAAAGGTTCAATTATCAATACTTCCCCATTAAAAATCCCAAATAAAGGGAACTTCCTGAATTTTTACCCATTTTCAGGTAACATCAATAATATAATCAAATACACCATAAGTTTTCAATAGTAACTCATTTTAACATTAAAAAATATTTTTTTATCATTTATGAGTTTAAACAATCAAATATTCCTTTCCGGTATAAATGAATATTTTATATTTTATTTAACATTTACTAATATGATTTATTTCTATAGTTTTTTAATTATATTTTAACATGTTTTAACTAAAATTTAAAATCACATATCATGATATATTCTTATTGAATTTCAATTTATATTTTAAATCTCTTCATTCTGGGACACAATTATGATATTTTGGTTTTATTCCTATTGACATGATTATGATTCCAAATTAATTACATGGGAACCAAATATGTTTATGTTTGATCCCTTATATATGATTATTTATGTGACACACATATTTATGATATTGGTATAATAGGTGAAACCATATAGAACTCCAATTAATTTGATAATGTTCAGTCTCTTGTGATTTCATGTGCAATAGTCTTTGTGGCTTTCCATGACATGTGCTACATGTGAAACGGTCTTGGTGGATATCCTTGACTCATAACCCTCCATATAAACTAAGCATGTAATAAATTTTATATCAAGATTTATGTTCCCTAAACATTACCATTATACCATTATCCGATGATATAATGTTCTTTATGTTATTATTATTATTTTTATTCAAGTTAGAATCGTTTTTATATCGTCAACATATACCTTCTAACACATCAACTATGGTTTATTCATATGATTATCCCCATACTGTGATTTTTATTTCATCCCTTTATTCGTGTTTAACCAGTTCATCCTATAAATATGTAATGTATCACTAAGTTTTAAGAGATCATTATGAAGAATAAATAAAATATGTCTTTATTTTTGTTTCATTCAATCAATGTATATATCTAATCAACAAATGTCACTAGAATTTATGATCCATGTTTTGTATTTGAAAGATATTTATACATAAAATCATGTAATAGTATATCTAAAATTCTATGGCCATTATAGAAGAAGTGATGTTGAATTTGATGATGATTTTCCATGAACATAAATCATGAATTATTTTATTAGATTTATATTATTATAAAATGGATACTGGTCAAATGTTTCTACTTTGTATTTTAGGGTATTGTTATGTAAAATTTGTGGTATAATTCTATAAAAATATAGAAAAAATATGCTCTTATTGAAAGAATGTAATTTTCTCAATAAAACTCATGATAATATAATTTTTAAGGTCTGGTCCATAGAGTCAGAATAAAATTTCTTTTTAGTTACCATTATAGGATAGCATTATGTTAATTGTATAACCATGGTAGATTTTACATTATCGTTACATTGAAATGAAACAACATTTAAAAAATACCATTTTCTTCTTCTTATATAGTTATGCACAGAATATTGTTTTTAATGTAAATAGGGTAGCTATTGTGGGAAGGCACAAAGAGGAAATTATAATTCTAAATTAGCTACCTGAGGGGTATATAAGCTAAAAAAACTGATTTTAATAGTGATGTATTTGATGATAGATGTTTTTTTGGTGGTGTTATACATTATATATAAGAAATAGATTTCTCATGAATATACATTAGTTTTTTGTACATTACATGGGGTAACATCCCAAATATTTTATCGGATCAACTGAACATGTAAAAGATATTTTATTTATAGATTATATGACAAGATATTTGAAGTAATGGGATGTTTACAATATCAAAATATAACTAGTTCCATCAATTTTATTATATTTACTCTTATAATTTGTGGTATTGATTAAAAATATGAGAGAGAAATATGTTCTTGATTCAATGCAATGGGAAACAGTCAAGGATATTTTTCTTGGGAAATATTTCCCTATATTAGTTTAGAATCATATGGAAAGGCAATTCAATGAATTTAAGTAAAATTATGAACATTATATAGTATACTATGATGAATGCATCACAATTTTTTTCAATTATATGCCAATTTTATTTTTGGAACATGGTATAAAATTAATGGATTTTACTCAGGGTTGAAATCATATTTATGAATACAACCATCCATTGGTGAATTAAAGTGTTATGAGGATGTGGATCATCATGATGAGAATGTTGAGATGGAGTTTCCTAACACATTTGATCCTTGTTATTAAAATTGCATTAAAAGGTCATGATGTAAGGAAATGTACAATACACGAGAAAATATATCTATTGGTAAGACCTCTAAATGATTCAAGTGTGGAGAATATAAATTTAAATTAATGATTGGTGGAAATTGGTAAGTTTTTTCGTGTGTAAAATTCTATTGTAGGGCTTTTGACTGTAATGATAATAGTCCTAAACAATAATATAATGGGTTATATATTATCTATCATATTTTTATGTGTTTTAGTTGTAAGGATTTGGGTCATTAAGCAAATGTGATTATGAATATAGATTTATAGGTTTTAAATCATCATGATCGGAAATAGAATGGTATTGAAAATCATTTAATACTACTACAATTGATATTATTCAATCAAATGAGGTGGTTAAAGGTATGTTATCTATATATAAAAATTATTGAAATACCGTATTTGAATCTCAATAATTTAATTCATTAATCTATGATATATTTTAATGTAAATTGGAAATATAACCTAATTAAAGTAAGATGAAACTTTTGTAGAAATCTTGTAGTGAATGTATTAAAAAAACATGGATTATTAGAAATTTATTTTATTATTATTTGACATGTATTTCTTGTAAACATTGATATATTAGCTATTTTATAGTTTTATATCGTTATAATTTTTGAATGAATTTCGGTTTATCATGCTAAGATATATTACAGTGACATGAATGTTTTATTCATTTACTTCAAACACTTGAAAAAATATAAATATAATGATAAATTCACGAGATATGGTATTGGATTTTACATGTATTGTATAATTTAAAATAAATATTTTTTCAAATTATTGATTATTGGGGGTAAATGAAAACATAGGAAAAGTTTATGATGAAATTCATGCTGTCATTTATGATCGGTAAGATAGTATTATTATTGAGTTAATACATTACATGGAGAATATTTATAAATCTCCTTGTTGAATGGATCAAATAAAAAATTAATAATTGAAAAATGAAATGAAGTATTTATCTATTAATGGTTTCTTGTAACCTGTCAATTTACCATGGGGTGCTCCTATTTTTTTAAGTATATATATAGTTCAATGAGACTTTTCTTTTATTATATATCATAGGATAACATCAATGTTAAAAATAATTTTCCCATGACATATAGATTAATTTTTTGATCATCTCTAGGGGTATCTACTCTTTTATGGTTTGCAAAGGATTTGGGTACCTTTAGTTAAATGTGAAAAAAGAATAAATCATGAAGACTATAATTCATACTAGATATAAGTACTTTGAGTTTCTTATTATGTGTTTTGGGATATCAAATGAAACTTCAATAATTATTGACCATATTAATAGTAGTCTCTCAATGTTATTTGACATGTTTTTTGGTTTTTTTATAAATAAAATTTATATATATTCTAAAATCTGAGAGGAATACGAAATAAACTGAGGGGTTTTTTTAAAACAAAAAAAAAATTGTATGATAAAATTTGTATGTGGGAATTTTCACTACAAATTGTTTCATTCCATGGACATATTAATTCTAAAATTTATATATCTATTCAACATAGTAGGAAAACATTAAGAATGGAAAATATATAAACTTATCATAGAGATTCATAGTTTCATTATATTAGTGGTCTATAATGGGTCTTTTGTTTACAATGTTTGATTTTCCAAAAAATATCTTTTTTACTAAATAATAAATAAATTCATATAGATAATATAATTTTATGATTATTTTCTAGAACTAATTTTTTTTTTCAATGATCCATATTTCGATCTTCATTCCATAAATGGTGATTTTTTAATATACCATAACACATCATTGAATAGAATTGGTAGTTTTATATTTCATAATTATCATGTAATTAAATATGCTTCAAATCCAAGGAAATATCACGAGTTTAATTACCATAAAAATGATTCGGAATTAATTTCTTGTTATTTAAAATAAATAATTTGGAGGCATAATTTTTTTGGAGTAATGTGTTAAATATTTATAGATTTAAAAATATTAAATATATATTCACTATAAATGAATTTAACATTCTACATTGAAGATTGTTGGAACTAATTAAGAAATATGATTTCATGATTCATTAAAATCCTAGAAATTAAAATAAAATGAATTGTTATTTATCATGAAAAAATAATGATTCTTTAACTATGCTATATATGAAATTTGATCTATTGGTTATCAATTTGATAAATTTTATCCTAGAAGTTGTGGTTGTAGGGACATCTTATTTTTTCATGTTTTGGTGTAGTTGATTTTTTAAAAAAAATTAAGAAAGATCATAAAAAATGAACAATCATTATAGAAAAATGCATATTCCATTAATAAGGGTTAATTTCACAATTTTTATATTTATGAAGAATATATTTATATATTTGGGAAATGATTATGAGTTCGTTATAATTATGATTCAATGAAATATTTATTGAATGGTGCTCATTTTTTAAACATTTTTCTATTTTACTTTGACGAAAACATATATACAGAGACCATCATAAGTATTACTGGTGGGATTGAATGAAAAAAGACTTTGCTAAATATACAAGGAAGTGGTTGAATTTTCATTATGTTAAACTAGAATTACAACTATTTAATGGAATGCTTCCACCATTCCTTGATCTGTAGATTAAATGGGAAAATATATGCATGGATTTCATGGTGTTAAAAGAATTAACATGAGGGGATAAAAACATTATTTTGGGTTATTTTTTTGGATCGAATATGTAGATTTATATGTATATTAGATGGAACAATAAAAGATGGGGGGTGAATTGTAGGTTTAAAAACATTGGGTTTAAACACATAAGAGATTAGTTTAAAAGATATTAAACTAATACAATTCAAACAACCACAATTTTATTGAATATAAAGGTATGATGTAATGTAATACTATTCGAAAAGTAAAGTAATTGTATTCAAGATGAATACAATAATCAGAGTATTACAAGTGTGAAAGATTCTACCATAAAGCGTATATAATATATTAATACAAAATGTAATAGAATAATTGTAATTGAAACAATTACAATTGAAAGTATTATGAAGATAGGAAATAATACAAATTCCATTCTAATACAAACAACAGTGGAAATGTAAAAGTATTAAAATTCTTTTGAACCAAAGATAAGGCTTATCCATTCACCTAGGATAAAAGGTCTGTCTTACCACCACCTTAGTAAGCCCTCAATACGTTTATCAGTTCATCTGTATACCTATCCCCGGCATCCCTCGATACGATGATCAGAACGTCTGTCTGCCTATCCCCCGCGGCCCTCGATACGATGATTGGAACGTCTGTATACCTATCCCTGGCAGCCCTCGATTTTGTAGGTAATCAGCATCTCTGTCTTTCAATTACGTGAAATCCCTCGATACGATGATCGAACGCACAAAGCACAAGGCATGAGAGAAGTCACATCATCTCTCTCTAGAACTTGATATAAGCAAAGTATCATAGTTATATCACCGTCGTTCACTCTACTTTCTCAGCTTCAAATGACCTCCTATTTATAGGCCTCAGGTTCCAATGGTCAGATTTCCTCCAATGGTCATATTTCTCCGAAAAACTCAGAGGGACGTGGACACCTGGAATTATAATGGTCATATTGAAACAGAAAGCATTACATCGTTTTTATTAGTTTGTAACTAACTCAACGACATTGTATTGGTTAAAACAAAATATATATGATGATGATAAACATGAGTACGATTAATATAAAACAAGTTTTTTTACTAAGTACCAAAACAAGCATGTAAAGAATAGTATGTGTACTATAAGTGTTATTGAGTAATGTATTGTGATGATACAAAGTGAAATATAAAAGTGATAACAAATGACAGAGTCAGTACGATACGATTGACAGAGAGCAGAAAATATAATTTGTACGATCAGTAGTCAGTACGATCAGCATGATTAGTATGACCATCATTGTCAGTACGATCACCATGGTCAGTATTATCAGTATGGTCAGTATGATCAGCATGGTCAGTAAGATCAGCATGGTCAGTACGATCTGCATGGTCAGTATGATCAGATAAACATGATAAAGGACATTTTTGATTTCTGAAACATGATATAAAAGTCAGAAGAGGACTTTTGACTCAACAATATCCCCCTTTTTGGAAATCAAAAAATAAAAAATAAAAACTTAAAGAAATACATATCTCCCCATGAGTTATTAGAAACTCTTCTGAATAAGAAATTGAATACAACTAGCCCCCCTTAGGTATGTACTTTTCTAAGGATTATATTCCTAGATTTTTATTGATTTAGAAGTGTTTGTTCAAAACATTCTATCTTTTTAAAACATTGTCCCCCTTTGTAAAAATTTCTCCCCCTTTGTGAGATTCAAAAATAATGGGGTAAACATGAAATGCCTGAATGAGTTAGAAAAGAAATACAAGACAATGGATATGGTGACATAAATTTCATTACGATAACAAAAGAGCCAAACTTGAATGGAAATACAAGTCACTCGTTTTTTATTTCCTTCTACTTTTTAATAAACTCATGAAGAACCGCCTTCATCTTTTTGATTTCCTTTTTTTCTTCAGAAATAGCATAACCCTGAGATCTGAGAAGGACTAGTTGATCGGCAAAGAGTTGATCCTGATTTCATATTGTTTTCTCCTAAGCTCTGATAACTTCTTCAAGAGTGTCAATTCTATCCTGCAAATTCTTGTTATATTTGGATAACACAGAGGTTTTTTTCATCAACATAACTATTTCATCCTTGAAAGATGAAACCTTCCAGAACTCAGACTGAAAGGCATTCATTCTATCCTATAAATCTTTTACTTAAGAAACATCGGCTCCATGAGTTACCAAATTCAGTCTTTCAAAAGTTTCTTTGTCAAGTTTATTGAAATCAATTGCAAGCTCATTTGACAACCTTCTTATATCCACAATTGCTATCTCATGGTCATTGAATGAGCTCTCCATTTTTTTACTACCACTTGGTCATCTTGTTGCAAGCCTTCTTATAAGCAGCCAAACTTTCTAAGAGAACTTTCAAATCGGCTTCAAATGACAGAACTTTCTTTCTTAATTCTTTTACAGAGCCAAACTACTTCTTTTGATTTTCAGTAATGAAATAAATTTTCCCTTCCATCCTGGGAATGTATGGGATAGTCTTCTCAACCCTTCTTATAACATGAACAATGTAATCACTCTTCTTGAGAGAGATTGTGTGTTCTGAATCATTTTCCTGATCGTATGAAGCCAGTTCATTTGATCAGCTTGAGTATAAAGCTAGATGTTTTCCTCTAGCATTTTCTTTCTCCATTCATTCATCTTTTATTTTGTCACTAATGACAATAACTTTTTTAATGTGAGAATATTGAGCACCTTACTTTACATGAGAAGAAATTCTATTTGGAGTTTCAGAAGTTTGAAAAGGTGCTTGATCGGCATGAGGGGTTTGTTTAATACCTTAACTTTTCTTTTGAACCGATTCCTCTCTACTCTTCTTCGAACTCTGAAAAAATTCTAAAAGAAAATATTCTTCCTCTTCTTAAACTTCATGTATCTCTTCTGAAATTTGTTTTCCTTTCTATTTCTCAGGAAGACTCTGTACGATGGGATCTTGATGCACTTCATCTATCAGTTGAGCACTTGCATCCTCAACCATTTTCAAGACATTAGAGATGTCAAAGTATTGATCTTTTCATTTCAAAATGGTCTTCTATTTATTTTAAGATTTAAGGGTTTCTTCTACCCTTATTATTTCATAAAACGCTTAGACTGGATCAAGTACAAACATTGGATCACCTTCCTTTCTATGTTCCTTATCCTTTATCCATTTGGAAAAAACCTCCTTACTGTACTTTGGCTTCATCTTTGGCATTGAGCTAGTTTGCGGATCAGACCTTTGAGTAACACCAACAGATTGATTATCTTTAACTGGCAAGGGTGCTGATTGATTCTGAGCCAATTCAGCTTCTACATCCTTAACAAAAAGTTTTGAGTTTGAGTCCAAAAAAATATTCAACTTTTTCATCGTACTCTTACTAATCCAGGATGGCTTTAGATCTCTCAGCTTTTCTTTCAAAGGAATGTGCAAAACATCATTCTCTTGAGAATGAACTTTGCAAGGATATCTGGATACATAATTAAATGAAATTTGATTTCCCCTGACTTTAAATTCTTAATAGTTTAAAAAACATATCCCATGAAATTTATTTTTCTCATGTTGACAAGATAGTCAAGAATGAAAATGTCAAAACATTCAGAGTTCCTCCATCCCCTTTTCTTGGGATAAGAAAACCTTGCATCCAAAGGGCAATAAACCTGTTGTCTGGAGAAAGATGATCCACTTTCCTCTTCTCTTAATTTACAACAAACAAAGACTTCTCGGCACTGTAATTATTAAACTTAGCAACCTCCCCTGGTATTTTATGAGATGGATAGAAAGAATCACCTTCTACCAGGACATTCAGAAAATGAGCCGCTTGTTTCACAGACATAGACAAATTTCTATCGTACACAGAAAAATTGATAGTCATGTCTTTGTCGAATGATATGGTTTTATAAAACTTACTGACTTCATCAAAGAGAACTAGATCATGAGAAGCAGGTCTTTCAACACACAAATTTTCCCATTTTTGAAACAAAAATAATCCTCTTTATTGTATAATTTTATGAATCATAGACGTCGCGGGAAACTATCTGTTCCCTGAAAAGGGATTTTTCTGAGAAATCATTTGAAGACATATCGACGGGATTATTGGCAGAAGACTGAGACATAGATATGCTGCAGATGAAAGATCGTACGATGACTTAAAATCAGTTTGGTAGAGCTCCGATGTAGATCCTGAAAAAACAATGAATTTGGTTTTGGGAGGGGGGTATTTATAGGGGATATAGGGGTGATATTTGATCTTCTATGGTTGAGATTTGAGGAAAATAAATCAACGGATAGGATTAATGAGGCAACAAAATGAAAAGTATGTACCTACCGGAGATTTGTAAGGTAATTTTTAGTTTAGATTGTTCTGAAAAGAAATGAAAAAAAACATACAATGTAAAAAATCATCATACCGAAGGAAAATAATCTTATTACCATAAACTGACAAGTCGATGGAAAACAATGTTGTTACCATGAACTGACAAGCCGATGGAAATCAATCTTGTTACCATGCAATGACAAGCCGATGGAAAATAATCTTGTTACCATGAAGTGAAAATACAATGGAAAATAAATTCATTACCATGATCTAATGATATGATGGAAAATAAATTCATTACCATGATCTGATGATACGATGGAAAAGAAATTCATTACCATGATTTGAAGATACGATGTAAATGAAATTCATTACAATGATCTGACAATACGATGGAAAATAAATTCATTACCATGATCATACGTGCTGATAGACAGATAGGTGAATAATTGTGATACTATCAATACGATAAAACTGTAAATACGATAAATCTGTCAATACGATAAAACTTTCAATACGATCAAACTGTCAATACGTTAAAAAATTCAATACGATAAAATTATCAATACAATAAAACTGTCAATACGATAAAACTGTCAATACGATAAAAATTTCAATATGATAAAACTGTCAATTCGATAAAACATATAAGACATAAAAACACATACCATAAGATAAAATGAAAACACAGTAAGAAATGTTCTCCCCCTTTCTAAGAGGAGTTTCTTAATATTAGGATAAATGTAAAACCTGATGTAGTTATGAATTATTATTTTAATGTAATCATTCCTAACATCTGTTTTATAAACTCAAATCTATTGGAAAGTAATGTTTTTGTAAAAATGTCAGCAAGTTGTTCTTGCGTTCCGATTATCTGTAAAACACTATCTCCTTGATCATTATCTCTGAATGTAACTTTTCCACGTTTTGTTTTGATAACCTTTTCAAAGTGATAATTGTTTCCTGTCATGTTTCAAGAACAACCACTATCCATGTACCAAATATTCTTGTTGATACACTTTTCTTTTTCTTGAAAAAGAAACAATTAGTTCTTCGAAACCCAAACTTGTTTCGATCCAGAATGGTTAGATAATAGAATTTTAGGAATCCACATTTTTTTTAACAAAATGATCTTTATGAAATCCTAAGGATTGAGTTTTATTGAGAGAAAACTCTCTTTTCCACTATCCACCACATTGGAACTCAGAACAAAAAGAGGATATTTGTGGAACAAAATAGTTATTACTAAAAACAGGTTTGGAATGAGTATAACCAAGTCCAGAATGATTTCTCAATGGCTAAATTTGGGAATACATTTTGTTAAAATTTTCCATTCCATGAGTAAAGTTTGAAAAACATTTATTTAAAGAGAAAATTTATGATTTGAGTTTTAAAACTAAACTTTTATCTTCCAAAACATTTGATTTTAAACAAGAGTAAGGATCTAAAACATTTTTCTTCGAGATAAAATTTTCTAGATCCTTATAAAGTTTATCCTTATCAGATTTGAAATTATCAAAGGTTTTTAAAATAATTTCGAAATTAGATGTTTTTATATTAAGATCACAAGAAATATTTGATACTTCTTAGTTAAAACTGAAATTCTAGAGTTTTCTTTCTCATGCTTCTTCTTGAGTTCAGAATTTTCATTTTCAAGTAATTTAACAAATCTAGAGACTTCTTCCAAATAAGGTAATGTATCATCTTCTGATGATGACGATTCGTCGTTTGAAGATTCATAATATTTATTATCAGTATAATTTGCATTTAAAGAGACATTTATAATAGCTTCAGCATTGTGTACCTTTTCCATGAGACAATGATATTCAATTGGTAATCTATATATAAGTCCAATATTCCTTTGTCCTGAGGACTCATATTCTGAAGAATTATTTGATGAATCACTACTACTTGCACTCTAAGTATCATTTTCCTTCAAGACTTTTTTTTTCTTATAATACTTTTTCTTGTTTCATTCAGAATGTCTTCCCTTTCTATCTTTTCTCTTATGTAAAGGATAATCAGACCTTATATGACCTACTATCTTACATTCATAATAAGTTAGCACTGAAACTTTTTTGTCCTTCATATCTTTCTTTTTGAATTTATATTTTGAATCTTTCTTTCCCACAATCATGTTCATCCTTCGAGCAAGATTGGATAACTCATTATCCAAGTGATCACTATCACTTGATTCTATTAAAACAACTTTATTGGCTTTGGATCTTGTAATCCTTTCAGGTGTTTTAGCTTTAGATGTAAAGGCTACACTTCCATTCCCATTTTTCTTCTTATTAAAATCAGCATCTCTTTTCATTCTTGTCTGGAGATGTAAAAGAGATCCAAAAAGTTCATCAATAGTAATCTGGGAAACTTTTCTGTTTTCATCAATAACTGTCCTTTTTGACTCCCATTCATTCGGCATTATATCTATAATCTTATCTACTAGAGCTTCATCATCAAGGACTTTTTCTCAGTTGGATTGTAATATGTTGAAAATTTTCATAAACCTTTATTGCACTTTACACACTGGCTCTCCATTCAGAAAAACAAATCCATGATAGTCTTCTTGAATAATTGCTCTTCTTGTTTCTATAACCTTGGATGTACCAAAATGAGTGACTTCAAATTTCTTCCAAATACAGTTGGCTACTTCAAATAAAGATATCTGAATGTATATATTCCTGGTCATTTATCACAATAAAGTATTGTGTACCTTGTAATTAATTTGATATTCTTGCTTCTCTTGGTTAATGAAAGGACTGACTTCTTTGTCAGGAATTATATAACCTTCAGTAAGCATAATAAAATTTTCTACACCAGTATTGATCAAGAAAGACTTCATTCAATCTCACCAGTACTCATAATCATTCACATAAAAGATAGGTGGTCTAGAAGGATTTAGATTTTCAATTGACCAAATATTCATTCCTGCCCTCTAAAGAAACAAAAACATTTCCACTCCACACATTAGTGTAGTAAGTATTTAAACTAGTAGTATGAAAGAAATAGAACAAGTGATACTAATCAGTGGAAAACCTCCTCTGATACCAATTGTTGGATCTAATATGTAGAAGTATATGTATATTAGATGGAAAAATACAAGAGGGGGGTGAATTGTAGGGTAAAAAACATTGGGTTTAATAACTTAAGAGATTAGTTTAAAAGATCTTAAACTAATACAATTCAAACAACCACAATTGTATTGAATATAAAGGTATGATGTAATGTAATACTATTTGAAAAGTAAAGTAATTGTATTCAAGTTGAATACAATAATCAGAGTAATACAAGTGTTATAGATTCTACCATAAAGTGTGTAGAATCTATTAAAACAAAATGTAATAGAATAATTGTAGTTGAAACAATTACAATTGAATGTATAATGAAGAATGGAAACAATAAAAATTCCTTTCAAATAAAAAAATCTCCGGAAATGTAAAACTATTACAATTATTTTGACCCAAAGAGAAGGGTTATCCTTTCACCTATGATAAGAGGTAGGTCTTACAACCACCATGGTAAGACCTCGATACAATGATCGGTTTGTTTGTTTTCATATCCCCTGCATCCCTCGATACAGTGATCAGAACGCCTGTCTGCCTATCCCCGACAAACCTTGATACGATGATCGGAACGTCTGTCTGCCTATCCCCGACAACCCTCGATATATTGATCAGAATGCCTATCTTCCTATCCTTGGTATCCCTCGATACGATGATCAGAACATCTCTGCCTATCCCCAACAGCCCTCAATTTTTTGGGTAATCGGCACCTCTGTCTTTCAATTACATAAAAGCCCTCGATATAATGATTGGACACACAAAGCACAAGGCATGAGAGAAGTCACCGAGTCTCTATCTAGAACATGATAGAAGCAAAGTATCGTATTTATATCAATGTCGTTCACTCTTCTTTCTCGGATTCAAATGACCTACTATTTATAGGCCTCAGTTTCCAACGGTCACATTTCCTCCAACGGTCATATTTCTCCGAAAAACTCGGAGGGACATGGAATCCTTGGCATTATAACAGTCATATTGAAACAGAAAGAACGACATCTTTTGGATTATTTTGTAACTAACTCAAATACATCGTATTGGTTAAAGAAAAAGATATATGAAGATGATAAACATGAGTACGATTAATATGAAACAAGTGTTTTTGACTATATACCAAAACAAGCATGTAATGAACAGTATGGGTATTATATGTTTTATTGTGTAATGTATTTTGAAGATACAAAGTGAAATACAAATTTGAGTACAAATGGCAGAGTCAGTATGATAAGATTGACAGAGAGCAAAAAATATAATCCGTAGGATCAGTAGTCAGTACGGTCAGCATGATCAGAACGATCAGCATGGTCATTACAATCAGCATGGTCGTTACGATCAGTATTGTCAGTACGATCAGCATGGTCAGTACGATCAGTATGGCCAGTACGATCAGCATGGTCAGTATGATCAGCAAGGCCAGTACAATCAGATAAACATGATAAAGGACATTTTTAATTTCCAAAACAAGATATAAAAGTCAAAAGAGGACTTTTGGCTCAACAATTTTTGAATGATTGCATAAATCAATACATTTCATTCACATCCAAGATAAAATTTCATTATATCATATTTATATACATAATATAAATTTTATATTCATGTTACATGGGGATCCCTTATCCATTTTTATAGACCATGATCCCAAGTTCCCATCACATTTTTTAAAAGGACTTCAAAATATTTTGGGTGATTAACTAAAGTTATATCAATATTCTCATCTTTAATCTAATGGATTGTCTTAGGATACATTTCTGAACTAGGATGATATGATTTTTTTGTGTAAATTGATAACCAAGGAATCTGGAATCAACATATTTCATCTGTCATGTTTTCTTATAATAATAGTTTTCATTTCATGATAAATATGGATCTATTGGAGGCATTGTTTGGAAAGGGATGTCAGAAAACTTTTTTATGGGTTGAATTAGTTGAAAATAGTTTAATGGTAATATTTTTGTACAAAGAAATAACAGAGATGTAGATTTTGGTTCCGTAACATATGAGTTTGACTCCAAGCAGGGTTAACATTAATACAGATTTCTAGAGGAAATAAAATTCTTTCTAGGGAGGTAATCAAGTATTTTTCAAAGTTACTATTTGAAAAAGTGTTCTTCATTTTGATAAAAATGGATTTCTATGATGATGGTTCATTGTACTATATGATATCATGTATAATATTGTATTAATACTATTCTTAAAAACACGATGTCTCACCGCATCTGCATGATTAAAATCAAATTAAAAATTTCTTCTTATGTCAATTAATGTTAGAGAAATGGATTAAATATTTCGATTTTTAATATTTTTTATTCCATTTAATTGGAAAATACTTTTTTACTATATTTATTAGAGAATAAAAAGTAAAAATTAATCCCATCGACTATGGTAAAAACAAGCTAAATGGGGGATTAAACATTAACCGTAAGAAGATAATGGACTAGAAAGTTATGCAACAACCATTTCATAGATATATTTTGAACATAAAAATTTATGTGAAATCATGGAACATTATTTTGGATTGATGAAATTAAAAAACAACTGTTAAATTTACTCTTTCAAACGTATTACATGTGTGCCGCTCACCTTACATATAAAAGAACACCACCTATTATTCTATATTCAAACATTGAAACCTATTTTTGTGGAAATGAGATACAAAACTAACATCCCTAAATCACTCCACTCCCCTTATGAGACTTATTTTTGGTTTAAATCAATGAATAGAATACCACTGTTGTAAATCAAAAGTAGTTAATATAAGAAGAGATAATATTCTCAAATGAGAATTTTTTATTTTCTTTGTTCCCTGATGCTATCAATTATTCTTAAACCATCATTATATAACAATATTCAAATAATAAATATATTATTAATATATTATTTTTTCTTCAAAACCAAAATACATTCCCATTTCTTTAAATGGGTTATGAAATAATCATTCAACTCTACATCATACTACCTGACCGAAAATTAATGTCATATGTTTTTCAACTACAACCTATTATAGTTGGGTATAGTGATGGATCTAAATTTAATATAACATATATATAATAATTTTATATATTCAATAATTATATAATATATACCTCTTTACATTCTATTCCTTTCGAGATACGACAACATTGTTCATGTGTAAATCAGACTACCGCCTCATGAATCGATGTGACTCATTTACACTAACATGGTACATGGAATGTAATTAGATTAACTATAATAAATAAATATGATATAAGGGAAATTATTATAATATTCATGATATATTATTATTTTGAATTATAATATGTAATTTTATATCTAAAATTTTAACACATGATGAAATAATAATGTCTTGCGGGAATGTGTGTGATGTCGCCTTCACAAAGTGATATGAATCTATTTTCAACACCATTACAGATTGATGAAATATATAAGTATAGTTAATTAAATTATATGGTATATAAGATATTATTATCATTATATAAATATAGAATATATATTACGTCCTTTCCATAATTATCATTGTGAATTGAAATGTTACACATGTGTATGTATAATCTACAATCCCCATGATTAGAACTTAATTAGTTTCTAAAAGTGATATATTTTTAATATTCGAAAAAGTATAATTTTATAATAAATATGATAAATTTTTATTGATTAAAAATATAGTGTTTTATAAATAATTCCATTTTTGACCATAGTAATCCTAACAATGTTATTTTTAACACATAATTCGAATATTGTAAAAAAACTGACATAAAGATAATTGATTATGTAATTATTTATAACTAGTTAATAATTGAAATAAAATTAATAAAAAAACTAAAAAACATTATAATGAATGTAAATAAATAAAATATTATTTTTATTAATGAATATAATGACATGCCTCGAAATTCATACTCTAGGTATGGCGTTTCGTCATAATTTAATTTTTTTGATGCAAATTATGATATTATGCACCAATATTCTATTAAGAGGTGTATATGAAAACATAATTGACAAATTATATCCTGAATTACCTTACTCAAATGGAATTTATTTTTTTAATGTAACTCTTTAATGGGGAAAATGAATCTTCCATTTCCATTTCTGTAGGGTCTTTTCTTTTTAAAACACCTTTTAATGTTTTTCCATCATATTATAAATCCCTAAAATGAATTTAATCTTAAAAATTCTATTATTTAATTATTATTAAAAAAAATTAAATTATTAATAATGTATTAATTATGTAAAATTCTCTATAAATGGACTCTTTTTCAGGTTTTATATTGAACTTGTTGAAAAATAAAAAAAGTAGTGTCCTATTTTTTATGTTCATATTCAAAATGACTTGTCCACCATAGTGAAATATATGTTATTTTTTTTATTAATTCTCAGTATTTCATGATTTAATTTAATGTAAACATCATTTTTATTTTAATTTGGTATTTTGATATTGAATTTTTTTTGAAAGATAAAGGAATTTTCATATTGAATATAGTGTTTTAAAAGAAAATAATATTTTCATATCCAAAAGTAAATTATTTAGGATTTCAAAATATTTATCCAAATGTTTTAAATTGGACAATTTAATGTATAAAAATGTGTTATAGATTTATGGATTTTTATCATTATTAATAATAAATGGGTGTCCCGATATAATGATGGGTGATGCCATTATAGATTATAAGATGGGGCGGTGTAGATAGTGTAGAGTTAGTCAATACTAGCATATATGACTGGTATGCCCAGATAATGATCAATTTAATTTGATAGTGCTCCTTGAATTAAAAGAATATAAGAAGGAATTAACCAAAAGGGTTTATCATATGCATTTTACTAGGATTTATATATTTCATAAAGGTGTTCGAAAAAGGTTACAAATGTGATTCTATAAGTTATCGAGATAGTTTTTAATGTTATTTCTATGGGTTTCAATTATTTTTTAGAGAAAAAATATTTTTTTTTGTAGTGAATTTTTTTAACTCATTAATTCGATGAATATTATTCCAATTTTTAATGTAATATGAGTTTCAGGTTTTCATAGGACTAACTGTTCTCATTCCTTTTATATCCCTTACTATGAACTTTGTTATCATCCTAATTTTTTAAATGTTTTTTCACATGATTAATGGATGGTTTATAGAATATAATAAATCTATGTGAATGTAATGAATATTTTCCATTAAAATAAAACATTCATAATTATAAATTTCTTATATTATAGGAAAAATACATATTAATTGGTGGTTTCCTCATTTTATTTGATGGTTATTTTAGTTATGAAATATATCCAAAATCACTAAATCTATAAACATGAAAATAATATAAAACTTCATGAAATTAATTTCATGAGTGATACTCAATAATATAAAATTATTTAGGGTAGGTACATATAACTAAACTTTATAAATTCAATATATTATTAAATAACAGTTTCTAAGAAATTACTTGATTATTTTTTATTTGTGATAATTATATTAGATGATTCATTATTGGATAATTTATAATAAATTTATGATCATGTTGGTTGATGTAATATGTTGACGATCTCAAATATTTCCTCATCAATATTAAATTATCACACCCAATATATTAAAAACATGATAGCATATATAATTCACTCATTTATATATTATAAATTATTATTTTTTTATGATAATGAATACCTATAAAGTTGTATTTGGTGATTCTTTGAGTAAATATTAGGGGATATTTTTTCAATGTTTATATTACTGAATATTAATCTATATGATTTCCATAAAAGAGACAATATTATATCATGAAATTTTCCACATAGTTTGACATATTTCTATTTGTTTGATATATCATATAGTTTCATTCATGTTATTTTTAATTCATTCATTTAGAGGAATCCTATTTTAATTGATTTATTTAATTTTACATAACGATCAATTGAATTGTAAATCATTCTTCATATGATACTTTAGTACATATAATCCTGTCAAAAGCCACTACAAATAAAAATGACCACACTTGTTGACGTTGAATTGAACATAGATGATATTATTGTACCAAAAAATATCGTTATATAGTGATCATAATATCATCATCATGATAGAAACCCTAAAATATATATATAAATATTTATTATGACCATTCGATGCGAATTTTTGATGCATAAGGAACCACCCATATTTCTTATAGAATCTTGTATAATAACTATAATATGAAATTCTAGATACCTTTAAACAACTCATTATTATGAAAATTCGCATATAGTTCACCATTATGACTATGATGTGCATCAACTAAAACTAATTTTTTTACAAAATAGTTTGCGAGAAATATGATCAAGTGTTCATTTTAACACTAAATTATTCTATTTTAGGGGATTTCACAATGGTATCACTATTTCTTTATAATATTCATTAACCCACAATAAATTTTGAGCTCATGTAATCATGTTATCCAAAGTCATACGATCAATGATGATTTTACCAGTGACCCTATGATTGCATTAATTTTTGAGAGTATGGTAGTGAGGGCCATATCTCACATGGAGTGGTACTATTTCTTATATAAACACATTATTATACAATTATAATATTTAAATTTTTTACATCCAAAATATAATTAAATTATTGTTTACAGATGTGTTAGAAATAACTTGTACTCAAAAATCAAAGAAAAAATTTCTAAATATTAGTGGTTCTCAATTATTAATTATATTACTAAATGAATATAAATATAAATAGAATATTTGGGAACATTATAATTCATTTCTATGTAAGTTTTTCTTATATTTTTTGATTTTCAATCCATTACCTTGAAAAGTCTTTTTATGTATTACTATACATAGAATGATAACCCACACAGTTCAGTGTCATTTAACATGAAAGAACATTCTTTTTATGGTCAGTTGACTAGGATTATTGTGGTAACTTATATATTCATGATTCCCTGCCAATATAATGTTATATAATTGATCCTCTATGTAGATTTTGGGATATTATATTTAATAGTAATAAAATCCTTTGTAGTTCATTTAATTCAAAAATGTCATGTTTAAATAATAAACAGAATCGTTTAAATTTATTTGTTAATGATGTGTTATATGTTGTTTAATGTCATGAATAATTTCCTTATTTAGAGAGAGTTCTTAGAGGAGTTATTATAGGATTAATATATAAATGAACCATCATTGGTCTTTGTGATTTTTTAGATGAAAAGATGATATATTATTTTGGATCATATATAAAATGTTACTTTGATGATGTGATTTCTCCATTAGAATATAATAAATTAGTGATATTTTTATTTGGTATATGACATCATAAGGATATGAATGGTCTTAAAAATGGGTTTCCTTATTGATTATAGTTAATTAATATATCAACATAATGAGATAATTATTTACGCAATAATTAGGAAATACGTAAATGTAATGTCTATATGAGCACTCATAAACAATAAATCAGTTGTTTGAAATGAAGGAAATGGAATTATATATATTATATCCTATTATGGAAGAGATTTATGAATAAATAATGGATTTCATTATGTTCTTGGGGAAATAAAAAATAAATTCTTTCACAAGGTTCCTAAATTTATTAGAATGCTAATTGGTGGATGCATTAGGGGGATTAGTCCTAGTTAGAGTCCATTTTTATCACCAAGTCCATTAGATTAAATAATGAGGTCTACGGGGTTTCATAATTGATTAGATGCTTGATAAGGTGTATCTAATTCATGTAGCTTTAGAAAGGGGGGATTTCGCAGGTGTCTATAGTATAGTAACACTGTTCGTTTTATTGTTCAAGACTTATTTCCTAATGGATTCTATTTATAAATTGAATAAATGTTCAAAAATATGAAATACGGTTTTTATGGTTCTATCATTTATTTTAAGAGGTCAGGGGGTGGCATTTATATGTTGGAGGAATGTTACTGGGTAATGGTACAAGTGATAGTAATGTAATGATCATGGGTGACAGTGGTTCCCATGTAATATACATGGGGATAAGGGGTACTTATGGAATTGTAAAATAGAAAATTGGCACTTTATGGAGGTTTATTGTATAATCAATAACTACCTGAGTCACCTGGTTGAATTAAAACCCATATAGAGAGATGAATATAATATTATCCCTAATAAAGAGGACTAAATTGTTTTTTTAGTTACGAAATTGGTTGAACATTTACTCCCATTTTAGTAATGAGAAATGGTACACCCTAGTATATAATACTAGAAAGAAATCTATTATACAACTGTAGAGTGGGAATGTGGAGCCTGGGATTGGTAAGGACATTTTCTCACACTAATTTTTGGTTGGTTAATGGTCTCATGGTCATGATAGGCTAATTTGGTCACCCAGGATATCATACTATTTGAATTAGACAATTGATTAATATTTATGATTAATATGGAACTCTATACATGGTTATGGAAATTGGTTTCCCTTTTTATAGGTATGGTGATGTTTATACATAAGATGGATACTTGGGTGTTGAGTCACCATTGTGATGAATCAATAAATTAGTTCATCATCTGTATTCCTCTAGGAATTTTTGGTAAAATTTTATTTTTTGGATAGATTATGTGGTAAAAAATATAAAAATAATAATTAAACTATATTTATTTTAATTCTCATATGATTCATCATAATTAAGCAATATTTAGTTACTATATAGTAGTGCATGGGAAGAAAACCTATATTTATGAATAAAATTTACTTCATTTATCTTAATATATTTATCTATATAATAGAGAACCCTTGAGAATATTAAAATGAAATTATTTATAGTATATTAAATTATGCATGGGTATGAAACCCTGGATAAAGGTGTGCTCACGTGAGAAGGTTTTGGGATGTTGTCAGGTATTCAATAGACAACACATTAATGGGGTGTTCAAGTTTTTCTTGAATACAACCCTTGGAATTCTGGAATTCATCATCTAGTTTTCGTGGGTGAATTATTTGGTAAAGTATAGAAGGGAAATTGGTGTTCTTCAGGCTCCTTGTTGAACTGATGGCTACTTTTGGGGGAGATTTCCTTCTTTATAACATGGATTTGTTTATCTTCCAAAAGAAGAGTACCAAAAAATAAAATCCCTAACAATTGGTTCTAACTATTATATTGTTGAATTTATTCCTTGATATATGTTAATGTATCTTTAAAATTACTTAAACAGATAATTATTTGGGCTTAGGTCTAACTAGGGTACAATATGCATAGTAATCTAATTTATATAAAATTTATTACCATAAATAATAGATGCATATAGGTGTGGTCATAATGATCATAGATGATGGGAAAACATTAACATGTCATAAATGAGATGATTCTATATTAATTATATCCCTAGAAAATATTTTATGTATTCATCTTGGTCAAACTCTGAATATTTTTTCTCTTGGTTCCCTAAAGCCTTTAATGCAACCTAATGTAAGAATGTACCATTATGAATTTGTATTTCCATGGGCAATAGTTTTAATGGAATTTATTGTATTACAATATCTATTCCACATCACATAAATAGAAAATGTTAAGGTTCTAGGAAATTCAACATTTATAGACATGCTTGAGTGATATTGTTTCCATATAGGTACTAATGTGAAGCAACCAGGTTAAACACACCAACAAAACAATTATTGTATCAAACTCTCCCGGTATTTAAAAATTCTATATCGTTTTCCTAGGATTTATATCAAAATTATTGTAGATTTAAAATAAAGAATATAAAATTCAACTGATAAAAAATATATCATTCATTATACAAACTATTTGGGTTGTTGATGTTGTCTCTCAGAAAGAAGATAGTGTTTCTGATGTTATAAAGGGTTAGCATTAGTAATTTATTGGCCACCCTATAGCTATATCTTGAATTCTATAGACAAAAATCAAGAGTATCTATAATCTATGTTTTCCCATTATTTTTTTAATATACATGTAAAAAAAATTCAATGACACATGATGAAATCAGATCTCTCACAACACAATGTTCTTTGAAGACAGTAATTTTTTCGGTTTTGATATCTACAGATATTGATTTTACAATATTGGAGTGGAAAACTTTTGGGATCAATTGTTACAACATTCTAAATTCACCAAAAAGAATATCCAAAAAATTCTTAAACCTCTAATGCATTATTCCAAAATAATTTTATACCACATACATAATGATCAATTTCGTGGAATGAATGGATATTGAGATCATTTGATTGGTGGAATAAGTCCTAAATGTATATGTAAATAATTTATTCTTTAGAACTATGATGAAATAATGTATTAATTGAATGATGTATTCATATAAAAAGCATATTTATTTAATATATAAATTTATATTAGAATACGGAGATGATCATACCACAATACAGCTACAATAGGACATATAAAAGTATGTTTAGCATGAAAGAGGAAAACTGTTTTCAGTCTGTGGAATGTATAAATAGAATCTTATGATATGATCATAGAGGCCATATGTTATGGATTTTTTCTGATTAATTATATTTTCTAATAGCTTTTATTAACACCCTTACTATCCTGAGAACATATCATAGAGTTGACAAATTGTATGAGGAATGAATGACATTGTCAAACCGTTGTCAATTTTTAGAAATCGATGAAATCCTTCATGGTCTAATGATGTAATGGTACAACCTATAATCACTCAACATTGTGTCCATTATAACACCAGTATTTTATATTAGGAGGTCAATATCGTGGATTGTAGATTCCAAAAATTTATTATTTAAAATCATTCAAAAAAAATGTCCCAAAATAATAAATCAGCTATATGTATCATGATTACAGACATAGTGTTCATCTTATTCTACTAACACATTCTTTAAAGTCGGTTTATTATTGATGAATAATGTTACAACTAAAGATCATGGATTTGTTTGGTGTCTAAGAGTTCAACACAAAAGAATCAATTATTTTGAGTGAGTAATATATTTTAATAAAACATTGAAATAATTCAAATTTTAATATTTCAGGAAATATAATTTAATTTGATAGGCTCAATATTGATTTTTAACTATCATGGTCATTATAAGCATAAAATGAATTTTCAATGATTCCCCATTGTAATAATAAATTATGAATAAATAAAAATATATTTCTTAATTATTCTTCTATTTGTTTGAAACATTGTATTATAATGTCTTCTATTAAACATTTCATGATAATATTTTTTTTAATTACATGTATGATCATTTTGAGCTAAAGGTGGTATTGTTTAGAAAACTACTATATCATTATAAAATACTTTTCCTTTAAAAGGCATAATTCTTACCAATTTTATTTGATTAAAATTATTAATATTTTTGAATTGATTAATTGAAATTTTTAGATCGTGTATCCAAAAATATTAATTTAAATATATATAATGATGATTAAAAGTCATATTTTAATATAATATCATTTTATTCTTGAAAATTGAATTTCATGAAAACCCATTTTCAACTATATTTTTGATATTTTAAACTAAATTTGGCTAAATTTTTTATTTTAATTTCAAAAAATAGATTCAAAATTTTATATCAAAATAATTATTATTTCTAATAATGTTATCTTATTACTTTCATAGTGAATAGTAAATACCGTAAAAAAATTACCATGTTCTTCGTTAAAATTAGGTTCTTCGCATTACATGTCCTTTTGTAAAAATATTTACTCACACATTGAGATATTATTCAATAATTTTTGTATCATATTCATTATAATTGTGTAAAAATTATATTTTAATGGTCATTCTATATTAGGATTACTAAATCAACAACCTAGTTTAAAATCATCTTACACTCATAAATAATAAGATGGTAAACGTGAGAAACCATTACGGTACAAGAAATAACATAAATAATCATGTTTCACTTTTTTAGATGATATTTGAATTAAACATCTCATTACTCCACCCAATTATTAATCAATTTATTGGTAACATGGCTTGAGACATACATAACATTATAGATATTTTTTGGGTATTGAAAAAAATGACATTATTCATGTTTAAAGGGAACCCCTCCCCCAAAATCATCAGAACACTCGTGTAGTCTATCTCAACCAACCCAAATGAAATTCCCTCGTTACTATCCACTTGTATATTATAGTGAAAATGGTATTCCAAAAATTCTAACCATATAGTCATTAATAAGATATAAAATAGAGTTTTTTTTGAATAGATGACAATTCCCTTCACTAAGATATTTTTTTAAATTCTTCATTTTGTGCCTTCATGAAAAGACTCGTAAATTTCAAGGAGCTTTTTTCGAAATTTCTAGGGAATTTTACGAGTTCGCAGTTTCTAACGGGACCAGATTCCGAGGAATGGTGACCCGGAATAATTTTCTGATGTTTTGTTAAGCGTAAATTAACATGCGTAAGCAGTTTTACTGAAAACCCCGATTAACAATTAAAAGGTTACTCTGATCAGAAATATGAGGGCACCATTGCGCTCAGGTTGGCGGGTTTACCCTAGGCGTAGCTTAAGCTTAGTTAGCACATGCGTCCTGTGAGAAATTCCTAAAATGGCATGATCGTAAATAAAATAATAAAATAAATTATTTTATTTTTCAAATCCCTATAACATACAAATGGTAGCTCATATTAAAAATCTGAGAACACCCCTGAACTCATGAGTGAATGGTTTATTTATGCAGATACAAACTTTGGACGGTGCGGGCCACCATAAAAAGTTATTTTTTGGCCGCAAATAAAATAAATAAGTTACAATTATTTTATTTTAAAATTCATAACATCTAAACAGTAACTGAGATTGAATATCCGAGAGTATAAATGGGTTCATTGGGGTGTGTTTTACTTAGGCATATCCTAACCTCAACCAACTTGGGTCCAGGGTGACTGATAATAATTTTCCAAACATTGTTTCGGGTATGTTCAGTAAACGTACGTGCAGGTTTTTCTATCTTTTGAACCGGTGCTCAGAAATGAAATCTGATGGTAGTGATGAACTCGCAGCGCCAATAATTACTTCAGGGAACCATTACCGCAGTTGCTTTTTAAGCGGGTTGAGAATTAATAATCGGGGATTTGGAATTAAATAAATAAACTTGGTGGTACACAATTTAATTTATTACTATGGTAGTTATACCCTACAAAAGGGAGTTAAGGGTGAGACCCATAACCACCAACTACCCATGTGTGCAGAAATGAGAGGTGGGGCCCACATTATCCCCAACCTTTCTTCTCCCCATAACATCTCTTATACCCCCCTTAAGCCCCCCTTTTTAATTAATTTGTTAACTCCTCAACTCCCATATTTATGAGATCTCTCGAGCTTCCTCTAATTAATTTTGTTAACATAATTTAATTAATGGTTTCATTAATTAAATTGGTGCAACACAATTTCAATTATTTTGTGTTTCATGGCACTTATTTAAATGGGATAAGTCTTTTTTTAATATTTGCGATAGCAAATATTTTGGTGGGGAACCTCTGGAGGATTAGAAAGAGAGGTGTTCTTCCTCCAACGAATAATGCGAAGTCACTGACGATGTGCCTTCTCTTCTTTTTACTCCACATCAAGGGAGGAAATGAAACCTGGGGAACTCACCAATGAAGATGGTTTTTTGCCGGTGTTGACGGAGCGATAATTCTTTCCGCATCTACGACGAATGAACCATATTCGAGGTGGGGGGTTTTCATATTTTGTGTATATGTGATTTATAACCTCGTGCATGGGTATTTAAATGCATATTTTTTGTATAATTTATTTAGAATAAATTAAACCCTTGTCGTTGATGAATTATGGATTGAGCCTCTAATGCAGAGGGCACGAGCTAACGAACAAGTCGGACCCTCCGATGGTTGTTCATTTCTTCGTGGATTGAAGGGCGACTGTAGACCCCGAAAAACGCGTCCCCAAAATTTTCCAAATGCTTCCATACATGATCCAAGATTGTAGTCCATTTCTCAAGCTTCGATTTGGTAGGTCGTAGGGCCCAAATAGAGTTACGGATTAGGAGTTATGGACGTTTGAAGTTGGGCTGGAAATCTGGTTCGCGAAGCCCATCCGCGAAGCCCCCCTCCGTGATCGCGGAGCGCCGCCGCGAAGCAATGAGGCGAGAGGCTCCGCGAACCCGTTTGACGTTTGCGATGCGCCGCGAAGACCCCTCGCGAAGCACTAATGCGAAGCACCGATGCGAAGCACCCGTGCAGCGCGGTCCCGCGAAGCCCCGCCGCGAAGCGCCCCGACCATCGCGGCCTCGCGAAGCTCCAGAGGCGGTGATGCTCCGCGAACGCATTTGACGTTCTCGAGCCGCCGCGAAGCTCCAGAGGCGGTGATGCTCCGCGAACGCATTTGACGTTCGCGAGCACGCCGCGAAGCTCCTGAGGCGGCGCGGATGTTTAGCTTCGCGGCGCCCCTTGCCTATAAATACCCAGCTCACCCCCCTTCTCCGGACGGCCGAGGACGGCCACGGCCACTTCGCCCCTTGGGCGGCCGAGCGGAGCTCCGCATTGCGGCTCCGCGAGGCCATGCTCCGCGAGCAGCTTCCTTCGCGTTGCTGCTCCGCGAGCCGAGACTCCAGGAGTCCATGCTTCGCGAGCCTATGCTCCGCGATGCTGCTCCGCGAGACCGAGCTCCGCGAGAGCCCTTTGCTTCGCGAGCCCTTGCTCCGCGATGCTTCTCCGCGAGACCAAGCTCCGCGATGCTGCTCCGCGAGACCAAGCTCCGCGAGACCCCTTTGCTCCGCGAGAGACCATTGCTCCGCGAGGCCATGCTTCGCGAAGCTACTTCGTGAAGACCCATCCTTCGCGAGGATCCTACCTTCGCGCCCACCGGTCCCTTCGCTACCGTCACAGACCCCCATGAAAAATGGAGAGTCGCACCGCGAACTTTTCGGGCCGGGATGCCGGGATTTTCCATTGCACCCTTATGCGCTCCCACCTTCCACCTATGGAATACCATGATTCGAGATACTCCTCCACACACCATGAAATACCTTGAGTTGACATATCCTCTTGGTTTCATTCCATATCGTGAGTTGAGATTCTCATCATCAGTTCCCCGAGTACCTCGAGTCGAACCATCCCTCAGGCAACTCCTCCAAACCCCGATCACTTGGCTCCTATGCCTGGTTCAACCAGAAAGGGCTGCTTTGCGTAAGTCCCAACACCAACCATTTCTAGGCACCTTCTGCCTAATAGTCCTATCTACATGACTATAAACTGTAGTACTCCCTATCTAACAAATGATAGGATGCCTCTCACTTCTAACGAGAGATGCCTCATTCTCGTATCATGAGATGCCAATAGTCCTATCTACATGACTATAAACTGTAGTACTCCCTATCTAACAAATGATAGGATGCCTCTCACTTATAACGAGAGATGCCTCATTCTCTTATCATGAGATGCCAATAGTCCTATCTACATGACTATAAACTGTAGTACTCCCTATCTAACAAATGATAGGATGCCTCTCTCTTCTAACGAGAGATGCCTCATTCTCTTATCATGAGATGACAATAGTCCTACCTACATGACTCTAAACTGCAGTAAACTCTGTGCTCCAAACATAGGATGCCTCTTGCTCCAAGAGAGAGATGCCTCATGCTCCAAGCATGAGATGCTAACAGTCCATCCTACATGACTATAAACTGTAGTAATACTTATGTTCCAAACATAGGATGCCTCTCACCCTATACGAGAGATGCCTTATGCTCCTAGCATGAGATGCCAATAGTCCTACCTAAATGACTCTAAACTGTAGTATTCTCCCTATCTAACGAATGATAGGATGCCCAATTCACCAGTGAGTTGGGATGCCCTCATGGCCAGACATGAGGAAGACATTACGGGCAGCTTCCTAGCATAAGCCCCATTCACAATTGCCGCTCCTTAGCGGCACCCGGGCAGCTTCATAGCGTAAGCCCCATTCACCATTGCCACTCCTTAGTGGCACCCGGGCAGCTTCCTAGCGTAAGCCCCATTCACCATTGCCACTCCTTAGTGGCACCCGGGCAGCTTCCTAGCGTAAGCCCCATTCACCAGTGCTGCTCCTCAGCGGCACCCGGGCAGCTTCCTAGCGTAAGCCCCATTCACCATTGCCACTCCTTAGTGGCACCCGGGCAGCTTCCTAGCGTAAGCCCCATTCACCATTGCCGCTCCTTAGCGGCACCCGGGCAGCTTCCTAGCGTAAGCCCCATTCACCAGTGGCGCTCCATAGCGGCACCCGGGCAGCTGCTTGCGTAAGCCCCATTCACCAGTGTCGCTCCTTAGTGGCACCCGAGCAGCTTCCTCGCGTAAGCCCCATCCACTGTTGTGACCCCCATCCAGCGGTAAGCCGTTGTGATCCTTATCCAGCGGTAAGCCGTTGTGATCCTATGCAGCGGTAAGCCGTTGACATCCCCATCCAGCGGTAAGCCGTTGTGATCCTATGCAGCGGTAAGCCGTTGACATCCTCATCCAGCGGTAAGCCGTTGTGATCCTATGCTGCGGTAAGCCGTTGACATCCCCATCCAGCGGTAAGCCGTTGTGATCCTATGCAGCGGTAAGCCGTTGACATCCTCATCCAGCGGTAAGCCGTTGTGATCCTATGCAGCGGTAAGCCGTTGACATCCCCATCCAGCGGTAAGCCGTTGTGATCCTATGCAGCGGTAAGCTGTTGACATCCCCATCCAGCGGTAAGCCGTTGTGATCCTATGCAGCGGTAAGCCGTTGACATCCCCATCCAGTGGTAAGCCGTTGTGATCCTATGCAGCGGTAAGCCGTTGACATCCCCATCCAGCGGTAAGCCGTTGTGATCCTATGCAGCGGTAAGCCGTTGACATCCCCATCCAGCGGTAAGCCGTTGTGATCCTATGCAGCGGTAAGCCTTTGACATCCCCATCCAGCGGTAAGCCGTTGTGATCCTATGCAGCGGTAAGCCGTTGACATCCCCAATCCAGCGGTAAGCCGTTGTGACCCAATCCAGCGGTAAGCCGTTGTGACCCCATTCAGCGGTAAGCCGTTGACATCCTCATCCAGCGGTAAGCCGTTGTGACCCAATCCAGCGGTAATCCGTTGTGACCCAATTTAGCGGTAAGCCGTTCTGGGCCTCCATCCTGGAGTAAGTCCCAACACCATGGGCCGCTCAACGCGTAAGCCCCTCTTCGCTTCTCACGGACGCACCCTTCGCGACGTGATCGTCAGGTCCTTGCAACCTCTTGTTTCTCACCCCGAGCATGACTCACGTGGGCTTAGAGTGAGCACCGACCCTGACAAACCCTTCTGAACTACGAGGTCTTTGATACGTGTCAAGGCATGGTACGTAGGAAGCCTCCACGAGGTTCAAGCCCACCAATAGTGGACCAAGGTCTACTCCCCTTCTGAACTACGAGGTCTTTGATCCGTGTCAAGGCATGGTACGTAGGAAGCCTCCACGAGGTTCAAGCCCACCAATAGTGGACCAAGGTCTACTCCCCTTCTGAACTACGAGGTCTTTGATCCGTGTCAAGGCATGGTACGTAGGAAGCCTCCACGAGGTTCAAGCCCACCATCAGTGGACCAAGGTCTACTTCCATTTGAACTACGAGGTCTTTGATCCATGTCAAGGCATGGTACGTAGGAAGCCTCCACGAGGTTCAAGCCCACCCATCACCCAATTCACGTCGGTTTACCGGCACCATCCCGAACTACGCGGACTTTGATTCCCTGCCACGGGGATACGTAGGAAGCCTCTTCAAGGCTCAAGCCCAACTTCACCGTCGCCCCTACGATGGTCCCATTTCATCCTCCTCCACTTCACTCATCCATCCATCACCCATCCTGATTCTCACCCGGTCCGCCACATCCCGGTGGGATCATGCCATCCACCTCCTCGCTGCTCCTAGCGGCGCATGGGCCGCTTTCCATGTGTAAGCCCCATCATATCTCCGGGTCGCTGTCCTCTGTGTACACCCCGATTCATCTCCCATTTCCCCTATAGGGAGTGCACCACCTCGGATCCGTCCGCATTGGGCGTTCTGATCCATCTCCTTGGTAAACCTTCCAGGTGTTCCCTCATAGGGATATACCAATCTGGTCCGTCTCTATGGGACGTTCTGATCACCCTCATTCCGTCTCCGCAAGACGTTAAACTCGTGGCCTACCTCGTGATAAACATGAGATGCCTGAGGAAAACCTCGGATGGAACGCCTTTGGTGTAACCATCTCTGCTAGACGTTAATCTTGCAACATACCCTGTGCTAAACACAGGAAGCTGAGGAAAACCTCAGATGTACGCCTCGGGTTCTGCACCCTTGAGATGCCCTCTTATGAGGAAGAATACAGGTTCCCCAATGTCCATGCACCCAGAGATGCCCCGACATTCCTGATGTTGCCGTTTACTCCGACCGAAGGTCGCTACCATGTCAAGACCCTATGGAAAGTCCTGAAGGAAGTAGTGTAATTAACCGGCGTCCATGACGATATGACACCGGGAAGAGTTTCACGAACTACGTATTAAATCTATAAGGGAGACCCGGACTAGGTGATGAGTTCTGAGGAGGAATCCACAGGAGGAAGAACCGACATCCCATCATCCCGTTTCGATCAAGGAGCAGACGTACCTGAACAAGGAACGAATGCCGCCCGCCTTTGGAAAGCGGGAATGCGGGGCAACACAGCCGCGCGTCCTCACAGACGGATGTGCGCGCGCCCCGGCGAAAGCGTCGGAAACAGCGACTTTAAAACGGGCCGCAACGGAGATTGGATGTTGGTATGACGCGCAGATGGATCTCATGGCGCAGGTCCGATGAGGGTCCTGGAAGTCCAAGGCGATGGTTCGGTTGGGAGAGTTGGCGACCGTGGCTGCTGATGCAGGCGGAAGGCGACGCAACATGGGGTCTGGTGCGTGGTAGTAGGAGGTGGTGCGGCAAGCGACGTGTAATTAGATTTGAGATGGCTTCTAGGGTTCATGGTAGCAGGAGATGGGTGCTAGGGTACATGCCGCATGAGATTTATGGAGGAGAAAAGAGATTGGATAGAGAAGGAAGGAATAAGAGAAATAAATTAAAAGAATAATACATAAAAAATAATAAAGAGAGAGGGAGTTGGTGTGTGATTTTCCAGCATGGAATAAGGGGATTCCAAATCGTAGATTGTTTTGGGAGTTACAAAAAAATGTTAATTAATAATAATAATATAATAATAATATTATTACTTTTGTTAATAAAACTCATTTTTTTCCCACAACTACTTCATTAGATCTCAGTTTCAAGAACCGTCTGCGGGAGTGCGACCCTAATTCTGAGACGGAATTTTCGAGTCCAATATTTGATGTCTTTTTCAGGTTTTTGGATTGGGTACCCGATGCACTCAGAAAATAATAGATTTAATATTATTAATAAATCTTCAACCTACTATAACTCATGCGTGCGACGTCCGATTGGCTGGCCATCTGTGGCGACGTGCCACTGTCTTTAAGATGGTCGATTCAAGTATAATGTTCGACACTAAATTCTGGTTCGTGACTTGGGTCCACGAAACACCCAATGATAAAAATAATAATATTATTACGGGATCTTGTTTCTGACATATCTCTCTCATACGTTGTTAGAATGATGAAACATGTGCGTCGTTGCGGCCCTGGAATTAAGACAGATGTTTCAAGACCAATTTTTGGATATTTAAGTTGAGGTCGACGCATGGTCCCCACGAGGACCGATTCACGCATGTTGTGGTAAAATGAATCTTTTTCACCGGCTATCCAATTTGGACCAATGGGTTGTCCATCTCGTTTGTTTTTCGGTATGGATTGCAATGGTTTGACCAGTTTGGTTAACTGGTGTCATTTAAAGTACGGCCGGGTTGGTTTGAACCCAAAACCAACCGGGCCCTCGGAGAGGAAACACTTATAATTTCAGCTTCGGACGTCCGATTGAATTGTCATCGACTTTTTTGGATTCCTCTTGATGAGACGGTTCTTTTGGCATACTTCACCTGAGGTTTGGACGCAGTTGGAGTATGGCCGGGTTGGATTGTACCCAAAATCCAATCTGGCCCCTTGAATGGAAATGCTAATAACTCTCAGAATGTGCATCCTATTGACGTCACATCTATTGTGTTGAGACCCCTATGACGAGGTGGTATTTTGAGATAATTCAATGTGAGATTATGTGACACTTGGAAGTATCGATGCGTAGCTTGTGGAGCAGACCCTCCTGGAGACGAGTGTATGTAGTACAGAGACCTTGTAGTTGGCTGAGACTTGATTACTACTTGTCCGATTCGAGTCGGAGTGACTTGTATAGCCCAGTGGGGGGCCCTACTGTGTTTGGGTGGCAGAACCATGGCGGGGAGCACTACTGTGTTTGGGTGACAGACCCACAGTACTCGACAGTAGGAGTACCTCTATAGGCTATTAGTGGGAGCACTACTGTGTTGGGGTGGCAGACGCATGGCGGGGAGCACTACAGTGTTGGGGTGGAAGACCTGCGGTACTCAACAGGAGGATTACCTCAGCAGTTTAAGGTTAGTGAGCAGTGCCTCAGAGTCGTGACATGATCGCTGCACTCGACAGAGAAGGAGCACTTCAACAGTTGTGGTTTCGATATCATTTAGGAAATTCTTGGTTTGAGCTGAGTCAATGACTTTTGTATTTACCTAATGGTTGAGATGGGTCACTTGATAACATAGGTATATGTATGGTCATGTACCTATGTAGTGGTTATCCGTTGATTTCATAACCTTTGTGTTTCCTTATGATTGAGATGTGTTACTTGATAACATAGGTATAAGTATGGCCTTATACCTAATTAAGGGTTATCTATTGATATTCTTCTTTGTAGTTATCCTTGTTGAATTTTGTGAGACCATGAGGAACTCAGGGTCCCTACTATGTGTCATTATACGCACCCCTACACTGGATATGCACACACCTCATTGTGTTGGATGCAGATGGCAGACATTGCTGATAGAGACCGAGTGTATGAGGACCAGACGGTACCCGGAGGTGGACATCATGATGAGACAATACTCGGAGGAGGTCGGTGGGCGAGAGTGTTGAGGAGGCTATCTATACCTACCCTTCAGGTTGGATCCTAGGTGGACGACCCAAGAGGTGATTCTATCTTCCAGATGTTTGTCTTTTCTGTTGTACTTTCGTTCTATTATAGCTGTACTTTTCATTTAGATTTCTATTCTGGCCCATTTACCTTTCAGCAATTTCTTTTGTACTTAGTGTGTTTAATTTTTATAAATCCATACCTTCCCATTTATCAGGATTTACGCTTTTGGTGCTATTCGCCAGCCCCTGGCCTATGGAAGGCGGGCTTGGGCGTGTCATGACATGGGCCCTGAGGACAGGTCCTAACAAATTGGTATCAGAGTAGTCGGTTCTACCACAGAAATTATGACCATGATATTTACTTTCTGTGAAGAAATAGTGTGATGTGTACCGAGTGTGGTTCTCAGTTCAGGGAGTCTGGTGTTGGTGCGGCTGCCGACATATCCATACACGAGGATCCCGACTACTGATTTCCGACTCAGTGCACGAAAACACTGATTGCATGTGTGTATCCAAAAGTTTTATTAAGATATCTCAAACGAAGTCAGCTCACCAGGTATAGTGTTTGGACTATGACACATCAGTTCATGATGATTCCACACAAACAGTCAGTTGGAGTACTGAGAAAGTACCCAATGACGGCCCACCGAGCGATGAGGCTCCGGTGCAGGGCCCTCTTACTATGATGACACATTCGGGTGTTGTACCAGCAAAAACACCACCCGTTGGGTTGTAGATGCCACCAGTCATACAAGCGAATGGTGCATGCAGAAAGAGCGAGTTGCACGAGTTCCAGCCGCAGAGGCCTCCGAGGTTACGAGGCGAGACAGATTCCTCGGTAGCAGTGGACTGGCTGGATGGGATTGCTAGAGTTCTACACCTAGTTTAGACACTATTGGAGTAGATGGTGATCTTATCTACTAGTGTTACCCAGTGTGTGACCATGAGGTTGGTCTTCATAGTTATGAGGCTTCGGTAAGTGGACCGATGCGAGAGATAGTACCTTCGGGTAGTGTGCCAGCCATATCACTACCCATTGGTAAGATATTTCAACCGGTTGTATCGGTAGATGCCACATGTAGGATTAATGCCTTAAATGTGTTATAGCATTAGATACCCCTTAGGTTTTGAGGTGATCCCAACTCACAGGCGGCTAAGGACTGGCTTGAGGAGGTGGCTTATAGTTTTCTAGAGCTTACATAGCTTCGACCAGATGACTTGTCGGTAGAAAAGTAGTCATCGAGGTGCACCAATCATTTTTGGAACTTGATGAATACGATATGATCATTGCTTTAGAGCTCGGACCTCAGAGCGAGGTGTGTTTAAAGGATATATGAATCTGCAGAGCAGCAGACGTGGAAACAGATCTAGGAGAGCATCATGTGGTGGTGTACATATCGACATGTTACAACCACCCGCCTTTGTATTCCTCTCCATGCTCGGAGAGCTGGAGGGAAGGGGAAGAGAGTAGCTGCATGTGGTCAAGAAGTGTGACCTAAGGGATCTAGGAATGATTCAATGTACGGCCTGTTTCTACTACTTGTTGTCGTAACAACAGACATTGATACGAATCATCCCTTTCTTCCACGAATCTTGTCCCAGACCTAGAGTTTCCGGTTATTCCATTGACATGACCCTCGCGTCTGGAGATACCTTTGGGAGGAGAATCGATAATCATGCATACACCGACGGTGTGATATGACCCTTGAGGTGAGAGTTTTGGTTGGAACCTCTTGGTGGCAACGTTGAGGCCTTACGACGTTAGTTTGGGTATGGACGGGGAACTATAGTTCATACACAGATTGACTGTATTAGGAAAAAAGGTTATGGTTTACCCACAATGTTGGGATGGTTTTTCCTTGGTCGGTGAAAAGGAAACTCCAGAATGCACAGGATATAATCATGCATAAGTGGGTGCAGTAAATCACTCAGGAGTTGGACAGACATACCTTTGTGCCAGAATTCTCCAGAGTTGCACCACCACTTCCAGCATTGACGAAGAAGTGGTAACCCTTCATGTGGTCATGGATATGGAAAAGAGATTTTTAGGAGATGAGGTAGAGGTTGACCAGTGCACCCTTTTTGAGGCTATCAGAGAAGTTTCCAATCATCCAACAGCAGATGAAGACTGCACATAGTAAGCATAAATCCTATTTTCATAGGAGCCAGTACCAGTAGAGTTTGAGGATGGCGACCACATTTTCTTACGGGTCTCACCTCGATGAGATCTATGAAGATGTGGCCAAGGTGGCAAGTTATCTCCGAGGTTCATCGGACCCTTCTATGTCTTCAGCAGGGTAGGCGAGGTGGCTTACCGCTTGGCCTTTCCACCATAGTTTCACTAGGTGCATGACGTCTTCCACATATCTCAACTGAGTAGAAACGTGCACGATCCTTCACACATCATCGACCGCAGGGAGCTGGACATCGATTACAGGGAAAAATTCACAGAGGTTCCAGTGGAGATCGAGGATCGACATGAGTGGGTCCTATGTGGATGGTCGATTCTTCAGGTGCGCTTTCACTAGAAGCACAGGAACCATTAGGAGAGTACATGGGGGAAGGAGGCTCAAATGCATGCTCAGAACCCTCATTTGTTTCCCTAACGTGTGGTGTAGCTTTATTGAGATGTAATACCCTGAGGTGGAGGTAATGTAAAGACTCGTAAATTTAAAGGAAATTATTTTCATAAATTCTTTGAAATTTTACGAGTCCACAGTTTCTAACGACACTTGATTCCGAGGCCTGGTGTGCCCGAAATAATTTTCTGATGTTTTTATGCTTAAATTAACGCGCTGAAGCAGTTTTACTAAAAAAGTTGAATAAATCATAAATGGTTACTCGAATCATAAATATGAGAGCATCGTTTCACTCAGGATGGCAGTTTTACCCTAGGTGTGACTTATGTTTAGTCGGCGCGGGCCTCCTGTGAGAAATTCCGAAAATGGCATAACCGTAAATAAAATAATTAAATAATTTTTTTTTATTTTTCAAATACTTATAACTCACAAACCGTAGCTCGGATTAAAAATCTGGGACCACCACTGAACTTGTGAGTGCATGGATTATTTAAGCAGATACAAACATTGGCCGGCGCGGCCCACCCGAAAAAGTTAGTTTTTGGCCTCAAAGAAAATAATTGAAAATTATTTTATTGTAAAATTCATAACATCTAAACGGTAACTCAGATTAAAAATATGAGACTATCAATGGGTTATTTGGGGCATTTTTTACTTTGACAGAGCCTAACCAGGACCAGTGTGGGTCGAGGTTGACTGATAATAATTTTCCAAACTTTTTTTCGGGTACGTTTAGAAAACGTACATGCGTGTTTTTATATCGTTTGAACCGGTGCTCAGAATTGAAATCTAAGGGCACCAATGAACTCGTAGCACCGATAATTACATAAGGGAACCTTTACCGTAGTTGCGTTTTGAGCGGGTTGAGAATTAATAAATAGGGATTTAGAATTAAATAAAAATAATTGGTGGTACACAATATTATTTATATCTATGGTAGTTATACCCTACAAAAGAGAGTTAAAGGTGAGACCCAAAACCACCAACTACCCATTTGTGGATAAATGAGAGGTGGGGCCCACACGAGCCCCAACCTTTCATCAACCATAACCTCTCATAAACACCCCTTTAACCACCCCTTTTTAATTAATTTTTTAACTTCTCAACTCCCCTATTTAGGAGATCTCTCCACCTTCCGCTAATCAAGTTTGTCAACATAATTAAATTAATGGTTTCATTAATTAAACTAGAGCATCAAAATTTGAATTATTTTGTGTTGCATGGAACTTATTTAAATGGGAGAAGTATTTTGTAATATTTGTGATAGAAAATATTTTAGTGGGGAACCTCTGGAGGATTAGAAAAAGAGGTGTTCTTCCTCCAACAAAGACCGCGAAGCCACCAATGATGTGCCTTCTATTCTTCTTCCCCCACATAAAGGGACGAAATACAACCGCGGGGAACTCAACAATGACGATGGTTATTTCACAGCGTTGAGAGAGAGAAATCCCTCTCCGCCTCTACAACGAATGGACTATATTCAAGGTGGGGGGTTTTCCTATTTTGTGTATATTTGATTTATACCCTCGTGCATGGGTATTTAATTGTAGGGTGTTTGTATAATTTATTTTGAATAAATTAAATCCTTGTAATTGATGAATTATGGATTGAACCTCTAATGTCAGGGGCATGGGCTAAATAATAAGCTGCACCCTCTGCTGGTTGTTCTTTTGTTCATGGATTGATAGGAGACTTTCAAATGGGCCTCAACAGCGATTCGAAGCCAGTATGAGGCAGAGAAGGATCCCCTGGCACGGGTCCGACGACGGTCCCGACGGTCCTAGGTGAGGGTTTGGTTGGGTGAGCAGGCGACCGTGGCTGCCGATGTAGGAGGAAGGCAGCACGAAATGGGGTCTGGTGCGTGCTAGTAGGAGGTGGCGCTGTGAGCGACAGGTAATTAAATTAGAGATGGCTGCTAGGGAGCGTGGTAGTAGGAGGTGGCTGCTAGGGTAGAGGCCGCATGAGATTTCTAGTGGAGAAAGAATATTTGAGAGAGAAAAAAGGAATAAGAGAAATAAATTAAAAAGGTAATACATAGATATAAGAGAAATAAATTAAATGAATAATATATAGAAGATAATAAAGAGAGAGGGAGTTGGTGTTTGATTTTCCAGCGCAGAATAAGGTGCCTCAATATCATTGACTGATTTGGGAATTAAAAAAAAGGTAATTAATAATAATAACATAATAATCATATTATTACTTTTGTTAATAAAACTCTTTTTGTCTGAAATTTCTTCATTCAATCTTGGTTTCAAGAACCGTCTGTGGCAGTGCAACCCGGATTTTGAGACGGACATTTCGAGTCCAATATTGGATGTCTTTTTCGGGTTTTTAGATCGGGTACCCGAAACACTCAGAAAATAATAGATTTAATATTATTTTTAAATATTCAACCTGCTATAACTCATGCATGCGATGCACGATTGGATTTCCGTCAGTGGCGACGTGACCCTGTCTTTAAAATGGTCGATTATAGTCTAATGTTCAATACAAAATTCTGGTTCGTGGCTCGGGTCCACGAAACACCCAATGATAATAATAATAATATTATAACAAGATCTTGTATCTTACATATCTCTCTCATACAGTTTCGAAATGACGAACCGTCTGTGGTGTTGTGACCCTACAATTAAGGCGGACGTTTCAAGACCAATTTTGGATATTTATGTCGAGGTCGAGGCATGGTCCCCACAAGGCCTGGTTTGCACGTGTTACGGTGAAATGAATCTTTTTCACAAGCTACCTGTTTTGGACCAATGGGTAGTCCATCTCGTGTGTTTTTTGATATGGATTGCAATGGTGAGACTGGTTTAGTTAACTGGTGTCCTTTGAAGTATGGCCGGGTTGATTCCAACCTGAAACCAACCAGGCCCTCGGAGCAGAAACACTTTTAACATGATCTCCAGACGTCTGATTGACGTGCCGTCGACTTTGTTGGATTCCTCTTGATGAGACGGGTTTTTTTGGCATACTTCACCTGAGGTTTGGATACAGTTGGAGTATGGCCGGGTTGGATTTTACCTAAAATCCAACCGGGCCCTGGGAATAGAAATGCTAATAACTCACAGAACATGCGTCCGATTGACGCGTCGTCTCTTTCGTTGAGACCCCTATGATGAGGCGGTCCTTTGAGAAACTTACACGTGAGATTATGTGACACATGGAAGTGTTGACCACTAGCTCATGGAGATGACCCTCTTGAAGAAGAGCGTACGAAGTACAAATACCTTGTAGCTGGCTGAGACCTGATGACTTCTTGTACGATTTGAGTTGGAGTGACTTGTATAGCCCAATGGGGATCAATATTGTGTTGGGGTGGTAGACCCATGGCGGGGATCGCTGTTGTGTTTGGGTGGAGGACCTGTGGTAGTCGAAATAAATAGTACCTCTATAGGCTATTAGAGGGAGAACTACTGTGTTGGGGTGGCAGACCCACAGCGGGGAGCACTATTGTGTGGGGGTGGCAGACCCGCGGTACTCGACATGAGGTGTACCTCAGCAGTGTAAGGTTAGTGCGCAGCGCCTCAGAGTCGTGACAAGATCACTGTACTCGATAGAGGAGTAGCTCTTCAACAGTTGTGGTTTCTATATCATTAATGAAAATCCGTGTTTCATCTGAGTTAATGACCGTTGTGTTTACCTCATTATTGAGATGGGTCACTTGATAACTTATGTATATGTATGGGAATGTACCTAAGTAGTGGTTATCCATTGATTTCATAACCTTTATGTTCCCTCATGATTGAGATGGTTTACTTGATAACTTAGGTATAAGTATGGGATTATACCTCAGTAAAGGTTATCTATTGAGATCCTTCTTTTTAGTTATCCTTGTTAGATTTAGTGAGAACATGAGGGTATCGGGGTCCCTGCTGAGTATTGTTAAAATCACCCATACACGGGCTTTGCTCGCACCTCGTTGTGTTGGATGCAGATGGCGAACAACGGTGATAGAGACTGAGTATACAAGGAATGGACGGTACCCAGAGGTGGACTTCCCAACGAGACGGTACTCGGAGGAGGTTGATAGGCGAGGGAGTTGAGGTGCCTATCTTTACCTACCCTTCGGGTTGGATCTGAGGTGGACGACCCAAAATCTGCTTCTATCTTCCAGTTGGTTGACTTTTCTGTTGTACTTTCTTTCAGTTGTAGTTGAACTTTTCAGTTGGGTTTGTATTCTGGCCCTTTTATCTTTCAGAACTTTCTTTTTTACTTAGTATATTACTTCCTCTTGTACTCTAGTTGGATGTGTTTATGTTTTATATAGACAATGCCTTCCCAGTTATCGGGATTCACACCTTTGGGGTTAGCCGCCAGCCCCTGGCCTATGGAAGGAGGGCATGGGGCAGTCACGACACGAGCCCCGAGAACGGGTCATGACGCTTTAAATATTTCATAATACATAAAAGATAATATCCACAATATGTACCATTTAATTATCTTTTATTACGATGATGTAATAATATTATTCTATCTCATATTCCATCAAATGCGAAACAATGTTGTCACTTGTGTGTTCGGAGGGATAACACCACCGGAACTAATGTAATTTATTTTTCATCACTGAGTCACATAGATAGTAACAGTGATAGAAATAATAAAAAAATATTATGATGATTATATTTTATTAAATTTTGAAAGATAATATATCATCCACTTCATAACCCTTTCGACCATTAAGAAAATGATATAGTTACTCATTTGTTTGTACGATGTGATTAAGTTTCCTTGTACCACAATCTATAATGGTTCTAAAAAAACTAAAAATTAAAATATTATATTTATAATTGTAATATATTTTTGGATATCTGGATATTAGAGATTCATATACTATTTATGTGAACCAAACCATCCATGAAAAAGAATGCATGAGAAAATTATGTGGTTAACTCCAAAAATAGAAATAATTAAATTTCATTACAGAATATGTGGTAAGTTATAATAAGATGAACATATAAGATATTATAAAAAAAATCGTTACTAAATAAATTAATATCATGTTTAAAATTATTATAGTAGAGGTTAAGAAACCTTAAAATAATGGGAAGTGCGTGGTTAGATACTTCTTCTCAATTTACACACCATTGAAAAAAAAATTACGATGAACCAATTCATCTTTATATTTTTAATATACAACCTAAATTTTTCTTAAAAAAATATTTTCTTTTTATTCAGGATTTTTAATGTTTCAATTTGTATTTATTATTACAATGGGTTATAGTTTATATTTTACCAAATAAATGTAATAATATATTTTAACATATCACATTTTTGGTGTTACTTCTTTTTCATTGATTGAATAATATAATTTATACTTAATAATAACAACTAATTTTCATATCCACTATATATTTGATTATCTTCAATTTTAATTTCAAATATTCCTCTGATTAATACTTAAATGATGTAAATAAATCATTAAATAAACAATAATTTTATTTTTCGTTTAATCATATATATTTTTCTTCCATGTTATTGTATTTAACGATTATCTTAAAAGATTCCCTATATTTAATAAAATGATATATTAATGAAATTTATACCATATCTTTCTTTTAATTATGGTTTGAAATTATTCCTTATATGTTTTTCCAAATTTGGTGTTTTTTTCTTTAATTATAATTATAATAATATGTTTTTGGACATATATGGTGATCACAAAATCCCATTCCACCATAACCATCATACAAAATTTAGTTTGGTTTATACTTTTCAAAAGGATTTAAGAATAATAAAATTTTCTGGATGATTATTTTAATATTTAACTTATATTACATAAATTCTCCAATGGAACTTATTTTGTTAAAAAATAATTACTCAATGTGAATAAGTTGTAATATCTTATATATTATTAATTTTATGGTCATTATTTTCATTATATAAACTCAATTTATTTTGATCACTACACAATAATGTTTGAAAAAATATCCATATTAAATATCATGTATATGATTATTTTATAAACATTTTGTTATTCTACATACAATTTCCTACATTTATTGTTATTTTAATGATGCAAGAAATATTTATATTCAATAATCTTTATTTTATATGGATATTTATTGATTAGGAATATTGTTCAAAAATTATATCATTCATTTGTTATCTGAATATTGAATTGAGAATGAAGGATGGGTGGGTATAGAAATTATATATCTCTTCTTCGAATCGACATGTCAGGTGATTCAAATCATTTGGCCAAATAAAATGTTTTTTCGTTCTATAATTACCAATCAGTTAAATAGTTTTTGAAATGAAATGATGGGATAGTTATCATGATTTTTGTGATCATGATTCCAAATATAAATAATTTATATCATTGATATATTTTTATTAATAAGAATGATATTTTTTTCCTGATATTGTTGATTGATTCATTTAATGAAAATCAAATTAATTAAATAGTATGGGCTTCCCGTAAATAAACTACAAATTATTATTATGATTTATTTACCAAAGTTAGTTTCTATAATACATAAACCTTATTTATAATTTTATACCACCCTAATTTTTTTACATTACATAGTATATGATTAAGAATTCATTGAATGAGTTTCAATGACACTCTTCACTTTATTTTATTATTTTTTATAATCTACACCTAATATGAAATGTGTTTTATATATGTTTCTATTTTTCAAAAACTACTAAATAGATTATTAATATGGTATTAGAAACCTTTTATCTATTCCAATTTAAGAACGTAAACACTTAATTTGGGATACAACTATCCTGTTTGTTATAGTTTCTATTAAAGAATGTTTTGTAGAACCATTGGGAATTAGATTAAGGAAAACATAGATTAAGGAAAACAAATATATAATTGAAAATGATGATAAGTGTTGCAGAACATCATATTGTTTTTCAAGGATGTTATTATTACGTTTGTCAATGAATTTTCATCCCTATATATATATATATTGTTAATGTGGACATGGTAATGAATCACATGTACCTATGGATAATAACTCCAAAAAGTGCACATTTGTATTTCACTAAATTAGAACCTTGTAGATAATATCATGCCTTTAAATTCTCATACATTGATTGTCCCTGGAGGTATTATTTGAATATTTCTTATTATATTTATGAACAATAATTTTATATATGAAAAAAATTATTATTTATTGATATTAAAAAATAAACTATGTTTATGATTCCCAGATAAAGAAAACATAATTCTTCAATTTATATAATATGTTACACAATATTTAGAATCATACATTATTATTTAAGCTTCATAATTTATTGATCAAATATATTATATTCCATTGACTAGATATGGTACTGGGTGAAGGAAGGGTATCAATACTCCTGGAAAATATAGATATATCCCTGCAGACCAAGATAGTATATTTGGTATTCAATCTTGGAATATCATAACTATATTTGGGTAGATGACCAAGGTAAATTTTATTAAACATACCAAAATAGAAAACCATTTTGTTATACTACATGATTCTAGTATTTTGATTGTTTCATGCGATATAATCCCCCATCATTTTGTTAGACTATTAATCCGATGGTAGACGTGGAATACATTAGGAATGATTAAAATATATTTCTAGCATTAAGATGTCATGAAAAAGAAAACTTTTATACTATCATTATATTGTTCCTGGTGAGATAAAAATAAATAGTGGTTACAAAATTAGAATTTTAGGGTGGAATAAGAAATTAAAATCATTGAATGGAGATCTTTTAAGAAACATCCTAAAATATTTCCCCACCAGAAACATATTGGAATAAAGTTAAAGTTCATATGATTAATAAAACATTTAACAAAATGTATTGTGGTGTATGATTCCACATTTACAAGACTACCCAAATCCTATTTTAATAACATTATCAATATAGAATTCAACATATACCATTTCATTTATGGTCTAAATCCATGTATCCAAAGTGTTAATGATTCTCAAAAATATTTGTCATAAGATAAAACCATTCTATACACCATGTGAATAGAGATTAAATTTTCAATATCCTAGATATTCATTTAGTATCCAGGGAAGATTATTTCTAGTAAACAATAAGAAAAAGGGAACACATATAAGGGGGAGAAGAAACATAATCAATTTTCATCAAGTGAGAATTTGGGGAAGAAACATGATGGAAAATTTGTGAAGGGAATCAGAGTTTTTTAAAGGTGTGACAATACATATATATGATTTTAAGAGAATGCTTAAAATCATGGGTCTCATGGATAATGAATGAAAGGGGAAGAAATAAATTGAAAATGTCCATTTTTTTAATATTGGTAAATGGGGAATTATTTTCATAAATACCCCTACTGTAATGGGATCATAAAAATATAATAGGTTTAGGGGATATAGAAAACATTATGTGATCATATAATCAAATGTGGTTATACAAAATGATGTTGTGCTTGATTCCTTATTCATTGGTCAATATTATTTTCATTTCATAATTTTGTTATTTATCTTCACTCACTTTTAAATATTCCATATTTTCAAATAAATTTTGATATTTTCCTAGAAACCAAATAAGGATCTTTTCATTAAAAACACATATTTTAAGTATCCCTACAACAAGGATGTCTAATAGAATTTCCAATTATGAAATATTAATGTTATCTATTTGATTATATTATGATCATATAAATGGTTGAATTCCATATAATCATTAGTACAAATATTACATCAAAATATTATTCAAAAAATTCCAACATCGGGAAAAAAGTTACCATTTGTGATTATGTTGTTGTATTTCATATCATTAGTGGGGTGACATCGTAATTTGAGTCATGTCTATAACCACCAGAGTATCTCTTATAAAATATATTCTTATTGAAGAATATAATATAAAATCCATTTATAGAAAATGAAATCACCAAATTCAGTACATATATATAGTATAGAAATAGATTTATATATTAACAATGGAATTACTGGGATATCCACCAGACCTTGAGGTTATGTTTTCATTTAATTTAATCCCTAATGAAATGACTATATCAAATGAAACCTATAGAATGTCCACTATAAAATCAATAGAGTTTAATAAATAACTATAGGAGTAATGTGATATGATATTTATCCTCTTTATTGTTTCACCTTGAGGATACCTTTTTCCTTTAATTAAGAGGAATGATGGATCCATATGGATAATTATTAAATATTTGGAAATAAATGATATTATTATATGAAAAAATATCATTTACATATCATTGAGGAATTATGTCAAAAGATTCATGGAGGTTAATTATTTACAAATGTTAACAATATTTTGGATATCATAAATTATAATTAACATAATAAGATAAATTGAATACACAATTTTAATCGTGAATTGGACACTAAGAGTTTTAAATAATGTTATTTGAATTGAAAAATAAACATCATGTTTTTATTGATAATATTAATAGTTTATTCAAGTAATATATTTATAAATTTATTATATTATTATCTGGTGATGCATATTTTTGTATTAAAAAAGATATTAAGACCATGAGAATCACATTAAGATCATTCATGAGGATCATAGATGAATGAATACATATTAAAATTTTAACTTGATGGAATTTTATATTTTCATATGTTTATTTATATGGCCATGTTATATACATGTATAGAATTTAATTGATCATATTATGAAAAACAAATTAGAATTGTCTAAAAAATATACATAATTGAGGTATGTAGTTTCATTGATTTGTTGGTCACTATAAAATATTTTTCTGAATTTTTCTTAATTGGAAAACCCATCAACTAAGATTACATGTAGTGTGATTGTGTTCATATAGATAATTGAACATGAATAATGTATTGAATAATTGAATAAGAGACTGGTCAATTATCTAATTTTGACTCTATCATCAGAAACTGATGAATTTGTTATAAATATTGATGCATTAAAAAATAAACTAAATTATTTCTCTAAAAAAATGATAATGTTATTTCATATGGATAATTATTGTTAAATAATAATTAATAAAACTACCGAACCCAACATCTTCATTTTTTAAACATAATCATTTTAAAAATTAAATAGATACATAATATCTATTCTAAAATACGTGAGATATAAACAGACCATAAGTTCCTTATATACATATTCTGATAGAAAGGGTCCAATCTATGAAAATGGTGATGGGTCTAGAAACTCAATGACTATGATTTCTCAATAAACAACCACCAAAGATTTTCAAAAAAGTTGTTTGATGAATTAACCAAGAAAGATTAAGTATTTATTAATCTTAAAGAATATATTGATTAATCATATGTATATGGATATTGTAAATATGGATTTGAAAGTTAATAATGAAGGGGAGAAAATATTCCTTGTTCAAATGATTGTGAAATCATTATTATTGGAAAATGGAATAGGATCCCAATATGATGAAGAGATTTTTTTAGAACAATAACTCCATGAATAATGGTAATCTTGGTGAATTTGTAATTGAATTTAGTGTTTTGAAACAGAGAATTACACTATGTTTTGCATCTATACATGGGATAAAAATGTCATTTTTTCTGTGATTATCATATCATTAATTTTCCTGTACACCATAATATCTCTAGAATTTATAATAATTTTAAGTGAATATTTTTTATTAAATAGAATAGTGTTTTTAATTAATGATTATGAGTTGAGATGAAATATTTTATAATAGGTGAAGGATGTATGTAAATATCATATAAGAGTCATGATACATATTTATATACCTATATGGATAACAGAATAAATTTCTATTTACATTATCTCTCAATTACTAAATATACTTAAAATGAGTTATATAACACAAATTATATTTGATTGTCGAACCAAATAGGCACCTTTACATTCTATAATAGTGTATTTATATCGTGAGAATCTTGAACTAATCTATATAAATTATTTTTTAAGATGTAATGTAACACCACTATCAACTATGTATGATCTTGATCTATGATTAACATCTAAATTCTAGAAGTTCACTTTAAAGGATCTTTATAATAAGATTCATTTGGACACCACTTACCATCCTTATATTTATAGAATATTTTAAAGGATGATTAAAAAATTGGAAGAGATGTTGAGGTCATGATAAAATGGCTTACATGGTAAATGGGATTATTATTTTATATTGGTAGAGATTTGTATAAAGATATTTTCTATTCAAGTATTAAAATTTATCTTTATTTATAATTAAACGAAATGATATTCCATAATATTACATATTGGGATGATGTCTATGAAGGTAACCATGTATCCCAAAATCATTTTTAGTAGAGAATTTCCAACATAATCACTATTTAGTCTCATATTATTGTTTCTCAGTGATGCAAAAAAATCATACCGACAACTAGATAAATGATTTCAATTTAAATTTGAAGGTCATTTTTTCATGAATGTGTATCCATGGAATGGAGTTATAAGGTTCGATATGATTTTAAAAATATGCCACATTTACATATAACAAGATAACATTTTAGAACAGAATGGATCTTTGGAATATCAATTAGAGATTCAACCAATCCTTTATAGATACTTGTTATGTTTCATATATAATTGTAAATAAAGTACATGGTAATCCCAATTCACATTCCTACCTATAATGAAATTTATTTTTAACATGATCTACCTTGTTTTGAAGAACATATCTATATTAGTGACACTATATAGAAAAAATAGGTGAAATATATGACATAACTGATAAATTTATATAGGACAAATCATATAATGTAGAAATAAACATTGAAAACATAGAATGTTCATAAGAAGAACAACCAAAAACTCATGAAAATTTAATGTCCTTGATAATTTTGGGGATGAATTTTTTTCAAGAGGGGAGAATGTATCATGAGAGACCTAATTGTAGTAATTTATAGTTATATTTAAACAAAATTATAATAAAATTCATATTTCAATGTTTCATGGTAAAAAAATTAAATTTTCATAGGATGAATATTTATTTTTAACTGACTTGTTGAATATAATGTTGTAATGTTTTTCCCAATTTTCCCTCAAAAATACTCTTTTATTAATAATTGAAAATCTCACAACCATCTATTCCACATTATATATACAATAGTGTATTATAATATGTGTAATTAACATTTTAATGGCCATAAATTTAATATAATTATTGATATGATCATTTTTAGGTAAGATTTTTTATTCTATGGAAAACTTTTTAAAAAAAATTATTTAAAAATTTATAATATCTATTAATTTTAATTTTGAAAAATAATAATTTTTTTGACTTATTTAATGGAATTTAAAAATTACATATCTAAATATATTAATTTAATTCCATCTACAGCTGAATACTAATCATATAGTTAAAATAATATTATCATATTCTTGAAAAATTCAATTTAAAAAAAAACAATTTTTGAATATATTTTATAAAACATTATAAACTAAATTATTGTATTATGGTATTTATAATTTGATAAAATGGATTCCATATTTTTATTTATCATAATTATCATCATGTAAAATTTTCATATTAATTTTTAGTCATAAGAAAATCAAGAACTGTAAAAATTAATTACTATAGTGAGGGTAAAAACAAGGGTTTTCCAATAAATGTGCTTGTGTATAGATTAATTTTCAACCTAGATATATTTTTTCTTTAAAATGTTATATTTTATATTTATAATCATCAGATAAACACAATTTAATAACACCCAATTTATATTAGTCTTAATATATAAATAACTGATGTAAACAATTAGTTACTATTATGAAACCCAAAATTGTAAAATTCAGTAACCATTGATGCAATGCAAATAAAATATAAAAGACATGAATAATTACAGTGGTGGGGGTTTTGATGAACCACATCATCCATACAAAAAAATTTATATCATTTTCTTACTTTATATTTTTATAATGTCTTCCCATTGAAGAATTATTTTGAGTATTAAGGAAAATATCCCTCCTCCATAATTATAAACGAGCACAGCAACCCTCGCTTCTACACATGTCTCAATAAATATATAGTAACAAATTTATAAAAAATATATATTGAATACATAATTATTCAAATTCTATATCTTATATTCTTCTAAAAATTCTAACCCTACTGTCATTGTTACGAGATCCAAATGTGGTTCGTTACAGCTGAGGAAACATTCTTCAATAAACACTTTATGTTTTTTACTTCCACATTTAACATCACCAATTATATATTATCAATTTCAATATAATAACACCATTAAATTAAATATAAATATATTTAATTATATTTACATAATAAAACGTAAATATCTCTTTCTAAATCAAATGGAAAACAAATCCATCACTCATGTGAAAGGTGGGTGATTGCCTTACGAACCTATGTAATTACTTTTCCATAACAGAAACTCAAATATCGAGATAATGATGGAAGAAATGGATAAATGTTATACTAATTAATGATAAAAATTATATAAAATTAATAAATCATCCATTTTATTATCATTTCACCCATTTAATTAATAATATAATGACTTATTCCTACGTTTGGTATATCATCTCCATGATGCCATGCGATTCATTTTCCATGTCTAGATTTTATAATTGGTTATAAAAATATATAAATTGAGAATGTTTTAAATTTATAAAAGTAATATAATTATGGATATGATGTATCTATATTATATGAAATTAACCATAACATATGTGATAAAATATGCATGAGAAAACAACGTGGTTAACCCTCGAAATAATTATAATTATGAAATATTATTAATGACATGGTCGTAATGTGTTATTTGAAGATCATATACGATATTTAATAGTTTAAATATTTCATTACCACTTTTTTCCCTTTGGTACATACAGTAAGGAAAACACATTCTCAAATAAAAAATTATTTTAGTTATATTTTAATAAGATACATTTTTAATACATGTCCATGTTTTCAATTTTTTACAAAGTCCCTTTTTAAATAAAATGAATTATTGAGGAAATATTATGTTATACATGGATTTATAAATAATAATTAAAATGATTATTTTTAATATTTTTTAAATTTCTCTAATTTAATTCATTTCAAAATATAAAAAAGAATATCATAAAACATATACTATTATAAGATACTTTTTGGCATTTATGTAATGTTTATGAAATTTAACATCCTCAACATGTTTTAAATTTTTTAAATATGATAAATAATTTTCAAAAGAATATATTAATATTTTACATCAATTAAATTTATTATTTCCTGTTGAATTATTTTTTACAAAATCAAAATTCTAGATTAAGTGATTGTTTTCAGGTTTAACTTATTAAATATTCCATCATTATATTCGACTAAAACATTCACATCCTTGTTATATTGTTTTATTATATTACCCTTACATTCCTAAATTATTTATCAAGTAAGTTCTAAATTCATAAATCATATGTGATTTATAAATAATATGTTTTAAATTAAAATTTACAAGAATTGTTAATGAAATATTAATAGTGTGTATACTTTTTTCAATACATATTGTTTACTGATAACACATATTTTTTCGAAATTAAATCCATGGTTTTATATATGGGGAATGCATTGGACAAGTATTCATAGGTTTGAAACAAATTTATATAGCCCCTCTATGCATGTAATGGTCTCATTAGACAAAACATTTGGCCACATTACCTATCCATAAATTAAATAATATTGGCCCATAGATGTTGATGTATAGATATCCAGATGTCTAAGATCATGCAAAAATAATACTTATTTCCATTAGTTAGAAAATATTTATTATTATTTTTTATTATTTTATTATTGATATTATTCATGGATGTAATTCATGATCAAGTTCTAAATTAAATAGAATTTTTTTCTGTTATTTACATTGCTATATTTATTATTCCTTGTTTACACATGCTATACTCTACTATACATAACCCTTACATAGAATTTCATAACACCCTTATATTTTCATTTTCATTGATATGTAGATGAAAAATTTGAAGGAGTTTAAAGAAAAAAGAGAAGTTATTTTTTGTTTCCTTAATGTAATCGAAATGTAAATGGATGTCATGTATGAATATTGTTTTAAAGACAACTAAAATGATCAGTCTATCAGGATTACAACACTTATATTTATTCTAATTAAATCATGTAGTCCCCTGGTCTGGGTTACTAGAATCATGGTTTTTAAAATGAGGTATTGCATCCCAATGACCCAAATTTAAAGAGATGATATATATGAGGAAAATGTACCTTCACTTGTTTCACTAAAATTCATGATCTTACAATATCCATCAAAGATTCCATTGGAATAATTTTTGAATGTGTTACAAGTTATTATAATGAGTAGTTTGTAGCTAATTATGGACTACAAAATCATTGATGTGTTATTGACCTTTTTTCCTATTGTTCCTTCATTAAGCTAATAACATTATATATTTACATAAGGCTAAAATACTAGAATCAAAAAATGAAATTGATCTCATATTTTGGTTTTTAGATTCATTTGTGATCCTTAAATCTTATTACATTTATTAATATAACATTTCTATTTCATTCGACGATTTGAATATGTATTGAAAATATGTCATAAATGATATGAATGAATGTAACAACATCTTTTTCAAACATGCTAAAACATTACAACAAATGAGAAATAAACCATTTTTAACAAAGTAAATAATATTATATTTTATGGATGGATACATCCATTAAAATCCCACGATATAAAATAATTAAATAAATAGAAAATCATAATATCATAAAATGCTATGAGATCGACATGATCTTCTTCACACTTTAGAATCTCCAATAGTATAAAAATAAATAAAATGGAAAATAATATCATCAATGGACAAATAATATTGGAAAATATGAAATGGAAACGGATGATAAGTGTGATTCAAGTGGTATGGATATAATATTATAAAAAGTAATAGGGGTTTTAGAGTAATTTTTTATAGTTCATGGTCATTGTACGTATAATAAATGAAAATATAGTTGTTAAAAATATAATTAATATGTGTAAGTCTATTGGATATTAATTTATCTAATATTCATATAGAAAATTTTTATTTTCATATAAATATTTAATAGAATATAAATCAAAAAAATAAATATATAATATAATATAATATTTTAATTAAATATTTAATTTTTTAAAAAAAATTTATTAGTTACATATAATTATTAGTGTATAATATTATATATTAATAAAATTATTCAAAATAATTTAAAATTAATTAATTTATAATTTTTTGAATGTCTATAAATAATGGTATTTTTTATGATTATTTAATATTAATTAATATTTCTCTAAAAACCTATTTTTATTTTTTGTGTATTTTAAATTAATTAAATCAAATGATTTTATTTTAATATATAGACAATTTAAAAGAAAAAAAATAAAATTCATTATAATTTTATTTCATTGAATGTAATAATAGTAAAATAATTTTATGGTTAAAATAAATTTTTTCTGAAAATACAGTTTAAAAAAATATTCTAATAAATTTGAATAACACATAATAATTTATTTTAATAAATTGGTATCATTATTTTAAATCATTCTATCTATGTGTGGTAACACATTAATTTAAATTTTTATCATAATAATAAGTAACCATAATAGATATTAGTTATTATGACAAAAATGTTGCTTTTTAAAAGCATTATTTTCATAAAAATTCACCAATTTGTAAATTAATTAATTAAACTCATTTTTATAAAAATAATATCATGTTTATAATTTTATGAAAATATATAAATACAATTTTTTTTAATAAATTATGATAAATAAGAGTAAAAATCAATAAATATATAAAAAATATATCTCATTATATAAAATTGTTTTTCTAAATATTTTGTTTTAATTTAAAACATCCAATTTTTAAAAAAATAAATAAAATTATATAGAGTCTAAATTCCGATTTATTGTCTATAAATTAGGTTGTAGTAGACATCATATATTTATAGTAAAAACATTCCTTGATAAAAAAATTTATAAATTTTAATAAGGAAAAAAATAGTTAATTTAATTTTATTCGGACTATTTTAAATCAAAATGAAATATTATTATTACAAAAGACCATTTTATTGTTGAAATTTTAACCAAACTAGTCTTAATATGTTTTCTTGACTTATAAGACTTAACACCAATGTCATTATTTCTTCACCCCTCACATAACAATACTTTCCATCAAAACATCTCTTTATTTCTGTTTTAAAAGGAGATCATTTCAACTATCGAGAAGATAGAGTTATCCTTAACATATACATTTACCATTTTCAAATTTTTACCTATTATAGTATCCAATTCCATGATTTGCATCCCTTTATGAAATGAATGTGTCCTATGTCTTCTGTTAATGTTGGGATTTTTAAGAGAATATTCAGGACCTCAAGGTCAGTATTATCCACTACATAACCTATTATTATATGTATATATATATATCTCATCTATACTCCTCCAAACCTATCATAAATATAATTATATAATGATTTCAAAATCATTAACACACTAAAATGGTTTTTTTTCTAAAATAACCTTTATCATGCTTCTTTCATCAACTATGAAACATAAATGTTACTCATGTTAAGGAAACATGGTCATTTATACATATATATGACATCCTTTTGGATTAATATTACTTATATATCATATGAATAAATACATGAGTACAATAATTCTTTATCCTCTTAGTATATAATATATATAATCAATCTATTATATAAATTATTTGCAACATCTCTAACAATGTTCTCATCACTTGATACACTCATTGGGTATTCCATAAACATAATTTTATTTTATAAAAATTGGAATATATTGATAAGAAATGGTGAGCGTTGATTCTTGGTATGGGTAAACAAAATATATATCCATATATTAAAATACAAATTAATGATATATGCTCAACTATATCATAAAATGTTCATAAATTAATAGATTCTAACACTTTTCTTTAAATATCATAAATAATGAATCATGGAATAATGATTTATAAATCATTTAACATAGGTAATTTTTATACAATAATCCATAATCAAACATGATACATGTAGATATATCATAATAAAATGTCATATGATTGTTTCATATAAATAAGAATATAAAATAATTTTAATACTCAAGGATCATCAACAAGACTATTACAATGGATTGTGTTCACTCCCCATTTTATTATTTCATTAGTCATGATTAACTCCAGATATAGTCATAGTGGAAAATCCATCTATTAAACTATATTTCTTCCCTATTTTAGTATTTTAATCTCTTAAAATATTTTTATTTGACCAATACATTAGAAGGATATATAATTATTTGTCCACTTGGCACATAATTATAACCATGCATATGTGCTCCATAAGATCACAAATCATTCATCAATTCATTAAAACCAATCATTTTATTGGAAATTGTTTCACAATCATTGAATCTGTTCATCATAACATAACTTCTTGGAAAATAAGTGAGTTCCACAAATACTTAATCATAACACAATATACCCATGGGAATAAAATTAGTTTAATATAATTATCATATGATCATCATAATTTTCAGTCATTAAAAAATTATGATCTAATCATATCATTATATCCTTTGTCAAACATAAAAATCCTTAAAATAAATTCACGTAGAAGAAAACTACAATTTAAAATTATTAAAACATTCTTTGAAAACAATATAAACATAACCATTTATTTTTATAAAATTTAATATAAAAAATTCATAAATATTAAGAAATAGATTTTATTTGAAAATAATCAAGAAAATATGCTTATAAAATAATACAAGTTAATGACAAAACATATTTATCAAAGAAGACAATTTAAGATGATAAAATCTTTCCTCAAGTCTTTATTTTATTTCGCTGTATCCAAATTAACTATATAAAAATTATTTTTAATTATAAATATATTAAAGAACCATTTTAGTACATTACATAATTTATATTGAAAAATTATAAATTAAAATTTTCATTTTTTATAGTTTCTTCGTTAAATGATCAATTGGTTGAAAGCATGTATATTTTTAATGTGGGTTTTTATGATGGTTCTGGTACATTCACAATGGTCCTGGATTAATCTAATATAGAATGATAATCATGTAATTATTATTATTTTTAACCATTAAATGATATATTATAATCATTCATTTAATGTGGTGACAAAAAATGAATGTGTCACTCCATGGATATGTTAGCGTATATGGAAAAATGAGTTATATTTCCACTTCATGATAGATGAATCCTTAAAACCAAAATAAATTATCATTTTTAGAATAATTATAATTTCATTAATATAATTTTTAGCTATAAAATCAACATTTATTACTATCCATTTAAATAATAAATGAAAAAGGAAACATATTTCTTTCTCGTGGTTGTTGTCGACCAGAAAACACAATAGATTTTATCATTTTCCAATTGTTAGAATGATGAGAAGTTGGAAAATATTATATAATAATCGATGTCTAGTTTCGAATAAATATAATATAATCACATTAATTAACCATAAAAACCAACCATGAATGTTGGTGCTAAAAATTAATCATATCAGTAAATGGAGGTGGTAGTCTACATGTTTGCACAATTGATGCACTCCTTTACTAATTCATGGCAGGGAGGTGCAAAGTGGGATTAACATAATAATATTAATATATCAGTATATTTATGAAATTGGATTTAAAACATTAGTATAGAGATAATATATTTATAGGATGTGTAATAATTGATAATATTTCAAAGTTTCAAGTAAGATTTTTAAATCATCTTGGTGTGACCCCCTATGCCTAACATCATAAGATATAATAGGATACTAATTGGGTATGTAAGAAAGATATAGATCTATGATATTAAATATATTATTTATTAGGGACGTGATTTGGTAATATAATGTTCTCAAACATTATGAATAACAACAATGTGTTTGTACAAATTTATAAATGAGGGAAATGATATATTAGGAAATAATTAATATATTTAAATATAATATACATAATTATACTATAAATTATAACAAATTGATATAATTTTGAATATTGTAAATGATTAGATTTTATTCTATTCAACCAATAATTTTTAATCGTAACATGGTTTCAATTAAACGTCATATTAATGTTTAAAACCTTCTTAAATCATTTTAACGTTAACTATTGTGGTGTAGATTTTGGATTATAAGAGTCATAAATATATTTATTCATTGAAACGGTTTTCAATAATGGTCCTTGTATGAAATTATGTACAATTTAGTCACACATCTCTAGTTTTGTTATTTTTTATATTTTTATCTCATTTAATAAAATATTTATTAACATTAAATATCAGTGACGTAATTTCTAATATTGTTCATTTTATTTGTCATAACGTTCATCAAGAATCAACAGACATTTAATATGAAAACAATTAACTAAATATTTAAATTATAATTACATATTAAATTATTTAATTATAAAAATTCATCAAACACATAAAATTTTAAACCATTTACCTTGATTATTGTACTTCTTGTACAACCAATGTATCAGCCTCACATAAGATATTAGGATAACTATTTCCACACTAAAAAATTAATAAAATAATATCATAAAAATAAATTACTTATTTCCATTATAACATTTAATATTATTTAATAAATTATTTTTATCCATATTACAACATGTAGAATAAATAAAACATGAATGTTTAATTTTTAATTTTCATTTCATTAAAATAATTTATAAGTTATATTGTAAGTAATTATGAAAAAAGTTTCTATATTTTCAGGTTAGGATATATTTTATTTAAAAAAATAACCTAGTTTGATAATGTTAAGTTTTATTATTATGTTTTGTCCATATATCATTATTTTAAATCATTTTAAACATTTTACCCTTACTGAGCCTACAATTATTTACCGATAATATGATTCATATGGAAAAACCTAAAAGGTTTAAATTTTCAAAATTTGAACATATTGATTCTAGATATGGAATCTAATTTTTAGGATTGAATTTCTAGAAGTGGGAGAATTGTTTTTAATATAAATTTCTCAAAAAGGAAAATGTTTGTAGATAAATGTTTTTATGCTTAAAATTTAGCTTATACATATATTAAATATAAAGAAAATAATTATATAATTAGTTGTATTATATATAATTAAATAAGGAATATGTTTATTTTAGATTGGATAAAAATAAAATTGGACTTTAAACGTTTCTTAAGTCATGAAAATTGATTCTTATATTTAAATCAGTATTTTTCTATATTCAATAAAAACTATAATTTTGAAAAATACATAAAATCCACTCTAAGGAAATATTGAAATTATGGCTTCATAAAATTATATTAACTACAAAAACAAAAAATTACTAGAATTAGAATATTGTAATAATAATTTTCATTTACATAATCCAATAAACACCATTTTTGATGAAATTTTTTTTTAATGCATAATTGAAATTTCAAATAATTGAATATGTATTTATAATAAATGTATAACTTATCATTAAAAACTTTCTTGTAATTTATTTCACTTAAACAATTCTAATCGATAATTAGGTGAGCCTTTGGACTTTAGAAAATAGATAGTATTTTCCAAGCAAGATGACCTAATGTTCGTGGATGTATTACTGGTTGTATTAAGAGAGTTCATGTATAAATTTGTTAATAGTTTTGTTGGGTTCTCCCTATGTTCAGTGCATACCAAAGGTGTAATGGGGTTTTCTATAACAATCTTTATATTTAAATATTTTCATTACATTTAAAAGTTGTGTAATTGGAGTACACAACATGATGCGGTTTCCAAGATCATGTTGGGAGCTATGTACACAACATAGTGGAATACACACAATGTAAGGTTTATATGTCGTGGAATTTTACAAGATCAGTGTCTAATAAAAATGATATGGGGTTTTTTTAGGTATGAGTCCTAAGGATTACATGACATGTAATTGGATTACACGCAATGTGAATTTTACAAACAATGTTTTTAGGGTTTTCTCAACTGATATGTGGATTCATTCTTCTATAGCTCTCTCCTATATTGATCTAAGCCTTCGCATTGGTTATTTCTATAGCCTCAACTTGATCGGTATGAATTATTTCAATGATTAACCACCATTTTGGTTAGTTTTCTACTTTTTGGGTGAGTGATCCATTACTCTTCATGGTTTTCTTTTAACTATTAATGAGTTTTTTTTATTTCGCAAATTTTTTATTGGTCCATTGTAATGTTTCATTTGTTTATCTCCACCATAAATTGAGCGATTTTTTTGTAGGGCGGTTCCTTTATTGGTTTTAGTTCAAAGGGATTGTGTTCTTAAAGGTATGTGTAATATATTTCCTTTTTCCAACCCATTTGGATAAATATAATTCATTATATTATTTTTAGATTCATTCTATGACTTCTGATGAAATTATTTTGTTCTCTTTATTGGTGGATCCCTCCCTGAGCTAGTTTGACATCAAAATTGAGGAATGTTTTTATGTATCAATCCAGTGTTGGGGAATTTCAAGATTATATTATTTTTCTACTTTTTATTAAATGAAATAGAATGATATGGTTGATTTGTTTTTGTGTGTGTGGGGGGAACTAGATTTTAAAAAAGGATTGTCTTCCCATTGTTTTTCCTAAACGAAAATGGGTTTTTTTCAATGATTTGTGAAATTTTTTTCAAATCATAACATGATGATATGATATTACGATCTAGAATAGAAAATTCTATAACATGGAAACCATGGGTATATAGGTTGACTGTCTTGTCAACGGTATCATCCACTGTCAGGTGGTATTCTCATGGGCCATTCTTATTCGAATATGACATGTTGTTTATGGGACATAGTAGTCATACTAGTGGGGTTTCACATTGTTGGTTATTACTTTTTTCTCCAGACTCTTAGTATTTATAAAGGATTAATGAAAATGTGATATTATATATTTTGGAACATCTTTCCTTCCTATCCTGGACTAGTATGATCCATAGAATGATGTAACTTGTGGTTCTTCTTTGTTATTCTACTATTTTTTTTACTGCCATTGATTTGTATAACAATTTATGCATGTATTATTTTTACATGAAATAACTGTTAAGATATATTCAAATGAAACTCATTGAAACTAATTTCCTATTTTAATTGGAATATTTCGCAAAATTGAAATTTAATTTTTTATAATTTTTATATAAATTCTATTATAATGTTATTAGGTGTTTTTTTCATTAATGTTGAGTAAGCATCAATTATTGATCACAGAATTTAAATGATGCACCTGGGTGAGACCCTACTAATCTAGTTCACTCACACCCTTCATACTAATTCGACATTGCATAGACCCGCTTATGTTAATCGATGATAGGAGAGGAATGGTGTTATAGCGAGTTAGAAATGTTATCTTATAGTTGAATTTTGCGTAATTGATTGTGGGAGGGGATTTTTTCTACATTATCACATGGGGATGTGAGATCCACCAATGAAGGAGAGAGCACGAGCGCTTCTCTTTGAATCTGGCGATGGAGAATCCTTTCTTTTTCAGCCTTTTTTTGATTTATTCAATGGAATCGTTCAACCATGAATAAGAATTTCCCTTCCAAGATGGCCGAGGTTACTTGAAGAAATCGATGAATGATTTGGATTCTCAAGAACCCTCATTTCCGAAGAAGTAACTATTTTCATTTTCATAAGTACTCTCTAGCTCCACAGATCAAACCAATGTTTAATCACATACATACTCCAATGTAATGCGACTCAAACAATGGGGGGTTTTCCATATTGGAATATACATAGGCCATACAACAAAGAATCTACTTCTGTAAGTTCTTGATCCATGGATGTGTTATATATTCAAAAGGTAGATAGGAACGTGTCTTATGTTTATTTCTAGAAAAGAATCTCTCATTCATGTGGTAGTCATGATTGGAGGTTAATTCCTTTCTGGAGAAATTTTTTCCATATCATTCTTCAATCCATAGATGATTTGACCTCTATATGGGACACTATAAATGTGGAATTGAAACCTATATTTCTAAAACTCTATGAATTGGATTTCAATTTTAATCCCTTTATCCCCAGCCAATATAATTCCTACATATGGGTATCGTTGCTTCCGCTGAATTCAGTATACTAGAACCAAAACATACTGAACAACCTCAGATCTCACATTAGTACACTAATCATAGGATTAGAGGACTACGGTGAGAGAACGTGGATTCATTTCTTAGATACATGTTGATGTAAATCTAGAAATCATTTGAACGGAGAGTATATCATTCCTTACTAATGGTAATTTATATGAAGTATGGGGTGGAGTATGAGAGTGTTACTCCCATATGTAAGGTATTAACAATGGTTTGTCACTTAGTTTCAAACATATGAGTGCTTAAAAAAAGTTTTTGTTCCCAAATACCCGGAGTGGACAGATGCTAATATGAACAGAAGATCCCAAAATGTGTTTTTCAAAAAGAAGTGAGTCATAAGGGATCAGAATGGACCATCACACATTCCTATGAAGACTTAACCAGATCCTAACCAAGTATATTCTCATAAAAACATTCAACATGGTATATCCACTTCTATGAAACAAACATGGGTAGGAATGGAGGAGGAGGAATATACTAAAAATGATTCCACTCATGGGACCCATCCCTTGGTGGTCCATGCAATTAATTCTCCTGATGAATAGGGAATAAAGGAAGATGATGATATATGTTTTTTTTGTATCCAATGACATTTAGAATATGTTCTTTTATCTTCCACACAAAATTAAGGAACAATACATTCATATGGAATTATCTAATGAAGTTAGTGATTTTATCTGCTCAATGAGTTAGAGATTCCACAATTGAAGACCCTCTTAAAATACCTTAATCCTACCAGACATCCCTAATCATGTTAGCATTAATATTACTACTGGCCAGACCCACACTATGGATTGTTTTGTATTTTCTGAGAAGATCTCACCAAATGTGATGATTTCTAGAAGGGATCTCAGCCCAATAGTGGAACATTTCCAAATTAGCCCGCGAACCCCTTCTAATTTCCAAGAAATTCTCCACATCACATGGCGGATTCAGGGATCTGTTTGTTCCAACACAATGGAACCGGATGAAACTACTAGAATACATAAGGGAATCCCTAATCATAATGATTGTAAGATAAAGTCCAATGCCACTAGCAATTCCTTAAATCAAGAAACCTGAGAAGAACTGGTTAACCCTGGTCTGTCTACCAAATAGAAGTGTTTTTTACCCACAACATCTCCTATAAGTGACTTTCTATCTCTTATAACAAATAAAAGTATGTAAAACCACATAAAAATCATTGTAAAAACCCATGAGGGGTCCAAACCGTAGCCATAATTTTAAATAACGATTATGTTTTGTAATATCATGGTTTTGAAAAATATGGAATCATATAGATTTGTTCATTGATTTATCCAGTAATAGAAACATAACTTTATAGGTCTCTCTAAACCTAAACAAATATTCTACTCTATTAATTCATAAATGGAGAGTTTTGGGTTTCCCCTAATTCATACTAATTGGTAATCAATAAATGTATAGAGTCTATAGATTTTGACCCTTAATTATATATACAACACCACCATGGTTATATCATGTGATCAACATGTCACTTGTTTCTTCAGCTACCTCAGTTCCCATTTACCGGTTCCTTCATTAATTCTAATAACATTTATCAGGATGACATGAATCAGTGGATGGATATAGAATCTCTCAAATATATCATATCTATTACTTGGTTATTTTTTAGAGGAATCTAAGAAATTTTTAATCATGATTAGTTAATGGGAGCCAAAAACTACTCAATCTCCTACAAGGTGTTTAGATTATGCATTAGTTATGATGACTTCATTGAGGTTAATTTAGTTGGTTCCAATTACAATTGGTATTGTAATCACCAAAATAGTTTTGTGGCTATCAATATTGACATGGATTTTGTCAATGGAGCCTCTCTAGACACATGGGTTACCATATCATGCTCAAACCTCTCTAATATCATCTCTGAAAACCTCCCAATATTTGTTGATATTAATTAGAATGATCCCAAACCCCCTTTTCCTTTTAGGTTAAACATGCCTAGGGTCTCTCATCATGAATGTATGACCATTGTTTAATGTAATTGATGTTATATTAATGCTTTAGATAATGAATTTTCCTTTATCTCCAAACTCCAAATTCTAAAGCAGAATATAAACATGTGGAGAACCTATCATTTTAGATCCCGTGACACTGATATTTGTTCTCTTGAAGATTATTCTCAAAAGGTTTAAGATCTCAATAACAGTAGTGACTTCTATGATGGGATTTCAGTGAATGATGAGTAGTTATAAAAACATAATTATATTCTTAATAAGAAATATGCCTTTCGTAAAGGGATTCCTTTAGAGCCAAGTGGTTAATAGATGGTGACAAAAACTCGAAATTCTTCAACTCACTTTGATGATTAAGGAAAATATCTAAGAAAAATTCGCTAATTAATAATGGAGGTTGCCTCATCGGCTGTATATTGGGTCTATTAGATAATTCCACATACTATATTAAGGATCTATTTAATGTCCCCCACTCAACTATTGACCCTATGGATGGTGTTATTCCTATAGTAGTGAACCATGAGGACAATTCCATTTTTTCAATTTTTCCACATGATCCAGATATTAAAGAGGGTGTCTTTAGCCTCAAATATGAGAGATTACCTTGTCCAAAAGACTTTAGTGACATCTTCATTAAAATATATTGGGTTATCATTCATGTCGATGTTTGCAGGTTAGTCATTAATTTTTTCAGAGGTGGATTTATTCCTCATGATGTGAGTTCTTAGATTCTTACCCTTATTCGGAAAGTGTAAAATTCCAATAAAATTCATCTTTACACACATGTTTTGTTAGTTAAGACAATATATAAATTCAGTTGAAAAATTCTTTCCATTATTCTTGCCTTCATTGCTTGCAAAATTGTTTGTACAAATCAGTTTAGCCTTATCAAATAGAGACCAATTCCAGACTATCTTATCACTAGCTCAGAGTTTTTTAATATCTTCAATACCCCTAATAGAGGGGGAAATATTTCTCTTAAATTGGAGGTAAATAAATATTTCGATAGAATATATGGGGGTTTAATTTACAAGATCCACAATATGGATGGATTTGATGATGTTTTCATTAACTTGTTCAAAATTATTTTTTGTTATGATCACATTATAGTTCATATAAATGGATCACCTGAATGCTATATTGACAATCAAAGACGTGTGAGGCTAGGTTACCATTAATCATCAATCTCATTTTCTATCACTAATGATTATCTCAGTAGGGATCTTTATATCATGGATGGAAACAGAAAAAATATTTATATTCATGATGGTAGGGTGATTGTAGCTTTTTATAATCTCTTATATGGTGACAACATCAACCACTTCACCAAAGGGGATGAGGGAAATATAAAGAATATAGAGAGATCCCTTTTTCACTGTGAAATGGGTTCTGGGTAGTAGGTTAGTAGGAAAATGTATTTTGTTTACATTGGAAAGAAAATCTATTCTAATTGGAAAAATGATATATTAGAGAATTATGAATTCAAGAAGGGAATATTCTTTTTAAATATTTGGGGGTGACCATGTTTTGTGGGAGACCAAAGGTATGTCACGTATTTGGAATTGTCACCATGATTAAAAGACCACATTCCACATGTAAAGGAAATTCTCTATCAATGGCTAGTAGGGTTTTTCTGGTGATTTCAATAATCACCTCCAAATTTGTATACTCTTTTATGGTATTCAAATGGTTTATTTAATAAATCATGATTATCGACATTTCTATCAAAAAATTCACTTGGAGTTGTAGCATATTAGAATGTAGGTTTGAAATGGTTCCTTAAATTCTTTTTGCAAGCATTATTATGGAGGTGGTTTGGGCATCAAAAAATTAGGGGATTTCAATTATTCATTGGTGACTGCGTTTATTTGGAGGCTTATAAATATGGGATCTAAGGCTATTATTTTTCTTTGAACCTAGATTATTCATATGATCATGTCATGGAAGTTCAATTATTTCAATTCTTCTCAGTGGACCGCCATCAATAATATTTTCTCTAAAATTGATTTTGACCCTTAGTGGCTAGTTTCTAGGAATTCCTCTCTTCAATTTTGGAAATGTACCTAGATTGGGAACAACCCGATTGACTTGGTTCTCAAGGGATATTAAAATATATATTGTTATTTTTCAATCAAATATTTTCATTGAAGTATGGTTAATCTTTCGAATTATATCACATCAATAGTGGATAAATATTTCTAATCTTCTAGTGGTGATTTCTAGGCATGAGAACATACTATAAATGGAATTATCCCCACCAAATGATATTAAAATCAATCTATTTCTATTTAATATGATTTTAAATGTATAGTAAATCAACATATAAAGTTCTTATGGCCATCACAATCAATTCATACATAGAGGTTGGATCACAATTAATACCAACTCATGACTTTATGGAATTCTGATGACTCTCCCTTTCCTCCACTTGTGCTTTGTTCTATTATCATTGGGTAGATGTTGACTATCTATTCCAAATTTGTATAGTGGTGTCAGTAATATAGAGGGTAGTTTCAGTTATTTTTTAATTCTCTATGCATCTAACTAGCTCAATATGTGACTTTATGAATAGTTTCATTTCATTGAGCATGTCACTGCAAATATAGAATTTTTTTATGCTACTATTGAGGAATTCATTTTCCTCGTCTAGAAATCATGGAACAAATCTAGACATGACCTGCATCCATTTCATGTTGGCATAGTTCTTGTAGGCATACTCATGGCTCTTTTGGAAGTAGAAACACTAAGAGGTCTGTTTCTCTCCAACTCAATCCATGATTTACCTACACTCAATCAGATTGGGATAAAAGGTAACTTATGGGTTCCTCGTGGAATAATGGAAGTCATATGGGAGGCCCCTTTTCATGGGTGAATTAATGTTAATTCAGATGGTGCTCTAAGGGGAAACCTGGGTCCCTTTGGTTTTGGTGATATCTATAGGGACCATCATGGAAGTGTTCTGGGATATATTATGGCTCATGTGGTATTTCCTCCACTCTGGATGCAGAAATTCATGGTGTCATTATGGTGATGGAGTAAGTGGAAAAGCTGGGTTAGAACAAGATTTGACATGAATGTGACTCTACAGATATAGTATTTTCTCTTCAAACTAGGTCTTTGTATATTTCATGGATGCTCACAAATCACTATACTAGATGCCTAGATTCCCATTAATCTAGAGATCATTTTTACTCATGCATATAAGGAGGAAGATGTGTTGGCAGATGGGATCTCTAATAAGGGTGTTAATGGTAATGATTATCAGTGGGATGATCATGTGGCAGATGATATCCTTACTTTTTTAGGAGGGATCTTTGTTAATCATCTATTATCATACTTGTGTAAGATTATATTTTTGATAATAAATGGGTCTTTATTTTTTTTGATAGATCTCGATCTTCCATGAAAAACATGGGTATGTTGGAATAGCTTTTCTGTAGTCCTTTGTAGTTGCACTTCTCACTTAGATATTTTTGTCTGCCCATGTTTTTTAGTTGTATCACATCATTTTTTATTTTTTGGTAGTGGTATATATATAATATTTATTCTTTCTTTCGGTATTATGTTAATGTATTATTTGTAGTTACATTATGTTGGGTGAAATTATTTCCTCGGATTCTTTTTGGTTTCCCCGGTTTTATTTTCTCAACCATGGGGATCTAGAATTCCCATCATGTATGCAGTGGATCTGGTCAGGTTCCATATTGAGAAGGAATTCAGTTATGTATCATTTGAAATTGATATCAAACATGTTTTTTCCTCAATAGTCCTTAACATGGGATGATTTATGGAATGTAAATAGGATTGGTGGAACTTTAGAGGTATATTGTGGTTAGATCTGGGAAAAATATTCCCATGATAAGACATGAGTTTCAGTGGGATTTTGGAATTTGTGTCACCTATTTTGAGTAATTTATTTTAATATCAATTTTTTATATGTGTTTTCTATTTTGAAGTAATATTATTTTGTTTTAAAATCATTTCCATTATTCAATGTGCTTAAAAATGCCTCTAAGGCATGTTTTTTTGAGTTCCAATGGTGGGTGCATATGATTCTCCAAGGGAATCCCTTGATAGATCAGAACATTATAATTTCTATGATTCATTCATTTCACAATGTGGCTAAAAATGTTCAATAATTTCAGATCATAGTTGTTGATGTATAATAAGAATATTTATGATAACGAAATCGATCATGGGAGTTATTGAGGCTAATGGGAGATCATGTGTATTTCAAGGATAGTTAGATCCATGTTTTGGTGATGCATGACCTTCCCACCGAAGGATGAAATTATTTTTTTCTTTAGTAGTTGTGCATGAAGACATCCCTTATGTTTTCTGTCTTTCCACTATTTTTGGGGACGTTCTTGTTTTTTCCCAAAATATTTCTCTAGGATTCCTCCAATTAGTGTGGTTGAGTTTATGACTAAAATATTTCAACATACATACACAAATCAATATTTTCACTATTATAATGTTTAGAAACCATCAATACAACCCCTATAATTGTTGGTATAGGCTATAATAATGGTTCATTAAACCATTGGTATGTCTATTCTTGGTATTGGAAATATATAACTCTCTTAGAATAATAGTTAAATTAGACCTATTGGAATATATGAATTTCAATAGTTCTAAAACCATATGAATAATTTTATTTACTATATAACTGTACTCTATCTGTTTACAAAGTTGTCATTGTTGCCTCCTCTTCCCACCAAGAACATCAAGCCCTTCGGAGATCTATTCCAGAACCTATAAAAAACAACACTAGACATTTAAAATATATTTCGATATTCTATCTATATAATAACAATAACCTGGAAATAATTACTCCTTGTGTTACCTAATAGAATTCATCACCCATACATGAAATGTTATTGGGATTATGAATAGAACTAAAAAATCAACTAGCATGTTGAGATCTAAATAAATATATGTTTGATATACATTATGTGTATATTAAATACCAAGATTCAATTCAATTAATAATTTTTCTTAAATAGAATGTATATCATTGTTATATAAGGACAATAATTATTTTTTCGTTTTTATCATGGTTATTTCATAGACATTATATTAGAACGATTGAGAGGTGGTGTATGCATAAATTTATTTCTAACATATAAATTGTTTATATAGGTACATCTTGTTATAGGGTATGATAATCAGATAGGCTCTCAATTAAATTTATCTATATATCCCTTCCCTTAATCAATTGTATAAGACAATGGCCTTTAATTGTATTTTATGTCCCCTTTCTATAGGATAGGCTTTTGCCCTAAATCTTGATGTGCACCATGATGGGATAGGATATAATATTTACCTATCCCAAAAAGGATAGTAAAGGCTGCAAGAATTATGTACCTATATAATTATATTAACATAAATGTTTTATGGACTGGGAAAATCCATGTTTACATCAAATGAGGATCTTCTCCATATAAGGAAAAATTTGATATTTCTTATAATTCATATATTATCTTCTTGTTTTATAATTTTTTATATTCCTTAATATATTTTATTATATATGTAGTTAAATAATTATAAATTTGTACACATACATATACTGTTTATTAAATATTTAAAGGACTTTTTTGGTTCCCTAGTGAGTAGGAATGTACTCAAACCCTATATAAAAACTATATTAAAACCATATTCTTTACTCAGATTATTTTCAAGTAACTCCTTAGGAATGAATTGGTCATGGTTCTTCTAGACATGAGAATAAATGAAGCCAAAGCCTCATTTTTTTTACAGATCACGCGGAGTCTCTTATGTGTGGACTTGATGCGCATGGGATGCGCAAAGACTATCTACTAATATCATCAAGGGGATTTCAAGTATGGAACACACTACTTTATACCCTATGAAAATATTATATTTTATTTTTAGGTATAATTAATTTATATTATTTTATATTCATTTTTATCTTTTCATGGATTTGGGACTTTTTTATTATAAACATGTTTCATCTAACTATTGTTTCATATTTTTCAAATATTTATATGTACACCGATAACATATGATATTGTTTTTTTACCATCGCTACCCTGAGTCATATGTTCCAAGTGAATTGTTAGCATAAAATGTGATTGGATTACTTTATATTATAATAGGGAAATAAAATCAAATATTTTTTGTGTTATGTAATTATTTAATGTCACTATAATAGCTATTTTACTCTAATTACATTATTTATTATCTAGTTACATTTTTTGGTTGAGAATGTTATATGATACTAATTATATTCATTCTTTGTTAACTAAATTGATATACCTAATAACACTAACATGTATCATTTTTAGTGACTTAAATAATATTACTATTATCATCATGCCATTTCTTGGTCCAAGATTATTATCTATTACAGAAATTATTATGATTTGGATACCTAGTCATTCTATTTGTTATTTATTGGTAACGTAATTAAAGGATGGTTCTAAAAAATCCACATTATGTTTCTTATTATTTTCATGATATACATTTCCATTATGTAAGAAAACCTATAAGAGTTTTAGGGTTTTAAAATTTTAGAATTTCATTAAGTATAGTAACATAAAATAAGGGAAATGGTGTTATTACATTATTTTATCAACAGGATATACTTTTTATGGTGATGGTTTTTAAATTTAAATATCTTATAATGTTAATTAATGTAAATAGTATCTTTGAGATTGAACTGTGAAAAAAATAATTTTTTGCAAAAGAAATTTTTTTAATAATTTATTTGATATAATATTTTAATATAGAAATTTATTTCTCCAAAACTGTTTTTACAGGGAATATTTTTATAAAGTTTTAAATTAAGGGATAATTAATGTATATGAGTAAATAAGTAAATTTTATTGTATGAAATATTCTAAGAGAAAGGGTAGTTCAGTATTAGTATTTTTGGTTTAAATGTATAAAAGGTTTTCTCTTGAAAAAAATGATACATTGATATTAGTGATTTATTCTTTTATTGAGGGTCACACATCAAAAGTATGATGGTTATTTAAGATCAGTGGTAAAAATAGATTACCAATTAAATACATGGATACTAAATAGATTTCAGAATAATTATATTATATGGATTTAATAATGGTTATGTAATCATTGAGGAATTAATATGAAGAACGATTGTCCACTTTGGAAAAATTAATATCTTTCTTGATTTAAACAATACATTATTCATAATATATTAGAGAACTTATTTCATAAACACCCATCACTGGTTTAATAACGCAAGACTTATGAATAAAATTCCTATTATTTTAATTAAATGTCTTCTAGATATAGAAAAAAACATACTCCTTTTGTTAATATCCAATTGGATATAAATAACAATAAATTAAAATTACTATTGATAATATATCCAGTGAACAGTGATCGCATTACTAATATAAATATAGGATTTTAAGAATCATTTTGACACAGAAAAAGTAAGTGATTTCCTCAACCTATATGATCTTACCCCATGAATCATATTTGTTAGTAATTTTACGTGAGATATAATTTCTAGGATTTTCGCTAAACCAAACCCAAGCTTATATCCAACAACATTAATATGTAATACTCTGTTTATGGGATAATTTCAAGCTTATTGGGATCATGACCAAGACAATGTTCACTAAACGAAACCATGAAATCCCCATCATAGCACACCTTACTCTTTGGGAGTATGACGGTTTAATAAATACATACGTATCATGACCCAAGAATTATGGATATGTTAATTATTTTTCTATCGAATAATATATACATTTTACTGTTATACTTACATTGTAAATTCTTTTTTAGTTACATATAGAAGTTTTGTTTAATATTCAAATTCAACAAAGAAAAATATTTCAATGAATTAATGTACTTTTGAAACAAAAAATATTTTAATAAAATTTTATTGTTAAATTACTTTTATTAAATATAAATTATTATTTAATTCTAATGAATACATGAGTTATTTTTATTAAGGTTTGAAAACGGTTTTTTTCAAAAGTCATCAATTTTCAATAAATGTGAATTTTTATTTTATAATTGAAAATTCATATATTAAGAAAATTATTTAGATAAAATGATTATTATTTTTAAACATAGGACATTAAAATTATCCAATGGTGATTTTTTTAAAAAAACTCTAATATAGTCAAATGTTTGTGTAAAAATTAAATTTTGCATTAACATATAATGTGTTTTTGACATAATAATGACCCAATTGTGATGTATTGAAATAATATAAAAGGTTTCTACATACAAATATATGTTTATTATTTAATATAATGTAATTTCTGATTTATATTATTTTTATTATAAGGCCTTAGTGTGTCGTTGAATCATATGAAATATTTTATGATTTTTTAATCATTTTATTTAATGTGTGACTCAACTCCACATAAGAAAGGGAAATATTTTAATATATTCGGCTCAAATCATTATAAAATAATGGTTATCACAACCCTTTTCTAGAATCCATGAACCAAATTCCTAGTTTTGTTCATGGTTTTGAAAATATTAATGTGTAGTTCCCAAAAACAACATAATAAAAAAATTCACATCCTTCGCTATACAAACCCTCTAGGCTACCATTTTTAATCACTCATACTCTTTTAATCTTGACCAAACTAATTCCCCCTACTCCATAGAGTCCTCCCAAAGCACTCACAAGACCCCAAGAATCATATCCCATGCCTTTGGGATCACACATCGAAGTAAGGGATCTCCCTCCCTCCATTTTCATCAAACACCTCTTTAATGCCATGCTAATTAATTTCCATTTTCATAATTTGGAATCTTTTTTCCTTTACTAATTTATATTCATTTATTATTCATGACGATAAACTACATTAAATTCCATTAATCCCACTATTTTCCCTTTTTCCACCAGTTACCATGGCAAAATTCTGTAAGAGTTCCTTTCAATCTCAATTTTTGTCCACGTTTCTTTATATTGTTACATCATTCATTATTAAATTAAAAATGATGGGTTATGTTTTTAAACCTCCCCCATACATCCCTTATTATGTTTTAATGATGATAGTTTCACATCAATCCCATACTTCACTTAATTTTTTATAATGATGAGAGACCCCTTCTCTCACATTAATCCCCCCCCCCCCCGTGTACAACCGTTACCATGAAGATATTCTATAATTGATTTCCCTCTTCTCATTTTCATTCAATAAAGAATTTAATATTATGAATATTTATTCCTTTTATAATGTTGGGATATTATTTTCCATGACCACCTTACAGTCCATTTCATTTATTAAGGATGAGATACACCTTTATATCTCATCAACACATTTGAAAATTTTCAATATGATGTTGTTACTCTCCCGAAATTGCACCATAATTTTCCATTCGAATGTCATCGCCATCTGAATACCATACCCATTTATCTATCAATTTTACTCACTTTTATGACCATATACTTATTTATTGGGGATATGTGTATATATTTCACATTCATTGATATTACATTAATTTAGGATGTTTAATTAATCCATATTGAATGATGTATGTGGAACACTCGTACATGAAAACAATTTTATTATAATGTGTGAAACCTAATAGAACTACCTTCCATTGTGTAATGTTTAGTATCATGACACAACATGTACAATAATGGATTACACATGATAATTCATGTGAAATCAGGGTTTACTCATGCTATTTCTTGTATAATGATGGTTTGCTAATGCTAATCCATGTGCAGTGATCCTCGAATCAAGCGGATATCATCTTATACGTTGCTTCTACATTTCAATGTTATGAAAATCCTGCTATATCCTTCCATTATGTTCATGTTTATTTTAAAATCCATTGATATGACTATTTACTAAAATTTATTATATTCCTCCTATCATGCTATGTGTATTCTGTTACTGGGAATTATAGCTCACCCTTTTCTTATGTATATCATCAGGTTATCCCACACATCGTAATGTACGACTGAACGTTGAGGTCATGTAAAAGAAGCTTCCAATAAATATGTGTACTTCATGTTTTATGTAGTTTTTTAATGTTCAAATCACCAAATACAATAGACCAATCAATATTATTTGTTGTATTAGGTGAATGTTTATGTAATAAATCATGTTTAAATATGAAATAAAGATAATGGTTTTTATAGTTTGTATCAAAGGATTGGTTTAATTAGATTTTAGATTAGGATTAGAAAACTCTACTGAAATCACTAGGGATAAGACTATGTATAAGAAAGGAATCCCGAAATATTGGTGAGTATAATATAATTATATTATCATGAAAATATATCTCTCTCTAGATATGATCTTGTTGAGGTGGGTCTGGAACAGATGTATCTAGGGATAAAACCCCAAAACACTTCTTTGAGCTGAACTCAAATGGGAATTTGTGCATGAAAATGGGCTCTACATCACTCCTAGTTTGAAACTCTCGAGGGATATACATTGGTATATACTTAAGATTGCTACGAACCATTCTTAAGGGAACTAAAAATCCAAAAATAATATACTTTAAGAGATAGATCATGGATAGCATAGATAAAGTCTATAAATACATATGTTAAAGTGATAAAATAAATTCTAATGTTATCCCTATAATGTCATTGTATTTCCATTTATTTGTTTAATAATTTAAAAAAGAATCCCTATAACTTTTGCGATGATCTAAATGAGTTGGACCTGAATAAAAAATTGAAATGTTGGATTATTGTCCATACTTAAATGCATTCTTTTATATCCTAAATGGTTAGTAGAACAATCCAAACATCACCACAAAGCATGGTAGTAGAGATGCGGTGTAAACTGAAAATTATAAAATTATATGATCATATATACATAAATCCCCCCATTCCAATTTTGTGGAAAGAACATCCAATAGAACCTCATCATACTCCCTCTTCTGGACATTGATTCAATTCATGGAATGGATTGGCCTTCTCTCTATAGAGCCAACATAAATTGCTGGGAGAGGAAAATCACTCTACATATGGTGAATTAACCCCCGATTCTATAAAAGTACATGGAAAAGGATTAATATTATTTACCACCATCATATCAATAATGGAAATTAATTCCATATGTTCTTTCATATCATTCTTATATTATTTTGTCTAGGGGATGAACAATCCATTAAGACATGCCTATTGTGAGGAATTCGAGGATGTGCTTCCTGAAGAATTGTTTGGTCATCCTCAAAGAAGAGTTGTTAAATTGTCAATTGATATTGTACCAGGAGATATTCCAATATAAATGGATCCATATTGAATAGATATTGTGGATACTAATGTTATAATGTATCAAATACTAGGGAATCTAGAATAGATATTTACACTCCCGTGTGCTTCAACATGGGGTAAAGCAGCCCTCTTTTTTAGAAAGAATGATGTGTCAATGCACCAATGATTTTCTTATCAAGAGATTAACAAATTCAAGACAATGAAAAAGTATCATTTATCCATGAATTTATGACATTTAAAATCAACTACGTGGAGCACAATTCTTTTCCATTGGGGATGTATGGTTTGGGTATTACCATGTTATGGTGAATGAGGAGGATATCTCCAAGACTATTTTTTTACAAGCTATAGGAATCCTGAGTTCATTGTGATTTCATCCCACTACCACTCAGGGTCATCTAAAGGCTGCAACAGACCGCCCATAACATGGTGTTTGGCCTTCACCTACTAACACACGATGCACTTTTCCATGAACCCTGCCCGTGCCTATTTAACCCTAGGCCCCCAAAAAAACACCTAAATCCGAGGTACATTTTGGAAACTCATTAGTGTACCTCCAGGGGTGAGTTTTGGAACTCACCAATAACTATATAATGCATTTCCACTGGGATGATCAACTTAATATGAAATAGCATCTGAATATGTCCATCTTCAGACTATACATCTGGAGCATTACCCTAGACAACATGATTTCTCATCACTTCAGCCTCTAATTCCCCCCACATAGACTCCGCCACCTACTATCCCAAGAAAAATAGCATCATCATCAAGAACAGACAACCTCTACTACCCTCTACTTTTACATCCAAGTGTAAGGTAGCCAACTCCTCCATCACATTCCAAGAATCTGCTGAATCTCGAATCACATACTTCTATGAATTCCTTCTCAGGGAATCATCTACCAGTATCCCCTTTCCTGAGGTGGTTGAGATCATGATGTCATAGTCTTGAAGGAACCTCATCCAGCTCTACTACCACATGTTTATGTCACACAAGAAGAAGATATACCTCAGTCTCTTGTGATCTGTGAATATTGCGCAGCATTCCCCGATGAGGCAATGCCTCCACAACATAAGTGCAAACAGAACCGATGAAAGCTCTAGGTTGTGTGTGGAATAGTTACTCTAATGGTGGCATAACTACCTAGACCCATAAGATAGAACTCATCACTGCTGCATTAGTAAACACCCCATGCCTATGCCTAAAGCATCACATATCACTTCAAAAAATACCCATTCTTCACACATCCTCAGTACTGGACTACTGACCATTTTCCACTTTAGATAACCGAAATCTTCATGGCACTTCTCACTCCATAATAAATCCTTGTTTTTCTTGGTAATTATTGTCAAAGGTGTTGCAAATCAAGAGAAGTTGGGAACAAACCTCCAGTAGTAACCTGCTAAAACTAAGAAACTATAATCCTCTTCCATAATATTGGGTTATTCCCAAGAAACAACCTCTTCTAATGTTGATGTTTCAACTACTATTCCATACTAGGACACCATTTCTCCATGGATGTGCACCTCTCCTGTCCAGAACATGCACTAGGACAAATTCTAGTAGAGCTCGTGCAGTTAAAGGATCTCTAAAACAGTCCTCAGATGCTCGGTGTGATCCTCCAATGATATTGAGTAGATTTGGATGTCGTCGATAAAAACGACTACAAACCGGTCCAGAAACTCATGGAAGACGAAGTTCATGAGCCCCATGAACAAGGATGTGTTTATAACACCGGATGACATGACCATGAACTCAAAGTTCCTATATCTACAACTAAAAATAGTATTCCAGATGTCACCCTCTTTCACTCTCAACTGGTGACATCCCAACCATAGTTTGATCTTAGAGTACCAACCTTCTCCCTTCAAATGCTCAAAAAGGTCATTTTTCCTATGTAGGGGGTTACGGTTCTTGACCGCCACTTGATTTTGACTTGGGTAGTCTATACAGAACTTGAGACCACTATCATCCTTCCTTGAAAACATGACCTGATCACCCTACATTGACGCATTAAGTCAGATAACACCCTTCTTCATCAAGTCATCGACCTGAATCTGTAACTCCCTCAACATAGAATGTTTCATCTGATAGAGAGGCATATAAATCAAACGGGCATTGGGTTGTATGTCTATCCCGAACTCCAAATCTTGTCAAGTGGGTAGAGTCACCACATCTCCATGGTATATTTCTAAGAACTCACTAACAATCCCTTGGACTTCCTACATCTTTGTATCTGCCGACTCCGCAGACATTTCAGCAAACAAGTAAAGAAGGGGCTACACTTGCCATCTTCTATCCTCACAACCCCTCTCACTGACGAAAGCTACATGTTGGTCAGTCATATCTGAAAACATGACCCTCTATTAGAAGTAGTAGATAAGAGCATTTAAAAGGAACATCTATTCATTGCCTAAAACGAAATCATAATTTTGAATCTTTAGCAATCGAATGTCCCCACAGGAATGATGTGTCCTCAACATCAGTCTACTTCCTCGGCAAACAAAGGAAAAGATGGTTTGACCTTCAGCTAGAATACATCATACTAGGGGCACAAGAATTAACTCTTTGTCGGGACATAGAACTTGGGATAGATTGCGTACAAAAATGGAGTGTGAAGCTCCTAAATCAAAAAATCCACAATAAAGAGTACTAAACAAGCAGATCATACCATGAAAACATGTGGCCCTACTAGAACCATTTCCTATACCATGTGCAACTGAGCACACCTAGATCCTATGCCCCTCGGCTATAAGATGGTTTCTTTAACATGCCCTAGTAGAGTTCCCTGAGAAACACCATGAGGTTGGCCTCCTCTTACAGTATCTTCTCTCTGAGGAGTGCCTACTAGATATCCCTAATGCAGCTGTTGAAAAGGAATTTATGGAAAGTCTTGTTGCTGGGGCGGGAGCTAACCCAACCCTACTTCATTGTACTTCTATCAGTCTAAGACCTGATTCTGGAGAATGTAATAGCTTCTATAGATAATGAAGCTCAATCATGGGACTATAAATAAATGGCATGGTCCGGGAGTTTGAAACCGGAACTGTAGAATCCCGGTTCCCCCTGGCCGGAATCAGGATGGCCCTAACATTGGAGGTCTGCTACTAATGGCCTTCCACATTGATGAGCATAACTGGATCCCCTCATGTGGAACTCCAACTAGTGTGCACATCCTCTCCACCACTTCAGATTTATTCTGAACCTCCAGGTATGTTGGTAGAGTTAAGGGAGTAACAACATTCTGAAGATACAGTCAGAGTGCCTCCTCTGAACGTCTTTTCCAAAAATCCTCATTCAGAAAAAGTTCCAAATAAAAACAAAGGAGATCCTTTAACTTCATTACCAACTCCCTCACTAACATACCCCCCTGTAGGTGGGAGAGGATATCCTTCCTCTTCTCATCCTTTATCATGGAATAATGGAATTCCACCCGGAACTCCTTCTCGATGACAGCCCACGATGATTCAGCTTCCCTCTACTCCCTAAGGTAGAGCATCCACCACTGAAACACTGCTCACATCATCTGACTAACTGTTAATGGGACCCATTACTCAGCTAGAGTATTTATTTAGCTTAAATCCATCATCAACTACTCGAGCCGTATTTCAGTCTCCATGTCTGAGACCATGCACTCGTATTTTCTGAGGGTCTACCGCTGAATGGCATAAATCATCTTCTGCCTCCGTTCGTCCTCCTCATCTCAAACAATTCCCCACTAATATTCCAGATCAACCTATTGGGCTTCAATCTCCCACACTTATCATGGTCTTCATTTGGGTTTCATAACTGCAAGGTAAATAAGGAATTCCTAATCCTGGGTAGTTGTAGAATATTTATTTTAAATTTATTATAAACTTTTTAATTATTTAAATTACTTGAACACAAAGAAAAATATATAGCACTAGTACTTGTGATGCATGTACCTATCCTAGGGTATATACCCTACAATCAGTGTAGCCTCACTTGGCCATTCGGTAGATCCAGTTTCCTTGCATCAAATCATGGGGGGCCCTAAAATCTCGGGTCCCAACAGATCATACCTAGAATATTTCATAAACCAAGATTGCCTAACACTATTTCCCTACCATCCGATGCAATCCTTACTCTTCCTAACCCTGAGCTTCATCCTATCTCTCAACCACCACCACTGATACTATTCTATCATGACCCCCCTTCACCAAGATGTGGAAATAGATAGAAAACTACCATATACTTCCTTCCTCAAGTTGATGGAGAGATAATGACCCCCCAGACCTTCCATCAATAGGCCCCAAAGTGGTGACTAGAACCAAGGGTATAGATTCACAGATAATATAGGTGTCATTTTCATTTTTTATGTTGTCTCATTTATAGATATGATGGTAAAAACCCAACAAATCCCAAGCTAAATGTAAATTTAAAGACATAAATCACATATGCATGTTTAATGATAAACCCATACAAGTAAAATAAAAATCCAAAGGGAATGTTCCAAAAGAAAGAAAACTACAACAACAATTGTCCGGATGTCTGAGGCAGTACGTTCCTGCATGGTCCCCAAAGTCTTCATGGAAACATGAACGCAATTTTTATATGAAGGGTGAGGATACAAGTATACTAATTATCGAAAACAAAAATCTCTTGTGCACACGTGGGGAGGCATTCTAAGGGTCCCAAAAAAAGGAGATAATCAGAGAACCTAGAAAGGAAACTATCCACACAACCTCCCCAAGGAACACTACCCAAATAACATTAGTTAGTTAAAATAATGGTAATATCACATCGATGTTTGGGTACCCCGCACCACATTCCCATTAGTTATAGAAGAAATCATATGCATTAGACCTCCCTCACCATTTTCTTTGTTGTCCCAATTCCACCCAAACAATAACCTTTTTGGCCCCCACAACCATATGTAACTCCCCCTGACGACACCAAGGCCAGAATAACTACCACCATGCCTAAAGACACATGATACTCATCTTGAAGACAAATGGGAAACAGACAAGCTCACACACACCTAGGAGTACCCCCATAAAATACCATCCCCAAGGGACTTAGGATAAAAATGGAACTTAGGTCGTCATAGACTAGCCAAAGTGTCCTGGTCTACTCGAGAGAGTGAGCAGAAATATGCTAATAACCGATAACCAAATTGGATGTTGGAGAAACACCCTCCCCCATTAAATAGGGGTGTTCAGAATGAAGTGCTCATATTTGGTGGGGTTCTAACAAGAAACCCAAAAACAAAATTTGTACACTTGTGTAGCCAAGCACTCATCCCCACAAAGGTTTTCCAAAACTAGCCCATACACAAAAATATATGTTACTATTCATTCATATGAAAGCAGAACAACCACAACCAAAGAAAATTTAATTCCTAGAAAACAATTCCCAATTAAGCTAATTATTTTTATTATATTAAAGTGATTCAATTTAAATAATTATTATATACTTGGAAACTAACAGGAATAGCCACAATTAAAGGAGGAAAACTAAAAATTTTCAATTTCAGCATTCTCACCTAGTTCTCTTGTAAGGATACAACAAATAAAGTGATCTGTAAGATCCCTAGAGGTATTGGAACAAAACCAAGCCCCAACCTACAACCCAAAAAGGCCTCAATTCCACACAAAAAAACTCAACTATAGGGGATCCAATCCCCATCCATATCACTCCATAAGGCGTGAAACCGAACAATCGTACACTTTACCATATCAGTGAAATGGATTTCTCAGATTTAGTCAATCCATTCAGTAAGTATTTAGTTTTCATGTTATTACCATTTAGTCATGGGATCATCTAGAAAATAGAAGTTTCTTAGTGTTCAATAAAGGACCACCATTGGACACAATTTTGAGTGGGAATAAGACCTTATAATTCACAACATATAAGAAAATATAAACGAGTACAACAACATCATAAAATGCACACATTAATTATTTAAAAAACCCATTACTATCTTCAATAAGTTTTGGATTCATCCATCCCTAATTTAACATAATCATACCCACCCATCAAGATACATAGTAATGATAGACGGTGGAAAATCCTTCTTGGATAATCAAAGATCGATGTTTTCTCCATGTGCCCAGAACTAGGGATGTGGACATGTAAGGGAGGAACTCCAAGGACTCCATGAGTGTGTAGGAATGCTCTAGTACGGGCGAAAAATTAGCCTCAAGAAGTGGGACTCCAAACACACCAAGGAAAGGAAAAGACATTATCCAAGAAGAAGAAAGAAACTCATTGCGATAAAAGGAGAGATCCTCGAGTCATGGGACATGAAATATTGAATGTATTTAAAAATGGATTGTGGTTTCCCCACTCTGTTGGGCAGTTAATCATAATGGAATTATTTTTATTTAATAATTCTCCTTATTAAGTTGCCGATAATGCCTATGAGTTTAAAGGATACCATTAAATAGAGGGAAACACGACATAGGTGTAGAACTGGAATTTACAAGAAAATGTGGTAGCACTGTATAAAAAAGAAACACATTTTCATCATTCAGGGATCTCCTGGAACATGGAGGATTTTTGATATACATTATGTGATTTAAATGGATTTCAAAGGGGTATTAAAACACTTTTACATCAAAATATAATTATCCGTAGTGGAACAGAAAAAAGATAGAAACTTGTAAAAAATAAAGGGTGTGACACCATTTTGTGAGGCATCGTAATGGTTCCACCATAACGTTGCCACCAGTTTGATGGAACACCATAAGCAGTGCCACCATTTCACTGTGCGACTGCTACAATGACACTGTCACAGTGCTACTGTTTCGGTGTGCGACTTATATTGTGCCACCATTTCTTTGTGAGATTTCTATTGTGTAACCGTCATAGTGTAATTGTAACAGTGAACCCAGTTCTATGGAACACTATATGTGGTGCCACTATTTTGGTGTGTAACCATGATGGTGTGACCGCTATGGTGCCACTGTCATAGTGCCACCGTCACGGTGCAAACGTCTTTATTCCATCATGACCTGTGTCACCATCTGGGTGCTGTTCTTACTGGTAGAACCATTTCGTGGAACTGAGTTGTTGTCATGCTCATTAATGAGTCCCTGATGGTCCACAGAATACACCAAACACTAGAAACTTGTCAATTTAATGGAACAGAAGGGTCTGGACCCTTACCATTTTTGTTTGTTTTAAATGCATAAATAGGTAAATATTAAATCAAATCAACCAATTTAGTTCATTGAAATAAATTAAACAATTAATTCATATATAAAACAATTTCAATATTTTGAATGTTTTCATTTTGAAAACATGTTTTTCACTCCGTATATGAGATGAATTTTATATTAATTTATAATATTATATGTTTTAAATTCTTAAAAATCAATTCCATGAAATCTTATTAAATATTTCCCTTTAAATTTTTTTCAATATGAATAGTGACTATTTTATTATCTTTATTGCCACAGTTATGGGTAAATAAGGTAATATGGGCTAAATATAATATAATAAATTATATTATAAAGCCATATCACTAGATCTATTTTTATTTGACAGTTATATTTTATCCATATTCATTAATGTATCGATTATATATAAATCTATGTATTTTGGGTGATAATATAATCTTTATTATATTTTATTCAAATAAGTTCCAAACTTGTCGTACTCTTGTTTTTACAAAGTGAAATATTTTTATTATGCTGTTATCGTGGGGTTATGTTCTAGTATAAATAGTAGATTTAAATATAAAACATTTACCTTTAACATTATATTTTTTTATTAGTTTTTACTAAATAGATAATTATCATAAAAAATTACACAATGATGATGCATTAATTTTTCAAGGATTGAAAAAATAAATTAAATGATATTTACAATATTAATAAAATATATGATATTAATTAATTAAGGTTATCCATGAATTTTATATGTGAATTTGAATATTTAGGGGGGATTAAATGGTTTGGTCAAAATGTATCTTTCTTAATTGATTTTTTTAATGTCAATGTAATGAATAGTATCAAAAACCCCTCTTATGATATTTTATGAATATAATTTTTTTAATTGTTTTTAAATCCTAAAAATATACAATAAGGGAGAATGGGATGATATATGGTAAAAAATAACATGAATTGGCCATTTCTTGTCTGTTTCTATGTAAAAATTTTAACCTCCTATTATTGTAAAAGGTTTTAACATGTGTAAAATTAAAATAGGTTAACTAAATTTTATTCAAAATGATAATGGATAAAATAACACAAAATAATGTAAAAAATAAATTAGTTGAGAATGTAATAACCTTATCCTACTATATATTTTTATTCATGGCAAAAATTGTGTATTTTAGTAGATAATCAATTTATAATAATTTAATCTTTTGAGAAATTTGAAAAGTTCCCCTACACTCTCTTATAAAAATCTACAACTTCTTCACTTTTCTTAATTCCTAAAACCCAATTTGGATTGAACACAATCTAAAAAATTATCCTGGAAACATCCCTACCTTCTTCCTAGAATCCTTATTTGTGGTATAAATCCGACCAAGGATGTCCCTTTATACAATTAAAAATGAGAGAACATAAGAAGATGTAATATTCATTAAGCGACGTTTTTTTTATTTATTCCCCAAACCACTTCAATTCATTTTAGTTAATATTTATATAATAAAATTTGAATCTTTAATATATTGAGATGTTGATATGTTTTGGTTATGATCTATAAGATCACTCACAACAATCAAATGTGATACACAATCATTTTTCATGTGTTTGGTATACTACAGCCATGTGAACCAATGTCATTCATTCATCCACAACCAACTTTTATGGTTTGAAATAATTATGGATTTATGAAAAATACAGCAGTTATTACCTAGAAAATTACATTAACAAGGAATTTTCAAAAAGAGTGTAATATAAATACATAAGTAAATAATATATGGTATTATATATATATATATATATATATCATTTTTTGTTAGATGTATAGTGATGATATATTTATTCTACATGAGGTATGAACATACATTATAGAAGTCAATAGTTAAGATATTAGATTTTTTTCTCAGTTTTATTTTTATGGGACATATACCTTATACAGTACATTTTTCTTCTTTATCGTGTTTATACTTCCCATGAATGAAATTCATTAACATTATGGTATTTACATTTATATATAATTTTTCCTTCATTCATGGGGAATATAATTAGACGAATTATAAAGTGGTAATGTGTTATTTCCCATGCCCATTTTTATTCGGGATTGTTTGTGTTAATGTTTTTATTGGGGAATATATATCTTCCAAATCTATGTTTACTAAAAATGTACTCCAAATTATTTTAAATAATTTTTAACGTTATCTATAATTATTATGAAATAGTTTTAATCATTCATTTTTTGTCTTTTTCTAATCAAATCTTTTTATAAATTTTCTGAAATAAATTTGGGAGTAATTTGTTTAACTTTTTCAGAATTTTAGTATTTTAGGATGTCATGATTTCATAATGATTTAATGCTTACATTAAAAGTTTTCATGGTTATTTTCAGAGAAAATATTTTACTTTATAATTGTGTGACTCTTTAATTAAATTATTTCTTAAAGGAATAGAAATTATGTATCAAAAAATATTTAAAGTGATACTTAAAAATAATTTTTAATCTAAAATGGCGTTGTTTTATTATAATTATTCATTATAGGGGATATTATCCAATTTTTCCATTATTTATCTAAAAGTATTAAGTGTTTTATAGAATAATATTATTTGAATTTATTTCATTACCTTGAATTTATTTATGATGATGTGTTTAGGAATGGCATTTATTTACATGGGTTCGATGATGGTAAATGATTTATTGTCCGATGGAAGAAATACGTATATTTTTAATTATGTGATTTGTGGTATCTATATGTCTCACCAACTAAATGGAGAAAAAACATTATACTATGAGATAATAAGTATAAAAAAGTAAATGTCCATGATCCATGATTAGAAACATTTTAATGTGCCTGATCTGTTGAGAGAAATAGGTGATAAGGCCTAATCTAGGATTCATGTTAATTTAACTTGTCGTATCAACTGATTTCTATACTTACAATGATTCCAGATATGAATTATGGATAATAAATTATTATTCATGATTGAGTTATGATGAATTTTCATTATTATGATTCATTTATTTTTAAATGATATTGTTTTAGGCCATTACATCTGTTTATGATTCATGAAAGGATGGGTATGAAATTTCTATGTTATTCTCTTGTACCCATACCCATATTTCATATACTATTCATTTTTTAGATAATATATTAATATCTTCAGTGATTACAATTATTGGGCATCAGATCTCACCATTTTCTAATGTTTACATTCCACAGGTTATGAATAGTTGTTATAAAGAGGGGTATATAAGGACAAGATCATAGTGGAAAATATTTTAGATCATTGACATTATTATAATTTTATATTCCATGATTCCAAATTTACGAACCTATTATGGTCCACATAATTTTGTTTCTTTAATTTAATGGATATCAATCTAAAAGAGTTTTAATATATATGTTTGAAAATCCATGGTCATTATAGTTGGAATTAGAGAAAAGGATTAGTTATTCTTTGAAAAAATGGATAATAGAACCATATTAAGATAAAAAATGTCTAGTATATTAATAGGTTAAAATTCTAGATTTTTATTATGAATATATATAACCAATTATTAAACATTGGGTGTCATAGATTAATGTTTTATATGCAATTTCCCTATATTATGTTGTTGTAACAATATAATCAGTGTTTCTCACACAATGAATTATAGTTTTAGTCCCTGGAGGAAATATGAATGAACCACAATAATTATTATTGTGATTATCAAGAAAATTATCATCCTCGTGGGAAATCTATTATTATCAGAGAATGAATGAAAAATCATGGTGCTATTATGAGACAACTATTTCATGTTTTTAATCATGTTAGACTTTAAATTGATCAAATGAGAGAGAAAAATTATATTGAGTCCTTCATGAATAATTGTCCACATTATTTTAAAAGGTCTTCAATTTTAGAAGTTAATGAGTAATGGATATGTGCAACTGAAAAGCTATTTTTATTTTTCAAATTTCTAAAACATGATAATGTTATTTTGGCCGTATATCCTTTCTAAGGGGAAGTAGATCAATGGTGAAATATTTTCCGAAATATAATGAATTTTTTTGAAATGTTTTCCATGGAATGGGAAATGTTCATGCATTATTTTTCAATAAATACCATCCTCATATTATTTGTTAATAAATGGTTAAGTAATTACATTTCTTAATGTAAAAGGATTGTGGATCTGTTGGAACATAAGAAAACGTTTTACATGATATGCATGATTGGCTTCTAGAATTATTATCCAACTAGAATGTATGGTTGATTAATTTCTCAGTGGATTAAAACTAGTTCTCTAAAAGGAGTTAGTCATATGGGACAAAACAATTTATATGGAAATCATTTGAAGTTCTATCATGATGGAAATTGAGGTTTGAGTAACATATCATTCTCATGGTGTTGAAAAATAATGGATGATTGAGTTTAAAGGAAAATAGAAAAACCCTGGAGAAAAGAAGATCATTTTTTCTTTTTGTTCAATGCATGGAAAGATGGATGTTTGAGATTTTTATAAGGGAACAACAGAAAATTTTAGGTGTGTAAACGTAGGGCATATGGAGAATGAATGTAAAATTATTCAGAAAAAGATAGTTGATTCTTCGTGTAGAGATAAGGCTACATATATTTAGTCACAAACAATTCAATGGTTTATGTTCATGGAAAATGGACATTATGGTAATTAGTGCCCAAATCAAATAGATAACGATGATAATCTACATCCAAATTATCCTAAAGAAAAATACAAATGGAAATATCATGAAATCCCAATTAGTGATTTTTAGTATGTAAATAATGTGTTGGAATGATTTGTTATTTATGTAATGGAAAAAAAATAACAGTGTTAAATAATAACTGTTATGGTATTATGGAATATTGAAACATCTATGGATTGGCCTAGTATAGTTTTCCCACAAGGATTTGAGAGCATATTATAAATGGTATTGTTTAGCATGTATAGTGATATTTTAAAAAAACATGGTTAAGGGAAACATAACACCTAATATGTGAATGATTTTGTGATAATGAGATAATGAGATGTTTTATTATGAAAAAATGGGATAGTGTTGATAAACCTTGGACTGGTATGAGGAAATCCTGGTTTAGGATATCATGGATTTCCTTTATAGTATTAGTGTATTTATGCTATGTGTAAATATTTATTCTATTAATGAATGAATATTTTTACTACGGTTTATCTTTAATTAGGTTATAACCATTTTCAAGAGAATACACAATAACGATATTGACATGTTTGATGGGTCAAATTTTAGATAAACAACACCTTTTCTGAGGGATTACTGTTATGTTGGTTTTATGAAATTTAGTTACATTATTTATATAAATTTTGAATGTTGAATTCTTTATAAGGTAAATTGTTTTTGAAAATATTTACTATTACCTTTGAATAATGTTTTAGGAATTTATGTTTCATAATAGGATGGTTTATGCATATTATATAACATGTACAAACCATTTTTTGTGATGGAAAGTGGGGATATAAAGATTTAATTTTCATCCCATTATGGATCTTATTAACCACTAGCTCATCTGTCATCCAAATTTCTACTTAATCATTTTATAGAGTAAGAGATAAAGTAGAAATTGATCAATGCATAACCATAGAGAGAGATTTAACATATGAGATTAAATAAATAAATTATATATTTTCATAGTATTTAATAAATTAAATGATATCATATTATCATCATTTTATGATATCAATGCGAATTTTCAGACCTATTTGGTATATAAATTTTTTTTCATTAGCCTTATCTTAATCATGTTCTATATCATTCTCCATCAGAACACGATAGATATTTCTTTCTTCTACGTACTTGTTTTCAAAATTCACATATGTTCTCAAATGTGGAAACAAAATTACGAGTTATATTGGGTAACCCTTATGTTTCCAAAATTATTTATTAATAAATTTTTAGTATTATTATTTATAATGTGGGATTCTAAGAAACAAACATTCAAATATTAAATCATGGATGTCTCCAACGAATTTTGACGTAGAAATTAATTTTATTAGGGGTGGAATGTAATAATGAGATATTTATTAGGAAATATATATATGTATATATATATATATATATATTGTAAAAAATTTATATCATTAATGTTTTACATTAGAGGCAACACTGAATTAGCATTCATTACCTGCATCCCTGATTTTCTATGAAATATAGCTTTATTGTTATAATTATTAAAATAAGAAAATAATAATTAAGAAATTAGAATGGTGGGTATGAATAAATATAGCAAAATTATTAATGTAAGGTTTACACATTTAGAACCCTATTGAAATTCGAATGAAATCCTTTTTTGAATAACTATTTAACTATGAAACGGTGTTTTTTATAGTTATGATATAAAAAAATAACTTTTTTGGATTTTATTAATGAAATATTTATATAAAATATTCAATCTAATGATTAAAATTTATCCTATGTGATTTTTTTCCATGATTGAAAATTAAATCATTTTATATGATTAAAAAATATATTTTCTTAAAATTATTTGAACAAAATTTTAATGGAGAAACTATTTTAAATTGTTTTCTTAATCATCTATTTTTTTATGAAAAAATATTAATTTCTTCCTTGAAATATAGATATATTAAAATTAAATCTTCGGTGTTTTATGACATGTTTTATGTAACGACCTGAATCTGGAGCCACCGAAATGGTTCCCCGTACGCAGTTCACCAAATGACCTCATGCGTGTTTCCCCAAATTCCAGAGGCTGCTGACTAGTAGCGAGGGCCTTGGTGAGCCATTAGGGAAACTATGCCCTCTTTTGGTAAGGTATACAAAGAAAAGGAAATAAAAGCCAATAGTAGAATCTGTAAACAACATACAATAACTGAAACTATTTAGCAGAAGCAATGCATAATATAATAATGATGAAAATGATGCAGCAAGTACAAGTAGCTAAGGAAAGCAGTAAACACAACAATGTTCTGAAATACAACTGATAACAAAGTACTAAAAGTAAACAACAACTCCAGTAGCATTGCAAGCCTAGGCTCAGTCTTATGCTCTCCAGCTCCAACCAGCAATCATGAACCTGATGTATAAGGGCCACAATTCCTATCCACACCTGCAACCATATAACCTGTTTGGGCCGAAAAGAAGGACCTACACAGGGTGTGAGACTAATCCCAGTAGGTAATCACCACAAGATCTCTGGCCTACTGTCAGTGAGCAAAATAGCAAAAGTAAAGGAAATAAATTCAACATGAAAATATAAGTACACTATAGTAAACAATCCTATCAATCTCCATTCACATTTATTTATTAATTACATTCTCTCATTAAATTATCAATCAAGGAATCTAGCAAAAATATATATATTCTCAAGGCATAGAAAGTAACACAACAGGAATCTCAGCAGACTACCTAAACAGAAAGCGGTACAAAACTCAAGCATCTTCTTTGTCTTGGTGGAATCATCACAACCAAAAAAACAAAAATTATAGTGACTCTCTGGGTGGATCACACTGGCATACCCCTCTATTCATGTAAACATAAAAAGGCACAGACACTCTGGGAATCTCTCACAGTCATTTCCCCTGCGGTCTTACAACGATATCTATAGACTCTCTAAGGAAGCAATTACATCTAATTCCCCCTATATTCTCGATACGTAACTAAGGACACTCTAAAGAAGCACAAAGTCCCATTCCCATAGGTTCTTCAAATGATACTAACATATAATAGACCCTCTAGGGAATCCCAAATCATCAATTCCCCCTTTAGTCTACCACACCAGGTTCACAAAGCCCTATGCAGTTTAGTCGTGCGTAATCGACTGTTTTCAGCCCAAAGTAAGCTCAACAAACTACATGTCTAATAGCTAAAATGCATCAAAATCATATAAACAGTAGGCAATAAATGAAATCAATTATATCAAGGTAGTAAAACAATGCAACACGGTATGCCTCATAGGAAACCTAAGTCAAACGACGATAATCATCCAAAACAGGGGGAAAACCCCACGGGCTGATCGTCTATCATGCTAACAAGCAATTATCAATCATCTAATAACCTCAAGAATACATGAAATATATGTCATATAACAATACAGAATCAAAACCCTAACCTGAGATACCTGATACATGGGTATCAGATTCTTTAACACTAAAAACTAAAAGACATTCATCATAGGGAAACAAACCACCTACCCCGATCCTAGGAGATCGATCTACTTGAACCACGAGACATTATTCTCCCTATAACAGTGTAGATCTAAAAAAACACTCAAAAATATCAACCCCCGAGAACATGAGGAAGAAGAGGAATTGGTAACCAAATCTCTAGGTGAAGAGAGAGCTTACCGATACGGTTCTAACGCAATAGAAGACATTCGATTTAGAGAACAGACGGAGGTTCGGAGGCTCGGAGAATATCAACGGCCTTAAAGAATTCTCTCGGTCAAAGAACCTGGAGAAGAATATGGTTTTGTCGATGTGGCATGACCCCTGTCCATTTTATGAAAAACAATACACGGCGTGTACTTCGAAAGTACACGGCATGTACCCAGTTTTTCCGTACTCCGCTTTAAACGGCCTCCACATCAACCCTACACAACATGTGTGTGGACCGGACACGGCCAGTACACGGTCACGAGTGGAAAAGGATTACACGGAGTGTACTCATAAAGTACACGGTGTGTACTTCAAAAATTTCCAGAATCTCCACTTTTTCCCAAAAACGACCAAAAAGGAAAAAACGTAACTGAAAGGAAGTTCTCGGTTCTTACAAGCTCCCCATTAAAGAAATTCATCACCTAATTTCCCTAAAAAGGTAGCGATGAAAAATCCTGGAAGAACATGGGCCAATGTGATCACATATCATCCTCCCTCTCCAAAGTCTGGTCCTATACATGGTCATGCTTCCATAGCACCCGTACTAGAGGAACAGACTGGCCATGGAGTATCTTTGCACTATGATCAACAATCTTGATAGGATGCTTCTCGAATGATACATCCTGCTCCATCTCAACCAACTTGGGATGAAGAAAATTATATGAGTCTGATAAATAGAATCTAAGATGAGAAACATTGAAGAAGTTGTGCATAGCCTGATATCTATGAGGAAACTGAAACCTATAAGCAACTAGACAGACTCTCACTAGAACACCAAACAGCCTGACATATCTCAGTGAAAGCTTACCCTGTCTCCTGATCCTCTTGTGTCCCAACCTCTGGGTAACAAGTAAGAAAACCGGATCTCTGACATTGAACTCCAAAGGTCATCTCCGCTGATAGACATAAGACTTCTGTTGAGACTGTTCTGTAGCCATACTCTTCGAATCAACTATATATACTTTGAGGTCTCCTAACCAAGACGAGGTCCCAACACAGCTGCCTCTCTTACCTCTAGCCAGCACAATGGTGATTGGCATGGCCTACCATAAAAATCCCCATAAGGTGCCATATAAGTAGTTTCTTGAAAACTATTAGTATAAGAAACCTCCACAAGAGGAATATGCTTCTCCCAAGAACCGCCAAAGTCTATAATTCAAGCTTAGAGCGTATCCTCATGCACCTGGATCATGCGCTATGACTGGCCATCTGTCTGGGGATGGTAAGCTATACTCAGAAGTACCTGTATACCCAAGGCCCTCTATAGCCCCTGCCAGAAATGCGACGTGAAGTGGGTATCCCTATTTGAAATTATAGTACTCGGAACCCCAATCAAGTGCACAATCCCACAAATCTACATCTATCCAAGCTCATCGACACTGATGGTCTGCTTTATTGGAAATAAGTGAGTAACAGTTGTGAGCCAGTCAATGACAACCCATACCACGTCATTCCCTCTCCAAGATCTCGGCAACCCTGTCACGAAGTCCATCACGACATCATTCAACTTCCACTTGGGAATGGGTAACTACTGCAAAAGCCCTATTGGCTGATGGTGTTCCTCCATCACCTGCTGACAGGTCGGACACCTCATAGAAAATCCAACCACATCTATCTTAATACTTAGCCGCCAGTACTGGCGGTGTAGATTACGATACATCTTGGTGATGCTAGGATGAACATCCCAAACTGAGGAATGAAAGTATCACATCCGCTCCATGCGTATATCTTGTAGCACCCATACTTTTTCCCAGAAACACAAGATCTCATCCTCTCCAATGGTCCATCTCGGAAGAGTGTCCTCTCCTGGCATGCTTTCTCATAAGACTAGGCCTTTAGAATCGGATAGATGCCTCATTTGAACTCGGTAGAGAAGCATCGAGGTAACAACTACAGAAGATAAGAAACTATGCCCCTGTCTGTTGTGCACCTCCAAATGTATCTCAGAGAATATATCCATAAGATTCCACTCACTACTGGCCTCCTGAACTGGTTGTATCTGAGTCCTCCTACTCAGTGCATGAGCCACTGCATTTCCTTTCCCAGGCGTATAGGAAAACTCGAAATCAAAATATTCCAGGTACTCAACCCACCTCCATTGTCTCGGATTCAAGGCACGCTACATGAAGATGTACATGAGGCTCTTGTGGTCGGTATACACCACACAATGTTCCCTCAAAAGGTAATGCCTCAAAAAACGCAAAACATAAACAACTAAAGCCATGTTCAGGTGGTGCGTAGGATAGTTCCTCTCATGTGGCTTCAACTACCGAGATCCATACACAACAACACGATCCTCCTGCATCAGCACTGCTCCAAGCCCGATGCCAGATGCATCACAGAAAATTGGGTAATTCTTGACCGACAATGGAAAAACAAGAATCGGTGCAAAAGTAAAGCTCCCCTTCAGTTCTTAAAAGGGTGAATCACAGGCTTCTGACCAAACAAACTTCACCCCCTTCTTAGTCTAGCCCGTAAACAGCACTACTAAGCATGAGAAGTCCTATATAAACCGTCTATAGTAACCAGCCATCACCAAGAAACTCTGTACCTTGAAGACATGCTTTCACTGCTCCTAGGTAACTACTACTATCACCTTCTCTGGGACTACTGATACTCCTGTCTCTAAGATAAAATGACAAGTGATGTGAATCTCATCCACCCAAGAGTGGCACTTTGAGAGCTTAGCATATAACTGATGCTCCCTTAGTGTACTCAAAATGATCTCAAGATGGGGAGCATGGTCGTGTCGAGTGAGAGAGTACACCAAGATGTCTTCCACAAAAACCACCATGAAGGAATCCAGTTAAGGATGGAAAACTCTATTCATCAGTGCCATGAAAACTTCTGGTGCGTTCGTGAGACCGAGAGGCATGACTGTATACTCGTATAGACCATACCAACTCTTGAAGGATGTAAGAGGTATATCTGATGGTCTAACACACAACTGATGATAACTAGACCTTAATTCGATCATTGAGAACACCCTGGTTTCTCTAAGCTAGTCAAAGAGTTCATCGATCCTCGGTAAGGGATGTCGGTTCTTGACCATCAATTGGTTCAGCTTCCGATAATCCACACAAAGACGTAGGGTGATGTCTGCCTTCTTTGTAAACAGGACAGGCGAACCCCAAGGAGAATTACTGGGTCAGATGAAACCCCTTGCATATGACTCCTCCAACTACTTATTTATATCCTCCAACTCAGGTGTAGCCATCCTATAAGGTGGAGTGGACACCAGTACCGCTCCGGGCATGAGCCCAATCGAGAAGTCTACCTCACTCTCTAGAGGAAAACATGAAAAGTCCTCTGGAAAGACATCCCTGAAATGATCCACACCTAGAAGAAAGTATAAATGTGATGTCCCCTGGTCATCCAGATATTGAAAAGAAATCTGTGTTGTAACTCCGCCTAGCCCCTGACGCTCGGGTCTAGCTCTACCCGCCTGGACATCCCACTCGCGTCTAGAATGAAAAGACTCATCGTCTGGAGATACAATGCTCACCCTACAGCGATAGCAATCGACAACTGCATGGAAGGGAACCAACCAGTCCATCCCGAGAATGACAACATACCATGTAATCTCTAGTACATAAGGGTTCCATAAGAAGTGACACCCGACAACCTCAAGAGGGCATTCCTTGCACTGATATACGCTAGATTTACTTGTTCCCAAGGGCGTGTCAAGAGTCAACATGTCATCAGACGAAAAGATACAGATCCCAATGCTCTCTATGACAACAATAGAGATTAAGCTATGAGAAACACCAGTATATAAATGAGTTGAAGATAAAACTAAGGCTACTAAGATTGTACCTCGAACTGTAAAGGGTTCGGGGTCCTACTCCTGATGAATCTATTCTTCTGCAAATGTCTGGCCTGTACCACAGCCCTGTGTAGTAGCCTGAGATCCCTAAGATTACCACTACGTCTACGGACTCTTCCATGACATAAACCACCTGATGAAATCTATCCCCCAGTCTTCTGCAGAACTAGTAATCTTGCTCATGTACGCGGAGTCAAAATGGATCCTCCTTCAGTAGCTGCTGGCAAAAGCACCCTGCAGAAGCGCTGCAGATGACCCATCATGCCGTAAGATCGTCACTCCACTGGGTCTCTCGGGCACTAAGGCTTCTTATGCCTACTCCTTCTACGCTGATAACACACCACTTGGGTGCTAGAACGAAGATATAATCTACCAGAAGGAACACCACACTTCCTCAGATCACCTCTGGTAGACTCTCGGTGGTGCTTCCTACTATCTTCCTGAAAACAATCAGCCCTTGATGCTGAACCGCCCTGGTCCACATCTCTAGTCTCCCTCAAGTTCCTTTCTGTGATGAGTGACTAGTTGAATAATAGAGTAATATATGTCAACTGAAAGACATTCACTTGTGACATGATGTCCAGTCAGAGGCCTTCCTCATACTTCCTCACCAAAAATATCTTGTCATTCCCCGGAATGGGGGTGAAACACTGTAACATAGTGAAGTGGGAGGAATACTATATAACTGAGATAGTACCCTACTATAATATCATGAACTATCTGTCTATGTCAGCCCTCAGAGTCTCTGAGTAGAAGTATTCATAGAACGTATGTTGAAACTCATCCCAATCCATAGCATGTTGGTGCGCTGTCTGCGAAACCACATCCCACCATCTCTTGGTGGAATCTTGCCGCATATAAGTCATGAGTCTCACTCTCCTCTCCGGAGGTGTCTCTGGATGCTCGAAGATGGATATAAAGGATTCTAGCCATGACTCTGCATCCTGCGGTCCCCCATCCTCTGAGAACGTGGGAGGATACTGCTGCTCAAAAACCAGCATCAGCTCTGCCATAGTCAGGGCAGGATGCTGAGCTCTCTGGATGGTCTGCATGAATCTCATGAAACCCTCTCTGAACTGAGCATCAGCACCAGTGTCTGGAATAACTCAAGGTGCGATGTCTGGAATGATAGGTGGAACTACTAGTAGTCCCTAATCTACGGTATTAGGTGTACGGTCATTGCCCGGTCCCTGATGTGCAATGAGAGGACATCTTGGTGCCATAGTTCTTAAAGATCAAAGCACACCATTCATTAAAGATGAAAACATTTGAAATATAATAGAGTAAATTGGAATAGGAGGGAAACCCCCTTAAAATTTGGGGAAAACATGACTACACACCGTGCAGTACTACTACACAACATGTTTATTAAAAGTTTACCCTAGGCGTGTACCTTAGCCATACCTGGCTGTGTAAACCACCTGACTACACTGCATGTTCTTAAACTACATAGTGTGTACTAATACTTTTCACCCTATCCATTCACACCTACACTGCTAGGAACATGGACTGTCCCAGCAGGAATCTACCTAGTGTGCTTGTCCACTACCCGACGATTCCTTTAGATCTCTCTCCTATCCATTTAATTAGTCACACGGACTGGTACACATGCCACTTCTACATAGCATGTCAAATGAGACACGGTGTGTACTTGAAATACCTTACCTGGCTCGTGTTGTTAGTTATATGGAATGATACACGGTCGACACTACACTGCGTGTTCCATATGGACAGGGCGTGTACTCGAAAGGATAACACCAACCCGTGTCGTTGGTTACATGGATGGCTACATGGTCAAATATACATGGCGTGTTCCCAAGGGAAATGACATTCACTTAAAGGAAAACCCTGACCCATTTTGTTCGTGACATGGTCGGGTACCTATACCAAGGATATATGGCGTGTTCATTTTAAACACAGTGTGTACTACACGAGCTTCCCCGATCCGTGTTGTTAGTAACACGGTTTACTACTACATGGCATGTACCTACCGTACACGGCCTGTTCTTGATGACCTTTTACAGCCTTGTGTCCCTATCCACACAGCCAATGACATGGATAAGAACTACATGACATGTATTCATAATGTACACATTGTGTATTCTAGGTTTTTCTGGACAGTAACCCCAGAACTGCACCTACGCCTAGAAAACACAAAAAAACCAGTGTTAAGGTGCTAAATTCAGATCCTTGGGGGGCCATACTCCCCGTGAATCAAATCATGGCATCATAACCATACATATATCAAGTAAGCAGTATAACAGCTCATGGTCCACCAAATTCCGATCCTCTAAGGCCCATAACACCTCTAAGACCAATGCTTGGCACTCTTGATGAAGAAGATCTAAACAATCGATACCCTATCAACATAGCAGGTATTCTATCATAGTAGCTATCAAAACAGCATGAATTGTCTATCACAAATTCTATCACAACAACATGAAATTTCTTATTCAACCTAGATGGCATGGAAAAAATTCATGACATGTGATTTTCTGACATGTGCCTATATGATGCATGAGATGGCATACCCTCATCTCACTGGGTTGTAAAAAAATAGGACCACAATCATATAAACATTAATATCATAAAAAAAGTGCACCACCCAACTGTAAAATCAATTAAACTGTAACATTTTCAAAACTCGAAGATTTCAATATTCGAGGTAATCCGGATTTTTCCCTATACACGAGTTCTAGAACGCCCGTGCACAGCTATATACCATTAACCTATTCTGTCCTATCCCTGTCTAATTTCGATAAAAAAATATGTCAATAGAAAAGGAAATAAACTCCTCTGATACCACTTCTTAACGACCCAAATCCAGAGCCACTCAACTGGTGCCCCGTACCCAGTTCACCACAGTACCTCAAGTGAGTTTCCCCAACTTCCAGAGTCTTCCATCTAGTACTGAGGGCCTTGGTGAGTCATTGGGGAAACTATGGCCTCATTTGGTAAGGTATACAAAGAAAAGGAAATAACTTTCAATAGCGGAATCAGTAAACAACATACAATAACTAAAACTAAACAGTTGAAGAAATATATAATATAATTATAATGAAAATGATATTAAAGTTACAAGTATCTAAGGAAAGCAGGAAATGCAACAACGTGCTGAAATACTACTGAGAACAAAGTACAAAAATTAACAAACAACTCCAGTAGCATCGCAAGCCTAGGATCGGTCGTATGCTCTCTAGCTCCGACAAGAAATCATGTACCTGATGTTGAAGGGCCAGAATCCCTATCCACACTTGCAACAATAGAACCTATTTGGGCTGAAAAGAAGGACCCAAACATGGTGTGAGACTAATCCCAGTAGGTAATCACCACATGATTTGTGCCCTACTGTCAGTGAGTAATATAGGAAATGTAAAGGAAATAAATGCAATAGAGAAACATAAGTACACTAGAGTAAACAATCCTATCAATATCCATTCAAATTTATTTATTAATTCTATTCACTTATTAAATTATCATCCAAGGAATCTAGCAAACAACTCTATATTCTCAATGCTTAGGAAGTAACACAATCGGTATCTCAGCAGACTACCTAAACATAAAGCAGTACAAAACTCAAGCATGTTCTTTGGCTTTGTGTACTCATCAGAACCAACCAAAAAATAATCACAGTGACTCTCTGGATGGCTCACACTGGTAGACCCCTCTAGTCTAGTAAACATACAAATTCACAGACACTCTGGGATTCTCTCACCATGAATTCCCATGTGGTATTGAAATGATGAATATAGACTCTCTGAGGAAGCACATACATCTAATTCTTCATATATTCTCGATACGTTACTAAGGACACTATACGGAAGTACAAAGTCCCATTCCCATAGGTCCTGTGAACAATACTAAAAATATAGTAGATTCTCTAGGGAAGCCATAATCATCAATTCCCCCTGTAGTCTAAAGCACAAGGTTCCACAGCCCTGGGCAGTTTAGTAATGAATAATCTACTGTTAGTAGCCCAAAGTAACCTCAACAAACTCTTTGGCTAATATCTGCAATGCATCAAAAGCATATAAATAGTAGGAAATACTTGCAATCAATTATATCAAGGCAGGCAAACAATGCAACACAGTATGCCTCACAGGAAACCTAAGCCAAAGGGTGATAAACATCCAAAACAGGGGGAAACACTCATTTGGTGATCCTCAAACATGCTAACAAGAGATTATCATTCATCTAATAACCTCAATCATACATGAAATCTAAGGCATATAACAATACAGAATCAAAACCCTAACCCGAGATACTCGATACATGGGTATCCGACACTTTTTCACCATAAACACAAATACATTCAATGTAGGGAAACAAACCACCTACCTTGATCCTAAGAGAGAGATATACTTGAACCACGAGGATTGATTCTCCTTAAAACGGTGTAGACCAATGAAAAAACACAAATTTCACAACCCCTGATAACGTGAGGAAGAAGTGGAATTTGGAAACAATGCTCTAGGAGAAGAGAGAGCTTACAACTACAGTTCCAACACAATCGATGACGTTCGATTCGGAGAACAGACAGAGGCTCAGAGGCTCGGAGAATATCTGTGGCCGTACGGAACACTCTCGGTCGAAGAACCTGGAGAAGAAGACGGTTCCGTCAATGGGGCGTAACCCCAGTCTTTTTAATGAAAATAAAAGAAAATACACGGAGTGTACTTCTGAATTACATGGCATTAACTCAGTTTTTCCGTACTCCACTTTAGGCGGCCTCCACATCACCCCTACACACCGTGTGTGTGGTCCGGGCATGGCTAGCACACGGTCTCGAGTGGAAAAGGAGTACATAGTGTGTACTCATAATGTACACAGCATGTACTTCAAAAATTTCCACAATCACCTCTTTTTCCAAAAAAACAACTAGAAAGGGAAAAATGTACCTAATAGAAAGGTCTGTGTTCTTATGTTTTATGTTTTGTTGAGTAGAGAAAAATACTGAATTTTAATTGAAAATAACTATTTTTCTAAATACTTTATAATTTTATGTTTTATTTTGAATTTTTTTTGAATTATAATTAAATAAATATTATATATTTTAATTCAATTAGGACTTTTGGATTAATTGAACATTAAATTTTAATATAAATACATATAAATATTTCGATTGTTTTCACATTAAAAACTCATTTTCTCACCCCATTTAAGGGATTAATTTTATATTAATTTTATAAAATTATCTGTTTTAAATTTTTAAAATTGATTTCATATTCTTAATCATAATATAATAACTTATTTAATTTTACACTTTTTTCCAATACAAAGAGTAACATTAGTATGTTCTTTTTTACCAATATTAAGGGTATGTAAAATCTAATAATCATTTTTAAATGACCCAGACTCTTCACCATTTTTGATTGGTTGAGTTTTATCCATACATAAGAATTAAAGGATCGATTATGTGACCATTTATGAAATTTTGGGGTATTTTATAACCTTTTTAATATTTTATTCAATGTAGGGTCAAAATTTTCATAATCATGTTTTTAACAATTGAAATATTTTTAATATGGGGTTATCTAGGGAATATATTCGATTAAAAATACTAATATAAAATATAAATCATTTATCTTAATCATGTAATTTTATTTTTAATTTTTATAAAATAAATACGCCTCATGAATAATTACACAATTATGATGCAGTAAATTATAAATTAAAGAATATAATCAATTAAATGATATTAAAAATTTTATACAAAGTATAATTTGAATAAATTAATGTTCTCAATTAATTTTATATGTGTATATGACATGATAGGGTTGTATTAAATGGTTTGGTTTTAATATATTTTTCTATATTGATTTTCATAATGTTAATGCAATGAATAGTGATAAAATCAGCACTTCTGATATTTTATGTAAAAAATATTTTTTAAAATTACTCAGAAATTAAAAAATATTAAAAAAGGCAAAAATGATGATATATGATTTCAAATATCATACATTTTACATTTAGAATCTAATTTAAGAATTAAAAAAAATTGAATGCTTTTAATATTGATAAATGTGTCACCACAATTAGAATTAAAATAGGTTAACTAAGGGTTAAAACATTTGATAAAGATTTACAAATCACCAATTAATGTATAAAATATAAATTTTTTATTATATTTAAAAATTATTTTCTTTTATATTCAAATAAATATCCATTTTAAGGTATTTTTATTAAAGATGAATATATTATAAATTTTCATTTTGTGAAATTCCAAAATTTCATCTCACCTCTCTTATAACAGGGTATCTTTTATTCTCATTTCATTAAATGTAACGACCTGTTTTTTTGGAAAAATTTGTCAACATATTATAAAAAATTTCCTTTAATCATCTAATAATCCATCCTTTTGGATGAAATAACACCATGTAAGTAGTTTCGTTCAAATCCAAAGTTGATACCTGAAGAAGAGGTAATGTTCATCAACCATAATTTTTATCTATTTACTTCCATAAACCCCTTCAATTTTTTATCACATGTTTCTATTATAACCTCATAGTAAATATATATTAATATTTTCTAATGTTATGTGTATGACCTAAAAAATCACACAAATCCATCAAATGGAATACATAATCATCAATCCCGTGTATGATGAACTACAACTTCACAAATCGATGTGGTTCATTCTTCAATTACCACAATTCAAAGTTGAAAATAAATGTTGTTTTATATTTCATATGATATTATGAAATTTTAATATGATATTATGATTATTTAATTATTATATCATACATACATTCAAGATCATTAATTTTTGGGAATTTGATAATGTCATTTATGTTTACGAAAAATTAGTGCCTTGCGATGGGATTTGATTCATTCACACATTAAATGGAATGTAAAAAAAATTAACAAAAATTTGTTATATATTTTAAATAAAAATTATTCATTAATTATTATATATAATATTCATTTTTAGCTTATAACCTAGCACAAAAATGAAAATATCATTCATGCGTACGTACGACCTTCCATCTCCATGAACAGTGTATTTAATTTTCTAACTCTAATTTTTTTGAATCACCATAAATAAATATATACTGAATAAATATGACATTTAATTCATGGTTATAATTTTGAATATGACGAAATCATAATCATTTTTATAGGATCCAGAATAAATAGTGAAAATATAAGTGAAAAACAAATCGGTTGTGACCAAAAACATAACAGTAACCTAATTTTTTTAACAAGAGAGTAAAATAAATTCCATAGTAAATCATATACATTATTATATATATGAATAAAATTATTTTTTTGATATATAATAAACATTTTTTTATTATACAAGATGATTGAATGCATAGAAAATAATTCAAGACATAAGGTAATGGATTTATGTATCACTTTTATTTTCATGGGACACATTAAATATACATTACTTGTTTATTATTAATGGTGTTATACTACACAATAATGAATTTTAACATTGTTATCCGGATGATTATGCTACTTACATATCCATATAATTTTTAGTTCTTTAATAGGTTTATACGGTTCGAGTGATTATAAAGTTGTAAATGTTTATTTCACATTCTCATCATTATTCAAGATTGTGTATGCTAGAGTTTCCATTAAGAAATATTTATCTTCCATGTCTATGTTTTTTAAAAATATTTTAGTTTTTTTATTATCATTTATAACAATATTTTTACTATTTAATGAATTGTTTTAAAAGATTTGTTTTTTAATTTCTAAAAATTTATTATTTTGAGTTTCCCACAAAAATATGGAAGGACGTTTTTAACATATATGGCCAAAAGAGATTTTGAACTTCCATGCTCTCTTAATTATATGAATCTTCATTTAGATTCATTCAATTTTTTTAAATTAAAATATATTCCATTATAATTGAATGTATCTTTAAAAAATAGAGCTTAATGGAAATACTATTTTCCGCTATAATTATTTTAAGTGATCATTAAAAAATTATTTTCCTTCTCATATTAAATTGTACTTTGTTAATTTTATTTTACCTGGGATATAAATCATGGATAAATTTTTTGTCATAATGGTTTATGATTATGATGTCAGGATATTTATGTAAACTATTTATTTTCTATGAGATATTCTGTGTGGTGGTGTATATGAATCTCATTTATTTAAATGTGTTTGGAAATAGCGAATGATATATTTTCTTATGGAACACAAATGCATTGCTTTCATTAAGTAGAGGGTGATAAATATATCTCCCTCCAATTAATGGGGTAATTAATTATATATCATGATATTGATAGGAGTATCAATACGATGTGCTTCATCTGTGATGGGTAACAAGTTAATGTGGTTGATCTATTAGATGAACCATGTGAGATGGCTGATCCTAGAGTATTATAAACTACATTTAACATATGAAATGGTTTCTATAATTATTATTATTCTAAAAAAATTTACTATAGGAATTTGAACTTTGTTCTTGAGTTGTGATAACGTTTCATTCTTATGATTCATGTCTTTGGAAATTTTAACGTTTTATTTCATGACATATTTTTATGATCCATGATTGGTTGTGTTTGAAAACTATATATTATGCTAATATACATATACCTTTATTTATTATATTATGATATCCTAAGATGATAAAATTTATATCTTCTATTTTTACTATTATAAATCATATGGGCTCACCCTTTTCATGTGTTTCATTCCCAAAGGTTATGAAAAATGGTTTTATGAAGGGTTATAAAGGGGAAGATCATTGTGGGACACATTGAAGATCCTTCACTAGAATATAATTTTATGTCCGGTGTTTCAAACAGAACAATACTATTATGGTCCTTGGTCATGTGTTTATTTAATGTAATTAATACTCATTTAAAATATATGTAGTATCTTTGTATGAAAATAATTGTTCATTATATAGGAGGTATATTTTAATTTTTTATAGTATGGTAAATAATGTTGTAGAATATCTATTTACCAATGAATAATGATATTTATACAATATATATAAAATTATTTCATTTATGTTGAACATTATGAATAGGAATAATAGGTGGTGTAGAAAATGAAATACATTAATTTGGAAAGGAGGTTGTCCCCATGTATACATGAGTGATGTATTTATATTCCAATACATATACGAGAAGAAGAAAAAAATGTTATACCACTATTATAATAACATGTAATTATAATTTTTATACTTATGATAATATATTAAAATATATATGAGGTTTGTCATGGATATGATAGATAAAATAAAAATAAATATTTCACATTAGAACTAATCTTCTTCCTCTGAAAAACTCCATTGAAATATCCCTAACGTCTTCATTGGATGTTATTATGATCCAAACAAACCCTCTAGGGAATGAGGATGTATAGTAGGAATTAATTTCGATAAGAATTTTTTTACATAAAAGGATTCATATTTTTGTGGATGATAAGATAAGGGGTCACCTTTTAATATGTGATATTGGAAACACATAGAATTATCGATATGACAAAAATATATTAATGTCTTATTCTGGACAAAAGGACCCAAAATGAGTAACCATTGAAGATGAGATTATATTGTTATTGACACCAAACGATTTATTAACCAAATATTAGGGCATGAATAAAAAATCCAGAACAAATGAAATATATTTCTACAATGGGAATAAAATTATGTTTTCCACATTTGGATCATGATCATAAGAAACAAAATCTATAGAACATGAAAATGACGAAATAGAGAATCATATGATGTTATTAAAATTATTTTTATTATAATCATTTGACTCCCCTTATAAAATTAACTTACATAATGAGAATCCTCTTAGAAAAGTCATCTAGTTCACACAATACGGAAAATAAAATCCACTTGTACACTTGAAATCCCTCAAATTTTCCCACTCAATCACACAACTTGCATGAGGAATACCAATTGAAGATAAACCATGGGATCCTGAAACACCAAACATAAATTAATTTATCCATATGTGATATTAATTTTCACTATTTTTTATGTAAAGGGATTATGTCAAATACGTTATCAGACCCTTGACCACATAAAATTCCCTAAACATACCACTCGGATCCCATGAAGGCCCCCAAAAGTAACAGTATAATAATTTAAAATCCCGTAGAGAAGAAATTATTTTCATGTTACATATAAATTCAAAATATAATGTAAATCTTCAAGGAATTCATGCAATCAATGATGAAATTGGTTGGATCCTTATGTTAAGTGAGTTAAATAGATCATCATGTGAAGGTAGTACACACATCACATGATTATTTAATGAATCATGGGAATGTCTTTCTAAATTCACTCATTGAAATCAAAAAGTATTGTAGACGTTTTGGACCCATATAATGAAGTCATTAATTTATGTGGAACTGATTTCTCAATGTCACACAGTCATTTTGGATTGATGAGATAGATTCCCTATGTCAAGACATGGGTTCCTGTAAACCGGTTGTGATTTAGTGACCACCGGGTTGTATGTTATCTCATAAAAAAGGATGGCTTCATTATTTAAATGTGAATTTATCATGAAATTCACATGAAGTATTATTGATTCATGATAATATATCCATCACATCAATAAATTATTTGAGATTTTATCTATAAAAAAAGTGGCATAAATGAGGGTCAATGATTCCTTGACACCCCCCCGCTCAATACATAGGACACACACAGAAAAATGGAAGAGAATAATTTCTATTGGGTAAGACTATGTGATCTCAATATTCAACCACCCAATAATTATAATGGGTAACATAATATATGTATAGTATATTTATAGGATTGGAATGATTTGTTTATTGATCATGTTATTTTTTTGAACATGTCAGTTAAATCTTGAAAAGTGCCTTCTGTTTGTCATTATGGTCATAAGACACCTTAGTATAAAAATTCCACAAAAAAATTATGGTTTCCAAATAATGAAATATGATAATTATGGATGATTCATTAAATGGTTGATACAAATATATTCCCGTGATATGGTAATTACTTTTGTGTGATCTATTAATTAATGACATGAAAGACCACTATACATTTGACTGAGTTCATGAAACAATTATTTTCAAATTGATTCATGGTTCATGTTTTAATTTTGATCCACTAATTGAACATTGGAATACCTTATATAAAATTCATTAATATCATGAAATCTCACATGATCATGTCAACTCAATTCAAGTAATTCACTTTGGACATATATGACATATCATGTGAAGAATCCCAGACTTGTTAGCCTTGTTCATTATAGTACCGCTAAAAATATCAGTATTATTCATGAGAATACCTATGCAAGTATCAAATTGGTCACGTGAAGGCACATAGAAATTTCATCTTAGATATTTTGAAGCCCTCAAAACATTTAGTCATAATTCATGTAAATAATCCCATACATGTCATCCTAGTTCATGAAAATATACCTAGACATGTCGTACTAGTACATGGGAATCCTTATGAGCATATCATTAATACTATGAGAGGAAACACTGTCAAGTTTCCTTAGTTCCAGAAATTCAACCCAGAAAGGTAATTTAGGTTCATGGGAAGATATCTTGATATTTCAGCATAGTTCATTTGAATACATATTGACTTGCCAATCTGGTTCATGTGAAGCCCTTTGTATATTTACATGGCTTCATGAGACACCCCTTGGACGTGTCATGAAGATAATTTGAAGACACCCAAACATTTCAAAATGCTTCACGTGAATACCTCTAGACATACAAGCCTTGTCATGTTGGCTTACATGGGCACATAAAATTGAACCAGGTGAACCCATATACATGATCCTTTGGATGAGTGTCCCATTTAGTCGGAGAGATCCCAAACCTATATTACACCACTGACATCTCATGGTCCCCACACAATATCCTCAAGTTGATGATGAATGGATACAAAATGTGGTCACCTACCTTGGTGTATGTCTCTGGACATACCGTATTACCTATACCATTTAGGTATACCATTATTAATAATCCATTTGTGGATTAAGAACCTAAGTAAAATAATTTGGCATTGATTCCAATAATAAATAGAAATTTTGGATTCCTTCGATGGTTTCAAGATTCATATTAAGCATGAACACCATGTACTCCCTTATTGGGTCATATAATTTACAATTTTTCTAATTATATTCCATCTAGTCTACTTAATAAATAAGTACTGTATCTATATTTATAATGTTAGGTAACTTATTCCTTTATCTTTCACACACTGATCATGACTCACATCATCATAGGGACTATAAATTATCAGTCCACCTGCATGGCATGAATTCTACAATCACGGAAACCACAATGGGTAATCCCTTCTCAAATAGGGAAAAACTATGAGTAATTTTATTCCATTCATTATATAGACACAAGTGATTCCTTACTATGGTCTGAGATATATAAATGATTCTTCAATTCCATATTATATATACATTATACATGAAATTAAACTTCATGACTTGGTCTATATTTACTACATATGTGTTATGGAGATATCCTTTACTTGATGTTCTAGAATCTTTCTTCACTTTCAATTAATATGATTAATAATAAAATTAGATTCATTAAATAATTAATTGGAATCATTTCATAGATATATATGATATATCATAAATATATTATGTTAATATATATCTTTTTCTTAGTTATATAAAGAATAATTTCATTATGCTAATTTTTTTCTTTTATGGTTCAATTGTCAGATCGTTTTTATATAATTATTAATGTTTCTGTAAAATGTCACTAAAAATATAGAACTAAAATTAAATTTTTATTGATATTATAATAAAAATATTAATAATCACCAATATACTATTTTTCTAAAATGAAGATGATTCCCAAATTACAAATGTTAATTTAATTGGGCTAGTTATATATGATGGTTTTACTAACCATCGTGATCCTGTTTCAATTTATTAGTATTACGTAAATATATTTATTCAAGAACATGAAATATGTTATAATATAGTTATTAGAATCATATTCAGTAATAATAATATTTCTATTACTAACCATCATGATATTGTGGTCTTTATACAATATAAAAAATATAATTATATTATAAGATGGGATATTCCCTTTATCAAATTTTAGGTTGCTTTATTCTTCTACTCTTAATAAAATATCCCTCACCTTTTTACATTTACTGGTGAAATTAGGTGAGGTTACTTATCCTCCATGTACTCTTTATTTTCTCATATCACATCATCTTACATATGGTTTCATTATAATATATTTACCGGTAGATTGTACTTATTTCATAGAATTTTATCTCTACAGTCCACTTTCTTCACATGATACACGTCATAAGAGAGACAATTTTCAGACTATACCACCTCTAAATTTAGTACATGTAAATGATATGGTGTGTACTTCATAAATATAGATACTTGGGATACATATTATAAATGTTAAATGGTTAATGGGGTGTTAATCGATACACCGTATCTTCGATGAAATTATTAATCTCAAAGGGGAAGATATACCAAGGACATTGCTTTCAAATCATCTCAAATATCAAAAAATTCTTCCCTAGATATATTTAAAGGATTTATTTATCTCAAAACACAATATCATGGTCATATCTATGATAGTATGTATATATATTATGATGAAATTGTGTATCATTGATGTGTTACATAGTGGCATTGATATTTTCTACAATTTCATTCACCATTTACGGTCATAGTTGTGGGCGTTCACTGACCTTAACCCATGAAACATGTGATCTAAATATCATACCATAAATTTATCATATGGTCCAATTTGAATGATTTAGTAGAAAATTGTATTGTAAAATAAATAAACCAAAGGAATATGGTGATGTCATATTTCTTTGATATCCATTGACCATAATCTGAATATATCCACTTGTGTATAGATAGTCTATTCTGATTGGACATTAGATGGGGGTAATTCATACTCATGATGGACTCTAGGTTTAAATAAATCAAGAGACTCTATAGAAAGTTTTATTTAAATCATAGATCATAGTCAAATAAAATTGATAGTGTTGTTCCATGTATCCTCATTTAATTTTTAATGTATATTCATTCATGTTGATGGAGTGAGAAGTCCAATCTAATTGGAATTGAAAAATAATTCGTTTCTATATGATTGATAGGGATTGAAGTTAACATTATCATCAAAATATCATTTATAGACCTACACTATTATAGTAGGGAAGGGTCGAACCCAATGCCAGCAAGGCGAATGTTTTACAAATTTCATTTATCACTAATATTTTGAAACAAATAAGAAGTTAATTGATGTTTTAATATGTTATTTATATATTTTTAAGGCACCAACCAAGATTTTGACATTATATTAAGTTAATTAAAGATTTATCATTCACTATTTTTCAATGTTTAGAGCTCAGATAATTAGGATATAAATATTACATAATAAAAAACATCGAAATAAAATGTGGACCCTTCCAATAATATAAATACATTATATAACATACAAACATTTAACAAGAAACATTGTTTCTTTTTATTTTTAACCATTGAATCATTTCTTGGATTCCTTCCTTGACACTATTCTCACTTAAATCATTTGATAAAATTTTAAAACATGGTATGAGCACAAAAATCGTAGTAAGAGACATAATAATAATGAAAACACATTATTCTAGTTAAAACCTGATAACCCATTCAATGTTATTTTAGGGAATGAATCAAAACATTTTCACATGAATATAATTCATACATATTTCTCAATAAGAAATATTGAAACCAATAACAATCAATTAAAACTACTTTAGGTGGATTAGAGCATTATATGAAACAACCACATTAAAAATATTACAATTGGAATATCCATATGGTTGGCTTCCAAATTTGAGTTCTATAATGTGGATCAACCTTCATATAAGCTATATCAGGTTCAACCATGAGCTATAATGCTTCTCCACCCTTCATAAGACAGGTTTCGGGCTCATCTGTGAGTTATAGTGGGTCTAAACCCTTCGTCTAATCTATATTAAGCTCACACTTGAGCTATAATGTGGATCAACCCTTTGTGTATTCTATATCGAGCTCACCTATATCATATAATTCTTATGTTCAATTTAAGAAACATTTTCATCACAAAAACATTTTTAAAAACACTTCTAATCACATATGAAAAGTATTTCCAGATAAAAATACTATTTTTATTTGAGAACACATTTTCAATACCAATATACAGAAATAATGGAATAAAGGATTTATTTTCTTTTTAAAATACATTAAGTATTATAGAGGAATCCAAATATCACATATTGATTATTGCAGCAGGGAAGTAATTGTCACCGTATATGTTAAAAAACATTCCTTTTTTAATTTTATAAATAAAATAAACGATTCATATAAAAATATTCATTTTGAAAAAGTTTAATTAAATTCATGATAAACATATAATTTCTTGCATATTCCTTTTATACCCATATAAATATATAGGAAATTTAAAAACATGAAAGAAAAAGATTTCATAATTAAATCATTAAACATTCAATGTGTATCATACAACATTGAACATTTAAATATTAGTCTCCATGATTTAATAAATAATAATATTATAGATAAACTGTGTATATGAAATGATGTTGTGAAACAATATTGTAAGATAAATTAACTAATAGCAATATAATTATGGTGTCCCACACCACATCAATTCAAAATATTGTTGTAAAACATTCCACCAAAACATAAAAATAATAATATGATATAAAAGAAAATATTAAGTGATCAATTGAATCAATGGTGTTTGAAAAATTATCCACCACAATATTTCATCACAATATTAAAACATATGATAAAATTTGAACCATTCAAAAATTATGGTAAAAAACATAAAAAAAACATGTTTTTAATACCTTGAGATTATTTTTATGATTTCACAATGAAATATTGTTTGTAACTGAAAGCCCCCTCCCCTAAATATAAAACTCAAAACATTCCAAAATGATAAACCTTAACATGTATAATTAATTTAGATATTTTTTTTTCTAGTCGGTTTAACTTTTTGGGTTAAATAAGTTCATGGGGTCTTAAGAATGCTAAAAAAATCAGTATGAATTTCAAAATATCCAAAAAATCATCAACACTCAGCAAATATATCAATTTCCATTAATGATTTATCAATTGATAAATAATATTCACGATTTGTTTATAAATATAATATTGATTTTTCAAATAAATAAAAATAAACCTGTAAAGAACATATTTTAATCTATAATTTACAATCCATTAGTATAAATCAAATTTCAATAAACAAAAAATGATTAAAAAAATTTAAGTGAAAAAATATTATATAAAAATGGTATACAATTATGCATATAAAATGGTAATGTAGTTTTCTCATTTCAATGAATAAAAAAACTACAATCATAATTTCAGATTGATAGTAAACAATTATGACGTTAATAACAAATGTATATTTATCAGTAACCAGAACATAAAAAATAAAACATAGGAAGAAAAATTCGTTAATATGAAGACATCAAAAAAATATAGAATTCAGTCTCAATAATTTAAATAAATTAAAAAATAAAAAATTAATTGTAAAAATTTAAAGAAAAAATCCTCGTAAGAATGATGTATTATCCTCCACATTTAACAATAAAAACACCACCCTTCCACTTGAAAATAATGCAACCTGGTGAAAATCTACAATTCAAATTAATAAAAACCATTAATTATTGAAATAAAGATAAATTAAAATATGCATCAAAAGACTACACAATATAAATAGAAGAGGGAAATCATCTCATAAAGTTCTATTTGTCCATGACGAATTCAATAATTTATCAAAATTGATTAAAAAAAGAATAGTGGACTCTAGTTATTTCCCTTGATGGGAAATTAGAATTTTCCAAAAAAACAGAGTGAATCAAACATTAATTCCATCATTAGAGTTAAAAATGATAAACAATCATTCATAAATTACATTGGTGATTTAAATAATCTCCTTGTCAAAATTATGATTTTTATTTTGAAGTAGAACACCCTAAATGAACCCAAAACTAAGAGAAAATGCACACGTGGAATGTGAAATGGTACATCATCCACTACAAAAAAATGTAAATTTTTTTTATTAGCACATTTTGGCGATAAAATATTTAGATGTTAAAACTCATCATTAGAAACTCAATAGAGAGAAAACGTGTTTTGAAGAATAAATACGCATCTAATGTATATTGGTTAAGAGAGTTTTACAAGAAAAAATTAATCTTCAATAATGTAAGAATTTCCATCCCCTGTGTATGAAAATTATATGCACAAATGAATTAATTTAGTGAAAAATAAAAATTATTTCTAGGTAAACACAAAAAATTGAATGTATATAAACTCTTTGTAGTATGAGAAGTGGCATATTTAGTTAACATTAATCATTACAATAAAAAATAAAACATTTTTTGACAACATTAAAACATATTTTCAAAATAAAAATATGAAATATAAATTTGACAATAAAACAGCCTTCATTAAAACTCAATAGTCCTCAAACATTTCTAGATACCAATAGATTATAGAAATTTAGAAAAAAATAGATTTAATTAAATGAAATCGTGATGAAAAGTATTCAATGATTTAAACAGAAACACTCAACAGACATAACATCCCAAAATCAAGAATTCAAAAGAGTTCAAATAATTAGCACCAAGAATGAATTGTTCAAAATGAGTTAAAAAATATAGGTAATCCGATATAATGACATTATGATGTTTCATTTTTAAAGGTTTAACTATCCTTTTTTAAACGTTTCACTCAACCTAGCTGCTATTATTTATGTAAATATGAACAAAAAAGATTGATCATATTCAAGAATTTATGTTAGTGAAAAATAAAACTCGTTATTTGGGGTGAAAGGGTAGAATTTAAGCTCCAGTTACAAGGTTTATTCAACCATTCATTATGGGTCGAAAGGGTGTATTCACTCTACCACATGTAGGGGAAAATCTTAGAAAACTTCAATAGAGAAAGAATAGTGTTATGAGATTTTATATAGATATTATAAAAATAAGAAAATAATTTTTTTGGAAATAATATAAAAGATTTTATTGAATGAAATAAAATCACAAGATTCATCCCATGTATTTTTATTTTTAATTTCCCTATCCAGGATATCAAAAATATCTATACATGGTCTGTATGAGGGTGTGGATTCCTAATTAAAGACCACCACATGTTTAGAGACCATATGAATTTTAATTAAAAATAAATTATATGGGATTCTAAGCATCTAGAGAAAGACCCAATCCCTTAATGAATTAAAATTACCCTTGAAAATACCACTTGAAAAACCTATACATCATGATTCCCTCTTTAGTATTCGGTCATAATTGATATTTCAAATGTTCTCTATAAGAGGAATCCTAGAATAGTTTATACATAGGGACCTATCATTATTCCCCAAAACTGATTTCTTATAAATGAGTATTAAATCATCAAAATAAATAATTAATATTTCAGTGTTTTAATGGAAAAATTTATGATATGCATAATCATAATTAATTTGAAATTATTCTAATGTATTTGAAATATGTTGTGAATCATCATCCATTTTCATCTCAACTTCAATATTAAGATCAACTACCATTTTTAACATTCAACCAAAAAATGAGTACTGTGATTTATAAAGTAATAAAAAATATATTTTTCTCATCCTCAAACACAAGAAATTTGTCATGTAGTTACTTTCTTTCTTCATTTCATGGATCCTGAGGTTTCGGTTTGACCACAATAAGTATATATCATCTCACCTTTTATAAATTCCCAGTTTTGAAAAAATTTACCAACTTTATTTTCCAAATAATGTATTTTAGTTTTACACACATGAGTGATTTTATCATTATAGATATTTAATGGGTTTTTCAATTTATCACATTATTAAAAAAAATTTATTCATGGTCCTTTAATAGTCTTTTGAAATTTCAAAATTAATAAATTCAGAAAAAAAATTATCACTTTATTTCTAACATGATCCTTATGGTTCTCATTCAAAGTCTCCAAAATTGAAAATTTATTGATTTCATTTCGATAAAATTCATCAAAAATTTCAGAAAACATGTCCAGATTTTGATACAGTTATAATCCTATTGTGAGTTTGACCAAAACAACCCACACATCGTCATTTAATCTGTTATAGAATAAATGTAAATTAACAATCATGGGGATTCCATGATAAGTAAGTTGATATAAAAACTTATTTAATATATAACATACCCCACAAAACTCTCGCAATCACTCTTAACAATTTATGTGGTCAAAATATAATATTTCCTAGGTCATTAATAGGAAATTATAATATTTTTCAAAAACATTCATAGCACTGATTGAAATTTTAAAATGACTCAAAAATCTCAACATGAATGATGACATGTACGACGAAATATATATCTCATTTAACTAGAGAAAATAGAAATTTATATAGAAGATTATATTAATTTTTAGCACTATTTATAAAACAGATAAATGTATCAAATACATCTCCATTGAAGAAAAAATTTGTGAAATCATTTTCCCCAAAAATTAATTTTTTATATTTTATATTTTAATTTTTTTATATTTTATTCCAAATAGCCCAATGTAAATCAAGACATTTTCTTCCGTGACAATGAATTTTTCTTGAAAGAACATTAGATCATCATGACCATAAAAATATCATTTATAAACCAACAAAAATATAATGGAGGAAAATTAAACCAAATGGAAGGATATTAAGTGTTTTAGGGATATATTTTATCAATAAACTATTTAAAAAAACAAAAGATAATTAATGTTTGAAAGTGTGAGGTATTTATTTTTATGGGAGTTTTTTTGTGTAAATTGTGTTAGACAATGGTGTTATGTAGTTGGAAAAAAGATGAGGATATTGGATAAGGGTATTTATGTATACATGTTTAAATGATTTTCTCTATGATAGTTATTAAATTGAATTTTTATTCAAAAAATGTTTTATAATTAAACTCCCTCTCAACAATGTTAACAACCAAGAATAATGACTCTTGAAGTTTACTACATCATGAACCACTCAAAAGAGACAAAAATTTGATAAAAAGGTATTAGAAGAAATCTTTTAGAACATTAATGCTGTTTTGAAATATGGATTGACAAGTGAAAAAAATTTAGATTACGGAATTTATCTAGATAATTCCTAAAATTTCCTGAAGGCCTTCATTTTTTATTGATTTGTGATAATCCACCATTCAATGGGTGAGGTGGAAACCATACAAGAACTGTAGTCATAGGTAATACATGGCCTGTAGGCTATAGAGGAATTCATTGCTCGTAGGCTTCAAAAATTATATACAACCTAGACTAAATACTTAGAACTGCTCCTCCACATAATCGTCATCAGGAAATCAGCTCTCCACCTTCGCATGTCTATTCGGTTAGGATTTCTATGCATGCACATGCTTTTCCCGATGGAAGGTTCCATACCCTTTCATTATTTCAATCCATTTAGCTTCTTCTATGGTGAAATCTCCTTACTCATCCTCCTTATGGAGCTTATCCGTTGTATGTTGTTTGGTTTGCATCAGCACTTACGGGGGCCTGAAGGCCTAGAGTTACCCGGAAAGACTTACTAACCTGGTGGACTAGGTGGCCTGATGGCCTTAAACGACTTGAGGAGAAAATCGGTGGCCCAAAGGCCCAAACGAGGGAATATTCCAGGATGCTACAGTACCAAACAGTACCTGTTATAGCTCCCGCTACAGTACCTTCTACAATATTGCACATTTCCTACTACAGTACTTATACAGTACTGCTACAGCCCTGCTATAGTAGAAAAAAATTAGCCTCTTCCTGGATTAGATCCTAGGTCACCTGGATGCACTTAAAGAGTCCTCACCAACTGTTCTGAGGCTCATGTACCTAGCTAATTAATTCTAGTATATGAAAAATAAATAAATTTGAAGAGGGAAAAATAAAAAAATAAAAACCATTGAAATTATCCAAGTGATTAATACTCAATCATCATGTCTAAATCATTATATAATTTAACAGTTACACCTTATTCTTCCACGGTATGTTTCCCATTAAATAATGCAATCGTTTACTTTTAACGTAACTTAGATTTTTATCACACCATGACCAATCAATCTAGACATTATAAACCTTTATACCCACTATTTTAAATTTTATAAATATTATTATTCAAAATAGAATTAATTTTTGGATTCATAATATCATATTTATCTTAGAGTGAACATTTGGTATTTTTCTAAAAACTTAAAAAATTATATGAATAGTGATAAACACAACAATATTATTTAAAAAACACTATTTATTGAAATAATTATTTATTTTATTTAAATTTATTTTAATTCAGAATAGATACATAATACTTATATATGTTCAATGAAATTCACAAAAGTCATTTTATAATAATATTAGACATATAAAATTTTATTAAACATTTTACCGTCTTTTACCGACCTTCAAGGGCCATTTGAAAATTTGTATAAAATGTAATTTTACCACTTCTATGATTTTAATTTCCAAAATATGGGAGAAATGGTTGACATCATTAAGTAAAATGTGATTCAATAAGATGCAAATAAATTTTGGTGAATTGTAATTTTGGACTTTTAATTACCACTATTAAAAGTAAATATTGTAATTAAAGGTAAAAATGATATTATAATTACCCAAAAAATGTTTTAATTCTATTGGATAGTTATATTTTGTCCAAAATAAACCATAGGAATAAAATATGAAGCTTTTGTTCAACTTTTATTATATTATGACTTTTGCTATTATATTATTTAAAGAATAGTTAAAGGTGTTAAATTAACATTTTCATAAATAAAACATTTTTAATATAATTATACACTTAAGATATATTCATCTATAAATATTCATTAGAAATATGAAATTATTTCCTATATAATGTTATTTTATTTATAATTTTTATATGTTCAATAATTAAATATATTTATGACACAATGATGATAGTATAATAACCTTATTTATGAATGATTAAAATAATTAATATTATAAATATCCAAATATATATAAATTGAGACTTCTGATGAATTCCACTAATTCTATAGGTTAATATGATATGTGGGGGTTAATTAAATAAATATTATTCGATGTTATAATGTTGTAATGAATTCCACAAAAACAAAATAAAAATAATTTCAAAATTGACATAAATGAATTTTTAAAACAAATACTATATTATTAATAGATATAATATTTATAAAAATATAAGGGTCATCCAAAGAACTTAAGTAAGGTAATATATATTAATAATGAACCACATGGGGTACTCTTGGCTTTTTTTAGTATGTTTATTAACCATATATTATTGTAATTTAAGAAAAAATAGTAAAAGCTAAACTATTTAACTAAGAGTTAAATCTAAACGATATGGTTGATATGATGACCTAAAGCAGTCTATAAACTTTTGGATGATTTTTAAAAAAACTGTACTAGTCTTAGAAAAAAAAAATTATTTTTGAGCCATTAAAAACCGATTCTGATTGTATAATAGAATAATATTTCTAAAATTTCTTACAGTGACACCCACATCTCTTATAAAATGGTACATCCACTTCACTCAAAATCACACATCCAAAAACTTTTGGCACATCAAATCTCTAATCAAATATCCTCCCAACGACCTTCAATTCTATATAGAGTCCATAATTGTGTCAAAAAGACATCCTATGGTGCCTTTTAGATCAACTCAAAATGAAGTACCCGAAGAAGATGTAATAATTTCACCACCTCATTCAAAGTTCACTTCTCCACCCACTTCTTCTTTCTTTTTGTTTCCATACAAAAATAACAACCCCAGTACCTTATACATATGATGATTTTATTATAAAAATGTTACATCTGTATTCATTATTCTGTACATCCTATGAATGACACGTCACCATACGTATGTACGTACAAATTACAATCTCCATGAATGCGATGAGATTCATTACCCAGTGTAATCATTCATGAATAAATTTAATATTATGATTAAAAACTAATTTTTAAATAATTAATATCATTTTAGATGTGAATCATGTTCATCTTATCCCTATCAAGTATGACTTATGTAACTAAAGTTATAAAGGTAAACAAATCAGCAAACACTCGAAATGACGGTACTACAGAAATATTATTAACAAAGAAATATTAGAAGATCATATATGATATAAAATTTACGTATTTGGATCTTGTATAATTTAATAAAAATATTTTATTCTTATAAAAAATGTTAATGTACCGTTGATGAAGGAAAAGTACAAGGTATGATTTAGTTTAAAAATCTCTTCATTATCGGAGGTTGTTTATACATGAATATCTACTCGGACCTCTTTATCATCCACATATGTGTTTATTAAAAATGTATTTCAAATTTTTTTTACTATTTACTATAAAATGGGTTTTGTTCATTTAAACCGTTGTTTTACTTTTGATATATTGTTTATTATAGAATCATTCCATCATTTTCCAAACATGGTACTTTATGACCTTTTCTACAAATTATGGTAAGAATGTATTTTTTATCTTATACGGCGTGTGAGTCAATTTTCCGCCATTATAAAACTTTCAAAGCATCCTTTACAGGATTATAAGAATATTTTCAAAATAAATGTTTTCTTTTATAATTATGTGACTTTTAAATGAATTCAAAATAGAAAGAGTTGTTTCTCTCAACTAGTTTTTATTTCATCAATGTCAATATACTGTGATGGATTTTAAAATATTTTGAAGTTGATTTATTATGATACAATGTTACATATTGTATTGAATTTTTTCTGATATGTTTGAATGTAGATTTTTTATTTTTATACCATTAATGCTTTATAGATAAAGTATTATGATTTCGTATGGTATTTTTAATATGAATTTTTATGTCATGTTTCAACATTTTAATATGAGGAATGCATTGGATATAGTATGTGACGGGTGGATCCATTTATAGCTCCTCGATGCATCGATATGTCTCAAGAGAAAAACTAGTGTCGTGTCACAAGGACTTGACAAAATCTTATTTGTAGTATTTTCATGAAGCCTTGACTATGAGGTTATGATGTATGGAATTAGGCATTCAATCATTATGAAATTCGATATTGATATTGAATGTGATTATTCGACTAGTATAATATTCTTGAAAATAAGTAAATGGAATTATTTGATTTATATTTTCAATATTATGTTGAAGATTATGTTTTAGAGGCTTTTGTTTTATTCTTATAATTGACTTAAATGTTTATGATTATTTAGGAATGTTTCTAATATATTGTAACCCTTAATGAGCATTTGAGCTCACCCATTTCTAAGTTTTATTTTTCATAGGATGTGAATAATTATTTATTGATAGATCTATAGGGATAGGCTACAGGATATAAGTGTGTTCAAAGGGGACCAAATATTGTTTTTGTTTTTATATCATGATGTAATTTAAAACATATGTTTGTATATAGTACTTCCATTGATACTGAACTGATCGGTCTTTTGGTATGTGATCTCTTGTGGTCATGTAAATGTCATGTAATAATGCACATACACTGGTTAACTATGAGTTGGGAAATAGAGTATGTATCAAATGAATTTCCATACAAACCATGAAATCATGATTTAGAGAAACTCTGATTAGAGAACATTATTGTATGATAGACCTTGAGGATTAGTATATAATAACATCCTTGAATTTTGGTAATGTTGAGATTTTCTGTATTTTACAAGGAATACATCCCTGTCTGGATTCGAGTAGGTAGAGGCAACTCTGTCATAGATGTACCTAGGAGTGAATACATCAACATGGAGTTTTAGGCTTGACCTGGGGTATTCAGGTACATGACAACGGGCCTTGTTACACTCTTGGTTATGAAACTATCGGGGAATATACTTAGGATAATTCACATTTTATTTATAAATCATTATGAAGGATTTATGAGTATATACCTCCTCAATGAAAACATATTTATGATTATGAATTATAACCATACACTGTTAAATTTTTGTCAACTGGTTTACAAGTTTGGAATTATGTTTTTGGATTCATTAACTAATCTAGTTTATGTCATTATTTATAAATGGCACCTAGTTGAAGGAATTGAAACCATATCAACACACATAATCCATTTAGGGATTTCACTACAACTCAAGAAAATTATAGTGGGGTTGGTGATGCAACTGGTGATGATCACCTTATCACCATACTGGGACTACTCACTCATGTTAGGAATAATAATCATACCCCTACAGAGCACCGTAGTCCACAATGTGGAGGATCAATATCAGAAAGCATTAGGAGAAAAAAAAATCCACAAAACTCAATTGGACTACAAATCCATTTTTTTTCTGAATAATGGATATGTTCCTTAAAGGAAATATTTTATTGATTTCAGTAGTAGCGAAAGGGAAAAATATTTCATGGTAGTTTGTTTCCTCATGGGAGATAAAAATCAATGGTGATCATTAATTCGAAACACAAAGTAGGATGAAGATGTATCAAATATGGAATGGAGGTATTTTAAAGTGATTTTCTTAGAATAATACATTCCTCGTGACCAACGATAGTATATAGAAAGGAATGTTTTGAATCTGAGGAAAAAGGAGGATGAGAATGTCGCAAAGTACAAATCTAACTTCACTAGGTTTTAAAGGCATGAATCTTATTATATACGTAACCAAATGAGTTAGATTGATCGATTTTTCTATGGGATAAAACCATTTCTCCATTGAGAATTAATCTCACAATCCTTCTCATAATACAATGATATAGTCTTATGTGCATTCATTGTAGAAATTGAATTCTATAAGACTTACTACTTTAAAGAAAAGAAAGAGAAGAGGAGATCTATTGAATACTCTGGAAATGGAAATAAGGGGAAGAAGGGAAAAGTTGAATATCCATCCTATCGAAAATGTGGGAAAAAACACCCTGGTACTTTCATGAAGGGAATGGGAGTCTATTAAAAGTGTGTTAAAAAAACACCATGCTCAAAATTTCAAGGAAATGAAAGAGGCTGTAAATCTTGAATGATAAAATTGTAGAGAAAAGGGGCATTGTTCTAATGAATGTTCTAGGAACCAAGGAAACTAAACATAGAAATTGACAGGGGAGATAGGCCAAGATTTTGTGATCAATACTGCTTAGGTAAATGCTCCAAAAGACGTGGCGGCATTTAATTTAATGGTTTGTTTATGTTTATCCAATTCTTTATTTGATTCTGGATAATCGAATTGTTTCATATCTTCCCAGTTTTCTAAGAAAATTAGATATTTCCAATTGGATTTAATAGGGGAGTTTTTTTTCAATACTCCTAAGAGATGTATCATTGCATCAATGTTTTGTGAATCAGTTCCCATTAGGTAATATAAATTTTCTTTATCTACTGATCTCATTGTCATTCCCATGATTGAATTTGATATAGTCCTCATAATGGATTTGCTTTTAGACCATGATGTGAAAATATATTGTAAGAATAAGGACTATACAAATATTGATGATGATAATGAGTACCTTATCTATAGAGAAGAAACATCACAAACTAATTCTTAACAATATTCACCCCAGTAGCTCTAATAAATTCAATTATTGGGGTGGGAGAGAACAAAATAACTATGGGTGAGGAAAAAATGCTCAAATAGAGTATGTACCTATTGTGAAAGAATATGTTAATGTGTTTCCCGAGGATTTAACTAGACATCCTCCATAACAAGAATTTTTTTTTTCTATTGATTTAATACCAGGTTCAAGGCACATATCGAAGACCCCTAATAGAATGGAATCTATGTAATGTGTGGAACTAAAACACAACTAGAACAATGGAGTAATATGGAATTTATTTTCCATACGTTTTATCCATGGGAATCCCCTATTCTTTTTTTAAATAAAAAAATATGGATCTATGAGGTTGTGCACTGAATACATAGAGATCAATGATATAACAATAAATAACAAGTATCACATACCTCACATTGATGATTTATTCGACCAACTTCATAGAGATCAATAATTTTCAACGATTGACATTCCATTGGGATATCATTAGTTGAGTGTGAAGAAAGAATATATTCCAAAAATCAAATTTCCAACCAAGTATGTGCATTATGATATTATAGTCATTACTTTTGGACCAACTAAGGAACCCTCTGTTTTCATGGATCTAATGAATGTAGTTTACAATCAATAACATGATGATATTTTTTTGTTATTAATTGATGATATCTTGGTTTACTCAAAAAAAATCTTCAAAGATCATGAAAATTATTTGTGCACTATTCTGAAAACCCTCAAAAGAAATGAATTATATAGAATGTTTTTCTAGTGTGAATTATGGATTTATGATATTTCATTTCATCACCATATTTTCTCTATGGATGGAATTTTTTTTATCCTTCAAAGAACATGGAAATCCATGGATGGCTAGAACCATCATGTATAAACGATGTTCACATTATTATTGGTTTATCTGATTATTATTAACACTTCGTCCATAATGTTTCCTGATTTGTATACCCATTAACCAAGATCACACATAAAGAGGTTAAATTAGTTTGGAAAAATGTTTTTGAAGAATGTTTTCAAGAACTGAAGAGAAGATTTTCGAATGATCCTATCATGGATCCATCATCGGGGAATGATGGGTTTTTTATTCATTATGATGCTTCATAAAAAGGACATGGTTGTATCCTTAGGCAGAATGATAGAGTTATTTCCTATGCATTATAGCAGCTAGAAATTAATGAACAAAACTATCTACTATTGATCTTGAGTTAGAAGTTTTAATCTTTGATTTGAAGATACTGAGACACATACTCTATAGTGAAAATTGGCAGATGTATACCGATCACAAGATCTGGAAGTATATTTTCTCACAAAAAGAACTCATCATGAGGGAAAGAGATGTCTTCAACTACTCAAGGTTTATGATTGCACTATAAACTACCATCCGGGGATGGAAAAAAGGTGGATGTTTCTTTGAGTAGAAAGGATCATGGAACTTTGAACAAGAATATAGTTGAAAGGGATCCTATGTTTATGGATATAGTAAAAATGGTTATGGGAATAACCATGGAATGTGAAACAAAAATACTTTTTCAAATGGTTGACAAACCATCATTACTAGAAAGGATAAAATGTTCTGAGGATGATTATGAAAATATTCCAAAAAAAAAACTAAATATGTGAATGATGGAATATTTATTGACATCATATATGAAGATAAAATTTTGAAATTTTGGAAGAGACATTGTGTTCTGAAAATACCTGATCTGAAAAGGAAATTGTCTAATGAATCTCATAGATCCAATTTCTCTATACACCCTAGTAGCACTATGATGTATATAGATTTGACAGATCATTTTATGTGTGAAAAAATGAAGAGAGAGATTTCTGATTATGTGTCATGATGTATGGTTTTTCAACAAGTAAATTCTTAAAGACAATAGTCTAGGGGAGTCCTGTAACCACTTCCCATACCTGAGTGGAAATGGGATCATCATACAACGGAATATTTCAAGGGAATACCAAATACTCCAAGAAGGAATGATGGAATATGGGTCATTGTTGATCATCTTACCAAGTAAACACATTTTATTACTATAAGATAAGATTTACAACTTGAACATCCTGAAAGACTATATATTAATGAAGTCTAAAGACTTCATGAATTACCCGTATCGATTATTTCTGATCATGATCCCCATTTAAATCAAGATTCTAGAAAAGTCTTCAAAAGGCCTTGGATTCTGAACTTTGTTTCAGCAATGCCGACCACCCTAAAAGATATAGACAAGCAGAACAGACTATTCCAACCATAAAATATATGTTGTGATCGTTCGCACATGACATTGATGGTATGTGGGATCAATATTTACCTTTGTTAAAACATTCTTAGGATAATAGCTTCCACTAATGTATTCAGATTGCGCAATATGATGCATTATATGAAAAATAGATGTCGCACACCAACATGTGGGGATTATTTTGGTGAAAGAAACTTTGTAGGCCCAAAACATTTTGAGGAAACAATATAAAAGTTGATTATTATCCTAACCCACATAAAATAAGCTCAAAGTAGTCAAAAGATCTATGCCGATAACCGAAGGAAGGATTTGGAATTCCCAGTATGAGGTCATGTTTTATGAAGGTGTCTCTTTGGAAGGGTGTTATATGATTAAGTAAGAAAGGAAAATTATGTCTCAGGTACATCAGGACTTTCAAAATTTTAGAACGAATTGGAGTGGTAGCTTACCATTTGGCAATGTCGCATAGTCTCTCCAAATTTCATGATGTTTTCCACAAATCTCTGTTGAGAAAATACATGCCTTAACCAATGCATATACTCACCAATGAATAAATATAACTGGTACCTGATCAATCTTATTGTGAAGTTCCTGTCATGTTTCTTGATAATAGAGAACAAGTGCGGAAAAACTGGATGACTTGTATGGTAAAGTTTCTATGGAGAAACCATAAGATGGAAGCGGAAACGTGTGAACCTAACGATCATATGATAAAGAACCACCCAAATCAATTTTTGTGGCAATTTTATAGAAATTTCGAGGATGAAATTATTTGAATGATGATATAATGTAACACCCCATGCTTCCATGGTAAGTTTCCATTTTAATAATGCAATAGCTTGTGTTGTACACAACATGGAGTTTTAACACACCACGACAAATCAAACTAGCTATTATGAATAATAATAACAAATTTTTGAAATTTAATAAATATTAATTTATAAAATGCAATTCATTTTTGCATTCATAATATCAATATTAGCTTAGGGTGAATTTTGGTATTTTCTGAAAACATTCAATTTTGATGAATAGTGAAAACAGTACGTCGTTGTTTAAAACAGATTTTTTTTAATAATTGTTAATTTTATTTTAATTTATTATATGTAAAAATATATACATATTACCTATATAAGTTAAATGTAATTCATTGAAATAATTTTATAATAATATTAGACATATAAAATTTTATAGAAATATTTACAGTATTTTACCCACCTTCAAGGCACATTTGCAAATGTGCATAAATTGTAATTATACCAAAACATTGAATTGAATTTTAAAATCTAGAGAGAAACGTTTGACATCAGAAATTAAAATGTGGTTCCTAAGATGAAAATAATTTTTGTTGAATAGTATGTTTTGACTTTTATTTACCATAGTTAAAAGTAAATAGGGTAATTAAATGTACGGATTATATTATAATTACCCTAACACAAGTACTAATTCTATTGGATATAAGTATGTCTTCCAAAATAAACCTCAGGAATAAAATATTATCCTTCTAGTCCACTGGGATTAGATTTGGACATTTATTATAATTTTATTTAAACAATAGTTAAAAGAATTAAATTCAAATTTTCATAACTAAAACATTTTTAATATAGGGTTACACAAAAGATAGATTCAACTTTAAATATTCATTACAAAGGTAAAAAAATAAACTACATAATTGAATTTAATTTATTATTTTTGGACATTAAATAATTCAATTTATTTATGACACTATGATGATGCAGTAATTACCTTATTAATGAATCATTAAAATAATTGATATTAAAAATAAAAAAATAAATGTAAATTGAGTCTTCTGGTGAATTTCACTAATTTCCTTGGTTATTATGACATGTTTGGGTTGATTAAATAAATTTTAGTTTAAGTGATAAAGTTTTTTATTACTTTCACAGAAACAAAATACCAAATAGTGTCAAAATTTTCAAAAATGAGTTTTTTAAACAAATAATATAATATTAATTGATATAATATTCATAAAAATATACGGTTGTTCCAATGGACTTATATAATGTTACATATATTAGTAATGAACCATTTTGGTTCCCTTGACTTTTTTTAGTAGGCTTATTAACTATTTATTGTAATAATATAAGAATACATAGTAAAAGATAATCTATTTACCTAAGAGTTAAATCTAAAATATAAGGATAATATGGTGAAATTAACCTATAAAAACCTATTAGTTGAGAGTATTTAGGCCCATCCCCACCATATCCTAGAAATAAATAATTTAGGAGCCATTTATAATCTCAATATTATTGAATAATGAAATAATATTTCAAACTTTTCCTAATGCTCCCCTCACCTTTCTTATAAAAGGGTATTTCCCCTTCTATCAAAATCACACCTCCAAATCCATTTGGATCAGCCAAAACCTGCTCAAATATTCTATAAAAGACCCTAATGTCGACCTAGAGGCGTTACTTTGATTAGAACGACAACCTATTGTGCATTTTTCATTAACTCAAAAGGAAACACCCAAAGAAGAGGTAATAATTTCACAAACCCTTTCAAATCTGTTTTTTTTTCTACCACTTCCCATTTATTTGTAGTTTCTAAAAAAAAAATAACTCTCATAACTTTTACATACTATGAAGTCATACAAATATGGTACAACCATATTCATTAATCTATCCATCCTATGATGGACAAGTCACCATACATGCATAGGTACAGATTACCGTCTCCCCAAACGTGATGAGATTAATTCCACATCGCGACCATTTAAGAATAAATTTCATTTTATGATAAAAAATAATTTTCTAGAACTTAATATCATTATGTATATAAATAAGATATATCTTATCCACAACATACATGACATATGAAATGAAACATATAATATAAAACAAACCATGTAACACCCAAAACGATGATACTACTGAAATATTTTTAACAAATCAATCTTTGAAGATCATTTATGATATCATATTTATGTATTTGGTTCTTGTATAATTTAATATCAATTATTTAAATATAATAAAAGAGTATAACATACCCTCGACCAAGGAAAATTACATGGTCTGGGTTAATTTTGCAATCCCTTTATTATCATAGGTTGTTTATACGGGAATATCTATTGGGACCTATTTATCATCCACATCTGTGTTTCTTAAAAATGTATTTCAAAAAATTTGTATTATTTTCTAGACTATGATTTAAATTAATTTATACCCTTGTTTTAATTTTTATAAAATTTTTATAAAGGAATATATTCGTTGGTTTCTAAAGAAGGTACTTTATGACGTTTTCGACAAATTACTGTAAGAATGTCTTTTTTATCTTACATGGGTGGTGCGGTTATTTACCACATTTATAACACACATTCCAAGAGTCTCATAAAATATTATAAGTATAATTTTAAAATAAATGTTTTCATTTATAACTATCTTAATTTTAAATGACATCAAAATAAAAAGATATATTTCTCTCAAATAGTTTTGGTTCCATCTATGTCAACATCCTTTGATGGATTTTACACATGTATTGTGTTTATTTATTATGATACGATATTCCATATTGTAATTATGGTTTTATAATATGTTTGAATGTGGATGTGCTATTTTTATATCATTCATAGTTTTTGGTTAATGTATTAACATTTCATATGATAGTTTTCAATGAAAGATTTTGTTATGTTTCAATCCTTTTCACATGTGGAATGCAATTGACTTATTAAGTGATGTGTGGAGCCAGATATAGCTACTCAATGCATCTATAGGTCTCATTAGACAAACTCTAGAATTGGCAGAATGACTCGACAATATCATATTTTTAGTCTTGGCATAAGGCCTTGATGATGTTGTTATGAAGTCTGGCATTATGCATTCCATCATTATAAAATTTTCTATTGATATTCAATGTTATAATTATTCAAGTTGAATATGAATGTAAATAACTAAATGGAATTATTTGATTTATATTTTCCATTTTATATTGACGATTAAGTTTAAATTTCATTTGATTTAGACTTATACATTTCTTTAATTGCTTACTCTTATTTATGAAATATTATGCTATATTGTTATCTATTCTGAGAATCTGAGCTCACCATTTTCAATGTTTTATTTTTCCCAAGATGTTGAGAAGTTTTTTAGAGTTTACCTTTAGGGATAGGGTATGGGATATAAATTTTTTGAAATGGGACAAAATGTTTTTATCGTTTTTTCTCATGATTTAATGTATAAATTATGTTCGTATCTAGTACATCCAAGGCTACTAAACAGATAGGTAATTCAGGAAATGATCCCTTGTGAATGATACTCCTAAAAATATTTCTATTCAAGAAGAAACAATTTTTTTTCATTTCCCCTATTTTAAATTTCTTGTTCATCAACCTTCCCAGTCCACATGTCCACCAATTAATGGATGCCCTTATAAACTTCTTCTACTAATATTCCTACAATCACGTGTCCCTTACATGAGACTCAAAATCAATAAACACAAATATAACCCATCTCAAATGAAAATTATATGGTAAAAACATAAATCATACTACATGAAAGAACATGATTTACATTGGTCTGTAACAATAAATTCGTGTTCATCCCATAAAATTCACTCTCTAAGAAACATTACCAAAACAGGGAGAAGATGAATCTGGTAGCATCACATCTAGACTATAGACTTGAAACATCTTATCTTGGATAATATTAATGAAAATAGAAAAATAATCCACATCCAACATCTCCAAGAACCTATTTTGATGCTTGATCAGCTCTCAGACTTTCCATATTTGAGCACTAAAATCAGGTTTCAGTAGTGGGATGTTTTCATCTTTAGTACAAATTAAAAGGCTGTGCTTCATACAGTTAAAATTATAATCAACATTAATATAATAACTCCTTTATCTCCAGTGAAAAACTAAAACAAAAAGTTTATACATGAAATAATTGCATTCATCAAATACAACTAATAAAATGTTATTAAAATACATTAATAGTGGCATAATACAACATCTCATAGATGATTCCATGGATTTTCACCTCCATCTATACTAGATACTAGATTAAATGATGTAAACCAAACCAAACATTAATATATCAACCCATTGTGTATGATTTCATTTCATATTTGTACACACATCGTCAGAATAGAACAAGCATATGTGATGAGGGTATTGCCTGAAGATTCCGTGAGAGGATATGTTACACTCCAGAGTTGGGTTCCCTATTCTCTATCCCTAAATATTGTATGGTCAACATCCAATATAATAAAACCAACCTCTCCAAATAGTTTTCTAATACAATCATAATACTTGGGCTCAAGCCCACAAAAATTCGACATAGTGACATAAAAATTGTATTATAAATTATATATAAATATCCACTATTGAAAAATCTGAAGAAAGACTTCCTAAAATTGTGATAAACTTCACATTAGAACTATACAATTAATTAAAAATTAAATACTCCAAAAAAATAAATTTCTTAATTCATAAGTTTCACTATTAGAATTTAGAATCCAAATTCTAAGGAAAATTTCCTAAAAAATAAATCATAATATGTTTAAATAATTTTCAAAAAAAAATTGCACCAAACATAATTAAATGGAAAATTTAATTTAAAAAATCAATTTGTATAAAAAATCATTACAGAAAATGAAAATATTATTTTGATCACAAGAAGATTCCATTAATGTTCTATCGATATTAAAACATTTTTTCATTACAATATTTTACATTTTAACTCAATTAATAGAATATTTTATATTTAAAATCCATGAGGAAAATATATTATATAAATAATCATCAAAATTCCTCGACACATAATAGTTTTATTGTCTTTATAAATTACATAGTCAATTTAATTGAAAAATAAGAAATCTAAGTGGAGGAAATTGGGAATTCAACATTGAATTACATTCCATATAAATTATCCCGATGGAAACTCCAAAATAAAAAATTTAATTACCCCAATAAAATCTAACCAAACAATTTATGATCTAGGTTATTATTATACAAAATAGAATTTAATATAAAAAATTAATTTTTTTAACTGGAAGTGCCAACAACCCTTTACCTTCAAGGGAACTGACTCACATAATAAAAAATCAAGATTAATACACAATCAACACATTAATTAATGTTAAATAAATATTATCATAATAAAAAACCAATCCATTGGATAAAATAATTAAATAATAAAAGAATGAATGGTCAACTAAGATTACTATTCCATTTAATACCCCACATATATGAAAACCATATTAGTTTAATTCAAATTAAAATGACTATATATAATGAGGGTATAAAAAATCCACCAAATTTTACCCAAAAAATAAAATTGGAAATATGGATGACAAGATAAATTAAATCTCTGGTGTTATAGAAACTATTCTCCTCAATGAAGAATCACAGATTTCATAATTAATTAAAATATATTCAAATTAAAAAATAAATGTTAATATTTGACAAAGCATCAAATTTTGAAAACATTATAGGGTATTATGATGTGTTACAAATAAATATAGTTTTTTATTGAAAATAATCCCACTACACACAGATACTAAAACCTCAAAATTTTCCACAATTTATTTCCTTATGCTGGAAAATTATTTTTGATTGATTTGTTTTAAACAATTTTCAATTTAGTAGTGACAAAAATGTTAATGGGATCATACAAAATGGTCATAAATAACATCATGAAATATTCCATTTCCAGTAATTTATCAATCACTAGGAAATTATAAAACTTTTTAGTAATGATTTAACAATTATTAAATATTTTACATTAATTTTTTCAGGAGAATTTATTTATAATTTTCAAATAAATTATAAATAAGCTTGTAATAAATATATTTTAACATATAATTTACAATCTACCAGTATCAAACACATTTAAAAGTACCAACAACAATTAAAAACTCAAAAGTGAGAAAGTGAGAAAGAATAATATTAATTATGTAAAAATGGTATTAAATTAAGAATAGAAAAGGTTATGCAGATTTATTTTTTAAAAGCATTAAACAAGTGAAAACATTTATTCATATTGAATGATATTTTTATATTTTAATCTCATATATATATATATATTAAAATAAAAGATTATGAACAATAAAAAATAAATATTTATATGTTTTTATCAAATAATAAATAAAAATAATAAGAAGTTAGTCTCCACAATTTACATTATAAAATAATCAAAAATTAAAATAACGTAGTGAAATTGAACCTCCCATAATGAATGTAGATTTATCCCCTTCATTTAGCCATAAAATATAACCTTTAATCTTAAATGTAATTAATCATTGTCACAGTATATAATTCAAAACAAGGTTAAAAATTATTTACAAAAATTCATTTCAATTTAATCAAACCAAAATATACAGTAAAAAGTAATAAAAGAAAATATTATCTCAATTACCACTATTTTTGTGTGATGAAATTAGTTTTTGACCACAATTTATCGAAAAAGAGAGAACTACAATATCTTGGTTACCAATTATGTCCAATTTCCTTTTTACAATAAAACAATGAGATTCAAACATGATATGTGTCATTATAGTTCAATAAGAGTAATAATCAGGCTTAAATTAGAGTGTTTACCAAAATAATATCCAAATAAAAATGATGTAATTTTATTTTGAATCAGAAGGCTCTAAATAAAACCCATACTAATATATAATTAATTTGTGGAATGTTAAAAGAATCTTCTTTAACTATGAAATTTATATTGTCTTTTATAGTTAATTACATTTGGAGATAAATATTCAGATTTTAAAATGTATATTTAAAAAATCAATATAGGAAACCATGTTTTGGATATGAATTTTGCTTCCAAAACACAATCATAACATTAAGGTTCAAAAGGACATCATTCTTAGAAACTATAAACATGTCAATTCCTTATTAATTAATATATAGGGTGGACATGCATTAATTCAGTGAAACCACAAGATTATTTCCAATTAATCACACAAAATGACATCTAAAGAAACTCATGGAATCCATAGATGAAAAAAATATGTTAAGACATGGAAATATCGAGGAAATTGTTTTCTTAAATCTTTGAAATTTTACGAGCCCACAGTTTTTGACGACACCTGATTCCGAGGCCCGATGTGCCTAGAATCAATTTCTGAGGTTTTGTTCGGGTACGTTCAGTAAACGTACGTGCAGGTTTTTCTATCCTTTGAACCGGTGCTTGGAATTGAAAGTTGAGGGAACCGATGAAATCGCAACACCATTATTTTCTTAAACGGACCTTTCCCGCAGTTTCGTTTTATGCGGGTTGAAATTTATAATTTGGTGATTTATCTTTAATCAAATAAAATTGTGGTGATACAAAATTTTATTTTAAAGAGGTGGTTATATCCTCAAAGAGGAAGTTAGGAGTGGGGCCCACATCCCCCAAAACCTCCCATGACAGGATTTAGTGTGGTGGGGCCCACACGAGCCCTAAACCTTCAACTCCCCATTAACTCCCCTTATTTATTTTGACAACTCCCCTCTTTAATTGCAACTTTCCATCTTTTTCTAACTCCCATAAATTTTTAGAACACTTTTTAATTAATGAATTTAACTCTACCATTATTTAATTAATGTTTTTGAATTTTGAAATTCATTTGTGAATAAAATAATAGCCTTAGCTATTATTTTTGTTTTGCACTCATTGTGTTGGGAAAACATTGGGGAAGCTCTGGAGAAATAGAATATTGGTGTTCTTCTCTCGACGAAGAACAATTACTATCTCCAATGAAGATCTCAAGGCCCAAGACTGTCATCTTCTTCATTATTAATCCTCCGCTTCAAGGAAGAAGACTCCGCCTCTGAGGAACGTCGAGTACGTTTCCTCCTTGGATGCATCCCGACGTCAATGAATTGATGTCATCATCGAATCATATTTCCGCGACATGGACAAACAAGCATCAGAATCAAGGTAGGGGGTTTGATATAAATTTAATTGAATGAAATTAAACTTTGTCCATGGTGAATGCTTGTTTTGTCATCGGCCAAATGATATCACCTAACACGGAGGCCGCGGGCCGAATAAATATGGCCTAATGACCCTCCAACTATTCTTGACTATTTTGGGGGTGGAAATCAGATTCGATGGAAATCGGAGGAAGCGGTGACCGTTTTACAGCCAGGTAGAGAAGAACTGTGGCCTGCATATGCGGGCCTCTCGGCCGAAGAAGAACCACCCGGCTAAAGCCGGCCGGGATGAAGGAACCACGGTGTCACGAGGGTGTTGTGCTACAGAAGAACCGGTTGGCCGTACCCGACCGGACAGGGAGACTGGGGCGCCACAATGGGTGTTGCGCTGTAGAGGATTGTGGACCGCACTCCGCGGGCCGCTTCGGTGGAAAACCGACCAGGTTGAAGAAGTCCACAACACCTGCAGGTGCTGCGCATGAGAACCGTGGCCCGCCTGTGCGGGACGCTCATGCCGGGAAGACTGGCCGGCTGGACATGAGGGGTGGCGCCACCGGTTCGGGAAACATGGGGACCTCCCCCCCCCCCCCCCCCCGCAGCACCGCTCGGCCAGCCGAGATGAGCGGCGGCCTGCCGCTGGCCGGGCTACGCCATGCTGAGTCGAGCCGAGCCATGCCATGCTGGGCTAGGCCGGGCCGCTCCCCACCGGGCCGGGTCGACCCCCATCTGGTTCGAACCCGTTGAACCAGGTCGGTCTGACCCGCCACCCCACTAGGCTTGACGGACTGGGTCGTTTTCACTTAAACGTGAATCACATTTAGACCGCGCGTCTGATCAATGGACCGTCTGTGTCACTGGGATCCTCGTGACAAGACGGTCCTTTTGAAGTACTCTAAGTGAGTTTTGGATGATATTGGAATACTTCCGAGTTTGGAATGAGCGTATTTCAAACCGTTCCCCTAGAACGTAAAACCAATATCTCTCAGACTGGGTGTCTGATTGACGCGTTGTCTATCACGTTGGGTTCCTTTTGACGATACAGATCTTCGGGATACATAAACTCTAGAATTAATGATAGTTGATGTATCGACCCCTTGTCTCGAGGAGCATACCCTCCCAGAATCGAGCGTGCTGTGTGTAGGAACCCTAGAGATGGTTGCGACTACGATGAATACCATACTAGAATCGTCCGTGGGTTCGACTATGAAAACTACCATACTGGAATGCTCTATGGTTTCGACGATGAAAATTGTAATGGAATCCTTCGTGGGTTCGATAGCGATGCCTACTGTACTTTTATCCTAAGTGGGTCTGACAGTTTGACATCTGTACTTGTATCCTAAGTGGGTCCAACAGAGTAACTGGTCTAGTATCCTACATTGGTATGACAGCTTAGTTGGTCGTGTATCCTACGTGGGTCCGACATCTTAGATGAATCAGTAACTACATCTGATCATCTCTATACCTATACGAAAGATGTATACCTATTTTAGTTGAGTCTTGACTTTCAAACATTATCATTGATGTGATTGACTTGATTTCCTGTGTGGACTGGGTTGTTATTGGGCTCAAGAGTTGGAGTTGAATTCTGATTGATAACTTAGGTATACGTATCTGTATATACCTAAGTAGAGTTGTTTGATACATCGTGATTGTATCTTTTTTTCTGTGGTTTACCTTTCAAGGATTCTGGGAGACATTCGGGGGTCAAGTGGTCCCTATTGAGTATCGTATACTCACCCTAGCATGGGCTATTCCTGAACTACATTGTGTTGGATGCAGACGATGGACAAAACTGAACGAGTTGGAGGCTTGTGGAGAGGGACGGTACTTGGAGGTGGACAACATGGCGATATGTACACGGAGTGGATGACTGGACCCGAGGTGTTGAGGAGGCCATCTGTACGCACCCTTCAGGTGGTATTACCAGAGGATTACTGAGTGGTTTCTATTTTACTTTACTAAATTTGTACAAGATTTTCAGTTGTATTGTACTTACTGTTGGGCTCGTATTTCCAGCCTCGTTCCTTTCAGAACGTACTTTTGTATTCAGTATTACTTAGTTCTTTCTTCTGTTTCATACTCTTTTGTGGTTGTTTACTTTTATAATGGCAATGCATTCCCTTTTTATCGGGAATTACGATTTTTGTGCTAGTCTCCAGCCCCTGGCCTATGGAAGTCAGGCTTGGGGTAATCAAGGCACGGGCCTCGAGGACGTGTCATGAAAAATTGGTATCATAGGAGTCAGTTCTACCTCAGATCGTTGGACTCTAGTCTGTCTTACTATGAAGAAATGGTGGTATGATTATTGAGTGTTGTTTTCAGTCCAGGGAGTCCAATATTGGTGCGACGGCCGATGTATCCATACACCAGGACCCTGACCTCTAATTTCTGACTTAGTGCACAAAAGCACTAATTGCGTGTGTGTGTGTGTTTCCTTTGAATCTTTTTCATTACGATTAATTTATGTCAGCTCACCAGGTATATTGTTTTAACCATGGTGAACCTGTTTCTTTTCAGGATGGCCCCAAAAAGGTAGCCAGCAAGGGTTCTAAGTTACATATGAGATGGTAACCCACCGAGCGAGGAGGCCTCGGTGTAGGGCCCCATCACAGTGGAGGCACCAACGGTACCACTACCCGCTGGGCCACCAATACCACCAGCCCCAGCAGCAGATAATGCACGCCACCTGAGTGCGTTGAATGAGTTCCAATTCCAGAGGCCGCCCAGGTTTTGGGGAGAGAAGGACCCACCTGTAGCTAAGGATTGGCTGGAGGCTATCATAGGAGTTTTCAGATTGGGAGGGACACCTGCCGACCTTATGGTGATCCTTGCCATGAGTCTCCTGCATGCAGTAGCAGGTAGATGGAGGATCTTGATGCTCTAGGTGCATGATGAGGTATCATTACTCTGTACAAACATCAAGAGTCTCTTACACTCAGAGTTTGTTCCAGCCACCCTTCGTGCGGTGTGGATTCAGGAGTTACTTCATCTACAGAAGGGAAGCATGATAGTTTCTTGGTACTCATTGAGGTTCACCGACCTCTAAAGCTAGTCCACCGACATGGTACGAGAACCATTATTTCGTACCCCGACTTTAGAGCAAGGGCTCAAACATGAGATCAACGATTCATTGATCTCCCTCAGTATTCTGACAGAGGCGGGAGTACTAAGCGAGCGCTTCTTGTGGAGAGCTTTCTTGTTGATCCAACACCAGTTGTGAGACCAACCATAGGACGGCACGTAGAAGAGTCTTCTACAGCCGGCAGTAGACAGTTGAAGTAGAGTTCAAAGAGGACTAGGCCATCCGGTTGGTGACCTCAGGATACTAGTTCGGATGTGTGGGGAACACAGAACAGAGCCAGCTATACGAGGAGTAGGAAGTGCTATGAATATGGCGGGAAGCATCATATGGCTTGAGACTGACTGACCCGCCATGCAGATTAGCAGCAGATAGTAGAGATACCTACAAAGTAGAGGCATAGGTTTGACCGTGGTGGTCCACCGAGAGTAGGCAAATTAGGTAGTGGAGCTGGCCAGGAAGCAGGTGGTTGATCACGTTTCGAGGCTATACCACCACCACCACCACCAGGTCCACCCCGACTATAAGGATCTACGGACAAAGGCTGGCTCACCTCTAGGTAGTCAAGACCTATGACCAAAGCACACTTGAGATGATTTGTGGTACTATCTATGTCTAATCCATCTTTTCAGCAGTGCTTATAGACATAGGTGTGAGTCATTATTTTATTTCTGCTGCCATTTTTCAGATCACAGGGATTGTGATGGAAACATTGGCTCGATCCTTAATCCTGGAGACTCATACGGGAGTATACTCGATGATTACGAATAGGTTTCGGAAGTGTATGATTACTCTAGGAGGTGAGAGCTTCGGCTGGGATCTTCTTGTAGTGACGTCGAGGCCTTATGATGTCATCATGGGTATGGACTGGTTGTCTACAGTCCATGATCAGATTGAAAACATTAGGCACAATGTGTGGTGTGTCCGCATGAATGGGACCAGGTTCACATTCACCAGCGAGAAGGGAGCCATTGTAGCCCAGGATGGACCTACATAGAAAAAAGGGTAGCTGATCCCACATCAGTTGGCTTGTCTCGTCCTTGGAACGGTTGATGTGCGGTGTCCGAGTTTTCCTGTTGCGGTGGATTAGTATGCAGACGTTTTTCCTGAAAACGTTCCAAGACAACCTCCTCACAGATAGGTAGACTTCTACATAGACCTGTACCCTGTGACAGCACTAATATCTACTCTAGCATATCAGATAGCTCCCTCCGAGCTTCGTGATTTGTGGGTATAGTTGGAGGACATCGAAGGGAAGGGATTTATATGACGCAGCTTTTTTCCCTATGAATCTCTGATTTTGTTTGCGAAGAAGGTGGAAGGGAGCTTGTGACTGTGTGTTGACTATCGTCACCTGAATCAGGTGACCATGAAGAATAGGTACCCACTGCCGAGGATTGAAAACCTCTTTGATCAGCTCAAGGGAGCACGATGGTTCTCGAAGATAGAACTTATTTGAGGCTATCACCAGCTCATAGTCCGAGACGAGGATGTGAAGAAGGTTTCCATCAGGTGTTAGTATGTCCACTTCAAGTTCTTTGTTATTCCCTTCGGCATAACCAATGCTGCAGTGGTGTCCATGTGTCTCATGAATCGGATATTCTAGCCTTACCTCGATCGATTAGTCGAAGTTTTCATTGATGACATACTGGTTTACCCGACTACAGAGGAGGAGCATGCCTACCACTTGCGGGTTGTACTGGATACACTCCATGACCACCACCTTTATTGTAAGCTCTTGGAGTGCCGGTTTTGGATTTGAGAGGTTAATTTCTTGGGACATGTCATCTCAAAGGCTGGAGTTGAAGTGGATCCAGTGAAGATCAAGGTGGTACTTGCATGGGAGCCACCCAGGAGCATGAAGGAGGAGCGGAGTTTCTGGGGTCTGGCTAGGTACTATCAGAGATTTATGCTAGACTTATCCATAGTTACAGCACTGCTTCCAGCTTTGATGAAAAATTGGAAACCCTTTGGGTGGTCAGAGAGATTCCAGCCGAGCTTTCATGAGATGAGACAAAGATTGACAAGTGCGCCCATCTTTAGGCTACTGAATGGGGGCGTTGGGTATGTAGTTTACTACAAAACATCCTGGACTAGACTCAGGTGTTTCTTTATGCAGTATTAAGCGGTAATCGCATACGGTTCGCGACAGTTCAGACAACACAAGCAGAACAATGCTACCCATGACCTAGAGTTAGCAGCAGTGGTCTTCGCCTTGAAGATGAGGTGGCACAATCTGATGGGTGAGTGATTTACAGTCTACGCTGACCACTAGTGTCCCAGGTACATCTTCTTGCAGAAGGACCTCAACCTGAGACAATGGTGATGTCTTGAGTACTTCATGGACTATGTATTTGAAATAGTCTATACTCCTGGGAAGGGGGACATTCTATCTGATGCTCTCAGTAGGAGATCGGGCATTCAGTTGCTAGGAGAGGCGACCGAGCAACTAGCTACGTTGCAGATATCCTATGTGGATATAGATGGAGCAGCCTTTCATCAGTCTCTCACAATCACTCCTCCAATTCAATAGCAATCCAGGGATGCACAACGTGGGGACATTGACTGTGAGATGTGACTTGCTCAGATATCCATAGGGTAGGAACCTGATGGATTTTTTGAAGGAGGGGAGTACGTCATCCTCTTCAAGGGATGTACTATTGTACCAGTTCACTACTGAAGGAAGTTCTGAGGGATTTTCACACATCCCCTCTATTGGTACATCCAATAGTGGTGAAGATGTATCAGGTCCTTAGACGACAACACTGGTGGCCTGGTATGAAGAAGGATATAGCAAAGTTTGTATCACGATGGATCACTTGTAAGAATGTTAAGGAAGAGCTCCAAGTACTAGTAGGCTTGGTACTGCCCTTTGAGGTCCGGGAGTGGAAATGGGATGGGATATCCATGGATTTCATGACGGGGCTTCCACGTACATCAAGAGGACACGACTCTATCTGGGTGATCGTAGAATGACTCACCAAGTCATCCCACTTCATTCTGATCAGAGAGAAAGGCTTGGTAGAGATCTTGGTATGCCTCTACATTTAGGAGATCATACAACATCATGGTGTTCCATCGACTATTATCTCAGATCGAGATGCTTGTTTCACTTACCGAATATGGAAGGGATTACATGAGGCTTTTGGGATGCATCTTCATTTGAGCAGAGCCTTCCATCCTCAAACGGATGGCCATACATAAAGGACCAATTAGAATCTCGAGGAAATTCTCCATGCAAGTGTCCTCGACATTGGTTGTAGCTGGGAGGATCACTGACCCTTAGTAGAGTTTGCATACAACAACAGTTACCACTCCACCATCGGAATGGCCCCTTACGAGGCATTGTTCGGTCGACCATGCAGATCACCTCTGTGATGGACTGACCCTGGGGAGTCAGCACTTGTAGGACCATAGATGGTTTAGGCTACGATGAACAATGTGTAGATCATCCAGGAGCGGATGAAGACTACATAGAGAAGACAGAAGTCCTTTGCTGATTGAAGACGGTGACCACTTGAGTTTGAGGATGGTGACCACATCTTCCTATGGGTCTCACCTTGTTGAGGTCTATGGAGATTTGGCCGGGGGGAAAGATATCTCTACATTTCATCGGATCTTTCGAGGTCCTTAGCAGAGTAGGCGAGTCAGCTTACCACCTGGCCCATCCACATCAGTTGCACCAGGTTCATGACGTCTTCCACGTATCTCAGCTGAGGAGATACGTGCATGACCCACCCTATATCATCGACCACAAGGAGATGTACATCAATGATGGGGAGACATTCATGGAGTTCATGGTGGAGATCGAGGATCAACAGGAGTGGGTCCTATGTGGACGGTTGACTCCTCTGGTGCACGTTGGCAGCACAAGAACCTCCAGGAGAGAACATGGGAGCGGGAGGCTCAGATGTGTGCTCAGTACCCACTTTTGTTTCAATAGTGTATGTGTAGCTTTACTGCGATGTAAAGCACTAAGGTGGGGGTAATGTAAAGACCCCGAAATTTCAAGGAAATTTTTTTTCTTAATTCTTTGGAATTTTACGAGTCCACAGTTTCTAACGGCGCCTGATTCTGAGTCCTGGTGTGCCTGGAATCAATTTATGACGATTTTGTTTGGGTACATTCAGAAAATGTATGTGCAGTTTTTTCTATTTTTTGAACCGGTTCATTGAATTGAAATCTGAGGGCACTGATGAACTCACAGCACCCGTATTCGCTTAAGGGGACCTTTTCCGCAGTTGTGTTTTATGCGGGTTGAAAGTTATAATTATGGGATTTATCTTAAATCAAATAAAATTGTCGTGATACATAATTTTATTTTAAGATGTGGTTATTTACTCCAAAAGGAAGTTAGGGTTGGGGCCCACATCACACATAACCTCCCATGATAGGATTTAGTGTGCTGGGGAACACACGAGCCCTAACCCTTCAACTCCCCATTATCTCCCCTTATTTATTTTGACAACTCTCCTCTTTAATTGTTAATTTCCATCTATTTCTAACTCCCATAAAAATTTCCAACACATTTTAATTAATGAATTGAACTCTAGAATTAATTAATTAAAGTGTTTAAATTTTGAAATTCATGTGTGAATAAAATAATATCCTTAGATATTATTTTTGTTTTGCAATCATTGTGTTGGGAGAACATTGGGAAAGCTCTTGAGAAATATAAGAATAGTGTTCTTCTCTCAACGAAGAACAGTTACTCTCTCCAACAAAGAACTCAAGGCTCGAGACCGTCATATTCATCATTCTTATTCCTCTTCCTTAAGGAAGAAGACTCTTCCCGTAGGGAATTTCAACTATGTTTCCACCTCAGCCGCATCCCCACGTCAATGAATCAATGTCATCTTCGAATCCTTTTTTTACGACATAGACAAATGAGCATTGGAATCAATGTAGGGGGTTTGATATAATTTTAAGTGAATGAAATTATATTATGTCCTTGGTGAATGCTTGATTTTTCATTGGCCAAATGATATCACCTAACGTGGAGGGCACGAGCCGAACAAACACGGGTCGATGAACCTCTGATGATTATTGACTATTTTGGTGGCAGAAATCAGAGGCAATGGAAAATGGAGGAAGCAGCAGCCGTGTGCTTGTAACACCCGAGACTTTTATTTTATATAAATCATCAAAGGAATCTTTTTCTACACAACACTTGCTTGGCTTGCTTTACACGCAATCGCGACCTTCCTCGATAGCTTGCGTCGTACGCAATACTGAGTTTCACTAAACAACAATATGCTATTAAAACTAGCCGTTATGAATAGTAATAACCACTTTTTGAAATTTTATAAATTTTATTTTTCAAAATGGACTTCATTTTTGGACTCAGAATATCGAAATTAGCCTAGGGTGAAATTTTGGTATTTTTCTGAAAACTTTCAATTTTTGATGAATAGTGAAACCACTAAGTGGTAGGTTAAAAACTGAATTTTGCATAAAACTTAATTTTACCGCTTCTATGAATGGAATTTCAAAAATCCGATAGACACGGTTGATATCAGTAAGTAAAATGTGGTTCAATGAGATAAAAATAATTTTTTGGTGAATAGTAACTTTTTACTATTTTTACCGCGGTTAATAGTAAATAGGGTAACTAAGGGTAAATATGATATCAATATTACCCTAACACATGTCCTAATTCTATTGGACAAGTGTAATTCGACCAAAAACAAACTTAGGAATAAAATATGACCATTTAGGCCCACTTGGATTAGATTAGGACATTTATTATTAATTTATTTAAAGAAGGCTTAAAATAGTTAAAATCAAAATTTAATAAGTAAAGCATTTTTAATATGGGGTTATACATAAGATAAATTTGACTATAAATATTCATTAGAAAGATAAAAAGATTTCATACATAATGGTATTTTATTTGTAATTTTTAGACATTAAATAATTTAATTTATTTATGACACAATGATGATGCAGTAATTATCTTATTAATGAAATATTGACATAATTGATGTTATAAACACCAAAATAAATGTAATTTGAGACTTTTTATGAATTCCACTAATTTTCTAGGTTACTATGATATATTAATGTTGATTTAATCAACATGGTTCGAACATATAATTCTGTTATGACTTTTACAAAAATCATATATCAAATAGTGTCAAAATTGACACAAAATAGTTTTTAAATAAAATATTATATTATTAATTGTTATTTTATTCCTAAAAATCTAAGGTTCGGCCAAATGACTTAGATAAGGATATATATATTAATAATAAACAATTTGGGGTTTTTTTGGCATGTTATAGTAAGTTTATTAACCATATAGTGAAAGAAAACAAAAAGACATGGTAAAAGTTAAAATTATTTAACTTAGAGTTAAATCTAATTGATAAGGTTAAAATAATACCCTAAACTTGTCTAAATCCTTTTGGTTGATATGATTTCGACCCTTCCCCACTTTATCTTCTAAATAAGACCCTTTGGAACCATTATAAACCGATTTTGACTTTAATATAAAATAATATTTTGAGATATTCCTAAGGTGCCCCTCTCCTCCCTTATAAAAGGGCACCTCCTCCCCCTCCTCCTCACACCAATTTGAGAACTCAAGCTTGGCCAACCCCTGCCATTTTCTCCTCTCCAATTCCCTAGTATAATCCTAGAGGTCCTGGTCTTCTTCAAAGACCAATCTTAGTTCCCTAAGTGGAGGATTCAAAGAAGCGTTCCAAAGAAGAGGTAATATCCATTACCGATCTTTTCAATTTCTTTCTTCTTCAACTTCTCCTTCTTTAGTTGTTTCATGATAAATTAATAACATCAGTATTACTTACATACTGATATGTTATTATAAATATGAAACAACCCTAATTCACCTTCTATCCATCCTACGGAAAAATGAAATCATCGCGCGTGCGTACGTACGGAATATCGTCTCCACGTCGTGGTGTAATCTATTTTTCCACCATCACTTTACAAGGATGGGTATAATGGTGTAATGAGTAACTATTTATGATTTTTATAAAGTAATATTGATACTGAAATAATATATATATACTCCAATACAGTTCCACAATCATAGGAACGATATCATCACTCGTGCGTACGTACGGAATACCGTCTCCACGATGTGATGTGACTCGTTCTACATGATCATCATTACATAGTAATTATATAAATGAATTTAATGAATAAATATGATATATGTTACACTAATACCATTCTGGATATAAGGTATATATAACCTTAAAAGAAGAATAAGAATGTATTCGGAAAAACACGCATAAGTACAAAAGGCAATAAAGACCCGAGTAACAAGTAACAATGAAATACTACTAACCAGAAGCTAAGAATATGACCATATATGATATCATATCAATATGTATGATTATGTAATAAGTCAATAACATTATTTAAACCATTATACAGGAGCTTCGGACACGTACAAAGCAAATCAGACCTAAGGTAAGGGAAATATCACAATCTCATTTTTATTCGAGATTGTTTATTCGTAAGTATTTACTGGGGTGTATTTTATCATCCACATCCATGTTTCATCAATATGTAATATTATTTCCATCCACCTACAATTTTTTAAATCCATTTTTTCCCTTCGGTGAGTTTTAGTAATATGTATGAAAGGAATCTTTTGTCGTTTTTCGTACGAGGTACTTTTTTGAATTTTCCGACAAAAGTACGAAGAATGTTTTTTTTAACTAATACGGCATGAATGGATTTTTAAAACATTATTTCCAAAAATATTCCTTTACAAGTTTTCAAGTTTATTTTTAATCAACTTCTTTTATTTTAAAGTTGTATGATATGTTATGAAAGGAAAAATGTTTTTGAAGTAGAAAGGATATTTTCCTCAAGAATGGAGTTCAAGTATTTTATCAAAATTATCTTCCATCTAAGATAATAAAAGGGTTTTGTTTTTATCCCTATTATTACATGGATTTTATTATGTTGTGATGGAAATATTTTTATGAATTCCTTTATCTTATATGGATTGTTTTATGATGTCATGTTGTTTAAGAATCCCATTTTTATTACATGGGTTACGCTAAGATGTATGGTTTATGATTATGTGGCACACATAAGAAAGGATTCATTATAAGATGGGTGGGACCTATATCTCCCTCCAATGCATTGGGTAAAGATTTTATATCTCATGAGATGGACATGGCTGGAACGGTAGGTTATACCGGTTCAGTGAAACATGACTGGAACGAGGGTGACTCGGTTCAGAAAAGGACTTTGTCCACTAAGATAGTCTTGGCAATGAGTCATGACTAACAAGAAATGATTTTCCATGATTATGTGTGCATGCCACAAAGTTTCAAGTTTTATGTTATGATTATGGGGATCTCATTTTCACTTCTATGATTTATTACATGTTAAGATATTATGATCTCTTTTGCAGGTTTTGATTTTCAAAAAGATATGATATGATTTTTATTTCCTTTATTTGCCTTGCTGAGCATTTGAGCTCACCCTTTTATGTTTTCTTTTCCCCAGGTCAGGAAGATGGATATTAAGTAGAATATGCTAAAAGGGACCCTAGATATGATGAAATAAATGGGAGACACTGTAGAAGATTTATGAACCAGTTGTTTATGTTTCCCAGTTTCTAAAGACACTATACCTATACGGTCCTTTGTGGTTTTGTCATATGTTGTAATAAGTGTGCTTCAATTTTGAAGTATTAACAATGTATGTAATGTATGGGTCGTTATAGTTGGTATCAGAGGAAAGGTATAGTCAACCTTTGGAAACTAGGATGTGAAAGCCTTAGTAAGAACCCTAAGGATATGTCTAAGCTTAGAACAAAATCTTAGTGTTTTAGAAATGGCCTTGAATAACCTAGGATAAGACCTTAAGCATGAAAATTTTATTCTTGAATTATGTGGTTTTCCTATTATAATTAGTGTTGCTCACACTATTCTTCTTGGTTTTAGTCAATGGCTGGAACCCGAAGGAACCGTGTTAATGCGGAATGCGATGGGCAATGCAATGATTGTCCCCCTAAGCAACCAAACGATATGGGAGCTGGAATGAAAAATCTTGTAGCCATGCTCACACAACTTTCTCAAGCTATGAATCATGCAGGACTTCCAAACGAGCAAAGGAAGGAGCAACATTCTGTTGAATCCTTCATGAGGCAGCGTCCACCTTCTTTCAGTGGGTCTACTGATCCATTAGTTGCTGAACAATGGATTAGTACTACTGAAAAGATATTTTCAGTTCTTCAATGTTCTGAACATGATAAAGTCATCCTAGCAGTGTATTGTTTGGAAGGAGATGCTGATAAATGGTGGAATCTTATTAAGAATACGAGGCAAAGGGATGAAATTGAGTCTATGGAATGGGACGAGTTCAAGAACTTATTTTTCAATAAGTACTTCCCTCGTATTCTCCGAACAAAGATGGAGAAAGAGTTTCTTGAACTGAAGAAAAGGGATGATGAATCTGTTGGTACCTATGAAGAAAATTTTACAAGACTTGCAAGGTACGCTTCTGGTATTATTATCCAACCTGAGAGTAAGATCGATCGATTCTTTAGTGGCTTAAAACCAAGTCTTCGAAGGGCATTAGCCATAAGGGACTTCAATAGCTACGAGGAAATCGTTCGATGTGCTCTCAAAGTCGAGATGGAGATTGGAGTAACCCATCAGTCGCATGGGTTTGATAAGAAGAGGAAGATGGAATTCAAAGGAAACTCTAAAGAGCACACTGAAAAGAAGATGAACTTTCCCTTATGCTCAAAGTGTGGAAAGAAACATGGAGGGAGTTGTCTTAAAGGGACAAGTAAATGTTTTAAATGTGGAAAGGAAGGTCATCGGGCATTTGAATGCCGCGATAATGGGAAGAAGATGTCTAATGATGCAAACAAAGGAAGGGATACACAGAATGAACCTACTACACTTCAATGTTTCAAGTGCAAGGAGATGGGGCATTATGCCAATCAATGCCCAAATCCAAGGGTTGATGATGATGGTCGACGTCAACAAAATCTTAAGGCTAAAGAGAAAGGAAAGTCGCCTGCAATTTCTATCAGCGATGTGGAGTACGATAACGAAGTGGTGAAAGGTACACTTACCATCCACTCATAAGTAGAAAATGTTTTATTTGATTCTGGATCCAGCCACTCTTTTATTTCTGAAAAATTTTCTAAGGGTATCACCGTATTACCTCAACAATTAGATGTTGAGTTAGCTGTGACAACACCTAATGGCACAACAGTCGCATCAAAAGTTTATAATTCTTCTCCGATCGAAGTTTGTGGGAAAGTGCTTCCTTCAAATCTTGTGATCCTTCCTTTAGTGGAATTTGATGTGATTCTTGGCATGGATTGGCTTTCTCTACATAGATCTCATATCAATTTCCAAATAAGGGAAGTCACATTTCATATTCCAGATCAATCTACGATCGTATATCAATGTAAGGATGAACATTACCTTCCAGTGGAAATTTCTTCCATATTATGGGTATTGATTACACTAAATGAAGGTTATTTATCTCAAATGGTTGGTGAGAAACTCACGATTAAGAATATGCCCATTGTACGGGAGTTTGATGATGTCTTTCCGGATGAATTACCGGGTCTTCCACCAAATCGTGAAGTTGAGTTTTCAATAGAACTCGTACCGGGTGCTTTGCCTATTTTAAAGACACCTTATAGAATGTCCCCAATTGAGTTGCAGGAATTGAAGAAGCAACTCCAAGAGAATCTTGATAAGGGATTCATACGCCCTAGTGCGTCACCTTGTGGAGCACCTGTTCTATTTGTTAAGAAGAAAGATGGATCAATGAGACTCTGCATTGATTATCGAGAACTTAACAAGATCACTATCAAGAAAAAATATCCTCTCCCACGCATTGATGACTTATTTGACCAACTACGCGGAGCTCAATACTTTTCCAAGATTGATCTTCGTTCAGGGTATCATCAATTAAGGGTCAAAAGGGAGGATATACCAAAGACGGCTTTCCGTACAAGGTATGGACACTATGAATTTATAGTGATGCCATGTGGTCTTACTAATTCCCCTGCTATCTTCATGGATCTAATTTAACAGAGTCTTTAGAGACTATCTTGTTCAATTTGTGGTAGTCTTTATAGACGATATTCTTGTCTATTCAAAGAGCAAGGAAGAGCATGAAGATCACTTGAGAATTATATTGAAGACCCTGAGAAAGGAGAAGCTTTATGCCAAATTTACCAAGTGTGAATTTTGGCTTCAAAAAGTTGCATTTTTGGGTCACATAATTTCAAAAGAGGGGATATATGTGGATCCATAAAAAACAGAGGTTATCGAAAGATGGTCGAGACCAACAACAGTAACTGAGATCCGAAGTTTTCTTGGTTTGGCTGGATATTATCGACGTTTTGTAAAAGATTTTTCACGATTATCTAATCCACTCACCAAGTGGACTCGGAAAGGAGTTAAGTTTGTCTGGACAGAGGAATGTGAAGAGAATTTCAAGGAGTTGAAAAGAAGGTTATCCAGTGCACCTGTGCTCACACTGCCTTGTAGTGGAGAAAGGTTTGTGATCTACAGTGATGCATCCAAGAAGGGATTGGGGTGTGTTCTTATGCAAAATGATATGGTGATAGATTATGCCTCACGACAGTTGAAAATCCATGAGCAAAATTACCCAACACATGATTTGGAGTTGGCTGCGGTAATCATTGCATTAAAGATTTGGAGGCATTACCTTTATGGTGAAAGGTGTGATATTTATACTGATCATAAAAGTTTAAAGTATATTTTCACACAAAAGGAGTTGAATATGCGTCAAAGAAGATGGTTGGAGCTGATTAAGGATTATGACTGCTCAATCCATTACCACCCTGGAAAAGCAAACAAGGTGGCAGATGCATTAAGTCGACAAGACCATGCTAGTTTATCCATGATGAGGATCACAAAAGATCCAATATTTATGGATTTACAAAGGATGGATCTTGGAATTATAATGGAAGGGGAAAAATCTTATCTTTCTCAAATGAATGTTCAACCATCTATACCTGTGAAGATTAAAGAGTCACAAAAAGAAGATGTCGAGTTACAAAAGAAGGTGAGAAATGTTCCTGAATTCAACCTTGATTGTGATGGGATAATAAAGTTCGTGAATCGGGTTTGTGTTCCTTCCATCTACGAATTAAAGAAGGAGCTGCTGGATGAGGCTCATAGTTCTTCATTCTCTATTCATCCTGGAAGCACGAAGATGTATAAGGACCTCAAAGAGTACTTCTGGTGGGATGGCATGAAAAGAGATGTTGCTGAATATGTCTCTCGATGCTTGGATTGTCAACAAGTTAAAGCTGAGAGACAGAAGTCTAAGGGGATGTTACAACCATTACCCATACCCGAATGGAAATGGGAAAACATCACTATGGACTTTGTCACAGGACTTCCTAAAACATCCAAAGGCAATAATGCTATCTGGGTCATAGTTGATCATCTAACAAAGTCTGCACACTTCATTCCTATAAGAGAGGATTTCTCTCTAGATCAGCTTGCCATGATATATGTAAAGGAAGTGGTAAGATTTCATGGAGTACCACTTTTTATTATATCTGATCGGGATCCGAGATTTACCTCGAAGTTCTGGTGAAGTCTTCAGCATACTCTGGATACAGAGTTGAGTTTCAGCACTGCTTATCAACCCCAGACAGACGGTCAGTCTGAGAGAACAATTCAAACCCTAGAAGATATGTTGAGAGCTTGCTCTATGGATTTCAAAGGAGGTTGGGATCAACACCTACCTTTGGTGGAATTTTCTTATAATAATAGCTTTCACTCTAGTATTCAGATGGCTCCTTATGAAGCTCTCTATGGAAAGAAATGCAGGACTCCAACTTGCTGGGATGAAATTGGGGAAAGAAAGCTATTAGGACCTGATCTCGTTGATGAAATGGCAGAAAAGGTCACATCTATTCAACAACACATAAGCGCAGCTCAGAGTCGACAGAAAAGTTATGCCGACAACCGAAGAAAAGACCTAGAGTTTGAAGTGGGTGATAATGTGTTCTTACGAATATCACCCTGGAAGAGGGTTATGAGATTTGGAAAGAAGGGGAAGTTGAGCCCTAGATATATCGGTCCTTTCGAAATACTGGATCGTGTTGGGAAGGTAGCTTACCGATTGGCGCTTCCACCGAATCTCTCTCAAGTTCACGATGTGTTCCATGTATCTCTCACTGAGAAAGTACATACCAGATCCTTCACATGTACTCAGCTCAGAAGTTGTACCGCTGGAGCAAGATCTTTCTTATGAAGAACAGCTGATAGAGATTCTGCATCGTAGCGAAAAAGTCCTACGAAACAAGACCACTCGATTGGTGAAAGTTTTATGGAGGAACCACCAACTTGAAGAAGCTACATGGGAGCTTGAGGATATGATGAGGGAGAAGTATCCTCATCTGTTTGTTACAAAGTGACGAATTTCGAGGGCGAAATTCTTTTTAAGGGGGGTAGAATGTAACACCCGAGACTTTTATGTTATATAAATCATCAAAGGAATCTTTTTCTACACAATACTTGCTTGGCTTGCTTTACACGCAATCGCGACCTTCCTCGATAGCTTGCGTCGTACGCAATACTGAGTTTCACTAAACAACAATATGCTATTAAAACTAGCCGTTATGAATAGTAATAACCACTTTTTGAAATTTTATAAATTTTATTATTCAAAAAGGACTTCATTTTTGGACTCAGAATATCGAAATTAGCCTAGGGTGAAATTTTGGTATTTTTCTGAAAACTTTCAATTTTTGATGAATAGTGAAACCACTAAGTGGTAGGTTAAAAACTGAATTTTGCATAAAACTTAATTTTACCGCTTCTGTGAATGGAATTTCAAAAATCCGACAGACACGGTTGATATCAGTAAGTAAAATGTGGTTCAATGAGATAAAAATAATTTTTTGGTGAATAGTAACTTTTTACTATTTTTACCGCGGTTAATAGTAAATAGGGTAACTAAGGGTAAATATGATATCAATATTACCCTAACACATGTCCTAATTCTATTGGACAAGTGTAATTCGACCAAAAACAAACTTAGGAATAAAATATGACCATTTTGGCCCACTTGGATTAGATTAGGACATTTTTTATTAATTTATTTAAAGAAGGGTTAAAATAGTTAAAATCAAATTTTAATAAGTAAATCATTTTTAATATGGGGTTATACATAAGATAAATTTGACTATAAATATTCATTAGAAAGATAAAAAGATTTCCTACATAATGGTATTTTATTTGTAATTTTTAGACATTAAATAATTTAATTTATTTATGACACAATGATGATGCAGTAATTATCTTATTAATGAAATATTGACATAATTGATGTTATAAACACCAAAATAAATGTAATTTGAGACTTTTTATGAATTCCACTAATTTTATAGGTTACTATAATATATTAAAGTTGATTTAATCAACTTGGTTCGAACATATAATTCTGTTATGACTTTTACAAAAATCATATATCAAATAGTGTCAAAATTGACACAAAATAGTTTTTAAATCAAATATTATATTATTAATTGTTATTTTATTCCTAAAAATCTATGGTTCGGCCAAATGACTTAGATAAGGATATATATATTAATAATAGACAATTTGGGGTTCGTTTGGCATGTTATAGTAAGTTTATTAACCATATAGTGAAAGCAAACAAAAAGACATGGTAAAAGTTAAAATTATTTAACTTAGAGTTAAATCTAATTGATAAGGTTAAAATAATACCCTAAACTTGTCTAAATCCTATTGGTTGATAGGATTGCGACCCTTCCCCACTTTAGCTTAGAAATAAGACCCTTTGGAACCATTATAAACCGATTTTGACTTTAATATAAAATAATATTTTGAGATATTCCTAAGGTGCCCCTCTCCTTCCTTATAAAAGGGAACCTCCTCCCCCTCCTCCTCACACCAATTTGAGCCCTCAAGCTTGGCCAACCCCTGCCCTTTTCTCCTCTCCACTTCCCTAGAATAATCCTAGAGGTCCTGGTCTTCTTCAAATACCAATCTTAGTTCCCTAAGTGGAGGATTCAAAGAAGCGTTCCAAAGAAGAGAAAATATCCATTACCGATCTTTTCAATTTCTTTCTTCTTCAACTTCTTCTTCTTTAGTTGTTTCATGATAAAGTAATAAAATCAGTATAACTTACATACTGATATGTTATTATAAATATGAAACAACCCTAATTCACCTTCTATCCATCCTACGTAAAAATGAAATCACCGCGCGTGCGTACGTACGGAATACCGTCTCCACGCCGTGGTGTAATCTATTTTTCCACCATCACTTTACAAGGATGGGTATAATGGTGTAATGAGTAACTATTTATGATTTTTATAAAGTAATATTGATACTGAAATAATATATATATACTCCAATACAGTTCCACGATCATAGGAACGATATCATCACTCGTGCGTGCGTACGGAATACCGTCTCCACGATGTGATGCGACTCGTTCTACATGATCATCATTACATAGTAATTATATAAATGAATTTAATGAATAAATATGATATATGTTACACTAATACCATTCTGGATATAAGGTATATATAACCTTAAAAGAATAATAATAATGTATTCGGCAAAACACGCATAAGAACAAAAGGCAATAATGACCCGAGTAACAAGTAACAATGAAATATTACTAACAAAAAGCTAAGAATATGACCATATATGATATCATATCAATATGTATGATTATGGAATAAGTCAATAACATTATTTAAACCATTATACAGGAGCTTCGGACACGTACAAAGCAAATCGGACCTAAGGTAAGGGAAATATCACAATCTCATTTTTATTCGAGATTGTTTATTCGTAAGTATTTACTGGGGTGTATTTTATCATCCACATCCATGTTTCATCAATATGTAATATTATTTCCATCCACCTACAATTTTTTTGAATCCATTTTTACCCTTCGGTGAGTTTTAGTAATATGTATGAAAGGAATCTTTTGTCGTTTTTCGTACGAGGTACTTTTTTGACTTTTCCGACAAAAGTACGAAGAATGTTTTTTTTAACTTATACGGCATGAATGGATTTTTAAAACATTATTTCCAAGTATCTTCCTTTACAAGTTTTCAAGTTTATTTTTAATCAACTTCTTTTATTTTAAAGTTGTATGATATGTTATGAAAGGAAAAATGTTTTTGAAGTAGAAAGGATATTTTCCTCAAGAATGGAGTTCATGTATTTTATCAAAATTATTTTCCATCTAAGATAATAAAAGGGTTCTATTTTTATCCCTATTATTACATGGATTTTATTATGTTGTGATGGAAATATTTTTATGAATTCCTTTATCTTATATGGATTGTTTTATGATGTCATGTTGTTTAAGAATCCCATTTTTATTACATGGGTTACGCTAAGATGTATGGTTTATGATTATGTGGCACACATAAGAAAGGATTCATTATAAGATGGGTGGGACCTATATCTCCCTCCAATGCATTGGGTAAAGATTTTATATCTCATGAGATAGACATGTCTGGAACGGTAGGTTATACCGGTTCAGTGAAACAGGACTGGAACGAGGGTGACTCGGTTCAGAAAGGGACTTTGTCCACTAAGATAGTCATGGCAATGAGTCATGACTAACAAGAAATGATTTTCCATGATTATGTGTACATGCCACAAAGTTTCAAGTTTTATGTTATGATTATGGGGATCTCATTTTCACTTCTATGATTTATTACATGTTAAGATATTATGATCTCTTTTGCAGGTTTTGATTTTCAAAAAGATATGATATGATTTTTATTTCCTTTATTTGCCTTGCTGAGCATTTGAGCTCACCCTTTTATGTTTTCTTTTCCCCAGGTCAGGAAGATGGATATTAAGTAGAATATGCTAAAAGGGACCCTAGATATGATGAAATAAATGGGAGACACTGTAGAAGATTTATGAACCAGTTTTTTATGTTTCCCAGTTTCTAAAGACACTATACCTATACGGTCCTTTGTGGTTTTGTCATGTGTTGTAATAAGTGTGCTTCAATTTTGAAGTATTAACAATGTATGTAAAGTATGGGTCGTTATAGTGCTGGCCGTATTGAGAGGAACCGCGGCCCGCATCCATGGGCCACTCGGCCCAAGAAGAACCGGTCAGCTAAAGATGGTCGGGCCAACGGAACCACGGTGCCACGAGGGAGCCGCTCTATTGAAGAACCAGTCTTCCATAGATGGCCAGATAGGGAGACCGCGACACCACAAGTGGTAAAACTCTATAGACGATCACGACCTGCACTCCGTGGGCCGCTTCGGTGGAAAACTGGCTGGTCACCAGCCTGCCGGGCTGAAGAAGGTCATGGAACCTAAAGGTGATGCATGGGAGAACAGTGACCCACCCTTGCGGGCCGCTCGCTCTGGGAAGACCAGCCGGATAGGATGGGTGGTACCACTGGTTTAGGAAACCGGGGGGCATTACCCCCCCAAACTGCTCGGCCAGCTGCAAGTCGGGCCGCACCATTTCGGGCCAAGAAGCCCCCCGCTGGGCTGGGTCGCGCCACGCCAGGTCAGGCCATGCCCCGCCAGGTCGGGCCGAACCCCCTGTCGGGTCGGACCCTCCAAACCTGGTCGGGCCGACCCGCTAGCCCACATGGCTTGATGGGCAGTGCCTGTTTCACTTAAACACAAATAAATTTATGACCGCGCATCCGATCGACGCGCCGTCTGTGGAACTAGTGTCCTCATGATGAGACGGTTTTTTTTCAATACTCTATGTGAGTTTTGGAAGAATTTGGAAAATGGATTGGTTTGGAACGATCGTATTTCCCACCCAGCCCCTAGAACAGAAAATCCAAGATCTCTTAGACCGGGCGTCCGATAGACGTGTCGTCTATCGCATTGGCTTCCTTTTGACGAGACGGAACATCGGGATACATAAACTCTGGACGTTGTGATAGTTGATGTATCGAACTCTTGTATCGAGGAGTGGACCCTCCCGAAATCGAGCGTGTTGTGTGCAGGAACCCTAAATATGATTGTGACTATGACGACTACTGTACTGCAATCCTCCGTGGGTTCGACGATGACAACTACCATACTGGAATCCTCTGTGGGTTCGATGATGACGACAACTATACCGGAATCCTCCATGGGTTTGAAAATGATGACTACAGTACCTGTATCCTAAGTGTGTCTGATAGTTGGACTTTTGTACTTGTATCTTGAGTGGGTCCGATGTAGTAGCTAGTCTAGTATCCTACATTGGTCTGATAACATAGCTGGTCTAGTATCCCACGTGGGTCTGATTGCTTAGATGAATCTGTAACTACAACTGATCATATATATCATTATACGAATGATGTATACCTATGTGAGCTGAGTCTTGACTTTTAATCATTATCATCTATGTGATTGACTTGCATTCCTATATGGACTGGGTTGTTATTGTCCCCGAGAGTTGGAGTCGAACTATGATTGATAACTTAGGTATATGTATGGGAATATACCTAAGTAGAGTTGTTAGATACTTTGTGATTGTATCTTTCTTCTGTGGTTTATCCTTCGTGGATTCTTGGAGACCTTCAGGAGTCTCGGGGTCCCTATTATATATCGTATACTCACCCCTACATGGGATATACCCGCACTACATTGTGTTGGATACAAATGACAAATAGAACAGAATGAGGTGGAGGCTTGTAGAGCTGGATGGTACTCGGAGGTGCCCCACTTGGTGAGACGTACACAGAGTGGACGGCCGGACCCGAGGTGTTGAGGTGGCCAACTATACCCCCTTCTTAGGTGGGATTCCCGGAGGACAACTCGGTGGTTTCTATTTTACTTTACTGCAGTTGTACTAGCTTTTCAGTTGTACTGTAATCACTGTTGGAATTGTATTTCCGTCCCCTTTCCATTCATCACATACTTTTTTATTTAGTATTACATAGTTCTTTCTTCTTTTCATACTCTGTTGTGTTTGTATACTTTCAAAAAGGCAATTCCTTCCCTTTTTATCAGGATTTATGCCTTTGGTGCTAGTCGCCAGCCCCTGGGCTATGGAAGGTGGGCTTGGGGTAGTCACGACACGGTCCCCGAGGACGGGTCATGACAAAATAGTGATCATTTAACATTAATATCAGAATGAAAATATTTTATAGGAAAACTATTCTATTAATTTTTAACAAAAAATTCTTGCAACATATTTTTCAATATAAAAATAATCATGCATTAAAACATAACAGCTGACATGTTTTACCATAATAAAGCAGATTTTCAATAAATCATTATAAATATATTAAATGTCATCACCTCAAAATGAAATGTATTCAAGGATTTAAGCCCAAACAATAAATTATAATAACATACAGAAAAAATATATTCAAAGGAAATCTAACAAGTAAAATCAAGAATGAATTGTCCGAAATTAGAGAAAACCCAACGAAATACTCCCTTATAATGTGATGATGTAATTCTATTTTTAATGATTCAACAATCCTATTTTATATTTTTAACTCATCTTAGATACTCTCATTAGTATTCCAATAAAAAACAAAATCAACATTATATTCAAGAATTTATGTCCATGAAAAAGTAAAACGATTTTAAGGGTGGGAAAAAGTGGTAATGAAGCTGTAGTTCAAAGGTGTTTGATAAATATCAATATTGGTAGGCTAGATTTCTATGGTCAACCAAATATAAAGTAAAATGATCCCGTCACATCTAAAAAACATTTATCGATTGTGAAATTATCATTTTGATATTATAAAAAATTAAAATAATTATAATATTATTGGAATCATATAAACTCTATTATTTAATGAAATAAAATTATGGGCTGCCTCCCATAGAATTTTAGGATTAATTTCTTCTAATAGAATCTCCAAAAAAATATTCATGCTCACTAGGTGGGTGTGGATCCCTATGTAAGAACCACCACATGTTTACAAAGAAATTTTTTTTGAATGAAAAATCAATTTTATGGGATTATAAAAATCTTTGAAAACTACGTAATCCCCCAAAATGTGATAAATTCCCTTGAAAACACACTTTATTGAGCAAGAAAACATGATATCCACTTCACGAATTATGTCATAATTGACATACCTAAAGTCCTCAGGAAGGGAATCAATCATAAAATGTATTTCTTGTTATGGTTCTTGATTAAAAAAATCCTCTTCATTATAATAGAGAGTTAAATCATGAAAAGAAATATTGAAAATGATTGAGATTCTAAGAAAAATTGTTTGAAATGATTATATAAATCGATTTGAAATGATTTTAATGTATTTGAAATTATATCTAAATCCCCATAAACATTTATCTCAAATTATAAATAATGATCAACTACTCTTTATCATTTTAATCCAATAATGGAGTGATGAGATTTGTGATGTAATATCACAATATTGTCCCTAACCTCCATCATGTAAAATTCTTCTACCATTTGGGTGATCACATACTTCTATAATTAATTGATTTGGGTTTGAAATCCAATGAAATAACTCTCATCACCACCATTTCAAATTCATATTTGGGAATAATTTAACAAACATGATTTTCTGAATCAATAATTCAATGTCAAGTAACATGATAAATTTGATCATTATAGCATATTTGTTAGTTAGTCAATTTATCACTTTTTTATTAAATATCTTTTTTATTCAGGATTTTGTTCGGGTATTAAGAAATTTCATATTTACCAAATTCAAAAAAAAATCTTTTCTGTTACTAAACACCGGTTTGGAAATGATCACACTAAAAGGCTATAAAAATGAACATTTATTGGTATCCTTTGAAAATAATTATTCACTAATTTTCCACAACTCTTCACAACTATGATACACTAGTAATCCTTTAGTGATTCTATCTGAAAAAAAAATCATGATCACTAAATCCATTCTATAAACGTTGTAACAAAAAATCAAACTAAATCCTTTTTCAGGTCACAAAAATAAAAAATAATTTAACTTATCCCATGTATCAGTAAAAAATCCTTATCACAGTTAATATAATTGGGGATAAAAATACTCTATTTCATATATCTATGATAGTAAAATCTGTGCAACTTCATAAATATTCTGAGCTATTATTTAAAAGGCAAGATTAATCACAAGTATATTTACTAAAATTTTTATGATTTAAAAATAATTGATTTAAATATAAACAATGACAAAATGACAATTTAAATAGTGGTTTATAGGAATTTTCAGCAATAGTTAAAAAAACAGGTTTTAAATTAAACGTAATTTATTAAAAAAAATTAAGAATGATTTTTTACAAATATCGATCATTTTATATTTTTTACATTGATTTATTTATTTTTTTTCCATCCCAAATTTCCATAATGTTGAACTATCAATGAAAATTTTGAAAAAATTTGATAGATTTTATGTTCATCAGATCATATAGAAGATGATTTACAAACCTTTACTAGTATAATAGTGAATTGTAAAACATAAGGGAAGCTTGATGAATGTTCAATGGATTTATTTATTCTACAAAAAATTAAAAACAATATAAAATTCAAGGATTTTTTAATTTGTGAGGGATTGATTTTAATTATATGAGTGATGTGTAAATGGTTTCAGACAAAGGTGTTATGTTGTTAGAAAATAATGGACGATTTGATGTATGAGATTTTATACCTATTGGTTTAAATGTTTTCTCTAATAATATAAATTAAATTGAATTCTAATTTTCAAAAAGGTTTTGATTAATATCACATTCATGGATATTTATAATGTAGTTTAATGTTTCTTAATGATAACCACTTTATAAACAACTAAAAAATGGTAATTTAATGGAAATTTTATCAAAAGTGAACTCGTTTAATGTTAATGTTGTTTTGAAGTTATTATTTAGAAGCTCAAAATATATTTTTATTACATTCCAAAATTAATGTCATTGATAAAATCTAAGATTTGGTAAAGAAAAAAATATGAGGAATAAAAAATAAAAAAACCAACAGAATTAAAATTCACTAAGTGAAAATTACCCTCACATCATGTTCAAATAAATACATAGTGTTACTATAGAAAAAGTCAATAAAAAATAGAACCAGGTGAATTAATCTGAAAAATTTTGTGAAGATAAATCTTTCTAAAGAAAATCTTGAACCCCTTTGATCTCCCTCAAACTCCATATCATAGTCTATAGATCCTCAATGAATAGTTTTATGTTGGTGATGTTAGGTCATGAAATGTTTTCAAGATAATAATACCCTATTGGGTTTCCTTTTTCATCATTTATTCTTCCTATACACTTACATACACAATCTACATGTCAACTTACTACTGTAAAACCTATGGTATATAGGTAACTGATCTTCCGAAAATCATGTGATCCTTGTGTATGACACAACCACATCCCCCAATAAGATCACACAGCTCGAATGAATATTCATTGAGGAAATAAAATCAAACATAGTAAAGTTAACAACATGATTTACCCTATCCTAAACATTGATTTCATGTATATCCCCCAAACTCTCTCTCGGTGCAAAAATGACTAAATTTCTAGAAGCTGATTCTGATAGCCTCACATTTAGACTCGAGACACTCATCATATTGAATTGGATCAACATCATTAAAACCATTGACATAACATCATATTCTTCATATTCAAGATCAAATTTTGATGCTTGATATGTACATGGAATTCCAGAATTTGATCATCAAAATAAGGTTGATCTAGCATTAAATACCCCATCTTCAGTAAAAATATGATGTTTGTGCTTCAACATGATCTAAAAATCAGAAAAATGCATGGATGAACTCCTGTAAATGCATTGAAAAAGATTCAAAACAACTATTATAGAAGAAATACTGAACTATTGTAGATAAGACTCCCCAAATGACCTTAAACGCTATCAAAATTTTCACAATACAACAACTCAAAGAGGATTACATCAATTTTCACCTTTAGTGATGCATGATATTAGAATCATTGATATGTACTAGCCGAAACAAGAACACAAAAACACCATTAGTTGTCTTATGAGTCCATGTATGTACACCCTAGGTTAGTATAGAGCTATATTATGTGATGGGGATTGTGGGAGAAAAATTTGTTATATGATCTGTGAATCTTAAGAATTTGGTTTTCTAATCCCCCCTCTTAGATTGCATAGTCAGTATGACATAGATTGAATCCAAAATCTCCAATTATTTTTCCAAATCCATCACAAAACTCAGCCTCATGATCATATAAAATCATCAATATACCATAAAACATATTCTTAAAAGATACAAAAAATATCCAAAATTGAAATATCAAGAAAAGGAAATTGTAAAATTGAAAATAAATTGATCCCCTTAAAACCATTTATTTAATAATATATTTAATACTAAAATTGCATTAACAAAGTAAATTAATAAATTTCGTTATTATAATTTTAAATACATATTCCAAACATAAATTCCCTAAACATGTTAAATTAAAATATTTTAAAAAAAATACAAAAAATTAGAATTTACACCCTATATTTCAATTCCAGAACTAGTTTATGAAATTTAATTTCCAAAATATTATTTAATTATAACAAATGAAAATTGTAATTTGATGAAAATATGGTTCAATTATTGAATTCAAAGTAGTAAAACTACTTTAAACAAGAAAATTTAATATTTTAACACAATATATAGAATTTTATTATGAATACATATTTTATTTCTATATCTTCCAATAATAATAAATCCATCAAAAAAATTCATTTTGAGCTCAATAGATACCAAAAATTTGAAAATGCATGCAAAAAGAATATCATATATTTACTACATCAGCCATACACTATAACTAATATATCATTATTTCATATTGATATATTAAAAAGGATATTTACTATGTCTATGAGCGTGTTTTACAATTTACATATCGGTATGTGAAATGGTTGTTTCACCCACATGGACTTTTTCCGTTCTACCTTAACCTAATGACATACTAGGAATTTGTTTATATTCTATGGTCTACCTGTTATTGTTATTTAAAAAAGTGATCTCAGATACCTCTATCCATAATTAACATCCATAGGTTGATGGAAATGTTGATATATATTCCTAATTCAGAAACACCTTCATTGTATCAAGATTTGATGGTTCATATTGACCTAACCCAAATCATACAACTCCTACATAATGATGTTTTTTTCCTAAGGACACTGCTTTTATTAATATTCCACATTATTCCCTTTTTTAAATTCATCTTTTTGAGCATCCATTATCTTCTCCTGAAAGAATTAATGATAAATAATTTGATAGCATAATAATAATTTCCATTGTTTTATGATCCATATGTATTTGATTGTCATGTATAAAAAGACTACAGGCCTATAAATATTGAATCCTTCTACATTAAAATAACTATCATTTTCGATCTCCATGTTAATTCAAGGGTGGTTGTGGATTTCGATCTTATAGTACCTGATTATCTCTAACCATATTTTTTGGAACATATCAATATCTTTATTTGTGAATCTATATTTTATGATCTTATTATCATTATATATTAATCATGCCTCTCTTAAAAGATAGTGACACCAAATATTCAATGCTTATTAAATTTAGCCATATCCAGATCAAGTGTGGGTTTGTTGTTTTAAGGATATTTAAACTACCTTGAGTCATTGAATATAATATTTTGAATCTCTACTAGTAATTTTCTATATCCATTCTAGAATTCATCACATTATAACATTGAAAATTATCCACTTGAGTGATATGTGATGAATGATGTAGTGGAAATCAACATATCATTTCCATCATTACCTATTCGCGTTAATTGGTCTTGAAAAACATTATTCTTTCGAATTCTTCTTGGTTTTTTGGTTTAAAACATGTATGATGTTTTACACGATTCAATAGTCAATCCCAAATACTCTTAGAGAACACTGTATCTCCATATCATATTCTATTCTCAACCACAAAATTTAATTTTGCATAGGTTGGTCCACATATAGCTATATTCGGGTCAAAAATTTATTTTCAAATAATTCTTCCTCCATCTAGAACTCACATTTATTGTACATTTCATATAGCTTATAATTTATATAAGTTTTTAGAACATTATTCAAATTCTCCTCTTTCTCCTAAAAATTTTAGATTATATTATTATATAATATATAAATAATATTAAATAATTTAGAGGTAATGTCTAAGGACTTTATTCATTATGTATATAATGATTTCTAAAGAATTATTTAGTCTTATGGGAATAATAACGACCTCATATTTTCCATTCATGTTCAAATTAGCATTCATTGAAATATCATTCTCATTCACCTTTAAATTGTAATATCCCAATGTAAATTCATCAATAGATAATTAATTCAACCATTTAGTCAATTGAACATATCATTAATCCATATTAAGGATCCATTTTATTTATAAAGATTGTGTTTGAGTTCATGATTGTGAATATGAATGTGAATATTCACATTTATGTTCCCAATAAATACGACCATTTCACTGCAAGTGGATACACTCATGGGTTCAATCCCCTATCTTGATTCTTTCTTAGATTCCTGTTAAGATTGTGCAACAAAATAGTTTAACTACAACAAGTATTATTGGATATAGGCATAGATCCAAGGGTAATTCCAATTGATAATTCAATATCTCTATTAGGTGGAAGATCGATAAACTATTAAGTGAATATATTAATATAATCTCATAGAATGTGCATGTATTTAAACATGATTCTCTTTATTTGTAAAATTGTTTTTGTGAGATATGATGGATTATTTGTAAATTATTTCTATTATCACAAGGCCTTGGTGGTTATTATCATTACTTTTCTCAAATAACCGAAAACTTTGGGAACTGGAATAAAAAATTATTGTATTCCATGAAGATGAAACATTTTATCATAGGCTGAATGTTGACCAAAACATTCTTTTTCATCGATCATGATAGGGGATGTATTCATCTCTATTCAATTTTTATAATCTTGTTTTACATATATTTCACACTAGATACATCTCCAAATTCCATTCAAATAGATTTTAGTAAACTACATCACACAATTTTGAAATATGGGAAGGTGGGTTTTCATCCCACCATGAGAATTATTGTTAAATATCCCAAAGGTAAAATCCAATTTTTTTTTCATCTTGAGACTGACGATAAAATTAAAAATATATAATCTTAATATCAATACTATGGAAAAAATCAACAGTCTTTTCCTAATTTTTAATGATTCAAATTTCCATCGACAATCATAGTATTATTTTTTCCACTAATAAGACTATCCATCACACATCTAATATTGATAAAAAAACTAGTGGTGTATTGTGCAAACTGGTGATATTTTCCATGTACTTTTCAATATAATAATCATAATGTTTATTAAGTTAAAAATACGTTCACTGTGTTTTTTTATTGATATTTTTTGAAAAATGTTATTTTAAAATAATTTATTGTGTCCTTTTAATTCAATGAAATCAAAACCCCCTTGAGAGTTTATATAAGTGATCTGGGTCTACCACTTATTAGATTCAGCTTCAAGTAAATTATCTTTAATCACTAGTTTATTTTATTAAGGGCATTTGAGGATAGAAAATATCATCTTGATAGATTTAATATATTGATATTTATTTAGTGATGAGAAGAACAACTAAAACTAATTAACAATTTTCACATAGATTACTCGACCCCAATCAAAATATTTCAAAATTGAAGGATAGATTTCTACAGGGATCATGTTATAATTTATAGAATGAGTAAGATGAGACACTACTTCCTTGATGTTTCCATATGGTCGAGAATTTCATTAGATAAATAACAACATTCTGCCTTATTTCATATGTTGGCATCATCCCACAAATTAACACAATTAACCAAATATAAAAAAGGGAAAGAATATGAAAACATATAATTATAAAAAAATGGAAACAGTGTTATCAATTTAAAATTTTCTATTAGGTTTTATAACTTAATATCTTTTTCAATTACCTAACTATGGATTCTAAATTGATTCTGACATTATATCATCAAGTGTTAAAAAAGTTTTGAATTAAGGACTCATTATCATGAACTAGGTCATATGTGAGATAATAATCAATGGAAATTTGGTTTTGAAGAATGAATGGATTCCTAAAAATTGATTTCAGGTGTTTCATTATTTTACAGTCACTTACATTAAGCTTCTGAATTTAAAACAGTCCCTAATGGGTTATATTCATGGAGTCAAAAACTCTCAATGAAAAACTCCCAGTGATTGTTTTATCTGTAATGACTCGTGGACCTCTATTACAAAGGTTAGAGTTCAATTGGGAAATTTTCCAATGATATTTAAGAACATAAAATTATCTATAGTTTGAAAATTATGGATCATCAAACAATTTTACCAGTAAATATCGCTTCATCGAAGAGTCACTTTTAGATTTAAGATATGTCCATGAATCCCTTGTTCATTCACATGTATGTATACATGTATCACCATAAATGAATGATCTATACTGAATACCCATGGTTCTAGAAAAATCTATATGTATACAAGGTTTTCCATCGATGGTACCCTTTTATAGAAAAATTAGTTGTTATCTAGTAAATCATTAGGATGATTATTATTTAATGTGATACGATGAGGCATTATAGAATTTATTATCATGTTAGGAGACAACAAAATATTTAATCTCAAGATCGAATCCATATAATGGGATGTCTACATATCTTCATGAAATATGTCGGAGCCCTCATTGTTCAGTTCCACGTAACATGACACTTCACTATTTAAGGTCATGTGACATAACCCAAATATACAGTTTATCCTCATGTAAAAAATACATCTATATGAATGAAGCATAGTCCAATATTGGTATGGGACTTATGATGAGGTGTCCTAAGGCACCCATAATAGCTATGACCTTGTGTTTTGATATAAAACATCTATTACTGAGGTCTAGAAAATGTTATGGATAATTTTGGTGTTGGATTTTGACCTCTGGGAGGTTTCCTACATATATCAGTTAGATGTGAATCAAATACAACATTGTTTGATAATATTTTGCTTACACCAAATAGGATTACCAATGAGAATATTATTGCCTAATTATATGAGTATGATAAATACTAAGTATAATGATCAGATAAAAATACAATATGATCTACTGTCTTATCCTTTCACTCAAATACGTCAAAATTTATTCAACACATGTGATAACAGAAATTTCATTATCTATCTTAATCTCTGATCATCTCTCTCAGGAATAGTACTTCAGGCATCTTAAAAGAACAATTGACATTGCTCTTTTTATCAGAAACCTATGAGTGTATTTTAAGGGAATCCAACCACTTTTCCCACATAATAAAATTCACCATTAATCTCAATTTCCCCAAAAATTTGGAGTGTATATTTACATCATAAAATATTGTCAAAACATATCAAATATTCTATACTCTTCACTTAATCATCTAACAATCATTTCAATTTCCATTCCAATTTAAATTCATGAGTCCAACTTTTTTTAGGATTACTTATTGAATACAATGCTATGTAATAATTGAAAATAAATGCATGATGATCTAGATACCCGTCTAAATGATGAATAAAATATTTCTTTTGAATTCCGCTTCCACTTGATAGCACATCCAAAAATGCCCACCTTCAAACCACTTTTATTTCTTCACATATTCTATTGACCTAGTTGGAAATATAAAATAAATCAACTTTGATAAAAATGCACCTTACCTAATTGAAATACACATCATCTCCTTCATTTCCTCACTTTTTCCTCTTTATATTTTTGATATACAAAACATCGTATTCTCCTCTTATCTTGACCGACATGAAAAAAAATTATCCACATTCATTTTCTTGTATTGTGACTTCCCTCGTGACTAAAAATATTTGTGAGAACATCTTTAGCATCATCGTAATTCAATTGTAATGTATAATAACTTTTCATTCATTTGAGCTTCATTCTTTTATTCTAATCTTGAGTATAAGAATTTCTAAAAATGATTAACCTAGAAAAGATCATCATGGGTACGATCATTCTAGATTCGATCATTCTGAGTACAATCATTTTCTTCCAGATCATGAGTATGATCATCCTAGGTATAGATGATGCTTATGAAAATGATGGATGATTTGATGCTATAAATCTTTAATTACATCAAACTATTTCCTTCCTTCTCAGAAAAAATGTGATTTTCATGGTTTTGATTTATTTTTAATTAATATAATCACTTCATTATCTTTCACATTGATACGATAAATCTCAGTAAAATTTTGAAAACTAGTTTCCTTTTTCATCCATCAATATTGAATCATAATTTCTTCAATAAACCTATGATTTTGGTAAAAAAAAAATAATGATCACATTTAATTTTTGTTTCATGAATCCATTGATTCTTAATCACTACAATCACTCCTTACACACCAGATCCAATGTGAATATGATGTCCATTTACTTCCAACATTATGTTTTCTCTTCCATTCTATACTTGATGTGTGTCTGATCAATATCACCTATCGAAAAATAATTAATCTTTTTTTGACGAACAATGTGAGACCAATTATTTTAAAAACAAGATTCCAGTTCTTTGGTTTTCCAATCAATTTTCTTCATATAAAATGTGAGGTGATATCCTTCCTCCAAACAAATGTCCTTTTCAAAAAAATGATGAAATTTGAAAATAAAAACCATCTTTATCAACTTAGTCCAAACAATATCCCCTTTTTTCAACCATGATACAGAAATCAGTGAGCTTTTTATCTTCATGAAATGGGTTATTATCAATAATTCTATGCCTACATGAGCTAACTGTTTGTTTGAAACAAGAATCATTGACAAAAAAACTATGATATCCAAAAGTAGTAATTATAACAATTATTTTTTCCATTTTCAATCTATTCTTCTACCTCATATTTTCTTTCATCCAACATGAAATACGAAACAATAAATTTTCCTAAAACCACTTCAACAAACATACAGAATAGATCCTTCATTAAACATTTCTCAAATCACATCTTAATCACAACTCCCACCTTTAACATGCATCAAATAAATAGATTTAAGAAACAATACATTTTCCCCCATGAAAAAACTATCCAATGGTCAGATGACAGAGGTGGTAAAAATGAATAGATCAACCGTTAAGAGAAAAGGGATGGACCACCATGTTCTATCTCAATTTAGAAAATGATTTATTTTACAATGGTTTTTTGAATATTTCAGAATCTTGTTCCAATGTTGGAACATATTCAACATTAAATTCATTCATCTCCACATGCTATTTGATGAAATTATATATTATATTAATATATTTTGAATGATAATGGTGAAATGGATTCTTGGTGAGATTGATTGTACTTTGATTCTCACAACCTCAGATTAATGGTATCTTCATTTCTACAATTAAAACTTCTAATTAACTTTTCATTAATACAAGTTGACTAGTGGCTTTATTGGCGGCAACATAGTCAGTGTTAGCCATACTAAGGCATAATAAATTCTATTTTATTGAATTTCATAAAACAAAAATCATTTTTAGAATGAAAATTCCACACGATGTGGATCTTCTATAATCAAAATTTCTTACCAAATCAAAATCTGAATACCGAAATAGTATAATACTATTTTATTTTCCATACCTAATTCAAAATTATATTGTTCTTTTAATGTATTTGAGAAATAATTTTTCAATATTTAAATTCCATTCTATTAGAGAACTCGAAAATCTTCTATATAAGTTAACATCATAGAACATTTCGTGGCTTAATAATTTATATATAAAAATCATCCAATAAACATTGAAAATTATTTGTGATCAACAACTTTTCTTTCACCATATTTGTAAAATATTTTTCCTACTAATATTGGTGTATAAGAAGGTTTTTAATTATCCATGGTCTTAAGACGTTACTTAGTATAATATTATTGAGAAATAAAAATTTATTTATACTTTTATGGTATTTGTAACCCAAGAATGTACTTTATTTACCATAGATAGAACCTTTCAAAAAACATTTTCATATCATCATAAAACCTTTCACAACATCTTTTTTCATTCACAGATAAGATAATGTAATCAACATTAACCATTACAATGATGGAATAAACTAGATATTTTTATATGTAAATATTTTTATCCACTCATTATGTTTTGAAATTTATCTTCCTTAAGCAGGTATTCAATTTTGAATACTATGCCCTCAGAGATTATTTTAGGCCATATTTTTTTTTCTATATTCACATGTAACTTTCAATTTCACAACAACAAAATCAACATGGTTGTACAATGTGAAGTCCTCATCAAGATAAAAATTTAAGAATAACGATTTAACATGAATTTGAACATCTTGTAACGTCATTATCCAACAATAGTAGGAAATATTATGATTTTTTCTAATCATTCCACCGTATAAAAGGCTTCAACAAAATAGATAACTTTAATATGTGAATATCATTTTCAAACCAATAATTCATTATTTATTACCACCTATCCATTTTAATTCATCTTGTTCCAGATATCCTACTTATTACAAATAATGTTTTTTCAGTTATATGTATGATTTCCCATGTATCATTCCTTTTAATAATATACAACTCCTTATTCATGTCCTAAAATAGTTTCAGATACTGAAAATCTTCTTGTACCTAATTTGGTTTTACATTTGAATAGAATAGAAGATTATGTAATATCATTTGTTGTTTGTCTTGTTTAAAACATATAATGTTGATAACCAATTATATTCTCCACCTCTACCTTCATACTCATCCGTATATGTGATTTTGAGTATCTTCCTCAGTACATGAAATGAATGACTTCGATTATTATACTTTATTAAGAATAAAATTGAGTATTTCATTATTATAAGAGTTTTCTCTAATTTTCCCAATATCCTTTTATTCTTGATCATGTTTGTTGTTATCTCATTTTCAATTAATTTAACAATATTTTAATAAAAAATCTCTCATTTTTCTTTTTTGAAACATAGATACCCTCTTCCTTCTGGATAATTTCTCACAAATGTCCCATCTTCACATTTCATCTCAAACATTCCATAGTTTCCACCTTTCCTATTTATAATAAATAGACACATGAGAACTCAAAAGTGTGTTAATCATAGAGTGTTTTATAAAACAATTAATATGTAGTCATATCTTATTGTGTTCTATATAAATAATTTTTCTGAAAATAAACAACAATACGCATGGCTTGCCTCCATAAGTAATGAGAATGATGATTTCCATGTAAAATAGTTCTTCCCATTTCAACCAACCATGTTTTAATTATTTTTGAAACCCCATTTTGATGACAAGTGTATGAGAACTATATTAAATCTGAATTCCATGCTTCTAAATATAAATTTATAATTCATCACTCAAATATTCACTACCATTTTCTATTCTAAACATATTTACTAGATACTCACATTCTTTAATAGCCTTCCTTTTGAAACATTAATATATATTAATAGAATCTTATTTATGTTTCATATTAACAACACAATTAAAGTGAGTAAATTTTTAATGAATGTGATGAAGTACTTACCTATTTTTTATTTTTATCTCATAGGCCAAAAAATATCAGAATGAATCAGCTCTAAGGATTGTCTTGAACAAATCACAACATTCTTATACACAACATTTGTTATCATTCCTTTTTGAAAAATAATGAAACACCAATCTATTCTCAATGAAATGTCAAGAATATCTCAATAAATATCTATTTAAGATAACTTGATTATGTTTTTTATATCATGTGTCCCATCTTTTTATGCTACAACTGATTTGCATTCACCATACTCATGTTACAACTGTTTTGTATTTAACAAACCTAAATTAATTTTATTTTATATGATGGCCTCTTGTAACTATATTTAAAATATTCATTAGTTTCAATAAAAAAAGTACATCTTTCTATAATGATAAATTTTATACCCTCATTAAAAAATTGTGATAAATTTAACATATTTTTTTCAGCCCATCAACAAACAAGGTTTTCTTGGAATTTATCTTTTCATTCCCAATGATGGATGACCCAACACATTTAATTTCCAGGGGCTCATCATTTATTGATGTCAATGTGGATTCTATAAAATATTTCACACTATTCAATTATTTCAAATATACCATTATTTGAGAAAAATGACAACTGTAGAGTATCCAAGGTTGTTCTCCTTTCATATATTACAATACAGTTTCCACAACAAGAGATTTTATATTCTTCATTTCATTCATCCCCATTTTATTTTGAGAATTATTATGAATCCATTATTGTAACTGAATCAAAACAAGACATATTTTCCAATATGTATAAGTTTTCCACATCTTTCACTAATAATTTCTAAATTATGGAACCAAATTTCAATTTTACTCTACAAATCTCACCATTCTAAGACATCTTATTTTGAGGTAATTGACTCCCCCACAATCTATTTCGTTCATAACATTTGGAATAATAATAATGTTTTTTGTTGAATGAAAACACAACTAATTTATGTCATAATCCTCCACAATACAAAAAATATCCATAGAATGAGTATTTACCTATGAAACTTCCATATTAATTAGATATCTGAATACATTTCTCATCCACCTTATTCTCTTTCTTTTCCAATCCATCAACACTTTTATTATCAATTTGAGTATTTATTTTTATTTTATGATTTATTAGAACCACATGTTTTTAAATATTTTTAGGACCAATATTGTTTTGAAAACATTTTAGACTCATGGTTATTGAGACTTCTGAATTCCGAACATTGTTTTCCTTGGATACATAAATGACCTTCTAGTATTTATTATTTTCACATACAATTTCAGATTTATTATAATATTTTTTAGGATTTGTTTTAACCTTATTAGGTTAATCATTTCAAAATATTTCACCAACTCCAGTAATAGAGTTTTGGAAGCATGTATTTCTCAATTCTGTTGTGGAATGATTTTGTTGGGAAAGATTTAACTCTTCTTCATTTTCGCTCATCTTTTCCTCTAGATACTTATTAAGACTCTTTTCTATTTAAGATTTTTCTAAAAAACATCAATCACATTTACCATTTTGGTTTCTCATTATTAGAACATTCTTTATTTTTTATGGAATATTCATCTTCCAAATTGTTGTTTTTCTTTATAAATTTTCTCATCATTCTAGGATTTTCATTCAACTCATCATTAAAATGATGTTCTAGTTGAGATTAGTATTCTTGAAAACTACTACATCTAAATTCTTCATCCTTAATTATTGAAATAAATGAATTTTCAATACTATACTCAACTTATTTTTTGGACTCAACTCACATCCTCCTTCTTCTTCTTATTTAAACAACAAAACCTCTCATTTTTTATTTGAAGTACATTTTTTCTTTTCGTGTGGATTTATATTTTTTCCCAATTCATCAATGACCTTCTTAGATTTTATTATTCTGAATCATTTGTAATTTTATTTCTTTAATCGAGGTAAATTGGTTGCAATGTTCCCAATGCCTCCACATTCAGCAAATTTCAATAGAAATTTTCCTTTGTGTTTCCTTGTCCCTCTTTTCATATTATTATAAAACAAGGATAAAACATAATCAATATTAGTAAATACCTCATCATTACAATCATATTCATCATATTCTACTTCAATATGAATAATCCTTAAAATTTTCAATCTTATCATCCTTGGAAGATATTTCTCAATTAGATTTTGTTTTTCATTTCATAGAATCCTATCTTCTCATTTTATAACTGTTGAGAGTGCAAAGAATATCATCTAGAGATAATTTATCAATATAACATTCTTTTAATAAAAAATCATTTTCATACAACCTATCGGGAAGGATTTTAAAAATCCTTTGAAAAACTATAGAATCACCAACCATTTCACCAAGACATATGATGGTACTTAAAATGTAATTTAACGTAGTAAATATGTCTCCAACAGAATCGTACTCAGTCATAGTCAATTTTTGAAACATCAATCTCCAGAATTTATGATTTTCCCTCTTCAATTTTGTATTTCCATTGTATATGTTTTTAAATTTATCAAACATACCTTTAGTTGTGGAAACACCTTTCACAATTAAGAATTCACTTTCAGAAGGAGATGATAATATATCATTCTTGGGCCTTCTATAATTTTACAGATCCTTCATATCAACAGATGAAATAATTGATTTAAAATCATTATGAGGAAACCCATCTATTGTAGCTTCAAAAACATCATATTCAATACACATAAGATAAGGAAACAGTATATATTTATATATATGATAATTCATTCCATCAAAAACCAAAATACCTTTACTATTCACATAATTGACATTCCCAATTTTAAAAAGAATAAGTGAAGGGAACCTACACACGGATACCAATTAAAAGTTTCCCATCAAAATAAGTGTATCACTAAGATATGGTTAATCAATGATATTTTTTATTTTGTGTTTCTTTTCAATTAAAAAACTTTCATCTCCTTTAAAAGACTATATTCATTGTTGAAAAAAAAATTCAAACCCCCATCAATGGTTACACAAGAATTTTCTAGGTTAATCATTCAATCAGATTTACTACATACATGGTATCGTATGTAAAGACCCAGAATTTAGATGTAATTTTTTTTAATTAAATGAGAATTTAACGTATCCATGAAAATTGACGGTATGTTATTCCGATGCCCAGTGTTCCTGGAATCAATTTTGGAAGATTTGTTCTGGTACATTCTTTGAAATTATGGATGGGTTTTTATAACTTTTTAATTAGTGCTCGGAATTGATATCTGAGAGCACCATTGAAATTGCAGCCCTAGTATTTGTATAAGTAGAATCTTACCTCAACGGAAGTTGGTCGAGGGTGAATGTTAATTTTTGGGTTTTTCATGGAAATAATAAAAAAATTAAACACATGTTTTATTTTATTTTATTTGTTGTAAATACCCATGTGGAAGTTGGAGGTGGGAATCACCACACCATAACCTACCATGAGTGTTTATAGTGCTGGGGACCACCCAAGACCTAAACCTCCTCTTCATATTTAATTGTGGTGGGACCACCCAAGAATTCAAAACCTCCCAATTTGAATTTGGGAGTGGGGACCACCCGACACTCCTCATAATGGTGGGACAAGAAAACTTATCAACTCCACTCATGAATAAGGGAGAGCATCTTGATCTCCTCTAAAATTAATGGGCCCACCACAACCCTTAATTTAATTCTTGCAATCCACCCTAATTAATCTTGCCAACCTAGGTGTTTAATTAGGCTAATTTGAAATAGGTTCCAACGACATAATCAGATATTTCTATCTACTATATTTGGATACCATTTCATATGGTTGGCATTGGATGATTGGGGAGAGGAGGAAGTTGGGAGAAATCTACCAACAATGAACGGTCCACTGATGAAGAACGCTCCACCAATGAAGAACGCCAACGAGGAAAGCCTTCGACTACGAAGAAAGACGTCGACTACTACTTTATTCCTTGGAACCTCCCTCAATGTCGGATGTATTCGTCTACAACGAATCGACGTCTTCCATCTCGTGCCAACATCGATGAATGATGAACAAGGTAGGGGTTTATTCATTTTTTGATTAACACATCCCATGTTCTCCCCTCTCTTTCATATTCATGGTTGTGAATAGAAATTAAAAAGGGATTATGGGAATTGAATATATCATCCGTGTTCGTTCGTGATTATTTTCTTAGTAAACCTCATGAAACTTCCCTAATGAGGATAGTGTGGGCCAAACTAACATGGACCATCCACTCCATTACCCTTGTGTTGATTTGTGGTGTTCATCAAAATGGGGGAAGGTGGAAATGTCATTGAAGGTGACGAAGGCGTCGATGGCAACGTTTGTGCAACACGCGGATTCCAAATACCGTGCCACCCCTGCGACACTCTATCACTCTAACCGAACCAGTTCTGCCGCCCCAGGCCGAATCATGCCGCCCACCGGCCCCGCACCACCGCCGTCTGAACCAGCTAGCGTCGCGCCGTGCCCCGGTTGTGCCGCACCCAGGCTAACCATCATCTTGAGCCACCCCTACCATGAAGCACTCCTGCACCGTGCCGCTGCCGGCCGAACCGGCCTCAGCTACGCCACACCCTGGCCCGCCGGTCGAACTTTCCCTGGCTGCGCCGCACCCCGGCCCGGGTTGAGCCATGCCTCACGACCCTCCAGGATGAACTGTCCTCACAGCACCCAACCGAGCCCCCCGTCCGAACATGCCCATGCCCTTGCGGCAACCCAGCTGAACCGACCCCTCACGACGCCCTCCAGGATGATCCACCCACACGTCGACCCGCTTCCAGTATGCGCCCTCACGACCTGTCTGCACCCTTTTGGCCTACTGTACTGGGCCCATCATGCCAGGCGGAACATAATCTGTTGGCCTGCCCAAGAGGCTTTTCCAAACCCAACGTGTCGGTCCAGGTTGACCTGAATTGGGTCAGCCAAGATGGGCTCAGACCGGGTCGGTCCAACCGGGTCATACCGGACCTAGGCCCACTACGACCCTTTACTTTTTTTGGAAATATCATTGGCATCGAACATCTATTTGATGAATAGTCAGTGGCCCTGGTAATCTTAGAGCATGACAGTCCTTTTGTGGATACCCCACTGGATTTTGTGTTATAATTGAGGTATGGCCAGGTTGGATCATGCCCGAATCCAACCGGGGACTTGGGACTAAAAGTATATTAAATCACAGATCATGTGTATGATTGAAGCGATTTATGTTGGGTTGAGACCCCTATTATGTGGTGGATCTTTGAGATACTACTTCGTGGGACTTCGTGATAGTTGTAATGTCGACTAGTAGCTTGAGTAGGTGATCCTTCCGGAGATGAGTGTTCAGATTGCGGAGACCTAGTAGCTTGCTGAGACTTAATGACTGCTGACCGCTTGACTCAGAGCGACTCTACTATCCTAGTGGGGAGGTCCTAGTTTTGGTGGTAGACCCACAATGGAGGAGCAACTTGGTGATATGGTAAACCCACGGTAATCGATAGGAGGATTACCATAGTTGGCAATGAGGGGGAGCACCTGGGTGTGGTGGAAGACCTATAGTGGGGAGCGCCTACGTGTGACGCATCAGACCCACGGTACTTGATGTGAGTGTTTGTCATGTTGTAAAACCCTCAATCAATATTTTCCCTTTTAATGTATCACAGTGGTGACCACATGGTTGTGTCTTGAGGAGGTTGCATTTCGAGTTGTAAAACTATCACTTTTGTTAATTTTTTTGGTTTTTGAAGAAATGAAAATGGGGATTTGATTATCATTTTGAAAATAAAATTTTAATTAAATACTAAATTGAAATAATTTTAAAAGAAATATAATGTGGGTTTGAAATCAAGAATAAAAATAGCAGTCGTAGAAAAGCTTCACCCTCTCGGACACTCACCTCTTCCTTGTATATAAAAAATACCTCTTATTTTAAATTCCTAAATGTACCCCCAAGGACCCCCTGGTTTACACTAAAATTTGAAAATACATCATATTTAAGACTTCAATATGATTTTGGTCCTTCCTATAGAAGATAATAAATTACTTAAATACCTCTATGTAATTGAACCTAGTTGAATTTGCTATGCTCAATGGAAAAACCTCGCCAAAGAATTTTAAATAGCGAAGTCAATTGTTCTAATTTATAGATGGAACAACGATCAAAAAAACATGTCAAAAATATATTTAAGAAATAAAACAACGAGATTCATTCAAAAATATAGTTTCAAGATAAATTCAAAAAAGATTACACATTAAAATCAAAACTCAGAAGAGAGTGTCCGTCAGGTGTCGTCGTCCGCAACCACATGCCCCTTAGCCTTCCACCACTGGAGAAGCCTTCATCGTCACTATTAAATCATCAAAGGATGTCATCTTCTTAAGGATAAAAATCTCCACCATACCCTTCACTCTCTGAATCCAACTCCCTTTGTGACAGATGGTGTGGTGAAGAATGGAATATCATTTATAGGTAGGAGCTCCTCTTCTTTTATAGGCAAATTTCATAATAAAAAATATGTCGCATTTTAGACCCATTAATTGGCCGCTTAACGCATGGACCTATTCATAAATATTGTTCATAAATGCGTTTCTCATCCACCCTCAAACATTTAGATTAATTGGACGTGTATTGAAGGAGTTATGATTTCTCAATTGAATATCGCTTTCTCTGGATGAAGCTTCTTGGAAACATACTTCAAAACTCTATCAGTCAACGGCCATAATAAAGGATTCAAAACGCCTTGAAATTCATTTTAGAGACATGTCTGGTAGTTCTCTTTCATATACAGGTGGAATCGCATCATTTGAACGTGTTTAGGCCGAAAGTTGTTTCCATTACCAATGTAGGGTCAACGCAGTTCGCCCGGAAATATTGTCAACTTCATTGATTTTTTTGGGCATCAGGATGCATGAATATTTTCCTAGGCCTGAAGACAAAGATAATGGAAATACAATATGGATTCCAAAAAAATTATAATCACAAAATTTGGAAATTTATTTTATGATAAATGACCAAAATACCCCAGTGATAAAAATCTGTTAAAAATCTTGAATTATGAAATTTAAACATTTTATCCCAAAACACACTCTAAATCCAAAATTGATACTGATAAGATCGAATTGTAAAATTTGTGAGTTTAAATCATTTAAATAGACATTAAAAATATTGGAAATATTATCTCTATCAATTCCCCAACACTTGGCTCTTGGACTCCTAGACAAGTGAGCACGATATCAAGAAAAATAAAACACATACCAATAGAGTTTACCAATTTTACAATAATGATTTAAAAAGATATAATGCCTCATTAAAGACAAATATTTAAAATCCTATATTAAAATAATTCAATCCATTTCCACTTATTTTTTCTTCTCATGGACACAACACACTTACCTCACATTCATTTTCTCTCAGCACACAATATAGATTTGCACCAAGGATTTTCTCATCAAACTCATTTAAGAATTACCATAGGATTGATAAATTTCTACATCTCCACCCGATATGAACCAGGAACCTCTAATTATCAGGATGAATTTATAGGGTTTTTCTGTTTCTTGGGGTTGGAAGGTTTCAAAGGTGAAAAATTATGTGGCTGTATAAGGAGTGTTTGGATCTTTTTTAATCAGAAATGCATGATTCTAATTTTTACTCAAGTATGGTCTCCTCCATATTCTTCTAAAATAATCAGCTCTGATCTTCTGTTTTCCATCGCATTCCATCAATATTTTAGTATTAGATATGCATTTTTTTGATAGCTCCAGATTGGGCACAACGTATTTCTATTGCGATCTCCAGACAGGCACAACTCCATTTCATTTGAGAGCTCCAGACATGCATAACTCCATTTCATTTGAGAGCTCCAGATTGGCACAGGTCTCAGAAAAATATATTACAGCATCACAAATATGTCTAAAATGTTTAAATGTTCTCCCAAAGGAACACAAAATGAGGTAGCACATCATGAGTCATCTTCCCCCCACACACACTTAAGTTCAACTAGATCAGGCATTTATACATCCAGAGAAGGTTGGAAAGCGAAATTTTTCTTGTAATTTGGCTATCCTAACAGGATTTAAATGGATACTAAAGGCTCAAGAAGGATAAAATGTTCAAGTAAGGCCGAAATAAAAAGGATAATCATGAATAGGAGGTTTCAATATTCAAACAAATGCCTCAATAATTTTAATCACAAGTATCCCAGCCCTCATGTTTTGATAGAAATAAATCATGTTCTAGTTTAAAAAAACACTAATTGGTTCTCTCAAGAAATAGGTAAATGTGAAGAAGATTTAAAAATGGGTATAGAGGCCTCACATGAATAAGAATTTCAATCACAGTGTCAGTGATATGTGCCATGAGATTTAAAAATCTGTGGTCATTTCATGAATTTTCTAAATTTTTGGAACTTGAAACAATGTCATTTGCAGCATTCATTTATGTTCAGTTTCAAACGATCAGTTGGTTCACTCCTTGGAATGAGTTTCAAATGAAATTAAAGAAATTACAAAACCTTTTTTTTGTAAAAAGAAACACGAAGAAAGAAAAAAATATGGAATGAAATTTTGAAAACAAAATATTTAAAAAAAAGTGTTCATAAAAATATACTCTACCTAGCATTGTGTCACCACCACACTTATTCTATGCAATGTCTTAATTGTGTAGTTTTTTTAGCATGAAATTCAGGAAATTAAAGACAAAGAAAAAAATAAATGATAAGTAAAGACACAACCTGGCATCAATTATATTCTGCGTCATGAAGTTGAATCTCCTCCCATGGAGGATCTTTAAAATTTTATCGAAATAGCTTCAGCCTATGCCCATTGACAGTGATCGAAGTCTCATTGTCTGGATATTTAATCAATATTACACCAAAAGAAAAAAAAATTAACAATTAATGGGCCAGACCATTTGGAACGAAATTTACCTGGGAATTGTTTCAATCTGGAATCAAAAAACAGAACTTTGTCTCACTACTTGATGTTCTTGATGAGAATCCTCCCATCATGAAAGGCATTGTTTCTCTCTTTGTACAACCTAGAGCTTTCATATTCATTATTTATGATCTCCTCCAGCTCCTGCAAACAATATTTTCTTTCTTTCCCAGTAGAATATAGGTTCATGTTACATGATTTTACAGCCCAAAAGGATTTGTGTTCTAAATCAACTAGTAGATGAAAAGCTTTTCCATAGACCAATCTAAATGGTGACATTCCAATTAGGGTTTTGAACGCAGTTCTATGGGACCAAAGAGCATCATCAAGTCTCAAACTCCAATCCTTTCTATTTGGGTCAACTTTTTTTTCTAGGATTTGTTTGAACAGCCTATTGGACAACTCAGCTGTTCCGTTTGTTTGAGGATGATAGTGCATAGAGACCCTATTATTAACACCGTATTTCTTCAAAAGATATTCCAAAGACTTATTAAAAAAAATGTGTATCTTGATCTGTAATTAGAAACTTTGGAAATACAAACCTTGAAAACAAATTTCCTTTAAAAAATTTAGACACAACAGTAGCATCATCAGTTCGAGTGGGGATAGACTCTACCCACTTGGACACATAATTAACAGCCAACAAGATGTAGAGATATCCAAATTAATTAGGAAAAGGCCTCATGAAATACATTCCTCATTCATCAAAACATCAAAAAACAAAAGTGGGTTTTGTGGCATGTTATTCCTCTTGGAAATGTTTCCTTGGAATTGACAAAATTTGCAGGTTCTGCAGAATTCGAAACCATCTCTAAAAATGGTGGGCCAATACAATCCAGAATCAAGAACTTTTCATGAGGTCCTCTATGGTCCAATGTGTCCTCCACAGTTTAATGTGTGGCAGAAATGTAGGATGGAATGAAATTTAGAGTTCGGAATGCATCTTCTTATCACTTGATCACTACCAATGTGCCATAAATAAGGATCATCCCAAATGTATTTCTCCGACTCACTCACAAGTTTATAAATATGATTATTGTAAATCTATTGGGGATGTTCATCATAATCCAAATAGTTTAAAAAATTAGAAAAACATGGTTTTTCACTTTGAGCATCAAATAAATCCTCATCTAGAAAGTTTTCTTTAATTGGGGAAAACATCTGAAATTTTCTATTCTCAATAGTTGGTATCCTGATCAATTGATCAGTAACAAGGTTCTCACATCCTTTCTTATCTTTTATTTCAACATAAAACTCCAGTAAAAGTAAAATCCATATCAGAAGTCTTGGTTTTGCATCATTTTTCTTCATCAAGAATCTGATTGTCGAATGATCAGTAAAAACAATCACATTGGAGCCCAGCAGATAACTTATAAATTTTTTCTCGAGAAAAGACAACAGCCAGTAGTTCCTTCTCAGTTTTTGTGTAGTTTTATTGGGCTTGATCAAGAGTTTGGGAGGCATAGGCAATCACCTGAGATTTCTTTTCTGTCCTTTGACTCAATACTTCCCCAAGAGAAAAGTCATATGCATCTATCATTATTGCAAATGGAATGTCCCATTTAAGAGGTTGAACACTGAGAGTGGTTATCAATATTTTTTTTCAAATCATGAAACGAATTTATGAAATTCTCATCAAAGACAAATGTGACAACTTTTTGGAGTAATCTGGACAATGTAAGTACAATCGTACTGAAATATTTAATGAATCTCCTATAAAATCCAGCATTACCATGAAGGATCTCACATCTCTCATAGTTTTTGGGTATGGTAATGAAGAAATGACCTCAACATTGGATTTATAAACTTGAATTCCATCACGAGACACTACATGTCCAAGAATGGCCCCTTTAGAAACCAGAAAATGACATTTTTCCTAATTTAGAACAAGGTTCTTTTCAATGCATGTTGTAAGGACACGTTCCAAGATTTTCAAACAACATTAAAAAGATGATACATACACAGTGAAGTCATCCATAGAAACATCCATGCATGTTTCCAAAAATTCAGAGAAGATTCTTATCATTCACCTTTGAAAAGTTCTCGGGCATTACATAAACCGAAGGGCATCCTTCTGTATGAAAAAGTTCCAAATGGGCATGTGAAAGTGGTTTTCTCTTGTTCCAATAGTAAAATGTGAATCTAAAAATATCTAAAGAATCCATCCAGAAAACAGTAGTGGGTTTTTTCAGCTAGTATTTCAAGTACATTATAAAGGAATGGTAACTGGAAGTGGTATTGCCTTGTAACCAAATTGATTTTCCTGTAATCCAAGCACAATATCCATTTATTTGGAAGCCTTATGAAGAAAAGATCAACAAATAAATTCCTTGAGATAGTAAATCCACTTTTTTAGGAACAACATGGACGGGACTTACCCATTGACTATCAGATATGTGAAAAATAATTCCAGCATCCAACAAGGTGGTGACTTCTTTCTTCACAACCTTCTGAAGTGTTGGGTTCAGTCTTCTTTGAAATTGTCTTACTGGTCTAGCGTTCTCCTCTAGTAAAATTATGTGCATTCAAACCGAGAGGCTGATTCCCGTTAGATCAGATAGAGTCCTTCTTATGGATTCCTTGTGGGGCTTGATAACTTCCAACAATTGGTTTTTCCTAGGGTTCTGACAAATCTTTTGAGATTATTACTGGGAATTGTTCATTATAACCTACGAAGGAATACATGAGGTTATCTGGAAGGGGTTTCAATTCTATCATAGGTGGGTTGGTTTCATTCATAACTGGGAACTCTTCAGAAGTTAGATTGATGAGTGAAGCTCCATACCATCATTGTGATCTGTTTCTATGATCTCATGATTGGTTTCATGTGAAAATTGGAAACCTCTCCTTGAATACCACTAACTGATTCAGTGGTTTCTAGAAATTAATCTTCATCATTGCTCGGATCTCTAGTCACAACATCCCAAGACTCTTAACAGTATCCAATTTCATCATCATTTTTATCGGATTCAGTATCATACAAATATCCCTATTTTTCCACATCAGTTGGTATTTCATCGTAGAAAAAATTATGTAACATGCCAGATGAAAACCAATCAATCATGTTATCATGGGGAGTTGAATGATCCTCAACTGGGTGTTTCATTAAATGAAAAATGTTGAAATTAACAACATCTTTTCCAAATTCTAGTGAAAGTGTTCCCTTGTGATCATTGATGATCACTTTTGCTGTTTTTAGAAATGGCCTCCCTAGGATGAGGGGAGCATGTGTGTTGAACTGATCATCTTCCATATCCAAAACATAGAAGTCAACAAGAAAAATCATGTCTCTCACTTGAACAAGAACATCATCTATAACTGCAGCAGGTTTGGTGGTACTTCAGTTTGCAAGTTGAATGATAATTCCAGAGGGTTTCAAGTCTCCATACTGAAGAGATGAGTAGACAAAATGGGGCATGACATTGATGGAGGCCTCTAGATCAAGCATCACATCTTTTAATTCACATTTCCCAATGGTACAGGGTATGGTAAATGTCCCAGGGTCTTTATACTTGATTGGAAGGGAATTTTGAATCATCGATGAAACATTCCTTCCTTTGTTTACATTTTTACCTCCTTTGAACTTTCTCTTGTTGGTACACATGTCTTTCAGAAGCTTAGCATGCCTCGAAATTTGTTTCATAGCATCGAGCAATGGAATATTGACTTGGACTTTCTTGAATGTTTCCAAATCCTCATTATCCAATTCATTTTCAGCACTTGACTTTGGTGGTGGCTCACACCTTGGATAAGGTAGTGGAGGTTTGAATGTTTCTGGTAGATTTTGAGTATGTTTTGGAGGAAAATAAGGACCAGACATCATCTTATAATCATTCATTGTTCTTTCAAACAAGATTTCTTCTCTTGAATTTTAGTTTCTATCAACTTCAGTATTTTTCAACATTTTTATCAATGGTAGGATTTTCATCAACAGTATTTGTAGCAGGAATTATGTTCTCAATCTGAGGGTTGTTCAATTTTTTTCCACTCCTAATTTCAATTGCACTCACATTTTCCTTCTCATTATTCCTATAATTTAGTTGTGGCTATGAGGGTAAACCACCACTCATTTGATTTGTTATGCAATTAATACCAGAGTCAAGTTGACCCATTTGAGTCATCAAGGTGTTCATTTTGTTATCCTGTTATTTTGAGTATTCTTTTAGTTCCATCATTTCCTCTTTTTGTTTCCTCATTTCCTCTTGTTGTTTCCCCATTACTTCATCATGGTTCCTATAAGAGTTTTGAGTGGGGGGGGGGGGTAGGGTGAAAATTTCTTCTTGAATGAGAATTTTCTTGCTCATTGAAATATCTTGGTTGGGAATTACTTGATTTTCCTTGGAATAATCCTCTTAGGTGTTCAGGTTGACGAAATCTTTCATTTGAGTTTTTGTTCCATCCTTGATTGAAATTTTGGTTGTTTTTAAATGGCCTTTGCTGGTTTGTTTGAAATGGTCTTCTAGGAAAAACTACATTGCAGTTCTCATGAGTCTCTTCCATTTGTGGGCATTGGTCACTAAAATGTTCATTCGAAGAACAAATCCCACTGTAGACATGTAGTTGGAAAGCCGCTTCAAGTTTGGGTTGGGTTGGTGGGGTGTTAGACAACATTATTGACCTTACCATGGTGGTAATATCAGATAGTTGACTTGCAATTGTGTTGTTTTCGGGACTAGTAGTAGGGAATTCTTGTGCAGCTTTGACATGAAGAAGGCCTCTGGTTCCAAATTGTTGGGAATTCTGGGCCATGTTTGAAATTAAAATCCTAGAAGCAGCTGGTGTCTTACCAACTGAAGCACCTCCTGCAGCAGCAGCGATCATACTTCTATCAGTGAGACACAATCCTTCATAAAATTATTGAATGAGAAGGTGGTCACTGATTTGATGATGGGGGAAACTAAAACAAATACGTTTTAACATTTCCTAGTATTCGTGAAGTGTTTCTCCTTGTGTCTTCCTAATTCCACAAATCTCATTTCGAATAGAGGCAGTTTTAGATGCAAGGAAAATTTTTTCAAGGAAAATATTTTTTAATTCATTCCAATTTCTATTAAAGGTTGAGTGAGAATAGAAAAACCATTCCTTAGAAACTAAATCTATAGAAAAAGGAAATGACCTCATCTTCATTTTATCGGCATCAACTCCATGAGGTTTCATGTTGACACATAGGTAAATAAATTCTTGGAGGTGTTTGTGTGTGTCTTCACCATGAAACCCATTGAATTTGGAAAGATGGTGGATGAAACTAGACTTGATATCAAAGATAGTAGGGGCATCAGGGTACTCCACATGATTCTCATGATTTTCATCATAGGACAATGCCAGTTCTTTCAAAGTTCTATTTTCAGCCATTTGGATTTCAGTTTAAACTAATTCTCTCCTAGGTGTATTGGTAGAAGATTCACAACTTGCAACTTGTGGATTATTACCTCTAACCATAGTGTGAAAAGTTCTATCAATTTCTGAATCTAAAGGTAACAAGTTCGGTTCAAATGTTTGGGTCTTGCAAGAAAAAAAATAATTAAAATAAAATCAACTCTAGAAACCTCCCCGGAAACGGTGCCAGTTGGTGTGAGCATCTGTCGTGTCGTAAAACCCTCAATCAATATTTTCCCTTTTAATGTAGCACAGTGGTGACCACAGGGTTGTCTCTCGAGGAGGTTGTTGTTCGAGTTGTAAAACTGTCACTTTTGTTATATTTTTTTTTTGTTTTTGACGAAATGAAAATGGGGATTTGATAAAAAATTTGAAAATAAAATTTTAGTTAAATACTAAACTGAAATAATTTTAAAATAAAGATAATTTTTGTTTGAAATCAAGAATAAAAACCGAAGTCGCAGACAAACTTCACCCTCTCGGACACTCCCCTCTTCCTTGTATATAAAAAAATATCTCTTATTTTAAATTCCAAAATGTACCTCCAAGGACCCCCATGTTTATAGTAAAATTTGAAAATACATCATATTTAAGACTTAAATATGATTTTGGTCCTTCCTATAGAAGTGATTCAATTACATAAATACCTCTATGTTACTGAACCTAATTGAATTCGCTTTGCTCAATGGAAAAACCACACCAAAGAATTTTAAATAGCGAAGTCAATTGTTCTACTTTATAGATGAAAAAATGATAACAAAATTGTGTTGAAAATATATTTAAAAAATAAAACAACCAGATTCATTAAAAAATATAAGTTCTAGTGAAATTCAAAAGGATATTACACATTAAAATCAAAACTCGGAAGAGAGTGTCCGTCGGGTGTCGCTGTCCGCAACCACTTGTCGCTTAGCCTTCCATTAGTTGAGAAGCCTTAATCTTCTCTATTGAATCTTAAAAGATGTAATATTATTAAGGATCAAAATCTCCACCTTCCCCTTCATTCTCTCAATCCAACTCCCTTTGTTACGGACGGTGTGGTGAAGAATGGAATATCATTTAGATGTAGGAGCTCCTCTCCTTTTATAGGCAGATTTCATCCTCAAAAGGCTGTCACGTTTTCGACCCATTAGTTGGCCGATTCACGCATTGACCTCTTCATAAATATTGTGCATAAATGTGTTTTACATCCACCCTCCAAATTTCAGATTAGTTAGACTCGTATTAAAGGGGTTATGATTTTTCTATTGAAAATCGCTTTCTCTAGATGAAGCTTCCTGGAAGCATCCTTCAAAACTCTATCACTCAACAGTAATAATAAAGGATTCCAAAAAACTTGAAATTCATTGTGGAGACGTGTCGAGGAGGCCGACTTCATATCCATGTGTAATCGCATCATTTGGAGGTGTTTAGACTGAAATTTGTTTCCATTACCAATGTAGTGTCAACGGAGTCAGCCCAGAAAAATTGTCAACTTCATTGATTCTGTTGGGCATCAATATGTAGGAATATTTTCATGGGCCTAAAGAAAAAGAATATGGAAATAAAATAAGGATTCCAAAAAAATTATAATCACAAAATTTTGAAATTTATTTTATGATAAATGACAAAAATATCCATGTGATTAAAATCTGTTGAAAATACAGAATTATGCAATTTAAACTTTTTATCGCAAAACACACCCTAAATCCACAATTGTTACAAATAAGATCAAATATTTAAATTTTTGAGGTTTAAATAATTTAAATAGATATTAAAAATATTGTAATTATTATCTCTATCAGTACTCGACTGGAGGATTACCTCAGCAGTTCAATGATATTGTGAATCATCTCTATGTGACGCGACAGACCCAATGTACTCGATAGAGGAGAAGCTCTCCAGCAATAGAGGTTCCGATAATGTATTGGGGATGTTACTTGATACTACCACTGTAATGCCCTGACCCCAATTACCCAGAGTCGGTGGATTATTACATAATATTGGCATGATCACAAGAAAGATCAAATATCGAAAGACCGATTAGTTTAGTATCTTTGGAAACACTATATATATTTATAAGTCTTACATTACATCGTAAAAATGAAAACTACAACAACAATATATTGTCTTCATATCCCCTCATATTATCCCTGCAGGTGATTCAAAAATTACTTCTTCACATCCTGGGAAAAATAAAACATTAAAGGGGGTGAGCTCAGATGCTCAGTAAAGATAACAATATAGAGGAAACATTCATAAATAAGCATAGACATTTAAGGAAATGTAGAGATAAAACAAAATCCTTTTAAACTTGAACTTCTTCCTAATATGTAAAAGATTAAATTAAATAATCCAATTTACATATACACATGGATACTCTACTAGTCGAATAATCACATGCAATATCAATAACCACTATCATAATGATGGAATGCATAATGCCAGACTATCATCACCATGTAGCCAAGGCCTCGTGCCTAGACTAAAATAAGATTTTGTCAAGGACTTGTGCCAAGTCACTAGTTTTTCTCATTAGACCTACCGAGGCATCGAGGAGCTGTAGCGGGATCCACCCATCACTTATTAACTCCAATGCATTCCTCATATGAACAGGGTTAAACATAACATAAAAATTCGTATTAAAACTAGTATAAGAAATGTCAATACTTTCTCCACATAACATGAATGGTATTAAAATAACACATCCATAGTCAAACATATCACAAAACCTTAAATACAATGTGGATGGTTTGTATCATAATAACTTAACTTCAAATAAGCTTAAAATCCATCAAAGGATGTTGACATAGATGAAATCAAAACTATTTGAGAGAAATATCTCTTTTTTGAAATCATTTAAATGTCACATAATTATAAAATAAAACAATTAAATTGAAAATATATTTCTAAGCTTGTAAAGGATGCTTATAATATTTTATAATGGTGCAAAATAGCCTCATCTTCTGTATAAGTTAAAAAAAGACATTCTTACCTTAATTCTGTCGAAAAAGTTAAAAAGGACCATGATTGGAAAATGACAGAAAGATTCCTTTATAAACATCTTATAAAAAGTCAAACAAGGGTATAAATGACTTTAAACCATATTCTGTAAAATATGAAGAATGTTTTGAAATACATTTTTAAGAAACATGGATGTGGATGATAAAGAGGTCCCAGTATATAATTACATATAAACAACCACGGATAATGAAGAGATTGTGAAATAAACCCTTACCATGAACTTTTCCTTAGTCGATGGTATGTTAAAGTAGTGTATAATAGTTAAAAAATTGTTATTAAATTATACAAGAACCATATACATAATTATGATATCATATATGATCTTCTAATAATGCTTTGTTAATAATACATTAGTATTATCGTCGTTTCGGGAGCTAACATACTCGTTTTCTTTTATATGTTTTGTTACACAACTCATGTTTTTTAGGGATAGTTTGTATATTATTCATATCCAGAATGATATAATGTTCTTAAAAATTACTTTTAATCATCAAATGAGAATTATTCTTGAATGGATACAATGGGGAATGAATCTATCGCGTTCGTGGAGATGGTAGTCCATACGTATGCACGAGTGAGAATATCATTATTTTGATGTTAAAATAATATATAATTGGATATTATATCATATATACAGAATCATTGTCATGTTATATTTATTATTTACATAAATTACACATCATTATTATACCCATCCAAATAATAATGTTTTGAATAACAATTACACCACGACGTGGAGACGGTAAGCCGTACGTACACACGTATGGTGACATTTCATTCATAGGATGGAAAAAGTATTGAAAATGGTTGTACTGTATTTATAATAAAATATTAGAATATATAATATACTAGAGTTATAATTTTATAATGGTAATAACAAAGACAGAACAAGTCAAAGAAGAAATGAACATGAAAAAGGGTGGTGAATATATTATCTCTTCTTTGGGTTCTTTCTTTTGATTTGATCAAAAGGGATCCTTAGGATGACTTTCTGATAAAACTAAGGCCTCTAAAATGAAGTTAGATAAGTTGAAAGAGTATTTGGGTAGGGGATGGACGAACCAAAAAGGATTTGAAGGTGTTAATAATTGGTTATAATTTGTGTCCTTTTATAGGGGGAGTTGGGGCACCTTATGAAAATCTAGAAATACTATTTTATAATAAATTAATATTCGGTTTATAATGGCTCAAAAGTAGATTATTTATAGGATAATGTGGTGATGGGTTGAAAACCACTCAAACAATAGAATTTAGACAGGTTTGGGTGATTATATTAACCTTATCTTTTAGTTTTAACTCTTAGTAAATTTGTTTGACACTTATCATGTCACTTTGTATTTTTATATTATATAGTTAATAAAATTAATATATTCCTCCAAGAAACCCCCAAGTGGTCCATTAATGATACACCCATGATGATATGAGTCTCTTTTCTGATCCTTAGATTTTTAGGAATTGAATATCAATTAATAATACAATATTTTTTTTAAAAACTCTTTTGTGTCAATTTTGACACTATTCGGTATTTTGTTTTTGATAAATTCACAACTGAATTATTAATTCGAAAAAAATTTATATAAATAATGATAATATGTCATATTAACCTAGAAAATTATTTTAATTTATAAAAAGTCTCAAATCATACTTATTTGGGTATTTATAATATCAATTATCTTAATCATTAATTAATACGGTAATTACTGCATCATAATTGTGTCATAAATAAATTAAATTATATAATGTCTAAAAATTACAAATAAAATTCTATTATGTATAAAATAGTATTATATTTATAATGGATATTTATTGTCTAAATATAAACATATATAACACTATGTAAATTTTTTTTTGCTAAAATATATATGCTTTTGTCTTTTTTTGTATTTATTTTAACATAATTATTATAAAGTGCCCTTATCACCATCAAGTGGCTCCATGGGGTCCCAAAATCGACCCCAATATTCCCATTGTCGGAAATTTATCAAAAAATAATGTTAGGACACGTTTTAGGGTAATTTATTATTATTATAGTATTATTTTCTTACCCTTTTTACCGGATTTACCCTTTAACCATGGTAAATAAAATATTTACCAATGTAATTATTCAAAATGTCTAAAAATTAAAGATACCTATTTACACAATTTGGACATACTGATTAAAAATATGGAATCCATTTTTCCAAATTCAAAACATAGAAGTGATAGAAATTAATTTAAAATTAAATCCTGTTGTCAAAACAAAAAGTGTGTTTTTAAGATATAATAACTATCAAAAGATTGACACTTGTTTATGTCCTTTTTTATTATGAAATTATGTTCAATGACCAACATTGAATTAAATGGTAAAAATATATTATAAATATACTTTAAAAACACTCAAATTAATAATGTATCACTATTAATATTTTTGATTAAAAAAGTTGTTTTTAATTAAAATTTAGTAATTTTTACTATTCATGAAAATATAAAAGTTATCCAAAAAGTACCCATATTTCACCCTAGGATAATTTCAATATTCCGAATCCAAAAATGAAGTTCATTTTGAGAGATAAAATTTATAAAATTTCAAAAAGTGGGTATTACTGTACATAATGGCTACTTTGATTGGTCGCAGCTTGTTAGAATCTCGAAGTTGCGTACAACACACGCTACTGTATTATTTAAAGATAAGCGTACCGTGGAATCTTGGGGTGTTACATTCTCCCCTCCTTCAAATAATTTTGTCCTCAAAATTTCTAGATATATTACTACATAAAAAGTCTCGGGTGGTTCTTCATCATAAGTTCCTCAGGTTTTCATGTTGCCTCTTCCATTTTATGGTTTCTCCATAAAACTTTTACCAGACGAGTCATCCGGTTTATCAGCACTTGTTCTCTCGTATCAAGAATCTTGACGGGTTCTTCACAATAAGAGATATCAGGTTCCAGTTCTAATTCCTCATAGGTGATTACAACCATTGGCTCAGGCATGTATTTTCTCATCAGTGATATGTGGAACAGATCGTGAACTTTGTAGAGATTTGGCGGCATTTCCAAACGTTAAGTTACACTCCCAATTCGTTCTTGAATTTAGAAAGGTCTATTGTACCTGGGACTCAATTTACCTTTCATACCGAAACGTATGACTCCCTTCCGTGGAGATACCTTCATGAAAACATGCTCTCCTATATGAAATTCCAAATCCTTCATTCAATTATCGTCATAGCTCTTCTACCTACTTTCAGCTGCTTTGATGTGGTTTTGGATTACCTTTACCTTTTCCATTGTTTCTTCCACTAGTTACGGGACAACATGTTTTCTTTCACCAACATCATCCCAATAGGTTGGTGTGCGACGTCTATTTCCGTACAACACTTCATAAGGGTCCATCCAAATACATGAATGAAAACTATTGTTATTGGAAAATTCTACCAGAGGTAAATATTGATCCCACATACCCTGAAAGTCACGTGAGCATGATCTCAACATGTCTTCTAAGGTTTGAATAGTTCGTTCGGATTGTCCATCTATTTGAGGGTGGTAAGGAGTGCTCAAATGATGTTCAGTATCCAAGGCCTTCTCAAAATTTTCCAGAATCTTGAGGTAAAACAGGGATCACGATCAAGAACTATCGATAAGGGTACTCCATTAAGTTTCACAACTTCATTAATATGTAGCCTTGATAGACGTTCAAGTGGTAAATCCTCCCTTACAGCAAAGAAAATGTGCTGACTTGGTAAGATGATAAATAATGACCAATATTGCATCGTTCCATCTAGGAGTCTTTGGTAGTCCCATGACAAAGTCCATCATGATATTATCCCATTTCCACTCAGGTATGGGAAGAGGTTGCATGACTCCCCAAGGTTGTTGCCTTCCAGATTTCACTTATTGAAAAACCATACATCTTGACACAAAATCGGAAATCTCCCCCTTCATGTTGTCCCACTAAAAATGTTCCTTCAAATATCAATACATTTTCGTGCTCCCAGGTTGTATCGATAAATTGGAACTATGAGCATCGTCTAACAATTCCCTTTTTAAATAAGGTATATCGGGAACCCAAATCCTCTTCCAGAATTTCAAAATTCCTTATTCATACACAATGTCTCTCATTCTCCCATCATTCACAACATTAATCTTCATTTGAAATTCTTTATCATCGGTCTGGGAACTCTTAATCCTTTATAGTAAATATGGTTTGGCAACCATTCGAAAAATAATTTTTGTTTCACCATCCATGCTTATTCCCATGTCCATCTTTACTAGATCCATGAAAATTGGATCACTTTCAATTCTCATATTTTTCAAAACTCCATGATCCATTATTCTCAAAAGCATCTTCCACCTTATTTGCCTTCCCCAGGTGGTAGTGTATCATGAAATCATAATCCTTGAGTAATTAAAGCCATCTTCTTTGCCTCATGTTGAGTTCTCTTTGTGAGAAAACATACTTCAAACTATTGTGATCAGTATAAATCTCACATTTTTTACCATAGAGATAATGTATCCATATCTTCAAACAAAATATTACAGCAGTTAACTCATGATCGTGAGTAGGATGGTTCAGGTCATGAATTTTTAGATGTCATGATGCATAGGAAATAACCCTATCATTCTGAATAAGGACACAACCAAGTCCTTTCATTGATGCATCACTATAAAGAACGAACCCATCATTCCTCTATGGTATAGTCAATATAGGAGAATTTACTAATCATATCTTATGTTCATAAAAAAAATTCTTCACACTCTTTTTTCCAGGAAAATTTAACCACTTTACGTGTGAGATTCTTTAATGGGTTAGCCAATCAGGCAAAATTCTCGACGAAACGTCAATAATAACCTGTTAAACCAATAAAACTGCATACCTCGGTTATACTCATCAGTACTAGCCATTCTTGGATTGCCTTGGTATTAGAAGTATCAGTAGTGATTTCATCCTTAGAGACAATATGGCCAAGAAAAGAAATCTCATGAAGCAAGAATTCACACTTGTTAAGCATCCCATAAAATTTATGTCTACTAAGAGTCTTCAAGATAATGTGCAAGTGATTCTCATGATCTTCGTAGCTTTTGGAGTATACAATGATATCAAAAAATAAATACAACCATAAAATCATCGAGATATTCCTTGAAACTCTTTTCATTAGATCTAGGAATACAGAGGGTGTATTATTCAATCCAAAAGGCATTACTGTAAACTCGTAATGCCGGTACCTTGTTCGAAATTCCGTATTCGGAATGTCTTCCTTTTTCACACACAACTGATGGTATCCTGATCGAAGGTCAATCATTGAAAAGTATTGAGCTTCATTCAGTTGGTCAAATAAATCATCAATGCGAGGTAGGGGATACTTGTTCTTTATTGTTATAGCATTGATCTCCCTGTAGTCAATGCACAACCTCATAGATCCACATTTCTTCTTAACAAAAAGGACAGGGGCTCCCTATGGAGAAACACTAGGGTGAATAAATCCCTTATTACTCAATTCATCTAGTTGTTTCTTTAGTTTCACTAATTCTACAGTGGCCATTCTATAAGGGGTCTTCGATATAGGCCTTGATCTAGGAATTAAATCAATGGAAAACTCAACTTCTCATTCTGGAGGATGTCAAGGTAAATCGTCCAGAAACACATATACATGTTCTTTCACAATAGGTACATCCTCTATTTGAACATTCCTTTCCTTACACATAGTTATTTCTTCCTCCCAAATAATTGAATTTAGTTGAGCTACTGGGGGTGGATCTAGATAAAAATTAGGTGGTGATGACTCTTCTCTAATGATAAGGTGTTCCTTATCTGCATCATTATCAAAAATATTAACCTCCTTCTTCTTACAATAAATCTTCACATCATGTTCTGAAATCCAATCCATACCGAGGATTATATCAAACTCAATCATAGGTACGATGATGAGATCAGTGGATGAAGAACATTTATGTTCTCTAATAAAGACTGATTCACAAAACATTGTTGCAATGATACTACCTTTAAAAGTTTTTACTGACAACTCTCTTGTTAAATCAAGTTGGAAATATCTTATTTTCTTAGCAAACTGGGAAGATATGAAACAATGTGATGATCCAAAATCAAATAAATCATTTTCTAAACATGAGGAAACCATAAAATTACCTACCACCATGTCTTTCAAAGCTTCTACCTTAGCAGTAGTGATATCATAAGCTTGGACATTATCCCTAGGCCTTTTCTAAGGAAATTATCCCTGATGCTTAGGATATTCATTTGGATAATGTCCCATCTCTCTACAATTATATCATTCCACGTTGACAGCAACTCTCGTTTCCTTGAAATCATGAGCTTGGTGGGATTTTTCACCACACTTGTAACAGACTCCCATTCCTTTTAAGCAAGTATCGGGGTGTTTCTTTCCACATTTACTACATGATGGATTTTAAACATTTCCATTCTTCCCCTTATTTCCATTTCTTTATTGATCAGCAGATCTCTTCTTATCTTGCTTTTCGTTAAAGTCATAAGACATTGAGAATTCCTTTTCCTTATTGATAGCACATGAGACAATATCTTTGTATGACGAGAAGGTTTGCGAGACTAATCCTCGACGTAGAAATGGTTTTAACCCATCAATGAAATGATCAATATTACTTCTTGGGTTACGTATATAATCTGCAACATACCTCGCTAACGTTTTAATGTTCGCCTCATACTTTGCGACATTCTCAACCTCATTTTGTATAAGACTCCGAAATTTCCTTTCCACATCTTCTTGATGGTCTCGAGGAAATTATTTTTCTCGGAACAACTCTTTGAACTCCCTCCATTCCATATTTGATACTTCATCTTCTTCCTTCATGTTTTGAATCAATGACCACCATTGATCAGCATCTCCAGTGAGGCGGTAAACTTCCATGACAACTTTTTCCCTTTCGCTACTCCCCAAAGCATGGAATATTTTTTCTAAGGAGTTTATCCATTTCTCAAATACCAATGGATTTTTACTCCCATTGAATGTTAGTGGTTGTTGCCTCATGAAGCGTTCTAATATTGATCCTCCACGCTGTGGATCAGGGTGCTCCATACGGGTATGTTTATTATTCATACCCTGAGTGAGTTGTCCCAGTATGGTGATAAGCTGATCAGCACCAGTTACATAACCATATCCACTATAATTATCTTGATCTGGAGGGAAATCCATACATGGATTGTGTGCATTGATACGGATTCCATTTCTTCCACTAGGAGCCATTTCTAAACAATGGCATAAACAAGATCAGTTTATGAATTAAAATACATAATTCCATATTTGTAAAACACTTAACATAAATTGAACAGTTTATGGATATAATAAATAATCATAAAAAAAATTCGTTGATGAAGTATATACTCATAAATCATTCATAATGATTTGTAACGAAAATGAGAGTTATCCTAAGCATATCCCCCAGGAGTGTCGTAACCAAGAGTGCAGCAAGGCCCATTGTCGTGTACCAGTTCCCGTTCGAGTCTAGCTCAAAGTGGTGTTTTCGGTTTTTACCCCTAGGTACATCTATGCCAGAGTAGCCTCTACCTACTCATATCTAGACATGGATGTATTGCTCAGAAAACTCAAAAAATCTCTACAATACCAAAATTCTAGGAAGTTCTTCTATACTAATCGTCAAAGTCCATCTTAGGTCTATGTTATCTAATCAGAGTTTATCTAAATCTATCTTCCAAGGTTTGTAATAAACCACCTCTAATACCAACTGTAACGCCCTGACCCCAGTTACCATGTGTCGGTGCATTATTACATAACAATGGAATTATCACAAGAATGATCAAATCTATAAAGACTGATTAGTTTAGTAGCCTTTGAAACACTAGATATATTCATAAGTCTTACATTACATCATAAAAATGAAAACTACACCAACAAAATCTTGTCTTCATATCCCCTAATATTATCCCTGCAGGTCATTCATAAATTTCTTCTTCATATTCTGGGAAAAATAAAACATTGAAAGGGGTGAGCTTAGATGCTCAGCAAGGATAACAATATAGCGGAAACATTCATAAATAAGTATAGACATTTAAGGCAATGTGTAGCTAAAACAAAAGCCTTTTAAACATGAACTTCAACATAATATGGAAAAGATAAAATGAAATAATTCCATTTACTTATTCACATGGATAATATACTAGTCTAATAATCACAAGCAATATCAATAACCTCTTTCATAATGATGGAATGAATAATTCCAGACTATCATCACCACGTCGCCAAGGCCTCGTGCCAAGACTACAAATAAGATTTGTCAAGGCCTCATTACAAGATAGTAGTTTGTCTCATGAGACCTACAGATGCATCGAGGAACTATAGTAGGCTCCACCCGTCACTTATTATGTCCAATGCATTCCTCATATAAACTGGTTTAAACATAACATAAACATTCGTATTAAAACTAGCATACGAAATGTCAATACATTCTCCCTATATCATGAATGGTATAAAAATTACACATACACATTCAAACATATCACAAAAACTTCAATACAATATTGATGTTTTGTATCATAATAACTCAACTTCAAATAATTTTAAAATCCATCAAAGGATGTTGACATAGATGAAATCAAAACTAGTTGAGAGAAATATCACTTTTTTGAAATCATTTAAAAGTCACATAATTATAAAATAAATCATCTACTTTTAAAATATCCTTATAATCTTTTAAGGGAAGCTTATAAGAGTTTATAATGGCGTAAAATAGCCGCATCTACCGTATAAGTTAAAAAAAGACATGCTTACCTTAATTTTGTCGAAAAGGTTAAAAAGGACCTTGTTTGGAAAATGACGAAAATATTCCTTTATAAACTTCTTATAAAAAGTCAAACAAGGTTATAAATGACTTTAATACATATTCTGTAAAATAGTAAAAAAAATTTGAAGTACATTTTTATGAAACATGGATGTGGATGATAAAGTGGTCCCAGTAGATAATTACGTATAAACAACCTCGGATAATGAAGAGATTGTGAAATAAACCCTTACCTTGAAATTTTCCTTATTCAATGGTATGTTAACCTTATGTATAATATTTAATACATTTTTATTAAATTATACAAGAACTATATACATAATTATGATATCATATATGATCTTCTAGTAATGCTTTGTTAATAATACTTTAGTATTATCGTCATTTTGGGTGTTAACTTACTCATTTTATTTAATGTTTTTTTTACATAAATCATGTTTGTTATGGATAGGTTGTATCTTATTAATATTCAGAATGATATAAAGTTCTTAAAAATTACTTTTAATCATCAAATGAGAATTATACTTTAATGGATACAATGGGGAATTAATCTCATCACGTTCATGGAGACGGTAGTCCGTACGTATGTACGGGGTGACAATATCATTCTTTTGATATTAAAATAATATATAATTGGATGGTATATCATATATACAATAACATTATCATGTTCTATTTATTATTTAAATGAATTATAAATTATTATTATTTCCATACAAATAATAATGTTTTGAATAAAAATTACACCATGACGTGGAGACGGTAAGCCGTACGTACACACGTATGGTGACATGTCATTCATAGGATGGATAGAATACTGAATATGGTTGTACCATATTTATAATAAAATCTCAGTATATATAATATACTGGAGTTATTATTTTAGAATGTGAATAACAAAGAAAGAAGAAGTTGATGAAGAAATAAACATGAAAAAGTGTGGTGAAAACATTACCTCTTCTTCGGGTTCTTCCTTTTGTTTTGATCAAAAGGACTCCCTAGGTTGGATTTATGAACAAACTAAGGCCTCTAAGATAAAGTTAGGGTAGTTGAGGTAGTATTTGGGCAGGGTTTGGACGAACCAAAAGGCTTTTAAGGTGTGAATAATTGGTTATAAGGAGTGTCCTTTTATAAGGGGGAGGAGGGGCACCTTAGGAAAATCTAGAAATATTATTTTATAATAAATTAATATTCAGTTTCTAATGGCTCCAAATTGTATTATATAAAGGTTAAGGTATTTATGGGTCGAAAACCACTCATCCAAGAGAATTTAGATAGGTTTGGGTGATTATATTAACCTTATCTGTTAGTTTTAACTCATAGATAATTTGTTTGACACATACCATGTCCCTTTGTATTTTTATATTATATAGTTAATAAACATAAAATATACCTCCAAGAGACCGCCAAGTGGTACATTTATGATACTCACATAATGATATAAGTCTCCTGGCCTATCCATAGAATTATAGGAACTGAATATCAATTATTAATATAATATTTGTTTTAAAAACTCTTTTATGTCAATTTTGACACTATTATGTATTGTATTTTGATAAATTCATAACAACATTATTAAAAGAAAAAAAATTTATATAAATAATAATAATATGTCATATTAACCTATAAAATTATTTTAATTTATAAAAAGTCTTAAAATACATTTATTTGGGTATTTATAATATCAATTATCTTAATCATTCATTAATACGGTAATTAATTCATCATAATTGTGTCATTAATAAATTAAATTATATAATGTATAAAAATTATAAATAAAATTCCATTATGTAGGAAATCGTTTTATATTTATAATGAATATTTATTGTCATAATTTAAAGATATATAACCCTATGTAAAAATATTTTTTCTAAAAGATATATGCTTTTGTCTTCTTTTGTATTTATTTTAACTTAATTAATATAAAGTGTCGTTATCACCAACAAGTGGCTCCATGGGGTACCTAAATCGACCCAAATATTCCGATGGTCGGACATGTATCATAAAATAAGGTTAGGACATGTTTCAGGGTAATTTATTATTATTTTAATATTATTTGTTTACCCTTATTTACCGGATTTACCCTTTAATCATGGTAAATAAAATATTTACCGAAATAATTATTTGAACTATCTAAAACTGAAAGTAAACTATTTACATAATTTGAAAATCCTGATTTCAAATATGGTTTCCATTTTTTCAAATTCAAAACACATAAGTGGCAGAAATTAATTTAAAATTAATTCCCGCTGTAAAAACAAAAAGTGTGTTTTTAAGATATAATAACTATCAAAATATTGACACTTTTTTATGTCCGGTTTAATTGTGAAATTATGTCCAATGACCAAATTTGTATTAACTGTTAAAAATATATTCTAAATATACATTAAAACCAATAAAATTAATAATGTATCACTATTAATTATTTTGATTAAATAATTTGTTTTTAATTAAAATTTAGTAATTTTCACTATTCATCAAAATATAAAAGTTATCCGAAAAGTACCAAAATTTCACCCCAGGATAATTTAATATTACAAATCGAAAAATAAAGTCCATTTTGATAGATAAAATTTATAAAATATCAAAAAGTGTGTATTACTGTTCATAACGACTACTTTGATTGGTCGCGGCGTGTTAGAATCTCGAAGTTGCGTACAACACATGCTATTGTATTATTCAAAGAGAAGTGTACCGAGGAATCTTGGGGTGTAACAACCACTAGAATAAGAAAAATAGTTTGAGTTGAGTCGGTTTTCCTGTGATTTCTTCATGATTGAGATGAATGACTTGATAACTTAGGTATATGTATGGGCATATACCCAAGGTAGGTTATCTGTTGATTTATTTCATTATGGTTTATCCTGAGTAGATTTGTGAGACCTTGAGGGTATCGAGGTCCCTACAGAGTATCATTATACTCAACCCTACACGGGCTATGCTCGCACCTTGTTGTGTTGGATGTAGATGACAGACATCGTTGATTGAGGCTGAGAGTACCAGGACTGGACTGTACCGGGAAGTGGACCTTACGATGAGTCGGTAAATAGAGGAGACTGACAATCATGGAGTGATGATGAGGCTATCTATACCAAACCTTCCGGTAGGAATCCTGGAGGACGACCCATCAACTGTTTTTAATTTCTTCAGTTGTACTTCTACATCCAGTCCCTTGTACTTTATAGTTGGACTTGTATTTATGGCCCCTTTTACTTTTCAGCACCCTTTTGTTATACAGTTGTCTTAGTGATTTGTATCCAATTGTGTAATTTTTGTGTGTGTTTAGAGGTTATAAAATCAATGCCTTCCCATTTTTAGGGAATTACACCTTTGATGCTAGTCTCCATCCCCTGACTATGGAAGGCGGGCATAGGGTAGTCACGACACGGGCCCTAGGCGACGGGTCATGACAAATTGTTATCATAAGAGTTAGTTCTACAATAGAACATAGTACTATGATCTTTTTTTGAAGCAATTGTGTCATGTTTAGTGACTGTAATTCTCAGTTCAGGGATCCCAGTTTTGGTGTGGCGGCTGACGTATCCATACACCAAGACACTGACATATTATTTCTAACTCAGTGCAAGAAAACACTGATTGAATGTGTGTTTTAAAAATATTTCATTAAGTCATCTCAACCAGGTTAGCTCACCAGGTATACATTTTTAATCAAACTGCACCTGTTTCTTTTCAGGATGACTCCACGCAGATAGTCGGCTAGAGTTCTGAGAGTCGTACACACTGATATCCCACCAAGCGACGAGGCCTCGGTGTAGGGCCCTTTTCAAGCAGAGGCAGCAGTTGTACCACTCTCTATTGGGCCACTGATGCCCCCAGCCCTAGATGCAGACGTTGCACACCACTTGAGCATGTTGCACGAGTTCCAGCACCAGAGGCCACATAGGTTCAGGAGAGAGACGAACCCACATGCGGCTAAGGATTGGATGGAGGCTATGGTAAGAGTTTTATGACTAGTAGAGACACCAGCTGACCTCATGGTTATACATGCTACCAGCCTTCTACATGAATCAATAGGTAGATGGTGGAGCTTTTTCTCTAGGTCCGCGATGAGGTGACACTTCCCTAGCCAGACTTTGAGAGCCTGTTTTGGGCAGAGTTTGTCACAATGAATTTTCATGCAGTGCGCATTCAGTAGCTACATCATCTGTAGCAGGGTAGCATGATTGTAGAACAATACTCAGCGAGGGTCAAATACCTCTCACACTACTCCAATGATATTGTACGAGATCAATTTTTTAGGGCCCAGACCTTTGAGTAAGGACTCAGGTGGGAGATTAGGGCTTCATTGATCTCACTCATCATCCCGACGCAGGCGTGGGTGTTAGAGAAATCCCTCATAGTGGTGATTTTCTTTGCTAGCAGTCTCTAGCAGTGATATCCACCACTAGTCGATATATAGTATATTCTACTGTAGCTGGATGGAGATAATGTCATAGAGGTCCAAGATGACCAGACCCACAGGTGGACATCCTCATTACTCATGATTGGTTTTGCGTGGCACCCTAATCGGAGACGAACATGCCAGGAGCAGGTAGTGTTACACATGAGGTAGGCAGGGTTACATGGATCGTGACTCTCTGTCCTACTATTTGGATGATCAGTAGATGGTCGATGGACTTCCTATGGAGAGACAAAGATTTGATCGAGGCAGTCCACAGGGAGTAGGTGGACATCGCAGTGGAGCTGGTCGTGCAACTGGGGGTGGATGACGATTCGAGGTGTTACCGCCACCACCACCAGGAGGTCCACCCCGACCACAGGGAGCCGGTGGATAAGGAAGAGCTCAGATCTAGGAAGAAAATGCATATGATCATGGAACTTCGATGATTAATCGATATACGATCTGTGTCAACTCCACTATAGTATATTACTTATAGACACAGGTTCCAGCAATTCTTTTATTGCCACTATCGTTTCTCGGATCTCAGAGATTACAAAGAAACTTTCGGGTCGATCATTACAGCTATAGATTACTATGGGAGGAGATTCGATGATTACACACTCGTTATAGTAGTACGAGCTTACTCAAGGAGGTGAGAGCTTCGGCTGTGATCTCTTAGTAGCGGCGTCGAGTCCTTACTATATCATCTTGGGTATGGACTGGTTACCTGCAATCCATGCTCAGAATGATTGTATTAGGTGAAAAGTGTGGTGTGTCCGCACAAATGGGACCAGGATTACCTTCCTCAGCAAGAAGGGAGCCTCTGCTGCATGGGATGGACTTGCTCAGAGGAGAGTGCAGCCAATCACTCATCAGTTGGCGAGCCTTCCCCTCGGAGCAGTTGATGTGGAGTGTCTGAGCTAACCTTTAGTGGTGGACCAGTACATTGATGTATTCCCTGATGATGTTCCAGGTCAACCCCATCGCTGAGAGGTAAACATTTACATTGACTTATGCCCCGAGACGACATCGATATCTACAACAGTATATCGGATGGATCCCGTGGAGCATCATGAGATGTGGGTACAGCTAGAGGACTTGCAGGGGAAGGGATTCATCTGGCCCATTTTTTTCCATGGGTAGCCGAGATTATGTTCGCCATGAAGGCAGATGGGAGTTGGAGGCCTTATGTTGACTCTCAACACCTAAACAAGGTGACCATGAAGAACAAGTACCCACTCTTAAGGATTTCTTTCCTCTTTTATCAGATGAAGTGAGTACGATGGTTCTTGAAGATATACCTTAGATCAGGCTATCGCCATCTCAGATTATGAGACAAGGATGTGCTGAGGAAGACCGTTAGATGTCAGTATGGCCATTATGATTTCTTGGTTATGCCATTCGGTGTAACCATCTCTTAAATGGTGTTCATGGGGCTCATGGACATGATATTTCATCCATACCTAGATTTCTTGGTATTAGTTTTCATCGATGATATTCTGATCTACTCAAATACTGAGGAGGAGCATGCCTATCATTATTGGGTAGTATCGGAAAAACTCTGAGAGCACCAGATTTATGTTAAGCTCTCGAAGTGCCAGTTCTGGATATGAGAGGTTCACATTATGGGACATGTCATCTCGGAGGCTGGAGTTGTAGTGGATCCAGCAATGATTGAGGTGGTACTTTCTTGGGAGCCACCCAGGTGTGTGGCGGAGGTATGAAGTTTCCTAGGTTAGGCTAGTTATTGCTGGAGGTTTGAACAAGAATTCTCCAGAGTTGCATCACCACTATCATCTTTGACGAAGAAAGTGAAACCCGTTGTGTGTTCGGAGAGATTCCAGTAGAGATTTCAAGAGCTAAGGCAGAGGCTGACTAGTGCTCCAATCTTGAGGCTTCCATAGGAAGTCATAGGGTACGTAGTCTACTGTGACGCATCATGGACTGATCCCGGATGGGTCCTAATATATGATCAAGAAGTGATCACATATGGTTCACGATAGATAAGACAGAATGAGTAGAACTACGCTACCCATGACCTGGAGTTATCAGCAGTGGTCTTCGCTTTAAAGATGTGGCAACACTATTCGATGGCTAAGTGTTTTACCATGTACTATGATTAGAATAGTATCAGGTATATCTTCTCTCTGAAGGACCTGAACCTAAGATAATGAAATTGTCTTGAGTTCCTCTAGAAATATTATTTCGATATAGTCTATACTCTTGGGAAGGGGAATGTTTTTGTAGATTCACTGAGCAGAAGATTAAGAATACAAATTCAAGGCGAGGCAGTAGAGCAGTTGGCCGCTTTACAGATATCCTTTGTGGATAGAGATAGAGCAGCATTTTGTCAGTCTCTTACAGTCACTCCCCCACTTCTTCATCTAGTCAGGGAGATGCAACGTGGGACTGCTGACTGCGAGACACGACGTGCTCAGATATCCATAGGATAGGCACTTGATGCATTTTCTGAAGGTGGGGAGCAGGTCCTCCTCTTTAGAGGACGTACCATGGTACCCATTTCACCTTATGAGGTAGTGTTGAGGGAGTTCCACACATTCCCACTAGAGGTATATCCAGGAGTGGAGAAGATGTACCAGGACCTTCGATGAGATCACTGGTTGACAGGAATAAAGAAAGTAGTTGCAGAGTTTGTCTCTCAGTGCCACACTTTTCACAATTGAAGGTAGAGCATCAGGTACCAGAAGGCTTGGTTCAGCTTTTAGAGGTCCCAGAGTAGATGTGGAATGGTATATCCATGCACATAGTGATAGGAATTCCACATACATCCAAAGGTCATGACTCTATTTGGGAGATCGTCGACCGACCAACCAAGTCATCCCACTTCCTACTGATCAGAGAACATGGTTCATTATAGAGCTTGGGATGCCGCTATGTGTATGAGATTATGTGGATACATAGAGTACACTCATCAATTGTCTCTGATCAAGATGCACGTTTTACATCCCGACTACGGAAGGGGTTGCAAGAGGCTTTTAGGACGCAACTTTGTTTGAGAATCGCCTTCCATCTTCAGACGGATGGATGGACTGAGCGGATCATTCAGAACCTTGAGGACATGTTGCATTCTTGTTTCCTCGATTTTGGTCACAGCTGTGAGGATCACTTGTCTTTGGTGATGATTATTTAATATAATATATGTCACTCCACCATTGGGAAGGAACCTTCTTAGGCGTTATACGGGTGAACTTTTAGATCACCATTGTGCTAGACTAACTAAGGGGAGTTAGCAATAGTTAGACCAGAGATGGTCAGGCTACCACTAAGATGGTGCAAATCATCCATGAGAGGATGAAGACCGCACAGAGAAGATAGAATTCATATTTCGATAGGAGATAGAGACCTATGGAGTTCGAGGATGGTGACCACGTCTTTATACAGGTCTCACCCCGATGAGGTCTATAGATATTAGTCTGAGGTGGTAAGTTATCTTCAAGATTCATCAGACCTTTTCAGGTCCTCAGCAGAGTTTGTGAAGTGTCATATCGCTTAGCTCTTCCATCTCAGTTGCATCGGGTTCACGACATCTTCCACGTATCCCTGCTAATGAGATACGTGCATTACCCTTCTCACATTATCGGCCATGGTGAGATAGGCGTCGAGGATGGGACGACATTTACAGATGTTCCAGTAGAGATTGAGGATCGACTACAGTGTGTCCTTCATGGATGGTCAATACCCTTGGGGTGTGTTTGTTTGTAGCAAAGGAACCTCCAAGAAAGCACATGGGTGCGCGAGGCTCATATGCATGCTTAGTACCCCCCAATTGTTCCCTTAGTATGAGTTGTAGCTTACGGGGAAATAAAGCCCCGAGATGGGGAGAATTTAATTTCCCTTAATTTCAATGTAATTATTTTTTAATTAAATAGGAAAATCATGAGTCTATGAAAATTGTTGGCGCTTTATTCTGAGTCCAGGTGTGCCCGGAATAAATTTCAGAAGTTTTGTTCGAGTATGTTCAGTGGATTTTCAAGCGGGATTTCATAACTGTTGAACTGGTGCTTGAAATTGAAATTTGAGGACACCGTTAAACTCACAGTGCCCATATTCACTTAAGGAGACTCTCACACCAATGGTAGTTGGTCGAGGATGAATGTCTATTTTTGGGTTTTCCATGGAAATAATATAATAAAATAAACACATGTTTTATTTAATATTATCTATTGTAACTACCCATGTGGAAATAGGAGGTGGGGACCACAAAACCTTAACCTACCATGCGAGGTTATGGTGTTTGGTACCACCCAAGAATTCAAAACCTCCCTATTTGAATTTGGGAGTGCGGACCACCCAACCCCCTAATAATGGTGGGGAGAGGAAAACCTCTCAAATCCCCTCATTAATGAGGGAGTGCCTGTTGACCATTACTACCATTAATGGTGCCGCCACCTCCCTTAATTTATTTATGTCAATCCACCCTAATTAATCATTCCTACCTAGGTGTTTAATTTAGCTAATTTAAAATTGGTGCCAATGACTTAATAAGATATTTAAATCTATTGCCTTTGGCATCCATTTCATTTGGTTGGAAAAGGAGGATTGGGGAGAGAAGGAACTTGGGAGAAAGATCCCAACGTAGAACACTCCACCGATGAAGAACGCTCCACTGATGAATAATTCCAACCAGGAATGACTTATACTACGAAGAATGACCTCCACTACTACTTTCTTCCTCGAAACCTCCTATGAAGTAGGACGTCATCGTCTACAACAAATTGGCATCCGCCTTCTCGTGCCAAATTCATTGAAAAATGAACAAGTTAGGGTGTTCTTCATTATTTAATTAACACATCCCATGTTCTCCCCTCATTTTCCATTGAGGGGATGGAAATAGAAATTAACAAGGAAATATCAGAACTGAAAATATCATCCATACTCGTTCTTATTTATGTTATTGGAAAACCTCATGATTCCAACCTAGTGTAGAGAGTGTGAACCAAACTAACATAGAACTTCCTCTTCGTAACCCTTGTGTTGATTTGCTGTGTTTTTTGAAATGGGGGAAGGCGACAACGGTGTTGAAGGTGACGAAGGCGGCGATGGCAATGGCCGTGCTCCCCACGACCTCCGCAACCTGCGCTGCCCCCACACCGCTCTAGCGCTCCGGCTGAATCAGATCTGCTGCCCCAGCCAAACTGTGCTGCCCTCCGGATCCGCACAGCCGCCGGATGGAACGGCATGGGCCGTGCCGTGCCCCGGCCCGCTGGCCTCCCATGCCACCCCAGTCGTGCCTGCATGCCAGCCCTGCGCCACCGCCGGCTGAATAAGAACTAGTCGTGCCACACCTCAGCCCACCTTCCGAACCGACCCTGGCCGCGCTGGACCCTGGTCGCGCCACTACGGCCCACCGGCTTCCCAATCCCCCAGCTGAACTAGCCCCAGCCGTGACACCCCGGCCCAGGGCAGCGCTACCTCAATCCTCTCCCCGAAACCTTCGAGCCGAACCAGCCTCGCGATGCCCTCCCAAGCCCCACAGGATGAACAGTCATGTGCCCTCATGGTGCCCCGGCTGAACTGGCCCCTCACAGCGCCCTCCAATCCAAGCTGCCCTCGCATCGACCCATAGTCATTCCGCGCAGTTGTGACCAGTCTACGCCCTTGCAGCCCTCCGCGACCCATCACGGCCCTCCGCGACCCCTCACGGCCTTTTGGGAAAGTCCCAGTGGGCCAGGCCAAACCTAATGGCTGGACCGCCCATGGGGTCGGGCCAGACCCGATAGGTCAAGCCAGGTTGACCCGAACCAGGTCATCCCAGACTGGTTCGGGCGAGGTCAGCCCTAGAGGATTGACCGGACATGGGCCAACTACGACCCTTTATGTTCTTTGGTCCATATCATTGGCTCCAGACATTCCTTTGAAGAATAGTCAGCGGCCCTGGTAATATAGGACCACGACAATCCCTTTGAGTATACCCCCACTTGATTTTGGGGTATAGATGAGTTGCAGTCATGTTGGATCATGAACGAATCCAACTGGGCCCCCGGGACTAAAACACTATTAACTCAATGACCGAGTGTCCGATTGACGTGTTTCCGATTGCTTTGAGACCCCAATGACATAGAGGGCCATTGAGATTCTTCTTATTGGGACATCATGACTGTTTGATTATTGACCAGTAGCTCGTGGATCAGATCCTTACAGTGAAGAATGATGAGAGTGAGGAGACCTACTAGTTGGTTGAGACCTGACGACTAATGAACTTTTGTCTCAGAGAGACTCTACTCGCATAGTTGGGAGCGCCTAGTTGTAGTGACATACCCATGGTGGAGGAGTGTGCATGGTGATGCAGTAAACCCATGGGACATGACAGGAGGAGTACCTCAGCAGGCTACGAGGGGAAGTGCCTTGGTGTGGTGGCAGACCCGCAGTGGGGAGCACCTCTATGTGAAGCAGCATACCCACGATACATGACAGGAGGAGTACCTCACCAGTCTAAGGTTAGTGGGATGTGCCTCTGTGTGACACAGCAGGCCTACTTTACTCCATAGTGGAGGAGTTCTCTAACTGCCGAGGGTTCGATAATCTGTTGGGGATGTTACTTAATATTACCCCTTGAATAAAAATCCTTGTTTGAGATGAGTCATTTTTCTTTTGTTTTCCTCATGATTGAGATGGATCACTTGATAACTTATGTAGATGAATGGGAATATACCTATGTAAGGATTTCTACTGACTTCTTACTTTTTGGTAAATCCTTGGTGGATTTTTGAGATCTTCAGGGTCTTAGGGTCCCTACTAATTATCATTATACTCACCCATATATGGGCTATGCCTGCACCTTGTTGTGTGGTATGCAGATGACAGACATCGCTAATTGAGGCTGAGAGTACCGGGACTGGACAGTACTCGGAGGTGGACCTTATGACATGTTGGTAAATAGAGGAGACTGGCAGACGTGGAGTATTGAGGAGGATATCTATACTTACCCTTCAGGTAAGAACCCTTGAGGATGAACCAACAACTGTTTTTATTTTCCTTAGTTGTACTTGTACTTCCAGTTCCATGTACATTACAGTTGGGCTTGTATTTTAGGCCCCTTTTACATTTCAGCATTATTTTTTTATACAATTTACGTTGTGTTTTTATCAAAATGTGTGCTTTGTTGTGTGTGTTTATATGTTTTAAAGGCATTGCCTTCCCAGTTTTAGGGAAGTTACGCCTTTGGAGATAGTCTCTAGCCCTTGGCCTATGGAAGGAGGGCTTGGGGTAGGCACAATAAGGGCCCTAGGGGACAAGTCGGAACATGGTATGGAAATGATCTAATACCACAGAAACAACTAAAAAATCATTGGATTAAAGTGAGTCGGATATACCATTTCACTTGTATAGCTCTAAGTATATAATTCCAATAGTGTGTGTTCACCCTCTTATAACAAAATTGAGTAATACAATGATTAGGTAACAGATCAAGATACATTTTCTTCATTTTCAATTTCACAAATGTTTTCATAAGAAATAATTTCTTCAATTTCGTACCCAGAAAAAGATTATTACTTCATAAATATTGTTCAAAAAATAAATCTGGTTTTCCTAATCTGATTACTTTTAGTATCATTCCTCTAGTATGACTGTTCTTAGTTTGATTCTTCTGCGTAAGATTCCAAATAAAAAATGATATAACACTGGATATATTAAATTTATACAATTCCATTCTCATTTTTCCTCAGTTCATAAAACCTAGTATTGTATCCTCAATCTGATTAATCCCGTCCGATATCATTATCAGGTGAATACAATTGACATGATGAATATAATACGCAGCTATGTATGATAAGCACTATGTATGATGATGATATAAAAATAATGATCTTATCCAGACTCTTATCATGGCACTCCAATCGGCCAAAATTTGTTCAAGACAACTGATTTAAAAAAATTATCTATTAATCATGGAGCTTCACTATCATTAAAAGTACATTGATCATAAAAAATTTTACGATGTACATTTCTTATTTTATTGGTTACCCTTAATTTTATTGGAGGGAATCCCAAAAAATACACTATATAATACAATCCACCCTTAATCCCAATTTCCACTATAATATCCTGTTTAATTTTAATTCCTCAACTATTCTAAAAGCTCCTCGAATATTCTACGATCATAACTTATTATTGATACTTTAATTTCAATCTCTTGTTTGATTTTAATTCATGATTCCAATTTTCCGATTCTGATTTCGTGAATACATTTCTCTATATCAATGGAAAATAAATTCATGATGAAATGGATACCACTTTGAATGTTGAATACAATCATTATTTTGAATGTCAAGAACCCCCTTGGTAGAAAAATTAGTAATCTCCTATTTTAAACAACCATTATTTCATCACTTCTTCTCTTGAACCCATTGGAAATATAAATAAATTCAATTACGACACAATGGATCCTGACCCAATAAGAATATAAATCATCTCCATCATTTTATCCCCTTTTCTCTTGAAATAATGGAGATGAAAAACTTCTTCTCCTCTTCTCTTCACCCATATGAAAAGTCACTTCATTAACAACCTTGTTCTTTTATAATGAATTCATTCATGAAATTAAATTATTATGTGAACATATTTTAGAATCATCAAACATCAATTGGAAAATATCATAAATTTTCATTCATTTGTGATTTATTATTTTCTTTCCATCCAGAGTAAAAACATTTCGAAATAAAATTGGTCTAGATATGGTTATCGTTGATTGGATCATTCAGAATACAATCATATAGATTTTGATTATTTTCTTTCTAAGGATAATTATGATCAGCTTTGCTATGAATGTTTTCTTATTCATATTATTAGTGATTAGATGCTACAATAGATCACTTATACCATCCTATATACTTCCATCTCATCTTGAATCTGATTTTCTTGTGTACAATTTATTTTCCATTAGAAAAATATATGTCTTTTATTCTACAAGGATATCATATATCTCTATACGATTTGGAATGCCTATTTTTTCTTTTCTTTCATCATGCTTCTATCATATGTTCCTCAATCAAAATATGATTTATTTGAAAAATATCATCAAAGAATAATCACATTTAATTAATCATAGTCATCTAGACTCATATTTTTCATCAATACAATTACTCCTTCCACACTGGATCTATTATAAATTAAAGAACCATTTACTTCCATCAATATGTTTTCACTTCTATTCTAGACCCGAGGTGGGTCTAATAAGAATTATTTATTCCAAACAGTTTCTAGAAATTGAATTTGAAAAAATGATTCCAATTCTATTGAAAACATGTGTATGGTTATTTTAATGTCTTTACTATTTTCACCATGTACAATTTGAGGTGATTTCCTTTCATCAAAAAACATTCTAGGAAAAAGAATACAACATTTAAAAACAAACACATTCCTCATCAGCTTATTATTAATACATTTGACCAATATAGACTTAAAACCCATTATAATACATAAATCACACAACACAAATAATCCATCAATCAACTTTAATAATCCATGAAATCATACCAAAATCACATAATATTTCAAAATCATGGAACCACCTACCTCAAGCATCTAAACAACCATAATCTGGTAGAAAACAACAATTGCATAAAAATAGGACCCTATAAAGGTATGATAAAACAATAAATACAAATATTAAAACCGAATAACCACAATTAGTCCAAATTTTGGGAAACTAACCTACTAAAATGCAAAAACCAAGAAATATCAAATAAGAACCAAATAGAATGTATAAATCCTGAGTTGAAAGGATTACTAGAATATTCTACGAAGATCCCACAACAAATCCTCAAAAGGATTGTGGTTCATGAAATAGAATAGAGATTGGGAGGGGATATTAGCGATTAAAATGTACAATGGGTTGTGAAATGGTGTTTTTGGGGTTAAATTCAATGACAGGAACAAAGTAAATTCTATTTTTTTAATGACCTGGACATGCCATAAGGATAGCCTACACGGTTTTCATAACTCGAAAAATCCATGTTGTATCTAATGTCAAGAAGGAAACTGGCAGCATGGTTAACCAAAAAAGGGTGTAAACTCATGCATCATGTGGGGCGGCCAAGATATTGCCACTTTCTAGGGTGCATTATAACATTCAGGTTAGTGCATAGTTTCTGTTAACAGTGCATAAATAATGCAACACCAATGATCTGGTCCAAAAGATCAATTTTTATGTAAAAAATATTTGATGACATGTATTATATCTAGATATGAAGTTATCTACATCTCATCTCACAAAAATACACCAAAACTATTGTTCCACATAATAAAACAATGTGGTTGTACAATGATGAATAGAAAAATGATATTGGTGGCCACCTTAATGACCACATTCAATAACAAAATATTCCACATGCATCGTCCATTAAAATAGAGAACTCCGTCAGAAGACAATGACAAATCCAATGTCACATCCCTTTTATTTAGAAACTACCTAGAATTTTTACCCAACTCGTCACTTGGATACCCATGCTAAGTGAAATCCAAAAGGGAATGCTTCAACTGATCACTAGCCAAGAACTCACCTCCAATATGCTTCATAGTCTCAAGATGAATCTGATCAAAAACCCATAATTTGGTTCACACATAAGTGGACTCATTAAAATATTTCACTAGAAATTTTCAAATAAAATCCTCTACTACCACATTAACATTTCTGGGGTTCTATATGATATCAAAATTGAAACAGTGAAGGTACTCAACCCAATGAAACTACATGAAATTCAAATCCTTCTAATATAAAATGTAGTCCATGATCTTATGATCAGAATATAATACAAACATATCTATGAAAATATAATGATTCAACATCTTCAAGGTGTGAATGACTGCTTCTAACACCATCTCATTGGTTGGGTAAATATTTTCATGTGGTCAGTGTTGGTGTGATCTATATGCCAACACATTATCATCTAACATCATCACACACCCCTGACCCATACCTTATGAATTAAAATAGACCACATATCCCTTTATGGATTACTATAGGATCAAAACAGTGGTCATGGTCAATAACTATTTAAGATTCAAGAAGAAACTCTGACACTCTAGTATTTATTCCTACTTTAAACTTGTTCAGGTAGGCCCCTTCATGGGAAAATCAAGGCGAGATAAATTCTAAAAAACAACATTTAATACCCTTCCAGGCCCAAAAATCACATAATCTAAAAAACATTTTGGATGCTCTGATTATATAACTGCACTACTATTTTTAGGTTCAACAAAAAACCCTTGTTTTTTGATAACATGACCAATGTAATGCCCCTACCCTAGTTACCATTAGTCGATGAATTATTACATAACATTGGCTTGATCACCATAGATCATGTATTGCAAGGCAGATTAATTTAGTACCCTTGAATGTACTAGATACATACATAAGTTTTCAATTACATTATGAAATGGAAAAAACATAGTTTCTCCTTTTAACGCACTTATATACCTTAGCCTATTCCTGTAGGTTAATCATAATATACTTATTTGCATCTGGGGGAAAATAAAACATTATATAGAGGTGAGCTCAGATTCTCAATGAGGATAAATATATAACAGAAACTATCATAAATAAGAATAATCATTTTAGGCAATGTATAATAATAAAACACAATCCTTTTAAATTTAAAATTCAGTACAATATAGAAAATATAAATCAAATAATTCCATTTACATATTTACATGGATATTCTTCTATCGAATAATCACATGTAAAATCAATAGATAATTTAATAACGAGGGAATGAATAATGTCAGACGTCATAACCACATAGTCAAGGCCACATGCCAAACTACAAATAATATTTTTTTCAAGGCATTTTTCCAAGACACTAGTTTGTCTCATGAGACCTATTGATGAATTGAGGAGCTATAGCTGGCTACACCTGTCACTTACTAAGTCTAATTCATTCCTCATATGAAAATGTTGATACATAACATAAAAAATCCTATAAAAATAGCATAGGAAATGTAAATACTTTAACCATAAACCCTTATTGGTATAAAAATAAATCATTCATAGTAAAACATATCACAAAACCTTTAATACAATATGTATGACTTTAAAATAATAAATCAACTTCAAACAAGTATAAAATACATCAATGGATGTTGACATAGATGAAATCAATACTATTTGAGTGAAATATCACTTTCTATTTTGAAATCATTTAAATTTCACATAATTATAATAAAAAAAATTTATTTCTAAAATAGTTTTATAAGCTTCTATGGGATGCTTTGAAGGTATTAGAATGATAGAAAATAGATGCCCCCTTCATAGAAGTAAAAAACAGTATTTTTAATTTTTCAAAAAGGACATAAAGTACACTGTTTGGAAAGTGACAGAAATATTCCATTCATAACATTTTATAAAAATTAGAACAAGGGTATAAATTACATTAAAACATATTCTAGTAATATTAAAATTGTTTTGAAATATATTTTTATGAAACAAAGATGTGGATGATAAAGAGGTCCCAAAAGATACTCACATATAAACACCCTTTGATTATAAAGAGATTGTAGAATTAACCCTTACATTGTACATTCTTTAGTTGAGGGAATGTTAGCCTACTATATAATAGTTAATAAAATTCTTAAATTATACATGAACCACATACAATACTATGATATCATATATTATCTTCTAATATTTATTTTTTAATAATATTTAAATAGTATCATTGTTTCAGGTGTTAACTGATTTGTTTCCCTTTATACATTTTGTTACGTAAGTCGTGTTTCAATGGATATAATGTATTTTATTCTTATATAAAATGTTATGGAGATTTTAAACATTATTTTTAATTATAAAATTAAATTTATTTTGGAATTTTTATGATCGGGACTAAATCATATCACGTTCGTGGAGACGGTAATCTGTACGTACACACGAGCGACAATATTATTATATAAATGGTGAAATAATGTGTAAGTGGGTGGTCTATTACATATACATAATAATTAACATGTTATTTTATTATTAAATATATTATACTCATTATTATACCCATCCAAATAAAGAAGTGTGGAATAAAAAACTACCCCATGACGTGGTGATAGTAATCTGTACGTATGCCCGTATGGTGACCTGGTCATTTTAGGATGGATAGAATAATGACTATTGTTGTACCATATTTATAATGACATCACAATTTTTATAAGGTTATAGTGTTGTTATTTTGGTATGGAAACAAAAATGAAATTATATGTGGATGAATAAAAGAACTTTTAAAGAGGCGATGAAACTATTTCATCTTATTCATGTGCTTCCTTTTTATTTGATCAAAAGGGAACCATAGGATGGATTTCCAATCAAAGTAGGGCTGCTAGGTTGAGTTGAGGGTATTTGGGAGAATATTGGAGTAGGGGTTTGCTGAGAAAAATATATTTTGTGTTGTCAAATTAAGAGAAGGGGATTTGCCCTTTTATAACAAAGGTGAGGTGCACTTTAGGAAAAGCTTGAAATATTATTTTATTATAATGTCATTTTTTCTTTCGAATGGCTCCAAAAGATTTATTTAGAGGCTGTGGTGGGTAGGGGTCTAAATCCTTTCAGTAAATAGGTTTTAGACAATTTTATATTACCATATTAACCTTATCATTTAAATTTAACTCTTAGTCAAATACTTTAACTTTTACCATGTTTTCTTATATTATTATAATAAATGGATAATAAACATACCATTAAAATACAATAGAATCCCAAGTGGTTCATTAGTGAAAAATCTAACCCTATAAATTTTCTTTGGCATATCCTTATATTTCTTGAAATATTATATCATTTAAAATAATCCAATTTGTTTTAAAGAACTCATTATTTTTAATTTTGACACTATTTAGTATTTTGTTTTTGTGAAAGTCAGAAAAACATTATCACTTTGAGAGAAAATTATTTAACCAACCAAAAATGTCCAATAATCCTAGAAAATTATTGGAATTTACCAAAACTCTAAATTTACATTTATATTAATATTTATAATATCAATTATTTTAATATTTCATTAATAAGGTAATTACTACATCAACATTAATTCATAAATAAATTTACAGATTTAATTTATAAAATTTATAAATAAAATACCATGATGTATTAAATATTTTGATATTTCTAATGAATTTTATGGTATAATTTAACTTAGGTATAACCCTATATTAAAAAATAGTTATATAAATTTAAATTTAGCACTTTTAACACTTTATTAAATAAAATATTAATAAATTTCCTAATATAATCAATTTTGATCAAAATGGATTATATTTTATTATTATGTTGGATTTTGGTATAAATAAACTTATCTAATAGAATTATTACATTTTTAGGGAAATAATAATTTCATTTTTACATTTAATTACCCTATTTTATTTTAAATATAGTAAATAATATTCCAAAGTTACAATTACCAAAAGTATATTTTCATTCTATTGAACAAAATTTTATATAATATAAACAATGTCCCTTATAGTTAAGAAATTCAATTCACATAAATTGAAAAATTATGTTTTATAAAAGAATTCAAATGTGCCTAGAAGGTGGGTAATATACGTTAAAAAATTCAATAAAATTATATATATATCTAATCATATAATAAAATTACTATAATGATTACATTGGACTAATCTAGGTATTATGTATCTATTGTAAATTTAAAATAAATTTAAATAATAATTATTATTATCTAAATAAATGTTGATTTTTATGTATTATGTAGTATTTTTCACTATTCCTCTAAAATTGTTGGTTTTCATAAAAATTCAAAAATTCACCCTAAACTAATTTTGATATTCCAAATCCAAAAATGAGGTCTATTTTACCAAAATCAATTTATAGGAGTGTATAATATCATTTTTGTTATTTTTAACAAAAGTTCAAAGAAACTGGTTCTTTTAAGAAAATAGTTTTTCTAAATAAATAACTATTTTAACAAAATATATACATTTAATTATAAATATATTTTATTTTTGTAAAAACATTATAAATAACAATAATAATATATTTTTAACTATTCATATAACAATATTTAATAGAAAAATAAATATATCCTTTAATTAATTGTAATACAAATGTTTCATTTCGCCGAAACACAATTTTGCATATAACACAAGCCATGTCGGTGATTCATGTTGTATAAGCTATTAAAATAAATTAAATATTTAACTTACTATGAAATATTTGGGTGTTACATTCTCCCATTCTTCAATAAATTGTGTCCCCACAATTTGAATATGTTCTTTGAAAATCAATGGTTAAAAATAGAAAATACCTTTGTGGATAACCCACATAAAAAATAGGGTTAATAAAATTTTTTCTTAACAAGTGGGAAAGGGAAATGAAAAAGTCACCACCAAATTGTGATTTATAATAAGAGAACATTGGGGGAATTTGACACACTTAATTGGAGAAAAAACATAAATATTTATAGGGAGTGATTGAGGTCATCATTCACAAACAAGTGAATAATAAATTGAAAATTAAGAGCCTCAAAGCCATAAATCTATGATGACTTAAAATATCACGAGGTCATAAAAACATAAGGTATTAGGATAACACATTTCTGGTTTTAATATCCTTTCCATAATTTTAAATAATTAATTTCTTCATTGAATATGAAAACAAACAAGACATGTATAGGTCCATCCTTAAACAAAATTATACCACATACTCATCTTTAACTCCAAAAGATAATAGCACTAAAAAATATTATATTCATCCTAATAGTATGGGGTTTCAAAAAATGTATTTATAATTCGTCTATCAGATCATTTAAAAAACTACATTATACAAACCAGGACATCAACTAGGCCAGTGGAAGGTAATGCACCCTTGTCGGCATTTGGTTGCAGGTTCAAGTCTTGCATCCCTGCCAGATGCGACAGGTTGTCGCCCAACCTCAATGTTTTTTTAATAACAATCAATAAATAATCTTATAAAATGTTTTATCCTTAAAAAATAGTATCCAATGTCGAACATAATCCATTCCAACCATTATACTTATCCAAAATAATTTGGTCCAAACTGATTGTCCACAATTTATAAGGAAGGTAAACAAAATATAATGAAGATCTCTTTTATCACATAAAAACATGTGAAAACCATAATTATGTATTCTATTAGACCATGGTAACAACCTGAATTATCATAAAAACTTATTTTTATATTTATTTACTTCATTATTCCTTCTATAAAACATATAATATCAGATATACTCCCTATATCCAAATATTTTGCAATCTCCAACAATGATGGAATAAACAAACAACTAATTACTTTCAAGGTAGTCAGGAATATCATATATAATTTGTCTAAATCAATAATATAATTTTCTGAAATCATTATATCTATATCATATACATATTAAGGGTAATATTTCCCTAAACCATATATTTTCAAAAATGGTTAACATGAAACTGTGTCACTCTACATGGTACCATAAAATCTAAAATTATAAATGAAAACATACTGCAGTACAATCCATAAATACTTTATAATTTTTATAACATGTACATGAAAAATTCAATACTCAAATAACACAATTCTTTATTAAAAACCTAATAACACTAATCATTCCTCTTCATCTGTGGTAGTATCAGAAAATGATTATTATCCTATGGAATCATGTTTGGTATACACTGATGATTACGAAACAAATTCACATAGTGTCCGATCTCCTTGAAGATAAAGCACTGAACATTTGAACCCTTTATCTTACCCTCCAAATCACGTATTTGGTGTCCTTTTTCTCCACACTTATAAAAAACTCTCATTCCATTCAATCATTTACCAAGGTGATTCTTTCCACATTTATCACATATGGAGAAATCCTTCTTTCCCTTCTTCACTATATCTATCTTTCCCCCTAATATACTTTTCTTTTATGGCTTCTCTTCAAGGCTATAGGACTCAATTAATTATTTACTTTTATTATTAATGCATGATACTATTTCTTCATATGATGAGAATTCGTGGGAGACTATTACCTTTATAAATTTTGGCATAAGACCATGAAAGATATGATCCTTCTTACTCATTGTATCATGCATATTTCTAGAGTTATCATTTCTTCAACTGAGCACAATTTCTAAAAAATGGAATACACTAGGTTTTTTATGAATCACAATGCATAATTTCAATCATGTAAAATACCTAATAGAAATTTAAATGTTTATGAATATAATCCATAATAATAATAATGTTTTCCTTTATAAATCATTTACTCATAAATCCTTCATAATGGTGTGTAAATAAAATGTGAATTATCAAAATCATATCACCTGGGAGTTTAAATACCAAGAATGCAGAGATGCCCATTGTCGTGTACCAGGATACCCCAGTTCAAGACCGAAACTCATTGTTGGAGTTTTCACTCTTATGTAAATCTATTCCAGAGCCACTTCTACATGTTTGTATCCAGTCAGAAATGTATTTTCTTTGAAAACCCACATAATTTTTACACAAACATATTTTTTGGATGTTATACTAAACTAATACTCAATGTTTATATTTGGGTAATGTTCTCTAATCAATGATTTTCTAAATATATTTTCCCATGATTGTACTATACATCCTCTTATACTAACTGTAACACCCTGACCCACGTTACCAAAAGTGGGCGCAATATTACATAACATTTGAATGATCCCAAGAGATCATGTCCGGAAAACCAGATTAGTTTAGTAGCCTTGTATGTACTATATACATACATAAGTTTTAAATTAGATTATTAAATTGAAAGACAACAACATTGTCTCACCTTTTGATAAACTCATATCCCTTATCCTATTCTTGCATGTTAATCTTAATATACATCTTCGTATCCTAGGAAAAATAATATATAATAAATGGGTGAGCTCAGATTCATAGTAATGATTACAATATAGCAGAAACTATCATAAATAAGAATAAAAATTTAAGGTAATGTATATGAATAAAACAATATAAATTTAAACACACAAATCAGTATGATTTGTAAACAATACATCAAATAATTCCATTTAATTATTGACATGGATACTCTACTAGTTGAATAATCACATGTAAAATAAATAGCTAATTTCATAATGATGAAATACATAATGTCGGACATCATATCAACATAGTCAAGGTCTCATTCTTAGGATAAAAAAAAAATTTTTATAGGCCTTGTGCAAAGAACATAGTTTGTCTCATTTGACCTATCGTTGCATCAAGGAGCTATAGTGGACTCCACTCGTCACTTACTAAGATAAATGCATTCCCGATATGAAAAGGATGATACATGACATCAACATTCATATTAAAAATAGAATATTAAATGTTAATACCTTAACCATAATCCATGAATGGAATAAAAATAAAAAATCCATGTTAAAAAATATCACAAAACCTTCAATACAATATAGAATATTGTATCATAACAAATCAACTACAAACAACGGTAAAATCCATCAATGGATTTTGACATAAAAGAACACAAAACTATTTGAGAGAAATATCTCTTTATATTTAGAAATCATTTAAAATTAAAATAATTATAAAATAAAACCTGTATTTCGAATATATTCTAATATTCTTGTAAGGGAAGATCTGATGGTGTTATAATGGAGGAAAATAGTCGCACCTTCTGTATATGTAAAATATATTATTTCTTTTATTTTTCCAAAAGGACATAAAGTACCTTGTTTTGAAAGTGATAGAATGAATCCATTAAAAATATTTTTTCAAAATTATAGAATTGTTATAAATGACTTTAAAACATATTTTAGTAAATATAAAGAAAAGGTAAATAGATTTTTATTATACGCTTATGTGGATGATAAAGAGGTCCCAGAAGATACTCATGTATAAACAAACTCGGATAATAAAGAGATTGTAAAATTAAACCTTAAAATGCACTTTATATAGTTGAGGGTATGTTAACCTCATTTATAATTTTATAATCATTTTTATTAAATTATACAAGAACCAAATACATAAATACGATATTATATATGATCTTATAATATTTCTTTGTAAATAATATTTTAGTAGCATCATTGTTTCGGGTGTAAACTGATTCGTTTTTCTATATTTGTTTTGTTATTTATGTCATGTTTATTATGAATAGGATGTTATTGATTCATATTAAAAATGATATTAAGTTCTTACATATTATTTTTATTCATAAAATGAACATTATTCTTGAATGGTTACAATGGGGAATAAATCTTATCGCGATTGTGGAGATGGTAATCAGTACGTACGCATGAGCAAAAATATCATACTATTGATGGTAAAATCATATATAATTGGATGGTATATTAAATATAAAGAATAATAAACATGTTTTATTTTTCATTTACATCTATTATACTCATTATTATACCCATCCAAAGAATGAATTGTTGAATAACAAAATACACCAAAATGTGGAGATGATTAGTTGTTCGTATACACATATGGTGACTTTGTCATTCATAGGAGGGATAGAATAATGAATATTGTTTTACCATATTTATAATAACAACATTGTATGTAGAAGGTGCTGGAGTTATTATTTGGGTATGGAAACAACACAGAACGAGAAAGTTGTAGAAGAAAATAACATTAAAATAGGTGATGAAATTATTACCTCTTCTTCAGGTGCTTCCTTTTGATTAGGTCCAAATAGAAACATAGGTAAGATTTATGATCAAAATAAGGCCTCTTAGTTTATGTGAGGGTATTTAGGAGGATATTGGATATGGAGTTGGCCAAGACAAATAAATTTGGAGGTGTGAAATCAAGAGAAGGGAAAGTACCCTTTTATAAGAGACGTGAGGGGAACATTAGGAAAATCATGAAATATTAATTTATTATAAAGTCATTTTCAGTTTCTACTGGATACAAAAGGATTTATTCTGAGGCTATGGCTGGGATAGGTCAAAAACCTCTCAATAAATAGGTTTTAGACATGTTTACATCACTATATTAATCTTATACTTTAGATTTAACTCATAGTTAAATAGATATTTTTTTACCATGTCATCATGTATTATTATAATAAATTGTTATTAAAATTATTGTAAAAAGTCATGCGAACCCCAAGTGGTTAATTATTGACATATATAACCTTATCTAGGTCATTTGGGAGATCCCTAGATTTTTATAATTATTTTATAATTTAATAAAATAGTATCTGTTTAAAAATCTCATTTATGTCAATTTTATCATTATTTCGTATTTGTGTTTTGTGAAAATTAAAAAAACATTATCACTACAAACAAAAACCTACTTAATCCACCAAAACAAGACATATTATCATTGAAAGTTCATGGAATTCATCAAAATCCTCTATGTACATTTATTTTAATATTTATAATATCAAATATTTTAGTATTTATAATATCATATATTTTAATATATCTTTAATATGGTAATTACTGCATCATCATTGTGTCACTAATAAATATAATTATTTAAAGTCTACAAATTATAATAAAATACCATGATGTTGGAAGTCATTTTATCTTTCTAATGAATATTTATAGTCTAATTTATCTTATGTATAACCCCGTATTAAAATAGTTTAGTTTTTAAAATTTGAACTTAACACTTTTAACTCTTTATTAAATACAATAATAATAAATTTCCTAATTTAATTAAAGTATATAAAAAAGAATAATATATTATTCCTTAGTTTTTTGGTCTGAATACACTTATCCCATAGAATTTGGACATGTGTTATGGTAATTATAATATCATTATTACCTTTAATTACCCTATTTACATTTAACAACATTAAATAATATTCACAAGGTTGTATTCACCAAAAATTATTTTCATCCTATTGAACTGTATTTTAATTTCTAATATCAATCATGCCTCTCTGCTTTTTGATATTCAATTCACAGATTCTATAAAATTATGTTTTATGCAAATTTTCAAATGTGCCCAGAAGGTGGTTAAAAGATGTTAAAAAATACAATAAAATTATATATATCAATTCTTATTATAAACTGACTCCACTAAATTACATTGGAATAATATCGATATTATGTATATATTTTGAATTGGAAATAAATATAAATTATAATAATAATTATTTAAATAAATATCAGTTTTTATGTACTATGTAGTATTTTTCAATATTAGTCAAAAATAGAATGTTTTCAGAAAAATACCAAAAATTATCCCTAAGCTAATTTTGATATTCTGAATCAAAAAATGAAGTATATTTTAATAAATTAAATTTTTAGGAGTCTCTAATATTAATTTTAATACATTTCAAAAAAGGACAGAAAAAGTAGTTCTTTTATGAAAATTGATTTTCTAAATATATTACCATTTTAACAAAACATATACATTACATTATAAATAGATTTTATTTATGTGAAAAAAATATAAATAAAAACAAAATTTTATATGTTACTATTTATATCAAAATATCTAATTGATAAATATATATTCCGATTAAATAATTATATTATTATTGTTTTGTTTCGTAGAAACTCAATCTTGCATATAATACAAGCCAAGTCAGTGTTGTATGTAGTATAAGCTATTGACTTAAATTATATATATAACATATTATGAAATATTACGGTGTTACAACCAAGAATCATCACCTCCCTAATTAATAAAGTACACTTAATCATTTTTGCATATAGGCAATTATCCTAAAGGGTACCTAGCACAATCCTAATGTGAATCTAATTACCCTCCTTGGTCCCAAAGTAATCCATGATTTCATCAAAAAATACAATAGAAAAGGAGTCATGATAGTGGTGGAAAACAATTTTAATAAATTCCATAGAGTTTTTTGGAGTTTTTTTCATCCTGAAAGGAATTAGTAAATATTCAAAAGGGTGGTATTTTTTTGAAATAATTTTCTAAACATTACTTCTCTGAATTTAACATGGTCAGACCCAAAATAAAATTTGTTCTGGGAGAACCATCTACCCCCTGAATAGATGATTCAAAAGGACTTTAGAATGTGGAATATGGTATTTATTCTATATCATCACCTTATTCATCTTCTGTTAATCCATACACAACCAGATATATCAATCCACCTTCATTGAAAATATAACTGGGGTAGCCAAAGGCGAGACACATGGGTGAATGAATAATGTAGATTATAAATATTCTGTTTGAATATTTAATTCACTCTGTAGGGTGGTGTCCATATATTATGATGGATTTTATGTCAGTTTTTATCTCTTCATCAAATCAATGGTTATCTCTACATCCCTCTTGGGAAGAATACATGTGAATTTTTCTAGAAAAAAACATGAGATTGTCATCCATTGTAGGAGTTAATCCACCCAATAATTCTCTATCATCAACCATCAATATGAGTGATATGGTCACAAATTAATGATAGAAAACATCATTAGTGACTGTCCAACATGACACTATCAAGGATCTAATTCAACTTTAAAAATCTGGTTACACCCAACAGGTTCCCCCGAAATCCCCCACCGTGGATGACAATCGATTTGTTACTAAAAATATAACATCCAATCAATGATAAGGATCATGTAAAAGAGGTACATTCCCAATTCATGTATATCCCATTTTAGCTCGATCCCTAACATAGTGATCACACAATACATACACTTGAAAAATTTCTATCTATTCATACCAACTGTCATCACGAACTCCATTGAATTTGTCGTTATATCAAAAATAAAACTCATTATAACCACAATAATATAATAAATGAATTAAACTTTGGAACCTGTATCCTACATATAAGTAAATATAGATGATGCAATAAAAATTGTACAATGAATTATTGCAAGTCCTCCATCTAATTCCACTCTTTCATGATCCACATTAATAATATTCCTAGTCTCTACATGTGATTGAGAATTAAAACTAACCCACAACTCTTCCTTGAAATGAATCTTCGAAGATGTGGGTCCAAATATTCTACCACAACCACCAAAATGATAAATCATTTTCCTAGAAGGTTCAAACTAGGATTAAATCCCATTGATGGCTATAGATCCTTTACAACATTGGTATGGGAGTGAAACCTTGTAAAATTCCCTCACAATTACCACATTCCAACACTAATGGAAAGGTATGGGTGGAGCTATACACATCATCTTCTTTTACTCCACCTACCTATAGTAATAGAATAGAACTCATCAAACATCAAGAGTTGTGGAAAACATTTACTAGGAAGGATATCATGTTCTTCAACCTCCCCTATTATCATGTCCATAATGGTTTCACATATTTTCAGATGAAATTAAACTACTCAGGCTGACAACTTGAACTTTCCTAGAATACTCCTAATTTCTAGGGCAGTTAATTTCCATAATTAGAGCATTTTCAACCACATCAGCAAACATATTTAACTTGAAAAATAATAAATAGGGTCAAAAAACAATCCGCAGCCCCATATAAAATAATTGATCCTTTCACTTTCCATTAGAGTCTACCTTTTTAATGAATATAGTGAATACTAAAAAAAAGTTGGAATTCTCCAACATGGTAAGATCCCCTAGGTTGAGATGAAAAAATACATTGGTCTTGGGGAGTTCCAAGGTATCTGGGAAATATTTCTCATATAATTCATCCTTAAATTCCTTCTAGCCCATATAATCATTCTTCATATCCTGAAACACTGAGTCCAACCACCTATGATAGAAAATTTATAACCAGAACAAATAAAATTTCAAATTCACTTCCATGGGAGTATCACAGAATAAAAACATCATCTCGATACATTCATGAAAATACTCAAAATCTATTGCATTAATGATACATAAAAATGTATAAGGATCGATCTAGATGAAATCCTAAACATTTTCCATTCCAGGACCTCATTCTGCTTCCCAATCATGGGAATGACCGTATCCCATTTCCAAAAACAAATCTCATACTACCATGACCCATCCCATCAGGCAAGTTCCATGACATACCCCAAGCCTTCCTCTCGAAGGCCAGAGGTTGGCCACTATGACCAAAGGAATTAACCTGCAAGTGGGAGCCACTTTACTGAGTACCATTACACACACAGACAACAATATCTTAAAGGTGTAAAACTAGTCATGTGTGCCACAAAATATCCACTGATTAAAAGAAACAATTGTTGGTCAAATGGAAAAAAATACAAACCCAAGAAATGATAAACTGAAAACAAGAAAATACAAGGAAAACTATGGATGTTGTTTTTTGGACTCCCCACATGATGCGTAAGTGTTGTGTAGCTATAGAATCCATATATGTACACCATGCCCACTTAGTCTCGCTAGGAACCACCGGGTTCTGGGCTACCAAGTCCTTCATCATAGCGGCTGTATTATACACCAGACACAACATGTAAAGGTGAAGCCCACGTAGTGGTGAGTAACAATATACTCTGTAGGGACCCCAAACCAGCAAGAAAATACTAGAAAGAAATCCTCCAAGAATCCATGAAACAATAAATCTCACACCAGGTATAATCTAGAGTATTTAATGTAGGACCATTAGTCATATCATCGGACACCTTGGGCTGTGGGAGATCACCTCCTCAATGAGTACAACGAACATAATAGGTCCCCATAAAGCCTATTCTAACTAACATTGGACAATTATGGTACTCATCCTAGATTAGTACTGGGGGAATTCTGGGTCACACAGTAGCCACTCCCCACCGTGGGCATGTTGGGTCACACAAAATGTACATGCCACCTAGGCAATACTAAGGTACTCCTCCTATCGAGTATCATGGATCTACTATGTCACACAGATTTGCTCCCCCCCATGGTCCTGCTAGGTCACACAGAAGCTGATGCCCACTGGGCTATTGTAGTTGATCTAGATAGGGTCTTTTTTTAGAAGTCATTATGTCCCACCCATCCAAAAGGATTCCAGACGTAGTACACTTCATTTCAAAAGAACTTCTCTTCAATTATTATTCAAATACCAACATCAATGAAATCCTCCGTAGTTTATTCCAAAATATAAAATGCTTTTTTAGGGTTCCAACACCACAAATAGATAATCAAACTGATTCCTAGTTTGATAGTTATTGGTGTTTGTTCGAAAAGGGGTCGGTTGGGTCTGGGTCCGGTTTTACTCGGCTCGCGGTCCATGCGACCTGACCTACATACAAACTAACCCTGGTACATATCGTGTTGTACCATGGGTATAGCCTGTTGTAGTGGCCCATGTTGGGACCTGTTTTCATGGCTCAGATGTATCTGGAAGCTGAGTCTAGGACCAGCATTCCCTAAGGGTCATTTGCGGGGATACAACATCACCGCAGTTAGTTGACAGTGGCCTGCCATGTGAAATGTGATGTGATGTCATGTCTGTGGGCATCGAAAGGCCTAGGTGGAAGTGGCCACCTGCATCTAGCCACTATCATGGTGTCTGGAGGCTACTGCAGCAGCATCGTGGCTTCAGCTGGAGGCGAGCTACTCCCGATGTTCTGCCACCCACACGCGACAACTATGAGGGGCCACCCCCGGTGGGTTCTACTGCGGACCATTGAGTCCTCTTCAGTGGTTCGTTTTTTGAACCACTTTCCCCTACGACTTACTAGGGATGTCTCCTTCGAATTAATGTCCTCTAATTTTCCTTGATACCAATTAGAATTCTCGAACACAACATGTTGAAAAGGAAAAGGGGATCAGGACATGTTTTTCTCGGCTCACACACATTTAGATAGAAGTATAAAAACAAGGGAGGATTTGGATCACAATTCAATCAGATAATCATCAATATTGGAGAAAAACCAATTAAATCACTCTCCTACAAGAACACCTAATTCTAAGATCATCCTATTCATGGGTTGATCATTGTTATTTTATTTAGAATAATAATAGGGAAAAGGTAAAATAATTAATCCCTTTCCTTGTTGAGATTGTTCATTGTCAATGAACGGTGTTGATGCATTCATCATTTAGTGATGACTTATTTACGGCCATTGGTAAATTGTTTTTGGTGTTGATCCATTCGATGGGAGGTTGGGGTTCATCATCATCAGCCACTAGTGCCTCAATGAAGAACCAAGATTGTGCCAACAATCTTGCGTTGTGTCCTTGTCAGTTAAAGGAAGAAACACAATTCAGAGTTTCTGTTACGTTTATATTATGAATATATTATATGATTTCATATAATAAATCAACATATTCTGTTTTGTTTTTTTGGAAAATTGTTGGGTTGTGATTATTTTGAAGTTTAGATATAAGAAATTAAGTTAAACATGTTTATTTAATTTTTAATTTTTTCATTAAAAGGTATGAAAAATAATGTATTACCTAGAACCATGAAAGTTAGTGTTAGGTCCAAACAATGTGAATACCTCCATTATATTTTCAAATGTCCCTTTAGATTTTTTATTTGAGAACCAGTTAAAAAGTTCGAAAAATCTGCTGTCATGTTTACTTAAATGAACTTAAAAAGGATCAAAATTCAATTCCGAGCTCACTGGGCCTCAGAATCAGGTGTCGTTAAAATGTTTGGTCCTGTAATAATTCCATATAATTTGAAATAAAATTTACACATAAATTCTAGGAAATTAAATTACTACCCTATTTTTGTGATTCCCATCCCATTAAGCCAAAATAAGGCTAAACAAACAAGTGGGGGTAATGAACATGAATCTAATCCTCCCTCTCCATTGCACTCTTCTAGAGATTCCCATGATTCCACTAAAGTTGCACTTAAGGAATATACCATACATGAAGGATTTATTCCTGTAAATCCACAATCTTCAACAAGAACTCCACAAATTTCTCCCCATCATCATTTTCTAGCATTCCCCTGTCAATGATGTGTGATGGATCATGCATGTACCTCCTCAGTTGTAACAAGTGAAAATAATCATGCACCCAGTGCATCATTGGGGGAAGATCTATGCGACATTCCACCATTCCAAATATTCTAAAAATCTTCAATGGTCTAATTAACACTAGATATATCTTGCCACCCCAGCGAAATCTCAGCAATCCCCATCGAGGTGAGACTTGAAGGAAAATATGATCTCCCTATATAAAATCTGAGGGTATATGTCTCCTGTCTGCATACGATTTATGTCTGCTATGTGAAATCCACAACTACTCATTGATGATCAGCCCCTTTTTAGTGGTCTCTAGGCACAACTTTGGACCCATGACTTCTAAATACCATGGGACTATCCAAAATAGAGGTGATCTGCATGGCCTCTCATTCAAGGCCTCCTACGGTGAAAATCCAATTATGGAGTGATAGATTTTTTTTGACAACTATACCAATGGAAGGAGTTCCTTCACAATGCGACCAAAATCTAGAAATCATGCATGATTCGTGTCCTTAAAGGTCTATATGGTCCGCTCCGTCTGACCATCTGTATGTAGGTGAAAGATTGTGCTCATGCTCAGTTGAGTCCTGAATTCCATCTGCAATCCCTTCCACAACTGGGATGTAAAGTGAGCATCACGGTCAACGATTATCATTGAAGTCACCTTGTGTAGCTTCCCTATCTTTTAGATGTGGAGACATTCCAAGCCCTCTACAGATCCATACTCTATTATGGGTAGGATGTTATCCGACTTGGTGAGTCTTTCAATGATCACCCAAATCGAATCGTGTCCCTAAGACATGTATGGTAACCCCATAATGATGTCCATCAATATATCTTCCCATTTACACTCTAGTGCCTAATGTTGTTTGTCCAATCCTACGGGAACCAGATGCCCATATTTCACTTTATAAAAACTGAGGCTTTGTGAAATGAAATCATCCACCACTTTCATCATCCCTGGCCACTAGTACTGAGGTCGAAGGTCCTGGTATATTGTTTCTACACCATGACGTACTACCAATGAGATATATGAAACTCCCTCAAAACCTCTTCCAACATTTTCATTGGTAATATGGTGCATCCTCAAAAATGGTTTATGTGGTCCCCACCTATCAAAAATCTACTAGGATCCAATCCTGAGGATAACTGAGCACGTCGGGCCTCATAGTAATAATCCACAATATTTTCCTCCCTATTTCTCTATAAGAGTGGGGGAATGATTGCCATTGACTAATGTTAAACTAATCCAATATAATAAATGAAATATATCTACATCGCAAATTACTACTTGGTCACAACACTCAGTAGCTGTAAACAAGACTTCCTACTGAGCGAGTCTGCCACCACGTTCCCCCTCCATGGAGTATAGACCATATCAATGTCATAGTCATAGAGGAACTCCATCCATCATTGTTGTCTCACATTTAGGTCCCTTGGTGAGAAGATATACCATATACTCTTATGGAAAAAGTAGAAGTAAAATCATTCAACCATCATTTAGTGTCCCCACATCATTAAGGAAAATAACACTACTACTAACTCTTGGTCATGGGTCGCATAGTTATGTTCATGCTACGACATTTTTCATGAGTTGTTGGTGATCACTACTCTCTCTTATATCCATACATAGCCCGGTCATGTCCTGAATGTGTTGTATAAGATTATATACTCAATGCCCACATCTGGTAGTCTCATGATGGGGACCATGTTAGTCTCCGCCTCATGTCATGAAACTACGGGTACTTCTCTGTCCACATGATGGATTGTCCCTTATTTTTCAATATTGATAAGGGTGAATCTAATCTAGAAGAATTGGGAACAAACCTCTGGTAGTATCCATCCAACCACAAGAAACACTATACCTCAATCTTTGTCCTGGGTGGATCCCATGAATGAACTACCTATATCATTGTCAGATCCACTATAACTCTAGGCTACGAGATGATGTTTCCTAGAATGTGGACTACCCAAATTCCGATGTGGGGCATCGAGAGCTTACCATTATGCTAAGGGTCCTGGTGTGTATCCAGTACTATCCACATGTTTCTATCATGTTCCTCCTCCGACGTTGAATATCCCATGATATAATTAATGAAGGCCACCAAGAAACAGTCAAGGTAAGGATGGATGATCATGTTCATGAACCCCATAAATACTACTAGGTATTTTGTCATGCCGAAGAGAATTACCATGAAATCATAGTGGCCATACCGAAATCTAATATCTATCTTTGGTACATCCTCAACCCGCACCTGATGGCGATGATAGAATCATCTGAGGTCGATCATTGAGAACCATCTAACTACCTTGAGCTAGTCAAAGTGGTCATTAATCCTAAGAAGTTATTACTTTTTCTTCATGGTCACCTGGTTCAGGCATCGAAAGTCCACTCATATCCTCAATCTCCCATCTCTAATCATGGAAAAAAGCACTAGGGATTGCTATGGTGAAACACTGGGCCTCACGAAGCCCTTCTCCTGCATGTCCTCAAGTTGTACCCTCAACCCACAAATCTCTATGGGGTCCATCTGATATGCTGGTGTGGATATCGGTCTCTTCATGTGGTATAGGTCGATTCCGATTAGTATCTCCCTATGTGGAGTTAGTCCCAGAACATCCTTAGAAAATACATTCTCATACCCATCCCCCATTACAAGAAATCATGGTCTCCTCTCTTCCACTGCTCCGATGGTGAGGCTAGACAAATAGGGACTGATCGACTGCATCCTTCTATGAGAAAGTCTCTCATGTTCTAAAAAACTTCATTTCATACCGGTGAGGTAAATCTTAATCCCATCCTCACGTAACCACCGCACATTGCAACTTATATTGTCGATATGAGCAAGGACTATATATAACGAGTCTATACCTAAGATGATGTCGTAAGGCATAAACGACACAACTAGGAGACCACATCCAAAGCACATTCCTCTTAGAGTATGTTCACACAACTGAAACCATTATGTAATCATCTAATCCCCTTTAGTAGGATTCTCTATTCTCAACAATCAAGGAAAAATCTATACCAGTATCATTGTGCCTCAAACATGTTCTGTGGAAAAGAAAGTGTGATTGGTACATTGTCAATAAGAACCGCTGCGAAGATGGAGAAGACATAGTTCATTCCTCTAAAAATATTTAGTTATCTATTGTCATTTTCCTCTATCACTTGATGGAATCCTCACCCATATCTATAGGCTCCTTGAGCCTATGGTGGACCTCCTTAGGGTAGTGGTTGTAGCACCTCGAACCGTCATTCACCACCAGTAGTTTGGCTTGCTCTGCTTCCACATCTTTCATCCTACAGACCTCCTCAACGAACCTCTTCATATACCTTTCCCATCCATTAACCATATCCCAATCAACTATGCAGAGGGTTAGGCAGTCACGAGCTATGTGTCCATGCCCGCTATATGTGAATCACAACCTGGTTCACAACTGAATCCCTCTCCTCTGAGAGCTCCTCACTACCAACCTCATATCCTAGTGTCGTCCCATCGAATATCAGACCTTCTTGGGTGCTCTAATCTATTTTTTTCCACTCACCACTGAAGACTCTATCACTTGATGTCTACTGGTGGCTTTGGATTTCGTTTCCTACTCTTCATAGAAGCTCTCTACATGATGGGGTTTCTCTAGCACTACAGCCATAGTGGGGGTATTGAATGACACCATGGATGCCCTCATCTCCCAGCTGAGTCCCTTATCAATTGTTTGGGACCCGATGAAAGGGTCTTGTACCATGTCTGTGGAGTAGAGAGAGAGGTCTCTAAACCATGCATAGTATTATGAGACTGACATTTTTCCTTGTTGTAGGTGACAAAGCCCTTGTATACGCACCGAGAACAAGGCTGTGGGGAATAAACCATCTTGGAAAAGCCACTCAAAGTCATCCCAAGGGAGGGTCACCTCATCATGAGTAAGAACCATCAAACTCCACCATCTCCCTACCGAGCCCTAAATATGGCTCGTATCTAAGAGTACCATCTGGTCAAATGGCATCCTCACTAAAAGTAAGACCCACAAGACCATCTCCAGCAAGTCCTCAGTGGCTTCTGGAGCTATCTCTCCCAAAAATATGGTAGGTATCTATCATTGAAACTCATGAGAGGTGTCATGCATACATACCCACTCTATCGATAACATTAGTTGTAACAGCCGATCAATGGGTGGTGGTAACGCTGGTTCACCACCTAGTAGGGTCGTCTCTAGCACTGGTCCCAGAGCCGACACCTCATTTCTAGGTGGGATGTCCTCATGGAAAAATATCAAAATCTGAGCTACCCATCTATGTGGAGGCATATTGATACAAAATAAGATATACCACAGTTAATAGACTACACCTGGTGAGTTTAATCTTACTCAATAAGAACAAACAAAAACACTAAATTCTTATATGATTCATTGAAATAGTGCTTTTAGGTATTGATTCGACAAGTATATTTCATGGCCTTGGTTGTGGATACATAGGCCGCCACACCAACAATGAACTCCATGAATCTAAAGGTCAAACTCAAAACATTTTTCACTATTTAAAAATAAAAAAACAATAAACTCTCAATCATTTAGGTAGAACCAAACACCCACAGATACCACTTTGTCCCGACTTGTACACTAGGGCTCGTGTTGTTTTATACCTAAATCATACATCCCGAAGTCTAGGGCCTGGTGACTATTGCCAAATCCATCAACCTGAAATTAGGATAAATTTTCCTACGTAACTATATGCAAACACACACTACCACATCCATAATCTAGAAATGTAAAAAATCATGTCACTAAACAGCCACTGAGTAAAATTAAAAATATTGGTCAAATGGGTCCGAATAAAAACTCATTAAAAGATAAGCTGAAAATAATAATATACATGGAAAATATTTGAATGTAGTCTGTTGAAAAATAAACATGATGGGTAAGTGTATAGTAGCTTCTTAAAATATAGAAGTACGATTTTTATCCCTGGACTCACTAGGAACCACCATGTCCTTGGCCATAAAGACCTCCGTCACGGTGGCGATCGTCTACACTGGAAACAACACATACCGATGAAGCCCATGAAGGGATGAGTAACAATATACTCATTAGGGACATAAAAAACATGGAAATAACCCAAATCAATCCACAATGAATCCCATGAAATAAGACAGTTCATACTAGGTATAATATAGAGTATGGAATCTAGGACCATCACTCATATCGTCAAACACCTTGGGTTGCTGGAGAGATCCTCCTCCATGAGTAATGTGGGCCTGCCAATTCACACAAAATATTCTTCTGACTATCCTTGGACTACTGTGGTGCTCATCCATGATGAGTACCATTGGTATTTGATTTCACACATAATCCTCATCCCACAGTGGGCATGTCGGGTCACACAGATGTTGCTTCCCCCCATGGACACAATGAATTACTTATCCTATCAAGTATTGTGGGTCTATTGGGTAACATAATACTAATCCCCACCATGGGCATACTATATCACACAGTGGATTCTTCCCACTGGGCCATAGTGGTCGATCCACATATGGTGTCTTGTCACCAGTTTTTATGTCTCAACCAACCGCTGGGTATCCGCGTGTAGTGTGATTATTTTTTAGAGAAGCACTTCTCGTGACATTATTCTAATTCGAACATCTATAAAATCCACCATAGAGTAATCCAAAATCTTCTCATCATTGTGAGGGATCCCTTTCCACAAACGGATCCTCAAACGAACTTCTTATTTGAATCATATAATCATTTTTCCAAAAAGGGGCTAGTTGGGTAAGTGTACAGTCCCACCCAGCCAGACTGACCATACCTGAACCAACCAAGGGTCCACTAACCCAACCTGGGTCCACTGACCTGACCTAAATCTGGTCCAACCTGGGTCTCGCTCGTCTAGTCAGTTGGGCTGTGGATTTGGCCCACCGGGGCGGCACGCTCATGCTCGCTCTGCCATAGGCGGACCGATTCTGCCTAGTCGAGACTTAGCTAGAATTCAAATACCACTCTGCATTACTCCACAGGTCTTCCATTAGGCCACAACACCACCATAGTTAGTTTACATGGCCTACAACGTGCAACATGGCAAGGTGGCGCGTCCACGGTCATTGACGCGATTATGGGGCCATGTCCACCCACTAGAACGAAGGCTAGTAGATACTTCCCCACTGTCATGGCCCGAACCATCTACAATGCTTCTCCTTGTGCACTATTTTGTAGGTCGTCACTTGTGCAAGGTTTCCGGATTGCCATGGGGTTCTACTACAAACCACCGGGTCCACTCTGTTGCTCTGTTCTTTACACTACTTGCGCCTATGGCCTGCAGGAGATGTTTCCTTCCCTACGGAGGCCTCCAATTTTACGTACCACTAATTTGAATAATCATCCACAAAAAATAAACAATGAGGATTTTCTTGGGCCTTTTTCATGTCATTCCATTCCCTCTGCATTAGATGTTTAAAAATAGGGGAGTCTTGGGATCATAGTTCGATAGGATATTCATCATTCTAGGAAAAAAATACTTGAGTAAAACATCATCCCTTATGAACACCCAATCTTTAGATGAACCTTCTCATGGGTAGATCATCATTCGTTATTTTAGAATAAGAGCATGGAAAACATAAACCAACTAAACACCTACCTAGGTCAGATTATTCATTGGTGACGAACGGTGTCGCTGCGTTCGCTATTCCCCAATCCTTTATTTGTGGCTGTAGGTTTATCATTATTGGTGATGATCCATTTAAAGGGGGTTAGCATTCATTTTCATCACCCACCAGAGATTCAAAACTGAGCAAGGATTCTTCCAACAATCCTTCATTTTCAGCTACGTCATTAATGGATGAAATATGATTCAATGTTTCAGTTACATTTCTTAACGATGTCGTTACCCTATTTCATTTAATGAAACAACGTATTCAGTTTCACTTGGTTGTAAAATGATTGGGCTGAGAAGATTTGATATTTCGTAAAATAATAAAACAGTTTTATTTTATTTTTAACCTTTTAATTAAAATGTCATAAAAATTACTTCTTCCCTCGACTAGGGCCGGTTTGGGTTAGGTCCATTCTAGGCGAATCCTATCATTCTATGTTCAATGGTTCTATTGGATTTTTAAATCGATTCACCATTTCAAATGATAAAGAAAACACCTCACATTTTTTATTTAATGAACTAAAAATAGATCAAAACCCTATTATGGACAAACTAGTCCTTGGAATTTGGTGTCGTCTGAATGTCTCGTCACAGAATAATTCCGTATAGATTAGAAAAATACACAGAAATTCTGGGACATTGCATGTTCAAACCAAACCACTACATCCATTAGGCTCCAGTCAATTAGTGATGGATAAATATCTTTGTCCTCTTCCTACAGTTTCGTAATAACTATCTTAGGAGGAATGTGACTGCATCAACCAAAAAACACAAAGAAAATCCATAAAAAACATTATGAAATATTTTGACAACAATGGAAAATTCCATATACCTCTATAAATCTAAAAAAAATCATATCCATCACAATAAATATTCAAACCACTTCTCCCTCACTTTGTGTCCATGATAAATATGTAGCCTAAACGTATAACCTATTGGTGAAGTAAAAAAATTCCCAAGAATATCATGGCTACTCAAATTATGTAATGAGTTGTATTGTGAGGAGAACACACTAGAATCCAATACCTCAAGGCTGGAAAATCAGATTATTAGTCTATCTTGACTCTTGCTAATATTATGACTTAGAGAAATGAAAAAACCCACCTCTGATACCATTTTTTGAAAAACCAAGATGAGGTTTTATCCAACATGACACCTAGAACATCTTGTGGCATAGCCTGGAGGGCGTTCTCAATCCCCACATACTAGAAACTAGTGACTGGTTATCGATATTTCACTTTGGTGAATGGTTTAACCAATGAAAATAAAAATAAATAAGTACCAAAATAAAACATGACACCAATTTGAATATATGATTGGGCCTGTATAAATGGAAAATTCAAATTTGAATATGATTGGGGATTATACTATATCTGAGGACCATTTTAATATGATAGATGATTTTACCGTATATGATGCCCAATTTTAATATGATTGGGGATTATAATGTAATGGAGTCACATTTTTAGTAGGTTGGGGCTGGCATCTATGGAGAAATACTATTTATGTGTTTGGGATCATATATATTTCATGATCATCACTATTCTATCATCTAATAGGATTCATTCACAATGTGAGAAATAAGAGGATGAAGTATATTTTGAAATCACATGACCCATTCTATCCACTGTTGGATGAGGATGGTAGGTCAAAGGGAGAGGAAGAGGGATTTGAGTGAGTCAATCACCTATTTTATTTTGGAATCCTTGACTGTAAACATTGGTGACTCATCCTGCTACATCCAGGGATAGAGATGATAAGATAATGTGCCACCTCACTCGAGAAATACTAGGGTCTTAGTCTAGGATAGATTAACTTTTCTTCCTCGGGGAATATTATAATGTCCAAATCATGCCCTCATCAAAGGTAAATGCCATTAATTCCTCAAAATCCCTAGAATATGAAGGTTCATGTGAGAACATCCCTGGTCGGAACCCTCATTACCATGGAACTGTAGAAAAAACAACATTTTGATGGTCGGCCATGTTGAGGATGTTAGACATGATATTATTCTTACCAAAGGTACATAGACTCCAATGGATACTATAATGTTCAAGATGATTGTATCATACATGGATTATGCTTTTGGATGATTCATATTCTTGATGCCATTATACTAGTTCGAAAATGGGACAATGTGGTCCCCGATGATTTGATGGAAGGGAGATATGGGCGGTAGAGAGTAAAAATCCCTAAAAGTGACATTTTGTGTATAAGGTTCTTAGGAAAGATTGGATTGCCTCTTCATAGCATGTTTCTATGTAGGTGAAGGTAATCTACGTGAATTGTTAAGCTACAAAAACATAGTTTCATCTACCATATAATGTTTCTACATTGATTTGGGTTCTTCCTGTATGGTGGTTCGCTAATAAATGATGGGTTCCCCCTACGTAGAATTTTTCTATGAGGGTAGGGTTACCCGATCATAGAAATTTTATAAAGGGGTGATTTTCTATAGAGGGGTTATCTTTGGGTGTCCCAATTAATGATGTTCGTAAAAGGGGTATTATATTTTTAGTTGGATGGATGAATTATTATTTCCTCCTTCATTCTATAAGGAATATTTTTACTTCATGGGAAAAAAATTCTCTTTGTTTCAGATCTTATATGGGATATCCTTTTCAGATCCTTTTTTTCCTTCATCCAATCTAAGTTCACCTTTTCTTCCTTTTATATAGGAATGGAAGGACTCGATACCAGTATAGACGTTCATCCGCAGGGGTCTGTGATGATTCATTTGCGAGATCCCAAATAGGAATCCTCGAAACATGAAGGACTTCATTTAAGAGGATTTGTTGTCAACGGGGATGGAAATCACTATCTTCCCCTACAAATAATTAATTCTTCCTTCACAAGAGCTGGGGGTTCCTTCCTATCCCTTGAATTATTTATCTCGCTGGGATGAGATTTCTCATGGATAGTTGTTCGTAGGGGCTGAAATCACTACCCAATATCGAAAATGGCTTGGATTTGGTTATTGGTGTTAGAGGAGCCTACTTTTCAATAAAATTATTTTTTAGTGGGGTTCATTGAGAATCATTTGGATTACATGAAAATTGGTAGTTTGAGAAGTTATTTATACTTCTCGATATCAACTCATCTTTATTCAACATCACTCAAAGTGAATATTTTTATTCATAATCATCTTCAGAGCTTACTTCTACCCTTTCCCAGGTTAATGGAATTAAAATATTTTTATATAAGTAATATTCATGAAATAAAATTGTTTTGAGGTTATTTCCCCTATGTACAACTATTACAAATGCATATTTACATATGGTATTTATGAATTAATGAAATTTTCTCGAAAACACTCCATTTATACATCCCCAAAATTTTAATATGTTTTCACAAAAAATGATTTAATTGTAGTATTATCGCTAAATTAATCATCAACAATTCCCTATCTATATCAAGACCATTTTCTAATACAATCTATTGAGACCAAATCCATTTTCATATATTATTATGTTATTTCGAACATAAGAAACCCTAATCACAACCCATTGATAATTAAACCTAGTGTATTTTGATGAATAAGGTCATAATACATAAAAAATAAACTAAAAAATATATTTATTTTATTATCCATATTGATATACTTAATATCTCCATGAATCTAAATTTTCATAAGATTATCGGGAATAAATAATATAATTTGGTGAGATAAATATCCTAGTATTGGGGAAATAATATAATGTGGCATAACACGTGAGAAAAGAATAACATATTATTCAAAATAAGATAATTCTCAGTTAAAATATGGGAGAATAATATAATGAAATTACAATATATTATCGTAGTTACATTTCAATATTTTGACAACAGATAACACACCATAATCATATGTTAATGCTATCTGCTTAGACAATATCACATGGTGGATAGATTCCTATCATGGATTTAGTTTACTCCCCCATCTCTTGAGTACATTCTCACGAGTAAAAATCATTTAATATATAAGAGATCACTCCCAAGGACCACCAATAATATTATTTAAATTCTTATGTGTTATAATAAAAATATTATTTCAAAATGCATAGACAAAATAATTACCCGGGGAAAGTTATAGGTTTCCCAATCTTTCCATATTCCATCATTATATAATAGTTCATTATGATTCCAAAGTGAAGATGGAATTAAATAGTTTTTAAATTCATATCTATGTACATGATAATAGTTATCATTATATTGTGTTTGTAAGGAATCATTTCATGAAAATGCTTCGTTAATTTTTTAGAGAATTTGTCTCTAAAAATGGTGTTTGAAGAAATCTGTTAAAGACATTTAGAGAATGATTAATTGTTGAATTTTAATTAAAAACCCTAGGTATGATATATTATTAATAGATAAATAATATCTTATTATTAAATCATTTATATGAATAAATACTTTAAATGACAATAACATTATAGAATCAAGGGATAAAAAAGTTACCATTAATCGGGATTGATTTCGAAGAATCAATTTGAGAAATGAACAAACTGATTCTATTACACTAGAAAAGGAATGCATAACATGATATGAATATTTTTATTAGACATAAATTTATAATTTTGACTCATTAAATAAGTTAAAAAATATATTTAAAGTTAGTTAGAGAGAGAAAGGTCACTACAAAAGGAAAATAGTTGGTTTAGAGTGATTCCTTACAATATGTTCTTGAATAATTTTTCATGTGCACATTCATGACTTAAAAAGATGACTAAAAAATTAAACAATACAAAATATCTTCCATATATATTATATATATCAAAATTATATTATGTTAAATTAAAAAAATATTATGATACACAAACTAATTTGATTATTTCAGTAGAATTTGATTCACGGATCCATGGGGACATCACATACAAATAAATATTTTTGTTATTATAAAACGGGAATAAAAATATAGATGTGAAATGAAATGGTGTTTATATACAAAAAACATAATAATGACCCATAGAGTAAAAATGTGATAGTTATGTGGTTTGTTTGACCAGTTAGTTTTAGCGACCATCCTAAATGATTTACATTTAATATAAAATTATATTTATATACTGATTCTATAACTTGTAATAAGTTTTAATTTATTAACTATCAAATTATATAATTAAAATAATATTTTTACCACTATCCATGAAAGCAGTAATGGAAAATTAAAACTCATCTTCCACATATATAGTGAACAAGCATAATATATATAGTAGTTTCGTTTTTATAATAAGATGATAAGGGTAGATGATTTATGGTAAATATTACGTTATAAATATACTATTATACAACATAAATGATTCTGGAGTTATTATTCAATGTTGGAATAGGGTTTGAAGTAAAATAGATAAGAATAAAATAATTTTAAGTGATTGTTTGATAATAATAACACATGAATACCGGCTCTATGAAAACCTATTTAGGGACCCTGGAATTGGACTTTTGGTGAGACCATAAGAACTAGGACAAGGATTAGTGGATTAAAAGAGTATTTTTTGTGATATTGTTTTAATCTATAGGGATCATAATGTGTGAGGAGAATGGTTTGGGTGTCGTTCTATTTATGATTAGTGGAAAGGGATGTTTTCCAATAAAATATTCATTATATTATTATGTTGTATCAATAATATAATACTTATTGATTCATGTAAAAATATACACTACATGGTTAATTTTAGTTATGACAAATCGGTTCTTGCATCATCCAAGGCTTAAATAGTCATACATTTTTATTTTAATGTTAAATATCCATTTTTTTGTATTCCTCTATTCAAAAAAAATCATCTCTGTTATATAAAATAAAGAAAATTCCCCATGAAAAAATATTATTGATTAAATTATAAAATAAATCCTATTTTATGGATGTAATATTACATATATGAGGAATTTACGTTTTAAATAAAATACTATTTTTTTGGAAAAAATCATTTTTAGGATTTGAATCATTTTTCAAACACGTTTGAAATTTATTGAAGGGATTAGAAATTTATATAATCATTATAATAAAAAAATTATGTATTTGGAGAACCGTTTAATGAATATAATGATTATTTTTTGTCATTAAATTTTATATAAAAAAGGTAATAAAACATCATTTTAACATAAAAATAAGAACAATTGTTTTTAACATTTGTAAATAATTCATTTACTTTGATTACACAAGTATTAAATATATTTCATTAATAAGATACATAAATAATATTTTATTCATCAAAATGTGAGGACACCATACTAATTCTTTTAATACTACTCATAATTTCCAAATTACTATTCTAATAGAGAATATATTATTTCATTGAAAATATTATTATTACAACTATTTAATTATTAATACTCATACGGGGATACAACTTCATGTAAATGTTAAAAAAATAATTTTTTAACTTCTATTCTCTCCCACGGTTTTATATTTTTCCCATTATATGAAGAATATTTCAATAATAATATTATAGATATATCTACTGTATTTTTTATGTGTTCAATTTTTATGGAAAAATGAGAAGATCCAAAATTTTCATATTTTAGATAACATGATTTATATTTATTTTCTATTATTAGTAATTTTAATTAGTTGGAAATTTTTTAATATGTGTAATGTTCAAATTAATATAATAATTGTTTTTTGGTTTGATCATGAAGTGCAGGTTCTATATAATAAATTATTAAATATGACATGATTATAAAAAGAGAAAATACATGGATAAAATACTATATAATTACCATATGTATAATTATCATAATAAATTTATATATATATATCATTACATGAATCACATAATTTTTTTAATTTACTTCCCCCTCCATATGTCTATTATAATTCTAATTCATTATAATTTTTCCAAATATACAATTGGGGTCAAAATCAAAATGGTGAACAGTGATGATAATGATTTTATGTTTGTGTTAATTATTTATATAATTTCATTTATACCACTATTACATTTATTTATATTTTTTAATATTAAAAACTCATAATGTATTAGTGTTTATAATGCTTTATTATACTTTAATTCAATAGAAGACTCAAAGTTGAATTTAGTTTTATAGAGCATGTGTCCAAAACTATTATGCTTTATATTCATTAAAATTTTAATTCATTTAAAAATATTATGGTGTTACATTATCTGAATAACTAATAAATTTATCCCTCATAAATTTATCATTTTATTTGTAATCAATGGTTTTGTATTTCAAAATACCTATTTTCAAACCAATATTTAAAATTATAGTTAAAATTTATTTATTTCGAAAAGAGGTAATGGGAAATGAAAATTTCATCTATAATAAAATGTAAATAGTTTTCCAAATTTGAGATGAAAAATTTAGATCATGGAAGACAAAATTAATATATAAACAATAATGGTGATTTACTGAAATTATTTATGATAAGAAATTTGAATAATAATGTGAATTTCAATGTCCAATAAATAATAAATAATTAATGGATGAAAAATACCATCATTTAATCCTATATAAAGGCATTAGGATAATAATTTATGGAAAGAAAATTTTCATAGAGTTGATGAATTGTATTACCATCTAAACTGAGAACATGAAGAGTTATGATGACTTGATTTGATTAAAATCTATAACTGTGATTTCATCGTTTGGGTTCATATTTCAATCACTTATCACATATATATAATATTTAACAAGAAATGATATGTATGATAATTTGTTCCAGATGTAATATAATAAATATTTTATTCCCTTTGGGTTCTATAAATTGAAAATAGTATATTATTATAGTCATTCCATGAACCATAATGTTTTCCACATGAGAAGATAATACCAAAATGAATCATTATATGAATAGGTAAAACATTAATCCCCAAAACATTAATAATTTAATATTGGGCTTGCTAATATATCTCCATAAATATATAAACAACAAAACTCTTAAAAAAGTATTGTTCTATGAATAGAATGATTCACTACACAGTCGTATAATTTGTTTACCATCAAAAAAATAACATGAATCTATATTAGATACTACCACTAAATTATATCTTTAGATTATGTATAAATATATCCATAAATATTTCCTTATAATAAAATAAATTATCAATCATCATGTTTAACATATTATTTAACATGTCTCAGTTAACACAACAGAGTAACCTTCTTAAAAGATGAGTAGAATGTTTATCACACATTATTGTATTGTCAAATACGATCCGAAGAAGTTAATTTTTATCCATTTAGTATTTGAAAATACATGAACTCATAAACCCAAGATATTTTAATAAATATTAAGTTATACTCACTTGAAAATATTATTATCTATATTCCTATATGAACCCTTTTTAATTATACTATAATAGCCCTGAACTTGTACATTTGTTTTCGGTGAAAAAATATATAATCCTTTCTTTTATGGAATTGATATAGATAAATGTGATATAATTTAAGCCATGAAAAATGGGAAACGTAAAATAGAAATTTTTTATTACATACACACCCAATAACCTTTTAGGTGTATAGTTTTGGATAATTAGAAAAACTATATATATAAAATCACTCATGCCTGGTAGAAATATTCTATTCTACTATAAAGAGAATTTCTTATTCTTCATTTTTTCATCATCATAACCCAAATGAAACCCTTATATTCATAATTACGTTAACATCATTATCTATAACATTGGAAAAAAGAAATATATGAAGGGAGACCCCAAATGATCATTACGGGAAAACAATGGAATTAAAAATTAAATATAATTAGTGATCATATTTTGACAAAAAGTGAATGAGAATATATTCCATCTGAATAATAATTAAATTATAAAATTTATATATGTAAAAATAAGGATCATTTGTCATGTTACATGGGATAAAGTTGTAACAATTGAAGGAGTCATAATAATCAATAACCATGTGCCATGTGATGTCAATATTTATCAAATAAACTAATGAATTTCAAGAAAATTATACAATAAATATCATGATATCCTTGAACATTATTATAGTCTCTTGTATTCACTCATCTCAAAAATAACTATCACCAAATTTAATCCATAACAGAAACCACTCTAGATAAATCCATCAATTTTTTATTTAATGTCATGTAACATTACCCATAGAATTATAATGATATTTTTAGATCATCAATTATATATTATATATCTGGATAACCCATCATCTTTGTCTATTTTGAAATAAAAAATAAGAAAAAGTAAATCCCATGTTCCATACAAGAATATAACACATGGACGATGTAAATTTAATAATCAAGCATTTTAAAAAAAATAATTACTTTATATCTAGATTTGCCATTGGTAATTAAATGATTTTTATAATATTCACCTCAAAACAATCATCACAAGTCATCTATAAAATCAAGATGGATGATATCATAAATTCATATTCAGAAATGAATACATAATGGATATTTAAATATAAGAAATAATTTATTAATGATAATTTACAATATTTATTTTAAACATGAATAAAAATACCTTTATATTTAATTCTAATTACAAACTAAAAATTCAAAAAGATATTCGGAAAATCATTTTGTTTCAAAATATCCATGAAAATATGTAAAATTATATTCATTAAAAGTAATATTTATGGTTCTGGTAAATTAATTTCAATTAATAAATTATAAAAAATTATTTCAAGTATTTTATAACATGGTCATAAATATGCCGAGATGAAAAAAATTAACGAATGATTTTTTACTATTTATATTAATGTAAAATATTGTGTAAAATACATTAGTCAATAATATGATAATATTTTTGTATAATATTTAAATAATTATAAATTAGATGTTTATATGAGTTAAATGCTTATTAACTAAAATTTTAAAAAAATTCATTTTTAAATAAATTACTGATAAAATCATCATGGGTATAAAATAAAAAAATTGCAAAAATTATAAAATGAAATTAAATTGAACACAACAACTTAAATGTTTTTGTTAAATCAAAATAAAAATTCATTGAATGAATTATTATTTTATATAAATGGAAATCACATTAACTACCTGATGAAATATGTCAACATTAATTTCCATGGATGTTAGTACACCATTCATTGAAATCACGATGTAGAACATAAAACATGTATCAAGATAATTAGATTGAGACAAATAAATCAATTAAAAATAGCACAAAATGTGAACGTATAACTAATCCAAGAGTTATTTTCTAAAAAAAATAAATACATATAAAATAAATCCAAATACAACATAAACCATTTTATTGATGAGTTCATATATAATTAAGTAAAAATAAATTATAAATAAGTTATACAAACCAATGAATGGAAGTCAAGTTATATAATACCTTAACTGAACTACAACTCATTACATATGGTCATTAATATACAGAATAACAAAATTATTTTACTAATTTATTTTATTAGTAACATTTTTAATGATTAATTTTTTAATTCACTTTTACACATGTCAAATGCAGTTACATAATCAATTAAATTCACATTAGTCATTTTTATGATATTGACCTCATATGTCCAAAATGAATTTTGTTGGTTTACCATGTTCATATGAATCATGATTATTTGATTTGTATTGTCAGAATTTTTTATTTTTTATAATTATTATTAATTATTTGTACTTTTATATCTTATCATGTATGGTGATTATGAAAAATTAATTAAAATACATAATAGAGTTGGATGTCCAGTTATATTAATGAGGAATGCTTCCAATTATTATAAAATGTACTGTAAATAAGCTAAATGTCATATTATATTTATATATTAATAATTTTATAATAAATATAAAATTATTTGAGTAATTAATTTAATTTAGAAACTAGTATTACAAAACCAAGTTGAACATAAAATTATTCCTTCTAGAATATCCTTACATATCAAATATAGTACACTTCATGGAATCCTAATAAAATTAATTGATTAAGGGTGATCTAAAAATAATTAGTTATTGATAAGTAATGTAAAAGATATTATTATTCAGTACGTATAATCAAAAAGGAAAAGTAAATACCTGGTAATACATCCCATTAAAATAAATTGAAAATGAATTATTAATATATAAAGGTAAATAACTAAACTTAAATTCCTCTTAAATAATTTGAAAGTAAATAATCTATATAGAATATAAAATATTATAAAAACATGAAATTAAAATATCTGTACAAGGGAAAATCAATTTGGAATGGTTAATAAATTAATAATAACGAAATTTAAGTTGTTTATAATTATAATCAATATGGGAAGGTAATTAATAGGATTCACATTCCATTTCATATGTAGAAAATGATGTTAATTTATCCTAATATAATATCTTCATTAAAATATCATGTATAATAATAAATTAATTCTTAATAATTTAAATGATTAATTAATATATATCTTGTCCTAGGCACATAATACCTCTACCATCAAGATCTATCCACCTTAAATTATAAAAATGATGGGTAAATCACTATTTACATAAGTATATCCAATTTTGTCATCTCATGAAACTTGTTGAAGTATTTTGGAGGTCTCTATTGTTGGGACACTCCCATGGCTACAAGTCCAAAACATTCCTTTCCTATTGAATAAACAATTTTAGTCATAAACAATGTTCCATATCATAAAATATCTATATTAAATAAATCAAAAAAATAATTCAAATTTTAAAAATTCAATAAAATATCATATTAACGTACTATAACATTTTTATAATAGATATATGTTGAAAAATATAAGAATATCTACTATATATAATAGTTACATTTATGGGATATTTACACTTTAATAATTGAATGAATGTGAATATTTCATGGAAACATTTATGACTACATAAATGAATCATGAAAGAGTATTTCAAAACATTCATTGATAAGAATGACCAAAAACCATCCATATAAATAAATAGGATGTTATAATGACAATATATTCCCATTTGTGTAAAAATAGAGTGTTTTTGTTGATGCTGAAGATAAAATTCATATAAATTTAATTAAAAACATTTTTAATGAAAAGATTATTTTCATTTGGAAAATAATATTTCATAACTAAAATTTCTCAAAAAATTATTATAAATAATAATAATTTAAGATAACATTTTAAACATATATAATTTTCATTAAAATATATTTTTTGGTCTCTATGGATTTTTATTCGATGCAGATGTACACAATAAAATAATATTCCATTAACTTTTTCAATACAATTGAAATGGAAATTGTTTCTAAAAAAATAATGTTTGTAACACCCGAGAATTTTATGTTATATAAATCATCAAAGGAATCTTTTTCTACACAACACTTGCTTGGCTTGCTTTACACGCAATCGCGACCTTTCTCGATAGCTTGCGTCGTACTCAATACCGAGTTTCACTAAACAACAATATACTATTAAAACTAGCCGTTATGAATAGTAATAACCACTTTTTGAAATTTTATAAATTTTATTTTTCAAAATGGACTTCATTTTTGGACTCAGAATATTGAAATTAGCCTAGGGTCAAATTTTGGTATTTTTCTAAAAACTTTCAATTTTTGATGAATAGTGAAACCACTAAGTGGTAGGTTAAAAAACTGAATTTTGCATAAAACTAAATTTTACCTCTTATGTGAATGGAATTTCAAAAATCCGAGAGACACGGTTAATATCAAGGACTAAAATGTGGTTCAATGAGATGAAAATAATTTTTTGGTGAATAGTATCTTTTTACTTTTATTACCGTGGTTAATAGTAAATAGGGTAACTAAGGGTAAATATGATATTAATATTATCCTAACACATGTATTAATTATATTGTACAAGTGTAATTCGACCAAAAACAAACTTAGGAATAAAATATGACCATTTAGGCCCACTTGGATTAGATTAGGACATTTATTATTAATTTATTTAAAGAAGGGTTAAAATAGTTAAAATCAATGTTTAATAAGTAAATTATTTTTAATATGGGGTTATTCATAAGATACATTCGATTGTAAATATTCATTAGAAAGCTAAAAATATTTCCTACATGATGGTATTTTATTTGTAATTTTTAGACATCAAATAATTTAATTTATTTTTGACACAATGATGATGCAGTAATTATCTTATTAATGAAATATTGACATAATTGATAATATAAATACCAAAATAAATAAAATTTGAGACTTTTTATGAATTATACTAATTTTCTAGGGTACTATGATATATTAATGTTGATTTAAGAAACTTGGTTCGAACATATAATTCTGTTATGACTTTCACAAAAATCATATATCAAATAGTGTCAAAATTTAGACAAAATAGTTTTTAAATCAATAATTATATTATTAATTGTTATTGTATTCATAAAAATCTAAGGTTCGGCCAAATGACTTAGATAAGGATATATATATTAATAATAAACAATTTGGGGTTCGTTTGGCATGTTATAGTAAGTGTATTAACCATATAGTGAAAGAAAACAAAAAGACATGGTAAAAGTTAAATTATTTAACTTAGAGTTAAATTTAATTGATAAGGTTAAAATAATACCCTAAACTTGTCTAAATCCTATTGGATGATAGGATTTCGACCCATCCCCACTTTAGCTTCGAAATAAGACCCTTTGGAACCATTATAAACCGATTTTGACTTTAATATAAAATAATATTTTGAGATATTCCTAAGGTGCCCCTCTCCTCCCTTATAAAAGGGCACCTCCTCCCCCTCCTCTTCACACCAATTTGAGCACTCAAGCTCGGCCAACCCCTGACATTTTCTCCTCTCCACTTCCCTAGAATAATCCTAGAGGTCCTGGTCTTCTCCAAAGACCAATCATAGTTCCTTAAGTGGAGGATTCCAAGAGGCGTTCCAAAGAAGAGGTAATATCCATTACCGATCTTTTCAATTTCTTTCTTCTTCAACTTCTTCTTCTTTAGTTGTTTCATGATAAAGTAATATCATCAGTATTACTTACATACTGATATGTTATTATAAACATGAAACAACCCTAATTTACCTTCTATCCATCCTACGGAAAAATGAAATCACCGCGCGTGCGTACGTACGGAATACCGTCTCCACGCCGTGGTGTAATCTATTTTCCACCATCACCTTACAAGGATGGGTATAATGGTGTAATGAGTAACTATATATGATTATTATGAAGTAATATTGATACTGAAATAATATATATATACTCCAATACAATTCCACGATCATAGGAACGATATCATCACTCGTGCATACGTACGGAATACCGTCTCCACGATGTGATGCGACTCGTTCTACATGATCTTCATTTCATAATGATTATATAAATGAATTGAATGAATGAATATGGTATATACTACACTAATACCATTCTGGAAATGAATTATCTATAACCTAAAGATAAGAATACGAATTTATTCGACAAAACACGCATAAGAACAAAAAGTTATAATGACCCGAGTAACAAGTAACAATAAAATATTACTAACAAGAAGCTAATAATATGACCATATATGATATCATATCAATATGTATGATTCTGGAATAAGTCAATAACATTATTTAAACCATTATACAGGAGCTTCGGACACGAACAAAGAAAATCAGACCTAAGGTAAGGGAAATATCACAATCTCATTTTTATCCGAGATTGTTTATTCGTATGTATTTACTGGGGTGTATTTTATCATCCACATCCATGTTTCATCAATATGTAATATTATTTCCATCCACCTACAATTTTTTAAATCCATTTTTACCCTTCGGTGAGTTTTTAGTAATATCTATGAAAGGAATCTTTTGTCGTACGAGGTACTTTTTGACTTTTCCGACAAAAGTACGAAGAATGTTTTTTTTAACTTATACGGCATGAATGGATTTTTAAAACATTATTTCCAGGAACCTTCCTTTACAAGTTTTCAAGTTTATTTTTAATCAACTTCTTTTATTTTAAAGTCATATGACATGTTATGAAAGGAAAAATGTTTTTGAAGTAGAAAGGATATTTTCCTCAAGAATGGAGTTCAAGTGTTTTATCAAAATTATTTTCCATCTAAGATAATAAAGGGTTCTGTTTTTATCCCTATTATTACATTGATTTGATCATGTTGTGATGGAATTATTTTTATGAATTCCTTTATCTTATATGAATTGATTTTTGATGTCATGATGTTTCAAGAATCCCATTTTTGTTACATGTGTTATGCGATGATGTATGATTATGTGGCACACATAAGAAAGGATTCATTATAAGATGGGTGGGACCTATATCTCACTCCAATGCATTGGGTAAAGATTTTATATCTCATGAGATAGACATGGCTGGAACGGAAGGTTATTTTGGTTCAGTGATACAGGACTGAAATGAGGAGTGAACTCGGTTCAGAAAGGGACTTTGTCCACTAAGATAGTCTTGGCAATGAGTCATGACTAACAAGAAATGATTTTCCATGATTATGTGTGCATGCCACAAAGTTTCAAGTTTTATGTTATGATTATGGGGATCTCATTTTCACTTCTATGATTTATTCCATGTTAAGATATTATGATCTCTTTTGCAGGTTTTGATTTTCAAAAAGATATGATATGATTTTTATTTCCTTTATTTTCCTTGCTGAGCATTTGAGCTCACCCTTTTATGTTTTCTTTTCCCCAGGTCAGGAAGATGGATATTAAGTAGAATATACTAAAAGGGACCCTAGATATGATGAAATAAATGGGAGACACTGTAAGAAGATTTATGAACCAGTTGTTTATGTTTCCCAGTTTCTAAAGACACTATAACTATACGGTCCTTTGTGGTTTTGTCATATGTTGTAATAAATGTGCTTCAATTTTGAAGTATTAACAATTTATGTAAAGTATGGGTCGTTATAGTTGGTGTCAGAGAAAAGGTATAGTCAACCTTTGAAAACTAGGATCTGAAATCCTTAGTAAGAACCCTAAGGATAAGTCTAAGCATAGAACACAATCTTAGTGTTTTAGAAATGTCCTTGAATAACCTAGGATAAGACCTTAAGCATGAAAATTGTATTCTTGAATTATGTGGTTTTCCTATTATAATTAGTGTTGCTCACACTATTCTTCTTGGTTTTAGTCAATGGCTGGAACCCGAAGGAACCGTGTTAATGTGGAATGCGATGGGAAATGCAATGATTGTCCCCCTGAGCAACCAAACGATATGGGAGCTGGAATGAAAAATCTTGTAGCCATGCTCACACAACTTTCTCAAGCTATGAATCATGCAGGACTTCCAAACGAGCAAAGGAAGGAGCAACATTCTGTTGAATCCTTCATGAGGCAGCGTCCACCTTCTTTCAGTGGGTCTACTGATCCATTAGTTGCTGAACAATGGATTAGTACTACTGAAAAGATATTTTCAGTTCTTCAATGTTCTGAACATGATAAAGTCATCCTAGCAGTGTATCGTTTGGAAGGAGATGCTGATCAATGGTGGAATCTTATTAAGAATACGAGGCAAAGGGATGAAATTGAGTCTATGGAATGGGACGAGTTCAAGAACTTATTTTTCAATAAGTACTTCCCTCGTATTCTCCGAACAAAGATGGAGAAAGAGTTCCTTGAACTGAAGCAAAGGGATGATGAATCTGTTAGTACCTATGAAGCAAATTTTACAAGACTTGCAAGGTACGCTTCTGGTATTATTATCCAACCTGAGAGTAAGATCGATCGATTCTTTAGTGGCTTAAAACCAAGTCTTCGAATGGCATTAGCCATAAGGGACTTCAATAGCTATGAGGAAATCGTTCGATGTACTCTCAAAGTCGAGATGGAGATTGGAGTAACCCATCAGTCGCATGGGTTTGATAAGAAGAGGAAGATGGAATTCAAAGGAAACTCTAAAGAGCACACTGAAAAGAAGATGAACTTTCCCTTATGCTCAAAGTGTGGAAAGAAACATGGAGGGAGTTGTCTTAAAGGGACAAGTAAATGTTTTAAATGTGGAAAAGAAGGTCATCGGGCATTTGAATGCCGTGATAATGGGAAGAAGATGTCTAATGACGCAAACAAAGGAAGGGATACACAGAATGAACCTACTACACTTAAATGTTTCAAGTGCAAGGAGATGGGGCATTATGCCAATCAATGCCCAAATCCAAGGGTTGATGATGATGGTCGACGTCAACAAACTCTTAAGGCTAAAGACAAAGGAAAGTCACATGCAATTTCTATCAGCGATGTGGAGTACGATAATGATGTGGTGAAAGGTACACTTACCATCCACTCTAAAGTATCAAATGTTTTATTTGATTCTAGATCCACCCACTCTTTTATTTCAGAAGACTTTTCTAAGGGTATCACCGTATTACCTCAACAATTAGATGTTGAGTTAGCTATGACAACACCTAATGGCACAACAGTCGCATCAGAAGTTTATAATTCTTCTCCGATCGAAGTTTGTGGGAAAGTGCTTCCTGCAAATCTTGTGATCCTTCCTTTAGTGGAATTTGATGTGATTCTTGGCATGGATTGGCTTTCTCTACATGGAGCACATATCATTTTCCAAAGAAGGGAAGTCACATTTCATATTCCAGATCAATCTACGATCGTCTATCAATGCAAGGATGAACATAACCTTCCAGTGGAAATTTCTTCCATCTTATGGGTATTGATTCCACTAAATGAAGGTTATTTATCTCAAATAGTTGGTGAGAAACAAATGATTAAGAATATGCCCATTGTACGGGAGTTTTATGATGTCTTTCCGGAGGAATTACCGGGTCTTCCACCAAATCGTGAAGTTGAGTTTTCAATAGAACTCGTACCGGGTGCTTTGCCTATATCAAAGACACCTTATAGAATGGCCCCAATTGAGTTGCAGGAATTGAAGAAGCAACTCCAAGAGAATCTTGATAAGGGATTCATACGCCCTAGTGCGTCACCTTGGGGAGAACCTGTTCTATTTGTTAAGAAGAAAGATGGATCAATGAGACTCTGTATTGATTATTGAGAACTTAACAAGATCACTATCAAGAACAAATATCCTCTCCCACGTATTGATGACTTATTTGACCAACTACGCGGAGCTCAATAATTTTCCATGATTGATCTTCGTTCAGGGTATCATCAATTAAGGGTCAAAAGGGAGGATATACCAAAGACGGCTTTCCGTACAAGGTATGGACACTATGAATTTATAGTGATGCCATTTGGTCTTACTAATGCCCCTGCTATCTTCATGGATCAAATGAATAGAGTCTTTAGAGACTATCTTGATCAATTTGTGGTAGTCTTTATAGACGATATTCTTGTCTATTCAAAGAGCAAGGAAGAGCATGAAGATCACTTGAGAATTATATTGAAGACCCTGAGAAAGGTGAAGCTTTATTCCAAATTTACCAAGTGTGAATTTTGGCTTCAAAAAGTTGCATTTTTGGGTCACATAATCTCAAAAGAGGGGATATCTGTGGATCCAGCAAAAACAGAGGTTATCGAAAGATGGTCGAGACCAACAACAGTAACTGAGATCCGAAGTTTTCTTGGTTTGGCAGGATATTATCGACGTTTTGTAAAGGATTTTTAACGATTATCTAATCCACTCACCAAGTTGACTCGGAAAGGAGTTAAGTTTGTCTGGACAGAGGAATGTGAAGAGAATTTCAAGGAGTTGAAAAGAAGGTTATCCAGTGCACATGTGCTCACACTACCTTGTAGTGGAGAAAGGTTTGTGATCTACAGTGATGCATCCAAGAAGGGATTGGGGTGTGTTCTTATGCAAAATGATATGGTGATAGCTTATGCCTCACGACAGTTGAAAATCCATGAGCAAAATTACCCAACACATGATTTGGAGTTGGCTGTGGTAATATTTGCATTAAAGATTTGGAGGCATTACGTTTATGGTGAAAGGTGTGATATTTATACTGATCATAAAAGTTTGAAGTATATTTTCACACAAAAGGAGTTGAATATGCGTCAAAGAAGATGGTTGGAGCTGATTAAGGATTATGACTGCTCAATCCATTACCACCCTGGGAAAGCAAACAAGGTGGCAGATGTATTAAGTCGACAAGACCATGCTATTTTATCCATGATGAGGATCACAAAGGATCCAATATTTATGGATTTACAAAGGATGGATCTTGGAATTATAATGGAAGGGGAAAAATCTTATCTTTCTCAAATTAATGTTCAACCATCTATACATGTGAAGATTAAAGAGGCACAGAAAGAAGATGTCGAGTTACAAAAGAAGGTGAGAAATGTTCCTGAATTCAACCTTGATTGTGATGGGATAATAATGTTCAGGAATCGGGTTTGTGTTCCTTCCATCCCCGAATTAAAGAAGGAGCTGCTGGATGAGGCTCATAGTTCTTCATTATCTATTCATCCTGGAAGCACGAAGATGTATAGGGACCTGAAAGAGTACTTCTGGTGGGATGGCATGAAAAGAGATGTTGCTGAATATGTCTCTCGATGCTTGGTTTGTCAACAAGTTAAAGCTGAGAGACAGAAGTCTAAGGGGATGTTACAAACATTACCCATACCCGAATGGAAATGGGAAAACATCACTATGGACTTTGTCACAGGACTTCCTAAAACATCCAAAGGCAATAATGCTATCTGGGTCATAGTTGATCGTCTTACAAAGTCTGCACACTTCATTCCTATTAGAGAGGATTTCTCCCTAGATCATCTTGCCAAGATATATGTAAAGGAAGTGGTAATATTGCATGGAGTACCACTTTCTATTATATTTGATCGAGATCCGAGATTTACCTCGAAGTTCTGGTGAAGTCTTCAGCATACTCTGGATACAGAGTTGAGTTTCAGCACTGCTTATCATCCCCAGACAGATGGTCAATCTGAGAGAACAATTCAAACCCTAGAAGATATGTTGAGAGCTTTCTCTATGGATTTCAAAGGAGGTTGGGATCAACACCTACCTTTGGTGGAATTTTCTTATAATAATAGCTTTCACTCCAGTATTCAGATGGCTCCTTATGAAGCTTTCTATGGAAAGAAATACAGGACTCCAACTTGCTGGGATGAAGTTGGGGAAAGAAAGCTGTTAGGACCTGATCTCGTTGATGAAATGGCAGAAAAGGTCAGATCTATTCAACAACACATAAGAGCAGCTCAGAGTCGACAGAAAAGTTATGCCGACAACCGAAGAAAAGACCTAGAGTTTGAAGTGGGTGATAAAGTGTTCTTACGAATATCTCCCTGGAAGAGGGTTATGAGATTTGGAAAGAAGGGGAAGTTGAGCCCTAGATATATCGGTCCTTTCGAAATACTGGATCGTGTTGGGAAGGTATCTTACCGATTGGCGCTTCCACCGAATCTCTCTCAAGTTCACGATGTGTTCCATGTATCTCTCCTGAGAAAGTACATACCAGATCCTTCACATGTACTCAGCTCAGAAGTTGTACCGCTGGAGCAAGATCTTTCTTATGAAGAAAAACCGATAGAGATTCTGGATCGTAGCGAAAAAGTCCTACAAAACAAGACCACTCGCTTGGTGAAAGTTTTATGGAGGAACCACCAACTTGAAGAAGCTACATGGGAGCTTGAGGATATGATGAGGGAGAAGTATCCTCATCTGTTTGTTACAAAGTGACGAATTTCGAGGGCGAAATTCTTTTTTAAGGGGGGTAGAATGTAACACCCGAGACTTTTATGTTATATAAATCATCAAAGGAATCTTTTTCTACACAACACTTGCTTGGCTTGCTTTACACGCAATCGCGACTTTTCTCGATAGCTTGCATCGTACGCAATACCGAGTTTCAGTAAACAACAATATACTATTAAAATTAGCCGTTATGAATAGTAATAACCACTTTTTGAAATTTTATAAATTTTATTTTTCAAAATGGACTTCATTTTTGGACTCAGAATATCGAAATTAGCCTAGGGTGAAATTTTGGTATTTTTCTGAAAACTTTCAATTTTTGATGAATAGTGAAACCACTAAGTGGTAGGTTAAAAAACTGAATTTTGCATAAAACATAATTTTACCGCTTCTGTGAATGGAATTTCGAAAATCCGAGAGCCACGGTTAATATCAGGGACTAAAATGTGGTTCAATGAGATGAAAATAATTTTTTGGTGAATAGTAACTTTTTACTTTTTTTACCGCGGTTAATAGTAAATAGGGTAACTAAGGGTAAATATGATATTAATATTACCCTCACACATGTCCTAATTCTATTGGACAAGTGTAATTAGACCAAAAACAAACTTAGGAATAAAATATGACCATTTAGGCCCACATGGATAAGATTAGGACATTTATTATTAATTTATTTAAAGAAGGGTTAAAATAGTTAAAATCAACGTTTAATAAGTAAATCATTTTTAATATGGGGTTATACATAAGATAAATTCGATTGTAAATATTCATTAGAAAGATAAAAAGATTTCCTACATGATGGTATTTTATTTGTAATTTTTAGACATCAAATAATTTAATTTATTTATGACACAATGATGATGCAGTAATTATCTTATTAATGAAATATTGACATAATTGATAATATAAATACCACAATAAATGTAATTTGAGACTTTTTATGAATTAAACTAATTTTCTAGGGTACTATGATATATTAATTTTGATTTAATCAACTTGGTTCGAACATATAATTCTGTTATGACTTTCACAAAAATCATATATCAAATACTGTCAAAATTTACACAAAATAGTTTTTAAATCAAATATTATATTATTAATTGTTATTTTATTCCTAAAAATCTAAGGTTCGGCCTAATGACTTAGATAAGGATATATATATTAATAATAAACAATTTGGGGTTCGTTTAGCATGTTATAGTAAGTTTATTAACCATATAGTGAAAGAAAACAAAAAGACATGGTAAAAGCTAAATTATTTAACTTAGAGTTAAATCTAATTGATAAGGTTAAAATAATACCAAAAACTTGTCTAAATCCTATTGGTTGATAGGATTTCGACCCATCCCCACTTTAGCTTCGAAATAAGACCCTTTGGAACCATTATAAACCGATTTTTACTTTAATATAAAATAATATTTTGAGATATTTCTAAGGTGCCCCTCTCCTCCCATATAAAAGGGCACCTCCTCCCCCTCCTCTTCACACCAATTTGAGCACTCAAGCTCGGCCAACCCCTGCCATTTTCTCCTCTCCACTTCCCTAGAATAATCCTAGAGGTCATGGTCTTCTCCAAAGACCAATCTTAGTTCTTTAAGTGGAGGATTCAAAGAGGCGTTCCAAAGAAGAGGTAATATCCATTACTGATCTTTTCAATTTCTTTCTTCTTCAACTTCTTCTTCTTTAGTTGTTTCATGATAAAGTAATAACATCAGTATTACTTACATACTGATATGTTATTATAAACATGAAACAACCCTAATTCACCTTCTATCCATCCTACAGAAAAATGAAATCACCGTGCGTGCGTACGTACGGAATACCGTCTCCACGCCGTGGTGTAATCTATTTTCCACCATCACCTTACAAGGATGGGTATAATGGTGTAATGAGTAACTATATATGATTATTATGAAGTAATATTGATACTTAAATAATATATATATACTCCAATATAATTCCACGATCATAGGAATGATATCATCACTCGTGCGTACGTACGGAATACCGTCTCCACGATGTGATGCGACTCGTTCTACATGATCTTCATTTCATAATGATTATATAAATGAATTGAATGAATTAATATGGTATATACTACACTAATACCATTCTGGAAATGAATTATCTATAACCTAAAGATAAGAATAAGAATTTATTCGACAAAACACGCATAAGAACAAAAAGTTATAAAGACCCGAGTAACAAGTAACAATGAAATATTACTAACAAGAAGCTAATAATATGACCATATATGATATCATATAAATATGTATGATTCTGGAATAAGTCAATAACATTATTTAAACCATTATACAGGAGCTTCGGACACGAACAAGGAAAATCGGACCTAAGGTAAGGGAAATATCACAATCTCATTTTTATCCGAGATTGTTTATTCGTAAGTATTTACTGGGGTGTATTTTATCATCCACATCCATGTTTCATCAATATGTAATATTATTTCCATCCACCTACAATTGTTTAAATCCATTTTTACCCTTCGGTGAGTTTTTAGTAATATCTATGAAAGGAATCTTTTGTCGTACGAGGTACTTTTTGACTTTTCCGACAAAAGTACGAAGAATGTTTTTTTTAACTTATACGGCATGAATGGATTTTTAAAACATTATTTCCAAGAAGCTTCCTTTACAAGTTTTCAAGTTTATTTTTAATCAACTTCTTTTATTTTAAAGTCATATGACATGTTATGAAAGGAAAAATGTTTTTGAAGTAGAAAGGATATTTTCCTCAAGAATGGAGTTCAAGTGTTTTATCAAAATTATTTTCCATCTAAGATAATAAAGGGTTCTGTTTTTATCCCTATTATTACATTGATTTGATAATGTTGTGATGGAATTATTTTTATGAATTCCTTTATCTTATATGAATTGATTTTTTATGTCATGATGTTTCAAGAATCCCATTTTTGTTACATGTGTTATGCGATGATGTATGATTATGTGACACACATAAGAAAGGATTCATTATAAGATGGGTAGGACCTATATCTCCCTCCAATGCATTGGGTAAAGATTTTATATCTCATGAGATAGACATGGCTGGAACGGAAGGATATTTCGGTTCAGTGATACATGACTGAAACGAGGAGTGAACTCGGTTCAGAAAGGGACTTTGTCCACTAAGATAGTCTTGGAAATGAGTCATGACTAACAAGAAATGATTTTCCATGATTATGTGTGCATGCCACAAAGTTTCAAGTTTTATGTTATGATTATGGGGATCTCATTTTCACTTCTATGATTTATTCCATGTTAAGATATTATGATCTCTTTTGCAGGTTTTGATTTTCAAAAAGATATGATATGATTTTTATTTCCTTTATTTTCCTTGCTGAGCATTTGAGCTCACCCTTTTATGTTTTCTTTTCCCCAGGTCAGGAAGATGGATATTAAGTAGAATATGCTAAAAGGGACCCTAGATATGATGAAATAAATGGGAGACACTGTAGAAGATTTATGAACCAGTTGTTTATGTTTCCCAGTTTCTAAAGACACTATACCTATACGGTCCTTTGTGGTTTTGTCATATGTTGTAATAAGTGTGCTTCAATTTTGAAGTATTAACAATGTATGTAAAGTATGGTTCGTTATAATTTTTCTAGTGAAAACATTCTATAAATAGTAAAAATATGTAGATTTTTTATTAAATCATTTGGAAATTTATAAAAACCTTTTTTTTAAAATATTTTGAAAAAAATTGGTTTGGACGAAAATGATGTTTTGAGTATTTATTGAAATGAAGTTAGAATTTCTGATGAAAATTTACCAATAATTTGACGTATCAAAGAGTGGGAAAATGGTACTAATAATTGATAATATCATTAGATTACATGTTCTAATAATTTGATATGGGTTTTTATATAATGACATAATAATAAAAAATAATTTTTAGAATGAAATTGTTAAATAAACACATATAATGATGTTAATATTGTTGTGAGGATTAATTAATGAATTTATTATTGTATAAATTGTAAATACCCATAAAATACTAGAAATATATCATAAACCATTCAAATCCAATTTCCAACATAATAATAGAATAACATAATATATGAAGTATAATTTTAATCGAATAAATTGATTTTGAGTTATGAAATCCCATACCCCTAGCTTCATTTTGACTTAATGTGTTTTAGCATCATGTATAATAGTTTATAAAATCTTTTTAATATATACCATTAAAAAATTAATATTTATAATATAATGCTGGATCCTTTTATAATATTTTATTATCATTTAGTTATAAAATAATTTGATATCTTTATTATTTTGGTTGATAATCACCTTTTTTTCTAATTATTTCATTATCACGAATGTTCTAGTTTGTAAGCACATCATGTTGTTACATCATCTCCATAAAAATAATCATCATATGAATATATTATTTATACATTATTTATAATTTTATGACCATTCCTAAAAGATTGTTTTCAAAAATGATGTATTCTATGATCATGGAAATGGTAGATCGTACATACGCATGAGTAATATTTTCATTTTTTGTTTTTAATTTGTATAAGAGGCAATTAATATTTTTATTTTGATGTATTTTTTATAAAATAAAGTATAAAATATTATTTCATGAAATATATATATATATATATATATATATATATTCCCTCTATTATGGTGATGAAAAGAGAATCGCATCACATTGTGAAGGCCGTAGACCACACATACACGAATGATGTTATCTTTTTCCAATGTAAGAATGATAATAGTATATTATATTTTTATAATGATAAAAATTTTATGTATATAATATTTATATAAATTATATCACATTTTTCATTAATTTTTTCTATTATTTCTATGTAATGTTTTATCAGATGAAATCACATTACCTATCTAGAAAGTTGTCCGGAAAAAACACGTAAGATGTTTTCATATACCTTATAGAATGGAAAGTGAAAAAAGTTTATATGATAAACAGACAATAGTTGTATAATTATGTGATAAATTACAGATATATAGTATATATCCCACATCATATTAAACTTTTACTGGTGCTAATTGGAGTGATAATTCCATCAGTTCCCAATGTTGTAATCCGATGTACGCACAAAAGATGATTTCATAAACCTTTTGATGGGTGAGGGGGTTGTTGTAGGTCATTGCCTAAACATTACAACATATACATATTTTAAATAAAATTATGTATCATAACAACATTACATAATAATTATATAAGGGTATATATGAGTAGATAATATGAAAACACTCGTTGAATAAGTTTGCCTCTTCTTCCAGTATCCTCTATTTTATATCACTAATATCCTTCCTAAGATTGTTTTATCCCCAAACTATGGAATATAGAATGATATAATGCATATAGAGATTTGAATTGTTTTGGTATATGATGATAAATGTGGTTTTATGGTGTAAAAAATATTAGAGAGGTGTGCCCTTTTATAAGTGAGGTGAGTGCCACACTTGTAATTTTTTTAAAAGAAAATAGAGTATCCATGATTTTCACATTCCATAAATATCCAAAATGAAGATTTATAGTTAATTATAGATCATATGTTTGAAATATGTCAAAAAGTAAATTTTTTTTTAATGATTTTAGGTTAACATAAAAAATAATATTCTAGTTTGACTTCTTAAAACGTCCATTTTAACATAATTATGGTAAATAATTATTACTTTTTCTGTATTAAATTTACTTAAAAATTTCTATTTATATTATTACATAATAAAAATTATGAATAATGATAATAGTTAATCGATTTCTAATAATTTCTTTCCTATCTTTCAGAAATACTAATTTAAAATTAATCTTGTAGATGCGACGTGAATGTGGGTTTTGAGGGAGAAAATTTTCAAAGGTTTAAAATTTATTTCAATCAAAAAATAATATAAAAATTATTATTATGAAATAAATTATACTAATATATATATATATATATATATAATTTGAATAATATTACTCTATTATTATTAAAAAAATAAATTTTAGTTTTCCAAAAAAATATGATAGTGTTAAAATTTTATTTTAAATCATATTTTGACATAACAACTATACCATATAATATAAATCATATATATTTTACAAAACTTGTATTTTTATATTAAATTAAACATATATTCTTATAATCAATAGATAACTAAAAATTTAATAATTTAGTTATTACTATTCATACCCTCGAATTCAATATTGTGGCTATAATAGTATAATATGTCCTGATTCATTTAGACTAGGGGTTGCATATTCCAGAAGTCATCGAATAGATTAAATACGATGAAATATATTTCATCATTTTTTTATGTTCATTTATTCATGTTTCCAAAGATATTGAATAGAGTGTTATTATATTTTAATTATTGTATATTTTAATCTCCCCATATTATATAGACTTCTTCATCTCAATTCAAATATGATCTTGGTAATAAAGTGTTTGATATGTGAAAATTCTTTTATTGAAAACCTGCATCATAAAGGGAGTTACTAAAACATATTCCTATCAAGAGATAAAGTTATGTAAGAAGGTCATATGGAATTAAAAAAAATTAGGTTTCCATGTATACATAAATTGGTGGAATGTGAATATATGAAAATGGAATAAAAATAGAATTTATTATAAATATTGATTGAGTTCTATTGATAATCTATGAAAATACTTGGATGGTAAAGTGAAAAATGGAAATTCCATAAAATGGAGGAGAAAATATATGGAAAATTTCATAATTTGGAAAGGCTCAAATAGTGGTTCTCCCAATGTATCCAAATTCACTAGTGGAATGAAAGTACTTTCATGGGCCGCCACATTCCCATACAATCTCCTTTTTCCCATAGTTCTATATTTTCCTATTAATAGTCCCTTGTGGCCATCATTTGTATAGATAAATTTCGTTAAAGGTTGATTACTTCTCTGATAACCCTAGTGCTTCAATATAGTCTTCTGAAACCTACAATGTGGTTTCCAAAAAACTAAAGAGAGGACATTATAAGAGGATAGTGATACATAATAACTTCTAGTGTTATAAAAAAAATAGAATTTCACAGATAGTTCTCCAAACCCCCTAATTTATGACCAATTTTTCAATTTACCTTCCTAAAAGAGGAATTTTTGAATATCACTTCTAGGAAAACCCTTGAATACCATTGAAGGATTGATACATGTCTTTCCACACTGTATTATTCCCGGTTTTTGTCACATATGGTGAAACCAATTATCCCAAGTCAACATAGTCTTTAACCCTTTCTGTGGTTCACTTTTAGTGCATCCCATCTTGGTTCACCTAATTATCTAAGCATTGGCTGGCCTTTCATGAAACCTCATTCAATTCCATTCTTGGAAGATATTTTCGTTCATTATATCCCTTGAATGAAATTGATCGTTTTGAAACATTCTCCAAGACCCCATGATTTACGAAAACATAATGATTCACACATCATCATGTCTCATATTTGGGTGATTATTTATTCGGTCATAGGATTCAAAATCTTGTTATACAAGAGGGTAAGGATCCATGTGGTGTCCATTGGATTGTATATCTATATAAAAATGGACCCTTACACTAGGGACAATGTTGAATTGTACATGATATCATAATTTATGGATATGACTCTTTCCTTCCCTTATAATCTTTGAGACCCAGAGCCTACGGTCCCTGATAGGGATGTTGAAGATGACACATTATTTTTTCCATTGAAAACGGAGAAGTCTCCATACATAATAAGGACCAATCAATGGAAATCCTTCCTTGTGTAATGAAATATTCATTAATGTAGGAGGTTTAAATCGTGATCCTCTCTACATCATTCAATGTATTCCTTTCCTTAAATAGGACCCTCATTCATTATAAATAGAAGATAGGGAAGTATCAAAGCTCTATCCTCCTCCATTATAGCCCATGACTCTTCCATCATCAACGGAAGGAAAAATTTTTGTCGTTTGAATCTATCACATCCTTTTGTTTATCACACTGAGAATGAAACATTTTGTATTAGTGGTTTTTAATGATAAAAACATCGACAAAATCCAAATGAAGAATGAATTATGATAAATTTTATTCCCACCATAACTGGGATACATAAGAAGCCTTCTCCTAAAGTCTGATCTCAATAAATATCATCCTTGGTAGTCCAACATTAATTTCCTTAATCCATTCATTATAAATAATAGTATTCTGTAAATTAATCCACCATAAATTCCGATCTGTTAAGACAACTCTCGTGGACACTGTAATAAGTGCATCATATTTAGATTTAATCCCCAATTTAATCCTCTAAAAAGACCATACACCTCTACGATATTTACTAAAATACATTGGATTTCATTAAAATTGAAATAAAATACGTATGAAACCTCTCAAAGGATGAAACCCACCTCAAAAAATAAACCCTATTTTCTCTAGGCCACATTCTCAGCATAGTCTAGTTAAACATATATTCTCACATCCCTTCAAAATTCCTTGGGCAGTATCATCATAAGTCCTACACCAAGATTTGACAAGACACATTTCGCATATATGTCTTTACAACATGACAATATACTATATGGTAGGATCCTTATCATACTACCATAAATGGTATTATGTGTCCAAATAACTGGCACATAACATCGTGGGTTCTGATTCCCTTCACAAGAATATGTTGCTAGACCATCTATGGCTACAATCCCAGTATCAAATCATCTTCTGTCTCCCTGGATGATAATAAAATTTAGAGTAACAATTGTCTAACTTGATGACAACAATCTCCAGAGTAAAATTCTATCTCTTGGGATGATGATAAATTTGATAGTTACATTTTTTTACCTGGATGAGAATTAAATCTATAGTTCCCCACTAAGTGGCTTAAAAACTAGAATCTTTTTTATAATTACCAATTAATATTCTTGTAGTATATATGGTGATACAATTAATGGAGAACCACATATTCCCACAAATATATCCATTTATTAAGAACCTAAATACACATGGGTGATTTTAAATTCGACACAAGATAATAATTTATTGATAATATTGGGACAAATCACCTCATAATTGGGAATTAATGTAAGATTCATGAACATATATTAAATCTATATGAGATTCCAAATGTAATAAATAATTCCCCCCAAAAGGGAATGACGGGCTTGACCTCCCCTCCCCTGGACCAATGCGAGTTCAAGTGTATCATTGATTAACATTTATAAGAAATTCATAACATTGGAAAGAAACATCCATTGGATACCAAATAATTGGGTGTTTCTAGTTCTATAAAAATTCCATTGAAAACTATTTTGAAATACTGGTTTCTAACCATAGCACATGTTCTATGGGAAACCAATAAATAGTGAACCCAACGTGAAGCATTAACCATGTTTTTTGTTTTACCCATCTGTCAGGCCTCTATCAGTCGATAAAAGTTGTCCCGAAAAGGTAATAAATCATGAAATCATTCAAAAAAATGTTCTTATTTTTTAAATTCATTGTTTTTATTTGACATATATACATACTCTTCCTTCAAATAACTCCCTTCATTCCATAGATTCCATTCAATTTTTCACTCATGAATTCCCCAACAGCTGCATATGACAGATATTCATCTGCTCAAAGGACACCTTCAACAACTTAGCATCTTTAGTAATGGTTATCTAATAAACAGGTTCGAGACTAAAATAGAAAATGTACCATTCCAATCATTATGTCTACCTGACCCACCCTCTAGATCTAGAAAAATCCACAATCGTTCGGTTAGTGAAGACCAATAATCTAGAATTAGATGGATCCAATCACCGTCTTCAAACATTTTTGGAGCCCATCCCCAAAACTCATTAAAAAATACATCCCATATTCCAGGGAGGTCGAATATGAGGCCACCAATGACATTTTCTCGAAGACATAGGGGTCCTTCCCATGGGATCCGGCCAGAAATCGATTCCACCGGATCCACACAATAGTAATCCCTCAAAATGACCAAGGTGTTTCCTTCAGATGTCTATCCCAAGCCCTTATGTTCTACGCATGCAAGATGGCCCACCATGGATGAAAAATGGCTAGCAGGGAGAAGGATCCAACAATTTCCTCTCTAGAGATTCCTATAACACTAGTTTGGTGGAAAAAGAGTGACCAAAATAATAAACCCATCAACCTTCCTTCCATCGACCAGTAGACTCATCTAGCTGTGGACAACAAATCTCGTCTTGAAAATATGGTGTCTTACAATGAGTAGGAACATAGACATGCTGTTAATAATCAAAAATTTTAACCAAATCATCTGGAATCATTCAATGAATCCCTCCAACCCAATTCAGTGGCAACTCTCAAGAAGAAAAGTAAACCTTCATGCCCACATCAAGCCTTCAAGCGGCCTTGTTTAGTATCACCTAGATAAGTTAGATGAAAAAATACATTGAAAAGTAGATGGAAGACTCAACTCCCTACACCAATACATGAGTAAAACCATTTCCATATAGAATTAAAATTAGGATATGAGTGGGGACACACACATACTACAAATAACGATTGGATGTTTATGCCTTCTCTGGCTGTTAATGTCACCAATCACATTTAGATAATGATGAAAGATAAGACATATATTCCAACTTATATCCTAGAGAAATTCCATGATATCATTTCAGTGAAAACAATAGTACCTAAAGGATATAATCAAAACATTTTCCCCACAATAAGGGTGGATCATCAACATTCCACCCCAGACTATGTCAATACCTCCGTTCCCGTCTAAGAGGGTTATGGGGAACACCTTCCCATATCATACAGAAAACCATATTGGGAACAAACACCCATTCCAATTGGATATAGTCAACCTATTATGACATCCACTCCATATCATTCATATACATCTTCCCTTAATAACCAATTTTCATAATAATTTTCCCAATCAACTATTCACAAGGTGTAAAAAAAGTCATATGAAATATAGTTGGAAAATCAATCATGTGTTTCTGATTAGGATCAACTAAATTATGTAGTTCAGAATACACATAGACCTTAAACTTGTTCATGTAATGATTCTACCCACCCATTAAAAAATTATTTTAGAAGTAGTAGTAACTCTGAATTTCCTTATAGGCCACTTCCTAGTGAAGGCTTACTATGGGACAATTCGTTCAATATAGGGAACCTATCACTAGATGAGATCCATGAAAACCCACTATGTGGTAATAAGTCCAAATAGATAGTGGGTACAACCCTTTCTATAATCCACCATGATCATCCTCTCCATGATGGAATTTAATATAAAATTTCTCTGGATAGTCATTATATCATTCTCAAGAGAATTCACCAATTGACAATGTAGTGATGAAAAATCCATCTTATTACGAGGCACTTGAAAAGTCGAGGCAAGTCATGTCTGATACATTTTACCTAGCATGTAAAATTCTTTCTCAACGAGATTATAGCTCATGGAAAATATCATTATTGAAACCATCCATGGTCCATTAATCTTCTGAGGTAATAGAGGAACTCCCTACAAATGTTGCAGATTTGTGTAACGTGGTTGAAAAATGCCAAATTGGGTCCAATTAGGTAGAGAAAAATCTAGGAAAATATAATAAGGATATGTTGAAATTGTGTAAAAAAGTGGATAAGGATGAATTACCATTCATGTCATATACTTTGGCAACCTCACAACATAACATTCCAGAGATGTTGGAATAAGATTGTATTCATTATATCATCCTCAACATATGTATGAATCTTCATCATCTTAATGCCGAAGTATTAATGTATGAAGAATATCAAATTCATGTTCAGGTAATATAAGGGTTGTAGAATCAAATTGATATGGCATCTTTCCCAGATTTCTGACCTAAATAAATTTAAAAGCAACACGAATACCTTCAAAATGAATGCTTCAATGTATAAATGGTGTTGTGATGATTAATAGTAGATAAACCTTCTAGTGTTTGTATCAAAGGATGGGGTGCACATGGAGCGTTAAATTTTCCTACAACCAATTTTCAATCGATCCCACAAAAGGGGACTCATTCAATGTAATTAAAAAGGTTGGAAAAAATGAATGAACACTCTTCATGACCGAATAATTTCTCGACAAGAATAAGCCTCGACTGTCTTTCACCAAATTCTAGTCCAAAGGGAGAATGCTATTGAGATGTGTTTTCATCAAGAATTTGAGGAAATCAAGTAAAAATCCCACATAGAATATGTTATACATCATATTATGAATGTTCAGGAAATATAACAATGGTGTTCCGAAAAAGGATATTTATCTGAGTACGGGATAATGCACTCACTCAACACCTCAACTAGATTTTGTAAAATCATAAATTTAGTTGATATGATATTAGCGATATAAGATCAAGGTCCACCCCATCACGTAGCGCTGGGGCCTTTTTAACCCATCGCATAAAGATAAAAAATAGTGCTCAGATGGTTGATAATGTAGAATAGGAACAACCCCAACCCATAAGGTTGGGGAATTTTTTATATTCACAAACATGACCTCAGAGGAACTTAGTTTTCTCAGGACTTTGGAAGAATCCACAAGATTATCTCACAACTGATCTATCCAAGGATTGATTTTAGATTATTTTCCTTAAAATTGTTCAAGGGGAACCAAAATATTAGGGGAAAAGGTCTCATGGTGGGAGTAGAATAATGATTTCTTACAAATACACCAAACAAATTCAATCACTACATTATGAGTTAGTGATTATGATCAATTGTTATATTGAAGATCCTCTAGAAAATGAATCCAAATCACAGGAGTCATTGAATGATGTTTTTATCATAATGTGGTCAACACTATAGAAAATGACGGAGGTGTGCACATCCAAAAAACATAGGCTTACCAAAAATATTATTAATCCCCTCTAATAATCTACATCAAACTATTTAAAGGGATACTAATATGAAAAATAGTAAATGTCATACCATATCTAGTCATTTCACTTATGAAGGTGTATCCATTTCACTTAGGCAAATATTTTTTCCATAAAAGGAGGAGATAAAGTATTTGAGTAGACTTCATGCCGAGTTACTCTGATGAATTAATTTTTTTAGATATTCTCTCCAAAGACATCAACATCTTTCAATTATTTTTGGATAACCTCAATAAAGTAGGTTTGTTTCAACTAATGCTGTGGATAATGAATTTCCACCATTTCCAGCAAAACTAGAGTAGGTTTATTTGTATACTTATAGGCATGTTCCTATGGGTTGTCCAAAGAAAATACTAGCAGCAGTACCACCATAGGTCTTTCCAGTCACCACACCTATTCGGGCTCCAGCTGCCACACCTGCTCAGGTTCCGTCTCAGCTAGATATTACTCAAATGCTTATAAACACTGCTGAGTCACTGAAAAATCAATTAGAATCTATAGAATGATGATGTGCTCCAATACAACTAGAAAATAATGATTATCCAAAAAGAGTGGACACAACCCCTCCCCTACCAAACTTTCGGAGCCCAACATTTCCAATATTCAATGGATCAGGAGATCTCTAGGTTCAATTTATACAATTCACCCATCACTATGATCCCATAATGGGGACCCTTGAGCAACATAAAGCAGTTCAACTTAGATAATTTGTAAAATCATTACAATGACAACCTTTTATGGTATAAAAGTTTTCATTCTCGATCAATCAATGGATGGGAATATCTGTGTCAGGATTTCCATTTTTAGTTCATCTCAACTCTATAGAAGAAAATTGTATTGGCTCTTAGAAAATACAAGAAAATTTGGAATGAGAGGGTTTCAAATAGCATTACTTAGTGGGAAGGATTAACATACACCTTAAATATACCATTAGATCAAGAGGATTTTCAACACATTTTTGAATAAAATATATGTGATGAGTTAAAAACACAACTATTCCCTATGATATACATATGATGATTTTGGGATCTGGCCTCTGTTTCTCAATAGGTGTAAAATTACATAGTAGAGACTATATCCAAATCCCAAGTAATCACATCATCTCTGGGAAGAAAATAAAGAAAAGAAAAATATGTTACAATTACATTTAAGAAGAATCATGTACCCTCTCTTACTTCAAATACCTCATCATATTATAGGGATCCTCCTATATAGATTCAAAATAAAGCACCTACTCTTTAAGATGATCAATAATATCTAACACGAGGACAGTTAAAGGAGTTGAAAATCAATGTCTATTATTTTTGAAATGATCTATTCATTGGCTACCTTATAATGGATTTGGAAACAAATTAGTTTAGTTCATAATGCCAAAGAATCATAAAATAGTAGGAGAGGAGAACCTGGAATACTATTTCCCCTTCCATCAAATGTTTTGGCACCCCATATAGGATCGCTTTGTTTTTAAGGACCTACAACAAAATATGGTGGACTCTGGGAATATGATGTTCAAAAATTAACCAACCCTAGTAGAATGGGTAATTGATACTGATCTAGTAGAAGAAGATGAGTTTTAGGAATCCAAAAGTAAGAATGCTCAGAAATTATATGATTGGACAGTCAAGATAACATTATACTGATCTCATTCCATTATACAAACATAGTCGAAACAAAAAACTACGCCTCCTTCCACTTCCCTAATATCATTGAAATCTCCATCAAAATACCAGTCCTAAAAAATAAATTCATCAAGAAATATTCTTTGTACGATGAATAAGGGGAAATGCAATAAGATGAATTTGGGTCAAGGAGAAGTTTTCCCTTGACCGTAAAAAGATTTTATGGAAAATGTTTCAAAATTACAGGGACCACACCTCCAAATGGAACAATAAGAATCAAATTTCTAGGAAAAATTTTTATCAGATGAGGATTTGATCCTTGGTTCCATTAATTATATTCACTTAATCCCTATGCATGTAATGATTATGATTGTGAACTTGAGTTCCCCATACTCAATTGGGGAAGTGGGGGAATTGTTCATTAGGGTATAAGAAACATGTGAATAATTGGTAATGCTAGAATTCACTACTTTAGTTACACCCATGCTCGAAATTTCTACGTGGTCGTAACTAGGGGGAGAGCCCTCTAGTGGGATTATTTATATTAAGGAAAATTTTTCACATAAGATAGGTTCTTACATGCCATTATTATCATGAATGACAAGTTAAATGACATACATCAACCATCTCAGTTCGTGGGTAAACATAACCATCCTAATCCACCAAGCGGATAAGTATTTTACGCTACTTCCTCGAAAGATATTCCATTGACATCAACGGAATCATCTCCAAAGTCACCTAAAAAATTGAGTCTCCATAATATAAAATGAAGTCCTCTTGATGAAAAGTATAACTTGTTGAAGCAACTGGCCCATGTACTAGCCTTGCTTTTAATCCTGGATGATCTAAATATTTCATAGGATCTCTATAAAGCACTTATTGAGGATTTTTCAATACATCATGAGTTTGAAGAAGAGTTTGATTCTGCATATTTTTATCGTATAGATAATGACACAAAAAATTCCATGTATTTATATCTTTTATAGATCACGATGTATATGTTTTCACAAATGGACACATCAAACCCTTGTATCTATCCAGCAAGACAAATGAAACTGATATCAAACACGTTGTTATTAATGATGGATCAGGATTAAACTATAGCCCCATTAAGGAAATTAATCGATTAGGCCTCACTGAATCCCACTTCTCTCCCTCCCACTTTGATGTTACAGGTTTACAATAAGAATGTGTAAGAACCTCTCAACAAGATTACAATAATTACTCTATTTGGGGATCTCATAGATGAGTGAGTGTTCATGGTTTTCTAGATGGACTTGGATATCAGAATTCTATTGGGGCAGCCTTAACAACATTATCATGCATCCATTCACTCATCGTAACATAAATGTATCAAATATTACATCAATGTTAAAATTGGGACATTGGATGGTGGTAAGGCCCCATAAAAAACCTATAAATCTCAAAACATTAATTTGGAGATCTATCACCCAAAAAAAGAATATCAAAAACAATTTTACTAAAATCAGTGTTCTGAATGGATTAGAAATGATCCCAACTAACCTATTCAAGAATACTAGTGTATATTATGTGTTACCCAGTAATAAAATTGAAATAGTCGGCCTAAATTAAATCACTAGTCTAGTGAATACCATAATTTCTGTTATGGAAACTTAACTTCATATCACATTAGAAATCATTGATTCACCAAGAAGTGATGAAATCCTAAATAGATATGTATTCATTTCATCCATAGGTCTTTACAAATACTCTACTTGATCTGCAAGGATTGAGGAATTTTTCACTCTCATGAGAAAAAGGAAAGGTATGCCAATTTCTTTCCCATTATCATTCCTTCAAGAATTCCAAAGCTACCTTCATCATCAGTTGGTTTGGAGATAGTTTCCTCCTCTTCAGGATGTCAAAATACCGACACCTCCCATAGCTCTGAAAATAATGATGAATCAGTTACCCTCCAAGAAGAGGCAGATAAACAACACATGAGGAAGAGGAAGAAGATGAATACCTCAGATAATACCCTCAAGTATTTGAGGAAGGAATCTCAACCACTGTAGATGTAGTCAATCAAATAAATTTGGGAACATAGGATGACCAATAACCCACTCTGATTAGTGCTACCATCACTCATGAAGAAAAAGCGATGTTTATATTCATTCCATAGAAACATGAAGTTGTGTTTTTGTGAAATTATACTGAGATTCTAATAAATTACCCAAATATTGACTCCAATCATTTGGTTTTTCCAGAATATCCTTGGGGATATGAGAATATTTTAAGAGGTATGTACCTGACTCATGCCACCAAATTTGAGGCTAAATTCAACTAGATTATCAATGATGACGTCATCCAAGAGGTGAACTATCCTAAGTGGTTTGTGAAAAAGTTTTGGGTTTAAATCAATAATAGTGAATTTATAGAATTTATTGATTTCATAGATCTCATACAACATTGTCCCAAATATGACTTCTCTGTTCCAATCATTGATGTCCCAATGGATGCAATAGCTAGCTATCGAGTTCTCTCCTTCATGGATGGTTACTCTGGGTAAATCCTAATCTATATGGCCCAAAAATATGATAAATCAATAGCTTTCAAAGGCACTCAAGGTGTATTTTTTTAACCAGGTAATGCCATTTGGATTGAGGACTGTAGGTGCCACAAACCAACATGAAATGCACTGCCTCTTTAAACCTTTCTTAGGGAAATTTTTGGAATCAAATGTTACTAATCAAATTTTAAAATCTAAACCATGTTTTGATCAACTAAATTACATAGAGACCATATATTTCATTCTTCAACAAAATAATAAGAATATGAACACATTGAAATGTTCATTTTTTGGTTAACAATATGATAATTTATCATTTTTTAGTACACCATCATGGAATCAAATTCAATCCCGAGAAGACAAAAGTTATTTTTTGTATGTAACCTACTTTACACATGAAAGAGTTGATTGGAATTTAAGGGAACTTGGCATATATTCGGCACCTATTATCCAATCTCAGAGGAAATTATTTTCCCTTAAAAAATTTATTATCAAAGGGTTCACAAATTAATGGAACAATTACTCCCTCGAGGCATTTGGTACCCATATGAAATACCTCTGACTATACCAGTATTTTTCCCACCTACTGATGTAAAACTGCACATTCGTTATGTGATGTACTTGGAGAAATCATTGGGTACCATCCATGCATAGAATAATAATTTTAGGATTGAAAAAAATCATTTTATCATCTCATTCAAACCATGATCGATGTATAGAATCGATATTCAGGTATTTAGAAGTGTTTTGAAGAATTAATCAGTGTAGTTCAAAAGCTCAGGCACTACATGTAGTGTTTGGAGGTCCACATGGTATCTCAGAATAACTTTTTCAAATGTACACTCATTCGTCCTATGTTAATAGGACATCTAGCAAGGTGGGATGGTATTCCATAGCATTTTAATATATATTTTGCTCCGAATAATGTAGTAAAATGGAATGACATGGATTATTTCCATGCTTAGAAACAACTTTTTGAATAAATTTCAATGAATGATGAACTACTTGAAGAATAAACCTTCTATATTCTTGATATGCCTTGAATATAGGAAATGTACATTGATGGTGCTTGTAGATGTCCCAAGTAAAATAGGATGGATGGTCATAATATTAAGAATGTTGGGTTTGGAATTCTTCTTATCTCTATAGAAAAGGGATTTTTTTTATACTCTTCTAGTTATCATAAGGTGGTACCAACAATGAGGTAGAATATCGGGCTCTCATTGATGGTTTTGAATTAGCACCCCAGGTACCATTGGATCACATAGAGTTGAATGGTGATTTAGAATTGATAATAAAATAGATTAATAGGGATTTCATAATAAAAATAGAATATCAAATTCCCCTATGTGATCATTTTTTAGGGTTAATGGATGAATTTCCCTTCGAACCGTCATTTCCTTGTTTCCCACGATCCAAAATATGAAAGATGATGCATTAAATAATTTAGTTACCACCATGGATGATCCGATCAGGGATGAGATTTCCATCATCAATTCCCATCCTCATATGTTTTCACCATTTATTATAATAAAAATAGAGGAAATATATGATATAAGTCCTATTCCTGAACCATTGGGTCATAAGAGGTGTTGGATGACACCCATCATGGAATGTCACCATTGAGGAGAACATCCATCAGATAGAGCTATAAAAGAGAATTTCTGGTGATGAGTTGTCAATTTCACACTATTAAATGGCCCAAATCACCAGAAGATCCCAAATTGACAAGAGTTCGATGGATTTCTCCTCAGATTCAATAATATGGATGAAAATCAGGATGTCATGAAATATTTACATGGAGGATCATGTGGTTCCCACCAGTCTGGTTATAGGATTTATGACCAAATCACAATTCTTGGATACATTATTCTTTCAATGACACAAGACTGAATGGGTTTCACTATGATGTTTAATCCCTTCCCTGCCCATTACAACATCATCCATCAACCCCTATTGTTTGAATATATAACCCAATAATTAAGGTCATTTTATATCTGAGGAATTAATATAGTGGGACCTTATCCTCCATCTCCAGCTATGCAGTTGAAGTTCATCCTTACTACTAATAATTTATTCCTTAAATGTGTTGAGGAAATAACTCTTAAAGATGTTAGAGAAAAAGGAATTTTTTAACTTCTTAAAAAATAATATCATTATCCGATTTGTTTTCCATCATACCATATTGCTGAAAATGGAACCATTATCTGTTCTGTTGAGATATGGAAGTAATATCATGAATACAGTATTAAACTAAACCATTAATCCCACAATCATGTAGCAAAAAATGGATATATATTGTCCTTTAAATATACCTTGTATAACATACACCATTAATTGGTTGATAAATATAATAAATATTGGCTTGAAAACCCCTTACATGCCTTATGGGTTTATTGTAAAACTATTAGTAATTACACACTATTAGCCCTATACTTATTGGTATATGGGGGAAAATAAGTTCTTCCCATTCAATTTCAATTTACTTCACTCTAATTTGTTTCTTGTTAACATTTATCTACAGATGAGAAATCTCAAAAATTACTAGATGACCTAGAGAAAATAGAAAAAATAGATTTAATACCTTATAGCACATAAAAATGTATCAAAACCAAATAGAACTATATTGCAACAATAAATTTCACCTCAATTAATTCATCGAAGGGGTGATTATTTTGGTCCTTAGGACTCCAATGATAATTATAAAATAATACTCTAATTCTTGATCTAAAATGGGAAGGTGCTTATTCCATACAAAATATCTACAATAATTAATCTTATTCCTTAGTCTCAATGGATGGATAACACAATAAGAATCTAACCAATGAAAACATCTTGTAGAATTATTTTGTGTAATAACACAAATATCATCCTAGATTTATGATGATAAACGGTGTTACTACAATAAATTTGTGAGGTTTGATATCGAATAGCATAGCATCTTCATCCTTGTCGCGCAATGATAAAATGCATTTCATGTGGTCATACTCGCATGACCTAAAACAGTAAAACACCATATTTCCTCCCCACATGACATTAAACTATACAGTTCACATATCCATTTTTTAAAATTAATAAATCTCCCAAGATGTCACAAATTAAGTTTATTTGTGGTCCCATAGAAGATGTTTATCTACCATGGATAAGAATTATTCACATCATTTCCACTCTCTTTTGGAACTTGGACCCCATTTTCCCTATTTTTGAAGCAGATATGTATATAGACCCATTTTCAAGAACTATCTGTGGCATGATTCTTACCCCTATAAAGATAAGTATTAATACCTTGGTCTAATCCACTGGTCTAACCACAACAATTCTTTCTCATCGACCACGCATGTCCTTGCTGCATGATGATAAAATACAATCAAAGAACTATGTATGGCTTGATTATCATTATAATTAGATATGTAGAGACATCAATGTCTCTAATATTGGTCCCATACATGACTAAAAAACCCTTTTTCTCATTTAAATGTATTTGGTTTGAGGAATTATATTTCTGAACTATGCGTGACTTAATTTTCTTCCTAATGAGATACATTGTGAAACCCAAATATCCAATACTGAGTATTGTCATGTAAAAAGCACTTTCAATCCATATATGATGTGACAAACTATTCTAAGTAATATTTCATCATTAATTACATGTGGATTGATTCTCAATATAATGAGATACATAGTGATGCCCAAATCTTCTATCTTAGGTCCATCCAAAAATAAAATTATATCCTCATTTCCATATTTGTTTGATTGAAAACTATAGAGGGAACAATCCATGAACTATGAGTCTCTTTATTCTTTCTCCATAATGATATTGAGTCACACCCATGAACTATACCCTAGATTAGAAACCACATAACCATCATACCTATATCCATCACATATTTACTTGTTTGGATTTAGAAGAAACATTTCTTGCTCTTTATTTCACACATCGAGCACAACTCACTTGTTTTTTTGGAATTGGGTAAAGATATTATATACGTAAATAATGTTTCTCAATTCTTATTGGGGTTATCAATGGTCTTGGATATAAGAACATAAATGGAACACTATATTACCACATCACATGATGATAAAATAGATGGACCTTAGATCAATAACTATGTGTGGCTTGATTCTAATTCAAATGAGATACATAGTTATGTCATGATTTTCAATCTTGTTCCCAACCACATCACAAAAAAAATCCTCTAATATTCCTTGTATGATTAAGATCTACATGAGGATGTCCGATATGATTACTCACTATAAAAAATAACATGTATCTATTAGAAAAGCATGCATCTTGATTCTTTCTCAAATAAGATAGGTAGTAAGGCTTAGACCCTATGCCCTAGTTCAGTCGCATTGCCTTTTAAAATTTCATGTCAGGAGACTTATGTCCTTATCGCTTGAAAATAAACTACATGGATAATTTTCTTACCACCTGACATAAAACTGCACATATCAACCTTTTCCCTCTACATTGGGTAATTCATTGTCTTCAACACATGAAATTATACTACACGATATTAAGAAAAATAAGTATGGATTGATTGTTACCACAATTTTGATATGTATTGAAAACTAGGCCTCATATCATAGTTCCAACCATGGGATAAATGAAAATCCCCCCTCTCCTTTAAATGATCATAATTTATACAAAAGTATTTATTTCAGGCCCTCTCCTCACAGAACCCATCAAGGAAATAATAGATTTCCATTTTATACATATGAGTCAGATCTATGTAATGGACTCCCATACCATAGATTTTATTGGTCCCAACACTTTTTTTATGAATTAAACAATTACCCTTTCACACAACATACTTCTATTATTGAAATACATTAATATGCTTATAATATATCTCTGGTTTTTGGGGGAAAATTTCTGATACATGAGATATACTTTAGCTAACTATAAAATATGTTCCCTAGTTACCCTTTCATAAAAATTTCATACATAACATGCCATCAACCAATGGATTAAATAGATCTTATATGAAACATATGACTTACGTGGCCCTGTACAATATAACCCCTATAACGAGGTTGTAAAATAGTGGTAACTTCTTTTTTGGGAGAATCCTTTTATGTCCTTTAAGAATTAATGATTCTATGTTGGAACACATTATTTAAAGTGTTTAACCATTGAATATTTTCCCCTTATCCTTTCTCTTGACCTGAAACTATCCAATACCATGTTTTATATTTACTCTCTCTATATGTTCAATGAATATTGAAATTAACATGGGTCATTTAACCACATATCCTCTATTGTTTCAATAATATTATTTTCCTAGTTGTATGATCTCAAACTGTAGGCACCATAAATCCTATTTTTGGTTTAGACCATCGTAGAAATCCTATTTCCACAATTCTTTTGAAATAATGACATAGAATAAATCTTTTCTATTGAGGGAATTATCTCCATTATCCAAAATATATTCTTAATATCTATATAATTTCATAGCATTTTAGCTACAGAATGTCATAATTCTTAAGAGCTCATTTATCTGACTATAAAGTTGGTGCCCCTACTTATCCTTGCATAGTGTTTCCTACGTAACTGGAATTCCATCCAAAGGATACCACAATTAAACTATGAATCATATTCCCTAGATGGCCCAATATAATACATCCCCCATAATGGGTTTTCCAAATAGAGGTAACTTTTTTCTTGGATGAGACCTCCTCTAATCACATTTAGTGGTTTTCTCATATCAGTCTTTGGATTTGGGAATACCCAAATCACATCATAAAATTTTCTCCTCTCATACATGAATATAGTAACATATTCTCAGAAAAATTATTGAGATTTTGAGGAATTTAAAACCTCCTATCAAATCTAAAGTCCTTAAATTAAAAACCCTAATTGTCCATGCTACACGACATTGAATTGCAAAACAAAATTTCTTTGCTAAAGACATTAAACTAAAAAACATAATGTCCTCTCCTTCAGACACCAAATTTTTGTATAAGTGGTTTTCCATTCATGGAATTTGTTGGTGTAGATGGCCCCTCTTATTCTCATACATATTTCCTTGGGAAAACAATGACTATAGTCTTGATAAATTCAAATACATACCCCTGTTTGGATATCAGTAATTGAATTTCAAAATTACCAGGAACTCCATTACCTAAAAATGTAGTTTGTTCTTACAGTTGGTCTTGAATTAGTTGCTCACACAACTAGCCTTTCATAAAAAGGATAACATTGTTTTTCTATGCATCATGTTCCCTATAAGGCCCTGCATAATGCTATTTCCATATCAAGTTTTTCAGATAATGTTATCATTGTTCTCGGAAGATACATCCTCGGTTTTTATAATTAAATTTTTTTATTTGGCCACCATAAAAATCATGACTCAAAATTCTAATAGGAAATATCTAAGCAATATCAGGACCTTCCCCAACCATCAATCATTGTTTGGGATGTAATCTCAAAATTCATGGTAATATCTATTCGACCTTAAAAAAAATATTTATTAACATGACATGAATGAATTTAATCATCCTTGAAAAATATACATAGTACTCACCCGATTGTAACCCCTTAAAGGGCACTATTGGCAAATGTTGAGTATTAGCTCGCTATACATATACTCTTTTTTCTCTATACATTATCGACCAAAAAAAATTAAATACACACACAACATGTTTGGTAGGAAGCATTTGAAGTGAAGCATAAAAAATAAATTTTTAACACACTAAGTCCCCTCCATATTTGGATTAGTAAAAAAATGGGGTAATAACTCAAATGAAAAAAGAGTTTTTAGAGTTGTACATATTACCCTAGTAACAGTGAAACTATTCTCACTAGGCCTATCAGGATTAGGTAGAATTTCTAGTGTATCTCCTAAATAACATTGTAGATATGATTAAATGATGTGAAAAATACATTCTATGAAAATAGGATTCGATGTTGTAATTACAATAAATAGGAGTGATGACGAAATATATTATTTAAAAAAATTATATTCATTTATGGGAACAAACCCAGAGGAAAAACTAAAAACAAGATTCTCTATATCAAAAGTCACTAGAGGTCATCGACATAACATTTCATTTCCTAAATTTAATCCAAAGACCCATCAACCAATTGTTGAAGTTCTGTTCTAGATGAAGTGCTTTATTCGCAGTTGAAATGGCATTATCCCCATCCTATTGAGATTTTCCCTTTGTGTAGTGATGTAGTTTAAGTTCTTATATTGCAGTATCTATATATTGATGAAGATGAGACACTTGAATAGTATTATATTTGATCATCCTATTGAATGTTTCCTAACTTTTTTTATGTTTTTCCTAGGATAATGAAAATGCCAATCAAAATTCATCAATGTAATAATAAAGTTAGGATTTTATTGGAACCTTATGAATTTGGTACTCTTTCTCCTGCATAAAAATTTTCTCTTTCACCATTATATTGATTATATGATAATCACATCCACCGAATCACAACATGATGAATAACATTGAAATCCAAGTAGTTTTTGAAGGAAGTTCATAAAAGGGTGTCTTAGTGATCAGATTCCATATGTATCTCCTAGACTTATGATGTGAAATGTGGAGAGCATTATACAACTAAGGATATGATTAAAGATCACTATCACAAGGTGATTTACTCTATAATCAATCCACTTAAGGAAGATCCATGTTCTTCTCCCACCCTAATAGTTGTCTCCCTTCTTCTTAATGCTTGTTTAGATGTCGTCGAAGCATCACCTTCCATCCTACCAATTGAAGCTCATAGTCTATCATGATAAATCAAAGTCATGGTTTTATTCAAATGTATGTAATGGGTGGAGTGAAATCACAATGTTATGTAACCAATACCTAAAATCTAGTCAATAGCCTAAGACTTCTTATCCCCAACATTCCAAGCTGCAAAATATTTGGTTGTAACCTCTTGGTGATGAGTACTTTCTTGAGTCTGCTCAGAATTCTCCAAATGAACCTTAGGATGATTTTCTATTTCATGGCTCACCAACGATGGATCATCCTAAATATTAGGATTAGCATTTATCTCAAATTCTTATCTAGGATCCATCACTATAATTGCTTCTATAGATGGAGTAATGAACTACCAAAAATAATAATTTGGAAACCAGGGGTAATAAGATTGAATGGACCGAAAATAAAAAACTCACATCCATTTTGTACTATATATATTTCCCATAAATTTTATAATGTAGTGGGAATATTAAAATGTTCTTGTACTTAATCAAAACATATGAAATCATTTATCATAGCTTCTAGTGACATGCAATCCTCGTGTTAGTTTTATCATTAGGAACACTGGAATCTATTGGTTTATGAACATCATATGATGACTTTAGACCCTAAAAAACCTCCTCAGTGATAGTCGTTAGGTCTGTATTAGTTGTTATAGGATTTTTTTGATGCATTTCAAGAACCTAAAATGTTATATAAATGAAATTCATTTGTTATTATTGATATTCTTCTGAATAATTAATAACATACCAGATGCCACCTCTATCCCAAAAACAAAAATACAAGCAGTTCAAATAGAAGATGTTTTTTTCTTCAATGGACTAGATTCCTCCGTAGTCAAATTCTCTATTCTCTTGGTAGGAACTATAAATGATCAGAAGTTCCCTCCAAGGTTCCTAGAGGATCATTTGTAAATTCACTATGGGAATAAATAGAATATGTTCATGCAATTCCATGAAGATTAAATACTTTCTTGGGATGATGGGTGAATTTATAATCTCACAAAGACATTACACTACTAATGAAGTGTTTAGATATATTTTTCTTTCTTTAACATAACTGCTTCTTCATTTTCTTAAAAGGAGGACTAACGTAATCTTATTAAAAAAATGTATTGGAGATGGGAAACCTCCAACCACATCATCCTCCATGGCTTGTCTTCTTGGAGATAATTCCCTTTATTCAATGGGTGATCCGGAAACCATGATTGCAGTACAACATAGTTTATTCCATGGATGTAGAATTTAAAATGATTTACCAAAGTAATATACAAATTAAAATAATATAATGCTTGATAAAAAATTATATGAATAAAATATAAATACTAATATGAAAATAATAGAATTAGATGAAAACATACATCTTATGAATCGATAAAACCACACCATTATTCAAATGATAAAGGGTCAATATCTTTAGTGGTGCCACGATCTATCATTTCCATCACTCATTTTCTAGTGGAGTTTGAAACGGTAGTTCTGTATTTGAGAATCTCATGATCCAAGATATAAATTCTTAAATAATTACGATTATGTTCAATGAAAATTTCATATAAATCTCTGAGATATCATTTTCCTAGAATATGAAACACTTCACAAAAAATATCCCACATTATTTCGGAATCACAAAACAAATTCTTCCATTATTTATACACCTCTAGTCATACAAATTCAGAATGAATTACTTCCTAGTTTGAATATTCTAATACAGACTTAGGCTTGATGGGATTCCCAATTCCATGTATCCAAGATCGTGGGCAAGATAATGTGACTCAATTTCTTTGTTTGCGATGGTGAACAAAACACCTAGGTAAAACATAAACTATTCTTGATTTTGTATCCCTGTTAATTCTAGAAGGTAGACTATAACTGCATCAAGGATGCTTCAGTAAGCTAGGGGCCTCTTCAACCTCTCCATTAGTCTCTGATTACTCAGTATCTAAATTAGATAAACCACATTCCATGTGAGAAGGTTCTATCTTATTCCTTCTCTTTACTATTACTTAGGGAACAACAAGATTTAGCACCCCTTCAAGGTATGATGAAATCCATGCTTCATCATAACAGATAGTAATTTTACATTCTGCAACAACTACATGAATATTATAAGATGTCATTTTCTTCTCCATGACCATCATCAACCACAATTTTAGATCCACCATTGGATGTTATTCTATTTGAATGTGAACTGGAGGAGATAAAATAATATATCCGAATCATTTATTTTGAAATAAAATTGATATGGAGAATAGGCCACACATATGATTTCACCATCAATTCTAGTTTCCAATACACTATCCACGCAAGCTAGCATATATGACCTAATATCTATTGTTTCCATCCCATTATCAATAAACCTCCCCAAAGGAGGATTCCTAAATAAAAAAAATTTAATTTCTTGAACATACATAACCTAGTTTTAATGTCATTTTGTGTCCAAGATAAGGGTCGAATACCAAATAAATACTGAACAAATGGTCTGAATGAACCACCACAGACCCGAATCCCACTTTTCACAGCATAGGTTCTGAAATGAGTCATAATACATCTCCATAAAATGTGGCAGTGACTTTATATTCTGAAAAGAGCCTTCCCTCCATGGATTTGAAACAAGTTCTTATAAATATTTTCCCAGATCATGGGGTCCAATCCAACCATTTTCTTCTCTTCTAGACTAGCCACAATGACAGATGTTCCAGGCCTTACACCACCTTTGTAATGTAAGATAGGAAACAAACAGACACTGATCCCTATGGACAGTAGCCCAAAAGATGTGTCTTTGTAGGAATATTGGAGTCTATTTCACACCACCATGTTTCAAATCATCTTTTATATAGCGTCGGTCAGAAGGTGTCGGGCACACCTCTTATTTCTGCCTTGTGACAACTTGTTGGACACTTATTAGTGGAACAATTCTTGTACTTCTTCATTAATTTTTTTTACATCAACTTAATGTAATGAATACCCCCTTTCCACATGGATTTTCAATCATGATTTTGTTATCAATCCTTAGTAGATCATGTTCCAAAGATAGTTTCATGTAAACATCATTCCATATTTCTATTAGTGGGATGAATTCATCATACATATTTCTAAGGATCATAGTCCTAGAGATACTGTATATTTCCCAAAAACTGATACCCACTTCTCCATGTGAAAAATAGAAAGAGTTCATCTATAGACTCCATCATCTCAGTAGTGCTAGCAAAAATTCATCATTCATATATACATAGGTTTCCCTACCCATACTGCCTCGTAACCATCAGTCCATATCATATAATCGTTCATCTATGCACATGTTTTGCAAACATTTTTACACCCACATTGATATTTTAATAACACCCCCTCATGGGAAAATGTCCAAACATTTCATCCATCCATTCTATTGATCCATTTTTGAATCTCAAAAAATGGAAAAATAATAATGAAAATGTAGTTCATTTCTGTGTAGTTTCAAATATGGATCATAGGTGATATGATGCATAACATAGGTTGTGGTTTCCATCCAAGTGCTAATATAACTACCCACATAAGAAAAATTTGAAGATGAAGAGTTATTTTAGTCATGAAACCATGATATTTATAAAAACTTCATCAGTTCTTGTGTGAGGACAACTCCAAAATGTCCACAACCACACAATGGTAGATAATGACACTTTAAAAATATATGGTGATATGTCTTCTCATACAATCACAAACTAGGAAGTGTGGTTAGGAAAAAGCCATAGTATTCATGTCTGACGATCTTCATCCTATCATAGGTTTGCTAGATGGACTATTCATCATAATTTATGATCCTCTTCGGTGTCGATGAACTTATAAGGAAATATTATTTTATCTTCAAAGTAAGTTAATTTTTGAAATTTTTTGAAAATAATTAAAATTTGACATTCATTGTGGTGCGCAAGTGTTATTTCAACACGCAATTTGTCACCCATAATTTAATGTGATACTCAAGAAGATAAAAAATCTGTAAAAATAGTTAAGAAAGGAATATATGTTGGAGATTTATGTGGAAAGAGATCAAATTTCAGAATCATGATATTTTAACAATATTGTGAGGTGCATATATAAAGACAAGTAATCTTACATGCATGCCAAATCCTTTCACTAACACTTAGAAATTGCATGACACATTCGCCTTTTTCATCCCTCTAACCTCTGGACTTGACCCTCTTTTCATTTAGATCAAATCGTAAGTGGTGATTTTATTGAAAGTATATTCAATCACATGGATAAATAAGTGAAAACGGAAATACATTAGATAGAGTAGGAGAAAATATTTACAGAATTTCATGATTTAAAAAGGATCGAAAATTGTTTCACCCAAGGTAGCCTAAATCAACGGCAGCATTCAAGTACTTTTGCACCCCACCACTTTCATGCCTAGTCGCATTTTCCTAGGGTCCCATATTTTTCTACAAATATCCCCTTGGGGCCTTCATTTGTAAGAATGAATTTCCTGGATGTCTGATCGCAACTCTGAACACAATAGTACATTTCCCTTGTCAACTTGAAACCACCATGGTAGTTTCATAACACCTAAAGATTGGTGATTGAAGGAGGTTAGTTAGACTTATTTCCTTTATGTTTTAGAAATAATTAATACTTGCATTACTAGTTCACCCAACAACATGATATAATAATGGTTTCATAGTTTCCCTTCCTCAAATATAATATTTTACATCTCAATTCTTGGAATTCATGAGATGTCATTTGATGTATTCAGATAAGTCTCAATAATGTGTAGTCATCCAGGTTGTTTTTCAATTAAGTTGAATTCAATTCTCTCATGCATACTTTCACGGTGCACTATTTGTGTGCCCTTTCTTGGTTCACCGCACCTTCTCAGCCTTCTTGAGCATCCCTGAAGCCTCTTTCAAAGCCATTAATGGAAGTGCATCTCTTTTATTGTATCACATTCCTGAAAGGGATTATTTTTAAACCTCTACTAATGCCTCCTAATTTACAAACCCTTAAGGAATACAACATACGTGTTTCTCTAATTTGGTTTTGTATTTATATGGTAACATAATTTACACTATTTTCTTACTATAGTGTAATAATCATCAAGATATATGTAGGTTTTTATATCTAAAGTGACATGGTACCTTACCCCATGGATAGTGTTGAAGAGTTCCCGATCACTGATTCTCGGCAAAAGACATTTTCAATTACTACTCACCTTTGAGATATGGAGACATTAGTCCCTATTAAGGAGGGTTAATATCACACATTCTTTTTTATCATTTTCAAAGGAGTAGTCTCCCTCCTCTCCCATGACCATTCAGTGGGTATCCATCCTGGGTTATGTCCTTCATCTATCACATTAGAGGTTGCAGTATTTATCCTCTCTATGTTCTTCACCTTCATCACACCCTTACCTTGGGCCATCATCAAATTTAATTAGAATGGAGGGATATGTCATAGATCTAACAGTTGTTGCAGTAGCCCCTACCTCTTCCATCATCAATGGATATAATGTGTTTGGTATGTTAAACCTTTCACATCCTATTATTTATCACACCGAGCATGACTCATATGTTATTATAGGTTTTTAATGATCACATCACACACACAATCCACCTAATAGAATGAAATACCAGAACTCTAATTCTCACCATAACATGGATATATAGGATCCTATAACGCAGTTCTCGAGATCAATGGACATCCTCCTCAAGAGTCTAACCCTAATTCCCATAATCCCGGAATCCTTCTTTGGTGTATGACCCAAATTAATCCCACTAATCCTCCATGAGTTAAGACATATCTCGGATACCCTATTATATAGGAATACTCTTTTGGTGTAATACCCAACATAATCCTCTAAAAATTCCATAAACACCTTCTAGATTTATCGAATAATGTTGGATTTGATTCCAATACAAATGGGAGACATAGGAATCCTCCCAGATGTTCATACCCAACACACCAAATCATCCATATTCTCTCTGGGCCACATTCCCAACTGTGTATAATTAAACATGGAATCTAAAAACCCTTCCATGTTCCTTAGGATTTCTCAACATAAGTCCTACACCAATCATTGTCTAAGAACCTTTCGCCTATATTCCTTTACCACACGACATTAAACTGTGGGGTTAGGTCCCTATCACATGTGTATACAAGATATTATGATCCTAGTAATTGATACAAAACTACATGGATTAAGATTCAATTCAAATGGATACATAGGTATCCCATTTATGGGTATGATCATAATATAAAAACAAATTTTTTCTCCCTAGATTTTGATAAAATCAAGAGTATCCTTTTACAACATGGATATAAACAAACATTAGTGTAAAAGTACATCGCCCTTAATGATAATAAATTAAAAAGTGCCATTCATCTACCTATATGACCATTAACTCTAGAGTTCCCTAGTAAGTGGCTTAAAAACCATCATCATCATGATAACAAACAATGAATATCTATGTAGTATATAATAGGATGCCGTCAATGTAGAACCTCAAACACAAACAATTATCTCCATTGATGAAGAAACATGATTACATACAGATTATTTTGAACTCCACACATGAAAATACTAGATTGTTAAGATATGGATAACACACATCATACATGGGAATTAATGAAGGATTCATGAAGATATCACAAATCTATAAGAGTGTTCCGATGATGGAAATAATTCCTCCCACTAAAAGGGTATGATGAGACCCAAACGACATCCTCCAAACCAAATAGAGTTATTAAGTATCATTTCATATCATACCAAACACATTAATACCTCTAGGAAGTTGGTTCCTTTGGATAAACAAACTGCTGGGTGTTTCTAGTTCCCTAATGAAATCTGGATGAAATTTCCTAGAAATAGTGATTCCAAACGAGAACACACATTTTGAGTGACACAAGGTCATTGATCATAATAAAGTGACCAATCAAAAAAAATAGAGCTTCAAAACCAAAAAAAGTGGATGATTAATGAGAGTGTCTTATTTTGTAGTTATGAATGTAATTGAATAATTTTTTTTGAGATCATCTGCCTAAATTAAAGGAATTATTTTACAATATAAGAATATAATGAAATATACTAACATTAAACATTTAAATTTTAAAAGCACAATTTCATCCTTTGGTTGTTCTTGGATCAATTTTTAATTTATTGATTTCACCAAGAAAGAATCACTAATTTATTTTTCAATAAAAAGATGTAAAATTAACTTTTTGAAGATGATAAGATCCATAAAAGTGTGAAATATCATTATTTTATTCTATAGATATTTTCCGTAACCAATATGGTTAGAAAAACTAATCAAATTTAATAAAATAATACCTATTCAGAAAAAATAAACATCATTGGTTCATTATTTATATTTCTTTTGTAATTCATTTAAATGAAATCAATAACATATTAACCAGGACACCCCATAGTGAGTAGTAGGCACTAAACCATTATCTTCCCTTGGTCAGAGGATTAACTCCCACACATTCTAGATATTAAAGAGATTTACCCAACATAAGGGTTTTCCTTTTAACAAATTATTAATATAAATACTATAACATTACCCAAAATAATATTACTGAAATACTTGAAATAAAATTAACCATAAATAGCATTTTTACAAGGATTTTCATTAAAACCCAAATAAAGAAATTCTACATTCATTTTTTTCACATATGTCCTTTCATTTATTATTGTTTATATATTAGGAGATGGAATTGACTTAGATAATTCATATGTTATTAATAATTTAGAAAATGAACCATAAATGGATCCATGTGATGATAGTTATTTCTATATTTTGTATTTATCATTTTTACTCATAAATTATTTTCAGTAAGCCCTTTCTTTTCAATATAATGTATTTTACTATTTATCTGAGATTCATTCATTGGGTTCTCATTCCAAAATTCTTACATGAAATAAATGTAGCATTCTTCATTCATGGGTAACATTCACTTTATCTCTTAGAGAACTCCATCCTTATCATCATTGGTCACATTGGGGGTTAGTTCAATCATTTTTTGGTAATCATATATTAGGATGAATAATTAGGTAAAATAAAAATATCATTCAATACAGTCATCATCCAAATTTTTCAGGCTGACCACAGTTTACATCAGGATTAATTTTAAAATTATTCATTAGGGTTTTATCCATTGATTAAAACAAAAAACCCATACTGTGATAAACAATAATTGAATTGATAAAACCAAATAATAATTTATAGGATGATCAAATCATGATATAATTTCTTATTATATAACATTGTCGGTTTAACATAGGTAATTCAATATAATCATATAATAAATTCCTTCAAAACTTTTGGTATTAAAAATTTGATATATCCTAAGAATATCACTTGCGATCAACATTACCGGTGCATAGGAAGACCATTTGTTATGCACTGGGTGATGATTAGGTCAACCATAATGTTATCTTTTCAAAGCTGTTATCCATTTTACATATGTTATAGAACCAAATATTCTTGTAGTATATAGAAATTGATGTATTAAAACTAAAAAAGACATAATATTTTACTTAAAAAACATAAGAATATTCTTATACACTTATCCCCAATGTCTAACATAGGGTTATGATCACTAATCTATGTTTTCCCAAATCAAGATCACATGTTTTATAATATGAATATTTATATACCAACTATAGTAACCATGACCCTAGTATCTAGGACCTGGTGCCTTCATTATTACATTATAATAAGACAAAATGATTCACATCCAAAAGGACCAAATAGTGTAGTTGTCCTATGAAATTAAAAACATACGTGAGTCTTACATTGTATTTAAAAAAAATTACAAAATATTTTTCCAGAGAATATCATTATTCCCTATAGAACAATATTTCATATTAAACATTGTACACTTCATTTATTACATAGAATAAAATGGAATAATGTTGAACTAAAATTATCTATATGGGTTAAGTCGATCAGAAGCATTCATGAATCCATTATAATATTCATCATGGAAAGCTAAATAAATGAACTCACATTCATTATAAATAACTAGATATGTAAAATTAAATAATGAAAATTAAATAACTAATTTTTTTTTATATATATATATATAAGTAATAATAAAAATGTATGGGTAAATAAATGAACCCAAACTCTATTTTTATATGTGGATAATGAATAATCAATATGAAAAGGTTAATAAATAAAAACACAAGAAATTTAAATAACTGGAAAAGAAATAATTAATATGGGAATATAAATAACTAAACACATATTCCATTTGAATAACCTTGTATGAAATAATCAATATGGAGTGATACCAAACTGAAAAAACATTACCTTTAATCAATAAAATTGTAATTAAAAGCCCTTAGAGATAAAAACTATGTAAAAATTCCATGGATAATAAAAAAATAAATCATAATGAAGATAATTATTATTTATAGGATTTCATTTCCCATGAACATGACAACCCTTTGGTAAATTTCTATCCCCAATGAAGATTAATATAACGGGTAAAAAATCATTTAACTAAGGATAGAAAATAATTTAGTCTCATTAGACCCGTCAATTCATCAAGGGGATATCTATATCCAGGGATACCAAGATCGGAATAACCAATTTATCCTTATATATTTAATAATATATTCAATGTTCTAACATCACGCCTTATAAATAAATATCATCATTGTATATGCCATACAAATTATCTATATTTTCGTAGTAAATAAAATAACATTAATAGTAAAACCCCATATACAAAAATGATATACAATTTTTGAAATAATAATATCCCTAATAACTATGATTGATATATTTCGGAAATTAAATGTCTAATGATAAAAAAATATATTTAATGGGAATAAAAATTATTAAGAAATGAATCAAAATGTTTATGTAAACACAATGTTTACCAATATGATCATAATGCATACATATAAATAATATGGATGATAATAATAAACCATATACACATTAGATTAATTACAAAGGGTTTCAAAAATTAATGAATAGAAATATTGAAAAATGATATTTAAAAAAATTCTTGAGTAAAATATAAATTTCGTTTTTATAATAGAATTTTATAACTGAAATGGAAAAAAAAGGTTTAAAATAATTTTACTTGTGAATAATTGTTAAAACATATAATTATTATTCAAAACTTTTATTTGGTCATGATTTATGGAAGTGTTTTTCATGTCTTACACATTTAAATAAATATTTCATTCACATTCTCGATAAAAGCCAAAATTGTATTTTCTTGAATGTCACATGAAAGTTATATTCAAATCATTTTTTTTAAATGTAAAATATTGTAAACACTTTCTAAAGAAATCATTTTAAAATTGTTATAATCAATTTTTAAACATGTATAAAAAACATTGGTTTTTAAGAGAATAATTTTATATAGGAATAAAGAAATGAATTCAATTTGTTTTTGAAAAAATATCATTGATTTTATGTAATAAATATGGAAAATGGTATTTCTATATAATAAGTTCTTGAATTAACTAAGTATAATAACATAAAATGGGTTTATTAGTGTGATATAAAATAATAAACAATCTCAATCAGAATTATATTGTGAAATTATCCCTTACAATGATCATAATGTTTATATAAGGAATAACTAATGAAATGATTATGTTTATCAAATTGTAATAAACATAAAAATTCAAAATAAAACATATAATAATTAATGGAAATTACACATATAATCCTTGAATTACATAATAAATGAAGTAAATGTTGAATATAATGATTGTAGATTGTGTTAAAAAATACCTCACCAGCACTTCCTTTGGATTGAATATTATATAACAACATAATTAGTGACTTCAAACATGTTATTATATTAAACCACACATATATTAATAATTATAATATAATTTATTATCCTTTAATAATATATTACCACCCTTTCATTATTACCTATTCATTATATTTATTGTTTCATGTATTAATTAATTTGTTTGATCTTTTATTTTCTAACATGAATGTTCTAGTTCATGTGAATATTTTATATGTTCATCATATCTAAAATAATTATCTTGAAATAATTAACATGTTTATACAACAATTAGAATTTTATGACCAACCATGAAATATGGTTTTGAAAAATAAAGCACGTTATGATCATGGATATGGTATATAGTATGCCCAAATGACTTATATTTCAATTTTTTATTTATCATTGTAGAAATGACTTAAAAATATTTTATTTTTAAGGAATTATCCTAATATAATATATAAAATATCAATTCTCTAAAATTACTTATATATATCATGCATGTTTTTTGGTGATGAAAAGGGAGTCACCTCACTTCGTGAAGACAATACTCCACACATACACGAATGATGTTATCACATTTTAGCCTAAGAATGAAAATTGTATATTATATTCAAAGAATGATAAATATTTCATTAATAGGATAATAATTTCATTTATATTAAAAATATTAATTATCATTATCCTTACTACATTCTATGTAAAGAAATACTGAAAATGAAACTACATAGCTTACTGTGGCAGTAGTCCACTGTACACACGAGGGAAATTATTATATCCTATATGGAATGGAATGTAAAAAATAATTTTATATGATATAATGACTCTTTAGAAATAATTATTCTATTAATATCATTTATATAAATATATATTTTATATCAATTATCATAACTGGATGTGAGAGGTGGTATCTGAAAAATGAGTGGCATTGGTTCGCGAGCGGTAACCAGCCATACCAACGAGTTATGATAATATTTGAGAAGTGAGTTGGGATGGTTTTATATGAAATTAAATCTTGTTATGGTTCGCAATATTGTAGATATGTGGTTTATTTTTATAACTGAGGCGAGTGGCAGACTTGTAATCATCTGAAAAGAAAACAAATCACCCACATTTTTTACATTACAAAAGTGCCCAGAAATGAGTATTTTTTAGTATTTGACACAATTGGGAAGAAATATGGCTAGAAAATAGATTATATAAAAGTATTTAAGTCAATTAAACCCTTATAATTCTAGTTTTTACCTTGATAAATTAATTAGTACCTTAACAACAGTAATTAATTTTTAATGTTTTCACTATTCATTTTAGTAAAATAATAAACACAAATTATTATATAATATATATTTTTATGATTCAAAAAATGGAATGGATTTTGAAAAAATTAAATCAATGAATTGAAAAATTATAATTTAATATTAACCTCATAGACATAAAGATAATACATGTTTTTTGAATAGAAAATGTTCAAATATTTACATAATTTTTACATAAATATTGAATATGAGAATGATTCAAATGACATAATTTGGAATTATCGATATATTATGTAACTAAAATTACATTATGATTATTTTAAATTTAGATTTAATGATATTAATTATATAATTGAAATATCATATTTCACATTAAATTATGTATTTTTCATTATTCAACAAAAAATGGATCAATTTAGAAAAATCAAAACAAATCACCCCTGTATAATTTTTATATAATGATAAAAATGAAGCTTTTTATATCAAAATTAAAATGATTTTTTAATATATAAATTCTAAAATAGGTAAAAATTTAATTTTAAATTATGTGTATAAATCTCCAGTAATTTTTTTTTAAACACAATTTCTCAAAAACGCATATTTTGTCATTTAAATTATTAATTATTTCTTTAAACTAAATGTAAAAAAATAATTTGAATAATTTTTTTATTAGTATTCATACCCTACAATATAACTTCCATGTTATAATGGTTTACTCTATTATGTATCATTTCAAATCGGTGGTGCAAGTTCTACAAGCCCCAGAATAGATTAAATTCAAAAAATGGTTTTATTATCTAAATGTTTCAAGTAACAAATGTATCCAAAAAATTCGTGATTTTAATTTTTCGAGTATTACACAAAAGCCATATAATATTATGATAAAAAATCATTAGTTTTCAATATTGTAGTATGTACATATATACAATTAAAAATTCTATTTTTTGTGGGATAGGAAATAAACACGTGGAATATTTAATTAACATAACATAATTTAATTTATATTATATATAAATATTATTATTAATTATTTTAGATCTATTATTAATATAATCTATATGAGTTTCTAACGAAAATGAAATATGTCATGTCATGTACTCGTAGTCCGCATGTATCGATGATCGATGTTTTGATTCTCCATTTGATGGATCAGTTCATTATTCATTGTTATAACATAATCATAATATAACATAATTATATGATATATAATTATGTAATAATAATATAATTATTATGTTTTTTTGAAGTATAATGATGAATAAATCTTATGAAATCACACACTTATGACCTATGCCCTATATTGGAATATCCCCTCTAGGTTTATAACAAAATAATTGTTATAATTTTACTAAGAACCAACCATGACCTATTAAAATTGCATATTGATGTAATTAGTGGAATTGTATATATTTTCTTCATGATAATAGGCTCTTTTGTGATTCAAAGAGATGAGATGGGGTTTCATTTTATACATAATTGTGAAGATGAACAATGATATTTGTTAAAATATTTAAATATATTAATATCTTACTCAACCAAATGGATCAAAACTTACTCATTGTCAAATTTGAGATGTTGTACTACAGAAAAATGACAACCCAAAAGGATATATACAATATTTTATGCCAATTATAATGTATTTATTACCTTCTATCCCATTTAATCTCTTCGCATAATAATTAAATCATTATAAAAAATATTGTACTAAATTACCAAAATATAAAGAATGATTATTAAAAAATTTGGATATTACGATTCCAATAATGGAAACCATCTTATCATGTTTAATTCTATTTTGTGGTATGTGATACCTCTAAAATAAATGTGATGAAAAATTCTTTTAAAAATCCTAATTTTCCTGTTTTAAAATATTTTCATACCAAATTTAAGTATAATATAAATTAAAATTAATATTAATGGATTATTTTTAACCAAAATAAAATAGTGAAATTTTAATACATCCTCTTAAAAATTAAGAAAATATAAATAATTTAAAATAAGAATATATTTTCTATAAAATCATTAATTATTTATTATTCGTTGAAAACATAACACATTTAAAACAATCTAAATATATAATATTTAGAGTGTTTAATTGTTATTATTTCAAAAATTATATTTCTTTTTTCAAATAACATTTCTAAAATTGTTAGAAATTAATTATAATATTCACTCACAAAATCAATGAAAACAATTTTTTATGATGTATTATATTTGATGAATAAGATGAATTTATTCTCATTACATTCAAATTAAAAATAATTAAATGAATATTAATTAATTAAAATAATTTATCAATATATTTAATACATTAAAATCATTTATCAAAAGTGTTAAATTTTATATATTTTAAAAATATTTTTTTAGAGCTAATTATTTTTTATAAAACATGTTTTTTTCTTTATTTTTATCAAATTAAAACTAAATATACGTAATATATTTTTATAACTACAAGATATATATATACAATATCTATGGGGTCAATGTTCATATATTCAAACACATTATTACTTTTCTATACTCACCATTATATATTTCAATAATATTTATTCATTTAATACTCACATGTCATATCCATTGTATTCCACATTCTACTCATTTTTTCCATTATTATTGTTTTTTTTCTAATCATCATGTCGAGGTATGAGAAAAATGATTTTATTTTTTTGGAATAATATATATATATATGTTAATTTTCCCCATGAAATTTTCATCATGTTGTTTCATATTACAACCACATATTGTATAATTGTTTATAATTCATAATAATATTTTGTTTCAAAAAATATGATATAGATAGTTTTTGTATGAGGTTGAGTGTATGATTGTCTATCAAAAACAATATAAATTAAAGGAGTAATATATATTGAAATCTCATTATTTCACAACTTTAGAAAGTATTTCATGTAGTTTTTATTAAGATAATTGATTTATAATATAAAATGTGACAGATTTTGAACACACATATATATGATACATGACCTCATAGTAAATTAATTTTTGTTCTATAAATCATTAATTAATTAATTAATAACATTTATTTTCATTAGAGTCCATATTAATAAATATCTATTTGTTGTTAGGTAACATAGTTTGTTGATTCACACTCTAAAAATCTAAATATCCCTTATTTTTTACCCATTACAAATATAGGTGCTAACTCACAATGGATTGAAAGGGGATATCATTAATTCACTGAATGATTCTACGCGACCCATGGATTCATAAATGAGACATTGTATCCTTTTTATATATTTGGGGATCTTAATCAAACTAATTGATGACAATGAAGATATTTAATATGATTTTTTGTTGAATGGTATGTATACTTATAGTCATATTTCTCAATTCAAATTATAAGCTATTTTCATAATTTTTTTAGGAAGATCTTGGGTATGGAATTAAAATCATTTCAACTTTTTTATAATATTTGATGATATATTTATATCATTAACGAAAATTTGTTTTATTTATTTTAGTAAAACAATTTAATAAAAATAGACTTGTCACATTGTTATATTAGTATGGGCTAACCATAAGTATGAAGATTCAAAATTTTTACATGTAGAAGAAAGAAAAAAGAAGTTCCCTTATCTAAATTTTTGGTATGGAATGACATATCAAGGGATAAATTTCTTTTAGAATAAAATTTTATTGATAAAATTTTTTAATAAAAACTACATTTCATAATAAAATATATCATATTTAGTTAGTTTTTAACAAAAAAACATATTAAATAGTGTAATATTATCATGTATTGATGTAAATATGCCCAAATATTTATTTTGGGAATAATAACCATTAAAAATAAGGAAATTACACATCCATCATTTATAAAGTGACAATAAATACTAGATTATATTAATGATAATAATAAATTAAAATTTATTTAGATTGAATAAATGATTTGCTAAACAAGTAGTATTAAAGTCTCTAAGGCTCAATTATTTGTGATTCCTAGTGAGATGACATCATATGGGTTCAGTATAACCATTCCCATTCAATACATAGAAAATTTTAAAAATTTTTTTTACCATTAATGATCAATCTTATAGAAGCCACTTCCTAATCATTTTTAATTGATCAATAGTATAAATGTACATATATTGAACATGTTACCTTTATGGTGTATATTGTTGTAATAGATAGGTATATATGTAAGCATTATTACTATAAAGGGGTAAAATTAACCATTATAACCAAAATATTTGTTACGTAAATCCCATAGTTATTATAATTTAAAATTCAAATGAATTTAAATTAATATTATAAATTGACTTTTTCTATAATAAGAAAAAACGATTTTCATAAAAAAAATATTTTTAAAATTATAATTCACTAATAAAAAAAATTCAAGAATCTAAAATAAAATTTATTTCACTAAAAGTATATTATAAAACACTATATTTGTCAACAAAAAATTATAATTTTACTATAGGATGTTCCATGAAAAAGATAATTACCAAGGAACAATTATTCATAGTATTTTATCAAACATTAAAAAATATTATAACAGATGAAAATAAAAGAAAACTACTTTCTGATGATACAATCTAATGTCCCGAATAGGGTGGCTCATTCTGATGCCCCGATTCAAACTCCTCTATGACCTCAAATGTGCCTCCTCATACGCTAGAGGTTGTTGAGTAATACTGAGGGTTTAACTTCAATGATGGGTTTATTATACACTATTTTTCATAGTAATACCATACATGATAAAATAAACAATAAAAAATGTTATAAACAATGAAAATAATGAAACCAATAACACATGATGGACAAATAATAAAATAAAAAACCAAAACTACAATGAAAATATTTCATGTGAAGATGTGACATGTGTAATAATGAAAAAACCATATATCTATTGACACTAACTTCTCCCAATATGGTCCAAAATCTACAATTGGTTTTTTTTTCATTCATGATTTATCACATATGAACTATCTAACATAGGACCCATTCCCTTAACCTATTGTGTAAACCTGAAATATATTCATGTTCTCATCAGGTAGCCCATGTAGGGTGTAAGTATAGCCCATTTGGTTTCCACCAATGGAATTTTAATCATTATCCAATAATCAATAGTGGATTCTGTGGTATAAAAAAAATTAGGTGCAGTAATGTAAATTATTTTAAATTATGAAATTAATCATTATTTAAACCCATCACTCTCTAATTCTGGAGGAATCTTAAAATCTCGATAACTAAATTTGCATATGACATAGACTGAACTATGCCCAATCAATATTGTATATCATAAATCTATTTTTCATTCATCATCTATATTCATATTGTATCATATATTAGAATTTCATTGTTAACATTGTTTATCGGAATTCATATTATATCATATATCATAATTTCCTTATTACCATTCATCTTCTCAACTCATATTATATCACATATATGAATTCCATTGTTACCATTCATCCTCTCAATTCATATCATCACCAATTAAAACCACAGTTCAATGCCAACTCATGGGAGATATATATCATGTGTAACCCACAATGGGTATTTAGACCCTCAGTCTGTGTCCCACATCTCATATATCACCATGGTATTGGATGAAAATGACCATGCACTATTTGTATTTTCAAACAATTTATCATTATAGTATTTTGAGGTAGCGGACAATGTCCCAAAAATGATTATTTGATTTAAAAAATTTCACTATGTCACATGTATCACAATTTCACATTTACCACAACAACCCATTGATTATTTTTGTGAATCAATTATTCCCATTTAAAAAAATCATATTAGCATCATTACATTAAATAATTATATAATTAATTAAATAAATCAATTCCATTAAATAATTAATTCATCAATTATTCAATCAAACCAATTACATTACTTAAACTCATTGTTATTTAATAACTTCAATTTCATTAATTATTTTGAAAATTAATTAATATAATTCAACAAATTGAAAACCCCCATAACTAATTCTACAATTAATTATTCTATAAAATTCCACAATCATGATATCTCATTAATTAGTTCTATAATAAATTAAATAAATAAATTTCACAATATTGACATCACAAAAATTAATTAAAAAATTAATTAATCTAATTTCTCATCCAATTTCACAACCCCCAATATCACTTTAATTAACTCATCAATTAATTAATTCAATTACGCCACTCAATTTCCTAAATTAACATAAATTGTTAACCCATAGAAATTAAAAAAATCAGTTATCAATTTAATTTCCCATTTATGTAAATTGAAATTCTCACAATTTTATACATTTAATTTAATTGAGATTGTAGGATTTGAATTTACACCACAAACCTAAAAACTAATGTAGAACCCTCTCTAACTGAATTTCCAAAACTGAAGTAGGGATACTACAACCATGACGAAGAATGATGTCTATATCTGAATCCTAAATCCATGATCATTCATATTAGATCTATTAATCATATGTCTAGATATATCAAAATATAATAATTAATCATTCTAAAGGATGAGATAATCATATGTGATGGAAATAAAACTACGAAGAAATATTGATCTCATATAGGTAAAGAAGAAGATATTATATCTTATCTTCAAATAACAATGAAAAGTGGTCTTGAGGGTTTTCAATACATATGAAAGCCTCTAAAATTTATTGGAAATTTTTTTTATTATGGTTGAATAAAGATTAATACTGGATGGTTCAAAAAATTAAAACAAATTTTTCGGGGTAATTAAAAATAGGAACATGGTTTCCTAGGATGGGATTAACAGTTTTGTTAACCATGAGCCTCAATAGTGTGTATGTTCTAAGTTGGAGGGATGTGCATTTTTTCTCTGAATAGGTTGATTGGTTTATCACTCCATGTGACATCCATGCAATATCCCTCTGTCTTGGGTTGTATGAATGGATTGCTTTGGGAGAACGATTTAGGAAAACCTTGCGCAGAGAGTGAAATTCCAACATTCCTTCAATTTTTATCAACTATTACCCCAACACACCCATTGTTAAACCCCCAAAAAATAATCATAACAACAAAAAAGGAGTACTTGAATATAATTTTGAAACATACCAATAAATGGTCAATATCTTAAATCCATTCCATTCTATATAATTTTTGACGTTCTTGTCAGATGACAGTAATTATCTAGAAGTGAAATTACATGGTATTAGTGCATATTCATAATTTTAAATGTTCCCATATATAATTTTATTTTCTAGTATTATGATGATTCATTTGATATTTTTATAAGGATATTTATTTTAATTTGAACGTTATTTCATCATCAAAAAATATTCTAATTTTATTTAATAATATATTTATATAATAGTTCTACAATAGGAAACAAGATATAATATAAATATTACTATCTATTCGAACCATATTAATTTAAATATTAATTACCTATTTGGACCATTACTTTGTGAAAATCAAGTGTTTTAGGAGTTTTGGGAGGACAATATAGTGTATTCCCAAAAGGTTTCTATATTTCTAGCTCTATAACTAGTTTTTCCAACATCATACTATTTCACCACTTTAGAATTTTCCATGATGTAAAATTCATTCAAGGCCATATTTTAAGGTATTTATGGCTTATTCATATACCATTAATCCTATATTAATATTCCTTATTGTGTGACTACCTTTATGTGGTATAACCACATCATATTGGAAGATCCCCCATTAATGGAAAATGAAAAACGTTATATAAACTGATTCTTTGTTTAGATTTTAAAAAGAAATAGATACCAGCTATTTTTTATTCCTTCATTGTTTTCCTCTGGAACTATTTTCATATATATTTCCCTCTAAAGAGAATCATCTGATCGAACTATGTTTCTTGGATCATTTTCCTTGGAGTCCTCCTGCTACCAGAGTACCCCCTGTTTTTGGTGCAATAATGAAGTATTGATCACTCTCTAAAATAAGGTAAGTTATATATCCAATCAACAAGGTTCCTCTCCTTCTGTTTCTTCTTTCAATGCTATGTCATTGGACCTCGAAGTTTCTAATGGGATTTTCATGGGTGTTGGTTGGTGTGGTGGTGTCTCTTCATCCTGGGGTGTATTCAGTCTTCTCAGAGAGTATATCCTAATCTATTATGTTGTCCAATTCTCAAGGAATGAACATCCAAATTCATTTGAGGTGGTGTATTGATGGTTTTTATATTCTTTTTCTTATAGTCATAGTGCAAGATTGTTTAGGGATAGGATCACAATGAAATTGACATAATAAAGATTTGAAGTAGGTTAAATAATTGGAATCGATCGTATATTACTTCTTTATACCATGAAAATGAGTTCCCTCTTGATTTTTAGATTATTTTATATCTATTATTTATTGGTTAACATGTCATTCTTTATGGAACTGGTAGTGAACATATTTCATAGATTAATTATGATTTTATTTGATAATGATAAATATGAATGTTAATATATCCATTGGTTGCAATTTGATGATAATCAAATGGATGTTGTCATGCATGTTAAAATGAATCATTTAATTAAATATGGAATAATATACTGGTTTTGTGATAAGATAATGCATCAATGGGTTATTATTTATCTTCTATCTTTTAAATTCCAAGCACCTTATTCTTTGTACCTATGAATGCTTGTTGTGTATGATGGACTAATGCCTTTTTTATGGAAAAGAACATAGTTTATGTTGTTTATTTAATGCTTCTTGTGTTGTGGTGACATCCCAGTATTGCTGAGCCAAGAGAGATTTTTTTGTATGAGGGGAAGAGAGGGCCAGTTGTTGTGGTGGTAGGATTTGATGCTCTGAGTGGTGATATGCATCGGTTTATGCATGTGGGTGTCTGGGAGGACACTGAAGATGGTGAAAAGGGTAGGATGTGAAAATTGGATTCTTATTAAAAAATATTTTTTGTTATTTAATATAATTTTCCCAGTGCAAGATTCAGATATTTGTTCTTAATCTTCTTCCAAAAGTGGGGAAGACACATCGGGTAGCCACATGATTTATGTGTTTAGAATCATTAGTATGGATGGGTCTATGCTCTTACCACAGGTGGGAAAGACTTGAAAGGTAGATCGATTACTTACCTAGTTAATCCACTTATGTTTGGATTCTTATAATGTTTTTCTAGATGCCTGGTAATATGGGTTTGTATTAATGCTGTTAATAAATTATTGAATAAATAATGTTATCCCATGGGGTTGGATCTTGTTGGGAAGCAGTTCAAAGGCTACAGTTTAATGGAACTACGGACTTGGTTGGTTATGCCAAGAGGGCCTTGAATGTTATTGTGATGCTAATGAAATTTTATGTGGAATTGATAATAGTTTATTATTAAATAATTAATTAATTAATATAAAGTAAAATAGAAAAAATGGGTTCTGTAATTTAATAAACATCTTTGAAAGGTTGTATTCTTATAAAATATTTATTCTTAGAAGTGGCATCTTGGTGTCCGAGTGGCGTTAGAAAGAGTTGAGTATATGTCTAAGTTATGAATATGGTGTCACTGAAATCTATATTATATAATGTACTTTTAATGAATATATAAGCTACTCCACCTTTTTGGATAGGTCATCCAAAACTACGGTGAATCTGACCCCTAGGGGTGATTCCCCCAACATCTAGATGCGAGGATGGTTGGATGACTTCCTCCATTGGCCCTGATCGCTTCTCATTGTAGTCATTGTTCATGTAGGAATGATGATTATATTTCAACTTATATGTGTATAGAGGGATCTAATAGATTTTTTTTATTCATACAGATATATTCTAGATATAATTGCCTATAGACTACTATAGGTGATGTTTTTATAGGCTATGATGTCTTGAAGATCAGTACACAATGTATGGGTTGTAATAACTTGAGATATAATACCTGACTTATGATACACATTATGTGTTTTTTGGAAGATCCCTGGAACTAAATTCTTACATTGTTTACATGGACACAATTTTCGTGTCTCATGAGGTGCCTATTTTGGTGATACACCTAGGTGTTTGAGACAAAACATTTTTGGAGAGAGATGCTTAGGACATGTGATGTTAGTGCAATTCCAAAACCTAGTGGAGAAGTGGTATCATCGTACCCTTGAAATCATTTATTTTATTATATACTATTGTATGTGATATATAGCGAGAGTATCCATGGTGAGGCTGGGAATATATTTTACCTATTCATATGATTAGTTTGTTTCCCATGTTGTTCACTATGCTTTAGAATGATTTCAATACATTTTCTTGAGAGGCTCATGGGAGGTTATGATAGTGTGTACTATTATTCTCACACTACGTATATATAAATTGTTTTTAATGTCACTTGGAGTAGGTTGGAGATCAGTTTGGATACTACTAGCTGGGACATGACGGAGCTGTTCGGGCTTCATGGTCGCTGTTATTTTACATTATTTTGGCACTTGCAATTTTTCCTTTAAATTATAGTAGTGATTTCTTGACATTACATATTTGTACATGGGAATTATTTTATATTGTATTCTGAGTATGATTTGTTTGGTTCTGTCTTATCTTTTTCTTTTTCATGTGTTCTTTTATAGCATAATAACTCACATTTTTGTGTTTACTATACCATTGGCGCTAGTCGCCCACCCGGGCCCTACGGGATGCGGGACTCCGGTGACAGTATCCCACTCCTCTAATGTACGATCAAGGAGGGTCACCCATTTCGGGGAGGGGTCCATGAAAGCATGGTATTGGAAGTCTAGTAGGTGGATGGGATGATGCTTGGAGTTTCCCATAGGTGATTTTTCATGGGTTGGTAAGGAAATGATTTCAAATAAGTTTATCATGTGTTTTAAACACTACATACCAAATTATACGTTGGTATATAGGGACTACTACAACCTAATTCATGAACCATTATGTTTACAGTGTATACAAACAAATGTGATACATGTTGAAGGGTAGATAACTGGGATTTGATAATGCATCATTATTCCTTGTCTATGCATTTCAATGGGTAGAACTAATAATAGTATAAACTAAAATGAATATAAGAAAAAAATTATTAATTAATTTTGAGTCTTCCAAATTATAGGGTAATTATCCATAAATGTTTTTTAGCTATGGATATTGGTTGGCTTCTTCATCTAGTTCATGTAGAAGATGTCTTGCAGTCTGTGCCAGCAAATCACCATAGTGTAGAGGGTGATGATAATAACACATAGATGATGACACTCTGAGAGTTTCAGTGCCATATTCAACATTTGTATGATAGATCTATTTTAAATGAAGTAACGAATGATTGGTTGGAGGAGGTTTAGATAGATTTCAAGACAATCTGTTCTCGGAAGGAGAACTGGGAGTCGTTGGTTGTGACGATGTAGCATGAGTCAGGGAGGCAGTTGTGGTTCTTATTTCTTGAGGATTATGAGGATTCAACATTGTACAGGGAGGAGATTCAAGACAAGCTCATATTTGAGTTTCTTTCTTCAACTGTCAGGGTGACCAGTCACAATGATTTTCATACTCTTTGATAGGGGAGCTCTAGTGTGTGACAATATGGAATCTATGTTACGAACCTTGTGTGATATGATTCCTACCAGTTTCCAGAAGTGGATTCCTGTGTGAGGAATTTTTAGGATCCCTTGCTTCTTATGATCCATCACAAGGTATTTTCATTGATGCTAAAATATTTTCTTGAGGTTCTAGAAAGGAAAGAGGTCATCAATATGATGCTAGCCAGAACTGGATCATCACGAGAAGGGATTCATCTGGATTGCTCATGAAGCATAGTTTTGGTACGAGGTTCTTAGTTTTCTGGGTAGAAGAGTTTATGCTCATCTAGGGGTTGGTCTCACAAATCATTATCTCATTACTCTGGGGAATCATCCCTCAGACCATTGTTATGGGATCATGCACTTATTTTTCTTGTTGAGGCCGAGATCATATATATAGATAGTTCGTCAATTTTCTCAATAGTCATTGTGTGCAAGGTTATCTTCTTCAAGTTCCCCTATTAAGACAATTTCATCCGAGGAAGAATGAGCAGGTTACACCGGCTTTGGATCAAAAGAGATCATATGGTATAGGTAGAGGAAAACCTCTATATGCTCCCCATCCTCAGAGAGAAAATAACAAATGTGGTGGTGTTCATCAGCAGGGATAGAGAGCCCATGGAGAAGGTCATGGTCAGCTTCATACATTAACTTTAGTAGTGTCAGGTGATCCAAACATCATTCGTGGTTCCCTATACTTGTATTATACTTTGGTGTACTCCTTGTTTGATTATGGATTGACACATTCCTTCATATGAAATACCATTGTACACACAGTGGGACATATGGTAGATAAGCTTCCAGTTCCATTGGCATTGATTACACAAGTTGGAGGTCTACCTGACGTGTTTAATGTATTTATAGACTATGAGAAGGTGCTGGGGTAGCATCGATCATGGGGATATTTTTTATGTTTACAGGTACAACCTACGGATTTCATCCTCAACATGTATTTTTTTCTATTTGGTGCAGGCTATTGTGGATTGGATCCTGAGGAAGGAGGTGTTCATTAATGCTGATGGAGGGCCATATGTGTCTTTTGGTGAGTGAGACCCTCTAATGGGTAAGAGGTGTGTTGTGTCCTTGTCATCCTTTATGGAGGTCCCGATGATGAGTTTGTCAAAGGTCTAGTAGCTGGAATTTTTTAGGTTCACTGAATACCAGCCTGATTTCTTTCTAGAATAGGTTGTAGCATTACACCCTCGATGAGAGATCATGTTTGGGATCGAGCTATATCTAGGAGTGCCTCCTATATTAGTTTATATGTATAGGATATAACCTTATGATTTGAAGGAGTTAAATATATTATTTGATGTTATGTTTTAGTCTTGTTTGGTTCGTCTAAGAGTGTCACTGCGGGGTGAAGCAGTTTTCTTTGTGAAGAAGGATGACATCAGGTTGTCACTTTGATCGATTATTGTCATATAAAAAAGAGTCTATTAATAATTTATATCCTCTTCCACGTAATAATTTTTTTTAACCAACTGAAGTGTGCATGCTTGTTCTTGAAAATCAGCTTGTAGTCAAGATATCATCATTTGCTTGTAAAATATTAGGATATCAGGAAGACTTCTTTCTATTATCGTCCTGAGAATTACGGGTTTTTTCTGAAACCATTTGGTGTGACAAATGATCTAGCTATGTTTACGGGGTTGATGAATTCTTTACTCCATGAGTTCTTGGATAAGTTCATGGTGGTCTTCATCAATGACATCCTTCTGTACTTCGCATATGTGTAGGATCATGCAGAGCATCTGTAGTCTATTTTGGGAGTTCATCGCTGTTAACATCTATTTTGGAATTTTTCAAAGTGTGAGTTTTGGGACTAAGAATTTCATTTCATGGGGAATGTTGAATCCCATCAATGATTAGTTGTGGATCTTTTGGAGATAGAAGAAGTTGTGTCTTGGAAGCCTCCAAGGCAGTGGACAAGGTGCACAGTTTCCTTGGAAATACAGGTTATTTCAGGAGGTTCATTTCCAATTTAACTCAGGTTGAGACTCCTACATCTGTGTTGACTATAAAGGATCGGTCATTCTTGTTGACTGATCGGTGTAAGAAATCTTTTGAATATTATAAGGAGAATTTGTCTAGTGCTCCAACTCTTTCACTTCTAGCAGAAGGAGTTCTGTTTGAGATTTTCTATAATGCTTCACATATGGGGTTAGGATGAATTATGATGTTGTAGATATCTATTTATTATTATGGGTCTCAGTAGTTACATTCCCATGAACATAACTATTCCACAAAATATCTAGAGATGGAAATAGTGTTGTTTTCCCAGATAATGTTGAGACACTACCGCATCAGAGAGTGCTTTTTGGTCCACATAGATTCTAAAATACATAGATATGATTTATCCCAGTGTGATTTGTTCTTTAAATAATGTTGGATGATGAAGTTCTTACATTATTACGACTTTGAAATAACGTCTACACCTATCAAGGGGAATAATGTAGCTGATGCACAGACAATGATGCCACATAGTGATGTAGTGCATAAATCAGGTGATTCATGGGGATTAATAGATGACCAATTCATATTATATCTCAATATGAGAGAAGTTTGAGGCAGAACATGTCTTAATAAGACTAATATGCATTTATCTTTGTTAAAATAGCTGGATGAATCCCAATTGGGGATCTTTAGGTGGATTTCTGAAGAGATATAGTTGTTTGTGGTGGGTCCCATGATGACCAGTCTGAGGATGAACAAAACTGGGTGTTTTATTTGGGAGGGTTTTTTATTTCTTTGGGGATGCATTTGATGGTTTTTAGTGGGTTCCATAGTTCACCATTAGCGGTACATCCTGGAGTATTAAAAATCTACCGATCTTTCAGGAGTCAGTTTTTTGTGTTTGGGATCAAGGGGTCATTTGAAGAGTTTGTGTCTCAATGCTTGGTCTACCAGAATTTAATGGCTGAGCACCATGTTCCTAGTGTAATTATTCAGTCATTAGATGATCATAAGTGACAGCGGGAAGTCATATCAATAGACTATGTTACCCTTTACCTTGATCTCATGGAGGCTATGATGCTATATGGGTGGTAGTGGATTATTGGATAAAATAATCCCACATTATAGCGATCAAGGAGTTGAGATCAGTGGAAGTTGTATTAATGTGTTATTAGTAGTAGGTGGTCAGTCTCCATAGAGTCTCGAGGAAGATCATTTCTTATAGAGATACTCATTTTACCTCCAAGGTGTGTAGAGGTGTCCATCGTGGTTTTTGGTTCTCATCTATGAATTCGCACTACTTTTCATTCATAGACGAATGATACGAAAAAACAGACCATCCAGACTCTTGAAGGCATTTTTTTCTCTTGTTTCTAAGGTTTATGATGCTCGAGGAGGAGGAACATACCCTTGGTAGAGTTCTCCTACAGAAATAGTTTCTACTCCATGATCAATATGATTCCATTTGAATATATGTATGGACAACATTTCCATTGACCATTGTAATTGACTAAGGTTAGATAGTTAGTAATTATAGTGCAAGAACTGGTACAGAACATGATCATGATGGTTCATGTGATTAGTGAAAGGATAGTGGCAGTGTATTATCATCAGAAACCATATCCTCATCATAGGTAGATACCATCGTAGTTTGAAATTTGGGAAACCTATGTTCCTAAAATTCACTCCCCGTCATGGGATGAAAATGATCGATCATGGGAGTAATATTTCTCCCTAACTTGTTGGGATTTTGAGGTGATGCCTCATTTTTTAGCCTTATCATATCGGGTATCATTTACCCCACATGTGATCTGGATATATGTTGTTTTTCTTATCTCACATATTCTTCATTATCTTCATGATGACTCCCATGCCATCAATTGGGGAGAGATCAATGATGAAGATAATGAATCCTTCATGGAGAATCCGATCAAGATCAAAGACTTCTAGAAGATGTTAATTCATTGGATTTTTATCCCCTTGGATCATTTCTAGTGGACAAACTGTGGAATGGAAGAGAGTATATGGGAACATGAGTCGTAGATACATGCATACTACCTAGATCTGTTTAATGTTTACCTCTTTTTGGGAGGTTAATTTTATGGTTTTAGACCTTTCTTATTTATGAGATGGATTTTTTTTCATATTATAGCATGATTTCTTTTGATCGGTATATTCCCTAGGAGAGTGTTTAAGAGCTATTTGTGGTTCTCATGTGGGTTTTCTTATTCCTTTTTGAAGTAGTTGAGCACATTTTGTGGTTTGAACATTGATATATATCTCTAGGGGTGGTTGTGTGGACTCCTTTTTTGTTTCCTCTCTGGGTTGAATATGAATTATCAAGGATGATAATGATTTAAGAGGTATCTAAGGTAATTACATAGACCTATCCGGTACATTCCATTGTGAAAATAGTGTGTTAGGGTTGTTCTGAGAGTTCAAGGTTAATTATTCCATACACTATGCATGATTTCTTATTCTGTGAACAATGATTCCCTATTCGGATAGTTTCTCCCCTTTAACGTTTCCTTTGACGTAAAATTCATTTAAGGTATTGTTTTATGAAATTTAGGATGATTAAATGTCCACAACAATGATATTAATATTCATAAGTGTAGAACTGCCTTTAGTTGGTAAAAACACAGAATCATGATGTAAGAACCCGGATCTTCTTTTAGGTATGTTTTCTTTGTTCTGGTCATTCTTGAGAAAAAGAGGAATTTATGGAAATTTTTGAAGCACATGTCATGTACATTATGAGTACAAGCCATGTACTAGGTCACTACAGGAGGTCATGTGCTAGCCGTGTGATGGCCACACACACGGCCATGTGGGGGTGACCTGGAGGACGCAAAATGAGGAGTACAGAAATGGGAAGTACACGACATGTACTTCAAAAGTACATGTCGTGTATTTTATTTTTGTTAATAAATGTATTGGTGTCATGTCTAATCACAAAAAATGCATTATTCTTGAACTAGTTCGTCTGAGAGCTCTCGTATTGCGACGCTCTTCCCCCAAACCCTCGACTGAGCATCTGGTATCATATTTGACCACCGTCAATTGCATTGGGACTGCTTCGATAAGATCTCTCTTCTACTTGAGAATCTTTTCCAAATTCCTCATCCTTCTCTTGTTATCCTATGTTGAACATTTTAGATATTTTTGTAGATCATCGGAGTTATATGGTGATTCAAGCCCTGAGACTCAATTATATTGATAATCCAATGCAATGGTAGCTGGTTTGTGCCTTTCTGTTGAAATTCATTGAGTTATATGTTCAAAATCACCAATACCTATGAACGGGGTATTGTGCATTTACAATTTCATCCATATTATTTTCCAATTAAGCTTGTATGCTTGAGTAGAGGTTAATTGAACGTGAATAGGGTCAATTGTTATGCTTTGGAAGTGTTTACCCATGCATGATTTCATTTTTTGACTATTGGGTCTAGTTTTTCTATTAGGTTGTTGTTTACCATCGATGCCTAGTATAGTAGGATGTGGTGTTTGTATCCTTACATGCTATTTTGTTGTAGACTACTAGCGAAGTAGTTCTTGAGGTTTACTTTAGCTGAAATACATTGTTGTACCACCTTGACTTACAAAGGGCCTTGAGAACCTGGTTTAGTAGATCATATGGACAATGGAAGTAGGTTCTTATCCAGTTTGTCTATTTATCATATTAAGCGAGACCATAGGGGGGATTGATGTAAGTGCTTCCTCATAGTTTCTGTAGTTACTCAAAGTGGGCCACATACTGAATGTGATGTATGTTCTTCCCTAAGCGCCTTTAGTTATGGATATGAGACTATAGGAGGAATTGATGGCAAGTGCTTCTTCAGAGATTTTATGATGAAGCTAAACTAGAGGTGTTAGGATGTCAGTACATCTCAAGGGGTTTCCTTTTATGTTTAGCAGCTTTCTTGTTTTTCTAGGTATGGCTTGAGGGGATAGGTTGGGAGTACATCCCCTAGGGTTACCTTTTGTGTTAAGCTTTTTGCTTGTTTTTCTAGGTAGGACTAGAGGGGATAGGCTATGAGTACATTCTAGAGTGATACTTGTTTGTGATTTCCTATATGTGATTAAGTATTTTGATTAGCTGTTTTTTGGTATATTAATCTGAATGCATTGAAACTACGGATTGTTTAAGGCTGAGTACTTCCTTGTTTACTTCTTAATATACTTATTACCTACCATATATTCACAGACTTTTTGGAAGAGGTCTTTTGGTGGTTGCCTGCTGGGATTTAGAATCACACCCTATTGGGGACTTGCTTTTGGGCCCAAACCTATTATATTGTTGCATGTATAAATAAGGGAAATCTCCCTTCAACTTTAACTACATTATTTTTTGTGGATTTGGAGAGTATGGGGTCATGTTATGGATTATGATGCTGATGAGATGTTTACTTTCCTTCTATGGTACTTTGGGTTAGTATTGTTGTATTCCATCATTGTGATTTGTTATCCTACTTTCCTAGAAATATGTGTCCTGCATCATTAATATATATGTGTGTGTGCTCCAGTTTATTATTTCCAGTCTTCCACTGTTTACTTTTGTATGGATTATTACTGAATCTTTTATTTCCATTAGTTTACTTCTGGTGTGTTACCCTTCCAATTCGGGCATAGTTTCCCCATTATCACACCAATATCTCTTGTTGCTAGTCGGCAGCCTCTGGTGTTTGGAGAAATGTGCTTTAGACCATGTGACCAACTGCATAAGGGGCATCTCTGAGCGGCTTCTAGAACCAATATCTTACAAAGTGGTATTAGAGGTATTCATTTCTCTTGACTTGAATTTTGGATCCTATATCCATGGATAGGAAGGAATAGGTACTTATTAAATAGCTATGCCTAAGAGTAGCTAACCCCTATATTGGGAAAAGACAATCTACCTCATTAATTTATTTTTTCTGGTTTTTCAATTATAACAGTTGATTTTATTTCACCTTGAGTGATTGAAATATTCTGTGCTGTTATTATTGATGTTATTGAGGTTCTATTTCTATTGCAACCCGATGAGATGAGGGTTTTCCATCTCATGAATCATATAGGCACTAGCTAGAAATCATATGTCATGCTTTATTGCCATCCCATTTAAGTTTCATTAATTATTTGATGTTGTTGTGATAAATGTTGTACTAGATATGAATGATGTTTTGATAGATGATTTGATAGAATGATTGTTTTTTTATTTCATTGTTTGTGTAAGGTTTTACTTGAGTGAATTACAAACATTGGTTCTTGAGGTTTTATGTGCCCTCATTGACAAGCTTTTGGTGGAACGTTGCCTTTTTTATTCTTGTTATAATGTATATAAGATGTCATGTATTGATTCGCGGGACGTATGGGCTCTTGCGGATTGGAATTTGGCACATTGGTGTTAGTTTCAGTGTTTTCCTAGGTTATGGAGTAGTTTCTGAGACATACAGTCCGGAAAAACCCAGAATACACATTATGTTGTTTTGACTAGATGCCTTGTGTTCTTCTGTTCGGGAAGAAAATGTTTTTCCAAAGTACACACTGTGTACCATATATAGATGTTGTGTAGTCTCTAACAGTGTCTTAGACATTGTGTACAGGGACCTAGGGTTTTGAATATTTGTTAAGACACATAGTGTAGAGGATGTACACACCATGTCATAGAACCATGTAATTGGTCATGTCACAAACAAAATGAATCAGAAAAATCTTATTTGTACATATAGTGTTCGTCTTGATCACATCGTTTGGTGTAACCCAGGTACCGTCCATGTACTAACAACATAGGTCAGTGTTATCATTTCTCATTCATGCGGTGCCCACATGGAACATTCCGTCTAGTGTGAGCCGTGTAACCGGTTGTGTATCTATCAATACGGGTCGGTGAGGTTCGTCTAGTACACGTCGTTTTTGGCACAAACACGCCATGTAGTCTCATTCTATATAGAACCATGTGGCTTAGAAATGTAGAAGTACTAGGGTAGTTTAAGATGATTCAAGTACCCACTGTGTGTTAGGTGAATAGGCCGTGTGTATGGTCTGCTACACGACTGGTTCTGACAGTAGTACACACCTATGTGAGTGGCTGAAGGGAAAACACCATGTAGGGGTTATACACGCCATGTAGTCAGGTTTTGGAAAAACATGAATGATTTTCTTTACATGATACCTTCTTACAAATTATTTTTTTATACATTGATAATCATGATCTATGGTGATCATTTGACCTTGCAGAGTCATCCTTCCGAGACGTCTTCTAGTTGTATGCCAATTTCAGGGTAGTGATCGGACACCGGATATGGATAATCAAGGATTACCTTTAGATCCTCCCACTGTGCCAGTCTTGGCACTAGCCATTATACCGGACACAGGTGAAGATGCCCAGTTCAGGGAAGGCTTTATGAGGATGATGCATACCTTTCAGAGAGCACCTCCTCCATCCCCGTCGATGGAAGAATTGACATGGGTTGTTCAGCAACAACATCCTCCCACATTCTCATGGGATGGAGGACCCCAGGCTCTAAAGTCATGGCTGGAAGCCATGCATGAAATATTTGAGCATCTAGAGATACCTTCAGAGAAGAGGGTGAAGCTCGCTGCGTATATTCTTTAGGATTCCACCAAGATATTGTGGGTCGGGATCTCACAAGTGGGACATCAGCAGATTATGGATTGGGAGGAGTTCCAGTGTATCTTCTATGACTACTTAAATCTAGAGACCATATGGGATGATCGAGCATGAGAGTTTATGAGTCTATAGTAGGGTATTCTTTCGAATATGGAGTATATGTCTTACATTACCGAGCTGCAACATTTCACACCTATTCCAAGACCTAATAAGTAATTCCTAGAAAGAATGTCTGAGGATGGTCTGTGGCTTGACATCCGATCATTGTTCCAAATCTTCAGGCTGACATCTATCACTTCTATCATCCACCAAGCATTGATTACGGAGTGAAATTGAGAGGTTTTGGAGTTTTGAGCAAGGTTGGATCATCATCTAGAGTTAGTATTCCTCCTACTGAAAGCAAGAAGCATCGTAGGGAGTCTACATGCCGATATCCAAGGAGGCGAGATACTTCTTCTGGTATCAGGTGTTGTGCTATCACTGTGGGAAGAGTAGTCATACATGGCCACACTGCCCGAGAGACCCAGTGGACTACTGATCCTGTAGCAAGATAGGACATCATCAGCACTTCTAGAAGATCTGATCACCATCAGCTGGTGACAGGGTTTATTCTATGACTCCTCATTCTGGAGAAGCACCTCCAGTTTCTCACTAGTCTAGGAACTTCAGTTCTTTCGGCCATTCAGGCTGAGGTGGAGGTCGTGCACATTGTAGTCAGTCACCTGGTTTTCAGCGATAAGAGGGTGGATCAGCTCAGGGTGGCTAGATAGGGTCACAGGGTTGCGATGAAGGTCAGACATTATCCGTAGAGAAGACCTAATAATTGTAGGATCGCAGACCCTCTACAGTGCAAGGTATGATCTTAGTAGCCTTAGTTTTAACTTATGCTCTTTTCAATATAGGGGCTCCCCATAGCATTATATCTCTTGCAGTAGTGGAGAGACTTAGGCTCTGCATATTTTCTTTTGCCAATATTTTGACAGTAGACACTCCATTGGGGACTAGAACAATAAGGGTACATCAATACATGGAGTTCCCTCTAGAGGTTGGTGGGTTTCACTTTTCATGAGACCTCTATGTCCTAGAGATGATAGGATATGATTTCATTCTCATAATGGACATGCCATTTCTCTTCTAGGCATTCATCGACTATTATCACCGCAGGTTGAGTTTCATATCACTAGAGGGTGGATGTTTTCTTCATAAGGGTGAATGGGATGTCTTGGCGAGAAGAGCGGGACTCGAGCATCATGGGTTAGGAGGAGTTACATACCAGATTTATATTCTATATCTGGATGATTAGGGGATTTCACATATGGACATTCCTCTAGTTGTGGATTATTTCAGAGATGTCTTTCCAGAAGCCCTTTCATTTTTGCCTCTGGAGTGTGAGGTAGATTTTTCTATTATGTTTGTTCTTGAAGAAGAACCAGTGCCCATTCCTCCTTATTGGATGGCTACACCAGAGTTTAAAGATCTCAAGAAGCTGTTGGATGAGTTTCAGGCATAGGATTTTATCTTTCCCAGTACTTCACCTTGAGGATCGTCGATCATTTTTGAGAAGAAGGCAGAAGGTACCCTCAGGATTTCTGTGGATTATCGGAAGTTGAACATGTTGATGGTCAAGAACCAATATCCATTTCTGAGGATGGATGATTTATTTGATCAGCTTCTAGGAGCCCGGGTGTTCTCAAAGGTTGAATTGAGATCCAGTTACCATTAGTTTCACATTAAACCATCAGATAATACTTTTACAGCCTTTCCGAGTAGGTATGGTCTGTACATGTATATGGTTATCCCATTCGGTCTCACGAATGCGCCTGCAGTTTTCACAGCACTGATGAACCTAGTGTTCCATCCTTACTCGTATTCCATCTTGGTGGTTTTCGTGGTTGATGTATTGATGTACTCTCAAACTCTACACGACCATGCCCCACATCTTGAGATCGTGTTGTGTACTCTAAGAGACCAACATTTATATGAAAAGCTCTCAAAATGCCACTTTTGGATGGATCCAATTCACTTGTTGGGTCATGTTATCTCTATGACAAGAGTGTCATTAGACCCAGAAAATGTTAGAGAAGTTGTTTCCATGGAGAAGCCGAAAAACGTCATTGAGGTACAATGTTTTCTAGGGCTGTCTGGATACAACAGACACTTCATTGAAGACTTTTCACACTTACCGGCACCACTGGGGGGTCTGACTATGAAGGGTTCAATGTTCCTGTGGGCAGATTATTGTGAGTTAGCCTTTCAGGAGATGAAAGTGAGGCTGAATTCAGCACCCATACTCGTGTTTCTAGAGCCGAGAAAGAGCTATACAATGTATTATGATGCTTTAGGTATCGGGCTTGGATCAGTGCATATGCAGGGAGAAGCAGTCATTGTGTACGTGTCTCGGTAGTTGCGGCCACATGAGAAGAATTATCTGATGCACTCTCTTGAGTTGGATGCAGTGGTTCATGCCTTTTTCTATTGGAGACATTACATTTTATAATAAAATTTTGTTGTTTTCACCGACCACAAGAGTCTCAATTACATATTCACTCAGCGTGATATGAATTTGAGTTAGTGAAGGTGGGTTGAGTACCTTTAGTATGTTGACTTTGAGCTTTTCTATACTCCTAGAAAAGGCAACGTAGTAGCTAATGCGTTGAGTAGGAGGACTCAAATAGAAGCATTTCAGGAGGCGAGTAGTGAGTGGTAGCTTATTGCTCTGTTCTTTGAGATGCATTTGGAGGTGAATGACAGTTTGGGTCATGCATTCATTTCTTATATAGCTATTACCACTACACTTCTTGATGGGGTGAGAATGAGGCTGCTATCAAAAATAGAAGGCCTAGTCCTGCGAGAGAGTGTTTCAAGAGAGGACCCTTTTCCTGGATAGACCATAGGCAAGGATGAGATCTTTCATTTCCAGAGGCTCTTATGGGTCCCTGAAGACATACATGAGGTGCGGATGTGGGACTTACACTCCTCAGTTTGGGTAGTTCATAATGGTGTCACCAAGATGTATCATGATCTACACCATCAGTATTGGTGGGCATGTATGTAGAAATATGTTGTTTGTTTCATCATTAGGTGTTCCACCTGTTAGTAGGTGAAGACGGAGCATCATCGACAAGTAGGGATTATAAAATAGTTACCCATTCTCGAGTGGAAGTGGTATGATGTCACAATGGATTTCAAGACATGGATACCGAGGTCACCTCTATGGAACAATGTAGTTTGGGTTGTCATTGACAGACTAATGAAGGTCTCTCACTTCTTTTTGATCAAGGAGATCATCAATGTTGATTAGTTGGGATGGTTGTACATCCATGAGATTGTGATATTAAATGGAGTTCCACACTCTATTGTTTCAAATAGAGATTAAATTTTTTACTTCTCGGGTCTAGAAGTGAATTTAGAAGCCTTTGGGTACACAAGTAAATTTGAGTACATCTTACCCCCCATAATGATGGCCTGTCTAAGCGTCCAATACACATGCTTGAGGACATGCTTCGCACATGCATCCATGATTTTGGTCATTATTGGGAGAAGAAAATCTCTATTATAGAGTTTTTATATAACAATAGTTTTCAATAAAATAATTAGATGATGCCTTATGAAGATTTTTATGGTAGGTCGTGCCAATCACCTTTATGTTGGCTGGAGGAAGGAGAGGCAGCTTTGCAGGGACCTCATCTTGTCCTGTAGACCAGAGAGCAGATAAATATGATTCATAAAAGGATGGATACTGGAAAATATCGATAAATTTCAAGTGATTATCAAAAGATATGACCTCTAGAGTTCGAGGTCGGGGATCTGGTATTTCTACGTGTCACACTGAAGTTGGGAAAAAAGGGGATTAAGAGTCAGGGTAAGCTTTCACCAAGGTACGTTGGGCCGTTGGGGGTGTGGGAGAGAGTTGGGCTAGTTTCCTATCAGTTGCTATTAACTTAGTGGTACCGATTAATGCATGACGTTTCCACGTTTCTCAGCTTCGACATTACTTCTCATACCCATCTCATTATTTCCATCCTGAGGAGGATGAGTTGGAAGTGGATGAATCATTCGAGGAGCATCCTATCAGTATTTTTGAATGAAGTGTGATGGTTCTTCTTGGCCTATCTGACCCTCTAGTACGAGTGCTATGGTATCACTGGAAATTATTGGATGAGACTTGGGAGAGGGAGTCCAATGTACGAGCATAGTGACCATAGCTATCCAGGGTTTCTCCTTATACTCCAACTTTCTAGGGAAATTCATGGAAAAAATTCCTTAAGGGGGGATGTTTGTAAGAACCCGGATCTTCATTTCAGGTATGTTTTCATTCTTCTAGTTGTTTTTGAGAAAAAAGGGTATTTTTTAAAAATTATAAAGTACATGAGGTGTACTTTCTGAGTACACGTCATGTATTGGGTCACCGTAGGAGGCAGTGTGATGGCCTTGTGACGACCACACACACTGCCATGTGGGTGTGACCAGGAGGCTGCCTAAAGTAGAGTACGTAAATGGCTTGTACAAGCAGTGTACTTCCAAAGTTCACTCCGTGTATTTTCTTATTTTTATTTAACATACTGGGGTTGCGTCTAATATCTAGAAACACTTTCTTCTCGACCAAGATCATTTGAGAGCTCCTGTATGGCTGAGATCTTCTTCCGAGCCCCCAACTAAACATTCGATATCTGATTCGACTGCTGTCGATTGTGTTAGGATCACTTTTGTAAGATCTCTCTTCTACTTGAGCATCATTTCCCAATTACTCATCCTACTAAAGTTATCACATGTTGATCTGTTTACATGTTTTTGTAGATCTTCGGCCTTTTTTGGTGATTCCAGCCCTGGGACCCAATTATTTTGATCATCCAATGCTGAGTTAGGTGGTTTGTGCCTTTTTGTTGAATTTCTTTGAGTTATATGTGTAAAATAGCCAATACCAATGAACGAGGTATAGAATGTTTACTATTTCAGCCCTATTGTTTTCTTTTTATGCTTGAATGCTTGTTTAGAGGATAATTGAATGTTAATAGGGTCAATTGTTATGCTATGGATGTGTTTTCTCATGCATGATGTCATGTTTTGACTGTTCAGTCTAATTTTCCTATTAGGCTGTTGTTTACCTTCGACGCCTAGTATATTAGGAAGTGATGTCTGTACCCTAACTTTTTGTTATGCTATATAATGCTAGCCAAGTAGTTCTATAGGATTACTTTTTCTGATATGTGTTTCAATACCCGCTTGACTTACCCAGGGCCGTGAGAACCTGATGTAGTATACCTTGGGGAGAATGGATGTAAGGTCTTCTCCGGAGTGTTTGTTTTACTTATGAAGTGAGACCATAGGGGGAATTGATTTAAATACTTCCTTAGAGTGTATGTAGTTCCTCCACGTGGGTCATAGAGGGAATGTGACATATGTTCTTCCCTTTTGCACCATTAGTTACTGATATAAGACTATAGGAGGAATTGATGATGAGTGCATCCTCAGAGAGTCTATGCCTAAGCTGAATAAGAGGGGTTAGTCTATGTGTAATTCCTAGAGGGTTACGTTTTGTGTTTAGCTGCATACATGTGTTTCTAGGTAGGATCAGATGGGATAGGTTGTGAGTACTTCCCCATAGGTTACATTATCAGTTTAGATGTTTGCTTGTGTTGCTAGGTAGGACCAGAGGGGATAGGTTGTGAGTACTTCCTAGAGGGTTACATGTTTGTGATTACCTATTTTGATTAGCAGTTGTTTGATATATTTAACTGAATGCATTGAAAATGTGGATTGTTTACTACTATGTACATCCTTGTTTACTTCTTTCTTTACATATTACCTTCCATATATTCAATAACTGTTAGGTGTAGATATTGTGGTGGTTTCTTAATGGGATTTAGTCTCAAACCCTATTTGGGTGATGCTTTTAGACCCAATCATATTATATTGTTATAGGTATTGATAAGGGAAAGAGCCCTTCCACTTAATGTACTTGATTTTCTATGGATCTAGAGATCATGGGACCAAGCAATGGCTTGCAATTCATGGGGGATGCTTACTTGCTTTCTTTTTTACATTAGTTTAGTAATGTTGTATTCGTGCATTGTGATTTTTTTCTGCTTTCATAGACAAATGTTTCATGCATCATTTATATATTTTTGTGTTCTACAGTTTATTATTTTATGTCTTCTGATGTTTACTATTGAATGGATTATTACTTCTTCAGTTATTCCTATTTGTTTACTTCTGTTGTGTTACTCTGCCAATTAGGGCATAGTTTCCCCATTATCACACCGAAGGCCCTCGCTGCTAGTCTGTAGCCTCTGGAATTTGGAGAATTGTTCCTCAGGCCATGTGACCAACCAAGTACAGGGCGTCTCTGGGCATCTTCTGGAACCGGTACGTTACACTTGACCCGATCATCCGTTAATGGAAAGTATGAAACCGTGTCTAAACGGATTCCCTGTCATGATTTTAAATTTTTTTAGATAACTTCATCCTTGTTCAACCTTATTTTTTCCCTACCACTAGATTCCAGAATTAATCCTCAAATAGGAGTTATGTGATCAAACTTCGATCCATGGATCTATTTTTTTGGAGTCTTCCTACTATAAGTGCACCCCCCATTTTACTGCAAAAATAATGCGTTGATTTCTCTCTCATATAATGTATGTTCTACAACCATTCTTCTATGTTCCAATTATATTTTTCTACTTTCCATGTTATGTCATGTGATCTTCATGTTTCTACTGTATTTCTCTTATGCGTTGGTTGGTGTGGTGGTGTATCTGCATCCTTGAGTAAACGAAAACTTCTAGGAGGGGTGATCCTAAATCATTGTGTTGGAACGTTATTGTGTAAAGAACGTCAAAAATCATTTGAGGTAGTGTATTTTTAGATTCTATTTTATTTTTCATGCATTCGTAGAATTAGCATGTTATATCCATTGGATCCCAATGAAAATGACATAATTAGTATTTGAACTGGATTAATGATTTCGAATAGATCAAATGTTATTTCTTTAGACCAAGATAATGATATTCGTATAGATTGCTATATTATGTGATATGTGTGAATTTCTTTTTATAATGTATATCTTTATGGAATTGGTAATGACCATAAATTTGTTATTATTTATAAGTTAATTTGATAAGGATAAAGATTCATGCAAATGATTCCCATTGTTATTGTTATTTGATGATAGTCATTTTGATGTAGTTATGCAGGTTTAATAGAATCTGTTAATTCAATATGGTATAATGGAATGATTTTTCGATAAAGATAATAACATGAAGCTTACTAAGTTACCCTAGTACTTTTAATGGACATTCGCTATATACTTTGGAGATGTGAGTGCTCATTGGGTTTGAAAGTTGAATGCCTTATTTAGGGCCAGGAGACTAGTTGGTGTTGTTATCTCCCAACATCATATATTGTGGTGTGATCCGTGTATGGCGGAACCGAGGGGGATACTATGGTATGTGCATGTAAGGAGGAACAATAGTTATTGTGACCGTATTTGAAGTCTAGAGCAGTGAGATGCATTAGTTTTTGCATGTGGGCATCACGGAAGACATCAGATATGTGGAAACAGGTTGGATGTGAATGTTCGATGCATGTTGAATAAATTTTTTATAACAAATTTACATTTCCCACTACCTGAGGTAGATTTGTTTGGTTAATCATCTTCCAAAATAGGCTAATAAAGTCATATTGTTCCCCCTGATTTCTATGTTTAGCTTCTCGAGGATGGATGGGTCAATGAAATGGTTATAGTTGGAAAAGACTCATTGGATAGTTCACCTACTCACCATATTGATCACCATGTGTTTGGAATCAAAAAATGTATTCTTTGTTGTACCTCTCGTACCCCTCGTGGTTTAATTTTCATGATCACAATCACTCTCTTATTTATCTAATCTTGTTTTAAGTGTTTTTGGATGATAGGAATGATTTTAGGTTGCCAAGGAATTGGGCTAAGAAAGCCAGAAGGCAAAAGTGGACTGATTTCAGTCCACCGGCCAACTGGTGGATGACCACCGGCCAGCCGGTGGAATCTTGACAGAAGGCATCCCCTCTGTCCAGACCACCGGCCAACCGGTGTCCCATCACCGGCCAGCCAGTGGAACCCAGACAGAAGGGACCCCTACTGTCTCACCACCGGCCAGCCGGTGTCCTCCTCACCGACCAGCCGGTGGTTCCTGGGCAGAAGGCCTCTCCATTTTCCAAAGCACCGGCCAACCTGTGGCCAAGCACCGGTCAGCCAGTGGAGCCAATCAAACTAGTCGTTGGGCTTTGACCAGCCTGCTCCCAACGGCTCCGAAGACTTTTCCAACGGCTTCGAAGACCCTGAACGGCCATATGAGGGTTCCCCCTCTATAAATAAAGGACTAGGAAGCCCCGGAACCGTGGTGGAATAATAACAAAGCCAATGGAAGCCAACGGACACATTTTTCATCATTTGGCAAACCTCCGGCGGATTCCTTCAAGGAACCTCAATTGCTCCAACCCACTTCCACATCCAAGGAGCACCATCAAAGAAACTTGGGAGCGCTCTTCATCAACTTCATCAATCCTTTGGCACCCAAGGCTTATCCTCTTACGGTTTTTCATTATTTATCTTTTTGAGCATCAATTTGGGTTTGTGCCTACAAACCCCCATTTCTTTTATCTTCCTTTTTTTTGGGTTTTCACACCACCTTCAAGGTGTGAAGAGGTTAGTCAAGCCTTCCCTTTAAAAGGCTTGAGTCATAGGTGAGCTAGCCTTCACCTGTAAGAAGGCTAGTGGGTTCTTTCTCAACCATTAAAAGAAAGCTGTAATAGGTTCTATACTACCTTAAAGTCTAGTGGGTTTCTTGCTAAAACCATTAAAAAGCATGCGGTAGTAAATATCTCAACGGTTGAGTTGGGAGCAGAGATGTAGGCTTTGGTTTAAGCTGAACTCCGTTATCAAGTTTTGTGTCTTGCCTCTTTTATTTCCGCTGCAATTTTTACTTTGATTTTAAATTGTTAATTATTTTTTAAAAGGCAATTAACCCCCCTCTTTCCATCACTCTCCGACCCAACAATTGGTATCAGAGGGAAAATTTGAGTAATACCTTCACCGGTTTGAAATTCAAGATCCTTTGTGATGGCTTCAACTTCTTTCGCCCCCGAAGGATATTCTTTGGTTCATGCTCCATTCTTTGATGGAACCGACTATACTTATTGGAAAACCCGCATGACCACTTTTCTTAGAAGTATAGGTTATCCTATTTATAAAATTGTCATGCATGGTTATTCTCTTTCTTCTCCCGATGAATCCAAATGGACTCAAGCCGATATTAAAAATTTCGAGCTTGATGGCAAAGCCATGAACGCTCTTCATTGCGGCCTTGATCGTAATGAATTCAATCGAGTTTCCACATGCACTTCATCTCATGAAATCTGAAAACTATTGGAGGTTACCCATGAGGGGACCAAAAAAGTTAAGGATACTCGATTGAATATGTACCGTCAAGATTTTGAGTCTTTTACCATGCATCCATCTGAAAATATTACTGATATGTTTACTCGTTTTACTGACGTTTGCAATGGAAGAAAATCCCTTGGTGATTATGTGTCTGCAGAAATGATGGTCAAGAAGATCCTTTGGATCTTACCAAGCACATGGGCACCGAAAGTCACGACAATCCAAGAAGCAAAAGACATCAAGAACATGCCGGTCGAAGATCTCCTCAGATCCCTCATGACCTATGAGATCACCATGAGGAGGCAAGCTGAAAAGGAAGGAAAACCGTTCAAAGTTCAAAAGAACATCACCTGCGAAGTTAAAAAAGAAGAAAGCTCCTCCTCCTCATCGTCTTCCTCTTCAAGCGGCGATTCAGAAATGGAGAATCTTTCCCGCAAAATGCAAAAATTCATGAAGAAGCACAAGAAGAAGAAATCCCGCAAGGCTCAACCCAACGAAAAATCCGAGCCGGAGGCAACATGTTACGGGTGTGGCAAGACAGGCCATTACAAGCCCGATTGTCCACTCAACAAGAAAAAGGCCAAGCAAAAGGAAAAGAAGAAGGCATTCAAGGCCACATGGAGTTATAGCTCCACATCCTCCTCCTCCTCCTCAAGTGACAATGATAAAAAATGCCTAATGGCATTTCATGTGATATCCTCTTCCGACTCCTCATCCTCTAGTTCTTCAAATTCTTTCAATAATTTATCTTATGAGGATCTACAACATGCGAGAGATCAATTAGAGGAAGGTTTTCACGAACTTTCTTCCAAATTTATTGCTTTAAAATAGAATTTCAGAAAACTTTCTTCCGAAAAGGAACAACTTCTCAAAGAAAAGGAGGAGTTGTCCCTCAAGGTCCAAAACCTTCCCGATGTTGATTATATAGAATCAACAATCAAGGATTTAAGGAAATACCTAGCAAAGATCACCGAAGGTGAACATAACCTCTCGAAGCTCCTTGGTTCCCAATGCGTATCTAGAACCACCCAAGGGCTTGGCTATTCCAAGCATGCTTCCTCTTCCCATGCTCCTAATATTTTTGTAAGGGGGAGCTCCCAATATAAATTTTGCAACTATTGTAAAAAACCCGGGAACTTAATTTATGAGTGCAATTGCAAAAATTCCCGGTATGGAAGGCCCAAAACCATTTCCATTAATGATGGATTTCATAGGAGAAGACCCGCCACAAGACAAGTTTGGATTGAAAAATCCCTTTTAGCGAGTCTCTCCGGACCAAAATTTGTCTCGGTTCTAAAATCCTCTCCCCGGTGATTTGTTGTTTTTATTTAGGGGGAGTTAGGATCATTTAAGACTTTTTGCTTTATATTCAAAACTTTCAATTCAAAACCTTCAATTCAAAACTTTCAATTCAAAACTTTCAATTCAAATATCAAAAATTTCAATTGGTTTAAAAACTCTATCTTGTTTTTCAACCTTTCCCTCAATCAAGTTTTATGCCCCGTGCTATTTTTATAATCACAAAGGGGGAGAAATTCTTGGTTGATGGGGGGAGAAATCTTTCTCTCATGCTTTGCTTTACTTTTCAATTTATCCTTTAAAGCATGCCTTTCATTTCAGTCTTTTACATTGCTTGTTTTGGTGATTGTGATCATCAAAATTGGGGTAGATTGTTGTACCTCTCATACCCCTCGTGGTTTAATTTTCATGATCACAATCACTCTCTTATTTATCTAATCTTGTTTTAAGTGTTTTTGGATGATAGGAATGATTTCAGGTTGCCAAGGAATGGGGCCAAGAAATCCAGAAGGCTAAAGTGGATTGATTTCAGTCCACCGGCCGATCGGTGGATGACCACCGGCCAGCCGGTGGAATCTTGACAGAAGGCATCCCCTCTGTCCAGACCACCGGCCAACCGGTGTCCCATCACCGGCCAGCCGGTAGAACCCAGACAGAAGGGACACCTACTGTCTCACCACTGGCCAATCGGTGGCCTCCTCACCGGCCAGCCGGTGGTGCTTGGGAAGAAGGCCTCTCCATTTTCCAAAGTACCGGCCAACCGATGGCCAAGCACCGGTCAGCCGGTGGAGCCAATCAATCTAGTCGTTGGGCTTTGACCAGCCTGCTCCCAACGGCTCCGAAGTCTTTTCCAACGGCTCCGAAGACCCCGAACGGCCATATGAGGGTTCCCCCTCTATAAATAAAGGACTTGGAAGCCCCGGAACAGTGGTGGAATAATAAAAAAGCCAACGGAAACCAACAGACATATTTTTCATCATTTGGCAAACCTCCGGCGGATTCCTTCAAGGAACCTCAATTGCTCCAACCCACTTCCACATCCAAGGAGCACCATCAAAGAAGCTTGGGAGCTCTCTTCATCAACTTCATCTATCCTTTGGCACCCAAGGCTTCTCCTCTTACAGTTTTTCATTATTTATCTTTTTGAGCATCAATTTGGTTTTGTGCCTACAGACCCCCATTTCTTTTATCTTCCTTTTGTTTTGGTTTTCACACCACCTTCAAGGTGTGAAGAGGTTAGTCATGCCTTCCCTTTAAAAGGCTTGATTCATAGATGAGATACCCTTCACCTGTAAGAAGGCTAGTGGGTTCTTGCTCAACCATTAAAAGCAAGCTGTAATAGGTTCTAGACTACCTTAAAGTCTATTGGGTTTCTTGCTAAAACCATTAAAAAGCAAGCGGTAGTAAATCTCTCAACGGTTGAGTTGGGAGCGGAGACGTAGGCTTTGGTTTAAGCCAAACTCCATTATCAAGTTTTGTGTCTTGCCGCTTTTATTTCCGCTGCACTTTTTACTTTGATTTTAAATTGTTAATTATTTTTTAAAAGGCAATTCACCCCCCTCTTGCCATCACTCTCTGACCCAACAATTGGTATCAGAGGAAAATTTGAGTAATACCTTCACCGGTTTCAAATTCAAGATTCTTTGTGATGGCTTCAACTTCTTTCGCCCTCGAAGGCTATTCTTTGGGTTGTGCTCCATTCTTTGATAGAAACGACTATACTTATTGGAATACTCGCATGACCACTTTTCTTAGAAGTATAGGTTATCCTATTAATAAAATTGTCATGCATGGTTATTCTCTTTCTCCTCCCGATGAATCCAAATGGACTCAAGCCGATATTAAAAATTTCGAGCTTGATGGCAAAGCCATGAACGCTCTTCATTGCGGCCTTGATCGTAATGAATTCAATCTAGTTTCCAGATGCACTTCATCTCATGAAATCTGGAAACTATTGGAGGTTACCCATGAGGGAAAAAACAAAGTTAAGGATACTCAATTGGATATGTACCATCAAGATTTTGAGTCTCTTACCATGAATCCATCTGAAAATATTACTGATATGTTTACTCGTTTTACAGACATTTGTAATGGAAGAAAATCCCTTGGTGATGATGTGTCTGCAGAAATGATGGTCAAGAAGATCCTTTGGATCTTACCAAGCACATGGGCACCGAAAGTCAAGAAAATCCAAGAAGCAAAAGACATCAAGAACATGCCGGTCGAAGAGCTCATCGGATCCCTCATGACCTACGAGATCACCATGAGGAGGCAAGCTGAAAAGGAAGGAAAACCGATCAAAGTTCCAAAGAACATTGCCTTCAAAGTTCAAAAAGAAGAAAGCTCTTCCTCCTCATCGTCTTCCTATTCAAGCGGCGATTCAGAAATGGAGAATCTTTCCCGCAAAATGCAAAAATTCATGAAGAAGCACAAGAAGAAGAAATCCTGCAAGGCTCAACCGAACGAAAAATCCGAGCCCGAGGAAACATGTTACGGGTGTGGAAAGAAAGGCCATTACAAGCCCGATTGTCCACTCAACAAGAAAAAGGCCAAGAAAAAGGAAAAGAAGAAGGCATTCAAGGCCACATGGAGTGATAGCTCCACATCCTCCTCCTCCTCCTCCTCAAGTGACAACGATAAAAAATGCCTAATGGCATTTCATGTGGTATCCTCTTCCGACTCCCCATCCTCTAGTTCTTCAAATTCTTTAAAACATTTATCTTATGAGGATCTCCAACATGCGAGAGATCAATTAGAGGAAGGTTTTGACGAACTTTCTTCCAAATTTATTGCTTTAAAAAAGAATTTCAAAAAACTTTCTTCCGAAAAGGAACAACTTCTCAAATAAAAGGAGGAGTTGTCCCTCAAGGTCCAAAACCTTCCCGATGTTGATTCTATGGAATCAACAATCAAGGATTTAAGGAAATCCCTAGCTAAGTTCACCGAAGGTGAACATAACCTCTCGAAGCTCCTTGGTTCCCAATGCGTATCTAGAACCACCCAAGGGCTTGGCTATTCCAAGAAAGCTTCCTCTTCCCATGCTCCTACTATTTTTGTAAGGGGGAGCTCCCAATATAAATTTTGCAACTATTGTAAAAAATCCGGGCACTTAATTTATGAGTGCAATTGCAAAAATGCCCTGTATGGAAGGCCCGAAACCATTTCCTTTAATGATGAATTTCATAGGAGAAGACCCGCCGCAAGACAAGTTTGGATTGAAAAATCCCTTTTAGCGAGTCACTCCGGACCAAAATTTGTCTCGGTTCTAAAATCCTCTCCCCGATGATTTGTTGTTTTTATTTAGGGGGAGTTAGGATCGTTTAAGCCTTTTTGCTTTATATTCAAAACTTTCAATTCAAAACCTTCAATTCAAAACATTCAATTCAAATCTTTCAATTCAAATCTCAAAAATTTCAATTGGTTTAAAAACTCTATATTGTTTTTCAACCTTTCCCTCAATCAATTTTTATGCCCCGTGCTATTTTGATAATCACAAATGGGGAGAAATTCTTAGTTGATTGGGGGAGAAATCTTTCTCTCATGCTTTCATTTACTTTTCAATTTATCCTTTAAAGCATGCCTTTCATTTCAATCTTTTAAATTTCTTGTTTTGGTGATTGTGATCATCAAAATAGGGGGAGATTGTTGTACCTCTCATGCCCCTCGTGGTTTAATTTTCATGATCACAATCACTCTCTTATTTATATAATCTAGTTTTAAGTGTTTTTGGATGATAGTCATGATTTCAGGTTGCCAAGGAATTGGGCCAAGAAATCCAGAAGGAAAAAGTGGACTGATTTCAGTCCATCGGCCAACCGGTGGATGACCACTGGCCAACCGGTGGAATCTTGATAGAAGGCATCCCCTCTGTCCAGACCACCGGCCAACCGGTGTCCCATCACCGGCCAGCCGGTGGAACCCAGACAGAAGGGACACCTACTGTCTCACCACCGGCCAACCGGTGGCCTCCTCACCGGCCAGCCGGTGGTGCCTGGGCAGAAGGCCTCTCCATTTTCCAAAGCACCGGCCAACTGGTGGCCAAGCACCGGTCAGCCGGTGGAGCCAGTCAAACTAGTCGTTGGGGTTTGACCAGCCTGCTCCCAACGGCTCCGAAGACTTTTCCAACGGCTTCGAAGAACCCGAACGGCCATATGAGGGTTCCCCCTCTATAAATAAGGGACTAGGAAGCCCCGGAACAGTGGTGGAATAATAACAAAGCCAACGGAAGCCAACAGACACATTTTTCATCATTTGGAAAACCTCCGGCGGATTCCTTCAAGGAACCTCAATATCTCCAACCCACTTCCACATCCAAGGAGCACCATCAAAGAATCTTGGGAGCGCTCTTCATCAACTTCATCAATCCTTTGGCGCCCAAGGCTTCTCCTCTTACGGTTTTTCATTGTTTATCTTTTTGAGCATCAATTTGGGTTTGTGCCTACAAACCCCCATTTCTTTTATCTTCCTTTTGTTTGGGTTTTCACACCACCTACATGGTGTGAAGAGGTTAGTCAAGCCTTCCCTTTAAAAGGCTTGAGTCATAGGTGAGCTAGCCTTCACCTGTAAGAAGGCTAGTGGGTTCTTGCTCAACCATTAAAAGCAAGCTATAATAGGTTCTAGACTACCTTAAAGTCTAGTGGGTTTCTTGCTAAAACCATTAAAAAGAAAGCGGTACTAAATCTCTCAACGGTTGAGTTGGGAGCGGAGACGTAGGCTTTGGTTTAAGCCGAACTCCGTTATCATGTTTTGTGTCTTGCCTCTTTTATTTCCGCTGCACTTTTTACTTTGATTTTAAATTGTTAATTATTTTTTAAAAGGCAATTCACCTCCCTCTTGCCATCACTCTCCGACCCAACATTCTTGAATTCCTAGGAATACGGGAATGTGAAAATGATGATAATAGTTGATGTTATTCCAGGGGGTTAGAGCTTGCTGGGATGCAAAGTGGAGGTTTTAATTTAAAGGAACTGTGAAATTGGTTGGTTATGCCTGGTGGAGATGGAACACTGATGTGATGATAATGGAATGTAATGTGGAACTGATAATGGTTAATTAAATATTAATGAGATAATTATTGTAAATTAAAATTGATAATAAAGAAAAATTTATTTAAAAAATCTATTTGAATGGTTTTTTTCATATTGAATTTATAGTTTCATAGTGGAAGTCAGGGGTCTGAGAGACATTATCTACATTTTTTTCTAATATTAGGTCATTCCCATAGTGTGGTTATACGACATTTTATATTCAATAAATTTTTTCAATACAATACCCCACCCGATTATTCAGGGAAACTAACACCCCAAGCCTTTTGAGCCTCCGGGGGTGGTGTTTTCCCTAAAATCCTAATGGTTTGATGGATGAATGAATACCCCCTTGGTTCCTCTCTCTTCCCTTGATAGGTACTTGTGATGGTATGTAGGGGGTTAGGTTTACCCATATATGTTTATACAAGACTATAATGGCTTATGCGTAATCACACAAATATATTCTGGATTTAGTTTCTTATGGACTACTATTGGTATAACCTATATAGGCTGTAATGACGTGAGGATCTTTACTCGGTGTATGGGATATATTGGAATAGGGTATAATAGCTGACGTATGACACAAATTATTCATTTTTTTGTGGCTCCTAGGAACTACCTAGTTACTTTGGTATAGTGGATTTAGAGCTTGTGTTGCATGAGGTGCCTATTGTTGTGCTAAGCCCACGTGTTAGAAAGAAAGAATTTTTGGGGATAGAGATTATTAAGATGTTCCACGATGGTGGAAAAGTGGAAAAGTAATGGGAATGTGGTAGCGAGGTACCCTTTATATTAATTATTATTTTATATTCTATTTTATGTGATACTTGGTGAGAGGAGCCATGGTGAGGCTTGGAACATAGTATACTTGTTTATATGATGAGTTAGTTTCAAATGTATTTCACTAGTCCTTAGAATTTATTCATTACTTATTCACAATAGGATCTTGGTAGGATCCAAAAAAGTATACTATTATACTCAAACTTTGTATATATAAACTAATTTTCTAGTATCTTGATGTATTTTAGTGATGAGGCTGGTTAATACTATCTTGGGCCTGTAGAAGCTGGCCAGGCTTCGTGGTCATTGTTTTTTTACATTATTATTGTACATATAGTTTATCATTTTAATTGTAGTAATTCATTAATGACATTACATATAACGACCCATACTTTACATACATTGTTAATACTTCAAAATTGAAGCACACTTATTACAACATATGACAAAACCACAAAGGACCGTATAGGTATAGTGTCTTTAGAAACTGGGAAACATAAACAACTGGTTCATAAATCTTCTACAGTGTCTCCCATTTATTTCATCATATCTAGGGTCCCTTTTAGCATATTCTACTTAATATCCATCTTCCTGACCTGGGGAAAAGAAAACATAAAAGGGTGAGCTCAAATGCTCAGCAAGGGAAAATAAAGGAAATAAAAATCATATCATATCTTTTTGAAAATCAAAACCTGCAAAAGAGATCATAATATCATAACATGGAATAAATCATAGAAGTGAAAATGAGATCCCCATAATCATAACATAAAACTTGAAACTTTGTGGCATGCACACATAATCATGGAAAATCATTTCTTATTAGTCATGACTCATCGCCAAGACTATCTTAGTGGACAAAGTCCCTTTCTAAACCGAGTTCACTCCTCGTTTCAGTCCTGTATCACTGAACCGAAATAACCTTCCGTTCCAGCCATGTCTATCTCGTGATATATAAAATCTTTACCCAATGCATTGGAGGGAGATATAGGTCCCACCCATCTTATAATGAATCCTTTCTTATGTGTGCCACATAATCATAAACCATACATCATAGCGTAACCCATGTAATAAAAATGGGATTCTTAAACAACATGACATCATAAAACAATTCATATAAGATAAAGGAATTCATAAAAATGTTTCCATCACAACATAATCAAATCCATGTAATAATAGGGATAAAAACAGAACCCTTTTATTATCTTAGATGGAAAATAATTTTGATAAAATACTTGAACTCCATTCTTGAGGAAAATATCCTTTCTACTTTAAAAACATTTTTCCTTTCATAACATGTCATACGACTTTAAAATAAAAGAAGTTGATTAAAAATAAACTTGAAAACTTGTAAAGGAAGCTTCTTTGAAATAATGTTTTAAAAATCCATTCATGCCGTATAAGTTAAAAAAAACATTCTTCGTACTTTTTTCGGAAAAGTCAAAAAGTACCTTGTATGGAAAAACGACAAAAGATTCCTTTCATATTCATTACTAAAAACTCACCTAAGGGTAAAATTGGATTTAAACTATTGAAAGTGGATGGAAACAATATTACATATTGAGGGAACATGGATGTGGATGATAAAATACACCCCAGTAAATACTTACGAATAAACAATCTCGGATAAAAATGAGATTGTGATATTTCCCTTACCTTAGGTCCAATTTGCTTTGTACGTGTCCGAAGCTCCTGTATAATGGTTTAAATAATGTTATTGACTTATTCCATAATCATACATATTGATATGATATCATATATGGTCATATTCTTAGCTTCTTGTTAGTAATATTTCATTGTTACTTGTTACTCGGGTCTTTATTGCCTTTTGTTCTTATGCGTGTTTTGCCGAATACATTCTTATTCTTCTTTTAAGGTTATATATACCTTATATCCAGAATGGTATTAGTGTAACATATATCATATTTATTCATTCAATTCATTTATATAATTACTATTTAATGATGATCATGTAGAACGAGTCGCATCACATCGTGGAGACGGTATTCCGTACGTACGCACGAGTGATGATATCGTTCCTATGATCGTGGAACTGTATTGGAGTATATATATATTATTTCAGTATCAATATTACTTTATAAAAATCATAAATAGTTACTCATTACACCATTATACCCATCCTTGTAAAGTGATGGTGGAAAAATAGATTACACCACGGCGTGGAGACGGTATTCCGTACGTACGCACGCGCGGTGATTTCATTTTTCTGTAGGATGGATAGAAGGTGAATTAGGGTTGTTTCATATTTATAATAACATATCATTATGTAAGTAATACTGATGTTATTACTTTATCATGAAACAACTAAAGAAGAAGAAGTTGAAGAAGAAAGAAATTTAAAAGATCGGTAATGGATATTAACTCTTCTTTGGAACGCTTCTTTGAATCCTCCACTTAGGGAACTAAGATTGGTCTTTGAAGAAGACAAAGACCTATAGGATTATTCTAGGGAAGTGTAGAGGAGAAAATGGCAGGGGTTGGCCGAGCTTGAGTGCTCAATTTGGTGTGAGGAGGAGGGGGAGGAGGTGCCCTTTTATAAGGGAGGAGAGGGGCACCTTAGGAATATCTCAAAATATTATTTTATATTAAAGTCAAAATCGGTTTATAATGGTTCCAAAGGGTCTTATTTTGAAGCTAAAGTGGGGAAGGGTCGAAATCCTATCAACCAATAGGATTTAGACAAGTTTAGGGTATTATTTTAACCTTATCAATTAGATTTAACTCTAAGTTAAATAATTTAACTTTTACCATGTCTTTTTGTTTTCTTTCACTATATGGTTAATACACTTACTATAACATGCCAAACGAACCCCAAATTGTTTATTATTAATATATATATCCTTATCTAAGTCATTTGGCCGAACCTTAGATTTTTAGGAATAAAATAACAATTAATAATATAATATTTGATTTAAAAACTATTTTGTGTCAATTTTGACACTATTTGATATATGATTTTTGTGAAAGTCATAACAGAATTATATGTTCGAACCAAGTTGATTACATCAACATTAATATATCATAATAACCTAGAAAATTAGTGGAATTCATAAAAAGTCTCAAATTACATTTATTTTGGTGTTTATAACATCAATTATGTCATATTTCATTAATAAGATAATTACTGCATCATCATTGTGTCATATATAAATTAAATTATTTAATGTCTAAAAATTACAAATAAAATACCATTATGTAGGAAATCGTTTTAGATTTCTAATGAATATTTATAGTCAAATTTATCAAATGTATAACCCCATATTAAAAATGATTTACTTATTAAAATTTGATTTTAACTATTTTAACCCTTCTTTAAATAAATTAATAATAAATGTCCTAATCTAATCCAAGTGGGCCTAAATGGTCATATTTTATTCCTAAGTTTGTTTTTGGTCGAATTACACTTGTCCAATAGAATTAGGACATGTGTTAGGGTAATATTGATATCATATTTACCCTTAGTTACCCTATTTACTATTAACCGCGGTAAAAATAGTAAAAAGTTACTATTCACCAAAAAATTATTTTTATCTCATTGAACCGCATTTTACTTACTGATATCAACCGTGTCTGTCGGATTTTTGAAATTCCATTCACAGAAGCGGTAAAATTAAGTTTTATGCAAAATTCAGTTTTTAACCTACCACTTAGTGGTTTCACTATTCATCAAAAATTGAAAGTTTTCAGAAAAATACCAAAATTTCACCCTAGGCTAATTTCGATATTCTGAGTCCAAAAATGAAGTCCATTTTGAAAAATAAAATTTATAAAATTTCAAAAAGTGGTTATTACTATTCATAACGGCTAGTTTTAATAGCATATTGTTGTTTAGTGAAACTCGGTCTTGCGTACGACGCAAGCTATCGAGGAAAGTCGCGATTGCGTGTAAAGCAAGCCAAGCAAGTGTTGTGTAGAAAAAGATTACTTTGATGGTTTATATAACATAAAAGTCTCAGGTGTTACATTCTACCCCCCTTAAAAAGAATTTCGCCCTCGAAATTCGTCACTTTGTAACAAACAGATGAGGATACTTTTCCCTCATCATATCCTCAAGCTCCCATGTAGCTTCTTCAAGTTGGTGGTTCCTCCATAAAACTTTCACCAAGCGAGTGGTCTTGTTTCGTAGGACTTTTTCGCTACGATCCAGAATCTCTATCGGCTGTTCTCCATAAGAAAGATCTTGCTCCAGCGGTACAACTTCTGAGCTGAGTACATGTGAAGGATCTGGTATGTACTTTCTCAGGAGAGATACATGGAACACATCGTGAACTTGAGAGAGATTCGGTGGAAGCGCCAATCGGTAAGCTACCTTCCCAACACGATCAACTAAATGTATGTATTAACACAATCCTATATTCTATTATGATACATAAATGATGTCAGATAAAATATTTGTTTAGAAAATATCACAAATTTTATTTCCTTATAGTTCATGAAAAAGAGTGATGGAAAATAAGATATATTCATTAACAAATCATTTTTCAATAAATGAGGGAACTCATACCAAATGAAATAAGAAAAACTATAATCATTTTCAAATTGGTTTTTTTAGTTTCTATTTTTATACATATCTCTTTCTTGTGTAATGTAAAATATATATCTCCTATAACTGAGAACTATCATTACCCATTGTGAATGATGAATGAATTGATTGGACACCATGCTGATTTAGGAGGAATTTTTGATTTTAGGGAATAAACCATCTATTTGTCAGTATATATAATGTAGGAATATGAATCAATCTAGATAAATGTTTTTCAATAATTCTACCAATATATATCCTAATCATATGATTGTGGTAGGGCCATTTAATTAAAAATTGTGACTTGGAACGTGATCATAGATCCTTACAAGAACACATTTTATATAGAGATTTTAATCAATCTAGATTTAGTTATTATATGGATCACTACATGTACCAAACTCATATATAGGAAGAAGGGTATTTTATAAAATGATACACAATATTTTTTAGGATTTCCCTATATGTATTTGTCTCAAAAGAATGAAAAAGAGATTTAACCTCTCTATAGTGCTGTTCTATATGGGAAGTAATGAATTACTAAAAATTCTCAAATTGTAATGAAAAAGTGTCACCGTTTTTAATATTTCACCTTTTCCTAGGATAAGAGTCCCAAGAATCCCTACATATCATATTATTATAGTAGTCAATAAATATGTAGTTCATTAAGTGATTTTCCTCAGAATTGGTCAGTCTAATTTATAGGGGAATCGAATATGTTATTAAATTTAGTACATGACAATTTGGTCAGATGATAGAGGAAAACCCACCATGGTTAATAGAGGTATTATTAGTTTATACACAGTGGTTAGAAATTCTATAAAGACCAAGAAATGAATATTTTATGTATAAATAGGAATCATTATACCTATATTTATTCATAATAATGTATTCAACATAGTTTTACCTCATATATATATATATGATAAATGAACTTTATTCTTAAAAAAAGAAGTCATCCACCACAATTAGGTAATGATGGTATGAAATTTACTTTTAGAATCAGATAAAATGATTAGATAAGCCCAACGTATCATAAAATAAAATTGAATAATGTCACAAATTATTATTTTATTATGGTCATAGTACCTGATCTATATCTATAGATTAAATTGTGAATGTCAAGGGATCTCATATTTTTATGAGAACTAACTTGTGGGGGTATTAAATATACCCAACACAGAAGACTATTTGATGTTGATGGGTATATAGATTGTACAATAATAATATACCCAATCATTACTACATAAACCATAATTTCAATATTAAAAAAAATGTTCTTGAAAAAAATTACCCTACATAGATTTCGATAATTTTTTGTGAAGTGAATTTTTTAACATCATAACAGGGCCTAATATATGAGATTTCGACCTTACAACATGTCCAATATATATATAAATCAAACTAACTATAATGAATGATGTGAAAGGTACCAAGTATAGTTATATATATCAAAATATAGTGAAATAATAATTCTATTATGATCCGAGGTCCATAAACAATATTACCCATATTGAAATCCCCTATATAGATACATCTAATGTGTTTGAGAAAGGGGGTGTTCCTATTTTCGTTATGTGGTATAGGATTTAGAGTCTTGTAATGAACCAAGCTGTTACTGTATAACCCTTTGTGAAGGGAATCTTGTATTTATATTGTAGCCTTAAAGGATTATTCTCTTCATGAATATATATATGAGATGATTTTGGGGAACTAATGAAATAAATAATATGTTGACCAGCAACCAATAATTCTATATTGATTAAGAAATCACATAAAGGAGAAAATGGTTATATATAATTCACCACACTAATTATTTTTCAGTAATTATTTATAGAATTACACCTTATAGGTTAACATCATATGATTGGGAATGTGAAAATGTTGTTTAACATCGTATTGTGAGGACATGTGTTCTTGGAAGTTTGGAGCCTTACCTCTTAGACATTAATGTTGTTTTTAATGTATTACTACTTTTATATGTTTCCTCACATAATAATTATGAAATATATTTGTTCATAAGCATTTAATTATATGTTATAATAATTCATTCCTCATCCATCATTGTTAATGAGTAAGATCAATTGGAGTAAACATGTTGTACAATGTATGTTCCCGTCATATTTTGATCTAGTTTTGGTAAATTATTCCATAGTTTGATAAGGTCTATAATAAACAATACATGCACTAATTATATGGTTGATTATTGGTGAACATTTGAGTTAATGTATTTCATAATATGAATCTAATAAAAATATCAATTGTGAAATGTATGGAACCTCTTCTCATCGAATAGGTCAAACTCATCATGTATCATATTTTATTGTTCATCTTTTGAGATATGGACTCATATATTGTTCCACGGTGACAGAAATTTGAATTTAAAGACAAAAACATAATCTTTTCCATTAAATTATTAATATTAGTGTCACTTTTATTGTATTAGGGACTGTGTTTTGATAGGTCAATAAGGAATAATGATATTATTCTACTATTGTTTTCAATAATCCATCCACTATTTTCTATAGTATATCGGAATGAGTCATATTTAAATAATCAATTTTCAAATTTTCTACCCCATGATAGTGAGATGAACAGATGAATTCATTGTCATAACCATGATAGATCCTCATTAAATTAGTATAATATAAGGCAGTTCCATGGTTTTATAAAATCATATGGATGTCACTAAAGTTAGTGATAATATTTGATTTGATGAAGTTTATTACTTACATCATCATGGATTTTTTAAGGGGTAGAACATTAGTATAGAATACAATTATTTTCATATATATATATATTACATATTTTTATATAAACATTCAATTAATTACACTAAGAACCTCATTGGAGAATAATATTGCAGTGTACTTGGAGACAAGGTCCAAAATCTTCTAATTTGGTGAATGATCTTAAACATATCACATAATGATCACCCCCTATGTAATATATATATAAATAAAACCAATATAAAACCAATGTTCAAAATCAGTGTAAAAAACAGATTAAAAAGTGAGCTCATATTCTATTTAGGGATAAAATTGGTGATATATGAGCATAACCAAAACACAATAGTTTTAGAATATCATAGTAATATTTTAAACCCATTCCTCGTATATTTGAGGTAATTATCCTCAGTGATGTAAAAAATTAGCAGTTTAGAAGGTATAATCTTATGGAATCTAAAGAACATGATCCATAAGAGCCTAAAATGTTCATATGATAAAGATTTGGAGAATACACATTTGATTATAACATGGTGATTTTTTTAAAAAATAGGTATGTTAACTCATTATGTAAAGGACATGAAATAAGGACATCAAATAGACATATGGATTCGAATCCAGGTCGGAACATAACCTAATGTATGTGAATTAAGGGTCCCAAAATAATACCATGAAATTTCAAATAGGTTTACAAAAAACCATTATGAACATGTAATGAGGACCTTGCATGCGATTGTGAACTTATAATTAGGTTCAAGAATAACATTGTGAACATGTAATTTTTCCCACAAATAAAATTTTAGAGATTTAACCAATATTACATGTAACATGTTTTCTCATGAGTTATCCTTCATTACCTAATTCATTGGAGGGATATACTGGTCCCGCCCATCAAATAATGAAAATAATATGTATGTGTGCAACATCATCAATAAATATTAATCATATCTGACACCATGAATTGAAATCAGTTTCATAAATATTTATTCATATCATAACCTATGTAAAAGATATCTATTTAAAAATCATATCATCGTATTATCATAGAATTACCTTAGAAAAGAAGTGGGTTTCATAAGTGTCAATCATTGTATAACCCATGGTAGAGAAACAAGTATCATAAACATCCTCTCATGAAAACCATTAATAGAAATAATAATAATCGTATAATTTTTTCATATCCTCATAAAATCATATGATACATTGAAGGATACCATCATATTTAGATAATGAATTTGAATGACCACATGAATCATTTCTTGAGTTTAATATCTATTCATTGAAAATATTAGTTTACAACTAAAAAATCAAAAAAATTCGGGAAAATATTTTTTATTTTAAATAAAAATTTGGACCTATAGATTAATCATAAAATAAAATAATTTTCAAAACGGAGTATAATTCCTATCACTCCATACTTGATAATATAATTATTCGTTTTATAATTTGAGAAAAAAACTAAATGGGATTTGTTTAGAAAATGACTTGAAGATTCGTTGAAACCATTTTCTATAAAAATAAATCAATGGTAATAATTTATTTATTAAATAATATGAATAATTTTAATAACATTTTTTTAAACAAGTTTTTTGAATAAAAATGGTTTTCAACCAAAGAGAGAAGTATAAAATATATTTATTTAACACATTTTATCAATTTTTTAGGTACCAAATTTTTTAAAAATTGTACTATTAATTTAAAATAACATAAATAACATTTGGAGATGAAATTTAATGATAATTTTTGTTATTTAGAATATTAAATTTCAATATAGTATACTTAATCATAAATATTCACCCTAAACTATTAGATTACGACATCAATCTATTACAACTTTGGTAATAAAATTAATCATAATTACCATGAAGGATCGATCGAAAAATTTATATGAAATTATTATATTTTTTCAGATAATAATAATAAGATAAATTTATGGTTAGTATTTACACCAAATAAAATAAATAGGTGATTAATATGGTGTTTTCCTCACAAATGTTATAAGTGAGACGGAAATATGATTCCACATTAGTTCATTTGAATCGTAAGACCCAATAAATAATAACATAAAAGTAATATATAAATTTCAATAAAATGAGTATATTCATGATATAAAATTTCAAAAGGGATATATGTACATAACTAAAATGAAATGAGTAGCGATGTTTAATATGTCTCTCAAAAATAAAAGAGACACTATAAATATATTACATTAATTCTAGACTTCCTTTGTACACATTATATAATACTACTTAATAGTTATCAATTTTTTATACATAAAATATATATTCTATTATACATATTATGTCATATATTATTTAACTAATACCATTAATTCTTCCTTTATTATCAATTCCTTGTTAAAATTAGGGATGGGGTTAATAAAAACTTTTATTTATATATTATCATATTAGATATTTTCAATACTCTTTGACTACAGATTCATCAAATAAGGAATAATAATAATTAAATAATTATCATATGTATACATTATTATTATATTGGATGCCAAAAATTAATGATGGTTTTGAGAAAGGATATATTTAACAGTCATGTAGATGTTTGGTTGTGCGCACACATGAGCAACATTTCCATTTTTAAACGATTATTATGAAAATGAGGAAATTAATAAATTTTATAAAAAAAATTTATATTATAATTATTTAAATAGTATTTCATTAAATATAATTATAAATATATTTAATTTATTGGGTATAGAAAAAGAGAGTCACATATCGTTGTTAAGGCGATAGTCCACATTTAACATAATGACATTGCAATCTATCATTGAGTGAAGATGTAAATAAAATGTTATTTCATATTTTAATATTGATAAATATGTAATTTATATCTTAATTATTTAATATGTGTCATATACATGTACTAAATGTATCATTATTACATTCCATGTAAAGAGTTAGTGAAAAATTAATCACATCGCTTCCTGTGGTGGAAGTCCTTTGTTCACAAGAGTGATGTTATCGTATCCCCAAAAGAATGGAATGAAAAAGAAATATATGATATAATTTCAATATTGGAATAAATATGATATAAAGATCTTATATATACATTATATTCTTTATCATTCTAATCCATCAGAGAATGTGATAAAAAATGAATGACATTGTTTAACAAGTTGGTATTCCACCACACACCTGAATGATGTTTCCATAACATATATGATGGATTTATTGATAGTTTTATGTATTTTAAATTAATTAAAAATTATATTTATATATAATATGATTATTTAATTTTATAATCATGGTTTAATTTAAATTTCAACAGCTGGGGGATGAAATAATATTAAAAAACTCACCAAAAAACAATAACTCTTATTTGGTTGTCCTAAATTATTTGTAACTAAATTATTTCCTATGATATATTTAATTCAAAAATAAGTCTTATTTGACTATATAAGGGATTATTTATTTTTAAATTGGTAGATAATTATAGAACCATGTTGATTTTTATGGTTAATAATAGATGGGAGGGGGTGTCCTTTCATAAGTGAGGTGAATGGGACACCAGAACTTTTTAAAAGAAAAAGGATTACCTTTGATGTTCACATGAAAAGCACTGAAAAATTAAGTATTATCATGTATAATACATAATAATTACTAAATATGGACATAAAATATATTTAAGAAAAGTTTTAATGTAATATTTTCCCTTCTCATTTTAGATTAACCCCGTATTAATCCAATTTTTCTTTTAATCATTGTAACTTTTATTTATTTTTTTTATTCATTTGGTAAATATATATTGACCATATAAAATAATATAAAATAATATTATTAAATTTATTTTATTCATTTGTCAAAATTTAATTAACATAATTACTAAAAATTGATTTTAAATCAATCTTATAGGCACAACGAGAAATCGTGTTTTATTAGGGAAAATGTTCAAAACATACATGTTTTTTTATTAAAATGAAATATAGAAATGATTCCTACAACATAAATTGAATTCAAATATATATAATTTTACTCTATTAAATAAAAAAAATTAAAATCTAATTTATCTTTTCAAATAATTTAAATGAAAAGGAAGTGTTCAATTAAAATTTAGTAGTCTCACTTTTCATCAAGAAATTATTATATTCAAACACATCCCAAAAAAAGATATATTTATATATTTTTTACCTATATATTAAAAAATATTCTTTGAAATAATTTTCCTTATTTTTTCAAAAAAATTGATTAAAATAATTACGCAAAACAAAGACGAATTTTTTTTTTGAAATATATAATGTTTTTCTTAAAATATTATTTTTTTATCTCTTTTCAAGAAAAAAAAAATTAGATTAAAGTTATAATATTTCATGAATTTATAATATGTATATTTAATATAATGGATTCACCAAAATTTAAGTATTTAATATTTTAAAATAAATCATACTTCTATGCAATAGAATAGTTTTTTTATAAACTGATTCTCTTTATTATAAAATGGATTCTATTTTTTATAATTAATTGTTAACTAATTATGTAATTATATATATATATATATATATTTTTTATAAAATCCATTCTATAATTTATTTAATAATATTCCTATCTTCAACTATAATGATTAGGTGATAACATTCATATATTAATATTTTTTTTAAAATGAATGATTTTGTTTAAATGTAGTGTTGCATATAACACATGAAAAAATTATTGTTACGTGTAGGAAAAACCACAATAAGAGTTCTTTGTAATTAAAATCATCGAAATTATTTTATTTAATTTAATATAAATTCAAAAAAAATTAAATTTTTATGTTATTCCCACCTTAAAATTAATTTTTCCATCGATATTAATTACATTAGAACAAACCATATATGATACATCATTCTATAAATCATTTATGTTCCCATGTAAAATTCTCATGCTCATGGTTTCACCACTGAACATTGACTATGTAAGTTGTTTGGTTTTATATAATATTATATACCCAATAAAGAATCTATATTTTTTATTCTTGTTATGCAATATCATGCTCTAGCGGTACGTCCTATGAATTCATTATATTTGATGGATCAGGTATGTACTTCCTTAAGAGAGGTCAATGAAACACATATTCAACCAAATAGTAGTTTTTCTTAATCAGCAATTGATATAATTCCATCCTAATATGATAAAATATTTCATAGGGACCAAATACCAATAGCACAAATTTCCATTATTTCATATGATTTATTTGACCCTTTAGTTTTCCCTTGAAAATTTTATATTTTTTCTCTTAATCAATGATAGAAATATGAATTTATATTATTACTCATGCATTATTGGGTCACAAGATTCATAAGGGAAGGATTAGTTATTCTTTATTTATCTAGTTATGAAAATTCCACATGGTTATCCAATATATATAAATATAAATATACTGATATAATATGTTAATCATTAATATTGCATCCAATAATCAATATATATAATTTTATAAATGGTTAAAATTATATTCCATCCCAAAATATATTTTTCTAAATAAGGTCACAAAATTTCTAAAAATCAACTTAACATTAAGTCCCCATATATTATAATGTATATATCTATTTTTTGTATGAAACATGGGAATAAATTAATCATTTATTCTCTTGAAACGTGTTAATATTCATGAATACCATAATACCATTTTGAAAAAGAACATTCTTCCTCATATATTACATAAAATACATATTATCATATATATTTATTAAATCCCAAAATGATTTAATCTCCGTTAAGGATATCATAAACCCCATATTTAACAAATAATTAACCCATTTCAATGTAATCAATATACTCCAATATAGTTATTCTTATCCAAAATACCATCATCCCAACATAATTTTCTAAACATCCTGAATTTATGAACGATTTTCATCCATTTACTCCAAATATGACATCAATATGACATCAATTTTCTATATAATCAAACAATACAGTATATTCTTTCAAATTAAAAATAAAGTACATATATAAAACTATACATATATATTTCTTAATTCTTCAATTCACATACACAAACACTTAAATTATTATAATTCATTATCAAAAACATTATTTAGGAATCATTATCTATGTACCTAATTCTTTTTTCTACCACTAGGTTATTCATAGTCTTTTAATTATTCTTAACAAAAAAATACTCAAGATCATTTTCAATTATTTTCCTAGGAATTCCCTTCATGATATAGATTTAAAAAATTCCCATAGATTCAAAATTTGTTTCATACAAATATTATTTATACCATGGGGAGTCCAATATTCCCTCCCATTGTGTTAAATGGAATTTTCATTCTTCCATTTCTGTTGAAAACTATTTTTCATTCATTTCTACAATGAAAATATATTCTCATCCCTCTAATAGATTACCTTTAGTTCTTCTTCCCAAATTCTCAGTACATATAAATCTTTATATTCTTTCCTACGTGGTCTCAACTACCCAAACTATCAATATATTATTTCCCTTTTTTATTTCATGATTCTGGGAGTTGGTTAAGGTGTACATTGTAAAACTATTTCCATAACAATGGATTAGTAATAATCCTAATATCATTCACACTAGTCATCATCTCATTTGGATTCTCATCAAAAAAAATTCCATCGCATTCACTGTTAACCATGATTATTTTGATTTGGGAACTGGAGAAATACAAAAAAACACCATGTGAGAAATAATATTATTATTTTATAACCATATAAAAATGAAAAAAAATAACACATATGATTTCTAAATAATGTTAATTTATTAATATTTTTGAAACCTTAGGATTATCCAATGTAATATATAGTCATATTAGATTTAAAGCCTCTTTGGTGGTTGTGTGGTGGTGATTGAGAGTGGTACAACAACACTGTTCTTTGGGAGGTTTAGGATTCTAATATTGGGAGCCTGCTTTTGGGGTGATCCTCTCCCCCGGGATCCACTGGTCTTCACTGGTAACTCGGTCTCAACTGGCCAGGAAAAATGTTGTGCAACCCAATGTGATAATGGATTGCTTTAACAAACCATTGCTGATCAGGATGTCACCCTCCAGGACACTCTTCCATCTCGTCTAGAAATAGCTCTTTCCCTGGATGGGGCTCTATATTAGGGTAGTGACATATTCATGTGGGAGGGGGTTACCATGTGTGGAGGTTTCTAAAGTCAACACATGGGAATTCCCTTTTTAGAAAAGAAAAAAATAATGTATTTAAAAATGTATTGACAATTTTTAAAGTGTTTCCAAATTTATGATGCCTCTCACCTATGAGTATCAAACCAGGTGGGATGTAATGCAACTAATTGTGAACAAAGTTAAAATAATGTCCAGATTAATGAACCATTTTCAGAGATATTACCCCTAAAAACCTACGTGATTTATTCCGATCAATGTATAGAATCTATAAGTAAATTTAATTTCATGGAAAGTACTTATCCAATGCATTACCAAAATTCTAGAAAATTTTATTATACATTGAATCATTCAAAAATAATAATCTTTTATTTATTCATATATCCATAATGAGAAATTTATTTTTGATTTCTATTAATGTTTTATCATCACTATTATAATGGATAACTAAACCATTATTAGATACCAGATACAATGACCTAGGATTTCACACATAGATATTATATATTATTATACGTGTATTCAATAAATTACACAGAAACACACCTCACGTAGTTATAGTTTAGTATAATTAGATACTATGTTCAAAATATTCTAATTTAGTGAATGATCTAAATCATATCCTTTAAATACCTTCTTTTTTAGTAATCCTCACAAATATGGCCAACATAAAACTTTTTTTCATAACCTTAGAATGGAATCACAAGAAATGGTGAGATGAGATGGATTTAAAGGATATGAACTGAGATAGATATTATTAACATGAAAATAAGCATAATAGAAATATAGAATAATATTTTAATCCATACCCTAACTACAAATGATAAAAATATTTATTCATTGAATAAGTACTTGTAGTTGATAAGAAAAAAATAATAATCAAATAAAAGAACATTAGCCATGAGGCCATTACATTATGATACTTTTTTTGTATAACCATCATCATATAACACTGAAAAAATTTATTAATAGTGAAAATTTAACTCATTAAGATATTGAAATCAAATCGGACCATTTAATAATCATATTGACAAGAAACCAGGTCCATGAATAATAATAAATACAAGAAATATTTCTTTGTTCATAATACTATAAACATGTAGTCAACTACATTCATAACATTTGAAACAAGTAATCATGTTTATGCATGAATGTGTGATTACGTACTCAGCTTCACACATTATATTGTGAGCATGTATGTAGGCTCATGAAAATCAATGTGGTCATGTAATTATTGTAATGGATAAGATATATACTCATGATTTATCCATATTTTTCTTTTTAATTTTATGGATATATACATACAACAACTAGCACAATTAATATCATTTGTACATCTTTCAGTACATCATAAAACATTACTCATATAATTTCCAATGTACTAAAATGAGAATTTTTTAAAATTTAATCATATCATATCCTATAAAAAATAAAATGGTTTAATAATAATTTCATTATTTCATTATAACATTACCCATGAAAATATGTGGGTTTCACAAGGGTTCTAGAATAAACGGGTTTTGACAATAAATAAAAATAAAGATAATATTTTTTAAAAACGATCTCTTAATTATTTAAAGCACCAATGTGTGTAAATTGGTACTATTATGTGAAAATATCATGAATAACCATTGGATAATTGAAATGATGATATTTATTCCTAGTTAGATGATAATATTTCAACATATGAGACTTAATCATAAAAAATCATGATTAATGATGATATTATAAAATAAATCCATTACCACATTTGTAATAATTTGAAAATTAATCCCCATGAATGATAGTTCCAAATAAAGATATGAAATACCATTATTTTCTATTAAAATTTCAAAAAACATTAATGGATTCTATATAAACTACATAAAATAAATATTGGATAATATAATATTTGTCTCACTGAAGAAAAAGTAAAAAATAAATCCCTTAACACTTTACTTAATCATTTCAATTGTAATCCAAAATAAATAATAACATAAAATGAAAATACAATTATTATTATATTTAGTATACTTATGACATAAAATGATAAATTTTGATTATATAGACTATAAAAATAAATTATTTGGGAATTTACTTATTTCTATTATTAATAAAAGTGTGACTAGAAATCTCTAACTTTAATTCACTAATTCCATTGCACATAACAGAAAATCCTATATAATAAATAAAATGTTATTATAAATCTATTATTTGATTATAATTTTATTATTTATACCATATATTATTTTGATATTACTAATAGTGACAATTTTTTTACTAATTCCTTATAAAAATCATGTTTTTAGTAATACCCTCATTTTTTCCGTTTATGTTTTGGTTACTATTTTCCTCAAACATTGATCATGATTAAATAATCTTTAGAATAATAATAAATAAATATATTTCATATTTATAAATAAATGATAATTTTTGTCCTAATCGTTAATAATGGGTTTGATAAATGATGTATGTTATGATGATGGAGACGATTGACCATACATATGCAACATTAAAATTTCCATTTTCATCGATGAGTATGGAAACATTTTAATGGTAATTTAACATAAAAATATAATCATAATATAATAAATATCATATTATTTGATAAAATATATTTATACATAACATCCTTGTTGTTTGATGATAAAAATAGAGAGTCACATCATTTCATGAATACTTTAGTCCACTCGTACAAGAACAATATTATCATTTTTCAGTGAGTGAAGAGGTAAAAAATATAATGATAAATTCCCTATTCACAATCATAAATATTTTTATTAATATCCTTATTATTTCATTTATTTAACATAAATTCATTATCATTATCCTTATTTCCTTCCTTGAAACTCATTAATGAAAATGAATCACACGAATGGTAAAAATGAATGACAATGGTTCATCTGGTGGTAGTCTGCCAAACACATGAATGATAAATTCATAACCAATTTGATGGAAGTAAGGATGGTTGTATGAAATGATTTAAAAATTAAAAAAAATATTTATATGGAATATCCTAATTTTATTATATTATCATTTATTAAATGTAAATTAATTATATTGAGGAAGAAATAAAATTAAAACACTCATTGAATAACATTACATATTCTTTGGGTAACATCCTTAGGTATGACCCAAAATCCATATTTTGAATGATTTTTGAAAAAAATAAACCATATAGGATATATGACTTATGTTGTTCTGTTATTTGGGAAGTTATTTTGGTAACCAAATTGGTATTTAAGGCTTTATTAGGAGAGGAATGAGGGTTTCCCTTTATAAGTGTGTTGAGTGGTACACTTACAATTTGTCAAAAGAAAAAGGTGTACTCATGTTTTTCAAATAAAATAAGAAACTAAAATGGATTATTATTTGGATTTAGGGGTTCAATATTTTAATTATATCCATAAAATATATTTTATATATGTTTTAGTTTATTTTAGTCCTTATCTTTTTTGTTTAACTTCCCAGTAAACCCATTTCAACCATGATCACGATAAATATTATTTACATCATTTAATATTTATTATGACAAGTACACAAGTTGAAATTTTTATATAATATTAATTATTATTATTCCAAATATGGAATTTTTTTAATTATATTAATAAAATTTAAAAAATTTTATTTCAAAACTATCCCACAAACCTGATGAGAAATTCAGTTGTCACAGAGAATTTTTTTAAAGTTTACAATGTTTTTATATCCAAATTTAATATGAAAATTATTCCATTTACCAAAATTAGTATAATTGATATATAATATAAATAAATTACTTTAAAGATATTATATATAATTTAACATTATTATTATTATAAATGAAATCGTAGTTTTCAAGGAAAATTCATTATTTTTCAGTACTCAACAAAAACTTAATATTTTTATATATAGTTTTTAGTAAAAAATTATACATGTTATTATCTCCAATATAGAAAAATTAAATTAATATTAAACTTTTTATTGATTTTATAATATATTAATTTAATTACAATCACTCATCGAAATTTATTTATTTATTTTTTTGAGATAAATCTTGTTTATGGAAATAATAATAAATTTTCAGAAAAATATTTACTTTACTTTCCATGGTTTATATTTTAATTTTTAATTAATGGTTCATTAAGACATTTAATTTTCTAAACTTTTTTAAAGAGTATATATTCATAATTTAGTGTATTATATTAATTGATCCCACTCCAATGGTTGGGTGATAACAATTAAACAATAATATTTTATTAATATTACACATTTAGTCTAAACATAGTGTTTTGTGTATTGCACGATAAAAAAATGTTTCATGTAACAAATTCTATATGTTCTATTTTAGGTAATCGATAATACCAATATTGTTAAATTTAAATTCAAAAAATATTTTATAAAATATTTCATTGCTATATTCAACCGATTTTGGAAGGATCTTTATTGAAAAAAGGATGGACTTAAACATTTTATCCAGATGGCACCATGGAATCCCAATACCATATGTTAATATCTATGAGTATATAGACATATATTGAAAATCCGGGGGCTTATGAATATATAATATCTATATTTTATAAGAATTTAATTTCTTTGAAAACTCTATGTAATCTTGTATCATTATAATCCATCAATATCCAAGACTCATAATTTTATCAGAGAGCATGTTCTTGACTGATGGGTACCCTATGAGAATGTATGAACATTCTACATAATTATGAGGTTCTCTCATTTTAAAATAAAGTGGAGGATAATTCCATAAATTCATTGTATATAAATATATGTGTTCAATATATCTTTTTAATACTGGTGATTTTTTTTCAATTGAGGATATATATATTTTCATCATATTTAGTTGGAGGGTCCTATTACAAAGGTACTCTATTATTGGTATTCTCATAAAAAATTTGATGTCATATTCTCACTATTTTTGTAATTACTAAACATATTAATCTAATCAAAGGAATATATGATGATCATGGATATTACAAATATATGAGACAATTATAAGACCACTTCATCCTACTCCATGTTTAAATGACTAGGGATGTATTAGAAGTCACATCAGAATTAGTATTATATAATTAGGGGATTTGATTCAGTGTTAGTTTAAAAGGAATTATTCCATTAGTCTAAACCCAAAAAAATGGGTGGTGGAAATCTTCTTCATCAATTCCATAATCACCATTTATATTCTTAACAACGAATTTAGATTAACATTTTACATTCATATGTTCTATATGCATCTAAAGGACTTGTTCCATACCTGTGATAAGGGGTACATTTTTAACAAATTGTTATTGTAACCGTTTGATAATATGAATGAATATTGCAGGATTTCCATGGTTGGAGATAAAATGAAAATACTCTATCTATCAAAGAAAAATATTGGCCTTTTCATTTTTTTGTTGGTCGAACTATAAGAACATTAATAAAAATAAAACACCCAATTTTGAGGAGAATCATGGTCAGGGAAATATTCATATTCATTTTGTTTAGTGATTAAATGTTTTTTTCATGGAAAGGTTATGTTGTGAAGAATTAATGAAACAATTTCCCTTTAATTTCATTTTGATATAATAAATTGAATATAATATTGTTCAATGATAAGCTTATAATAAGAAATTTGAGAAGTTATATGAGAATTTTGACTTGAGAGACAATGTGGAGTTCATGATTCTAATATATATTACTCCACATTCTCACCATGAAGATGAGTAAAGGTAGTTCTTATCAATGAAATAATATCCTCTCACAATATCTTGCATTATTTGGATTATATAATAGAGACAAATTTTATTCCCCATACCATTATGATTCTCAATATGTGTATTCAAATATCTACCTATAGTGGCAACATGTTAAATTAGTGTCTTCGTATAAATGGTTGATATTATAACTGGTGGGTGAAAATATATTGACATACTTTTCTCAACGTAATCATGGAATCCTTCATCCCACCAATATTTAACTCCAATTACAATTAACCTCAAGAATGGGAGGTGGTTGTGGGCCATATTTTTAAAGAACCCCAATTTTATATTGGGGTTCTAGTAATCAATTATAACGCATTCATGTTCTATGGAAGATGTATTATGAGGATTAAAATGCTATTATATTTTAAAACCTTAATTCAATATTGGAATAAATCAATAAAAATTATATTCCTTTTTGTTACCCAAAAGTAATATATTAGAGTGTTTTTACTAATGTTATTCAACTAATAATTTCCACGAAATGATTTATGACTAGTTATATAACCACAATAATATTGGTATTTATCAAATATATCATCAAAATTACACTCAATGACTATTTAAATAAGGGGTTTAAATATTTGAGTCATGGTGTCTAGGAAAGGGCACATTCAAACCATAAATAGAAGAAAAGAAAAAAGTAGTAGAGTACTCCTTGATGTGTTCTGTAAGTGATGTATTTCCCATCATTAGGGACATCATGATATTTTTGTACCTTTTTACCCTTAAATAAAATAATAATCATGGATGTTTACAGTAGAATCAATAAATTTCCATTATAAGAACTAAAAAATTTTCTATCATAACATTTTTTATTGAGAACCCCAGAAATGATATTGAATTATTTAATTTTTTTATTTATCTTAACAATGATGTTATTATTATGAAATTTTAGTTATTTATCCTCTTGAATTATGATTGACTTTATAATATCATCATATTTCAATTCCAACATGGTCGAATACAAAATATACATTATTTGGGATTCAAGATTAAAACCTTAATGATCCTTTGGATGTCCGAAGTGATTGGTGGCCACATCAGGATCCATCCTAAACATTTTTTGGGTAATTCCATCTAAAATCAATATGTTCTTTCCTCAAAAAATGATATAAATCAATTTATCTTTTCGTAGAATAGTGAAATTGATCAATTTTACCATTAGTCAACATCGTTTCCTAGATTGATCTTCATGATCTCATCGATGGTTGTTCATAATCCATCCTAAAATTTTGTAAGTGAATATTCATGGGAATCCGCTTCATATTCTATTTCAATATTGGTGGAAGATTCATCATGAATGGACGATAATATGGGATATTCTGATTTTTTTGTAAATTGAGTCATTATTGGGCCTAGCTAGTGTTGATGTATTGGTATCCTTACACGAAAAACTCTAGATTTTCTCACATTATTGTCCCATATCATAGAGGGAAGAATATACATTGATATAAATAGTTATATGAAAAATTATAAGATAATTATTTGTGTCTAGAAATGATAAAAGGGAATTTTATGATCCTAATACTAATGGATAAGGGGAAATATAATTAGGATAATAATTCTTAAAGTGACTAGATGCAATTATGTAAAAATATGACATTCAGTAATGATATATGAGGTGAATTAATGGAGTTGGACATGTTTTCCTAATCAAGATGATAGCTTGGAAATATTCATTATAGAGAATGCTCAAATGGTTTATTCGAATGGTTACCAATGTGTTTTTGGACGTAACCCACATACCACCCACTCATATCTATCAATTTTACTATCTCTTATTGAAACCAACTAATTATAACAGGGTTAAGAAGATTCAAAATGGGAACTATTACCATAATTCATGTCAACATAACATTAGTGGGGTACTTCAAGACACGACAGAATATTGATGGAACTTATATCTTGATATGAATCCATTATCAAACAATTAGAAAATGTTATTTCATATAAAGATAGATAAACAAGAATATTATAATTATACACCATGACCTAAATTTAGCCCTTGAGCATGATCATTTTGAGGTAATTTTTTCTCTCTTTTTATAACCATTAATGGTATGCTCCATGAGTGATAAATCATCCTCAATATATTAAAAAACTAGAGAGTCTATACCTAGATAATATCAATCCTGAAACTATTTTAAATCAGATATTTTTTAATATAAAAAATTTTGTTCTATCCAACAGAAGTACCTGGCTCTTATATTCCCTTGAATGGAATTTTATAGAATTTCCACTATGAATGTTATATTTTAATAAAAATTTTCTAGAGAGATTTATATTAGATATACATGAACTATGGTGAAAGTTATCTCAATATCACAATGAGTCTATAAGGATTTGACAAGAAACTACATTGGAACTTATAGGAGGTGAATATTTTCCATGATCAAGATCTTTTTTTGTGGAAGCTGCAAACTATTTCAGAACATCATATTTTTTCTTTATAGAACATTTCTTTATAATGACACATTTTATCCTATCATGTAAAATATGAGATGATGTTCTTGATTTAGATAGATCAAACACATGGATAAATACATAAGGCACATATATTTCTGTGTTATTCAGCATAATTATCATATTCACTCATCTGGGTAAATCTGATAGTTACACACTTGACAACGATTATGTCCTTCCTTCTTTTATTTCCTTATATAGCCTCTATATTTTTTTCCCAAATTAGGTTCATGTATATCGAGTACATATATGTATTCAATGCTGGAAAATTGGTATACTATATTCTAAAATTTAATAGATTCATATATTAGGTATTCATTAATTGAATATTCTATTTGGTTTTTTGGTGCTCATTCCCTAGATTATGAAATACTAAAATCCACAAGAGTTTGGGTGAGTTTTGGAGTTATATGAGACTCTATTTCCCACTCCCCATTTATTTTCTATTTGTTCATATCTATATTTAATGCGTTTAGGTAAATATTTTTTGATAAAATATTATGTTTCACATCCATGATTGGTTGAAAAAACAATTAACTAAGAGTAGAATGATCATGATCTATTATTTTTCATGCTAATAAATCATTGAAATTAAATTTATAAATGGATTAATCTTATTTAATATAATCAATGGTCAATTATTTAGTATTGGAAAAATGGGACTCTAACACTAGGGATTCTTTTTGTACTAAATTCTAGGAATCAACCCAGTTACAATGCATGTCATTAAATAAGATCTTGTCATAGATGGTTCTCAAATGATTCCAATAAAATGGAATGTTATCAGGATGATCTCTAAGACAATCTAGATTATTATTCCTAGGATTATAAAACATAAGGTAATTTTTTCAATGGTAGAAAGAATGTAAAAAGAAATCGCAGCAATTTAATAAGGAATGTATTGTTTTATCTTATTCCTCAAATATAGGGATACATTTATCTTATTTATCTTTCAGTCGAGGGATTTTTTTGTCTTTATGTTTTCTACGTGGTGGTCACTAGGTGATGTGGAGCTTTCCTATGTTCCTTAGTAGTCACTCAATCATTATTGAGTATGTAATAAGTTGTCATTGGATTTATTTATAAAATCCTAGATGTTATTTGTGTGAATAAAAATTAAACAATGGTTCCCCAAATAAATCATCTATGAAATTAGCTCATTATGTGATCTTCTGGAATCCACTATGATATTTCAATATGATTATATGTGTTTTTAGTTTAAAAGAGTTGATATCTTATAAAAAAAATTTCATCTTTTCCAATGGGAGTGGAATGAAAAGGTAATATGGAAATCATTTTTGTTTGATGATAAGGTTGATGAATAAATTATTTATGGGAAATTTTCAATTTGGCTGGTCATAAATTATAATATTCTTTACAATATAGAGGAATTGATAATGTAATTACTGATGAGGGTCCTTTAATCTAGTGACTGATAATGATTATTAGCCATTATATCCGAATAAATCTTTCCCGAATAAATTTGTAATTTTCAAAAACAATATTATGAATCTTTATATTCATGTGGATACATCATAAGAAATAAATATGTTTTTATGTGTAAGAGATACTACTCCATATCTGAACATGCATGATCTATTAGGAAATATTTTTTTCTAAAATTGGGTGGAAGTGGAGTGGAATTAAACCATATAGGATATGTTTTCATTTTGGAACTCATAAGAGAACAACTACGATCAATGGATTCAATTAGAGTCATAAAAGACTCGATGGTGTTATGATGGTAGGTGGTAAATTATATCTCAATCATCCTATTAGTGTGAGTAGTGGTAAAACATTTACCTATACTCCATTGATCCATCAACTACTTGAAAACAAGTTAGCTCATGGATTGGGAAACTATCATAATATAAGATATTTAATGTCTTATAGAGAACATTATTTTTCTTGCTAAGTCACAATACTCATGCAGACCAAATTTTAGAAGCCTTAGACATCCTGATGTTTGAATTCTACACTAATATAGAAATTCACATCCTCCTGATGGATCAGAGAAGATACATTTTCTAATACATAAAGGCATAACCAATTGGAATACATCCTCCATGTAATTAAAAATTAATTATTATAATATTTAACATATCGGCCTAATATTCTTCAAAAAATTATTATAGAATGGGGAAAATGAGATTTTATTATAGTGACTACAAAACAGTAACGAAATTCCCACTATCTCTAGAGGAATGGTGTCGAGGTGATGAAAACACCTTTATTAGAGGATTCGTGTTCTAATATTCTCTAATAATCCAGATACATTCATTCATTGATTTTTTAATGGAAGAACAAAAATCTAGAGGCATTATTTCTACATTGTATACCTCAGTGTCTGTGTCTCAATCTATATCACTAACTAGATTATTGGTGATAAATTTCAGCAATGAATATAAACTAAGATGAATCAATTTTTTATCCTTTAACTAAAATGATTACTCAACACACACCTTGTCCCCATCAAGGGATAAATTAAGGAATTAACATTAACTAATTTCTTCAACTAGGAATTTTAGATAACACCGATTGGGGGGGTTTGGTCATCCCTCTATGTATTTCCCTTTAATTTGATCAATTAAGAGTGAATGTTAAATTGTATCTGACAATTTTCATAAATTGAACATTGAATGAAAGGTGTGTTTCACATGTCAAAAAAAAATTATGTGTAGGAAATTTCAAGAATCCAATTCCTAACCCAGTGAACATTTAATTTCTCATTGGAGATGGTAACAGTTCTACCATCCCTTTTGGTAAGTGCTTATATGGGTCTGTTATGGATATTTATTGAAACAATAGTTGTTTTTTTTGATTTAGTAAAATATTTTAATGTTATAAATCCCACATCCATATAAATTATTGTTAAATTGGACCCCCTAAAAATATATTCTATTTGAGATGATGATTTCATGACACCATGGTCATCATAGTTGGGAAATTTCCCTATGGGTTTTGATCTTGGGTTCATTATAAACAACATATATACTTGCATCCAAATTAAATATTATAGATTTTTTAATTTTCATTCATATATGGGCCGAGTGTAGTGCCTATTCAGAATTTAAACTACTCACCATGGTGAGTTATTTTATAGAATAAGGTATTATATATCTCTTTTTGGCATGTTTTTTAGCTTTTGTGAGGCCTATCTTGTTATCCTTATAATGAAATCTTCTCTATAGTCAAGATTTATTCCTTCTGTAGGTAATATAATTTGTTTTTCGACTGAAATCCTTGAACTAGTGTTTATTATACCTAGGATATCTCTTACAATTATGAAATTCTAGCATACTAATTTTGAGGTACTTTACTTGAATAAGGATAAATAGATTCACAATTATCTAATATATCCCCATCCCTAGATATTTATTTTTGGATATTTATCTAGAAATAACATATAGGGGTCCATTAAGAGGTGAGTAAAAGTATAATATAATGCCTCACAATTATTTTCTCTCATAAAATCGCATTTCATGTTCAATATAGATAAGTTTATTTTGTAACTAATTTTTAGATTATATATTGTATCTCCCATTACATTAACATGAAGTATTTATAAATTTTACAATTAATGGTAACCTAATAGTTATAGGATTGATATGGAATATATGAGTCCTTTAACACATATGGAATGTCATGGTTGAATGTTATGATAGGTTAGATAATAGTTCTAATCTAGTTCATGGACAATTACATTGTCATATCATATAAAGATTATTACTTAGGTGAAGGATAATACTATACATGCTCATAAACAAGATGACACTTTTCTATTGATATTGACAAGTGTATTGTAGAAGGAAATGTTGGCGATCTTCACACTTTTTCAACTATTGAATAAGGTGTGGTGTTGTTGCATAATTAAGGGGTTCATATTGAAGATTATAACATATATTTTGAGAGGAAATCTATATAGATATTCCTTGAAGAGTATTATATCCCATCACAAGTGATATATCATAGAGATGAAGTTTTATGAGGTGCGTTTGAAGGGTAAGATACTGATAATCCATCATTGTGAAATGAATAGGTGGAACTCTATGGTATTTATAGTCTTCTACTTCATATGAAGAGTTTAAAATTTATTGATATTCTGATGATATATTCAATATAAACTCATGTGTTTTGGAATTAAGAATTTTTATAATATTGAAATCATCAAATGATGTTTTCATAATATGATGAACTTCTATTTGATTTATGTATGATTATGATTCTGCTACGTATGGGATGTCATAATATATAAATAAGAATATAATATTGTAAGAATATGTGATCAAATTTTGGTATTTATTGTAGTCTGACATTATTATTTTGAATTATTCACATACATATAAGACCTCCATTGGGTTCATGTCAGAATATATCATATACGTCTGGTTGAAATGTGAATATGGGAATGAGTCAGCTACTTACCATACAAAATGTTTTACTGATGGACCACTATATTGGGAGAAGTGATATGGGATACCAATTGTGTGTTCTATGTGGGATGCAGATTTATTCCTCCATTTTAAGGTGTAGGAATAAACACCTATGAATTATCATGTTCCATAATATCATTATAATATTATTAATTTTAATCATGGATATGTTCCTTCCCCAAGTTGACAATTAGATTATACAAATAACCCTTGGCTGTAATTGGGATATGGTCCCAGTCCAATGCATTATCCTTCAACATAATGTGTCAATAGTCATCCTTAATAAGAGAAAAATATGTTATTTTTTAGAGTAGGTATATGTTCATTATGATCATGTGGATATGATTATCTAGTTGTTAGTCCATGAGTATATTAATAATTATGTGTGAGCACTGAAATATTATGGTGAATCACATTCATTAATACCATAATATAATGGAAGCCAATAACTATTTGAGAAGTAATTTAACCAAAGAAATTTTGTATTGGAAATACATAATAGCCAATATCCACGATTAAATTATAAATATGAACACAATCATGTCATCATTTTTCCATTGGAATATTCCAAAGTGCAACAAGAATGAGGTAGGATAATTTCTTTCCCACTACTATCCACCTAAACATACCTGTAAACATACTATGTATAAACAATTATATGTGCCTTATATTTGGTGCCAGTAGGGTATACTGATGGATTCATATATGGATATGGGATGATTCTATGGGTTTCCTAACTCTATTAATTTGGATAGATATTTGATTTACTCATATCTGTGTATCCATGGAGGTGACCATATAATATACAACCTTATATGTCAGATGATGGGTTGTAGTTATGTGACACAGATATAAATAGTTAACAAGATCCTTCCTTAGAAAATTTAGAACTAGGATGAATTCTATGTCAACTACCTAAACCATTCCCATGATAAATTAACTACATGTATTAATGTTGTGTGTATAGGATCTCAATGTGCTTGGATGAGGTGAAAAGTGTCTACGGCTATGTCTTAGTTTCTCTGAGGTAAAAAATTTCGATGAGATTTAGTGTCGATTTACCGTTGGGTAAATCATCCAAGGCAGGGACAGTACAATTACAATTGTAATCCCTGAAAATCTCAGCATGTGTCTCATTATAGAAGATCTTAGTTTGTGATTTCATCCTTATGTTTGTGAAAAAAAATTATATCATGGGAGTAACAATGTTGATATTAATGAATGATGATTATTCCATTATCAAAGAACATTGTGATCTTCTATCATGTGTATCTATATCCTCATTTATAATGACATAATTAATAATTATCATTATAAAATAAAATTTAATAAAAATTATTAATTATCCATATATGGGTAACATTGTTATAATTAATTGATAGTCATTAGCTCCAGCATTTTTTTTGACTCGGGGCTAGGTGGTCGGTTATATTTTTTCTTGAGGGACTGAGCTTGGCTAGAAAATCATCTCAATGAGTCAACATTCTAATCTCAGATTTTTCTCAAAGAGATTTATTAGGGTAACTGGAATAAAAAAATAATCTATTATCCAAAATGATCTACCTGATTTTATTTAAATAAATAAATCATTGGGTATTCTTTTCTTATGACACATAAGAACTAAAATTGATTCGGATGACAGGATGTATGTATAATAACGTAATGATAGATATAAATATTTACAACTATAGAAAGAAATTATAAAATTATATCCTGTTATTTAATTATTCAATAATTCATCTATAAGACTAGTTACTCTTTCATTTAATCATTGGTTTTAGAATAAAACCAGCTTAATATATATTCATATTAAGGGATATTTATTGACATAATCATATAAATGTATAATTGCATATTCATGAAAATTTAATTATGTTTCCTTTTTTGGTTCCTCAACTTGTTTCTTTTTTTTACATATTAATTGTACTTTATTAGATGCTATGTTTTAACACCCACTATAATGTGATATATGTTTATTACAATATATGATGGAATTAAATGTTCATAGTGTTAGGTATATACCCATAAACGTATTCCAACGTATCATTGTGAAAGGAATAAAAACTCATGTATTTATGTGCCAATTATTTGGAAATATTGTATCCTTTTCGGCCTTGTGATGTGGTCAATTCAATGTAGATTAATGAGGTTCTATAATGATTATTTGGGGAACGATTCAACGAAATAATTGGCATAGGACTTGTGCTTTAGAGACCCATTTGGATGTTATTTTCGGATTATAGACTAATAAGGGAAAATTTGGATAAGGGAGAGAATCAACCTATGATGATGGATCCCATATTGATTATGGAAACATTAGGACTATATTAAAAGATATTTAAAGAATATATCACCATAGGTGGAAACATGATATTACTAATAGTATGACCTGATGAGGGGGTGGTTCATAAGGAATATGTTTTTAATGAATGAGATGTCCAAATGCATGAGTGTATAACCACGAAAGGTATCAACAAAAATAATCAAATGAGGTATATAGGCATATGAGCATGAATATCGAAAATTTATGATGATTGTTTTTAGATATATAGGTGTTTTATATGAACTATATATAAAACTGAATTAAATATCACATATATCAAATGAAATGTTTTCTGGACATGTGAAAATATCATACCATGTAGTTTAGCCTCATGAATTGACAAAGTATGTGATGTGAATGTAACTACATTATAGAATCTTGTGGTGTCTTATGCTCAGTGGGGATACCAGGAGATGTTTTATTTCTAACATGACCATTTGAAGGGAAAAACAATTTCATTATCTGACCCCAAGGAAGGAGGCCCATATTATAGAGATGGATTGTAAATTGATTAACTATAATCCCATTTGATTCATTGTTGGTATGAGATAATATAGATAATATGAGATCAAACTCATTTATTGGAAATTTAATATTAGAATTTAATAGGGAATAGAGAATTTTTCATCCCACGTATGAATATGGAAAAGATTCTCTAAGGGAACATAGATCATTTAAATATGGTTTGGGACATCAAAATGAGTATAATAATGTGTAATTTATATTAGGTTATACCTAGGGGAATTAAGGCCTTTATATTGAATTAAATAAAATAGAATTTTAGGGTATGAAAAAATGTTTGATACATAGACCAATGATTAAAAACACACCATGTGTATCCTCTTTATAACAAGATTCTGATTCCTCAGAGTTTAAATAGATTTGGTATAGTGGTTATATGGAATGGTATTTTAGATCAGAAGGGGTATTTCCCCAGAGGATTGAATATATTGGGTTTGTACACTAAGGTGGATTCCCATAATGGATACAAACTTAATATATAAGGATAATATATTAACATTGGATGTTCATGTGGAATACTTATAGAAGTAGAACCCATCACATTTATACAGGTGTTGGGTGATCACATAAAATTCAGAGGTCTAGGAGATCTAATAATAGTATTAGGTTTTTGCGACCACATATGGTTAATACAGTATTAAATTTCACAAAGGCCAATGGGATGCATGATTTCATTACTGTTATTAGATTCGATAATCATGTGATGCAATTACTGGTCCAATAGTGAATCATGTTATCTTTTAAATTGGTTTTCATCATACAAACATGTGACAAATGGGTCATCATTCATTCAAAATATTCAATTTTGATGATGTTTATAATAATTCATGAATGGATTATGTGATGAAAAAAATTTCAACATTTTTTGATATTTACCTTAATTTGATATTAATTATAAAATTTATATGTTAGAGTCTCTGATTTTGTGTCTCTCTCTTTAATTATCTTTTAAAATGTGTGTTCCACTATCTATCAAATTTTACTAGTTATATTACTAGAGTTTGTTAATATTAATTGGTTCTTTACACCCATTACGCAAAATAATTATATATATACATACCCCTAAGTTGGAGTCTATGGATGGAATCGATATAATTTAACGTTATCTCACACACTCAATGTGATGAAATTATATTTTTTATTAATGTTTCCTTCTTATTTATTCAATGATAAAGAGTAACCAACAAGTATATTTATTAGGAAAACCCTATATGAAACTATTAATTATGATTTATTATAATGGGTAAATCTCTTATCCAATAGGTGTTACAGGGTGATGAATAACCCTATGAAGACACCATCATGGAAAACCACCTTAAAATTGATAAACGAAATTGGATTGGATTATTTGATCACAATTAATAATTGTTGTCACATAATCAATTTAGTGGCTGAGATCAAATAACCTTATTCTATAACACTTTATATTCCATGTGACCTATGAGTATACAATGATTTCATTTTAGAATTAATTTAGAAAAATATGGTACCTATTCATTTGGTATTTCAACTACTCCCACATTACAATACACATCATTTAAATAGAAAAAAACACCCATCCCTCATAAATATTACTTATAAGGAGAAGAGATAAATGGTTTTGAGTAATTGTATCCAAAATGAGTCCCCTTAATATTTTTATATACATTTTTCCATTATAAAAGTCATTTTATTCATTGATTTTCTTGATAAATAAGTTGATGAGGGGCTATTTCCACTCATGCTTTTTTATCCAGAGTTATGTTTTTATTACTTCTTTTTATTAATTCAAATAATTCTCATCATGTTAACTTATTTCATTACCCTATTTCACAAAGATCATTGTTTAACAAAATAATCAGTACCCCGTCACATTACTAACAGTGATAATTCACTACAACCATGGGGTCATGTATCATTATAATGTACATGTGATTGTGTGACAATACAATTTAAATTTAGTTATATTATTATTTAATTATTATATGATCTTTTTTAGATATTAATGTCACTATATCATGTGACTTCATATAATACATTCCCCTAGCATGATCCTTAATTAGTCATGCACCCCCATACAGTCTAACTATTTTTAATAAAATAATTATCAATATTAACTGTACCACATACCATTATTATTCTATAAATTGCATGTTCATACAATATATGAAGTCAATAAAAGATATTAAGGGTCCAATGATTTATGGGAATTCCATCATTAACAATGTGGTGGACAACCAACATGAGGTTGTTTAGTTTTCAGAAATTCATCTTATGAGATTGACTGAGATAAATTTTATTGATTACATGCTATTTAATTATTATCCTTTTTTATATGTTCATTTTATTGACGGATTATACAATATAACCACCTCGAGTCCAAGTCTTACTCCCTCAATGGATTTTGAAGACACACAATACATTCACAGAGAAAATATTTTTTGTGGGTCACTTAATATGTGAGGAAGATGACTATAATGGTTCTATTTAGAGGAATACTCTAGAGGATTTTAATGAGTGTGGAATTATTTTGATATAGATAATCGTATGAACATTTTTATAATTTAAATTTTCATATAATGTAAAATATTCATGTTGTCATCTAGCTGGGATATCTAGTAGGTGGGAACATCAAGATGGATTGGAGTTGTCCCTTCACGGTGTGGAATACTGACATGGAGTTTGATGTTGAGTATAAGAAATTAAATTAATATGAATACTCATGGATAAATAGTATATGTATGATTACATTAAATTTCTAATTAATGGAATCTTCAAATTGGGGTTTTCTAAGAACCATTAATTTAACTCTAATAGATGATGTGTTTTTTATATGTCATTGGGATTTTAAGAAGAGTAGTAATGTGCCGATATTGGGAGACATGTATAGAAAATTTATCTTCCCTTTATCGTTATGAAATGATGATGAATGTAAACCCATAATCATAATTGATCTTATCATCTTAGAAAATGAGGTACTTGGTTAGTATCTATATCTTTTGGATGTCATATCCTTCTTGAAGTGGTTGAAGTTATTCATTACGAAGACATGAAATGATTCTATCTATAAGAAACCCAAATTAAGACCACCTTGGGAGTTAGGTGAGGTATAGAGGTATTCTAGGTCATTAATTGAGGATTGTTGTTTCAATGAATTGGGATGGACAGTAACCATTCTGGCCCATCACATCATCAATATGGCATAAATTGTTACTATGTACCTTTGTAGATGGGGTATCATTCACTATTAAACCATTAGAATTTATTGGTTTTCTCAAGTGTCCCTCCAAATTATATTTCATTAGGGTTACATATATGTGTCCATACTACCATCTATAACCCCATTATTTTTGACATGTTAGATATAAATAAAATCTAAATGTTTTCGGTTTTTTCTCATCAATGGATAATGATCTGAATAGTCTTTAAATGATGGTGGGTAATATGTTATTGGATTATAGGTATTTTGATAGTATCTCAGTGGAATTCATTTATCTAATGAAAAAATAATACCTTTTTCCCACAAAAATAAATATTATTTTAATATTTCATTGAAAATGATATATTTTTTTGAAATGAACATGAGATATGTTAAAATTAAATGCATGAATTATAATATAACAGTATTATTATAGAATGGACAATATTACGAACCTATGATGGAAAAAATCGTCATCCAATAGAAAAAACATCCTTATTAATCCCATATGATCAACATCATAAATTAATTATCTTTTAAAAAAATTTATCCAAGAAAATACCCAGATGATCATCACCAATATGGAATGCTAAAAAATATATCTAATAGATATTAATGCTCATAGAAATTATCAGAAAATCAATACTAGAGGAGTTACTAAATATGATTGCAACCAATTAATTCCATTCAAATAGATATTATATCAATATTCTGAGGATATATGTTACTATAAATAATGATAACATAAAAAATTTAGTTATAGTGTAATTATTTCTTTCATCAAATGTATTTTTCCTATTTCGCATTCCTACATTAAAAATAAACATTTATTTATTATAATAATAGTTTTTATTAAATTTAAAAATTGAAGATTATATATATACATTTATGAATTATAATTAAATAAAATTAATTTTATTTTTAGATTTATAATCTAAATATTACTGTTGAATTATTTTTTGGATTTTTTGAATCATATATTTTTAGGTTAATAGACAAAAAATACTGATATTTCTAAAAATATAAATTTTATAAAATTCTGATAATAAAATAATGAAATATAAGATTATAAAACAATTTTATATAAAGGATGAAAATTTTATATTTCAATAAATCCTATTGAATTTATAGGATGTATTTATTAAACTGTTTTATATATATTTGGAAACATAAATAATATTTTACTATAAAAACTAATTGGTTCTCATCAATTAAAAATTTATTTTTCATCACATGTATAAATTATATCACTAATATATAATTGAATATTTTATATAAACATGATTATATTATATAATAAGATTAATAAAATAATGGGGAATCAAAAAATTATTAATCGAGTTATAGTAAATTAACTTGATAGTGGAAAATTTTTTATTGTCAAAGAACTTATTTATTAATATTGATTAATTTATTTGTTATTAAAAAATATCACCTCTTATCCATAATTATTTTTTATAATTTCTGATCCAATATTTAAATTTATTATAACTCATTCAATGGTTAATCAATAATAAAAATAGTTTAGAGAACATAATTTTTATAACAACATTATTCTACAAAATAATTTTTCTATATATAAAGTACTCTATTTTATGATATAAATTTATTTTTATAAGAAATTTAACCTTATTTAATAGATTTTAAATTTATGTTCAACACACAAAAATTTGGTTAGAGGATTTATTTTATATATTTATTAAATCATAAAATTCTTGGTAAAAACTATTTCACTTTTGAAAAAATAAAGTTAAAAGTAATAAATATATTAAAATGACATCCAACATGATTAATAAATGTCTCAGATTTCATTTATGTGGAATCAATTACTCTTGGACAACCCGAACTCAATTATTTTGTCTTTTTGGTATAATTGATCTATTAATATTGTAATGATATAATAGAAAAATAATGTAAATTCATAATAATATCATTTTTATCTCATATAAAACGTAGAATTCCCACCCCTTCATATAATAATGATTTTATCATCATAGTGTATAAAATATGTTATAGTAACCCTATTTGGTTGTTTTGAATTATGTGTCATTGGAAGGTCATGCGATTTGAATTGATGCAGTGGAACTCGATATTATTACATAATGGCGGTTTCCCTCATAGAGGCTGTAATGGTGTATTGGTTTTGGAAATACATGTTGTGAACATTTTCAGTGGTTATGGTTATTTTGGAATAATTTCATCATGTAGAGGAATTTGTTACATAGATTCTAGAAGGTGTTTCCATGGATGTTCTTCGAAAATTGTGGTTATTACCCAGGGAGTGGTGGTTGTGGAATTGTGTATTTATGAGGGAAAAAAGGCTATGGAATATTGATGTGCATTAGGTCTTCCTCCGCTCATATAATTTTTATAATTCACCGATTAACATTGAATGGATTCTATGAACTCTTTTGAATAGTCACCCTAATAGAATAACCATCACCCTTACACTGTTGTCCATGTGGATTTGGGATTCATTATCTCGTATCCCTATGTACTATTATATGATGAATGTTTCCATACTATCAACAAATACACATCCCTATGAACCATATTCTGGGTTTTATTAATCTATATGTTTCTTTATTGATGATTTTTCTACCACCCTCTTCACAATATTGGATCTTTTCATATTTTGAAAACATAAATCTTCACTTAGTGTAATCTAATATATAAAATGTTTTTTAATACATTTTCATCACTTCTTACCTAATTTTTAGAGTCATTTTGAGCCAAGATCAGTACATTTGGAACAAAAAAATGATTTATTTTATTGTTTCCCTCATATATTTGATCTTTAGTACAAGATCTCGTAATCTCTCGTGATTATCCTTAAATGATATCTTGTTTTTACAACTCATGAGGTAGGTGTCTCTAACCATTTTCTTATCCCCTAGTGATTATTTTGGTATGAAGAATTGCTAAATTGGATTAGTTTATGAATTGTAATATTGAAATATTATTTTATAATTGTTGTAAGTGAAATGTGTTTCAAAACGATATATTTTGAAAACTATATTTATGAATTTGACGTGCTTGATAAAATGATTCAATGATTTTTTAAATCAGAAAATATTTTTCCAGAGTTATTTTGGGGTCACATCCCTATAGAAATTTATGAAAAATATTGTAATATATTTAATAAAAGATATTGAAGATATATAAAACATTACGTGATCTTTGGGTATATAAAATTAAAATTCACATTTTATTCTTATAAGATTATTCTATAACTATTTTATATTCCCATGTTCTAATGATTCCACTATGTATGCTTTCCATGGGACCAATGTCACATGAATTGTTTCGTCACATATTTTGTCATGTGTTGAATTGTGTCTCTTGGTGGATTAATTGTGTACACCCTTATGTCATTGATTGAATTTCATTCTTTTTTGTTATATTACTTGGATGATTTTTGGAATTCTTATTTACCGACTTAATATTGATATTGATATTGTGTCTTAAAACATATATTATACATATATTTTTTCTACTATAATATATGATATTTCGTATTGTTTTGTTAATTATGTTGTGATATTTTTTTAATGTTAAACCGGCATGGATTTTGAAATTGAATTTTTATATGGAGATTACTTGTTTGTGAAATGTTTTTCAAATCTAGTTTTGAATATGAAGTATGTGATGGACATATAAAGACATTTTAATGATTATTTTTTTGTATCGTAAAGATATTTTAAAAAAACATCTTTTATAAATTGAAATATTAATCAATGTTTTTTTTATTATTGGGTAATAAGGATTAACATCATGTAGATGATTACTATCCTGGATCATTTTTTCCTTCCATTGTATTGGGATGGTGGTGTAATATGGTGTAATATATATATACCTATGAGTGTTATTGGTATAATTGTTTTTTTAATTTTAGTTGTTATTTTTTCCTTTTTACCAATTTCTATGTTGTTACATTTATGGTTTAGTTATTATTGACTTATGGTACATTATGGTATCTCTTTTTTAGCCTAATTATTTCTATGTTATCATATGTCCATTGAGGTCGAAATCAATCATGTCATCTCTTTCCATTAAACCCTAGTTTTTGTCACTCTCCCATTGTGATAGAGAATATAATATCCTATCATATCCATAAATTTATTTAACAAATTAATAGATTATGTTTAATTTCATAACATAACAGGTCGTCCAAGAATTGATTAAGTCTGGTGCCTTTGGAAAAAATGTCACAAAAAATATAGTTTTTTAAAAAACCAACATCATCTTCAGATATTTTATTCATAAGTAGAACTATTAATTGACATATCATAGATTGTAAATAAATTCATAACATGGTGGAAGGAAACACAAAAACCAGTGAGATCGAGATGTATGTATGTGTAAATAAGGGATATATCGAAGATCACTTTAGTATAACATGAAAATTAGTGTATAATAACATGAGAATACTATTTTAAAATAGTACCCTATATAACACATTAAATAATATTGATTCATAACATATAAAATGGATGTTCATAAGAAAATAATCATAAATTAATCAAATAACATAATCCACAGATGCATAACATTGGCATAAGATAGAGACTTTTGGCATATAATCTAGGTTTAAATATCATTTCATTAGTAGTTAGTATTCATTGATAGGATTACCATAGATGAATGTTTTAATTTTCCAAACCAATTTAGTTGTCAATATTCACTCCCAAAACTATCATAGTTGATTGAGTTCACTCCCCAATCCATCGTAGCATTCATGGTTTATTATTATGACAATAGGAGTGTGCAAAGTCATTTATTAAACCCCATTAACATCCAATTCTAGTTACCTTTTACACATTAGATATCAATATTTCACCAATGCATTAAAGGTATATATATGTACCGCCCCTCTATGGTAATATTTTTAAATAATCCTTTGTTACAATGTAACAACAATCTTATAATGTAAATTATCCAAATGTGTTCCAAAATATCACAGATCACTCATCATATCATCACATTATATGCAGTAAAATGTATAAGGGTTTTATTTACATTTCATCCATTAATTATTGAATAAACCATTGAAAATAAATCAATAAAACATTAACAAAAAAATTAACCACCCATAGAAGTAATATGGGTTGTTCCATTTGATAATATCCCTATAAAATAATAATTAATAATAATGAATGTTATTATATATGAAAATTTCATTAAAAGATCTATGAAATATTTGATGAAGAAAAAATTATCCCACTTCAAAAATAGTCTTTTTCATAAAATTATTTCCAAAAAATTATTTAGAAAAATTACTCAAATTCGTTAATAATTTAAAGGAAACTAAAATAAAATGAGTGGTTTTGATAATATGAATTTGTTTACATTCAATTTATGTTAAAAGAAATTTACTTTCAAATTTTCATAATGCATAAAAAAGTACCTCATTTAGAAGATGATAATATTATTTAGTTTAGTGAAATTTTTCTAAATTAATACTTATAAAAATGTGAATTTGGAATACAAAGTATAATGGAATCATTGATGAAAACATTTTGTAAAATCCTGCATAAAGATGAAAAATTATTTTTGATCAAAGAGATAAATAAAGTTTATTTTCTATAAAGACATATGTTTAGTCTCTAGAGTAATTATGTTAAAAAAAGTTAATAGGAAACAATTATTATAAAAATTACCGAAGGATATGAAAATTCCGAAGATTCATTATAGATAAATTATAAGGTTTATTCATCGGAACATAATTATAAACAATACCGATTGATATTTAGAATTTTAATTTACCCCTTTCCAATTTTATTAAATTTAATTCATTGTTACTATAAAAGTATGAACCATAAAGGGATATTTAGATCCCATAAATTTATTTATAATATTCATAAATTATATTCATGGGATGTATATACACAACATGATAGACACAACTATTGTATAAGTCTTGTATCCCCTAGAAATAAAATTCTGATGGAAATCCATTACCTTAGGATAAAATTCCTTTTGAAGAATTGGATCCTCCTTTTATGATATGTTTAGATTTATGAAAAAAAAATTATTTTGAGATAAACAAATATATAATACCATATATATATTTTTATAATCATTCTTTACTCACTTGTTGACACACCATTCATAAAACCATTGTTTTGATTTATATATTCAATGTTTTTCATCTATCTTCTGGTTCATTTTTTATGTTCATATGTTTTTAATATGCTTAAATAATTTATAAAAATTTAATATTCATACTAATGTATTATATATTCATTACATATATGTTTATAGTCTTTATTAATTTATCATGTTTGAAAAATTCATTACACTATTCATGGAGATGGTACGTTGTATATGCACATGAAAGTTATTTCCATTATTTATTCGATTGGAATGAAAAAATAATAAATATTCGTGATAAATAATACATTATTATATCATATATATTCATTAAATCATATAATACTATTACAAAAAAATGAAAAATGAATCTTATCACTTTGTGGAATTTTTGGTCCACTCATATGGATGATGGAAGTTATTTTTTTCCAATATTTTGAAGGTAATACTATAGATATGATATTATAATTCAAGAATTATAAATATTTTATATGGATAAAATACATAAATGTATCTCGCTATAATACCAATCCATAAAATTCAGTGATGAGAACGAAATTTATTCATTATGTGGAGATAGTAAGTTGTACATATGCATGAGATATATTGTCACAACCCATTTAATGGAATATGGGTGAATAAATTATATGTCATGATAATAAAAATATCTATGTATGTTGATGATTCTTATTTAATTATATTATTGAGAATATAATATATTTAGAATATGAATAAGAATAATTTAAAAATGTGATCAGTTAATTATATTACCTCTTATTTTAAATATCTATATTAGATCTTCTATTAAGGTTTTTGGGTTGGAATTTTGGGAATTAGAAAATCCCTATAATGTTTCCACGTCAATGTAAATGAATACATGGTTTATTTTAGTCATAATAAAATGATGAATTTTCTTTTTATAAGTGAAAGGAATGGTACACATTTACAGTTGTGTGGAATGACTCTCTTTGAATTCCGTAAAATAAAAAAATAAAAAAATTTATATTTATGTATAAATTTTTTAAAATTTATATTATTATAATATAAAGTTATAATGAGTTTAAATAATATCAATGAATAAAATTTCGTTATATCTAGTTCCCATTTTAAAAAATTTCCTTTTGTTTTAACATTTCATTACCCCTTTTGACAAGTTCTATATTGTTAATGATTTATACCATGTAATGGTTAATAATGTTAATATGAAATGATTTTTTTGTTGAAATGGATAATGTATCATGTTTAAAACCAAATTACATACATTTTTACAAATATATTATTTTTATATCATTTAATTAAATACTAATCATTATAATATATAATTAATGTTAATTTTAACCAAATTCATATAATTTGACATTAAATACATGTTAAAAAGGTGTACATAGAATAAAATTATTCCTATACTACCTATTATGTTATGTAGTTCAATAAAATGAATTTTATACATTAAATATTTCAAATTATTTTACTTTTAATATTTTAAATATCATTTATTTTAATTTTATGATAATTTAATATAGTCTTCATTAGCAAAGCACATGAATATTTAGTCATTATATAACATCTAAAAATCATAACAAAATTTAAATCATGAAATTATTTCATTCATTTAAATATAGAAACTTATATTTATTCATATAATGGTCTTTTCTATGTGTTGAAAAATTAGAGATATTTAAAATTAGAAAGTGACTTTTTATAACATAAGTTAATTTAAATATTATATAAGTCATTTCAATAAACATTTGTGAATTAAATAAATCAAATTTTTGAATAAGGTTATAAGGGAGGAATTACATATATAAAATTATCATTTTTTATAAAAAAACATTGCTTTATAAAATAATTTTATTCTAAATTAACTTGATTTACCCTTTATTGAGATCATATATTTTAAATTGTTTTATATTTATATTTTCCAAAAATAATAGTGTATTGGTTTTAAAAATATAACCTCATGATTAAATATATGGAATATATATTTTCAAATTAAAACTTGTTGGTGGAATAAATAAATTTCAAACTAATTGTGAAAATTATGACAAATGATTAATCTCATAAAAATACTATTTTAATGAATAAAACTCTTATACCATGCATTAAAAAATATTAGATGAATGTTAAATATTCTTATTGAGTATATAATAAATAAATCTTATTAATATTATTCTATAATAGTCATTAGTTGTATTTATTTGTTTAAACACATAATTTAGTTATAAAAATATTTTTATTTAAAAAAATAATTTCTATATAAAATTATATATCTCACGTTAAAAAATAATATTTATTCCAATAAAAAAAATTTATTATCTAAAAAATATTACTAAAAACTTTTCATTCAATACATTTTATAAAAAAAAATTAACTTTTTAACAAGCTTGAAATAAAAATAGAGTTTTCAACTGAATATTAGAATTTATTTGCATTCATTAAAAAATAATATTGATCATAAAATTATGAAAAATTCATGTTAAGATAAAAGTGAGTTTATGAATTTAAAAAAAATTATTCTATTAATAAAATAAAAATTTTCAATTTTCTAGAATGTAATAATTATATTTTTCCATAAAATTAAATAATTTTTTTGGAAGAAAACGTATTTATGAAGAATACAACAACATTACTAAAAATTTAATGATATATTTCTTGGAATTTATCAATATATTAACACTAAGTAGGATCATTTAAAGTTTATTATATAAATAAATTAATATTATTCATACATTGAAAGATAATATATTTGTTATAAATTTCATATGATAATATTTCTTGGGGTTTATAGTTTGTATTATATTTAACATAGGTAGTCGATGAAATAGATTTTTTTATAAAATCTCATTGTGGAAACTTTTTCTTCCTCATTAATAATTTTCTTCTCACAGTTTTTACTTCTTCAAGAACATCATGTGTTTTACATTTGTAATTTTATTTTTGAAAATCCAATATTGTAAAAAAGGTTAATAAGACCTATTGTCAAAAATTTGTAAGAGAAAATATTAAGGTATTCTAAAATAACACATATCTAGGTTTCTAAATAGGAAAACATTTGTGTGAAGTTAAATTATGGACATGGAAAAGAAAACTAAAGATAAAGTACTGTTAGAGTTTGATAGATAGCATGGTCTGCTAAATGTTAACAATAAAAAAAATATGAATCTGAGAGGGGTTAAAAAGACAATCAATTAATCATATTTGATGTTATAAGAAAACATTTTCTGTTTAATAAATTTTTCATAGTGTTGAGACATTCCATTACAATCTAGACTAATATCATAGAAAAATATACATTCTTTACATGTTTTATTTCATATATTTATCTCTTTCAAAAACAATCTAAATTTTTTCTACAAAGAATGAGTATTTAATTTGAATTTTGTAAGCCTAATGAAATAATACAAACATATAGAGGATCATAAATGCTCATCATATATTCCTCCAATATTTAGGAACAACCCAAACCAAATATCATTAGTATAAGATAATATTAAAAATATATATCATAAAAAATTTTAAAAATAACATTCATATCTTAAACTTTAATTACCTCAAAAACCTCAATATTAACGAATATTTTAATCCTAAACGCTATATCATACCTTTCTATATATGTTGCATCCCTTTTATTTATAGAATAATTCCCTTTCATATATTTATTTATTTATTAATTATATATTATTTTTATGTTAAAGAAAACACTTTTTTTATAGAATACACAACAAGCAACAACATATTTCATTGAAATCCTACATTTCATACAGTGTTGTGTTAAACCAAACAACAATATAATATTATTATTATTTTTAATGATAGATAACACCTAACCAGTGTATTATAAAGAATGAATAGAACTAACTATAATATGATTATACATGTCTGTTAAAAGTATTTCCATTTATCCAATAAATTTTAGATTCATAGAATTGGAGTGAATCAAATTTTAACTATGAAATACACTAATATTTTTAAAAGGATGATTTACTGCATTTTGATAGAGAACCACTATTAAATATAATTTTTTTCACATTCATATGTTAAATATTAATTAATAAATTTTAATATTTAGAATAGGAGCAACAAAATTTACATTGGAGGAAATTTTGATATTTTTCTGATAAAATTCTTATTTTTATAACTAGTGAAAAATATTGTATTGTAATTCAAAACTATATTTTCATTTAATTTAATAATATAGATAGATTATTATTTTAATTTTATTTAATGTTTAATTTGATTATATTTTTGTTATTTAATCCATTTTTGGCCATTGTATTTAATTTCACATATTAATTGTATGTAGACACATGTTGATCTTTTGATAGTTATTTTGTCCAAAAAACTCATTTTTTTTGTTTGAGAACAAGAAATAGTTTTAAATTAATTTCTTAAATTTTTTGTTTTGAATTACGAAAAAGGAATTTTATATTTGGAATCCTGATATTGAAATTTTGTAAATAGATACCTTTTAATTTTACACATTATGAATAGTATCATTAGTAATTACTTTATTTACCATGGTTAAATGGTAAATATTGTAATAAGGGTATAAAAGATATTATAATAATAATACACTACCTTATGACAAGTCCAAATCATATTTTATTAGATATTTTCCACCATATGAAACTTTTTGTCAATTTGGGGACACCATGGTGCAAGTTGGATGGGAAAATGACAATTTATAATCTTTAATTTATAGTGAATAAAATGTAACATAAACATGTATCTTTTAGTAAAATAATTTCTATACAAGGTAATATAATTGATATTTTAGAATATAAATAGTCAATATAAAGATAAATTATTTCCAAAATCATTTTATTTTATTTATAATTTTGTGATAACCAATAAATAAATTTATTTATGACACAATGTTGATTTATTGATTACCTTACTAATTAATGATTTCAATATATGTGATTATCTATATTAAAATAATTTTATTTTGAATCTTTTTCTACCAGTCACTGATTTTAGGGATTATCAAGTCATGTTATCAATGAATTAATGATGTTTTTTCTAATGAATAATGTTGTTCTATATTTTTAAAACATCGTGATTGGAATTCTATAAAAATTGACAAAAAGTACTGTTTAAAGAAATTACTATTTTATTAAATGATATAATAGTCCTAATAATATATGATTCATGAAAATTACTTACATAATATTGAAAATGTAATTATGTAATAACTTAGTTTTATATTATCATTTTATAGTAACTATGTTAACCATATAGTATGAATATACATGAAGACTTGATAAGAGTTAAATTAGATAACTAAGGGTAAAAGCTAAAAGAAAAGGTTATACATGTGACCTATACTTGACTAAAACATTTTTGATGAGAGGTTTTTTACCCAATATAATATTATCTTATAAATAAATGACTTTGGGTCCCTGTGACACAACAAATAATTTTATAATAAAATAATATATCAACACCTTCCTTAATTGCCTCTGCTACCTCTTATAAAAGGAAATCACCTCTACCCATTTAAACACACCTCTAAATCCCCGTGTATCATTAATATTCACCGTGAATAATCTTACAACATCACTATATTACTTCTAGAAGTCTTACATTAGGCATAAAGAAATTTAAGAAAGCCTTTTAACCCAAAGCAATGTGCGTTACAGGTTTTGAGAGCCGTCATCTTCGCCAATGTTCCTTTATATTATTTTACATATTCGCTATCTATTATATCATTATACATTGAAAAAATAATAAAACTACACTCAATATAATAGGAATATTTTATGATACTTTTTCTAACTACACTAACACACAACTACATCTAATTGATACGAACAATCTGATTATGTGTACGGAAATCTATTGCCATACGAAACGATGATAGTTCGATTTTCCCCTAAGTAATATCAAAGTGACCATTATGATGGAACTGTATTTATAAATTATATAAATTCTATTTATAATATCTCTATGATACTATAATTTTTATTTAAAAACATACCTTCCTGATTTTCATTATATGTAAATTTGATAATTTCATTTGAGGAAGTTCGGACTACCGCCCCTCAAAATGATATGACCCATTGATGTTATACATGGAACATATAAAAGATGGAGTTAATTAAATTATGTAATATATATATAATATTATATTATACAATAATTATAATATAACTATTTATCGTTTAGTTTAAATGTATTTAATAACACAATTAAATGAAAGTAGTGTTCACATATATGTATGATTTACCATCTCTATAAACGATGCTTTTCATTTATATTCTCCGAATGTTATGGAATATTATAAATACATATATACTGGATATATATTATATTTAAATCATTAATAATATTATATAGATAATTTACTTTTGACCACATGGACAATTTTTAATTATATCCAGATCATTTTCCACTCAAGTAATAAAAATCCACCAAACAACTGATAATAAAATAAATAATTATGAAATTTATATAATGCTGTAATAAGTTAAATAAAAGGAATAATAAACATAAATGGTTTCTTATGAATGTATAAATTAACTAATGTTTATTATTTAGTATGAACAAGTATCATAAGTGACGAATCAGACTCAATGTAAGAGACTTCATCTCAATCTCCATTCATTGAGGCATATTTTGATAATATTAACATTCTTATTGTATATAGTGTATTATAAAATACATTTACTATTATTTTCATTCAAAAGGAATCCATTTTCTACGAAGTGTTTTATTAAATGGAAAAAAGAATTTTTTTAATGTATGTGTGATCAACGACATCTCTGTCGCCATTACTGTTATTTGATATTTGGTTTCATTAATTAGACATAATGTTTTTAAAAGGAAGAGAAATACATTATTCCATTTATGAGTGTTTGGGTATTAAAAATGACTTTTTAACTGGATTTCACATTTCATTGAAATTAATTATTGTGATTTATAAGGAAATGTTATTAGTGTTATGTTGATATTTGCAATATTTTTTGTGTTGCGATTATATAATACTAAATGGACATTTGATGGGTGGTTACGAGATAAACTAATGACGAATGATTATGTGATAAAACAATGATAGGTGGTTCATGAAAACCAATGATGGGTGGTTATGTCATACACTCCAATGCATTGGGAATGGATTTTGTCCATATAGTTATTCTATTTTGTGATTAGTGTGGAAGTCGACCGTATGGATATTCCATTTAAGTATGTTTATATTTCAGGTTAAATTTATAAGTTATTTGTTTCCTTCTACGGGCCTATGGTAATATTTTGGTTATATAAAGGGTATGATATGAGCATATATTCAGTGAAGTGTATTTACCACTTGTTAAAGGTGAAATGTATTACATTATAATAATGTATTCAGGGTTTTTAGGTGTTCCCAATTCTAACAGTATTAATTATTTATGTATCCCTTATTGATAATTGTATCCACATCCCATGTTTTGAAATGTTTTTCATAGGACAAAAAGAATAATAGAGTCACATATGGGGTCAAAGAAATATTATTATATTAAAACATGAGATGAAGTCATATTAATGAAAATTTTATGATCTTGTTTTAGATGTTATACCCAAATCATCCTTATGTTTGTAGAACCAAACAGAAAAGACATTAGATCCTCATATTTATGATTTTTTCCCCAATTGACTTTATATCAAAATAAAAAACACCATCGGGAGGGTAGATCAGGATCTTTAATATTTCATTAGAAGCAATCAAAAATTCCTGATCATTGATATTCAAAAAAAATAGTATAATTCTTATCATCCAAACTAAATTGAACAGTTTTGAAGAATCATATCAACTCAATTTCATACTAAAATTTAGTGTAGTCACCACTGAATATCGTTTCAATACCTTGATAGTATAACACATGCTTCAACATCAGATTCATCAGATTCAGCCATTCTAGAACATTGAATTATCCCTGAATGTTTTTCTGTATAGTCGAACACTGATTTTTCACATCACTAGGTCCGCCTTCTTTGAATCTATTTGTTGTTTCCATTTATGTTGAAAATATATAATGGTTTGAGTTTATAGGGATTCAAAGGTGCTATAAAAGGATGAAAAAAATGTGAAGGGTTTCCGTAGTTTGAATGGTTTTGAGAGAATGAGCGGTTTTGGAATTCGAAGCTTGCTCTAACAGAGCCTTGACATCCATTTCATTATGTAAATTATAATCATTACATAATTTAAAATATATTAAACCATATACATAGTATTTAAAATTTATTAATTAATAAAAATAAAATCCTATATTATTTAAAATATGATTAACTAAATCATTAAATAAAAAAAATAAAAAAAAATATCAAATAAAATTTAAATTAAATTGAATTTATTTAGAAATAAATAGAATTAAAAATAAAAATAAAATATAATTAAAATTAAATAAATATATCTCCCCCTTAATAAAATAAAAACATGTTATGGGATGGGGTTTACAAAAAATATCAGCTAATTGAAATTTGGTAATTATAAATTCTAAAAATATATCATTTTTAAGAACATGATCTCATAGAAAATGATGTCAAATATCAATATGCATAGTTATAGAATGACTTATAGGGATTTTGGGTTATTTAAATGACTATTATTATCTCATAAAATAGGTTTATTATCAAAATTTAGTCCAAAGTCCATAAGAGTGTTATCATCCACAAAACATGTTCCTAACAACTACCTACAAATACATATTCTACATCAGCTGTTGACAGAGCAACTGAGTGTTGTTTCTTACTAGGACATAACACTAAATATTTTCCTAAAAAGTGACCAGGACTTAAGTTGATTCATCTATATAATATATATCATTCAAAATATATATCCGAGTATTGAACTAAAGTAAAATTATATGCTTTTTATAAAGAAGCAATTGAAAAACAGTTCCTATTAAATATCTAAAAATTCTCTTAACACCTGTAAGATTAGATTCATTAGAATTTGATTAAAATTTAGAACCACAACATACTGAGTACATAATAACTATTCTTATAGTAGTATTATATAATAAACTACCAATAATACCTCTACATAAATTTTTTTCGACAGGTCTTCCAGTTTCTTCCAAATCATGTTTTATATTAGTATACATAAGATTTTTATATGTCTCTCTGTTTTCATGTAAAAATATCATTAGTAAATAAATATTTTATTTTATTTTATTCAAGACATTTCCAAAATATATTTGATAGAGTATAAGTCCTAGAATAGTATTTAGTTCTCCCATCATACTCATTTCAATTTTTTTGCATTATGTTTGAAAACTCATGATAATGTTCATTGTTTGTTTATCCAAAAATTACATCATCAATATAAAATTGAACCAATAGAATATTGAAATAAACATTTTTTTAAAACCAATGTGGGATCTTCCATTTAAAACCCCAAGATTCTACGGCACACATCTATTTGAATAATACAATAGCTCGCGATGTACACAACATCGAGTTCTAGAACACCACGAACAATAAAACTAGTCGTTTTATAAAGTATTTATGAATAGTAATACCCACTTTTTAAAATTATATAATTTTGTTCAAAATGGAGATCATTTTTGGATAAATATTATCAACATTAGTTTAGGGTGAAGTTTTTGTATTTTTCTGAAAACATTCAATTTTTTATGAATATTGAAAACACTGCGTCATTGTTTAAAACCATCATTTTATTTAAATATTTATTTTTTTTTAAAATTTATTTTAAATAAAAATATATACATAATACCAATATATTTTCAATGTAATTCATTAGATTCATCATATAATTTTATTATATATATATATATAATTTTATTGATCTTTTTACGGTCTTTTACCTACCTTCTAGACACATTTTCAAATTTGCATAAAACACAATTTTACAGTGTCTGTGAATTGAATGTCAAAAATCCAAGAGACATGGTTGAAATATAAATGCAAAATGTGGTTTATAGGATGAAAATAATTTTTTGTGGATAGAAACCTTTGGATAATATTTACCACGGTTCAAAGTAAATATGGTTATTAAAAGTAAAAATGATATTATAATTTCTTAACACATGTAGTAATTATAATAGATAATTGTTTTTATCCAAAATCAACCTCAAGAATAAAATATTATCCACTTTAATCAACAAGTATTAGATTAAGACATTCATTATTATTTTACTTAATGAAGAGTTATAAATTATAAAATTCAATGTTTAATAAATAAACTACTTTTAATATTGGGTTATACAAAAAATAAATTTGACTATAAATATTAATTAGAAATATAAAAATATTTCCTACATTATGGTATTATATTTATAATTGTTAGACATTAAATGACTTAGTTAATTTATTATACAATGATGATGCAGTAACTACCATATTAATGAAAGATTATAATGATTGTTATTATAAATATCCAAATAAATGCAAATTGAGACTATTGATGAATTGACCTTATTTTACTGTTTTATATGACATGTTAGGGTTGATTAAGAAAATTTGTTTTTTATATGATAAATTTGATATGAGTTTCACAAAAACCAAATACTAAATTGGGTCAAAATAGACAAAAATGACTTTTTAAATAAAATTCTATATTATTAAATGATATATTATTATAAAAAATATAAGGACTGTAAAAAGAACATGGATAATGATATATATTTCAATAAATAACCACTTGTGGTTCTCAAGGATTTTTATCATTAGTTTATTAACTATTTATAATAATAATACAAGAAGTCATGGTAAAAGATAAGATATTAAACTAAGAGTTAAATCTAAAAATAAGGGTAATATGATGACCTAAACATGCATAAAACCTATTGGTTGAGGGGTTTTAGACCCAGAACCACCTTATCCATGAAATAAATCCTCTTGGATTCATTATAAACCGAAAATCAGTTTATATGAAAATAATATTTCAATATTTTCCTAAGCGTCCCCTCACCTCTCTAATAAAAGGGAACTTCCCCTTATCTCAAATTAATAAATCCAAATTCTTTTGGATTCTCCAAAACCTTCTCCAATATCCTCCCAAGTACCCTCAATTAATCCAAGATTCCTTACATTGATTATAAATCCATCTTAAAGAGCACTTCTGATCAAATCAAAAGGAAGAACCTGACGATGAGGTAATAATTTCATCACCTCTTTCAAATATATTTTCATATTCCACTTCCTATTTCCATGTTTTTTCGTTAACAAAATAATAACTCTATTACCATAAACATACTGGTATGTTTTTATAAATATTTTACAACCATATTCATTATTCTATTCATCCTATGAATGACAAAGTCTCCGTACATGTGTGCACAGGACTTACTGTCTCAACGTCATGGTGTTGTTTGTTATTCAACACATCATTATTTAGTGGTATAATAATGAGTATAATTGATGTAAATAATAATTATAACATTTTAATTATTCTTTATACGCAATATACTGTCCATTTAGGTTCAATTTTACCATCAATAAAATGATATTTTCGCTCGTGCGTACGTATAAATTACCTTCTCCGAGAACGTGATGAGATTAATTCCCGATCGTAACCATTCAAGAATAATTTTCATTTTATGATTAGAAGTAATATTTAAGAAAATAATATAAATTGGTATACAAATAAAATACATCCTACACATAAAAAACATGACTTACGTAACAAAACATATTGTGGAAAATGAATCAGTTAACACCCAAAATAAAAATACTACTAATATATCATTGACAAATTAATATTTGCAAATCATATATGATATCATATTTATGTATGTGGTCCCGGTATTGTTTAATAACTATGATTTACCTATTATAAATGAGGTTAACATAACCTCGATTAATTAAATGTGAAACGTAAGGGTTAATTTTACAATATTTATATTAGCTGAGGTTGTTTATATTAAAGTATCTTATGGGACATCATTATCATAGACATATGTGACTCTTAAAAATTTATTTAAAAACATTTTTACTATTTATTAGAATATGTGCTTACAGTCATTTATACCCTTGTTTTACTTTTTATAAAAAAATTTGAAAGTAATATTTCCTTATTTTTCCAAACAACGTACTTTATGACATTTTCAAAAAATTAAGGTAATAATATTTTTTAATTAATACGGAGGGTGTGCCTATTTTCTACCGTTATAACATGTTCATAAATTCTAATAAATGCTTAGAAGAATATTTTAAAAACAAATGTTTTCTTTTACAATTATATGACTTTTAAATGATTTCAAAGTAGAAAGAGGTATTTCTCTCAATTAGTTTTGATTTCATCTATGTCAACATCATATGATGGATTTTACACTAGTTTGATGTTGATTTATTATGATACAATCATCCATATTTTTTGGAATGTTTTTCGATATGTTTTATTGGGAATGTGTTATTTTTATATCATTCATGGTTTATGGTTAATGTATTAACATTTCGTATGCTATTTTTAATACAAATGTTTATGTTGGGTTTTATCCTTTCATAAGAGGATTGCATTTGACATAGTAAGTGACGGGTGAACCCTAATATAGCTACTCAATGCATCTGTATTTTTCATGAGACAATCTAGTTTCTTGGAACATGGCATTAACCAAATCATATTTTTAATCTTGGAACGAGGCCTTGACTATGTGGTTATGATGTCCGACATTATTAATTCCATCACTATGAAATAGGATATTGATTTTACATGTGATTATTCAAATAGTAGAATCTCCATGAGAATAAGTAAATATAATTATTTGATTTATATTTTCCATAATATATTGAGCTTTATGTTTAATAGTCATGTGTTTTTTTCTTATACATTTCCTTCAATGTTTAAGATTATTTATGATAGTTTCTACAATATTGTTATCCTTACTAAGCATATGAGATCACCCATTTCTTATGTTTTATATTTCCTTCAATGTTTATGCTTATTTATCAATATATGTAAATAAAATTTTAATATTAATTTAATGGGAATGTTATGCTCGATGGCGTACCCAATACACAATTACGAGTTTCTTTGAAATCTTACGTTTCACAATAATAATATAAAATATTATATTAAGTAGTTAATGCCAAGCTATTGTAATGGCGGGAATGAACAAAACTAACTAAATAATGATTGTATATGTTTTTCAAATATTTTTACTTTTATCCAATAAATGTTAGTGGATTAAAATGAAAATAAATCCAATTTCAAGCGTAAATATTCTAAAATTATTTAGAAGGTCGATTAACCACCTTTTGATGGTGAACCCTTTTTAAATAAACTTGTTGAAAATTTTATATATAATATTGGTCCAAATAAAATCCTTCTTTATAATCAGGATATCAAAATTTACTTTGTGTATTTTTTGGTTTTTTTATAACGTTCATTTTTAGTGAATAAGTGAAAAATGTTGTATTTTAATTCAAAACCCCTTTTTAATATAATTTATTTATATGATTAGATCATATATTGAATTGGTTTTAAAGAGAAATTAGAATATAGTTTTACCATTTAATCCAATGGTGGTCATTGGAATTAATTTCACTTTCAAATTGGACATAAACTAGTGTCAATCTTTTAATAGATATTGTTTCTTGAAAACACGCTATTTGTTTTGACAGTGGGAATTAATTATTAAATTAACTAATGAAACTTATATGTTTTTAATTTTTTCAAATAGACATTATTTTTTAATTCATAATATCAAATATATCTTTGGGTGAATTTTTGGTATTTTACTGAAAATCTTTAATTTTTGATGAATAGTGAAACCACTAAGTGGTAGTTAAAAAACTGATTTTTCATTTAAATGAAACATTACCACTTCTGTGATTTGAATTTAAAAAATCATACATACATTGTTGTCATTAAGATGTAAAATTTGGTTCAATGAGATTAAAATAATTTTTTGGTGAATAGTAACTTTTAAGTTTTATTAATCGTGATAAAAGGTAATTATTGTAATGTAAGGTAAAGATAATGTTATAATGATATTAAATGACCTTCACACATGCCCTAAAATTATTTTATGAGTCATGGATGATGAAGAAAATCCATGGGTCAACTTTGGGACCACATTCATCCACTTTGGTAGAAAAATGACATTAATAACTTTTTATTTAAAGTTAAAATAAAAATGTCACAAACATGTATTGTTTTACTAAAACAATTTTTACATGGGGTTATACATGTCATATTTTTTAATATAAATATTCAATAGAAAGATAAAAATATTTCCTACATCATTATAGTTTTTTAATAATTTTTAGACATTAAATAAATAAATTTATTAATGACACCATGATGATGTAGTGATTACCTCATTAATGACCGATTTAAATAAAATGATAAGATAAGGTAAAATCTAAGACGTACACTTGTCAAAAACCTATTAGATGGGTTGATTTTGAACCCTTATCACCTTATCCTCAAAATAAATATTTTTGGGGCTTTTAATATCCGAAAAGCATTTTATAATAAAGTAACTTTTCAAGACCTTCCAAGAGTGCCCCTCCTCCATCTTATAAAAGTCCCCCACCTCTACAGACTTACCCACACCTCTCAAGCCTTTGGCTCGACCAAACACTGCACCTTTAATCTTTCCACATAACTATTTTAATCCTATAAGCCTTACCTTTTGCAAAAATCTCTTCAAGAAACACTTTTGGTTCAAACCAATGTGAGTTACCCGATATAAAGGTAATGCCATCTCTTATGTTCTTTTGTTTTATTTTTCTTCTCAAACCCCTAGACTCTTTTTATTCCTTTATTTTGTAACAAAACTAGTATCTTAAATATAATAGTATGTTTTTATGATATGTATTTTATCGACACTTACACACACCTCCATCTAATGGTTAAAAACATATTGTTTTCGTGGATGGCGAATTACTGCCTCACGAAACGATGATTGTTCTATCTTCTCCTACCACCTCTCATGGTGGCCATTATGATGGACCTATATTTATTTATGACATATATTATATTTATTTCTTCTGTATGATTCTATATTTTACATTTAAAACATACCTTTATGCTTTTCATGTTGTGTAAATGCGATAATTTCATTTGAGGAAATGGGGACTACCGCCCCCTCATGTGATATGACTCGTTCATTCAATACATGGAATGTATAAAGAATGAAATTAATGATCATAAATGACCTATATGACATATATATTATACTGTAATTATAATATATATATATATATATCTCATTTATTTTTAATTCCATTAAATACGAAATATAAATGAAAGTGGCGTTCATGCGTACGTACGGCTTACCGTCTCCATGAATGGTGAATTTCATTTATTACCTATAAATGTTATGAAATATTATAAATGAATGTATATACTAGATATATATTATATATATGATATCTAAGTCATGAATATAAATCTGGATATAATTGATATTTTACCACATGAACAACTTGTAATTATTAGAGGTTTATTTTGGACTCAAGTACCAACGATTGACAAAACGTCCATTATTAACTTAAATAATTACATAATGTTCATAACATGGTAATAAGTGACATAAAGAGAATAATTAACATTAAAAAGTTTCTTAATAAATTATAAATTAACTCTAGTTTATTATTCAGGAATATAAATAAACGAACTAGACAAGTCGGACATGAGGTAAGGGATCCTACCTCTATCTTTCTTTTTAAGTACTCTCTTTTATGTCATTTATTTTAAGCTCATATTTCTTATGTTTGTGGATGTTATTTTATATTCCTAATTATATAATTTTTATGTTAATATTATTAGAGACCCTATTTGATCTCCTAAACCCAATTTTTTGAAGTTTTAAGTGGCTTCGTTAGGCTGTAGAGTTTTCGTAAGGGATTTTTCGTCTCACTTTTATTCCCATGATATTTCTGATACATCTACCACCATTTCCTTTGATTGGTGTATGCAATGCCCATTATTCAACACTATGTGTAATATACATTCGTTTATGAGTATTTACATCAATTTTGTATATTCATTCTTTCATGGGGTGTACGTTTTGAAAGTTACCCAAATCGGTAAGGGAACCTTTCACCCCCCATTTTTAAAAGACTTTTTTTTGTTTTATCTTTTAAATTACATATTCTTATATTGGGATATGTTCTTATATATCCTTATTGATGTAAATTTTATGTCCAAGTGATGAGATACCCTTTATCTCTCTCAGCAACTCTTTTTCTAAAATTTTATGTGACGTCATTAGGCTATCTAATTTCTGCAAGGGAACTTCTTAGTCCAATACCAATTCTTTGGGTTAAACCTCTACTTATTGATTATGTGGTGCTATGAATATGTGTGGATGAAATCTGTTTTTTTAAACTGAGTATCCCCTTATAGTTAGTGTATTTATATTTGTAACACATAATTATGTAATTTCTTTATCCTTGCTCTAGTGGCATGATCCTTAATTGGGATTACATCACAATTTGTTTTCATTGAGACAATTCTAAATGATATTCACTTTTATTATTTTATAAAGTGTATATACAGCCCCTTTGACTTTCAATATCCATATTATTTCAATACTAAAGTCATTTAAATGTTTTGAAAATGGTCTACTTTCATGTGGCTTATAATTTAAATGTTCAAAATTAAAAAAGGAATCTTTTATTAAAAAATTGTTTTCAATGGTTTTAAAGATTTATTTTTTAAAAAATTTATCATCCATGTACATGTTTTAAAAATGGTTTTAAGGATTTATTTATATAGACTTGAATGTTTTAAAACCCATTCAAAAGTTTCAATGTGGTATGGGACACATTGATTCTAAAATCTCTTTTAAATGTCTTCTTTTTATATTTTCAAAGTATAAAGGGGTTTTTCCCTCATAGTGTTTTAATGAATTTGTTAGATGTTTTTATTTATGATAATATCATGATGTGATCTCTTATGATTGGAATGTGGAAATTTTATGTTTCTTTTATGCTTGTTTTAAGTGTTATGATTTTGTTATGGTTCCTGGGAAATGTTTATGAAATCGGGTGGTTCCGTGATAAACTAAGGGCGGGTGAGCCCAAGATTGCTCTCCAATTCATTGGGTAATGCAAAGGACTTAAAAGCTAAGGTTTATCTGAAAAGATTTAGGGAATATACTGTGATGGGTAATCCAAATGTAACCATGAGGGCTACTCCCTACGTAAGAATGTAATGAATGCCTCAAGTTACCTTTCTGTCTTATGATTTCTATGTGTTATTCCTAAATCTTATGATTTAATGAGGTATGTTAAAGTGATTTTATTTTATGGGTAAATTATGATTTCATTGATTGTTATGTATAAATTGACTAATGTTTTCTTCTCGTATTGTTATAACCCTTACTAACCTTTTTATGCTCATCCCATGTTTTTGTAATGTTTTCCACAGGACTTAATGTGGAATACGGTCAAGGATAGGATCAAGGAAATGTCATGATGTCTAAAACATGGAACTAGGCATGAATCGTTTTTCAAGAGTTTATATTTTGTGAAAAAATGGAAACTGAGGAGATGTGTCTACCATGTAATCATTGAGATGTAATAGTTATGTCTTAATTCTCTAAAACTATAAACCTGAAAAGATCCTCAATGTGAATTATTCATTTAATTCAAGAATATGTATTTTATATAAGTACGGTTCCTTATAGTAGAAATTAGAAACAACACTTTGTGATAGACTCCAATGAGAACTATTGCACAAAAATGTGCCATGATTCACTCTTGGTTACGACACTCCCTGAGGATATTCATTAGATAATTCATATTTTTTTACAAACCATTATGAATGATTTATGAGTAAATACTTCATCAAATATTTTTTTTGATTATGGATTATATGCATAAAAAATTCAAATTATGATATGTATTTTTCGAGTTTGGAATTAGGCATTTCGATACATAAAATAACCTAGTATATGTCATTGATTAGAAATGGCGCCTATTGGAAAAAATATAAACTATATCAATGCTCATAATCCATGCATAGATTTCCCTCCTACTCAATATAAGTATATTGTATCTTGTGATGAAACCGGTGCAATATATCTTATACCCATAATGGGACAACTCACTCGGGTTATGAATAATGACCATACATGTATGGAGCATCTCGATCCACAATGGGGAGGATCAATATTAGACCTCTTCATGAGAAAACAACCACCAACATTCAATGTGACTAAAAATACATTTGTAGTTGACAAATGGATATGTTCCTCAGAGAAAACATTTCATGATTTGGGGAGTAGAAAATGGAAAATGTTTTCATGGCTATTTATCGCCTCACAGGAGATTTAGATCAATGGTTTCCATTAATTCAAAACACATAGGATGATGATAATGTATCAAATATGGAATGGAGTTAGTTTAATGATATTTTCAAATAAAAATTCTTTCCACGTGAACATTAAGAAGATATGGAAAGGCAATTTCTGAGTCTAGGGAAAAAGGAGGATGAGAATGTCGCAAAGTATGAGGATAACTTTGCAAGGTTAGAAAGGCATGGTACAAATTTTATTCATAACCCAAGTAGTATAATTGATCGAATATTTTATGGGTTAAAACCATTTCTCCATCGAGCATTAGCCTAAAAATAATTTTCATCATACAATGATATTGTCTCATGTGCTATCAAGATAGAAAAGTTACTCTCTAAGTATTATGACTTTATAGAAAAGATAGAGATAAAGATATCTGCTGAAAACTCTAGAAATTGAAATAAGGTGAAGAAGGGAAATTTTGAATTTTCAACCTATATTAAATGTGTGAAGAAACTCCCTGTAACATTCATTAAGTGAATGAGATACTGTTACATGTGTAGTGAAAAAGGCCAAACATAAGGTGATTGAAAGGGGAAGAAAGAGCATGTCACTATGGAATTATACAATTATATAGAAATGGGGAATTATGAAAACTAATGTCCTAAGCTTCAAGGAAACCTACCTCAAAAAAGGTCATGGGAGAAAGGCCTAGAATATGCGCTCAAAACTGGTGAGGTTGAAGCTCTTAATGACATGGAGGCAAGTACTTTAATAGTTTCATCAAATTTAGACAATTCTATAATTTATTCTGGATCATCACCTTTATTCATATCATCCAAATTTTCTATAAAAATTATACATTTCCAATTTGATTTATCGACGAAGTTTTTAGTCACAACTCATAAGGGAAGTATCATTGCAAAGATGTTTTGTGAATTAGTTACAATTATTGAATATAAATTTGTTTTATCTGGTGATCATATTATCACAACCATGACCGAAATTGATATAATCATCATTATGGGTTGACTTTTGGACCATGATGCAAATATTTATTGTATGAATAAGGACATTACGATTTTTATGATAACAAGGAGTAACTTATCTTTAGAGACGAAACATAAGCATCCGATTCTTATTTAGATCCAACCTTGGTAGCTCTACTAAACTCAATTATTGGGGAGGAAGGGAGTGAAAAAACTATCGGTGAGCGTAGGAATGTTCAAATAGAGGAAATACATAATTTTCAAGAATATGTTGATGTGTTTCCATAATATTTAAATGTACATTATCGAGAATGGGAAATTGAGTTTTCTATTGTCTTAATTCCAGGTTCAAGGACCATATAGAAGACCCCTTATAGAATGGCCACTATGGAATTATTGGAACTGATGAAAAGACTAGAAGAGATGAGTAATAATGAATTTATTCTCCCTTGTTTTTACTAATGGGGATCCCATGTTCTTTTCGATAAGAAAAAAATGGATCTTTGAGGTTGTGCATTGACTACAGGGAGATCAATTCTATAAAAATAAAGAAAATGTATCCCCTAACTCTCATTGAGTATTTATTTGATCAACATCATAAATATCAATGTTTTTCAATGTTTGACCTTCGATCTGGATGTCATCTGTTGTGTGTGAAGAAGGATGACATTCCGAATACATCATTTCATACCAGGTTTGGGCATTACAAGTTTACAGTAATGCATTTGGGACTTACTAATGCACCCTCTATTTTCATTGATCTAATGAAAAGTGTTTTCAAGGAATATATTGATGAATTTTTTGTGCTATTGATTGATGACATCTTGGTATAATCCAAAAGCTGTGAGGATTATGAAAATCACTTGTGCACTATTCCAATGACTCTTAGAATAATTGAATTATATGGGATGTTTTTCATGTGTTAATTATGGCTTCAAGAGATCTATTTTCATAGCCATATTTTCACTAATGATGGAATCTCTATTGGTCCTTCAAAGTCAATGGAAATCCAAGAGTGGCTAGCACCAACAATTATAACTGAGGTACACAATCATACTGGTTTAATAGGTTATTATTGGCATTTCATACAGAATGTTTTCTGATTGGCTAACCCATTATCCAAACTCAAAAGTAAAGGGGTTAAATTTGCTTGGAAAAAAGATAGTGATTTTTTTTGCATAAATTAATAGAATATTAGTCAATGCTAGTATCATGAATCTTAAATCAGGGAATGAAGAGTTTTTTATTTATAGTGATGCTTCAATGAAAGGACTTAGTTGTGTCTTCATATACAATGATAGAGTAATTTCCTATCAATCACAGAAGCTAAAAAATCATGAAAAAATATCCCACTCATGATATTGTGTTTACACCTATAATATTTTCTCTGAAGATATTGAGACACTTTATCTATGGAATAAAATATGAGATATATACTAATAAAAAGAGTTTGAACTATATTTTCTTACATAATGAACATAATAGGAGGAAATATTGATGGTGTCAACTACTCAAGGTTTAATATTTCACAATACACTACCACCCATGGAATGAAAATATGGTGGATGATGCTTTCAGTGGAATGAATCTTGGAGTTCTTAATAAGATGAGAGTTGACAACAATCCCATGTTCAAGGATCTAGTAATTATGGATATGGGAATAATCAGGGAAGGTGAAATGTTGATTCTTTTTCAAATGGTTTCCAATCTATCATTACTAGAATGGTTAGAACGTTCCTAAATCAATGATGAGGATTTTCAAAAACATTAAATCTTTGAATGATGGTTGATTGATTGAATTTGTATATGAATATGGAATATTGAAAAATGGGAAGAGAATTTGTGTTCCTAATATACCTGATATGAAAAGGGAATTTTTGGATGATGCTCATCGGTACAATTTCTCTACAAACCCTAGAGCATTAAGATGTATAGATATTTGAAGGATCATTTTTGGTTGGACAAATTAAGAGATAGATTACTAATTATGTGGCGTGATATATGGTTTCTCAATAGGTGAAATATGAAAGAAAACAAGTTGGTGGAGTCATGCAACCTCTCCCCATACATGAGTGTAAACAGACCCCCCTCCCACCCCCAGACATCACCCCCCAGTCCCGACAGCCCCCACCACCCCGGACAGCCCCCCTGCAACCCCAGACCCCCCCCTGAACAACCCCCCTGCACCCCCAGACAGCCCCCCCGGACAGCACCGCAAACCCCAGATAGCCCCCACCCCGGACAACCCCCCCCCCCCCCCGCACCCCCCGAACAACCCACCCCACCCCCAAAATCCTGTTGAATCTCAAGCATCATGCATAAACAAAAATAAAAATAAAACAATGGTTGTAGAATCATCCACAGCTGATCTCAACATCTTATCCCAACTAGGATTCCACATCGATTCAGATTATAATGTAACACTCGAAAGCATCACTAACCAAACACACACACCCACTCAGGATAATTCTATCAATAGGGAACCCACTCGAGTCCTTAGTTTCTATCTTTATGAAGATTCATTCCTCTTGGGATCCTCAGAAATTGTATTCTAGTTGAGAAATCTCTCATGGAATCCTATTGGTTAGAACATAAGAGTATGTATTCCTTTTGGGATCCTCAATCATAATTAGTCACTCATGCCCATGCCCACCCCCGGACAGCAGCCTGCAGCCCGGATAGCCCACCCCCACCCCCAGACAGCACCCCGCACCCCGGACACCCTCCCCCCACCCCGGTGAGCCCACCCCACCCTCAAACAGCCCGCCCTCCACCTAGGACCCCCGGAAAGCCCTCACGCACCCCACCAGACATCCCGCCCCACCCCCAGACAGCCACCCCACCCCCGATCAGCACCCCCACCCCGGTCACCCCCCCCCCCCCCGCGGAGAGCCCCCACACCCCCGGACACCCCCCCCCCCCCCCGAACCCCCCAGACAGCCATCCCCCACCCCCAGACAGACCCCCCCTATTGAGAACCCCCCACCCCGAACAGCCCCCCCACACCCTCGGACACTCCCCCCCCCCAATTGTGCAACTATACAATAGACCAATTGGACATTAGGCTGTTAGGCCATTAGGGTAATTGGCCAGTTGGCCAATTGTTCAGTTGGATGTTAGAAAAAATGGTCATTACTCCATTATTCCAATTGTACAACTATACAATAGGCCAACTGGCCGTTAGGCCAATTAGTTCGACGCGCTCTAAAGGGCGAGTTGGGTGGTCAAAACCACCCGAATGACCTCATAATTCCATGAAATCATACGAAAACAACTGCGGTGTGAATTGTGAAATGTTCGGGTTGACGACACGTCAATCGAATATGTCGTCTGACCACAGTGACCGGAAATGCCTCTTCGTAGTCATAAAAGGCCAAAACGGCGTGTCACGGTTGAATTCGAAGCAAACATTTTCTGAATGACTTGTAACCATAAGAAAAATATAGTAATATTATTAATGACATGCAGGAGGAGACGGTACGTCCATCGGACGTGCAGAGCGCGCGGTATGACCGAATGTGTCGTTTTTTGCAGTTCGGCGCGCTCTAAAATGGCACGTTGGGTGGTCAAAACCACCCAAATGACGTCTAAATGCCATTAAATCATACGAAAACAACCAAGGTGTGAATTGTGAAATTTTCGGGAAAACAGAACGTCAATCCGAGGTACCGTTTGATAGCGGTGACCGGAAACGCGTTTCCTGAGTCACAAAAGACCAAAACAGTGTGTCACGGTCCAATTCAGAACAAATGTGCTCCGAATGACCTGAAAATAGATGAAAACGATAGGAATATTATTTGTAACATGCATGAGGAGGGAGCACGTTCATCGGACATGTGGTGTGTGTGGTACGATTGAATGTGTCGTTTTCAGCAGTTCAGTACGCTCTAAAAGAGCGTGCTGGGTGGTCAAAACCACCCGAACGACCTCGGAATTCCATTAAATTATACTATAACAACCGCGGTATGAATTGTAAAATGGTCGGTTAGACGGAACATCAATCAGAGGTGCCGTTTGACCATGGTGACCGGAAACATGTTTCTGGAGTCATAAAAAACCAAAACAGCATGTCACGGTCCAATTCAGAGAAAACGTGATCTGAATGACCTGAAACCACACGAAAATGATTGAAATATTATTCATGACATGCAGGAGTAAACGGCACATCCATCGGACGTGCGGTGCATGCGGTATGACCGATTGTGTTGTTTTCAGCCGTTCAGCGCTCTCTAAAAGGGCGTGTTGTGTGGTCAAAACCACCAGAACGACGTCAGAATGGCATGAAATCATATGGAAACAACCATGGTGTAAGTTGTGAAATGTTAGGGAATATGGAACTTCAATCGGTGGTGTCCTTTGAAACCGGTGACTGGAAAGGCGTTTTCAGAGTCATAAAAACCAAAACGGCTTGTCAAGGTCCAATTCAGAGCAAACATATTCTGAATGAACTGAAACCACACGAAAACGATAGAAATAATATTCGTGAAATGTAGAAGGAGATGAAATGTCCATCGGACGTGCGGTGCACGCGGTATGATCGAATGTGTCATTTTTAGTAGTTCTGAATGTTCTAAAAGGGCGCGTTGGGTGGTAAAAACCACACAAACGACCTCAGAATGAGATGAAATTATACGGGCACAACCAAGGTGTAAATTGTGTGATGGCCGAGTAAACGAAATGTCAATCAGAGGTTCCGTTTGACCGTGATGACCGGGAACACATTTCCAGAGTCATAAAAGACCAAAACGGCATGTCATAGTCCAATTCAGAGAGAACGTGCTCCGAATGACCTGAAACCACACGAAAACGATAGGAATTTTATTCGTGATATTCAGAAGGAGACGGAATGTCCATCAGACATGTGGTGCATGCGGTACAATCGAATGTGTCATTTTCAGTAGTGCGACGAGATCTAAAAGGGGGTGTTGGGTGGTCAAAACCACCCAAATAACCTCATAATGCCATGAAATAATACGACAACAACCGCGGTATGAATTTTGAAACGTTCGGGAAAACGACAAATCAATTGGAGAATCCATTTGATTGAGGTGACTAAAAACGTGTTTCCGGAGTCACAAAAGAACAAAATGGCATGTCACGTTCGAATTCAGAGCAAACATTCTCTGAATGACCTAAAACAACACAAAAATTATGGAAATATTATTTGTGACATGAAGGAGGAGACAACACATCCATTGGACATGTTGTGCGTGCGGTACGACTGAATGTGTCGTTTTCAGCAGTTCAGTGCGCTCTAAAAGGGCACGTTGGGTATTCAAAACCAGTCAGACGACCTCTGAATGCCAAGAAATCATACGAAAACAACCATGGTGTGAATTATAAAATGTTCAGGGAAATGGAACGTCAATCGGAGGTTCCGTTTGACTGTGGTGACCAGAAACGCATTTCCAAAGTCGTAAAAAACCAAAACAGCATTTCACGGTCAAATTTAGAGAAAATGTGCTCGGGATGACCTGAAACCACACAAAAATGATAGGAATATTATTCATGGCATGCAGGGAGAGATGCCACGTCCATCGGATGGGCGGTGAACTTAGTACGACCGAATGTGTCATTTTCAGCAGCTCAGCACGCTATAAAAGGGCACGTTGGGTGGTCAAAACCACCCAAACGAGCTCAAAATTCCATGAAAACATATGATAATAACCGCGGTGTGAATTGTGAAATTTTTGAGAAGACATCATTTCAATCAGAGGTTTATTTTTACCGCGGTGACCGGAAACGTGTTTCTAGAGTAAAAAAAGACGAAACGGCATGTCACATTCCAATTCAGAAAAAACATGCTATGAATTACCTAAAATCACATGAAAACGATAGGAATATTATTCATGAAATTCAGGAGGAGACCAAACATCCATCAGTCATGCAGTGTGCATGGTACGAATGAATGTGTCATTTTTAGCAGTTCAGCACGCTTTAAAAGGGCACTTTGGGTGGTCAAAACCACCCGAACAACCTCGAAATACCATGAAATTATATAAAAAAAGCATTTGGTAAATTTTGAAATGGTCGAGTAGAAAGCACGTTAATCGGAGGTGCCGTTTGACCGCAGTGACCGGAAACACGTTTTTGGAGTCATAAAATACCAAAATGGCATGACACGGTCCAATTCAGAGCAAACATGCTCCGAATGAACTGAAATCAAATGAAAACGATAAAAATATTATTTGTGACATGCAGGAGGAGAAGGAACATCCATATACATGAGGGGTACATGGTATGACCTAATGTTCCATTTTTAGTAGTTCGACTCTCACAAAAAGGGTGTGTTGGGTGGTCAAAACCAAAAACACGACCTCAGAATGCTCTGAAATTATTCGACAACAATCGTGGTATGAATTGTGAAATTTTCGGGTAGACATCACATCAATCAGAGGTGTTGTTTGACTGTAGTGAGCGGAAATGCGTTTCTAGAGTCATAAAATACCAAAATGGCGTGTCACAGTCCAATTCAGAGTAAATGTGCTCCGAATGACCTGGAACCACACAAAAACGATAGGAATATTATTCGTGACATTCAAGAGGAGAGAGAACATCCATCAGACATGCGGTGTGCGCGGTACGACCGAATTTGTCATTTTCAGTAGTTCGGCACGCTCGAAAAGGGCGCATTGGGTGGTCAAAACCACCCGAATGACCTCATAATTCCATAAAATTATATGACAATAATCGCGGTGTGAATTTTGAATTGGTCGGGTAGACGGCACGGCAATCGGAGGTGTCGTTTGACCATGGTGACGGGAAACACGTTTCCAGAGGCATACAAGACCAAAATGACGTGGCACGGTCGAATTTAGAGAAAATGTCCTCCGAATGACCTCAAAACACATGAAAATGATATGAATATAATTCATGAATGCAGGAGAAGAAGGAACGTCTATCGGACGTGCGGTACGTGCGATACAACCGAATGGGTCATTTTTTTATCAGCTTTGTGTTCTCTAAAAGGGTTCATTGGGTGGTCAAAACCAACTGAACGACCTCGGAATTCCATGAAATTATTTGTGACATGAAGGAGTAGACAGCACGTCCATCGGATGTGCGGTGCACGTGGTACGACCAAATGTGTCGTTTTCAGCAGTTCGATGCTCTCTAAAAGGACGCATTGGTTGGTCAAAACCACCCAAACGATTTCGGAATTCCATGAAATCATACGATAACAACCGTGGTGTGAATTGTGAAATGGTCGGGTAGACGACACGTCAAACGGAGGTGTATTTTGACCGCGGTGACCGGAAACATGTTTCCAGAGTCATGAAAGACCAAAACGGCGTGTCAAGGTCCAATTCAAGGAAAACAAGCTCCGAGTGACCTGAAACCACACAAAAATGATAGAAATATTATTCTTGACATGCAAGAGGAGACGACATGTCTATCGGACATGCGGTGCGCGCGATACGACTGAATGTGTCGTTTTCACCAGTACGACGCTCTTTAAAAGGGCACATTGGGTGGTCAAAACCACACGAACGACCTCGGAATGCCATGAAATTATTCAACAACAACCGTGGTATGAATTTTGAAGTTTGGGGGGGGGGGGGAGAATGGCCCATCAATCAGAGTTTCCGTTTGACTGTAATGACCGGAAACACGTTTCTAGAGTCATAAAAGACCAAAACGGCGTGTCACGGTCCAATTCAGAGCAAACGTGCTTCGAAAGACCTGAAACCACACAAAGACGATAGGAATATTATTCATGACATTCAAGAGGAGGTCGAACATCCATCGGATGTGTGGTGCATGATGTACGATAAAATGTGTCATTTTTAGCTGTTCGGCGCGCTCTAAAAGGGCATGTAGGGTGGTCAAAACCACCCGAATGACCTCAGAATGCAATGAAATTATATGAAAACAATTACAGTGTGAATTTTGAAATGGTTGGGTAGATGGAACATCAATCAGAGGTGCCATTTGACCGCGGTGACCGGAAATGCGTTTTTAGATTCATAAATGACCAAATCGGCGTGTCACAGTCCAATTCAGAGAAAACATGCTTCGAATGTCCTAAAAACACACAAAAACAATAGGAATATAATTCGTGACATGTAAGAAAGGACGGAACGCCTATCAGACGTGCGGTATGTGTGGTAAGTTCGAATGTGTTTTTTTCATTAGTTCAGCGCGCTCTAAAAGGGCCCGTTGGGTGGTCAAAACCATCCGAACGACCTTTGAATGCCATGAAATTATTTTTGACATACAGGAGTAGACGACAAGTCCATCGGACATGCGGTGTGCGCGGTACGACTGAATGTGTCATTTTCAGCAGTTTGACGCTCTCTAAAAGGGCGCGTTGTGTGTTCAAAACCACCCGAACGACCTCAGAATGCCATGAAATAATACGACAACAACCACGGTGAAAATTGTAAAATGTTCAGGCAGACGGCATGTCAATAGGAGATGGTGTTTGACCAAGGTGACTAGAAAATCATTTTCAGAGTCATAAAAGACCAAAACGGAGTTTCGCGGTCCAATTCAGAGCAAACATGCTCTGAATGACCTGAAACCACACAGTACGACTGAATATGTCATTTTCAGTGGTTTGGTGTGCTCTAAAAGGGCGCCTTGGGTGGTCAAAACCACAAGAACGACCTCAAAATTTGATGAAATCATTCGACAACAACCGCGGTGTGAATTGTGAAATGGTCGGGTAGATGGCACATCAATCAGATGTGTCGTTTGACCGCGGTGACTGGAAATGGATTTCTGGAGTCATAAAAGTCTAAAACGGCGTTTCATGGTCCAATTAAATGAAAAGGTTCTCCAAATGACATTAACCCATATGAAAACAATACGAATATTATTTGTGTTATGCAGGTGGAGAGGGTACATCCATCAGACGTGCGGTGGATGCGGTATGACCGAATGTGTCGTTTCCAGTAGTTCAGCGCGCTCTATAAGGGTGTTTTGTGTGTTCAATACCACACGAACAACCTCGGAATTCCATGAAATCATACGAAAAAAATTACGGTGTGAATTGTGAATTTTTTGGGTAAGCGACACATCAATCGGAGGTTTCGTTTGACCGCGGTGACTCGAAACGCGTTTTCAGAGTCATAAAAGGCCAAAACGGTGTGTCACGGTCGAATTCAGAGAAAACGTGCTCTCAATGACCTGAAACCACACGAAAACGATAGTAATATTATTCATTACATGCATGAGGAGACGACACATCCATCATACATGCAGTGCGCATGGTATGACCGAATGTGTCATTTTCAGCAGTTCGGTGTCCTCTAAAAGGGCGTGTTGGGTGGTCTAAACCACCCGAACAACCTCGGAATGCCATGAAATTATACGACAACAGCCGTAGTGTGAATTTTGAAATGATCAAGAAGACAACTTGTCAATCGGAAATGCAGTTTGACCGCAGTGACCAGAAAAGTGTTTACGGAGTCATAAAAGACCAAAACGACATGTCACGGTCCAATTCTGAGAAAATGTGCTTGGAATGACTTGAAACCATATGAAAATGATAGAAATATTATTCGTGACCAACAGGAAGAGATAGATTGTCCATCGGACTTGCGGTGCGCGCGGTATGACCGAATGTGTCGTTTTCAGCAGTTCGACGAATTCTAAAAGGGCGTGTTGGGTGGTCAAAACCACTTGAATGTCCTCATAATTCCATGAAATCATACAATAAAAACCACGGTGAAAATTTTGAAATTTTCGGGCAGATGACACGTCAATCAGAGGTTCCGTTTGACTGCGGTTATTGGAAACGCGTTTCTGGATTCATAAAAGGACAAAATGGCATTTTGCTGTCCAATCCAAGGAAAATGTGCTCCGAATGACCTGAAACCACACAAAAATGATTGGAATATTATTCTTGACAAGAAGGAGGAGACGACACATCCATCGGACATGCGGTTCACGAGGTACGACCAAATTTATAGTTTTCAGCAGTTCAGCGCGCTTTAAAAGGGCGTGTTCGGTGGTCAAAACAACCCGAATAACATGAGAATGTGATTAAATTATATGAAAACAACCGCGGTGTGAATTGATAAATGGTCGGTTAGACGACATGTCAATCAGAGGTGTCATTTGACCTCGGTGACCGGAAACGCGTTTCTGGAGTCCTAAAAGACTAAAACGGCGAGTCACGGTCCAATTCAGAGAAAACGTGCTTCGAATGACCTGAAACCACGTGAAAATTATAGAAATATTATTTTGGACATGCAAGAGGAGTTGGAATGTCCATCGGACATGCGGTACGTGCGGTAAGACCGAATGTGTCATTTTCTGCAGTTTGACGCTCTCTAAAAGGGTGCGTTGGGTGGCCAAAACCACACGAACATCCTCAGAATGCCATGAAATCATTCGAAAGAAACCGTGGTATGAATTGTGAAATGTTCGGGTTGAATTCACGTCAATCAGAGGTGTCGTTTAACCGCGGTGACCATAAACGCATTTCTAGAGTCATAAAAGACCAAAACGGCGTGTAACTGTCCAATTCTGAGAAAACATGCTCTGAATGACCTTATGCCACATGAAAATGATAGGAATATTATTCGTGACATTCAGGAGGAGACCGAACATCAATCGGATGTGCAGTGCGCGCTGTATGATCGAATGTGTCATTTTTAGCAGTTCGACACACTCTAAAAGGGCGCGTTGGGTGGTCAAAACCACCCGAACGACCTCAGAATTCCATGAAATTATATGACAATAATCACGTAGTCAATTTTGAAATGGTTGAGTAGACGACACGTCAATTGGAGTTGTTGTATGACCGCGGCGAACGGAAACACGTTTCCGGAGGCATAAAAGACCAAAATGGTGTGTCATGGTCCAATTCAGAGCAAACGTGCTCCGAATGACCTCAAAAAACATGAAAACGATATGAATATAATTCGTGACATGTTGGAGGAGACGGAACGTCTATCAGACGTGCTATTCGTGCAGTATGACCGAATGTGTCATTTTTATTAGTTCAGGGCGCTCTAAAAGGGCACATTGGGTGGTCAAAACAAACCAAATGACCTTGGAATGCCATGAAATTATTTGTGACATGCAGGAGTAGACGACATGCCCATCAGATGTGGGGTGCACGTGGTACGACCGAATGAGTCATTTTCACCCGTTCGATACTCTCTAAAAGGACGCGTTGGTTGGTCAAAACCACCCAAACGATCTCGGAATGGCATGAAATAATACGACAACAACCGTGGTTTGAATTTTGAAATGGTCAGGCAGTTGGCACATCAATCAGAGGTGCCATTTGACCGTGGTGTCCAGAAATGCGCTTTTAGAGTCATAAAAGACCAAAACGGTGTGTCAAGGTCTGATTCAGAGAAAACGTTCTCTGAATGATCTGAAACCATCCGAAAATGATCGGAATATTATTCATGACATGCCGGAGGAGACAGAATGTCCATCGGACGTGCGGTACTCACAGTACGGCCAAATTTGTCGTTTTCAGCAGTTCGACGCACTCTAAAACGACACGTTGGGTGGTAAAAACCACCCGAAAGACCTCGGAACGCCATTAAATTATACGAAAACAACCGTGGTGTGAATTTTGAAATGGTCGGATAGATGACATGTCAATCGGAGGTGCTGTTTGACTGCGGTGACTAGAAACACGTTTACGGAGTCATAAAAGACCAAAACATCATGTCACAATCCAATTCAGAGAAAACGTGCTCCGAATGACCTGAACCCACATGAAAACGATAGGAATATTATTCATGATATGCAGGAGGAGACGGCATGTCCATAGGAAGTGTGGTGCGTCCGGTATGACCAAATGTGTCATTTTAAGCAGTTCAGTGCGCTCTAAAAAGGAGCGTTGGGTGGTCAAAACCACATGAACAACCTCATAATGCCATAAAATTATACAAAAATAACCGCGGTGTGAATTGTGAATTGGATGGGTAGACGGCACATCAATCTGAGTTAACGTTTTACCGCAGTGATTGGAAACACATTTCCGGACTTATAAAAGACCAAAACGGCGTGTCACAGCTGTATTCAGAGCTAACATACTCCAAATGACCTGAAACCACACGAAAACGATAGGAATATTATTCGTGACATGCAAGAGGAGAAAACACATCAATCAGACATGCGGTGCATGTGGTACGAACGAATGTGTCATTTTTAGCAGTTTGGTGCACTCTAAAAGGGAGTGTGGGGTGGTCTAAACCACTCGAACGATCTCAGAATGCCACTAAATTATACGATAACAACCGTGGTGTGAATTCTGAAATGTTCGGGTAGACGGCACTTCAATCGAAGGTGTTGTTTGACTGTAGTGTCCAGAAACGCATTTCCGTAGTCAGAAAAGACCAAAACGGCATGTCACGGTCCAATTCAGAGAAAATGTGCCCGGAATGACCTGAAACCACATGCAAATGATAGGAATATTATTCGGGACATGTAGGAGGAGACAGAACATCAATCAAATGTGTGGCGCGCGCGGTACGACCGAATGTGTCGTTTTCAGCAGTTCAACGCACTCTAAAGGGTGTGTTGGGTTGTCAAAAACACCCAAACGACCTCGGAATTCAATGAAATCATACGATAACAACTGAGGTGTGAGTTTTAAATTTTTCAAAAAGACAGAAAGTCAATCGGAGGTTCCGTTTGACCGCGGTGACCCGAAATGCATTTCGGGAGTCATAAACGACCAAAACGGCATTTCACGATCCAATTTAGAGAAAATGTGCTTCAAATGACTTGAAACTACACCAAAATGATAAAAATATTATTCTTTACATGTAGGAGGATACGGAAAGTCAATCGGACATGTTGTGCGTGCGGTACGACCGAATGTCTCTTTTTCAGCAGTTCGACGCTCTCTAAAAGGGCATGTTGGGTGGTCAAAACCACCCGAACTTCCTCGGAATTCCATGAAATCATACGACAACAACCGCAGTGGAAATTGTAAAATTTTCGGGCAGATGAAACAGGAATCAGAGATGTTGTTTGACTGCGGGTACCAGAAAAGCATTTCCAGAGTCATAAAAGGCCAAAACGGCGTGTCACGGTCCAATTCAGAGAAAACATGCTCCGAATGACCTGAAACCACAAGAAAACGATAGAAATATTATTAGTCACATGCAGGAGGGTATGAACGTCCATCGGACATGTGGTGCATGAGGTATGACCGAATGTGTCATTTTCAGCAGTTCGACGTGCTCTAAAAGGGCGCCTTGGGTGGTCAAAACCACACGAAACAACCTTAGAATTCCATGAAATCATTCGACAAAAACCGCGGTGTGAATTGTGAAATAGTGGGGCTGATGGCACGTCATTCGAAGATGCCTTTTGACAGCAGTGACCGGAAACGCATTTCCGGAGTCATAAAAGGCCAAAACGGCATGTCACGGTCCAATTCAAAGAAAACGTGCTCCGAATGACCTGAATCCACACGAAAATGTTAGGAATTTTATTCATGATATGTAGGAGGAGATGGCACGTCCATCGGATGTGCGGTTCATACGATACGACCGAATGTGTCGTTTTCAACAGTTTGACACGCTCTAAAAGGGCGCGTTGGGTGGTCAAAACCACAACCTATGAATCCCATGAAATCATACGACAACAACCTCGGTGTGAATTTTGAATTTTTTGGTCAGACGACACATCAATCAGAGGTGTCGTTTGACCGTGGTGACTGGAAACACGTTTCCGGAGTCATAAAAGACCAAAATGGCGTGTCACGATCGAATTCAGATCAAACGTTCTCTGAATGACCTGAAACCACACGAAAATGATATTAATATTATTCTTGACATGTAGGAGGAGATGACACATCCATCAGACTTGTGGTGCGTGCGGTATGACCAAATGTGTCTTTTTCAGCAGTTTGGTGCCCTCTAAAAGGGTGCATTGGGTGGTCTAAACCACCTGGACGACCTCGAAATTCCATGAAATCATTCAATAACAACCACGGTATGAAATTTCAAATAGTCGGGCTGACAACACATAAATCGGAGGTTCTTTTTGACCACGGTGACCAGAAACACGTTTCTGGAGTCACAAAAGGCCAAAATGGCGTTTCACTGTCCCATTCAGAGAAAATGTGATCCGAATGACCTCAAACCACACAAAAACGATAGAAATATTATTTGTGACATGCAAGAGGAGACAACAAATCCATCAGAAATTCGGTGCGCATGGTACGACCGAATGTGTTGTTTTCTACAGTTCAACGCGCTTTAAAAGGGTGCGTTGGGTGGTCAATACCACCCGAACAACATCGGAATGCCATGAAATTATACGACAACAACTGCAGTGTGAATTGTAAAATGGTTGGGCAGACAGAACATCAATCAGAGGTGTCATTTGACCGTGGTGACCGTAAATGCGTTTCTGCAATCATAAAAGACTAAAATGGCGTGTCACGGTCCAATTCAAAGAAAACATGCTCCGAATGACTTAAAACCACATGAAAACGATAGAAATATTATGTGTGACATGCAGGAGGAGATGACAAAACCATCGGACGTGCGGTGCACGCGATACGACCGAATGTATTGTTTTCAGCAGTTCGACGCTCCCTAAAAGGGCGCATTGGGTGATCAAAACCACACGAACAACCTAAGAATGCTATGAATTCATTCAACAACAACCGCGGTATGAATTGTTAAATGGTCGGGTAGATGACACGTCAATCAGAGGTGTCGTTTGACCGAGTTGACTGGAAACACGTTTCCAGAGTCAAAAAGACTAAAACGGCGTGTCACGGTCCAGTTCTGAGCCAATGTGCTCCAAATGACCTGAAACCACGTGAAAAAGATAGGAATATTATTCATGACATGCATGAGGTGACGACACATCCATCGGACATGCGTTGCGCGTGGTACGACCGAATGTGTTGTTTTTAGGAGTTCGACGCTCTCTAAAAGGGTGTGTTGGGTGGTCAAAACCACCCGAACGACCTTGGAATTCCATGAAATCATACGACCACAACCATTGTGTGAATTGTAAAATGGTGGGGTAGACGGTACGTCACCCAGAGGTTCCGTTTGACCACGGTGACCGAAAACGCGTTTCCGGAGTCAAAAAAGACCAAAACAGCGTGTCATGGTTCAATTCAGTGAAACGTTCTCCGAATGACCTGAAACCACTCGAATATGATAGGAATATAATTCCTGACATGAAGGAGGAGACATAACGTCCATCAGACATGCGGTCCTCACGGTACAACCGAATTTGTAGATTTCAGTAGTTCGGCGCGCTCTAAAAGGGCGCGTTGGGTGGTTAAAACCACCCGAACAAACTCAAAATGCCATGAAATTATACGACAATAAACTTGGTGTGAATTTTGAAGAGGTCGGGTAGACGACACGTCAATCGTAGGTTCCATTTGACTGTGGTGACCAGAAATGTGTTTCCGAAGTCACAAAAGACCCAAATGGCATGTCACGGTTCAATTCAGAGAAAACATTTTCCAAATTACCTGAAAACACACGAAAATGATAGGAATTTTATTTGTGACATTCCAGAGGTGACAGAACATCCATCGGACGTGTGGTGCATGCGGTACGACCGAATGTGTCATTTTCAGCAGTTCGACGCTCTCTAAAAAGGCACGTTGGGTGGTCAATACAACCTGAACTACCTCCAAATTCCATGAAATCATACTACAACAACCGCAGTGTGAATTGTGAAATGTTCGGGAAGACGGCACATTAATCAGAGGTGCCGTTTGACAGTGGTGACCAAAAATGCGTTTTCAGAGTCATAAAAGACAAAAACGGCATGTCACAGTCGAATTCGGAGAAAACATGATCCAAATGACCTGAAACCACAAAAAAACGATTGGAATGTTATTCATGACATGTAGGAGGATACAACACATCTATCAGATGTGTGGTGTGCATAGGACGACCGAATGTGTCATTTTCAGCAGTTCAGCGCGCTGTAAAAGGGAGCGTTGGGTGGTCAAAACCACCCGAACAACATCAGAATTCCATGAAATCATACGACAAAAACCGTAGTGTGAATTTTTAAATTTTTGGGCAGTGACATGTCAATCTAAAGTTCCCTTTGACCACGGTGACCGGAAACGGGTTTCTAGAGTCACAAAAGACCAAAACGGCATGTCATGGACCAATTCAAAGCAAACGTGCTCGGAATGACCTGAAACCACACAAAAACAATAGATATATTATTCGTGACATGCATGAGGAGACAAAACATCTATCGGACATGTGTTGCATGCGCTACGACTGAATGTTTCGTTTTCAGTAGTTTGATGCACTCTAAAAGGGTGCGTTGTGTGGTCAAAACCACCCTAACGACCTCAGAATTCCATGAAATCAGAAGACAACAACCGCGGTGGAAATTTTGAAATGGACAGGTAGATATCACTTCAATCGGAGGTTCTGTTTGACTGTGGTAACCAGAAATGCATTTCTGGAGTCATAAAAGAACAAAACGGCGTGTCACGGTCCAATTCAGAGAAAACATGCTTTGAATGACCTAAAACAACACCAAAATGATAGAAATATTATTCTTGACATGAAGGATGAGACGACACATCCATCGGACGTGCGGTGCATGCGGTACGATCGAATGTCTCGTTTTCAGTAGTTCGGCATGCTCTAAAAAGGCGCGTTGGGTGGTCAAAACCACCCGAACGACTTCGGAATGCCATTAAATTATACGACAATAGCCCCAATGTAAATTTTGATATGGTCGGGCAGACATCACATCAATCAGTGGTGCCATTTGACCTCGGTGTCCGGAAATGTGTTTTTGGAGTCATAAAAGACCAAAACAGTGTGTCACGGTCCAATTTAGAACAATCGTGCTCTGAATGACCATAAACCATATGAAAACGATAGGAATATTATTCGTGACATGTATGAGGAGACGACACACCCATTAGATGTGTGGTGCGCACGGTACGACCGAATGTGCTGTTTTCACCTGTTCGGTTGTTTCCCTAGGAAATCGGGGATGACCTCCTGGATGGGAGATTCAAACGTTCCGATCGTGTCTTGCGGGTTTGTTCATAGAACCGGAAACATCCAATGATTCCACATCAGTTTGGACCTACTTTCCAAAGGTAGGCGCTCATTAGCTTGTGGAATGATCAGGATTAGGAATTTACATTGGTCGAGATGATGGGAGGTCGGACTCATCACACCTTTTTGAGGGGAATTATTGTCTATTCCGGGACTCTCTTTATAGATTTAAGTTATGTTCGTGAATCCTTATTACATTACCAAGTATAAAATGAGTTTTCCTTCAGTTTAACAATCAATGATTAAATATGTAAGAAATTTAGAGAATCTTTTATATGTATTCGAGGTTCTTCATCAATAGAGAATCATCTATATTTATTTAGAGATTCTTGGTCAATGGTATCCTTCAAAACATTTATATAAAAGTCTCTTGGTCATTATGATGACTAGGCTGGTTTTAAAGCCACTCAGTGGGGCACATGAAGTTAATTGTCATTCAGAAGGACATGAATTATTTCAGAGTAGGGATCGAACCCATAAATGGGCTACATATGTATCCTTTGTTTTGGAAAAGGAATCAGAACCCACGTAGTTCGAATAAGGGAGTATGAAGTTTAGGATTGATGGCTCAAAAAAGGATGTCATAAATACTTTTACACTCTAAGCTCACGTGAGTCAAGATCGGTGTGAGAAACAAGAGGTATTGGTAAAAATTAGACAATTGTGCCATGAAAGATGCAATCATAAGAAATGGTTTGGGGCTTATGTATGTATGACTGCCCAGATAGATGAAGGTTAGGATTTAAATTAGGGAGAAAATCCAGGAACAGGGTCCATAAATGTATATATGCTTTATGGAGATTTGAATACTCTAACTTGGGAATTATTCTTGAAAAGGAAACCCAAATTAAGAGAGGATTGATAATTGGTTTTTTACTCCTGAGAAGGAATCCCATATCAAATGTAATTTAGGACTGGTTAAAGAGAAATTAAGGGACTTGGGGCTTACTCCTAAGGAGGATGCCCATAATTATGACTAGGACTTATTCCCGAAAAGGAGACCCAGGTTAGGGGACTTGGGGCTTACTCCTGAAAAGGAAGCCCAAGATTATGATGGGGACTTATTCCTGAAAAGGAGGACTAGGTTAGGAGACTTGGGGCTTACTCCTGAAAAGGAATCCCAAGATTATGAGATTAAGGTTTGGGGCTTACTCCTAAAAAGGATGCCCATATTTGGAGGACTTAGGACTGTGGATTATTCCTGAAAAGGAGACCCATGTTAAGGATTCTCTCATCTTAAAGGATGACGGTGAATTAATGAACTCTCAATCTTTAGTGACATAATGATATGTAAATCACTAGGTTTTGAGAGATATTCCATCGAATTCCTTTCAGACAAGGAAGTCAAATCAAGAAATCATTCCAAAAATGGATTTGGAGAGTGTCTTAAAGACTGAATCTTGAAAATAAAAGGTGTAATAGCTTAAGAGTGGTGAAATGGGCAAGAAAGGCACCCAAAAAGGAAGGGGCGCACAAGTCTTGGAAGGTGCGCAAGTACTGCGGTGGCGTGCAAGTATTGGTCACGCAGGTAGACATGCGCGACACGTCGGGTACTTGCGCGATGGTCAACCAACATTGAAATACTTGAGTGACTTCTTATTAAAGCCTTTAGAATCCTCTTGAGGTTCTTCCAGAAAAGGGACGCGCATGTTCTATCGAAGGGATAAGTCGGCGCGCAAGTGTGACCACTTCCCTTAAGGGCTGGCCACTCAGGCCTGCAAGTGTTGATGAGTTTCAACACTTAGGCCTTCCTCCCTCTCTTTAGATCTTCCGTTCTAGGTAAGAAATTACCTTAGAGGTGTTTCAGAAGCTTTTCGAAGAGACTTGGGCGTCGGGAGCTTCAATTCGAGTTTCTGGAAAAAGATCCCCTCGAATGGGGGGCCCAGAGGGTCTATTTATAGGCAGGAGAAGACCCCGGGCGGTTACCGGGCAGTTATCACTTAGGTCACGCAAGTCACATTGGCGACCATGAGGCGGCGTGCATGTATACCTGCACGACCACTAGGCAGCGCACAAGTACTTGCACGACTACTTGGCGGCGAGCAAGTGTACTTGCGCGACCATGAGGGAACTTGCGCGACCTATGGGCAATGTTCTCCTTGTTCATCCCTTTGTCTATTTTTTGATGTTTCTTTAAAGGATGAATTACTTTGGACTAAGGTATTTCCTTTTTTTCAGTCTTTAGACTCTGTGACGGAAAGGAGCGTCAACAAACGTCCCCCCTCAGAGTTGGATCCGAAGAGAAAAGAGGATTTGACTCTGAGGTGAAAAGAAAAACAAGAAATCTGGCAGTTTAAAGTCATGCATGTCAGACAAAAAGGGGCTAATGTTTAAGGTCAAAATAGCTTTGACCAAAATGGATTAAAATTGATTCAATTCCTTGACAATTTATCCGAAAACATATTACCATACTAATGTATGAGTGAAAAAATGTAAACTATGGATTAAGAATATTTGAATCTGAGGAATGATATGAAAAAGAGCTAAAAGGCATTAGAAGAAGTATTTTCCAAGAATGAAGTTACTATTATTTAACAAAACATGTTAGTGGGTTGAATTATGCAGGGACACTTAAGGGCATTGGCTGCGTAGTTAAATAAATAGCATCTTTCGGCTGACATGTCTGTTATGTAGACTGTTTATGCAAGGCCGTCTATTGGCACGTGCTGCATAGTTAGGAAAAAAGAACTCTCAGAAATTTACTTTCATAGTGCTAAAATCCAGTGAAAGTTTATGGAGATTCAAATTTTCCAAAGCATATAGTTTTCTGTATGGAAAAAAGGGTACTTGAATATGGAGAAGATATTTCCAGACAATATTATCGAAGAATTGGATGAATATCACTCCTACGAAGGTCTGACCCAAACGTAGGGTAGAAGAATAAACCATAGACTTGAATACTTTCAGAACATGAGAAAGGATATGGGAAAAATATGTTAAGGATGGCTATTTTTTTGCGGATCCCTACATACTGTCGTTTAAGACAAATAAGGACAAAAGAGGCATTCTTCCCAAGAATGAAGTTACCATTATTTAACAAAACCCGTTAGTGGGTTGAAATATGCGGGGCCACCTAAGGGCATTGGCTGCATTGTCAAATAAATAGCATCTTTCGGCTGACAAGTCTGTTATGTGGACTATTTATGCAAGGCCACCTATGGGCACCTGCTGCATAGTCAAGCAAAAGAATTCTCAGAAGTTTGACTTTTTTGTGACTTGAAGTCATTAAAAGGGTTATAAATATCTGAAAATATTTAAGGTTAGGATTATAACACATAAAGATGGGTATTGTCCAATGTATATAGATATACATAGGTCAATGATAACGATAATCATGTTGTGGCTGGGTCCTGAATTGAAATTTGGGACTTTACTATGTATTTCATAAGAATGAGAATCAAGCCATACGTAGTTATTGAAATGTAGTTTAACGCCATGCAGGACGAAAGTATGAGAGATCTTAGTTTGGGGTCATAGAATTCAGACCATAATAATGAATACACAGTGTGTGTTTTCATGAGGACATTTCAGCCAAGGGACTGAAAGTGAAATTTGGGGTTAGTCCCAAAAGATTTGGGACTGGATTCGAGGGATACTCGAACGTTCCTACATATCCCATAAGGATGGGAATCAAGCCCACATAGTTCTAGAACTACCCTTTGTACAAATTTGGTTCATACATGTGAAGGGTGAAATGGGACTTGAGTAAAATGATGTTTAACCCAAGATAAAAAAGTTTAGGCATTGCCATGTATGCACGTAGTCTTTTGAAATAAAACATGATTGAAAAATCAATGTCAATAAAAGTTCTCTCTCAAATGAGGAAATCAAAGAGAATTGTAGTTTATTGTTGTACCTAACAAAAGTGTTGAATAGTTTAACATCATATAACAAGGACGAAAGGGAATCAATGTAAAGATATTGATTCCAGCGGCGGTTTCACGAATCAACATCATATGAGATGGTGGTGAACCGATGTGAAGAGATTGTTTTTGGGCATGAACCCTGGGAGGTTGCCTACATACCTAGCCTGGAGGGAAAGGATAAAAGTCCGTGTAGTTCAATTAAAGAATGAATTAATGATCAAGTTATTCATGGGGACAACGAAAAAATGTTGTTGGGACTTACACATGGTTAGCGGCCCAAAGAGAGTGTTATGGTTGATGTTTGCTCTACACTCACGTGAGTCATACTCGGTGTGAGAAACAAGAGGTAACAAAAACCATAACGATGCATAGTTTAATGTCATGTAGGACATATAAAGGGACTATGCAGTTTAAAGTCATGCAGTTAGGAAAATTGGTGTTGTACCATTTAGTGTCATGTAGCAGGGACAAAATAACAGTTTAATATCATGTAGGACATATCAAGGACTTTCTGTACAGTTTAGCGTCATGTAGTTAGGACGATGGGGACAATACAGTTTAACGTCATATTAGACGAAAGGGGGACTCTGCAGTTTAATGTCATGCAGTAAGGACAAAATAACACACCATTTACGTCATGTTGGACGCATTGGAGATTTTTCCCCCACAGTTTAACGTCATGTTAGACGAAAGTGTGAATAGTTTAAGGTCATATTCATGGACCGCGGATGGTGTAGTTTAATGTCATGCTGGACAGTGGTGTAGTTTAAGGTCTTACAGGACCTTTGATGATTATATAGTTTAACATCTTTCCAGACGTAAGGGACTTTAAACAGTTTAGCGTCATGTAGTTAGGACGTCACAGTTTAACGTCTTGCTGGACGTAAGGGACTTGCAAATATTTTATGGTCATATGCATGGACCAAGGATGATGGAGTTTAAGGTCATGCTGGACGGTTTAGGGAAAAGTTTCACAGTTTAACGTCGTGTGGGACAAAGTTGCAGTTTAAGGACATACCGGACCATTGTTGTATAGTTTAACGTCATATAGCAAGGACGAAATGGTGCTGCACAGTTTAGTGTCATGTTGCAGGGACATCTTTTCTACAGTTTAACGTCATATTGGATGAAAAAAGTGCTTTCCTATAGTTTAACGTCATGTTGGATGAAGTTTTAGTTTAAGGTCATACTGGACCATTGTTGTATAGTTTAACGTCATATAGCAAGGACGAAATGGTGCGGCACAGTTTAGTGTCATGTTGCAGGGACATCTTTTCTACAGTTTAACGTCATGTTGGATGAAAGTGAAAATAGTTTAAGGTCATACTGGACCATTGCTGTATGGTTTAACGTCATATAGCAAGGACGAAATGGTGCTGCACAGTTTAGTGTCACGTTGCAGGGACATCTTTTGAATACTTTGTATTTTATACAAAATATTTCTTCAAAAATCTGGCATTAGTTGGAGTAGTAATGAGTTATCCATCCATCTAGATTAATGAATAATCTCCATTAGAGTAGACCCTATGTATTGAATAAGGTCCTTCCCATTTTGGCTCAAGATTGGGAGGTTTCTTTCCTAGTATCATTGGAGTTCTGAGAACTAATACAAATTCTCCATGAATGAATGAACGAAGATGAACTTTTTTGTTTAATGCTCGTGCTATTCTATTCTGATAGATTTCCAAGTGGTGCAAAGTGCACAATATTTTCTCATCTAACTATTCCAATTCATTCAATCGCTTTTGGGATTGCTCATCTGTAGATAACTGATCACAAATGGATACTCTGAGTGAGTGCAATTGAACTTCAATTGTCAAGATTGCTTCTGTTCCATATACCAACGAATATGGAGTTTACCGCGTTGCATTGCGGGTGGTAGTCCGATAAGCCCATAAACCATGAAAGAGTTTATCAGGACATGAACTCTTATCTTTATCCACCATCTTTTATAGTATATTTGAAAGAGTCTTGTTAAAGGATTCTATTTGGCCATTGGCCGCCGCATGATACCGAGATGAATGGTTGGATTTAATGTTGTATTCTTGATACAATTTCATCACCTCAGAAGAACAGAAGTTTGTGCCTTTGTCCGTCAATATGGTATGAGGGACACCAAATCTAGTAATGATGTTAGTCTTGATGAAGCTAACAATGCATTTAGAACTGACTTCTTTGAGAGGTACTGACTCTGCCCATTTGGAAAAGAAATCAGTAACAGTAAGAATGTACTTAAACTGCTTGGACGTAGCTGAAGGGTAAGGTCCCACCACATCCATTTCCCATGTGGAAAATTGCTATGAGTATTTAGCTATATGAAGAAACTCTGGAGGTTGATGAATGAAGTTGGTGATGTACATGGATTTTACATGTATTTTTATAATATTCTAACATAGTGTTAATTAATTAGTTTATCAAATTTTTATATTTTTAGTTTATTTTTGTAGTTTTGTAGTGATTTAGATATTTTGATAATTTTTAGTTAACTTATATACTTATATTAGTAATTTAGTTTTTCTATTAGTTATATTAATTTTATATATTATATTTACCAATATATTATTATTATTAGTTTCTCTAATTTTAGTTTAGTTTATTTTATTAATTTTTATTAGTATGTATATTTTAATTTGTATTTTATTTTATTTCATTATTTTGTTGTATTAATGATATAAGATTTGTTATTAGTTGTTTTATTATAATAATATTATATTTAATTGCATGTGCATTAATATATTTTTATTATTATTAGATAATTAGTTTTTATCTTGAATTTAACATTTTTTATTTTATTTTTTTATCCCCCTTACCCGCACTCCCCTTCCCCCCTTTTCTTTTTTTTGACCCATTCCTCACCTGCCTCCTCTCTCCCCTTACCCGCGGAACCGCCCCCTCTATCCCACTCCCCATCCCACGCTGGGCCCTCTCTCTCTACCCGCGGGAACCGCCGCTCTCCCTCTCTCCAATCAACCCCACGCCCCTCCCCATTTTTCTCCCGCTGGAACCGCCACCCCCCCCCCCCCCCTTCTCCCAATTTTTTCTCCCCTTTTCTTTCCCCCCGCCGTCACCCGGCTCTCCCCCTTCTCTCCCGGATAGACCCACCGCCCTCCCCTGCTCTCCCCTTTCCCTCCCCTTACCCGCTGGACCCGCCGGCCACCTCTCCCCTTTCTCTCCCGCTGGACCGGCGGCCTCTCCCTATTATTCCCTCTACCCGCATCCCCTCTCACCCACGGCCCTCCCCTCCTATCCCCCTCTGTCGTCTCCCCACGGCGCCCCCTCTATCCCACTCCCCATCCCGCTGGCCCCCGCTCTCCTACCCTCCTCCGCTGCCTTTCCCCCTACCGAACCCGCCGGCCCTCTTCCGTCTTCCTTGTAGAACTAAGGCCATCCCCACCTTCACTTCTCGGCCATTTCAAGTGTAACAGGTACACCATGCAGCCACGAGCTCTCATCGACGTGCGTAGAAATTTTCTTGGCCTCCGGAGATTCACGTCGCACGGCGAGAGTGAGCGCAGATCAAAACATATTTTTCAGCGACGCGGTGGTTTGATTCGGGTGCGGCGTCAGTGACTGCACGGAGCGGAGTGATGGTTATTGTTTTGCGATCGTTGACGACGTCTCGTGGTGACCAAAACAATGACACGAGCACGGTGATATCTTTTATTTATTATTTTATGTGTCGTGTCGTCGTGATGGCGGCGTAATTCATTAGTGTCAGAGTTGTGATAAATGTGATGGTGAATGCATGTCTTTAATTTATTCTTACTTTTGATTGCCTTTTGAATTAATTTAATTAGGATGTTTATTTAATTAATTGTATCTGCGTTTAAATTAATTTTCATTTGGGCCCTGCACACATGCTTTGGTGCCTGTTCGTGTGATACCTAATAAGTAATCACGAACGGGAGTTCATCCGAGAATTTATTTATCTGTAATTCAATCAAGCGCGCGATCGAATTTTGAATAAATAAATATATTAATTGAAAAATTAATATTTTGTGTGCGCTCCCCTTCAAACTTGCATGAGTGATACTTAATAAGTAATCTCATGTGAGCGAACCCAACATAGGTAGATACTTAGACTTTGTGAGAAACGGGTCGTTGTATTTCACCAAGTGATTCAGCACTATAAGGACGCGCAAATTATTTGTCAGGACAGAGAACGAAATGATAAATAATTTGTGTGAAAATTAGAATGTTTTCTAACATCAGAGAATGAGACCAGATGAAATTTTGATTAAATTTGGAATCGGTGATAATTGAATAAATAAATATTCAAATGTGGGAATTAAATAATTGACATTGCATGCACTTGAACGGACATCACGACTCTGACACTTCCATCTCTGCCAGTTTCTTTCATAGCTAAGTTCACTTAGATAGTTTTAGTTAATTTAATTAGTCATTTTTAAAATAGTCATTTAGTTTTTAGAACTTAGTTGTTAATCACACAATTAAAGCCCATCCGCCTGAACATTCCTCCAAAAGGACATTTCTAGTGTCTAATCACATTCTCTCTGTTGTTCGACCCTGCTCGCCACTTCTACAGTAGTTAGTAGGTAAATAAATATTGCAAATTTGCACGCATTGCGACACACGTTCCAAATTTCTGGCGCCGTTTCCGGGGAGAATAGTAGCATTAGGAGTTCCTTTAAAAGAGTAATTTAGGTCAAAAATTAAAAAAAAATTAAAAAAAAATAAGAAAAAAACCAACAAAAAAAGTTTACTACTCTGGGAATTTTTCATTGCAGGGATTTTCAATACACCCAGAAGTTCAAAATGACGTGGGCCGCACCACACAATTACAACCAGTACCCGCCCTATGCAGCCCCGACTCAAGGTATGACATATAATGCTTCACCGCACATGATCTATCCAGGTAATCCCGTTTATTTCAATGATCTTTATTCAAGTCCATGTTATGATCCATATGAGAATATTTCACCATGCTATGAAACAAGTCCTTATACATCTGTTAATCATTTTCAAAGTCAATGCATTCCTGAAAATTTAGAACTTGACAATTCATGTCAAACAAATGATTCAATAATTGAACACATGTTGCATTGTGCTATCACTGAGACCAATCAGAGGTTTGAACTTCAAGATGAATGCAATGAAAAGTTGCATTCCTCAACAAAAGATCTAGAAAATCAATTGAATAATTTAGTAAATCAAATGAATCATATTTCCGAACTACCTTCTTCATTACCCCTTGATGATCTAATTCAAAACAATTCTTTTGAGGAGAGTGCAATAGAGGTTCCATTTGAACAACATCTATGTACCGAGTCTGATAATGGGATTGATCTGCCTTCTTATCATACAACTGATGACTCCCCTCCATCACAAAATAATTCTTCCAATCTAATCACATTTCAAGAATATGAGAGCGTGGTGTTCCGCCCTGTTGAACATAATAGTCCCTCAAAAAATGTGATTTCATGTCCTTCTGTGAATTCACAACCTAGTCATCCCAAAGTGAAAAAGGACACATTCAATGTATATCAAACTGCACCTTTTGAGGATGAAGAGGACATTGAACTAGGATCATTCTTTACCATGATAGATTCAGAATTGAACCAATAGACAGTGTATTGCCACACTCAAGAGGACATCACTTCAAATGACATCGAATCACCTCTTTCTGAAAATCCATGTGAGTCTGAAACTTTTTCTAAAATGGAGACATCTGAAACATTTCTGGAGTCGAAGAATCAATCAACATTGGTGGAAGAGAACACTCATAATTTTCTAGAAACAATGGAAGAATGGGATTGCTTGGAGGATCCTGAGTTTGTGGTGAAACATGTACCGACAGAGAAATATGATGAGGGTGGTATAGAAGAAAATTTTAAAAAAGATGTCATTATTGACATAATGGAGTCATCTACTCCAATTGATCCTGCGCCACTTGCTCTATGCGTCGAGGTTAAAAACACTTCACTTGAAATACCCATATATTCTAACAAGATTTTTGACCTTGTCACAATCAATGAAACCATCAAGCATGAATTGAGTTGGAAACCAGTGGCTTTTTCTGTGCTAGTAGTTGGGTGTGAAAAAGAATTGGGATACATCATCAACCCAGATACTGCATTCAAGAATGTGATGGATATAAGCGAACCACTGAAGGATTCTATTAATGGCACTTTTTCACCTGTGTATGTTCAAGGAGGTAATCTTCTTGATCTTTCCATTGACAGCCTTTTCCCAAAATTCAACAATTCGATGAGTCTTTCTTCAGCTTGCAGGATAAACACATCTTCAATGAATGGATTCCGCGCTCCTATTGAAAAAGAAGCAGATGCATGGTTTACATTTCCATTTGATCCTGGTGGAGTTTCAATAACGTCTGGATGAAGACGAAGTATACTTAGCACTCAATGGGAGGCAACCCATCATTTATTGTTTTCTTTTCACTGCATTTAATTTCATTTCATTTAGTTTTATTTTAAATAAAATGGAATGCATTTACAACAATATGTTTTCTCCCGGCACAGTAGTGGATTTAAATTCATCTTAAATATTTTTATCATCCACATTTTTTTATTATGGTGTGACTTCTTTGATATGATGCGAGTATGTGCTGTCAATGTGTAGGTTTTACAGGTATACCATTTCTGGAGCTTCATCAGATACAAACAGCCTCTCCGTGTCAATCTGCACTTACACAGGGAAGTGTTCTATTTTTTTCATATATTTTATGCTTCCAAAAACACCATGTAAAAAAAACAAAACAAAAAAAAATTGACAAAAAAACTAACATTCCAGTCATTGATGAACCCACATAAAATCCATTGAATTTTTGTCACAACACAGTCAGGAACATAACACTTGTGTCCCTAGGCAGTTTGAGCACCTGATTCTTGTTTTGGAATTATCTGATCCTTTCTCTCATGACTTAGATGATTTCTGATATTATTTCATGCTTCGAAAATGTTTTTCAAAAACTTGTATATTTTTTACACTTATTCGCACTCATGATCATCTGTGCTGTCCAAAATTATATTTCCATACCCGTGAGGACTCTGAGCTATTTTACAATCATCTCTTATTTCCCTTATTTCTTGAGGGAATCTCAACCATGTTTTGTCTTCTAGAACTTGCCATGTTTTTTCATCAAAGCGATAGGAATTTTTGAAAGTTGTACTAAAATGATCGAGGCATCTGTTTGATATTTTAGCCCCATTGACCCACTGAGCCACCCAAACATTTTCTCATTCGTATAGCCCTTAGAAGCCATGCAGGAGCCTTTTAGGATGAGCCCAAGCCGATACCCTTCCCTACCAATTTCTTGGATTTTTGCATGATGATTACAATCTAAGTGTGGGGGAGAGAGACTTACTCATGGAGAGGGTTCTTCGAGGGGTAGTGAGTCATTTGATGTACATGGATTGACATTATCCCATCCTGATCATATGAGTTCTTTTTCACAGTAGCCACATTCATTTCATATTATTTTGATATAGGAATATAGAATCCTTTTGAGTTCCAACAATGAGTACATTGGTGGTCATTACGCGGTAACCCTCGACTTTGGGGATACCTATTAAAGTGATGATCCATTACTCCAGGAACTAGAAAGTTTTCTATATGACCTACCTTCATTGAGATGTTACATCGTATACACTACTTGTGTACCTTTCTTTGGGATTATTGTCTGACATTTTTTTCATGGGGTTTTGGAACTGATACTCACTTGTTTTTCCTACTCATCTTATTTGAGTGAGTTGTGTAAAAAAGAGAGTGAAACATTGGATTATCAAATGCTTGGGGACAAGCAGTGTTTTAAGTGTGGGGGAGCGAGAGTTTGAGGGAGACATTTAGATTGACTTATCATGCATTTATTTCAAGATTCAACCCTCCTTTTTACCAAAAAGATGTCAATAATTTTTTTTAACCCACCGTCCCACAGCTTCAGAAACATTTGAACCTCATGTAAAGTCCTTGAGATTGGTACATTCTTTTGATTTCCACTAGTGGAGATGTGAAATTCATGGCAAGCCTATGGTAAGCATGCATGTGCATGAGAACTGAGAAAAACTTTAATCAAATCTTTTCGAGCAATGAGTGTAATGGCAAGGTAGGTCACATGATTGATGAGTGCACATACTTTTTATGAAAAAATGAAAGTGAAAGAAAAATTGTTTTTGAAACTAAAGTTTTAAATGAAGCATGATATATTATGAGGAAAGAAATTGGAAAATTTTGAACATGTAATTTTGATGTTTTGATTTCTCTATGTGTCCACTTGTTTTTTGTTTCTGATTGTTTTTCCCAGGAGTGAAAAGGTTTAAGTGTGGGGGATTTGATGTACATGGCTTTTACATGAATTTTTATAATATTCTAACATAGTGTTAATTAATTAGTTTAACCAATTTTTATATTTTTAGTTTATTTTTGTAGTTTTGTAGTGATTTAGATATTTTGATAATTTTTAGTTAACTTATATACTTATATTAGTAATTTAGTTTTTCTATTAGTTATATTAATTTTATATATTATATTTAACAATATATTATTATTATTAGTTTCTCTAATTTTAGTTTAGTTTATTTTATTAATTTTTATTAGTATGTATATTTTAATTTTTATTTTATTTTATTTCATTATTTTGTTGTATTAATGAAATATGATTTGCTATTAGTTTTTTTATTATAATAATATTATATTTAATTGCATGTACATTAATATATTTTTATTATTATTAGATAATTAGTTTTTATCTTTAATTTAACATTTTTTATTTTATTTTATTTATCCCCCTTACCCGCACTCCCCTTCCCCCCTTTACTTTTTTTTTGACCCATTCCTCACCTGCCTCCTCTCTCCCCTTACCCACGGAACCGCCCCCTCTATCCCACTCCCCATCCCACGCTGGGCCCTCTCTCTCTACCCGTGGGAACCGCCGCTCTCCCTCTCTCCAATCAACCCTAGGCCCCTCGCCATTTTTCTCCCGCTGGAACCGCCGCCCCCCCTTCTCCGCATTTTTTCTCCCCTTTTCTTTCCCCCCGCCGTCACCCGGCTTTCCCCCTTCTCTCCCGGCTGGACCCACCGCCCTCCCCTGCTCTCCCCTTTCCCTCCCCTTACCCGCTGGACCCGCCGGCCACCTCTCCCCTTTCTCTCCCGCTGGACCGGCGGCCTCTCCCTATTATTCCCTCTACCCGCATCCCCTCTCACCCACGGCCCTCCCCTCCTATCCCCCTCTGTCGTCTCCCCACGGCGCCCCCTCTATCCCACTCCCCATCCCGCTAGCCCCCGCTCTCCTACCCTCCTCCGCTGCCTTTCCCCCTACCGAACCCGCCAGCCCTCTTCCGTCTTCCTTGTATAACTAAGGCCATCCCCACCTTCACTTCTCGGCCATTTCAAGTGTAACAGGTATACCATGCAGCCACGAGCTCTCATCGACGTGCGTAGAAATTTTCTTGGCCTCCGGAGATTCACGTCGCACGGCGAGAGTGAGCGCAGATCAAAACATATTTTTCAGCGACGCGGTGGTTTGATTCGGGTGCGGCGTCAATGACTGCACGGAGCGGAGTGATGGTTATTGTTTTGCGATCATTGACGACGTCTCGTGGTGACCAAAACAATGACACGAGCACAGTGATATCTTTTATTTATTATTTTATGTGTCGTGTCGTCGTGATGGAGGGGTAATTCATTTGTGTCAGAGTTGTGATAAATGTGATGGTGAATGCATGTCTTTAATTTATTCTTACTTTTGATTGCCTTTTGAATTAATTTCATTAGGATGTTTATTTAATTAATTGTATCTGCGTTTAAATTAATTTTCATTTGGGCCCTGCACACATGCTTTGGTGCCCGTTCGTGTGATACCTAATAAGTAATCACGAACGGGAGTTCATCCGAGCATTTATTTATCTGGAATTCAATCAAGAGCGCGATCGAATTTTGAATAAATAAATATATTAATTGAAAAATTAATATTTTGTGTGCGCTCTCCTTAAAACATGCATGAGTGATACTTAATAGGTAATCTCATGTGAGCGAACCCAACATAGGTAGATACTTAGACTTTGTGAGAAACGGGTCGTTGTATTTCACCAAGTGATTCAACACTATAAGGACGCGCAAATTATTTGTCAGGACAGAGAACGAAATGATAAATAATTTGTGTGAAAATTAGAATGTTTTCTATCATCAGAGAATGAGACCAGATGACATTTTGATTAAATTTGGAATCGGTGATAATTGAATAAATAAATATTCAAATGTGGGAATTAAATAATTGACATTGCATGCACTTGAACGGACATCACGACTCTGACACTTCCATCTCTTCCAATTTATTTCATAGCTAAGTTCACTTAGATAGTTTTAGTTAATTTAATTAGTCATTTTTAAAATAGTCATTTAGTTTTTAGAACTTAGTTGTTAATCACACAATTAAAGCCCATCCGCCTGAACATTCCTCTAAAAGGACATTTCTAGTGTCTACTCACATTCTCTCTGTGGTTCGACCCTGCTCGCCACTTCTACAGTAGTTAGTAGTTAATAAATATTGCAAATTTGCACGCGTTGTGACGCGCATGCCATTGGCATGTACTTGAAATGAATGACACTTCTTTGTGAAATCAACACAATCTTGTATCATTGAAGGCCAAAAGTATCCAAGCCTTCGAATTTGATCAGACAGTCTATGTCCAGACTGGTGGGCACCACAGACTCCTACATGCAATTCTTTCATGACAGTCGTTGTCTCTTCACCATCAATGCATCTGAAGAGAACTCCATCAAAACCACGTTTGTAGAGAATATTCTCTAGGTGGTTTGGGCCATCATAAAGAGTAAAATTGACCACACGTCGCCAGATTTTTTCTTTCTCGGCTCTATCAGGTGGAAGTGTTCCATTTTGAAGGTACTCCCTGATAGGTGACATCCATCCTGTAGAATGACCATACGGTTCAGGAATGAGACTAATTTCATTAATTTCCTCTATTCTGGCTTGAACATAAGGTGAAATTGCACGACGGTGGGAAATACTGATGGTTGTCTCGTCCCGATTTGGATCAGCTAGAGCTGTGGCTATATTAGCCAGTGCATCAGCTTGAGCATTTTGTGATCTTGGGACATAAGAAAATGTCGGTTCTGAAGGGAATTCCGCCATTAACTGTCTGACTTAATCATACAAAAGGATTAATTCCTATTTTCTGATGGCATAATCCCCATTGACTTGTTTGATTACCAGGTCTGAATCACCTTTCACCTTTAAGTGATTCACTTGTGCTTGGAGCGCTAACTCCAATCCTGTAATGAGAGCTTGGTATTGGGATTCATTATTGGTACCACCTTCCCACAATAAAAAGGAATAAGGTAGCACTTCCTTATCTGGAGAAATGAGCACAATTCCTAAACCAACTTTGTTGAATTTATTATTTTACATTTTCTTCCCTCTTGGACTTCTGGAAGCACCATCAAAATACATTTCCCATGTTTGAGGATTCTCTTGAATAGAGAAAACTTCCTCATCAGGGAGTTCAATATCTGAAGACGTGTCTTCCACTGAAGGATGTTCAGTAAGGAAATCATCCAGAGCTTGGCCCATTATTTCCTTTTGAGATACATACTGAATGTCGAACTGCTGCAAAATAACTGCCCACCTTGCTAGGTGTCCTGTAAGCATTGGACGACTAAGGATGAATTTGAGAGGATTATTGAAAGATATCAATTGGACCTCGTGATGTTGCAGGTAGTGTCTCAGTTTCTGAACTGCAAATATTAGTGCCAGGAAGCACTTCTTAATACTTGAATACCGGGTTTCTGCTTCAAGCATAGTTCTACTGAGATAGTAGAGACTATTTTCATTCCCAACATCATTCTTTTGAGCGAGAAAGGCACCCAATGATCGCTCTAGAGCTGTCACATATAGGATAAGTGGTCTACCTTCAACAGGTGGCATGAGTACTGGTGAACTCAAGAGGTATTTCTTGAGAACATCAAATGCTTCTTGACATTCTTCAGTCCACTGGTAAGTGACTCCTTTCTTCAATAATTTGGTAAAGGGTAAACTTTTTCCTGCCAAATTGGCGATGAAATGCCAAATATAGGCTAAGTGTACTTGAAGTCCTCTTAATTCTTTCAAATTCTGAGGAGGTGACATACCATGGATTGATTTGGTCTTCTCAGGATCGACTTCAATACCACGATGGCGTACAACAAACCCGAGGAATTTTCCTGAGGTTACCCCAAAAGCACATTTTAAGGGGTTCATCTTCAAATTATGTTGTCGAAGCTTCTGGAATATGACTTCCAAATCAGCCAAGTGATTAGAACGTTGTTTGGATTTAACCACCAAATCGTCTACATAGCATTCAACAAACTTACCTAAGAAAGGTTTGAAGATATGATGCATAGCGCGTTGATATGTTGCACCTACATTCTTTAAACCAGAGGGCATCACCCGGTAACAAAACACACCTTGAGGGGATCTGAAGGCTGTAGATTCCTCATCTTCTGGGGCCATTTGGATCTGATTATATCCGGATATCCATCCATGAAGGAAAGTACTTCATAGCCAGCCATCGCATCAATTAAGAGTTCTGTAATCGGAACTGGGAAATCATCTTTAGGAAAATACCGATTAAGATCTCTGAAATCGATGAAAACCCTAATTTGTCCGTTCTTCATCTTTACAGAGACAATATTAGCCAACCACTTGGGATTCTGAACTTCTATGACGAAGTTAGATTTGATCACCTTATCCACTTCAGCTTCAATTTTGGAAGCATAGGTTGGGTGTGTTCTTCTCGCGGCTTTCTTAAATCCTCTATGTTCTTTTGGTAAACCCAAATGATGGGTAGAAATATTAGGATCAAGCCCAGGCATTTCTGTATAGTTCCAAGCGAAAATATCTTCATTTTGCTTTAGAAAAGAAATATACATCTCTTGCTCTTCTAGGGTCATGACTACACTAATTAAAGTGGGGAGTGGATTTTTCTCAGTACCCAGATTTATTTCTCTGTGTTTATCCACAGTGGTAGAGATACCCTCTTCAAATGTTGGAGGAGCATCTCTATGATCTTCCTCTTCCTCTTCATCATGTGCTATTTCTTCCATTTCTACTTGCATAGTATATGACAAAACGAAATTTTCATGATCAGAAGAGATGTGAAAATTTGCACATTTTGAAGAAGAAGCTTCCATTTCCGACCCTATTGATGATAAAGGGCCTTCTTTGCGAAATAAAGAGGAGATGATGGATTGAGAATCGACATCATTATTCACCTCTGATGTTGCTATAACTTCTTCTGTCCTGATTTAGGATGTATAGAATTGTTGTACTATAGTAGATGAAATTAAAATGTCACCACTTATGCTTTCATCACTGTTTGGTAGGTTACCAATTTCTCCCATGTTGTCTGGCTTGATTTCTGTAATTGACATTATGGATCATTCCATAAGAGTATTTTGATTTGGGCCTATTTTGTCAATTTCACTGATAGGGAACACATAATCTGTACTCACATGTGTAAATGGATTTATTGGAATTTTCTCCAAACCATATGGAGCATTAATTTTGGTAATTTCCTTCATTGTAGATTTCTCTCTTCCCTTCATGTGATAAAATTCCGCCTCAATGTATTGAGACTCACCTGTCTTGAACGGGGCCTTATCACCATACAATGTTCCAACTTGACCATTGAAACAGTATTTGAGACATTTATGGTATGATGAAGGGATAGCCGCATGCTGATGTAGCCAGGGCCTTGCAAGCAAGATGTTCAAAGCTGAGTCTTTATCAACAATCATGAAATACGAATTGGATACAAGATCTCCAAACTGAGTTCTGAGTGTAACTTCACCCAGTGTGTCTTGTTCATTTTTATCATATCCTTGTAACATCATGGTAGAAGGAGATAAATCAGATTCTGTGAGGCCCAATCAACGAATTGTATGAATGGGGATGAGGTTGACTCCTGAACCATTGTCATTGAAAGCTCTTCGGATATCTACACCATTGAATTTTCCAGATAAGTACAAAGGTTTATGTGCCCATGCACAACATCATCTTCATCATTATCAGTAAATGATATCACTGCATGGCATTCTGCAGGATTATTCTCTATGTGGTAGACTTCCGCTCCAGCAATTTAAGCTTCAAACTCCTGAGGACTTGACAAAGCTTCGATGAGTGCTTCCCGAAGATGTTTTGACAGATTCAAAGCATCCAAAATTGATAACTTGGCTGGTACTTGGGCCAAGTGTTTCAATATATCATACTTTTGATCTAAAGGTCTGCGTTTCCCAACAGGAATATGTGGTTTAGCAGGTACCTTGGACGTAGATGCTTTGGAAGTTGATGCATCTTGTATTGGGATAGAAGTTGGAAAAATCCTTGGTTTTGGAAGATTAGATCGATTAGATCCATTTACTTGCTGAGATAAATAAGATGGAACCTTTAATCGTTCTTCTAAAATAACTATTCCAAAACTGAGTTGTCCATTGGTAGAAGAACATGCTATTTCTTTTTGAGCTCGCTGAAGGGCTCTACCACGATTTTCTGCTGCATACACAGTGCTAGCAGGGGTAGAATTGGAGTAGTGGCTTCAGAAAGATCCATGTCTTCCCCTATATCCTGAACCTCTAGAACTGCCTCGGATTCCCTTATTTGATACAGGGAATTCAGGCTCATCTAGACTGGAATATGGATCTGTTAATTGAATCATATTAATAGAACCAAAGATTAACTCTTCGTCTGATAAAGACTCTGCCTGATTAGCCTGTTTAGGCTGTGCCGTTTGATGGGGCGGTACCTGTGGCTTTGAAGTATATGGCATAATGTCTGCCATAGTCAAAGACAATTTAGGCTTTAACACGTACTCATCTTCTTCTGATTATTTTTTCTTCTTTGAATCTAGCCGTTTCTTTGAGGATTTTACCTCTGATGAAGAGGGTTTTACCGCAATATTCATGGTAGAATACACAATTTGTTTCTTTAATTGTGTCCAAAAAATGTCATGAGTCTGATTGATTGTCTTTCTGACCATCCAATCATCATATTTCTGTGCATTTCTTCTTTTGACTTCTTGCCATTCACCTTCCTCCTCTGAAATTGTAGCATTAACACATGCTATCTCATTTGAAGAACCTTTCAACTTGACTTGTCCCAAGTCGAACATCTTTTTCAGGAGGTCTTTAAAGACAAAACACTCATGGATGGGATGCCCCAACATTTGATGAAAGGGAAAATAATTGGCACGGTCTTCATCTCCTTCCTTGTTTGGCCTCTTGGGCACTGGTAATTGAACAAAATTATTTTCCAGAGATGAAATGAAGTAACCAGGAACTTTCTCACTTTAGAAAGAGTATGTTTTACTCTTAAAATCCTCAAATTGTTTTCGTCATTGATATCTTTGATCATTTGGACGAAACGGCCTTTGTTTTTGGAGTTCAGGAGGTGGAGCCCTTCGAGAAGATGAAGGTTTTGAAGTATAAATAGGTACAGGTGCTTGTTTACGCATAATTGAAGTAGTTTCTGCTTTACCCATTCTTCTTCCTGGAGATGATGGAATTACACGAGATTTAACCTTAGCCTGTATAAGGGAATCTTCAATCTGCTGAGCAATTGAAGTAAGGTCTCGAAACTCTCCTGTGTATTTCATAGGGATCAATGGCATGCATAATTCTTCACGCAAATTTTCCACACAGATTGGCAACAGTTCCTCCTTAGGAAGTCCTAAACTCAGGGAATATGTTAATCCCTTCCAGCGAGCAATGAAATCATAACTCTTTCATTCTCCCTTTGTTTGCAGTTTGTATGATAAAAAACTGTCGTTTTTGGAAAAGTTGAGCTGAACTGAAGAAGGAATTTTTGACAAAGATCCTCCCATCCGATGAATGACCGGGATGGAAAGCTTGTATACCAGACAAAAGCTGGTCCTTGTGAGGTTCGCACGAAGCATCTGAGTTTCACTTCTTCTTGCTGCTCTGGAGTTCCCATCATAGGATCACAACAAGACATGTAATGCATCAAATGTTGTTCAGGGTCTCCTGATCCATTGAACGTAGGGAAAACAGGGTTTCCAAAACTGGATGGAGGAGAAATCAAATCTACCCATTCAGGGTAAACTTTCTTTTCAGGTTGAACTTGTGCCCGTTTCCCTTCCATAGTTTCTGAACGAGCTGTTAATGACTCAATAGTAGTTATTAACTTTTGAGAAACATCAGGTTGAACTTGGTTTTGGGTAGGTGTAATGAATGGAACTTGGACAGACGTGGTGGTTGATTCTGCAACTAATGGTAGTGCTGCCAACCGTTGTTGCACTTGACCCGTAGGATTAGTCCTCTGAGGGTGTACTGATAAAGGAGGATATTCCTGATCCATCCCAGTAGTTACAACAAATTCCTTCGGCTGTCGGACTTCATCATTCTTAAGAAGAAGACTATTCTGAAGTAGTTCTGCATTCAACCTTCTTAATTCTTTCATTTCTTCCTATTGTTGTGAAAACCTTTGCTCTAACAAGATCGATTGACCTTCTCCAGAGGAAGGATATGTAACCTGATTCTTTCCCTTCCCTTTGTTGGATACATTTTAGAGAGAGGGAAGTGGATTACCTAGGTTCTGAGTAATCCTTTGACTTCATGTACGCACACCTTCTTCATTTGTATCGGTGCGTACATTTTCTTGAGCAGGACGCTCTTTATCTGAGTCCCCTAAGTGAACATCCTCTGGTGGATTATCAACAACGACATTGATGACATTGATTGATGCATAATGCCTCTTATCCCTTCTATCAACATTTCTGTGATATTGTCTTCTTTCAATTCTTTGATGAGACATTGCCTTTTGTTGATTCAATCTTTTAGGAACATCTTGACGAGCTATAACATGGAGGGAATCTCCTGATAATTTGGCTTTTCATTCCTCTTGGGGTTTCTTCCCCAATCGATAAAAGACCGATATTCTCTAAGAAGGGGATTTATGATTTGAAAAAGTCCCCAGTCTCGAGAACTGGGGATGTTCCTGCTACTTCCGCTCAACTACTCGAATCCCATTTGTTGACTCTTAGGGTTGGGTTAAAGAAGTCCCCAGTCTGACAAGCTGGGGTGGCTCTTGACATGCTACGTCTGAGATCTTCTTAAAAGATCTCTTGATCTTGTGAATCTTAGTTCGGAAATTAGCTGGATGCATTAGCCTGTATCTACTTTTATCACCTGGTTCAACAGACCATTGGATGATTTCCGAAACATCTGTCATTTGATGATGTGTTTGCTCCATAGGAGAGGCTTGTGCAATATTCTTGCTTGCTTTATGCAGTATAAATTCAACAACTTTTTCTCTATATGCTTGATTTTGAGAGGAACTAGTTGAAGCCTGTTCTTGAGCAAGTTTTTGATTATAAACAAAGCCCATTGACTGTGGCCGGCCATGGGCAATCACATTGCATGAGACCATCTTCGGCGGGCTTTGCTGACTGGAAAGCACTGTGAAATGTACTGCTCTGTGAACACCCCATCCTCTGATATGAACATCAGATCGAGCATTGGCAATTAATTGACGAAATTTTCTTAGTGCGCCAAGGCATTAACGTTGAAGGGTTCTCTGTCGCTTTTCGGCCTTCGGATACAGAGAGACTGATAGAGATTCCAAATCAATCTGACGTTGTATCCCTTATATTATCTTAAGATGATTTTCATATTCATCATAACATAATACCTTCTTATTAAATTGACAATGAGTTTTCCATATGTTGAGATGAATATCATGGATTCCATCATCCGTCAACATCTTTGGAATGTCGTACTGGGATTCATCCAAAGGACAAAACATGACTGGTACCTCACCTTTTGCCAGTTTTTTCCTCATGTTCATCATTTCCTCATTATCATTAAATGAAGATTCTTCTACCTATTTTGACCAGAGTTGGTGTTTCCTTGTTGCTTCATCGGATTCAACAAGATTGGTAGAGAGATTATTGATCAAACTAGAAGATGCATGACTTAGGGGTGGATCGGAAAATGACCTACACCCTGGGCTATCTTCTGATTGAGAAAGTATTTCACAAGATAGCGATAAAGCATCAGACATGACTGGTTTCGCATTTGCAAGTGCCTCAAGAAAAGAGGGCTTTATCGGCACTACATTGTCCACTAGAGTATTTTATAGGCAATGTGAATCACTAATGCGGAGAGGACATTTACAGTGAAATTCATCATCATGGGGAGGACCACCATAATGGGATTCAGAAAAAGATGATATCTCTTGATCCTTGGTCTTCTGACCACACAGAGGGTTCCTGTGGCTCTCATCTGAAGAAGAAACTTCAAGATTGACCAAATTTTCATAAAGCAAGCCTTCATGAGGAAGTGTCTATTGAAGACTTTTGGAATTAATGTTCATGTTATTTGGAACTGAGGGAGTAGAATCTTGAATTCCAATAGATAAATGTCTAAGGGTTTCAGGAACTCCAGCATCGAGCAATGCCTTGTTGCAGATTGGACTTTGATCTCCTGACTGTGCTGGGTGGATCTTTTTCTTAGATGCCTTCTTACTCGCTTTGGAAACCACTTTTTAACGAAAGTGGTTACTCAGAGCAGGTGTATGTGCCTAATCAGGAAATATGGTTAGGTTAGGCTGACGATCTCCACTCAAATCAGGTGTATGTGCCTAACTTGGTTGTCCGTATGATATGGGGGAGTATGCCCCATAACCCTCTTGGACTGGAACAAATGTGTGTGTCTGTTCCGGAGTGAATCGTTGATGTGTCACTCCATTGCTAGGGATAGATTTATGTGTCTATCCCTGAGATAATGCTGATGCTGTTATGATATCCTGGAAAGCATCTAGAATATGACCAGGAATTTGCTTTTGCTCTTTAACCATTGACAAAATATGTTTGGTGACTTCAGCCACCAGAACGGGGATATACGTCCATTCCAAGCTTTGAGTAAGTGTATGTGCCTGCTCCTATCCTCCTTTTCCTATCATTGAATCCTGACAGTACTCAAGTGTGGAGGCAAAGAGTAGAGTCTGCCTCCTGTTTGTCGTCGGAGCTTTCCGACTGACTTCTCCATGCAGTACCAAGCGAGACTGTTGGTAGGCTTGATTAGTACTAGAAGGTGTATGTGCCTGCTGATTACACTTCGCCAAACGCGGTTGATGAGATCCATCATATGTAGTCAAGAGAGCCTGCTGACTAATTGATGATGTATAAGCAGGTGTATGTTCCTGCCTATAGTACTCTGCCGGAATTGCATGGCGGGATTGGCGTGATGCTGCTAGAGGAGTCAGCTGGACAGCGGAATTAAAACGGACAGGTGTGTGTGCTTGCTCGTTTTTCGCCACCAAGTTAGGTTGGTGGACTTCTCCAGAGATGGCAGGGATGATAGCCTTCCCATTGTTAACCGGATTCCGCCTCTGGTGGTTCGTCTTGCCTGCTCGGGTTCGAAGAACCTGAGCCGAATGCCTGGAGTCGGTACCCTCATCATGTTGAGGGCGCACTGCCACACGAGTCTGGCGGCGATTGTTGATTGGAGCCCTCAAGAAGGACTCCTGTATTTTTTGGATTAAGGACCTGAGGGGCCTGCTCATTCACTTCCTCAGAGTAAGGGAGTGAATGGAAATTGCGTTCGGGGGATAACGAACCGAAACGGTTGGAGGCGGTAGTCAGCACCGCATGCCTCTTGATCACTGGTCGTCATTGTCCGGACGACCTGTGTGAGTTGTTCACTTGGAGGGCCTGTTGGGAAACCTCCAGATTTGGGATGGTACTTTTTTGACGGTACTCCTTAACCAGCGCATTTGATACCCAGCGTTGAAGACGCTGAGTAGGTGATGTCATCCTCAGAGCGGATGACGATCCAGTAGGAATAGCAGCAGTGGTATTTACAGTAGCAGTATTCACAGATGTGAATTTAAGAGCAGCCATTATGGAAATACAGAAGATCTTGGAAAAGAGTGCATGTTTGATATAATAGACTTAATCAAGATAAAATTCATCCACTTCATCCTTTGGATGAGCCCACATGTCAATGATTGTTTTTGTTAGCCCTCTTATTGAGTTTTAAATAGGGGATTAACAAATAGGTAAAACATCATTTTAACATGGTTAAGGATTCACGTCGGGTTCACCATTTTTTGTTTCGCACGGAATTTGGGGATGACCTCCTGGATGGGAGATTCAAACGTTCCGATCGGTTTCTAGCGGGTTTGTTCGTAGAACCGGAAACATCCAATGATTCCACATCCATTTGGACCTACTTTCCAAAGGTAGGTGCTCATTAGCTTGTGGACTGATGAGGCTTAGGAATTTGCATTGGTCGAGAGGATGGGAGGTCGGACTCATCACACCTTTTTGAGGGGAATTATTGTCTATTCCGGGACTCTCTTTATAGATTTAATTTATGTTCATGAATCCTTATTACATTACCAATTATAAAATGAGTTTTCCTTCAGTTTAACAATCAATGATTAAATTTGTAAGAAATTTAGAGAAACTTTTATATGTATTCGAGGTTCTTCATCAATAGAGAATCATCTATATTTATTTAGAGATTCTTTGTCAATGGTATCCTTCAAAACATTTATATAAAAGTCTCTTGGTCATTATGATGACTAGGCTAGTTTTAAAGCCACTCAGTGGGGCACTTGAAGTTTATTGTCATTCAGAGGACATGAATTATTTCAGAGTTGGGATCGAACCCATAAATGGGCTACCTACGTATCCTTTGTTTTGGAAAAGGAATCATAACCCACGTAGTTCGAATAAGGGAGTATGAAGTTTATGATTGATGGATCAAAGAAGGATGTCATAATTACTTTTACACTCTAATCTCACGTGAGTCATGCTCGGTGTAAGAAACAATAGGTATTTGTAAAAATTAGACAATTTTGCCATGAAAGATGCAATCATAAGAAATGGTTTGGGGCTTATGTATGTATGACTGCCCAGATAGATGAAGGTTAGGATTTAATTTAGGGAGAAAATCCAGGAACAGGGTCCATAAAGGTATATGTGCTTCATGGAGATTTGAATACTCTAACTTGGGACTTATTCTTGAAAAGAAAACCCAAATTAGGAGAGGATTGATAATTGGTTTTTTACTCCTGGGAAGGAATCCCATATCAAACATAATTTAGGACTGGTTAAAGAGAATTTAAGGACCTTGGGGCTTACTCCTAAAGTGGATTCCCATAATTATGACTGGGACTTATTCCTGAAAAGAAGACCCAGGTTAGGGGACTTGGTTCTAACTCCTGAATAGGAAGCCCAAGATTATGACTGGGACTTATTCCTAAAAAGGAGGCCCAGGTTAGGGGACTTGGGGATTACTCTTGAAAAGGAAGCCCAAGATTATGAGATTAAGGTTTGGGGCTTACTCCTGAAAGGGATGCCCAAATTTGGATGACTTAGGACTGGGGATTATTCCTGAAAAGGAGACCTAGGTTAAGGATTATTTCATCTTAAATGATGAGGTTGAGTGAATGAACTGTCAATCTTTAGTGACATAAAGATATGTAAATCGCTAGGTTTTGTGAGATATTCCAGTGAATTCCTTTCAGACAAGGAAGTCAAATCACGAAATCATGACAAAAATGGATTTGGAGAGTGTCTTAAAGACTGAATCTTGAAAAGAAAAGGTGTAATGGATTAAGAGGGGTGAAATGTGAAAGAAAGGGACCCAAAAAGGAAGATTCGCACAAGTCTTGGAAGGCGCGCAGGTACTGCGGCAGCGCGCAAGTATTGGTCACGCAGGTAGACCTGCGCGACACGTGCGGTACTTGCGAGATGGTCAACCAACATTGAAATACTTGAGTGACTCTTTATTAAAGACTTTAGAATCCTCTTGAGGTTCTTCCAGAAAAGGGACGCGCAAGTTCTATCGAAAGGATAAGTCGGCGGGCAAGTGTTACCACTTCCCTTAAGGTCTGGCCACTTAGGTGCGCAAGTGTTGATGAGTTTCAACACTTAGGACTTCCTCCCTCTCTTTAGATCTTCCGTTCTAGGTAAGAAATTAACTTAGAAGTGTTCCGGAAGCTTTGCGAAGAGACTTGGGCATCGGGATCTCCAATCTGAGTTTCTGGAAAAAGATCCTCTCGAATGGGGGGCCCACAGGGTCTATTTATAGGCAGGAGAAGACCCCGGGCGGTTACCGGGTAGTTATCACTTAGGTCGCGCAAGTCACATGGGAGACCATGAGGCGGCGCGCATGTATACCTACACGACCACTAGGCAGCGCACAAGTACTTGCACGACCACTAGGCGGCGCACATTTGTACTTGTGCGACCATGAGGGAACTTGCGCGACCTATGGGCAATATTCTCCTTCTTCATCCCTTTGTCAATTTTTTGATGTTTCTTCAAAGGATGAATCACTTTGGACTAAGGTATTTCCTTTTTTTCAGTCTTTAGACTCTATGACAGAATGGAGCGTCAACATCGGTGCTCTCTATATGGACACGTTGGGTGGACAAACCCACCCGAACGATATCGGAATTCCATGAAATCATACAAAAAAACAGCGGTGTTAATTGTGAAATGCTAGGACAGACGGAACATCAATCAGAGGTGTCGTTTGACTGTGGTGACCGGAAAAGCGTTTCCAGAGTCATAAAAGACCAGAATGGTGTGTCACCATCCAATTCAGAACAAAAATGATCTGAATGACCTGAAACCACACGAAAACAATAGTAATATTATTCATGACATGAAGGAGGAGACGAAACATCCATCAGACATGTGGTGCGTGCAGTACGACTGAATTTGTCATTTTCAGCAGTTAGACGCTCTCTAAAAGGGCATGTTGGGTGGTAAAAACCACCCAAACGACCTCGAAATGCCCTGAAATTATACGACAACAACCATGATATGAATTTTGAAATGTTTGGGCAGACGACACATCAATCAGAGGTGTCTTTTGACCGCAGTTACCGGAAATGCATTTGCAGAGTCATAAAAGACCAAAACGGTGTGTCACGATTCAATTCTGAGAAAACGTTCTCTGAATGAGTTGAAACCACATAAAAATGATAGAAATATTATTCGTGACATGCAGGAGGAGACGTCTTGTCCATCTAAAGTGTGGTGCACACGGTACGACCGAATGTTTCGTTTTCAGCAGTTCGGCACACTCTAAAAGGGCGTGTTGGGTGGTCAAAAACACTCGAACGACCTCGGAATTCAATTAAATCATATGGCAACAACCGTGGTGTGAATTGTAAAATGGTCAGGTAGAAGGCACGTCAATCTGAGGTGCCGTTTGATGGTGGTGACTGGAAATGCGTTTCCCAAGTCATAAAAGACCAAAACCACATTTCACTATCGAATTCAGAGAAAACGTGCTCTGAATGACTTCAAACCACATGAAAACGATAGAAATATTATTCATGACATTTAGGAGGAGATGGTACGTCCATCGGACCTGCGACGCGCATGGTATGACCGAATGTGTCCTTTTCAGCAGTTCAGCGTGCTCTAAAAGGGCGCGATGGGTGGTCAAAACCACCCAAACAACCTCAGAATGTCTTGAAATCGTACGACAAAAACCGTGGTGGGAATTGTGAAATGGATGGACAGAAGACATGTCAATCGGTAGTGCCATTTGACCATAGTGACCTAAAACACGTATCTAGAGTCTTAAAAGACTATAACGGCGTGTCACTGTCCAATTCAGAGAAAATGTGCTCCGAATGACCCGAAACCACACAAAAATGATAGTAATAATATTCATGACAATAAGTTGGAGACGACACGTCCATCGGACATGCGGTGTGCACAGTACGACTGAATGTGTCATTTTTAGCAGTTCGGCGTGCTTTAAAAGGGCATGTTGGGTGGTCAAAACCACCCAAACGATATCAGAATATCATGAAATAATACGACAACAACCGCGGTGTGAATTGTGAAATGTTCGGGAAGACATAATGTCAATCAGAGGTGCCTTTTGACTGTAGTGATCTGAAACACATTTCCAGAGTCATAAAAGTCCAAAACGGCGTGTCACAGTCCAATTCAAAGAAAACGTGATCTGAATGACCTAAAACCACACGAAAACAATAGGAATATTTTTCATGACATGCAGAAGGAGACGACACTTCCATCGGACGTGCGGTGCGCACGGTACGAAAAAATATGTCGTTTTCAGCATTTCAGTGCTCTCTAAAAAGGCGCGTTGGGTGGTCAAAACCACCCGAATGAGCTCGGAATTCCATGAAATCATACGAAAACAACCACGGTGTGAATTGTGAAATGGTCGGGGAGATGGAACATCAATCTAAGTTTTCGTTTGACCGCAGTGATTGGAAGTACGTTTCCGGAGTCATAAAACACCAAAACGGCGTGTCACTGTCCAATTCAGAGCAAACATGCTCCGAATGTCCTGACACCACAGAAAAATGATAGGAATATTATTTCTGACATGTAGGAGGAAACGAAACATCCATAGGACATGTGGTGCGCACGGTACGACTGAATGTGTCGTTTTTAGCAGTTCAACGCGCTCTAAAAGGGCGTGTTGGGTGGTCAAAACTACCCAAATGACCTCAAGATGTCTTGAATTCATACAAAAACAACCGTGGCGTGAATGTTAAAATGTTAGGGTAGACGGCACGTCAATTGGAGTTGCCGTTTGACCGCGGTGACTAGAAACGTGTTTCCGGAGTTATAAAAGACCAAAACGGCGTGTCACAATCCTATTCCGAGCAAACAAGCTCCAAATGACCTGAAACCACACGAAAACAATAGGAATATTATTTGTGACATGCAGGAGTAGATGAAATTTCCACAGACATGCGGTGTGCGCGGTACGACCAAATGTTTCATTTTCAGTAGTTCGGCTCTCTCTAAAAGGGCGTGTTCTGTGGTCAAATCCACACAAATGACCTTAGAATGCCATTAAATCATATGGCAACAACCGCAGTGTGAATTGTAAAATGGTCAGGTAGAAGGAAAGTCAATTAGAGGTGGCGTTTGACCACGGTGACTGGAAACGCGTTTTCGAAGTCATTAAAAACCAAAACGGCGTGCCAGAGTCTAATTCAGAGCAAACGTGCTGCAAATGACCTGAACCCACATGAAAACTATAGGAATATTATTCGTGACATTTAGGATGAGACGACACATCAATCGGATGTGCGGTGCGCATGGTACGACCGAATGCGTAGTTTTTAGTTGTTCGGCGCGCTTTAAAATGGTGCATTGGGTGGTCAAAACCACCCGAACGACCTCAGAATGCCATGAAATAATACGACAACAACCGAAGTGTAAATTTTAAAATGGTTGGGCATACCACACTTCAACCAGAGGTGTCGTCTGACGACACTGAGCGGAAATGCGTTTCCAGAGTCCTAAAAGACCTAAACTGAATGTCATGGTCCAATTCAAAGAAATCGTGCTCCGAATTACCTAAAACCACATGAAAACGATAGAACTATTATTCAGGACATGTAGGAGGAGACGACACATCCATCAGACTTGTGGTGCGTGCGGTACGACTGAATGTGTCATTTTCAGCAGTTCTGTGCTCTAAAAAGGAGCGTTGGGTGGTCAAAACCGCACGAACAACCTCAGAATGCCATGAAATCATAAGAAAACTACCGCGGTGTGAAATTTGAAATGGTCAGGTAGACATCACATCAATCGGAGGTGCCTTTTGACTGCGGTGACCGATAACGCGTTTCCGAAGTCAAAAAAGACCAAAAGGGCGTGTCACGGTCGAATTTAGAGAAAACTGGCTCTGAATGACCTGAAACCACATGAAAACGATAGAGATATTATTCGTGACATGGAGCAGGAGACGGCAGGTGCATCAGACATGTGGTGCGCGCGGTATGACCGAATGTGTCGTTTTCAGCAGTTCGGCGCGCTCTAAAAGGGCGTGTTGGGTGGTCAAAACCCCCCAAAAGGCATCAGAATGCCATGAAATCATACGAAAACAACTGTGGTGTGAATTTTGAAATGGTCAGGTAGATGGAATGTCAATCGGAGGTGTCGTTTGACCGCGGTGAGGAGAAAAGAATTTACAGAGTCATAAATGTCCAAAACGGCGTGTCACGGTCCAATTCAGTGAAAACATGCTCCAAATGACCTGGAACCACAAGAAAACGATAGGAATATTATTCATGACATGAATGAGGTGACGTCACATCCATCGGACATGCAGTACACACGGTACGACCAAATGTGTCGTTTTCAGCAGTTCGGCGTGCTCTAAAAAGGGCGCGTTGGGTGGTCAAAACCACCCGTACGACCCCAGAATGCCATTAAATCATACAAAGACAACTGTAGAGTGAATTGTGAAATGGTCTGGCATACGACATGTCAATCAGAGGTGTCGTTTGACCGTGGTGACCGGAAATGCGTTTCCAGAGTCATAAAAGACCAAAATGGTGTGTCACTGTCAAATTCAAAGAAAACGTGCTCCAAATGACCTGAAACCACACAAAAATTATAGGAATATTATTCGTGACCTCTAGGAGGAGAATACAAGTCCATCGAACATGCGGTGCATGCGGTACAACCGAATTTGTCGTTTTCAGTAGTTCAACGGCTCTAAAAGGGCGCGTTGGGTGGTCAAACCACCAGAACGACCTCAGAATACAATGAAATCTTACAAAAACAACTGCAGTGTGAATTTTGAAATGTTTTGGAAAATGGAACATCAATCGGAGGTGTCGTTTGGCCGAGGTGACCGCAAATGCATTTCTGGAGTCATAAAAGACCAAAATGGCGTGTAACTATCCAATTAAGAGAAAACGTACTACGAATGGCCTGAATCCACAAGAAAACGATAGGAATTTTATTCGTGACATTCAGGAGGAGATGACACATATATAGAATGTGCGGTGCGCACGGTACAACCAAATGTGTCGTTTTCAGCAGTTCGGCGCACTCTAAAAGGGGTAGTTTGATGATCAAAACCACCCGAACGACCTCAGAATTCCATGAAATCATATGACGACAATAGTGGTGTGAATTAGGAAATGATCAGGTATACAAAACATCAATAGGAGGTGGATTTTGACCGTGGTGACCAAAAACGCGTTTCCGGAGTCATCAAAAACGAAAACAGCGTATCACGGTCCAATTCAAAAAATACGGGCTCCGAATGACTTGAAACCACATGAAAACGATAAGAATATTATTTTTGACATGCAGGAGGAGACGACACGTCCATCGGAGATGCGGTACGCGTGGTACGACCGAATGTGTCGTTTTCAGCACTTCGACGTGCTCGTAAAGGGCTCGTTGGGTGGTCAAACCACCCGAAAGGCCTAAGAATGCCATGAAATTATACGATAAAGACCATGATGTGAATTGTGAAATGTTCATATAGAAAGCACGTCAATCGAAGGCGTTATTTGACAGCGGTGACCAAAAACAAGTTTTCGGAGTCATAAAAGACCAAAACGGCGTGTCACAGTCCAATTCATAGAAAACGTGCTATAAATGGACTGAAACCACAAGAAAATTATAGAAATATTATTTGTGACATTATAGAGGAAATGGACCATCCATCGGACTTGCGGTTCGCGCGGTACGACCGAATGTGTTGTTTTTAGTACTTTGGTACGCTCTAAAAGGGGGCATTGGGTGGTCAAAACCACCCAAACGACCTCAGAATTCCATGAAATAATACGACAACAACTACGTTGTGAATTGTAAAATGTTCAGGCAGACGACACATCAATCGGAGGTGTTGTTTTACTGCGATGATCAGAAACGCGTTTCCGGAGTCATAAAAGAAAAAAACGGCGTGTCACTATTCAATTCAAGGAAAATGTGCTCTTAATGACTTGAAAACACATGAAAAAAATAGAAATATTATTCGTGAAATACAGGAAGAGAGAGAACTTCCATTGGACGTGTAGTGCGCGCGTTACGACTGAATGTGTCGTTTTCAGCAGTTCGGCGCGCTCTAAAAAGGTGCGTTGGGGGGTTAAAACCACCCAAACGACCTCGTAATTCTATGAAATCATATGACAACAACCGAGGTGTAAATTGTGAAATGGTAGGAAGATAGTATGTCAATCAGAGGTGTCATTTGACCAGAGTGACCAGAACCGCGTTTTCGGAGTCATAAAAGACCAAAACAGCATGTCACGGTCCAATTCAGAAAAAACGTGCTCCGAATGACCTGAAACCACACGAAAATGATAGAAATATTATTCATGAAATGAAGGAGGAGACATTAGGTCTATCGGACGTGCGGTGCACGCGGTACAACCGAATGTGTCATTTTCTATAGTCTGGCGCGCTCTAAAATGACAAGTTGGGTGGTCAAAACCACCCGAACGACCTCAGAATGCCATGAAATCATTAGACAACAACCACGGAGTAAATTTAGAAATGGTCGGGTAGAAAACACATCAATCGGAGGTGCAGTTTGATCACGGTGACTAGAATCACGTTTCTGGAGTCACAAAAGATCAAAACGGTGTTTCACAGTCCAATTCAAAGAAAACATGCTACAAATGACCTGAAACCACATGAAAACTATAGGAATATTATTCGTGAAATGAAAGAGGATATGAAACCTCCATCGGACATGTAGTGAACACGATACGACCGAATGTGTCATTTTCAGCAGTTCGGCGAGCTCTTAAAGGGCGTGTTGGGTAGTCAAAACCAACTGAACGACCACGGAATGCGATTAAATCATATGAAAACAACTGTAGTGTGAATTGTGAAATGGTAGGGTAGACGAAACATCCATCAAAGGTTCTTTTTGACCACGGTGACCGGAATATCGTTTCTGGAGTCACAAAAGACCAAAACGGCATGTAACGGTCCAATTCAGAGCAAACGTGCTCTGAATGACCTGAAACACATGAAAATGATAGGAATATTATTCGTGACATACAGGAGGAGATGACACATCCATCAGATGTGAAGTGCGCATGGTTCGACCGAATGTGTCATTTTCAGTAGTTCAACACGCTCTATAGAGGCGCATTGGGTGGTCAAAACCACCCGAACGGCCATGGAATGCCATGAAATATTACGGCAACAACCGTGGTATGAATTGTAAAATGGTCGGGCAGAAGACACATCAATCGAAGGTTCCATTTGACCGCGGTGACCAGAAACATGTTTCTGGAGTCATAAAAGACCAAAACGGTGTGTCCTTGTCCAATTCAAAGAAAACATACTCCGAATGACCTAAAACCACATGAAAATGATTGGAATATTATTCGTGACATGAAGGAGGAGATATCATGTCAAATGGACGGGCAACACGCGTGGTAAGACCAAATGTGTCATTTTCAACAGTTCGACGGACTCTAAAAGGGTACGTTGGGTGGTTAAAACCACCTGAACGACCACAAAATTCAATGAAATCACACGACAACAACCGTGGTGTGAATTGTAAAATGGTCAGGCAGAAGGCATGTCAATCGAAGGTGCCATTTGACCGCAGTGACAGGAAACCCGTTTCTGGAGTCATAAAAGACCAAAATAGTGTGTCACAGTCCAATTGAGAGAAAACATGCTCCGAATGACCTGAAACCACACGAAAATTATAGGAATTTTATTTTTGACATGCAGGAGGAGACGAAACATCCATCGGACTTGTGATGTGCATGGAAAACATTCCTTTTTAGACAATAAAACACATTCAAAAACTAAAATAATGACTCTAAAATAAGAAAAAAATTCAAAAATGATAACATTTCTTAAATTGGGTGTTTTAAATTATTATAGCACCCATGAGATGTCAGATTTCATTTTATTATATGTATATAATAACTGAATAAATATGTCACATTTACGTTTGTTTTTTTTAGTTTTTTTCATTTTATCTTATTGTATGTTTCTAGAGCAGATGGATAGGGATCATTGAAGCATGTCTATCATTTATTATTTATGATGATCTCGATGTTTATGGTGTTTTGATTTTTTTTCCATTTTTTATGATTTATATGATCTTTTTTTATGATTTTGTACCATGAAATCTTTTTAAATTTTTTTTTCAGTTTAGCGATTCCGATTGGCGGTCGCTGTAGGCTGGGATTTTGGCCAGCTTCAGCGACAGTGAATGGCAGTCGCTATAGGCCATCATTTCTGATGGCTTCAGCGACCACCATTGGCAGTCCCTTTAGGCTGACATTCGGCCAGCATCAGCGACCGCCATTGGAGGTCGCTGTAGGCCGAATTTTTAGTAGTTAAAAGTCACCCTCCTCCCTCTTATAAAAGGCTCCCAACTCTACCCCCTTACCCACACCACTCAAGCCATTTCCTCATCTAACCTCTTCTCAAATTATCTCTCCAAATCAATCTATTACTCTTAGAAGCCTCACTTTGGGCAGAATCCTTTCCATGGAAGCCTTGGCTCAAATCAAAAATATTTACTCAATTTAGAGGTAATGTATTCTCTTGAGTTTCATTCTTTTATTTTCCTTATTCACTCACCACTATCTTCTTATTATTTTATCCCATAATAACATCAGTATCCTCAATATACTAGGATGTTTTTATGATAAGGATTCTACCTACAGTTACACAGACACTCGTCTAATGGTAAAATAACATACTGTTTCTATGGGTGGTGAATTACTGCCTCACGAAACGATGACTATTCAAGATTCTTTTAACACCTCTCATGGTGGAAATTATCATGGCACTATATTTATATATGATATGTATTATATTTATGTTCCCTCTATGATTCTGTATTTTACATTTAAAACATACCTTTATCACTACAATAAAAATTGTTTGTAGTGGTATTTTTTTGGCGGTGGTTCTAGGTACCGCCGCATTCCTTTTTGAAATATTGTTTCACGGTGGTTTATAATAAACCGCCGCGAATCATTTTTTTTACAATGCCGACCCTTCCCCCCCCCCCCACCCCAGTCCCCCTTATCACCCCGCGACTCTACTTCCCCCGTGACCCCGTCCCCCCGCGACCTTGTTAACCCCGCTTCCCCCAGCGACCCCGCTTCCCCCGATGACCCCGCCACCCCCCCGTGACCCTGGAGCCCCCGCTACCCCCAGTGACCCCGCGTCCCTCGGCCCCCAGCCACCCCGACGACCTATACGAACCCTAAGGTTTGAAATAAGTTTTTTTGAATCTTTTTTAAACTCAATTTCATTGCCAACCCAGGTTGGGTTCTTGAAGTATCTAGTCATGATAGAGGTATTAGAGTTAATTACTAATGATATTTTGGTTGTTTTATTAAAATTATCATAGTGGTGTTAGAGGTATTATAGTTTATCCTTACAGGCTAGATAATCTAGTATATGTTATGATATTTTATTCATTCCTACATAAGGACACTAATTATATATTTTATAACACGAGTACTTATTTAATTAATTATAAAATACTATTTGATCAGTGAAACCATTATATAGTGATCAGGATTTGATTTATGTGTTTGTTTTCATGTGATAAATGAACAACCACGGGATGGATAGTCTTTGACTTCCAATGATATATTCTGAATGATATTCTTTATTATATTTTCAACCTATTGATATTTTCTTCTTCTTTTATATTTTATATTTTATCTTGTAGAAAACTTCTATTTGAACTTATGACCTAAACATGACTAGGTTTAGACCTATATAAGCACCACTCTGGACTCATCATGATGATGGTGAGAAATTTTTCTTGGTAAATGAATATATGGGGCCTCTACTTATTTCCATGTTAGGAATTTATCTCTATTTAGATTCAATTTCCATGACATAGATGATAATTTAAGATTATTTTTTTACACATCATCATAATAAATTCAGGTATTCTAAAACATTTCCTTATATATGTGTAGGTTTGTTAAATCACACTACCTACTTTCCTATCGATCTATATTCATCAATTTTAGTAAAAGGATATTTATTTTCTTACTCATTATATGATAATGATTTTTAGTGATGCCTTAATGATGAATAAATGTGATATTGAAATAGTGTTTCAATATTATATTGGAATGTTGTGACTTTTCTTGGATCACATTGAGTTGTTTTGAGTTGTGAATATGGTCATGAATTTTTTTGGGAAATTTTAATGTGAGATAGTTCAACTATGTTAATTTGGTATTTAAATTATATTTGTATTTTCTTTATCTATATATTATCCAAACTAGATGCTTTTTTATTAATATGTACAGTCTTGGATGAATGTAATCACTTTCATTGAATAAGTTTCTTTGTATTTTTCATTATTTTTTGAAATGGATAACCTATTTATTTATAAGGCCTACATGACTATAATGAATTATGACACTTAGGTATGGAGTTACATATACTTTTTATACTCAATCATGGAGTCCATCAAACCTGTGTTACTCAAGAATATCATCCCTTTACTTTACATAAATTTCTATGTGTGTTAAAGTGAATGGTATTGAATTTATTCTAACGTAATGTAGTGGTTTGGATGAATATAATTCTTACATGTTCCCGAATATAATGTTTAGAGAGAATTCCTTATGGGATCTATTTCCACCTATGTGATTTTGATTATCTAATTATGTTATCCTGGATGATAGTACCAACACCCCACATTTCATCTCCAAATTCCCAACATGATTATTCTATGAAACTCCAAACACAAGGCCCATACACATCAACAAATCATCAAATACCCTAGTTTCATCCCCAAACCATATCAGCCGCATCTTGAACGCCATTTATGATGTGGTCTCCACCTTACCACATCAATTTTTATGCAACAACACCAGTAAGTCATTCTCTTGATGAATTATACCAAAGGCGCTCAATCCCACCCACCAATGCTCTATCATATCACGACCATGATGCCTTAAAACATAAGGAATAACAAAAATGTTCAATGCCCACACCGAAGCCTGAATATGACTCTTAGTTCAACTCCATGGTCAGATCCTCGGTCATCCCATTTAACCATAATTATTCAATCATTAGGAATAACACATATATGATCCAAATCACCCTCAAGTCACACCCCCACTCTTTTCTATTTGAATACACCAAAGAGAGATATAGGAATTCAATCCACACAAGGTTCGTAGAACCTCAAAACCTACACTCCCATGTTGTTTCATCATGCATTTCCATGAACACCACCACTTATCATGCCTCAAGACTACCATCCCTCACGTGGTTCCTATTACTACAAATTAACAATGTGTTGAGTTTTGTAAGCATCATATGGTTTTCACTAAACATTATTTATAATAGATTTATTTGATATTATATTTTTATATGAAGACATTATAGAGAACATAGGTTGGGGTTATTCAAAATTAACAATGTGCTTTTGTTTTCATGGTAAAGTAGCTACCACGTTGTTAGCACACTGTTTCTCTTTACAAATGAAACTTCCCCTATCCCAAACATTAGAGGGTTCATATCTAACTTAGGGGCTCATCTTTATTATATTATGTTTCTGTAATGTTATACTATCGTATATATGAATCCCTCTCTCTATTTAGTAGTAACTATTTTTTTAATTTTTTTATTATTTTGTAGGTAAATTGTGATATACATGGATAAATGATGGATCACATTACCGAGGAATACGCCTCAGTATGTTAGGTGTTTGACTAAGTTTTTAGATTTTTCAATTTATAATCGATCCATTGAAGGGAGAATAAAATGTCCATGTCCTAAATGTTAATTTAGAACATGGTTGAAGAGAGATGATGTTTATGAACATTTAACACGGAAGAAAATCCCTGGTCAATATTTGTGTTGGATTTAGGATGGAGAATCGAACGTTACAGAAAGATTGAGCATAGATGTTAATCTACAGAATGAGGTCCCAAGTTCGTCGACAATGGAAAATGAAATGAAAAACCTCATAAATGATGCATTTGGCACTGCAAGACACCACTATCTGCATCAAATCATATCAGAACAGACCGAAGAGGGTGCTAAAAATTGAAATGTGACGACTGATGTTTTTGAGACTGTAACACGGGAAGATCAATATTGTAACATATCATTGGATCCTCCTCTTGATTATGTGGAGCTAAATGTAAGAGAAAACTTTGCTGAGGAAAATGTGTTTCATGATTTAGTTGACGATGGAAATCAAGAGTTGTATAGTGGGTGATTTAAATATTCAAAACCTTCATTTCTACTTAAGTTGTACCATATCAAATGTATATATGGAATTACAAATAAGGAAATGTCTAGGATATTTGAATTGATTCGTGATGCATTTCCTGAAGAAAAAAACCCAGAATGTTTTTATTATATGAAAAATGTTGTTTACAAGCTTGGTCTGAATTATACAAAAATACATGTGTGTCCCATTGATTGTATGCTTTATTGGGGAGAGGATTCAAGTAGACAGAATTGAAAGAAATGTTCTTTTGCTATATGGAAGGAAAAGGGTGATGTTGGAAGTCTGAATGAACCTAATTTCATGGAGAAGAATAAAAGGAACACACCTGCAAAGGTTTTGTGTTACATTCCATTGAAGCCTCGATTGTAAAGATTATTCATGTCATCGAAAACCGCTGAATACATGAAGTGGCATTCTATATAAAATAACAATGACTGGTTAATGAGACATCCACAAGATTCCAAATCATTGATTACATTTGATTCATTGCATCTAGATTTCTTAGCTGATCCTAGGAATGTTCAATTGGGATTGGCTGTCGATGGATTCATCACATTTGGGAATTTGAGTACCAGTTATAGCATTTGGCCAGTTGTTCTGATCCCTTATAATATGCATCCATGGATGTGTATGAAACAAACATCTTTTATCCTTTCGATGATTATTCTTGGATAAAAAATTCCTGGAAATGATATTGATGTATACTTTCAGCCTTCGATTGATGAATTGGAGGAGTTCTGGAGAAACGGTGTTGAGATATTTGATGCTTCTTCTAAAAAAATGTACAAACTGCATGCTGCTTTAATTTGGACCATTTGTGACTTACATTGGCTTGGTAATTGATATGGTTGGAACACTTACATGGGTTTGGCTTGTCCTATTTGTAACTTTTATTTTGAGCCCAAACGGTTACCTCATAGTAGAAAATGGTGCTTCTTGTGTCATCGAACATTTATCAATGCATCTCATAGATTTCGGCTGAACATGTCAAAATTTAATGGTTCCATTGATTGTAGACCTCCTTCGAAGTTGTTAACTGGTTCTGAAATATTGACACAACTTGAAAATGTTAAAACAGAATTTGGGAAGGTTCATCATTTGAATGATAGTGGAAAACAAGTCCAAAGTGCATCATCAAGTGAAATCGGAACGCAACAATAGAAGAAAAAAAATCATATTCTTCAAACATCTGTATTGGGAATTTAATTTGTTGCGACATAATCTTGATGTGGTGAATATTGAGAATAATGTCTTTGAAATTTTGATTTTCACATTGCTTAATGATCATGGAATGTCGAAGGATCATCTAAATGCTTTCAAGGACTTATATTCAATGAACATAAAACAAGATCGCTGGCCAGATGAGAATGAAATGAATCCTCTGGCAATTTTTCCAATGAAAAATAGGGATGGAGAAATATTTTGTTGAATTTTAAAGATTTTTAAGGTATCTGATGGGTATTAAAGTAACATCTCGAGGAGTTTTGACTTGAATAATCGTAGGTTATATGGATTGAAAATTCACGATTCTCATATTTTGATACAAAAGTTACTACCATTGGCATTGCATACATTATTACCTGAAAAAATTACTGCTATTGTACTCCAATTCTGCACATTTTTCAGACAACTATGTTAGAAATCTCAACATCCATTTCATCCTGACAACCTCTAGGAGAGGTTTTTATTGAAACATTGTGCAATGGAGATGATATTTCCTCCATCATTTTTTACTGTAATGATGCATTTAACAGTGCATTTGGTTGAGGAAGCTAAATTAAGAGGCACCGTTAATTATCTATGGATGTATCCAATTGAGAGGTACTTTATTTATATGTTTTTCAGTTAAGTAAACAATTTTTGTTACTTAATTTAATGTATAATTAGGTTTATTTTATTTCACAGATATCTTGGGCATTTGAAATCATACGTGAGAAATAAAGCTCAACTGGAAGTATCTATTTCCGAAATCTATTTGGATGAGGAGTGTCTTACCTTTTATTCTCAATACCTGGATAATATTGACACAATATTTAATCGAGTTGGACGTGTTGACAACACATCTACTCAATCTCAAATACATCAGAAATCCAAAATATTTCCTGCTATTGGATGATCTCTAGGGAGGACTTCAAATGTGATATTGATTGAATTGGAATTATTACAGGCACATAGATATGTACTTTTGAATAGTGAAATTGCAGATCCATTTATTGAAGAGTTGAGGATACAAACAGAGAGATAAATGATAGTCCAAACATGAAATGAGAATGATATAAAAAAATATATTTATAAAGAGATTGTAGAGTGATTTTCACAATGTGTAAGTTCAGAAATATTTCAATAAATATGAATAATTATTTAACACATAAATTTTGTAAATCTAATAAAGTATGTTTCCTTTTTCCGATAATGAATACATATACTCGAGAAGAGGTGTTAGACGATTGGATGTTTCTTGATAGAGATCCTCTAAAACAAGTTAGAAAGTTCAACACTTATAATGTTAATGGATTTAGATTTCGTACAGTCGATCGAGATGTGGGTTTGAAAACACAGAATAGTGGTATATTTACATTTCCTGAATTGGAATACTATATAAAGATGCATGATATTATTGAATTAAACTACCATGGACATTTTTATGTTGTTTTATTCAAATGAAAATGGGTCGATATTATTATAGGTGTTAAAAGAGATTCCTTGATATATACCTATGTGAACTTCTCACGCTTGATGGTTGTTGGTGATCATGAACTAAATGATCCATATATCATAGAATCGCAAGACAAAATTTTATATTATGTGAATTATGTTATCGATGAAGGGTGGAGTGTAGTTTCTCACGTAATACAAAGAGATTTGTATGATATGGGTGATGAAGTGGAAAATTTGACCTCTGAAATTGAATTTAATCAACAACAGGAAGAAGAATTTTTTATCCCTCATGATATTGAAAATATTAGTCTAGAATGGATGAATGAAGTCGATGAATAAATGGAGTAGGAAACCGAGATGATTGAAAGGGAAAATGATTGTATGTAAAATTATTTATTTATTCAGCAGCCACTAGTTTCATTTCTGCAGTCATTCATTATCACTGTTATATATATTTTTCCTGTTAGTAATGGGCATATATTTTCATTTTTAATTTTTTTTGCATAATTTTTTGAAATATATATTCTAAAGTTAATATTAATTGATTAAATGAATGTAATTCCAAGGAGTAATCAGTACACTATTTCATCTAAATCTACGCCAAATGACGATCCATCGGGCTCCCTCCCAATGACATAAGAGGCACCAGCTGCCTACACCCCTACACCAACTCCCCCTGCACCGTCTCTCACACCATCTGTGGATTTTCAATTAGAAGATGAGTCATCGACTACCACTTTAAAATCCTCAGCAGTGGGGCAGCGACATGCCCCTTGTAGTTCATCATGGGAATACTGGAGTGTCACTATCATAGGTACAAATTGTAATTAAATTAATTTAATGAATTTTATTTATACTAATTGCTTTCACATTGAAGATGAAAAAAATGAAACCATGGAGAAAAAAAGTAAAATTTCAGATGTTCAGAATATGACTGGCGAGAAGATAGTATTGCCATTTGATTTTTATAGAGTCCCTACAGATGATATCGTGGGGTTACTTGGCCAGATTCTAGGCTAGCTGGCAGCGGATCTCATTTCCCTTCCTATTTATTATGATAATTTGATACATATGCCTCCAAGATGGAAAAATTATTTTTTTGTTCTTAAATAAAGGTAAATTTATTACATTATGGTTTAATTGAATTTCATGTTCTTAATATGTTCAAAATGAATTTCTGTATACAGATGTTCTTCCACTTTACAGTTGCTGATGTGATAGCACAGAAGTGGACGTTGAAAAATCTAGGTATGAAATGGAATGATTTCAAATGGATATTGTGGTGCGATTTCAACGATACATCATTGACCATGCAACAAATGTATGAGATGCTACCCAGTGGGGTACCGAAAGAATAGGGTTAAGTTTTTGTTGACAGACATCATGATGAGAATCAGATGGTATTGAAATATATATTATTATATTGTCCTCATTTTACATTTATACATGTATATGAAGCAGAAATGAAATTGAATACATTAATATTAAATTGAATTTTATTTATTTCAGGATCTCCTAATACAGAATGCATCAAACCGGTATATGCAAGTCATCCCTCACACTACGGGCTCAAAAAGCTTTTCTAGAAGCTGAACGACAATGGTAATATTTTAATTAGTTTAAATATTTATAAGAAAATATTATCTATTTAATATATTCAATTTTTTATTTATCATTGATTAATATAGTCACAGAGTTTATAGAATGAAGCATCCCAAACTGAAATGTGGTTGGATGTTCACAAGAAATCATATGGAAGTTTTGTTAATGAGCCTGCTAAAGAAGTTGGGGTATGAAGTAACTTATTTAATAACTTATTATAAGTTATTACTTTGTTAATATAAATTGATATTTTATTTATAGGTAAAAATTACAGAACTATGGTATTCCAATCCTATGCAGTCCTACTCAGTCTCCCAGGATGAACTGGTTTCTAATGTCCTTGGGAAAGAGAATCCTGGTAGACTGTGTGGGGTGGGTTTGGGACCCGGACCATCTAAGGATTTTAGTAGGCCACTGGGGATGGAACCTGAATATACTCTTGGATTTAGTCAGCTCATACCTTGAGATGCTATGAAATATATTGCTTCTCTACGAAACACAATTCACCAGTAGGGGGATCTGATATCTGCTTTGCAGAAAGAGTTGGCTGAAATACTTCAGCAGATGAGAATATATGCCCCCAGTGGCAGTGCATCGACTAGAGGTATGCAAGTAAATAAAAAAATCCAAATAATTTCGTTTACTAAGTTTCATTGGTTTTTAGTTTTAATATTAATATGCAACCATATTTAATTTTCAATATAATATTCTTATAGGTGATAGAAAAAAGTTGAGATGAAGGTGGAGAGGGTGAAGATACATAATCGGATCGTGAGTAGTTGTATTGTCGATGTGTTGAAAAAATATGGGAACAATTGGTTTTTAAATGTAACATTTGTGGCACATAGTTTCCACCAAACAATTTCATGTCATAATATTTCCTTGATTAATCATGTTTCCTTTTATGTATTTTATTGATTTATGATGTTTCATTTTAGGTCTTGATTTCTCAAGTGTGGTATACATCATTCCATTTAGGTATGTGTTTGAATTTGTAGTCGAGATTTTTGGATGACTAGGATTTAAACACATTATTGATGTGTTGAAAAATATGGGTCATTTCATAGTGATCAAGGGGATAGTGTTGTGGACACTTTAGTTAGGCCCTTGTAATTTGTCTTACTAGGCATCCCTTGTGATTGGTAATTGACCTGCATGATAGGTTTCGTGTTTTTAATGTGTATAGGTATGACCTGTGGGTCATGCTAGTTTTGTGGGTATGAACTATGGACCTAGGATGACTGGTAGTGTTGTGTACCTATATATTTTGTTAATCATTTTGGTTAATGATATTTTTAAGGGTGGTTATTTTTTGTTTTATGTGTTACCCTCTCGGGGAAAGCTAAGATGGGATGTGGAATGTTGTATGGGATGAGACCTCACCCTATGTGAGAGCATGGTAGTATGAGATATGGTTTTAGATGGGGTTTTTGATATAATGTAAGAATGAACCTTTAGTGGAGGTTAGAGCTGTGATATGTAATACATTACTTCTTCTATAGACCCATCCTATGTGGGAAGGTAGAGGTTTGGGATTTAGTTTGAGATATTGTATGAGACCATAAACTGAGTGTGAAAATATTAGTACGAGACATGATGTGAGATCATGATTTTTTATGAGAATGTCCCCTAAGTGAGAGGGTAGAGGTTGAGACTCAGTTATGGGACCCTACACTAAGTTATAGGGTACCCGTTTGGGTTTGTATAGTGGGATTCCTTCTCTTTCAATATTGGATGATCACTGTGAGGTCTAGAACATTGTGTTTTAGTTAGCACACAATAACCAAAAGTGATTGTATTCGTGCAATATATTGATGAATAATTTATATTATAATACATGTATGCTGTTTATAGGATGGTGATATGAGGTTCACTAGGTGATACCCAACGGTTTTTTACGCTCCCTCCCTATATGGTAACATCGACACACATGTAGATATAATTTTTTATTTTGAAGTGATATATATTATTGGGGATATAGAAGGATCATCTAGAATTATGTTTGGAGAGTAGTCAAATAATGGACCTATGTTTTATAGTTGATTCTATCATATATATTTTTTCAATTTATTCTATACTGATTTCCTAGGTTGATGCTTCTTATTGTATGTTGGTATGTACAATATGGTTCATTTTTATATAGCATGTCAATGTTTACTTATTTTTTTCAATATATTCTATATTGATTTCCTAGGATGATTTTTCTTGTTGTTTTTTCTATGTACGACATGGTATTTCTAGTTCTATTAGTTTTTAAGGGCAGTGGTGTAGTGAATGCAATTTTTTTCTGGTCATCTTTTAGCGGCGGTTTTAACCGCCCCGAAATGTACATTATAGGTGGTTTAAACCACCCCTAAATGGTGAAAACCGCAACTAAATGTAAATTTTTTTACGTTTCGCGGTGGTTTTAACCGCCTCTACATAGTCACATCGTAGCTGCCTCATTCAGTGGCAGTTTTACTGCCGCTGTATTTGAGTTTAATCGTGGTGGTTATAACCGCCATGAATAAAGTGTTATCAAGGGCTCATAAAAACCCACCACTAAACTCAGTAAAACCGCTGTGAAATGAGGCAGCTATGACGCTTTCCATAAAATTCCGTGAAATGGAAATAACTGCCGCTAATAGATCAGTGATGTCGTATTAGGTAGCGGTTTACAGAAACCATAGCCAAACCATGTAGTGACGGTTTAAACCACCACCACACGCAAAAATAACCGCTGCTAAATGGTGTTTCTCTTGTAGTGTATGCTTTGCATGTTGTGAAAATGCTATAATTTCATTTGAGGAAGTGCGGACAACCGCCCCCTCAAGTGATTCGACTTGTTCATGCCAAACATGGAATTTATAAATAATGTAATTAATGAACTTATGTTACCTGTATAACATATATATTATACTGGAATTATAATATATCTTTGTCTAATTTATTTTTAAAATCCATTAATATATCAAAAAATTCAAAGTAGCTTTCATGCGTACGTACGACATACCGTCTCCATGAATGGTACATTTCATTTCTTATCTAAAAACATTATGGAATATTATTAAATACATATATATTGGATATATATGATATTTATATCATGAACACCATTCCAGAGATGATGTACATATAACTACATGTACAATTATCTTCAAACAAGTTCATTGTTGACTCATGTATCGAACATCAACAAAATGTATAATATAAACTCAGATAATTAACTAATTATTAAAACATGATATTATGTGATATGAATTAAATAATAATCATTAATGGAATTCCTTATGAAATTATAAATTGACAAAACTTTATTATTCAGGAATATAATGAAACAAACAATGAAAGTCGGACTTGAGGTAAGGGGATTTCTTATCTCACTTTTAATTCCGTGAGATTTCCATTGTAGGCCAATTATTTATTGCATTTGGTGTATTGTGTACTTCCATTTGATATATATTATCATGATTCTATTTATATTCATGGTATTATGTGATTCATTTGGTTCATATTATATTTTGGTCATACGTCTTGATTGATTACAACGAGGTAGGGGGTTTTTATCTCACTTTTTATTCCCGTGAGATTCATGCTATATTTGCCTCTATATCCTTTGAGTGGTGTATGTAATACCCATTATTCTACTCTTTGAGTAATATAAATCCATTTATGGGTATTTACATCAATATTTTATGGTCTTTCTTTCATGGGGTGTATGTTTCGTAGGTTACCAAATCTGTAAGGGAACCTTTCACCCTCTTCTATTTAAAAGGATTCTTTTTGTTATGTATTTTAATTCACATATTCTTATGTTGAGATATGTTCTTATATATCTTTATTTCTGTAAATCTTATGTCCAAGTAATAAGATACCATTTTTATCTCTCATCAACTCATTTCCATAATTTTAAAGTGACGTCGTTAGGCTGTCAAATTTCTATAAGGGAACTTCTTAACCCAATTTCAATTCATTGGGTTAAACCACTAATTATTGATTATGTCATAAAATGAATATGTGTGGATGAACTATGATTTTTCTACAAATAATATCCACTTATATTGGGTGTATTTATATTTTTGATGCATAATTATGTGATTTATTTTTCATTAATCTATGGAGAGCATCTTTTTGAGGGACTTCGTCTCAGTCTCCTTTCGTTGAGGGATACTACAATGTATATACGACCTTCTTTTGTTATTTATATAATAAACCCTTTTGACTTTTAATTTCATTAAAAAGGAATATTTTTACATGAATAATTTTACTAAATGACAAAAGGAATGTTTTTTTTCTTACGTATACGGCGACAACGAATTCTTCGCCAACGTGACCATTATTTGAGTTTCACCTTCCTCTACAAGCCTTAAAATTTTTTAATTGAATAACAAATAACATGTTTTACGTTTCTTTTATTTTTTTATTGAAAAATGTTTCTATAATTTTTTTATTATATCAATGTGTTTTATTGATATCTTGTGATTGAAATGTGGAAATGTTATGTTTCCTTTATGCATGTTTTATGTGATACGATTACGTTATGGTTCATGGGAATTGTTTATGAAGTCGGGTGGTTCTGTGATAAACAAAGAGCGGGTGAGCCCGAGATATCTCTCCAATGCATTTGGTAACATGAAGGAGTTAAACGCTAAGGTTTCTCAGAAGAGATTTAGGGAATATACTGTGATGGATATTCCAAACGTAACCATGAGGGTTACTACCTATGTAAAAATGTTATGAATTCCTCAAGTTACCGTAATTTCTTATTATTTCTATTATTTATTCATAAATCTTATGATTTCATGAGGTATGTTAAAGTGATTTTTTATGAGTAATGTATGATTTCATTTATTCTTTTTTATACATGGAATAAGGTTTTCTATTTGTATTTTTAAATCCCTTACTGAACTTTTAATGCTCATCCCAAGTTTTTGAAATGTTTTCCACATGAATTAAAGTGGAATATGATCAAGGATGGGATCAAGGAAATGTCATGATGTCTAAAACATGGTACTAGACATGACTCTTTTTTCATGTGTTTTTTTTGTGAAAAAAATGGAAACTGAGTAGATGTGTCTACTTTTTAATCATTGAGATGTAATAGTTATGTCCTAATTCACTAAAACACTAAACCTGAAAAGATCCTCAATGTGAATTTTTCATTTTATTCATAATTATGTAATGTTTTAAGGTAGGGTCATTACTGTTGGTATCAATGGTTGGTTTAGATAACTTTAGTTGTTAGGGTATTCATTAATCTTAAGTGACATTACAATAATGGTTAGGATTTCAGAAGAGTCATAGTTTTTTTAGATAATGTGAATGAGTTTAAGATAACATGAATAATTATATCATAGTATTATATGATTATTTTACTAATATACTCACACTCACCTTTTTGGTTTTAGAAAATGTATGGTTCTAGCATGCACCAAATTAATAGTGGATGTGAAGAAAATTGTGATGGGTTTCTGAACAAGAAACTGAATGATATGGGAGATACAATGATAACTCTTGTGGTTATTCTCAACCAACTATCTAGAGTCATGATTTACCACATGAAGAATAGTTATTTTTATAAGGGATCACATATGAATGAAACAAATCCCTATGTATGTTCATGTAATAATTATAAAGGTACATGTTTTCAAAACCATATGTGTCAACGATGTGGAATGAAACACCTAGGAAAATGTTTCAATGGGACAAAAAGATGCTATAGATGTGGAAATGAAGGCCATAAAGTATGAACCTGCCATGGAAAAAGGAAGCATCTAGTTGACTCTAGGAAAGGGAATGAAGTCCTTTCCGAGGGATCAATTGAATGTCTTAAATGTGGTTTTCATGGTCATTATTCAAACACATGTTTTAAAAAGATGTTTTGGGAGTGGGATCACTAGGATCGTACAAATATTTGTTTACCAATACCTATTTCCATTCTTATTGAGGATGAAGAAACTGACAATGACCAATGAAAGGTATGTAATATTTCATAACATATGTTTTCCTATTATTGAAATATTAGGATATGATTTATAATTTTGTTTGTAGGAAAGAAGTATTTCAGAATAAGTTGGAATTCAATGGTTAATGGATCATGATGAATTTTGAATTTGTAACAAGTCAAGAAATATGAAATTCAAGAGTTATTGTAGATTTTAGGAAGGTGAAATTCATAAAACTATTAAGGCTCTTTTTATGATGAAATTACAATAGAAATTTTTTATAGTCTGTGTAACCCTGATATTGGATATAAGAAAATTTTATTCATGGAATAATTATCTTTTCTTTTGGGGAAATAATTATAAATAACCATTTTGGTTTATATGATCCTTGAATTTGAGGTAATTACTATTTAATACATTTTGGGATGCAAAACGAAAGTTACTAGATAGCAGTTGTGGTTAAAATATTTTATGGTTATTTTTGAGGAATTTATCTCTTCATGGTAACATAATAAAATTATATTGTTTTTGAAAAGGGAAAACATGCCAACTGTGTGACAACCCATCGCATAGGAGAAAGCTGCGAGAATCGAACCCACAAACAAAGTGTGACTGGTATTTATCACCTACCACTAGACTACGTGAATTCCCTGGTTAGTATGACTAATTCATTTTAGTTATATGATCTTATGAATCAGTAATAAGTTTATTGTGGGAAATGATTAACCTATCATGGAGGATATGTGATTAGGTTAGTTACTTTGTAGTATGAGACTTTAAGAGTAACTGATGTTATTTGGAGATAAATATTAAGATTTACATCGGAAGACTATATGATTAAATCCTTCGGAGATTTGGGTTTCAATCGTAGTTTGGATTACTTGGAAGAATTTTATGGATAGTTGTTTATTGAATGGTCTTTGTTGAACTTTGGGTATTGTTGGAAAATTTTTGGAGATTAAGAGTAGCTTTTCATTTTATAAAGGATTATCATTTTAGGGATTATCTGATCTTGTACTAATCATTTTGGTATTGGTTATGGTCTAAAGACATGGGAAATATATAGTTCACCTTTTGTGGATTAGTTGATTCTTAAGAAGTTGATTATAGCGCTCTTAATGTTAACAAGTCATCCTAAATACTAATCTTTTGGAGAAAATATTATTTTGTGTAAGAAATCTAGTAAGAGATGAAAGTCTACATGAAAAGTAAGTATGTTTCTTTATGATTTAGTCAAGATCATAAATAAATTTATCAAAGAAATGTAACTTAAAACAAAAAAGATGTCTGTTAACTTTTCCTACGGGGGAATAAAATATCGTTTAACCCATCACAAGTTTGTGATTTTCTTGTGGTTAACTTTCTCCTATACATATTTTCTATCACTCTCCATTAGAACATTATGGTGTTTTTTCTCCTCCATATCCATTTTTTAATCGAATCCTAGTATCTGTTGTCTCGGGTGACCGTTGTACTTCTTTTTATTTCTTTTAAAGTTATAATTTTATTTACTCCTTTTCTAATGTGAGGATTTCAATAATGTTTTTGAGCCCAATTTTAAAATTGTGAGGACGCAGTTTCCAAAAGGGGGGAAGGATGTAACATCCCAAGTAAATAAAGACTATGAATTGTTCATATTTATTAATATTTGTGAATAAAATATTAATATTACTTTAAAGGGGATGCTATGTTCGATGGCGTACCCAATATGCAACAACAAGTTTCTCTGAAATCTTATGTTGCACACTTATAATATAATAATATTTTTTTAAATGGTAGTTAATGCCTACCCATTTTAATGGTGGGAATGAACAAAACTAACTACAAAATGATTATATATGTTTGTTAAATATTTTAACAATTACCCCATAAATAGTAGAGGCTTAAAATGTGAATGAATCGAATTTTAAGTATAATTATTCTAATATTCTTTAAAAGGCCGATTAACCGCCTTTTGATGCCGAACCTTTTTTTAAAACTACTTTTTGTCAATTTTATATGTTATATTTGACAAAATAAAATCCATCATTAAAATCAGGACATCAAAATTTACTTTGTTCAAATTTTTGTTATTTTTTCCGATAAAGTTCATTTTTTAATAAATAGTGAATATACGTATTTTAATTCAAAACCTCCTTTTAATCTAATTTATTAATATTGGTAGATTATCATTTTAATAGGTTTTAAAGTGTATTTAAAATATATTTTTACAATTTATTTCAATGATGGTCATTAGAATTAATTTCAATTTGAAATTGGACATAAACAAGTGTCAATCTTTTGATATATATTGTTTCTTAAAAACACGCTATTTGTTTTGACAGCGGGAATTAATTATAAAATTAATTTATGAAACTAATATTTTTCGAATTTGGTAAAATTTAAATCATTTTTGAATATTTAATATCAAATTTATGTTTGAATTTTTTTTGGTATTTTTCTGACAAATTGTCATTTTTAATGAGTACTGAAAAATACAGTATTTTACCTCAAAGCTATTTTTTAATCTAATTTAATTATATAGTTAGATTGTCCTTTTAATAGATTTTAAAGTGTAATTTATTTTTTTTATCACTTAATAATGTTTTTTCATTTTAAGTACTTTCACTTTTCAATTAGATGTAAAAATAAGTCAATATTTTGATAAAGATTACTTCTTAAAAACCCGTCATTGGTTGTGACAATGAGAATTATTTTTTAAATTACTTTTTGAAATTTTTCTGTTTGGAATTTGGTAAAATGGATTCCATATTTGGAATCATAAGATCCAAATTATGAAATTAAGACTCTATTTTGGACATTATGAACAGTAACGGTAGTGATTATCTTTAATTAATGTGATTAATTAGTAATCATGTAGTTAAGGGTAATAAAATAATATAATAATAATATAAAATTACACCAACATGTGTCCAAATCCTTTTTTCTAAGTCATGGACTACCATGGGAAGCGTATTACCAAACTTGAGGGTCCATGGACTCACATGGGTGTAATATTGACATTATTGACATTATATTTTTAAAAGAAAAGAAATATAACAAAGGTTTGTATATCCTAAGTAAAAGAATTTTAATTTGGTTTCCATAAAGGATATATTAGACTATAAATAGCCATTGGAAATCTATAAAGAGTTCCTAGATCATTAGATTTTTTTATAATTTTTATGCATTAAATAAATAAATTTATTTATGACACCATGATGATGCAGTGATTACTTCATTAATGAACGATTTAAATAAAATGAAACAATAAGGTAAAATCTAAGAAATAAACATGTATAAAACCTATTGTATGGGTCTATTTAGAACCCTTATAATCGTATCCTCAAAATAAATCATTGTGGGACCAATAAAATCTGAAAATCATTTTATAATAAAGTAACATTTCATGACTTTCCAAAATTGACCCTCATCCCTCTTATAAAAGGCCTGCAACTCTACCCCTTACCCACACCTCTCAATCCCTTGGCTCATCCAAAATATTCTCAAATTATCTCTCCACATCCTTCTCTTACACCTAGAAGCCACACCTTGGATAGAAGTCTTTTCAAGGAAGCCTTTGGCTCAAATAAAAAAGAGTTTCCCGATTTAGAGGTAATGTCTTCACTCGAGTTTCATTATTTTATTTTCCTTATTTACTCACCACTATCATCTTATTATTTGATCGCATAATAACACAAGTATCCTAAATATACTAGGATTTTTTTATAATGATTCTACCTACACTTACACACACCCCTATCTAATGGTTAAAGAACATACTATTTCTGTGGGTGGCGAATTACTGCCTCACAAAACGATGATTGTTCAATATTCTTTTAAAACCTCTCATGGTAGCCATTATGATGGAAATATATTTATATATGATATATATTATATTTATTTCCTCTCTATACTTCTGTATTTTATATTGAAAACATACCTTTATGCATTGCATGTTTTTAAAATGCGATAATTTAATATGAGGAAGTGCGGACAACCGCCACCTCAAGTGATGTGACTCGTTCCTTCCAAACAAGGAATTTATAAAGAATTTAATTAATGAACTTATGTTACCTATATAACATATATATTATACTGTAATTATAATATATCTATGTCTATTTTATTTTTAAAATCCATTAATATGAAAAAAATGAAAGTAGTGATTAAGCGTACGTACAACTTACCGTCTCCATGAACGGTACATTTCATTTATCATCTCCAAACATTATGGAATGTTATTAAATACATATATACTGGATTTATATGATATTTAAATCATGAACACCATTCCGGAGATGATGTACTAATAACTACATGGACAATTCTCTTCAAACAAGTTCATTGTTGACTCATATACCTAACATCGACAAAAAATATGATATGAACTCACCTAATAAACTAATTATTATAACATGATAATATGTGATATGAATTGAATAAAAATAATTAAATGAATTATTTAAGAAATTAAAAATTCACCAATGTTTATTATTCATGAATATAAGGAAATGAACAAGACAAGTTGGATTTGAGGTAAGGGGATTTCTTATCTCACTTTTAATTCCGTGATATTTCCATAGTTCACCAATTATTTATTTCATGTGGTGTATTGTGTACTAAATTTATATATATATTATCATGAATCTATTTATATTCATGGTATTATGTGATTCATTTGGTTCTTATTATCTTTTGGTCATACAACTTGATTGATTTCAACGAGGTAAGGGGGTTTTATCTCACTTTTTATTCCCGTGAGATTCATGAAATATTTGCCTCTATCTCCCTTGAGTGGAGTATGTACTTCACATTATTCTACTCTTTGAGTAATATACATCCATTTATGGGTATTTACTTCAACATTGTATGGTCCATCTTCAATGGAGTGTATGTTTCATAGGTTACCAAATCAGTAAGGGAACCATTCACCCTCTTCTTTTTAAAAGGATTATTTTTATGTCTTTTAATTCAAATACTCTTATGTTGGGATATATTCTTCTATATACTTATTTCTGTAAATATTATTTCCATTTGGTGATATAACCTTTTTATCTCTCATCAACTCATTTTCTGAAATTTAATGTGACGTCGTTAGGATGTTGAATTTCTGTAAGTGGAATTCTTAACCCAATTTAAATTCTTTGGTTTAAACCTCTACTTCTTGATTATGTCTTACTATGAATATATGGGGATGACCTATAATAGTTTTACACAAAATATACACTTATATTGGGTGTATTTATATTTGTCACTCATAATTATGTAATTGATTTATCCTTAATCTAAGGATACCGTCTTTGTAAGGGACTTCATCTCAATCTTCTTTTGTTGAGGCACACTTCAATGTATATGCGACCATATTTTATTAGATGTATAATAAACCCTTTTTAATTTTAATTTCTTTCAAAAGTAATCTATTTACATGATTCATTTTACGAAATGATAAAAGGAATGTTTTTTTTGTCTTACGTATGCGGCGACAATGACTTCTCCACCGTCATGACCATTATTTGAGTTTTGAATTCCTCTATAAGGCATAACTTTTTTAAATGAAAAATAAATACCATGTTTTAATTTTTTTTATTTTGGTATTAAAAATGGTTTTGATAATATTTTGATTATATAAATGTGTTTTATTGATATCTTCTGATTGAAATATGGAAATGTTATGTTTTCTTTATGCATGTTTTATGTGATAAGATTATGTTATGGTTCTTGGGCATTGTTTTTGAAGTCGGGTGGTTCTGTGATAAACTAAAGGTGGGTGAGCCCGAGATATCTCTCCAACGCATTTGGTAATGTGAAGGAGTTAAACTCTAAGGTTTCTCTAAAGAGATTTTGGGAATATACTGTGATGGGTATTCCAAATGTAAGCATCAGGGTTACTCCCTATATAAGAATGTTATGAATGCCTCAAGTTACCTTTATGTATTATAATTTATACGAGTTTTTAAAAAATATTATGATTTCATGAGGTATGTTAAAGTGAATATGTTTTATGAGTAATGTATGATTTCATTTATTCTTATGTATAAATGGACTAATGTTTTCTTTCCTTATGTTTTATCCCTTACTGAGCTTTTTATGCTCATCCAATGTTTTTGAAATGATTTCCACATGACATAAAGTGTAATATGGTCAAGGATGGGATCAAGGAAATGGCATGCTATCTAAAACATTGAACTATACATGACTATTTCATTCAATTGTTTTTTGGTGAAAAAAAATTGAAATTGAGTAGATGTGTCTACATTGTAATCATTGAGATGTAATAGTAATGTCCAAATTCTGTAAAACAATAAACTTGAAAAGATCATCAATTTGTATTTTTCATTTAATTCATGATTATTTATTGTTTTAAGGCCGGGCCCTTATAGTTGGTATCAAAGTTCGGTTTAGATAACTTTAGAGGTTAGGGTATTCTATAAGCTTAAGTGACATTACTATAATTGTTAGGATTTCAGAAAGAGTCATTATTATTTTTTGATAAAGTGAATGAGTTTATGATAACATGAATAATTATATCTTAATATTATATGATTATTTTATTGATATACTCACACTAACCTTTTTGGTTTTAGTATATGGATGGATCTCACAGGAACCAAATTAACATTGGATGTGATGAAAACTGTGACTATTTTCTGAACGAGAAACTGAATGATATGGGAGAAGTAGTGAGAACTCTTGTTTTTATTCTCAACCAACTATCTGGAGTCATGATTGACCACCTGGACCTTATTTATTTTTATAAGGCATCATATATGCAAGAAACAAATCCCTATGCATGTTTAGGCAATAATCATAAAGGTAGGTGTTTTCAAAAACATATGTGTCAATAATGAGGAAAGAGACACCTAGGAAATATTTCAAAGGCATAGAAATATGCTATAGATGTATAAATGAATGTCAAAAAGCAAGAACCTGCCATGGAAAAAGGAAGCATCTAGTTGACTCTAGGAAAGGGAACGAAGTCCTTTTTTAGGGATCAATTGAATGTTTTTAATGTGGTTTTCATGGTCATAATGCAAAAACATGTCCTAAAAAGATGTTTTGGGAATGGGATCACCAGGATCGTACAAATATTTGTTTACCAACACCTATTTCCATTCCGATTGAGGATCAAGAAACTGACAAGTACCAATGAAAGGTATGGATTATTTCTTAACATATGTTTTCCTATTATTTAAATCATAGAATATGATTCATAATATAGTTTGTTGGAAAGAAGTATTTCAAAATAAGTTGGAAATGAATGGTTAATATATCATGAAGAATTTTTAATGAGTAAGAAGTCAACATATAAGGGATTTAAGAGTTATTGTAGACTTTACGATGGAGAAATTATTAAAAGTATTAAGGCTCTTTTGATGATGATATTATATTAAAATACTTTTTATATTATGTGTAACCCTTCTTTTTGATATATGAATTTTTTATTCAAGGAATAATTAAATTTTCTTTTGGGGATATATTTATAAGGAACCATTTTGGTTTATATGATCCTTGAATTTGAGGTAATTACCATTTAATACATTTTGGGATGCAAAACAAAAGTTATTAGATAACCATTGTGGTTATAATACGTTATGGTTATTTTTGATGAATTTATCTCTTCATGGTAATGTAATAAATTTTTTAGTTTTTGAAAAGGGACAACACACAAACCGTGTGACAACCCATCGTGTCGGATGAAGCTGCGGGAATCGAACCCACAACTAAAGTGCGACAACTATTTATCTCCTACCGCTGAACTGCTTGATGTCCCTGGTTATTATAACTAAATATTTTTAGTTATATGATATTATGAATCAGGAATAATTTGATTTTTCGAAATGACTAACCTATATTGGAGGTTATGTGATTAGGATAATTAATTTTCAGTATGAGAATTTAAGAGTAACTGATGTATTTTGGAGATAAAGGTTAAGATTTACCATGGAAGACTATGTTGTTATATCCTTCAGAGATTTGGATTTAAATCTTAGTTTGTATTAATTTGAATAATTTTGTGGATAGGAGTTTATTGAATGGCCTTTGTGGAACATTGGGTATTTGTAGACAATTTTTGGAGATTATGAGTAGCTTTTATTTTTATAAAGGATTAACCTTTTGGGGATTATCTGATCTTGTACTAACCATTTTGGTTTTGGTTAAGGTCTAAAGACATGGGAAATATATAGTTCATCTTTTTTGGATTAGGTGATTCTCACGAAGTTGATTATAGCACTCTAAATGTGAACAAGTCATCCTAAATACTCATCTTTTGTAGAAAACATGAGTTTCTGTAAGAAATATAATAAGAGATGAAAGTCTACATGACAAGTAAGTATGTTTCCTTATGATTTAGTTAAGCTCATAAATAAATTCCTCAATGATATGTAACTTAAAACAAAAAAATTTCTATTAACTTTTCCAACAGGGGAATCAAATACCGTTTAACCCATCAAAAGTTTGTGATTTACTGGTGGTTAACTTTCTCCTATACATGTTTTCTGTCACTCTCCTTTAGAATATGATGGTTTTTTTCTTCTCCACATACATGTTTTCATGGAATCGTAGTATCTCTTAAGTCATGTGACCACTGTACTTGTTTTTATTTCTTTTAAAGTGATACTTTTATTTACTCCTTTTATGATATGGGGCTTTCAATAATGTTTTCGAGCCCAATTTTAAAATTGTGAGGACACAATTACCAAAAGGGGGGGAGGATGTAACATCCCAGGTAAATAAAGAATATGACATTTTCATATTTATTAATATATTTGAATAAAATTTTAATAGTACTTTAAAGGAGATTCTATGTTCGATGGCGTGCCCCATATGCAAAAACGGGTTTCTTTGAAATCTTACGGTGCACACTAATAATATAATACTATTATTTTAAATGGTAGTTAACACCTATCCATTGTAATGGATGGAATTAATAGAACTAACTAAAAAATGATTATATATATTTTTTCAATATTTTAAAAATTACCCAATAAATTATAGAGGCTTAAAATGCGAATGAATCCAAATTTAAGCATAAATATTCTAATATTGTTTAAAAGGTCGATTAAACCCCTTTTGATGGTGAACCTTTTTTTAAAAATACTTTTTGTCAATTTTATATGTTATACTTGACAATGTAAAATCCTTCTTTATAATCAGAACATCAAAATTTACTTTGTGTAATTTTTTGTTATTTTTCCGATAATGTTCATTTTTAATGAATATTGAAAATGTTGTATTTTAATTCAAACCCTTAATTTAATATATTTTATTTATATAGTTAGAGTATCTTTTTAATTGGGTTTAAAGTGTAGTTAAAATATATTGTTACCATTAAATTCAATGGTGGTCATTGGAATTAATATCACTTTGAAATTGGACATGAACAAGTGTCAATCATTTGATAGACATTGTTTCTTAAAAACACGCTATTTGTTTTGACAGTGGGAATTAATTATAAAATTAAGTAATTCAACATCTATGTTTTTAATTTTGTAAAATGGAAAACATTTTTTAATTTCGAATATCAAATTTACATTGGACAAATTTTTGGTATTCTTTTGACAAATGTTCATTTTTAATGAATAGTAAAAAATACTAAATTTTACTTCAAAACTGATTTATCATCTAATTTAACTATATAGTTAGATTGTACTTTTAATTTGTTTTCAAGTGTAATTGAATTATTTTTTTATCACTTAATAAAATGTTGTTCATTGGAAGTAATTTCACTTTTAAATTGGATGTAAAAACAAGTCAATCTTTTAAAACAATTTACTTCTTAAAAATCCGTCTTTGGTTGGGACAATGAGAAATATTTTTTAAATTAATTACAAAATTTTCTGTTTTTGTAATTTGGTAAAATGCATTCCATATTTGGAATAAGAAGGTCCAAATTATGTAACTAATACTCTTTTGTTTTTGGACATTATGAATATTAACGACGGTAATTATCTTTAATTATCGTGACTAATTAGTAATCGGGTAGTTAAGGGTAATAAACTAATATCATAATAATATAAAATGACCCCAACAGGTGTCTAAATCCTATTTTTTGAGTCATTTTCGACTCTAGGATGATTTTTACCAAACTTGTGGGCCCATGGAGTCACATGGGAGTAATAGTGAAATTTATGACATTATTATTTTAAAAGAAGAGAAATATAACAATGGTTTGTATATCCTAATTAAAACAATTTTAATTTGGTTTACATAAATGATCTATTAAGACAAAAATTGTCATGGAAAATCTAAAAATAGTTCCAACATCATGGTATTTTTTTATAATTTGTAAACATTAAATAAATAAATTTATTTATGACACAATGATGATAGAGTGATTACCTCATTAAGTAACGATTTAAATAATATGAATAGATAAGGTAAAATATAAGACTTACACTTGTATAAAACCGATTTTATGGGTGTATTTCGAACCCTTATCACCTTATCCTCAAAATATATCATTTTGGAACCTTTAAAATCCGAAAATCATTTTATAATAAAGTAACATTTCAAGACATTCCAAAACTGACCGTCCTCCCTCTTAAAAAAGGCCACCACCTCTACCCCCTTACCCCCACCTATCAAGCCCTTGGATCGTCTAACATCTAATCACATTGTCTCTCCACATCCCTATATTACACCTAGAAGCCTCACTTTGGGCAGAATGCTCTCCAAGGAAGCCTTAGGGTCAAATAAAAAAGAGTTACCCGATTTAGAGGTAATGTATTCCCTTGAGTTTCATTCTTTTATTTTTCTTCTTAACTCACCACTATTTTATTACTATTTGATTACATAATAAAACCATTATCATCAATATACTAGGATTTTGTTATGATAAGGATTATACCTACACTTACAGACACCCCCATCTAATGGTTAAAGAATATACTGTTTTTGTGGTTAGCGAATAACTGCCTCATGAAACGATGATTGTTCAATCTTCTTTTAACACCTCTCACGGTGTCCATTATGATAGAACTATATTTATATATGATATATATTATATTGTTTCCCCATTTATGCTTTGTTATTTTCTATTTAAATCATACCTTTATGCTTTTCATGTTGTGCAAATGCGATAATTTCATATGAGGAAGTGCGGACAACCGCCCCCTCAAGTGATGTGACTCGCTCATGTCAAACACGGAATTTATAAAGAATGAAATTAATGAAATTAGTGAAATTATTTTACCTATATAACATATATATTATACTGTAATTATAATATATCTTTGTCAAATTTATTTTTAATGTCCATTAATATGACAATAAAATGAAAGTAGCGTTAATGTGTACGTACGACTTACCGTCTCCATGAACGGTATATTTCATTTCTTATCTCCAATCATTATTGAATATTATTAAATACATATATACTATATATATAAAATATTTAAATCTTTAAAACCATCCCGGAGATTATGTACTTATTACTACATGGACATTTCTCTTCAAACAAGTTCATTGTTGACTTATGTACCAAACATCGCCAAAACGTATGATATGAACTCACATAAATAACTAATTATTATAACATGATAATATGTGATATGAATTGAATGATAAAATTTAAAGTATGTCCTTATGTAGTGATAAATTTACCAATATTAATTATTGAGGAATATAAAGAAACGGACAAGACAAGTCAGACTTGAGGTAAGGGGATTTCTTATCCCACTTTCAGTTCCATGAGATTTCTATTGTTGATCAATTATTTATTGCATGTGGTGTATTGTGTACTGACATTTGAAATATATTATCATGATTATATTTATATTCATGGTATTCTATGATTCATTTCGTTCTTATTATATTTTGTTCATATGACTTAATTGATTACAACGAAGTAAGAGGTTTTTATCTCACTTTTTATTCCTGTGACATTCATGCTATATTTGCCTCTATCTCCTTTGAGTGGTGTATTTACTGCCCATTATTATACTATTTGAGTAATATAAATCCATTTATGGGTATTTACATCAACATTATATGGTCCTTCTTTCATGTGGTGTATGTTTCGTAGGTTACCAAGTCGGTAAGGGAACCTTTCACCCTGTTCTTTTTAAAAGGCTTCTTTTTGTTATGTCTTGTAATTAACAACTTATTATGTTGGGATATGTTATTCTATATACTTATTGTGGTAAATATTATTTCTAGGTGATGAGATACCATTTTTATCTCTCATCAACTCATTTTATGAATTTTTAAGTTACGCCGTTAGGCTGTCGAATTTCTGTAAGGGAACTTCTTAAATCAGTTTCAATTCTTTAGGTTAAACCTCTAATTCTTGGTTATGTCTTACTATGAATATGTGTGGATGTCCTATGGTTGTTTTACACATAATATCCACTTATATTGGGTGTATTTATATTTGTCACTTATAATTAAGTAATTGATTTATCCTTAATCTAAGGATACTGTCATTATAAGGGACTTCGTCTCAATATCCTTTTTTTGAGGAAGACTTCAATGTATATACGACCTTCTTTTATTTGTTTTATAATAAACCCTTTTGACTTTTAATTTCATTTAAAAGGAATCTATTTACATGAATCGTTTTACTAAATGACAAAAGGAATGTTTTTTTGTCTTATGTATGCAGCGACAATGACTTCTCCTCTGTCCTTACCATTACTTGGGTTTCGACATCATCTACAAGCCATAACTTTATTTAACTACAAAATAAATAACATGTTTTACTTTTCATTTAATTTGGTATTGAAAATGGTTTTGATATTGTTTTTATTAAATCAATTTGTTGTATTGATATCTTGTGATTGAAATGTGGAAATGTTATGTTTCCTTTATGCATTTTTTATGTGATATGATTATGTTTTGGTTCTCGGTAATTCTTTATGACGTTGGGAGGTTCCGTGATAAACTAAGGGCAGGTGAGCCTGAGATAGATCTCCAATGCATTGGGTAATGCGAAGGAGGTAAATTCTAAGGTTTCTTCGAAGAGATTTTGGGAATATACTACGAGGGGTATTCCAAACGTAACCATGAGGGTTACTCCCTACGTAAGAATGTTATGAATTCCTCATGTTACCTTTATGTCCTATGATTTTTATGAGTTATTCATAAATTTTATGATTTCATGAGTTATTTTAATGTGATTATATTTTATGAGTAAATTATGATTTCATTGATTCTTATGTATACATGGAATAATTTTTTCTTTCCGTATTTTTATATCCCTTACTGAGCTTTGTATGCTCATCCCATGTTTTTGAAATGTTTTACATAGGACATAAAGTGGAATAGGGTCATGGATGGGATCAAGTAAATTTAATGCTTTCTAAAACATGGAACTAGACATGTCTATTTTGTTCAAGAGTTTTTTATTGTGAAAAAATGGAAACTGAGTTGATTTTTCTACATTGTAATCATTGAGATGTAATTGTTAAGTCATAATTCTCTAAAACTCTAAACCTGAAAAGATCATTAATGTGGATTATTCATTTAATTCATGATTATGTAATGTTTTAAGGCCGGGTCCTTATTCTATTGTTCAATGAAACATTTTATTGGAAGTTGTTTGGTATTTTTACAATATTTTTAATGGTTCTAAAAGGGTACACTATGTTTCATATAAAAATGATCTCCCAAGACAGAAAAACATTTTATATGTTCATTATTTTTCAATATATTGTTTCTTTTAATCTCTGTTTATATCACATGTCTCATGAATATTTATTTTTTTTAATATTTAATTTAGTTTTTTCTTATGTATTGTTTCATAATGGATGATTTAGGTATTGACTAGTGTGAGTTATTTTATAATTCATTCATTTCCTTTGATTATATCTTCATACCCATATGCAATTATTATGTTAATTAGTGAAATTAAATACCTAATTCTTATGTTTACCCTTAATAAGAATTATATCTCACCATTCTTATGTTTTATCTCCTATACGTAATAAATACTAATGTTGAGAAAATTATTTTCATGAGTGGAATTCATATTGATAATAATGATGATGAAATTGTGTAAACATTGAAAAGCTATGGTATGTGGGATAAATTCCTTTTAAAAAACATGAATATTGTTATTTTATGAGTTTTTAGTAATTTTAAATAACAAAATGATAAAAAAACCCCTGTAATGTAAGTGATCCAATTTTTTATTTTTAAATTATATGGTTTAGATAGGAAAAACTTCGGTTTCAATTTTTAGAATAAAATCCTAAAATGTAATGTTTATGATTTTATAATTGGTTCCTAGTGTGCGGGTATTGAAATTATATAAATAATATATCAAAATAATATGTTTCTAAAAAATTTAGTCTTTTAATCATTATATCATTTTTTAAATATTATTATTAACAATACATTTTTATGATCCAAAACCATTACCCAAATATTTAATAATGTGATTAGTAGTAATAATAAAAAATAATCCAAAGGATATGATGTAATATACTTTTATTTTATGAGTTTATTTAAAATCTATGTTTCATCAAAATAGGGTTGTATAATATAGAATATTTAAATCAAGTTAAATAAATATATAATCATAGGGCGTTAAATTATATCACGTATAATGAATTTCTACTATGAAGTTATATCAATCATATACTATTAAATAAGAATAAATATATTTCATGACATCCTTAGGTTCCTATATATATTTATTTTATTATTAATTCAACCAAATAGTTTTTACTAGGTGATTATTCTTATTCCATGCCACATAATCTCTTTGATCTAATGTTGGTAATTGCTTATATTTATATGATAGATCATTCTAAAGTTTTATATCCATTTATTTTAGTATATTTGAAGTATTAGGAATTTAATTCGTTCAAAGAGATATATGCACCAAATTTTTTACCTGAGATATGTTAATTAAAATGGATAAGAGATAATCTATAGCACATATTCAACCAAGAATCTTCTTAAGAGGCAGTATACCTAGGGATATGATTTCCACACTCTCGAAATCTATTTACCATTTCTCATGGTGATATTACTCAAAAAAATATCACCATCTTCGAATTCAATATCGATCCATGGAATCTCTAAAAAACCAGTTTTTCTAACTCAAACCCCCTCTAATGTGATATTGAATGGCTCTAACATTGAATACCATTTCCTCTGATATATCATTTCATAATGGATTTTTCCTGTAATATCATCCAAAGACATTAGAGATATGATCTTCCTTAAATAGAAGAATGTATAAAGATCTATATTAAAATATGAATTACTAATATTGTTATTATATAATTATACAAGAGGAAGGTATTAATCCCAAACAAATTTTTTATCCGGAGTATAAGATCATACCATATACTCTTCGGCCTATATGGTTCTCTCAAACTACACATCTATCTAATGATTATATATTGTACTAAAACACTACTATAGTCAATATATTTATATAAAAATTATTAGAATGTTTTAGTGAACCACAGATCTCAATAATATACATTAGAATGTGGATACCCATAAAACCACACCACTTCTACACTGATTATCACAGAATTGAGATCTGAGGAGAAATAATAGCTCCTAGAAATGAAATGTGGGGACATCCCTATGAATTTAAATATGAAAAAAACTTAATATCCTTTAGGTGTTTTAGAGAGAACTATAAAGATATATATGGTGATGTCTTCATGTATCTATTCTATTATGGGTAATGAATGAAATATCCTTTAATACATCTATCACTCAATCATAACGTGATGGAATACCAAACACCGAGAACAAAAATCTAAAATACATCTTTTTTTGTAATCCCATATAAAATAAACATTAATATATGTTTACATATTCATAATTCTAAGATGAATAGATATTGACAAGTCACGAGATTCTAACAACATCTCCTTTATCATGGCTGGTATTGATGGGACACAAACAATGGTCAATATCCATATCCCTCAATCATAATCAAGATTAAACCATGGAACATTTCTCACTTTATTATACAATTCAATATATTACTTCGGTTCCATTGATATATTTATTGGAATATATGGTGGAACCATCATTTTATCAGTATAATCTTCCTCTCTCTCCATTATGATATCAGTTTCTTTCATTTTAAAATTCATAAGTATTATATATTTTGTGATCCAAATTATTGAAAAGATAATATGATCATTTTTTGTCAGAGCACAATCCACTGTATTATCTCTCACACGGAGGTAATATTTTGATAATAAATAACCTCTAATCAACTAGAACCATCATCACTGTATGATATTAAACTATTTCATAGTGAATATATGCTTGATGATATTTATCAGTAGTATATATTTAACTGTTTTATCTTTAAATATAATTCCAACATAACATAATTAAACAACTGGAACAAAAAACCCTAAATCATGAGACTAGAAATATTTCTCAGTAACCATCAATTATAACAAGGGATAATCTATCGCAAAATAATTATTTATAGGAAAAAATCCTATCCACATCTTTTATGTCTCATTGTAAATCAAAAATCCCTCACAACTATATTATACTATGATAACAGGTTCCATTACCATCCTTGTAACGCCCCATGATTTTATGAAAAATATTATTTTTAATTTCATTAATGTCTTGTGTTGTACGCTACACCAATTGGATCTTTCACAACACGCATCCATGACTTAGCTTTCATTACACGTAAGTGCAACCTTCCACGATAGCGTGTGTTGTACGCGATACAGAGTTTCGCTAAACAAAGATATGCTATTAATATATTATTAAAACTAGCCGTTATGAATAGTAATACCCAATTTTTGAAAATTAATAAATTTTATTTTTGAAAATGGACTTCATATTTGGATTCGGAATATTAAAATTAGCCTAGGGTGAAATTTTGGTATTTTTCTAAAAACATTCAATTTTTTATGAATAGTGAAGACACTGGGTTACTATTTAAAAACCGACTTTTAATTAAAATAATTATTTATTTTATTTAAATTTATTTTAGGTCAAAATTGATACATAATACCTATATATGTTCAATGTAAATCATTGGAGTCATTTTATAATAATTTTAGATATATTAAATTTTTATTGAATTTTGACCGTCTTTTACCCATCTCGTAGGAGAATTTGCAAATTTACATAAAACATAATTTTTCCACTTTTGTGAATGAAATTAAAAAAATCTGAGAGACACGATTGATGTTAGAAAGTAAAATGTTGTTCAATGAGATGAAAATCATTTTTGATAAATAGTAACTTTTTACTTTGTTTACCACGGTTAAAAGTAAATTGGGTAATTAAGGGTAAAAATGATATTATTATTACCCTAACACATGTCCTAATTCTATTGGATAATTGTAATTTGACCAAAAACAACATTAGGGATAAAATTTTACCCTTTATGCCCACTTGGATTAGATTAGGACATTTATTATTAATTTATTTAAAGAAGGATTAAAATAGTTAAAATCAAAGATTAATAACTAAATAATTTTTAATATAGAGTTATACATAATATAAATTCGACTATAAATATTCATTAAAAATCTAAAAAGATATCCTACATAATGTTATTTTATTTGTAATTTTTTGACATTAAATAATTTAATTTATTTATGACACAATGATGATGCAGTAATTATCTTATTAATGAAATATTGAAATAATTGATGTTATAAATACCAAAATAAATGTAATTTGAGACTTTTTATGAATTAAAATACTTTTCTATGTTAATATGACATGTGAGTAGTGATTTCACTAACTTTTTATAACTAATAATTCTGTTACGATTTTCACAAAAATCAATTACCAAATAGTTTCAAAATTGACATAAAATAGTTTTTAAAATAAATATATATTATTAATTGTTATTTTATTCCTAAAATACTAAGGATCATCCAAATGTCTTTTATACAGTTATATATGTTAATAATAAACAACTTGGGGTTCGTTTGGATTGATATAGTATGTTTATTAACCTTATAGTGTAAGAAAACAAGAAGACACGATAAATGAAAAATTATTTAACTTAAAGTTAAATATAAATGATAAGGTTAAAATAGAAACCTAAAGTTGTCTAAATTCTACTGGATGAGAGGATGTAGACCCATACCAACCTTAGCTTCGAAATAACTCAATTTGGAGCTATTAAAACCTGAATATGACTTTATAATATAATAATATATTTAGTTATTCCAAAGGTGCCCCTCTCCTCCCTTATAAAAGGGAACCTCCTCCCTCTCTTTATCACACTACTTTTAGCCTTCAAGCTCGGCCAAACCCTGCCAATTTATCCAATCCACTTCCCTAGAAACATCCTAGTGGTCCTGGTCTTCTTCAAAGACCAATTTTAGTGCCCTAAGTGGAGGTCTCAAAGAGGCGCTTCAAAGAAGAGGTAATGTCTTTTACCAATTCTTTCAACTTTATTTCTTCTTCCACTTCTTCTTCTTTAGTTGTTTCATTATGAAGTAATAACATCAGTATCAATCATATACGGATATGTTATTATAAGTATGAAACAATCCTATTTCACCATCTATCCATCCTACGGAAAATGAAATCATCATGCGTGCGTACGTACGGAATACCGTCTCCACGCCGTGCTGTAATATGTTTTTGGCCACCACTTTACTTGGATAGGTATAACAGTGTAAATAAATAACAATATATGATTATTTCAAAGTGATAGTTATTCTGAAATATTATACATACACTTCAATGCAATTTCACAATCATGGGAATGATATCATCACTCGTGCGTACGTACGGACTACCATCTCCACGACGCGATGAGATTCATTCTCCATGTTAACCATTCATGAATGATTATAAAGTATATACAATAAGTAATCATGAAATATATGAAATAATAATGATGCTGGATTTATGTGTATATATATTTAGGTCATCTACTTAATTTCATTCAATTCAATAAGTAATCGAAAATAGTGTCCATGCGTATGTATGGCCTACCGTCTCCATTAACGGTGCATTTCATTCCTTTTATCGATATATAATATATATGTATATGATGAATATATATTATATATAAATCATGTTTTTCATTCTGTAATTATGTAAATCAGAATATATGTAATAATAACAAGAACGACAATTCGAAACACATACGATAAATGAAACGATTTTACCCAAAACGCTCTTTAACATGGGATTTACAAAAGAACGGGTAATATAAAGTAATAAGTGAAGCATATATGATATCATAACAATGAATAACTTTCTGTAATAAGTCAATGTCATTATTTAAATCATTATATAGGAGGTTCAGATACGTACAAAGCATATCAGACATAAGGTAAGGGATAAATTTTCAATCTCATTTTTAATCGGAGATTGCTTATACGTAAGTATTTACTGGGGTTACGTTTATCATCCATGACCATGTTTTCTAAAAATGTTTTCATAAAATTTTCTCTATTCTTCATTGAATTTTTAAAGTCATTTTTACCCTTTATTGACTTTTTACCACATTGTATGGATGAAATCTTTCCTTTAGTTACCATATAAGGTACTTTTTGACTTTTCCGACAAAAGTACGAGGATAATGTTATTTTTAACTTATACGGAGTGAAAATATTTTTATGGTTTTATAAAGCCTTATTTTCATGAATATTACTCCAAAATATTTCATGAATATTTTCAAAAAAACACTTTTTCTTTTAAAAGTGCATGACATTTTTTGAAAAGAAACTGATTTTGAAGAAGAAATGATATTTTCCGAAAGATTCATTTCATGTTTTTTAATCAAAACCATTTTCCATCTAAGATGAAATTATTTCATATGTGTATGTTTCAAGTATCATGTCTCTATGATTTAAATGGTTTCACTTTTCTTATTATGAAATTATATCCATTTCTTTTACATGATGATGTGATGATGTTTATGAAACCATATTTAATTTATTGGGTTATTAGGAATGATGTATGTTTATTTTGTGGCACAAGTAAGAATGATTTCATTATGAGATTGGTGGGACCTATATCTCCTTCAAATTAATTTGGTAAGGATTTATATCTCATGTGATAGACATGGCTGGAATGGTAAGTTAATCCGATTCAGTGTTACAGGACTGAAACGAGGAGTGAACTCGATTCAGAAAGGTACTTTGTCCACTAAGATGGTCCTGGCAGCAATGCCTTGGATACTATGGAAATCATAACATGTTCTGAATGGTTTACACAATTACATGTTTTATTCCCATGAAATTTTATCATGATGGATGTTCATTTATGATATATGCCTTACTTACTTCCAATATTTATGTCTTTGCTCAAGATTTTGATATTTAGATTTTATGTTCAAGCTTTTGCATTCAAATGTTTATGGATTGTTTTATGTTCTATATGTTTACCCTTAATGAGAATTTTAGCTCACCATTTTTATGTTTTCTTTTCCCCAGGATTTAAAGAAAATTTTTAGGTAAGAAAACAAAAGGGGAAGATCTTTACGGGAGATGTTGAAGATCTTTCCCCACGTTTAGAAGATTATGTTCCAAGTTTCCCAAGACACTAAACTATTATGATCCTTGTGTTATTGTTTTTTTCATGTATTAAATATTCCTCAAAAGTAATGTAATGTCCATGTACGTCAAGCTTTGGGTCTCTACAGTTGGTATCAGAGGAAAGGATTAGTCAACCTTTGGAAACTAGGATGTGAAAACGTTAGTGAGATTCCTAGAGATATTTCTAAGGTATGTCCCAAAGGATAAGTATACGCATTGGATATAGTTTTAGAACTATGGTAATGATCTTATAATTTAACCTAAGATGTTAGATATTGAGGGTACTCTCCCATTACTATGTTGTTTTCCCTATCATGATTTTTGCCTCTCACACTATTCATTTTGGGTTTTAGAAAATGGCTGGAAACAGGAAGATTCATGATAATAGAGGATATGACAGACAATGGAATGATATTTTTCATGAGCAACCAAATAAAACGGGATTTGGAAGTCCAAACATCACTATTATGCCTAATCAGCAATCTCATTATATGATCAATAATCTCAACTTTGTTAAGTTTCCTAACTCAGATAATAAGATAAAGATGGAGTTTCATGATGATCATAGAGGAAAGAAAGATCAATTTCCCCCATGTAAATCATGTGGGAAGAGGCATTGAGGAGATTGTTTCAATGGAACAGGATGATGCTTTGGGTGTGGAAAATAAGGACACAAATCCAATAAGTGCAAAGGAAAAGGTTCAGTTGACACCATGGACAAGGATAATGGTATTGCTACGACATCAACAATGATTAGATGTTTTAAATGGGGAATGTGTGGGCATTATGAAAACCAATTCCCTAAGGGAAAATCTCATGAAGAGAATCAGAATGGACATATGAGTAGTATTTATGTGGATGATGATGAAGAGACTACAAATGAAATATGAGATGAAAGAAATGATGAAGCTTAGTTATTGGTTTATGAAGTTAGTGGAATGATTGTATGTTTATAAAGAATAATGTATGGTACTATAGAATAAAGAATCAGCTACGGATTGTTATACTATTGTTTTTCATAAAGTATTTTAAATTATATATTCAATGGTTCTGGTTACCATGGAAGGTTATTCAGATATTTTTGGAAAGTAGATGATATGCGAATAATGAATGTATAAGAAGATAATGAGATGTTGGATTGTATTCATGAGCTCATGACTGATATAAGGGATAATTGATATTATGGTTTGATTATATATATTTGTGGGATTTTGGTATAGGGAAAGAGTTACGTTTTGACAGTATCCATGTTTTCACTAAGGTTCTATGGTAATTAATGTTTCAATAGAATATATAACTAAGGTATTCATGTGTTTGGAATACAACAAAAAAGATATATCTTATGATATATGTGGGATAAATGCTTGTATTCATATTCTTGGTAGATAACCTTTCTATTAATTGTTTTCATTATACAATGAGCTTGGACCGAAGTATTTTAAATAAGCCTAAAGATTGGAATAGATTATGTTAAACATAAGTTATTATTGTTTATGGATAGAACTTTTTTCTATATTATTGATGGAATGTTATAGTAATGTAGTTTTAGAAAAATGACAACCTGCAGGACGAGCGACAACCCATTGCATCGGACAAGGCTGTGGGAATTGAACCCACAACCGAGGTGTGACTGGCCTTTATCACCTACCACTGGCCTTCAAGATGTCCCTGGTTAGTAGAAACTAGTTTTATTTTATTAAGCGGTATGATATATGACATATAAGTTAATTTTTGGAATCGTATAAGATAAACCTCACCATAGATGGACTTATGTATATTTGATATATTTTTCTAAACTTTTGGTTGAAAAAAATGGAATGACCCATCATTCTATCAGATGATCTGTTAACACTTCACGAATAACAAATTCAACTTCATTTCTTTAAGAGATGAAGTGGAAATTTTTCAAATCACGAACAACAGTGAGATTGTACCAAAATCATGTTAGTATTTCTTCTATTTCAAAATTTTCAACTTTAGGGAAATGATATTGAAAACCAAAAATGTTGTCCTAGTTCTCTAATATCTGATGAATCAGATGGTAACTTAGATCATCACAAATTTTGGGCTTTGTGATTGATGGCTTTTTCATAGCCATGTTCTCTACCACTCTCCATCAGAACAAGATGGTTAGATTTTTCTTTCATATCCATATTTTAACCTATGTTCTTCTATATAGAAACATTGTGATGAGTTACTTTGGGTAATCATTACGTTTCATACTATAGTTTTTAAAATTAAGTTTTTTTATTCCTTTTTATGATGTGGGTTTCTTTTAAAGAAACATTCAAGTAGTAAACCCTTTATAACCCCGACGAATTTTGAGGGCGAAATTTAATTTAAGGGGGTTAGAATGTAACACCCCAATATTTTATGAAAAATTTTCTTTTTAATTTCATTAATGTCTTGTGTTGTATGCTACACCAAATAGATCGTTCACAACACACATCCCTGACTTGACTTGAATTACACGCAAGCATAACCTTCCACGATAGCGTGTGTTGTATGCAATACCGAGTTTCGCTAAACAATGATATGCTATTAAAATATTTTTAAAACCAGCTGTTATGAATAGTAATACCCAATTATTGAAATTATTGAAATTTTATTTTTGAAAATGGGCTTCATTTTTGGATTCGGAATATCGAAATTATCCTAGGGTGAAATATTGGTATTTTTCTGAAAACATTCAATTTTTGATTAATAATGAAAACACTGAGTTACTATTTAAAAACCGACATTTTATTTAAATAATTATTTATTTTATTTAAATTTATTTTAGGTATAAATAGATACATAATACATATATAAGTTCAATGTAATTCATTGGAGTCATTTTATAATAATTTTAGATATATAAAAATTTTATTGAACTTTTGACCGTCTTTTACCCACCTCCTAAGAGAATTTGCAAATTTACATAAAACATAATTTTACCACTTTTGTGAATGGAATTTCAAAAATACTGGAGACACGGTTGATGTCAGTAAGTAAAATGTGGTTCAATGAGATGAAAATAATATTTGGTGAATGGTAACTTTTTATTTTTTTTTTACCACGGTTAAAAGTAAATAGGGTAATTAGGGGTAAAAATGATATTATTATTACCTAACACATGTTATAATTCTATTGGATAAGTTTAATTCGACCAAAAACAACATCAGGGTTAAAATATTACCCTTTTGGCCCACTTGGATTATAATAGGACATTTATTATTAATTTATTTAAAGAAGGGTTAAAATAGTTAAAATCAAAGTTTAATAACTAGATCATTTTTAATATAGAGTTATACGTAATATAAATTAGACTATAAATATTCATTAGAAATATAAAATTATTTCCTAAATAAATGTATTTTATTTGTAATTTTTAGACATTAAATAATTTAATTTATTTATGACACAATGATGATGTATTAATTATCTTATTAATGATATATTGACATAATTGATGTTATAAATACCCAAATAAATGTAATTTCATACTTTTTATGATTTAAAATAATTTTATATGTTAATATGACATGTTATTATGGATTTAATTAAATTTTTTTGAACTAATAATTTGTTATGATTTTCACAAAAATCAATTATCAAATAGTGTCAAAATTGACATAAAATAGTTTTTAAAACAAATATTATATTATTTATTGTTATTTTATTCCTAAAACTATAAGGATAGGCCAAATGACTTCAATAATGTTATATATGTTAATAGTAAACAACTTGGGTTTCGTTTGTCCTGTTATAGTATGTTTATTAACCATATAGTGTAAGAAAACAAGAAGACACGGTAAAATAAAAATTATTTAACGTAAAGTTAAATCTAAATGATAAGGTTAAAATAGAAACCTAAACTTGTATAAATTATTTTAGATGAGATTATTTCGACCCATCCCCAACTTAGATTCTAAATAACTCAATTTGGATCTATTAAAAACTGAATATGACTTTATAATAAAACAATATTTTTAGTTATTCCAAAGGTTCCCCTCTCCTCACTTATAAAAGGGAACCTCCTACCTCTCTTACTCACACCACATTGAGCCTTAAAGCTCATCCAACCCCTGAAATGTTCTCTTCTAAACTTCCCTATAAACATACTATTGGTCCTGGTCTTCGTCAAAGACCAATTTTAGTGCCCTAAGAGGAGGTATCAAAGAGGCGCTTTAAAGAAGAGGTAATGTCCATTACCAATTCTTTCAACTTTATGTCTTCTTACACTTCTTCTTCTTTAGTTGTTTCATTATGAAGTAATAAAATCAGTATCACTCATATACTTATATGTTATTATAAGTATTAAACAACCCTATTTCACCATCTATCCATCCTATGGAAAACGAAATCATCGTGTGTGCATACGTACGAAATACCATCTCCACGTCGTGGTGTAATCTGTTTTCCACCACCACCTTACTTGGATGGGTATAAGGGTGTAGATAAATAATTATATATTATTATTTAAAAGTTATATTGATTCTGAAATATTATACATACATTTTTATGCAATTCCACGATCATGGGAATGATATCATCGCTTGTGCGTACGTACGGACTACCGTCTCCACGACGCTATGAGATTCATTCTCCATGTTAACCATTAATGAATGATTATAAAGTATATACAATAAGTAATCATGAAATATATGACATAATAATGATACTGGATTTATGTGTGTATATATTTATGTAATCTGCTTAATTTTATTCAATTCAATAAGGAAACGAAAACATCTTTCATGCGTACGTATGGCCTACCGTCTCCATGAACGGTGTATTTCATTCCTTTTATCGATCAATAATATATATGTATATGATGAATATATATTATTTATAAATAATTTTTTACATTATGGAATTATGTAAATCAGGATATAAGTAATAATATCAAGAACAAAATGTCGAAACACATAGGATAAAGGAAACGATTTTACCCAAAATTCTCTTTAACATGGAATTTACAAAAGAACGGGTAATATAAACTCACAAGTGAACCATATATGATATCATAACAATGAATATTATTCTTTAATAATACAATTAAATTATTTAAATCATTATATAATAGGTTCGGATACATACGAATCATATCATACATAAGTTAAGGGATAAATTTTAAATCTCATTTTTTATCCTAGATTGCTTATACGTAAGTATTTACTGGGGTTACGTTTATCATCCATGACCATGTTTTCTAAAAATGTTTTCATAAAATGTTTACTATTATTCCCTGAATGTTTAAAGTCATATTTACCCTTTATTGAATTTTTACCACATTGTATGGATGTAATCTTTCCTTTAGTTACCATATAAGGTACTTTTTGACTTTTTCGAAAATAATCTGAGGAGAATGTTATTTTTAACTTATACGGTGTGAACGGATTTTTATGGTTTTATAAAGCCTTATTTTCATAAAGCTACCTCCAAAATATTTCATGAATATTTTTAAAAAAAATCCCTTTCGTTTAAAAGTGCATGACATTTTTTGAAAAGAAAATGATTTTGAAGAAGAAAGGATATTTTCCTCAAGAATTCATTTCATCTTTTTTATCAAACCCATTTTCCATCTAAGATGACATTATTTAATATGTGTATGTTTCAAGTATCATGTATCTATGATTTACATGGTTTCAAATTTATTATTATGAAATGATATCCATTTATTTTATATGATGATGGGATGATGTTTATGAAACCCATTTTATTTATTGGGTTATTATGAATGATATATGTTTATTTTGTGGCACAAGTAAGAATGATTTCATTATGAGATGCGTGGGACCCATATCTCCCTCCAATTAATTGGGTAAAGATTTATATCTCATTAGATAGACATGGATGGAACGGTAAGTTAATCTGGTTCAGTGTTATAGGATTGAAACTAGGAGTGAAATCGATTCAGAAAGGGACTTTGTGCACTAAGATAGTCTTGGCAACAATGCCTTGGCTAAAATGGAAATCATAACATGTGCTGATTGGTGTCCACAATTACAGGTTTATTCTCATTCTATTTTATCATGAGGGATGTTATTTTATGATACATTCCTTACTTACATCCAAGATTTATGTCTTTTCTCATGATTTTGATGTTTAGATTTTATGTTCAAGCTTTTGCATTCAAATGTTTATGGATTGTTTTATGTTCTCTATGTTTACCATTACTGAGAATTTGAGATCACCCTTTTTATGTTTTATTTTCCCCAGTATTTCAAGAAATGTTTAAGGTAAGAAAACAAAAGGGTAAGATCATTAAAGGAGATGTTGAAGATCTTTCACCATGTTTAGAAGATTATGTTCCACGTTTCCAAAGACACTAAACTATTACGGTCCTTGTCTGTCTGTTTTTGTTATGTATTCAGTATTCCTCAAAAGTAATGTAATGTACATGTACGTCAAGCTTTGGGTCTCTACAATCCTTTATTTTATGTTCCTTGAAATAATATTCAGATTCATCATTCAAATGAAACATGAACCCCTTCCGTGATATTTTTGTAAACGAATGAGATCAAAATTTAAAAATTCATCACAAATAATTAATATTATTCAGTAAATCAAAAAATACTATGATTATACTTTACATTTTGTTCATTTGGGATATTTTTATATAACATATTTCATTGATGGAACCATTGATACGCCCTTCGAGATGATATTTGTCTTTAAAATGAATTTTTATTCTACCAAAATTCACATGTGGTAAATATTTAAATTAGTTTACAAATAAAAAGGGACCTTTTGTAAATCCTTATGTGATATTGATGGTTTTTCTTAATAAATGTATTTATCATAATATAATCTATAAAGACGACCATAATGTGATAATGGTTTCCTATAAAGATTCTATTTATCAAATCCATGATTATTGAGAGGGAAATTGGTAGGAATAAAGAGAATCACTGTAAATTCATCGTGTCCACACCTAATAAGGAAGTAATTGATGGGTATTTATTTAGTTTTTATTCTCAATTTTTTCTCTATATTTATGATAAAACATTAAGAAGTATTTATCTCCACATAATTGATCAAAATAATAATCTTTTCAAGGTAGAAGTTGATAAGCCATTATTGTTAACATTTATTTTCAAGATAATCAATGAAAATTAACATTGACTAATCGTTCTTATTTAAAAAATTTAAATGTTCTCTTTATGATGGAAAAAATTACTAAATGAAACCATTATCAAGATAATCATGGTGTTTCTTATTTAATTAATTCAACTGAATCAGTGAAGTTCTATGTCATATTTTTTAAATAGGATCAAAATGAGGTATGGGTTCTATTGAAAACTAATCTTCGGGATTTAGAAGAAGACTTGACAAGACTTCTAAATATTGTTTATAAAAATCATATATTTTAATAATGACATTGATTTTGTGTTTATCTCCATCCATATATGATAAATACCCAAAAAAATATGAATCATGACCCATATAATGGATTCTATTTCCATAATCATATCATAAGCATCAATATACTCATATAATATAGTATGTTCATTCATATTATCAATTGTGGATTCCCATCCTCTATAAATAATATAGTACATTTATAAATAAATTCAATCGATTCCAAAAAATAACATAAAACTAAACTAAATATAGGATAAATAGATTTATATAAATCCACCATTTTTAAAAGCTTTTAATAGAGAGGAATCATATACATGATATTCTATCAGTAATCCATATTTAATTTTCACATATAATTCAACATCAAAATGATGAGGTGGTAATTTAATACCCTTACCAAATTCCATAGATATCATAGAGTATGAAATTTAGGAAATAAATATATATCTTCATGTTCTATATTTCATGGTATTAATACCTTTTATCACATCATTCTGCAAACCCAAATCAATAATAGTGATACCATGATATTTCCCATTGAATATGTTCATAAGAGGATACTACAATTAATCCTCATCATTCACATTAAAATTCCATAAATGAAGTGTATAATAGTGATAATACATTATTTTGTAACAATATACTTTAATTTTTATATTTAATAGAGCTATCACTCTGTCGATTTGAATAAACTTCTAACCATTTCCTATCACATTGATATTTTATTTCCTGATGACATTATTTTTGAAACATAATGAATTACAAGACCCATGAAGAAAAATTCCTTTCTGTTTAATTCCACACTTCTATTGTAGAATATGAATCAAATCCTTCCCTCTATGTTTTTTATTATTATAATTTTCTTTAAATTGCAACATTATTCTCTTATCAATTTAAATAACCCGGTATTTTTGAATAATTAATTTTTTCTAAAAATGTGTCTTAAATTATGTTATAATAAACAAAATTATATCTAATTAAGAATGAACTGAGTATAAATTGAAATGTGACCATTGATTATTGACAATTATAAGATCATTAGTTAATTATCGATATCATTCAATATGAGAGTTTGAAAATATATAAAAATTTTAGCATTATAATTAGTGATTATAAGTATTAATGAAAAATGATAATTAATGTAGAAAGGAGAAATGATGGCCTAAAACAATATTGTTGTGTCATACAAATCAAAATTTTCAAAACATGAGTGGGAGTTCGAATAACTGGGCTTCACTATAGTCCAATCCTAAGATGATCTTTAATAATCAAGGATTAAACAAAATCTCTTACGGGGGATGATCAAGATAGTTTCAATTACCACTCATGTGATGTTAGTCGAGCTACCTCATGAGTTTATCATCATCATAATACTCACCCAAAGGTCATATGTTGGTGTTATGTGGGGGTTATTGTCATCACTTAGTTATTTATCATGTAATAACTTTGTATAAATGAACATTTAATACCCTCATTTATGTTTTAGGAATAGTTGTTTTAATAAAATTGAGATGGAAATTGACAAACAATTTTTTCTGAAAAAAAAACTTTAATTTTACAAAAAGATATTATTATTATAATATTAGAATTAATTTTCAATAATTTTTATTTTTATAATATAATATTACAAAGCCACTCTTTTTTTTAAATAAATGATAATTTTTTTTTCAAGTTTCATTACTTTAACAATGTATTTTTTATATAATAATATTTTTTAAATTAAATATATTAATTTTTAAAAGTTAAAATTCTCATTTTAGATAATATTTAGAAATAAATAAATACTTATTTTGAAATAATCACATTAAATCTAGGATTTCATTATTTTATTATAATTTTCTAAAACATTTATTTTTTCATGAATAGTGAAAATATACTCTGATTTTATCTATATTATTAGTGACATCATAATTATGTATTAATTATTTAATAACTAATTAACTAAAATTAAAAAATTAAAATATGTTTTTTTACTGATAATATGTATTTTAATATATTTTAATCAATTTGCAAATATGTAATTTAATTTACAAATTTTAAAATGGAAACATTAACATTTAAAATATTATTTTGTAAAAAAGTAAATTTTTATTAAAAAATTAAGTAATATAAATTAATGTTCCACCCTTTTGGATTAATATATAGTAATAGGTCACCCATGTTTCCAATACCATGGTACAATTTACTAGGAAAGCCCATGTTTTTTATTTACCACTACATATGTGTCATGTGCCTTAATTTTGAAATTAACAAGTAAATCCTAACGTTCTCTAAAAAACCCAACCATTTATCCATTTTATTTCACTCCCAAGAATTAATCCACGAATATATGATATTTTTTTCATCCCACGGAGTTCACACAAGGTTTCAGGAATTCGAAATGATCATGATCCTCATGTTATAGGAACTAATCATCAATGTAAGACAAATATTAGCATCTCATTTTCTTTCAAGTGATGTTTTTATTTGGAATGTGTTCAAAATTCAAAAACAATTCACTTATAAAAATTTTATTTTATCCATTTACTATATTATGATGCATTTTTGAATTAGATACCCCTAAACCCTCTCTTTTTACCATATTCTAAAACCATGTTTTATACACATTTTTCTTCCAATATTATTTCTTAAAATTACATTCATCTCCTCATGGATTTACATTTTTTTCTTTACGTAAATGTCCAATACTATTTATATTCTAGGGTTATTCATAATGTTGTAAAAATTATTTATTTTATTTTATTATTAAAATATAAAAATCCCATATTACCTTTTTCTGGTTTAAAAAATATATGGATCATATTTTCAATGCAACTTTGAGACACCATTAATTTGATATGAATCCCATTTTGTTTTATTCTCCATAGGAATTTTATGAAGTTATTTATTAGGATAAATCTGAATAACATGGAAATTTAATAATATTAATTTTTCACCCTAATTGATCTCTATCATGTTTTTTAAATATTATAACCTTTAAATATGACTTGTGTTATTTTATCTTGGTGAATAACCAATGAAGTTTTTATGACACCTTAGTGACAAACCATGTTGATATACTTTTTAGAGTCTAAATTAAATGTTATATCAAAAGTTTCACATTATGATTCATGTTATTATTATTATTATATTCCTTTTTCACATGCATTTTGATATTCAAAATTTCTTTATCGATATTTCTCTTGATCACATGTAAAAATTTTCCCGAGCATTCCCTTAATGGGAGTTAGGCTCACCCTTTACTTTGATATATGTCCCAATGTTGTGAGATGCAGTAACTATAATTAGGATTGATATATGTTGAATCCGTTAAAGTGGTTTAGAATAATATTTTTCAGGTATTATGTGACATTTTTACAAGATAATAAACTTTTAATGTTTCTCTATTTTAACTATCTTAATAAAATATTATATATTAAAAAATAAGGATTTCATAGTTCTTTAAAAGTATATTTTAGTTATTTTTGGAAATATGGATTTGAAAACAATAATAATACCCTTAGGTACATGTTAAAATATAGGTTTACATCCTTTTATTTTGGAAAATAAATGTGTAAGTGGTTTTTGAGAAATGAAATTCCAATACGGATACAAACTAGTGGATATGGCTATCGTACATATCTATATAGGGGTAAAACCTAAAAAAACCACTTTTAGTTATACTAAAATGGGAATTGGTTCATGAAATTGGGCCTTAATTTACATCTAGTTTGTCATTCCTAGTTTATAATTCTAGTTAATCAAATGATTTTTTTGAACCATTATCATGTATTTAAAGAAAATATAATTTTATATAACGAAAAAATATTTATAAATGATGTTTTAATGAAACAAATATTTGTTGTAATTATCATATACTTATAGTAAACAAGTTTTCACCAATGTTTTACAAGTTTTAAAATATTATAAGAAATAGGAGGAACCAGATCAATAGTGAGTGCAATGGAAAAAACACTGACAAATCTCTGATTGAAACCACAATTGATTAAAAAAAATGATAAATCAACTAACTCGTGTTAAGAGAAATTACGTGAACCAATACAAGAGATTAGATTTACATAGAAGGGAAACAATTTTAATTTATTCCATTATACATCAATAACCACCATATTTTAGTGGATCTACCAACTAATTGTTGGATGGTGAATGGATATGATCGATAGGAAAGAACCTTTCTGTACTCTATAGTTAATAATAAGATAATGCCACCAAGTTTATGTATCACTTAGAGGGAGAGGCTGATCGATGGTGGAACCTGATTGAAAATATAAATCTAGGATTATAGATTGATGACATGTGGTGGTAATATTTCTTGGGAACCCATTTCATCAAATAATTTCCATGATTCATGAGTGAAAAAATTGATAAAAAATTCCAAAATTTGACGAAGAATGAAAATGATTTTGTAGGAATCAATGACGTGAAAATTACAATACATTTCATTTATACCTATTGTTTTTTCATGGATCCTAATAGAAAATTTTATAGGTTCTTTGGTGGACTAAGACACCATCTATGGAAGAATATATCCAATTGATAATTTGAAAATTTTGCGGAGATAAGAGGGAAATTCTATGATGTTTGAACTAATGTTTGGAGTGAAAAAATCTTCCCATAAATTGAGTAAAAATAATATATCAATGTATATAAGAATGTACAATAACATTGATCATGGAATAGGTGGAATGAAATTAATACATTTCAAATCCTACAAATATGGGAAGAAATATATGATGAAGAAATTGATTAGGAGAGGGAAATGATACATGTGAGGATGAGATGTCCATATTTCATAGAAATGTCAGAGTAAGGTGACGCCTCATATTCTCACCCCAAACAAAAAATAAAAGATGGGGGAGGATTATCATTAGGTCTAATTATTCATTTGTGGTAAGCTTGAAGACTTTTCAAATCACTGTCCACATTTAATGTTAATGGAAGGTATCACCACCCACCTCAGTATAGTCCAAGGGAGGAAGGTTGGTATTTTAATGTCATGATAGTTCATATTTCTCTTCCAAATGAAGTAGGTAAGTTAATATCATTATTCTATCAACGATATAATGTAATTTGTTTTTGGTTCAACTAATTCCTTTATTCCCTAAATGTTTTCCAAGAATACATAATGAATCCTTGATCTTCTATAAGTACAGCTATCTATCAAGCCACCTAGAGGGATTATCCAACCATCAACAATGTATATAAACTATATTATTAAATTAGGGGATCAAAACATCAAACCAAATCATGTTGTTATTCCCTTGATAGAAATCAACATTATACTAGTGATGGACTATCATTAAAGGTGTAATTCTATATTTAATGGCCGGATAATGTAAATAACATTTGTCTTATATGGAATACATAAATTTATTTTGAAATGAGTGATATTTGGAAATGATATTTTTACATGATATTTGTTTGGAAATGATATGTGTACATGATAGTTTTGGAAGAGTTTCATGATCCTCCCTCAAAAAGAGATGTAGAATTCTCCATTGAACTCATGCCTTGATATGTAAATATATCAAACACCACATATAGAATGGAAAATGTGGAGCTAGGGGAATTAAATAAAAAACTCCAAGATATTTTGGATAATGGGTCTATCTTACCATGAATGTCTCGTTGGAGAGAGAAAATTCACTTTATAAAGAACAATGATTGATCAATATTTCTATTCATTTATTATAGAGAAAGTAATGGGATCATAGTGAAGAAAAATTACCTTATTCTAAGTATTGATGATTTTTTCCATAATATTTGTGGGTATAAATTATTCTCTAAGACTAATAAACAACCATGTTATCATAAATTGTGGGTGAATAAATAATACATTATAAAATGGCACCTTCATATCAAAATATCGTCCATATTTTTTTATTATTCCCTTTTTCATGACTAATTCACATGCGATAATTATGGATTTGAGGAATATATTCTTTATGTATTACCTTTATAACATTATGGTGGGTTTTATTGATGATATTATGATATATTATAAAAGTATTGGGAATAATGAGGATCATCTAACTATAATTTTGAAAACACTGCTGAAGGGTATGCTAGTTGGAAAGTTCATCAAATATGAATTTTGGTTAAAAAAGTATATTTCTTAGGGAACATGGCATCCAATGATGGAATATCAGTTAACCCTTCAAGGACAATGGTTGTATTATTGTGGTTGCATCCTAAAACTGTAATTATGATTCATTGTTTCCTTTGTTTAATGGTGTATTATATAAGGATTGTGAAAAAATGGTTCATAATGTTCTAATATTATAACCTTGATGACTGGAAAATTGGGATATGCTTATCTGGATAATGTAGTTTGAAGAATGTTTCTAAGAGTTGAAGATGAGACTTCTAATTGCAGTTGTGATGACTCCACCCACTATCAGAGAATTATTAATTATTTTTAGAGATTCATCTCTAAAAAGTATTGTGTTTTTGCTTATGAAAAAAATGTGATTTATTTTATTTCATTAAAATTAAATCCTCATGGGAAAAATTTTCTTATGCATGACCTAGAGATGGATGCTATATTTTTCAATAATGATACCGAGGAAAAATCTATATGGGAAAAATGAGATATATACGCAGCTGATCCAACATAGATGTATATTTTCACACAAAAGGGATTGAAAATGAGATAGAGGATATGATTTGAACTTCTTAAAAATTCTTATTATTCAATTTATTATCTCTATGGAAGAGAAAAAAATGTCACTTATATTTTAAATATGAAAGAACATATTGTGCTAGAAATGATGAGGATTTAAGGAGATACATTGAAAAATGACCTATTAAAACTGGAGAATGGAATATTAAGGGAATGGATATCAGAAACCTTATCCCAAATTATTGATAAATCATCATTTATAGATAATATTAGGAATCCTAAAATAGACGATTCTTTTTTAGAACAAGATTGAGGCTCTAGAGAATGGGATGTTTGCGAAGATCAATATTGATAAAAAAGGTGTACTGAAATTTATTACATGGCTATGTGTTCTATCTATTACAAAAATAAATAAGTAATTGATTTATAAAGCTCATAGCTGAAGTTTTTTTAATCATCCAGGAAGAACTAAAATGTATAGGGACATTCAATACTTTGAAAATATCTTATATCCACTATTTAAACTCGTGGGTATAGCCCCCAAAACCATGGATATATGCAATACCCACGGTTTTGGTAACTGTGGGCGCCGAAGGAGCCAGGATAGGTCCCTATCCTATACACATAGTTTAAAAAATTGTTGGTATACCTTTTTTTCCACCATTTAAAAGCCTCAAATCCAAAAATCCACACTATCAATGCCTTATACCCATGGTTTTATAACCATGGGTAAAAATAGTGCAAAATATAACCTAGCAGGTACTGAACCTATGACGTCACAGGACCTGCACTTCAAATTCGACACATCTCACCACTATATCTACGACATTTATATTAATATATAACTACATTTTTTAATACATATTAATCTACGATGGTATTATGAAAAATGAATGTAGGATTTGAACTCATGTCTGAATCATTAAAGTTCCAGTGCTTAACGAGCCAAGCTACATTGATTAGGTCTAAATATATATACATTTGTTATAATTTATTAATCATTGTCTCTGTATTAATAAAGGCCAGCAGGATTCGATTCCTCAATCACAAGAACTAACATGGAACACCTCACCAACCCACCCATAGAATGAATATGATTAAATATTTCTATCAACCTAAATATATTAATTCAATCAGTAGTTATAGGATAGAAAATAGTGGGTATAGGTTTTCCTGCTTTTTTTTGTTTCTCAAGAAATTTTTTTATCCCCATGGTTGTTCCAAAACAGTGGGGATACGCCTTGAAAAAAGCAGTTATTCCCTCGATTTGGTGCAAAATAGTGGGTATATGTGCCTTTTCCCCCACTATTTTAGAAAACCGTGTGAATATGCCATAAAAACACATATACACACGATTTTGGGGTAAACCATAAGAATATGTGACATATACACATGGTTTTCCAAAATCATTTGCATAGGTTCACACACTATACATATACACTAGGTTTTCCTAAACCATGGGTATAGGGTTATTTTCCAGTTGTGATTCGTGACCATTATTGGTGAGATGACATGAGTATAAATATTTCCAACTATAGTACAAGTTTATTGGTGTGTCAATAAGTGAGTAATATAGACATATTCTTAATGGGGTATTACAACCAATAACCATACGATAATGGATGTGGGAAAATATCACTATATACATTTTTCCTTGTCTCTAGAAAAAATCCAAATGAATCAATGTGATATGGGTTATAGTTGACAGTCTCCCCAATAATGACCATTTAATCTACATTGAGGAATATATCTATGTTTAAAACACACCAAGATATAAGTGATGAATTTGGTAATGCAACATGGAGTTCCACATTATTTCATTTCGAATCGTGATCCATGAATTACATCAAAATTAAGGACAAGTATTCAAAATGCTCTAAATACTAAATTTAATTTCACTATGGCCTATCACCCTCAAACTGGTGGACAATTAGAGAATAATATTCAAACACTTGATTACATGTTGAGGACATGATCAATGTTATTAAAAGGTGGTAGAATTAATATCTAAAATTATTTCATTTTTCATAAAACAACAACTTCCATTTGAGTATGAAAATGCAACCCCATGAATCTCAATTTGGGAATAAATATATAACTCCTAATTATTTGTGATATGCTGGTTAGAGAACGATTCATGGACCTGATCTTACGCAATTTTTGAAATTAAATGTTTATACCATCCAACAATACATTAAGGATGGTCAGATTTGGAAGACGAGATATGATGAAAACTATCCAAGGGACATGGAGATTGATGTTGGCAATAATTTCATCTTTTAAATTTCACCATCGATGAGAGTCAAGTTATTCTAGAAGAAATTGATTCTCATCCATATGTATATTGTCCCTTTGAAATTCATGTTCCCATAATAGTATTGTCTTATCATCTATCGTTATTTATAAATATAGTTCAAGATCATGATTCATTTCACATATTTCTATTGAGGAAGTACATACCTAACGCTTCATATTATTCGAATCATGGGGCGGTACAATTGGAACATTATTTCTCTTATGTGGAGTATTCAATGGAGATCTTGGACCATAGCGACAAGGTTCTACACAAAATATTACCCACCTCATCCATGTGCTGTGGAGGAAACATATTTAGGTAGAATAAATGTGGGAACAAGAAAAAAAATTGTCATAGTAGTACCCAAATATTTCCAAATTATGTGGATATCTTGAAATTTATGGGATCAAAATTTCTTAAGTGGTGAAGAATGTAATATCCGAAGTATTTTTAATGCTAATTAATTCATGAAAATGTGAGTTGTATTATATTATACACTATAAAATTCTATATCATTAATAATAAAGTGAATATAAATTTAAATATGAGGATTGGTTTTCAACTATTATATGATACTTTGTTCATTATGATTGTTGGTAAATATGACCATTAGAATCTATATAAAAATTTTAACATTATAATTATTATTTATTAGTATAAATGAAAAAGTTTAATTACTTCATAAAGCCGAAATGATGGAATCAACTAGTTGATTAATTCAATATGAATATCATTTTTAAGGACTTGGGAAGGGGTAGCATCATTGGGATTCACTCTTGACCATGTTTTTAAAAATCATCAACATGTGAGGCTTGAAGAAAATATCTTATGAGGTAATTTCAAATTAGAAGAAATTACTACTCCGGAGATGTTATTTGATCTGCCCCATGAGTCTATCACCAACACACACCTCAACCATACGACATATGTGGGATTTATAAGGGGTTATGTTTCTAGGATAGAATAACATAAAGTGTAATCCATTGGTATAATTAAAATTGTTATTTCATCATTTCAATTTTTAGAATAGTTTTGACTAATAAAATTGTGATGGAATTTGATCATTTGATATTTTGGACAGAAATTGTGCTTTTATGAAAATATATAATTATTATAAAAAAATATGACAAAATGAATAGATTTTTTTAAGAAATAATATGATTATAATACTCTTATTTAAAAATAAATGACAAATTATTTTATTTTTCCAACATACATAAATTTCACTATGTATTTTCAATCTGTTGTTATTTTTAATAAATAATTATTTTTTACTTAAAATAAAAAATTATCATATTTAGTGATGTATTTAAAAAATATCATTTTTTAAATCAAATCATGATAATTAGGCTAGGTTGAATTTATTAGAATTTTCTAAAATACACTATTTATTCATAAAAATGGAAAATAGTTTTAGGTAAAAATTATGTTGAATGACATCATAATTACTTCAAAATGATTTAATAATAAATTAACCAAAATAATTATTATAAAATATGTCTTTTAGTAATATAAATTATTTTAATATATTTTATTCCTTTAAATTATATTATTTACTTTCCAAATATTTAAATGGAAATAATTACATGAAAATGAAATGTTGTGAGAACATTAATTTTCCATTAAAATAAGTAATATAAAATGATGTTCACATATTTTGGTATAAAATAAAATAATATGTATCCTAAGGGTCTAATACCATGTGAATTTACACTTGTAAAGCCAATGTTTTCTTATTTAAAACTACCTAGGTCTCCAATGCCATTATTTAGAATGTAATAAACAAATTTACCACTTTGCCTATAAATACCCGCCAATTTATCAATTTCCATTAACTCCCAAATATTACACCATGAATCTAGGATAATTTTACCTCCCAAGGTTTCCTCCCAATTTTTTATCAATCCCTAATGGTCATGATCTACATGTTTTTGGAAATAAACTTCAAGGTAAAGGATATTCTCACCTTCTCTTTTTTTCCTTCAAGTTCCCTTTTTATGTAGAATGTATATAAAATTTAAAAAGTATTTTCATTTGTCTGTTTTATTTTTTTCCCACTATTATATTAATATAATCTTATTAAAGGGATACGTATTTACCCTGTCTATTTACACTTTTCTACTACTATGTTTTTTAGTTGTTATGTTCCCCATTTTACATCTCAAAATTTCTATCTCCTCTTCAACAAATTCTATTTTATTTTCATTATCTAAATTTTCAATCATTACAAATTTTTAGGGGTATTCACCATGTTATGAAAATAATTTATTTTCTTATGGTATTAAGGAATATTAATCTATAATTTTATTTATTTTTTAATTATTATATAATGATCTTGTTTTTAAGACCTTATAAAACACAATGATTTCTCTATGAAAACTATTTTATTTTATTATGCACGACTAATTTATAAAATGATTTATTATAATAAATATGTCTCACTAGAAAATTAATAAATATTAAGGGTTTACCAATATATATAACCAATTCACAGGGTAATAAATTTAATCTCTAGAGTGGACATGTTTTATGATACCTTAGTGAATAGCCATGGTACTTCTTATGACACATCAGTGAAAAACCTTGTTGGTATGCTGATGAATTTATAAATTGAATGTTATAAAAAAATTCTAACTCATGATTAATAATATTATCATTAATATTCACATAATTATTATTCCTTTTTTATATTCCTCACATTCTTATCGATATTTCTAATGATCACATGAAAATCGTTCCACTTGAGTTCCCTTACCGGGCCATGTGATCACCATTTATTTTGATGTATGTCCCTAGGTTATGATATATAGTATATGCACTTATGAAGAACCCCTATTGAATCCTTTCAAGTGTATTACAATAATATTTATGTTTTCATGTAATATGTACCTTTTTCCAAATAAACAAAAGTTTTAAAGATCTTATTTTTGTACATTGTCAATGAAACGTTGTGTATTAAAAAAGATGGATTCCATATCAAAACTATGAGATTGATGGGTAAATTGAATATCCCTTTATACCAGGGGATCAAATTTAACAATTTCCTCATTACTACTAAATTATATTATTTATAACACCTATATGTGAGTTGCTGTTAAGGCAGTCAATATTCTATCAATCTTTCTTTATGGTTAGACATCAATTCTAGACTAATATCATAAAATTAATATAACAATTTTCTCATATGTCAGAATGGTTTCATCATCCTTATAGATTTGATCAAGACATTCCATATCCATTTTAATATTATGAATATATATAATACAGTAAGAAAATAATATTTTATAATATAGTTATCTATAAATAAATTTTATTTCATTAATAGTATTATTTTAGATGAAACATTGTGTTTAAATGAACAAAAATATTATGTTGAAATATAAATATATATATTTAATATTATTTTATTTATGTGTGTTTAAATTTATGAAGTGGATAATAAATTAAATTAAATGTATATTTATGACCTTTTTATTGATGTGTGATTAATTTAAATTTATTATTGAGGAGGTTACAAAGCATTTGATGTAAGTCAAATATGATATAATGGTTTTTAATGTCCATAAAATTTTAAACAAATAATTTTATTATATAAATTTTGATGATGGAAATTAAATGATTAATTATGAATAAATCCCATACATTTTTTCCACTAGTATTTTTTTTGAAAATAATTATTCTCCATTCATTTTTATCGGATTAGGTAGTCAAGATATAAATGTAATTATTTAATTGAAAACAACATTATTTCTTTCTTTGGTGGAAAATATTATTTATCCCATGTATATGTTTTTTAAAATTGTTTTATAAACAATTTAATATTAATCATAAATTGTTGAAATTAATTTTTAGCTACAATTAATTTTTTATAGATTGGATTAATTGGAATCTTCTTTTTGTTTTTTAAACATGGTAGTATTGTATTTATATCTAAATTATTAACAAACATCTTGGTTTTATAAAAAATTACATGAACAAAAATTACAAAAATCATGATCAGAAAAATAATTAATGGATACTTTATAAGATATTATGGTTACTTTCAGTGGTTTTTTTTATTATTTTAATAATATTTGTATTTTAAGATATGATTAAATCTTAAATATGTATATTTCTGAAGAAATATTTTTGTGATATGTTAACGGAAATTTTATACTATTAATTTTTTGGATGTTACATATGATTTCATATTGATATGATCCAATTTAAAGAATCAGTATTCACTGTCTGAATGGTTTGTGTTTGTGATGATGAAATATCAATGAGACCAATTTTATATTTAATGGGTTATGTTATTATTAATGTTTTTAAGAAATTATAGAATACCTAAAGTGGGAATTTTTTTTGAGATGGGTACTCACAAAATTATAAATCCTTCTAATGAATTCGGAAAATATAATTGTGTATAAACATAAAGGGTGTATAAGAAGATATCCCTAGAATGAAAAAGAGGGTACATAGATGGTTTTTCCAAGCCTGAAAATGTTGGAGAAGTGGAGAAATTTTCATCCTCAAATAAGTTATTTGAGAGGTTATCCCAATCCTAATTGGTGATTAATGAATTAATAGGTTGCCTTGATATAATATTTTTATTATTTTTGTTATGCTAATATTTATTCCACTATTTTGTAATAATACCATATTCTGAATATAAGTTCTTAAGGATGATGTTTATTGATTATGTTATGATTAATGTATTAAATGTTACTAAAATTTATACTATAATACATTGTTATGATCTATAATTTTCATTTAATGATTTTCATCATTTTATACCATGTTCATATACTCATTATATTCATTATAAGATAAAATGATCATTGATATCTCTATTTTTTACACTTAATAATCATATTCTCTCACCCTTTATTATGTCACATTCCACCTATATATGAATTAATGATTAATGTTGGGATACTATGACATGTGATCCAATTTGGAGATCTTTGTGGGAGATGTTCTAGTTTCATTATGAAATATTAATTATGAATATATATTGGTAAAGATGATAGTTATTTATTGTTTATGTGAATATCATGATGCTATATAATGAATAATAATATAATAATGTGTAAAATTTATGTATAATTTGTATATATTTATAAATTTGTAATCATATAAGGGTTATGTTACCTTTGGGAACTAGTATTAGAAACATTAATCGAGAGCCCTTTGTAAAATCTATTCTTGTGGATATTTTCATAGGTTAGGGTAAAAAGGTTTATGTTTTTCCTTGAACAATATCCATTTCTACCAACTAAAATTGGTTGTAGTTTTTTCTAATATTGATGTATTGGTAATAACCTTGAAATGTATTGTTCTAGTATATACATTCAATCATTATGGGGAATAGTTAGTGTTCCCTTACTGTAAATTACATTAATTGAAACACACAGACATTTTGGGTTATTATTCAATTTTATTTCTATTTTTAATATTATTAATTTCACATGTCATTGGAAATAGTTATATATATATATATATATATATATATTAATACATTAATTCAATGAATACATTCAATTGAAATATCTTTTTGCCTTGCGTTACAGTTAACATCGACTTGTCGTATGATCCACACAACATTAAGTTACTACAAGACCTAATTTTTGTTCTTTTAATTATTTAAATATTATAATTTTAACCTATACATTAAACTTAGTTGTAAAAAATATTCAAAAAGTTCTGTTTTATATAAATAAAACCTATTGATAATGAAAGATAATATTTTTTGTTCTGTCCTTTTATGCTAAATTTATTTTTTTCATGAATGAATTGATTTTAAAAAATTATCTTTTGAATCATTTAGAAGTTTTATTGGATATAATAAACTTCAATTTTTAGATCAATAAAATTAAATTATCCTAACGATATTTTTTGATATTTTCTTAGAAAATTCATTTTTATGAGTTGCGAAATATTATGCTTTTTAGTTAAAAACAACTTTTTATGATTAATTATTAATGTAAAATGAACCATTTTATTGATTATAATGTTTAGATTATAATAATATGATGTAAAATTGTGACCAAAATTATTATTAAATGTGATTGAAATTGATCGTTGTTGTTAAGGAAAAATTAAGATTAATTAGGGAATAAACCTTAATTTTGAGGGCCCAAATGACCTAAAACCACATCCAACAACCATTTAATGCCCATATTTATTCAACACTCCTACCATTGTTATGATATTTTGGGTTTTTAGGACTTGTATAAACTAATAACATGTTTACACCTAATTTTTTTTAAAAAATACTTTCTGAGTCCTTTTGCATACCACAAAAGGCCACCACCTCTACCAATTACTCACACCTATAAAACATTTTATGTTTCCCATGATATTGCAATTTAGGTTCCAAAAAATCATCCCTTTTACCTTGAATCATTTATTTGGGAATGAACCCCCTCATGGATGCCTTTAGAAACAAACTAAAAGGAGTGACCCGATTAAGAGGTAACATATTCTCTCAAGCTCATTTCATTTATTTTCCTTCTCCACTGCATCCACTATATTTGTTCAATTCTTGTGTGACAAAAAACTATCAAACATATAAAATGATATTTTTATGTTATGGTTATGACCTTTTCATACACACACTCATAATTCTAATAGATTTTGAACACACGTTTTTTGTGTACGACGAACAACTACCTCACAAAACGATGATTGTTCATTTCTCTTTTATGACCAATCATGGTGGACATTATGATTGAAAAAATAGTTATATATGTAATATATTATTTTTATTATGTCTTTAATCTTCATTATTAATTTTACAACAATCATATTTTTACTTTCATTTTTTGTTAATACTATAATCCCGTTTGAGTTATTGTGGACTACCCCCCTCAAAGTGATGTGATTCATTCACACACCACATAGAATGTATTATGTATGGGATTAATGTAATTATATGACAGATATAAAATTTTCCTGATATTATAATTATTATATATATATATATATATACCTTTTTATTTTACATATATTCTTTCAATACGACAACAAAATCGGAAAACAATATTCTTGCTTACGCATGACTTACTGTCTCCATACACGGTGTATTCAATTACGTAAATCATTATGAAATTGACTATTATAATATAATTATAATAGAAATATATATTATATTAATTTTTTTTATTCTCAAGAGTTTGAACAAATGTTTAAAAATAATGACTACATTTATTTGGGGAAGTTGAATACCTTTTAGATGATGCATTCTATTTAAGGATGGAATAAAGGATACCTATTAGAATATTTTACAATGATATTTTTAATCGATATATGATATCATTAATTTTATCAAATGTATATACAAGGTATTATTGACTAGAGTGTTTGTATTTATCAAAATATATTGAATTATATATATTTAAATATGTTTATTTTGAATTTGTTCATGAAAAAAGAATAAATACTTCCAATACCTCATAATTATAATTGAATATATTTATTTTAGAAATTAAATATTATATATTGTGTCTATTGTAATGGAAACTTTATTAAAAATGTATATTCAATTAAATTTAAATATTGTTTTTTTAAATTTTATTATTGACAGTTAATTTAACCTAGTCAATTAACTTGATATAATTTGATATATTATCCTTTATTTGAGTGAAATGATTACTATATGGTAGGAAATTTTTATGAGAAAGAATAATATTAAATTAAGATACATATATTAACTATTAAGAAATTAATATTTTCATTTTTTCATTTTAGTGGAAATTTGTGAATTGTTTTAATCAATATTCCTAATTGAGAAATAGTTGTAACATAATTACTATAAACATGTTTTTTTAATATTGCATTTATAATATTTCTCTATAGCATTCAATCATAATCCTTGTTCCTTTTAGGTCATTATATTATCTCTAAATTTATAATTCACCTCAACACAACTCACATAAATGATTTCATAGTAATTCATAAGTATAAGATCATTTAAATAATTATAGAGAATTTGTTCAAATATGAGGTAATATTAGTGGATTAAAATATAATTAATATATTATTTTACATTTATTATTTGTTTTTTATCTATTATTAAATGTATTAAATGTAAAATTATAGATTTTAAATCAATAATATTAATATTTTAACTTGATCAACAATCATGGAAATCCATTTTTTTCTATCAATGTCACCAACATTGTTTAAAATACTATATATAACTTCAACATGATCATAAAAGCCAGAAAATATAATCCACATCCCATTTATTATGGGTTCATGTTTATAATGATGATTGTAGTGATGATGTCTTATATAGGATGGTTATCTATATAGTAGGAATAAACATTGTTCATTAAATTGTGGATTCCTCTTTAATTCATGCAAAAAATAGATTCCCTATGGATGATCGTGTTTCAACAAGAAATGGAGTGGAAACCAATAATTAAATGTTTCTTGGGTTTTACGTGACTAGGGATTTGTAGAATATGGGATGATGGGATCCCCCACATGTAGTGTATGATAAAAAAACACGGTTGGACATAGAAACCCCCACTATTTAGTGTCCTTCAAATAAACAATGGGGAAGGGTCACTCAATAATTTTATAGAGATATTTTTGGTTATTAATCTATTTTAAAATATTATTTTACAGAATAGAAGGAAGTATGATTCTATAACAGATTGTATATCTTGTATTCTCTTCCCTCTTCAAGGATGATGAATAGTTTATTATATTAAGTTAAAAGTGTTCCCATTATATTGAATCCAATATTTTTTATTCAAATAAATTTATGTAATTCTATAAATATAAATTATTAATCTGTTTTATTAATTTATTATTCATAATAAATGTGATAATAATTAAAATAATAAGGTTATTATTATATTAATGATATACATAACAATTTTTCATTTTTGGTAATATCTAAATCCTCCATACAAAAAAAATTGTTAGTTTTTTCACTGCATATTTGGATTAACTTATTTTAATGACCAATTCATCGCAATAGAATGAGTTTATTTAATTTAAATTATTTTAGGTTGTGTTTCATATTAATAAATCCATAAAAACTATAAAACAACCACCTAAGAAAATTGCACATGTAAATTAGTATAATCCCCCTAGATTAGTGATTTAGAGAACCTATAATTTGAAGATTATTACAACATAAATTAACATTAAAGAAAATGTTTACTTTATATAATGCATGGAAGTGATTGCGACAAATGATGTATACTAATTTTGATCCCATCATATACATATAATGAATTTTGAAAGTGGAGAAGTATTTTCATGGGATGGGTTGGTATTTGGAATATATATTATTATGATGTTATTGATTCATGTAATTATTTTAATTGAAATATTATATTTTGGTATATGGTATTTCATACCTAGTTTCATAGCCCAATAAAAATTTTATCATATTTGTATACTTTTCAATTAGGGTTACTCTCTTGGGTGGAGGGTGGTAGTTTAATTTTATTAATACTGATTGGATCAACCAAGTAAGAGGGTGGTTATATGATTTATATGATCTCCCTTAAGATCTAATCATTGGTTGTTGAAACTATTATGTGGTTGGTTTGTTTTCAGAACATTTTTATAAAACATTTCATTGATATTTTTTTAGAATTAGTGACATTTTCATATTAACATTATGAGTTTTTCTAATATAATGTAGATGATGATGTTTGTGGAGTAGTTTTTTTTTGGAATGATAAATTTTATTAAATTTTATATGTAATTAAAATTAATAATATTGAAATTATTATGTGATGACTATCTTATGGAAATTTCTTGGTAGACTATAGATTTCAAAATTTGTGAGTAGATTGATCAAATGGGTTGTCTAATATGTCGTCTAACATTCTAGTATTTGATATAGGATGTTGGTGGATAAAATATAGATGGATTATGATAAAGTTAATCTGTTAAAGGGGATATGATGTTGAAATTATATATGGTATGTTACTAGACAATGAATGTTGGATATGGGGATATTGATAGCAGGAGATTATTTTTAGGTTACTAATTATATTTTTGATAATTTGTCTTGTTATTAATAACTATTAATTTTTAAAATACATTTTTATTTTTTATATTATTATTATTTTATGTAACATATACATTGTTTACATTTGTGTTTAAAATGAGATACATTGTCGTTTAGATCTTAATATTTAATAATTAATGATATAAAAATAATAGTATATTGATATTTATTAAAATATAACTAAATTAATTAAAATATTTTTAATATTGATGTTGATGGTAAATCCTTTTTGATATTACCTCAAGAGTATGTTGATTTACTCATACCTAATTTTATATAAATGTTTTAGGAGTACGCAACTAATAGAGCTAGTTAAAACTCAATCTATTAATGTTTGTCCAATAGATATTGTTCTTTTATTATATTATAAATTACCATTATATTATATATGGATTCTATAATTAATTTCAATAATTTGTGGATGATGTTATATTTTATTCATTAGGTTTATACATTATTTTTTGATATCTATTAATTCATTTACTTTTCTATGTTATAAAACTGAGTGTTTTTTTATTTATATTCATTACTTGTTTTGGATTACACATTCTTATTTACATTAATTTTTTGTTTTACTTTTAGGAAGAAGACTTCTATAAATTAGATTTAATCCCAGAATTAATTCCCACCAACTTGTGACATATTACAAGGATTCATAATAGGTTATACCCTACATTATAATTTGGCATAGTGGGGAAATAAATTAGGTCATGAAATTACAATAGTTAGTGATTAATAATTATTATAGAAACATATTTATTATATTGTGCCTTATTGAATGATTCAAATATGTATGTATCATCTATTCAAATAAATTATGGTTTTGTGATGGTGGATTTTGGACACAATCCATGTATTCGAGAAAAGGATGAAATCCTCATGGTAGGGGTGGCCAACTCTCGCACCACAGTATAAGAACTCATTCTCAAATGTGATTATGTCTTTTTTGTGGATTGTTTTTTTATGATTCCTCATTTCTTATGCTTTATAACATTTTCATTCAATAAAGGGGCCATGAAGCCTCATCATTTTCAAAACAAAATTATGATTTTGAGGACTATATTTCAAAATTAAAGGGAAGATATAACAGTTGAAATATTAATTCAATATTAGATGTTAATTATAAAATATAATAGTTTATAATTTAAAATGGGTATTGTAAAATCATATGAAACCCACAACATTAAGTTAGTAGATTTTTTAAAATGTAGGGTTTTAATTTGTGTTGATTTGGTGGGTGGTTTGATATTTGATAATTACAAAAATTGAATGAAGATATTTTTATTATTATTATATAATTATTAAGAAGTATTTAATGTTTTGAAGTCTCAATATGAGTTATAGGAGTAATGTATCTATTGTTATTTTGGTAATTCCATGAAATGGGACACTGAGATCCATATTTAGTGGTGCCGTGTACTAGGTGAGGATTCATAGGGTGAAGGATATATTCCTAATTTAATCAGGAAGTTTTAGATAGAGGGAAGTCTGTTCAGTGATACCTATAAATATTTATGTTTATATATGATTTTTTCTTTATGAGGATGAAAATCAATAACAATATGTATATTTGGTTTCATTCTGCTATGAAAATGAGGTCGTAAATTGAACCCCTTTTATTTTACCAATATATCCCCATATTGATGGATTGATTTATGTGAGGTTTTCTTGGGATATATGGAATGTTATAGTACCATTCACCCTTATAATATAATTTCCATTTCTATTAACAAATTCTCAGTGTGATAGAGAAAAGGATTTAATTCCAATTCCACCAATTATAAGGAAAATTCTAGAAGTTGTCTTCTATATTTTGTGTTGCATTTCTAGTAATGTAAAATGTGATAGATTATTAAAGGATTTATTCCATATTTTTAATATTAAAATATTTCCTAATTTATATTTATATTTATATTATATTTGGACGGAATAGTATGGGGAATTTCATCCATATGTTCAGGATTCATATATAGTTAGATTAGGGTTATTCCAAGAGGGATACACAACATGTTACACAAATATTTTCCATTACTACAGAATCCCCTATGATTTTAAATAATATATGTGAAGTAATAAATTATTCGGAAATATCATATAGGGGTGATATATGCTAATAACATTACATAATAAGTCTATATAGTGGTGAAAAAATCATTTATGATGTATACAACTCTTTTATTGGGGTTGGATGAGTGAAATATTAACTTTTATATTTTCATTTATATTTTATGTATAAGGTAAATGTATTTAGGGGTGTATGTGTTACCCAAGATAGAGCCATTAGTGGTTTCCCCAATTAGAGTCTCGATGATGGGGTTATTTTTCTATTAATATGACTAATTGTGTAATGATTTTATGATTTAGTAAGGAATATCTGATGTTTTTCTATCATGGTGGTATCATGTATGGGTGAAATGTGGTTTTTATTAAAATTATTTATTCATAGGTGTTATATATTTGAAAATATAATGGATCTAAACATATCAGAGTAAAAAATTTATTAAATTATTAGATTATAAAACATTTAGAATAAGATAGTTAATCTATTACAAAAATATGTGAATCAATAATAAATATTAAAACCCAAAAATTATATGATATAATACAATATCAAATAATATTTTTTAAAAACTATATATTATATAATATAATTTTTAATGTCAAAATATTATATATTTTACTAAAATGTACTCAATGTATAAATAACTATATTCAAATTATACATTTATTCTGAAATTAAAATTTCATTAATTTAATGATAGAATTAAATATTTATATCGTTGAATATATTTTAGCAATAGTGATTATTACCTCTAGTTCTTATCGCGAGAACCCTTTGATATATTTCAATACATTTCATATTTCTAGCTATCAAAAAACCAAATATTAATGATGTAACACATCCAATACCCTAAACACACTGACCATAATTTGATTTAAAATATAAAAATACAAAAGGATATAAAAATTATCTAAATAAATAACATGACTTATCAATTATCTATGATCATCCAAAAAATAAATCAATTAGAAGATCTCAGGTCTCTAATGTGTTGAAGAAATCATATACTTTATTTGTTTAGTGTGATCAATCATGATTTTTAAAGGACCCATGATTCATCTATATCCATTTTATGTCAATTTATTATAAAAAATGAATAATAATAATTTTTTATAATTTAATATAAGATTCACTTTTAAAATATAATACAGCTCAAACATGTTATTCTATTTGTACATTAAATTTTTATGGTCTCACCCCAATGTTCAAGAATATCATTTTTTACAGAAATATATTCATAAATATTTGATATGTATGAAAAAATTGTAGAATAATATAACTCAAAAAACATATTATAAGAATAATTTTTTATTGAGTGTATTTTGATTTTTTTAAAAAGAAATCAAAAATAAGTAATTTATGTGAAATGAATCAAACATATACATATTATTGATAATCACAAAATGAGCAAAAAATGAATGTTTAAATTAAATAAAATAATTCTATATACCCCTTTTCCTTCCATGAAATATACCCATAGTTTAATTCTGTGTATGAAAATTTATTCTCATTTCTAAAATATTGAAGTGAAATTGAAAATTGCACCCAACAAAATCTTTCATCCCGTAATACATTCCTTACATTTTTAGAAATTTTCCATCATTAAAATACATTCTATACCATTGAAATTTTCATTATTAAAATTACAATTTTTGGGTAAAATAACATTCCATCTAATCTATTAGGTCTATAACCACCTATGGATTGGAAATAACTACATAAGAATAATAATAAAAACCAGTAGTATCCAATTATCACTAAAACTGTTAGAATAATATCATTGAATGAATAAAAATTAAACAATATAGGAATACATTATTTTTTTAAAGATATAGGTTATGAATAATATATATATTCCTAATAACTCAAAAAAATAAATTCATCTGTAGAGAGGGGGACATATTGAGTAACTATATATTATAAAAATTAATATCATAAAATACATTTTTGTATATACATAATGGCATGATAAAAAGTAATTATCAATCCAAAAGTTTTAGTAATAATATGTTAATTTAAACCATTTTTATGATCCATTAATCATTCATCTTGGATATATGTTATACCTGTACATTGGGTAAACATTAATTTTTGAAAAAATTCTTCTAACTTTCTCAACTTTTTTTTTAATTTAAGGAAAATCATTAATAAATATCATAGGTCAACAACATAACAATTATCACACACATTATCTCTTTAATGATTTCAAATAGTTCTTAATTAGCGGGATTTTTTATTATACCATTAGTTAACTTTTCAATTCCATATAACATGAGATAAATAAATCAATATGGGAAAAATAATAGACTAAAAACAATCAATAAAATGACATGAATAGATTTTTTATTTACAAAAAAAGTACTAGTACAATGAAAATATTTCATGAAGGGAAAGAATTTCTATTTATAATGAGAAAAAATAAAAAATGTGCCAATATTCATTCTATTATTGTTTTAGGTATTTTACATTCATTCTAAAAATATATAATTTGAAATTATTGGTACAAAAACGTGTTTTGATTCTAAAATTTTAGTCACCAAACATTTGATAAACCACAAATTCTATCTCTACTATGATGATCTACTAAAATTTATTTTAAAATATAATTCCAATATATTATTAATGACTAATTATTTTTTAATGTAATATGTTTTCATTAAGTGAACAACACTCCATCATTGGGAACAATATGTAATAATTTCATAAACTAATAGTTAGACTCAAAATATTCATTTTACGAAGATAAATAACTATCACTTGAAAATGATTTATACTATCTCATAGATTATTTATTTTTATGAAAAATATTACATCAATATATACTATTATTTAGTAACCTCATCAAATAGTCAATCATGGTTTTCAAGTTTACAAAAACATTATATTAATTGAGATATAACAAATTCCAAATATAGTATTCTTAAAAAATAGATTTCTAAATATTATCATTATCCTTTTTATGATCTTACATTTCTTGATCATATTCCTTAACATAATTCACATATCCTTTCTCCATGTCCGTTAAATATTCACCCATTTTTTCCAATTGTTGTGGTATCATTTATATCTTCAATAAAATAATTACAAATATCACCAAATTAAAAAGGTGAAAATTATTTTTGTGTTATAGCATCCATAAATAATTTGTCATTTCATGGACCCGTTCCATAGAAACCAGTTGTATCAATGATTTCATCACCATCTGATTAAATATTATAATATGAATATCTAGTTACACTCTAGGTTACCATAGTCTTATTTAAATATTATTTCACTTATTTTTCATGGAGATTCATTGTTCATTATGTTTTCTCTTTAACCCATGTAATACTGGTTTGATATTCCCCAAATTCATACACTAATATAATATAAAATAAAAATCCTCTCTTAATTGATACATATCATATCTATTTCTTAGTTTTTATTCTCTGAATTGAACTTCCAAATTATACATATTATAAATTTTACAATTTTAGTAAATTGTAAATCACTGAAATCCAAATTATCCAAATCCAATTTATTTTTATGAGTACCCATTGATGAATTACACATTAATTAAGCTTTATTATATTTAAAAAATATATTTTCCCATTTTATCATTTTCTATATGTCAAATTAAACCATAATTCATTACATTAACCATATACAAAATAATTTATAACTAGATATTTAATACAATTTTGTCATAGATAATTATCATCTTAAAATAAAACTCCTTCAATAGTATATTAGTGTTCTTACACAATAATTGATAATCATTGACCTCATTAAAAATGATATTTTAAAGGACCTTAAGAAAAACCCTAAACCTTCAATACATCTACGATATTAATTATTTATAATAAAGTAAAAAATCAAGATACCTCACATGTAACATGTATAATCTTACATTAATCATATTCAATATTTTGATATTTTAAATATAAATTAATTTCCTAATTGTATGTATGATGCACCGACCCGAGAATCTCGCAGTCAGTGCCTTATTTTGTTACACTGGCATAGATACAAGGATGATTCATCCTGAATGACTTATAAGTTCAGTAGTTTTGGAAACAATATTTATATAAGAGATCAAATTTTCAACTCAAAACTACAAATAACAAAATAACATTAATAGAAAATCCCATAATCTCATAGATTAACCCTTCAATTCATACATAGTATAATTATCCTCATAATCTGGAAAGATAAAACATAATAAAAGAGTGAGCTCTGATGCTCAGTAAGAGTAATCAATACATTAGATAATATAAAAAACCCAAACATTAGTTATAGAGAATAACTAAAAACACATGCATTTAAAAATGAACATAAACATATTATGGCTAGAATAAGAGATGAATAAATAATGGAATATTAAAGCTTATACATTGGTATTCTAATTTTCAAATAACCTCATGAACTTTCAATTAGTAGTTTAATAATGATGTAAATGCAGATGCCGAACATTCAAAAACATATCGTCAAGGCCTCGAACATGACATATAAAAATTATTAATGCCACAACCAAAACCACATATAAAAAAGGTCAAGGCCCCGACTAAGAACATATCGATTTGTCTCATGAGACCTACTAATGAAATGAGGGGATATAGTGGGACCCACCCATAACTTACTACGTCTAACATAGTCCTCATATAACGGGGGATAATCATAAACAACATATATATTCATATTGAAACTATCTTATGAAATTCAAATAAAATTCCCTGAACAATAAGCATAAACAATAACCATTTAGTGTAATATGTGCATGTTAGTTAAAACCATTTGTTCTTACATTAATAGAACATCATCAAGGACTCAATAAATCAACTATTTTTCATTTATTGTTAATTGTGATAATTTACTATTAAAATAATCAAGTGTTTCTAAAAACAATTCAACCAAACATTTCTCTATGTGTAGAATCCAAAAATAAGGTCCATTTTTCCAAAATAATTTTAGATATAGGATTAATTGAATTTTTATATAATATCAAAATTTACTTGAAAAATACATTTTTTAAAACATTTATTTACGTATTCCAAAACATATGTTCATCATAACATCACTTAAATCCTTTATATACATACTAGTATAGGTTAGATTACAATTAATAAAGATATGAGACTATTCATAAAGGAAACATTACTATTCATAATGGTAAGTTACTATTCCCCATAAATTATGTTCCATATATCAGACTCTAAATAAATTACTAATCGCAAATGTGTATGTATAATTTTATAAATTTAAATCACAAGGGTGGTAAAATTTTGTTTAGTGTCTAGGTTATAATAAATATGTTCTTTGAAGAGACACAATATTTCATGCATTCAATATTAAATATATTTGACAAATTATGGGGTGTTATATTATCCCCTGCTTATCGAAAATTCATCCCTAAAATTTGATATTTCACCTTGAATGTTACTCGTTGTTATGTAAAAATTTCCTTATGAAAAAATAAAATCATACATAGAGATGATATAATATCCTTATTAATTAGGTTAAGAGAAAAGATAAGGTATATAATAATAATAATAATAAATATATAAATAAATAAATGAATAAAGTTTATTTTCTAATAGAGTAACATTAATACGAATTGAAATCCCCGTCATCCAAACACGGAATTTCATGTGATTGATAATAGGTTCAGAAGATAGTATATTACCACAAAACCATAAACCACATTCATGAAACATTTCATTAACGTTTTCAAAATTATGATAAAAAAACAACATTTAAGTATCTTTTAGTAGAGTTTTGGGATTATTCCACTCTATTAGTGTATAAATATACATTTATATTTCATAAACATTATATTATCCTTTGATTTTTCATTGAACTACCTAAAATTTATCTCTTAGCACAATTTGCATCATGTTGTGTCATTAATCTCTAAAACGATATAAAATGATTAATTTAAAACATTTCATAAAAAATTTAACATTCCAAAAGATCAAGATCCAATAATTTAGAATCATTCTTATGGAATTTGGTACCATCAAAATTACTTTATCTTTATTTATCATCTTCCTATTCGGAAATTAAAATATGAGTATTATGAACATAATAAGGGTGTATATCCCTTGATCATATATTATCTAAATGTTAGAATTATTACTGATTAAATTTACTTAGTACCATGAATCATATGAATTAAAATCCTTAAAGAAAAAATAATTCAGTTTAATCCTCACATGTTCCATAATTCTTACAACCAATTCTTTGTTGATAAAATATTAAAAAGATATATTTTGTGACTATGAATATTAGTCATTATACATCATTTTTTCTAGTATTATAACACTATCTTTATCTAGTAACATCATTTAGTGTATATTCCTTTGATGATTGGGACATTAATTCACATAGTTTCCCATATCCTTTCTCTTTTAGCATTGTATAGTGGAAACCATTTTCTTACCCTTGCAATCATGAACTTGGTGTCCCTTTTTCAACACATATATCAAACTATCATCTCTTTTAATCATTTAGTAGTGTGATTATTTTCATAATTATAACATGTGGGAAAACCCATGTTTCATTTCATCCCATTATTCACATTTTTCTCTACCATCCTCTTCTTCATTTTCATCCCTTCATGTTCATAGGAGTCATATAATTCCATACATACCTTGTTACTCGATATACTATTAATTAATATGATGAGGATACTTTTGATACTATATTCCATTGAAATGATGGATTAAGACCATTAGATATATTATCCTTTATAATATTTACATCATGTTCCTTGGCGAAGTTCCCCTTCCTTTTACTAAGTGTCATTTCTAATCAATTCCATATAATATATTAGCTCATAAAATTATGAACTATCTATATCTATAAACATCATATAAAACATAACATATATTAATGCATTGTAAATCTTAGGACCATATTCTTTGGTTATATTGGATGAATAAATCCTTTATAATTGTTTGTAAAAATCATGTGAATTTACCAAAGCTTATCCCCCAGGAGTGTCGATCCAAGAGTGTAGCAAGGCCCATTATTTTTCATCAGTTCCCACTCAAGTCTATTTCAAAGTGGTGTTTTCGGTTTTTACCATTATTTACATATATGTCAGAGCCACCTCTACTTGTTTCTATCTAGAGATATATTTATTTTCTTGATAAACCACATAATATAATCCCTTCCAAAATTCTGGAATGTCCTTGTATTAATATCCCAAATTTCTTACATAGGGTTATGTTCAATAATCTACTTTTTCTGTATCATGTTTTAATGTATTCTACTAAAAATTCATTGATACCAATTGTAACAACCCTACCCAAGAATATCAGAGTCGGTGCCTTGTTTTATTATATTAGAATTTATACAAGGAAGATTCATCTTGAAGGACTGACCAGTTAATATATTTGGAATTAATGTACATACCAGTGTTCAAAACTACTAATATAAATTAAAAAAAATATAAAAATATCAACAGAAAATCCCATAATCTCATAGATTAACCCTACAATTAATATACAGGATATTCATCTTTGTATCCTGCATGGATAAAAGATATGAACGGGAGAGATAACATGCTCAGTAAGGGTAACCAATACAATAGAAGATATCATAATCATAAACATTGTGCATGGTGAATAACTAAAAACACATGCCTTTAAAAATGAACATGAACGCATTATAGAAGGAATAAGTGATGAATAAATAATACAATATTAGATAATAAACATGTGTATTATACTTGTTGAATATCCTCCTAAACTATTAATTATATGTTTCATAATTTACTTGAGAAAAAGTTCTTAAAATATATATTAACTTATTCCAAAAAATAGTTACAAAATACATACACATAAATACAATATATATATATATAATCATAGGTGAGGATTATATTCATAAGGGTATTCCACTATTCATAAATGTAACATTACTAATCATAAGGGTATGTTACTATTCACCAAAAATTGGGTTGGACATATCAGACTCTAAATAACATACAGATTGCAACCATTTCTGTCAGATTTTTGAAATTCAAATCATAGGGGAGGTAAAATTATGATTACTTGATTGATTATAATATATTTATTTTTTATAGAGACTCGGTGTTTCATGCATTCAATATTAAATTTATTTGAAAAATCATAGGGTGTTATAGAATTCAAAGTTTGATAATAAGATGGTTGATTATATATGTAATGTGCCATATAATAATTAATCATATTCCATAATATATAGTTCTCATGGTATTATATTTCAATATCTCTAGTAATGGTTGGAATTTATTTATCTGTTATCATGTAATTCGAAACAATCAACTAGTAATTAACCACCCAAGTATTAATCAAACGATACACAATTCTATCTAAAAAATAAAAAATGTGTGCCCTATAATACAATGATCACTAAAATATGATTAATATTTTCCCATGATTCGATAGGTTATCCATTAAGAGAAAAATAATATATTCACAAATATATATTTTTTGTAGTTAAAAAAAGATTGTCTCTGATTCCAATTATTTTTCTAGTTTGTAAACATGATTTGTGGGTGGTGGAGAGGGTGATTGATTTTTTACAAACATAACATATTTTATCACTCTTGGTTATTTATTCATTTGGAAGATAAAATTTATAGTCATGTAATAGTTACAACAATTTAATAGATTTGAATTAATATTATCTTAAATGTAATATTTATTTTATTTTTAATATGATTTTGACAAAAATATAATATATAAAAACTATGTTTTATGATGAAATATATTTGATAATAAAATTATGTATATATATGATCATTTTACATTAGATTATTGTATAGTACATATAGTTGAAATTCTTTTCTTTTATCACAAGGTGGATGGATTATTAATACCATGATATGAAAAATGTAAACATACTATATAATTGAATAATCAATAATCAAAGTATAAAAAGAACATATAGTGCACCTAGAAAAACATGAAATAACATTACATCATTTTTGTGCAATAAATAATACATTACAGAAATAGATTCCCAAAAGACTGTATTTGCATAGTTCCTTTGGATGAATGGAAACCTAATCACATGTACATAAGTGAGCCATATTATATCCCACTAGGTTTTTTATTACTTGAAACCTTAATAGACAAAAAAATCCTAATATATATCTTCATAAATGTTTGAAAGGAATCATTAAAAGGTGTGATATTAGATCCTCAATTTTCGAAAACATTTGAGATATTCAAGAATTACCATGAGAATAAGGGTATGAGAATATGATCAAAACATAACAAGATAAAAACCTACATATGAAATATAAAAAACATGAATCATGTAATAAATATTATATTTTCATAGAAAATTAATCCTAAATTAATGAACATCATACTCCAAGAATGTATAACATAAGAATAATGAAATAAATTTTGGTATAAAAATAAACACATAAAATTATTTCCATAGTATTCAAGGATTATTTACAAGGCAATATTAGTAGTATCTGTTCACTCCCTATATAGCCTTGGTTGTGATGGTTCACTCCAATCACCATCTTAGTAGTCATGGTCCACTCTCAAGACAACATTAGAAGGAAAAGTCCAATACTGAACCCAGATTACTCTCCATTCAATATATGTATATCACATGAGATATATATCATTAACCAATGAATTTGAGAGAGATATAGGTCCCACCACTGTCATAATGAAATCATACATATGTGTTCCACTGGATCATAAATATTAATCATAATGTTTCCCATGAAATGATATGGGTATAATAAACATATAATCATATCATAAACCATGGAAATATGATAGATTTAATTATCATTTGATTAAATAAAACTTGTGAAATGAAGCGAGTTTCACATGAATATAACATATAAAAGTGAAATGGATTTTATAATCCTCATTTCATTAAATATAAACCATACAGAGAATTAATATGAATAGAACTATTGGATCATTTCACCAAAATAAAATTTATTACTAAAAAATATTTCGTCTTTGTCAAAAAATAATTTCAAAATGTCTTTGAAAAACATTTCTCAGGGAAATTATGTTTTCTAATATGAATAAAATTTTTATAACATACAAAAATTTGAAATTATTTTTGTTTGAGAATACATTTTGAAATAAATAAATGAATAATTGAAAATATAGCAATTTTTTTAAAAACAATTTCCTTGAAATTTATCTTCAAATATTATTTTAAAGTCATTTATTGAAAACATTTTTTAAAACATGGTTTTTTAATAAAACATATTTACAAACAAAGTGAGAACTGTGGCCATATTTCCTTAAAATATTAAATAATTATTATAAGTACCAAATAAAGGGAAAATGTTTTTAATTCATGGAGGTAAATTAAATAAATATAGGGGAATAAAATTAATTACTACTCTTGAAATATGAACCATAGAATTTCATTAATGAAATTATAATAATAATCAATCCTGATAAATAATTAGATTTTCCAAATAAATTATTACCACTTGGTAAGTTGAATAATACACCCCATGTAAGAAGATTAATATAAATGAATGTTCAAATATAATTAAAATAATTATATTCAGGATATAACATTTCAACGGGGACTATATACACCTCATATATGAGTATAGGTGCATAACAACACAAGTGTCTCAAAAAGGATAATGGAGAAAAAATTATCATACAATTTTGGTATATTTCGAAACATAAAACCCATGATACAAATATAAAATAATGGATTTGTAAATTCTTAAAATTTTATATAATAGAATCATAATAAAAATTTACAGGCAGTATATACACTTCATTAATAAATTAGGGGTGAGTAAGGTATAAATCTCATAGAAATATAAGTGAGACGATAAAACCCATACATTTTGTATCGAATCACATCATACTCATTCAAACCTTTTATATGAAAAATATAATTTTTTTAATTTTTTTTACATAAAACCATATTATTTTATATGATTACTTATATTATTTTATTATTACCTTATATCACCTATTTATAAACAATTCCATGTTAATGGAATATTTTCAGTAATGCATGATTTGTTTTTTAAATATGATTTGACTTAATTATTGATCCTCTCACTAATATACTTGTTTAATTATTTAATTAATTTATGAAATGATATAAATATTTTATGTTATTATTATATAAATTTTCTTATTAATCAAATAGATATAAATAGAAATTGAAATAATCTATTCATGGAGACGGTAGACAGTACATAGGGATAAAATTTGTTTCCATTTTTCTTTCATACAGAATGATAGAAATTAAATGACAAAAAATATATATATATATATATATACTATAATTGAAATATAGTTATTATATAATATTAATAAAATATTTTTATTAAACCCATCTTTAATACATTCCATATATAATTTGTATGAATATCATTGGTTTGAGGAGGTGTTTCTCAATAGATCCATAGAAGATGTTAGCATATTATCAAAAAAATGGACATCATGGAGGTATGTGGTATAAAAGCTTCAAAACATAATAAAACTCTTATATCATAACCATTACTTGAATTTATTTTATAATTACAATCCCATGAGAGGTGTTAATGGATAATGAACGAAATATTTTCCTGAGGTGGTAATATGACGTACACACGAATGGTATTCTAATAAAAAATTTGATGGAGGTGTGTATTTGTGTAGCTAAAAACCATATAATAAAAAAACATAAATATATTTATGAAACATAGGCTATTATATATTCATTAAATAAGAATATTTATGATGGATGTATAATGAAAGTATAACTAAATATCTTGTGGAAGGATATTACAACTTCTTTGGGTAACTCCACTTTGTTTTCATCAATGGGATTCCTTGGATGGACATATAAAAAATGAAGACTTCTAGGATGAGTAGAGGGAATATATATAGATATTTTGATAGAGTATAGATGATAAAATTTTCATTATTGTTTTGAAGATTCTGTGGGGATGAGAGCCTATTTAAAGGGTAGTAGGAGCATAATTATTGTAAATATAAAAACATAAATCGTATTTGGAGGTCTCACAATCAACATGTTCCTCATAAAAACTCCATTTTAGAAAAAATAGGGTAATTAGCATAATATTTGTAGAAAATTTATTTTTTACATGTTTCTAGGTTATTTTTTCACTTATGTCAAATTTAACCATAATGTAATCTTAATTGTACTTTAATTGCTGTAATAAATTTTAAATACTTTCACTAATATTTTATATTAATAAAAATATACTAAATAGAAAATATAAATTTTTATCATTTCATGTATGGAATCTATTATTTTAATAATAATAAATTAAGTGTCAAAAATTAATTTAAAATTAAACCCACAGATGTTTCACAAAAATGTGTTTTTTAATAGAAAATGTTTTAATATTTAAAATCTTTATATATTCAATTTCAATGGGAAATTGGTTCCAATGAAAAAATATTTAAATAATATTGATAAAATTGATCTAATAAAACATTAAAACCAAAATATAATATAATTTATCTATATTAATAAATAATATTAAAAATAATTTTTGAATTAAAATTCATTGATTTTCACTATATATCCAATATTGATGTTTTATGAAAAATAACAAAAAATCACCCTATGTAAATATTGAGAATATAAATTCAAAAATGTAGTTAATTTTATAAAATAATATTTATAAAAAATTTTATAGTTATTTTAATACTTTTCAGAGAAGGACAAAAAAATGTAGATCATTTGAAGAAGTAGTATTTTCAAAAAGATAATGACTTCCCTAAATATATATGATTTTTTTATATATTTTATTCATACAAAACAATTATAATTAATATATATATATAATTTATTATAATTTTTATTATTAGGTTTAAAATATATGTTGAAACCATCACATTAAAATACTTATCAAAATAATTTGATGTTTCATAGAAACTCAATGTTGTGTGTAATAAAAGCTGAGTAGTTGTCACATGTAGTGAAATAATTTCTTTTTGTAGAATATAAATAAATATTATGTTCTCGTATCGTTAAAAAAACCATAAAAGGAAAATAATTTATTCGAAGAAATGTTTATAAATACCCAGGGTATTACATTCTACCCCCCTTAAAAATGAATTTCTCCAACAAAATTCATTAATCTCATGAAAAATGAGGATACTCATGACTATTGAAAGCTTCAAGAATATATGTATTATATTTTAACTAGTGTTTTCTACACAAAATATATACCAGTTGTTAGGTCTCATTTTATAGAATATTCACTATATGATCGATAATTTCCACTGGTTGTACATCATTAGAAAGGTCATACATTAATAGGATGACCTCTGAGTTTAGTACATGAGAATGGTTATGTATGTATTTACTCAAGAGAGAAATATGGAACACATCAAGGAATTGGGATATATTAGGAGAAAAATCCAATAAATAGGATTTATACAGATATAATCATAAATTTAAAATGGACTTACATATCTCGGGATCAGTTTCCACTTCTTCAAAAATATCACAACCATCTCCCAGTGACATATTCATAGAAACACCTTATCACAATATTAAAATTATTGATCTTGTTGATTCTTATCAGAATATATTTTGTACTAACTTTTAGTTTTGTTGATATGCAATTGATTGCTGCTACCCTTCTAGGCCATTGTTTTCATTGACCTTAGTCCCCAATATATTTCATTCTCTATCTTCATCGCATCATATTGTATATAATGACACACACATTTATCAATGACATATATTAAAAATTATAGTAATTATATATATTATAAATCACATTAAATAATTTTTTGATCATAATAAAAACATGATATGTCAATAATTAATGAAATAAGATGTATTTATATAAGTTAAGGAACCAATAGAAATGATATAGTAACATAACCATTGAAATAGTAATATGAACCATATGAATAGTAGACTTGAAAAATGGATAGAAACATTTCAAATTAATGTATAAATAAAATTTTGGCATCTTATAAATGATTTTATGGTGTAATTATATCGTAATCAATGTAAATAAATGCTTTTAAAATTATTAATTAAGTGTTTGATTTTTTGTAAGTCATAAATATTTAATTAAAATTTTTGTATTTCATTGATAATTTAATGAAAAGATTAATTTCATAAAATTTATTAATAAATTTATATTTTTATGTCTTCATATTTTATGATAAAGTTATAAAACCTTATGTAATTATTTCAAGTGTTTTAAAATCGTTTATAAATTTTAAATCAATATTTTCCATGAAATTGATGTTTTTTTTAAACAATTAATCTACTCATATATATAAAATTATTTTCATTAAATGGAGTACATTTTTTATTTCACATGTGTAAAAATAGTGATGGTTTTTTTAACACTTGAATTATTTATTAATGATAAAATATGATAATTTACAGTAAAAGATAAATACATGAATTAATGAGTCTTAAATTTTGTAAGGATTATTTAATCCTAGAATATTGAACACAGCATAATTATTTTAAAATACATAAATATAATTCTAGAAATTTACATAGTCATGAACCAAAATAATAAAATAATGAATATAATAATGTGGAAAGATATATCTCACCACTATAAATACCATAGAACATCGCCTAATTTCCGCACACATCCCATGGTTTGAGGGTTGTCCAAATTCATCTCGAAATTCTTTCCAAGCCACTATGCCACTTCTATGATATCATGGTCTCGTCAATAGACAATGCCTAGGGTATTTTAGGAGGTTTGGAAGAGGAGAATTCATGTGGAAAACCAACTTTCATTTTCCTTAAATTTATTCTCAATTCCATTTCATCTCTTATTCTCTCCCTATCTCACTTTATCCAAATGTCATGATAATATATATAATGTAATTATATAATTTTCATGTAAATTTTTTTCCTTAATACCTCCTCTATTTTATTGTAACAAATAAATCGTCTCTCATGATGTGTCAATTTAAAAACACCATGGGTGATGCAGTTTTATTTTACATGAACGCCTTCATGGATGTTAATAAAACCATTTTAATAGTTCAAAAAATCGTTAAATTAATTTAAAATTCCAATTTGTGTTATGAAATTATCATATATAAATAATAATAAATTATGATACAAAATGTAGTTCAGTGTGATAATAAAACTGCCAAAATTAAGCGAAAACGATCATCTTATTATTTTATATAATAATTCATCCTCATATTAAAAAAATTATTATTTATATGACAGATTAACTTATGAAAGGAAATTAACAACATGTAATATCAATTATGGATATTTATATGATTTTTACATTAACTTCTATAAATTTATATGACTGAAAAATCATGAAAACTAAGAAAATAGACACTCATGAATGACGAAATTAAACTCTAAAACTGATCAAAAATACCTTAAATTAACATAATACAACCACAATAAATCATATTCACTTCTTAAATGACCTATTTTTTTTAATTTTTAATCTAATATGACTATATATTATATTAAATTGAATTCTCAATTCGTACATAAAGAAGTGGGAAATCTCTAATCAAACCCTCTTTCAATAGGTTATTTCTTATTTCAACACATTTTTAGTATGGAAATTCCATTAATGTTAATTATATAAAATTTATTCATAATTAAATTATATTTTATGGGAGATAAATTTAACTAATATATTTTATGAAAAAAATAAGGTAGTTTCCAAAAATATCTTCATTCCAAAAACACATATTTTACTTCTTGTGATATTGTTTCTTATTCACTAAAAAATCCCAATTCCTATAATATGTATATTATCCCCTAATTACATTGGAAACCATAATGTTTTTTAATGAAGTTATTATTTATGAATGGAAACCCGTTTATTTCCAACGGTTATTTTATGTCTATGGTTGATGTATGTTCTATGTGGCATGCATGATAATGTAGTTGTTAATATGTGATGGGAGTGCCTGATATTATATAGCACATGTGAATGATATAATGTGATGGGTGAACTGGGAATTATATAGATATAAATAAATTTGGTAATGAGATGTATCACATGAGAAAAAGTAAAATATATATGAACATGATGTTAGTTATGTTTAGAACAATGTGAGGTAGTTTTCTACTAAGACATGATGTTTCATTTTAGGCATTTCCCACATTCTAAGCATTTCATTAATGCTACATCTCAGGATTATGATCCTATGAATAATTTAGGGTGAAAATTATTATTCCCTCCCCATTTTATAATGATCTATGTTCTTATATATATCAAATTACTAGGCTTTAAGCTCACTCCATTTTTTGTTATTTTTCTTCAGGTGATTACTTGTACTATGTATATCAAAAAGCTAAATATGAGGATAAAGAATAATGAATTAAATAATTATTGATGCATTATTTTTTAAATTTTTCATAATGACCTAGTTTTCCCATTCCACTAAACCTTTGGATCTTGGTTGTGTAATTATTTTAGGATTTATGTCTATAAAATTATGTAATAAGTTATGTAAGAAAAATCAGTGTCACTATAGTTGGTATCAGATCACAGTTTAGTTATTTTTCTAATTAGGATTAGATAACCTCAGTGAAAACCATTATAATGATAAAATTATAAGTAATAACCCAAGATGCATTGTTTTGAAATATTCCACACATTGGGATCCCACATGATATGACATTATAATTAACTGAATAAGAGAATAAATTAATTTTTCATGATATGTTAACTTATGGTATCTATTTTAGAAAATGTTTGGATCATGGGGAAACCAGGACAACACCCCATGGAAGGAAAATTGAAATTATTTCCATATATGACATCCCAAATACCCTATGGGTGTAGTTCAAAATATCGTAGAAAATAATACACTTAAATGGATGGTTGTGAATAATAACCAGAATAATATTGAACTTCTTAAATCAAATAAGAGGAAGAAACTTTCTATCAAATATTTTTGTGTGGTAACAAGCAGAAATGTTTACTGGATGATCTGATCCACTAGTCGTGGAAGAGTGGTTCAACTCAATAGGGATGATCTTTTCTGTGTTTCGCTATTCTGAGATGGAGAAGGTGACTCTGGATGTTTACCATATAGATGGAGAGGTCAATCAATGGTTGTCTTTGATTATGAACACAAATATGAAGGGAAAAATGATGAGATTTAGTGGAAATAAATTAAGATATAGTTTATGAACAATTATTTACATAAAACACTTTATAAAAATATAGAGTGAGAATTTATAGAGCTGAATAAAAAGGAAGGAGAATCTATCGCAACCAACAATGAAAATTTTATAATAAATTACATGTACGCTTTGGGATTTTTTATTAACAGAGATAGGAAAAAATTATATATTATTTAGTAGTTTAATACCACACCTTATAATGGATCTAGAAATTCAGGACTTTTGGAGTTATGTAGAATTTTTTCAGTGTTCTATAAAAGTTGAGATAATGTTTGGAGAAAGATCCCATGAGTTAGTGATATAAAAAAATGATGGATCTTCAAGTATGATGATCTAATAAGAAACTTGGATAGAAAAAAATACCACCCAAATGTCAAAAATGTGGTTAGGTGAATCATGAGAACAACCTCAACAGTACGGGGAAATTATTTTATTGTGTTAGATATGGCCACCATGAACCTGAATGTCCAAAATACACGAGGAAGAATTTCAATATGGTAGAGGGATGGAGAGAACCACCCATGGTCAAAATTTATATCTATATGGAGAAAGGTCATTAAAAAATCAAGTGCACTAATCCTCTATTCCTTGTGGGTAATCAGCATTAGTAGACACCCAATGAAAATGAGTCGTGAAAGGATTATGCTATTACTACTGCATTTATGGAACAATAAAATGATGTCATAAAAGGTACACACCATATACTCTCAATAACGAAAAAAGAATTTATTTAATAATAAATATATACATTTATTTATATCATTAAGTATTACATGATCTATTGAATCAAATCCCCGAAACATTGAAGTAGAAATAGCTGTTGAAACACTATCTGGTACAATCTATTCAACTCAAGTGTAGGGCTCCTATCTTATTAACATATGTGGGAAGATTATTCTGTTGAATCTCAATATACTCCCCTTGGAGGAATTTGATGCTATAATGGGAATGGATAGGATCTCATTACATATAGAACATACAAACTTCTATGAAAAGGAAATATGTTTTCATTTTTTGAACCATACCATTCACCTATGTAAATGAAAGGATGATCATGAATCTCCTTTGTAAAATTCATTAACTACGTGGGTGTTGATTACCTATGATGAATCCTACCTCTATAAAATGTCTAATAAAATGAAACACATAAACCTAGGGGAAATTCCCATCCTAAGGGAATATAGTGACTCATTTACTACAGAGTTACACATACATCCCCTGAACCGTGAGGAAGAGTTCTCAATAGAACTCAAACTCAGATAAACTCCTATCTCTATGTGTCCCTATATGAGAGATCCTATCTAACTAGAGGATTTAAATAATAATTTCAATGATAATTTTGAAAAAAAAATTATTCACACAAGTGAATCAACATGGGGTGTGCTGATTCACATTGTCGAGAAGAAGGACGGATAAATATAGCCATGTATCAATTATCGAGAACTCAACCAGATCACCATAATGAAAAGGCATCCTATTACAAGGAAAGATAAATGGATTAATCAGTTACAATAATATTAGTTCTTCTCAATTTTCTATGTCAATTCTGGATATCATCAACTAAATGTAAAGAAGAAATATATTTAGATTAATGTTTTAGTATAAGGTATGATAACAATTAGTTTTCATGCGAATCCATTGGTAATTACTATTTCCATTGAAATATTCATGAATTTTATGTATTGATTCTTTATACATTACCAAATAAGTTTTGTGGAAGAGTTTATCTTTGATATTTTATTCTAAATTTAGATCAAGGAGGAACATGAAAAAAATATAGGGATTGTGTTGGAGAAAATAATGAAGGACAAGTTTTACTCTGTGTTTTGAAACTGTTACTTTTAGATGCTGAATGTCAAATTCATGGGGTATCTGATCCTAAGTGAGGGAAGTTATGTAGACCCATAAAAACATATGTAATTGAGATATGGACCAGAGCCTCTAGTTTCAATTAAGTCCACAATTTTCTTGAAATTGTTGGGTACTATCGATGTTTTGTGAGAAATTTTTCAAGATTTTCTATCCTGACAAGTATGTTAATTAGTTAGGGGTTAAAGTATTCCTGGATGGATTAATGTGAGGAATGATTTAAGGATCTATTTATATTACTGATCACTACACATGTACACACATTAACACAAAGTGGATATTGTGTTGTGATATATAGTGATGCTTTAAATAAATGATTGTGTTTCGTACTCATCAAAATTGAGAATGTGATAGCCTACGCCTCTTCAAACACGATGATATATGAGATGAACTACCTAAGGAATCATGTAGATTAATAAGATATGATTTTTCCTTGAAAATATGAAATCAATACTTCTATGGTGAGAAGTGTGACATATATACTGATCACAAGAGCCTATGATATATATTCACATGAAATGATATCAACATGTGACAAAGGATATGGTTAGAGCAATTCAAGGACTATGATTTCCATATTAACTATAAACATGGGAAGGTAAAAAATGTAGCTGATGCTTTTAAAATAAATGAAACTACTAATCTATCCATTATGTTGTTTTTAAATGACTATTTCCTAATGGACATTAAAAGGATGATTTATGAATTTATTATGGAAATGAATAAATACTTTTTTCCCAAATTATTAACCAACAATATATTGAATAAAAGATTAAGGAGGAATAAATGGTGGATTCAGAGTTACAAAATATAGTTAATTTAATAAATAAAGGTAAGTTGAAATAGTTCCACATTGACGATGATGATGGTGTGACACAGTTTGGAATGAAGATTCATGTGCCTTCATCAACTAGGAAAAATAAGGATCTATTGGATTATGCATAATGAAAAACATTCTCTATCCATACTAGGAGTACCAATATGTGTTATAATATTCCATAAAACTTCTAATAGGATAACTTAAGGAAAGATATGGTAGATTATATCTCAATGTGATTTATATGTCCTCAAATTAATGTTGAGAAATAGAAGTACAATGTGATGATTCAACTATTTCCTATTCTCATTTGTAAATGGGATTATTTCACATGGACATTATCATAGATATCTATAATATATCCAAAAGAAAAATGTGATATGGTTGGGGATGAAAGGATTGAACCAGAATACTAACTTTATCACTATTTAGGAAGAACTATCGCTTGAAAAAATATTCCCAAATTTCTATGAATGAATATGTGAGACTACATGGGGTTCCACTCTTTTTTTGTCTCTACTCATGATCCAAGGTTCATATCAAAATTCTGGAGGTGTCATCAAAATATTTGGAGTATTGAAATAAATTAAACATGACATATCACCCCTAAATAGATGGCCAATCTGATAGGACTATCCATGAAATCGATGAAATGAAGGGAGATTTGTTTTGAATTCAAAGGTTTATGGGAACATAATATCCCATTGGTTATATTCACATGAAACAATAACTTCTACTCAACTATTTAGATGGCTCCATATGATGCTCTCTATGGGAAGCAATGTATAAGTTCAACCGTTTGAGATGATGTTGGAGAATGAAATCTATTTGGACCCGATATTGTGCAAGACAATACAAAAAATGGTCAAGCTAACAAAAAAATATCAATGCTACTCAGAATAGACAAAAGAGATATGCTGACAACCATCGAATGGACTTGGAGTTTGATGTCAGAGATAATGTATTCCTTTAGATATCACCATAGAAAGGAGTAATGATATTTAGAAATAATGGAATGCTAAGACAAAGGAAAATTGCACACCTTAAGATCATTGATCTCATAGTAGCAATGGAATGTCAACTAGAACATCCATCAACTATAGATCACGTTCATGAATTATTCCACGTATCAATCTGGAGGAAGTACATAACAGATACCTCACATGTGCTAAACTCATATGTGGTATAACTGGAAGATGATCTCTCTTATGATGAGAAACCAGTAAAGATTTTGTATGTGAGTGATACAGTTCTACACCAAAAGGAAACCCACCTTATCAATGTTTTGTGAATGAACCATGAGTATGGATAAGCAACCTACAAACCAGAGGAGGTGATTAAGGAGAATTTTTCCAACCTATTCTATGAAATGTAATTTCAATGGAGAAATTTTGAAATGGGGAAAATGTATTGGCTAAATATTTTATGAATGTAATTTAACTATTCTTATTGTAATTTAATATAGTATAAATTAAATAATATTACATATATACCATAATATAAATGTTATAAATTAGTAATTAAGCATATAAAATGTATTTATAGAAGTTATAGAAACAATACTGATGAAATATTAAAATGAACTTATGAATAGTAATATAAGCCTTATAAATAGTAAACCGACCAAATTTTTAATAACCTCACCTAATAAATTATAAATTACATTTATGTATCATATAAATTAATGTATAGTACAATTATATCATAGTTGTTGTAAATAAATGTGTTAAAAATTATTAATTAAATTTTATCTGTTTTGTAATTCATAAATTTTATTTAAAATTTACAATTAATATTATAATTTAAAAGAAAACATGTTTCCATAAAACGTATTCTAAAATTAATATTATTTATTCAATATTATTTTTAAATACTTTTATGAGACCTTATGAAATATTTCAATGTGCTATAATTTTTTTTGAAATTTTAAAATATATATTTTCCACGAAAATGATGAATTTAATTAAAAATAAAATTACAGATATTTATAAAATGATTTTCCAAAAACGGATTTTATGATTTAATTATACACTATGAAATGTGGTTAGGGTGAATTATGTGTATTTTTATGAAATACATCAATTTTGATGAATAATAAAACAAGATAATTTACATTAACAATTAAATAAATGAATTATGGAGTCATAGATGATGTCGAGATGACTTAAGACCAAAATCTCATAAATGTAACCATTATATTAATATATTTATTGATAATTATAAAACTATTCATATTTTTGATACATAATAATAAACTAATGAATGTAATAATGGGAAAAGACCTCTCTCATTCACTATGTATACCACCACTTTTCCTGACATCTACCGCGCTTCGAGCCTTTCCCATTTTCTTCCCAATACTCATTCAGAGACCCTCCCCCATCTACATGAGCTCATTGTTACCTAAATTTACCTTGTCTAAGTTCTTTGAGGAGGTTTTCCAGAGGGTAATTCAAGAAGTAAATCTTTCTTCTTTTTTATTTTTCCTTAACAATTTCATTAGATTTCTTATTATCTCCTTAAAATATATTATCCAAAAGTCATAATAACTCGAGTATCAATTATATATTGGGATTATTTAATTCATGTAGATGATTTTTATTAAAATTATATCTATATATATTTTATTCTAAAAACATAATCGTCACATAGGATGTGATAATTAAACAAAATTGTGGGCGTTGGAGTTTAATTTTATTTTAAAGCTTTAAAGGATGTTAATAAATCCATAATAATGGTAAACAAATTGCTAAATTTATGTTGAAACGTATTTATGTTTTGTAACTACAATATATTAATAGTACTAAATTATAAAACAAAATGAGTTCATCTTGATCGAAAAAATCACAAAATTAACCTAGAACGATCATCACTATCTATTATGAAATTATTCATCCTCAAAAAATATAACCAAATTTATTATAAGACAATTTGAATTTCGAAAAATAATTAACAACATATAAAAAAATTCTTTATATTTATCCACATTTTCCCAAACAACCATTCATGAATACAAGTTAACTGATCATCGAAACTATGAAAATGAACACACCAAAATAATGAAATTATACGCTATAACTCAATGAATATCCCATAAATGAATATTATAAAACCATAATGAATCAAATTCACTAATTAAAGGTCTTTTATTTTGTAATTTATGAGTATAATGAGATTATATAGGATTAAAATGTGGAGAATTCATTCTGACAGAAGTTAAGGGGAAATCTCAAACCCAACTCTCTTTTATTGGGTATTCCCACTTTGACAACATTATCACTATGGACATTTCTTTAATGATACTAATATATCATTTATTAATAATATTACTATATTTTATTAGATATAAATATTACATATCTGGAATTATTAAAAATTAAAATATTTTTTCAAAAGGATTCTTCATTCAAAAAACACACCATTTACATATCCTGATATTGTTTCTTCCACACTCAAAATTGATGATTGTGTTACCATGATTGTTATTATCTATTTATTTTGTAAAACAAAATGTTTATTAATAAATTTTTTCTTCATGATATGAAATCCATTTCTTTCTATGTTCATTTAATATAAAAGGTCGATATACATTCAAAATGGAATCCATAATAATGTATATTTTATGATGTGGTGGGTGAAACCAACATTGTATAGAATAAATGAATGATTTGATGTGATGGGTTGAAAAAAATTATATATCCCTCAATTTAATTGTTTAATTGTATGAATCTAATTATAAAAATTTAAATATGAATGAACATGATGTTATATTTGTTTCAACATTATGTGGTAGTTGATCGCTATGACCTGATGTTTCATTTTTTTCATTGAAACATCCCAAACCATTTTGTAATTATTACTCTCATGATTTTGATCATATTAATGTTATATGACGATAATTATTGTCTCATACTATGATATATTGATTAATGTTCTTATCTATCCTCTTACAAGGATTTTATCTCAACACTTTATTTGATGTATATCATCAGGTGCTTACTTGTACTAAAGAGAAAATGAGGGCCAATAGGAAGATAAAGAATAAGGAATTAAATTGATCTTTATGTGTTATATTTTAAATGTTATGTATGATACTATTTCATCACATAAGATAATCATTTCTTATAATGGGTTTATAATTAATTTATGGTTTTTCTATAAAATTATTTATAATGTTATGTAAGAAAAACCATGGTCTCTATATAGGATACAATGATTTATTATGAAAGAGAAATTCATAGAGAAAATTAATAATTTATGACTGAAATATATTGTTGTAAGAAAACTTAACTAGAGTATGTATTTGATCCCGACCACCATTGGAAACCATAAAACAACATCCCAATATATCCTATAAGGATTGAATTTTTATTTCCTAATAACCATCAATATGAGGATGATATGTTGTGATGAAACTCAATTTTGAATAAAGTGATTACTAAATAATTCACCAAATAATTGATGTAAACCCCACATCCAAACACCAAACAATAAAATTATATACTGAATGAAACAATAATCCTTTATTGATGTATGTCCCAGAAATATGATCCTTATAGAAGTGTTCTATGATACTAATGAAGTGTTCTTACTTAACAATGAGATTAAATGCCACCCATATAACAATAACACATTTTGAGGTTTTGGGGTGTCCAATGAAAACAACCCATAGTGATTTACTCCCATTTCAATTATTGTAGGTGTAATTCATACAACAACTCATTACACATTGTCTTTCTGCCTTAACTTGTAGGAATAACAAGCACTGAGAAACAAACTCTGTAATATACTAGTTCATTCCATACCACAAGTGGTGTTCATTCAGGTATGTTTGAATATATATTTACTTCTATTATGAATAGATAATGATGATATAAAATCTTCCTCTAATATATAATTCTATAAGTCAGGTATGTACGGTACACATACATTGTTCCTGATCCTTATCATTCCATCCGTATTAAGGTTAAACTCTAAAACATTTCTAATGTTATTTTTTAGGTCTACATCTTCCTTAAGAACCATTATAATCTTAACTTTGATAAATGTTACAACATTAAATTTAGAAATATAATATTTTCTTCTTCCTCCTAGATTTATAGATTTATCCATTAAATGTACCTGAATATTAGATCATTGGTGAACCACAACAAGGGTAATCTTTAACGATCCTTTCAACTAATATCATTGGCCACCTTATTCTTTTTAATATGTTGGTAATGCATTGATAAGTCATAATCCATTATCATCCCTAAACATCTCCTATGGTGCATGTCAAAATCCTTTTGTGTGATTATACACTTCATGAATTTATGAATAGTATATGTCACCCTTTTTTCAATAATGATAATGCCTCCATTACTTTAATGAAAAATTTAAAAAAACCTTTCTCCAAATCATGAGTTGGGTAATTATAGTAATGAATCATCAATTTTCATGTGGAATAGGTCATTACCACGTTATTATATAGAGGAAAACATCCCAATACCTTCTTGGATGCATCATTATATTTTACAAATCACTCCCAAATATAGGTTAATGTATAAAAAGTTCTACTGAAAAACATTCTTTTCAATTCCTAGAAATTTTCAACACATTGATATGTCCAAAGGAACTAGGAACCCTTCCATTTATACTTCGTAATATGATTATATATTCATTGTAAATTCTCCACATAATTCCATTAGTATCTAAATAATCCAATAAAACTATGGATCTCAGTCACTGTGGTTGGTCAAGGATTACATTCAAGAGATTCCATTATTGTTGGATCTACTATTATACTGTCTCTTATGATTATAAGACCAAAAAACAAAACCTTTTGCATCAAAAATTCTATATATTTTTCTAAAACTGTTTATCCTTACATAGGGTTTTTAGTAAAATTATAAAGTGATTTTAATTATATTCCTTAATCTTTGGAATGAAAAATAATATCGTAAATAAAGACTACCACAAACTAATTATGATAATCCATAAAAACTCTATTCATCAAATCCATGAAGATATATGTGGAATTAGTAATACGGAAGGCATCCTTGTATATTAATTGGCTAGATAACTTTTAGGGAATATCTTCTTGGGTATATCTTCTTTCTTGAACATTAGATGATTATATTGCAAACAAAGGGATATCATGGAAATTTATTCAGTTCCATGCATTTGATCTACCAAGTCATCATTCTTGGGATGAGTGTAGTTGTGCTCTATCATGATCTTTTTCAGATACTAATAATTAATGAATAGTTGCATTGATCTACATTAATTTTTTAGAAAAAGAGAAGGTGAACCCCAAGGTGAAACATTTTCTTGAATGAATCTCTTATAATGATTTTCAAGATGATTCTTCGTTAATTCCATCCACTTAATTTGGGACATTATATAGAGAGTCTTAATAATTCATTTGGATCCATGTATGAGTTCTATATATAACATCACAACACATTTTAGTGTATTTCTAGGAATCTCTTCACAAAATACATACATGAACTCTTGATAAATAGAAATATCATCAATGTCAGTTTCCTACCCATCCATTTTCTCTATAAAAACTTTTGATGGGGAATTAATACCCATACACTTGATGTAATCTTCATGGAAAGTGAATACATATCATTACATTGATATACTCTCATATGTTTTTTTATATATCAAACATAACATCCCTTACTCAACAATTGATGTGGAACTAATGAAGATAAATCCAATCCATTCCTAAGATGACATCAAATTTATCCCATGGGAGAATGAAAAGATTTTCTTTGATCGAATTCCCAAAGACTACAACCATGGAGGATTAATAAACATTAGATGCAATCATAGTACCATTAAGGATTTTAACTTCAAATTCCATAACATTTTTTTTGGAAAAAAATTAATAGCTTTATTAAAATGATTACATATGAACGATTTGGTATATATATAATGGAATAAGACAGTACTAGTTCTATATTGGATGATAAGTGTATGTTTCCACACATTTATTTCTCACCCCTCATCAAAAACATCGATCTTATGGGATTTTCCATTTTCAATCCTCTATATATTTCGGATGCTGATTATCATCATTAACATTCTCATTTGGGCACAAGATTACATATTTCCAATTAATCTTACACATATATCACTGAAGATGTGGATGTACATTCGGGGTAACATTCTATCCATTCGAATTATTAGCTAACTTTTTCCCATCACATTGATAATCAAATTCATGATTATCTTCCCTTCCAAACAAAAGTCATTTGCTGGACCCCTTTATAAAATGTCCTCCATGTTTTTTATACACATATATCAAAAAATAATGATCATATTAATCTCTTCATGGTTATAAGAAGTTATATTGAACACTATATTCATATTATTGTGAAAAACATGAAATTGATACATAACTACAACATCTACTTAAACATATATCATATAATGCACAATATTGTTATTGTTACTAATGTACTTTATTGATAAATCCCTTACAATACATTGCATTAATCCACCAAATGACTTTTCAACTTTATTTCTAGGTTTTATGATAATATCATAAGTGTACCTCACATGTATTGTGAAATTACCCTCATATTTACCAATAGATTTATTATTCATTTTCATTAACTCAAATAACTCTATATCCATGTTTGTATGATGAATATGGGTAATAGTTCTTTTTGAAAAAACATTCTAGAACACATCCCAATCCATAAATTCAATTTCACATTTCATCCTCATAATCTTGATTAGAGTCCACCACTAGACTTCTTTTCCATCTAAACTCTAAATAGCTAGAATGAAATTCTCATGTTCCGAAAACATGAGAGTGTAGAACAATTTGAAAGTATCATTGATCCATTTTTCTATAACAAGTTGATTAATTACCTGTTGAATGAATGCAGATGATTTCTCAATATGGTCACCAAAAAATATGTTCCCTCTAATTCTCATTTGGATGTATGGTATTATTCACGTCTTAATAAATTTTAGTGATAATAGAAATGATATTTTTCATTCCATCTCACATAGAATTTTAAAAGCTCAAGTGAAAAATTGTTTAATTGTATATGAAACTCATCATTAACTTTGTTCTTTAGGTTTTAATCCATTAACTATAACCAAAATACTAAAGTGAATATCAATAATAATAGAACCGCATTATCATGAAAAACAACTTGTTGGATGTGAAAATTATGATACCTACATTAATATATGATATATTAGTTTTATCATATTTAATTCATTGAAAAATTGTGCTCAAACCCTCATGATGGGTTGGGATGTGTTTTTAAATTACCAAAGCATATCCCCCATGAGTGTCAAACTAGGTGTGCAACAAGGCCTTTTTATGGATCTGTTCTCGATCTTGTCATGATAAATACAGTGTTTTTTTGGGTTATTACCACTATTTAATGTTGTTATAAATAATCATTGACTTATAGTGTCCATAAATGTATTTATTGATCGAAAAACACTATATTCATTACCAAAATTTGATAAAACATTGCTATATATTTCCTCATAATTATAATTGTCCTTAGACGTATACATAGGGTCCTATGTAACTTTTTCACATGGTAGTTTCTAATGGTAAACTAAAATATTGTTATGATACCAACTATTATCTCCCTCTCATAACATAAATGAACATTACATCATTTTTGTGTTACACATAACACATTATATAATGAGTCACCCAAATTCCATATTAGTTTATTTCCTTCGGAAACATGAAATCAAAAATCCATATACATAAGTTATATAAATTATATTCCAATAGGTTATTCATGACTAAAACCCTTATTAGAAATATAATACAAAATATATATCTGTATATCCTATGAAAGGAAACAAAAAAAGGGTGAGATAAGATGCTCAGTAAGGGTAAAAAATGAGAAATATAATCATAAACATGATCATAACTATATAATATGGTGATCACAACATTATAATATTATTACATTTATATTAAAAATCCTAAACATGAATCATGGAATAGATATTAGAAATTCATAAAAAATCATTCATTAGAGAGTCATGACCATATGTCCTGAAAGAATAACCTATGAATAAGACATGAAATTTTGGTAGACACATAAGCTTCAAAAATTATTTCCATCATAGTCAATGCTGATTCAAAAGGTCATCTTAGTGTTATGTTTCACAACCAACTTCCTACAAATTGTAACCCTCCTAATCTGGGAATGTGACAAGATTGATAATGACCCCTATTTCCCACCTCCAGTTTGCCTCAGGTTGGTGAATATCATCGAGTGTATAGTAAACGAAAAAATGGGGGGAATTACACTCTAAGAGAAAACATGAAGAAGTGAGAGATTCAATAGACACAAAAAAAATTATCATACTGAAATATAATAGAAACCCAAGTGATCACAGTTAATGTCATGAAATAACTACTATAATTGAATTGAAAAACATCAATTTTTTAAAAATGTAAAACAACAGCATACATGAAGCCCAAATAGATCCAAAACCCACCCAAGATAGTAGTAAACTATATGATATCCAAAATTTACCAAGTCACTTGAAAAACAATTTATATAACATTGGGGGAGTATAACAGTTTACTCAGTAGTATCCTACCTTGATCGTATCGTGACAACGTAAATAAATCATGCTAAAGAACTACAAACACAAGTGAAACTGACTCATCACCTAAACATTTATACTACGTTCCCAGCCTCCTCATGTATAGTCTCACAATGTATCGCATACAAGATTACATAATATTATAAATAATATCATGGTTTCCCCATTACTACTTCCCACTATTTTGCTTTTTTTTTCTAATGTTGAATGTCTTGAGACTCTCCCTACAAAAGTCATGCCCACATAAAACTGGGAAAAGCACCACCAAATGAACCCCGTCCATCTCACCTCCATAACCACACAACCAAAAGTAACCATGTATTTTTTGGGAGCCGCCATGTCTCCCATAATTTGTATAATTAGTCGAGTATTATACCTCAATCCATTACATCCCCTAAAACATGTATGGATCCTCAATCCATAACAGCCTTTACACATTATAACTTTAGTAGTCCATAGGAAACTATATCTATAATATATGATTGTGAAATTACAACAAAACATTACATCACACTACACACATATATGGTATAAAATAACCATTGCGCATACTGGCGCTACTGACTACAAAGTGAAGAGAGTGGGGACAAAGGGGGTAGTTAGCTATCCATCCTCCAATCAGGTTGTAGGCGAAAACACCCCTAGGCCTGTGAATTCATGAGTTTTCATTTTACATAACATACATGATAGATTATCATATAGAATCATAAAAATTATATAGTATAATATACCTCACAACCACACCATGGGTTCTACCTAGTCTCTGACTCAACTGTAACTAACATCTCTTGGACTCTCGACTGCCTCTACTCAGACTATATGTCCTATAAGTACCCAACCATTTAAAGGGTATTATTATATTACTTTACCATTATTATTAGTTTCACATTATTTTAATTAATTCATTAACCATTAGTTAACATTGATCATTTCCACATTTTATTTCATTAGCACCACCACAAAGATCCATATCCTCCAGATATAAACAATTTGAGTCCACAACTGCTCAAAATTATAACCCAAGCCTTGCACCCTTGTACACTCCAACCCCATTGGTTCAACATAATTTATTAAATCATTTAATAATATAAATATAACATTTCCATAATTCTAGTTATTCTATAAAATAATTCCATGTTACGAAACACAATCGGATCAACCTAGTGAGTATATAAAATACCCTTTGAGTCTTTACCACATATAACGGGTGAGTAGAACCATCCATCCTCTAGAAACTAAACATAAAATACTTGTGTCATACCCTGTGAATATTCACCATTTATTATAAGGGGTGTACGAAATACCATCTTCCTCATGCATTGGGGAAAGTAAGGTTGATAAATAGACAATAGATTCAACAAGAATCCAAATTTCCCATAAACAGGTAAGCCCGACTTCAACCAATTCCATCAAGCTCTGTGTCCTCTTGGACACCACATACATAAACTGATGCATCTTACCAATCTATGCATCATCTTCTACAACACCCACTAAGCATGCACACCTTTATATAGCAAAATATCCCTCCAAGATTTTCCAACCCAGGCTCACACCACAACACAAGAAGCAATAATCCAACAACATAGAAACTTGCCTCTTGGACCTAGACAAGGCAATCAACAATCACACACAATGAGAAACCACACCTCCATGGAATATTAAACTTATCCATAACAAGAAATGTTAACTCGAAACCCTTCAATTTATTATCATTATCTCAAAAATGTTTCTTTATTCCATATTTAATTGTGTGATTAATTCAAAAATTCCTAAATGCATCCATTTAATTATCATCAAATCACAACAACCAAAACCAGATTCATTAAATATTCCTCTTTAAATTTATCCAATATAAATATAATTATTCTTGTAATTGCATTCTTTACCAATTTCTATAATAAAATGAATGCTTAATCGGAAAGGAATATATGTCCCACTGTCTTGTAAAACAAGAGGCAATACATTGCTATGAAATTGATACCAATTGTTTAATTCATCTAATTATTTATTATTCCAATTACAATGTTATCCAATGGGATAAATAATGATTACTATAATACTTCACATAAATAGAATAGAGAATAAAAAAATCCCCTATCTCAAATGGTTTCTGAAGTTTATTGCATGAGAACAACCATCACAACAGATCACGGTCACCTCTCCTGCAAATACTGCATCTACCTAAATACGCCACGAAACAACCACATCAACCAACCCCCAAGAAATATCCCTTAGAATCATCGAGACTACATTCCAAAATTTGAGAAGTATAATAGGAAGAAAAATATAGAGGAACCAAGAAGAATAGACGTAGAACTAACTTTTCATCAAAGACTGATTGATACATCCTAGATGAAAAAAAACGTGGGGTGGACATGTAGTAGGGACATTTCTAGGGATAACATGATCCAAGGTCGAAACAACAATGATACATGTCATCAAGAACATGGGTTTGGGGAACCTCACATAAATAGTAAAACGAAAGATGAATAATGGGTGATGCTAACTTGGCACTTTTGAAAATGTAAATGAAGAAGCAGTTTAGATACAATTTAGATTTTCCATTAATAGTCGATCTGGTCATACTTGTTTTTAACAAGTAAAGGTATGAATCCCCATAGAAAAATCATGATAGGAGTTAAGTGTTTGAATGAGCATAAAATCATTAATATAATTCATTCAATGTCTTTAGAATCAAATAAAGTGTCAAATGGGAAAAACTGTTGGGAGATAGAAATAGTGTTCACATCTGTCTCATCGATGACACTATTCATTCATGTCTCAATGATAGATGACCCACTGATGGACCCATCAAATTTATGGGAAGCATTGTTCCTCGAATTGTAAATTTTTCATAGGGTTATAAATATGTCACCTTGTCCTCTCAGAACACCTCAAATACTAGATTTTCAAAATTAAATGGACCAAAGTGGTCCATGAAATTACTTAGGACACCTCTAAAAACAATATCTTACCCAAGAATACAAAACCATCCTAGTGATGAAATATAAAAAGGGTCCCAAACAACCACCCTTCGAGATACCTCTCAAAGCTCTCACCCACAAATGAGCACAAACACCTCACTAGATGAACATGAATATTGTTATTAAATAACCACACAAATCACCAAATTACTCTCCTAGGGGATATACCTCTCAAAGAAGATCAATCCAAGAGAAAACAAAAAATAAATACATCTTCAAAATAGGAATGGTCTACAAACAAAAAATTAACAATGTAACAAGAAATTAGATAAACATCAAACAACTTATGGTAATGAGAATGTTTCAATGAATCATGTTCCCGTGTATTGTATTCTAATATAACATGACACTACATTACAAAAACTATGGGGGTAACACATTTGGGAAAACACCTTCTCTTTTTGGTCCGAGATCTCTATAGGAAGCTCTGGAAAGGTCGCATCATCATCAACAATGACCTCACACAATAGATAATGTGATAGTCATCATGATTATAATGAAAAAGTCATGACATGTGAAAACATCATGTATCATTCCCATCTGTGCGGGATGTGATAGCCAATATGCTAATACTACAATATGATCGAATAAATAAAAATTCCCAACAAACTCGGGAGATAGATTACTCCTATAACAAATCCATCACAACCCACTATGGGGATTCACCATTAGAAAAACATGATCCCCAAATTCAAACACCAATGGTCTCTTAATATTATCAACATAAGATTTAATTTTATCCTTAACATCCTTTGTCCTATCATGAATGACTATAACCATATTGATCATATTCTGTACCAGTTTCGGCCTGAGAATTGCTTACTCTAAGACCCATCCCTATTACATCATAGAATGGAAAAGTCATTCAAACAAGGCTTCAAATGGTGCAATACCAATTGTGGATTTGAAAATATTTTTGTAAGAAAAATCTATCAAGGTAAGGTGCCTCATCCTCAAACCTCTGAAATATAAGACATAAGAGCCCAATATTTATTTATTAGTTTGAATGTTCTGTTCTCTCAGATTGTTCATCGATAAAAGAAATGGAGTGTTAAGACATTGATGAGAAAAAAACTTTGTTGAGAACTCTCCAGAGAAGAGAATAAAAACAAGGAACTCTATTGAAAATGATCATCCATCGGACTCCAAGGAGCCTCACCACCCCCACCAGATAGTGCCTCGACAACACCTCCATTATGTTTGACTTCACGATTATTATTATGTGGTCTGATTTATTTACACAATTCACAACCACCCATATAGAATCATTTCCTCCTTGAGATCAAGTTAAACAAGTAACAAAATCCATCGATATGTCCTTCCACTTTCACTATGAATAATATAACGGTAGGAGGAATCCATCAGGAACATTGTTCTTGACCTGCACCTTATGATATACCAAACATATAGACGCAAACTCTAAAACAACATTATTCAACACAACACAACAAAACTAAATCCTCAAATAATTGTACATGTTTTTCCTATCAGGATGTACCATTAAGGGAGAAATTTGGAAATCTATTCCAACCATCTTACGTATGACTAATGGAACAAAATCCATTCCCTGAAACAACACCTATTGTTTTTCATCTCCATACCAGTCATCAGGGGGATCACCACAAACAATCTGGTCTCTCCAGACCTCCAGTTCAAGATCCCCCAACTAGGATTTCCAAACATAATGCACCAAAAATGACAGGACTATCATATGATAAGGACATCATATCCCCCAAATTCTCCCATATTGAGATATAATGATAAATGTTCATCCATTACACTCATGCAATCTCCCGATTCATTTAATGCAACAATATAAGAATTCTTTCTCAGCATATCAGATACAACATTCCCCATACTAGGTGCATATGAGATTTTGAAATCATTATCTTATAAGGACTAGAATCACTGACATTGTCACAAGATGAAGTAACACTGGGAGAAAACATAACATAGGGATTTATGATAAATGAAGACCAAAACAACGCTCACCAATGAGGTAATGTCCCTACAACATCAAGTAAAACTCCACTACTACCCAATTAAGATTGTGGGTGGAATTGTAACATTCATGGGGTTTTATATAAGGACTTGGTATTAAACATTAAATAAAACTGAATTTAAAGAATAATTCACATTTTGGATCATTTCATGTTTAGAGTTTTATAGAATTAGGCCATACATATTACATTACTCCCAAAAAATACGAAGTAGACACTTCTACTCAGTATCCAAATTTTCACAAAATAAAAAAACTCTTCGAAAAAATCATCCAATCAAGTTCCATGTATTAGACCAAATTATTTTGCATGATCACATCCTTGACGCTATTCATATTTTAGTTTTGTGAAAAACATTTTTAAAATTGGGATGAGAATAAAAATCTCAGTAAGGGTTGTAAAATAAAGAAAGAAATCATTAGTCCATCAATACATACAAAACATAAACTGTTTTACATACCTCATGGAAACATAATATTTATGAATAACACATAGTAACCAAAGATCATAATTGTAACTTGTGGTATCCATAACATACTTAGGTTGTATATTTCATAGCTATGTAGGGAGTCAGATTTGAAATACCCATCACAGTACATTCGCTAAATCTATTTGGAGAAACATTCACATTTACCTCCATCGTGTTTCCCACTACATTGGAGATCTATCTCAGGCTCACCCGCCTTAGCTTTATCACGGAACCACCCGTATACATAAATAATGCCCAAGAACCATAACATATTCATATCATATAAAAAAACATAAATGAAAGATAACATTTCCACATTACAATCAAAATATATCAGTTAAATATATTGACATAAAAAATCACTTATCAAACAAATATTTAAAAAAAATACTTATAATCGTATATGGAATTTATTTTCGTTTTAAAAACATTACGGCTTGTTGAGGAAGCCAAAGATCAAATAATACTACCAACAGTGGAAAGGTCATTTTCACCAATTACATTAAAGAATAAACACTTTTTATTGTGTAGAAAAATGCCCCATAAAAAAATATTTCATTTTAATGAAATAAAAATACAAAGGTTTTTATACACCTTATAAATGAAAGTCATGTATAAAACAAAATAAGCCTCCATGAAAGGACATTGAGACGAAGTCCCTTACCTTGTGTCCTACTTGACACATTTGTCCTTTAATATCCTTAATAATAAACTAAATTTAATTTCAAATCTCTTAAGAACCTTTTTCAAGTTTATAATTCCTTTTATATCACTTATTACCCTGTTATAAACATCATGTAATCATTTAAGTTAATAACGGTCATTTGGTCTATATTTTGTACTTGAGTTAAAAATGAAAACCATATATTTAAAATTTGTCAATGTGGTAAATATTCCAGTATCACTAGAATGATATTAATTATTTAGACATCATATGTATCATATATATCAAGTATATATGTGTATTTATAACCGTACATATCATATGTAGATAAAAAATGAAATGCATCATTCATTGAGACGGTAAGCTATACGTACGCAAGAACGCAACATTCATTCATATTTCATATTTTAATCGAATAAAAACATAATTTAACATAGGTATATTATAATTTCATTATAATATTTTATATGATGTCATTAACAACCACTTTTATACATCCCACATATGGCATTAATGAGTCATATAACATTAAGGGGCGGTAGTCCGCATTTCCTAAAATGAAATTATAGCGTTTCCCCATAGTGGAAACTATAAATGTATGATATAAATGAAAAATACAAAAGCATAAAGAAAACATAAAAGATAATATATATCATATATAAATACAGTTCCATCTTAATGGACAACATGAGTGGCGGTAAGTGATAATTAAATAATCATCGTTTCGTGATGTGTTAGTTTGCCATCCATATAAACCATACGTTCATTACCCATTAGATGGAGGTCTGTGTAAGTGTAGTTCTAATCCTTCACATAAAAACATACTAGTATATTGGGGATTTTTTTATGTTATAATGGAGAGGAATAAAAAGAGTTTATGGGTTGGAGTAGTAAAATAAAATAAATGAATTTAAGAGAAACTATTACGTTTAATTCGGGTAACTCCCTTTCGTTTGAATCAAAATGACTTCTTGAAGTACCTTCAGACAATGTTAAGGCTTCTAGGTGAAAGATAGAGACCGTGAGAGCTTATTTGGGAAGGGTTTGGACGATCCATGGTGCTTGAGAGGTTTAAAGAATGGGTTATAAGTGGTGTCCTTTTATAAGGGGGAGGAGGGGTTTTTTTGAAAGTGTGAACATATTGTTTTATTATATAATGATTTTCAGTTTCTAAATGTCCAAAACTTATTGATGTTTGCAATAATATGACTCATGGTTGAAATATAATCATCCAATAATATTTCTATTGGTTTTGGATTTTATTATAATCATTATAATATTATTTAATTGAATCATTTATTAATAAGGTCAACCCTGCGTCATTATTGTGTCATAAATAATTTTATATATAAAATGCCTAAAAATTATAAACAAAATACCATTATGTAGGAAATCTATTTATATTTACATGAATACTTATAGTCAAAATGATTACTTATATTACCCCTGTAAGAATAAAATTACTAAACAATATTAGTTTATGTCATTTTTGTCTTTACATTATGTTAATCAAAATGTAGTGTCTTTATAAACTTAAGTGGATCCATGTGGTCCAAAAATCGACCCAAGGAGGATCATGGTCAAATGTCTATAAAAAAATAATAATAGGACACCTGTTAGGGTAATTTTATTTTATCATAATAATATTTGTTTACCCATATTTACCTGATTTACTCTTTAACCATGGTAAATAAAATATTTACTGAATTAAATATTCATTATGTCTAAAAATTTAAGTGACATATTTACAAAAATTTGACCAACTAATTCCAAATATTGAATACATTTTTTTATATTCAAATCACAGAAGTGGTTGAAATTAATTTAATATTAATTCCCACTGTTAAAATAAAAGATGTGTTTTATGAAATAATAACTATAAAAAATTTAAAAAATGATTATGTCCAATTTCAAATTGAAAATAATTCGAATAACAAAAATTAGAATAAATGGTAAAAATATAGTCAAATTAATCATTAAAAAAAATTTAAATGATAATCTACCCATACAAATAAAATACATTAATATGTAGTTTTGAATTAAAATACAACATTTTTCACTTTTCATTAAAAATTTAATTTTATTAGAAAAATACTAAAAATTTAGCCAATGTAAATTTTGATGTATTTATTCTAAATAAAATTTTATTTGGTCAAATAGAACAGAAAAATGTGACCATAACTATATTTAAAGAGGGTTCCCCATTAAAAGGCAGTAAATCATGATTTTAAAGAAAATTATTCTTAAAAATAGATTCATTATCATTTTAAGCCTCTAAATTTTATTGGATAGATGTAAGAACTTTTAACGAACATATATAATAAAATTTTAGTTAGTTCAATTTATCCGCACCAATACAATGGCTAGGTGTTAACTACCATTTAAAATAATAATATTATGTTATTAATGTTCAACATAAGATTTCAAAGAAACTTGTTGTTGCATATCTGGTACGCCATCAAACATAGATACCCCTTTAAAGTAAAATTAATATTTAATTTACAAATATTACTAAAAATGTAAATGTATTATTTCATTATTTAGCTAGGATGTTACATCCTTCGCCCCTTTTGGAAATTGTGACCTCATAATTTTATTTTCCTATCAACTAAATGGGGATATTATTCCGTCATTGCATTTTCAGATTCCCACTTTTCCACTTCAACCATGTGGTTTTTTCACAAAACCTTTACCTGGTGAATTTAGTTATTCCACAACACATGCTCTTTACAGTCAAGAATCTTGACAGGTTTTTCCTCATATGAAAGATTCTCTTCCATCTGAACTACCTCGGGGCTCAAAACATGAGATGGATCTGGCATATACATTCCTAACATCGAAACATGAAAAACATAGTGTACTTGGGGTAATGGTAAAGCCATTATGTACACTACTAATCCAATTTTATCCAATCATTCATAAGGTCCATTGAACATCGGATTCAACTTTCCCTTTTTACCGAAACACATCACACTTTTCCATGGAGAAACATTGAGAATGACTTAATCACCTACCTCAAAAGAGAGATCCTTCCTCCAGTTATCCGCATAACATTTTTCCCTACTCTGAGAGGATCTCATGTTCTTATAAATAAATTGAACCTTTTCTGACATCTCTTCTACCAATTATGTTCCCATCAGCTTCCTTTCACCTACTTCATCCCAAAAATCTGGAGTTCGACAACACGTTCCAAATAATTCCTCAAATAGAGCCATCTGTATACTGTAATGAAAACTGTTATTATATAAAAACTCAACCCATGAAAGATGTTGGCCGCCAATTCCCTGGTAATCCAGTGAACAAGAATATATTATATCATCCATGGTCTGAATTGTTTGTTTTGACTGCCCATGTAATTTAAGATGAAATGATATGCTAAAATTTAATTCAGTACCCAATGACTTCTGAAGGCCTTCCAAAAAGGTTGAAGTAAACCTTGGATCACAATAAAATACAATGGAGAGGAGAACACCATGAAACCTAAATATCTCTTTAACATAAAACCGTGAATGTTGATATAGATAGAAAGTATCTCGAATAGGAAAGAAATGAGCATATTTAGTCAACCAATCCAAAATAACCCAGATTTCATTATTACCTCGAGATATCTTCAGTAATCCCATAGTGAAGTCCTGGGATATATTTTCTCATTTCCACTCTGGAATTGGTAATGACTGTAGCATCCCTTTTGGTAACTTCCGCTCTCCTTTAACCTACTGACAAGTCAAACACTTCATAGTAAAATGAACTATATCTCTTTTCAATCCATCCCACTAGTAATACTTTCGAAGATCTCTTTACATCATAGTATTTCCGGGAAGAGCTGAAAATAGGTAACTATGAGATTAACATAACAAATCATTCTTCAACTTTGAATCAAAAGGAATGTGTAATATTTTTCCAAACCTCAAAACACAATCCTTATCAATGTTAAATTCATGCAACTTACTTTTCTGAAGCAACTATACATTTTCTACAACTCATTGTCTTCCTTATGCGCTTTCATTATTCTATGTGATATAGATGATTTCACAGACACTTGAAACAAAAAAGAATAATTTCCTACACCAACAACTTCTATTCCAATTTTCTTAAATTCAAAAAACAAAGGATCTCATTCCAAACGTAACATGGTTAATGGTGCATTATATTTCCAACTCATATCATTATCCACTTTATTTGATTTTCCTGGATGGTAAAGTATCGTCCAATCATAATCCTTGATTAATTCCAGTCATCTCCTTTGTCTCATGTACAATTCTGTATGTGTGAATATATACTTCAAACTCTTGGGGTTAGTATATATTTCACATTTTACTCCATACAAATGATGCCTCCAAATTTTTAATGCAAAAACAAAAGTAGATAATTCCAAATCATGTTTAGGGTAATTTAACTCATGGGGTGTCAACTGACATGAGGCATAACAAATTACCTGATCATTCTCCATAAGGACACAACCAAGTCATTTCAATGAAGCATAATTTTAGATAACAAACTCACCATTTCTGGAAGGCAATGCCAAAACTGGATAATTAACCAATATTCTTTTCAATTCTTGAAAACAATCATCACATTCTTTTTCCCAAATTAACTTAACACATTTTCAAGTTCACATAGTCATTTTACTTGATAACCTGGACAAATTCTCAACAAATCTCTTGTAATAATCTGCTAAACCAAAAAAACGATGAATCTCAGTCATATTTATTGGTCTTCTCTATTCATCAACAACTTTTGTTTTAGAAGGATCAATAGTTATGACATTTTTTGAGAAAATGTGACCAATTAAATAAATTTTCTGTAACAAAATCACACACATGATAAATTTTCCAAATTGTTTATTTTACTTTAATGTTTTCAAGACAACCCTTATATGACATTCATGATCTTCATTTCATTTTGAAAAAACCAAAATATCATCAATGAACAAAACCAAATACTTATCCAAGAACTCATAGAAAATTCTATTCATAATATCATGGAATACAACAGGTGCCTTAGTTAAACCCAAAGTCCTAACTACAAATTCATAATGGCCAAATCTAGTACGAAATGCAGTCTTTGAAATGTCTGCTTCCTTTAATTTCATCAAATGGTACCCCAATCTCAAGTCAATCATCGAATAATACTGATCTCCCTGGAGCAGATACTACTTCATTTGATGAACCAACATCTGCTGAAGTAGATACAAAGTACTTCACCTCCCCTTTCTGCTAGTAGTCTAGTTGCTTTCCCTCAGTTGAGTTCTTCATTAGACACTCATTTTTATAATGACCCATTCCATTTCACTTAAAACATTTTATTGATTATAAATCAGAATTTTTCTTACCATTACCCTATCCATTTTTAGTACAATTACAAGCTTTATGGCCAATTTTACCATATTGGTTGCACTTACTAGAATTCAAAAAGATTCCCCAACATACATTTTAACGAAATTTTCACAAACCGTAAACTTAAGATTCTTACCATTAGACTTTTTTTTGAAGAGTTCATCCCTTTCGCCTACTACCTTGAACTCTTATTTTGTTTTTTTTTTCAAAGAACACCTGATTATCAGCAAAATACATTTCCACCTTCTCCACACATTGAAAATGTTTTTATTAACATTTGAACTCATGAGAAGCTAAATCCATTTAAAACATTGGCTTTAATAATGAGTAAAAATGGTTGATTTTACAATCAAGATCTCATATGAAATTTCGAGCTTGTCATGCTAGTTGAGTGAATTTTGATTCATATGCAGCCACTAAGTCAACCTCCATCCCCAATTCTTGGAATTTATTTTCCATCCTAAGATGAACCAAAATAGGAAAATACTTCTCAAGAAACATACCTTTGAATTTATCCCAACGAAGATCATTAATCTCCTCACTATCCTTGATATTTTTCACTATAGAGCATCACTGATTAGCTTCACCTTCAAAATGGTAAACAGAGAGACTAACCTTTTGATGTTCTGAAAAACCCATGACTTCAAATTTCATTCAAGTGCTTTAATCCACTCTTCAACTAGCACATGGTTTGATGATTCTCTGAATGATGGGGGAGGTTGCCTCATTAAATGCTCCACTACTGACATGTTCCTGTATGGTTGATCTAGCTGATCTCATGCATGGATACCACAAACATTTATTGCCTGAGTCAATTGTTCCATCACTTCAACAAACTATTTAGTTCCGATTCCGACCATCTCAGGTTGCAGATTTGTGAGGTTTTCATCCTACTGATGTTGTCCCAACATAGTTTCCCTATTTCCGCTATAGAAAACCATTATGAACAAAGAAATATCTTAGGTGAAGTATCATGGTAATCTATAAATGCTATATCATTTCAATATTAACATAACATTATTTTTGGATATTAATTTAACAATACCCAAACTCCTAAAGTGGTCTAAAATGACCTTTGATACCAACTATAAATACCTGACCATAAACATTACATAATATTGAATTAAATGAATAATTCACATTTATGATCTTTCCTGGTATAGTGTTTTATATATTTAGGCCATAACTATTAAATTACATATCAAAAATAAAAATTATACACTTTTACTTAGTTTCCATTTTTTACAAAATAAAAAACACATTGAAAAAAAAGTTTCATGTCTAGTTCCACATTTTAGACAGATTGAATTTTCCTTGATCACATCCTTGACCCAATTTATCTATTAGTCCAATGAAAAACATTTCAAAACATGGTATGAGCATAAAAAGAACAGTAAGGGTTATTAAATAATGAAATAAATCATTAGTAAAATAATATATACATACCATAAACTCTTATACATACCTAATGAAAACAAAAGATTTATGAATAACACATAGTAATCACAAATCATAAAGGTAATTTGTGGCATCCATAACATACTAACATTGTAGCTTTCAGTGATTTGTAGGGAGACACATTTGAAATTACGATCATAGTATATTCCCTAACTATCTTTGGAGAAACATTAACGTTTACCACTGTAATGTTACCCAATGCATTGGAGAGCTATCTCAGGCTCACCCACCCTAGGATTATCATATAACAACCTGTAAAAATAAACAATTTCATGAACCACGATATATTCATAACATATAAACCAAATATAAAGTAATGATAACATTTCAACATTTGAATAACTATATATCATTTAAATATATAGACATAACAAATCCATTATCACCATAATTTTCAATAACAAAATACGTAATGGAGTATATGGTATTTATTTTCATTTTAAAAGAATTACGGTTTGTTAAGGAAGCCAAAGATAAAAAAATAATCATCGTGGTGGAAAGGTCGTTGTCCCCAATTATGATAAAATGAAACATTTTTTTGTTATTTTGTAAAACACCTCATTGAAAAAGATTCCATTTCAATGAAATGAAAATCAAATTTTTTTTATTCACCGTATAAAATAATGTCATGTATAAAACAAAATATGCCTCAATAAAAGTAAATTAAGATAATGTCTCGTACCTCGTGACCGACTTGACCCGTTTGTCCTTTAATCTCCTGAATAATAAACTAAAGTTAATTTATACATGATTAAGAACCATTTTAAATATTATTATTCCTTTTAAATCACTTATTACCATATTACAAACATTACACAATCATTTATGTTAATAACAGTTGCTTTGTCGACTTTTGGTACATGAGCAAAAAATAAATCCTTTATATTTACAAGTGGTCCATGGGGTAAATAGTCCATTATATCAAGAATTATATGCATTGTTTAGATATAATATATATCATATATATCTAGTATATATATTTCTTTATAATAGTACATATCATTTGTAGATAATTAATGAAATGCACCTTTCATGGAGACGGTAAGCTGTACGTACGCATGAACGCTACTTTAATTTTTATTTCATATTTTAATGGAATGAAAACATAATTATAAATAGGTATATTATAATTCCAATATAATATCATATATAATATAATTAACTCCAACCTTTATATTACCCACATATGGCATTAACGATTCATATCACTTTGAGGGGGCGGTAGTCCGCATTTCCTCAAATGAAATCATCGTGTTTACCAATAATGGAAACCATAAAGGTATTATATAAATGAAAAATTAATAATAATAAATAAAATATAAACATAATATATATCATATATAAATACAGTTTCATCTTAATGGCCCCCTCTGAGAGGGAGTATGAGATAATTGATCAATCATTATTTCATGAGGCGTTAGTTTTCCATCCACAGAAAAAATATGTGCATTATACATTAATTGTATGTGTGTGTAAGTTTAGTTAGAATAATTCTCATAAAAACATCCTAATATATTGAGGATTCCATTTTTGTTATCAAATAAAGGAATAAAAAGAGTTTAGGGGTATGAGAAGTAAAATAAAATAAATTAATTTAAGAGAAATAATTATCTTTCGTTCGAGTAACTCCCTTTGGATTGAATCAATAGAACTTATAATAGTGTATTATGCCTATGTTAAGGCTTCTATGTGGAATATAGGGAACTTGAGAGCTTATTTGGGCAGAGTATACATGATCAAAGGGGCTTTATAGGCATGATTAATTGGTTATAAGTGGTGTTATTTTATAAGGGGGAGGAGAGGATCTTTTGGAATGTGTGAAAATATTATTTTATTATATAAGGATTTTCAGTTTCTAAAGTTAAAAAACATATTAAGGTTGAAGATAATATGACTCATGGTAGAAATAATGTCATATAATAAGAATTGGATCATTTTTGGATATTATTTTAATCATTATAATATTATTTATTTAAATCATTTATTAATGAGTTAAACACTACATCAATATTGTATCGTTATTAATTTTATTTATTTGATGTCTAAAAATTATTAAAAAATGCCATGATATAGGAAATTAGTTTATCATTCCAATGAATATTTATAGTCTAAAATATAACTTATATAACCACTTTTAAAAATTAATTTACTAAAAGATATTTTTATATGTCATTTTTTTCTTAACTTTAAGTAAATTAAAATAAAGTGTCATTATCACTCTTAGGTTTCTCCATGGGGTCCCAAAATTGACCCAAGGATGTTCTTGGTCGTATTTTTATCAACCAATAGAATTATGACACCTGTTAGAATAATTCTATATTATTATAGTAATATTGGTTTACCCTAATTTACTAGATTTACCTTTTAACCATGGTAAATAAGATATTTACTAAAGTAAATATTCATAATGGCTAAAAATTAATGCTACCTATTTACACAATTTGGAAATCCTAATTCCAGATATGGAATGAATTTGTCCAAATTCAAATCATAGAAGTGGAAAAAATTAATTTAAATTTAATTCCTGCTATCAAAATAAAATCTGTGTTTTTAAGAAATAATAACTATCAAAAGAATGAAGATGGTTTATGTCCAATTTTGAAGTGAAATTAATTACAATAACCAATATTCGATTAAATGGTAATATTATAATCTAATAAAACTTTAAAACCAATTAAAAAGTTAATCTAACCATATAAATAAATTACATTAAAAGGAAGTTTCGAATTAAAATACAACATTTTTCACTTTTCATTAAAAATTGAATTTTATCATAAAAATACTAAAACATTACCCAATGTAAATTTTGATGTCTTTATTCTGAAGAAGATTTTTATTTGGTCAAATAGAACATAAAACAGTGACCAAAACTAGATTTAATGAGGGTTATCTATTAATAGGAGTTAAATAAACTTTTTAAAGTACATTGTTGTTAAAATTAGATTCATTTACATTTTAAGCCTCTAAATTTTGATGGATAAATGTAAAAACATTTAAAAATATTTTATAATCATATTTTAGTTAGTTATATTCATTCCCATCAATAAATCGGCTTGTAATTAACTACCATTTAAAATAATAATATTATATTGTTAGTGTGTAACATAAGATTTCAAAGTACCCCATTATTTTGTATCGGGTAAGACATCGAACATATCTACCCCTTTAAAGTAAAATTAAGATTTAATTTAAAAATATTAATCAAAATGAAAATTTATTTTTTCTTTATTTAATAGGGATGTTATAATGTAACTGCTATAAATAGATGATATCCACTACATCAAAAGACAAACTAACCCCAGTATCAAAGCATCACAAAAAAAACTCAAACTAAACTCCTTCTAATGGAAGACAAAGATCGGGTGCACTATCATACTTCTCATTTAGATAAATTAAGGATTTATGTCCCTAATCCATCTACAAGAATTCATGATAATTTTTATTTAATGATTTCATATGAGATCCAACCCAATAGAAATTGGAAATGAACATCCTATAATAGACATCATGAACAAGGAAACGTTTCACCTCTGTCACTACCTTTGGGGAAGCCAATGACACAACTTCTTCTATCTTCAACATATCAATAGTTACTCCTTTTTGGGATAAAACTTTCCCCATGAAACTGGATTATCATACCCAGAACCAAAACTTTCTAGACTTCCCAAATAGTTGATTTCAATAAAGAACACCCAAAATGGGATGCGAATACACATTCTGATCCTCGTTAGATGTGGAATACACAAAGATGTCGTTAATGATGAGCACTGTGAACCTATCTATGAAATTAATGAACACAAAATTCATCAAACCCATGTTCACAGCTGGAGAATTCATCACACTGAATGGAATTACAACGAACACAGAATCCTCATAACCAAAACAGAATGTAGACTTTGGAATATCATCATCCTTCACCCACATCAGATGATATCCTGACAACAAGTAGATCTTTAAGAATCAACTTGCACATTTAAATTGATCAAATATGTCATCAGACTATGGAATATGATAATTATTCTTCACTATCACATTGTTTTAGTGATTATAATGAAAACATAACTGCAAAATACCCTCATTTTTTCATTATGAAAAAATGGTTGACACCACAGTTATAGACTCAGAAAAATAAACTGAAATGCAACCAAAAATAAAGATATATATTTAGTTCCTACAACTCAGAATGATCCATCATTTATGGACACATAGATACGGGATACACGCATGGATGTAGCTTCATCCCGAACATGATCTTTGGTTGAGGGGGTAATGCTGCAACCTCTTATAGAAAAACATCAGGGTAATCTTCAATTACATTGGGAATTTCCAAATGAGGAACCATCACTGATCAATCATTATCTTATCCATCAGGTTTGAAAAATTATGAAACACACCTTTGACCAATCCAATGGTCATGATCGGAAACAAATACCACTGTATCTATATATGTATTGAAGAACATCACCTTAATCCTAATGAAATCCATGATAGGTTATACCAAATAAAACTCATCCATCCTACGGATGAAATCAAATGGTTATATAAATAAATATTGGAATTCTAATAATGATGGGTTCTTCCCCAGAACTAGATCATAGTCTATATAATCATAAAATATATTAGTTCGGCCTCCAACTGGCATAGTCAATGCCAATGTCACTTGAGGCCTTTCTACCTCAAGTCCAAAATCATGGACATGGTAATGTGATATGAAGTAGTGTATCACTCAAAAATCAAACAATGCATTCAGAAAAGTATTGAACAATCAAAGGGTACCTCAAATGACAAATGTACCACATGGTGCTGACAATGATAACACATGAAGCTAACCACGAGCTACTCCCTAACCTCCCTAACTCTATTGGTGACCAACTCCATGGTCGTGCTATAGTCTTTGAGGATGAGGAGCATCCCCTAGCCATCCTATTCCTTCCCCATATGCTCTATGATGACTCAAAATTGGTGCATCCTACTACTGCTACCATGGGTAGAACTACCTCAATAGAGGAACCTGAAATGAAACACCTGATGTATGATAAATTCTCTGAATGGTCAGGCACTCTCGACGCTAATGACATTGGCCAACATAAAAAAAAATTAATGATCCATCAGAATAGGCATGGGAGAAACATCAAATTTAGTAATGAGATACTGAGGGCTGGGACCAAATCCTAGACAAACATAAACTCTAATACCCTAAAAACTGGTAACCTCAGACCACAATAGTGCTTCGTGAGGATTCTTAATAACTCCCATGTCAGGATGATAATGTTATGGATAAAGTCCTACTGATTACATGTGACCTCTCCAAACCCTTGAGATATGACTATAGCATAAATGGGGTGACTTGACAATGGATCACCAGATTAAAAGTCTCCTTGAAATGCCTCACACTGGCCTCCTCATCTGGAAACAGTTCTGAAGAATATCTGAAAAGGTTCTCTGAAAGGACCCCAAAATCTTGCATACTGGTGCTCCCCTATCAAAGGTTAAGTAGCTAATGGAGTCTGGTCGTCTTCAGGGTCGACGAAATAATCTTGACTCTGAATAGTTCTTGGAACTCCACTGATGATACTACCAACTCTTCATGATCCCTGAGGAAGAAGATCCGCCACTGCCTCACTTCCCCCATACAACATCATCATATCCAACAATACATAATGCTCTATCCAAGAACTAATCGAACTGAATACTATCTCATCCTCCCCCAAGCATAATTTAGTGACTGCATCTTAAATGGATCCCTCATACTTCTGTAGACTCTATAGCTAAAACTCTTAGAGTGTCATGGTCATCAACCTCTACATTGTGGATATCTGCTAGCACAACCTACTATACATATTTTACACAACATTGATGAGGAGATCAACCAGGATCCATAGATACAAAAGAAAAACCAATTAGAGGTCCTAATACTATAATATAGAATACTTTAAAATTAATTAATTGTTTTCTTTCATTCATTTAAGGATAACATATACCAATTTCCACCCCATTCAAATATATGCACAACGAAGAGTGATGCATGAAAAAAATCCTAGGTCTATAACCTATAACCAGTATGTCCTCATATTATAGACATTGTAACCATTAATGTCAGTCTATCGAGTCTTAGGGGGACCTAAATACCTATGTGTCAGCTGGTCTACAATGTTATAGCACATGTGGAACTTGACTGACACCATTTTCTACTAACCCATGCAACATCACATTAATATAACATTAACATCGATCATATCCATCAATTAATGTGTTGATACCACTTTTTTGTGACCCTATTCTCAAAAATTGTTTCCATAAAGGGCCAGAAATGTTCTTAATGAGATAATAAACCCTAAGTCTCACCACTAGTAGGCCCTGGGATAGAGACTAGCACTGATGGTATAGTAAACACACAAATGGGAGGCATTTCCCTCTACTAGAAAACATGTATAATATAGAGATAAGAATGAAACCAACCATCTCCATAATTGAGTGAAATATAAATGAAACCCATGTTCACATATTTAATATCATGCAAGAACTAACTCAACTGATAAGAATAAATTACAAGTACAAAAACAAAGTTAAATGACAGTGAACACAATCCCCAAACAACTTCTGAAAAACCCCACAAACTATTAGTAACCAAACTGATCTCCAACCTGCTCCTAGTAACCTAAAAATATATTCTATTACATAGGTTGAATATTCAAGTATACATTGTAGAATAATTTATAGAGCCTCTCATGTAAAAAATGAAAGCATGACAAAACTCAGTGAATAATAAGTTAAACAAATGCATCATGTAAAATGTTATAATAAGATCCATGCCTCACCTAGTCTACTCTGACCAAGTATCACATTCAAGAGCATATAATATAATAAATAATATGAATGGTACCCCACTGAAACATCCCCACTAGATTTATTATTTTCCCCAACATCATAGGTCTTGAGCAACTCTCTCTAAAATGGAATTCCCACAGACACATGGGTGAAGCATCACCACATTGAACTCATGCAACTCACCACCACAACCACACAAGAAAATGTTACGAGGTAGTATCTAGATCTAACACAACATGCATAACGCGTATTGTACATCAGTTATTATACCTCAATCCATTATGGACCTTACCCCGTGTATGGATCCTCCGACCACCATAACATATACACATTAAACCTATGGTAGTCCACAAGATACTCTGTCTAGTATATATTTGTGTGAGAAAACCAGAAGACATTACCAACCTCTATACACATATATTTGGAAAACAACCTTTTGTGCATACCATCACATGTAAATACCAATTGAACAGAGTGGGACTAAAGGGGGTATTCATCCATCCATCCTCCCATGAGGATGTTGTGGAATACAACCCCCGAGTCTTTGAATCCCTAGGGTGTTAGTTTCCCTAACTAACAACATTATGTAACATATAAAAATAGAAAAAGCACATGGTATAATATATATCATAAACACACTATGTGCATAAACAAGTCTCAAACTCAACTATAGATATCATCTCTCTGACTCGCTACTATCACTGATAAGACTAGATATCTTATAAGCACACAACCATTTAATGATTAAATTACTTATTCATTTTTTCAGTTACACTTTACGTAAATTAATTCATTAACCATTAATTAAAAATGATAAATTCCGCATTGAATTTAATTACCATCAAAACCAATATCCATGCCCTCTTGGAATAACCAAACTAAGTCTATAGATTCCCAAAATTATAGCCTCATCATTCTATACCTGCAAGCTCTAACCCCACATGTTCAACATTATTTAAAAAATAATTTAATAACATCATTATCACAATTTCCATAAGTCTATGTATTTTAAAAGATAATTCTATGCAACCAAACACTAGGGGGTCAACATAGTCAGTTTATGAACTACTTGTAGAGTCTATACCCCCAATAATAGGCATGTAGACCTATCCATCATATAGATGTTAATAATAGAAATCATTTGTCATACCCCATGCATAATCACCTATTTTAGAAGGATTATAAGATAGCCCATCTTCATCAAAAATTGGGGATTTTAAAGATGAGAAAAAATCAATAGATTCAATAATAATCCATCATTCACATCAATGGGAATGTCTAGCTTTAACGCATTTAATATTCCTCAGTGTCCTCCCCGACAAACACATTAATAAACTGAGGCAACTCAACATTATAGTCATCGACTACATCCATAACCACTTGTCCTCTCTGGCCCCACATACCATAACATAAAAATGGGATCAGCCACCCAAGGATCACACCACAACATAATAAGTAGAAAACAATCTTCATAGAAACTGGGCTACTGGACCTAAACACTGTAATCAACCTTCACACACAATGAGAACACACAACTCTTAATCGTAATGATATTTTCCACTACGTGTAACAGGGTAACTCAGAACCCATCGAATAATTATTTTTATTACACAACTAGTTCTTCATTCCATATTGAATTAAGCGATTCATTTAAAAAATCATAACTTCATCCATTTGATTGTCATAAAAGCATAACAACAACATCAATATTCATTAAAAATTCCTATTTTTCATTATCAAATTAATTTATATTTTATCCTTTAAAACAAATATTGATCAGGAATGAATGATAAATAAGAAAGGCATATATATAACACTATCTAGAAAACAAGATTTAAAAACATCAATGAAAAAATGACACTAATTATTTAATCCATTAAAATGTTTATCATGAAAATTACATTATCATCTAGTGGAAAAAATCACGTTAACTCTACTATTATCTATAATATAATAGAGGTACCATGAATCCCTTACCTAAAAAGTTTTCTAAAATTATTTTCATTAGAATCAACAAAACAATGGATCATGATAACCTCTCACAAAATGAATGGATACACACATAGATGTTGCGACACAACCACATCATCCAACAACCAAAAAATATCCATTAGAAACACTGAGATCAAATACCACAACATGGAAAGGGTAATGAGAGGAAATAGGTCTAGGAATCCAAAGTTATTGTGGTTGAAAAAACATTATATCAAAGATGGATCCACACTTCCTGGTATCACCAAAACAGGGGGTGAACATGCTGCAGGAAAAATTCCAGGGAAAACACGATCTGAGTTGCACAACATAATCATACAAATCCTCAGGAAAAAAGGTTATTTATGCCACATATCAAGTGTAAGGGTAAAGAAGAATATGGGTGGAATAAATCTCATCCCATTTGAAAATATAATTAGAGCAACGATTAATATTTTCCATTAATTGAGGATCAGGTCATGACTATGTTGTATGACCGAGTAAAGACTTCCATACACATTGTAAAATTAATATAGAAGTTATGGGTTTTGCATTAGTCTTAAATCCGTGATAAACGTCTTTTGATGCATTTTACATCAAAGAAAAGTTCAAATGCTCGAACCTATAGGAAACTAGAAAAACATTCATATATATCTCACCGATTAAATTGTTCACATATGAATCACTGATATATGACTCACTGATGGAACTATTCACAGAAATGCAAATACTATTCACAGAACTGGAAATCGTCCAATGGTTTATAAATAATTCACCTCGACTTATCAATACCCATAAAATTTCAGATTTTCAGAAATGAATAGTCCACATCTATATATGAAATGACAATATAGTTTTACTCCCCAACCATCTTTGTAGTCATGGTTAACTCCCACAATAATCATGATAGAAAAGGTTCAATCCCAGGACCATTTTAGTAGAAAAAATAAATTAAAAAAATTATTTCAATCCCCATTCCATCCTTGTTTATCTCGGGATATATAAATCATTACCCAATGAATTGGATGATAATATAGGTCCAAACCCTATCATAATGAATCCACTCACATGCTTTCCACTATATAAAAAACATTCAACAAATCATTTCCAATGAATTAAAATGGGTGTCATAAACTTGTAATCACATTATATCCTATATTAAATTTAATGGATTCATAATCATTTCATAAAATCATATAATATTTAAAATAGAAGGTTTCATATGAATATAACCTGTAAAAGAGAAAAAGTTTTAATAAAATCATGTCATTAAAACATAAACCATTCATAGAGAGGATATGAATAAATATATTTGGTAATTTTCTTATAAAGGAATGTGTAAATCCAACATATGTCATCTTAGAGGGAAATAAATTTTAAATATCCCTTATAATAATTTTATTGAGGAAAATATGGTTTCTTCTTGGATAAATGTTTTTTTAACATTACGTTCTTCTAAAACTCATTTTTATTGAAAATAGATAAAAAACATATAATAAAATATTTGAAAAAAAGAAAAAAAAATTAAAACATTGTTTTCCTAAATGTGAGACAAAATAACATTTTAATAAAAAATTTATAAAAATTTTGAAACACATTTTAAAAATAAAACATACTTCCAATTGATGGGAGAAATTTGGTATGATTTTTTAAAATATATTTCATAATTGTCTTAAGTACTAAGATGTGGAAATATTAATAATACATGAATATGTCATGAATAACCATGGGATAATAATAATTTTGAGTGTTATTGAAATTTGGATCATAAAATTTTATCAATTAATGAAAAATCATAAACAATCCAGATAATCAATGAGATTGTTAAAATAAATTATTACCACATGGTAACATTAAATAATACTTATAATATAAAAAAATGATATCAAATTAAGTCTTAAATATCATTAACATGATAATATTCCTGATATAACATTTGAATGGAATGTTTATAAACCTTATATAAGAATATAGGCCAATAACATGGATTGTGTCTCAAAGATAGAAAATTTAGGATGAATTAATTTATGATTCAGTATATTTTTTTATCATAAATACATTAAAAGATATAAAATTTATTTTATAATTAAATAAACATAAATATAGTGATGATAATTTTTTTACAATATTCATGGAAGTATATACACCATACAAATGAAATGTGTGGTGAATAAGGCATCAATTCCACGATAAATAAAAGTTAGATTACAAAACTCTTCCATTATGTCGTGACTCGAGTCGTACCATTTAAAAACTCATAATTATAAATATATGTTTATTATACATCAACTAAATAACCATATTCTTATATATAATACGATATTTTAATTTATTATAAGCTTTTATTACTCGTTTATTTACAATTTCTTGCCAATGTTATGTTTTAGGTAATATCGACATTGTTTTTCATATATGTTCTGATTAATTATTATTGATTGTCTTATATAGATTATAATTTACCTATTTAAAATATGAAAACCATGAAATTAGTATCATATATATTTATTATATAAATATTTATATATAAATAAAAATGTTAGAAATAGAAAATGAAATACACTATTTATGGAGACAGTAGTCTGTACGTCTGATTGAACATTTTTTCAATATTATTATTATATTGAAAGATAGAACATAAAAGAAATATATGAATTTATAATATTTAATATTATTAAAGATTCATTAAAATTTCATATTTATTTTATTAGTATACTAAAACCATCATTAATTTAATACATGTAAATTGTGAATGAATCAAATCGCTTTTTGGAGACGACAGTCAACATGTCCACAAATAATGTTTTTAAATTTCAAAAAAATAGAATATATGAAGGATTTTGATATATAATAATTCAATAAGAGTAAATAAATTAAAAATATATTATATAACATCTATAAACATTATGGACATCATCATTCTATACATGATATTGTTAAGAAAAAATTAATGACCTTTTTTTACAAGAAGGTAGTCCGTCATGCATCAGAACAGTAAGTTATTTAACCATTTTATGGATGTTTCTATAGGATTTGGTCATGCCCTAGTATTAAAAATATATCAGTATATTTAGGAAACTAGTTTATAATAAAATAATATCTAATGAAGAGTTTATGAGGGTGATGACTGAAAATAAAATAAAAGATCTTGGGGATGATTGTTACATATTATTTGGGTAACTCTTATAAATTTCCCCATAGGGAACACTAGGTTGGATTTAATACAAAATTGAGGATTATATGACGAATTTAATGATTTTGGATGCTATTATATATATATTTTTTCTAAGATGATCAGTTTGAGAGGTGTTAAGAAGTGAGGGGGTGAGTTCCCTTTTATAGTGGAGAAGCAGTTACATTAATAAATATATAAAAAGGAAAACACTATTGAGTGTTCTACATCAAATCATGTACTTCCAATAATTGATAATTTTATATAAAATCGGGTATTTGGTATAAAATTACAATAAGATTTATATTGAAAATTTTATAGGTTTTTTGGGTACTTATGTTGAGGTATGACTACTAATTAAATAGTTTTACCTTACTTACTGTTTTAAATTTAAATTATAATAACTAGTATTCTTTTAAAAAATAAGATGGAATTATTATAAATAATAAATTATACTGGTTCAAAATAAGGAATCCATTTTTCTATATTATAATATCATAAGATGTAGTATTTAATTTAATATTAAACTTACAGATGTGTCGAGACATTTGTTTTTTTAAAGAAAAACTGTCTAAAAGTTAGAAATGCTTTTATATACGATTTCAATTTTAATTTTTTACAATGACCTAAACTTGATTATGTAATGTATATTTGATTTAATTAATCATTAAACAGAAATTCAATAATAATTTATCTTTAAAAATAAATTAGATGAAAAATATGTTTTTAGTTAATATTCGGTATTTTCCTCTTTTAATACAAAATGATTTTTTAGGAAAAATCAATAAATATTACCATAAAAAATTTGAAATTATGAATTCAAATCTGATTTCAATATTAAAAAATCAATTTCTAAATTATTTAAAAATAAATTTTAATATATTTCATTGAAGTATATACAAAGGTGTGCAAATGCGAACATTGTATTATAAAACATATAATAAATTTTCAAAAAACTACTTTTTTATCAATATGTTTTATTTATAGTAATATATTATATATAATAATTTTAAATTAATTATTACTACTAATATTAATATTTTAACAAAAAATTTATAAATTTATTGGTTAAATATTTATAATTATAAAATGATGTTTCATAAGAACCCAATTTTGTGTGTAACACGATTTCTAATAGTGTTTTATATAGAACAAACATAACATGTTATATAGAATAATGAAGTATTATCATGGTGTATCATTCAATTAAATTCATAAAATTAAATTAATTTATTTGAAAAAAAGAATAATAAGAATTAATGGTGTAATATAACTAGTCTAATCCCTAGATATCCATGATAAAAAATGATCAATAGCCCTTATTCACAACCATATATAATCATTAAATATGTTCATTATATAATTTATGCATTAAAATCAACGAACAAATTTTTTTATATTTTAGGGACACAATCCATTTAAATTTTCTATTATATGATTATGATAAGGAATCAATTACAACAATAATCATATACATTTTGAAATTATATTTGACAAAAATTAATACGTAAGATAAAAATAAAAAAAAATACACTTTATTACCCGAATGTCACTGATGTAGGAAAAAGATCCCAAAGTTATATAGATACGAATTAACTACCATAATCAGCAAATGATCAATGAAACAATGATATCATATTAATATGTGGTGAGTGTGATGGAATCATAATGAAAAACTATAAGATCTATGCATAGATATATCAATTTTAAGAAACATTAATTACAAAAAAATCACCCATTTAGACATTAAATAATGGTGACTAAATTTCAATGTAATAAAAAATCATTTTCTATATTGAACTAGTCTACATTATGTTAAATGGATGAAAAATATATTAAAAAACAGAATATTTTTTTTATTTATGTGCATTTAATATGATGATTGTGTATTGATTCATCCAAAAAACTGATTCAGATTAATTCATTATGTGAATATAATAAATAAATAGTGTTTGTGTTTTGTTTTTCAAAATGAACATAGATAAATTATGGGTGTCTATTCATTGATATATAGAACACATTTCCAAGGGGGGACAAGGTGGGATGTGGTGCCCAAATAAACATATGGACAACAGTTAGTCTATTGGAAATTTTTCGAACTATCCATATGAGATAAAATCATGAGATGGTATATCAAAATGACCTTGTTTGAAATAAATTTTTTTTATATATTTTATTTTTTTATCATTTGGGATAATAGAATTATTTTATGTCTCATAAAAATAGATTATTGATCACATGTCCTCATATATACATTACATCTTATTATGTGGTTAGATGATTTTTGAATTAAATCATGTGGGGTTTTATAGTCCATAAACAATGAATTTATCCTCTTATGATAGTACTGAGTAATGTTTAGTATGGTAGAACCATGTTTTACAGATGTTATTTGGCGATTAATCCTTTTTTAGAAGATATATTTACAATAATAGAAGCTACGATATGACCATTTTTATAGGGGGTGACATTGATAAATTTATACTCAAAACTATGAGATATATCTACACAACATCCACATCTATAAAAATTTAAATTTAATAAATCTACATTGGATATGTTACATTATTTTTTCCCCATTTCAATGTTCCCAAAGATATTTTTTAACATTCAAGTGTTTAGTACATTTTAATTGGGTGAAAAGTATATGAAATTTTTTTCCCATTTTTCTCATTTTAATATATTGTTACTGTTTAATTCCATAAAAAAATACGTAGAACATTTTATTTTATGAAAATTAAAAATATCATGCCTTTGTATGTGTCTTGGTCAATGGATGTTGGAACAATGATGGGTGTGTATTCTATAGGATATCAAACTCATCAATAAATTGAGACACAAAGTCAGAAAATGTAGATACAATAAATAGTGTTTATGGGTTAGTCTATTATACTGTTATTGAACTACCCCATTTGAATATAATGATGATTTTTTATATTAAAATTAACTGGTGAGGACACAAATGGTGTTACACTTTTTAATGTTGGGGGATTTTGGATATTAAAATTATGGTATGTCTCAAAACATGTTATATTAGGAAAATATCATCTTACTGAAATTATATATTAGGATTCTATGAGATACTTATAGAATTGATCCATGATAGGTTTCTTTGTCCTTTAATAATGATTTTATCCTCATGCAAAAGTAGTGATTGTTTTTTAGTTAGTTATAACCATGTGTTAGTCATGTTATGCAGTGAAGAAGACTTTTTCGAAATCCATCAATAGGATAAGAGAAACTATGGAATGAACCATGTGTGATGGATGTTATATGAAGTTCTTTCCATTATCTATATGTAATAATGTCGTATATGGGAATTAGGTGTAATATATATTTGAAATTTGTATCCAAGTGGAAAATAATGTTAGTGGGACCTATGTCTAATATTATATATAATTCACTAAGGTTTTTCATTGGATAGATTTTATTGTTATTCTTGTTATTATTCTTTTATAATTATTTAGTATTCTGATATGCATGATAGTTTACCTTGTTTTTTAAAATAATTTTTGGTCATGAACCATGTTATTTATTAATTAGATATATATCATTCCCGAGAGGGATCAAAAATGATTTATCATTCACCTATGATAATTTTAATTTTTGGAACATCATTAACCTATTGACTTCATGATTTCTATCATTATCTATGGTTGATACCTCATTTCACCAAAAATTAATCAATCTATATTATTTCTTATTTTCTATTCCTTGACGATCCATAAATTCATCATTTTTCATTTCATTTTATTGAATATTTTTACGTCACTCACATGTCAATTCACCATTTCCCATGTCATTAATTAGTGTTTTTATATTCACTAATGAAATATTATTAAGCTACTAGATAAGTGGTCATAGACAATCAACATATGCCTGTGAAAGATGTTAGATTGTTTATATTTTTTATAGTCAGGATTTTAATTATTTTAGGTATAATTTCATTGGATTGTTACATATTCTTCACTAAGTAATATATTATTTCCCATATTTTATTTTTGAAATAGAATTCATAAAGTGAATTATCATTCATTATTTTCAATGGTCATATTCTTTATTATATTTTCATGTTGTGATAAATATTAAACCATTAATTTGTTTTGAAATTTTAATTTTAATTGGAGATATCTCACATTCACTTTTTGTATTATTGTGGTTCATTATAAGAACAAAAAATTGACAATGATTCATCATTTACATTGAAAATTGTTTGGTTGGTGACTAATTTTCATCTATGTTATGGTATGGGGAGAGAACATTTACACTAAAAAATCAATTACTGGAAAATGACAGATATTTCACAATTATTTTATTATGCTATAAGCTATTACATTTCATTTATATATACATTGTCTACTATCCAATTTTATATCATCCGATTCTAACAGTAGATGAAGCTCATATGTTTTTACTATTAGTATTGCCCCGTGAAAAGCCAAAAGTTTTATTATTATGGTATGTGATATGATGGTTAAATTTTATTCCATAAAAGCATTCACATATGTAAAATTGTTTAACTAGGACGTTATTGGTGGTGACCTGTTATGTTTTATACTCACTCCATGGACATGAATATTGGTGCACATACTGATCATATATTTTCAAAACATTTTAGGTAATTAATATAGTTTGTTTAATATAATGGGGAGATCAATGGGTTTATATAGACCAACATGAATCATGGTTGAGTATAGTGGCAAGTTCTTTATTTATCATAATTTCATGTTTTCCCGATATTATTTACATTTAGTCATTGATTAGATTTTATATATTCCATAAATTTATTTCTAGAATGAGTTAAATTTTTTGTAGGATTGATAGATTTTTATTATGGTTTTATTTTAACTATAATACCATATTATACACATTGATAATATATATATTGTAGATTTCAATTAATTAATTTTTAATTTTATATGATATTAGATGATATAGTCTATACAAAACAATTACATTTCCATCACTGCTAGTATAAATCCTTTGGGAACCACGGTGGTTCAGGTAATCTTATATATGCCCCAAAGGCTCCCATATTTATAGGATGATCAAGAAAAGAAAGTTTCATAGGGGTTAAATATAAGTTTTTTGTATTTATTTTATAACATTTTTTTGTTATATAGCAAGATTAGACTAGCTGGAATTTTTTTTGAAAATTATTTTTTCAACTGGACCGTACATACATCAGTTGATGTCATTGTTTCTATGTACTTGGGATTGATTTTTTAAAATTTTAATGTAATATAATGTTTTTTAATTACATGTGTAAAAATAATTTTTATTAATTAATATTTTTTACACTTTTCCTGTTGTATATTTGTTTATTAGTCCATTAATCATATTAATCATGTTTGATTCACATTAATTTAATATTTTCTTGCATGATAAAAAATCGAATTATGAGAATTTAATTTTTTTTTGTTTTTTCAAAATTTAATTAAATAAAAATTACCATGAAAATTATTTTCTAAATAATACAATATTATACTATGGATTGTGGATCTTATATAATATATGATTAGTGGTTATAGTGATCTTACTATTTCAGATAACTGTAATATACAAATTCTATGTTTAAAAAACGAACATGATTAATTAGTTGGAATTATGATATTTTACATTTCTCTTATAGTATCATTTCTTTTTATCTACTACACCTCTATTATATAGGGGTAATATTAGGTTAATAATTACCATCCAATAGTAAATTTTTTAATGGTGTATGGACACCTATTTTTTATGATAACCCTGAGATGGTGTGTTGGTATATGTGTAGATTAATTTTTAGATGTAATATAATATATGGATTTTTATGATCTATGATTGATATAGAAATTGTTTATAGACTAGGTTGGATATCCTAGTGATGATTATAAGTTAATCTAGAAATTTGGGAGTGAATAATAATTTTAGAATGACTTGATTATTGGACATGCGTTGTTCATATTAGATATGATACATTAGTTCATCTCTTGTGATTATGGGTCATCCCAAATATATGAAATCTATACATATATATATAGTATAGTGTACTGATCATTTTATATTGTTGATGTAAGGGAGGTATGTTTGAGTTTATTAAATAGACATGTAAATTTAAATTAGTTTTATATTACCAATAAATGGTTAGAACGAGATTCCTACAAAACATGAGTCGTATATCCCTCTAATTAATGGTTATCAGTTTTTTCATGGGATATATTCTAGTAATAAGTGTTATAAATCATTATCAGATGGTCCAACTGTTTTATGGGACATACCATAGGCAGAATATATCCTTGAATTTTAATTGGGAAAATTTTTTGTTGTTATTCCATACTATGATCATCTATTAAATTACCTCACTCCCTTAAATTATGAGTCCAAAATTTTTCATGATATATTTTTAGGTCAAATTATGTATCCAATTCTCTATGAGGGATTAATTAACTCTTTCGTGATTCGACATGATCATTTTGATTAGAATGCATAATATTCAATTTTTTGGAATTTTCAGAATAATATCAACGACAATGAGATTTAGTTATGAATGTTATGATTCAGTTGTAGATTATATCAAGAAAATGTTTTTAATGAATGATGATTGCCTTTGAAAGATCCATTGTATGTTTTTTGTGCTAGTAGGTTGTGTTAGGTCCCTCAATGACAAATATAAAAATAGCATATCAATGTGCCTATATAAGAAGATTGTTCATTTGAATATATAGGACTAGTAAAATTATTTATGCAATGTAATGGAGTTACTATATAATTATGTAACTAATCACATTTATGTAGAAGTATTTTATGATTATATTTTAAATTTTTTTGAAGAAACCATACTAGGATAAGGAGTGTGTAAGGGTTTTGGCCATTGATGTTGCATTCTTCATTGGTCAGCTGCCTATGTTAATCTATAGATTGTAATGCTTGATCATCTAATGGGGACTAGTGATATATGATGTGATTGAATTATGAGATGAGGGACCTACATAATGTTATTTAAATTTTATAGGTTATTTGTTGATTTTGGGTATGTGTAATTATAACATCCCCCAATCTAGAACTCTCTGATATGATAAACAATCATAGGTTACAAGACCTCAAGAACACCTCTTTGTACGCCACAAGCTTCTAAAAAGTAGCAGGGTATGAAATTTATAGTTTTGAAACAGTACCACTGGTATAATGTTTAAATTATTATAAATAAAATATATAAATTATAGAAATAATATTATATACCAAACGAAAACAAAAAATAAATAAACAATGAAAAATATAAAAAATAATAATATCAGCAATGTAATGATGTGAATAAATGTAACTAAGGGTCATACTAAGAAAGTATTTTAAAAATTCTAGAACTATAAAATAAAGACACAATAATCCCAATATAGAAACCCCATATTGGTCCCACCTCCAAAATTTATCCCATTTAGTAAGCAATCAATCAACTACAGGGTCATTTTTCATTGTCAAAACCTCTCTCCATGTAAATTGCTAGGGTACCAAATAGAGGCCCACATATGGATGAATATATCATAGTTGGTCAAAAAGGAAATGTCTAAAAAAGTAGTCTGATAATTAGGGTATGAAACAAAGTGATTAATATATATATATATATTAATAAAATATTAATAAAATACCACATCGACATGTAATTGCTCCATACCTAAATATCATTGAGCATGTCTCAGAACAATGAAAACCACAACCAAATAACAATTGTGAAATAACCTGCTTTGGCATCATGTAGTAATATCTTTGAACATATCTGTAACCCTTTCCAACCTTAACTATAAAAATAGAACCACAATAATCTGGGATGAATTCCTATAATTATTTTATCATCCAGGTCAATGTCCTATAATAATTACAACATCAGGGTCACCGCTCTATAATATTTACTATGTGGGGCTGGTATGAGATTGCACTATATCATGATCACCAAATATAAATGTTCATCTTCAAAATACATTATTGATACATAATCATTTCAACATAAATCACTATTCATATGATACATAATGGATAACACAATATCACATCATATAACTCAATGGATAATTATGAGAATTACCAATTGTATTTAATAGACAACATTAATTTATATCATAAATTATAAACAGTTAAATCAATATGAAATAATCCATATGTTAGTGATATTATATCAATAAATCACATATGGTATCATGTTATGCTAAATTAACTGTAATCCTTTTACTAAATTCAATTATATTCAATTTCTCTCACCCAATTGGTAGACATTAACCCATCAAAAATCCAATTAATACCAACAAAATCCAAGGAATAATCAAATTATTTAATTTATTTTATTAGTTTCACATTACATCCACCAATAAAAATATAACATATACATGATAATTATCAAACCATAGGGTTTATGATTTAAACCCATTTCATTTAACTATAAATATAACAATTCTTGCAATGAAAATATCCTATTATAAAGAAGCTACATATTATCAAAATAATGTTCATAGATCATAACTAATCATGATAAATACCAACAATGAAGACAGTCAAGATATAAGAGCTCCACTATTAGAAGAACATGGGAGAGAAGGGATAACCTAGACAATAACCACATACTATGGATTTAAGGAATTATAAGGATGTTTGGAAGGGGGTTTTCTCTCTCAAGACGTTTATAAGGTTCCCAAGGGTTTAGTAGATAAGGTTATATCATGATAGTGTTAAAATACAACCACAACTCATACATTAATATAGATGGTTATAGCATGTTAGAATTAAAACTCAACAACACATCATAAATTAAAATAAAAGAGTTGTTAATTACCCAGTTTGTAATGCAGTTAGACATCGTTTATGTAATTTTTATTGAATAAGGAGAAAAAACCATCAGATCATAATATTTTAATAAAGATAGATGAACATTACAACATTTCTAATCAATTTACACTGTGTGTAATTATTCCCCATATGGTTATTTATCCCATTTTACTTATAAAAACATAAACACCGTTTATGCTTCCCAATATAACAATAACCTTCGAAACCATGGAACAGTTTACCTAGACTATATTAATTTTGATAAACAGACATCTATGGTCATAAGGTCATTTTCTTACACAAAGGATCTCAACATGTATCATCTATATTTTCTCCAGTTTCATTGAATCATAATAATGTTTTTATTAGAATGACACATATCCATTATGAAACACAACCACCATGTTCTGAAGAAGAGATAATAAATACATGAATGAATAATTATTAAAATACAAAGAGAGAAATACATGTATAAGGATTTGGTCTTACAACCATCCAAACATATAATAAGTCATCAGTGAGATTCTCTAAGTCACACTGTAAGGTCTCAGCAAACAAGTCATGCCATTTTTATTGTATATCTAGTTCTCTCACCCATTTCACCTTCTAAACTCATCCATGTATCATCTAAACTTGAACCAAATATATATTTATTCCCCAATGATATTTCTTACAAAAATGTACAACCCATATCGGATGATACTTAATGGATTTTTCAATAAAATGCTCGATGGATACTATGTATGTAACTTGAGAAGAATACAAATAATATATCTAAAGTACTAATGTTTGAAATGATCCATTCATGGCATTGTTACGATGTGGAAGGCATAAACAACACCCCACTAGATCGATCCTTTCAAATATCTTAAATGGATCAACAGACATGTGGGCTAGTTTCCCATGATTCTGAATACAAATTTTTTCCAATATAGGAGACAAATGAATGATGACATGATTACAAACCTATAAATACCAAGCTCATATTTGATGATCATTATATGATCGTTTCATAATCTTCATGGCCTCCCACCATGGTCTGCTCAATTAAAAATTCTTAGATATAATCTACATGACACTAGGGCTTATAAGCGTTGACTCACATTCATCCATCCAACTAAGAAGACTAAGACACGACCTTAAATACTAATACAAAAATGATTATATTTTTAGAAATTATTTCATTTTATTATTTTATGAAAACTTCATGTGTACAGTAAGTTTCTCCCATGAGTTACAAAAATTCAAAACATAGGCTTATAGCATATCCTTCAGAACAATAATAGTCTAATCAGATTAACCATGTGTCTCTTTATGACAGGAAACTCTTCATAGAACCTATGATCCCATATCCTTATAAATACCATACAAAAGACATTGTGATTTTAAAATTATATCCATTGAAAATTGTGCAACTGAATAACCTCACGCATGGAAATGCTGTCTGGATCATCAAGTGTGATGGTAACCATGAAATTCAAGATGTTGGATAATTTTTCTGTCAATCCAAATCACTCATAAAACATCATTATTATGGGTTGATCAGTTTAATAATATTATAAAATCCATAGTTTCTTCTATGGAAGTCCATATACATATTTTTGAAACCATGATTCACCAAAAATATAGAATCATGATGCTCCCTCATCATCTATTCCTGTAGACTTTTAGTAACCCATAAATGTCCACAAAAAAGAATATAATTTTTAATGAAAAGAGAATATCTTGATGATGTATCCCCAACATATAATTTGTCTCTTATAACTAGAACATATAGATTAGAAAACATCATAGCCTTAATCAGGTCCAACAACACATGTATAATAGTTGTCAAAATCAGATCTACTTTTCTATGAGACTACTTTACATTTATATTCATGTTTTCAAAGAGGGACATAACCCCCCACTAATCATATGATTCTCCTACTATATACTTCAATGTCTATTATCTCATAACATCGGTTATTATGATTCCGTTTCCTAGATTATAATCCAAATCAATGTCAAAAGACAATTGATACTCGACCCAACTCTTCTACCAGATGCATATGTCCCACTAAGTGAAGATATACCTAAGGCTACAGAATCCTCTAACCCATGATATGGTGTCTCCAATATATCATATCATTTTCCACTTTAGATTACTCTAGATAATGAGATGTTAAATTCCACTCATGTTTTTTTAGCTACCTGGAGCCATATGTTACCACTCAATCCTCTTAAATAAGAACATATCTGTTTCCAACATTAGATTATTCATAGTACACATTATTTTCTTCACTAGGTACATGTAAATTGAGGATATTTTCTAAGGTTATCCTACCTTTTAGATCATTAATGGATCTCTCAAATGTATCAAAAAAACAAACATCACACCATATCATGGTCAACCCAGACATTGGTAGTATCAAATGGGATAAATCTGGGATAAAGAACCAATAATAACATGGTAACCATGAAAATATCCAAAACATTGATATTATTATGTTATTTTGATGATATCACAGTTGAAACATTATCTCTGTTCACTGAAACTCATACATATGACCTTACATGGATGAGGAAGTGAAATTTATTAATCTAGAAACATCATTTGGGTAACATAGTGTAAATACACTTTTTTTTTCAATGCTCTCCAAAAGGGGCCTAGGTACCATGAGTGGGCGTGAATAAGGAAATGGAAATTCTACTCAAAATTATTCATGTACCATTGGATCTTGAACTCTTTATTATAAGGCTCGCATTATTTTTGCTTATGTGTTTATGTTGATCTATTATGTTCCTCTTCATTAGATGATAATGATTTGAATATATGGTTGGAATGAAATCACAGAAGGACACAATCATTTTAAATGATTCACCATATCTGGGATACATAATATTATAATACAACAACGATGTCTCGATGTACAAAATCCTTTAAGGCTCAAATCCAAAATAGAATATTCAAGATAGATCACTTATATCATTAAGATCACCACAATTACATGTTTTTGGGATAGCTCACTACTTTTCAAAGGGTCACTCCCAGAGTCTCATAATCTGGATCAGTACTAGTGGAAATGATCAATGTCTTCCTCTTCCATTGGTCATATCTCAAGAAGAGATCCACTCACAGTTTATCAATTAATAGTTCCCTTAATTTTGATGAATGCATGCATATTAAACTCTAGATAGATTATTAGTTGAAGTCTCATATTCATCCATTGATTAACTCCACTTTCATATGCAGTGTTAGTTGGTATAAATTACTTATATGAGTTTTTTGGTTCCCTTGTGAACTTCTTTTCAACCTCTGCTATCCTCCTTGCTCTTCACGGCGTGATTGCCTTTCGGAACTCCTATTACTCATCGAATCATACCTTATAAATGGATGTACTCTTCTTCTTTGTAAATATGTTTTTTCCATGGAACACCTCTGATTTTGGGACCCCCTTTTCATCCACAAACCACACCTTCTTTCAAGGATCATCACTTCTTCTACAGACCATCACCTCTTCCATGAACCATCTTTTTTCTAGAGACCCTTTTCATTTGGGTGATGCACATCCCCCTAAAACCTCTACTCATGGATATTTCCACACTAAATCAATCTCAACTAATGTATTCTTTCCTCACAAACTAATTTTCTCTTTATCAAATTCCTCAAAGCGCAGTGGTGTTTTCTAATTAAAATAACCCTCTCAAATGATCCGATTTGCGATCATTATATGGGAAATAGATCAGAAAATCTTGAGAATCCAAATCACTAAAATATTTGAAGTAGTACAACCATCACTTCATGCTGTTATATTTAGTCCCCATAGAACATTGATTCCATGTAGCAACCAATGTCTTCCTTGAATAAATCACCATTTATAATGACCAAAAAATACATCCCCATTCCAAAAATGATAAGCCTCTCACAAACAAAAAACATCATGTGATCTGGAAACCTTCCTACAAACTATTTTTTTATAAATTATTAATATCATGCATCACGGTCCACATATTTCTGATAGGCAGAAATATTCCATTTCAAATTTTTATTCATTATTCTGCATAAATCCTTTAGTATCCAATGAATTCTGCTACTTGGATTGATAACTATGATCCCCTCAAATGAAAACATTCAATTGTAAAAACACTGAATATTTTAAGATTTTTTTTCAAACAATGGGATCTTACACCACATTACAATCCTGCTTTATCAAAACCTAACAAACTAATTCCTGATCATTTCACCTTGTTAAAAAATACAATCACTTCCAAAAATAGTGATCAGATGTCTTGATGAATTATTTCCCAGTAATCTCCCCAATTGGGTTGGATGGAAATACATCTCATTTTTATATATCATTAAACCATAATCCTTATTCAACTATAATTTTCATATTACGATTAAGATAGAAATTAGGGATTTAATGAACATATACTCTAATACTACATGAGACATGATCATCATGATAAATAAGAGTGTAATAAAAAGTTCATCGATGAATCAATTCATTCCAAAACTAGAGAACTAATTTTTTCATAAACCTCAATGGTTATGACATATATACATTGATTTATCAGTTTTAGAGTCATCATATTTGGGTGATTCATATTTTCAATATTTTCAAATCTATTTTCCGATATAAGAACCTCTAATCAGATAAATTGAGTGAGAGATTGAAATTTGAAAGAATCAATTATCTATGAAGAAATTATATATTTTTGATGTGGTTCGTGGGAAATGATTCTAATAAGGGTGAATGAGTTATTCTAGAAAATTATATGAAATGAGGGTTTTTTGGTCACTACAACTCACAAAGGAAAAGAGTTTGTGGATGGAATATGGTATATGGAAGAGGTGATGAGTGGTAGATAAATCAATGATCTATGGATGAAAAGAGAGGTATGTAGATTAAAAAGGGTTCCATGATGTAAGGGTGGTCTATGGAAGAAAATGGTGTCCAAGGGAGAATATTCCATCCATAAAGTACGAGCAGTCTATAGAAGAAGAGTCAGTCCACAATGCACTCATGTTACATGGTGCAATGAAGTTTTAAGAGGAATCAAGGATCATCTTAATAGAATTTCTTTTTGGCAAAAGTAACATTCCCATACAAAAAGTGCAAGGAAAAATTGAATTCATCTATAAGGGAACAAATTAATTCCATTGAGCATATATCTATAGATGAAGATGCATGATTGTTTCAAAATAAAGGGACTTACAAGACCATAACTATGAGTAGATCCTTTCCAGTTTAGTATGAAATAGAATAGAAAAATGGTGATCCTTTCCCCTGGCAGTGAGTAAGATAAAGAAACTCATGGAGTAACCCTTGGAAAAGAAACTATATAACCATAAACATTGTAAAGGAATAGAACCTATGCATAAGAGTTATCTAGATCAAACATTACATTTTAGTAGTGAGACTTTGTGGATTTTTTACATCGACACATCATCATTTTATGCTTTTGGATGTAACCTAGAGGGGGTGAACCATGTAAAATCATTTTATCCCATTCATGATTTCAATTATTTTCATGCATTGTTATGTGAGAAGGAGAGAAGTTTAAATTGTTTTATGAAAAAAATGATCTGAATGGGAAGCATTTTTAATCTATCAGATCCAAATTCAGCTGCCTCTAATGGAACTTTTCCTAGCATGATTAATAGATTCATTATCGATTTCGCAATCATTTATGCTATGTCTATCTAATTGAGACTTGATATAATTTAATCTATACATGAACAAATAAAATATTACACTCAATATATAAATTATAGCTACATCATTGTAGATATTGAAAGTAAATCTCCTATGGTAATAGTTGATTTTTACATGCTATAGATCTAATAATTATGTAATACGAATCACAATGAAGATTTTAATTTCGATAATGAAAAATCCCAAAAAGAAATAGTAACCTCCAATGAAAAGATAACACGCATTTCAATATTTTATATTTCATACCGCACTCCCAACAGTGCATCGATGGTCATAAAAAAATCCTAATTTCAACATACAAGCCAAAACTATCCTAAAAAATGGGAAATTAAGAAGAATGTGATTATCATGTACCAAAAAAATTAAGCTATTGTAGATGATACCCTAATCATACCTCTGTTGGTAGATGATCATATATCCACATTACCCAGAGTATTCTTCATAATAAGAAGATGACTTGTCCCTATTCCCTAAGATCCTTCCACACTAATCTGATTTATTTCCCTTTCTTTGTACTTATTCTCCTACACTGGGGTAACACATCTTATGCCTCATCCTGAGCATATTGTTTAACTCTAGCTACGAGCCTATTCAGGGGTAACTAAGCCCCTTTCGGACTCAGGTTCCTATCCTGATACCCTACCATTGGAATACTATGTAATTTTTCCATAGATCATTTTATGATGACATAGTATACCACAAATGCGACACTCAACTATGGAAGTAATACATTGGGGTCTCATATGTCCTAGCTTTCCAGATTGATTGCGCTAGAACAAAACATGGTCAAAATATAGATGTACATTATCCTGAAATCTCTACCTAGTACTACATTTGATGAAACTATCATAGTGGGGGTTCTTTCTACTTGATTAAGAGATCCTATTTATCCTAGTTGAAATTGCAAGGTCATAGTTCAAGGCCTCTCTCAGATTCTAATATGTGATGTGTTCAGGGACTATCAATTCCAAAAAAATGATAAAATGAAAAAAAAATACATATGAAATGATCTCACATCAAAGAATATCCTATAAAGGTCTCACCATAAATATCTCATCAACTTCAAATGATGGAGAATAATATTATTTGGCCGGTGAAATATCTAATCTAGTTCAAAACTGCCATGTCTGCCAATGTTAGAAGCATGAACTCATGGTATTTTTCATCCCCCGACGTATTCTTATATAAATGGTTAAGTAATATTATCTATAATTTCTTCTATGATGGCTCATCTTTCTACCCATGTTCCGTTTGAAAACATAAAAAAGCTTAGTAGGTCCATGAAGAAAATATATAGAAATATTCACCCTCTCATCCATGGGTTTCTCATGATTCATAAAAATTTTATTTAATGAAAGAATATAGAACTTGACATCATGGGGTCCTCCATACCAATTAAACATTGTTGGATACTATAAATTAAAATTTCATTTAATCTTAGAAAATAATTGAATGATACGAATTTTCTACCCTTCCATGGTTTTTATGAGAATTAGGAAGTATTTGTGAATATGAAAATCCATTTGATCCTTAGGAAATATTGAAATCATTGGTTTATATAATTTGTGGTTTATTGATTAACTCTCTCTTGACTCCCAGGTAATATATGATGAGGATCCAATTTCTCTAAATTAAAAATACACACCTTATTTCACTATCTAGCAACAAGGTAAAATTCAAAAATTCACTACAACGGAAAACCACTTACTCCTGGTATCTCTGAACATGGACTACATGTTCTTTAACACAATATGTTAATTCATTTCATTTCATGAGTATAACATATATCTTATATAATAGTTAAATAAGACATTATACATGACATTAAAATTACACGTGTCCATATCATGAACAATGTATGTCAATATATACCTATGTACCTATTATGATAAATGTATCCTTAAATCACATCATACCGAGGCATGAGGGAAAATATTTGGAAACAATAACAACATAAAACAATAACATCACAAAACATGTGAATCACCCAATGTATAAAAACATCTATTGTAATATGAAAATTCTATAAACAATAATCTTGTCACTACGAAATGGGATTTTCCACCATTCATAAGTTTGATATTCATATATAAAAGATCATTAGAATGTCCTAAAACATCATAGTATCCTTTATAATATTCCTAAATAGTAAATTAGAATAAAAGGAATGATGGCTATGATACCAATTTGTAACAGCCCCCAACATGGAACTCACTGACAAGGAAAAACATATTCTTATTTAACTCATGTGTGCCTCCCCATATGCCAGAGGCTATTGACATTTAGCTGGGGTGAGAAATGTATAGTGTTGAAACTGTAACCCCTCGTATGATGTGTAATAGAAGTAGAAATAATCCATATAAATGAATTAAATCCGAATATAGAAAAAGAAAAAACCACTAATAAATACAATCTAAATAGACCAATAAATTATAATATGAAAAAAATGTAATATTTTTATCACTTGTAACTTAATGACCTACTAGAAACAATTAAATTAATGTATCAGATGATTCTAATATACAAAAATCAACACCTGTTCCACGATAGTCTCACCTAAAAGCTTCACCACACTCACCATGTAAGTAATAAAAAACATTGTCATATTCCCTTTTCCTAACATAAATCTAGGTAAACTACTTAGGTACCAAACAACTTCCTGAATATAGTGTGAGTATAACTCTATAGGCTGGAACCACCATGTCTAAACAAACCATTTTGATATGTATTGTATTAATGATTATCTTGTGTATAAATGAATTAAATATTTAATAAAATAAAACAACAACCTGATTCGACTCCAGGCCAGAATATCTCGTGGGATGTTTCACCACAATGCCAACAACAACAATATAATCATGGTAAACTGACTTGAATCGGTGTCATACAAAATTATTTATGGGAATGTCACACAAAGTTTTCAAAACATTTCCATGAACATGGAAATAGAATCAATATGAGTCAAATACTAATAAGAAGTATAGCATGATGGTAAAATCCCAATAATCATTATAATGACTGGGTGAAATCCTTATAAGAATTTTAACATGGTATTAGGCCAAGGAATTTAAATATTAGAATTATAAAATATAAATTTCCCCATTCTAGGGAAATGATTTATATATAATAGTTTCATCATTGATCACAAGTCTTTCCATACATCATCGATATCACAATGTCAAATCATAAATGTCAATGGCTAATTATGTGAATTGACATTTTCCCTTCCTATACCACAATCAATGATATCACATATGATCAACAACCAATTGAATAAGGATTGATCATTAACTTAGGTACCATATATCAATATGTCACCTAAGGTTTTAGGTCATGATAAACACAAATTAAGATGCTATACAATTAAATTGTACTCAATGGTCACTCACCAAATGGGTATCCATAAGCTAGGTCAAAAACCATTTGAATCCAAAAAACTATAATGAATAATCCAATTCATTATTTAACTGGTTTTTAAGAATGTAATATTAGTGTTATCACAATATTTAATATACTTGGAAATTATTAAACCATAGGGTTTAAGATGTATACCCCTACTATTAACCGATGATCCAACAATTCTTTCGATGTAAAATTCCCCTGAGGAAGAAGGTGTAGATGAAAACACCCTGGTTCAATGTTAAAAAATAATAAAAATCATAACAAAAAATGAACATAGTCAATAGATTTCACAACCATGGTTGGAATAATAATGGAGTGAAGGAAATATATCATGATGAAAACAACTTATTAGGGATCAATTTCAATATTGGGATCTTCTGAAGGGAGGTTGTCATGAAATATTTTACTAGAATGTTCCCTAGGGAAAAGAAGAAATGGTTATAGTGAGTTAGAATAAAAATTCAACCTCAGATAATACAAAAAAATAGTATGTTGGGGAATTTCATATTGTTTAATGATGTTACACATCGTGTTAATAATGTTAAGGGAACACACCAAAAAAATTCATTTTCCTTTGGTTTTTATATTTAAAAAACTAGGTCATTACATGATATATAATTCATATACATTGTGTGTAAATATTATACATATTATATATCATCGTATTTTCCTTTCAAATAACCAGAACCCATTTTAATGTTTATAAACATTCAATGAAATTATATAACCCTTGACTAAGTTACCCGAACTGTAGTAATTCATATAATCAAACATCAATATACATTAGATTATTTTCTCTAATAGTGTACCTCCATGTGTATTCAATCCAAACTATAATTTTCTTCATATATAATGAGTGTTATTAAATCATTTTTTAATGGTAAATTTTATAATATGTCCATTTTTTCTTATGAGATACTTAGGGGATGAGTGGATAACTATTATTATCATGGAATTAAAATAGTTATTATGCAATGGTGGGTTGGGAATCATTTGGATTAGTGAACAACACATGGTATTTTTACAAGAAAGCATTAATTTTTAATACATGATATAAGTTATGGGTATGACAACCTTGCTTTCTATTACAACTTAAACATGCTTTATTACATATAACATCAATTGATAAAACAAAGAAGATCGAGAGGATTAGTGTATTTGGGGCTTAGGATCGTTACATAAAAACTTTAAACTTGAAATACAACATCTTTATTGAAAACTTCCTTTACATGACCACTGCATTCCTTCATACTTAGCATTGCATGGGATAACCTGAGGACATGCATAAGAAAATGGTGAGCTATAAAGACCAGTAAGGGAGTACACAATGAATAACATGAGGAGTTAAATACATGTTAGGAAATAGGAATATCAATAGAGCATAAGAGTAACATGAACAAAAAGGCATGATAAAGCATGATAATCATAACATGGAAATGTGGCAACAACACTCAACATTGAATTAGCATGATCCAAGGCTCATTTCACATGGAGCATGAGTAAACCCTCATTGCACTTGAAGCATGAGTAATCCCTCGTTGCACTTGAATTAGCATGAGTCAACACTCATTTCACATTATGTATCATGATACTATACTTTACCCAATGCATTGGAATGCTATAAGGGCGCACCCTTCTTAAACATTTCATTTCATGCATAAGTGTGTCACATAGATCATTAAAAATGGATTCATAAAACATAATCATTTATTCCACGATAAAGGAATGTGGAATTCATACATGAAACTTTATAATAAATACGTAAATGTGCATAAAGGTGAATACCGTTGATGGATAAATGGGCATGGTATTCACTACACAATGATATTGTCTTAGAAAAGCGGTGTGATTTCGGCAGCGTAACGGCGTGACATAAGAATTCATAAAAATGGTTGATGAGAGAGAGAGGGGTTACTCATCATATTTAAATGCAATGTACAGTATGGAGGTCATATAGATACATGTCCCAACAATTGAAAAGGAATTTATATTCATGATACAAAAGTATTGCTTGAATATAAAAGAGGACAAAAAAGTTCCTTTCAGAATTTCGGCATAGTAACGGGTGTACATGGGAGGAATTTAATGAGAGAGAAAGGGGTCTCCCATCATTCAAACAATAAGAGGGCAGTATGTGGGAGGAGAGAAACCATACCCCAACATTCATAATTGAAATTAAAAGGGCAATACAACTTAAAGAAAATTGACAAAAATGAGAAAGGAAGAAAAAACCCTTACTTGGAAGTGTGCTTCCAAAGGCTAGAGAGAGGCTTGTGAGAGGATTATTGGGAGCTTGGGGCACCTTGATAGGATTATAAAGAGATTAGGGCAGAGGTTGGACGAACTCCAAGGTCTTTTAGTGAGGAAGAAGTGGAAGCTTGGGTGGGTTTATATAGGAAAGGTGAGGGGATTTTTTATTATTTAGGTTTGGGACCCATTATATTAAAATAATCAAAACCACAAACCATCCCATGGTATTTGTCAATGGTATCTGGAAAAGGAAAGTGGAAAAAAATATTTTACAAGGCCAAGGTCCGAATGTATTAAAAAAGTAGGGTTGCATATGTGGAGGTGAGTCACACTCCCATGGAAATTAATTTAAAAAGGAAAAGTGTTGAATAAGTCTTGAGGGCTCCATTAATGCTTTGAAACGTAAGTCAAACTAACCCAAATAATCATTATTTTAATGATAAAACACATATTGGACGAACATAAGGATTATGGTATTTTATTACATCACCATTGGGTCATTATGATATCATAAAACATATTATATATTTAAATGGTTTTTAATTTTTACCCAAAAATTTGACTGTCTCAGAAAATTATGAAAAATTCACCATTGGATAATTTAGACGTCCTAATTCCAAAAATAATATTTATTTTACCTAAATAATTTTTTAAATATGTGAATTTTCTCTTTTAAAATAAAAACCGCTATTTATAAAAAATTCACGGGTTTTGACAGAAATGGCTTTCAAACCATAATAAAACTTTTAATTGCATTCATAAAATTATAAGATCATTTATATTTAATAAAAATTAATATAATATTAATAATAATATTTTATTAAAATATTATTTAATTCAAAAATCCTTTAATTTAATAAAATATAATTCTTAATTAAATAATAACTAAAAACACCATTTGTACTTTAAAAACTAATTACAATGTATCAAAAATGTCTAGAAATTATATTAATTATTATGTAAAACAATAATGTACATGAGCATGGTGCTACTTATTTGTTACATAACCCCTCAAAATAGCCGTATAATACCTAAGGGTAAGGTGTGCGATGGTGACAGACTCTTGGAGCAGCTCGGATAACATCGCTCGAGTGGTAATCTCTATCAACATCCAGTTTTCCCGTAGACGGTCCCGTTAAAGTTTGACATAATGATTCTCAGCTTGGGCTTGGTCAAGGAAGAAGCCCAAAAATGCCACCTCTTTTCCTATATCTGAAAAATGTGCTTCGTAAGGGGAAATTCTACTAGATGAGGCCATCACATCCTTTGTCTGAGTAGAAATGGGTTCATTAAAGCCTTATATTTATACTACTCAGATGATCACTGTTCAACGGCTATAAAAGTAACGGTCACAAATCTTAACGTAAAACTGAAGAAGTTGAAATCGTATAAAAACATTTTACATAAGGAAACATTTAACTGGATCAAGAGGGATTTTCCATTAATGAAACTTTGGGTCGTTACAATATTCCCCCCTTAAGAAATGTCGCCCTCAAAATTTTCCTTTTCCCACACTAAACCAAATGTGAGTAACTCAGTTTCATCATATCCTCCGACTCCCAAGTTGCTTCTTCAAACTTGTGGTTTCTCCACAACACCTTGACGAGGGGCATTGTCTTATTTCTTAGAACTTTTTCTCTATGATCTAAGATTTTCACTGGTTGCTCCTCATAAGAAAGATCATCTTCCAATTGTACCACCTCGGAAAAGAGTACATGTGAAGGGTCCGGTATGTACTTCCTTAAGAGGGATACATGAAAGACATCATGCACCTTGGCCATAGTAGGTGGAAGTGCTAGCCGATAGGCCACAACCCCAACACGATCAAGAATCTCGAAGTGGCCGAGGTACCATGGACTTAACTTCCCTTTGTTTCCAAACCTCATGACCTTCTTCCACGGAGATATGCGTAAAAACACCATGTCTCCGACTTTAAACTGAAGGTCTCATCGACAATTATCTGCCTAACTCTTCTGTTGAATTTGGGCTACCTTAATATGCTGCTAAATGGTTTTCACCTTCTCCACCATTTCTTTGAGCATTTCTGGTCCAAGCAGGTTACGTTCACCGACCTCATCCCAACATGCCGGTGTTCTACACGTTTTCTCATAAAGGGCTTAATATGGTACCATTTGGATGCTCGAGTGGAAACTATTATTATAAGAGAACTCAACCAGAGGAAGATGTTGATCTCATCCTCCATTAAAGTCCATTGAGCACGCTCTAAACATATCCTCAAGTGTTTGGATAGTCCGCTCGGATTGGCCATTAGTTTGAGGATGATAGGACGAACTGATGTTCAGTTCATTATTCAGAGCTCATTGAAGACTCTTCCAAAACTTAGAGGTTAATCTTGGATCTCGGTCAGAAACAATAGATAGTGGTACTCCATGCAACTGTACCACATCCCTGATATATATCTGTGCCAGTTGATCCAAATAGAAATCCTCTCGAATAGCAATGAAGTGTGCAGTCTTTGTAAGACGATCCACAACAACCCAAATTGCTTTGTTTCCATTGGATGTCCTTGGAAGTCCAATGACAATGTCCATGGTGATGTTCTCCCATTTCCATTATTTTATGGGCAATGGTTGCATCATCCCCTTAGACTTCTTCCTCTCTGCCTTCATTTGCTGCCACACCAGGCACTTTGATGTATAATCAGTGATCTCCTTCCTCATATTATCCCACCAAAAGTTTTCTCGGAGATCTCGTTACATCTTTGTGCCCCCTGGGTGAATAGAGAAATTTGAACTATGTGCATCATCCAAAAGTTCCTTCTTCAGCACCGAACTTGATGGAACACATAGTCTTTTCCCAAACCGCACAATTCCTTCTTCATTAACATTAAACTCTATGGATTTTCCCTTTTTGATAGCTTCCACTTTTTCTTGGATTCCCATATCATCCTTTTGAGCATCCTTTATCCTTTCCAAAAGAGATGGTTGACAAATCATTTGTGAAATGATTGATGATGTTCCCTTCTTTATGATTCCCACATCCATATTCATTAAGTCTAAGAAGATTGGATCCTTCTCAATTCTCATCATTGATAGAATCGCTGGATCCTTTCTACTTAGGGCATCTGCCACCTTGTTCGCTTTCCCAGGGTGGTAATGTATTGAACAGTCATAATCCATGATGATCTCTATCCATCTTCTCTAGCGCATATTAAGATCTTTCTGTTTGAATATATATTTAAGACTCTTGTGGTCAGTATATATCTCACATTTCTCTCCATAGAGATAATGCCGCAAGATTTTCAAGGAAAAGATCACCACCGCCAACTCCAGATCTTGCGTTGGACAGTTTCTCTCATGTATTTTCAACTGCTTGAGGCATAGGATATCACTTTATCATTCTGCATCAGCACACATCCTAAGCTCTTCTTCGAAGCATCACTGAATACCACAAAAGCTCTCCATTTGTGGGTAAAGTGAGCACGGGTGTAGTGATAAGCCCCCATTTCAACTCCATAAAGATTTCTTCGCATTCATCACTCCAAGAAAGATTTACTCCCTTTCAAGTTATCATGGTAAGAGGGTTAGAAAATAATGAGAAATTTCTCACAAATCGTCGATAATATCCAGCTAACCCCAAGAAGCTACGGATATCAGTTACCAATGTTGGCCTCGACCATCACTCAATTGCATCTGTTTTGGAGGGGTCCACAGATATCCCATTGCTTGTGATGATATGGCCCAAGAACGAGACCTCCTTCAACCAGAACTCACACTTTTTGTACTTGGGATAGAGCTTCTCATTGCGCAAAGTCTCCAGTACAGTTCTTAAAGGCTCCTCATGGTCCTCCTTGGTTTTGGAGTATATTATAATATCATCTATAAAGACTACCACAGATTTGGCTAGGTAATCTTTAAATACTCTATTCATCAAGTCCATGAATATTGCTGGAGCATTGGTGAGTTTGAAAGGCATTACTATGAATTCATAGTGCCCGTACCTTGTACGAAAAGCAGTCATGGGGATATCTTCCTTCTTCACCCTTACTTGATAATATCCCGACCACAAGTCCACCTTGGAGAACTATTGTTCTCCACCTAGCTGATCAAACAAGTCAGCGATTCATGGGAGAGGATACTTGTTCTTTATCGTGATTTTGTTAAGTTTACGATAATCGATGCAAATCCGCATTGACCCGTCCTTCTTCTTGACAAAGAGGACTGGTGCACCACATGGTGATGCACATGGGCGTCTAAAGCCTTTATCTAGATTCTCCTATAGTTGTTTCTTAAGATCTTCAATCTCAACAACAACCATTCTATATGGAGTCTAGGATATTGGTAGCGCCCCAGGTATAAGTTCAATTGAGAACTCAACATCACTTCTTGGAGGAAGACCAGGAAGTTTCTCGGGAAATACTTCAGCGAATTCCCTCACAATAGGAATTTCTTCAATAGTGGATTCTTCCTTGGACTCAATCATCTGAGCTAGATATTCGTTCTCATAAGGCAGTATCATCCATGCTTGAGATGATGGAGCTAAAGGAGATTCATCTTCCTCCTGAAACATGTAAAGAATCGGGGGTCGATTCTCCAAATAGAGTGTGATTTCCCTCTCCCGACAATTTATGTTGGCACTATATAAGGAAAGCCAATCCACGCCCTGAATTGCATCAAATTCCACCAAAGGGATTATTATGAGGTTCACCGGGAAACTCAATCCACATATTATAATAGGGGAGGACTTATACTCATGGGATGCAACGATTGCCCCATTTCCGTACTCACCGACATCTTTACTTCCATGATTTGTGGTGGTGCAGGGATTGTTATACTAAACTTTTGAGATATAAAATAATGCGTAGAACCTGAATCAAAAAGTATGTTTTCTATTCTTGAATTAATAACTAGAGTACCTATCACCACTTCATTGTCGGGGTTCACTTCGGCAGAAGTGATGGCAAAAGTTCTTCCTTGCTGTCTTGGAGGTTGCTGGTTGCCTCCGATAACCCATGGATTAGGGAACTGATTTGCAAAATGACCCGGTTCTTGCATTTGTAGCATTGAACAATGGGTTGAAGTTCGAACGGAGCATTATTCTCCTCTGTAATAGCCGCGGTTCCTTCTTACTGACAGTTAACAGCTAGGTGCCCTTCTCTTCCACACCTGAAGAATTTTCTTGTGACCCTAAGGCAATTTCCAGGGTGCTTCTTTCTACACTTTTGGAAAGTGGGGTGATGGAACTTCTTAGCGTCGTTGGATTTATCCATCGGACCACTAGCATTGAAGTAAACCTTATGCTTCTTGTCCCCATGATACCCTTGTGATTCTACGATCTCCATTTCAACCTTGAGGGCACATCGGAAAATTTCCTCATAGCTGTCGAAGTCACAGATCACTAATGCTTTTCGCAAGCTAGGCTTCATCCCACCAAAGAAGCGGTCAACCTTGCATTCGGGGGTAACGGCAAAGCCAGAAGCGTATCGTGCAATCCTTGTGAAGTTTTCCTTGTACTCTCCCACATATTCTTCATCTTTCTGCTTGATGGAAAGGAAGTCCCTTTCCATCTTAAGATGGAGGGTGCGCAGAAAATATTTATCGAAAAACATCTTCCGGAATTCCTTCCATTCCAAAGCCTCGATCTCCTCCTCAGGCTTTGTATTTTTGATCAACATCCACCATTGATCTGCTTCACCCTCCATACGATAAGCCGCCAGGAGAACCTTCTCTTGTTCAGAACATTGAAGGATAGAGATGATCGTTTCAATGGAGTTGATCCATTGCTCAGCGATCATGGGATCAGATGATCCACTAAAAGTAGGAGGCCTTTGTCTCATGAAGCTCTCGATAGTGACTTGTTCATTCTTAGGGGGGTTGAACATTCCTCTTGACCCGTTTTTCTATTCAAAACATGAGTTAGCTGAGAGAGAAGCATGAAAAAGTTCACGATTCCCGCTTCCATTGGATTGGGCATCTCATTAGTAAAATCATCACACTGATCTTCACAACGGTTGTTAGCCCGAGTTCTCCTATTACCAGCCATTGGCTGGAATAAAAGGAAAGTTAGGGGTAACACATAAAGGGTAATCCAAAGACAAAAGTTGATGACTTATAAATAAACATTAATCTCTTTAACTCATGAGTCTATATGATTCAATCCAGGCTTTTCATGATCTTCCTTCTAACATATATTCTTAGGGGCATTTTTCCCTTAATAAGCGTTCATACTAAGATTGTGAATTTATCAAAACATATCCCTTGGGATTGTCATAACCAAGAGTGCTGCAAGGCCCATTGTCGTGCACCATTTCCCGTTCGAGTCTAGCTCAAAGCGGTGTTTTCGGGTTTTACCCCTACGATACATCTGTGCCAGAGCCGCCTCTACCTGCTCATATTCAGACATAGATGTATTTGTTTGATAAACCACTTAATTAGTATTTACCAAAACTTAGGTATGTTTAGTCTTGTATCTAAGGCTTTACTAGGGTTTCATAATCCCAAAAATAACTAAACCTGTCCTCTGATACCAACTATGACAACCCTGCTTTCTGTTACAACTTAAACATGATTTATTACATATATCTTCACTTGATACAACAAAGAAGATCGAGAGGGTTTGTGTCTTTGGGGATTAGGATCGTTACATAAAAACTTTAAACTTGAAATAAAACATCTTTATTGAAAACTTCCTTTACATGACCACTACATTCCTTCGTACTTAGCATTGCATGGGATAACCTGAGGACATGCATAAGAATAGGGTGAGCTATAAAGCTCAGTAAGGGAGTACACAATGAATAACATGATGAGTTCAATACATGTTAGGCAATAGGAATATCAATAGAGCATAAGAGTAACATGAACATAATGGCATGATAAAGCATGATTATCATAACATGGAAATGTGGCAACAACACTCAACATTTAATTAGCATGAACCAAGGCTTATTGCACATGGAGGATGAGTAAACCCTCATTGCACTTGAAGCACGAGTAAACCCTCATTGCAATTGAATTAGCATGAGTCAACACTCATTTCACATGACGAATCATTATACTATACTTTACCCAATGCATTGGAGCGCTATAAGGGTGCACCCTTCTTAAACATTTCATTTCATGCATAAGTGTGACACATGGATCATAAAACATGGATTCATAAAACATAATCATTTATTCCACGATAAAGGAATGTAGAATTCATACATGAAACATTATAATCAATATGTAAATGTGCATAAAGTTGAATACCCTTGATGGAGAAATGGGCATGGTATTCACTACACAATGATATTGGCTTAGAAAATCGGTGTGATTTCGGCAGCGTAATGGCGTGACATAAGAATTCATAAAAATGTTTGATGAGAGAGAGAGGGGTTACTCATCATATTTAAATGTAATGTACAGTATGGAGGTCATATAGATACATGTCCCAACAATTGAAAAGGAATTTATATTCATGATACAAAAGTATTGCTTGAATATAAAAGAGGAGAAGAAAGTTCCTTTCAGAATTTCGGCATAGTAACGGGTGTACATGGGAGGCATTTAATGAAAGAGAAAGGGGTCTCCCATAATTAAAAAAATAATAGGGCAGTATGGGGGAGGTGAAAATCCATACCCCAACATTCATAATTGAAATTAAAAGGGAAATACAACTTAAAGAAAATTGACAAAAATGAGAAAGGAAGAAAAAACCCTTACTTGGAAGTGTGCTTCCAAAGGCTAGAGAGAGGCTTGTGAGAGGCTTCTTGGGAGCATGGGTAACCTTGAGAGGATTATAGAGAGTGTAGGTCAGAGGTTGGACGAGCTTCAAGGGCTTTGAGTGAGGAGGAAGTGAGAGTTTGGTGGATTTATATAGGAAAGGTGAGGGAATTTTTATTATTTATGTTTGGGACCCCTTATATTAAAATAATCCAAACCACAAACCATCCCATGGTATTTGACCATGGTTTATGGAAAAGGAAAGAGGAAAAAAATATTTTACAAGTCCAAGGTCCGAACGTATTAAAAAATTAGGGTTTCTTATGTGGAGGTGAGTCACACTCCCATGGAAATTAATTTAAAAAGGCAAACTGTTGAATAAGTCTTGAGGGCTCCATTAATGCTTTGAAAAGTAAGTCAAACAAACCTAAAACCTCATTATTTTAATTATAAAACAAATATTGGCCGAACATAAGGATTATGGTATTTTATTATATCACCATTGGGTCATTATGATGTCATAAAACATATTATATATTTAAATGGTATTTAATTTTTACCCAAAAATTTGACTGTCTCAGAAAATTATGAAAAATTCACCGTTGGATAATTTCGACGTCCTGATTCCAAAAATAATATTTATTTTACCTAAATAATTTCCTAAATATGTGAATTTTCACTTTTAACATAAAAACTGACATTTATAAAAAATTCACGGGTTTGGACAGAAATGGCTTTCAAGCCTTAATAAAACTTTTAATTGCATTCATAAAATTATAAGATCATTTATATTTAATAAAAACTAATTTAATATTAATAATAATATTTTATTAAAATATTATTTAATACCAAAATCCTTTAATTTAATAAAATATATTTCTAAATTAAATAATAACTAAAAACACCATTTGTACTTTAAAAACTAATTACAATGTATCAAAAATGAATAGAAATTATATTCATTATTATATAAAAAAATAATATACATGAACATGGTGCTACTTATTTGTTACATAACCCCTTAAAATAATTTCATAAGACCTAAGGGTAAGGTGTGTGATAGTGACAGACTCTTGGGGGGGCTCGGATAACATCGCTCGATTGGTAATCTCTATCAACTTCCACTTTTCCCGTAGACGGTCCCATTCAAGCTTGACATAATGAAGCTCATCTTGGGCTTGGTTAAGGAAGAAGCCCAAAGACGCCACCTCTTTTCCAAGCTCTGACAAATGGGCTTCGTAAGGGGCAATTCTACTGGATGAGGCCATCGCTTCCTTTGTCTGAGTAGAAATGGGTTCGTTAAAGCCTTATATTTATACTACTCAGATGAACACTATTCAATGACTATAAAAGTAACAGTCACAAATCTTAACGTAATGATAAAGAAGTTGACATCTTATAAAAACATTTTTCATAAAGAAACATTTAACTGGATCAAGAGGGATTTTCCATTAATGAAACTTTGGGTCTTTACAATGGGGAGGTATTTAAGGCTATATTTTTGAATGTCAATTCATTGAAATAAATACATGTTTCTATCATATAACACTCTAAATATTTAGATCATTTAGTGTAGAATATGATATGGGTTTATCCAGAGACAGTGATTGGGTCATGTTTGTATCAATTATTATATTATATTATATACCATGGTGCATTGTTCTAGTTTATGGGGAAGAATATGATGTTTCTGGTGGAAAGGCAATTTATGGGATGATATTATGGTTTTTATATGAAATCCTTTTTTCAAAAAAATATTGTGGTTTGTTTGGGGTCCCTTCTAGAGGGTATAGATTGTTTTTCATTATCTAATATATGAAATTATTTAGGTTTTCATTGATAAATAGATGATATATTGGAATGCGTATTGATAAATGATGATTGGTTATGATTGTAAAATTAGTAACATTATGGAATGTTGAGTTAGTTACAACCTATTGGAATGAATGATTTTGTGTTTTAGGAAATATAATATAAAATTTACTATATAGAGACCAAAATATTTCGAAAAACATACATTTAAATCATTTTAGATGAATATTTTAGATATTTAAAAATTACACTATCAAATAGGCCATTGAGGATTTGGTTCATTCGATATATGGAATCCTAAAAAATTAGAAAATAAAATATTAATATTATTTAGGATTACATTTTTCAATAGAACTCTTCTTTGAAGTATCATAAAAAATCATTTATCATGGCCTAGGGAAAGTAAACTATGAATGTGTGACCTCAAATTATTGATCAGTGTCCACAAAAGATATATCAGCAAATGATCATAATTGGGAATAAGATAAGTATATGGGTATAAGAACATGATATAAAAATTAAATAATCATAAAAATAAATTTATATATCATAATCATGAAACAGGGAATTTATTTTTATTAATTTAATGAAATAATATAAATATGTTCCAAAATCATCAATAATCATTCATGCATCATGAGAATATATTATAGTCATAAACATTAAATATTAGAAATTCACATATTTTTATTAGCCCTATTTTTTAGTATGTAACCCTTAATTATTGATTTTAATGATTATAAAGTTAAAGGTGGTGAATGAGAGACTCGAGAGAACATGGAATGGTGTTTTGAGGAAAAGGGGAAGTCGCACGGGTGGTGCACAGTTTTTCTAATAATGTGGCCAAACCATGAGTAGTTGGCACATTTGAGGAAGTGGCACCTGCATGGTTGGATCACAGTTCGAGAGATCATGTGAGGAGTTCATGCGAGGCTCTGCCGAAGTAGTGGCTAACACATGGTTAGTGCACAGTTTGTCAAACCATGCAAACAAAACATGCAGGAACATAAATGAGATCATAAATAGTAGATCTCACATGTTTTTGCCTCTAAATGGATCGTTTTCCTCCTATGAATCCATAAATCAGGATCCATCTCCCTTGAAGGTAGGATAACCTTTCCCAGGCGTTTTGGAGGTGATGCGAAGGCTTTCCTTGGCGAATCAAAGCCGGATTCTTAAGGTATGTGATCGTTCGTCATCGTTCTTGATCGGTTTCATAGATCTATTTCTCCTTTTCTCTTGGTTTCATATATCTATGCCCGTTATGGTTATATATAATTAGGTGGATGCGAAATGGGATGAGATTCGGTCTTGGTCTTTCTAGGAAAAGATATCTAAGGCGGGTTCTTGATTAATCAACCCGGTTTTCTTGTGCGTTCTTTGTTCGTTGTGGATTTTTTCAAAAAAATCGAGGTAGGATGCTTCTTTTTCTACTCCACTTAGTAGAACTGATTGGAATTATTTCAAATTTAATGTGTGGCATTGAATTGATTTTGGTTAGGATGTTTAACACATGTTGGAATTAATTTTACTAATATTTTTTATGTTAAAACAATTCAATATTTTGCAAGGTTTTTACATTCAAAAACTATTCTTTCATTCCGACCACATGATTAATTTTTAATTAATTACTCCAAAATAGGTGTGATTAATATTAAAAAAAATAATTCCATATTTTGAATCAGTGTGTCTGAATTATTTAAATATGTTCCTTTTATTTTAGCTGTTATGAATAGTTACATTAGTGAAAAAAATTAATATCATGTTTATGGGTAAATATGGGTAATTAAAGAAAAAAATAATATTAAAACTACCATAAAATGTATCTTAATATTATTGGATTATTCATGGGTGACCAAAAAATTACTTTGACTGATCTTTGGGTATTTGGGAGCCACTTGGGTGTGATAATGACATGTTGTAATAATTAATTTAATGTAAAGATAAATATAACATAAACTGGAATCTTTTTACTAAAAAATTTTAATACTAGGTTTATGACTATTAATATTGACATAAAATAGTAATTCTAAAGATTAAAATATTTCATGAATCATTTTATTTTCTTGATTATTTTTATAGATGAATTAATTAAATATATTTATGACACAATGATGATGTAGTGATTACCTTATTAATGAAAGATTATAATAATTGATATTATAAATATTATGATAAATTTAATTTGATATTTTGATGCCATAAACTAATTTTATGGATTATTATGACATGTTCTATTTTATTTATTGTTCTTTTTTTGAATGAATCATGTTGTTATGAATTTAACACAAATCGATTACAAAATAGTGTCCAAATTGACATTAATAAGTTTTTGAAACAAATTCTAATTTATTAAATTATATAACAGGAAGAAAATATAAGACTAAACCAACAAAACATAGATAATGTTTAAAGATTCATCAATGATCCATTTTAGGTTTTATTGAAATTTTATAGTATCTATATTAACCCTATAGGGTAAACATAAAAGAAGACACAATATGAGATAAATTGTTTAACTAAGTGTAATATTTACAAAAAGTTAATTTTTTTGACCTAAACATGTAAAAATTCTATAGGGTGAGAGGATTTATAACCTCCTTAATTATATTCTAGAAATAAATCTCATTGGATCTATTTTAAACCTAAAATAAATTTATAATAAAATAATATTTCCCAATTTTCTTAAAGTAACCCTCACCTCTCTTATAAAAGGGAACATCTCCTTCTCTTTAATTAACAACTATAAATCCCTTTGTATTGGTAAAAACCTTCACATTTATTCTATTAAATTTCTTTTCTTTATCATAGAGGACACACAGTGGGAAGAAATCTATCCTATGGAGTCCTTTTGTGCCATTCAAAACGAGATACCATAAAAGAGGTAACTGTTTTATCTACTCATTCAATGTCCTTTTCTACTTTTACTACCTATTTCTCAATTTTTTATATCCTAAAATAATAAATCCAGAACATTAAACATGGTTATAGGTTATTATAATTATTAGAGAATAATATTATTTATATTTCCCATCCTAAGAAAAACAATATCACCCTGCGTGCGTAAGTACGACTTACTTTCTCCATGCCATGGAGTAAACTATTTTTTATTACCAATTATTTATATGGATATTATGATTTATTTAAAATTATTAAATAATAAATATAGTATTGCATTGTTTAATTAAAAATAATTTTCCATCCAATTCAATACCACTTGACCATTAAAGAAATGATCTGTCTCTCATGCGTATGTACGACTTATCGTCTCCACAACCCATTAAGACACATATTCCAGGTTCACCATCGCAAAATGAATAAAAAAACATATTATTAATAATTATGAAATATATGAAAAATAATTCTACTTGGATGTTATATATATATACATATATTTTATTCACTTACTTCCATTCAAAATGATAAGAAAACGGAAACAACGTTCATGTGTACGTAGGACCTACCATCTTCATTAATAGTTCATTCCATTTTATATATCTATCAATTAAGTATATTAATATTATAAATATATATGATATATAAATCATCTGATACATTCTTTAATTAATTAAATCATGATTTAAGTAATAAGGTCAGGAATAAAAATTAAAAACACATACGACAATGAAAGCGATTATTACCCGAAATGTTGCTATGTCATTTAAATTATAAATAAACATGTAATATGAAGTCATAAATGAATCAGATATGTTATCATAAAAATATTTATCATTCTATTACATGTTAATAATATGATTAAAATCACTATACAGAAGGTTCTAACATGCACAAAATGAATCAAACCCACAGTAAGGGAATTTTTCCTCACATTTAATTTTCATGAGATAGAATCCATTTTCACCACCTTTGACTTCGATGTGGTGTTCGTACAGAACCAATTACATGTTATATCATGAATAAATTTCATTACACAATATTTAAATAATATTTCTGATATTATGATCATTATATAAATGTTTAAAGTATTATGTGATGCTTTGATGGTTTAAATAATTAATCCTTTTACATTTCAATATTCTTGATATTATCATACGTATTTATTTATATGTAAAAATGGTTTATGATGAATGATTTGTGTCTATTTATTATTATATTCAATCATTTTGAAAATGAATATTTATAAGGTTTTTTTAAGGATTGATTTAACAAGCACTTTATTATGCAATATTGTCTATATATAAGTATCTATTGGGGCATTCTTATCCTCCACATCCAGGTTTCATTAAATGTTTTTAAAAATATTATCTAGATTTGAGAAAAATATATATACCCTTGTTTGATTTTTATAAATTTTTTTAAAGGAATATATTCATAATTTTACAAATGATATACCTTATGACCTTTTCAAAAAATTAAGTAAATTTAATTTTTTTTAACTTATCGGACTTACGCGGCCACTTTCCACCCTCATGACTCCTTAATTGTTTTATGATTATATTACAACATTACAAGTTGATTTTTAATTGAAATATTTTATTTCATAATTGCACAACAATTAAATGATCTCAATTGAAAAAATGATATATTGATTAAAGAGTTTTAATAAATTTATCAGAGTATTTTCTTCTTTGTCAACATCCTTTTATGGATTTTATGCTCTATTGAGGTCATTTTATTATGATAAAATCTTATATATTTTATTGATGGTTTTATGATATTTTTGAAATTTGATGATCTATTTTTATAACATTGATGGTTTATGGTTAATGTTTTATCATTTTCTATGCTAGTTTAAATACGAATGATTATGTTATGTATTACCCATTTCATATGAGGAATGAATTGGAATTAGTAAGTGATGGGAGGGGCATGCTATAGCACCCTGAGGTATTAGTAGGAGTCACGATACAAACCTGATATGTACTTGTTTGAGGAATTTCACAATTATTTTCAGATATGTAATTGGTCGAGGCCATAACCATTTATTTCTAGATTTTTTGGATGGGGTCTTGACGGTATGTTTCAAATGTCCGACATTAAGAATATATTTATGATATGATTTTTTATTGATATTAAATGTGATTATTAAACTAGTAGAATATCTATATGAATATTTAAATTGAAATATTTGATTTATTCTTGAAAAATTATGAATAAAAGTCTTGTGTTTCAGTTTAATAACAGGACATAAATGTTTATGAAATATTATACTATATTATATAACATTACATAGAATTTATGCTTTCCCCTTTTTAATGTTTTATTTCCCCATGATTACGGGAAGTGTTTTATGATTGATATGTATGGTTAATCTAGGGGAATAATTTTTTTCCCAATATATAATCAATGTTGTATTTTATGTTTGAAATTGTAATTTAATGTTCATATATGTAATCTATTTTTGAAGACTCTTAAACTGATCAGTCCTTCCAAATTTTATTTTTTGAAATAAAATCAATATATCAAAATAATTCCCCAACTCTGTGAAACTGGGGTTGAGGAATTATAGTTTCTATAAGAAGAAATTTATCAACAACCTTGGATTAATATTTTTAAAATTAGAAAACATAACCCTATGAGAAACATTGAGGATAATTCTTTATATAGGATATCATCCATTAGATGTGGTAATGGAGAACCTAGATTAATCATATGGAATTATGGATTTATAAGAAGTTTATGTCATTTAGAGATACAATAAATTATTCTTCATCACTATATCACTAAGATTATTACCACTGATATTATTCTTTGAGATTTGGTAAATAGGTATAATTAGTGAGGCCATTCATGTAAGGTTAATACAATTTATAACAAAGGGACTACAAAATTAAATTGAGAGGAAGGAGGTATTATAGAATAAGATGTTGAATCATGGTTTATGGATTATGTGTGAATTTGAATGATTAACATTATTTTGTATTTTTATTTAAGAGTTATTACACAAATGGTTCTATGGTTATAAGATTTGTGGGATATATAAGGATTGTACTACATTACTTCTTCTTTAATGATTCAAAGACATAAGGATTACCTTTAAGGATTCAACGATGATCCAATATTTTTTATATGACAATTAGAGCTACAATAAATTTGTTGGGGAATATGTTGTTAATATTGATTTTGAAATTATATAGAACTATTTGGAAAATGAATTTGGATGGAGGTATTTTGATTCAGTCTTAAGGATGGAATTGATTAAGTTGAATAGTTGATATTATTGTTTGTGGATAATGTATATTTTATTGGTTACATTTCCCTATAATTTTTAGTTTTAGTAAAAATTTAGCGGATGAATTGATAATAGATCAAAGCAGAACCAATGGACAACATTGATGGAAAATAGTAATTTTTCTTCTGTTCCTAACTATATAGTAAAATAATACCTCAACTCTATGAAAAAAAATCTAAAAAAATATTTATTGTAAATATATATCTCAAGAAAAAAACCAATTTTCCTGGTTGTGTTTTAAATCGTCATTGATTTATGGAGATGAATCCCACAATTTTATATTATTTTTAATCGTTTGTGAATGATGACCTTAATCACACCTTATAAGTATTTATGTTTATCCTCCATGTACATATCCCTATATGCCACTAATGTTATCCTATTTTAAATCCTATTTTGGTGGTGACCTTCACATTTCCATTTCCCTATAATTAGGAATATTTTTTAACCCTATTTCAGATTTGTATTTTCCACAACGATATTTTTTAGTATCAACAATTTATTTTCTAAATAAAATTTCATGTTGTGAGGACAAAATTTAATAAAGAATGAGAGAATGTAACACCCTGATATAATACAATATTTTCATTTCTAAATAAATTTAATTATTTTCATTCCTTTATTTTATGCCACACCATATAAAAAATGTGCTACAAACAACAAGGAGTTGTCTTTCATTACGTGTGTGGCCATGTTCTACTAATCATCCATATATTAATAAAATATTATAATTTAATATAATATATAACCTAGATGTTAAATTAGAGTTGGTGAATAATATAAATAACATTTTGAATTTTATATATTCTATATTTTATTAACATTAAACTTATGAATATTCTATTAATGATATAATAAAAGAATCCATTTTTATGATAAAATGAATTATTTTTCAAAAAATTTAATTTTGTCGCCTTTTATTACCGACCACATTTAAAATAAAAAATGTGAAATTTTTTTATAATTAATTTGATGAAAATAAAATTCTTATTTTAAATTTTAATATTAAATTTTACTTTGATTTATTTTTTTATTTTTATATTAAGTTTCATGTTTTAAGGAATAATAAAAAATTACAATATTTTTGTTGAAACAAAACATTTGTCATCCGAATAATATATATTTTTAAATTATATATTTTATTAGAATTAATGCATAAAATAATTGTATATCTATCAGTTAATATAATTTTTTTCATTAGTATTAATTTTACAATGAATTTTAATATAAAAACAATACAACCTTTTCCAAGGTTTCAAATTTTAGAAACCTGTTTTTCATTCCGAAAATGAGATTAATTTCAAATTAATTTCTGAGAATTCATTGTACTATAATTTGAAAATTGGATTTTATATTTCGAACCATTGGGACCATATTATTTAAATAGTTTCCTTTTATTTTTGGGCATGTGGAATAGTAACTTTATTAATTTCTTTATTACCACTATTAATGGTAAATTAGGTAAATATTAGTAAAAATAATATTATAACTACCCTAACACATGTAATAATTTATTGGATGAGTCATGGGTGACTTAAAAAATTCATGGGCAAAACTATTGGTATCTGGGATCCACTTGGGTGTAATAATGACATGTTATAATAATTAATTTAATACAAAGAGAATTATAAAGCAAAATATGTATCTTTTTACAAAAACGATTTAAATATATGGTTATATAACTCATAAATTTGATTATAAATAGTTATTAGAATGATAAAATGATTTCATACATGATTATATTTTATCGATAATTTTTAGACATTAAATAATTATATTTTTTAAGATACATCATTGATGAAGTGATTACCTTGTTAATGAATGATTCAAATAAATGAGATTATAAATATTAAAATAAATATAAATTGGATATTTTGATTCCATATACATTTTTTCTATATTATAATGACATTTTATATATGTTTTAATGTAGTTTTTTCGAATAAATCGAGTTGTTATGACATTAACAAAAAAATATTACTAAATAGTGTAAAAAATAGACATTAAAGAATATTTTTGAAAACAATTTACTAAATGATATAATAGTCATAAAAATATAATATTTGGAAAAATGACATAGATAATGTTAAAAATTTCAATAATTATACCCTTGAGGTTCTATAGCATTTTATAGCGAAAATATAAACCCTATAGTGTTAAAAAAGATGATATGGTAAGAGTTAAGCTACAAAAAATAGGGTAAAATCTAATAGATATGGTTTATTTTATGACATAAAAATGTTTAGAATATATTTGTTGAGAGTATTTAAACCCACACACCTGTTAACCAACAAATGAATCATTTTGGAGCTATTTTAATGTGAAAATAAATTATAAATAAATTTTTATTTCATGATTTTTGTATTGTGTCTATCACCTCTCTTATAAAAGGGCACTTCTCATTATCAGTAATACACACCTCTATAACACTTTTTCTCACTAAAAACCTACCAATATCCTCTCCCAACATCCCTCAATTCATCCTCCATTCCACACATTGAGTGAAAATCCATCATATGGACACCTTTTCTGAAATTTAAAAAGAGATACCTGAAAATTTGTAATTTTTTTATCACCTCTTTCAACGTTCTTCACTTCTTCAAATTACTATTTATATATTGTTTATATACTAAAATAATAAATACAAAAACGTATACATTATGATATTTTGTTATAATTATGTGAAAACAATATTCCATATTTTACCCATCCTATGAAAAACAATATCATCATGTGTGCGTACGTTTGTATTACCGTCTCCATGCCACAGTGCAAACTATTTCCAACATACACAGTATTTATATGGGAATAAATATGAATTTAAAATATGTAAGTTATAAATATAACATATATTATTCTCGTTAAAATTCATATTCCATCCAATTCCATACCACTTGACCATTAATGAAATGATATTGTCACCCATGCGTACGTACGACTTATCATCTCCACGGTGCTATGCAACTCATCTTCTGCATTAACCATCAAAAAATGATTATAAAATTATATATTACTAATAAGTATGAATGATATTAAATAATAATAATTCAACTAGGATGATATATATATATATATATATCATTCACTTACTAACATTCAATATTATAAGAAATTGGAGGCAACATCTAGGCGTGCATACGACCTACCATCTCATTGAACGGTGTATTCCATTTTATATATCATTATATTATATATATTTCTATTACGAATATATATGTTATATAAATCATTTTATACATTCTCCATATAAGTAAATAAATATATAAGTAACATATTCAAGAATAACATGTCCAAAAACATATGATAATGAAAGCGATTATTACCTGAAACATGGCTTTAACATTGACATTATTAATAAATGATTAATATAATGTCATAAATGAATCATATATGATATCGTAAATACTAGTTTGATTATATTAAAGGTAAATAATAAGTTTAAAACTGCAATACATGTGTTTTATACACATAAGTAATGAATCCGACTGACAGTAAGGGAATTTTGTCTCACATTTCATTTTCATGAGATATAGTCCATTTTAACCAACTCTGTCATGTGTGTAGCATATGTACTACCACAATTAAATTTTTTTATCATAAATACTATTATCATCATGTTGTGTAAAAATTAATTTTATGACATTTGGATTACTATTTTATGTTTTAAAGTGGTATGTGATTCTTTGAAGGTTTACATAATTAATCCATTATACTATTCAATATTCTTGATATAACTGAACATTTTTATTTATATGTATAAAATGGATTATAAAAAAAATTATTTCTATTTTAAATTTAATTAAAATATTTTTTCAAATGAATAATTTTATGGTTTTAAGTGAGGGTTTTTTAGTAAATCTCTTTATTATTTTTTATGTTTGATACATAAGTATCTATTGGAATATTTTCATCATCCACGCCCATGTTTCATAAAACGTATTAAAAAACATTTTCTATATTTGGTTAATGTAAGTTTTACCGATGATTGAATTTTTATATAAAACATTTTCAAAGAATCCATTCCATTATTTTCCTACCAACGTACTTTAGGACATTTTCAACAAATTAAGGAAGGAATTTTTTTTATTTTATACAGCGCGAGCATCAATTTTCGCTATTATGATGACTTATCATTTTGAAGATTCCCTTACTATCGTAAATGTTTAGTTTCACCAGAAATGTTTTATTTTATAATTTTTCATCTTTTAAATAATTTTAAATTAAAAAAGGATATCCCACACAACATGTTTTAATATATTTATAATTGTATCTTTATCTATCTAAACATCCTTTATAAGATTTTATGATTGATTTTTATAACATATTATGAGACAAAATTCCACATTATATTGAGGGTTTTATGATATGTTTTAATATGGATATAATATTTTTATACCATCCATTTTTTATACTTAAGGTATTAACATTTTATTTGTTAATTTTAAGATGACTGTTTATGTTATTGTTCACCATAGTCATTTGAGGAATGCATTGGGCATATTAAGTGATGGGAACAACCCACTATTTCTCCTTGATGCCTCAGTAGGTCTCATGAGAGAAACTATATATGGATTTTGATAAGTAATTTCCAATTTATTTACATATATACATTTGGATTATGCCTCATCCTTTTATTTTTAGTTTTCATGGTCGGTGTCTCGACTACATTGTTCAAATGTCAGAAAATATGAATTCCTTCATTATGAGATTAGTTATTGATATTAAAAGATATAATTAAACTAATTTAATATCCATTTGAAAGTGTAAATGGAATTATTTAAATTATTATTATAATATTATGCAGATGATTATGTGTGAAGGAATTATGTTTAATTATATACATTTCCATAATGGTTTATGATTATTTATGAAATATTAAACTATATTTTTTAACCTTACTAAACATTTGAGCAAACCCTTTACTTAGGAATTACATTCCCAGGATTCCAGGATGTGTTTTATAATTGATATGAAGGGTTAGTCTAGTAGAATAATGATGTTGTTAAAAAATTATCTATTTATTATGTTTGAAACTACTATATAATGTTTATGGATGTAATATATTTTCCAAGAAAACTAAACTGATTGGTCATTCAAGATTTTATTCCTTGTAATCATGCCAATGAATTAAAATAATGCAACAACTCTAGGAAATTATTGTCGAGGTGTTACTCAGAATATCCTTTGGGATCCCTGACACAGATTTCTCTGATATGACGTGACCCATGAAATATAACATGTTCATCTTGAACTGACACTTAAATAGCATGGTGTATAGTTGTTTCTCTCATGGTGGGTTCAGTTTTGTTTCATGATATTTGTAACGATCATCATGATTATTGGAGTACCAAAAGATATCATCCAAAAACAACAAGAATAACGAATTGATTGAGGAACTGGTGAAATATTCAAGTAATCATGTAAATAGATACAACTCGATATTTCATCAACGCAAACAACACCATGAAATACTCATGTAGGACATATCATTTTCTAAAATTAGTTTAATATATATGGTAATTTAAAAAACAACTCATGATAACGCAATCACAACTAAATCCTTGACAAATTACAAACCCCACTCAACTGCTAAATGAGATAAATGATACATGGATGAAAATATTTATTGATCATTGACATTTTATTTAAATTTCAATTAATGGACACATAAAAACATTGTATAATTATCATTATTAGAAAAAATAAATTGAGACCCCCAGGACTATAAAATTAGCTAGATAAATCCCATATATGTCTACTCTTACAGTATATTATTATGGTGTTGATGTTTTTGTTTGTTCCATTATATAAGTTTGAATTTAAATTTGTTTATTACTAAGTAATAAGATAATTTTTAACTCAAAACCCCTCTCATATAAAATACCAGATAATGTATCAGTAACTACATCATGTAACAAATCCACCATTGGTGTAAATAAATATTTTTTGACACATCTATCAACTAGAAAAAACTTGCAACCAGGGTGGTAATCTCCCCCTGTAACAGATAAAATGGAATTTAATAATCTACCTAGATATCTCAATTTTTAGAATAAAAACGGGTTTACCCTCATGATACATAATTTTAAATTTTATACTATAAAATATGAGGTGGGATATGTATTATACCATCAAATCCATGCCCAATATAAAATCAAAACATGAAATTTCATGTAGGTCAGTATCACAATAAAATTGATACTACTAAAACTCAAAGGAAACCCTATTATATAAACATATGTCTCGACATCATACTCCCAACTATTTTTCGATCATTATAACCTATCTCATAATCACCAACATTAGACTCACATCATTCCAATAATGAGATGATATAAATGAATTAGTGGATCGTGTACTAATGAAAGAACTAGAATATTTATAATCTACTAGTATAGTACCTATAACTATCGATATACCACATTTTAAATCCATATGTGTTGTCTGAAATTATTAAAAATTTCATGACCATCTTCCAGATTCTACAGTCTGAGTACCTTGAACGACACAAGTCTACTGATACATGCACTCTATCCATAATGTAAAACATCATGTACCTTGACTTAAAAGGCCTAAATAACTCCAACATCATGTCTGATATGTGGTGAAAGAGTAACTTGAAATATTTTTATTGGGCCTACCACCTACATCATTACACATTGGGGGGGGGGTTTCTAAAATACCTCTATAAGTTAACCATCCATCTATTGGATTAGCACTCCACTAGTGGTCATGGATGATAGATATGATTGTAAATGATCCTAACACAATAGTAGCAAGATACATATTTACTTCTCGGAGATACTAATCCTCCATCCTAAAATCTCTACATTATCATTGATATTATTCCCACTCCTAGAAGAAATTCCTCTTAGTCATTCAGTATAAACCACCTATATTTCACTGAAACGCTCCTTCATGTTTCCCTTTTATATGAGAGCATGATTCAACAACATTAAAAAATCATCTTACATTGTATATCGATTTGGGATATAATTGTTAATCTATGATTATCATAGAAATGATTTTAAATTGTTTCCTGATACACTACCAGTGCCGGGAAAAAGTTTTTTACATTAGTGAAGTGGATATTATAGTCCATCCCATATATACTCCCCTGGTTCAACCTCATAAACATTTCTACTCTCTCCTACCAATGTGTATTTAGGTAAAAGTTATCTCAGAAAATATCTTAATATTAAATACATAAAAAAAATTCTAGCTTCTCATCAAAATTATCAATATTCCACATGTGATTCACTAATCTACACATTGTATAAATATCAATTTAAAATCACTTATATGTATGATTCTTTAAATGGTAAAGGATACACTAGATAGACTCAATCAAGAACTCAACCGTCTTAGGTCCGTCCACTCTTGGGATGATGAGAGTTTACTCGAACTGGAAATCATGTTTTTAGTAAAAATATATTTCACACAAACCAACTTAGTTATCAATATCTGAACCGCAAAAATCCAAAAAAACTAATAGAACTTATCTCTAGATCCTTCACCTAGACTTATCTTATCCACTTTTTCCACTACGAGAGGAACATTTCCATCCACATTCTCAATTCTCCCTATCAATATACATTTTCATGGAGGAATACCTCTACAATTCCAAAAAATATCCTTAAAAAACATTACACATCATTGATAAATTTATATAATAGGTATTCAAATTATCATATAAAATATCACCCCTATACACTTTCCAAATTTCAAATTTTTGGAACTCTCACCACTATCAAACATCCCTCGGTTGTGTCATGACTAACATAGGGTAAAACATGTTTATATTTAAATTACTATAATTAAAAACACATTTATCCTTTTTAAATTAATGCAATTATCATCATTAAAAATTACTTATTTCTTATTAAGGACTATTTATTTATTTTAATAATCAAATTTGAGGAAACCATTATTCACATGAACTTACCCAAAACATTATTTTCCATGTATTCTAATCTTGATGAATGTATACTCATCATTCGTTAAATTAATTTAATTGTGTAAAATCTCATCAAATAATAATATCAAACAAAAATGTCTTTAAACAAGGTAAAATTAAATCAAAATCTGATAGAAAACCTAAACCACAATAGTCCAATCCCTTATACTTGTGTTTCACTCTTACATGGGTTAGCTACTCACATGTAAAAGCTATTGATGAAGACATAAATGATCCTAGTTTCATTAAATACTTTCTCTAATAGTAAGACAATTGAATGGAATATAAATCCTCATTTTATGCAACTTTATGACATATTGGTCTAGGCCCCACAGGACGGTTCCCTAAGATGGTTTTCTATATGACCTCACACATTCCTCTATAGATTATAAGGGGTTCCAACATGATGTGAGATTATAATATGTAATTCGTGGAGAATATATCCACTTTATTAATGAAAAAACATAGGTAATGAATGAACAATATCCTAATGATAATAAACCAAAACCATGATAATTATATTATCATGAATCATCCCTGACCCCTTGGTGAATCCTAACTTGGAAATGTTTTCCACCAATCATTGTAATATATATTTCACTATAAATATGTATTATTTTTCTAATGAAAAACAAAAATAAAGACACACTCACAAATCCCAGGTGATTCCCAATATCATTCCTAAGACCCTAATCTATGCTCCTCCATGAATCCAATCATATCCGTATAATTAAGGCCCCATTCCTTTATCAAGCCCTAAAAACCTGAATTCAATTCAGATACCCTCTAGGAATCCCGATTCATGTGTGATTACCCCTAATAAGGCCACCACCATAAACATCAATATATTTATCAAGTCTATAACAATGTTTGCATTATTTATAATGAATATGGAAAATTTTATAAAAAATATTGTTTTAAAAATTAATTTTATTTAATAAGAACCTATTCCCATGGGTTCATGGTGACACCCAATCTAATAATACCATTTGTTTCATGTTATAGAGTATAAACCATTCACCAAAGGTATATAATTATCCATTTAATTCATGGTCTATCATAATAAATTGAATTTAAATGTCATAAATCATACAATGTGGGCCTAATGTAGGTTTCTAGAAACCCATGGATAAATGATGTTTCAATCCATGTACCAAACCTCAAATATATCATGGATATATATATTTAACTTGGTTTCCTATAGCGGTTGTTTAGAACCCCTTGTATATTTTGAGAAGTAGTCATTATCCCATAACTCATTCTACACTTGATTCTAAATTATTTCCAGTCATGGTTCCATATGGAAATAACATTATCAACCATCATTACGACCCATTATCCAACCAAATTTATAAACCCATTATTCATCCAATTTTAATATCCTATTATTACACCAATTTCATAACCCAATTATTCAACCAATTTCATATTCCCACTATTCAACCAATTTCATAATCACATGGGGAAAAAATAAATATATACAATTTAAAATGAAATTCAAAAACAATGAAATTTTAATTTCACAATTACATAGTATCAATTATATTAAATATTGTGAGAATTTATAATTATACCACCTAAATCATGATCCTTCATGGACATTATCCAAACTGGAACCCTTTGTTTGAGGTGGAAGAGCCGAAATCAGAATTGCGGACAAGATAAGGGATCATATCCTAGGTTCAAGATCTAGTAAAACGAAATACATTTAATAATAGATCTAAATCATTAAAATTGGATGAAAACCATCCAATTAAAAATGTAAATAATGTTAATAGATAAGGAGGAAATCAAACAAGTAGGGTACCTCTTACCAAATACTAGTCTATCTGTCAACCAGATCATTGATTCACTAGAAAATTTATTTTATTACTATTTTAATCATTATAGGAGGCTCCAAAGAAATCAATATTGTAATGATGATATGTGTTTCTTTGGAGTAAAAATAGGGTTGTCATATGATTTATAAACAAAATCAATTTGTCTAAATTCAGCACAATGAGTTTCCTATGTCGAGGGATGTAGTTTTACAAAACGTGCCCCCCTACTCATGGGTGAACATTTAAAAATATGTGTCCCATTATATGAAAATAAATTTCCATTACATGGATAATCAATTTATTTGAGGGTTCATGGTTTGGGAAGGGAGGATACATGGTACATCCAAACCATGTTCTTTCTCCTCTGGCGCCAAAATGGGGTGCATAGTTTATTAAGGTAAGATACATCATTTTACATAACCATGTTCATCTATGCAGATACACATGCTCCTAAAAATTATTACTATTTCACCAGATATTACAAAAAAACCATTCCATGGTCTACTAAAAAAGGGTAAATATAAATTGAAAATGTGCATGAGGCCTCTTGAGAATGTTCTGGATCATATAATTTTTCATAAAAACATTGTCATTGGGTGTTGATTACATATGGAGATGAAAGACAAAGTAAAAATTAATTATTCAATATAAAATACATAGTAATATAATTAATATAACATGGTAGATATATATAAAACAATTTCATAATCATAAATTCCATTCTTAAATAATACTGGTAATAATGTGATTATAACGAAAAAATTTCATCTCAATGAAAACATGTTTTTCAAAATTTGAATTTTAAGCAAAAAACCAAATTAACATCGAGTCCATTCAATTTATTCAAAAAACAATTAAGGTAAAAATTTATTTTGAATATATAATATAATTTGTTTTATGAATACTATTACTCAATATACATGAAATAATTGTATTATGATAAAAACACACAGTTTGAATAATATAGATTTTTACGACAAGTGCCTTTTAATACCTAAAAAATTATCATAAAAAAATTATTGGTCAATATTGATTAAAATGTAATTATTTCAATAATTCCGATGGTAACATGTATTATTATTAATTTATATAATACTAATATCACTTTATAAGTAATTTATTACATATATGTTATGAATTTATCATTACATTTGAATTAACAAATTTTTATAGATATTTCTCATCACCAATTTGTTAATATTAATACTTACCAATTTAACAGTGTGGTTATAATTTTTTACTATATCTCAATTCATATATACTCAAGGTTGTGTTGATTTTTAACACATCATCTTTTATTTCAAATTAATTAAATATATAATATTTTTTTGTTTAATATTTGGTCTAATAAGTTTCAATATTCATGGAGTGTTTTTTGATAAGCATGATGGAGTACGAATTCAGGTAATGACCAGGGTATTACTAGATAAAATCATGGTTTTTATGTGAATGTTCAAGGATTCACTAATTTTTGATTCATTTGTTGATGATTATGTACATTCTAGTTACATTATTCAATTTTTATAACACCAATTAATTAATAAAATTCATGGATGCCTATGATCCTGGGGAATATTAATGAAGAATGTAAAATATATTAGTGGAATTATGCATTTTACATATGATATTTTAATAGATATTATAAATGTGTGGTAACTGTTGGTGTGTTTTATACTTTACTATCCATGATGGACTGTGTAAGAATTGAGTAATTATACTAATGGAAATTCAATCAAATACAGTTAATCGAAGTGAGATGAATTATAGGATAGGGATAGTTCACTGGTTTAGGTTTAGAGTCGACACAACCATAACCAAGGTGATATATGAATATGGAACTTTCATTAGATCTTATTGATTGATTTATATCATTTTTGATGATTTTTTTGAAATTTATTTAGACGATAGGATTTGCAGCGTGAATGATATAATAAACCAAATCACTTCGTTTTGGAGGATCTATAATAATATTGGGATTCATTCATTATGAAATAGTTTTATGGTTTCAAGTATAAAATTTTGATTAAATAGTTTAATTCAAAGACATGATTTATATATTATATTGAATGTCTCTATAATATCCCACACCATCCTTAATGTAATACTTTTATACTCTTCATGGAAATGATACATTCACTTAACATGAAAATGAATCCTGGATGGGGAGCTATCCACAATAATCTATAATAACATTATTCAATATTAACCAAAAATATATGGGAAAGCTCTTATGTCATATTCCCACCCTCATAGGGTTTCATTTACACATTCTACCTATTATCGATTCTATCTATGCCACATCTGTAAAAAACAAAACCCCATGGACTACAATATTTTCCATTAAATAAATGAATAAGTCATCCAAATGAAATTAAATAACATTATGGCGGTTTATGTATCACATTAACATAGATAAGATTATATATTATTAACCTCTATGAATAATGTTTGATGGATCTCAACCAATGTTTTATGAATAATCCTTATTCCCTTTCATTAACATTGGGGGGGAAACATTCTTTCCTTAGATGGATAGTAAATTATAAGTGGTCAATGTATTCCTTAACCTTTATTTGACTATTAGAAAATGATGTAATACTATGATAAATTATAATTAATTTGTAGTTTCCAAATTATAAATTGGTATTATTTTATTAGGATAGATTACATGTATAGACCCATTTGAGTATTTTTCGAATGGTTTCCTCCAATATTTACTAAGTATCAAAAACCCATGTTTATATAATATATAAATTTTAAATGATATATTAATAATATATTCAAGATTATAAGTCATATTGAAAACACATGATTGATTCCTTTGTATATAAGCATTGATTATAATATGGGTAAATCATACATCTTATATATTTTCACTTTAATTTTTGACATGGCTATTTGTATGTTTGAACTCATGGGTAGAATCCCCAAACTAGAATCATAGAAGTGACAGTAACATAATTATTATTTGTAGTGTGGGTATGTTAGAGAGGGATTATGGGATAAAATAGATATATATTTATAGGACTCAGAGCATGTCATGTCTATTTTTGGTTTTGATGATGATATGTGAGACATATAAATATGATAATTCCTTATTGGATAACTTCAAATAAATAATTTTAAAGGACATTTTTAATATAAAATAATAATAATTCTATGTGGTAATATTGATTCCCTATATATGATAAAAAAAATTATCAATTTTTTTAAAGATCACACATTTACGTTTTTAGTTGATTGGCATTTTGACTTTAGTTTTGTCTTTTTTTTAATCTCAGTAGACCAGAAAATGAAGTTTATATTTATATTTATAAGTATTTATTTGATAGATTTTTATTAGTGTTACGTTTTGTGTATATAATTGAGGCCGAGGCTAAATGTTGAAATGTGTACAATATATATTTTATATATAATATCATGAAAAAGATCAATTGGAGGTAATTTATTAATTTTAAAATAAATAAATTAATTCTAGTCAATATTCCTTATTCTAGTGCATTTTGTCTTTGTTAGTTAACCTTATGTAGATTTGGGAAATTATAGATATACATAGAGTGACTACCCAAACCTGTGACCATGAGGGCTTTAGACCCATGAAGAGTGGGATAAAATCATGGGATCCTTACCACCAATTTTATGGATGGAATAAAAGAACCTCCCTATATATGTGGTGTTAACACATCATTAATAATGATTGAGTTTAATGTAATAAAATTGGGACCCTCTTTCCAAAAGCGGAAAATATCAAGGTGTGGTTCTTCTAGGCTATAATATATTTGACCTCTATATTTCAACATTTTATAATGTATTTGAAATATCTATATGTGTTTTAATTGTAAGAAAATTGTTTTCCAATAAGGTATGGAAACTTTTATTTTCATTTTAATTTCATGGTTTTGACCTAATATGGATACCTAGTATTATTGAATAGGAAAAAAGAGATTAACTAAATTTTATAGAACATGTATCCCTATCATTTCTAGGAAAAAGATAGGCCACATGGATTGAAGAGACTATGTTGGAAAGTACACGAGTTAGAGAAAACCATCTGGGGTTGTACATATCACAGTAGAGGGATGAATGGTTTTCCCTAAATGTGACTGCTTGATCCATGAAAACATGAGAATACTATAGACTATAATAGAGGCAAGTTTTAGAATTTTTGATTGGTTTCTCAAACCATTCAAATGAAAAATTTGATCCCCTTCCATTCGTAGTAAACCATGCACGATTGGCACATGGTTTGGTTAACCATGTGGTCAAACCATGATCCCTTCAACAGAGGGGTAAAATTACTATTTCCCCCCTGAGTATTTGTAACAAAAACCTTTTTTTTATTTTCCAATAACATACACATTATTCTCTCATATCCTCACTATTAATGTTTCTGTTATGGAATCCACCTTAGATTTTGTATAACTACTCTATCTAACATCATAATCGATATCTTTTCATATTTTTAGATTTATCTTGGTAATTAATGCACTCCATATGTTTTATCCTTAATTTTTAATTCAATCAATGATTTTAATTTGCTAGGATCTAATATTCCCTATTTTTATTGTTGTATTATATTCATCAATTTTATTCTGATGTAAGACATACTAATGGATGATACTGGATGGGAATCTACATTAGGCATAAGGTAGGTGGCCTGTGAATTTTCCCTCAATTTCATTCCATTGATAAATTCATTCATTTGTTCACACATTTATTTACCATTATTATATCCTTAATGTCATCAAAAATTATATTTACCCCTAAATTGGATGTTATGGACCCAGTGTTACTACATTTACACTATTTGAGGTATAGACCACAACCTAGACTTACCAATTAGTGTATGCTCATTATTTATATCTATTTTATCTTATGATGAGATTATTAGGGTCCTCGTTTTGGTTTGATCTACTTTACTATTGATAAGGTCTGTTATGTATGTTAAATAATTTTTTCATAAACAGTTAAAAATGGTATTGTAAATGTGTATAGATATCATTTGTATAATACCTTTGAAGTATTAATTCATAATTGGTTCCATGCACTTATTTATCCATGTCAAATATAAAGACAGGTAATAGAATAAACATATTAATAATATAATTGAAATGATTATTAATTGTTCGTAAATGATTTATGATATAATAAATGTATGAGGTTCATATCATTACAGAAAGTTTCACACATGATATTACCATGGATGCCAAAGTGAATTCCTTGATCACATAAAGGATTCCATTATGATTATATTTTTGATATCAATGGGTGATACCCACCAAAAAATATTTTCATTCTCATGTTATGTTAAGGCATTGATGTTTTCCTAATGATTCACTTGACACTACTATGTATATAATAATTCTATAGATAGACTCCATAGATTCATCATGATATCATTGGATACACTATTTCAACGATTCACCCCATTGGGAATAGTCTTTTTTAGTCCAAGTTTTGTATGGATGAGCAACATGGACTCTGTTGGACACTTTTACAATTCAATGCCTTTGGTGTACCTCTATAGTTAAACTCAAACCATTATTTCTACAATTCAAGAGTTACTAATATGATTTTTCTTGATACTTGTGTCTTATTATACATTTTTTATCATTTAATGCTTTTTAATTATTATCAACATTACTAATCCATGATTACCAGTGTAATATAAATATAATAAATTGATTAAATAACTAAACGTTTAATTGTTTGAAGGCATTTCTAGCTAATGATAATATAGATATAGATATTTTACATTTATATTTCATTACATTTATATATATACATCAACACCATAATGTTTAAATTCATGGACTATATTCTTATAGACACAAACTATTGGTGGTATACAGAGATTTATCTCACAAACTGTACGGGCATCCACTGGTTCCCATTGATATTATATTATCGATGGTGTAGATAATGGAAAGGGTCCTACCATGGGACCTGAATTCATTCATGCTTGAAGATAGTTGTGTTATAGAAGACGATCAAGACAATGCTCAGGATGCTTGAATAGTTTTTCCCCATTTTTTGAATATATAATGTTTTTGTCTACACATTACCTTGTATAAGTGATTTTTTTATTATACTGCTATGACATATTCAATTTTTATATGATACAATTTATATCTTTTGATTCCTATTTTCAGGTCGAATTCTTATTCTTATTTACACATCACTATTCAATATAATATACCTTATGATTACAGTTTCATATAATATCACCAATGTAATCCACTCTTATAGGATAAATTTGGGTCCCCATGGAAAAAAACAATGGCCTTCACTACTATTCTACATCCTATAATGTACATGGAGGCATGCATTATGCCATGTGACTAACTGGTTTTGTTTATTCAATAGTGAAATTCGTCGTTGATGTAAGAAAATTCTATCAACTATTTTTTCTTTAATTATTTTATATTATTATCAATTTAGACATGACATTAGAAGAATATTGGAAATTAAATATTAGTCATGCTTGGGATTTGTTAATCCATGTTCTTGGTAAACTCCATGTTTCATGGAAATAATAAATTTTTTTCCCATATTTTTCATGTTACGAATGATGTGTTTTCACCATTGGGTTATGCACATGAATTTTGGTTTTTGATTGGATTTATAAAGATTATGGATCATCCTGGTAAGGAAAGGATCACTATTACATGCATCATTATAGGATCCTAGGTTTCACATGTATTATATATTCAATTTTATATTAGTGCATGATAAGTTTTTTTTGCCTATGTTATCTTTGATTATTGAGTGATATATATGTTTCACATTCCAATGAAATAAAAATATTCTATAGGGTAGGTAAATTTCATGTTTAACATTTTAGTGTCAACCTAAATGGTGTTTACCCTATATATTGATGGTGGAATCTAAAATAACCAAATTAGAACTATATATGTTTTGTAACCTTTATTACAAGAGATAGGAATTGGTTGTGATCATGTGAAAAACAATTTTATTTTTTAATGTGTATGTTCCTCTACAAATTGGAATGAGTAATTCATTTAACCAAGCCATCATATGTTACAATTTACATTTTGGGACCAAATTCATGGGGGTTGGTTGATATCCAATGGTTTTAAATACCAATTTATTAAAAGTATGGGAATTTATAAACTGGGAATGAGAATCCATTTAATAAGGCCATTTATTATGTATATATGTTCAAAAATAATAATTTGCAATATTTGACTTATAATTAATATTTTTACATGTAAATGAATATGATCTCTGAAACTTCAATTGTATTTCCCTCCTTAACTGGAAATTGAACCTCCATATACTCGAAACCCAATAAATAAAACATGAACACATTCCAATAAATATATATTTTATGGGGGTATTTGGGGTAGTTAGTTGTGATGTTCCACATTCCTTATATATATTTTATCATTTGGTTAACTGGTATATTGATTGTCATTGAAAATTTTAGAGATATTCGACGAGGAAACCCTCATGTCATACCCAAAGAAGGAGTCGATGACCATAATACAGAGGTGTTGGGCCCTAATACATTAGTGTTATATCAAATAATTCCAAGTACAGAAACTCCTCATATTATTAAACTGGTTACTGATAATCATATTAAGAGGGTTCCATTTTCTATAGGATGTTGAGGAAATGTGATCCAAGACATGTATATGTGATGTCTGAAAATACTCTGAAGTTTTTATAGTAGCCTCCACATATTTTTTCATGGTATGTTAGTCCTATGTATAGTATTATTTGTCTAGAACAAATTTTATATATCATCAATAAACATGTTTCATATCTAAATAGGATGTTCATGTTTCTGTATATAGGGTTCTTGATTATTCTAAGAAATAGTGGGATGTGATTACCTTGGATGGTTTTCAATAATTCATAATATGGGTAGTCCTTGAGACTGCATTTTTTATTATTTATTCCACTAAATGCTTAGAGATGATTGATCTAGAGAGTTTATGCACCTAGAGTAGGGTTATGTTTTCATCGTGGACCATTCATCATTCTTCATAGAGGTCCAATACTCTTCACCACATATTATTATTGATCAGATATCATGAGAGAGATACCATGAGGATAGGTTCAAGCATGTCATCCGCTCTCAGGTGATTGATATTCATGTTTCTACAATATCTTTGATTGAGAAATAGGATCTTATCACTAATAATAAAATGAAGCGTATTGATAGTACTAGGAATAGAGGTCTAGTGTGATGATAGGGAATTTTTTCTTCCAATCAAAGAATGAATTGTCGAATTTTTTCTAATCAGAATAGTTGTGGATTTTGTATATATGTTGACAGATCTACTATATAAAATCAATGTGTAGAATATGGGAATGTGATGCATTGGTGTTTTAGAGACCATCATGTCTATTTTTCATATGGCCAGATGAGCTATATTCTATGAATTTTCTCAAAATCTCTCCATTTTTGTAGGAAAATGACACAGAATAGTAAGATATTTGGGGAATTTTCAGCAAATCTATGGAATGAAGGAAGTTGGAGAACCAAAAAATGAATAGGTTGATGAGGTGGATAATTTGGAGGGATACCGACTTCTGATTGTCAGTGAAAACAGGTCATACCTATTCTCGTTCATCTAGTAATATCTCATTTCCATGGACCATGAAAATTATAAGAATTATAGCAGATACACTAGGAGAAGAGTGATTGACCATCGTATGTTCATGTTACTATTCTGGTAGCTTCTACTCTCATATCTCCTTCATTTTATATTCGTTTCACTCACCCCTTAATCTCAATATTGATCATGGAATGTCCTAGGATTTAAAATCATAAATTTTTTTGGGTGATGATCTTAGATACACAATTGGGTGTATAGTCAGATGGTTTACAACAATGAATGGACTATCTCATTGAGGTAGTCAATTAACGTTTCTTATGTGAACTCTATATCCTCAGGACTATAAGATTTTATTTTATTTTCAGGATTGACTTATTGGTACTCTATAAATACTCTATTAAATATCATCACTGCAGTTTATGGTTAACATCACCATATAATGATAATTACCTTTACAAATGTGAGTGTGATATTTAATCAAACATGAGCTACGATAAATCATTGTGGACTATGTTTAGTGATTTCAGATATTTGTGTCCTTTAAATTCATGGTTAGTGATATTATCCAGTATATTTTACATTGGTGGGGTCCATATTTGTGATGCATTCCTCACTTAATTCTCTGGCCTACCTCCTAAGATAAATGTTGATTTTATAATCAATCTTATTCTAAGAGAAGCTAAGGTATCTATCCCTCCATAGGATGGAACATACTATGATCTAGGAGCTCAAAAGATAGTTTGAGGATTATAATATAATGGTTTAATATATCCCAATACTTATCCTTGGGATTCACCTATTATTGTCACTACGAAGTTGAATGGAAACCTCCATCTTTTCATGGATTATCGATGGCTGACATACTTATGGTTAATAACTATTATCATTATGCTCAAATATATGATCTCACCAGGCTTATCCTGGGATAAGGACTATTAATTAATATCTACATGAGATTAGGGTATCTTCTTGTGTGATTTAGGACTTTAGATATATAATGTACGACAATCCATAGTTAGTATGGAATACTTGAGTACACGGTATCCCATCCAGTATTATGAATGGACCCTCCACTTTTATGAGATTAATGATTAAGTTATTCAACACCTATTTTGATTTTGTAAAAATTGGTTTTGTGGGATTAATCATGGTTTATTCTTAGACTCTGTATTTCCATTCCAAACAACTTGTTATATTGATAAATATTGTAATTTAGAAATATTTATATTCTATGATTACAATGTGGAACTTCTATATCGACAAGGTTCACTTTAGGGGTAATATTTTCTCAGAATATATTGTATCATTTTACCTAATGTAAGAGAGTGAGATTATTTTATGGGATCTATTAAAAACTGATTTTTATTTATAGAGTTTCATATGGGTGGATAGATATTATACTATTTTAAAAAAACTCATCATTCCTTTCAACACCTTTTAAGAGAATGACTAAGAAGGGTTTAAATTTCATGTGGTATAAAGCATGTGAGAATAAATTTTAGAAGCTAAATGGAAGTCTTAAATAAACTTCAATAATTATAAATATAGAGCATGAAGGAGGTTATATAGTGTTATTTGACTAATAATAAATCAGTATTGGGGTTGTATCGTCGTAGGAGGATATATTCATGGTAAACAGTTCTCTCCAGTTGACACCTAATGAGTGTAACTATGAGACACAAAATATTGAGCTAGCATCAGTAGTTCATTCCTTATTATTAAGGATGAAATATATTATGGGATAGAAAATTGTGGTGTATATGGGCCAATGATTCTCAAATATGTCATTATTTATCATGAATTTTATATCAAAAAAAATTAAGAGATTAATATCTTTAGTCTTTTGTTTTTGAGAATGCCAGTATGCGTAGAAATTTAAAAACGGTAGCTAATGAACTAATCCAGAAAATGTAGGAACAATAATTCTTGGAATCTAATGATGAATGGAAGATGATTTCCATATTCTATGATATTAATATTAAGTTTAAAAAAATTACAATTGAACTCTAATAATAGTCTTATAGGTTACCACTACACTTCTTGGTAGGATGAAGACATGGATACTTATTTGATTCTGAAGGATTGGTGCAATAGGAATTTATTTCTTATAAGGAACCACCTTTAGATTGGTCTTTTGATCCTTATGAAATCCTAAATATAAATTGGAATATCTTGATTCTTATATATACGAGAGAGTATTTGAAGAGATAATAGCATGATACTCAGTGGGATGTACACCCAAGTATCTATATGATGTATCATGATATGTGTTTCCAGTATTAGTAGACTATAACGAAATATCAAATTTCTAGTATATTTATTATGTTATCCTCCTACCCATTGGTGAAGGTGGAACACTACTAGCCTATTTGATTTTAATAGTGGTTATAAGACCTGGAATTATATTTTATTACATAACAACTGGTTTTCGGTTTGATTACCATGGTCTCCTTGATGTAGTGATGCAGTTTTGGTAATCCTGGACTAATAGATAAAGGTATCCCACTTAATTCCTATCCATGAAAAATTATCAGTTGATGATATTCAAAAGCTATATTCCCATGATATTGTACACCTATATTTGCTCCGTAATTTTGCCATTTCAAATAGGCATTGTTGTCTCACTTAAATAATCTATGTATTATTATAGAATTCATTATGCCCACAATTTCATTTGGGCACAAGGATTCACACTATGATTGATGGCCTGCTAGAATAGTAAATATATGTGTTTAAGGACATACTATGAGAATGAATAATTAATTTTAGAGGTTCATGGGGAATAACTATAACTCTATTCATGTTTTTCTAAAATAGTATATTATATTCAATAATTTTTATAGCTACTTATGGGGGATTATACAGTAGTACATTCCATTACAATCCATGATTGATAGGGGTGGGGATGGTTGTGCTAATATTTTTTCATCACATGCCATAGAATTCCAAGAAAGTGTAGTTTAGTATTAGAAAGATAGAAACAATATAGTCTATATAGAAATAATATTCTAATCAAGGTCAAAATGTGGATAAGTTTTATATTGAGGATATTGTTTTCATGTCGGTATCACCCAAGTTTTGGAATACACGAATAAATTGGAAAGGAATGATGTCACCTCATTTTTTGGGTCCTTTAAGATCTTGGAGTGAGTCGATCTATTAGACTATCATATTGTATTTTTTCCTAGAAATAATTCCATTCATGATTTCTTCTATGCTTTAGTGCTCATCCGTTCTCAGGATGTTTCATCTCATAATTTTGATCTATATCATGCTGATTTAGATTTATATTCTAATTTTAAAGTGTATTACAATTTCTTGATTGATCATGGCATGAAATGTCCCTATGGATGTCCTATTAATTTGGTGTAGGAGCTATTGAAGCACATCCACAAACAAGAAGTGACCTGGTAGATGATAGATGATGCACATGATTAGTGTCTAGATTTATAATCAGACAATGTTTCACTACCCTTGTAATATAAACTGAAGTATTTTTTATTTTAAGTGAGAAAACTGAATGAACACATTAATTCTTTGAGGTAAAGGCCCTTTTAATTATGCTTTCACTCCACAGGTTTGACCAGATATGATTCCCTATTTTATTTGTGATGTAATTGTGGCTTTTTGGTGCTTTTTCTGCTCTAAGAGCACATTCCTTTTCTGAAAATAGAAAGCCCGTATGGTTAGTATAAATAATGAATCCCAGTGGGCATAGTTATAGAAAAAACATGTAGGGTCATCTAGTTAAAAAATTTGGATGGATGGTTTTCCCAAATTATTTGACAGAGGTTGCAGGACAGTATAAGAGAACAATAAAATTTAAAATAGGTAAATGGTATAGTTTTCACATGGGATATCAAACCTTACACATGAACAATTTGTACTTATTAAATGGATGGTATGGAAAGTATGGTTTTTTAATTGTTTAAAAAACCATATAGACAAACCATGCACCCTTTAATAGGGGAAAACAATGAATTTTTAGCAAGGTTACATATAACACAAACACCACTTTTATTTTGTTTGAATGCATAGAGTTTGATATCTTATACTCTAATTTGACATTCCTTGTATGGTACCCACCTAGTTTATTCAGTATCATTCTTGTATAACCATGAAATTGAGATTCATTCATTTAATCATATTCCAAGCTTAATTAGAAAATCTACATTGGGTCCATTCATTATTTACCTTCTATTAATTATTCTGTTTTAGGTTAATATTTCATTCCTTATTTTTATGGAATTCCTATTTTTTCTTATGATATAAGAAAAAGTAAGTTCCAAAAATTCATTAGGAATCTAATATAGACATAATTTATGTGTTCTATGATTTTTTCCTAAGATTATCTCCATTTATAAGTTTTATTTTTGGAACACATGCCGGTTTCACCAGTTATTTATCCTTAAATACATCTTACTTATATTAAAAGTTTTAAAGTAAAATATATGTCCCTGATGAGACCTATTTGACTTCTATGTTGGTTGGGACCATGATGTGAACCTGCTAATATGGGTGTGATCTTTTTTTATAAGTTTAGTGATCTATATTGACATTATTTGGGACTTTGTTCTGGTGCTCACCATATGGCCTTCAATGAGTTCTGTACTTTAATATAAATATATGTGTTATAAATTCCTAATTATATGAAAGTATATGTGCATAGATATATCATAGCCCTTAAATTTGAAAATTAAATTGAAAATTGGATGTATATCATTATATTACATTTTTGTGTATAATGATTGGTATAACAATTATACTTTTGAAAATGCAATTGGTATGAGTATTACTTTTATGTCAATGACATATGACAAACTAAATGAATAATATAAATTTTTATTTGTAACTTTATTATATATATATGAATGATCATACATTTTCTAGAATTGGATTCTGGATAGAATGTTTTTTTCACTAAGAGGATTGTATTATTATTCATTGAGAAAATTTACATGGAAGATACCCACCATGGAATCATGACCTTTTATTATTACGTTTATTCCTCAGTGTTATACAAATAATTCACATTATACTTTTATGAATATTATAATTTACTAGATACAGTCCTGGATTCATTGTGTTGTAACATCTTTCCCCATAAGCCCAGAGGAAGTGCATTATTTTAATCCATGGGCATGATTATAATGAATCAAATCCCAAAGGACCGATCAGAATATAAATCAAGGAATATAGATTAAAAAAATTAAAAAAACATTAAAATTCTTTCATAAAACAAAACATGGATAATCCTTTTAGAATTATATTATTCCCCTCACTTAACCCAACACATCAAACATTAAAAAGTTCTTGGAATCTTGGAAAAATAAGGGTTAAGTATTTAGTGAGTTTAGATTCATAGTAAGGATAAAAAATATAGTGGAAGCTATAAAAAATAAGCATAAACTATTAATCCAGGGTACAAAACAAAAATAAAAGACTTTTAAACATTAAATTCAACATTATATGGAAATAATAAATAAAATTATTTCATTTAAACCTTAAAATATATATTCTACTAGTTGAATAATCACATTTAAAATCAATAAATAATCTCTTATTTAGGGGAAGCATAATGTTAGGAATCATAACAACTACGTCAAGTCCTCCTACCAAGACCATTGAAAATATTCTATCAAGACGTTGTTCGAAGAAAATAGTTTGTATCATGAGACCTATCTATGAATCAAAGGGATATAGTAGGCCCCGCCCTTTCCCTAATAAGTCCAATTCATTTCTCATATGAAAGGGTAAAAGATAACATAATCATTAGTACTAAAACTAGAATACGAAAAGTTAATACAATAATCGTAACCCATGAATGTTATCCAAATAGCACATTCATAGTAAAAAATTTAATTAAACATTCAACAAAAAATTTAATATTGTATAATACTAAATGAACCTCATTTAATCATACAATCCAACAATAGATGTTTACATAGATAAAAATAGTCATTAAACCTATTTGAGATTAATATCACTTTTCCACATAGAAACCATTTATGACAAAGACAAGAACATATTAAACAAGTCATTTAAAATGATATTTTGGAATCAATGTGTGCCTTACCACATTGAAACTTTGGATAGGAATTAACATTTTAAAACACTTATGTTCATATAAATAAAACCATAAAACCATTTTGAAATCATGTACAATAATGAGAGTGATTTAAAAGAATAAATATGTAAAATATTTAAAATGTCGTTATAGTATATGTGTACCTTAAATAAAATATTAATAATATTCCTTTGGAGAATATATTTATGAAACATAGATTTGGATGAAAAATATTTTCATGTAAATACTGACATGTAATCAATCTTATATGATAATGATATTGCAAAATTAACATCTTGGTTAAGTATGATACACTTTGTATCTGTCTAAAACTCTTTTATAATGGGATTGATCATATTATTATCATGAACCAGAATCATAATAAAATTTTTGATATAATATTTGATTTTATATAACCTTATAATATTTGTTTACTAACAATTCCCTGTTAATGAAACGTTCCTGGTAATAAAAACATTCTTTATCGAATGTGTTATGAATTGTTATTATTGATTGTATTAATAAGATCCTGATAACATGATTTAAATTAAATATATACTCAGAATATAAAAATATATAATACATAGATATATGAATTGGACTACACTATTCATGGAGATTGTAGGTCGTACATACAAATGAACTCTATTTCCATTTTATTATCGTATTGAGTGGATGTAAGTGAATGACATTTATTTAATTATATATATATATATATGTATTATTTAAATATAATTAATATGTCTTATATTTCATATTTATGTATAATATTTATTTTTATAATCTCTCTTGGTATGTGAACATGGAGGATGAATATCATTTCATCATGGAGACAGTATGCAGTACGTACACATGAGCGACGATATAATTACCTTATGGTTTAATATTATGGAATTGGATTGATTATTATTTTTTAAAAATTAATATCATATCATATTTGTTTTTTATGTTATTTAATTTCATCACTATACCCATTAAAAAATGTATGGTTTAAATATAGTTTACTCCACGACGTGGAGTAGGTAAGCCATACTTAGGCAAGCATAGTGACATTATTTTTCTTATATTGGATAAAATTGTGAATATGGATATCCCATGATAATAATAACATCTCATTATATGAATGATACTGTATTTATTACTTTTTAAAAAAACATAGAATGAAGAAGTAGATGTAGGAAAAACATTTAATGTAGGGATAAAATGATTACCACTTCTTCAGGTGTCTCCTTTTGATTTTCACAAAATGACTCCTTAAGATGGTTTTCGTCCCAATGTTTTGACTCGAGGAAGATGTGATGGAATTTTGAATGAGATTTTGGGAGGGTTTCTTCGAGACAAATGGATTTAGTGGATTGAAAAAAAGAGAAGGACAAGTGACCATTTAAAGGAGAGGTGTGTGCTACATTAATAAAGTAATGAAAACATAATTTATAATAAATTTATTTTTTATTTTTAATTGATCCAATGAGATTTATTTAATGTATAAGATGAGTATGTGTCTAAATAATCTCAACCAATCTATCATAGGCATGTTTTGGTCAGGAATCTAACCTTATCGTTTGACATTAACCATTAGTTTAATAGGTTAACTAATACCATATCTTCTTTTATTTATGTAATAAATGGTTAATATAATTATTATAAAATTCCTCGATAACTTCAAGTAGTTAATGAATTACATTTTTAACACCATATATGTCAGTTGGTTTATTATTATATTTTTATGACAATTATATCATTTAATAAAATAGTGTTTGTTTTAAAAATTCATTTATGTTAATTTTGACACTATTTAGTAATTGATTTTAGTTAGTCATAAAAACATAATTTCTCCAAAAAAAAGTATGAACTTATCCCTAATATTTGAATGCTATCAAAAAATTCATGGATGTCTTGAAAAAGATAAAATTATATTTATTTTAATAATTATAATATCATTTATTTTAATGATTCATTAATAAATAAATCACTCCATCATAATTGTGTCATAAATAAATTTACATATTTAATGTATAAAATTATAAATTAAATAGAATGATGTAGTAAATATTTTTATATTTATAATGACTATTTATCGTCAAAGTTATTATATATATAACCCCACATTAATGTTATTCAGTAAAAAGATACATTTTATGTTATAATTTTCTTTACTTTAAATTAATTATTATAACAGGTCATTATCTCACCCAAGTGGAACCCAAGAGCCAAATATTAGGCCTGCAGATTGTTTTGGAATCCTATGACTCATCCAATAAAATTATTACATGTGATAGCATAGTTTTATATTATTACAATATTATTTTTACTGTTATTTACATAATTTACCCTCTAATCGTGGTAAACAAAAATAATTACATTTGTTAGTATTCATATTGTCCATAAATAAAATGTTCTTATTTTATAAATTTTGAAGATTTTATTCCAAATAAAAAATCCATATTATTCAAATTCGAAACACAAAAATTGCAGTAAATAATTTAAAATTAATCCCCATAGTCAAAATGAAAAAACGAGTTTTTAATAGTAAAAACCATCTTAATATTGATACGTTTTTATTTCCAATTTCAATGTTAAAACAATTCCAATAACCTAAATTATATTAAATAATAAAAATATATTCTTTTCATAAATTAAAAAAATTTAATAATATAATTTATCCTAATTATTTTTTTCAATGAAAAATGTTTTTTTAAAAAAATTAGTATATTTTTACTACTCACCAAATTTAAAACATATCCTAAAAATAATAAATATTTATCCAAAGAAAAGTTTCATATAAATAATCAAAATAAAAAATTATTTTCTTATATATAATATTTTAAAGAGTCCAAAACTTGATAAAAATTGGTCCTCCATCAAAAGGTGGCAAAAATGTTTTTTTTAAATAAGCCTTTTATCCGGATGATTGAATATTTTCTTATATCATATATATAATATGTTTTTTAAAATTATAGGGAATATATAAAATTCCAATTTTGGTTAATATTATTCATAAATACTATTTAAATGGATAATTTGATAGGTCGGGGGGGCACTCAAACTCGTTGTTGGGTATATAGCAAGCCAAGATGGTGTGGTGTCTAGCACAAGATTATCTTGGTGTAGTGTACTACACAACATATTGAATTTATTTAAAAATAAACATACCGTGGAATCTTGGGGTGTTACATTCTCCCCTCCTTCAATAAATTTTATCCTCGCAATTTTAAAATTTTGGTTTGTTAACTAGGGTTTATGTTTTCAAAATCCCTTTATTTCAATCCCATATTAGAAATATTGGTGGATAAAACATCCACATTAAAATAGATAGAGGGAAGTAAGAATTTTTTCTGAGATAACATATACTATGATTACATGTTAGAAAATGTGGGCATGGAATAAAAATATAAACTATTATGTTCTTCTGGCGAGGGATAGATAATGTTGTAAAGAATAGGTTAATAACCATAAAGGTATAAATATTGGATTATCCCAGGGGCCATTCGATTCATAATAAAATAATATATGAGGAAAACAAAATTAACCAGAGTTGAGTAACTCATTATCTTCGTAGAATTCAAACATAATTAAACATACATACTTGATATGTAGAGTTTTGCCTTTTAACTAATTCCTACAACAAACTCATCATTATTTTTAAAAGATAATAAAACTCAAAAAATTATTATATTTATCTTGTTCATATAACATTCCAAATATAATCTTGTACAATTTAAATAATGAAAACCTAGTTATACTAACGAGGTTCTTCCTTTATGCCAATGGTAGGAGATGAAGCCATGGTAACTTCGGTTTTGGGTACGATTCTCGTTGCCTTGTCCAACGTGATCGGTTTTCAGACGACCTACTGGTTATCCTATTCTTAAAACTATATTAATATAACATTCCCAAAATAAACATATGAAATGTTCTATACTAAATCAATATAATCCAATGTATAACTTAATCCTATCTAAACATTAGGCTAGTCCAAAATACATCGGTCCAAACTCATATGATAAAACAAATATAATGATGGTCACTTAACAAACATTTGAATATCTTCATCTTGTATGGAATTATCCCAAAACATGTAATTGATTATGATGACATTCCTCTCACCTCAATCACAACATATATTTAAGTTAGGGGTGCTATTGTTTGACATAAAAAAGTAATGCTCACCGGGACCAGATGGGTTCACCAACTATTTCACCAAATTTGTTTGGGAAGACATCTAAGGAGATGAATGTAAACTAGTTAGGCAATTTTTAAGCGAAGGATCTCATGCTCATGCACGAAAAGCACATTTTATTAGATTAATTCCAAATGTGGGAAATACTTGTGATATAGGTCAATTATGACCGGTGGCTCTTATTAATACTATACATGAGATTATTACCGAAATTATGTCCAATCGCCTTACAAAGGTTACTTAGATAATTACCTCATGGAATCAGTTTGGTTATATCAATGGAAGAAGGATTTGTGATTATCTTCTTACTACCTCGGAATGTATTAATCTCTTTCAAAAGTTTATAAGAGGAGGAAAGATTACTCTTAAACTTGATATCAGGAAGGCCTTATACACCATTGATTGGGGATTTATTGGACTAATAATTAATGAGTTTTTATTTCTTTTAAGATTCATTAGTTTGGATAACACTCTTATAAATTCTTCTCACATATCCATCCATGTTGATGGATATCTAGAAGGCTACATCAAATGCACTAGATGATTGAGACAGGTTGACCCCTTCTATACTCTCATCCTGGAAATCACGTAAGATTAATCTAGTATATTGATGAATCATAAAGACAAAAGTAGAGAAATAATAACAGTAAGATCTACTAGAGGTATCTCTTCCCTGTCTCATTTTATTTTCCTTATGATATTATGCTGCTATTTAGGGAGACCGGAAGAACATCCAAAACATCAATAAAACCCTTATCCACTATGAGAATGTTTCTGGTTTGGATGTTAATTGGATAAAATCATTTATTTTCATTGGGAAGAACATCTCTGCATCCAAAAAAATATCATGGTGTAGGATATCATCATAAGGGAAGGATTGCCACCTTTTTATTATTTCCAAGTCCCCATTTTTCTTGGAAGACCTCGCTCCCCTTACATTATTGATGTGGTGAGTCAAATTAGGAGAATCCTCCATTACATGAAAGTTAAGTCTCACTCAATGGTGGGATAAATTTTCATAGTTAAACATATGATCATCTCAAAACATGTTTAGTCCTTAATGGTGTACTCATGTACTGCCTCTAATATTAAAACTATCAACTCACTTATACGGAATCTTGTGTAGAGGGTAGTATTCTTGATTGGAAAAGTATTACATCCTCTTAGAAGAAATGCTACTTCCCACACAACATAGGAGGACTTGGTATCAATGATATTGAACCTTTAAGAAAATATTTTCAAGATCACATCATTTGGAGTCACAGTATTGAAAAATAAAACTCCATTGATATTATTAGAAGCAGATTCCTTCATATAAAAATTTAAGGAAGGATGACGTACATAAAACTCTTGGTTTGGTCCAGTCTCAAAAGGATTTTCTAGAAGATAAAAATGTAGTCTCACAAGATTGAAAATGTGAATTAATCATTTTAATTTAGGAATGATAACTAGAAAGGCTCCCCCTTGATGTACTTTATAATCACTCAGGATCCAGATATGGACAACAATGCCACCATCAATGTGAAACTCAATTAGATCAATATGATGCCACCTTAAATTTCTTTAAATGTTTCCTCATATGATTTTTAGAATAATGAAGAAATTCTCATATGGGATTCGAGTGCAATATGTATTATGGACTCTAAGATATTTTACAATAACATATTTCAAGGTGTCTGTACTAGAATTGGGAAGCATAATAAAAAATGGTTGCGCCCTTCTCGTTTTACATTACTTTAGCACCAAAACCTGAACATGCTTCATGTAGAAGAAATCCTGCTATGCATTGGTATCCCCCTCTTCTCCAGGTACGTCTTGTTCCACCAGAATTGAGATTATTTTAATCAACTATTTCTATCTGGCAAGACAAGTACCTCCTTTTGGAACTCACTCTTTGATCTATTTGAGCCGCACTTTCTACATGCGTCCAACATCATGGATTTTTTACTACAAATTACAGTAGTTGATCTCTTAAAGTATGACGGAAATCATTTTTTACATGTGATAAAGTCATCCATATAATACGGACGATCAAGAACTAATCAAGGCTTGTTGATACTGATTTCTACCACAATGAGGTGCTCAGAGAGGTGATGATCGCAAATCATCATGCTAATCATCTACATGATTCTACCTTATGCTACTTGATTAATGACATTAAATTACTAAGAAAATTGCATCTTCCTAGTAATTTTCCTATAACGCTTGGCCCCATAGAGGTCTTCCAGTTTCCTCATTTTAAATAATGGATCATATGTAACTCAGATGGCATAACGAGAAGAAATCTAGGTCCTGCTAGCTATGGTATAGCCTTCAGAGACCACAATAAAGATTTCCTTATAAGAGTTCATGGATATTGTGGTCAATCTACCACTCTTTTAGTAGAGGCATTGATTTTTATTAAGGTAGTATAATATGTTCATCGCATAATTTGGAATACAATATGGCTTGATAGTCACTCATCCACCCTGGTCCAAGCGGTTAGAATGGGCCAAATACATCTTGCATGGAAGCTCAATACTAAATTGATAAACATTATGTCCACTATCGCTTCAATGCATTTTATTATAACACATGTCTATCATGAATCCAACAAACTTTCTTATGGCCTTGCAAACATGGGAGCCTCTTTAACTACATTCAGTTATCATTCTATCACACCATGGGAAATGTTTCCTATCCAAGAAATAGATAAGTATAAAATTCCTTTCTTTTGACACTTGTAACCCTATTTCTTTTTCATTATATGACGTTGTTCTTCCTTTCCCTTGAAAAAATATTATCCAAAATTTTTTACATCTAACAGTGTAACATTACTTGGTACCATAAAATCTAAAATTCTAAATGAGGTAGTAATGAAGTATAATCCTAATATATATAATTCACCTTATAACTATAGAATGATTTATATAATAATTCTTAAATCCAATTAAATAACTTTAAACTTTAATATTCACTCTAAAACCATTATCTATGCCTAAAATATTATTTTTCAATAACTCCATTATCTCATATCTCTATTGCAGCTTCTCATTATCATAGGTATACCCATTATTTGTAAAACCCTAGTAATTCTAAACATTGACAAAAACTCAAATAAAAAAGTGAGAAACACTAATCATTATGGTATAGTTATGATGAATAATTTAAAGGATCTATAAATGATTCAATATTTTTATCAATATATAATTCCATAGAATTAAACAAGGTTTTCCATTACAAAATCTAAAGGATGATATCATATACTTAGACTTATCCTAAAATTCATTCATGGGGTTATATTTTGTAATCATTAATATCTAAATCTAATTTACATGGTTGTTGCTAAACATAATTTCATACCAACTATAACATCCTGACCATTGAATCATAGAGTAGATTCATTATTTTAATATGTTTGCTTTATGACAAAAAAATCCAATCCCTAAAGATATATTATATTAGCAGTATTGAAAAATATATTACACACATGGATGCTACAGTAAAATTTCCTACATAAAACATAGAATAGATAATATTTTTAGAACTCCATTATTCACCTAGAACACCCCATCATGTGAAATATAATACACTTCCTAGAATCATGGGAAAATAAAACACAAGAAAGGGGTAATCCAAATGCACATTAAGGATACACAATAAAGGGAAAGCTAACAAAAATTAGCAAATTCAATTATGGAAGGTAAAAAACTATAACTCAAGAATTTTAAAACATTATATTCAGCCAAATATGGAAAAAATAAAACATATAATTTTATTTAAATATTCACATTTATATTTTACTAGTCAAATAATCACATTTAATATAAGTAATTGATCTCATAAATAGAGATTGTATAATGTCAGGCATCATAACCACTACATCCAGGCCTCATGAAAAGACCATAAAAAAATATTCTATCATGGGATTTTGCCACAACACAAGTTTTTCTAATGCGACCTACTGATTCATTAAGGGGATATAGTGGGATTTTCCCATCACATACTATGTCCAATACATTCCTCATATGAAAAGGGTGTAACATAGCATAATAACGTGTTATAAAATTGGAATATGAATAGTTAATAAATTAACCATAACCCGTGAATAGAATAAAATAGAACATCCATAGTAAAACATATCATAAAACATTCAATACAATAAGTTATATTGTATCATAAAAAATCAACATCAACTAAGAAAAAAATCTGGCAAAGGATGTGGATAGAGGCGATAAGAATTGATAAGACTATTTGAGAAAAATATTCCATTTTTTAATTGAAATAATTATTGAAAAAGCCATGAACTTATAAAATATGAAATTAAAAAAGATATTTTTGAATAAATGTGTCCCATACCACTTTCAATAATTTCAAAGGAAATAACATTTTATAACATTCATGTCCATATAAATAAATCATTAAAACAATTTTGAAATCATGAAAATTAATGACAAATATTTAGAAGAATAAATACATAAAACATTTAGAATGATGTTTTAGAAAACATTTTCCATACATGAAAGCATAAAAATATTCCTTTTTAAAATATTTTTATGAAACATAGAAATGTATGTTGAATAAGTCCATGTAAATACTCACGTATATACTATCTCAGATAATATTATGATTGCAAAATTAACTCTCACCTTAAGTTTTATATACTCTTTATGTGAACAAAAATACTATATATTAGTTTTCAACTTATTATAAACTTGTAACATAATCATAATTATAATTTTGATATCATATATGAATGCTTTATGACCTTATATTACTTTTTTATTAAAGATTCTGTGTTAACATAACGTTTCGGTTAGTAAATGCTTTCTTTATCACATGTGTTTTGACTTATAATTCTTGATCGTATAACATAGATCCAAAAAACATGATTAATAAATCCTATATCTCCATAATATAAAAATAGATAATAAATAGATATATTAAATGGAATAAACTATTAATGTATATGGTAGGTCATGCAAACATATGAACATTGTTTCCATTTTCTTATCATTTTGAGTGGAAGTAAGTGAATGAAATATATGTACCTGCATATATAAATATTATAATTGTAGAATTTTTATGTCATATTTTTACACTAATTCTTATTATGTACTTTTATAACAATTCTTAGATGGTAAACAAGGAAGATGAATCTCATCACGTTGTGGAGACTGTAGGTCATATGTACGCACGAGCAACAATATCAATTATTTAATGGTAACATATTAAAAAATTGGATGGAAGATGACTTTTAGAGATATAATATCATGTTATATTTATTATTGTACATTTATATATATCATTATACAAATTTAAATAAAGTACAGTTGAAAAATAGTTTACACCCCAACGTGGAGATTATAAGCTGTATGTACGCACTCCTGGTGATATTATTATTCGTAGGATGGATGAAATGATGGATATTTATTTACCAAGATTATAATAAAATATCAGTATTTTTATGATACTAAATGTATTACTTTGTTATGGAAACAACATAGAAAGTGGATGTAGATGATGAAAATAACATTGAAATAATTGATACAACAATTACCTACTCTTCAGGTGTCTCCTGTTGATATGAACAAAAGTACTCAATAAATGTATTTATACACATAGGGTGGACTATAGTGTTACTTTAGGGAAGTTGGGAGTATATTTGGGTATGTTTTGGTCAAGGAAAATGTCTTTTGAAGATTTAATAAAAGAGAAGGAGAAGTGTCCTTTTGTAGGAGCGGTGATTGGCACTTTAGTAATGTCTGGAAATATTATATTACTACAAACTGATTTATTATTTATAATTGTTGTACTGTGATTTTGTTTTAGTTGAAGATGTTTTTGGGTGTAATTATTCTAAATAAATAGGTTTTAGACAAGATTAGGTCAAGAATTAAACCTTATCTTTTGGCTTCAACCCTTAGTTAAAGAAGTTATTTCTTACCATGTTTTCATGTATTTTTATCCTATATGGATAATATATTTTCTATAAAATGACAATATAACCTCAAGTGTATCATTAATGGAATTGTAACAATATTAACTTCATTTGGTCTTAGATTATATTTTTATGACTATTATACCATTTAATAAAACTGCGCTTGTTTTAAAAATTGATTTATTTCCATTTTGACACAATTTAGTAATTGTTTTTTATGTCATAACAACATAATTACATATACGAAAATAATTAAATCACCCCCAACATTTTAATGTAATACAAAAAAATCGGGTATGTACCGAAATTGGTAAATTATATTTATTTTAATTATTATAATATCAATTATTTCCATCATTCATTAATAAGGTAATCACTGCATTATCATTTTGTCAGAAATAGATATATTTATTTAATTTATAAGAAATAATAATTAATACAATGTTTTAGGAAATATTTTTTTATTTATAATCACTATTTTTAGTTAGAGATATTTTTTTATATAACCGCACATTAATTTTTATTTGTAAAAAGATACATGTTTATGATATATTTCTCTTTACATAAAAATAATAATTATAAGTGGTCATTAGCACACCCAAGTGGAATCCAACTACCAAATATTCTTCCTAAGGAATTATTTGGTCACCTATGACTCATAAAATAATAATAGGACATGTGTATTGGTAGTTTTATATTATTATACAATTATTTCTACCCTAATTTAACTAATTTTCCCACTAACTATGGTAAATAAAAATAATTATTGAATTTACTATTCATAATGTCCAAAAAAAAGGTACCTATTTATTAAATTTAGACCTTCTGATTCCAAATATTTAATCTCTTTTTACAAATTCAAAACCATGGAATTTCACAAAATAATTTAAAAATAATCCTCCTTGTCAAAACGATAAAATATATTTATAAAAGTACAAATCATCAAAAGATTGATACATGTTTATATCTAGTTTCATTATGAAATTTTGTCCAATGAAATACACTATATTAAATGAAAAAATGTATTCTGTTTATAATTTTAAAATATTCAACTTTATAACTTATCCTCTTAAATTATTTCAATGAAAAATGTAATTTTTAATAAAAAAGTAGTATATTTTTTCTATTCATGAAAATTTAATACTCATATGAAAAAAATCAAAAATTTTCCTAAAGTAATTATTCATATCTTGCTTCAAAATAGGAAATTTATTTTTTGAAATATAATATTGTAAAGGGTCAAAAATGTGAATTAAAATTGGTGCACCATCAAAAGGTGTCCAAACAGATTGTTTTAAAAATACATATTTTATCCAAAAGATGGAATATTTTTCTTATATCATGTATATAAGATTAATATTAATATTATATGGAATATTTGAAATTAAACTTTTGTTAATAATATTCAGAACTAATTTTTAAACATATTATTTGATATGTCGTGGTGTTTTTGAACACGGTATTGCATGTAGTGCATGCTAAGATGATGTTGTGTGTAGAACAATCTTATCCTGATGTAGCGTATAACACACACTATTTAATTTATTTAAAAATAAACATACCATGGAATCTTGTGCTATTAAATTACCCCCTCCTTTTATAAATGGAATCCTCGTTTTTTTCAATTTCGTTCAGAAACTATGGTTTTATTATTCGAAATCCCTTTATTACAATCCCACATCAGAAAAATTTTGGTGATAAAACATAAAATTTAAAATATAGAATTGGTGGTAAATTGGTTACCCAAATAAAAAATATACTTTTATTCCATGTAGGAATATATGGATATGAGAGAAAAAAATATAATGTTCATATTCTGTTAGAGAGAAAAAGATAGCATGATTAATAAAAGGTTGACAACCATAAAGGAAAAAATGTGTGATGATATAAGGGGTCCGTTGATTAATCACAAAAGAATTTAATAGGAAAACATTTGTTTTTTAAAATGAGTTTAAGAATTCATTTACATCATAGATAAATAACTTAATGAAACATACTTACCTGATATGTCGAGTATATCCTTTAACTAATTTTTAACAGAAACATGACATTATCATAAAAATTTAATAAAACAAAAAAATATTCTATTTATTATAATCATATATGTTTCCAAATATAAATATATAAAATTTAAATTATGTATACTATTGTATACTGACCAGGGTCTTCATGTAGGCCTATGGTAGTCTGTAAAGCCTTGTTGCACTTTGGTTGTGGGATGGATTCCCCCATCCATGTCCAACAGGAAGTATTGCCAGCCGACCAATGAGATATCATTTTTTATATCTATATTAATATAAAATTCTAGAAATAACCATGAGAATTTTTTATCACTAAACAATACTATCCAATGTCTAACTTATTCCATTCCAACCATAAGGATTATCCAAAATACATTGGTCTATACTCACAAGCCAAACCATTTGAGGAAGGTTACATAACTATCATGTGAATATCATCATCATGTATCCTATTAAAACATGAAAGAACCCTAAATTAAAAAATCCCTAACTATATATGATCATTATTCCATATTACTTACATAAAACATAGATTATTGGATATTCTCCCTAAATCCTAAAATGTTGTAAACTCAAAAAATGATTGAATAAACAAACCATTAATGAGTTACGAGGTAGTCAATAATATCCAATATAATTTATCTAAATCATTAATCAACATTTTTACCAAATCATTATCTCAGTATCAACAAAAATATTATTAAGTGTTATATTTTCCATAAAAAATAGTTTCCAAAAAGTGTAACTTCCAACTGTGTCTCTTTACTCAGTACCATAAAATCTCAAATCATTAATGAAATGGTACTACAATATAATCCATATATATATATCATGAATCAAATAAACATATAATTATTTATGTAATAATTCTTGAATCCAAAAACAAAATAATCGTTATCATTCCACTTCAATCTAAAAACATTAACTATGCTTCTAAATATTATTCTATAACAACTCCTTAAACTCATTCCTATTTTATAGCTTCCTGTTACGTGATATATAACGTTTAATTGTATAAAATTTCCAGATATAACCATTTACCAAAATTAAAAGAACAAAGTGAGTAATAGTAATAATAGTGATATAGTAATGAAGAATAATTTATAAAATCTCTTAATGATGCCATATTCTGCTCAATCCATAAGTCTATATGATTTACCAGGGTTGTAATTTACCAAATATAATGATTGATATCATATATATAGACTTCTCCTCAAAGTCATTCATAGTAATATGTTTTCATATCATTGTGGCTAAACATCCTTTGATATCGATAATAATATCATGACTTGATAAGCCCAAGGATGGTGCATTATTTTTCTGAATTTTCATGATTATATGAAATCAAATCCCAATGGACCGAGTAATATTGCAGCATCAAAAAATATATTACATACAAGAAATTAAAATTAAAATTTCTAACATAAACCATAACATAGATTATTCTTTTAAAAATACATTATTCCCATAGATTATGCCTATATATCAAAAATAAAACACTTCTTAGAATCCAGGGAAAATAATACATAAGAACGGGTGAGCTCATATGCTTTTTAATGATATATAATGTGGAAGAATTTATCCCAACTAAGGACAATCTTATATTAAAAGGAAAAAAATAGCATATGCATTTTAAAACATTATCTTCAATGTAATATGGAAGGAATAAATCCAATAACACTATTTAATAATTGATATAGATATTATACTAGTCTAAGGATCCCTTGTTAAACCAATACCTAATCTCATAATGTGGGAATTGATAATGTCAGACATTTTAACCACTACGTCAAGGGATCGTTCCAAGACTATACCCAAATATTCTATCAATTCATTTTTCCATGACACTAGTTTGTATAATGAAACCTATTCTTCATCTTGGGGAAATAGCAGGCCCCACTCATTACATACTATGTCTATTTTAATCCTCGTATGAAAAGGCTGAAACAAGATAGAATCATTCCAACAGAAACTGGAAAAAAGGAAGTTAATAATTTAACCATTACCCAGGAATGACATAAAAATATCATATATATAGTAAATCATATCATAAAACATTCAATAAAAATGGAATATTTTGTCATACTAAATCAAAATCCATTAAGCATAAAATCCAACTAAGGATGATGATGTAGATGAAAATAATCAATAAACCTATTTGATAGAAATATTAATTTTTTTACTTTGTAATAATTTATTAAAAATACATGAACACATAAAAAAGAAATTTAAGAAGTAATTTTGGAATCAATGTTCCTATAAAAAATTGGAATATTCGTATTGAATTCACATTTTAAAACATTCATGTCTATATAAATAAATATTTAAAACCGTTTTTAAAACATCGACGTTAATGAGAATGATTTAGCAGAATAAATATTTAAAAATTTTAAAATGATTTTTTAGTTAAATTATACCTTTCATAAAAAAGTAATAATATACCATTTGAGAATATTTTTATGAAACGTTTTTTGGATTATAAATAAATTCATGAAAATACTCGCGTATAAAAAATATCAGATAATTATGAAATTGTGAAATTAACTTTTACATTAAGTCAGATACACCTTGTATGTGTACGAAACACGGGTATATTGGTTTTGAAAATATTATTAACTAGTAACAGGATCATAATAATATTTATTAAATCATATATGTTTGGTTTATTACTTTATATTACTTTTTTATTATCAATTCCATGTTAATGTAACATTTCAGGTAATAATTGCATTCTTTATCCTTGGTGTTTTGACTTGTTATTCATGATCGTATTTGTTAAATCATGATAACATGATCTATATATCATGTATATTAATAATTTAAAAATATATAGTAGATAGATACTTGAAATGGAAGACACAGTTCATGGAGATAGTACGTCGTACGTACGCATGAACGTTGTTTCGATTTTCTTACCATATTAAGTGGATGTAAGTGAATGGAAAAAATGTATATATATATATATATTATTCCAGTAGAATCATTATGTCATATATTTCATACTTATTTTAAATATATATATATTTATAATCTTTTGTGGATGGTGAATGTGGAAGATTAATCTCATCACGTCATAGTGACGGTAAGCCATACGTTCACACGAGTAGTGATATATTTTTATTAATTGTTAAATTGTATTGAATTTGATGGAATGTTATTTTTAAAAAATTATATCATGTTATATTTGTTATTTTTTTCATTTTTATATTTCATTAAACCATTCAAAATTAAATATAGATTGAAAAAATTTACACAACTATGTGGAGACAGTAAGCCATACATACGCACACATGGATATATTATTATTCATAGGATGGATAAAATGATGAATAATTTTGTACCATGATTATAATTACATAATAGTATAGGTGTGATAGTTTATTTATTACTTTGGTATAGAAACAAAATATAAAGATGGCGTATAAGAAGAAAAGAACTTTGAATGAAGGGACAATACAATTCCCTCTTCTTTGGGTGTCTACTTTTTTTATTCACAAAAAAGACTCCTTATGCTGCCTTTATTTCAAATGGGAGGCCTCTAGAATGAAGTGATGGATGATTTTCATAATTATGGGAAGGGTTTTATGTACCATAGGTCCTCGGATGTGTGAATAAAAGAGAAGGATAAGTGCCATTTTAAATGAGAGGTGAAGGAAACATTACAAATACCTTGAATCTTAATTTACTATAAATTTATTTTTCATGTATCATGGCTATAATGTTATTTATTTAGAGTATAAAATGAATATGGGTCTAAATAATTTTAACAAATAAGATTTTAGTGAAGTTTATGTTAGGCATTTATCCTTATTTTTTGGCTTTAACCCTTTGTAAAATAAGCTAACTCTTACCATGACTCCTGTTATTTTGATAATATATGGTTAATATAGTTACAATAAAATTCCAACCTAACCACTAGTGGATCACTAATTAAATTTTTTACAATATCTAAGTAATTTTTCCTAATATTATAATTTTATGACAGTTATATAATTTAATAAAATTGTGATTGTTTTAAATAGTCATTTATGTCTATTTTGACAGTATTTAGTAATAGATTTTTTTCAATGTCATGAAAACATGTTTCCATAAAAAAAAAAAATTTAATCATCCATAAATTTTTAATAAAATTTAAATATTTTTTGGATGACCTCAAAAAGCTCAAATTACATATATTTTAATAATTATAATATCATTTATTTCAATCATTCATTAATGAGGTAATCACTACTTCATCATCGTGTCAAAAATAAATTTATTTAGTTAATTTATAATAATTTTAAATGAAATAACATGATATAAGAAATCATTTTACCTTAATAATGACTATTTATAGACAAATATATCTATTATATAACCCCATATTAATTTTTTTTGTAAAACGATACTTGTTAATGTTATATTTGACTTTAATTTATATTAATTATTAAAGCATGTCATTATCACACCCAAGGGGCACTCAAAAGAAATCTAATCCACCTAAGGATAATTTTGTCTCCTATGACTATTCCAACAATACTAGGACCTGTTTTAGATTAGTTTTATGTTATTATAATACTATTTTTACCATTTATTCCTAATTTACATTCTAACAGTTGTAAATTGAAATAATTTTTTAAGTTACAATTCATAATGTCCAAAAATAAAAGGTACCTATTTACTAAATTTGGAAAATATGATTCCAAATATGGAATCCATTTCAAAAAATTAAAAAAAATGTTATTTTAGTAATTAATTTAAAATTAATCCATGTTTTCAAAATGATAAAACAAGATTTTAAAAGTAAAAACTATAAAAAGACAGATACATGTTTAAATAAAATTTCAATGTGAAATTACTTCCAATGAATAAAATTATATTAAACTATAAAATTATATTCAATTTTAACATTAAAAATATTATAAAATATAATTTATCCACAAAAATTATTTTAATGAAGAATAATGTTTTTAATTAACATTTATTATATTTATACTATTCTTCATAATTTAAAACATATCAAAAAAATATCAAAATTTTCTCCAAATTAAATTTTCATATCACTATTCTAAATAAGAGAACAATTTTATTAAATGTAATATAGTAATGGGTCAAAATATTGATTAAAAATCAGTGTTCCATCAAAAGGTGACAAAACATCTTTTTAAAAATACTTAATTTATCTGAAATATGGAATATTTTTCAATATCATGTATGTATGATGAATTTTATTATTATATGGAATATATAAAATTCACAATGTGGTTAATACTATTCATAACCTTTTTTAAAGATAAAATTTGATAGGTCGTGGTGTGCTCGAACTCAGTGTTGTGAGTTTCACAAGATATGGCCATGTGGTGTGTATCACATGTTTATCTTATTCTAACATACAACACATGTTATTTAATCTATTTTAAAGTAAATATAACATTTAATATTTGGGTGTTACCTTCTCCCCTCCTTTAATAAATTTTTACTTCAAAATTCTCCAATCTGGGTTTGGTAACTAATTTTTTGTTATACAAAATAACGTTATTTCAATCCCACATCGAAAATATTGGTCGATATAACATCCACTTTAAAATAATGAAAGGGAAGTAGGAATGTTACTTGATAAAATATATAATATGATTTCATGTACGAAAATATGTATATGGATGAAAAAAATTAACGATCATGTTCTGATGGAGAGCGATAGAGAACAAGATTTGGGAAAGGTTATCAACCATAATGTTATAAATCAATGATAATCTAACTGGTCATTTTATTAATCACAAAATAATATAATATGAGATTTTCTAAACTATAATTTAAGAATTAACATACATTGTAGAATAGGAACCTAATCAAACATACATACATTATATTTATAGTGTGTACTTTTAACTAAATCCTTCCACAAACTCATCTTTATTATCAAAATATAATAAAACACAAAAAATATTCTATTTATCTTATTATTAGAAGGATTAAAATATAAAACTATACCATTTAAATAAACTAAACTATGATAAACTGACCATCTACTCAATGTAGTCCAATTCTAGAAGATAATTCCTTGTATCACTTCTGTAGAGAATTTGATTCCCTTAACCTTGTCCGATGCGACAGGTATTTTCCCAACCTGTATGTTGTCCATTTATAAAACTGTATTCACAAAACATTGTAGAAATAACCTTAAGTATTTTTTTATCATTAAATAATACAATCAAGTGTACAAATTAATCTATTCCAAACTTTAGGATTGTTCAAAATACTTCTATCCAAACTCACGAAAACATAAATTATAAGGAATGCCACATAATAAACATTTGAGTACCATCATCATGTATTCTCTTAATAAATTGAAATAACCTGAATTACGATAAAACCCAATTTGAATATGCTCATGCTTCTTTATTACTTACATAAAACATAAGATATTGGATATTCTTCTTTAATACAAAAATATTGTAATCTTCAGTAATGATGGAATCACAAAATGATTAAAAATATCCAAGGTAGTCAATAATATCTAATATATATCATCCTAATAAATCATCTCTTTATTCCCAAATAATACTATTAGTATCAGAATGTATTAAGGGATATCATTCCCTTAGTCAAATATATTCTATAAAAGTTTAACTTACAATTGTTCCACTTGACTTGGAACCATGAAATATCCAATCCTTAATCAAACAATAGAACAGTACAATAATTATATATCTTACTAACATATAACCATATAATTATTTATGTAATAATTATTGAATCCAAAAAACAAAATAACATTAATCATTCTACTTGGCTCTAAAACCATTAACTAATCATTAAAATATTACTCCTTAATAACTCCTTTATCTCATTTCCATTTTGTGAATTTTGATTATAAGATTTATAACGATTACATGTTTAACCTTGATGATTTTAATAATTGACCAAAACACAATGAAAAAAGTGATAAACACTAATCATAATTATATAGTCATGAATAATAATTTTTGGACCTCAATATGATTCTATCTTAATCTCAATCTATAAGTCCATAGGATTAACAAAGGTTATCAATTACCAAATACAAAAGATGATATCCTATTATTAGGATTATCCTCAAATCCCTTCATAGGATTAGGTTTTGCAATCATTTCTTTCTAAATCTAATTTCCAAGTCTGTTGAAAAACATCATTTTATTACAACTGTATCATCCTGACCCAAGAAGCTCAAAGTTGCCACATTTTTTAATACATTTTCATGATTACAAAAAATCCAATCCCGAAGGACTGATGAGTTTAGAAGTATTGGAAAATTTATTTTATATAGAAATATTACATTAAAATTTCTAACATAATACATAGAATATATAATCCTTTGATATTTCCATTATTCCCCTAACTTAACCCAGCATATAAAATATAGAACACTTCATGGAATCTAGGTAAAATAAAACATAACAATGGGGGGAGATTAGATGCTCGTTAAGGATAAACAATATAGTAGAATATATCACAAATTAGAATAAGAATTCAATTAATGGTACCAAAATAATCCACAAGCTTGTTAAACCATTATATTAATAAAAATATGGAAAGAATAAACCAAATTATTACATTTAAATAATCACATGGATATTCTACTCGTCAAATAATAAGATGTAAAATCAATAACTAATCTCAAAATGAGGGAATTCATAATATCATATATCATTTCCACTGTGTCAGTGACTCATACAATGACTATACAAAAATATTCTATAAAGGCCTCATGTTGAGACCTTTGTTTGTGTCGCGTACCTACTGATACATCGGAAAATATAGTGGGCCCCACCCACCACGTACTTTGTCCAATGCATTCCTCATATTAAAATATTGAAACATAAGATAATCATTCATACTAAAACTGGCATACGAAAAGTTTATAGTTTAATGATTACCCCCAAATGGTGAAATAATTGCACATCCTTAATAACAAATATCATTAAAGATTCAATACAATATGTAATATTTTATAATTAAAAATGAACCTCAATATAGCCTAAAATCCAATAAAGGATGTTGACATAGATGAAAATAATCGTTAAAACATTTTGAGAGAAATTTTATTATTTTACATTTAAATAATTTATGAAAAATACAAGAACATATAGAGGAATATATTTAAAAAGTTATTTTGTAATGAAACTATCTCATACTACTTGGAAATTTCAGAAAAGAATTAAAATTTTAAAACCTTAATGACCATATAAGTAAATATTTAAAACCATTTTAAAAAAATGGAAATTAATGAGAATGATTTAGATGAATAAATATTAAAAACTTTTAAAATGGTGTTTTAGATAAATTGTACCTTACATAAATCCTTAAAAAGATTCATTTTATGAATATTTCTATGAATCATGGTCATCAATGTAAAATAATTCCAAGTAAATAATCATGTATAAAAAATCTTAGATAATAACGAGATTGCAAAAATAAACCTTACCTTAAGCCTGATACTCTCTGTATGTGTCTGTGTCACTTTTATAATGGTTTTGAACATATTAATAACATGTATCTGAATCATAGTTATATTTAGGATATCGTATTTTTTTGTTATTAAATTTATATTAATCAATTATTAACAACTCCATGTTAATGCAACTTTTTGGGGAATAATCCCTCTATTTACCGCTTCTTTCTTGACATGTTATTCATGATTTTATTACTCCGATCATGATAAAGTTACTTTTATATCGTATATATTCATAATATACAAATAATACATACATATACATATATATATATATATATATGTGTGAGTGCCTGTGTGTGAAATTAAATACATTGTTCATGGAGATGGTAGGCCACACGTATTCATGAACGACATTTCCATTTTATTGTCATATTGAGTGGAAGTAAGTGAATAACATATATGTATATATATATATTATTCCATAAGAATTACTATATCATATATTTCGTACTTTTTTTAATATATATTTTTATAATCATGTATGGATGGTGAATTTGGAAGATTAATCTCATCTTTTCATGGAGATGGGAAGACATACGTATGCCTAACCTACAATATCATTTTCATAATGGTTAAATTGTATGGAATTGGATAGAATATGAATTGTATTGAAATAATACCATGTTAAATTTATAATTTAATTTATTTATTTTCATCATTATACCCCTTTGAATAATTTATATATGATAAATAGTTTACACCACAGCTTGGAGACAGTAAACAGTTAGTACGCACGCATGGTGATATTATAATACATAAGATAGATAAAAGGATAAGTGTACCTTTACCATGATTACAATAAAATATATTTATATTATTTATATTTTATTTATTACATTGGTATTGAAAAAACATATAAAGAATAAGTATAACAATAAAATAACATTTGAAGAAGGGATAAAATGATTACCTCTTCTTCGGGTGTGTCCTTTTGATTTGTACAAAAGAACTACTTATGTTGGTTTTTTGCAAAAAATGTTGTTAAAAGGATGATGTGGAGAAATTTGGGAGGATAGTTTATTAGGGATTGGATGAGGAAAATGGATTTGGATGTTTGAATATAATATAAGTAGAAGATCACTTTTATATTAGAGGTGAGGGGTTGTTTAGGAACGTCTTGAAATACAAATCTATTGTAATTTTTTTCTATTTATAATGACTCCAATGGGATTTATTTCAAGGATATGGGAATTAGGGGTCCAAATCCTCATAACCAATAGGTTTTATAAATGTTTAGGTCATCAATGTATCCTTATCATTTGGATTTAACTCATAGTAAAATAATTTTACTCTTACCATGTATTATTGTAATTACATTATATTGGATTTGATGGAGACATTAACTTTCCTTGTACAAGGATGGAATTACACATGATTCAATATATAGTTCATACCATGAGCCAGTTGAACAAGTACTTTCACGATGTTTTGAGATCTCTTTTCTATTATTTTTGGAATATCATTTTTGAAATCATCACATTGCTTATCACATTTATATTGGCACATTTTCTTCTATTTCCCACCATGAACAAATAAAAGAAAAGAGAAATTATGGGTCATTAATACAAAGATAATAATCATATAAAGGAAAATTTAATCATAGTAGGATAAAATCTTAATTCGAATGTGTATCCTAACATGTGGTTCCCTAGGTTTGAATCGAGGTTATCCATTATATGACTCCTAACATATATTTTAGGAGGAATTTTTTTATTCCCTTAATAATTGTTTTAATGACCTTATGAATTTACTAAATCATATCCCCTGGGAGTGTGAAACCAAATGTGTAGTGTGACACATTATTGTTTTCTATGTAACCCTAAGTCAGGCCGAAAACACCTTGTCCGTGTTTTTACTCCTGGGTACATCTTTGCTAGAATCACGTCAACTTTTAGTATCTATACAAGGATATATTTTCATGATCATCCAATTACTCAATGATTGATAAAATTTAGGGATTTTTGTCATACATAGTTTGGTCCCCAAGGTTCTTACTAAATTAATTTATTCTCAGTCTCAATAGATTACTAAAAATTTCTTCTAATACAAACGATAGTGGATCTATCCTTTTAACCATATCATTTCATGATTTTAGGAAAAATTAAACATCAAATTATATGTCAAGGATTGTAATTTCTAGCATCTTATAAAACAAGTTACATAAAAATGAAAACATGGGACTGAATAAATATATTCATTATTTATTATCCATTATGAGATTCTAACATCTTTTTATCCCTTACATCTACACTGGATAACCAAGGGATAAATTGAAAAAATGTATTACCTAAAAATCCCATTAAGGGAATAAACATTAATATAAAGCACAAAACACGAGTTAGAAGGAATGAAATAATGATTTAAATGATATGAAACAAGACTAAACATAAGGAATAATAAAATGGGATCATATAATCATGGATTCATATAAATTTGGTAGAAACCTAAAACATGACTTTATTATGAGTCATGGATCATTGCACATAAAAGATCATGACTCAATGATCATTTCACATAGATGAGAAAAAGTCAGGGAAAACCACCATGATCGTTGTACATAATGTATCATTAGACTAATAATCTACTGATGATTTAGAAAGATATCTGGATGAACAAATCATAACATGATCTTGAATATATTTTCATAGAAAATTGTCATACATAAGTAATCCAATATAAACATCTGAATCACCCATGGAAAGAAATGTGTATCATTAACATGTTTTAAGGAATAACAAATTCATATATCCAAAACATGTCCAAGGTGAATAGATTTAGAACATAAAATTAAGTTAATATAGAAAAATAGTAAAATATTATGTTAAAAGGGGTCCAACTGAAGTGAAATCATTTTAAAACCCTTTTTATGAATCTTTAAAATTAAAAATGTTTAGTGTGGTTTAAGGAAAATTTAAAAGAAAATTTAAAAAAGAAAATGGAATACTATTTTTCATAAAACCATGTTTGAACCCATAAAATTTTAATTATAAAATGTGTGATTTATTAAAAATAATTATACATTAAACATAATATATATTTCACTTGAAATTGATTAGAAATTTGGGATGTTCCCTTAAGTCAGACATGTGTATCGAGAAGAATTGTGTATTCGTCCTTTTAAAGACATGTATATCACAATAAATTAATTATTAATGGATATTTATAAATGATTTTGTAAGATATAATTATTATTTTGAATATTTACATAAAAGTAAAAGATAATTTCATTTGGGTGAAAATATTGAATGATTAACCTAGAGGAATAATGGAGGTTTGGGTAGATTTCCTTACCGTATACCCGACCTGATTCTACATTTGATATTAATGTCATGAATAATAAAATTATATTAGTTAATTAATATTTACAGAACAATTTATACATTTATTTTTTATTATAACTTTATTTTTTTCATTTATGAGATTTTTTATGGGTTTAGAGACTCAATTTCTTCTTTTATAAACACTGATTTCCATTGTTTTCAAGATTAGTTTGGTGGTATAAGTGTATAGAAAATATAGAATTATGAGGTTAGTTGTATAGAACATAACATATATGTTATTAATGAAAATATATAATATTAAAATACCATTTCCTTATAGAAGTGAGGATTATTCATTAGATAAATCATGAATGACATTTGTTTATATTAATTGAGTGTTTAAGGATCACAACAAAATCATATTATTTTATAAATTAATATCATGATTAAAAATGATTCCAAAATGTTAAGAAAGATATAATACATATATAATAATTTGTTTCAACCATAAAAATGTTTTAATGACTGACTTAATAGAAATAATTGAATAATGATATCACATAATCCACTAAGGTGGTAAATCAGCACCTTAAAGATGATGTTTTCATTCTAAAAGTAAAAGCAAGAGGTGGGGTTCCTTGATTATAAATTATTACATAATCATGACTAAATTATATTATATGTAACTTACTGGAGTTTTTATTCTAGTTGGATTAGATGATGTGATTATAGGAAATGAAAATAAAGGAACATGAAAAGGAATAAAAAAACATAAGAGGGTTTTACCTGTTAATTCTTTCTTCTTGAGAACCCACATCATGGATTTGTTTTGGTTGTCTGTTAATGAAAAAATCTACTAGATTTTAGGGATAGGTTTGGGAAGAGTATTTTAAGGACACGGAAAAGGCTCAAGTCATGAGATATGTTGGGACAGGAGGTGGTGAGGGGGAATTTATATTAGAGAGAGTGGTGTTTTTTCATCATTTATTTCATTAGTTTATTATTTTTCTCTAAAATATAAACACTTTGGGTTTATGAGACTCAATATGGAATCTAGATCATGTGAGTTTGAAACAATTGTTCTTATATCACCCATGACTCAATTAATATTTTATTTAACTTATATTATATTTATACCGTAAATTACGAAAGTTACTATTCACTATAAAATTTATGTTTTTCCGAAAAAAATCCCAAAAATTCACCACAAACATATATTGATGATTAAAATACAAAAATGAGCACCATTTTCTGAAAAAAAAAATTAATTATGAGACAGTTAATTTTTAATTGAAATCGTAATTTACATGAAAAATATTGATTTTAAAATTATACTTGATTTTATATCACTTTAAAAAAATTAACAATGGCCCCATAATATAATATAATGATCGTAATAAATAAAAATATTAAATCATGAATACATTTTATAATAAAATATTTTTTAAAAATTTATAAATTGATGAAAAATTAGTCATTAAATATTTATAACTTAAAAAAATGCCAGCACTAAAATTAATAAATTGAAAATATTTATTAACTTATACTATGATATAATTTTATAATATTGTCTCTTATAAGATGCATAATTGTTTTTATACTTTAATTGTTGAATTTACTATTCAATTGGTTATTTTACTATTTAGAAGGGTCCAATTAATACTTGAATGGTCAATTTACTATTTCATTGTTATAGGTCCTTTAACTTCAAGAAATGCTACTTATTTCAATAATTAATCATTCATATATATATTATTGTGTTATATTATGTTTTTAGACCATCTGAAATAATTATTATATTGTAATTTTTATAGATACAACTTTGGGTCATTACAAGTCATCTTTAGGGAAACCTCTAAAGTCAAATCACACCAAAATACCTAACAAGTTCAAAGTCATAAATATGAAAACTACTTTTTTTTGTGTGAAGATGCATGCCATTGTCAAATTTTCCATTAACATGCTATAAGAGCATGTTTAACAAAAAGTGAAATATGGCCTTTTTTATAATTTTACAAAAAAAATTCCCTTCGAGGTCACATAGAACCCCAAATGATTTCATGGAAATTTTTAGAATCTAGAATTTATTATGTTACCTTATTTAGAGATTCTCACATATTTTGAAATTTTTGAGAAAAGTGCCAATTCACTAGAAAAATTTCAATGTTATAAAATTACCACCAATCTTATTAGTTTTTTTAAAACATTCTATGCTAGTGAATTGATTTCATTGGAAATTTTCTATGTATTTTGGAATGTATTACATTACTTTGGTAGTTTATTCTGTTTCCAAATGGGTGGATTAAAATTATTAAAAAAGTGGTGATTTTAATGTTCTGTTTGTTTCATTCAGAATTTATATCTTTTATAGTCTTAGATACCCAAGAGCCATCCTCAATGATTAATGTACCCAATTTTATAATAATATCATGTACAATTTAATGAAATTACGTTAATTTTATTATATGATATTATCTCCACAACACCCACAAATCAAATTAGAAACAAAAAGTATTAAAAATGGAGATAAAATGGATTTGGGAGTGAACTATTAAATCAAATTGAGAATATTGGATCCAAATAATGGGATAAACCTTATATAATTATAAGATAACCTAAAAAACCCCCATTAGGAAGACTGGTTTTTAATGGAAAAATTTATAATGTCCGCATGGAGAAAGAATATAATGCATGCTGGATTGTAAGAAAAGTTGATTTGGTTATGGAAAGGGTCGTAAAGTAGAGAAAAAAAATATTAAAAAATTATTGGAATGAAAAATAAATTCTTTTTAAAGTTATATAATTAACAAATGTTGGACTAGAGTATATCATGATAAGATCATTTAGTGGAAGGAATCTCTTCTAAGGAACTGATTACTATAATACATCTCAAGACCCTTGTAGAATCAAGGTTATATTCATTCTAGATAATATTTCATATTTATAATCACTCAGGTAAATCCCTTGTTTCTATGTTGATTGTAAAAGGATAAAAGAATTTAATGTTAATGGGAACAATATAACAATATATTATGAAACATTATTCCATGAACTAGTAGAATAGGTCCCAATCTTCCCATCTATTTTTTCGATGAATACCCATCCTGTTTTACCTCTTCTAACTACTTGATTGATTACCATGATTCCATTTTAACTAATTTTTAATTATTAATACCCTATAATAAATTTAGAACGCTATATATGTTATGTGTTGGGTATGGAACCTTTTTATTTTAGGTTTTTTCTAAAATGTATTTTTAATTTTTTGAAACCTATAGATCATAATTTGAATAAATTTTCAAACCATAAATCTATGAAAAGAATGATAAGAAAATAATATCCCATTACATACCTTTGATAACTGATGAAATGAACTAATATTCAAATTCATTTTGATGTAATTTCAAGAAAACTCCTATAATTTTGTCAGTCTCACACCATGAAATCATTTATTTTGTTTTGATCAATTTTTTTTAGAGGATTAAAAACCTATTTTTGTTTCTTATTTAAAACTCCTTCTTTCATGAGAGAACCAAAATATGCTTTAATAAATAGAACTTATGAAACAATCTAGTCAAAACCATTGATCATTCAACGATTTATTATATAAATTATTTAGTAATTATTTTGATTTCAAATACCCTTTTTTAAATTAATTTTAACATATATACTACCACGAAATTTAACCATTACATCACTAAAAAATTTGAATGAATATTTTAAGAATCCAAATTACAAGAAAAAATAACTTATATACCATTATATAAAAATAAATGTGTGGTTTTAGATTAATTTAATTTTAAAAGAATGTATAATGTGAACATTAACAAGTGGTTTGGAAAAATATAATTAAACTAAATAGTAGAAGTTTGGTAATAATTTATTCATGATTTTTTAAAAATATCATACATAGAAAGATGAGAATATTCCATGTAAATTGTCCAAAGTTAGGTACGGAAGTCCACTACAATTTGAAGCAAAATGTACCCATATTACTATATAATATGAGAAAGAATTATGTAATAGAAATATAGTAATACGATATTAATTTAAGTTGAATCAATGAAACTATATGGGGAAAAGGGTAAGATGTATATCATTGAAACTAATATAGATTATACTGGACTAACCAAGAAGCTGGTGAGGGGTTTGGAGTATTATTAAAGAAGGAATCTAATGGCATTTTCTATTTGGAGGATATCTTTAGAATAAAGTTTTTCACTATTAAATAAATGATGTTATAATGAAACTAAATGTAAGGAAAAGAGAAGGGTAATTTTTTCTACTATTGAAAATTTTGAAGAAATATACTCTATATCAAAAATCTAGGACATAAAGCTAAATCATTTGAATAGGAAGAGAATTTAGGAATCCAGTCCTTAAAAAAATAAAAAAAAATTATAATTCTTAAATGTATATCTCAAACTCCCAATCCTACCTTATAATTTTATCATTATAATCCACTAACATAAATCCTCAACATAACCCTAAAATCTATCACGATATGTATAATTACTTGACTCTCTAGGTGGAGATGTTAAAATTTATCTACTCTATAGTGCCCCTGGAATGATATTTGGATTATATAACATTCATTGAAATTCATACGTGAATTTTGATTGAAATATTTCAAAAAATGTAGGTATAATTATGGTTGAGATGATAAATTAAATGTAAATTTATGTAATGATAAAAATGGTATTAAAAAAATTAATTTTTCATGATATCTTGTGGATTATGGTGTAAAAAGTTTTACTCACATTGTATAGTGTTTTAATTTTTCTTTAGTAATATTTTTTTGTGATCACATGGCTTGGTGTGATAGGATTATGTGTATGGGAATTAATAGATACCATTCGTTCATTAATTTTAATATTAATTTGAATGATTTATATCCAACCATGTTATAATTTAAAATATAATTTTATATATATATTTATTATATGAGTATATTTTTGACAATTTAAAGAGCGTTTTAAAACATTATTTTAAATTATTATATTAAAATTCAGTATTTGTAGGATAATATCTACACATATCATTGTGTATTTTTGAATTATTACAGGAAGTTATGAGGTGACTTTGAAGGATCATAATTGATCTTAATAAGTGTAAAATTATTCTAGAAGTATTGGGATGGATTCAGAAAATATGGATTAGGGGAATGCATTACGATGGCTTTATAAGAACTTTTTTAATCCACATAGGATAATTATCTTACAGATGAGAAATTTTAGAAGGGTGAAATATATTTTTTTCTACCAAATGTTATATATGTTTATCAAAATTTTCCAATGGCATAATTTATACATATATGACATTTGGACCCATGTAGAATATTCTATCTACAAATAGAATAATTATCCTACATGTAATTCTTTTTCAAGTGTGTCATATTTTCTAACTAAATGTATTAAATTTATAAAATATCGTATTGAAATTCATACAAATGTAGTAGAATTATACTATGTGAATGAAATTTTTCCATGGATAGTTGGATTATACATGTTTGATATTTTAATTTGAAAAATCGTTTGAAGGATGTTCACAATAAGACTATAAGGGAATGTATTATGCTTCTTATTAAAGACCGGGGTGCCACTTTAGCTTGCATTCAAACAATCAGAGAAACCCCAGTGGATCATAACATTAAAAATATTTCCATCAATGAAAATGAAAGAATGATATGTATTTTTTTGATGAAAGGGTTGCATGGACATTTGAATCCATGAGGAAGAAGTAAAATTAATAAAATAAAAAGTCAATGATATTGGAGGATTGAATATGGATGAGGGAGACGAAAACTGACGATCTATATGTATTATAGAAGGACGAATATTAAGATAGATGGGTATGAGTTCACAATTTGGTGTTGAAGACTGATGTTATATATTGTTTTTTATTTTATGTTTTCCTTAACTTTGTAATTATTCCATAGTCTCATTTCATATTTACTACCCTTTTATTAAACAGGTAATTCTCGAGTGATTGGGGAAGGGTGGTTCTCCTTTTAATACATGATTCCTCAAAATCCAATGAATAAAATTTGTTGTTTATTATTAATTGGATTCAATATTCAGTAGCATTTTTTAACTTCTGATATGATTTTGTTTTATTTAATAATATTCATGATTGTATCCCCTAGTTAACAATCTACAATCTACTCATATTCGTTTAGGTTCTATATATAATGGAATAATAAATGGATGAATGGTGATGTTCTTAGTGATTTTTAACACACATAGAAGGGGAAGTGGATAAAAATAGATTAAGTAAGAAGAGAAATAACTAATTAATTATTTACTACATCAACTAGTAATGATTCAATGTAACATGTTCACATATATTTAAGAGGGTATTTGAAGATGAGATTTTAGATAATGATGTTCTCACACAAACTATTTAGCTAAGACTGAGTGTAGAAACAATTGTGAATTCTCTCATTTATATTTCAATAAAAATAGGAGTTGAAAAAATTAATGAATAGGATATAATTGTAATTATAATACAATAATATACTCAATCACCATTCTCATAATATTAGTTTCTATATATCTCCATAATTTTATTTTTAAATCCCACGTCAAATCCAAACACCCCCTTTATATAAACCTAAAAAATGTAAAAACATATTTTTTTCACTTTTATATGGAGACATATATATGTTTACAACTACTATTAATTTTTACCTAGTAATCATTATATTTTTAAGACGCTACATGAAAAATTGTTCTTGCATCATGAGGTCTAGTTGATTTCATTTATTTTCCCCTAGGATTATATCCTCAATCATCCCATACTTGGTGATTCCCATGATGGGTAGTTATCCTTAAACAATTAAACATATTGTTTATCCATTATAAGGTTATCTAGGGGAAAGTAATGTTGTATTTCATTTTTTTCTCCCAGCCCTCAATGATTTTACCATGGATATTGAGCTTAACGATGAGGCCATTATCTCCATTTATAATGTATCACCCCACTGGTAAATGTGCATTGATGGTGCCTCTCAATGTATAACTAAGAAGGGGATGAAAAAAATATAAAACAAATATGGATAGACTTGTATTTTTCCTTATCACTCCCTTAAAGTCCATCATGCCATTCCAAATTCTATTTTTGGAAGGGGTACCAACAATGCGGTGGAATACTAATCCAAAATTACTGGTCCTGATAATCAGAGTCCCAGGATTGTATATGAAAGGTTACTCTAAGCTGTCCATTATGTAAATGGTTGGTGACTATGCCATTTATAGTAATATTTTCACCCCCTTTATTGTTAATACCAGTAAGTTAGTGGATATATTTTCTTTATAGGAAATGGTATCCCATATATCTTGTCCTTAGAATGATTGGGATGAAAACCTGGAAAATTTGTCCACATCCTTTATTTACCCATAAAAAGATGACATGATCATCCCTGTGGTATATCTAATAATTATCTCCCCAACCCTTAATTTCAAGGATTGATAGTTGAATAAATTCATTTCCATGTTTTCTATAAAGGTGCCCTCTTTTTTCCCTATTATTGAGGACGCAACTAATTTTAAGATTACCTTGGATGAGTACGTCCAACAATGAATTATACCCTCAAAACATTCCATGAATGAATAAATCCATAGGTGGGTAGTAGATTTCACCATGTGATAACCTAAACTCCAGGAAGGTTCTCTAAAAGTACATATTCTATGGAATCAATCTCCATTACATAATGGTAATATAAATTCCATAGTTTGTGTGGATGTTCATGCTAGGGAATATGGATCCAATTATAAAATATTGAATAGATCCTATTAGATATTAATGGTGGTCTTATTTTATACCACCCTGGTTCATGATAGACTGAAATTCACCAAGAAGTGTCACATTTTTTAGGTTTATTTAAAACTTCTAATATTATCCTCTAGAGATAATCCACACCACAAAGTACTCTAAGCCCTGCAATTTATAAGGAATAAATATCATGTGTTACTACTGATCAATATTAATGTGATAGTTTATATTTATTCATATTAAAACTATATTTTTCTCAAAATGGGATGAAACTTCTCCATTGAAAATGTACACAATCATGATCATGAATGAGTTTGTCAAATATAACATCATTCATTAGCTTAATGTCCCTTACACTATTCTTACATGTAATGAAACCAATTTCCAAGACTACAAGTCAAGGAACTTTGGTTTCAAGTATTACATGTAGTCTGACAATATTTCTTGCTATTATACATTAGTGAATGGACTGATCTAGTCATTCAACAATGTACTATATAAAATTCAATAAAATATGGTATATTATAACAATAATAAAATGATTGAAAATATATTCAATGTGTTATAGGAATACTAAACTATATCTGGAACTCCCACCAATGTAACCCCATACTCTTTAGTATCTGAAATTGAATAAATTTTACCCATTGAGGTCTAGCTAAGATCAATCAAGAAAACCATCTACAGCCTCTTTAAACAGGATGAGAGGTCCTAATTTTTCAACATTAATTTAAATCCCATGATGAAAAGAATCTATAGGTGACGTAAAATATTGAGTTCAAAGAGAATCGAGTGTTCTGAGAGTTTAATAATAGTGTTCATCTTTACTTATTACTCAAATGTGATTTTGTTCTAGAATTTAGAATACTAATAGTACACAAAATAACACTAAATATAGAGAAAAATTTGGAATACCCATTATACATAAGCAAGGTTTACTCTAATAATGCAAACTCATTGATCACTAGGGACAGTGATCACTTTACACTTCCCATCAATGAAAGGTTTCTTATGAAGTACCATTGGTAGTCAACCCCAGTCCTCATTATTTCTAGTTTTAATAATTAAAAAGATAAAGTATATATTTCACAACAACATCAAAATAAACTATGAATCACATCATCCTTGGACACAAAATTTTAAATTTCATTGTCTATATCCTCACCATATGATTTTAAACTACACTGTATCATTATATTTATATGATGTTAAAATGATCTGGATTTTTATCAAATTAAAATGTTAAATTGTTGGGTATAATTCATTTCCACATGGTGTTAAACTACAGTAGCTAATGTCAAATATATATGAATTTGAACATAATAATTAATGTATTTTTTCACTATTCTTGTACTTGAGAATTTCATCAGCGTACTCACCCTATATGAAACATATTTTCTATTAGAGTTGATAACCAATCACATCACCATAAATAACTATGGTTGGATTGATTCCAATATCACATAATATATTGTAATCGTCTGAATCATTATTATTACTCCCAACTATAAATTTATTATTTAACCAATCATTTATTGTCTCCGTGTTCCCATGTTAGGGATACCCTTGACCACCTAGAATAGTGTCTTGGATATTATACAAATAGGTGGTATAATTTGTATGACCTTAAACTTTAATCTTGTCTTATTTAATATATATGATCTTAAACTATACGACCTCATACATTATATTTGTCCCTCTAAGTTTAATTATATTTTAATTATCATTCCCTTTGTGGTGTTTGCAATCATGTTAATCTAGAAATCACACTGAACCATAATACTTATACTTATGTTTATACGATGAATTATCATTCTTAAATCATAATGGCGTATCCATAGAGTGATTGAGCTCTCATTGATCATATTTTTTTCGTCACCAACCCACTTTGTATCATTAATGTTTTAATCACTATACCATATCATTTTCATGATGTAATTACCTTGGTATATGTTGATGTTAGGGGTTCCTCCTTTAATTTCACCTCCCATCTAGGGGATATATCTTTTGGAAAAAATCCTAGATAATATCCTGATGTAACCATGATTTTCAAACAGTCCCCCAATGATCACCAACATTCTATTTTCTCTCATTTATAGTGGTGTGGTAATAGAAGCCCATTTAAAGCATGGTTAGTAATCATCCTTATCGTATCAGTAAAATCACTACACAATTAAAGGTATTCATATAATAATTTACAATTACCTTAATCCCACATTAATAAAGTGATGATTTAACACCCTTTGTAATACCTCTTCAAGGATTCTTACATGGTGGAAAAATGAATCATCCTTTTGTAATCATAGCCAGTAGGTTACCCCAATCTTCAAGGGTCTTATTATAGAGGTCAACATAATACTACAACATCAAACTATACATATCTATTAAGAGATCTCATGTAAAATGGTTTCTAATCTCTTTCACCATATTGTTCATACCAAGTATCACACATGTAGTCTTAGTGGTTTGGTTTGGTTGTTTTGTTAACATGATTGATAAATATAATAATTATATTTGTGATATTAAATTATCTTAACAATAATAAATTAAATTTCGAATCACTCATTATTAATATATCCTTGATTTTAAATTATGTAGAAAACATCCTTTCTATATGATACTAAAATACATAGTTTTTTCATCATATTATGATATTAAACTGGGTTTTCAAAGTCCATACCATATGAAATTAATTTCATTGAACTTTACATTAACAGGAATTAAAACTACCGGATTCCTTGGTCCTCACCTGATTATACTATATTTTGATGTCACCCTAGTCTCCATCCATGACCCTATTTTAGATTTGGTCCCTAATCACACCTCCCCTATGCACAAAAAGTGGAATGATTCATATATCATAGGATTTGTAATGAAGATATAATTTTTATGTCCTAGAACTTGTTCCACTTCATAAAATTATTTCAATCCAGCTTCTTCTTCCCAGTATTCATGTGATGTACCAATAAATTTTCATGCACACAATCTAAATCAATGTTTAGTAATTTTTTCATAAGAAATATTCCTTTAAAATAACTATTCTTGAAAAAAAAATTCAGGGAATATATAATGAAAATTGAATTCTTTACCATGATCCCATGCATAGAATTAACCTGTATTCCCATCTAAATCCCCATTCAAGAGACACATAAAAATTTTCACTGGGTTTGAAGCATGATTTTCTAACTAGGATTCTCTTATAACATTTTCCATATTTCCTATATATGAGAGAAATATATACAGAAAACTCAATAAAAAATTATGTATTTATTCCCATACCATGGGAAACACAATTATTTTTAGATATTCATTACTAGGACTAACCATAAATATCATATCACCCAACCCTATATTGGATTCTAGAGATAGTCTATTGGGTTCCCTTAACATTCCAAGTTCCTTCAAAATGTTATACTATAGGGATCAAAAATATCTTTATAAAAATAACTCTATTACCCCAATGATCTATGATTTGTGACTATAAACATTTATCTACCCATGGTCCATGTTCTATGAACTTAAACATGTAAAACCACCATGGTATAAGTAATTTGACTTTAATTTATGTGAAACTACCTTTGAGTCTCTCTATATTCCCATCATACTCTTGATTAACATCTTTTTTAATATACCCTTATTTATATATAGACTATCTAAACTCTTGGTCAAAGCTATGTGACCTCAGACCATGGAAATTTTAGTTCAAAACTAAATCACCGTAAATTATATCCCCAACATCCAAGTAATTTGTCTATAAAATCTATGAATATATATAAGGTGTTGTCTTTATCATCATCAGGCTCTTAATTCATAATGGGGTTTCCTTTCACTTATTTTTATACAGACCATCTAAACTTTTGGCCAAATCTATGTGAACAAAAATATCAAAAAAATTTATTAAATGTGTATGAACATAAATTATTTCCACCATAGTGAATATATAAGGTTATTAAATGATTTTATTATAACCACTTAGTTTACCATATAATAATTAGGTCCCCGATTTTTGAATATCATACATTTCGCCTATTTCTATATAGGCTATCTTGTAACCCTATAAGTCCAAGATGTATGGTATTAAACTCAATCACCCTTATGGTAAATACTTCATGAACTTAATCTCTAGCGCCTTAGGTTTTGAGGTACATAACCTTAAATAAATAATAACCCCATTACGATATGAGATGTGTGATTTTAAACTAAAACACCCTTATGGCCTATGATTCACGAATGTAAACTAATATAACCCACCAATTAAAATTGTATGAAATTAGCCTATAAATTCTTTGATATCACAGTTTTCCACTCCTTTGAGCATGATTAAACTCTATTCTCATGTATCCCATGGGACTGAATCATTCATATAACTGAAATATTAATATCTATCATACCCTAAATATATTTTGGTGTACCCTGTAGATATACACAATTCATGATGATGAAACCTAAGAGTGATCGAACCCTTACTGAGTATCTAATACTCCTTTTCATACTTATATTATGTCTCCTAAGTTGAATCAACATCAAACATTCAATTTCTAATGGTCTCTTCTCTGTCTGCAGCGACGGAAAAGTCTCTATAGTTTGGACCTAACTTCAATAAAGGGAAAACATCACATAGGAAACATAATCATAATAAATGTAATCAAAATAGGGTTTGAACATGGTAAATGGTCATCCTTGACATTATTTTTCCACATTTAGTGTAATATGATAGTGTATCCTACCTTTCAAATAGTTTCCCAGTGGTCACACTCATCATATATACCCCCTCATCCTTGGATTAGAACACTCAAATTCACAAATTACCATTTTCACACATCCCTTTATTAATGTGTAATTCCTACACACTTGGTGTTATATTCCCATGAATCATCACACATTGGTTGGGAAAATAAATATTTTATAACCAGAGAAGCATGATTCCCCCATGTTCATTGGTTTCCTTACTATACACAATGAAACCTTTTGACCCTGAACCATACATCCAAATTGTACGTTTTCCCGAATATTATTGATATCAAGTTAATTCAAAAAATTTAGATCTTTTATCATTTGGGATGATAAGTAAGGTCATCAAAAAATTATTTCATATCCATTAGATAAAATATTTACCTATAGTAGAGAACATTCCATTACTTAATCATGAATTCACTTCCTCCAATGGTATGATCAAATGTCTTCTTATGTCCTGGTCAACTCCTTCGTTTTGGCCTCTACATTAAGATAAACCTCATCTACTAGTATTTGAAGCCAATTTGGATAAGCTATTAACTTCATTACATGATATTTATCTTGTGACAAATTGAATTATATTTTAACCAATAATGTCCCCAAGTTGGTTACCAACTCCCCCCTCATCCATATAAGAAACTATTGTCCTTCCCCATCCTCCGATTAGAAAATCTCTCTCTGAGTCACTTGAAGATATTCCACAATGTGCGTGACTTATGTAGACTTGGTGGAGTCAATATATAATACCTAATGTCACATTAACTTCAAAAAAACATAATCAGACTTTAAATAGGGGGAATTATATTCTTCCACACTAAATTATAGTTTCACCAACCATTGGTGAAGTGTTCTTATCTGTATTCCTATTTGACCCAACAGTTTGTTCGAGATGTGGCCCTTGACATTATTCCACACCCTCCAATGAATCACCTGGTTCACTTAATACATGTAAAACCTCATTTCATATCAATATTTAGTTAAATAAACATAATATAAGGACTAATGAATCAAAAAATATAGTCCCTTGGATTTAGCCTCTATTGGTCTTGGATCTAGTGTGTAAGGTAGGCTTACGATGTCAGTTGCCTCCACCACAACTGACAAATCTACATCTCGGATAATGGATGAATATTCTTAAGGGATTTATAACTTATGGTCCTAACCAATCCTAAGTAAATTTTTATTCTCAATATATTGATAATTTGGTTCATTAGATGATGAATCAACATCCACGTTCATCTAGTTGGTGACATATTCCTTGATACCCATTGGCGCTCCAAGACATTTCTCCCTTATGGGGATGAAACTACAAAAAAGTTAGATATTATTTCATGATTTAAAAAAAGAAAGTGTCAATTGGTAAATGATAACATACATTCGTAAAAAATTATTGAGGGGTCATATTACCCTTTTTTCTAGAATAGTAGGGGTACCAGATACTTGGCTCAACAATTTTATCATACCAACTTGCATATTTAGGGCCAATGGATTGGTGGGAGACTCCATTTCTAGGTACCCATTTATATTGATAGGAAACATAGTGGACATTGAATGTGGATACAAAACCTAGTGTATTAGACTTGCAAATAAAAAATGAAGCAATTTAGTACATAGTACATAATAAAACATTTGATATGAGAAAATGGATTGAATTTTGATGAGATTTTGCATCGATGCACTCAAATTTAGTGAATTATTTATTAATTAGGTTAATTGGAGTGAATAAACAAGGTAATTATCTTAGTAAGAAAGTTCATAAATCAAATTATAAATGTAATTATTATAAAATAAAAAAATTAAAATCTATCAAATATAGGGGGTTTGTTTAATGTTTACAACATATGAAAAAGTATGTTGGAATGAAATGATTTTAAAACAAAATTAAACTTGAATGAATATTAAATTACACTCTAAAAATGTAATTCTTATTTAATAATTTTTCCTTGATTTAAAAATTATTAAATAATAATCACATAATTCATAAACATCCAAAACCTATAGAAATTGACACAACCCCTAAGATTAAATTAATTAAAATATAGGATAAATTTTGTAAAAAAAAATATTCACACACTTACATAAATATTTTCCCAGGATAACTTATAGTTATGGGTTAATTATGTAAAAATATATATTTAAATTGATAATTAATTGGGTTTCATTATTATAATTAAACCATAAAAATCCTCCTAGATTCAGATTTACCGATTGCAATTTCCATCTTGTAACTCACACTTTTATGAAATTACATATAAAGTGTTTATCATTTAAATTAAATTAAAACTAAAAATATCATATATTTTATTTATATTAATTATAGTTGTATTTTTATTAAAAATAATCATTTTGGAGAGAAATAATTAGATAGACTAAGAATGTGGTAGTCTTCCATGGGTAGTATAGTGATCATAAAAAAAATTCATATGAAAAAGTCAAAATCGGTATAAAACCATCAGATTTAAATATTTATTTGTAGTCAAAATAATAAATTAAATTATGGAAAAAAATTAATAAAACAAGATAAGCATAGAAATTGTGAATTTTCATTTAAAAAATGTATTCTAAAATGCGGCGAAGAAGAAGAAGAAGTTACAGAAGTGTTCCTTTCATCAAGAACAAAAAATATTCAAATGCTTGTAGAAATGTAGTGAAACCACTTATCTACTTCCATAAACATATTAATATGCATCCATGCCCTTATAAATGAAACAAATACACATTTATAAACTGGAGGGAAGGATAAAATTATTATATTTATAAAATAGAATATTTGAAATCAAGAACAAATGAGTCCCTATTTTAGTTCCACATATGTGACCCTTAGGACAGGAAAACTAGGTTTATATAATGTTAAATGAATAATTTAGTTTTTATTCGACTATATATTGTATAAATTATAGCCCAACATTAATAAGGATGTAGTTATTATGGGTAAAACAATATAGTGATATCAAAATAGATAAATCTTGTCTAATTTTGAATTCAAGGCCCTTTTCCCTATTCAGACTATTGATCCAAATAAAAGATTTCAACTAAAATATGAATTAAAAACTTGCAAAATTGAAAAATAATTAAATTTAAATTATTTAGAAATATATAATTAAGATATAATACTAGACTGTATATGAAATGTAAAAACTAAATTTTCTAAGAAATATAAAAAATCATGTTATTGTTAATAATTCTGATTAAATCATCATATAAAACTCAATGTTGAAGAATTAAATCATTTATTTTCAATACAATATTCTATAAAATTATGGTTCATAAAATTTTCCATCCAAAAGACATGAAATTAAAATTGATAGATCGTTTGAATGGAGCACATCACTGGTGGATGGATGGGCCTCCACAATGTTGAGAGGCACCCCTGTGAACTATGATAAAGGATAGATAGTTAGGTGATACTACTCCTAATTCTTGACTGTTGGATTGGTTCGCACCAATCATTTTTTGATTCTCTATAGGATGATATATATTATCCATCCCATATAATTCCTATAAATGCTTTATAACAGGACATGTGTTTTTTACAGTAAAATAGTGACACCATAACCCTATCATAACATAGATTTACCTAATCCAATATTAGTTCTCCTGAATCTGTAGCAGGTGTAGAATACTCTTCATCCAAAAAATTATATTTTTTTCTTATATAACATCACGATAAGTAATAATTAATATTACACCTCTGCTCTACCTCTGTCACGACCCATCCTCGGGGCCCATGTCGTGACTGTCCCAAGCCCGCCTTCCATATGCCAGCGGCTGGCGACTAGCACCAAAGGCGTAAATCCTGATGAAATGGAAGGCATTGCCTTTATATAAGAAAAAAACACCACATAGTATGCATGATGAAGTAAACACTAACTAAACTGAGTACAAAAGTAAGTGCTGGAAAGTAAATGGGCCAGTATACAAACCCAACTGAAAGTACAGTACAACAGAGAAAAGAAAGTACAGAAGATGAAAAGTAGAGAATCAACCACCAAGACGTCCTCCGGAACTCCCACCTGAAGGGTGAGCATAGATAGTCTCGTTGGATCCTCGAGTCCGGTCGTCCACTCCGTGTACGTCCTGCCTGATAGTCCACCTCTGGGTACTATGCCGCTCCACAAGCCTCAACCACGATCAGCGCTCTCTATCATCTACATCCAACACAATGTAGTGTGGGCATTTCCCGTGCAGGGGTGAGTATACGATATTCAGTAAGGACCCTGATAAAACCAAAGGTCTCCCAGAACCCACAATGGATAAACCACAAGGAATGATACAATCACGAAGTATCAACCAACTATACATAGGTATATGCCCATACATATACCTTAGTAATCAATTCCTGTTCTGCTCCAACACACGATCCCATGTTCAACCCAGTCCACACAAGAATGTACATCCTAATACACATAGGAAAGAAAGTCAATCAAATTGAAGATATTGATTGAAAAATCAAGACTCAACTCACAGAGGTATACTATTCACGAAGGGAGGTGTAGATGATTGATGTAGCCTCTGAATCATCTCCTCTTCCAAACCCACGTAGGATCCAAGTACAGTCTTCATCACTGCCAAACCCACGGAGGATCCAAGTACATTCTTCCTCGCAGCTGAACCCACGTAGGATCCAAGTACAGTCGCCATCGTCATCGCAGTCACAGCAAGCTCTAGTGTTCTCGAACATAGCACACTCGATTCTGGGACTGTCTACTCCCAAAGACAAGGGGGGTCGATACATCAACTGTCACAAAGAGCAGATTTTACGTATCACAAAGTTCCATCTCGTCAATAGGGACTCATCGTGATAGACGGCGCGTCAATCGGACACCCGGTCTGAGAGATGTTAGCCTTTTCGCCACAAGAGCCTGGATGGATTTTAAGTTAAAACCAACCCCAACATACTCCAGATGCATCCAGACCATGAGAGAAGTAATCCAAATGAACCGTCTCACTATGAGGTATAAAACAATGTCCATGACACGTCAATCGGAAGTCTGGAGCTCATGTTATAGGTGTTTCCGCTCCGAGGGCCTGGTTGATTTCATTTTTGAACCAACCTGGCCATACCCCAAGTTCTCCAAAACCATGAGTTCAATATACAAAAATGACCTTCTCGATCCAAGGATTCCAACACAACAAAAGGTGCATCGATCAGAGGGTCGTAACCCAAATTATATTCATTTAAACGGATCTTCCCAAAGATAGGGTGTTTGGCCCTGGTCCGACCCGGCCCAATACCCCCTAGGTCGACCCGACCTAGGTCTGGGTCCGGCTCAGTTGGGAACGACCCGGCCCGGATGGCGCGGTCCGGCCCAGTGCTGGCGGCCCGGCCCGGCGTGGGTTGTTTGGCCCGTGGCTGGGTGTTCGGCTCATGGTCGAGCGGGGCGCGAAGGGGAACCCACCCCCTTTTTTCAAAACGGCAGACCCATGGGCTCCGCCCTAGTGAGCCGGCTGGGGGTTTCAATCCCCCGGTCTTACTGGAAACGGACGTCCATTATGGCCGGTCGGTTGGGCCACGCGGGACCCGCGAAGGGTCCCGCCTCCTGGAAGGCCAGCATCCGGCTTGGCCGGCCGCCTCCTATTGAACCGCCACGGCCAAAGGCCGAGGATCTTCCCCAACTGGTGCGGTGCGATAGCGCCGCACCCCTCCACCGCGGCCCGCACCGGCAGTGGTCCCTTGAATTTCCAGGGTCGCGCGACGTCGCTACACCCCTCCGCCACGGCCCGTTCTTGGCCGTAGCCTCCTTCGGTCTCACCGGCGTAGCGCGATGGCGCTGCGCACCTCCGCCATGGCCTTCTCCGGCCACGGTCCTTTTCGTTCCCGTGCGGTGAAACGTCACCGCGCCGCCTTTGCCGAAATCTCAACAAGGATCAAAAAATAAAAGGGGAGGAGGATCGGTCATGTTTGTTCTATCAGACCTCCTCCTGTTATGTCGATAATAAGTGGCAATCATTTAACAAAGAATATCGTTAAATAATACATGAACGAATAATTAACCCCTAACTCAATTCATGAAGGTTGATCTCTTGAAGAAGGAAGGAAAATCTTTCATTATTCCATTGACCTTTCCGCGGAATGATGACATCGCTTTGTCAATGTTAAGAAGAAAGAAGCCGAGGATGGCGCTGGCGTTCTTCACATTCTTTGATGAGGGAAAGAAGTGGAAACACTCTTCATGGGAAGAATGAATTTCTTTCTCCCCCAATGTCTCCACAGAAAAATCCTAAAACCCCCCAAATAAAATAAGACTTACTCTTATTTTATTATAGCATGCCAAGCATTTTAAATTTACAAAATACAAAAACAGACTCACCTAATTAATTAAACTAGTGTTGTCTAATTTATTCGATGTTATGTTGGCAATAATTAATGTGGGAGAGTTACACAACTAATGAGGTGGTTTAGAGGAGTTAGGGAATGTGAGGGGTTGGGCTCATGTGGGCCCCACCTCACCTTTGACCACTCAAAATAAGTTAGTAACCAGCGGGTCCCACCCCAACTCCCACACCCAAGATTAATCCTCTTAGATAAGAAATAAAATTGTTACAAAATTTTATTTTACTCATTATTTAATCCATGCATTTTTTTACAACTCCTCCCAAGCAAACACAACAACAGTAAAGGTATGTTTAATCAATTTCTGGAATTATGATTACATCGGTGCCCTTAGATTTCGATCCTGAGCACCGGTTCAAAAGTTAGAAAAACCAGCTCTTTTGTTCACTGAACGTACACGAGCTAAACTTCAGAAATTGATTCCGGGCACACCGAGCCTCTAAATCAGGCGCAGTCAAGAAACTGCGTACTCATAAAATCCCAAAGAATTTATGAAACAAATTTCCTTGAAATTTATAGGTCTTTTCATTACTCCCACCTAAGGTATTTACGTCCCCGTAAAGATACATCACAAACTAGTGATACAAATGAGGGTACTGCACACACATCTGAGCCTCCCACTACCAAGTTCTCTCCTGGAGGTTCCCGTGATGACACATGATGCGTACTAGAGAAATCGACCATCCACATAGGACCATCTCCTATCGATCCTCAATCTCCACCAGGACATCCACAAAAGTCAACCCGTCATCGACGTCCAGCTTCCCGTGGTGGATGATATGTGTCGGGTCATACACTATCTCCTCAACTGAGATATGTGGAAGATGTCGCGTACCCGATGCAACTGAGGTGGAAGAGCTAGCCGGTAAGCCAACTCACCTATCCTACTGATAACCTGGAATAGTCTGATGAAGTGTGGAGATAACTTGCAACCCCGGACAAACCTCTATAGTCTACGTCGAGGTGAGACCCATAATTAAATGTGGTCTCCATCCTCGAACTCTAGTTGTCTCCGCATCCTGTCAGCATAGGACTTCTGTCTGCTTTGAGTAGTCCTCATCCACTCTTGGATGATCTGAACCTTCTTCGTCATGGCATGGACCATCTCTGGTCCTACTAGTGCTGACTCCCCAGGGTATGTCCACCATAGTGGTGATCTCCAAGGTCAGTCATACAGTGCCTCGTATGGTGTCATCCCGATGGTGGAGTGGTTTCTGTTGTTGTACGCAAACTCCACCAAAGGTAGGTGATCCTCCTAGATGTGACCATAGTCGAGGACACATGCACGGAGCATGTCCTCAAGAGTCTGAATGGTCCTCTCTATCTGGATATTCGTCTGAGGGTGAAAGGTGGTGCTCAGGCATAGCTGCATCCCAAATGCCTCCTGCAACCCCACCCAATGTCAGGAAGTAAAGTGAGCATCTCGATCGGAGACGATAGACGATGGAACACCATGAACTCGTATGATCTCATGAATGTAGAGGCATGCCAAGCTCTCTACTGAGCCCTGATCTCTAATGGATAAGAAGTGGGCCGACATGGTGAGTCGGTCAACGATCACCCAGATAGAGTCATGTCCTCAGGAAGTACATGGAAGTCCAATCATGAAATCCATATATATTCCATCACACTTCCACAATGGGACCTCTAATGGTTGTACCAAGCCTACAGATACCTAGTGGTCTGCCTTCACTTGCTGAAAGGTGAGGAATCGTGAAACGAACTATGCCACATCCTTCTTCATACATAGCCACCATTACTGTCATCTGAGATCCTGGTACATCTTCGCTACTACAGGATGTACCGCCAATGGGGAAGTGTGAAACTCTCTCAGAACCTACTCCTGTAAAGAAACTGGTACCATGGTATGTCCTCTAAAAAGGATGATGTGCTATCCTCTTATAGAAAAACAATCAAGAGTCTGTCTTGTGGAAATCTATGCACGTCACGGCTCACAGTCAACGTCCCCATGCGCCTCTCTGACCCACTGAAGTAGTGGAGGAGTGACTTTGAGTGACTGAAGAAAGGCTTCCCCATCTCTATCCATGAAGGATATCTATAAAGTGGCTAACTATTTTGTCTTCTCACCATGTAGTTGAATGCCTGTCCTCCTGCTAAGAGCATCGTCTACTACGTTCACCTTTCCAGGAGTATAGACTATCTCAATGTCATAGTCCATAAGGAACTCGATCCATCGCCGCTGTCTCAGGTTTATGTCCTTCTGCGAGAAGATGTACCTGAGACTGTAGTGGTCAGAGTAGAAGGTAATGTGCTTATAACATCCAGCCTCTTTATCACATAATCTTTCATTACATTTTTCAAAACCGAGGATCTTTAAGGTCTAGTGTCTTGGAAACCAGGAACATAATACATGAAAACAACATAAAACATTCTTCTTAAACACTTTTAAGGCGTCTCCTTAAGTTCATTCTAGGTTCATTACTGCATCTCATAACCAAGGGACATACAACAAAAGAAAGAGTGAGAAGAAGGCCCAGTAAGGGAAACAAGAGGAACATTTTACATGTGAACTCGAGATACTTCAATAAGGACATGAAAAGAACTTTAAGGCATGAGAAAGAAATCATGATACACTTGATAATAAAAATAACATTTTCCATAACTTGAAGATGTGTCTACATCATATAACATAGACAATCATGAACATATCACCAAGGTCCATCCCCAAGGTGTCATTTGAAAATTACCAAGGTTATTCACCATGGTATCGTGAAAATTGTAATCTCTAGTGGTTACATCATTACCCAATGAATTGGAGCGCTATCAGGGCGCACCCTTAAATTTGCCTTTATTATCATGTGATCCACATATATCATCATCAAAAATTTCATAAATAACCCACATAGCATAAAATAAATGGGTTTCATTTCATAATCATAACGTTTTAAAAACTGCTTTAAAGACATGATCTTTACGTCACTTTAAACCCACGGAAAGGGAAAGCGGGTCTCATGTATGTAAATTCCAGAATTTAAAATGGAACATTTTGATATATATGTGAATACCCTTGTAGAAATAAGAGCATTGAGTATTCACTTTATAACATAAAATAAATTTTGAGAAAAGAGAGAGGCATTTTGAGGGGAAAAATTCTGCAGCATAACGGCTACGTTTCGGGGTTTTAGAAAACATTGAAATGAGAGGGGACATGGGTCACCCACTCATAAATGATCCATAAAACAGTAGGGTGAAAGAGTAAGAAGGACATATGGACATGGTAATGAAATTTGAGGGACATAACATTTGAAACGAAAAACATGGAAGGAAAAAATATTAGATTTCTCTTATGAAAATTCGGTAGCCTTACGGCGTCACTTAACTTCAAAAGAAAATGATTTGACAAGATCAAATAGGGTCCCTCATCATATGATCATAAGATATCACTATGATAGATATAGAGATCATACCCCAACATAAAAAAAGGAAATTGAAAGACTTGACATGAAAATCGAACTTTAAAAATGAGAAGGGTGAAAGAATCCCTTAAAAATTCGGCAGCCTAACGACGTCACTTAAACTTTCATAAAACGAAATGATGAGAGTAAGAGGGGATCTATCATCATATAAACATGAAAGGGAAGTAATAGGAATATAAAATAATATCCTCTCACATAAAAACATGGAGCATAATAGGAATGACATAAAAGAGATTACATGAAAAGAAAGAGAGGGGTCGGATCCCTTACCTTAAAATGTAACTCTTAAACCTCAAAGGATGGGTCCTTGAGGGCTTGGGGGCACCTTGAGAGGGCTCCTTGGGAGGTAATGAGACCAGAACTTCGTTGGGGAAGAGTGGGGAGTCGAATTGATGAGAGGAGGGCTTGGTATTTATAGGTAAAGTGAGGGGACAAGGCATTAATGACCAAGGGACACCTCACATGTGCTTTTCTCAATCCCATGTGCTCTCCCTTGGCATTTATCATGGAGTTAGGCCACATGGGGCCCCCAAAACAATAATTCATCACCCTTGGCCGGAAAACCCTTAAACAAAACTCATGAAATCATCATGACACAGTTATGATGTCATTAAACATACCGAAACCCTAAAACTGTATTTTTACTATTCACCGAAAATTCAACTTTCTCAGAATAATCCCAAAATTTCACCTTAACCAAATATCAAAGCTCTGATTTCAAAAATGAAATCCATTTTATAAAAATAATTTTCTAAATATTTTTAATTTAATTTTTAAATAAAAACACTATTCATCGAAAATTCATTTTTTTCAGAAAAATCCCCAAAAATTACCATAACATAATATCGATGCTCTGAGTTAAAAAATAATCCTTTTTATAAAAATAATTTACTAATTATTTTTAATTAAATTTTTAATTAAAAAACACTATTCACCCAAAAAAACTAATACTTGAATAATAATTTATGAAACCGTTATTTAACCATTTTATTGAATCACATTACTTAATCAAGGTGCCTAGATTATTTTAAAACTTTCTTTAAGTGAGATTACTAATCCATTTGGTCATATTACTAATCCTAATCATAAAATCACTATTCATAATTTACTATTCATCAAAAATCATGTTGATCTTATTAGACTCTAAATTTCATACTGAACATAATTGTAGAAGACCATTTTTTGAGAATCATTACACATTTTAAATTATTTAAGGTTTACACAAACATTTTTTTTTTAAATATCCTTTTGAAAATTCATCAAAAATATGTATACTATTTTTATCCAGTCATTTGAAAATTCATAAACTTCATCATAAGAAGAAATACCAATTTTTATTTAAAACAAGGATTACACAAGGCAATTACGGTCTCGTTACATAGCCCCTTATAATACCAGCATAGGACCTAAGAGTAAGGTGTGCTAGGGTGATAGAATCTTGGGGCGGCTCGGTCAACATTGCCCGAGTAGTAATTTCTATCAGTTTGAACTTCTCGCGAAGGTGATTCCGTTCTAGCTTCACATGATGAAGTTCGGCTTGGGTTTGGTCCAGAGCAAAGGCCAATGGTGCTACCTCCTTCCCAAGCTCGGTTAGATGGGCTTCGATCGGTCCATGACTACTAGGTGAGGCCATCAAATCTTCTTTCTATAATAATTAACCAAGGTTACTTATATTTAGAGACAATAATCAAAACATTTTGTTCACGGCGGTCATATTGACCGATGGTCATATAACACTCAAAAACCAATGGTATTATTTTAATTATAATCATGTTTATCAAATAAAACATTTTTGTTGAGTATAAAAATAAAATAAAATAACACATGAAATCAGGAAACAAGATTTATTCAAAAAATTCGTGCTGTTACAATCTTCCCCCCTTAAGAAATTGCGTCCTCGCAATTTTTTTTTTTAAAAATAATTGGGTTTTGAAATTTCATTGAAAGTCCCACATCAGAAAAAAGAGTCAGTAACACCAGTACTTTAAAAGAAATAAAATGAAGTACAAAGGCCACCCGAGTTTACTCATACTAGGATTCCATGTAGGAAACATGGACATGGAGGAGAAAACAAAGGGTAACGTTCTAAAGGATAGTGATAGAAAACACGATTAGGAGGAATTTAACCACCAGAAAATCCCAAAATTATGATGTGTGTAAGCGGTCTTTGATTACCCAGTAGGAAACGTAAACCAACAACGTTTTTGTTTTACGTTCCTTTTCATAACTTTGAAGAATTCATTTACAACATAGATAAAAAAAATAAGGAAATATATCTACCTTCATGTAGAGTTTCATACTTTAATAAGTTTCTACTAAAACTATTCTTTTCTCCAAACGATGAGCATTCAAAACTACTTGGTCTCATCAAAACACAAGAATCATCTTCTAGAGAATCACATAATCCACAAAAGATCAACTATCTATTTCTTCTATCTTTAAACATTATCCCAAAATTAGAAAGTGTAAGGTAAAACAACTCTTCAGAAATAATCCCATAGGAATGGATACTACTTTTAGATCTTCAAAGTTCCATGGTAATACCCAAGGTTCATCATAGACCATTCCATAAATAACAGTCCTTAAAATTCCTCAAAGTAAACCAAACTAAGATTGAAACCCAAATACAAGAATGACTTGATAACATAGTCTTCCAAAATAAACTTCATTGTTCATCTCCAAACAACATCAACCACTCCTAACATCTTATAACAAAAGTATCTAACCTAAACATATTTTACCCAAGATAGGTTAATCATTCCCGTAAGTAACCTAAATTACTATAAGTCCGTCTTAAATTCATTGATTCTTCAAAATATAAGTCAACCTTATTCCTCAATGAAAATACCGTAGTAATCTATCATATATGGTCCTCAAAATAGTGAAAGTCTTCCAAAATAATAATCATCTTTTAATCCCCTAATCATCTCTGTCGTAATAATACGGCAATCGTAGCATTTCCTATCACATTGGTTGTTGGGACATGTTCTTCCATTTCCAGCCATTAACTAAGAAAAGAAGCTATAGTTAGGGGCTTAAATACTTAGCCAATAATCATGAAAAGAAACTTAAATCATCTAAGGATAACATGTAGATGTAAAGTATACCCTAACTTGTGATCCCCTAGGTTCCCTTCTAGGTTATCCATGATCATATATTCTTATGTGAACCATTGTTTTATTTTATCTTTGTTCGTTTAACAATGGTTCATACTAAGCTTATGAATTTACCAAAGCATATCCTCCGGGAGTGTCGTAACCAAGAGTGAAGCAAGGCCCGTTGTCGTGTACCAGTTCTCGTTCGAGTCTAGCTCAAAGCGGTGTTTTCGGGTTTTACCCCTATGTACATCTGTGCCAGAGCTACCTCTACCTGCTCGTATCCAGACAGAGATGTATTTGCTTGGAAACCCCTTACTCAATACTCACCAAAATTCCAGGAAGACTTCTTATATTTAAACTCTTCTATAGGGTTTTTCCTAAAGTTTTTATATCCTAATTTCCACAAATAACTAAACCATCCTTTGATACCAACTATAACATCCAGCCTATTTATCACATAATCTTTCATTACATTTTCCAAAACCGAGGATCTTTAAGGTCTAGGGTCTTGGAAACCAGGAACATAATACATGAAAACAACATAAAACATTCTTCTTAAACAATTGAAATGCGTCTCCTTAAGTTCATTCTAGGTTCATTATTGCATCTCATAACCTGGGTACATACAACAAAAGAAAGGGTGAGCAGAAGGCCTAGTAAGGGAAACAAGAGGAACATTTTACATGTGAACTCGAGATACTTCAATAAGGACATGAAAAGAACTTTAAGGCATGAGAAAGAAATCATGATACACTTAATAATAAAAATAACATTTTCCATAACTTGAAGATGTGGCTACATCATATAACATAGACAATCATGAACATATCACCAAGGTCCATCCCCAAGGTGTCATTTGAAAATTACCAAGGTTATTCACCAAGGTATCGTGAAAATTGTAATCTCTACTGGTTACATCATTACCCAATGCATTGGAGCGCTATCAGGGCGCACCCTTAAATTTGCCTTTATTATCATGTGAGCCACATATATCATCATCAAACATTTCATAAATAACCCACATAGCATAAAATAAATGGGTTTCATTTCATAATCATAACGTTTTAAAAACTGCTTTAAAGACATGATCTTTACGTCACTTTAAACCCACAGAAAGGGAAAGCGGGTCTCATGTATGTAAATCACAGAATTTAAAATGGAACATTTTGATATATATGTGAATACCCTTGTAGAAATAAGAGCTTTGAGTATTCACTTTATAACATAAAATAATTTTTGAGAAAAGAAAGAGGCATTTTGAGGGGAAACATTCTGCAGCATAACGGCTAAGTTTCGGGGTTTTAGAAAACATTAAAATGAGAGAGGACATGGGTCACCCACTCATAAATGATCCATAAAACAGTAGGTTGAAAGAGTAAGAAGGAAATATGGACATGGTAATGAAATCTGAGGGACATAACATTTGAAACGAAAAACATGGAAGGAAAAAAGATTAGATTTCTCTTATGAAAATTCGGCAGCCTTACGGCGTCACTTAACTTCAAAAAAAAATGATTTGACAAGATCAAATAGGGTCCCTCGTCATATGATCATAAGAGATCAGTATGATAGATATAGAGATCATACGCCAACATAATAAAAAGGAAATTGAAAGACTTGACATGAAAAATCAATCTTGAAAAATGAGAAGGGTGAAAGAATCCCTTAAAAATTCGGCAGCCTAACGGCGTCACTTAAACTATCATAAAACGAAATGATGAGAGTAAGAGGGGATCTCTCATCATATAAACATGAAAGGGCATTAAGAGTAATATAAAAGAACATCCTCTCACATAAAAACATGGAGCATAATAGGAATGACATAAAAGAGATTACATGAAAAGAAAGAGAGGGGTCAGATCCCTTACCTTAAAATGTAACTCTTAAACCTCAAAGGTTGGGACCTTGAGGGCTTGGGGGAACCTTGGGAGGGCTCCGTGGGAGGTAATGAGACCAGAACATAATTGGGGAAGAGTGGGGAGTCGAATTGATGAGAGGAGGGCTTGGTATTTATAGGGAAAGTGAGGGGACAAGGCATTAATGACCAAAGGACACCTCACGTGTGCTTTTCTCAAACCCATGTGCTCTCCCTTGGCATTCATCATGGAGTTAGGCCACATGGGGCCCCCAAAACAATAATTCATCACCCTTGGCCGTCCAACCCTTAAAAAAAACTCATGACATCATCATGACACAGTTATGATGTCATTAAACATACCGAAACCCTAAAACTGTATTTTTACTATTCACCGAAAATTCAACTTTCTCAGAATAATCCCAAAATTTCACCTTAACCAAATATCAAAGCTCTGATTTCAAAAATGAAATCCATTTTATAAAAATAATTTTCTAAATATTTTTAATTTAATTTTTAAATAAAAACACTATTCATCAAAAATTCATTTTTTTCAGAAAAATCCCCAAAAATTACCATAACATAATATCGATGCTCTGAGTTCAAAAATAAAGTCCTTTTTATAAAAAAAAATTTCTAATTATTTTTAATTAAATATTTAATTAAAAACCACTATTCAACTGAAAAAACTAATACTTGAATAATAATTTATGAAACCGTTATTTAACCATTTTATTGAATCACATTACTTAATCAAGGTGCCTAGATTATTTTAAAACTTTCTTTAAGTGAGATTACTAATCCATTTGGTCATATTACTAATCCTAATCATAAAATCACTATTCATAATTTACTATTCATCAAAAATCATGTTGATCTTATTAGACTCTAAATTTCGTACTGAACATAATTCTAGAAGACCATTTTTTGAGAATCAATACACATTTTAAATTATTTAAGGTTTACACAAACATTTTTTTTAAAATATCCTTTTGAAAATTCATCAAAAATATGCATACTATTTTTATCCAGTCATTTGAAAATTCATAAACTTCATCATAAGAAGAAATCCCAATTTTTATTTAAAACAAGGATTACACAAGGCAATTATGGTCTCGTTACATAGCCCCTTATAATACCAGCATAGGACCTAAGAGTAAGGTGTGCTAGGGTGATAGAATCTTGGGGCGGCTCGGTTAACATTGCCCGAGTAGTAATTTCTATCAGTTTGAACTTCTCGCGAAGGCGATTCCGTTCTAGCTTTACATGTTGATGTTCGGCTTGGGTTTGGTCCAGAGCAAAGGCCAATGGTGCTACCTCCTTCCCAAGCTCGGTTAGATGGGCTTCGATCGGTCCATGACTACTAGGTGAGGCCATCAAATCTTCTTTCTATAATAATTAACCAAGGTTACTTATATTTAGAGACAATAATCAAAACATTTTGTTCACGGTGGTCATATTGACCGATGGTCATATAACACTCAAAAACCAATGGTATTATTTTAATTATAATCATGTTTATCAAATAAAACATTTTTGTTGAGTATAAGAATAAAATAAAATAACACATGAAATCAGGAAACAAGATTTATTCAAAAAATTCGGGCTGTTAGAGTGCTCGCCCATCAAATAGTTCCACCACATCTTCAAGGCAAAGACCACTACTACTAACTCTAGGTCATGGGTAGCGTAGTTCTTCTCATGCATCCTCAACTATCGTGATTCGTAAGCGATCAATGCCCTCTCCTGCATCAGGACAAACTTGAGTCTAGTCCATGATGCGTCACCGAAAACTACATACCCTATACCCTCCTTCGGTAGCCTCATGATGGGTGCACTAGTCAATCTCTGTCTCAACTCCTGTAACCTATGATGAAATATATCTGACCACACGAATGGTTTCCCCTACTTCGTCAATGATGAAAGCGGTGATGCAACTTAGGAGAAGTCTGGAAAAAATCCCAGATAGTACCCAGTCAGACCTAGGAAACTCTGCCCCTCCATCACGCTCAAGGGTGGATACTAAGCTAGCACTACATCGATATTCACATGATCCAATTGAACTCCTACCTCAGAGATAATGTTCCCAAAGAAGTGGACCTCTAGAATCTAGAAGTGACACTTTGAGAGCATACCATAATGATGGTTCTCTCGGAGTTTGTTCAGTACAACTCGCATGTGGTAGGCGTGCCTCTCCTCAGTAGTCGAGTAAATCAATATGTCATTGATGAAGACCACGACAAATCGGTTGAGGTAAGGCTGGAAGATCCTGTTTTTGAGACTCATGAATACTACTGGAGCGTTGGTTACGCCGAAAGGCATAAACAAAAACTCATAGTGTCCATATCGACACCTGAAGTCCGTCTTCTGCACATCCTCATCTCGAACGCTGAGATGGTGATAGCCTGACCTGAGGTCTATCTTCGAGAACCATCATGCTCCCTTGATCTGATCGAAGAGGGCATCAATCCTTAGAAGTTCATACTTGTTCTTCACGGTCACCTAGTTCAGGCGATGGTAATCGACACACTGTCGCAAGCTTCTATCCGCCTTCTAGGTGAACAAAATCGGGGAAGCCCAGGGTGAAACACTGGGTCGAATGAATCCCTTGCCCTGCAAATCCTCCAGTTGTACCCGTAGCTCACGAAGCCCAGCAGGTTCCATCTGATATTTTGGTGTATATATCAGTGATGTCCTAGGGTACATGTCAATATAGAAGTCTACCTCTCTACTCGGAGGTAGTACTGGAACGTCGTCAGGAAAAACGTCCTCATACTGATCCACCACAATAGGAAAACTCGAACTCTGCACGTCAACTGCTCCTAGGATGGGGCTAGACAACTGATGAGTGATCGACTATCCTCTCCTCTGTTTGAGTCCATCCTACGCTGCAAAGGCTCCCTTCTCACCGGTGAAGGTGATACTACTCCCATCGGTGCGGACACACCGCACCGTGCGCCTAATACAATCGATCTGAGCATGGACCGTCAATAACCAATCCATGCCCAAGATGATGTCGTAAGGCCTCGACGCCGCTACATGCAGATCCCAGCCGAAGCTCTCTCCTCCTAGAGTAAGCTCACACTACCGGAACTAGTACGTAATCATCGAGTCTGCTCCCGTAGGAGTCTCTAGCCGTAAAGATTGAGACAACGGCTCCGTCAGAATCTCCGAGCTCCGAACAAGGGAAACGACAATGAAAGAATGACTTGCTCCAATGTCTATAAGATCTACAACAAGGGTGGGGTAGATACAGATAGTACCTCGAATCATCTCAGGTGCGTCGTGGTCATAGGCCTCCACTGCCTGAAGTTGAGCCTCCCCTTCTCGCCAGATCCCAATGGTCGGGGTGGACCTCCTGGTGGTGGTGGTGGTAGAGCTCCGAAGCATCCTTCACCACTTGCTACTTATCCAGCTACTCTACCTCTTCCGCCTGGTCCCTGCAGACTGCCATGGTCGAACCTCTACCTCTGCCTAGGTGGTCCCCTAACTATCTGCTGCTACTCTACATGGTAGGTCTGGCAGTCACGAGCCATGTGTCCCTGCCTACCGCATGCATAGCATTGTCTTCTTCTCATATGACTAGCTCTGCTGTGTGTTCCCTGCACCTCTGAGCCAGTATCCTTAGGTCACCCACCTGATGGTGTGGTCTGCTTGGACCCCTGTGACATCCATCGACTACCGGCTACATAAGACTCCGCTACGTGGTGCCATGCGGAAGGGCTCACTGATGGTGATGGGTTACCAAGAATGCTCTCTACAAGAAGGGCTCGCTCCAGTACTACTTCCTGTGTCGGAATACTGATGGAGATCATCGAAGCCCGGATCTCATGACTGAGTCCGTGCTCAATGTTTCGGGCCCAGAAGGATGGGTCCTATACCATGTTTGTGGAGTAGCGCAAGAGATCGGAAAATATCGTCGAGTACTGGGCTACTGTTATACTGCTATGCTGCAGCTGTCGTAGCTCGTGAATGTGCACTACATGGAGGGTGACTGGAATGAACTCCGAGCGGAAGAGGCTCTCGAAGTCTGCCCAAAGAAGAGATGCCTCATCGTGAACTTAGAGCATCAGGATCCACAATCTAATTGCTTCCGCGTGTAGGATACTCACTGCAAGGATCACCAAACGATCTGCTGGTGTCCCTACCAATATGAAAACTCGAACAACATCCTCCAGCCAGTCCTTAGATGCCTGAGTGTCCGTTTCCCTGTGGAACCTAGGCGGTCACTAACGCTGAAACTCATGCAGTGCACTTAGGTGACGTGCACTCCCAACTACTAGGGCTGGTGGCATCTGTGGATCAATGGGTAGAGGTACCGCATGTGCCTCAGCTATAATGGGGCCCTGCACCGAGGCCTCGTCACTCGGTGGGCTGCCATCTCATAAAAAGATCGGAACCCTAGCTGGTTGTCGTCCTGGGGTCATCCAAAAAATAAACAGGTGCACCATGGTCAATACAGTATACCTGGTGAGCTAACACAATGTAATCACAAAGAAAACATTGAAACACCAATGCAATCAATGTTTTCATGCTCTAAGTCGTAAATCAGGATTCAGAGTCCTGGTGTGTGGATACGTCGGCCGCCGCACCAACACTGGACACCCTGAACTGATAACCACACTCAATACCCTTAACACTACTACTTCACATTCAGAGTCATGAGTTCTGTGGTAGAACCAACTCCTCTGATACCAATTTGTCACGAAACTTCCTTTGGGCTCGTGTCGTGACTACCCCAAGCCTGCCTTCCATAGCCCAAGGGCTGGCGAGTAGCACACAAGGCGCAAATCCCGATAAAATGGAAGGCATTGCCTTTATATAAGAAAACAAACACCACAGAGTAAACAAGATGAAGTAAACACTAAGTCAACTGAGTACAAAAGTAAGTGCTGGAAAGTAAATGGGCTATTAGACAAACACAACTGAAAGTATAGGATAACTAAGAAAAGAAAGTATAACAGCTGAAAAGTAGAGCAGCAACCACTAAGGCGTCCTCCGGAACTCCCACCTGAAGGGTGAGTACAGATAGTCCCATCGGCTCCTCGAGTCCGGCCGTCCACTGCTTGTACGCCCCGCATGATAGTCCACCTCTGGGTACCATCCCGCTCCACAAGCCTCAACTATGGTTAGCACTGTCAGTCGTCTGCATCCAACACAACGTAGTGTGGGATAGCCAGTGCAGGGGTGAGTATACAATACTCAGTTGGGACCCCGAGACAATCGATGGTCTCCCAGAACCTACGAAGGATAAACCACAAGGAAATATAAAATCACAAAGTATCACCCATCTATACTTAGGAATATACCCATACATATACCTAAGTCATGAATTCCAGTACTGCTCTATCTCATGTTCCCAAGTTCAACCTAGTCCACACAGGAAAGTAAAACCCAATCCACACAGGAAAGAAAGTCAATCATATGGAAGATATTGTTTGAAAAATCAAGTCTCGTCTCACACAGGTATACTATTAATGAAGAGAGGTGGAGATGATTGATGTAGCCTTTGATTCATCTCCTCTGTCGAACCCACATAGGATCCAAGTACAGATGTCGTCACTGTCAGACCCACATACGATCCTAGTACAGTAACCATCGCTGTCAAACCCACGTAGGATCCAAGTACAATCGTCATCACTACCGAACCCACGGAGGAACCTAGTACAGTCTTCCTCACTGCCGAACCGACGTAGGATCCAAGTATAGTCGTTATCATCGTCGCAGTCACTACCAGCTCAAGGGTTTCCGCAGAAAGCACAATCGATTTCGGGAGGGTCCTATCCACGAGCCAAAGGGAGTAGATACATCAACTGTCACAAAGTTCAGAGTTGATGCATCAAAAAGTTTTGTCTTGTCAATAGGAACTCAACGTGATAGACGATGCGTCAATTGGATGCCTGGTCTGAGAGATATTGGCGTTTTCGTCCCAGCGGCCCGATTGGTTTTTAAGCTAAAACCAACCCGATTATATTTCAGCTACGTCAAAAAACCGAGCTAAGTAATCCAAAATAACCATCTCACTAAGATTAATCGAACAAATTTTATGGCGCATCAATTGGATGTACAGAGCTCATGTTATAAGCGTTTACGCTCTGAGGGCCCGGTTGGTTTCGTGTTCAAACCAGACTGATCATACACAAAGTTCTCTGAAACATTGAGTGTAATATGCCAAAATGACCATCTCGGTCCAAGGATCCAAATGCAACTGACAGTGCATCGATCGGAGGTCCGTAGCCCAAATTATGGGCATTTAAATAGATCTGTCCGAAGATAGGGGGTTTGGGCCCGGTCCGACCCGGCCCAATACCCCCTGGGTCGGCCCGAACAGGGTTGACCCGACCCAGGTCTATGTTCGGTCCAGTTGGGCGTGGCCCAGCCCAGCTGGCGTGGTTCGGCCCACCGCGGGCGGTCCGGCCCATGGCTGGACGCTCGGCTCGTGGCCGAGCGTGGCACGAAGGGGGCGCCGCCCCCTTGTCTAAAAACGAAGGACCTGTGGGGTCCGCCCTGGTGAGATGGTCGGGGGTTTCAAACCCCCGATCATTCTGGAAACGGCCAGCCATTATGGTCGGCCAGTTGGGCCACGCAGGACCCGCAGAGGTTCCCGTCTCCGTGAACGCCGGCGGGAGGCTTGGCCGGACGCCTCCTACTGAACCACTATGGCGTGACGGCGCCGTGCCGCTCCATCATGGCCCGTTCATGGCCGCGGCCACCTTCGGTCTCAATTTCGTGGCATGACGGCGTCGCGCACCTCTGCTGCGGCCTGCTTCGGCCACTGTCATTTTCATTCCCACGCGTTGCAACGGCACCGTGCCGCCTTCCCTGCAAGTTCAACGAGGATCAATAAATAAAAGGGGAGAAGGATCAGTTGTGTTTGTACGGTCCAATCTCCTCCCGTTATGTCGATAACATGTGGAAATTATTTAACAACGAAGATTGTTAAATAATACTTGAACTATGAATTTACCCCTACCTTAATTCAAGAAGGTTGATCGCTTGACGAAGGAAGGAAAATATATTGTTGTTCCGTTGATGTTGCCGCAAAATGACAACGTCGCTTTGCCAATGTTGAGAAGAAAGAAGCCAAGGTTGGCGCCAGCGTTCTTCACATTCTTCGATGAGGGAATGAAGTGGAAATGTTTTTCGTGGGAAGAATGAATTTCTTTCTCCCCCGATGTCTCCACACAACAATCCTAAAATCCCCAAAATAAAATAAGACATACTCTTATTTTATTATAACATTCCAAGCATTTCATATTTACAAAATTCAAAAACAAACTCACCGAATTAATTAAACTAGTGTTTTCTAATTAATTAAGTGTTATGTTGGCAATAATTAATGTGGGAGAGTTACACAACTTATGAGGTGGTTTATATGAGTTAGGGAATGTGATGGGTTGGGATCGTGTGGGCCCCACCTCACCTTTAACCACTCAAGGGAAGTTAGTAACTAATGGGTGCCACCCTAACTACCACACCTAGGATTAAACCTCTTAGAAAAGAAATAAAATTGTATCAAAATTTTATTTTTCTCTTCATTTAATCCATAAATTTTTTTACAACTCCTCCCAAGAAAATTCAACTCTAGTAAAGGCCTTCATAAAAAATTATTGGCACTGCTGTTTCATCGGTGCCCTCGGATTTCGATTCCAAGCATTGGTTCAAAAGTTATAAAAACCCGCTCATTCGTTCACTAAACGTACCCAAGCTAAACATCGTAAATTGATTCCGGGCACACCGGGCCGACGTTAGAAACTGCGTACTTTTAATATCCCAATGAATTTTTGACAAAAATTCCCTTGAAATTTACTGGTCATTACAACCTTATTAAGATACCCAACATCATACCTGTCTTCACTATGATACCTATTGATCATCATTATTATCGAGTTGATATTGGATCTATCTTGACCTAAATATTATACAAAATTTGCATGATCAGTTATATGGGGTGTGATATTTGAACAATAAACCATGAAGGAAGGCCAAGTGAGCCCAATACATACTAATAATATCCTACATCTCTAAAGCTACCACTATCATTCAACAATAAAAAAATTGAACATAGCTCATCCAATGTAAACCAGACTTCAGGGGATGGTTGTGTATTCTAGTGGGTTCTTAATTATATAGAGTATACTATTTGGATCCATGATATTATAATCCTCTTAAATCCCCTAATATTCTCCCCAACATCTAATTTGCTTACTGAGGTTCCCTTCATTTGTTACGCTTCCTAATCCCTAGGCCTTGTTGGGTTATATATAAACTTTTATGACCATATTAGAATCCCTTATTCTTGGATGGAAATATTCCTTGATAGCTATGGGTATTATTTCATTCCACCCATTGTATTTCATTGCTACAATTATCAAAATAACTAACTCTCTCAAAATATTTATAGGACACACCACCATCTATCATTGGGAATATTATATGAGTAGTTTAGTATGGATTCCAACAACGAAAAATCTAATCATAGAACCATTTACCAAATGGGCCATCATCCACCATAGAATATAGTTATTTTGGGACGTACCTATGTAATAACCTTGGCATAACTCAATTAATTCAAATTCTTGTGGTAGAATAATTGGAAAATTAACTAGTATGTTGTGTATGACATGGATATAATGTTTTCATTGTAAAAAACAAAAACCATTCCTTTAAATATTTTCATATACAAAATATTTTCATTGATATCGTTAATATATCCCATATAAAACTTATTCCTACAATTTAATCGGACAATGTTCAATCAATAATATGATCCAATCACTGATATTAATCCATTTCAATTTATTTTTAGAGGCTTCCCCACAATAATGCTGAGTAGTGTTGACATAATGTATGTATAAAAAGGGGTTATCTAGTTTGAATCTTTATACCTATAAAATCATGAAACAAAACATCAATAGAGAAATTGTAATAGGTATTAGATATTTAGTTTTATTTCCATTTAAAATATATGACCTAATAGATCAAAAAACACGGAAAACACTTGGACAACAAGTTTATCATGATGTTTGTGAACTGGAAGTTCCACTATGATGAGTGTTTATATCCATAAACCCTTGTTAGAACTTATCATCTATAGTATAAATTAATAAATAAAGGATTCAAAGAACCCCACATAATTCAACTCTTGGTACTAAATAAATTTGATAGAATCCATATTCTATATACTGGCCTCAATATAAGAGGATCTATTAGGTCATGGGCTTCTCTTATGCTTGATGTATTGGGAACTAAAACACCCACCTAAATATTAACTCCTCATGCATGTTATAGAATATCATGAACCACATTTTAAAATAATTTATAATATAGGTATGGAACTTTAAACTATGTGCCCCTGAATGCTTATAATAAAACCTTTACCCTTAAGGGGGATTTCTATGAATCCCCTCACGAATCCCCCATTAGTATTAATTTTTCATTCATTATTCTGAGTAAAAGGATCCGTGTAATCTAATGTAGATCATAAATTCTAAACTTATACTCATAATGATACAAGTGAATTGTATTTTTATTTGGGAACAACCTACTCAATAGATCTATCATGAGTTTGGGTAGTGGTAGGAATAGAATTAAGATGTACAATCAATATCATATACCCTAATCTCACATATGAAATAAAAAACATCTTAAGGTGTAACTAAGGCAGTTGCTATATTCCCTTTTTTCTATAAAGTTACTTTTTTTGTTAAATTCCTACTATTTGGTCTAGCCGTTCTAGTTTTTTTCAAGACACTATTATTATATGTTGGCATATTAATGTGGAGAAATATTTTTAATAGGCATATGTTTATTAGCATTACATAGAGTATTTCATAAGATGTAGGATGGTGTTGGGTTGTAATATCTCATTGCATGGACATTATTGGTATTATTCTATATCATGAGTTCTATGGATCTCCGGAACCAATGTTTGGGGGAGTCAACGTCATTTTAAATAATTGAATAATTATCAAGAATGAAAAGTATATATTATTAAAACCTTTAGGATAATTAATATTATATCTGGTCTTGCCTGACCATAATAAATAATATCATACGCAGTTGAAGAGATAAGATAGTGGATCCAATATTTTGGTTCTTCACCATTTTATCCATTAATATAAATGTATTCTATGTATTTCAACAGCCATGCCAATGATTTTGGGAATCAGAGAATGTTTTTCGATGTTTGATTCATGAATAAAGATATATATAATGTAGTTTTTTCAATATAAAAGAGTTTATTTGAGTATTTTTTAGGTCTTCTTATGAAAAGTGAAATTCATATACATGAATAGATAAAATATTACACAAGTAACACTCAAAAAATGGATGTATGTGACTATTTTGGGATTTACCACAAACGCCTCATGAAAGGGGAAGTGATATATGAAATGATAGGATTGGATAAATTTTTTATGAAATCATGGTAGGCCCCACATTATATTTAAGTAAATCGGTGGCCTTATTTGTTATGATAATAGAATAATACAATTCCAACCTTGAGATTCTCCTAAAAAATTCAATCTCCATTGACCTCATCAGACCCGATTATATGGGGGGTGGGTGGGAGTGTATTTGTTCATGAAAAAGAAGAATCCAATGTGGATCAATTAGTATGAAAAAAGTAATTGGAATAAAACTATTTGTTCAGACAATCATGTAATCCTAGTTGTAAGAGTTCATTACATGCGTCCCTATAAAAGATTGATTTTTTCATGTGTAGTTATTCCATGAGCTTGTAAATTTCAGAAACATACAACACTAGAGTTCCATGATTATGAAAATCTTCTATTATCAACCCAATTAGACATGGATGATTCTAATAAACACCTCTTATCATTCAATGTTTCTATAATTTTGTATTTTTTTCAGGGTTGGGATATTTTGAAGAATTTGAATCTTATCATTTCATGAAAACATGGCTTCCATTCTATAAAACATCCAATCAAAGAAAAATGTAATCTTGCAGGAGATAATATTATATAAATTACCCCATTTATTCCATTAAATATACTATAACACGATTAAGATTTTTTTATGGAACTTCATCAATCTGAAAATTACACATATCAAGAAGAAATAAATTCTCATTGAAGTTAGAGTATCACATAACCCCAATCTTGAATAAGAGAAAGTTATGGACACCCATTTGATACATCATACAAGAATAAAACCACCATTAGATTTAATGGAGAATAGGACCCACATCTACCGAATTTTAATTCATTCATGAAAACGCCATACACAAAACTGGTATTGTGTACTTTCAACATTCATCCCTATGCATCATTCATGGGACACATATCATATGTGTATGTATCCAAAAAATCTTTTTAATAATGGGCTTTGAATCCCAATTAATAAAAAAACCATCTTGTTATAACCCCATTCAAGGCATGTGTGTTTGTAATACATGATGTTAAACTCTATGGACCGATCCATTCACATGAACTTTTACTGTGTAACAAAAAACTACATGGGTTTTGATTTTAAGAGATGAATAAACCATTTGGGATTCCCTATTAGACTATAAACCTAGAGTGTTCTAACTGTAATTTAAATAAATTTTGTCTCCATAGGACTCTAAACTATAAATCATCTCCAGTAGACTCTAAATTTTGTACTGTTCCCATTGAACATTAAACTATGACCACCCATATGTGTGGATCATAATTTAAATCGAGTTATGTGATGAATATATTATTACCACACATTCTGACATTAGAAATACCTATGTGATAGGTATATGATACCCATCACTTCTTATGTGAATATCACAAGACACTTTATGTGATAATCGTTGGATATCTTACATGATGAGCGTATAATTCCTTATACAATGCGTATAAGATGAATTATGAGATTATAATAAAATTTCATTTGTAATGAGACTAATATTACTTATGTGATGACCACATGATGACTTATTCGAGGCATATAAGACACCCCCCATGCCCTTCCATGAGTGATATAAAACAAACTTCCTACCTGAATCTAAATTATAGACTCACATTTTCACTATGAGACAAGAATAAGATTACCTTAAGGACTAAAATGATGAAGTCTAGAAATCTCCCATCATGAAAAATTGCCAACACAGTCATCCTCTATGACTAAAATGTTGTCACCCTACTATGTCTTAAAGTATCATAATTAAATAATTTCCACAGGGATGGAATTGATAAAATGAATTACTAGAATGTCCTAAATCTATGAGTGAGTCCTAGAATATTCATTAATATCCTTAGTGAGATGCTATTACCTCAAATACTGATGTTTTAATCAAGTGGATCCATCATTTTCACCCTAGTAATGACAGACCATATGCATTTGGAAAATGGGAATGTGAGTCCCAAATCATGACTATCCTAGCTCATCCGACATAGTGGTCCTAGTATAGATGATTGATATACATATTATATTAATTATTTAATATGGAAAATAGAAAAATGGTTTATAATTATGTTATATGAGATATTAAAATTACATTTCCTTCCAATGCATTGTGAAAATTTTATATATCACGAGGTGAAATGTGTTGGACATGTGAGGTTATCCACTCCCACTATATTATGCTTGTATGAAAAAATTTTATAAAGTTACTAGATGATATCCTTGCCATATATTAATATTTTATAAGCTAAATACTACTCAACATTCCATCTTTATGTTACCATGGTTTATAATTACCGATTTCTCATTATTTTTCCAAGGTTTATGTTATGATTTAACAAGGATCCTTTGAGATTTATATATTCACATGCCTTGATATATAATTATTCAATCACACCTCATAATCAAATACTATTTCAATATCTAACCACATTAATAATTATATTTCTTCAATGTTAATATCATCACATATATTGAGGAACTAATAATAACTTTTTTCGGACTCATTGATATCTTTTCTGCCTTACAAAGAATTTGACATATCCATTTCTTATATATTAATTTCATTAGGTAATGAGGAAAAATATCATCTATGTTATTTCTCGAATTGAATTATATATTTGGAATATTTAAGGAACAAATTTCTTTCTTGTTAAAAAATAACTAATTTATGTAGAAATTCTATAATGACAGTTATGATTTGGAGAGTGAGATTGTGATTTAATTATAGCTTATAAATTTTAATAATGAAAAATTATGTAAAATGATTTAATTTTTTTGTGTCATATTAGTTGGTATCAGATTAGGGTTTATTTAGTTTTTTATAACGTCAATAATAGTTATAATAGTGTTCTTAAGGTAATCTTGGTTGAAATAAAACTAGAATATGTTGAATATAAAGATTCATTAGTTTAAACAATGATGATATGGGATATATCATCTTGTGATTGTTTTTTCATATTCATAATATTTTATTCTTTTGTTTTTTAGGATATTATTGTTTACACTAACAATTTTGGTATTAGTAAATGATTAAAACCAATATAATTATTATTTAGTGCCAATAGGACTGATTATTATTCAATCAATATTTGTAAAAAAAATATTTACTTATTTTTTATTTTTAAAACATCATATATTGAAAAATTTCCATGATTAATGATTCATCATTTCAAAAAGTGGATATTATATTATCGGTAAAACACCTAGTTGTGAATTGATTTCATCACAAGTATATTACTATTCTATGATTTAATTTTTGATAATATACTTCTTTATAATCTAGTTATTACTACCGTGGAAAAATTTAATGGTATATTTGGCATGGAATAACTCTATCTAAATGGAGATCATATAAATTTCAGTGATAAAAAAATCTCATTTCATATCCCAGATCCTTCCATGATCATATATTAATGAATTGAAGATTAAGAACTCCAAATATAATCTAATAATATAAAATGGGTTTTAATAGACAATAATAAGGGAAATTTGGATCACATGGTTGGAGATAATTTCAATATTGAACATATTCTATTTTTATATATAAGGTTACATTATTTCCTAGTATTCCCCCAGATTGTGAGGTTGATTTTTTAATTGATCATGTAATTGAAACTATAGCAATATTAAATAATCATTATAGAAATAATCCTACTAAATTAGAGTAAATAAAGAATAAAATTAAATATATTTTTCATAAATGATTTATATGACCATGTACTTCACCATTGGGGTTACATCCCATTATTTTTATAATGGAGGATTTCAATGCAACACCATGTATTTTTATTTAGTGAATATGTTTAGTATATTTTATATTAGAAAAAAAATGTAGAAAAAATGAATTCGTTATTTTATTTTGATAAAATAATAAAAAATATGATAAACATTAATACATTATGATAATGTGATATAATAATTAATTACAAAAATCAAAAGATAAATAAAAGTAAAAGTAAATATAAAGACCACGAATAAGAATATTCATCATAACGACATGATACAAAGATAATATCATCAGTTATAACTATGTGAAGAAGGAAAAACAATTAAAATATAAAAAAAAATTTATGGATAAACAAATTAATATTATTAATTAATTATTTTGAAGCATTTATGTTCATAGAATGGAACGTAAAATAACTATTATATTTATGGCCATTGTATATATAGTTATTGGATAAGTGGTAATTGGGTATACATGTATCAAATACATGTATTTAATATTTTTTAGATATAATTAAATATTTTGTTATACATAAAATAATTTACATGTAATTATCATAAAATATTTATTTCTCGAATAAAATAAAATGTTACTAATTTGATTTTGAGGATATATATTTTTAATGAAATTTTTCTTGAGTAGATAATGAATATTAAATTATATATATATTTATTTTTAATTTTTATTCTAATAAAATATATTGAAAATATTATTTTAATTATTGGTTATATTAGAAAAAAACATCAAATAAATAATTAATGTGTCATAATGAAAATGAAATAAATGATTCGTTGAAATTGAAATTTTTTTTAAAATAACAAATTTTTATTATATAATATATCATTTCTATTTAAAAGATAAATTTACCACATTTATAGTGTAGAATTTAATTTAATTTATTTTTTTTATATGAAAAAATAATTTAACACTCATTTAATGTATATTAATTTAATTGGAAAAATAATAAATACAAATTTAGTATTAAAATATGTTTTTCTAAAAAAATTAATATATTTTGAATATATGATTTTAAATTAATTATTATCATTTTTTAGAAATATAATTTAATAAAATTGATTTAATTTTTAGAATTAGTGCATTGAGATTCGGTATGAATTACAATTTTGTTGGTAAAAAATAAGTTACATAGGCTAAAATGGAGTTAAAATGAGGGGAAAGGGGATTAAATTAAAGAGGTAAATGACAAACATATTACATTAATTTTCTATAAATTTTGAGTATGATTGGATTCCTGACCCATCACCATTATGTTTCTAGTTTGGATTCACTTTCCATGTAAATAATTCTTTCACTAAACATTATGGGATGAGTATTTACAAAAATGACACTAAAAAATCATCTATAACAGGACCCCTCCTCTACCCGTATGACTGCAAATCATATTTTTTTCATTTTTGAAGGACGGTTTAAATTGGGACCGGTACCCCAACTTACAACCTTCTAGTCATATGAAACCGCACATTTCTTTATGTTCACTCCGTAATCTATGAAAAAAATTCAATATCCTAATTTATTATTTAAAATTTGGTATCATATATTCCCAATGATTCCTAAATATTTCATTCTGAAGGTACCCATTTCAATAAGGTGAAAATTCATCAATGAAAATATCTATTTCATATATATTGTTTTCAATTACCATGTCATCTCTACTATTCCTAATTCCTATTCACCACTAAAATGATCCATATTAACAAAATTATTCAACTATAAAAATGATATTATTGTATTATAACATTTTAATAGGTTCTATTCCCCTGGATTATAATAACATTGTTTTCAAGTATTCCTTTTTGATCAACCATATTAGGCCCTCTGAACACTACCTTGATATTTTCAAATTCTCAATAAACATTCCAATTTATTTTATGAATTAATATAGAATGTTGTCTTTATGGAAACCAAATCCCCCATATGAATTATGCTATAAAATATTAATAATTTTTCACATTAATGATTTTTAATACATTAATTCTATTAATATATGATATTAATGAGTTGTTTTTGTTATGAATATTGTTCTATAAGGGGGATGTAAAATTTATTGGTAATTATAATGTAATAAATTTTTATCATTAAATTACCGAAAATATGCTCATATTGGATTCCATTCATATAAAATATTCCAAAAACATACATAAAATTAATACATGACTATATAAATCATTGAGAAAAAATATTACACTAAAATGAGTTATTTGGGTATGATGAAATTATTATTCAAGAAAAAGTATCAACATATCCATTACAGAACTTTTATGAAACTGTCAAAATTATTAACATATGATGATGAAAAGTAACAAATATTAATGAATATAGTTGTAATAAGTAATTATAATTGAATAATATAAAATCTAATAGATATGAATAAGGTTTTGAATTAATTTATTATGTTGTTTATTAATAAGGGGTTTTCATCTAAATTTAATTCCACTAATAAATGATCCTTATTCTCTAGATATATTAATTTATGTGGTTTATATAATTATTTATGTATATCATTTAAAATAATTTTCAACAAATTCATCATATTTACAAATCCATTTTAATATTCATATTTAAATGGTCTTTTATTCAACTATTACCAATCTAGTAAGGGGTTATATTCCAAAATCAAATTAAAATCTATTTTTTCAATTTATAAATTTCTCTTCAAATAAATTATATATTATATATGTCTAAAACTAATTTTAGTATCATATAACTTGGTTATTTTATGGGTTTACAAGAATTATTACCATTTTCTCCCATTTTTTAAAAATTCACCAAAAATGATGCTTATAAATGGAATTGCCATTATCTCATATTTTCGGTTGGGAATATTCCACTTCCATATTAATGAATTATCATATTGATTTTATATATCATTATAACCACAAAAATCATTAATTATATTCATTTTATACTTACTTTAAAATTCCTTTACACATCTAGAAAATTAATAATTTACCACTCTTATCTATCATTTTCATCAAGGTTACATTATCACATAATTTTCTTTTCATTTCATTATAAATAATTATTTACATGTATATATTAATTGTTATACAGAATGTACAAGTTTTTTTTATTACTTTTAAAATGTTAATTTAAATATTTTATGAAGTTTTTTTCATCTTTGTTAACATCCTTTAATTTTTGTGATGTTACTCTTGGGGTTTCATTAATGAAATCATCCCATTTATTTTTATGGATGGTTTTTTTTGTATTAAATTTTCATGAATCCCATTTATTTTCTAGCGGTAGTTTATTCTATAGTTGATGGATGAATGTGATCAAGTTCATGTGGCACTCATAAGTACGATTTTTTATTATTTAATGGGTGAGAATAACATTATATAAACATTCAAAGCATTGGTTAAAGAATTATATATCATGAAATATTTTTTTATAGGTCTTGAGTGGTTATCATAGTCCATTATGATTTGGGGGGAAAAGTGGATAACAAAGTATATAATGATATTAATTTATCATGGGTTAACCATGACATTATTTGTGTTTTATTGTTATTTTTGTTCTATATTCCTATGTTATTTATCCTTGGATCATGATTATTATCTTATAGTTAGAGAATCAAATGTATTTTTAATGATTTTTTATTTATGTTATATTCTTACTCCTTTGGGTATGATTTCTTCATTATTTTCCCATGAATATATATTCATTTAATACTTACTCCTTTATTGGGATATTTAGGACTACTTATGTTGACTAGATTTGCATTTCTTATATAATACACCTTATTAAGAATCTGAGCTAACACTCTTCAAATGGTTATATTCACTATGTAATGAAGAGGAGTATTATGTTTATTATTTAAAAAATGTTTTCATTTTTCGAGAATTTTTTGTGATATGTTAATGAATTTTTATAATATAGTGAGTTAATATACCTTAATAGATGAGAACCCATTAAAAATTATTTCTTATCACTTATGTTTCCCTTGGATTGATGATAATGGAGGTATCCACTTTCCACCACCTATAGAGAAGAATCGAGGCTTATTTATCCTTGAACTCTTCACTTTCCTTATAATACCATCTTATCTATCTAATTATCCAAGCATCAATCTATACCTAAAGATACACTCCTTCTAACAAGGTTTTTAATCACTCTAAATTTCTCTTCAGTAGTTTAGGTAGGCATTATCCTACATTAACTTCTCCCCAAGAGATATTTTTTCTAGTATTATTCCTTAATTTCATAAATTTGACCACATGATTTTGGATTCATTTGATTTTAAATATTATGTGATTGTAGAACTACAGAATCCCCACAATCTTCTCATTTTCATCCAGATACCGGATGATATGAGCATTCAATGGTTCCCCAAATTGTTATCATTCAATGGATTTTGGATATCCAACTTATTGTGATCCCTTTGTTTTCAATGTAATTAAGATAATATAATAAATCTACATTGAATAAGTTTTTCAGGGCTCCCCCAACATTTCAAACCCCTTACACACTCAATAAATTGGCAATTTGGTATGTATATTTATGTGTTATGATGATAGATCCCGAATTCTATTCCATTCAATTTCTCCAATTATTTTTATAGAATCATATTATACAAAACATTATATGTTTTTTTTGTATAGAGATTTAAAATGATTTTTGGTTTAGTAATGTGATGGAATTTTAAATATGGTTAGACATATTCCCTTCTGTAATCATTTGAGTCATAGTTAGTAGTAATATTGATATTGACTATTGGATCATCATTATAGTCATTCATCTATGGACCATGATTATTGAAACATTGTACTGGATCTTAAAAAAAGAATTCAACCCACACATGATTTAAGAATATAGAAGATGTGTAGGTTGAGAAAGTGGGTGAACATGACAGATCCATTACTTGAATGATTTTTGAAACGAACCCTACCTTGTTTCTTATGCCTTCATCAGGATTCTCTATTCAACGGGAAAAAATCATATTCCAATGTTATGGCTTCCACATACTAGAGTCCTGATGATTGTTTATTCTATGACATTCAACATTATTGATCATTTGGATATAATATAGTATTTATTTATATCCTACCATTTCAATCAGAGGTTACCAGGAACGGATTGGGTTTGCCTAAGGCGTCAGACACCCTCAAAATGATGGTAACCAATTTACATGGAATGGTTGATCCCTAATTCATGAGGCATGTACTTTTATCCCCTCTTGACAGAAGGATCATTTAGGGATTTCTCCTTTATAAAAGATTCTCATATTTATTAAATGTTTCAAGATATGATGACGATTTAAGGGTGGAAATGGATTGGTACCTAAAAGTACAAGAAGGCTATGACTTATAAATATGTTTAATCATCATAGATTTATGTAGGATAATTTGAAACTTATCAGACATATCAGACAACATTTTAGTTTGAATAGAATGATAATCCTTCGATTTTATACAATAATAGAATGAAAAAAACGAAATAAAATTTCTATCAAAGTTGGTGATCACTAGTTAATAAATAGTAAAAAAACTAATGCTTGAAAATACTGCTCATATATTCCAAAAACCATGTGAATTATATCTGAATGAAATTAATGTTTTTACGAATCCTTTCCAAATCTTCTAAAAAGGTATTGCATATGGTATATACCATAATCATATTCCCAAAAATCAAGTGATACAACTCCACTAATGTAATCAATGGAAATATTATCAATAGAAGAAATGGATGGTTTGAAACTAGAAGGATCTATAATTGATGAAGTAAATTGTTGGGAAATTATCATTGATTTAGGAGAAACATTGTCCATTTAATGAACCATGGGCTTCTAAACATCCAGCTATGATTCACCTCACACACAATAATGAAAAAACGATGGAGATAGATTTCACTATAATAGCATCAAAGGAATACTGAATGAGCATAAAAGAAAAATAATTGAAAGACTGAACCAAGAATAAAATTTCATAGATTAATACTTACACCAACATTTTACCTATATAATTTAATAAATTGAAAATAAATAAGGATTATTTCATAGAGAGTCGGAATATGATATCATTTTTACATGAGGTTCTTTATTTATAATGATTATATGTTGGATAAATTCCCTGTCATATAGCGTCTTCTTCCATTGAAATATGCAAACACATTAATATTTCAATGGGATGGGAACACATTTCCTATTTTGGTTTAATCTTGTACCTAACTAGTTTGTTACATTCCTGTAGTTGGGTGTGATATTATTTCCCACCAGAGTGTTCTGTAGGTTTTATTTTCTTGGTCAAAGATATGTGGGACCTATGTGGTTAATAAAATTAACTTAATGAATTTTGGGAAGTTGTACAAATTTAGATTGAGTTTTCAGTGATAATATAGGTTTTTTTCTCCTCAATATTTTGCATCACCCTCCCCTTCTAAGTTGGTTGGTCCTAAAAATAGCTATATTGCTGGCTAATTGCATTTGGTTCTGGATTGATCTATGGTCCACTGTGAGTTATTATGATTTCAACATTTGATATTTTTTTCATTTCTTTATGTATAATCATATGGTAGGGATTCGTTTTTAGGTTTTAACTTATCTTTCAATAAAAAATTTAAAAAAATAAAAAATATTATTTTACGTAGTAATAATTTCATGTACCTTATCTCTAAATACACTAAAAATATATGTCCTGAACGTGTGATTTATTTTAATATAGAACATATATACTTGTTTAATGGTTTATTATATAGGGTGGTTATGGTTGGGTCATATTAGTTGGTATGAGAGTTGGGTATAGTTAAATTTGTGTATTAGGTTATAAACAATTAGTGAAAAAAACATTGAATAACCAAAGATTAACTTGGAGGTATGTAATATGATCTAGAAAAAGTGTTATAGGAAGATCCCATAGTTTCATAAGTTAAACATAATATTTGATATATTGAAATGAATGTGTCATAAAATAAGATATCTTAATATGGAATTCCATTGTCATCTGATTATTTACTTCTGATATTATTTTTTAATACTCACACTTATATTTTTGGTGTTAGTTAATGGGATGAATAAGGGGGATCCAATTATAAATTGAGTGATATGGAAAATGAAATTATTGTCTGAATGAATAAAAACCAAGATTAGAGAAATATTATAATATATCATTACATTTCTCACCTAAGTATCCCATGTTAAGAACAATAACATGAATATTAATTCTCTCATACAACAATTCCCACTATCCCTTTTGGGGTATTTTATTCCAATAATTATATTGAAATGTATCAAAAAATAAAAATGATATTTTTTATTCTCCAATTATTATAGCATAAAACATTATTTTTGGTTTTTTATCCTTCATATGTTGAGGTAGGTAAATGTTTGATTCCCATGAAAAACATATAAAAAAATGGAAGTAATAGAATCTATTTAATGGGGGGAGATTAAGAATATATTTTTCAATAAATATTTACTTAGAAAAAATTATAGTAAAATTGAGGGAGAATACCTAGAGATTAAACAAATGGAGGATAAATCTGTGGTGCCTAGGAATAAAACAAGAAATGAATTTCCAAGTACACCTATGTTTTTATCATTGACCTGAAAATTAAAGTTGATTGTTTCTTTTGTTATTTAAATAAAATTATTTGAAAAGAAATATCTTTAAATGATTTTTTATCCATGATTAAATTATATGGTGTTCTATCAATGATGTAGTAAATGTATGAGATTATTGTACATATGGTTTAAGGGTAAAAAGTGAAAAAAATATTTTATTGGAAAATGATGAAATGAATATTGAAATATCTATATTATAAGAATTTGGGAAGAAGTGTATGGGTAATTATCTTAACTTATTAAAGAAATTCCTTAAATGTATAAAATAAGTTCAATAATAACATGAATACTGATGAGATTTGACGAGGCCTACCAACCCAATGAAATAGATGACAGTCCTACCTAATGCACCTCTAACTATTTAGCATTTCAAATTTAATGAATGTAGGAACAATGTAAATAATTTTATCAACCCAAGGGATAATGAGGATAATTTTTTTTTAAATCATCCATAGTCAAGGGATAGAGATAAATATTATGTGATAACTACCATTATAGTGGATCTTGATAATAATGTTGTGAAAGGTTCATTAAATTTCTACTGGAAATTTGTACTTTTCTTATATAAATATTGATCTCACACTCCTTTATATCATGAATTTTTATAAAATAATTACTTCATTGACCCAATTATTTAATGTTTAATCATCTATGAAAAAACATAGGGGTGTGATAAATGCATCCAAATTCTACAAATCTTCTCCAATTATAGATTGTGGAAATTTTCATTATATTAATCTTATTATTCTACATTTGGTATAATTTTATGAGATTTTATTAATGTAAATGATCTCACTATACTGTACCCAAAAAAACTATTAGGTTAGGGAAATCATATTTCATGTGATAAATCATCCCATGATCAACACTCAGTGAAAAAATGACTTTTACTCCCTGTGTAAATTACTCCCCTCATATGTGTCGTAATACCAAATTGTTAGAGGTATTATGCTCAATGTTTTAGGTATAAATACAATATCTAGGTTGTTATAATTTTAGATGAATATTTAATTATGTTTACATATTATTTTCTTCTTCTTCCCCAATGATCTTGAGGTTATGTTGTTAATTTAACAGATTCATGGTTCTATTAAAAAATTAAAATTTCATTGTAAAATAAACCCTATTTAATTAGAATAATTTAATAAGGGACTTGAAGATAATCTAGAAATGGTTTTTATATTACCAATTTCTTCACCATGGTGTCCACAAGTCTAATTTGTTATTAATAACCATATTTTAATGTATCTTTTCCTTGATTATCATGAATATAACAAGATAATAATCATGAAAAAATAGGATGTGCCTTTTATTGTTGTCTTGTTTTGTCAAATACAATGGGATCAATACCTATCAAAAAAAATATCATTAATCCATATACAATATCATATTGGTTAAAATATAGGATATAACTTTGAAATCCTTCTATACAGTATTTTGAAACTATGAATTCATAAATATGCCATTCACACATAAAAATTCCTCATCCATCTTCATGGATTTGATTTATAGTGTATTTATATATTAACATGGTCACTTTTTGGTAGTAGTTATAAAATATATTATCATATATTATACGAGTAATAAAGGGAATAAATATCTTTAGGATAGTAATGAAGTACTTGAGAAAAGAGATATTGTATTCAAAATATATAAATTTTATGTTCTGTAAAAAAAATGTATCATTATTTGGTTATGTATTACCAAATGAGTTTATATCTGTGGATCCTTCAAAGATATAGGTGATTGAAAATTGTTATAGACAAAACATTATTATATATATTTGTAGTTTTCTTAGATTAGATCGATACTATTGACCATTTATATGAAATTTCTCATGTTTATCAAATTCACAAACCATGTTAACTCGTACGGGAGTCATGTAAATAAAGATAGATGAATGTGAATATTCTTTCAAGGTTCATAAGTGGAATTTTTTCTCTGAAACTATACACATATTACCCTAAAATGGATAATTGTATGGGATAGATAATGATTCATCGTCAATGAAGGGCTTGGGTGGTGTCCTTATAAAAAATTTCATAGTAATGCCTTATGGGATCATGCTAATTAATGGTATATGATAAAAATTACTTGAATCTTCAGTTGATGCAAGAAATGGTTATAATTTTATTAAATATGTATAATAATAATTTTTTTGTTAAAATGATTGTGCATATAATGATATATATACTGATCGTGATAGATTAGAGAATATATTCACACACAACGAGTAGAACATTCACCAATGGAGATAAATTTAATTGATCAGTGGCTATGATTTCTAATTAAATTACAAACCTATGAAAGATAAAAATGTTTTTGATGTTCTAATTAGGATATGTGATGTTGATTTGTAGTTTTCCAATGCTCATGGACATGAAAATGATAGATTAGGAAATCAATGTACCTATTATAGGGCAGTAAAAAGGATATTATTTATTGTATAAATACAAGACAATGAATGAATTGAGTCATCTCACATGAAGAACATTCATAGTTCTATAGAATATTATTTCAAATTATATTTATTATATATATTTTCTATTTTATATTTAAAAAATCAATGAGATTTTAACTATTTGTAATAGAATATAAAACATAAACATAAATAAGAAATGAAATAGACTGAAATAAGAATGAAAGAAGATACTTAGAAAGAACAACCAAATGGGAACCATCAACCCCTAAAAATTAGTTTTATATCTACTTAATGAATTCATTACATCATATATATGAACATCTACTTCAACCTAGTTTATTAATATGCATGACATCAATGATTTCCCTGCACACTACATATCCTCCTCTAAAATTTTTCAGAAAAAAAATCATTTTAAATTGATGACCCTCGGGTGGAAAGTGGAGACATGAAGGTAGACTTTCCACTATAATCCCTTCAAAGCCAAACACTATGAAAATATCAAACATTAAGAATTAATGTGAATGGATTGAGTAATGTATTAGAGAACCCTATAGAGATTACACTTTTTAGTAACGCATTATCTTGATTTCAAGTGTTCATATTAGATAATGAGAGATATATAAATATAAAGTAGTGGAAGAACATTATTAAAATATTTAATTAAAATTAAATAATAATTAAAATAAGTAAAATAATGTAGGAAAACTAATCTATACCAAAAATGACTAATTTTATAGTGTGGTGGTTGATCCACCTCATCAAAAAATCCTCCTATTTATATGTATTAGGTTTCTTATTTAATGATTCAAATATTCATTTACTTTTTCCTAGTAAGGACAATGATATCCTCAAATGTATGAAATATTCAAAATATTCTTGATTCCTACAGTCTTCAAATCTAAAAAAATATACGGGTTTATATAATGAATATCATTCCCTTGTATAAATTATTAATATTTTAAATTATATTTCTGAAAGATTTAAAATGAGTTAATGAAATATTCTAAGGCCTGAGGGGTATTAGTTTGTTATAATAAAAAATATTTTATCATACATGCATAATTTTTAGGATATAATGAAATAAATCTGAAATGGAGTATTAGATGATAAATCAAAAACTGCCTTTAAATCGGAAACATGATGTTTTCATTAGGTGTAATATAACCTTGGTTGGCGGCTTACATTTTTTTAAATCACATTCATGTGGGATATAATAAATTGATAAATAAATCAATTAATCTATTGTTTATTCTATTTTCTAGACCTAAAATCCTCTATAAATTCAGGTTTATGGTAAATCCCCATTGTTAGCCACATAACCCTAGTGATTGAGAGAGAATCTATTAGAGTAGCATTCTTTGACTATCATCAATGAATCATAGATTGAAAAGTGGTGCACCAATGGAGTTTTTGGATCACATTAGTTACAATAACATGAAACAATTATTCATCAATAATTGATGTGACCATGAGGTGCTGTATTTGTTTTATTATAGTTTAAACAGTGTTCATTTTCCAATGATGAATACGAATCAATTCAACTAACAGATTGGTTCATTGGTCGATCATGTTTTGTTGGTAGCAATTTATCTTCCCCGAATTTGGGAATTTATGTTAATTGATTTTCTTTAGTTATTCATCATTCTAATGGAAATGGATTGAGGCTATCATGAACAACATATGTGGATTATTCCAAATTTTTTCGTTTTATTATTTAATTCCCTCAGTCCTTGCATATTCATTATTGTTTTTTTATTTGGATGACTCTTAAAAAAATACATAGTGTTTGATCACCATGAAACCATAAATTGGTTCAACGAATCAATACCGCGTGTTTAGGATTAAAATCAATGTAATGATCAAGGTTTATTATTGAAGATTGAGGAACGACATGGATTGAGATTGGTGTTTAGAAGTTTTTAATTTTGTTGGTAGTGTAGGGTAATGTATATTCTATTCTCAAGAAATTTTCATGGACATAATCGATCCTCTAGTTAAGGAAACACTCATTCAACATTATATCTGGATTATATGGTGAGATTGATGGATATATTAAAGGAATCAGAGGTGTGGGATGAGTATGTATAGAGAACCTATGCTTTCTAGAAAAATACGGACTACACATCCAGTAGTCCGATGACCACACATTGTGTAGTAACTTAGCAGAAGTGAATAGTATTTTCGAAAAATAAAATACCCTAAAACATCTGTTACCCACCACACATAGTGCGTTCCATTCTTGGAGACTCTGCATGTATCCTCAGAGTACATAGGAAATTATATGGCCAGGTACATAATAATGAACAGAGTACAATGTCATGACATGGTAGTCAAACATGACTGGAGTACCCAGACATGAAAAAAGTACATGAGTATGGACCAAAGTACAAATACAAGGATTAGTGAACACAGGAAAACCCGATATAGTAAAGACATACCGGGTATTCATAATACACACTATGTACATACCCCAAGAAATATTAATGCCCTTATTATCTTTATTGTTGACCTTTTTCATTAGGGTGAATTCCCTAGATCCATCCCCATGAGGTTATAGTAAGGAACCCTGTTCTTATTATAATATGTGGTCCCCTTCATGGGATCAATCATATATATAGTTTCCGGAATCCCTCAATGTGTCATGAGTTTAGATCCTATATTGTATCTTCTTCCCTATATGGGTTTTTAGGAATTAACATCACCAATATACCTATGTGTTGATCCCCAACATAGTGGGTTATTCCTGATAGGGTTTGGTATACCACGTAGGCCCTAAGAGAGATTCATTATCTTTATATTGATCTATTCTATGTTTTAGTGTGTACTTATTCTTGGAAAGTCCTAATGAGAAAGACCTATCATGTTAACATCCTTAGTGTTATCTAGCTAATGGACTAACTTCTATTGCATGATTCATGTTTATAAAACCACTTATAGATTAATTGAAAGACATTTCGGTTATGACATTACCTTGAGACGTAATTTCAATCATTATTATATTTGGTTTATTATTAGTATGTATAAAATTTTTATTGAAATGAATTTATGATGAGGAAATAAATACTCTCTTTATTCTTTATGATTTGTATTTTCTAGTTGTCTTACTAGGTACTCTTATACTCACCCTTTCCCGGTAGCTTTATACACTTTTCATGTCGTATGTTGATGACTGAAAATTCAATATAGTCTTCTAAGGTCTAGGAGTAGGTGAATTATAGTTGCATTTTATATAATGTGTTCCATATCGGGTCTTCCATTATATTATAATCCTCTCCAATCATAGTTGGTTAGACTCTTTTACTATTTTTAGTGGGTTTGTATTTGGACCATTTTGCATTCAATAACTCTTATCACAGTCTGATGCATGCATTCATTTGGGTATCAGTAGTATTTTATCTTTTAGTATGGTATTGGTGGTTTGGTGATGTGTTTATGTATACATGTACCCTAGGATAAGGCCTATAATGTGTATGATATGCCTACTATGTGCTTGTTTATAGACCCTGTTGTAAAATCCTTGGTAAATAATGAATAAGTCATATTTAATATTTATTAATATTTGTGAATTAAATATTAATTTTACTTTAAAGGGGTTTTTATGTTCGATAGCGTACCTGATACGCAACAACGCGTTTCATTGAAATCTTACATTGTATGCTAATAATATAATATTATTATTTTAAATGGTAGTAGAATCAGATCCTTTTTATTGACGGGCACAAACAAAACTAACTACAATGTGATTATAATTGTTTATTAAATGTTTTTACATTTATCCAATAAATGTTAGTGGCTTAAAAATGTGAATGAATCTATTTTTAAGCATAATATACATTAAAAGGCCGATTTACCGTCATTTAATGGAGAACCCTATTTAAATATAGTTTTGTTCATATTAATACATTATATATGACCAAATTAAATCCTTCTTCAGAATGGGGACATCAAATTTTACTTTGGTTAATTTTTTGGAATTTTTCTGATAAAGTTCATTTTTTAATGAATAGTGAAAATATTTTATTTTAATTCACAACTATGTTTTAATATAATTTATTTATTTGGTTAGATAATATATTTAGTCGGTTAAAAAGTTTAATTAATATATAATTTTACCATTTAATCCAATGTTGGTCATTATAATTAATTTCACTTTGAAATTGGACAGAAACAGGTATCAATCTTTTGATAGTTATTATTTCTCAAAAACACACTATTTGTTTTGATAATGGGAAATAATTTTAAAATTAATTAATTCCACTTCTATGTTTTGAATTTGGAAAAATAGACATCGTTTTTTAATTCAGAATATCAAATATATCTTAGGCTGAATTTTTTGTATTTTTCTGAAAAGCGTCAATTTTTTGATGAATAGTGAAACCACTTAGTAGTAGTTAAAAAAACGGACTTTTTAATTTAAATGAAATTTTACCGCTTCTGTGAATTTAATTTAGAAAATCTTTCATACATGTTAGTTATCAAAAAGTAAAAATTGGTTCAATAAGATGAAAATAATTATTGGTGAATAGTAACTTTTGAGTTTTATTTAGCGCGTTTAAAGGTAAATAATGTAATTCAAGTTACAATGAATATTATAATAATTCAGAATTACCATAACACTTGTCCAAACCTTATTGGATGAGTTATGGTGGACTATGGGAATCATTGGGTCGATTTTGGGTCCCCATGGAGCCACTTATGAATGATAATGACACTTTTGATTAATTAATTTAATGTAAAGGCAAAAATGACGTAAAGAGAAATATTTTAGTAAATTAAATTTTATATGGATTTATATAATTCATATTTAAGTCTATATGTATTCACAGAAATGATAAAAAGGCTTCCTACATCATGGTATTTTTTATATAATTTTTATACATTAAATAATATTAATTATTTTTGACACAATAATGATGAAGTGTTTACCTCATTAATAAATTATTTAAATAAAAAGATTATAATAATTAAACTATTATCCAAAACATGTCAAATTATAACTGGATGATTTTATTTTGAATATGTGTCATCTTATATTCTCCTTTAATGATTTTTGGACCTTTTCAAACCGATGACATGTTTATAATAAAATAATGTTTTCACACATTCCTAGAGAGCCCCTCCTCCCCCTTATAAAAGGAGACCATTTCCAACCTATTCCACACAACTATAAAGCCTTTTGGACCATCCAAACTCTGTACAATTAATCTCCCTACATCCTTGTCTTCCACCTAGAATCCTTACCTTAAGCAGAAGGCATTTCGACAAGTCCTTTGGTTCAAACCAAAGATAGTTACCCAAATTAAAGGTAACGATTTCTCTTAAATTATTTTTATTTATTTTAATTCTCCAACCCATAAAATATTTATATTCCTTTCCTTTGTAACAACACCAGTATCTTAAATATAATAGGATGTTTTTATGAGATGTATTCAAACTACACATACACACACCTCCATCTAATGGATAAAGAACATAATGTTTCTGTGGATGGAAAACTTACGCCTCTCAAAACGATGATTGTTCAATTACCTCATACCTCCTCTCATGGTGTACATTAAGATCGCATTATATTTATATATGATATATATTATGTTTATTTTTTCTTTATGCTTCTGTATTTTTTTATAGCATACCTTTATGGTTTCCATTATGGTTAAACACGATAATATCATTCGAGGAAGTGCGGACTACTGCCCCGTCAATGTGATATGACTCATTCATACCATATGTGGTACATATAAAGGATAAATTTAATGATATTATATATGATACAACACTTTAATTATAATACTACTATTTATCATTATGTTTTAAATTCCAGTAAATATGAAATAGAAATGGAAGTAGCGTTCATGCGTACGTACGACTTACCGTCTCCATGAAAGGTGCATTTCATTTCTTACCTCTAAATGTTATGTACTATTATAAATACATGTATATTATGGATATATATGATATATATGATATCCAAATCATGAATATCATTCTGGATATAATAAACCTTGGACCACATGAACAACATGTGATTATAAGAAGTCCATTTTTGACTCAAGTACCAAATATCGACAGACCGAACATTATAAACCTAAATGATTACATAATGTTTAAAACATTGTAATAAGTTATATAAAAGGAATAATAAACATGAAAAATGTTCTTATACAAGTAGAAATTAAATTTATTTTATTATTCAAGAGATTAAAGAACGATCGAGTCAAGACGGACATGAGGAAAGGGACTTCATCTAAATCTCTTTTCATTGAGGCATATTTTGTTTTAATACAAAACATTCTTTTATACACTGTATTAACACCTTTTAATTTTAATTTCGTTCAAATGGAATATTTCTATATGAAACATTTTACTATACAAAAAAAATTAATGTTTCTTTTAACGTACGCAGTGACAACGACCTTTCTGCCGCCACAATTATTACTTGATATTTGGCATCCTCAACAAGATGTAATATTTTGAAAAGGAAAAATAAATACCATATTCACTATTACGTATTTTGGTATTGAAAATGGGCTTGATAATGGATTTGTTATGTCAATATATTTAAGTTATATATTGTTTTTGAAATGTTGAAATTTTTTCTTTCCTTCATATTTGTTATATGTGTTATGATTTTATAATTTTATTTGGGAATTTGACAGTTGGTTACATGATAAACCAAATGATGGGTGGAGTCGTGATAAACCAGGATGGGTGGTTACATAATAACCCTCAATGCATTGGGTATGGAATTCGGCCATATGGCTATTCCATTTATTGATATGTGTGGAAGTCGACCATATGGTTATTCTATTTAGTATTTTTTTTGTACCAAGTTGCCTTTATATGTTATGTGTTCTTTATATGGGCTTTATGGTAATATTTTGGTTCCAAAAGGGTAAGTAATGATATTTTACTCCATGAAGAGTATTTACTACTTCATGAAGGTGAAAAGTATTACTTATGTCAAAGTATTCATGGTTTACTTTTTGTTTCTAAAAACTAACAGTTTTCCTTCATTGTGTATCCCTTACTATGATTTTTATGCTCTTCCTATGTTTTTGAAATTTTTTTTCACAGGAAATAATGTGGAATATGGTCAAGGAAGGGATCATGGAAATGTCATGTTGTCTTAAACATGGAACTAGACATGACTCTTTTTTTAAGAGTCCATGTTTTTTTTAATGGAAACTGTGTAGAAGTGTCTACTTTGTTATCTATTGAGATGTAATAGTAATGTCCTAATTATCTAAAACTCTAAATCTGAAAAGATCCTTAATGATAATTATTCATTTAACTCAATTTTAAGTAAGGTTCAAGGCTGGGTCCTTACAGTTGGTATTAGAGGTCAGTTTAGATAACTTTAGGAGTTAAGGTGTTGATAAATTAATATCCATAAAGTAATTTATGTTAATATTGAAATTATATAGCATTTAATGATTACCATGTTTCTTCACCTAAGATATTTGTTTGTTAAAAAGTTTTTTCCATAGAGGAAAAAGGGAAGCTATGTTGGGACGACATCATAAGGAAGACAACCTTCCATATCAGCAACCTGAGATGGTCGGAATTAGAATTGAACCATTTGTTATAGTGATGGATCAATTAACTCAGGTGATAAATGGTGGTTGTGTTTATTGTGATATTTTGGTTTAATATAAAAGTAATTAGGAGCATTAAGTTAATTTAAGGGTTGTCTTGAAAACATTAAAATAAATGAAATCATTTTAGAAATACAGAAAGTGTGAGTTTTGGTTGCAACAAATTTCTTTCCATGGACACATTGTTTCAAAAAATAGAATAACTTTTGATCCTGCTAAAAAAAAGTTGTTGAAGAATGGCCATGACCCACAAATATAACCAAGATCCATAGTTTTCATTATTTATCTAGTTATTAATGGAGGTCTATTGAAATGTTTTCATGGTTATCTCATCTAGTAACTAAGTTAACTCAAAAAGGTGTTAAGTTCATCTGAAAAAAAGAATGTTATGATTGTTTTTAATAATTGAAAACAAATTGGTGGATGCTCCAGTTTTAGCACTACCATCCAGAAATGGTGAGTTTGTTATTTATTGTGATGCTTTGATGAAAGGACTTGGATGTGTACTTATGAATAATGATTAGGTAATTGCTTATGATTCATATCAGTTGAAACCCCATGAATTAAATTACCCTACATGTGATTTTGAATTATCTATTGTTGTTTTCTTCTTTAAAAATTTGGTGGAATCATTTTTATGGAGTGACCTGTGAAATAGATACTGATCACAAAAAAATTGAAGTATATATTGACTAAAAAATAATTGACTACGGGATAGAGGAGATGGTTGGAACTAATCATGGATTTTGATTTCATGATCCTTTACCATCTGGGAAAAGACAATAAAGTGGCTGATGCATTGAGTAGAAAAAGTAATGTCTCATTAGCCATGCAACAATTATAACAAGATCCTTTGGTTTTTTATTTTATGAACATTGTCATATAAGTTGGTGGTGTAGGAAATTATTCTATTTTGTTTCAGGTGTTAGTGAGATAATCTCTATCAGACAGAATCAAGCATGCGCATAAAGAAGACAATGAGTTACAGAAAAATATAGAGTTGATTAAGAAGGGTAATTTTCCTAAATTTAAAATTGAAAATGATTGTGTTTTTTGGTTTGGAAAGAGATTATGTGTGCCTTGTGATTCATATTTGATGAACGATTTGTTATGTGAAGCTTATAGTTCTCCGTTTTTAGTTTCTCCTGGTAGTACTAAAATTTACAGAGATCTTGTGGAGTATTATTGGTGGGATGGAATGAAAAGTGATATTGCTGATTTTACTGGGAAGTGATTGACATGTTAGCAGGTTAAAGTAGAGCAGCATTTACCAAAATGAATTCTTCATCCTTTACCTGTGTGAGAGTGGAAATGGGAAAATATATCCATGGACTTCGTTGTGGGATTAACGAAGACATCTCGAGGTAATAATGCAATCTGCGTTATTGTTGATTGATTGAAAAAATCTTCTCCTTTCCATTCTATTCGAGAAAAATTTCATCTAGATCAATATGCTCAGTTGAATGTTAAAGAGAATGTAATGTATCATGGAGTTACCCTCTCCATTGTATCTTATCTTGATCCTAGGCTTAATTATAATGTTTGGAAAGGCCTTCAGAAGTGGTTGGGTACGGAATTAAATTTTAGTACGTCATTTCATCCGCAATAAGAAGGGCATTTTGAACGAACAATTCAGACCATGGAGGATTTGATATGTGCTTTTTCACTAGATTATCAGGGAATTTGGGACCAACATCTTTCTTTTGTTGAAATTTTATATAATAACAGTTTTCATTCTAGTATACATATGGCTCCATTTGAGGTGTTATATGGAAAGCATTGTTGAACTACAGCTTTTTGGGATAAAGTATGTGAAAGAAAGTTGATGGGACCAGAATTGGTAGAAGAGATGGCAGAGAAAGTGCAGTTGTTTAAGAAGCATATGAGAACAACTCAGAGTAGACAGAAAAGTTATGTAGATAACCGAAGGAAGGATCCTTCTTTTGAGGTAGGTGATAATTATTTCTCAAAGTTTCTCCATGGAAATGTGTGATATGTTTTGTTAAGAAGTGAAAGTTTAGTCCGAGGTTAATTGGACCTTATGAAATTCTGATGAAAGTTGGATCAGTTGTGTTCAAAGTGGCTTTACCTCCATGTTTATCCCAGGTACACAATGTTTTTAATGTTTCGTTTTTGAAAAAGTATATGCCAGATCCATCTCATGGTTTGAGCCCAGACGTAGTTTAGTTGGAAGATAATATCTCTTATGAAGAACAACCACTCTAGATTCTTGACCGTAGAGAGCATGTGTTTCGAAATAAGGTAATTCACCAGGTAATGGTTTTTTGGAAAAACCATTTGTTTGAAGTGGAAACATGGAAATATGAAAATGCTACGAGGGATAAATACCCCCACTTATTTCATAAATTAAAATTGGGAGGATGTAATTCCCAAAAGGGGGAAGGATGTAACATCCCATGTAAATATAAAATAATACATATTTCATTTTTTTAAGTATTTGTGAATTAAATATTAATTTTACTTTAAAGGGGTTTCTATGTTTGATAGCGTACCTGATACGCAACAACACATTTCATTGAAATCTAACTTTACACACTAATAATATATTATTATTATTTTAAATGGTAGGTAACTCCTAGCTATCTTATTGGAGGGAATAAAAAAACTAACTGAAATATGATTATACATGTTTTTATATGTATTTACATTTATCCAATAAATGTTAGTGTCATAAAATGGGGAATTAATCTAATTTTAAGCTTAATTTACATTAATAGGTCGATTTAACTCCTTTTAATGGTGAAACCTCTTTAAATATAGTTTTTTTTCACCATAATACATTATATATCATCAAATAAAGCCCTTCTTTATAATGGGGACATCAAAATTCACATTGTGTAAATTTTTGTAATTTTTTTGATATAGTTTATTTTATTAATGAATAGTGAAAATATTGTATTTTAATTCAAAATTATGTTTTAATATAATTTATTTATATGGATAGATTATATTTTTAATTCGTTTTAAAAGATAATTAAAATATATTTTTACCATTAAATCCAATTTTGGTCATTGTACTTAATTTCACATTGAAATTGAACATAAAAAAGTATCAATCTTTTTATAGTTATTATTTCTTAAAAAAACGCTATTTGTTTTGATGACAGGAATTAATTTAGAAATTAATTAATGCAACTTCTATGTTTTGAATATGAAAAAATAGAAATCATTTTTGAATTCGGAATATCAAATTTATCTTAGGCTGATTTTTTTGTATTTTTCTAGAAAACATCAATTTTTAATGAAGAGTGAAACCACTTAGTAGTAGTTAAAAAAATGGCGTTTTCGTTTAAATGAAATTTTACCACTTATATGAATTTAATTTAGAAAATCCTACATACGTGGTTATTATAAAGAAGTAAAATGTGGATCAATAAGATGAAAATAATTTTTTGTGAATAGTTACTTTTGACTTTTATTTACCGCGGTTAAAGGTAAATAATTTAATTCAAGGTAAAAAGAATATTATAATAATTCAAAATTACCATAAAACATGTCCAAAACATATTGTATGAGTAATTTCCGACCGTGAGAATATTTTGGTCCATTTTGGGACACCATTGAGCCACTTATGAATGACAATGACACTTTAGATTAATTAATTTAACTTAAAGGAAAAAATAGAATAAAGAAAAATCTTTTAGTAAATTAATTTTTATATAATGTTATATAAGTTATAATTTCTACTATCAATATTACTTGGAAAGATAAATATATTTCCTACATCATGGTATTTTTTATATAATTTTTAGACATCAAATAAATTAAATTATTTATGACACAATAACTATGAGGTGTTTACCTCATTAATAAATGATTTAAATAAATAAGATTATAATGAATAAAATATTATCCTAAACAATTCCAATTCTAATTGGATGATTTTATTTAGAATATGATTCAACTTCTATTCGACATTAATTGTTTTGGATCTTTTGAAACCGAAGATATTTTTATAATAAAATAATGTTTTCACACTTTCCTAAAGAGCCCCTCCTCCCCCTTATAAAAGGTGACCATTTCTAACCAATTCCACACACCTATAAAGCCTTTTGGCTAGTAAAAACTCTACAAAATTAAGCTCCCTACATCCATATATTATTCCTAGAAGCCTTACCTTAGGTATAAGGGACTTCAATAAGTCCTTTGGTTCAAACCAAATGGAGTTACCCATATTAAAGGTAATCGTTTCTCTTATATTGTTTTCTATTATTTTACTTCTCCAACCTCTAAACCCTTTTTATTTATTTATTTTTTTACAACACTAGTATCCTTAATAAAATAGTATGTTTTTATGAGATGTTTAATAACTACACTTACACACACCTCCATCTAATGGATGAAGAACATAATGTTTCTGTGGATGGAAAACTAACGCCTCTCGAAACGATGATTGTTCAATTATCTCATACCGCCTCTCATGGTGGACATTAAGATGACACTATATTTATATATGATTTATATTGTGTTTATATTTTTTTAATGCTTTTGTATTTCTCTTTTATATCATACCTTTATGGTTTCCATTACGGGTAAATGTGATAATTTCATTTGAGGAAGTGCGGACTACCGCCCCCTCAAAGCGATATCACTCATTCATACAATATGTGGTACGTATAAAAGATATATTTAAGGATATTATATATGATACAATACTGTAATTATAATACTACTATGTATCGTTATTTTTTTATTCCATTAAATATGATATAGAAATGGAAGTAGCGTTCTTGCATATGTACGACCTACCGTCCCCATGAACGGTGCATTTCATTTATTACATATAAATGTTATGTAATATTATAAATACATGTATATTAATGATATATATGATATAAATGATATCCAAATCATGAATATAATTCTGGATATAATGAACCTTTGACCACAAGAACAACATGTGATTATAAGAAGTCCATTTTTGAGTCATGTAGAAAATATCGACCAAATGAACATTATTAACATAAATGATTACATAATGTCTATAACATGGTAATAAGTGATATAAAAGGAATTATAAACATGAAAAAGGTTCTTAAGAAAGTAGAAAATAACTTTAGCTTATTATTCAACAGATTAATGAACGATCGAGTCATGTCGGAAACGAGGTAAGGGACTTCATCTCAATCTATTTTCATTGAGGCATATTTTGTTTTATGACAAGACGTTCTTTTATACGCTGTATAAACACCATTGACTTTTCATTTCATTAAAAGAGAATATTTTTCTATGAAGAGTTTTACTAAATGACAAAAAAGAAATGTTTCTTCTAACGTACGTGGTGATAACATCCTTTCCGTCGCCGCCAGTATTACTTGATCTTTGGCTTCCTTAACAAGCTGTAATGTTTTTAAAAGGAAAAATAAATACCATAAACTATATAATGTATTTTTCTATTGAAAAGTCTTTTGATAATCGATTTGTTATGTCAAAATATTTATGTGATATATTGTGATTGAAATGTGGAAATGTTTTCTTTCTTTTATATTAATTTTATGTGTTATGATTTTATAATTGTACTTGGACATTTGAAGGGTGGTTACGTGATAAAAAAATGATGAGTGGTGCTACGATATACCCGGATGGGTGGTTATGTTATAACCTCCAATCCATTGGGTAAGTAATTTGGTCATATTCCTATTCCATTTAGTGATATGTGTGGTAGTAAACCGTGTGGTTATTCAATTTAAGTATGTTAATGTAATAAGTTACCTTTATATGTTATGTGATCTTTATATGGGTTTTATGGTAATATTTTGGTCCCAAAAGGGTAAGTAATGATCTTTTATTTAGTGAAGAGTATTTACTCCCTCATAAAGGTGAAAAATATTACTTATGTTAAAGTATTCATGGTTTACTTGTTGTTTTGAAAAAAAAACAGTTTTCTTTCTTTGTGTATCCCTTAATGATCCTTTTATGCTCACCCAATGTTTTTTAAAAGTTTTTCATAGTACATAATGTGGAATAGGGTCAAGGATGGGATCAAGGACAAATCTTGATGTCTTAAACATGGAACTAGTCATGAATCGTTTTCTAAGAGGTCATGTTTTGTAAAAAATGGAAACTGTGTAGAAGTGTCTACTTTGTAATCTTTTGAGATGCAATAGTTATGTCCTAATTCTCTAAAACTCTAAACATGAAAAGATCCTCAATGTGAATTATTCATTTTATTCAATATTAATTAAGGTTTATGTCTGGGTCCTTACACATGTCCTGTTATAAGTGGTCTTGGTGGGTCACAATAATCTCATCGCATTCAAATATGGCATCACTATGTTGTGTACAATTAGAGTTGCATCAGCTTTTGGTTATTATTATGACATAAGTTGAGATAATTTCTAGATGTAAGGTATGTTTGGAAATTATGGAAATTATATTAAAGAGTTTCGAGTTTGGTTCTAAGGTCATGCAATCCAGTGTTGGCACGAATACTTACATACTCAAAAACATGACATCAGATAATATGTATGTTTACAATGTACATGTTGGCATTAGTTGTAAGGAAAATGAGGGAACATGTATCATATAGAAATCGGTTGTGGTATCCAAGTCATTATTGAGCATAATCCCCAATTATACACTTGAAAATGTTACATATTTTCTAATTTAGGATGACTCCTCAATGATTACAAGATTTTATTCCACATCAGGATCATGAGGATGATCTGTACAGTGATGAGGCTTCGATACAAGGACATTATTATGGTGTAGTACCTATTGGATGTTTTCTTTCCTTTATACCACATATTTAGCAGTTGGTTTCATAGATAATCCTAGTGAATGAGGCACATAGGATGACAATACTTCATGAGTTTGACCAAAAATGTAACCTCAGGTTTCGAGGAATGAAATACCCATGGTAGATGTGGAATGGATTGTTGTAATTAAATGAGTTCTCTTCCCTATTAGGATTCCTCTAGATTAGATGGTGGGAATAGCTATGATTTTTTTTGGATCCTTAGGGTGATAGAGTATTCTAGTGACTCCCTTATACAATGAGACAAATCTTTCTTGGATAGAGTATGAGCATCTTTAGTGAGATGAGTTATCTCAAACTACACTACAAGAGGTGATTATCTAATAGATTATTTATCTTCAACAGTGAATCATTACTATAGTAAAGTATTCATCGATGTTCAAAAACTCTCATGATACTCCATGGATATGCTTGGTTAGGTGTTCTTCAATGAATTGAATTTTTTTCATTTTCATCACAGAGTTGTTCAAGATATTGTGGCATGTCATTTTATTTCTACTTATGTTGGAGTGCTTGAGAAACATTTAGTAGTGGAGAGATTTTTGGCCGAGTAGCCACTGATGATGGGTGATGGTAATCTATAAATAGAAATTTAGAATTCAGTATATAGTATTTGATAAAATCAACAAGGATATGAGCATGAGAGACACTTCTGGAGATGATCTTATGATATAGGATTTGTAGTACATGGATATCAAGATTGTTTATGTCTTCCTATAGAGAGATAATGTCACCCTTACGATGGATGAGGGCATATCTCACGGGATTGTACAACCTCCGATTTTACTGACAGACGGTTAGCTGATTGGACAACTTGGAAGAGGTAGTGGTTCTAGAAGAGAGTTCCATAGTGTGGATAATATGGTATTTGATATGGATGAGTAGTATACGGTGGATAATGATATGATTTATTACCACCACTACCCCTAGGTTGTCCACACCTTGAAATGGGAGTTGGTGGTCAGGGATATGGACATCCCTTTGAAATATAGGCACATGACCCAAATACTCTAGGGAAGATTAATTTTTCAATTTATATCTTTTTTCATTAGATATTGTACTGATAAACACTAGATTGTGGTAATTTTTTCTTTATAATTCCTTTTTTTGAGAAATAGATATTCTAGTTGATAATTTGTCTCAACAATTATGTTTGGAGACTCTTACTCGAGGATAATTAGTGATCACTCACTTTTTCATATAGTGTGACATTAATAATGGAGGATAGAGATTCTATTAGGTTATCTTCATCATAAAATGATGTCTTATAACATCATACTTGGTATGGACTCTCTATACACATATCATTATTATATTGACTATTTTTTGGTAGAGAAAGTAGTCTATCTGCATTGATGGGTTATGTTTTACATTTATCAGTGATAATGAAACCCATGAAGTGAATTATGGGATCATACATATGATGATACAAATGATTTCTCACCAGTTCTCTAGTATGACCCTTGGAGGAGCGATTTGTATGAGATATCAATTTCCCACAATGGTGGAAGAGTATGAAGAAGTCTTTCATGAGAACATGTCTGGTAACCTCCCCCACTAAGAGATTAAATAATGTATCATACTAAACCTTAAGGATACCCAGGTTTTTGTTACTACCATATTTCATAGCACTTGATAAGCATTATGAGATGAAATTACGGTTGGGGGATTTTTGGAAGATATGATCATTTATACCCAATTATTATCCCCTTATATACGATGTTTTATTCTCTATCATGGAAATGGGAAGATTAAGGTTGATTGTATATTAACATCACCTAAACTAGGTGAGTTTGAAGAATATATATCCACTACCAAGGATCTAATATATCTTTGTCTATCTAAATGCTGTGAGTTAGTTCTAAGAGATTGAACTTAGATTTGGCCATCACTACCTCTATTTTTTGGGACAATGTAATACTAATGATGATATTCCAATATCTTTATGGTAATTAAATATACTTGGAGAAGAATTTTGTCCTTAAGAACAACTTAGTAGTGTTTAGGGGACTCATAGTCCATATCTTTTACCACATCATAGTTTGTATCATGTTGAGTTTTTTGACATAATCTTGGTGTACTCAACATCTAAGAATGTTCAAGAGAGGACCTTAATGATGGTATATGAAAAACTATGAGAGAAATAGTTTTATAAGAATCTCTAAATGTTTGATTTTTGTATTCCTCAGGACCACATCCTAGAAAAATTCATCATAGAAGAGGGGGTATATTTGCACCCTGGGAACGATGATTTAGTTCAATATTGGGAGACACAAATATAGAAAGACTAAAGTATAATGTTTCCTTAGGTTGGATTGATATAGTTTAATATTCAGACCGGATTTCTAGAGGATTGTGACTCCCTTGAAAACATTGACCCAAAATGGGAATCCATTCACATCAATAGATAAGTGAATGTAGGATTTTCTAGTGTCCAATAAGAGGTTAATTATAACCCCAATCTTGATCCTTATAGAAAAGGGTGCAGAGGACCTAGTCTTTTATGACGCCTCACGAACTGTGGTTGGTTGTATTCTAAAATTGAGGCAAGAAGTGATCAACTATGAGTGCTGACAGAAGAGACCATATTAGGAGAACTATTCAACCCATTATCTTGAGATAGAAATGGTTGATTTCTTCCAGGCAATGTGGAGATGCTATGTTATGGTTGAGAAGATTATCATCCATTACAACCGAAACTGTCTAAAGTATATATTTTCACAGATGGATATTAACATCAGTAAAAGGTATGACTAGAGTACCTATATAATTAAGAATTTACGATAATCAATACTAATGGGATGGGGAGAATGTTGGAAAATTTTCTTATACTGAGGTATTTTTCACTATTATTGAGAAATGTGTGAGAGTAGTTTGCCTTGTTGTAGATTTTTTAGTGGATGACATAGGTATAGCTTTCCAATAATAAGGGATTATTACCCCACCACATCTATAGTATGTTAGGGATGATTAGAATGTAGATAATAACTATAAGACCACATGAATTAATATATCAATTGGATGATATATTGATGGATTTTATCTAGTTAGATAGGATGCCATTATTTTTTGAGGGAGAGAGATTGTATCAGTTAAATTCTATTAGGAGGTATTGAGAGAGTTACAAACACCCTATTAGCAGTACATATAGGTTTCCTGAAGATGAACTGAGACCTTACATGTATGTTTTGTTTTATATGGTTGAATATGAATGTATCATTGTTTTTCTGTTGAGACCTCATTTGTCAATATGTAAAGGCTGAGCATTAGGTTCTTGTGGGTTTATACAAATACATCGAGGACTGAAGTGGAAGTGGAATGGTATCTCTAGGTACTTCTTTATGGATCACCCATTATCATATAGAGGACATGATTCCATATGATTAATTGTTGAATGACTCAACATTTCATCTTATTTCTTATCCTTTAGTGTGTATAGCTCAATTGATATCTTGGGACATCTTTACATATAGATGATATAATGACCTCAAATATTCATATCCATGATCATTTAGGACCTTTATTATCCATTAATATCATGATTTTGTAGAGGATCTGAATAATACCTTGGGAATCAGATACGTTTGTTTATAATTTATCACTCTATAGTAACTTCTAGATATAATAGACCATTCTTGTTTTGGAGGACATGCTAAAAACATGCATTATAGATTTTGGACCTATTTTATAGGACACTTACCCTTGGTGGGGATCATGAAATAAAAACAATCTATTCCACCATTTTTATTAAACTATTGAAGTCCTTTTATGGGATAAATGATAGGTCACCACTATACCACACTAACCGGGGAGAATCTACAGTCATTGTTCAAGATTTGGTGAGAGTTACAATAAAGAAGTTAAATATCATCTAGTAGTAGATGAATAATTCCTAGATCTATTATAATTATTATACAAGCAGACTATAGAGGCCTTTGGAGTTCAAATAGAAATTCCATGTGTTCCAGGAGGTCTCAATAAGTTCATGTATGATGATATTTGTCTATGTTGTCAAGTTATCTCCAAGATCCATTGGCCATTTCTGGACACCACATTGGGTTAGGGAGGTAGAGTACCACTTTGCACTATAACCTTAGTTAGAATAAGAACATAATGTCATCCATGTGTCATAGATGAGGAGATATGTGTATAACCCATCTCATGGTATTAGATAGAGTGACTTAGACAATAAGGCTGTAGAAAAAATTTCATAGTACAATATAGGGACTGAGGATCAACAGGAGATGATCATTTGGGGGTGAGAAATTCCATTGGTGTGAGTTTTGTGGTCGCATAAGAATCATTAAGAGTCAACCTGAGAGAATTATAACTCGATTTTAGACCAATATCCATAATCATAAGTTTGATAAATAATTAGTGTTAAATTATTTTATAAGATCAATTTGGTTCCATAGATTGATAAAACTATTCTTGGTCCACAATTAATGGAATAATTAAGGTCTATTGATGATGATATTGGATTAGGATAGATCATAATTAGTATTTCATAGTTACGTGTTGTGTTGGTAGTGAGGATTGAATGTAAATCAATTACAGAGTAGTTTTCATGGATGAAATATGACCATTAGTGATAGAAAGGTTCATTAAATATTAGATCCATATTATAAATTGATAATAATAGTTGGATCAATGGAATCATAGGAATGAGATAATGATTCAAGAAGAACTAATGGGTTCTTGGAAAATACCAATTACATGAATTATAGTTGGAAGAACGCAGGCTGTGTAGTACCCTGGATATTGAGAATAGGGTTTTTGGAAAATAAAACATCACATTCCATGTGGTAATCACCACAAGATTCGTGATCTATGCCTAGTGACTCTACATATACCCCTAGGAAACATATGAAAAGTCACCACTAGGTATATGGGCATAAACAATGTACATGAGCATGTACTAGTATCCAGACACAACCATAGTACCCAAACGTAATCCAGTACAAGACCATGATCAAAGTACCTAGGAATGAATCACAGTACAAATTATTGGTTCAAAGTACACTAGTCTACCTATGGAAGGTAAGACATGAAATGTACTCCCAATGCATTCCATGTACTTCATCTCTGTTAGTTTGTGTCCCCTTTACTCTTTTGTATGAAAACATTTCTATAGGGTACATTCCCTTAGTCCATATCCATGTTTGTAGGGTGGGGCATCATATCATAGGACTCAGATTTGATCGCTAATATGGGATTATTTTTGGATAAATTTTTAAAAATCACTCTATTTTTCCCTCGGTGGGATCCTATATTTCATATTCTTCCCTTACAGTGGTTTTAAGAATCAACATAACTAACATACTTTGGAATTTATTTCCTACATAATTTTTTTTTTCAAATAGGATATGGTATAACCCACATTCCCTAAGATAGACCCCATATTGATGTATTGATCTCTTATCTGTTTTAGTGATTACATATTCAAGGAGAGGCTCAATGAGAATTCCCAAATTAATGACTTCAATCAATGTTATCATGATCGTTGAGTGAGTTCTCATAGATGGTTGTTGATTTGAAACTTCTAGTTGAATCTAATTCTAGTAGTGTGGTTGTATCCTTACCTTATAATATAGTGTCTATCTTGAGTATATCCATGTTTTTATTGTTATGTCTCATATTTTGATTGATATTACTTTGTGATGATGAAATGATGAAACTTTTATTAAATTATGTTTCGTAACATTGGGGTATCAAACAAGGTACTATTATACACACCCATTCATGGGTTCTCCCACATATGCCATGTGTAATGTATATGAGAAACCTCTCAACAGATTCATCATAGGACCATGATCAGACAAAAAATAATTGTGTTATACAACCCATGGTTAATATTAGGTGTTTAATTTGATAGATTCCCCCTCTATTATTAGTATTTTGGAGACTTTTATTGTTTTTTTATTTCATTTTCAACATTATACATTTTAGTGAATTTTCCATACTCTAATTGTGTGATATATGTGTATGAAAAAATTTAGGTATCAATTTTATTTTATATCTCAACATGTTTTTAGTAGTTTTAAGATGTCTTTGTGTGAAAATATGTACCATTTTCTATGGCCTCCCGTGTGTTTTATATATTCCTACCCAACCCTAGATGTCAAACCCAAGATTATTGGAGGTGGGTTTGGGGTGTTAGAATTGGATCATTTCCAGCTAAGAGAGACATAATAGTTTAAGTCATTATAGTTCAAAATTGGGCCACATTTTTCCTTACTTTAGTTGATAGATTATCTAATGATGTTTGATAGGTTCTTCATAATGTATTAAGTATGGATGACTTTGGTCGGATTCATTGATATTGATGTTAAATTCCAAGGCATCCTCTTGACATTAATGTAACACATCATTCACATATACAGACTCCAATATGTCTAAAATTTTCAACTATGTAGCCTATAATACCCAACATGGATCACCTCACGTTATCAATTATCCATTAGAGAACCCTTATAGATGGTTAAAATGTAGTTGAAATTTCGTTATGTCTGTAGATACTATCATTCCCACACATTAATGATTCATTTATGTAGATCACTACATATCAAAATTCTAACAGATGGATGAAACATCTCTTAAGTCAAATTCCCTTACACAGTAAATTGGTATATGTGGATGGTTGCATAGAGGAATGCACATATGTATTTCAACATTATTTCTAGACTTATTCATTTTAGGATCAATCTTCTTTAATTAATATGAATGAATTCTATAAACATAATATATTCACCAAAACATTTAAAATTTAAAATATGATTTATTCCAATAAAAAAAATGATAAAATAAACAATTCTAAATCATGTTTTTATGTCATTTTCATAATTATTATAATGTTTATCCAATAATATAAATATGATTTTATTACACATAAAATGATGAATTGGTGGGATTAAAATCAATGAAATATCAAGTGAAATATTTTGAATTATTAAGTCTGTCAATTATCATACATTTAATAATATTTCTCCAAGAAATCATCTTTTACAATAGTAAAACAATGTTTAGCAAGACATAAATGTCATCAAATTTTAATTCAAACTACCAATGAATTATCGTACCCATAAATGAAATTTAATTATATATTTTCCCTCTTTCTTGTAAAATTAATTAAAAATATAATTATTTCTGATGTGAATTTTTTTACTACCTCTCTAGATGTATATCACAGTTTATTCAAGGATCATAACTTTTAGTTATTCTCATTATGAAAAACTAGAATTATTTCCATAAGATAGGTTCCATTCTAGAATTTACACTTCATAAAACCATAAAAATGTTTTAAGCATGAGAAATATACATGGGTTGTTCTATAAAAAGGTTTGGAAGGATTTTAATTTAAAAACTATTGAGGCTGAATGATGTGTCTTGGCACAATAGTGAACTAACTGAATGATACAATTTAAAATCAAGAATGGATACTCACTCACTACCCCTTTACAAATATATTACCACAAAACTCTTTTGTAATTTGTTGGAAAATCAAAACCATATAGTTCTTTTCATCAATGAGTAAATATCTTCTCACTGACCTCCTTTTGGTAGCATTGTTTCAGCATATATTTTTAGAGTTGGATTTCTCATGGGAATCAAACTTTGAGAGGAAATATTGGCTACCAATTAATCATCAAGTATAGAAAAAATACTTATACAACATTGTATGAAATATTTTTTCAACCACACATATTTCTCATATGTATTTATTTCCTAATAGAAGCATAAAAGAATGTATTGTTGCTCTCAAAATATTCATATAAATTTTTCTAAGTAGCCGAATTCACATATCCCATGCTTTATTTAAACAATATTTATAAAATAAACATCTAAATCACATGTAAATGGATTTTTAGTCTTGTAATGTGGTTATAAAAAATAATCATGTATAATAGTGGATTATTATGATGGTCAACTAAAATTACCGGCTAAAAATTATGTTCAATGAAAAATGATATTTCAAATGTGTCCACAATCATAATTAACACATTTCATGAAATCTAACTACTGTTTATAATGGGAATAAATCTAAACATTTTTCATTAAATAATTCAATATTTTCACTAAAAATAAAATCTAAAAAAAGATATACAAAATTCATTGAAACTACATAGTTTTGGGATTAAATATTAAATGTAGACAACACAATTCTAAATTATGTTTAACATTTGATAAAACAACCTAAAATACTCAAACTAAATATAAATATTTCAAATTTCATTTTAAAAATCATTTAAAACTTTTAAAATGACATATAAAGTTATTTAAAAAAATTCAAGATATTATAATATTCATATTGTTTTAAATGGAGTAAAAAATTCCATAGACTTTAAAGACACAGAAAATCTAGAAAATAAATGAATGAAAATCCTATAATTTCTACATATCTATACAGGATGAAACTAGCTCTCCATAATTTATCTTACATAGTCCCTTTAATGTTTAAGAAAGAACATAAAGTTTTGGTATTCATTAAAAACATATAAAAGATTTATAAACCCTAAATAGATTGGTCCTAAAGGTGGATTCGAGTTAATAACTTATGTGTTTTATGATAATAACCAGCAAGTAAAATAGAAAAAAGGGGATAAATAATAACATGTACCAAAAAAAATAATAAAATTGAAAATAAGTACGGATAATTCTTAATGTAACCCCCATGTGGGAATTGGGATATGACTACTCCCAGATGGTTAGTTCCAGTTCTTATCCATGACCTAATAGAGGGAGAGTTTCCTTGAGATAAACCCCCAACTATTTTTCCTTCCATATTACATTCTTTCACACTACATTTGAGGTCCCCATACATATTTTATAACAATTACATCCCCATATCATTCAGGTATAACATACAAGGTGGTGGGTGGATTAAAAATGGGTCATCCTACTTTAGGGAATCTACCTTTTCAACCTCTTCATTTACCTATAGGGATTTATAAAAATTATCTTCATCAACAAGTTTATTAAGGATAAATTAGAGAAGAATACTATTTGAAAAAATTACATAATTATAATTCCATATCAAAATCTTCCCATTCACATTAAGAAAATTTTGACAATATTTCTGTATGAAAAGCCACTAGGAACTCCACATGTAGTCCATCTACTATATATTCAATTGTTTTTTCATAGCTTTATTTACTCTTTCTCAATTTCTTCTTATTATTCATCAACATTCTATTGGGAAATCCTTGTATTTACCAAATTTTAAAATTTTAAACTAGGGGTGTACATGAATAATTTAGATTTATCATAATCAAATGAACATGAATCCAAGAAAATATTGACTCCCTAATTAAGAGGACTGTTATAGTGGATCAATGTAATTAATTAAGATCATACACTATTTCTTATTGTACCCACATTCTTTAGTTTCTATGGACATTGACATAGAGAGATAGAGAGGTGACTATTCATCTTTTTCAAGGATTAGAGGATCATGCTTTATGTTAATGATTGTAAATTCATCTCAAAATTCATTGAAATTGTTTTTACTTCGCAGATAAACATTATCATGAAATTCATCTTCATGCATCTCCTATATCCATGGGTCAGTGTCAGATCATGAGAATAAATATGTATGTATCTATTTTTTTCCTCCTCAGGTTCTTCTAGTTTAAAAATAAGTGGTGATACTTCTTCCATCACTAGTTATATTTCTGCTTCGGGTTGGGTTGCTTCCACAATAGCACCTGTAATGTAAAAGAATACTTATCTAAACATTCTATATTTTGTTTTATGGTTTTTATCACTTCTATATTTCCTTATAATAGTACGTCTTCATTATTAGGAACATCAACTTTTTCATTCAATTGAGAGTCTTCATTATTATAATATTAATTATAAATGCAATAAATCATGTATTTTTTAATTATTTTTATTAGAATATAGAAAATTATTTACAAAAGGTGAATAAAATTCATAATTCAATGAACTACTAGTCTCCATAGAAACAACCTCATGTTTTGACATGAGTATTTTAAGTTAGTACAAAATCTGTATTTTATCTACTTAATAAAAACAATGGCTAACTAGGATCCTATTACATGAGGATCATTTATAGTTCAATCATTAATAATTTTAAATTCCTATTATTATATTTTTTGAGTATTTTATAATTATTAAAAATATAAAATTTCATCATTTGATTGTTGAATAAAGAGAATAAATGCAAAATCCTATGAAACAAAATGAAATAATAAAGAAATAATATTCTACCAAAATAATCACTAACAGTTAACCTTCATCACATTAAAATAATATTTATATTTACATAATCAATATAATATATAATATGTTTGAACAATCGATTTATCTCGAGGTGTGAAAATTTTATTCACTAAATGATAACAATATACATTTCACATTCACCTCATTGATCAAGGGAAAAAATTAAAAAAAAATAATAATCCTCATTTGGAAAAATGTGTCAAAAAGGCTCATTTCACCTAAAATATATCCTTAACGTAGCTCTATGAACATATAAAACTATGAACACGAATGCCCAAGTCTTGAATTAAAAACTGTATTATTTCCCCATGAGATTCTTTGGGCCAGTTACTCATGATCACGACTAATAAATTTTAAATTGGAGAATGATAAAAAGATATATGAAGTAATTAAAAAATTTAATAAAATATACAATGAAAATGTTATAAGAAATAAAATAAAATAAATAAATTAGTAAAATTAATCTACATGGGAACAACTTGATTTTAAAATTTGGTGGATGATCCCCCTCAATGGAGGAATCTAATTATTTATATGTTTATATTACTTATTCAAATGAACAAATCATCCTTCAATTTATATTGATCTTACTCTTGAGATCCTTCCTCACTTTAAATCAATGATATACTCTTAATTCTCACATTCTTCAACTCTCCATTAAATCTGATAACATAAATTTTGATGTAGGTCTCTTTATTTTAGTTGATATATTTTCTCGTCAATTATATAAGGGTATTTTTATTGTATTCCCAAGGGATAACTCTTATTGGATGAATGGATGTTGATGGAGTAGACAAATACATTTTGTGGAATTTCTAGTAACTCTTTATTCCTTACTACAAACTTATTTGTGGATGGTATTCTAATATATATATCTAGAAATCCCCACGGTTGAACAACATTCATTGTTATTTGTATGTCAATGAATCCTCGTACATGGTTTTAAAATTATCAAAAATTGGGTACATGTATGGGTTATGAAATTAATATATGTTAATGATTCTCATATATGGATCATTTTGTATCTAAATTCACATACATGGAAGCAACATTTGTTTTTTGAATCTCATTACATAGTAAATCCACATATATGAATTATTATTTATTAAAATTCCTATATGTTTTCTAAAAGATTATTTGACATTTTAATTTCATCTAAAAAAATTATTAACTTTAAAAATTAATTGGATGAATCCTAAGAGATTCATTAAAACATTCAAAATTAATTCTATGCATTATTCTAAAAAATTTAAAGGTAAAATAAAAAAATAAAAGAACACATTTTAATCAATTTTAATTATTAATCAAACATTTTTTATATAATAAACATATGTGAAAATTGCCAATAAAATGATGAATTTGTGGAATTAAAATCAATGATTGTCGAAGTGAGATATATGTAATTGTTGAATTTTTTCAAAATCATTTGTGAAGAGGAGAAATACTATGATTTCCAAGGGACTACTCAAACATCCATAGATGTGAAGATCAAGGGGCTTCATAAGGTTTATGTGGAGATATTAAATATGGTATGTAATATTCTATAGTTCAAATTGACTAGGATGGAATTATAAGATTCAATAAATACATATGGGTACCATATATAACGGAATATAAGGAGATGTTGGATGATGCACATAGGTCATCAATATCTATTAATATTAGAAGAAAAAAATATGTAGATCCAAAGTATAATTTTTTGTAAGAAAACATGCATGGGGATATTATATAGTATGATCCATGATGCTTTATTTTCCAAAAAGATACTACAAAATTATATAATATAACCATTAACCATACTTGTATGGACATGGGAGAATTTATTCGTTTATGTTATTATATGTCTTTCTTATAGCTCTATACACCATAATTCCTTTTGTGTTGTTCTTGATCACCTTAAAAAAATTTTATATTTCATTAAAAATAAATATTATTTCACTATTGAAATAATTAACATGTTATGCATATTGAAATTTTAATGTCTACATAGTGTTAAAAAATATTTTATATATAATTAGAATTTTTTGTTTACCTTAAATTTACAAATAATTATTTAATTAAAATTGAATACATAATTAAGTGTTTTCATTTCTTATTTTCCTAAAATGGATGGTCAGTCGAAATAGAAAATTCAAACTATGGACAATATGTCGAGATCACACTTTATAAATTTTAATGGTGGTTGTGGCCAATATATTTCTCTATTAGTGTTCTATAAAGTGAATATTTCTAATAAATCAATTAAATGGTACCATATAATTCTTTATATAGTAAAAGGTTTAGAACACTCAGTTGATGGAATGTAGTTGCAGAGATAACATTGTTAGGGGAATATTTATGTTAATAAATACCAAGCATAATTAAATAAATTAAATGATATGTCGATGAATCACAATTCCAATAGATGTGCTATGGTGATAATCTTTAGTGCGATTTGGAGTTTGAAGATGGGAACACATTATTCCTATTAATTTAACCTTATACGAGGGTCGTGAGATCTGGGATGAATGAAAATATAGTCCCTAGCTACATTGGTCAATTTTAAATCCTTCATCCTATGGAGATAATATATTATTTTCTTATAGATCTACAAACTACTCAAAAGTGTACACAATGATCCTTGTATAAAATGTGAGAGTAAATACATGATCTATTGGTTATACTTACCTCAGAAGTTGTGAAACTAGATCATGATCAATCATATGAGAAAAAACCAAAATATATCATAGATAATAAGGATAAAGTACTATAAAACATGACCAATCACCATGTTATTGTTATTTTGATGAACTATAAGTTTGAGGAATCAACATGGAAACCTGGGGATATAATGAGAAAAAATATAATCCACATTCTTCCATCTAAATAATGAATTTTTTACATTTAAATTTATTTTATGGAAAATGAATGTTACACAACCCATTTTTATTCATTGAATATTTGGATAACTTGTCTTACATGTAAAATATATTTAGAAAAAAATTCCATATTTTATTCAGATTAAATATTAAAATAAAATATATTCCTTAATAAATTATTCCTATGTAATTTGAAAAATCCTTATAAAAATTCTAGGTTCCTAGCTCGGGACCAGTCATCACTGTCCTTTCCATTGGTGTCACATTATGTATGGCTCTCATAATTGAAATCCAGAGGTTATTGTCTAGAATCAAAGTTATAAGGTGTTACATAGGAGAGACTGCAACATTTTATTGGAGTTAAGAAATAATAGAAATAACCAAACAAAATCAAAAATAAAACATAGAGTATGTAAAACCTAATAAACAAGAATAAATATATATGAAATGAAATGAAACATTCATTCATACAACACTTTGGATCTCCTACTCAGCAAATCATATATACATCCATAAAAATAAATAAATAGATGTTATACTACCTTCCAAAATCCCCATCACATTATACCTTCCATATATCTATCATGACACTCTAAAATGATTATTCAATACTATTAATCTACGCAAATTGAACATGAAGTCATGAGGTCTACATTGTAATTAATGATCCATGAAAATCAATGTAGTGTATCACTAAAACTCTGTAGGTCACAAAAAATAATGTCCCCAACATAAAAGGTATATATTGTTTATGCATAATTTGATATGATCAACATAATAAAAAATAACAAAATTATAATAAAATAATTACCATTGAACCTAAGGCTTTAAGTTAACATGCTAGGTCAACCAAATGTCTATCAACTAGTGTTGTAGTGTCTATAATCATTTTACATATTCATCATACACCCAAGGGTATCCCCAAACCCATCCTTAGTAACATACAACACATCATTAGGAACCAATGGGTATTATTTTCAGTCCCTAACTCAAATGATGTAATGTTTTATCAAAACCTCAAAAGAATTTTTAAATTAATTAATCTAACATAGGTTTATTACCTTATCCTTGATGTTTTCTGTATATAAACATCCTTTTAAAAATAAATATTCTACTAATACCATTATATTTGTACATGAGATTTGTGGAATCTAACCATTAGTCGATTTTTTTTAAATAGAGTTAAACCTCATGGATAATAAGAACAAGATTATAAAAGTATATCTATATATATTTATGAAACAATGATATCATTCAAAAAGTTGTTATTTGTTTTGAAGTTTTTCAATCTCTTATTTCATGAGAACATATGTTCCATGTAATATTTTTATTTTTTGGTGTTTCTGAAAAATGATATCATTGTGTGAGGTTATCTTTATAAGGATATTATAATTTTAGTGGTAATTATTTAAATAAAATAAAGGATAAAATGTGGGAACAATTATCTACTTGTATTTGTTGTGGGGATATAGAGTAATCAACTAATGTAGTTGAAAAGCTAAGACAATAGTTTTTAATGAAGAACCATCAATATATCGATCATAATAGTAGGGGAAAACCAAACTATCAGTTACAGTAGATTGGAAATTTTGATCGATTTGATCAAGGCCTACTAGGGAAAGGTAGAAATAGTGTAGATTAAAACATAAATAAGTTGATACATTTTTATGTTTTTAAAATTCGATTGTACCTTATAGAAGGTCTAAAGATCTATCATCCACATTTTATAAAAATTGATGTTTTTATAATAATATTTAATGATACTTTATTAGAAAATATATAATATTATGATTATTTTAATTATGCTATTTTAATTTTTTCATTGTTGGTTTATAGTACTAATTTCTTTTATGATTACATTATGTATATTATATTCTTCTGTAATTTGAAATAGCATTACATAAATCTTATTAATCTATTTCACTATGTGTATATAATATCTTAATAATAATGATAATTTTTTCATTAAGGATGATGAAAAACAATTGATATTTTCAATCTATAATTCACCCAACATGAGTTGAATAATTTTCCTACTGTTTTAATGAAACATTTATTATTTTTCTAGGGTTCTATATTAGGAACTAAATATGGAATTTCTGTTTCTTAATTTTTAGTTATAATATCAGATTTTTCTATTTTAGTTTCCATGCACGTAAATACTATAGGGATGATTTTAATTATAACAGATAGTATACATGAGCGATCAATTGATAATCTAAATCCATATATAAAAATAATATTTTACGTTAATGACTATGAATACTTGGAAGATAGAATGTAATCAAATGTTATTAAAACTGGAGTTAAGAATTAAATCATTCATACTGAAGAGTATAATGTTATTAAGAATGAAATTTAAAATTTTTATAAGTGAATATTAAAATTAATTTCAATTAAACATAAGAGTTATAAATATTTATTTCTTTCTATTTGAGGAAATATATACATGAAATTTATTCTTTTTGAACTACTATTTGTACAAAAAATCATGATGTGAAACATTTGATAAATTAAAATGTTTTAGTAAATAAATGGGAAATGATAAGAGAAGATTATCAAGACATTGATATAATTCTTTGTCAGCCAATTACAAAAATACACTAATGATTCACGAAAATAGTAAATAGTTTACAATAACTTGTTGAAAAATAGTTATCAAATGAACATCTTATTGAGATAGTTCTAAACATTCTACCATACAAGGGGGATATAAAATAACTATAATAAATGATACAAAACATACTTCTAAACTAACTATATAAGACATCATAAATAAACTTATTTAGTATGAAAGTCATCTAAAATTATATTCATAAAAATAAATAATGGATACTTGATTATTTTTAAATTACTATAACTTCAAATACCAAAAAATGTAAAACATAAACATATAAGAAATTTTCATGAAACATTTCATACAAATGAAATTATGAACCAAATGATGGTCAATTTTCTATCTGAGTAAGAGGAATGTTCAAATAGAATAATTTCATAAGAAATTACTAAAACAAAATAAAATAGAACACTGATACTTTCAAATGAATATGTTATAATGGTCGAAAACATGTTCATATTTGACCTGATTTCTGTGAAATATAAAAAAAAGAATGTTTTTCAATAGGTAAAAATATGATTCATAAAGAAATGGATACTTGGATCATAAGTTAATGTTAATATATTCTATAAATTTCTTCTAATTCTAGTTATATAGGCATAAAAATAACAATATTTTATGAAAATTTTAAAAACTATAAATATGTTTTATGAGAAGATTAAATGTTGATTCCCTTATAAATATATCAGTACATTCAAAATTATTTTCTAATTTATATAGTAAATATAATATCATTGATGATAATTATTATCTTTTATATGAGGAAATATTTCATCAAACTCTTGAATAACTAATAGAATATAATTTAGATTGTGAGACTATATACATGAAACTTTATAGGATGAATACAACGATTAAATAAGAATCCACTGATTGAAAATCCGTAAATTAAAATTTTGTGGATAAGAAAATAGAAGTTAAAAAGATAATTTGAATGAAATTTATGATTTTAAAATTTTAAAAACGATAAAAACATAGCATTTATAAGATTGTTAAAACAATGTTTGGGAATTTGATGATATAATGTTACATAATTTTTAGAAAAAAAAAGTAAAAAATGATGATTAATCTTAAGAAACAAATTTATGTTAACCCAATTAATTTTGAGATATAAATATTAATAAATATATTGACTAAGTTCACAAATATTTGGAAAAAATTAAAAAATATTTAAAGTTACATAATAACTAAAAAAGCATTAAAATTTTTAAGTAAATCCTTTAGAAATTAAATCTACTAGAAAAGCTATTATGTTCCAATAAATACACATTTCTATATATGATTCCAATAAATAGGACACTGGAATAAGAACTATTCCCTTATTATAGTTCAATATTATTAACCCTGTAAGGATTTTTTATCATCAAAATGTCATGCCTATCAGATTAAAATCAATACTATGATAAGGGGTTTGTATATTCTATTAAAAAATACTACTAGTCCAATATAGTTCTATTTTAAAAATAAATAATTTTAAAGAGATATATTTATACATATATACTGCTAAATATCCATCACCAAATCCCATTGTATTTATTATTTTAGTTTTTTAAAAATCCATTCCATTAAATTTCATAATTAAATTTATTTAGTTCATTTTATTTAAGAGGGGAATGTGTTAATTATTTCCACCTAACTTATTATACAATTTTTCATATTCCAAATAACTGAAACATTTTATTAAAATATTTATGGATGAATCTTCAATGAAATAAGATCAAACCATTCATAACTAGGAGCTAAATTACATTTTTTAACCAATTTTTTATTATATTTTTTTAAATGTGTTATATATATTTTTTGATTTTGAATTTTTATACATTTACATGAATTAAATTTACATAAATTACATTTTCATTAAGTAAAAAAAAATTATTTCTTTATAATGTATTTCATTTCTATCTAAACATCAAAATAATGCTCGTTTACCTAAAATTATTTTTCACATGAATTTCAAAATATATTTTATTTATTTTATTTTGTTTCTAAATCTTTTTAAATTTTAATGAATCATAAATTTATGAAATTAAATAAAGCATTAATTATATACATGAAACCATTTGATTGTGTTGGGATTAAATCTAAGTACAGTACAATGTAATTTAATGATGAAAATTTTTATTCCAAAAATAATATTATGAATAGGTAGAATGAGATTTTTTGGATGGATTCATTATTATTAAATGAAAGGATTTTTATGTTTTTAGAATATGTTCTTCATCATCCAATTCAATAATTGAATCATCCCAATAAATCATAACTTGATAAACTATTTCATTAATAATAAACATTAATAATTTACTAGAAAGGTATTAATATATGTTGAAAGATGTAATAACATTTAACGGTTGGTGAAAATTGGTTTCAAATGATAAGGATAATGAATTGTACTATATAATACAGACTAGTGTGTATTAATGTTCCACTACATTTTTAAAGGAAGATGATGTAAAAAATAAAACATTCATGAATAATGTTTGAAAGTAAAGTCTTACTTCTTAAAACATTTCTATGTTATAGGAAGTACTATTCAATGTAGAATGCCATTTAATTCCTTACAAACATCATGAATTTTATGGAGAATTTATTAAATATCATAAATTAAATAAATTATTTGTGATTACTGAGAATTATCAAAAAAACTAGACACCAACATCCTAAAGTTGGGTTTGTGTTCTAGTGAGTCTTATCATTTATTTTACCAAGAAAAGTTGAAAAAATTTATTATCATGATTCAGGATATATATCCATTATATTTTATAGTGATGTTCAAAAACCAGAATCTGGAAAAAAAATTCTAGTCTAATATCGATGTAATAAGAAATTATATAGTTAAGATTATAATATTTTTTTATGGGAGAATCCAGAATATGGAGTTAGTAAATTTGTTAAATGAATGAGATATTGAAAATTACTCACATATGTAAATATATAATGATAATATAATTAATTTAGAGACTATATCAATTAATATGTTATTGTATGATAATAAAGAGAGTATTTATGTATAAAAGACATATATATGATCATATAACAGGATTAAGTTATATGTAATTGCTTCTATTAATGATGAGTAATTAGATGAAGGAAATTTTGAGATTCTTATAAAGTGGAAATAAATAGAGTGTCTAATTAAAAAAGACTTTTGAAATAATTAATATAGTAGTTGCGGTATGTAAATGTAATAACTATTTTGTACCATTGAAGTAAGATAAGGAGAATAATTCTGAATTATATGTTCGTAAAGATTCTTTGAAAAATAAAATTAATATCTCATATCATCATATTAAAATGTTAATTATTACTCATAATGCTTTCTTCATTGTTAATGATATGGAGGCATAAAAACAGATGTAATAGATATAAGTAAACCTCATTCTAGTTTGGATAATACTGTTGATAAACCATTAAAAGAAGATGTAGAGCATATGTTTTTATAAGAGAATAGAAAAAAAAGTGTTCTATAAAAATAAATAAATCACGTATTGAAATGGAATTTATTATGTGTTTTATGATTAAGAATATTTTTTCCAAAATACTAATGGTGAGGAAATTAAATTTTGAGTAATTGAAAAAGTTGTTACCTCATAAGTGATTCTTCCCAATCTTCACCTTAGAGAATAACTAGATGTACATTTGATAATAAATCTGATTTTCAATCAACAGATTCTCATAAAAATGATTATCATCCAGTAGAATTTAAAACATCAGATATCAAACCATCTGATGTAAATGTTTCATCTATATCTACCAATGTAGATGCTACTATTGTAGATGCTTTTTCAAAATCATTTGATGTTGAAACTTTTGTTGAAAATAATTGTGAATCCAGAATAATGAAAATTATAGTATAACACTTATCCCCTATCAAATATTTAGTGCACACATATTCAATAGTTATAGCTTCAAATTTTGAGAAATAAATTCCAATGTAAGATACATCAAAAGAAACATCAAAATCAATTCCTTCTTTATGATGTTATTTTACAAGAACTACTGATGATAGGAAAACTATAAATGTTGATCCAATTGATATTGAGGATTCCTCCATTAAAAATATTAAATAATAATAGTATCATATGAGTATCACTGATTATCAAATGAAGTCAGAGGAAAGATCATTTGAAACAATAAAATCAACAATAGATCAATCCTATAATAAAAGATATATACAGTTATGATCATGAATATAAAGATGAACCATAACCTATGCATGGAACCTGGTATTATCACAAATAATAAAAATTTTAAACAATTTGATGATATATGTACAAATAAATATTAATCATTATTAATTCACACTATAGAAAAATTTATGGAAGATCTGAAAGAAGATAGATGAGAAATATAACTTCATGACTAGAATTTGTTGAAAATAAAAAATTGATATAAATATCATGACAAGAATGTGAATTATATTTCTGAGAATGAAATTTCACTCCATCCAAATAATTTCATTTTTTTTTGAAAATATAATCATTCTTAATGATGCCTTAAAAATTCTTGAAGAAATTTATTCTTAAGTTAAAGACATAAAGAACCTTGTTGTATTTAAAAACCAATATTCTGAGGATCAGATTATAAATATCATGATACAAAAATATACAAACAATAATGTGAAACAAATAATCCTATTTGTTTAGAAGAAAAAGTTACAAACCAGTGTCAAAATTTAGAAAATCAAGAATGAATGGTTTTAGAGAATGTTGTTGTGTTCGAGCATCGATTAAAATATCAAAATGAGAATCATGTAGTGAAACAATGATTTATCTATAATTTGAAACAAAATATTTAAAAATAAATTAAGAAGGATTAATGTTTTATCTTTATGACTTCTTGTAACTCTAAACTGTATTATACAACCTTTTAACTAACCTTATACAAGATTATGTTTTAATATCTTTACATCTTATATCAGTGATATTTGTATACATTTTATATGATGGGTGATTTTACATTTATATAATATATTAACAAATTTTTCCTCTCATTTCACTTATAATAAGAAACATCATTCTCATAAATTTATTTTTACTTTATTTATATTAAAACCATTCTTTTTTAATATAACTAAGGGGAGAATTTATTATAAAATTAAAATAAAAAGGGGAAAATATTTGTTTTCCCAAAGGGATAATAATTTTATTCAAAATATCCTAGGGTGATTATTGTTCAAAATAGAAGAACCTTCTAATGAAATAAATACAAATATCATCATATAGAGATATACTTGGTGTAATATAGAAAAAAAAATTAAATGAAATTTCTCATCATGGGTTTCTGTTTTTCAGAAATAAATAGATTGATGAGTTTTTGAATCACATTAAATTTTTTGAAATCAATGAAACAATTTACTTATAATTTGATCAAAAATATGTTTATTTATTTATATTTGATGTGTTTTATATTAAAAAATTTAGGAAAAATAATGATAACTTGAGGATTAATGAAATATTGATGGTACTAATTTATAAAAAGTAGATATGCTATAAAATTTCAAAATACCCAACTTTTAATCATTTCAAGAAGCATTGTATCATTGTTTGGAATGTATTGTACAATCAATACACTGTAAATATAATTAGTTTAATGCCCACAATATACCCTTTTCTATTTTACAAATGATTTTACATTATGTTTATTTCTGGGAATAAATATTTATTTTATTCATTAAGAAATTATTTTCAAGAATTCAATTCGAAAGAAATATTTATTAAAAGTTTTTGGGTTATGTTTTCTTATATTATTGAAACACAATTCATACCCTACATGGTTTATCATAAGATATGGTATCAAACCTACACTCATTACAGTGCATATGGATCATGATCTATATGCTGGTCCTCAACCTTACTCATGAAAAAGAAATTATGATTTCAAATCCATATATTCGGAAGAGTACATATGGTTAATCAACTTTACGTTATTAGAAAATTATTGTAAAAAACCTTATGTTTAAAAGGAACCTTATGTTTATCAAGAGAAGATAATATGGTTAAATAAAAATATTTTAGTAATGAACCATATGTTCTAAAGAGAAATGTAGGGATCATTAACATTACTTTTGTTATCACCCTTACATTATCAACCAAACAATCACAAGATGGATGCTATACAGTTGAACCCTATATTCATTATTGTTTTCTATTTGATAAAACCCTATGATTGAATTTTCAACATTGGAGATTTATTTTCTTGATAATTATTGTGATTTCTGTAATGGACTTGACAATGTTACTTGATGATTTAATGCTCATTTTATACAGTTATTTTAGTTCATTATATTTGATTCAATGAACCTTACTCAAAATAGATCATCACTCCTATTCTCATGGGAAGTTATGTATTCCATGGAATATTCCATTTGTACTTATACAGTTCATCTGGAATCATTTTTTGATCTAGAATTTTAGATGTCGGATTCTTGTTACATATTTTATCAATTATTATTTTATTCATACGATCGAGAGTGAAGAATATTTTGATTATTGATTAATATTTTTTGTGATCATATACATAGTGTTACAATGAACGAAGGAGTTAGGAAGAGGACTACACATTTGTGACATAAATTTTCAATCCAAAAGTTGCACAACTACTCTAATTTTACTAATGTTCATGAAATCAATGATCTCTTGTGGAATTAGATATCTTCAAAAATATTTAACCTAAATGAAATTAAATCTTAAGAATATGATCCAAAAGTTTTTAGTCTTATGCTAGAACAGCTGTAACGTTCAATCTATTTCATGAAATCCAATCTTCTTTTGATTAGTTTGAGTTTTTACTGATCATACATTGTTGAAGTGGAGTGTCAGTTTCTTTATCTAAGATGTGGATAATCATTTCTCTGTATAGAACCAAAAGGCTTCGTTTTTAGTCTTCATTTTTAAGGTTTCTACTTTCTGCACTCATTTATTGCAATTTTGGTCTTGTGATACGAGGAGTAGACTATTTAAATTCACTATCATCATAGAGAGAGCTTCTGGTGGAGTGCAATGGGGGATTTTTGTGCATCGAACAACTACAAAAATCTACGTCTTTCAATTTTTTATGCTGATTATTCTTTTATTAGAAGTAAAATCACAGATTATCCGCGCTATTCAACAACTGGTGTTTAAATTCAAAACCATTGAAGTGTTTTTCAAAAAAATCACAATTTACCCCCTCCTGAGTGTTTTGTATATTCTAACCTAACATTTTGTATCAAAGGATGTCTTTTGGATAAATTAAACAGAAATCTAAAATTATAATGGTCTATACAAATATGGATATGACTAATCCCATAAAAGGGGTGTCCACAGTTCATGCTACATACTTCAGTGGTGACAATTATGGGTTTTGGAAATCAAGGATAATAATTTATTTAAAAAATCATGGATTTAGTGTTTATTAAAATATTACTACTCCTTATATTATTTCAGTGAATCCAAAAAAATTGCATTTTGCAACCAATGTTGAATATGATATGAACTCCAATGCTATGAATGTAATGTTTTTATATCATGGAGAAGATGAATTCAATTGTGTCTTGCGATCTTATAGTACTTATGAAATGTGGAAAACAATAACAGTTTCTTATGAAGGAATAGATAATAAATGACTGATGTGGTATGAAACAACAATGTTGAAGTATGACACCTTCATAATGTTTTATAGAGAAAGTAGTACACAAATGAATGGAAGGATTAAAAGAATTGTCAATAATGATACAACCATAAGAGAACCTATCAGAAAATCTAATCATGTGGTGAATGTATTGATAGTACTACCTCTTAACTGAAATTTTATACCAAATTCTATTCAAAAAACATCAAATGTCAATGACTTGACCCAGAAACAACCAATTTATTCTTTGATGAAGTACGAATCTGAATGAAAGATGAAGTTCAAGATGATAAAATTATTGTAAAAAAATTTAATAATGCTATAAAACTAACTTCTTAGAAGAAAATCATAAGAGTATACCAAGAAAATAAAATGAAATGAAATCAAATTCATCTGATTCTGAAATATTACTAGATCAGTTAGCCAAAACATTTAGTATGTTTTATAAGAAGAATATATGTTTCATAAAATCATTCAAGAAGAATGAGAGAAAGTCAAAAGAAGTCAGATTCTTAGAATGCATGAAATTTCATTATATTGGATGTGATATCCCTCGGCTAAAATATGAAAATAGAAAGCTAGATAAGAGATACAAAAAAATTAAAATTATGAACATAAAAGAAAAAGAGAAATGAAAGATATCAATACTGTTTTTGAAGACTCCAGTATCTCATCAAAATTTATTTATAAATGGAATAATCAAATCTGAAATAAAATATGCACATTATGCTAAAGAATATCATGTAAAATCTTATTATTCTTCTTATTCTGATTCATTTAGTTCATGAAACCATAAATTAACTTCGTATTGTTCAATACTAGAGACAAATATAATAAATTATTTACAATCACAAACCACTAAATAATATTCATAAAAATATTTTAGGAGAGATATATTCCATGTTGAAACAACATTATGAGATAGTTGATAAATTTAACTCATCTACTAAAAACAAACTTGATTATGAGAATAAGAAAAAATCATTACAATATGTAGTCAAATATTATAAAATTGATGCTCTTTTCATTAAAAAGGAGAAAATTATCTAAATGAAATTCTTGGGAAGAATGTCATTAAAATGGAACAATTCAGTATCATAAGTATGGGTAAAAAATTTAAACTTTTTAATAATTATTTTTATCCCAACTAAAAAAGTGTTACTATTAATTTTTGTGGAACTAAAGAACATATAACAAATAAATATTATTTGAAACAAAATTAAATAAATTCTATTAAATGATCCTTAATTCCAAAGAGTTTATTTGAATAAAATGATATATGTTATGGAAAAAAAAGTAAGATTTCCATTCCTAGATCATTTCTAGCAAACACTACTGGACCCATGAAAGTATGGGTACCAAAACAAATATTTTTAAAATACTTTTATAGGTAACATCCCACCAGAACAAAAATGATATATGGTATATGAAAAGTAAATTTTCAATTCATATGACTGGAGATTCATTAATTTCTCACAAATTGACTTAAATAGAATGAGGTTTTATCTCTTTTTGTGATAATGGAAAAGTGAAAATAATAAAATAGGAACTATTGAGGATCTAAATATCATATCCATGTACGATGTTTTTCATGTTCATCGATTGAAGCACAATAGGATAAGAATTTATTATCCTTGTGATGATGTTTTTTATGTTGACTTTTTTAACAATTATCTCGTTTTATTTAAAAATGAATTGCTTAAATTTAAAATACCTATAAATTGTAATGATTATAAAATGTACTTACATTTCATATATAATCAAAAGGTGAAATTTTTATCTACTAGATAAGTGATTCATCGATCTGGTCTAGGATACTTGAAAATTGAAATATCTTTTATTTACATAAGTTTTCTATGAAATGGTTAGTTTCATATTTTACTAGTATTATATTTTATGATAACAGATTCTGTGATACATGAAAAATACGAAATTAGCACAAATAATCCTTCAAATATATTAACAAAAGTACTGCCTCAAAACCTCTAGAATATATCCACAAGGATCTTCATAGACCATCAATATTATATTTTTTGGCTAGTAAATTATATGCTTATATTTTATTTTATGATTATTCCAAATTTAAATGGGTTTATTTTCTAAACCGTTTGAGTATTGTTTTTTTTAATTTTAAATAAATTTTTTCAAAAATAATGTTTTTTAAATAATTAATTTTTGAAGTGATTTTGGTGGTGGATTTTAGAGTCAACAATTTTATTATCTTTTTCAACAAATATGGGTATTAAACATACAAACTCATCCCTAAGAACACCTAAACCAAATATAATTGTTGAAAGAAGGAATTGAACTATTCAATAAATGGAATGGATTATACTAAAGTAATATAGTCTTCTTACTTATTTTTTAGAAGAAGTTGTAAGCACAACCAGCTATATCATGAATAGAGTTTTAATTTCGCCTATTTCATGAAAGGCACCATATGAAGATTGGAATAATAGATAAACTAATGTAAATTACTTTAATATTTTCCAATGCAAGGTATATATCTTGAATACAAAGGAAAACATGGTATGTTCAATCCAATATTTGATGAAAGAATAATTTTGGGATATTATACTAATTCTAAATATTATAGAGTGGTTAATTAATTAAAGGATTGTTGAAGAGTTACTTGATGTGATGTTTGATGAAACATATCCCATTGTTATGGAAACAGATCAAACTAATTAATTTGATGACTCTTTTGATAACATGATTCTTGTAACCTAAAAATTTACTATGATTATGATTTTAATAATGTTTAGACCAGTCTAGAAGAACATGAATCTAAAGAACATGAAATTGTTCTTCCTAGATAGTCTAGAACCCCAAAGAAACATCCTTTAGAAACTATTATAGGATATATTAAAAAATGTATAATATCTAGAAAAAATGAAGGAATCCATGTTCCATTATCTGCCTTTAAATCCTAGTTAGAACCTAATACTGTTGAATAAGCCTTAGAAGATGATGTTTAGATGATAGCTATGTAGGGAGAGTTAAATCAATCCATAAAAAAAAATTGGGAACTTGTTGAAGGATTAACCTACTATCCAGTTATAGTAAAAAACTCTATTTTTAGAAAAAAGTGGGATGATCAACAAATCTTCACTAGTAATAAAGCTAGATTAGTAGAAAAATGTTATAATCAGGAGTAAGGTATAGATTATGTTGAGACTGTTTCATGTGTAGCTATATTAAAATCCATTATAATACTTATATCTTATGTATCTCATTTAAATTTTAAATTATATCAGATCAATGTTAATTATAACTTTTTAAAATGGTTATTTAAGGGAAAAAGTTTATTATAAACAACCTCTTAGTTTGAAAATAATCAAAAACCCAACTATTTTTTTAAACTTACTAATGCTTTTTATGGCTATAAACAGGCACCCAATACATGGTATGAACGATTAAGTAATTTTATTGTATAAAAAGGTATTAATATTTTTATGGAAGATACAACAATTTTTAATTAAATAGTTTGTTCTAATATTTTTATAGTTAAAATTTATGTTAATGATATAATTATAGGTTGAACAAATAATAACATTTCATGATTTTTCAAATATAATAAAAATATAATTTGGAAAGAGTATGATGGTATAACTAACATTATTTTTAGGATTTAAAATTTTTAAAAAATACTTTAGAAATGCTTTTAATTATTAAATATATATTATATATTTATTGAAAAGTTTTCGGTTTGAAAATAATAAGACATATACAACTCCCATGTGTTATAATTAAAATCTTGGTGTGGATAAATCTAGGAAAATAGTTTCAACAATATATATATAGAAGTATGATTAGTGGTATGTTATATCATACAGCTAGAATACTAGAAATTATTTATTCATTATGTTAGTGTGCAAGATTTTAATCAAATCCAAAATAATCCCTTCTTACTACTGTTAAAAGAGTTTTTATATAGTTAAAAGAAAGCCTTTTCAATCGCTTGTTTACCCCAAAACAATCGATTTAAATTTAATTTCATATTCAAATTCTGAATTTGGATGGTGTATATAAGATATAAAATGTACTTCAATATCATTTCAATTATTAGTATTTTTTGTTTCATAGACAAGTATGAAACAACGCCCTATTTCCCTATCAACTCCTGAGGCATAATATGTATCTAGTAGTAGTTTATGCATACAATTACTATGGATAAAAAACACTCTAATGTACTATGGATAAAATTAAAATAAAATTCATATTCAATGTCTTAATAATGGTGCTTTTATTATTCTTATGAATCCTATAATTCATTCCAAGACTAAGAACATTGATAGAAGACATCATTTTCTATTAGATCATGCTCTCAAAAAGGATATATCTTTATAATTTGTTAATACTGAATATCATTTAAATGGTGTTTGTAACACCCTGATATTTTATGAGAAATATTTTTTTATGTCTTATGTTATACGCAACACCAGAGGAATATTTCACAACACACAATACTGACTTGGCTTGCATTACATGCAATCATGACCTTCCTCGATAGCGTGTGTAGTACATAATACAATGTTTTACTAAACAATGATATATGATAAATGACTAGACTTTATGAATAGGATTGACTACATTTTGAATTTTATAAAATTATTATTCATATTACACATTTTCTAGAACATTGTAAGAGAACAAAATAAATATTTCGGGTAAAATAAGTATTTTCCAAAAAATGTAGTTTTACCGCCTTTTGATGGAGAACCAACATTAAATATAGTTTTTAACATGTTTATAAGTTCAATTTGACAAAATATAATTCTTATTTTGAATCAGGATATAAAAATGAACTTTGTATAAATTTTTGATATTTTTCTGATAACTTTCAAATTTTGGTGAACAGTAAAAATACGTAAATCTTTAATTAAAAACAAATTTTTTCATTGAGATAATTTATACGGTTAAATTATAATATTTAATGGTTTTAAAGCATAAATAGAATATATTTTTACCATTTAATATAATTTATGTCATTATCATTAATTTTACATTGAATTCATAGTTAAAAACATTTCAATCTTTGATAAGGTTTTAACTTCTAAAACCCATTTTCTTAATAATGGGATTAATTTTAAATTAATTACTGCAACTTATGTGTTTTTAATTTTGAAAAATGGATTCCATATTTTGAATTAGTGGGTCCAAATTATGTTAATATGCTACTTTTTATTTTTGGGCATTATGAATAGTAAATACGGTAAATTTTATTTACCATAGTTAAAGGTAAATTGGGTAATTAAGGGTAAATATAATATTATAAAATTACCCTAACACCTTCCAAAATCCTATTTTATGACTAAAAGTCTGACCATATCACCTAATGGTCGGATTAGATTCATTTAATGGACTTGTGTCTATGAAAATAGTTTAATTATTATTAAAACCAATGAAAGTGACAACATGTCACTTTATTAAATCTTATAAGTATAATAATTTTAATTTAGATATAAATTTAATGACACTTAGACCATGAATAGTCTCCAGAAATATAATACAATTATCTACATCATATGATTTTATTTATAATTTTTAGGAATTAAATAATTACTATTAATTATGACACAATAGTGATGTTGAAATTATTTTATTAATTGAAATATCAAATAATTGATTTTAAAAATATTTAAATAAATATTTTATGAACTATTTGATGTGATCCAATATTTTCTAGATACATATGACATTTTATAAATATATTAAAGCTTTTAGTTTGAACATATATTCTGTATATATATTTTATTTAAATTCAATTAAATGAATAGTGTCAAAATTGACACTATTGTTATTTTATAAACATAACATATTATAAAATTGTTTAAAAATCAAAAAAATATTTATAAATTATATATTAAAATTTATATGGCCTAAAATTTCATAAAGTGTTAAATTATGGAAAATTCACAACACATATGTAATTATTTATAATAATATAAAATTTAGAATATTATTACCACAAATAAAATTAAATTGATAAATAAGGATAAATGAAGTTGATAATGTTAAAAATAAATTCCTAACGTGTCTAAATTTTATTGGTTGATGTTATTACAACCCTATCTCATATAATCTTAGGATATGAGTCATTTTGGATGTTTTTATGTGGGGTTGGGATTTAATATAAACTAATATTTCTTATATTTCCAAAGCTGCCCTCTCATCCATTATAAAAGGGAACCTCCTCCCTCTCCTCCTCACACCAATTTGAGCCTTCATTTTCGGCCAAACACAACCCATTTCACTTCCCTACTTCCATAAAAACCTACTATAGGTACTGGTCTTCTCAAAAGACCAACTCTAGTGCCCTAAGAGAAATTTTAATGGAGGCACTTCGAGAAAGAGGTAATACCTTCTACCATTTTCCTCAAGTTCCATTTTTCTTCTACTCCCTGTTATTTAGATGTCTCATTATGAAATAATAACATCAGTATCCCTCATATAATGATATGTTATTATAAATATGAAACAACCCTATTTCGCCTCTTATCCATCCTACGGTAAACAAAATCACCGCGCGAGCGTACGTACGAAATACAATCTCCATGTCGTGGTGTATTATGTTTTCCACCACCACCTTAGTTGGATGGGTATAATGGTGAAAATAAATTACTATATATTATTATTTTAATGTGTTATTGATTCTTGAATATTATACATACACTTAAATACAATTCCATGATCATGGGAACGATATCATCGCTCGTGCGTACGTACGGCCTACCGTCTCCACGATGTGATGCGACTCATTCTATATGATCTTTACTAAATAATGATTATATAAATTTATTTAACGAATTAATATAATATATATTACACTAATAACATTCTGTAAATGATATATCTATATCCTATAATGAGTAATAATAATTTATTCGGCAAAACACGTATAAGAACAATAAGCAATAAACACCTGAATAACAAGTAGCAATGAAATATTACAACTATGAATATACAAATATGACCATATATGATATCATAAAAATGAATATGATTATTTAATAATCCAATTTACATTATTTAAACCATATTATAAGATGTTCAGATTCATACGTAGCATATCAGACCGAAGGTAAGGGAAAATCTCACAATCTCATTTTTATCCGAGATTGTTTATACTTTAGAATTTACTGGGGAAACTTTATCATCCAAATACATGTATCCTCAATATGTAATATTATTTCCATCCACCAAAAATTGTTTAAATCCAATTTTACCCATTGGTGAGTTTTTATTAAAAGATATGAATGGAATCTTTTGTCGTTTTTAGTACGAGGTACTTTTTGACATTTCTGACCAAAGTACGAGAAGAATGTGTTTTTAACTTATACGGCATGAATGGATTTTAAGAACATTATTTCCAAGAAGATTACTTTACAAGTTTTCAAGATTATTTTTAATCAACATCTTTTAGTTTAAAATTGTATGACATGTTAAGAAAGGAAAAATGTTTTTGAAGTAGAAAGGATATTTTCCTCAAGAATGAACGTCAGGTGTTTTATCAAAATTATTTTCCATCTAAGACAATATAGTGTTCTGTTTATATCCCAATTTTTACATTTATTTGATTATATTAGGATGGAATTATTTTTATGAAGTTGTTTTATCTTATATGGGTTATTTTATGATGGCATGATGTTTAAGAATCCCATTTTTATTACATGGGTTATGCTATGATGTATGGTTTATGATTTTGTGGCACACATAAGAATGGTTTCATTATGAGATGTGTGGGACCTATATCTCCCTCCAATGCATTGGGTAATGATTTATATCTAATGAGATAAACATGGATGGAATGGCAGGTTAAACCAATTCAGTGAAATAGGATTGAAACGAGGAGTGAACTCGGTTCAGAAACAGACTTTGTCTGCTATGATATTATTGGAAATGATTCTTGACTACTATGAAATGATTTTCTATGATTATGTATGTATTCCACAAATTTTCATGTTTTAATTTATGACTATTGGGATTACATTTCACTTCTATGATTTATCCCATGTTATGATCTCTTTTGTAGGATAAGATTTTCAAAATGTTACTTTATTATGAATATGATATGTTTGATATTTCTTTTGTTTACCCTTACTGAGCATTTGAGATCACACTTTTGTATGTTTTTCCCCAGGCCAGGAAGAAGGATATTAAGTATTATATTCCAAAAAGGGACTCTGGATATGCTGAAATAATTAAGAGACAACGTAGATGATTTATGAACCAGTTGTTTATGTTTCCCAGTTTCTAAAGACATTATACCTATTCGGTTCTTTCATGATTTTATTGTATGTTGTAATAATTATGCTTCAACTTTGAAGTAATAACCATGTATGTAAAGTGTGGGTCATTATAATTGGTATCAGAGGAAAGGTATAGTCAACCTTTGGAAACTAGGATGTAAAAGCCTTAGTAAGAACCCTAAGGATATGTCTAAGCATAGGACACAATCTTAGTGTTTTAGAAATGGTCGTGAACAACCTATGATAAGACAATAAGTGTAAAAACAATTTCTTGATTATGTGGTTTTCCAATTATAATTAGTGTTTCTGAAACTATACTTCTTGGTTTTAGTCAATGGCTAGAACCCGAAAGAACCATGTTAACGCAGAATGTGATGGGCAATGCAATGATTGTCCCCCTGAGCAACCAAACGTTATGAGAGCTGGAATGAAAAATCTTATAGCCATGCTCACAAAACATTCTCAAGCTATGAATCATGCAGGAATTACACACGTGGAAAAGAAGGAGCAACATTCTATTAAATCCTTCATGAGGCATCTTCCACCTTTATTCAGCAGGTCTTATGATCCATTAGTGGCTGAATAATGGATTAGTACCACTGAAAAATATATTTTCAGTTATTCAATGTTCTGAACATGATAAAGTCATCTTAGCAGTATATCGTTTAGAAGGTGATGTTGATCAATTGTGGAATCTTATTAAGAATACGATGCAAAGGGATGAAATTGAGTCCATGGAATAGGACGAGTTCAATAACTTATTTTTCAATAAGTATTTCCCTCATATTCTTTGAACAAATACGGAGAAAGATTTTATTGAACTGATGTAAAAGGATGATGAATTTGTTGGTACCTACGAAGAAAATTTAATAAGACATGAAAGTTACGCTTCCGGAATTATTATCCTACCCGAGAGTAAGATCGATCGATATTTAGTGGATTAAAACCATGTTTTCGAAGGGCGTTAGCCATAAAAGACTTCAATAGAAATGAGGAAATTGTTCAATGTGCTCGCATGGTTGATATGGAGATTAGTGTAACCCATCAGTCACACGGGTTTGATAAGTAGAGGAAAATGTAATTCAAAGGAAAATATAAAGACCACACTGAAAAAGAAGATGAGTTTCCCCTTGTGCTCAATGTGTGGAAATAAACATAGAGGAAATTGTCTTAAGGGGACAGGAAAATGTTATAAGTCTAGAAAAGAAGGTCATCGGGCAATTGAATGTCGAAATAATGGGAAGAAGATGCTTAATGATACAAGCAAAGTAAGGGATACATAGAATGCACCTACTACACTTCAATGTTTCAAGTGCAAGGAGATGGGGAATTATGCCAATCAATTCCCAAATCCAAGGGTTGATGATGATGATCGATGTCAACAAACTCTTAAGGCCAAAGACAAAGGAACGTCACATGAAATTACTATCGGCGATGTGGAGTACGACAATGAAGTGGTGAGAGGTACACTTACCATCCACTCTAAAGTAGAAAATGTTTTATTTGATTCTGGATCCACCCACTCTTTTATTTCTGAATAATTTTCTAATGGTATCGTCATATTACCTCAACAATTAGATGTTGAGTTGGCTGTGACAACTCCTAATGGCACAACGGTTGCATCAAAAGTTTACAATTCTTCTCCAATTGATGTTTTTGGGAAAGTGCTTCCTGCAAATCTTGTGGTCCTTCCTATAGTGGAATTTGATGTGATTCTTGGCATGGATTGGATTTCTTTATATAGAGCTCATATCAATTTCCAAAGAAGGGAAGTCACATTTCATATTTCAGATCAATCTATGATCGTCTATCGATGCAACGATGAACATAACCTTCCAGTCGAAATTTCTTCCATCTTATGGGTCTTGATTCAACTAAATGAAGGTTATTTATCTCCAACAGTTGGAGAGAAACTAACGATAAATAATAATCCCATTGTATGGGAGTTTGATGATGTCTTTATAGAGTAATTCCCAGTTCGTCCACCAAATCGTGATGTTGAGATTTCAATAGAACTCGTACCACGTGCTTTTCCAATTTCAAAGACACCTTATAGAATTTCCCCAACTGAGTTTTAGGAATTTGAGAAGCAACTCCAAGAGAATCTTGATAAAGGATTCATATGCCCTAGTGCGTCACCTTGGGGAGCACTTGTTCTATTTGTTAAGAAGAAAGATGGATCAATGTGACTCTGCATTGATTATCGAGAACTTAACAAGATCATTATCATGAAAAAATATCTTCTCCCGTGCATTGATGACCAATGTGACCAACTACACAGAGCTCAATACTTTACCAAGATTGCTCTTCGTTCAGGTTATCATCAATTAAGGGTCAAAAGGGAGGATATTCCAAAGACGGATTTCCATACAAGGTATGGACATAATTAATTTATAGTGATTCCATTTGGTCTTACTAATGCCCCTGCTATCTTCATGGATCTGACGAATAGAGTCTTTAGAGACTATCTTGATCAGTTTGTGGTAGTCTTTATAGATGATATTCTTGTCTATTCAAAGAGTAAGGAAGAACATGAAAATCACTTGAGAATTGTATTAAAGACCCTACAAAAGTAGAATCTTTATGCCAAATTGACCAAGTGTGAATTTTGGCTTCAAAATGTTCCATTTTTTGGTCACATAATCTCAAAAGAGGGGATATCTGTTGATCTAGAAAAAACAAGGGTTATCGAAAGATGGTCAAGGCCAACAACAGTAACTGAGATCTGAAGTTTTCTTGGTTTGGATGGATATTACCAACGTTTTTTGAATGATTTTTCAAGTTTATCTAACCCACTCACCATGTTGACTCAGAAAGGAGTTAAGTTTGTTTGGACGGAGGAATGTGAAGATAATTTCATGTAGTTGAAAATAAGGATATCCAGTGCACCTGTGCTCACACTACCTTGTTGTGGAAAAAGGTTTTTGATCTAAAGTGATGCATCTAAGAGGGGATTGTGGTGTGTTATCACGAAAAACAATATGGTGATAGCTTATTCCTCACAACAGTTGGAAATCCATGAGGAAAATTACCCAACTCATAATTTGTAGTTAGCTGCGGTAATATTTGCATTAAATATTTGGAGGCATTATCTTTATGGTGAAAGGTGATATATTTATACTGATCATAAAAGTTTAATGTATATTTTTACACATAAGGAACTTAATATGCATCAAATAAGATTGTTGGAGCTGATTAAGGATTACAACTGCTCAATTCATTATCACCCTGGGAAAGCAAACAAGGTGGTAGATGCATTAAATAGACAAGACCATGCTAGCTTATCCATTATGAGGATCACAAAAGATCCAATATATATGGATTTATAAAGGATGGATCTTGGAATTATAATGGAAGGGGAAAATCATATCCTTCTAAAATGAATGTTCAACCATCTATACATGTGAAGATTAAAGAGGCACATAAAGAAGATTTTGAGTTATAAAAGAAGGTGAGAAATGTTCCGGAATTAAACCTTGATTGTGATGGGATAATAAGGTTCAGGAATCGGGTTTGTGTTCCTCCCATCCCAAAATTAAAGAAGGAGCTACTGGATGAGGCTCATAGTTCATCATTCCTTATTCATCCTGGAAGCACGAAGATGTATAGGGACCTAAAAGAGTACTTCTGGTGGGATGGCATGAAAAGAGATGTTGTTGAATATGTCTCTCGATGCATGGTTTGTCAGTAAGTTAAGGTTGAGAGACAAAATTCTTAAGGAATGTTACAACCATTACCCATACAAGAATGGAAATGGGAAAACATCATTATGGACATTGTCACTGGACATCCTAAAACATCCAAAGGCAATAATGTTCTCTGGGTTATAGTTGATCGTCTTATGAAGACGGCACACTTCATTTCTATTAGAGAAGATTTTTATCTTGATCATATTTCCAGGATATATGTAAAGGAAGTGGTAATATTTCATGGTGCACCACTTTCCATTATATCTGATCGGGATTCGAGGTTTACCTCAAAATTCTTGCAAAGACTTCTGCATGCTCTAGATACAGAGTTGAGTTTCAGCACTGCTTAGAATCCTCAGACAGAAGGTCAGTCTGAAAGGACAATTCAAACTCTAGAAGACATGTTTAGAGATTACTCTATGTATTTCAAAGGTGTTTGGGATCAACAACTATCTTTGGTTGAATTTTTTATAATAATAGCTTTCACTCCAGTATTCAGATGGCTCCTTATGAAGGCCTCTATGGAATGAAATGCAGAACTCCAACTTGCTGGGATGAAGTTTGGGAAAAAAGGCTATTAAGACCTGATCGTGTTGATGAGATGGAAGAAAAGGTCAGATATATTCTACAACACATAAGAGCAGCTCAGAGTCTACAGAAAAGTTATGCCGATAACCGAAGAAAATACCCAGAGTTTGAAGTGGGTGATAAAGTGTTCTTACGAATATCTCCCTGGAATAGGGTAATGATATTTGGAAAGAAGGGAAAGTTGAGACCTAGATATATCGGTCTTTAGAAATACTGGATCATATTGGGAAGGTAGCTTACTGATTGGCGCTTCCACCGAATCTCTCTCAAGTTCACGATGTGTTCGATGTATCTCTCGTGAGAATGTACATACCCGATCCTTCACAAGTACTCAGCTCAGAAGTTGTACCGCTAGAGCAAGATATTTCTTATGAAGAACAACCGATAGAGATTCTGGATCGTAGTGAAAAATTACAACGGAACAAGACCACTCGCTTGGTGAATGTTTTATGGAGGAACCACCAATTAGAAGAAGCTATATGGGAATTGAGGATATGAAGAGGGAGAGGTACCTTCATCTTTTTGTAATGAAGTGACGAATTTTGAGGGAGAAATTCATTTTAAGGGGGGTAGAATGTAACACCCTGAGATTTTATGAGAAATAATTTTTTATGTCTTATGTTATACGCAACACCAAAGGAATCTTTCACAACACACAACACTGACTTGGCTTGCATCACACGCAATCACGAACTTCCTCGATAGCGTGTGTAGTATACAATACCGGGTCTTACTAAACAACAATATATTATTATGGACTAGCCGTTATGAGTATTATTAAATACATTTTGAATTTTATAACATTATTATTCATCTTACACATTTTCTAGAACATGGTATGAGAACAAAATATAATTTTCTGGGTAAAATTTGAATTTTTAAAAAAATGCAGTTTTGCCGCCTTTTGATAGTGCACCCACATTTAATATAGTTTTTAACATGTTAATAAGTTAAATTTGACAGAAATAAAATTCTTCTTTTGAATCAGGATATAAAAATTTACGATTGATAAATTTTTTATATTTTTCCGATAACTTTAATATTTTGATGAATAGTAAAAATACGCTCATTTTTAATTAAAAAACTATATTCATTGAGATAATTTATATGGTTAAATTATAATATTGAATGGTTTTAAAGTATAAATATAATATATTTTTACCATTTAATATAATTTATTTCATTATCATTAAATTCACATTAAATTCATAGGTAAAAACATTTCAATCTTTGGCAATGTTTTATCTTCTAAAACATGTTATCTTAACATTGAGATTAATTTTAAATTAGTTACTAAACTTATGCGTTTTGAATTTTAAAAAATGGATTCCATATTTGGAATCAGTGGGTCCAAACAATGTTAATAGGCTACTTTTTATTTTTGGGTATTATGAATACTAACTACGATAAATTTTATTTACCTTAGCTAAAGGTAAATCTGGAAATTAAGGGTAAATATAAGATTACAAAATTACCCTAACACCTTCCAAAATCATATTGGATGACTAAAAGTGGACCCAATCACCTAAGGGGTGGATTAGATTCATTTCATGGACTTTTATCTATGAAAATAATTTAATTATTATTAAAACTGAAGAAAGTGACAACATGTCACTTTCTTAAATCTTATAAGTATAGTAATTTAAATTTACTGTTAAACTTAATGAAACATCGAAAATGATTATTCTCCAAATATCTAATACAATTATCTACATCATATGAATTTATTTATAATTTTTAGAGATTAAATAATTATCATTAATTATGACACAATAGTGATGTTGAAATTATTTTATTGATTGAAATATCAAATAAATGATTTGAAAAATATTAAAATAAATATTGTATGAACTATTTAATGTGATAAACTAATTTTCAAGATATATATGACATTTTTTGAATATATTAAAGCTTTTATTTCGAAAATATCTTATGTATATATTTTATTTTAATTCAAATAAATGAATAGTGTCAAAATTGACACTATTGTTATTTTATAAAAATAACATATTATAAAAGTGTTTAAAAATTACAAAAATATTTAAAAATTATCATTTAACATTTATATGGCCTAAAATGTCATAAAGTGTCAAATTATGGAAAATTCACAACACATATGTAATTATTTATAATAATTTAAAATTTATAATATTATTACCAAAAATAAAATAAAATTGATAAATAAGGATAAATCAAGTTGATAATGTTTAAAATAAATTTCTAACATGTATAAATTTCATTGGTTGATGCTATTACAACACTATCTCATCTGATATTTCGAAATGAGTCATTTTGGATGTTTTTATGTGGGGTTGGGATTTAATATAACGTGTATTTCTTATATTTCCAATGGTGCCCATATCATCCCTTATAAAAGGGAACCTCCTCCCTCTCCTCCTCACACCAATTTGAGAAATCAAGTTTGGACAAACCCTAACCATTTCACTTCCCCACTTCCTTATAAACCTACTAGAGGTACTGGACTTCTCAAAAGACCAACTCTAGTGCCCTAAGAGAAATTATAAAGGAGGCACTTTGAGAAAGAGGTAATACCTTCTACCATTTTCTTCAAGTTCCATTCTTCATATACTCCATCTTATTTAGTTGTTCAATTTTGAAGTAATAACATCAGTATCTCTCATATACTGATATGTTATTATAAATATTAAACAACCCTATTTCACCTCTTATCCATCCTACGGTAAACAAAATCACCGCGTGTGTGTACGTACGAAATACCGCCTCACGCCGTGGTGTAATATGTTTTCCACCACCACCTAACATGGATGTGTATAATGTTGCAAATAAAAAACAATATATTATTATTTTAATGTGTTATTGATTCTTTAATATTATACATACACATCAATACAATTCCACGATCATGGGAACGATATCATCGCTCATGCGTACGTACGGTCTACCGTCTCCACAATGTGATGCGACTCGTTCTATATGATCTTCATTGAATAATGATTATAGAAATGAGTTTAATGAATGACTATGATATATATTACACTAATACCATTCTGTAAATTATATATCTATATCCTATAATGAGTAAAAAAAATTTATTCTTCAAAACATGCATAAGAACAATAATCAATAAACACCCGAAAAATAAGTCGCAATGAAATATTAAAACTAAGAAGATACAAATATGACCATATATGATATAATAACAAGGAATATTATTATTTAATAATTCAATTGAAATTATTTAAACCATATTACAGGAGGTTTGTATTCATAAGAAGCATATCGGACCTAAGGTAAGGGTAAATCTCACAATCTCATTTTTATCCGAGATTGTTTATACTTTAGAATTTACTGGGGAAAATTTATCATCTACATCCATGTTTCCTCAAAATGTAATATTATTTCCATCCACCTACAATTTTTTAAATCCAATTTTACCCATTGGTGAGTTTTTAGTAAAAGATATGAAAGGAATCTTTTGTCATTTTTAGTACGAGGTACTTTTTGACTTTTCCGAACAAAGTACGAGAAGAATGATTTTTTAACTTATACGGCATGAATGGATTTTTAGAACATTATTTCACAGAAGCTTACTTTACAAGTTTTCAAGTTTATTTCTAATCAAATTATTTTAGTTTAAAATTGTATGACATTTTAAGAAAGGGAAAAAATTGAAGTAGAAAGGATATTTTCCTCAAAAATGTAGTTCAAGTGTTTTATCAAAATTATTTTCCATATAACACAATATAGGTTTTGGTTTCTATCCCTATTTTTACATTTATTTGATTATTTTATGGTGGAATTATTTTTATGATGTCCTTTTATCTTATATGGGTTACGTTATGATGGAACGATGTTTAAGAATCCCATTTTTATTACATGGGTTATGCTATGATGTATGGTTTATGATTTTGTGGAACACATAAGAATGGTTTAATTATGGGATGGGTGGGACCTATATCTCACTCCAATGCATTAGGTCAATATTTATATCTCATGAGATAGACATGGCTGGAACGATAGTTTAAACTTGTTCAATGAAACAGGAATAAAACGAGGAGTTAACTCGGTTCAGAAATGGACTTTGTCCAGTAAGATAGTATTGGCAATGTGTATTGACTACTAAGAAATGATTTTCTATGATTATGTGTCTATGCCACAAAGTTTAATGTTGTATGTTATGATTATTGGGATTACATTTCACTTCTATGATTTATCCCATGTTATGATCTCTTTTGCCGGATAAGATTTTCAAAATGTTATGTTCTTTTGAATATTATATGTTTGATATTTCTTTTGTTTACCCTTACTGAGCATTTGAGCTCACCCTTTTGTATGTTTTCTTTTCCCCAGGTCATAAAGAAGGGTATTAAGTAGGAAATTCCAAAAAGGGACTCTAGATATGATGAAATAAATGGGAGACAACGTAGATGATTTTTGAACCAATTGTTTATGTTTCCAAGTTTCTAAAGACATTATACCTATATGACCCATTCATGGTTTTGTTATATGTTGTAATAAGTATGCTTCAATTTTGAAGTAATAACCATGTATGTAAATTGTCTGTTGTTATAGTGTTTTTACTAAACCACATACCACTGTTAGTTTTTATTTTATTAAGGGGGAGATATATTTATTTAATTATAAATAACAGTTCTTTAATTTTATGATTATTTATCTTTATTAAATTTTATTGATGCTTTACTTATTTTTTATTTTCTCTATTTCATTGTTTAAATAATTTTGGTTTTAATTTTTAAAAGTCCATGTTTTCAATAAAATTAATAATTATCATATGTTATTAATTGTGAAAAAGTGATGTGAGAAACTTTTTGGCTACCGAATAATTTCGCCATTCCTTACATTTTTGTTTCTCATATTGTTTGTACTACCAATGCCTTCTTCTACCTTCGAAACCCTATAACTCGAGAACCTCAGAGCTTTCAATTTTTTGAAATGGGAAAAACCAAATGACCAGATAAGGGTGATCCTCATGACCTTAAGGATCAGTGAGTTTCTTAAAGAATATTTTTTAAGAAAATTTCATTTATTTTGAGAGGTTTTATGAGACTAATTTGTTTCTTATTGAAAAAATGCTCATTTCAAGGTATGGTATTTAGTTTTAATGAGTTAATTATAGAATTTATTTATAATATATAAGGTGAAGTATCTCTTTAATACTGTTTAGTTTAGTTTGGCTGAGATTGAAGACACTATTTAAACAAAATTAGAGGACACATATGTTTTGATTTATTCTATTGAAAGAGATGAAATCATGAAATGTCCCCATGATGGTGTTTTTCATTTTTATCTATGATTTATTGGTAATAAATATCACATGTATGTGGAAATTATGTTTTTCCTATTTGGATTAACTCAAATCGGAATGATGTTTGGTATGTACCTTGTGGGTGATCAAAAAGTGTTTGTTATATTTATTCATAATGTAATAGCCGTAATAATTTATAGGATGGATAAAATAATTTATCTAGACATTTATGTTATGATTTCTTTCATAAGTGATACCAAGTTTAATTTTCCAAGTTATAAGTAGATATATTTGAGCTATTGTTTTCAAGTAGAGGAACATATGTCTTATTATCCTAATATAATGATAATTTATTTAATATTTTTAGTAAGAATATGGATCGTTTCATTCACTATAGATTTAAGTTTCATCAATTTAATGTATTGAATGATGGTAGTATTATAATTTTTTATTTTTACTATATTTTAGTGAAACAAAAGATTATTTCATTTGGTGTAGATGACCAAAAAAAGTTAGGATCAGTTACTCATGGGGAGAAAAGTGCTATTGGGAATAAATGGATTATAGAATCCCGAGCTGATGAAAATTTTATATCAACAAAGAAAAAATTTATATATTATGGTGAAGAAGAATAATAAGTTATAGAGGAGTTGGTTATGAAACCAATGAAAAGAGAAGATCCACATGTTAATGAACTTGTGTTGGGTTCTGGTGAAGTTATTAGATTAGTTCATTTTGACGAATCAGTAAATGAAAAAGACCAATAAGTTGTGAGTCATGTCAGAGATTTACAGAATGCTTCTACTATAGTTGTTTAGGGAAAAGTACTAGATGATCGAGAATAATATGTTCGGGAAGTGGTTGTTCGAGAAGAACAACAAGTTTTCAAAAATGAAAATGTGGCTATGAAGTTTTTGCGAATAAGGATTGATCAGTTTTTGATCAACTGAATAGTAGACTAGAATATGTTTCTTGAGACAAGACATAGGTTTTGGACATTGTATCATTATATAGTGAAAAATTAGGTGATGAATAATCGGATATGTATTCTTAAAATCCTTTATAAATTGTTGTTGTTGGTCAGTCATAGGATCAAGAAGAAGAGAAATTTGATTCATAGACTAATCAAGTTGTTGATAATTGAATCAAATTTAATAATGATTAGGAGGAAAATTATTTTCTTAAGTAGGACCTAGAGGCCTCATAGAAATCATTAAATTATTGAAAAAATTAATCAAATCGATGGACAAAGTTGGAGTCTCTTAAGACTCAAATTCAAAAATAAAATGAAAATTCTATCATAAGGAAATATTTTGATGCTTTCAAGAGAGATATGTTAGGTTATGTAGGGAATAATAGATATAAATCTTTATCAGAAACTTATTTTTTCACATTTGATGTTGAATTTATGTATATAATGTGAGTCCAATAAAGGTAGTGTTTTTTATGCTAGTGCTTCTACTCATACTCTTTCAGCCTCTCCACATCTAATTTGTATATTTCAAGAAATTACTTTAGTAATGGATGACATGAAGGACTGTCTATACAACCTTTTGTGAAATAAGTCTCCTTTATCAGTTTTATTGGATAATCAGAGATATCCGATAGAGCAATTGACATTATGTGAACCCAGTATCAGGATTATTTCCAATATATTCATAGGTATGATAGACTAGTTTATATAGTATTTGGAATGTTTTCACGACATTTTGAAAGTCAATCTTGTTGAAAATATTATTGTTGGTCAAGATTCTAGAGTTTTGATTATAATTTTGGGAGATAATCTTATGAAAAGGTTATAGGTTCATATGGAAGAGATGAAAGATGTGTTTCAAGATGTTCAAATTCGGATTGAACTAGAAACTGAACCAAACCCTATCCAAACACTTTTACACTAACCATATAAGTTGGATAAACCGTTTTCTAGTCAATATGAATATTGTATATATACATATATTGTTAAATGAAATCTTTTTATTCTTAATTATTCTGGTTTATTTGATATTCTTTTATGTTTATGGATACTACCATAAATCCAATCTTATTTATCTAAACATTATATTCTAATATTTTCCTAATGTTATGTGTAAAATCAAATGTGTTTTAATCATTCTTCTATACATTACTTTTTATATCACTAAAAGGGGGATAAATTTGAAAAAACAAAGAATTTTTTGGTCATACATATTCTGTAAAATTGAATTAATGTGTGTGAAAAATTCTAAATTACATTAATAATTTTATGGGTTCTGTGATCATCAAAAAGGGGGATATTGTTGGGAATGTATTATCTAAACAATAATTTATATATTATGATGATTTTTATTTTCACAGTTAAATTTGTATTTTTAAATAATTTAACTTTAATTGTATTTTAGTTAATTAATATTCATTTTATTTATTCTGAAATTATTTTCAAGAATTCAATTCGTAAGAAATATTTTTTAAAACTGTTTGGTATATGTTTTTGAGCATTTTGAAAACATTGTTCATACCATATGTGGTTTAGTGTAACAAATTGAATCAACCCCATACTTTTTACAATTCATATAGATCATGATCCAATATTTATCTTCAACCATATGCTAGGAGAAGAAATTAAGGTTTTTAATCCATATATTCGTATTAGTATGTTTGGTTAATCTAACATATGTTGTCATAAATGTATGTTAAATGAAACATACTTTTGAAATGAACCTTATGTTTGATAAGAGAATATAGTATGGTTAATGAACCCTGAAAAAGTAATGAAACTTACATTATAAAGGGAAATGTATATATCATTAACATTACATTTATGATCAAATGTACATTGTCTGCTTTATGTTTGTAAGATAGATGCTACGTAGTTGAACACTACATTCAATAATTGTTCACTGTGTGAAGGAACCCTACACTTGACTTTTCAAGGTCGAAGATTTATTTTCATGATATTTTCTCTGATTTATGCAACAATCATTATAGAGTTACAAGATGTTTTAATGATTATTTTAGACCATTTTGAAGATCATTTTATTTTATTTAAAGAAAAGTATTCAACTAATATTTTCACTCCTATTCTCAATGGATGTTATGAATCCTCTGGTAAATTCAATTTTAAATTTCTATATTTTATCAGTTTCTATTTGTGGATCGGTAATTTTAGAAGCTAGTGTCTGATTATATATTTCTATATGTATTATTTTATTTATATGATCGAGAGAGAAGAATGTTTTGATTATTATTCAATTTTTCTGGTGACCATATATAAAGTTCTACAATGAATGATCAACTTAGTAAGAAGTCTACATAATGGTGAAATAAATGATCAATCATGTAACTGCACTGATACTCTATTTCTATTGTTATTTTTAAAATAAATGTTTTCTTGTGAAACCATAACTCTTCAGAATTATTTCACCTTGAAGACTATCATTATGAACAAGAATATCCATTAATTTATAGGTTCAAGCTATAAAAACATTAAAGATAAATATATTTCAAATATCTAATCTTCTTAGGATTTATATGATTTTCTACAGCTTGTACTCAGATGAAGTAGAGTGTGAGCATATCGATCTAATTTATTGTAGATCGGTTCTCTATTTTAAACCATAAAATAGTGTTTTTATTCATAATTCTAAAGTTTTCAACTTCCAGTACTCTGTTGTTATAATTTTAGTCTTTTGATTAGATGAAAAGACTAATGAAATTCACCAAACACATAGAGAGAGCTTCTGGTGGAGTGTAATAGTGGATATTTATGCCCCAAACCACTATAAAATGATGTTTCTTTAATTTTTACTTTTCTACAGCTTATTCATTGACCTGAATTAAACACATTTCTTATCAGTTCTAATCAACATATCATTTTTAAATTAATAATTATGAAAGAGTTTTTTAAAAGAAACAATTCCACCCCCCCCCCCCACTTCTTGATTTTGTATATTAGAACCTAAAAATTGTAATCATACAACATAATTATGTGATATAGGAAGAGGCTATGTACATCAAAAAATGAACTAGATTTTTACTTGGTATACCATTTTACTTTACCATACAATTTTCAGAAATTAATCACTGGAGGATTTATTATAAATAATTTTACACCTCGTGGAATTGAAGAACAATAGAACAATAGTAATATAACACATAAGTACAAAGCTAAGAGAGGAATTTGAAATTTATTTTTCATTTTTAGGATTTACAATCTCTTGTTTCATGATTTATTCTTTTCATTTTATTATTTTTCTTTTTGACTATTTTTATAAGTTCAACAATTTTATGAGGGGTTCCTTGTAATTAACTTAGTATTTTAGTGGTATCTATTTTATAAGGATACTGGTTAAGTAGTATGTACACTTTTCTACCAACATTTGTAGTATGAATACTGAGATACTGGTCATTGTTGTGGGGATACCAAGCTACAAGTTTTTGTGTTAGATGCACCAATATAACATTTAGGGATGGATATGAATCAAGAAACTGTTTGGTATAATGTTGAAATTCCAATTGGGTTGGTCAAGGGATTTTAGGGTAGGGAAGAAATAGTTTATCTTCAGGCATTAAGAAGTATACATATTGTGACATGTTTAATGTTGGGGAGACTATAGATAATGTCTAAAGATCTACCATTCACTTTGGTTTAATGTGAAGGATTTTATTTGAATTATAATGGGTTTTTTATTGGAATATTGAAACTCATTTATTTATTTTAGTTGTATTTTGAATAATATTTCATTGATAGTTTTTAATACCCATTTCATCTTTAATTACACTATGTAGGTTTATCTCATTGATAATTTGATATACCGATAACCCTTTTTTTACTCGAATTTTTCATTTATTTTTCTATGGGTATATCATATATCTATAAAATTGATACTTTCATCCCTTTAGGCATATGAAAATAAATAATTATTTTAAAACTAAATTTCAAAACTTCATTTAGTATATTTTCAAAAACATTTCGGTATTATATTATATGCTCTTCTAAAATGAATAATATATCATATATCATAAAGAAACACTGGGGAAAATTCATTCCTTTATTTTTTCATTCAATAGTACAGATAATGGAGAATACTACTACATGAGCTACTAAAATTACAACGTACTATATTAGCCAAAAAACACTAAAATATTGAAATTACAGGTTGTGAATTATTGAACATAAATGAAATAAAATTAAAAAATACTAGATGAAATGCTATATTATATACATTTCAAACATTGGTTTATATAATTATTTGAGTAAGTAAAAATTATTGTAGACATTCAAAAACATTAATGTTTAGTTCTATTATATTTATCCCACTACCCCAGATCATGCTTTTTCCAAACAAACCATCCCTACATGTGAAAAATAATGCACCGATAAATGAAAAAAGATATTATATTAGTAACAAAATAAAGAAATAAATTAATAAAAAATTGTAAATTTAAATAAAAAAACATACACTTTTAGTCATACGAGGAACAAAATGTATCACATTGAGTAGCATTTGATTCTTGCACGTCACACCATTTTTGTTCATCTTCAAGCGTTATCTCAGTGAAAATCAACTAAATATGTTTATAAAAAATGAAAAGGAAAATAATTAATTAGTAGGAGTTAAAATGGACAGAAGGCAATATGATTTCATTTACTTGGTTTTGGCGATGTGAGGCATATTTTAATGTAAAATGGAACTTATATATTAAAAACATGCACCTTGAGTCAAAATGACCTCATATTTTGTCATATTTCCATTAAAAAATTATATATTTTAAAAATGACTTATGTATCATTTTCTTAAAGTATCAAAACAATCTCAATGCATTTTCAAGGTTTTGATAATGTTGCATATGTTTTTTATTAATACATCATTTTAAAATGGAAACACACACTTTGAGTCATATCGGTCACATCATGTGTCAGTTTGATGTGAGGCTGATTGCAACACATCCAAATGACTTATTAATAATTATTCAAAATGATCATGTCAATATAAGAATATTTTCATGGTTTTTAGTGAGTGACACTCTTTTGGAACTGAAATGTCAATTTTCACCTCATAACTGACACATTAGATATAACATTAAAATATTATATCGGATTGTGGTGTGTATGATTCATAAACATAAAAAATGAATTATGGATCATTTTATTAATGTAATGAAAAATTATAAATGAATTTTCATTGTTTTTATTATGTCACATGTCTCTTATATTAAAATTAATGTCAATTTTAAATAAAAAGAGGGACTTCGAGTCATTCCACTCAAACTGTGCATCATAATGAAATTTGGATAATTCATATACATCATAAATGACCTATGGATCATTTTAATAAAGTATATAATGAATACATATTTATTTTATCATATTTTAGTTTGTCATTTTACTTTTTTACTAAAATGACATTTTAAACCGGAAACATGCACTTTTAGTCATACCACTCACATCATGTGTCAGTTTGATATGATATTGATTCATATACATAAAAAATATATTTTGAATCATTATATAAAATTATCAAGAATATCTGAGTTTTTGTGTACTATTTTCATGGACTAACACACATTTTGAATTAAAATGTCAATTTTAAACTAATAACCAAGACTTTGAGTTTTATAAGTCACATCCTGTATTGGATTGACAATATGGTGATTCCTAAATGATATAAATGATTTATGAATAGTTTTCCTAATGTATAAAAATAATATGAATGTTTTTTCTATGTTATGAGTATGTCACTTGTCTTTTTTAAAAAACTTAATATGAATTTCAAATAAAAAACCGAAATGGAGTCATAATGGCGACACCATGCATCGTATTAATGTGTGGATGATAATTACATGTAAAATATTACATATAATTCATTTCAATAATGTGTAAAAAAATTTATTAGTTTTGGGTATGCCAATTGTCTTTTGTTACTTAAATTACTGTACATTTGAAATAAAAAGACACACTTGGAGTAATATTTGTCACACCACACCTCATAGTGTGGTGTAGATGTTTCATGCACATCAAAAATGAATTATTTACTGTTTTCCTAATGTATCAAAATAATTTAAAATAATTTTCTTGGTTTTGATTATTCACTTTGAATTTTTACTAGATTATAATTTTAAACTCTAAATATGAAATTTGAGTCATACTAGTCATATCATCAGCCAGTTTAATATTTGACTAATTACTACACATAAAAAATAAATTATTTACCATTTTCTTAAATTATCAATACATTATGTGCATGTTTTCTATATTTTCCAGAAGTGACACACTTTTTGAACTAAAATGTCAATTTTTAATTAATAACAAACACTTTGAGTTATACTGGGCACACCATGTGTCATATTGAGGTGAGGATAATACATAAATAACAAAAATTAATTATTTAATGATGTATGAAAGTATCAAAAAAATGTGAATGATTTTTCTTAAATTGGATTATAGTACTTGTCCTTTTAACAAAAATTAATGTCCATTTTAAATAAAGACACAAATGGATTCATACTGGTCACACCATATATTTTATTGATGTGAAGATGACTCATACATGTCAAAAAGTTGTTATAGATCATTTTTCCAAAATTATCAAAACAATCTGAATGAACTTTCTTACATTTGTGCATGTTACTTTTCTAAGTCACTAAAATTAATTTCAATTTTAAATAAAAATAAATAATTAGAGTCATACTAGTCACATCATATGATATATTGAGGTGAAAATAATTTTTACAAACCATAAAGGATATATGAATAATTATCTTAAAGAAATAATAAAATAAAATTCTTTTTCTCAGTTTTAAGTTGGTCACGTGTCTTTTTTACTTAAATGTCATTTTATACTGGAAACCCACACATTGAGTCATAAATGATACATAATGTGTTAGTCTGATGTGAGATTATTTCATTCACATCAAAAATGACTTATGAATCGTTTTACTTAATTATCAAGAATATCTTAGAACCGTTTCATTATTTTCAAGTGAGTGAAACACTCTTTGAACTAAAACGTCAATTTTATTGTGATAATGGGTACTTCGACTAATAATTAAAATATATTGTATTAGATTGATATGAGGTTGATTATCACATTTTAGAAATGACTTATGGATATTTTTATTAATGCATAAATACATTCCAAATTCTTTTTCTTAGTTTTTAGTGTGTCGCGTAACTTTTTTAATAAAATTAATGTAAATTTAAGTAAAATGACATACATGGAGTCATACCTGTCACACCATGCCTTAGATTGAGGAGGTGATTATTTCTCTATCTAAAAATAACTTATAGATTATTTTATAAATATATCAAAACAATTTTAATGTGATTTCCTGATTTTTAGTATGTCACTTGTAAGTTTTATTAATATTAATGTTTATTCTAAATAAAAACACACCCTTGGAGTCATATCGGTCTCAAGATGTATCGAATTTATTTGAAGATGATTTGTACCAATCAAAATGATATATGAATCATTTTACAAAATTATAAAAACAATTTGAATTTTTATAATTAATTTTTAGTGTGTCACTTATTTTTTACTAAAATGTAATTTTAAACTGTAATCATGAACATTGAGACATAATGGCCATGCCGTGTGTCAGTTTAACACGATATTGATTTTTAAAATTACAAAATGACCCCTAAATCATTTTTATAAATTATCAAAAAAATAAGACAATGTTTTTTTAGTTTTCAGTGAGTAGAATCATTTTTAAAATAAAATGTCAATTTTAATATTATAATTGATACTTTAAGTCATACTGAGAAAAAATTTTAATAGATTGATGTTTTAATGATTCCTACATATTAAAAAATGAATTATGGATCAATTTCAAAAATTTCAAAAATAATTTAAAATTGTTTCTTTGATTTGAGTATGTAACTTGTCTTTTTTAATAATTTAATCTTAGTTTTAAATAAAATGAAACAATTGTTGTTAAACCAATCACACAATGAAATGGATTGTGGTGAAGGTGATTCCTAAATATAAATATTGATGACTGGATCATTTTAATAAGTTATCAAAACAATATAAAAGAATTTTATTAGTTTTTATTATGTTACTTCTCTTTTGTACTAAAATTATTATAAATTTTAAATAAAAAGATTCACTAAGAGTCATATCAGGAACACCAAGTAACAAATTGAGGTAAGGGTTATTCCTACACATAAACAATTACCTATATATCACTTTAATAATTTATTAATTCAATTTTAATACCTTTTATCAGTTTGGAGTATGTTACTTTGGTTTTTTACAAAAATTTATTTCAATAATAAATCAAAAAAGAACACTTGGAGTCATATCAGTCACACAGTGTGTTCGGTAAAGGTGTGACTAATTCATACATGTTGATAATGACTTATGGATCATTTAACTAATCTATCAAAACAATATATATGTGTTTTATTATTTTTGAGAATGTGATGGGCGTTTTTAACCAAAATGTATACTATCAACCAAAAACATATAGTTTCAGTCCTACTGAGAAAACTATATATCAAATTATGGTACATTTTATTGAGTATGTGATGTTTTTTTGATTTAAAATAACTTTAATAAGATAGAAATTAGATAGTATGTTCCATTTTGATGGCAGATGAAACCACATGCTGCATGAAATTCCCCATCCAAAATAAACACATTCTATCTTTTATATATTATTGTATATAATTGAAAAAAATAAGAAATTCCAAAATATTTTTGTAAAAAGTAAATAATTACTTGATAAAAATTATAAGGAAATTAAATTAAAAATTATAGATAAGATGGTGCCAAATGTAACTAAATAAGTTGTTAGAATTCACCTTTTCATGATGTATCTGTACATTCCGGAAAATTTCTTTATTTCCATTATCTTAGTTTCAACCTCAAAATACAATCTCTCGTGGGAACAAGTAGCTCCGAACAAATCATGCCAAATCGATGAATGAAATCCACCAATATAAAAAAATTATTATTCTAGAATAAAATAAAAAAACATAAATATCAAATAATATATTAAATAAAATACCAATTTTAAACATAAACTACATAAGTTGAGTCATACAAGCACCTTATATATCATATTTAGGTATTGTTGGTTACTACATGTCAAAAATGAGTGAGGGATTATTTTACTTTATATCAAAATAATTAGAATGCATTTTTTTATTTTTGACATTGCCCCTTGTATTTTTTTTACCACAATGTTAATTTTAAACATAAACCAAACAAGTTTTGTAATACTGGTCACACTGTGAATCCTATTGATGTTTGGTAAGTTCTTACAAATAAAAAATTAATTGATGATCATTTTCATAGAGATTAGAAAAACATTGACCTATTTTACATGATTTTGGACTTTTTGATACACTTTTTCAACTAAAATGGCTCATTTATTTTGAAAACACAGACGTTAGATCATATCAACCACATCATGTCTTTAATTGATATAATGTAAGTTCCCACATGTGAAACATTATGATGTATTGTTGACTTAAATTTTGAAAATAATCTATTATTTTTGGAATTGTTTTGACTATTTGATGTATCATTTAAACTAAAATGACACTTCTATAGTGAAAAGAATACTTTGAGTCATCCCAATTGCATTAGGTGTAATATTGATGGGTAGACAATTCCTACACATCAAAAACAGATTATCGTTCATTTCCCATTTTTCTGAAAATAATCTGATCTCATTTTCTCAGTTTTGATCACGTGACATATGTTTTTAACTAAGTAGAAATATAATAAAATAATTACCAAATAAAAATGATATGAAAATTAACTAAAAATGATGATAAAATGATGATAACTTTAATTAATTAATTAATTATTAGTTAGTCACATATTCATTATATATGCATACATTCTGACACCACATATTCATTCCATTTATTTCTAAAAAATTGTTTTCCTCCATTATACATATCAGTGAGAATGAAATACAAAAATATTATGAAAGAATTATTATTATAATAATTCACATCCAAAATATATTTCTAAGTATATAGACTATACTATATCACGAACATAATAGGTAATCACAAAAAATTTATTTCGGTAAACATTTGAACACCATGTATACTGCCATTATACTATAAATAATTGGGTGTCATTTCTAGTAATAGGTGTATGGGCACTAATTAATCGAAAATGACAATCCATTATAAATTTAATCCTAAAATCTAAATGAAATGGTTTCATATCCATATTCTACCTAATCATATTCATGAATGTTAATGTAGTGAGCATAGAAATTAATTGCATAGTTGCATGAATCTTATAATTGAGAACATGCCGATACATAGCCGTCTAAGGAGGTCTTTTGGGTAGTATGCATTTGTTAATGAGTCTTCTTATGAGCATCATCTATTAATGATGTTATCTCTTATATTCTTTGATTTTTCTAAGATGTGTTCATGGAATTTTTTAGACCAATGTCACAGTGTAGTCCTCCTGTTGTTTTCCACAATGGTGGTGACGAACATGCTCTATAAATGGTGGGTCCTGAGCCACCCATCTTACTTCTACGAGTGACCCTTGAGGTACCCCTTATGTACCTAATTAGGGAACTCATTCCCATGTTTGTGATAGTTTATTATGTAGAATGTTGCCCATGAGTGGTTCACCATGGGTTTCACCTATGATGGCTGATCATACTCACGATTTCCGGCAGCATCAGCCTCCTACTTTTTCAGGGATAGTGAATCTAAGGATAATTAATCATGGATTGAGGCCATGCTATCTATCCTTGAGAATATGGAAATACCTATAGAGTATATATTCAATATTTCTACATACATGTTTATGGATTCGGCCAATCGTGGGTTGGATTTCATTACCCATGCCAGACGTCATCAGGGAACGTTATGGGTTGACTTCCAGAATTCTTTCTAGGACAAGTTCATTCTTCAATCAGTCAGAGCTGAAAGAGCCAGAGGGTTCATGCATCCCTAGAAGTGTTCTATGTTAGTTTGGGAATATTCAGCATGTTTCACTGATTTAAAGTGCTTTTCACTGCTTCTAGATGATGATGAGCTTTCACGTGAAATACATTTTGAGGTTGAGATCCAGTACGCCATCTGAAATTTGGAGAATGAATTTATTCTTCCTACCATGTCTACAATAGTTTATCAGTACCTTATCCATAAGTGTAACCTGAGGTATGGGGAATGTACTAGGCTTAAAGGATTAGTGTCACGGTAGGATAATAGTTCTTCCAGTGGAAGGAAACGTTTCCATGACGTTTATTATTAGGGCAGTGGCAGCCATAGTATCCAGTTTGATAGCTTTGTAGTGTGTCATCAGTGTTGAAATATATGGAATAAAATGACCAAGTGTGATAGAGAACCTATGGAGTGTCAGGCTTGTGGGTGTATGGGTCATCTTTAGTGCTATTTCATGAACTTTCCACCAGTTTCTAGTGGAAAGGGATCAACTTCATCACCACCATTAGGAGTCAGTACTTTTGTGCCATGTCATGCAAGATGTTGGAGTAGCACAGATAGGTATGGACAAAGAGGAGGTCGTGGTCAATGTAGTCTAATCCCTGATCACAAGCAGCACCAGCAGTGCAGTCATGATCGTGGTAGTCAATCTGCTGCACATGGTCATGGATCTGGCCAGTTTCAGTCCATAGAGCTGGTACCCAATGATCAAGTTGCGGGACCATTTACAGAATGAGGGACTATTCTAGTAGCCTCAACTATTGTCTCTACTTTTTTTTTGATATAGGTGATTTAATGTCTTTTATTTATAAATATATAATTGAATGACTTGGAGTAGAGATACAATATCACCAAGGTGTATTGACCCTCGATACACCATTGGGAATAAGGAAGGAGGGAATACACCAATGCTGGGATTTCCCCTTGAGGTAGGCAGTAACCCTTTCTTGTAGAATATCTTTGTTCTCGAGATGACAGGCTTCGATTTTCTTCTAAGGATGAACTGGTTGGTCCACTATCATTCCATTGGAGACTCTTATCACCAAAGGGTTTCATTAACATCACTAGAATACATGAGTTATCTTTTCAAAGGCTATTGGGATGTCTAGGCTTGGAGAGTATTACTGAAGCATCATAGGCTAGGTTGAGTGACCTCCCTTATTGATAATCATTTCATGGATGACCAGGGTTTACTACAAGCTGATTTCCCTCAAGTAGTTGACTGATTTAGGGATGTATATCCTGATTACGTTTCTTTATTACCTATGAATAGTTAGTTTTAATTTACAATTTATCTTGTTCTTGGTCATGATCCTATGTAAATTCCTCCGTATAAGATGGAAACTAATGACCATTTGGAGTTGAAGCAATAGATCGAGATCTTATAGGTAAAAGGATTCATACATCCCAGTATATCCTCTTTGGGCTCACTTATACTTTTCGTTACGTTGGAGGGTAAAACACACCGTTTCTGCATGGATTAGAGAATTTTGATCCAGATTACTATCAAAAACCAGTATCCACTTCATATAATAATTGATCACCTAGACAAAATCTGAGGAACAATGGGGTTCAATAAGATAGACCTAAGATTATGTTATCATCGGGAGCAAGTCAGACCATTAGACATACTTCATACTACATTTCGTAAATGGTATGGTCTATATGAGTATCTGGTTATACATTCGGTCTAATGAACATGCCTGTTGTTTTCATGGCTTTTATGAATAGTGATTTCCATCCCTACTTCTACTTTTTTGTCGTGGTCTTTGTGGACAACATTTTATTGTATTTGCGCCCCCATAACGACCATGAAAAACATCTTGAGATTGTTATATGTACACTGAGAGAGCATCAAATTTATTCCTTTATTGCAAAATACGACTTCTAGATTGATAAGGTCCACTTATTGTGTCATATTATTTCCTAATGAGATGTATATATTGAACCTAAGAAGGTTAGTGTTGTAGTCTCTTGGTATAATCCCAATAATGTGATTCATATACAGAGTATCTTTGGGCTGGCGGGATATTATAGGTATTTCATATAGGACTTTTTACATCATACATCTCCTTTTACATGGATTTCAAAGAAAGGTGTTATGTTTTCATGGTTTGAAGAATGTGAGAAATCCATTCAGGAGAAAAACAGGAGGCTTGTCTCGACACTTGTTCTTATTCTTCCATAACTTGGAAATGGTTATATCATCTTCTCTGTTGAATCATGCATTGTCCTAGGAGTAGTGTTACTACAGGAAGACAAAGACATTGCATACAGATGTTGATAGTGAGGCCTAAATAGAGAAAATACATGAAGAATGACTTCGAGCTAGGACAATGCCTGATTCATCACAGAAGATGATATAACCATTACAAGGTTCTCGAAGAATCAGAACAGGTGTCGAGAAAAGCCTCCTGTTAAGCTCCTGAATGGATTTCTCACATTCATATAACCAGGAAAACATAACACCATTCTTTGAAATCCATGTAAAAGGATAAGTATGATGTAAAACTCTTGTATGAAATACCTATAATATCCAGCAAGCCCCAAGATACTCTGTATATGAAACACATCATTAGGATGCTCCCAAGAGACTACAACACTAACATTCTTAGGTTCAATATATACATCTCATTCTGAAATAATATGACACAAGAAGTGGAACTTATCAATCTAGAAGTCGTATTTAGCAAGAAATGAATAAATTTGATGCCCTCTCAGTTTGCATAGAATGATCTCAAGAAGTCTTTCATGGTCGTTATGAGTGCGAAAATACACTAAGATGTTGTCCACAAAGACCATGACAAAAGAGTCCAAGTAGAGAAGAAAATCCCTATTCATCAATGCCATTAAAACTACAATCATGTTCATTAGACCGGATGACATAACGAGATACTCATATAGTCCATACCGTATATGAAATGTTCTATGATGTTTACCTGATGTTATGACTCACACATGATGATAACCTAATATTAGGTCAATATTACTGAACCCCTTTGTTCCTCAGATCTGTTTTAAGTGATCATCTATTCCAGGAGGTGGATACTGGTTTATGACAGTAAGTTGGATCAACCTTATCTAATCCATGCACAAATGGTTCATTTTATCCTCCTATGTAACGAAAAGTATAGGTGAACCCTAAGAGAATTTTGTACCTCTCGTACCCCTCGTGGTTTAATTTTCATGATCACAATCACCCTCTTTTTTATCTAATCTTGTTTTAAGTGTTTTTGTTGATAGGCAAAAGGTTTCCAAGGAATTGAGCCAAGAAGGACTGAAAGTGGACTCTCTGGGTCTACCGGCCAACTGGTGGATGACCACCAGCCAGCCGGTAGTGCCTGGGCAGAATGCATTCCCTCTGTCTAGACCAACGGCCAACCGGTGTCCCATCACCGGCCAGCCGGTGGAACCCAGACAGAAGGGACACCTCCTGTCTCAGCACCGGCCAACCGGTGGCCTCCTCACCGGCTAGTTGGTGGTGCCTGGGCAAAAGGCCCCTCCTTTTTCCAATGCACCGGCCAACCGGTGGCCAAGCACCGGTCAGCCGGTGGAGCCATTCAAACTAGTCGTTGGGCTTTGACCATACTTGTCCACTTGACTCCCAACAGCTCCAAAGGCCTCTCCAACGGCTCCGAAGACCCCCAAAGGCCATTTGAGGGTTCCCCCTCTATAAATAAAGGACTAGGAAGCCCCGGAAACGAACGGTAGCCCATGGGAACATTTTTCAATCACTTGGCGAACCACCGATGCATTCCTCCAAGGAACCCCACTTGCTCCAACTCATTTCCGCATCCACGGAGCATCACCATAGAAGCTTGGGAGCACTCTTCATCAACTCCAATCAATCCATTGGCGCCCAAGACTTCTCCACATTACGGGTTTTCTTGTTTTATTATTTTGAGCATCAATTTGGGTTTGTGCCTACAAACCCCTCTTTCTCTCATCTTCTCTTTGTTTGGGTTTTCACACCAACTTCAAGGTGTGAAGAGGTTAGTCAAGCCTTCCCTTTAAAAGGCTTGAGTCATAGGTGATCTAGCCTTCACCTGTAAGAAGGCTAGTGGGTTCTTCCTCAACCATTAAAAGCAAGTGGGTTGTTACTCAACCATTAAAAGCAAGCTGTAATAGGTTCTAGACTACCTAAAAGTCTAGTGGGTTTCTTGATAAAACCATTAAAAAGCAAGCGGTAGTAAATCTATCAACGGTTGAGTTGGGAGCGGAGACGTAGGCTTTAGTTTAAGCCGAACGTCGTTATCAAGTTTTGTGTCTTGCCTCTTTTATTTCCACTGCACTTTTAACTTTGATTTTAAAATGTTAATTATTTTTTAAAAGGAAATTCACCCCCCTCTTGCCATCACTCTCCCACCCAACAATTTGTATCAGAGCCAAAATTTGATTAATACCCTAACCGGTTTCAAATTCAAGATCCTTTGTGATGGCTTCAACTTCTTTCGCCCCCGAAGGCTATTTTTTGGGTCGTGCTCCATTCATTGATGGAACCGACTATACTGATTGGAAAACCCGCATGACCACTTTTCTTAGAAGTATAGGTTATCCTATTTATAAAATTGTCATGCATGGTTATTCTCTTTCTTCTCCCGATGAATCCAAATGGACTCAAGCCGATATTAAAAATTTAGAGCTTGATGGAAAATCCATGAACTCTCTTCATTGCGGCCTTGATCGTAATGAATTCAATCGAGTTTCCACATGCACTTCATCTCATAAAATCTGGAAACTATTGGAGGTTACCCATGAGGGGACCAACAAAGTTAAGGATACTCGATTGGATATGTACCGTCAAGATTTTGAGTCTTTTACCATGTATCCATCTGAAAATATTACTGATATGTTTACTCGTTTTACTGACGTTTGCAATGGAAGAAAATCTCTTGGAGATGATGTGTCTGCAGAAATGATCGTCAAGAAGATCCTTTGGATCCTTCCAAGAACATGGGCACCGAAAGTCACGGCAATCCAAGAAGCAAAATAAATCATGAACATGCCGGTCGAAGAGCTCATCAGATCCCTCATGACCTACGAGATCACCAGGAGGAGGCAAGCTGAAAAGGAAGGAAAACCGATCAAAGTTCCAAAGAACATCGCCTTCAAAGTTCAAAAAGAAGAAAGCTCCTCCTCCTCATCGTCTTCCTCTTCAAGCGGCGATTCAGAAATGGAGAACCTTTCCCGCAAGATGCACAAATTCATGAAGAATCACAAGAAGAAGAAATCCTGCAAGGCTCAACCCAACGAAAAATCCGAGCCCGAGGTAACATGCTATGGGTGTGGCAAGAAAGGCCATTACAAGCCCGATTGTCCACTCAACAAGAAAAAGGCCAAGCAAAAGGAAAAGAAGAAGGCATTCAAGGCCACATGGAGTGATAGCTCCACATCCTCCTCCTCCTCCTCCTCAAGTGACAGTGGTAAAAAATGCCTAATGGCATTTCATGAGGTAACCTCTTCCGACTCCTCTTCCTCTAGTTCTTCAAATTCATTCAATCATTTATCTTATGAGGATCTCCAACATGCAAGAGATCAATTGGAGGAAGGTTTTCACAAACTTTCTTCCAAATTTATTACTTTAAAAAAGAATTTCAAAAAACATTCTCCCGAAAAGGAACAACTTCTCAAAGAAAAGGAGGAGTTGTCCCTCAAGATCCAAAACCTTCCCGATGTTGATTCTATGGAATTAACAATCAAGGATTTAAGGTAATCCCTACCTAAGTTCACCGAAGGTGAACATAACCTTTCGAAGCTCCTTGGTTCCCAATGCGTATCTAGAACCACCCAAGGGCTTGGCTATTCCAAGCAAGCTTCCTCTTCCCATGCTCCAACTTTTTTTGTAAGGGGGAGCTCCCAATATAAATTTTGCAACTATTGTAAAAAACCCGGGCACATAATTTATGAGTGCAATTGCAAAAATCCCCGGTATGGAAGGCCCAAAACTATTTTCTTTAACGATGAATTTCATAGGAGAAGACCCGCCACTAGACAAGTGTGGATTGAAAAATCCCTTTTAGCGAGTCTCTTCGGACCAAAATTTGTCTCGGTTTCAAAATCCTCTCCCCGGTGATTTGTTGTTTTTATTTAGGGGGAGTTAGGATCGTTTAAGATTTTTTGCATTTTTCATTCAAAACTTTCAATTCAAAACTTTCAATTCAAATTTCAAAAATTTCAATTGGTTTAAAATCTCTTTCTTGTTTTTCAATCCTTTCCCTCAATCAAGTTTTATGCCCCGTGCTATTTTGATAATCACAAAGGGGGAGAAATTCTTGGTTGATTGGGGGATAAATCTTTCTCTCATACTTTGCTTTACTTTTCAATTTATCCTTTAAATCATGCCTTTCATTTCAGTCTTTTACATCGCTTGTTTTGGTGATTGTGATCATCAAAATAGGGGGGAGATTGGTGTACCTCTCGTACCCCTCGTGGTTTAATTTTCATGTTCACAATCACTCTCTTTTTTATCTAATCTTGTTTTAAGTTTTTTTGTTGATAGGAAAAAGGTTGCCAAGGAATTGGGCCATGAAGGACTGAAAGTGGACTCTCTGAGTCTACTGGCCAATCGTTGGATGACCACTGGCCAGTCGGTAGTGCCTGGGCAGAAGGCATTCCCTCTGTCCAGACCACCGGCCAACCGGTGTCCCATCACCGGCCAGCCGGTGGAACCCAGACAGAAAGGAAACCTACTGTCTCAGCACCGGCCAACCGGTGGCCTCGTCACCGGCCAGCCGGTGGTGCCTGGGCAGAAGGCCCCTCCTTTTTCCAAAGCACCGGCCAACCGGTGGCCAAGCACCGGTCAGCCGGTGGAGCCAGTCAAACTAACTGTTGTGCTTTGACCAGACTTGTCCACTTGACTCCCAACGGCTCCGAAGGCCTCTCCAATGGCTCCGAAGACCCCCAAAGGCCATTTGAGGGTTCCCCCTCTATAAATAAAGGACTAGGAAGCCCCGGAAACGAACAGTAGCCCACGGGAACATTTTTCGATCACTTGGCGAACCACCGACGCATTCCTCCAAGGAACCCCACTTGCTCCAACTCATTTCCACATCCACGGAGCATCACCATAGAAGCTTGGGAGCGCTCTTCATCAACTCCAATCAATCCATTGGCACCCAAAACTTCTCCACATTACGGTTTTTCTTGTTTTATTATTTTGAGCATCAATTTGGGTTTGTGCCTACAAACCCCTCTTTCTCTCATCTTCTCTTTGTTTGGGTTTTCACACCAACTTCAAGGTGTGAAGAGGTTAGTCAAGCCTTCCCTTTAAAAGGCCTGAGTCATAGGTGAGCTTGCCTTCACCTGTAAGAAGGCTAGTGGGTTCTTGCTCATCCATTAAAAGAAAGTGGGTTCTTACTCAACCATTAAAAGCAAGCTGTAATAGGTTCTAGCCTACCTTAAAGTCTAGTGGGTTTCTTGCTAAAACCATTAAAAAGCAAGCAGTAGTAAATCTCTCAACGGTTGAGTTGGGAGCGGAGACGTAGGCTTTGGTTTAAGCCGAACTCCGTTATCAAGTTTTGTGTCTTGCCTCTTTTATTTCCGCTGCACTTTTAACTTTGATTTTAAATTGTTAATTATTTCTTAAAAGGCAATTCACCCCCCTCTTGCCATCACTCTCCCACCCAACAATTGGTATCAGAGTCAAAATTTGATTAATACCCTAACCGGTTTCAAATTCAAGATCCTTTGTGATGGCTTCAACTTCTTTCGCCCCCGAAGGCTATTCTTTGGGTCGTGCTCCATTCTTTGATGGAACCGACTATAATTATTGGAAAACTCGCATGACCACTTTTCTTAGAAGTATAGGTTATCCTATTTATAAAATTGTCATGCATGGTTATTCTCGTTCTTCTCCCGATGAATCCAAATGGACTCAAGCCGATATTAAAAATTTAGAGCTTGATGGAAAAGCCATGAATTCTCTTCATTGCGTCCTTGATCGTAATGAATTCAATCGAGTTTCCACATGCACTTCATCTCATGAAATCTGGAAACTATTGGAGGTTACCCATGAGGGGACCAAGAAAGTTAAGGATACTCGATTGGATATGTACCGTCAAGATTTTGAGTCTTTTACCATGTATCCATCTGAAAATATTACTGATATGTTTACTCGTTTTACTGACATTTGCAAAGGAAGAAAATCTCTTGGAGATGATGTGTCTGCAGAAATGATGGTCAAGAAGATCCTTTGGATCCTACCAAGAACATGGGCACCGAACGTCAGGGCAATTCAAGAAGCAAAAGACATCAAGAACATGCCAGTCGAAGAGCTCATCGGATCCCTCATGACCTACGAGATCACCAGGAGGAGGCAAGATGAAAAGGAAGGCAAACCGATCAATTTTCCAAAGAACATCGCCTTCAAAGTTCAAAAAGAAGAAAGCTCCTCCTCCTCATCGTCTTCCTCTTCAAGCGGCGATTCAGAAATGGAGAACCTTGCCCGCAAGATGCACAAATTCATGAAGAATCACAAGAAGAAGAAATCCCGCAAGGCTCAACCCAACGAAAAATCCGAGCCCGAGGTAACATGCTATGGGTGTGGCAGGAAAGGCCATTACAAGCCCGATTGTCCACTCAACAAGATAAAGGCCAAGAAAAAGGAAAAGAAGAAGGCATTCAAGGCCACATGGAGTGATAGCTCCACATCCTCCTCCTCCTCCTCCTCAAGTGACAGCGGTAAAAAATGCCTAATGGCATTTCATGAGGTAACCTCTTCCGACTCCTCTTCCTCTAGTTCTTCAAATTCTTTCAATCATTTATCTTATGAGGATCTCCAACATGCAAGAGATCAATTGGAGGAAGGTTTTCACGAACTTTCTTCCAAATTTATTACTTTAAAAAATAATTTCAAAAAACTTTCTTCCGAAAAGGAACAACTTCTCAAAGAAAAGGAGGAGTTGTCCCTCAAGATCCAAAACCTTCCCGATGTTGATTCTATGGAATTAACAATCAAGGATTTAAGGAAATCCCTAGCTAAGTTCACCGAAGGTGAACATAACCTTTCGAAGCTCCTTGGTTCCCAATGCGTATCTAGAACCACCCAAGGGCTTGGCTATTCCAAGAAAGCTTCCTCTTCCCATGCTCCAACTTTTTTTGTAAGGGGGAGCTCCCAATATAAATTTTGAAACTATTGTAAAAAACCTGGGCACTTAATTTATGAGTGCAATTGCAAAAATCCCCGGTATGGAAGGCCCAAAACTATTTTCTTTAACGATGAATTTCATAAGAGAAGACCCGCCACTTGACAAGTGTGGATTGAAAAATCCCTTTTAGTGAGTCTCTCCGGACCAAAATTTGTCTCGGTTTCAAAATCCTCTCCCCGGTGATTTGTTGTTTTTATTTAGGGGGAGTTAGGATCGTTTAATCTTTTTTGCATTTTTCATTCAAAACTTTCAATTCAAAACATTCAATTGAAATTTCAAAAATTTCAATTGGTTTAAAATCTCTATCTTGTTTTTCAATCCTTTCCCTCAATCAAGTTTTATGCCCCGTGCTATTTTGATAATCACAAAGGGGGAGAAATTCTTGGTTGATTGGGGGAGAAATCTTTATCTCATACTTTGCTTTACTTTTCAATTTTTCCTTTAAATCATGCCTTTCATTTCAGTATTTTACATCGCTTGTTTTGGTGATTGTGATCATCAAAATAGGGGGAGATTGTTGTACCTCTCGTACCCCTCGTGGTTTAATTTTCATGATCACATTCACTCTCTTTTTTATCTAATCTTATTTTAAGTTTTTTTTGTTGATAGGCAAAAGGTTGCCAAGGAATTGGGCCAAGAAGGACTGAAAGTGGACTCTCTGAGTCTACCGGCCAATCGGTGGATGACCACCGGCCAGCCGGTAGTGCCTGGGCAGAAGGCATTCCCTCTGTCCAGACCACCGGCCAACCGGTGGCCTCCTCACCGGCCAGCCGGTGGTGCCTGGGCAGAAGGCCCCTCCTTCTTCCAAAGCACTGGCCAACCGGTGGCCAAGCACCGGTCAGCCGGTGGAGCCAGTCAAACTAGTCGTTGGGCTTTGACCAGACTTGTCCACTTGACTCCCAACGGCTCCTAAGGCCTCTCCAATGGCTCCGAAGATCCCCAAAGGCCATTTGAGGGTTCCCCCTCTATAAATAAAGGACTAGGAAGCCCCGGAAACGAACGGTAGCCCACGGGAACATTTTTCGATCACTTGGCGAACCACCAGCGCATTCCTCCAAGGAACCCCACTTGCTCCAACTCATTTCCACATCCAAGGAGCATCACCATAGATGCTTGGGAGCGATCTTCATCAACTCCAATCAATCCATTGGCGCCCCAGACTTCTCCAAATTACGGTTTTTCTTGTTTTATTATTTTGAGCATCAATTTGAGTTTGTGCCTACAAACCCCTATTTCTCTCATCTTCTCTTTGTTTGGGTTTTCACACCACCTTCAAGGTGTGAAGAGGTTAGTCAAGCCTTCCCTTTAAAAGTCTTGAGTCATAGGTGAGCTAGCCTTCACCTGTAAGAAGGCTAGTGGGTTCTTTCTCAACGATTAAATGCAAGTGGGTTCTTGCTCAACCATTAAAAGCAAGCTGTAATAGGTTCTAGACTACCATAAAGACTAGTGGGTTTCTTGCTAAAACCATTAAAAAGCAAGCGGTAGTAAATCTCTCAACGGTTGAGTTGGGAGCAGAGACGTAGGCTTTGGTTTAAGCTGAACTCCGTTATCAAGTATTGTGTCTTGCCTCTTTTATTTCCGCTGCACTTTTAACTTTAATTTTAAATTGTTAATTATTTTTTAAAAGGCAATTCACCCCCCTCTTGCCATCACTCTACGCCCCACAGAGAATATACTAGGCTCTATGAATCCTTTGACCTCTAGGTCCTCTATCTATAGATTCATCTCTAGAAGCTCATTAGGTTCCATCTTGTATGGAGGAATGGACACATGAGCTTCTCTTAGAACAAGATAAATTATAAATTCTTCCTCACTATCAGGAGGAAATCGAAGAAAAGTAATCAGGAAGGACATCCCTGAATCAATCAACTAATAGAGGGAAATCAGCTTGTAGAAAACCCTAGTCATCCATGAAAATATTTTCAATAAGGGAGGTCCCTCATCCTAGTTGATGATGCTTTGGTCACACTCTCCCATCCTAGATATCCCACTCGCCTTTGAAAAGATAACTCATGAATTCTAGTGATGTTAATGAAACCCTTCGGTGATAACAGTCTAAAATGGAATAATTGTGGACAAACCAGTTCATCCCGAGAAGGAAATAAAAGCATTTCATCTGGAGAATAAAGATATACTAAAATAAAGGTTTACTACCTACCTCAATGGAAAATACGTGCATTGGCATATGCCATCCTTCCATATTCCCAATGGTGTATCGAGGGTCATTTCAACTTGGTGATATTGTATATATAGTCCAAGTCATTCCATGATACATTTAGAAATAAAATACATTGAATCACTTATATCAAGAAAAATAGAGATAATAGTAGAGGCTACTAGAACAGTACTTCGTTCTGTAGATGGTCCTGTAGCCTGATCATCGGGTACCGACTATATGAAATGAAAATGACCTGATCCACAACCATGCGCAACAAATTGACTACCATGATCATGACTAATCTATTGGCGCTGCTGGTTATCAGGGATCAGACTACCATGACCATGACTTCCTCCTTGTCCAGACCTGTCGGTGCTTCTCCAATTTCTTGCATGACACGTCACAAAAGAACTCACTCCTGATAGTGATGATGAGTTTTATCCCATTTTACTCAAAACTGGTGGAATGTTCATGAAAAAGTGCTGAAGATGACCCATATGTCCACAAGAATGACAGTCCATAGGTTTTCCATCTCACATTGTGTTTTTATGCCATGTATTTCCACACTTAAGACAAACTACAATGCTACCAAGATGGATACTATGGCTTCCACTGCCCTGACGATAGACATCATGGGAGCGTTTCCATCCCCTAGAATAACTACTAGCCTACTGTGACACTAATACATTAAACCCAGTACTCCCTCCATCCCTCAGGTTACACTCAGTGATAAGTTCGTGATCAACTATTATAGACTTGGTAGTAAGAATAAATTCGTTTACCTAAGTTCGGATGGCTTACTGGATCCCATCCTCAAAATGTCTTTATTATGAAAGCTCATCACCGGATAGAAGCGGCGAAAAGCACTGTAATTTAGTGAAACATGATGAATATTCCCAAACTTACATAGAACCATGCTTGGGTTTCATGAACCCTCTGGCTCTATCAGCTCTGACTGGTTGAGGAATGAACTAGTCATAGAAGGAATTCTAGAAGTCATCTCATAATAGGGCCCGGATGACATCTGGCATGGGTAACGAAATCCCAGCCAAGCTTGGCCGAATCCGGAAGCATATATGTATAATTCTTGAATATGCACTCTATAGGCATTTCCCGATGCTCAATGATAAACAGCATGGCCTCTAGCCATGATTCGTTATCCTGAGATCTTCTAACCCCTGGAAAATATGGAGGATGATGCTGTTGAAACATGCGAGTATGATCATCTATCGTAGGTGAAACCCATATAGAATAACTCATGGACAACATCTGACATAAGACACTATCACATACATGGGCATCAGTTCCCTAATTAGGTAGACAACAGGGTGCCTCAAGTGTAACACTTGGAAGTAAGAATGGTGGATCAGGTTGTAAAGACCCGTAAAATTCAAGTGAATTTTTTTTCTTTGGGATTTTACAAGAGCGATGTTTCTGACGGCACCTGATTTTGAGGCCCGGTGTGCCCGGAATCATCTTTCTAAAGTTCAGCTCATGTACATTCAGTGATCGAACGAGCCGGTTTTCCTAACTTTTGAACTGGTGATCGGAATCGAAATCCAAGGACACCAATGAAACCACATCAACGGTAATTGCCTAAGAACAGCTTTTCCAGAATTGTGTTTTCTCAGGTGAGGTTTTTAATTAATTGGGTTAACTAAAGAATAAAAATAAAATATTGTGCTATAATTTTATTTTTATTCTAACTAATGATAACCTATGAATGGTGGTTAGAGTGGGACCCACTAATAACCTAGCTCCTAGGTATGTTATTAGTGAGGTGGGGCCCACACGAGCCCCACCCCCTTTACTTTCCTTTTTACCTACCACGTGCATTTAATTTTGTAACTCACCTGCACCCCCTTTTAAATTCCAACTCAACTCTCGCGTTTAATTGGATTATTAAACGCCTCATTAATTGGACAACTCACGATAATTAAATCATGATTTTATTTTGAATTTCAAAAAATGGATGGCATGAGTAATAAAATAAGGCAACGCCTTATTTTAATTTTTTTTTTGTTTCACTGTGCGGGAAGGATTGGAGAGGATTTTCTCAAAGCCTTAGAATCTTCACCTTCTTCATTGGAGAACGTGAAGAAAGATGAAGAACGCCGGCCTCCGATGGAAGACGAAGAAGAACGCTAGTTCCTCGGTGATCGATGACACGACGCCGTGTACTGCGACGCCAATCCTCTTCTCCGCGACGCCGTGTATCACGATGCCGAAGATCCACTTCTCCCCGTGAAGAACCGTCGTTCAACAAAGATTGAGGTAGGGGGATTGGTTTAATTTAATTTAGGTGGATTATATCCTCGGCATATGATTAAATTATTGAATGTCGTTTAAACCACTAACGTGGTGGGTTCGGACCAATGAACAAGTCTGAACCCACCGATTCTCTGTTCGTGATGTGCAGAATCTTGGGCGACGATGAAACGGGACTGTTGACCAATTGATGGCTGTCGTAGTAATCTACGAGTCCCGAGATGACCCAGGGCGCATACGGGAGCAATAACGGACCACCAGAGCGGCTCCGGTGGGCCGAGGACTTCACCGGCGGCGCGGGCGGCCGGTGGTGGCGGCGTCCCGGCGTGCGGCAAGGAGGGACCGCCACAGCTGAAGCCGCGGTTGTAGGCAAATGGTCCCGCAGCCGCGTGGGACCTAGGGAAGACACGGTGCAAAACACCGTGTCCGTTGGCAAGTAGCGGCCCCCATATTGGGGTCGCAGATCCAATTAAGTGGGGCAGCCCCCCCCCCCCCCCACCCTTCCGCTCACCTCGGCACTGGCCGAGCTGGCCACGCAGGCCACGCCCGCGTGCCAGGACAAACGGCCACCAGGCAGGGCCGGGCCAGGCCGTTCCGACCGGGCCGTGCCGCTCCCTAATGTGCCAGACCCAGACCCGGTTCGGACCGACCCAAGGGGGGTTGTGTCGGGCTGGGTCGGGCCCATACCCCCCATTTCAGACTGTTTTTAGTCATTTCCCATATCTTGGGCTTCAGACCTTCGATCGACGCACCGTCAGCTGTGTTGCGATCCTTGGATCAAGATGGTCATTTCTTTATATTACAATCTGGGTTTAGGAGAACTTTTCTTATGGTTGGTTTGGTTTGAACTTGAAACCAACAGGGCCCTCGGAGCAGAAACACTTATAACTTGTGCTCTAGACATCTGATTGATGTGTCGTCGACTTTTTTGGATTCCTCTTAATGAGACAGACCTTTTGGCTTACTCTGATCAACGTTTGGATGCACTTGGAGTGCGGTCAGGTTGGTTTTGACTTAAAAACCAATCGGGCCCCTGGAACGAAAAATCCAATAAATATCAGACCAGGCGTCCGATTGACGTGCGGTCTGTCACGTTGAGTTCCTCTTGTTGAGACAGAACATTGAGATACTTTAACTCCGGACTACGTGTCATTTTATGTATCAAACCCTTGGATCATGGAGCGGACCCTCCCGGAATCGAGCATGCTATGTGCAGGAACCCTAGAGCTGGCTGCGACTGTGATGAAGACCGTACTGAAATCCTCTGTGTGTTCGACGGTGATGAAGACTGCACTGAAATCCTACGTGGGTTCGGCAGTGATGAAGACCGTACTGAAATCCTCTGTGGGTTTGATGGTGATGATTACTGCACTGAAATCCTATGTGGGTTCGTCAACGATGAAGACCGTACTGAAATCCTCTTTGGGTTCGACGACGATGAAGACTGCACTGAAATCCTACTTGGGTTCGGCAGCGATGAAAACCATACTGAAATCCTTCGTGGTTTCGACGACGATGACTACTATTATTGTATCTTTCGTGGGTCTAGAAGTGTTTAACTCTATTCATGCTATCCTACGTGGGTCTGGCAGAGTAGCTGGTCTGTATCTAATGTGGGTTCGACAACTTAGCTGGTTTAGTATCCTACATGGGTCCTAGCTTAGATTAATTAGTGGTTATATCTGATCATCTCTATCAACTTATGAAGAAGTATACCTATGTGAGATGAGTCTTGAATTTCAATCAATATCTTCGATATGATTGAATTTATTTCCTATGTGGATTGAGTTGTGTTATCCTGTTTGGATTGGGTTGTACTCCTATGTTGACGTGATCAAACATGAGCTCGGATGTTGGAGTAAAACTGGAATTGATGACTTAGGTATATTTATGGAAATATATCTAAGTAGTGTTAGATGTTACTTCATGATTTTATCATTCCTTTGTGGATTATCATTTATGGATTCTGGGAGACCATCGGGGGTCTCGGGGTCCCTACTGAGTAGCGTATACTCATCCATGTATGGGCTATGCACACACTACGTTGTGTTGGATGCAGACGACGGACATCGCTGATCGTGGTTGAGGGTTGTGGAGAAAGTCGGTACCAGGAGGTGGACCACTGGGTGGAACGTACATGGAGCAGACGGCTGGACCCGAGGGGGTGTGGAGGCAATCTGTACCCACCCTTCAGGTGGGAATTCCAGTGGACGGCTCCATGTTGTTGCTCTACATTCACTTTCTGTACTTTCTTTCTACTTGTACTTTACTTTCAGTTTGCGTTTGTATTTTGGCCCACTTACGTTTCCGCACTACTATTGTACACAGTTTTACACAGTGTTTAAATCTTCTTGATTACACTATGGTATTTGTTTACTTTATAAAGTCAATGCCTTCCCCTTTTTGTCGGTATTTACACCTTGGAACTATTCGCCAACCCCTGACCTATGAGAGGCACAGCTTGAGGTAGTCACGGCACGGGTCCCGAAGATGGGTCGTGAAAAATTGGTATCAGAGGCGGTCGGTTATACTGTAGAACTCTGGACTCTGATCTTTCTTCTATGTGAAGCAGTAGTGTTAAGGGTATTGAGTGTGGTTATTAGTCCAGGGAGTCTAGTCTTGGTGCGGTAGCCGACATATCCGTAAACCAGGACCATGACTTCTGTTTTCCGACTCAATGCACGAAAACATTGATTGCATGCATGATTTAAATGTTTTATTTGTGATTATTTTGTGTCATCTCACCAGGTATACTGTTATGACCGTCGCGCACCTATTTATTTTAAGGATGGACCCACGATGGCAGCTAGCTAGGGTTTTGATCTTTGAGCGAGATGACATCCCACCGAGCGATGAGGCCTCGGTGTAGGGCCCTTTTTCAGCGGAGGCACCGACAGTACCTCTACCCACCGAGCCACCGATGCTACCAACCCAGCCACTGATAGTGCACGTCTCCATAGTTCACTGTACGAGTTTCATCATTAGAGACTGCCCAGGTTCCGCGGGAAGATAGACCCTCAGGCAGCCGATGATTGGCTGGAGGCGGTTGTGTGATTTTTCAGGTTAGTGGGGACACCAGCTGACCTCATGGTGATCCTCGAAGCGAGCCTCCTGCACGCGGTAGCAGGCAGATGGTGGAGCTTGATGCTCCAGGTTCACGAAAAATCATCACTACTTTGGATGAACTTTGAGAGCCTCTTCCACTTGGAGTTTTTCTCAGCCACCCTCTGTGTGGTTCGCATCCAGGAGCTTCTACAGTTGTGGCAAGGCAGCACGACGATCGCCCAGTACTCGGCGAGATTTACCGATCTCTCCCGTTATTCAATAGATGTGGTACGAGACCCATTCTTTGGGGCCTGGACCTTCGAGTAGGTATTGAGGCGTGAGATCAGGGCATTGATGATATCCCTCAACATTCCGCCATAGGCAGGAGTACTAGAGAGAGATATTCTCCTAGAGAGCTTTCTTGCTAATCCTACGCCCACAGCGAGGCCTACCGCATGGCAGCATGTAGCAGAGTCATCTACAGCTGGCAGTCTACAAATGTCACAGGGGTCCAGGTGGACCGGACCATCAGGCAGACGACCTCAGGACACTGGCTCAGAGGTGCGGGGAAAATGGCGCAGAGCCAGCCTTCCGAGGAGAAGGCAGTGCTACGCATGCAGCGGGCAGGGCCACATGGCTCGTGACTGCCCGACCAGCTGTGCAAAGGAGTAGCAGACTGTTGAGGGGCCACCCTGGCAGAGGCAGAGGTTCGACCGTGGTTGCCCGCCGAGAGTAGGCGGACGAGGCCGGGGAGCTGGCCGAGTAGCATGTGGTGGGAAATGCATGGAGGCTTTATCACCACCACCACCTAGAGGTCCAACCCGACCATAGGGACCTAGAAGGCAGAGAAATGCTCAGTTTCAAGAAGCAGAGGCCTACGACCACGGCGCGCCATATATGATTCAAGGTACTATCTGTGTCTACTCCACCCTTGCCGCAATTTTTATAGACAGAGGATCGAGTCATTATTTTATTGCAGTATCCCATGTTTGGAGCTCGAAGATTCCGACGGAGCCGTTGGCTCGACCTTTACGGCTAGAGACTCTTACGAGAGAAAAATTGACGACTATGCATCGGTGCCGGCAGTGTAAGCATACTCTTGGAGGTGAGAGCATCGGCAGGGATCTTCTTGTAGAAGCTTTGAGGCCTTACGATGTCATCTTGGGCATGGATTGGTTATCTACAGTCCACGCTCAGATCGACTGTTTTAGGTGCACGGTGTGGTGTGTGTGCACCGATGTGAGCAGGTTCACCTACTATAGTGAGAAGGGAGCCTTTGTAGCATATGATGGACTCTAGCAGAGGAGAGGAAAACCCATCACTCATCAGTTGGATAGCCACATCCTAGGGGCAGTTGACGTGCGGAGTCCTAGTTTTCCTGTACTGGTGGATCAGTATGCAGATGTTTTCCCTAACGACGTTCTAAGACTACCTCCTCACAGAGAGGTAAACTTTTATGTTGACTTGTACCCCGGGACAACCCCGATATCCACTCTAGAATATCGTATGGCCCCTGATGAGCTTCAAGAGCTACGAGTACTGGTGGAGGACTTGCAGGGCAAGGGATTCATCCGACCCAGTGTTTCACCCTGGGCTTCCCCGATATTGTTCGCCAAGAAGGAAGATGGGAGCTTGCGACATTGTGTTGACAATCGTCGCATGAACCAGTTGACCATGAGGAACAAGTATACGCTACCTAGGATTGAAGACCTCTTCGATCTGCTCAAGGGAGTACGGTGGTTCTTGATGATAGACCTTAGATCATGGTATCATCAGCTCGGAGTTCGAGATGAGGACGTGTAGAAGAAGGCCTTCAGATGTCAGTATAAACACTATGATTTCTTGGTTATGTCTTTCGGTGTAACCAATGCTCCATCAATGTTCTTGGGTCTCATGAACAAGATCATTCAGCTATAGATCGATCAATTTGTCATGGTCTTCATCGATTATATATTGACATACTCGACCACTGAGGAAGAGCACACCCACCACTTGCATGTTGTACTAGACAAACTATGAGAGCACCAGATTTATGGAAATCTCTCGAAGTGTCAGTTCTGGTTACGTGAGGTCCACTTCATGGGACACGTCATCTCTGAGATGAGAGGTACAATGGATCTTGCGAAGATTGTGGCAGTGCATTCTTGGGAGCCACCCAAGAGCGTAATAGAGGTGTCGAGTTTCTTGGGGCTAGCTGGGTACTACCGGAGGTTTGTCCCAGACTTCTACAGAGTTTCGGCACCACTATCAGCTTTGACGAAGAAGGGTAAAGCCTTCGTGTGGTCAGACAGATGACATTAGAGCTTCCAGGAGCTGAGACAGAAATTGACCAGTGCACATATCTTGAGGCTACCAGAGGAGGGAGTGGTGTACGAAGTCTTCTGAGATGAATCAGGGACCAGACTCGAATGTTTCCTGATGCAGGAGCGGGCAGTGATCGCCTATGGATCACGTCTGTTGAGGAATAATGATAATAACTACACTACCCATGACCTAGAGTTAGCAGCAGTGGTCTTTGCTCTGAAGATGTGGCGACACTATCTAATGGGAGAGCAGTTTACAGTCTACTCTGACAACCAGAGTCTCAAGTACATCTTATCGCAGAAGGACATGAATCTAAGATAGCGGCGATGGATAAAGATCCTCTAGGACTATGACTTTGAGATAGTCTATACTCTTGGAAAGGGGAACGTAGTAGTTGATGCTCTCAGTAGGAGGACGGGCATCCAACTACTCGGGGAGGCGACGAAGTAGCTAGCTGCTTTGCAGATATCCTTTGTGGACAGAGACTGTGCAGCATTTCTTCAGTCACTCATAGTCACTCCTACACTACTGCAGCGGGTCAGAGAGGCACAACTTGGGGATGATGACTGTGAGAAGTGGCGTGCGCAGATATCCCCAGGATAGGCACCTGATGTATTCTCTATAGGAGGAGAGCACGTTGTCCTTTTCAGAGGACGTACCATGGTACTAGTAGCATTACAGGAGGAGGTTCTGAGAGAGTATCCACTTCCCCATTAGCGGTACATCCAGGAGTTGTGAAGATGTACCTGGATCTCCGACAATAGTACTGGTGTCCGGGTATGAAGAAGGTTGTGGCAGAGTTCATTTCTTGGTGCCTAACCTCCCAGCAGGTGAAGGCGCAGCACCAGGTACCAGCAGTCTTGGTAAAACCCATGGAGGTCCAGGAGTGGATGTGGGACGGGATATCTATGGATTTCGTGACTGGACTTCAACGTACTTCCAGAGGTCACAACTCCATTTGGGTGATTGTCGACCGACTCACCATGTCGGTTCAATTCATACCCATTAGAGTGCAGGGCTCAGTAGAGAGCTTGGTACATCTGTACATTCAAAATATTGTACATCTTCATGGTGTGACATCATCTATCATCTCCGATAGATATGCTCGCTTTATTTCCCGGCTTTGGAAGGGGTTCCAAGAGGCATTCGGGACACAGCTACGTTTGAGCACTGCCTATCACCCTCAGACGGATGGTCAGACGGAGAGAACCATTCAGACTCTCGAGGACATGCTCCGTGCATGTGTCCCTATCATTGGTCGCAGTTGGGAGGACCACCGACCCAAGGTGGAGTTCGCGTACAACAATAGACACCACTCCACCATCGGGATGGAACCATATGAGGCATTGTACGACCGACCTTGCAGATCACCTCTATGTGGGATAGACCCTTGGGAGTCATCACTTATGGGATCAGAGATGGTCCAGGCCATGACAAAGAAGGTCCAGGTCATCCAGGAGCAGATTAGGACAGCTCAGAGCCAGCAAAAGTCTTATGATGATAGGAGGCGAAGACCAGTGGAGTTTGAGGATGGCAACCACGTCTTCTTGTGGGTCTCACCTCAACGTGGATTACAGAGATTTGGATGGGGTGAAAAGTTATCTTCGTGCTTCATCAGACCTTTCTAGGTCCTTATTAGGATAGGCGAGGTGGATTATCACCTGGCTCTACCACCTCAGTTTCACCGGTTGCCTGACGTCTTCCACATATCTCATCTGAGAAGATACGTGCATGACCCAACGCATATCATCGACCATGGGGAGTTGGAAATTGATGATGGGGAGACTTTTGCGGAGGTCTTGGTGGAGATTTTGGATCGACAGGAGTGGGTCTTATGTGGGTGGTTAATTTTTCTAGTCTTCATCAGATGGCAGCACGAGACCCTCAAGGAAATCACTTGGGATCGGGAGGCTCAGATGCGTTCTCAGTACCCACATTTGTTCCCCTAGTTTTTGATGTATCTTTACGGGGACGTAAATCCCTAAGGTGGGAGTAATGTAAAGATCCGTAAAATTCAAGAGAATTTTTTTTTTAATTTTCTTTGGGATTTTACAAGAACTCAGTTTCTTACGACACCTGATTCGGAGGCCCATTGTGCCCGGAATCATCTTTCCGAAGCTCAGCTCGGGTACGTTCAGTGAACAAACGAGGGAGTTTTCCTAACTTTTGAACTGATGCTCGGAATCGAAATCCTAGGGCACCGATGAAACCTCATCACAGGTAATTACTTATGAACACATTTTCCGGAGTTTCATTTGCTCGGGTGTGGTTTTTAATTAATTTGGATAACAAAATAATAATAAAAAAATTGTGCTACAATTTTATTTTTATTCTATGTAATGATAACCTAGGCATGGTGGTTGGAGTGGGACCCCCTAATACCATAACTCCTAGGTAGGATATTAGTGAGGTGGGGCCTACATGGGCCCCACCCCCTTAATTTTCCTTTTTACCTCCCATGTGAATTTAATTTTGTAACTCACCTGCACCCCCTTTTAAATGCCATGTAAACTCTCACGTTTAATTGGATTATTAAATGCCTCATTAATTGGTCAATGCACGATAATTAAATCGTGATTTAATTTTTAATTTCAAATAAGTGATGGCATGAGTAATAAAATAAGGCAACGCCTTATTTTATTTTTGTTGTTTCGTTTTTCAGGAAGGATTGGAGTGGATTTTCTCAAAGCCTTCGTATCTTCATCTTCTTCGTTGGAGAACATGAAGAACGACGAAGAACACCAGCCTCTGATGGAAGATGACGAATAACGCTAGTTCCTTAGTGATCTATGATGCAACGCCCTGTACCGCGACGCCGATCCTCTTCTCCGCGACGTCGTGTACCGCAACACCGATGATCCACTTCTCCAGGATGATGTATACCGCGACACTGACGATCCTTCTTCTGCGACGTCCAATTTCCCGCGACGAACCTTGATTCAACAATGCATGAGGTAGGGGGTTTTTTTTAATTTAATTTATGTGGATTATATCCTAAACATATGATTTAATTGTTGAAAGTCGTTTGAACCACTAACGCGGTGGGTGCGGACCAACGAAAAAGTACAAACCCACCGATTCTCTGTTCTTGATACACGGAATGTAGGGCGATGATGAAACGGGACCGTTGAGCAATTGGCGGCTGTTGTAGTAATCGATGGGTCTTTAGACGACCCACGGCGCAGACGGGAGCAAGAACGGACCACCTGAGCGGCTCCGCTGGCCCGTGGACTTCACCAGTAGTATCCTGGCGCGCCGCTAGGAGGGACCTCCGTGGCTGAAGCCGCAGCGGAAGGCGACAGGTCCCGCGGCCGCACGGGACCAGGGGAAGACGCAGCTCCCCGCACCGAATCCACTGGCAAGGAGTGACCCCCACGTGGGGGCCATGGTTCTAATCATGGTGGGCAGCACCCCCCCCCCCCCTTCTACTCAGCTCGGCGCTGGTCGAGCTGGCCATGCTAGCGGCGCGCGCGCGCCAGGCCAACTGGCTGCCAGTCCGGGCCGGGCCGTGCCCACCATGCCGAGTCGTGCCCACCGGGCCGGGCCGCGCCCTAATGGGATGGACCCGGACCTGGTTCGGGCTGACCCAGGGGGGTTGGGCCTGGCCGGGTCGGTCCCAGTCCCCCCCATTTCGGACTACTTTCTGTCATTTTCCCATATCTTGGGCTTCGGACCTCATATTGACGCACCGTCTATTGAGTTGGGATCCTTGGATCGAGATGTTCGTTTATATATATTACACTCAAGGTTTTAGAGAATTTTGGGTAATACCGGGTTGGTTTGAACACGAAAACAACCGGGCCCTCGGAGTGGAAACACATATAACTTGAGATCTGGACGTCTGATTGACGCGTCGTCGACTTTTTTGGATTCCTCTTAGTGAGACAGACCTCTTGGCTTACTACTCTCAAGGTTTGGATGTCATTAGAGTGTGTTCGGGTTGGTTTTGACTTAAAAACCAACCGGGCCCCTGGAATGAAAAAGTCAATAACTCTCAGACCGGGCGTCCGATTGATGCGCCGTCTGTCACGTTGAGTTCCACTTTTTGAGATGGAACTTTGAGATGCATCAAATCCAGACTAAGTTTCAGTTGATGTATCGACCCCATAGATTGTGGAGTGGACCCTCCCGGAATCGAGCATGCTGTGTGCGGGAAACTTAGAGCAAGCTGCGACTGTGACGAAGACCGTACTGAATTCCTCTATGGGTTCGATAGTGATGAAGACTGCACTAAAATTCTACATGGGTTCACCAGCGATAAAGACCGTAATGAAATCCACTATGGGTTCGATGGTGATGAATAATGCACTAAAATCCTGCGTGGGTTCTTCAGCGATGGAGACCGTACTGAAATCCTCTATGGGTTCGACGACGATGAAGAATGCACTAAAATCCTACGTGGGTTCGGCAGCGATGAAGACCGTACTGAAATCCTCCGTGGGTTCGACGGCGATGACAACTGTTCTTGTATCCTACATGGGTATGGCAGTGTTTGACTCTGTTCTTGCTATCCTACGTGGGTCTGGAAGAGTAGTTGGTATGTATCCTATGTGGGTCTGACAGCTTAGCTGGTTTAGTATCCTACGTGGGTCCCAGTTTAGATGAATCAATGGCTATATCTGACCATCTCTATCACCTTTCGAAGAAGTATACCTGTGTGAGCTGAGTCTTGAATTTCAATCAATATCTTTGATATGATTGACTTTCTTTCCTATGTGTATTGAGTTGTGTTATCCTGTGTGGATTTGGTTGTACTCCTATGTGGATGTGATCGAACTTGGGCTTGGATGTTGGAGCCGAACTAGAATTGATGACTTAATTATATGTATGGGAATATTCCTAAGTAGTGTTGGATGTTACTTCATGATTGTATCTTTATTTTTTGGATTATCCTTTGTGGATTCTGGGAGACCTTCGGGGGTCTCGGTGTCCGTACTGAGTAGCGTATACTCACCCCTGTACGGGCTATGCCCGTACTACGTTGTGTTGGATGTAGACGACGAACATCTCTAATCGTGGTTGAGGCTTGTGGAGCAAGTTGGTATCTATAGGTTGATGACTGGGCGGAACATACACAGAATGGACAGATGGACCCCTGGGGCTGAGGAGGCTATATGTACCCACCCTTCAGGTGGCACTTCTAGTGGATGACTCGATGTTTCTGTTTTACTTTCAGTTGCTGTACTTTCTTTCTAGTTGTACTTTACTTTCAGTTTGGGCATGGATTCTGGCCCACTTAATTTTCCGCACTACTATTGTACCCAGTTTTACTTAGTGTTTACTTCTTCTTGCTTACTCTGAGGTGTTTGTTTACTTTATAAAGGCAATGCCTTCTCCTTTTTGTCGGGACTTACGCCTTGGTGCTAGTCACCAGTCAGTGACCAATGGGAGGCGGGCTTAGGGTATTCACAGCACGGTTCCTGAGGACAGGTCATGACACAGGGCCCACCATGTATAGAGCATGTTCGTCACCACCATCGTGGAAAACAACACGAGGACTACACAGTGACATTGGTCTACAAAACTCCATGCACTCACTTTATAAAACTCCTTAAAGAAATGAGATAACATCAGAAACAGATGCTGATCATAAGAAAACTCAATACCCAATGCATACTACCCACACCACCACCTTAGATGGTTATGTATTAGTAAGTTCTCAATTATAAGATTCATGATACTATATAATTAATTTCTATGTTCAGTAATTTAAAATTCATAAATATGATTGGGTGGGATATGGATGTGCAACCTTTTCATTTAGATTACAAGATTCACTTTATAATGTATATGCATTTTCGATGACTTAGTTCCCATACACCTATCTCAAGAAATGACAACCAATTATTTATAGTATAATTTCTTGACTCAGTATTTTACCCATTACAGGATATAATTGGGGTATATTTTTAATATATAATAATTTTTAGTAATAAACAACTCTTTACTAAATATATGAATTATTTAAAGTAAGAATAAATATTTTGTATAATATAAACACTATTTTTTGGAAAAATATATATATTGATATATATATATATATGAATATATTTATATATTAATTGTATTATTGAATAATTTTGTTTAAAAACATTTAAAAATGAATAAAAATAAAAATGTTTTAAATTATTACATTTTACTCATTATTTATAATTTTATAATATATATATATATATATTATTTATAATTATTATCTATATATATATTAAATTTGTACATTTTTATTAATAATATAATTTATAATTTTTAACTTATCCATTTTTAACTTTTTTTAAATTATTGTAATTGATTCATTTTATATATGTATATTTAATATATAATATTTAGTACTATTTATAATTTATTAATATTTATTTGAGTGGTATTCATTTTTATCCATACTTAAAAAATAAATAATAATTTTTTTATTTTTTTTAAAAAAGTACTCAGTTTTTTAAATATTAAAATTAAATTAAATTATTAATTATATTTATTGTATAATATTCTTTAATAAGTATAATATATATATATATATATATATTATATTAATTAATAATTATTTAATTAAGAAAAGAATAACTTTTTTAACAAAAATTATTCAATTTAAATTTATTTGATTAATTATTTTGTTATTTCAATTGTTAAATTTTTTAAATATGTATTGGTTCAAAAGGTAGGGAATGAAGTCGGACCGTGTTGTGTAGAATCTTTCCCAATATGTTATGGTGGGCCAATGCCTTTGCAAAGCATAGGGTGATCGTTAACTATTGTGGGCCTGTGATGGAGCTCATATGGTAGTGTGTGAAAAGTGTATGCCGGATCTCATCCTTATAGTAGGCTTCTAAGCTCGCGATGCATCAGAATATTTTATAAATGACCTAATTCACCTACCCAATTCTGATGTGGGACTGGCGCACGTGATCAAGAGTTTACTAATTTCTAAAAAATGCACCAATAAAGGTTACCAATTATTAGTGCATAAAATAAAACACTAATAAAGGCCATCACTGTATATAACACATATTGTAGTATTTCCCCCAAAAAAATATAAATCACATCATTAGGAAACAATGGGATTTACTGGATCTCATCCTACGGAAATATATCACATCACTAGAAAAATCACGGGCATACCTACTCCCATACTAGAATAATATATTTTTCTATTAGGAAAATTAGAGAAATACCCACTCCCCACCGGGAATCATATATAATATCTCCAAGAAACATAGGGGAATACCAACAACCGAATTGGGAACATATAATATAACAAAATCATGAAACTCAAGGGTCAATACACAATCTCCACATGGGAACATATCTAATCACTTCTTCCTGGGGAATACTGTAACACCCTAAATGTTTACTAGATGTATTTTTTTTAATAAAATAAATCCCTTTGATAGCTTGAATTTCACTCTAAAATGAGTCAAAGGATCCACTATATAATATTATGTGATAGTTATATCCTATCCATTAAATTAGAGAGTGTAAATAGTATTTAATAAATATTGAGAAATATATGGTTTATATATTTTTTGAATAAATTCATCGGTTATTAGTGGATTAGAATATTACAAGAAGTGTTTTTTTTAAATCATTTTTGGGTGTAATATATATACATATGAAAATTAACTAAATTATTCACTATTAGTGCTTGATTTTAATGAAATTTATATACTATATATTCAATCAAAATATTTAACATTAATATTATTTTTTATGTTGCATGGAATAAGAATTAGTCTATTTTTATTCTTAAAAAATACATTTTTTTAAAATGCGAGTTTAATTGTGTTTTATAGGTTTAATTTAAACTAATTTTTGTCCACTTATATGTATTGACTTTTTAAAATGGATTCTTTATTTTAAATCAGGAATCTAAAATTTAGTAATCGTTCCTTGTTTTGTTGTTCCTTGAAACGTGTGTTATAGTTTTGTGAATCACTACTTCCAGGCATTTTTCATTAGAGTTATTCATGGAATCAAAAAATTCGAACAATTATTTCTCTAATGGGGACCTGAATTCCAAAGGTAGGTGTTAGATAAGTTTGAACATTATTCTAATTTGGAACGTACATTAGCGGATAGGATGGGAGGTCAGAATCATCACACCATTATGTGGGGAAATATTGTCTACTCAGTTACTCTCTTTATAAATTTATAATATTTTCATGAATTATTATTAATTAACCAATCATATCATATGTTTCGCATGGAATTTACAATCACTTTTCAACATGTGTAAAATATAGAATCATTAGTATGCATTGATGGTTCTTCATTAATGGAGATATTCATATCTATTTGATATTATCCATCAATGGTATCCTCTAATATACTATTTCAAGATTCATTTAATCATCATTATGTGGATACTGGTTTTTAGTCTACTCAGTATGGGACTCTTGAATTTATTTTCATCCAAGAATATGAATGCTTATTTTGATATTGGGATTGTACCAATAAAATGGGATCCCTACGTATCCTAGTGAAAGGAATCAAATCCCTCATATCTTAGTGCCACTTAATTGGGACACATCATACCATTGAAGGTCATGTGATAAAGGCCAAACCATATAGTTTAATTTCATGTGGTAAAGAAATCTAAGGGAGTGGTGTCTAGTAAAATTTTTTTGTGGGACTTATGAAAAAAAATATTGATGATCTAGGAAAGGATATGGGTTTCAATGTTATATTAGACCCTATTGGGAGTATGGACCAAAGAGAATAGGTTTGTTTTGAAATGTTGGGTTAGAACCTCAAGGAGGATTCCTACATATCCCATGTGGATGAGAATCAAATCCCACATAGTTCGATGAATCTCATAGTTAAGTATAGTCCTTTGAGATAAATGAGTTGGGGATTACATTCGGAAATGACTATACTCTCAAATGAGATACATCAAACTACATGGTATTTGATTCTCATCCATGTGGGATATGTGGGAAGCATACTTGAGGTTCAAACCCAACATTTCAAATCAAACATATTCTCCATGGGCCATATTACCAATAGTGTCTAACCTAACATAGAAACCCATATCCTTTACAAGTTCATCAGGTTGTTTTGGTACAAGTCCCACACCAAACATTGACTAAGAACCGCTCACATAGATTTCATTACCACATGACATTGAACAGTACAGTTAGGTACTTATCACATGACCTTAAAAATAATAATGTGTCCCTATTAAGTGATGCCATCTTATGAGTGTCCTGATTTCATTCACAAGGATACATACAAATACCATTTTATGGGTACGATAAAAATATTAAAACAATCCTTTTTCTCCCATGATGACAATAAAATCTACAGTGCCCTACAGAGTGGATTTTGAACTAGTATCATTATAATGATGATTAAAAGAATCTATAAATATCATATTAGAGGATACCATTGATGGAGAATCTCAAATACATACATATATCTTCATTAATGAAGAACCTTTAATGCATACTGATGATTCAAAATTATATACATGTTAACAAGTGATTGTAAATTCCATGGGAAAATTATGTTAGGCTGGGTGAATTAATAAATATTCATTAAAATATCTTAAATTTACAAAGAGAGTCACAGCGTGGATAATAATTCCCCCCAAAGGGGTGTGATGAGTCTGACTACCCATCCCCTCTACCAATATACATTCCTATGTATCCTAAAGTTGAAACATAATGAACACCTACCTTTGGAAATCAAGTACCCATTGGATAAAAAAATGTTGGAATTTTTGTTATCCATGAATAAATCTAATAGACACCACCAGGAAGCAGTTATTCTTAAAACTGGATCACGCGTTTCAATGAACTACGAATGGAAAATGGTGAACCCAATGTGAATCCTTAACCAAGTTAATAATGTTACCCACCCATTCTTTTTCTATCAAGTGATAAAGGATGGACATTCCAAGGAATCAATCACACACATATTCATATATCATATGTTTCTTTAATGTAGTTTATTGTTGTTTCATGTTTTCCTTAGAATAACCTTAATTCCAAAATGGATTTATTAAAGATGACAACTGTGAAAATCCTCACTGCTACTCAAGCTAGATCATCATCCATATGAAGGACGTTATCACCCAGTCAACATCTTAAATGTTGGGTCTCCTGCATGTTGGTAATAGAGTATCACCAGCATAGTACAAATCAAACATTAAATAATTCCTGACAGGAACTCCAATTAAAAAACTATCCTCAATCATCCGGACAACAATGAATGATGATCAAGAAGAAGATGATTTCAACCATCATTTTCAACCATTTAAGATCCTTATCCCTGGAACACAAGAACGAGTCCCTCCCATGAAATAGGGAGGTGAATAAAGAGGTCAATCAGGGATACATTTCAAAGACATAGGGATCCTTCCGGAGTATTCCCACCAATAGTCATCACCAATAGAATTGACCAGTAGTGAATCCCACACATTATGTGGGTGTTTCCTCTGGACGTTCAGCCATGGTCTCCCAGACCTGAGCATACAAGATGAAATTCTACGGAAAACATCCGGTAAATATGGAGCAGTTTCTTACTTCTTCTCCTTCCAGATAAATCCATTAACCTATCTTGATGGAAAACAATGAGCAGGCACATACATTCGTCTGTCCTAAATTTGTTGTAACACTAACTTGTTCAGCATCAACTCACCAATCCCACCATATAAAACCAGTGGGTTACTATGAACATTCTCATACACATACTTACTTGTTATTAGCTAGTCAGCAAGCTCATATGACTGCATGTAGAGAATCCCACCAATCCAATGTGGTGGGAACTGGTAAACCTGAACATACACCTTTTTACAATCACCAATTCTACCAATAGTCCCGTCTTCCAGTATTAACAAAATTTTGTCAACCATACTTGATAAAAAATATCATGGTGGAACATACAACTGTTGGCGTTCATCTAGCCTACCAACAATCTTGTTTGGCAGTATCCAATGAAGTCAATCCGAAAGCTCTAACGACAAATCTGAGGTAGACCCAACTCTCTTCCCCCTTGCATGAGTATAATAAATACACATTGACATTGAAAGGAGGGCATGAGTAGGTACATCACACAACTACTGATAAGGAATGGATTTATATTCCCCTTCTAACCATTGATTTCACCAAACACATTATAAATGGTGGAAGGGTTTTCACAAATCCTTACACATATTCTAGTAGTATGTGAGGGTATTAGAACAACTAATTCAATAGTACCAGGTGAACATACACATAAATCTATCCCCACATATTGGATGAGACATCGACATTCCATCTCAGAGTAGATACACACTTCTGTTTCAGTCTATCAGGGTCATGGGGCATACTCCCCCATATCATAAGGACAACAAGATCGGGTAGATACACCCTTTCCAAATGGAGCTAATCGGTCTGTTCAAGTAACCAATTCAAGGAAAGCACATACACTTTCCCATGATAACCACTTTTTCCCGGATGTGTCCCCAAAAAACTGTAAGAGAACATCCAAGAATAAGTCACATCCAACACAGTTTTAAAATCAAGAGTCAAATTGAAATTTGTATCCTCTTAATGCTAAAGTTATTGAAGCTCTAAAAAATTTATCTATTGTATCCCATGATCATATCATCTCATTACCAAATTATTTGAGTGATAGTTGTAATTTTGATGTTCCCCATCAAAAACTTTTTCATGAAGGATTTTTTCATGAAAATTCAGTCAATCCAGAGTGCCTATCACTGGATGAGATCCATGACAAACCTCCTTGTGTCCATAAGACAATGGATCAAGAGGATTCATCACTTATTGTACTCCACTATGGTGATCCTTCTAATGATGGAATTCGCTGCGAATGTCCTCTCTTCAGTATTATTTATCATTGTCAAGATAGTACTAAAATCTACCATGTAGCTATATGAAATCCCTCCTATCTCGAGGCTCTTAGAAACAAAAGTCCAATCATGTCTGATTCCTTTTCATTGATGGGTGAAGCACATTATCAACCAGAATACATCTTAAGGGAACTATCATTCTACGAACCTCCTTCAGGTTAATTGCCCTCTAATACAGAGTGTCCAGTTTTGATAGACATAATGGAGAAAATACTAGTAAAGGATGATGATGATATTTTAAACATGAGGAAACAATTGTCTAAAGGAGAAATACCAGTCATGTTCTGGCTTAGGAAAATTCCCCATATAAAATTCCAAAATTGATGGCAGAAGATGGCATTCATGACACCCGCTTCAGCTTATGGATGACTCTTTGTCATTTGAAAAACAAAGAACTAACATATGATGAATATCCAAATCATTTAAAGGTAATATAAGGGTTGGAATGAAAAATTGACATGGCATATCTCTCAATTTCCCAACATCCAAAGGATGAAAAAAATTAGATAACCCTTCAACGTGCATGACTCAATGATCTAAAGAGGATGCAGTAGTTAATTTATGACACCCGATCTGTTGTTCATATTTGTGGACGGGGTTCACATGGAACATAGCATTTCACTGTACTCCCAAAATAGAAATGTACGCCAAAAGTGGTATCATGAAATTTTATTTCCCACGGTTGTCTACAATCAACAGATTCTGAATGTAATTGAACGTACGATCAAGAACATGCCTCAAAAATCTCTCATAATTTTCATTTACAAAGGATAGAACTTTCTGAGTAACTTTTATATCAATCATCTGAGAATCTAGAGTAGGCATCCCACATAGAGTATATCATCTATCTCTAAATGAAAATGTCTAAAATAGCTCATCGTTCTTTAGAAACAATTGATTTGAGTGGTTGTCTAATAATGCATCCAACTAATGTATTAACCGAATTTTGAAAAATTAAAAGAGAAGTTGTATGAATCTCATCCATAGTAGTTCAAAAATCACCCCAACATTCAAGGATGGGGGTTCAGTTAATTCAGCATTCAAATTCATTAATCAATGTTCAAGGATTTGAAGTAGAAGAACAGGAACATCCCCATCATGCAGGGATTGGGGCTTTTTCACATCTACAATCCTCTATTCAATGCCAGTAATTTTTCTCCCGATTAGGGATGAAGAAAAAAATAGATTGAAAGACTGAACTATCCAAGAATTACCTTTAGGATACTGTATGTCGAACAGCTCATAAGAATCAATCATATAGGAGAATAACGTCTCATGGAAGATATAGAGGGAGACGATCTTATGAAGATACTGACAGAATTCCCACAATGCATTATGTTTCAGTAAATGACATCAACACCTTTACAGAAGTTCCTCCAAAAAATGAGTCTATTTCAAGGTAATCAGATGTAAAGTTCTTATCCATAATATGGTATAGACTCGGGATAATGAAGAAGGTGTATGTAACTGAAATCTGTGGCTTACTGAGAATCTATGTATGCCTTCAAATAACCAACTCCCATCCCTCCATAAAGAATATAATATGGGGAAAGGTATTAGTCAGATTGTATCTCATTTTACACTAGAGAAGGTCAATCACATTTAAATGAAGATATATTTTTATAGTAAGTAGATGAAATGATAGAATTGAAATGACCAATTAAGGAGTTATTTCAATGTAGTATTTCTGCATGATGTTCATCCCAGGAAGGACCTCAACTTGCACATCCTGTAGGATCTTCTCAGAACATGGTATTTTTAGAAACTACTGATGTAGATAACGAGTTCACTCTATTGGCTACACAACCAATGTCAGATCAAACATATCTTTATATTTCTTTCGTCGTGGGTTATCCAAGGAAAATACTATCACCACTGCCAGTGGATCTGTCAGTCGTTGAACCAGCTCAAGCTCCAGTTTTGGTACCTAAACAGGTTCCACCTTATCTAAATATTCCCCATATGCTTATGAACACAATTGAGACATTAGAAAATTAACTGGAATCTATGGAGGAGTGATGTGTGCTAGTTCAACCAGAAGAGAAAGCTTAATCTGAATGGGTGGACCTTATTCCTCCCCCACTATATTTTGTGAAATCCACATTTACAATATTTAATGGTTCAGGAGATCCGTAACAACACATAACACATTTCATTTATCATTGTGATACCATGATGGGAACTACCCAATAACAGGAATTAGTAAAACTTGGGTGTTTTGTGTAGTGACAACATGGGGAATCTTTTGTCGTCTATACAAGTTTATAGTCCCAATAAATTACTTGATGGGAAGATCTCTGCCACAAATTCATTCTTCAATGTTGCTCAACTATATCGGAGAAGAATGTTTTTGATCTTACCAATTTTAAACAAATGGATGATGAAAGAGTTTCATATTTCATTTCATGATGTAAAATATTAACATATTCTTTATGTCTAGCACTCCCTCAAGAAAAGTCGCATCCAATTTGTTTAGAAAATCAACTTGATGAGTTACGCACACCATTGATCATTGTAAAATACATAGCAGAGTTTCGATACCTTACTTCATTTTCTCAACATATTAATGATTCTATTATAGGGACTAATGATAAAAGTCATGTAATTCCATTACCTCTGGGAAGGAGAATAGGGAATGCAGTGGCTGCTACCGCTACACTCAAGCAAGCACATGTACCTACTTCCACTTCAAAACCATAATCATATCGAAGTGTTTTTCCTCTCGAGTTTCAGGAGAAATGACCGCCTCGTCATGATGATCAAAGAGATCATAACAGATATAGTTTTAGGAATTAAAAAGAAATTTTTATTCCATCCAAAAAAAAAGTTCCCCGTAACATTATCTTCATTATGGAAAACAATTTGGATTAGTTTTCATTTATGAAGAAACAAAACAAATAAAGAGATGATGATATTCTAAATTATTTTCCATTTCACCAGATGATAGGGAATCCCATTAATGAGTGTATTTTTTTATATGTATTCTTGAGAAAAATGATAGACTCTAGAGAAGTGAAACAAAAAAGTACATCAACTCATGTAGCATGTGTTAATGCTACCGATCTAGGGGAAGAAGGTGAATGGAAGGAATTCAAAAGTAAAAATGTGTACAAATATGATGATTGGATGATCAAGAAAATGATCAACCAAACTCATTCCATTTTTTGAACAGAGTATTAACAACCGATTGTGTCTTTCTCCACTACTTCAATAGTAAAACCGCTTTCATCAAAAGGTCAATCCTCCATGAAGCGAGGTGAACTGAAGGAAAAAAGGGAAGTCAGAAGAAGACAGTCTCGTGTCAAGGCCAATGTTGTCCATGAACCTGGTAGATTTCATGCCATATTATCAAAAAGTACAGGCACCACACAAAAAAATGGCACAACCAGAACTAGCCTATCAGGTAGAATCTTCATCAGATGAATAATTTATCATTGGTTCTGTCAACGTTATCAACATAACAGATCTTTCTACCAATAGTGGTTCTGAATATATTGAGACAGAGATCCATGAACCGAATTGGGGAACCAGAGAGAGAGGATATGGTCAAGGATACATGAAAAGACATGGGAATTATATAAAACCCCATTTTAACTCTACCACTGCTCGAACCATTTATGCAGAAGAAACTCGTGGAAGATCCCTTTAGGGGGCTCAACAAGAATAATGAGTTTATTCCATGCAAGAGAGGTTCAGTTCTGACATGATAATTTTTGAGGAACCGTTAGAGGTCACACCATATTTCTCTCAGTATGTATATAGAACTAATATGTCTAATATAACAAACACATGAGTATTTATAGCTTCTTCTCCAACATAGGATACATCTATATCAGAGTCCTCAACTTCTTAAACACCTGTAAAACCGAATTTCTATGCTTGGAAAAGAACACATATGGATCAAAAGTATGATGTTTTGAAAAAAAATATCTCAAGTACCAACCATTATATCAATTCTGGATTCCTTGAATCTTTCAAATTATCTTTGATAAGAACTTATTAATGCCTTGTCAAGTCCTCAAGTGTTTGAAAGCAATGTTGTTGCTGTTGAGGATTACCATATATAGAATGATCCTGTAGAATGTCATGCAGTCATATTATTTAAAAATTAATAGGTACATGATGATGTACATGGACATATCAAATTCAAGCATTTACCAATAAAGGTTAAAGACATATACATATGATGAGCCATCATTAATAGTGGCTCTGGAGTCAACCTCATTCATGTTCATACACTATATAGATTGGGCTTGACTAGTTCTGAATTATTTCTTGCCAATTTAATGTATAATGGATATGAAAAGAAGGAGAATGACCCTATGGGTGACATTACTCTGAGAACTCAATTTATAAATCATCTGTCATATTCATATTTCATGGTTGTTCATTTGGACACAACTTTCAACATTCTTCCTGGAAGGCCTTGGCTTCATCATCATGTGGCCATACCTTCGTAATACCACCAATGTATTAAGTAATATATCAATGGTAAAATCAAGAAAATTATATGGTGACACGACTATGTTCAAAACATGTAACTCTCAATACATTGAGGCAGTGGTTTATCACACAAAACTAACAAGGTTTATGGAAAAGGAAATAACCAGAGTTAATTTTACAAATCATTTGGAAAAGATTCCAGCAAACCCAATTATACATTTGAGTAGAGATTATGTGCAACCCATCAATCAAATTTAAAGGGTAAAACCTTATACAATAACTCATCCAATTAATTCCATAATGTTCATTACAACATCATATCCTGAAAACATGGGAGAAACTATTGATTCACCAAGCAGTGATGTAAGCTTAAATGGAGATGTCTTAATATCATCTTCTAAACTACAACAGACGACTACATCTTCAATCAGAGTAGAAGAAGTTACAACAATGTTATAGGAAGACAAATATTATAATTCCAAATCCATAATCTCCCCTTTATTTCCAAAGGAAGACACATTATCATCAGTATGGTTTCATATAGTGGCCTTTTCTTCAGAATTTTCAAATAACGACTCCTCCTTTAACTCTATATGTCTTCCCTGGTTAGCTAATACACAAGTAGAAACAGAAGAAGAAAAATGTAATGAAAAAAAATGAAGATCTAATAGATTCTCCTCCAGCATTTCTGGAAAGTGTCTCTACCACTATTGGTGAGCTCAAAAAAAATAAATCTGGGGACATAAGAATATCCACGCCCCACGCTAATTATAGCGGCCATGACCTCTAAATATAAAGAGGTTTATAGTTCATTTCTAAATAAATATGGAGATATAGGTTCTTGGAATTATACAGAGATTCCAAGACTTAATCCTGATATAGCTACACATCATTTGGGTTTTCTAGAGAAAAACATAGCAGATACAAATAGGCAGCTAGAAGAACACACCCAACTCATGCCTCCGAAACTGAATCTGATGCTGACAAGCTTATAAAGGATAATTTTTTCAGGGATGTTTAACATCCTAAATTGAATTCCAACATTGTCTCAGTGGAAAAGAATAATTGGAAAATCAAAATTTTCATTGATTTTAGATTTCTTAATCAGAATTGTCCTAAAGATGATTTTCCAGTTCTGATTAGAAAGTTTTAAATTGATGAAATAGTTGTATATGAAGCAATTTACTTCATGGATGGATACTCTAGGTATAATAAAATCCATAAATACCCATAGGATGAAGAATATACATTCTTCAGATCCCCTCAATGTGTGGTTTTATTTCGGGTAATGCCCTTTTTCTTAAAGAATGCATGTGCAACATACCAATGTGCTATGGACCATATCATCAAACCCTATTGAGGGAAATTCATTGAATATTATGTAAATGAATTGCTGGTCATGTCCATAAAATTTTAAAATCATTTGGATGATTTGGATATCATATACATTAAACTTCAGCCACATAGTTTGATGATGAACCCCTACAAATGTTCTTTTTGAGGTAACCTCATGAATGTTCCTTAGCATCATTGTATGTAATCAGGGTCTCAAAGTTTATCCCATTAAAACAATATCAATCCATGTTATGTCACCTCTTATACATTTGAAATAATTAAGTGAAGTTCAAGGACACATGGCCTATATTTGGTGCATGTAACGCCCCGGCCCCAGTTACCCAAAGTCGGTGCATTATTACATAACATTGGCATGATTATAAGAAAGATCAAATCTCGAAAGACAGATTAGTTTAGTAGCCTTGGAAACACTACATATATTCATAAATTTTTACCTTACATCATAAAAATTAAAACTATAACAAAATCTTTTCTTCATAGTCCACACTCATATCCCCACATTCCATCCCTGCAGGTCATTCATAAATTAATTCTTCACAACCTGGGAAAAATAAAACATTGAAAGGGGGTGAGCTCAAATGCCCAGTAAGGATAACAATATAGCGGAAACTTTTATAAATAAGAATAAACATTTAAGGCATTGTATAACTAAAAAAAGCCTTTTAAACTTGAACTTCAACATAGTATGGGAAAAATAAAATTGAATAATTCCATTTACATATTCACATGGATATTCTAATAATCAAATAATCACATGAAATATCAATAACCACTTTCATAATGATGGAATGCATAATGCCCGACTATTATAACCACATAGCCAAGGCCTTCTGCCAATACTACAAATAAGATTTTTCCAAGGCCTTTTGACAAGACACTAGTTTGTCTCATGAGACCTACCGATTCATGGAGGAGCTATAGAGGGCTCCACACGTCACATATTAAGTCCAAGGCATTTCCATATGAAAAGGTTTAACCATAACATAATCATTTGTATTAAAACTAGCATACAAAATGTAAATACTTCATCTATAAACCACGAATGGTATAAAAATAACGCATCCACAGTCAAACATATCACAAAACCTTCAATACAATATAGAAGTTTTGTATCATAGTAAATAAACTTCAAATAAGCGTAAAATCCATCAAAGGATGTTGACATAGATGAAATCAAATCTCTTTTTAGAGAAATATCTCTTTCTATTTTGAAATCATTTAAGAGTCATATATTTATAAAATAAAACATTTTCATCGAAAATATTCTTATAATCTTGTAAGGAAAGCTTCGACGATTTTATAATGGTGGAAAATGGCCGCACCCGCCGTATAAGTTAAAAAACATTATTACCTTAATTCTTTCAAAAATGTTAAAAAGCACCTTCTTTGGAAAAAGACAGAAAGATTACTTTATAAACCTCTTATAAAAAGTCAAACAAGGTTATAAATGACATTAAACCATATTCTTGTAAATAGTAAAAATGTTTTGAAATTCATTTTTAAGAAACATGGATGTGGATGATAAAGAAATCCCAGTATATTATTACGTATAAACAACCTCAGATAATGATGACATTGTGAAATGAACCCTTACCTTGTACTTTTCCTTGGTTGGGGGTAGGTTAACCTCCTATATAATGGTGAAATATTTGTTATTAAATTATACAAGAATCTAATACATTAATATGATATCATATATGATCTTTTAACATTGATTTTTTTAATAATATCTTACTATTATCGATATTTCGGGTGTTAAATTACACGTTTTCTTTAATATGTTTTGTTACGTAAATCGTGTTTGTCATGGATAGGTTGTATTTTAATCATATCCAAAATGATATAGAGTCCTTAGATATTATTATTAATCATCAAATGAGAATTATACTTCAATGGACATGATGGAGAATGAATCTCATCGCATTCGTGGAGACGGAAGTCCGTACGTACGCACGAACGACAATATCATTCTTTTGATATTAAAATAATATATAATTGGATAATATATCATATATACAGAATCTTTATCATGTTATATTTATTATTTACATGAATTACACATCATTATTATACCCATACAAAAAATAATTTATTGAATAACAATTACACCATGACATGGAGACCGTAAGCCATACGTACGCACGTATGGTGACATGTCATTCAAATGGATGGATAGAATACAGAAATATGGTTATAAAATGTTTATAATAACATCAATGTATATTAATTCGAAAAAATTTAATTAAATAAATCATAGAGTGTCATATTAACCTATAAAATTAGTGTAATTCATAAAAAGTCTCAAATTATATTTATTTGGGTTTTTATAATATCAATTATTCTAATTTTTCACTAATTAGGTAATTAATGCATCATCATTGTGTCATAAATAAATTAACCTATTTAATGTCTAAAAATTATAAATAAAATATAATTATATAGGAAATATTTTTAGCTTTATAATGAATATTTATAGTTGAAAATCAAACATATATAACCCTATGTAAAAATTGTTTTGCTAAAATATATATGCTTATGTCATTTTTGTATTTATTTTAACATAATTAATATAAAGTGTCATTATCACTTACAAGTGGCTCCATGGGGTCCAAAAATCGACCCAAAGATGCCCATGGTTGGACATGTATCAACCAACAATGTTAGGACACGTTTTAGGGAAATTTGTTATTATTATAATATTTTTTTAACCCTTATTTAACGGATTTACCCTTAACCATCGTAAATAAAATATTTACGGAATTAATTATTCAAAATGTCTAAAAATAAAAGTTACCTATTTACACAATTTGAAAATCTTTATTCCAAATATGGAATCTATTTTTCCAAATTCAAAACCCAGAAGTGGCAGAAATTATTTTAAAATTAATTCCTGTTGTTAAAACAAAAAGCGTGTTTTTAAGAGATAATAACTATCAAAAGATTGACACTTGTTTATGTCCAGTTTAATTGTGAAATTTTTTCCAATCACCAAAATTGTATTAAATGGTAAAAATATATTCTTAATATACTTTAAAACCACTCAAATTCAAAATTTATCAATATAAATTATTTCGATTAATAAAGTTGTTTTTAATTAAAATTTATTAATTTTCACTATTCATCAAAATATAAATGTTATCCGAAAAGTTCCAAAATTTCACCCTAGGCTAAATTCGATATTCTGAATCCAAAAATGAAGTCTATTTTGAGAGATAAAATTTATACAATTTTAAAAAGTAGGTAATACTATTCATAACGACTAGTTTGATTGGTTGTGGTGTGTTAGAACTCGATATTGCGTACAACACACGCTATCACATTATTAAAAGAGAAGTGTAACGTAAAAGCTTGGGGTGTTACATTCTCCCCTCCTTCAAATAATTTCATCCTCTAAATTTCTAGAATAATACCGCATGAAAAGATTCGGGTGGTTCTTCACCATAATGTCCTCGGGTTCCCACGTTGCCTCTTCCATTTAATGGTTTCTCCACAAAACTTTTACCAGACGCGTCCTCTGATTTCTCAGCACTTGTTCTCCCGTATCAAGAATTCTGAAGGGATCTTCGCAATAAGACAGATCAGGTTCCAGTTCTAATTTCTCATAAGTGAGTACATGCGTTGGGTAAGGCATGTTTTTCCTCAATAGAGATACGTGGAACACATCGTGAACTTTGGAGGGACTAGGCGACATTGCCAATCGGTAAGCTACAACCCCAATTCGTTCTAGAATTTCAAAATTTCAGATGTACCTGGGACTCAATTTACCTTTCTTACCAAAACGTATGACTCCCAACCATGGAGATACCTTCAAGAAAACATGATCACTGACTTGAAATTCCAAATCCTTCCTTCGATTATCGGCATAGCTCTCCTACCTACTTTGAGCTGCTTTGATGTGATTTTGGATTACCATCACCTTTTCAATTGTTTCCTCTAGCAGTTCTGGAACTACAAGTTTTCTTTCACCAACACCATCCCAATAGGTTGTTGTGCGACATCTCTTTCCATATAATGCTTCATATGGTGCCATCTGAATACTCGAATAGAAGCTATTGTTATATGAAAATTCTACCAAAGGAAAATATTGATCCCACATACCCTGAAAGTCAAGTATGCAAGATCTCAACATGTCTTCTAAGGTTTCAATAGTCCGTTCTGATTGTCCGTCTGTCTGAGGGTGGTAGGTAGTGCTCAAATGAAGTTAAATATACAGGGATTTCTAATGACTCTTCAAGAATCTTAAAGTAAAACGGGGATCACGATCAGAAAAAATCGATAGGGGTACTCCATGAAGTCTCACAACTTCATTAATATATCGTCTTTCTAGACGTTCCAGTGGTAGATCTTCTCTTATAGAAATAAAATGTGCTGACTTGGTAAGACGATAAAAAATAACCCATATTACATTGTTCCTTCTAGGAGTCTTTGGTAGCCCCATGAAAAAGTCCATCATAATATTGTCCCATTTCCACTCCGGTATGGGAAGTGGTTGCATGAATCCTCCAGGTTGTTGCCTTCCAGCTTTCACTTGTTGACAAACCATACATCTTGACACAAAATCAGCAATCTCCCTCTTCATGTTGTCCCACCAAAAATGTTCCTTCAAATCCCTATACATTTTGGTGCTCCCAGGGTGTATAGAGAAATTGGAACTATGAGCTTCATCCAGTAATTCCCTTTTTAGATCAGGTATATCGGGAACACAATGTCTCTTCCCGTATTTCAAAATTCCTTCTTCATATACAAAGTATCTCAATCTCCCATCATTCACAGCTTTAATATTATTTTGAAATTCTTTATCATCAGTCTGAGAACTCTTAATCCTTTCTAGTAACGATGGTTTGGAAACAATTTGAAAAAGCACTGATGTTTCACCTTCCATGGTTATTCCCATGTCCATCTTCACTAGATTCATGAAAATTGGATCCCTTCCAATTATCATATTGTTCAAAAATCCATGGTCTTTTCTTCTCAAAGCATCTTCCACCTTGTTTTCCTTCCCTGGGTGGTAGTGTATCGTGCAATCATATCCTTGAGTAATTCAAGCCATCTCCTTTTCCTAATGTTGAGTTCTTTTTGTGAGAAAATATAATTCAAACACTTGTGATCAGCATAAATCTCACATTTTTCACCATAGAGGTAGTGCCTCCATATCTTCAAAGAAAATATCACAGCTGCTAACTCGAGATCATGAGTATGATAGTTTTGTTCATGAATTTTCAACTGTCGTGATGCATATGCAATAACCCTATCATTCTTCATAAAGACACAACCAAGTCCTTTCTTCGATGCATCACTATAAATAATGAACCCATCATTCCCCGATGGTTTAGTAAATATAGGAGCATTGACTAATATTCTCTTCAGTTCTTCGAAACATTCTTCACACCCTTTTTTCCAAACAAATTTAACCCCTTTATGTGTGAGCTTCGTTAATGGGTTATCCAATCTGGAAAAATATTGGACGAAACATCGATAATAACATGCTAAATCAATAAAGCTATGTACCTTAGTTATACTTGTAGGTGATGGCCATTCTTGGATTGCCTTGGTCTTAAAAGGATCAACATAGATTCCATCTTTAGAGAAAATATGGCCAAGAAAAGAAATCTCCTGAAGCCAGAATTCACGGTTGCTAAACTTCCCATATAATTCATTTCTTCTCAGAGTCATCAGGATAAGGCAAAAGTGATTTTAATGATCTTCGTAGCTTTTGGAGTATACTAAGATATCATCAATAAATACCACCACAAATTCATTGAGATATTCTTTGAAAACTCTATTCATCATATCCATGAATACAGAGTGTGAATTAGTCAATCCAAAAGGCATTACTGTAAACTCATAATGCTCTTACCTGGTTCGAAATGTTGTCTTCGGAATGTCTTCATTATTTACACACAACTGATGGTATCCAGATCGAAGTTCAATCTTTGAAAATTATTGAGCTCCATGCAGTTGGTAAAATAAATCAACAATGTGAGGTAGGGGATACTTGTTCTCTATTGTTATAGCATTGATCTCCCTGTAGTCGATACATAACCTCATAGATCCATCTTTCTTTCTAAAAAAACGAACAGGGTTCCCCATGGAGAAACACTAGGGAGAATAAAACCCTTATTACTCAATTCCTCTAGTTGTTTCTTTAGTTAAACTAATCTTATTGTGGCCATTCTATAAGGGGTCTTCGATATACGCCTTGATCTAGGAATTAAATCAATGGAGAACTCAACTTCTCGTTCTGGAGGATGTCTAGGTAAATCATCCGGAAACACATCTACATATTCTTTCACAACAGGTACATCCTCTATTTGAACATTCCCTTCCTCACCCATAGTCATTTCATTATCTTCCTCCCCAATAATTGAATTTAGTTGAGCTACTGGGGGTGGATCAAGATAATAATTAGGTGGTGACGATTCTGCTCTAAAGATAAGTTGTTCCTTATCATCATCATCAAGAATTGTAACCTCTTTATTCTTACAATAAATCTTCGCATCATAGTCTGAAATCCAGTCCATATCAAGGATTATATCAAATTCAATCATAGGTATGACAATGAGATTAGCAGAAAAAGAACATTTATGTGCTCTAATGGGGACTGATTCACAAAACATTGTTGCAATGATACTTCCCATAGGAGTTTAAACTGACAACACATTTGCTAAATCAAATTGGAAATATCTGATTTTCATAGCAAAATGGGAAGATATGAAACAATGTGATGATCCAGAATAAAATAATGCATTTTCTAAACCTGAATAAACCATTAAATTACCTTCCACCATGTCTTTCGGAGCTTCTACCTCAGTAGTAGTGGTAGTAGAAGATTGGCCTTTATCCCTTGGACTTTTCTGAGGTAAGTTCCCTTGATGGGTAGGACATTAATTTTCATAATTTCCCATCTCCCTGCACTTGTAACACTGAAAATTGGTAGCTTACTTATTCCCTTTGCAATCACGTGCTTGGTGGCCTTTTTCACCACACTTGTAACAGACACCCATTCCCTTCAAGAAAGTACCAGGGTGTTTCTTCCCACATTTACCGTAGGATGGATATTCAACCTTTCCCTTCCTCACCTTATTTCCATTGCCAGATTGATCAACAGATCTCTTCTTCTCTTTCTTTGCTTTAAAGTCATAAGACATAGAGAATTCCTTTTCTGTCTTGATAGCACATGAGACAATGTCTTCGTACGACGAGAATTATTGTGAGACTAATTCTCGACGGAGAAATGGTTTTAACCCATCAAAGAAATGACCAATAATACTTCTTGGGTTACATATATAATATCCAGTATACCTTGATAACCTTATAAAGTTAGCCTCATACATTGCGACATTCTCATCCTCCTTTTGTCTCAGACTCGGAAATTGCCTTTCCATATCTGCTCGATGGTCATGAGGAATGTATTTTTCTAAAAACAGATCTTTGAACTCCCTCTATTACATATTTGATACTTCATCACCTTCCTTCATGTTTTGAATCAATGACCACCATTGATCAGTATCTCCAGTGAGGCGGTAAACTGCCATGATAACTTTTTCCCTTTCACTACTCCCCAAAGCCTAAAATATTTTCTCTAGGGTATTTATCCATTGCTCAGCTACTAAGGGATTTGTACTCCCATTGAACATTGGTGGTTTTTGCCTCATGAATAGATCTATCATTGATCCTCCACACTGTGTATTAGGGTGCTCTATACGGGTAAGGTTATTATTCATAACCTGAGTGAGTTGTCCCAGTATGGTGATTAGCTGATCGACACCAGTTGCATCACCATCTCCACTATAATTATCTTGACTAGGAGGGCAATCCCTAGATGGAGAGGGTGCATTGATACAGTTTCCATTTCTTCCACTGGGCGCCATTTCTAAAAAATGGCATAAACTAGATCAGTTTATGGATCAAAATACATAATCCCATACTTATAAAACACTTAACATAAATTGAACTATTTATGGATATAATCCATAATCATAAAAAAAATTCATTGAGGAAGTATATACTCATAAACCCTTCATAATTATTTGTAAATAAAATGAGACTTATCCTAAGAATATCCCCCGGGAGTGTCATAACCCAGAGTGAAGCAAGGCCTGTTGTCGTGCAGCAGTTCCCGTTCGAGTTTAGCTCAAAGCGGTGTTTTCGGATTTTACCCCTAGGTACATCTGTGCCAGAGCCGCCTCTACCTGCTCATATCCAGACAAGGATGTGTTTCTCGGAAAACTCACAAAATCTCTACAATACCAAATTTCTAGGAAGTTCTTCTACACTAATCCTCAAATTCCATCTTAAATATATGAGCTCTAATCAGAGTTTATCTAAATATAGCTTCCACGGTTTGTACTAAACTTACTCTGATACCAACTGTAACGCCCTGGCCCCAATTACCCAGAGTCGGTGCATTATTACATAATATTGGAATGATCACAAGAAAGATTAAATCTCGAAAGACCGATTAGTTTAGTAGCCTTGGAAACACTAGATATATTCAAAAAGATTTACATTACATTGTAAAAATGAAAACTACAACAACATCTTTTCTTCATAGTCCAAACTCGTATCCCCACATATTATCCATGCAGGTCATTCATATATTACTTCTTCACATCCTGGGAGAAATAAAACATTGAAAGGGGGTGAGCTCAAATTCCCAGTAAGGATAACAATATAGAGGAAACATTCATAAATAAGAATAAACATTTTAGGCATTTTATACTAAAACAAAAGCCTTTTAAACATGAACTTAAACATAGTATGGAAAAAATAAAATCAAATAATTCCATTTACTTATACACATGGATATTCTACTAATCAAATAATCACATGTAATATCAATAACCACTTTCATAATGATGGAATGCATAATGCAAGACTATCATAACCACATAGCCAAGGCCTCGTGCCAAGACTAAAAATAAGATTTTTCCAAGACCTTGTGCCAAGACACTAGTTTCTCTCATGAGACCTACCGATGCATCAAATAGCTATAGTGGGCTCCACCTGTCACATATTAAGTCCAATGCATTCTGATATGAAAAGGTTTAAACATTAAATAAGCATTCATATTAAAACAAGCATACAAAATGTAAATACTTCATCCATAAACCATGAATGGTATAAAAATAACACATCCATAGTCAAACATATCAAAAAACCTTAAATATAATATAGATTTTTTTTATCATAGCAAATGAACATCAAATAAGCATAAAATCCATCAATGGATGTTGACATAGGTGAAATCAAAACTTCTTTTAGAGAAATATCACATTATATTTTGAAATCATTTAAGAGTCATATATTTATAAAATAAGAAATTTTCTTTGAAAATATTATTATAAGATTGTAAGGGAAGCTTTTTCGATTTTATAATGGCAGAAAATAGCCACACCCGCCATATAAGTTAAAAAAACATTCTTACCTTAATTTTGTCGAAAAGGTTAAAAAGCACCTTGTTTGGAAAAAGACGGAAAGATTCCTTTATAAACCTCTTATAAAAAGTCAAACAAGGGTATAAATGACTTTAACCCATATTATTGTAAATAATAAAAATGTTTTGAAATAAATTTTGAAGAAACATGGATGTGGATGATAATGAAATCCCAGTAGATTATTACATATAAACAACCTCGGATAATGAAGAGATTGTGAAATAAACCCTTACCTTGTACTTTTCCTTGGTTGGGGGTAGGTTAGCTTCCTGTATAATTGTGAAATATTTTTTATTAAATTATACAAGAATCATATACAATAATATGATATCATAAATGATCTTTTAACATTTATTTGTTAATAATATCTTAGTATTATCATTGTTTCGGGTGTTAACTTACTCGTTTTCTTTTATATGTTTTGTTACATAAGTCATGTTTGTCATGGATAGGTTGTATCTTAAAAATATTCATAATGATATCAAGTACATAGATATTATTATTAATCATCAAATGAGAATTATACTTGAATGGATATGATGGAGAATGAATCTCATCGCATTCGTGGAGACGGTAGTCTGTACGTACGCACGAGCGACAATATCATTCTTTTGATATTAAAATAATATATAATTGGATGGTATATCATATATAAAGAATCATTATAATGTTATATTTATTATTTAATTGTATTACACATCATTAGTATACCCATCCAAATAATAATTTATTGAATAACAGTTACACCACGACGTAGAGACGGTAAGGCGTATGTACGCACGTATGGTGACATGTTATTCAAAGGATGGAGAGAATACTGAAATATGGTTGTAAAATGTTTATAATAACATCAAAGTATATATAATATAATCGATTTATTCTTTTATAATGTTAATAACAATTAAATAAGAAGTGGAAGAAGAAAGGAACTTGAAAAAGGGTGGTGAAATCATTACCTCTTCTTCAGGTTCTTCCTTTTGATTTGATCAAAAGGGATCCTTAAGATGGATTTCTAAATAAAGGAAGGCCTCTAGGATGAATTGAGGGAATTTTAGAGAGTATTTGGGCAGGGTTTGGCCAAACCAAAAGGCTTTGAATATGTGAATTAGTGAGAAGGGGGAATGCCCTTTTTTAAGTGGGGTGAGGGGAACCTTTGGAAAAACTAGAAATATTATTTTATAATAAATTCATATTCAGTTTCTAGTGGCTCCAAAGTAGATTATTTAAATGTTAAGGTGGGGATGGGTCAAAAACCACTCAGCCAATAGAATTTAGACAGGTTTGGGTCACTATATTAACCTTATCATTAAGTATTAACTCTTAGTTAATTAGTTTCATTGTTACAATGTCTCTTTGTATTTTTATATTATATGGTTAATACACCTACTATATACATCCAAGAGACCCCCAAGTGGTCCATTAATGATAAAAATATCATGATATAAGTCTCTTGGCCTATCCGTTGATTTTGGGGAATTTAATATCAATTAATAATATAATATTTGTTTTAAAAACTCTTTTATGTCAATTTTGACACGATTCAATAATTGCTTTTTGTAAAACTAATAACAGAATTATTAATTCGAAAAAGTTAATTAAATAATACCTAACATGTCATATTAATCAAGAAAATTAGTTTAATTCATAAAAAGTCTCAAATTATATTTATTTGGGTTTTTATAATATCAATTATTCTAATTTTTCATTAATTAGGTAATTATTGGTTCATCATTGTGTCATAAATAAATTATCTTAATTAATGTCTAACAATTATATATAAAATATAATTATGTATGAAATATGTTTATCTTTATAATGAATATTAATAGTTGAAAATCCAACATATGTAACCTTATGTAAAAATTGTTTTTCTAAAAGATATATGCTTATGTCATTTTTGTATTTATTTTAACTTAATTAATATAAAGTGTCATTATCACATACAAGTGGCTCCATGGGGTCCAAAAATCGACCCAGAGATACCCATGGTCAGACATTTATCAAACAATAAGGTTAGGAAACGTTTTAGGGTAATTAATTATTATAATAATATTTTTTAACCCTTATTTACCGGATTTACCTTTAACCATGGTAAATAAAATATTTACCGAAGTAATTATTCAAAATGTCTAAAAATAAAACATACCTATTTACAAAATTTGAACATCATGATTCCAAATATGGAATCCATTTTTCCAAATTCAAAACATAGAAGTGGCATAAATTAATTTAAAATTAATTCAAGATGTTAAAACAAAAAGCATGTTTTTAAGAGATAATAACTATCAAAAGATTGACACTTGTTTATGTGCGGTTTAATTGTGAAATTTTGTCCAATGACCAAAATTGTATTAAATGGTAAAAATATATTTTAAATATACTTTAAAACCACTCAAATTCATAATTAATCAATATAAATTATTTCGATTAAAAAAGTTGTTTTTAATTAAAATTTAGTAATTTTCACTATTCATCAAAATATAAATGTTATCCGAAAAGTTCCAAAATTTCACCCTAGGATAAATTTGATATTCTGAATCCAAAAATGAAGTCCATTTGAGAGATAAAATTTAAAAAAATTCAAAAAGTATGTATTAATATTCATAACGACTAGTTTGATTGGTTGTGCTGTGTTAGAACACGATGTTGCGTACAATACACGCTATCACATTATTCAAAGAGAAGCGTACCGTAGAAGCTTGGGGTATTACAGTGCGTTATCTCAAATTTGTAAGGAATTTGTTTGCCCTTCACCAGATTAATGAAGATGGGAGACACCTATTAAGGGAAAGAAGACTTCCAGGAAAAATTTGACACCCTAAGGAAATATATAATGAGTCCACTGGTATTAATGCCACCTGTTGATGTAAGACAACATATTCTCTATGTGAATGTTTTAGAGTGATCACTAGGTTCATTCCTGGCACAAAAGAATGATAATAGGATGATAAACGTCTTTATTATCTCAGACAAACTATGCTTGATGATGAAAATTCGTATTATAGTACTGAAATGTGCTATCAAGCATTAATATTTGAAGATAAAAAATTGAGGCATTACCTGCAACATCATGAGATCCAATTGGTGAATCACAATAACTCAGTCAAATTTATCCTTAGTTGTCATATGCTTACAAGGCATCTAGGATAGTTGGTTGTTATTTCGCCACATTTTGAAATCTAGTTTGTGCCTCAGAATGTAATAAAAGGCCATGATCTGGATTACTTCCTTGGTGATCATCCATCTGCAGAAGCTACGTCATTAAATACTAAAATTCATGATGAAGTGGTCTTCTCTGCCTAGGATAATTCCCAAACATGGGAAATGTACTTTTATGGTTCCAACATAAGTACAATAGGTAATAGAATGGAAAAACCTAAACTCAACAAAATTAGGTTAGGAATTTTCTTTATTTCCATAGAGAAGAAAGTGTTTCCTTATGCATTCTTGTTGAAATATGTTGGAACGAATAATGAGGCAGAATATCAATCTCTCATCATATGTTTGGAATTGTTTCTTCAGGTGTCAGGGAATAACATAAAAGTAAAAAATGATTCAGAATTAGTAATCAAGCAAATAAATTGGGAATATTCTATCAGAAAAGAAGAGTTAATCCCTTCATGTGATTATGTTTTAGGTTTAATGGATGAATTTCCCTCAGATCTAACATTTTATTATCTCTCGTGATCACAAAATGCCTAAGCTGATGCACTGGATAATGCATGTAAAGACTTGGATAAAACAAAATAGGGACGAGACAGTCATCGGCATAGACCATCGTCTTGTGGACTCACATTGGGTTCTAACTATAATTGTGGAAATTAATGAAATTATCCCTCTTCGTAACCCATATGGTCATACCACAAGATAGAGAAAAACCATAATATAATATCTTCAAAATGGAATACTTCTATCAGATAGGGATGAAAAAGAATAGATTCGATGATGAGCATCCAATAATACTCTTTATGATAGACCACACCACTAGAAGAACCATTATAAATGAGGCTTTGTTGGAATCCTTTTTTGATGTATAGATGGAGAGGAAACTACAGTTGCCAAAAAAGAAGTGCATTGCAGAGATTGTGGTGCCCATCAATCTGGGCACATACTCTCTGATCATATCTGAAGGCATGGTTAATTTTTCCCTTCAATGACATAGGATTTTAAAAATTTCACTATGAAATATCATCCCTTCCAATTGCATTCCAACAGCATTCATCAATCCCTGGAGTTTTTAAATAGTGATAAATACTCCTGGCCATTTTCTACTTGGGGAATAGATGTACTAGGACCTTATCCACCATCCATGACTAAGCAGTTCAAGTATATTTTTACCACTACTACCTTTTTCTTCAAATGGGTTGAGGAAATACCTATCAAAGAAGTCGGAGGCAAAAGAATTTTTATTTTTGTTAAAACTAATATCATCAAAAGATTTGGTGTTCCTCATACTATTTTGATGGACAATGGAACCAATTTTAGTTCTGCAGAGTTAAAAAATTTATATCAGGATCAGAATATCAAATACAACCATTCAACTCGCTATCATGTAGTGGACAATGTAAAGATAGATGCCTTCAATAAGACCCTCTAAAATCTACTCCAGAAGTTGGAGGATAATGATTAGAAATAATGGCACAATAAAATTTTGAATGCTTAATGGGATTATCAGAATACTACCTGTACTGCCACCTAGAAAACTCCTTATTCATTGGTACACCGAACAAAAGTAGTTTTTCCAATTGAAATGAAATTGACTTCACTCAAGGTTACAATCTGTGATCAATTTTCTACATAAGAGAGGTCTCTAAAATTGTTTAATAATCCGGAATGATTAGATGATAATTTATTGCATACATTTCATCATTTGGATGTATACCAGAACAAAATAGCACATGCTTTTAACAAGAATGATCACCTTTATTTATTTCTTCAAGGAGAATTGGTTTTGATCCTCAACACTACAATGATAACAAGAATGATACCACCAAAGCATTATCCAAAGTGGAAAGGACCTTATTCTCTACATAGGTTATTCTTGAAGGGAGAATTATCCTTTATCTAAATAGATTGAGAGATCATTACAACTCCAACCAATGCGAGATTCTTGAAGAAATACATTGTGAAATTACATAGACTCTTAGTCCTCGCTGAAAGACTAGTAACTTCACAGTCCCCAATTCTATACTACAAGAAGTAAAATTGAACATCACAGTATCCTAGTTTCAAGACATTAAACTGTGTAACAACCATAATTGTCCCTGCTGTAAGATGTTAAAACGCATAGCATATTTGTCCTTTTCCCATGATTTAATACTGCATGACACCATTTTTCCTTGTTCAATGGCATTAAACTATAAGACTAATGTCTTATATACTTGATGATATGAGCTACCATAATCATGAATAATGGACATCATTTATACTTTTTAGTGACACATTTGTATCTCTCTTCCCTATGTATAAATCAGATCTTCATTGCGACATTTTTTAAAGAATTACATGTGGATTGATTATCACTTATCTGAGAAATGTAGAGACGCCTAGATCTCTAATCTTGGGCCCACCCACAATCACAAAATTTTTCTTTACCTTTTTTTGTCGATCCTTTATATGAACTAGATATATACATAGTGATATTTTATGATACATGGTTTGATTTTCATACAATTTAGTGTCTTAAATTTAATCATTCATCTAGAATGTGTTAAAGGACCCCATCTCCCATGTCAAACTCGATTGGTGTGGGAAATGATTGTATAAAGAACTACATAAGTCATGATTCTCATCTATATGTGATACGTAGAGATTCCTAGATCACCAATCATGGGCCCTGTCATGATATATAAAAACCCCCCTTTATTCCTTATATAAAAAACAACCCTGCTTAGTGAATGTCTATTGAATAATTTAGGGCTTGATTTTTTCCCACAACAAGACGCGTAGTGAAACTTGTGTTTTATCCCTTAGTCCAACTACAATAAATCAGTCTTTTCACCTCGACTCCTATTCATCCATATCGCACGATGTTAAACTGGATGGAAATTTTAACACCCATATTCTTCACTTGTGTCACATTTTTTGTTATTGGTGAAACCCCTACCAATCCTTGTTTCTAACATAAAACATATGTGACATTGGCATAGTAATTGTGTAAAAGGATTATTTATATTAACAATTTTTCTCAATTTCTTATGGTGCAATTAAATACCTCAATACATGACATAAAACTACACAATATAATGACTTTGTTGGATGAGTTTAAACTACACATCACAATATTAAATCAAATGAAACAGTGAAATTCTCTAGTTTACAGAGGAGTCAGATCTTTATAAACGACATCAAACTCATGGCCAATATTTATTCAATAATTTCTTATGTCCACTGTGCATAACCCACTTAGATGCTTCACACACATAATCTTCAATATTATATAAATATTTATAATCATTATTATGGTATATGGTGACATATTTTCTAATTACTAATAACTCTTTTGACTCAATATACATCACATACCCTTAGGTGGGCTAGCATAAGTTGTCTACATAACTGGTATTTCAATCAAATGATGCCACTATTTGGCTATGAATCATATTCCCTAGTTGTCCTTACATAATACATCCCGCATAATTGGTTTGTCAAATGATGGTCATTTTATTATTGGTTATAATGTCTTTGTCCCCTTCAAACATTGATGAAAATATACAAGACTATGTATTTTAAAACAGTCATACAGGTATACTTGTTCCATTATCTTTCTATCGATCTGAAACTCTTCAAGTCCATGGTTTACACGTTTTCCTCTATATGTGTTCAATGACATAAGAAATGGACATTGAATCACTCAGCCACATAACATATACTATTTCCATTTATGGTACTAGTTGAATGACCAAAAACTATATACACCATAACTCCTATGTTTTGGAAATTCCTTTGTAAAAGTCATATTCCTCCCATTCATTGGAAATCATTGTTGGAAATACTATCTCCACATTCAGGTACCTCCCTCCATAAACAAAACACTGTGCATTGGAAAATCCGAATCTCCATAAATGTGCTTCTGCTTTTAGCAATAGAATGTCAACATTCTTAAGTGCTATTTTTCTTGACTATGTAGCACATTCCATTAGGTGTCCTTGATTAAGTTTCCTACATAATGGTTCTGTAAGTCAAAAGATGCCACTATTTTCTTATGAAGAATATGTCCCAGTTTTCCCTATATAATACAGCCCCATAACAGGTTTTTAAAAAAATGTTAACTTCGTTCAAGGAAGATACAACCCATAATTCTTTTAGCCCTTTTTCCATGTCATTCATTAGATGAAGAAATTACCAAATAATAGTTTAAAATTTTCCTTCAAAACCTAAATATGGTAGTATGTTTCCAAAAAAGTTATTATGAAATTGGAAGAGTTTCATGCCTTTAGTAAAAGCTAAAATACCTTAAAATATAACCAGGTGATGTCCAAACCGCATGACTTAAAACTAAACAATATAATGACTTCACTGCATGACATAAAACTACACAATTTTATATCAGAAATTACCATTTGGGATAAATATCAACCATTATTCATACAATAAATTTGTAAAGAATAGGTTGTCCTAATCAAAACATATATAAAAAAATTTATCACTTTTATTCTTAAGACCTTTTTCCCTAGAAAAACCACCCACTGTGGTATTGAGTCACCTAAATCTTATATTCCTTTTTCTATCAACTGTTGTAGATGCCTAGAAGTCCATAGTTACTAAAAGATTTTTTGAAGTGACAAAGCGAAGTCATATTCGGACACAGAGGCTCGGTCTTGAGGGCCCAATAGTGTTGCGTGGAATAAAGGGGTATGCGCGTCGAAAAGTAGTGCCGCGCTAAAAGTGTCTGGGATTCGCGAAGGGCCCCTGGTGCCGGTGAGAAATACTTCCGCGCCCATGCCCCGTGCGGTTAACATTTCACGCCGCTCTGGAAAGCAATTTTATTGTGACACCCTCAATTATGCTCCACCGGCTACCTATAAATAGATGGAGAACCCTTTTTTCGGGGTTGAGGAATTTGAACCCTCTCTCGTGTGCGAAATCAGACATCCGTGCACGTAGGATGAGCTTCAGATACTGATCCTTTTCACGCTACCTCGCCCCGGGATCCACCTTTGCACGCGATCCCACTGGCTTAAATAAAATTCCAAACCCTTCAGGGTTCCTCCCTTGCGTACAATTCCTTCTATTGCATGAAAAATGGCCCCTTGCGCACAATTCCTTCTGTTGTGCACAAAACGGTTCAATTTTTCACAATCCCTTTCAAGGGGTTAGGCCTTACCTTTGGGTTCTGCCTTTGCCACTCGCGCGGAATTCATATCCCTTGTGCATTATCCTACTAGTAACGTGCAAGCCCTCTGCCCTGATTACGCACTATCCTAGTGTTTTTTGTGCCAACCATTTCATTGCACACAACCCCTGGGACCTCTCACCTTGATCCTCCCCAGGTGCCTCCCTATGTAGGAACCCAATGTGCTCCTTCTAGATGCCCCGGGCACACACACATGGCATACACACCATGCGCTATTTTCTCATACGACCTTCCAGGTTCGTACGATGTAACCTCAAGGACACTTTGGTGGTTTTTCAAATTGTGTTTCTTTCCCTCATGATTCTTCACATAGGCATGCTAACGGCTACTGCTTCTTTGCATATCCATGCAAACGTGGAACCCTCAATGGTTTTCTCCGCGACCCCCCTTCACTAAGGACCTGCCGATACCTTAACTCTCACAAGGAGTAGAGGTTACCAATCATCTATACCCTAGGGGTGGGGATTAAACCCACCTCATCCGAGCTGCAAGACGTTAAATTTCCAAGCACCTCCTCCTCAACACATGAAGTTAAACTATGATCCGGCCCCGTGCCTTGCATGCAGTGTCCCCCTGGCTCAGACATTCTATATGCCGATCATCTCCCTGGTGATGGGATCACCCCCCCCCCCCACATGGGATGATATCCTCCTTCTTGGAGTGGCTTTTTTCCATGGGGAAGGGAAACCTCCATGGTGTAAGCCCATAGACCCTCTTGTGGATGGTCGCACCCATGCACCTCCGCACTTCCCCACTGCCAGGGCTAGCTGGGAGCATGATGGGAAGTGGGACTCCTCCTTTCTTCTGTCCCATATCCCTCTACCTATGCGCTTTTTTTCCCTCGAGCCTCTATCATGGAGTAGGTCCCGACACCATGGGCCGCCAAATGCATAATCCCCTCTTCGCTTCCCACTGACTCATCCTTCGCGATGTGAATTTCATGTTTTTGCCGCCTCTTGTTTCTCACAACGAGCATGACTCACGTAGGCTTAGAGTAATCATTGACTATGACACCAAACCCTGTCCAACATGACGTTAAATGTTTTTCCCTCATCCATCATGACATTGAACTGTAAACCCGAACTACGTGGACATTGATTCCCTACCATGAGGATACGTACGAAGCCTCAATGAGGTTCAATCCCACCACCCGGTCATTCTAACCTCTTCACGTTGTTTCACCATCCATGGTGGGCCACCTCATAGCATAAGCCCCCTCCATAAAACATTTTGGGCTGCCTGAGAGCGTAATCCTCATCCATCCACCATTGTGGGCCTCCTTAGAGCGTATGCCCCATCCATCGATCATTGTGGGCCACCTCAGAGTGTAGGCCCCATCCATCCACCACTATGGGACACCTCAAATCCTAAGCCCGATCCATCAATCATCGGGGGTTTCCTCAGAGTGTAATCCCCTTCCATCAGCCATTGTGGGCCGCCTCAGAGCGTAATCCCCATCCATCCATCATTGTGGCTGCCTTAGAGCATAAGCCCCATCCATCAATCATTGCGGGCTGCCTTATAGCGTAAGCCCCATCTATCAATCATTGTGGGTTGCCTCAGAGCGTAAGCCCCATCCATCCACCATTGTGGGCCGCCTCATAGCATAAGCCCCATCCATCCACCATTGTGGGCCTCCTCAGAGCCTATGCTCCATCCATCCACCATTGTGGGCCGCCTCAGAGAGTAAGCCCCATCCATCCACCATTGTGGGCGGCCTTAGAGCATAAACCCCATCCATCCACTATTATGGACTGCCTTAGAGTGTAATCCCCATCCATCCCGAACTACGGGGACTTTGATCTATGCTAAGGCATGGTACATAGGAAGCCTCCGCGTGGTTCAAGCCCCACCACCATGGGCCATCTTAGAGAGTATGCCCCATCCATATAAACCCCAGGTCCCTCTTCATGTCAGTTCTCCGACCCCATATCCTTGGGCCGTCTCAGAACGTAATCCCCAAATTCCTTGTCCCACATGAAATTAAATAGTATTTCATTGAAATACACAGACTTTTATTCCCAACCATGGGGATACGTAGGAATCCACCATGATGATCAATCCCAACACCCTTGTCTCATCCTGACCTCCCCCTCGAGCCCACATTCCTCAAGAAGTTCATGCCCAAACCCGAATGTTTTACTCCCTCTGGGTCCCGTACATGTGTTCATTATCATGGGTATCCCTTTCAGGTGTCCCACAGTATCAACCCAAACTATTATGACTTTCATCCATGTCAAGGTATGGTACGTAGGATGCCTCCACGAGGTTCCAACCCCTTCACTTCATTACCCATCCTGATTCTTACTCAGGCTGGAACATCCTAGTGGGATCATGCCGCCTCATTCCACTCCACACCATCTAGAAGGCCACCCATGTGTCGGTCACCAGTATTTTAATTCCCTCTAGGGGGTTCCTCAATCTGATCCACTCCCACTGTTCCGATCAGTCTGATCCATCTCTGCTAGATGTTAAACTCGCGGTATACCCTGCGCTAATCATGGGAAGCTAAGGAAAACCTCAGATACATGCCTATGGAATAAAATTCCCCACGTTTGATGTGGGATTCCTCGAGCTTCTGAGCCCTCGAGAAGCCCTATGATAAGGGATAGAAGATAGGCATGCCAATAACCCAGCCATAAGACACAACAACAATGCCTCACCGTGACCACTCCCCTAACCGAAGGTTTCTTCCTCGACCAGACACCTTGGTGCATATCAACGGAAGAAGCGTAATTAACTGGTGTCCATGAATATATGGAACAATGAAGAGTTTCACAAACCCGACTTAAACCTGTGAGGGAGACCTGGACTAGGTGACGAGTTCCAAGGAGGAGTCCACGGAAGGAGGTACCGACATCCCAGCATCCTGTTTCGATCAAGGAGCAGACATCCCTGAACAAGGAGTGAATGTTTACCGCCTTTGGAATGCGGGAATGCGGGGGGAAAAGCCGCGTGTCATCTGTGTGATGGAATCGCGGGCTCGCCCACCCCGGCGGAAAGCATTAGAAACAGAAAATGGTGAACCCAACGTGAATCACTTATCCTCAATATGGAAACTGGTATCATTTGGGGCTTTGGAAGATTAGCATGTCACCAGGTTCGGGAATCTAGCACTAGGAAAAGAAGCCCACCAGGGGTTGGGGCAGTCAGGACGTTGAGCACTCCATTCTGTGACGTTGTCAGCATAGATTCCTTTTACTGAACACGAAAGATAGAATGGCGCTGGGCTACTAGTTTTCGATTTCTTTTCCGATCAGGGTTAATGGGTTCATCTCCCTGCTTTCAGGGATCAGATTTCTGCATCCGGAGCTCGATCACCACCTACCCACCGGCATAGGGGCAGGGGCAACACTGACGAAGCCACCTCGTGCGGTTCCGCCTCTTGCACAGCTTCTTTGACCACCACGACTGTTGGGCACCCCTGCCCCCTCTCCCAATCAGAGATTATCTAGAAAAGGGTGATCAATGGCCTTGTGCTTAGATATGAGGAGGAGGGAATCATCCCCACGAGGCACATGGCCCATTTGGACCTTGAGGTTGTTGCACCTCACCATCAATGCTTCCCCCGAGGGCTGCGCAGGGAGCCATTGCTCCCCACCCCGACATTCAACCATTTTGAGATATTATCCATAGAATGCCTTGACCCCTCTCTCCCCTATAATGATGAGGTAGGGGATGTCTAGGTTGGCCCAATAGGAGACACACTTCAAGGGTTCACAACAAGGGCCCCTGCTAGGCCACGTCGATTCTGCCTCCCGAATCCCTGATCCGAGGAGCATGCAATCCATGTGCCCGCACCACCAGCTCCAAGCCATCTGACCCGACGCCATCGTCGAGCATGAGCGGAAGAGGATGATCGCCCTGGGGAATCAATGTTAGCAACCAATGTAGTCCCAGCCACCACTGACTCCTATCATCAAACCCCCTCACACGTTGAGAAGGGGTAGTTATATGCCCGATTCTGATAAAGGCCCAAACCACCCCAAGGGTAGGTTTGGTCGACTATCCCGGTCACCGGCACAGGCAATGGCCACTGCGGAAAAATTCCTGGTAGTGCCATCTAGTGTGAAGGCCTACTTCGTGCCACCGTTCGGGAAGGTGTGGGCCCTCCCTATTTCTAACCTCGGACCGGAGGCCTACTTGGCGCCATCCTTACCCTAGGTAAGGGGGTTCCCCTTGACAACAACACTCTAGGTGGGGCTCTCTCCAGCACTCACTACATTGGATAAAATGTCACTTCCCCTACCGCTGGCCGTGAGTATGGAGCCGTTGTATATCCAGTCATTCACCCACATGATGGTCCTCCTCGTGTTCCTTTTAGCATTTGCCTCGACGCTACCCTTACCCCGACCTTCAATCCTCTCTGCCCCAGTACCAGTGCGGCCAGATGACTCCGTGACGGAAATCAGCCCTTCCCTGAGAAGCCACCCAGGTGCATGAAGGTGGGACATCGTCACAATGAGAGAAATACTAGGGATGGCTGAAAAGAAGTTAGACCTGTTCGTTTCTCAGACTCCGAGGCGGAGTATGACTCGGTGATGGAGCCCTATCCTCAGTCCTCTGGGTCAAGGGCTGGGTTAGGGATACGGAAAACCAGCCTCATACTCCCCGAATGTGAGATCCACATGATCCATGCCTCCCTCTAAAGGTACATCCAGGAGGACAAGGACTTGGCATACCCCCAGGGATCGAACGTACAGTCTCCATTGGCCTCTCTGGAAGCACCTTCCAACTCGGCCAGAGACAACAGCGAGCTTTTTTGGCGGTCAATAGTGGAAGAGTCGTGACATAGCACACACCCGGAAAGCACTTACACAATGACAGTAGGCCAATTCACCGGTCCATCCTATCGTGATGTGACAGCCATGTCACTACAACCCTTGGAGGACGACCTAGGATTCGGCGGCCAATCGGCCTGCTCGCCATATTATCCATCAGCCAACCCACTCGTCCAGTGGCCTACCTCAGCTCTGCTGCCAGTTCCCCAACCACTCCCAGAGTGGGACCATCATGGTCCGGATCATGAACCTAAGTCATGAAGTTTCTGGACCATCCTCACAGCAGGCCACTTCCCCGAGAAGTTTTGTCCAGTCACAAGTTTGGATTTTGATACACCGGATTTCCTCGCCCTGGGAGAGTTTGAATGTTTCCACCAGAGCCTCCGGGTGACTCACTGTCATCTTTGACACCAGCAAGTGCCTTATACCAGGATCCAAGCACACCTCAAGGATATCGGCGAGCAATGTCGTCGGTTCAACCTGGCCATGCTCCCCGCGGTCTGGCACCCCGAGTAACTTGGCCTCCACAGGGCCCTCCAACAACAATGCGTTTATAGTTTTCATGTACTCCTCAATGTTTTAGTGGAGTCCAACCCCACATGCATGTTCATGGATGGGGGAAATATGATGCCCTTCTCTTCAGTGGGATTCACCGACAGCCTGACTCACTCGGCGACTCTGAGGACGTTCCCCTGAGGGCAGCGACTGTCCACATGGCCGATCTATCGGAAGAGGGGAATTGTCTGGAACTTCTTTATGGGGACATACCCCTTGAGGACATGCTGATGTCGGACCCATCAGGGAGGATTACTCGTCAGCTGAAGAACCTCCATGGTGACCCCACACTCACTGAGGCATTAATAATGAGTGAGAATATCATCAAGGGTAAAGAGAATGTTGGGGATATCAAGTTGTCCATACCATCTGCCTTAGTGAAGAAGGTAGAGGAAGATCCCGACAAGGCCACGTAGTGCCAACATCTTGCTGAGCAGAAGAGGTTGGTTGATGAGCTACTAGATGAACGAATTTAAGAGCAGCGACCCGACTACGGTGATCCTAGGATGGGGCAGGAACAACTACTCCTCAGCGAGATTCTCCCAGGAACCCTCGATCATGCCGTGTTCACTGACAGAGGAGAGGCCGATGCTCATTGAAAGAGGGTGTGATATGTTTCTCCAAACCCTCCTGAATGGTGTGACCACCCAAGAGACACTGCTCGGGTTCCTCCCTCCACCCTGAGGGTCGCTCCACCAGCCACTCCATGAGATTCTGAGCTTGTCTACCGAATTGAAGAGTCTGGAAATGTGCTTGTGGATAGGGAACCCTATCAGGACAGGAACCCTTGTTCAGAAGACCCGATGGTAGCACTCATCGATCGCTTAGAGGCTATGGAAACGCGGCAGGTGGCAATCCCACCAGACAGAAAGTTGTACCCAGCATGGGTGGATGATATGCCAGTACCTCCGGGATTTGGGAACCCCACTTTCACCCCCTTTAATGGGACTGGAGACTCGCCACAACACCTATCCCACTTCAAATAAAAGTGCAGACCTATGTTAGGGACTCCAGCACAGCAGGAGGCCACCAAGCTCCATTGCTTTGTTCAGACACTAGAGGGTCCAACGTTCGTCCGGTACAACCAGCTCCTTGTCGTATCCGTGACTAGTTGGGAGGACCTTCGCAGGAAATTCCTTTACTAGTTTAGTTCCAAAACCTGGAAGAAGAACATCACGACCTCTTCTTTGAAAGCAAAGGCCTGATGAGCGAGCCGCGGGCTTCATCGCCTGGTGGAAAGGGTCACATAATCACTTGACATGCCACTAGATCAGAAGAAATTACTGACAATGTGCGTAGGGAACATCAAGGAAGTACTGATTCCATCTATGATCCCTCAGAATTACCCTGAAGGATTCCGGGACTTCTCAGACAAGGCCCAGCACCTCGAAGAAGCCCTACAACAGGCCAGTCAGGCAGGCCTGCTACCTCTTATAATCCCAGCAAGGAGAGCTACTAGATCTGAGCCCACTGTAGTGGCCCAAATAGAGGACCCCAGGAAGCTAGAATTGATACCAATGGAGCCAGTTATGCATGCCTATTGGGATATTCCTCCTCAGGCATAGCTTCCATCCCAGCAGCGACTGCCTCAAAATTAGAAACTGCCTCCGCGTAATGCGTAGCCATCGCCTAGGAGAGATAATCATTTTCCGCCTCCTCGGCATGCTCCTCCGGCCCCCCGTCAAGGTTAGCCTCTTAGATCCCCCCTTCTAGATTGAAGGAATCATACCCACTCGTTTGATGAGGCTCGGGTCCTAAGTTACTTCCTCAGTGCCTTGGAGCATAGAATTGTGCAGCTTCCTGAGTGTCGGAAGCCAGAAGAGGCACATCTCACTGATCACCCCAACTACTGCCCTTATCACCGAATCCTGGGGCACACCATCAAGTGATGCTACGTGTTTAAGGATTGTCCCCAAGATAGTATTGACAACAATATAGTCTTCTTGTCCCTAGAACCGGCACAAGTGGAAGGTGGATTTGTGTGATTGGATGGCATAAGCGGCGAAGAATGTGAATGGCAGTAGGGTTCGAACTATGGGCCCCTGAAGTATAATGACTGGATGGCCCGCAAGGTGGTTGCACGCACCCAAGAAATCATCCATGCATGCCTGAATCAGCCAGAGCTCTCAGAAGCTGTGGTTACTACTTCAACATCGTCGTCTCAGCCAGCCTCTTCCCAGAAGAGCAAGCAGCAGCAGCGCAAGAAGAAACAACATGCCCTGCAATGCCATCATCTTCCCGCACTCTTGGAGAATTTATGCCCCCAAAATGGGGATCCCATCAAGACTCTTCCTGGTAATGTAAGACATCTCAAGTGACAGTACGGGGTACATTTCGGTTAACACCATAGATTTGGTAAATCTGTATTTGACTCCCGATGATGGGGAACACCAATTACAGCTTCCCAATGGCCCCAGCCATCGCCAATGTCATCGGAGCCGTGGTTACATTAATCCCCAGGGCACGATAGTTGGATCCTCCAGCCAGGCCATGCACGCCGCTGAGACCAGACTACAAGCCCAGTGCAGAGCTCTGCACACAGTTCCCCTTCATCCGGTGTCGATAGGTCCGCCTCCACCACCGTTTGTGTTACTGGATCAGGCAGAACCACATCGGTCTTGCCGAGACCAGCATCTCCCGGTCACCAGTCGACCCCATCCTTTCGGTCCTCACCCACAGCCACTCTCTAGGATTTGATTATTGAACAAAGATAAATTCCTAGAACCAGTCAGTCGTCGGTCCCACCGGTAGGTCCTGTTATGACTCCAATTGCATAGCGGCATTCTATAAGCAGAGGATCGTGTCTGGCCCAGAAGTATAATGTCCTGAAGCAACATGTTGGCATTACAGCAAGGCTCTATATCCTTCAGGCTCTTCGCCTGTCATCTAAAATATGTGAGGTGCTTTCCAAGGCCCTAAGGAGACCCTTCTAGTTAGAGACGGAGGTAGCAGCTGCAGAAGCCTTCCATGCCGAGGAAATTGAGAACGCAGAATCCCAGGCAGTTATCTCGTTCTCTCATGAAGTTGAAGACCCTCCTATACAGGGGAACATTCATACACTATACATCACTGGCCATCTCAATGGCATGGAAGTCTGCCGCTGTATTGTTGACATGGGTTCGGGGATTAACTTAATCCCGACTCAGACACTGTGGAAGCTGGGTTCGTCTGAGGACGATCTAACTCACTCCATCCTCAGAATCAGGGATATGAAAGGATCGAGAAGACCCCGGTCGGCATGATCCTTTTGATGACCCAGTTCGGTGGTCTAATTTCCACCACCGAGTTCATGGTTGTCTCCCAGTACACCACGTACAACGCATTGATGGGCAGGCCATAGCTCCCCCTGCATGCAGCGGTTTATTCGTCATATCACCAATGCCATAAATACTCCCTCAATGGCCAAGTAGGTGTGATCCAAGGAGATACATCTCATTTATCCTCTCGTGATGCCCGCTACTTGGATGCTGACTATTACAAGAGAAAGGATAAACATGTCCAGGCAAGTGGATTTGAGTCCGTCACCACTACGACTGACCCCTGCACAGGTCTGAATGAATCTTATGTATTCTAAATCCATTGGTTGGAAGCCACAACCCCTGAATTGGGGAAATGTTTTGACATTTTTGGGATATGAGGGAACCATCTGCCCAACTCCCGACAGCACCATAGGATCACTTCGTACTCCTACACCAACCAGGCTCGGGTGATCATAGAACCTCCTACCCTTGTACAGTATCGGGATGTCAGTCTCATGGAAACGGTAGTACGTTATACGTGTATATTTCACCAGGATGGAATTGACTGGCTCAGGCTGACGCCCAATTACTGTTTTTATGTTATCAAGTGTGGCCCTCTATGACGGAGACCGGATGGGATCAGGTTGACAACCTTCGTCGCTACGGTCTCGGTTGCATCAGAGTTCCCCAATGAAATAACCACTACGGCATGACTTGGTAGCAGCATCCAATCAAGTCCAAGTAGCTCAGAAGTAGGTTCCCCCAAAATAGTTCCTTCTATAAGTGGAGAAGAGGATCTAGAAGATGCCCCCTACTTTTGAGGAAGGCATCTCTAGCACGGTCGATGAACTGGTACAGGTGAACCTCAGTAGTGAGCCGGACCTGAGACCCACATTGGTCAGGGCCTCTAGGCCCCCCGAGGATCAGAAAAAGTACTTGGACATCCTCAAATAGCACCATGATGTGTTTTCCTAGAGTAACAATGAGATTCAAGGACTAGATCCTCAGGTGGGTCTACCACCTTGGTCTCCCAGCAAACCATCACGGGTTCAAGCAGTCTCCTAGAAACATGCACCATTATCATGGTGCCATGTTCAAGGATGATGTTGATAAGCTCATAAATTCCAACTTCATTAAGGAAGTCTAGTATCCCAACTGGCAAGCCAACATTGTGCCAGTCAGGAAGAAGAACAGACAAATCAGGGACTGTATTGACTTCCGCGACCTCAATCATCACTGTCTGATGGATGATTTTCCCCTCCTAGTGACAGAGTTATTGGATGATGCCAAGGCCGGGTTCCAATACCTCTCCTTCATGGATGGTTATTCCAGGTACAACCATATCTAGATGGCCCCCGAGGATGAATAGTCCACTACCTTCAAGGCACCCCAAGTTACTTTCTTTTATCGGGTTGCGACCTTCGGCCTAAAAATGCGAGTACCAGCTATTAGCGGTCCATGAATCGCATATTCAAGCTGATTTTGGGAACATTGGTGGAATGCTACGTGGATGATATGGAGGTCAAATCTCACCAACACTAGGACCATCTCAAGGCCCCTTAGAAAGTGTTTGGTTTCCTCTATTCCCGCAACTTGAAGATGAACCCGTTGAAGTGTGCTTTCGGGGTCAACTATGGCATTTTTTTTGGCTTTGCTGTCAGGTATCGCGACATTGAGTTAGAAACAGAAAAGATCAAGTCCATCATCTGGATGCATCCTCCGAGCAATATTCGGGAGCTTTAAGGTTTCCAAGGCCACTAAGCCTACAAACTCCGATTCATTGCGAATCTTGCTGGAAAGTGTAAGCCCCTTTCCCAGCTCATGAAAAAGGAACCACCTATGAATGGTATGATGAGTGTCAGACCAACCTCTTGGATATCAACAAGTATCTGCTCCAACCATCGGTCTTGATGCCACCTGTCTCTGAGAAGCTGCTTGTCCTTTACCTGACCACCTTGAAATGGTCCCTCGGTGCACTTCTCACCCAGAAGAATAATGAGGGAACAAAGAAAAATATCCACTACCTCATCCGCATGATCCTCGATATGAAAATCAGATATTCTCCTATCGAGAAGAGTTGCCTTCCACTCGTGATTCATGTACATAAATTGGGAACTACTTGCAGCATCATCATGTACATCTGGTCTCTTGGGTAGACCCACTAAATTAAATTCTGAACCGACCTATGTTAACTAGCCGAATAACGCGGTGGGCAATGATCCTCTAGTAGTTTGACATCAGGATTGTTCCTCAGAAGGCTATCAAAGGATAGGAGTTAGAAGACTTTCTAGCTTCCCTCCCGACCTCTGTGGATCAGCTGCTGGACCTAGGTTTCCTTGATGAGGCAATCCTATCAGTCGATCATGTCATCCCATGTTGGAAGATACACTTCGACGATGCCTCCCGGAGCCCCACCAATAGGAGACTCAATGATTTTAGGCTCAACAGAGTGGGCCTGGGTATCGTCTTCATCTCCCCGGAGCAAGCTGTTATTCCGTACTCATTCCTGTTGCTAGAGGGAAGCACAAAAAACGAGGTAGAGTATCAGGCTCTCAATACTGATCTCGAGCTGGACCATGAGATCGACGTACCCTATTTTCCTATAAAAGGGGATTCAGAGCTGGTCAACAATCAGGACAATGGAGACTATGTTGTCAGAACGCCAGAACTCGTGCCATTGTTGGAGTGCACCCTCATCTAATGGTCCAGTTCCCTTATCAACCAGAGGACATTCACGTACCTCAGTCACAGAAAGGTCAAGCAAATTCTTTGGTCAGCCTGGCCATGTCACTTGCAGAGCCCGAAAAGGAAAACCTGATTATCCACGTGGAACACCGAAGAGTCATTGATTATGTTACCAAGGAGGATGATCACATCCCACGGATAAACCATCTCATCGCCAGATTCCCTACGGCAGGAGACCCAGGTACTTTAGATGCGGTGATCAAAATGATTCCAGATTGGAAGACACCCTTGGTTGAATACCTCCAACACGATAATCTTCCGTCAGATAGGGCAGAGTGTGAGAGAATCTGACGCCACGTGCTACAGTTTAACCTTCAGAGCGGTCCCATCCTTGATCAGATCCTTTATAAATGTAGATTTGATGGTGTTCTACACCATTGCCTTCAAGGAGTCGAGATTCCATTGGTCATTCAAGAGGTTCGTGCTGGTACCTATGGCACCCATCAGGTTGGGTGAAACTTGTCTCACCAGATATAGAGGATTGGGTTTTTTGGGCCCTCCATGATCCATGAATACAACGTGTTCGCTAAGACGTGCCATGGATGCCATGTTCAAGCTAACATTGTGCATCGTCCACTGAAGCCTCTCCACGCTACCATGTATTCTTGGACCTTTGTAGTCTGGGGGTTGGATGTCGTAGGACCTTACCCTCTAGCAACGGCTCGCCAATTCTCGTACATTCTGACCGCTATGGATTTCTATTCCAAGTGGGTATAGGCAATTCCGCTCAAGGAAGTCAAATCCAGTTCTATCACCAACTTCGTGGGTTCCAATTTCATTTATCGATTTGGAGTACATCACACTATCCTCACTGATAACGACACCAACTTCTGAGTAGTTAAGCTAAAAAAGTATAAGCAAAGTACAATATTCGCTCAAACCATACCTCCCCCTATCATGCGCAAGCAAATGGACAGATCGAGGCATTTAACAAAACCCTCTCAAACATTCTGAAAGAGATGGCTAGTCAGAACAGGAAGAGTTGGCCAGAAAAGCTCCCCAACGCCCTCTGGGCTTATCGGACGACGACTCGTAACTCCACCCAGGTGACCCCGTATTCCGTGGTTTACGGAACTGAGGTATTCCTATCCATCGAGACTCATTTTCTCTCAATGCGCACAACGTTCTATGACTAGAAAGCAACAGATAGAGTTTCCAAAATCCGTCTAGCTGAATTGGATGCACTGGACGAGAATAGGCTTTGTGCTTTGCACAACCTGGAAAGGCATCAGAGCAGGATGGCTGGATCTTTCATCAGGAAGGTTCACCTCCGCTCTTCCATGTATGGTGACCTAGTACTATCCCTCAGGGTGCCAATGATCCCCGGTAGGAAAATAGCGAAGTTGGAGCCCAAATGGGAGGGACCTTTCATTGTCCATAAGGTTTATCCCAATGGTGCATACTCTCTGGTGACCATGGATGGTGAGCGTGTAAATCCTCCCACCAATGTCAATTCCTAAAATAATATTTTTCCAGAACTCTTGGACCGAAATTACCCTAAACTGTTGGGTCCTCCATGACCTCAAAACGCACTATGGTCCCACATGACCTTACGCTCCACACTCGTCCTGCATGACGTTAAACTACAAGCCGATCAGGACTCCCTGACCGAGGCCCAGCCTTGGGCCCTCTAACATCCCATCAAATATAAAGTATTTAAATAATATAATTTAGTTTAATAAAAATGAAATTTGTTAATTTATATTATTCTTTCAACATTATATTGTAAAATAATATAAATTAATTAAACTTTTATATACATTTTCTAACATGTTATTTTAGTAAATAAAACAAATCAAAATTATTAAACGAAATAATAACATTAATGTATTATTATAATGTTTCAGATTAAAATAACCTATATAAAAAATAATGATTTGGATGTAGAGGTAAAAATAATAATAACAATAATAATTTGTTTAAAAACAAATCTAATATTTTGTATTTATTAATTTATTTTATGATTTTATTTAAGTAAAATATATATATTATTTAAAGTTTCACTTATGATTATTATAAATTTAATTTATATTTATGAATTAATATTGTTACCTATATATAGTTAAATATGTATATATAATATGATATTTTTTTAAAATGATAAGAAAATGATATAATTTAGGACAAAAAAACGGAGAAATGAAATAAAATAAAATGAAAATAATTAAAATTGAAAACTAAAAATCAATTAGGGTTTTCGGGTTATAGGAAAACACGTGAGGCAACTAGGGTTGGAGAAAATTGAATCTAGATGATGTCGCTGTTCTTGGGTGGTGACCGTGATTCAGGGTCGACGTCGCGGTCTTCTTCACTGATGGTTCGTCTTTGACTTCGGGAGTTAATCACGATAGTTGAATCACAACGAGTCGGGGTTGATTCGTCTTCTGTTCTGAGGTCAAGGAAGAGTATGGCGATTAGAGCTTTCGAAGCATCAGGTCAGAAGTGCAGTTATGGTTCAAATTCACTTGATCTCTATCATGTTGGAGGGTTTGAACTTTTATTTGTGGAAAACAACCTGTGATTTGACTGAAACTGTAGGTAGGGTTCGTATTTTTAGTTTCAGTTTTTCCAAATCGATTTTCCAGTTTTGTTTACAGTGTCATGAATACTGATTTGCCCTGTTTAGTTTGGATTTCTGTATTCAAAAATCTTATTTGAATCATATGCAGTGTATTGATTCATTTTTTTATTACGGTTTACCTCAATCTTTCTGCATCTTCCTTCTACATGATGTCAGTATTTATAAGGGTGTTTATTTTCAATTCCAGCATTAATTTAATCTATTTTTTGTATTGTTTAGTCACTTGTAGTCCCCTTCATATCGATACATTGAATTTTAAGCAACAAGATAGTCTTGATTATTTAATTTCTATGTAATATATCCATCTATATATTCTGTCCAAGTCTATTCTTTCTCAGAAAGCCTTATATACATTTATTTTGGATCCTGTTATCTGCTACAATTGGATTCTTTCTTTTTCGAAGCATTGAATACCTCCTGTCACTGTAGTTTCATCATCAATTATATTTCTCTACATGCACATATTATCCACTCAACATCAATATAATTAATTCACATATAATTGTGAATATAATTTTTTTGAAAACCATGTATATAAATTTGTTCAACCTCTACGCACTGGAAAAAAAAAACGGGGTTTGGTGAGGAATTCACATGATTCAGGGAGAGTAAGAGAAATTCTATCCATTTTGCCATTTGATTATCATGTCTAGCATAATGAATTATTTTTTATAAGGATGGAATACACATCACATAATGTTATGGGACTATTTCCAATTATTTCCATTTTACAAAACTTTTATTACATAATTATATATATATATATATATATTTTATAAAAATAATTAGATTTCATTACCTCATATTTTAGAATGTTTCCAAATTGGTTTTTGTGATGCTTTGTTAGAAATTGTATACCTGAAATCAGTGTAAGGGATTTCTGAAATAAATTATTTTTCAACTTATTTTTCCTTCCTAAATTTATAATTGTGTAAGGGTTTTTTAATTTTCAAATATATTCATGGAAATTTCCTTTTATATTTTCATAAGGGAGATTATATAAATTATAATCATTTTCATGTTCTTGATTTATGTTTGTGAAATAAATATTATAAAAAAATTATATTTCTTAAAATTATAATTTGAAAAATTATATTAGGATTTTGATTAAAGAAACTCTTCATCATTATGATCATAAATTCTTATTTGGTAATTATGTTTATTTTTATTTGATATGTTGGGTTAAAATGTTCTTTGATTTCATTGTTGAACAACCTTTCTTTTATTAAGAACTTATGGTGATATTCTAATATAATTTGAAATGATAATTTATTTTAATCAAGTGTTTATATATGTAATTTTTAGATTATTTTCAATATACATGTATGAAATATTCTTCACACCTCATGATTTATTTCAATGTCATGTAAGAATTAATTTAATGGCTTGTGATATACCAACATGCATATATAGTTATATTTATCCGAATAAGTATAAACAAATTTGGAACAATTAAAGTATGGGTGTATATGTATTTAATCCACGATTAAATATAACTATATAATTAATTTTGCAAATGAATATTTTTCATTTATCGATGTTTTGCTCAATCATGTGTTTAATTTTTGATTAATGAGTGTTGTATGATCCATGTAAATACACATACATATATATAGATGGATGAAATGATGTTTATATTATCAATTTAACATGATGCGTTAAAAAGCGAACCTAACATATCATAACTTTTTATCAACATTATGGTATTAGCTTTTGCATATATACATGGCCATGCAGGCATAGTCCTAAAATTAATAAAGACATGAATATCATGGAAATTGTTGTAAATATTTTTTTTAAAATTTTATGCATGGAATTTTATTAATTATTATGGTTAAATTAAGAAAATTGAATTTCTCATATGAGCATCAATGGGGATCCGTGAAAGAAAGAATGAATGTATGTAATGTCCAGCTGATAAAAGTTATGGTAGTTACCAAAAATGAAAATGATGAAATGGAAATTATGTATATATACATATACATACATTCTTATATTTATATATATTTATACATGTGTGAATATGTATTTTAATACATTGACATATTAAAAAGTAAAAACTCTAGTGAAAAATACTATTATATATATAAATATGTAAAGAAAACATTAAACGTTTTCAAAAAATACCAGTGCATGTTCATTGTAAAAAAATAAGGTCATTGGGGAGTCAAACCATCGTTTTCTAAGTGGGTAGGCCCAAGACAGACTTCGACAAATTATGCTGTCTCAAAATGATGTTTTGTTTTCATGATGTTTGCTTAATATTTTCCAAAGCAAATCACTAGATTCGTTTAAAAGAGTTTTCAAAGTATAATTATTTTTCAATAGCATTACAATATTTTCTAAAGGTTGTTTTTCACATGTATTATCAAAATGATATTTTTAAAAGCAATTTAGTAAAGGTTTTCCAAACCCCTTACAAGGAATCATTTGTGCTCACCCTAATTTTTTTAAATGTTTTTTCCTAGGTATCTTAAGAGATTATCGTAGATATCATCACTTATGATGTTAGTGCGCGCAGAAGCATAGTGGAAAATTTTATTATTTTTGTTGAACTCTGATAATGTATGGTGTTTTCTAATTTTCCAAATCCTAGACTGGTAAAAGATCCTCATTTTGATAATGTGTTGTGTAATTGTTTAATCAATTATATAAAGAAAATTTTACATAGCATATTTTATGCCCCTAGCCCGGAAGAGCGGGCTCGGGGCATTACAATTGGTATCAGAGGAACAGTATAGACAACTTTGGAGAATAGATGTTGTCTCTTGAGTAAAAAAAATATACGCTTTAGAATTTTACATAGTTAGTTAAGTCCCCTTAGTGTTTCTTTAATTCTGAAAATAGTAATTCAGTATTTTCATATGTCCGATGAAATAATTGCGAGGGCACAATAAATTTAAGGGGTGAAGAATGTAACATCCCAGAAAATATAAAGTATTTAAATTATGTGATTTAGTTTAATAAAAATGAGATTTGTTACTTTATATTATTTTTTCATCATTATATTATAAAATAATATAAATTAATTAAACTTTTATATACATTTTCTAACATGTTGTGTTAGTAAATAAAACAAATCAAATTTATTAAAGGAAATATTAAAAGTATTATAATATTATGATGTTTTAATTTGAAATAACCTATATAACAAATAAATATTTGGATATAGAGTTAAAACAAATAATAATAATAATAATTTTTAAAAAAAAACATAATATTATGTATTTATTAATTTATTTTATGATTTTATTTAAGTAATATATATATATATATATATATAAATTAAATTTTCAGTTATGATTAATATAAATTTAATTTATATATATATATTAAAATTCTTATTTATATATAGTTAAATATGTATATATAATATGATATTTTTTTAAAATGATAAGAAAATGATATAATTTATGACAAAAAACAAATAGAGAAATGAAATATAAAATAAATGAAAATAAGAAAAATTGAAAATCGGAAATCAATTCAGGGTTTCGGGTTATAGGAAAACACGAGAGGCACTTAGGGTTAGAGAAAACTGAATCCATAGGATGTCATCGTTCTTTAGTGGTGTGCATGATTCAGGGATGATGTCGAGGTCTTCTTCGCTGATTGTTCGTCTTCGACTTCGGGAGTTAATCGCGGTAGTTGAATCAGACTAAGTCAAGGTTGATTCGTCTTCTGTTTTGAGGTTAAGGCTAAGTATGATGATTAGATGTTTCGAAGAATCAGGTTCTATGTGCGGTTAGGGTTCAGATTCACGTGATCTCTGTCATGTTGAAGGTTAGGATCACAGATTTGGGGAAAACGACCTCTAATTTTCCTGAAACCGCAGGTAGGGTTCATATTTTCAGTTTCTGTTTTTCCAAATGAAGTTTCCAGTTTTTATACAGTGTCATGAATACTGATTTGACCTGTTTAGTTTGGATTTATGTAATCAAAAATATTATATGAATCATATGATGTGTATCGATTCATTTTTTATTACCGTTTTCTTCAATCTATCTACATCTTCTTCTATCCGATGTAAGTATTTTTAAGGGTGTTTATTTTCAATGGCCACATTAATTTAATATGTTTTGTATATTTTTTAGTCACTTGCGGTCCCCTGCATATCGATACATTGAATTTTATGCTAGATGATAGTCTTTATTATTCGATTTGTATATAATATATCTATCTATATATTCTTTCCAAGTCTATGCTTGCTCGGTAAGCCTGTTATACATTTATTTTGGTTGTTGTTATCTGCTACAATTGGATTCTTTCTTTATCGATGCATTGACTCCCTCCTGTCATTGTTGTTTTATCATCAATTATATATCTCAACTTGAAAAATTTATTCGCTCAACATCAATCTAATTAATTCACATATAATTGTGAATATAAGTTTTTTGAAAACTTTGTATATAAAGCTATTCAACCTCTACGCACTGGAAAAAAGGGGTTTGACAAGGCATTCACAAGAGTCAGGGAGAGTTGGAGAAATTCTATCCTTTTTCCCATTTGATTATCAAGTCTAGAATAAATATTATTTTCTTATAATGATGGAATACACAGAAAATAAAGGTAAGGGACTATTTCCAATTATTTCCATTTTACAAAACCTTTATTATATAATTCTATATATGCAGTTTTATAAACATAATTAGATTTCAATCCCTCATTATATGAATGTTTCCAAAGAGGTTTTGGTGATGCTTTGTTGGGAATCGTATACCTGAAATTAGTGTATGGGATTTCTTAAAAAAAATTATTTGTCAACATATTTTTCGTTCATAAATTTATAATTGTGTAAGGGTTTATTATATTTCAAATATATTCTTGGAAATTTCTTTTTATATTTTCATAAGTGAGATTATATAGATTATAATCATTTTCATGTTCTTGATTAATGTTTGTAAAAGTAATTTGATAAAAAAATTATATTTCTTATAATTATAATTTGAAAAATTATATTAGGATTTTGATTAAAGAAATTCATCTGCCTTATGATCATAAATTCTTATTTGGTAATTATGTTTATTTTTGTTTGATATGTCAGGTTAAAATGTTATTTGATTTCTTTGTTGAAATTTTTTTTATTAAGAACATATGGTGATATTATAATCTAATTTGAAATGAGAATTTATTTTAAACAAGGGATTATATGCGTAATTCATAGTTTAATTTCAATATACATGTATGAAATATTCTTCACACCTCATTATTTATTTCAATTTCATTTAAGAATTAATTTTATGGCTTTTGATATACCAACATGCATATATAAGTATATTTATCTGACTAAGTATAACCAATTTTGGAACAATTAATGTATGATTGTATATGTATTTAATCCATGATTAAATATAACTTCATAATTAATTCTTCAAATCAATATTTTTCATTTATCTATATTTTGCTCAACCATGTGTTTAATTTTTGATTAACTACTGTTGTATGTTCCATTTAAATACACATACATATATATATAGATGGATGATATGTTGATTATATTGTAAATTTATCAACATACGTTAAAAAGCACACCTGGAATATCATAACTTTTTATCAACATTATGGTATTAGTTGTTGCATATATACCTAGCCATGCATGCTTAGTCCTAAAATTAAAAAAGACATGAATATCATGGAAATTATTTTAAATATTTCATTTAAAATTTTACGCATGGAAATTTATTAATTATTATGGTTAAATTAAGAAAATTGAATTGCACATTTGAGAATTAATGGGGATTCATGAAAGAAAGAATGATTGTATGCAAAGTCCAGTTGATAAAAGTTTTGGTAGTTACCAAAAATGAAAATTACTAAATGGAAATTATATATACATATATAAATTCTTATATTTTTCTATATGTATACATGTGTGAATGTGTATTTTAATATATTGACATATTAAAAAGTAAAAACTCTAGTAACAAATACTATTATATATATAAATATGTAAAGAAAACCTTAAACGCTTTCGAAAAATATCGGTGCTTGTTCATTGTAAAAATAGAAGGTAATTGGTGAGTGAACCCATCCTTCACTAATTGGGTAGGGCCAAGACAAGCTTCGACAAATTTAGTTGCCACAAATTGATTTTTTGTTTTTCTATAGGTTTCTTAATATTTTCAAAAGCAAATAACTGGATTCATTTAAAAGAGTTTTCAAAGTATAATTATTTTTCAAAACCATTACATTATTTTCTAAATTTTGTTTTTCAAATGTATTATCAAAATGATATTATAAAAAGAAATTTATCAATGGTTTTCAAAACCCCTTACTGGGCATATTTTGTGCTCACCCTACATTTTTTAAATGTATTTCACAGGTGTCATAGAAGATTATTGTTGATGTCATCGCTTATGAAGTTAGTGCGCGCGAAATCATAGTGGAAAATATTATTATTTTTGTTCAACTCTAATAATGTATGGTGTTTTGTAATTTTACAGAACCTAGACAGGTAAAAGATCCTCGTTTTGATAAAGTGATGTGTAATTGTTTAATCACTATTATAACGAAAATTATACACAACATTTTTTTAAGCACCGAGTCCGGAAGAGCAGTCTTGTGGAGTTACAATTGGTATCATAGGATTGATCTAGACAAATTTGGAGATTAGATGACGTTTCTTGAGTAAAAAAATATACGCTTTCGAAATTTACATAGTTAGTTAAGTCCCTTAGTGTTTCTTTAATTATGAATATAGTAATTCAATATTTTCGTATGTCTGATGAAAGAAGTACAGGGGTGAAATTACTTTAAGGGGGGAAGAATGTAAAATCCTATAAAATATCATGTATTTAAATTATGTGATTTAGTTTAATAAAAATGAAATTTCTTACTTTATATTATTTTTTCATCATTATATTATAAAATAATATAAATTAATTAAACTTTTATATACATTTTCTATCATGTTGTTCTAGTAAATAAAAAAAATTAAAATTATTAAAGGAAATAATAAAAGTAATATATTATTATAATGTTTTAAATTAAAATAACCTATATAAAAAATAAAGATTTGAATGTAGAGGTAAAAAGAAGAAGAATAATAAAAATTTGTTTAAAAAAATTAATATTGTGTATTTATTAATTTATTTTATGATTTTATTTAAGTAAAAAATATATATTAATTAATGTTTCACTTATGATTAATGTAAATTTAATTTATATTTTTGAATTAAAATTGTTATTTATATATAGTTAAATATGTATATAAAATAAGATATTTTTTTAAAATGATAAGAAAATGATATTATTTATAACAAAAAAACGGAGAAATGAAATATAAAAAAATGAAAATAAGAAAAATTGAAAATCAGAAATCAATTAGGGGTTTCGGGTTATAGGAAAACACGAGAGGGACATAGTGTTGGAGAAAACGGAATCCAGAGGATGTCGCCATTCTTGAGTGGTGAGCGTGATTCAAGGCCGACGTCGTGGACTTATTCGCTGATGGTTCGTCATCGACTTTGGGAGTTAATTGCGGTAGTTGAATCAGACCGAGTTAGGGTTGATTCGTCTTCTGTTTTGAGGTCAAGGCTGAGTGTAAAGATTAGAGGTTTCGAAGCATCTGGTTCAAAGTGCGGTTAGGGTTCAGATTCACTTGATCTCTATCATGTTGAATGTTGCGAACTTGGATTTGGGGAAAATGACCTATGATTTTCCTGAAACTACAGGTTGGGTTCGTATTTTCATTTTTGGTTTTACCAAATCGAGTTTCCATTTTTGTTTACAGTGTCACAGATACTAATTTTTCCTATTTAGTTTAGATTTATGTATTCAAAAATGTTTTCTGAATCATATGCAGTGTATCGATTCATTTTTTTAGTACAAATTTCTTCAATATGTCTACATCTTCTTTCTATCTGATGTTAGTATATGTAAGGGTGTTTATTTTCAATGCCCACATTAATTTATTCTATTTTTTTTATTGTTTAGTCACTTGTGGTCCCCTGCATATCGATACATTTAATTTTAAGCTACACGATTTCCTTGATTATTTGATTAGTATATAATATATCCATCTATATATTCTTTCCAAGTCTATGCTTGCTCGCAAATCCTGTTATACATTTATTTTGGTTGTTGTTATCTGCTTCAATTGGATTCTTTCTTTATCGATGCATTGAATACCTCTTTTCACTATTGTTTCATCATCAATTATATATCTCAACTTTCATAGCTTATCCTCTCAACATCAATGTAATTAATTCACATATTATGAATATTCCTTTTGAAAACCATGCATATAAATCTATTCAACCACTACGCACAACAAAAAAATGGGGTTTGGCGAGGCATTCACATGAGACAGGGAGAGAAGAACAAATTCTTTCCTTTTTCCCATTTGATTATCAAGTCTCTCATAAAGATGTTTTTCTTATGAGGATGGAATACACAACAAATAATTGTAAGGGACTATTTCCAATTATTTCCATTTTACAAAACATTTATTATATAATTCTATATATGTAGTCTTATAAACTTAATTATATTTCAAAACCTCATCTATTGAAAGATTCTAAAGAATTTTTGTGATGATTTGTTAGAAATTGTATACAAGAAATCAGTGTAAGGGATTTCTTAAAAAAATTATTTGTCAAAATTATTTTTCCTTCCTAAATTAATAATTGTGTAAGGGTTTATTATTTTTCAAATATATTCTGGTAAATTTCCTTTTATATTTTCATAAGGGAGATTATATAGATTATAATCATTTTCATGTTCTTGATTTATGTTTGTGAATGTAATTTTATAAAAAAATATATATTTTATATAATTACAATTTGAAAATTTATATTAGGATTTTGATTAAAAAAATTCTTCTGCCTTATGATCATAAATTCTTATTTGTTAATTATGTTTATTTTTATTTGATATGTCAGGTTAAAATGTTATTTGATATCTTTGTTGACAAACAATTTTTATTAAGAACTAATGGTGATATTCTAATATAATTTGAAATGAAAATTTATTTTAAACAAGTGTTTATATATGTAGTTATTAGTTTATTTTCAATATACATGGATGAAATATTCTTCACACCTCATGACTTATTTCAATGTCATATAAGAATTATTTATATGGGTTGTGATATACCAAAATGCATATATAAGTATATTTATCTGAATAAGTATATAGAATTTTGGAACAATTAATGTATGAGTGTATATGTATTATTCCACTATTAAATATAACTTCATTATTAATTCTGCAAATGAATATTTCTCATTTATTGATATTTTGCTGAACCATGTGTTTAATTTTTGATTAACGAGTGTTGTATGTTCCATGTAAATACACATACATATCTATATGGATGAAATGTTTATTAAATATTCCATTTATAATCATGCGTTAAAAAGCACAACTGATGAATCATAACTTTTTATCAACATTATGGTATTAGATGTTGCATATATACATGGCCATGCTGGCTTAGACCTAAAATTAATAAAGTCATGAATATCATGGAAATTGTTTTAAATATTTCCTTTAAACTTTTATGCATGGAAATTTATTAATTATTGTGGTTAAATTAAGAAAATTTAATTTCTCATATGAGCAACAATGGGTATTCGTGAAAGAAAGAATGATTGTATGCAAAGTCTAGTTGATAAAAGTTTTGGTAGTTACCAAACTTGAAAATGATAAAATGGAAATTATATATATATATATATATATTCTTATATTTATATATATATATACAAGTGTGAATGTGTATTTTAATACATTGACATAATAAAAAGTAAAAACTCCAGTGACAAATAATATTATATATATAAATATGTAAAGAAAACTTTAAAAGTTTTAGAAAAATACAGGTGCTTGTTTGTTGTAAAAATAGAAGGTCATTGGGGAGTGAACCCATCCTTCACTAAGTGGGTAGGCCCAAGATAGCCTTCGAATAATTATGTTGCCTCAAAATGATGTTTTATTTTCATGAAGTTTTCTTAATATTTTCCAATGAAAATCACTGGATTTGATTAAATGAGTTTTCAAAGTATAATTATTTTTCTAAATCATTACATTATTTTGTAAAGGTTGTTTTTTAAAATGTATTATAAAAATTATATTTTTAAAAGAAAATTATCAAATGTTTTCAAAACCCCTTACTGGGCATCTTTTTTGATCACCCTACATTTTTTAAATGTTTTACATAGGTATCTTAGGAGATTATCGTAGATGTCCTCGCTTATGATGTTAGTGTGCATGGAAGCAGAGTAGAAAATTATATTATTTTTTTTAATTCTGATAATGTATGGTGTTTTCTAATTTTTCCGAACCTAGACCGGTAAAAGATCCTCGTTTTGTTAAAGTGTTGTGTAATTGTTTAATCACTATTATAAAGAACATTTTACACAGAATTTTTTAAGCACCGAGTCCGAAAGAGCGGGATTGTGGCATTACAGGACCCCGGCCCAGGCTCTATCATGTGGGATTGAATGGTGTTGTGTGGGATTATGTCTTCATTCATGTTGGGTTACTCCTCGTAGCATACACATTCCCAGATGAAATTCCATTCATCATCCTACATGACATTAAACTGTTCTTCTAGAACTACGTGAGGGTTGATTCCAATATTTCTGGGATACATAGGACTTCTAGAACACCTAGGTTTCAGGTCCAGCCCTATCTCTTAAGATATCTCCTGATCTCTCAGTCACCTCGGCCTCTTGGCCTGTCCCTCTCCATGAGGGGGATATATAGGTGTGGTATAGGGTTTTTGGCGCCATGCCCCCTTCTCCCAGGAATCCTCTATCATTTTTCCTCTCTCAAACTAAGACCGTTGACCCTTTTCAATGGTCTTATAATGTGTTCAGAGTAATCTGGTCTAGGACATGGAGTGTCAGATTCATCTTAGGCTTGTTTTGTCCACTTGTCAAGCTTTGTACTCCCCTTCATTCGGGCCCCCATTATCATTCACACCCAAAGGGACCACCATGAATGTCCTGGATACAATGAATAAGGGTTGTCCTATCGTTATGGGCCAACACCCTTGAGGGTTTCAGACAACAAATTGATACAAGTGCCATTTTGCGAACATGGTCAATGGTTGACGCTCATTTTTTTGTCCCCATTTCAGGCGAACACGATAGTATGTTATGTTGCGAGCATGGTTAGTAGTAATCCTCTGTCATCATGCCGACTCCTTCAAGCCCTGAATTTTGGTTTCATGATTCTAATTATGTTCCACCCCATCATTTCAAGGTGTAATCTCAACACTCCTTGCACTAACCCTTAGTGCACTTCTACACGTCAGGCAGACAAAGCTGGGTTACGACGTCTCTCGAGGCTCCCACAGTCCGAGTGCTATGATAATGGGCTTGTGTCTTATCTATGAACCATGCACAGATTGACCCTCATCCCCACGAGAAATGAGGGGTCACCATGACATTGAATTTCGGGCCCAGCTCAGGTGGAGGCTAGTGTCTCCTACCCCTTGATCTTTAAACCCTCACCATCCCCTTAGCTCAAGGCTCCTCTCCCGGAATCGCGCACGGTGATGGTATGGGATTATGACCTCATCCACGTTGGGTATGATTTATCGCATCAAGTGAATTCCACCAGGTCTAATCCATATGACCTTAAACTATGCTTGTTGGTCCTACCACATGACCGTAAACTGTGATGATATCATCCAGACCACACGATGAAAAACGGAACTGCATTGTGATGACCGCTCCATAGACGAAATCATGTTCGGTATTGTTCATTTACCATACCATTTGTCAACGCCAGTATATGTCTTGATTATTGTGGTGATGCCAGGAATTTTCACCCTACGTCTATCGCTTCACAAATAATAATCCCATTCACCTTCAAGGAAAAACAAGATACATCAAATTCCACTTTTTTTGGTGCGAGGGATGGACCTGAACGCCCCTTTAATCCTTTTCACGGGTACCTTACTGTGCCATGCCACCATCCAATAACTAAGTACAGCTTGATTCCCATCCTTATGGGATATGTAGGAGCACCCGAGAACTTCCCCACGGGCCCATCCTAACGTTCGTGGTATGTCCCTTGACCGGAACACATCCCCAGGGAACACATGGTATTAAGGGATTATGTCCTCATTCACGTCGGGTTTCATAATCACCTAGTCATGTTCTTCCCTACTTCCTTTATAACATCCCGCCTCTTTATCACATAATCTTTCATTACATTTTACAAAACCGAGGATCTTTAAGGTTTAGTGTCTTGGAAACCAGGAACAAAATACATGAAAACAACTTAAAGCATTCTTCTTAAACACTTGAAAGGCTTATCCTTAATTTCATCCTAGGTTCATTACTGCATCTAATAACCTGGGGACATACATCAAAATAAAGGGTGAGCAGAAGGCCCAGTAAGGGAAACAAGAGGAACATTTTACATGTGAACTTGATATACTTCAATAAGGACATGGAAAGAACTTTAAGGCATGAGAAATAAATCATGATGCATTTCATAATAAAAAAAACATTTTTCATAACTTGAAGATGTGGCTACATCATTTAACATAGACAATCATGAACATATCACCAAGGTCCATCCCCAAGGTTTCATTTGAAAATTACCAATGTTATTCACCAAGGTATCATGAAAATTGTAATCTCTAGTGGTTACATCATTACCCAATGAATTGGAGCGCTATCAGGGCGCACCCTTAAAGTTGCCTTTATTATCATGTGAGCCACATATATCATCATCAAACATTTCATAAATAACCCATATAGCATAAAATAAATGGGTTTCATTTCATAATCACAACTTTTTAAAAACTGCTTTAAAGACATGATCTTTACATCACTTTAAAACCCACAGAAAAGGAGGGTAGGTCTCATGTATGTAAATACCAGAATTTAAAATAGAACATTTTGGTATATATGTGAATACCCCTATAGAAATAAGAGCTTTGAGTATTCACTTTATAACATAAAATAATTTTTAGAAAGGAGAGAGAGGCACTTTGAGACGAAAATTCTGCAGCATAATGGCTATGTTACAAGGTTTTAGAAAACATTTAGAAGAGAGGGGACATGGGTCAAACATTCATAAATGACCCATAAGATATTAGGGAAAAAAATAATAAGGATATATGGACATGGTAATGAAGTTTGAAGGTCATACCATTTGAAATTAAAAACATGGAAGGAAGACAAAAATAAGATTTCTCTTGTGAGAATTCAGCAGCCTAACAGCGTCACTTAAACTTCAACAAAATTGAATTGCCAAGGTCAAATAGGGTCTCTAATAATATGAACATAAGATTCCAGTATGATAGATATAGAGATCATACCCCATCATAATATAAAGTAACTTGAAAGAATGGACATGAAAGTAGAACTTCAAAACGGGAAGGGTGAAGAACCACTTAAACAATTCGGCAGCTTAACGGCGTCACTTAAACTTCAACAAAATTGAATTGACAAGGTCAAATAGGGTCTCTCATCATATGAACATAGAAGTCCAGTACAATAGATGTAGAGATCATACCCCCAACATAATATAATGTATCTTGAAAGAATGGACATGAAAGTAGAACTTCAAAACGAGAAGGGTGAAGAACCACTTAAAAATTCGTCAGCCTAACGGCGCCACTTAAAACGTCAAAATAATGAATTGAAGAGATAAAATGGGGTCTCTCATCATATGATCATAAAAGACCAGTATGATAAATTTAGAGATCATACACCAACATAATGAAAAGGAACATGAAAGACTTGAATGAAAATAGAACTTGAAAATGAGGAAGGTGAAAGAATCCCTTAAAAATTCGGCAGCATAACGGCGCCACTTAAACATTCTTCAAACGAATTGATGAGAGCAAGGGGGTCTCTCGTCATATGAACATGAAATGGGCAGTAGGATTAATATAAAATAACATCCTCCATCATAATAATATTGAGCATAAAAGAAATGACATAAAAGAGATTACTTGAAAAGAAAGAGAGAGGTCGGATCCCTTACCATAAAATGTAACTCTTAAACCTCAAAGGTTGGGACCTTGAGGGCTTGGGGGCACCTTGGGAGGGCTCCTTGGGAGGTAATGATACCAGAACTTCGTTGAGGAAGAGTGGGGAGTCTAATTGATGAGAGGAGGGCTTGGTATTTATAGGGAAAGTGAGGGGACAAGGCATTAATGACCAAGGGACACCTCACATGTGCTTTTCTCAAACCCATGTGCTCTCCCTTGGCATTTATCATGGATTTAGGCCACATGGGGCCCCCAAAACAATAATTCATCACCCTTGGCCGGCCAACCCTTAAAAAAAACTTATGACATCATCATGACACAGTTATGATGTCATTAAACATACTGAAACCCTAAAACTGTATTTTTTACTATTCACCGAAAATTCAATTTTCTCAGAATAATCCCAAAATTTCACCTTAACCAAATATCAAAGCTCTGATTTCAAAAATGAAATCCATTTTATAAAAATAATTTTCTAAATATTTTTAATTTAATTTTTAACTAAAAACACTATTCATCGAAAATTGATTTTTTTCAGAAAAATCCCCAAAAATTACCATAACATAATATCGATGCTCTGAGTTCGAAAATAAAGTCCTTTTTATAAAAATAATTTTCTAATTATTTTTATTTAAATTTTTAATTAAAAAACACTATTCACCCGAAAAAACTAATACTTGAATAATAATTTATGAAACCGTTATTTAACCATTTTATTGAATCACATTACTTAATCAAGGTGCCTAGATTATTTTAAAACTTTATTTAAGTGAGATTACTAATCCATTTGGTCATATTACTAATCCTAATCATAAAATCACTATTCATAATTTACTATTCATCAAAAATCATGTTGATCTTATTAGACTCTAAATTTCGCACTGAACATAATAGTAGAAGACCATTTTTTGAGAATCATTACACATTTTAAATTATTTAAGGTTTACACAAACATTTTTTTAAAATATCCTTTTGAAAATTCATCAAAAATATGCATACTATTTTTATCCAGTCATTTGAAAATTCATAAACTTCATCATAAGAAGAAATCCCAATTTTTATTTAAAACAAGGATTACACAAGGCAATTACGGTCTCGTTACATAGCCCCTTATAATACCAGCATAGGACCTAAGAGTAAGGTGTGCTAGGGTGATAGAATCTTGGGGCGGCTCGGTCAACATTGCCCGAGTAGTAATTTCTATCAGTTTGAACTTCTCGCGAAGGAGATTTCGTTCTAGCTTCACATGATGAAGTTCGGCTTGGGTTTGGTCCAGAGCAAAGGCCAATGGTGCTACCTCCTTCCCAAGCTCTGTTAGATGGGCTTCGATCGGTCCAGGACTACTAGGTGAGGCCATCAAATCTTCTTTCTATAATAATTAACCAAGATTACTTATATTTAGAGACAATAATCAAAACATTTTGTTCACGGCGGTCATATTGACCGATGGTCATATAACACTCAAAAACTAATGGTATTATTTTAATTATAATCATGTTTATCAAAAAAAACATTTTTGTTGCGTATAAAAATAAAATAAAATAACACATGAAATCAGGAAACAAGATTTATTCAAAAATTTCGGGCTGTTACAATCTTCCCCCCTTAAGAAATTGCTTCCTCGCAATTTTTTTTTAAAATTGGGTTTTGAAATATCATTGAAAGTCCCACATCGGAAAAAGAGTCAGTAACACCATTACTTTAAAAGAAATAAAAGGAAGTACAAAGGCCACCCGAGTTAACTCATACTAGGATTCCATGTAGGAAACATGGACATGGAGGAGAAAACAAAGGGTAACGTTCTAAAGGAGAGTGATAGAAAACATGATTAGGAGGAATTTAACCACCAGAAAATTCCAAAATTATGATGTGTGTAAGCGGTCTTTGATTACCCAGTAGGAAACGTAAACCAACAACGTTTTTGTTTTATGTTCCTTTTCATAACTTTGAGGAATTCATTTACAACATAGATAAAAAACATAAGGAAATATATCTACCTTCATGTAGAGTTTCATACTTTAATAAGTTTCTACAAAAACTAATCTTTTCTCCAAACGATGAGCATTCAAAACTACTTGGTCTCATCAAAACACAAGAATCATCTTCTAGAGAATCACATAATCCACAAAAGATCAACTATCTATTTCTTCTATCTTTAAACATTATCCCAAAATTAGAAAAGGTAAGGTAAAACAACTCTTCAAAAAGAATACCATAGGAATGGAAACTACTTTTAAATCTTCAAAGTTCCATGGTAATACCCAAGGATCATCATAGACCATTCCATAAATAACAGTCCTTAAAATTCCTCAAAGTAAACCAAACTAAGATTGAAACCCAAATACAAGAAGGACTTGATAACATAGTCTTCCAAAATAAACTTCATTTTTCATCTCCAAACAACATCAAACACTCCTAACATCTTATAACAAAAGTAGCTAACCTAAACATATTTTACCCATGATAGGTTAATCATTCCCGTAAGTAACCTAAATTACTATAAGTCCACCTTAAATTCATTGATTCTTCAAAATATAATTCAACCTTACTCCTCAATGAAAATACCGTAGTAATCTATCATATATGGTCCTCAAAATAGTGAACGTCTTCCGAAATAATAATCATCTTTTAATCCCCTAATCATCTCTATCGTAATAATACGGCAATCGTAGCATTTCCTATCACATTGGTTGTTGGGACATGTTCTTCCATTTCCAGCCATTAACTATGAAAAGAAGCTATAGTTAGGGGCTTAAATACTTAGCCAATAATCATGAAAAGAAACTTAAAGCATCTAAGGATACCATTTAGAAGTAAAGTATACCCTAACTTGTGATCCCCTAAGTTCCCTTCTTGGTTATCCATGATCATATATTCTTATGTGAACCATTATTTTATTTTATCTTTGTTCCTTTAACAATGGTTCATACTAAGCTTATGAATTTACTAAAGCATATCCCCCGGGAGTGTCGTAACCAAGAGTGCAGCAAGGCCCGTTGTCGTGTACCAGTTCCCGTTCGATTCTAGCTCAAAGTGGTGTTTTCGGGTTTTACCCCTATGTACATCTGTGCCAGAGCCACCTCTACCTGCTCGTATCCAGACATGGATGTATTTGCTTGGAAACCCCTTACTCAATACTCACCAAAATACCAGGAAGACTTCCTATATGTAAACTCATCTATAGGGTTTTTCCTAATGTTTTTATATCCTAATTTCCACGAATAACAAAACCATCCTTTGATACCAACTTTAACATCCCACCTCTTTATCACATAATCTTTCATTGCATTTTACAAAACTGAGGATCTTTAAGGTTTAGTGTCTTGGAAACCAGGAACAAAATACATGAAAACAACATAAAGCATTCTTCTTAAACACTTGAAAGGATTCTCCTTAAGTTCATCCTAGGTTCATTACTGCCTCTCATAACCTGGGGACATACATCAAAAGAAAGGGTGAGCAGAAGGCCCAGTAAGGGAAACAAGAGGAACATTTTACATGTGAACTTGATATACTTCAATAAGGACATGAAAAGAACTTTAAGGCATGAGAAATAAATCATGATGCATTTCATAATAAAAAAAACATTTTTCATAACTTGAAGATGTGGCTACATCATTTAACATAGACAGTCATGAACATATCACCAAGGTCCATCCCCAAGGTGTCATTTGAAAATTACCAAGGTTATTCACCAAGGTATCGTGAAAATTTTAATCTCTAGTGGTTTCATCATTACCCAATGCATTGGAGCGCTATCAGGGAACACCCTTAAATTTGCCATTATTATCATGTGAGGCACATATATCATCATCAAACATTTCATAAATAACCCATATAGCAAAAAATAAATGGGTTTCATTTCATAATCACAACTTTTTAAAAACTGCTTCAAAGACATGATCTTTACATCACTTTAAAACCCACAGAAAAGGAGGGTAGGTATCATGTATGTAAATCCCAGAATTTAAAATAGAACATTTTGGTATATATGTGAATACCCCTGTAGAAATAAGAGCTTTGAGTATTCACTTTATAACATAAAATAATTTTTAGAAAAGAGAGAGAGGCACTTTGAGACGAAAATTCTGCAGCATAACGGCTATGTTACAAGGTTTTAGAAAACATTTAGAAGAGAGGGGACATGGGTAAAACATTCATAAATGACCCATAAGATAGTAGGGAAAAAAATAATAAGGATATATGGACATGGTAATGAATTTTGAAGGACATACCATTTGAAATGAAAAACATGGAAGGAAGACAAAAATAAGATTTCTCTTGTGAGAATTCAGCAGCCTAACGGCGTCACTTAAACTTCAACAAAATTGAATTGCCAAGGTCAAATAGGGTCTCTAATCATATGAACATAAGAGTCCAGTATGATAGATATAGAGATCATACCCCATCATAATAGAAAGTAACTTGAAAGAATGGACATGAAAGTAGAACTTCAAAACGGGAAGGGTGAAGAACCACTTAAAAAATTCGGCAGCTTAACGTCGTCACTTAAACATCAACAAAATTGCATTGACAAGGTCAAATAGGGTCTCTCATCATATGAACATAAGAGTCCAGTACGATAGATGTAGAGACCATACCCCAACATAATATAAAGTATCTTTAAGGAATGGACATGAAAGTAGAACTTCAAAACGAGAAGGGTGAAGAACCACTTAAAAATTCGGCAGCCTAACGGCGCCACTTAAAACTTCAAAATACTGAATTGAAGAGATAAAATAGGGTCTCTCATCATATGATCATAAAAGACCAGTATGATAAATTTAGAGATCATACCCCAACATAATAAAAAGGAACATGAAAGACTTGAATGAAAATAGAACTTGAAAATGAGGAAGGTGAAAGAATCCCTTAAAAATTCGGTAGCATAACGGTGCCACTTAAACATTCTTAAAACGAATTGATGAGATCAAGGGGGTCTCTCATCATATGAACATGAAATGGGCAGCAGGATTAATATAAAATAACATCCTCCATCATAAGAATATTGATCATAAAAGAAATGACATAAAAGAGATTAATTGAAAAGAAAGAGAGAGGTCGGATCCCTTATCTTAAAATGTAACACTTAAACCTCAAAGGTTGGGACCTCGAGGGCTTGGGGGCACCTTGGGAGGGCTCCTTGGGAGGTAATGAGACCATAAATTCGTTGAGGAAGAGTGGGGAGTCTAATTGATGAGAGGAGGGCTTGGTATTTATAGGGAAAGTGAGGGGACAAGGCATTAATGACCAAGGGACACCTCACATGTGCTTTTCTCAAACTCATGTGCTCTCCCTTGGAATTTATCATGGAGTTAGGCCACATGGGGCCCCCAAAACAATAATTCATCACCCTTGGCTGTCCAACCCTTAAACAAAACTTATGACATCATCATGACATAGTTATGATGTCATTAAACATACTGAAACCCTAAAACTGTATTTTTACTATTCACCGAAAATTCAACTTTCTCAGAATAATCCCAAAATTTCACCTTAAAAAATTATCAAAGATCTGATTTCAAAAATGAAATCCATTTTATAAAAATAATTTTCTAAATATTTTTAATTTAATTTTTAAATAAAAATACTATTCATCGAAAATTCATTTTTTTCAGAAAAATCCCCAAAAATTACCAAAACATAATATCGATGCTCTGAGATCAAAAATAAAGTCCTTTTTATAAAAATAATTTTCTAATTATTTTTAATTAAATTTTTAATTAAAAAACACTATTCATCCGAAAAAACTAATACTTGAATAATAATTTATGAAACCGTTATCTAACCATTTTATTGAATCACATTACTTAATCAAGGTGCCTAGATTATTTTAAAACTTTCTTTAAGTGAGATTACTAATCCATTTGGTCATATTACTATTCCTAATCATAAAATCACTATTCATAATTTACTATTCATCAAAAATCATGTTGATCTTTTTAGACTCTAAATTTCGTACTGAACATAATTGTAGAAGACCATTTTTTGAGAATCATTAAAAATTTTAAATTATTTAAGGTTTACACAAACATTTTTTTAAAATATCCTTTTGAAAATTCATCAAAAATATGCATACTATTTTTATCCAGTCATTTGAAAATTCATAAACTTCATCATAAGAAGAAATCCCAATTTTTATTTAAAACAAGGATTACACAAGGCAATTACGGTCTCGTTACATAGCCCCTTATAATACCAGCATAGGACCTAAGAGTAAGGTGTGCTAGGGTGATAGAATCTTGGGGCGGCTCGGTCAACATTGCCCGAGTAGTAATTTCTATCAGTTTGAACTTCTCGCGAAGGCGATTCCGTTCTATCTTCACATGATGAAGTTCGGCTTGGGTTTGGTCCAGAGCAAAGGCCAATGGTGCTACCTCCTTCCCAAGCTCTGTTAGATGGGCTTCGATCGGTCCATGACTACTAGGTGAGGCCATCAAATCTTCTTTCTATAATAATTAACCAATATTACTTATATTTAGAGACAATAATCAAAACATTTTCTTCACGGCGGTCATATTGACCGATGGTCATATAACACTCAAAAACTAATGGTATTATTTTAATTATAATCAGGTTTATCAAATAAAACATTTTTGTTGATTATAAAAATAAAATAAAACAACACATGAAATCAGGAAACAAGATTTATTCAAAAATTTCGGGCTGTTACATCCTTGCAGGTCCATGGTCCGAGTTCTATGACCTTAAAATATGATTCATTCAAGAACTACGTGTTTATTGATTCCCATCATTATGAGATACGTAAGAATACCTGAACATTTTTTCTTGGGTCCAGCCTAGGGAGTCGAGATTCCCATCCTTTCCTCACATGACACTCTGATGAGTTGCGTAAGCACATGATTTTCCATAAACAAGTTCAGGATGCCCCATAATTGCATTGGGAAGCAACAGTTTCCTCGTCATAGGTCTTGTCTCAGAGTAGGAATGGTCCATGACCAAATTAATGTGACCCTTTAATGTTCTTTCATTGCGGTGGTGCAGTTTCAAGAGTGATGCATTCTGTTTGAAGAAACCACCACTTCACATTCCATGCTTTTCATGCCCCTTTATTTGGATCCTCATCCTCTTTCATGCTTTAAGGGACCCCCTAACGGTACGGATGCTTGACCCATGGTCTGCCTGCTGTCTTGGGACAACATTCCGGAAAGCTGATCACATTTGAAGGGACCCCCTAACAGTATGGATGCTCAACCTATGGCATGCCTTCTATCTTGGGCCAACATTCCGGAAGACTGATGGATGATATATGAGTTAGGTCTCGTGTAGCGAACATTTTCAGCAGTCAACCCTCATTTGTCGTCCCCATTCCAGGATAATGCAACATGGGTGTTGTGTTTATAACATGGTCATCAGTTATTCCTCATTTCCATGCCACCATCACTGTGTTCCAAATTTGGTGTAAAGTGATTCACATTATCCACCCCCTCTGTTCGGACTGATTACAATGCCCCTATAATTTCCCTGCTCATGTGTTAGATCACATTGAGAAGGCGATACATCGATCGGTTTGAGGTCCCCCCATTTGGTTGGGCCTCCCTCTTCTCCTCAGAAATCCGGGCACTATTTCGAATGCCCGAAGCTTGGTTGATGCCCCACGGTCGAACGAAATTATAATACGAGATTCCTTTGTTTCTCACAATGGGTACGAACCTCATGAGCTTAGGGATGACGTGTTATTTATTTTGGGATTATGGACGAGCATGTTAAACCAAAGGTACAGATATATGTATTTGTCTATACATTGGAAGAAAAAAAGATCATGAGCTGGCCAAAACAGGGCCCTTAATGGTCTGATTCATGGAGAGATATTTCCAATGCCGCTACCCTTTGGCTGGTGGCCTCCAAGACTAATTCCTGCCCCATGAAGACTCTCTCATCATTAGCAGCTGTAGAGCGCAGTTCTCCAATCCTAGCTTGTGCCCGTGCCTGTTTTGTTTGAAGCACGATCATATGGTGACTCGCCTCCATCAATTGTTCTTGGGCATCAGCCAGCAGGTCCGTCAGCTACTCCATGAGATTAGAGCATGTTGAAATGAATACCTCCTTCTATTTCACCTGCTCTTATATGCATCAGAATTACTTCTCCGCCCTCAGGAATTCTCGGGTGCTCACCCATTCATCCCAACACTAGGAAACGTCGGTGCTCTGGTTGATCTCACATATTCTCTCAGACATGTAATCACGGACCGTCAGATGAAGGCGCTGATCATTAGACCCTCCTGAACATAATAAACGCAGCCAGGTCTGGAGTGATCCCATCCACCTCTACCAATCCATCTGAGGCGGCCTGAGAAAACGCTGGATGCACTTCCACCATTTGAACCATGTCATCCGACTCTACTCGGCCTCTTCTGAATCTGAATCATCTATATCATTTGGATCGGCAGGCAGGAATACAGGGAAGATAGCCATTAGTTCAGTAGCAGGAACTACCTCAGTGATTCCTTCCTGAGGAATAGGATCCTCAATGTCTGGGAGACCTTCCTCTCTCGCCCCGACAGCGGCGTTGCCTTTGTCAGCTTCTGGCCTCGCTCCAATGTCAGCACCACTGATGTCCGCCGCCCCCTACTCACTAATTTCCATGGCCGACTCAGTTTTGTAAGTATGTTCTGGAGGAGGCGGTACGTCCCCCACAAATTCAGTCATGGATGGCCAGGGGTCAGCAGCCCGACGAGCCGCCAACGCCGAGATCACTGTACAGGGAGCATCTTGATTTTTTGAGTTCTCTAACAGAAAGCCCAAGTAGAAAAAAAAAGGACATATAAGAACCCAGGGCATCAACCTCCACTGTTCTGGCCGCTATAGGAGCTATCATGGCATGAGACCACTCAGCGCTTGTCAGTTTGATAATGGGCTTCAGAGCCCCACCCTGTCCCACCGGCACCTCTTCTCCTTCCACTATTGGGGATGCCTAATCAGCGCTTATATGCTCTTGAGTGAGATAGAGAAATGGAATAGAAATTGACGAAGATAATGGATAAATAAGGAGGATAAATAAATATAGAGACATACCTCATGCATCTTGGTTATGTCTATGTTGGAGCTGCCGATCTTGTCACTCTCCTGCAGGCTCCCTTGGTGGGACCCTCCCTGAGATCCATTATCTTCTCTTGTGCCTTCCTATCCCTCTGACTCACCCCCACCATCATCATCCTCCAACAACATATGTTTAGGATCATACCCCTGACCGAGCATCACTTTCACTAAGAGATATGGCTCCACACGCCAACCCCATTGGCGTGCGTACATGTCCATGGCCATCAGGTAAAAATGTCTTCGAAGAAAGTTTACCCAGTCAGTAACACGAATTATCCTAAAATCTGGTAGCTAGATCCCATCCTGCATTATCTTCTTCCAGAGGGATTCTGTGCTCAACGACTACCGTAGGGTCAGCCAGACCAACCAAAATGAAGGGATGATTGCATCATGGGAAGTTTGGAGCAGTTATCATATCTATTTCCCCTGCACTTCTCTGGATGCCCTGTGTAACCCTCATCTGGGCAACGAGGTCGCATCAACACCATGCGATGTTCCCGCTACTGAGGTCCCGGCCAACACAGGCCTCGCTACCTGGTGTGCCCCTGGTCCCCCCCATCTAGCGTGACCTTGCCTGCTCTCTTGTCTCCTAGGTTCCACACGAGTAGTCTCAAGTTTCCAAACTCTCTTGTGCAAAAGCCCCTCGGGGTATGCGATGGCCCAGTGTTCGGAAAACGTTGTTGATAGGCCAACGTCAGCCCAAGTAGGATGAAGGTTAATGATGTTTCCAGAGCCATAAGTTGTGAACATTGAACACATCTGGAAAAGGATACAGGGATTCCTCTCATCCCATACGTCCGTGAATACCCTCTTCGGCATTCGCTGGAGGCACTCGAACTGCCTGGAGAATCGGGCCGACACGTAAGGCCCTAAAATGATCTTCTTATCAATCCGAGCCACTATCACCCCACCTTGGATGCTCTTGAAGTATTCTTGCTGCTCTAGAGAGCCTTTCACGTGTTCTACCATTTGTCCAGCCAGGGTTGGGAATGTGCTGAAGACGAAGTTGGCCAGATTTCCAATTCTGATCCTTACTCCCTCCTCAATGAGCGTCATCGGTAGGACCCCAGAAATGTTCAATATGGATGGTATCATGCCGTTTCCCAGAGGAAGAATGGAATTTGAGAAATTTTACCCCCAAGATGAGCTGCCACCCAGCTGTGGAAGATCTAGAAGGGGCCAAATACCCTCCAAGGTGACCCCCCTATTAAGATGCATCCCAGAATGGCATACAACCTAGATAGCATGTGGACCCCCAGATTAAACCTCTTTCTGGTGGCCATGGTTATTTCCATCACCAGGTTTGTTGGATGGATTACCATCCTTACATCCCACACCGATAGGAGACACCCTATCAGGAAGGTGGCAAGGAACACGACATATCAAACATTCGGGTCCCGGACCTCATTAACTCGGTATCCCCATGATTGGTTTTGCCCCGCCTTTAGGATCCTCTAGTATGATCAATTCTTGATCCTCTGAGCTGCGTTTGGCCACCACTTTCCTCTTCCAGGCATCTTGAACGCCAGGTCCTTCTCCAGGAACATGCTGAACCAGTCCTTGTAGGCGATGTCCTTCAGAAAGTCCTTGACATACAACATCTCTTTGGCCAGCTCCAGCAGGTGCGACGTCATCATGGGGGTCCATGATATTTCATCTGAGGTGTTCATTAGAAAAAGGAATTTGTCATATTGATAACCCTCCGGTGGGATACCTCCGTGCAGTGAACATCCCAGAGACTGATGCGAACATCCTCATGGTGAAGATGGATTGTGTTGGTGTCAGGGGTCCACCGAGTGATCTACTCCAGCCCGAGCTCAGGATGGCGGTAAAAGTGGAACTGCGACGTCTACACTGCCTCGAACAGACCAATGTGTTGCAGCTCGGGCCAAAATTGGTCGCAAATTTGGAGAACCAGTACGTCCAAGCCCACTCACCAGTGAAATTTCTTCTGCACCACAAATCCCAATCTTACAGCTAGCCCTTAGTATCGTCTGTGATGCTCTGACAGAACGTACTTGCATAGAGGGCTGGGGAACACTCTGCAAAAGGATCACCCTTAGGAATGGTCCTGGTCCTCAGGTTCAGGACATATACATCCATGTTCCTGGTTTCTCTGGAAGGACGACCATTGTTGGTGATATTGTATCGGGTAAGCTCATCCTCATGGGTCACCCATGACTATGGTGTATCAACCGCGAAGCCCGACACCAGAACCTCCTCCAAAATGCCTAAGTTCCATAGAGAATTGTTATTGGACAAAGGGTACTATTTTTGGGCAGGGTTTAGCAGATTGAACAATGTATGGTTTTTGGAGACAACCACCCTGGCGCCATAATTCTCCTCGTTCACCGCCATTTTAGCTCCGCGAGTGGTGGCTTCCCCCTCATCTACTCGGTTTGCATCCATCTTCTTCCAGCCAAGTTCTTTGAGATGGTTTTGCAGAATCATGATGCGGTACACTGAATCTAGTTATGTTGCACGAAATTTGGAAGCTGGGCATGAAATCGGAGAAGTCTTCCCAAAAAATCCAGGGTTTGCATGTAAATATAGCCAAAACTCAGATCAATTACTCTCTGTAAAAGCAGATTATGTGCAGGCACATAGGAAATTTAGTGCACGAGATCTTGGAGCCTGTCGAGTAAGAAAGTTACGTATGGAGAATGGGACCCAAGGCCCCTTTTATAGGAAGAGTCGGGGTTCTGCGTCGCACGGATAGTTGATTCTGCGCCAGCCGACATTTTGGGCACTGAAACATTTTTTTGCACGTAGGGGGCCCATGAACCCCGAAACTTCGGCGTTTACCTCATAATCTGATCTTTGTGACCCCTCGCCAATCCAATCCCAAGGGGGGGGGATTTTGTAGATGCAAAAAAGTCCATAATTACTAAAGAATGTTTCGAAGTGACAAAGTGAAGTCATATTCGGACCCAGAGGCTCAGTCCGGAGGGCCTGAAAGTGTTGCACAGAAAAAGGGGTATGAGTGCGGAAAATTATTACCACGCGGAAAGGGTTTGGGATTCGCAAAGGGTCCCTGGCGCTGGTGTGAAATACATATATGCCCGTGCCTCATGCAGTTAACATTCTGCGCATTTTTCTCTAGCGTTCAAGTTTTGCACACCACCCTGAATCTTGTGCCGCCGGATGCCTATAAATAGAGGGAGAGCCCTTCTGTTTAGTGTATGAGGAATTCAAACTATCTCTCATGGGAGAAATCAGACTTCCATGCACGCAATATGGTCTTCTAGTACTGATCCTTTTCACGCCACCTCTCCCCAGGATCTGCCTTTACGCATGATCCCATAGGCTTAAAGAGAATTCCAAACCCTTCAGGGTTCATCCCTTGTGTGCAATTCCTTTCGTTGCGTGCAAAATAATCCATTGTGTTCAATTCCTTTCATTGTGAAAAAATGGTCCAATTTCAAGCAATCCCTTTCGCGGTGTGCGACCTTAACTTGGTTGTGGCCTTTGCCACTCATGCGCAATTCATATCCCTTGTGCGTGATCCTACTAGTCGCACGCAATCCCTCTACCTCGATTACGCAATATCCCAGTGTATTGCGCGACAAATATTTCTTTGCCTGCAACCCCCGGGACCTCTAAACTTGCTGCTGCCCAGGTGCCTCCCTACGTAGGCACCCGATGTGCTCCTTCTGGATACCACGAGCACACACACTGGGCATACACACCATCCGTTGTTTTCCCGTACCACCTTCCCGACTCGTACGAAGTAACCTCAAGGTCCCGTGGGTGGTTTTTCCAGTTCTGTTGCTTTGCCTCATGCTTTTTCACATAGTCACGCTAATGACTATTGCTTTTTCGCATAGCCACGCAAACGTGGACCACTCGACGGTTTTCCCTATGACCCCCTTCACTACGGCCTGGACGATACCTTACCTCCCACAAGGAGAAGAGGTTACCAGTCATGTAAGTCCTAGGGGATTGGAGAAAACCCACCTCGTCTGAGCTTCAGGACGTTAAACTGCCAAGCACCTCGTCCTTCAACACATGACGGTAAACCATGATCTGGCCCCATGCCTTACATGCATGGTCCCTCCATCTCAGACATTCTTCATGCCGCTCGTCTCCACGGGGATGGGATCACCCACCCCACATGGAATGATATACCCCTTCTCGGAGTGGAATTTGACGGTGGGGAAGGGAATCCTCCTTGGTGTAAAGCCCTAGCTCCTCTTTCGGAAAGTAGCACCCATGCACCTCTGTACATCCCCACCGCCGGGGCCAGTGGGGAGCATGATGGGATGTGGTAATCCTCCTTTATTCAGTCCCAAATACCTCTCCCTCAGCGCTTTGTCGCACTCGGGCCTCCATCCTGGAGTAAGTCCCGACACCATGGGTTGCCCAACGTGTAAGCCCCTCTTCGCTTCCCATGGACGCACCCTTCGCGATGTGATCTTTAGGTCTTTGCCGGCTCTTGTTTCTCACACCGGGCATGACTCACGTGGGCTTAGAGTAAGAATTGAATATTACACCATTCCCCATACAACATGATGTTAAACTATATGTCCTCTTCCCACATGTTGTTAAACTATACACCTGAACAACATGGACATTGATTCCCTACCACGAGGACATGTAGGAAGCCTCAACGTGGTTCAAGACCGTCACCTGGTCGTTCCAACCTCTTCACATCATTTCCCAAACAATTGTGGGCCACCCTAGAGCATAAGCCCCATCCATCAACCATTGTGGGCCGCCTTAGAGCGTAAGCCCCAAACATCCACCATTATGGGCCGCCTTAGAGCGTAAGCCCCATCAATCCACCATTGTGGGCCTCCTCAGAGTGTAAGCCCCATTCATCCACCATTGTGGGAAGCATCAAAGTGTAAGACCCATGCATCTATCATTGTGTGTCGCATCAGAGCATATGCCCCATCCATCAACCATTGTGGGCCACCTCAGAGCATAATCCCAATCCATCCATCATTGTGGGCCTCCTCAAAGCCTAATCCCCATATATAAATCATTATGGGTCACCTCAAAGCGTAATCCCCATCCATCACTCATTGTGGGCCACCTCAGAGCGTAAGCCCCATCCATCCACTATTTAGGGGCACCTGAGAGTGTAAGACCCATCCATCCACCATTGTGGGCCACCTCAGAGCGTAAGCCCCATCCATCTGCCATTGTGGGCCGCCTCTGAGCGTAATCCCTATCAATCAAACATTCTGGGCTGCCTCAGAGCGTAATCCCCATCCATCCACCATTATGGGCCGCCTTAGAGTGTAAGCCCCATCCAACCCAAAATACGGGGACTTTGATCCGTGCTATATAATGGTACGTAGAAAACCTCCACGAGGTTCAAGCCCTACCACCATGGGTCATCTCATAGCATAGGCCCCATCCATCTGGACCCCAGGTCCCTCTTCATGTCGGTTCATCGACCCCATATCCTTGGGCCATCTCAGAACGTAAGCCCCAAATTCCCTATCCCGCACGACATTAAAATGTATTTCATCGAACTATGCGGACATTGATTCACCTTCATAGAGATAAGTAGGAATCCTCTAAGAGGTTCAAGCCAAACACCCATGTCTCATCCTAACCTCTCCCTCGAGCCGACACACCTCGAGAACCTCATGCCCTAACCTAGAGGTTTTACTCCCTCTAGGTCCCATCCATGCATTCATTATCATGGGTCACCCTTTCAAGTGTCCCACCGTATCATCCCGAACTACAAAGACTTCGATCCACATCATGGAATGTTACGTAGGAAGCCTCCACGAGGATCAAGCCCCTTCACTTCATCACCCATCCTGATTATTACCCTAGCCACCACATTCCGGTGGGATCATGCCACCTCATTCCACTCCACACCATCTAGAAGGCCACCCACATGTCGACCCCTAGTATCAGCATTCCCTCCAGGGGGTTCCTCAATTAGATCCACTCTTAGTGTTCTGATCAGTCTGATCTGTCTCTACTGGATGTTAAACTCATGGCATACCCTATGATAAATATGGGAAGCTGAGGAAAACCTCAGATACATGCCTATGTCATCATATTCCCCATATTCTATGTGGGATTACTCAGGATTCCGCTCCCTTGAGAAGCCCTATGATAACGAAAATGAGACAGACATGACAATCCCCCAACATCAAGACACACCAATGATGCCTCAGCGTGACCACTCCCCTAACCGAAGGTTTCTTCCTCGACCATACCCCTTAGGTGGTTGTGCATATGTTTCCTACATAATGATCATGTGAGTCAAAAGATGTCACTACTTGGATATGCAGTGTATTCCATGTCATGACCCGACCCTACCTAGGCTCGAGCCACAGCTACCCCAAGCTCGCCTCCATAGGCTAGGGGCTGGCGACAAGCATTTAAGGCTAAACAAATAGGGGAGGCCTTTGCCTGAGTACCTTTACAAACACACACGCATCACACTCAATGCTAAAGTGCAGAGTAAAAGAAAATAGAAGTAAAGAAAAAGGGAAACTACTACAAATAAACCAAAAAGTGCATCGACCTCTAAAAGTAAAAAGTAAATGCTGAAGGTACATTGAAAATAAAATGGAAAAAACACGCACCCAACCAGGAAATTTTCACAACCCGACAACAGGTAAACAAAAGGAAACCATCTAGAAGGGTGCCCCACCGAGGACCTGACTCCGAACACCACACGTGGTCCCAACTCCAGAACTCCAAAGCTCCTCTGATGTCATGACCAACCTTTCTGTCGTCTGCAAGGGCACACCAAGTGTATGAAAAGCCCAAGAAGGGGTGAGTATAAAAATACTCAGTAGGATACCCTAAAAGCTTTAGGGAGAAACAAAGGAGGTACCGAAGGGTGAGAAGTTGATCGAATAGGGGAAATTAAAGGAGTACAACCGAGAATGCTGAAAAGAGTAATAATAGAGAGTCCAGCTCATCCCAACAAGAGGAAAGAAGGTAGACTCGTCCAGACACAAGGAGCATGAAAAGGTGAGAAGATGAACTTCCTGTTGAGTCTTCACTACCTATAGTTGGAGAGTAGACTCGTCCAACCACCAGAAGCTAGACATGGAAAGCACGTAGCATACCACGCGCGTCTTCGCCTCTTCTGGAAGGAGAGTAACCAAACCCAAGATTTGGGTACTAGAAGAAGGTATATACATATACATTTGCTCAACAAGAATCCCAAAAAAGGTCGTAAGGGGCTATCCATCCCGTAGCTCAGCCCAAGAAGATGAGTAGCCAATAGTCCCAGAAATAAACACCATTGATGCCTAGCATCCCCCACATCTGGCCCAAACGGCAAGTAAAGGGGCTCAAATCACCGCACCTTGACAATATCCGCTTTGGGTGGAACTGACTCACCTGCATGGTTTTAAGTCTCATCACAGGGACACATCTTGGTGGGGAAAGATCCCCTCATACTTGAGAGTTCTAAGGAAAGTCAAACCACGCCTTGACTCTATCACCTAGTCGAGAGAACACCTAAAAATCAAGTTGTCACATCACCAAACCGTACAACCAAGGGTCCCACTCTGGTAGTGACGGAGGAATAGCCACAGACTAGCATGGTAGAACGGAATGAGTCTAAATGCAGTCGTCGGGTAACCCACTTTCCCACCCCGCTGGAGGGTAGACCCTAAGAGTTCGTCGGGTAACCCACTGCCCAGTCTCTACTAGAGGGTAAACCCTACGTAGTCGAGAAACCCACTGCCCAGTCCCTACTGGAGGTTAAATCCTAAGTAGTCTAGCAACCCACTGCCCAGTCTCTGCTGGAGGGTAAACCCTGAGTAGTCTGGAAACCCACTTCCTAGTCTCTATTGGAGGGTAAACCCTGAGTTGTCCAGCAACCCACTGCCCAGTCTCTACTAGAGGGTAAACTCGAAGAGCGACCCACTACCCAGTCACTGCTATATGGTAAACCCTGAAGAATTCGATGAGAAACCCAATACCAAGCCCCGCTGGAGGGTAAACCCAAAACCCTTATATCCATCCCAACTGAAAACAACCACACTTTCCAGCCCTTCAAGAAACAACCTCCTGGGTAGAAGATCGGTGCCTGCGTAATGTCATAGAAACACAAAATACACAAGAACTCTACCAAATAACACAAAGAGATGGGAGAATCCCCCCGGGCCTCTCAAGGCGATCACGCTCCAATCCGCTGAGTCACAGTCAAAGCAGACCAAGACAACTCATTCTAGAATGCGGGGAAAACAGCCACACTGTATGAACACATGTAGTTGTAAATGGTATCACAGTCCGATGAAAGGGCACAGTATTGAAACCCCCTCACAACAGAAGGAACAGAGGAATAAACCATATCTGCCAGAAAAACCATCAAGAATGAAACCAGGGGGAGACCACTAATCCCTACTGGTCAAACAAACAAGCACAGAGCCAAGAGAAAACTCCACCTTGGTGGTCAAACAAACAAGCACAGAGGGACCCTATACATAGCGAGAGGTCAATGTATGCAAAGCAGAACATGGAACGCACATGGGGCCCACACGAATTGTGGCCCCATCTCCACCCCAACCAAGTGCACAAATGTTCTAAGGTAAAAACATCTCCATCGTGTACCTCTAAGCATTCCCTTATACTCCCAGAGTATACCACGTCTCCATCCCTAAGGCTATTGTTCACATGGAACCCCAACATCAACGCGAAGGGCGTAAACATAACTTCACCAACTTGCCACCTCATCAGCCCAAGAACGGCCAACCACATCTCATTAAGAATTTACTCCACTCACACAGGAGTGCACATGATCACATTCCAAGGTTTCTTTGCAAGCATCGTAGAAAGAACCACCATTGGTACGCCTTTCATGTTTCCACATTTGATGAGATCACAAAGGAGACTCTACACATCCCAATGGATTAAACCGTTGAAATCCTCTCGGAAAAACATGCGGGATAGAATACCTACTCTCCTCAAATGGATAACTAACAAAAAAGGCGCCCACACCACCTTATTCCTGAACGACATCCAGTGATCCCCAGCCTCGGCCCCGAAACTAGTCGGGCGCATCGCACCATTGCGATCCCGTAGGGAAAACATGTCAAAAGGACTGCTCACTTGAGTGCAAAGGATATCAGGAGAAAAGGATGTATTCTAAAATACCTCACACGAGTGGTGCAACGTGGGACCCACATCTCGGTCCCAAAACACAATGAAAGAAATCACGCCGTTGCGATCCTCTTGAAAAAGTACACAAGATGGACTATTCACTATTCCAAAACGGTCGTCCGGTGATATAGATGGAAAATCACTGTCAACATCCAAACAAACCTCGTGGGGCCCACACCATCGTGCTTAATTAGAGGGAGAGAATTGCACCATTGCAATCTCCTTGAAAAAACATCCAGAATCGACTGCTCGCACGCCCCAAACTAATGCCTGATGAAAAAGTTATAAAGCACTACATATAGCTCAAAAGACGGGTCGTGGGGCCCTCACATCAATTTTTTTTCAACACCCGAAGCCACACTAAAAACATACACCTTGGCTCCAGGGTCCCAATGCCACTGACGGCGCTCAATTCTGACATCGGTTGTGTCAGCGCCATTCGAAACACGAATCCCCGAAAAAATGCCAATTCACTTAATGATGTGTTGCACCTCGGAGGCCCCTCAATTTTGGAATTTAAAATTCCCAAAACCATTTCAAAATGTACGTCTTGACGCGAGGTCTACACTGCCACTGACGGCACGCAAAATGGATGCCAGTAGCTCATGATACGGGCATCCGAAGTCAGAGGGGAAAACCCCATGGGCTGGACCGGCCCGGTCCGGGCGGTCTGCCCTGCTAGGGCCGGCCCACGCCAGCCGGCCCACTGAGCCCATGGCCCAACCACGAGTCTGGTCCACTCCGCCGCCGCCCTATGGTTGCGGCACGCAGCCACTGACCGGCCGACTTGGTCGGTCCTTTCACGTGGAGACCCGCCTCTGGCAGGTCTTGGTCTCCCACCGAGGTCACGCACCGCGACCCCACATCACCCGCACCGGCGAGGCGCCGCCCTGCCGGACTGATTTTCGGCCTCCTCCACCGCCACCAAATGAATCCTCCGCCACCTCTAGATGAGCCCACCGCATCCACCACCTCGGACCAGATCCGCGCTGCCCTGTGACCTCGTCGGACCGCCCCGGGTCGCCGGAAACACCCAAAACCCCCCAAAAACCCGTGGATTTCGGCGAATGGCTGCGATCACCTCGAATGACGGATTTTCAATCTGAAATATGCGTCAAAAAGATTGGGAAATATTCTATACTTACATGGGCTTTCATCGAATATTGGGCAGAAATTTGGCACTAAATTTTGTGTTCAAAGTTTGCGGGAATTTAAAAACGGAAACAAAACCTCCTACCTTCAGGGGCGTAGCCCGATGTTTCGCGGGTGGTTCATTGGCGTTGTTGCAAATTGCTGGAGACACCTCTACAGAGTGTAGGAAGAGTGGTAGGGGGATACCGCCTTATGCTATCTAGGTGAAGAAGATGAAGAAGAAGGGGGAGGGGTGTGTTTAAGTAGAAAACACTTAAACCCCCCCGCCCGACACGCCCCCGACTCCACTCCCGATGCAGACAAAAAGGAGGGTGCCCATGGAGTAAACACGACACTCTGAGTGCAACGGTGGTCTCAAAATTTTAATCTGATGCCCCATTCAAAAGTTATAATATTTAAAGACCGAGGCCGCTAAATTACGAAAACGCCCTAGCGGCATTTTTCAAAAAATTCCCACGCCCGCGAAACTTACACCTCTCCTAGGGTAAACGACATGCTCTGAACTCAACGGTGCCCTCGTTTTTCCAATCCGAGCCACCATTTAAAAGATACGTGAGTTAATCCATTAAACTAATAAACTAATTATATAATTTATCTCTTTAACATTCCGAAAGCGAGCGAGGGGTCCTAACACCCCGCCCCGACATGTTTTATGTCGTTCCTAGGGTAAACACCCCATTTCGGACACATAAATACACTCAGATCTCTGATCCAGATCACCATTTAAGAGTTAACCCATTTATTTTGCGTTTCTAGTGTGAACGCACTGAAAAATTTAATTTCAGCCCCACCAGGGCTCGGAATCACACGCCGTCTGAAGGCCCTGCTATGGAATAACATGTAGAATATTCCAAAGTCCTTTATAGAAACAACCGGGTTCTTACATCATTCCCTCCTGCAAACTTTTCATTCTCGAAAAGAAAATCCAGGGAACAAATTAAGGTACTAAGCCCGCACCTGGCTCTTTCGTACCCAGAAGAACTTTTGCACAGTCCCGCATCACCACACACAGACCAAAGGATTTAATTTGTTCACGTGAGGTCTGCTCTCGCCGATGACGTGCATGGAGGCATGCACACATCTTCTCGGGCATGTCACGCGGGATACGTCATGCACCCGCTCCAGACGTTGGGGGTAGGTCAATGATGTAGGGAAACACACCATCCCTTCTCATGGTCTCCAACAATCCGAAGGACCGTGAGGGTATCTCACCTCCAAGACCAAACCTCTACATCGTACGCCACAACTAGAATCACCGCCCGCACCCGACACAAGGCCTGGTGATTCCCTCATTCAGAATATCCATATGGTGAAACACCCAAGCATATCTGGCCATGCATTGTTTCACCGTCGATGTATTGAAACCAAGACTCTCTTACACACTCAGAGAGCAAAGGAGTCAACACCATCGACTAATGAAAAAGGTCCCACACCTTTTTACCTTACCAACACAGGGTTACACTGATTCCCCGTGCCACCCTGGTAACAACTCAAATAAGGAGCAGAGAGAAAAGGCATTCCACACACAGAGTATAACAATTCTTCAACAAAAAGTAGAAGAGATGTAGAGTGTACCTCTTACCACATCAAGATCTACAGGATCATAGACATCCAAAGATCGCTGCTATCTACGGTCCCAAATGTCAGCTCCCAGATCCTGACATGGACCACCTAGTGGTGATCGGAAGACCTCGTAAAGTCACCCCCCACTACTAGCTCCTCCCGCTCCTTTCCTAGAACCACCTCTCTGGGAGATACTTCGATAACAGCGCTGCCTCTGCTGTGGTGGTGCACCTGCTGCCTGTCTGATGCTCTCTGAATGTCTGGTCGGGCAGTCCTGTGCCAGGTTACCTCACCCATCGCAAGCATAGCACTGAATCTCTTTGTGCTGCACTGGTGCCCTCCGGCATCACTATGGTGTACGACCATGCCCCTGAGTCCGGTTGTCATAAAGCCACCAGCGTCGAGGTTCTTCTTACCGATGCCTGCTAGTTGTGGCAGACGTCTCGGCTCCAACGTGCCTGATACCACCACCAACTCTAGAACGTGATAGGAAGCTCTCTGTCACCAGCGCCTCCTCTAGCCCTTGTCATAAGTGGAAATTCCCAAGGGTACTATGATAGCACGAATATCTCGATGGAGACCCTGCTCAAACTTCTACGCTTGAATGTAGTTGTCATGGACCAAGTCCTGGTAAATGCGTGCACGATCTGGGAAATTAGTAGTGTACTCGCCCACCGTCATCACTCCCTGCTGAAACTGCAATAGTTCTTGAATCCTAACAGAGCGCAAGCAGGAAGGGAAAAAATTCCTCATCGAACAACAACTAAAAGTCGCCCCACGAATGTGACGACTCTTCAAGAAACTGAATCACCAGACTCCACCAACGCCAAGATGCTCCACGAAAAAGGTTGCCTGCCAAAGACACTCTCTGATCTGTAGGCATGGGCACAAGCATGAAAAGGTGAACCACTGTCTCCAGCCAAACCTCTACTGCATGAGTGTCTGGATCACCACCAAACCTCCGAGTTCTCTACCGCTGGAACTCGCAGAGCACGCTCAACCTGTGCTCAATCTCATCCTTCTCTACTGAAGTTGTCTGCTACTCAACAGGTGGGGGTGCTACTACCAGCCCACACAGAGAAAGGGGATCACATGATGGGTCATGGACTGAGGAATCTTATCTCATATTTTCTTCATCATAAACCAAAGCTGGTATCATGGATGGTTGTCTTCGCGAAGACATCCTGAATATTATCAAGGATTGCCGCAGTCAGATGATCATATATGTATATACCAATAACAACGATGGGGAGCTGACTCAAGAAGGACAGTCGAAGACTCAATCCTATGTGACGCACAAACCAATTTTCCCGACAACAAGTGTCTCAGTATACCATGACGACAAGTGGGTTATCAAGGTCCTGGTGAATAGATACGTCGGTCGCCGCACCATCCATGGACTCCCTGGCCTGAGAGCCACTCTCGAGACATGTCAACACTGTTGCCCTAAATCCCAACCAATTCCTTTTATTTTTGGGAAATCTGAACAGCTTCCCAAGGAATGAACTAGATCTGATACCACTTTGTCATGCCCCAAACCTACTTGGGCTTGAGCCGCAACTACCCCAAGCCTGCCTCCATAGGCCAGGGGATGGAGACATGCGCCGAAGGCTAAACAACTTGGGGAGGACTTTTCATAAGTACCTGTACACACACACACACGCAACACACTCAATGAAAATGTGCAGAGTAAAAGAAAAGACAAGTAAAGAAAAGGGGAAAATTCTTTAAATAAACCACGAAGTGCATCAAACTCTAAAAGTACAAAGTAAAAGCTGAAGGAACACTAAATAGAAAAGGGAAAAACACACACCCAACCAGGAAAGTTCCCCTACCCGGTAACAGGTAAACAAAAGGAAAACAGCTGGAAGGGTCCCCCACATGGGACCCGACTCTGACCACCACACGCGGTCCAAGCTCCCGAATTCCTAAGTTCCTCTAACATCATGACCAGCATGTTCGTCGTCTGCAAGGGCACACCAACTGTGGGAAAATCCCAAGTAGGGGTGAGTATAATAATACTCAATATGATACCCCGAAGGCTTGAGGGTGAAACAAAGGAGGTACTAAAGGGTGAGCAGATGATCAAACAGGGGAAAGTAATGGAGTACAACCGAGAGTGCAAAAAAGAGTAATAGTAGAGAGTCCAGCTCAACCCAACAAGTGGAAAGAAGGTAGACTCGTCCAGACACAAGGAGCTGGAAAGGGTGAGAAGATGAACTTATTGTAGAGTTTTCGCTACCTATATCAGGAGAGTAGACTTGTCTAACCACATGAAGCTAGACACAAAAACCACGTGGCATACCCCACACGTCTTCGTCTCTCCTAGACGGAGAGTAACCAAACCCAAGAAGTGGGTACTAGAACAATGTATATACATATAAATATGCTGAATAAGAATCCCAAAGAAGGTCGTAAGGGGATCTCCATCCCATAGATCAGCCCAAGAAGCTGAGTAGCCAACAGTCTCAGAAATAAACACCATCGATGCCCAGCATCCCACACGTCTGCCCTAAACTACAAGTCAAGGGGCTCAAATCACCGCACCTTGACACTATCCTCTTTGGGCAGCACTGACTCTCCCGCACAGTTTTAGTTCGTGTCATAGGGACGTGTCTCGGTGGGGAAAGTGCCCCTTGTACTTGATAGTTCTGTGGAAAGTCAAACCACAGCTTGAATTTGTCTCCCAGTCGAGAGAACACCTCAAAGTCAAGCTGCCACATCACCGACCCATACAACCAAAGGTCCCGCTCTGGTAGTCATAGAGGAATAACCATAGACTATCCTGGTAGAAATGACGAATTCTGAATGTAGACATCGGGTAACCCACTATCCAGCCCCGCTAGAGGGTAGACCCTATGAGGTCGTCAGGTAACCCACTTCCCAGTCTCTGATGGTGGGTAAACCCTACGTAGTCGAGCAACCCACCGCCCAGTCTCTGTTAGAGGGTAAACCCTAAGTAGTCGAGAAACCCACTGCACTGTCTCTACTGGAGGGTAAACCCTGAGTACTCGGGCAACCCACTATCCAGTCTCTACTGGAGGGTAAACCCTAAGTAATCGAACAACCAACTACCCAGTCTCTACTGGAGGGTAATCCCTAAGAGTGACCCATTACCCAGTCTCTCCTATAGGGTAAACCCTGAAGAAGTCTATGACCAACCCACTACCCAGCCCCACTGGAGGGTAAACCTGATACTGCTCTGGCCATCCCTACTGAAAACAACCGCACTGGCCAGCCCTGCTGGAAACAACCTTCTGGGTAGAGGATCGTAAAGAGTTGGTCACACCGAAACCACAGGAACTCTACCAGGGAACGCGAAGAGATGGGAGAATCCCCCAGGGCCTCTCAAGGCGATCACGCTCCAATCCACCGAGTCACTGTTGGAGCGGACCGAGACAAATCATCCTAGAAAGTGGGGAAAACACCCACACTATACGAACACACATAGTCGTGAACAGTGTCACAGTCCGGAGAAATGGCACGGTACAGAAACACCCTCACAGGTGAAGAAAATGAGGAAAAACCATCTCTGCCCGCCAAACCATCAAGAATGAAACCAGGGGAGTCCACTCAACCTTGCTGGTCAAACAAACGAGCACAAAGCCAGGGGAAAACTCCACCCTATTGGTCAAAAAAATGAGCACAGAGAGACCCTCAACGTCGCAAGAGTTCAAACTACACAAAGCAGAACAGGGCATGCACGTGGGGCCCACATGACATGTGGCCCTATCTCCACACCATCCAAGAGCACAAATGTTCTCAGGTACAAACTTCCCCAACGTGTACCTCCAAGAATTTTAGTATACTCCCAGAGTATACCACGTCTCCAACCTTAAGGCTACCATACACACGACACCCCAATGTTAACATGAAGGGCATAAATGTAACCTCACCAACTTTCCACCACATCAGCCCAAGCACGACCAACCACATCTCAGTAAGCAATTACTCCACTCACACGAGAGTGCACGCGATCACACGCCAATGGTTTTTTTCAAGCATCACAGAAAGAACCACCAACGGTATGCCTTTCATGTTTCCACATTTGATGAGATCACAAAGGAGACTCCGTACATCCCAACAGATTAAACCATTGAAATCCTTGTGGGAAAACATTTGGGATAGACTACCTACTCGCCTCAAACCGATATCCAACGGAAAAGGTTCCAACACAACCTTATGCCTGAACGACGTCCTGTGATCCCGAGCCTCGGACCCGAAAATAGTCGGGCACATCGCACCATTGTGATCCTCTCAGGAAAAAACATCAAAAGGCCCGTTCAATTGAGTGCAATAGATATCTAGAGAAAAAGATGCATTCCGACATACCACACACAAGCGGTGCTACGTGGGACCCGCATCTCGGTCCCAAAACACAAAGAACGGATCACGCTGTTACGATCCTCTAAAAAAAGTACATAAGATGGACTATTCATTTTTTCAAAACGGTCCCCCAGTGATAGAGATGGAAAATCACCATCAACTCTCAAACAGCCCTCGTGGGGCCTGCACCATCGTGCCGAATTAGAGTGGGCAGATTTCACCATTTCAATCCCCTCAGACAATCATCCAGAATCCACTGCTCACACGCCCTGAAATGATGCCGGATGAAAAAGTTATAATGCACTTCCATAGCTCAAAAGACGGTCCATGGGGCCCTCGGCTCAAATCCGGTTTCAACTCCTGAAGCCACACTGGAAAAATCTACCTCGACACCAGGGTCACAATGCCACTGACGGTGCTAAATTCGGACATCGGATGTGTCTACGCTGTCCAAAACAAGAATCCCCAGAAAAATGTCAATTCACTTAAAGATGCATCGCGCCTCTGAGGCCCCTCATTCCGGGAATTAAAAAATTTCAAAACCATCTCAAAAGGTCCGACAAGACGCGAGGTCAGTGATGCCGCTGAAGGCACGAAAAACGGACACTCGTAGCTCATGATACTGGCGTCCGAAGTCGGAGGGGAAAATCCCCTAGGCCGGACCTGCCCGGTCCGGCTGGTCTACCCTGCTTGGGCTGTCCCATCGAATTCACGGTCCGGTCCACACATCCACCCCTCGAACCAGCCGTGGGTCCGGTCCACTCTGCCGTGGCCCGCTGGCCACGACACGCTGCCACCGATGAAATGGCCGAACACCAGATGAACTTGCCGCTGCAGCAACCAGATGATCTCGTCGGCGCCACCGGATGCACCCGCCGCTGCCGCCTCAAACCGGAGCTGCGCCGCCCTTGGACATCGCAGGACTGCCCCGTGTTGCCGAAAAAACCCAAAATCCCCCAAAACCCGTGGATTTCGGCGGATGGCTGCGATCACATCGGAAATCGGATTTTCAATCCGAAATAGGCGTCAGGAAGATTATGTAATATGCTATGCTTACATGGGATTTTATCGAAGATCGGGCAGAAATTCAGCACTAAAAATTGGGTTCAAAGTTTGAGGGAATTTAAAAATGGAAACAAAACCGCCTACCTGCGGGGGAGTATCCCAAAGCTTCGCGGGTGGTTTTTCAGTGTCGTCGCGCCTCGCCGAAGCCACCTCGCCGGAGTGGAGGAAGAGAGGGAGGGGATGCAGCTTGCCTCTGTCCAGGTAAAGAAGAAGAAGAAGAAGTGGGAGTGTGTGTTTAAGTAGAAAACAGTTAAACCCCCCACTCGACAAGCCCCCAGATCCGCTCCTGACACATATAAAAAAGAGGGCACCCTTGGGGTAAAGAAGATGCTCTGAGCGTAATGGTGGTTCAAAATTTTAATCTGAGGCCCTGTTCAAATGTTACAAAATTTAACAACCGAGGCCGCTAAATTACGAAAAATTCCTTGGCGGAGTTTTTCACAGAAGGCCCGCACCCACATAACTTACACCCCTCCTAGGGTAAACAACATGCTCCAAACTCAACAGTGCATTCATTTTTCCAATCCGAGCCACCGTGTAAGAGATACTTGAGTTAACCCGTTAAACAAATAAATTAAATATTTAATTTATCTGTTTCAAGTTTTGAAAGCGAGCGAGGGTTCCAAACATCCCACTCCGACATGTTTTATGTCGTTTCTAGGGTAAACACCCAATTCCGGACCCATCCTTATACTCATATCACTGATCTGGATCACCGTTTAGGAGTTAACCAATTTATTTGGCGTTTCTAGAGTGAATGCACCGAAATATTTAATTCCGGCCACAGCGGGGCTCAGAATCACACACCGTTTGATGGCGCTACTCTGGAATAACATTAAGAATTTTCCAAATTCCTTTATATCCAGAACCCGAGTTCTTAAATTCCTTAATAGGACCTGTATAATACAACCCACAATAATGGTTAGTCAAATAATTGTAACTTCATTCTTTGAAGAGACTACCCTTATGTTGATACATGTTTTAAATTTATTGATAATAAAAATCATGGATCAAGATTCCCCTGGGAAATATTTAAATAATACTAAATTAATTCTTAGCCACCATGTCTTGTTTGGGATTAAATTTTAAAAATTTTGGTCAATTTTTTTCAACCTTAAACACTATCCCTTTATTGTCCAACGGTCATGTATTTAAACTACCAACAAAAAGAGATGTGGTACTCACCAGATTGAGAGCACACGAAGGGAACTCTGAACAAAATTTGAGTCCCATCTCACTGAACATTCGTTTTGTACTATTTAGGTAATATTGAGCAATATAAATCCAAAAGATTCAATTTTTGTTGGGTTTTCCATATAACCCTAAAAACAATAAAAAATATACTTACTACCTTTAATGGACTAGGTAAAAGAAAGGTTGTTAGCAAGAGTGAACACACAAATTATTATTGAAAAATTGATTTTCATTTATGAAAATCTTCAAAGAGTGGAATCCACAAATTTGAGTCTTTCCCTTGTCAGAAATCAGAAATTATAACATAATTTCTACATAATTCCTTATTTGATTGAGAGCTTGTTGAGCCCAGTCAACTACCTATTAAAGATTGTTTATTTTACTAGCTCCGCTCTCTATAGAATGATTAATTTCTTCTCTATCAGATACACTGACTTTTTCACCATCTTTTTGGACTTCTCTTAATGAGTTGTGATGATGGTATAGTTCCCCTGTAATGATACATAACTCCTATTGAAGGTGAAGCTGCTGAATAGTATTTTCATTAAATATCTTCTTCCGTCCCTTTATCTTGGAAGTATGATTATACTTATCCTAGGAAAACATTTCTTGAATCCCTTCAATGTTGATTTATCGTTTTTCTTTTATTAAGTCTTGCTAATGCTTTTGATATTGTTCCATCCTATGAATTGTCCCTTTAATTGTAGTATAAATTTCACGGTATTTAAAACCTCCAAATCCCTTCATAATAAACAGAGATGACTGTCATGGAATTAATGAAGGTAGTTCCTCATGAGGCAATTTAGATATTATTTTCCTTATGTTCTTCTTGCCCTTGAGCATATAAGCTGAAGATCCTTCTACGGTTATGGGTCTGATTTAGAGTCACTTCCATAAGGAGAAACATATTCTGGGATTAATGCACTGAAAGAAGTTCTATTTTATGCTCACTCTTGAACAATGGATGCTTCACCTTCCAATAATGTTTGGGCGGATGCAGAGACATCACCTACAGACCAAGCCATTGATATTGATATCCCAATATGGTAAATCAAGAATTATGGTTATGGATAGTTTCAAGATACAATAAAAGTGAGTATAATCCCAATATCAATATCTCATATGTAATAGTAGGTCATCAACCTACGAAGATTCCTCCCCAATATTCTAAGTTATAGCCATTTTGTTTGATATATCAAGCTGAGGAGTGGTATCTTTATTGATCTCAAGAACCTCAGAATTAATCTCAAGAAGATCTCACATCTCGAGATCCACCTGTGCCAATGCGTCTGCAATGATGTGATTGATATTAATACCAATACATCATTCAAGTATCATTTTGGCAGTAGTTTCTTTAGATGGATCTGCATATTTCAACAGAACATGGTTAGAAATTTAATCAAAAGAAAAATAACCAGATAAATAAAGAAAACTCATGTCCATTTGAATCTATATAGGGAACTCCAAAATCTTTTAAATAATTTGGTATATTAAAATATTCTAATATATCTTTAAAATAAATATAAAGGTTCATCATTTCATCCAATGAAATCTCAGATATAGGTTAGTCTTACCCATGGGATCACATGAAGTGTTTTCTTCACAAACTTCCTCTGACAACCTTTGACTTCGAGTATATTCCTGAGGAACAGTTATAGAGTCATCATCAGTTAGTTCTTGATGTTCTATGGAATTTGATAAACCTAACATATCATAGGATAATAGTAAGTTGTCATTAAATTTTATGCCTTATAAAGTAATGTTTATTTACCAGAAGCCTCCTCTCCTATGATAACAGGAATGGGAGCCACATTGGGAACATAAATTGGTTCCACATGCTATAATTCCTCACCCAGAACCATCATATTTGTAGGGATTCATTCTTTTTTAGAAACCCCCACCCCTATGGTTCCTTGATGCTTCTAATTTGTTTCTTTTAATGACGAAATTAAAAAATACCCGTAAATTCTGAAATGTGTAATCACTTTTTTCATGAATAATGACTAAAATTCATGATTTTTAAGAATACTAACCATTATTAAGAAAGTGAATAACCATTGATCTCATTCATCAGTGCTTTTTGATTATTTTCCTTATTAGGTGGGCTTAAATAATCATCTACAAGTAATGGTATTGGTGATCCCAATACCTTTCTATTTCATTCTTCATGGCTTGTTGGCCCATAAATACTCTCTCGATTCACGGGGTGATCCGGTAGCACTAAGAGTCGTTCCTCCAATGATATACTATGTTGAAGGAACTTTAGTTTTCTTTCCCTTAACCAACTAAATGTTATGATTATATTTATCGTATGTAACAATTTTTAGACTAATTTTTCAATTGAAAAGTAGAAGAGAATGTGAGATAATGGAAACATACATACTTAGGATATACCAAGTCATGCCAGTCTTCAGCAAATGAAGGACTAATCCTTTCGATGGAACCACTGTCTATCATTTTAATCACCCACGTGGGGGTATGAATTGATTAAATGGTGGAATATATTTTCATTTCTATCTCTCAAATGTAGGACCTCACATCATTGGGAATATCCAAAAAATTAATGTCAGAAGAAGCCTGTAAATCTCCTACTCCATTAATATGCAGTCTTTCTCACAGATCCATGTACATGGTTTCAAAATTATGGTATAGTCACTGCCATGTTTTAAAAGCCTTTGGTCATATATATTTAGAGTGTATGTTAGAGGGTTGTTAAGAGGATCCTGAAACTTTGGATTTGAGTTTCGTCCCATCCCCAATAGTCAGGGAGGAGGGATGAGAAAACAGAAGTTGTTTCTCTTCAAAATGATGGCGACCCGATCTCCTCGATACAAATTGGGTAGGGATTAATGGATTGGATATCTTAATTTGGGTCAGAGTGTTATATCTGGCATGATGTCTCTTCGGTGAATTTGGATAATCATCACCTCCACCCACTAATTCTCACACATCGGCCCCTGATGATGAAGGGTTACCTAGAAAAAGAAGTGTCTCTCTCCTACTATTACTCATCACCCCCACTTGATGGACATCATGAATTAATAGTGTTAAATGAAACCCAGTTTTCAGTATATCATATAGTCAATTTTCTTACTGCATTTGTGGTAGGTAAATTAAAAACAGCTCTTGTCTTCTCCACAGATGTCACTAACCATAGTTTTCTGGCAACCATCAGGTGTTACTCTAATCTGACTTTTATAGGAGGTGATACGATATTTTGTTGTAGAAATTTGAATTTCTACACATGTATATAAGGAACATAATCATCACATATGATTTCCCCGTTGATTCTTGTTGACAAAACACGATCTCTGCAAGCTGTCATATTTTCCCTCAATTCCAAACATGTCATCCTATCTTCAAAAAATCACCCCATAGGCAGATTTCCATTAGGAACAAAATGAAACTCCTCATGCATTATCAATCTATACTTGATGTCATAAGAGTACATAGACAATTTTGAAATACCATAGAAAGCCTAAATAGATGGTTGGAATGGAATTCCAAAAATTTGTACCCCACATTGTACATCATAATTTATGATGTGATTAGCGATTCATCCCCCAAAATACCTGGAATTCTACCATTATTCTAATGGGAGACTTCCCTTTGTAAATATGCACCAAAATTATTTTAATCATGGCTAAAATAGGAGTGGATATCCCTTCCATCCTTTTCATTGATAGCTTGGACGCCATAAAAATGGTTCATAACCACACACCTCCTTTGAAATCTCAGACTGGTAACAAATAAACACCGATCCACGTGGCCAAGAAACCAGCCAGACATGTATTTGCAGAATTTTGTTGGCTGACTTCATATCCACATTTGTCAAATTCTACTTTATACAATGTTGTCCAAAAGGTTTCATGAGTACCTCTCTTCGCTGCACTTGGATAGCTGGTCAGACGAGTGTAAGTGGGACCATTTTCCTTCTTCTTTATCAGAAATATTTCCATCAATTCTTCTAGATGAATATCAATCCTCGAGCAATATTTAATGGTGTTTTTGTTTCTAATATTGTTAAATATTTTCATCAATTAATGAACCAAATCTTGTGTCCTCTCTAAGTCATTCCATGTCACCAAGGGAGGAATTAATTCATCATACAAGTCTCTATGGATTGGAGCTCTAGAAAACACTTAAACATCACATAAGTTGATGCCTTCCTCACCATGTGTTAAATAGAAGGAATTAGTCTTTGGACTCCATATGATTAATAATTCTAGAATGAAATCATCATTCAGGTACACATATGTTTTCCCAACCAAGACGGCCTCATAAATCCCAACGCCTTTCAAGTCCCCTGTAAATTCTGAATAGGTCATACGAACCCAATATACCCACATCCATGCGGGTTTTACACCTGCACCTTGGTGAAAATCTAATATTTTCTTTGAACCATTTGACTGATCTAACTAGGAATCCCGATAGATGGATGAATAACATTGTGGCTGCCGCTCGGGTGTCTGTGCCTTCAAATATAGAGCACATGGGATGTGATGCATAATATGAGCCTTATCTCATATCCCAATATTAGAAAATGCTCCCCCAATTGAAACATTTGCCAATGAGAAGTTTGTATAATCATGAAACCATAAATGTTGGACATAGATCTTTTGATCTGGAATATTGACATCCTACAGGTGGCATTATCTATACAAAGGAAGATAGGTGCTTCAGGGAAATTTTTCATGATACTTCGTCAAATATTTACCTACATTTTCAAGGGTGGTATCACAAACATAGAAGTAGTCATGACCAATGATATTCATCATGTCATCAATCCTCTAGTTAGCGAGCTCATCAGCCGTTCCAATTATTTTGAATCCATTGAACCCACAAAAAGGAAATAAATCAACTTTTATGCATGTACATTTTTTGGTTTTCTAAAAACATTTCCAAAGGAATTAAGGCACACATGAATATACTTGGCGCAGATGTATAATTTGGCGCAAATGTATAGTACCCCACTTATAGCGCACTACTAAAAAACAAACAGAAGAGGCACATTGAAATAGAAGTTTCTCAATGAAATAAGACATTCGCACCAAGAGTTGAAATTTTAGAAGTCGTGAGGTTCTTCCCGGAAGTGATGCCACTATATATAGATGATGCATGTCACCATGCATAGCAAATTCATGCGCACTAGAAACTTGTGTGACCAATTGTATCATGTAAAAAGCACTTTCGCCCTCCTGTAATCTCCTCATTCCACCTCATTTATTTACCTCATTGTAGGATCCTCTATTTATTCCGGATCCAATTCTGAGGGGGGGATATTATTGAAAGATAGTTCCTTTATTGAGTCTAAAAATGAAAAAGTTAAATACCTTAGAATGATAATGCTAAAATAAATGAATAAAATAAATATTTAAAAAGGAATGACTTTTGGGTTGCCTTAGTCAGTCTAAAATGGAATCACTATGTAGCCTACTTTCATGCCCCAAAATTTTGGGTAGCATACATGGGTGACCAAACTCCTTTCACCCAAGGTCCTATATTTGCCTATTAATAGACCATTGGAGTCATCATCTATAAAAAATAATTTCCCTATAGCCCAATTTCTACTCTGGTCACCCTAGTTCTTCGACAATGTTTTACTAAACAGTCATGGTAGTTCTTCAACACCAAGAGCAGAGGATTTAGAGCATGATCATTGGACTTAAGTTTTTTTATTGTTAGAAAAAAATAACACTTTCATGCCTAAAGTTACCCACCTCCCTAAATTTGGAAAACACTTGCTCTCCACTTATTCCTTTAATAAGAACCATAGCGCCCTACATCTAGGACCACATGTGAATACTCATGAAGGATTGAACCATGTCTCTCCCAAGTATTAACATCTTCGATTTTCATCATTTAAGTGAACATCAGGTCACCCATGTCTAGTTTCCTGCCCATACTTGCATGCCCTAGCCTATATGGGCTCCCCTCTTTGATTCACTTACTCTCTTCAGTCTACTAGCCATCAATACTTCCACAATGCCATTCATGGAATGGATTATTCTTCTTGGATCCCTTGTCTAAAATAGATTCTATTGTGACCTCCAAAAAAACCTCCTGACATATCAATCCTTTGGGAAAGTCACATTAGCATGTCTCCTATTTGGGTGTGTATATCCATAGTGAGAGGATTCCTACATTTGTTTCACAATGGGGTAATGGTTCATGGAGTGTATGTGGGGTTGTATATCAATATTCACATGGAACATAGTCCAATCAACAATTTTGGGAAGTTTCTGGTTTTAAGAATATGGTTTTGGGTCCCGGGCTTGACCTAGTCAAAGTGCAAGAAAATTATAATTTCTAGTCAAGAAGGTACTGGTCAAACCTATTTTTCTTCCTTTTGAACAATAGAGAAGTATCCATCCTCTACCAAGATCAATTTTTGGGCAACCATCCTAGTTAATTCCCCTAAAATTCATCCATTCCACCATTCATTGGACCCTTGTGCAGTGTAAAGAGAATAGATGGAGGGCGCTTTGACCTAGTCCACCCTGTCCACCGTAGTCTCACCCTCCTCTACCAATAAAGGAGGAAATGTGTGATGTGTCATTGATCAATATTTCTCATCCCCATGTTTCTCACACAGAGCCTGACTCACATGGGATTAGAGATTCATGATGATCACAAAATTTACATAAACACCCATGGTAAAGGATCTACATGAACTCTGATTCTTGTTCAAACTTGGATTCATATGTAGCCCTTTCAGGGCCCATGCCCACTAGATTTCCTTTTCAGAAATCTGAACCCAATTCCCTTAATCTGGGCATCCACCTTATGAAGAATCCCCAAATTAAACCGCTAAATGATCAAGGCATCCTTTTTAGTACATAATCCCAAACTCAATTCTCTCAAAGTATTATACTCTCCAATAAAATTTATCAAACTTCATGGTATTTGATCCCCATCCACATTGGATATATAGGAAGCCTCCTTCAGGTTCAATCCCAAGATTTCAAATCAACAATGTTCTCTTTGGTCTATACTCTCAATAGGATCTAATATTACTTGGAAACCCATATCCTTTCCATGATCATCAGGCTATTTCAGAATAAGACCAACACCAAACATTGAATAAGAACCTATCTCTTAGATTTCCTTACCATAAGACATTAATCAGTACAATTAGGTTTTTATCACATTACCTTAAAAGGTATGATGTGTCCCAATTAAGTGGCACCAAAATACATCGGTTCTGATTCAATTAACTAGGATATGTAAGTATCCAATTTTATGTGTATAATCCTAATATCAAAACAAGACTTGGTATCCATGTATGAAAATAAATTCTAGAGTGTCCATGTGAGTGGCTTAAATCTATGTATCATCATAATGATTATTAAAAGAATCATAAAATAGTATATTAGATGATACCATTGATTGATAATCACAAATACATATGAATATCTCCAATAATAAAGAAACATGAATTAATATTGGTGATTCTAAATATTAAACATATTAATATGTGAATATAAATTTTTATGAAAAATTATGTTTTGTATGGTGAATTAATAAGGATTCATGAAAATATCATAAATTTTCAAAGAGAGTCCCATAGTAGAAAATAATTCCCCCCAAAATAGAGTGATGATTCTGACATCCCATCCTCTTGACTAATGTACACTCATATATATCGTAATGTTCAAACATAACAAACACATACTATTGGAAAGAAGGTCCCATTTGGACAAAGAACTGTTAGATGTTTCTACTTCCTTGAATAAATCCAATGGAAACGCCCTAGAAGAAGTGATTTATTCATAAAAATGGAAAATCCAACATTTCTTTATCCCAAGGGGACATGCTTTCCATAGTTAGGTGTTAATTAAGATTGAACAATACTAAACATAGGAAAGTACTTTGGTTGAGAGGATGGGAGGTTAGAATCATCAAACCATTTTGGGGGCAATTATTTTCTACTCTTGGACTCTCATGGTGAATTTATGATATTATAATGAATCCTTTTTAATTCAATAGTCATAGCATATGTTTTCCTTGGAATTTTCAATCACATATTAACATGTGTAAATTTTAGAATCATCAGTATGCATTCATGGTTCTTCATTAATATAGATATTCATAAGTATTCGAGATTGTCCATCAATGGTATCTTCTAACATACTATTTCAAGATTCTTATAATCATCATTTGGATGATACTGGGTTTTAAGACACTCAGTGGGGAACTCTAGAATTTATTGAAATCGAGGTATACGAAGGTTTGTTTTGATATTGGGATCAAACCAAAAAAATGGGCTACCTACATATCCTTTTGAAAGAAATCATAACCCTTATAGTTTGGTGCCGCTTAATTGGGACACATCATACTTGTTATAGTCATATGATAAGGACATAACCATAAAGTTTAATGTAATTTTAAAAGGACATCAAAGAGAGACGTTCTTAGTCAATGTTTGGTGTGGGACTTATGCCGAAAGAGCCCGATGAACATTGAAAGGATATGGGTTTCCAATTTAGATTTGACTTTTTTGGAATATGGACCAAGGAGAATATGATTGATTTAAAATGTTGGGTACGATCCTCAAGGATGCTTCCCACGTATCCCATGTGGATGGGAATCAAATTCAACATAGTTTGATCATTCTCATAGGTGAGTATAGTACTTTGAGAGAAATGATTTTGGGTTTACATCCAATAAAGGATGACTTGGTGATTTGTGGGGGGTGATTTAATTTGGGTTTGGTTCTTAAGGAGGATGCCTAGATTAAATGAAATAGTTTTGGATTGCTGAAAATGATATCCAGTAAGCTTGGGATCTGAAAGGGAATCCTGCATATCCTGGTTTGAATAGGAATCGGAGTTCCTTAGTTCCTTCACCATGTGTGTTTTTGTAAATGTTGTAATCATCATGAATCCCTAAGCCGACGTGAGTCATGCCAAGTGTGACAAACAATAGGATGTGAAATATTCAACAATGAGAGATCACACTTCTCCTCATTTTCTAGTGGAGGAGGGAGAGTAAACAGGGGCCAGGGTGGAAGAGGTCGAGGTGCTCTCCCTATGTTATCTTTACATTGGACAAGGGTCTAATGAAAGGTGGGAGGGATGTAGGTTAGGGTCTTACACCAGGATGGATTCCCTAAAATTGATCCTAGTATGGAATAAATACTTCTCCCTTGTTCAATAGGAAGGAAAGTATGTGTGAACCATACATTCCCGAACAGAAATATAAAGATTCCAGAAATTTGAGAATGTCATGGTTAGGACCCAAACCTTATTCTCAGAACCAGGAATATCCCTACACTATTCCTAGTTTGATAGTACATGTGAATGTGGATAAAAAATCCACAGACACCCCATTAAACCTAACCCCATTGTGAATCAAATTTGGGAAACCACTAACTATGGATATACGAACCCAAATAGTAGACACACTAATGCTCCTTTCCTAATGGTTTGATAAGGCAATATGTTTTGGTGGTGGTCTAATAGAATACCATTCAGACAAGGGACCCATGAAAGAATAAGCCTTTCATTGAATGGATTTTTGGAAGGCTTGAAGGCTGGTAGACTAAAGAGAGTTAGTGAATCAACGAGGGGTTCCCAAGTACCCTAGGTCGCACAAGTATGGGTATACAAGTAGATTTGAGTGACCATATATTCACTTAAGCAATGAAAAACCTGGATGTTAATACATGGGTGTGACTTGGCTTAAGCATTAAAGAGTATTCAAAGGTGGTCCCATATGTGGGGCGCTCAAATTCCTTTGAATGCAATAAGTGACGCAAAAATGATTTAGATTTGTGGAGGTTTGGATGCTTTAGTCAGGATTGTGTTATGGTTTTCCAACATGAAAATGACTTATGTCCAATGCCCCTTCTTTAAATCATTTGCTCAAGGTATTGATGAACTACGTTAAATGTTTAGGAAGACTTGGACGAATCACTAGGGCGTCCCGATCATAATTTGGGATTCATGGAAATTCTTCCATTAAAATGAATACACCAATGGACTTTTTATTGGAAAATATAGGACATTAGGAAAAAAGAGTTTGGTCACACTAGTAGGTTGCACAACATTTTGGTTCACGCAAGCAGATTGCTCGTCGATTCCATTTTTGTATGACGAATGTGACCCAAAACTCACGCCTTTGCAAATCATGATTTTATTCATGTAGTTTTTCGATTTCCTTCCAAGGTATTTCCCTTTGTAATTTTTAGACTCTTTGACGGAACGAAGTGTCAACAGTCATATTTATTTTTAGACATTGTGAATAATAACCATTGTAAATTGTATCACCTCAGTAAAGGATAAACCTGGTTAACCGAGATTAAAACTAATTGATATGACCATAATATTTTATCGTAATTTCTATTAGATAAATTTAATTTGGAATTTCCAACCTTATTTTATAAATTGAAATTTTAATGGAAAATGTTCCCTAAAAATTACATATATATTATTTAATTAAAATATAGTTTAAAATATCACTCTATTTTTAATATCTCTTTTATGTACACACAAATAAAAAATCATGATACGAATGAAAAAAATATCTATTTTGAGTTAAATGAAATTAGTTTATTTATTTATTTATTTATTTCATATAATTTTTATAATTACCTTAAATGCTTGTGAAACAATAATATAATTTTTTTTAATGAATAGATAAATAAAACAAATGATATTAAAAAATATAATTTTGAAATTATTTTAATGATTTAACATGTCCAATAAAGTTTCTAGATCAACATGACTTATTATAAAGGTGTGGATGTATTATATTATAATTACACCTTTTTATTGATTTATTGGAAGCCAAATTAAAAAAATTGTGCCACACCACACAAAAATGATATTTTATCACAATAACATTTTTATTAAATTATTTAAAATAGATAAATATTGAAGGAATATAATTTGGAAATTATATAGTTGAACATTTAATAAAATTTACATTTATGGAAAATTTTTATCCATATACGTAAAAAAATTACAAATCTTTAATATAGAAAAAGTTATTACCATATTTAAAATTAAAATTCATGAACTAAGAGTTAATCAAAATGATATGATTTAAAATCACACCAAAATATATATAAATTAATTTTTTATTGTATTACAATAATATAAAACATTATATTTTAATCAATATCCATTAGTATCCATTTGTAGTGGGAATGAATTTATTATAATTTAATCAATTGAGAAATTCAAAATGTTCCCGTCAACTCAATTACAACAAGACACCATATCTCTCACTTCATCACAGAACATTAAGATATATATCTCTACCTGTATCAATCTATTTATATTATAAACATCCTTATCTATGTTATGGAGGTTTTGGTCTCCCTAAAAGACCGACCTTATGTACCTTACGAATGTATTTAATGATGGTCTTCCGTAGAAGTGGTAATTCTATTACCCGAATTCAAACAATTTATTCCTAAAAAAACCTATTATAAATAACTAAACTATAAATATAATTATGACTCAAGTATCCTTAATATATTTAAATTTTATTATATTATTAAACCCCCATTATCGACCCTCTTTACCACCAAATGGGATGTGAAATTTCTGCTCATTTGTAGGTATGACTTACCCTCTCCACATTGCGATGTAAATCAATTTCATTACTATGTTTTACGAATGATAATTATGAGAATTTTAATATTTCTATATTATATAAATAATATAATTATAAAAATTTATTAATAATAACATATCTACCATTATTATTTCCAAACTTTCTGTAAATGACAATGTCATTCATGCATATGTGTGGACAACCATAACCACAAAGTAATCCGATTTTTTATGATTTGTGTTATAATTTAATGATAATAAGGATAAATTTAGTTAATATATAAAATTTATATGATATATTAATGATTCCTAAAATTAAAATTATTATTTACCATTTTTTCTTTCTATCCTTATAATATTGGAAACAACGATCATGCATATGTACAACCTACAACCTCCATGAACAGTATAACAGATTCTTTAATATATAATTTTAATAGAATTAATTATATACATATAATGAATATATATAATATTTATATCAATATTTATATTATGTATATGATTTAAACATGATCAATGCATAAATACCATAACAGGCCATCTAAAATACATGAGAAAAAAACAATTGTTACATGAAATAATGAATTTCTTACAAATAATTATTAATTAACGAGAGATAAAAAATTATAAGTACATAATTATTGGTTTGGTATATAACATTATTGTTCTATAATCGATATATAATTAATATATATTTATTTTTTAGTGTTTTAGAATATTTTTTATGGAAATCAAACCTGAGCTATGGGGTTATTTCCAAATATAAGTAATATTCAAGATTATTTATTCATTTGAATCTGTTGCGGAATAATTTTATTCTGTATCCATATCTTACATAATATATTTTAAGTAATATTATTAATACTCCTCTATGAATTTCTAAATTTATTATTACTCATGTTTCACATCATATAAAACTGTTTTAATGGAATCCTCATATCATTTCCCAAAAAAGGAACTTTTAAATATTTTCAAGAAAAGTGCATTAGGAATGTATTTAAAATTACATGAAATGAAAATATTTTTCCACATTCAAGAAAAATATTTCCTGAAATATTTCATTAATTTTTTTACGGTTATTTAAATATAATACTTTCCATCGTAATTTCATAGATTATAAAAAATATTGGATTTTCAAAGTTAAATGCTTATTTTCCTCGTGATTGTTTTAAAGAAATTTTTATGGTATTTATATTAATAAAATACCTTATATTAATTATATTCAACATAGCATATGTTATGATTATACTATCCTTAATATTTATCTATATGGATTACAAACTGTATCTGTAATGATGTACTATTTTGATACTATTCACTATATTACTTTTGATGGTTTATGATATTATTATTGATTGGGGAAGATATTAAAATTTCATATGATAGTTTTAATATGAATTACAATTTTTATTAAGATTCACCCCTTTCATATGAAGAATGAAATCTACATAGTAAGAGATGGTTGGGGCCTCTATAGCCCGGGATGCATCAGTAGGTCTCATGAGACACTAGCTTGGGTATTGGATGACCCCTTACACATTTATGTAATATGTATTCAAACGATTACTCTATGATATGTTTTTAATGACTATAATTATTAATTTCCCGCATTATGAGGTTATTTATTAATTTACAAGAAACGTTTTGATTAGTTTTGATATCCATGGATATTTTTTTAGCTCATGTGATTATTGCGTATTTGATTTTATTTATTTCTGTTCAAATTACTCGTACCTTATTTAGATTATTCTATAATAATACCCTTATCGAGAATCTGATATCACCCATTTTTTGTATGTTTATTTTTCCATAGGATTCCTAGAAGTATATTATTATTGATATATAGAGATAAGTTAAGATTAGAATGGTGTTATCAATGAAAATATTATATTTCATTATATTTTTTCAATTGAGATGTATTGTTTATTTATTTATCTAGTATTCCTAGAATACTAAAATATATGATCCATTGGGATATGATTATTTATATCAAATTCAAATTTAATAAATTATCCATTGACATTGGTCTACTGGGGTTATAGTCATTATACTTGGTATCTGAGAAATTGAAGTAGATACTTTGGGAACTATATTTAGGAAATCAAATATTAAAGAAATGTAACTCATTCTGATAATATTCCCAAAGAATCATAGATTATGATTTTTAGATTAGTAATATATAAATTTCTTATTTATGTTATGTGTCTCACTGGTTTTGAAATTATAAATATTGATTCTAAATATAATATAATTTATGACATTATAAAGAAATAGTTAATAGCATATGGAATAGAAACCATATAAATGTAGATATTCTATATAAGGATTTCCCTATTAGGGAAAATAATTATGCTAGATATAGAGCTATAGCTATAAATGAAAATATTATTACTATATTGGGAGATCAAACATATTCTATGAGTAATATCCTTTTATATATAGAGAATCACACCGAACAGTTTCATAGTGTAACAGAGTTAGAGAAATTCATATATCTGCACCCTCCATCATTAAATGGGAATACAAATCTATTTATATCTGAGAAGTAGATAACAATCACAGAGAAAATATATCTATCATTGGGATGTAATGATAGGGAGAAGGTTTTCATGGAATTTTATCATATATTAGGGGATGCATATTAATTGTGGTCATTGATTCAAAATATAAAAGATGAGGTGGAAATCAAAAACTAGGAAAGGAAGGATTTAATGAAAATTTTCATGGAAAAATATTTTCCTCATGAACAATTAGTGGATATGGTGAGAGAATTTAGGAGAATGATATAAAAGGATTATGAGAATGAGGCAATGTAAGAATTCAAAATTAAAAGGTCAGCAAGGCATTCCACAGACTATGTATGTAATATTAAGTACATGATTGTCCCCTCAATTGAGGATATTAATCCATTTATTATAAATTATCTAGTATCCCAAATATTTTAATCATATAAGGATATAGTAACATCTTCAATCAAGCCATAGAATGAAATATTGAATTATTATTTATTTTAAGGGAAGAAAGATAATAAGAGGGTAGCTAAGTATTCCGAGATAGGAAATAACGAAATGGGTAAGAAGGTATGGGTGAAATTTCCATCTTTCAGAAAATGAAAAATGAAACATCAAGCAATATGCTTATTTGGAATGATAGTATTCAATAATCGTAGATGAAAAAGCCACCATTCCCATGAAATCAAGTGTAAGAAAGAAGACATAAATTTTCAATTATTTGACTATAAAGAGATGGGGCACTATTTAAATGATTTTACTAGGAGTCAATAGATCATATCTAAAAAGGATAAGGTAATACGACAATGCTTATGAAATATAAAAAGATGAGGATTACTTTCATAATGATGTTTTGGTATATATTTTAATCATATCCTAAAATTTTGCTAATGATGGATTTGATTATGGATAATAACATTATTTTAAATATTTTTTGTTTTTTAAATAATTTATACCTTTCCCATTAAACATAATAAGATATTTTTCAGTGAAAAATGAAATTTAATACCTCATGGTAAAAAATATGTGGAAATTAGATCCTATAATGAAACATAAAAATTGTCTATTTTCATATTTATTGTCATTCATGTGGTTGAATATCATATAATACCTACTATGTATAGGATTTAACATTATAATGAAAAACATTATTATAAATAGAAAAAAATTTCATTCCTGATAAAGATATGGAATTACTTATCTCTATAGAGAAGAACTCATCATATGAGTCTTGTATAGATCCACCATTAATAGCTCTTATAAATGTGATACATATGGATGAATATGGCACACAACCTATGGAATAAAAAGGCTATCATAAATATAGGGATATAAATGTTGTATAAAAATACATTATTGTATTAACTGATGAATTAACCTGATATCCACTTGGGTGAGACATTGAGTTTCCTATTGATTTAATCCCTGATTTAGGAACTATATCAAATACTCTTTATAGAATAACCATTTGTGGTGTTAGTGGAGTTGATGAAAAAACTAGAGGATTTGGATGGCAAGGTATTTATATGAAGATGTATTTCACCTTGTGGAGTCCCTATTCATTTCATTAATACGAAATATGGATCTATGAGGCTATGCATTGATTATAAGGAAAAAACTACCATTATGGTAAATAACATGTATCATATGCCTCTCATTGATGTCTTACTCAACAAACATCACCATGATTCAATGGTTTACAATAGTTATTAATGTCATTAAATGTTAGTAAATAACGAAGATATTCTAAAGACAACATTTGAAACAATGTATGAACATTACGAGATTATAGTAATTATATCTGGATTAACTACTGCTCCCTCTGTTTTTGTTGATCTAATAAATAGTGTATTTAAGGAATATGTAGATAATTTTTTAGTATTTATTAATGACATATTGGTGTAATATAAGAACAATGAGGACAATAAGAACCACATTCATACCATTCATGAGACTCTTATACAAAATGAGATATATGGTAAATTTTTCAAGTGAGAATTATGTATTAAAAATGATCCTTTTAGTTTACATATTGTTCTGAGGATGAAATCTCAGTTGATCCTACGAAGAAAAAAAGTAGTCCTAGAATGGCCTATTCCAATGAAAAAAACAATGTTATAGTTTCATTAGATATTCAGATTACTATTAATGATCATTTTAATCATTTTATAGATTAGTTAAATAATAATCCAAGATTACACACAAAGTAATGATGTTTATTCGGATAGATAAATGTCAACAATGTTTTGAAGAATTTAAAATGAGATTGGGGAATTTTTCAATCATGACGCTATCACTAGGAAATGGTGGATTTGTGATATATAGTGATGTATCTAGGGAAGAATTGGTTGTGTATTTTTAAATAATGATTGAGTTCTTACCTAAGCATCATCGAAGTTAATAACTCATGAACATAACTATCCAGCTCATAATCTCGAGCTAACAACCATACTCATTACTTTGAAGATATGTAGAAACAATCTCTATGGTGAAAGATGTGGGATATATATAGATTAAAATAATTTTAAATACATATTCTCACATAAATCAATCAACATATGGAAAATGATAATGCTTGACCTACTCGAGTATTATGATTTTTCAATAACCAACCAACTAGGTGTGGAAAAAAATGTAGGATATACATTTAGTATAAGTAAGGATGGAGTTATGAAAAAATTAGGATTAAAATATATCCTATGTTCATTGTTCTATTAATGATAGATAAAAGAATTATTAAGAGGGGGAAATAACACTTAATTTTCAAATTATTTATAATTGATCCCTGTTGGAATGTTTAAAAATATCTCACTTTCATGATGTAGATTTTCATAAGAAAATAACTAAATAAATGATGTTAAATTAGTAGACTTCATATATAAAGATGGAATTTAGAAATTTTGAAATAAGCTTTCTATACACACTAAAACTGAGCTAAAAAAGAATTATCGGATGATTTTCATTGATCAAATTTCACTAACACCATGGTATATTGATGATGTATAGGTATATAAAGATATATTTTTTGTGGGATAATATGAATGATGAAATTTCTTCTTATGTGTCAATATGTTTGGTTTTTTCAACATGTGAAGGCTGAGAGACCACATCCTAGAAGATTCAAGCATCCTATAGATATTCCAACATTGAAATGGGATTACATTACTATATATTTTATCAGAATATTACCAAATAATACACGAATTAGTGATGTGATATGGGTTATTATTGATATACATTCCAAATAAGAAAATTTCCTTCATATAGGAGAATATTTTTCAATAGATCACCTTGTAAGACACTGTTTTGTGTAATGTGTATGATTTATAGTGCACCTTTTTCCAGTGTGTCAAATCATGATCCACGATTTACTTAAAAATTATGGAAAATTATTTAGAAGGATCATGATACTGAGCTTCATTTAGGAACCTCTTATTGCCCTCAAATTAACCATTAGTCAAAAAAGATTATCCAAACACTGGAGGACATGTTGAATTCTTCCTCACATGAATTATAATGTATTTAGGATCATTATTTTACTTTTTTAGAATTAATATATAACAAAATATTATATTCAATTATTAAAATGGTTTCATATTAAGTGTGATATGGAATGTTATTTCGTACAACAATATGTGTGGATGAAGTTTGTGAAAGGAATCCCTTAGGCACAAATGTTTTTTAGGAAACAATAGAAAAAGGAAAATACCATTAAAACACTTATTAATGAGGCTCAATGAAGGTAAATCAGTTATACTGATAACTGGATGAAATATTTGCAATTTCAAATGGGATTAAATGTTTTAATAAATGTATCTACATGGAAGTGTGTATTAACATTTAATAGGAACGGTAATACGAGCACTAAGTATATCAGATCTTATAAAATCATAGAAGGAAGTAGGGTTATTCATTACTGTTTTGAAATTCCACCAATCCTTTCAAAATTACATGATGTCTTCTATATATCATTGTTAAGGTAGTACATTCAATTCCCAAAAAATGTTCTCACAAGAGAGAAATATTATTATAACCTAATTTAGATTACTATAAAGTGGCTATCTGGATTCAGGAAACTAGAAAATAGTTGTTGTAAAATCCGATGACTCAGATGGTAGATGTACTTTGAAAAAAATATAAGATAGATGAGTAATGGGAACCCACAGAAATTATGATGAAGAACCCAAATCAATTTATGGGGTGACATTATATAAATTTTGAGGATGTAATTTTTTTATGCGAGGTAAGAATTTAACACCCTAGGATTTTACCGTATGATTCTTTTTGAAAATATTTAATATATTAGACTGTATGCATTGCACGCAACAACATGTTCAAAAAACCGCTTTCTATTATTCAATTACCATTATAACCCTTATGTTAAATTGGAAACTATAAATAGGAATGTTTATTTAAAAATATATTTTTTATACAGTTATATAATAAATTCATTGATAATCATTTGATTAGATAATAAAAAAGAAATGGTTTTATGAAAAACTATTTTTTTTGTGTACAATATATCTATATCATAATAAAATGAATTAATCCCAATTGGAGAATTATTTTAAAAAAAATTATATTAAATAAATTCAATAAAATATATTAACATTAATATAATATTATACAAGGATTGAGATAATAAATCCAATTTTATTCATAAAAACTATATATTGTAAATTTTTACTACTATCATGTTTTCCCCCTTATTATAAAATTAATTTCAGACACATATAGGAATTGAATTTGACAAAATGAATTATTTATTGTTAATAGTTATTTTGAAATCTACTAAATATGACCCTACTATTTTAGGACATCTATAATAGTAACCATGGTAAATTTGTCTCCATGATAAAAGGTATAACAAGTCAATATAGGTTAAAAATAACTAATAATGCTATATATTTTCATTAGAATTATTATTGGATGATTGGATTTTGTACCATAACATATTATTCTTTAATTTTATTTGTTTAATGGACAATGTCCATGAAAATGAATTATATATTATTTAGATCAATGCTTATTACAAAAGTGTCCCTTGTTTTGTTTCGAATCTCCCTTATGTGTCCATATAGGAAAAAATCAAGCTACGAATGAAAATAAATGTCTATTTTGAGACTAGGTAAATTATTTTGATTATATACATTAATTTTAAATTTTAATAAATTATAAAAATACATTAAATTCCTATGAAACTCAAATACAATACTTATTTATTTAAAAGAAAAATAAAATAAAATATTTATAAAATATTAATTGTTATATAATTTGAATTATTTATTGTGGATAAAATAATCTTTAATATTTATATGAAAAATTATAGTTTTTTTAAAGAATTATAATAGAATTCCACCTTCACCTTATGTTATTTGGAGTCAAATAAAATGAAAATTGTCAAAATTGAAAAATATATTATTTTATCAAAATAATATACTATTAAATTAATTAAAATTAATGAAAATAATGAAATAAGAAATATATGATATTATATGGTCTAAATATTCATAATTTTTCCATTTATGTGAAAATTGTAACCTTATAAGTAAAAAAGTAGAACTATTTGACATGGAAAATGTTGATACAATTGTTAAAATTATTGCCATTTAACTAAGGGTTAATCAACGCGAGAAGGATAAAAATTACACAAAAACTAGACTAAATAGTATTTTTATGCGATTATAACCCTATAAAACTTTATATTTTAATACATTTTCATTTATAGTAATTGTTCATTATAATAAACTTACTATAATATAAAATTTTGAGATTTTCCAAAGGTGCCCCTAACCACAATTATAAAAGGGAACCTACATCCTGACTTATTAACAACACATTGATCATCATATCGTAATAAATATATACACATTCATCTTAAAAAAACTTATATAATTTTATTATATGATGTTTATTCTAAAATACCAACCATAAGATTCTTAAAATGGTCTAAAGAAGTTCTATAATGGAAGTGCTAATTGTCTTAGCAGACCTATTTAACATTGTTCATTTATAAATCATTTATAAATATATGGGTATTATCATAAAATAATAAATTCAGTATAATAAATATATTAATGTTTTATGATTATTAAAAAACCATTAGCAATAATATTTCCAATTAAGTGGGAAGTGAAAGAATCACTCATACACACAATCAACTAACCCTATCCCCATCACGATAAAATTCATTTTTCATTACAATATATTTTGGATGAAAATTATTATTGGTTTACTATTTATATATTATATTTATAACATAATTATTATTCTTCAATAATATTATAATATCTTCAATCTTACATTCCATACCCTTGGTAGATGGTAATGTCGCTAATGTGTATATGTGGACATCCACCTCAGCGAAATGGTGTGACTCTTTTTTTCATTTATAATTTATTTGGATGGTAATATTTCCAGGTTTATTGAATTTATAAAATTTATATGATATATTAATGATTCTATAAATTATTATAATTATTTATCTTTCTTTAATTTCCTCTGTCGAATAATGAAAACAAAATTCGTGCATATGTACAGTCTACCATCTCAATGAATGGTGTAATATATTTTTCTTTCTATAAATTTAATGTATTACTTTAAATACATATATAATTAATATATATGATAATTATAACATTATTAACATTAAAAAGATTATGTAACCTTTATAATTGATTAAATAAGAAAACTACCAAACTGAAACCTACATAAAAAATAATGTATTTATTATACAAAATAATGATCATTAACAAATAATTATTATGAAATGACTGATAAAGGATTATTATTATGACATAAATAGAATGATAAATATGATAATTATTTATTAATATGTCTATAATAAAATTGTATTTATTATATATTATGTTTGAAAAACTATGACGGATTTTGGACTTTAGGTAAGGGTTTATTTCAGAATCTCATCAATATTCATGATTATTTATTTTTATGTCTCTATTTTGTAATGGTTTTTATCCATATATATTATCAATAAAAGGTTCTGAATAACATATTTAATACACTCCTATAATTTTTAATGTTATTTTACCCATGTTTTATATCTTACATAATGGTCCGATATGGATATTATTATCATTTTCCAAACAAGGTACATTTATACTATTTATAAAAAAGTGTAAAAATAGTGTTTTTCTATCTTATATATCATTTATGGATTTTATAAAATCAATGAATGATATTTTCATTTAATATTACTTTAAAAGTTTAAATTTTTTATGTTAATTTTTTTCCTTTGTAATTGAACATTTTTGGTGAAAATAAATAATTTTCCCAGTGTAAATGTTATTTTACTAAAGAATTTTTCTAATGAAATTTGTATGCTATTTATATTAATCAATTAAAAACCCATTATATTAATTATTCTCCACTCAGAATATATCATGATGAAATCATTGTTATTATTTCTTCAAATGGAGGATGATTGTTTTGACATGGGATGTACAATTTTGATACCATCATCCATATTACATTAGATAGTTTATGATTATGTTTATTTATTAAGGAAATTATGAAAATTTAATATTATTGTTCCAATATTAAGGTTTTTCAACTATGTTTAATTAATTACGTATAATTAAATAATGTTGTTTTAAATTGATGGGCATGGCCCTGTAAATCCCTCGATGCATCAGTAGGTATATTGAGAAATCCTAAATTGGATATTGGATGAGGCCTTACCTAATTATATAACATGTCTTCGAAATAGGCCTCAAAGGTTTGTTTATGATGTTAGAAATTATGAATTTCCCTTATTATTAGATTATTCCTTTATTTCCATGTGATTATTTTATTACTTATGATAAACATTGATACGTTTTTTATCTCATGTGGTTGAGGAATTATTTTATTTCAATTTATTTCATGACATATTATTCAGGAAATATTTACCTTCCACTGTAATAATACCCTTACATAGAATAATAGATAAACCAATTTCTTATATTTTTCCATATAATTCCAGGATGTATATTATGATTGAAATATTGGGATAATTAACGAGAATAATGGTGTTATCAATGAAAATACTAGGTTGTATTTCTTGTTTTCTATTATAATTTAATTTTTAAGTATGCATATAGTTCTCCATGAATACTAAACTATTTGGTACTTCATGATGAATTTATTGGTATTTAATTATAATTTAATAAAGTTTCCACTGACTCTAGGCTACTATGGTCGAGTTATAAATAGTTGGTATCAGTGAAAGTTTTGATAACCCCTTGAGAACTATTTTTTGGAAGACATAGATTAGGAAAACTATTCATATAGTAGGTTTTGAGAATACTACCAAAGAAAACAAGATTTTCATTTTGAGATTAGTTATACATAATGTTTCAATTTATTTTTAGCGTTGCACTATTTTTGAAATTATATATTTTTACACATAACAAAAGCATGTGTATTCCATTTTCTTGAAGTGGAACTTAGAAGAAGTAATAAAAACAATATCAATGATCATAATCTTTTTAGGTACTGTCATTATAGAATATATAATGATACTACTGCTATATCTTTAGTTGGATCTGAGAAAATTATTACTATATTGGTATAACTAAATTAATTTATGAGCAATAATAATTATCATATGGATAATCATTCTGTGACACAATTCAATGTAAATATGTTATACTACATTAAGAATTAGTATCCTATATAATTCACGAGACTTTTAATCCTTTTATACATAAGTTATTGATACGTTCCTTGGATAATAAATTTCATGCATTGAGATTTAATGAAATGGAGAATGTTTTTATTATAGTTTATTATCTATTCAAATATATAGCTAAATGGAACTGATTAATAAAAAATACTTTAGAGGGTGGGGAAATAATAAACATGGAATGAAATTATTATAAGAAACATTTATTTAAAAAATATTTTCCATTGAAAAAGTGAGTGAATATGGAGAGGCAGTTGTTGAGTCTATGATAAAAAGAGAATTTGATGTCTTCAAAGAAATAATACTACTTTAAAAGGATATCCAAGAATTGCACTGACAACATACATAATACCAACAGAATTGATGATCATTTAATTGTTGATATTGATAATATTATTTGTAGGAAACTAATATCTCAAATATTATCATCATACAAGGACATAACATCATGTGCTATCAAGACAAAGAATAAATTCTCTAAGTATTATATAATTTCAGTTTAGTAAGATAAAAAGAGTATACTACATACCCCAAAAAAGTAAATGATGAATAACGTAGAATGAGACGTGTGGAATTTACAACTTTCAATAAATGTGCAATGAAATATCCTGGAACATGATTATTCAGAATGAGTATTTTCTAAAAGTGTGGAGAAAAAGGCAATTAGGACTGTGATATCCAGGGTAACAAATAATCCATTAATATTCAATTCCATAGCCAGAAGGATATTGGAAACTATGAAATTATTTTCCAAGGCATAAATAGAATTTTCCGAAACAAATTTAAGGGATAATGACTATGAATTGTTGATCAAAATATCTAATGTTAAAGTTATAAATAATGTGGTACCATATATTTTAATCATATAATCATATTTAGAAAATGTTTTATTTGATTCAATATCATAAAATTCATTTATATTTTCTTGTTTTTATAAAATACTATACATTTACCATTCACCTTAAGATGTTAATTTCCAGTCAAAAAACCAAGTGGATACCTCACTGCAATAATGATGTGTCAAGCATTTTCTATTATGAAACATAAAATAATTTTATTTTTGGATTTTATTTCCATGTCATGGATTGAATATTATATAATCCTTGGTATGAACTATATTTCAAAATATAATTAAAAACATTATTATAAATAGAAGGAAATTATGAATTTTGATAATTAAATGGAATTCCTTATATTTAGACGGGATACCTCATCATATGAGACATTTTTGGATCAACCTCTAGTAAATCTCCTAAATGAGAATCTTGGTGAAAAGGAGAGGACATGATCTATGGATGAAAAAGGAAATATTCAATTTGGGTATATACCTTTTGTATCAAAATACTTTTATTTATTTCCTGATGAATTTCCTATATATCCATAAGAGTAGAAAGTTGAGTTTTCCATTTATATAATAATTAATTGAAGACCTACCTCAATGAAACACTGTATAATAGACACTATGGAGTTAGCAGAGTTGAAAATAAAAATATAGGATTTTAGTGGAAGGTATGTATATTTACAGTTGTTTCACATTGGGGAGCCCCATTTATATTTGTTGAGAGTAATGATAGATCTATGTGGTTATACAGTTATTATGGTGAAATCAAAGAAATTAAAATATATAGAAAGTATACCACTCCTCATATTGATGTTATATTTGATAAAAATAATTGACGTCAATATTTTTCAGTGGGTGACCTTCATTATGGAAATTATTAATTTTTAGTAAAGAAAGAATTTATTCTGAAGATAATATTTGAAATGACATATAAAAATTATGAGTTTAAATTAATTCCATTTGGATTGATTAGTAAAAGTTATGTTTTTATAGATCTAATAAAAATTAAATTCAAGTAATAAATTGATATCTCTATAATGCTTTATATTTATAATTTATTAGTGTTATCTCATAACTTTGAGAGCCATTAGAACCAATTTCATATCATTTATATGAATCTTAAAATAAAATATTAAATGGGAAATTTAGGGAGTATGATTTATATATTCTAAATGTTTCATTTCATGGAAATATTTTTTCTAAGGATAGAATCATAGTTAATTCTCTAAATAAAATGTTTTCCCATGAAATCAATATAACATTGAACATAGCTAAGGTACACAGTTTTTCCATCATGGTAAGTTACTATCAACGAATCTTTTATGATTTTCACAATCAACTTACTTATTAACCAAGATTACTCCTAAAGGGTTAATGATTATATGAATAAAGTAATATAAAGATTTTTTTGAAGAATTCAAGAAGATAATGGTGAAAAATTCAATATTGAATCTTCCACTAGGATATCATGGATTTTATATATATAGTGATGCACCGAGGAAAGGACATTTTTATACACTTATTCAGAATTGTATAGTTATTACATATGCATCAAGGCAGTTAATAACTCATGAACAAAACTATCCAACTAAGGATACTGAAATAGAACCCAAATTATTTTCTCTTAAGATATGGGAAAATTATCTCTATACTAAAATATATGAGATATATATAGATCATAAGAGTTTGAAATACATATTCACATATAAAGAACTCAACATGGGTTAAAGTGGATGGATCGAGCTACTCAAGGATTATGATTTATCAATAAACTACCACCTAGGGAAGGAAAATAATGTACGAGATGCATTGGGCCGTAAGGATTATTGGGATATAAAAAATGAGGATATATAGGGATCTTGTCTTCATGAATATAGTAAATAAGGATATATATATTATTAAGGATGGGGAAATATCACTTTTTTTAGATAATTTCAGAACCTTATCTATTAGAAACAATAATATGATCTCAGTATGATGATGTGATTTTTCCAAAATAAAATTTATGTTTTGAGTTATGGGAAATTAGATTATGTTTTATATGAAGATGTTGTTCTAAAGTTTGGAAAATATATTTATTTTCCCACTATACTCAAGCTAAATAGTTAATTGTTGAATGATGATCATATCTTTAATTTTTATGTAAAACATTGTTAGCACAATGATATATTGGGATTTTAAGTAACATTTTTTTGGGATAATATGATGTGAAAAATTGTTACTTATATGTTATGATGTTTGGTTTGTTAATTAGTGAATATTTAGAGAAAATATGATTGAGGATTCATGCAACCTCTACATATACCTATATGGAAATAAAATGAAATTACTTTATACATTGTCACTATATTACCGAAGAATCCAAAAAATAATGATATGATATGGTTTTTTGTAGATTTATTTACTAAAACGTCACATTTCATTAAAATAAGAAGAAATTTTTCAGTGAACCTCTGTAACAGCCCAAGATTTTATGAAAAATATTCTTTTTAATTTTATTAATGTCTTGTGCTACACCAAAAGGAGCTTGCACAACACGCATCCTTGACTTGCCTTGCATTACATGCAATCACAACCTTCCTCGATAGCGTGTGTAGTACGCAATACCGAGTTACACTAAACAACGATATGCTATTAAAATATTATTATAACTAGCCGTTATGAATAGTAATAACCACCTTTTAAAATTTTAGAAATTTTAGCTCTCAAAATGGACTTTATTTTTGGATTCGGAGTATCGAATTTAGCCTAAGGTGAAATTTTGGTGATTTTCGGATAACTTTCATATTTTGATGAATAGTGAAAAATACTAAATTTTAGTTAAAAACAACATTTTCAATCGAAATAATTAATAGTGATAAATTATTAATTTGAGTGGTTTTAAAGTATATTTAGAATATATTTTTACAATTTAATATAATGTTGGTCATTGGATGTAATTTCACATTTAAACCAGACATAAACAAGTGTCAATCTTTTGATAAATATTGTTTCTTAAAAACACGCTCTTTGTTTTAACAGCGGGATTTAATTATAAAATTAATTAATGCATCTTCTATGATATGAATTTGGTAAAATAGACTTCATTTTTGAATTTGGAATATGAAATATAGCTTAGGATGAAATTTTGGCATTGTTCTGAAAAACATCAATTTTTGATGAATAGTGAAACTACTAAGTGGTAGTTAAAAAAAATTAATTTCTTCATAAATCTTAATTTTACCGCTTCTGTGAATGGAATTTCAAAAATCCGAGAGACACGGTTGATTTCAGTAAGTAAAATGTGGTTCAATGAGATGAAAATAATTTTTGGTGAATAGTATCTTTTTACTTTTATTTACCACGGTTAAAAGTAAATAGGGTAATTAAGGGTAAGAATGATATTAATATTACCCTAACACATGTCCTAATTCTATTGGACAAGTGTATCTCGACCAAAAACAACCTTAAGTGTAAAATATTATCATTTAGGCCCACTTGGATTAGATTAGGACATTTATTATTATTTAATTCAAGGAAGAGTTAAAAGAGTTAAAATCAAAGTTTATTTACTAAAACATTTTTAATATAGGGTTATACATAAGATAAATTCGATTGTAAATATTAATTAGAAAGCTAAAACTATTTCCTACATAATGGTATTTTATTTGTAATTTTTATACATCAAATAATTTAATATATTTATGACACATAGATGATGCAGTAATTATCTTATTAATGAAATATTGACATAATTGATGTTATAAACACCAAACTAAATGTAATTTTAGACTTTTTATGAATTAAACTAATTTTATAGGTTACTATGATATATTATTATTGATTTAATCAACTTGGTTCGAACATATAATTCTGTTAGGACTTTCACAAAAATCATATATCAAATAGTGTCAAAATTGACACAAAATAGTTTTTAAATAAAATATTATATTATTAATTGTTATTTTATTCCTAAAAATCTAAGGCTCGGCCAAATTACTTAGATAAGGATATATGTATTAATAATATACAATTTGGGGTTCTTTTGGCATGTTATTGTAAGTTTATTAACCATATAATGTAAGAAAACAAAAAGACACGGTAAAAGTTAAATTATTTAACTTAGAGTTAAATCTAATTGATAAGGTTAAAATAATAACCTAAACTTGTCTAAATCTTATTGGTTGATAGGATTTCGACCCATCCCCACTTTAGCTTCGAAATAAGACCATTTGGAACCATTATAAACCGATTTTGACTTTAATATAAAATAATATTTTGAGATATTCCTAAGGTGCCCCTCTCCTCCCTTATAAAAGGGCACCTCCTCCCCCTTCTCCTCACACCAATTTGAGCACTCAAGCTCGGCCAACCTCTGCCAAAATCCATTCTCCACTTCCCTAGAATATTCCTAGAGGTCCTGGTCTTCTCCAAAGACCAATCTTAGTTTTTTAAGTGGAGGATTCAAAGAGGCGTTCCAAAGAAGAGGTAATATCCATTACCGATCTTTTCAATTTCTTTCTTCTTCAACTTCTTCTTCTTTAGTTGTTTCATGATAAAGTAATAACATAAGTATTACTTACATACTGATATGTTATTATAAATATGAAACAACCCTAATTCACCTTCTATCCATCCTACGGAAAAATGAAATCATCGCGCGTGAGTACGTACGGAATACCGTCTCCACGCCGTGGTGTAATCTATTTTCAACCACCACCTTACATGGATGGGTATAATGGTGTAAAGAATAACTATACATAGTTATTACAACATCATACTGATTATGATATATTTTATAATCCACTCCATTTCAATTCAATATTTATGGAAATGATATCATCGCTCGTGCGTACGTACGGACTACCGTCTCCACGACGCGATGAGATTCATTCTCCATGTTAACCATTTAAGAATGATTATAAAGTATATATAAGAAATAATAATGAAATATATGACATTATAAAGCTACTGGATTTATGTATATATATATATATGTATGTCATCTACTTACTTCCATTCAAGACAATAAGGAAAGGAAAACAACGTTCATGCGTACGTACGGACTACCGTCTCCATGAACGGTGTTTTTCATTTCATTTATCTATCTATTATATATATATATATATATTGAATATATATGATATATAAATCATATTTTATATTCTGGAAGTAAGTAAATCATGATATAAGTAATAATAATGTCAAGAACAACAAGTCAAAACACCTACGATAAATGAAACGATTTTACCCAAAACGCTACTTTAACATGAATTTACAAAAGAACGGGTAATATAAAGTCATAAGTGGATCATATATGATATAATAACAATGAATATGATTCTGGAATAAGTCAATAACATGATTTAAATCATTATACAGGAGGTTTGGACACTTACAAAGCAAGTCGTACCTAAGGTAAGGGAAATATCACAATCTCATTTTTATCCGAGATTGTTTATTCGTAAGTATTTATTGGGGTGTATTGTATCATCCACATCCATGTTCCATAAATATGTAATATTGTTTCCATCCACTTACAATAGTTTAAATCCAATTTTATCATTCGGTAAGTTTTTATTAAAAGATATGAAAGGAATCTTTTGTCGTTTTTCATACGAGGTACTTTTTGACTTTTCCGAAAAAAGTACGAAGAATGTTTTTTTAACTTATACGGAACGAACGGATTTTTACGGTTTTATAAAGCCTTATTTTCATGAAGCTTCCTCCAAAAGATTTCATGACTATTTTCAATAAAATCTCTTTCTTTTGAAATTGCAGGATGTGTTGTGAAAAGAAATTGATTTTGAAGAAGAAAGGATATTTTCCTCAAGAATTCAATTCAAGTGTTTTATCAAAATTATTTTCCATCTATGATAATAAAGGGTTCTGTTTCTATCCATATTTTTACATTGATTTGACTATATTGTGATGAAATTATGTTTATGAATTCCTTTATCTTATATGAATGGTTTTATGATGTCATGTTGTTTAAGAATCCCATTTTTATTACATGGGTTATGCAATGATGTATGATTTATGATTTTGTGGCACACATAAGAATGGTATCATTATGAGATGGGTGGGACCTATATCTCCCTCCAATGCATTGGGTAAAGATTTTATATCTCATGAGATAGACATGGCTGGAATGGTAGGTTATACCGGTTCAGTGAAACAGGACTGAAATGAGGGTTACTCGATTCAGAAAAGGGACTTTGTCCACTAAGATAGTCTTGGCAATGAGTCTTGACTAACAAGAAATGATTCTCTATGATTATGTGTGAATGCCACAAAGTTTCATGTTTTATGTTATGATTATTGTGATTACATTTCACTACCATGATTTATCCCATGTTATGAAATTATGCTCTCTTTTGCAGGTTATGATTTCCAAAATGTTATGTTCTTATGAATACGATGTGATTGATATTTCTTGTGTTTACCCTTAATGAGCATTTGATCTCACCCTTTTATGTTTTCTTTTCCCCAGGATATAAAGAAAGGTTTTAGGTAAAAACAAGATCTTTATGGGAGATGTTGAAGATCTTTCACCACGATTAGAAGATTTTATTCCGAGTTTCCAAAGACACTAAACTATTATGATCCTTGTGTGTGTGTGTTTTGTTATGTACTAAGTATTCCGCAAAAGTAATGTAATGTCCATGTACGTCAAGCTTCGGGTCTCTACAGTTTGTATCAGAGGAAAGGTTTAGTCAACCTTTGGAAACTAGGATGCGAGAACTTTAGTGAGATCCCTAGAGATATTTATTAGGTATGTCTAGGGATGTCCCTAAGGATAAGTATACGTATAGGATATAATCCTAGAACTACGATAACGATCCTAGAATTTAACCTAAGATGTTAGATATTAAGGGTACTCCCCCTTTACTATGTTGTTTTCCCTAGCATTATTTTTCCTCTCACACTATTCTTTTTGGGTTTTAGAAAATGGCTGGAGACAAGATGATTCATGATAATGGAGGATATGATGGACAATGGAATGATATACTTCATGAGAAACCAAATGAAATGGGATTTGGAAGTCCAAAAATCATTATTAAGCCGAATCAGCAATCTCATAATATGATCAATAAAGTAAAATTTGGTAAGTTTCCTGACTCAGCTAATAAGAGAAAGATGGAGTTTAATGATGACCATAGAGGAAAGAAAGTTCAATTTCCCTCATGTAAATCATGTGGGAAGAGGCATCAGGGAGATTGTTTCAAAGGAACTGGAAGATGCTTTGGGTGTGGAAAAGAAGGACACAAAGCCAGTAAGTGAAAAGGAAAAGGTTCAGTTAATACCATGGACAAGGATAATGGTATTGCTACGACATCAACAATGATTAGATGTTTTAAATGTGGAATGTACGGGCATTATGCAAACCAATGCCCTAATGGAAAATCTCATGAAGAGAATCAGCATGGTCATATGGGTAGTATTTATGTGGATGATGATGAGGAGACTACAAATGATATATGAGCTGAAAGAAGTATTGAAGCTCAGTCGGTTGTTTTAGAAGGTAGTGGAATGATTGTATGTTTATCAAGAGCTATGTTGTATAGTTAATGGTACTATGGATTAAAGAATCATCTAAGGATTGTTACACTATTGTTTTTCATAAAAGTATTTGAAAGTATATGTTTAATGGTACCAGTAACCATGGAATGTTATTTAGATATTTTTGTAAAGTAGATGATATGCGCATAATGAAGGAATAAGAAGATAATGAAATGTTTCATTGTATTCATGAGCTCATGATTTATATAAGGAATAAGTGATATCATGGTTTGAGTATATAGAATTTTGAGGATTTTGGTATGGGGAAAGTGTTAACTTTAAACTGTATTCATGTTTTCACTAAGGTATTCGAGAGAATACATGATTAAGGACTTTGAATGTTTAGAATGTGACCAACAAGACATATCTTATGGGGATCAACGATGGTATTAAATCTCTGGTAATTGTTTTCACTATGTTATGAGAGTGGACTGCATTATTATGGATAAGCCTAAAGATTGGAATGGATTATATTGGACATAAGTTAGTATTGTTTAAGGATAGAAGTTTTTTTTTGATATTATTGATGGGATGTTATAGTATTATAGTTTTAGAAAAAGGACAACCTGCAGGACGGGTGACAGCCCATCGCGTCGGACAAGGCTATGGGAATCGAACCCACAACCGAAGTGCGACTGGCCTTTATCGCTTACCACTGGCCTACAGGAAGTCCCTGTTTAGTAGAAACTAGTTTTATTATATTATGCAGTATGATATATGAAGTATAAGTCCATTTTAAGAACCATATATGATTAATCTCACTATAGATCGACTTATGTATATAATTTTTGCTAACCTTTTGTTTGAGACAGATGGAATGACCCGTCATTCTATCACATTATCTGCTAACACTTCACGAATAACAAATTCAACTTCATTTATTTAAGAGATGAAGTGGAAATTGGTCAAGGCACGAACAACAGTGAGATTGTACCAAAATAAAGTAAGTATTTATTCTAATTCAAATTTTCAACTTTAGGGAAATGATCTTGAAAACCAAAAATGTTGTCCTAGTGATCTTATACCTGAGGAATCAGATGGTACCTTATATCATCACAAATCTATGGATTTGTGATTACTGGCTTTTCCATAGCCATGTTCTCTACCACTCTCCATCAGAACATGATGGTTAGATTTCTCTTCCATATCCATATTTTCACCTATGTGGATACCCAGTGATTAGATTATTTGGGTAATCATTACATTTCATACTTTAGTTTTTAAAGCCAAGTTTTGGTATTCCTTTTTACAATGTGGGTTTCTATTAAGGAAACTTTCAAATAGTAAACCATTTATAACCCCGACGAATTTCGAGGACGAAATTCATTTTAAGGGGGGTAGAATGTAACAGCCCAAGATTTTATGAAAAATATTATTTTTAATTTTATTAATGTCTTGTGCTACACCAAAAGGAGCTTGCACAACACTCATCCTTGACTTGCCTTGCATTACATTCAATCACAACCTTCCTCGATAGCGTGTGTAGTACGCAATACCGAGTTACACTAAACAACGATATGCTATTAAAATATTATTATAACTAGCTGTTATGAATAGTAATAACCACCTTTTAAAATTTTAGAAATTTTAGCTCTCAAAATGGACTTTATTTTTGGATTCGGAGTATCGAATTTAGCCTAAGGTGAAATTTTGGTGATTTTCGGATAACTTTCATATTTTGATGAATAGTGAAAAATACTAAATTTTAGTTAAAAACAACTTTTTCAATCGAAATAATTAATAGTGATCAATTATTAATTTGAGTGGTTTTAAAGTATATTTAGAATATATTTTTACAATTTAATACAATGTTGGTCATTGGACGTAATTTCACATTTAAACCAAACATAAACAAGTGTCAATCTTTTGATAAATATTGTTTCTTAAAAACACGCTCTTTGTTTTAACAGCGGGATTTAATTATAAAATTAATTAATGCATATTAAATGATATGAATTTGGTACAATAGACTTCATTTTTGAATTTGGAATATGAAATATAGCTTAGGATGAAATTTTGGCATTGTTCTGAAAAACATCAATTTTTGATGAATAGTGAAACTACTAAGTGGTAGTTAAAAAAAATTAATTTCTTCATAAATCTTAATTTTACCGCTTTTGTGAATGGAATTTCAAAAATCCGAGAGACACGGTTGATGTCAGTAAGTAAAATGTGGTTCAATGAGATGAAAATAATTTTTGCTGAATAGTAACTTTTTACTTTTATTTACCACGGTTAAAAGTAAATAGGGTAATTAAGGGTAAGAATGATATTAATATTACCCTAACACATGTCCTAATTCTATTGGACAAGTTTACCTCGACCAAAAACAACCTTAAGTGTAAAATATTATCATTTAGTCCCACTTGGATTAGATTAGGACATTTATTATTATTTAATTCAAAGAAGAGTTAAAAGAGTTAAAATCAAAGTTTATTTACTAAAACATTTTTAATATAGGGTTATACATAAGATAAATTTGACTGTAAATATTAATTAGAAATCTAAAAATATTTCCTACATAATGGTATTTTATTTGTAATTTTTATACATCAAATAATTTAATTTATTTATGACACAATGATGATGCAGTAATTATCTTATTAATGAAATATTGACATAATTGATGTTATAAACACCAAACTAAATGTAATTTTAGACTTTTTATGAATGCCACTAATTTTATAGGTTACTATGATATATTATTATTGATTTAATCAACTTGGTTCGAACATATAATTCTGTTAGGACTTTCACAAAAATCATATATCAAATAGTTTCAAAATTGACACAAAATAGTTTTTAAATCAAATATTATATTATTAATTGTTATTTTATTCCTAAAAATATAAGGTTCGGCCAAATGACATAGATAAGGATATATGTATTAATAATATACAATTTTGGGTTCTTTTGGCATGTTATAGTAAGTTTATTAACCATATAATGTAAGAAAACAAAAAGACACGGTAAAAGTTAAATTATTTAACTTAGAGTTAAATCTAATTGATAAGGTTAAAATAATAACCTAAACTTGTCTAAATCTTATTGGTTGATAGTATTTCGACCCATCCCCACTTTAGCTTCGAAATAAGACCCTTTGAACCATTATAAACCGATTTTCACTTTAATATAAAATAATATTTTGAGATATTCCTAAGGTGCCCCTCTCCTCCCTTATAAAAGGGCACCTCCTCCCCCTTCTCCTCACACCAATTTGAGCACTCAAGCTCGGCGAACCTCTGCCAAAATCCATTCTCCACTTCCCTAGAATAATCCTAGAGGTCCTGGTCTTCTCCAAAGACCAATCTTATTTCCTTAAGTGGAGGATTCAAAGAGGCGTTCCAAAGAAGAGGTAATATCCATTACCGATCTTTTCAATTTCTTTCTTCTTCAACTTCTTCTTCTTTAGTTGTTTCATGATAAAGTAATAACATCAGTATTACTTACATACTGATATTTTATTATATAAATGAAACAACCCTAATTCACCTTCTATCCATCCTACGGAAAAATGAAATCACCGCGCGTGCGTACGTACGGAATACCGTCTCCACGCCGTGGTGTAATCTATTTTCAACCACCACCTTACATGGATGGGTATAATGGTGTAAAGAATAACTATAAATAGTTATTACAAAATCATACTGATTCTGATATATTGTATAATCCACTCCATTTCAATTCAATATTTATGGAAATGATATCATCGCTCGTGCGTACGTACGGACTACCGTCTCCACGACGCGATGAGATTCATTCTCCATGTTAACCATTTAAGAATGATTATAAAGTATATATAAGAAATAATAATGAAATATATGACATTATAAAGCTACTGGATTTATGTATATATATATATATGTATGTCATCTACTTACTTCCATTCAAGACAGTAAGGAAAGGAAAACAACGTTCATGCGTACGTACGGACTACCGTCTCCATGAACGGTGTTTTTCATTTCATTTATCTATCAATTATATATATATATATATATATTGAATATATATGATATATAAATCATATTTTATATTCTGGAAGTATGTGAATCATGATATAAGTAATAATAATGTCAAGAACAACAAGTCAAAACACCTACGATAAATGAAACGATTTTACCCAAAACGCTACTTTAACATGAATTTACAAAAGAACGGGTAATATAAAGTCATAAGTGGATCATATATGATATAATAACAATGAATATGATTCTGGAATAAGTCAATAACATGATTTAAATCATTATACAGGAGGTTTGGACACTTACAAAGAAAGTCGTACCTAAGGTAAGGGAAATATCACAATCTCATTTTTATCCGAGATTGTTTATTCGTAAGTATTTATTGGGGTGTATTTTATCATCCACATCCATGTTCCATAAATATGTAATATTGTTTCCATCCACTTAAAATAGTTTAAATCCAATTTTATCCTTCGGTAAGTTTTTATTAAAAGATATGAAAGGAATCTTTTGTCGTTTTTCATACGAGGTACTTTTTGACTTTTCCGACAAAAGTACGAAGAATGTTTTTTTTAACTTATACGGCACGAACGGATTTTTACGGTTTTATAAAGCCTTATTTTCATGAAGCTTCCTCCAAAAGATTTCATGACTATTTTCAATAAAATCTCTTTCTTTTTAAATTGCATGATGTGTTGTGAAAAGAAATTGATTTTGAAGAAGAAAGGATATTTTCCTCAAGAATTCAATTCAAGTGTTTTATCAAAATTATTTTCCATATAAGATAATAAAGGGTTCTGTTTATATCCATATTTTTACATTGATTTGACTATGTTGTGATGGAATTATGTTTATGAATTCCTTTATCTTATATGAATGGTTTTATGATGTCATGTTGTTTAAGAATCCCATTTTTATTACAAGGGTTATGCAATGATGTATGATTTATGATTTTGTGGCACACATAAGAATGGTATCATTATGAGATGGGTGAGACATATATCTCCCTCCAATGCATTGGGTAAAGATTTTATATCTCATGAGATAGACATGGCTGGAATGGTAGGTTATACCGGTTCAGTGAAACAGGACTGAAACGAGGGTTACTCGATTCAGAAAAGGGACTTTGTCCACTAAGATAGTCTTGGCAATGAGTCTTGACTAACAAGAAATGATTCTCTATGATTATGTGTGAATGCCACAAAGTTTCATGTTTTAAGTTATGATTATTGTGATTACATTTCACTACCATGATTTATCCCATGTTATGAAATTATGCTCTCTTTTGCAGGTTATGATTTCCAAAATGTTATGTTCTTATGAATACGATGTGATTGATATTTCTTGTGTTTACCCTTACTGAGCATTTGAGCTCAGCCTTTTATGTTTTCTTTTCCCCAGGATATAAAGAAAGGTTTTAGGTAAAAAAAAAGAAGATCTTTATGGGATATGTTGAAGATCTTTCACCATGATTAGAAGATTTTATTCCGAGTTTCCAAAGACACTAAACTATTACGATCCTTGTGTGTGTGTGTTTTGTTATTTACTAAGTATTCCACAAACTTAATGTAATGTCCATGTACGTCAAGCTTCGGGTCTCTACAACCTCCTTGTACGAATCTATATTAATTAATTATTAATAATTCATGCTGAACATACATCAAATGAGTCATATAATGATCTATTATTTTCATGGAAATTATAAAAAAATATTCAAAGGCTCTTGATACTGAGCTTTATTCGAGTACTTATTATCACCCACAAACTAACAAGTATCCAAAAAGGACTATCAAAACCTTATAATACATGTTAAGGTCCTGATCAATTAACTATTTAAGGTATGTGGGATCAATAATTATAGTTTTTATAAGTCTAATATAATAATAGATTCTATTAAAGTATTCCAATTGTGTCGTATGAAGCTTGTTATGGGAAGAGATATTGTAGAGTCAAATTTTGAGATAAAGTTGGTTTAAGTAATATTGTAGGCCCAAAAATTGTGGAGGGAATAACAATAATTGTAAAGAAATTTTTGACCCATATCAAATAATCTCAACAAATTGAATAGGTATATATCAATAACCAGAGGAAATATTTTGAATTTCAAGTGTGATATAATGTTTTCAAGAAGTTATATAAATTTATATGTGTTATAAGATTCTATAAAAAATGAAAACTAATCCTTTCTTACATCATACCTTTTGGAATCATATAAAAAATGGACTTGTGGCTTACTATTTGTTAGTGCCACCATGCCTTTCTCAAGAAGATGATGTGTTTAATATCTATTTTCTAAATAATTACACACCAGACCCGATTCTTATTCTCAATTCTAATGTAATATAATTGGAAACTATTTTATCTTAATTTGAAGAGCATATTTAGTTTCTGGGCACTAGAGAATAAATGTTCAGAATCTAAACGACTTAACAAGAAAATTTTATTTATAAAAACAATTATACGATAAAAAAGGTGATGTGGGAGCCAAAGGAAATTGTGTTGAATAACTACCCAAATATATTAATGAGATGAAATTTTTAAAATTTAAAAGTTGGTTTTTTTGATGGAGCGATGAATGTAAAACCCTGATATTTAACAGTCTACATATTTTTTAATAAATTTAGTCAATTTCATTCATTACATTGCATGCGATGCTGAGTTCAAATGAACAACGATATATTATTATGGGACCTTTATAACATAGTACTTAAATATATTGTGATAAATTTGACTAACTAAAATTTGAATAATATTTGGATTATAATTTTATAGAATATTAGTTTTGGTTATTAATTCATTGAAAAAACTAAAAGAAGTGTTTTTCAAAAAAAAATTGATTAATTTATTTATAAAAAAATAAATTGAATTAGTCACTATTGGTCAATTATTTTAGTAAAATTTTTATATTATATATTGAATAATTTTTTTAACATTTATATAATATTTTTACTATGTATGGGACAAGAATAAATCTTGATTTATTCAAAAAATTCATTTTCTAAAATACATGTTTTATCATGTTTTTTATAGTAATTATAATGTTAATATATAATAATTATAATTATTTAAATTTATTTTAATTGATTAATTATTTGTAATTATGAGGCTAAATTTTATTAAACATGAATCTTTTATTTTTTTACATTATGAATAGTAACCATGGTAAATTTTATCACATTGGTTAAGGGTTAATGTTGTTAATCTAGGTTAAAACTAATTGATAAAAACAGTAAATTTTATCCTAATTACTATGGGATTAAGGTAATTTTTCCCTAAACACATTAGGATTTAAATAAAAATTTTAAATGACATTTTTTCATTAAAATGGCATATATATTATTTAAATCTAAAATAGTTACTAAATATCACTCTCTTTGTTTTTAATTACACTTATGTGTCCAATTCGTGAAAAAAATCAAAATAAGAATGAGAATTCATGTATATATTGAGATTAATTAACATATTTTAATTATATAAATATATTGTAATTTTTTAGGTATTATATAATTACAATAAATGCAAGTCCAACAAAAATAAATTATTTAATTAAATAATAGAAAAATATAAAAAATGACTTTAAAGTCATTAATTATGATATAATTCAAATGTGTTAATATCTAAAATGACTTTTATAGATCTTTGTGACATATTATAGAGGTTTTAAATAATTTTATTCGAATTAACTCATATTTGTTAAATATTTGAAGTCCAAATAAATGAATAGTGTTAAAGTTGACAAAAATTGATATACTATCAAATTAAAAATCTTTTTAATTATTCAAAAATAAAAATAGTATTTAAATAAGTAAATTTAGAAATGATATGGTAGAAAATTCATTAACTATGCATTGATGGTCATATTGTAACCTTATAAGTAAAAATTACCACACATTAATGTGATTTTTTTAACATAGTTAAAATTAATATTAATTAACTATTGGATAATCAAAATCATAGGGCTTAAAATGACACAAAAAATTACTAAATTATATTATTTATAGGACTAATAAAATATTATACATTTTATTTTATAACCATTACATTTAATAGAATTTGGCATGATAATGTCTGTATTATAATTTAATGTTTTGAGAAATTCAAAAATCGCCCACATCTCCAATATATAAGGGAACGACAACCATCACTTCATAACACAAAATAAATCCATCTTTATTAACCAATACCTACCGATATTTCTTCTCAAAATAGTAGTACATTTTTTTAGCTTTTAGTTTCCCTATAATTCTAATCTTAATCCCATGAAGTATTGGTCGTAAGGATGGTCTTCTGAAGAAGAGTTAATTTAATTACACATTATCTTTCAATTTTTTACTTATTCTACCACTAATTAAACTATGGATTATTTTAATAAAATAATAAATTGATTATTATAAATATATTTAAACGTTATTATTATGATAAAACCACTATTACCCACTCTATTTACTACATGAAATGAAGTGAAATTATTTCCCGTGCGTACAGACAACTTACCCTATCTATGTAGCGATACAATTCATTTTTTTATTACAATATTTTTAAGTGGTAATTATAAATGATTAATATTTATATATAATAGGTATTACATAACAATAATTCTAAAATAATAATAAAATATCTATATTTTTACCATCCAAACTGATGGTAAATGATAATGCCGCTCATGCGTACGTGTGGATTACCACCTACCCGAAGTGATGTGAATATTTTTTCTTTTCTATTTTACATATATGGTAGTAATGACTTATTTTATGAATATATATTATTTATATGATATATTTATAATTATATAATTTATAATTATTATTTACCTATCTTTAATTCAATTTGTAAAATAATGAAACCTACATTCTTCTATACAAATGACATACCATCTCCTTGAATGGTGAAATACATTTTTCAATGTCTAAAATTAAGGTATTTATTTAAATAAAATTATTGTGAAAAAATATTCTATATATATAATTTTTAGCATTTTGGGTATGGTTGTACATTTATCATAGTATAAATTCAGAAACTACAGAACCAAAAAACAGAAGAAAAACGAAGTAGTTATTACCCGAAATAATGATTTTTAACAATGAATTATTAAGAAACATGTGATAAATGATTATAAGTATATAATAAATGGTATTATATATATTATTATAGTCATATAAAATATTTAAAATAAATCAATATTTTCTATATTGGATGATTTAACATGTATGAAGGAACTCAGACCTTAGGTGAAGGTTTACTTCAAAATCACACCAATATTAGGGATTCTTTTTTCTTAAAAATATGACAAGAAATATTTTGCATCCATATTCTTATATTCCATGAAATATATTAAATAATAATTTCATTACATTCCTATTATTTTTTAAAATAATTTTTACCCATGTTTTACATCTTACAAAACTGATTTAAAGCAATCTTTTTGTTGTTTTCTAAATAAAACACTTTTGGAATTTTTTGATGAAAGAAATGTTTTTTAACATCTATGTTGTTAATTTATTTTACAAAATTCATGAATAATAATTTATTTTAATATAATCTAAATTTTTTTGGGATCTTATAAATATTTTTTTCCTTCATAATTGTACAATTATTTTTAAATAATTGATTTTCAAACTAAAAGATTATTTTCCTCAAGAATGTATTTAATGAAATTTTTATGGTATTTGTATTCATAAATGAAAAAAACATATTAATTATGATCCAATATGTATATCTTATGACTATAACATCCTTATCATTTTTCTAGAATTTTTTTGATAGGTTTGACTGGGGGTGTTCTCTTTTGATACCATTCACTTTAAAAATTTAGATGGGATTTATTACGCTTTTTGATTTGGGAAATTTTTAATATTCTAAATGGTAGATTAAATATGAATGTTTATGATTATTATTTCTCACCCCTTTCATATAAGTAATTAATTGGGCTTATTATATTATGGTTAGGGCCTACTACTTCCCCTACATGCATATATAGGTCTCATGAGACAAACAAGCAAGAGTATTGGATATGTCTTTACACATTAATGTAGGATATCTTAGAATGATGCTTCAAATATATGCTTATAATGTTCATAATTATGAATTTCCAAAATTATAAGATTAGTTATTTATTTCCATTTTATTATTTGGTTAGTTATTATATCCACTGATATGTTTTTTAACTCATGTGATTATGGAATTATTTGAATTCCATACATTTCCTTCCATATTATTAATGCCTTATTTAGCATTTTCTATAAGCATACTATTTCAGATCATATAATATCATGCTTTTTGGTAAATTTATTCTCCATAGGATTGGATGAATTATGTTTTGATTGATATATTGGGATAATCTCAAATAATAAAATTGTTTTCAAAGTAAATTAAATGTTGTATCTTTTATTTTGAATTTTAATTTATGATTCATATATGTATCTCATTTTCTATGTCTACCAAACTTATTGAATCATTGGGATAAGATTATTTATATCTAATTTAAATATATTAATTTAAGCACTAAATATCGGCTAAAGGGGACTAGGTATTTATAAATACTCTCTCATCAGAGCCTCCTATAATATACCATGAATTAAGGGAAAATATGCTTTCTGTAATAACCATAATGATACAACCTCATATAGGTTATCCACTCACCCAAACCAGAAATAAATTTCCTAGGTTGAACACACTAGTTCATTATAAATCTATATAATTATGACCACACTAGGATATAGTAATACAATATTATATATACTACCCAATTTCAGGTAAACATAACCCTTGGGAACCTATTGAGTCCCCTTATGATAAATAATAGTTTAGAATCCTAAAAAGGGGTTTCCCACTCCATTATTGACCACATGGAAAAATCCCATCACTCATAGGTATTAACATCCATCAACACCACCACAATCATATCAGGATCTATTCTTACATGTCGATAATTCAATATCCATATTAGCTCAGAGAGATGGAATAAAGGCCACATCTATGCCGATGTCATGTTGGGTTTGGTACTCCAACACCAAACTTATCCATAATCATGCATAGTGTATACCACATAAGGACCCATATATGGTTCCTAAACCTTATTAATACATCATTATTAAGATTCAATTTTGGTAATTTTATCATTTTCTTTTGTATCTCTAAATATTATTTATTCACCTCATTAATCTTAACGTGGATAGATAAATGACTTGTCATTTGAGAAAGATTATATTTATCCACTACCATCAAGATTTATATTTCAATACTTTTTAGATAGATAAATATTGGATCTTGTGTGATCCTCATCATTGATAATCTAGCATGATCATTTTGAATAATAGGATCTTCAACCATTTTTTATTTCCCATAGTGGTAATGTATTGAGCCTTCATAATCATTAATTAACTCTAACAATCTTATCTGAAAAATAGTTATCTTTTTCTAAGTGAATATATACTATAAAAATTTATGGTCAACATATATATGTCACAACATTATCCATATATATAATTCATCTATATAATTAATTAAAAAATTACCCCTATGAACTCTAAATCACGAGTAGGTAATTTTTTTCATAAACAACTAATTAGTTTTAGGAATAGGTTTTCAATATATCCATTGGTAGGTGGACACATCATAGTCCATTATTTATTGCATAACTGTAGATAAAACCCTTATTTATTATTGGGTAGTGTAAGAATAAGTTAATATAATAAACATCTCTTTAGTTCCCTGAAATTTTCCTCACATTCATTTATCTAAAGGAACTTATCAACCTTCAATGTGAACATGAAAACATGACTAGATAGTCATGGTCAATTATCCAAAAACCATCAAAAATGTCAATCCAAACAAAGAATACTATGGATTTAAGTAACCATGGATTTTAATTGTAAATAACCATTAACATAAATATTTTATTTATCTATCGATATACCATTAATTGATATTATATAACCAAAAAATGATACATTTTAATGATGAAGTTATCGCTCAATAAATTTTGTAAACACATTATCCTTCCTTAGGGTCTATAATATAATCCTAAAATGATCACTATTATATTTTTTTCTATTTTAATATAAATAAATATAATCAATAAAAACTACCAATTAATAATAAATGTAATCTATAAAGAATCTATTCCTTAATCCATAAAGATATAGGGAATTAGTTAGAATAAATGAAATCACTAAAAATTCATAGTATTCATATCTCAAATAGAATGTTGTCTTGGGTATGTTTAAAATTTTAAACCTCATATCATAATAACCATATCAAATATAAATCTTGGAAAAATATTTTTCTCCCCATAATTGATCGGAAAATTCATCATTATGGGCAGAAGATACTTATTCTTGATTCTGATCTTGTTAAGTTCTGGATAATCAATGCAGACTCACATTGCTCCATATTTATTGTCAATTTATATAAAATTTTCAACCTATTACACGAAACTTATATAAATGAATCCATTATAAATATTATCCTAGAGTTTCATTCATAATTTCTATAATTCAATAGGGCCATTATATATGAATTCATTGAAATAGGTGTAGCACCTTCTATGAGTTATTCTAAAAACCCTACTTCATGATTTGGTGGAAGACTGAGAAAATATTCTAGAAAAACATTAATAAAATCATTTAATGTTGTAATTTAATTTTTTTTGAGTTTCTCCCCATTAATATGATAAACAAACCCCTATCAAATTGATATGAAGATATATATAATGGATTTATTTTTAGTTATAATTTCATATCTATGAACACATTGATAAACAATCGAAGGTTAGTTAAGAATTTCAAATGTGGCTTCCCTTCCACTACAATTGATGTGGGATTTATTTAAATAAATCCTTTTCATACCTATGACAACATATAATTAATCTAAAAGGGGTATAATGAGATTTATAGGAATCACATTCCAACAAACATCAATTAGAGAAGAATCATAGAATTGAGATGTGGTCATCATATCATCAGGGGTTTTCACTAATAAATAAATATCTAATAATTGTGGTGGTATTGTGACAACCATAGTAAATTATTCCCATATATAATAGAGAGTATATATTGAATAAAATAATATATTAGTAGTCATATAGTAGTAGTATGTTAACCGTTCACCACTTTTTTATCATACCTAACATTGTTAATAGTGATCTTATGAGATTACCACTTATCATGTCTGTTAAGTTGTTATTGAAATCGATCATCATCATCAATGTTAAAAACTAATAATAGATTTGAATAATGAAAAAAATCATTTCATTTATAACACTAGATTGTGGGTGGTGTATTCTGTTGTGATTTTACTTATTACTAACGAACTTCTTATTCTATTTAATTCCATATTTAATTTCCCATTGGGATTCCTTTCAACACTATCAAAATTTTCCAGTTCGTCTGAGTTAATTTACTATATGTCACCTTCCTTAATTTTATCACTTATAAAATCAAATATTTACCAATTAATGTTATTTATTATAATAGATTCTATTTAATTCTTACTTCATTTTCTAATTAAAGCTATGGGATTGATTGGTAGCATTAGTCTCCATTTTCACATTGATTTTATATTGAAGGTTTTCTTCGTAGATTTTGAATTTTCTTATGGGTAATTCCATTCAGAGACATGATTTTACACCATTGAATAATTGATAAATTTTAATTTTAGGCTAGATGATAATACCAGAATCATTCCTTTCAAGTCTTGAAAAATTTCCCTCACGGTATCTAATGTATTTTTCATATTTCTACATTAGACCAAGGAATTAATTCTCAATTTTCTTATGAACAATATAAGGGATGTTTTGGTCGGAGTGGATAGTCAAGAGGGTGGGTGAATTGAGTTCCAAATAAAAATTTCTGTTAAAAATAATATTATTAAAATCCCCCTATTAAAAACTAAGTTAAACAACAGTGAATTTATAAATATTGAAAATGGTTAATTAGTCTCTCTAAGATTGATTACTTATTAGTTAACTTAATCTGAAGATTAAGTTAGCTTTTTATTCTACCTTACTGGTTCACAATAAGAATAAACACATTCTAGATTAACTATCAGAGTTACATTAAAATAGATTTATATTTAAATTACTTAGTAGAGAAATATTCAATATAGTTTAAAACAATATAAAATAAGTAAGCACAATAGTTTGAAAACAAGAGGTTTGGTCTAAACCTGAGACATAGTCCTATCAAAAAATTTATGTAAATTTTGATCCACACCCTGGATCAGGGTAAAAAACAGTGCAAAGACTGTCCAGGTACTAAGACGCCTACCACAATTCTTCGTGGGAAAACAACACAATAGCACATAGGCTGTCCAGGTTCTACTTGACCTCTACCACTATCCACAGTGGGAAATAAGATAATTGAGAAAGAGTAACTGAGAATTATATCCCCAATTCAGCACATGAGTCAGTGTGTGTATGAAATATACAGAGTACACACACTGCTCAAAGATATGTAAAAGAATATCTATGATAGTATATAATAGTTTAGAATGCTCTAGTGATTTGAAGTGCAGCTTTGGACTCCTTTTTATTGAACAAAAATAATTCTATGTCCTTCTTAGGTTTTTGTCTTAAAAACCGAGTGTAATTTCCTCCCTTGATTTTCAGGTTCAGTAGGATCACCTTGAGTGTTGTAGCTCTTCACTCCTTGACTAAGATTTATCTTGTGTTCTCTTCATGTATGAATGGCCTCATATTTGTCTTGAGTTCTTCATGTACATAGTTTTGTGAATGTCACCTTTCTTTATTGTTTATGTGCACACACCACTTTTCTGTAGCTCTATCTTCCTTTTATACCGTAAGCTTCGACAATATGAATGATTACCAATTCATAGGTACGAGGTATGGTTCTCTGACATGCCAATAACTATCATTAATTAATAGTACATGCATTAAAAAAATAAAATATGACCACTGATTAATAAATAAATAGAAATAGAGTTTAAGTAGTAGTGACTGGTTAACAGTCATCATTCATCAGAAGCTCTCAATCGGTAGACTTGTAGTGGTGGACTTTGTAAATCTGTGAGATTCCTATCGGTTGATATCTGTTCTTGTACTGATATCTGCTTGTATCGGTAGCAGTTACTTCGTGTAACAGTAGATATATATACCGGTAACTCCTTTGGTAGCTTCGATCTATCAGTAACTTGCTTATATCAGTAACTACTTATATCAGTGACTCTGTCTATCGGTGAACTTTGTATTAGTAGCGCTGTATAGGTAGTTGTTCATCTATATGGTTGTATTAGTAGGTCCTTATAACGGTAGCTATGTGTATGTCTGTCTCTATCGGTAGCTTGTATCAGTTGACTTGAGTAGATGATACATTTTTGTAACAGGTGACCTTTGTTTATCGGTAGGCTTACATGCATCGGTAGACTTACTCATATCGGTAGACTTACTCATATCGGTATACTTACTCATATCAGTAGACTTACTCTTATCGGTAGACTTACTCATATCGGTAGACTTACTCATATCAGTAGAATTACTCATATTGGTTAACTTACTCATATCGGTAGACTTACTCATATCGGTAGACTTACTCATATCGGTAGACTTACTCATATCAATAGACTTACTCATATCGGTGGACTCACATACCGGTAGCTCTGTTCTGTACCAATGACCAAGTGTCTGTTTGTCTGTAACATTAGCTGTGTGTATACCAGTGAAAACACTTATCTGTTCTATGCACAACATATCTACATTGAGTTAGAATTATTTCAAAGTATGTATAAACATAGATAAACAGAGATTAACATATTCCAATGATTATTTTTATATTATTGTCAACATAGGATTATAAACACATATTAACACATAATTGGGATTATCAAAATAGGTGAAATCAACAATCTCCCCCCTTTTGATAATAACAACTCATTGTATTATAATCCAAAATAATCAGCAAATTATCTGTATAAAATACAATGGATTTTAGTTCTCAGTGTGAGTGAGGACATTTTCAAATGTGAGATTTTAAAAGTATCGGAGGATATGGTATCTATATGCAATTTTATTAGAGAAAACAATATATTATAAAACAAATGTACCAGAGGTAAAATATAAAACAAATGTACAAGAGGTAAAATATAAAACAAAGGTACGAGAGTTAAAATATAAAACAAATGTACCATAGGTAAAATATAATTCAAATTTACCTCTGAGGTAAAATATAAAATAAATGTATTATAGTTAAATGTATTATGCTCATAGAATCTAATGATATTTCATATCAGTTTTCCCTATTCTCCCTTAGATATTATTTCCCCCCATATATGTTTCCCTTAGATATTATTTCTCCAAGATATTTTTCCCTTAGATATTATTTCTCTCCATTTTTGATTAGCAAAAAATGAGACAAAAAGGAACGACATGAAAGGAGAAGTAACAGAGGAGAAAATAAAGTAAGATCGCATATATTTCTTGGAGGAAATAGATACACAAAAAATATAGGTGATTCTTATAAAATATCATAGACACTAATAAATACACGTCCTCAACAGAAGATTTTCCCTTGGGATCAGAAGAGGATTCAGGATAGGTTGTTGCAGGTGGAGGCTTAGGAATACCAGAGATAATCAGAGGAGGCTGAGCTACTGAGACAGTGCATGGCCTGTAATGTGTAGATCTATGGGTGATCATAATAGTAAGGCTCTGAATGTCTTAGACTGGAGTCATCTGAGGAATGGAGGTAGACTGAGCAGAGGCAGGCAGAGCTGGAGGTGTAATGATAGGAGTACTGTCCACATGCACAAATTTTTGCAATAGATTCCTAAAATCCATTATAATTCCTCCTCCTCTTTCCATAGCACAAATGAAATTTTCCTTGTTCTCCAGGAATTTGTCTAGTGAAGGGGTAAACTCTTTAAAATGGTCAACTTATTCTCTGAAGGATTTATTAACTGGTTGTAGCATCAGGTTTTCTAACATAATCATGAAATTATTGGTGAGCTGATTCTTGGTATACACATTCTGAAAATAAGAGTAAAATTTATCCTTAAATTAATTCTGAGAGGGAAAATCTTCTCTCATATAATCATGAAAAATATTCATTTTATCAATATTGGTAGACACCACTTGGGTCATGGAAGGTTAGTCCATAGAGCTACTGGTTGAAGATGAAACAAGATCCTCCTTCATCAAAGCTCTAATCTGATCCAATTCTATTGAAGGTCTCGAAGCAAGTGAACCAATAGAAAAAGTCATAGTTTCCTTGAAACTATTAGTTATCCCACTAATTAGATCATTCACTGCTGAATCTAGGGTGCTAACATGATTTGTTATGGAATGCTTAAACTCCTCAAAACTTGAGACCATTTGGATGAATACACTCTTCACATATGCCAAATCCTTCTATGCTGGAGATTTAGAACTCATATAGGATTCTAGAGGGACAACTGATCTCTTTAAAACTTCAACATCCTCCTCCAAGCTAGAAACCCGATTTTGGAAAGCTATGATTTCACCCACTATCTCAGCCACAAAGGTTGACACATTACAACCAAGAGAGAGTTCAAAAGACTTTTCCATAATGCTCATATCTTCAACAAAGTGACTCTTTAACTCAGCAATAGAAGCACACAAAAACTCTTCCATCTCAGCCTTCAATGATTCTAGGTCATCCATGGTGACTATATTAGCAGGCAGAACAATAGGTGCTCTTTTAGACAAAATACATGCCACTGAGTCATTCAAAACCGATTGAATGGATGAAACTAAGCATTCTTCTTTTTTTATCTCTTACATAAAATATGTCTTAATATTAGACTTCAACTGATCCAGATCAGTTTTTCATACCCCATTCTTAGGTAATATCTCAGCCAGAATATCATATTTATCTTATGGTTGACTGAGGGATGTCTCATTATCAGAATCTGGTAATCGAATCCACAAACTACAAACTCTCAGTCCTCTACCCAGTATTCATTCTCAACAGCCATTGAAAAACTACCAAATCTGGTTGGATGCTCCTCCTCAACTGGTGCATTATCCTGTACATCAAAAGCACCCTTAGCTGCTCGGTCTTCCTTAGAAGAATCTTGCACAACCATCTCAATTTCTCCAATTGCAGGAGGCTCCTCAATAATAAGAGCAGGTCTATCAACTTCAAAAAGAATAGCCTCTAAAGGCACAACATAAATTCTAATCAGAGGACTCAAACTCCAGGTGGAAGAATTAGATTCTTAAGTTTCAGTTTCTTTTTTTTCTTCATCTTTCTCTAGGGAAGCCTCTTCCTAATATGATCTCACCCGATCTTCCTCATCTTCAGGTGCCACATCATTACTTACACCAAAAATAGTTTATGTACTAGTTATGTTCAAAGAGGTACTTCTATTTTGTTGTGATACAATTTCTGGAGTTGGGCTAGGAGGCATGTCTGAATCTCCTCAATCTTCTGTAGAGGAATCATCCTATTCTGAATCATCACTATACTATGGCTCCTCCTCATCAGGTCCTAGACCTGGATCCCTCACATCCTTAGGCCTATAAGGATGATCTACTAGATTAAACATATCATATAACTTCTTATCATCTGTAACCCACTACCCTCTCCATGGGTTACAGCTTATCTTCATGTACTTTCACATTGTATTATTTGATACAAAAGTTGTTTCTTACCACCACTATCTTATCCTGAGACTCAGCTACTCCCTTTACATTAATCATAACAAAATCAACTTGTCAATAAATAAAGAATTGGTCTTTGATTTGGGTCTAGTCATATCCTCCATTTGAATCATTAGAAGCCTGCACAAATTCACCTTCACACCATGTATCAAGAGATGTAACAGATAGATATCTTGATATCTCAAATTTGCAAAGTTCCCTCTTCTTGGACTGATCACATGTTGCACAAATTTGATCAACAATCTATTTTCTCCATCCATTTAATCAACCACCACCTTTCTATGATTTCCACTACCAGTGAGATCCTCTAAGGTAGTCTCATAATAAAATATGTCCCTTATAGGGGGTAAAATCTTTGATGAATATCCAAAAACTACTTCATGTGGTACTCTCAGGTACTCATCCCACTCAACAGATGAAAATGCTATTTCCTTTCTATTTACCCATGAAATAATTCTATTTTCCTCATCGGATTTCTCAAAACTCACAAACACATTGAACTATTTTACCAACTTCAGATAGTAGGGGCCATTCTTATTTGAGAAGAATTCTTCCCATTTATGATCTTCCAGCACCTCTAGAACTAACGATTTACTAGACATCATACATTCCACGCATAGCTCTTTCTCGATTCCAATATCCTTATTTTGTAAATGAAGGTTCACTGGAAGCCTCCCCGAACTTGTTTTACTAACACTGCTACTTGATTCAGGCCCTATCTTATGCTTCTTCGCATTCGTCTTATCAAAGTCATCTCTAATAGTTGGAAGTTTGGTTTGTGCCATATCTAGATTGAAGAACATAGAGTTTTTTTTCGAGATTCGGGGATTCAAGGAGTCGAGTTTGAGAGAGGAGAGTTTAGTGGATTGAGAAGTAACTAAGACTTAGTTTTATCATTTAAGAATCATAAAATAAATAAATAAAATATAATAAGTAATGTATAAATGATACAGATTCTATTGGCTAAATATAGATATTTAAAACATCGCATACTAATTGTTGGGTATACCAGTGAGAATTTCTAACGGTGAGGTCCACTAACAGTGAGGTATATCAGTGAGGTTCATACTGGTGAGGAATAACATTGATGTTTCATACTGGTGAGGTTTCTAAAAAATAGATTCTATCATTCCTAATTGATGTCTAATGTACCTTAACCTATCCGAACATAAAGGCTTGGTGAAAATGTCATCTAATTGATGTTCAGTACCTATAAATACAAGAGTAATATCACCTTTTTAGGTAATGATCTCTCAAAAAATGGTTCCTTACATAAATGTAATTTGTCCTAGAGTGAAGGATGGGATTCTTAGAGATGTTAATTGCACTAGTGTTATCACAATATATGGATAGATTATTAAAATCATATCCATAGTCCAATAAAGTATGTTTCATCCACAGAATTTGTGCACGTCAACTACCAATAGCTCTATACTCTGCTTCAGCAGTAGAAAATGCAATAGAATTCTTCTTCTTACTATAAAATGATACTAAGCACTTACTTAGAATATGACATGTTCACGAGGTGCTCTTTCTATCTAACTTGCAACCAGAAAAGTCAGCATCTGAATAACTTTTTAAATCAAAAGATTATCCTTTTGGATAAAACAAAATTAAATATGCAGTATGCTTAAGATATTTGAAAATTCATTTAACAGAAAGAAAATGAGATTCTTTAGGATTAGATTGAAATATTTCACACATACACACACTAAAAATAATATCTGTTCGACTAGATGTAATGTAAATTAGACTTCCAATCATACCTCTGTAATTGGTTTGATCAACTAGCTTCCTAGATTCATCAATGTCCAACTTAAAGGTAGTAGTCATGGGTGTATCACTTTACTTAATACTATGTAAACCTAATCGTTTTAATAGATACATTTTATATTTACTTTGATTTAAAATAATACCATATTCATTTTGAAAAACTTGAAATCCAAGAAAATATTTGAGTCCTCCCATTAAACTCATTTGAAATTAATTTTGTGTATTCTTTGAAAAATAAATACACAGTGTATTTTTAGAAGATCCAAAAATAATATCATCAACATAAATTTTCACTATCAAAACATCTTTAAAAATAATTTTGATAAAGAGAGTTGGATCACCAATCACTTTTGTAAAACCTTTTGAAATAAGAAATTTGCTAAGTCTATCAGACCAAGAACATGGAGCTTGGTTCAAACCATATATAGCTTTAGATAGCTTAAAACTCGATTTGGAAAATGAGGATTAGTAAATCTATGTGGTTTTTCAACTAAAAAATCTTAATTTATAAAACCATTTAGAAAAGTACTTTTAACATCTATTTGATATAACTTGAAATTAAAATGAGCAGCATTTGATAGTAGAATCCTAATAGCTTCTAATCCAGCTATAGGGGAAAAGTTTTCCTTATAGTCTACTCCTTATTCTTGACTATACCCTTGTGCAACTAGCCTTGATTTGTTTCTAACTATATTTACAGACTCATGGACTTTTTTTATAAAAACCCATTTAGTAAAAATGGTCAATGTGACCTTAGGTATGTCAATTAATTCCTAGACTTTGTTTCATTCAAATTGATTTAATTCCTCATGCGTAGATATTACCCAAAATTCATCATTGATTGCATCATTATATTTTTAGTTTCGAATTGTAAAATAAAATCTTTATGTTCAACCTAGTTTCTTAGAGAAGCTCTAGTCTGTGTCCTTCTATCATGATTACCAACAAAAAAATCCAAAGGATGATTCTTTAAAATCCTAGTTGATCTAGTAAAGGTATGACTAGAAATTTCAGGTTCTTCTCTAGATCCAGACTTTACAGAAATAGTTCTGGACTGTTTCCAGAACTGGATGTCATTACAATAGGTTCATTGATTTTATCATTAAGGTTCAAAACAGAAAAATATTCTTCAAGATTTTCAATGGAAGATTTGGGTTCTTGTGGATCAGTTTCATCAAACATGATGTGAACAGATTCTTCCATGCATTTGGTTTCTTTATTAAAAATTCTATATTATTTTCTAATAATTGAATAACCTAGGAAAATTCCTTCATCACTCATGGATGAAAACTTGTCAAGAGGATCTTTTGTATTGATAATAAAGACTTTGCAACCAAAAACAATAAAGTAATTAACCTTAAGATTCCTATGGTTCCACCACTCATAAGCGGAATTTTTAACAACAGGTCTAATCAAGACTCTATTAATAATATAACAAGAAGTATTTACAGCTTTATCCCAAAAGTAAATTTGCATGTCATCCTCAATAAGCATAGTTCTTGAAATCACTTGAAGTGTTCGGTTTCTTCTTTCTACTACACCATTATGTTGTTGTGTTCTAGGGGAAGAGAAATTGCAACTATATCCATTGTGGGAGAAATAAGATTCAAACCCATTATATTCAAACTCACGACCATGATCACTTCTCAATGTCTTAATCTAATGTCCAGTATATTTTTCAACTGACATGGAATATTTTATAATGTAAGAACAAGCTTCAGTTTTTTGAGCTAAGAAGTATACCCATGTGTACCTAGAATAGTAATCTACTAAGACATAGACATAGTGCTTCCCATATAAACTAGAAACTATAGAGGGTCCAAACAAGTCCATGTGAACCAAATCGAGGGGTTGAGAAGTTGAAAATTCTTTCTTTGATTTAAAAGAAACATAATGTTTCTTTCCCTTTTGACATGGATTAAAAACATTATCAGCTGGGAATTCAAGTTTAGGTAAGTCTATAACTATGATTTTACTAGTCGGTTTTCTAAGTGAATGAAAATTGCTGGGTCATAATCTTTTGTGCCATAGCCAAGACTCTTTAGGAAAACAATTCAAGAAATTAATGTTTTTTAGCCTAGTAATTCAAATAAACAGCACAAACATTTTCATTCCTCAAAGAAGAAAATTCTAAATTAAAAACATTACAAGAATCAATTTCAAATTTAACATTGAAACCATCATCACAAAACTAATAAATATGTAAAAGTTATACTTAAGTCCATCAAAAAATGAAACTTTGGAAAATAAAAGTGAATTAGTGTTACCAATCTGTCCTAAGCCAATGATTTTTCCTTTTCAATTATCACCAAAGGATACATAGCCTCCATAATATTTGATTATACTCTTGAAGCATGAGTTATCTATAGAAATATGCCTTGAACATCCACTGTAAAAGTACCATACCATCTTATGAGAACTTTTCTAGCAAGTTTCCTACAAAACAGGTTTAAACAGAAAATGATTTTGGTACCTAGATTTTCTTGGGTCCAAACAAGTTAGCAAGAAAAACTTTTGGTACCCAAATTTGTCTAATGGGTCTCATACAATCTATAGATTCAAAAGATTTTAAAGATAAACATTATTTGATCTATAACCATGTGAATAACTAGTTAAAGCATATGTATTTCCAGAACTAGAACTAGCTGCATTATGTCCAGATTTAGGAATAAATCTATTTTTAGTAACTTGTCTCTGTCCAGGCTGATAGCCTATTCTAGTAGTATATTTTTGTGCCACTTGTTTTCCTAGATTTTGAGTTATGTTATTCTTTACTTTTGTGAATTTCTCTAAGTCCTTTTGCTCATAGGACAATTTCAGTTCAGTATTTTACATAAGTATTCTAGCATTCTTTTCCATTTCTATATCTAGTGCATATTAAAGAAAGCAGGTCAAAGAATGATGTTTCATCAAGGTCATATACTTTTCCTTCAATTCAATATAGGTTTCTTCTAGCATATTACAATATTCAAATAATTAAATATTAGACATATTATCATCACTGCATTCATTCCTAGAACAATAATCATTATGTATATGGGAAACATGTACCTCAGAAGTATTAGTCAGGAAACACATGTTGGCATGATTATTTTCAGAATCAGAAACATCAGACTCACATGTATTGTCTTCTAAAGCACTACAGTTTTCCTTCAAGGCTTTCTTATATTTTCTATCCTTGTAGTCATATTTCTTCTTGAACATTAACTTCATCCAATTTTCCTTAATGTTTCCTTTCCTTTTGCATTCATAACAAATTATCTCATCATCCTTATCAGCTTTCTTCCAATCCTTATTCCAATGACCTTTGTTGTCATATTTTCCTTTATAAGTAGGTTTTCTGAAAAATTTCTTCTTCCAGTAGAACATCTTGAACCATCTGGCCATCTGAGTCATTTATTCTTCATAATCAGAATCAGAATCTTAAATTTCTGAGCTTTTAGTTGGTATGTGAACTTTCTCCTTGTCCTTCCTCTTTGAGGCAGTATATTTAAATGCTACCGACTTCCTCTTTGGTTCATCATCTTCTTCCTAGTTTACTTTCAACACTTATTCATACATAATCAACTTACAAATTAATTATCTATCAGGAAGTGAACTTATATCAAATGATTCCCTAATTGAAATAGATGTGCCTCTCCATCTTTCCGGATGACATCGTAGTATTCTCATAATCTGCACTTTTTACAGAACAAATTTTCAATGTGATCTCATAGTCTTGACAATCTCAATGAACCTAAGATACCTGTCAGAAATAGGTTCATCAGACTTCATTTTGAAATTATCAAACATAATAGTATAGGTGTTTAGTCTAATTTCTTTAACATTGGTTATTCCTTCATGGGAAATAACCAAAGTGTCCCAGATTTCATAAGTAGTTTTTCAAGCAGATATTCTAATAAATTCATTATCACCTAAAGCACAGTATAATGCATTCATTACATTACAATTATTATTGTAAGCAGTTTTAGTAGGTTCATCCCAAGTGGACCTTTCAGTTTCTGGAATCTTATATTGAGTCTCTATAGTAGTACAGATATCCAATCCCACACTTTCCAAAGGAATATTTATTTAATGTTTCCATTAGACATAATTTTTACCATTAAAGAATGGTGTCATGTTAGTATCAACACCTTCTAGTCTATTATACATAATACGATTTTAGAAAATATATCTAAAGAAATAAAATTTAGAACTAACAGAAGTTTATGATCTTTAAGATACAAATAAAATCATAGTTGAAAAACAGAGTATTTGGATATCCTTTATAAATAACCAACAATCCTTTGATACCAAATGTTGGTCTGAGTAGATACTCAAGAGGGGGGGGGGGTGAACTGATATCCAAATAAAAATTTATGATAAAAAGATTATTATTAAATCCCTTAATTAAAAAATAAATAAATTTTAGTGAATTTATAAAGATTGTAAATGTTCAATTAGTCTCTCAAAGATTTATTACATCTAAGTTAACTTAATCTAAAGATTAACATAGCTTTTGAGACTAACATACTGGTTAAAAATAAGTATAATCACTTTCTAGTTCAACTATCAGAGTTACTTTAAAACAGATTTATATTTAAAATACATAGAAACAGAATATTAAATATATATTAAAACAATATAAAATAAGTAAGCATAGAACTTTTAAATTAAGAGGTTCTATCTCAAGACGAGACTTAGTCCTCTCAAACAATTTATGTAAATTTTGATCCACACCCTGGATCGGGGTAAAAAATAGTGAAAAGACTATCCAGGTACTAAGACCTATACCAAGATTCTTCGTGGGAAAAAAACAAAATAGCACACAGGCTATACAGGTTCTACTTGACCTCTACCACTATGCATTATGGGAAATAAGGGAATAGGGAAAGAGTGAGTGAGGATTAAATCCTCTAGTTTAGCACATGAGTTAGTGTGTGTATGAAATATATAGAGTACACACAATGCTCAAAGGTAATTAAAATAATCACAAAAAAATTATAAAGGAGTTTAGATTGCTCTACTGATTTGAAGTGCATCTCTGGACTCCTTTTGATGGAATAGAAATGCATCTGAGTCCTTCTCTGGATTTTGTCTTCAAAACAGAGTGTCGTTTCCTTCCTTGATTTTTATGTTCAGTTTGATCACCTTGAGCGTTGTAGCTCTTCACTCCTTGACTAAGATTCATCTTGTGTACTCTTTTTGTATGAATGGCGTCACATATGTCTCAATTTCTTTAAGTATACAGGTGTGTGAATGTCTCCTTTATTTATTGTGTATATACAGACACCTCTTTTTTATAGCCCTATCTTCCTTTTATACCACAAGCTCCGGCAATAGGAATGATTACCTATTCATAAGTATGAGGTATGGTTCACTGACATGCCAACAACTATCATTAATTAATATTACGTGCATTAAAAAAATAAAATAGGTCTTTTTCATAATAAATAAATAGAAATAGAGTTTATGTAGAAATGAATGGTTAACAGTCATATTTCATCAGTAGCTCTCTGGCGGTAGACTTGTAGCGGTGGACTTTGTATAGCGGTGAGCTTCTTATCGGTGGCTCACTGTTCTTGTATCGGTAGATCATTTTATCGGTAGCAGTTACTCCGTGTAATAATAGCTCTATATACTGGTAACTCCTTCGGTAGATTTGGTCTATCGGTAACTTGCTTTTAATAGTAACTACTTATATCAGTGACTCTATCTATCGGTGAACTTTGTATCAGTAGATTTGTATCGGTAGTTGTTCATCTGTCTGGTTGTATCGGTAGGTCATTATAATGATAGTTGTGTGTCTGTATGTCTGTATCGGTAGCTTGTATCGGTAGACATGAGTAGTAGAGACATTCTCTAACTGGTGACTTTGTTTATTGGTAGGCTTAAACATATCGGTAGACTTACTCATATCGGTAGACTTACTCATATCGGTAGACTTACTCATATTGGTAGACATACTCATATTGGTAGACTTACTCATATCCGAAGACTTACTCATAACGATAGACTTACTCATATCGATAAACATACTCATATCGATATACTTACCCATATCAGTGGTCTCACATACCAGTAGATTTTTTTATACCAAAGACCAAGTGTTTGTTTGTCTGTAATAGTCGCTATGTGCATACTAGTGAACTTAACACTTATCTGTTCTATGAACAACCTATCCAGCTTGAGTTAGAATTATTTCAAAGTTTGTATAAACATAGATAAATAGATATTAACATATTCAAATTATTATTTTGATATTATTGTCAACATAGGATTATAAACAAATATTAAAACATAATTGGTATTATCAAAACAGGTGAGGTCAATAGGAATTAATTATTAAAAAATAATATCATAAACCTATCCCACTCCTTGTTGTAAATATATTTTCATTGTTCCATATTATTGATAGGATTACATCATTAATAATTTTATCTTTCCAATTTATAAACAACAAAAAAACCATTCAATGTTTTAAAATATGGATAATAGATAATACATTTTTAGTGTTACTAATCCATTGCTTAGTAACTCGTGGAATAATGATCTAACTAAAAGAATGTTTATTTTTCCTCATGAAGCACTCAAGATAATGTATTCCCTAATTTTCTCATTTGGAAGCTTAGTTTGATTCATAGCTTGATAATGTTTTATAAGCATATCAATAAGATTTACCATTCCATCAATAACATTTGGCTACTCAAGAAGAAAATCATTGAATTTTCTATAACATTTAGTATTGACATGGTACATTTGGGTTCCAACAATTTACTATAAATATATTTTATTGTGTGAAAGGAAAATCATTGTGGAAAATTTATAATCATGAAAAATCACTTATTGAATCATGTCATAAATATTTGTAGTTCATAAGAAATGAATAATAAAAAAATCAAAGAACCTGATCCATGATAACATTACATTCAAATAATATATAAAAACATTCCATACACATAATCATATAAAATCAATTCTTTATTAAGGCACATATCCAATACATTAATAGTTGATTGGGTTCATTATTTATTCCATTATATCTTTAATAGAGTTTCAATCTAAAGACTATTACAGAAGACATTGTCCTTTACTAAATTTGGTTGACTCCCCATTCCAAAAATTATTTTCATACGAGACATCCATGTTCACCATATGCTATAGAGGGCTGTATAATTCTAGACCCACCCATTACATAATGATATTAATATATATATGTTTGGAAAAGACCAAAAAAGATTCATCATATCATAAAAAATGCACATAAACTTTTTGTCATAAAATTTCATTATTTCATTATTGTATAACACATGGAAATGAATCAAGTTTCATAACGATTTCATCATAACTTAATGTACTCATGAGAAATAAATGGGTTTCATAGAATCATCCTAAAATTAAAATCATCAAAATATATCCAAAGAATGGAAGGGGATGATATCATTAGATCATATCTATAATAAATCAAAATTAAAATCATGGATGTTAAAATAAATGAAAAAAATAATTCATAACATCACTAAAACATTTCATGGGTAAATAATACTTTTCTATTTCATATCACATATTCCAAATCTAATAATTAAAAAAATTTATAAATTTTTTCCACTGAACATAACCTTGGAAAAGTATAAGTGACTATTCAAATCATTGATTATTTAGTGTGGTAGTAAGTTATTTTTGTGCGTTTTTGTTAAAATGTGTATTGCTTTCATATTTTTTAAGAATTAAAATGTAACTCATCTTCAAAATGATAAAAAAATTAATTCCTTTAAAAAACATAAACATAAATCATGGGTAAAATTTTCCTTAAAATTTATTTTTAGAATTTAAACTACATTTCTGTAGTCATTTATAAAAAACATGGATATAGAATTAAAATTAGTTTGACCGAAGATAAAAATAAATTAGATTTTCATTAAAATATTTTATTCAGTATCTTGTGTTCTTATACTAATGAAAATGAATTGAAAAAATGTAATCTGTAGAAGTAAGGAATGTATATTAAAACTCATCAGTTCTTTTATGAAAAATAAAATCATTTTATAATCATAAACGTATTTATAAATAATCATGATAAATAATGAGATAGTAAAATAAATCCTTTACCAATTTTGTAACATTCGAATCAAAACCTCATAAAGGTGATAACCTTATATGTATTTTTAAATCCCAATAATTGTTAAAATTAAAATCATAGATGAAATTCACGGTTAGTATATACACTGAATTAAAGAAAAAATAGGTGAACATGACATGTATCACTCTAAAATAATAATGTTATGAAATTACATTTTCTCAAGATCATATAGTTTAGAAAAAACTATTGTATCATGTATAATAAATTAAAATTTATTATAACTCTATAAAAAGGCATTTAAATACTTAATATATCATTTATTATCAATTTATAACATTTAAATACCCATTTATTAATATGTACTTGTTAGAATCATTGTTTCTATGTGTTAACTGTTTCATTTTTCATGGGAATTTATGTTCAGTATTTTTGGTACTTGTACATTAATCTTGATTTCATCATCTCTGGAATTTTAATAATTATATAAATATCATATATATTCATTATATATATATATATATATATTTAGATTCATCCATAAATGGTAGATATATAAAAATTAAATACATTTTTCATAGAGATGGATGGAAGTACAGACACATGAATTCGACTTTCACTTTTCAAGGATGGAATGAAAAAATGTTAAATAAAAATGAACCAATATAAAATAATTATAATTGAATATATATAATATATATCTATTAATACATTTTTTTAAAATCCTTTAAAATAAAAATTGGAAAACGAACCACATTGCTTCATAGACGTTGTAATCCACATTAACACATGAGTAAAGACATGGTTTTCCAATTGATTAAAACTTAAGAAGGAATATATAATATTATAATTTTTAAAAACTAATGTCATTAATATAATATATAAACACTAATACACTCATAATAACCATTAATTAATGAACATGATGGAAAATGATCTTTATCTCAATATGGGGGTGGTACTCCACATGTACACATGAGTGATAATTTTGCACCCCATTTGATGAAATAAATTGAGAATAATCATGGATACATAATAATAAAAATAAAATTTTATTATATATAGGTTACAAAATTTATTATTTTCTAATTAATTCCTGATATTTATTAGAGGTATAATTAGAAATAAATTTAATGAGGTCAGGTGATATGATTACCACTTCATCATTTGGCCTTTATTTAATCAATTCAGAAGGACCATTAGAATGGTCATACAAGAAGAAAATAAAATATAATTTGTGCATAGGTAATTTAATAAGATTAGAAAGAAGAGTTTTTTTGATATATATGGCTCAAATTTGTGTGGATAAGAGAAAGTAAGAGTTTCCTTTCATATGCGGGGTAGACTAAACACATAGAATTTCATAAATTCTTTTAATATATTAATTTAAAACTCAATGAAAATGCTTCCAAATGTATATAAGTTCATGTTTAGTATATTTTTATATTTAAATACGACTATAAAATATGTATTATACATTTTTAATGGGAAAACATACTTTTATCTATTTGATTAACCCATGGTAAACCCGTTTTCACCTTTACTGTGGTAACAAAAGTTTTCTATTATAATTTTTTGAAATGATTAATTTTTCTATTAACATAAACTAATTGAAATTTAAAACTACAAAAAAGATGAAAAACACTTTTCAAAAAAACATATTTTCTTAAGTATAAAATTTTTATACAAAAATACGAAAAAAGATTCAATGAAATAAATTGAATCATAAATAATATAATAAATATAGCATTTTCAAAATATTTAAAAAAAAATATTACTTCGTAAATTTTTTACATTAATAAATAGTTTTCAATAAGTTTTATTATTTTTCCCATTTCACCAAAAAATTAATCATTTCAAAAAATTATAAATACATCAGACAAAGATAATTATTAAATGATGATTTTATAATGGGGTTAATTTTTTCAAATATAAATTATAAATGTTTTAGAAATTATTTATATTATTTTCTCATCAAAAGAAATAAAAATAATTTTTTCAAAAAAATTGATTTTTGAAGCCTATAATGAATTTAAAAAAATTGAGTACTAATTGGTCAATATATCTTTTTTATTTAAATATTTTTCAAAACATTGGTTATTCATATTCATTCAAAAAAGGTAAATCATAGGTTATAATGTTAAACTAAATTTATATTCATTTACACACTTGGTTTTGGGAATTGAAATCAAGAATTGAAATTAAATTTATTTTATGTAAAATATATATCATAAAATCTTATGTTATTACATTTTACAAGAAGAAAAAATTCATATCTAATATGGAAAATCAGTGTTATGATTTCCGCTTTTTTTATTTGGGAGTAAAGACATAAATCATTCATATAAATTAGAAATCTATTCATTTAACTATGTTAATGAAATATATTGTAGATATTGGAAATATTAGACTCAAGAGTCTTCCTTATAGTTAAAAATAACCCAATTTGAAACTTATACCACTCTATATACTCATTATATAGTCATTTATAGGTAAAAACCCAACACATCCAATTATTATCTTGGCCGATCCTAATTAAAATCTATCGGAAAGTTTTTTTAGGTGTTATGAAAATTTTCAAAACAACAATATGTTGGTCCATAGTTCACATTAGAGGGATTATTGCTTTGTTTGTTTCTTAATATCCCTATATAAAGAGACAATAAACTATTTTTTGGTGGTCAATTAAGATTAAATCCATGCATGAATGACATTGTGAGGGAAGGGTTTTTTAAGTGGTTAGATATTGGTAACATTTATCGCGTTTCAGATAGTGCCTGGATTAGTCTAGTTCAACTAGCTCCACAGAAATGAGGTTTCAATATCTTTAATAATGATAATAATAAGAAATTCTTGTTTAGATAATGAAAAAAATTTGTAGTCTTTATGGATGATATAAAACATAATCTAGCCAATAGAACTGTCAATTTCCAATATATTCTTTGATAAAATTCTAGATATGATAGTTTTATTTTTTCAATGGGAACTATAGGCAAGTCTAACATTTAATTGCTCTCTAGGACCAACAATTGAGTATTTTAATATGCCTATTTGGAATTTTTCACTACCAATGAATTCCCTTTATCTTGTGTGGTGCCCTGACCAACTTTTAAATATGGATAATAGATATCTTATTAAACATGATTCAAAATATCATTGATGTTTTTATGGAATCTTTTCTGTCATTGGAAAAAAATTTTAGGGCTGTTTTTAAAATCTGGAATTTTTTTGGAGATTTTTTAGAGAATAATGTTATTCTTAATTTGGAAAAAGTCCATTTCATGGCATTTCAGGGTATTTTTCTAGGCCATATGCTCTCTAATAGGTGTATTGATGCTAAGAATTACAGGATAGTAACAATCGAAAAACTATATCCCTGTAAAAATATCAAGTGTGTTAAGATATTTTTAGGCAATGTCAGTTTTTATCGAAGGATCATTAAATAATATTAAAAAATTACAATGACCTCATATTCAATGATGGATAATTTTAGAAAATTTCTATTCGATGAAAAATGTATGCAATCTTTTAATAAATGCATTTTAGAGACACTATGTTTTCTATGGTAGACTTTGAAATATATTTAGAAATATTTCTAATTCTAGGAACTGAGAAGATGAGTGATTCATAGATATGGTGATGCTAGAATTAATTATATAAATATATTATAGATATTATATATCATGCATGTGTTCTTTTTCAATGAAAATATAATATCACCTTAATGAAGCCTCAGATCAAAAATCTCATACCATAGTTGAATCCATAGTGTGAGGTTTTCCAATGGTGTGACCTAATGTTTGATGACACTGAATGTTTGGATGAGGCATCCCTTGGCGGGGGAATTTTAATTAAATCAAATTATTCATTTAATTATTTTAATTTAATAGATCTAAATCGAACCCTCTAAAAATATTTCATTATGAAATTTTTTCCGGGTTATTCTCATAATAGTAATTATTTTTTGACATTATCACTGAATAACATCATTGGATGATCAAAATTAGACGATGACCGGTGATCAGATAGAGGTGAATCGATAGACAGCAAACATAGTCTATCATCCTAATAACTAGTTAACACTTTATTCAACAATAACTAATCCAATTTTGAGGTAGGGATCATGAATTATGGATTTGTCTCTTGATTAAAATATTGAGTATGTACTTATATGATATTATTTCATATGTGATAAATTTAATCATTTGAAAGATCATGTATATCAAATTAAGTTTTCTATTAGATTATTTTATTATTATTTCATGTTTCTCAACCTAAATATCCCAGAGATATGAACATTTAAAAAGAATTATTTATTAATTATTGATGCACCTTTCTTCTTCTTCTTTTTCCCCACTCATTCATTATAGTATTTTCTATTTGGCAATGGGGTCGTGGTTCGACATTGTTAGGTGGGTCTTGTAACAGCCCAGGTAAATAATGAATATTACGTTTTCATATACTAATATTACATTAACGAGGATGCTATGTTCGATGGTTTACCCAATACGCAACAACGAGTTTCTTTGAAATCTTACGATGCACACTAATAATATAATAATTTTATTGTACATGGAAGTAAAATCCTAGCCGATGTAATGGCGGGAATGAACCTAACTAACTAAAATATGATTATATATTTTTGTTAAATGTTTTTACATTATTCAATAAATGTTATAGGCTTAAAATGAAATTGAATCCAATTTTAAGAATAAATTTTCTAATAATCTATAAAAGTTCGATTAACTGCCTTTTGATGGAGAACCATTTTTAAATCTACTTTTTGAAAATTTTATATTTTATATTAGACTAAATAAAATCCTTCTTTAGAATCGGGTCATCAAAATTTACTTTGTGTATGTTTTTGTTATTTTTTCGATAAAGTTAAATTTTTTAATAAGTGAAAAACGTTGTATTTTAATTAAAAACCACTTTTTAATCTAATTTATATATATGACTAGACCATATTTTTAATTGGTTTTACAGTTAAATTAGAACATATTTTTACCATTTAATCCAATGGTGGTCATTTTAAATAATTTCACTTTGAAATTGGACTTAAACTAGTGTCAATCTTTTAATAAATATTCTTTCTTAAAAACACGCTATTTGTTTTGACAGCGGGAATTAATTATTAAATTAATTAATTCAACTTAGTTTTTTTGAATTTTTTAAAATAGAAATAATTTTTGAATTAGGAATATCAAATATACCTTAGGGTGAATTTTTGATATTTTTCTGAAAAAACATCAATTTTTGATGAATAGTAAAACCACTAAGTGGTAGTTAAAAAACTGATTTTTTGTTTAAATGAAACATTACCACATCTGTGATTTAAATTTCAAAAATCAAACATACATAGTTGTCATTATAATGTAAAATTTTGTTCAATGGGAATAAAATATTGTTTTGGTGAATAGTAACATTTAGGTTTTATTAATTGCGATTAAAGGTAATTCGAGTAATTTAAGGTAAAGATAATGTTATAATAATATGAAATTACATTTACACATGTACTAACCATATTGGATGATTAATTGACTAACAATACAATCAATGGGTAAATTCGGGGACCCCATGGATCCACTTGGGAAAGAAAATGACATTAATAACTTTTTATTTAAAGTTAAAATAGAAATGTCAAAAACATGTAATGTTTTACTAAACAAAAATTTACATGGGGTTATAAAAGACATAGTTTGGACTATAAATATTCATTTGAAAGCTAAATATATTTCCTACATCATAGTATTTTTTTTATAATTTTTAGACGTTAAATTAATTTATTAATTTTCGACACCATGATGATGCAGTGATTACCTCATTAATAAACGATTTAAATAAAATGAAACGATAATGTAAAATCTAAGACATACACTTGTAAAAAACCTATTTTATGGGTGGATTTAGAACCCTTATAACCTTATCCTAGAAATATATAATTGTGGTACCTTTGAGATCCGAAAATCATTTTATAATAAAGTAACTTTTCAAGACATTCCCAGAGTGCCCCTCCTCCCTTTTATAAAAGGCCCCCACCTCTACCCACTTACCCACACCTCTCAAGCCATTGGATCGGCCAAAATCTTATCATTTTATCTTTCCAAATCTCTCTGTTCATCCTAGAATCATTATCTTAGGCATAAATCTCTTCAAGAAAACCATTTGCTTCAAACCAATGGTAGTTACCCGATTTAAAGGTAAAGTCTTCCCTAATGTTCTTTTGTATTATTTTGCTTCTCCAACCCCATAAACTCTTTTTATTGAATTATTTTGTAACAAAGACATTATATTAAACATACTAGGATGTTGTTGTCATAAGTATTATAGCTACACTTACACATAACTCCGTCTAATGGTTTAATAACATACTGTTTCTGTGGATGGCGAATTACTGCCTCACGAAATGATGATTGTTCTATCTTCTCCTACCACATCTCATGGTGGCCATTATGATGGAAATATTTTTATATATGATATATATTATATTTCTATCCTCTATATGATTCTTTATTTTATATTTAAAACATACCTTTAGGTTTTTCATGTTGTGCAAATGCGATAATTTCATTTGAGGAAGTGTGGACTACAGCCCCCTCAAGTGGTGTGACTCGTTCATTTAATACATGGAATGTATAAAGAATTAAATTAATGAAAATATGATACCCATATAACATATATAATATAATGGAATTATAATATATATATATATATATATATATTCTCTCATCTAGTTTTAATTCCCTTAATGTGCCAAAGCAATGAAAGTAGCATTCATGCGTACCTACGGCCTATCTTCTCCATAAATGGTGCATTTAATTTATTTTTATCTCAAAATATTATGGAATAAGTATAAAAATAATATATAGTGTATATATATGATATTTAAATCATTAATACTATTCTGGAAATAATGTACTTACAACTACATTGGCAATGCTATTCAAACAAGATCATTTTTGACTCATGTACCGAACATCGACAAAACGTATGATATGAACTCACATAATTAACTAATTATTATAACATGATAATATATGATATTAATTGAATAATAAACTATAAAGTATTTCCTTGAGAAATAATAAATTTACCAATGTTTCTTATTCAGGAATATAATGAAATGAACAAGACAAGTCGGACTAGATGTAAGGGATCCGACCTCTCTCTTTCTTTTCAAGTACTCTCTTTTTTGCCATTTATTTTTTTCTCCATGTTCATATGTTAGAGGATGTTATTTTATATTCATAATACTGTAATTTTTATTTTAATATGATGAGATACCACCTCTTACTCTCATCAATTAATTTGATTAATTTTTAAGTGGTGTCGTTAGGCTGCCGAATTTTTGTATGGGATTTCTTATCTCACTATAAATTCCATGATATTTCCATTTTTGACCACATATTTAATGCATGTGGTGTATTTTATACTTATATATGATATATATTATCACGATTCTCTGTATATTCATGGTATTCTATGATTCTTTTTGTGGTTATTAACTTTTGTTGTTATGACTTTGTAGATTTCAACACGGTAAAGGCTTTCATCTCACTTTTTATTCCCGTGAGATTAATGCTATATTCGCCTCTATTTCATTTTGTGTGGTGTATGTACTACCCCTAATTGTACTCTTTTTGTAATATATTTTAATTTATAAGTATTTACATCTTTGTTTTATGATCCTTATATCATGTGGAATATGTTTTGTATGTTACCAAACCAGTAAGGGAACATTTCACCCTCCTCTTTTTAAAAGACTTATTTTTGTTATGTCTTTTAATTCACATCGTCTTATATTGGGATATGTTCTTATATATCCTTATTGCTGTAAATTTTATGTCCAAGTGATGAGATACCCTTTTTTATCTCATCAAATATGTTTCTTAATTTCAAAGTGACGTCGTTATGTTGTCGAATTTTTGCAAGGGAACTTCTTAACCCAATTTCATTTCTTTGGGATAAACTTGTACTTATTGAATATGTCATCCTATGAATATGTGCGAATGACATCTGATTGTTTTACACTGAACTACCAGTCATATTTTGTGTATTAAAATTTTTCACACATAATTATGTAATTGATTAATCCTTAATCTAATCATTCCGTCTTTATAAGGGATTTCGTCTCAATTTACTTTCTATTGAGGCTTAATTGTTGTTATGCACCAATTCACTCTTATATGGTGTATATAATGTCCTTTTACATATTATATCATGAATAACTTTATTTTCATGATATTATAAAGTTCTGATTAATTTTTTTTCCTCATGTATTTGTATTAAAGTTTCTCTCATTTTGTTAAAAACTCATTAACTAAAATATCGTTTTAACTGTTTTAAAGATTTATTCTTCTAAATATTTCTTATTAATGTCCATGTTATAAAAATGGTTTTTAGGATTTATTTATATAGACATTAATGTTTTAAAATGGTAATTGATTTAAAATCTTCAATGTGGTATGTGACACTATGATTCAAAAATCATTTTTTAATGGTTTTTGAAAATGGACTGTATATTTCAATTTCTTGAAATTGCTTCTTGTAATTTCAAATGAAATTTTATTGGTGAAATGTTTTTATATGAAATATTTTATGAGTAATTATGGTATATGCAAATTTGAAAGGTGGTTATGTGATAACCCATATGACGGGTGGTGCCGCGAATACGAGGATGGGTGGTTACGTTATAACCTCCAATGCATTGGGTATGGATGTTGGCCGTATGAATATTCCATTTAGTGATATGTGTGGAAGTCGACCATGTGGTTATTCCATTTAAGTATGATTATGTCCCAAGTTATCTTTAAATGTTATGTGTTCTTTATATGGGGTTTATGGTAATGTTTTCTTTAAAAAATGGTAAGTAATGATCTTTTATTCAGGGAAGAGTTTTTACTACTTCATAAAGGTGAAAAGTATTAAATTGATAATGTATTATGGTTTACTTGTTGTTTTGAAAAACTAACAGTTTTCCTTCATTTTGTATCCCTTACTTATCTTTTTATGGTCATCCCATGTTTTTTTTGAAATGTTTTTCATAGGGCATAATGTGGAATTGGGTCAATGATGGGATCAAGGAAATGTCATGCTATATTAAACATGGATCTAGATATGAACCTTTTTTTTCAAGAGTTCATGTTTTGTAAATAAAAGGAATCTATATAGAAGTGTCTACTTTGAAATCCTTTGAGATGTAAATGTTATGTCCGAATTCCCAAAAACTCCTAACCTGAAAAGATCCAAAATATTGATTATAAATTTAATTGAATATTAAGTAATGTTTAAGGCCGAGTCTTTATAGTTGGTATTAGAGGTCGAATTAGATAACTTTAGAGGATATAGTGTTGTTTAAGAATAAGTGACAAGTTGTGGATAACCACACGGTTTATTATATTAGATAGAGAAATTGTTATTTATGAATGTTGGAATGAGTTTTAGATAAATTGGACAACTATAGCTTAGATTTTAACTTCCTCTTCAGTACATGATGATCTTGTTGTTATATCACACTGACGTTTTTTGTTTTAGTAAATGGATGGATCTAGAAGGCACCAAAGTGACAATGGGTTTGAAGGAAACTATGGTGGTACTTTGATTAGGAGACAGGATGAAATGGGGGATTCAATGAGAAATCTCATGGTTATTCTAAACCAACTATCAGGAGTCATGATCAACCACATGATCCTTGGTGAGTTCTCTATTGCATCATGTACGAGAGAACAAACTTGATGTGGTAGTTTAGGTAATAATTATAAGGTTAACCATTAGGGTTTATATGATCCTTACTTTTGAGGTAATAATGGGTTACTACATGATATGATGGAATATTAAAGGCATGAGATGAACTTGAAGTGAAATTATGTTATGGTTATTTTTAATGATTTATCTCTTTTTGGAAATGTTATAAGAAATATGTAGTTTTGGAAAAAGGACAACACGTACACCATGTGACGACCTATCATGTCAAAAGATGCTACAATAATCAAACCCACAACCAAAGTGTGACTAATATTTATCGCCTACCACTGGACTACAGGAAGTCCCGGGTTAGTTTGACTAATTATTTTTATTTATATTATCTTATGAATCAGGAATAAGTTGATTTTGGGTTACCTATGTAAATTATTAACCTATCAGGGAGGTTATGTGATTAGGTTAATTACTTTTCAGTATGAGACTTTAAGAGTAACTGATGTCATTTGGAGATAAATGTTAAAATTTAACTTGGAAGACTATGTGATTAAATCTTTCAGAGATTTGGGTTACAATCATACTTTGATTTATCATTGATGATTTTTGTGAATAGCTGTTTATCGAATTGTCCTTGTTGAACTTTGGGTACAATTTGACAAAGTTTGGGGATTTAGAGTAGTTTTTCATTTTGTTAAAAATTATCCATATTTGGATTATCTGATCTTGTTCTAACAATTTTGGTTTTGGTTAAGGTCTAAATACATGGGAAATATATAGTTCTATTTTGTGGATGAGGTGATTCTATAGATGTTTATTATAGAGATCTTAATTTAACAATTCATCCTAAATACTCGTCTTTTGGAGAAAATATGATTTTGTGTAAGAAATTATGTAAGAGATGAATGTCTACCCGATAAGTAAGTATGTTTCCTTATGATTTAGGTAAGCTAATAAATAAATTAATCAATGAAAAGTAACTTAAAACAAAAATGTTGTTTGTTAACTTTTCCTATTGGGGAATAAAATACCATTTAACCCATCACAATTTTTTTATTTATTGTGGTGAACTTTCTCCTAATCATGTTTTCGATCACTCCCCATCAGAACATACACCTTTGTTTTCTCTTCAATTTCCATGTTTTCCTATATGTAATCCTAGTATGGGTTATCTCAGGTGACCTTTGTACTTATTTTTCTTTATTTTAATGTGATAGTTTTGCTGACTGTTGTTCCGATGTGGGATTTACAGTGATGATTCCAAGCCCAATTTTAAAATTGTTAGGACGCAATTCCCAAAAGGGGGGAAGGATGTAACGTCCCACGTAAATAAAAAATTTTACTTTTTCATATTCTAATATTACATTAACGGGGATGCTATGTTCGATGCCGTACCCAATACGCAATAACGAGTTTCTTTGAAATATTACGATGCACACTATTAATATAATAATATTATTGTAAATTGTAGTAAAATATTTACCGATGTAATAGCTTGATTGAATAGAACTAACAAAAACATTATTATATATGTTTGTTAAATGTTTTTACATTATTCAATAAATGTTATAGGATTAAAATGCAATTGAATACAATTTTATGAATAAATATTCTAATATTCTTTAAAAGGTCGATTAACCGCCTTTTGATGGGGAAATATTTTTAAATCTACTTTTTGACAATTTTATATGTTATATTAGACCAAATAAAATCCTTCTTTAGAATCGGGACATCAAAATTTACTTTGTGTATTTTTTTTGTTATTTTTTCGATAAAGTTCATTTTTTGAATAAGTGAAAACTGTTGTATTTTAATTCAAAACCTCTTTATAAACTAATTTAATTATATGATTATAACATCTTTTGAATTGGATTTAATGTTAAATTAGAATATATTTTTAAAATTTAATCCATTGGTGGTCATTGGAATTAATTTTACTTTGAAATTGGACTTAAACTAGTGTCGATCTTTTAGTAGATATTGATTCTTAAAAATACACTATTTGTTTTGACAGCGGTAATTAATTATTAAATTGATTAATGAAACATATATGTTTTAAATTTTGTAAAATATACATCATTTTTTAATTCAGAATATCAAGTATAGCTTGGGGTGAAATTTTGGTATTTTTCAGAAAAAACTTCAATTTTTGATGAATAGTGAAACCACTAAGTGGTAGTTAAAAAACTAATTTGTCATTTAAATGAAACATTACCACTTCTGTGATTTAAATTTAAAAAAAACCGACATACATGGCTGTTATTAAGATGTAAAATGTGGTTCAATGGTATTAAAATAATTTTTTGGTGAATAGTAACTTTAATGTTTTATTAATCGCGATTAAAGGTAATTCGTGTAATTTAAGGTAAAGATAATGTAATAATAATAACAAATGGCTTTGACAGATGTCCTACCCATATTAGATGAGTAATGGCCGACCATTAAAATCCATGGGTCATCTTGGGGACCCCATGGAGCCACTTGTGTAAGAAAATGACATTAATAACTTTTTATTTAAAGTTAAAATAAAAATGTCACAAACATGAATTGTTTTAATAAAACAAATTTTACTTGGAGTTATACAAGTCGTATTTTTGAATATAATTATTAATTGGAAATATAAAAATATTTCCTTCATCATTGAATTTTTTTCTATAATTTTTACACATTAAATAAATTTATTAATTTATGACACCATGATGATGCACTGATTACCTCATTAATGAATGATTTAAATAAAATGAAATGATAATGTAAAATGTAAGACATACACTTGTCAAAAACCTATTTTATTGGTGTATTTAGAACCCTTATCACCTTATCCTAGAAATATATAATTTTAGGACCTTTGATATCCGAAAACTATTTTATAATAAAGTAACTTTTCAAGACTTTCCACGTGTGCCCCTCCTCCCTCTTATAAAAGGCCCCGACCTCTACCCCCTTACCCACAACTCTCAAGCCATTGTCTCGGCCAAACTCTGACCATTTTATCTCTCCACATCCCTCTCTTTATCCTAGAATCCTCCCCTTAGGCAGAAATCTCTTCAATAAACAATTTTGGTTCAAACCATGGGGAGTTACCCGATTTAAAGGTAATGTCGTTCCTAATGTTCTTTTGTTTTGTTTTGCTTCTCCAACCCCCTAAACACTTTTTATTCCTTTCATTTTTAAAAAAACAAGTATCTAAAACATACTAGGATGTTGTTATTATTAGTATTCAAGCTACACTTACACACACCACCGTCAAATGGTTAAAGAACATATTGTTTTCGTGGATGGCGAATTAAATCCTCACGAAACGATTATTGTTCTATCTTCTCCTACCACCTCTCATGGTGGAATTATGATGGAACTATTTTTATATATGATATATATTATATTTATGTATTCTCTATGATTCTGTATTTTATATTTAAAACATACCTTTAGGCTTTTCATGTCGTGCAAATGCGATAATTTCATTTGAGGATGTGTAGACTACCGCCCATCAAGTGGTGTGACCCGTTCATGAAATACATGGAATCTATAAAGAATGAAATTAATACACTTATGTGACACATATTACATATATATTATACTGGAATTATAATATATTTATAGTCTCCCATTTATTTTTAATTCCATAAATGTGCCAAAGCATTGAAAGTAGCGTTTATGCGTACGTACGGCCTACTGTCTCCCGGAACGGTGCATTTCATTTCTTTTTATCTCCAAATATTATGGAATAAGTATCAAACGAATATATACTGGATATATATGATATTTACATCATTAATACTATACTGGATATGATGTACATAAAATTACATTGACAATTCTTTTCAAACAAGATCATTTTTGACTCATGTTCCGAACATCGACAAAACGTATGATATGAATTCACATAATTAACTAATTATTATAACATGATAATATATGATATTAATTGAATAATAAACTTTAAATTATGTCCTTATGAAATTATAAATTTACCAATGTTTATTATTTAGTAATATAAATAAATGAACAAGACAAGTCGGACATGAGGTAAGGGATCTGACCTCTCTCTTTCTTTTCAAGTACTCTCTTTTATGTCATTTCTTTAATGCTCCATGTTCTTATGTTAGAGGATGTTATTTTATATTCACCATAATTTTATTTTTATTTTTATTTGATTATATTCCACCTCTTACTCTCATAAATTCATTTTATTAATATTTAAGTGGCATTGTTAGGCTGCCGAATTTTTGTAAGGGATTTTTTATCTCACTTTTAATTCCGTGAGATTTCCATTGTTCACCACTTATTTATTGCATGTGGTGTATTTTATACTGCCATTTGTTATATATTATCATGATTCTATTTATATTCATGGTATTTTGTGATTCATTTTTTGGTTATTAACATTTGTTCTTATGACTTGATTGACTACAATGTGGTAAAGGGTTTCATCTACCTTTTTATCCCCATGATATTAATGCTATATTCGCCACTATTTCCTTTTTTGTGGTGTATGTACTGTCCCTGATTGTACTATTTGTGTAATATAATTTATTTTATAAGTATTTACATCTTCATTTTATGATCTTTATATCATGTGGAATATGTTTTGTACGTTACCAAACCGGCAAGGGAACCTTTCACCCTCCTCTTTTAAAAGACTTCTTTTTTGTTAGGTATTTTAATTATCATCTTCTTATATAGGGATATGTTCATATATATATCCTTATTTCTGTAAATTTTATGTCCATGTAATGAGATACCCTTTTTTCATTCATCAACAAAGTTTCTCAATTTGAAACTGATGTCGTTAGGTTGTCGAATCTTTGCAAGGGAACTTCTTAACCCAATTTCATTTCTTTGGGTTAAACTTGTACTTATCAAATATGTAATCCTATGAATATGTGTGAATGGGCTCTGATTGTTTTAAATTAAATAACGAATCATATTTTGTTTATTTATAATTTTCACACATAATTTTGTAATTGATTTATCCTTAATATAAGGATACCGTCTTTATAAGGGATTTCGTCTCAATTTACATTCCATTAAGACTTAATTGTTGTTATGCACCAATTCACTCTAATATGGTGTATATACTGTCCTTTATCATATTATTTCATGAATACCTTTATTCTCATGATATTATAAATTTCTCCTTAATTTTTATTCCTCATGTATTTGTATTCAAGTATCTCTCATTTTGTAAAAAACTCTTTAACTAAAATATCATTTTAACTGTTTTGAAGATTTATTCATCTAAATATTTCACATTAATATCCATGTTTTAAAAATGGTTTTTAGGATTTATTTTTATGTATATTAATGTTTTCAAGTGGTAATTCATTTTAAAGCATAAAATTGGTATGAGACACTTTGATTCAAAAATCATTTTTAAACGGTTTTTGAAAATGGATTGATTATTTCAATATCTTGAAATTACTTCTTGTGATTGAAAATGAAATGTTATTGGTGAAATGATTATATTTTAAATATTTTATGAGTTATTATGGTACTTGGACATTTTATAGATGGTTATGAGATAAACCATAGATGGGTGGTGTCGCAAATACCAGGATAAGGGGTTACGTTATAACCTCCAATGCATTGGGTATGAAAGTTGGTTGTACGGCTATTCCATTTAGTGATATGTGTGGACGTCGACCGTATGGTTATTCCATTTAAGCATGTTTATGTACCAAGTTACCTTTATATGTTATGTGTTCTTTATATGGGTTTTATGGTAATATTTTGGTTACAAAAGGTTACGTAATGATCTTTTATTCAGTGAAGAGTTTTTACTACTTCATAAAGGTGAAAAGTATTACTTTCAGAAAGTATTCATGGTTTACTTGTTGTTTTGAAAAACTAGCAGTTTTCCTTTTTTATGTATCCCTTACTGAGATTTTTATGCGCATAAAAAGTTTTTTTTGAAATGTTTTTTCACATGAAATAATGTGGAATGGGGTCAAGGAGGGGATCAAGGAGAATTAATGTTATCTTAAACATGGAACTAGACATTTTTTTTCATGAGTTCATGTTTAGTAAAAAAAAGAAAACTATGTAGAAGTGTCTACCTTGTAATCCTTGTAGATGTAATAGTTATGTGCTAATTCTCTAATACTCTATTCCTAAAAATATCCTCTATGAGAATTATTCATTTAATTCAATATTAAGTAATGTTTAAAGCTAGGTCTTTATAGGTCTTTCCATAATCAGATCCCTGGATTCATTATTTATGTTAGAAAATTGATTAGATTAAATTTTTTAGAAAAATTAGGATTGATTGTGGGTATCACTTTTGGATTCAAGGAATCGGGATCAAAGATGGTGATGGTGGTGACACGTGAGATATGCATGACACTCTACAATATTCTTATAAGGTGCTAGATTGTAATCTCCGACCACTAGATGGCCAAAATTGATAGATGGAGGTGTTTTATAGTGATTTCTTGTGGTAAAATAATGGATTCAATTATAGGAGTGGTAGATATGGTGAACATGAGATGAAAATGGTGTTTCTATGAATAATTAGACAAGAAAACATGCAATCTGATGAACACATGCCATTTTTGCCCACCCAGTTATGACTGTTAGGGTTTTTGGGAAGATAGGGTGACTCTCCATGTAGGTAGGACACATGTTGTGTGACCCTACTTGGATAAACAAGACATGTACTAGAAAAACCTTACCATGACTCTGTTTGGGAGTACATACCATGTAGTGTAGGAGTACAAGGGTATAAGATAGTACCCGAGCATGACCAGATACATGGCTAAGAGCACATGGGATGGCCCCAAGTGTCTTAGACATGATGTGTATTATGGAATGTATTGAAATTAATGTGATATAGTGGAAGCATTTAGGTAGTAGAGTGGGTCCACATTCTATATAGACACCTTACACGTTTTGTACTTTTTTATGATACTTATACCTCTCGTATCTTATTCTTTTTTACTAAACATTTCGAACATGTGTAGCCTATCCAACGCGTATTTATACATAAATAACAATTTCAGCCTCTATAGTGACTTTTGAAATATAATGTGTGATTTTTTCAGAATGATTCATGTTTAAGAGTTTCTTGATGATGATAGTGATTAGACAGGTTTGTCAGAGAGAGGATGAGGTTGGAAAACCCCTATGGTATGATGGTGTGTGTCCCATATACTCCATAAATTGGTTTGAGTGGAACTCCCCTAAGAGATAAGGACTTGGTCCTTTATCTACTGAGCAATACCCCATAATAGTCTAGGGAGTGGTTTCTCTATCTAATGAGTGGTACCCCAAGACATACTAGGGAATTGGTCCTCAAAAAAATGACTGTTAACCCCTAATAGGCTAACGTGTTATTCCACTACAAAAAAATTGCACCCCCTAATGCACTTGGTAATGGGTCACCTACCTAGTGAGTGGTACCAAATAGAAGGACTACAGAGTAGTTCCTCTATTTTCATAGTGGTACCCCCTCTAATAGAATATGTAATGGATCCACAACATAATAAGTGGTACCCCAACTAATTACTAGAGAATGGGTCCTCTATCTACATAGTGGTACTCCCCTAACGTTGTAGGGAATGTGTTCTATAGCTATTGAGTAGTACCCCAAAATATACTATGGCATGTATCCTCTATCAGTTGAGTGGTACCCCCTGACATACTAAAGAATAAGTCATCTATCTACTGAGTGGTTCCCCATGGCAGATTATGGGATAGATTATCCACCTACTAATTGGTACCCCCTAAAACATTTGGCCATGGGTCCTCTACTTTTAGATTGTCCCCCACGATTGTGTGGAACAATAGAGAGGTGTGGGTCCTCCAAACAGTTATTTTTTTAGATAGACACATTGGTTGATGGGAAATTACGATAGACCTTTAATGATGAGGTAGATTCATCTTCAGGGGTTGGGAGATTTTATATGGATATCTGCTTTCTTTATCATCTAGGATTCTTATAAGAGTATGTATATATATATATATAATTGGATTTGGTTTCACACTTCCTCTGGGTTTATTGGAGTACATCTATTATGCCTCCTATTTGTTCCTTTACAATATTCATGATGTCCTACAGGGTATGTATATACTCACCCATGTATCAGATTTTACTACCCATCTCATATATTATAGAAATTATTGAAATATTGATAGTGATATTTGAAGAGGTTAGATATACCTAATTGAATAGACCATATATAGTGGTCAGTCTTGGTGATATAGAGATGGGATCTCTCTTCTTTTATTGTATGATTATTTTTATACTCGGACATGTTTTTGGTTAGGAATGTTTCTCTACTGTAACATTTTTACATTATGCAATAATACTCTTTTTTATTCCATTGAGGTGATTCCATCAATAGTTTCAACTCTAGATGTTATAATCATTTATTATTATTCCCATATACTTCTTCATAGATATGGTTGGGTGGGTTCCTAAAGGTAAATTATGAAGAGACCGCCCAGATTAGTTATTCCTTCTCATTTCGTTTCACCAACCCTATAACTATAGAGAGGTGCAAGGGTATGATGCGGTTCAGACATACACTAGAAATGTGAACCCCGTTGGAATGAGTCAGGACAAATTGGAATCAGAAATATTTCGACCTCAAAATGATGTTTGGAGTTTTCCTCTTATGATGTTTAGTTGCAATTTTAGGGAAATAATGTAAAAGATTCTTCAGTGTAGATTTCAGCCCATGGAACCTAGTTTTGGTGCAGTGACTGATGTATCTATTCACAAGGTTTCATACCACCTAATTGTCGACTCAACATACCAAGACTTTGGTTGCAATTAAATTTGGAACATGCATCATATATGATTGATACATATGAATATCCTTGTTGATTCATCTCCATATATATATTTTTAAATTCTCATCAAACTGTGGTGCATACTGAATAATTTTTAGGATACACCTATGAATAAATCGAACAAGGATTCCAATTCAAGATCATAGAAATTGTCTAATGAGTGATGATAACCCATTTTAGGCTACATCTCACGATATCTTTCATCAAGGATGGAGCTTAGAGGAACCCCTTACTATTGTGTATAATATTATAATATCATAGAAGTTTAATGATGTTCACATGATTAGCATACTCTATGAATTGCAATTATATATATCATCAAGGTTTTGTAATGAGATAGATCCCCCGATAGCGACATATTAGATTCATTTGGCGATCCTAGTTATCAGACATATTCAATCACCGATAGATTAGATTGTTTCATGGGAATATAGTATTTAACATGGAAAAGATGATAAATGGTGGGACATATTCATATTGATTATTAATGAGTCGCCACATTCATGGTCATAATTTTAACATCTATTTCAAGAGGACTACTACCACTAATATTGGTGGTCAGTTTAGAATTAGGAACTATTTGAGATAAAACATGGAAGGATGATAGCGTAGTTTATGATACGAGTTTCACTGAACATATGTAGTAATTCGTCGACCAAATTTTTTATAGTTAATTTAGGGAGTTGAAGATTGAGTAATTTCTCTGTAGATACATCAATGCCTATGTATAATCTATAAATACACATAATAATAATTAATCTAAAAAGATTCACTACACAAATAATCTATTAACCACATACCTAGTGAAGTATAAGGTTAACTCAAAGAAAGGAAATTGGGTTAAAAATTCACTAACATCAGGTTTATCTTATATAAAATGCGTTCAAATATTAGTTATAATGGTTTACTGATTGTTATAAATATATTAAAAATTGTATTTATATTTATAATTACTTATATGTTATTATCATAACATCATTAAACAAATAAATTGATAATATTTTTTTGTTGTTGGTTCATTTATTTCATGGTTTCCATAGTTGGTTCCTAAATGATTTTCTTGTTGAATTGACGTGAAACTAAGGAAATAAAGTGAAATAGTATTAATATGTTTCCATAATACAAATTGATTCCATAAATCATTTTTTCAATATAACGATGAATCATTAGATAAAACATTAATGATATTCATTTATATAATTTTGGTTATTCTTCGATAATCACAAATTAGTTTCATTATATTATATAATATTATGTATATATATTAATTACAGAAGATAAAAGAGGTAATTTAATAAATATTTCAACACGTTACAACCATTAAAATGGTTTTATTATAAGCATTGAATGTGGTAATGGAAATGGAAAATGCATCATCTAGGATTTCTATCATGAAATACCCTCTAGGGCCTATGCCGTGACTACCCAAAGCCCGCTTTCCATAATCCAGGGACTGCAGACTAGCAACAGAAAGACATATCCCTAAAACCAAGAAGGCATTTCCTCTAAATCTGTAAACTCACCCAAACCAATAAAAAAACAATATGAAAGCACAAGATAATATATAATGTAATCAGGGTGTGTACACATAGTAAAGGGGCAAGAATACAAGCCCAAACATAATGTACAAGTAAAACTGAAAAAAAAACCGCTCATGTGAACACCCACCAAGGACCCTACCTGAAGGGTAGGAATAACTCTCGAATAGTCATCCAAACGGATCATATAAACTAATTTATACCTCCAATCAGCCTCTGGTGAGGTACCCTTAGCCTCGATTAGCGTTGTCCATCATCTGTACAAGACAACACAAGGTGCAGCGGTAGTCTGTAAAAGGGTGAGTATAATGATACTCAGTAGGGACCCAGAAACCCTCACAGGTCTCCTAGAGTCCAAAAATGTAAGATCCACATACCATGATGCAATAGTCATCACACTACTTAGGTATTTTCACATAAATATACCAAAGATAATAAAAATACGCACATCACAAATGAGGGAAGAATACCCCAAAAGTAACACCACTATGGTAGAAGTACCACACATGTAACCACACAGGAGAATACCATAATGGTAAAGTCTCGTCTCACACTAAGTATAAGTGAATTATAAAAGTACATATGATCAGTCACAATGAAAGATCGTCTTATTCTATCATGAATCACTGCTACTATCCCACACTGGATCAATAGGTTACTAACCAATGCTGACCCACACAGGATCGATAAGTAGCTAACCCCTGCTGACCCACCCTGTATCTGACCCACACATGATCATTATTTGATGACCCCCACAGGATCACTGAGCACTGAACCACATAGTATCTAACCCACAAAATATTGATAGATGCTGACCCACATAGGACCAATGTTCTATCTTCACGTTGCAGCCTGCCACTGGTTTCCCCGCACCCGGGGTGCTCGAGTTCCGAGGAATCTACCCCTTGAAATATAAATGATTCCATAACCACCACTATTCTCCAAAAAGTAGTATCACCATGAAATTACATGTCATATGGGATCCAACACGACAGACAACTGTCAATCATACGCTCGGTCTGTGTGTTATAAGCGTTTTAGATACGAGGGCCCGTTTGAATTCAGGTTCGATCCAACCCTGTCGTACTCCAAAATATTACAAATCTCAAGTAGAGTATACAAAATGAACATCTTGATCCAAATATCCCAACACTATAAATGGTTTGTCAAAAAAACATACGGTTCTCAAGGTATAAATATTTGAGTGTTTCTGTGTCAGGTTGGGCCCGGGTCTGGTTCGACCCAGTCGAACCGACCCATCCCGACTTTGTCTGGGCTGGGCTGATTTATGGTCTGGCCTGAAAGAGGAGAGTCATGCAAGAGTGGCCTAGCTAGAATAGGGAAGCCCACAAGGGGGTGTCACACAAGGGCAGCCCGACCAGAATAAGGTGGCCCGTGAGGGGAAGGCCTGACCCACGTGGGGCGGCAGCCTGCTAGGGCAGTGGCCCACTAGGGCCGTGGGCTACCTGGGTAGTGGCCCAGTCCGAGGGGGTTGGCCCAGGTTCGGGGAGGTGGACCGCTCTGAGGGAGGCATCCCAAATGTATGGTAGCATCCCAGCTCGAGGGTGGTGGCCCGACACGAGGGCAGAGGCTCGGCTCAAGGGAGATGACCCGACTCGATGGTGGCGCCCCGGCTCAAGGGAGGTATCCCAACATGAGGGTGGTGGCCTAGCTCGACAGGGGATGCTTGTCTTGAAAATGGAAGCCAGACTCAAGGGCGGCGAACCCACTCTAGGTTTGGCAGCCCGGCTCGAGGCCGACGACCCAGCTCAAGGGCAACAACCGGGTGAGAGGGCGGTGGTCCCGCATGACAGTGGTAGCCCAACTCGAATGAGGCGGCCCACTGTCAGGGCGGTAGCCCGGTTCAGTTTGGCGTAGGGGGTGTAACCCCCCGGTGACTCGGATTCCCAAATGTCCTATAGTCCATTCAGTTTTCAAGGTGGTTCTACCGCGTGAGTGACGCTCAGTCGTCACAGAACTCGTCAGAGACTGGTTCAGCCTCCGTCGCGGCATCGGCCGTGACATCCGTTATTCTGAGGTGTGGTGTATCTGCCCCCTTCTTACCCGTGGACAACTATTGTGTTTGTCATTTAATCCATTCTCTATGTTAGAAAAACCACAAACCACCTTTTGCGGCATGCATCAATGTGCTCGCGGTCTTCCATGGTGTTTCATGGAAGGAATGATTGCGTAGACTCAGGTTGGGTTTGTTAGGCCTACACCATCCGCGTTATCTCGTAATATAGAGGATATTATGGGAGTTCAATAAATAGTATTATTGGGTCCAAGATTAACGCCACATGATTTCTTGCAATAACCACCATCGAAGAAGAATGTATAGTGGGTCAACCCATTAGTTGGTTGACCTGTGTTCTTTTTGTTATTAAATAACATAGATGTGGAAAAATAGTTGAATGAATAAATGAATTAAACCCCCTACCTCATGAATGATGATGAGCGAACATTTTCGGATGTGGGATAGTGTTCACCATCCCCCACAAGTTGCCTCCAATGACATCCTTCGATCGTCGATCTCCATTTCTGGGTTTCAGTGTCCCTCGTCACCTCCCAGCTCTATCCACCAAGGGTTTGGCATCACTCCAATTTTTCAGCACATCGTTGCTCAGCGTAGCAGTGCTGAAACCTCTCCTGAAGATCAATATAAATAGGAGAGGGGTAGGGTGTGCAACGTTCGTTGGATTAATGGAGGCCCATTAATTAAGAACCTTCCTAATTCTACAATGGTGCAGTTACATTGAATTGAATGGTCAAGCCATTTATTTTCATTAAACATTTTCGGTCCCACATTATTTATTGTCCGTTGGAGGATAAGAAATAGAATAAAGTAACAAATTTATTTTATTTATTTCTTATAAAAAAGTTCTAAAACATAAATTTTTTCCGAGTCCTACTACTGTTAATGTGAAGTCTCCCTTAAGAAAATCCATGTGATGTGGATTCATTGGTTTCCTCGAATTTTTAATTCCATCATCAGATAAAATGTTTGAAAATGATGCTCAGGTGTTTACTAAATATAATTGAAAAATTGTTTGAAAAATATTATCAGTCACCATCAACCAACATAAATTGAGGATTGGCTCTACACATGTGAAACACACCCCAAGGAACACAACGGTAATCTTGGATTTCTAGTCCGAGTAACCATTTATGAGTTATTCTACTTTTTCAGGAAAACTACTTACACATGATAGTGAAAGCTTAAGAAAACATTGATGGGTCATTCTGGGCACTCTGAGCCTCAGAATCACACACTGTCAGAGTTCGCGGTTTTGAAACAATTCCTTATAAATAAAAAAATAAAAATAATTTATACGACATTACAATGTTGGTAAATTGACACATCTGGTATGAGGATTTTACATTTAGGATAACAAGGAGAGAAAAAGAAGAATGATGATGAAATTTTCCATAAACATGATAAAATAACATTATATAAAAAATAATATATTTTTCACGCCTCTTTGAAAATGGGAGGTAAATTGAAAATAGAAAATAGAAAATAATAGAAATGAAAATAAATTAAAATAAAAGATGGTTTTTACCTATTGAATTATCCTCTTTAAGAACCTCCTAAGGGCATTTGGTTTTGGCCTTTTGGTGAGACCAAAATATCTTAGACAAGGTGAATATTCATGGGATGTGAATTGTTTTGATATTTGGAAAGGATAAGAGATTTAGAAATTAGGGGATAATATGGGGTGACGGTTAGTTTTAATAGTTGATGAGAGGGGGTTTTCTAATTATTTAAATGGTTATTTTCTAATTTTTCTCATGACAAACAACAAAATTGTTTCATGTGGCTAAATAATGTAACTAGATTATGTGAGTTCGAACAAAGGGTGATTACCTCAGGAAATCATCATGCAAGACTAAAAAATTCAGGTATTTAGATTATTCCGTAAATTATCATATATCACTATTTACCAATAATTCATGTATTTTAGAAAATTCCAAGAAATTAACACAGAAAATTATTTGATGTGAAGAATATAAAAATGATCCCTATTTTTTATAAATAATTTTATAAATTTCATCTTGTTAATTTATAATTAAAATCTAAATTTATTAGAAAAATACCCATTTTAAAAATATAAAAAATTTTATAACACATTGAATAATTAATTAAAGTCTCAAAAAATTATCTTATAATCATAAAAAAATTGAATACAAATTTATGAATATATTTAAAATAACAATATTTTCTTTTAAATATTTATATAACCTATAAATATGAAATTAATTATTTTTAACTTAAAAATTTCCAACATTTAATTTATAAATTGGAAAAAAATTATTTACCTACTCAATGATATAAATATATCATATTTTTACTTATTGTGTGGGTAAATTTTACATATAATTTATTAGGTGATGTTACTATTCATTTTGTATGATTAATATTCCTAATGGTCTTGTTACTATTCAAAAGTTCATGTTAATATTCAAATAGTATGAATTCAATAATTCTTATAGATACCACTTATTTAAATACAAATTTATAATGAATTTGACTAATTAATTATATAATGAAAGGAATTTTTTTAAGTACCTTGATTGTTATATTCTACCCACCATCTGGAAATTTTATACTCATAATTTCTATTTACATATTAAACAAATAAGGGTACCTTTCCCTCATATTATTTTTAGATTCCCATGTTTTTTATTCAACCATGTGGTTATTAAAAAAACATAACCTGGTGGATTACCTTATTCTGAAAATCATTCTCTTTATGCTCAATAATATGAACATGCTTTTCTTCATAAGAACGATTCGCTTCGAACTAAATTAGTTTTTGGCTCAAAACATGAGTTGGATCTAGAACATATGTTCTCAACATCGAAACATGAAAAACATTATGTACCAAATATAAAATCAGAGGCAAAGTAACTCGGTAAGCATCTTGTCCATATTTCCTTAGTATTTTGTAATCTACAATGAATCCTGGACTTAAAATTCATTTCTTATCAAAATGAATAACTTATTCCATGGAAATATTTTATGAAAAAATTATCACCTATATAAAAAGAATGGCCTTTACTATTACTCTATTAATAAATTTTCTCCCTGCTCTAGGTTTTAATCATGAGTTACTGAATCGTCTTCACTGTCCAATGTTCTTACCCTACTATTAATGGTCCCACCATTTACCTTTCACTGACTTTATAAAAAAGGCCGATGTTTGATAGCACATTACATATAATTCCCTAAAAGGATCCATTTGTAGACTATAAAAAATATTATTAAATGAAAACTTAGCTAATGTATGACACTGATCCCAATCTCTAGTGTAGTTCATTTAATATTCTCGAAGCATAACCTCAAATTTCCGAATTTTTCTCTCGGTATATCCGAAGGATTAAGGATAAAAGACAATAATAAAATAAAAATTTATGCAAGAAAACTTCTGAAGGAATATCAAAAAGATATAAGTGAACCTAGGATAATTATTAGATACAATGGAAATAAGAACTCCATGTAACTTGGCAATCTATTTGAGGTACATTAAAAAAATCTGATACAAAGAAATAGTATATGAAATTGGATGGATGTGTGAATATTTATTCAGTCAATCAATAATAACCGAAATTTTATTTTTTACTTAGAGAAGTCTTTGGTTCCCCCACTACAATGTCTATGGATATATTTTCACACATCAACATTGAAACTAGAAAATACATAAGCATCCTCTTTAGTAATTGTCACTCTGCTTTAACCTATTGACAGGTCAAGCATTTCATAATAAAATATGGCATATTTCTCTTTATTCCATCCCACCAGTAAAACACCTAAAGGTCACTATACATATTAATACTACAAAAATGAATGAAAAAAATATATCTATGAGGTTCACACAACTATTCTTTATTTAGTTATGAATCAGAAGGAACACATAATCTTTTTCCTAATATTAAAACACAATCATTATCAATGATAAATTCCATAAACATACCATTTTTATGAAATTATAAATTTATCAGCAACTCACGACCTTCATTCAATGTTTTCATAATTCTTTTGGACAAAGACGACTACAATGACACCTAAAACAAAATTTAGTAATTTCCTACCCAAAAAATCCAATCCAAAATTATCATATAATTAATAAATGGGTCTTGTTACGAATGTAACTTGGTTGAGGAAATATTATTTTTTGACTCAATGAATCCAAAAATTTCTTTTTTTCCATGATGGTAATTAATTATGAAATAGTAATCCTTATTAGTTCAAGGCATCTTATCTAACTCATGATAAATTTATTCTGAGTGAATATATACATTAGATATTAATTGTAAGTAAATTGTTAATATTTGGTCTTGTATAAATAATTCCACTATATTAACAATGAAAAAACCACAACTACTAATGTAACATCCAAAATTTTAAAAATGAAACAATATGTTCAATAATGTATACGATGCACTACATATAGCTTAAACAAAATACTAAATATTATTATTTAAATGTCACCATTATAACATTTCCACTAGAATGGTGGGAATGAACAATATTATACAAATTTTGATAATATGGTTTACACATATTTATATAATGATTCATTGGTTACCAAATTAATTTTAATGGAAATAAAATCCAATAGAAAATAAATAATTTGTTTTTATGAAAATATTTTTAAATTGGAATATTTTTCTTTATAAAATTAAATCACTATTTTGGATTTTTATAAATAAATATATATTTCATATATTAAATTTAATTTTTAAGATTAATATTATATTTTTTCTAGACAAGTTATAAGAACAAAAATAAATTTTTAAGCATAAAATATGTATTTTTGTTAAAACAATTACCACCTTATGATTGAGAACTCAATTTAAATATACTTTTTGATACAATTATCTGCTATTTTTGAAAAAATAAACTTCTTATATAGATTAAGGACATGGAAATTTCTTTTGGTTTAAATTTTTTTATTTTTCTGATAAAACTCATATTTTAATGAATAGTGGAAAATAATGAATTTTAATTCGAAAAATCATTTTCTACTAACTTATTTATATATTTAGATTATACTTTTAATTGTTTTAATGTGGAATTGGATTATTTGTTTTTTCATTTAATCCAATTTTAGTCATTTTTGGTAATTTCAAAATAAATTATTTTTAAAAACATGTCGATCTTTTTTGGGTTTTAACATTTAAAAACAAGTTTTCTCTTTTTCACAACGGGAATAAATTTTAAAATAATTTTTGAAACATCTATGTTTTGAATTTCGAAAATTGGTTTAAATATTTGAAATAATCAGGTTCAAATTAGGTATATAGGTCTCTTTTATTTGTGTACATGATGAATAGTAACTTTTGTAATTTTTTTATTTACCACGGTTATATGGTAAATCGGGAAAATAAGGATAGAAATAATATTATAGTAATATAAAATTACCTTAAATCATGTAATAATCTTATTGGATGAGATATTTTTGAATAAAAAAACCTAAGGGATGTAAAAGTTTCTGTTGGTATTCACTTAGGTGGGATTATGACAATTATATATTTTCATTTAATGTAATAGAAAATATGGTATAAACCTAAATCTTCTTAAGAATCAATTTTAATATACGGTTTCTAAAAGATATCTACATCTATAAATAGTCCATAGATAGATAAAAATATTTCCTATATTAATGTAATTTATTTGTAATTTTTATACATTAAATAATTAGGTTTAATTATGACACAATGTTGATGTAGTAATTGTTTGATTAATGAAGCAATCAAATAAATTAAATTGAAAATATTAAAATGAAAAATATTTCACATAATTAATGTCATAGATGATTTTAATTTGTAAATATGACATGTTATATGACTATTAAATTCATCGATTGAATGTCGTCAATCTGTTTGAGTTTTAAATAAATTCAAAAAAATGAATAGAGTAAAAATTGTTATCGTTGTTGTTTTAAAATATAGCAATTTATTAAATTATTTAAAAAACCAAATAACATTTATAAATCACATAGTGACTTGGATAAGGTCTAACATATCATTAAATTTAAAATTATTTTAAATTTACCCTTAAAATGAAATTAATATCCCTATAATAAGTAAATTTTTATTACCACAACTAAAATTATAAGAGAATAATTAAAGGTAAGATGATCATATAAGGTTTAAAATAAAGTCAATACATGTCTAAAATTGTTTTATGAGATAATTTCACCTATAATAATAATATATTATTCAAATATCAATTTGGATCCTTTTTAATTGGAAAATTATTTATATTATTTTATTAATTTATGAGTTTCCAAGGGCGCCCCTTCCCACTCTATAAAAATGTACTGTTTCATCGCTAACACTCACAATTTCCCAAAACCATTGGTTTGCCCAATACCTTCTGAAAATTAGTCCCATAATCCCTAACCTCATCTTATAATTATCCCTTAGGCTAGAAATCTTCTAAGGTAAGCCAATTGGTATAAATCTTTTGATTATTATTCTTTTAATCTGACAATAAAATGAATGTTGTGTTCATCCATACGTACGAGCTACCATAACCATGAATAGTACATTTCCTTTCTTTTCCAAAAATATTATGGATATTCTAAATCCATATATTCTAGATATATATGATATCTAAATCATGAATAATATGTTTGGGATGATGAAATTCTAACTACGTGGAAAATTTATGTCAAAACAAGTTCATTTTCGACTCAAGTATCGAATATCAAAAAATATCTAATATTAACATAAATAATAATATAATTTTTATGACGTGATATTAAGTGATATAAAAGATATAATATAATTGAAAATGGTTCTAAAAATGTTGGAATTAACCTATTTTATTTATTTAGGAATATAACGATTGCACGTGATGAGTCGAACTCAATGTACTGGACTTTGTCTCAATCTCGATTCACTGAGTCAAATTTTTATAATATACACAACCTTGTCTTATATGGTGTAAGATAAACCCATTTTAATTTTAATATCATTAATAGGGAATATTGTTTCTATGAATTATATTACCAAATGAAAAAAACTAATTCATTTAACGTATGCAGTGATAACAACTTCTCAGCAACTGTAATCGTTATTTGATATTTGGATTCCTATATAATAAATAATGTTTTGTATGGAAAAGAAATCCCTTATTCCATTTTTGGTGTTTTGGTATAGAAAATGGTTTTGAAATTGTATTTACTATTTCAATATATTGAAATTATTTCAAATGAAATGTTAAGAGTGAAATGTTAATAATTTCAATCATTATGTGTTATGATAATATAATGGATCATGAACATTTTACATGTTGTTACATGGTAGACCAATTATGGGTGGTTATGTGATAAACCAAATATCGGTGGTTCTTTGATAAAACAAGGACATGTGGTGACATAATAAAAAAATGACGGGTGGTTCCATGATAGACCAATGATGGGAGGTTACATTATAACCTCCAGTGCAATGCGTGTGGAAGTTGTCTGTATGACTATTCCAATTTGTGATATGTGTTTAAGTTGATGGTATTATTATTCGATTTATGTATGTTTATATTTCAAGTAACGATTATATGTTATATTTTTCTTTATACGTACATTATGGCAATATTTTGGTTACAAAAAGGGTAAGCAATGATCCTATATTCAGTGATGTACATTTAGTACTTCTTAAGGGTGAAAATTATTTATTTAGGATAAAGTATTCATGGTTTACATGTTTTCCTAATGACTAACATTTTTCCTTCTTCGTGTATCACATAATGCGATATTTTTTCCCATACCATGTTTTGAACTGTTTTTCATTGGACTTAATGAAGAATAGAGTCAAGAATGATATCAATGAAAAGTTATCGTATTTAAACATGAAACTAAACCACATATCAATTTCAATGTTTTTGTTTTATAAAATATAAAATAGATAGTGAGTAGAATAGTCTACAAGAAATATTTATGTTATTGTGTATAATTTATGACATAATAATCTAAATATCTAATCCTAAAAGTATCCTCAATGTGAATTAATTTCAAATTACAAACTTATATCAATATTAATAAATTTTTAATGGTGGGGCCTCATAATTGTTATCATAGTTAGGTTTAGAAAACACTAGAGGATAGGATGTTAAGTGGGTAAAGGTTAAGGATCCCATCAAACCAAGAGGGTTATTATGATATATAAACTTTTGGAGGTTTGTGGTAAATTTGGTTGAATGGATAAAAACATAAAAAATGGATGTATAAGGATGATGAAGTTTTATAGTATTAAAATACTTTTATGTTATATTTACACAATATATAATTCTTGTTTTAATAATTCATTTCATCCTTAAGTGATGATTATTTTCAACAGGCTAAGGATAATTTGTCAAGAAGTAAGGAAATAGATCTTTCACATCCTTCTTGTCCTTCAATGATGATTTTATCCTCACTATTATGGAAAAATCGAGTTCAAATGATTTGGAATGCTTCTTTAGAATTCAAATCACCTGTAAAGAAATTGATTGAGTTATCTAACACCTTTAAATTTCTAAAACAATTTTACGGGTCATGGTATTTTTTTCACTTGATTTCAATATCATCACATGTCTAACTATTTCAAAAAAAATAAACTACATAAGTGGAGTGAATATTTACATTATGAATGTATTAACACATGAAAAAATATAAAGGGAACATCAAGAAGATCATGGTATAAGGAATCAAGGCATGATTTATTTTCTTATACATATGTAATGAAACACCATTGGATTGATATTTATTAATAATGATGATATATGATATACAAGAATGATTTATTATGAAACAAGGTAGAATTGTATAGTTAATGGACTATGAAGAACACCAAATTATTATGAAGTTCCCATATAAGGGATTAAAGAGTTATTATATATTGTAGGATGATGAAATGTTTAAAATTATTATTGATATTTTGATGAGGGGATTCCTTTGGAAGACATTTTTCTAGAATGTGTAACCTTGAATTTTGTTATGTGGAATTTTTTTAAAGGAATAATTATATTTTCTTGTTTTGAAAATATAACAAAAGTAATGGATAACCTTTAGCTGTCATATGAATTTTTTTTGAGGTGATTATAAGTTATTACTTTTTGGGATGAAAAATGACTGGTATAAGATAACCTTTGATGTTGAAATAGGTTATAGTTATTTTTAAAGACATTGTCATGCTTTTTAGAATGTTTTAATAATGTTATAGTTTTAGAGAAAGGACAACCCAAAGGATTGGTAACAACTTGTCACGTCAGGTAAGGATGTGTGAATCGAACCCATAACCGAAGTGCAACCATGGTGCACCAACTACCACTGCCCTATGTGAAGTCACTAGTCAGTGTGAATTTATTTTTTGTTCATGAGTTAATAGAATAAGAATACAATTCTTTTGGGAACATATGTTTTATCAAATGGATATCTATTGTATAAGAAGAAGATTGGGGTATTATATTATTATTGTTTATTTGGAAGATGTTCACTATTTTAGGAACTGTATAGGCCTATGGAAAATATAATAATATAGGATTTTATTTGAGGAATAATTTTGGAATTTTATTTTGGATGAATATATGGTTTTATTGTGGACTTATTTTGATTTGGATTATTTATGGGGGTGATTAACCTATCTTGGAGAACATGTGAATGGGAGATAACATTTTTGAATTATACATTTAGAGTGGTTAATGTTATATGGAGATACATTTTTAAAAAATATCATGGAATAATATGTTATAACATAATTCTGAATTTGGGTTTCAATATTAGTTCGGATTATTTGATTAGTTTTAAGGAATTTTGTTTTTAGAATGTTCAATGTTAGACTTTGGGTATTACGGTTGAATTTTGGAGATTAAAAGTATTCATTTGTTTCTAATAAATGATTATTATTTTTCAAGATTTATCTTATCTTATTTGATCTTATAAATATTTTTTGGTTAATGTTTCGATATGCGATTAATATATAGTTAATATTTATTGAATTATGTGATCCTTTATAATTTGATTCTAGTGCTTCATGTGTCACCAATTCATTAGAAAATTCTTTTTTAGAGAAAAGATGAGTTTGTGGTAGAAATGTATTAAAGGGTGCAAATCTACTTGAAAAGTAAGAATGTTTCCTTATATTATTAGTCATGATCTTAAATAATTTCCTCAACATTATATAATGTACCATAATACAAAATCATTTTGCATTTTATTTTCCTACTACAGAAACAAAATTATTTAACCCAACATAAATTTATGGTTTTCTGATTGTTAACTTTATCCTGATCATGTTATCTATCTCACTCCATTAGAAGAACATAGTTATATTTTCGTACATAACCATATTTTTTTACACGGAATCCTAGTATGTGTTATCTCGGATGATCATCACACTTCAATTTCATTCTTTTAAAGTGGTAGTTTTTCAACTATTTTGCTAACATCGGATTACAATAATGGTATATTTAAAAGTCAAACCCTAATTAATGAACCCAAATTAAAAATAAGAGAATAAAATTTTTTGGGGGGTGGAGGATGTAACATCCCATGTTTTTGGAATGAATCATAATGTTCAATAAATTATATAATACACTACATCATGAATAACTGATCTGCTAAATATTATTATTTAAAAGTTATTGTTAAAACCTAGCCTTTATAATGGGGAAATTAATATTATTAAATGAATTTTGAAAATATTATATAAAAATGATTATATAATTATTAATTGGTTACCAAATATATCAGAAATTGAAATAAAATCCAATTCAATTTAAAGGTTATGTTTTTATGTAAAACTATTTAAATATGAACAATTCTGCATATAAAATACTATCAATATTGATGGATTTTATTAATGAAATATATATTTTATATTTTAAATTTAATATTAAAAATTAATATTATAGGTTTTTAATCCTGATATAAAAAAATAAACTATTAAGAATAAAAAAAGAAATATTTTTAAAAGGCAATTTAACTCTTTTTGATGGTGAACCCATTTTAAATATAGTTCTGACACTTTTATTTAAATTTCGAGAAAATAATTTTCTTATTTGGATATAGGACATAAAAATTAATTTGGATTAAATTTGTGTATTTTTTGATAAAATTCATATTTTAATGAATAATGTCAAATACTACATTTGAATTCAAAACATAGTTTTCAACTAACATATTTATATAGTTAGATTGTCAATTTAATGGTTTTTAATATTTAGTAGGATTAATTTATTATCATTTAATTAAATTTTGGCCATTCGAGGTAATATAATATTAAAATTCGATATAATGACTTGTCAATCATTTTATAGTTTTTAATTTTTAAAAATAGTTTTCTTGTTTTCACAAAAAAGTTAATTTTAAAATAAGTATTGAAACTTCTTAGTTTTTAATTTGGAAAAATATATTCCACATTTTCAATAATTAGGTCAAAATTAGGAAAATAGTTCACTTTTATTTTGTTTCATGATGAATAGTAACTTTATTAATTATTTTTTTACCACTATTAAATTGTAAATTTGATAAATAAGGGTAAAAATAATATTATTACAATATAATACTTCCATAAACATATCGTAATCATAATTGATGATATTTGGAAGAAATATAAAATCCATGGGACAGAAATATGGCCTTTTTAAGCCACATGGTTATGATTATGATAGTTATATCTTTTAATTTAAATTAAACGAAATATATTATGAACATAAATATTCATATTAAAATAATTTTAATATGGATTTGTATAAGAGATACCATAAAATATAAATAGTAATTAAAATGGAAATAATATTTCTTACATAATGGTATTTTATTTATCTCTTTTATACATTAGATAATTAAATTTAATTATTACATAATGATGAAGGATTGATTGCTTTATTAATTATAGAATCTAATAAATGATATTATACATGTTAAGATAAATAATATTTGACATAATTAATGTCATCTGTTATATTTATAGCTGAATATAACACATCATAAAAATATTCAACTCTCTTCATCAAAGTTATCTCTCTATTTAGATATTATTTACAATCAATAAAATGTATATTTTAAAAATTTACTTAATTATTAATTTATAAAAATATTAATGTATTAAATTACTTAAAAAACCTATAAAATATTTCAAAATCACTAAATGGATATTATAAGGTATAGAATATTATTACGTGTCCAATTATGAAAAATTGACCCCGTATAAGTTAAAATAATATCATCTTAATGATTAAAGGTTTATTACAATAATTAAAATTAAAAATGAAAAATTAATGGTAAAACACGAAGATATGGTTTAAAATAAAGTATATACATGTCTAATAATTATTTTATTAGGGGATTTTGACCAATTATAAATATAATTTTGGCATATCTAATGTTTTGAATTTTTTTAATAATCATATTAATTTATATTATAAAAAAATAAGAGTTTCCAAGGGTACCCCCTCTAACTCCAATAAATATGTAATCAATCTTCTCTAATACTCACACATCAATAACCATTTATTTTGGCCAATCCTTTCCCAAAAAACATCCTAGAATCCCACCCCTTATCCTAGAATCCTACCATAAGACTGAAAGCCTCCCAAGGATGATTTTTGGTATAAGCAAAAGGATGTTACACGATTAAGAGGTAACAAATTTCTCATGCTTTTTTAGATTCATTTCCATTCTACACACCCTAAAGTGTTCATTATTTTATGATTACATAAAAAAAGAGTATCCTAAATAAGGTAGTAATTTTTTATGATATTATTTCATTCTATACATATAAAAACCTCTATTAAATGGGTATCAATCATATTGTTTCTATCTATGACAAACTACTGCCTCACGAAACGATGATTGGTCAATTTTCCACAACCACCTCTCCTGGTGGCCATTAAGATTGAGCCTATTTTACATATGGTATATATTATATTTATTTTTCTTCAATTATTTAGTAATTTTTATGTAGAACATACTATTATGCTTTCCATGTTCTATAAATATAATAATTTCTTTTGAATAAGTGTGGACTACCATCCCTCAAAACGATAGGCCACGTTCCCGCTATACAAGAAACATTAAAAAGAAGAATTTATCAAACCTATGAATCATACATGAAATTAATATAATTTTTATATTATAATATAAATTTATAAGAATTTTTTTATTTTAATACGACAACGAAATGAATGTATCGTTCATGCGTATATACAACCTACCGTCTCCACTAAAGATGAATTTCATTTATTATATGAAAATATTCATGGAAATCTAAATACATATATACTGGATATATATGATATTTAATGCATTAATGATATTCTAGAGATGATGGTATTTAAAATACATGGATAATATACATAAAAAATGTTCACTTCCAACTCAAGTATCGAATATCGATAGAACATCCGATATGAACATAAATAATTGGGTAATTTTTATAACATGCTAATAGGTGATATAAAAGGAAAAATATACATAATGAATATTATATAGAAATTTTAAATTAACCTATATTTATTATTCAAGAACATAATGATTGTACATGATGAGTCAGACTCAAGGTAACAGACTTCTTCTCAATATCCATTCATTGAGTCTTATTTTGATAATATACGCCAGCTTATTTTATATGGTGTATAATAAGAAAATTTGTATCTTAATTTCATTAAATGTAATATTTCTTCATTGAAGAATTTTTTTAAATGAAAAAATGAATTATTTTAACTTATGCACCAACAATGATTTCTCTGTCGCTGTTACTGTTATTTGATATTTTGATTCCTCTATATGCATTAATTATTTTAAGGAAATAGACTCACTTATTCCCTTATGGGGTGTTTTTTTATTGAAAATGATTTTGAATGTGGATTTACTATTTCAATATCTTGTAATTATTTCTTATGATAAAAACTGAAATTTTAAGAGTGAAACATTGATAATTTTAATCTTTATGTGTTATGAATATATAATGGAACCTGGAAATTTAATGGCTAGTTATGTGATAAGACAATGATGGGTTTTTATGAAATACTCCAATGATGGGTGATTACATGAAGAACCTAGTATGGTTGGTTACGTGATAAATCAATGACGGGTGGTTCTTTTATAAACCAAGGATGAGAGGTGTTGTTAAAAACTCAATGCATTGTGTATGAAAATCACCCATATAGCTATTCAATTTATTAATATGTGTGGAAGTTGATCGTATTGTTTTTAGATATGGGTATATTTATGTCCGATGTTAACTTTATATGTTATATTTTTCATTTATGGGGTTTTATGGTAATCTTTTTGTTACAAAAGGGTAAGTAGTGAGTTTATATTCAGTGATGTATATTTACTAATTCATAAAGATAAAAAGTATTAATTTATGATACTGTATTCATGGTTTACATGTTTTCATAAAGACTAATAGTTTTCCATATTTTTGTATCCCATACTGATATTTTTATGCACTTTCTATGTTTTGAAATTTTATTCAGAGGATGTGAAAAAGAATAGAGAAAAAGATGGGATCAAAGAAATGCTATGGTTTTTAAACATGAAACAATACCATGTTTCTTTTTCGAAGATTTTTTTTTATAAACTATAAATTTATTAGTTATTACAAGTGTATACATGTAATATTTATGTTGTTATGTATGCTTTAAGACCTAATTATCTACATCTGTCAACATAAAAAGATCATCGATGTTAATTAAAGTCGAATTATTGACTTCTCTCAAGATTAAGAAATGTTCATCGATGATGCCTTATTTCTAATACCAAATCAGGTGTGGGATAATTTAAATCATGAGGTTTTATTTTTCATGAATAATATGAAATACATGGTCATTTTTCATTAGAACAAAATCACGTCCCTTAAATAGAGCATCATTGTAGAGGGAAAAGTCATCATTTCTAGAGGGTAGTCCCATAACTAGATCATTCACCAATTTCTTCTTCAGTTGATGAAAAAAACATCAAAATATTACAACAAAATAAATTTCACCCATTTTCATGTTAACATAGTTAGAAGGATATGTAACTGTATAATTTTTTTAAAAAAATCATCCCCAATGACCTACTAATACATGAAAACTATGAATCTCTATAACAGTTGCAGGTCATGGTCATTCATCAACCACTTTAGTTTTTATAGGATCAACTATTATTCTATCATTATTCAGTATGTTCCCATGAAAAGTAATTTTTTGCACCAAGAGATCACATTTTATAAATTTATCTTATAACTAATTTTCTTTTGGAGTTTTCAAGATAGTATTTATATGTTTTTCGTCATCCTCATAACTATTTTGAAAAGACAAAAATATAATTAGAAAAAAATAACAAAATTAGGAATATATTCATTGAATATTATTTAATAAGACCCATTAATACATCATGGGAATTTATCAAATCAAAGTGAATAAAAAACACATAATCCACATATCTAGTACAAAAATCTATTTTCATCATTTCATACGTCTTCACCTTCAGCTGATGGTAACCAAATCTTGAATATATATTGAAAAAATTATGAGTTCATGGATCTGGAAAATAAATTCATCGATATGAGGCAGTGGTTACATATTAATAATAGCAATATTATTCAAATATCAATAATAAATTAGAAGTCTCATGGAACCGTACATTATTTTTTGGAACGAAATATAAGTTCCCTTTATTAATGTGCTGAGACAAACCAATCCTTTATCGAGCAACTCCTATAACTCATTTTTTAATTAAATAAGATCCCCTGAAGCCATTTCATAAAGGAATATTTCAATTGGATAACAATCCACAACTAATTAAATACTAAATTCAACTTATTGATCAGTTATATCATTGGGCAACTCATCATGAAAAATTCCACGTATTCATTTACAACTGGAAAATCATTAATCTAAAAGGTTCACATATTTTCAAAAATAAGAGAAACATGATTTCCATTTCAATCCTCTAATAGTTTCTCATAATCTAGATTTATTATCAATAATATGGGTTAATTATTGTATAAAAATAGAAAATATTTCTAAAAAAACTTCTTTTTCTCTATAATCATTCATGGAATGAATATAGAATGACAATACCTTCCTAGAGTGACCTCAAAACACATTATGGGAAAAACACAATTGTTTTCATGTGACTTATTTCCCTAGAAAATAACCATATGATTTTTATAATGAATTTTTGCTATTAAATTTCCCCCTATTGTTTTAATCAATAGTTCTGGTCTCATTTCATGAGGTGAAAATTTCAATTTACTAAAATTTTCTCAAAAATAAAGGAATGTGAAACCCTCATATCTTATAAGTCCTTAGAAAAATAGGTTAAAAAAAGTACATTATACCACATCATTGGATGGAAAAAAATCATCTCATGTAGTGGCAAAGATTCTCACTACACCTTACAACATATAATATGGCTATTTTCCAGCATTCAAATCGTTCTTTGGTCATGTATTTTCAAAATGACTCATCTCACCACTTTTAAAAAAAGGTTATAGTTTTCTTATAAAAATTAATCTGATGATCATTTTCATTAAAATATTGGGCCATATGTCCAATCATACCTCATGGAAAACACTTTCTAGTTTTGTTAAGGAATTCCATAGGGTTATTTTTACCAAACCTTTGAAAAACATGAAACCAAACATCATTACCATTATATTTATTTGATTTCTTGAAAACTATCTCAATCCATCTAGACCCAATTTTCTACTTGTTTTAATGTACACATGATCATTAGAAAACTCCATTTCTCCCCTATTAGATAATCTAATAAGTTTCTCGTAAATTTTGAATCCATTGGAATAAAATTCCCATTGTTCTCTAGTATTCAATCATGAGTAAAATAATGTATTTTATTTTTTCCAATACCCCGAATAAGATTAGGAGTGTACCTTGATAATCGGTTGAGGTTTTATTCATAAATGACAACTGAATCCTCCTCACTTTGGTTATTATTCAATGAATTTCTATTCCATCCAATATTAAACCACCACTGGAAAATACTTTTTAAGGACATGATTTTTATATCCATCCCATTCCAATGAATTATTCTCAACATTATTCCATATATTATTGACCATTTACCACTAACGGTCAAATTAACCTTAAAAATGATAAATGGAAGGACTAAAATTTTGATTAACTAAACACTCCATGACATCGAATATCTTTTTATGGGCTTTAAATTATTCTCCTACCACCACTATGGTAGAAGATCCACTAAAAAAGGAGGGTCCTGCCTCATAAAATGTTCCTTTATCATCATGTTCTATAATAGTAGATCCATTTGTTCTATTTCATAGATTCTGCCACCATCTTTATCCCAAATAAACTAATAAATTACTATCACAATAAATATTGTTCAATTTACTATCATTATTAGTTGTGTATTCCTAAATGTATCATCTTCTTGGTGCCATATTTGTTCATCTTTCCTTTTTCATCTATGGTAAATGATTCAGAACACACACATATTAGATGAAGAAACATGGTAATAATTAAATTCAATCTATATTTAGCATAAACATATGGTAAAAATCATTTACAGTATTATATTAACATCATTTAATCCCTTAATGTTATCAAAACCATGCTATGATACCAACTATAAGGACCAAAACATAATAATTACATAATCTAGTAAATTCTTTTATAATTTATATATTTAAAATCCCAAATATCTCTTTGTTTTATTTTTTTAGAAAATTAGGACATATTTCATACATATCGACCTACAATAATACAAAGTGGGTAAAAACTAACAAAAATACCCATTTTTTCCAAATAAAAAATCTTTTATTAAAAAACTCAATCATTTCATTAAATGAATTCCAAACATTAATCTTGGATTCTATTTTTCTCTCAACCATCCATAAAACCGAAGTAAAATATTTGAAGAAATTGGATGAGCAAAAAAAATTATTATGGGATTTAAAAATAAGGTTATAAATTTGTAATACATTAATACATATAAACATATGATATAATTTTCACAAAGGCAAACCTCTGAACCAATAATTATCATATAGTTCTTTGTAAAAACACGATAATTCCATAAAAAATAAAAAACATAAATAAACCATATGTGAAACATTGGTAATTACATAAATAATATAGTAGCCATTTCCACTACACTATGATTTGAAACCATTATAAATACATTGCAACGTACTAATCATGGCTACTATATGGTGTAACAATCATAGTTACACTTGGAAGAACCATACGACCAACCTATAAATAAAAAATACCCAATACCATAGAGTGATATATAAGTCTGAAAGATAATCATGACCAATTATTCATAACCATAACATAATCACAAAACAATAAAACTCTCATGAAATTATACATTTTTAATTTTTTTAAATGAAATGTTTTGAATAGTATTTTAAAATAAAGGTCCCTTAAAAATGTCATATAATAGAACTATATATTGATAGAATGAAAGGAATATTTGTAGGCAACGTAAATCCACATAATATAACATAATATAAAAAATTATTAATGCAAATAATATTAGCATGACATAAAAACTGAGGTATAAGGTTAACAAAATGAATGGAAATTGGATTAAGAATTCCCTTACCACAAGTTCGTCTTACTTAAAACACGTTAAAAACAATTGTATAATGTTTTAAATTGTTTTATTAATATATTAAAGAAATATATTGAATTTTATAATAACTCAATGATATCCTCATTACATCTATCAAAAAAATTAATAATATTTTTTTTATTTTCATTATTTCAAGTGCATTTATTTCCGGGTTTCCATGGTCTGTTCGTAATGGTTTTTTTTCAAATGGAATAGAAACTACTTAAGTAGAGTAAAAATGTATTAATATTATTCCATAATATTAAATTATTCCATAAATAATTTTTTTAAATATAATTTAAAATCATTAGATAAATCAATAAGGATATTCATTTAGATCATTTTTGTAGTTCTTCGATAATCAAAAAATAGTTTCACTATATAATTTCATATTATTTATATATGTTAATTGAATAACAAAAAACATGTTATATAATAAAATTTACAATATTTTCAACTATAAAAATGGTATTCTTACCATCCATGAAGTAGGTAATGGAAATTGAAAAGTCTTCATCCACGATGTTGGTAAATCGACACATCAAGGACTGTGTTTTTATTTTTAGAATAAAATGTAGAGTAGAAGAAGTTTGATGATGAGTTTTCTACTAAAGGTGATAAAAATAAATTATATATAAGTTAATCAAATTATATTCTACTTGGATAAGTGTAAGTGAATTGAGGATATATAAATTAAAATAATTAAAATAAAAATGAAAGGGGATTTTTACAACATGAATTATCCTCCTTGGGAACCTTTTTATGGCCATTGGTTTTTTCCATTTCAGTAAAACAAAAGGTCTTTGAAGTGGGGAAGAGTCTTTTTATAGTATTTTATATCAATTATAAAATTCTCAAATATTTATGGGTGTATGGAGAAGTGGGTGTAAGGGGTGGTATTTATAGTAGGGGGCAGGGGGTTCAATTATTTTAATCATTGTTTTATTATTTTGTTCAACAAAAGAAATATTATTGGTTACTATGACTACATACAATAACTAATGCATGTGGGATTTAACCAAGGGTACTTACCTTAACATAAAATCATCAATGACTCATTAAATATTATTTTTATCTTATTTTGTAAATTATCATATTTTACTATTCACAAAAAAATCATGTATTTTATAAAAATACAAATAATTATCCTTTAAAAATTTTTAACATGTCATAATATAAAATGTACTAATATTTATGAAAATAATTTTATTAATATTATAAATTATAATTTTATTTAAAATCATATTTTATTTGAAAAATACCAGTTTTTAAACAACAATAGATTTTATAACACATTGAAAAATCAATTACAGTCTAATAAAATTATCATATAATGACAAGAAATAATCTTAATAATTAATGAATATATTTTATAAACATATTTTTTCTTTTAAATACTATTATTATCTTTAAAAATTTAATTAAATATTTATTACTTTCCAAAATTTGAAAAAATTATTTAGAATTTTCAAATTTTATTTAAATGAATAATTTATAAATATATCATATTTTTACTTATAATATTACTAAATTTTATTTGAAATTTATTATCTAAGGTTACTGTTATATTGGTCAAATTAATGTTCCTAATGGTCATGTTACTATCCTTAAGTTTATGTTACTATTATATCATTATGAATTCGTTAATTTCAAGAAAGGCCACTTATTTCAATATACATTTATAAAGAATTTGACTACTTAAATAAAGAATGAAAAGAAAATATTTTATAATTACCAAGGTTATTACAAATTCAGTACTCCCATGAATAAGAATTCTAAAAAGATATTCTTACCGAACTTTGAGTATCAAATCAAGATAACAATTTCTTCTTTCTAAGGAAACATTCTTATGCACTGACGAAGGAGATGTTAAATGATTGTGGTCATATGTAATAGTGCTAAATAATATGATAAGAAGTTAAGTCATCCACCCCCCAAAATCCTGTTACAAATTTATGATGATCATGAGGTAGCCAACTTGATTATTATAGTAAAGCAAGTAGATTTTCCATACTACCAAGTTGTAAAACATGACTTTCATTATTTATCTACTTTAAATGGAGTCAAAAATTCATATATTCTATTGATATTATAAAATAGAAATAATTTTATGTCATTTTAAATTGACTCAATCCTCGTACAAATATTATTATATTATTTTTAACAAAAAATATAAAATAATCCTATTCCAAGTATTTTATAGCTTAAATTTTTTAAGGCCTTCGTTTATAAAACATCAACACGAATATAATATAAATAATATTTATTTTAAAATATATAATCAGATCCTATATACATTTAATGTTCTGAAATTTCATAGGAAAATGTAGGAAATACATAAAACAATGTTTGAGCTATAAATCCGAGTAAGGGAATAAAAATTACATCAAATCATATCATATAATCCAAATGAAATAGCATGACATAATAAAATATTTGGATCATGGTTAACAATACTAAATAATGTCATAAATAATATAACACCATAATATATTGTATTCATAGTTATTTAGAAATATCATAATAAAAAACTTCAAAAGTATAAGATAATGTTCTTTGCTGAGATATCATAACATGGGGGGACAGAGTCCATAATGGATTATTTTTACTCTTTAATCTCATTTATATATTTTTATGTGAAATAATATTCTCCTAATAATTTTGATAACTATCTTGGTGCACAAATAATAAAATTTATAATATGTGTTTCCTTATAATTTAATCAAACATAATTTATAAGAATAATAAATACCCATGGAATGAAATCGATGCCGTAGTCATTCCTCCAATAAAAATAAAAGAATATTTCATAATGATAATAAAGATAAAAATTAATTGTTTATGGTTATTTTTTGTATTTGAATCATGTTGTATAAGTCATAAATATATTAATTTTTTAAAAATTCATGGAAGACAGCAGAGAATTAGGTATAGAGGCGAACCTTTAAAATAATGATTTATGACATCAGTAATTGTATTTTAAAAAGGAAATAATATGGTATTTTATTTTAAAATATTGATATAAAAATAGTTTACCCTAGAAGAGGTCCTATTTTATGAAATCATGAGTTGGTAGAAGATTTTTAATGGAAGATACATGAAATTATTATGGGTAATAAAATTCACCCTTTATCAGGTTTGATTTTCAAGAAGATATTCAGAAAACAATGCAAGCCACATATATCCCCAAAATGATAGAGAATAAGATATGTCTATATATAAGATAAGAATATATTTAATTTATAATTATTATGGAATTTAAATTTTTTAGAGAATGTGAGGTCAAGATAAATAGTGTGTAACCTAATTACATGAGTTTGGTTTGGGGAGTTCACTAACCATAGGCCCAGATTCATTTTTCATTTTCAATTAACACGATGAATGACAAAATTAGATTTATTAAAAACATTATTAAGACCCTAATTCCACTAAATATTAATTATTAATCATTTTGGTTAGTTTTTTGTTATTTAATTGATATATATAATCTATATTTACTTTCATATGATGGTTCATGTTATGTGCCCGGGGTCGTATTTGTTTTAGGTAATTATGAGAGTTCATATGGTTTGTTTTCGTAAATAATGAGTTGTGTTGAAATGTATTTATCAATAATTTTGAAGATATGAAGTTTTTTAGTATCCAAAATCATTCATCAATATTTATGATTTAGAGATTATATGATTTATTTTTATATGGTTAGGTCATTTAGGTGGATTTTCAATCCTTGATGAAATTACATTGTTTTATTTTACCTTTACAGTATTTAATAATTATAGAATAAGAAATTAAAATAATATAAAATCATTAACACCAATTTTAACTACAATAAATTAAGTTAATCCATCAATTAATGAGGTCATTGAAAATGAAATTCATCATTCATGGTGGTGGTGAACAGACCATAACATGAATTATTTTTTGAATTTAGAATAGATCGAGAGAAGTTGGTAAATAAATATTCCACAAAAATAATAACATATATGTATATTAATGATAATTATCTCACTACTACAAGGTATAAATATATAATATATGATAGGTAGTATAAGTAACGAATTAAAATAAAGTAGGCTAAGAATTTCAACTCTTCATTTTTGATCCTCCACTTAAATACCACTTACCCCCCCCCCCCATTCAGATGATATTTTGGAACGACCAAAACTCTTTGGATAAAGGGAGGATGTTTGTAGAGAGAAATAGGTAGAGTTTGAGTTATCTATAAGGATTATATGTTTGTGAGGGGAAGGGGTGGTATTTATAAGGTTTAAAGAGGGGTGTTTATTAATATATATTCAATAGATTATTATTTTTTATCAATACTTTCAAGAATGATGAATCCAATAAATAAATATAGAATTTGGTTCATGTGAGGCTAATATTATGGTTCTATACATCAATAAAAATTCAATTTATTATATACTTATCATATAAGGAATAATAATATTTTTTTATTATTAAAAATCAAAATAAATTAAACATATTCGGTAAATAAAATTAACTGTAACACAACTTCCCTATCATGATTCAAAATAAAATAACTATTTTTTCAAAATAATTTTCTAAATATGTGAAATTTAATATTTAAATAACATCATTTATTATAAAAAACAATTTTTATGAATCGAACAAATTTATTAAACTTAGATAAATTACTTATGGTTTCATAAATTTATATTATAATATTTATTCCAATAAGTATTACTTCTAAAAATGTTTTATAAATAGAAATTTTGTAAATATTTTGTAAAAATTATATTAAATTTTTTACTTTAATAAATAATATATATATATATATATATTCCAAAATATATTTATGATCTCATCTTTTAAAAAAATTATATATAATTTAATACATTTGTTTAATACTATTATCTTAAAAACTAATATATTATTTCCCAAATATTATATTAAAATTCAAGCAGTTAGTTTTTTATACCTAATGGTCATTTTAAATTATAAAATTCATGTAACGATCATGATTCAATGTCCCGGTTACATCGTGATCATAACGGTCATATTTCCCATTACACCGTATACATAATCTATAATTCTCATACCTCACCATTCACCAATTTTCATATATGATTCTATAATACCCATAATAATTTCAATCATATTCATGATTATTCCCCTTAATTTTATAATCTTTATGGAATGAGTGATCTCCATGGAATAATTATGACTATAAGAGATTACAATAGTGTCTACATTATTATTTTTCATTTGTCTCCATTTACTAATATTTGATATAATAAACTAAATAATTTAATGATGTGAAATATTTATATTATGTATAAAAGTCTATCTTTGTTCTTCTATTATAAAACAAAATAAAATGCTAACATCCCGATCATCACCTTCCCCATATTACATGATTTGTATTAATTTTTTCATTTCATATATTCCAATGAACTATTTGGTTTTGAGACTTAGAGACTTGGGAAATAACATTAACTAATAAAACCTATGTAATTTCTAAATAATGGAAATTTCTCCCACAACATGAATATATACATAATCTATAATATGTCTTCAATATTTCCCACAAATTCTCAACACGTGGTATTTTCTTCTTCATATAATATATAATATAGTTTTCTTCAAAACCTTTGGAAATTTAAACATAATAAGTGTGAGATCAAATTATTAGTAAGGGAATTTGTATACCAAATGCTATTATAGAAAAATGTAATATATAATATGGCTGGTAATATATTATATTCGTATAATTCTATATAGTTAATCACTTGAGATTGAAACAAATCATCGGATGACATAACTATATTAAAACTAAAAGAGATAAAATAAATATAATTAATGGTTATGGAATTACTAATGTTTAAAATATTTATATTTACCGTCAAGTCCTAAAAAAGATTTTATTATTTCCAGCAATTTCATAACCATATCATCTTGCTTACATTGGGTAAGAAAACACTAAATATACAATGTTTTGCCTCATAAGACAAACTGATGCATCATGGGGCTATATAATACTATGAACCATCCATTTATTATTTAAGTACAATTCAGTCAAAATTTCAAGCATATGATTAATTATATAATGCATAATCACCATTCAATACTAATTCATACTCATATGAATCAGAATAAAAACTATACTTATCGTTAATATCACATCAATCAGAAATTGAAATATATTTATTTATAAGAACCCTCATAATAACAACATATATGTTAATTGTAGAAATTTATATGAATAATTTTACCAAAAAAACAATAAGTGATTATTTATGTTAATTACACTGAAAAATATAGTCCCAAATAGGGTATTCATAGAGGAAAACACTGGATGAAAAAATCATCCAATAAAAGTGGATGATTGGTGAAAATAAAGATAGTGATGGATCATTTTTCTCAATTAGATTATATTAAAATATGTTTAATTAGTTTTAAATTAGTAACTAAATACCTAATAAATTATATAGGAATATATAAGTTCAGTCATTGAATCTTCTATGGAATATGAAAATAAATTAAGACGATTCACTAATGGAAATAAGAGCAAGGTTTGGTATCCTTATAATGGGAATATAATGAATCAATCATGAAAACAAAATAATGAGATTAATTGTAAACTACTGAAAATATCTATAAGATAAGAAAATAATGTGTTTTTTTATAATTTTTTTGAATTAAAATTTCATAAATGTATTATTTTTTATAGGTAATACTGATTCTGAAATTGGGTTTGGATATGGAAACATTATGACTTGGGTTATATTTTAATAAAAAAACCACTATGATATAGAGATTATGAAATTAAACATCAATTACCATGAATCTAAATTACTTTAACATATAATATAATAAATAATTAGTATACTGACCATTGAATTTAAATTAGGTCGATTTTACAAATAATATCTCTATGAGAGAAATTTGAGATGAAAAAATCCTAGAGTAATGGTAACAAAATAATGAAGAGAATATATGAGGCTAACAATGAAATGAACAATAAAATATCACTAAATGAAATATATTCATTATATTTGGTACCTATTAGGGTATAAAATACAGCATATAAATTAAATTATCATTCACAATCTCCAATACCTCTCATAGAATTGAAAATAGAGAAAAAATTCCATATAACCATAATATACATTGAATATAATAAAAACTAAATAATGTATATGACACAGATTTTCAAACCTCAATAAGAAAATTAACATGGTAAAATAAATCCATTTTTATATAATAACACCATATCATTTATACCATGATGCACAATATGAAATATGTCTCAAGAAAATAAATTTGAGGGAAAAAAACATAGCTTAATTACCATCTTCCAATAAAGCACATGAATATCCTGTAAACAATAATTATCTTAATAATCTATTTTAGAACCATTTTCGTTTATGTATCCTTTTTAAAAAATAAATTATAATTGTTCATTATATCAATATTAGTTAATTATTTTTTATCTTTAATACGATGTGTGGATAATCTTTATTTTTTTGCAATAGTTTTGTAATAACGATGTTATTTTTCATGTTTCCCAAATATTTAATTATTAATATATAATAAAAGGTACTGAAATATATTATTTATAATTTTATATAAATTTATATTTTCATATTAGAGAATTTTTTATGATTTTTAAAGGTGAAAGAGACGATGGGCATGATTGAGTGATGATTAAGGAAAAGAATCGGGTATATTAATAAATGTGTTTAATATTAATTTTATGTCTAAAAAATCATCATTTGAATAATTATATAATATATAACTATTAATGATATTCTAATAATCATCCATGATATTATATTATAAAATTGATAAAGAAGGCAGTTAGACCAATCCATATATTTACATACTGGAGTTAATGGATGTTTGTGGTTATGAAAGTGGCATATTTTTTAATAATATAATTATTACATCAGAATATTGATATTATTTTTATTTTTTAAGGTTTTTAATAATATTCATATATATTTTAATATATAAGAGATAAACTAGATGAAAATGTGACACATTACTTGGTGGAGAGCGGTTGCCCACAGAAATAACATATTCTATTTTAAAAAGGAAAGTGAAAGGGTGATTATCTATTATTAAATTGTAATAGTAATAGTAAGTATACAAAAGAATACCAACATAATTTTATTAGGGTGTCTAGATATTATTTTGAAGTGGATTGTTAAGAAGAAAATACTAAGGAGTGAGAAATAATCACATTGAGATCTTGAGATTTCTCATCAAAATATCTTTGGAAAAGGAGTCATTGGTCTAACTAATTGAGAACATAGTATTATTAAATAAATATAATAATATATAAGGACTTTATTTCAAATTTTATCTATAAATTATATGGGATATTTTCTTCATGATGTGGTGGAATTGATCCCCATTAACACGTAAAGTGACCAGTAATTTGGAAGGTACCCATTACATTTTAAAAATAAAATGTAACTATTTAATTTCAAATGACACTAAAAATGAAAAATAATGAATTACTGGGTGATATATGTTCTACAAATATTATATAATTTATTTTAATCATGTTTTAAACATTTTGGAAGCATTGTACTCATAGATTTTTCACCTATACTATTTTTACTTTTACTGTTGCAATTTATTCTTACCCATGTACATTACATTTAATAGATAAAAATATAACAGGGAATTATTATATATTTTTGAAATACTTATTTTTATTATGATATATATTTTTTCAAATAAAATTTCTTTGGTTGTGAAAAAACCAATTTATCAATAGTGTATTTTATGCATAAAAATCATTTTTGAAAAAATTGTATTTTTTAGGTTAAAATTTATTTGTTTATAAAATTATCAATGTATTAGATTTTCATATTTTTAATTAGATTATAATAAAATAATAAAATTTATGTTTCTTTAAAATAAGGATAAAATGAATTTTTCTATCATAATATTTAAATAAAAGAAAATACTAAAACCATTTCTTTTGTTGGGAAATATTAAACATGTTTATAAAATGAAAACCATAGGTTTTTTAATATAATAAAAGTTTTTTGAAATATATTTTTCTACTAGCTAAATATATATTTTTATCAAGAAATTTTATTATTTATTTATGTTAGACTACATTATGTATCCATAAATGCTATGAATTTGGTAAAAACTGTATTTTTCATTATTCACCAAAAAAATCCGTTATTATATAAAAATATCAAAAAATCATCCTAAGAAAGTATTTTTATCATAAATAAAATAATGAAATAATTTTTTGAAATTTTAATTTTTAAAATTAGATCATTTAATATTAACTTGAAAATATAAATAAATAATGAAATCAATTTGTTGTGGAAAGTTAAAAATTAATAAAGACATTTTTTCGTTATATTTCATTTCAATACATAATTAAATTTGGTATCAAAATATTATTTATATAAATAATATATTTTATTCATAACATATTTATTATCTTAAAATAAATCTGAAATTTGTTTTTAGATGGGATCAATTTTAGATTTTAAATTATTCTTATTAGATATTTAGCTAAACTTATTTAACTTTATCAATTCATTAGTTTTATTAATGACATTTAATTTAGTTTTTACTTATATTTCATTATTTAGTTACCTATATTTTTACGAGACAATTTTAAGGCAATATATTAATGGTTATATACAATTATATGGTTTATTGGTGTTTGATTTAGAGTGTGAAATAATCTATAAAATTCTATAGGTTTTTAATGGAAAGATACTTTAAAAGTATAGGATATAAGAATAAAATTTATAATGAATCATGAATTATATTACTAATAGAAGGAATTTTTAGGTCATTACTTTCTACCCCCAAAATGTAATGTTTCCATTTTAAAATTCTTTTCATATATAAAAAATAAAACAATAGACTGTATTTTTTATTTATTTCTTATATAAGTTCTGATATAACCTCTTCATATTCAGATTCCACCAAAGAAATTTGAATATGCGAGTTATATTTATATGTATAAAATTGTCTATATTGTGTAATATATTCATTTGAAACTCCTCATAAGAGAGATCATTATCCAAATTTATAGCCTCTAAATTTCATACATGTAAGGGATATGGTTAGTATTTTCTCAACCTGGATACATGAAACATGTCGTATATATAGTGTTAGTTTTGTTGGAGTGTAATTTTATAGTCTAAAATTTTAATGCCATAAAGAATGTAAAAGAGGGCAATATTCCAAAGGCATTGCTTTGAATTATTATAAAATTTATTAACTCTCTTGTAGGGAGATATACATAGGAGCACTATATCAAAATCCTCAAACTCTATGTCTTTTCAATTATTATCATCATAACTAATCTATCGAATTTTTGTTTCCCTAAGGTGTTTCTAGATGGACATGAAATTATCTAACATTTCATCAACCAATTTGATTCCCAATAAAATTATTTCATTTATTTATTCCAAATAATTTGGATATTCCCATTTCTCTCAATAGATGGATTTATATGAATCCATATAAATGAATAAGAGAAATATGTAATTGTATGATAACACAAAAAATGAACATGTTGATCCAAAAATCCTTTAATTTCAATTTAGTGAACTCTCAACGTATTCTAAAGTGTATATATTTTGAATAAGACTGTCCATTTTTCTAATGGTGATAGCTCATAATGATGTTCAACATTGTGTTCGGACTATACTAGTGACATTTCTTGAATTTAGTTGTGAATATAGAATCTTAATTCGTCACATTTTATATTTGTTTTACATGCATCCTCACCATTTCTGTAACGCATATCCTTAAAATTGGATCTAGTGAGAATACCTTTTTAATGGAAATAAAACGATAAGTATTTTTATGTTGGTCCATCAATAATAATATTAAATGGTTCATCTTATTTTACTTCTTAAGGCCCATCAAATAATCAACGATGACATTATAACACTTCTATGATGTTATAGTAAATTGTTACATCATCCCCTTAGGATATTTTTTTGTACATTAATTTTGATATAATAAAAACATTGATATATATTATGAGATGTATCACTTCATATTTCCCATAAATAGTTCTCTTAAAGAACATAAAACATAATTATACTCCCTGGGTGAATGGAAAATGATTATCTATATACATTATTTATCAAGTCATTATTTATAGTAGTTCATGTTGGTACACATAGTTTTGACCATATATTGTGACCCATTATATATAAATTTTGAATTTGGTAGATTTCTATTTTATTATAGATTCAACATTCTTAGGTATTTCCACACTATCCCTTTTAGAAACATTTATCTATTTTTTGGTGATTAAATTTGTCTTATAAATAACCATAAATATCTATTTACTAGTGATTACATTTGTCATAAAAAGATCCCTGAATATATATTTTATGGTGATTATAATCCCCAATAATGATATTTCATCTATCAAAAACTAAAATTTAATGTACTTTGTATATATATTATCATTGGGTAATTTATTTTCCACCATAATCAAATGCTTATTATACACTGCCTTAATTTTGTAGTATATAAGAATATCAGCTATAACTAATACCACAAATTTCCCAATGAACATTATACTGATTAAATTTATTATGTTATTGAATATTTATGGGGAATAAGAGATCCTAAAGGAAATCAATATGAACTCATAGTTTCCACTCCTTATTCAGAAGTTATACTTGGGAATATTTTCCTTCTTTAGCTTTGATTGTTGATATCCTGATCAGATATGCATCTTAGGGGAGTATTAGGACCAACATATCTAATCACAAATCAATCCATGATAAGGGATTCTTTTTCATTATCATGACTTTCTAGAGTTCACAATAATCAATGCATAGGTGAATGAACCTAGCCCTATTCCTGATGAATAGTATTGACACATCCCATGGTGAATCACTCAGGCATATAAAAACCCTATCCAAATTATCTTATAAATTCATCATCATTTCATACTATTATATGGTTTCCATTCATAAGGATTCTTGGATATTGTATGAGATACACATATATGATAAATTGAGATATCAACCAATTAGTTAGGAGGTAGGCTGTGAAACTATTAAGGGAATACATCAGTTAGACCCTCATAATTGGAATGTATTCAATTATGATTCTATCCATTTTCTCAGTAACATGATATAGATATAAATTCTCATAATGAAATAATATCCATTATTAAGTACAATTTTACAAATGATATTAATCCCCATCTATGAACATGTACAAAAATGGATGATTATTTGGGATATGGAGAGTGATTTACCTCTACCAATAGTTGATTTTTTATCATTAAAAGGACAACCAATCCATTACCAATACAATATAAAATTCCACTGAAATAAGTATGATAAGATATTCTGGGTGATGCAGTCCACAAACATCGACTCAGAAGGATTTATGTACTTATAAGGAAATAATTGACCCTTTACTAATTTCATAGATTACCAGAACTCCATGTTTGGAGGTAGTGTTTGAATAGATCTACTAGACTTTCATTATATAAGGTAATTTATAAAACCATGATAAAATAATAAATCTTTCATTCTTTAATGAATGACTAGAAAACTTTTCACCACATTTTTTTAGGTTCCACCTCATAAGTAGTGATAATATAATCTCTTCTAATGACTCTTTGTCTTTGATTTTTTTTTCAATGATTATCTTCAGTAACCCATGTATTAGTACATTATCTTGAATAATAACTATGTTCATTGTTGTTTAAACACTGTTCTGTAGGTTGAGGGTTTATTAAAACATTCTTATCATTTGTATCTTTATTAGGATTTTTTATCTCCTTTCAGTTTTCGTTATCCCAATTCCCCTCTTTTCTAAATATGATGCATCTCCCAATTACGTTTAGATTGTTTCCGTGTTAATTATTCACACACATTAGAAACATGGGAAAATGGGTTTTTATCCCTAAATAATATTTTTCACTTGATACTCCATAAAATAAAATATATTTTTAAATTTTTTATTCTCTATACTATAAAGAATACTCGAAATCATGGACCCCCAACTTATCCATAAGAGTATAATAAAAAATATATTCATATAATTTAATTTCCTTAATCAGTAAATATTATTTTATACTTTTCTTTAATCCACTAATGATGTGATCTATGTTAATTTCTGTTTTGATGAAAAATTTGGAGTTATACCTAGCAATCTTGGTGATTGTTTCCTCATAATCCCTAATAGAATCAACATACATTTGATTCAATGCATGTACACCTCAATTTAATTTAATATGGAGAGTTAAAATAAAATATATATTTAAAAATATTTTCTTTATACTTACCATTCCAGGGATTTTATTTTTTCCTTGGGATTCTTGTTCTTGACTAATGACTACCACATACAAACTTCTCCCTTTATGACATAAACGAATAGTATGATTTCTACTATTTTTATCAATGGATGATAACGAATATTTTATCAATTGAATAAATACATTGTTCCATTATAAGGAATTTATAAGAACTTCTAAAACTAGTAGAATTTTATCAAATAAATGATTCAACTTAATCATTCTATTTATTGGTAGCAGGGGTAGTTACAAATGATTCATGATATTATTCATAACATGAGATAGTTCATCTGTTGATTTAATAATGTTAATAGATATTACTACCATTATGTTAGGAATATTATTAGGGATGACATTATATTTCTCACCATATTGGTTGTGCTGACTACTCCTCTAATTTATCCCCACTAACATTGATATAGGAAATTTAATGACGGAAATAATTAAATAAATAAGCATATAAAAATGGAAACTATAAAAATAAATGTAATAACTAATAAATGAATAATATATTCTAAATTATGAGTCTCTAGGTTTAAATTTCCGTTGTTCATGGTAATTTTACAATTAGGATTTCTAACCTAACAATATATTCATGTCCTTTGCAATGGTTGGTAATGATCTTCTGTATATACCAAAGAATATCCCCTTGGATTATAAAACCGGATTTGATATAAGGCATCTTTAACATATACTTTGTAAATGATATGTTAAAAACCAATAATCCTTTTGAGGTTATTTACATTAGGTACATCTATGCTAGATCCACATCCACATGTTGTATCTAGACATGAATTTCACTATTTGGAAACCACTCACTCTATTCCTTACCAAACATTTAGAATTTTTTCCTATACATAGACTTATCTCAAGGGATTTTACTAATATATTCCATTTCCAATCCACAAAAATATCTGGATCTCTCTTAGGAGAAATCTATATTGAAAAAAATATTCTTACACATTTTATTACACATATTATTACAATATTTTTTATATTAATATCCAATAAAAACAACCCAATGATCTAGAGGCCTAGTGTATCTAGGAGATTAGGTTTATAAAAAATAATCCTAATTCTAAAATGAAATTAATTTATTTTAATTTTCATAATGATATCCTAGATACCTTTGATAATCTAATACATCATATGAAAAACTAGGGTTTACATTTAAAAAAGGGGAGTGATAGGAATCATAGTAATGGAAAAATATGATAATAATGCATAAAACATAAGACAAATTTAAATATATAATATAATAAAAGAGAAGGTCCATAGATAATAAAATGGGAAAAGATATAAATAAGACATAAGAATAAGATTATAGTTTCATAGGAATGAATCTACATCATAATACAAGAAATCAATAGAATAAGTCTGGCCTTACTACTATGACACAATACATTGGTGGACATAATCCTGTAATGGATTATGTTTACTCCCAAATACAATTCATATAATTTCAAGAGACATAAGTAATACCAAATTCATTAGAGAGCTATTTGGGAACATGCATCTTAACATTTACAAGAACTTTTTTTCCACGTTAATGAATTAAGCATAAGACATAATAATAAGAAACAACCATGGAATGTAATAGGTCATATAGACTTCACACAAAGAATAATCAAAGGATAATTCCAAAAATATAATAATGAGAAGAGTATGTTAAAAACATTAGACATTAAAATTTTAATAAATAATAACAATTATAAAACATTGAGTTTATTTGAGAAATTTATAATAATGTTAAGAGATTTGGGTATATAGATAATCCTTTAAAATGTTGTTTTAAGGAACCAGTAAAATTATTTTAAAGAATGAACAAATATATAATTTTATTTGAATGTAATTTTCATGATAAATTGATAGCCCCAGATTATTTCCCTTTTTAAAAAAATTAATGAATGGTTAAAATACATTGAAATAGTGTAACTTGAAATTATTGTGGTATAGAAAATTTCCTCTTACTCAGGTTTGATTTAAAAAAAAGTCTTGGGAAACGAATGCAAGGAATGAATAACCCCAAAAATGAAAGGGAGAATAAAATAGCTAAATATGTAAGAGAAATATATATTGAATTTATTAAAATTCCTTGATATTTTAATTATTGATAACGTCATGTAGATATAAAAAGGGAAAAACTTAGATAAATGATTTTGGTTTAGAGAGTTCCATTACATTAAGTCCAGATTCATTATTCCCAATAAGTTAACATCATGAATATTAAAAAAACATATTAAACACTTGATTGAGTGCTTATTTGAACAATATTTTATTTATAATTAATATTTTATGTTTTTTATATTAATTTAATCGAGATACTGAGTCTGTATTAACTATCCTTATTTTGTTCATGTTATGTTTCTAACATTATAATAGTTTTTAGTAATTTTGAGTGTTCATATGGGATGGTTCGATAACTCAAAAAACTCTATGATACAAATTTAAAGTGTTTTCGAATAATAATAATGTTCTTAGTATCCAAATGTGATTATTAAAAATAATTATATAGAGAGTTTATGTTTTATTATTATGGGGTTAGATTATTTATGTGAGTTTTCCGACCATGACAGACATAGTATGTTTTATTTAACATTAGTACTATTTAATAATTTTAGAATAAGATAACTAATATAAAGCAATATTATTAATATAATTTTAAATCAATACAGTCGTTTAAAACATGAGTCTCTTTGGGACATTTGGGATCAACCGTACCTCTACAGCACATGTAGTGATCGTGTCTTTAGGTTGTCTGTTCCATATAGTGATTTTCAGAATTTCCTTAGATTCTGTCACACTCTTTGCTGTGGGGGGCCACATTGGTCCCCAACGTGTTTCTATCAAAGTCTATGATTCACATCCCTTTTGGCCGTCACTTTTTTGGGATGCCCATGATTTTTTAATTATTTTACCATTTTCAATGAATGAGTCCTATCTCTAAAAGAAATGAAATGCCACACAACCATTCATATTTCATGAATATTTTTGATGTTTTGGATATTTACTTTATGGGGTCATTTCCAAATTACTTTTATAACTTGTACATTTTTCATGAACTAGATTGCATGTCCAAATTGGTAAAGGAATGATCTATAAGGAATGACAAATCTAAAGTAGTTGTAGAATATTTATGAACCCAAATTTTCTACATGTTTGGATTTCTTAGGCTCATCATCAATGACCTGGGTTCTCATTTGTCTAACCGAAAAATGAACTCACTTTTGTGTTAGTATGTGGTCGGTCATCGAGTTTCTATTACTTATCACCCATAAAAAAATGGTAAGATGAGGTTTCAAATAGGGAGGTAAAACAGATTCTTGAAAACATCGTTCAAACAAATATAAAAGATTGGTGTATTAGACTAAATGATTTCTTATGGGATTATCGAACTACATTCATAACACTCATTGTCATTTCATTATGTCGTAAAGTGTTTGGAAATAGTTTCCACCTCCCTATTGAGATTGATAACTGAGCCTACTAGGCCATTGAACAATGCAATTATAAAATTTCTGGTGCAGGAGCTCAAAGGAAGATGAAAATTCAAGTGTCAGGGGAAATGAGAAGAGATTCATATGAGAACTCCCAGATTTATATGGAGTGAACCAAGGAATCCCACAACCACCTAATCATTCATCGTCAGTTCCACATTAGGGAGAAGGTCCTCCTCTTCATTGAATTGCTGAAGTTGCATCTAGGAAAGCTTTTTACCACTGCTTTGGACCATTCACTATTAATAATGAATCATAATTTGGTGTTGTTTAGGGTCAAAAAATGGATAACTCAAGAAAAAAATCTTTTTCAATGGGAAGTGGTTGATGCACTTTCATGAAGCCATTATGATGTCCCCGATGTAGGCTCTCTATGTTTAAGAAGCATTCTTTGAATTACAACAATCATATTTAATCCTATTTTCCCACATTCTATTTTTTTATAGCGATGAAATGCCAGACACTATGTGGGTGGGTATATTCCTGGGATTGCTATGAATTTTCAACATCATTTTTTTCTCTTTTTATCATTCTTAATTGTATTCTTACATTCCCCCATTCATCCCCGTCACCTCTATGCTAGAATTTTATTATTATTTTTCATCATTATCATGGAAAATGATTCTTGTTTAAACATGGATGTTATTGAAAATCCATGTGTAATGTCTATATTTCATGTTATTTTCAAATTCAAAAACAAATTCTTCTGAAATGTGCAATTTAGAATGAATTTAAAATTGTGGTGTGACTTTTTTTTGAAATATAGTTCATTATTGATGATATAAATGGTTGTATCATTTCGACACCATTGAAAAGAATGGTACCATTTTTGTGATTTTTAAGGGAAAGTTGATTCAATTAATCCCTCCACACATATTTTCACCCTATCTTGTAGTGTGGAAATTTTTACTTAATGGACGATAAATATAAGTAAGGATTATTTTTCTCTACATTCCAAAATGATTTTTCCATATGTTCAGGCCTTATCCGATCTATTTTATTTATATACAAGAATAACCAATGTGTGTGTACCACTTATCTGACTTATATACCCCCTAATAGAATAAAAAAATGGGGTTTTGTATTGGTTAGGTCAAAAACCACCCTTCCTCAACTATTGACCTTCATATATCTATTACAATTACTGTCATCAGAATATCAAACAATAGTTGGGAGAATTGTGAGAGATTTGTTCCATGTGAATCTTTTGAAAAAAAATAATAAATAATGGGAGGGATGAAATGTACAACATATGTGGATTTCTAGGTCTGGAGAATATAATTTGACTTTTGGCAATTATTATGTAAGTGTGTCTTGAAATTTTATTGCAATGGATGTGGGTCAGGTTCGGTGGATATAATCTTGTAAGTTGACCACTATTAAAATAACTTATATTTACTCAATAGAAAGTAAGAAAAATAACATTAAATGGAATTTATAAACACACAAGGTGAATTGGTTACATTATTAACTTTTACATTATTTTATTTGATTAGTATCATTCATCTCTTGGAATTTCACTTCAATACAATGTTTTAGACACATTTTTTCATGATCCCTGAGAATAACACCTCGGTGTGAATTTGTTCTATGATAACATTTCAATAAGGAATTAAATTTTCATTTAATGTTAAATCATTATTATGTTTGAAATATCTACATGCATAATTTTTGAAAATAAGACTTTTCCTATGAGTGAAAATGTTTAGGTGTGGGGGTGTGGAGCATTGTGATTAACTATTTTATTTTTACCTTTACTCTAATGTGCTAAACTAGTTTTGTATTTTAAATTATTACAATAATAAAAGATTTAACTTTATTATTGATTCAATAATATTTTTATTATTAATGTTAAAAAGGGAAATTATACTTGTATTGGTAATTTCATAGATGGTGTAGGTGATTTGGTGGGTCCATGATGAAGTTCAATAAAAATGGGCCAAGATGCATAGGATCTAATAACATTAGTTTACAAAACTGAACACTACTACTACACCATGCAAAAAATGGGAATACCATTAGTGACCAGGTCCTAAATTCATTGGGATACATTTCATCTTATGTAATACAAGCCACATTAGTCCATCTGTTGGCCCAAACAACTTGATCTTTCTAGCACACCGAATCTGCATGAAGTCAAAAGTGGGGTTTTGGGATCTGTCCATATCATAAATACTATTTTTCCAAATGCCTCCACACATTCAGTAGAAATATACAGAAGGGGGGTACAAACTTTTTAACTTCTCAAAATCAAGATAAAGCTTTCGGGATTTCTAAACCAATGTGACAATTGGTTTTAAAAAATCTTTGGTCTCCAAACCACCTTCTCATTTTCCAATAAAATGGAACCTTGTGCTCTGCATTTATAATTTAGCCTAGAAGACCATGCTCGGATATTTTGGAGAACCAATGGAGTCCCCTCATCATCAAAAAAGATCTGGAGGCCCCTATCCTCATTGTGCGATCAGGGATGAATGTGAAGTTCAACCTGTGCTTCCTCCTCCTTCTGATGGCGAGCTAAACTGTGGATGATCATTTTGAGGGAGCTACACATATTTTGGAGGTAGTTCTCTCACCTATTCTTGTAATATTTTTGTGAAGTTTTTGTGATAAATATTTCTATAATTTATTATCATTAATTTCAAATACTCACAATTCATTTTTTTATTTAATTAATTGTTATGCTTTTCATTGCAACAAATGATTGAGTTGAGAATTCATGTTGGAATCATGGGTTGTTCTGATATGAAAATAAGATATTCTTTTATCTTTCACCCATATATGAGATTTTATTATGATTTCGTATCGTTTTTTCGATGATTTTGGACCATACCTTGAAAACAAGATGGTTTTTAAGGGTTCCTTTTTTGTGTATCGTTTTAAGTGGTAAAAGGGGATTCATGATCTTGATAACCCTCAACTAAACAAATTAAGAAAAACCATATGAAATTTTCATAATAATGAACTATGAATGATGTTTAGAGAAAATGAAATGATTTAATTCTCACAAACTACTGAATTTATCACCTTAATCTATAAAATATTAAGATCTTTAAATCATGTTATTTTCTTAAAATTGATTTAAAAATCACCACCATTTTTAGTCCATTCTATTAAAACCCCATACTCTAAATCTATCAACTATGATTGATAGATGACCAACAGTCTTACCTAGACTATAAAAAAACATTGAAAACATAATCTATTTTATGTTTCATTAAAAAAAACTCACATACTAATGATAATTTACAAAGAATATATGAAGGGTAAGAGGAAGTGTGGTAGTCTTATCTAATACTACTCAATTCTATAAAAAAAATAGTTATCCATATAAAAATATCATGTTATATAGGTCTAAATATATTTTGATGGATCTCTTGATTACTATAATTAAGGAACATGTTTTTCCATACCATCATGGAATGAACTATTTATTTTATTAATAATATAATTTTCAATACGTATTCAAAATCCTATATTATGTTGAGTGTATACAAGAACAATCAATTTCTGGAATTGTACCATGTTGGATCCATGATATCTATTTTAATGTTATATACATTAATGAGAATATTTTTGTAATAAGAATGATGTTTTTTACTTAGGATAGTAACCAAACCATACATGTTATATATTCATACAATAATTGAGTAAATCCTCATCACTAAATCTTGGTATTCACTTATACAATTTTAATTTTCTATTTATACATTCTTACTAAAGGAGAGAATGATCAAGTGAAATACACTAATTGAATAATTGATGATACGATAAATAGATAAAAGTAAAACATTAATTAAATAATTTAAACACATATTCATGAAATCACAATGTTGAAAAAACAACTATGTGATCCTATCATGAATTCATGTGATTCAATTAATAAATAATTCCATTTTATTCACTAGTTTCACCTAGAAATCATTTGTCATTCCAAAATTATTCATCATTCTTGTCTCCCTTCAGATTAGTTTCTAATTCAGTCATTGAAAAAAATTATTCGCAAGTCTAGGTATACTTTTCTCATGAATCATTCCTACATGACAACATAAATTTAGTTTTTTTCAACATAATAATCAGAATTTTCATATCTTAAGAATTTCACCCTACATCGTTTTTCCATTTTAACCCTCAGTTTACACTTCAAAAACAATCCAAACACTTTATATTTATGTTTCAAGATGTATATTGTTGTCGGGTCATCAATGTTCATCACAATGTATTATAATAATCTCTGTGATTCAACTATGGTAGGTTCTCAAGGATATGTATCTACCATCTATATATTATGACATTTTGGTTTTCATTATCTCATGTTAAATCTATCATTCCATTTCATCACGTGTATGAAACTATAAAAATTTTAAAAGACAAAATAATCCATCTTCAATATTCCATTTTTTTCTAATAAAATTTTAATATATTTCTTATAAATGACCCTGAGTCAACTACTCCAATTTTAGGAATTTCTAGAGGTTAATTTTATGAAAATGTTATCTCCCTACCATTACAAGTTATTTTTCAAACTCCATCAGCAAATATAATTCTGTATCAATCATAATCCAACAATACAAACGAAATATAATTATATCAATATCCCGGTATATTTATAACTTCTTATAGATTATGAAAACCTACCATTATTAAACAAAATTTTAAAACCTCACCTCCTAAATATATCTAATGCATTATTATCCTTTAGATTCATTTTTTCAAATATTCCAAAAAATATTTTTTATTTAAAACCCTTTCACCATTCTATTTATACAATTATCGAAAATCTATTATCCATGATGCCACAATAGTGTTAAAACTCAAAATTATATTTTCAATAATTTCATAAGTTAATCCAAAACAGTTAGGACTCTAAAAGACTGTCTTCTAGAATTTTTTATTTAATTTGAAGTAGTCTTCATGAGATGAACACTATTTCTACAACACTTACTAGCTGAACCTGGTCAAGATGATTTAACTCAACTCATTTCACCCAAATTTCCTTGAATAAAATTTAATTTTTTAGATGAGGTGAGAAACCTCTTACATCAACATTCAATACTTTTTTAAATGGTTCTTGAATCTACCTCCTACATAACCATTAATTCATATTCTGGTCCCAAAAATCCCTGAATATTATGTTTTTTTAACACAATTACTTACTTTTTTCACCCTCATTCAAATTATTTTTGTAAACAGGATATAAATAATATAGGATGGAAATCATAAATTAAAATCACATATACATACTTGATATGGCCCTAAATCATGTCAAAATCATTCACGTAATTCAAAGTAGACATTCCTTTTTATAGTCTCATGTTGAAAAACAATCACATCAAGAACAACTTATTGAGTGTTTTTGGATTCTCATACATTTCTCTAAATGGATCCATAAAATACACAACAATATTTTTCTCTTGTGTGTTTAGGGATATTTTGTGTACCATTGATATCATTAACAAACCTAAAGACTATAGGTTGAGCCTTTCAAAATACCCCTTTTAAATTTATTTTAAATTAATCACATTCCAAAAAACATCCAGGTACATTAGGATGATGTAATATAACTAATGATTACCTCAACCCCCCCCCCCCAAATTCATTCCATGGAATTTATTAAACTGGACATTTCAATCTATAAATTAAATAACCTTACAACACAATGAATCCCATTGAACCGTAAAATACTTGTGTAAGTAAAAATATCATCAAATTTATTATAGAAAAAAGTACTAATTATTTGAGAATATTCAGTCCATCAGGTTGAATACCCTAAGGGGGAGGGTGGATCAGGGTATTAATTATTAAAACAACTACCACTTTAGATATTATTTCATTGATAGAAAAAACTATATTCTCTCTCCTTCCCATTCCAGATTATGAACAAATCTTAAAGTATGAATCTGACAAATAAATTTTACATGGATTACCCTCACTAGGATACATCAAAGTAGAATACATTAGAGATGTGACAATGTTCCAAATTCACTATAAGAACCCCACTATTCACAAGTATGAAGTGAACTCATTGTCCCTCCTGGTTTTCATCCAATCATAATTTGAATGTTCAATGCTATATCAACTAATGATTTCTCACTACTACTTTAGAAGATCCAGTCACAGTTAATAGAACGTTTTGACTCTTCATTATCTATAATTAATTCATCCTCCACAGTATATAGATGCTCTATTGATGTCCACCTTCATCCCCTAATTAGCACAACTTTGCCACAATATTGCTCTGAAACCTCAAATCCTTCATACAACCCTTACTAATTATTTTTTGAAAATTTAATGCATTAATCACAATATTCCAATTTTTCTATGAGAGATCCCTTTTTACAACATCAATCTTACATGAAGTTGAAATATTATGTTTAACTTCCTTCGCTTACCTGAAAATCAAAATCTCTCCTACAACTCCATTTTCATAAAATTATTACATGATCTAGAGCTCAAATTCTCTTTATGTATTGAGTTTGATAGAATGTGGGGGTCACATGTTAAATATATTCATTTTTGACCCCTTCATGGAAGATTGTACATGTAGTTATGGTTCCTCCTCGAACATGAAAAACAACATTTAATGTCGCATCGGGCACAGAAGATTATTTTATGTAAATCAATCATTCATGAAAATTTCCGTATTTTTCATTGTAATCATGCCATTTTCATGGTTCATTGTTAACCAAGGTTATAAAACATATCTCCAGAATGTAGAAAATAACCATGGAAACCCTATTTTTTATAAAAAAAATCGGTTTCTCAGAAAACAAAATCAACCTAAAAATTCTTCTCTACTTCCATGAGATTTTTTTCTCAACATAGAAAAGTTAGTATTTATTTGAAACCAATGTTTGATAATTACACATGTAGCTTCACACAATGGTTGTTATTCATTGGAATACTATGCTAGAGAAAATAGTCCATCGAATGAAATTAGTGATATACCAACAAAACCAAACATGGAAGGAAACTTTATCCCTAATCACCACTCAAAATTAAATATACATGAGGTTATAAACTCAAAATCATACAAACATTAAAATGTAATTATAAAAGATAAATAAAATCAAGTAAAGATCCTAAAAATATTTATGTTGTTCAAAAGGTTTTCCTACATATATTGGGAGAAGCATAAAAAACATTCATTATGTTGTAAGTGTAAGGTAAAAGTCAATTTTTACTATAAATATACATAGCTCAAAAAATCATATAAATAATTTAATCCTCAAAGAAAATTCCCCATCATTCTTATAATGATATTCCCACTAAGTTAATAATATTTATATATTTATTAAAATATGAGAATCTATCAATTGAATTGTTAATATACCTACTCTTTATTATAGTTATCAATCTGGCTTTTAATAACTTGTAAATAAATTGTACTTACTGAACCAAACACTTTTTTAGAAACTGCATGTTTAGAGAGATTCTATTATAAACAATTATTTTGTATAGTGAAGGTAATAAACTCTATAATTTTAGTGTTTTGACGACAAATATATAATGTCCAAAACATTATAAATGATATGTATTTAAAAAATAAGAGTGTTTTAAATTATATAACAGTATATACCTACATAATAAACAGAGACTTAAAAAATATAATTTCTATAATTTATATAGTCACATTATCTAGAAACTAAACCATTTAATTAAAAAAATATTACAATACAAAAAATATTAAAAAGTAACATTATAATATGTAAACATGGATCATTCCAATATGATTGAATTATCATCCCCATAAACAAAAATATATAAAAGAAATAAAATATTCATAAACTAGTTATTATATAAGTAAAAGAATATATTGAAAAATAAATTGAATTTTTTAAATTAATATATGAATTAAAGATAATTATTTATAGGAGTTAATGTGACAAATGGATTGATAATGTGACCATTTGAATAGTAATGTGAATATTCAAATAACAACTTGAAATTTATGAATAGTAACATGATCATTTGGTATAGTAATATTAGAATTTATATAGTAATTTCAACTCAAAATAATAAAATTAAATATAAAATATTTTTCTAATGAGTTATTTAATAAAATATAAATATTAGAATACCATAAAATAATTAACTATATTAAAAAAATCAATGAAATTATACAAACTTTTTAATAAATGATATTTTAATGTATTTTATAAATATGATATTTTAATGTAAATTATTATATTTTGATATGAGGGAATTTTTTTTGATTAAATTATTAGTATTTTTATAATCATTACATTCATAATTATTAAGGGTGAAATTTTTATAATTTTCCTAGATACATCCATTCTTTCGAGAATAGTAAAACTACAAATTTTAAACTAAAAAATTCTTTATGACCTATAGATAATATAACGAAGACATAATAAATGTCAAATTTATCATTTTAGACAAAAAAAAATTAATATGATAAATGGTTTATTTAATAGTAATAAACATAATATCCAAGACAAAAAAAGTATTTTCTAAAGCCTGGAAGTCTAAATAATTCCTCCAAAAAACGTTTTTTGTATTTTTTGTACATTGAATTTTATTGAACAAAAAAATTATAAATATAAAGTTATTATATGTCCTAAAATATTGTTATATTATTAAAATATATTTCATAAGGTCAGAAATATTACTTATTAAAGGATATCCTTTGATATAATAATTTTTTCAATGTTATAACCTTAAAATGAACATCTCTTGAAGTGTATATAACCCTCACCAACCCCTTTGAAAACCACTCCTCCCTCACTTACCATACCTAATAATCTTCATAAATACCCTCCCATAAACAACTTATAATATTTAGGTACATTCCGATGTAACCAATGTCAATGAATTCAGGAAGGTAAGGGTTATAGAAAAAGAACAACTTCAAGAAAGAGGTAATATCATAACTCCATTTTATATAATTATAATATTCTAATTCATAATACTAATTTTATTTTCTAATAAAAAACATTCATAAAATAATTATGAATTATATTATCATGATCTTTAATATTTGTATACACAATAAAAAAATTATTTCTAATATAGGAAAATATAAAATATCGAGAACATTCTCATTTGATAATGTCACTTTAACGGTCACCTAACTATTAACAATTATGTTTCAAATTAGTCTCTCATTACCAACCTTATTAACTATTAAAATAATTTTTTTAATATATAAATGAATGAATATATTTATTTATTTATTTATGTAGCATTGTTTAATAATGTATAAATATTACTAAATCCAGATTATTGAATCAAAGAAATACATGATACCCAAAACTTTTAGGAGGCCATAGAACCTTATCCTAATAGTTTTTTAAAATGTAATGTTCTAAATGAAAATTAAAAAGTGATATTAAAAAAGGTGGGTATACCAATCTTCATGGGAGCCTACCTCAACCAAACCAAAACAAAAATAATCTTACAGAAAATATTGTTTTTGTATCGAATGTGTGCATAGGAAATTCAACTATGGTTTCATACTAAAAACCCAGTTTGAACAATCCATAATCTCAAAATAGGTTTTCTTAATTTCTATTGAATTGGATGAAGAAACATACATGACATGCCCATTTTTTAAATTGTTTAAAAACATTATGGCATGGAATTCCTATGAGGAATTATTTTTGGACATTAGTCTCATGGGGTTTTTTTTACCAAAGTATCATAGAAAACTTGAGAAAGTTTTATCCCATTCCCCTCATATTCACCGGCATGACAAAATCCTTCCCTGATACCGTACCCAAAATCCACTCGTGAATCGAACTAGTCTATATAAAATTTATTATAATTCTTTTAAACTCATAAATGAGGGTTCTTGGACATCAATATTACACAAAATAATATACAAACAATGAAGTGATAATAGAATTTACCAAGAAAACCCAACATGCCTAAGACATAGTTTTCCCCTTCTAGGTTTCTAATTGATTTAAAATTATCAATTATGTATTTTACATGTAGCATCTTTTCACCATACCCAAAATTGGATCTCCAAGATAAATGAAGGGCAGGAAACCTCTCTTCCGACTAAAACATCGGTCCAGACTGTTCTTCTTATAAGTAAGCACTCCATTTCGAAATATAACTGGGGACTTTGTCAAACTAATACCCTGCCAAAAACATCTTCATAATGACAAAAAATTTCTTGAATATGAGATCTGGTGGCTCATTCATACTTACAAAAAATATGAATATCATCCACATATAGAACATTTGACGGAGAAAAAAATTTCTTCCCAAGGACCCTTTCTAGATAATGAGAAAAATTTACACGATTTATAAAGTTCTATTTTTTATATGAAATAGCCATTTCTTCCCCCTACCTAGCACATCTAGAGAACTGAAATAAACCCCTTGGAGACCAATTGATATAGATCAGTTGTCTAGAACTCTTAATAATTGAGCATATGAAATTAATAAAAATCAAGGAAAATCTATGCATTTTCAAAATAGAAAATATAAATTTCTCTTTTTTTATATGAAATGATTTCAAAAAATAAATCATCAAGTCCATATTACAAGTCATCATATTCTTCAACATAATAATTACACACTCAAAATTAATATAAAGGAGCTTCGGTATATTCCTTGTAGGGAAAAAGATAGTATAATTTGTTGAAATAACATCCTTAGAAATATCGCATAATCTGTGAGTCATAATGTTACTGATCACATTTCCTACATAATTTCTAATAGTAATAGGCTTGGAATCTCTAAAATATAGATCATTATATTTTTTTGAATCAATTAAATGAAATTGGAGTTCACACCATAGGGCATATATGCAGGAATAACGAATGAAGTATCTTTTTTTGGAAATAGTGAAAATAAAATTAATGCTGACACCATGGGGAATAGATTCATGAATACCTTTAAATAATTAATTACCTCATGATGAACAATATCCCAACATAACATGATTAATTTGTCGGTGAAGTTATCAGTACCAGGGGTACTATAAATATTTTAATTGAAATTGATGCATGAATTTCAGTTTAATTGTGAGCCTCAACATGCCTCTTATTCTAGATGACATATATTTAAGGATCAATTAGTTAGATCATATTTTGTGTGTTATTCTCCCCATTTTTCCAATGAAGTACCTAAAAATAAAATTTCACATCATTAGATATTTCATTTTTATAGTTAAAACAATGCAATAATGTTCTATGGAATCATGATTTCTTCTTTCCTTTTTCACAATATTCATACAATGAAACTATCTTGAGTTTTTATCCCCATCGTTAATCCCCATGATATTTAATTTATTACAGAAATGATTTTCATTACGGTTCAATATAACTTCATGATTGGAGAGGTATTGGAAAACCTATTGAGAGGGTGAATTTTGATTAATATTTCATTATTAACAGTGTACTGATTAATATCCATCCTCCTTGATGTCATTATCATGTTTGGAAAATTGTTTATTAATCTAGTCATTATGTCTTGATTTATCATTATTGAAATTACTAGAAATAATTTCCAAATGGATTTCCATATAAACGACCTTCGATGTATCCAAAATAATTTCTCTACAACTAGGAAAAAAAGACAAGCACTCTTAAACTTGAATGATAATGGGGTTGACCTTGATTTATTGACACCATGATCAAATAATTGTGGGTTATGATCAGAATGAGTCATTGAATGAGTGATACAAGGAACATAAACTATGCCATTCCTATCATTCAATTGCAAAAAAATCTATCTAATCTACTATCCTGTCTCTCATTAAGAGTATACAAACCCTATTTCTAATCTCCTCCAGTCATGATGACTTCATCCAATACACATTTATCAATAAAATAATAAAAACATGTGATGATGTTCCAAAGATATTCATGGGCATAATTGTTGAGAATTTGTTGTTTTCAACAATACATAATATTTTTATATAAAAGGGGGTGATTGTTGAAAACAATACTCTGTCTCTTTATGATGATTTTGATGCTCAAAAATACCTTTAATTGTTTTTTAATGATTTTATTTTACGCGTATTTCATAAATTTGTTATTAATTATATTTTTATTAATGGAAAATAAAATTTAAATTGTTGAACAATGAGAATTAATTTCAAATGTATTCACATTAGTGTGTTCTGGAAACACTTTTCATGCTCAACATTTTCGATAATTTCTTAAGTGTGTTCTGGAAACATAATTCATACCATACGTGGAGAAGCATGGAGTAAGGATGGAATGCAGTGTATAATTTATGATATATTATAAATGTATGGTTAAACTACCATATGTTATCTGAAAATTATGGATGAAGAACCCTATGTTAAGAAGAAACACTACATTTGGGATATTTGAAATGTATGGAAGAAGATTCGTACATATGTTTAAAACATTATGTAATATCTCAAAATTATGGTTTATTAACCTTAATTTTGTTAAAAACCTTACGTTTCACCAAAAACGACGGATCGTCTACCTTTCGTTTGGAATCTTATAAAAGTATGGATCAATTATCATACATTTTAATGTTGGAAAGAAAAGTATGGACGATCAACCCTACATTTTTTATCAACCATATTCTTGTATTCAGCACTATGTTTGAAGGATGTCTCATCAAAGTTATTTTTTTATCTATATAACATTAATAAGATGCATGATATATAGTTCAACCATACATTTTGTATCAAAATATTATAGATGATATTATTATGCAATAGTCAACAAGCGAATTATTAGGATGATTTCATGTTGGATTAAAATCAGATTTTAAAACATTTCTTTGACTGATTCAAAGCTATCTATGATTCAATGGATCAATTTAAAATGATCTTTTCATGAGGAATTTTTAGGGGAGTTACGACATCTCTGTTATTTCAAATTTTTGAATATCGTGATTCAAAATGTGACTTTTGTGGATCTAAATTTAAAAGGAGAACACTCAACATTATATACATGTGTAATTTTCAATACAGAGAGAAAATTGAGAAAATTGAGACTTATAGATTTGTTATTACGAAGAGTGAAAAAACTATATTTATTTAAGAAGAAGAAACACGACAAAAGATTCACTCATTAGATATCTAAGATCTACTGTGAATCTACTACTGCTGAAGTTGAGAATCATTTTCCAATATCTAATACAACTGGATCGACTCAGAACGACACTTACTTAAAGATCATTATTTATGAAGATGAAGATCAATCTACTATCAATTTTATTCTGTGGAAATTGTGAAGAACAATGGAAATTTATTTTCAAAGAACAAATACTTCTTTTTATATTGAGTTATCAGCTTCTCATACTATGTTGTATAGCTTATGCGATTAATCTAGAATGCACTATTTTTTCTTTGATTGTAATTGTGTCAAATGTCTATACTCAGTTATGTAATGTTATGTTGATAAGAGGACCAGATAGTGAAAATCACAATGCATGTGGAGTAGAGCGTTGGTGGAGTGGACTAAGGGCCTTCTGTTCTACGAACTACTATACATCATGTGCCCCAATTATTTTTAATTTACACAACATTAATGTATCTAATTATTGTTATAGGACAGAACTATATCTCGAGAAGAATTTTTAAGTGACACAATTCGCCCCCCCCCCCACTTCCTGTGTATATTTAGTATAACCCGATCAAACAATTGGGATCAGAGGAGGATATTTATGATAAATCCTTGACAAGATTAAAGTGGTTAAGAATTATACATAGTGTAAGATGACTAATATAAGATATGGAATGTTTATGGTGAGAGAACTATACATCAATGGATAAAAATATGTATTCTGGAACTCAAGAATGATAATTTATCTGAAAACCCTGGGATACATAATATATTCTACAATTCTGGCTCCATATAAAATACCTAAAAATCCTGAGACATGGAGTGAAGCTACTGAATCAGAATATGATATGAACTCAATGGAAATGAATGAAATTATATGTGGTCTAGGACCTGATTAATTCAATATATTATCTCAATTCGTGACAACATATGAGATAAGGAAAACTATTTCTCTTACTTATAAAAGAACTGACAATGTCAAGAAAATGGGATATCCTACTGCTAAGATTAAATTTTATAACATTTAGAATGTTTGAAGGAGAAATCCTTACTCAAATGAATGGAAGATTGACAAAAAGTATCAACAATATAACTAATTTGGGAGAACCAATCAATCAAGAAGATCATGCTTTAAAAGTACTGAGAGTACTGCATACTAAATGGAATGGATTCTCGGCTACTATCCGATAGTTAACACCTGTGAAAAACTTAAAAATGAGAAAGATAATTAGAACACTTATGATGTATGAAGCTGAGACGCAAGATGATGAAAATAAGCATAAGGTTTTAATCAAGAAATATGACACTTACTTAAACGTTTCAACATAAAGTAAAAACAAAATGAAAATGAAAATTAGGTAAAGGTTAAATCAGAAAGTTCTTATACCTAAAATTTAGATATAGAACTCGATCAGCTAGCCAGAAATTTTAGTAAATTCTACAGAAGATGATAGGCTTCAAAAAAACATTCAAAAAGGATCAAATTGAAGTCAAATTGTTTGAGTTCAAGCAAATGGGGCACATCATACCTAACTATCCTCTGTTAAAAGAAGACAACAAGAAGAAGTTCTTCCAAAGGATTGACTATGAGAAAAAAGACAAGAAAGGAATGATGGCTACATAGAGTGTGTCTGAAGACTCCAGCAGCCCTTTAGAATTTGACTCAGAGAAGGAAGAAGTAAATAAAATAGACATCATGTGCTTTATGGAAGAAACAGATGAGGTACAATCATAATACTCTTCTAATTTTACCAATTACTCTAGTTCTAGAAACAATCTATTCTAATGAAAAAGTTGAAGAATACTACAACATGCTTGAAGAATAATATGATTCTCGTTATAAGAATAATAAGTCTTTAATTAACATTCACAATGATGTTTCAGATTAAAGAGATACAATACCAAAACAACATAAAGTGTTAACTAATATGCACAATTCAATTGACACTAACAATACAGATAATGAATCAAAGGTAAAATCACTAATAAATGATGTAGAAACCTATTAACTACAGTCTTTGTTTTTACCAAAGGAGAAAATTATATGAATGAAATTCTTCGGAAAATATCCTTAAGAATGAATGATTTGGAATTGGCAGTAAAGGTGAAAAACCTTAACTATACAAGAATTATTTTGATCTATGTACAAAAAAATTAAATTGTATTTACTGCGGGATAAGGGGACATATCTGTAAAAAAATATTCTTATGAAATCCTCAAATAAGTGGCATTAAGAAAACTTTTGTATCAAATTATTTATTTGATTCTCCTGAATTTAGAAAATCTATTCACGTCCGGATTCCCAGATCATTGCTGGGTAACCCTCCTAGACCCAACAGAATGTGGGAAAAAAATAAGTTTGATAAAATGCCTTTGCAAGAAGAAGGTCATAGATGTAAAAAGGCAATGCAGTATATGGAAAGTGGCTTCACAAGTCATATGAGTGGAATCTCATCAAATTTCAATACACTAACTCAAAAAGATGGTGGACTAGTCACTTTTGGTGACAATGTCAAAGGTATGATAATTGGCATTGGAACAATTGGAGATGTAGAAGCTATCTCAATCAATGAATAAAATAATGTACAAGGATTGAAACATAGTCTGATAAGTATCTGACCACTATTTGATGATGGATATGCTATGGATTTGTCTAAAAAATGTTGTTCTATTTTATGAAATAAACTTCTAACATATAGAGCACCTAGAAATGATAACGTGTATACCCTATATTTAAATTTCATTTTAAACAACAAGTACACTACTTAACTGTTAAGATTAATGAATTCTAGATTTTTCATAGAAGACTTATACATTGCAATACATATGTTTCACAAATGTTATCAAAAAAAAACAATTAGTTTCTGATTTTTCTAGTCTCATGTTTGAAAGTGATAGATTTTTTGATGCATGTAAACTAGGAAAGTAGCACAAATAATCCAAAAAATCTGTTAACAAAATTGCTACATCTGAACCTCTATGACTTATCCATATTGATTAGTTTGGACCTTCACGAGCAGTAGGCTTGGCTGGTAAATTATATGTATATTTTTCTATTGATGACTATTCTAGATTTACATGGATTTTCTTTTTAAAATTTAAAAATGAAGCTTTTACATTATTTGAATGTTTTTGTAAAGATATTCAAAATGAAAAAGGTTTTACAATAATTTTCATTAAGAAGAGATCATGGTAGAGAATTTTAGAATCTGAAATTCAATTTCTTTTTCTCAAATATGGGTATTAAACACACCGTATTTGCACCAAGAACACCTCAAAAAATGGAATTGTTGAATGAATAAATAAGACTATTAAAGTAATGGCTAGGAATACGCTAAATGAATATAGTTTTCTGACCTTTTTTTTAGAAAAATCTGTAAATACAACCTTATATATAATTAATATAGTTTTTATTAGACAAATTTTGAAAATGAACTCCTATGAACTCTGGAATAACAAAAAATCTAAAGTAAATTACTTCAATGTTTTTGGATGCATGGTTTACACCATAAACACCAAGAAAAATATTGGTATGTTTGATCCAAAATCTAAATAAGGCCTTTTATAGGATATTCTACAACTTCCAATGCTTATGGAGTTTTTAATAAGAAGTCAAGGATTGTTGAAGAATCAGTTCATGTCAAATTTGATGAATTAGATCCCTTTGAGAAAAGGACTGATCAAATAGAAGAAATTGATTCAAATGATAACATGAGACCTGAGGACCTAAATGATGATTTTGAAAATGATATAAATAAAATACTATCCAGTCCAGAAGAACATGAAACTCAATAACCTAAAAGTTTATTAACTAGATATTCAAGGAACCTAAAGAACCACACTTTAGAAACTATAATATGAAACTTAGAAACAAGAATAAAAAATATAAGGAACATAGGAAATCTTGTTGGGTATTCGACCTTTGTATCCCAATTATAACCCATGTCTACATATGAAGCTTTAGATGATGAAATTTGGATGATAGAAATGAAAGAAGAAATAAACTAGTTCAAAATAAATGAAGTCTGAAAATCAGTTGAATGACCAAAGAATTATCCAGTTATAGGAATGAAATGGGTCTTTAGAAATCAATAAGATGATCAAGGAATAATAACAAGGAATAAAGAAATATGAGTAGATAAATGATATAATCAGGAAGAAAATATAGATAATGATGAGACCTTTTCACTTGTATCTAGATTAGAATCCATTAGAATCCTTTTAGCCTAAGCATCTCATATAAACATTGAATTATTTCAGATGGATGTAACGTCTTTATTTTAAAAGTTTTATTTAATGTAGGATGTTTATCTTGAGAAACCTCCTAGTTTTGAAAATTCAAAAAGACTAGATTCTATTTTTAAACTTTATAAACCTCTTTATGGCCTTAATCTAGCAGCTAGAGCATGGTATGAAAGATTAAGCTCTATTTTTTAAAAAATTATTTTACTGTTGGAATGGAAGATCTCTCAAAATTTAAGAAAATATTAAACTCTTGTATTTTATTAGTTCAAATTTATGTTGATGATATAATTTTTAGATCAACTAATAAATCTATTTGCCATGAGTTTTAAAATCTAGTCAAATAATAATTTGAAATGAGTATTATGGGAGAGTTAAATTTCATTTTAGGACTTCAAATTTATCAAAAATATTTTTGAAATGCTTTAAATTGATGAAAATAAATTACTTATTTACTTATGAAATTTATACATGAAAATAGTATGACATATAAAACACTTATGTGAACTAATATAAAAATTGATTGGGATGAAACTGGGAAATCAGTTGACAGGACGTTATATAGAGGAATGATTGGTAGTTTATTATATCTTACTGCTAGTAGGTCAGATATAATTTATTTAGTATGTCTTTGTGCAATATTTCAATAAAATCCAAATGTATCTCATTTAACTATTGTATAACGAATTTTATATATTTAAAATGATCTGTTTTTTCAATCTCTTCTCTATCCAAAGACATCTGATTTTAATTTAATTTCACATTCAGATGTAGACATTGGTAGTTGTAGATTAGATATGAAATGCACATCAGGTACTTGTCACATTTAAGGAAAATCCTTAGTATCATTATAATGAAAGAAACAACATTAAATTTCCCTATCAATAGTCATGGTAGAATATGTGTCTGTTGACAGTTGTTGTGCACAAGTGTTGTGGATAAAAAAACACTTATGGACATTGGAATAAATTTTAATAATACATCTATTTAATGTGATAATAAAAGTGAAATTAATATATCAAAAGATATTATTAATCATTATAGGGATAAGCATATTGATATAAGACATCATATTCTAAGAGACCATGTTCTTGAAAAGGATGTATTCATAGAATTTGTAAGTACTGAAATATAATTAGCTGATATTTATACTAAATCTATTCCCACAACATGGTTTGATTTTATTAAGCGGTATCTAGGTTTATTTAATTTTAAATATTATATGATTTTATTAATTTTATAATGATCTTGTTTTTAATATTGTCTAAAATAAATTAGTTTTTTGTTTTTTAAAGAGAATACTTTTTTATTTTTATTAGATTTATTTTTAAATGTTCTCATAAAATTGTCTTTGTTTTTAAAAAATTTTAATGATTATTAATGACATGGGAATCAAGGATGTCAAAGCCCTTTTGAATTATGAATTGTTTCTTTTCTACCAAAAACCCATTCAAGCCCCCAAAGTGTTACCACTCTTTTTCAATATGAACCTGAACCTTTGAAACTAAAATCCATTATCAAACCGTTAGAGATTTACAACAGAAATAGACAAGACCAAGAGAACTGATTAGGTTGAGACCAACACTACCAAAAGACAGCGCTCTGAAGGATGGAAAATTTTGCAAGGAATGGTCATAGATCTAGAATGGATATGTTAGACAAAAATGTCACTGTAGTAGGATCCAACTTTTCAAAACCTCGAAAAAACATTTAATGGCGTGAAAAATGAGTTTTTATATGAGGTGGAGCTTCGTTATTTCTTCAAATTAGTTTAATTTAGTCTATGGGAAAATAAATATTCTATGATTGAAAAAATAGAAGACATAGATTTTCCTATCTCATTTGTAAATATTACTCAGATTCTAAACTTCCCTCATGTGGGAGTTTATGATTTCTATTGAAAAATATTAGCAATGGTGTAAATAAATCTGATGATATTATGTTTTTTCTATTTGGATCAACAAATATCATGAAAGTGTTTGTAAAGGAGTATGAACAAGACCAGAAGATATTGGTTAAGTTTGTGCAAATTGGGATCAAATATAGGATTTATGAAATGGAAAATATTCTTTATCCAGAGATTTTTTTTTCTAATGAGTGATATTAAATTAAACATTCTGAGATAAATGGTGATATATCTCAGTTACTTTTGTAAACCAGAGGCATGAATAAGTTTTTATCCTTTTAGAGGATTTATCTAAAATATATTTTTAAGAAAGATATGATAAGATCAGTGGATGCTCAGGTGAGATGCCACCATAGTAAAATATTTAATGTTGGTAATTTTAGAAGAATTGGTTTTCTCTGGAGAATTATCAAAGGAAAACTACTGCCTGTTGGAGCTAAAGAGGATGAATAAAGTGCTCAGGCCCAACCAGAAAAATCCAAATAAAGAGTATATGAATCTAGAAGAAGTGAAGAATCAAAATGGATACGGCTTGAAACAGTTGATCCATAAGATAATGAGGAAAGTCAAAGAGAACTTCAGAGGTCAAGAGATCGAGTGACTTAAGCTGTTGAAAAGACTAATCTAGAACTCGCAAATGTAAATAAACCTATTCTGAGCTACAGATTTGTTAGAGACTGTACAGTACAGTACACTGCCCATCCAATAGCTTCTCAGATTCAGATGACTTCTTAAGTTGAAAAAGAAGTAGAAGCTCAAGAAGTGGTCATAGTTGCAGCTTATGTTGAAACAATTTTTGTGGCTGAAGTAGAATCTAAAACTGAAAATTAGAAGGAGGTCGTTCCTAGTGAAGTGGAAGTGGTAAGTCCTCATATAATTGAACATGATGTTTTTTTAGAAATCCTAGTGGAGGAAATGGATGTTGAAGATGATCATGATGAGAAACCTCTATCAAATGTTTAAATACAAGATGAAAATGTTTTTGAAGTATATAAAGAGGTGTTAAATGAGGATTTTACTGTAGAAGTGTCTAGGAAAGTATCTATGGAAAAGATAGTGAAAAAACCTGATCATGATGATGATAAGGAGAAATCTGATGCTGAGTCATTACAATTTGTGTCACTACATCATGTAAAAGCTGAGGATGAGATTCAATCCCAGGGTGCCTCTGGTTCATTTAATAAGTAGAATAGCTATACAGGAAGATGTCATGTTTGGAATCTGAAAATGCTGCTATGAGGAGTGTCTTAGAAAAAGAACAGTTGAAATTTCAAAACATGAAAGCTAGTTCAGTTTCAAAGAAGGATGTTAAATTGTTTACGAAGGGAATGTTATATGAAGTTTAAAAGTTGAAATTAGAGATGGTTATAAAGACAGATTTAATGGAATTAAAATGCATCATGGAGAAATTTTTTTGCATCTGCCAGACCAAGTGAGGCTAGTGCATCAGGTATATCACCTAATATAATCAGAAGTGTTGGTAGGAGTAGATAAATCAAGTGGGGGGGGGTGGATTTAATTTCTATAAAACGTTATGTTATATAGGTTCGTTACAAAATTATATCCCCTTATAAAATTAAACACAAAGTCAGTTTGTACTGAATTTATAAAAGTCATGAAGGTTCAATTTGATTCTCATAAGATAGATTAGTTCTCAGTTTTACTGACCTATCGATTAAAAAAACCATTGAAGAAAACCTACAAATTAATAAAAGATTTAAAAACTTTCTAAACTAACTATAAAAGTTCATGTTATCTTAATGAAGGAAATAAATATCACAAAATAAATATAAGATAATCAACACAGAGGATAAAACAAGTGGTTCAGTCTCTACCAGAGACTTAGTCCTCTCCACTTGGTGATCGGCTACCACCAAGATGTTCATATTAATAAACTTTTGATCCACACCCTAAATCGGGGATCAAAATAGCACACCTGGTTGTACACGTCACACTTGACCTCTACCATAGTAATTCGTGGGAAATAAAAATTAATTATATCACAAAGAATCTCTTCTATAGTTTTATGTGGAATACTAGTTTAAGAAGTGATTGATTATTAGGATTGTTTGATATCCTCCACTCATTCTCAAGAGGCAGTGTGTGATATACACAAATATACACACTACACAATTAGTGAAGATAAAAAAATAGATATAAGAAATAGAATTGAGTTACGATTTCACTATGTGTTGTGAAGTAATTCTCTAGACTCAATTGATGTTGAGAAAATGGTATTTGATTCTTCTTTTGGAAGTTGTCATCAAAACAGTGTATTGTAGTTTTTTTAATCCAGCTTCAAGTAGTGAAAAGGATCAATTCTTTAATGTCTCGATGTACACTGAGACTTTGGGAGAAATTTTCTTATTACCATATTCTTGTAATCTCAAGCACTTCGTTCCTATATTTTCCTATTCACATAGTCTGCTTATCAGTGTGTCTCAGTCTGTACTCCTCATGTACTTCTACATGTTTAACATGAAGGATGAGCTCCTTATACACTCTAGTATCCTCGAGGCATAATGATCTCTTCACGTGCATGTACCTCATACTTTCTATGGATAGTCTTACAAAAAAATTAAATAATGTTATATACAGTAATTTTTCTATATATGACCATTATAAAGAAATATGAATTAATGAAATAGAAGCAGTTATTTATGACTATCGGTGATCCATCTTCCTTGTGTGTTCTTCGGTGTGTCAAACTTCAATCTGTCGAACATCGTTGTGTCGACTTTGTTGTGTCAAACATTGGTCTGCCAACTTTGGTGTGTAGACCATCAGTATGATGACATTGGTGTGTCCATCTTCGGTATGTTGAACTTCGGTCTGTCGAATTCGGTCTATCAAACTTTGGTCTGTCAACTTTTGTATGTCAATCAACGGTCTTTCGAATTCGGTCTGTCGAAATTCAGTCTGTCTAACTTTGATTTGTTGACATTAGTGTGTCAATCATACCATCAGTGCCAAGGCATGTATAATTATCGTGAAGTGACTGTCTTAAAAGACTAAGTGTTATGCACAATTTTATGCATAAATAAGTTTATAATAATATTTATTAATGAATATAAGCTATTAAAATGTTAAATTATATGGTTTTGTATGAAATAATTGATTCTCATAGAGATATTAACATTTTATGATTGTGTATAATATATATATTGAAAATATTTGTTATTATCAATACAACATTATCATATATATTCCAACAATCTCCCCCCTTTTTGATAATCCCAAATCATGGCATACATGAAAATATATAGAATAAAGGTAGATCAACATAGCATATGACACCAAAAGTGAGAGTGTCCAATATGACTAAAGTATTTCTTTGTTTGAAATTGTAAAACAAATCTCCCCTCACTAATTGGATTAATGTGAGTATATTCCATGTGTCCAACACTAGAAAAACACCCCCTTAGATAAATAAGATATTATTAAATATAAATTACAACTATTATTTTTCTCCCCATTTTGGGATTAGAAAAAATGGAAGAGAGAAAAAGGAGAAGGACAACACCTTACAGAATTTCACTAAATGGATGAAGAGTACAATGAAAACAAAAATATCATATCCCTATCAAAAAATACAATCCATCATTAACAGAATGGATGCTGAGGAGCTTTGCCTTTGTATGAAGGATCAAATAGAGAAGGAGAGGGGTTGGGAGTGGCAGAGGATAGAGGTGATTTGAGGATAAAACCAGGTAGAGCAACACCTGTAGGAACAATAGCTTTAAGATTAGGCTGCCTTTCTGACAACAATTGACATGGAGTCTGCTCTGTATGGATCGGTTGAATCTGATTAAGAGATTGAGAGATAACCATTTGAGAAAGAGACCAAGAGGCGGTACCGAGTGAAGCAGTTGGAGGGACCACAATAGCGTCAGCCTGAACATGAAAAAAAGGATTGAGCAAGTTGATAATGTCATTAATGAATTCACCCCCATATTGCATTGATTTTTCAATGTCATATTTATTTTCCATAAATTTACTCAGAAAAGGGGAAAACACTTTCAATTAGAGAACTTTCTATTTTAATGCTTTTTTGACTACAGGAATTATATGATTTTCTGTGAGAAACATGAAGATATTGATGAAATCGTGCTTTGTGTATATCATAGTAAAATACTTAACGACCTTTTCCTATCTCTTTCTGAGCTGCAAAGGCTTCATTTGTGCACTTTCTGACCATATTGTACACAATATGTGAATTTTGATGAACCTTTTCAAGAGTTTCATTGTCTGAAGCACTCTAAATGATTTTATTTTTTTCTCTCATCAAAACCTTTAGAGACTCCAAATCGGCAATAGCACTTGTCCCACTCCTAGACATGGATGGGCCAGTAAACATTTTTCCATGTACTTTTTCAACGTTTTCGAATTGACACTGACTATATGAGTTAAGAAGTTAATAAGAACATCAAGAACACCACTAAAGTAGGTATTGAAGTCATAGGTTAAGGAATATAACTCATTGATCATCTTTCTAACTTATTCTCTCAGCAAGGTGTTGTGTCTAATAATGCGTTTTGCTATAGTAATAAGATTCAATTGAATATGTTTAATCACAATTCTTTCAATCTTTTCTACATCATCAATTGAGATACTTATGGAGGTGGAGGTTTCACTCATGGATCCAACTGAGGCTACTAATGGCTCACCAATGTCACATATGAATTGTTCAAAATTAGCCTTAGTGACATAGTTAGTAGGCACAACCTGAGCTACTGGGTCTACTGTAGAAGATACAACCGGTGGAATAAGTGCAGATGGTTCTAGGTCAGCTTGGACTTGTGGAGCAAGAGGAGAGGACACCCTTTCTTTATCCGAGGAATACTCCAATCCAAAAAGAATGTATCCTGAATCACTATTCCGCTCTCTTGTACAGGTCCAATCTCTTGGCTCAAAAATATAAATTCTTACGCTTATTCCTTGAGGATCAACATAACATCACTATCATCAAATACTTCATCTTGGACTCTGGACATAACATGTAGTCTGGGAATAGAAACCATCTGAACTTCAGGTTCTGCCTGAGCTCTAGCTACTTCAGCTTCAACATGTACATCCTCAATTTGAGAACGGTAACTACATCTTATTGATCCTGGACAGCAGCCATAAGATCATTCAATTCCCGAAATATCTCTTGGTTTTAAGCATTAGTAGGAAGTGGTCTATCCTCATGTTCAGCATCTCTATGACCATCAGTCTGTTGAACAACATTCTCAACACTATTAGCTGCTCTATGTACAAATTTATCATTGGATCTATTAACCACCTTTTTCCCACTTTTATATTGTCACTCACATGCCAAACACTTCCTCTATCATCACCATCATCACCACTATCATCATCATCAGATTTATCTTCTGATTTTCTAACATAACCATCAATTCCAGTAACTTCTGTTTCTTCCTCATCTTCGTCAACTAATAATGATTCTCTTGAGGTAAATTCCATAGGTGTAAAAGCAGTTCCATAAGACATATCATTGTAACTTTCAGAAATATCAGGATCACTCCTATCATCAAAAGGATATCCTTCTTCCCTAGGCACATCAGTCACAACTTCCTCATCATAATAAACTAGAAATTCTCATAGTTTGAGACCTAGATCAACATAGTCCTTTGTTCTATAAGGATAGTCTACCAGATAGAAATACTTATATATAATTTCATCATCTCATAGCCAAAATATCTTCCATGGGTTCCAGAAGATATTCATCCTCTTACAAATGTATTTCTGAAGAAAAAAAACCACTACATGGACTTATCACTTCATCTCCATATTCATCACAATATACATTTTTCAAAATAGAATAAATCATTCTCGGATAACATAAACAGGTTTCCTTCTTGGATGGATTAATCAAATAAGAGATATGAACCATAAGATATCTGCACATATTCACTATTAATCCATGTTTCAACAAAAAGATCAAGAAAACATCATGATATTTCACAGTAGAGAAATCTTCCTTCCTTTTGCTGATTTGATGTTGTATGTACATAAAAGGAATCCTTACTTATCCTTCAAATTAACTTGAAATAGTCCTCTTATAATTTTCATTTCTAGTTAGCTCATTCAGAGCATCATTATAGGAAAACAAATTTAAAGAAGGTGGAATATTACTAGGATAGTTAGCATAGACACCTTCATGGGGACCTCTAAGTATTCAACACATTCCTTAGACGAAAAAGCCACTTCCTTAACCTTTACCATAGATTTCATCTTTACAGCCTTAGCTTCATCTAGTGATATAATCAAATTCTGATTGAATTTGTGCACTAGCTGGGAATAATAAGTCCTTTCATTGATTGTGAACCAATTGAGACATCCATTAGATTCTAGCACTTTTAATAAAAAATATTTTCTTGATAGAAGCCACTCAGTAGATACCTCCTTTTCACCTGTAACTACTCATCTTTCTAATATTGGTTTCGCAGTCACACTAGACACACATTTATGATTCTTAGTAGAAGGAAATTTTCTAGGTTCTTCCATTGCGCTCTTTGTCCTATCCATGATGAAGCTCTTGATTCCAATTATGTTGAGAGGTCGAGAGTCGAGAGAGAGTGTGGAAAAAGGTAGAATGCATTACAGAAATAGAGAATGTGAATGGTCATGATGGATTGGACTTAATTTATAATTTAGGGATTTTAAAATGTAAAAAATAATAATTTAACCATGTTAAAATGAAGAATACAAACAACTATCATTTTATTTAAAGCAGACATAATTTAAAAAACACCCCTTAAATATATTGGTGTCAAAGAATCGGTTTTAAGAAGATCAATTTGATAGGAGATAAATTTGACAGGATTAGTTTCAAGATGATTGGTTTGATAGGATTGGTGTTAAGATGATTGTTTTGACAAGATCAGTTACACAAATATGCATTTGACTAGATCAGTTTCAAGATGATCATTTTGATAGGATCAGTTTCAAGAAGATCAGTTTGACAGGATCGAGTTCAAGAAAATAATTATGACCGGATCGGTTTCAAAAGATTTGTTTTACATGATCAGTTTCAAGAAGATTGGTTTGACATGATCAGTTTCAAAATGATTGGTTTCACAGGATCAGTTTCAAGTAGATCAGTTTGATAGGATCAATTTCAAAGATACCGGTTAGTGATATATCATTCCTAATTCATGTCTGATGTAATTCAATCTCTCTGAATTTAAGGGTTATTGAATATATCCGCAAGATGATGTTCATTACCAATAAACTCAAGAGTTATATCACTTTTTTGATAATAATATCTCAATAATTGAATTCTTACATCAATTTGATCTGTTCTATAAGGAGATATTGTATTTCTATAAATGTTAATAGCACTTGTGTTGTCAAAATTAATATAGATATGTCTAAATTGAAATCTATAGTCTAATAAGGTGTGTTTCATCCAAAAAATTTGTGCACAACAACTACCAGTGATAATATATTCAAATTCAGCAGTTGATAATGCAACTGAATTTTTCTTTTTATTACACCGTGATATTAATGAATTCCCCATAATGTGACATATTCTAGAGGTACTCTTTCTATCTAAAATACATCCACCATAATCATCATATGAATATAAAACTAAATAAAAAGGTTTTTCTTTTTGATAGAACAATACTAAATTAGTTGTATACATGATGTATTTGAAAATCCTTTTAACACTATTATGTTGTGACTCAATTGGGTTTTCTTGAAATATTGCACACGTACACTCAATGAAAATAATATCTTGCCTACTATCCATTTTGTAAAACAAACTCCTTATTATTCCTCTATAATCAGTGTGATCAACTGATTTTCCTCTTTCATCAAGATCCAACTTACATGTAGAACTAATAGGAGTTTCACTACTCCTAATTCTATCAATGCCATATCATTTCAAAAAATCTTTTTTATATTTATTGGATCTATGATAATACCTTCTTTATTTTGGAATATTTGAAATCCAATAAAATATTTATCTTCACCCATTAAACACATTTCAAACTCACTTTGCATTATGTTTGAAAAATCATTACATAATGAATTTTTTGATGATCCAAAAATAACATCATCTACATATATTTGGAATATTAAAACTTCTTTGAAAACTCTATTTATAAATAATGTAGGATATGCAAGTCCTTTTCTAATACCTTTAGATATAAGAAAATTACTTAACCTTTCATACCATGGTCTTGGAGCTCATTTCAAGCCATACAAAACTTTTGATAATTTGAACACATGATTTAGAAAAATTGGATTCGTAAACCGTAGGGGTTGTTCAAAAAAAACTTCCTCAATTATATAACAATTTAGGAATTCCCCTTTGAGATCCATTTGATAATGTTTAAAATATAGGTGTGATTCATAGGAAAGTAAGATCCTAATTCCCTCAAGTCTAGCTACAGGAGAAAAAGACTCTTCGTAATCAATTCCTTCATCTTGATTATATACTAGTGATACTAGTCTATCTTTGTTTCTTACTATATTTCCACTTTCATCAACCTTATTTCTAAAAACCTATTTGGTTATAGTGGTCAAAGTATCATTATGTCTCTCTATAAGTTTCCAAATGTAATTTCTTATAAACTTATTATGTTCTTCTTAAATTACAATTACTCAAAATCCATCATTGATAGAATCATTCATAATTTTATGTTCAAGCTATGAAAGAAAAGCTATATGTTCATCTTGGTTTATCATAGAATCTCTAGTTTGTTTCCTTCGATTTAAATAACATACTAAATAATCTAAAGATATTTCTTGAGAGTTCTAATACCTCTTGAAATAGTTGAACTAGACTCTTCATGAATATCTATTAGTTCAGAATCAACAGGTGCAGATTCATGAAGATTCCCAGAACTTGTTACTTGTATAGGGGATTCACTATCATTATCATTAAGGTCAAGAACTGACATATCTTACTCAAGATATTGAAGAGAGGTTTTAATTTCATGTGGATCAGCCTCATAAAATTTGGAATGAACTGACTCTTCCACACATTTGGTTTTATTATTGAATGCTCTATAGGAATTACTCGAGATTGAGTAACCTAGTAAAATTCCATAATATCTTTTGGAGGAAAACTTTTCAAGATTGTCCTTGGTGTTAAGGAAAAAGACTTTTCAACCAAAAACTCTAAAGTAGTTAACCTTAGGCATCCTATTGTTCCAATGTTAATAATGGGTTTTCTTAAGAACATGTCTAGTAAAGACTCTATTAATGGTATAGCAAGCTATATTTAAAACGTCAACCCAAAAATAAATAGGTAGATTATTCTCATTAAGCATAGTTCGGGAAATCCCTTGTAGGGCCATATTTCTTCTTCCCATGACTCCAATTTTTTGAGGTTTTCTAGGAGAAATGAAACTGTTACAATATCCATTGTGTGAGCAATGTTATTATAACTGATGATTTTCAAACTCACGGCCATGATCACTTCTTAAGGTATTAATTCACAGTCCACTATTATTTTCCACAGACATGGAGTATTTGATAAAATAAAAACAAGATTCACTTTTTCATGCCAGAAGGTATACCCATGTGCACCTAGAAAAATCATCTACAAGAACATAAACATAGTGCTTCTTATTTAGGTTTGAAATGATAGATGGTCCAAACAAGTCCATATGAACCAACTCAAGCGGTTGAGAAGTAGAAACTTCTTTCTTTGGTTTGAATGAATCATTATGACTCATTCCCTTTTGACGTGGATTTCACACTTTGTTAAGTGGGAATTTCAGTTTAGGTAAGTCCCTAACTAAACCTTTTCTAGTCAGTTTCCTAAGTAAGTGCAAATTTTAGTGTCCTAATCTTCTGTGCCACAACTAGGAGTCCTTATGAAAAGCATTTAACAAAGAAACATTTATCTTAGATAAAGAATCTGAATCAACAGAATATACATTCTCATCTATGACAGGAGTAAATATGAAATCCTTTTTGAAACAAAAAAACATTACATGCATCATTTTGAAATTTGACATTGAAACCATCATAACACAACTGATAGATGCTAAGTAAATTGTACGTTAATCCATAAACGAAAATTACTTTGGAAATTAATAATGTATTAGGGTTACCAATGTGGACTATGACAATGATATTTCCCTTTCCATTGTCTCCAAAAGTTATGTGTCCACCATCAAATTTGATTAGGATCCTGAAGAAATAATAATCTCCTACCATATGTCATGAACATCCACTATCTAAGTACTATAGTGTCTTACATGAACCCTTTAGGCAACATCCCTGAATAATAGTTTAGTCATTGGGTGACATTGGTACCCATATTTTCATGGTACCTAAGAGTTTTCCAAGTAAAAATTTGGGAACCCATACTTGTCTCAGAGATTTCATATAATAAACACATATTGTTTGAGATATAAAAACTTACTCTGGTCCTTTAGAAAATTGTTTTTCAAGAAATGGTCCAGAACATGAAGTAGCTATTAATTTCCAACATTTTGGAATTAATTTAGTTTTAATGATCCTTCTCTATCCTGGTTGATATCCTAGACTAGTTGAATATTTTAGGTAAATCTGTTTTCCAAGAAACTGAGTCAAGGTATCTCTACCTGCAGAAAAATTCCCTATTCCTTTTTTTAATTGTTCATTGGATATTTTATGTTTAGTGATTTATTTTAACATATGGGAGAATATTTCTTTTTTAATATCCATTTTCACTTATAATTTGCATTTAAAGCATGTTATGTCTTTAATGATTTATATTTGTCCTTAAACTCATTAAAGTTATCTTCACGCATTTCACAATATTCAAATTGTTCATCCTTAGTCATATCTTCATCATTATGTGACACACTATTTTTCCCAGAATAATAAACATTATGTATAAGAGAGTTAAGTGTTACCACATATGTTTCTGTCAAGAAACATAAGTTGGCATGATTGTTCTGTTCACTATCAGAATCCTCAGATCCACTTGAGCTTTCTTCTGAAGCACTCAAGGTATATTTCATAGCCTTTTAATGTCATTTTCCCTTGTCTTCGTATTTCATCTTATATTTCTGCTTGGGATAGTCTGCCTTCACACGACCTTTTCTTTTTGACACATAGAATATTATCTCATTTGTGTTGTCATTCCGTTTTCTATATTTCATCCATTGTCCATTACTATCATACTTTCCCTTTTAGTTTGAATTCCTGAAGTATTTCTTCATTAGATAGAACCTTTTCAATCTCCTTGAAAGATGAGCCATATCCTTATCACTGTCAGATTCCGAGTCTTCACTTGTGGAATTATCTATAGGATCTTGTTCTTTTTCCTTGTCTTTGCACATTGAGGCAGTAGTCTTGAATATTACTGATTTCTTCCTTGGTTCTTCTTCTACTTCTGGATTCACCATATGATCTTCTTAATAAATCATAATTTTTCCAATTAGTTCCTTTACTGGGAGAATTCTTATGTCAGAAGGTTCTTGAATAGAAACAGAAGTTCCCCATCTTCTGTTAGGTAGGCAATGAAGCTGTCTCATGATTTCTTCCTTGATGTCCACTGGTTTTCCAAGAAGACTCATTGTGTCCACTATTTAATTGAACATGAGATACATTTCATAGATAGGTTCATCAGGATGAATTTTAAAATTATCATATTTAATAATTTATGTATTCAGTCTCAATTCATTAACATTAGATGTTCCCTCATGAGAAACAGCTAAAGTATCCAAAATTTCATATGCAGTTTTACAAGAAGATATTGTATTGAATTCATCATCACCTAGAGAACAATATAAGGAATTCATTTCTTTACAGTTATTATTATATCTTGCTTTAGTTAAATGAGACTATGTGTCCATAGAAGTATAAGGCTATACATGTTGTTCTTCAATTGTATGCCATATTTCAGGTCACATGCTGTCTAGAAACAATTTCATATTTTATTTCCACTGAGTATAATAATTATCATTAAAGAAAGGTGGCATGTAAGTAGTATCACCCTCAACTCTAGTTTCTATAGTTACATAGAATTTAAAGAACTGAAGATTTAGATATGACAGAAATTTTAATATCATTAAGATACAACTAAAATTACTGTTGAAAATAATTTGAAAAGATGAAAATAAATAAGCCTTTGATAGTAAATTTTGGTCGGAGTAGATAACTCAAGAGGGGGGGGGGGTGAATTGAGTATTTATAAAAAAAATTGTTAAAGAGGTTCGTTACAAAATAATGTCCCCCTATAAAATTAAACACAAAATCAGTTGGTTGTGAATTTTTAAATGTTTTTAATGTTCAATTGGATTCTCATAAGAATGATTAGTTCTCAGTTTTAATAACCAATCTATTAACAAAACAGTCGAATAAAACCCACTAATTCAAAACAGATGTAAACTTTTGCTAAACTAACTTTCAATGTTCATTTTATCTTAATGCAAAAATTACATATAAAAAATGAAATATAAGATAATCAACACATCAGATAAAATAAGAGTTTTTGTATCCAGAAGTGACATAGTCCTCTCTACTTGGTGATCTCCTGCCACCAAGCTATTTATATTAATAATTTTTTGATCCACACCCTGGATCAGGGTTCACAACAGCACTCCCGGCTGTCCAGGTCGCACAATACCTCTACCACCATTATTCGTGGGAAATAAAAAATGAACAGATCAAAAGGAATCTCATCCACATTTCTACGTGGGATACAACTGTATGAATTGATTGAGTATGATGATAGTTTGATATCCTCATGTTATCCTAAGGTGACAATGTGTATGATTCCAAAAAATATACACACTGCTCAATTAGTGAAGATAAAACACTATAGTGTTATGAAAGACAACAGAGTTAAGAATTCAATGCGTGTTGTGAAGTAATGATCTAGACTCAATGGATGTTGATAAAATTGTATTTGAGTCTTCTTCTAGATGCTGTCTTTAGAATAGGGTATTGAAGTTGTTGTAATCCAACTTTGACGAGTGAAAAGGTTCATCTATTTAATGTCACTATGTACACTAAGACTTTTTGGAGAATGTTTCTTGTTACAATCTTATTGTAATACCAAGTTATTATTTTATCTCTTTTCATATTCGTACAGTCTATGTCAAAGCATGTCTCAGCCTGTACTCCTCATGTACTTCTACTTCTTCAACATGAAAAATGATGTCCATTTATACTCTAGGATCCTATAGGAATAAAGATCTATGCACGTACATGTACCTCGTACTGTCTATGGATTGTCCCACAGACAGCATTAAATAATGTCAAAAACATTAATTTGTTGAAATACGACCATTAAAAATAAAATTTGAATTAGATAAATGGAAGGAATTATTTATGACTATCGGTGAGTCATATTCTTGTGTGTTTTCTTCAGTGTGTCAAACATCGGTCTGTCGATCATCAGTGTGTCATCTTTGGTGTGTCAAACTTTGGTCAATTGACTTTGGTGCGTCGACCATCGGTCTGTCAACTTCTGTGTGTCCAACTTTGGTTTGTCGAACTTCAGTCTATGGACTTCGATCTGCCGAACATCAATTTATCGACATTAGACGGTCAAACATCGGTATATCGACTTTGGAGTGTCGAACTTCCATATTTCAAATGTCTATATGTCGACATTGGTGTGTCAAACATACCATCAGTGCCCGGGAATCTAGAATGATTGCGAAGTGTCAGTCTTACCAGACTACGTTTTACACACAGGTTTATGTATAAATACATTTGTAAACATATTTATTCATGAATATAAGCTATTGATTTTATTAAATTATATGGTTCTTTATGACATAATTGATTCTCATAGATATATTAATATAGCATTAAAGTGTAGAATTTGGATATTGAAACTATTAGTCATTATGAAAACTACATTATCATAGAGGGTCCAACAAGAGGATTTCAGGATATTACAGAAACAATGAGAAATATGAATGAAATTTTTCAAGACCATCAATGTAATAGTGCCCCTTTTTCTATGATGTTAGATAGTAAAAAGTTTGTGGTTGACATGTTGACCTCACATGAACCAAGTATTAGAACTCTAATGATTCAATTCACAGTAATGTTTACTCTGTTTACGGATAAGGAAGATATTCTCCACGAGTTTTCAAAGTAAATACGAGAGAATATATTCATATGACTCCAGAGAATAGAGATATTATTATCAAACTGGGATATGGCATGATGAGAAGGCTAAGGGAGCAGTGGACAGAAATCAAGGTCATAGTTTAGAGGAGATAGAACCTATCTCAAACACTTACAACACCTCACTACCTATGTTCATCATGATGGTCACTGGTATATATTTTCAATGAAAATTTGTTTCATTTTATATTTGTGTGTTTCTATTAGTTTTACGATCTTTATTAATGTATTTCGGTAATCTAGATTCACTTATTAACAAACAGTTAATAATAGAATTTTTTAAGTTCAGGTCTACATTAAAATGTGTTCTATTCCATATTCTATCATTATTTTTTATATCCCAAAAAGGGGGAGAAATTTGGATAAACATATCATTTTATTTTAACTATTTCACATTTAACTTTAATTGTTCTAAATAATTATTTTAAATTTATTAGAGAAATTTTTTTGAGCCATTTTATTGGGGGAGAGATTTGGATAAACATTTTTTCTATTTTAATTTTTTTATTTCTCACATTAGAAAAGGGGGGGGGGATTTTTTTTGGATTATGGATTACACAATATTTATATATTTTTTTGAAATAATCTTGTTAATATTAAATATTGTTTTATCTAAGAAAAATTATATACTATATGTAATTAATTTTGGAATTTAATTTAATTTATTATTTTATGGGTTTTGTGATCCTCAGAAAGTGGGTGATTGTTGAGAATAATACACTATCTATTTATGATGATTTTGATGCTCAAAAATATCCTTAATTGTTTTCTAATGATTTTATTTTATGTTCATTTCATGAATTTATTATTCATTATATTTTTATTGCTGGATGAAATATTTTTTTTCTTGAACAATTAGAATTAATTGCAAAAGTATTCACATTAGCGTGTTCTGGAAACACTGTTCATGCTCTATATATTTGGGAATTGCATAATCGTGTTCTGGAAACACTATTGTAACACCCCGAGATTTTATGAAAAAAATATTATTTTTAATGTCTTGTGTTGTACGCTACACCAAAAGAAGCTTGCACAACACACATCCTTGACTTGCCTTGCATTACACGCAATCGCAACCTTCCTCGATAGCGTGTGTAGTACGTAATACTGAGTTTCACGAAACAATGATATGCTATTAAAATATTATTAAAACTAGCCGTTATGAATAATAATAACCACTTTTTAAATTTTAGAAATTTTAGCTCTCAAAATGGACTTCATTATTGGATTCGGAGTATCGAATTTAGCCTAAGGTGAAATTTTGGTACTTTTCGGATAACTTTCATATTCTGATGAATAGTGAAAATTACTAAATTATAATTAAAAACAACTTTTTTAATCGAAATAATTAATAGTGATAAATAATTAATTTGAGTGGTTTTAAAGTATATTTATAATATATTTTTACAATTTAATACAATGTTGGTCATTGGATGTAATTTCACATTTAAACCAGACATAATCAAGTGTCAATCTTTTGATAGATTTTGTTTCTTAAAAACACGCTATTTGTTTTAACAGCGGGATTTAATTATAAAATTAATTAATGCAATTTCTATGTTATGAATTTGGTAAAATAGACTTCATTTTTGAATTTGGAATATGAAATATAGCTTGGGATGAAATTTTGGCATTGTTCTGAAAAACATCAATTTTTGATAAATAGTGAAACTACTAAGTGGTAGGTTAAAAACTGAATTTTGCATAAAACTTAATTTTACCGCTTCTGTGAATGGAATTTCGAAAATCCGAGAGACACGGTTAATATCAAGGACTAAAATGTGGTTCAATGAGATGAAAATAATTTTTTGGTGAATAGTAACTTTTTACTTTTTTTTACCACGGTTAATAGTAAATAAGGTAACTAAGGGTAAATATGATATTAATATTACCCTAACACATGTCCTAATTCTATTGGACAAGTGTAATTCGACCAAAAACAAACTTAAGAATAAAATATGACCATTTAGGCCCACTTGGATTAGATTAGGACATTTATTATTAATTTATTTAAAGAAAGGTTAAAATAGTTAAAATCAAAGTTTAATAAGTAAAGCATTTTTAATATGGGGTTATACATAAGATAAATTCGATTGTAAATATTCATTAGAAAGATAAAAATATGTCCTACATGATGGTATTTTATTTGTAATTTTTAGACATCAAATATTTTAATTTATTTATGACACAACGATGATGCAGTAATTATCTTATTAATGAAATATTGACATAATTGATGTTATAAACACCAAAATAAATGTAGTTTGAGATCTTTTATGAATTCCACTAATTTTCTAGGTTACTATGATATATTAATGTTGATTTAATCAACTTTGTTCGAACATTTAATTCTGTTATGACTTTCACAAAAATCATATATCAAATAGTGTCAAAATTGACACAAAATAGTTTTTAAATCAAATATTATATTATTAATTGTTATTGTATTCCTAAAAATCTAAGGTTCGGCCAAATGACTTAGATAAGGATATATATACTAATAATATACAATTTGGGGTTCTTTTGGCATGTTATAGTAAGTGTATTAACCATATAGTGAAAGAAAACAAAAAGACATGGTAAAAGTTAAATTATTTAACTTAGAGTTAAATCTAATTGATAAGGTTAAAATAATATCCTAAACTTGTCTAAATTCTATTGGTTGATAGGATTTCGACCCATCCCCACTTTAGCTTCGAAATAAGACCCTTTGGAACCATTATAAACCGATTTTGACTTTAATATAAAATAATATTTTGAGATATTCCTAAGGTGCCCCTCTCCTCCCCTATAAAAGGACACCTCCTCCCCCTCCTCCTCACACCAATTTGAGCACTCAAGCTCGGCCAACCCCTGACAAAATCCCTTCTCCACTTCCCTAGCAACATCCTAGAGGATCTGGTCTTCCTCAAAGACCAATTCTAGTGCCCTAAGAGGAGGTCTCAAAGAGGCACTTCAAAGAAGAGGTAATTACCGTTACCAATTCTTTCATCTTTATTTCTTCTTCCACTTCTTCTTCTTAGGTTGTTTCATTATGAAGTAATAACATCAGTATCACTCATATACTGATATGTTATTATAAGTATGAAACAACCCTATTTCACCATCTATCCATCATACGGAAAAAGAAATCACCGCGCGTGCGTACGTACGGAATACCGTCTCCACGACGCGATGAGATTCATTCTCCATGTTAACCATTTAAGAATGATTATAATGTATATATAAGAAATAATAATGAAATATATGACATTATAAAGCTACTGGATTTATGTATATATATACATTTGTATGTCATCTACTTACTTCCATTTCAAGACAACAAGGAAAGTAAAACAGCGTTCATGCGTACGTACGGACTACCGTCTCCATGAACGGTGTTTTTCATTTTATTTATCTATCTATTATATATATATATACTGAATATATATGATATATAAATCATATTTTATATTCTGGAAGTAAGTATATCATGATATAAGTAATAGTGATGTCAAGAACAACAAGTCAAAACACCTAAGATAAATGAAACGATTTTACCCAAAACGCTTCTTTAACATGGAATTTACAAAAGAACGGGTAATATAATGTCATAAGTGAACCATATATGATATCATAACAATGAATATGATTCTGGAATAAGTCAATAACATGATTTAAATCATTATACAGTAGGTTTGGACACTTACAAAGCAAGTCAGACATAAGGTAAGGGAAATACCACAATCTCATTTTTATCCGAGATTGTTTATTCGTAAGTATTTACTGGGGTGTATTTTATCATCCACATCCATGTTCCTTCAATATGTAATATTGTTTCCATCCACTTACAATAGTTTAAATCCAATTTTACTCTTCGGTGAGTTTTTAGTAAAGAATATGAAAGGAATCTTTTGTCGCTTTTTCATACGAGGTACTTTTTGACTTTTCCGACAAAAGTACGAAGAATGTTTTTTTTAACTTATACGGCACGAACGGATTTATACTGTTTTATAAAGCCTTATTTTCATGAAGCTTCCTCTATAAGATTTCATGACTATTTTCAATAAAATCTCTTTCTTTTAAAATTGCATGATGTTTTGTGAAAAGAAATTGATTTTGAAGAAGAAAGGATATTTTCCTCAAGAATTCAATTCAAGTGATTTATCAAAATTATTTTCCATATAAGATAATAAAGGGTTCTGTTTCTATCCATATTTTTACATTGATTTGACTATGATGTGATGGAATTATGTTTATGAATTCTTTTATCTTATATGAATGGTTTTATGATGTCATGTTGTTTAAGAATCCCATTTTTATTACATGGGTTATGCAATGATGTATGATTTCTGATTTTGTGGCACACATAAGAAAGGATTCATTAAGAGATGGGTGGGACCTATATCTCCCTCCAATGCATTGGGTAAAGATTTTATATCTCATGAGATAGACATGGCTGGAATGGTAGGTTATACCGGTTCAGTGAAACAGGACTGAAACGAGGATTACTCGATTCAGAAAGGGACTTTGTCCACTAAGATAGTCTTGGCAATGAGTCTTGACTAACAAGAAATGATTCTCTATGATTATGTGTGTATGCCACAATGAGTAATGTTTTAAGTTATGATTTCATTTCACTACTATGATTTATCCCATGTTATGAAATTATGCTCTCTTTTGCAGGTTAAGATTTCCAAAAATGTTATGTTCTTATGAAAATTATGTGATTGATATTTCCTTTGTTTACCCTTACTGAGCATTTGAGCTCACCCTTTTATGTTTTCTTTTCCCCAGGATATAAAGAAATGTTTTAGGTAAAAAAAAAGGAAGATCTTTGTGGGAGATTTTGAAGATCTTTCACCACGATTAGAAGATTTTATTACGAGTTTCCAAAGACACTAAACTATTACGGTCCTTGTGTGTGTGTTTTTGTTATGTACTAAGTATTCCGCAAAAGTAATGTAAAGTCCATGTACGTCAGGATACGGGGCTCTACAGTTGGTATCAGAGGAAAGGTTTAGTCAACCTTTGGAAACTAGGATGCGAAAACGTTAGTGAGATCCCTAGAGATATTTCTAAGGTATGTCTAGGGATGTCCCTAAGGATACGTATACGTATAGGATATAATCCTAGAACTACGATACCGATCTTAGAATTTAACCTAAGATGTTAGATATTAAGGGTACTTCCCCTTTATTATGTTGTTTTCCCTAGCAAGATTTTTGCCTCTCACACTATTCTTTTGGGGTTTTAGACGATGGCTGGAACCCGAAGGAACCGTGTTGATCAATGCAATGGACAATGCAATGACTGTCCCCCTGAGCAACCAAACGATATGGGAGCTGGAATGCAAAATTTTGTATCCATGCTCACACAACTTTCTCAAGCTATGAATCATGCAGGACTTCCAAACGAGCAATGGAAGGAGCAACATTCTGTTGAATCCTTCATGAGGCAGCGTCCGCCTTCTTTCAGTGGGTCTACTGATCCATTAGTTGCTGAACAATGGATTAGTACTACTGAAAAGATATTTTCAGTTCATCAATGTTCTGAACATGATAAAGTCATCTTAGCAGTATATCGTTTGGAAGGTGAAGCTGATCAATGGTGGAATCTTATCAAGAATACGAGGCAAAGAGATGAAATTGATTCCATGGAATGGGACGAGTTCAAGAACTTGTTTTTCAATAAGTACATCCCTCGTATTCTTCGAACAAAGATGGAGAAGGAGTTTCTTGAACTAAAGCAAAAGGATGATGAATCTGTTGGTATATACGAAGCGAATTTTACAAGACTTGCAAGGTATGCATCTGGCATTATCATCCAACCTGAAAGTAAAGTTGATCGATTTTTCAGTGGCTTAAAACCAAGTCTTCGAAGGGCATTAGCTATAAGAGACTTCAGTAGCTATTAAGAAATTGTGCGTTGTGCTATCAAGGTAGAAATGGACGTTGGTGTTACATATCCATCTCATGGTTTTGACAAGAAACGAAAGATGGAGTTCAAGGAGAAATCTCAGAATAATGGTGAAAAGAAGATGAATGTTTCCTTATGCACAAAGTGTGGAAAGAAGCATGGTGGAGATTGTCTTAAAGGGACTAGAAAATGTTTTAAGTGTGGAAAAGAAGGTCATCGAGCAGCAGAGTGTCGAAGTAATGGAAAAAGGGTTTCTAATGACGTGAATAAAGAAAACACTGCAGAGAACGCACCACCAACACTTCAATGCTTCAAGTGCAAGGAAATGAGGCATTATGCTAATAAATGCCCTAATCCAAGGGTTAGTGATGATCGACATGAGCAACCGCTTAAGGCAAAGGACAAAGGGAAGTCACATGCGATCACCATTGGCGATGTTGAATATGATAACGATGTGGTGGAATGATTAAGTGTTTATGTAATGAGATTCCAAAATAATGTTGTATATAGTATTGTGGAATATTGGAATATTTATGTTTTGGTCTATTGTGGTTTTCAATAATGGTACCGGTAACCATGAAAAGTGATTGAGACATTTTTGGTAAACAGATGATATGAGCATAATGAAGGGATAAGAAGACAATGCGATGTTTGATTGTATTCATGAGCTCATGATTGATATAAGGACTAAGTGATATCATGGTTTGAGTATATAGAATTTTGAGGATTTTGGTATGTGAAAAGTGTTAAACTTTTAACTGCATTCAAGTTTTCACTATGGTTCAATGGGTATTCAAGAGAATACATTATTAAGGACTTTGAGTGTTTGGAATGTGACCAACAAAACATATCTTATGATATATGGGGATCAACGATGGTGTTAAATCTATGGTAATCGTTTTCACTATGTTATGAGAGTGGACTGCAGTATTATGGATAAGCCTAAAGATTGGAATGGATTATGTTGGACATAAGTTAGTATTGTTTATGGATAGAAGTTTTTTTCGATATTATTGATGGGATGTTATAGTATTATAGTTTTAAAAAAAGGACAACCTGCAGGACGGACGACAGCCCATCGCTTCGGACAAGGCTGTAGGAATCGAACCCACAACCGAAGTGCGAGTGGCCTTTATCGCCTACCACTAGCCTACAGGAAGTCCCTGTTTAGTAGAAACTAGTTTTATTTTATTAAGCGGTATGATATATGAAGTATAAGTCCATTTTAGGAACCATATATGATTAATCTAACTATAGAATGACTTATGTATATTTAATAACTTTTGTTAACCTTTTGTTTGAGACAGATGGAATGAACAGTCATTCTATCACATGATCTGCTAACACTTCACGAATAACAAATTCAACTTCATTTATTTAAGAGATGAAGTGGAAATTGTTCAAGGCACGAACAACAGTGAGATTGTACCAAAATAAAGTAAGTATTTATTCAAATTTTCAACTTTAGGGAAATGATCTTGAAAACCAAAAATGTTGTCCTAGTGATCTTATACCTGATAAATCAGATGGTACCTTATATCATCACAAATCTATGGATTTGTGAATACTGGCTTTTCCATAGCCATGTTCTCTACCACACTCCATCAGAACATGATGGTTAGATTTCTCTTTCATATCCATATTTTCACCTATGTGGAAACCCAATGATTAGTTTATTTGGGTAATCGTTACATTTCATACTTTAGTTTTTAAAGCCAAGTTATGGTATTCCTTTTTACGATGTGGGTTTCTATTAAAGAAACTTTCGAATAGTAAACCATTTATAACCCCGACGAATTTCGAGGGCGAAATTCATTTTAAGGGGGGTAGAATGTAACACCCCGAGATTTTATGAAAAAAATATTATTTTTAATGTCTTGTGTTGTACGCTACACCAAAAGAAGCTTGCACAACACACATCCTTGACTTGCCTTGCATTACACGCAATCGCAACCTTCCTCGATAGCGTGTGTAGTACGTAATACTGAGTTTCACGAAACAATGATATGCTATTAAAATATTATTAAAACTAGCCGTTATGAATAATAATAACCACTTTTTAAATTTTAGAAATTTTAGCTCTCAAAATGGACTTCATTATTGGATTCGGAGTATCGAATTTAGCCTAAGGTGAAATTTTGGTACTTTTCGGATAACTTTCATATTCTGATGAATAGTGAAAATTACTAAATTATAATTAAAAACAACTTTTTTAATCGAAATAATTAATAGTGATAAATAATTAATTTGAGTGGTTTTAAAGTATATTTAGAATATATTTTTACAATTTAATACAATGTTGGTCATTGGATGTAATTTCACATTTAAACCAGACATAATCAAGTGTCAATCTTTTGATAGATTTTGTTTCTTAAAAACACGCTATTTGTTTTAACAGCGGGATTTAATTATAAAATTAATTAATGCAATTTCTATGTTATGAATTTGGTAAAATAGACTTCATTTTTGAATTTGGAATATGAAATATAGATTGGGATGAAATTTTGGCATTGTTCTGAAAAACATCAATTTTTGATGAATAGTGAAACTACTAAGTGGTAGGTTAAAAACTGAATTTTGCATAAAACTTAATTTTACCGCTTCTGTGAATGGAATTTCGAAAATCCGAGAGACACGGTTAATATCAAGGACTAAAATGTGGTTCAATGAGATGAAAATAATTTTTTGGTGAATAGTAACTTTTTACTTTTTTTTACCACGGTTAATAGTAAATAAGGTAACTAAGGGTAAATATGATATTAATATTACCCTAACACATGTCCTAATTCTATTGGACAAGTGTAATTCGACCAAAAACAAACTTAAGAATAAAATATGACCATTTAGGCCCACTTGGATTAGATTAGGACATTTATTATTAATTTATTTAAAGAAAGGTTAAAATAGTTAAAATCAAAGTTTAATAAGTAAAGCATTTTTAATATGGGGTTATACATAAGATAAATTCGATTGTAAATATTCATTAGAAAGATAAAAATAAGTCCTACATTATGGTATTTTATTTGTAATTTTTAGACATCAAATAATTTAATTTATTTATGACACAACGATGATGCAGTAATTATCTTGTTAATGAAATATTGACATAATTGATGTTATAAACACCAAAATAAATGTAGTTTGAGATCTTTTATGAATTCCACTAATTTTCTAGGTTACTATGATATATTAATGTTGATTTAATCAACTTTGTTCGAACATTTAATTCTGTTATGACTTTCACAAAAATCATATATCAAATAGTGTCAAAATTGACACAAAATAGTTTTTAAATCAAATATTATATTATTAATTGTTATTGTATTCCTAAAAATCTAAGGTTCGGCCAAATGACTTAGATAAGGATATATATACTAATAATAAACAATTTGGGGTTCTTTTGGCATGTTATAGTAAGTGTATTAACCATATAGTGAAAGAAAACAAAAAGACATGGTAAAAGTTAAATTATTTAACTTAGAGTTAAATCTAATTGATAAGGTTAAAATAATATCCTAAACTTGTCTAAATTCTATTGGTTGATAGGATTTCGACCCATCCCCACTTTAGCTTCGAAATAAGACCCTTTGGAACCATTATAAACCGATTTTGACTTTAATATAAAATAATATTTTGAGATATTCCTAAGGTGCCCCTCTCCTCCCCTATAAAAGGACACCTCCTCCCCCTCCTCCTCACACCAATTTGAGCACTCAAGCTCGGCCAACCCCTGACAAAATCCCTTCTCCACTTCCCTAGCAACATCCTAGAGGTTCTGGTCTTCCTCAAAGACCAATTCTAGTGCCCTAAGAGGAGGTCTCAAAGAGGCACTTCAAAGAAGAGGTAATTACCGTTACCAATTCTTTCATCTTTATTTCTTCTTCCACTTCTTCTTCTTAGGTTGTTTCATTATGAAGTAATAACATCAGTATCACTCATATACTGATATGTTATTATAAGTATGAAACAACCCTATTTCACCATCTATCCATCCTACGGAAAAAGAAATCACCGCGCGTGCGTACGTACGGAATACCGTCTCCACGACACGATGAGATTCATTCTCCATGTTAACCATTTAAGAATGATTATAATGTATATATGAGAAATAATAATGAAATATATGACATTATAAAGCTACTGGATTTATGTATATATATACATTTGTATGTCATCTACTTACTTCCATTTCAAGACAACAAGGAAAGTAAAACAGCGTTCATGCGTACGTACGGACTACCGTCTCCATGAACGGTGTTTTTCATTTTATTTATCTATCTATTATATATATATATATACTGAATATATATGATATATAAATCATATTTTATATTCTGGAAGTAAGTATATCATGATATAAGTAATAGTGATGTCAAGAACAACAAGTCAAAACACCTAAGATAAATGAAACGATTTTACCCAAAACGCTTCTTTAACATGGAATTTACAAAAGAACGGGTAATATAATGTCATAAGTGAACCATATATGATATCATAACAATGAATATGATTATGGAATAAGTCAATAACATGATTTAAATCATTATACAGTAGGTTTGGACACTTACAAAGCAAGTCAGACATAAGGTAAGGGAAATACCACAATCTCATTTTTATCCGAGATTGTTTATTCGTAAGTATTTACTGGGGTGTATTTTATCATCCACATCCATGTTCCTTCAATATGTAATATTGTTTCCATCCACTTACAATAGTTTAAATCCAATTTTACTCTTCGGTGAGTTTTTAGTAAAGAATATGAAAGGAATCTTTTGTCGCTTTTTCATACGAGGTACTTTTTGACTTTTCCGACAAAAGTACGAAGAATGTTTTTTTTAACTTATACGGCACGAACGGATTTATACTGTTTTATAAAGCCTTATTTTCATGAAGCTTCCTCTATAAGATTTCATGACTATTTTCAATAAAATCTCTTTCTTTTAAAATTGCATGATGTTTTGTGAAAAGAAATTGATTTTGAAGAAGAAAGGATATTTTCCTCAAGAATTCAATTCAAGTGATTTATCAAAATTATTTTCCATATAAGATAATAAAGGGTTCTGTTTCTATCCATATTTTTACATTGATTTGACTATGTTGTGATGGAATTATGTTTATGAATTCCTTTATCTTATATGAATGGTTTTATGATGTCATGTTGTTTAAGAATCCCATTTTTATTACATGGGTTATGCAATGATGTATGATTTCTGATTTTGTGGCACACATAAGAAAGGATTCATTAAGAGATGGGTGGGAGCTATATCTCCCTCCAATGCATTGGGTAAAGATTTTATATCTCATGAGATAGACATGGCTGGAATGGTAGGTTATACCGGTTCAGTGAAACAGGACTGAAACGAGGATTACTCGATTCAGAAAGGGACTTTGTCCACTAAGATAGTCTTGGAAATGAGTCTTGACTAACAAGAAATGATTCTCTATGATTATGTGTGTATGACACAATGAGTAATGTTTTAAGTTATGATTTCATTTCACTACTATGATTTATCCCATGTTATGAAATTATGCTCTCTTTTGCAGGTTAAGATTTCCAAAAATGTTATGTTCTTATGAAAATTATGTGATTGATATTTCCTTTGTTTACCCTTACTGAGCATTTGAGCTCACCCTTTTATGTTTTCTTTTCCCCAGGATATAAAGAAATGTTTTAGGTAAAAAAAAAGGAAGATCTTTGTGGGAGATTTTGAAGATCTTTCACCACGATTAGAAGATTTTATTCCGAGTTTCCAAAGACACTAAACTATTACGGTCCTTGTGTGTGTGTTTTTGTTATGTACTAAGTATTCCGCAAAAGTAATGTAAAGTCCATGTACGTCAGGATATGGGTCTCTACAACTATTCATACACTATGTGGAGAAGCATAACATATGGATGGAATGCAGTGTACACATTATGAGATATCAGAAAAGTATGATTGAAAAACCATATGTTATCCAAAAATTATGTAAGAAGAACCCTACATTAGGTAGGAAGCCTACGTTTGGGATATTGGAAAAGTATAGATGAAGAACTGTACATATGTTCTAAATGTTATGTTTGTTTCTAAAATGTATGGTTCATCAATCATACTTTTTTGAACAACCTTATGTTTCATAAAAAATTATGGATCATGTATCTTTTGTTTGTAATCTTATAAAAGTATGGATCCTTTATCATACGTTTGAATGTTGGAAAGAAAAGTATGGATGGTCAACCCTACAATTTTTATCAACCATACATTAACATTTAACCTTATTTTTTAAGGATACATTATCAACCTTACGTTTGTGATCTATCATACATTCAAATGATGCATGATATAAAGTTCAACTTTACATTTGGCGTCAGATATTTATAGATGATATTATTCTGAAATGGTCTAAAGGAGAATTATTAGGCGGATTTCAAGACAGATTAAAAGATTATGTTAAAGTGCATCCTTGACTGATTCAAAACCGTTTGATTAAAAGGATCAATTTAAAATTATTTTTTCATACCAAATTTTCAGGGGAGTTACCACTGCTCGGTTATTTCGAATTTTTGAATATCGCGATTCTAAAGGCGACTTTTGTTGATATAAATTTGAAAAGAGAATGCTCAACATTGTATACCTGTACCCTTTTGTATATAGAGATATAGTTGAGATAATCTAGGCTTATAGATCTTCTATTACAAAGAGTGACAAAACTCTGTTTACTGAATAAGAAGAAACACAACAGAAGATTCACTCATTTGACATTGAAGATCTATTGTGAATATACTACTTTTGAAGGTGTGAATTATTTTACTACATCTGCTGTAACCAGATCGTCATAGAATGAATCCTACATGAATATCATCATTTCTGAAGACTAAAATCCATCAATTGTCTATTGCATTCTATTGCAATCTTGAAGAACAACGGTAAAGTAATTTCAAAGAAAAAATACTTCTTTTTATCTTACGTGACCATCTTCTCGTACTATGTTGTATAGGTGTTGCGATTGAACCATAAGGATATTTTTTTCCATAGATTGTAAAGATGTCGACTTCATGTACTGTGTTGTGGATTGGTCTGTTGATAAGAAAACTAGATAGTGAAAATCACCATGCTCGTGGAGTAGATAATTCGTGGAGGGGACTAGGTAAATTCTCTTCCCCGAACCACTATACATCGTGTGTCCCTGCTATTTTAATTTCCATTGCATTAATATATCTGATTAATGTTAAAGGATGGAACCCGATTTCATGAAGAATTGGTATAAGATAGAATTAAAACCATCTTCTATATATTTGTTATAACCTGATCCAATAGTAATTCCATCTGGTCCCAAAATGAAATTAAAATCACCTAGTATAACCAAAATGTGACAGATATTTTCGGATATGACTTCTAGACTTCTCTAAATAACCCTTAGTATTGTGAACTATTTGAAATCATAAACATAGGTCCCTTAAAGAATAACTTAATCCAAACCATAAGACATAGTAAAAAATTTGATATCAGTACATCATGAATTAATTACGACAGTGTCATGTTTATGAACCCACAAGGATTCCATAGAAACATCAAATTGGTTATTATCAATGATGAATTATCCTAAGGATCTCTACATGAAAACCTTCCAATTGTCAAAAATCATTATTGGTCTTGCTAAAACAAAAACAAGGGGATTTTTAGGTATTAATAAAGTTCCAATGAGGTTTTACCATGGGAGAATTCCCAATCCCTTAGAAGATTTAGAGTACTACCATCATTGATTAAGAAACCTGATCACAGTCGTAAGACCTTCATAAATTTTTATATTGTATTAATTATGAATAGATTGTTCATTATGCCTTTCAAATTTCACTGTTAATTCATAAATATGTGAAATACCACTCAAGAGTTTTCCATTTGAGGTGATTATTCATCAACTTCATCCAATGAATCAATAATCATTGAAGTAAACATGTTGGATTATTCAACTGGAATCATTCTAAATCATTTAAATTGATTCATCCTCGGATTTTTGTCTGATAGAAACATTGATAATGGATTACCATTGCGATGAAACAATAAAAAAGACCCCATATCACATGCCAGTAAAAAATTAATGAATTACCAACCAGTTCCACACCACATGTTTTCATACTAGGTAGAGAGACAAGATCCTTCTCAAGTGAAGATCCATGTGCATTTTCAAAAGAATGAAATATATAATCTAGAATACCAAGGAGACGAACCTACTAAGATTCTAGAGTAGATGAAGGATATGAAATCATCTCAGGTAGTTGATCAATATCCTTTTCAGTGATAAAATAATCTTGAGAATCATAACCACAAAAAACTAGAAATATATGACGATTAGAATGGGAAATTTTTTTATCAGAATTATTCACCTAATCATTATCATTACAACACACAACCAATATATATTATGAAAAGTTGTTGAGGAAAAAATTCCAACCTGTAACATAATTATAGGGGAGACCAACATTTTTCACCTTATTCAAAACCATAGGGGTGGAAATATTTTCTATTATACTATTCAGATTATCATCCTTAGTTACATCCATATTTAAAGGAACTATAATCATATAATTGGATGTATTAGGATTAGAGGCCTCAGTACTGGATATGGGAACCACATCCTTCCGATTCCTTCTACTATAGGTATAATTATCATAGAACTTTAAATCTCAAAATTTAGAAAATTTATTCCTATTTCATTCATACACAAAGTGTCCAAAATTTGACAATTCACAAACAATTTTGTTTTACTCTAATAAAATTTTTCCAGATTGATACTATAATCCCTTGTTGATAAAACAACCTCTCTAACTATAGTTGTAGATGTATTATCCTCAATAATAATCCTTGTATAATTACTGAAACATGGATTATCTGTATGTCTATATAATCATATAGTATTTAAAATAGAATAAGTGATGACCCAAAGTATTCATTGGTGCTGATAAATCCAATTCAGTATACTATCATAGATCCAAACCTTATAAAGAATATTATTTACATTTTTAGGATCAATGTTTTTATCCCATTTATGAATCTACACAATTCTAGGTTTCAATGAGACAAAACAAAAACTCTATTCTCACCATTTTCAATAAACTTAAATAAGTACGTGAACTTAAAAACCATGGCCCATAAAAATCATCCTTTAATCCCCAAATTTCCAAATCTTTACAATTATATTGGCGAGTTCATTAAATTTACATGGAATCACCCCATATTGAATCAGTACAAGTGTAATAATTGAAACATGAAGGGACTAAAATATTCTTCCACAAAATATTGATTAGCAGACACATGCAAAATTCAACCATTATGGATAATCCTTCTTGTAGGAGGTGAGTCAAAATATATGATAGAAATATTCCCCATAACCTTTGTTAAATTTGGAATATTCTCCCAGATGTAGACCCTCATCCATTTAAAGGACCTGATCACTTTTCTTTGATTTTTCACATAGAGAGAAAAAAGATCATTGTGGCCATTAAGATCAGGTCAATATTCAACCAAGCGGTCCTAAATTACCTTCCCATTTATCATATTTCTACACATAATAATCTTGTTTTCCCGATCATGGGTTTCCACTAGTCTCCACACGTTGGTCTGCCATATTTTTGGAGAGTGTGATTATTCTAAAAAAATATTGGATAATTTAAAAAAAATATGATATTAAAATGATCTATCACTAAAAACAGAAAATAATAAATAAAATTCAATTATTATAATTGAAAAATAGAAAAAATGAATTTAATTTATATTCAGATCCATATTTTAATGAATATATGTTTAATATTAAGTAGAAAAAACTAAGTAAATGATTCAATATTTATTATTAGGGGATTCCCAAAAATAATTCCTTCTTTTTGGTGTTATATTATACTTGAAATTTTTCTAAGTATATATTTTCCACTATTACCATCCATGTGACATTTCCCAATTGTTCCCCTTTTTATTCAGGGGATATTCACGTTTTTACCTTCTTTAAAAGATAAATAATCGAATTACAATGATTTTTTTAAAAAGATTATATTTTTTAAAACATCTATTTTGATTCCAACTATTCATTTTATTGTTCTTTGAAAATTATATTTTATTCTATAATATGATCTCAACTATTAATTTTGGATCCCCATATGTCATAATTTAAGTTATGATTATGAAACCCTTATGAATCCTATTCCATTCTATGGGTTTATTTTATAATTATAATTTTAATATATTATCTTTCCCCATAGAATGTGTGATTATGGATATTTTATGATTTTATGGGTTGTCCCATATTTATACATCCCTCCAATGTTTGAGTTAATGTATTATATCTCATGAGATGTTATGTGTTATGCCTTACCAAGATTCCTGATTATTTTTATAATTATGATTTTATGATTTATAAAAATATGATGTATATGAAAATGATGATGAATTTGTTCCTAATATTGTGTGTTATTCGATCACAATGTTTTCATGTTCCATTATTATGAATATTCAATATTCCATGGAATTATAAAATGTTTCCATCATTATTTTTATGATGATAATATTTTTAAAATATGATTTTATTTATTTTCCACTCCCTTGAACCATTGAGGCATGTCCCTTATTCTTCTTAGGACATTCCTACCCTTACTAAAATATTATCTCACCCATTTCATTGATTTATATCCTCATGTGATTACATGTACTAAGAATAATTTGAGATATTTCATGAAGATAAAGAAGAAATATTTGAATAATGATTACATTTTATTTTGTAGAAGTGCTATATAAGCCTAATTTTCCATAATAAATAGACAATTTCATCCTAGATTATATTATTATTAAGATCTTTATATAAAAACTTATGTAAAAATCAATAAAGAAACTTTTTGATTGCTATAGTTCATAATAGTGGAAATGAAGATATATAGTTTGAATAATAACCGTAAGGATAAGTCTATGTATTAGTAAACATCCTATAGTTTGGTAATGTACAAATGTATGTGGGTTTCAAGCAATTAAATCCTTATTGGGATACAAAAATTTGATTTTTCTCTAGAAAAAATGTACCTAGGGGTAAAAACACATAAAAGGGATTGTTGGGTATTAAATAAATTATCATCTATTTCATGTTAAAGAGGCAATATTTCACACATGTTTTGACAGTATTGGGGGATATTGTTTAGTCAATCATAAAATCATATAAATTATATATATATATATAAAACATTCTATTAATGTTAGAAAATGATTAATGTACACGGTCCCAAAAGAATCATTTTTTAAAAAGGATAAACAACGGTATCCCCTGAGATATAAATTTAGAATTACTTTATATGTATGGATAAACTATTTATTCATTATTTGTTGGATTATGTTTTGATCAAACCATTTATATGTTATAAAATTGTTGAAACTAGGTGAAATGAGAGCAAAAACCTATAGAAGGGATAATGTATTGATTATCTGAATAAAAATAACAATGAAATATGACATGGAGTTCAAAAATTCAGGAAAATTATTACCCAACTATATCATGCTATGAAAAATATCCTAAACCATGTATAACATCTCCCATTACTAGAGAAGGAGCATCTGGACATCATGTCCTTTTTGTTTCAATGACCACATACATTTAGATGATATTTTGCTCCACATATATTGAACAATGGGTTAACTTACAAGATATGAAATTTTCTACTCAATACTATTATAATAAAGTGAATGTAACCTTGTACCCCTATAATTTATAAGTAGAGGATGATCAATGGTGTTCATTGATGAAGAATTCAATGATTAAGGATGAAATGGATGAAATTAAAAGGGATGAATTTAAGAAGTAATTTCATAACAAGTATTTACCTAAAACTATTTAAACAAATATGGATTGAGAATTCATATTTCTTAATAAAAAGGAAGTTGAATCTGAAAAATGTTTTGAGGAAACATTCCAAAGGCCTGTAGATATATCTCTATTTTTTAAAAAAACCAAGGAATGTAAATATGAATTTATTTTATGGATTAAAAAATGTTATAACATGTCTAGTTATCAATGAAATTGGAAGTTACAAAATAGTAGTTCATTGTGTTATTAATTTATATATGGGGTTTCGAAAATTGTATCAGGGGATTGGGGATAAAAATAGAATAATGTAATTTAAAACTAGTGGATAAAATAAAAAAGGATGAAAGAAGATCAAATTATCCATATATCAAAAACGTGCAAGGATAAATCATGGGATTTTCCTCAAAGGGACAAGGAAACACGTCTTGTTCTGGATATAAGGAAACCATGATCAAGAATGCAAACAAGACAAGATGTAGTTGACCAATGTGATAGAGTAAAGAAAGGGACCTACTAATGCATCTCTCATGGTACCATGATTCAACTATAAGGAGAAAGGTAACTATGTAAACTAGTGAACTAAACCATGGGTCATTAATGGTTATCCACATTAGTAATAATCATAGTTGATGTGAGCTTGTAATGATTATTCCATCACCATAAATGATTAGGAACATGAAAATGAATTCATAAAATGTAATCATTTTATTTACAAATGAATAGATGCTTTTTATTTTATTGTGGTCCAACCAATTATTTTATTTCTTATTTGTTTTCAACAACTATATAATTACAATCTAAAATACTAAAGTAGAGATATACTTAAATAAACTAGGTGGTGTTACAGATGAAACCAGTTTTTTGGAGTCTATTATTATTATTATATTTGGGAAGATTATTTTTTAAAATCTAATAATCATTAAATTGGTTGAATTTATGCTACACTTGAAATGGATTGGATATAATTTATATAGATCACATAAAATTAAAAAAATTAATTAAATTTTTATATTTAAACAATAAAATGATTCTATAAAAATATAATTATATAAAGAATCACTTTTAGAAAATTATTTGATAAGTGGGTATTGATACCCAATGAAGAAGCATATATTCCACAAATAGTTTCACTAATAGGAAACACCAAAATTGAGGGAAATCCCATTTTAAGGGAATATAATGATGTATTTATTTAAGAGTTACTCGACCGTACCCTAGATTGTGAGGTTTATTTTCCAATAGATCTTGTACATGGAGCCACTCCTGTCTCCAAATTCACATATAGGATGTCCTCAATCGAATTCGAGATGGAATATGAGTAGATGAAAGGGAATTTGGGAAAATTAGTTATACTCAGTAGTCCATCACCATGGGTGTGCACTATTTCTCTATGATAATAAAAAGGATGGGTCAATACAACTGTGTATCAATTACCATGAGTTCAACAAGATAACTATAAAGAATAATTATCCCTTCTACGGATTGGTGAATAGTTTGATCAGCTATATGGAGCACAATACTTCTCAAATTTGGATCTCTATTATGGATATAATTAATTGAATATGATGATGGAAGATATTTATTAGAATAACATTTATTATTGATATAGCCAATATGAGTTCATTGTGATTTCCTTAGAATATACCGTTCCAATGAATCTTCATGGACTTGATGAATATCTCAACACACCCAAATCTGGAACTCTCTCACATGACCATGCTGTTTTTTAGAAGACCATCGGTAAGAATCCCCATATTACAAAGGATTTTGACAAGCATTGGGGGTTTGATCAATATAGGTAGACAATACCCCATGCATGGGGTTACATAGTAGTGGAAATGGATAATTTAAATAGCATAATCAGATTAATAGACAAGTAGTAAAATATCTCCTTCCAATGAGAAATAAATGGAAGAACCAATAATCCTTTTTCAATGAATCATGTAATGACATTTTGATATGTATATAAATATCAAACTAAAAACAAAACAACAAGAGATTCAGGAGACAAAAAGAAATACCAAAAAATCTTGTCTCAAACCACATGTTCGTCCCATATCCATACTCCAACCCAACCTACAAGAAATAAAATCTACAACATGATCCCCTACACAAATCAAAAAATGCATCAATGAAATATAGTCAGGTACCAAACAACAAAATGAATATGGAGTTTGTAATGGTCAGTAGGTCGACATAATCTTGTCTAAAAATTCCATGGGTGACAATAAGATTATAAAAAAAATATATATGTTAATTAAAAAAAATTACGATATAACAATCAACCTGCTATAGTAAAATGCTAAAATGTCTCTGAGCATGTATAAAATTCATAACATCCATAACCATATATCCATGGAAAAATAACACAATTGAGGGCTAAGCCTACTGTATAATAATTTTAGAATGTGTCACTAGGCACAATCGATTATATATACATTTTATCATGTGTTATAGAACAACTAGATATATTATAATTTTAGCACATATCTGGGAAGAGCCCAATATATGATAAATTTGACATGTATCACAATTCATAGACTGCTATATAAGAATTTAAAAATGTTTTAGGGCATTTACTGATATATAATAATTTCAGCATGATAAAAAATTTAGTCATAAATGAATGGATATCACAATACCACATTATAAGAAATTTCTTTAATTATATGAATTACCATTTACCCTAAAATAAAACATTAATTTATATAAAAATTTATCAACATCCATCTCAATATAAAAAGTCATAAAAATCGATTCTATATCAATGAATCACATAATGAATCAGGTATTATTAAACACAGATTATGCCATTATCCATTTGAATTTTAATCAAGGTTTTTATCACCCAACATGTTTCCCCAAAAATTGGTAACATCATCAATTGAATTGAAAGGGGTCATTTTTTCAAATCTATTGTTCACCAATTATCAGTGAAAATATTAATTATAGATTATACTAAGATAGTATAATAAAAATATTTCATATACATGAAATTAAAAAGTCTGTATGGGTATGTTTAGAATCCCTACCTATAACTGATGATTAGAATAACACTACAAAAGGGTAACACCAATGATATATATTGTGGAGAATATCCCATGAAAAACCCAAAAAATCCTACATCAAAAAGACATCAAAAAGTGGTCATTCCACCAACCTAATGATGAACTGTGGATGTGGAGGATACACAGTTGAAAAATACATTCCAAAGATCAATACTCCAAACATGATGTCTAAAATTGTGGAAATGCATCCAAAATCATTATGAAATTTTCTTAGGATAATAGGAGGACGTTATTCTAATAGAATGTGTAATACCATCTGATTTTACCTAGATGAAAATTTCAAGGGAATATTAATTTTGGCATATACTGTGCTGGCCTATATTAAAACCATGATTTGGAATGAAATTACTAGAGTTTGAACCATTAACCGTGATGTTTTTGGACATAGGTGAATTCTCAATATTATTACATGGAGTCTCAAGGTGTTTTGGGAGAGGCTTACCAAAAAATAAATATTTAAATTCTCTTTATAGGGATCAGTGTTTTTCTAAAACCTTGTGCCCCCCAATAGGATACAATGTAGCCTTATACAGGTGGGAAGACGTGTTGGTCATGAGCTGTGAACAGTTTCCCAAACTGTGTTCCTATCCCATATGTTTAATGGAAAGATGCAGTACCAATACACCATTAACTACATGTTTAGAGCATTGTTTCCAAACCATATGGCCATCCCATGTCGGGTTCCCTATTTGTCCAATTGAGGGTGCACGATTGCCTCAAGGTTTTCTAATCCTTACCTCCCAAACCTTTCATAGTGATCTATTTTAAATATATATTTAATTAATTAAATTTATCATTAAATAAAAATAAAAAATATATACCCCTCACATTACCAGTATTGTGTAATTCCCCCTCCCTGAGTTGTCCTTGGTCGAGCATGACATAACCACTCCATCTCCTACTAGTTCGTTATTCAGTCCAGAATTCATGGGGTTTGATTTCTGAATGATTGAGTTAAGAAATTATCTCATATTCTCCTTCATTGGTTTCCATTTTTTCTTCTCATTGTTGTCCAGATTATACTCAGCCAAACCCTAAGGTTAGGGATAACTATTTTTTTTCATTTTTTTCATCCAGTTTAAGGTTATGCAGTGGGCCTCTCAAGACTCTTGCATGATTTTTTCTAATGTTTGACCTGAAAGGAGATGTTTTTTGGGCCTTTTCAGTATGATACTAACCACTGAGGTAAAGGTTTTCATAAACAACATTGGTTTTTCCAGATTATTTTTTTTCATTTGGTGATTTAGGGTTCCCATTAATTATTTATAGAGCATTTTAGGATTCTTTTAATTCTTTAACTCATATATATATTTATGTGTGAATATACATATATAGCATTAGAGAATATATTAACTCATGGAATGTGGAATATGATCATTGGATTATGGGACATATATATATATATATATATGAATGTATGTGTCATCATGTGCAGAGTGATCATTTCGGATGGTGCGGTCATGGTCCAGTAGTGTTCATCTTGGATCCACTTTAAGGTTGGATCCCATTCCTTTTCCCATAAACATAATAATTCCTTAAAAATTGATTTCCAACATTATTTATGGTTACGTAGAGTTGAGGGAATTTTTAGAATGAATTTTTAAATATATATAGATGAATTATTAATGAAAAATGTCACGATTTTGTAATAAAACCCCTCAAAATAGTTGTGTGTTATCTTATAAACTAAAAAGTAACATTTAGACATTCATGATTCCTTAGATTATTTCAATGGTCTATCTACAAGATTTTATGTCTGGTTTAGATTTTTGACATGCTTGTACACGGCCTTAATTAATGTTAGCAAATGGAAACATTATTTAATAAAATGTTCCATTGACCATTAAAACTTTTAAGTGCATGTTTAACCCACTCTAAACTAAAAGACTACTAAACCAAGATCCCTATATGGGATATGATTATATTATAATTGAATTTTACAATGTATTCAAATGACTATTATATGATACAATCTATGTTACCTTTGAACATCGATTGACTACTTTGAATGTTTTGTTAACCAAATGGAATCTAATGTAATAGTTGAATTACTTGTTCAAGATGGATTATGTATTTTATCTAGGTTAAAGCATTATTTTTAAACGTAACTGAATTGGGTGGATGAACACATCTCTAGTTAATATAATATGCACATATTATGAGAATTTAATGGATTAAAATGTTGACATATATGTAATATAGTTAAACCATGGAATTTTTTATCTTTAATTGAAAATCTCATTATGAATTGAAAAACATTAATGGAATTGAACAAGGGAAATTAATTTCATTAGAGGTTTTCAATATGTATTGTGTTATGAAAATTAATGTGATGTACTATCTATAACCATTCTTATTTAATGAAAAATAATGAACGGTATTTCTTCATGGATTTCATAAAAAACTAATTATTCCATATAAATGGGATAGGAAAGATGGTATGGGTTCAAATATGAATGGATACTCATAATCCACTACATTGGGTGTTAGACATGGTGACCATCACTAGTCATACTCGAGATACAATGGCAGTGGTTCATATGGTCATGGAAACTCATCCATTCTTACATAGGGTGTTGCGAATGGAGAATTATACATGTTATATGTTATGGGAGATGGGATTTTGAGAACCTCATTCCATTTTAGAGTGTTTCCATGGATATCTCATTTGATATCTTGAGTAATGTGTATGTCATCTTCCACTGTATCAAGAAGAGGGGCATGTCATCGTTGATTAGATCTTATCAACTCGTTATACTGGTGTTGGACATCTGCGAGTTATGTCCTTGTCCACACCAAGAAATATTTGTATATATATTGTCATGATAAAAACATATTTTGGAAATGATATGAATTTGATATAGTAATATTGTGTCCCTTAGGGACTTTTTTGGTTGGTTTTTACTTATAAATTTATGTTAATTATTTCTATATACCTGCACACTATTTCATATATATTTCATGTTCTGTATTGGGATTGAAAATGTGGGTGTCAGCCTACTGATATTTATTTCTCACACCCTTCTCGGGATTCCATTGCATTGGGGTACTTGAGTAGACATTCTTGACTGTAGAAAATTGTACCTTGATTGTTTTTGTGTCCTTGTAAATGGGAATAAGGAGAAAAGGACTGATCTAGAGCTCAAGATTCTCATGGAGATCGCCTTTGGCATTTTAAGTTCATTTCTTTTCGTGAGTCCTGTTTTGTTAAAAATTGTAAAACATTACTTTTATTACCTATTATAGGAATGTATTATCATAATGAAAAGCATGAATGTATATTATGAACTAGCATTGGTCACTTTTAAATAATCAATTGTTATCATTATCCCACTTTTCAGTTAACTATTTCTATACAACATCACCTATTGTATACTATTTATAATTTTTAAACTACTATGAATCTCATATTATGAGGGTATAATCTCCCCACCAAATAACATTTATACCCTCACTATTATTTGACTTCCTCTGGTATATATGGAGGTGATCTAGAGGCTGTGAAACCCCCGGTCTGGCTAACGTATTAGTGGTTAGTCGGGAAAGGATGTTACAATGTGATGTTCGATATTTTGTTTCATTGTATTACTTTTTCGGATAGTAGAAAAAATCCTAGGAATTTGTTGTTTAATGGTAAATATCATGGACATTGACAGATTACCTCATGTATGGGGATATAACCAAGTGAATTGGGATGCGATTGTTGTTCTTGCTTTTTTTTTGTTATAGTTTATATGATTTCACCATGAGTGAATGGTGTATTTTCAATTCTTGATTTTTTATTGAATTTTATGGAATGTTTTCCATTGGCCCTGTAGGAAATGGTTGAAGCATTCCATGCATCATTATAGGCACAATGAAATTTTATTCCATGCATATTCCATTAAATGTTGTTGCATTAGAGGCTGCATAATTATTAGGATTGTGTGACTTGCATGTTATTCCATGCTCTTATTTTAATTTCATGCCCGGTTATATTCAAATCTTCTTGTTCTATTTAACATGATTCTATTACTTAAATTAAAAATTCTATGTTATTAGTATGATATTTTATTACTATATATGATGACATGCTTGTTTTTTATGTATAAATGGTTATATGGGCTAAATATAAGGGATGCTATAAAATGGGAGCTAGTTTTCAATTATATGTTGTATGGGAACCTTATAATTGGGAAAAGGTAACCCATTCATTCAAAATCATTTTCAATGGAATCTAAAGATAAATTGTAACGTGAAATTGGATATGATAAATGGGAGCCAATTTCCATGTTGTAAAGTGTATAGGATCTTTATGGACTGGTAGATGGACACCCATATGACTGATGATTTACATATGGACCTACAATGTAATGAAATGGAATAAATGTAATGTAGTATAATTTTAAATATTTAATTAATTTTTTAGATTCTACATACACAAATTGTCCCAATTAGGCTAGTTGGGGCTATGTATCATGTGACATGACATGTTTGGGTGTTTTCAACATGAATAAATAAGAATCATCTACTAGGTTGAATTTTTATGATCCTAGGATGGAATTACGGGTTGCCTCTCAATTTCCTTATCTATTAGAAATTAATTTATATGATAAATTTACTTGATTATGATGATATTTCATTAAATGTTAAATATTTGAAAAGGATGTTTGATAAGTATTTCATATTTTTTCGTTGACCTGATTGATATATAATGTTACTAATTTCTTTTGTTTTAAAATGGGTACATGATAATTGGTTTTAAATCATAAATATTTTAAAGGATAATGTGAAACAATAAAGTGTGGACTTAAAGTTTAACCTTGGTTGGTAAAATTTTTGTTAATCCCTCGTGCAAGGCTACATTATGTTTTTTACATTCCATAGAATATGGTATATGTTTTTTAGGATTCCATCATTTATGTAATAGATTAAATCTCACGCTTTTGATCGTAGTGACATTTTGGTTGGTGTGACCTTTTGTTAGTTTCAAAAAAATTAATCTCATAAGGGGGATCCCATGGTAGGTATCACATTTATAAATTGAATTCTTTATCAAATTTGAGATTTTATTCTCTCTTGGTGTCGTTTGAGTTTCAGAGTCCCTATTAGGACTACTTTATTTCTGAATTACACCCTTGTTTAGAGGTGTGGTCATTTTTACATTGGCCTGGTTATTGGTGTGAGCATCAAGTACTTCTTATTTTCAAAAGGTGGGACATGCTGCTTTCATGTTAAACCTCTTCTCAGGTCTCATGAACTTTTTGTTTCCTCTATGATGGATGACATGATATGTTGTGATCCTCGTTAATAGTGTCTTTTGGTAGTATGACTCCAGATTAAATCTCTTATATTATCATCCAATTCATCAATTCCTAGGGTTGAAAAGCCAATGGGTAGTATTTATGATGTTCTATTTGACCATGTATCATTAGGGTAGTATGTATTGATATACATGGTACCATTCAGAGCTAAATGATATAATAAACATGTAGATTTATGTTAAACCATTTATCATTAACACATTGAGTTTGTTCTTGGGTCATATCTATAGTAGAGCAACCTAAGTATTAAAAAAATCAATCTCATATCATTGCCTAAAAGGAATTCATATATACATGGTGGTTTTAAAAATGATGGTTGATCTGGATTCAGATTGCATTGAATTCAATTACATTGGGATCATGGATCATAGGTTCATCACACATTCGTTTTAGGTTTTTTGAAATAATGTGCTTATGAGGGGCTAGTATGTATCTTTTTTCAATTCATATGACACTCCTAGTATGGATAGAGACCCATCAATTCTATAAAAAATATCTTTAAAAGTAGATTCAGAACAAATAAGGAGTACCATGATGGGAAGTGATTGGTTTTTCTCTAATAACATTGAGGCTTGTTGGTATAAATCATGTTGGTATTTTATTAGTATCATGATGATGATTGGGTTGGATGTGTATGAAACATATGTGGAAGATAATTGTTATTGAAGGACTTTTTGTGGTAATTTTTGTACACTCATATAATGCCTCGGGTGGAAGAAGGGATTATGATCGGTTTGGAATGGTGATACATTGGCCGGTGAAGCCGAATTTATGTCAACGAAAGTGGACCATTGATGGGTTGGACCATTATTATTTCCAATAAATGGTTATTAATTAATGGAGACTATTTCAATCCTATTTGTGAATTCTTATTAGTAATGATAATTTCCCATATCTTGACATCATCCTAGATGCACTATGAAAGAATGTGTTTTACACTACACTAAATTTTCAAATCTGTTGGACTAGATTTGGTTATCATTTTTAGTGTTTCATGCTCTAGCATGGTTGTTATCATGGTATTGTGGTTCTATGTGAAACTTGGGCTTCCATGTTTTAATTCCATAGAATGAATCTTCGACACCAGCAACTTCTTCTAACTTGACTTCTAGGAAGATGCCATTCTAGGCGCTGTCACGATTTTGATGTGGATGTTTTGTCTTGAAGTGATGTTATTCTTGTAGAAAAAAGAGTGTAGACTACCTTGGGATATATATTTAGAATCCAAATGTTTTGATTCTAGGTTACAATAGTTTTCTTGATGGGATTAATGTTAATGGTTATAGGGAGAATATTTTAGTTGTATTGATCAGAGATACACCATCATTTTTGCTGAGGCTTGACAGCTTAAATTGCCAGTTTGTGGTTTGACCGATGAACATAACCAAACTTTTTCTAAGAGTATCATTGAATGTTTCTTTGATAAACACATGTATCCTCGAATAAAGTCATTGAGTTTCAGTATTTAATGTGTCCTCTATCTAATTAGGGCTTCTTCTAGATAGGTTATTAGGCATGGCTTTACTGATTAACTCTAATTTTCAATGAGGTAGTCAGTGATGAAACATTTCTAGCATGTCGTTAGGTAAAGATGAATGCAGTGTGTGTTGGCTAGGGCCTTTCTAGAAAGGATGGATCAAATGAGATAGATGTGTATGATAGGGGATCAACCATTTGGTATGTTAAAAATAAAATGATAAGTGTTTTTGAATGATTAGAGGATAATTTGAAGGACATTTCGAGGGTGGAAATTGTCGTGGAATGGAATTTCCCAAGAGTAATGTAAATGCCTAGGGCGAGGAGAAACATTAGATTGATGCTTGACAAGGATTATGACATGATAATTTCTCAAGTTGAATGTCATCGTGTATGTATCTTTTATATTTTTTGTTTCGAAATCCATCATTGGATCAAGTTTAATGGATTAGGTATCGTAAAATTATGTAAATTCTTGTGTGTTGGGAATTTGAAAAAAAATGAGACCATTTGAATGATCCATTATAATCCAAGTAGTTTGGGTGATGTTTACTCTTATTCTAAATGGTGTCATGGGTATTAGAAGATCTAATGTGGGGATGTCATAATGTATCAGGTTTTGAAACTGAAAAAATTGGAAGGGAATTTGAACTTTTTCATTTAATGATCGTACTACTTTTAAAACCAATATTCATAATTTAATTAAAAGAGTTAAAAAATCCAATGTGATGTTTTTGGACTTGGGTGAAGAGATAATTTGATTCCCAGGTTTCTTGAGGAGTTTCAGGAGTGCCAGAATCCAAAAATATTGTTTTAAATGGGTTGAAAAGGAAACATTGTTTTTCTAAAATTGTGCATCCTCTAGAAGGAAACCAAGAAACCTTATATAGGTGGGAAGAGACATTGTACATGGGCTGCACAAAATTTCACAAACCATACTCCTAGACGTCATGGATAGTTGTAGGATTTAGTACATAAAAACTATTCACCACATGGTTGGTGAACATTTTTAAAACCATGTGACCAGCTCGTGCAGGGTGCTCTAGGTGTCTAATAGAGGGCACATGGTAGGCACATAGTTTTCCCATCCTTATGACCTAAACCATGCATGGTGACCTATTTTAAAAATGTATTTATTTTTATTAAAATTAAAAAAATATAATATTAAACATAAACTTTACCCCTCCCCTTATATGCATCACATGACATCCCATCCTTGGTCACTCATTGTCCACGCCTGAAACACCCCACCCGTCCCCTCCAAGTTCATTAATTTGACTAGATTTTTAGGGTTTTTTTTCAAATCAACGTGGTAATATTTTCACCCCAATTCTATTTCCTTGTATGATTGTTTTTCATCTCCTCATTGATTATATATTACCCATCCAAACCCTAGGGTTTGGGATAACTGGTTTTTTTCGTTGTTTTATTCATTTTTAGGTTATGAAATGGGTCTCTCAAGACTCCTCTATACTTGTTTAGATATTCACTGCTGAACATGATGTGTCTATGGTCATTTTGGTTTTGCACCAACATTCTATGTATGGTTTTTCATCCACTTAAATATTTCTTCCCACTTTATTTTGTGTTCATTGGGATTTTGGGTCCTTAGTAATTATTTGTAGAGCATTTTACTACACCAGGATTACATTTTCTCTTAAACATAGTTGTGTGTGTGTGTAGCTATATATATACAGCTTCCTTGTACACATTCAATCTTATATAGGGGAATATGTAAATTTTATTAAGTGATATATATATATATATATAGTAATGTATGTGTGTGTATGTGTGGAGCGATCATGCAATTGAAAACGTCGTGATCCAAAGGTCTTCAATTTAGTACCTCTTTGAGGTAGGATCCCATTCCATAGAACATAAATTTAATAATTTATTAATTAATTGATTGATCACTTTACTTGTGGTTAATTATATTTGGGTTCATTTTTAAAAAAATGTTTAATCTTTTTAAATGAATTAGTAATGGACAAGTTCATCAATTTTTAATAAAACCGGTCTAATTGAGGTGGGCAATCTTCTATACTAAAAAGTAACGTCAAGACATTTATGCTTGCTTTGAAAATTGATTTGGTATGTCTTCATGTTTTTATATATGGTTTATTTGTGTGGAAGTATTTTACATGGACATAAATCATGTTACAAAATGTATATTTTCTTTATTAAAATGTTTCATTGACCATTTCACCTACAAAGTGCATGTTTTACATACTCCATCATAAATGACTATTAAACCAAGATCCCTCTTTAGGAATGGATTATATTATAAATTGATATTCCCATGTAGTTTAAGGATCCTTTTGTTTTGGATACTCTCTATGTTATCTTTTATCTATGATAGGTTACATTACATGTTCTTTAATTAAAAGGAATTTATTGTAATAGTTGAATTGCATGATTAATATGGTTTGTGTATTTTGTCTTTGTCAAATGGTTAGTTGGAAATGGAACTAAATTTGTTGAAAAAACCACAACAATGGTTAAATTAATAATAACACATTATTATAATTTAATGGATTAAATGGTTCAAATATATGTAAAATAGTTCTACCACGCTTTTTGTTTTGTTTAATTGAAATTCTATTTGTGAATTCCAATTCCTTAATGGGATGGAACTTGTCTAATGAATTACATAAGAGATTCTAACTTTTCAATTATATTATGAAAATTAATGTGATACATTAATGATAATTGGGATTATTTAATGAAAATCATGTTAGATTAATTATTAGGTTTCAGTTAAATATCATTCTCATGACATGCAAGAATGTATTGTATGAACTGAAATTGTCATATTTTATTCAATTGATTATTATTTGTCAGCAAATCTATGATCAATTTATTTATTTGTTCCACTATATTAAAATATTTATATTCTATTGTAACACTATGAAACTCTAATTACGAGTGTATAGCCCCTTCAATGAACCACCTTTACACCCTTGCAGCTAGTTCATAGGCTCAAGCTCACAAGGATTCTCACTTGAGGCCATGTGACACACTAGTCTGAGTACTATCTTAGTGTTCAGTTAGACCAAGGCATTATATAATGACATAAAATCACCCACATGATTTTTTATAAAACTTATCTCCATGATATTATAGGAAATGTAACCCTTTTAGACATTGTGTATTTCATTTTTGATGGATCATGCAAAAAACCCCTTCCATTGTTTAATATTTATCCTGATAAACATTTAAATGGTTTGAAAAGTTTACAAGACATGTACAAATTTCATGCCATATACTAGTTCATCACTTGTATTTAGTGGTATCTATAAATCTTGTAACATACACTCAATTTGTAAATGATCTCTAGATGGATTTTGGTTAGTTTATATATAAAAGACCCAAACCACAACCCAATATTTCTAAAAAATGGAAAACCATCGTAAACACATTTACCATGTTTATATATAGTCTCCATTAATTAAAAAATTATCCATAAATTATATATCATTTTCCCCAAAAATTTCATTACTTGTTCAAAAAAGACCAGGCCACTATGAATCAAATGATAAAATTTAAGAGGTATGCGCCTAGAAAAAGATAGGATCATACAGATAGAGTCTATAGAAACTACCATGAATTTTTCTGGTAGTATTTATTAATGATATTCTAATTTAGCATAAGATAAAGGGGGAATATGAATATTATCTATGGGTTTTTGTATTGACATAAAAAATTTAGATAATGTATAATATGCTCAGAATGTGTGAAAATTGAATGTAAAAAGTCACATTCTTAGGGATTGTGTTCACCAAAGTAGGATTTTTTGTGGAAACATAAAATATAATGGAAATTGGAGAATAAACCAGACCATCATTTTTCATAAAATTCCCTTGTTTTCATTTCATATATGGATACTACCAAGATTTAAAGTGTTGTTTCTCATGATTTTATATCTTGAAAAATATGTTAACACTAAAATTGGTAATTTATTCTTGTATTGAACAGTTTGGGGTAGGCATTATGGTGCTCACGAAGAGGATAATAACTAAACATACACTAACACAACCTTAATGTTGGGATTTTTTATATATATAGTTATTATTGAAGAAATTATTTAGTTGTTTAATACCATATAATGAAAATGTGATTTCTTATTCCTCAATATAGTAAAAGTACCAGTAATAGAACTACTAGAAACATGATCAAGAGATAGAAGCTGTAATATTTACCCCAAATACATAGACACACTATCTATATGGGATGAAATGTGACATATATATAGATCAAAACATTATAAATTTTATATTAACATAAAAATATGTAAAAAAAATCATCAAAGATGGTTATAGTAGATTATGAACTATGATTACTCTATTAACAACCATCCTAGAAATATGAACAGGGTAGTTGATGCACTTAACATAACAATACATGAATATCAATCCATTATATGACTTTAAAAAAGAAGTATATTCATGGATATGTAAATTAGGAATCTTGAAATCATAATAGTATATGGAAAAATACCTCCTAACACCAATTATTTTTTAACCATCAAAATAAAAGAAGATCAGGGAGGTATAAATGGTTGATCTGTAGATTCAAAAAACGTGAAAGTAGTAAAGGAGGAGAAGCTTCATGATTTACACATCAATGAACAAGGTGTTATTCGTTTTGGATTTAGACATTAAGTTCATAAATCAATTGATATATGAAAATATCTTTGGGATAATGAAAATCACTCATATTTCAGCTTCCCACATATAAGTAACAATATGTATCGTGATCTTTAAGAGCACTAATTGTGGGATAACATGGATAAGGATATCAATAAGTACACCTAAATGTTCTTGGTATGTGAATAAGTAAAATCATTATCAAATAAGTCCAAGTGGATTATAAATCCATTTTCCATACCCACATAGAAATTGGAGAATGTCACCATGTGATTTATCACTGGTCTCCCAATGACATCCAAAGGAAGCAATGTGATATTGGTTGTGGTGAATTGACTCACCAAGGCTGAACATGATATCTCTTATTTTTTTTATAAATTTTCATATGATTTTATTTCCATTTTATTTGAATATTTATTTATTAAATATGAGAATTATGATTGATATTAATACATTTTATATTCATATGAAAGTATAAATATTTGGTATAACACAAATGAGAAAAAGTACTTGGCACCATGATGTGAAGCGTCGCAGTGAGACAATGCAAATATAATGAATTTGATATTGGATATTGAATCCAAATAGAACATGACACTAATTTAATGAAGATTTCCATGGTGTTTGATGATCGTATGATGTTTTTTAGGTTTAAATATAAAAAACCATAGTGAAAATGAGGTTCTAGTATTGTAAATTGACATCACACATCATGTAAATATTAGATGATGTGAAGGTCTTCATGTTCTGAATATATTTTAAAGCCATAAAATATTTATACACACACATTAAACATTTTTTAAACATTACATGATGTGTAAAAGTGAGACATAACTAAAAATGTTAATTTACTGTGTATCTTTTGATGGGGAGTTATATCAGATGACCTAGAATTCCATTAAATGTTGTATTTGACCAATGGAATCCAATGAATTACCAAATGTCTTATAAATAGAGGATTATACCTTGGGGTATAGATAAGATTTTTTTGTAGAGGTTTGAACTCCAAGAGGCTGCTACTACTATTTCAACTCGGAGTTCGTTATACATGGCTTCTTCAGTATGCATTTCTATTTTCTATTATTATACAAATGTTTTATGAATTATAGTTTAACACATGTTTTTTTGTATTATATATATTTATTATTATATTATAAAATAGTTATTGAATTATTCGTTGTCCATGATAAACCCGTGACGGTTGTCTATATCCATTACAGATAAAGAATCTATTTAAACTATCTGCGCACGTATATGGAATCATATATATATATATATATGTTGAAAACTTTTATTCCTTAGTATTGTATAGTGATTTAATTAATTATTTAATTCACATTTTGGACATTCAATTAAAAAATACACTAAATTGAAATATTATATTTAGAAATAAATGTATGAAGAATGTGAAGAGAAAACATGAAAAATATGTACGCACCCACTTTAAGAAGAATCTCTATGTCTTATAGATGTAGCATACCATCATCGCGTGATAACCAATGATGATTAAACCAAAATCATTAGAGGTATAAAATATATATATATGAAATTAAAAATCATGGAATTAAACAATAAAAAAATAATTTATAGATAAAGTGGATTCATCAAAGAAGAAGGAGAAGCACATCATTGTTGAACTCTAGGTAGAAACCCTAGTAGCAGCCTAAAGGTGTTTAAACCTGTATGAATTGAGTCGAATAATGTTATAATGTATGTAATCATCAATATATACAACTATATATAACTATTCTTCTTCCATGGGATAAAGATAACATTAAATAGCTGTCTAGGTTTTGTGATATAATTCAGCATTAAATAACACACTAAAAATCTATATTTGTGGTGTTGTCTAACTAATACTCATTGTGAAATGTTTACACTATATGTAATTTAGGGTTAGTATTTTTTGTAAAATTAAATTGGATTAATTATTTTTTGAATTTAATGTCATGTATTATTTACATTAATGGTAATCCAAATTTATAATGCTAGAAAAAAAAATTGGTTTTGTTCATCTGTTTTGAGCATTAATAACATAATGTAACAATCTATAACCATGAAAAAAAATCATTAAATTGTATTATTGATCTATTTAGATTGTATATTAAATATCATATTCATCATATTTTCATTTTCTTTTCACACCACATCGATCCATAATCTGATGTTTCTTTTTTTCCTTTATATTTTTTCAAATTTTCAATCCTTATATAAGAATAAATGAAACATTAATATCAGGATTGAATATAATATTAAATAAATATTCATTCAACTAAAATGAATATAAAAATATATGAAATTATAGATGTCAAATAGATATATCATCCCACTTCATCTCAATTTAGGAATACTTTTCAACTGAAAACATGATAATATATTCATAATGGAATTGATGAGGCTGTATAAGGAACAACTTCAATCATCGATAATCATGATATAAGGATCATATATAATTTTTTGATTATTTAATAACATGATTTTAATACAAAATTGAATTTCATCATGACCAATAACACCCAAATTGATGTCTAATCTAAAAGGATGATTTATTCACTTAAAGACATGCTATGAGCTTCCTCATTGGAATTTAAATGTGGATGTCATAAACATCTCCCATTAGTTGAGTTTCCATTCAAAAAATATTCCACTATATTTTTCAAGTGGCTCTATATGATAATTAATATAGAACTAAAACATGTTGGGATGAATTTGGTTAATGAAAGCTACTTGACCTGATCTTGTGTAAGAGATGGAAGGGGTGGTTCAATCCCTCTTAAACAATACAACAGATTCTTATAGATAGAATATGAGATAGGCTATTAAACATTAAAATCTATTAGAGATCAATGTTATGGAAAAACATTTCCTTCAAATATAACCATTGAATAGATTCATGTGTTTTGGAATGAAGGGGAAGCTTATCCCTTGGTACATTTTCCCATTTGAAATCCTTAATATCATAATAACATTGGATTATCAGCAGGAACATCATCCAAATATGGATCAATTATAAGAATATTTCCACATATCTTATATAGGGAAGTACATAATCAATCCCTCACATGAATGACTTAACAAATAAGGATAATATAATAAATATCTTAGACTGTAGAGAAAAATATTAATCCAACAATATTATTATCCAGGTAAAATTGTTGTGGTGAAACCATACATATGAATAGGTCATGTTGGAATCAAAGGAAAAAATAAAACAGAAGAACCCTAATCTATTCTCAATCGATAATATGAGTTGAAACTTTAGCAGTGAAATTTATAAAGTGTAGAAGAATGTAATGAACAAATATTTACAAATGATACTTTTTTCCTAAAAGAATGTGTTTTATATTATTTAACATCACATACATATAGTATATAAAATAACAAATAAAAATTTATTTAATTGTTATTAATTTTTGACATTTTTCAATAAATGTACCCTTTAATATTCAAAATATGAAAATGGTAAAAATATATTAAATAGAAAAAGTGTAATGGTAATACTTACATCCTTTAAATCAAATTGAATTATCAGCCCCATGAAGAACACTATGGAAAACACAAAATATTATAAACATAATCAACATCTTGGAAAAGGAAAATATAGAACCATGGGTGAAATTTTAGTGAATAATTTATTATTGAATAAGGAGGAATATATATTAGGAAATTTGACAATTTTGATAATAATTTTACATTTCAAATAGTGATGTGTCCATTGTAATAGAAAAAAATAGTTAAGAATAGTAACATGACCATTGAGAATTGTAACTTTACCATTGGAATAGAAATTTAACAAAACAAATAATAAAATGTTGTATAAAGTTATTTATAATGAGTAATATAAGAAAATATAAATATTATAATAAAATAAAATATATAAAAATAGTTAAAAACTCAAAACAACATACAAACTTTTTAATAAATAATATTTTAATATCTCTTATTAAAATAATTATTTTTATGTTAACAAATATAGTTAGATATGGTAGAAATGTATTCTGATGAAATAAAACTTATCTTTAAAATAAAGGGATAAAATTTTTCCAAGAGTTATGTTTTGATACGTTGATGAAAAAATTTTATTTTTGCATAAATTATAAAATTCTGTTTTTCAAATAAAACATGTTTTATGAAACATTTATGTTGAAACAATGTCTTAATAAATGTTAACAAGTATATAACATACCAAAACCAATTTAATAATATAAAATGTGATATTTATAAACAATAAACTTAATTTTTGAAACAAAATTGTAATTTTTAATTACTAAAAATATAATGTTTCCATTTAAATAATCAATTATTTTCCCATTTCCTACTTTACTTTTGATTTAAAAAATAAATTATAATTATAAATTTATTCAAATTCTAATAATTATCTTATTTCATAAATATATTTCATAAGAACAAAAATAGTACTTTTTAAATGTTTACCTTAGATATAATAATTTATTTAAAATTATAAACATAAATTTCACCTCACCTCATGTATATATAACCACCCACATCAACTTTTGAAACCTACTGTCCCTCACATAAAAAAGACAAAACTATACTAAAAAATCTTATTTTAATCCTCTTATAATATCTTGTGATGTTATGGAGTAATGAAAGATCATGATTTCCTGAATTTAATGGTCGTAGAAAAGGAACAACTTCTAGAAAGTTGTAATGTACATTCATCATTATATTTAATTTTTTGTTTCTAATTTCATATCAATATTTTATTTTCAATTCCATAGCTTTTTAATGTAATTATATATTATGTTAAAATCATCTTTGTAATGTTAACATACTACAAAATATTTATTTATAATATAATATCAAATTTTATATTTAGCACTTTCCCTTTGGACAATGTCTCATTAACAGATGTTTAACCACAAACAATGATGCTTCCAATTATTTTTTTTTCTTGATTATAATAGATTGTTATAATATATTATTTATAGTATATAAATGTTTAATTATAATTATTTATTAGATTCTTCATTCATTCTAAATAATTAAAATTTTACAATTTGCCAATATTATTAAATCGATGGATGATAAAATATACCAATAACAATAGATATTTTGAAATATAATCCTATAATGTTAATTTATAATATCTAACAAAAATGAACATATATAACTCTTATATCAATATTTTCATCAATAATTTTGTTATTGTTTTTTAGGGTGAAAAAATGATGATATTATGAAGGATTTAAGGTAAGAGGATTATCTTACCCCATTACTTCTTTTTGGGTTATCTTCACATTCACATTATTCATCGTTTATATATTCCATTCACAATTATTTCCCTTTTATTTCATTATATAAACACGTTATTACCCTATTTAATTTTCTTCAAGGACAATTGTAAAATTTTTTTTAAAAAAGAATTCATTTTTCAAACATCACTTTTCCTTATATTGTTTAGTTTCTTCTTCAATGGAAGATGACATTTTATGCCAAAATATGATCTCACATATCAATTTGGGAACCCCAAATTTCAGGCATGGATGTATTATTTATGAAACCCATATGAATCCAATTACTTTACATGGTTTTATTTCACGACTAATTTTGATATATGATCTCTTTTCATGTGGCGTACATGATTATGATCATTTTTTGATTTGACCAGTGGTACTGAAAATATATATCTCTCAAATTAATTGAGTAATGTGAAATAACTCATGAAATTATGTTTATTATGGGATAACATGATTCCAAAATTATTAAAAATTATTATGTTTCATGTTATAAATATATTTTGTGCATGAAAATGATGATAGTTTTGTTTTTAGCTATGTGTGTTATTGGGACACTATGTTATGATGTTTCATTATTATTAATTTTCAATAATCCATGCCATTAACTGTTTCATTCGACATGATTATGTTGATTCTATGCTTCTGATATAATGATGTTGATTATTCTCACCAATGTACAATTGATTCAATACCCATATTCAACACTCAATATTCATCCGCATACTAGGATTTTAGATCATCATTTTATTTGATGTATATTACTAGGTGATTACATATACTAAGAAATATTTGTGATATTTTATGAGGTTAAATAAGAATGATTTAAATAATGTTTAGTTTTTATTATCTATATTTGTGTAATAAGCATAATTTCTATAATATAGAAAACATTTGGGTATAGTATTATATCCCTGTTGTATTTTTTTCTTGAAAATGATGAAATAGTTATGAAAGAATATTTTAGGTTGTTATAAAAATTCATATATCTAGAATTCATAATTTCTTACAACCTCACTTCCATCAACTGAAGATCATTATCACTTCTAAAATATAATAAATTGAGTGTTCCATAAAATTTATTCTTCTCATAAATTAACTCCTTCTCTTGAAGAGTTCTTTAGAGACTCAAAAATTATATTGGGGTTTGAAAAGTATTATTAAATGTTTTAATAATTGAAATTTCATCATATAAAATAAATATCCATTTTATCATTTGATAACCCTAATTATATAAATGTACATATTGATATATAATTATTGAAGTGTCATAATAATGCACCTCTCAATGATTTAATTTATGTTAAACATAACCAATATTCATTATGAATTATTATTTGTAATGAAATTTTTTTAAGTTCATCATTATTATGATTCTTATAAAAGTTTCACAATATTCTTATGAGGTACAATAAGGTTTTAGTGCATCATATTAAACACTTATTATACCACATAGAATGTCATAAACCATGTATTTTGTATAATAGGGGTGGATGGAACAAATATAAGTCCCTATTACCAAATGTTGGTGAGATTCCATTGATGTTAACCATCATAATATAATCATGTTCTACATAATACATGAGTATTAGTTACTCAATGGATTGTTGGAAATGATTCAGATCATGAATTTAGTTGGAGGTCATCCATGATGGGTTTCTTCCTCTCATAAGGTTGAAATAAAATTAGGGTCCTCAATTGAGATTGAATAAGGACTATGTTTTCACACCTAGATAGTATATGAGATGTTATTATCTATTTGGTTAAGGGATTTTTTATGTGATTATCCAAATAAATGAATGACATGTGAAATATTCATAAAATTGGTCAGTATATAATCATAGAGTCATGAATGTATGACTTGGATATATGGGATTGATAAACTCTTTGTAAAATTATTAGTTGATGTCTTAGACAAATTGAATATATGAGTGTGTATTTTGGGATATGATGCAACTGCTGTAAATTGGTTTAGAGATACTCGTGTTTCACATTGATCTTAGAGGATCCCTTTATACTCAAAATCTGTTTTTTAAATTTCCAAAATATCAACATTATGGTGATGCGAGAATTATTAAAAAATTACACATTAAAAATTCAAAACATCCCAATATTAAACATTCAAAATACAAAATATAAATTTTATAAGAACCACTCGAGCCTTTGGACTTACTCAAAACGAGGATGCATGGTGCCTATGTTATCATCATCATTGATGATCTTAGATATTTACACTGTAATTGAAGGGACTGTCACACCATGCTGGTAACACTAAATCATCTCAAAATTCAGAAACACCATTATTCTCCACCATAGGAACACTATCACTAGTAACTCATAATCCTTTGAAAAAGAAAACTAAATCACTACCACTCTTATTGACATCATCAATTTCAGATTCTGTATCACAGAGAAATAAATGGATTGGAATGAACCAAAATACCACACACTAAACCTCAAATGTGAACTATAATAAACAAAGAAAAAATTGTACAAGAACATTATAATTTAGAAGGGATAGATTTGAAATAGGTTTATTCACAATTAAAACCATCTGATTCTCGAAGATTAAATCCCAAAACATCCTTTTAAACACATACACTAGACCTAATGAGATATAAACATTGGGATCGGAAGAAAGACTATATTTGGGAGACATATGTAAAAAGAAGAAAAACCTTTTTGTAAAACCCATGAGTCCACGACACACCAAATAAAATGAAGGATTCCATCATGCCATCAAAGGGGGTAAAAAAATAGAACCACAAAACACTATTATAAACCTAGAATCTTTTAATAGAACACCATTGAACAAAAAAACGACAAATCCTGAAGCTTCCTTGAATCCACTGATGTGGACTGACTAGGTGATTAAAAATGTAATCATAAATTCTGAGTAGAATTTAAATTAGACATGGCCATAGTATAGACAAATCTACTCAAGGACCACTAACCCTAATAGATAAAGCCACCACCAGTCAAAAAACACATTAGGAATAATTTCAATGAAACATTAACTACATTGAAACATGGAACCATGAATAAATGAGAATAGATGTAGCTGAGTTAATGCGAGATGAACCCATGAGGGCATCAATGGACCAAAAACGAGATCTGACCCTACCGTTGTCAATTAAATGGGATTTAAATTTCAAAACATAACACATATCCTAATTTCACATTAATCGATAGATTTTCAACATCGTTGATCACCATTGATGACTCCATTGTGACATGAAAACACCACAGGGAGGGTGAAAATTATCACTAACCACCACGATTTACAAGGTTGAAAACTAAGAGAATCCACAAAACAATTAATAATCGAACCCTTATAGAAGTATAGGGGGGATGATGGAATCTATATAACTCTATGAAGAGGCATGAAGAGAAGTAGTGATGGATAGGGGGAATATCACCAATCTTTAACAGAGGGGAAAAACTATGAGGAAGAAGATATGTGGGGGAAAATTGATAATTTGGATATACCTCTTAACGAATGAGGAGACTTCATGTGAAGATTCCATTATATATTTAGTAGAACTGATCCTTTTCTAGAGGAAGATCATTAATTACATTTTATGATATAGTGATTCATATTATTATTCATAACTATAAAGGACTTTTGGATCACAATATATTTCTGAATGAATGGGTTTAGTTTTTACTCAAATATTTTCTCAGAAATTATTTTAGTTAAATCCAAATGATTTTCAGAAATGTATTCACACGGTATTATATAAGATGTGATATTATGAAAAATTTTATATTGTTGTTCAAAATTATTTTAGAATATGTTCAAATATGGTTTGGATATTTTTTCACAATTTATTACAATGATTATAGTGCAATTAATGAACATATTTAATGCATGCCATATATTGAAGGAACTGGTATTCCCTATGGAAGTTTTTATTCGATATAGTGTGACATAAATTATTTAATGATATAATATAATGTAATGGGGTGAAATAAATGATTACATGAAAACATACATGGAAATCCTAATGAATGATTAGGGTATTAATAACGAATGAAATAATATATATCACTACACTTATAGATATATCCAATCATATAGAATGGTTTCCAATGTCATAAGTGTTGAAATACTGGGTAGTAAAAATTTAAATCACTCTTTATTATAAGGATTTTTAGACAATTGATGATGCTTCCTTTGAGTGAAAGATATGTTTAATGTTAATGGTTAATGTTTGAGTGATCATCCTATGTAAGCTATCATTTACATACCATTTCATAAGAATGTAATAGATGGTATTAATATTCATCTAATCGTTGTATGAATAAAGATATGATATTTAGTCAATCATTATGACACATGATTAAAGGAAACATCCCTTTAGGAGAATCATTAAGGATTTATAATTTACACAACCATTTGACAACCATAGGTGTGTTCTTGTACAATTTTATGTTAAAAATATCCATCGCATAAATCTATCTTCTTTTCTTCCTTATTTTCACCACGAGGTTCTAATATACCATAGAGGGAGAGGAAGATAATTTGAGTATAGAATCATTCTGTCTAACATGTTTATAACATTGGAGCTGGTAATAGATTTATTTCCTCTTTTTGATGATCATTAAATATATAAAAAGACATTTTAGGTAGAATCTATGTCTTCTTTGGTGTAATGTATGTACAATTTTACATTATTATTCATCTGATGTATATATTGATTTCATATTTTTATTGTGGAGATATATTTCTGGGATTAAATTATTTTATTTCATTTCCATTGATAAATTTTATTAGATGTCTATAAATAAAAAAATAGTTGACCGTCAAAGCATCTCTTATTATATAAAATGTGATTGAATCATTCTTGTTCTAACTCTTATAAATTTCGATCTAAGTAATTCCTTGAATACAGGGCTATAGGTATCAATTATAAATTATATAAGGTTTTATTAAATTTAAAAATATTATTTCATCTCAAATATATTAATCTAAGGAAACCCTTTATTGATACATATGGATTTGTATTTGATAACGTCTTCATATATATATATATATATATATATATATTTTTAAATACCCATGTGTTCATATGGAATTACTAACCAATAATCATAGATCCATATCCCGAATATTCTTATTTGAAATTTTTCTTTAATGATATTTCATATTACAAATATAATTATCATATTATATTGACCTTTAAATATATTATGATTAATATATGATATAGGGGGAGTACATTATTGAATTTTTATTATCCATGTATATAATTAATAGCACTAGTTACAAATAATTTTTTATTAATATTCATATTTAATTAAACCCCTTTTTTACTATTTCTAAATAAATTAATTCCTTATTCTCTACATCATCACACTGTTATATTGTTATTAATTTTTTACTATAAAATTGAACCCAAATGATATCATGTTCTGGATCCTTATTATAATCACCATCATCATATATTTTCAAAAAAAATCTATTTATCCAAAATCTGTTGTCAAATAAATCGTCCCATGTATCTACAATTAAAATAACATGAAAAATAAGGTATATTACCACATAAACAAACTAAAATCCCATAAAAATACTTATTTAGATGATAATTAATATGATAATATAAAAAAATTGAGACTAAAATGAATCCATCCCATGGTTATAAGAGGTAAAATGAGATATTAGAGATTAAAATGGGAAAAATAAATATAAAAAAACTTTTTTATTGTAATGAATATAACACAAATATAAAGGAACTAAATATCATCTTTTACTTTTTAATGTATCATTATTATCATAAATAACTAACAATATATACCCAGTCCAAATTAATTTTTGAATTATTTCCCATAAATAATATCATTGACCATTTAAATTTTAAGGCCCCGAGTTTTTTTGGTCATGGAAAGTGAAATTTAAATCACTAAAAGAAGTATTATATTCTAAGTGTAATTTAATATCATATACTGACCATGATAGTAAGTAGCACACAATGTGTAACCATCCTAAATTCAATTCATATATTTATTAAATTCACCCATTATGTACTTTTCTTAAGTAATTACATTTATAATTAAATAAAAGTAATCTTTGAATATCGAATTTCATGACTTGTATTTCATTAAATTTATATATATTTGTATTTTTTGTATTTATATTATTTATTGTGCCATAATTAATTACTAATACGATATTTGAACAGAATGGTAAATCATTATTTCTTGTGTTTTTCATTGTTTCAATGTGATAAACTATATATAATCTAGTTTTTAATCATTTTAAAAAATTTAGGTTTATAAATAATTTTTTTATTAAATGAAATGATTAAATAAATAATTTGGATTATTTCTAAAATATACTAATTTTTTTTATTTTTTGGAGATCCAATGAATATTTTGGGATCATGTTCCACCAGGGAGTTTAGGTTGTCAACTATGGGTTGTTATATTTATGAAAGAAAATATATATGACAGAGCCTTTATTCTATTCAATAGTGTATTAACACTCAAGAGTCCATACAGTGGATATAATTTTGTCATTAATTTTATGAAAAGTCAATAATATCAGGCATCACATATTATCCTGGAGTGGCCCCTTTGGTGGCCCAAGACCATGATTTGGGCCCTAGAATTGTCCCTGAAAATGCAATGGAGCATGCTTATGGTCCTACTGATCTAGGAGAATTCTCACATGTCCATTAATCTAATGCTGCAAAAAGAATTTTACATGCTAGTCTGCTGACAGTTCTAGCAAATTCGGTCAACATATTCTCTTTGCTTAACTCGGTGGGGAGGATCATGGAACTAAAGTTGATGATCAAATATCAGATGGTGCAGGTGTTACTGGACTCCTACCTCTTGAAAAGGATTCCAAATAGACTTATGATGGACCTAGAGCTAGGATCAGATCAAAAAAATTAAGAATCTATTATGGAATTCTCACAGGATTGGGAATCCTCCCATGGTCAGATCCCTTAGACATCTTATTATGACCAATAGGCCAGTTCTTGTTGGTATTACAGAGCCAATGATGATGTTTGAGAATTGGAGTTCCTTTAAATGGTCGTCCATGAGATATTACCTAGTTACAAGCAATAAATTTACTGAAAATTATGAATATCTGTTTGTGGAAACATGATAGTGTTGTGGTTAATTCCTTTTTTACAAATTTTCAGTCTGCCACTCTCTCATGTCACAATAATAATGTATCTATTGCAGTGACATTTGTTTATTCTTTCAATCCTTTCTCAAGAATACTAGTGTTGTGGAGAAGATTAGATGATACATTTGAGTGTATGACGAACAATTGGGTTTGTCTTGGTAACTTTAACACTGTTCTAAGGCTTGAGGAAAAAACTGGGGAGCACTTCTATCGTGCTTCAGCCTCTGATTTTTTAGCTTTTATTGAGAAATGTATCCTTTACAAGGTTCCAATTTCTGGTTTTGATTACATGGGAGTAGGTACACTATTAATGGGAGACAAAAAAGTAGGCCGGACAGGTGCTTCGTTCATGTGGATGATAAGAATAGGCCAATTGATGTGGCTGGTAGAACCCTACCATGTTTTCATTCTGATCACAATCTTATTCTTCTTGAGATATTTTCTAACAAAGTCCGGTCATACCCTCTGCCTTTCAAATTCCATAATGCTTGGATGATTATACATGGATGCATAGAGACTGTTTTGGATTCTTTGAAAACTAGTTACATGGGTAGCTCATTGCACATTCTATATTGCAAGCTGAAACTTGTTAAGGTCGGGCTGAAGTAATACAGAAAGGAGTCCTTCTCCTCTATTGATAGTGATATAGGAGAGGCTAAAGTTATCTTCTGAGAACATCATGATTCTGGTATGTCCTAGTAGGTTCCCTCCCTAGAGGAAATATAGGCTGCTTCAAGACTAGACAAAATGCTAGCCCTTAAGGATAATCTGGCTCAGAATCAATCCAATGTATCATGGCTAAAAGAATGATACACAAACTCCAAATTCGTTCATTGCATTAGCAAAGAAAAAAAGTCCATGAAGATTTTTAATTCTCTTAGGATTGATGGGAAGCTCTTTGATTCATTTAATGGTATTGTTGAGGCTATGACTTATTACTTTGTGAAGATGTACTCAGATGTTGGAAATGAGAATTTTGATAAAATTATCCAATGTTTTTACCCCTATATTGAAGATAGATAGAATAAGAGGCTTATTAATATCCCTAATACAATGAAGATACGTGATTCCCTCTTCTATCTGAACATTGATAGTGTTGCACATCCCGATGGCTTTACTAATAAATTCATTATGTTCTACTGGGATATTGTGCAAACAGATGTTACAAATGTTGGGAATGAATTTTTTAGATTATCTTACATGCCATTTGGGATGAGTTATAATTTTATTTCCTTAATCATGAAAAAGGAAAATGACTTGGAAATTAAAGAATTCATACCTATTGCCATCGAGAATCCAATACCAAAGGTCATCAGTAAAATTATGGCTCAACGGTCTGGTGAAATTGCTAAATGGATCAATTCTAGGAATCAGTTTAGGTTTGTACCTGGGAGAAACATCCAAGACTATCTGTTTACTGCTTCTAAATGTGTGAATTCTATGTAAATAAAGGTTAATGATGGAAATATGGACGTTAAGATTGATATTTCAAAATCATTTGACACCATAAGATGGAGTTTTCTATTTACTATTCAAATGATGTATGGCTTCTCACAAAGACTTCTCGATCTAATTGGACCCATTTAATCCAGTGCAAGGTTATCTATCTTGGTCAATGGATCTCGTCATGGATTTTTTCAATGCTCAAGAGGTGTCCAGATGGGTGATCCCCTTTCTGGTATGTTGTTTTCTATTTCTTAAGACTATTTAAGACGGTGCCTCACTAATCATGCTAATTTTGGATTGTATCAACCAATGAGACTCGGAAGGGACTTGAGTTCCCCTTTAAATTTATTTTATGCTAATGATATTCTGCTATTTGGGAAGGAAACTAATGCTATAATTTCTTTTATTAAAGTAATTTTCTCTCACTATGAAGAGGTTGCTGGTCAGGTGATTAATTATAGAAATCCCTATGTGTTTTTTGGGGATGGAATTACTACTTCAAGGTGAAATAGAAATGCGATGAAGCTAGGAGTTAAAAGGGGTTCTCTCCCTTTCACATATATTGGTGTACCTCTCTTTTGGGGCAGGGTTAAAATATGTCACTTAGAAAATATTGCGCCGCGAATCATCATCCAAATATCAGGATAGAAAGGTAAAAATATGTCCCAAGATGGGAGAATCTATATAGTTAACTCAGTTATTACCACAATGTTTGTTTATACCTTTTCTCTGTACAAGTGGCCAAGATCGCTGATTAAATAATTTAGTGGAAAAATAAGAAAATTTGTTTGGACTGGAACAATTAATGAGAAGAAATTTGTCACAGTTTCCTGGAAATACTGTATTAAGAAAGTTAAAATGGGAGGATTGGGCATTATAGACATTCGAATCTTCAATGACACTACGATTGAAATGTTTTTCTAGAATATTTTGTCACATCCTCAACCCTCCATAGAGTTTCTAGAAATTAGATTTATTGGAAAATTGCAGAATGGATATTCCAACTATATGAGATCCTCTGTCTGGTCTGCTATTAAGCCAGCCTATTCTGATCTTATGGCTCGCTCGAAATGGTTGGTCTGTAAGCAGTCCAATCTGAATAGATGGACCACATATTGGTTGTCATGGACCATTTGTGATATGATCAAAATTCTATCATCTCTTAAGCACAAATCTATTGTTGATCATGGTGCAGAACCGATCCTTCCTGAAAATATACCCTCCCACATAAGAATGGAAGTCACGCAATATAGCATCACTGAATATGAAGTTTTGGTATGGACTCTGGATATGAATTGAATTTTCAGCACAATGTAATGCGATAATTCTCATTGTGGTACCTCAATTCACCCCCTATATGGGTTATGGATTTAATTAAGCCCTTCATTCCCCCTATGCGGTCACCGCTCATATAGAAAATAAGGAAAAACGGATTTCCCTTGTAGTTCTTGCTACACCAAAATGAACTATACCTTGCCCCGATATACCATGTATTCTTGGCAGCAGATGAATCCATCTCCCCTGTTTTATTATCTTACAGTTTTCTCACATGTTATGGTGTTACATGCAGCAGATCATTCAATTCCGCCTTCATTTTCACTCGGTTTATGAATTAATGAAGACCATTGGCATGGAAAACTTTAGTGAGAAAGTTCATGCTCTTCTCTTGGCTGTAATTGCGGCTGTTATTGGCTTCATTTGGAAGTCATGAAATGACCTTCTGTTCAAGAACATTCAGCAATGGTTTCATAATGGTGTCTTAACGATGCATCGTACCATTTTCATGACTTCCAACATCAAAGATGGTTGTATGAGAAATGATGTTTCTGACATGGTTTTGTTGAGATCTCTTGGACTTACTGGATGGACGAAGATTCCACTTATGGTGAAATACATATGAAGGATTCCGCCTCTTCCATGGTGGATTAAGGTCAATATTGATGGGGTTGCCTCTGGTTCTCCAGGGCCCTCTGGATGTGGTGGTGTTTTCTTTACTTCTCGGGGGTTTGTGGAAGAATTCTTTTTTCATTTTATTGGAAAAAAATATTCCACTGAAGCTGATCTCTATGATATAATGAAAGCGATCAAGTATGCTGTCAATTTTGGATGGAATGAATTATGGGTAGAATCAGACTCGTCTGTTACAGTTCAAATTTCGAAAGAGAACTCGAGGAATGTGCCAAGGAGGATTCTCCCAGTCTGGATTGATTGTCTTCGGCTTCATGGATCCCTCACCATTAAAGTCATTCATGGTTATCATGAATCCAATAAAGTGGCAGATGCTCTTGCGAAAAGGGAAATTAATGAGGTCGCCACCTTTTGGTCTTTTGTGTCGCCTGATTACTGTGATGGTCTTGTTCAGGTGAATTATTGGCGTAATGTTTATTATCATCTTTGTAGAGTATCTCTGTGATACCTTGTACTGTACTTTTATTTTTATTTGATTTCCTTAGGATCGGGTTCTCTTGTATCCTAGATTTCTTGGTATACTCCTTTTTTTAGTCATGTGAATACAATTTTATTTGACCAATAATTCCATTTTAGATTTGGTAGATAATAATTAACGAAAGCTACATATTATCTATATAAAATCTTGTACATCTGATCAATCCCAATAAAATAGTGTAAAAATTTTACTCAACGAGTGGATAGATGTATCAATTAGAAATATATAAATCATATATATATTCTATATCACAAAATTTCATCAAACTGGGTAAATCCATCAGAAATACCCCTTTGGGTTCAAGATTGGGAAATTCTATCCAAACCATTTAACTAAAAATAGATAGTTACCTTTATAAACCTGACATCGACATGATATATGACCTATTATGATAACCATATAAAAAAATTAATAATCATATATATTCATTCACACACATGTGGAATGTGGGATGTACAATTTCCATAGGATGTTAATGACACACAATATTTTTTTATATTAAATATAAAGTTATCCCCTCTATTATTTCTACACACTCTATACCATATTCCAATGATGGATTTAATTTTATATAGAATATTTTCATTCACATTAAAAAATATTGATACTTTTGAAATTAATTTAAAATTATAACAATACGCCACCATTTTAAAATATGTAAATTAAAATTATTATTTTGAATGTTTGTAATTATAATCCATTTTGAATGAACTTTCATAAATAATGAAATCCCATGATTTGAATACATATATTATAGAGACAAATAAAAAATAATGATACTTATGGGTGGAAACATCTCAAAATATTAAACCCTTTTTATGAGAATAATTCCTCTTAAAAACTATATTTCAATTCATAAGAATTTTATTTACTCAAAAATAAAATGTTGGTATTTTTTCTCACATCATTTATCGAATGATTGAGGAATAAATACTTAATCTTTTTGAAGCACACCCACTCAAAAATTTACACTAGTGATCTATGAATTTCCCCCAGATTCGACACATCATTAACATTGATGGTTTATTAAGATTTTTCTAAGACCAAACTCTTTACATTATGGTAAATAAATATAATTATTTTGGAATGTAATATAATTTGTTTTTTTTTCTATATACATATGATATATCTTATAAAAATATACATTGATATGTGCTATTATGATATTTTATGTTATAGAACCATAAATATTTTTCATTGATTTTAATCTCATACAAAGGAATTATTTTATGCTAATTTCATAAACATTCCTTGGTTAGTAGATCTATAAAATTTTGACTTCATGTAATAAATCCTATTATTATGATACCATCTTGTATTGACTATCATACATAGCTATTTTATAGACCAATTTGATTTAATATTCCTTATTCACTTGAGAAAAAAACATATAAATCATTACATAATACGTAATATATGTTTTTTATTTTATTACTAACATATTTCACCACTAACATGTATAAAAACAAAATCACACATAAAAGTGTAATATTAAATATTATTAACCAATCATGTATTGGAAAAACCATAAAAAACATTTATTCCACTATAAAATATATAATCATCTATAGTACCCTTGAGATATTTGAATACCTTTTTAATGTATCCCATTGAAAATAACTTTGATTCCTTCTTTATAATGACATGTTTCATTAAATATAATTAATATGGGTCCTTATTTTTATCAATTTATAAATGATACACCATAAACACTTGAATATTTTATTATAAATACATCCTTACCTGGATATGGTAACAACGTTCTTCTATAAGAATATAGGATAGAAACAACTGAATAGTAAAATCCTAAAAACCAATTTTATTGTTTTTAAATATAATCAAATTTAGAATAGAAAACACAATTTTTATTCCTAAATAATTTAATTTATGACATTAAATTTTATTTACCTAATAATTTGTATTGAACGTTTGAAAAATATTCATAGATTTATTTACGGGGTTCATGTCAATTACAATGATAAACATGTCATCAAAATATAAATAAATAACAAAACCATGATTATTATATAAACCCCAAAACATATCTATTTTATTTTTTAACTAAAAACTATAACATCCAAGTTCCAGAAGCCGCTCTGAGGTGCCACATACCACGTTGGTCACATGGACTAAAGCACATATCCCAAAATGCCAGAGGTTGCTGACTAGAAACGAGGGAATTGGGTGTAATAGTGGGGAAAATATTCTCTCATTGGTGGAGTAACATAGTGGAAATGAACAAATAACATTAGTGGAAGTAGTAATAATACTATACAACAATAAACAACAGAATAATGAACAAATAAATAACGATAGAACATATATAAAATATGCATGATACATATGTCTAGTATATAAGACAAACAAGACACAATGATGGAATATTGTGCTAAACCCAAAGTATAAAAGAAGAAAAATAACTCAGGCAGCATCCCAAACCTCAGCTTGGCCTAATTATTTCATGCTATACTACAATCAAGTAGCTCATGTAGAATGGTGATTTACCTTATCTAAACCTGCAACAATATAATCTGTTTGGGCCCAAAAGCATTACAAAAACAAGGTGTATAGAAAATCTTAGTTTGCAACCACCTAAAGATATTTTCATAACTGTTGGTGAATATATATATATATATATATATATATATATATATATATATACGTTAGGAAACAAGAAAAAAGAAACAATAAACAAGGATGTAATAAAAAGTAATCAATCCAATAGTTTCAATAACATCATTTACATTTAACAATTAATTCATCCAAAAAAAATAAACCCTCTGGAGATGTTCCCACAACCTATCCCCTCTGGTTAATCTAACAATCTCATGTAAATATCTAGGTAGATCTCACAGCCTAACCCCTATGGATCAATTTACAATAATGATATAATGAATACTCTCTATGGAATCACTCAATGTCAATTCCCCTTATAGTCTTGTTTAATCAAAGACTCTCTGAGAAAGCACTCATAGTCAATTCCCCCTAGAGCCTTTTAATAGTAATCTATAGACACTATGAGGAAGAATTGAACATCAATTCCACTTGTGGTCTCTTAATGTATCTATAGTGACTCTAAGGGAGAAATAAACGTTAATCCCTCGTATGGTATCATCGCATGCAAAATATTACAAACACGCTAGGAAATCCCTCAACGTCAATTTATCCTATGGTCTCACAAAACCAGATTCACACAGCCCTGTGTAAAGCAATTGTACACAAATAATAATTATAATCCAATGTAAACATCAAATCACTACCTGGATAAATACCTACAAGGAATTGTACAACATATCAGATAAATTATCAATCCATCCAAAGAACACCAGAAATGGAAAAAATATCCTAACTAGAAAAGCTAGACCAAATGGTAAAAAATAAAGAATAATGGGAAAACACATCCATATCATTGAAATTAAATATATTCACAGTCAGTAATCTCTATTCAATTATATAAGGAATGGCAGTAATTAACTGGGTTAATGTCCCTAAACAAGTAATTCCCCGAACATGGGTGTGGGGCACTATTGGACATATAACTCAAATAAAATCTATAGAAATACACAAACCACCAACATCGGTGTAGTACAAAAAATATACATGAACATCATGCCTTGAGTCTCCCTAGAGCTCCATGGATCTAAAAAAATGATAAAAATTTTCAACTGATGATATCTCACAAAAGAGGAGAAATTTGAAAACATGGCACTAAAAGAAGGATGATATTACAGTGATGATTTCTATGAAACTGATAGAGATTAATTCAGAGAACAGATGGAGAGTCATGGGGGCTCAGAGAAGAAATGGTTGTCCTGTTCACTCTAGGACGAGACAGAGGAAGAAGAAGTGTGTTCTGCAGATTAGACATGACACCGGTCTATTTAATGAAATAAAAATCAAGTACACTGTATGTTATTTAAAATTAAATGACGTGTAATTTCCTTTACTATAATCAACATTATGTGCCCTCTTGGTAAACCCATATGGCCATGTACTCGTCCATTACATGACCAGCAAATGGCTACCTACAACAATTGGGTACACAACCTGTACATATAAGTACATGGCGTGTACCAGAGAAATTTCAATAAACTCCTCTTTTCCTAAAAAACAACCAGAAAAGAAGGAAATTCCTAAAAAGAAATTCCTGGTTCTCACATACACCCCCCTTAATGAAATTCATCACATAATTTCCTTTAAAAGGAGGTGTTGAAGTAGAATCCTCAAACAACTCTTTCCACTATGATCGTACATCAGAATCCCTCCCCCAAGCCTTCTCCTGAACCCACTCGTTCTTCCATATCACTCATACCAGAGGAATAGATTGGCCATGGAGAACCATTTCTCTATGATCAAAAATCTGGATAGGGTGATCCTCAAATGATGCATCCATTTCTATCTCAACCTCTTTGGGATAAAATACATGAGACCGGTCTGAAATGTAATGTCGTATCTAAGAAACATGGAAGACATCATGCATAGCCTAGTACCTCTGTAGTAACTACAACTGATAGGCAACCAGATCAACCCTTTACAAACCAACATAGGTCTACTGTACCTCGGAGAAAGCATACCACGTCTCGTAATCCTTTAGTATCCCAACCTCAGTGTGACATGTAGAAAAACATGATCTCAAACCTCTAATTATGTAGGTTGTATTCTTCGATCATAATAATACTTCTATCGTGACTGACCAGCATCCATCCTCTTCGGAATCTACTCTATATACTATGTGGTCTCTTGAACAAGACAGGGTCCTAGCATATCTTCCTCTCCTGCCTCAAGCCAATATAGGGTGGCCGACATGTCCTACCATACAAATCCTCATATGGTTCCGTCTAAATAGATGATTGAAAACTATTATTGTAAGAAAATTACATAAATGTTATATGCTTCTCCCAAGAACCTCCAAAATCATTGGTGCATGCATTAATCATGTCCTCCAGCACCTAAATTGTTCACTCGTACTGTCCATCTTTCTGTGGATTGTATGATGTACTCAGAAGTACCTGTGTACCCAAAGACTTCAGTAATCCCTGCTAGACTAGGTATGTAAAATGAGTGTCCCTATCTGAAACAATGGTGTGCGGCACTCCATGAAAACGAACAATCTCTTATATGTACAAACCAATTATCCCATCAATAATGAATGTCCCCTTGATCTATAAAAAGTGAGAAAATTTCATGAGTCTTCCAATGACAACCCAAAATATGCCATTCCCTCATGGAAACCTCAGAAAACCTGTCTCGAAGACCATGGTGACATCGTTCTACTTCCACTCAAGAATGGGTAACTGTTTCAAAATCCATTCATATCAATGATGATGCACCTTAACCTGTTGATAGGGGGATCACCTCATGAATAAACAAGAAACTTCTCTTTTCCTGCCAGTCCACAAATTCTGAAGGTAGAGTTCTCGATACATCTAGGGGACACTATAATGAACTGAACAAACTAAGGAATGAAATTCCTGCATTAGTTCCTCATGTGTATCTTTTGGAACCCACACACATCCATGAAAATGCATGATCAAATCCTCTCCTACTATCCATCCAGGAATAGGTACCTCCCCTAAAAAACAATCTCATAGGACTAGGACATCAGAATATGATAGTGTCCTCATCATTACTCGATCAAGTAGAGTATAGGTAACAACTATAGAAAAATGAAATGGCTATACCTCAATTTCGTGCACCTCCAAATACATCTTAGAGAACATAGCCATAAGCTTACACTAACTTATATTCTCCAGAACTGCATGTACTTGAGTCCTCCTACTCAACGCATCAGCTACTGCAATGCCTTTTCCAGATGTGTAGTAAACTCAATGTCTATGGACTAAAGGTTCTCTACCCATCTTCATTGTCTCAAATTCAGATCAAGAATAGTGATGTTATACTTCAGGATTTTGTGGTATGTGAAAACTATGAAATTCCCTCTAAGAAGATAATGTTTCCAATTATGTATAACACGATCAACAACAACGAACTCGAGATCGTGTGTCAGGAAGTTCCTCTCATGTGGCCTCAACTGCCGAGACCTATGTGCAACAACTCCTTCACCATTCCAATGCAATGCTCCTATCCTGATACCTGATGCCCCACAATACACAATATATCTCTTTCACGGATTTGGAAATACTAGTTTCGGTGTCGAAGTCAACCTCCCTTTCAACTCTTGAAATAATGACTCACAAGAATATGTCCATCTGTTCTTCTCCCCATTCGTATTTAGGCCCATCAGTGGAACTACTAAGCATGAGAAGTCTTGTATTAAACATAGATATTATCCAGCCATCCCTAGAAAATATTGAATCTCAAAGACATTCTTTTGATGCTCCTATGAATCTGCAGCACTCACTTTATCTGTGTCTACATACCCTCCTACCTTTGAGACAACATGACCCATGAAGTGAATACAGTCCATCCAAATGTGGAATTATGAAATAATATCATATAACTGATGCTCTCTTAGTGTGATGAAGGAAATCTCAATATGGGTGGAAAGGTCGTGTCATTTTTTATAGTACACGATGATATAATCCATGAAGACTACCACGAAAGAATATAGGTATGGATGGAACACTCGTATCATATGTGCCATGAATACTACAGGTGTGTTCATGAGACCAAATGGCATAATCACATACTCTTATAGACCATACCTACTCCAAAAGGATATAATAGGTATATCAAAAGGCCTAATGTGAAACTGATGATAACTGGATCACATGTCAATCTTCAAGAACACCCGAGCCCCTCTAAGCTGATCAATGAGATCATCAATCCTCATCAAGGGATATTTGTTCTTGATCATCTGTTGGTTTATCTTCCTGTAATCCAAATAATTCCTGAGGGTACCATCCTCATTCATTAAAAATAAGATAGGTGAACCCCGAGGAGCAGTACTAGGTCAGATGAAACTCTTTGCATTCCACTCCTCTTACTACTTCTTCAGATACAGTAACTCTTCTATAGCCATCCTATATGGTGGAATGGACACTAGTGTGGCTCCAATAAAAAGATCAAAAGAAATTAACACCTATAGCTCTAGAGGAAAACCTGAAAAGTCATATGGAAGGACATTCCTAAAAAAATACACCATTAGAAGAAAGTCCAACTGTGAAGTCCCATGGTCTTCCATATATAGATTAGTAAATTTGGCTATGATTCCTCCCAACCCAAGATCCTTGGGTCTTGATCTGCTCGCCTGGACATACCATTCGCCCATATGTAGAATATATCCACCCTATAGTGATGTGAAACTCATCCAATGATGATAACAGTCGACAACTACCTTGAAGGGGACTAACCAATAGAAATCTATAATGATATCATAACTTGTCATCTCTAAGACATAATAGTCCCATAAGAAGTAACACCCACCCATCCTGATGGGGTACTCATTACACTGACTTGAACATGATGTTCTAGTCCCCAACAGAGTGTATACCATCATGATATCGACTGAGGTAATGATATAGATCCAATGGCTCTCCACAACACCAATGGAAATAAAGTTATGGGAAGGCCCTACATCAAAAAGTAAATTAGAAAAAACTAATTCTACTAGGATCATACCAAAAAAATTGGAAATTTTGGGATCCAAGTCCTATTGGGTCTACTCCACTACAAATGTCTGGTCAGTACTATGTCCCTATGACCATTCCTGACCATCCTGAGCTGATCCACCCTATTGTCACTGAAATCATGCCGACAAGCTACCATGTCTGTGAACTCCACGTTAGCATGAATGGCCATAAAAACACAATTTCACAGATTGATGAGAAATTGGTGCTAATGCCCTTTAATGGGGAGTCATAGAGAATGTATGATCTGTAGCTACTGGTGAGAAGAACTAACATAAATGATGAAGATGACCCATCTTTCTACAATATCGACACTGAACTGGGTCTCTTATAAAATGTGGCCCGGTATGCTTGACCATCCATCACTTTTAGCATACCACATGGCCACCTAATGGTTATTATCTCTTACTTGGATCTCCATGTGTAGTCTCCTGATGGAACTTCCTACTATCCACTAGAGAACCTCTTTCTCTGGTTATTGAACCTCCCTTGTCCACTGATTTAGAATCCCTCAGGTTGCGCTTTGTGATACATGCCAGGTTGACTATTGAAGATATAGTAGTCAACCAGAAGATGTTCACCAGAGCCCGAATGCCTTTCCAATGAACATCCTCAATCTTCCTCACTACGAATAACTCATCTCCCCCAAGAAAGGGTCAAACACAATGAATCTCGATGAAGTGAGAAGAATACTCCATAACTGAATGAGTACTATGCTCCAGACTCATGAACTCTCGAGCTCAATCGGCCCTCAAATTATCCATGTAGAAGTAATCATAAAAGGTACAATGAAACTCCTCCCAAGCCATGATCTACTAGTGTCCCGCCTATGAGATCACATCCTACCATCTCTTAGAGGAGTCCCGAAGTATATACGTAGCAAGCTTCACCCTCTTCTCTGTAGGCGTCTCTAGATGCTCGAAGATAAATAGAATGACATCCAACCATGAATCTGCATCCTATGGTCCTCCTCCCCATGTGATGGTGGGAGGATGCTGCTGCTGAATAACCCACATCAATTCTTCCATTTATGTGTTAGAATGTAGTGATCCTTTGTATGTCTACATGATCCTTATAAATACCACTCGGGACAATGCATCAGCACTTGCCTTCAGGATAATGACTGGTGCAAAGACGAGCATGACTGGAGGATCCGTAGGTAGTTCCTGATCTACCATTTATGGTGTCTGATCAATGCCTCATATCTGGCGGAAAACTGGAGGATGTATTTGTGGAATGACTCTACAAGGTTAAGCAATCACATTGGGATAAATATATATCCATGACTAAAACATTGAACTGCACAAAGGGAACAGAAATAGGAGAGAATTATAGTTTTTCAGAACATAGATACATGACATGGAAATCCCTTACATGGCTTGTTCCATTAATAATTCACATGGACATTTACTTTTTCCAAAACTGGTTGTGCAACACCACAAACAAACAACGTGTTCTACCAAGACCCAGAGTGTACATGATTCTTTTCCCATACACGAGTTCTTATACATGACTAACACACATGATTCTATTGGTATAGGACTGCATGACATGTTCATGAATGACATAGCATGTACCAATTATGTTTCAACTACCCATGTTTTTAGTCACAAGGGTGGACACACAGTTGACTCTACACACCATTTTTATTCTAGACATGACATGTACTAGGAGGATTTTCACCACCCTGTGTAGTTCGTTAGACGACCGGATACAAAGGTAATACTACAGGTCATGTTCTAGCATGACACGACACGAATAACCTATGTTTTATCCATCTCTGTTGTTAGTCACACGTGTGGAAACATGGTCTCAACTACAAGGTGTGTACATAAAGCACACAAAGTGTCCCACCAAATCTTTCCCAACCCCATGTATCTTCCCACATATACAGTGACGAAGTTAGAGACTACAAAATATGTACATGCATTACAAGGCGTGTACTTATGAAAAATAGTTCCTTCCCAAACAGAAGGTCACATGGTGTATACTTATCATTAGATGCCGTGTATTCTGGGTTTTCAAAAAATTAATCATTAGAAACAACTCTGGAACCTAGAAAACACTAAAACAAACAAATAAATGCCAAATTATGATCCAAGAGGGCCCATACTCCCTATGAATTAATGCTCATCATCCTAAACATGTCATATACAAGAATAACAATGCAACGGTCCACAAAATTCCATCTAAACATGGTGTGTATTTATCATTACATGTCATATATTTTTTGTGTTCATTCAAATAAAACCGTAAAAATTTTCAATACCTTATAAAAATCATGTATTAGATCAAGGAATCTATCATAAGAACATTCATATAGAGCACAACATCTCTCACAAAAACATGAAATTAGTAATGAATCATAAATGGAATGGAACAAATGCATGAAATGTGGTCTCTAGAAATAGCCTGTATGATTCATGAGATGGAATAGCCACATCTAATTAGGTTTCCATTGAATTATAACCTCAATAATATTAATTGAAGCAACACTAAAACATGTGAATCAACTAATGGAGAAATAAAATCAACTCTAAAATTGAAAAACCAGCAAAATTCAAACATAACAGGTAAATTGGCTTTTCCATGTACAAAGGTTAGCTAATCTCAGGAAAATCATATTACCTAGAACATATTCCTTCTTATCCTTGACTATAGGAACCAAATAGTTATTCATGAAGAAATGAACCATCCGATACATCATTGTAACATCATGGTTCTAGATACCACCTAGAGGTGCGCCATACTAGGTTTGTCACATGGCCTCAAGCTTATTTCCCCAAACGCCAGAGGCTGCCACTAGCTATGAGGTCCGTGAGAGTGGTAGTGGGGAAACTATGCCCTCATTGGAAGAGTAACACAGTAAAAATAAATAGATAACAATAGCGGAATTAGTAATAATATCATACAACAATAAACAGGGCAATACTAAAGAAATAAACAACTTGAGAACTTATTTAAAGATGCATGATTTGTTTGTCTAGGAAAGCATCCAAACAAGGCACAATTCTTGAATACAGTGAAAAAACCAAAGTACAAGGATGAAAAATAACTGAAGCAACATCCCAAGCCTCAGCTTTGTCCCATGCTTTCTAGATCTACAACAATCAAATACACTCAGTAGAAGCGTGCTTTCCCTTATCAATACTTGCATCAATATAATTTGTTTGGGCCCAAAAGCATGACCCAAACATGGTGTGAGACAAATCCCAGTAGGAAAACATCCTAATATCTACGCATAATTGTCACTGAATATATATATGATAGGAAATAATAAAAACAAAGTAGTAAACAAGGAAGTACTCAAATGTTAAAAATCCTATAGTTTTCATTTCATCATTTACATTTAAAAATTTAATCAACCAAACAAAAAAATGAAAATATCTGGGAATGTTCTCAGTGCTTATCCCATCTAGTCAACCAAAAATATTAAGTAACCCTCTAGTTAGTTCTCATTCCTTATCCCCTTTGGTTGAATTTACAAGAGGGATATAATGAAGTCTCTCTGAGGAAGCACTCATCATAAATTCCCATTATAGTCTTCTTTAATCAAATACACTCTAATGAAGCACTCACTGTCAATTCCCCCTACATCCTTTTAATTGTAATCTATAGACACTCTATGGAATAACTCAATGTCAATTCCCCATGTGGTATCGTATCATATCTATAGACACTCTGAGGGAGAAATCAACGTTAGCGCCCCCCCCCATGGTCCAGATGCATGATAAATATTAAATACACTTAGGGAAAGCCCTCAACGTCAATTTCCCTAATGGTCTCACTACAACAGGTTCTCACCACCTGATGTATGAAAATCGTACAAAAATGATAAATAGCTGCAAAAGTATTCCTCAAAGTATTAATGGTCTATATATATACAAGGAATGGCACAACATATATAATAAATTATCACTCTATCCTAATATCAAGAGGAATGAAAAAAGGCTAACTAGAAAATCTAGACCAAACTTTCAAAAAACATGAATGGGAAAACACATCCATATCATTGCAATTAACTATATCTATAATCTTATACCACTATTCAATCATACATCGCATGGAAAGCATTAATGTGGATAAAGTCCCCAAATAAGATTTACCCTGAATGAGGGTATTGGGAACTTATGAACATATAAGTCAATGAATATCTTTGGAAATGAACATACCACCTACCTCGATGTAGCACGATCGACATACATGAACCTCAATCCTTTAATCTCCCTATAATGCAATAGATCAACAAAAATACTAAAAACATTCAACTATTGATATCTCATGAATGAGTGGAAATCAAGAAACAAGGATCTAGAAAAAAGTAGAGCTTATCGTGGCGATTCTGACTTAACATACGAAGTTGGATTCGGAGATAAGATGTTGAGTTAGGGGCACTAAGAAGAATTGGTGGTCTTGTTCGCTCTTAGACGAGACAGCTGCAGAAGATTTGTGTTCTGTCAATTAGATGCGACCCCAGTCCATTGAATGAAATAAAATGTAAGTACATGGTGTGTTTTTTAGAAGTACAAGAGGTTTACTTTACTTAAATATCCTTCACATTAGGCGGCCTCAAGGACACCCCACATGGCCCGGTGCTCAGTCGTTACACGACCAACACATGGCTACCCGCAACAACTGGGTATACAGTTTGTACTTATATGTACCTGTTGTGTATTTATGAAATTTATAGAAACTAATATTTTTCTCCAAAAGAATAATAAAATATGTACACACCTTTAAATAAGATTCAGGTTCATATATAAAACATTTCAATAAATTAATATTATTAATTTATTCACTCTATTTTTTATATGTAACTTTAGTCCATATAGAGATTGTTTAAATTGACAATTTTTTCTTGTTAATATGAACCCTTTTATTTGATTTATATATTTTAATTAAAATAATTATCCAACGAAGAATAATTTTTTGAATATATTTTTTGTGTTTTGGAAATTATATAATTAATAAAATTAAATAAAGATTATAATTAAAGTATTCCATGTTATAAGAGTTTATATATATATTATGTATATATTTTTTGTAATTTCCTTAGCTACGAAGATAACTTTATATTTCTAAATAGTATCACCAAATTTTTTTTCCTTCTATGTACCGATTTGTAACATATTAATTGTGATTTATGTGAAATATCAAATAATATCTTTGTATTGTTCATATTTATAGAGTCGATTGAACTTTTATATCATTATTATAAAGTGATCCATTAGAAGATGGAAAATAATATTTGTTAGTTTTAGGATCAAAATTTATATTGTTAAATACCCGAGTTTGTGTAAAAATACTATATTTAATTTATTATAAAAAAAAAATAGATAATATTCGTATACATATACTTAGGGATTTGAAGGTCCCTTAATTTTATAAAACATTCAAAATATTTCTTCTAGATATTAAAATTTTTATATGCTAAATTAATCTTTATGACCTTGATTTGGCAATGAAGTAATCCTAGAATAATCAAAGATAACATATATTGATTCAATAAATGTATTAATATCTAATAAATTATTTTATTATATATCAATGAATTTGCAATATTTAGAAGTCTGCATATATCCTTGAAATTTCCAATTAAAATCCCTTTTACTCAATTTTTCCCATTTTATGATGAGGTACACCTATATTATCCCCATAATACCAAACTAGTAAATAATAAATATTTGATTTATAATTATATCAGAATTCATATATACTCACATCCTTTCTAATTATATTATTTTTATTTAGAATGTGACACATAGTTAATGATTCCATTAACTAAAAATCACTTCATCGACCAGAGATATAAATTATGGAATTAACCACTACCATTATTTTTCTACCCATTATATCTTATAAACCATTTTATTAAGAAATAAAGTGATCTTTCACACCATTAATGATCCATACTTATTCAATAAAATAAATAAATATAATATATTAATCCTTTTTCATATCTATTAAATTTAAGTATAATCCATATTAATTATCAATATAATTTTAAATAATAAATATATCTATAACTTCATCTTTATTATATAAATGATAAATATTAGAAAATATATAAATATCATCAAGGAATTTAAAAAAATTATTTTTTATTGCCTAGGTTATGTGTAACATGAAAATTACAAACATATCTCTATATTAATTATAAAAAATTATTTTTCTTAAAAAAGGATATTTTCTGTCTATTTTATATTTAATAAATTAAATATATCTATCATGATTTTTATCTATGGTAGTTTATAAATAAATTTTTATCATTTAATATATTTAATTTTAATTTTTATATAATAAATTTTAATATAATTTAAATTCTATAACCAATAAATAGAAAAAAATAATTGTATTTAATTAAAATAACCCATCATACAGATTCCCCTTCCAATAAAGATCCCACTATTTGAAAAAAAAATTCAACCTCAATTATAATACATAACCCATGTTTGTTCATGAAGCTACTCAAAACCATGTTACAATAAATTTAAGTCACAAAAAACATCATTTAGTGTAATGATGTATACAAAGGTAGAATTAAGATCAACAACACACTTTCCATACATATTCATGCATGTTGAGTCACCAATATTCTAGAATTTCCAATTATTTAAATATTTTATCTAATTTAAATTTATTGTTTCACTCATGTTACATTACACGGAAATTGATTCGCCAAGTACAGTTGTCCTTTTTGTTCATTTTTTTGAACTATAATGGTTGTGATGTTCTCTTTCTGTTCGTTTTGACCATCATTATACTAAAAAATATTGATATTCGATGTAAAGTTTCTCACCTTTAAATATGATTCACTTGGACCCCTTTTCTTCTTGAATTATATCATCCCCATAAAAATATAATGAATATTTTAATGATCCTTTTAGAATATAGATGATCTTACTCCTTTTTCTAGGAATAACGTTGATTTATCATCCTTAGATTAGTTAACATCTTTTTACCTTTTTATATCTCACCACAATTTAAATATATTTGGATAACTCATTGTGATAAATATAAAAAATATTAGGTTTTTTATAATAATTAACATTATTCTAAGAAGGGTAGTTTTTACCAGTTATAAAAATGATCATGATATACCTATCTAGAATCATGTTGTTTTCATAAAATATTTTAATGGTAATTTTATTATATAAATCATCTCTACAGTGGATATATTATCTATCATTTTGTATGACATTAATATACATAATATTTCCTTCTTTATTTTTACATCCTTAGTGATATATATATATCAAATAGAATATCATCCAATGAGTTTAGTATATATCCTCATCACATAAAACAATCATTTTACCATTTTCACTATTATGATAAATATAGAGATTACTATCTTTCTATGTGTGGGGTTTAGGAGTCAAAATCACATTCAAAATTTGAGAGGTATGATATTTAAATGTATCATTTTTCGACAAAGTAAAATAAATTCACATTTATCTTCTATATTCTTCATATTTTCAGACATTACTATGAACATAATAATAATAATAATTGTGAATTTTAGGAAATTGATAGATAATAATTGGGTGGATTTCTCATATTAGATGATTGAAAATAGCGATTTATGAGGAATGATGTCTCAATATTTAGTAGTATATTTTCCAGAACTATATTAGTTGCATTATGGGGTACAAGTTAAACATATTTAGGATAAAATAATGGATCTATAGACAACATTAGTACCTAGTAGAGAGTAACCCTTGATGAAAATTTTTAACTAAGAGGGAAATGGAATATTTTTGTTATTATGGACCAAAAAAGTATCATTAATTCTAATATATGTAAAAGGGTGAAATATCAAATAAAATATGTGGGGACATTAATAACATTCCATCCAATGAATCCTCTATTTTATTTCAATCAAAATACACCATTGAATAATCTATTCAAACCATTCAATTTGTATAGAAAATATTATGGATTTACATATATTATTCAAATTTAATAGTGTCCATTTGATTTCTCGCAATAAAATATGTAGCCCAAAATAATGCATAATTATTTAATCGATGTTCCTGTTAGATCATTCCTAATGTTATCCATAATTTATATCATTCTCTTTGGATGAGTTATGTTAATCTATTGGAATAACACATTTGTTATAAAGTACCAACCATTATGCGCAATTATAGAACCTCATGTTACAATCATATTTCTATATGGGTGATGTGTTTCACAATCACCACATGATTGTAATCCCACAATTTATCATATTAAAATAATGTTACAATGATAAACATTATATGGTTACCCCACTCTACCTCTTGTTTTTTTATGTTGGATTTCACTCTTATAACCCTATTATCTTTCCCAATTGTATTATTATTTTTTAACCTGTTTAGATATGTAACAGTACCATGAGATAAATTCAATAATCTATCAAAAATTATATAATATATTATATGTAACTATTGTAAAAATGTTGAGTATAGTTTTTTAGTTTCAACACTTAAGCATAATGATTCATGCCATCATTGGAGGTAAAAAATTATGCTGAATGTTGTCAAATACTACATATATGATGAATAAATCTTTACAATTTTAATTTATATTAAGTTTTGAGATACTTAGCTATGAATTTAAGGATGATATATCTATAAATATGTCGATAGAAAGCCTTCAATTTCACAATGATAATGTAAAAATAACCTTGGAAATTATGTTCACATATCATATACATATGGATGAATTCTATTAGAATAACCAGGAATATTGTTTTTTCATGTTTTATTAGTTAATAGAAAAAAGTATGTATATGTTGATTTTGTGTGTTGATTTGATTTAGTCAATAACTAGTTATTTCTGCATAAATTTTAATAGTAACAGGAAATAGTTGATGGATACCAATCAATGCCTATGCTACATTTTCAAAAACATAAAAAAATAACATGTTCCCTATAAATATACATCTCAGTGATTCATTGTGATGTCCAAAACCTGGGTTTGGCTCAAAGTTTCCTCGTGCTGGGATGGAATCCGGACATCCAGAACCTATCCTTAAATTCTCGAGGCTACTGACTTGATGTTAGGGCTGATAGTGTGTCTTTGGGGGGGGATATTACCTCATTAATAGAGTGTATTATAAAGGATAAATAGGATAATATGTATATAGAAGAAGAAATATAAAATATGGAACAATAGAAGTAAAAAACAATAATCAACATGACTAACTGGTAATAATATTTAAAATATGATGATACTTGTCCTATCTCTATAAATATCTAAATCCTAGATATAAGGTATAAGGAAATACTTTCTATACCAAATAAGAAAAAATGAGCCAAAACATATCCATGAATCCGAATATCTAGATCATTCTTCAGCTACCTAGATCCATCCTATGAGAAAAACAATATCAAGTGTCCATAATAAGATTCTTCCCCTTGTAAACACATGCATAACTGTAATATTAATTAGTACCAATGGTGGAACATATAGAATGTGGGTTAAATTATATTAGGCCACTAAAAATAGAATTGAGAAAATCTATTCCATGTAATATAATATAAAACATTGTGAATGCATGAATATTTAAATGTAATGTAATACAATGACACAAATACCAATTTACCTGCTTCTGTATCGACTGGTTTCTGAACACATAACTGTTTCATTCATTGAATATGTTTCATTTTATATATTTCATGTGTGGTATAACCAACACATAAATACTAACATGATAATAATATTGATAATATATCATAGATATAACAAGTTATGCATATGTTAATAATAAATAGGATCCATGGTACTAAATAAGGTATCCTTGAACAAAGGGCTTGTGCCATCTCAATTATAACTTATAACCGAGATATAAGAGAAAGATTGTAATCCATGTGGAATATCCCATGGTTTTCCATCATAATATAAATCTAATAGTGTCTATTTAATTAATCCATGGTAAAATACGATATGAAATGACTAAGACCAATTGTGTACCCGAGGCACCTCATTTCTATAGACGTCATTTTGTATTTAAGGAGTGTATCTGAGGGATAATTTAACAATAATGGGGGGATCCTATGGTGGAATACCCTACATCTATAAGTAGATAATGATATGGTTTCTAGATGGCTCTCACCATTGTTTACTATCCTCCTTGAATCAGAATGACCTCCATGAGTGCGTAAAAGAATTCCCTTAGGAATATAATGATAGATCGTGTCTGAAAACACTTATAATGAAAATCAATTACATATTTAATAGAAAACTTATAGACGATTAATTAATTAATAATGGATATGTTATAATCATTCCATTTAATAAGACAAGGGGGTCATTTGATACCTTTCATTATTGTACCCAATAAAATGGTCATGAAAACATTTATTAATTTATATAAATATTATTCAAATTAATTGGTCCACTCCACTTCCTTCCATTAACAATGAATGGTTTTCAATGGATGTGAATCCATGTCATTATATTATATTTAATTAGGAGAAGTCATATATACATAATATTTTATACATCTTCTTAGATAATAATCATTTATCAAGTTGAAGTACCTAACTTAGAAGGGTCAAGTGAAATTTTCATATACAGTCCAAACAATTATAATTCATAACAGATTTTATTACGTAATGGATTACCATTAATAAGGTCATGTCATTGTACACAAACAATATGGCATAGAAAACCATAAAAAACTAATAATGTCATAATTAAAGAAGACACCCTACATGGGGTGGTCAATATTGAGGTCATAAAATCCAATGATGGATAACATATATAACAATGGTCTAAATATTTGATTATATTCACTATAATAAATGACCATAAATTCAATAGGTCACAAACACTGAAATCGACATGCGCCCATCCATAAATTTTTTTAAAACAAATAAAAAAGAGGGGATGGGTTATAGAACACCAATCTAAGATTGTATAATTCTCATTATCCTGTATCAGCATTCAGTTTGGCCAAAATCATAAGGAAATTGAGGAGTGGATCAACACCCAGAAAATAGGCCATGAGTTTCATCATCTAAATAACATTAATATGGGGGATATTAATGAATAATGGCTAAAAAGGAATTGTTATCTTACTAAGAGGAATCCAACAATACAAATGATTCTTTGATCGGTCATCTAATAAGAAATTTGGTTCAATGAATAAAAAATAATTTCAAAAGAGATCAATGAAGGATAATTACCTAATGTTATCTACTGGATGAGAAAAAAGGAGGAATGGGTATTTATTATATCACTAACAAAAATTATTTCATTTTTATAACTTTATGGTTCACATGGTTTGGTATCATTATTGACTAAACCATCCACCAACGGTATGCCTCCCACTTCTTAAGAAGGGACCTGCACGGTTACTCCACAAGGTTAGGAAATCAATGAACCAATTTTGAAAACAAACTTTGATAAAAACATCAGAAATTTATCAATCGGTGATCTAATCTACAACAAGTCCTGAACACCCCCAAAACCATTATAAACTCATTATGTCTCTATATTTTGTATAAAATAAAAAAATAGACAAAATTTAAATGGATCCATACTAGGGATAAAATTTGGGTTCTTACAGTCTTCCCCTATAAAGGAACTCGTCCTTGAGATCATCGTCCACAGGTGTAAAAGCGTTACCCTAGAAAAACATAGGCCACTGGGCATGTACATTGGTCTCCCACTAATATTTCTCATCTTGTACATGGAATTTCTTCCATACCAACTGTACTAGAGAAAAATAATAGCCTCAATTATAACTCCCCAAGCCCGCTCTTCCGGACTGAGTGCCTAATAAAAATATTTATAAATACATTGAACAATTACACAACACTTTAAACAAAGTGGACCTTTTACCTGTCTAGGTTCTGGAGGATTAGAGAAAATATTATATTTATCCAAGTTCAAATAAATAAAAAAAATGTTCCTTATGCTTCCGCATGCACTAACTTCAAAACAACGACGTCTAAGTAAGAAATTCAATGATACCTGTGAAAAATCATTTTAAAATGAAGGGTGAGCATTAAATTTTCAAGTAAGGTGTTTTGAATGAATTTGATAAATCCCTTTAAAAATATCATTTTGATAATATATTTTGTGTATTCAACTAGGAATACATTTTTTAATCAACTTTTACAAAATTCTATAATGATTTTAAAAAATAATACTTTAAAAATCACTGTTAAAATAATCTAGTGATTGAGTTGATAATATTAAGAAATCTCTTAAAAACAAGACAATTGAGGCCACTCGAAAAATTGAAGGCTGTCTTAGGCCTACCCTCTTAAGGGATGGATTCACTATCCAATTCCCTATCGTATTTACAATGTTTGAGTACTGTTTTTTATAAAACAATTTGTATTAACTTGCCTTATTTAAATATAATTTTCACAGGTGTATTAGTTTCTAAAATAAATTCATATTCATGTTTGGAACAAATGAACACTAATCATTACTCAAAACTATATATTCGTCAATGTATGATCAGATCTCATAAAACATGATGTTTCATAATAACATTAATTTTAAATCAATATCCACACACATGAAATTTCAATGACATATTTATTATATCTCTTTTAGTCCTGAAGTTATAAATTAGTAAGAATAATGAACATGTAATTTTTTGTTCTTAAAATTAATCAATAACAATTAATAATTATGTGTCGCGGACAAAAATTGTCAAACAAACATTTCTTTATTAAATAAAATCATCCTTTTATATGCACATTTGTTTTATGGAACATGACTTTAATTATATGAATATATATTAATGTATAAATGTCATGAAAACAAAATCAACAAGGTATGGCCATAACCTTGATTTTTTTGATATGCCAGGCACATGATAAATGTATGACATTCTTAATTAATAAATTAATATTTAAACTAATAATTGGTTAATAGTTTATTTAAAACAATTTTATATTTGAACAATTACATACTCGAGCAATTATACTTGAATATAATCATGAAATATTTAATTGAAAAAATATCTTAATAAAAAAATGGAATTGCAATGAAATTGTTAGTAAAACCCATCCAAACACAATTAATCAATTTCCATCAAGAACAAATAAATATCATATCAACCATAGACCGAGATATTTGCAGTATGAATCACCTTAATTAAATTTATCAGTGTTTTGAAAAACATGATTAATTTTATTGGAAGGGAACCATAAGAATACATGAAATAAAGAAAATAATTTGACATAATAAAAAATCAAAATCCCATAGATGATATTCATAGACAGAATCCTCTAAATTTTCTTCATCAGGTCGGTGCCTTGAAAACTCATATACACATAGAATTCGAAATTATACTAAGGTGGAAGGAAGATAGAGGCTACTACTTTACTTGATAGCCTCACTTGCATCGTACTAATCATATATCTTATTATCAAAGTAGAAATGCTTTATATATAGTAGTTCTCAAATGGAAAATTAAATTTTAATTTACCACAAACTAAAAAACAATTTAAAATGAATTAAAACGTTAATTATTCAATTTATAGTCAATGAATATGGCTCTGGAAGAAGATAGGAAAATTAAATGATGCTTCCTTGTAATTCTTTGTAGATAGGAAAGAAAACAAGATGGAGAAACATTAAACCAATATAATCAATACAATTTTAAATATTGATTTTTGAAGAAAAATCCAAAACAAAGAATACAAATTAAATCAATTTGATGCAAATATAAAATAATATATATGTTTTGGGAAATGATTCACGGTAAATCTAGGAAAATTCATTGATAAATGAGACACAATAATTAAAATCAACCCTATCCTGTTGTATAAAATTCAACGAATTCATTAGATGGTAACCGAATATGACAGAAATTGATGATTAAAAATGAAGAAATGGACATGAAAGGTTTTTATAAATCAGATTCAATAAAGGGTATAGATTTTTCTTGATTATTCATATAACACGAACTAGTTAAATAATACCTACTTGCAAGACATGATAATAGAAGAAAAATATCATAAAATCAGAGCAGAAATTTCATCGGAACTACATGCAACTCATCAGACTCGAATTGAACATCAAACAAGGTTTGATGATTATCCTTACCGTCGCTTGAAACATTGGACATCAACATAGATCTTCGTTCACACTTCAAAAAGATGTCTAAACTACTCACCGCCGCACTCAACCTCGATGAAACTAGTTTGTCCATTCTCGAATCAGCATGATGTTGATCCCTCACATGGTACTCTCATTCTGTAACCCATTGAGATGAAGATGAAGTGAAGCCCTCACAATTTCCATGATTTCTGACTTCACATCCCCATGGTACCCCCCCCCCCCCCCCGATTCAAAACCCTACCCAACTCGGCTTCTCCCTAGTGCGACTCGACAGAACCCTAGCCTCCAAAACAAAAAACCCGATTCTTCATTTTTTATTTGTTTTTTATTCTATTTCCCCAGTTATAAATATATATATATATATAAACAAAATATATATAATTTTCAATATAAACATATAATATTATACAAATATTTAATTTACTTATTTTATTCATTTTTTTCAGCCATTTATGTATATATATTTAACTTATTTTCATGTCATAATTCATATAAAAAAATTATTAACTTATAAAAATGTATACATTTTATATAAAATATTATAATTTCATTTATTTTGTTTTTTTAAAATGAATATATATAATTTTATAATAACTAAAAATATTATATTTAACATTGATGAAATAATTTTTATGGTAATAACAATAATACACACATTATCTAAATAATTAAATTTTATAATTATAATTTTGTTAATTTATAATATTATAAAATGTATCTTTAGTATGAATTTATTTTGAAAAATAATTTTTTTACTTATAAACTAATTAATATATATATATATATATATTTGTCTAAAATGTTATAATTTTATAAAATATTGATTTGAAATAAATATAATCAATTAAATGTATTTATTATCAAATAAAATACTCATATATATATATATATATATATATATTCTTGTAATCAATTTATATGATATTTGAATTATATACATATATTAAAATATTAAGTAATAGGTTATACTATGATTCAAAACATATTTTAAGTATTAAAAATATGTTTAAAACTTTTTTTATTAAATCATTCCTTCTATTATTTTAATTATAAACAAAGTAATTTTTTTTTTCAATTTTCTCAGGGTGTTACATTCTCCCACCCTCAAAGGAATTGTGAACTCGCAATTATTGTGTAGAACCTATGAATATTCTGATTTTTCATATTTGGAATTTATGAATTTCTAATGAGACTTATCTATCTAATGAAAACAGTACCGAGGAGATTTTATTTTTCTCAAAAGACAACATCTAATCTCCAAAGATGTCTAGACCGTTCCTCTGATACCAATTATAATGCCTGAATCCCACTCTTCTGGACTCAGTACCTAGAAAAATTTATAAAAGCAATTGAATGATTACACAACACTATAAAAAAATAAGAGCTTTTACCGGTGTAGGTTTTGGAGGATTAGACAAAATAGTTACATTTATCAGTGATCAAATAAATAAAACAAAATTTCACTACGCTTTCGCGGACGCTAACTTCATTAAAATGATGTCTGAGTTATAACTTCTATGATACCTGTGAAAAATAATTTTTAAATGAAGGGTGAGAATTAAATTTCCTAGAAATGTGTTTTGAAAACATTTGATAAATACCTTTAAAAATATCATTCTGTAAATACATTTGAAGTATTCATCTCGAAATACAATTTTTAAAACAACTTTTACAAATTATTGTAATTCATTAAAAAATAATTAAACATAGAAAATCACATTTAATCTAATCCAGTTATTCAGTTGAAAATATTAGGCAAGCTCATAAAAACTAGAAAATTGAGGCCACTCGAATCATTGAAGGCTGTCTTAGGCCTACCCACTTGAGGGATGGATTCACTGTCCAATTCTTTATCATATTTACAATGTTCAAGTACCAGTTTTTATAAAACAATTTTTTATTACCTTGCCTTATATACATATAATTTTTCCTGGTGATTTAGTTTTGAAAATATATTCATAATCATGTTTGGAACAAATGAACACTAATCTTTACTAAAAATTATATATTCGTCTTTGTATGATCAGATATCATGATACATGGCTTTGCATAATAACATGAAATTTAAATCAATATCCACACACATGAAATTTCAAAGGAATATTTATTAAATCTATTTTATTCATGAAGTTATAAATTAATACGAATAGTAAACATGTAATTTTATCTTCCTAAAATTAAACAATAATAATTGATAATTAAGTGTCCCATGAAAAAATTGCCAAAGAAACATTTCTTCAATAAATACAGTCATCCTTTATATGCACTATTGTTTTATGGAACATGACTTTAAGTATATGAATTTATATTAATGTACAAATGGCATGATAACAAAATCATTGAGGTATGGACAAAACCTTCATTTTTTTGATATGTCATGCACATGTTAAATGTATGACATTCTTAATTAGTAAATTCATTTGTGAATTAATAATTGGTTAATAGATTATTTAAAACAATTATATATTTGAACAATTACATACTCAAGCAATTATACTTGAACATAATCGTGAAAGATTTAATTGAAGAAATATCTTAATAACAAAATGGAATTGCACTGAAATTGAATGTAACTCCCATTAAAAACATAATTAATCAATTTACAAGAAGTATAAGTAAATATCATACCAACATACAATGAAATATTTGCATTATGAATCAACTTACTATAATTTATCAGTGTTTTAAAAAACATGTTTATTTTTATTGGAAGGGTAAAATAAGAAAACATCAATGAAACCAAATAGTTTGACACATTAAAAAATTAAAATCCCTTACATTATTTTCGCCGACCAAATCCTCCTACTTTTGTTCTTTAGGATGGTTCCTTGAGAACTCTTATACACTTAGAATTGGAAATTATACTAATGGGGAAGGCAGACAGAGGCTATTTCTTTCCTTGCAAGCCTCACTTGCATCACACTCATAATATATCTTATTATCATTGATGAACTGCTTTATATATAGTATTTCTCATGTTGAAAATTAAATTTTAATTTACCACATACTAAAACACAATTGAAAATGACATCAAACGTAAATTATTCAATGTACAGTTGATGAATATGACTATGGAAGAAGATAGTAAAATTAAATGATCCTTCCTTGAAAAGGTTTTTATATTGGAAAGAAAATAAGATGGAGCAACATTAAACCAATTGAATCAATATAGTTTTAAATATTAATGTTTGAAAAAAAATCCAAAACAAAGAATAAAGATCCAATCAATTTGATGCAAATGAAAAATAATATATAAGTGTTTGGAAAAGATACAAGATAAATTAGGGAAAATGCGTTGAAAAATGAGACACAAGAATTAAAATCAACCATATCAAGTTGTATAAAATTCAACTAATTTATTTTATTGTAACCGAATATGACAAAAATCTATGAAGAAAAATTATAAATTGGAAAAGGGAGGTATTTATAAATCAGATTCGATCAAGTGGATAATTATTTCTTGAAGATTCATATAACAAGAACTAATTAAATAATACTTACTTGCATAACCGGACAACAGAAGGAAAATATCAGAAAATTAGAGCCACAGATTTATCGTAACTTCACGTAACTCATCAGAATCGAATCGGACATCGGACATGGTTCTATAATCATCCTTACCGTCTCTCAAATCCTTAGGCTTCAACATATATCTTTATTCGGACTTCCAAAAGTTGTCGAAACTACTCACCGTTGCACTCTGCCTCGATGAAACGAGTTTCTCCATGCACTGTTGAGCATGAAGTCGATCCATCACCATGTACTCTCGGTCTATGACTCATGGAGACGAAGAAGAAGTGAAGCCCTCACAAATTCCTAGATTTACAACCTCACCCCCATGTTATGCCCCCTGATTCAAAACCTTACCCAACTCGGCTTCTCCCTAGTGCGACTCAACGAAAGTCTATCCTCAAAAAAACATGATTATTCATTTTTCATTTTCTTTTTTATTCTATTTCACTAGTTATATATATATAAACTAAATATATATAATGTTCAATATAAACAAATAATATTATACTCCTATTTAATTTACTAATTTTATTCATTTTTTTCATCCATTTATGTTGATATATATATATAACTAATTTTCATTTCAAAATTCATATAAAAAATATTATTAACATAGAAAAATATATAAACGTTATATAAAATATTATAATTTCATTTATTCTGCTTTTTAACATGAATAGGTATAATTTTATAATAACGAAAAATATTATATTTAACATTGATAAAATAATTTTTATTGTAATAACAATAATACATGCATTTTTTTAATAATTTAATTTTATAATTATAATATTGTTAATTTATAATTTCATTAAATTTATTTTCTTTAGTATGAATTGATTTTTCTAAAATAATTTGATACTAGTATAATAATTAATATATATATATATATATTGGTCTTAAATTTTATAATTATATAAAATATTTATTTGCTATAAAAATAATAAATTAAATGTATTTATTTTCAAAAGTAATACTCATATATATATATATATATCCTTGTAAAAAATGTTTATGATATTTAAATTATATAAATATATGAAAATATAAATTAATAGGTTGTACATTGATTCAAAACGTATTTTATGTATTTAAAATATTTTTAAAACTATTTTTATTTAATCATTCCTTCGTTTGTTTTAATTATAATCAAAATACTTTTTTTTAATTTTCTCAGGGTGTTACATCAATGATATCTCATACTCTAATCAAAAATACATATCAAATAATCCTCCAATGAATCCTTGACATCTAACCCAATCTCCTCGAGATTAAAATTATGAGACATGTTGACTTGATAATGGTGAAGCAATGAAATGTGGAAGAAATCATGCATGAAACAACACCTTTGAGCTAGTAATAATTCACAGGCTACTGGACCAACACTATCTAAAATCTCAAACTAACCTACATAATTAGGTGAAAATTTTCCTTTTCTCCATATTAATCTATGCCCAATCATAGGTGATATCTTTTGGAAAACAAAATTCCCAACCTCATACTATAGAGATCATCGATGAGAATAAACATAAGTTTTATATCTATACATTGTAGTAGACATAAATTTCTTGATTATCTAAAGATTATACGAAGTCTCTAGCATGAGACGAGGACCGAGAAGTGCCACCTCTCTAGCCATTAGCCACCATAGATGTGGATGACATGACCTATAGTTGAACACCTCAAAAGGTGGCATATGAATTTTTACATAAAATATATTATTATATGAGAAATTCATGAACAAGATATTATTATCACAATAACAATCTAAATAAAAGATGCATTCTCCAAGTATGTCCTGTATAACCAATACATTCGTTTAAAATTTTCATCAACATGATAGTGAATGGTTGTGCTCCGAATCACATGTGAACACATAGCTTTATACAACCTGTATAGACCCATAAAATTCAAAAAATTATTTTTTCTTAATTTTCTTGGGAATTTTACCAGAACACCGTTTCTAACAGAACCTGATTCTGAGGCCCGGTGTGCCCAGAATCATTTTCCGAAGTTTAGCTCGGGTACATTAAGTGAATGAACGAGCGAGTTTTTATAACATTTGAACCGATGCTCATAATCGAATTCCGAGGGCACCAGTGGAATCGCAGCGCCGATAATTGCTTAGAAACACTTTTTCCAGAGTTGCGTTTTCCCGGGTGTGGTTTTTAATTTTTGAGGTTAAGTTAAGAAATAAAATAAAAGTGGTGCGACAATTTATTTTATTTTACTTAAAGCGGATTAAACTATGTTAAGAGAATAAGGTGGGATCCACAATATCCTACCCACTTGGTAGGATATTTGGGAGGTGGGGCCCGCACCAGCCCCAACGTTTCTTCCCTTCTAAGTAACGCACCCTGACCCCCCTTTTAATGAGTTCAACCGTGTGTTTATTCTGTTTAAGAAATGCCTCATTAATTTGGGCGGTTAAATCGTTACAATTAATTCATTGAATTAATTGTTCGTTTCGTTTCCTTTTGAATTTTCAATGGTTTGATTGTGCATCAATAAAATAATACTACTCTTATTTTATTTTGTTGGAAGTTGTTTTGCTTGTTGTGTGAGTCTTGGGAGAAAAGTTCCAGAGCTTGAAGAACTCCTTCCTCTTCGATGAAGAACGGGAAGAACGCAAAGAGCGCCATAATTCTCCGAGATCGATGACGCGACTTCCTCCTTTCGCAATGTCTTCTTCCACGACGGTTATCTTTGTGATGAACCCTTACTCACCGTGTTCGACGAGGTATGGGTTTTATGCGTTTCTATTTTGTGATTACTTCCGATGTTTTCTTCCTTTCAAATTGAACCGCCTGTTATCGCAATAACAGGAGGAGGATGGACCGCACGAACACGGCCGAAACTCCTCCCCTTTTTGGTTGTTGATATTTATGTGACTCGAGCAAGGCAACGTGGTTCCGAAGCACCACACAGAAATTGATAATGGAAGGGCGGAGAAGCGTGGTGCCGTCGCACCGCGCCGTTGGAAATAAACAAATCCGCGGCGCCATCACGCCACGCCGTTGCACCACACCGTAGAAGACGAACCATTGACGTGGCGCCGTTGCGCCACACCGGAGGACCAATAAAGCACCGTGGCCGGAGCGGGGCCACGGCGGAGGGGTGCGGCACCATCGTGCCACGCTGGATGAACAAAGGCCGAGGCCGGTTCCGGGCCGCGGCGGAGCAGGGGAACCGACCTTGCCGGTCCCGTGGCGGCAACAGCCGACCGGATGGGGCGGGCCACCAGACAGGGGAATACCGGGGGTTACAAACCCCTGGCTGGCCAGTTGAGCGTCCCCATAAAGGGGTCGCCGTTTCAAAACGGTGGGCAGCCCCCCCCCCCCCCCCCCTCATCCGCTCGGCCAAACGACCGAGCCTCCTGCTGGCACCAGCGCGCCGGGCCGGCTGCCCCAGCTGGGCCGGGCCGTGCTCAAGCGGGCCAGATCCGGACCCCGGTCGGGTCGACCCGGTTTAGGCCGACCCAGGGGGTACCGGGCCGGGTAGGACCGGGCCCGAACCCCCCTAATACCGAACCTTTTTGGTCTTTTGCCCATAACATGAGCTGCAAACCTTCGATCGAAGCACCATCAGCTGAGATACGATCCTTGGATCGAGACAGTCATTTTGGTATATTACACATAGGGTTTCGGAGAACTTTGCTTATGGCCGGGTTGGTTCGTACACGAAACCAACCGGGCCCTCAAAGCGAAAACGCTTATAACTTGATCTTTGGACATCTGATTGACGTGCCATTGAATTTGTTGGATTCCACTATGTGAGACAGACATTTTGGATTAATCCGCTCGAGGATTGGATGTAGTTGGAGTACGGTCGGGTTGGTTTTGACTTAAAAACCAACCGGGCCCCTGGGACGAAAAAGCCAATAACTCTCAGACCGAGCGTACGATTGACGCGCCGTCTATGACGTTGAGTTCCTGTTGACGATACAGAACATTTGGATACATCAATTCCAGACTATGTGTAAGTTGATGTATCATCCCCTCAGCTCATGGAGCGGACCCTCCCGAACGAGTTTGCTGTGTGCAGGAACCATAAAGCTGGATGCGACTGCGACGACGACAACGACTGTACAGAGATCCTGAGTGGATTCGATGACGACGACTACAACACACAGTGATCCTACGTGGATCAGTGCTACCGATCCTGTGTGGGTCAGATACTATGTGGTTCAGTGCTCAGTGGTCCTGTGTGGGCCAACGCCTATAGATCCTGTGTGGATCCGATCCTGTGTGGGTCATTGCGGATGTTAGTTACCTATTGATCCTGTGTGGGTCATATCCTTTGTGGGTCATTGCGGGGGTTAGTTACCTATCGATCCTATGTGGGTCGGATCCTTTGTGGGTCATTGCGGGGGTTAGTACCTATAGACCCTTTGTGGGTCTGACGACTTAGATGAATCGGTGGCTATATCTGATCATCTCTATCGTCATACGAAGAAGTTTACCTGTGTGAGATGAATCCTGTTTTTCTTTCCAATGTGGATTGTGTTGTGTTATCCTATGTGGATTACATTTTGCATTCCTATGTGGATTGTGTTGTGATATCCTGTGTGGATTACGTTTTGCATTCCTATGTGGACTGGGTTGTGACTTCCTGTGTGGACTGAATTGTACTTGAGCATGGATGTTGGAGCTGAACTGGAATTTATGACTTAGGTATATGTATGGTCATATACCTAAGTAGTGTCATATGTTACTTCATGATTGTATCTTTCATTTGTGGATTATCCTTTGTGGATTCTGGGAGACCTTCAGGGGCGCGGGGTCCCTACTGAGTAGCTTATACTCACCCCTGCATGGGCTATTCCCTCACTACGTTGTGTTGGTTGGAGACGACGGACAGCGCTGATCGTGGATGAGGCTTGCGAAGCAGGATGGTACCTGGAGGTGGACCACTGGGTGGGACGCACTTGGAGCAGACGGTTAGAACCGAGGGGCTGTGGAGTCTATCTGTACTAACCCTTCAGGTGGGACTTCTAGTGGACGGCTTGACATTGCAGCTTTACTTTCAGTTGTTGTTTTCCCTTTCCAGTTGTACTTTACATTCAGTTTGGGTATGTATTCTGGCCCACTTACTTTTTCGCACATACTGTTGTACTCAGTTTTTACTTAGTGTTCACTTCTTCTTGCTTGCTCTATGGTGTTTGTTGTTTACTTTACAAAGGCATTGCCTTCCCTCTTTATCGGGAAATACGCCTTGGTGGTAGTCGCCAGCCCCTGGCCTATGGAAGGAGGGATTGGGGTAGTCACAGCACGGGCCCCGAGGATGGGTCGTGACAAATTGGTATCAGAGGAGTTTGGTTCTACCACTGAACTTTGGTCTCTGCTCTTTTTCTATGTGAAGCAATAGTGTTAAGTGTATTTTGTGTGGTTATCAGTCCAGGGAGTCCAGTGTTGGGGCTGCGGCCGACGTATCCATACACTAGGACCCTGACTACTGATTTCTGACTTAATGCATGAAAACATTGATTAAATGTGTGTTTCAAGTTTTCCTTGTGATTACATTGTGTCAGCTCACCAGGTATACTGTTTGACAGTGGCACACCTGTTTCTTTTCAGGATGGCCCCACAATGTCAGCCAGCTAGGGTTCCGAGAGTTGTGAGTGACGATAGCCCACCGAGCGACGAGGCCTCTGTACATGGCCCTTTTAGAGAATAGGCACCAGAGATACCTCTACCCACCGAGCCACCGATGCTACCAGCCCCAGCAACTGATGATGCACGTAACCTTAGTTCACTTCACGAGTTTCCGCATCAGCGACAACCCAGGTTTCGCGGGGAGATGGACCCCCAGGAACCCGAGGTTTGGCTGGAGGCAGTGGTATGAGTTTTCAGGTTAGTGAGGACACCAGCATACCTCATGGTGATCCTCACAGCGAGCCTACGGCACAAGACAGTAAGCAGATGGTGGAGCTTGAGGCTCCAGGTGCACAATGAGGCATCTCTCCTTGGACGGACTTTGAGAGCCTCTTTCGCTCGATGTTCGTCCCAGACACCCTCCGTGCGGTGCGCATTCAGGAGCTTCTTCATCTGCAGCAGGGCAGCTTAACTGTTGCCCAGCACTCGGCGAGATTTACCGATCTCTCGCGCTACTCGACAGACATGGTACGAGACCCATTCTTCCAGGCTCGGACCTTCGAGCAGGGATTGAGGAAGGAGATCAGGGCATCACTGATATCCCTCAGTATCCCGACACAGGCAGGGGTACTGGAGCGAGCAATTCTCATCGAGATCATTCATGCTGAGTCTACTCCTGCGGGGAGACTGACCGTATGGAGACACATGGAGGAGTCTTCTACAGCCAGCCTTAGACAGATGTCGCAGAGGTCCAAGCGGGCCTGACCTTCTGGTGGATGACCACAGGATACAAGCTCAAAGGTACGGGGCACACGCAGCAGAACCAGTCTTACGAGTTTAAGACAGTGCTATGCATGGGGCGAGCATGGCCACATGGCTCTTGACTGCTCGACCTTCCATGCAGAGTAGCAGCAAACAGTTGAGGAACCACCTAGGCTGAGGTAGGGGTTAGACCGTGGTAGTCCGCAGGGAGCAGGCAGACGTGGTAGAAGAGCTGGCCGAGCAGCAGATGGTGGGTGCCGCTTTGTGACTCTACCGCCACCACCACCAGGAGGTCCACCCCGACCTCAAGGGAGTGCATAGCTTGAAGAAGCTCAAGATTACGATCATGGAGCTCTGGAAGTCGGTGAACAAGTGCAAGTCTAGCTCCATGCATAGAGGCCTTTGCCCATTATGCCTCTAACTTCATTGTTTGTGTTGCCCTGTGTCCTTGTACTTTGAGTTGAAGTAATAAAAGACACTTTCAATAGTGACATTTTCTTTATTTTGTTTTGTTTGTTAATACTATGAGGTGCCGATTAAAAACTGTTAACTTGACCCTCACTTGCGAGATTATTACTGGCGGATACCCAGTGACAACACACTAATGCTCATAGTGTGACTAAACCCTTAGAGGCAAGAGTAACAGTTGGATATCTTGGTAGAAGTGTCGAGGCCTTAAGACGTCATACATGCCATGAATTAACTGATCATGACGGGATTGACTGTATTGGACAAGGAACGTGGTTCATCCAGGGGATGAGACAGGATTTCCCTTTTCAGAAAAAGAGAAATCATTACAGCGTTGCAGAACATTATCGAGGAAGGGGAAACCATTTGTGTGGTCATATAGATGTCAGCAGAGCTTCCAGGAGCTGAGATAGAGATTGACCAGTGCACCTATCTTGAGGCTACTGGAGGATGGAGTTGGGTGCATAGTCTTCTGCGATACATCAGGGACCGGACTCAGATGTGTCCTGATGTAGTAGCAGACCGTGATCGCCTATGGATCACGTCAGTTGAGGCATCATGAGAAGAACTACGCTACTCATGACGTGGAGTTAGTAGCAGTGGTCTTCGCTCTAAAGATGTGGAGACACTATCTGATCGACGAGCTCTTTACACTCTATTCTGAGCATCAGAGTCTTAGGTACATCTTCTCACAGAAGGACCTAATCCCGAGACAGCGGTGATGGATCAAGATCCTCCAGGACTATGACTTTGGGATAGTCTATACTCCTGGAAAGGGTAATGTGGTAGCCGATTTTCTCAGCAGGAAGACGGGAATTCAGCTACATGGGGAGGCGACAGAGAAGAAAGCCGCCTTGCAGATATCCTTCATGAATAGAGATAGATTAGCTTTTTTTCAGTCACTCACAGTCACTCCTACACTATTGTAGCGGGTCATAGAGGCACATCGTGGCGATGCTGACTGTGAGGTGCGACGTGCACAGATATTCTTAGGACAGGAACCTGATGGTTTCTATTTAGGAGGAGAGCGCAATGTTTATTTAGAGGATGTTCCTTGGTACCAGTTGCTTTACAGGAGGAGGTGCTGAGAGAGTTTCACACTTCCCCTTTGGCGGTACATCATGTAGTGGCGAAGATGTACCAGGATCACTGATGACAGCCCTGGTGCCCGGGCATGAAGAAGGCGGTGGCAGAGTTTGTTTCTCGATGCTTCACCTGCCAGCAGGTGAAGGCAGAGCACAAGGTACCAGCAGGCTTGGTACAACCCTTGGAGGTCCTGGAGTGGAAGTGGGATGAGATATCTATGGACTTCGTGACTGGACTTCCACGCACTTCCAGATGTCACGACTCCATTTGGGTGATCGTCGACCGACTCACCAAGTCAGCTCACTTCTTACCCATCAGAGAGCAGAGCTTATTAGAGAGCTTTGGACGTCTCTACGTTCAGGAGATTGTGCAGCCTCATGGTGTTCCATAATCTATAGTCTCTGATCGAGATGCCCGTTTTACTTCCCAGCTTTGGAAGGGGTTGGAGGAGGCATTCGGGACGCAGCTACGTCTGAGTACCACCTTTCATTCTCAGACAGATGGTCAGACGGAGAGGACCATACAGAATCTCGAGGACATGTTCCGCACACGTGTCCTTGAATTTGGTCGTAGCTGGGAGGACCACCTACCCTTTTTGGAGTTCGCGTATAGCAACAGCTACCACTCCACCATCGGGATAACACCATATGAGGTGTTGTACGGCCGACCTTGTAGATCACCGCTGTGCTGGATAGACCCTGGGGAGTCAGCATTTGTGGGACCAGAGATGGTTCAGGCCATGAAAGAGAAGGTCCAGATCATCCAGGAGCGGATGAGGACAACTCAGAGCCGATAGAAGTCTTTTGCTGACAGGAGGCGGAGGCCACTAGAGTTCGAGAATGGAAACCACGTCTTCTTGCGAGTCTCACCTCAACGGGGATTACGGAGATTTGTCCAAGGCAGCAAGTTATCTCCTCACATCATCAGACCATTCCAGGTCCTCAACAGGATTGGAGAGGTAGCGTATCGCCTGGCTCTACCACCTCAATTGCACCAGGTGCATGACATCTTCCACGTATCTCAGCTGATGAGATATATGCACGACCCGACGCATATCATAGACCATGGGGAGATGGACGTTGATGATTGGGCAACTTTTGCGGAGGTCCCAGGGGAGATTGTGGATCGACAGGAGCAGGTACTACGTGGACGGTCTATTCCTCTAGTGTGCATCATAAGGCAACACGGGAACCTCAAGGAGAGCACTTAGGAGCGGGAGGCTTAGATGCGTTCTCGGTACCCACATTTGATTCCCTAGTTTCTGATATATCTTTATGGGGACGTAAAGCCCTAAGGTGGAGTATTTTAAAGACCCGTAAAAATCAAGGAAGTTTTTTTTCTTAATTTTATTGGGAATTTTACAAGAACGCAGTTTCTGAAGGCACCTGATTTCGAGGCCCAGTGTGAACAGAATCTTTTTCTGATGGTTAGCTTGGGTACGTTCAGTGAACGAACGAGTGGGTTTTTCTAACTTTTGAACTGGTGCTCGGAATCAAATTCTGAGGGCACCAATGGAATCGCAGTGCCGGTAATTTCTTAGAAAAACTTTTTCCGGAGTTGCGTTTTCTTGGGTGTGGTTTTCAATTTTTGAGGTTAAGTTATGAAATAAAATAAAAGTGGTGCGGCAATTTATTTTATTTTTCTTAAAGCGGCATAACCTAAGTTAAGAGGATAATGTGGGACCCACAACATCCTACCCACTTGGTAGGATATTGGTGAGGGGGGCCCATACGAGCCCCACCATTTTTTTATTTCTATGTAACGTACCTACACCCCCCTTTTAATGAAGTCAACCTTGCGTTTATTCTAGTTAAGAAATGCCTCAATATTTTGGGCGGTTAAATTGTTACAATTAATTTATTGAGTTAATTGTTCATTTAGTTTCCTTTTGAATTTTCAAAGGATGGCTTACGCGCCAATAAAATAAGACTAATTTTATTTTATATTGTTGGAAGTCTTGTTACTTGTTGTGTCAGTCTTGGGAGAAAAGTTGAGGAGCTTGAAGAACTCCTTCCTCTTCGACGAAGAACGCGTAGAATGCGAAGAGCTATGGATTTCTCGGACATCGACGACACGACGCTATCCCCATGAGGTGACTTCCTCCTTCCGCGACGACTTCTTCCGCGATGGTTATCTCCAAGACGAACCCTCTCTCACCGTGTTCGACGAGGTAGGGGTTTTATGCATTTCTATTTCATAATTACTTATGACGTTTTCTTCCATTCAAATTGAACCACCTGTTATTGCAATAATGGGAGGATGTCGGACCACACTAACACGGTCGACATTCCTCCCCATTTTGGTTGTTGAAATTGATGCGACACGAGTAAGGAAACGCGGTGCCAGAGCACCGCACATAAATTGTTAAAATAAGGGCGGTGAAACGCGGCGCCGTCTTACCACAACATGAGAAACAAACAAATCCGCGGCGCCGTCACGCCATGCCGTAGATGACGAACCAAAGACGAGGCGTCGTCGCGCCGCGCCGGAGGACCACTAAAGCACCGCGGAAGGAGCGAGGCTGCGGCGGAGGGTCCCGACACTGTCGCACCGCACTGGACGAACCAAGGTCGCGGCCGGTTCCGGGACGCGGCGAAGCAAGGGAACTGGTGACCGGTACTGGGACGCCGGCGTCGGAGTAGGGGGACTGGCCTTGCCGGTCCTGTGGCGGCAACAGCCGGCCGGCCAGGGCGGGCCGGGCGGACAGGGGAAAAGCCGGGGGTTACATACTCCCGTATGGCCAGCTAAGCAGCCCCATAAAGGGGTCGTGGTTTCAAAAAGGGGGGCAGGCGCCCCCCCCCCCCCCCCCCCTCATCCGCTCAGCCAAGCGGCTGAGCCTCCTGCTGGAGCCAGCGCGCCGGGCCGGCTACCCCGGCCGGTCTGCCGGACCGGGCCACCAGGCCGGGCCACGCCCAAGCCGGGCCAAGCCGTGCCCAAGCGGGCCAAGCCCAGATCCTGGTCAGTTCGACCCAGTTCGGGCCGACCGAGGGGGTACCGGGCCGGGTCAGACTGGGCCCGAACCCCCATAATACCGAACTTTTTCGGTCTGTTTCCCATAACATGAGCTGCAGACCTCCAATCAATGCAATGTCAGCTGCGATACGATCATTGGATCGATATGGTCATTTCAGTATATTACATTCAGGGTTTTGGAGAACTTTGTGTTTGGCCGGGTTGGTTCGTACACGAAACCAATCGGGCCCTCGGAGTGGAAAAACTTATAACTTGAGCTCCGGACGTCCGATTGACATGCCATTGACTTTGATGGATTCCTCTAAGCGAGACAGACCTTTTGTCTTACTCCGATTGAGGTTTGGACACAGTTGGTGTACGGTCGGGTTGGTTTTGACATAAAAACCAATCGGGCCCCTGGGATGAAAAAGCCAATAACTCTCAGACCGGGCATCCGATTGACGCGCCGTCTGTGACGTTGAGTTCCTATTGACGATACAGAAATTTTTGATACATCATCTTTGGACTATGTTTCAGTTGATGTATCAGCCCCTCGGCTCATGGAGTGGACCCTCCCGAATGATCTTGTTGTGTGCGGGAACCCTAGAGCTGGCTGTGACTGCGACGATGACGACGATTGTAAAGAGATCCTCAGTGGATTCGACGGGGACAACTACAACACTCACCAATCCTATGTGGATCAGTGCTACCAATCCTGTGTGGGTAAAATCCTGTGTGGGTCAGCGCTCAGCGGTCCTGTGTGGGCCAGCGCCTACAGATCCTGTGCCGGTCCGATCATGTGTGGGTCATTGCGGGGGTTAGTTACCTATCGATCCTTTGTGGGTCAGATCCTTCGTTGGTCATTGCAGGGGTTAGTTACATATCGATCCTGTGTGGATCAGATCCTTTGTGGGTCATTGCGGGGGTTAGTAACTATCGATCCTTTGTGGTTTCGATGGCTTAGATGAATCACATGCTATATCTGATCATCACTATCGTCATACGAAGAAGTTTACCTGTGTGAGATGAATCATGTTTTGCTTTCTTATGTTGATTGTGTTGTGCTATCCTGTGTGGATTACGTTTTTCATTCCTATATGGATTGTGTTGTGCTATCCTGTGTGGATTACATTTTTCTTTCATGTGTGGAATGGTTTGTGACTTCCTCTGTGGATTGGGTTGTACTTGAGCTTGGATGTTGGATCCGAACTGGAATTGATGACTTAGGTATATGTATGGGCATATACCAAAGTAGTTTCGGATGTTACTTCGTGATTTTAACTTTTCTTTGTGGATTATCCTTTGTGGATTATTGGAGACCATCGGGGGTCTAGGGGTCCCTACTGAGTAGCATATACTCACCCCTTCACGGGCTATCCCTGCACTATGTTATGTTGGTTGCAGACAACAGACATCGCTGATCGTGGTTGAAGCTTGCAGAGCAGGACGGTACTTGCAGGTGGACCACTGGGCGGGACGTAGTCGGAGTGGATGGTTGGAAATGAGGGGATTTGGAGGCTATCTTTACTCACCCTTCAGGTGGGACTTCCAGTGGACGGCTTGACATTGCGGCTTTACTTTCATTTTTTTTGTTTTCCCTTTCCAGTTGTACTTTTCTTGAAGTATGGGTTTGTATTCTGGCCAACTTACTTATCCGCACATACTATTGTACTCAGTTTTTACATAGTTTTTACTTCTTCTTGATTGCTCTGTGGTGTTTTTGTTTACTTTAAAAAGAAAATGCCTTCCCTTTTTACCTGTAAATATGTCTTACTGCTAGTCTCTAGCCCCTGGCCTTTGGAAGGCGGTCTTGGGGTAGTCACGACACGGGCCCCAAGGATGGGTCGTGACACAACCTCTTCAAGAACCTTGACATTTAACTAGAACTTCTATTTGAAGTGATAGTATGAGGGAAGAGATTTATTCAGATAATATCTTATACATATAGTAATCCTATGTCATCTACTAAGAAATTTTCCATGATTGGAAGGAAGTCAGCTACCTTAATGAGTTAGTCAATGACTACCCATACAATATCACTACCTCTAGTTGACCTCAGTAAACCGCCTAAAAAATCCATGGAATCATCTATTCAATTATATTACATGACTGGAAGTTATTTTTTAAATCCCACAAGTCTCTGGTGCTTCGTGTTCACCAATTGATAGATTGAACACCGATTAATAAATCCCTCTATTTGATGTTTCATCATTGGGAACCAATACTGGAATTTCATATCTCGATACATATTAGAGATCCATGGACGTACTACCCACTGAGAAACATGTGACTCACACATAATTTCCTATATTGTATTTTTAGAACCCCAATCACGTCCATGACATGTAATATGTAATCTCTATCCACAATCTAATTCTGAGGAATGTTATCTCTTGAAATATTCTCACAGAAAACCAAGCCTTCGTGATCTAAAACATTCATACTCATTATCATCTTATTAAGAGAATAGGTTATTGTAAAGTCTAATAAGTAATAATTGTTATGAATTTCGTAAAAGTCTAGATGTAGCTAAAAATATATGGCCCTAAATTTCCATTCATCACTGGATTCTAGTATGGTTTATTCCTATGTTTTCCAACTCAGTGAATGAGCTTCAGCATTTCCCTTTCATGGTGTATAAGAAAGCCTATAATCATAGTAAAAAATATATTTTCCCCATATCCCCTATCTATGATTTAATTAATTATGTGTAAATATATATATATATTAGTCTTTTATGGTATGTTCCCACAAATAAATTATGATCCATAAGATAGTGTCTCCATCAACATAGGTCCTAGACAACTACTTCTAGGTTGAGGTAGTGTGTCACATAATTTCGATCACGAGGCCTCCAATACTAATATCAGTACACAAAAAATATGTCCTCCTTCATAATAATTTCACATATTCTGAATCTTGATGCATCTTAGAAGTCTGTATGGACTATGTGAGGCTTTGAATGAATCAAAATATGTGTTGAGACAAGCCATCCTTTCTTCACCTAAAAGGGATTATCATACTTCGGAACACAAGAACATAAAACCATTATTTGATTCATGATTAAGAGGGGAATCAAAGGATTATAATTACTATATATAATTCATGTAATATATATTCATCCCTAACAAATTCCATATGTCAATCACATTCTTGGGAATCTCACTGTAGTCCCAAACTCTAACATTCTCTAGGTTGATAGATACCCCTAATTCTATGAAAATATGACCTAATATGTGATCATTGTCGATCCAGATGTAGAACATATAAATATTGGAATAAATCAAATGTTATAATAGTATATTCAGAACAATCGCATGATATTGAGCATAGTACCTACGAGTGTGGGAAGACACAATGTTTTCATCCAAAATGACCACAAAAGAATCAAGATTGGGATGAAAAAACTATTCTTAAAATCCATGAACACGGAAGGTGCATTCTTAATATCAAACATCATAAAAAGGAAGTAATATAGACCATAAATTCTATGAAATTTTATATGTGGTATGTATAAAGTCTAGACTCACACATGTTGATTTACTGATCTTAGGTCGATCATAGAGACAACCCTAGATTGTCAAATATTGTCAAAGAAATCAACTATCTGAGGATGTGTACAATGGTTCTTGATTGTATGTTTGTTAAAATATACGTATTCCATACATAGCCTAAGCATCCATTCCATCTTCTTGGAGAAAATCATGAGAAATCTCGAGGGGAAGTATTCGGTTGGATAAAATAATGGGCCAATAAATCCTCCAATTGCCGCTACAGATCCTGGAGCTTAGTAGGTACCATTTTGTATACTGGAATGAAAAATGAGCTAGTCCTGGAATGCGATCAATAGAAATATATACATCTATCTTAGTTTTTAATCTAGAAAAATCATTTATAAATACATCCAAAAAATGATATAGTACCAGTGGAAATTTAATATGATTTAAACTCTAATCCATTATGAAGAGACTAGAAATTTGGGCAATCACTCAACCTATCCCATGATACTCAGGTCCATCATTAAAATCCATGGCATCCCACTCAAAATTTTGTATATAACAATTTCTATATAGTAATGTAATCAATAACATAAGATTATATCTATCTACAAAGGCCTAATATAGGACCATCCAATCCATCATGAGAATTACATCAATACTTTTCATTTCGAAAAAAACGATGTCCCACAAGAATGAGTAATTTCATTCCTCAAGGGTATTAACCCAATAGTTTTTCATTCCCTCCAACCATACACCGAACGATGAATCTAGTTTCATTACAAAAAATGTAATATTGAATATTCAGCTAGATAATTTATACTATAGATAAAGTGATGAAGGAGTGTAAATTAAACATATCAAAAAAATAAAAACCTATAGTAGAGGATCATGCAATAGTACATCATAATATAGATTGTCCCAAACTTTGATCATTGGATATTTCTTGTAAAAAACGATTTAGATTTATCTATAATTCTTTTCTAGAGTTTTACTACCCAGTGTGTGAATACTCTTCGAGCACTGATGATATATGTTCTATCTACCAAGACTGTGACCTCCTCCTCAGCCAGTTTGGCAGGTGATAATCCCACTCCATACATGACATAATGTAAAATAAACATCCCATGAATTAGGAGTTTGTACCGAGAAACTTCCACTGATGAATTTCGGAAGGTCCCATATAATCTTCTAAGATGTCCCATATGGCTACAGGCATCACACTCTATTGGGTCACTAATGCACTGAGGCTTCAGTAGCCCTGGTTATCCAAAAAAAATTCATATAATAGAGCTTTCAGTGTGATTAAAACGACATCTGTTTATTTAATGTGAATCCTTGAGGGAATGTTTCCTACTTCTAGAGGAACTACTGGCCTTCAAAGGCATTAATACTCTATTCCCAATACTCTCACATTCCTTTATATTTCACTCATTAATATGACCCTGATTTACGATCTCATAAGAAGAAGACAAGCAAAAAGGTTCACATGAGTGTAGATGGAATACACAATCTCATCCTACAAACACCCATCACCCAAAAAATCATATCTGAATAGAAGATGTGTAAGTAGATATAACCCAATAAAATGTGTTGAATACTACTTCACATATATAACACATTTCTCTAGTCACATTACCTCTTTGGAACAGTCATCCCAATGCATCCGAGGAAAAAATAAATCATATAATTATATCTTGAAATCAGCCCATACCATGCCTCGATAAAGACCATTGTGTTTGATTACATTCTAGCAATTCATGGGTAGATCACGAAGCATGTACATAAAAATCTTGAACCTATCCTCCCAAGGTCTCTTTAGATTCTATATGATATATAAGGATGGACTCTATCCGTGACTCAGTATCCTATGAAACACCCTACACCAAATCTTTTAGAGGATGATGCTGTTGGAACTCACATATCACATCATCCATTGAATTATACGTTATTTAGAAGTCTCCATTGATTGTTTGAAACATAATAAACCCTTATGAAGCTATGTTTTTGTTCATAGATTAGGTGTAGTAGGTGGTCCTCATGTGGTACTCTAAGTGGTATGAATAGAATCTATGGTCCCACCATGCCTGGATCATGGTCATTGCCACCCTACTATAGCACAATATGAAGATGTCTTGGAACTATTAGTCTAAAAATTCCAAGCAAAGACTTCATAAAAATATTATGTCAAAAAATAGAAATAGTAGAAGGTGAACATAATAGGATAGGTTCACTACCCAAGGTATAGTACCCCAAATACCCTCATTGAATGCCATGTCATGGATGTTCCCATGATTAAATTATAAGGTTCCAATTGTTGAATGGAAAACTATAAATTTAATCATTATTAACTCGTAACCATTTAATTTTATAAGTGATGTTTTTATATTAATGTTTCATTTTATTATAAACCACTGTCTATGTTTTATTTTAATGGATTTCCACTTCTAATGAATCTTTTCCTATACACCTTATCACTGAGAGATATACCCATTTAATCTCAATCTACCAAAGGCAATATATGGTCCCAAAAAGTAACAGGTTATATATGATGGCTTCACTCAGTAGGCTACCCATTCTAACCCATGATTTCTCAATAACTCATGAAATAAAATGGTAAATAACTCAATCCTAGCCAAAGAGTAGAACACACACACACACACACACACTCACACACATATATATAACAAGGATCAATCAACAATAACAAGAAATACAAGAAATGATAGAAATTAAATCCACCTATATGGCATGGCATATGCATGGTATGCGATATCTAGGTACCTATGATGATGCATGTAATAATGATCGTTATCCTCATATCATTGGGACATGGGTGAAATAATATTTTCAATCATAATAATAATAACAAGAATCACACATCATGTGAATCACCCAATGAGGAAATGATATCAACTATAATATGAAAATGCAGAACGATAAATAATATTCAGGAAACTCTACATTTACCTTGAACATGGGTTAGATGCACTCAATGAGGACTTATAACCAATTTCTAGGAATTCCTAATCTCATTTCTGTTTTCTCCAAATAGTGAATCAAGAAATTAAGATCTAATTCCCCTATGTGATGTCCCACACTTGAGAGCCACTCAAATTTTCCCCATGCACTATTGAGAACATGGCCTTAAGCACATATCCTTGACATCTATAGGCTTCTGAATAACAGTGATGGATTAGTGTGTTTCCATGAAAAGAATATTTCCTCATTACCAATGTGTATCAAAATAGATAAATTGGATAAAAGATAAATAAATAAATAAAAATAATAGATAGAACTATATAAATAGATAGAATAATAATTAATAGGAACAACTGATAATATTATTCAAAATTTTATGATTAATTCGATGTCTTTATAATGTAGGAAAACATGGATATATTGAATTAGGAAATAAATTATTCTCAAAATAAGAAATATGAATGAAAAATATATGCAAAATCATGAGTTCCACCTCGGTCATCTTCTACCATGCTCCGTCCTATGAAATCCAGTAGAATTAAGTGTCCAATAAATGATGCTTCCTCTTGTCTATATATGCATAAATCTAATCTCCGAGGGTACCAATGGATGCCCTAATAGGGTGTGAGATAAATTTTAGTTGGACACTAACTATAAAATCAATAACTTCTAGTAAATTTAATGTAAACTAAATCATTGGGAAATAATGCATATATAAAAATTAAGTAGTAAAGTGAAATAAATGCCCAAGTTCCTACATTAGCCATATCTAGTGTCTAAGCATGTGAGCATTTCATTAATTTAATGTGTTAAAAATTATATATTATATGTGATGTATATCCTACACTAACTTTATGATATATTAATAACAATAACATCAAATCCAAGATATATCAAGGTATCCATATTGATAATAATAAAGAGCGCCCATGTTAATAAAGAAGGAAACATTGAACTCAATGGTTGAGCCAACTTGGTAATACCATGAATCATGTATATAAGGGAAAGAGAGTAATCTATATATCTTATAACAAGAAATTAAACTAAAATGTAATTCTAACAGATACTTATGAATTCATCCAAGGTAAAATGGGATATGAAATTATTATGACCAATGTTGTATCCATGGATCCTCAAATTCACAGACATCACACATAATCCAAGGATTGTATACATTGAATCCTATAATAATAATAGAGAGATACTAAAGTTTCATAATAGGCATCCAAAAGAAGACAAAGACTAGGATCCAAGGTAGGAATCACCATTAGCATCTGAAATCCTTGAATCATAATGGTTTCCACAAGTGATCATTGTATTCCCTCAGACATACAAGGCTGGCGTGAGTCAACAACTCCTATAATTATAATAATGTAAATAATAAGCAAGATCCTTATACCTAATTAATTAATTACTCGTAATAATTATTCTATTTAATATGTCAACGGTTTTGTTCTATACCTTTCTTTAGCATTATTAGGATAAAGGTCATACAACTATTTATTAATACTTATAATTCATATTCAATTTAATAGGTTAACACTACTGCCATCCATAAACAACAAAAGGTGTGCTATGGATAATTAACCAAGTTATTCTACTAAATTTAATTATGTGAAGTCATATATACATAAAATACATCCCATCTACATCATTAAGATTCATCTTTCACGATTAATCCCTTATATTAGAATGGTGAAGTGACATTATCATATATAATGATAACCATTACAATTCATATCTCATTTTTGTAAAGAAGGTCTTACCATGAATAGGGTCCATCCATTGCAAATTTTAATGGTGGCTCATACAACCATAGAGAAAAAATAACGGTATAATAAAGTAAATAACTATACAAGGTATGGTCCACATTAAAGTAATAACCATGAATAATGAATAAAATAATAACAGGGGTCTTATAATATAGTTCTAATGACAATAATCAAGGCGCATGAATTTCATTGGACACACCTAATGAAATTGACACACACACAACCATGGAAATTTTTTAATTGATGAAAAATTGAGGGAAGAGTTATAAAACACTTTACATAATCTCATACGACACTCCTCATCTAGTTTTAGCCATTAGATTTGATCAGATTAGAATAAATTTGTCAAACAGGTCGACACCATAAAATTTAGTCTTATGAGTCTATATCTAAATAACGTTATCAAGGGTAATAAATACTATGAATGACTAAGAAAATCAGTATCTTACTATGAGGAATCTAATGAGATGAATGGTTCTTCGATCAGACTATAGATGGATGAATGAGATCCAAAACTACAAAAGATATTGAAATGATATCAAAGTGGGTGAAAAACCAACTACTATCTACTAAAACCGAAAATGAAGTAAGGGGTAAGTTATAAGATCATTTATGGAAAATACCTCATTTCAACTAAAAAACTGGGCTTCATGGTTTTGTCGCACGATAGGAAAAAACATTTATAAACTTCTCACCGTCCACTACTTATGGAAGGCACTCTCACGGTTAGTCTGCATCTTTAGGAAAAACAATGCACCAACCATACAAATATCCTTTTTTAAAACATGCATAAAATTTTCAAGGAAATGTGGCCTCACACCAATGGTAGGGAAAAACCATGCATCTTGATTCACCCCATTCTCATTCCCTGCAATGTTATGAGATACTGGGCGGGATTGGTCGCATTGTTTCTACTAACTATGCGTCCAAATGATTTCTCCACTGGTTGGGGTTCTAAGATCTGAACAGTCCATGGAAACTCCAAAAACATTTATAACCTCATTAAGAATCCATATTATCTCCAAAATAATGTATTATTCCAAATTTAAAAAGAGTCATATCTGATATAATAACCTGACTATTACATAAACTCTTAAGAAAAATAAGGAAGTATTTTGAATCATTTTTTTAATTTAAACTTCAATTAATTTTTTATTATAATGTATTGATTTTCATTATGATTATTTGGTTGAAAAAAAATTGATGCCCCATTATGTTAATGATCAATTGATTATTGGATAATAATATTTTATAGATGTTAGTGGGATAGATGGTGAGTTATGGTCTGACACTACAAGATATAATATCACTGTTTCATATACAATAACAAATAATATAATAGTTGTTATGGGATGTTTAAGGTATCCACTAAATGAAATGTATGATAATGTTCAGTGAAGTGAACTAATGTTTGATGAATCATGTTTATACCAGTTGAGTAAAGTGTTTAGGATAATGTTAGAAAATATTGAATTATTTTTGCAATCATAATCATTCATTTTAAGGTATTTTTATGTCCAACCATATATAAAAAACTGAAGAAGTTTTTTTGGGAGTATATTCATTTTGAAAAATGTTGATGACAACCTGCATATTTGATCTAGACAGTGACCCATGAAAATATTAATTATACATGATGATGAAAAATAAAAAGTGCATATATTTAGTTCAATAAAAAGATATAAAATACCACATGGGGAAGTATAGGTTGAGCTTGATTTAATTGAATGGTAACATCATTGGGTGAAAAAAAAAATTTTATAAGTAATGTGTGAGTTTTAAAAATAGGACATGAAAGAGTGGAGATAAATGGATTGTGAAATTTTATATATTATTTAGTGAATCTTAATATTAATTAAAATAATTGTTACAAAAAATTTACGCATTAAATAACTAATGAGTCAAAATATGTAACTACACAACCAGGATTTACTCTTGAGTGTTATAGTTTTCATTTATCACCATTTTATTTTAAGAGAGTCAGTGAAACATTATGAAATGAATAATTAGAAAGAAAAAATTATGGATTGTATTAGTTTTATGTTGCGATTTATAGAAAGAAATATTATAATGTATCAAGAAACTAGTTCTATACAATCCAAAATTTACCACGTAACATTCAATTTACTTATTCTAACATCAATTAATTCACAAGATGTAGAGATTTTACACCATAATTGAGTGGTGGTGGTGGTGTGGGATACATGGCTGGGGAAGAAACTTCACCATGATAGATAGATTTATTGAATGATAAAACAATGTTGAAAATATGGTGGAAGTCCATATTCAAAGTTAATATGTATTTCATTTAATTTTACCCGAATAATGATACGGAAATATGATGTTTTTAAAATTTGGGAAATAAAAAATGCATGGTGTTTTAATTTTTAGAGGGCATTATTTCTTATAATATGAAGTTCCATGTTCGTTTTTAACACATATGGAACAATTCTATTATTGGAAGTGAATTTTAGAAACCAAAAAAGGGATTATGTTTGTAGTTTTAAAATCGAGAGTTCCTTCCTCCATTAATGCAGATCATGATTTGTCCGAATGTTCCAGATCGATATCATGGTTCCACTCAAATCTAATTATCGCTATCAGATATCAATATTGCATTGGATCTCTTTAAAGTTATTATAGTGTAAAATTTCCATCACCAAAATCCCTCTATTTATGCATTTGACCACTATGTATTTGAATCCTAGTGTTTACAGGATCATGTGACTGTATAGTTCTTGATAGAAGGCATATTATGATTCAGTTTGGGACAATGGATGATCTTATTATGGCTTGGAACGGATCTCATCACCAATGTGATGGATACATCCTCTATCAAATTTAGTGGAACTTCAAATTCGATATGCAATGAGATAATCCTTCTATAGTGATATGGGTATGTTTCCCTACTATCCATCTTCCCTTACAAAACCCTTCTATTTTGAGTATCCTCTAAAACATTGTTAGTTGATACTCATGCTCTGACATTATGATAGAATTTTTGTTTTCTACCATTTTTACCCGAGTGTTTGAGGATGTTGACGTATCAAAACCACAATTATATTGGGTTTGGATAAATAATTATCAGGAATTCTGGTAGAGGCTAGAAGTCAGGATTGATTCATGGACAATGTTTTGAATGTATTGTTATCGGTTAGAGAATATGGCATTTGTATTCCATAGTCGGTCATTGTGAATGAGGTTTTAGTAGATGAGGAAAGATGATCCGATTCATGATGTCTTTGTAGGGGATTACTCAATTCATATTGGGAAGGATCATATTTAAATGCTAATGTCAGATGAAAGACATATAGCCATAGAGGTTGTCTTAGGATGTGGTGGTTCTGTTGCTAGTAAGGAGAATGGTTTAGTGTTCTTAGGTGGTGTCGTGAAACAAGAATTGTAATTAACTCTGAAGCCAAAGGTGAACTATTTTTTTCAAGATAAAACTGGATTCTAGGGAAGTGAATTAGGTATATTTTGTTGTATTAATTGATAATAGAGGAGCTCCAATTACTCATGAGGATGAAGAGGGTGCACATGAGGTCCCTCTTCTTGAGAGTCCTCAGGGTGGTTGTTGGAAGATAATAGATACATTGGTCGATGGAGGTCACATATCTATCATGGGTTCTTCTTATGGTGAGGTGATGTTCCTATGTAGTGGAAACCATTTTAGACCAAGGACAATTCTTAGAAGCGATGTGTCACACTTGGAGTTTGGAAATCTCTTTAAATGATTGCCTCATGAGGATGCAATTCACGATTCAGTGGAAGGATCGATTAGACTTTCTATTCATGGGTATAAGGTTCCTAGGAAAGAATCATATAATGAATACTCTATATGTGAAAAATAATATTTTGTTCAGGGTGATAGGTTTCTTTGGTAGAGAATAAGTAAAACCCTTAATGGAATTCGAAAGGATAGAAAAGACTACTTATTTTTTTCCACTTACAATGGAGACATGTTCATAAAAGAATATGGAAGAGAATAATTTGGAAAACAATAGTCATATCCCTCCCATTGATGATTTTCAGCAGTGGAAATAAGATTATCTTTTTGACCATTCAACTGAATAACTTATGGAATCAGAATAAGAAGTCATTGAACAGGTTCTGTCACTCAATGCAACTCAAGAAAAAGCTGCCAAGATTATGAGGAGACCAATATGGATGACTCTCAATGATGAGAAGTATTCTTGCATTAACAACAAGGACGTGACTCTTGTGGGGGATTCCATAATAGGATATTGTCCTTGTAGAGTTCATTCAGGATTGGGACAAGCTGGCGGTTTGGTTTGAAGCTCTCTTAATGGATAAATCAAAACATCGAGGAAAGTAACATATAATTCAAATTATTTATTGAAACTAAATATTATAGTCATAAACTATCTTTTAATTGTTATCTTATATATATATATATGGTTGACTTCTTTTATTCTCACAATTTCATTAAAAGTGATTGAATAATTAAAATTTTATTTTCAGTTAGTCAAAATGATATAAAATAACTAAAATCCATTAGATTTATCTTGATCCCCCCCTTTACATATTAAGAATAAAAATTATATTTATACATTGGGATTCTACTTTTATTGGAATCAAATCCAAAAATATTTACTTTTTTTAGATTTTCTATCATATATATACTGTCCTCCTGGTTTCACTAACGAAATTTACATGCTTAATTTTTCATTAATTATAATATTTTTATTTTGTTTATTTTTATCCAATAAAAATATTATATTTTATTTAAATTCACCCTCACCATTGTGATTATTAAAATGATGTTCCACAATGGAATAAATTTAACTCTATAATTATTTGATGTATGTGTGTTATTAGAATTTAATAAAATTTCAGGGAAAGGTTGTGGTGTTTATTGAATTTTATATAGTTGATTTATATGTTGATTTCATTAATGGTTTTCAAATTGATTAATATGTTCATTAATAATATAATTTTATTTGATAGAAAAAAATTTCCATTATTTACTAAAATCGATTATTATTATTGTGATCTTAGAGTTGAGTAAAAATTAACTATGTAGGAATTTGAAACAATGAATGAAACAGCATCAAATGACAACATATACATCTTTTATATCCAAATATATGAAATGAAAATTATATGAGGTCTTGATTGACTGGATTTCAACTCCCTATAATTTATAGAGACTCGTAATGACTTAATTACACCTTAGGATCAAGAAATTAAGAACATATAAATTCCAATTAATATTTGTATATTATTTTCAAAGGAATTCTATTTGAAATAGATATACCCATCTCAAGCTTTTTTTATTGTATTTTATTTACTATTTCAGCTTCATTGTCTTATAAAGGATGAATTACGATTTGGATTCTTTCTTTATTTTCTTCAAATAAATATTTTATTTTTTTACATTATTATGAGAATAAATTTGATAAATTTAAGTAAAATTTCATTTAAATTTTAATGAAATTTAACCCAAGACGTTAGGAATAAAAAAAATTAGGTTTACATAAGTACATGGGGAAATGGTCTACAAATATTGGGATAAATTTATGAATTTACTAAGATAATTTCCCCATTAATATTTATATGCACATATATTAATGAGTATTTTTTAAAGCTTCAAACCTATTAGAAAATTCCATATTAATAAATCATTTCAATGGAGTTACAGTTCTTTTTTAATAAATAATACAAATATTCCATATAATTTCATTGAAATAAATCAAATTATTTAACAAAATCCTATAAAATATAAATTCCATCTATTAGGGAGATTTTTTATACCATAGTATACTTATGAATTTATTTTTTACAAAACATAATATTTTATATTCCTTCATGAAAAATAAAAGATTATAAATATTCATGATATAGTGTAAATAAAAAAACCATTGTTCTATTATAAATGGGGAAAATTATTGGTAAAATGTGTAATCCAAATTTATCACAAAGGTATCAAGAAAAAAAATTACTACACCATCTAGATTCAAATACCATAATCAACCATCTTACTGATAAGGATCTAGTATATATGACAATGTTTGAAATTTGGATGAGGGATTAAGGAAATACTAACATTGAGAGTGAATTAATTTTACAAGGAAATGAATGTAAAAAAATAAAAGGCACATGACTATAAAAATTAAGTGTTAGAATTGAATTAAATGATAATGGAGAAATATGTAAGTGTCTGAGAGCTATAAAATCTATTACAAGATAGAATCTTTTAACTATATAGTGTTGAGTTAATACATAAGAAACTAAATATTATTATTTTGAACTATGATTGTATGATTCTAATAGATAATAAATTACTGGGTGAATATTATTGAGCTAAAAAGTTAATAATAAATAGAATGATGAGATGAGTAGAGAAACTCCTACATCTGTTGTGATAAAAAAAGTGATCAAATGAAATAAATAAATAGAAGGGAAAATAATAACAGAAAAAATATATCTAATTAAGATAAAAAATATTGTTCCATATATTTTATATCTACAGTGTAAAAACCCAAAAGGTCATCAATAGAATATTCCCAATATTTTAAATAAATTCTTGAAGCATGGAATTTGCATAAAATTTTGTATTCATTTTATCAATTATACAAATAATAAATATTTTTGAAATGAATTATTTCATATAAATGATTTTTTAGTTTCCTGAAACTATTTCACTAATTAAGTAATCTCATACAGTACTAAAATATTTTATCTCTCCCTTGCTATATAGTTATGATATTTTTTACATCCAATTAGTCCAGAAGGATGAAGAAATATAGATAATCATTTGATATTGGGTTAATAAATTGCATTATTTTATATTCATTGTTCCAAAACTGGGTGAATTGGTTGTAACCAAAAAATTACAATATATATTAAAATTTTATATATATCAATAATAGTCCATATGTTAAGGATGGAATATCTTCTAGTTAGAAATAGAAATCTGTTTTGGCCCACTAAGTTTTAGTTCAGGATTTAGAACATTTCGTGTAAGTCCCAATCATCTTAGGTCAACCATTTCAATAAATTGGTGGATCTTTTCGTGCTATAGAAAAATGAAAAATAATATTCAATTTGGGTGATGATAAAGGAAAATTTAATTGGTCAAATTCATGGAGAGAACCCATATAATAAGATAAATTCTTTAGAAATATGTACTTAAGGAGGAGATAATAATTTCCATTATGCAGTTGAAAATTTACCAATTAATAAATATCATGGTTGTGGATGATAATTTATATTATGAGAAGAGATGTTAAGAGGTTAAATGGTTAAGGATATGAAATTTTTGGACACATATTGAGAACATAGGGAAGTCAGGAAAATGTGTCTTCATAATTTAATAAAAGTTAAAATTATGTAATTAAAGGTACTACAAAAAAAATAATAAGAATATTTATTTGTGTTATGATGAAACAATTTTATTTGTCATTTTAAAAATTATTATATTAGACCAGGAGGATAAATTTGTAGGGACCTTGAAGAGATATGGAGACAATATTTCATGGTTTATTGTAATTTTAAAGAATTTAACAACTTCCAGTTTACGCAAAAAAATTTGATAGAGGTTATCATAAACAATGGATGGGAAGGAAAAATAAAATTAAATCAAATAAGAAATATATGGTCTATAATTGTTTGATTAATTAATTATATAAATGAATTATTTCGCAGTTGTTGGATATATCTTAGGTATGAATTTTACTGTATACCTTAAAAAAATTGCAGTTGCATTGACTGCAATGATAATAATTATTTTATTTAAATCATGAAGGTTAATAAAGTAATATTTTAATTAATTATATATATGATAGAATGATCAAAATAAATTTACATTTCTCAATGATTTAATATTTCAGGTAATCCATATGTTTTCTTAAATGAATTGTAATATTTTGAACATTATATCTCTAAGATATAGTCTAAACGTCATAAACTGTAATGGTCAAGGGAGAATGTTCTTCAAAAAATCCATTAAAATGTTTTTCAAAAAACAAATATATAATTTATTGTGTGTTGTGTACATACAACATTTTAATGATATATAATGAGAATGCTATCAAATTGTAATGGTACAATCATATAAATTTTGATGAATGAAATTTTCATCATGGGAAAAACATGTGGGTACTTCCTATGAAATTTATGTAAGGCCTTAAAATGATTAAATGAGTATAAATTAACTTTTAAATTTAAAAAGTGATAGTTCATGGTTATTGAAGTTATATTAATAGAACATGAGATATAAAAATGAGATACAGAAGTGTATAAAACAAGGATTTATTTTACCAATGAATTTTCTTTCCATGATCATGTTATATATGTAATGACATTCTTAGGAAATATTGGATTTTACATTAGTTATATATGAGATTATTTGAGAATAACATGGAAAAAATTTTGTTTATTAGTAAATAATTTTCATTTTGAAATCAATGTGTAGATACTATAATCATTTAATATTTTCATGGAAAACTTTATTTCCACACCCATTATAATTATAAAATAATGTAAACTAACATTAACAATATCATATAATGAGATTGATAATAAATTTTGGTTAGTTCTTGGAATACATTAAGGAAAAATCTTGATTAATTATACAACAACAACAAAGGATCTATTATTCAGGGATTTTGAGATGCTTGATAATCCACTAGTAGGATGAATCTAATCAACTTTTCTGTTCAACCATCTCTTACGTATCATATGACTAAAAATGATATAAATACAAGGTTAATACTATAGATTCTATATCTATAGGTGCATGATTTTAAAACTAAGGTTAAAATGATATCTAAAATCAAGTGGTAGAACATCATTCATAAAGAAACTATATTTAGGGAATTAATAATGATGAAATAAATTACTAAATATTCAAATGAATAAATAATAAATTTAACTGAAATTGAAAAAAAAATTATAAATTTTTCTACTATATAAAAAAAATGATTTTCCATGATGATTTTAATTTATAAAAAATGAATTTTTATACAGATATTAAGAAATATTATAGAGATAATGAAATTATTTTCAGTAAATAATATGATAAACTTTAGATAATATGTGTGAAATAGTATGTAATGGAGCTAATTTAATAATGTTTTACACTTCAGCTATGAGAGTATATAATGTAGATGAAATAACATCACAATATGTGTTTCATCCTTGATTTCTATGGACAAAAGACATTAAGGATTAAATATTATTTTTATTATACTATAATAAGTTCCTAAAATGGATAATATTTGAATAAAGAATAGGTTACCTCAAAAGATATTTATGGTGTTTTGAAATATTTGATGATTAAGAATTTGAATTTATATAACATTCATCATTATCTTATCAGAAATAATATATCATAATGTATGCATATTTGTTATTTTAATGGGTAAATTAAATATGTTTTCTAGTAACCCTACTTTCAAATATCATGTGGTACATTAATAGGAATATCCATTCACATTATAGAGTTCCTAGAGATTTTATGATAAACAATGGAGTGCATAAATAAATTAATGTTTTTTATATGACTGATAAGTATCGGGTTGTGCATTAAATTAAATTACATATTCCTTCAAAAAAAATTTAATATAAACATTCTTGAATATATAGATAAAATAATTTTTTCTTAAAATTAATCAAACTTCATGAATTTTTTTTAAAAATGTGACACACAATATTTTATGTCTGTAATCCCCATTATAAATCATCATGTGTTGGATAACATATATTAAATGAATAATAAATAAATAATAAAAAATTTATTATATAATTAATCTATAATATTATAATATAAAATAAATAAATATTAATAAATAAAAATATTGATATTAAAAAAAATAAAAGTTAAAAGAGATAATATCAAAATGATCATAATGGATAAAATCTTGAGGTATTCCTCTATTAAGTTTCATAAAGAGATCATTTTTCCAAGTATTATTATCAGAATAATGGAATAATAGAAATAGAATAGTAATTTTTTGGAAGGAAATATGTTTTATAATTTTATAAATGTATGTAATGCTATATTGATTTATAGAAATTGTAAAATAACTATTTGATATATAATTGTTCGATATATGGTATTTGGGTATATATGTATCAAATATGTTTGTAGAATTCTTATAATTATTATTTAAAATATATAGAAAATATACAAATATATATAATGTAAACTATTTTATATGTATTTAATTTATAATAAATAAATATTGAATAAAATTAAAAGATAACATTTCAATAGAGAAAATAAAATGTATTTTAAAAAATGTTTATTTTTATACATTATATAAATATTTTAATCTTTTACATCTAAATATGGATTTAAATTTAATGTAAATATATTATTATATATAATGTATTAAAATTCAATGAATGATTAATAATTGGTATGAAATAAAAATAATGTTATTTAACATTTTATGACATTTTTCAGATTTTCTTCATGTATAATTTATATTTATTTGATTTTTTCACTTTAAGAATATAAATTAAATACATTATTTATAATATTTATAATAAAAATGTATAAAAATGGTATATGTTCAATTTAACTTAGAAAACATATCCATGATAAAAAGTGTTTAAGTTGGAAAAATATATAATGGGATAAATGCTTATACGAAGGTCTAATTTGATAATATATATATTCTCAATGAATATTATGTATACGGGATTCATAACCCATATTGATTATTTTTTTTAACTTTCGAGTCACATTTTCTTGAAACAATGATTTCGTTGTATATTAAAAATATGTATTTAAAAATATGCCACTCAAAATAACCTATAAAATGATCCCTCTTAGACCTATCCAATAGAATACATCTCATTTTGTCTATATTCTAATGTTTAAAAATTTATATCCCTTTAAATTATATTTCAAGTCTATAATCATCTGGTCATAATATGGTTTTCTAAATCCATAAATACCGAAGAAGGAATCCAAATAATGTATCGTTTCTAACCAGTAATAACAACATTTAAATATTATCATTTTATATTGTCTTAATTTAAATTAGTAAATATTATTATAATCCCTTATATAATATTAATAATACAATTTTAATTATATTATAATTAAATAATTACATACATATCCATTAAATTATAGAATGCTCTTATTTGTGTTGGTTTAATTACCTACATAAATCATGCAAAAATATATTCACTATAGTTGATTAAAAAAACATATAAAATAGTACTATATAGTATTTATAATGAATTTATCTTATGTTTTCATATCATTGATGATAATATATATATATGAATATTTATTAATAAATAAATCCTTTGGATAAATTTAATAATTTTAAAAAGGGAGAATATCTAATAATTTTATACAAGCCACTACCATAAAATCCATGTAATAATATAGGGTATCCTTAAACATTTAGAAAATATTAATATCTCTTCAATAAAAATTATTTAGTTATGAAAACATGACATATGGGCATGTACAGAGAAAACATATCGATGTATGAATGTAATATATTTGACAATTCAAACATGATTGTACATATTTTATATAGATGATTTTAAAATAGGTAATAAACAAATATAAATGAATGGTACTATTTAAACCAATATAATTATAATTTTATATTGAGGTTTAAAAATTATATATTCATTATATATAGAGTTATTTACACTTGAAAATCTTGAATATTTATAAAGGGGTATCTTGAATAAATATCCTCTAATTTATTCTTATTTTGTCCTATTTATCTATTGATATATATTTGTGTATATTATAAAATTTTAAATTCTTATATTTTTGTTCCCATTTTCTTAATGAAATTTGAGAGGAATAATATTATTGAAAACAATTTTATAATAGATGGATGGAGGGAAATTTACAGCTATCATGTTGATCCATAGTCATCAACTCACCAGGTATACTAGAGTAGTGTTTACAATTATTTTTTGAAACTGCTTTGTTTGAAAGATAGTTTGTAAGTACATTTGCTTCAAAATAGACGTGTGTGATGATATAGTTTATTAAATAAATAATACTCATGCATCTATTCCATTTGATAGTGTGTTTCCATGCAAGGTGGACATGACACAACCTAACTACATGGACAATGGTGGTTGAGTTACTCTCAAACCATACCGAATTTCAGTTCATTTGCTGAGAAATATTCACTCTTGTAATGATAACCTGTATTTCCTCTTCAGCAGATGTAGCATGACCATATGTACCATGTTCCCCCTATAAAAAATCACAATTTTGATATTTGAAACAAATTCCCTAGCCAGTAGGTTTGGGGTTTTCCTTCGAGGCTCCAAATATATTTCACTTTATATTCCCTACAAAAGGAGGAAACCAGAAAACATCAAAGGTGAAAAGAGGTTTACGGTAGTTACCTTGAAGGGGTAGCTTTCTGAAGATAGCAAGGTCCCTAACTGAGTTGTCACAACATCCAACATGATGAGTATTGTCATGTTTAATCGCAAAAAATATGACATATAGAGAGGATTTTTGGTTGATGACTTGTTCACCATGAAAGCATTTATTTCTTATATACCATGCAATATGAATGACCTCTACACAGGCTACTAGAAAAAGAATACTAAACTACTTCAAATGTTAGAATGCAAGAAGCTCCAGCACGAACTGTGAGATTATAGTGGTTTTTGGGCAGTGAAGTTCAAATTGTTCAAACACATTCTTCCATATGGATGCATAATTGTTATAGTGGAGAAATAGGTGATACACATATTCTCAGTGTTACTGGAATAGGGCAGATTATGAACACAATGTGATCCCCACCAATGGGAGGTTCACTTAAGAAATGATCTTGTTGAGATGAAGGCACCTGATCAGCATAAATCGGAAAAAAATCATCCATATTTTATTGAATGCTTATAGTTTTTTACTCTCACCATGTATACGATGATTATATTAACCATTAGAATACAATGTTTCATTTGAGCTGGGTTCACAAAAAAAGTATATCATGGCTGTCCATAAAGTCACAATGATCAGCTATGTGAGCAATGTGAGATGGAATAACATAACCATTATCATTTCAGTTCATAATGGAGGAATCATAATCAGTGTCCAGATTAGTAGCGCTAACATTCTCAATGAGTGGAACCCCAATCCAGTTGTTCTTCTAGAATTTGAGGGAGTATTGAGCACAAACCATCTAGCGAGAGTGGCAATTTATATTCGGGAAATCTCTTTTTTGGATAAGACAGATGGAAAATTGAAGATAAGAGATATTACCTTAGATTAGTCTTTTGAGATGTTTGGATATAAGGAAGTCTGATGATTGTGCCTTATCATTAATGGGACTCCAAAATAAATGGGCCTGTAAGGATTTAGAAAAGATATCAGGGTTCTTGATTCCAAGATCTCCTTTACCAAGAGGCATTAACAAACTCATCTAAGAAGCAGTTATGGGTCTCCGTTCTAGGATTCTTCCACTACACCCAAATTATATCATATTTGATTTTAAATTCTCGATCACTAGGGAAATCCTAGAGAAGACCATAAAGAAATATACTTGTTTTGATATGGACATGTGTGTAATGAATAAAATCATTCTTACCATTGATAGAGACATTCCATTATAGGATGAGAGTATTCTTCTAATGTGAATCAAAACTTCCAAAAAATGAGAAGGGAGTGGTCTTATAAAAACATAGGGACTCTATGGTAATTGAAGGGGAGAGACCCTTCTAGAATTCCCAGATCATTCATCATGCATGAATTCCTTGAGGTATAGATGTTTTTTCAAAAATAAATAAAAGACATGAACAAGTTCAACTCCTATCCGGAGAGACATTCGTAATGGAGAATATACATCCTGATATTTTTAATTCTTTTCCTATCACCCTGAGTGACAAAATGATATCATTATAAAAAAGTCAGTGAGATTGGGCAAAGATACCTCTTACTGCTCTAAGTGTTCTGAGTTCACTCGTGCATGTCTTGTGAAGAAGGAGTCTACTAAGGTAGTCATCAGTGATCACAACAATAATGGCACTGTAACACCCCAAGATTTTATGAGAAAAATTATTTTAATTTCATTGATGTCTTGTGTTGTACGCTACACCATGATTACCTTGCACTATATGCAAAACCTTATTAGCTTGTAGTATACGCAAAACATTTATTGGATTGCATTACACGCAAGATCAACCTTCCTTGATAGCCTGCGTTGTACGCAATACCGAGTTTCACTAAACAATGATATGTTATTAAAATATTATATAAACTAGCCGTTATGAATATTAATCCCAAATTTTTTAAATTTTATAAATTTTATCTTTCAAAATGGACTTCATTTTTGGATTCTGAATATCAAAATTACCTTTGGCTGAATTTTTGGTATTTTTTAGAAAACATTCAATCTTTGATAAATAATGAAAAACACTTAGTTATAGTTTGAAACCAATTTTTAATTTCAATAATTATTTATTTTATTTAAATTTATTTTAGGTCAAAATTGATACATAATACCTATATATGTTCAATGTAATTCATTGGAGTCATTTTATAATAATTTTAGATATATAAAAATTTTATTGAACTTTTTACCATCTTTTACACACCTCCTAGGTGCATTTTCAAATTTTTATAAAAAATAATTTTACCGCTTCTGTGAGTTGAATTTCAAAAATCCAAGATAAACAGTTGATATCAATAATTAAAATGTGGTTCAGTGAAATGATAATAATTTTCGGTGAATAGTATCTGTTAACTTTTATTTACCACGGTTAAAAGTAAATTGGGTAATTAATGGTAAACATGATATTATTATTACCCTAAAACATGTACAAATTTTATTAGAAAAGTGTAATTAGACGAAAAACAACTTTCGGAATAAAATATTACCCTTTTTGTTCATTTGGATTAGATTTGGATATTTATTACTATTTTATATAAAGAAGAGTTAAAATAGTTAAAATCATATTTTAATAAATAAAACATTTATAATATAGGGTTATACATAAGAAAAATTCGACAATAAATATTCATTATAAATATAAAAGTATTTCCTACATAATGGTATTTTATTTATATTTTTTAGACATTAAATAATTTATTTTATTTATGACACAATGATGAATTAGTAATTACCATAAAAATGAAATATTATCATAATTGATATTATAAATACCCGAATAAATTGTAATTTTATACTTTTTATAAATTACATTAATTTTATATTTTACTATATAATATTAGGTTTGGTTAGATTATTTGTTTTCGAATTAGTATTGCTGTTATGAATTTAGGAAAAAATTCTAAATAGTTTCAAAATAGACATAAAAGAGTTTTTAAAACAAATATTAAATTATTAATTGATATTCTATTCCTAAAAATATATGATTCAGAAAAAAGAATTCTATAATAATATATATGACATTGATGAAACAATTGGGATTCGATTGTCATTTTATAGTAATATAATTAACCATATTGTGTAAGAATACAAGAAGACATGGTAAAAGTTAAATTATTTAACATAGAGTTAAATCAAAATGATAAGGTTAAAATGGTAACCTAAACTTGTCTAAAACCTATTGGTTGAGAGGAGTTCGACCCATCCCAACCCTAGTCTCTAAATTTGTCACTTTGGAGCCATTATAAACCAAATATTAATTTATTATAAAATAATATTTTATTTTTTTTTCTAATGTGCCCCTCACCCCTCTTATAAAAGGGAACTCCCCCTTATCTCTAATTCACACCTCCAAAGCCATTTTTCTCGGCCAAACCCTGCCCAACTACCCTCTCAACTGTCCTCACTCCATCTTAGTAGCCTTCCTTTAGTTATAAAGCCAACCTAGGGATCCCTTTTGATCAAATCAAATGGATGAACCCGAGGAAGAGGTAAATATCTCACCACCTATTTCAAGTTCCTATCTTCTTCCACTTCCTCCTTCATTATTGTTTCCATTATAAAATAATAACTCCAATATATTATATATAATATGATTTTATTATAAAAATTTTGCAACCATATTAGTTATTTTATCCATCCTATGAATGAAAAATTCACCACATGTGTGTACGTACGGCTTACCGTCTCCACGTCGTGGTGCAGTTTGTAATTCAAACATTTAATCTTTTGCATGGGTATAATAATGAGTATAAATGATATAAATAATAAATATAACCTTATGATGATTTTTCAATATGATATACCATCCAATTATATACAATTTTAATATCAAATGAATGATATTGTCGCCCGTGCGTACGTACGGATTACTGTCTCCACGAACGCGATGAGATTCATTTTCCATGATTAACCGTTAAAGTATGATTATAAAGTATATATAAAAAATAATCACGAAATATGTTACATAATAACAATACTATATTTATTTACATATATGTTTCATTTACTTAATTCCATTCAATTCTATAAGGAAACAAAAATAGCGTTCATGTGTATGTACGACCTACTGTCTCCAGGAACGGTGTATTTCATTCCATTTATCTATATATCATATATGTTTATTTGATGAATTTATATTATATATAAATAATTTTTTACATTCTGGAATTAATTAAATCAGGATATAAGTAATAATATCATGAACAACAATTCGAAACACGTACAAAAAATGAAACGATTTTACCTAAAACACGGTTTTAACATTGAATTTACAAAAGAACGGGTAATATAAAGTCATAAGTGAATCATATATGATAACATAAATATTATTATGGTTATGTTACAAGTTAATAATATGTTTAAACCCACTATACAAGATTCTTGGACTCATGCAGAAGAAATTGGACATAAGGTAAGGGATAACTTTTCAATCTCATTTTTATCCGAGATTGCTTATACAGAAGTATTTACTGGGGTAATATTTTTCATCCATGTCCAAAAAAATGTTTTCTTAAAGTGTTTAATATTATTAAATATTTTTTTAAAGTCATTTTTACCCCTTTTTGACTTTAACTTTGTGTTATGGAAGGAATATTTCTATTGTTCACCATACGAGGTACTTTTTGACTTTTTCGATAAATGTATGAGGACAATGTTTTTTTAACTTATACGGCGTGGATTTATTTTTATGATTTTATAAAGCCTTATTTATATAAATCTTACTCTACAATATTTCATGACTATTTTCATCAAAATATTTTTTTTAAAATTGCATGGAATTTTGTGAAAAGAAAATGATTTTGAAGAAGAAAGGATATTTTCCCCAAGAATTCATTTCAAGTGTTTTATGAAAACCATTTTCTATAGCATATGACATTTTTTCATAGGTGTATGTTACAAGTATAATGTATCTATTATTTTCATGGTTTCAATTTTTTATGTTGAAATGATATCCATTTGTTTTATATATATTATTTTATGATGGGATGATGTTTGGGAAACCCATTTTATTTTTTTGGTTATGATGAATGATTTATGTTTATATTGTGGCAAATGCAAGAAGGATTTCATAATGAGATGGGTGGGACCTATATCTCCTTCCAATGAATTGGGTAAAGATTTATATCTCATGAGATAGACATGGATGGAACGAAAAGTTAATCTTTATCAGTAATACAAGGCAGGAACGACAAGTAAACCCGGTTCAGTGGTGGACTTTGTCCACTATGATGGTTTTGGAAGAAATTACTTGGATACTATGGAAATCATAATATGTTCTTAATGGTTTCCACAATTACATGATTTTTCTCATTCTATTTTATCATGAATAATGTTCTTTTACGATATATGCCTTATGTACTGCCAAGATTTATTTCACAACTCAAGATCTTGATGTTTAAGCTTTATGTTCATGTTTTTATGTTTAAATTTATATGATATATTTTATTATCTCCATGTTTACCTTTACTAATAATTTGATCTTACCCTTTTGAATGTTTTATTTTCCCCAGGTCAGGAAGAAGGGTATTAAGTAGGATATTCCAAAAGGGACACTAGATATGATGAAATAAACAAGAGACAATGTAGATGATTTATGAACAAGATAATTATGTTTCCCAGTTTCTAAAGACACTATACCTATACGATACTATCATGGTTTTGATATATGTTGTAATAAGTGTTCTTCAATTCTGAATTAATAAAATTTTATCTAATGTATGGGTGGTTATAGTTGGTATTAGAGGAAAGGTATATTCATCCTTTAGAAACTAGTATGTGAAACCATTAGTAAAAACCCTAAGGATATACCTAAGAATAGAACAAAATATTATTGTTTTAGAAATGGCCATGAATAACCTATGATAAGACCCTATGTGTGAAATTTTATTCTTGATTATATGGTTTTCCTATTATGATTAGTGTTTCTCACACTATGCTTATTGGATTTAGTCCATTGCTGGTACCCGAAGGAACCATGTTAATGTTGAATGCGATGGGAAATGCAATGATTGTCCCTACGAGAAACCAAATGACATGGGAGGTGGTATGAAAAATCTTGTGATGATGCTCAGACAACCTCCTCAAGATTTGAATCATCCAAGACTTGAAAACGAGCAATGTAAGGAAAAACATTCTGTTAAATCCTTCATGAGGAATCGTTCACCCTCATTCAGCGGGTCTACTGATCCATTTGTGTCTGAACAATGGATCAGTACCACTGAAAATATATTTTCAGTTATTCAATGTTCTGGACATGTTAAAGTCATCTTAGTAGTATATTGTTTATACGGTGAAGATGATTAATGGTAGAATCTTATAGAGAATATGAGTCAAAGAGATGAAATTGGGTCCCTGGAATGGTATGAGTTCAATAAAAAAATTTCAATAAGTACATCCCTCATATTCATCGAAAAAAGATGGAGAAGGAGTTTCTTGAACTAAATCACAAGGATGATGAATCTGTTGCTATATACAATGCAAATTTTAAAAGACTATCATGGTATGCTTCCAGAATTGTTATCCAACCTGTGAGTAAGATCAATTGATTCTTTAGGGGCTTAAAACCAACTCTTCGAAGGGCATTAGCCATAAGGGACATAAATAGCTACGAGGAAATTGTTCGATGTTCTCTCAAGGATGATATTAAGATTGGAGTAACCCATCAGTCATATGGGTTTCATAAGAAGAGGAAAATGGAATTCAATGGGAAATCTAAAGAACACACATAAAATAATATAAGTTATCCCTTAAGCCCAAAGTGTGGAGAGAAACCTGGAAGGAATTGTCTTAAAGGGACTAGAAAATGTTTTAATTATGGAAAAGAATGTCATCGAGCAACTGAGTGCCGATATAATGGGAAAAATGTAGATAATGATGTTAATAGAGAAAAGACTACAGAAAACAGACCACCAACACTTCGATGCTTCAAGTGCAAGGAAATGGAGCATTATTCTAACTAATTCCATAATCTAAGGGTTGTTAATGATGATTTCCATCAACAACCTCTCTAGTAAAAGGACAAAAGAAAGTAACATGCGATCACTGTTGGAGATGTTGAATATGAAAAAGAAGTGGTGGAATGATTAGGGGTTTATGTAAGGAGATTCCAAAATAGTAGTGTGGAATGTAATTTTTAGTATTGTGGAATATTGGAATATCAATGTATTTTTTTATAATGATTTTCAATAATTTTATCGTACCAGTATCCATGAAATGTGATTGAAATATTTTTAGAAAGAAGATGATATGAGCATAATGAATGGATAAATAGAAAATTATATGTTTTATAGTATTAATGAGGTCATGATTGATATAAGGACAAAGTGATATCATGATTTGAGTATATAGAAGTTTTGGAATTCTGGTACGTGGAAAGAGTTAACTATTGAAAACATTCATGTTATCACTAAAGTTCAATTGGAATTCATTTTTCATGAGTAAACATGATTAAGGTATTCACATGTTTGGAATGTGACCGACAACAATATATATCTTATGATATATGGGGGACAAATGAAGGAATTCACATGCTCGGTAGATGACATTTCTAGTAATCAGACAGATGTATTTTCAATAAGCCTAAAAGTTTGAATAGATTAATTTCTGATATTTTATAATAGTATAGATTTAGAAAAAGGAAAACCCATAGGATGGGCGACAACCCGTCGCACCAGACAAAGATACAGGAATCCAACCCAAAATCGAAGTGCAATAGGCCTTTATCGCCTACCACGGCCTACATGAAGTCCTTGGTTAGTATAAATTAGTTTTAATTTATTAACTGTTATGATATATGAAGTATAAGTCCATTTTATGAACCATATACGATTAATCTCACTATAGATGGACTTAGGTATATTTAACAACTTTTTCTAACCTTTTGTTTGAGACAGATGCATTGACCTATTATTCTATCACATGATCTGTTATTGCTTCACAAATGAAAAATTCAACTCCATTTCATTAATAGATGAAGTGGAAATTGATCAAGGAATGACCAATGGTGATATTCTACCAAAATCAATTAAGTAATTCTTCTAATTCCAATTTTTCCCAACATTAGGGAAATGATATTGAAATCCAAAAATGTTATCCTAGATGGTACCTTAGATCAACACAAATTTATGGCTTTGTGATTGTTTTATTTTTCATTTCCATTTTCTCTACCACTCTAAATCAGAACATAATGATAGATTTCTCTTCCATATCCATATTTTCACCTATGTTATTCCATCTGGAATCCCCGTGATGAGTTAATTTGGGTAACTCTTACGTTTCATTTTAAAATTAAGTTTTAGTATTCCATTTTTTGATGTGGGTTTCTAGGAATAAAAATTTCAAGTAGTAAACCATTTATAACCTCAATGAAATTCGAGGGAAAAATTCATTTTAAGGGGGGTATAATCTTACACCCTGAGATTTTATGCGATATATTATTTTTAATTTCATTGACGTCTTTTGTTGTATGATACAACAAGATTATCTTGCGCTATACACAACACCGTATTAGCTTTTAGAATATGAAACACTATTTTTGGCTTGCAATACACTCAAGAGAAACCTTCCTCGATTGATTGTGTTGTACACAATACTGAGTTTCACTAAACAATGATTTGTTATTAAAATATTTTATAAAGTAGCCATTATGAATAGTAATACCCAATTTTTGAAATTTTATAAATTTTACCTTTCACAATGGACGTCATATTTGGATTCGGAATATCAAAATTAGCTTAGGGTGAATTTTTGGTATTTTTCTGAAAAATATCAATATTTGATGAATAGTTAAAAACATTATGTTATAGCTTAAAACAGATTTTTTATTTAAATTTTTTTTAATTTATTTAAATTTATTTTAGTTCAAAATAGATACATAATACCTATATAGGTTCAATTTAATTCATTGGAGTTATTTTATATTAATTTTAGATATATAAAAATTTTATTGAACTTGTTACAGCCTTTTACCCACCTCCTAGAAGCATTTTCAAATTTACATGTAATTTTTTTTACCACTTCTATGAGTTGAATTTAAAAATTCCAAGAGACACAGTTGATAACAATATGTAATATGTGGTTCAATGAGATGAAAATAATTTTTGGTGAATAGTAACTTTTAACTTTTATTTACCACGGTTAAATGTAAATAGGGTAATTATGGGTAAAAATGATATTATTATTTCCCTAACACATGTCCTAATTCTATTGGATAAGTGTAATTAGACCAAAAACAACCTTATGAATAAAATTTCACCCTTTAGTTCCACTAGTATTATATTAGGACATTTATTATTATTTTATTGAAAGGATAGATAAAATAGCTAAAATCAATGTTTAATAAATAATACATTTTTAATATAGGGTTATACAAAAGTTAAATTTGACTATAAAAAATAATTATAATGATAAAATGATTTCCTATATAATTTTATTTTATTAATATTTTTTATACATTAAATAATTTAAGTTATTTATGACACAATAATGATGCAGTAATTAACTTATTAATGAAATATTAACATAATTTATATAATAAATACCCAAAATTTTGTAATTTGAGACTTTTTATGAATTAAAATAATTTTACAGGTCAACATAACATATTAGTGTTTTTAAGACGAATTATGTTCGAAGTAATAATGCTGTTATGAATTAAAAAAACAAAATACCAAATAGTGTCCAAATTTAAATAAAAGTGTTTTTATAACAAATTTTAAATAATATATTGATCTTCTATTCATAAAAATCTATTATTCAGGAAAAGACTTATATAATAATATATATGACATTAATTAACCAATTGAGATTTTACTGTCAGTTTGTATCATGTTTATTAAACATATATTGTAAGAATACAAGAAGACACGGTATAAGTTAAATTATTTAACATAGAGTTAAATATAAATGATAAGGTTAAAATGGTAACCTAAACATGTCTAAAACCTATTTTTTGAGAGTATTTCGACCCATAACTACCCTATCCTAGAAATATGTCACTTTGGATCCATTATAAACTGAATATTAATTTATTATAAAATAATATATTTTCTTTTTCGTAAGGTACCCCTCACCCCTCTTATAAAAGGACACTCACCATTCTCTCTAATTCACATCTCTAAAGCCATTTGTTTCAGAAAAACCCTTCTCAAATACCCACTCAACTGTCCTCCATTCATCCAATAGGCCTTATTTTAATTATAAACCTTACCTGTAGAACCCTTTTGATCAAATCAAAATGCAGAACCTGAGGAAGAGTTAAATATATCACCACCTATTTCATGTTCCTTTATTCTTCCACTTCCTCCTTCTTTGTTGTTTCCATTGTAAAATAATAAACACAATATTTTCTATATACTATGATGTTATTATAAAAATTATGCAACCATATTACTTATTTTATCCATCCTATAAATGAAAAATTCACCACACGTGCATACGTACGGTTTACTGTCTCCACGTCGTGGTGTGGATTGTTATTCAAACATTTCATCATTTGGATGGATATAATAATAAGTATAAATTATATAAATAATAAATATAACTTTATTATTATTATGTATATATTATATACCATCTAATTATATACGATTTTAATTTCAAATGAATGATATTGTCGCTCGTGCGTACGTACGGACTACCGTCTCCACGAACGCGATGAGATTCATTTTCCATGATTCGCCCTTCATGTATGATTATAATGTATATATAATAAATATCCATTAATTATATTAAATAATAATGATACTATATTTATGTACATATATGTGTAATTTACTTAATTCCATTCAATTCAATAAGGAAACGAAAATAGCTTTCATGCGTACGTATGACCTACTGTCTCCATGAACAGTGTATTTCAAACCATTTATCGATATGTCATATATATTTTTATTACGAATATATATTATATATAAATCATTTTTTATATTCATGAATTAATTAAATGAGGATATAAGTAATAATATCAAGAACAAAAAGTTGAAACACGTATGATAAATTAAACGATTTTACCCAAAATACGGCTTTAACATGGGATTTACAAAAGAACAGGTAATATAAAGTCATAAGTGAATCATATATGATATCATAAATATTACCATTGTTATGTTACAAGTTAATAATATTTTTAAACCCATTATACTGGTTTCTCGGACAAATAAAAAAGAAATTTGACATAATATATGGGATAACATTGCAATCTCATTTTTATCCAACATTCCTTATACGTAAATATTTACCGGGGTAATAATTTTCATATGTCCATTAAAATGTTTTCATAAAGTCTATAATATTATACCATGTATTTTTTAAGTTATTTTTACCTCTTTTTTACTTTTAATTTGTTTTATGGAAGGAATCCTTCTTTTGTTTATCATATGAGGTACTTTTTGACTTTTTCGGTAAATGTACGAGGAGAATGTTTTTTAACCTATACTGCATGAATTAATATTTACTATTTCATAACTCCTTATATAGATAATTATTCCTCTACAATATTTCATGACTATTTTCAACAAAATCCTTCTCTTTTTAAATTGCATGGCATTTTGTGAAAGGCAAATGATTTCTAAGAAGAAAGGATTTTTTCCTCGAGAATTAATTTCATGTGTTTTCTCAAAACCATTTTCCATATAAGATGAAAATATTTCATATGTGTATTTTACATGAATAATGTCTCTATGATTTACATGGTTTCACTTTTCATATGATGATATGATATACATTTTTTCTATATGTATTATGTTATGATGGGATGATATTTATGAAACACATTTTATTTTTGGGTTATGATGAATGATTTATGTTTATGATGTGGAACACATTAGAATGATGTCATTATGAGATGGGTGGACATATATTTACATCTGATTATTTACTAAAAGTGTCTAATATTTATTGTTAATATCTTTATATTAATTGTTCCAAAGTCCATAAACATTGTTTTTAGTTCATTACATAAATAGAACTTCATTTCTCATCTTAAATGCAATTAATGTTTAAAATGAAAATTTGGGCCCAATCATTCATCTATTTGTGGATTGCATTATATTCATTTTATGAATTTTATATTTTTGGATATGATTTATCACTTTATTGGGAACATTTTTTTAGGTCCGATGGATGAATCCCAAGGGAATATGGAGATTGTTTCTTCTGAATGCATAAATTTATTGGAGAAAGCCTAATGGGCCTAAGGCCCATCAAACAAGTGTGGGGCCCACAAACCAAGACCAATGAAGCTGAAATTTTTACAGTAGAAATAGAAAAATATGAGGATCATTTTATTCAACTTTGGACGAAGCTAATTTTGAATTTTGAATGATGATAAAGGGATCTGTTGTTGATATTTAAATGGTGGGCCTGACATTTATGCACATAAAGTCGTTGTACCATTTCGATCATAACATCCATAAGGCTTCTCCAAATGAACGGAAATTTTTAAAGATGATAGAGGACACCTGGAGGAAGATATTTTTATTCTATGACCACTGTTGATTCGGAACCCTTCAATTCAAAATTCACACATCACAATAGTGGACAAATCTGGATGAAATTTCCAGGGCAACTTCGAAACATCAAAATCCCTTAATTTTCTCAACCTCCTTTTGAAAATCTAAATTAATGGGGATTGAATTTACTGTGGTGGGGTGTCTCTAAGGATCATAATATTCCTATATAATGATCTTGTGGTGAAGGAAATTATCATCTAACATTTTTATTTGAATCTAAGTTTTTTTTAGTCCATTGTATTTCATTCAATTGTAATTTCCCGCTTTCATTTCGAAATGGCAACGTCAATTTTTTCTAATGTAAGTTTCTATTTCACATTTAGTATTTTAATAAAATGTATTCTTCTTTTTTAGATTATATTTTCCTTTTCTTAAAATGTTCATACCATTGAATCAAGGTGTGATTTTATTCACATGAGCACTTGTGCACAACGGTTGAGTGGTCATTTTTCAATAATTTTATTTTTCTTCAATTCCTCCCCATAAGTCTACATCCCTCTTCCAATGGTAGAATAGATTCAATGGACGGATAACCACAGAGGGGTTGATCCAAGGGAGTAACATGTTTAGTTATTGGATGTTAATTCATAGACTTTATTTTTTAAATATAATTGTTATTTTAAGATTTCCATTCGATGAGTTATGTTCTTCTTCGTCTATGCCAAATTTAACGACGACACATTTTAAGTTATAGTACAATCTATTTCATTTGACTGCTCACTAATTTGATCCTCAAATTAAATTAGTGAATGGCCTTGGGATTTTTTAGGGATTAAATTGGTGAATTATTTGGGAGAATGATCTTGTTGTTTGGATACATCTTCATTTAATGACATGAACTTTTTATGAAATGAAATTTATCCAATCACCCCCAAGAGTAAACCTAATATCAACCCATCATCAATAATTGTTTAGTTAACATAATTTTCTTTATCTATTATTTAAATTATATCATTTTTTCGACAATTAAAATCTACCTTAGAGTTTCCCACTTCATAGCCAATACATTAACAAATTTGTGTGTCTCAATGTTTCTTCTTCGGTCCCTCTGGATTCGATCCCTACTTGTACTTCAACGACTGCTTTTATAGGTAGGGTAAATTTGGGTGCAACAAAATTTTGGTGCCACTACCGGGGATCCATGTAAGTTCCTTAGACCCTTATCTTCTATTCTCACCCCAAATTCTCTATTCTCACCCCAATTTCTGTTATCTATTCCCCTATCTATTTTTGTGTGTCCAATGAATCTCAAAAACAATTTTCAATCAACTCAAATGGATTATCTTCCACAATACCAATTAATAGACCAAGGATATAATAAACTAGAAAATCAATATTTGGAATCACCTCACATAGGGAATGTTATTGACCAATCCTTGATTGAATACACCACCAGATGAGATGTACAATCAATGGGATGCTGATTGTTTAAAGATTCAATTTCCATACCTCTCAATGATGATTAAAGAGATAAAACTTAATGAGGTGTATGGAATCCAAACATATATCAATCCTAATCCTGAAAAAATTCATGAACATTTGTGTGATAAAATGGTTAAAATGAATTCAGAAGTTTCATCCATGACAATAGAACTACAAATCATTGAATCATTTTTGGAACCCACTCCAACTCAGGTTGTCCCTTCTACTTCATTTATAGAATAATCTTGTTACCCACATAAACCATTTGAATTTAGTGAAGAACCCACATTAAAATCATGGAAAACAGAGTTGGATAATGAAGAGAATTGGTCAGGTAATGTTGAAAGTCAAGCTAAATAATATAAGGGAATTGTCAATTACTATTTAAATCAGGATGAAATTGATTTCTTGAATTCATAAGAAGGAAATTTTTCTTCATGGATTGAATGTCCGAAATATTTTTCCAATTTTGATTTTTTAGAAACACTAATCACTAAACCATTAGAAGAAATCAAAAACATCAAATCTATACCCATTCTTGGAACTCATATAGAATTTTTTTGGGTTGAATCATTAATTCAAATGGAACTAATTGTGCTGAAATATTTTGAAAATTAAATTTATTTTTATTCTAATTTTATAATTGTGTTTGAATGTTATATCCAAACTGAACTCAAAATCAATGTCCTTACTTCCCCACTCAGGAATCCCATCATTGGATATAACCATGACCATGAATTAGTCATTCATTCATCTCATGAAACCCACAAAGAGGGGTTAACCCTTGAAATATTAGGAAAGACTATTGAAGAAACCGGATCAACCATTACTGATATTCCTTTTATTTTTACAGCCCTTGTTGAACATGGGTTTTTACATGACCACAAATAAAAGAAAACAATCAATATAAATCATGTTGAAGTGGAGAAATATGAGTTCGTTATAATTTTTAAAGTTGGAATTTGATAAGTTGGAGGGTTCAAGTAGAGCTAACGAGGTTTAAAAAAGTGCTGCATGGGAGGCAACCCATGGTTTTCATGTTTCTAATCATTTTCAATCATTTTCTTTTTCATATAATAAAATATCATAGACTGTTGACCTATTCTTCTTTTATGAGTAAGGATGGGTATGAAAGGGGAGCTATATATTCATCTGTGTCACGTGGAGTTATCTATGAGTAATACCATACCCAGAAATCTAAAAAGAAGACAATGTATCATCAGTTTATTGTTTTGTTTATTTTTATTTTTTTATAGGTTAAAAAAATAAAAGGACATGTTGTAATTCATAAGGAAAATCCATTCATCACCATCCAAGAAATTGAGACTCAAATCCAGGATTGAAGGGAGACTATGGCATGCACTATCATCATCAACCACAAGGTGACTTCATTCCCTGATTATGATTTTAAATTTCATCTTTTAACAACACCCATATACCCCCTTATATGTTTTCATTAAACATTGGGGACAATATTATTCTATGTTGGGGGAGATGAAATAAAAAATAATAATTTTTTTAATAAGAACATGCATGGAATGAAAAATTCCATTAACCATGAACATGATAACACACATTGCAAACTCTGAAATTGGATATCAAATAATTTTTCATGCCATGATTTTGATTTTAATGCAAGTTTATGTTCATGAGAATAGTTTTTGGAATGTGCGGTTCTCCGATGTTATTTTTCAAAGTTTACATTTACATCCTCTTAATAAAAATGACACAATGCACATCTACTGGATCCTGGGTCTAAATTTGAGTTCTTAGGTCCCTTTAATTATATCATAGGGTTCTTGGATCACTTTTAGATTAATTTGAGTATAAAAAACAAAAAATAAATTCCCAAAAAAATTTGAAAAATATAAGACCACATAGAGAGATTTTTTATCCAAATGTGTGGAGTCCGACACTTGGGGATCATGACTCCATAGTTTTCTTGAAGGGAGATAGGCTTTATATCTCAATTTTAGAGTATGGAATTGACAATATGTGTAGAGTCTGGGACTTGGGGATCGTGACTCCATAGTTGTCTTGTCTAGAGTTAGTATTTTTATATCTATTGTTGTTAAGAAAAATAAAAAAAAAGGATACACATCTTAAGGTTTAATGTGATTCCCACCTAGTGCGTCCATTTTTCTATCCTTTAACAATAAAATGAGCCCCATATCTTTTGTGATGCACAAAAATTTATCATGCTTAATTGAAATTGGATGAAATGTGGCTATTAATTTAAAGAAAGTAATAGTCTTGGGATTGGGATATGCTTATGTACCTAGTTTGTTTTAAATGATTTTGATGGGTTTCATAATATTTTTTGGTATGAGATATTTTGGGGAGTAATGTGCATTAAAATGTTTTTTGAATATGGGATTTGAATTTCATATTTGTAATATATTTTGCTCGGGACTAGGAAAACTCAAGTTGGAGGTTATGATTAGTCACTAAAAGTGGAAAATATTCATTGTTAATATCTTTATATTCATTGTTACAATGTCCATAAGCATTGTTTTTAGTGCATTACATAAATAGAACATCATTTCTCATCTTAAATGCAATTAATGTTTAAAATTCAAATTTGGGCCCAATCATTCATCTATTTTTAGATTCCATTATATTCATTTTCAGAATTTGATATTTTGTGATACGATTTATCACATTATTTGGAACATTTTATTTTTTAGGTCTGATGGATGAATCCCAATGAAAGATGGAGATTTTTTCTCATAAATGCATAAATTTATTGGAGAAACCCTAATGGGCCTAAGGCCCATCAAACAAATGTGGGGCCCACAAACCAAGCCCAATGAATCTCAAATATTTACAGTAGAAATAGAAAAATATGAGGATCATTTTATTCAACTGTAGATGGAGTTAATTCTGAAGTTTTCATGATGATAAAGGGATCTGAAGTTGAGATTTAAATGGTGGGCCCGACATTAATGCACATAAAGTCGTCCCACCAGTTCGACAATAATGTCCAAACGGATGTGCAAAATGACCTGAAATTTGGAAATATGATAGAGGACACATGTAAGATGATATCTATCTTCTACAACTGCTGATTATTCGGCATCCTTAAATTCCAAATTCACACTTCGAAATGGTGGATGAATGTGGACGAAATTTCCGGGTCAACATCGAAACGCCAAAATACATTAATTTTCTCACCCTCCTTTTGAATATCTAAAATAATGGGGATTGAATTTATTGGGATTGGGTGTCTCTACGGCTCCTAATATTCTTATATAAGGATCTGGTGGTGAAGGTAATTATCATCTAACATTTTTCTTTGAATGCAAATTTTTTTCTTTCATCCATTGTATTTCTTTCAATTGTAATTTCCCGCTTTGATTTTGTAATGGCATCATCAATTTCCCTAATGTATGTTTTTCTTTCACATTTAGTATTTTAATAAAATTTATTCTTCTTCATGATTTTTTATTTTTATTTTCCTCACATGTTGATACCATTGAATCAAGGTGTGGATTTATCCACACTAGCACTTGTGAATTCAATCACACAATGGTGGAGTGTTCATCTTTGAATAATTTTCTTATTATTCAAATCCACCCCCATTAGTCCAGACCCCACTTCCATTGGTAGAATAGAATAACTGTAGGGCTAACCACTTAATGATTGATCAAAGGGAGTAACAAGGTCAGGGATTGGATGTTATTTCATAGACATTAATTTATAAATCTATTTGTTATTTTACGATTTCCATTTGATGAGTTATGTTCTCCTTCGTCTATGCAAAATTTAACGACGACGCATTTTGAGTGCTAGTATAATCTATTTCCTTTGAGTGATCAGTAAAGTGATCCTCATTGTGATTTACTGATTGGCCTTGGAATTGAGTAGGGATTAAATTGGTGAATTATTTGGAAGAATTATTTTGTTGATTGGATATATCTTCAATTAATGACATGAAATTTTTATGAAATGAAATTTATCCAATCTACCCTATGTGAAACCCTAATATCAACCCATCATCAATAATTGTTTAGTTCAAATCATCTTCCTTATCTATTATTTAAATTATATCATTAGTTCTACAATTAAAATCTACAACAATGTTGGCCACTTCATAGCCAATCCATCAACAAATTTGTGTGTCTCAAGGTTTCTTCTTCGGTCCCTGTTGATTCGATCCCTACTTGTACTTAAATGACCTCTTTTACTGGTAGGGTAAATTTGGGTGCAACCAACCTCCATTGCATTGGGTAAAGATTTATATCTCATGAGATAGACATGGCTGGAACAACACGTGAATCCGGTTCAGTAATACAGGGATGGAACGACAAGTATACCCGGTTCAGTCATGGACTTTTTCCACTATGATGGTCTTGGCAGCAATGCCTTGGCTACAATGGAAATCATAACATGTGTTTAATGGTTTCCACAATAACATGTTTTATTTCCATTTTATTTCATCATGATTAATATTCCTTTATGATCTATTCCTTACGTACTAACAAGATTTATTTCACAACTCCAGATCTTGATGTTTAAACATTATGTTCATGTTTTTATGTTCAAATGTATATGGTTTGGTTTATGTTCTCAATGATTACCCTTACTGATAATTTGAGATCACCCTTTTGTATTCTTTCTTTTTCCCTGTTCAGGAAGAATGGTATTAAGTAGGTTCTGCCAAAAGGGACTCTAGATATGATGAAATTAATGGGAGACATTGTAGATGATTTAAGAACAAGTTGATTATGTTTACCTGTTTCTAAAGACATTATACATATACTGTACTATCATGGTTTTGTTATATGTTGTAATAAGTATTCTTAAATTATGACTAAGTAACATTGTATGTAATGTATGGGTCGTTATAGTTGGTATCAGAGGAATGGTATAGACAACCTTTGGAAACTAGGATGTGAAAGCCTTAATAAGAACCCTAAGGATATGTCTAAGCATAGAACACAATATTTGTTTTTTTGAAATGGCCATGAATAACCTATGGTAAGACATTAAGTGTGAAATTTTATTCTTGAAAATATGGTTTTCCTATTATGATTAGAGTTTCTCACACTATGCTTAATGGTTTTAGTCAATGGCTCAAACTCGAAGGAAACGTGTTAATGCTGAATGCGACGGGTAATTAAATGATTGTCCCTTTGAGAAACCAAACATTATGGGAGTTTGAATGAAAAATATTGTATCCATGATCACAAAACATTATCAAGCTATGAATCATGCAGGACTTCCAAATGAGAAAAATAAGGAGAAACATTCTGTTGAATCCTTCATGAGGCAGCGTCCACCATCATTCAGCGGGTCTACCATTACATTATTGGTTAAACAATGGATCAGTACCACTGAAAAAATATTTTTAGTTCTTCAATGTTCTGAAGATGATAAAGTAATCTTATCATTATATCTTTTTGAAGGTGAAGCTGATAAATGGTGTAATCTTATCAAAAGTACGAGGAAAAGAGGCGAAATTGAGTCCATGGAATGGGATGAGTTAAAGAATATATTTTTCAAGAAGTACTTTTTCTTGTATTCTTCATACAAAGATAGTGAAGTAGTTTCTTAAACTAAAGCATATGGATGGTGAATCTGTTGGTACCTATAAAGAATATATTACAAGACCTGGAAGGTATGTTTTTGGAATTATTATCTAACGTAAGAGTAAGATCAATTGATTCATTAGTGGCTTAAAACAAATTCTTCAAAAGTCATTATCCATTAGGGTATTTAATAGCCACGAGGAAATTGTTCGATGTGCTCTCAAGGGTGAGATGTAGATTAGAGTTACCCATCAGTAAGATGGGATTGATAATAAGAGGAAAATGGAATTAATAGGGAAATATAAAGACCACACTAGATGGAAGATATGTTTTAACTTATTCTCAAAGTGTGGAAAGAAACATGAAGGGAATTGTCTTACAGGGACTAAAAAATATTTTAAGTGTGGAAAAGAAGTCCATCGAGCAGCTGAGTGCTGATGTAATGGGAAAAGGGTTTCTATTGATGTGAATAGGGAAAGAACTACATAAAACGCACCACCAACACATCAATGCTTCAAGTGAAAGTAAATGGGGTATTATGCTAACCAATGCCCAAATCCAAGGGTTGTTATTGATGATCATCATCAACAACCTCTCAAGGAAAAGGAAAAATGGAAGTCACATGCGATCACTGTTGGCGTTGTTGAATATGACAACGATGTGGTGGATGATTAAGTCTTTATGTAATGGGATTCCAAAATAGTAGTGTGGAATGTAATTTTTAGTATCGTGGAATATTGGAATGTAAATGAATTAGTTTATTGTGGTTTTAAATAATTGTATGGTACCGGTAACTAGTAAAAATGATTGAAATATTTTTGGAGGGAATATGATATGCGCATAATGAAGGGATAAGGAGAAAATCATATGTTTTATAGTATTAATGAGCTCATGACTAATATAAGGACAAAGTGATATCATGGCTTGAGTATATAGAATTTTTGGAATTTTGGTATGTGTAAAGATTTATCTTTTGACAACATTCAAGTTTTCACTAAAGTTCAATGGGTATTCATTTTTCAAGAGAATACATGATTAAGGTATTCACATGTTTGGAATTTGACCAACAACAAGATATATCTTTTGATATATGGAGGACAAATGAAGGAATTCACATGCTCGGTAGATGACATTTCTAGTAATTAGACAGAAGTATTTTTGATAACCCTCATGTTTGGAATGGATTAATATCTGAAATTTAATAATAGTATTATTTTAGAAAAAGGACAACCCGTAGGATGGGCGATAACCCGTCAGGTCGAACAAGGTTGCAGGAATCGAACCCCCAAACGAAGTGCGACTGGCATTTATCACCTACCACTGGCCTACAAGAATTCACGGGTTAGTATAAATTAGTTTTAATTTTTTTATGTGGTATTATATATGAAGTATAAGTGCACATTATGAACCATATATGATTAATCTCACCATAGATAGACTTATGTATATTTAATAACTGTTTCTATCCTTTTGTTTGAGACAGATGGAATGACCTATCATTCTATCGCATGATCTGCTAATACTTCACGAATGACAAAATCAACTTCATTTGATTACGAGATGAAGTAGAAATTGTTCATGGAATGACCAATGGTGATATTGTACCAAAATCAGGTTATTATTTCTTCTAATTCAAATTTTTTTCCACATTATGTAAATGATATTGAAAACCAAAAACATTGTCCTAGATGGTACCTTAGAACATCACAAATTTATGGCTTTTTTATTTTTTATTATTTCATAGACATGTTCTCTACCACTCTCTATCATAACGTAATTGTTAAATTTCTCTTCCATATCCATATTTTCACCTATGTTCTTCTATGTGGAAACCCAACTATGAGTTAATTTGGGTAACCGTTACATTTCTTTTTAAAATTTAGTTATAGTATTCCTTTTTACGATGTGGGTTTCTATGAATTAAAATTTCATGTAGTAAACCATTTATAACCCTGACGAATTTTGAGGGTGAAATTCATTTTAAGGGGGTAGAATGTAACACCCCGAGATTTTATGAGAAATATTATTTTTAATTTATTTTATTTATTGTGTTGTACGCTACACCAAGATTATCTTGCTCTATACGCTACACTGTATTAGCTTGTAGTATACACTACATTATTCTTGTCTTGCATTACATGGAAGAGCAACCATCCTCAATAACATGTGTTGAATGCAATACTGAGTTTCACTAAACAATGATATGTTATTAAAATATTATATAAACTAGTCGTTATGAATAGTAATACCAAATTTTTGAAATTTTATAAATTTTACCTTTCAAAATGGTCTTCATTTTTGTATTTGGAATATCTAAATTAGATTAGGGTGAATTTTTTGTATTTTTCTAAAAACGATCATTTTTTGATGAATAGTGAAAAACAGCGAGTTATAGTTTACAACAAAATTTTTATTTAAATAATTATTTACTTTATTTAAATTTATTTTAGGTCAAATTAGATACATATTACCTATATATATTAAATGTAATTCATTGGAGTCATTTTATAACAATTTTAGATATATAAAAATTTTATTGAAATTTTTACCGTCTTTTACACACCTCCTTGGAGCATTTGCAAATTTACATAAAACATAATTTTACCGAATCTGTGAGTTGAATTAAAAAAATAAGAGAGATGTGGCTGATATCAGTATATAAAATTTTGTTCAATGAGATGAAAATAATTTTTGGTGAATAGTAACTTTTTACTTTTATTTACCTATGTTAAATGTAAACATGGTAATTAAGGGTAAACATCATATTATTATTTACCTAAAATATGTCTTAATTATATTGGATAAGTTTAATTAAACACAAAAGAACCTTAGGAAAAAAATACTACCCTTTAGTTCCACTTGGATTGGATTAGAACATTTATTATTAATTTATTTAAAGAAGAGTTAAAATAGTTAAAATCAATGTTTAATAACAAAAACATTTTTAATATAGGGTCATACATAAGTTAAATTTAAATATAAATATTAATTATAAAGATAATAATAATTCCAACATAATGGTATTTTATTTATATTTTTTATACATTGAATAATTTATGTTATTTTTGACACAATGATGATGCAGTAATTAACCTATTAATGAAATATTAACATAATTGATATTACAAATACCCAAATAAATTTAATTTGATAATTTTTATTAATTAAAATAATTTTCTAGTTTAATATAACATATTATGTTTGGTTAGACATATTATGTTAATTGTAATAATGCTGTTATGAATTTAGTAAAAAACAATACCAAATAGTGTCCAAATTGACATAAAAGAGTTAAAAAATACATTAAATTATTAATTAATTTTCTATTCCATAAACTATATGATTCGGATAAAGACAAATATAATAATATATATGTCATTGATGAACCAATTGGGATTATATTGACAGTTTATAGTTTGTTTATTAAATATATAGTGTAAGAATACAAGAAGATGTGGTAAAAGATAAATTATTTAACTTAGAGTTAAATCTAAATGATAAGGTTACACTGGTAACCTAAACTAGTCTATAACCTATTGGTTGAGAGGATGTCTACCCATACCCACCCTAGACTCGAAATAATTCACTTTGAAGCCATTTTAAACATATTAATAATTTATTATAAAATAATATTTTAAGATTTTCCTAAGGTGCTCCTCACCCATCTTATAAAAGGACACCCCCCTTCTCGCTAATTCACTCCTACAAAGCCATTTTGAAATTCCAAACCCTACCCAAATACCATCACAACATTCTTCCCTTAATCCTAGAGTCCTTCCTTTAGTCATAAAGCCATCCTATGGAGCCCTTTTGATCAAATTAAAAGGAAGAACCCGAGGAAGAGGTAAATATCTCACCACCTATTCCATGTTCCTTTCTTCTTCCACTTACTTCATCTTTTTTGTTTCCATTATAAAATAATAAAACCAATATATTATATATAATGTGATTTTATTATAAAAATGGTACAACAATATTAGTTATTTTATCCATCCTATGAATGAAAAATTCACCACAAGTGAGTACGTACGACCTACAGTCTCCACGTTGTGGTGTAGTTTGTTATTCAAACATTTCATCGTTTGGATTCGTATAATAATGTTTATAAATGATATAAATAATTAATCAAACATTATTATGATTCTTTATATATGATATAACATCCAATTATATATTATTTTAAAATCAAAACAATGATATTGTCGCTTATGCATACGTACGAACTACCACCTCCACAAACACGATGAGATTCATTTTCCATGATGAATCATTCTAGTATGATTATAAAGTATATATAATAAATAATAATTAAATATATTACATAATAATGATACTGGATTTATGTACATATATGTCTCATTTACATAATTCAATTTAATTCAACAAGCAAATGAAAACAGCGTTCAAGAGTACATACGACCTACCGTCTACATGAACAGTGTATTTCATTCCATTTATCGATATGTCAAATATATTTATATTCAGAATATATATTCTATATAAATAATTTTTTAAATTCAGGAATTATGTAAATTAGGAAATATGTAATAATATAAAGAACAAAAAGTCGAAACATGTAATATAAATGAAACAAATTTACCCAAAACCCTTCTATAACATGGAATTTACAAATGAACGGGTAATATAAGGTTATAAGTGAATCATATATGATATCATAAATATTATTATGGTTATTTTAAAATTTAATAATATTTTTAAACAAAATATATAGGATTCTTGGACACATATGGAAGAAATTGGACATATGGTAAGGGATAACTTGGCAATGTCATTTTTATCCGAGATTTCTTATACATAAGTATTTACTGGGGTAATATTTTTCATCCATGTCCATAAAAATGTTTTCATAAAGTGTTTAATAATCTTCCATGTATTTTAAATATCATTGTTACCCCTTTTAGACTTTTAATTTATGTTATGGAAGGAATCTCTATTTTCTTACCATACGATGTACTTTATAACTTTTTCAGTAAAAGTACGAGGAGAATGTTTTTTTAAATTATATGACGTGAATAGAGTTTTACAATTTCATAAAGCTTTATTTACATTAAGGATCCTCTACAACATTTAAAATCTAATTTAATCAAATCATTTTTTTTAAATTGCATTTCATTTTGTGAAAAGAAAATTATTTTGAAGAAGAAATGATATTTTCGTCAAGAATTTATTTCAAGTGTTTTATCCAAACCATTTTCTATCTAAGATGAAATTATTTCATATGTGTAAGTTCCTTGTATAATTCCTCAATGATTAACATGGGTTCAATTTTCTTATGATGAAATGATATCCATTTGTTCTATATGGATTACGTTATGATGGGATGATGTTTGGGAAACCAATTTTATTTATTGGGTAATGATGAATGATTTATGCTTATGTTGTGGCACACATAAGAATGATTTCTTTATGAGTTTGGTGGGACCTATATCTCCCCCCAATGAATTGGGTAAATATTTATATCTCATTAGATATACATGTATGGAACTTCAAGTGAATCTTCTTTAGTATTACAGGGCTTGAATGGTATGTAAACCTGGTTCAGTAATAGACTTTGTCCACTATGATGGTCTTGGAAAAAATTACTTTTCTACTATGAAATTCATAACATGTGATTAATGGTTTCCATAATTACATGTTTTATTTCCATTGTATTTTATTATGATTAATTTTCCCTTATGATATATCCCTTACGTACATCCATGATTTATTTCACAACTCATGATCATGATGTTTAAACATTATGGTCATGTTTTTATGTTCAGATGTATAAGGTTTGTTTTATTTTATCCATGCTTACCCTTAGTGAGAATTTTAGCTCACACTTTTTATGGTTTTTTCCATAGGAAATAATGAAAGGTTTTAGGTAAGAAAAAAGGGAATATCTTTTTGGGAGATGTTGAAGATCTTTAACAATGATTAGAAGATTATGTTTTGAGTTTCAAAGGACACTAAACTATTACGGTCCTTGGTTGACTATTTTTTATGTATTAAGTATTCCGAAAAAGTAATGTAATGTCCTTGTACGTCAAGTTTGGGTCTCTATAGGCAGAGAGGGAGTCACCTTGCCTCGCTCCTATGGAACACGTGAAGTAACCCTCCAAGGATCCATTAATAAGAATAGTATTATGAGCCGAGATGATAAGTGACTTGACCTATTGGATAAACCCTGTATCATATCCTAACTCATGGAGAATGCACCCAATGAATTTCCAATCTATAGTGTTAATGTATTTTCTAATTTCAAATTTGAGAGGAATATTTTTCCTCTTTTAGATTTCTGAATAATATTCCTGTAAACTGAGGACATGAAAAGACAATCCTAAACATTTGTCACTTTGACACAACCAAATTGATTCCACGAAATAATTTTCCCAGATATGTGAGTAAGACGAGTTGTGAGAGTTTTTTTGATGATCTTGTAAATGGTGTAAACAAGATAGAATGGTATGAATTGAGATATTCCACGAGCATTTTCCACCTTATTGATTAAGTCAGTAAACTGAGCATCTAATAAGTGAGTGAGGGATCTATCTATGTAGTAGGGTTTAACCAGTCTACAAACATCAATGATGAAGACATCCCAATAACTAAAAATGAATCCATTGATGAAGCCATCCAAACTTGGTGAGCATATTTTATTTATCCCAAATAAATCATCTGATATCCCAATATCCAATAGGATAGAAATAAAAAATAAGATTAACAGTTTTAGTGATAAGATTGGGGATGATGCCTTCTGTAAACTCTTTATTTCTTCCAGGACTGTTGAATACGATCATTTAGTAAGATACAAAGAAATTTTAGTGACTTCGTCTATCATCTAGAATTGTGTATCCATTATTTAATAAAGAATAGGGCCTATTGAATTATCTGACTCATTTAATGGAATTGAAAAATTTGGGGTTACGATCTCCCTCTGTAGGACAATTAACATTAATGTGTTACTTTGGGATGTTGTCTTTAATCTTGACAAGGTCATTGATTTCAGAGTCCTTGTTAGCCTCTTGGGTAATATCACCAGAAACGTTTCCCATGGTGATGTCTTCTTGAAAAAAATTATTGGAGATCTCTTGAGAGTAAACATCTTGATTGAGGAGAGTAAATTCATCCTTATTCTAGTACCTCATTTAAATTATAAGGTCCCTAAACTTGAAAATGATGGTAAAAGAGTTTTCATCGTGATCTATCGTATTCCACATATCCCTCACTATCTGAGAGAGCTTTGGAATTGTGGTCCACACATAAATTAACTAGAAGGGAATGTGAAAATTTACTCCCTTGGAAATAAAGGTTGAATGATTTGTCTGAATGTATAAATTATGTTTCGCAAGATTGACACATGAGATTGTTTTCCAATGTCCAAGAATAACATCATTACCAAAAGCCTGATCTATTTTGCTTGATCTCTTACCAAATATATTCCTCATATAATAGGTTTATTTTTTTCACCAATAAGATTGAATTTAATTAGGTTTGACTCCTCGACACAGTATCTGAACACCCTCATAGTAATGGAACAAGAGGCATGTCCTATCTTCTCATTGATGCGGGCTACTAATATTGTTCGAAATGATTATAATGTATTCAATTCAATTTTTATTAAATATTTTTTATTTTACTATATTTTTCTTATAATATACCGTTATTTATTTATAATACTTAAATTATTTTTGTCTTTATTTTAAAATAAATATTTAAAATTATCTGTTTTATATTTTGAAAAATGATTTTTAATGTTAATAATAACATTTTTTTTGACAATCCACAAAATGTTTTGAAATAAATTTTCATTATTTATCTTTCATGTTACTTTATTACCTCCAATGATACATTATTTATGAATATTTTATATCATTCTTATATCATTGTTAAAATTATGTTATGGTATTTTTTTAGTGATGTAATTTTGGGTATCTTTCAATCAAATCAGGACAACTTTTCATGTGATACCCTAAAAAATGTTATGTTACACATTTTATTTCCATGTGATAATCATGATGTTATTCTAATGGATATGTTGAAAAAATAAAATACATCAAATGTTTATCATGAATGAATAATGGTAAAACAAATGGGAAACAAGTTAGTTATGAGTTCTATCATGCAAACCTAGTTGCTTGATTATATAACATGTGGTGCCGGGAATGTTTGGAGTTCCAGATTTGTGAATGTAATTTGAAAGATAATGATTTTTGGAATTGTGCCACCCTGTTCTTCAAAATGTATAATAATATTTCATGATAAAACTATCTTTGTTTTCTATAGTCCTATAAATACAACTCTGATCAGAAAAATTTGTGGTCATTGGGATTTTTGGCATTTAGATCTTTTCAAGAAATTGGAAACCCTATAATCACATAATCTTGACATACGTGTCCTGCACAATCTAATCAAATAATTAAAGAAACATGAAGTTTATAATATTATGTGAATTATGTATTGTAATTATATTAATGTGTCAGTAAATTATTAGGGTTGTTTCATGAAACTGACTCTATAAGAGGAAATAACTCTGAATTAATGAATAATTCCTCGTATAAGTCAGAGTCTCATGAAAACCAAATATTGTATGATATTGTCTTATGAAAACACATTTGATACCTAATATTTATAAAAATCCATTGAATTTCATATATAATGAGAGGTAAATCCATCCAATAAAAATATATTTTTGATAATATAGTATTCATAATTTGAATTGTGTTTTGTCACAAATGGGCCCACAATATCATCCATTGGTAAAAAAAATGTTCATAGGGCTCCCATATACCATGTATTTTTAATAATGGAAAATTTATCTAAATTATTATCATTTGAAAAACCAATTGTACTCACCCCTTTCATGAAACATGTATCTTTACAATATGAAATTAAACTACATAGACTAGTGCTATCATTTGAAAAAAATTATAAAAGTCAATCTATGTTTGTTTTTATTTTTGTTCAGATAGGATAAGTAGAACGCTTCCCTATGGTTCAATATAAACACTATTACCATCACATCACCACATTGAGTGTATATATATCTAATCCTTGATTACCATCCTTAAGATAAAAAAATTAATCCATTATTCTACACTATAGTCTATAAAATTAGTGTTCCAACAAAACATTAAACAATGAGTTCCCCATTAGGCACTAAATTTGGAATCAATCATTTTTTGATTTGAAATGTGACCACACTTATGTGATTATAATAAGATGACTAGTGTTAAATGATGTTCATAAGATTCTGTCATGTTTATACATGAGTAATACCATTGTGATATGCTTAGGGTACCCATAACACCTTATGTGATGAGAATAGAATGACGTATGTTATGAGTTTATGATTTCATATGTGAGAAGAATAATTTTTACTCATGGTAAAATAAAAAAAATATATAAATAACATCTTTACCATATATAAACTATAGAATCATCCTTACCTTATTCAATTACAATAATATAACTTCATGGACTAACATGTGATGATAAAGAAGAACTTATCTTTCCTAACGCCCAATACATAGGAATATCAACCTATTTGAACATAAATAACTTGTCCTACTAAGGGAAAATGTGTTATAATTAATGAATTTCAATAAGAAATTATTTTATAAAAATATTTAGGAGCATTTATGAAATATATTAGGGAGTTTTGGACTTGGAAAAAATCTATTCAGTGTGATATAAAAAAAAATCTAATCCTCTCATTCTAATCAAAGGTTCCATCATTATCACCCCAATGGTGGAAAACAACAGTCATTTAGAAATTTTAATGGTAGGACCTGAATCAGGATCATCATGGTGAATATGATGTAGTGGTATTAGATTTAAATCATAAAAAAACAAGATTATCTAACCTAACATTAATTTGTATTCATTCACCAACTATATGATAAAAACAGTGCTAACTATAAGAATTGAACCTCTAAATGATGATTGGGTTGGGTTATTGTAGAATGTAAACCAAAACTAATTCTATGTGAGATTACCCACTCACTATTAATATGCCTAGGGACTGGAAAGGTTATAATGATTTTTCTGTTTTCTATGGGAGATACCTGTGGAGATTCTAAACAATTATTTCCATGTGGCAACCGGTATATATTCAATTACTTCGATGATAATTTAAACCATTATTTAATAAATTTTAAAAAACAAAGTGTAAAAAGGCTATTTTCATGTGTTATAAATAAGAATGAATCATCCCAAATAGTATTATGGATCATGTTGATTTTTAATGCATAACACCATTCCAAAAACATTATCATTAGAGATCCCATAGGGGGAATGTACATCCTGCCAAAATTAATAACCACATAGAGAGTTTCTTTCAAGAGAACTTTCACACCACTAAACCATATGTGGAATACATTGGGGATATTTCTAGAGATCTACCCTGAATGATAGTTAGATGTATTAAGGTACGTATACTTCATGTAGATTACACCATTAAATTTTTCAGATGCATCCAGGGGTAAACAATGTTGTGATTAATCCCATTCCATCCATCCTAGACCGAGATACACAATGAAAATATCAAGGATAGATCACTATAAATAATCTGTGAGAACATTATTCTATAGATATTGTAATAACCACCACTCTCCTCAACACCTCATCCATCAGCTAGTAAACAATTCTATTGAGATTGGGATTGAGACTCTAGACACTAGCTATGAATTTCGGGTTAATTATCTCCTCCGCTAACTCTATTATAATTTACCATTGAGGTATTCCCCATGGTGAAGATGTGTAACATAATAAATTACATCACTATAGTGAAATTACTACAAAAATTCATGTATCATTACAAAATGAACAATAATTCCTTTGTAAATTATCCACATGATGGAAAAATCTCACAATTCGGTAAATTCCATGTCGGTGTAAGAAGTATAATATTGGTGCTAAAGTTATGTCACCCCTAATCATAATATCATTCTACTAAATATTCAAAATAGATGGTCGTGCAATCATAATCAAATTACTGGGGGCAAAGAAATCAAATAATGAAGATGTTAATTTTGAATAATGAGAGGCTTATGATCTTTAATTCCTTCTAAAAGTGCTTATTTATGGAGTATATGATTTTTTTCCATACATGGACTAACCATGTAACCACCACAAATATATTTAGTGCCCCAAACATCTTTATATACACTGTATTTTGGGGGAGACGTAGGATTTTATAATGAATTTAAATATGAGAAAAATTGAATGACAAATCCCAAAGTAGCATGAATGATTCCACATAATGTGGACATAGGGATCACCTCCTATATTCAGATGTAGCAATAGCCTATTCCACCTTAGCAGAACATCTCTCCAATTCCATGTAGGATATACAAGATGATGTTAATCCCACCAAAATATCTAAAATAAAGTAAATGATTATTATCCACTCAACTATATTCATTCCAAACTAGTATATAAATACGTAGTGCATGAGTTAATGGTTATCTATATGAATATAATGAAGAGGTAAATGGGAATATGTGGGAAATCCAAGATATTGACAAGTATATTCACTATATGTATCTCCACACATCACTATACTATATATTCATTCTAACAACCATATAGAATACCACTAGAAGAAACTTTGGGCTATGTTTAACTGTCATCACATCCAAAAGTTAGATTATCCTTAAATATTTGAATACCTTAATGGCCCTATATATGTAGTTTTGAAATTTCATCCTCTCAACACTCCCAATGGCCCAAAAATTTGACTTTGGTGGAGGGTGAGTGGAATTACAGTGAGTATGTACTTGATGTCTCAAAATACTAGGTGATATCATTGAGTAGAAACAACCCATGTGTATTATTGAGTTTAGGGGTACAACGATTCTCTATATTTCACTCATCTTAGACTATGATAATGGGTTCTCAATTATATTCCCTTAAATAATATTAATAATTCCATTCACATAACCATCATTATGGTAAATTTATTCAAAATCAGTCCCCTAAACATCAATATGTGATATTAATGATGAAATAACCATGGAAGGCTTCCCTCAGAGGATCAACAGTAACATGTGACCCCTTGAAGGTGTTTAAACCCAATAATGTTGATTGGTTGTATGTTATTAGAGATGTTCTAATATACTACTCTCAAACACCCTTCAGAACCCTGATAAAGGAAAAAATGTAGATGAATATTCTAGTATTATCAAATCCACTAAGACAACTATTATAGATTGTTATATCTCCACTTTTATTTAGGATCAAAGGTGTTAAAAATGGTTAGTTCAAATATCCTACAAAGATACTATCTTAATTTAAATGATTTATAAAATTTCCTCATCACACCTCCTATGAATTCATTTCTACAAATGAACCTTGACTAATAAACTAATGTTTATACAAGATAATTTTATAACCCAGTGGAAAGAATTATAGTTCTTTTGAATCCCTATATGGTGGAATAATTTTAATTACAACCATTATAAAAGGCCCACTCAACTTAATTAGTAAACTGAATAGAAACAATGTTGTTGTGTGAGAAATAATCACATGAGATGATTTCTAGTTTCTTTTTGTATCATCTAGAAGAAATTGAATCATAATGTGATTTAGTATAACAAAAAAACCATACCCATAATGAGTGGACCATGCACTTCTATATATTTTTAATCCCATGATTCATGTCTTTTAATGGTACGAATGTCCCATGGAAGTAACTCATGAACTTTCCATTCTAGGATGGAATAATGTTGGGAAAAATGAACAATAAGATTCATATAATCTCTTCTTCTTCATGCAAACATTGAATGGACCTATCTTTGTTTGGTACATAATCTAGAACCAATAAGTAATACCATCCTGGATTATCTTCATTCACAATTCTGCTATGATTGTAGCTCTATATTATATAATATTATCATATATAACCTCTCCATGTAAAAACTAAATGATAAAAATATTTCAAAACATCATTGCTCAGTGGAAGGGTTTTTTGTAATCTCGAGACACTCATCTCATATAGAAAATATCAATGGGGGTGTGAATAAGGAAGGTTACGGATAATCTAGTCCAACATGTAGTCCCAATAAAGTATCGTAGTGGAATCTGATGGTTCATTACGATGATACAATGTCTCTAAGAATATATAAAACAAAATAACACTTGGTATTAACAACCAACTCATTCACTGACATGAATGTTTGGTAGGGTAAATATATATGTAATGATTAAAACATAAGAAACTTAGTAGATCTCACTGTAAGTGTCCAAAAAAATAGTCTTTGTCTAGAACATTATCATGTTTGTGTTTAATCAAAATTCTATCGACTTATAATAAAATATAATACCTTTTATGATCAAAACAATATGGTTTTATCCATAAAATATTATAAATTCATGGGATTCCTTATATATTGCATGAAAAATAACATTATCATGATTCTATACATGAAGAGGTTGTATATAGGTTAGTTGAATTACTAATCTAGTTATTAACCATACCACAGGTTCCTTGGATACACAATAAAGTACTACATTATCATCATGGACTTGTTTATAACCAGGGATAGAAATACATAATAAATATATTCAATACTCAAAAACATGTCCCTATTGTTTTTCCTCCCATAATAATAATTAATGTTTTGTATATTGGGATCGTGTATTCAAAATTTATTTGAAAATTTTCGATGACTGGATATCCCAATATTCTATTACTCAACGCTAATGGATAATTCATATACGGATTAATCAAAAAGTTACCTCCCTAACCAGTTTATCTAATCTGGATATGGTGTGAATTGAACTACCCTTTAATGATTTATAGAGACAATGTTGAAATTATAAGGATGATTAGATGACATTGTTGATTCAGAATATGTTATTCACCATAGAGATATCATACACCTACATTGGCAGGTAATTCATTAGTTTTTAAGAGATAGATGAATACATTAATGAGGATCAATAATATTCCATTTCAATGATATTAGAGTGTTAGACCAATATGAATAGTTTATAGACAAAAATAGCCATCAAAATCTTTTAGATACCCTCACCATAACGAACAAGCAAGGAGAATATGTTCCCCAAACAATTACAATGATTAGGGTGATGTTACATAAAATAAATTCTAAAATTTTGAGAAAATAATAATGTATTTATTCAATATCAGTAAGAACAACCATCCATGAAAACTTAAAACAGTTTATTATATATTCCATTTCATTGGTTAACTATTGGATGTGTCTGTAGAATAAAATTACTAATTTTTTTAGATGTGATCTAGGAACCCATTAAATTAGCCAGCTTGCTCATTCATGATTTCTATCTTTGAAAGAACCATTAAAAGAAAAATCATTCCCATTGAATAAGTGTATGACTAGATCCAATGCCTTGCTGATTTCGAAGATGTGATACTATTCCTTTAACCACTATGTCTATCAAAGGAACTTTATGATACCTTCATTGAGGCGTTGAATATCCCAATATATTTTCAAAAAAAGTGTTTAATAAAAAATCCTACAATTTAAGATAAGTAGAATGTGGAGAGTGACAGAAGAGCATATCCTTCTCTGGGTAATATATGGGCATAGTTATATAGGGACACACTTTCCCCTCCATAACTTGGGAAATGTCAAAGGAATTACTATGTAAAAAAGACCAATGGATAATGGATTTGGTATGAATATTCAGCCAACCCAGACCCTCTAATAGATGATATATAAAAATATTGATATATCCACATAAAAAATAATTCTTTAATGGGAAAAAGAGAAAAAATAATGATCATAGTAAGAGAGGTTGAATTAAAGAACATGTCTAAGGATCTAATAAGCTCAGTATCCCTAAATGCGTTATCCTAGATTACTCACTACTCATATGAGGAATAGGGGAGCAATGATCTAGAGAATCCCTCACCCAATATATATTGCAATGTTTACCCTATTCCAATTAATCGATATATCCACTGTATATATATATCATAGAGTGAGGTTAACCAACTAAAATTTGATTGGTCTATGATGGTTCAACAAACTGAGAACACCATTTAGAATAATATCAGAAGGTATTTGAATAATAAAATCCACCAATATGGTTTTCGTATGACCTGGTAGGTAGGTAAATACTTCTAAATAATATTCACAAACATATAATGGTGTTTCTACTCTATCACTTATGACTAATATGGTTATCCTAACCCTATTACAAATTTTTATTATGAGGAAGTACTAGATAATCCTCTCATTCCATTGATGAAATAGTTTACACCATCGTCAAAGAGTTGATTTTGTTAAACCTTGGAACTCAGGATGTCATGAAGATGATATTGATCAACGTCATTATGCCTCTTAATGAACAAGAGAAACATGTCATGGTCATAAATAGACCCCAGAATGAATTAATGTGGAACATTAAAGGGTCTATAGTAATCGATCCTATAATCATAATCCATAATATTTTCCATTCCATTAGAAATCATGGATTTAAGAAGGATCCCATTAGAATGAACCCCTCCCATAATTCCATAGTCGAGGATGATGGTGATAAGATAATTTAATAAAAAATTGTTTTGGATGTCCAGTACCACAAGTGGAAGACTAAAATTTTCTATATCATAACGGAGAATGAGAAAATGAAATATTTTAATGACTTTGAAACCACAACAATATCTTCCCGGTGGAAAACATCCCGATATTTGTCATAGAGTTTCTGATTGATGAAAACCATTGTTTCTAAACCTTGTTCCTTATGTATGGATACTCGGAGCACAATAAAATCTTGATATAACAAAATTATAAAGAGGATAAAAGAACCATAGAGAATATATTTTTATGAAATTTATCTAGATGAATATTAGAGAAATATACCAATTAAAAATGCATATCATCATCATGATCTTTATTATGAAGATGGTGTAATGTGATGAAAAAGATTTGGTGAATGAATAACATGAATGATATTAAAATCAAAATAATATTGACAGAGTTTTCAATATAATCAATTCCTATAATATGACTGAATTACTCTCGATGTGTGCATTCAGGTTCACCAGTTAGAAATTCCTAAACATTAATTTCTAATATAGTGGCATTGAAATTAACTCATAGATGATAAATTCCATCATTGAGATGCACCCTTTGATCAATCTATTAGATTTTATAGTATTTGAATTGTTTCCAGAAAATATAATATATTTCTTTCACTAACTATGATGTCAAGTGTACGTTCATATCCAAAATAATAAACAAATTTTCTACCTACTTATGGGGTAAATAATTATAGAATTATTTCACTAAAATAATGTAATGTTTAATATATTAAATGGTTTTTCTATCCAATATCTAGGGGCACTAATGACTCTCTATGTGATATACTTAAAGGTATCTTGGATCCCTCCTTGTATAAAGGAATATGATTTTTATTTAAAAAAACAATTACCACCTATGTTGGATAATGTTAGACATCGAGGTTAGGTATTCACCCATCAATAATAATATCATTTTCATGGTATTTATATCCTAAAATCTAAACTACTATTGTTTGAATTGGTAGATATTATTTTTCAAATACTTTTACAAGGTATTTCAATGATTCTCATCCCATTGAATTATCCATACGAGGGTAATTGTTTGATTATTTTTCATATAAGAGTAATCTTGTTTAAATTAAAAGAGTAATTTAAAAAATGATTTGAAATTGTTTAAATCGTTATTGAAATATTTAGAATAAATCATACACTTAAATTTGGGTGTTTTCCTGTTATTAATTGATTTTTATTGTTGATTTTTATGATCTTAAATTATTTTCCTGATGTATGAACTTATTCAAGAAGGACTAGCAAAGAGAAGTAAAATATGGCTGAGGGAATTGTCTTATGGCTTAATAATATGATAATTTTTGAGTATCATAACATAATTATCCAAAACATAAGACATTTTTAAAGGTTGAGATATATTTTTATTTTTATATGATATTAATGCTATCAAAAATATATCAATGGAAAAATTCATTTGTGTTGGTTATTGTGAGATGTTTAAGTTATTTCATTTATACACCAGATAATTATCCTATGAATAAGACATAAGGATCCATACATGATATTTAATCAATAAATTATATATTATAAATAGATAATATGATCATTAATATATTCATAGGATATTTATTATATGTGTAAGACAATTTAAACACATAATATGATTTCTTATAATAGTTTTTATACATTTAAAAATTAAAGAAAAGATTATGACATTCGAACTTCAGGTGACGTACCTATTAGTTAGACAAGGATTTTGGGTCCACATTATTATACATGAATCTAATCAATGTTTAACGCATGTATTATAATATATAATATATTTCTGTCCCGGATATAGAAATAAAGTAATATTTTTTAGTAATAAATCATCACATGTATATTTGAAGATGCATTTAAGAAGGAAATAATACCTAAATTAGAATAGAATTACCTCAAATGATTGAACATAGACTAAGGTGATGAAAACAATGGAAAACAATTAGAACATAATGACTAATCTTGTGATATAAGTGATTGGAGTCATGAGTTGGTGGAAATGAGTAAAGTTGTTTACTTTGTTTTTTTATTTTTTTCGTGATTTTTGTAACAATTATTAATTCTACATTCACCTTTACTACCCTTAAAATGGAGGAAGTAATTAATGATTAATTATGGTTAGGATCCAAACCATTTTATAATTATCAATTTTGTGAACTCAAAGGAATATAATTATATTATTATTATTAATTTGTTTCTTAATTCAATAGATGTTATTAACATCAGATTCAATTTTGTTTAATTTGTTTCCTTAATTAATGATATATAATCATCATTGATTCATCCGTAGTCTATATATGAAGGAATATTCATTGGATGGAAGGTGAAGTACTCGATTATTGACACAATGTTTTGATGGGGTAGTGGACATACATGGATTTTGTTGGAAAAACAAGACCCAAAAATCATTTACAAAAGTAAACTAGGGATAATTCAATATAATACATTTTCTAATATAATGCACAATAGACCAAAATATAATTTTAGACAGATATATTCTCAGGGAAACCATTTTTACATCTTTTAAAGGGTTTTAAATTTGGATTCCTATCAAAACCCCTTGATAAGAATAAAAATTGAATAATTTATGGAATAAGAAGACAATGTTATTGGAAAAATAGACTAAACTGAATCACACTTCTTAAAATATTATTTTATATCTATTTATTTACTTGTGTTTTCTAAAACCCAAAAAAATAATAACATACCTCTTTTTAACACCAAAAAATTTACAACTAATTTTTTACAATCCTTTGTAGATATATCCTTAGGGTCACAATTTTTATTTTATATTACCTTGGAATAGCTATCATTTTATGACACCCCATAAAGTTTCACAAAATCATGGTACCATTTTTGGTGAGTTAGTATCATCAGTTTCACTTTACTAATTTCAATACAAGGACCAATGACACTAATATTTTCTATATATATCCTAGATTTTAAATAACCCTTATATGTGAATATAAAAAAAAATTCCAGATGAAATTGAGAAAATTTCCTTTAAAAGGTCTTGTTGATCTTCAATTATTCTTCTTAATCCTATCATCCCAATATATAAACCAAATTAAACCTTGAGAGACTTATGTGAACCACACATTACTAATCAAAACAACTGGAGATATATGCCATTTTTACAAAACTATTTTTTGTGAAAAACTAGAATGATTCACTTATTTAAGGAAAAAATGGATTATAAGGTGAATAACCAATTAATAATATTAAATAATTCACACTGTCATATTCCACTCTCAGTAAAAGAGGAGTGGAAAAATAATAAGTCATGTGAATTGTATTCTGTTTTTTCACTTTAAGAAAATACCAAAGAATAGTTTTACACCGAAAAAATAGGTAAATTATATGATTGAGATGATCTATAAAGATATTTTCTACAATGATTATTCATTACACTCATAATTAAAAAAACATGGATTTTTATTCAACCCTATAAGCTTCTGGAGAGACTCTCTATGAGTATTATGAAAGGATTAAAAAGTTACATGCCAGGTGACCATATTAAACTATAGATGAGAACTACTCTCTTATGTTATTCTATTTTTTTGTTAGAAATTTAAATGAACATGTTGGATACATCAATTGGAGGACCTCTCTTTGAGATATCACAAATATAATCCCAGGGAATTGTTGAGATTATTTCCCAAAACTCTTAACAATTTTTCACATGATTTACTGATACCGGAGGAATTAAAGAAGAAATAAAATTAGAATAATATCCATTACTAAAAGTTAATCATAAATATCTGACCGTCGAGGTGAGAAAAATATATTAGAAATCGATTAGTGGACATGATGAACTAACAATGTTATATGGATTATATAGATTTCCTCACAATTTTATTATATAATGTTTTGAGTTGTAAAGAATTGAAATCCATTCAACAATATTGGATCCCAGGATATACCACCACCATTACCAATGAAGGAGATATATTTCCTGGTCCAATATAGGGTTTTAAATAAATAATTATAGGTTATACCACACTACTAAAATTAGTAGCAACAAAACCCTCCATTACAACACCCACACATTCCAAAAATAATGAAGACTAACATATACCCAACTTGAATACTAATAGTTATATCCATTTTATAAATTGAAATAATTAAATAACCCTCTTCCAGTATAGACCTTATTATTTAAAAAATAAAAGATTCAAACTTTGAGAAGTTAAATAACTTCATTGGATAGTTTGGAAATGAGTTTACTAGAATTATTCTGATTCCTTCCAAAAACATAACAAATCAATAATCTCAATAAAACCCTATCACAATGTTAAATTTTAGTATGACATAAAATATAAGTTTTAAATAATATCCACCAGAAACAACACTCTAACATAAACTCAGGAAGATATATTTTTAGGAGTATGAGGATGAATCTACTAAAAGTTTTTGAAATAATATTAAATCGATCTAGGGAAAAAATAAAGAAGATAAGTAGAATGAATTGATTTATAGAAAGAAAAAAAGAGACACCATTGTAATAGAATTAAAGGGATGTGAATGATCTACTACTCCCATTCCCAGAAATATTGATACAATCCCAAATCATCCACAAAGAAGAACATTAAAATAAAATTCTAGAAACATTCTATAAATAAAGATTAATATCCCAATTTTTTAATCCATAAATCAAATTCTCATGTTTTCCCTAAATCATGAAGTAGTTTTTATATCATCCCATAAAAAGAATTTTTATTTCATTAACTAATTTATAAATTAAAACCAATGATACCAAAGGTTTATAATTATTGAGATTAAAGATACATCAGAAAAATAATTTTTACATAACCTAGAATAGAAAAGGCTAAAATATTCATATCACATACATGTGTAAAACACCTTAGAGGTATTTCGACGACTATTTGAATTCTATGATTACTTTTACCTTGTGAGAATTGTTTTTAAAAATCATAGGGTGAGTAAAAAAAATATCAGTAAGTGCTTTTCAAAATAAAAGGGAAATATTTCAACACAATATAAAAAGTAAAACATGTAAGTATGTATGATAATGAAATATTGAGAATCCATGAGTAATTTTTAGAATAATAATTTTAGCAAAAAGTATTTCAACATACGTAAAATTTGAAAAAATAAGCATCCTTAATTCATAATATTATATAAAATTCACATGAAAGTATATAAGTATTGATAATTAATTCTAATTGGGAACATGGATCATTTAATGGATTATTGGTTCACACTCGAGACCTAGTGGACACAATCCCATGATGAATTACATTCACTCCCTTATCTGATAATGTTCTTATGATAAACCTTTCATTCACCTTAATTGACATCTCATGAGTTTAAGAAATTACCCATTTTATTGAAGCACAATTTGGGAGCACCCATCGTATGATTAGAAAAAAGTACCGTGAGGGTTTGTTGTCACTCCCCATCCCCAGAAATCCTTTTCATAATATCCAAGTACTACTCATTTGAACTAAAACTTTGTAAGTTATATATTTCAACATAAGATCTCATATTTTCTATTAAACAATTTTCATTTAAACTTATTTCCTAAAAATGACTTTATCAATCACACTTGAATCATGATAAAAGTAGTTTTCATTAAAATACATATGAACTTATACCCTCATGTTAATATTTATTTGAATATAAGGGGTTTTCATAAAAAGATACATATAAATATATATTTATGTATTTATATATTTATATGTAGATATTTGAATAAAAATAATTTCCTGATCATACAATTCTATATAGACATCGAAATAAATATAATTTCCCATGAAAATTAAATATGTATATTTATAAATGCATTTACATACTTATATATATATATAAATTATGAATAAATTAGTTTTTCATAGAATAATAAATATACAATCCTTTTTATCTACTTTTATCTAATCAGGTTTGTTAAAAAATTGTTCCTCATAAAATAATACATATATAGATTCACAAATATATATATATATATATATATATATGTTTAAAAACAATAATTTTAATTTATTATATTTACATATAAAATTGGTTTAAATTAAACAATTTTACCTTACACATATGTTTAGAAAATATGATGACTTTTATTCTTCTTATATTGGACTAATTAAAATTATTTAATCTTTGAAATTAATTTATAATGAGAAATATGTGGCCAAACATGTTTTTGAACACACAAGGGCATGTATATATATACATATATTTGAAATATAATTATTAAATCAATATTGTTTTTTCAAAATCGAATAACATCTAATTTATATCTAGTGGTTAGATTAGTTTTCAAAAATAATAATTATTATTATTATTTATATAAGATATATATTATAGAACAATGAAATTTCAGGAATATAAATTTCTGTATAATACTATCAAAGATCATTGAGTTATATTATAAAACATTTCCCATTTCCTTTTAAAAAAATCATAATACTATTATAAATAATGTAATGATGGAATTAAAAAACATCACATAAAAAAATATTAAATTCATAAACCACATCCAATATATAAGTAGAGTATTTATAAAAATAAAAAACTATCCAAAGATATAATTTAAAACTACTTAAAAAATAACAAGATAAATATTACTTATCTCCAAAAATAATTAGCATATATAAAAATTTGAAACCCAGATGCCATTTTATTTTTTAAGTATATGTTTCACAAGTAGATTCCCTTACACATAAATAAATGTGTTCATGAAAAATTAATGGTTTGCATACTAACATAAAAATTATATGAGATCCCAGAAAATAAATAACACTAATATTCTAAAATAGTTTTACAAAGAATACCTAAAACACAGAAACCATTTCGATCCTAAATAAAAAAACCCATTACTAACATTATGTTATAAAAATTATTTATATTTATATAAACTATTTACCAATGTGATACTAAATCAGATTGGTATATATTTTCTAAAATGTACATCCCTCCTCCTTTGAGAATATTAACTAAATGCAAAAAGAATAAATTAACATTCTAATTATTTTTTAAAGAGAATTAATTTAATGAAAATTACTACAGTCCAATTACAATCATGAAAATGATTTGAACAATCAAGTAACAAATATTGTAAATAGACTAAAAAACTTGGTATAAAATACATGTATTTCATAAAATATTTGAATATATTTTACAAAATAAAGTCACTTATAGTCGCAATAATATATAAAATATTTCTTAAACAATCAGAAAATAATACAAGTATTTGGCTAAATAAAATATACATATAACATTTAAAATGCATAAATCACATGAGATGGTTTTTCATAATAAAATAATATCATAGGAAAATAGTTTTGATACAAACTACTTTCATAAGAAAATTGGAAATGAAATTAGTGTATGAAAAATAACTTTGTCCCTTACCTTTTTGTATGTGATTCTTCCCAAATGGGTATCAAGACTATTTCCTCGTAACAGAGAATAATCTACCCCATAAGGATATACTGAAATGTTATCGTGAAGAAAATTCCCTCACCTGGACCTATTTACCAATCCATAGGGATACACATTTATATTATCATCTTACAAAAAATAACCAGAAATCACATATACACAAAAACAAATGTGAACTGTAAGATCTAATTCCAATGAAAATATATACTACCCCTTATAATATACCCTTACGTAGAAGAAAAACTATAATACATGGGAACATATACATGAAATTGATGTTTTCAAATCCCCCTTATACCTATCAGATTCAGCTATACCCATGTGATCAAACACAATATCAGGTTAAGTGATTCCTGGGTGGAAGATTCCAAGAGAAATTGGATGCTTGAAGCCATCACACCATTATAGTTTTGATTTATGGTCGACTATATGGAATTGAGTGGATAAAGAGGAGGAGGTGCATGTAAGATTCAACTAGACACAACCATCCTCATTTACATGATTCAGTACACATATAAGATCCTTGATATTCATCATTAAAGAGATGACATCGTGTCCTGCATGATATTGTTGTGGGCCACAATTTGTCTCGATATAGAAGATGACACATGGGATGGGGTAGTCCTTGGATTCTAGTATAAGGAACAATATTTCACCATATTTAATATTTATAATTGATTTATATTAGTAATCATTATTGTAATATTTAATTAATATTTTAAATTATTATTACATATATCTATTATATCCTATTACCATTATTGTTAAATTATATTATTAACATATATATATATATAAGTTTACTAATTCAATAAACTAATAATTTTCTACTAAAATAAATAAAAACATATTTATCGCTATCATTATTATAATTTTCATAATCATATATATAAAATATATATTTTCTCCAATAATAAATTCTATTAAAAATAATAAATTTATTTAATAGAAGATGTATAATGCTATTTAATATGTCTATTATGATATTATTTTCAAATAATAATCTTAATATATTATATTTAAGGGTAATATATTTTATTTATGGGTAATATATTTTTGTAATTTTTATAGAATTTGTTTTGCGGAAATTATGTTTACCATAAACACATATGTAAATTTATTATTATTATTATTATTATTATTATTGATTTTATCATTTCATGTGACAAAAGGGTATTATTATTTTTAATAAATAATATTTACATTAAAAATATTATATTTTCCCAAAATTAAATGGAAATTTATTTCGAGTAAAACCTAATCGCACATGATAATTATATAATATTAAAAAATTATTATTATTAACCAAATAGATCTCAAATATATGGATTTATTTAAATGAATCTTATTTTAATGTTAATTATTTAAAACATAAACAAAAACATATATATATATATATATATTTAATAATTATTTTCAATTTCATATATCATCATTTTATTTAAGAGGACCTCAACATCAATAAGAAATTTTTAATTATTGTAAAAATAAATAACCATAAGAATCATTTTATTTTATCAAAACTCATAAAATTTATAGATCCAATACCCAATCGGATGATGAAATGTTTTACATTCCTTTTTTCTCTCACACTCATCCTCTTAATTAGGTTTCTATTAAAAAAAGTCCCCAAAGACGTTCCATATGATATCATAATTTTAATGTTCATTGTATGTTGTCCTTGTTTATTTATGATGATAGTTGTAGTTTTAATATTACCTCCTTCTGAGTCAATTTATGTTTTTCTTGTACCATTTTCATTGTATTTCTTTAATAAACATAAAGTTTCTTTTATTTAATATATATTTATTTTATTTTTCTAATAGGAGTATTCATATAAAATTTACTAGGGAATTACATTATACACCCATATAAATGGAACACTCAATATGTTATTACAAATTTTGATGAATAACACACTAAAATTTAACACTATATTAGGTTTTCTTACCTCCTTCCATTAAAAATGACCCAATTCCCAATGCCACATTGATCATGAAGTGTGAGGGTCCACCTAGTACAAAATGAATTGATTGTGATGTACCAATGAAAAGGTAATACTTGATTGAATATAAATCAAACTCAAAATTTTATTAATTCTCCAGTAGGACAATCAACCAATTCTAATTTTAGACCAGAGATGTAAAATACATTCAGTACTTGTGATACCATTACGATCATCACAACTTTTTCCACTTCTATATTGAAATTCCCCTTCACAAATCCCATTTTTAAAAATTTATCTACATTTATATTGTCATCCCATTTTTATTGGAAAATAAGCACATGTAATGTTGTATAATATAACACATATATCTATTCGATAATACCAAAATATGACAAATTTTCATAAATTGGATATCTATCATTGGAACATGATATCTGCATCACATCAGTGAGAATCATAACACCAATATTTTTTCATCATAATGAATTCATCAAGTTCATTTGTATAGAATGTATGACTATATATTTTATGGAGAGAGAGGGAGGAACTTTTGAATCTAGAAATGAAGAATCTTCCATTTTTTGGTTGAGATCCTGATTTCCATGATGGATTCATTTAATCATGAATGGGAACTGGCCTACGAGGATGATCCTGGACCCCTATCCAATTCGATCAAAACAAAAAATTCCCAAGGACCATCGTGTTTGAAGAAGACATGTTAATCATTCGCAGAACCACTATCAAGATCCATAGAGCCATCCTAGTAAGATTTGAAAATCCATTCAATGTCCCGAGACATGAGAATGGTGGGTTTTCTATTTAGGCATATCTAGAAGACCTTTGATAAATGATCAAACTCGACATGAAATCATTGCTAGGTCAGATGATCTACTCAAAGGTTGATTGACCCTATTTTTATGCTGAGTTTAAGAATCATATTTCTCATTTCTGGAGCAACAAGGATTGGAAGATAATTCCGATCAGGAGAAGTTTTTTTCATATCATCCTACAATATAGATAGTCTTTTAATTCTACTTGGAATGTTATCACCTTTTTTTGAAGCCTGGAATAGTTAGGATATCTGATTGAGATCTTTATTTCAATACCTTCATTCTCAAGTAATCTAATGCCCATATTTGAAATAGGTTGCTCGGTCTACACCGGTTATATTGTAATCCAAAGATTTTGAATGACATAACATCTTTTATTGGTACTCTGATTTGATTGGATCAAAGGAATTTGGATGGAGAACTCAGATTCATTTCTCATATTCCTGTTGATGTATATCTGGAATTGAAGTACCCCAACATCATATATTTACTTGCAATGGGTTACAGAACCGAGGGGAAAATTGGATACGAGAATGTTTGTCTTTTTTTGTGAGGTTTCCAAGATATTCGTCCACTTGGTTACCAATTTTAGATTTCTACCAAATAAGGTCATTGTTACTAAAGACCCAGAATGGAGTGATACCATCAAGAGTAGAAAATCAATAAATGTCCCTATTGAGAAGACAAGAGTCACTAGGGATCAAGCTGGTCCATCACTAGCCTTGGTAAAGATCCAATCGATTATTTGTATTGTCAATCATGAACAAATCTAATCTTTAATCCTGATAATGGGTCATCCAGGTCCATCCACTAGGAATCTAACATGGGCAAACATAGTTGAATAGGAGGAGGCTCAAAATTCTATACAACTTTTAGATTCTTATATATCAAATGATATTTTAAATTTGGTATTGAAATGGGAGTATAGAATGGAAGATGAATCCATTTCACTGAAACTATTTATTGAAATATGAAACCTAGTTTTCTCATTAAGAGATGATCATAATTCAGTTGCTGAATCACCAAAGGTAACTATTCACTTGGATGTTTCAAATAGCGATGTTGGTGATACTCTTAATTCGGGATAGAACCTCCTGTGAACTTATTTAGAAATTAATGCACCAGTATCATCTAAGGTTTCTGATATTGGAAATATTATAGACAATCCAGGGACTTTCATTCATATTATCTTTGACACTACATTGAAATTGAAGACAAAGGAACATATTGGAAAGCAATTTAATAGATCTGAATCTACCGGTTTCATTGAACTTGCAAGGATTGTCAGACTTCATTTTGGTAGAGATGATCAAATTGGAAGTGGTAATGAGGGAATTGATGCTAATATCAATCCTAATCAGGTCACTCTGACAGATATGGGGAAATGGAACGAATGTAAAAGGAATGGTTGTGCTGAACAACACAATTGATGTCTCTTATCTACTAGAAGGCTCTACATCTCCCAAAAAGAAGGGTGGTCGACCACCTATGAAACGAATGATTAAAAACATGAGGGGTTCTTGCCACGAAGTTTGTTTTAAATGAAGACTCTATTTGTGGATTCTGAAGGCCTTGCTAATATGGAATCCAACAGATCCATTTAGATGTTCATCCTGAAGCACAAACCTGTTCTTATAGGCCTGTCCGAGCCTGAAAAGATCTTTCGGCCTAATATTTCAAACATATATATGTTGGGTTTCTCTTTAATTTACACATATAGGTATTATAATGATGTCAAATCGCTCTGGCTTTTAACTCATTCTTCTCTGACTGGTACATCCATGGATGTTTTAAGTGATCAACTTGTCACCATCTCATTCAATTACATTGGCTCTGATTGTGATTGTACCTTTATATATGCCAATAACAGTTATTCGGATATTAGGACCATATGGGTTGAAATAGGGTCTTTTAAATCAGGTATCTCTATCCCCTGGATCTTATTAGGGGATTGTTATTCCATTTTTAATATGGATGAAAAAATGGGAGCTATTAGTAATACTATTTCATTGAGAGAATTTATATCTTGCGTCGACCAAGATGAATTGGTTGAGGTCAACTAGTTTGGTGAAAAATATACTTGGCATAGGAGGCACCTTAATAGTATTGTTGCACACAAAATTGATAGAGATTTCATCAATGGTACTTCTCTGGACACATGGAGATCTATCTCATATTAATCCTTTTCTAGATTTAATTCCAATTACCACCCAATTCTGGTGGACCTTGATGATAAAGAACCCAAGAACCCTCCCCCTTTTAGGTTCAATACGGCTTGGGTCACTCAATCAGACTACAATGTCATTTTGCAAAACTCCCAACACTCTGTGAATTGCAAGAATGATGCTTTTTTTGTATCACGATTCTCAAAATTCTCAAAAAGGGATATAAAATTCTGGAGTAAGGATAGATTTATCTCCCTTGATTCAGATATTTCTTCTCTTAAGGCATCACTTCAGAATACTCAAGAAATCAATTCGAATAGTGATTTAACTAATGGGTGCTTGGTTGAAACTGAGTTAATCATCATGCTCAATAATGTTCTCAATATTAAGGATTCCTTGAAAATGGATTCCTTCAAGTCCAAATGGTAAAAGGATGGTGATAAGAACTTGTAATTTTTTTAATTCTCATCATAAAATTATAAAGATCTCTAAAACCCTTTCCATTATCAAAAATGGGTGTAGCCTAATTGATAATAGTAATGATCTTATGGATCACATCATCCCTTACTTTATGGATCTCATAAATGGATCAAATGACCTTATTAAGACATCATATAGGGTGATTCCAAGGCATGGGAATCAGAAGGATAACTCCTACCTTATTGATATTCTTCTAGAGCCTGAAATCAAGGAGGTTGTTTTCAGCCACAATTCTGAGTGTTCTCCTAGTCCAGATGGATGTTTTAATTTTTTTATTTCAATATTTCTGTGATGTAATTCATGAAAATGTCTACAAGTTAGTTATGAATCTTGGTCTTCTAGAAAACCTACCCATTTAAATCATTATCCAATGGGAAAGGTACACAACATTGAATCTATAACAAATGTCTCATTGAATTCAAATTATAACGATGAGAAATATTATAAATCTTCAGATGATGATCCTTTATCTACAGAAGATAATACATTACCATCTTATAAAGATGTGTCTAGATTTACTAAACTCATTTAGAATAAAAATTCTAAAATATAGAAAAAAATGATAACAAAAATTCTAGAAATTTTATTTTTACTAAAGAAATATTTTATTTTTGAATATTTCTTGATATGAAAAAATAGAAATTTAATGTATTTTAAGAAACCTTGAGAAATTAAATTTTGAGAAGGACAAAAATACTGAGGATCTTGAAAGTGTATTTTATATGAAAAATATTTTAGAGACTGACTCTAGTTATAAAAATAATATGTTTATGGATAAAAACATATTTTTAAAAATATTGTTAGAAATATTTTCCTTGAGGAAGTGTTTGTCAAACATTATCTCTAATAATTTTTTTTGATAAAATATATAACCAAATTCGATATTTAAAGAATTATTCTAGATTTGGTAATACTATTTCTAAACCAGTAAATAGTAATAACTATTTTTCCCACAAAGTGACCCATTCTATATTTGAGGCCAATGTGTTGAACACTAGGAAGGAAATTGTTCACTTAACAGAACTTGATCATTAGGTTTTCACAGATCACATTTTGCAAAACAAATGTTGATTCCCAAAATTATTTTATCTAACCGTTCTTGATCCAAACACATTTTGGTACCAAAAACAAAATTGTTCATTTTTAGGAAAAAAATAAGTGTATCAACACCTGGAACATTTGAACATAGATACTGGTGGTTCTTGTCACATGACTGAAAACAATAATTTATTTGAATGAATTAATGTATCAAATGGTGGAAAAGTTAACTTAAGAGACAATTCTCAAGGAAATATTTTTGGTATAGGTAATATTGTTTTCCTTGGTAATTTTTTAATTTCATATGTTTTGATTATAAAAGTTTCTTAAGTACATTATCATTTTCATATGTTATTTATGTGATGAAAGATACATTGGGAATTTTAGAAATGATAAGTGATTAGTTCACAATTCCAAGGATGAATTCAATCTAACTGCCCATAGGCAAGATAATCTATACACTATTAACATAGTAGACCTTGGGAGACAAGACATAACATTATAATGTGCAATAGAAGACCAATCATGATTGTGGAATAGAAGGATAGGATACTATAACCTTATAACATGTTTATAATACTAAAATAAAATAATTGTTAATGATCTACCAGATCATAGATATGACTCATCAAAGGCATGTGAGCGTTGTAAATATGGAAAGCAATATAAAACTAGATTTAATTAAATTTATGAAGTTTCAACTTCTAATACATTACATCTAGTGAACATGGATGCTTTTGGTCCTACACAAACTAGAAGAATTGGAGTATATATTTTGTCTTTGTTTTACTTAATGGCTATACTCGATTTACATGGTCTATATTCTATCGAAGAAATTTTATTCCTTTTTCAATTTCAAAATTTTTATAGCCCAAGTTTAAAATGAGAAAAACCTACAATTGATAACAATTCATAGTTATCAAGGGGGTGAATTTCAAAATTCATATTTTGAAACTTTTTTTAGTATGAGTGATATTACTCATAACATTTTATCTATAAGAACGCCATAGAAAAATGGTGTTGATGATAGATGAAATCACATTTGTCATGTAAAGCCAAGAACCATGTTGACCGAATACTCGATTGATAAGAATTTTTGGGGAGAAGTAGTTAGTAATGCATGTTATAATATAAATCGCGTTTTAACAAGACCTTTTCTTAATAGAACACCTTATGTATTGTGGACAGGCTGAAAACCTAAAGTTTAATACATAAATGTATTTGGATGAAAATTATTTATATTGATTACAAAAGATAAGTTATTCTACAATTTCTATGGGTTATTGTGTTTTTATCAAAAACTCATGTACTCTTGAAGAAACAGTGGATGTTAAATTTGATGAAACAAATTCCTTTGTTTTTAAACAACCTCAAACTACATCATAAGATGTATTTTCAAAAATTGATTATCAAACCTTGATAAAAACCCCTTCAGATAGAGAAGATGTTCAAAAAATTTATTCTGAATCATTTACCCCAGCCGATTTCCTTCCATATGTTAATGAACGAGTTTTCAAAAACCCAAATCAGTTGTTTCTTATGAATCATCCTAGTGATAATATCATTGGTGATGTAAATCAACCTATTAGAACCATAAATTCCTTGAGAAATAAAATAGAACACCATACTTTTGTTTCCTAGTTTGATCCTAATAATCTATGTGAGGCCTTCGGTGATAATGACAAGATTATAGCAATGCATGATGAACTAAATTAATTTTAAAGGAATATGGTCTGGAATTTAGTTGAATGACCTATAGATATAAATGTAATTAGTATAAAATTGGATTTGAAAAATAGATGTGTTGAAAATGGAGTCATTGTTAGAAACAATTCAAGACAAGTAGCTTAGGGATATAATCAATAAGAGGGAATATACTACGAAGAAACATATGCTCTGGTAGCTTGACTAGAATCTATTCGTATTATTTTTTCCTTTGTAGTATATATCAATATCAAATTATTTCAATAGGATGTAAAATGTTCTTTTCATAATGGTTATGTACATACGATTTTTTTGATCAATGACAAGGTTTTATAGATTCTAAATATCCAAATCATGTTTTAAAACTTACTAATGTTTTATATGGCCTTAAAAAATCCCCTAGAGCCATGTATGATAGTGTTATAAGATTTCCTATACAAAACAACTATATAAAAGGTAATACAGATCTATCCCCTTTTATAATTATGGAAAATAATAAATTTTTGATTGTTCAAATTTATGTCTATGACATTATATTAGGATCAACTTCGCAATATCAAATATGTTTCCTTGCGAATCTAAAGAAATTTGAGTTAGAGATGAGTTTGGTGGGTGTGTTAACATTATTTTTAGGTTTCCTAATTTTTTAAAAACATATAGGAACCTATATATTTCAAAAGAAGTATATGAATGACTTAATCAAAATTTTTGGATATGACAATACTAAAACTACTAACACGACGATTTGTACCTCTAATACACTTGATCTCGATGAAGCTGGGAAACCATTGGATCAAAAATCTTTTAGGGGTATGATAAAATGTTTGTTATACTTGATAACTAGACATCACGATTTAATGCTTTCTATAAGATTATTTTCAAGATACCAATCATAAACAAAAGAATACCATTTAAACGATGGGAAAATTATTTTGTAGTATTTTAAAGGAACGTTAGATTTGGGACTTTTTTATTCTTCTGGAAATGTTTCTGTTTTGAAAAGTTTTTTAGATGCTGAATTTCATGGTTATAAAATGGATAGAAAGAGTACATTTGGAACATGTAATTTATTAGGAAATTAATTATTTTCTTGGTCACTTAATAAACAAACCTCAGTAGCACTTTCTTCTTTTGAAGCTGAATATGTTGAATCTGGAAGATATTGTGCTCAGTTGATGTGGATACAACACACACTCACTGACTATGGAATTAGTTTCTCCAAAAAATCAAATACTATGTGATTATACTAGTTCCATAGCTCATTGTAAAAACCCATCACATCACTCATGTGAAAAACATATAGATATTAGGCATCACTTTCTTAGGGATCACACACAGAAAATAGATATTATTTTTTAATTCATAGAACTGTAAGAACAACTTACATACATTTGTATACGACCATTACCTTCCGATAGATATCAATTTATTGCATAGAAGCAAGGAATTATTAAAATAAAATAATCATTTACATCCACTTCTTGGTTTACAATTCTCCGCTCATTAAAAAAACTTCTCTTCAAAGGGGTAGAGCATTTTTTACCTATTTTATTGTATCTATTTCAAAACATTATATTTGTTTGTTTTCCATTAACTATTATGACAATTTTTTTATTCTTTTGATATTCTTTTTTGACTTCATGTTTATCATATTGTCTATCTAGTTATCATTTTGACTATTTGTTAATTTTTCTGATGACTTTTTTCCATCAGCATGACCGCCTATAGTAATGACTTTGTTTTCCATCGGCTTGAAAACATATGGTAATGACTTTTTTTTCCATCATCTTGAAAAAAAATTGTAATAATTTTTTTTATTAGCTTTACAACATATGGTAATGAAATTATTTTCCATCTGCTTGACATCCTATGTTTATGACTTTGTTTCCCATTGGCTTCACTACCTATGGTAATGAATTTTTTTCTATAAACTTCACAACCTATGGTAATGAATTTTTTCCATAATCATGACAACCTATGATAATGTCTTTGTTTTTCATAGGCATAACAACATATGGTAATGAATATTTTTTCAATGAACAGGACAAGCAATGGTAATGACTTTGTTTACTATTTCCTTGTTAACCTATGGTAATGACTTTGTTTTCCATCATCTTGACAACCTATGGTAATGACCTAGTTACCCTTCAGCTTGACATTCAATTGTAATGACTTTGTCATACTTCTGCTTGAAAACCTATGGTAATGACAATGTTTTCCATCTTATTGACAAAATATTGTCATTACTTTGATTTCCATCCACATTCCAATGGATAGTAATGAAATTGTTTTCCAAAATCATGACAACCTTTGGTAATGACTTTGTTTTCCATCGGTTTGATAACTGATTGTTTTCAATTTCTTTTTCATTGGTTTCCTGTTAATTTGTATTTTTATTTCATTATTGTATTGTATTATATCTAATTTAATAATTCTTTGAAACCAACAAATTCCATGAAATCACTGACACGTACAATATTTCTTTCTTTTGTAATGTATTTCTTATATTTTATTATTTCCCAGTTATTTTATAAACTCCCTTTTAAAACCAGTTTTTGGATTTTTTATCTTATAATCTCAACCATAGAAGACCAACAATAATTTTGTTCACCTAAAAATAAGAGGATTCCCACCTTAAACCAACACTATATTTTCATATTCCTTGGAAAATCACTGCCTATGCGTTTTAAGCCCCTTACGATCTTTTCTTTTAGTCTTCAGCCAACACACCTACCGAAATGTCTTCCAATATTTTCTCAGAGAAAAATTTATTTAGAGAAAGGCTACCCTCTTAGTATTTCATTAATAGTTATGATTTGACAATTAGGAGGTTTATTCTGTTTCAAGGATGGGAACATCTTTTTGTAGAGAAACCTCTATCTGAAGACCCGATCCTTGTTGAAGATGTTATACAATTCTAAAAAATGGTGTCTTTTGGAAATATCATGATGATCAATATTTATTTGTGTGATAGAAATTCCTTAATATTCTTTTGACAAGAATATTATTTACTCAATGTTTCAACATAAGGTGGATTGTATTGTCCATCTCATAAACTACCTGAGGATATTGGTAGGTTTAATAAAGAAAGAGCGAAAAAGTAATTAATTCCTAAAAATTAAGAGTAAAAAATGTGTCTTTTTTTCTCATGACAATTGGTATGTTGTTCATTGGATGATTTTTTTTACTATAACATGGAAAGGGGATAGAAAAATCCTTAGGGATTTTGACATTTTTATGTTGGGTTGTCTCCTAAACATGATAATGGTAAATGTCATTGGTTATATTTTCAAAACAATCATGAAGGTGATGTCAGGTGTGATCAAGTCCCATTTGACCATGTATCCATATATTCATAAAATTATCACTAATGAAAGTTTTATGTTTTGTAATATTCCTCTAAAAGATGAATTGGTATAACTAAAGCATTCATAGATATGTAAGAATACACTGCATAAATTCTATATTTTTTTGATGAAGATTCAATAATTTATTTTAAATTTGTGGAAGTGGAATCGAACCGAAATCAATCAGAACATATAACAATTTAAATAATTACAACAGTTGTTTCATCTCAGAAGACAAATATTTAAGTCAGTAATAAGATGAAGAAGAAAAATAAATAGAACAAAGAGGTTGTGGCCAAGTGGAGAAAGTACAAAAAAAGAGAATAAAGAGATTCTATGTTTGGTCTTGATCAAGATGAAGCTCTAGCTGAGAGGATAAGGGATGAAGAAACTCTACATGATGAGAAGAAAAATATGACCCATTTGAAAAGAAAAGATCATGACTTTTATGTTGCTAGATTCCTTAAAATCATTAAATTGGAATGTTCTCTACTAATAGAAGAAGTGAAAAAAATAACCAATTATACAGTGTTTCCCCGAAATGTTGATATGGAAACAAATATTAAAAGTCGTTTAGAATGGTGATGAATAAGAATAAGAAAATATATTGTAATTTCTTCAGAGTTATACGAAGAGTAGATAAGAATCTTCTATTCAATAGATAAGTAAAAAATACAACAAAATCCTCATACTGATCAAGAACCAAATCAATATTTAGAAACCCATTCCGAAAAAATGCATTCTCTAGTAATGTAAGGTGCTCAATCATCACATATTGAAACATTAATTGACATCAGTGACAATGTGGATGAAGAATGAAATGAAAAAAGAGAAAGGAAATGGAAAACATCCCATTGAAAATATGAGAGGATCAAATGAACTCAAATCGTACGTTGATGATAATTATTCATAACACACATTTTAATTAAAGAAAAGTGATTAAATTGTTCATGTGTTGTGAAGAATAGAGAAAAAAATTCCTTAATTTCCAATAATTGAAAGGAAAATTGATTTCATCGCATATATACAAGGAATAAATATGGTTCAGTTTGAGAGATAAGAAATAGTGATTTGTCAATAGAAGCTGATTTGAATGTTTTGATTGATAGTTTGGCTACTCATAAGAAGGCATGCAATAAAATGACCGAGTTGTCATACAAAACTGAATGCTCAGTTAAAGTACATGAGGAATCAATTAAAGACTTAAGGGGGCATTAAAATGATATGTCTATTGCTTTTAATATAGTTGACAATGAAACTATTGAAAAGAAAAATCAGATCTCAAAAACCCATCGAGCTGATACTGCTTCAGTAAAAGTGCTGCAAGAGTAGATGAATGCTTTCCAGTCAGATTTATCGAAGGAATCATCTATCAGAGATAAAATAGTTTTGTTGAAAAATCAAAATACTTTGTTGAATCAATAGAATAAGAATTTTCAAGATAGAAATGATTCCCTTGAATAAGTGATCATAATTAAAGAATAAACTATAAAAAACTAGGATCATCTTTATTTTGTTCAATACGAGATTCTCAAATATCATGGTGATTCTATATCAGAATACAAGAAAGAGATAAATAAGATGAACGTTTTTCTTCATGAGTTGATCAAGAAAGATAAATAATGGGAAAACAAATGAATTTTTTTTGTTCCTCTTTTTTTTTCTAAATGGTTTTTAATCCTTTAAGATTCAATTAATCATGTCTATTTAAATTATTTTTCATTTTGTTTCTCTCTATATTTTTCAATAAACTCACAGTTACCCCATTCTTTTTGTAAATCACAAATAGGGAGAATGTATTTCAAAAAAATGGATAAAGTTTCACAGAGAGAGGATTGTTAATTTAGTAACTCAATTTTAATAAATCTAATTCAAGGAAAAACAAAAAATACAATACTTATGAAATTCTTTTCCTAAGGGGGGGTAGTATTATTCATTCTCTTTTACAGAAGAGTTTCCATTACTTAGGGTCAGATAAGTGTTTATTTCTAGTTATACGTTGTGATTTGTGCTTTCCAAAAAAGGGGGAGATTGGTAAATCTAAAGCATTCTTTTGACTATTATGTATTTTGTTTTGGAAATAAAAAATCTCTTTATACTCATTTCTCAAATAAAGGATGAACATTGAATACAGTTTTTATGTTTATCATACTGAATATGTTTATTATACAGACACTTTTTATCATGTTGACTTTTCCAATCGTACTGACTTCGTTAATCATACGGACTCTATTTATATTATTGAATCTCCCAATTATACTGACCCTATCAATCATACTGACTCTGTCAATTGAACTGACTCTGTCTATCATACTGACTTTCTCTATCATACTTACTATTGTGCATCAAAATCACATTACATCATATCAATTAATTGCAGTAAGCAATTTCAGTAGTACTCATGTTTTACTTCTATCACATGCATGATTTAATTCTTTTGTCAACACACATGTTTTATATCAATCATATTCATGAATATGTTATCTATATATATTTGTTTAAACAAAATGATGAAATGGAGTTAGATATAATCAAATCATAATGATGTTGTGTTTTCTTTTTCAACATGACCATTATAATACCGTGTCTAAAAGACCATCCGAGTTATCCAGAGAAATTTCACTATTGGAAGAAATATTACTGTTGGAAACTAAGGCCTATAAATAAGAGGACATTAAAAGCCGAGGAAATACATTTGAGACATTGATTATATTTTTCATCTATCAATTTCTAGAGAGATATGTTATGACATCTCTATTGCTTCGTGTGAAATCTTTTGAATTACAAAATGGTAATGGCACTTTCTTAGTTATTGTATTTCAATAAGTTATTTGTTTTCCATTGTAAGACCGAGTAGGTGATAAAGATCGAGTGCTTCCAGGGATAGGTAGACGGTGCAACCGATCATCATATATAGGGATTTCTAGTGTTGGAAAGAAAAAGGTACCAATTAACTGTAAAATCTATGGTTTGCGGGGATAGCTATACAGACATGCCAATCATCATATCATGGTCTTACCAAGGTGGTGGTAATACAGTCCTTTTATCCAATGTGAAAGTATACCCTTCTATTTGGGATAAATGAATTGTAATACTTTTAATTTCTGCTACTATTTGTATAAGAAAGTGAATTGATTTATTTCATCTTTATTTTTATATTCATTTGTATTATAATAGTTTCAATTACGATTTATTAGTTACATATTGTATTAATATATTTTATACACTATATGGTATAATATTTCTCATTTGTATTACTCTAATTATTATATTCATTTTGAATGTAATTACTTTACATTACTTATTGTATTACATCATCTCATACCTATTATGTCCAAATCAATTTTGGACTATTGTGGGGTTTGTGAATTATATTAGTTTAATACTTTTAAACTAATTACTTTCTCAAGTGTTTTAATAAAAAAATTTAAACCTACAATTAACCCCTCTTGTATTGTCCCATCAAATATACATATACATCTATATTACGATAGAACACAATGTGCCTCAAATTAGTAGTCAATAAACAACATTATACATGAAAATTTCTAAAAATTTATATAGATATATGATCGAATTATTTAATAGTAACATATAAAAAATTTCTATAAATACATAATTAAAAATCCTTGGAAAAGTATTATATATATATATAAAAATATCATACATCATTTGTCAATACAAACAACTAACCACAATAGTTCCCTAAATAACGGATCACAAACAAATAATAAATAATGGATCATAAAAAATTATAGAAGAAGAATTCGAAAACAAAACCAAAAATACACATAGCAAATTGGAAGTCCAATGTTACTAGTTTGAAGAAAATCTTAGACCCTCTTCTGATTATAAAGAGATGCTTGGAGGTAGTCGAGTGGTGTGATTTAACCTTGGATTCATATAGGAGTAGCACCAATAGCTGGTGGATTCTGTGGGATGCTTTAATTTCACAATGAGTGCGCAAATGGTTAGGGTTATATATATAGACCGATACACCTTTATCAGTTCTTACCCATAATGGACAGTAAATAGCACTTTTATTAGAACTTATTATATTACCACTGATAAAAGTAGTATTTATTAATACTAACCATACATCACTAATTAATTTTTAGTTCTCATTGTGCAAAAATCACTAATAATGATTCTTTTATGAGCACTTATTAAAAATGCACTACTAAAGGATTAATAATTATAATTATAAATATAAAATTGTAAATATTTATAAATACATAAAAATATATAAAATGATAAATGTAGTAAATTTATTTTATTTTATATATATTAATTATAGATTTATAATTACAAAAATATTAGAAATTTTATTTATTTATATCATTATATATATTTATGTAATTATACATACATATATATATATATTATAAATATATTAAAATATAAATATATCAAATATATTGCTTATTGAAGTAAAATTATTAAATATTAAATAATTATTTAAATATACATATTTATTTATTTCTTATTACATAAATACTTATTAATTTTTTTATTAATTTATATATATATATATATAATTGTTTAAATCTAGTGAATGTAAATTTATAAATATATTTATTTATAACTATAATTTTTTTTTCCAAATTTCTTATTATCATTATAAATGAATAACTAATTTTTATTGCATGCATATATTTACAAAAATGACTGAAATTGAATAAATTAAAAATATATGTACACTTTAATAGTATTAAAAAAATGTATAAGTTATCTATGAGTGAATATTGTATATAGAAATGAATTAATTATAAAAATTTGTGAAATCAATATAAAACACATTTCATCTATATTAAATTAAAATAAAAATCAACATTCAATTATATGTCGAGTAGTACGTAATTAGCCAATATTTTTAATTCATATTATTTTTTAATAGTATACAATTATTCAATAATTAAATGACAATTTAATGTAATGTACATAAATATTTTTTAATATATAATCAAATTATATAGATTAATATATGTATATATATTTAGTTGATACACATTAATAACCTTAATTATCATAATTATTTAATCAATAAAATGCTTAATATTTTATATTGTATAATCTATAATTTCATATTTGTCGATATTTATATAAATAATAATATTTTAATTAACATTAAAAAAATATTTTTTTATTTAATTATTTCATTTAATCCGTGTTAGAAATGCGTTGATGAATGAAATATTTATCGTTTCTAAAAATAAAGAAATGATAAAGAGTACCCTTTATCAGCATTAAAAACAAAGCATTGATAAATAATACACTTTATTGGCTCTAATCAAAAGTTCCAGATAATGGTACCATTTTCCAGTGATAAAATTGTTATACAGATACTGGTTTTAATTATCTGCACTAAAAAAAGTTCTGATAAAAGGATTAGTTTATCAGTGCATTCTATAGTGATGAAATATATTCAATTTATCACCATTTTCTTCAACTCCTGATAAATAACAACACTGATAATGGATTGTTTTGTAGTTTTGTCTGTGAAAATATCAGTAAAGTATTTTGAAAACAAATGGGAAAACAAATTTTGTTTTTCCATTAAATATTAATAGTAGAAAATTTCATGAATTTCAATAATATAGGCTTCAAAAATCAGGAGTAATTTTTAGAATAAGTATCCTAGCTAAATGGATGTCAATATATGTTACATTTGGAAATGTATACATCATTAATCGATATAATTATAGAAAATTCCCTTGAAATTTTACAGTCATTCATAATAAATTATCATAGGCACCTTGGATCAATGAAATGATTTTCTGTTCACTCCTGAGACATGGTCGACATAGTCCCATGTTGGATTAGGAAAACTCTCAAATCCCATAGCTTTCTTAGGATACACATCTTGTGAACTATACAAGACATACAATAAGATTAAAACATTAACCAATGCTTTGAGGCACCATCTAGGAGTAATAATAATATGATTGGAAAAAAGTTCCATGACAGTTTAGGTTCACTCCCTACCCCCTACATTTATTCACATAATAGCGATTTTTGACACTTCGAAATTAAAACAATGTAACTTATATTTTTCTTGGTAAGGACTATGTAGTCTCATTTAAACAATGATCTTTGAACCATAATTCATAAAAAATACAATTTTATTATACATTTATTGGGATAACATCATTTTCTAATTAAAATAAATATTTACATATACCTTCACGTACAAATTTATTTGTATAAAAACATTTTTCATTAAAAGATACATACAATTATATATGCATTTATATATATATATATTAGAATAAAACATAATTTTATGTTCATACACAAGTCTAAAGATATCCAATAAAATATTTTCACATAAAAATGCATATTTATAGTCATAAATTTATTTACATATCTATATATATGAATAATAAAAATAAGACAGTTTTTTCATTAACTAATAAATATATAAATATATAAATATATGTATCTAATCATTTCATTTAAAAATTTGTTTCTCCAAAAATAACTAACACAGATATATGTATAAAATTTCAAAAACAAATCATTTTAATGTATCATATTTATATATATAACTGTTTCAAATTTAATTAATTTTATCTTAAACATAAATATTGAAAATCTAATGAATTCTATTACGCTTATAAAGGCCTACTTTTAGTTTCTTAACCATTAAATTATTTTTACAAATAGAAATACATGGGAATACAAGATTTTTGACACACATTGATGTCTGCATATATAAATAAATATATATATACACATACAATTGAAACATTATTATTTAATACATTTTTTTAAAATAAAAAAACATCTCATTTACTTTTAGGTGATAAATTAGTTTTCTATATATATATTTATTTTTATTCTGAGAAGAAATATCATATGGAAAAATGAAATATCATATATCAAATATTCAAAATAATGTAATCATGAATCATTGATTTCGAATACAAAAAATTATCCCCATTCCCATAATAAAAACTATAAAAAACTATACCTAATAAAATGCCGATGGAATAAAACAACAACACATACAAAAATATAAAATTGAAAAACCACTTTAAATATTTATGCATAGTGTTAATAAAATTACAAAACGATCAAAAAATATAGATTCAAATACTTGAATAATGATGATATAAATAGTACTAATCTCCAATTTTTTTTACAAATATAAAAATATAAAATGAAAATACCATTTGAATATTTCAAGTAGCTGTTTTAATAAGAAATTTCCTTAAAAATAAATTAATAAGTGTATAAAAAATAAATTGTTTCCTTAATAAAATAAAAATTATTTTAGTTCCCATGATATAAATAATATTGATATACTAAAAGAGTTTGAAATCAAATACCTCAAAGAGAGAATCCATTATGATCATGTAACATGAAATCCCTTAATATCAATATGGTACAAAAATTATTTATATAGTGATAAAACAATTACCCATAATCAACTACATTAGATTGGTATATAATTTATAAAACAAATATCCCACCTCCAATGAATATATTATCCAAAATAATCATTAATAAATTACATTTACATTTATGATTTTAATGAGAAATAACAGAATGAAAATAATTACATTTTTTTCATAACTAGGAAAATGATTTCAATAATCAAGTAATAAATACTGAAAATAAACTAATTCCATTAGGTATAAAATGATTAGAATGAAGAAACTATTTTATCATATTTTAATAAATAAAATCAATTATTAACGCAATCATATATAAAAAAAATTAAAAATAAGAAAATAATTATAGTATTTCAATAAACGAAACTGACATATAAAATTTAAAATGAAAGAACCACATGAAAAAATAAATTCAAAATAAAATTAACTCATACAAAAATAGTTTCTATATTAACATCCATCATTGAAAAATTTAAATTGAATCAAGTGTATGAAAAATAATTTTTTCCCTTCCCTTCTAGTAGATGATTTCACCCGAATGGGTTTTAAGACAACTACCTTAGAACAGGGAATAAACAATACTGTATGTTCCACCAATAAAGTTATCTTGAAGAAAATTTAACCCATACAAAACTATTTCCCACACTATAGGGAAATAAATATAGATACCAGTCATCCCAAAAAAGTCACCAGAAAACACATATACAACAAAAATGGGAACTGCAAGATCTAATTCCGATTAAATTTCTACTCCCTAATAAAATATTATTTTAATTCGAACCGAATATAAAATACATGGGAACCTAATCTGGACATTAATGTTTTAAAATCCTTTACATACCATTCAGATTCATTCAAACCACTAATATCTAACTCGTCATCATGATCAAGGATTATCTAGTGAATTATTCCATAGTAAATGAGATGAATAAAGTCATCACATGATTCTAGCATGGGTTGCAAGTGGATATTCCATCATCTTTAGGATGAATAGGAAGATGTGTGTGTGAACTACATCTTCACTCGACCAACCAGGGTCCCGATATTCACTACATGTAAATGAACCTGGACATTCCTAATTGGATAGATGGATTCATGTATTCCCAAATGTGGTTTTCAGTCACAGTTTATCCTGGTGGAGAAGACGACCTAAGGGATGGGGTGTGATTCTATAACTTGCAGAAGGAACCCGATATCCAATCTATTAATATTATTATATGTTTTATATTTTTATACATTATATAATGGTTTAACTGATTAATATTTATATCTATTTTATTTATTATTTTTAATGTGTAATATTAATATTCAAAGAAATTCATTTTAATAAGTATACTAATTCATTAAATTAGTGATTGTCAAATAAATAAAAATTTAAAATAATTTATAATAATAATAATAATAATAATAATAATAATAATTTTCATAAACTTATATATAATACTACATCTTCCCCAATAAATTAAATTATTGAAAATAATGGTTTTTACAATCGATGATATATTGTTCTATTTAATATATCACATATAATCTTGTTTTGAACATATATGATCAAGATATGTTATATAAGTATAAAATAATTTTGTAATTATTATATGTTTTTGAAAATGGAAATTCTGTTTACCATAAAATCATATGCACATTTTAATATTATTATTATTGTTATTATTATTTATCATTTAATACAAGACAAGGGATGTAATTTTTTTTAAAAAGATTTACTTATATACTATTGTATTTTTTAAAAAATAAATTGAAATTATATTTCGATCACAACCCAGTTACAGAAAAAAAATTCATAACATTGAAAAAAATATACTTAAAAATAGATCTAAAATACATAGGTGTATTTAAATAAATCCCTTTTTAAATATAATTAGTTATGACATAAAAATAGGCACATATATATATATATATATATATGTAACAATTATTCTTTGTTTTACTTGCCATCATTTTATTTAAAGGACCACAACTCTTATAAGAAATGGCCATTTATTTTACAAATACAGAACCATGAGAATAATTTTATTTTAATTAATCTTGTTAAATGTTTAGATCATCTGCCTAAAATGAGGATACCTATTTTTACCATCCATTGTTCTCTCACTCTCATCATCTTTGTGGGGTTTTTACACATGGAATATCCCAAATAAACAAACAAAGACATCAAAATCATAATTTTTGTTATAGGATGAACAAGTTTATTGTTGATAATAGTTATATGTTTAATATTAAAGCATTATTAGTCCATGGAAATGATTCTTTTACCATTTCAAATGTATTTATTTAATGAATAGGAAGAATATTTTGTTTAAGATTTATTTATTTAATTTTTCTATGAGAATGTTATATGTTAATATTATATTGTCGTTAATCTATTGATCATAAAAAGGATACTTCAGGAAAAGAAAGATCCTACATGGGAAGAAGTGTATTATATTTAATGAAACCATACATCTAAAAAATTTTAATTATACATTGGAAATTTCTATCTATTTAATTATTAGTTCCATTATATTATTTGATACATTTTGATATTTGGATTCTTCTTTAAATGGTATTACCCACACTATATCATCATATTTTCATATAGGAGACCAAAATCCAGCAAATTTCATGGAACCACTTTCAAATAAATCTATCTATTTATCAGTATTATTCTTATATTATATGTTAGTGAGAGGTCCAAATGGGATCCTTGTAGTTGAATTTTAGGTGATATATATGGAAAAATATTGTTACTACCTTACCTTCCCCATTGGTTTGTGGAGAAATAGAGGAGTTACATGCCCATATGTGATACCCCTAAGACACAAAATACATCAAAAGGTCTTTGAGAAAATTTGGTGATGGGTAATTCTTTCTTTTGTATGAAAAAAAATTAAATCCATAATAAAACAACCAAACAAAATTCTATATGATTTATGAGTAAAAAAGATAACTTGAAATGTAAAAAACCATATAATATCATAGTACAAGAGGAATCCAAAAGACATACCCAAGATAAAAAAAGGATATAAAAGTCAAAAATCCAAAGTGAAATCAACCTGCATCACACCACCCACTCCATGATCCAACTCCATATTCTAAGACATGGTAGTGAGATACATCACTAATTAACTAAGATACCTTATGTTTACAAGTGCCTTGATTTTATTTTTATTTTTATGAATAATAAGATTAAATTTCAATATTTTATATGATATTTAGTCTTTCAAAATGAGGAACCCAAATCTAATTATATTTTATAAAATCCACCATATCTGGAATTATAATAAATACCTATCGATATTAAGTATGTGTACATCATGGATGGAGAGAAAATAATTGTGAGTATTTCTTATAATCCATAAATAGATATATTATAAAAAATTGACATTTTTAGAAATACTTTTCCTGAAATAGTTGTAGTTTTATTTATATTGTAGTCATTTATCAAAAAATATACAAGCATATGATTTTAATTTATGAGAATTATAGATATTTTAGCCATTCCCAATGAATATTGAACAATAAAATTGTTGTATTTTAAGAACGATATAAATAATAGTTTATAGGTTGACATGATATACCCTATTTTATACACATAATTGGTCCTCCACATTCATGTAGTTCCTAATAACACGTTACCGTACATTTTAAGGAATTAAAAAAATGAGTTCACCCCTATGAGAATTTAGAGCAACTCAATGGTTTTCATATATTTTTAGAAATACAATTATATTATTAGGAAGGGTGGATTTAAATTAAATTTTATTGAAATTTTTTGGGTATATATTACTAGGGAACTCACTAATAATTTTATATGGGTTTTCAGGTCAAATTAAGGAGCCCATTTCTCTAGAATACCAAGATAAAAAGGCAATTATATGTCCCTTTTATATATTTTCTTTAATATATGGATGAAATGTTTTTAATTTAATTCACTAGGTACAATTTTTTGGTTCATGGTAGGAATCATTTTTCATCACAATGTTGTCTGCCTAAGATGGTTTTATGAATTAATTTAAATTTTATTGGAGTCTCTTTTGATCATTTCATAAAAAATTTATAAGCATCCTTGAAAAAAGACCTAAAAATTACTTTGTTTTGGTGATTTAAAAGTTTCATTTTACATAGGAACATGTAATAAAACATTGGAATATAATATAAAAAATGAGTTGAGTATGACAAATAATAAATTGAATGGAATAATTCTTTACCAAACCCATATTTTGAGGAACACATTTCCAATTTTATAGGAAATTTTAAATTTTATAATGTGTTTTTCATGTAATTTAGTAATATTTATCAACCCTTTTCTAGGTTACTTTTGAATGAATATGAATACAATATTAATATGGAATGAATAGAATCTTTTTATGAGTTCATGTGGTTATTGATCATTCCACTGGTGATGTAGCAACCAATCTAAGGGAAACCTTATGAAAGTCTTTCCAATAAAGACGTGGGAGAATACCTTCCCCAAATAATTGATAGAAGACATCAAGTCATTTCTTGTACATAATTAATATTGAATTTTTCCAAAAAAAAATACACAACCACTAAGGATGTGTTTTTAGATGTTTTATTTTCCATAGAATAATTTATATCAACCCTATTCCGAAATAAAGTAACAATTATTTTTATCATATGGATCATCATTACATTATGAAGAAGGATGAAGAAAAACTCAAGTTTGTAAGATAGATGATTCAACTTAAATAGTTCAATATTGCAAATAAATATATTAAATGAGATATGAACCCTGAGTAAGATTACATGAGTATATACCGAACATAGACTAGGTATATATTTTATACCAATAAATACCAAATGACCACATTCTAGGAGGGTAATTGTATTTAGTTAGAGGATATGTACCTTGGTATGCTTACATGGTTATATTTATAGTATCCCCTTAAGTAAAATCTCAATTAAATCCCCCCAAAATTAAATTATATAGAAATTAATAATAATTTCACATTATGGTAGATCTATATATATAGAAATATTTCATTGAAAATTCGATAATATGATTTTACCTAAAAGTGAAATCTAGTAGTTTTTGGAATTGTACCACACTATAGAATTTAATTCTTGCTTTGGGACTCAAAGAATAGTAATAAAATGACTGTAATATAGAATTTATTATACCAAATTATTTATAGATCCTCTAAATTTTTTCAGCCAATGTAAAATTCATCAATTACCTAGAATCATTTAAAAGGAATAAAATGATCCCAAAGTGAAATATATTATTTCGAAATTTTTAACATTGCATTGTTGAATTCCTGAGGACATTTCTCATGATATTTTTAATGTTTTTAATTCTATTTGAATTTTATTATTTTTAAAAATCAGTGGAAGTAATGTACACCAATACATAAAATGCCAATATTGTTTGTGTGTTTTTCAGGACTAATATTTTTTTTGTTAACATAGGCTTCAAAGATAAATCATCAATGATCATGGAACATAATTATTCAATATTATCATAGAGGATTATTGGAAATAAAAGTATTATATTATAAGACATCAAAAACCTATAAACCAAAAAAATTTATGAAAGATTATATTTTAAAAATAGAGATCAAGGAAATTTTGCAGTAAACTTTTAAACAAAACAGGGAATATTTAAACAATTGATTGGAAGAAAACTTTTGGACATAAAAGAAAACCAAAAAACAACAGTTATAATGAGTCTATATATGCATGTTTATATAAAAAGTTGTAACCACCCAGTGGAGAAGAAACACAAGGAATATAATATGGTAATGGAGATAATATTGGATACTGAAATGATTGAAATAAGAGAAAAATGATGATAAACGATGTAAATGTAATTAGAAGAGATTAATTTGATAATTATAGTATATAAATATTAAATACTGTAGTAAATCTACTTAGGAATCAATTATTAAGAATAATTCAATTTAGGGGATGATGTGTTACTATACAACTCCTGACATAAGATGATACAACGTAATATTCATTTACTATCAAAATGTTAATTTATAGTCACTCATGGATATCCGATTTTCATTATTGAGTATGAAATTAATATACATAAACCCATTTAATGTTAATGTGAACAAGTGGAAAATATATTATAGATGTGTTCATCAAAAACTGGTGGGATAGATCAAACACTTTCAACCTATGATTCAATGAATACCCATATGGGTTTTCCTATTATTATCACATGATTGATTAATTTTATTCCTTATTGATTATTTTGTAATTATTAATCTATTATAATACATTTAGGTCCTATATAATTTAGGTTTTGGGTAGGAAACCATTGGATTTTATGATTGTTTCAAAAATAAATTAAATGTTTTGACTTTCTCATATTTATTTTGTTTGTATGTTTTAATTTATAGGGTGTTTTAGAATAATTTAGTGCTCAATTTGAATACATTTTAAAACTACATGTCTCTGAAAATGATTATAATATTATATAAACCTTTCACCTACCTGAAATGAATTCATAAATGATCATATTTAAAAATTCTAATGGTATTAATTTCATGAAAATTCTAATAATTTTTAAATCTCATGCCAGGACCTTCTCTCTTTTATTTTAGTCTCTTATCTTAGAGGATTTGAATAAGTTTTTTGTTTCATAATTAAAATTAAATATTTATATATGGTCCTATGAAATTCATGAATAACTATTACATAAAAATTAATATACTAAAACTATAGATAATTTTAGTACTTGTGCTATAAATTATAAATTAATAATTATGATTTTAAAGCCCCCATTGCAATGAACATTAATTTATAGACAACATTGAAATATAATACATGCATCCCTTATCAATAATGAAATAAATTTTTATGTATCCACATTTCAAGACAAAAAATCAAAAATTTTGATTCTCTTGAATTCAACACTTAATTTAAATTGAATTCAACAGTGGAGGAAAGAAGAAACTAAGTTAGAACAAGATGTTTGAAAAAGTATATTTAAAATAACCAGAGGATGTTATGTAATAATTTTATTGATTATTTCTATGAAAAATATTAATGGGGTGTTTGGGATGGTTTCATGGATATTATTGATAGTATGGTATGGATTTCAAACAATAGTTTTAGAAAAAAACCCCTCTTTCACTCAAAAAACTTAAATATGAACAATAATTCTAGAAAATTAATAATAGATTAATATTTTAATTCATGTTCAAATGATTATATAATTATGGTAATTATATCATTTTTTTATATTAATGTCATTTAAGATTGTTTCACTATGAAGAATGAGTTTAATTGAGAGTATTAATGCAGTAGAACTCTACTTACATGTTCCTTTTAGATGATCCATTTAGAATTAGATTGTGACCAAAAAGTGAAGTAACATGAAAAGATTTTAAATTTGGAAGTGAAAAATATTATTATTTTTCAAAAATGGAAGAGTTCATAGCTATGAAGGAAAATGAATGTCCCTCTCAATACCCAAGATAACTAAAATATTTTATGAAACTAGCTTAAGTAAATAGGGATGGCGAATGTTTAATGGTATTGAAAATATGATTGAATGAGATTCCCTATAAAAAAACAAGTAAGAAAAGCCTAATAATTGGAATAGATATATACATGATGAATAAATTGTTTTAAGATCATAATAATTAATTCATTATCAATATATATATTAAATTTCCTAATCTACCTTAAAATTTTCTCGTGAAAAACCACTAAAATACTGCCTCAAGATATCACATATAATAACTCCCCATATAACAAATTATGTGAATCATTTCGTTGTTATGAAAAAAATATTGATTTCATTTATAACATATTTTTTAGATTGGAATGTGAAAATTCTGTATGAAATTAATACAAGTGTATTGGTTGAAATATTTGAAGAATGTTTGTTATTATTGTGCACTAAAAAATAAAATAATTATAAATATACTTAATGATAAAATTGTAATCAATAACATTAATGAGTAATGATATCTAGAGGATCATGACATGAAATAGGAAACTCACACAAGTTACTGATTGAATTTTTATTCAGTAATATTTTTAGTGACATCTAGCCTGGGAGTCTAAAGATTATTTTTGAGGGAACTGATATTGATCAATTGTTCAATAATATTATTAGTTTTTTTATTGATTTGTATCCCACTAAATTATTATTTTGGGGATTATTGATTTATATTTAGATTATATGATCATTTTTTGAATAATGGAAACAATTATTTAAATCCTGATTTTAAATTTTTTATTTCATCTTTATAATTTCTAAAATAAGCTATACAATTATATTTGGTCAATGTGGACTAATTAAAAGATTTTAAGAGGCTATTTTAAAGGAATTAAATTTATATTAAAATTTTTAAACTTATTCTAGATGAACAATGACAGAGTTACAAAATATATCTATGGTAAATATCTTATGAAAACATCATATCAAATTTTTTGAACACCTAGATGAATTATCCTCCTCATAAGACATTAGATGAGCTTAAATGATATTTTGACATGATGGATTTCTTTTAGTTTACTAAAAATTTAGAATTATAAAATTAATACATATAGATCATTTGGATGCATGTAAAATATATAATCTATATGATGAATAATTATCCACAAATGAATTTGTTTAACAAAATGTGTGGAATATAATCTACATGTTTGAAATTTAAAATGGATCACATGAAAAGTCATATATGTATTTTAGATTTACATTACGCATAATATTGTTTCCTTTAAAAGGTGTATTTCTGACATTTGAATTTTAATTCTAAAAATTGTATAATGTGTGATCACACGAAGACTGAAAGGGACTCACCATTGGTTCACGTAAAGGTACGGGGTACCACTTTATTATGAATGAAACTAATTAGATGATTACAAATTGGTCAAAATATGAGAAATTTATCCATCAAAAAAGGAAACATTGTTATGGATATTTATGATAAAAGGGTCACATGGAGATTTGAAGACATTAGAGGGAAGGAAAATTCACCTAAATACAAAGAAAAGTATATTAGTGGACTAAACATGGATTAAGTATATGGAAACCATTAATTCATATGTTTTATAAATGTAATAAGTTTGAGATATATGAGTTTTAATTTTAATGTTGTTGTTGAAGACTACTGAAATATACTATTTTTTTATTTTATGTTTTCTTGAGTCTTTAATGATTAATTATTTTCCATTCATATCTACTACCCATAGAACGGTGGTGTAATAATCAAATGAACAGGGAAGGTAGGATCTCTTTAATTAAAACTTGAGTCCTAAAAAACCAATTAAAAACCCCCTTTTTCATATTTATTGCTTTCAATATTTAGTATAATTTCTTAATATTATATACGATTGTTTTGGAATTAATTTGATTGAATATTTAATTCCGCGGTTAATAATTTATAATCTTCATCTATTCTATCTAATTCTATTTATTATGTAATAAAAATTGGATGACTGGTGAAGTGCTTGATTTTATTCAGTACATGTATAATGGGTAGGGGAACATTTATATTATATATAGATAATAAGAACCGATTAAGTATTACCAATGTTAACAAGATATGATTTAATTTAACAAATTCACAATATGAAAGCGGGTATTCCAAAATAAGAATTCATATTGGGATATCCCCCAAAAATAAAATTTATCCCATGGTGAGAGAGGATGGAATTTTAAATCCTATCATTTACTGGGTAATAAGAAGAAAAATTGGGACTTTTTTTAGATTATTATATCATTATAATTTGAAAACCATAAATTTCCCTATCACCCTTCTCAGAATATTTTTTTCTATATATTTCCCTAATTTTATAGTTAAAACTCTAATCAAACCCAAACACCCCCATTATTTAACCCTAAAAATGTAACAAATGATTTGATACACTCATATTTGGAGACATATGTATAGTTACCTGTACTAATACATTTTACCGAGGAATAATCATCATTTAAGAAATCCCCTTAAAAGTGATTCAATCATCTGGGGGGACTATTTATCTCGCATATTGGACACTTTTGGTACAACATTAATCATAAAATACCCTACTTGAAATTACCTTGATAGGTAGTAATGGTTTTATAATTTTTCAAATGTTTCATGCTTTAGAATGAAGTAAATGCGAAAGAGTTATTTTTTTCATGCACCAAACTGTTAAAGGGATTCCAATGGAGGTTGAGATATCCCTTGATTCCATTATCCCATTTAATAGGGCCGCACCAATATAATGTATGAACTTTTATGGTTCCTCTCATAGAATAATTTGGAAGAGGATAAAGAACCACAAACTGAAAATGATTTGACTTGGATTTTTCTTTATCACTCCCTCAATAGACATCATAGAATACCCATACCTTATTTTTTAAAGGGTGGACCAAGAACATGGTGTAATACCATCCCATCATTAATGGTATTTGAGATCAATGTCACTTTACAATAAAATAAAGGTAAATCCAACATGAACATCATCAAATCACATAAGACATTAATGTTAAGTAGTATAAGTTTATCTACTTGATGGATCACACCCACATGTTAACAGATATATTTTACATCTAACTAATGATTTACCATGAACTGTGGTCTTATAATTTTTGAGAAATCACCATGTAATTTTTTTGTACCTTACTGATCTATAGTAGGGTGAAATGATCATTTATGTGAAGTAATAATTAGTCATCTTACCTATACTCAATAATAAGGATTAATATGTGTACCAAATCACTAACAGATCGTCCCAAATGTAGAACTTAATTTAATCTATGATTGTAGAATCATCTAATTAGATGATTAACTTCATTTAGTACTTTCAACATGGGATTTTATTGTTATAATTGGATTATATTGAATACATCCATAGGTAGGTAACATATATTAACTAGTGATGAACCAAACATAGCGAATTTTCTATACAAGTAAAACATGAATGGAATCCATTCCACAGAATCATGTGAAAAGAAATTTCCAAGGATTTATTTTATGTTAATTCTTGTGAATGTAGAGATCAATAATAATATGAATCTCTCCCACTATATCGGAAGGTTGGGTTACTTATATCTCACAATGGTTCATGAAAAAATGGACTTCCAAAATATATTACACATATATGGTTTATGATATCGTCCAATTTCAGTATCCAGTGCTAACACATAACACGAAGTACTCTTATACCTACCTTCTATAAGGAATAAATATCAGGAGTCCCTAGAGATCATTAATAATATAATAGTTCATTTTTATTCATAGAGAAACCAATTTATTATCGAAATGGATAGAATCACTCATTTGAACAATATATGACCAAGAACATTATCTAGTTTTTGAAATATCATATCATTCCTCAATTTATAGACCATTACATTATTCTCATAGATAGTGTATCCTTTAGAACATATATGATAAATAATTTCAATTCCGTGTACATCATTTGGTCCAACCAAATATCTCACTGTAATGAAATTATTGATGGAGTGATCTAGTAACTCAACAATGTACTATATAACATCCTATAAAATAAGATAGATTAGAAAAATATAACCATGTTTTAAAATCTATCCAATGTGTCATAGGAATACCAGACCAATGATTTAAATTCCACACTTGTAACAACTTATTATTTGGCATATGAGATGGAATTAGTGTTACCCATCAAGGTATATCTACCATAACATAGGACAATTATATACGACTAGTTTACATACGAGGAGTGGTACTATGATCACTTGCTGAATTGTATCCATTTATGAAGATAGTCAACTAAAACTGAAAAATATCATGATTTATCATAATTGAGTGGCATAATAATTCAAAAAGAATGTATTATGTCAATCCTTTGTGGTGATTTGGTGCTAAAATTGTGAATGATAATGATATCCATAAAAAACCATTGATTCTAGGGCTCAAATGGAATGAATAATTATCCACTCATAGGATACACTCTACTAGTGCATACATATTCTTCACTAGGGATGATGAGAACATAACACCACTGCAAAATGAATGGTGTCTCATGATGTACCATGTGTCGACCATATTTTTCCTCATTAGATTAACCTTCATGACCTAAAAATCAAGGTATATAGTTACCAAGTGATTTAAAATAAATTAAATAGATCTTTATCCATGACTATATAATGTTAAACTTCATTTTATATATCCTCACTATATGACTTCAAACTTATTGTTATCATCCTTGAAATATGAAGTTAAACTATTGAGCATTTTTCCTCACAATACAATGTTAAACTCTGTTGTCAACATCCTTAGCACATGAATCTAAAATACACAATCATATATCCAATATTTATGTATTAAACAACAAAAATGATTCCATTTATTAAAATATGTAAACTATACAACTATATTGAAGTGCTCACCATATTTGATGCCCCTTTTATGTTAGAGTTGGTCACATTTCACCAAACCTTAAAGACCAATGAATGAATTGATTCTAATTTCACAAAATAAATGGAAATGTATGGACTCATTAGTTATAGTTCCAACTACATGTTTCACATTTAACCGATATTGTCTTAGTTCTCAGTTTTCCTCTTGGGGACACCCTTGACTGCTTAGTTCTGAGTGTATGATACTCTCAAACAAGGATGTCTAAAATATTGACCTTAAAATATAGTCTTTTTCATTTTGATATATATGATCCTAAACTGTATAACCTCAAATATCATATTTCACCCCCATGTTTGGGTAGAATTTAATTCCTATTCACTTATTGGGGTCCTGATACGTATTTATCTAAAAATTACACTGACCAATATGCCTACCAAATATGTTCATAATACAAATTAACAATGTTAATTCCCAATGTATTATCCAAAAAGTGATCAATATATCTCAAACATGTTATCATCTAAAAAATGAAACATTATGCCTATGAAATTTGAATCACTATTCCATTTCATTATAGGATGGGTTACCCTATAATTATGTTAATGGATAGGGTGACTCTTTCAAATTTATCCTCCCATCTATTGGAAATGACATTGATAAAAAATTCCATAAAAGACATAGGGAATCCCAATATTTAGATAGTATCACAAAAATAATCTTCAACCTAATTTTCCATCATTTTTAATTAATTATAAATGCTACCCACTTTTAAGATATGATTGGTGATCAGTATTATCTAGTCTATCAAAACACTCATCGATTCACATTATCTGAATTATAATTTACCATTACTTCCAACAATTTTAATTATAGTGGTTCCTTAACACCATTTTTTTACCCTCTCTGGAATATTTTCATTTTGGAAGAGTGAATCAGCCTTTTATAATCACACCATGTTGGTTCCCCTTATCTTTATGGTTCAACATATAGAGGTCAGCCCAATTTTTCTACACTAACCTATTCATCCCTATAATAGGATCTCGTGTAACATGAATAATATTCCATTTCCCCTTACATTACACAGTCATGTCAACCCATGTAATCTTAAAGGTTTTGATGGGTTTGTTTTATAACATGATTAAGAGGCATTGTACAAAGATATAAGGTGTATTATTATCCTGAAAACATGATTTTTAATTTCCAATCCCTCATTATTCCTACATTATTGACATTAAATTAATATGAATACTTCTATTTCAGATGACATTGAATTTCAATATTTGTTGTCAACAAAATATGATATTAAACTGTGTGTTCACTGTCTGGACCCTATTACATGAAATTTCATTTATATTTCCAGATAAAATTGTAGAAAACATTATGATTCATTGGTCCACACCTGAATGAGATTTTTTAAGTAATTCTATATCGTTACCATGCCCCCATATTGGTGTTGGTCACTAATCATACAACCCCTATGAATTATTTTTTTCTTGAGTACTATTTAATGGGATATGTAGTTATAAATGGATGAATTATCATGAGTGAATCCATAATATCCAACTAAATAATTTCATAGATATTTTTCCACATTTTAATATTATGTCAATATACTTTCTTCTTCCTATAACTACAAAAGTTTCCTCATACCTCCTCTTATATTCATTCTTGATTAGTAAAGAAATTATTTTAATAAGAACTATTTTTTGCTAATAACTATATTTAATTCCTATTTCCTGGGAAACATAATGAAAAATGACTTTATATTTCTGATCATAGACAGAATATTGATATTGAATAACATCTATATCCCTAGTGAGAAGACACCAAAAATGTCACATCATATTTGATCCATGCATTTATCAGTAGGGTATTCATGTATATTTCCACTTATTTCATGTACATGATCCCAATCAATGTAAAAAACTCAAGAAATAAGTGTGTTTTGTCTACCATACCATGAGATACAAAGTGAATTTGGGATATCAGTAACTTGTAGTTTACATAAATCTCTTATCATCCCAACCAGATCATGATGTTAAATGCTCCTCTATTGAGTTCGCTTCACCTACCTGACACCATCATGAAGTGATCCACCATGGGTAAATCCAATCCATTGGAAACTAAAAAATAATACAACTATAGTCTAAGCATTGTGGACTTAATCTATTACACAATTTTGGTCCTTATTATGTGATATTAATCATGTTATGAGATCCCTGGATTAATAACCATCACATTAAAATATTTTCAACTATCATTGAGGTTTTATATATCACCATCATGCTCTTAATTAACATTATGTTTTCCATATCCTTATTTCTATATTTAATGTATCCACATCTATTAAAAACATTAAAACCTCAATCCTTAACCATTTTTTGTCAATGATGCAAGAATATAAATTCCAGTCCCCATGTACCATGTACTATAAACATCATCTATATGAATCAATGCATGGATTTATCTGTGTTATCATCATGACCATAATTTGCAATGGGTTGAATTTCCATTATTTATATGTATATTATATAAATGTTTTGTCTAATATATCTGAGAGATATGACAAAAAGGATAAATATATATGACATTAAATTCAATACCTCATAGTCCAAACATAATGGACATAAAATGTCTAGATCTATCCATCAGCTTTCTTGTATTAGAGTTATGATCCCAATTTTTGATGATATTACGTTTCTCATATTTAAATATAGAAACTTTTTAAAACCTATTAGTAAATAACATATGAAAAAAAATTCTAGCACCCTTATGGTCAATGTTTTATGTAATTAAACAATATTACCATTTATTTTCGTGTTTCATTACCATAAATATGGAAAGTCATTATGATAAAATCTATATGATTTTAAATTTCCTCACCCATATGGTATATGGTCTATGATCTTAAACTAGTACCCCGATCAGTTCAAACCATATGGCCAAAAACTATATATCCTTCACGATTACTTCAGAACCCTCTTAAGATGATGTTTAAACCTCATTCTTCTATATATCATGTGTCATGAATTTACATATAGGGGAATGCTGATATTCTACAAATCCTCCATTAATTTTGTTATTCAAGATCAATTTTCTCAATTCTATATGTCATAACCCTACGAGATATTGATCTCTTCCTTAAAATATAGCCATCTTTTTAAAACACACATTTTTATACCTCATTTGAATCATCACAAAAGATTCAATTTTTATTAGAATCCCCTCAGTCTACGATGATGAAACATGTTCCATAGTCATGAACTTCCTCTTATCATGATAATACATCTATAAAAAATATATAATTTGTATAAATGTTTTTGAACACAAGCTTTGAACTTGTTAAAATTCAATCCTTGACATTTTAACTAATTTACAGTAATATGATATTTAATCCTATATTTGATATAGTTTTCATGTAGTCACACTCATCATATCTAACCCCTCATCCTTAAATTCAAAATCATATAGTCATAAATAGATTTCCAGGAATCCCATTTATTCAAGTATAATTCCAAAACCCTTGGTTTTTCATTCCCATGTTTCATTTCATGTTGGGGGACCAATAAACCATTTATAATATCAACTACTAGATTCCCCTATATTCATGAGTTATTAGATAATATTTAATTAATTGTTTCACTCCAATGTTTCATTGCATGTTGGGGGGACCAATAAATCATTTATCATTGTATTCATGAATCACATTGTCTTAATGATTTTAATATATTATTTGATTATCATCATCAAATTTCAATTAATTTAAAATATGTTGTACTCTTATAACATTGAAATATAATTAGGGTCATCCAAAAATTATATATGCCCCTTATATAAAAAATTTAACTTCGGTAGGGGCTATTCCATTACATAATAAATCTTGAAAAAACTTTAATGGGTGGATTAAAATTATTTTTATATACTGGTCAACATCCCCAACTTGTTATCAACTTTATGATTCAACTAATTCCCCCTTATTTAGAGTCTATTATATTGAGCATTTTACTTCACCACCTAAAGCATAACATGGGAATGAATGAATTATTTTATAGTCAACTATGTACTCAGGAGGATAACCAACTCCTCACCTATTAGGGAAATAACCTATATATGTACTCCCTCCCCCTAATCAATGTTCACTTATTTAGTCACTAAATATGAACCATATTGCAAGCCATTTATATTAACGTCATATAGTCTAAAACTCGTAACTTTGGTCACTCCCACCCAAAAAAATTTTATGTGTCATTATGTAGAGTGAATGATAGATGAATCCACTTAATTCTATGTTTTCTATCCATTGGTGAAGGGTTCTAATAATGATTATTATTTTCCCAGTTGTCTGTAGGTGATGTGGCCATATACATTCTTTCACCCCCTTCACTATATTACCTAGTTATCCTCATCCTCATCCAACCATAAGATATCCTCATATTCTAGGAAGTAATATTAATCTATTGACCACCAATTTATTTTAAATGGATCCCCAGCTTCAAGATACACTGGTCATGGTAGTATTGTGCAAGTCATGTTTATGTTGTTAGTTGCCTCGTCTAGATGGTGATAATATGACTATGGGATCATGGTCAGCAACTCTTATTAGATTACAAACTCCATGTCATATTCCAACCTAGTGATTTGGTAGGTTCATCATCAGGATAAGTTATCTAAATATATATTATCTTGAATTCAGCATCCCCTATGTTGGTGATTTATTTATCCTAACCCATTATTGCTCCATGATTTTCTCCCTTATGGAGATGCAATTACAATAAAATAGAAATAAGTCTATGATATAGAAAAAAGTGACTATGAGTTGTGGAATAAAAAATTACATTATAAATTTTTTTGAGGGGTCATATTACCTTTTCCCTGAAATATTGTTGTACCAAATTCATGGTATTTCTTATTTAGTATTCCAAATTTTAGATTTGGGACCAAATAACTCGAAAATTAATTCATTTCTGGGGAACTCTTAATATTGATAAGAAACATAACAGCCACTACATGAGGATACTTGACCTATTGTACTAGCACTACAGTGTTAAAATCAAAATATTCAATATTGATTAAATATGAAAACATTCCGGTGGTGGAATATGGTTTGAATTTTGATGAGATTTATAATGGATGAAATGAAATTATGTGACATTTTTGGAATTTAGTTGTAGTGGGGTGGATGACCAAGGTCATTATCTTAAGGAAAAAGTACACAAAGAAATTTATAATATGTATTATTAAAACACAATAAAAGAGATCAATGTGTATCAATTATATAGAGGTTGTTTAAAATTGAAAACACATGAGGTAGTATGAGGATAGAAAATAATTTTTTAGAAACTAAAAAAGGATGAATAGTAATTAAACCTCCATAACATTAAATATTCCATAACAATTATAAATTTAATTAAAATTAATTATATTATAATTCCCAACTATATCAAATTCTTGACCCTATAAAAATTGATACAATCACTAATATGGAAAGAAATATTCTTTTTACTGTCATTAGAATGTGAAATAATAACAACATCCATGGATTTCTATTCCATGGACAAATTATGGTTATTTTTAAAAAATTAATGAAATTAAAAATTAATGTTATAATGAATTGAATTTATCAATTACAATTTATCGCTAAAAACAATCCTACTTGATTTGATTTATCTATTAATATTTAATTATGAAAACTCACACATTTTTGACCTTGAATGTAATTTGGTTTCTATTTAAATAAATTTTAAATTAAAACATTATTTATATGTTATATAAATATATAATATATAATTATTTTTAATTAAAAAAATTAATTGAATAATGAATGATTTATTTTGACTGTTAATATATTTCTCTTCCATGGGAAGAGTATTAATCATAAAAATGATTTGAATATAAAATATTTTAGAAATATTATAAAAATTTACATTTATACTGATTATTTATATCCAAAATATGTAACTAAATAAGAATATATTAAATTAAAACAATAGAATGTTATAAAATAAATGTTTCTTAAATGAGATGAAATATAAAATGTGAATAATTAGAACAAGAAATTGTAGAAGTGATCCTTGGAAAATGAGATATACCTCTCCAAATGATTATATAAATAGAGTGAAACCACATATCCTCTTCACTAAACATATTAATTAACCAAAAACCCCTCTAAAAAATAAACATTTATTTGGTGATAGGGAGGCTGGGGTTATAAAATTTATGAAATAGAAAGGTTTAAATTTTATAAAAATGAATCCCTATATTCATTCCACATCATCAACCTTTTAAATGATATAAAATTGATGTGTATAAAGTTGAAATAATTCATTAGTTATACTATATTTATCAATGTAGTACTTTTAATGAATTTTTAGTAAATTTGAAATTTTAATAGGTCAAACATTATAGGGATATACAGATCGATGAATGCAGTCAAATATTGAATTAAAACCCCATTTTTTTATTAAAAAATTTTATCTAATTAAACGTCATCAAATAAAAAATTTATTATAATAATTAAGTATTGTACAAAAATTAAAAAGAAATTATACATATATAAGGTTTGAAAACTAATATAGATTATAATATAATGAGAAAAAAATAATATTTCCCAAATATTTCTAAATTCAGACTGTAATCAATAATTATGATTAAATCATAACGTAATCATAATGTGGGATAATTAAATCCTTTATTATTAATAATATATTAATTAAAATAATAGTTTATCAAAATTACATTTCAACCCCTATTAAAGATTATTTTTAGAGCCTTTGAATTCTAATCTTTATTAGTGGATGACTGCACCTCCAGAACATCGATAAGTACCCCCTAAACAAACATATTGGACTTTGAGTAAGGTTATACTACTCCTTATTCATGTTTTTTATAGAGATTTTCATGAAGAATTGATGAATTATATATTGGATATTACACTATCCTTTCACCATTTGATTAATGTAAATTTCTAAGATCCCGAATTAGTGAAATTAAATTACATTAGTGACACTATAGTAGCACATGAGCTTAGATTTACCTGATCCAATAAAATTTATCCTTACTTTTTATTAAATTGAGAATCTTATACCTCTTATGAAGTATATTTTTAATTTATATTTCATTCCCATAAATCATTATTAATATATCCCATCTATGCCACCTCTCTTTGTGACCCAATATCTTTTAATCCATAAATGGAATACATGTTGAGAATTACCATTATTAGTTTGCTAAAGGGTCCATTTGGAACACTTGATTATACAAGTTTACCAGATCAATGATATGTGGTGTGATCTCTTACCATAATACCATGAAGTTAATCTTGGAAATGACAATTTACATTTGGAATATCCTACTAATATGGATCATAACCCACTATAACAATGTGTTAATTGTTAAGAAACTAATCCAACAAGAACCAAGCTCTACTAAAATTTGTTTCTTTCAGTGGGTGTAAAAGTTCATATAACATATTATTTGGATAAATAATAGGAGATGTTGAGATGGTATGTGAGTATGATATACTCCATAATACCAAATTTAGGATCAAATATGATATCATGAGATGCTCAAATACAAGAGGGGGTGGGTGAAATTTATACTTTACAAAATCCTTAAGGATGTTTTGCATATCCAAAGTTCACAAAACCTCTAAGTTCTAATAACTTTCTTGATTCCGGAAAAGTGATTCTGGAAATTAAACATAACAAAAGTTTACAATAACTTGGATTATACATTAAAGAGAATAGAATCAAACTAAATCAGAGTACAAGTATAAGAAAGTATAAGATATTTATACTTTCACCAACAATACAAATGCCGCAGAAAACTTGTAACAAGGAAAGTAATAAGTACTAAGTCTTTTAAAACAAAGAGAATTGTATCCAACAACCATGGAAAAAATTCCCAAGATTTATAATTTCATGAAAGTATATCTTACCCACACAAGGGTAAGCCACCGATACGAAGATTTGAGTCTACCTTGTTATCCCCGCAAGACATAAACTATCAAGTAGTCGACACCTCTATCTTCCTCAGTAAAGAAGTCCTCAACATCAAGGTTGTCGGCACCTCTTTCTTCCTATCCCCGGAAGCCCTCGATTGAAAACAATAACAATCAGAGTCGCACAAATTAATACTAAACAAGTAGTTCAGTACTCACAAACCAATGAAAGTATATCTCTCAAAATCACTTCAACAACATGTGGTCTCTAGAGTCATAGAACCGCCATATGCTCTTTCAAATGGGCACCTATTTATAGGCATGCCTTCAACGATCGGCTCCCTCCTCCAACAGTCTTATTTTTCTTTAAAATATAGAGGGACCTGTACTTGTGTCACTCAAACAACAGTTAGTGAGTAAATGAAAGAATTACATCATTTTATTAATAAAAAATTATAAGCATAACCAAAATCTGATATTCGGGATATAAGTAAATTAATGTTCAGAGTCTAACAAATAATTAATTCGGATTCTATAATAAAAAGATATTATGATTTTGTTTTTAAGGTTTTCGGAACCTGAATTCTATAGAATTCCAGAGTCTGAATTTCAAGGGAATTTGGAATTTGGATTTATAAGAATTTAGAACTTGAACATACAAAGTTCAAAGTCAGAGTTCATGAGAAATCGGAGACAGAACTCATAGGATTTTGGAGTCTGAATTTAGATAACTCGGAGTCAGAACTCAGCGAAGTTCGTATCCAGAATTCATATTCAGAATTTGGGGTCAGAACTCAGTGAAGTTCGTATCCAGAATTTGTATTCAGAATTTGGAGTCAGAACTTAGTGAAGTTCATATCTAGAATTTGTATTTAGAATTCAGAGTCAGATCTCACTAAAATTCGTAACAGGAATTCTGATTCATAATTTAGTGTGAGAACTTTTAGAAGTTGGTAACCAGAATTCGAAATCAGAATTCGGAGTAAGAACTCAAAAGATTTCATAACCAGAATGATGAGAATTCGTATCCTAAAGCATAATTCTTCATATCTATGTAATTATAAGATTCTGAGGTTTCTAGTTACAAATTCAATTTTACACTGAAGAAAAATATTTATATGAACAATGAAATATTGGTATGGGTAAATTTCCTTGGGGAAGGATATTTTCTTTAAAGAAATAAAACACAGGGAAAAACTATATTTTCCTTAAGATAAGGTGTTTCTGATTTTCAAAATAATAAGGAATGGTTAAGTCACATATAAACCTAATTGTCTTAACAATCTCCCCCCAGTTTGAGGGAATGGAAAAGTCATAAGGAAAACCTTATTGAATCAACAATCTCCCCCTTTTGGAAAAGCCCAAACAACCGTACGAAAAATAATGAAAGAGCATAGAAAATATTTTTATATACTTTTTATATAAAACATATCTCCCTTTTTACATTAGAAATGATGAATATGACTAACTCCCCCTTAGGATTTGGAACACTAAGGATCATATTCGAGATTTTCAGAATGAGAGTTATCTTTTGTACGAAAATCTATATAATGAAAAAATAACTTTTAGATAAACTCCCCCTTACTTATGGATATTTCTTATATACTTATGAATCTTTTTTCCTTCTCCCATTTAGAATTCTTTTTCCTTCTCTCCATTTGTGATTTTGAAAAAGAGTTTGAGGGAATGGGAAAAAAATATAGTACCTGAAATATTAGTACAAACAACTAATCAAAAAATGAGAAAACACAATTTCATTATAATTAGATGAATTTGTACAAGGAAAAAATAGATACAACAAAAGATCATATTTTTGTCTATTTTTCTTCTTTTTCCATAGGCATCAGCTTTTTCACGATTGTGTTCATCTTTTTCAACTCTTTGTGATCCTCCTATGCTTGCTTTTATAAGGATGTTATCTTATCCTCTTGAACCTTCTAGGCCTCTTCCTGATCCTTTAACAAGTCATCTTGCTTCACAAGATTTTCTTCCATCTCGATCCGGAGATCCCTCTCTATTTTCCATCTTTAGAGAACACGACTCAACTTCTCATTCAGATCTTTGACATCCTGAATCCGAGAATTTTGTTCAAGATTTAGCTTTTTCATGAAAATTATTTGTAAGATCCTTGATTTTTGTGTCCTCAGTGTCAAAAGATTCCTTGAAATCTTCTTGAAATTGATCAATCTATCTCAATTATTCAAATATGTTCTTTGACCATCTGGCCATTTTCTTGAAAGATTTTTTTGTGGGATTCGTAATTGATAAGGAAATTCTTGTGTTCGGTCTCAATCTTAACACACCTATCCATCACCATGTATACAGATTCTGATTTCTTATTCATGATGTGCTGGAGCATCTGGAATTTGGAATCAAATGTTGGAATGATCGGAATGGTATCCACAAGCTTCTTTAGGGACATAACTACAAAATCATGTCCTAATGCTGATGAATCCAAATCTTACATTTTTCAAGGAGATGGTTCTTCCTCTATCTCTACCAGATTCCTCTAAGAGGATCCTCCAGATTCATTCTTCCTCAAAATATATTTGGTTGGGGTATCAACAACAACTTGTTTACCCTTGTTGATTTTCAGAATAGCTTCTTCATCAAGAGATTCATGCCCACTTCTGGATAAATATAAAATTATATCTTCATCAATTTTCTCTTTTTCAGCTAATACCTCAATGTATTCAGGAATAATGAAATAAAGAATATGACTCTATTCCTCAGATAAGTTTTTTACGTCCTCTTCACCCTTCTCATCTATTATCGGAGAAGCAAGTTTTGATGATCTGACTTGAGAAGTCCAGATTGTTAATTTCTCGGAAGTAGTTTACTTTTCATGATAATCCTAAACCTGATTAATCACATCTTCAGATCCAGTACTACTCTCAGCGTGTTGTACTTCTTCTATAGCTTTCTTCTCTTCCACAATCTTCTCTTTTGGTTTTTTCAGAGTCATAATCCATTTACCCGAATTCTCAGGTAATGGTTCAACCAAGAAAGACTTCAGAACATGGATATTATCAGTTGCAATTTCAGTATCCCTCAGATGGGATTGATCTATTTTAGCCTCTGGCATCTTTTTCTTTCTATTTTTCTCTTCGGCTTGCTTCTAATGTTCTTCAATAGCCTTTTCTTTCAGTGCTTTGGCCTCTGCAGGGTCCAAGCTAAACTTGTAAGGGTTGGTGTCCTGAGAAACAACAATTTTGTACTTTGATTAAATAAATATTAACTTATTATATATTGTTCATTTTTCTGCATGACTATAATATAATAATGTCCTGGAATATTTGTTGCATTAATGAGGTCATGGCGGATCCCCGCTATGATGAGAACCTTGAAATGCTATAACAATATAATTAAATAATGTTCTATGGTTTGATGACATACTATGATAGGACACAGAGTATACATACCATCATGTGCGAGTACTCGTACGAAGATAAGAATCTCTATCATGGAGTTCACACTTGGTAATCTATAAGATGAGAGATTATGAGAACAGACCCACCAGTAGCAATTCTGCATGTCTTGGTTTCATCGGACATTTCTATCTACAACTGTGTGTAATGGTCCTTAGACTGGATGATTATCATTAACTCATGTCAGGACTCGCACACTTAGATTTTCTGACAAAAACGGTCATGCAGACAGTTGGATGGAAGTAAGGCATGTTGGGTGCTTCGTGAGTGACATGTTGTTAATGGATAAGTCGATGAGTGATTTGACCCTTCCATTTATGGAAGAAGATATCTTGGCCCTTTGATTGAAATAGAACTGGCGCACTAAATTCCATGGCCATGGTGTGAACGATGAGTTTATTTCAGATATTCAAAGAACGACGGATCAAGAATATAGCTTTACAACAATACCATAAAACCTGCTTGATGAGATATCGAGACAAAGGGATTAAATTACACAGTAAGCATTCGTATGAGGTGATACATCAATGCAGTGTCAACTTCTTTCTCTTGGGTGCCTTTACCCATTGCTTGACATTAATCTTGGACTTTAGGCAAGCTCACCTAATGCCAATGAGAAAGAGGCCTAGAGGGTCACACACTATGTGTATTCAAGTATCTCAAATAGAATAATGATTATTCCTGTATGTGGTTTAATAATTATTCAAGGAAGCATAAATTGTTTTAATGTTGGAGGAGAAGAATAAAATAAAACAAGTACAAGCCATGTATCAATGATTACACAAAATGTAGTTTTATTTAGAAAACAAGTGCAGGCTATGTATTATTAAATGTACACGCTCTGTATTTTTCAATGAAAAAAAAGCACACACCAAATATTTATTAATACACACCGTGTAGTATTTCCAGTTAGTATTTTGAGGAGATAACATTTTTTTATTAAATGATATTTATTATAATCAACGTGGGTTCATGTCAAGGAATTAATTATTCGACATGGGGGTTTTCAATAAGAGTTAATGAAATAAATAAAACACATAACACGTTTATTTATTGTCATAACTCTATAACCCCTCATACCCGATTATAAATATCTTCACAACCCCAACACTTTTCATACCACAACAATTCTGGAGAATTATTTCAAGGCCGAAAGAACCTCTTCCACTAATATTTCTCTCAAGGCTGAGATAGATCCTCTTCCATCATATCAAGATGATCTAAGGCGGAAAACGCAAGCAAATGTTTCTCCACTATAGCACCCTGATCCTCCTTTGGTGATGTCCCAAGATACGAGGTACACGTGTGGATCACCACAAGAGGAATTCTACACTTCGCTTCTGCGACGCAATGATGAATCACATCAGAACGTGATCAAGAACATCAATGAAGAATATGCACCCAAAAGATATATCTTTTCAATTGATTAAACTAATTATAATCAACTTGTAATGATCCTTGTTTGAGGTTCCAGGACAAACCATCTTATTTATATTTTTCTGTGATTCGATCCGTGGAGACTGGTGTTTATCATCATATTGATCCCAGATTGATCATTGCTAATGAAAAAAATCCAAGTGAGCACATCCACCAGCGCGCTTCCGCTACGCCCGAAATCTTCAAATGGTATCAGAGTGAGGTAACAAAATTGATTATATTTATTTAACTTTCACTGATAATTTATGCATTTATATTTGATTAAATTCGAAATAAATCGTCCTATAAATCTGAATAAATGAGATCTGTTCTTCCACCTTCGTTTCTCGATTCATATCATAGAAACAACCATTTAATTTTAATTTTTATTAAAACAAAAATCGAGGAACTCATCCAGATGTGCAACTCATTCTGTCTATACAACACGGGATTTCACAGCATGGACTTAAAAGTACACATCATTTACATAGATTCAATGAAACGGCACTGGTCCGCCAAACCACTCCATGTAAATTGAATATGCCTAAGTATTAATCATGTCGTGCTGACCCGAATTTAATAGTATGTGGAACTGGAATACACGATGTTTATGTTGGAGCAACACGCCGTGTAGTCCGTTCCGGCCTAGGTGAAACCGTGTACAAAGATAAGCTACATACCGTGTACATGGGATCACCAGCCCGGTTACCACGTAACAAGGAAGTACACGCCGTGTACGATTCATATACACACCATGTACTCCAAAATTTCTAATGTACATAAAACAATCCAAAGCCCCTGGTGTGTACTTTGGATAAATGGTGAAAATAAATACATGTCGTGTAAATATAAACTACACGACGTTTACTTTCATGAAATTTCACCAGGTTTCCTCCAAAAGTACAATGACCTGTACAAGGAAAATGGATGAAAATAACCTCAAGAAATTTCAAAAAGGAATTTAAGATAAAGACTTGATTAATTAATCTCACGAAATATCCTTTTGTATGTGTATGGTTTCATTTAAATTTATTTAATTTAAATTTTTTGGCCTGTGAGTCTTCTTCTAATAAAATGTAGGGAATGCGTGCCCATGGTTTCTTTAATTTAAACCCATGTAATGGAGGATCTCCCCAAGCCAGAGGAGGAAGTTCAAACCCCAATGCCAAGGCAAAACTGACGCAAGAAGATAGAAAGGCGGATAGGTGGGAGCTGCAAAACATGAACCATCAGGTTCGAGTTTTTTTACCTAGGTCAAGGTTAGCTTATCAATTATGCTAGATATGCTAAACCAAATTTAAGCTCATGATCATGCCATATTATTTTATTTCTTTCTAATTTCATGGTTTATTTATTATGTATGTGTTGTCGTGATCACATAGTTAATAAAATGAAAAAGCATGCAAAGATGGAATAAAATAAAACTGGACTATGTGTAAACATTATCAGAACATGGTTAATCACTTAAGAAATCATCACTTCATATTAACAATCATGTGATATTGCAAAACTACACATAAAGGACAAAAATCCCTCAATACCATATTAAGTCAGACCAAGCCTTTCATTCCCTGATTAAGGGAAAGACTCAATAAATCTATGTGTTTGACCATCCCTTGTAGGGACACATACTTTTTTAAAGGAATCCCTTATGAAATGATTCATGTTGACTTAACCATATTACATCAATATAAGTATCCCTTGCATGACATGGTGTAATATTGGAGGCAAGAGTTAAGGAAATCCAAGTTAGGATTTCAGGATTGGTGAGTCCACTCAACAGATCAGGGAACTGTAAGCTCACAGTTGGAAAAAACCTACCTACCTAAATAACATCAGATAGATTGACCAAACCATGTTAGTGTTATGTGAAGGGGAATATGGATCCATTACACTAGAATGTCAAAGCTACTAGACATTATGAGATCAATGGTGAGGGACATTTGGAATTGATAAAATAGTGGGAGAATTAATAAATTAATTTATTATTTTTCATAAAATGTAATCAAGAAAGTACTAATAAATCTTCTCTTCTAATTTGTAGAATCTAAATGACCAACTCATCAACCACATTCTCTCTACGATCAACTCTGGATAATGGAAATATCCTCACCAGCAGTAACATTCCGGAATGGTTTAGGCACCTTCAAGTTATCCTATTCCATGAACAAAAGATTTACATGCTGGAGTCCCCACTTCCTAATTCTCCTACCCCAGGGGCGAGTGATGAAGATTTCATGGTCTATGATGAACATTTTAATGACACTCTCGACGTTCAATGTTTGATGATATCATTTAGGTCTAGTGAGCACATGAAGTCTCAGGAAGACATGGATGCCTATAGAATGCTCGATCACCTCCGTGGTCTATACTGGGAGAGAGCAAGATAGGAAAGGTTTGAGATACCAAGGCTCTATTTTAGAGAAATATTGGGGAGGGTGCGCAGTTGGGCCTCATATAGTCAAGCTCATTGGATACATTGAGTGCCTGTAGTTATCGGGCTTAAACTCCCCGAGGAACTGGGTACCGATCTCATTCTTGCATTACTACCCTAGATCTTCTCAAACTTTGTTGTGAACTTCAACATGACCATCATTGAGAAGTCTCTGTCTGATCTTCTTATCCTTATTCGTCAAGTGGATAATGAGATGAAGTGTGAAAAAACTTTTTTCCTTATGTTGAATAAATGGAAATGGAAGGATAAGAGAATTAATCTCAATGATTCTTCAAGGCCTTCCCTTAAAAGGAAGATCAAAGGGGAGGGAAAGGAACATGATGCTATTTGTTTTGCATGTGGCATGAAGGGCCACTGGAAGAAAATCTGCACCTAGCCAAGGAAGAAATGGGATGCTTCAGGTGCGTTTGTTATCGAATGAAATCTATCTGTTTCTACTAATTGGTTATTAGATACTGCATGTGGTGCTCACATCTATATCCAAATATAGGAACTCAGTAGATTCAGAAAGATTGACTGAGGTGAGGTGGATCTATGAGAAGCCAACAGAGCCATACTCGCTGTTGTAGCTACCGGGGACTACCATCTCACATTGCCTACTAAGATGGTCTTGGTTTTGAAAGGATATTATTATGTACCCTCTGTAACCAAAAACATTATTTTAGTATCCAGATTAGATACTGCTGGATTCATCTTCATGTTTGGAAGTGGATGTTGCTACTTTTATAAAGATAAAATTTTTTTGGTAGGGCACATTTATATAATGGCCTTTATGTGTTAGACTACACAAACCAAGTAATGGAAATTGATAACAAAGTTAATTCACATGACTCATACCAAACCCAACTTTGGAATCACCGGCTAGGTCATGTTAATGAGAAACATTTGACAAAATTACATCAAGATGGGTATTTAGATTCTTTCGAACTAAAACCACTTGGTGTATGTCACGTGTGTCTACAAGGCAAAATGACCAAAGGCCCGTGTAGTGGGAAAGGTGAAAGAGCTAAAGAGCTTCTCGAATTAGTTTGAACAGATGTGTGTGGGCCATTTCCAGTTGAGGTAACAGGTGGGTTCTCATACTTCATAACTTTTTCTGATGATTTTAGTAGATATGGAAATATATACTTAATGAGGCATAAGTCAGATTCAATTCATCAGTTCAAAGAATACAAGAATGAAGTTGAGAACTAGCTTGGTATGTTGATTAAGAAACTCCTCTTAGATAGAGGATGATAATATCTTAATCAGGACTTCATTGATTTCTTACGGGTGTTTGGGATTATATATCAAGTCACTCCTCATTACACACCTCAGTGGAACGGGGTAAGTGAAAGGAGGAACTACACCATGTTGGAAATGGTGAGATCAATGATGAGTCATGTGAGTCTTCCATTATCCTTTTGGGGATATGCATTACAAACAGAAGCACGCCATTAAACCAAGTACCAACTAAATTAATCAATGGTATTTCATAAGAGTTATGGAGTGGACGCAAATCCATGTTTTCGAATTTACATGTATGGGGTAGCGAAGCATTTGTTATGGACTCCTTAGGTAAAAAACGTGCACCCTAAGGCACAAAGTGTGTCTTTATAGGATATCCTAAGGAAACAAGGTGATATTACCTATTCAATAACTCAGACAAAAAGGTTACAGTGGAAAGACACACCATATTCCTTGAGAGGTAGAATTTCTCCAAAAGAGATAGTGGGAGCGAGATATACTTCAATGAATTCTAGGCTCAAGATACACAGCAGTTGGTACAAGAACAGATTCCACAAATCTTCATGGAAGAACAATATGTTCCAGAGACACAAGAACTGCGTAAGAGCACGAGAGAGGTGAGAGAACCAGAACGATATGGTTTTCATATCACCGAGGATGGTGACTCATTATTGGTTGACAATGATGATCCTCTTACCTAAAAGGATGCAGTAGAATTCTGAAATGGATTCCATGTACCAAAACCAAGTCTAGATCTTGGTAGATCATCCATTTTATGTAAATCCTATTGGTAATAAATGGGTATTCAAGAGGAAACTAGGCATGGAGGGGAAATTCAGAACCTACAAGGCATGACGGGTTGCAAAAGTGTTTAGACAGCGTCAAGGAATTGACTATGATGAAACCATTTCACCGGTTGCGATGCTGAAATCCATCAGAATACAACTGGCCATTTCCACTTATCCTAACTATGAAATTTGGAAAATGGATGTCAAAACAACACTCCTTAACGGGAACCTCTAGGAAGATGTCTACATGATACAACCTGAAGGGTTTGTGACTCCAAAGGATTCCAACAAGGTATGCAAGTTGTCGAAATCCATTTATGGATTAAAACACGAATCAAGGTCATGGAACATTCGTTTTGATGAAGCTGTAAAATAATTTGGCTTTGTTATAAATGAATGTGAGCCTTGTGTATACAAAAGGTTTAGTGGAAGTTCAGTCATTTTCCTTATAGTATATGTTGATGACATATTTCTAATTGGAAAATAAGTACCTGTCTTACAGTCAGTTATGGCTTGGATGCATAAATGCTTCTCCAAGAAAGACATGGGAGAGGCGACATATATTATTGGGATCAAGATCCATCATGATAGATCCAAGAGAATGTTGTGCCTGAGTCATAGTACATACATTGACAAGATACTAAAGAGATTCAGTATGGCACAATCCAAGAGGGGATTGTTGCTAGTGTCACATGGCATTCATCATTCCATGAATATGTGTCCTCAGACACATGATGAAATAAAGATAATGGCAAGGATCCCTTATGCATCCGTGATTGGGTAGTTCATGTATGTTATGCTATGTACAAGTCTATATGTTGCTTACGCATTAAGTGCGGTGGGAAGATATCAAGATGATCTAAGAGACCACCATTGGATGGCAGTCAAGACTATCCTTAAGTATCTGAGGCGTACTAAGGATATGTTCTTGGTTTATAAAGGAGATGAGGAATGAGTCATAAGAGGACATGTAGATGATAGCTTCTAGACTGATCAAGATGACATGAACTCGCAGACTGGATACATATTCAGTTTGAATGGAGGTGCAGTGAGATGGAAGAGCTCATAGCAAAGTGTGGTGGAAGATTCTACAGCGGAGTCTGAGTATATCTCGGCCTCTGAGGCAGCTAAAGAAGTAGTTTGGATGCGAATCTTCATCCATGAGATAGATGTTGTAGTGAGCAGTAATGATCCTATCACACTCTATTGTGATAATACTACAACGGTGGCACTTGAAAAAGAGTCAAGGTCACATCAGCGGACAATGAACGTACTTCGAACGTATCACCTCTTGAGGGATTTTTCTCTGAGTGGTGAAGTTTCATTGAATAGTATTTCCACGGAAGACAACGTGGCAGACCCCTTGACTAAATCCTTGACTCAGCCGAAACATAATCATCATGTGAGCTCTAGCGGAATAAAAGTCGTAGGCAGTTGGCTCTAGTCCATGTACGAGTTTTTAAGGGTTTATGTCTTGAGAACTAACTATTTTGTACATTGATTACATGAATATTAACTTATTATATATTGTTCATTGTTTTCCATGACTATAATATAATAATGTCTAGGAATATATGTTGCATTAATGAGATCAAGGAAGATCCCCGCTATGATGAGAGCCTTGAAATGCTATAACAATATTCTTATATAAAGTTCTACGGTTAGATGACATACTATGATAGGACACATAGTATACAAAACATCATGTGTGAGTACTCGTAAGAGGATGAGACTCTCTCTCATGGAGTTTTCACTTGGTAATCTCTAAGATGAGAGATTATGAGAATAGACCCTCCAGTAGAAATTCCTCATGTCTTGGTGTCATCGTACATTGCTATCTACGAGCGTGTGTAATGGTCCTTAGACTGGAAGATTATCATTAACTCATGTCAGGACTCACGCACTTAGATTTACTGACGAAAACCGTCAGACAGACAGTTGGCGGGAAGTAGGGTACATTTGGTGCATCATGAGTGAAATGTTGTTAAAGGATAAGTCGAAGAAGGATTTGTCCCATCAAGTTATGGAAGTTGATATCTCACCCCTTTGATTGATATAGAACTGTCACACTAAATTCCATGGCCATGGTTTGAATGATGAGTTTATTTTAGGTTGTCAAAGAACGAAGGATCAAGGATATAGGTTTATGACACTACCATGAAACCTACTTGATTAGATATTGAGAAAAAGGTATTAAGTTACACAGTAAGCATTCGTATGAGGTGATACGTCAATGTGGTGTCAACTTCATTCTATTGGTTTCCTTGACCCTTTTCTAGAGAGTAATCTTGGACATTAGTCTAGCCCGCCTAATGGAAATGAGAAGGAGGCCTAGAGGGTCACACACTAAGTGTATTCAAGTATCTCAAGTAGAAGAATGATTATTCCCGTATGTGGTTTAATAATTATTCAAGGAAGCCTAAATGGTTTTAATGTTTTAGGAGAAGAATAAAATAAAACAAGTACACGTTGTGTATCAATGATTACATGCCGTGTAGTTTTATTTAGAAAACAAGTACATAATGTGTATTATTAAATGTAAACACCATGTAGTTTTCAATGAAAAACAAGTACACGTCGTGTATTTATTAATACACACCATGTAGTTTTTCCAGTCAATATTTTCAAGATGTAATATTATTTTATTAAATGATATTTATTATAATCAGCATGGGCGTAGGTCAAGCAATTAATTATTCAACATGGGGGTTTTCAATAAGATTTAATGAAATAAATAAAATGTGTAACGCCTTTATTTATTGTCATAACTCTATAACCCCACACACCCGATTATAAATATCCTCACAACCCCAGCAATTTTCTTACCACAACAATTCTAGAGAATTCTTTCAAGGCAGAAAGAACCTCTTCCTCCAAGAATTCCCTCAAGACGAAGAGAGATCCTCTTACATTGGATCAAGCCGATCTATGGCGGACAATGCATGTAATGTTTTCTCCATTCTAGCACACAGAGAATCCTTTGGTGAAGTCCCGAGATATGAGGTACACGTGTGGATCACCTCTAGAGGAAGTCTAAACATTGCTTCTGCGACACAATGATGAATCACATCAGAACGTGATCAAGAACATCAACGAAGAAAGAACACCCAAAAGGTATTTCATTTCAATTGATTAATTTAATTATATTCAACATGTAATGATCCTTATTTGTGGTTCTGGGAGAAACCTTTTTCTTTGTCTTTTTCTGTGATTTGATCCATGGAGACTAGCATTAATCGTCATATTGATCCCTGATTGATCATTGATAATGACAAAAATCCATGTGGGCACATCCACCCGCGCGATTCCACTGCACCCGGAACCTTCAAAACTATGGCTCCCCTTCTTTCCTATTTTGCTTATCTTCTCTCCATTTGTAAACCACTTCATCCGGATAAGATTTCTGATTTTTTTGTATTTGGAGGTGCGGATTGAGCTTCTTTGGTCCTACGGGTTTTTTCTATTACTTCCACTTCCTTTAATTTTCACTTCATTCCAGCTTTCTTTGATGTTTCAACTTCATCAACATTTTTCGGAATGAATTCGACCTCATCCTCAGGTAGATCATAAAACTCACCTGACTCCTTAGAAAAAACTACTTTCATCATCTGGAGGTTATCATCAATGATTAGAATTACATTACAATTCCTCGTCCTGGAACTACAGGGGATCGTGAAAGATTAAAGACACCGAACAATGAGCTTGGAGAGAAGGCCATGACACATAATAATCTAAGCTCTCAGATTATCATTCTTGATGTTCTCTATCTTAATGATAATTCGCTTCATGAGGTTCACCTTCCTTAGGATTACCAAAAAATCCAAGATATATATGTCACATTTCTTTAGAGTGTCCTTGTCACCCTTACTTGGTACAGAAAGGCCCTAAAACCATTACTGTATGATCCGATTGTTGGTAGATAGATGGGAAATAATTGCGGTCTTGACAACTTTTAGCCCAAGGAATTCCATAGCCTTTGCCTTAACGAATCTTCTTTGAACATATGGCAGTCTGTGTGAATAGAACTCGACTTCCCCTTTATAGGACATGCCCACCAAACTAGTAGCCTTGGTGTAAGAGAGTGAATAAGTCTTTCCATAACTATTAAAGGATAACATTTCCCTACCATCATCCTTAAAGAAACAAGTAGGCTCAAAAAAATCTATCAGCAAATCCGGAAACACCACATCCTGAGCTCCTATCATTGAAATGGCTACACTCTCCCATCCTTTATGTTTTATATTCATTGAGATAATAGAGTGATAGTTATTATAGATGTTTGGATGTACCAACCAATCAATGTAAATTTTCCACTCTGAAATAAGATTGACTGAAGACATCTCTTTAGAAGGAATTTCAGCAGACATTCGGAATTGAAGAATCTGAAAATCCAGAATGGGATTTTGATGTTGGGTAGATCTTCGAGACACAAATGCATTGAAAACTGATGTGGGACAACCATCAGGGTCCCATTTTTATATGTGTTGAAGCGGCAGTTGAACTTCCCATCTGAATCCAATGGCTGAGAATCCTTCTAATTTGATCTGACTGTTGAAATAATAGTCGCAAGGAGAATTTTGTTGGATCTGATATTTTGAAGTTTTTTTTAAAGAAATCTGATTTATGGAAACTATAATTCGAGAAATTTTAAAAACAAAAGAAACTACTAGAATGTAAAAGGTAATTACGAAAACTCAAGAAAGAGTCATACCTTTCATATTATTAGGATAATTATTCGTAGGTTGGAAAATTCAACTTGAAGAACTTTAGATTCCGAAAATAGAACTTGGGTATGGGAGAAAAATGAGTACGCAGATCTTCATTACGAAAATATTTATTATACAAATCATCATTATGAAAATCACAAGTACTAGAATCTCATGCATGAAAATCTCAAGTATGAAAATCTCAAGAAAGAAAATATTATGTATGAAGATCTCATGTATGAAAAACATCATTACGAGAAATATAAAAAACTTAATTACAAAAAAATTGAAACACTTAATTATGAAAAATTTGAGAAAAACCATTAAAAATAATGTAAAGAAATACATTTCAAGAAATATGAAAAAATTAATTACGAAAAAATTTGGAAACTCCATTATGAAATATTTTGAAAACTCCATTAAGAAAAATTTTGAAAACTTCATTATGAAAATTTTCGAAAAGAAAATTATGAATTTTTTTGAAAACATCAAAATGGAAAAGAAAATGTACCCCCATTATGAAAAGAAGTTTATTACTGTAATGATATTGGTTTCAAAATTAATTTAATAAGTAATATTACCTTTTGGTGATCATTCCCAACTTCTGATTGATGTTTTCAAATCTATCAGAGGGTAGTGATTTTCTGAAAATATCTGCATGTTGATCTTGCGTTATGATAAATTGATGAATTATAATTCTTTTTTGTGTGTGATCTCTAAGAAAGTGATGCCTAATATCTATGTGCTTTACATAAGAGTGACATGCATGGTTTTTACTAAAGGAAATAGAACTTGTATTATCACACAGAATTTTTTTTTTGGTAAAACTCCTACCACTGTCTGTGAGTATGTGTTGCATCCACAATACTTGAACATAGAAACTTCCAGCTGCTACATATTCATCTTCACCAGTGGACTGAGCTACTGAGTTTTTATTCTTTCAAGACCAAGAAACTAATGAATCTCCTAATAAATGACAAGTTCTGGGTGTACTCTTTCTATCCATTATATATCCACCAAAGTGGGAATCTGAAAAACTTTTTAAAACAAAATCATTTCTAGAAGTATAATAGGGTCCGAAATCCAAGGTTCCCTTTATGTAGCTAAAGTTTTTCTTCACTGCCATTAAAGGAGATTCCTTAGGATTGGATTAATATCTTACACATAAGCGTAAGAAAACATTATGACTAGAAGAATAGTTTTCATGTAATGTAAACTTCTTATCGTACCTATAAAAGGTGTTTGATCTACTGGTTTCCCAGATTTATAAAGATAATGTGTGTTTGAGGTACCAATGAGTGTACTTATACTTTTAGTGTTGCATATCCATACTTTTTCAAATAGATCATTAATATAATTATGTTTGGATATATAGATTCCTTGTTGTTTTTGAGAAATTTGAAAATCATGGAAAAAGGTTAACTCACCCATCATACTTATTTCAAACTCAGATTTCATTAGATCCAAAAAGGAATCAGTTAAAGATTGCTTAGTTGAACCAAATATAAAGTCATCAACATAAAATTGAACAATCAAAACATTTTTCTTATCTTTATTTATAAAAATGGTTGGATTTTCATTTCCCTCGACATAGTTATTTTGGAGAAAAAATCATGTAAGTCTCTCATTCAATGCTCACGGGGCTTTTCTTAGTCCATACAGAGCTTTTGTATGTCTAAAAACATGATCAGGATGTTTTGTATCTTCAAATCCTGGAGTTTGTTCAACAAAAACATCCTCTTGAACATAAATATTAAGGAAAGTTCATTTCAAATACATTTGAAAAAGCATGAAATTGAAGAATGCTGCAAAGGCATGTAAAATATGAATAGATTCGAGTCTAGCTACTGGATGATAGGTTTCTTCATAGTCTATTCCTACTTGTTGATTATAGCCTTTAGGAACTAATATAGCTTTATTTCTAACAATGATTCCATTTTTATCACACTTATTTCTGAAGACCCATTTTACTCCAATAAAAAATGTTTTCTGAGGTATTTCAACCAAGGAACATACTTTATTCCTTTCGAATTTATTTAGTTCATCCTGCATGGATTTAATCCAATCGTCATCACCTAAAAATTCATTAGTGATTTTTGGTTCTAATGGGGAAAGGAAGTCTAGATGTTCTAATTCATTTATTAAGGAACTTCAATATCATTACAGGTTGATTCATATCACCAATGATACTATCACTGGGATAATTATTCAGAAACGACTGATTTGGGTTTTGTAAAACTTGTTCATCGGTATATGGTAGGAAATATTCCTGGTTAAATGTTTCAATAGTATCTTCTTGAACATTTTCCTTATCAGAAGGATCGTCTATCAATGGTTGATAATCAGTTTCTTAAAACACATCTAAAGATATAGGTTTGGGTTGTTGAAAAAAATGATCAATTTCATAAAATTTAACATGTACTGTTTCTTCAATAGTACAAGTGTTTTTATTGAAAACTCTAAATTCATTAGAAGTTGAGTATTAGCCTAAGAAATCACTCCATTAGAATTTGGTGTGAATTTATGTAGATTATCTTTAATATTCGGAATGAATACCTTACAACCAAAAACCATAAAGTAGGATAGTCTATCTTTTCTACTGTTCCATAACTCAAAACGGATTTTTATTAAGAAAAGGTCTAATCAAAACACAATTAGTTGTATAACAAGTAGTACATACAGCTTCAGTCCAAAAATGTTTGGCTACAGAATACTCACTCAACATGGTTCTAGTTATCTCTTGATGAATTATATTTCTTCTTTCAACAACACCATTCCGTTGAGGTGTTCTGGGTGCTGAGACATTATAAGTAATATATTTTCTAATACAAAAAGTTTCAAAATCAGAATTTTTAAATTCTCCTCAATGATCATTATGAATCGTTATCAAAGGAAGGTTTTTCTCATTTTTACCATGAGATCTAAAACTTTTGAATTAAGAGAAAGATTCAAACTTCTTTGGTAGAAAATAGACCCATGTAAATCAAGTGTAATCATCAAATAGAACGAAGACATATTACTTACCTCAAATTATTCGAGTTTGTGTAGGAAAAAAGAGATCCATTTGCACTAGTTGTAATTCATCAGTAGTTGTGACTTCACCAACTAATTTAAGAATTGATTTATCTTTCATTCCATATAAAAAAGGGTCACAAACTTTTGAAGATTCAAATCTAAGATCTGGTAGATCCTTAGAAAACATTTTCATAGAAAGATTGCATAGGTTCCTAAGGTTATAGTGACCTAACCATCTATTCCTTAACCAAGAATGATCTTCCATTGCACTAAGTTAATGTAAATCATGGCTCATAAGTTCTTCTATGTTTAGTGTGTAAACATTCTCTATCATATCGGCAGAAAGAATGAACTCTTCCTTATAATTGTGTACTAAGAACTTGTCATTTCTAAAATTCATAAGGTATCCTTCAAAATATTATTGTCTTATGATAATGATTTTGTTCTTAAGACCCTTAGATAATAAAACATTTGAAATCAATGTTTTTTCCAAGAAGAACAATGTTGCCTATACCAATAATTTCTCCATGAGCATTATCTCTGAAAATTACTTTTCCTCATTTCATCATGATAATCTTTTCAAAATATTATTTATTACCATTCATTTTATGGGAACATCCACTATCCATGTACCACGTATTGTTGTTGGTACATTCACTATTTTCTTGAAAATATGAATAATGTAGACTTTTGGAATCCAGACTTTCTTGGATTCGGAAATTTCCGAATGAAAAATTTTAGGCGACAACATTTTCATAGAAAAACATGCTTTGTGAAATCCTAATGATTGGGTTTTTTTTAGAGAACAATTCCTTTCATAATGTCCAACACACTGACACTTAGTACAGAATGGATCACTTTGAGGAGCAATGTAATTGTTACTAAAAATCAGTATAGATCCAGTGTAACCAAAACCAGAACTATATTTTAGAGGTCGGATTTGTGAATACATTTTAAAAAAAAATTCCTTTACCTTAGGTAATGATTGACAAACACTTCTTCAAGGAAACTATTTTGGATTTGAGTTTTATAACCAAGTTCTTGTCTTCAAAAACATTTGAATTTGAACTAGAGCTAAGATTGAAATCATTTTTTTTAGAAATTTTGTTTTATAGATTTTTAGAAAGTTCATTCTTCTCAGAATTTACTTCCTCAATATTTTTGGAAATAATTTCAAAATCATCATTTTTCTTATCAATATCTTAAGAAAGATCTGATATTTCCTTAGTAATAATATTATTCCTAGAATTTTCTTTATCATGTTTTTTCATGACTTTTGAATTATCAATCTCAAGAAGTTTGGAAAACCTAGAAACTTCATTATAAGAAGGTGAAGTATTATCTTCATCTGAAGAAGATTCTTCATCAGAAGAGTTATAATATTTACTATCATTAGATTTCAAAGAAACTGTGGTCATTGATTCAACATTATATACCTTATAAATTAAGCAATGATTTTCAATTGGTATTCTAGCAATTAAACTAAGATATTTCTGTCCAGAAAATTCATAAACTGAAGATTCATCTAAAGAGTCTCCACCACTGTCACTCCAGGTGTAATTAGCTTTCAATACATTATTACCTGTACCCTTGTATTACTTATTTCTATTTTTTCTCACAATGCATTTCCATTCTTTATTTTCTCTTAAGCATAAGACAATCAGGTCTTATGTGTCCAGATCTCTTGCATTCATAACATGTGACTTCTGAATATTTCTTATCATTCTATTCATTTTTCTTATATTTGGATTGAAAGTTCCTCTGTCCAGCTATCTTGTCCTTCCTTTGATCAATATTTTCTAATTCATTGTTAGTGGTTTCACTTCCACTAGATTCAGATTGGATAACAACATTATTACATTTGGATCCAGTAACTCTCTCAAGAGTCTTGGCATTCATATGATTGGAAGTTGCAGAAAAGGCAACCCTGCCATTTCCATTCTTCTTCTTTATGCTGTCATCATCTCTCTTCATTCTAGTCACATGCTGAAGAAGTGTTCCAAATAGATCATCTATGAAAATCCGAGTAACATTTCTATTCTCATCAATAACAGTTCTCTTGGATTCCCACTCATTGGAAAGGATGTCTATGATCTTATCAACACACACTTCATCATATAATCCTTTCTCACCGATTGATTGTAAACTATTAACTATAGTCATGAATATTTGTTGAATCTTACATATGGGTTCTCGATAAGGAATGAAGAAACCCGGATATTCATCACTAGGCATGGCTCTTCTAGTTTCAATTAAATTGGGAGTTACCATGTGAGCAATGTTAAGTCTCATTAATATATAATTTGTTGCTTCACAAGATGAAATTTGGCTATATATGTTTCCATTCATGGAGAAAAGGAATGTATTGTGTACCTTATAATTCAGTTGATGTTAATGATTTTCTTGATTGGTAAAGGTAATAATTTTTTTAGGAAATTTAAATCCTCCAGTAATCATATCAAAATTCTCATCACCAGTATTGATAATGAATATCTTCATTCGATCTCTCCAATATTCATAATCATTTCCATCAAAGATAGGTGGTCTAGTTGGATTGATATTGTCTACGGAACGAACATTGATTCCTATCATCTTTAAGAAAATTATTTCCTCAAAAACATGTTAATAGTAAATGTTCATAAATAATAAAAATATTCCTAAGAATGTAAAAAATAGAACAACAATATCTCTATGAAAAAATGAATCCGAACTATATGGTTCAAAAAACAGATTCCGAAAAACTGTGAATCCAGAAGTTCAATTCCAAAAGTAATAAGAAAGAATAATTCTCTTCTGAATCTAATCAAGGTATTAATTCAGATTGAACCAATTGCTCTGATTCCAATTGTTGAGATGGTATGTGAGTATGATATACTCTATAATACCAAATGTAGGATCTAATATGTAAACATGAGATTCCCAAATACAAGAGGGGGTGAATTCTATTCTCTAAAAAATACAGAAGTAATTTTTTCATAACCAAAGTTCACAACCCCTCTATGTTCTAATGAAATACTAGATTCCAGAAAAGTGATTCCGAATATGAAACATAACAAAAGATTACAATAAATAAGATTCTAACATAAAGAGTATAGAATCTAAATAAATCATAGTACAAGTATAAGTTAGTATAAGATAATTATTCTTTCCTCAACAATAACAATGCAGGGGAAAACTTGTAACAAGGAAAGTAATGAGTAGTAAATATTTTAAACCAAAGAGAAGGGTATACAAAAACCTTGGATAATGGTCCCTTGATTTATAAATCCATGAAAGTATGTCTTACCCACACTAGGGTAATACCTCGATAAAAAGATCAGAGTCTTTATTGCTATACCCACAAGCCCTAAACTATCAGGTAGTCGGCACCTCTATCTTCCTCAGCATGGAAGTCCTCAACTGCAAGGAAGTCGGTACACATGTCTTCCTATCCCTGGAAGCACTCAATTGTACACAATAACAATCGGAGTCGCACGAAGAAAAACTGAACAAGTAGTTCAGTACGCACAAATAAATTAATGTCTCCCTCTAGAAATCACATCAACAACATGTGGTCTCTAGAGTCATGGAACCGTCATAAGATCATTCTTATGAGCTTATATTTATAGGAAATGATTCAACGTTTGGATCCCTCCTCCAATGGTCATAATTTTCCTTGAATTTCGGTGGGACTTTTACACGTGTCATTCAAACAATAGTTAGTGAGTAACTGAAAGAAGAACACCATTTTATTACTAAACATGTGTAAACATAACCAAAATATGATATTCGAAATGTAATTAAATGAATGTTCAGAGTCTAACCAAAATGAATTCGAAGTATATAATAAAAGGATATTCGGATTCTGTTTTCCAGGAATTTGGAACCTAAATTCTATAGAAATCCTGAGTCTCAATTTTAAGGAAATTTGGCATCTGGATTCACAAGAATTTGAAACCTGAAATTACAAAGTTCGGAGTCAATGTTAATGATAATTCAGAGTGAGAACTCATAGGATTTCAGAGTCTGAATTCAGAGAACTCGGAGTCAGAACATAGAGAAGTTCTTATCCAGAATTTGTATACAGAATTCTGAGTCAGAACTCAGTGAAAATTGTATCCAGTATTCATTTTCAGAATTCAGAGTCAGAACTGAGTGAAGATCGTATCAAAAACTCACATTCAGAATTTGGAGTCAGATTAATGTTTAGTTTGAAACCAGAATTATGCTTTAGAATGAGGATTCAGAACATGGATAAGTTCATAACCAGTATTCGTAATCATAATTCAGAGTCAGAACATGGAGAAGTTCGTAAACATAAATCCGATTTATAATTCAGAGTAAGAAATTTGAAGATTTCTTAACCAGAATTCTAAGAATTCGAATCTTAAAACAGAATTCTTAATATCTATATAATTATAATATTCCAAGGATTTTGGTTACAAACCTAATTTTACACATAAGAAGATTATTGAAATGAACAATTAAATCTAGGTAAGGGTAAATTTCCTAGGGGAAGGAAATTTTTCATAAAGAAGTAAAACACAGGGAAACAGAAGATTTGCCTTAAGATAAGGTGTTTGTGATTTTCAAAACAAGAAGTAATGGTCAAGTCATAAGGAAACATTATTATCTAATCAATCTACCCCAAGAATGAAGGAATGGAAAAGTCATAATCAATACCTTATTGACTCAACATGAGAAACCTCCTACATCCTATAATCTTCCCCCAAATTTTGAACTCGATTCTTAGGGAACCCTAATTTATCTAGGGTTCTAGATCCTAAAGAAGTTTAGGGTTATCAATGAACATATATGACAATTGGAAAATCCATTATCCTTGAATGGATAGAATACATGGAACTGATATGTCCATCACACTAAAATACCTAGATATTAACTAGTGCATCTATCAAAATAAATTACTCATTCATCATTTCAGTTGGACATGCTGCTATCCTGATTTAGCTATATTCTTGGTGCAGTCTTGTCAGTGTGGTAGTTTTTAAAAGTCCAATATCAACACTAGTTCCCTAATTAGCCATCATCGCCCTCATTTTACAGTTATCATGATTTGAAACTCAAGAAAGACCCTGGTGAAATCTAATGGTGTGGGATCATTGAGCTAGAATATGAGGAAAGTGAACTAGTATGGATTGTATGATGTTAAAATAATGTTATATTATTCAACAAACTATGTAATATTATTTTAGGGTTATCGTATATGAAATATTCTAAATAATTCTTTATACATTGTCAAAAACCATTCTTGTTAGAGTGTTGAATGTTTCGAATATGAACCACTCATGTGATCCAATATTGGATATGAATATAGTCCTACTTATTTGTAGAGGATTCACAAATGAAATTTAGAGCATGGTTGGATTAAAATATATATTCATAGTTTTTACTGAGTATGAGAATTCATTTCCATTAATGTGAGAAATAAACCAACTATATGGGAATTATAATAGGTAATAGAGATGCATTTTCAAATCCATTTAACTTTTGTGGCCTAGATGTTCACAAAACATGGAAATCACTCTGATAATATGGTTTACGAGATGTTTATGAATCGAATATTCAACTATGATGGATGATTCCATCCTCAATCCCATTTGAGAATTTTTAATTTTTAAAAAACTCCCACTGATAATGGATTGTAGGAATGCCACTATCGTTATTGTTGGAAACCCAATACATGAGATAAAATCTCATTCATTATGTTGTACATTATACAAGATTATCCAGTATATTCAGGCTTTCCTTATCCCTGATGTGTTTTTCCCAACTCCATTTAACCAAAAATTGACCAATAAACTATTTCCTAGAATATCCTGATCTACATATTGAAAAGATGACCATATATAGTTAATAAACATTTTTTTCAATGGGCCCCTTAGTACTTTTAAAAATTTCTTTTACACCAATGGGGCCAGATATTCGTCCTCTCAATCAACCACCAATTGTATGTTTTTTAATACATTCTTCTAATTATGAAAATACCTCAAATCTGATGTAGATCATGTAAGATAATATCAACAACATCATGGTGAATTTTAATTTTATTTTTCATTGGGGAACATCAACTCAATTGCTCTGTCATGGGTTTTTCATAATGCTAAGAATTGTATTATAACATTCATACAACCTTATGTTTTTTAATATCACACAATAGATATCCAAATATCTCATGGTCTTAATAAACAAGTAAGAACATTCACATTTTTATGCAATATTATCTTATGGGTGGATGTCATACTCTTTGGAACATCCCTTACAGTTATACAAAATACATTCTTGTTACATATCTGTATACTAAGGTGGAGAAATATTGATTGTTGGAATATGTTTATTGAAATTCTAGAGTCTATTACATATGATATGGGATATTATTGGTTTCATACATATCATAGTGTTGGAAGGTGTGACATTTTTCCATCTCATGATTTCTGTTGAGATCTAGAGCTAGTGGCTAGGGGAATCTATGTCTTCTTAAAATTTTTCACAATTATCAAGAATGATAAAACTATAATATGATAAACTCAAGGATAATGAATATTTTATATATTTTACGATGTTAATATTGCATAATATCATTTGAATTTATGGATCATTGTTAGTGGATCCAATCTTGATGTTCATGAACATTTCTTCCATCAATGTAACAGATATCTAGGTATTTTGAGAAACCATGAAGATTATTTTCTGAATCCTTGAGTGTTATTCATTCTTCTTTTTAATGAAGAATGTTTAGGCTCATGCAAGTTGTCCATGTACAAGGGATTTAAATTTATATACATAAATCCTATTTATTACGAGTAATTTTCATTTTTGATTTTAGATAAATTTAACACACATGTATCTTTATGTAAATGGGTGAAATTATTTTTATCTGAATGGAAAAAATAAAATCTCAAACATTTAAATCTTTATTAAATTGTATTCCTTTTTATCCTAGTTAGACACAATTCTATGGGGTGAGTATTTATTGATGATAAAAAAAAAACATATAATTAATCTACATGTAATGGAAAAACATTAGGTATCAAATATTTTGGTTAAAATCTCATTCAGTCCAAATTTCAATAGTTTGTAACATGTGGAACAATGGAAGTCAGAATTTTGAAAAATTAATGTATTCCAAGATCCTATAGATTATGGAAATGTGAAACATTATATTTTCATGAGAATAAAAATATCACATTTCCACCCAATTATAAAATGTTGTGGGATATACATATACCTAATATTTAAATAATTGTCGACTTTAGGTATTTGATTAGGAGATGGATATTTTAAAGAGATTGAGGAATCTCATCTAATGCAATGTCAACTCCCATTCCTCATACATGACAATAAAATAAATGTGAAAATTTAAAGGGGAAAATCATATCTGAAATACCTTATTTAGGATCATAAATTTTTTATATATGTTTTTATATTGTTTAATGAAGGATCCTTGTTATGAAGAATTCACTTCGCATGAAGGCATAGTGGCACATGCAAGTCAGAGTGTCTCACAAGTCAATCCTTGCACAAGAATGAGTTATGAAAACCCATTTGATACATCATAGATGAATATATTTTATGCATCAGGGAACCTATATATTCCCAATATAGATTCATTCATGAAACTACCAACACAAAACTAGTAATAGGGAATTTCACCTCCAGTCTCTCGACATCAATGAATTTCCATGAATCATAAGTGTAAGTATACAATATGTATAATTTTTTACTAGAATTTTCTTGGAATCCCATCAATTAATACCCAAAAAACATCTATTCTCACCGCCATTATGACACTTGTGTCTATACCACGTGATGTAAAACTACATGGGCTAGTTTAGACCCATGGACTTAAACAATATAACTAACACTGCATGGTTTGTTGATTCAGGTTTTAGTAGGACATGTAAAAATATACGAATTGTTCCTCACAAAACCATATATATCCCATATCCAACTCAAGAGGGAGTATCTCTAAATCTTGGTCAACTTATTTGATATCATGAAACCATTCATGGAATCCCTCTTATTCTTTAAACTACGAGTTTCCCCACTATATTTCAAACTATTTTTGTCCCTAATGGACAATAAATTGTAATGAATACACACTGTAATCAAAATCCTGATGTGTCCACATTGGAAATTAAATCTCGACCACCCATATGAATTAAGATTAAGATGACTATATTAATTTGATTACCATAATAAAACCACACATCCTTACATGATGCAAAACTATTTGACAAGAATATGACACTCATCCTTCCTTATGTGATGTTCATATAATGATTTATGTGATGTTCATAGGATACCGAATGTCATGAGTATTGAAATCCTTATGTAATTTGTTTAATATTTTTTAGGTAAAGAAAATAAGATGTATTATGTGATGAGCCAATGATTCCTTATGAGATATCCAATGATGTATTATGTAATGTATATAATATTCCTATATAATATAGAACAAACTTCCAACCTGACTCTAAATTTTATAATATTACATCTCTTTTATGATAACCCTAAGATTCACTCATCGAATGATATGAATAAGACAAATAAATATCAATCATGCCTAATTTCGAGCACTATAATCCTTTATGATAGAATGGGTTTCACCCTACTATGGCAGAAAGTAATGTAATTAAATGATGTTCCTAATAATGGAATTGGTTATAATATTTATGAGTATATCTTAAATATATGATGCAGTCCAATATAAGGAATAAAACTCATTGGTGAGATATTCTGACCCCCACCATTATGTTCTAATAAATGGTGCCCTTATTATCTCTCAAGGGGATATTTTCCACTAGACTTTTGAAAATGGGAATGCGAGAACCAAATCATGACTATACTTGCTCATTCAACATAGTGGTCTTGGAAGATATGCATCATAAACATGATATATTAATGATTTAAAATTGAACATATATGTCTAGTTTATCATTACGTGATTGGTGAGTCTAAATTTATATATTCATCAAATGAATTTGTAATTTTTAAATCTCGTGATGTGAAATGATTGGTACATGGGAGGTTATCCTTGTAAAATTTTTTACGCATTTAATTGATGTGGTTATAATTCTCAATTATTTTATAAAACTATTCATAGAGATCCTTGAACTTTTTTATGATTTTCTATGCAAATTCCTATGCCACATTCCATCATTACGATAATGTGGTTTATTATTATTGGATTCATGTTCTAATTCATGGACATATGTTATGATTTCACAATGACCCTTTTTTGGGTTACACAATCTCATGTCCTGATATATGATTATTTCATCATGCATCATAATCACTTATGATTTTAGGATATTAAATTATTGATGTTTTAATTTATTACATTTTCAAGTATTCAAATATATTTATGATGTAATGGTAATTAATCTACATATTATTGATAATTTTTCTCCCATATTCAGCTTTTGATATAATCCTTTTATTATGTTTCAATTTACTATGGCACTGAAGAAAAATATTTTTTATAATATTTCTAGAAAATAATTTGGAATATAGGAAATTAAAGGATTCTAATATGTCATGTATCAAAATAAAATTGTTATTTGTAAATTCTATAATGATACTTAATATTTTGATAGTTGGTGTTTGATTAAATTATTAGTTATAAAGATAAATAGTCTTATAAGATATATATTATATGTTATGTTTTCTCATCTTAGTTGGTTTCAAATTTTCATTTATTATATTTTATTATATGGTTAATATGAATATTATGATTGATCAAAAGGTATCCTAGGATGAAATGAAACTATAATGAGTTGAAATAAAAGATTTATGGCTCAAATCAAAGATGATAAATGATATTTCATCTTGGGATTGTGTTTTAATAATCATAAAACTATTTTACTTACTTTTATAGGACATCATTGTTTTCAAAAACCATTTTCGTTCTAAAAGGTTATTAAAACCAACATCTTTAAAATGAAGTCCCAATTGATTCTATTATTAAACATTCACGATTTGTGAAAATATTATGTAATTAGTTTAAATTTCATTCTTTTAGATTTTTAAATTTACCTACTATTATTTATTCTCTATTTAAAAAATTGGATATTAAGGTATCAGTGAAAATACCCGATGGTGTAGTGATTGCACCAGATGTGTACAACTCTTCAAGGACTGTGATTTATCAAATTTTAATAGGATAACACCAAGTATTTATTCCCTAGTAATATTTTTTTTGTGATTTTAGTATGGAGTGCATATATCAACATATAGAACACATAAATTATTTGGATAAAGAAACAAAATTTTATATCCCAAATCAATTAGTGATCATTTGTTGATTAAATGATTGTTAAAAACTCCCAATTGAGACTAATTTCTTAACATGGATTTTCATACCCAATAATGATAGAAATTAGGACTACATGGATGGTTATGAACACTACATCAAGTTAGTTATATTTTTATAAAACATTTCACATTATTTCCTAGTATTCCCTTATATATCATGGTTGAAAATTTATTTGAGAAGGTACATGGTGCTATGATTTTTTGAAAGAGTCCATATATGATGAACCTAATAAATTTTATGAATTGAAGTATAATACGTAAGTTATTTTAGATAGTGGTTATATAGGACCATGTCCATCACTATGGAGGTAAATATCTACTATTTGTTTGATAAAGGATGGCTAAATGTGGCACCCCATTTTTTTATTCCATATATATGTTTAACATATTTTCAAAGATACAATACCAAAATAAAATGAATAAATTTTATATTTTTATATTATTGAATATAAAAATATATGAGAAAAATTAAAATATTATTAAAATGTATTATTATGTATCCTCATAAAAATTACAAGTGTAATACAACCACATGTAAATAAAAACACCACATACATGAAACATAAACATCAAAGTTAGTTATGAAGAACATTATGTTAATTATAATTTTTAAAATATGGGAAAAAGATTATATTATAATTGAAATTTTGATAGATATATAAATGAATATTATAAAAAAAATTAGTGAAACATTTATTGTCATATATAGAAATTTAATATGGCATTATATATATGACCACATGATATATGTTCCTTGGATATGTTGTTAGTTAGTATACATGTATCTAATATAAAGGTTCATTATTATATAATTATCAATAATTAATTTGTTTCACATAAGACATTTGACAGGTAATTAAATTTATATAAATAATTATCAGATAAAATTAAAATATACTAATTCATTTATATAAATTTAAATGTTTTAAACAATTTTTTGTAAATAATGTGTTTGAATTGAAATTTATTTATTATAAATGATTCTTTTAGTAAAATAGATTGACAAAATTAAATTAATTATTTTTAAAATAAGTAAATAACATAAAATAAATAACTAATGATTTATAAAGAGTAATATTTTAATGATTCATGGATAATGAAAAATGTTCATTTAAAAAAACATTATTTTTGTTGTATAATATTTGTTTTTTTAATTTTATAGATAAATATATCATTATGAAAGTATATAATTTATTTAAAATTAACTTTTATATATATAAAAAATTAACATCCATCTAATTCTTATTAAATATTAAGGGAAAACTATAAATTTCACTTTTATGCATAAAATATTTTTTTCAAAAAACAAATTTGTATATTTTTTCCAATATGATTTAAAACAAAGTGAAATTATTTATAGAAATTAAATTTAATAAAATGGAGTGAATTTTGGGAATCATTTGATTCAAATTATGTAATCCATTCAATTTTGTTTTAAAAAATTGTTACTAAGGAAATAATTGGGTAAAAGTAAGGTAAAAAGTGTTAAATTAAAGATGTAAAATACTAAAATATCTATAACATTATCTATAAGTGTGGATTGTTGATCCACAATATATATGTATTCCACTTTGGACAACATTTACATCTATAAAAGTATACCTTACACTTAAGGGATGGGTACTTTTAGAGAAAATGAATCAGACTGACCTATAAAAGAACCCATCCTCTACTCACCTAATACAAAACAAATCCTTTAGTAAACTCTTTTTATATATGAATATATTTACATAATAAATTATTATTCAAATTTTGGTAGATTTAGGATAAAATAAGGAGGACTATATCTTTTATTAGGATTAAACTTGTTTCAAAAAGGAGCAAATTTAACAATGTACATATCGAGATTTATAAAAAAACAATTATCATTTCATATAAAATATTTATAAATCTTATTCACTACTCCAATGATGTCAAAGTAAAATCATTATTATATTATAAAAATTAAATTAATATAATATAACTCTAGTATAGGTTCCCTTTCATTGGATTTTAATAACATTGGACAATGGGATTCCATTGGGCACCACTACATTTGACCCCTTGAACAATACCATAGTGTTTTCACCCTCATAGTAATTTTTTATTGAGTATCTAAATCAACATAACATGTTACTTTTAAGGTTTCTTCAATCACCTATATGAATTTTTCTATACTATATTCACCACTTTTTAAATGAATGAATATTATTATATTAATGATGGTATAATATGATATAAAAGAGTAATATATTTTATAAATTTGGTATTGTAGGGGTGAAAAAAATTAATAACATTTATAAAGTAACTAAATATTATCAATAATGTAACCAAAACATGATCATCATAAATTATATTCTCATAAAACATACCACTACCTTACATTAGATGAATATATGAAAACATTTATTATGGAAAAAATTGTTACATTACCCTGTGTAATTTGGGAATGGTGAAATTTTTATCATTGAGAAAGGATATAGAAATCCAATAAAATATGCACTAATTAATAAAAATTACTAACATTTTGTTATGAAAATCAAAAAGAATACAAATATGTATTTAAAAAATGAATATAATTGAAGAATATAATAGGTACTAGGTATTAATATGGATCTAAAATAAATAATTAAAAACGAAATGCCTACATGTTTTTCCTATCAAATTCATTTCATTAACACATGTTATTAAATAAAAATAAATTTTATTTTAGGAGGATAATATAGTTATCCATGGATAAAATTCATCATATATTTCATAAACGTCATCAGATTTAAAAATCATTCTCATTATTTTTCATTAAATATATTTTGATTCAATTATTACCAAATTATTAAGTGTTTCTTTTATAGTATCACTGTAATGTTAATATCTTTATTGTCTAAATTTGTATTGGGTGAAATTATATGATATATCTTTTGAAATACATATATATTTTATTTAATATAGGTTTTTTTGGGATTATATGTATTCTTGGTGATTCCCCTCCAATTTGATCATAATTCACCAAAAATGATTCTTATAAGTAGAATTTCTATTATCACATATTTTATGTTAAGAATATTTTTATTCTATATTTTTTTCCATATTTGTGTTTATATGACCTTATCTCCTATTTAATGACTATTTATATTCATTTTATATTTACTTTTACAATATTTTACATATTTTTGAACACAATATTTTAACTCCCTTCTTTAATGTTGTCTATATGATTGTGTTATCCCACATTTTCCTTATTTTCCATTACAATGATTCCCCCACCAAGTCTTAGTGTGTTTTCATTGTTTTTTTATTAATGTTAAAATAATTTTTATGAATCCATAAATATATTATTTTTTATTTTGTATATTAAAGGAAACAAGAACATAAAATGTATATCATCTTAGTTTGTAATGAGTATTTTAATGTTTTTATAAATTATTTTTCATCTATGATAATATCATGTAAATTTTAATTTTTTTTATTTGGGATTATTTTATAGAAAACAACCCCTTTTATTCTTTGGATGATTTATATTTTTATATTTGAAATTTTTTATGCAACCATTTACTTTATAAAGGGTAATAAATGGAATATTGTTGATGCTCCTTTCGTCACGGAATCTAAAGTTCGGAAAAGGGAATATCTGAGCTCAAAGTGATTAATCCTTTGAAGAAACATCAAAAATCGACAAAGGGATGGAAAAGGAGAACATTGCCCATCGGTCGCGCAAGTTACCTCTTGGTCGCGCAAGTACACTTGCGCGCCGACTCAACACTTGCGCGACTCCTCATGGTCGTGCAAGGGACTTGCGCGACATATCTGGTAACCGCCCAGTAACCGCCCGGGGTCTTCTTTTGCCTGTAAATAGACCCTGTAGGCCCCCCATTCGAGAGGATCTCTTTCCAGAAACTCGGATCAAAGCTCCCGACGCCCAAGTCTCTTCTCAAAGCTTCCGGAACACTTCTAAGGTAATCTCTTACCAAGAACGGAAGATCTAAAGAGAAGAAGGAAGGCCTAAGTGTTGAAACTTATCAAACACTTGCGCGCCAACTTAATTCCTTCAATATAACTTGCGCGTCCCTTCTCTGGAAGAACTTCAAGAGGATTATAAAGGGTTTAATAAAGAGTTGCTCAAGTATTTTAACTCTGGTTGAAAATCGCGCAAGTATCCCTCATGTCGCGCAAGTATACTTGCGCGACCAACACTTGCGCGCCGACGCAGGACTTGCGCGACCTTCAAGACTTGCGCGCCCCTAGATTTTTGGGTGCCCATCTTGCCCATTTTTACCCCTCTTAAGCCATTTCACCCTTCCTATTCAAGATTCAGTCTTCAAGATATTCTTCAAAAGCCATTTATGGCATGATTTCTTGACTTGACATCCTTATCTGAAAGGAATTCTGTGAAATACCTCTCAACACCCAGTGATTTAAACATCTTTATGTCACCAAAGATTGAGAGTTCATTCATTTCAACCTCATCCTTTAAGATGAGAGAATCCTAACCTGGGTCTCCTTTTCAGGAATAATCCCCAGTTATAAAACCTTTAACTTGGGCATCTTCCTCAGGAGTAAGCCCCAATCAAGTCCTCTAATCTTGAGCATCTTTCTTAAGAATAAGCCTCAATCTCAAATATGGGCATCCTCTTCAGGAGTAAGCCCCAAACCTTAATCCTTAACCTGGGTCTCCTTTTCAGGAATAAGACTCAGTCATAACCTTGGGCATCCTTTTCAGGAGTAATCCCCAAGTCCCCTAACCTAGGCTTCCTTCTCAGGAATAAGTCCTAGTCATAAATATTGGGCATCTTTCTCAAGAATAAGCCCCAATCAAGTCCTTTAATCTTGGGCATCCTCCTCAGGAGTAAGCCCCAAACCTTAATCCCTAACCTGGGTCTCCTTTTCGGGAATAAGACTCAGTCATAACCTTGGGCTTCCTTTTCAGGAGTAAGCCCCAAGTCCCCTAACCTAGGCTTCCTTCTCAGGAATAAATCCTAGTCATAAATCTTGGGCTTCCTTTTCAGGAGTAAGCCCCAAGTCTCTTAAAATTTCTCTTAACCAGTCACAAATTATCTTTGATTTGGGTTTCCTTTTCAGGAATAAAACCCAATCATAAGTCCCCTCCTAACTTGGGCATCCTCCTTAAGAGTAAGCCCCAAGATTAGAGTATTCAAATCTCCATGAAGCACATATAACTTTGTGGACCCTGTTCTTGGATTTTCTCCCTAAAAGTAAATCCTAAACCTTCGTCTATCTGGGCAGTCATCTATACATAAGCCCCAAAACAAAATTCTTATGATTGCATCTTTTACGGCACAATTGTCTAAATTTTACCAATACCTCTTGTTTCTCACACCGAGCATGACTCACGTGAGCTTAGAGTGTAAAAGTAATTATGACATTCATTTTTGAGCCATCAATCATAAAACATCATATCCCATTCCTCGAACTACGTGGGTTCTGATTCCTTTTTTCAAAACAAAGGATACGTAGGTAGCCCATTCATGGGTTCGATCCCAACATTGAAATAATCTCTGTCCTTCTGAATGACGATAAACTTCAAGTGCCCCACTGAGTGGCTTTAAAACCAGCCTGGTCATCAAAATGACCAAGAGACTTTTATATAAATGTTTTGAAGGATACCATTGACCAAGAATCTCTAAACAAATATAGATGATTCTATATTGATGAAGAACCTCTAATACATATAAAAGATTCTCTAAATTTCTTGCATATTTAATCATTGATTGTTAAAACTAAAGGAAAGCTCATTTTATACTTGGTAATGTAATAAGGATTCACGAACTTAACTTAAATCTATAAAGAGAGTCCCGGAGTAGACAATAATTCCCCTCAAAAAGGTGTGATGAGTCCGACCTCCCATCCTCTCGACCAATGCAAATTCCTAAGCCTCATTATCCCACAAGCTAATGAGCGCCTGCCTTTGGAAAGTAGGTCCAAACGGATGTGGAATCATTGGATGTTTCCGGTTCTACGAACAAACCCGTTAGAAACCGATCGGAACGTTTGAATCTCTCGTCCAGGAGGTCATCCCCGGATTCCGCGCGAAACAAAAATGGTGAACCCGACGTGAATCCTTAACCAAGTTAAAGTGATATTCTTCTTATCTGTTAGGCCCTTTGGGCCAACAAGGCAATCATTGACATATGATCATCCAAAAGATGCAGTAGCCGGATTCATCTTGATTATGTCTGTTACATGGAACAGGCACTCTTTTTTCAAGATCTTCTACAAAAAATGGCTTTCCTTAAATTCACCCCTGTGAATACTGCTGCTGGGAACACCTCTACTATGAGGTCTGCTTCCGTGAAAACCAATACTGCTACTCCTGCTGGAACGTCATCCGCTCTGAGGATGACTTCACCAACTCAGCGTCTTCAACGCTGTGTTTCTAATGCACTGGTTAAGGAGTACCGTCGCAACGGTACTATCCCACCTCTGGAGGCCGCTCGTCAAGCCCTCCAAGTTAACAATTCTACCTGGTCGTCCGGACAACGGCGACCAGCAATCAAGAAGCAGACGGTGCTGACTACCGTCTCCAACCGTTTCGGGTCGTTATCCCCGGAACGCAATTTACATTCACTCCCTTATTCCGAGGAAGTGAATGAGCAGGTCCCGCAGGACCTTAATTCAAAAAGACAGGAGTCCTTCTCAAGGGCTCCCATCAACAATCGCCGCCAGACTCGTGCGGTAGTGCGCCCTCAACATGATGAGGGTACCATCTCCAGGCATTCAGCTCAGGTTCCTCGAACCCGAGCAGGCAAGATGAATCACCAGAGACGGAATCCGGTTAACAATAGGCAGGTTGTCATCCCTTCCATCTCCGGAGAAGTCCACCAACCTAACTTGGTGGCAAACAATGAGCAGGCATACACACCTGCCCGTTTTAATCCCGCTGTCCAGCAGACTCGTCTGGCAGCATCAAGCCGATCCCGCCAGGAAATTCCGGCGGAGTACCATAGGCAGGAGCATACACCTGCTTATACATCAGCAGTTAGTCAGCAGGCTCGTCTGACTACATATGGTGGATCTCGTCAACCGCGTTTGGCGAAGTGTAATCAGCATGCACATACACCTGCTAATACTAATCAAGCCTACCAACAGTCTCGCTTGGTAGCGCACGGAGAAGTCAGTCGGAAAGTCCCGACGACAAACAGGAGGCAGACTAAACTCTCTACCTCCACACTTGAGTACTGTCAGGATTCACTGACAGGAAAAGGAGGACATGAGCAGGCACATACACCTACTCCAAGCCCGGAATGGACGTATATCCCTGTTCCGGCGGCTGAAGTCACCAAACATATTTTGTCAATGGTGAAAGAGCAGAAGCAAATTCCTGCTCATATTCTGGATGCTTGCCAGGATATCATAACAGCTTCAGCATCATCTCAGGGACAGACACATAAATCTATCCCTAGCAGTGGAGTGACACATCAACAATTCACTCCGGAACAGACACACACATCTGTTCCAGTCCAAGAGGGTTGTGGGGCCTACTCCCCCATATCATACGGACAACCAAGTCAGGCACATACACCTGATTTGAGCGATGATCGTCAGCCTAACCTGACCATCTTTCCGGATCGGGCACATACACCTGCTCAGAGCAATCACTTTCGTCATCAAGTGATTTCTAAAGCGAGTAAGAAGGCATCTAAGAAAAAGATCCGCCCAGCACAGTCAGGAGATCAAAGGCCAATCTGCAACAAGGCCTTGCTCGATGCTGGAGTTCTTGAAGCCCTCAGACATTTATCTATCAGAATTCAAGATTCTACTCCCTCAGTTCCCAATAACAGGAACATTAATCCCGAAGGTCTTCAACAGACACTTCCTCATGAAGACATGCTTCATGAAAATTCGGTCAATCTTGAAGTTTCTTCTTCAAATGAGAACCACAGGAACCCTCTGTGTGGTCAGAAGACCAAGGAGCAAGAGATCTCATCTTTTGCTGTAACCCATCATGAAGGTCCTCCTCATGGTGATGAACTTCGCTGCGAAAGTCCTCTCCACAGTAGTGATTCACATTGTCTCGAAAATTCTTCAGAAGGCAATGTAGTGACGAGAAAGCCCTCCTATCTCGAGGCACTTGCAAACGTAAAACCAGTCATGTCTAAAGTTTTACTATCGGCAGGTGAAACTCTTTCTCCATCAGAAGATAGCTTGGGGTTTAGGTTATTCTCCGAACCTTCCCTGGGTCATTCATCTTCCAGCATGAATAGTGATTCCTCTACCAATCTTGTTGAATCCGATGAAGCAACAAGGAAACACCAACTCTGGTCCAAACAGGTAGAAGAATCTTCATTTAATGATAAAGAGGAAATGCTGAACATGAGGAAAAAACTGGCAAAAGGTGAAGTACCAGTCATGTTTTGGCCTTTGGTTGATTCACAGTATGACATTCCAAAGATGTTGACGGATGATGGAATCCATGATATTCGTCTTAACATATGGAAAACTCTTTGTCAATTAAAGAAGAAGGTATTATCTTACGATGAATATGAAAATCATCTTAAGATAATAGAAGGGTTACAACGCCAGATTGATTTGGCATCTCTATCAGTCTCTCGGTATCCGAAGGCTGAAAAGCAACAGAGAACCCTTCAACGTTCATGCCTTGGCGCACTAAGAAGATTGCGTCAGTTAATTTCCAATGCTCCATCTAATGTTCATATCAGAGGATGGGGTATTCACGGAGCACTACATTTCACAGTGCTTTCCGGTCAGCATAGCCCGCCGAAAATGGTCTCATGCAATGTTATTGCCCATGGCCGGCCACAGTCAATAGGCTTTGTTCATAATCAAAATCTTTCTCAAGATCAAGCTTCAACTAGTTCCTCTCAAAGTCAAGTATATAGAGAACATGTTTTTGAATTGCTCCTACATCAAGCAGGCGAGAATATTGCACAAGCCTCTCGTCTGGAGCAAACACGTCATCAAATGACAGAAGTTTCGGAAATCATCCAACGGTCTGTTGAACCAGGTGATAAAAGTGGATACAGGTTAATGCATCCAGCTAATTTCCGAACTAAGATTCGCAAGATCAAGAGAGATTTTAATAAGATCTCAGACATAGCATGTCAAGAGACACCCCAGCTTGCCAGACTGGGGACTTCTCTAACCCAACCCTCAGAATCAACGAATGGGATTCGAGGAGTTGAGCAGAAGCAACAGGAACACCCCCAGTCCACCGGACTGGGGACTTTTTCAAATCTTCAATCCCTCCCTCAGAGAAAGTCAGTATTCTCTCGATTAGGGAATAAGCCTCAAGAGGAACGAAGAGCCAAGATGTCAGGAGATTCTCTCCAAGTGACGGTTCTCCAAGAAATTCCTGAGGGATCAAGTCAACGGAATGCCATGCCTTATCATGGACATAAAAGGAGACAATATCACAGAAATGCTGATAGAAAGGATTCCATGAAATATGCATCCATTAATGTCATCACTGCCGTTGCTGCTGATTCACCAGATGAGGCTCAATCAGAGAGATCAGATGAAGAGGTTCCTGCTCAAGAAGTTGCGCACACAGACCTAAATGAAGAAGGTGTGCGCACACGTAATCAAAGGCTTACCCAAAATCTGGGTATTCCTTCAAGTAACCCACTTCCCCCTCTCCGAAAAGGATCCAATAAGGGGAAAGAAAAGAATCAGGTTACTTATCACCCTTCCTCTGAAGGAGGTCAATCGCTCTCATTAGAGCAAAGGTTTGCACAACAGGAGGAAGAAATGAAAGAATTAAGAAGGTTGAATGCAGAACTACTTCAGAGTAGTCTTCTTCTTAAGAATGCTGAAGTCCGACAGCCGAAGGAATTTGTTGTAACTACTGAGATGGATCAGGAATATCCTCCTTTGTCAGTACACCCACAGAGGTCTAATCCTACGGGTCAAACGCAACAACGGTTGGCAGCACTACCATTAGTTGCAGCACCAACCTCCACGGCTGTCCAAGCTCCATTCATTGCACCTACCCAAAACCAAGTTCAACCTGACGTTTCTCAAAAGTTAATAACTACTATTGAGTCATTAACAGCTCGGTTAGAAACTATGGAAGGGAAACGGGCGCAAGTTCAACCTGAAAAGAAAGTTTACCCTGAATGGGTAGATTCAATTTCTCCTCCATCCAGTTTTGGAAACCCTATTTTCCCTACTTTCAATGGATCAGGTGACCCTGAACAACATTTGACGCATTACGTGTCTTGTTGTGATCCTATGATGGGAACTCCAGAGCAACAAGAAGCAGTGAAACTCAGATGCTTCGTGCGAACCTTGAAAGGACCAGCTTCTGTCTGGTATACAAGCTTGAAATCCCGGTCAGTCATCGGATGGGAGGATCTTCGTCAAAAATTCCTTCTTCAGTTCAGCTCAACTTTGCCAAAAACGACAGTTTTCCATCTTACAAACTGCAAGCAAAGGGAGAATGAAAGAGTCTCTGATTTCATTGCTCGTTGAAGGGATTAACGTATTCCTTGAGTTTATCACTCCCTCAGGAGGAATTGTTGCCAATCTGTGTGGCAAATTTGGGTGACGAATTACGCACGCCATTGATCCCTGTGAAATACACAGAAGGGTTTCGAGACCTTACTTCAATCGCTCAACAGATTGAAGATTCCCTTTTACAGGCTAAGGTTAAATCTCGTGTAATTCTATCAGCTCCAGGAAGAAGAATGGGTAAGCAGAAACTGCTACAGTTATGCTTAAACAGGCACCTGTACCTATTTCTACTTCAAAACCTTCATCTTCTCGAAGGGCTCCACCTCCTGAACGCCAACAACAAAGGCTGTTTCGTCCAAATGATCAAAAAGATCAACGACGAAAACAATTTGAGGATATGAAGAGTAAAACATACTCTTTCCGAAGTGAGCAAGTTCCTGGTTACTTCATTTCAGCTCTGGAAAATAATTTGGTTCAATTACCAGTGCCGAAGAGACCAAACAAGGAAGGAGATGAAGACCGTCCCAATTATTGTCCCTTTCATCAAATGTTGGGACATCCCATCCAGGAGTGTTTTGTCTTTAAAGACCTCCTACAAAAAATGGTCGACTTGGGACAAGTCAAATTAAAGGGTTCTTCAGCTCATGTAGCGTGTATTACCGCTACAGATCCAGAGAAAGGAGGCGAGTGGCAGGAAGTCAAAAGCAAAACTGCGAAAAAATATGATGATTGGATGGTCAGAAAGACAATCAATCGGACCCATTCCATTTTGCGAACACAATTGAAGAAGCCAATTGTGTCTCCTACAAAAGCTGCAGTAAAGCCTCCATCAAAAGACAAATCCTCAAAAGGGCAGAGCAATTCAACGAAGAAAGAGGAATCAGAAGAAGATGAGTATGTATCAAAGCCTAAATTGTCTTTGACTTTGGCAGATTTCATGCCTTCTACTTCAAAGCCACGGGCACCGTCCCACCAAACGGCACAGCCTAAACAGGCTAACTTGGCAGAGTCTTTATCAGACGAAGAATTGATCTTTGGTTCTGTTAATATGATTAAATTAACAGATTCATATTCCAGTCTTGATGAGCCTGAATTCCCTGTATCAAATAAAGGAACCCGAGGAAGTTCTAGAGGTTCAGGATATAGGGGAAGACGTGGATCTTTCCAAAGCCACTACTCTAATTCTACCCCTGCTAGCACTGTATATGCAGCAGAAACTCGTGGTAGAGCCCTTCAGCGAGCTCAAAATGAACAAGCAAGTTCTTCTGCCAATGGCCAACTCAGCTTCGGCACAGTTATTTTGGAAGACCGATTAAATGTTCCATCTTCTTTATCTCAGCAAGTAAATGGATCTAATCATTCTAATTTTCCAAAACCAAAGATGTTTCCAACTTCAATACAAGAGGCATCAGCTTCCAAAGCATCTGCTTCCAAAGTACCTGCTAAACCGCATATTCCTATTGGGAAACGCAGGCCTCTAGATCAAAAGTATGATATATTGAAACACTTGGCCCAAGTACCAGCCAAATTATCAATTTTGGATGCTTTGAATCTATCAAAAGATCTTCGGGAAGCACTCATCGAAGCTTTGTCAAGTCCTCAGGAGTTTGAAGCTGAAATTGCTACAGCTGAAATTGCTACAGCTGAAATTTATCACATAGAGAATAATCCTGCAGAATTCCATGCAGTGATATCTTTTACTGATAAATATGAAGATGATGTTGTGCATGGGAACATAAAACCTTTGTACCTATCTGGAAAAGTCAATGGTATAGATGTTCGAAGAGCTTTTATTGACAATGGTTCAGGAGTCAACCTCATGCCCATTCGCACACTTCGTCGATTGGGCCTCACGGAATCTGATTTATCTCCTTCTACCATGATGTTGCAAGGATATGATAAAAATGAACAAGAACCACTGGGAGAAGTTACGCTCAGAACTCAGTTTGGAGATCTTGTTTCCAATTCAGATTTTATGATTGTTGATCAAGACTCAGCTTTCAATATCTTGCTTGGAAGACCCTGGTTACATCAGCATGCAGCTATTCCGTCATCATACCATCAATGTCTCAAATACTGTTTCGATGGTCAAGTTGGAACATTGTATGGTGATAAGGCCCCGTTCAAAACATGTGAGTCTCAATACATTGAGGCGGAATTTTATCACATGAAGGGAAGAGAAAAATCTACAATGAAGGAAATTACCAAAGTTAATGCTCCATATGGTTTGGAAAAAATTCCAATAAATCCATTTTCACATGTGAGTACAGATTATGTGTTACCTATCATTCAAATTGACAAAATAGGCCCAAATCAAAATACTCTTATGGAGAGATCCATAATGTCAATTACGGCAATCGAGCCAGACAACATGGGAGAAATTGGTAACTTACCAAGCAGTGATGAAAGCATAAGTGGTGACGTTTTCATTTCGTCTGCTGAAATCCAACAAGTCTATACTTCGCTAATCAGGCCAGAAGAAGTTATAGCAACACCAGAGGTGAATGTTGATGTCGATTCTCAATCCATCATCTCCTCTTTATTTCCCAAAGAAGACCCTTTTTCATCAATAGGGTCGGAAATGGAAGCTTCTTCTTCAAAATGTGAAAATTTTGACATCTCTTATGATCATGAGAATTTCGTTTTTTCATCTACTTTGCAAGTAGAAACGGAAGATATAACACATGATGAAGAGGAAGAGGAAGATCTTAGAGATGCTCCTCCAGCATTTGAAGAGGGTATCTCTACCACTGTGGATGAACTCAGAGAAGTAAATCTGGGTACAGAGAAAGATCCACGCCCCACTTTAATTAGTGCGGCCATGACCCTTGAAGAACAAGAGATGTATATTTCTTTTCTAAAGAAAAATAAAGATATTTTTGCTTGGAATTATACAGAGATGCCTGGCCTTGATCCTGATGTTGCCACCCATCATTTGGGTTTGCCAAAAGAACATCGAGGATTCAAGCAAGCCGCGAGAAGAACACACCCAACCTATGCTTCCAAAATCGAGGCTGAAGTGGATAAGATTATCAAAGCTAACTTCTTCAGAGAAGTTCAATATCCCAAGTGTTTGGCTAATATTGTCCCAGTAAAGAAAAAGAACGGACAAATTAGGGTTTGCATCGATTTCAGAGATCTTAATCGGTATTGTCCCAAAGATGATTTTCCAGTTCCAATTACAGAACTCTTAATTGATGCGACGGCTGGCTATGAAGTACTTTCTTTCATGGATGGATATTCTGGATATAATCAGATCCGAATGGCCCCAGAAGATGAGGAATATACATCCTTCAGAGCTCCTCAAGGTGTGTTTTGTTACCGGGTGATGCCCTTTGGTTTAAAGAATGCAGGTGCAACATATCAACGCGCCATGCATCGTATCTTCAAACCTTTTCTAGGGAAATTTGTTGAATGCTATGTAGATGATTTGGTGGTTAAATCCAAACAACGTTTTGATCACTTGGCTGATTTGGAAGTCATATTCCACAAGCATCGACAACATAATTTGAAGATGAACCCCTTAAAATGTGCTTTTGGGGTAACCTCAGGAAAATTCCTCGGCTTTGTTGTACGCCATCGTGGTATTGAAGTCGATCCTGAGAAGACCAAATCAATCCTTGGTATGTCACCTCCTCAGAATTTGAAAGAATTAAGAGGACTTCAAGGACACTTAGCCTATATTCGGCGTTTCATCGCCAATTTGGCAGGCAAAAGTTTACCTTTTACCAAATTATTGAAGAAAGGAGTCACTTACCAGTGGACTAAAGAATGTCAAGAAGCATTTGATGTTCTCAAGAAATACCTCTTAAGTCCACCAGTACTCATGCCACCTGTTGAGGGTAGTCCTCTTATCCTCTATGTGACAGCTTTAGAGCGATCATTGGGTGCCTTTCTCGCTCAAAAGAATGATGCTGGGAATGAAAATAGTCTCTACTATCTCAGTAGAACTATGCTTGAAGCAGAAACCCGGTATTCGAGTATTGAAAATTGATGCCTAGCATTAATCTTTGCAGTTCAGAAACTGAGACACTACCTGCAACATCACGAGGTCCAATTGGTATCTCGTAATAATCCACTAAAATTCATCCTTAGTCGTCCAATGCTTACAGGACGTCTGGCAAGGTGGGCGGTTATTCTACAGCAGTTCGACATCCAGTATGTGTCTCAAAAGGCAATTAAGGGCCAAGCTCTGGCTGATTTCCTGGCTGAACACCCTTCAGTGGAAGACACGTATTCAGATATCGAACTCCCTGATGAGGAAGTTTTTTTCTATTCAAGAGAGTCCTCAAACATGGGAAATGTATTTTGATGGTGCTTCTAGAAGTCCAACAGGGAAGAAAATGGAAAATCCTAAATTCAACAAAGTTGGTTTAGGAATTGTGCTCATTTCTCCAGATAAGGCAGTGTTACCTTATTCCTTTTTGTTGTGGGAAGGTGGTACCAATAATGAAGCTGAATACCAAGCTCTCATTGCAGGCTTGGAGTTAGCGCTTCAAGCACAAGTGAATCACTTAAAGGTGAAAGGTGATTCAGACTTGGTAATCAAACAAGTCAATGTGGATTATGCCATCAGAAAAGAAGAATTAATCCCTTTGTATGATTACGTCAGAGAGTTAATGTCTGAATTCCCTTCAGAACCGACATTTTCTTATGTCCCAAGATCACAAAATGCTCAAGCTGATGCACTGGCTAATATAGCCACAGCTTTAGCAGATCCAAATCGGGACGAGACAACCATCGGTATTGCCCACCGTCATGCAATTTCACCTTATGTTCAAGTCAAAACAGAGGAAATTAATGAAATTAGTCCCATTCCTGAACCATATGGTCATACTACAGGATGGATGTCACCTATCAGGGAATACCTTCAAAATGGAACACTTCCACCTGATAGAGCCGAGAGAGAACAAATTCGGCGACGTGTGGTCAATTTTACTCTTTATGATGGTCCAAACCACCTCGAGAAAATTCTCTACAAACGTGGTTTTGATGGAGTTCTATTCAGATGTATTGATGGTGAAGAGACAATGGTTGTCATAAAAGAAGTGCATGCAGGAGTCTGTGGTGCCCACCAGTCTGGACATAGATTGTCCGATCAAATTCGAAGACTTGGATACTTCTGGCCTTCAATGATACAAGATTGTGTTAATTTCACAAAGAAGTGTCATTCATGCCAAGTATATGCCAATTTCATTCATCAACCTCCAGAGTTGCTTCATACGGCTAAATACTCATTGCCATTTTCCACATGGGGAATGGATGTGGTAGGACCTTACCCTTCAGCTACGACCAAGCAGTTTAAGTACATTCTTACTGCTACTGATTTCTTTTCCAAATGGGCAGAGGCAGTACCTCTCAAAGAAGTCAGTTCTAAATGCATTGTTAGCTTCATCAAGTCTAACATCATTACTAGATTTGGTGTCCCTCATACCATATTGACAGACAACGGCACCAACTTCTGTTCTTCTGAGGTAAAGAGATTGTATCAAGAATACAACATTAATTCCAACCATTCATCTCGATATCATGCAGCGGCTAATGGACAGATAGAGGCCTTCAACAAGACTCTTTCAAATATACTGCCAAAGATGGTGGATAAAGATAAGAGGTCATGGCCTGATAAACTCTTTCATGCTTTATGGGCTTATCGGACTACCACTCACAATGCAACGCGGTCTACTCCATATTCATTGGTATATGGAACAGAAGCAGTCTTGCCAATTGAAGTTCAATTGCCCTCACTCAGAATAGCCATTTGTGATCAGTTATCAACAGATGAGCAATCCCAAAAGCGGTTGAATGAATTGGAATAGTTAGATGAGAAAAGATTGTGCACTTTGCACCACTTGGAAATCTATCAGAATCGAATAGCACGAGCTTTTAACAAAAAAGTTCATCTTCGTTCATTCATTCCGGGAGAATTGGTATTGGTTCTCAGTACACCAATGATACCAGGAAAGAAGCCTCCCAAGCTTGAACCAAAATGGGAAGGACCTTATTCAGTACATAAGGTCTACTCCAATGGAGCGTATTCTCTGATTTCAATGGATGGAGAACACATCACGACTCCAACTAATGCCAGATTTCTGAAGAAGTATTTTGTATAAACACAAAATATTGTTCCCAGAACCAAGACTTACAATTGGTTCATACAGAAAAGGTCCGGTAGGACCTTAAACTACACCAAGGTCCGGTATGACCTTAAACTACACCAAGGTCCGGTATGACCTTAAACTACACCATGGTCCAGTATGACCTTAAACTACAACTTCGTCCAACACGACGTTAAACTATGTCACCTTCAATGTCCGAGATGACATTAAACTAAATTTTGTCCCTGCAACATGACATTAAACTGTGCAGCACCAATAGTCCTAACTGCAAGACTTTAAACTGCATAGTCCCTGATTTTGTCCTACATGACAATAAACTGTATAGAAGTTCCTATATTTTGTCCGAGATGACATTAAACTATATTTTGTCCTAGCGACATGACATTAAACTGTGTGGCACTTTCATCGTCCAGCATGACGATAAACTGTAAAAAAATCCCCAGAACTGATATCCTCATATTGGTTCACCTTAGTCCTAGCTACATGACTTTAAACTGTACAGCACCAGTTCGTCCTTGCGATATGACGTTAAACTATACAGCAATGGTCCCGTATGACTTTAAACTGCATCATTCCTGGTCCATGTATACGACCATAAACTATTTGCAAATATGTCCAGCAAGACGTTAAACTATGACGTCCTAACTACATGACGCTAAACTGTATAAAAGTCCCTCACGTCCGGAAAGACGTTAAACTGTATAATCATCAAAAGTCCAGCATGACATTAAAACTGCACAATCCCCCTTTCGTCCAATATGACGTTAAACTGTATTGTCCCCATCGTCCTAACTACATGATGCTAAACTGTACAGAAAGTCCTTGATATGTCCTACATGACATTAAACTGTGCATCGTTAAGGTTGTTATTACCTCTTGTTTCTCACACCGAGTATGACTCACGTGAGCTTAGAGCGAACATCAACCATAACACTCCCTTTGGGCCACTAACCATGTGTAAGCCCCAACAACATTTTTTAGATCATTGTCCAAAAGAACAACATGATCATTAATTCATTCTTTAATTGAACTACACGGACTTTGATCCTTGCCCTCCAGGCTGGGTATGTAGGCAACCTCCCAAAGGTTCAAGCCCAAAAACAATCTCTTCACATTGGTTCACCACAATCTCATATGATGATGATTTGTGAAACCACCCCTGGAATCAATATCTTTACATTGATTCACTTTCGTCCTTGTTATATGACGTTAAACTATACAACACTTTTGTCCGATACGACAATAAACTACAATATTCTTTGATTTCCTCATTTGAGAAGGAACCATTATTAACATTGATTCTTTTTTCAATCATGGTTTTCATTTTTTTCAAAAGACTACGTGCATACATGGTAATGCCTGAACTTTTTATCTTAGGTTAAACCATCATTGCACTAAAGTCCCCTTTTCACCCTTCACATGTACGAACCAAATTTGTACAAAGGGTAGTTTCAAGAACTACGTGGACTTGATTCCCATCCTTATGGGATACGTAGGAACATTCGAGTGTCCCTCGAATCCAGTCCCAAGTCTTTTGGGCCTAACCCCAAATTTCACTTTCAGTCCCTTGGCTGAAAAGTCTTCATGAAAACACACACTGTGTATTCATTATTATGGTCCGAATTCTATGACCCCAAAAACTAAGATCACTCATACTTTCGTCCTGCACGACGTTAAACTGCATTTCAAGAACTACGTATGGCTTGATTCTCATTCTTATGAGATACGTAGTGAAGTCCAAGTTTCAATTCAGGACCCAGCCACAACATGATTATGGTTTTCATTGACCTATGTATCTCTATATACATTGGACAATACCCATATTTATGTGTTATAATCCTAACCTTAAATATTTTCAGATCTTCATAACCCTTTTTCATGACTTATTGTCACAAAAATGTCAAACTTCTGAGAATTCTTTTGCTTGACTATGCAGCACGTGCCCATAGGTGGCCTTGCATAAACAGTCCACATAACAGACTTGTCAGCCAAGAGATGATATTTATTTGACCATGCAGCCAATGCCCATAGGTGGCCCTGCATGTTTTCAACCCCCTAACGGGTTTGTTAAATAATAGTAACTTCATTCTTGGGAAGAATGCCTCTTTTGTCCTTATTTGTCTTAAACGATAGTATGTAGGGATCCGCAAAAATAGCCATCCTTAACGTATTTGTCCCATATCCTTCTTCATGATCTGAAAGTATTCAATTCTATGGTTTATTCTCCTTCCCTACGTTTGGGTCAGACCTTCGTAGGAGTGATATTCATCCAGTTCTTCGATATTCTTGTTCGGAAATATCCTTTCCATATTTAAGTACCTCTTTCCATACAACAAACTCTATGCTTTAGAAAATTTGAATCTCCATAAACTTTCACTGGCTTTTAGCACTAGGAAAGTAAATTTCTGAGAGTTCTTTTGCCTGACTATGCAGCACGTGCCCATAGGTGGCCTTGCATAAACAGTCCACATAATAGACTTGTCAGCCAAAAGATGCTATTTTATTTTGACTATGCAGCCAATGCCCATAGGTGGCCCTGCATATTTCAACCCCCTAACGGGTTTTGTTAAATAATAGTAACTTCATTCTTGGAAACTACATTTTCTAATGCCCTTTTAGCTCTTTTTCATATCATTCCTCAGATTCAAATATTCTTAAGTCATAGTTTACATATTTTCTCTCATACTTGAGTATGGTAATTTGTTTTCAGATAAATTATCAAGGAATTGAATCTATTTTAATCCATTTTTCGGTCAAAGCTATTTCGACCTTAAACATTAGCCTCTTTATGTCCGGCTTGCATGACTTTAAACTGCCCACACAAAAGACAGAGGAACTATGAATAAAAGTCAAGTTCCAGCTCACTAAATATACATTTTTTGTATGATTTAGGTAATATTGAGCAGTTAAAATATTCAAAGTTTGTAGGGTTATTTGTAATAATCCTAGTAAAAATCAAACTATGCTTACTAGGCCCATTGGCTTATGTAAATTTGAAGAAGGTAATGAAAGAATGCAGGTACAAATGATTGGAGACGAAAGTGTTTTTTATTGATACACAAGAGTTAGAAGGACATCCACAGATTGGAGTCTCTTCTCTTTTTTTTAAGAATTACAAGAGGCTTTCAACATAACACTTCATTTGATTTACGGCATCCCGAGCTTCATCAGCAACCACCTGGAATTCATTCATTCAACTGGAAACAAAAAAGAGTTGCAGTGATACCAGCTCTTCTTGGAACAATTGTAAAAGGATGTTCTTGAGTGCGATTTGAGAAAATTTTCTGCTGATCAAACAGTGACTCTGTTTCTGTCCAAGAGACTTGGAAGATGGATACATGGATTTGAGAATGGAGCATTGGAAGTAAAGAGCCATTTGGAGAGAGTACTCTTTTCAGATATTGCTCTAATACCATGTTTGTCTTCTCTCCACCAACCGGTAGTGGAAAACATTTCAGCCCATGGGTTTGCCATTTTCATATCTGCAAGGAAATGGCATGCAAGGAGAATTCGAAAGTTCACACCATTGTTGTTGCTCTTAATGCACAGCATAACCGAAATGAATGAGTAGCAGCGCAGCTGCATTTCAGGTGTATAGTTGTTTGCATTTGGAACATTGACTCCTTGCGAGTGACCATGACCACAGAGAGACAGGTAGATGCTCTGTGGGAAATTAAGATGATATTTCTTCAAGTACTTAGCCAAATCTGGAAGAGTGTTGTCGCATATGTCATAGTAATCAGGGCCAATGATGTTCATAATGTCATCAATCCGCTTGCTAGCCAGTTCATAAGTCGTTCCAATTCCCTTGGGAACCACTGAATCTGCACAAAAGATGAATAAACTAACTCTTAAATGGGTTTATTTTTCATAAATTTTGTGAAGAAATTTGAAAAAATGGCTAAGGCATTAAGGCGCGCAAGTCTACAAAATGGCGCGCAAGTATTCACGTGCCGCGCTAGTTTTCGTCGCGCAAGTATAAACCGCGCAAGTACAAATACCTTTACAGGAGCGCGACATCAAGGAAAAACAGAGCAGACTTGCGCGGCTTAGGTGACCTGCGCGGCGAGAGCTCGAGAAGGTATGAAATCCGGAAATCCGGATACTTGTACGGAGGTGAGGCCGTATATTTATAGGCCAGGAGGCCTACCTGCACGCCATACCAGAGGGTTTAAGGCCTGCGCGACGCAGACTTGCGCGCCTCCCTCTGCGCACTGAAGACTTGCGCGCCTCCCTTTTCCTTTGGAGGGATTCGATTTCCTCAGAGTCAAATCCTCATTTTCTCTCCGGATCCCACTCTGAGGGGGGACTTTTGTTGACGCTCCTTTTGTCACAGAATCTAAAGTTCGGAAAAGGGAATATCTGAGCTCAAAGTGATTAATCCTTTGAAGAAACATCAAAAATCGACAAAGGGATGGAAAAGGAGAACATTGCCCATCGGTCGCGCAAGTTACCTCTTGGTCGCGCAAGTACACTTGCGCGCCGACTCAACACTTGCGCGACTCCTCATGGTCGTGCAAGGGACTTGCGCGACATATCTGGTAACCGCCCAGTAACCGCCCGGGGTCTTCTTTTGCCTATAAATAGACCCTGTGGGCCCCCCATTCGAGAGGATCTCTTTCCAGAAACTCGGATCAAAGCTCCTGACGCCCAAGTCTCTTCTCAAAGCTTCCGGAACACTTCTAAGGTAATCTCTTACCTAGAACGGAAGATCTAAAGAGAAGAAGGAAGGCCCAAGTGTTGAAACTTATCAAACACTTGCGCGCCAACTTAATTCCTTCAATATAACTTGCGCGTCCCTTCTCTGGAAGAACTTCAAGAGGATTATAAAGGGTTTAATAAAGAGTCGCTCAAGTATTTTCACTCTGGTTGAAAATCGCGCAAGTATCCCTCATGTCGCGCAAGTATACTTGCGCGACCAACACTTGCGCGCCGACGCAGGACTTGCGCGACCTTCAAGACTTGCGCGCCCCTAGCTTTTTGGGTGCCCATCTTGCCCATTTTTACCCCTCTTAAGCCATTTCACCCTTCCTATTCAAGATTCAGTCTTCAAGATATTCTTCAAAAGCCATTTATGGCATGATTTCTTGACTTGACATCCTTATCTGAAAGGAATTCTGTGAAATACCTCTCAACACCCAGTGATTTAAACATCTTTATGTCACCAAAGATTGAGAGTTCATTCATTTCAACCTCATCCTTTAAGATGAGAGAATACTAACCTGGGTCTCCTTTTCAGGAATAATCCCCAGTTATAAAACCTTTAACTTGGGCATCTTCCTCAGGAGTAAGCCCCAATCAAGTCCTCTAATCCTGAGCATCTTTCTTAAGAACAAGCCTCAATCTCAAATATGGGCATCCTCTTCAGGAGTAAGCCCCAAACCTTAATCCTTAACCTGGGTCTCCTTTTCAGGAATAAGACTCAGTCATAACCTTGGGATTCCTTTTCAGGAGTAAGCCCCAAGTCCCCTAACCTAGGCTTCCTTCTCAGGAATAAGTCCTAGTCATAAATCTTGGGCATCTTTCTCAAGAATAAGCCCCAATCAAGTCCTTTAATCTTGGGCATCCTCCTCAGGAGTAAGCCCCAAACCTTAATCCCTAACCTGGGTCTCCTTTTCGGGAATAAGACTCAGTCATAACCTTGGGCTTCCTTTTCAGGAGTAGGCCCCAAGTCCCCTAACCTAGGCTTCCTTCTCAGGAATAAATCCTAGTCATAAATCTTGGGATTCCTTTTCAGGCGTAAGCCCCAAGTCTCTTAAAATTTCTCTTAACCAGTCACAAATTATCTTTGATTTGGGTTTCCTTTTCAGGAATAAAACCCAATCATAAGTCCCCTCCTAACTTGGGCATCCTCCTTAAGAGTAAGCCCCAAGATTAGAGTATTCAAATCTCCATGAAGCACATATAACTTTGTGGACCCTGTTCTTGGATTTTCTCGCTAAAAGTAAATCCTAAACCTTCGTCTATCTGGGCAGTCATCTATACAGAAGCCCCAAAACAAAATTCTTATGATTGCATCTTTTACGGCACAATTGTCTAAATTTTACCAATACCTCTTGTTTCTCACACCGAGCATGACTCACGTGAGCTTAGAGTGTAAAAGTAATTATGACATTCATCTTTGAACCATCAATCATAAAACATCATATCCCATTCCTCGAACTACGTGGGTTCTGATTCCTTTTTTCAAAACAAAGGATACGTAGGTAGCCCATTCATGGGTTCGATCCCAACATTGAAATAATCTATGTCCTTCTGAATGACGATAAACTTCAAGTGCCCCACTGAGTGGCTTTAAAACCAGCCTGGTCATCAAAATGACCAAGAGACTTTTATATAAATGTTTTGAAGGATACCATTGACCAAGAATCTCTAAACAAATATAGATGATTCTATATTGATGAAGAACCTCGAATACATATAAATGATTCTCTAAATTTCTTGCATATTTAATCATTGATTGTTAAAACTAAAGGAAAGCTCATTTTATACTTGGTAATGTAATAAGGATTCACGAACTTAACTTAAATCTATAAAGAGAGTCCCGGAGTAGACAATAATTCCCCTCAAAAAGGTGTGATGAGTCCGACCTCCCATCCTCTCGACCAATGCAAATTCCTAAGCCTCATTAGCCCACAAGCTAATGAGCTCCTGCCTTTGGAAAGTAGGTCCAAACGGATGTGGAATCATTGGATGTTTCCGGTTCTACGAACAAACCCGTTAGAAACCGATCGGAACGTTTGAATCTCCCGTCCAGGAGGTCATCCCCGGATTCCGCGCGAAACAAATATATCATTTATAAATGGGATCATGTTCATCAGGCACATATATATATGGGTTTTTTATGATATTTGTGAGTGTAAAATTATATTTTCCATAAATGGATTAGGTAATGATTTATATCTCATTTAATATTATGTTTTGGGTCATGGGTGGTTAGCTTAGTGCATTATGTTATAGAATATATGGGGTAATCCTAGTCTGGTATGATATAAATGTATTGATGGTAATCCTCAATATATGTTATGTTTTTTCTTGTTTTTTCATATTACTATGTTATATATCCAAGGATCATGATTATTTTGTTATGAATACATAATTTTATGTTATTACATAGATTTATAATTTATAAAAAATTGTTACTTATTTGGGTATTATTTTATGATTACGTTATCAAGAATACCAATTAATTTTATACATACTCTTTTACAAACATATTTATGAGTAATAATGTTTACTATATTGATATATCTTATTTATTAACACATTGTGAGCATATAACCACATCATTTTCTAATGATTACATTCCACGGGTATTGAAGATGAGTATTAAGTTAAATATGTCAAAACAGATAACATTTTTTCATAATTTAGTGGGTTATGGTAATAAATTATTTTTAAATAATAAGTTCATATACCTTATCTCCATAGACACAAAACCTATAGGTGTGGGGATTATGTTTTATAAAAATATAGAATATATATATATATATATTCATAATCATATATCATAAATGTGGGATTCAATTGGGTGGTCCGAGTTGATATCAAAGATAAGATTAATTAATTTTGGGTATTATGTTATAAAGAATAATATGATAAAACATTAAATAACTGAGGTTGAACATGGAGTGTTAAAAGTTCTATCAAAAGTGTAATAGGATGATCCAGTAGTTCCATCAGTCAAACATGATATGTCATTTATTGAAATGAATGATTCATATGTTATAAAATGTTAAGATATAATTTCATTACCATATTATTGTTTACTATATATATTATTGTTTAATACCCAGAAAAACAATTTTGGTTTTATTAAATGGATTGAACAAAGAGTAAACGAGTAAAAAAATTATCATGATTAATAGTGTAATGATTTTAACAATGAAAATCCAAATGGGATGGTAGATGGATTACAAAATATCATTTTAATTCTCATCCAACAGTCTTATTGCTTTTAAAAATTATAGGGTTCATGTAAAACTATTTAACATTCCATGTATGTAAAAACTTATTAATCATCATTTCATATGATAGTTCTGAGTTTCATTATTGGGTGTTCTAATCTACTAAATTCTGATAAATGAATCATTAAAATTGAAAATATATTTTATATAATTCAATTATTAGTGTAAAAAAAGGTAGTTTTAGTTTTTTATCATTTGGATAGTGAGGTAGGTTAGTGGAGTCTTCTCATCGAGAACACAAGCGAAATGAAAGAAATTGAATCAAGAGAATGAGTGCAGTTTGGGAAGATATTTAACTAAAATTTTTTTCCATTAGAACATAATATTAAAAGGGAGAAAAAAAATTCTAGGCTTTGAAACAAAGGGATGATTAATACTTGGTACATATGAAGAACAATTTATAAGACTTTCAAGGTATACCTCCAGTTTTATCATTGAACTCAAAAACACATTTGATTGTTTTAGTAGTGGTTTAAATCAATGTCTACAAAAATCACTTGATGTCAAGTTATTTTTTTTCTAGGAAGAAATTATTTTATGTTTCATAACAGATTTAATGAAATTATGAGACAATTTTACTCATGGTTTTGTGGAAAAAATGGGAATTCAATTTTTTTGGAAAAAAATTTCAACAAAAGATTCAATATCCAACATCATGAAAATATGGGAAGATGCATAGAAAGAACTATCACTTTGGAATAATGAAATACTTAATATCTATAGAATATTTCCAGAAACACATGAATGCTAATGAGATATTATGAGGACTACAATAAATTTCATAAATTAATGTAGAACCAATTTCACATCTAACTATTTAATGTTTCGAATGCAACTACTTTTGGAACAATATAGTTAAATAAAAAATCCAATGGGTTAATGAGGAAAACCTATGTTAGTAAAATACATGGAAATGAGATTAAAGGAAATATTATGAGATAACTACCATTAATTTTGATCATGAAACAATGGATTATATTTTAGACTTTTATTCCACTCTAAAATTTGAAATTTATTATATGATAATATATTGAAACACTACTTCTTATCTGGAATGTTTTATAAACAAACTACATCTCTAACATAATTATTGGATATTTAAATTTCATTGAAATGATATTTTTGTATAATTATTTCATCCAATGTCTAAAAATATAAATCAATTTTGGCTTGTGGGAATTTTCTTCCAACAAATCATTTTATTTACCATTTAGTCAAATTTAATTAGATTTAGAGAAAGAATGTAATCTCAATATATTGGCCCTATATCAGTTATTATGTCATGGAAATCAAATTTCATACCCAAAATCATCCCATGAAGTTCCATAAATGATTTATAGAGTTGGAAAATAATATGAAAATTACTACCATTATATCGTCCATAATAGCCACACACAAGAGGTACATATCCCAAATTGTTAAGGGAAAAATCAATATTTCTCATACTATAATTTTTGAAAATATGTCAATGTATTTCGGAAATATGTTTATCTTTTAATATTACTTAAAATTGGATAGAGGAAGAAATCATTGAATATTTATATAATAAACCCTATTGAATTATAAGAAATAAAGAATATAGTTGACGGTATATTTAATTTGGGATTTATATTACAATGTGAATCATCATAAGCCACAGTAGTCCTATTTGTTAAGAATATTGATGTGGGAATGATTCATTTATTTAATTATTAGGAAAATAACAAGATCATAATCAAGAATAAGAATCTTTCGACCCATATTGGGGTCTTTTTTAATCAACAAAAATGGGACAAATAATTCTCATAAATTCAACATAGAATCATATATCATCGATTTTGAGTAAACAAATAGGTTATACATATGGAAGCCATATATAGAGGACATGAAAACTATGAATTAACAGTTATTCCATTATGACATAAAATTTCCCCAACTATATTCATTGATTTTATGAATAGTATAATTAAATATGAACTTGATCAATTTTTTGTTGTCTTTATAGATTATATTATCTTATTTTCTAGGAGAAAGAGAGATTATGAAGGGTGTTTGTGGATTTTTTTAAAAGCCTTGATAAAAGATAAATAGTATTTTAAAATTATAAATTGTTTATTTTGGATATAAAAGTATCATTATTTATTAATGTAAACCCAAATGAGGGTATATTTATGGATCATTCAGAGATAGGGATCATTGAACAATGTCACAGACCAACCATTTTTAAATGATTTTTTATTGGTTTGGATTATCTAAATCTAATTGAAACATCATGACGAATTTAACATTATTGTAAAATTAACTGAACATGTTAAATTACAAGGGAGTCATGACGATATGGATATAAGAATGTGAATGTTGTTTCGGGGATCTTCATATGAGTTTTTTCCCATCAAATATACTCATACTATCATTTTATGGAAAAGTGTTTGTGATACCCAATGGAATATAATTGAATAATAGTATGGGGTGTCTCATTATAAAATGATACATTGGTGGTATATGAATCAAATTATTTAATCTTATATAAGAAAAATTTCCTAAAACACGATTTAGAGATAAAATTGGTTATATTTTAATTATAGATTAATATGAATTCTCTCCATGGAGAATAGTGTGATAAATATATAACAATAACGATATGTTAAAGTATATATTCACAAAGAATGAGTAAAAAAGTCACCAAAAGAGATGGTTATAGTTCATCAAGTAATGTGAAATCCCAATACATTACCACCCTAATAAGGAAAACAAGGTGGGTGATTTTATGATTGGGAAGTATGATGGCGATCAAAGGATACCCAACACACATTGATATGAAAAGGATAGACTTATCAATTTATGTTCTTATTCAAGTGTGGTGAAAAAGATACAATTTATTTTACTAATAATGAATAGTTGGTGACCAAATTCATCTCACATGTGTATATTTCATAGTTAAATAAATTATTATATTAAATTAACCTAAATATATATTTTTTATTTTAAATTCCATAAAGAAATGAAATGATAGGATATTGTTATGGAATAAAAAACAAAAGTTATATATAAAATGAAATAGAATGAAATACAAAAGACGGAAAGTTATCTAAGAATAATGACATATAGTTATCCATCATCACCTTAAATTTAGTTAAATATTTACTTAATAAATTCATTCCATCGTATGTGTGAACATCCTCTTATACCATAACTATGTCTATGAGAGGCAATCGAGAATTACCCTGTACATTACACATCCATATCCGCGATCAAATATGAAGATTGATGAAGAAACAGGCTTTCCTTATATAGAATATTGTTACAATAATATGAATATTAAACGAATATTCCTGTTGGACTAAATCAAATAAAATATCATAAATTGAACTTGAATGTGCAAGGATTGGGTTTAATACTTGATTACCCCTTGAAGGATTATATGGCTTAACCACTCATGATCATGAGTGAAGGGGTTAATGGTTGATAATGAGAGATATATGGATATATAATTTATTGGGAAAAAAATTTCAAACTATTTTATTCCAATTGAAGAATAAATTAAATAAATAAAACAACGTTATAAAACTAATCCATGTAGTAGATGGTTAATTTCACATTGTGGTGGTAAACCCCCCCCCCCTCAATTTCAGGTGCCTCTTCTTATTGATAACAAATATGTATCTACTAAAAAAGTTAAAATAATTATACCCTTTGTCATAGTCAAACATCAGAGTTACTCAATTTTTTGAAATATTTTGGATCCAATTGATTATCGTGATAATTAAATCTCCATGAAATCTACTATTTTTAATTTAGGTTGTATTTTTCCTTATTTACGTTCACATATCATCCCATAATGTTTTATAGGTTATTTTAAATGTATTCAAAATCGATAATTCTGATTAGATGCACTAATTTTGATGTGGAGGCCCATGATTTTGGTTTTATGTGCCTGCAACTCGTCATTCACAACCAAAAACTACTACCAAGATATAATGTTTTTCTTATGTAGTCAGAAATCTCCTATGTGGATTACCTCACACATTTGTTTTTCATTAATGAATCCTTATAAGTGGACAACAATTGAGATGAAATTAAGCCATTTGTGTGGTATCACGAATTTTTCTAAATGATTGATTCATGTATATGAATAACTTTATACCAAAATTATCCTACATAGATGTTATTTATATTATCTCATATTCTATTACATATTAAATTTTTATATGTGGATGGATAGGTAGTAAAATTCCCTTACGTGATTTTATAATATTTTAATAGTTTTTTTATTCAAACATAATTAATTATTCAGAATAAATTCAAAAAATGAATTAGATTCACAGAAACATATAGAAGTACATATATTATTTATTGTCTTGTTTACAAATATAAAATTAAAAATTAAAAATTAGGTTTTTAATCCATTATGAAAATTAACACAAAATTTATCCCATACTTTATATATGTGTTAATAATAATTAAAATGTTCAATTAGAAAGTTCAAAATCATTAAATTCTAAATGAAACATATAATATTATTAACTATTTCAATTCCACAGCACATAACCCTTACTCTATGGGAAATAATTGTTCACATTGTTAAACAAGATATTTCAAAACATAAATGACATCACATTTAAATTCAGAAAACAAAATAATGATCACAACACATAAATAGATATTAATTGTATATTTCCCTTCATGTGTAGAGAATTTCATTCAATATAATGTTAATTCTCATGTGAATTTTTTTATTACTGCCCTAGATTTATATCTCCCCCCACTCAAGGAATTTTTATTAGAGTTTTTCTCATTCTAAAAAAAACATGCATGATTTACCTATGCTTGTTTCCCTCCTAGAATCTCCACATCATAGTTTCATAAAAAAATATGTAATCATCCGAACATTACCATAGTTATTTTGAGACTTGTGGGAAGTAAGGATTTGAATGTAATAACTATTTGGGAAGAATGTGGAGGCTTGGTGCTAAAGGGAGTTTAAATGCATGACACAATTTGAACTCATAAATGGATTCCCACTCACTCACGGTTTTCAAATAAATTACCTCAAAACTCGTCATTATATTATTAGGAAATCCAAATAATGAAATTTTATTTATAAATGAATTAATATCTTCTATCTTTTAATTGTAGTTATGGTTCTGTTGATTTTTTATATTTCAATTTCACATTAGAAACAAATTATTTATACATATAGAAGAAAAATTATGTTCATTGTGTTGTGGTGAACTCTATACCCATCTTTGAATAACAAATTTTTTTGTCCCAAAATATATCCTGCATCCTTATTATCAAACTATAGAAGAAGTTAATGTACATCAAATCAAAAAATAGAATAATAATAATTTCAATGTAATAAATTATCCCCCCATTATTGAGTTCGACCATAATCATGAAACAAATAAATAAATAATGTAGTAATGATTTTTTTCTTTAAATTTGGATTTGTAAATTGTTTTTCTAGGAATCTGATGTATTATTAAAATAGTTAGATGAATGGTCTTGAAAAAAATTGAGTTTAATGTGAAATGGGATTTCCAAATGGTTCCTTAATAATAATTAACACATTTTATTAAAACATACTACATTGAATAAGATGAAAATAATTATCATTATTTTGTATTATATATATATATTAATATATATATATATTCTTATGTAAAATAGAAATAGAAATAATATGTAATAATGGACCAAACCTCTTCGGTGTGAGAAATTTTTCAATTGTGGACAACAAAAGTGCTCATTGAGTTTAAAATATCATCAAAATTACGTAAATAATCAGGTGAAAAATAAAGGGAAAATATAATTTTAATAATAATTTAAAATTTTTTGAAACAAAAATCATGTTTGGTTGACAAAAATATCCAAAAATATCCAAATTTTACATATTTTTTTAATGATTCTCAAAACGATCATAAACTAAAAACACACAAAAATAATATAAAATAAATGAATTAATTTCAAAAAAATAATTCCTATATAATAATTATTTAAATACCTATACCATAAATATATAATACTATCCCATTAATGTTCAATCATGACAATGAAATATTTGTATTGACTGAAATAAAATAAATGATAAAGAAATCATAACATTATTAATCTAAAGAACGAGTTTTGTTAATCTCATAAGTAATGTTATTTTAAAACATAAATTTAAAATATGTTACCTTAAGAAAAATAAATGAATTATAAAAAAGAATGTGATTGATTATAAAATGGAAAATAAAGAAGTAAATTATTATATTAACCCCAATGTGATCCCTTGGTTTTAACTACCCCTAGACATGCAGTTCTGGTAATTATCCACTATCTGAAATATGGTGGATTCTATTTCAAATAAACCACCAACACCGCTTCCTTCCATCATACATTACTTCAAAATATATGTTGAATTACCATATATAGATTATAAAGTCTAACCCCATAGCTTTTAGTAATGACATACAAGTTAAAGGGTATTATTAAAAAAATTTCCCCCTCATTTGTGGATTCCATTTCTACAACCTCATCCCTCACTTCTATTTATTTGTCACACCTTTATTAATAAATAAACATATCAATAGATAAATAAGATAATAATCCAATTTTAACTATATTAATTTATGAATAATCAATATCAAAATCTACACATTAATAGTACAAAACTTATGGCATAGTTCTATTATGAAAATCCATTTAGAAGTAATCACATACTCTCTCTAGTATATATTCAATTAGATTTAAGATCAATATTTTCTATTAATCATGTTCTTATTTTTCATCATTTTCATCCTCAATGGAAATACGAATATTTTTTTAAAAAAATAGAAACAAGGGGATTAAATTATTGGTTATATTTAAGTAAAATTAGATGAAAATGAGACTACAAAAATAATTAATCCCTAAGTTGGTTTCCTAATTCTTTTATTATTTATTAGAAATTTCATCTTGTAGTAGAGTTATAGTGGATGATGGTAGGTAGTTAGAGTTCATCACTATCTCTTTATATTATAACACATTGGTAGTTTCTTATTAAAAAACTGAAGGATGATAGAGAGGTATTTATTTTTCTTTTTCAAGGATGAGAAATCATTTTGGAGGATAATACTAATATATTCATCTCGCAATCCATCAAAGTATTGTTTATCACCCATATAAATGCCCTCATACAATACTTCAACATGAATACTCTTAATCCATGGTATCGTTAGGGTGGATGAGAATAATATTCATGTATATTTCATTTGGTCTATGTAGTTCCAACAACTAGAAATATTATTGGGGATACATAATCCCCCATTAGTTATGGTTCAAGTTTCAATTAGGGTTTATTCAAAAAAACCTCATGATATTCAAAAAAATATTTACCTAACAATCAAATGTTTCATTTTTTTATTTTAAATCTATGTCCTACTAATAAGAATTAGTTTTTATTGTGAACTTATTCATTTTTATTTTCCCTTAGAGTGGTCAGTCGGTAAATAATAATATTAATTTTAATACATCATGTTAATTTTTTTAAATTATTATTTATTAAAATAGGGTAAATTATTTAAAAATGGTGAATAAAAATATAAAGTTAAAAAACAAATAATCTCCTTGAAAAAAATTCAATGTTATCAAATTACTATCATAGGGCAGTACAAAATATATAATTTATCATCTTATAAACAATATAGTGGATGAACAAGGTCCACTAACATTAAGATATTTCACTATTCATTCACTTATAATTTAAAATTCACATTATAATAATCTTCTAAAATTTTCAATTTACAATGGAAATTAAAATTTTGCGATTTTTCATTGGAATACAAATTTTAAGACAAAACATTAAATGAAAAAGAACACGATAAGAGACAAATGAGATTATCACAGAAAAATCACCCAAAGTTATCCTTTACCTCTATTAAAAAATTTTATTCATATTTATATATTTACTTCACTCCATAATATTTGGTATAATTGTATTATACCCAGGCTATGGATATACTACACATTCAATCAATCATTGTGTACATTTCACACATACCTCCTCGATCAAGGGAGATAATTGGAGATGTAATATCAATTTCCTATGTGGGAATATGATTACAAATGGTTCCTTTTCAAATAAATTCATACTCAATATATGTATAATAAAATATTGATTATTAATCATTAAGGTCAAAGGATTTGGTGTAAATATGTATTACCCTTATGGGTGATTTATTTTGACAATCCCTCATGATCACGTTGTTTAGATTTCATAATATAAAATTATATGTATAAAGAATAAAGAATAGAATAAAATAATTAAAATATGTGTTCTAAATTAATGATTAATGAAAAAAATAAACCAACGTAACATAACAGATCTCTGTAAGAGAAGACTAATTTTATAATGTTGTGGTCGACCCCCTCAATCCTTCGTTCCTCATATTATTTATAAGCATCAATATTGTTTTTCCAATATAGTAATCATTATTCCCTTAGGATTATGAAAACATATATGATCCTTTTTCATCTTAAATAATTCAGATAAAATTAGTTACACATACATAAATTACATAGGTAATCCATAATTTTAAATTTGGATACATGTTTTTTTATTTCTGCCTATAGATATTTCCAAATGTTTGATGGGTAATTTTTAATTTATTCCACAGGGATGAATCAAATTTAATGCATGAATACTGATGATGAAGCCTAACTATTTAGTATGAGTTATATATAACTATTTATTTCTGAATAAAGGATTATATATGGATGTCATTCTCACTTATTTATCGTGAAATCCCATATGTGGATCACATAATGAAATTAGTTTTGAATATGTGAATCCTCATACATGGTTGAAAATGTATGGAAAATTTATAAATTTTACAATCTTTGAAATTACCATACATGAGTTATTCTCATATATAATTAACTTTGTATCCAAATTCGAATACTTGGATAAAATTGTCTTCATGTTAATACCAATATAGTGTAAATTCACATACTTCAATTTCAATGTATCTGATTTATCATACAAGGATTTTTATAATTATAATATTTTTTCATTTCATCTTCAATCCTCTGGAATTATTCAAAATAAAATATTGAAAAATAAAATATTTATCAAAAAATACAATATTAAAATATTATTTATTATAATAATTCCAAAAATAAAATAAATAATTAGAAACCAAGGTTTAAATACACATTCACCATTTAGATTATATTTCTTAAATAATATAAATATGCTATAATTACTAATAAAAGGAAGAATTTTTAGGATTGAAATCATTGAAATTACAAGTGAAATATATGAAACTATTTACTATGTCTGAGATCATAATGGGGATGAGTCCCTTATTTCATAAGATAATAATCCAACATAGATCTGCGTGATGATTAAGGTGCTTCATAAGGTTTATTTTATGCTTTATAAGAAGGTATATAATTTTATAGAGCCTAACCATGAAAATGATATAATTATATGATTTTGAAAATACATATGCGTTCCATATATTCTATAATTAAATGATATTATGGATGATGTACATAGCTCATTATTTTTTTTTCTCTGAATATAGAAAATGTTTAGAAATTCCAATGATAACGTTTTTAGGAAAAAATGAATATGGTTATTATAGATAATTATTCATTATTCATGGTTTTCCAATATATTAATGATGAATTAATGAATTATTTAGTACTAATGTAATCATTTCCCATAATTCTATTGACATTGGATAACATGTCCATGGATTTTATTATATGAATTTTTTGGACATAAAATTCCATAATTCCCTTTTTATTTTTTTGGTATATTTATAATGTAGATTAATTTCTTTTCTACTCAAAAAAAAATTATCTCTTGATACAATTTTCATCTTCTGTATAAAGGAATTATTATGTTTAAATAATTTAAACCACTAATTTATATATAATCTGAATATGTGGATTAAATTAATGTTATGTTGAATTATTCTATAATAATTTAATAAAGATGTAAACATTAACATTTCTAATAACCCATAAAATAATGATCACATTAAAATGATAATTTATACTATTGAAGACATACTAAGATCATAATCAAATTTTTTAAAAGGTGGTTGGGATCAATATATTCTTCTACATAGTTAGCATACAATTATTGTTTCTAATCAATGATTAAAATTATAATATATGATGGTATATATAGTAATAGATTAATAACTCTATGTTATTTGGATGATGATAGAGAGAGGAGGCTCTTAGGGCCTTATTTTCCTCAAAAATTTTCATAGAATATTAATACCATTCATTGATATATCACAATAACACAAAACCAATAGAAGTGTTATGCTGAAAATCGTAAGTGAGATTGGTAGTCTGATAATAGTGACAAGGTATTCCTCTAAATGTCATCATTATGGGGGATCTTGAGAATTATGAATAAGTGAATTTTCATCCCTAGATACATTAGCCACATTGAAATAACCAATAATATAGGGATAAATGATTATTTTTAGGAAATTCTACAAAACCACTAAAAAAGTGAACAAAGGGTTTCACATATAAAATTTTGGGAAGTATGTACCCAATACACCCCAAATATTGAACTCAAAAGATGTACAACTAGAACATGATATCTCTTATGAGAAAAAATCGATATATTTTTTTTTAATAGTGATAGACTAAAGCTACACATGAAAAATCAGCTAGTTATGATTCCATTTAGTAACTATAAATTTGATAAATAATATTAAGAACCATATTATATAGTAAGGTGAAATTACATCACTTGTTTTCAACTGAATAATGAAAATTTGTCATTGAAATTTTTTTTAAGGGTGAAAAAATGTGACACCTCACATTCTAATTCAATGAATTGAATATATTATCAATCATGAAAAATGAAATTATGATAAATAAATTATATATTTATATTGAAAATTGATTAGAATATAGAAAAACAATAATAAATCATGAGAATGTAATATGAATCATCAATAAAAATATTTGGTGTCTATTTATTATGACCACTCATCAGTGTCCCAACCATTAGTGTCAGATGACCTTAGGCTCACCTCCCGGTACTCTATAGGATATTGTGAGAGGGACTGTTTTTATTGTTTTACAATGTGACGACTATACCATTATATATGATTGAATATCTCTTTAAAATTTAAAAAATAAATCTATAGAAATTACCGAAGTATTCAGAAAATAGTGACATATGAATAATATACATGAATATTAAATCCATTTAGATTAATATTAAAACAAATACAAAAATAAATTCTTAATGGCTATAATAGTTTGTGAATTTGGAAGCTGGGAATTATAATCTTCAAACATGGTGAAAGATCATTAATCTCTTCATTAAAGATATTCCCATTTTAGTAATCATACATAAAACCATTCTTCATAACTATGGGTAAAGAAATATAAAATAGGGGTGATATTTGATGCTTAGTAACGGTAATCAAGTGAGATATGTAAGAATAACTAGAGAATAAGGGTATGGAAATTTTTTTATAACATCATAAAATCATACCTTCTATTGCAAATACCATAATCATGAATCATGCAATAAATATATGAAGTTTATGTGAAATTAATCATAAGGTAATCAAGATAATAATCCATGAATGAATAACATAGGAATAAAGTAGGGAATTGTGGCTTACACATAATCATAGATAATTCAATATCATCAATACCTACCTTCCACATAATAACATGTTAAGCATAGGATAATCATATATTTACCTTTTTCAGGCTTTGTATGCCCTCTCGTATACCCTCGTATACGGTCTACATATATACCATTCACTTTTGGTTAAATATTATTATTTTATAAAAAAAATAAAGTATAATTTGATTTGTTAATTTATACTGTAGTGTTTATTTTAATTCCCCTATCTTAAATATTTCTTCGATTTATTTAATACCAATTTATTTTAAAATTGTTTTGTTCATGTAAGGTTCAATAGAAATTTTAAATATCGAAGCCAAATTTTTAACAATTATTTTTCTAGGATTTTAATATTGGTATGTCTTATATTTTAAAAATGTTACACTTAACTCATGATGGATGAAAATAAGATGTTATATTCAAAAAACAATTCAACCAAACATTTTGTATAATTAACATACCTTTTCTATCTTAAAATAGATTTCCCGTTACCTAGAAACATATATTATATATCATCGGGAATCGTAGCTCAATAGGCATTACCATATACGATATATATATATATATGTATTGATCATGATACCAGTTGGAATAGTATATCTTTTTCTAAATACATATCTTTTCATCAATAAAAATAACGTCATACGTATTCCTCGTGTTGAAAAATATCAAATATCATTTGAAAAATAATGTCTATACCTTCTACCATACATTAAATATACATAATATCATTAGGAAACTATGGGGTGCACTATCTACACACTTAAAAAATACAATGTCACTAAAACAATAATTGGAATAACCAGTCCCCAATTTGAAACATAAATCGTATCTTTTGGAAACTCTGGGTAATACCCATCCCTAACCAGGAAACATAATCACATCGTCGATAATATTGATGGTCTACCCAATCCCCATATAGAAAAATATCATATCATATAATTATGAAAAATGTGGGGTGTACCTTCACTATATATAGAATCCTATCATATCACATATACCCATAGAATACCTTATCCTTAGAATCGTCAATCATATACTTTGAACTACCGTAAAAACATCCACCTCATTCTAAGAATCATGACACATCCCCACACAGGTTTTCCACTCACACAAACAGTTAAAAATACCCCTTGGATGGCTACTCATGTCCTTAGAACATTATTTTCACTTTGAATAGACTATGAAATAACTATTCTATTTTCTATATACTATTTTATTTGGCTCAAAAAACATGTGGGACACCCACCGAAGACCTATATGACACATCATACTTCAGATTCACTAGTTAGTCTCGTCATATCCATTATCAATCCCAAGGAAGAATACATCAATTTATACAGATTAACATCCTCAACACAACAATGACAACATATTGATATGTTTTTAATTCTATACAAAATTGTACCACCGTAACATTAGTGAGATAGTATGAAGACTATCTCACTCATGATGTAGCTTTAGGTTGGTATTATGGAACCAAACCCCTCAATAATACTTCATTATTTATGCCACCTAAGTACTCATAAGACAGTGTGGGAGAAACACCAACCCTAGTATCTAGTAAATTAGGAAAAGGGATATTGGGTATCTTAGGGTTCTTATACAACTAATCATTATGCCAAACATTCTCATTTCATCGCCCTCTCATACTCAATGGGAACTATGTCCACTAACCATGGTCCAGTTGGTTCATTCATTTATTACACACCCTCCTATGGTGTGTAAATCCCATAACACACAATTATGATCAAGACCTAAACCATTAGTTGTTATGGAATGGAAATATAGTTCATATGTTAATCGTGTTCTTTAATACATTCATTCTAACCATAAGAATGCTTTTTAAGGAAAAATTTATTTTTTTAAAATTCACTCACCTAGAGTTTAAATAGTGTAGATAACATGAAAAATAACAATAAAATAAAATTTATGTATACTATTAGGGTCCAGATAACTCATAAATATTTCTCCCAAATAAATGTCAAATACACTCATCTAAAATCATCCATGTATCATCCAGGATCTTATCAACTCATGAGCATCTATCTCATGTCAGAATACCCAAAATAAACTCGTATAATAGTGTTTAATTAATTACACTATCTAATTGAATATGTAATAAATTTTAAAATACTCACTAACAGATTTTCAATCTTGGAAACCTCAATACATGATATCAAATACACTCCTAACATCGACCCACTCATATTCCACATAAGGGAATCAATTTATTTATCCAAATTGATGGATTATATGATACAATTTTTATAAATCCCCTAGATGAATTTATATGGTGACGTAACTCTAATAAAATATTTATAAATGTCAAATAATCATCCTCATGGTATTTCCTCTTTTAAATTCATGAAAATATCAATCATTCGTATCTTATTACATCGTGAACCTATTGTATTGATGCCAAACCCAAATCCAAAAATAAAAATAAAACTATAAATACATTATGAAATATAATTGTAAGAAAAAACAAGTAACAATATGTAACGACCCAAAGTTTCATTAATGGAAATTCCCTCTTGATCCAGTTAAATGTCTCTATACAAAAAAAATGTTTTTATAAGATGTCAACTTCTTTGGTTTTATGATAAGAGTTGTGACCGTTACTTTTATAGTCGTTTAACAGTGATCACATGATTAGTATAAATATAAGGCTTTAATGAACCCAATTTTTACTCAGACAAGGGAAGAAATGGCCTCATCCAGTAGAATTACCGCATACGAATCCCATTTGTCGGAGCTCAGAAAGGAGGTGGCGTATTTGGGATTCGCCCTTGACCAAGCCCAAGATGAGCTTCAATATGTCAAGCTCGAACGTGACTGTCTATGGGAAAAGTGGATGTTGATTGAGATTACCACTCGAGCGATGTTATCTGAGCTTCCCCAAGAGTCTATCACCATCGCACACCTTACCATTAGGTCTTCGGTGGCTCTTTTAAGGGGTCATGTTACAAATAAGTAGTACTATGTTCATGTATATTATTTTTTTGTATATAATAATGAATATAATTTTTAGTCATTTTTGATACATTGTAAATAGTTTTTAAAGTAAAAATGGTGTTTTTAGTTATTATTTAATTAAGAATTCAATTTTATTAAACTAAGCGATTTTTGAATTATATAATATTTTAATAAAATATTATTATTAATATTGAATTAATTTTTATTAAATATAAATGATCATATATATTTAGGATTGGAATTAATATTTTTATTAAGGTTTGAAATCCATTTCTGTCAAACCCCATGAATTTTCGATAAATGTTGGTTTTTATTTTAAAAGTGTAAATTAATAAATTTAGAAATTTTTATAGATAAAATAAATTTCATTTCTGGAATCAGGATGTCGAAATTATCCAATGGTAATTTTTTCATAACTTTCTGAGATAGTCAATTTTTTGGGTAAAAATTAAATACCGTTTAAATATATAATGTGTTTTATGACATCATAATGACCAAATGGTGATGTAATAAAACACCATAATCCTAATTTTAGGCAAATATATGTTTTATCATTAAAATAATGTGATTTTAGGTTTTTTTGACTTACCTTTCAGAGCATTAATGAACCCCTCAAGACATATTCAACACTTTGCCTTTTTAAATTAATTTCCATGGGAGTGTGACTGACCTCCACATAAGCAACCATAATATTTTAATATGTTCGGACCTTGGCCTTGTAAAATATTGTTTTCCTCTTTCCTTTTCTAGAAACCATGGGCAAAGACCATGGGTTGGATTGTGGTTTGTAATAGTTTAATATAAGGGGTCCCAAACATAAATAATAACGAATTCTCTCACCTTTACTATATAAACCCAACCAAGATCCAATTTACTCTTCACTAAAATCCTTTGGAGTTCATCCAACCTCTACCCTACTTTCACTAGAATCCTCCCAAGGTGCCCCAAGCTCCCAAGAATCCTCTCACAAGCCTCTCTCTAGCCTTTCGAATCACACTTCCAAGAAAGGGTTTTTTTCATCCTTTCTCATTTTTGTCAATTTTCATTAAGTTTTATTGCCATTTTATTTTCAACAATGAATATTGGGGTCTAGGTTAGAAAATCCCCCATACTACCCTCTTATTGTTTGAATTATGGGATACCCCTTTCTCTCTCATTAAATACCTCCCATGTACAACCGTTACTATGCCAAAATTCCGAAAAGAACTTCTCTCTCGTCTTTTACATTCAAGAAATACTTTTGTATCATGAATATAAATTCCATTTCAATTGTTGGGACATGTTTCTATATGACCTCCTTACTGTCCATTACATGTAAATATGATGAGGAACCCATTTCTATCTCATCAACCATTTTTTATGAATTCTTATGTCACGCCGTTACGCTGCCAAAATCGCACTGATTTTCTAAGCCAATGTCATTGTGTAGTGGATACCATGACAATTTTTCCATCAAGGGTATTCACCTTTATGTACATTTACTTATTTATTGTAAAGCTTCATGTATGAATTCCACATTCCTTTATCGTAGAATAAGTGATTATGTTTTATGAATCAATGTTTTATGATCCATGTGGCACACTTATGCATGAAATGAAATGTTTAAGAAGGGTGCGCCCTTATAGCGCTCGAATGCATTGGGTAAAGTATAGTATCATGACACATCATGTGCAATGAGTGTTGAATCATGCTAATTAAAGTGCAACGAGGGTTTACTCGTGCTTCATGTGCAATGAGGTTTTACTCATGCTCCAGGTGCATTGAGCCTTGGCTCATGCTAATTCAATGTTAAGTGTGGTTTCCACATTTAAAATGTTATGATTATCATGCTTTATCAAGTCTTTATGTTCGTGTTTCTTTTATTCTCTATTGATATGCCTATTGTCTAACATGTATTTTACTCCCCATGTTATTCCAAGTGTACTCCCTTACTGAGATTTATAGCTCACCCTTTTCTTATGCATGTCCTCAGGTTATCGCATGCAATGCTTGGTACTAGGGAATGTAGTGGTCATGTAAAGGATGTTTTCAATAAATATGTTGTATTTCAAGTTTTAAGTTTTATGTAATGATTATAAGCCCCAAAGACACTAAAACTGTCGATCTTCTTTGTTGTATCAAGTGATGTTTTATGTATTAAATCATGTTTAAGTTGTAATAAAAGTAGGGTTGTCATAGTTGGTATCAAAGGATAGGTTTAGTTATTTTTGGGATTAGGAAAACCCTAGTAAATCCTTAGATACAAGACTAAGTATAATAAAAACATCCCTAAGATTTGGTAAATACTAAGTAAGTGGTTTATCAAACAAATACTTCCCTGTATGGATACGAGCAGGAAGAGGCGGCTCTAGCACAGATGTATCCAAGGGGTAAAACCTGAAAACACCACTTTGAGCTAGAATCGAATGGGAACTAGTCCATGACAACGGGCCTTGCTGCACTCTTGGTTACGAAACTCCCATGAAATATGTTTTTATAAATTCACAATGTAACACCCCAAGATTTCATAGTGTGTTATTTCTTCAAAATAATTCAATAACTTGCACTACACACAACACCGAGTTCAATTGCACCATGACTTACCAAAAAAAAGCCATTAAAAGAGGTCATGAATAGCATTAACTACATTTTTAACTTTATATAATCCTTATAATTTTAGAATCCATATTATGAGTTTCTTAGTCATAATGCAAGAACAGATTCATTTTCAGTATTGCAATTTTATCAACTTCTGATAGTGAAACCTTTTTAAATACAATATTTTAAACTTTTTGACTAAATGGAGACATCAAAAAATTTAAAATGAAACATCCCAAGCTTCCACGGTACGCTTTCCTTTGAATAAAACAGTAGCGTGTGTTGTACGCAACTTCGAGTTCTAACACACCGTAACCAATCAAACTAGCTGTTATGAATAGTAATACCTACTTTTTGAAGTTATATATATTTTATATTTTAAAATGGACTTCATTTTTGGATTCGGAATATCAAATTTATCCTAAGGTGAAATTTTGGTACTTTTCTGATAACTTTCATATTTTGATGAATAGTGAAAATTACTAAATTTTAATTAAAAACAACTTTTTTAATCAAAATAATTAATAGTGATAAATTATGAATTTGAGTGGTTTTAAAGTATATTTAGAATATATTTTTACTATTTAATATAATTTTCGTCATTGGACATAATTTTACAATTAAACCGAACATAAACAAGTGTCAATCTTTTGATAGTTATTATCTCTTAAAAACACGCTTTTTGTTTTGACAACGGGAATTAATTTTAAATTAATTTCTGCCACTTCTGTGTTTTGAATTTAGGAAAATGGATTCCATATTTGGAATCAGGATGTTCAAATTGTGTAAATAGGTAACTTTTATTTTTAGACATTTTGAATAATTACTGCGGTAAATATTTTATTTACCATGGTTAAGGGTAAATCCGGTAAATAAGTGTTAAAAAATAATATTATAATAATACTAAATTACCCTAAAACGTGTCTTAACACTATTGGTTGATACATGGTCGACCATGGGCATCTTTGGGTCTATTTTGGGACCCCATGGATCCACTTGTAAGTGATAATGACACTTTATTTTAATTAAGTCAAAATGAATACAAAAATGACACAAGCATATATCATTTAGAACAAAAATTTTTACATAGGGTTATACATGTTGGATTTTCGATTATAAATATTCATCAGAAAGATAAAACGATTTCCTACATAATGATATTTTATTTATAATTTTTAGAAATTAAATAAGTTATTTTATTTATGACACAATGATGATGGAGTAATTAATATAATAGTGAAAAATTAAAATAATTGATATTATAAATACCCAAATAAATATAATATGAAACTTTTAATGAATTAAACTAATTTTCTAGGCTAATATGATATATTAGGATTGATTTAATGGACTTTGTTTGAAGTAATCAATCTGTTATGAGTTTCACAAAAATCAACTATTGAATAGTGTCAAAATTGACATAAAAGAGTTCTTAAAACAAATATTATATTATTAATTGATATTAAATTCCTAAAAATCTAAGGTTCGGCCAAGAGACTTATATTATGATAGGTTAATCATTAATGGACCACTTGGGGGTCTCTTGGATGTATATTGTAAGTTTATTAACCATAATATATAAAATACAAAGAGACATTGTAAAAGTGAAACTAATTAACTTAGAGTTAATACTTAAAGATAAGGTTAATATAAGTACCCAAACCTGTCTAAATTCTATTGGATGAGTTGTTTTCGACCTATACCCACCTCATCCTTTGAATAATCAACTTTGGAGCCTTTAGAAACCGAATATGAATTTATTATAAATTAATATTTCTAGCTTTTCCAAAGGTGCCCCTCACCCCTCTTATAAAAGGGCACTCCTCCTTCTCATTTATTCACACCTTCAAAGCCTTTTGGATCGGCCAAACTCTGCCCAAATACTCTCCCAACATCCCTCAATACAACCTAGAGGCCTTAGTTTGATCAGAAAGCCAACCTAAGGAGCCCTTTTGATCAAATCAAAAGGAAGAACCCGAAGAAGAGGTAATGATTTCACCACCCTTTTCTAAGTTCATTTCTTCTTCCACTTCTTCTTCCTTTGTTCTTACCATTCTGAAATAATAACTCCAGTATCTCACATATACTGTGATGTTATTATAAATATGGTACAATCATATTCAGTATTCTATCCACCCTTTGAATAACATGTCACCATACGTGCGTACGTACGGCTCACCGTCTCCACGTCGTGGTGTAATTGTTATTCAATATAATATTATTTGGATGGGTATAATAATGATGTGTAACTCATGTAAATAATAAATATAACATGTTAATGATTCTGTATATATGATATACCATCCATTTATATATTATTTTAATATCAAAAGAATGATATTGTCGCTCGTGCGTACGTACGGACTACCGTCTCCACGAACGCGATAAGATTCATTCTCCATCGTATCCATTCAAGTATAATTATCATTTGATGATTTAAAAATGATGTTTAAGGACTTTATATCATTCTGGATATGAATAAGATACAACAACCATGGCTTATGTAACAAAACATATAAAAGAAAATGAGTAAGTTAACTCCCGAAACGACGATAATTCTAAGATATTATTAACAAATCAATGTTAAAAGATCATATATGATATCATATTAATATATATGATTCTTGTATAATTTAATAACAACTATTTCACCATTATACAGGAGGTTAACCTACCCCAACCAAGGAAAAGTACAAGGTAAGGGTTATTTCACAATCTCTTCATTATTCGAGGTTGTTTATATGTAATAATCTACTGGGATCTCTTTATCATCCACATCCATGTTTCTTAAAAATGTATTTCAAAACATTTTTACTATTTACAAGAATATGGGTTAAAGTCATTTATACCTTTTTTTGACTTTTTATAAGAGGTTTATAAAGTAATCTTTCCGTCATTTTCAAAACAAGGTCCTTTTTAACCTTTTCGACAGAATTGAGGTAAGAATGTTTTTTTTAACTTATACGGCGGGTGCGGTTATTTTACGCCATTATAAAATCTTCAAAGCTTTCCTTACAAGCTTATAAGAATATTTTCAAAGAAAATGTTTTATTTTATATGGATCTTAAATGATTTCAAAATAAAAGGAGATATTTCTTTAAAAAGAATTTTGATTTCATCTATGTCAACATCCTTTGATGGATTTTAAGATTATTTGAAGTTGATTTATTATGATACAAAACTTCTATATTGTATTGAAGGTTTTGTGATATGTTTGACTGTGGATGTGCTATTTTTATACCATTCATAGTTTATTGTGAAAGTATTGACATTTCGTATGCTAGTTTTAATACGAATGTTTATGTTATGTTTAAACCTTTTCATATGGGAATGCATTGGACTTAATAAGTGACGGGTGAAGCCCGCTATAGCTCCTCGATGCATCGGTAGGTCTCATGAGACAAACTAGTGTCTTGGCACAAGGCCTTGACAAAATCTTATTTGTAGTCTTGGCACGAGGCCTTGGCTATGTGGTTATGATAGTCTGGCGTTATGCATTCCAACATTATGAAAGTGGTTATTGATTTTTGCATGTGATTATTCGATTAGTAGAATATCCATGTGAATAAGTAAATGGTATTATTTCATTTTATTTATGCCATACTATGTTAAATGTTCAAGTTTAAAAGGCTTTTGTTTTAGTTATACATTTCCTTAAATGTTTATTTTTATTTATGAAAGTTTCCTCTATATTGTTATCCTTACTGGGCATTTGAGCTCACCCCTTTTCAATGTTTTATTTTTCCCAGGATTATGAAGAAGTAATTTATGAATGACCTGCAGGGATAGTATGAGGGGATATGAAGACAAGATGTTTTTTTTATGATGTAATGTAAAAATTTATGGATGTATCTAGTTATTCCAAGGCTACTAAACTAATCGGTCTTTCGAGACTTGATCTTTCTCATGATCATGCCAATGTTATGTAATAATGCACCGACTCTAGGTAATTAGGGTCGGGGCGTTACAGTTGGTATCAGAGGAAGTTTAGTACAAACCTTGGAAACTAGATTTAGATAAACTCTGATTAGAGCACGTAGACCTAAGATGAACTTTGAGGATTAGTATAGAAGAACTTCCTAGAATTTTGGTATTGTAGAGATTTTGTGAGTTTTCCAAGCAATACATCCCTGTCTGGATACGAGCAGGTAGAGGCGGCTCTGGAACAGATGTACCTAGGGGTAAAACCCGAAAACACCGCCTTGAGCTAGACTCGAACGGGAACTGGTGCACGACAACGGGCCTTGCTGCACTCTTGGTTACGACACTCCCGGGGGATATGCTTAGGATAACTCTCATTGTCTTTACAAATCATTATGAAGGGTTTATGAGTATATACGTCCTCAAAGAAAACATTTTTATGATTATGGATTATATCCATAAACTATTTAATTTATGTTATGTGTTTTACAAGTTTGGGATTAGGTATTGTTATTCATAAACTGATCTAGTGTATGCCATTGTTTAGAAATGGCGCCCAGTAGAAGGAATGAGAACTCCAGAAATGCACATGATCCAAAGAGAAGGAAGGATCATATCTTTCATGGTCTTAAGCAAGAATTTATAAGAGAAATAGTCTCCCATGTATTATCATCATATGAAGAAATAATATCATGTGTTGATAAGATAAGTGAAGAGTTTACTGAGTCCTATGGCTTTGAAGGGAAGCAAGAGAAGAAAAGGATGGAAGAGAGAAAGATGGATAAAGGGAAGAGGGAAAAGAAGAATTTTCCCATATGTGGTAACTGTGGAAAGAAACACCCTGGAACTTGCCTGAAAGGAATGAGAGTTTGTTATAATTGTGGAGGAAAAGGGCACAAAGTACATGACTGCAAGGGTAAGAAAATGGTTTCAAATGTACAATGCTTCATTTGCAAGGAGTTTAAACACTATGCGAACCTATGTCCCAGTCATCAGACTATGCCGGAAATGATGCTATTGGATAATAATCAAGTTATGATACTGCCACAGATGAAGAGGAATGATTAGAGTTCTTATGTTGATTATGTCAATTGAGTGTTGTATCAACAATGTACTTGTTATAATATTTATGGAGTATATAAGGATTGTACTGCAGTACTATTTCATTAAGGACTTGAGATTTTGTGGAACAAAGAAAAGTGACTCAATAGCAGGATAAATTTTTGGAAAATATATGGTTGAGAGAATGATAAATCATAATATAGTTCTGATACTGAGGTAGTGATTTTGGAATAATATGTGATTGTTTTGGATAAATTATATTGGATATTCTTGACTACCCTGGAACTGATTAATGATTTGTATATTCCATCATTGTTGGGGTTTAAAACATTTTTGGATTAATGAAGTATATCCAGCTTTCTATATGGAATAAGGGAGCATGAATGTAATCAATAAGGAATATGGTAATTCAGGATGTTTCGGTGTATTAAAAGAATACATGCTGAAGGTATTCATATGCTATTACGGGGTAAAAAGGTTCTACATTATGTTTACCTTACTTATAAATGTTGGACTGTGAGTTTGGATAGAAGTATTTTGGATAGTTCTAGTTTGGATTATTTTGGATTGCCATAAAAGGACAACCCGGAGGTCGGGCGGCAACCCGTCGGGTCTGGCAAGGCTGCGAGACTTGAACCCGCAACCGAAGGGCGACAAGGGTGTATCACCTACCACTGGCCTACGAGATGTCCTGGATTAAATAATGTAGTTTTTATTAAAATATCTTTTAGTTGAATTATAAATTCATTTATTTTGGAACCCTGTACGAATAGTATAAATAAAAAAAAATTACATTCTATTATCTTTTAGAGTGAAAGATGAGTTTGTGGTAGAAACTTATTAATGGATGAAACTCTAATTATAATGTAAGTATATCTCCTTATGATCATAGCCAATCTCATAAATAAATTCCTCAATATTAAGAAAAGCAACTTAGAACAAAAATGTTTTCCTAGATGGTACCTTAAATCATCACTAATTTATGGCTTTGGGATTGTTAGCCTTTTCATAGCCATGTTCTCCAGCACTCTCCATCAGATAATTGATGGTTAGATTTTTCTTCCATATCCATATTTTCCTACATAGAACCCTAGTATGTGTTATATTCGGTAATCTTCATACTTTCGACTCTTTATTTTAAATAGAGGCCTCGTTAATTCATTTTTTGATGTGGGATTTCAACTAAGATATTTTGAAACGTCAAAAATGTGTTATCCCAATACCCTATATTTTGTTGAACCGATGGTACTTCAAATCATCATAGATTGATGAATTTAAGGAACTCAATTATACACTTGTTTGTGATTGATGACCTCAATCACTACCTATAAATATTTACGTTTTTCCTCCGATTATATGTCTCTAATTGCCACCAATGTTCTCCTAATCAAGATCATAATTTGGTGGTGACCCTTTCATTTCTCTTTTCCTCATATTAAGACTAAATTTTAGTAACCCAATTTCCGATGTGGGGTTTCCCACAAATATATTATCTATTTTCAACCTTTTATTTTCAAAGAAATAATTTCAAATTGCGAGGACGCAATTTATTGAAGGAGGGGAGAATGTAACACCCCAAGATTTCATAGTGTGTTATTTCTTCAAAATAATTCAATAACTTGCACTACACACAACACCGAGTTCAATTGCACCATGACTTACCAAAAAAAAGCCATTAAAAGAGGTCATGAATAGCATTAACTACATTTTTAACTTTATATAATCCTTATAATTTTAGAATCCATATTATGAGTTTCTTAGTCATAATGCAAGAACAGATTCATTTTCAGTATTGCACTTTTATCAACTTCTGATAGTGAAACCTTTTTAAATACAATATTTTAAACTTTTTGACTAAATGGAGACATCAAAAAATTTAAAATGAAACATCCCAAGCTTCCACGGTACGCTTTCCTTTGAATAAAACAGTAGCGTGTGTTGTACGCAACTTCGAGTTCTAACACACCGTAACCAATCAAACTAGCTGTTATGAATAGTAATACCTACTTTTTGAAGTTATATATATTTTATATTTTAAAATGGACTTCATTTTTGGATTCGGAATATCAAATTTATCCTAAGGTGAAATTTTGGTACTTTTCTGATAACTTTCATATTTTGATGAATAGTGAAAATTACTAAATTTTAATTAAAAACAACTTTTTTAATCAAAATAATTAATAGTGATAAATTATGAATTTGAGTGGTTTTAAAGTATATTTAGAATATATTTTTACTATTTAATATAATTTTCGTCATTGGACATAATTTTACAATTAAACCGAACATAAACAAGTGTCAATCTTTTGATAGTTATTATCTCTTAAAAACACGCTTTTTGTTTTGACAACGGGAATTAATTTTAAATTAATTTCTGCCACTTCTGTGTTTTGAATTTAGGAAAATGGATTCCATATTTGGAATCAGGATGTTCAAATTGTGTAAATAGGTAACTTTTATTTTTAGACATTTTGAATAATTACTGCGGTAAATATTTTATTTACCATGGTTAAGGGTAAATCCGGTAAATAAGGGTTAAAAAATAATATTATAATAATACTAAATTACCCTAAAACGTGTCTTAACACTATTGGTTGATACATGGTCGACCATGGGCATCTTTGGGTCTATTTTGGGACCCCATGGATCCACTTGTAAGTGATAATGACACTTTATTTTAATTAAGTCAAAATGAATACAAAAATGACACAAGCATATATCTTTTAGAACAACAATTTTTACATAGGGTTATACATGTTGGATTTTCGATTATAAATATTCATCAGAAAGATAAACAGATTTCCTACATAATGATATTTTATTTATAATTTTTAGACATTAAATAAGTTATTTTATTTATGACACAATGATGATGCAGTAATTAATATAATAGTGAAAAATTAAAATAATTGATATTATAAATACCCAAATAAATATAATATGAAACTTTTAATGAATTAAAATAATTTTCTAGGCTAATATGATATATTAGGATTGATTTAATGGACTTTGTTCGAAGTAATCAATCTGTTATGAGTTTCACAAAAATCAACTATTGAATAGTGTCAAAATTGACATAAAAGAGTTCTTAAAACAAATATTATATTATTAATTGATATTAAATTCCTAAAAATCTAAGGTTCGGCCAATAGACTTATATTATTATAGGTTAATCATTAATGGACCACTTGGGGGTCTCTTGGATGTATATAGTAAGTTTATTAACCATAATATATAAAATACAAAGAGACATTGTAAAAGTGAAACTAATTAACTTAGAGTTAATACTTAAAGATAAGGTTAATATAAGTACCCAAACCTGTCTAAATTCTATTGGATGAGTTGTTTTCGACCTATCCCCACCTCAGCCTTTGAATAGTCAACTTTGGAGCCTTTAGAAACCGAATATGAATTTATTATAAATTAATATTTCTAGCTTTTCCAAAGGTGCCCCTCACCCCTCTTATAAAAGGGCACTCCTCCTTCTCATTTCTTCACACCTTCAAAGCCTTTTGGTTCGGCCAAACTCTGCCCAAATACTCTCCCAACATCCCTCAATACAACATAGAGGCCTTAGTTTGATCAGAAAGCCAACCTAAGGAGCCCTTTTGATCAAATCAAAAGGAAGAACCCGAAGAAGAGGTAATGATTTCACCACCCTTTTCTAAGTTCATTTCTTCTTCCACTTCTTCTTCCTTTGTTCTTACCATTCTGAAATAATAACTCCAGTATCTCACATATACTGTGATGTTATTATAAATATGGTACAATCATATTCAGTATTCTATCCACCCTTTGAATAACATGTCACCATACGTGCGTACGTACGGCTCACCGTCTCCACGTCTTGGTGTAATTGTTATTCAATATAATATTATTTGGATGGGTATAATAATGATGTGTAACTCATGTAAATAATAAATATAACATGTTAATGATTCTGTATATATGATATACCATCCATTTATATATTATTTTAATATCAAAAGAATGATATTGTCGCTCGTGCGTACGTACGGACTACCGTCTCCACGAACGCGATGAGATTCATTCTCCATCGTATCCATTCAAGTATAATTATCATTTGATGATTTAAAAATGATGTTTAAGGTCTGTATATCATTCTGGATATGAATAAGATACAACAACCATGGCTTATGTAACAAAACATATAAAAGAAAATGAGTAAGTTAACTCCCGAAACGACGATAATTCTAAGATATTATTAACAAATCAATGTTAAAAGATCATATATGATATCATATTAATATATATGATTCTTGTATAATTTAATAACAACTATTTCACCATTATACAGGAGGTTAACCTACCCCAACCAAGGAAAAGTACAAGGTAAGGGTTATTTACAATCTCTTCATTATCCGAGGTTGTTTATATGTAATAATCTACTGGGATCTCTTTATCATCCACATCCATGTTTCTTAAAAATGTATTTCAAAACATTTTTACTATTTACAAGAATATGGGTTAAAGTCATTTATACCTTTTTTTGACTTTTTATAAGAGGTTTATAAAGGAATCTTTCCGTCATTTTCAAAACAAGGTCCTTTTTAACCTTTTCGACAGAATTGAGGTAAGAATGTTTTTTTAACTTATACGGCGGGTGCGGTTATTTTACGCCATTATAAAATCTTCAAAGCTTTCCTTACAAGCTTATAAGAATATTTTCAAAGAAAATGTTTTATTTTATATGGATCTTAAATGATTTCAAAATAAAAGGAGATATTTCTTTAAAAAGAATTTTGATTTTATCTATGTCAACATCCTTTGATGGATTTTAAGATTATTTGAAGTTGATTTATTATGATACAAAACTTCTATATTGTATTGAAGGTTTTGTGATATGTTTGACTGTGGATGTGCTATTTTTATACCATTCATAGTTTTTTGTGAAAGTATTGACATTTCGTATGCTAGTTTTAATACGAATGTTTATGTTATGTTTAAACCTTTTCATATGGGAATGCATTGGACTTAATAAGTGACGGGTGAAGCCCGCTATAGCTCCTCGATGCATCGGTAGGTCTCATGAGACAAACTAGTGTCTTGGAACAAGGCCTTGACAAAATCTTATTTGTAGTCTTGGCACGAGGCCTTGGTTATGTGGTTATGATAGTCTGGCATTATGCATTCCAACATTATGAAAGTGGTTATTGATTTTTGCATGTGATTATTCGATTAGTAGAATATCCATGTGAATAAGTAAATGGTATTATTTCATTTTATTTATGCCATACTATGTTAAATGTTCAAGTTTAAAAGGCTTTTGTTTTAGTTATACATTGCCTTAAATGTTTATTTTTATTTATGAAAGTTTCCTCTATATTGTTATCCTTACTGGGCATTTGAGCTCACCCCTTTTCAATGTTTTATTTTTCCCAGGATTATGAAGAAGTAATTTATGAATGACCTGCAGGGATAGTATGAGGGGATATGAAGACAAGATGTTTTTTTTATGATGTAATGTAAAAATTTATGGATGTATCTAGTTATTCCAAGGCTACTAAACTAATCGGTCTTTCGAGACTTGATCTTTCTCATGATCATGCCAATGTTATGTAATAATGCACCGACTCTAGGTAATTAGGGTCGGGGCGTTACAGTTGGTATCAGAGGAAGTTTAGTACAAACCTTGGAAACTAGATTTAGATAAACTCTGATTAGAGCACGTAGACCTAAGATGAACTTTGAGGATTAGTATAGAAGAACTTCCTAGAATTTTGGTATTGTAGAGATTTTGTGAGTTTTCCGAGCAATACATCCCTGTCTGGATACGAGCAGGTAGAGGCGGCTCTGGCACAGATGTACCTAGGGGTAAAACCCGAAAACACCGCTTTGAGCTAGACTCGAACGGGAACTGGTGCACGACAACGGGCCTTGCTGCACTCTTGGTTACGACACTCCCGGGGGATATGCTTAGGATAACTCTCATTGTCTTTACAAATCATTATGAAGGGTTTATGAGTATATACGTCCTCAAAGAAAACATTTTTATGATTATGGATTATATCCATAAACTATTTAATTTATGTTATGTGTTTTACAAGTTTGGGATTAGGTATTGTTATTCATAAACTGATCTAGTGTATGCCATTGTTTAGAAATGGCGCCCAGTAGAAGGAATGAGAACTCCAGAAATGCACATGATCCAAAGAGAAGGAAGGATCATATCTTTCATGGTCTTAAGCAAGAATTTATAATAGAAATAGTCTCCCATGTATTATCATCATATGAAGAAATAATATCATGTGTTGATAAGATAAGTAAAGAGTTTACTGAGTCCTATGGCTTTGAAGGGAAGCAAGAGAAGAAAAGGATGGAAGAGAGAAAGATGGATAAAGGGAAGAGGGAAAAGAAGAATTTTCCCATATGTGGTAACTGTGGAAAGAAACACCCTGGAACTTGCCTGAAAGGAATGGGAGTTTGTTATAATTGTGGAGGAAAAGGGCACAAAGTACATGACTGCAAGGGTAAGAAAATGGTTTCAAATGTACAATGCTTCATTTGCAAGGAGTTTGGACACTATGCGAACCTATGTCCCAGTCATCAGACTATGCCGGAAATGATGCTATTGGATAATAATCAAGTTATGATACTGCCACAGATGAAGAGGAATGATTAGAGTTCTTATGTTGATTATGTCAATTGAGTGTTGTATCAACAATGTACTTGTTATAATATTTATGGAGTATATAAGGATTGTACTGCAGTACTATTTCATTAAGGACTTGAGATTTTGTGGAACAAAGAAAAGTGACTCAATAGCAGGATAAATTTTTGGAAAATATATGGTTGAGAGAATGATAAATCATAATATAGTTCTGATACTGAGGTAGTGATTTTGGAATAATATGTGATTGTTTTGGATAAATTATATTGGATATTCTTGACTACCCTGGAACTGATTAATGATTTGTATATTCCATCATTGTTGGGGTTTAAAACATTTTTGGATTAATGAAGTATATCCAGCTTTCTATATGGAATAAGGGAGCATGAATGTAATCAATAAGGAATATGGTAATTCAGGATGTTTCGGTGTATTAAAAGAATACATGCTGAAGGTATTCATATGCTATTACGGGGTAAAAAGGTTCTACATTATGTTTACCTTACTTATAAATGTTGGACTGTGAGTTTGGATAGAAGTATTTTGGATAGTTCTAGTTTGGATTATTTTGGATTGCCATAAAAGGACAACCCGGAGGTCGGGCGGCAACCCGTCGGGTCCGGCAAGGCTGCGAGACTTGAACCCGCAACCGAAGGGCGACAAGGGTGTATCACCTACCACTGGCCTACGAGATGTCCTGGATTAAATAATGTAGTTTTTATTAAAATATCTTTTAGTTGAATTATAAATTCATTTATTTTGGAACCCTGTACGAATAGTATAAAAAAAAATTACATTCTATTATCTTTTAGAGTGAAAGATGAGTTTGTGGTAGAAACTTATTAATGGATGAAACTCTAATTATAATGTAAGTATATCTCCTTATGATCTTAGCCAATCTCATAAATAAATTCCTCAATATTAAGAAAAGCAACTTAGAAAAAAAATGTTTTCCTAGATGGTACCTTAAATCATCACTAATTTATGGCTTTGGGATTGTTAGCCTTTTCATAGCCATGTTCACCAGCACTCTCCATCAGATAATTGATGGTTAGATTTTTCTTCCATATCCATATTTTCCTACATAGAACCCTAGTATGTGTTATATTCGGTAATCTTCATACTTTCGACTCTTTATTTTAAATAGAGGCCTCGTTAATTCATTTTTTGATGTGGGATTTCAACTAAGATATTTTGAAACGTCAAAAATGTGTTATCCCAATACCCTATATTTTGTTGAACCGATGGTACTTCAAATCATCATATATTGATGAATTTAAGGAACTCAATTATACACTTGTTTGTGATTGATGACCTCAATCACTACCTATAAATATTTACGTTTTTCCTCCGATTATATGTCTCTAATTGCCACCAATGTTCTCCTAATCAAGATCATAATTTGGTGGTGACCCTTTCATTTCTCTTTTCCTCATATTAAGACTAAATTTTAGTAACCCAATTTCCGATGTGGGTTTTCCCACAAATATATTATCTATTTTCAACCTTTTATTTTCGAAGAAACAATTTCAAATTGCGAGGACGCAATTTATTGAAGGAGGGGAGAATGTAACACCCCAAGATTTCATAGTGTGTTATTTCTTCAAAATAATTCAATAACTTGCACTACACACAACACCGAGTTCAATTGCACCATGACTTACCAAAAAAAAGCCATTAAAAGAGGTCATGAATAGCATTAACTACATTTTAAACTTTATATAATCCTTATAATTTTAGAATCCATATTATGAGTTTCTTAGTCATAATGCAAGAACAGATTCATTTTCAGTATTGCATTTTTATCAACTTCTGATAGTGAAACCTTTTTAAATACAATATTTTATACTTTTTGACTAAATGGAGACATCAAAAAATTTAAAATGAAACATCCCAAGCTTCCACGGTACGCTTTCCTTTGAATAAAACAGTAGCGTGTGTTGTACGCAACTTCGAGTTCTAACACACCGTAACCAATCAAACTAGCTGTTATGAATAGTAATACCTACTTTTTGAAGTTATATATATTTTATATTTTAAAATGGACTTCATTTTTGGATTCGGAATATCAAATTTATCCTAAGGTGAAATTTTGGTACTTTTCTGATAACATTCATATTTTGATGAATAGTGAAAATTACTAAATTTTAATTAAAAACAACTTTTTTAATCAAAATAATTAATAGTGATAAATTATGAATTTGAGTGGTTTTAAAGTATATTTAGAATATATTTTTACTATTTAATATAATTTTCGTCATTGGACATAATTTTACAATTAAACCGAACATAAACAAGTGTCAATCTTTTGATAGTTATTATCTCTTAAAAACACGCTTTTTGTTTTGACAACGGGAATTAATTTTAAATTAATTTCTGCCACTTATGTGTTTTGAATTTAGGAAAATGGATTCCATATTTGGAATCAGGATGTTCAAATTGTGTAAATAGGTAACTTTTATTTTTATACATTTTGAATAATTACTGCGGTAAATATTTTATTTACCATGGTTAAGGGTAAATCCGGTAAATAAGGGTTAAAAAATAATATTATAATAATACTAAATTACCCTAAAACGTGTCTTAACACTATTGGTTGATACATGGTCGACCATGGGAATCTTTGGGTCTATTTTGGGACCCCATGGATCCACTTGTAAGTGATAATGACACTTTATTTTAATTAAGTCAAAATGAATACAAAAATGACACAAGCATATATCTTTTAGAACAACAATTTTTACATAGGGTTATACATGTTGGATTTTCGATTATAAATATTCATCAGAAAGATAAAACGATTTCCTACATAATGATATTTTATTTATAATTTTTAGACATTAAATAAGTTATTTTATTTATGACACAATGATGATGCAGTAATTAATATAATAGTGAAAAATTAAAATAATTGATATTATAAATACCCAAATAAATATAATATGAAACTTTTAATGAATTAAACTAATTTTCTAGGCTAATATGATATATTAGGATTGATTTAATGGACTTTGTTCGAAGTAATCAATCTGTTATGAGTTTCACAAAAATCAACTATTGAATAGTGTCAAAATTGACATAAAAGAGTTCTTAAAACAAATATTATATTATTAATTGATATTAAATTCCTAAAAATCTAAGGTTCGGACAAGAGACTTATATTATGATAGGTTAATCATTAATGGACCACTTGGGGGTCTCTTGGATGTATATAGTATGTTTATTAACCATAATATATAAAATACAAAGAGACATTGTAAAAGTGAAACTAATTAACTTAGAGTTAATACTTAAAGATAAGGTTAATATAAGTACCCAAACCTGTCTAAATTCTATTGGATGAGTTGTTTTCGACCTATCCCCACCTCATCCTTTTAATAGTCAACTTTGGAGCCTTTAGAAACCGAATACGAATTTATTATAAATTAATATTTCTAGCTTTTCCAAAGGTGCCCCTCACCCCTCTTATAAAAGGGCACTCCTCCTTCTCATTTCTTCACACCTTCAAAGCCTTTTGGTTCGGCCAAACTCTGCCCAAATACTCTCCCAACATCCCTCAATACAACCTAGAGGCCTTAGTTTGGTCAGAAAGCCAACCTAAGGAGCCCTTTTGATCAAATCAAAAGGAAGAACCCGAAGAAGAGGTAATGATTTCACCACCCTTTTCTAAGTTCATTTCTTCTTCCACTTCTTCTTCCTTTGTTCTTACCATTCTGAAATAATAACTCCAGTATCTCACATATACTGTGATGTTATTATAAATATGGTACAATCATATTCAGTATTCAATCCACCCTTTGAATAACATGTCACCATACGTGCGTACGTACGGCTTACCGTCTCCACGTCGTGGTGTAATTGTTATTCAATATAATATTATTTGGATGGGTATAATAATGATGTGTAACTCATGTAAATAATAAATATAACATGTTAATGATTCTGTATATATGATATACCATCCATTTATATATTATTTTAATATCAAAATAATGATATTGTCGCTCGTGCGTACGTACGGACTACCGTCTCCACGAACGCGATGAGATTCATTCTCCATTGTATCCATTCAAGTATAATTATCATTTGATGATTTAAAAATGATGTTTAAGGACTGTATATCATTCTGGATATGAATAAGATACAACAACCATGGCTTATGTAACAAAACATATAAAAGAAAATGAGTAAGTTAACTCCCGAAACGACGATAATTCTAAGATATTATTAACAAATCAATGTTTAAAGATCATATATGATATCATATTAATATATATGATTCTTGTATAATTTAATAACAACTATTTCACCATTATACAGGAGATTAACCTACCCCAACCAAAGAAAAGTACAAGGTAAGGGTTATTTCACAATCTCTTCATTATCCGAGGTTGTTTATATGTAATAATCTACTGGGATCTCTTTATCATCCACATCCATGTTTCTTAAAAATGTATTTCAAAACATTTTTACTATTTACAAGAATATGGGTTAAAGTCATTTATACCTTTTTTTGACTTTTTATAAGAGGTTTATAAAGGAATCTTTCCGTCGTTTTCAAAACAAGGTCCTTTTTAACCTTTTCGACAGAATTGAGGTAAGAATGTTTTTTTTAACTTATACGGCGGGTGCTGTTATTTTACGCCGTTATAAAATCTTCAAAGCTTTCCTTACAAGCTTATAAGAATATTTTCAAAGAAAATGTTTTATTTTATATGGATCTTAAATGATTTCAAAATAAAAGGAGATATTTCTTTAAAAAGAATTTTGATTTCATCTATGTCAACATCCTTTGATGGATTTTAAGATTATTTGAAGTTGATTTATTATGATACAAAACTTCTATATTGTATTGAAGGTTTTGTGATATGTTTGACTGTGGATGTGCTATTTTTATACCATTCATAGTTTATTGTGAAAGTATTGACATTTCGTATGCTAGTTTTAATACGAATGTTTATGTTATGTTTAAACCTTTTCATATGGGAATGCATTGGACTTAATAAGTGACGGGTGGAGCCCGCTATAGCTCCTCGATGCATCGGTAGGTCTCATGAGACAAACTAGTGTCTTGGCACAAGGCCTTGACAAAATCTTATTTGTAGTCTTGGCACGAGGCCTTGGCTATGTGGTTATGATAGTCTGGCATTATGCATTCCAACATTATGAAAGTGGTTATTGATTTTTGCATGTGATTATTCGATTAGTAGAATATCCATGTGAATAAGTAAATGGTATTATTTCATTTTATTTATGCCATACTATGTTAAATGTTCAAGTTTAAAAGGCTTTTGTTTTAGTTATACATTGCCTTAAATGTTTATTTTGATTTATGAAAGTTTCCTCTATATTGTTATCCTTACTGGGCATTTGAGCTCACCCCTTTTCTATGTTTTATTTTTCCCAGGTAGTGAAGAAGTAAATTATGAATGACTTGCAGGGATATTATGAGGGGTTAATAGTGTGGATATGAAGACTTTGTTGTAGTAGTAGTTTTTCACTTTGAAATGTAATGTAAAACTTTATGATTATATCTAGTGTTTCCAAGGCTACTAAACCAATCGGTCTTTCGAGATTTGATCTTTCTTGTGATCATGCCAATGTTATGTAATAATGCACCGACTCTAGGCAACTAGGGTCGGGGCGTTACACACAATCTTGGTATGAACCCTTATTAAGGGAAAAATGCCCCTAAGAATATATGTTAGAAAGTAGATCATGAAAATCCTTGATTAAATCCTATAGACTCATGTGTTAAAGAAATTAATGTTTATTTATAAGTCATAAACTTTTGCCTTGGGATTACCTTTTATGTGTTACCCATAACTTTCCTTTTATTCCAGCCAGTGGCCGGTAATAGGAGGACTCGGGCTAACAAACGTTGTGAAGATCAGTGTGATGATTGTACTAATGAGATGCCCAATCCAATGGGAGCGGGAATCACAAACTTTGTCACGCATCTCTCTCAGATAACTCAATTTTTGAATAGAAACACGGGTCAATAGGAACGTTCAACCCCCCCTAAGAAATAAAAAGTCTCTATCGAGAGCTTCATGAGATAAAGGACTTCTACTTTTAGTGTATCATCTGATCCCATGATCGCTGAACAATGGATCAACTCCATTGAAAAGATATTCCCCATCCTCCAATGTTCTAAATAAGAGATGGTTCTCCTGGATGCTTATCGTATGGAGGGTGAAGCTGATCAATGGTGGACGTTGATCAAAAATATGAAGCCTGAGGAGGAGATCGATGCTTTAGAATGGATGTAATTCCAGAATATGTTTTTTGATAAATATTTTCCGCACACCCTCCGTCTTAAGATGGAAAGGGACTTCCTTTACCTCAAGAAAAAAGATGAAGAATATGTGGGAGCGTATGAGGAAAACTTCACAAGACTTGCACGATATGCTTTCGGCTTTGTCGTTACCCCCGAATGCAAGGTTGACCTCTTCTTTGGTGGGATGAAGCCTAGCTTGCAAAAAGCATTAGCGATCCGTGACATCGACAGCTATGAGGAAATTGTCCGATGTTCCCTCAAGGTCGAAATGGAGATCGGAGAATCACAGGGGTATCATGGGGACAAGAAGCGTTAGGTGGACTTCAATGCTGGTGGTCCAATGGATAAATCCAACGGCCTTAAGAAGTTCCAGCACCCACTTCCCAAAAGTACGGAAAGAAGAACCATGTAAATTTCCTTAAGGGGACGAGAAAATGCTTCAGGTGTGGAATAGAAGGGAACCTAGCTATAAACTGTTGTCAAGAAGGACCCGCGGCTGTGACATAGGAGAGGAATGCTCCGTTCGAACCTCAATGCGGTGTTCAATGCTAAAAATGCAAAGAACCAGGTCATTTTGAAAATCAGTTCCCTAATCCAAGGGTTATCGGAGGCAACCAACAACCTCCAAGACAGCAAGGAAGAGATTTTTCCATCACTTTTGCCAAAGTGAACCCCGAAAACGAAGTGGTGACAGGTACTCTAGTTATTCATTCAAGAATAGCGAATGTACTTTTTGATTCAGGTTCCACGCATTCTTTTATATCTCGAAAGTCTTGTACAACAATCCCAGCACCACCACAATTCATGGAAGTAAAGATGTCGATGAGTACGGAAAATGGGGAAATCATTGCATCCCGTGAATATAAGTCCTCCACTGTTATAATCATTGGATTTAATTTCCCGGAAAACCTCATCATACTCCCTTTGGTGGAATTTGATGCATTTCTTAGCATGGATTGGCTTTCCTTATATAGAGCTAACATAAATTTTCGGGAGAGGGAAATCACACTCCATATGACGAATCAACCCCCGATTCATTACAAGTGTCAGGAGGAAGGTAAATCTCCTTTAGCTCCATCATCTCAAGCATGGATATTACTACCCTATGAGCATGCGTATCTAGCTCAGATGATTGAGTCCATGGTAGAATCCAGCCTTGAAGAAATGCCTATTGTGAGGGAATTCGCTGAAGTGTTTCCCGAGGAACTGCATGGTCTTCCTCTAAGAAGAGATGTTGAGTTCTCAATTGAACATATACCTTGGGCGCTACCAATATCCAAGACACCATATAGAATGGCTATTGTTGAGCTTGAAGAGCTGAATAAACAACTACAGGATAATGTTGATAAAGGGTTTATACACCCAAGTTCTTCACCATGGGGTGCACCAGTCCTCTTCGTCAAGAAGAAGGATGGGTCAATGCAACTTTGCATCGATTACCATGAACATAACAAAATCACGATAAAGAACAAGTATCCACTCCCCTGAATTGATGACTTGTTCGATCAATTTCATGGAGCACAATACTTATCCAAGGTGGACTTTCGGTCAAGATATTATCATGTAAGGGTGAAGAAGGAAGATATCCCCAAGACTACTTTTTCGTACAAAGTACGGGAACTATGAATTCATAGTAATGTCTTTCGGACTCACCAATGCTCCAGAAATATTAATGGAATTGTTGAATAGAGTCTTTAGAGATTACCTTGTCAAATGTGTGGTAGTCTTTATCGATGATATTCTAATACACTCCAAAACCATGGAGGACCATGAGGAGCATTTAAGAACAGTACTAGAGACTTTGCGTAAGGAGAAGCTCTATGCATAGTACAACAAGTGTGAGTTCTGGTTGAAGGAGGTCTCATTCTTGGGCCATAACATCACAAGCAATGGGATATCTGTGAATCCCTCCAAAACAGATGCATTTGAAAGATGGTCGAGGCCAACATCGGTAACCGATATCCGTAGCTTCTTGGGGTCAGCTGGATATTATCGACGATTTGTGAGAAATTTCTCATTATTATCCAACCAGCTTACCAAGCTAACTCGAAAGGGAGTAAAGTTTTCTTGGAGTGATGAATGCGATGAAAGCATCAAGGAGTTGAAAATGAGGCTTATCACTGCACCCTTGCTCACTTTACCAACAAGTGGGGTGATTTTTGAGGTATTCAGTGATGCTTCAATGAAGGGCTTAGGCTGTGTGCTAATGAAGAATAATAAAGTGATATACTATGTCTCAAGGCAGTTGAAAATCCATGAGCGAAACTATCCAACACATGATATGGAGTTGGAAGTTGTGAACATTGCCTTGAAAATCTGTCTGCATTATCTCTGTGGAGAGAAATGTGAGATATATACTAACCACAAGAGTCTTAAATATATATTCACACAGAAAGAGCTTATTATTCACCAGAGAAGATGGATAGAGCTCATCAAGTATTATGACTATCTAATATATTACCACCCTGTGAAAGCGAACAAGGTGGCAGATGCCCTAAGTAGAAAGGATCCAGTGATTCTATCAATGATGAGAATTTAGAAGGACCCAATCTTATTATACTTGATGAAGATGGACGTGGGAAAAATAAATATGGGAACATAATCAATCCTTTCACAAATGATTTCTCAACCATCTCCTTTGGAAAGGTTAAAGGATTCTCAAAAGGATGATGTGGAAATTCAAGAAAAAGTGGAAACTATCAAAAAGGGAAAATCCTAGGAGTTTAATTTTAATAAAGAAGTAATTGTGCAGTTTGGTAATAGACTATGTGTTCCATCATGTCCGGAGCTGAAGAAGGAACTTTTGGTTGATGCACATAGTTCAAATTTCTCTATTCACCCAGGGAACACAAAGATGTATCGAGATCTCCGAGAAAACATTTCGTGGGATAATATGAAGAAGGTGATCAGTGAATATACATCAATGTTCCTAGTGTGTCAGAAAGTGAAGGCAGAGAGGTAGAAGTCTAAGGGGATGATGCAACTATTGCTCATACCATAATGGAAATGGGTGAACATCACCATGGACATTGTCACTAGACTTCCAAGGACATCTAAAGGCAACAATGCAATCTGGGTTGTTGTGGATCATCTTACAAAGACTGCACACTTCATTTCTATTCGAGAGGATTTCTCATTGGATCAATTTGCACAGATATATATTAGGGATGTGGTAAGGTTGCATGGAGTACCACTATCTGTAGTCTCTGATCGAGATCCACGATTCACCTCTATATTTTGGAAGAGTCTTCAACATGATCTGAATACTGAACTAAACTTTAGTACAGATTATCATCCTCAAACTGATGGCCAATCCGAGAGGACTATCCAAACACTTGTGGATATGTTGAGTGAGTGATCAATGGACTTTAAAGGAGGATGGGATCAAAATATTCCTCTAGTTGAGTTCTCTTATAATAAAAGTTTCCACTTGAGCATCCAAATGGCACCATATGAAGCCCTGTAAAGGAAAAGGTGCAGAACACCGGCATGTTGGGATGAGGTCAGTGAACGTAAGCTGTTTGGAGAAGAAATGTTCGAAGAAATGGTGGATAAGGTGAAAAAAATTCAGCATCATATCAAGGAAGCCCATAGTCGATAGAAGAGTTATGCAGATAATCGTCGACGGGACATTGAGTTTAAAGTTGGAGACATGGTGTTTTTACACATATATCCATGGAAGAAGGTCATGAGGTTTGGAAATAAAGGGAAGTTAAGTCCAAGTTACATCGTCCCCTTCGAGATTCTTGACCGTGTTGGGGATGTGGCCTATCGACTACCACTTCCACCTACTATGGGAATGGAGCAAGATGTCTTTCATGTATCCCTCTTAAGGAAGTCCATACCGGACTCTTCACATGTACTCTCTTCGGAGGTGGTACAATTGGAAGATGATCTTTCTTATGAGGGACATCCAATGAAGATCTTAGATCGTAGAGAGAAATTTCTATGAAATAAGACAATGCCCCTCATCAAGGTGTTGTGGAGAAACCACATGTTTGAAGAAGCGACTTGGGAGTCATAGGATATGATGAAGTTGAGTTACCCACATTTGTTTTAGTGTGGGAAAAGGAAAATTTCTAGGGCGTAATTTCATAAGGGGGAATATTGTAACGACCCAATGTTTCATTAATGGAAATTCCCACTTGATCAAGTTAAATGTCTCTTTATAAAAAAATGTTTTTATAAGATGTCAACTTCTTTGGTTTTATGATAAGAGTTGTGACCCTTACTTTTATAGTTGTTGAACAGTGATCACAAGATTAGTATAAATATAAGGCTTTAATGAACCCAATTTTTACTTAAGCAAAGGAAGCGATGGCCTCATCCAGTATAATATCCCCATATGAAGCCCATTTGTCAGAGCTCGGAAAAGGGGTGGTGTCTTTGGGCATCGCCCTTGACCAAGCCCAATCTAAGCTTTATTATTTCATGCTTGAACGTGACCGTATAAGGTAAAAGTGGTAGTTGATAGAGATTACCACTCGAGCGATGTTATCCGAGCTGCCCCAAGAGTCTGTCACCATCACACACCTTACCCTTAGGTCTTATGTGGCTGTTTTAATGGGTTATTTAACAAATAAGTAGTACTATGTTCATGTACATTATTTTTTTGGTATATAATAATGAATATAATTTCTAGTCCTTTTTGATAAATAGTATATAGTTTTCAAAGTACAAATGGTGTTTTTAGTTATTATTTAATTAAGAATTAAATTTTACTAAATTAAGGGATTTTTTAATTAAATAATATTTTAATAAAATATTATTATTAATATTAAATTAATTTTCATTAAATATAAATGATCTTATAAATTTATGATTACAATTAAATTTTTTATTAAGGTTTGAAAGCCATTTCTGTCAAAACCCGTGAATTTTCAATAAATGTCCGTTTTTATTTTAAATGTGAAAATTAACATATTTAGAAATTTTTTTAGATAAAATAAATGTCATTTATGGAATCAGGATGTTGAAATTATCCAACGTTGAATTTTTCATAATTTTTTGAGACAGTCAATTTTTGGGTAAAAATTAAATACCATTTAAATATATAATGTGTTTTATAACATCATAATGACCCAATGGGGATGTAATAAAATACCATAATCCTTATGTTCGGACAAAATATGTTTTATCATTAAAATAATTTGATTTTGGGTTTTGTTTGACTTACCTTTCAAAGAATTAATGAACCCCTCAAGACATATTCAACACTTTTCCTTTTTAAATTAATTTCCATGGGAGTGTGACTCACCTCCACATAAGAAACCCTAATATTTTAATAAGTTAGGACATTGGCCTTGTAATTTTTTTTTCCTATTTCCTTTTCCAAAAACCATGGGCAAAAACAATTGGATGGTTTGTGGTTTGGATTAGTTTAATATTAGGGGTCCCAAACCTAAATAATAAAGAATTCCCTCACCTTTCCTATATAAACCCACCAAAGCTCCCACTTCCTCCTCACAAAAATAATTTTGAATTCGTCAAACCTCTGCCCTAATCTCACTAGAATCCTCAAAAGGTGCCACATGCTCCCAAGAAGCCTCTCACAAGCCTCTCTCTAGCCATTGGAAGCACACTTCCAAGTAAGGATTTTTTTCTTCCTTTCTCATTTTTGTCAATTTTCGTTAAGTTGTATAGCCCTTTTATTTTAAATTATGAATGTTGGGGTATGGTTTCTCACCTCCCCCAAACTGCCCTATTATTGTTTTAATGATGGGAGACCCATTTCTCTCTCATTAAATGCCTCCCATGTACACCTGTTACTATGCCAAAATTCCGAAAGAAACTTCTCTCTCTTCTTTTACATTCAAGCAATACTTTTGTATCATGAATCTAAATTCCATTTAAATTGTTGGGACATGTATCTATAAGACCTACTTACTTTCCATTAAATGTAAATATTATGAGGAACCCATTTCTCTCTCATCTACCATTTCTTTATGAATTCTTATGTCACGCTGTTACGCTACCGAAATCGCACCGATTTTCTAACCCAATGTCATTGTGTAGTGGATACCATGCCCATTTCTCCATCAAGGGTATTCAAATTTATGCACATTTACTTATTGATTTTAAAGTTTCATGTATGACTTCCACATTCCTCAATCTTGGAATAAATGATTATGTTTTATGAATCCATGTTTTATGATCCATGTGGCACACTAATGCATGAAATGAAATGTTTAAGAAGGGTGCACCATTATAGCACTCCAATGCATTGGGTAATGTCTAGTATCATGATATTTCATGTTCAATGAGTGTTTACTCATGATAATTCAAGTGAAACGAGGGTTTACTTGTTCTTCATGTGCAATGAGGGTTTGCTCATGCTCCATGTGCTATGAGCCTTGGCTAATGCTAATTCAATGTTAAGTGTTGTTTCCACATTACCATGTTATGATTATTATGCTTTATCATGAATTTATGTTCATGTTCATTTTATGATCTATTTATATACCTATTTTCTAACATGTATTTTACTCCTCATGTTATTCCATGTGTACTCCTTTACTAGGCTTTATAGCTCACCCTTTTCTTATGAATGTCCTCAAGATATCCCATGCAATACTAATTACGAGGGAATGTAGTGGTCATGTAAAGGATGTTTTCAATAAAGATGTTGTATTTCAAGTTTTATGTTTTATGTAATGATCATAATCCCCAAATACTCTAATCCTCTCGATCTTCTTTGTTTTATCAAGTGATGTTTTATGTATTAAATCATGTTTAAGTTGTAATAAAAGCAGGGTTGTCATACTATACCTATAATTTATAAAGAATCGCCACTATGAACAATAATTCTATAGATAAAATAATGAAGTCGATAATGAGTGAGACTTCAATATTAATTAGTTAACTTAGTGAATTTATTCTTCCAAAACCAAGGGGTTTGAACAATCCATTATAGGTAAATATTATTTAAAAAAAATGAAAAGTGGTAGCTCAAGAAATGATGAAGGGTAATACAATGTGATGGTCCCTTATCCTCCTAGGTTGAGAATGACCATCAGAGGTCACATTACAAACATTATTTGTTATATCATAATATGATTCACCTATGGGAGGCCTAATCCTCAGATAAAAGATCTCTAACTCACCTAACATGACACCCAATTTTTCCCTATTTTGACACCATAACTAATGATTCAAATGACATGATTTTATGAGTAATGGTAATATTTAACACCTAAAAAATTAATTAAAAAGGAAGATCACAATGGTCCCACTTTGAAATTCACAAAAACAATCACCTCATATTCCACAAACCACATCCAAAAACATCCTCTAGACATTTTTAAACACTCAAATTTCAGATTTGAATTCCATTTCACAAAATTTACACTAATCTAGTATTTAAAATCCACAATACCTTGAAATTTTTCAAGACATATGAATGAGTGTTTTTAAAATATCTACACCATAAAAAATATCTCCCCACAAAATGTCTCTATGGCTCTCCAACCATGAGTCCTGACCCACCCCGATCAATAATCCACCATGAACTTACTGCGTTCTACATTGTAATACTTAACAGTGATTCACATAAAAGATACTACCACTATGGAAAAATATCTACCAAAAAATAATCCACCCACTCAATAACATCAACGATATAAAGATAACACCCAACTATACCCACAAATCCAGAGACATTGAATCATAATTGACCAACTCATCCTCAGTTTTATGGTGCTCCTCACTATAAGAATACACTCGTAAAGGATTATTCAGGTCCATAGTCTACCCCAAAATTTGATTTACCCACTGTCACAAAATCTTAATGGTGAATCAACGCATCCAATATATTTTATAGCTAACTACCCCCAATTCCAAGAAAACATAGCTTAGTCTTTCATTGATTGTCATTTAATAAAAAAACATTGTTGTACCTACCATCATGATGTACTAATTTTGAATTAATGTGCATATATTCATTAATGCATCATAAGATAATGTAAACACATATACCAATGTTCAAATATATCACTTATTTTATTTCTATGACTAGATCCTCAACTTACCAAATTCTTCATAGTACTCAAATCATAGGCGCTGGTACATCTTGAACCCACCTCTCTCGAGTCACACTAACTCCATACTAAACCCAATTATTACTTTAATACTCTATAAAATAACACATATTACTAAAATTCATGGAATTTGGTACAGGACAAGATCATGTATCATATTCAAACACACATACATCCGGATTCCATCATGTCCTCCCACTATTAGTCTCAACTCATACATGACCCTACCAACATGATGTTCATATATCAATGAGTGATAAAAGTATCAATTAATAGTATCCTGATCATTACTCTACTAAACCAATATACCTAATCACAATAGTGCATAATCCATTCAATAACACAAAAGATTTCTGGACATAACTACCCCACTCAATCATGATCACAAACATGAAACACCAATCACTGCCTATTTGTATCTCATCGGGAATTCCATCTTATACATTTTAGAAAATCTATTAGTAATGAGGGTCACATAGTAAAAATGTTAATGGTGAACTACCCCCATATAAATTTACTTGTGGTAGTCTATGAAAATAATTCCTAGAATGTACTAAATTCACATTCATGTCGCTCAACCCAAGTCATGCTCATCCATCCAATCAACCCCTATTATGGAATAGATCAGACCGACAATGAAAAAGATTTGATACATTGCCAATAAAACAATTAAACATAGTGGGATACATTCCATTATGATGCAACACATCATTTTTCAGTTCATTCATGAGTCTCATTGGTTTATCAATTCTAATCCCAGACATGGCCACTAACCTATACATGAAATAAAAAAGAACCATGATTAACCAACATGTATGTTCTCACATGAATCAATACATTACCATGAATGTTTTTATTTCCAATAAATCATCTCATCCTAGGTAGTGCTAACCCATTATAAACCATATCCAAGGGTTTTATCCACCATCCATTTCAATATCATTGTAATCCACCAAGAATACTCCACCTTAATACCCTAATACACTACCCAACTCACAATCCCATGAGTCTCAGGTTATTAAACCTAGACACACATTCTAAATTAACCTTATGTTCATTCATCCAATGAAGTTAAATCTTATTTACACTTAATCACCACCATTACTCCTACATTAATGGTACATGAGTAATTTTATTTTATATATCAAATATCAACTTTCACTTCCCATGAATAAATCTAAATGAAAATAATATACCCATGGATCATCAATATAGTGACCCAGGATTTCAAAACATGGATATTACTTCCTTTTAAATGAATATTAATAAAATTAAAATAACACATGCTAGAGGATGGTAATAATTTACTATCATTGGAAACAAGAAAAAAAAACATATATCCTAGTTAATGATCAAAAATATCTTTCATAATGATCTCCACCATTAGCACATCTAACTAAAACATTTGATCATAACCTGGAGAAAATAATCATAAGATGGGTGACCTCAGATTATCAATAAAGGTAAACAAAAATGAAATATAAGCATAAACATGAATATAGTAGTATGATAATGTGACCATAACATTATAAGATCATACCCTAAATATCACTGGTCATAAACACGAGTTATGGTATAATGCATGGATGTTCATAAGACACAGATCATAAGTAAATAAACATCCCGAGTCATGAAATCATTAATAAGGAATAAGACATAGTATTTGAAGAATACATATATAAATATAAACTTATATCTTAATAATACCTAACAATATCTTTATAACATGGTATGATTGGGCTACGACCCATGTACCTACTTCGAGTTTGGACTGGAAACCCATATACCTTCTTGTTTTCTGACATAGGATACTACCCATATACCCCCTTTCATTTAGGATTTGGCTACAACCCATGTACCTTCTGATTTTTTGGGTTTGGGATATAACCTATGTAACCTCGTTCATTTAGTATTGGGATAAAACCCATATACCTTCTTGTTTTCATGATTGGGATACTACAGGGGTACCATATTTCATTTACACTTGGCCTACAACTCATGTACCTTCGTATTTTCAGGCTTTGGCTACTACCAGAGTACCCTCCTTTATTTAGGTTCCGGCTACAACTCATGTACCTTATTGTTTTTAGGATTGGGATACTACTCATATACCCTCTATAATCATTTAAAACTTATAATTGACTAGTGAATTGGGAGGAGATATAGTTACCACCAATATCATAGTAAAATTATTCACATATGTGCTAGAAGATAATAAAATATCCATCATATCATGACCCATATACAGATATACGTATTATAAAAATAAAATAATGACCCATAAAATTAATTGAGTATCATTAACATTTCATCACAACAAAACCTATGGACAATAGATAGGATTCATAAATATTTCATCGAAGAATAACCTGTGATATAATAAATTATTACAACAAAATATATCCCACAAAAGATAAATATGTTTCATGAATATCGTTACAATGAGAACAACCCATTCATAAAAAGGATATGAGTGGAAAATTTAGATAATATCAAAAACAATGGGAGTAGTAACATCAATGGATGTCATATTAGATGGGAAATAGTTTTGAAATATCATTCAAAAACATTTCTTGATGAAAATATCCTTTATTTGTTGAAAAGTGTCTGTTAATACATAAAACCATTTAAAAATAATTTTCTCAGAAAATACCTTGAAAACATATGGGGACATGATACCATTCTGAAAATATTTTTTCCCTGAAAATTAATTTTAAAATAATTTATTATCGATTGTCCTTTAAAAAATGAAAAATAATCTTTAAATTAATGATAGTGGGTAAATATGTACATGTCATACGATGCAAATTAGAACATTCATTTTTCATGGTAAAAAAAGTTAGAAGGAATTACATCATTGGAAAGAGACAAGACAGTTCCCATTAAGAGATAAGTGAAAGAAAAAAGGGTAAAAATATTATTAATTGAGTATATGATAAAAAATTTTTTCATGGAATCTATTTTTGGAAATCATAGAGATTTAATCGATAAAAGGGAAATGTCAGGATTTCCTAAAAATATTTTCATAAATACAATATGTACAAAAAAAGAATATGTTACTAATAAATAAATATTTCATGAAATAAAAGAGGAGAAGTAAATTCATGAATATTCTATAGAGATGGTTGATAATATTTCATCAAGGGAAAAAATAACATAAAAAATCTCAGAAATCAATGAAATTTTCTCAATAAACTCTTATAACTCAGTATCTTGGGATCATACACTCCATGTAAAAAAAGATACTACGTGATTCTTAATATATCATGAGAATAAGTAGATTCATGGTATAACATGTAAAGTGTAATTTAATACACTTATAATAATAGTTTAGGTCCATAATAAAAAAGGAATCTCAAAGTAGTAAAATTGAGACAAAAAAGTTATACAGATTTGGTAGGTTTTGAAAGATAAACACCATAGAAGATGTATCTTCAAATGTGAATGTGAATACAAAAAATATTAAGTACAGGATAAATATGATACAATAATGGGAATTAAATAAAGGACACAAAAGGAATTAGTGGTGAAGATAGCTTGTATATCATAAAAATTAAAAGCGTTATAAAATCGCCTTACCTTCTGTCTTGACTCTCTCTATACTCATACAAGCGACCTCAAAATTGGGTAACTTCTTTTTATTTGTTTCAAAAGGATTCCTTGAGAATGTTTCTAACCAAAGGAGGGATTCAAGGTATAATGGAGTATTATTGGGAGGAAACATGTGATGATTGTAGATGAATGTAAAAGGATTGAGACATGTGAGGAATTCGTGGAGGTGGTGGCCTTTTATAAGGTAGGATAAGGAATAACCTGGAATTTTTAGAAACAAATTACTTGGTCACATGTTATTACATTAAAATAGAAATAAAAAACCAAAAAAACTAAAGAATATTATCATTATGGATGAAATATTAATTACCAATGGGTGCTAACAAGTGTTAAGGTCATTTGGGCCCATAATTTTTTGGTTTAGTCTTTAATTTATCATAATAATTTCTTAAACCATTGTGATTAATTTTATACACATTTACTATTAATTTTCATCAAAATAAAAATGATATTATTATAATCTAAATATTATACTAAATATATTTCTTTAGGTCATATTTTTTAAATTCCTATCATAAAATCCTGAAAATTATGATTAGTGCTTATCCCGTAGATGGGTCAAAAATACTGGGTTTTCAAATATGAAAAAGTTCAAAAGTTTATTAATAATATTTTATTCAATTTCCATGTTATATGATCCTAATTAATTTCATTATATTGATATATTTAATATTCGTTTAATCTTGCCTTAAAAACAATTTATAACAGCATTAATCAATAATAGTTTATAAGAAAAAAGGAATTGTTAACTATAAAGCATCCTTTTTCACTATTATGAAAATGATGTTGCTCCGAAAAATCACAAAACTCCCCCCCAGGATAATTTCAACATTATAAATTCAAAAATTAAGTTCATTTTATACAATTATACATATAATTATTTCTATAATTAATTTATTATTAAAATCAGTTCATTCTTTAAAATGATGATTGTAATCATAAAAAGGACTTTTCCAAAAATCATATCATTTATGATCAATATGTTTTATTTATATAAAATATATTTAAACAATATTTGAAAAGTAGTTATTGTTATACGTATTACTAAGTTTATCCTCTAGGTTATATTATCTTATATAGATAATTAAGACAACAAAAAGAGTTGTTTCTTAGAAGATCAGGGTTTCATGTGTCGTACACCAACTCAGTGTTGCATGGATTGTATGCCATGTCAGTGTTGCGTGTAGCACAATCTGCATCGGTATTTAATGTAGGGAAATCCAATTCGGTATTGTGTGTAGCACAAGCCATGTTGGAATTTCATGTAGCGCAAGCTAAGTCGGTATTGAATGTGAAAGGAATGTTTGACTTTGGGTTTTAATATGTATTTATAAATATAATGAACTATTAATTTTCTCATGTGAAATGAAAAATAATGAAAAGATAAATTAATTTCAAATAAAAAATTCTAGAAATATTGGTGTTTTATATTCTACCCCCCTTAAATTGATTTTCCCAATCAAGATTTATATGTGTTATCAAAGGAATAATAATTGAATGATTAATTAATAGAAACCCATATTGTAAAAATGAATACTAAAACATCCTTTATAATGGTAAATTTGGAAACCTAACGGTTTCCCAATGCAACCTATAAATAAATTTCTGCAAGGGAAAAACATAGGTGGAATGTTTAAACATGGATATGAATGAAAATCGTACTATATTGTTCTAATGGATAGAGATATAGAACAAGGTTAAGAGAAAGTTAACAACCAGATATCCATAAATCTATATTTATCTAAGTGATATTATGATTCATTTAAAACATTGTAATATGGAAACATTTTTGGTTTCAATAATATTTAATGATTTTTCAACAAAATATACACATTCATGGTTTCAAGGAAATGTCACCCATTATTGTTTGTTGATCTACTTCACCTCATTTAATAAAAAAATATGGATAATTTTTCATTCCAAATGTAATAACAGATCAATAGGTCCATGATATTCCATTCCGTTTTTCCTTTGTTACCATCTACACAAGGTAGATTGAACATGCTATCCAATATGGATGAATCCTTATTTAGAAGATAAAACTTTAGTCTTACTAATTTAATCTAATGTTTAACATAAACATTTCGTAAATTGGTATCTTCATAACCACTCCAAAAGATAGATTTTCAAGGATTCGGAAATAAGTTCTTGAAATCATAAAAACAATGACTCCCTTGTATATCACAATGTAACTTTGTGTTGTCACATTCCAAACAAGTGAACATCATTATCATATATCATTCTAATACATGGTAACAACATTAATTACCTTAAATACTTTTCAAAAAAACATGCATTCTTGTTTATTCTAATGATTTCTGGATGCATCCCTTAAATCTAGGAAGTTGTAAAATTCATCCTTGATGAAATAGAACACCATGTAAATAATCTATTCTGGACAATATATACCATTCAATTTACTTATTCATATACAATATATCCTTAACGAAACATCAATATCATGGTGTTACACAATAATTAAGGTTTACCTTCCCTTAATCAAAATATCACATTTCCATGAAATCACTTTTCCATGTCTCCATCACCATTCATCTTGTCCCATCTAATCCATAATGAAAATGTATACTGAATATACATATATATTTCATGATTCAAATAACATAGTCTCTAAATTCTAAAACATAATTACTTAATTCATCCAAAATTATTCTTAAACCATTACACACGATTCATTAATGAATTCCTTAATACATCATTCTAATAATATGAAATAATAATCATGTCTTAACATTTAACAAACTCAATTAAATAATTCTTATATACAAATTGACATACCTCTCATATTTCATTTTTTATTTCTTTATCATCCTTAGAAAAACCTCTACTTGTGTCTCCTAATTGATTCTCTTTATGATCCTTCCACAAAGGGCATATATTTTAATAATTCCCACAGTTTCCACAAATTATCAATTTATAATATCATCGGGAGTCCAACATTCCCTCAATTTAATTTACTTAAAATTAAATTTTTTTAACAGTTTATTCTTTTGTTCCCTTTCTTTACACATTCTAAACAGCTTATTGTTCCTCTACGAATTGTTCTTATGTGAAGTTTTCCACACTCTGGAAACAAAGGAAAATCAATATTCTTTTCTACAGGGTCTCCATGAACAAAACTCTCATTGAACTCTTTCTTTCACTTCCTTGGTGAGTCTAAGAGTTGGTTATGGTAAACATTATTAATAATGTGTCATGAAAAATAATTAGGAATGATCACAATATATTTCACTCCAGTGATCATCCCACATAAATATTCACCATAAAATATTCCATAACATTCAACATTAATCTTGTTCCTTCTAGTTCCCACTGGTGATTAAAATAAGAAGTATATTGTGAGCATTAATTTCCACAATAGAAAAAAAAATTGTCATGAAAATAATTAATTATTGGATGTATAAATAACAAAATATTCCATAATCTAGGACAACATGGGGATTTCCTAGGTTAATCATAAATATATTATTTCAAAATCTTTTATAGAGGTTTATTAAGTGTTTTCAATTCCAAAATCATATATATTAGTAGTGTCAAACAAAGTGAGAAGCAGAGACTGTTATCATGTACCGGATTATCATTATTCAATCCCAGAAGATCATGTCAGAGTTTTTACCAGTAAGTACATTTTCCACAAATCCACATCCAATTTTTGTGTACAAATATGGATGTATTTTAAGGAAACCACTCATTAAATACATTACCAAAAATTATACGACATTTTTTCAAAAACTAACTCATCCATATACTTCTCCTTAGAGACATACCTAGATATATTCTCAGAAATATACTTACAGATCTCACTATGGATTTATCATCCTTGTTTTTATATGATTTAAAAATCATTACATTGATATGAACTATAATGAAATAGGCTTAACATTAATGGATATTACATCATTTTTTATGAATAATCACTACATTACCAAAAATACGTGCCAAAGGACCATAATAGATTAGGGTATTTAGAATCAAGGAAACAAAATATGATATCCTAGTGAAATATCTAAAAATATCCCATAATGATCTCCACCTTTAGTAATTCTACATAAATCAATTCTCCATAACTTGGATAATGGAAACATAATAATGGGGTGAGATTAGATTCTTATTAAGGTAAATCCATGGATATATGTAATCATAAACGTGAACATGGTAGTATGATAACATGACCGTAACATTGGGCGATCATACCATGCTTATCGAGGGTCATAAATATGAGTTATGCGATAAATCATGGCAGTTTATAAGACACGAATGGTATGGAAATAAACATCAAGAATCATGATATCATAACTAAAGAATAAGACACAGTATTTGTGGCATACATATCTAAATAGAAACTTTTATGTTCATGGTTCCTATAATGACCTTTGTAACATGCTAGGCTTGGGCTTGGACCCATGTACCTACTTCTGTCCTGGGCTATAAACCTATGTAACTTCTTGTTTTCGAGCATGAGATACTACCCATGTACCCTCTTTCATTTAGTCTTGGGATACATCCCATGTACCTTCTTGTTTCTGGGATTTGGATGTTACCCATATACCTTGTTTCATTCAGTCTTAGGCTATAACCCATATACATTCATAGTTTTCGGTATGAGCAACTAACCGTGTATGCTATTTCATTTGGGCTTAGTTTACAACCCATGTACCATCATATTTTTTTTCCTTAGACTATTACCTGTATACCCTATTTCATTTAGGCTATGGGTTTAAATCATTCACCATATTGATTTCTTGCTTAGGCTTCTACATTCATACACTCCGTTGACATATAAAACTTATCATTATCTAATTATTTGGAGGGAGATATTGGTCCCACCCATCTCATACTAAAATCATTCACACATGTGCATAAGATAATAAAATAATCATCATATCATGACCCAAAAGAAGATATATGTCTTATAAACATTAAATCATGACCCAAAAATGAAATGGGTATCATTAACATTTCATCACATGTAACCTCTGTAAAATATATAGTTTTCAAAAAAAATATTCATCAAATAATATCTCATTAATGAGAAATGGATTTTATAAACCTATAACCTGTGAAATAGAAATAGGTTTCAAAAAGACCATGACATTAAAATTGATCCATTCATATAAAGGATATGAATGAAAATTTAGAGAATTTATATAAAGGTAATGAGTAACATCAACAGATGTCACCTTAGATGGGAAATAGTTTTTAAATATCTTTAAAAAACGTTTCTGGAGGAAAATATCTATTCTACATTTAACAAAGGATTTTAATACAAAAAACCATCTAAAATTTATTTTTTCAAAAAAACCACGAAAACATATAAAGAAGAATTTAAAATAATTTGAAAAAACAATTACTTGAAAAAAAAATTATTATTTTTAAATATTATCCTTTTAAAAATGAAAATGAATCATTAAATGAATGATGGAGGGTAAATACGTTCATGTAGTACAAAGTAAAAAAGGAACATTCTATTTGCAAGGTAAAAAGATTAGAAGGAAGGCATTTTCCAGAAAGCAACAAGAAGATTCCAAAGAAGATATTGGTAATATAATGTATATATATTTCTTTAAAAGATTATAGGATAATGGTATAATATATTTGGAATCCCTTTTTAGAATACATTTTTTTCATACCAATGAATGGGTAAAGTTATGATTTCATAAAGACACTTTATTTTCTATATTATGTACCAAAGAGAAAAATCTGGTAGTAATACAAGAATACATCAGGAAATAATAGAGGATAAGGAAACATATTATTATTATAGAGAGATGTATCATAATATATCATCTAGGGTTGAACTAACAAAGACATTCTCAGAAAGTTATGAGATTGTCTCAATAAACTCTTATAACATTGTAACATGGTATTATACTATACATGTTAAAAAAAGTAAATTAAATAATGAATAATATAACATGAAAAGAATTTTATTAATGGTATAACATGTAAAATGGACATATATAAAACTATACAAATATTTTAGGTTCATAACATTACAAGAATCATAAAAAGGAAAATTGAGATAAAACTTTTTTACCGATTTGGTAACATTTCAATGCTAAACCACATGGAAGAAGAATAATCAAATGGGAATGTGAATACCCAAAATTTTAATTACATGATACATATAATAAAATCATGGGAATTGAATACAACAAAAAAGGAATGAGTGGAGAAGAAAACCAATATCTCATAAAAATTAAAAGTGATATGAAATTCTCTTACCTTATGTCTTCACTCTCTATGTACACATACAATTTTCCTCTAAATCAAGTAACTCCTTTTGGTTTGTGACAAAAATATTTCTTAAAAATATTTATACACAATGAAAGCCTTCATGTTTCAAGAGATAAATATTGGGGGGATAAAATAGTAGATAATGTATGAATTTAAAATGATTGAGATGTGTGAGGAATGGGCAGAGGTGGTTTTCTTTTGTTGGGAAGGAAAAATACTCTCATGGATTCATTAGAATCAGAATAGGTGTGAACATGTTCTTACCTAGAAAAGGTAAAAAGACCCCAAGAAACTATTGAATGAATTTTTTATGAAGACATATGAACATAAAATGGGTATTTTACAATTTCATAAGTTACATCGGCCCTTAATTTTAATGGTTAGTATCTAATTAAGCATAATTTTTCCCCAGCTGATGTGATTAATTTTAATTACATTTATCAATTATTTTGGTCAAAAATGAACATGGAATTATTGGAATTAAAATATTATATTTAATTCAAGGGTGTATGATTTATTTTTGATATTCCAATAATATAAGTGAAAAATTATTATTACAGATAAACCCGCATATGAGACAAAATAACGAGGTTTTAAAATTGGAAACAATTTAAAGGTATGTAATGATTTTTTATTCGATTTCATAGTGAAGATGATCTTAATTAATTTAATTGTATTAGTTGAATTAATATTCATCTAATGTGACCTTAAAAAAATTTATATTATAATTTATTAGTAATAGTGAATTACACATAAATAATGTTTTTAAATTAAAGGTATTATTTTCACTATTCATCAAAAAATGTCGTTTCTCTAAAAAATTCCAATGATTCACCATTGGACAATTTTGATGTTATGAATAAAAAAATGGAGTTAATTTTTTCCCATTATGTTTCAAAATTTTACTTAAATTACATTTATTATTAAAAGCATTTCATTCATGAAAACGATGTTTTTAAACAAAAAAATGACTTTACCAAAATTCATATATTTTATTATTAGTATTTTTTATTTATATAAATAAATTATTCAAAATATTTGAAATTAATTTTTTACTATTTGTATTACTATGTTTGAATTCTAGGTTATAATTATACTATTAAAATAATCAAAAAAATTAAAAGAGATATTCCGTAGAAATTGAGTGTTCCGTGTATTGTACGACAACTCATTGTTTAGTACATTGTATACCAAGTTGTTGTTGTGTGTAGTGAAATTCAAGTCGGTATTTCATGTAGTGAAATTAAAGTAAGTATTTCATTTAGCACCACCCATGTTGATATTGCATGTAGTGCATGCTATGTCAAAATTTGGTGTAAAAGGAATATTTAACTTATTTTTTTAATATTTATGTATATATAAAAAAACTATTTATAGTGACTTTTGAAATGAAAAAATATTTAAAAGATAAGTTATTTTGAAAAAGAAAATTCAAAATCTTAGGGAGTTACATTATAAATAAGGGAACTCACATGTCTGGGATAACCCCTCTATTTCTATACTCGAATTAATCACAAATCATCTCAATAAATAATGTAATGATTGGTTATTCAACCATAGATATCCACTCTCTAACATCCTGAGACATATGTTAATGCATTAAGGATTTAAAACTATGAGAAAAAATATTGTCTCATATAGGAAACAACTCATAATGGAATATCCTTTATCCCATTTCATATATCAAGAGTTAAATTGTGTGCCAACACAAAAAATCTAAGGATCTCAAATAAATACAATAGAATTCACATGGTGAATTGACCACTCATACATGAGAACCCATCTACATCTGATATCAATATATAATACTATAATATAGAGGATCAAGTTAAAACTTTTTTATATAATAACATCATTCTACAAGGATTAATGTTAAATAATTCCATAATCATATGGTATAGATAAATATAATTCCACTAATATCCTATATGTGAAATAATATATATGTTTTCCTGGATAACATATGTAACTAAAACAATATTTCCATTACCCACATGGGGCCCATTTATATGGAATCTAATGTATATATGTAACCACTGGGGGTTATTGTACATCTCTTTGATTGAGAGTCTTCATAACCATTACTAGAGAACATAACATGTTGCTATCAGCATGATCTATCATTAAAATAAAATACCATGATCGGGATGAGCCAAATGAAACAAAAGAGTTATATTTGAAGAAATCCTATGTGTTATTGAATCATTAAATAGTTGTAAATTCTTACCTTTGAGATATCCATCACCTGAAAAACCATGGATTTCAAGTAATAACTAGTTAATGAAAATGATGCATGTATATATGCCACTTAAAACTATGGTCCATGTGAAAAAAACATAATAATATGTATCAAATGAACAAATAAAACATGAATAAATACCCAAATAGCTATAAAATTATTTATAATTACAATCCCATATCCCCAGTAACCTATTCCTCCCACCAAAAAATGTGTTTCAAATGCACCGGTTTGAGGTCCATAGAAATCTCTATCATATCCCTATTCAAAATATACCACTCCCAAAATACTATTAAATTAAATATGTAATTATAATAATTTTTTACATATCTAACCTAATACATTCATTTATATTTCGACGAGTGGTGTTATATAACCCCAGTCACTCCTCCCCAAATGCTAGAGTCTAGAGAATTGAAGTAATGAACTAAGGCAGTACCCAAGGAAAATAAAACCTCAATTAAATGTATGCAGAAAACCCATGACTCATGTGGCTCTTGAATAGTGAGGGGCATACAACTTTTTTATTGTTTGAAAAAATGTGTCACATGTCCATGTCATTAAAAATATTAAAATTACCTTCATTTCCACTCATGATATAACACTAATTATCCACCCATATGAACTATATTATATATTAATCCATTATAGATCACTTCAAGCTTCCAAAGATCTCATGGGAATCATCCATTGGCTGGGTTTGGCCTTGTAACATCAATAAATATTAAATTAAGATTTTTCTATCTTGATTCTCGTATCGTTATAAGGTTTTCATTCTCCCCTTCTTGGGTTATTATATTATTTTTGATGGTTGACCTAATGTGAAATCCAATATTGTAATTTTGTGGATTACATTGAGGGTTTTGGTCAATCATGCCTTTATAAGGTATTATAGTGGTGCAGTTGTGGTTTTCATCAATTTAAATAATTATCCCGGTATGATGTATGTGATTCCGTGATCTAAAATTTTTAGATGATTTCAATATTTTTTTATATCTATAAATGTTTTCTATGATTATCTTATGTGGTGGGAAATATGTATTTAAAATATTTTGACATGCATATGTCATAAAAATCAGGGTTTCAATGGAAAAAGGCTATTACATTTATGTTCTTATTTGTGGTTATTCTTGTAAGAGTTTTTTCGTTTTTGTGAATTGTGTGAAATGTGTTTTTAAGGAACATGTAGCTAGAAAGTGTTGACAGTGGGTTATAAAAATAACCCTTTATAATATTTTAATTTTATTATTTATTGTGAACCATTAAATGTGAGTTGTGAATTGTGTAAATGATGTGAAGCATGCTACAAAATGAATTTCATTTATTTGTTGATTTCAAAGGGGATTGGTCAATGGAAATGTGTTGGATTAACATTGCACTATTCTTATGATTTTTTTAAATTTATTTCATGAGTTCTGAATGTGGTGAATTTTTTTCTACAATGGTTTTTGTGTTTGAAAATCTGAAAGTGGTTTTTTATGGAAAACAGTGTTATTCATGTGATGATTTGTGAAGGAAGGAATTTCCTTATGTTCTTGTGATGCATGGAATTTTTATGTGATAATGTTGGTTTGTGTGATAGGTGGAGTGGTATTTGCGCTCAATGGTAATCTCATTTATCAAATTGGGAAAACTAAAACATGTTTACTAGTGCTTCAAAATATGCAAGATCGAATTGACCTCTTAGATTAAAATTAGACAACTGGGAAGTGGAAATTCTGGATATCACATATTCGGATTCAAGTTGAAAAATAAACCAAATTTTGATGTTATAAGAGACCACTAGACCCTTAAATTGAATACATACAATTCTCTCATGCATGATAACTATGTAAGTGTTGGCTATTTGTCGTGATATTACTATTCAACTTGGATGGATCCCTTTTAGTGGAATGTGTACATGGATTCTATTGGTAGTTGTGTTGAAGGATATTGATCTCGGAGGTACGTGGTCTTAGTGATGTACTTGCACTAGATATCCTTTGGGTTTTATATTTGGTTCCATCATGTGACATAATGTTGTGATATGTTGATGATCATTATTATACAATGGACCATATGTATGTAGGTTCCTTAAAGAATGTTTTTTATTGATAAATAGTCTACTAGAAAAAATATCCTTTAATAAAAATTGCTTGAAATTATACCCTTATCAAGAATCAATAAAATGTTTTCAAAGTTGTTAAGAGAATATAAATTTTTATTGTTCTTATAATGTTATATCATGTAATATTATGTTTGGGCAGAATCCTTATATGCTTTGGATCACACCCTACATACACCATGATGTATGTGTGGACATTTTTTTATAACCTAGCTAATGGAAAGATATACTGTTTTGATGGTGGATTTGGTTTCCATTGTTCCATATTTTTATAGGTGTTAGTGGTGTTCAATTGAGGGCAATGTCACTTATATTTGATAGATAATTTTGGTAAAATATTTTATTTCAAATTACGTTGTACTTTTGGGATTTTTAAAAAAACTAAACATGAATCATAATATTATTGGACCTCCTTTAGAAATGGTTATTTTTCATTTTGATGTTTAATATTATGCATTATTATCTTTATAGAAATGGGTGAAATAATTCCCAAAGTATTTTTTTAATACCCAAGAAATAGTTTCCAGCCTATTAGGATTGGGAACGCCCTTTAGGCATGTCATGGACAGAGTTAGGTGTCTAGTTGGATGGAACCCCAACCAAGTTCATAACAAAATGGTATCTCACCTGTTCGAAATCTTTTTGGTTCAGGTTGTTTGGGAATTTATTCTTGATATACTAGATATATGATTCATAGGGATTGAAGTTAATTTTTCGAATTGGGTTCCTTCCCTGCATACCTTTTGACAAGAATCGAGTCTCCATTTTATGTTGGGATTTATTGTACTTATCGTCTAGGTGTGATGTACATGTTTCAGATTATATATGGACATTGGGTGGGGGTGGATTTTCTTGGTTGGATTGTTATTTTGAATGATTTGTTTATTATTTTATGTGATCAGTGTTGGCAATTGTTTTTGTTGTTGAAAATTTTTAAAGGGGTTTTGTTGACAGTTTTCCTTGTGATTGTTCTTTGTTGTACAGAAAATTCCTCCTTGGAGAATTACAATGAGACTGTGGGAAGAGGACAGAGAGAAATATCCTTCCCAAATTGATCATAAGTTATTGGAAACTTATGTTTGGTCTATCTAACCTTTCGGTAAAGGATTAGGTTGTGGTCCTTCTCATGATGGATAAGAAAAAATAGGACTGAGAATTGAAAAAGATCAATAGTTCCACAAGAATAATCCTCCATCCATTTGAGGAAGCACAAAACCATTGGATGTAGAGGTGTGTCATGATAAAATAGATAAGATGATTAAATTTCTCAATATTCTTGAGGAGGGAAAAGTATAGTGTTCTTTTTTATTATGGAAGGTCTGAGTCCAATGTGGTGAGACTCAGTAGTGCAAGATGGAATGAATGAGAAGATGTTCTAGGAAGAATTTAATGTTGTTTTCAATGTGAAATATTGTCCTAAGGTCATTTCATATTCTAGATCCTAGGAGTTTATGGATTTACATTCAGTTACCGGTCTATGATGGAATATGCTAACATATATTTCGTGTTAGTTAAGTATGCATCCTAAATTGTTCTGAATGATAATATGAAGGTTCAATGGTTCAAGAAGTGTTTTCGGCCATATATATAATCTCATTTCATTATTTTAACATATTTCCTACGATTTGGTGGTTGATCATGACTTTATTAAGGATATTGATAATACAAGAATTTATAGATTTATTGGAGATGTTTCATCATTGGGAAGTGGTAGTCCATTTGAGAAGAAGAGAAAGCATCATGAAATTGAGAATAATGGTTGGTGTATTCTAGGAAAACCTACTTAACAATTATATTAAAAGGGTTTAGGAATTGTGCTTTTTGTGTGTAATAAGTGTGGGAATATGGAATACAAGGGATAAATGTGTTCATCTCCCCCAATTCCATTCCACCAGTGTGGATCCAGGTGGCACATGATGATTTTTTAAAGGATTCACTCCTATATCATAGTGATGTTAGATATGTGGATTACAGAGGGATTTCATCTCGGCTAGAACCGTCTTGGATGTTGGGTAATTGATGTGGAGTTTTGGGTGGTAGGGATAGACTTTTTTTGGGAAGAGTCAGTTGAGGGAATGAAACTCAGTTAGTGATTATTTTTATCAACATAATGATATGAGGAATCTCTAGGTGGATAATCGGGTTCTTGTTTTATTAGATGAATTTCATACAATAGTTATATTTACTATTTTTTTGAAATTTTATTTATCTATTTTTTGTTCAATACTAGTAAATTTGTTTCATTCATTTCAACTTGTGTTGTGAATGTGTTAAATTTGTGAGATTATTTTATGTTGTATGGGATAGAACTGGTAATAATGCTTGGTAATAAGCCAGAGATGGGCTTCATTTGTCCATATTGTTCACTCACCATGTCTGGGGTTCAGTTATAATGCAATGTTCAAATCTTAGGGAATTACCTATTTGATCGGATCATTTGTGTGGATTGTATGGTGAGTTTTCATGTGTACATTGATAGGTATAAGAGACAATAATTTTTTGAGTCACATAGTCGTAGTACACAAGAACTTTTCTGGTGAATGGGATCCTTGATCATGTTGTGATGTTACATCACTTTTAGAGTAAGGTATATATTTGAATCAATTTCCATTGCTCTTGTTGTAAGAAGATGGTTGTTGTTCTGGTGTAAGATTACATCTCGTGGTCGATTAGTTCCCAAATGTTTTTCAAGAGGATTTATTTTGTCTGCCTATAGAGTGGGATGTGGAGTTCACTATTGATTTTTAAATGGGAACACGCCTAATATATCTTCCCTCAAACCGTATGGCCCCAATGATTTTATGGAATTAATTATTCTACTAGACAATTTGGAATCCAAATTATTCATTTTTTCGATCATCTATCCTTGGGTCACCGTATTTTTTTCTTGCAATGAATGAAAATGAATATATATGGTTGTGCATAAATTACAAAAAATTGAACAGGTAATTATTAATAAAAAAATCCCTTACCATGAATTGGTGACCTGTTTGATTAGTTAAAGGGGTGTATTGGTTATCAATGATTTATTTGTGTTCTCCTTATCTCCATGTGTGTGTTAAGGAGGTGGATGTTTGGGAAAAAACTTCTGATGTAGTTAAATCCATATTAAATATTTGGTCATGCTTTTTGGGATGAAATATTATCCAACATTTTTATAGAACTTTAAAAATGGTCTTCTAGTAATATCTATACATTTTTGTTTTGTTATTAATGGATGAGATCCTTTTTTATTATGAATTATTGGAGGTGCATGAGTGGAATTTTAGAATTGTGTTTGGATGTATTTATTATCATCATCTCAATGTGATGTTTTCAAAGGGAATATTATGGACTAGGCAAGTCATTTTTCTAGGCCATGTAATCTTATAGAAGGGGGTTTCAGTGGATCCTTAGTAGAATAGTGAAATTATGTCATGATATAATCCATGGAATATTTTTGATATTTGGAGATTTTTTGACATGGTAGGTTATTAGAGGTGGGTTGTTTGTTATTTTTCTCAAATTTCATCATCCATGACAATGCTCAACCAAAAATGGGTGAAATTTGAATGGATCCTAGAGTTTGAAGCATCCATTGAGGATCTTAAGAGGTGGTTCACCACCACTCCTAGGACTATTTTTTTCTAAAATATAGGATGGTTAATGTGGTTTATTTTAAAGATTTAGGGATTAGTCTTGGGTATCTACTGATGTAGAATGTTCATGTGGGTGATTATGGTTCAACCCAACACTGACCATATGACAATAATTACCCACTCATGACATAGAATTTGATTTGGTGAATCATGCCTAAAAAATGTGGCACCATTATCTTTTTAGAAAAAGATTTATAATTTATTCTAGTCAAATGATATTAAATTATTTTTTCTCCTAGAAAGATCTAAATTTCAGTAACCACTAATTGGTTGAGTACCTTCAGAGGATTTATTTTGATATATTTTATAACCCATCTAATGGAAACTTTTTGGTAGTTTCATTGAACATGATAAATCTATTGCATGTATTAAAAGAGTCTTGGGATGAATGTGTTTTTATGGGGATTTTGCTCATATGTACTTCGATACCAAGGAGTACTATGGAGGTGCATTCTTTGATATTGTGAAGCTAACGAATTCCATTCTTGAGTTGATTCTTTAGGATCATCCTACTGATTAGTTGTGATTATAGTCAATGAATTTTATAAATTGTGTGGAGATACCTTCTGACTGGTCTTCATATCCTGATGTATATTTGTGCATTCAGAGTATCCTTATCATTTTATTGCAATTAAATAATATGTTAATGTAGGATAGCAATTAATTTCTATGGGGTGATGATCCCAGAAATACCAAGATGTTATATGATGTGAATCAGTAGTTCTTATGTCCATGGTTGAGGAAGGACATAGATAAATTTGTTTATCATTGTTATAAATGGATGCAAGTGAATGATGGGAACCGAAGGCCATTTTGTTTTCCTTAGCTGGTACCTATTACTACCTGGAGGAGGGAGTAAATTTCCATGGATTTCATTATTGGTTCACATTGTATACCTCGAGGGAGGAATATTATTTGTGTACTGATCGATCATCTAACTAAACAAGCTCATTTTATTCTGATCTGGGTTTGTACATTGTGGACTTTTGGGTCGATTGTGTGTTCACGTGGTTGAGAGTATTTTTTGTGTGCAATAAAAAAATGTTTTTGATTGGGACCCACTTTTTACCTATTGGTTTTCGGAAGGCCTTCAGAATTCAATGGGGTTTTAGGTCAATTTGTTAATGGCATACCATCCTTAAATTGATGTTATGAATAACAAGGTGAATTACATTTTGAATGAAATAATTTAATAATGTGTATTATATTTTGGGGGATCATGGGATTGAAATTTGGGATATTTTTAGGTTTCATTGAATAATAGTTTCTAATCCTTGATTTGAATTTATTTCATTGTGGAACATTATGTTTGGACGTGTCAGTGTTTTTTGGGTGGGGTTAATGTTCGTGAGATATTGTTGTTGTGATGAATACTTGTGTAGGGAATTTTTAACAAATTAAAATTGATTAGACATCATTTTTTAATAGAAAATAGTGATTATATGTCTTTCGAATATAAGAGATGTTTTGATTTAGAATTTTGTGTGGGTGACCAGGTGTTTCCGAATATGGAACATTTATGGGGTCATCATCATTTGGTTAAGAAATGGAATATTATGCCAAGTAAATTTTGGACCATTTATATTACTGAGAGAGATATTAAGGTTTCGTACTTATTGGATTTTACATCATAGTTAACAAAATTTCATTTGGGTTTCTATTTTTCATTGTTGAAATAGTTTAATAAAAATCTATCCCATGGGTTGTGAAGTGAGGAATTTGATATAGAGCCTGTTTTATTTGTGTTTGAGTGTCCAATGGATATTTTGGATTCCCAATAGAGAGTTATTAATTGTAATTTTATTCTGATTGTATGAGTTCTTCGTTAGAATGGCATTGATGAACATGAGACATTGGAGAAGAAGGCTTAGTTTGAAATAGAGTACCTATTTCTGTTTTATGACCATGTTATGGAGTGAATTTATACGGGAAAAATATTACATTATGGGGAGAATTGACACATATTTGATTCTGTTTTGAGGTATTTCATTTTTAAAAATTATTCACTCTCTTAATTCTTAGTTTCACAAATATTTTTTGTGGAGTCATGGAATATTTGGGATTAACAGCATGTGGTGCGTCATTGGAAAATGAGTTATCAAACTGTGCAACCTAACCTAGGAAACCATGCATCCATGTGGAATTTTGGAGATTTTTTAACTACATCGTTAGAAAATAGTTTTTGAGCAGTATGGACCATCCATCCATCATGTGATTCATTAACTGTGGGGGTGGGGGGTCATTTCTTCCATGATTGGAAGACCATGTGGGAAAACCATGTGACATGTCAAGATCGTTAAAATATTAAAATTTTAGTTTTTCACTCTCAGTATTTGAACCCTATTTCTCCTCATATATAATACATACACGATTTTAATCCATTAGAGATCCCTATAAGCATACTTTTACTTTTTGGGCTTCATTCCATGGGTGATTTTGAAGTCGGAACAACATGTAATCTATAAGTAAGTGGTTTATCTCTGGATTATTCCCCCTTTCTATGGTTTTCTATCCATCATTCATGGGTTATTATATTTCAGGGGATGGTTGAACTAAATGGTTGTTCTATCTTGTGATGTTGTGGATGATATTGATGATTATGGGTTTATCTATCATTTATAGGATCTTGTGGTTATGGAATTCTGGTTTTTCACTAATTTATATATGTATCCAATTGTGAGGTAGGTGGTTCCCTGCTATAAAATTTTTATATGATTTTGATATGTGTGTATCAGTCTATAAATACATTCAATGATTTTCTTAGGTGGTGGGAAATATTTTTTTGAAAGAGTTTCACATGAATATGTTATAAAATGGGATTTTCAAAGGATAAAGGTAATCTTTTAATGTTATTCATTTCGGTGATTCCTAGATGTGGTTTTAGGAATATATGAAAGGTAACAAATATTATTAATGTAAATTGTGACCTCAAATTGTGGAAATAAGGGTTTTAAGCAAAAAAGGATTATTTTTGCATGTTTTTTTATTCTGATCCTTTAAATGTGAACTGTGAATATGAAAATGATGTGAAGCACATTGTGAACTGATTTTTCATTATGAGTGGATTTGAAAGGGTCTTGGACAATTGAAAAAGGGGTGGATTAACTATGTTATTTTGTTGTGATGTTTCCAAATGGGTTTCATAAGTTGAGAAAGTGTTGTGAAAAGTGTTTTTCAAAAGGTTTCATGTGTGGGAAATGGAATGTGGTAGGTCTATGTAAAATCATGGTTTCCATGTAATGATTTTTAAATGTCATGATTTAATTATTTTCTTTTGTTTCTAGGAATTTGTAAATGATTGTGGTGGTTTGTGTGCTTTGTGAAATAGTATTAGAGCACAATGGGAATTTTAGGTATCTAGGTGGGAAAAATACAACTAGTATGCTAGTTATTAATAAGTGGAAGGACCAGACACATTTAGTGGATTTATAATAGTTGACTCGGAAGTGGAAATTACTAGATTCGCATATCATGATTCACGCTTAATATAATCAACAAAATATTGATTTGATTTGAGACCACCGGGACATTTGGATGGATTTACCATTGTGTCTCCTGCACTATAATGTTGTTAGTAATGGCTTGTTATATTGATGCCACTTGGACCTTGGGTTGTATTCCTTCATGTTCCTTGTGTATAAGAATATATTTGGTTGTTGAGTTAGAGGATATTGATTTATGAGGTACATAGTTATTAGTGAATAACTTGTTCTAGTTACACTTAGTGATTTACTCGTGATGCTATCTTAGGAAACAATGTTGTGACATGGTGTTTACCTTTTTTATATGGTAGAATATGTGTGTGTTTTGAACATTAAATAAATTTTATTCTTTATAAATAATCCTTTCAAAGTGTTTCTTTAGAAATTATCCCATTGATATGTATCACAAAAATGTTTTCAAAGTTGATATGAGAATATAAATGTTTATTTGTCTTTTAATGTTATAGCACGAAATATTTTTTATTGGATGAATCCTTATGAAAATTTGATAAAACCCTACATACATATTTTGGTGTATGTAGACATTATTAGGTGTGAACCATCTAAAGGAATGAAGTTCCATGGTGATAGTGGATCTGGTTTCAAGTGTTCCATCATATTTCTGGTGTCAATGGTGAAAATAGGTTAATGTACTACTTATTGCATAGATGGTTTTGGGATAGTATCTTAATCCCCTTTTAGTTGTAGTACTTTTATGAATTTTCTAATTTTATAAAAAAGAATCTGATTTTTTGGTACCTTGTTTGGTAATTATTATTTATTATTTTTATAACTACTATTTTGAGTTTTTTTATCATTATATAAAATGGTGATATCATTACCAAATAATTTTAATTATACATGTGAACTATTTTCTAGACCATGGAGATTTGGAATTCCATTAGGTCCATGCCATAAACCAGATTAGGTGTTCTGTTGAATGGAACTCCTATTTTGTTCGTAAGAAACAATGAAATATAATATGAAATTATATATATATTTATAAAAACCACTAATATCACACTAGGGTAATAAAATATACAATAAAACCAATGAATAAAAATATTAGGATGATCTAATACAATCCCTGAACCTAATAAAATAATAATATTTAAATTCATATTGATATGATTTTCCTAATCATGTGATACTAGGCCACTAACTGACTAGAACAAGTAATCAGGATGTCTTCTAAGAAATCAACTTTCCAGGGATTCCTGAGAATGGAATGATTAAAAATTAATAGGCCATTACTAATGTTGTCTGTAATTAATTTTTAAAATGTTTGTTATAATAATCTGATATGATCATTATGGAAAATAAATTACAGAAGTAAAATATTACAATCACTATTAACACTCAAGTTCTAACGATGAATCTATGGTTTCCCATACATGCTTCGTGCTGTGATAGAGTGTCTCCAATCATATTACAAAATCCTATAAAAATCAGTGTTATCCACCCACATTTCCGTAAATGTATTTTTCGCGTCATCATGAACACCGATGTACAGCTACTATTTCCCTAGAAACATATATAATAGATAACCATGAAAATCAATGGTATATGAACTTTTAACTAGGAACATATATCTCATCATCATGAAACATGAGAGCATACTCTTTCCATGCCTAGAAATATATCATGCCCTTAGGAATATTAATGGTGTAATCACTTCCAAATAGGAAAAATATTATATATCATGAAAAATTGAAGATATTCCCAATTCAAAACTCGAAACATATAACATGTAATCAAAAACCTGGGGTGGGGTACCAGCTCCCCAATTGAAAATATATATCATATCATCACAAAGCATGAAGGTGTATACCCTCCCTTCCATGACAAATGTATTATATCATCATGAAACATAAATGAATATCCAATAACTATTTTGAAAAATTTACTGTATCATGATAGATTAAAGGGTTCCCACACACCAAGCATGGAAAAATATCATATCATTTCATTGAGAGACATTTGTGTATGAACACGAAACCCAGTAGCCCAAAGTCAGAGGTTAATATATTACATTATAAATAGATTCTATGAATCAAATCCCGATGAACCAAATAGTTTAGTAGTGATGGTAAATTAGATACATACATGAATATATTATTACATATTAAAACGTAAATAAAATCAAGTATTTATTAGTACAACATTATTCACTTTAGCATATCCCTGTATATCAATTATATTGTAATTATTCACAGAAAAGGGAAAGAGAACATAAGGAATGGTTGTCATCAAATTATTATTTCAGGTAAGCATATAACAGAAGCTAATATGTCATAAATAATATGTATGGAATAAATAATAATCAATTAATTCCATATAAATAATCTCATTATCTAAAACCTCAGCCACATGAATAAAAAAAATCACATGGAAATCATTATATGAATTCCTAATGACAGAGTATACAATAATGGACATCTAAGACATACTACTAAGTCTTGTTCCATAAAATCTGAAATACCATCACATCCTTATACATATTAAACATTCTTAAATGTTTAAATAAATTACCAAACGCCAATATATTATCTCTTTTGAGTCATTCTGATGAATCGATGACTTATATTGGTACCCCCCTATAACTTTAAAAGTTCAATTATTTATTTATATAAAAGGGGTGAAATATTTTGAGCATTTAATATATTATTGGAAAACTTGTATATGAAATTTGAAAACATTTCCAATCATTTAACATAATAATAATCTTTTTAGAGTAATATGGTAAGGGGTATCAAAATAGAACATCCCCATTCAAACTGATCATAAACTACAGAGATAAATAATAGAGATGTAATCATAAAAACATATTCCCAATGTATCACAAGAGAAATGGTGGTTTTTTTATCAATATAAATACAAAAAAACCATTAAAAATAATCTTAATTAGAATATACATTTCTCATTTAAAATCAATTTAGAAAAGAACATATTTCCAAAATCTGATAGAAAAAAATTTAAAATTTTTCCTTATAAACTTGTAAAAAAATTTATAAATGAATGAGTGCTCATGAGACAATTTAATTATATAAACTATATAAAAAATTTCATTTCAATTTGTAGTAAAAACATTCAAATGTGCTATGTTTGGAAAATAACAGCTGTCATTTCAATCCAGTTTTTAAAAAGTAATACATAGGTGAAATTATTTTTATTAACTAATTTGGATATTTTTAATAGATTAATAAAAATATTTGTATAAAACATCGATATTGAAGAAAACGGTATTCAACCAATGAGGAAAATTCTGCATGCTTTCATTAAAAAATCTATTGGTATATTTTTTTCCTAAGAATAGGAATCTGATAGGAAAAATTTTATTCGATTTAAATAAACATATTAAAATAATATTGTTTTATATATTTAAGTATGTACCATATGGTTTCATCATCAAAAACAAAATCCTGAAAAATACCAATAAAAAATGATATTATAACATAAACCTCTAATTCTTGTGTAAATTGTGAATCATTAAACACATGAACGAATCCAAATAAAATGAAACATTAAAAAACATAAAGATGATGGATTTCATGATATAAAATATCAATGGGGAAATATATATACATCCAAAAAGAACTATGTTTTGAATATGATGTACTTGTCATGGGAGTAAAAGTCAGATGAGAAACCCATAACAAATGTCTAATTTCATTCATTTGTGATCATGAATCTATGTTAATAATTAATTATTAATTTTTAAAATAATATATAAAAAAACAATATATTTAATACCATATATTGTTTAATTTTAGTCTTTAATGACCCTTTAATTAATAATTCATTATTAAAATCTCAATTTAACAAGATAATTTCTTCTTTTTTCGTGTTTGTTTTGGTTCGGTAATTTTGTTCATTTTAATTTGGAAATAATTAAATCATATACATATTTTTATCCATTATAAAAATATCAAATATAATAATTATATAATATTGGAAATAATACAATAATGTTAATAATGGAAAAATGAGTTAGATTGTTCATGGAGACTGTAGGTTGTAAGTACTATTGAACATTGTTTCTATTTTTCTAATTGATGGAATATAAGAAAAGAAAAATAATATATCATACATCCTGAAAAAAGTTTATATAAAATATTTTATTTATTTGAAATCAATATATATTTATTATCATAGATATTAAATTAAAATGTAAAACATTTCCCATCACTATATCGTGGTGGCAGTCCACACGTACGCCTGAGCGACGTTATTTCTTTAAAAAATATTTGAAAGTAAGAATTTAAATGTGATATTTTAATTCTACATTTATATCAATTCCATTAATATCATTTAAATATATTAAGTAAATCATTATATCCATCCTTGAGAGGAGATGATGGAAAACAAATTAATCAGTACACAAGGTGGTAGTGTTCTATACACACGATCTGAAATTTCGTTTCTCATTTTATGGAAGTGGATATGGATATATATAATTAATTAAAAATAATAACATTTAAGTATAAGGTATATTGTGGTGTTATTAAATTTTATTTATTAATGCATAAATAATGGTGTTAAAAGAAGAAGGTAAAAATGAGCACATTGAAAACAATTTCATTCTCTTAGAGAATCCTCAATTGGATATATAATTAAGAACCTAAGGTATGTATTGGGGAAGAAAAAAAATATAAAAACATTATAATTATTCTAGATAGATATTTTGACAGGGTTTAAACCGAATATTGGATTATTAAGTGTGAATATGTTAGGGGAGAATGTTCCCTTTGATAATTGAGAAGGAGTGACATTTTTGGGAAAAAATATACCTATTCAATAATGGGAAGTCACTCCCAGACAAATATCCTTTCACATTGATAAAAAATATACTATAGGAAATATATTTCCTTTTGACACCTAAAAAACATGTTCTAGGATCGTTTTTATTATCCTTAATGTTTACTCACTTTATCATTTTTAGTTTTTACTAGGGTAATTTGTATTTCTACATTTTTAATACATTAATGAATGAAAAAAATAAAATTGGAATTATTAGATAATTTGGAGTCACACTTTATTAATATGAAATCCAATTTATTAAAAATACTTTATTTGTTGAAGATTAATATTTAGAAAAGCCCAAAAAACATGAAAAAACCCTTATTATCATTAACTATGATAACAAAATTTTTAAATTTTGGGGTTAATATAGAAACTATAAAATAATAATTGGTAAATAAATGGATGGTATTTGATATATCTTGACATTATAATATAACTTGTAATGATATTGTTTCTCTAGGTATTTTAATTTTTTATATAAATGATTATGTATTATAAAAAGTCATAAATTAAAATTTTGACTAGATTAATAAATATTTAACATTAAAAATACCAATACAATAATGGAATAATATTATATTTATTTAAAACATATATAAAATGATATATATATCATCCAAAAATCATAGAAAACAATTATTCATTCTATTTATATGATGTAGTATCCAACTCATGGATTTTCACGATATAATCCATTAATTAAAATTCAAAATGAGAGACATTATTAAATTTCTGTAAAACTGCTAGAAAATTGAAATATAGAATGTTAAATAAATGTGAGAATAAATAATAATTTTTATAAAAAAAATTATATAAGAAAAAAATATTTGAACATCGCAATTGAATTTTTATTATTCAACATATTTTTTATTTTCATTTTCCACATATGATCATCAAACTACTTTTTAAGATCTAAAGTTGTACAATATCTGTTATAAACAGTGGTGTCTCTATCTCCTATACCAAATCATTCTTGATTGAATTAATTTTTTAAATGTATCTGCTCATAATATTATCATTAAACTATAATACAAATTTCATAGACTCAAATGATATATAATTGAATGTATAAAAAATAAAATATATTTGCTTGAAATAGAGTCACAAAAGATGTATATTACTAGACTAATTAAATGTTGTTGAATCATGGATAAAATCCGGATTCTGGAGGATAAAAATAAAATAATGCAAATAACAAACATATCATATAATAAAAATACATATAATAATTCTCAAAATTATATACATCAAATACAAGATCATTTCTTCTAAAAGAATCTCTCTAATTAATTTCATAGCAATGCAACCGAGGGGGTACAACAAAACCATATAAAACTATAAATGAAGCTTCTAGTACATAACATTCACCTAATTGTTTTTATAATTTATGTATTTATCCATTATAAAGAAAATTGATGAATAAAAAAATGAATCAAAAATGAATCTTTTAGTCTCGGTGCCTCAAATTAAGAAATGTTTATGTAGAAAAAAAGCGGTAACCTTTTTGATACAAGTCGTGACGCATACAAGTAATCAAAATTGACACAATGATTCCTCATAATATTATATGATGATTTTATTTCCCTAAAACCTAGAGAATGAAAATAATATTTTTAAATCCATCCAATAAAAAAATCAAGGTATTATCCTACACTCTAGAAAATAAATATAAACTATTAGTTATAATTTTTTCCTTTCATAAAAACCCCTCTAAAAACCATGAAAAATAGATTTAGTATCTTAGAATCTCTTTAAATTAGATATTTATAATTTACCATCATGAAAGTCCCACAACATTTCATTTGAAAACTACAGTTGACCCCAAAAAAATCAACAACAACTGATTTTACAAATATAAAATTATGAATATCCCAGAAAATGTAAACTGGGAGCCCATCAATAATGATTGTATAACTTCCCATAAATTACATTTCATATTCCATAATACCTAGAATTTTCACCATCCACCTAGATTATGTGTTCACTTCAACCACATTTAGTTGAATGGTCGGGAAATTTATCATTGTCTCCTTGTGGAGGAATAGTGTTATACACCATATTATAAATCCATGATAGTAAAACATGTTATAAATGAAACATAAATGACTTTGGAATGGTGAATAAATTCATGTTTTTATTATGATACAATAAAATATTTGTGTTGTCTTGTACAGAATATTTGAAAACACCAAAATAAATTTAATTGGTATTTATATATTAATCGAAATTTATGAATTATGAAAGATATGTGACTCTTAATTAAGAAAATGAATTGAATATGTGATGAAAACAATTCAGAAATGGTTATACAATGTAGTTTTTCCATTATATAGGAAAAAATATATAGTGCCATAAAAAGTGATTATTTTCAGGAACGTAAAAATTATAAAAATGTTTATTTTTATAATGATATAGTAAGTTTGAAATTGAAAAAACTGATATATAGAAAAACATTAATAATATTACATTGGGGATAATGGATGATTTATATGAATAGTGGAAGGTATTTTTGTTGAATATAGAATATTGATATAACGTAAACTCATATTAGATAGTGGAAAAAAATTTCCTCCATAAAATTTACCTCTAACCTCTATTGTTTTTAAGAAACTAGTTGGTTAATAATGTTAGTTAGTTCCCAAAAATAATTCATTATATAATTATTATTCAAGACATTCATGTCAATGAAAGTAGATTAAAATTCTATAAGTTCAATAATTATTAAGTTAAAAATAACAAATAAATTTCAAATCATCGTGGACACCAAAAAAATTAAACATCGAATGAGTTCAATCTTACAATTCTACTTTGATAACACACCCTTATATAGTACCCATGAGCATCAGATGATACATACAAGTGGATAAGAGAAAATAACTGATGTTATTTCATCAAACAATAATAAATAAAATCAGAGTAAAATACTTAAAAACTCAATAGAAACATCAATAACTAAATGAAAATGAAGAGAAATATTTATTGAACAGAAAATGAAATTTTTTTGTTTTTATCAAAAGATCTTACAAAATTAAACGTGTTATTGTTTATAGTATAAAACAGTTGAAACAAATACTTGTGTCATGTTTTCCCAAGTATTTATTGAACAAAAACACCATAGTACCTTCCTTTTGAAATTAAGAGGGTAACATTTCATAATATTTCTATTTCTTCCATTATATTTTACATAAATCAATATGGTATAGTTACTTGTCATTAAATAATTCATTTAATGTAAATAGATGATATATATTTATATTAAGTATAATACTGATATTATTGTACATAACTATATGAATAACATTTTTCGGATAATATACCCTACATCGATAAACTTATCCTCAGGATCATACATAAAAGTTATGAATAGAAATAGGATAATGTGATTTCATCACACTTTAATAATGAAAATTAGGGAATATTACTACAGAAACTCAAAAAAATTATGATTAAATAAAGAGTAATGGAGAAGAAAAAAAGATTATCAAAAAACCAAAAAATGCGTTTTCAAGTAAATATCTTCAAAATAAAGTTCATTATAGTTTTTAGTATGAAAAAGTAAAAATATAGTGTCACATTTTTCCCCATCTTGTATGAATGTAAACAATCTAGTCCCATATTTGTTTGACTTAAGAAGGTATGAAATCATAATATTTCTATTTCATCCAATATATTCAATAGTTGAATGAGTATTAAATTATCCATGGATCTCCACAATAAACTGTATTGTTTTCTATAGAAAATAATAGATAGTTTCAATCCCTAAAATATGATAATATAAATAACTTTTCCTACATTTTAGGTCTCAAAATTGATTCAATTTATTGAATTTGATATGCAATCGGTATTTTATTCCCAGATTGTAGGATTTATATCACCATTATTAGGTATTTGGTTATTATAATAAACTGAAATATATATAGTAAATGAACTTTGTAACACCCCATGCTTCCACAGTACACTTCCCATTGAATAATACAATAGCTTTTGATGTTTGAAAATTTGAGTTATAGCACACCATGACCAATAAATATATCCATTTAAAATGCAGTTATCAATAGTAATAACCACTTTTTTAAAATTTTCAGATTTTATTTTTCAAAATGGACTCTATTTTTTATTTCGGGATATCAAAATCAGGTTAGGGTGAATTTTTGGTATTTTTCATAAAACATTCAATTTTTGATGAATACTGTAAAACCAAGAATTGTTGTTTAAAATTGAATTTTATTTAAATAATAATAATAGATATATAACATCTATATTATTCCAATTTAATTAATTGAAGTCATTTTATAGTAAGATTATATATATATAATTAAATTGATCTTTTTACCGTCTTTTACCCACCTTCTAGGCACATTTTTCAAATTTGTATAAAATGTATTTGTACCACTTATGAGAATTGAATTTCAAAAATTAGAGAGACACATCTGGCATCAGTAAGTATAATACGATTCAATTGTATGAAAATAATTTTTGGTGAATCGTAACTTTGGAATTTATTTACCAACAGTTAAAAAAATAGGTAAATGAAAGATAAAATTGATATTATATTTACCCTAACACATTTCATTATTATATTGGGTAAGTGGTATTCGACCAAAATCTTCCATAGGGATATAATATGATCATTTTTTCTAAAATAGGCTTAGATTCATACATTTATTATTATTTTATTTAAAGCAGAGTTAAAAGTGTAAAATTCAATGTTTAAAAAATAAACCTTTTTTTAAAGTTATACCTAAGATAAATTTGACTATAAATATTAATTATAAAGATAAAAAGACTTTCTACATAATTGTATTTTATTTAAAATTATTATACATTATATAATTAAATTTTATTATGACCATCTGAAGATTCATCAATTACCTTATTAATGAACGATTCAAATAATTGATGGCATAAATATCAAAATAACTATAAATTGAAACTTTTGATGCATTAAAATAATTTTCAAGGTTAATATGACATGTTAGTGGTGAGTAAATTTATTTTTTAGAATTAATTATGTTTTATTTACTTTCACACAAAAAATTACTAAATAGTGTCACCCGTAACATATGTGGGTTTTTTAAACAAATTCTATATTACTAAATGATATAATATTCAGAAAAATATAAAGTTATTCCAAGAGACTTATATAATTATATATATGTCATTAATGAAACCCTTGATGTATTCTTGGAATTTTATTGTATTTTTAATAACCATGGAATATAAAAACTCCAAAATACAAGGTAAAATTTAAACTATTTAACTAAGAATTATATCTAAAAGATAAGGTCAATATGGGGACCTAAAAATGAATAAAACCTTTTGGTTGAGAATATTTAGACCCATACCCACCCTATAAAAGATATAATTCCATTAGGGGCCATCAGAATCTGAGAATTGTTTTATAATAAAATAATATTTCATGCTTTTCCTAAAGTGACACTCACATCTCTTACAAATCGGTACTTCCCTGTCTCTTAATTTCACACCTACAAAGCAGTTTGGATTGGCCAAACCCTTATTAAATGAGCTATCGGAAACAATAAATTAATCCTTGAGGGATGAATTTGATCATTAATCAATCCTATAGAGACCTTTTGTTCAAACCAAAAGGAAGAACAAGAAGAAGAAGTAATTACTTCATCACCTATTTCAATGTTCGTTTATTCTTACACGTCCACTTTATGGGTTGATTCCATAAAAATATAACAAGACCAATAACTTATTCGTAATTTGATGTAATTATGAATATGGTACAACCATATTCATTAATCTATCCATCCTATGAATTACAATGTCACCATATGTGCATACGTACAACTTGTCGTCTCCACATCGTGGTGTAGTTTGTTATTCAACACTTCATTATTTGGTTGTGATTAATAATGAGTATAATTGAGGGGAATACGAATTATTACATGTCAATGATTCAGTATATATGTTATAACTTCCAATTACATATGATTTCACCTTCAATATTATGATATTGTCACTTGTGTGTATGTACGGATTACCATCTCCACGAATGGGATGAGGTTCCATCCCCATCGTAACCATTCAAGAATAATTTTAATTTTATGATTAAAAATAGTGCTCAATATATTAACATAATTAGTTTTATGAGTCAAATACATCCTATAAATAAAAAACATTACATTCTTAACGAAACGTATAAAGTAAAACGAATCATTTGACACCCGAAACAATGATACTACTGAAATATTATTAACAAAACAATATTAAAAGATCATATATGATATAATATTTACATATATAGTTCTTGTATAATTCATTAACAATGAATTAACTATTATACATTAGGTTAAATTACCATCGACCAAGTAAAAAGACAAGGTAATGGTTAATTTTAAAATCACTTTATTTATCTGAGGTTATTTATACGTAAGTATATTCTAGTTCTTCTTTAACATACACATCTGTGCTTCTTAAAAATGAATTTCAAAACATTTTTTCTATTTCCTAAAATATGGATTCAATTCATTTATAACATTGTTTTACTTTACATAAATTTTTTTTAATGGAATCCTTCCATCGTTTTCTAAACTATGTACTTTAATCCATGTACAAAAAATCAAGGTAGGAATGTTTTTTGACATATATGGTAGATGCGGATATTTTTCACCAGTATAACACATTAAATTCTTCCTTTAAAATCTTATATGAATATATTCAAAATAAATGTTTTCATTTATAATTATGTGTCTTTAAAATGATTTGAAAATATGAAGAGTTATTTCCCAATAATAGTTTTGATTTCTTCTTTGTCAACATCATTTGAGGGATTTTAAACTTGATTGAAGTTGATTTATTATGATACAATATTCTACATGGTATTGATTTTTTTTGATATTTTTGAATATGGATAAGTTATTTTTATAACATTCATGGTTTATAGTTAAATTATTAACATGTCATATGCCAGTTTTAATATGAATGTTTTTGTTATGTTTACCCCTTTTCATATGAGGAATGCATTAGACTATGTATGTGACGGTTGGAGCCTGACATAGTTCCTCAATGAATTGATAGTTCTCATTAGACAAAATAGTGTCATGGAACAATGCCTTGAGAAAATATGATTTATTGTCTTCGAATGAGGTCCGGACTATGTGGTTAGGGTTCCCAGTAATATTTATTCCAACATTATGAAATTAGCTATTGATACTTCACATGATTATTCAAACATTAGAATATCCATATAAATAAGTAATTTTGTAATATTTTTTAATATTTTCCATATTAGGATGATGTTTAAATTTAAATGAATTTTCTTTTATTCTTATACGTTATCTTACATGTTTTAGCTTATTTATGATAGTTTCTATTACACTTTTATCTATACTGAGTATCTGAGCTAACACCTTTATTATGGTTTCTTTTTCCCATGTTGTGAAAAATTATATTATTATTGACTTATAGGGATAGGCTATGGGAAATGAGTGTGTTCAAAGAGGACACATTTTTTATTATTTCATGATGTAATGTAAAACATATGTATATATGTAGTACTTCTAAGGCTTATAAATTAATTGGTCACTTGAGACTTGATCTATTGTGATCATGTCAATGTTATTTAATAATGCACCAGCCCTGGGTAACTAGGGTTAGGGCATTATTGTTGGTATCAAAAAAAGTTTAATACAATCCTTGGAAAATATATTTAGAAAAAACTCTTATTAAAGAACATTACCATAAGATATACATTAAATATTTGAATAAAATAATTTCCTTGAATTGTGGTAATTTAGAGATTTTTTGAATTTTCCAGGAAATATATCGATATCCAGATACGAGCTAATAGAGGCAGCTCAAGTACTAATGTATCTTGGGATAAAACTCAAAACAACCACTTTGAGATAAACTCGAATGGGAACTTGTACACGACAACGGGCCTTACTACACTCTTGGTTAGGACACTCCTGGGGAAATGTTGAGGATAATCCACATTTTCATTAAAAACCATTATAAAATATTTATGATCATATAATTAATCAAATAAAACATTTGTGTTATTATGGATTACATGCTTAGACAGTTCAATTTATGTATGGTTTTTACTAGTTTGGAATTATGCATTGTGATTCATAAACTAACCTAATATATGACATTATTTAGAAATGGCGCCTAGTATAATGAATTGAAACTGTATCAATGCATTTAATCTTTTTACGAATTTCCCACATACTCAAGATAATTATAGTGGAGAAGGTGATGAAATTGGTGTTGAACAGCTTATAACCATACTTGGACAGCTCACTCAGGTTATGAATAATAACCATTACATTATAGAGCACCCTAAACCATAATACGACGATCACTGTTAGACTGCCTCATGAGAAAACAACCACCAACATTCAATGGGACTAATCATATATTTGTAGCTGAGAAATATATATGTTCAATAAAGAAAATATTTAATTTTTTGAGGAGTTGCGAAAGGAAAAAAGTTTTCATGGTAGTTTATTTCCTCCCAGGAGATTCAGATCAATGGTGGTCATTAATTAAAAACAAAAAGTAGTATAGAGAATAATAAAATATAGAATGGAGGGAGTATAAAGATATATTCATAAAATAATAATTTCCTCATGACTATCGAGCAGATATGGAGTGTCAATTTTTGAGTCTAAGGAAAAATGAGGATGAGAATGTCCCAAAGTATTATGATAACTCTACAAGGATAGTATGAGATAATACATATTATATGACTAACATAAGAGTAATATTGATTGATTCTTTGATGTGTAAAAATATTTCTACAACAAGAATTAGACTCATAATAATTTTCGTCGTTAGAAGATATACTCTCATGTGCTCTCAATAGATAAAAATAATTCCTCAGGTCTTACGAAATTAATGAAAATAAGTAGAAGAAATATCTACTGAGCACTCTAAAAATAGAAATTAGGGGAATAATGGGAAAGTTGAATTTCCATCATATAGTAAATGTGGGAAGAAACACACTGATACTTCTCTGATGGTAATATTAGTTTTCTCTCATTGTGGTGAAAAAGGCCACCAAGAACGTGATTGCATGGGGAAGAAATATGATGTCAATGTGCAATTCTACAATTGTAGAGAAGTGGGGAATTATAATAATTAATTTCCTAAGATCCAAAGATACATACCTCAAAAAATTTGAAGAGGGCAATGCCAAGCTTATACGATCACAACTTGTGATATTGAATTTCTGAATTATGTTGTGGCAGGTACATTATTCATTTCTTAAAAATTTTGGCAGTGCATTATTTGATTATGGATCATTGGATTCATTCGTATCATCCTTTTATGCAATGAAAATTAGATATTTTCAATTTGACTTAACAAATGAGTTTTAATTCAAAAATTATAAGGGGTGTATCATTACAATAATGTTTTTCCAATCAGTAACCATTATTTAATATAAATGTGCATTATCTGCTCGTCATATTTTCATACCCATGATTTAATTTGATATAATCGTCAGTGTGGAATGGATTTCAGACCATGTTGTGAAATTTTATAGTAAGAATATGGAGGTTACTATTTTTAATGATGATAAGGAATACCTTATATTTAGAGAAAAACATCTCCATCTGATTCTCATATTGATCTACCACCCATAGCTCTACTAAATTGTATTATTGTGGAGGAAGGGAATGAAATAAGTACAGGTGATGGAATGAATGTTCAAATAGATGATGTACCTACTGTGTAATAATATGATGACGTGTTTCTAGAGTGTTTAACTAGACATCCTCTAGAATGATAAATTCATTTTTCTATTGACTTAATTCCTATTTCAAGGCCCATATCGAAGAACTCTTATATAATGGTCAGTGTGGAATTAGTGGAACTAAAGGAAAAACTATATAATTTGAGTAATATATGATTTATTCACCTCAGTGTATCTCCATGGGGATCCCTTGTTCATTATTTATGATGAATGATGGATCTTGGAGGTTGTGCATTGACTTCATGTATATCAATGTTATAACAACAACGAACAAATATCTCCTACCTCTTATTGATGATTTATGAGATCAATTTCATAGTGCACAATATTTTTAAATGATTGAACTTCAATATGGATATCATCAGTTGTGCGTGAAGAAGGAAGACATTCCAAAGAAAACATTACATACTAGGTACAGGCATTTCGAGTTTAGAGTATTGCATTTTGGACTGACTAATGCATCATTTTTTATGGATCTAATGAATAGAGTTTTCAAGAAATATCTTTATAAAATTTTATTGGTATTTATTGTTGATATCTTGGTAATATTAAAATACTCTAGAGATCATGAACATCACATTCTCAATATTCTAAATACTCGTAGAAGAAATGAATTATATGGGAAGTTTAATAATTGTGAATTATGGCTTCAGGTGATTTCGTTTCAAGGGCATATTGTCTCTAAGGATTGAATCCTTATTGATCCTACAATGGAAAGTAAATTCCAAGAATGGATAACATCAATTTTTATAACTATGGAACATAATTTTATTTGTTTAACAAGTTATTATGGGCATTTCGTAGAGAATGTTTCCTAATTAGCTAACCCAATAACAAATCTAACATGTAAAGGGGTTAAATTTGTTTGGAAAAAATAGTGTGAAGAATATTTTGAAGGACTGATGATAATATTAGTCAATTATTCTATCATGAAACTACCATCGAGGAATGATGGGTTGTTGATTTATAGTGATGCTTCAAATATGGGACTTGGTTGTGTCCTTATGCAGGATGATAGAGTTATTGTCTATATATCACGACAACTAAAAATTCATAAACAAAACTATCATACTCATCATATTTTTTTAATCGCTGTAATATTTTAGTTGAATATATGATGAAAATATCTATATAGTGAAAAATGTGAGATATATATCGATCAAAAGTGTTTAAATTATATTTTCTCACAAAAATACCCCAACATGAGGCAAAGGATATGGCTTCAACTACTCAATGATTATGAATGCACTATATTCTACCACCATTGGAAGGAAAATAAGGAGGAAGATGCATTGAGCAGAAATGATTGTCGAGTTCTGATGAAAATGGGAGCTTAAAGGTATCTTATGATTAGGGATATAGTAAATATCGATAAAGGAATAATCAATGAAGGTGAAACATTGATACGTTTTTAAATGGGTTCTAATCCATCATTACTAGAAGGGGAAAAAAGTTCTCAGATTGATGATGAGGAGTTCAAATAAAAATTAAGGCTGTGATTGATGGGAGATTGATTGAATTCATATATGAAGATGAAATTTTGATATTTGGGAGTAGCATTTGTTTTCCCGATATACCTGATCTAAAAAATGAAGTTGTTGGATGATGCTCATAACTCTAATTTTTCTATACACCATAGTAGCACTAAGATGTATAGGGATTTGAAGGAACATTTTTGGTTGGACAACCTGAAAAGTGTTAATGTTGATTATATGTCATGAGGTATGGTTTTTCAACAGGTGAAGGATAGAATACAACATCCTGGAGAAGTTATGAAACCTCTCCCAACACCTGAGTGGAAATGGGATGACATTAAATTGGTCTTTTTCAAGGGGATACCAAAGACTCCTATAAGGAATTATTCAATATGCATCATTGTTAATCATCATATCAAATCAGCACATTTTATTACTATTAGAGAATATTTACAACTTGAACAATTAGAAATTTTATATTATTAATGACGTTGTCAGACATCATTGAGTATCCCAATTGATTGTTTCTGATCTCGATACTTGTTTCACATAATGTTTATGGAATTGTCTTAAGAAACCCCTAAGTAATAAACTATGTTTGAGCACTGCTTACCACCCTTCAGCTGATTGATGAATAGAATGGACTATTCAATCCTTAGAATATATGATGATATCTTAATCACATGACTTCAAAGGTATGTTGTATCGATATTTACCTCATGTAGAATTTCTCAAATACAATATTTTCCATTCAGTATTCAGAAGGCACCATATGAAGCATTATACGTAAAGAGATGTCACACACCAACTTATTGAGATGATGTTGGTGAAAGAATACCGGTAGGCCCTTACATGTTGATGAAACAATAGAAAATTTTAAGATTATCTAAACCAAAATCAATGTTACTCCCAGTAGAAAAAAGAGATATGATGATAACCAAAGGAATGATTTGGAATTTCAAGTAGGAGATCATGTTTTCATGAAGGAATCTTCATGGAAGGGTGTTATTCGATTTGGTACGAAGGGAAAATTATGTCCAAGGTACATCAGACCAATCGAAAATCTAGAAAGAATTTGATTTGTAGCTTACTATTTGAAAATACCACCAAGTCACTCCAAAGTTCATGATGTGTTCCACGTATCACTATTGATAAAAGAGATTCTTATCCCAACATATGTACTCAAGTATGATGAATTAGAACCTGAAACTGATCTATATTACTGTGAAGAACATATCCAGATTATTGATAATAGAGAATATGTATTGAGAAAACAGATAACTCACCTATTAAAAGTTCATTGGAAAACCATAGAATGAAATAGGCAATGTGGGAACATGGGGAATTTATGATGATGAACAACCCAAATTTTTATATTAAATAATAATCTATAAATTTCGAGGGCACAAATATTTTATGGAAGGGAGAATGTAACACCCAAAGCTTCTACGATATGCTTCTCTTTGAATAATAAAATTTCTTTGGATATACGCAACATTGATTTCTATTACACCACAACCAATCAAACTAGATGTTTTAAAAGCAGTTATGAATAGTAATAACATCTTTTTGAAAATTTTGAAATTTTATTTTCCAAAATGGAATTTTTTTTTGAATCAAAATATCAAAATTATCATAGGGTACATTTTTGGTATTTTTTTGAAAAACATTCATTTTTCGATGAATAGTGAATAATACTACATTAATGCTTAAAATCGACCATTTTTTAAATAATTATTAATATTTGAATTTATATTAATGTGAAAATTTATATGCATAATACCTATATTATTCCAATGTAATTAATTGAAGTGATTTTATAATAAAATTTGATATATAAATTTTTATTGAACAATTCACCATATTTTACCCACTTTCTAGGGACATTTGAAAATTTATATAAAACATAATTTTACTAATACAGTGATTTTAACTTCAAAAAACCAAGAAGAACTATTTACATTAGTATGTAATATTTGGTTTAATTGGATGAAAATAATTTGTGGTGCATAGAAAATTTTGGATTATATTAACCTCCATTAAAAGTAAATAGAGTAATTAAACCTTGAATTGTATAATAATTATCCAAACACATGTCCTATTTCTATTGGATAAGTTTATTTCAACCACAATCAACCTAATTAATAATATATGATCTTCTTTGATCCACATGGATTAGTATAGGATATTTATTATTATTTTAATTAAAGAAGAGTTGGAAGTTTATAAATCATAGTTAAATAACTAACACATTTTTAATATATGCATATACCTAAGATAAATGTGAATATAAATATTCATTATAAGTATAAAGATGTTTCCTATATAATTTTATTTTATATATGAATTATAGACCTTATATAATTTAATATATTTATGACACAATGATGATGCACTATTTACATTATTAATGAAAGATTAAAATAATAGATATTATAAATATAACAATAAATATAAATTGATACATTAGAATAATTACACTAATTTTATATCTAATAAAACTTTATATGGTTTATTTAATGAATTTTGATGATGTAATCAATATTTTTAGAATTTCACAAAACCCAAATACTAATGTTTCAAAATTTACATAAATGACCTTTTAAAACAAATAGTATTTTATTAAATGATATAAAATTCCTAAAGAAATAAAGTAAAAGAAAAGGACTTATATACTGATATATATATCATAAATTAACCACTTGAGGTTCACTTAGAATTTTATATTATGTTTATTAACCGTGTAAAAAAATACAAAAATATAAGTAAAAAAGTTAAACTATTTAACTTTGAATTAAATCTAAAAGATAATGTTTATATGGTGACCTAAAATTTTCATCAGCTATTTTATTGGAATAATTACTCCCATGTCCACCTTATCCATGAAATAAATCCATTAGGATCCATTAGATTCTGAAAATTATTTTATTATAAAATAATATTTCATGATTTTCCTAATATAACCCCCACCTCCCTTATAAAAAGGTACTTCACCTTCTCGTAATTTCACATTGGAAAATTCATTTGGCTCGCCCAAAACATGATTATATATCCTTCTAACTACCCTCAATTGACCTTAGAGGATTTACATTGATCAGAAATCCAACCAGATCTTCCCTTCTATTCACGAAAAAAAAGCACCCGAATAAGAGGTAATTAGTAATCACTTCGTTCAAAGTTCTTTTCTTCTTACACTTACTCATTATTTGTTGTTTCCATACCTAAAAAATAAGTACAAAAACTTCAAATTACTGTGATTTCATTATATATATGGTACAACCATATTCATTATTTTATACTTCATATTAATGACAAAGTCACCATATGTGCGTATGTATAGCTTACTGTCTCAATGTCGTGGTCTAGTTTGTTATTCAACACATCATTATTTGGATCGGTATAATAGTTAGATTAAATGATTTAAATAAAAAATATAGAGTTTTAATTATAATTTATATAAGATACATAATCCAATTAAATACTATGTCAGCATCACTAGATTGATATTGTCACTTTTTTGGACGTATGGATTACCGTCTCCACGAACGCGATGAGATTCATTCTTTATCATAACCATTAAAGAATAATTTTCATTTTATGAATAATATTAATTTTTATTAACATAATATCATTATATATATTAATAAAATAAATATTATCCATAAAAAACATGACTTATATAACTAAACATATAAATGAAAATAAATCAGTTAACACCCAAAACAATGAAAACAATGAATTATTTTTATCAAACCAATATTTGAAGAATATATTCATATCATATTTATGTATTTGGTTCATGTATAATTTAATAACATTGATTTAACTACTATAAAAGAGTTTAATGTACCCTCTATAATGGAAAAGTACATGGTAAGGGTTAATTTTACAATCTCTTTATTAATGAGAGATTGTTTATACGTAAGAATCTGTTGGGACTTTGTTTTCATCAACATTCATGTTTTTTAAGTAAAGAATTTAAATTTTTTATTGTTTTCTAGAATATGGGTTAAATTAATTTATAGTCTTTTTGAATTTTTATAAAAAAAAATTTAAATGAATCCTTTCAGTATTTTCCGAACAAGGTAATTTATGAATTGTTTGACAAATTATGGTAATAATGTTTTCAATATCTTATACGAATGGTGTGACTATTTTCTGCCATTATAAAACCATCAAAGCATCCATTAAAAGATTTTGAGAATATTCTCAAAATAACTATTTTCTTTAAAAATTATGTGACTTTTAAATGATTTCAAAATAGAAAGAGATATTTTTCTTAAATTGTTTTGCTTTAATCTATGTCAAAATCATTTGCTAGATTTTACACTTGTTTGAAGTTAATTTATAATGATAAGCTCTGTCATATTGTATTGAAGGTTTTATGATATGATTGATATTCGATGTGTTATTTTTATACCATTCATTGTTTATAGTTAAATTATTAACATTTCATATGGTAGTTTTAATACAAAGTTTTATGTTATTTTTCAACCATTTCATATGTGGAATGCATTGGAATTAGTAACTGACGGGTGGAGCCTACTATAGATCCTTGATGAATTGGTAGGTCTGGTGAGAGAAACCAGTGTCTTGGTACAAGGCCATGAAAAATTTTATTTTTAGTCTGGGAACGAGGCCATGACTATGTGGTTATGATTTCCGGTATTATGCATTCCATCATTATGTAATTAACGATTGATATTACATGGGATTATTCGACTAGTATAATATACATGTAAATAAGTAAATGACATTATTTGATATATCTTTTCCATATTATTCTGAATTTTATTTTTAAAGGGATAGTGTTTTAGTCTTATACATTTCCTTAAATGTGTATACTTATGTATGATAGTTTTTATTATAATGTTATCCTTACTGAGCATCTATGCTAACCCCTTTCTTATGATTTCTTTTCAACAATATTTGAAGAAGTATATTATGATTCACATGCATGGATATGATATGGGATAGGAGTGTGTTAAAAGGGGACACAGTGTTGTTTTTTATATTTCATTATGTAATGTAAAACTGAGGTAAATATCTAGTACATAAAAGTCTACTAAAATAATCCTTATTTTGAGACATGATGTATTGTGACCATTATAATGTAAAGTAATAATGCACCAACTCCCAGTAACTAGGGTTAGTGAATTACAAACTTAGAATACAAAATCTTATTATTTTCATTTTCATCCATAAATTTGAAATGAATTATTTTTATTAGTATACAACGGCAACATCTTCTTTGATAGTATGAGCATAAAACTGTATATGTATCAAAATCAGATATTCTAATCATTTCATTGATATGGAAATATATCTTACTATGTGTAATATTTTTTGATTAGATGAATTTATAACAAACTGTAATAAAAAAATAAAATTTAATCTACATGATCATATGAAAATAATATACACACATTTGGTTTTTAATTATTTGTTAAAACAATGAATGAAAGAAATAGATGTCGTAAAATCAATGTGTTTTTGTTGTACAATAAAAATAAGACTTCAATATGAAAACAAAATGCAGGAATATTAAGAAAATGTAGAAAATCCATCTTTATTTTTAATTTATAGTAAAAAATACATGGTCCATATTTATCATGAATGGTTTTTGAAATGTAAACACCCTTCTTCCGTATTTTGAGGCATCAAATGGTAGATAATCATAGAATTTACATTTCTAACCAAATATTCAATAATACACAATGCATCTGTTTGACCGTGATAAAAGGTCTCAAATCAATAAAAATTGTAATGGTTGTTATATAAAGTATTACATAATGTTGAATCCCTATAAAAATGAATCAAAGAAGTTGTGCTAAATTTAATTATCTGAACAATATTGTAAAGAAGATATTTATCTTTTAAAACATTAATATTGGTGGTAGAATCTACTATATTGTCACGAATTATATATCATGCATGTATAATCTTTTAAATTTTTTAAACACAACTAAAATGGACTAAAAAGACATTTCAATGTATTAAAATAAACGGGTTTAAAGAAATACAAATTTCGATTGAAAAATAAAAAATGAAAAATGATATTTGAAAGTAAAATTTGGAACCATATAGTGATAAAAATTAAAAATAAAATACAAATTTAGATTTATAGAGAGAAAAAATAAAAGATTATATATATATATATATATATTATTATATAGGTATAATATAGAGAGAAATATGTTGAGAAAATGAATGATATGACACATTGGACTAGAAATTATTATCTCAAACAAAATGTTGATAAAAAATATTACCATAGTCGAATATGAAGTCATGAGTGATTTTGATGTGAGATTAATATGATGGGTAGATTACAGTGGTGTTCACCTTAAAATGAAGATCACAAATATACAAATATATAATCAATTATTATATAGTTAATAGTGATATCATATATATACAATATAACTACATCAAAAGAATAAGAATAATCAAGTATATGGACACTGGTTATACATAATGTATACATGATGATTGTAAAAAATAAATCACATGAATTTGGATGTTTCCACAAATGGAATTCCAAAATCTAATATCAATTCTGTCCTAAACAGGCATGAATTAACAATTACATTTTATGTTTAGGTCCCCAAGCCCTGTTACCCTGAGTATGTGCATTATTACATAACATTGGAATGATCTCAAGGGATTAAATACAGAAAGACTGATTTGTTTACTAGCATAGAAATTACTAGATAAATTCATATGTTTTACATTACATTATAAAAGGAAAAACAACAACAACATTGTCTCCATTGACAACATTAATATCCCTTAGAATATCCCTGTGGGTTAGTCCTAATATACTTCTATGTATCCATGGAAAGATAAAACATAGAAAGGGGTGAGGTCAGATGCTTAGTAAGGATAACAATATAGCAGAAACATTCAAAAATTAGAATACACATTTAAAGAAATGTATAAGACTAAATCACAAGCTTTTTTAACTTGAACTTCATCAAAATATGGCAAAGATAAGTGAAATAATTGCATTTCCTTATCGCCATGGATATTTTACTATTCAAATAATCACATGTAATATCTATAGAGAATTTCATAATGATGGAATGCATAATTCCATACATCATAACAACATAGTCAATGCCTTCTTCCAAGACTACAAATAATATTTTTTGAAGTCCTTATGCCAAGATTATAGTTTGTCTCATGATACCTACCGATGCATCAAGGAGCTACAGTGGGCTCCCCTGTCACTTTCTATGTCCAATGCATTCCTCATATTGAACGGTTTAAACATCACATAAACATTCAAATTAAAACAAGCAGAAAAAATGTCAATATATTATCCATACACCATGAATGGTGTAAAAATAACACATCCCCAGTCAATCATATAACAAACCCTTTAATAAAATATGGATGATTTCTATCATAAAAACTCAACTTCAAACAAGCTTAAAACCAATCATAGGATGTATAAATATATTAAATCAAATCTTTTTTTTAGAGCAATGTGTATTTCTATTTAGAAATAATTTAAAAGTCATATAATTATAAAATAAAACATTTATTTTGAAAATGTTCTTGTAAGATTGTATGGGAAGCCTCGATGATGTTATAACGGAGGAAAATAAACACACCTGATGTATAAGTAAAAAAAGTCAAGTTTACCATAATTTTGTCGAACAGGGCATAAAGTACCATGTTTGGAAAACAACAGAAATATTCCATTCAAAAAATATATTGTCATATAAGGGTATAAATGACTTCAACCCATAGTCTAGTAAATAATAAATATTTTTTCATTTCATTATTAAGAAAACATGGATGTGGATGATAAAGATGTACTAGTAGATACTTACGTACTAACAACCTAAGATAAGTAAAGAGATTATACAATTAACCCTTACATTTTACTTTTACTTATTAGATGGTATGATAAGATCTTTCATAATAGTAAAATAAATGATATTATATTATACAATATATATATATAGAAATATGATATCATATACAATCCTCTAATATTTCTTTGTTAATATTATTTTTGTAGTATCATCTGTTCGGGTGTTAACTGATTTGTTTTCCATTATATGCATGGTTATGTAAGCCATGATTGTTATGGATTGGATGTACTTGATTCATATACAGAATAATATTGTGTTCATAAACATTATTTTTAATCATAAAATGAGATTTAATTTTGAATTATTAAGATGTGGAACGATTCTCATTGCGTTTTTGGAGATGGTAATCCGTACGTATGCATGAGAGATAATATCATTATATTAATGGTAAAATAGAATTTAATTTGATGGAATATAATATATAAATAATAACTAACATGTTATATTTATTATTTAAATCAGTTATAATCATTATTATATCCATCGAAATGATGTTTTTGAATAAGAAACTGCACCACAACTTGGAGACGTTAAGACGTACATACGTGATTATGGTGACTTTGTCATTTATAGGATGGATAGAATAACGAATATGGTAGTAAAATATTTATAACAACATAACAGTATGTAAAAGGTAATGGAGTAATTATTTGGTTATGGGAACAACAATGAAAGAGGAATTGGAAGGAGAAACTATCTTGAAATATGGTGGTGAAATTATTATCTTTTTTTCGGGTGTTTCTATTTGAGTTGATCAAATGGGATACATTGGATGGTTTTTTGATCACGTTAAGACCTCTAGGTTTAATTGAATGATTTTGTGAAGATATTTGGGCTGGTTTCGGCCAAGACAAATGGCTTTGGAGTTATAAAATTAAGAGAAGGGAATGTACACTTTTATAAGAGAGGTGAGGGTCACTTTAGGAAAAGTTTGAAATATTATTTTATAATAAAATAATTTTCACTTTCTAGTGGCTCAAAAATTATTTATATCTAGTTTGAGAGGGGTATGGGTCTAAAACATATAAAAAAATTGACTTTATACAGGTTTATGACACCATATTAACCTTTTATTTTAAAATTTACTCTTAGATAAATAGTTTGACATTTACCATGTCTCATAGTATATTTTATTATATGGTAAATTAACATACTATAAAAAGACATGTGAACCCCAATAGGTTAATAAATAATATATATAACCTTATCTATGCCCTTTGGTCAATCCTTATATTTTTAGGAATATTATATCAATTAATAATATAGTAATTTTTTGAAAACTCAATTATGTCAATTTTGACACTATTTAGTATTTGAATTTTTTTTAAAACAATAGAAATTTAACACTTTGGATAAAATTTATTAATTCAACATTAACATATAATATTAACCTATTAATATAGTGGAATTCAGTAGAATTAACAATTTATTTTTATTTGGATATTTATAATTTCAATTAGTTTAATATTTCATTAATAAGGTAATTACTCCATCATCGTTTTGTCATAAATAAATTAAATTATATAATATCTAAAAATTATAAATGAAATACTATTATCTAGGAAATATTAGTAAATTTATAATGAATATTTATAGTCGAATTTATATTGTGTTTAACCCTATATTAAAAATGGTTTTTCTATTAAACAATGAATTTATCACTTTTAACTCTTCTTTAAATTAAATATAATAATAAATGTCCTAATCAAATTAAAGTGGACAAAAAGTATCATATATTATTCCAAAGGTAATTTTAGGTCAAATTACACTTATCCAGTAGAGTTTTTACATGTATTATTGTAATTATAATATCATATTTATCTTTAATTACAGTTTTTACATTATTCTGTGGAAAAGAAAAGTCAAGATTTACTATTCACCAAAAATTATTTCTACTTATTGAGCCAAATTTTACATACTAATATTAACTATGTCTCTTTGAATTTTTAAATTCAACTCATAGAAGCGATAAAATTATGTTTTGTACAAATTTTCAAAAGCTCCTAGAAGGTAGGTAAAAGGCTGTAAAAAGTTAAATAAAAATTTATATATCTAAACTTATTATAAAATGACATCAATGAATTAAATTGAACATATATATGAATTATGTGTCTATTTTGACCTAAAATAAAAGAAAAGAAAAGAACTAATTATTTAAATAAAATGTCGATTTTAAACTACAACTTAGCATTTTTCACCATTAATCAATAATTTAATATTTTCAGAAAAATATCAAAAATATACCCTAAATAAATTTGATATTACGAATCCAAAAATGAATTTCATTTGAAAAAGTAAAATTTTTAAAATCTTAAAAAGTGGGCATTACTATTCACAACGGCTAGTTTGGATGGTCGTGGTGTGTTAAACCTCCATGTTTCGTACAATGCAAGTTACCACATTATTTAAAGGAAAACGTACCATGGAAGATTTGGGTGTTACAATTTATAATAAAATATTTAGAAAAGATAAAATTAAATAAATAATATTATTTATGATATTATGGAGTTTTAATATAACATTTATATTTACAATAACCTATTTCTAAGTCCTATTGCATGAACTAGTTGAATCACTATAGTGATTAACAGTGAGTTTTTATTCAATATTGAGAAAATTTTATTAGCTAATTCATCATAGTGTACAATGTTTATAGTTACACATCTGTATTTTTTTCATTGTTTAATTCCTTGTAGAAAACAAATAACATACATGTTCATATAAATGAGCACCATATATGAACAAATATTATTTTTCCATACTATAATGAATAAATAAGAGCATGTATACAAATAATAGTTATCAAAAAATATATATTTTTTAATGAGAAAATATAAGACTATAAATTTAAATGAAACCAATTATTTTGTTAATAATTACGATTTAGTGTTAAATAATATCATTCAATATGAACTTGTTTAAAAAATATCAACTAGAATGGAATAATAAAAAACTTACATTATTTGAGGGGATACCCAGTTATGTATTGATATCATATTGTGATGTTATAACCTATTTTAATTATCAACTATACTATAGAATAATGATATCAGTACATAACATAGTTTTCATTAAAATAGTATGTGTTTCACCATGATTATAATGTAAATAAATTCATACGGTACATATACCTTCCATTAAAAAATGGAATTAATATAGATATATGATATTTATATATATATTAAGTATAATTTTGAAAATAATGTACATACAAGTATGATTTTTTTGCCTTTTCATCATTTTAAATCTCAATTGAAACCTCTCTTCATCAATACGAAATTGTAATTGAAATACTGCAAATACAAATTTATTGGTATATATTTCTATCACAATTATTATATTCAGAATGATATGCATTGATTATTTTAGGAAAAAATAAAGTAATATACAAAATCGAATAAATATATAAAAAATATGCATATAGATAGGTAGATCATATAAAAGAGATCCAACAACATGAAGTGATTTTTTATTTCATCCTCTTGACTTCAAATGAAAATATAAATATAAAAAATCATTAAGATTTAAGAAAACATATTTTTTATGTTATGTAAAAGTATAAAAATATTACAATTTTCCTAAAATTGAATAACATAAATAATCAGGTTGAGTTTTTTTGCATGGAATGTATAGACTATACAAAATAAACCACCTATATTTGAACTAATCAAGAAAAGGAATTTTAGTGTTGAACATTGGTTTCACCCCATTATGGATTGTATTATTAGTAATATAATAAAAAATATCAGTGATATAATACTGCTAGCTAGTTTGGTATAAAATAGTTGTGTTTTTAAAATAGTGACATTGTGAGTTTTCTTTCATAAAGGAGATCAATTTTAAGGTGAAATCATTCTAGTGTGATTTTTATTGTTATACATTTGAGATTTATTTTAAATGAAAAGTTTTTATTCGATAAAGTGTATATTACATGAATATTAATGAAAATAATCTATGTTAAATAACCATTTATTATCCATAACAAATTTCATAATGTTTTTTTCACTTCCACATGTTATAATTTTGATTATGTTTTCATAACTGGATAATGCAATCATAAATAAAAATTATGAAAGTGTGAAAGAAAAATATAGGAAAAAATTTTTATTGTAATATTATACCTAAAAATTGTATTTATTAAGTTGTAAGGATTCTTTTGTTAAGTATCATATTCAAAAATTACAATATCATAGTACTGTAAAATCCATAATACAAGTTATTGTGATATAAATGTTCAAAATTAATAATAAATATTTGGTATTGGAAAATAAACTTCATGAAATAGTGATCAATGAGAAATAGTCAAACCATAAAATCTTGAAAATTCAAAATGTATTAAATTTGAAGAATACAGTGCTTTAGAATGTACCTATTATAATTTGATGTAGTAAAAATACCTGACATGATTCTAATGTTAGTTATTTAATATTAAAACTAACATATTTAAAATATATCATTGAACTATAAAAAAGTAATTAAATTGAAAAAGAAATAATATAAATGTGGTATAATATATAAACATTATGTAATAATGAAAAGTACAATTGATAATATACATTTTAGGACAATAATCTATGGAACGTGGTTCCATTATTTTGAATTGTAGAGATAACCATAATGATTAAATCTAAAAAAATAAATTTTGTACTATGTAATCATCATTTTCCAAAAGCTTCATGATTAAAACATTAATAAAAAATTAAATCATTGAGATAATCATTATGGAACTATGTTTCCATGTTCAATAAGAAATATGTAAAAATTAAGTGTCAATCAATGAAAAATTATAAAACATCACAACACTTACAAAATACATGAAAAAAATATAGACCCAAAAATGGATAATAACCCATCAAGTACATAAAAGTGATAGTTAAATTGGTATGATCACCATCAGGAGATTAAACAATCACATACATTGAAGTCTAACAATACCATTTACAATTCCATTTATAGGAGGTTGTAGGTTCCCGAAAAATATACAATGAGAAAGAATGTACTCCTGACAAATTGATAAAGGAAAGAGATGAATATGGGGATGATAATTGGGGGATAGGATTGAGGAAGTACAATTTGGAAATGGACCAAAATATGCTTCAGTACTAGTTACTAGGAATGGCCCATAGAGGGAGAAAATAATGAACCAAGAGGTATGTAGATAACCTATGAAACATTGGCCCATAGAGAGTTGTCCAGCGATCCAAGACATTCGTAGATGAAAATAGTGATCCAAGGCATGGTGACTAATGTAAATAGAGAAAATGTGATAGAGAAATATACCCTATATACAATTCCCATGGAATTAATATTTCATAGATGAGGCGGGGGTGGTATTATCCCCTGAATGATTTCATTCACTAAATTGAGGATGTTATTTCCTCTACCATGAACCACAACACCGCAAACCGTGTTTTACCTATTTTCCCACAGGGTCAGCAATTTTTCCATGGGCTTCTGCAAAAGGTGCCCTGTGGCCAATAGATAACTCCTTCTCAACATTATATCAATGTATCTTGAGTGGATCAAACAAAATCTGAGAATTTTTTAGTGATATTGGAGCTTACAGATGAAAGACTTTGAAGTAAAACGGTCAAAGAAGTATCGAACTTAGAATGGTTTTTATTAGGTATAAATCTTCCAAGAACCATAAAAAAGAAGGAAACTTAATAATACTCAACTATTCGAGAACCAAATTGGAGAACTGTGATCCATATACCCATTGTGGATGATCTTCTTGCAAGCGGTAGGGACAATACCTCTCCTTCAGCCCCGCAACCAGTGTGGCACATCAATACATAGTCAAACCCAACACTGCATAGCACCATGCTATACTAGTGAAACAATAGACTGAATGTCACCATGACACATGAAGGCATACATGAATGTTAATATACCATTTCGGTACATGGGAAATCCCTTCACCTACAAAACAATATGCTATGTGGGGAAGTCCCCAACCTGAATGAGAATACATTACATGGAGGGATAATAATCGGGTCTTACACCTTTTTGTTCAAATCATTCCCTTCAATTTGTGTGATTCCATCCATATCACCTCTACTGAATTGTCCAATGACCTAAAGCCAAAGCCTCTTCAAAATCTACCAGACCTAGATGACCATACATTCGTACACATCTTTGTTCTATTTTTAGTCTATATACTCATGGTAAACAGTGTCACAAATGTGGTTCCTATAATGCTTGAGACCACCTGGATTTCCATAAGTCTACATTCCATGTGTAAGATAGAGTCCTTCATTAGGAAATTAATATGAACCTCCCCATTCTTTGTATCATAGGTAATTACTGGATTTTTTCATTCAAGAAGGGATAATGATAAGTCAAAGAAATTATTATTTCTTTTCCATCAACCAAAGAGGAATGTTCCTCCACATTCAAAGGACCCATTATAGAGAATCCCTCATAGTGTATGATCCAAATTATTTGGACTATAACCAGTTACCTTCACATTCGTTTCACATTGAAAGGATCACTAATCGGCGCCCTCATCCACCATATTCATCATCTATTTGTCTTATTACTGAAGAAAGAGTATCCATTTGATGAATCATTCACATCATTTTGTTTTTCATACTCAGCATTAGTTGCATGGGATTAGAGCTCTATTATGATATGACATAAACATATCACTCCATCAGAAATATGTGGACATTTATTCCAATTCTAAATATGATACATAGAATACATGTATAAAGGCCTAAGCTCAAAGGAAATCCTTTTCAAAAATAAGTCCCCAATCATACCCCCCAACAAATAGGGCCCCATTTATGGTATAATCGCCAACTCCCACCGAACTACGAAGGATTTTATTCCCAAATAATAGTTAAAAATAGGAAACCTATATAGGCTCCAAACCTAAAATCCGAATCAAACTAGGCCATATAAACAGTAAGAACATATCCACCTAGGAGATTGTGCCTCTCTTGAGTGTCATGGGATGCTTTGATGTATGTACTACATGAAATATTTACTAGGAAACATCATCCTTGCTGTCCTTACTACAAGACATTATACATCAAGGATTGGTCCTCATCCCATGATGTTAAAAGGTGATGTGTAAAGATAATTGGCACCGAACAATGTGAGTTCAGATTCCTCTCATAGGAATACATAGGAAGCCCATCATATGTGTTTGGTCTCAAAAACGAAACAACTTATATCACCTAGATGATAGTAAAATCCTGATAACCTCATCATGTGGTCTCTACTAGTATTGTCTCAAAAATTCTACACCCATGCACATATATGGATAATATTCCAATCCGGGTATAACCCATATACACACTCTTGAAAAATAAAAAGAATCATGACCATATGGAAATTTCATAAATATATATGAGAGTCATATAATTGGGAATATTTTCACCCCAAATGGTTGTGATGAGCCGGAACTCCCATCCTCTCGACCTATGGAGTCCTTAAGTGTCATTAGAAAAATCGCCATCCAATGAGTGCCTTCCTTTGGAATGAAGGTCCATGAAGTATGGATACAAGGGTCCATAGGAGTTTTTTCTCTACGAATAAGCCCATTGCACACCATATAAGGAAATTATAATATATGTGAAACCCTTCATACTAATGGACAATTGGTTACTATCCTTCAGGACATTTTTCATACCCCTATGGTCTGACATGTATTAGGTCCATAAAAAAAGTTAACTAAACATGAATCCCTATCCAATGTAGAGGTATTATTCCACCACAGGCACCTTTCATCACGAAAAAGAAGAAGTCCATAATAGAGAATTAATTATGAATGTATTTAAGATATGTAACATTGACGGTGTTTTGTTTTCCATATATGTCATATATATATTGTAGGCATTCTGCAGAAATATATTTCATCTAAATGGCATCACAAAAATTTGAATTGGAACCCTTGAAAATAAACGCATAGGCAGCTATGTACCCAGTAAAGAAAAGGGATACCTTGCTTTCCCAGTGAATTCAATAATAGGTTTCCAATATGCTGATTATTGATTAAGAACAAAATGGTAATCTCTATACAGTGGAGGTTGCAAGACATGATCTCTAAAAATGAATGCTCACCAGATTCCTCTTCAGTGGTGGCCGATAATACAGCACTGGATGGTTCCAATGTCCATATCAAATAATTTTGGTATTTTGCCCTCAGAATGTGACATTGATTGCATCCCTTATCATAGGTTGGCAGATGAATTCAACACTGATGACTTCATCTCAGCTTCACAGGAACCCCTCTGAAGGGATACTATCGAGGGACATCCACACTAGCGTTGTACAACCTGATATCCTCATATGGAAGACGTTCCCTTTCCAACAGAACCTGCAAAATCCAATAGACATGGCTGCCTAGGGATTTCCCCTGAGGGTGTGAAACACATAATCAGAAACATCTTATCACACCAGTTCTAGATGAGGAGGTCCTCCATAAAAAATATGGTGACATATAATGGACCAGCATATAATAATTACGATCTTATTGTATCCCTCCATTAAAATAGTGTGGAAATATACGAATAGATAAATATCCCCTCTCACTCATATGAATACCACAATATGAATATGATGGAATAATACGAGCACAGACATGTTCCCACAAGTCCTTTCTTGTCCCACTACACAATCAGAGTGGAAAATTGCTGGCATATGAAAATCTATACCAATGTGCAAGCACCCCTCCCTCTTAATAGGGTGGAAAACCATGTGCATTCATATATCACTGATGAGGGATATATAAATCCTACCAGTTAAATATGGTAGAAATACACAAGCTAGTGAAAATTCGATCTCACAACAACAAAACTCACAAGTCAAATATGGTTGCAAGAAAATATTGGATGTTTAAAATTTCTATGGATAAAAATCAATCTTTTGAGATAAAGACGATGAAAAATGATTAGATTAAAATTTATTCTCACAAATATAAACCCCAAAATCCATATACGGTGTAAACTAGAGATAAATATCAGCTGTAGGCTATTTCCTCTACCCCTACACAGGAGAACCGACAGTGTGCACTAGAAACTCATGGAGGACCAGAGCAGGCAAAGACTCTTTCTCAGACATCAAAATAGAAAATCATAGCAATTCCAGCCACAGAGGTATCTCACCACATCATGGCCATGAGGGAATATCATACTTTAATCCTATAATATATACTTAAGACATGTATAGATGTAATTGGGTTAGTGGAAAAAGTGACGAGTCGGGCCAAGAGCCTGATCTCCCCTGTTGGACGGATCTATCCAACTAATCATATAATCACTATAGAGTAGAACATAAACCTTGCTCCAGTCCAAGAGGGCTGGTGGCCATTTTCTGTGATTCAAGGACAATAAGATGGGGAAAAAGTCTTATTACAAATTGTTGATGCTGGTCTAATGTGTTGGCTTCTCAGGGTAGACATATATCCCTACCAGTTCTCAATATTTTTATTGGTGTATCCTAGTGAAATCATTGGAACCAACCGACACAGACACATACATAAAGGCCATTACAGAAAACATGCATCCCTAGTTTCCCTCAAGATTACACCCAATCATGAAAGGAAACAACATAAACAAGAAAATGAAGAGCATACTCATGATTATGATATTCTAGAAGTTTAAGTTCTTGAAACCCTAAAAAATCTATTGATAGAGGATCAAGATCATGTTTTTCATTACCAAAATATAGATGTTGTAGTATCAGTTGAGTGGGTTCTCCCCATAATTTCATTACTAGAACCTCTAAATTACATCCCCAAAGAACACATGAGGGATTACTACATGGGACAAAAACGAGCAATCATGTGACTCTATCCCATGATCCATGTCAGGGTACCTCTCCCATTGACCAGAAGATCGAAAAACAAAATGCTATTCCCCTTACTATCATCCACCCCAATGGTTCTATATTAGGTATATGATGTATATTTGTTTCTACCTATTGATGAACTTCAATCCCTCGTGGTAGTCCTCTCCATGATGGTAATAGCTTCAAAAGACCTCCCTCTTGTGATTTCAAGATAAGGGAAGGTCCTCCATTCATTACAGTACATCATGATGGCCATCCCCAATGTGTATAATGCAGATAATCTCTCTACAACCATAGTTATGATGACAATAATCACCATAATAGTTGTCATTGTGAATGTCCTTCCCTCAATGATGATAAGAATCAAGAAGGTCCTTCCCTTACTATCATCCACACTAAATTTCCAACCTGGTTTATACATCACAGAATTCGTCTCTACAACCAGACACTATTCTATGATTGTAGTCCTCTGCCTCATGTCACTGATTGTGAAGGTCCTCCCTGTAGTCTGAATCTACTCTAGTAAAAAGGTATTCCCCTCGTCAGGTCATAAGAGAGAAAGCCATCATTTGACAAGGCTGTTGAAAAAATGGTATGTAAAACAATTTATGCTCTCTCTAAGATAATAAATATATTTATCATCGAATGGATGTTCAAAGTCCATGCTCATCTCCCAATCCACTATCATACCATTAACATTTCTATGTGACTCCAAATAACTCCACTGGTTTGAATGAGATACATAAAGAGTAGTAAAAATAGTTGGATCATGTTTAAGAGTCCCTAGTATAGGAAAAAAGATATTTTTCATGTGCGATGAAAACTAACAATTGATGAACCACCAGTGATCTATTGGCCCACAACCACTTCTCTATTCAACAAACAAAAATTGTTTTCTAAAGAATGTATACATAACATTATCTTCAATATCGAGTTGACTCATCTCCAGTTAAAAGAACTATTTTTTTCTCTATGATGGTTATACAGATCATGCTAATGTCTTGGGAGAGCTTCACGATCAAATTGGACTTGAATCCATTCTATCTACATGGTGTTCACAATCAGAATGATAAAAGAATGACATTGGGATGGCATGTGTCCATGCACTGCAAGAATGTTGTGTTTCCATACCAGTGATGCCCCATTTGGTGTTCATAGTAGGGGATGGACCGAACATGGATTGTTACACAAAACCTCAATTTTTGATCATAAAAACCCACTGTAGGAGACATCTTGAAATGTCGTCATCCAAAAATGATAATTAATTGATGTCCCTTCTCAGGAATGGTGGAACACTCGACAAGAACCAACCCATTGTATGTATCAAAATCATCAGCACCTAAGAGATATATCAATCATGAATCTCTTGAACCAGGCCACCAAGAACTTCTATTAGGCCTCCTTGTTTAGAGAATCCAATCAATGAGAACTAGTCTCTACTCGTATGAAAGTAATTCACATGTATGTCTGAAACTATATCTAGATCATAAATCTATGGGAATGTGTGAGATCCATAAGGCAGAAATAGTAGCATAATCCCCTGCAATAATAGACCAGCCCCAGATCATAGTACTGGTGGAATTTTAACTCAATATTCCCCCATAAGACTAGTAAATTCAGGTTGAAGCGCATCAATAGAAAAATGTGTGCAACCCCAGCCATATGGAAGGGGAATTTTTAACTCAAATTCCAAACCAATAGTCATCTATCATCCCCCTTAGAGAGAGATAAATTGATTTAGGGGTCGCATGATCCATCCCATCATGTGACTCACATCCCCTCAGAATGGAGTTGTACTAAAATTTCATAATAGGGCTCTCATTGAGTCACACCATTCCAAATAAATATAAGAGTATAACAAAATGATAAGAGAAAATACCAAAAAGCCATAAGAAGATCTCTTACCATTCAACACCTTTTACACCACCCCCCATATGGAATGCATTCGTGAATATCATGGAAATCATCCTCGTAGACCTTGCTAAAAATAATATGAAAAATTAGGAATCACGAGTTGTTGTTTCCCTCTCGGAGATGGTCCACACTGAGCCTGGAGGTGTGTGCACCAGAAATAAAATTCTGGTCTTAAAATTTGGTTCCCCAAAATTATATATTCCATTATATACCTTGTGAATCATCAAGAAGGATAAGAATAAGAGAGTGCTATATGACCCAACTCCTTCTCCACGTGAAGTTGATTCACCTATGATTGATGAGTGATTCTATCGATAGAAGGTATAAATGAATTAGATAATTCCACTAAATGCTGATATTCTTAGAGAAATTTATCTTAATAGGTATGTATCCATTATGAATAATCAATACACACATCCATCAGTCATACCTCTTCCCCACAGGGTCATCTTGATAAATGAATCAAGGATGGAAATCTTATTCACGATGGCACTAGGACCATAAGTCAACCTGAGCCCGTTACTAGGAGGATATCATGATTTCCCTATATTAGATAAGCAATCAGAATAGATTTAGGAGAGTCCATAAAGGATTCCTGTGACTAGGTATTCACCTCATGTTCTAGTAGTGCTGACACACCTAATCTTTCCCCTGCTGTACCTGGTCATGCAATAGTCCAATAAGACATTATTCAAGGCCTCATGATTTTGTCGAGTTATTAAAAACATGATTAAATGAAATGGAAATACAACATGCTTCAAAAATAATTTATTTTTCTTTTAAAATCATTCATATTTTATTTATAATTAAAATATAACCATTGGATTGATTATATAGAAGTGTAAACCATATAATTTAAATAATTTAATTAGTTATAATATTTCTCAATTACAAAGCATCTAGGTTATACGATCACATCAAAATAATAATATTTTAATTAATTGTTTTGGTTTGTTAAAAAAATTGTTAAATATATCAAAAGAAATTAAATAACATAAATTATTTAAAGAGATATATATTATCAAATATTTTTGTATTGCATTGTCATCCATTACAAAAACATTTCCCTTTTAATTTCATTTTGGTTATCAATGCATCATCCTTTGTTGAAAAAACAAATTATATACAGGGATAATAGAACATCCCATAAAAATAGTGGGAAACATAATGATTACAGGAAATTTCAATGATTGGGGTTCCAAAAAATAGAGAAAATTAGTGTGGATAGAAAATATGGACATAAAAGTAATATTTGATGTTTGTAGATATGTGTAGTAATATAGAACATTTGTAAGATAATGTTAATTCCACCAAATACTATAAATTTTAATGATTGAAAATACCACTGGTTCCATAAAAATGAAGGTATTAGGATAACGTTTTTGTTTCAATTTGGTATTCTTAATGTTGTTGAATTAGTTTACCATTTATATTGAGAACATAAGTAATATACTTACATATCATGTATAATTTTATCCTTTAATTAATTTCCTCCACAATCCAATTTTTTACTGTAAATTATTGGTATTCAGTATTAGTTTTTATTCTTAAAAAACATCAATTAACATATAAAATATCCTGAAATCCCTAAAATATTAAAAATTTATTCCACCTGTATAAATATATTTAAAATTTATCCAACAACACCCCAAATTATAATGGATTCATTATATAAATTGTTTACATTATGATTTCTCCAAAACATATCTGACCAAATTCAATATCATTAAATTTAGACGAAAGCTATCTCAAAAATTAGAATCAATTTAAAATTAATTCCCAAAACAATATAAATTATCTTTTAGCATAGAATTGTAATTATGTTCATATAATGATCTTATACTCACATTAAACATGGTAATTCCATAAATTACCATTAAATAATAATGAAAATAATCCATGATTTTAAAAAACACTCCATCCTTATTTTATAAATAGAATCACATATCATTGAATTTGAACCATAAATCCAAAATTTTGCAAACTCCAAAAATTATATCATAAAACAAATTTATATAAAATTAAAAAACAGTTTCAAATTCATCAGCACTATACTATTTACATTATCACAATCAAACATCAATTTAACTTATTATTATCTCAATGTTATGAAAATACTAAGGGTTATATTCCACTAATACATGTGATGTATAAATATATTACCTTAACACTCAATTTGTTTTATTTGAAATCAATACCATTTAAAATATAATTTAAATTCATAACATTAGAACTAGTATAAAACAATCCTTTGATGTTTCATGATTATATTAACAAGAGTACCTTTTATAAAAACTATGCATCCACATGATTATTGATTCCCAATACATAAATTATTATATACTTTCACTTTAATAATAGGCATAAGATATGTTATTCATTAGTATATGAGTTAAAAATTGTATTTGGGAATTAAATCGGATTATTCTCATGTTCCCTTCACATAATTCACTAAACTCCTGACAATTACTTATATTATGAAATTCAATTCAATAGAAAAATCATCTACTTGTTTCTTTGAGAATTTCGACTTTCTATCTCTTTCAACATTTTTATCATGAAGGAAATGGGGCCTTCTTTCATCCATGATAACAATTTATTAAAATACATTATGATGGTTAATTATGAAAATCATTTTTATCTAAGGAAAGCACGTGAGAGTGTCAAATAAGGTGTGCATCATGGCTTGTTGTCATTCACTAAGTAATGGTTGGTTCAATCCCAAAACTCACTTTTCAATGTTATTAACCCTCGATATATCTTTGATAGAGACACATACAATTTTAGTATACAAACATGGATGTATTGACAAAAAATCAACAAAATTTATAAATTTCCAGAACATTATTTAGTGATCAGATTATTAGATATATCCTTTATGTCTATCATATTTTATTTTTATTTAAAATATATTTTCCAAAATATAGTTACTATAGTTAGAAAAATGATATGATACTAACAGTAATGAACCTTACACTAGTTTCCCATATTTTATGGTTATTTTATTACATTAAAAATGGATAATTGAATCACTTCTTGCATGAAAATATATAGTTTATTAGAATTTGAAGAAATGAAATATACTTGAATTTCACCTTACAGCTAAAAACATATATAAAAAATAAAATTTCCTTTAATTACACAATTATTCATATTATAATATCTCAACATATAAATCATAATAAACTCCACAAAACCCTAGTGAAAGGAAACATAATAAATGTTTGAACTCTAATGCATAGTAAGGGTAATCATACAACAAATGCTAATAAGGGCTGCATAATATAGACAGGAAAAATAATAAATATTTAATTCTATATAGAAAATATCATGATCAAGAAATACATCAATGTATATGATAAAAAATGATATAATCTGATAGAAAGTAATAACTATATTCAAAATAATAGAATACATAATTTTAGACATGCTAAACATAACGTGGAGTCCATGTTCCAAGACATATCTACAAATGGGAAAGGTATTCGATAAAACCCATGATTGTTATATCATGAAACCAAAAGATGAATTGAGGTTCGATACTGAGACCCTCTTATCACATAGTAAATCAAATTAATTATTCATATGAATTTTATTAAACAAAAACCACATAAAATTTTTTATTAAAAAACATATCATATAAAATGTTAATATTTTATGTAATCAATTTACATAATTATAAATAATCTAGGGAAATACAATAAAAAACATAAAAATATAACATCCCCAATGAAATGGATCATAATCTATATGTATTAACAAGAATGATGTCATAATTACAAGTTAATACCAATGGTTTAGAAATTGAAATATGGTTTCTTATTATTGGTGGGTAGAAATATCATAAAAAATCCATTACAACATTCATGAGGAGAATATCCATAATATCATTAAAAACATAAAATTTATTGAATAATTATAGAGAAATACTTGATTAATTTGTATCATTTTAAAATTTTAATAGAATCATATATTACATTAGAGGTCATGACGCTTCGTATTTACGTATATGTAGTAAAAACATTCTAGTCACACTATTGGAAACAATGTAAAATATTTCTTTTTTATAAAATGGCATGAAAAGTACATTAAATTTATATTTTAAAGTGTTATATATTTTAAAAACATTTTACAAAACCATAGTATATTTTTCCAAAAAATGATTAAATAATTTCTGGAATACATGGATACAGAAAAAATGGGCATTTGATCGATTATATAAATGAGATCGATATATGTTAAAAACATTATTTTAGTCTATTTTTGTCTTATAGAGAGTAAAATGGTAGAAATAATATATTATATAAATATATATATATTATAATATAATTTATTTTTTTCTTTAAATATATATTAAAAGGATTCATCATTGGAAACATAATCTCGATCAATCTTGATCAACAATGGGATTATAACATTGAAATTTACCACATTGGTAGTTTCTGAATTGTAAGTCCCATGAGGAAAATAATTTAAAAAAAACAATTTATAACTTTAATTTAAATGGATTCAGGATATATCATACACTATATTAATTATATACTCAACAATAAATAAGTAAGTGGTGAATATGACATATGCCTCATGAATGTTAAATTTAGATGACATACCAGCACATCTTGTCTAATTTTTTTTGTATATTTCTATACCTCTTGGATAATAAATATATAATTTTTTTATATATATTAAATATCAATTATCTTATATTTATTAATATATTTTATTTTAATATAGAAATTAATATCACGATTATTATCATTTTTTTGTTAAACTATCTTTTTTCTTGTGATAATTTCTTAGTGTTTCATACATTTCATTGTTCGATAATTTTGGAATTTTACATTAATAATGGATCCATAATCTACATAAATTTAACCTATAAATAAATATAATATTTTATCATTATATTAACATTTATAATATTCTATAATAGTTATAGATTGTTAAATGAGTTATATCATCCATGGAGACGGTATACCGTACATAGACCAGAATATTATTTTATTTATTGAAACAGATGGATCATAAGAAAGGTAAATAATTTCTAATATTTACTGAACCATTATTATATAAAACATTTCACATAATTTAACTAAATATATCATAATATCTCTACATGTTAAAATAAAATGAAAAACCTAAAACATCGCTACGTGGATGCATTAGTCCACAAGTACACACTAGTGGTGTTATTGATTTATAACGGAGTGAAAGGTATGAAGGTATATATGATATTATAGTGGAAGAATTATTTTAATTTCATAAATTAAATATAAAAATATAAAATATATCATTATTTATATCCTTATGTGGAAATTATTGAAAACATATTTCATCGATTCATGAGGTTGTAGTATTCCAAACACACTATCGACAGTTTCATTTCACATTTGATGGTAGAGAAGATTCAACGGAGTTTTGAAATAAATATAATAACATATGAGTATGTTTGAGAAAATTGAGTCATTAAATTGGAGTTAATAAGAAATTAATTAATTTGGAAATAAGTGAAAAATTGAAAGATCTTAGTGAAGAAAATTGCATTTTCACAGAGAACCCACCTTTGGATCTCTTTTCAATGACACAAGTATGGATATTTAGCAAACAAATAAATATCTATAATGTCTATAAATATTTTGGGACGTATTTTAGTGTGATTTATATGATGAAAATAGATTATTAAGGGCGATGAAATGATGAGATGAACTTTTTTTTTAATTTAGGAGAGAATTTTTTTAAAATAACCATAATAATTCAAGAATGAGAAGTAAAATTCTACTAAAGTTGTTCTATAATTGATAAATTATATATTGTATGTAATGTAATATTTAGAGACTTCGCAATGTCCATATAACCCATTATTTAATGTAGTTATTTATATGAGTTTAAGTTCATACACTCTTACAATTAACATTTTCAACATAGTATGTTTCTCTTCTACGATGGTAATTTATCTATTATGACTAAAACCGAAATAATTTTTTAGTTAATTTATAAAAAAATGATTCAAAATATAATATATAATTTATAAAATTAAAAACCTATTTTTAAAAAAATTAATGTTAACACTGAAGCTAGTAACGTGTAAAAACCGGGTTATATCATTAACCATGGAAACATAGATTTTACACTTTATGGGAAATATAATAACAATAAAAGAACAATCGGTAATTTAATAGAACATATTTTATATTTTAATAATTTTTTAATAACTTTTTTTATGATAGAATTTTTATGTGTTTTGAATCATTTAATAACATATATTTTGTTAATAAATTACTTTAATGTCAATTTTGAAACTATTCATTTAATTTGATGTTAAAAATATCAGAAAAATGACAAAAAGTATATATATTCATTTCGCACCTATATTACATGATATATTTGTCAAAAAAATCTTGTTATATAATAATTCATTCGTCTTATATTAATTTAAATATTTTTTGACTCATTTATGTTTTCATCTATTAATTAATTACAACATCAGCGTTACATAAGCATATAACACAATTATACAAATATTTAATATTATGAAATAATATCATGAAAAAAATTTCAATGATCTCAGAAAATTATTTAATATTCATTGAATAGTTTTTTATTCCATATGTGATCAAAAAATTTCACATATAAAGAAAGTGGATGATATTTTTTGTTTTTCTTTACAAAAGTTATCATATAGGTCAATTCAATGTAAACATGTCAAAAAAACTCATAAAATATATCCAAACCTAATAATGGTTTAAATATTGACATAATATTTATGTAATACATTATTAGGTCATTTTACCCCCACAACATTTTTGTTTATCCCCATTATAATCTTTTTAAGAAAAAATGTTGTAATTATATTTTGCTATTTTTTTAATAATTTATGGAAAAATATTATTTTGAACTTACTGTATAATATTAAATATTATAAATACTAATATGGAATACATTAAAAAAATTCAATTTAAAAAATTTGTAAAATTTAATTTTACATTTATCCCACTAATTAGAAGAAAAATTTTATTTCCAGGGGAAAAGTTTTCAAAATTGTAAAAGCATTTTTTATCTAAATTGATTATATAACATTTCGAATGACATAAATTTGAATATTTATAATATAAATGAATAAATTTTATAATAAATTAAATTTTAAATAAAGGATTCTCTTTTTAATCCTTCAAATGAAAATATATTTTTTAAAAACCCAGTATTTTTCAATATTTATTCAAAAATTAATATTTTCAGAAATTTATCAAAATGTCATTATAAGAAAAATTATAAATGTTTATTTTAAATATCTATAAACTTTTTTAATAATTTTTTTAAAATTGGAATATTCTAAATTCAAAATATGTTCACATAGTGTGATGAGACCTCCTTTTAGAAAAATATTAATTTTAGAATACTTTTCTATTTATATTAATAGATTATTTTTTTATTTATAATATGTAGATTATGATTTGACTTATTTTAAATAAGTGCCCCATAATATTTTCCAATTTTATTTTGCCTTATTCATTCTTTCCAACATAACAACTAGATTATATCAGTCATGTTTAACTATTAAAATTCTATTAGAGTATCAAGGTTTGTTTAAAATCTGACTTACATGTATCACAAGCTATTGAAGAAAATATATTATTTTCATCGAAACGAACTATAAAACACCGTGGTGTTATATTTTTGGAATAATAAATGTCTAACTACAATAATGTCATATAATATATATCTATGGAATACACTCACTATGAATCCTTCTATTATATGCAATGTATTTGGGGAAAACAGTCACCTCATACCACCTGTCATACCTCGTCCTTTCCCAAGTCGACCCATTTCTTGAACCCATCACAAATTCCATATGTTTGAAGAACAAGAGACCAAACAGTCCTTGTAATTATTGCCACACATTCCAATAATCATATTATTCTTTCTACACTACTCTATTGGGTTAAATCCCAAAACCAGGGAACCCACATAGGTTCCAACACCACATCATAGTTTAGACTCCATACACATGCTTCTCCACATCCTTTCATACCAAAGTTATAAATCCCGCCCCATAAAGGGGCTAAAACACTTTAACAGCACCATTTTTTCATCAATTTCTATTAAAAATATATGCAAAACTATACTAGCTTAACATTTTATCGATTAAATAAATCTTATCTCGCTTTTAATGTCAACGTTTGTTGGTCCTATTACAAGAGATCTCTCTATAATGTTTTAAAATTATAACAGTCCAGTACTCCCACACCAATGAGGGAGGAATAGCCACCCAACTATCTAGAAAATTACACCAAAGATTTAATGGTATCTCCATGTTCTTATATGACAAATAACCAGGCCAACCATTCTATGTACAATAGTCATCCCAATTTAATGTAATCTATGTGAACCTACCATGGTGCACAATTTTAATTCGGTGTGTGTAAATAGTCACAACGTCCACATATCCCATATAAAAATTAATAATCAACCCATTTCCCACAGTTTCCATCTAATCTATTTAATATTCATGGGACTATCTTTTCCTTTGATACATCCACTTTATTCAAATGAATTTTTTCTTAAGGAACATTTTACCAAATTAATTGTTGATTTCCTACTATATTATTACCACAAATTAAATTATATATAACACCACACAAAAACAATAAGGATATATTTTGGTACAAAACACTACATAGGGAGTTACTTCAACTAAGAATGAACAACCACCCTCACATATGATCATTAAAGTCTTATCCTAGCACATATCAACCCCTGATCCCATATCCAATGTCACAATTCATATATAAATTAACATAATAAATTTATAAATAATTATGAAATTTAATAAAAAATATAATAATTGTATAAAGATTAATTATGAAATTCCAACAGTCTAACACATCGAATCATGGGGTGTGGTCCACTCTCAACCCATACATGGAACTATGATAGAGAAGAAAATATTTATATACACAAATTTAAAGGCAATTAATTATACTTTTTCAAATAACTATATAAAAATTATCAATGTTACATACCTAAAATTATATAATGTTAAATAGTGTGTGATCATCCTTATATTATATTCTCCTTCCCCCATGTATAAACTAGATGTTATTCTCACTTAATTCTAATATGTTCTGATGCAATCAACACCAAACCCTAATATGAAATTGAAGCAAGTAAGAGGTTATAAATTGAAACAATAATTATTGAAAACTAATGATAAAATATAACTTTAATTGCACAAAATCACCACAAAAACACCACCCGTTAAGGGATATCAATGGTATAAAAAAATAAGGAGATCTTTATCCAAAATGGCTCATCACGTGTGACCGTTCAACAAAAAAACGTTGGGGGATAATAAGGAAATTAGAAGAATTTAAAAAATATAATAACTAGAAAATGTGGAAGATAAAATATTAATGTATGTGTATTGGTCTATCACTCCCTCATTTAGACATGTTATAGTAAAACCTTCCTGGAACAGAATGTGATTTTCTGTTGTAGAGGGGCTATCCCCTAACACATCAATGTCATATTATGAGTCCAATGGGTCATTGAATGTTGTTCTTAACCTAGGGGATGAATAGGAATCCCATATAGGAACTTACACACTTAAATTATGGGTCTTTCATTCTCCTTGAGGTGACACCATTTTGGTAGTACATCATGAAATTTATACTCTCTTATAGATCGAATATTCAATGGGTGTTTACTGCAACCTTCCTCCAACATTCACCCGAGCACCAAAACCACATACTCGGACTCGATTAACAGCCAAAAAAAGAATATAGTGCTATTAACTCCCTCAAACTTCTAATTTAATTTCATTTCTCAAAACATCCCATGTACTTGGACCAAAATGTAAAATTTCCATATAAATTTAATAACCGATATTGAAAGGATTAAAACAAAATTACTGTCTGAATAAAATTTAAATTCTACAAAAAGGACATTAACAAAAAATATTTACACTTATCGGATTACTTAATGATTATTATAGTGATTATAATGATTGGAAGAATGAAATTAATTAGGAATATAATAGTTATTATGATAGTGAAGTAAATGAATATGGTGAGAAAAGTTTTGTGAATCATGTAATGTCATATATAGAAATATAATATGACCAATATATATATTTCAATTTGATATATGGTAATTGGATATATGTTCTTTGAGAATAAAATAATCCAATAGGTATATTTCGTATTGTATAGTTATAATTAGGAAAATTAATAATAAAAATAGTTGTCATATAATTATAGTAAAATAAATAATTTTGGAATAAAATAATGAAAATAATTTTATAAAAAATACCATTAGATTACGAAATTATTTTCATATATAAATCATTATAATTTTTTAATTTTATTGAATAATTTTAATAAAATAAATTTAGTAATTCAAGGAATGTTTATTAAAATTAAAAAAAATTTACTAAATAATTAATTATTTATATGGAATACTAATTTAATGGATCATACTCATCGACAAATTCTTTATTTTAAAAAATATAAATTTAATTATATATTATATGTTATTATTTAATAAGTAAAATATCTTCTACATGAAGTATAAAATTTAATTAAATATATTATATATTAAATTAAATAAACTAACATTCTTAAAAAATTTATTAATTATTATATAGAAATAATAATTTCAATTTTATTCTTAAAATATAATTTTCACGCAATTTTTTTTTATTTTTTGTAGTTTTGAATGAAAATTAATTTTTATCATTTGTTGAAATTAAATTTAAAAATATTGAATTATTATTTTTAATCATTTAATTGATTTTTATTAATATTTTTAATTTCATTTTTAAAAAATAAAGACATTACCAATGTAAAGATTGAGTTTCCTTGATAAGGATAAAAGTATGAACAAGGGTGTTAAATTAAGTTGTTAAATGAATTAAATATATCTCAAATTATTTAAAATCGTGTCAAAATTGGAAGGATGTCACATAACCATTATTATTATACTATGGATCATCAATCCAAGAGAAAAGTCATTACTTATATTTTAATGGATGAGTATTTTCTGAAATTCTACTAATCATACCATTAATGGGACCACAACTCCACCCACTCTAACCATTATTTTTCTTTATTTCCCTATAAAAATTATCTCTCAAATTATGTTTTACACATTTTTAGCTTCTGTTCGTAACAATGACATCAAAATCCTACATTAAAAATGATCCCATTTAAAGAAAAGTGAATACATCAAATATCTAGTTCTTCCAGATATTTTTCAGTTACATTCTCATATCTACTATTTTTATATCTCAAAAACCGCTATAGTGATGTAATATGAAAATGATCATTACTCTAAATTTTTTTATTAATATTGTATAAAATGAATTATTCCACCAATCTAATTTTATTCAGGTAATGAAAATTGAATTTTCCCAACTAAATAGAGAGTATAGTAGAGGTATAATGTCAATCATCAAGGAACCTCGGTTATTTTCCAATGTGGATCCTTATTAAATTATATTATGATTATATTTTTTTAATATTAAATATTATTGAATTAAATCGAACATTTTATTAAGGATTAAACTATTAATTTCATCAGAAACTAAAAAACCAACAAAATTGATTCAATGGATTTTTCTGATAAATGTTACATGGGTTTTGAGGCTCATTGTAAATCACTCCCAATAAATTCCACAACCACGATTAAAGCATATTTCAACCTACTTGATTTGGATGGTTCTTATTAATCACTTAAAAATGAATTTCATGGCATGAATACCATCTTAAAAAATATATATTTAAGAAAAATATAATTTTTTCAAATGTTAATATATTAGTTATAGATGTTCCCAACATAACTCCTTTATTGATCCATAAATAGTCCATTCATGGGTTGATACAGTATATCCATTTAAATGATTAATGAAGGAAAAAAATAAATTAGGAAATAATGGCATGAATCAATCTAATAGAACAATAATGATGTAATTATTCTTGAAAACTCCACTTTCAACCACAAACAAACACACATGATAGAATTTAACTACACATAGTATTGAAGGAAACATCTTGGTTTGATATATACAATGTGTTCATGATTGGGAAATGAAAATAGAAGAAGAAATCAGTAACACATCCTTCATCCGTTGAAACTCCATCTCCCTCCATATACAAGATACCAATTTGAGGTGATTACTCTTCTCCAAAATGTAAATGATAACCTTAATTATCCTACCCCATATATCATGATTAACATACAGGTCCAAATCTCGTGTCAAAGGGGGTATAAATTTTATATGATAGATTTTGGGAATAATATATCTTTAGTGAATGGTTATATGACATTGTTGGGTAAACCATATATTAGATATGTGGTACGATATGTCACCTCAATTTGAGCCTCACCATTCCTATGAGATCCTACGTGTTTAGATAAAACACCTGGATACCATTTGAATTATTTTTTCCAATAAATTCATTTCTTGTATAGTTCTTGGTTAATCTCGTATGGTTAGGTAAACCATGAAAATGTCTATGTCCCTTTAAATGATTCCTCACTTTGTTCTTGGGTAGTTAAATAGGGTAATTAGGAATTATTAATAGTATAAAGAGTGCATGAATTACTTCATTTGTCATTAAAGAACGTACTTTAAAAAAAATTCAATAGTTTCATGGTTAAACACCCATTTTCATCAATCACAATACAATAAAATCATAAACACAAGATATCTATATATATTGAAAATTTTCAAGGTATAATTCATTTTGAAATTACTATATATAATCAAGTGTATCAAGATCCCCCGCAATTAATCATGTGGTCGAACATAAATAGTGAACTAGAAAATCCCACACAAGAGGCCATCAAATAATTAGGTAGAAATTTCATTGATTATATTAACCAAATGAGCATAAAATATGAACGAATTATTATTAGAAACCCCACATAAACCATTAAAAACCTAAAAATACTTAAAGGATGTCAGAAAATTATAATGATGATTAATTTTCAATGTTTCCATAATGAAATAATTATTTAGGTAAATAATGCATTTCCCTTTTTAATTTAAAATAATGTCTGGCTATTAATTTTTATTTCATTAAACACCCGAGTTGGTTGATCAAGGGTTTAATTAACATTAAATAGAATATTATCACTTGTATTAGTTAACTGATATAATTAAAATTTTGATTTTAAGAATTAGAGAGGGTCATCATCATTTTTTGGTATATGTTTTCATATCTCATTTCTTCATTAGAGTGACATAGTAGAAATTTTATTTGTAAACAATTTTTTAAATGAATCAAATTCATGAATTCTAGAAAATAAATATATTATGAAATTATGATTGGGTAATAACCACATCTGTGTTATAAATAGTATAAAAGCATCACTTCTTTCATAATTCCACACTTATTATAAATTTTACCTTAATTTATATTAGTAAATCATAGAATTCATTGTTAATTATAAATTTTTATGAAAATTTATGGAAAATTACATGAATTATCCTAATCTAACCCACTAAGACAAATGTCATATCATTACAAGAATGTGAAAAAAATAAAAATAATCCCCTCGATGGTTCAATAATTTAACTAATTTTAATGTGTGTTATTTATTCTAATCATTAAATGTAACTTATAAAAAAAATTCCATCATTATACATTTTAATCCCGTGAATAAATTATGTCATAATTCATGGTGTAACACCTACTCACCACAAACCACAATATTGGTGACCAGACTAATGGTCGCTAATTTCTATCAGGAGGACGTCCCCACATGCTGAATGACACCAAATCATTTTTTTGTCTTATGTTGTTACTATGGGGTGACTATAACCCCCTATAAAGTGTATAATAACACAATAAAATAAATATCGTCCTTAATATGTAACTAGATTATGAAGAAGAAATAAAAATAACATTCTATAAAAAAATCCATATAGAAACATACAGTAATACAAACTCATGATCATTCCATCTTAAAATAATTAATCACATAATACTATTATCATATATATATAATAAATCAAATAATTAAAATTAATTTGATGATCTAAAACTATCCCTAACACTCACCATATCCTTTCATTCAATTCCACATTGAGAAATCATGCGTATTCAGGAAACATCAGGCCTCATCCCTTCCTAGATATAAAAAATGAAAAATCTACTTGGGTACCTATGTTTCATGGAAACTCAATCATTTTATAAATATAATTCAGTAGGGAACGACCAACAGATTCCCCAACATGACTTGTATATACAGTGCATGAAAATTATATATGTTCTGTCAAATAAATAAATAAATACTGAATGATAGAGAAAAATCCAATGTTAATCTCTTATTTATAATTTTACACTCATGATCGACCAAACCTACTTCAACTAGTGTCATAGTGTCTCTATATTCATGTAACCCAAATATTAAATACACCCATACCTAGAATTAAAGAATCATCCAAGGGGAAATATACCCATTCTCTGATGATAAACACCTGTCGTAGAGAAATATAACAACACCTAGAAAATAAAGACACAATTGAGGGAATATTTTAACTTATATATAGTTGAATAATATAATTCACATGGGACCATATACCACATCAAAATATATATATATCATTAACTAATTCCCAAATATATATATCTTTCTTGACACATGTGCCCAGATTATTTTTTTCACATGCATAAATATGAAACATGTAAACCCAGAGGAGCATCCAACATAGAACTTCATACATGATGCATCCAAGGTATCTCACATGATAACTTCAGATATATCACCTATAACATGTGGAATATTCATTCCCCAAAATATCAAACCATACCACATGTGCTGACCACACACCAAAACATGGAAAACCCCACCTTATTGAGTATCTCAAGAACAATACCCATTAGGCCTTATATAACTATTCTAGGATCACACTATAGATTTGGGTAACAAGGTTAAATATAAGAAATATAGCTATAGATTTTCATATTAACCCTCTCTGGGGTTAATATACCACTGGGGGACCCACTATGGTCCCCATGTTCTATTTAATACCCAGACACCCAAAATGGGAGTCATTATATTAATTTCAAATTTTGGTCCATTTATATTACATAGATGGTAGAAAAATATCTCAAAACCACCATGATCTCTATAAACTCACACAAGAATCATTGAATAATCCCCACGAACAACACTCTCTATGGAAGTTATAATTATCATCACTCCCCTCAAGTTCATCCCATGTCTATCCACTCACACCCACCCTATCCAAGATCTATCCAAGGTCTACCCAACAAGATAATAACTAACTAGAGGAAAATAAACTATCACATTGATCCCTCATCAACTATATCAATGGTTGTATGGTATATCAGGGGCCCCACCTTGATAATACCGAGGCCATCAATATTAATTTATCTCTTACATCTACCTATAGGATCACTGTGGGAACCTATCACTATGAACGATATATGTCATTTATTTGATTTTATTTAATCCATAACCATATATATCTTATTTAATCTAGTATCTTTAAGTTGTTTGATATTTTACGTTACTCACATAGGATACAAGAGATCTTATTATGTTAGATCAAATACGTCAAATGTCTTGGGAGACTGAATATATAGATGATTCTCACATTACATTTGATATCAGTAAATAAAACTCAAAATTATATTGACAATGTTATTATTTATTCTAATATATCTATAAAATAATAGATAGATACATTTTTGATATCTAGGTAAAGAAACCATAATAAATGAATTAGCATATAAGCTTTGTAATGGAAATAATAAAGCAGAATATATCACAAAATCAATAGGGGAAATTTTATATGGATGATATAAATAATAATAATAAATGGAATATTACATATATCATAAATTTCTAATACATCCATAGATTACATAAATTCATCAATAATCACATGGTAATAAATTTTTTCTATAATGATAGAATTCTCAATTCTAGAAATCACAATCTTACCTTCATTTCCTCACACTATGATATCATATACACATTGGTAAGGATATGATATATACCCTAAAATGTTTGTATTGTGATGCCTATTGACAAATTTAGGGGATATAAAAGGCCCTATAAATCAATAACTAATCTGAATACATTCAACATTAAAAATAAATGAATAATTCCCCAATATATAATAAGGATAAATGTTCATATTGAATTCTATCATACGGTATATTAATAGTTTCAATAGAAAAAAAAATAAAAGAACATTATCATAATCCCTATAAATAAACAAGGTGGATGGTATCACTAGATTATATAAAAAAGGAGTCATAATAAAAAATTATGGATGTTGATGTGGATGAAAATACCTTTAAGCGAACATTTGAGACATTTTTTAAAAAAGTGAAAAAATATCACTTCATTTTGATAGAATATTAAATAAAATATAATCTGAATTTTTAGAGAGAGGATTAATTAGTAAAAAATAATGGAATATTTTAATATATTCATCAATGTAAATAATATTTATGATGGACATAGAAAATCATTTATTTAATAATTGTTAATGCAGTGATTAGTTTTACTCTATTGATAAACAATCCAAAGTCACTCTTCGAGAAAATGTAAAGGAGATTACATATGATAATTTATAATAAATAAAATATTATTCAGAGTTACATTATATAATTAATTTTTCATATATATTATAATTATTCAAACCATTCTAATAAATATCTCCATAGATGAAAATGATTGACTACAGAATATGAAATAAGGTCGACTATTTTTTTAAAACTATTTCTTCAATTTTATTACGTATGAAAGGGAGATAAATGAAATAAAGTAATTAAAAATCCAACTATAATAAGTGGATAATAAAATATGTGGAGTTTTAAATTTAAAGATATTATAATTTCCTTCATTTAAATTCATATATAAATAATCCCAAATAAAAATAATATTGTATAGTAAACCCATACCTAAAATATAATATATCGCATAAGTGATTTTGACCACCTATATAATAACTATTAATATATTATTATTATATTAATGAACCATATTCACACTTATAATATTATATATGATCAAATTAAAACATTTTATCACCAATTTATAAGTAATTGTTTTTTTAATCAATCTTTGTTGGGTTACCTCTTTCTTTTATAATGATTTTTTAAGTTGATTGGTTTCGATACATAAAAATTTATAATGATACCATAATCATATGATCTTTAATCATGTCATTGATATATTATTATTATATAATATAAATTTTTTTCAATTTTACCTAATCATTCATGTCATAACCATCATAACATCATTCTTATAGCTAGTAAAACTGACTTTAATAGGAGCTTGTTATGAATATTAAATCAGTAAGAACATTCCAATGTATAATATTAAATTATGATTTTGAAACTGTTATTCATTACATTAGTATTATATATATATATTCATTATGTTAAATTTTAATACTATTTATAAAAAGAGGATATTGGAAATTAAATATATCGTTTATTGAGATAATAGTGTCTATGTATCCAAGATTGATAATTACATTTTAAAATAATTAAAATTAAATAAAAATATACCATATTCTATAATACTTGAATAATTATTACATCATAAATAAAATATATATTCTGTAAAAACATCATTATAAAAAACTATGAGGTTCTGTTTTTGAAAATGAATCATATCAAACATTGGTCATTGTAGATCGCAGGTACACATGAGCGTTACATTAATTTTCCATTTCATGGAAAAGAGGTTTAAATTTTATGTAACATAATACAGGGAAAATATCAATATATATAATACTACATTCTTTTTTTGTTGGATATACAATATTTTTAAGAATCACAAGAAGAACTAAGTATTGAATGAGTTGGGTAAGTGGATTACCTCTTCATTTTAGAGACCTCCTTTAGATTACGAAATAATCCATTATAGGATTTTCATTCAGTATGAAATGATTCCAAATAATATAGGAAATAATATATTAATATGTCTCTGAAAATATTTTCTTTGATATTCGAATAAAATTTTATGAGTGATGGTGGATAAGATTATCTCTTTTATAGGTGAGGAGACATACACACATGGAATTACATAACTGTTATAAATAATATTGAAGTCATATTATTTTGAAAGTACCAAAAAATGTAAAGATATTAAAATTAAATATAATATAATGTAAAAATATATTAAAACAATTGTAAATGGGTTTTAACATTTATTGAAGCAATGAATATTTACAACAGTTTTTATAAATTATGATAGAAAAATTAATCTTAACTTATTAAATATACTAATTTTTTTAATTATAAATATTATTCACATTTTAAATGATTCAATTTCCATAATTAGATAGAAATAAAAATAATATATATTTATAAATCGCAATAAAATTATTTTTTGACAATTGTCTATTTAAAAAATATTATAAAATTTTTTATTTAAAGCTGACTATAAGGGAATTAATTGAATTTTGTTAAATAAATGGATAATTATTTTTATTTAGAACAATCCAAAATGAATATTAACCTTGTGAATACATGATAACGTGAGAAGAACAAACCAAATAAATTTATATATAAAAACATTACTTTGAGTTGCAAAATTGTAAGCATTTATTTCGAAGTACAACATTATAATTATATAAACATTGTGTTATTTTATAAATATATATTTATTCTATAAAATATGATTCAAAATATTTCATGTTATTCATATGTCATTTTAATTTCCCAAAATATAATTTTTTAATGAAATTGTATATTTATACTATTCAACCAAAAAACAATTATTTCAGAAAAATATCTAAGAGTCCCCCAAAGATAATTGGAAAATTTTAATTTGAATGAAATAAAATTTATGACATAAATGTTATTAAAATTTTTGTAGTAAATACTACTTATTCAAACATTTAACTCCAAAACATCTTTTTTATAATGAATCTATTCTTATAAAATAAAGTTATTTTATTCTTATACTTTTCTTAGTAAGAATAATTGGATGAATTTAAATTTTTTTGATAAAATAATTTTTTTATTAAGTATATAATTTCTAGATATATTTTATTATCAGTTATTCTTATTCATTCTCGAAAACCAAACAAGTGGGTGAAAAAATTCATAAATAAATAATATTATTTTACGGTTCATTTATGCTTGAGGTTGTGTGTAGTGAATGTTATCAATCATAAAATTAATTTAAAGGAAACCAAAATATTGGGGTATTAGATTATAACCTAATTAAAAAAATATCACCAAAATAATTTTTATTCATTTTCTACATACCATGACATTTTGATAGAATTTTTCATGAATTTTAATTTCTTTGTTTACATTGAGTTCATATTTTTCGTTAATAAATAATATGTGGACCTCTATATGGCATGAACTTGTGAATTTGTTTCTTATAAAGTAAATTAATATTTAAATGATACATTACCTAAAAACAAGATATATATTCAATTCATTTTGTGAGTGTTGGGATTTATAATAAAATATACTATCATCATATTTTCAACATTCAATGTGATATTTTTTTCTTTTAATAGAGTAATTTAATAAATTTTCACTTATGATACTAATGATAAATTACTAAGAGTAAATTGTCTTGACTGAAACACAAAAATCAACCTTAAATGGATCATAAGATCCATAAAAAAGGAAATCTTTTTTCACGTATCTAAAAAACGATTAGAACATGTTATGATTAAATTCAATTTGAATTTTTTTTTAATGAAGTTGTAAATTAATTACTAAATCATAAAGGAAAACACCCATTTAAATTATATTGTACATTTACTGATAAATATTAATAATACTTGTTTAATATATATATATATATATATTTCTTCATTTAAAAATTTCCAATTCCTAAAAACTAATTAAAAATTAACAATACATATTATTTCCAATCAAAACATAGGTATAAAAACATTCTTCTATATGTATAAAAAACGGTTATCATAACTAAAACAACTTTATATATTCTCATTATATCCAGATTCCTACCAGGAATATTAATTGAAATATCTTCCACAAATAAGAAAGAGATTTTTCTATAACAATTAAAAATATTAATGAGTGCATATATACTAAATGAAATATTTTATTAGATTATGATAAAATTACATGTTATCACAACTTAAGTTATTTAAAAATCTCCAACTATAATTACATTAATTTTTTCCTTTCTCACTTAAAATTTTCTGTGGTTAATAACGTTAATACTTTGAGAATTAATTTCCATATTACCACATATCCTTATAGTTTAAAAAAGATATATTAGATTATAATTTCGTCATTTAAATTCAAGATCCTAATTTCATTTCACACTAAAATTTATGTATTTTCCAATTCAAATCATGAATGTATAAGGGTGTTTCCATCCATAATGATCACATGTGGGAAGTTTCATCCTTTTCTTAATTTTATTCACCTCATTTATTTTTTATTGATACTCATCCAACCTATTATTATATTCATATTCATTTAAAATATTTATATTATATAAATATATCTATATCATAATGGAACATGACACTATATAATCACATGATTAAAACGTTTGGGATATTATTTCACAACATAGGATATGATTAAAACCATAAAATTAACATTCAATCATATATTATGGATTTTATTTACAGTATATAACAAGACTTTCTAGTCGTAAATACTTTATCTCATACAAAAAAACACTTTATGAATCCAAATGTCAAATATTGATTTATTTCATTTATATATCATCTTGTTGCTCATGATAAATGTATTTTGGGATGAATATAATCATAAAATTCATTCATTACACTTCCTCTATCACCTCCTCCTACAATATATTTTTTATTCAATAAACACCATTGGTAAACATATTCCATTAAAAACATAGTTATAGGACAATCCTCTCTCATTAAATACCTCCCAAAGATAGAAATATCATTTCAATTTTCTTGATATACTATTTATCAATCAATTAATTTACTGTTCTTTTATATGATTGACATTTCAACAACATGAAGTAGTATGTCATCAACGAGTCATCCTATGGTGCAATAGTTTGCACTATAAATGAATGTTTATTAGTCATAACATCAGTTAACTATCAAAATATAGTTGTAATATACTCATCATCAACAATAATCACGTCAAATTTCTCTTGAGGTAAGTCCAAAAATTAATTATGACTATTGAACTAGTTTCCATTACATATATTATGCAATATTTATTAATAATTGAGTACAATATATTATCTTATAAAAATACAAATCATATTGTATAAATCAAAATAACATAAAATTACTGACATAAAGTAATAATTTTTTCATAACCAATATCTGAATCAGGGGAACAAATTATAGTATGAAAAATTCAATGAAAAAAAATATTTTTCAAATCATTCACAATGGTTTAAAATATCATTTTAATCAATGAATGCATATCAACTGAGAGTTTCTAGCCCGTCCATAAACCTTAGACCCACCTATAACACACCATTGATGAATGAGTTAATTTCAAATCATCACCTTGAGGGTTCCTACCTAGATGTGCATCTCTTCCCCAAGTACATCAACATAAAAGTACCTATAAATGATTTTATTTTCTACAAATACCACAAAATATCTACATTATCAAAACATTTTGATATTAACATATAGTTAGACATACCCAAAAATTCATTCTTATGGGTTTTTTATCTGACATATGTTTTCCAAAATATTGATCCAAATGTTTATAATAAAAATATGCTAAAACTATATTTAACACCCTAAATATAGTCACTATGAGATGATAGTTATTTTACACCAATGGTACAAGATAAAAGAGATAGTACGTTGAATTATTAGATAGGTCAGGAGTCTGGAAAGACATGATATATATGTTATTGTCATATTAAATTTCAATTAATTGTATAAATCATAAATTTATTGTGATAATTTTTTAATTTAATCTATTATATCCCTATAATCATTCATATATCTGTTATTTGTATTACATTGAAATAAAATACATAATAAAGGGTGGGATAAAATGCTCATTTAGGGAAAGTAATATAACACAAGTTAACATATAATTAATATATCATTAATAATATAATAGTGATAAATAATAATATAATAATATATAAAACTAAAGTGAAAATATGTTAATATATCCATGGATAAAATTTTGGAACATTTTACATGATCCATTAGATAGAGATTTATATGAAGAGAAATTCAGAAACTATTTTATAGAAAGATAATTTTAGATGAAAATAATCATATTGACTGAAAAAATGTATCCTACTATTGAGTTCTAGAGTGTTTGGGTAGAATTTATGTTACTATATACAAATTTCATTAGATAGTGTTAAGTGGATGTAGTTTCATCATACATAGATTTAATGTGGGGAGGCCACGATGATCAGACTAAGATAATCAGATGAAGTTATTTATTTCAATTTTTTCACTTTATTACTATTCATTGGTTTTTATAATAAAAGATACCACAAGATATCATCAGTTTCTAATGTCAATGGATGGATAATCATGACGATTAGGGTTGTTGTAATCATTTGGACCATAAAATAACCTTATAAAGAGGTGGTCTCCGAACAAATATAAATATGTGTACAATTTTATAATGAATACATGTTATAGATATAAATTGTATTATACATAAAATTGAATTGAATTTTGATAATATATTTTAATTTATTATATATATACTAAAATTAAAATGTTCATCATGATCACTTGTAGAATTATGGATTTTTCTAAACCATGTTAAATCATGTTAGTCTATCATTCCTTTGATATTTATGAAGTACATCTCTTATGTTTAATTAGTGTAATGTTTTTGGGTTTTATCATCCTTATTATGGTTCACATAACATTGGAGGTGAAAATTATCTGTAAAACATTCTATCCTATAAAAATTGTAAAGTTATTCTACTACATGAGCTAATGTGTCCTGAGGAACATCTTTTTCCAAATAACATTTTCTTGTAATGTCTATCTGTTGGTCAGAATAGACAATATATTATATTTTAAATGTTTATAATGCTCCAAATCTCTCCCAAAAAGAGTTATGAATGAGACCCATTAGTGAAATCTGCGGAACAAAAATTTTATATCTACAATTTTGATGGAATAAAATTTTCCATTCAGGAATTCAATTATAAAATCTTATGTTTTTGAATGACCATAATGGTAATTTTTTGACATTAGATCCTAAATAAAAGGATGAAGTTTAATTGGGGTAGTTATATAAGAAGGATTTATACATAATCATGATGACTATTTCATATAATAATGTGTTCAACGTTAGATACAATATAACTACTACTAAGGTTATGAATAATTTTTTTGAAATTTTTGAGAATAAAACTATTCTAAAAAATGTATCCATATTATGGTGATTTTCAATATGAGGATATAATATGGGAGTAATTCATTTTTTCATATAAATGACATTAATATTATCCATGGGATGCTTGAATCTGTAAATATTACATTTAGAAATGATTTTCGTGATGCTCTTTTTCTTTCTCCAATACAGGCAAGTTTGGATAACATGGTGACAATAACGAGGAAATATTGTAGGTAAGGTAGATATTATGATTTAATATGATGAAAACTTCATATTTTATTATGAGTTGACGTAGAGGGTTGTTAAGACCACATTTGAAAGTACTCTAGATACTATCATAAGGGGATGTTTAGTTTACAAGATTGAATTAAAAACTTTATAAATATTTATATAATAACTACCAAATAATAATTTAATGTATGAAAAAAAGGTATGGTACTATATGATGGTCTTTTTGGAATATGATAAATATCAAAAATGATTTTATAAATAAAATAGACACTTTAAATTAAGAACAGAAAAAACAACTTGTCTAATGAATACCGGGTAATACATCATACTGAATATATTCGAAGGAAACTAGATTTATTGAATCAAGGGAATATTTTCATTCAATTGGTGAGTGAGGGTGAATTGTGTATAGTTTACTAGGAATATATATAATATTTCATCTAGTGGAATATTAATATCATGTAATTGTTTGGAAATGATAAGTGAACACTGAGATTAAAAATAGAAGTGTCTTGATGCTGAATGATGTTAAACACATTTGATGTCTCTGGAAGAACATCATATAATTTTTTTTCATAATGATAATTGGTTTTAAATTAATTGATATAAAGGTGGTTAAAATATTAGAATATTTATATGTGTTCCAATCATGGAGAACATAATATAAAAAATTTGAACTTATAATCAATGTAATAAATGTGGGAAATGGATTATCTCTGAAGAAGATAGTGTTATGTGAATTTTTAAATCTGGTTTCATGGATTATTGTTTTATAGAGGTGTTAAGTAATAATGTTTTGGTATTGAAATATAGTAATGTATGTATTGTTCAATAATTGTATAACTAATTAACTAGACAATAAAATCATTAATCAATAGTTCATAATAATCTTATCATTAATGGAATCCCATCGATTCATTACATCTATATATTTATATTCAGATATAGAAATAGAATGGTCACTAAAATCATATCATTTCCTATCATACTATTTGGATATCATTAGTTACCCTAGAAATACCACCACTATATACTCTAACTTGTAGTGGATTTAATGTATCTCGGTTGGGTGTGAAATCATACGAACATGAAGAGAAACATAACGGTGGTAATCATAAGAAACCTGAATGGAAAAACCCATTATTTTTTAAAGAGGATTATGTGGTATATTTGAGAGATCATAATTTTTCAACATGGGGTGAGGGTTTTCCCCATTCCATAACCACAGGGGGTCAGTTTTTCTATCATTGGAGATTTATAAAGGAACATTAAATAACTAGAGATTTTTTTATGGAAAGCATCCATAATAAGTTCCCCAACATCATCCCATTCAATAATTCTGATTTCATCCATCTTCTATCCATTTTATAGATGATGGGATACTTATCTACATGTATGAGGCAAAATATTATTCACTTTTTAATAATTTAAATTAATGAGTTTTCATTCAGTGGTCTATCCCCGTTGTCCTTTTTGTGGTGAAATAATGTGACAATTCATTAAAACATCTGATATTTGAAATAGAAAATGGGATTGGGATTATGATAATGAAATTTTTTAATTTGAGTAGTGTCTAATTTGAATTAGTTAACCTAGGAGAAATCATTTCTTCTAAAATCCACACCTAGATCCTCCCATCATTGGCTGATGAAGGCCAACCATTTCATTTTCAGGTGAATAATATCTTCTCTTCAGAATGGTTCTTTCTGTTCAGCTCATTCTAGGATCTGACACCTAAATGTAGTATCAATTTAAGATGGAGGGGGCATCTTAAACTTTTTAGTGAATTTTCCTTATTAATTTACATGATGTCCTCTTGGGGGAATCTTCATTTTTCCTTCAAATATGGTTTAAAAAAATAATTACTTTTCTTTTTGATATAATGGTGTGATATGGATCCCTATGAAACTTCACATGTAGCAAGTATTTTCTCCTAGAATTTTTTAATGGATCAATCTGATTGAAAACGAGGATCTAAAATGGACGTAGATTACACCGCTGAATCTCCTTAAAAAATACGTATACTCTTTCATGATTTCAAATTCATGAGTGGTAGCAGAAGTTGGCGTGAGCATTATAGGTGTCACAATATTCTTCCCTGGGGCTGAGGTATGTAAATTTGGGCTGAATGGACATTTTTTAGTTTATCTCATCCTCTATAAACAATTTGTATCAATGAAGGGTTCATGATCATAATGGGGGAGGATTCTCTAGTTTTATTGATGGCCACATGGAAGGTAGATGCATAGTAGATGGGGGAATATTTCTGTAATCATGATTTCCATGAATTTAATGGTCATTATCCTAGAAATGAGATGTATTTTGCTTTGGGGTGGTCACTTTAGGTATTCTTATCATAATATTAGTGGAACTATTAATAACAATTTTCAAGCAATCGTCTATTCTATCTTTGTAGATTTTTTAACACACATGGTAATGTGTAAGATATTATGTTTGGTATACAAAGTAGTATAATATTGTTTGGTAAGGTAAAGGAATAATCAATATAAATACCATGTGACATCATGTTATTATAGGGGATATGTACATTTTGTACCTTTAGTTGGCATAGTGATCACATATTTCATGGTAAATCATAACCTTCATAATTTTCCACAGTAGAAAATTTCACATTTCTTCTTATTTAATTATTAAATTCCACCTTAAAGTTTTTTCCTTAAGCATGAAATTAATATTTAAATCAAAATATAATTTCATCAAAAAATATCATACTGAAATCAAGTTTTCAATTTAGTTATAATTTTTGGAAGTAAACATGAATAACTATTAACCTGTTAATTAATACATAACAACAAGACTTCTTCAATGAATAAAGTATCTAATTGATAAAAATATAGTTGACATAACTCTCTCATAATAAAAAAATTTCATTATCGGTCAAATTATCATTGAATTAAAATTATTAAAAAATAAAAAATTGGAAAGACCATCCAACATAATTTCAAATTTAATATCTATAGTTCAAACAAATTATAGGTTCTTCCAAATATAAAAATACCATGCTTTATATGTGAATCAAATTAATACCTCACATAAATAATATCAATGTTTAATTGAATAGTTTATCAAATAATATTTACATGGACTCAATATTTAAAAAATAAGAACCTAAAAGTTTCTCTTTTTTTAATGTTTCCTCAAAATATATTTTCATATTACAAATTACTAAAACTTTTTAAATGAATGGGTAATTGTTTAATTTCCCCTCATTTTATGGTTTTATTATTACCCTAATATTAATGGAACTATTTTGGACAAGGCCCTTTTGAATGAATTTTTCCTAGATTTAATTGTGTACAAATAATTGAGCATAACACTTATTTAAGATGGATTTATTGATTTAAAAAACGCCCATCACCCTTGTATTAGAGTACTATTTTGGGTTAACAATTTCACATTTTTATTCAAATTTCAATTTAAAAATATCATTTTCATTCTAGTTGGACCCCTAAGGTGTTTGTGTTATAGAGGTTATGTTTCATTAGATCGCGTTCAAAATTCTAGTAACTTAATGTTATAAAATTAATTGGAAACAATATTTTCACACTAACTAAATATAATAATTATAATACAATTCATTCATAATAATAGTGATAAAAATAAGTCAAAAATATATTAAATTATCATTGTTTCAGAACTAGTGATTTCAATCTACTCTAGCCTGGTATTTTTAAACTATGTAGGTTATCAATGAAGTTGAAGAAAATGGATCAATAACAAAAAAATATAATTGTACTGAAGTGTAGTGTATAATATAATATTTTTTAGATTAAATGATTTCTATTTATATTATAATTCTAGATCCTCTCTTCCCCCACTCATGGTTTTAATACTGTCCCAATTGAATATATGTATGCAATTGTATAAAACATAATGTTCAAAAAAATAATCATTAAAACCAAATATAGTAAAAGTGACAACTTTGAATTGCTTAATTTGTTATAGTGGGGAGGAGAATGGACTCATCCACAACTACATTATAAAGTTTCTCATGACAATTCATTAGTTTTTGGCATTTCACAAGGAATGATTTCATTGAATAACTTTCTACAATATATACTTATCAACAAGGGAAAGTATTAATTTCTATATATAAAGCAGTCCATGTGGTATGATTCATACCAAGATAGGTTTTAATATATGGAGATAATAGTATTAATTTTTTTAGAGTGTGGAATTATTATTTCAGGAACAACATATAATGGAAAGATTTTGTTTTTATCTTTACAATAGTGATTTCTGATATGAATCTCTAGTCAATTCTCCAAGCTACATTAATTTAAATTTGCATTGTACTAAATCCTTGTTTTTTCTTGTCTCTCACTCATGTATACCTAATAGTAATTTTCGTGTAGCGCAAAATGTAAGTGGAAATGATTAATATTAACAATTCTATAAATAATCATACCCAATTGTGTTTTTAAGTTGTTATGTATGTCTATAGTATATCTTCCTTCTTCTTGCTCCAGTTCATGTCGTTGGGTTGTACTTCCTTCTCCGTGTTCATTTTTTCCTCTCTCTTGGACACCTCATTCATTATTTTTTTATTGGTGGTAATCTATTGAGTTATAATTATGTACTCTATATTTTATCATGAGGGCTTCCATGTTTGTGATGTAGAAATTAATAATTTGGTTATTGATCAATTCATGAGATATTCAAATACTACAAAATATAATTAATTTAGTGAATTAAATTTTTGTTTTTGAGTAATCATCTAGAGTTTATTTTGAATCAATCAATTTTGAAACATATTATGCCACCAAAAATATATAGAAAATCCTAAACATCATGGTAAATGTGACCATAATTTCAATTTCCAAACATTAAATATTTTTAAAAAAATAATTTTTTTGGGAACATCATATCCTATTAAAATTACACTAGTCAACATCCATTTTTTCCATTTTAAAAAAAATCATAAGATTTATAAAAAATTTCTTGGTAAAATAATTAAGGATTAAAAATTATCTTATTAGTTCTTTGAGGTAAACAATTTCATCCACATGAATGTGTATAGAAAAATGAAGGTACATAATGTATTTCATCCTTGGGAATTCATATTCTAATGATTTAGTCATTGCATATTTTCCATAAAGATTTTTTCCCAAATACTATTTTTATGATTTAGTATTTAATTTATCATTTTATATCTTAGGGAAGAAAGAAGGAACCTTGTATTTGATAATAAAATTCAATATATCACGAAAACTAGGTCACATAGGATAGGATGTACAAGTTCTACCCATGGAAGGAATCATCAAGGGTAGTCTACAAGACTGTCTCTGACATTGTAGTGTGAGGTAATATTCTCTTGTGGCTAGCCACTATATTTTCATATTCATTATTTTATATATTCTAGAGTTCTAACAATTACAATAACAACATCCATATTAGTAGCCTGTGATTTTCATTAGTCTTCATGATCAAATATCATAAATTTTTAAGATCAAAATGGAAAATAATATACTTCCTAAGAGATAAGAAAAATTTTTATCTAAAGCTAAAAATTAGAAAAAAAAACCTCCTCTATACTTTTATAGATTATTTGGTAGTATAAAGGGTTTTTTAGATATAGTATATCAAATGTGGAGTCCTAAAAATCCGTTGATATATCATGACCACTAATGCTATATTGGATTCCCCAAAAAGTATCACAAAGTGGTGACACTAAAATGGGGGAATAATTATGGGGGAAGTGGGGAATAATTAATTCAAATAATCAAATAATATTCTAAAATAATATTTAAATAAAATATCATAGTCATTCTTGAGTAAATTAGATATTGGAAAATTAATTAATCAAAATTGCCTAATAAATATTATATAAAACACAACATGGCACCAAAATGATCTAATTTTCCTGAAATTGTTTGGTTAACGTAATTTATAAATTACATCCATGTTTTATTTATCTATATCAATTCATTCCACAGAAATTAAGAGGCCTATATAATTTTTTCATACAAAAAATATGATTCTTTCAATATTCAATACTAGTTGTTTCAAATTATATATTTTTAAATTCCTTTACAATAATTCCGAAAATTATTTAAATATAATCCCATAAATAGTGAAATAATAAAGGAAAACATGTATGTACTTTTCATTTAGTTCTTAGAAGATTCAATCCATGAAATTACAAAATGTACTTAGGGTCATTGAAGATAGAAAATAGAATCCTTTAATGAAATAATATTTCACAGGGACATGTACAGGTGGTATTTTTTAGTCATATAGATCTATTAGAACATGAAAATATCAATATAAATAATCATGAAAAATATAATCTCCATTCTTTACATTACTTTCTGGAATTTTTTCTTCAATAGGTTTTTAAAAATGGAATTTTCTAATTCCATGGTTAATTATATTATTGTAAATTATAACTCTGTAACAATTTATTATTCTCGTGGTTACCAATTTAGTGTTTTAATTTTTTATAATTGGGTATCTGGTTTTATTTTTAATAATATAATTGGGAATCACCCATTAGGATTTCGATATGGGATATAATATTTTATGTTTTAAAATAACATCTATATATGTTTTTTATACATATAAGAGGTTAGGGTTGAGTCTCCTCTAAGGATTTCACAATAAATTTGATCCTTATACCAAAAAATATTTTTTCATCAATATGGTGGGGAATATTCATGAAATATCCACAAATATCCATCCTATGTATTTAAAATTATTTATCAGGATGTTCAATAATTTGTTCTAATGAGGAGGTTCTTAATTAATAAAAATTATGATTTTTAGTTTCATATTCACCTTTAAAAAGAAATATGTTATATTCAAGGGAATCATATTTATTTCTAGTTTAGGGGGATTTTCTAAAGATGTTTCCATTTAATAATATTACTTGTCGGATACCTGATCATGAAAATATGAAATGTTAGTATCAATTTCTAGATTCTCATAAAAATAAATTCTATTTACTTCATAAAATTAATCAATAGTTAAAATTTTCCTCAGTTTATGTTAATTTAAAAAATTTATGTGCCTTAAAACTCGGTTGATTCCAATCATTCATCAAGTCTAATTATGTCATAAGTTTTATTTAATTTCATCCCAATATTTATATGGGAGTTCAAAAAGTTTTCATACAAAAATATTTAGTTCATTTTGTGGATGTTTCATTGAATTAAGAATATTGAAATCAACATTCTCCTCCCTATATGTTACGAAAAGTATGAATTCAATGATATTAATGATTGTTTTATTTTATAGAAATGGTATTCATAGAATAATGGTAGAGTGGTAATTTTCATATTCTTTTATTCCATGATGAAAATATATAATTTAGTAGGAATTGGTATCCGTGTACACTTACCTGGAAATGCTCAAAAAATCTTACAATATATACAGTGGCATTGTTTGAAACATGTAAAACCACATACGTTGATATAAATTCTCCTATATATAAAAATGAATAAATATAAAAAATATTTACATTAATTTAGCCTCCCGTGATCTTACCAACTGTGCAGAAAACAATAAATTAATATGGATCGTGTTTTTTAGTGAAATTTGAGTGTAACTAATTATTGTAAAATTCTTTCCTAGAAATAGATAATCATGTAATTTCATTATACTGATACCCGTGCACATATTCATAATTAATTTTCAACACATACTAATATTTTAAATGGATTTTAGTAGGTGGATACTGATTACTAATACTTTGAAAATTCTAGCATCTCTTACTATAATGATGACTCCTCAGATTTTATTAGTAATTTCATTCATATATGGAAGAGTTTGACAATATCATCAATGATATCTATTTTTTATTTGTATATTTCATGAAAGAAACATCCTCAGATTACTTTCCTTGGGAATATTCTTCAAATTATTGATACTCTAAACTTTTAGTTTCAATTTACTAAGGTTATCTTTTACAAATTTCTATTTTAGTTATACTTCTAAATTTAATGGAAATGAAATTTTATTTTTAGATTTGTAACTGATTGATTATGAATATTTATTAAACATACCTTTACTATATCATTTATTGTTTTCAAGTGTTGACCAAATTATTATTTTAATTTTTTTATAAGTCATGAATGGAAATAGTTGTTTGTTGATTATTTTGAGATTCTTGTAATTTTCTCAATATTTAATTCATCCAGGTTTTACATTGGTATCATTACACATATATTTAATACGGTTTTAAATTATATATTTATAATGGAGGGGGTTATAAAATATATTGAGAAAATTTATGAAAAAGGTTGGTTTCATGTTTTTAATTGCAACATTATATCGAAACATTCCATTCCATGAATTTTACTTCACCCTTATGTGAAATGTTCATGGGATTAGCACAGTTGGAAGGCCCTTGGGGTTGTGTTAGATGATGATTTATTTTATTTTTTCAACTAATTCTCTCACAATGGTAGTTAGTTATTCATTTGTATTTTCTAAAAAATGTGATTTGGATCATTTTACCTCATATATTCATCTAGTTGCAATATCAGAACCAAAATATTAGGAATTTAGTGATATCCTTTCAATGTGTTCTCAACACACTTCTAGTTACATATTAGTTATTTCAACAAATTAGGAACCCTAATTTATATTTTTGTCATTATCCATCAATCCTTTGTGTAAAATACCATAATTTGAAGTTCTTTATATGGTTAGTGTGTAAAGGAGTTAATTAGATTCTAGATTATCTCCCAAAACTCATAAACTGTCTCCCCAATTTCTTATTTGATTCAATAAATTTATTTTATATGTTGGTAAAAGCATGATTATGGAAATAATTTATATTGGAACACATTATGTAGTTATTCCCATTAGTTTAAATCATTGAGATGTATGTTATAGAGACACTCTTGTGATTATCCTTCATGTGATAATGGGATTTCCTTCAAACTAATTTGAGATAGAGTGACTCCTCTTATTCTAAATCCATTGAAAAATTCATTAAATACTATAATGTTTCTATTTGCGGTCTTCTCCATATATCTTATTAAACATCGCAAGTATCCCAATCATTCTAGTTTTGTGTCCATGGTATTATTCATCAGGTAATTGTAATTATTTATTATTAGTGTTGAAATTGGGGGCATCAATTTAACTCAAATTCCAATTATTATTTGTTTAATTACCTTTCATATATTATATTTCTATGATATATTTTTTGGAGGATGAAATTGTGGTGGGATAATTATCTAATGGAATGGTGAAACATATGATTCCACATGTTTTGGTTTTCATAATGTTATGTATATTCCCCTAACAATTATCTCAATATAAATATCAAAAATTGTGAGGTGGGATGAATAGTATCTCATCATTTCTAACCATTTTTCCCAAACATTAAAAAAAACACTTTCCTTCTCATCAACAATAGAATATTTTTTTCACGCATGTCGTAGGGAGCTCAATGATATAATATGAATCCCTATAAAAATGTAGTAAAAGAGGGAAATATTGCAACATCTGAAGTATGTAAATAATAATAGATTTTCATATATATGTATATTTATGAATTAGATAGTGTTTTAGAGACTTAAAATGAGAATAAATCCAATCTAAATGAATAAAATACTCTAATATTTTTAAAAGATTGTTTTAGCGCCTTTTGATGGAAAAACTTCTTTTAATCTATCTTTTGACTATTTTATAATCTCTATTTGTCAAAATAAACTTATTAATTAGAATTGTGACACTGTAATTTACTTAGGATAAATTTTTGATATTTTTCTGACAATGTTAATTTTCTAATGAATAGTAAAAAATAGTGCATTTTACATCAAAACTGATTTTTCATCTAATTTAATTATATAGATAGATTTTATTTTTAATTGGTTTTAATTTTTAATTATAATATAATTTTACCATTTATTTCAATGGTTGTCATTGAAATTAATTTCACTTAGAAATTGGACATAAACAAGTGTCAATTTTTGGATAGATATTGTTTCCTAAAAACACTATATGTTTTGACAACATGAATTATTTTTAAATTATTTACTGGAATTTCATTGTTTGGAAAATTTGGTAAAATGGAATCCATATTTGGAATAATATGGATCAAATTATTTAATTAAGACTCTTTTGTTTTTGGACATTATGAATTATAACGACGGTAATTATCATTAAATATCGTGATTAATTAGTAATCGAGTAGTTATGGGTACAAATATAATATCATAATAACATAAAATGACCCCAAAATGTGTCCAAATCCTCTTGTTTGAGTCATGGCCGACCATGGGATGCATTTTACCGAACTTGAGGGCCCATGGAGTCACATGTGCGTGATGGTCACATTTATGACATTATTTTTAAAAAAAGAGAAATATAACAAAGGTTTATTTATCATAAGTAAAAAAAATTTAATTTAGTTGAAATAAACGATATCTTAGACTATAAATAGTAATTGGATATATAAAAATATTTCTTACATTATGGTATTTTGTTTATAATTTTTAGACATTAAATAAATAAATTTATTTATGACACCATGATGATGTAGTGATTAACTCATTAATGAATGATTTAAATAAAATGAAGTGACAAGGTAAAATATAAGACTTAATCTTGTCTAAAAACAATAGGATTTGTGGATATAGAACCTTTATCACCTTATCCTCAAAATTTATCATTGTGGGACCTTTAAAATCTGAAAATCATTTTTTAATAAAGTAAGATTTCAAGACATTCCAAAAGTCACCCTCCTCCCTCTTATAAAAGGCCCACACCTCTACCCCCTAACCCACACCTCTCATACCTCTGGGTCATTCAACCTTTGCTAAAATTATCTATCCAAATCCATCTCTTACTCCTATATGCATCAATTTGGGCAGAAGTCTTTCCATGGAATCCTTTGGCTCAAATCTAAAAGTGTTACCTGATTTAGAGGAAAAGTTTTCTCTCGAGTTTCTTCCATTTATTTTACTTTTTCACTCACCACTATCTTCTTTTTATTTTATCCCATAATAAAAACAGTTTCCTCTATATAGTAGTATGTTGTTATGAAATGGTTTCTACCTACACTTACACTCACCATTGTCATGTGGTTAAAGAACATACTGCTTCTGTGGATGGAGAATCAGTGCCTCACGAAATGATGATTGTTCAATCATCTTTCAACACCTTTCATGGAGGCCATTATGATGTCACTGTATTTATATATGATATATATGGTATTTATATTTTTCGATATGCTTCTGAATTTTATTTTTTAGTCACATCGTCATGCTTTTCTTGTTGTGGAACTGTGATAATTTCATCTGAGGAAGTGTTGACTACCGCCCACTCGAGTGATGTGACTCGTTCATGCCAAACATGGAATTTATAAAGAATGTAATTAATGAACTTATGTTAACTATATAAAATATATATTTTACTGGAATTATAATATATATATATATAAATCATTTATTTTTAATTCCTTTAATATGAAAAGAAATGAATGTAGTGTTCATGGGTACGTACGACCTACCATCTCCACCAATAGTGCATTTCATTTTTTTATCTCCAAATGTTATGGAATAGTATAAAAAGAATATATACTGGTTATAGATGATATTTAAATCATTAAAACCATTCTGGAGATGATGTACCTATAACTACATGAGCAAATCTTTTCAAACATGTGCATTTTTGACTCATGTACCGAACATCGACAAAACATATGATATGAACTAACATAATTAACTTATTATTATAACATGATAATATGTGATATTAATTGAATAATAAACATTAATGGAATCCATAATCAATTATAAATTGACCAATGATTAGTATTCAGGAATATAAAGAACGAATGAGAAGAAGTCGGATTTGAGGTAAGGGACTTCGTCTCATTCTCCTTTCGTTGAGGAATAATTCAATTTATATATGAACTTATTTTATTAGTTGTATAGTAAAACCTTTTGACATTTAATTTAAATCAAAATAAATCATTTTACATGAATCATTATAATAAATGAAAAAATTAATGTTTTTGTCTTACATATTCGGCGACAACGACTTCTCCACCGCCGTGACAATTATTTGAGTTTAGTTTTCCTCTACAAGCCATAAATTTTTTAAATGAAAAATAAATACCATGTATTACTTTTCTCTAATTTTGGTACTGAAATTTTTTTTGATAATATTTTGATTATTTCAATTAGTTGTATTGATATCTTGTTGTTGAAATGTGGAAATGTTATGTTTCTATAATGCATGTTTAATGTCATACGATAATGTTATGGTTCATGGGAATTGTTTATGAAGTCGGGTGGTTACATGTTAAACGAAGGGCGGGTGAGCCGGAGATAGATCTCCAATGCATTGGGTAAATTGATGGAGTTAAACGCTATAGTTTCTTCGAAGAGATTTAGTGAATATACTGTGATGGGTATTCAAAACGTAACCATGATGGTTACACCCTATGTAATAATATTATTAGTGCCTAAACTTACATATATGTCTTATGATTTCATTGAGTTCTTCATAAATTATATGATTTCAGGAGGTATGTTAATGTTCTTATGTTTTATTAGTAAAGTACGATTTCACTGATTCTTATGTATACATGGACTAATGTTTTCTTTCCGTATTTTTATATCCCATACTAAGCTTTTTATGCTCATCCCATGTTTTTGAAATGTTTTTCAGAGGTCAAGGAAAAAGTACATGATGTGAATATAGTGTCAAGGAAGTGTCAAGAAAGAAACCATGTTTTATTTTAAATATTTTTCCTTTGGTTGAAAAAATGAATTTTGTCCTTGATGTAACCACCTTGTTTAAATGTGGAATGTAATGCATGATTTATGATCTAATACACTAAAACTCTAAACTTGAAAAGATCCTCAATGTGTATTCTTGAATGAACTCATGATTAAGAAATGTTTATGCATGGGGCCTAATATCTGGTATCAAAGGTCAGTTTAGATAAATTTAGCAGTTATTATTCTATTAATGATTATCCAAAAATATTTTTTTAAACATTATGGTAAAGTTGAAATGATATAGATTTTGAAGATTACAATTTTTCTTCATCTAATACATGTTTGTTCAGAATGGTTTTCCGAAGAGAAAACAAGGAAGTAGTTCTAGGAAGGCATACAGAAGGAAATGAACTTCCAAATCAGCGTCCTTAGATGGTTAGAATTGGAACTAAAGAGTTTTTTGAAGTAATGGCACCGTTGACTTAGGCGATAAATATTGGTGGAATAAATGCATGAGATCATCCAGATAAACCACAGAGGAACATGTTAGTGGGGAAACATTTCATTAGGCACCATCCCCTATCAATCAGAAGATCATCTGACCTTGTGCTATTAGAAGGGTGAATTAAAGAACTGAAGTAGATTTTGGATTTCATGGGGTTTTTAGACATTGAAATGGTTAGTCTTGTTGTTTACCGTTTGGAAGGTAAAGCAGATGAGTGGTGGTTGATGGTTAGAAATATTTGGGATGCTGATGATATTGATTCTCTTGACTAGGCTGAATTCAAAATAATTTTTCATGACAAATATTTTCCTAAGGCTGTTTTACATAGGATGGAAAAAAATTCTTGGAATTGTGGCAAGAAGAAAACTCAGTGGCTGCTTATCATGAAAATTTTACTCGATTGGGAAGGAATGCTTCAAATTTAATCTGGGACCTTGATAGTAAAATCAATCATTTTTACTCAAGATTAAAGCCAAAATATTGACGGGCATTAGCTTCTCGTGAGTTCAAAAGCTATGAAAATCTTTTTCAATCTGCTAAGAAGGTGGAAATAGAGTTTGTCGATGATCAATTATTCTATGAAAACCAATAGAATAAGAGACCGAGGTGGAAGTAGAAATGGAAGAATCCTTCAAAAATGATTGTTGGTAAGAAAAATGGGTATTCAGTTTCTGATAAATCTGGTAAAAATAATGCTGGGGAATGACTTTTGAATTCATGAAAGTTCTTATGATGTGGTAATATGGAACCTAAGGCTCATGATTGCACCAGAAAAGATAGTGGTAATAGTAAGACCAAATTTGATTTACAGTTAGTGAAATGTTTCACGTACAATGAGATGAGTCATTATGAAAATGTGTGTTTGACAAGGAGCTCGAATGATGGGAAGCCATCAGACTACAAGAAGAAAGGTATTGTGAAATCCTTTGCAACTAAATCCATAGATTTTGGGCCATCAAATGAATTGGTATCATGTACTTTGTTTTTTTTAAATTATACCAATGTGTTGTTTGATTTGGGGTCTACACATTCTTTCGACTCTTGAAAGGTTTCTAGTAAATTTGGAATTCCCTCTCACGAAATTACTCCTGAACTTTTTGTAAAAACACCAGGGGTAAATGTTGAGGCCAAAATAATTGATAAGAATATTCCAATACTTATCCGTGAAAAGAATCTAGATGAAAACCTTATTGTATTACCTCTAATAGAGTTTGATGTTATCCTGGGTATTGATTGGCTCCATGTCTACCATGCTAAGATTGACGGTATAGAAAAAAAAGTTTTTTTTCAAAAATACTTTTAGTTTATGTGCAAGAATGAACCCTTACTATTGATTACAAATTAATAGGTTGAGATACTTGTTAAATATGGAAATGAATGTTAACTTGCACATATTGTAAAAAACAAAGGAATCGTTTAGATTAATGATTAGCTAGTGGTAAATGAGTATCCTGATGTTTTTCCTGATGAGTTTCTAGGAATAATACTAGATCAGAAAGGTGAAATTACTATTGACTAAGCTCTTGATGCTAATCCAATTTCAAAACCCCCTTATCGAATGGCTCAAATTTAACTTTTAGAGTTGAAGGGGCAATTGCAATATTTATTAGAGAAAGTTTTCATTCGACCTTGAACATTACCATGGGGTGATCCTGTCCTATTTGATAAAAATAAAGATGGTTCAATGAGACATTGCGTTGATTATAGATCCTGGAATAACATCACAGTTATGAAAAAATATCATTTGCCTCATATCGATGATTTTACTGATCAGCTCCAGGGAGCTCAGTATTTTTCAAAGATTGACTTGAGATTGGGGTACAATATATTGAAGGTAAAAGGAGAAGATATTCCAAATACCGCATTGCGTACAAGATATGTCCATTATGAATTAGTAGTTATGCCTTTTGGGTTAACCAATGAACCAGTTTTATTTATTGACCTTATTAATAGAATTTTCTATGAGTTCTTGGATAAGTTTTTTGTTGTTTTCATTGATATATTTTGGTGTTTTCTAAAAGTAAATATGAGCATGAATGTCATTTAATGGTTATTTTACAAACCTTAAAAGAAATGAAATTGTATGGGAAATTAAGCATGTGTGATTTTTGGTTGCAGAAATTTTCTTTTCTAGGTCACATTGTTTCTATAGATGGAATAACCATTGATCCTGCAAAAACAAAGGTTGTTGGAGGATGGACCAGACCCACAAATGTAACCGATATTCGTAGTTTTCTAGGTTTGGAAGGATATTACAAAGGTTTTGTTTCAAATTTTTCATGGTTTTCAACCCCATTGACTAAGCTAACTCGAAAGGGTGTTATGTTTATCTGGAAAAAAGAATGTGATGATTGTTTTGAGAAATTGAAAAGACGATTGGTGAATGCTCCAATATTTGAACTACCTTCCAGGAATGAAGAGTTTGTTATCCATAGAGATGCTTCATTGAAAGGACATGGTTTCATCTTAATACAGAATGATCATGTTATTTCATATGCTTCATGTCAGTTAAAAACTCATGAGATAAATTACCCTACACATGATTCAGAATTACCTTCTGTTGTTTTCACTTAAAAAATTTGGAAGGATCATTTGTATGGTGTAATTTGTTAAATATATACTGATCAAAAAATTTTAAAGTATATATTCACTCAGAAATAGTTAAACATGAGATAGACGATATGGAAAGAATTAATCAAGGATTACAATTTCTAGATTCAATACCACCCAGGAAAAGAAAATAAAATGGAAGAATAATTGAGTCAAAAAAGAAATGCTTCATTAAACATTTTAAATTTGGAACATGATACTTTGTTTAATGATTTGATCAATTTTGGTTTAGAAGTTGTTGGTGTAGGAAATTATTCTATTTTGGTTCAGGTATCAGTGAAATATTCTCTATCACACAAAATTAAGAAGGAACAGAAGCAAGATATTGAGCTGTAGGAAAAGGTAGAGATAGTTTAATAGGGTATGTTACCTGAATTTAATATTTATAATGATTGTGTTTGGATATTTGGGAGGATATTTTTTCTGCCTTGTGATTCAGAGTTGAAGAGAGAGTTGTTATTTGAATCACATTGTTCTCAATTTTCGGTTCATCCTAGTAGTACTGAGATGTATAGAGATCTTCAGAAGTATTATTGGTGGGATGGAATAAAAAGAGATATTGTTGATTTTACTTTGAAGTGTTGGAATTTTCAATAGGTTAAACCAGAGTGTCAGTTACCAAAAGGGATTCTTCAGCCAATACCAGTGCCAGAGTGGTAATGGGAGAATATATCCAAGGACTTCGTTGTGGGATTACCGAAGACACCTCGAGGTAATGATGTAATCTAGGTTATTATTGATCTATAGAATAAATATGCTCATTTATGTTCTATATGAAATACTTATTCCCTAGATCAACTTTCTCGCCTGTATCTTAATGTGATATTCAGGTTATACAAATTTTTCCTCTCCATTTTATCTGACTGTGATCCCATGTTCACTTTTAACATTTGGAAAGTCCTTCAAATGTCATTGGGTACTGAAGTAAATTTTAGTACATATTTTCATCCTCAATCAGATGGGCAGTCAGAATGAAAAAATTCAAACATTGGAGGATATTCCTCATGCCTTTTTTATGGATCATCAGGGAAGATGGGGCCAACATATTTCATTGGTTGAGTTTTCTTATAATAACATTTTTCATTCTAGTATACAGATGGAACCATTTGAGGCATTATATGGGAAGTGGTGTCGAACTCCATCTTTTGGGGATGATGTGGGATAAAGGAAGTTGATTGGATAAGAATTGGTAGAAGATTTTTTAGAAAAGGTTCAGCTGATACAGAAACACATGAGAACTGCTCAGAGCAGGCAAAAAAGTTATGCAGACAATAGGTTGAAGGATCTCTCTTTTGAGGTAGGTGATCATGACTTCCTCAAAGTATCACCATGGAAAAGTGTGATGCAATTTTGTAATGAAGGAAAGATGATTCCAAGGTTCATGGGAGTATATGAAATTGTTCAGATATTTGGATTAGTTGCATATCCTGTGGATTTACCTCCGAGTTTATCTCAGGTACATAATGTTTTTCATGTCTCAAAGTTAAGGAAGTACATTCCAGATCCATCTCATGTTTTGAGTCCATATGTAGTTCAGCTGAAAGAGAATCTATCTTATGAGAAACAACCGGTCCAGATTCTTGACCACATGGAGCAAGTGTTGCGAAATAATTTGATTCATCAAGTAATGCTTCTATGGAAAATCCATATAGTTGAAGAGGCAACATGGGAATCTGAAAATGCAATGAGGGATAAATACCCCCACATATTCGATAAGTAAATATATTGTGGGGAAATAATTTACTAAAGGGGGGAAGTATGTAACATCACAAGTAAGTATATAATAATTCATTTTCATATCTATTTCTATTTAAGAATTTTATAGTGTTTTAGAGACTTAAAATGAGAATAAATCCAATCTTAAGCATAGAATACTATAATATTGTTACAAGATTGTTTTACCTCCTTTTGATGGAAACCCTTTTTAAAATATATATTTTGACAATTTTATAATCTATATTTGTCAGAATAAACATCTTATTTATAATTAGTTCATTAAAATTTACTTTGGATAAATGTTTGGTATTTTTCTGACAATGTTCATTTTTTTAATGAATAGTGAAAAATACTGCATTTTACTTAAAAACTGATTCTTCATCTAATTTATTTATGTAGTAATAATGTCCATTTAATTGGTTATAAAGTGTAATTAGAATATATTTTTACCATTTAATTCAATGGTGTTCATTGGATTTAATTTCACATTGAAATTGGACATAAACAAGTGTTAATATTTTTATATATATTGGTTCTTAAAAACACGCTATTTCTTTTGACAACAAGAAATATTTTTAAATTAATTATTTCAATTTATGTTATTATAATATAGTAAAATGGATTCCATATTTGGAATTATAAGGTCCAAATTATTTAATTAAGACTCTTTTGTTTTTGTACGTTATGAATAGTAACGAAGGTAATTATCTTTAATTATTGTGATTAATTAGTAAGGGTAGTTAAGGGTAATAAAATATTATCATAATAAAATAAAATTACCCCAAAATGATTCCAAATACTATTTTTTGTGTCATGTTTGACAATCAGATGCTTTTTAGTGAATTTGAGGGCCCATGGAGTCACATGGGTGTCATAGTGAAGTTTATAACATTTTTATTAAAAAGAAGAGAAATATAACAAATGTTTGTATATCCTAAGAAAAAAAGATTTTAATTTTGTGACATAAATGATCTCATATACTATAAATAGAAATTATAAAGCTAAAAATATTTTCTACATCATGGAATTTGTTTTATAATTTTAGAAATTAAATAAATTAATTTATTTATGACACCACGATGATGTAATGATTTCCTCATTAATGAACAATATAAATAAAATTAAATGATAAGATAAAATATAAGACTTAATCTTCTCAAAAACCTATTGTACGGGTGTATTTCAAACCATTATCACCTTATCCTCTACATATATCATTTTGGGACCTTTAAAATCAGAAAATCATTTAATAATAAAGTAACATTTCAAGACATTCCAAAAGTGACCATCCTCCCTCTTTTAAAAGGCCCCCACCTCTACCCCCTTAAACACACCTCTCAATCCCTTGGATCATCCAAAACCTACTCTTTTTATCTCTAATATTACCTCTATTACTCCTAAAATCCTCACGTTGTGTAGAATTTTTTCAAGGAAGCATTTGGCTAAAATAAAAAAGAGTTACTTGATTTAGAGGTAATGTATTCTCTCGAGTCTCTTCGTTTTATTTTCCTTCTTAACACACCAATATCATCTTATTATTTGATTCCATAAAAACACCAGTATCCTCAATATAATATGATTTTGTTATGATAAGGATTGTACCTACACTTAAACACACCTCCGTCTAATGGATAAAGAAAATAAAGTTTCTGTGGGTGGTAAATTACTTTCTCAGGAAACGATGAATCTCCAATATTCTATTAACACATTTTGTGGTGGCCATTATGATGTCCATGTATTTATATATGATATATATATATGGTATTTATTTTTTCTATATGCTTCTGAATTTTATTTTGGAATCACATCGTTATGCTTTTCATGTTGCGGAACTTTGATAATTTAATCCGAGGAAGTGTAGATTACTGCCCGCTCAAGTGATGTGACTCATTCATGACAAACATGGAATTTTAAAATAATGTAATTAATGAAATTATGTTACCTATATATCATATATATTATACTGGAGTTATAATATAAACATGTCTCATTTTGTTTTAATTCCATTAATATGACAATGAAATGAAAGTAGCGTTCATGTGTACGTACGACCTTCCGTCTCCATGAACGGTACATTACATTTTTTATATCCAAATGTTATGGAATAGTATAAAATGAATATATAATGGATATATAAGATTTTTAAATCAATAATACAATTCTATAGATGATGTAATTACAACTACATGAGCTATTCTTTTCAAACAAGTTCATTTTTGACTCATAAACCGAACATCGATAACACGTATGATGTGAACCCACTTTATTCACTAATTAATATAACATGATAATTTGTGATATTAATTGAATAATAAACTTTAATGTATTTACTTAAGCCATTATAAATTCAACAATGTTTATTATTCAGTAATATAAAGAACGAACAAGAACAAGTCAGACTTGAGGTAAGGGACTTCGTCTCAATCTTTGTTCGCAGAGGCATACTTCAATTTATATATGACATTCTATTATTAGTTTTATAATAAACCATTCTTTTCTTTTATTTCCATTCAAATTGAATCTTTTTACACAAAGAGTAGTATTAGATGACAAAAGGATTGTTTTTGTCTTACGTATGTGGCGACAACGTCTTCTCCGCCACCGTGGCCATTATTTGAGTATCAGCTTCCTCTACAAGCCATATCGTTTTTAAATGAAAAATAAACAAATTTTTTTACTTTTATTTTATTTTTCTATTGAAAATGGTTTTGATAATGTTATTATTACACCAATGTTGTGTATTGATATCTTGTGATTGAAATGTGGAAATGTTTTGTTTCCTTTATAAACATTTTATGGGACATGATTATGTTATGGTTCATGGGAATTGTTTGTGAAGTCGGGTGGTGTTATGATAATCTAAGGGCGGGTGAGCCCGAGATAGCTCTCTAATGCATTGGGTAAGGTGAAGGATTTAAATGCTAAGGTTTCTCCAAAGAGATTTAGGGAATATATTATGATGGGTATTCCAAACGTAACCATGAGGATTACTCCCTACGTAATAATGTTATGAATTTCTCAAGTTAAATTTATGTCTTATGATTTCTATGAGTTATTCATAAATCTTATGATTTCATGAGGTATGTTAAAGTGCTTATGTTTTATTAGTAAAGTATTTTTTCGTTGATTCTTATGTATACATGTACTAATGTTTTCTTTTCTTATTTTTATATCCCTTATAAAGCTTTTTATGCTAATCCCAAGTTTGTTGAAATGTTTTTCACAGGTCAAAGGAAAATTACATGATGTGATGATATTTTCGATTAAGTGTCAAGAAAATAACCATATTTAATTTTAATTCTATCTCCTTTGGTGGAGAAAATGAATATTGTCTTTGATGTAACCACCTGGTTTAAATGTGGAATGTAATTCATGATTTATGATCTAATTCTCTAAAACTCTAAACCTCAAAATATCATTAATGTGTATAGTTGAAATAACTCATGATTATGTAATGTTTAAGTATCGGGCCTTATACATAGATTTTATATAGAGAAGATAGTGTAGTATGACTATTTGAATCATGTTTTTTGGGTTAATTGTTTATATAGTGATAGTATGTAAAACTTGGATTTTTATGAATTCATGGCAAGGATGCAGTGGTCTAGCCATGGAATATTCTATCACACTACTATTGAATCATTTTTTAATTTTTTCATAAACATCCTCTCATCAATTGAAACCAACTAATTACTTGAATCTATTTATTCGGTTCTGATTGAGAAATACAATGATCATAGTATTCTATACCTTTACCTACCTTGGTATTTAGATATCCAAAATTACCCATGATATAAATCCACTATGTACTGTCACTTATAATATATTTAATCGAAGTGACTTTTTAGTGAAATTACATGAATCAATATAAAACCAGACAAATTTCAAATAACAGAAACTACAGATAAAAAAATATTAAATTATATAGTATATTTTAATTATTTCATTGAGATAATATAATTCATCAACTAGGTGTGAAGGGTTTCTCCATATCCAACCCATAGGGATTCTAGTGTTACCTAATTTGAGTAATACAAAGTAAAATTAAATAACTCACGAGTTTTAGTTGGAAACATTTTAGAAAAGGATTTTCATGTACTTCTAGTTAATGTTTCTCAATCTCCTCCATGTCAAATTAATTTTATATAACATGTGATACATATATCCATGTTATAGGTGCATGATTTTTCTTTGATTTTATTATTGTCAAATAGTATGTTTAACTTATAAATCTCATCCCATTAGAACATTTGGGGGTGTAATATTCTTGATGATTTATATTAGATATTGATATGAGAAAGATTAAATAGTATAGGGTTTAAGATAATGAGACTCTTTAATTCGATTAGTATCTGGAATGCATTATTTTTTCCCTAGAGAAATCACTTATCTTAGAATATGTACTTATATTCTCCAATCTTTTATTTTGGAAACTACTATTTATTTATTTCCAGTGGTACTATAAATTCTCTATAGAATAACTCTTTATTCTCTCCCCATACTTTGAGAATGAACATGAAAATAGTATTACCTAATTTTTTATGCAGTTTCTTATATATGATTGACATCACTCCTCCCTCATTTCATTTGTTTCATCATTGGAATTTGGTCCTCCTTCATGTAGATTTTCAGTTGATATGTATCATTTTATTTCTGGATATAATGTCATACCAATATTCATTGTAATGACAAAAAAATAGGTTCGATTCACTCATTCTATTCTTGAATGGATCTCAACCTTTTTCAAATCAGAGCAAAAATTGTAGAAAACTACTACTGTGATCTCTTGGGAAGGTTTCACTACTCCATAGTCATTTTAAATTCATAGGTGGATTTAGAATTGGGAATATTATGGTTATATTTTGTGACATTATTTTTTGGGGTAGAGGTTCATAATTGGGGGTGTTATCCCCTTTTTGGAGTAGCTCCCAGCCTATGAACCTCGGTGAGTGTCTGTCAAATGGTTTTTGCTCTTTAGAGTAGGAGGAAGATCATGTTACATTTATGAACACAATGAATGTAGCGGCATCATTTTTTGTGTGTATCATATGTTAAGAATTATTACCATGATTTTTAGGGCTAGTTTCTTAACAAAAACATATATTTCGAGATGGGGGAATAAACGTATGTGTACCAAGGGAGTGGTTGAATGGTTAATAAAATACCTCAAGTCATAATTCCTTTTTAGATTTTTCAATAAAACACGATATGTTGTTTCCACTCATAGTAGGTATTTATTCTGTGAAAATACAGTGAAATCAGAAAAAAGAATGTTGAACATGGTTATCATTATACAATAGGTTCCTGAAGGATTGAACATTATTAGTGCCATTGGTTTGTATAAGGACCAAGGATGTGATGACCACTCTTTTCCATTATAATTTTACACCCTAAAAAATATCACATATATTTTTTTAGTATTAAATTCAAAATTAAAGAATATTATTTCTTTAAGCCTAACATCCCAATTAATATAAAAATCATTTCTCATAAAAAATACCATATTTAAATAAATTTTTTAATATTGTTCTAATATAATAAATTCAATAGAAACAACTATTATTTAGGTAATTAAATTATATTGAAGGGTATTTTCAACGAATAAATGTCAGTAAATTTTGAAAATGATATTTCAAATCTGATGTTCCATGTTGATTCGTCATGGAGTAATAAATGGTACAATGTATCCTACTAAATGAATAGACGATGTTTCAGCTATAATAAAAGCTTCATTAGATGTGTCAACAAGGAATCACTTTATATTAGATCACCTTATTAAGAATATTTGTAAAGATATAATTATTTTTGGAATTGTTAATCTCAATCAGATGGACCTTATAAGAAATCATAGTTGTATGATTGTCAAATAAAATACAGTTTCCTTTAATTTTAATCGAACATATCCAAGGAATAAAATGTTAGATCATGTTCATTCCAATGTTGAGGGTTAAATGCTAATTTTTTCATATCGTGGAATACAATATTTTATTATTTTTATATATTTTCTACTCTTATGATCATAATAAAATTTCGGTAAAACATTGATTTGTTTTTTTCCTATTATTTAGTGTAATGATTTGGATGGGAAAGATTAAAATAAAGTTAAAATGTATCCAAAATTAAAATGATGGGGAATACACAAGACACATGTTTTTTAAATTGTATTTGAAGAACGAAATTAGGGATTAAAATAATATTTCATAAAATCTAAAAAATTATGTAATAAATGAAAGGATGGATTATAAACTAACATAGAAATAATTATCAATTAGGCTGCACTTGAGAATGCCTAACATAATTTTGGTAGATGCCATTGACTGAATCGGATTATCTGGTGAATATAAATATATAAACAGCTATGGGATATAAAATTCATGAGGAAATTTTTTCTGGAAAGATATCATAGGTTAACCATCTCAAAATATTTGTAAATTTCACATATTATCAAATTAATGGTAATAATTGGGAAATTATGGATGAAAAGTTCAATGATTCTTTTCTCTTTGGTTTTGGTTATGAGAATATTTGTTATCACTTGTGGGATAATGAAATAATAAGTAAAATAATGATGAGTGTCTATTCAAAAAGATGAACTTCAATGAAATGATCGAATCTTGGATGAGTAGGATGTTCAAGAAAGATCATCTATGAATATTTAGAGTTATCTCATGGATGTAACTAGATTATCTTTTAGCATAGTGTTTTATGAAACATCAGTTTATGGAAAAATATTAGTAAAGGAATGGGACAATGGAAATTATAAAAAAAATGATTATTGGTGAATGTTAGGAAAAAGATGTTATGGATTTTGAAATAAAAAAGTCAGATCAACATGATAGAATACTTCTAGATAGGGAGGTTGAAACCAAAAAATGATAAGTTGTGTTGAGCAGATCCACTAATATCAGAAAACCTATTCATGTGTTTGGGGCTTATATGAACTTCATAATTATAAAATACATTGGTAATGTTCATTGTAGAAATAAATATTATAATATTGGATAATATAAACAATGGGAATGAACATATAATTTCCTTCAATTTTAATTTGAAAAAAAGAAATACTAATTAAAATTTTGATTATAGAATAAACCATTAGTTCACATCTGATTTTCATTGTATGTTTTTTATCCTCATGGGTAATAAACATTAATTTACAATATTTATTTAATATATCCATACTGATACTTGTAATATATATATCACCCAATTATAAAATCTTAGAAAAATATTATTAATAATTCATTAATAAAACCAATATACCATGTGATAATTGTTTTATTTTTCATGCATTTCTGATTTTGGAAATTCTGGTCCTTGATCAATGATCATGGTTATATCATATATATAATTTGAATAATTTCATGAGAATATTATTATTAAATAATATCTATAGTATTAAATATTCATCAATCATCCATTTCATAAACATCAGAATATCATTCTTGTATATAGAAAAATTGACCTTAATAAGAGAATGATGTTATGACAGAATTGGTAAGTTAATTACCCTGTAAAATATAAATATAAATTAAATGATGTTTATTTCTGTAATAAGTGTTATATATATTTATTATATAAAATTTTATAGCTTTCCATAAATGGAGGATATTGAATATGATATATATAGCCTATTGAGGTACTATTCAATACTTACACATGGATGATTCTTTATTTTTATAATGAGTTTAAAAAACAAAAAATAGATAATATTTTATCAATATAGAGTCATTAATACATCATTAAAATCATATATATATATATATATATTAAAACAATAATTATAACATACTATGAGAGGTCGTGTTGGAAAATAAATCACATTACTATGTGGCAGTGGTAGTCTACATGTAATCATGAGTGACACTTTCATTTCCAATTTAATTGAATGGAGGTGGAAAATGGATTTCCTATAATAATAATAACATATTACATTATTTATTATATTGGATTAATTTTGTTTTCATAAAGATAATATATTTATTGGAATTATATGAAGAAATAAATTCTGAAATAGTCGGGTAAAATGATTACCAATACTTTGAGTGAACAACTTTTGATTACACCTTAAGCCATGTTATAAAGTTATTAGTGTAACACCCTAAGTAATGAAGTGAATAAAGAAAATTTTGATAGCATAAGTGAAATGAAACAATAAAATTATATTACAACTTAACTCCTCAAGAAATTATGTAATAAATATCTTTTAAATAAATTTAAGCAGTTCTATATTTTTTGTTACACAAACCCTATGTTTAGCTTCAGTTATATATAACAGAGAGGTTTAATGTAACATTGTATTACCACATGATTGAGTAATTTATCTCTTTTTATGTATTTTTTAAGTATGTAATGTGTATGGGTAATATTTGGGAGTGTTTAGAAAAAATATGGGAATGTTTGGAATAGTTTATAAGGGTGAACATTTTGGAATTGTTTAGTGGAAATCATGGAACATACCCATTTTACCTTTCACACTGAGGATGAGGCAAGGGGATGGGAGCATGGTCCCCAAGCATAGTTTACAAACCATGTGAAACCCCATGTATAAAGTGAAACTTGAGATAATGGGATTTTACATGGTTGGCACAGTGTTTGTCAGACTGTGCGGAGCACCCTTTGGGATAGTTATAATCGCACAGTTAGCGTAATTGTTTTCTAACCATGAACAATATTTAAAATGTTTTTTTTAAATGGGGATTATCTTGATTTACCCTAAACACCCATTTCTTCTCTCGATCATTCCCAACTCAATATTTCATCTTATGAGTTGACAGTGAGGCTCTCACACTCATTTTGAATGTGAAAAGAACGATTTTCAAGATACATTTAAGGAAATTCATCCTCCAAAAGTCTCATCACTTGGTTGTTTCATTATTTTACATTTATCATGCCCTATATATCTCCGGATTTCCATGATCTACTTTTATATCATGTAGATCTATGTTATTTGTTCCTAAAATGAGGTGTGTTGGTCTTGTCGATGTTACAAAAGAGATCTTTGGCTATTTTGTAGAGTTTTTACACTGAATCATGTTGCATTTGTGGATCAGTCATTTTCCCTGAAACCCTATATTGGTGGCCTTTATCTTGACACCATTTTGATAGATCTTGAAGGCTTTAATATCAAATTAATGGTTGTTTCATGAATATTTTTAATATATTTATATGAGAAGCTTAATAAGAACCCATTTTTTGATAATTAATAGTTTTTCGTAAAAATTTGTGATTTATTTAAAGGATCATGATGTGGGATTATAAATTGAATATTTCAAAACCATTAACGTGGTTGATATAGGAAAAATGGTTTGATAAAATGATTTTCTATTCAAAGGTTTGTTAATTGAATTTTGGATTTCCATGATTGTTTCCAAATGGTGATTTCAATAAATTATTTTTTAATTAAAAGGGGGTTGACTTGTTATTGGAATTGTGTGGTCATAATGGGTGGTTTGGATTGAAACATTTTGGGTCTCATGCTTTCCTTGGTAATGTTTTGGTTGATGTGACTTTTGGAACTGCGATTTGTATTGTTTCATATTTTATGTATTTGTGAAAAGGTTGGGTGGGATGGATCATGGTTGTGACGTACCACCATAAAGTGGTTTTTGATAAACTAGTATAAAAAGTGGACATGTTAAGGTTGTGATGTTTCACCATGAATGAATATTGACCCCATGTGGGGAGTTTTGGGACATTTTTTTCTTATATGTGTAGCCACATAAGATGAATTGGGATGTACTTATATGTGTTGGGAAAATGTTTAATGACATGTATGGTTGATTCACATGGAATTGTGTTTATTTGGGTAAAATGGATTGTAAATGGAGAATTATTCTTGTTGGAAATTGTTAACATGTTTTATGGTTTTATATATATTGTGTATATAAATTTTCTGACTTGTTTTATCCAAGTGGTGTGTGTAGGGATGTAATTTTGGGAAAACATAGTGAGTATTATTTCTCACCACATTCTTTAGAACATTAGTGCTATTGCAGATGTTTTATGTTGGGAATGAGGTAAAGTAAATGAATCTCATTTCTCAAGTTGTTCATCATGATGCATAAGTTATCTAGTGGAACATAAAACATGGAGCATGTTGTAGAGCTACCGAGTTATGTCACAATGAGTGTGGGTTTTATTTTTTAGTCTTATTCTTGGTATTCTAGTATAGGAATATTGATTTTCTATTATGTTGGTCTTATGGTGTTGTTGTGTTGTGGTAAATTATTTAATAAATGCACTAGGTAGTTGGTCAGTGGGGTTTTTATGGAACATGTGGTTTATTATTTTAACACCAAGGGAAATTGTATTCCAAATATTATTGAATCCCTCCAGAATTATTTTCATCATTTGAAAACATGGTAATGTCACTTATGTTGGAGTTTTACATCTTCCTCAACTCATGAGAATGAATATGGGAATGGTTTTATAAGTGGTATACATTTGATCCCTCATTTACATTCAAGTGAATGTAGTTTTTTCAGTTCTTTGGAATTAGTTGTCAATAATGGGGTTGACATTAGTTCCTGATTTTTTCCTCAGGTTGGGATGGTTGAAAAGAGTAGGATTGTTGGAAATGAAAATAGATATCATAAAGGTACGATGATAACCCTTTTATGTTGAACATCATGTTACCATAGAGTTGATTTCATAAGTGATTTAGAGATACTTATAAGAATGTGATATCATTATTGTGGGTGTAGGCAATGTGATAAACATAGAATGCTTAATAGAAATGACGTCCCACTAGGATTGAAAATTTCATTGTTCATAATGATTTAGGAAGTGGTATGAATGTGATGATATTAAAAAAATAAGGAAATTATTTTTATATGTGTTGTTTTGAAAGGAATATGGTTGGTTTATTTTGAAAATGGGAAAATTTTCAAATCATGGTTTATTTTTATAAAAAATGGTTGAACATGGAAAAATGAAAAATTCATAAATCATTATTGTGATATCCCGAATGTGATATAATATTAATTTTAAAGCCTCATGTTTATATGTAGTGATACTTATGGTGATTCTTATGTTGATATAAATTGAACTGGGAAAACGTCATTGATACCAACCAGAGGAAGCTATAGAATGTTTGGTTGCTCCCAAGCCCCATAAGAACAAACATCTATTTTATAGGATAATGAAATATTTTCAAGATATGGAGTGTGGGAATATAATGGACGAAACAAATTATGTAGATGATATAGTTCAGTTTCAAAATAAGAATCCACCCATTGTTCGTGTAAATTTGGAACTAAAAATGGAAGAACTGTGGAAAAATAGTATGAATCAAAACATCAAATTCCTATGAAAACAAGAGAATTTAAAAGTGATGTTTGAAATATACAAGTGGGAATTCCTTTCATGCTAGTGGTGGGTGATGGTGGTCCACGATGGAATATAATAGGGGATAACATGGGAGGGTTATTAAAAAATTACAATCAAACTTACCCTCAAACATTCAAGATTCAGAGAACTGTATATTTATTTATCCTGAAGCCAGAGAGTATATTGGAAATATAAAATGAAGCTAAAATCATGAATTTAATTCATTTTTTAGATGATATTATGGATAATCTTTCCTTGAAAGTGCACATATTTGAATCTGTATTGAGGCACAAATTCAATCAAAATTACTTGTACAATGTTTAATTGATTTTGAAAAAAATGGAAAATAGATAAATAGTAGCTTAAAGGGGCATCATGGGCGCTATAAGTTGGGGATGCATGATTATACCCAAAGGAAGCTATGGAAACTATAATAATAGTAGAAAGTGGAAGAGTGAAATTTATTTCTAATGTGGGTATATGGATTAGAATCTGATGATAGTATCAGTGAACATATCTATTAAGCCTCAGACTAAGATATGATGATTCTAGTATTTCTATCTAACCAAAATGAAAAAGTATTGTATGAAACAACCTCAATATTGTAATAAAAAAATGTAGATGGGGAATCACTAGTGTTATTGTAACGCCCCGACCCTAGTTTCCTAGAGTTGGTGCATTATTACATAACATTGGCATGATCACAAGAAAGATCAAATCTCGAAAGACCGATTGGTTTAGTAGCCTTGGAAACACTAGATATATTCATAAGTTTTACATTACATCATAAAATCAAAAACTACTACAACAACATAATGTTTCCACAGTCCACACTACAATCCCCTCATAATATCCCTGCAGGTCATTCATAACTTACATCTTCACTTCCTGGGAAAAATAAAACATAGAAAAGGGGTGAGCTCAAATGCCCAGTAAGGATAACAATATAGCGGAAACTTTCATCAATAAGAATAAACATTTAAGGCAATGTATAACTAAAACAAAAGCCTTTTAAACATGAACTTTCAACATGGTATGGCATAAATAAAATGAAATAATGCCATTTACTTATTCACATGGATATTCCACTAATCGAATAATCACATGCAAAAATAAATAACCACTTTCATAATGTTGGAATGCATAATGCCAGACTATCATAACCACATAGCCAAGGCCTCGTGCCAAGACTACAAATAAGATTTTGTCAAGGCCTTGTGCCAAGACACTAGTTTGTCTCATGAGACCTACCGATGCATCGAGGAGCTATAGCGGGCTCCACCCGTCACTTATTAAGTCCAATGCATTCCCATATGAAAAGGTTTAAACATAACATAAACATTCGTATTAAAACTAGCATACGAAATGTCAATACTTTCACAATAAACTATGAATGGTATAAAAATAGCACATCCACAGTCAAACATATCACAAAACCTTCAATACAATATAGAAGTTTTGTATCATAATAAATCAACTTCAAATAATCTTAAAATCCATCAAAGGATGTTGACATAGATGAAATCAAAATTCTTTTTAAAGACATATCTCCTTTTATTTTGAAATCATTTAAGATCCATATAAAATAAAACATTTTCTTTGAAAATATTCTTATAAGCTTGTAAGGAAAGCTTTGAAGATTTTATAATGGCGTAAAATAACCGCACCCGCCGTATAAGTTAAAAAAAAACATTCTTACCTCAATTCTGTCGAAAAGGTTAAAAAGGACCTTGTTTTGAAAACGACGGAAAGATTCCTTTATAAACCTCTTATAAAAAGTCAAAAAAAGGTATAAATGACTTTAACCCATATTCTTGTAAATAGTAAAAATGTTTTGAAATACATTTTTAAGAAACATGGATGTGGATGATAAAGAGATCCCAGTAGATTATTACATATAAACAACCTCGGATAATGAAGAGATTGTGAAATAACCCTTACCTTGTACTTTTCCTTGGTTGGGGTAGGTTAACCTCCTGTATAATGGTGAAATAGTTGTTATTAAATTATACAAGAATCATATATATTAATATGATATCATATATGATCTTTTAACATTGATTTGTTAATAATATCTTAGAATTATCGTCGTTTCGGGAGTTAACTTACTCATTTTCTTTTATATGTTTTGTTACATAAGCCATGGTTGTTGTATCTTATTCATATCTAGAATGATATACAGTCCTTAAACATCATTTTTAAATCATCAAATGATAATTATACTTGAATGGATACGATGGAGAATGAATCTCATCGCGTTCGTGGAGACGGTAGTCCGTACGTACGCACGAGCGACAATATCATTCTTTTGATATTAAAATAATATATAAATGGATGGTATATCATATATACAGAATCATTAACATGTTATATTTATTATTTACATGAGTTACACATCATTATTATACCCATCCAAATAATATTATATTGAATAACAATTACACCACGACGTGGAGACGGTAAGCCGTACGTACGCACGTATGGTGACATGTTATTCAAAGGGTGGATAGAATACTGAATATGATTTTACCATATTTATAATAACATCACAGTATATGTGAGATACTGGAGTTATTATTTCAGAATGGTAAGAACAAAGGAAGAAGAAGTGGAAGAAGAAATGAACTTAGAAAAGGGTGGTGAAATCATTACCTCTTCTTCGGGTTCTTCCTTTTGATTTGATCAAAAGGGCTCCTTAGGTTGGCTTTCTGATCAAACTAAGGCCTCTAGGTTGTATTGAGGGATGTTGGGAGAGTATTTGGGCAGAGTTTGGCCGAACCAAAAGGCTTTGAAGGTGTGAAGAAATGAGAAGGAGGAGTGCCCTTTTATAAGAGGGGTGAGGGGCACCTTTGGAAAAGTTAGAAATATTAATTTATAATAAATTCATATTCGGTTTACAAAGGCTCCAAAGTTGACTATTCAAAGGATGAGGTGTGGATAGGTCGAAAACAACTCATCCAATAGAATTTAGACAGGTTTGGCTACTTATATTAACCTTATCTTTAAGTATTAACTCTAAGTTAATTAGTTTCACTTTTACAATGTCTCTTTGTATTTTTATATAATATGATTAATAAACTTACTATATACATCCAAGCGACCCCCAAGTGGTCCATTAATGAGGAACCTATCATAATATAAGTCTCTTGGCCGAACCTTAGATTTTTAGGAATTTAATATCAATTAATAATATAATATTTGTTTTAATAACTCTTTTATGTCAATTTTGACACTATTCAATAGTTGATTTTTGTGAAACTCCTAACAGATTGATTACTTTGAACAAAGTCAATTAAATCAATCCTAATATATCATATTATCATAGAAAATTAGTTTAATTCATTAAAAGTTTCATATTATAATTATTTGGGTATTTATAAGATCAATTATTTTTATTGTTCACTATTTTAGTAATTACTGCATCATCATTGTGTCATAAATAAAATAAATTATATAATGTCTAAAAATTATAAATAAAATATCATTATGTAGGAAATCTTTTTAGCTTTCTAATGAATATTTATAATCGAAAATCCAACATGTATAACCCTATGTAAAAATTGTTCTTCTAAAATATGTAAGCTTATGCCATTTTTATTTTTATTTTAACTTTATTAATATAAAGTGTCCCTACCACATACAAGTGGCTCCAAGGGGTCCCCAAATTGACCAAAGGATGCCCATGGTCGGGTATGTGTCCACCAATAAGGTTAGGACACGTTTTAGGGTAATTGTTTATTATAATAATATTATTTTTTTAACCCTTATTTACCCGATTTACCCTTTAACCATGGTAAATAAAATATTTACCACAGTAACTATAAAAGTTACCTATTTACACAATTTGAACATCCTGATTCCAAATATGGAATCCATTTTCCTAAATTCAAAACACAGAAGTGGCAGAAATTAATTTAAAATTAATTCCCGCTGTCAAAACAAAAAGCGTGTTTTTAAGAGATAATAACTATCAAAAGATTGACACTTGTTTATGTTCGGTTTAATTGTAAAATTATGTCCAATGATAAACATTAAATTGAATGGTAAAAATATATTCTAAATATACTTTAAAACCACTCAAATTCATAATTTATCACTATTAATTATTTTGATTAAAAAAGTTGTTTTTAATTAAAATTTAGAAATTTTCACTATTCATCAAAATATGAAAGTTATCCGAAATGTACCAAAATTTCACCCTAGGCTAATTTTGATATTCCGAATCCAAAAATGAAGTCCATTTTGAAATATAGAATATATATGATTTCAAAAAGTAGGTATTACTATTCACAACGGCTAGTTTAATTAGTTGTGGTGTGTGTTAGAACTCGAGGTTGCGTACAACACACGCTATCGCATTATTCGAAGGGAAACGTACCGTAGAAGCTTGGGGTGTTACATTCTCCCCTCCTTCAAATAATTGCGTCCTCGCAATTTCTAGGGTATTACTGCATAAAAAGACTCGGGTGGTTCTTCATCATAAGTTCCTCGGGTTCCCACGTTGCCTCTTCCATTTTATGATTTCTCCACAAAACTTTTACCAGACGCGTCGTCCGGTTTCTCAGTACTTGTTCTCTTGTATCAAGAATCCTGACGGGCTCTTCGCAATAAGACAGATCGGGTTCCAGTTCTAATTCCTCATAGGTGAGTACATGCGTCGGATCAGGCATGTATTTCCTCAATAGAGATACGTGGAATACATCGTGAACTTTGGAGAGACTTGGCGGCATTGCCAATCGGTAAGCTACAACCCCAATTCGTTCTAGAATTTCGAAAGGTCCGATGTACCTGGGACTCAATTTACCTTTCTTACCAAAACGTATGACTCCCTTCCACGGAAATACCTTTAGGAAAACATGATCACCGACTTGAAATTCCAAATCCTTCCTTCGATTATCGGCATAGCTCTTCTGCCTACTTTGAGCTGCTTTGATGTGATTTTGGATTACCTTCACCTTTTCCACCGTTTCCTCCACCAGTTCTGGGCCTACAAGTTTTCTTTCACCAACGTCATCCCAACAGGTTGGTGTACGACATCTCTTTCCGTATAACGCTTCATATGGTGCCATCTGAATACTCGAATGGAAGCTATTGTTATGGGAAAATTCTACTAGTGGTAAATATTGATCCCAGATACCCTGAAAGTCAAGTGAGCAAGATCTCAACATGTCTTCTAAGGTCTGAATAGTCCGTTCTGATTTTCCGTCTGTCTGAGGGTGGTAAGCAGTGCTCAAATGAAGTTCAGTATCCAGGGATTTCTGAAGACTTTTCCAAAATCATGAAGTAAAACGGGGATCACGATCAGAAACAATCGATAGGGGAACTCCATGAAGTCTCACAACTTCATTAATGTATAGTCTTGCTAGACGTTCCAGGGGTAGATCTTCTCTTATAGCAAGAAAATGTGCTGACTTGGTAAGACGATCAACAATAACCCATATTGCATCTTTCCTTCTAGGAGTCTTTGGTAGCCCCATGACAAAGTCCATCGTAATATTGTCCCATTTCCACTCCGGTATGGGAAGCTGTTGCATGACTCCTCCAGGCTGTTGCCTTCCAGCTTTCACTTGTTGACAAACCATACACCTTGACACAAAATCAGCAATCTCCCTCTTCATGTTGTCCCACCAAAAATGTTCCTTCAAATCTCTATACATTTTGGTGCTCCCAGGGTGTATAGAGAAATTGGAACTATGAGCATCATCCAGCAATTCCCTTTTTAGATCAGGTATATTGGGAACACAAAGTCTCTTCCCGAATTTCAAAATTCCATCTTCATACACAAAGTCTCTCAATCTCCCATCATTCACAGCTTTAATCTTCTTTTGGAATTCGTCATCATCGGTCTGAGAACTCTTAATCCTTTCTAGTAAAGATGGTTTGGCAACCATTTGAAAAAGCATTGATGTTTCACCTTCCCTGGTTATTCCCATGTCTATTTTCACTAGATCCATGAAAATTGGATCCCTTTCAATTCTCATATTGTTCAAAACTCCATGGTCTTTTCTACTCAAAGCATCTGCCACCTTGTTTGCCTTCCCCGGGTGGTAGTGTATCGTACAATCATAATCCTTGAGTAATTCAAGCCATCTCCTTTGCCTCATGTTGAGTTCTTTTTGTGAGAAAATATACTTCAAACTCTTGTGATCAGTATAAATCTCACATTTTTCACCATAGAGGTAGTGCCTCCATATCTTCAAAGCAAAGATCACAGCTGCTAACTCAAGATCATGAGTAGGATAGTTTTTTTCATGAATTTTCAACTGTCGTGATGCATAGGCAATAACTCTATCATTCTGCATAAGGACACAGCCAAGTCCTTTCTTTGATGCATCACTATAAATAACGAACCCATCATTCCCCGATGGTAGAGTCAATATAGGAGCATTGACTAATCTTCTCTTCAGTTCTTCGAAACATTCTTCACACTCTTTTGTCCAAACAAATTTAACCCCTTTACGTGTGAGCTTCGTTAATGGGTTAGCCAATCGGTCAAAATTCTGGACGAAACGTCGATAATAACCTGCCAAGCCAATAAAACTACGTACCTCAGTTATACTCGTAGGTTCTGGCCATTCTTGGATTGCCTTGGTCTTAGAAGGATCAACAGAGATTCCATCTTTAGAGACAATATGGCCAAGAAAAGAAATCTCCTGAAGCCAGAATTCACACTTGCTAAACTTCCCATATAATTCATGCCTCCTCAGAGTCTTCAAGATAATGCGCAAGTGATTTTCATGATCTTCGTAGGTTTTGGAGTATACTAAGATATCATCAATAAATACCACCACAAATTCATCGAGATACTCCTTGAAAACTCTATTCATCAGATCCATGAATACAGAGGGTGCATTAGTCAATCCAAACGGCATTACAGTAAACTCGTAATGCCCGTACCTGGTTCGAAATGCTGTCTTCGGAATGTCTTCCTTCTTTACACACAACTGATGGTATCCAGATCGAAGGTCAATCTTTGAAAAGTATTGAGCTCCATGCAGTTGGTCAAATAAATCATCAATACGAGGTAGGGGATACTTGTTCTTTATCGTTATAGCATTGATCTCCCTGTAGTCGATACATAACCTCATAGATCCATCTTTCTTTTTAACAAAAAGAACAGGGGCTCCCCATGGAGAAACACTAGGGAGAATAAATCCCTTATTACTCAATTCATCTAGTTGTTTCTTTAGTTCGACTAACTCTACAGTGGCCATTCTATAAGGGGTCTTCGATATAGGCCTTGATCCAGGAATCAAATCAATAGAAAACTCAACTTCTCGTTCTGGAGGATGTCCAGGTAAATCTTCCGGAAATACATCTACAAATTCTTTCACAACAGGTACATCCTCTATTTGAACATTCCTTTCCTCACCGACAGTTATTTCATTCTCTTCCTCCCCAATAATTGAATTAAGTTGAGCTACTGGGGGTGGGTCTAAATAAGAATTAGGTGGTGACGATTCTGCTCTAAAAATAAGGTGTTCCTTATCATTATCATCAAGAATCGTAACCTCTTTCTTCTTACAATAAATCTTCGCATCATAGTCCGAAAGCCAGTCCATACCGAGGATTATATCAAACTCAATCATAGGTATGACGATGAAATCAGCAGATAAAGAAAATTTATGTGCTCTAATGGGGACTGATTCACAAAACTTTGTTGCAACGATACTTCCCTTAGGAGTTTTAACTGACAACTCCCTTATTAAATCAAATTGGAAATATCTAATTTTCTTAGCAAACTGGGAAGATATGAAACAATGCGATGATCCAGAATCAAATAATGCATTTGCTAAACTTGAGGAAACCATTAAATTACCTGCCACCACGTCTTTCGGAGTTTCTACCTCAGCAGTAGTGATAGCATAAGCCTGGCCTTGATCCCTTGGCCTTTTCTGAGGTAAGTTCTCCTGACGCTTAGGACATGCATTTGCATAATGCCCCATCTCCATGCAATTGTAGCACTGAACGTTGGTAGCTTCCTTCTTCCCCTTGCAATCATGAGCTTGGTGGCCTTTTTCACCACACTTGTAACAGACTCCCATTCCCTTCAGGCAAGCACCGGGGTGTTTCTTCCCGCACTTACCACAAGATGGATATTCAACCTTTCCCTTCTTCCCCTTATTTCCATTCCTAGATTGATCAGCAGGTCTCTTCTTCTCTTGCTTTGCTTTAAAGTCATAAGACTTAGAGAATTCCTTTTCGGTCTTGATAGCACATGAGACAATGTCTTCGTACGATGAAAAGGATTGTGAGACTAATGCTCGACGGAGAAATGGTTTTAACCCATCAAAGAAACGATCAATCTTACTTCTTGGGTTGCGAATATAATCTCCAGCATACCTCGCTAACCTTGTAAAGTTAGCCTCATACTTTGTGACATTCTCATCCTCCTTTTGTCTCAGACTCAGAAATTGCCTTTCCATATCTGCTCGATGGTCGCGAGGAAAGTATTTTTCTAAAAAGAGATCTTTGAACTCCCTCCATTCCATGTTTGATACTTCATCATCTTCCTTCATGTTTTGAATCAATGACCACCATTGATCAGCATCTCCAGTGAGGCGGTAAACTGCCATGGTAACTTTTTCCCTTTCACTACTCCCCAAAGCCTGAAATATTTTCTCTAGGGAAAATATCCATTGCTCAGCTACTAAGGGATTTGTACTTCCATTGAACGTTGGTGGTTGTTGTCTCATGAATCGATCTAACATTGATCCTCCACGCTGCGGATCAGGGTGCTCCATACGGGTAAGGTTATTATTCATAACCTGAGTAAGTTGTCCCAGTACGGTGATTAGCTGATCAGCACCAGTTGCATCACCAGCCCCACTATAATTATCTTGAGCAGGAGGGCAATCCCTACATGGAGTGCGTGCATTGATACGGTTTCCATTTCTTCCACTAGGCGCCATTTCTAAACAATGGCATAAACTAGATCAGTTTATGCATCAAAATACATAATCCCATACTTATAAAACACTTAACATAAATTGAACTATCTATGGATATAATCCATAATCATAAATATGTTTTCTTTGAGGAAGTATATACTCATAAACCCTTCATAATGATTTGTAAAGAAAGTGAGAGTTATCCTAAGCATATCCCCCGGGAGTGTCGTAACCAAGAGTGCAGCAAGGCCCGTTGTCGTGCACCAGTTCCCGTTCGAGTCTAGCTCAAAGCGGTGTTTTCGGGTTTTACCCCTAGGTACATCTGTGCCAGAGCCGCCTCTACCTGCTCGTATCCAGACAGGGATGTATTGCTCGGAAAACTCACAAAATCTCTACAATACCAAAATTCTAGGAAGTTCTTCTATACTAATCCTCAAAGTTCATCTTAGGTCTACGTGCTCTAATCAGAGTTTATCTAAATCTAGTTTCCAAGGTTTGTACTAAACTTCCTCTGATACCAACTGTAATGCCCCGACCCTAGTTTCCTAGAGTCGGTGCATTATTACATAACATTGGCATGATCACAAGAAAGATCAAATCTCGAAAGACCGATTGGTTTAGTAGCCTTGGAAACACTAGATATATTCATAAGTTTTACATTACATCATAAAATCAAAAACTACTACAACAACATAATGTTTCCACAGTCCACACTACAATCCCCTCATAATATCCCTGCAGGTCATTCATAACTTACATCTTCACTTCCTGGGAAAAATAAAACATAGAAAAGGGGTGAGCTCAAATGCCCAGTAAGGATAACAATATAGCGGAAACTTTCATCAATAAGAATAAACATTTAAGGCAATGTATAACTAAAACAAAAGCCTTTTAAACATGAACTTTCAACATGGTATGGCATAAATAAAATGAAATAATGTCATTTACTTATTCACATGGATATTCCACTAATCGAATAATCACATGCAAAAATAAATAACCACTTTCATAATGTTGGAATGCATAATGCCAGACTATCATAACCACATAGCCAAGGCCTCGTGCCAAGACTACAAATAAGATTTTGTCAAGGCCTTGTGCCAAGACACTAGTTTGTCTCATGAGACCTACCGATGCATCGAGGAGCTATAGCGGGCTCCACCCGTCACTTATTAAGTCCAATGCATTCCCATATGAAAAGGTTTAAACATAACATAAACATTCGTATTAAAACTAGCATACGAAATGTCAATACTTTCACAATAAACTATGAATGGTATAAAAATAGCACATCCACAGTCAAACATATCACAAAACCTTCAATACAATATAGAAGTTTTGTATCATAATAAATCAACTTCAAATAATCTTAAAATCCATCAAAGGATGTTGACATAGATGAAATCAAAATTCTTTTTAAAGACATATCTCCTTTTATTTTGAAATCATTTAAGATCCATAAAAAATAAAACATTTTCTTTGAAAATATTCTTATAAGCTTGTAAGGAAAGCTTTGAAGATTTTATAACGGCGTAAAATAACCGCACCCGCCGTATAAGTTAAAAAAAACATTCTTACCTCAATTCTGTCGAAAAGGTTAAAAAGGACCTTGTTTTGAAAACGACGGAAAGATTCCTTTATAAACCTCTTATAAAAAGTCAAAAAAAGGTATAAATGACTTTAACCCATATTCTTGTAAATAGTAAAAATGTTTTGAAATACATTTTTAAGAAACATGGATGTGGATGATAAAGAGATCCCAGTAGATTATTACATATAAACAACCTCGGATAATGAAGAGATTGTGAAATAACCCTTACCTTGTACTTTTCCTTGGTTGGGGTAGGTTAACCTCCTGTATAATGGTGAAATAGTTGTTATTAAATTATACAAGAATCATATATATTAATATGATATCATATATGATCTTTTAACATTGATTTGTTAATAATATCTTAGAATTATCGTCGTTTCGGGAGTTAACTTACTCATTTTCTTTTATATGTTTTGTTACATAAGCCATGGTTGTTGTATCTTATTCATATCCAGAATGATATACAGTCCTTAAACATCATTTTTAAATCATCAAATGATAATTATACTTGAATGGATACGATGGAGAATGAATCTCATCGCGTTCGTGGAGACGGTAGTCCGTACGTACGCACGAGCGACAATATCATTCTTTTGATATTAAAATAATATATAAATGGATGGTATATCATATATACAGAATCATTAACATGTTATATTTATTATTTACATGAGTTACACATCATTATTATACCCATCCAAATAATATTATATTGAATAACAATTACACCACGACGTGGAGACGGTAAGCCGTACGTACGCACGTATGGTGACATGTTATTCAAAGGGTGGATAGAATACTGAATATGATTGTACCATATTTATAATAACATCACAGTATATGTGAGATACTGGAGTTATTATTTCAGAATGGTAAGAACAAAGGAAGAAGAAGTGGAAGAAGAAATGAACTTAGAAAAGGGTGGTGAAATCATTACCTCTTCTTCGGGTTCTTCCTTTTGATTTGATCAAAAGGGCTCCTTAGGTTGGCTTTCTGATCAAACTAAGGCCTCTAGGTTGTATTGAGGGATGTTGGGAGAGTATTTGGGCAGAGTTTTGCCGAACCAAAAGGCTTTGAAGGTGTGAAGAAATGAGAAGGAGGAGTGCCCTTTTATAAGAGGGGTGAGGGGCACCTTTGGAAAAGTTAGAAATATTAATTTATAATAAATTCATATTCGGTTTACAAAGGCTCCAAAGTTGACTATTCAAAGGATGAGGTGTGGATAGGTCGAAAACAACTCATCCAATAGAATTTAGACAGGTTTGGGTACTTATATTAACCTTATCTTTAAGTATTAACTCTAAGTTAATTAGTTTCACTTTTACAATGTCTCTTTGTATTTTTATATAATATGATTAATAAACTTACTATATACATCCAAGCGACCCCCAAGTGGTCCATTAATGAGGAACCTATCATAATATAAGTCTTTTGGCCGAACCTTAGATTTTTAGGAATTTAATATCAATTAATAATATAATATTTGTTTTAATAACTCTTTTATGTCAATTTTGACACTATTCAATAGTTGATTTTTGTGAAACTCCTAACAGATTGATTACTTTGAACAAAGTCAATTAAATCAATCCTAATATATCATATTATCATAGAAAATTAGTTTAATTCATTAAAAGTTTCATATTATAATTATTTGGGTATTTATAAGATCAATTATTTTTATTGTTCACTATTTTAGTAATTACTGCATCATCATTGTGTCATAAATAAAATATATTATATAATGTCTAAAAATTATAAATAAAATATCATTATGTAGGAAATCTTTTTAGCTTTCTAATGAATATTTATAATCGAAAATCCAACATGTATAACCCTATGTAAAAATTGTTCTTCTAAAAGATGTAAGCTTATGCCATTTTTATTTTTATTTTAACTTTATTAATATAAAGTGTCCCTACCACATACAAGTGGCTCCAAGGGGTCCCCAAATTGACCAAAGGATGCCCATGGTCGGGTATGTGTCCACCAATAAGGTTAGGACACGTTTTAGGGTAATTTTTTATTATAATAATATTATTTTTTTAACCCTTATTTACCCGATTTACCCTTTAACCATGGTAAATAAAATATTTACCACAGTAACTATAAAAGTTACCTATTTACACAATTTGAACATCCTGATTCCAAATATGGAATCCATTTTCCTAAATTCAAAACACAGAAGTGGCAGAAATTAATTTAAAATTAATTCCCGCTGTCAAAACAAAAAGCGTGTTTTTAAGAGATAATAACTATCAAAAGATTGACACTTGTTTATGTTCGGTTTAATTGTAAAATTATGTCCAATGATAAACATTAAATTGAATGGTAAAAATATATTCTAAATATACTTTAAAACCACTCAAATTCATAATTTATCACTATTAATTATTTTGATTAAAAAAGTTGTTTTTAATTAAAATTTAGAAATTTTCACTATTCATCAAAATATGAAAGTTATCCGAAATGTACCAAAATTTCACCCTAGGCTAATTTTGATATTCCGAATCCAAAAATGAAGTCCATTTTGAAATATAAAATATATATGATTTCAAAAAGTAGGTATTACTATTCACAACGGCTAGTTTAATTAGTTGTGGTGTGTGTTAGAACTCGAGGTTGCGTACAACACACGCTATCGCATTATTCGAAGGGAAACGTACCGTAGAAGCTTGGGGTGTTACATTCTCCCCTCCTTCAAATAATTGCGTCCTCGCAATTTCTAGGGTATTACTGCATAAAAAGACTCGGGTGGTTCTTCATCATAAGTTCCTCGGGTTCCCACGTTGCCTCTTCCATTTTATGATTTCTCCACAAAACTTTTACCAGACGCGTCGTCCGGTTTCTCAGTACTTGTTCTCTTGTATCAAGAATCCTGACGGGCTCTTCGCAATAAGACAGATCGGGTTCCAGTTCTAATTCCTCATAGGTGAGTACATGCGTCGGATCAGGCATGTATTTCCTCAATAGAGATACGTGGAATACATCGTGAACTTTGGAGAGACTTGGCGGCATTGCCAATCGGTAAGCTACAACCCCAATTCGTTCTAGAATTTCGAAAGGTCCGATGTACCTGGGACTCAATTTACCTTTCTTACCAAAACGTATGACTCCCTTCCACGGAAATACCTTTAGGAAAACATGATCACCGACTTGAAATTCCAAATCCTTCCTTCGATTATCGGCATAGCTCTTCTGCCTACTTTGAGCTGCTTTGATGTGATTTTGGATTACCTTCACCTTTTCCACCGTTTCCTCCACCAGTTCTGGGCCTACAAGTTTTCTTTCACCAACGTCATCCCAACAGGTTGGTGTACGACATCTCTTTCCGTATAACGCTTCATATGGTGCCATCTGAATACTCGAATGGAAGCTATTGTTATGGGAAAATTCTACTAGTGGTAAATATTGATCCCACATACCCTGAAAGTCAAGTGAGCAAGATCTCAACATGTCTTCTAAGGTCTGAATAGTCCGTTCTGATTTTCCGTCTGTCTGAGGGTGGTAAGCAGTGCTCAAATGAAGTTCAGTATCCAGGGATTTCTGAAGACTTTTCCAAAATCATGAAGTAAAACGGGGATCACGATCAGAAACAATCGATAGGGGAACTCCATGAAGTCTCACAACTTCATTAATGTATAGTCTTGCTAGACGTTCCAGGGGTAGATCTTCTCTTATAGCAAGAAAATGTGCTGACTTGGTAAGACGATCAACAATAACCCATATTGAATCTTTCCTTCTAGGAGTCTTTGGTAGCCCCATAACAAAGTCCATCGTAATATTGTCCCATTTCCACTCCGGTATGGGAAGCGGTTGCATGACTCCTCCAGGCTGTTGCCTTCCAGCTTTCACTTGTTGACAAACCATACACCTTGACACAAAATCAGCAATCTCCCTCTTCATGTTGTCCCACCAAAAATGTTCCTTCAAATCTCTATACATTTTGGTGCTCCCAGGGTGTATAGAGAAATTGGAACTATGAGCATCATCCAGCAATTCCCTTTTTAGATCAGGTATATTGGGAACACAAAGTCTCTTCCCGAATTTCAAAATTCCATCTTCATACACAAAGTCTCTCAATCTCCCATCATTCACAGCTTTAATCTTCTTTTGGAATTCGTCATCATCGGTCTGAGAACTCTTAATCCTTTCTAGTAAAGATGGTTTGGCAACCATTTGAAAAAGCATTGATGTTTCACCTTCCCTGGTTATTCCCATGTCTATTTTCACTAGATCCATGAAAATTGGATCCCTTTCAATTCTCATATTGTTCAAAACTCCATGGTCTTTTCTACTCAAAGCATCTGCCACCTTGTTTGCCTTCCCCGGGTGGTAGTGTATCGTACAATCATAATCCTTGAGTAATTCAAGCCATCTCCTTTGCCTCATGTTGAGTTCTTTTTGTGAGAAAATATACTTCAAACTCTTGTGATCAGTATAAATCTCACATTTTTCACCATAGAGGTAGTGCCTCCATATCTTCAAAGCAAAGATCACAGCTGCTAACTCAAGATCATGAGTAGGATAGTTTTGTTCATGAATTTTCAACTGTCGTGATGCATAGGCAATAACTCTATCATTCTGCATAAGGACACAGCCAAGTCCTTTCTTTGATGCATCACTATAAATAACGAACCCATCATTCCCCGATGGTAGAGTCAATATAGGAGCATTGACTAATCTTCTCTTCAGTTCTTCGAAACATTCTTCACACTCTTTTGTCCAAACAAATTTAACCCCTTTACGTGTGAGCTTCGTTAATGGGTTAGCCAATCGGTCAAAATTCTGGACGAAACGTCGATAATAACCTGCCAAGCCAATAAAACTACGTACCTCAGTTATAATCGTAGGTGCTGGCCATTCTTGGATTGCCTTGGTCTTAGAAGGATCAACAGAGATTCCATCTTTAGAGACAATATGGCCAAGAAAAGAAATCTCCTGAAGCCAGAATTCACACTTGCTAAACTTCCCATATAATTCATGCCTCCTCAGAGTCTTCAAGATAATGCGCAAGTGATTTTCATGATCTTCGTAGGTTTTGGAGTATACTAAGATATCATCAATAAATACCACCACAAATTCATCGAGATACTCCTTGAAAACTCTATTCATCAGATCCATGAATACAGAGGGTGCATTAGTCAATCCAAACGGCATTACAGTAAACTCGTAATGCCCGTACCTGGTTCGAAATGCTGTCTTCGGAATGTCTTCCTTCTTTACACACAACTGATGGTATCCAGATCGAAGGTCAATCTTTGAAAAGTATTGAGCTCCATGCAGTTGGTCAAATAAATCATCAATACGAGGTAGGGGATACTTGTTCTTTATCGTTATAGCATTGATCTCCCTGTAGTCGATACATAACCTCATAGATCCATCTTTCTTTTTAACAAAAAGAACAGGGGCTCCCCATGGAGAAACACTAGGGAGAATAAATCCCTTATTACTCAATTCCTCTAGTTGTTTCTTTAGTTCGACTAACTCTACAGTGGCCATTCTATAAGGGGTCTTCGATATAGGCCTTGATCCAGGAATCAAATCAATAGAAAACTCAACTTCTCGTTCTGGAGGATGTCCAGGTAAATCTTCCGGAAATACATCTACAAATTCTTTCACAACAGGTACATCCTCTATTTGAACATTCCTTTCCTCACCGACAGTTATTTCATTCTCTTCCTCCCCAATAATTGAATTAAGTTGAGCTACTGGGGGTGGGTCTAAATAAGAATTAGGTGGTGACGATTCTGCTCTAAAAATAAGGTGTTCCTTATCATTATCATCAAGAATCGTAACCTCTTTCTTCTTACAATAAATCTTCGCATCATAGTCCGAAAGCCAGTCCATACCGAGGATTATATCAAACTCAATCATAGGTATGACGATGAAATCAGCAGATAAAGAAAATTTATGTGCTCTAATGGGGACTGATTCACAAAACTTTGTTGCAACGATACTTCCCTTAGGAGTTTTAACTGACAACTCCCTTATTAAATCAAATTGGAAATATCTAATTTTCTTAGCAAACTGGGAAGATATGAAACAATGCGATGATCCAGAATCAAATAATGCATTTGCTAAACTTGAGGAAACCATTAAATTACCTGCCACCACGTCTTTCGGAGTTTCTACCTCAGCAGTAGTGATAGCATAAGCCTGGCCTTGATCCCTTGGCCTTTTCTGAGGTAAGTTCTCCTGACGCTTAGGACATGCATTTGCATAATGCCCCATCTCCATGCAATTGTAGCACTGAACGTTGGTAGCTTCCTTCTTCCCCTTGCAATCATGAGCTTGGTGGCCTTTTTCACCACACTTGTAACAGACTCCCATTCCCTTCAGGCAAGCACCGGGGTGTTTCTTCCCGCACTTACCACAAGATGGATATTCAACCTTTCCCTTCTTCCCCTTATTTCCATTCCTAGATTGATCAGCAGGTCTCTTCTTCTCTTGCTTTTCTTTAAAGTCATAAGACTTAGAGAATTCCTTTTCGGTCTTGATAGCACATGAGACAATGTCTTCGTACGATGAAAAGGATTGTGAGACTAATGCTCGACGGAGAAATGGTTTTAACCCATCAAAGAAACGATCAATCTTACTTCTTGGGTTGCGAATATAATCTCCAGCATACCTCGCTAACCTTGTAAAGTTAGCCTCATACTTTGTGACATTCTCATCCTCCTTTTGTCTCAGACTCAGAAATTGCCTTTCCATATCTGCTCGATGGTCGCGAGGAAAGTATTTTTCTAAAAAGAGATCTTTGAACTCCCTCCATTCCATGTTTGATACTTCATCATCTTCCTTCATGTTTTGAATCAATGACCACCATTGATCAGCATCTCCAGTGAGGCGGTAAACTGCCATGGTAACTTTTTCCCTTTCACTACTCCCCAAAGCCTGAAATATTTTCTCTAGGGAAAATATCCATTGCTCAGCTACTAAGGGATTTGTACTTCCATTGAACGTTGGTGGTTGTTGTCTCATGAATCGATCTAACATTGATCCTCCACGCTGCGGATCAGGGTGCTCCATACGGGTAAGGTTATTATTCATAACCTGAGTAAGTTGTCCCAGTACGGTGATTAGCTGATCAGCACCAGTTGCATCACCAGCCCCACTATAATTATCTTGAGCAGGAGGGCAATCCCTACATGGAGTGCGTGCATTGATACGGTTTCCATTTCTTCCACTAGGCGCCATTTCTAAACAATGGCATAAACTAGATCAGTTTATGCATCAAAATACATAATCCCATACTTATAAAACACTTAACATAAATTGAACTATCTATGGATATAATCCATAATCATAAATATGTTTTATTTGAGGAAGTATATACTCATAAACCCTTCATAATGATTTGTAAAGAAAGTGAGAGTTATCCTAAGCATATCCCCCGGGAGTGTCGTAACCAAGAGTGCAGCAAGGCCCGTTGTCGTGCACCAGTTCCCGTTCGAGTCTAGCTCAATGCGGTGTTTTCGGGTTTTACCCCTAGGTACATCTGTGCCAGAGCCGCCTCTACCTGCTCGTATCCAGACAGGGATGTATTGCTCGGAAAACTCACAAAATCTCTACAATACCAAAATTCTAGGAAGTTCTTCTATACTAATCCTCAAAGTTCATCTTAGGTCTACGTGCTCTAATCAGAGTTTATCTAAATCTAGTTTCCAAGGTTTGTACTAAACTTCCTCTGATACCAACTGTAATGCCCCGACCCTAGTTTCCTAGATTCGGTGCATTATTACATAACATTGGCATGATCACAAGAAAGATCAAATCTCGAAAGACCGATTGGTTTAGTAGCCTTGGAAACACTAGATATATTCATAAGTTTTACATTACATCATAAAATCAAAAACTACTACAACAACATAATGTTTCCACAGTACACACTACAATCCCCTCATAATATCCCTGCAGGTCATTCATAACTTACATCTTCACTTCCTGGGAAAAATAAAACATAGAAAAGGGGTGAGCTCAAATGCCCAGTAAGGATAACAATATAGCGGAAACTTTCATCAATAAGAATAAACATTTAAGGCAATGTATAACTAAAACAAAAGCCTTTTAAACATGAACTTTCAACATGGTATGGCATAAATAAAATGAAATAATTTCATTTACTTATTCACATGGATATTCCACTAATCGAATAATCACATGCAAAAATAAATAACCACTTTCATAATGTTGGAATGCATAATGCCAGACTATCATAACCACATAGCCAAGGCCTCGTGCCAAGACTACAAATAAGATTTTGTCAAGGCCTTGTGCCAAGACACTAGTTTGTCTCATGAGACCTACCGATGCATCGAGGAGCTATAGCGGGCTCCACCCGTCACTTATTAAGTCCAATGCATTCCCATATGAAAAGGTTTAAACATAACATAAACATTCGTATTAAAACTAGCATACGAAATGTCAATACTTTCACAATAAACTATGAATGGTATAAAAATAGCACATCCACAGTCAAACATATCACAAAACCTTCAATACAATATAGAAGTTTTGTATCATAATAAATCAACTTCAAATAATCTTAAAATCCATCAAAGGATGTTGACATAGATGAAATCAAAATTTTTTTTAAAGACATATCTCCTTTTATTTTGAAATCATTTAAGATCCATATAAAATAAAACATTTTCTTTGAAAATATTCTTATAAGCTTGTAAGGAAAGCTTTGAAGATTTTATAACGGCGTAAAATAACCGCACCCGCCGTATAAGTTAAAAAAAACATTCTTACCTCAATTCTGTCGAAAAGGTTAAAAAGGACCTTGTTTTGAAAACGACGGAAAGATTCCTTTATAAACCTCTTATAAAAAGTCAAAAAAAGGTATAAATGACTTTAACCCATATTCTTGTAAATAGTAAAAATGTTTTGAAATACATTTTTAAGAAACATGGATGTGGATGATAAAAAGATCCCAGTAGATTATTACATATAAACAACCTCGGATAATGAAGAGATTGTGAAATAACCCTTACCTTGTACTTTTCCTTGGTTGGGGTAGGTTAACCTCCTGTATAATGGTGAAATAGTTGTTATTAAATTATACAAGAATCATATATATTAATATGATATCATATATGATCTTTTAACATTGATTTGTTAATAATATCTTAGAATTATCGTCGTTTCGGGAGTTAACTTACTCATTTTCTTTTATATGTTTTGTTACATAAGCCATGGTTGTTGTATCTTATTCATATCCAGAATGATATACAGTCCTTAAACATCATTTTTAAATCATCAAATGATAATTATACTTGAATGGATACGATGGAGAATGAATCTCATCGCGTTCGTGGAGACGGTAGTCCGTACGTACGCACGAGCGACAATATCATTCTTTTGATATTAAAATAATATATAAATGGATGGTATATCATATATACAGAATCATTAACATGTTATATTTATTATTTACATGAGTTACACATCATTATTATACCCATCCAAATAATATTATATTGAATAACAATTACACCACGACGTGGAGACGGTAAGCCGTACGTACGCACGTATGGTGACATGTTATTCAAAGGGTGGATAGAATACTGAATATGATTGTACCATATTTATAATAACATCACAGTATATGTGAGATACTGGAGTTATTATTTCAGAATGGTAAGAACAAAGGAAGAAGAAGTGGAAGAAGAAATGAACTTAGAAAAGGGTGGTGAAATCATTACCTCTTCTTCGGGTTCTTCCTTTTGATTTGATCAAAAGGGCTCCTTAGGTTGGCTTTCTGATCAAACTAAGGCCTCTAGGTTGTATTGAGGGATGTTGGGAGAGTATTTGGGCAGAGTTTGGCCGAACCAAAAGGCTTTGAAGGTGTGAAGAAATGAGAAGGAGGAGTGCCCTTTTATAAGAGGGGTGAGGGGCACCTTTGGAAAAGTTAGAAATATTAATTTATAATAAATTCATATTCGGTTTACAAAGGCTCCAAAGTTTACTATTCAAAGGATGAGGTGTGGATAGGTCGAAAACAACTCATCCAATAGAATTTAGACAGGTTTGTGTACTTATATTAACCTTATCTTTAAGTATTAACTCTAAGTTAATTAGTTTCACTTTTACAATGTCTCTTTGTATTTTTATATAATATGATTAATAAACTTACTATATACATCCAAGAGACCCCCAAGTGGTCCATTAATGAGGAACCTATAATAATATAAGTCTCTTGGCCGAACCTTAGATTTTTAGGAATTTAATATCAATTAATAATATAATATTTGTTTTAAGAACTATTTTATGTCAATTTTGACACTATTCAATAGTTGATTTTTGTGAAACTCCTAACAGATTGATTACTTTGAACAAAGTCAATTAAATCAATCCTAATATATCATATTATCATAGAAAATTAGTTTAATTCATTAAAAGTATCATATTATAATTATTTGGGTATTTATAAGATCAATTATTTTTATTGTTCACTATTTTAGTAATTACTGCATCATCATTGTGTCATAAATAAAATAAATTATATAATGTCTAAAAATTATAAATAAAATATCATTATGTAGGAAATCGTTTTAGCTTTCTAATGAATATTTATAATCGAAAATCCAACATGTATAACCCTATGTAAAAATTGTTCTTCTAAAAGATGTAAGCTTATGCCATTTTTATTTTTATTTTAACTTTATTAATATAAAGTGTCCCTACCACATACAAGTGGCTCCAAGGGGTCCCCAAATTGACCAAAGGATGCCCATGGTCGGGTATGTGTCCACCAATAAGGTTAGGACACGTTTTAGGGTAATTTTTTATTATAATAATATTATTTTTTTAACCCTTATTTACCCGATTTACCCTTTAACCATGGTAAATAAAATATTTACCACAGTAACTATAAAAGTTACCTATTTACACAATTTGAACATCCTGATTCCAAATATGGAATCCATTTTCCTAAATTCAAAACACAGAAGTGGCAGAAATTAATTTAAAATTAATTCCCGCTGTCAAAACAAAAAGCGTGTTTTTAAGAGATAATAACTATCAAAAGATTGACACTTGTTTATGTTCGGTTTAATTGTAAAATTATGTCCAATGATAAACATTAAATTGAATGGTAAAAATATATTCTAAATATACTTTAAAACTACTCAAATTCATAATTTATCACTATTAATTATTTTGATTAAAAAAGTTGTTTTTAATTAAAATTTAGAAATTTTCACTATTCATCAAAATATGAAAGTTATCCGAAATGTACCAAAATTTCACCCTAGGCTAATTTTGATATTCCGAATCCAAAAATGAAGTCCATTTTGAAATATAGAATATATATGATTTCAAAAATTAGGTATTACTATTCACAACGGCTAGTTTAATTAGTTGTGGTGTGTGTTAGAACTCGAGGTTGCGTACAACACACGCTATCGCATTATTCGAAGGGAAACGTACCGTAGAAGCTTGGGGTGTTACAGTTATTGTCATAGTTCCATAAGGATTGGTGTTCGTGATATTTTATAGGTGTTAGAGGAGTCGTATGCTTCAATCGAAAGAGGGTAGCAGCACAACCCATGCCATTAGATAATAATTAGATTTGATAAATCTAGGAAGACCTTGACTCCTCGGTATGGGAAATCTCAGCATGGGAACAAAGAGTAGAGTTTTTCCAACAAGCTGATAATTACAGTTGAGCAGTTTGTGGTGGACGATCATTAAGGAACATCCCCAATGAGGGGTACAATTATATGGAATTCTACATTTATGAAGAAATTATTTTATATCGGTGTCTCATTTTTTATTATTTCCTGTGGCATTGATTCACTAGTATATGTGTGGAAAGGAATACTTATGTTCTAAAACATCAAACTTGTATGGGTGAAAAATACTTTCATTCCTACTTATGTAGAGAAGTTTATTTAGTTGTGGGTAGGTATTATATTATGTGTGAATTATATGTGATTTATATGGATGGGTATGATGCAATCCTTGTTAAGGATCTTTTTGTGATGTTTGTGGCATACATTGACTATTATGCATAAATGGCGGGTTTCACAAATGAATATGGAAACGAACTTCTCCAAATAGGATAAAAGAGTGAAAGGGTATGTGTAACTATTTTTTTGAAATCATATGTTGGGAAATTATTATATTATTTAGAGGAATTGTCATTGGCATCGATTAAATATATAGAGAAAAAAAGTTTTCTAGTTGTGTTTGATGATTTTTGTGATGTCGTTCATGATTAATTAATAGGGTTTCTAGCCATGAGAGAAGTAGGTTATATATTTTTTATCATTCCAGGGACTAATACTATATCCATTCCGTATTATGTGATTTATCCCTAATAATTGAAGAAATTGAAGTTGTAGTACGAAGAGATGGAAAACAAAGGGTTCATCCCGCCTAAAAGGTCCCTATGGGCAGTGTCGATTTTTTCATAAAAAGGTGAATGGATCTCCCTAGTTGTGTTTTGACTATTGTAAACATCACTCTATGGTGATAAAGAATTGATATCAAATCCGATGTGTTGATAAAATATTCTATTAGATTATGGGAGATCATTGGGTCTCCAATATTGATTTGAGATCAAGATAACATTTGTAGGGGATGCAGAATAGGGATATTATAAATCCAACATTTAGGAGAAGTTGTGGACAATATGAATATGGGGTTGTGCCCTTTGATCTTATGAATGTAGCAGCGAAGTTCATGGAATTGAGGAATCAGATATTTTAGGGAAATATGGATTATTTTTTTTGTTGTATTCATGTATGATATACTAGTTATTCATGAAAAAAGGTGGAGAATGGGAAACACTTGGTAGTACTGTTGTGAATCGTGAGAGACTATTGGTTGTTTGGAAAATTGTAAAAGTATAACTTTTTGATAAAATTGACAAATCATTGTGGCCATGTAATTTATGAAATGAGTGTTTCAGGGGATAATAAAAAATAGAGGTTGTTATCTATTGGAATCCTAGAAATAATTCTTTAGAGATATGGATCTTCATTGGTCATAAATAGTATTATAAACTCGATGTTCTTGACTTCTCACAACTAGTTTCACCAATACAATCATTGGCATGAAACAATGTTCTCTTCCAATGGAATGATATGTCCCAAAAAGCATTTCAATAGATTAAGGATCATCTTACATCAACAAAAAAATTGGGTTTTTTCATAAGTATGTAGTGGGGCATGTTGTATTGAGATGCGTCAAGATTAGGGTTGGGAGTGTATTCTCATGAAATGGGATCCTTTGGTTATCTATGGATCATGAAATTTGTGGATTCATGAGATTAGCTACCAAACATATAATTTAGAGTTGGGGGTGGAATTTCATGCATTTAAAATATGTTGTCACATTATCTTAGTGACAAAATTTATATTGTATATTGACCACATGAACTTTAAGCATATTTTCTCACAGAGATATTAGAATCTAAGGAAAATATATTGGTAGTGTATATCAAAATTTGTAACTTTGACTTGATGTAAAAAACATTTAAAGGGAATTTGGTGTAAGTGTCATTATATAGAAATTTATAAGATCATGATGATAAAAAATAATCACAATAGTGGAAATTGATGTCGGTTATAGGTGTCACATAGTTGGATTATAAAAACCATGGTGATATAGAAGATTTCATTCTAGTATAATTGGTATAAAACATTGTTTGTTTGGTTATAGACGGAAAAAGGTATCATTTAGAGTGTGTGGCAATGAGGTCAAAACTCTGTGAAAGCAGTCTAATTGATGGTGTGAAACATAATTGAAATTTCATTCTGTGGTTTCAGATTTGGGTGGTTTTACTAATGTCTTGTAATGATAAACACCATAGTTATTATCCTCATTCAAGATATAATGTTCATCATAGAATTCATAAAACCTATAAGGCTGAAAAAGTGTAGTTTTGATTATATGGTATGAAAAATAAGGAGGTGAAGTTTGATTTGAGATTCTTTAATCATTTTTATGTCAGCCGAAGTGCATCAATGGTCGGTTGGTATGTTGGAGTCTTTACCTATTCCCATATGGAATATGGAATAGATAGTGAGGTATTTTTTAGAGTTATACCATGAATCATTAGGAAACACCATTATATATTGGTTATTGATGATCATCTCACAATTTTGTCTCATTTCATTACGATTCCTGAATCACATATTGTGGAGGATATATCTAAAATCTATATTTGGGAAGTGGAATAGAGGCATGGTGTACAAATTTGGGTTGTATCGAATAGATATCTGAGGTTTACATATCCTTTATGGGAGACCTTGCAGTAATCAATTATGACATAGGAGTCCATGGGAATTACATTTCATCCTCTAATGTATGAGAAATACTATATTAATATATAAATTTTTCAAGATATGTTACGCATTTTGGGATTTATTTTGGTGTCTCTTAGAGGGAGAATTTGTTTTTAGTGGTGATTTTGTATAATATATTTTATTAAAAATTTATATATATGGTCCCGTTTGTGGAATTTTATGGGAATCCAAGTTTTTATCCACTTTTTTGGGTCAGAATAAGAGAAAAATTGTTAGTTGGGACAAGCCTTATATAAAATAGAATAGAGAAGATTCAGTGGGTTAAGAAAAAATGGAGACATTTTTCCGTTTTCAGAAATCAAATATAGATGATTAGTGATGTCCATTTTCATTCAAGGTAGGTTACCATGTGTTCAGGTGAATCTCTCCAAGGTTAGGTCATCACTGGTTTAGAATACCAGGTTTGTTATATCTATAGAACAATGGGCCTTTTAAAAAAATTAGTAGGTTGGAGAGGTGGTATATCTGTAAGCTTTTCCACCATAGTTCATTGTGGTTCATAATTTCATATCATGTTACTCATTTGAAAAATTATCAGCCAGATCATGACTATATAATTCATGGGTATCATGTTGAGCCAAAGGAGGATACTTTGTTGTTCCACATTCCACTACAAATTGTGGATAGTAATTAGAGAGTCATTTATGGGGAAAGAATTAGTTTAAGTTTGGTGGTGTGGTAACAAGGTCAGATTTAAGAGGAGATTAGCTAACCTGAAAAGGAGATGGTAGATATATATCCCAATAACATTCTCCATAATGCATGTTTTCTACTTTTTGAGGATGTAAAATTCAACGGTGGGGAGAATATATTACCACGGGATTGATGTATGTCACCGTTGTTTATTTATTTTTATGTACATGATGTGGTTGGGTAGTGAATAGTAGAATATGGAAAGGTATTAGGAAGGTTTGGATATATTTTATAATGGTGTATAGTTTTTCCATAACTAGTGGATATTTTTCTACAATCTTAGGTATCCATGTATAGTGGGGTGGTGGAAAAGGTATGTTACCCAGTTAAGGTTCCCAATTTGAAAAATGTGCATCCACCCTAGTTAAAGCGTGTAACATTAGGAAATGGGATTTCACATGGCCAACACATAGTTTTTCTAACCATGTGGGTAACCCTTTTTATAGTTTCAACTACACAGTTAGCAAATAGTTTGTCTAGACATGCATGACATTAAAAATGTTTTTCTTAAAATGGGGTTTCTCAATATTTACTCAAAAACACAAATTTCTCTCCCACTCAAACAAAACATTGTATTTATTATTCTAAGGGGTTATAGAGGCTCTACTAAACATTTGTGAACATAATTGATAGGGTATCAAGATATTTTAAACCATAATCTTTCCTCATATGTCTTATCACATTGCAATTTCTTCAATTTCCTTATATCTAATTCTCCATATCTCTCTCAATTTTGTAGATCTACATATTTCACCTGTATATATAGTGTTTATTTTTCCTAATATGATAAGATTTTTGATTCATGATGTTAGAAAAATATATCTAAGTAATTTTTGGGGATTTTTAACCTGGAAGAAAGGTGTGGTTGTGCATTGGTCGATTTCTGAGAAACCATGTGGTAGGTGTCTTCTCTATCGCCTCCATTTTTTTGGAACATGAAGAATTTTATTTAAAAATAATTGTTGTTTGTTGAAATTGATTACAATATTGATATGTGAATCATAGTTAGAAACCTTTTTTTTATATTGATCTATTTACGAAAAACGAGTTCTTGTTTTGAAATTTCAACGATGTGGGATTCTAATGTGAACATTTTAAAATCATTAGCTTGGATGATTTATGGAAAATGGTTTGAAAAAATGGTTTTCAATGAAAATAATTGTTTCTTAAAATGTGGTAACACATGATCAATTATGAATATTGTTTAAAAAAACTATTTGATTATATTGAAATGGGATTTTGGTTTTTTTAGAATTATGTGGACTTAATGGGATGTTTGGATTGGCGCATTTAATGTTCCATGGTTTCAATGGGAATGATTGGATGATGTGATTTTAGGATAGTGATTATCATGTTTTCGTGAAAAGGTTGTTTAGAAAGGGTTGGATGGGATGGACCATGGTCTTAATGTAACAATATCAAGTGGTCTTGAAGTACCACTAAAAAAGGGGATGAGTTATGAAAGTGAAGTTCAACAATCAATGAACATAGGGCACATGTGGGGGGATTTTTAATATAGATGTATTATGTTTCTGTCTATGAGATATTAATTGCGATGTTCTAATATGTTTTTAGAATGTTTTTAATGAGATATTTGGTTCAATTCATTTTTATTGTGTTGATTTGGGTAAAATGGTTTTGAAATGGTGCAATTAGCTTGTTGTAAATTGCTACCTAGATCCAGGGTCTTATATAAATTGATCATATAAATTTGATAAGTTGTTTTATTATAGTGGAATGTGTAGGGAATTAATTTGGGGAAAATTTACTGAGTATTATTACGCACTGCATAATTTGTAAATTTTGGTTCTTTAGAAGATATTGTGCTCTAAGATATACGTAAAGGTAATCCATCTCATTTATTGAGTGGTGCATCATGATGCTCATGATATCTTGTGGTTAATCTTGCATGGGTCCTTGTGTTGAAATACAGAGTCATTCCATAGCGTATCTGGGTTTTGTTGCTTAGTCATGTCCTTGGTACTATGATTATAGATTATTTTGGTATGCTTATACTGGACATATGGTACTATTTTATTGTGGTACATTTTATTGACATGCATCGTGTATTTGGTTAGTGGGTTATAATATAGGAACATTTGTTTGTTAATTTTCATTATAATGAAAAATTATTACCAACCTATTCATCAATATCTTGGAAAATTACCCATCCATTGGAGCCTTTGGAATGTTTATTAACGTCGAGTAGTAAATCCACCTCAACTCTAGCAAATGAAGAGTGGCTGGATGTTACAAACATGTCATAATGATTAAATATTATTATGATTGATTTCATCATGAAATTGGAACATCGGTTATAAATAATATTAACTAAATTATGAAAAAATGGATTTAACATGTATAAAAAATTAATTTTTTTGTGACTAATTAATTGTAAATGAAATTGAAAAACTATTGAAAATAAAAGGAAATATAAATCTAAAAATTTATTTGTATGCGTGAAAGTGTGCTTTATATTAATAAATTTACCAATTAAATTTTGGATAAGGATTTTACCAAAATTTATATAAATGTTTTTAAACCAAATTTTTAATATTCACCTTATGTATATTCTAGAAAATAAATAATATTAAATACAATTTGACGACTGAGATCAATAGTTTTTGAAAAATAGTTTTGTTTTTTATGAACTTTTAACAAATTATTTTCGTTCATTTTTTGAAAATTTATTTTAAAAAATATAATCCATTTTCTATATATTAATTTCAAAATTATATTATGGTTATTTTTTGGATGTTTCTAAAAAGAATCATTTTTTGATGAATAGTGTAACATAGTGATTTTGGATTTGAAAATAAATTTTAAATTTATTTAATTATAAATATAAATTATATTTTATGTAACACCCCGACCAAAATTAACCATAGTCAGGGCATTATTACATAACATTGGAATGATAAAATGAATCATGTCCTGATAGAATGATCAGTTTAGTAGCCTTGGATATACCAAATACATTCATAAGTTTTACGTTACATTATGAAATATAAAACATCAACAACATTTTTTCCCCTTTTTAACAGACTTATATAATTATCCTATACCTATAGGTCAACCATAAAATACTTATTCACTTCATGGGAAACATAAAACATAGAAAGGGGTGTGATCAGATGCTCCGTAAGGATAACAATATAGTGGAAACATTTATAAATTAGCATAAACATTAAAGGTAATGTATAAGACTAAAACAATATCCTTTTATACATAAACTTCAGAATAATATAATAAATATAAAATAAAACAATTCCATTTACATATTCACATGCATATTATACTAGTTTAATAATCACATGCAATATCAATAGCCACATTTATAATGATGGAATGCCGAATACCAGACTTCAAAACCACAAAGTAAAGGCCTTGTGCCAAGAATACAAATAAGAATTTGTCAACGCCTTGTGCCAAATAGTTGTTTTAATCATGAGACCTACTGATGCATCTAATAGCTATAGAAGGCTCCACCCATCACTTACTAAGTTCAATGCATTCCTCATACGAAAAGGTTTAAAAATAACTTAATCATTCATATTAAAACCATCATATGAAATGACAATACTTCATCAATAAACCATTAATGGTACAAAAATAATGCCTCCACTGTAAAACATATCACAAAACCTTCAATGCAATATGGAATATTTGTATCATAATAAATCAACTTCAAACAAGTTTGAAATCCATCAAAGGATGTTGACATAGATGAAATGAAAACTTTTTGAATGAAATACCTCTTTATATTTTGAAACCATTTAAAAGTCACATAATTATAAAATAAATCATTTATTCTGAAAATACTCATTTAAGCATGTATGATAAGCTTCAACGATGTTATAAAGTCAGAAAATAGAAGCACTCAACGTATAAGTAAAAAACATTCTTACATTAATTTTGTAGAAAACGTCATAAAGTACCTTGTTTGGATTATGAAGGAAATATTCCTTTCAAAACATATGAGGTAAATAATGGTATAAATTACATTAACCCATTTTTTAGTAAATAGTAAAAATGTTTTGAAATAAATTTTTTACGGAAACATGGACGTGGATGATTAAGATGTCCATGTATATACTTACGTAGAAATAATCTCGAATAATAAAGAGACTGTGAAATTAACCATTATCTTGTACTTTTCCTTGGTCGAGGGTACGTTATCCTCCTATACAATAGTTAAATCATAGTTAAATTATTTTAGAACTATAAAAAATATGATATAAAATATGAACCTATAATATTGCTTTGTTAATAACATTTTGGTAAAATCGTCATTTTAGGTGTTAACTAAACAGTTTACCATTATATACATGGTTACATAAGCCATATTGGTGATGGATATGATGTATTTTATTCATATCAAAAATGATATTAACATCATAAAAATTATTTTTAAGCATAAAAAATTATTCTATAGTGATTACGATGGGAAATGAATCTCATCATGATCGTGGAGAAAGTAATCCATACGTACGCACGAGAAAAAATATCATTATATTGGTGGTGAAATCGTATTTAATTGGATGGTATATCATATATAAAGAATCAATAACATGTTAAATTTATTATTTACATCATTTATACTCATTATATTACCCATCCAAATAATTAAGTGTTTTAATAACAAATTACACCATGATGTGGATATGGTAAGCCGTACGTATGCACATATGGTGACTTCTTCATTCATATGATGGATAGAATAATGAATATGATTGTACATACACATGTATAGTGAGGGTCAGTTTAGGAAAGGATGTAAATATTATTTTATGTTAAAATCATTTTAGGTTTTTAATGGCTCAAAAATAATTTATTAGAGGAAACACTGTGTATGGGTCGAAAATATGTCAACCAATTTGTTTTAGACAGGTTTAGGTCAATATATTACCCTTATCTTCTAGATTAAACTCTTAGTTAAATAGTATGACATTTACCAAGTCTCGTTGTATTTTTATATTATATGGTTAATAAAAATACTATAACAATCCAAGAGAACCCAAAGTGGTTTATTAATAATATATATAACCATATCATAGTTATTTTGTCAAACCATAGATTTTTAGGAATATTAAATTCATTAGTAATATAGTTTTTGTTTTAAAAACTCAATTAAGTCAATTTTGATAGTATTTAGTATTTGGATTTAGTGAAATTCATAACAACATGATTACTTTGAAAAAAATAATTTAATCCACCCTAACATGTCATATTAATGTAGAAAATTAGTGTAATTCCTCAAACGTCTCAAATAACATTTATATTTATATTTAGAATATCAATTATTTTAATCATTTATTAATATTGTTATTACCACATCGTCATGGTGCCATAAATAAATTAAAATATATATTTTCTAAACATTATAAATAATATACCATTACATAGTAAATCGTTTTAGCTTTCTAATGAATATTTATGGTCAAATTTATCTTATATATAACCCTATATTAAAAATTGTTTAGTTATTAAACTTTGAATTTAACACTTTTCACTCTTATTTAAATAAAATAATAATAAATTTCTTAATATTATCCAAGTGAACCAAAAAGGATCTTATTATATTATTAAGGATGTTTTTGTTCGAATTATACTTATCCAATAGATTTAGGACATGTGTTATGGTAATTATAATATCATTTTTACCCTTAATTACCCTATATTCTTTTACCCGTGGTAAATAAAAGTCAAAAAATACTATTCACGAAAAATAATTTTCATCAAATCAGACCAGATTTTATATTGTGATATTAACCATGCATCTCATATTATTAAAATTCAACTCACAGAAGTGGTAAATTAATTTTTATGAAAATTTGTAAATGCTCCAAGGAGGTTGGTAAAGGACGGTAAAAAGCTCAATAAATTTTTATATAACAAATATTATTATAAAATGACGCCAATTAATTACATTGAACGTTTATATGTATTATTTTTCTAATTGTACCTTAAATATATTTAAATAAAATTATTATTTACTTAAATAAACAGTCGGTTGTCGCCAATAATGTAGTGTTTTCACTATTCCTCAAAAATTGAATGTTTTCAGAAAAATACCAAAAATTCACCCTACGATAATTTTTATATTCTGAATTCAAAAATAAAGTCCATTTTGAAAAACAAAATTTATAAAATTTTAAAAAGTTGGTAATACTATTCATAACGTCTTGTTTGATTAGTCATGGTGTCGTAGAATCTCTATTTTTCTTACAATGCAAGCTATTGCATTATTCAATGGAAAACATACTATGGAAGCTAGGGGGTTACATTATTCCCTCAATAATGTAATTTCTGCCTTGAAGTTTCTATAATACTACTACACAAAAAAATTCAGGTGGCTCTTTTTTATAAGTTCCTCTGTTACCCACGTTCCCTCTTCCATCTTATGGTTTCTCCATATAACATTTACCGGAAGAGTTATCCGGTTTCTCATCACTTATTCTCTTATATTAAGAATTTTTTTAGGCTCTTCACAATAAGACAGATCAGTTTCCTATTCAATTACTTCATAGGTGAGTACATGAGTTGTGTCATGCATGTATTTTCTCAACAATGATATGTGCAACACATAATGATCTTTGGAGGGACATGGAGGCATTACCAAACGATAAGCTACAACTGTAGTACGTTCTAGAATTTCGAAATGTACTATGTACATGGGACTCAATTTACCATTCCTAATGAAATGTATAACAAACTTCCATGGAGATGCCTTCAAGAAAACATGATCTCCTACATGAAATTCCCAATTCTTCAATCAGTTATCAGCATAAATATTTTGCCTACATTGATTAGCATTTATGTGGGTTAAGATAACCTTCACCTTTTCTGTCGTTTCCTAATCTAGTTTAGGGCCTATGAGTGTTTGTTCACAAACATCATCCCAAAAAGTTACTGTACGACATATCTTTCCATATAATTATTCATATGGTTCCATTTGAATAATTGAATGGAATATACTGTTATAGTAAAATTATACCAGAGGTAAACATTGATCCCATATACCTGGAAAGTCAAGTGAGCAAAATCTCTACATGTCTTATAAGGTTTTAATAGTCTGATCTGATTGTCCATCAGTTTGAGGGTGGTAGGCAGTGCTCAAATGATGTTCAGTATCTAGGGCCTTTTGATTAATCTTCCGAAATCATGTTGAAAAACGAAGATCACGATCAGAGACCATCGATAGGGTTACACCTTGGAGTCTCAAAACATCAATAATATATAGTCTATAAAGATGTTCAAGTGGTAAATCCTATCCTATAAAATGAAAATGTGCTGACTTGGTAAGATGATCAATAATGAACCATATTGAGACATTCATTCTAGGAGTATTTGTTATCACCATGACAAAGTCCATCATAATACTAACCCATTTCCACTCAAGTACGCGAGGAGGTTGCATAACTCCTCAAGGATTTTCCTTCCCGCTTTCCTTTGTTGACAAACCATAAATCTTGTCAAAAAATCAGAAATATCCCTCTTTATGTTGTCCCACCAAAACTTTTCCTTCAGATCCATATACATCTTGGTGCTCCCCAGGTGTATAGAGAAAAAGTACCTATGAGAATCATCCAACAACTCCATTTTTAGTACAAGTATGTTTATAACACAAGGTCTCTTCCCAAATATCCAAATTCCAACTTCATATATGATATCACTCAATCTCCCATTGTTCATTGCTTTAACATTTTTTGAATTTCCTCAACATGTGACTGAGAAATATTTATCCTTTCTGCTAAATATGGTTTGGAAACCATTTGGAAAAGTAGTGATGTTTTTCCGTCTATGGTTATTCTCATAAAAATCATCACTAGATCCCTGAAAATAGGATCCATCTCAAATATCACCTTGTTCAAAACTCCATGATCTTCTCTGCCCAAAGAATCCTCCCCCTTATTTTCCTTCCCAAGGTGGTAATTTATTGTAAAACCATAATACTTGAGTAGTTCAAGACTTATCCTTTTCCTCATGTTGAGTTTTCTTTTGAGGAAATATACTTCAATCTCTTATGATCAGTATAAATCTCACATTTTTCACCATAGAGATAGTGTCTCAATATATTCAGAACAATGATTACACCTGCTAACTCAATATCATGAGTGGGATAGTTTTTCTCATGAATTTTTACCTACCATGTAGGATAGGAAATAAATCTATCATTCTACATAAGGGCACATCCAAATCCATTCATTGAAGTATCACTATAAATAACAATCCCACCATTCCATGATGGAAGAAGCAACATAAGAGAATTAACTAATATTCTCTTCAGTTCTTCAGAAAATTCTTCACACTCTTTTTGTCTAAACCAATTTAACCCTTTATGATTGATAATGGTTAATGGGTTAGCCAATAGGGAAACTTTTTGGAAAAAATTCCAAAAATAACCTTATAAACCTATAAAATAGCATACCTGAGTTATACTTGTTGGAGCTATCCATTAATGGATTGCCTTATACATTAAAGGGTCAACAGAGATTCAATCATTAGAGATAATATGGCCAAGCAAAGATATTTTTTGAAGCCAGAATTCACATTTGCTAAACATCCAATATTATTCATTTATTCTATGAGTCTTTATAATAATTAACATGTTATTTTCATGATTTTTTTATCTTTTGGAGTGTATCAAGATATCATCAATAAATACCACTATAAATTCGTCAAGATATTCCATGAAAACTATATTCATTAGATCCATGAAGATAGATGGTTCATTAGTCAATCCAAAAGGCATTACTGTAAACATTTAATGCCCATACCTAGTTCGAAATTCTATTTTCTTAATGACTTCCATATATACCTACAATTGATGATATCTAGATCAAAGGTCAATCTTTGAAAAATACTACGCTCCATGATGTTGGTTGAATAAATCATCATTGAGAGCTAAGGGCTACATGTTCTTTATTGTTATGGCATTTATCTCCCTATAGTCAATGCACAACCTCATAGATCATTCTTCATTCATAACACAAGAGACATGGGCTCCCTATAGAGAAACACTAAGTAGAATAAATCCCTTATTAATAAATTAATCCAGTTTTTTATTTTGTTCCACTAATTACACAAATGGAAATTCTATAATGGTTCTTTGATAAGTTCCTTGAACTAGGAATTATATAAATGGAAAACACTATTTCCCATTCAGTATCATGTCTATATAAATCCTCTAGAAATATATCAACAAATTCTTGAACAATTGGTGTGTCCTTTATTCATGAATTATTTTCCTCAACGATAATTATTTCATTGTCATCCACCCTAATAATTGAATTTAGTAGAGAAAATTGGGGTGATTTTAGATAAGAAACAGATGGTGGCATTTCTACTCTAATGATAAGGTACTCTTTATCATCCTCCAGAATTATAACCTCCTTCATCATACAATAAAGTTTTTCATCATGATTCGGAATGCAATCCATACTAAGGATTATATCAAATTAAATATTTGTTATGACAATTATATTAGAAGATAAATATATTTTATATGCCCTAATAGGGACTCATTCAGAAATTTTTTTTGCAATGATACTTCACATAGATGTTTTGATTAATAAATCCACTATTGAATCCAAATTGAAATATTTAATTTTCTTTGATAACTGGGAAGATATAAAACAATGCGATTATCCAAAATCAAATATATAATTGTAAAACTTGATAAAACCATTAAATTTCCCCCCACCATGTCTTTTAGAGATTTTACCTCAGCAGTAATGATCACATAAGCTTGGCCTTTCTCCCATGGACTTTTATGAGATATGTTCCCTTGGCGCTTAGGACATTCATTTCCATAATCCCCCTTCTCTCTAAAATTGTAGCATTCCAGCTTGATGACCACTTTCGTTCCCTATAAATCCCAAGCTTGGTGTCATATTTTACCGCACTTGTAATAGACTCTCATTACCTTCAGGAAAGTACTAGGGTGTTTCTTCCCACATTTAAAATAGGATGGATATTCAACATTTCCTTTCTTCCCCTTATTTCCATTTCCAGAGTTTTAAATAGATCACTTCTTCTCCTACTTTAATTTAAAGTGGTTAGGCATAGAGAATTATTTTTATGTCTTAATAGGACATGAGATAATATCATTGTATGATAAGAAGGATTGTGAGACTAATGATCACTGGATAATTGGTTTTAACCCATCATGGAATCGATCAATCTTACTACTAGGGTTACATATATAATCCGTATCATGCCATGCTAACCTTGCAAAGTTATCCTCAAAAATTTCAACATTCTCATCCTCTTATTCCCTCATACTATGAAATTGACATTCCATATCATCTGATGGTCATGAGGAATGTACTTTTTCTAAGAAAATATATTTAATCTCCCTCCATTCCATGTTTTATACTTCTTCATCTTCATTTGTTTTTTGAATCAATGACCACCATTGATCTGCATATCCCGTGAGGCTATAATCTACCGTAACAACTTTTCCCCTTTTCTAATCCATAAATAATGAAATATTTTCTCTAAGGAACATATCCACTACACAACATCTAATGAATTTTTACTCCCATTGAATGTTGGTGGTTGTTTCCTCATGAAGCATTTGAACATTGATCATCCTCATTGTGGATCAGGGTGCTCCATACGTGTAAGGTTTTTATTTATAACCTGAGGGAGGTGTTTGAGTATATTGATAAGTTGGTCATCACTAGTTTAATCACTAGTTACACTATAATTATCCTGAGTAGCAGGGAAATACCTATATGGATTACATGCATTGATACATTTTACATTTCTTCCACTAGGATCCATTTCTATACATTAGAATACAGTAGATTATTTTATGAATCACAATACATAATTCAGAAGTTCTAAAACACTTAACATAAATTGAAAATTTTTGGGATATATTTTCATTGAGGAGGCATATACTCGTAAACCCTTCATAATGGTTTGTAATGAAAATGAGAATTATCCTAAACATATCCCTCGGGACTGTCGTAACCAAGAGTGTAACAAGGCCTGTTTCAATGCACCAGTTCCCGTTTGAGTCTAGCCCCAAGCAGTGTTTTCGGGTTTTACCCCTAGGTACATATGTGATAGATCCACCTCTATCTGCTCATATCCAGATAGGGATGTATTGCTTGGAAAAGTCCCAAAATATCTACAGTTCCAAATCTCTAGGATGTTCTTTTATACTAATCCGAAAATTCTATCTTAGGGTAGTGTTCTCTATTCAGAGGTTTTCTAAATGTAGTTTACAAGTTTTGTACTAAACACCCTCTTATACCAACTATAATGCCCCGACCCTAGTTACCCATAGTTCATGAAATGTTAAATAACATTATCATGATATAAGGAATAATGTCTTGAAAGACTAATCATTTTAGTATCCTTGGAAGTACTAGATACATTCATAAGTTTTACATTACATCATGAAATAAAAACGTCAACAACATTTTGTTCCATTTATAACACACTTATTTCATTCCCCTATCTCTGCAAGTCAACCATAAAATACTTCTTTACATCATAGGAAAAATAGAACAAAGAAAGACGTGACTTCAAATTATCAATAAGGATAACAATATTGGGGAAAAATTCATAAAAAATTATAAACATTTAAATAAATGTATAAAACTAAATCAAATGCCTTTTAAACATAAATATCATCATAATACGGAAAATATAGATTCAAATAATTCCATTTACTTATTCACATGGATATTCTACTTGTCAAATAATCACATTCAAAATCAATATCCACTATTATAATGCTGGAATGTATAATGCCATACATCCTGACCACACAGTCCAGGCTTTGTGTCAAGACTACAAATAAGTTTTGGTCACGGCCTTATTCCATGACACTATATTGTCTTATGAGACCTAATTATGCATCAAGAAGCTATAACCGTCTCCACCCTTCACTTAATACGTCCAATGCATTCCACATATGAAACGAGTAAAGAGAACGTAAAAATTCATATTAAAACTAGAATATGAAATTTCAATACATTATCAATAAACTAATAATGGTATAAAAATAACACACCCAATATCAAAAATATCAAAACAAAATCAATAAAATATTGAATATTTGTATCATAATAAGTAATCTTCAAACAAGTTTAAAATCCATCAAAGGATGTTGACATAGATGAAATAATAAATTTTTAAATGAAATACCTCTTTCTATTTTGAAACCATTTAAAAGTCAAATAATTATAAAAGAAAACATTTATTTTGAAAATAGTCATATAATCTTGTATGGGAAGCTTTAAAAATGTTATAACTTCAGAAAATAGCCGCACTCTCTGTATAAGTTAAAAAACAGATTTTCCATAAATTTTTGGAAAAAGGTAATAAAGTACCTTTTTGAAAATGACAAAACGATTCCTTTCAGAACATATATGGAAAAATAAGGGTATTAAACACATAAAAACATTGTCTAATAAATAGTAAAAAAAATTTGAAATACATTTTGTTTTTCAAATCACAGATCTTGATGATAAAGATATCACTGTAGATACTTACAAAAAACAACATCTTATAATAAAGAGATTGTGAAATTAACCATTACATTGTACTTTTCCTTGGTCAAGGGTACGTTAAAATCATGTATAACAGTTAAATAATAGTTAAATTATACAATTACTATATATATAAATATAATATCATATATGATCATCTAATATTACTTTTTTAATAATATTTTAGAAATATCATCATTTTGGGTGTTAAGTGATCTGTTTTCCTTTATATGCTCTGTTAAGTAAGTCATGTTTGTTATGGACTAGATGAATTTTATTTATATCCAAAATGATATTATTTTTTTAAACATTATTTTTAATCACAAAATGAAAATTATTCTTGAATGATTACAATGGGGTATAAATCTCATCGCGTTTGTTGAGACTATAATCCATACGTACGTGTGACAAAATTATTATATTTATGGTGAAATCATATGTTATTGGATGGTATATAATATATAAAGAATAAATAAAATGTTATATTTATTTTTTAAATAAGTTATACTCATTATTATACAAATCCAAATAATGAAGTGTTTGAATAAAAATCTACACCACGTGGTGGAGATGGTAAGCCACACGTACACACGTATGGTGAATTTGATATTCATATGATAGATAGAAAAATAAATATGGTTGTAAAATATTTATAATAACATCATAGTATATATAATACACTTGAATTATTATTTTAGATTTGAAAAAACAATGAAAGAGGATGTGGAAGAAAAATGAACTTGAAAGAGGTGGTGAAATATTTACCTCTTCTTTATGATCTTCTTTTTGAATTGATCAAAAGGGCTCCATAGGATGGTTTTTGACCAATAGAAGGACTCTCGGATGAATGGAGGAAAGTTGCGAGGATATTTTTTCTGGTGTTGGCCCAACCAAAAGGCTTTGGAGGTGTGAAATTAAGAGATGGGGATATACCTTTTATAGGGGATGTGAGGGTCACTTTATGAAAATCATTAAATATTATTTTATAATAAAATTATTTGCGGTTTTATATGGCTCAAAAACGATTTATTTAGATGCTATGTTAAGTATGGGTCAAAAACCTATCAACCAATAGGTTTTAGACAAGTTTATGTCCCCTTATTAACCTTATTGTATTTATTTAACTCTTATCAAATAGTTTGACATTTACCACGTCTCTTTGTATTTTTATATTATATTGTTAATAAAGATACAATAACAAGACAAGAAAACCCATAGAGGTTAAGTATTAATATATATAATAGTATCTATGTACTTTGGTTGTACCTTATATTTTTAAAAATATTATATTAATTAACAATATAATATTTGTTTTTAAAACTCAATTATGTCAATTTTGACACTATTTAGTATTTGGTTCTTGTGAAAATCATATCACCCTAATTATGTATAAACAAATTACATAATCAACCCTAACATGTCATATTAACCTATAAGATTATTGGAATTCCTTAAAAGTATCAAATTACATTTATTTGGATAATTATAATATCAATTATTTTTATTATTCTTTAACATGTTAATTATTGCATCATCATTGTGTCATGATCAAATTTAATTATTTAATGTCTAAAAAATATAAATAAAATAAAATTATGTCTGAAATATTTTTATAATTATAATGAATATTTATAGTCTAATTTTTCTTTTATATAACCTTATATTAAAAATTCTTAATTTATTAAACATTGAATTTAACTCTTTTAACTCTCCTTCAAATAAAATAATAATAAATTTCCTAATATAATCCATGTTTAACAAAGGGGGTCATATTTTTTTCTAAGGTTGGTTTTGGTCAAAATAAAATTATCCCATTGTATTAGGACACGTGTTAGGGTAATTATGATATCATTTTTACCCATAATTACCCTATTTACTATTAACCTTGGTAAATAAAAGTCAAAATTAACTATTCCCTAAAAAATATTTTCATCTTATTGAACCGCATTTTACATACTGATATTAACAGGGTCTCTTGGATTTTTTCAATTCAACTCATAGAAGAGGTAAAATTAAGTTTGATGCAAATTTGTAAATGCTCTTTGGAGGTGGGTAAAAGACGATAATAATTTCAATAAAATTTTTATACATCTAAACATTATAAAATGACTCCAATTAATTACATTTAACATATATATGTATTATGTATCTAAATTTACCTTAAATAAATTTAAATAAAATAAATAATTATTTAAATCAGAATTCGGTGTTAACCAATAACACAATGATTTTCACTATTCATAAAAAAATTTAATGTTTTCAGAAAAAAACAAAAAATTCACCAAAATCTAATTTTGATATTCTAAATTCAAAAATGAATTCAAATTTTAAAATTAAAACTTATAAAATTTTAAGAAGTTGGTATTATGATTCATAACAGGATGTTTTATTGGTCATGGTGTGTCAGAATCTCGAAGTTGCATACAATGCAAGCTATTGCATTACTCAAAGGGAAAAGTACAGTGGAAGCTTGGGGTGTTACATTTTAAATTTTTTACAAAGTATAATTAGTTTAATTATACATATATTAATACATTTTAAATCATTAATATCAATTTAAAATTACATTTTATATGAAAATTCTATAAACATGTGATATTTTTTCACATTAAAACCCCATTTTATCATCCCATATATGAGATTAATATTTTAAATTTTTTTCCAAATTATGCTAATGGAATTTGAATTAATTGATTGAAAATTTTATTAATCATAATTTATAATTCATAAAAATTTAACTATAATTTTTTATCATAATTATCAGTGAAAATAGTTCAAATTATTTGGAATGATTAATGTAAAAAACATGTTTACTAATGTATTAAACATTAATCATAAGGGACGAAATGACCAATAATACTTATAAATGATGTTTCTTTCGACATATTTCAACATTATACCTTTTATTATTGATAATAAGTCATTATTTATTCTAGGTGACAATAAAAATGAGTATGGAATTCAACCATTGAAAATTTTACTAGTGTTTCACTAATATAACTTATAAAGTCCAATCCCTTATCATGCCCTCTTCGCACGTTAAAAACTAGTAGTTTTGGAGAATACCTAAAAAAATTAAATCAAAAAATCCCTCTGATCATCTTAATAGCCTTTGGACTTTCAAAATTACAACCTTGTATGGAATTTTGTTGAAACCTATCGAGGATACTCAGAGAAGAGGTAACCTCACCACCAATAATTTTTTTTTATTTTCAAAAGCCAGTTAAAGGGGAACCGGAACCCCAAGATACAAACAAAAACTCAAACCGATCATAGCCATATAAGGATCAGACAATATACCAACACATATTTACATATCATCCAAGCCAAACTCATCTCCACATCCCCTTCCTGACTCATCATCTCTAGTATCCGTTGATGTTTCCCATCCTGGAGTCCTCCAGTAGTGAGCACTATTAACACTGTTCCTGAGCTGGTCTAAAACATGGTAATCTGGTGTTGTCCTCTTGATCTCACTATTCTTTTCCCAGGACACAGCCACATTATTATTCATCTTGGAGGCAGAGCGAGTCCTCATCAGCTGCGGGAGACACGAGTAATCTCTCCTTGGTCAACGTCTAGAAGTGGCAAAAACAGGTCCTTCAGTTGAAGCAGTTCTCTGTTTCCCACTTTGAACAACTTCACTGAAAGATCACTTCTCCCTTCCTTTACTGGCCTACTCCCCCAAGTATAAAATAGGGGAACCTGCAACCTCCCTTTATGGGGTCACAACCCCCATCGCAGTATCATCCACCAGTAGAGGCATGGGCACACTCTCTGCGATCGCCACATCCTCCTCCACTGCATGAGTATCATTAAACAACAATGGGAGGGACAAACCCTCTTCAATATCCTAATCCATAGACATAGCGGGAACCTCGTTTACACTACCATCAACCTTAACACTACAGGAGGCCCCCATACTATCACCCCCATCTCCTGAAACAACACTTAAAACAGGATCAAAACTAACATTACCAAGGAAATCAAACCTATTTCTTAAAGAAACAAAGTGTCTGGCCTTTGGATACAAGCCTCTATTCTCCTCTGTAAAGTTCTAAGATGAACTGGATTCCACAGCCCCCACTGAGTGAACCAAAGAAGGCCCTTCCCTAGCCCTCACCCTATCATTTACGGTCTTACTGCCTTGACCGTCCGCATCTAGCGTCATGCCAGCATTGACCGGGATATTGTCCACCACTGCAGATTGAGCCTCCTTATCCTTCCACTTTGAAAACTTCTCCATATGAACAGTAGAACTCCTTCGAGATGTGTTCTATAACTCATGACACCGAGACTTCACCTCTTGGGTAGATGAGGAACGCCGACATCTCCCAGAATTGTGTCCAAAATGAATACAATTCAAACAAAAATCAGCCCAACACTCATAGATAAGTTGTTGTTTACACCTAAAATCCTCTCCAATTGTAATCTAGACAAAGTCAAATGGGGACCTAGAGGAATCCACTTTGACACAAACACGGTGATTAATCATATGAAAAACTGCTTCACTACGAGAATCCGAACACAGAAATCTACCCATGAGATTACCCAACATTCTTATGATAGCGGGATTTTGAAATGGTAAGGGATGCATAGGGAAACTAACCCAAACCGCTGCTGAAGGGAGATCATGATTCATATGAATGTCGAACGACCATTTAAGGAGGAATAATCAACATCCATTGCATCTTCAAGGATCTCTTGACCAAGCCTTAACAAGATCCTCTTACAACGCAAAACGATTCATAATGTGGTGCATGTCCAGCAACCCGACAGTCGCCTGTTCCTGTAGGTCCCAAGAAGAGAAGATGAACCTGTCGAAGGTGTAGACAGACGGTCTCCTTTGTCTAAATAGAGCAACCAGGGTATTCTTCAATAGAAAAGCTGATTCCGTGAACTCGGAAGTAGAAATCATAAAGTTAGGGATGCCATCCAATAGATCTGGAACTATAGGGCTCACAAAATCGTTTGGAAATGGTGGAAGAATGTCGACGTTGGAGAAAGGTTGAAACGAAGACCGTGCAATCTCGGGGGATGACAAACTCCCCTCCCCCAAAAAGGGGGGAGTATTCGGCCGGGCCGCTCTCGTCACTAGCTATGGGAGAGCATCGGAGGAGTTCGCGAGCCTTTTTGTCATCAGAGAAGAGGTAACATTCTTGAAAAAATGTATTTTGTTTTATTTCATTCTCCACTAACATTAATTAATATTAAACCATTATAATATAATATAATAATTATATTACATATACTAGAATGTTTTTATAATAATTTAATGACCAATGAACTTATCCACTATTACCAAATGGGTTGCAAAATCCTCATTCATGTGTATGATGGACCCCCGCATGACGAACCAATGTCGTTCATTTTTTCATAGCCACCTCTCATGGTTGGGTAAAATATTTTATATAAAGTATATACATGATATTGATAACCTAATTATACCTATTAAATAATTAAATCATAAATAATTATTTTTTTACTTTCAATTGACCAGGGTATAAAATATGGTTGGTCGTGTGTATGATGGACTTCCACCCTACAAAGCGATGTGATTAATTTTTCACGAATGCATTACATGGAATGTAACAAGTGTGAAGATATTGAATATATATTATATAAATAAAATAATACATTTATTAATTACATATCTATTATTTGTTAAATATTATTAATAATTTTTTATTACCTTTTCACTCACTAAAATGTTATAACATTTTTCATACATGTGTGGATAGCCATCTGCAAAATTTGATATGACAATCTTATCTTCACCACATCACATGAAAATTGTATATATGTTTAGATAATTAAATAATGTTTCATTTATTATATTATTATCATTATTAAATGATATAATATTAATCACCATATTTTAATAATTACCATTGAAAAAAATGAAATGTTACTCCTGCATATGCATGACCTACTATCTCAATAATCATAACATTAGTTCAATTTTAAAAACCATCATACATTATTGGTTTTGAAGGTATAATCGAAATAAAAATATTATTAATAAATTATTTTTATTATTCTGGAAATTAATGAAAAATATAATATGTACAATAATAGTGGGTTTCAAACAAGACCACGATAGAGAAATGAAGGGAATTAACACCTGAAAAAATCAAAATAATGAAACTTTTTAACAAATGGGTGATAGAATGTTTTAAAAGGCTCATATATTATATTATAAATTTTAATATGTGTCATTAATATTATAATGATATCTTTAATGTTTCAAAATATTATGTAAAATCCTAATCAATAAAAATTAATTGTGATGTAAGGGTTTTCCAATCCCCCTTTTATGAGGGTTTAAGGTGCGCATGATTGCCCCTCCTAAAGAACCGTAGCTCTACTCTATGAAGATGTTGTCCCCTTTACCAGTTCATCCCCCACCAATGGGGGAGGTACCATTACCATAATTTAAGGGAGAAACCTAATCCTTTGTTTCCTTTTCAAATCCTTGTCTTCTCCATTCATTCCATCAAGATTCTCTCCAACCAAAAGATTCAGATTTTCTTTATGGGTGCTCAGACCTTTAGATTGTGTATACGAAGTTCTCGAAATCATAAAATATTTTGAAGCATACATTAGTTTTTAAATTTTATTAATGATTCTCCTTATTCGATTCATTTGATATATACATCATATGTTGTTGGGATTTGTTGGAAAGGGAGACTATGGGTCTCCTGGATAATCACCAAATTATGATCCATTTTGCATTGGAGGCAAACCTCATCAAGGACTGCTCATGTGAACCTTGTAGTTTTAAAAATATCAGATTCATCATTTTTTAGTGGTCATTCGATCTACATTTGAGGTTGGATCCTCATTCTATAGAGAAATGGGTTAGTTTGCCTAATCACCCCTTCCCTTTCAAACCCCCGGTGTTATGTGTATACTAGGAAAGCTGATAGGTAGATATATATGTTCATATAGTAGAACCAATGCTTTTTTTCATACCTTTTAATCCTTGTGTATGTGTTGAAATGGATGTGTTAAGATATCCACTTTCATATGTGTGAATTATGGTGGGTGAGGAATACCACTGCCAGAAACATGTTTTCTAATAAACCTGGACGAACTTCTGTTCAGGATGCACGCGATATGGGAATTCATTGGAATTATATTGTAAGGGTTATAGGTCTGCTATGATGATGAAAAATGATAGAGGCATGGAGAAATATGAGCATTATGAGGTAGAGATTCTACAGAAGTGGCTTAATAATTGTCCATGATTTTGCAAAGTGGTTATTGAGGAAGCGCCTAGACGGAAACCGTGATCATGGTCACCTGTGTAGATGGCATTGATGCCTCGGGACATCCCAAATATGGATTTTATTTTTAGCATGTTGAAAATCGACCTTGACATCCCCCACTCTTCAATGCATCACGAAGATCGTCTATTGGAGGGAGGTTTTTTTAAACATAATGTAACACGAGTGGTATCACAAGGGCTTGGGAGTTACACTATCATGACGAAGATAGTGGTTGGAAATGAAGATGCCTCGGATAAGGTGATTGATTGGGGTAGTGATTCATTTTAGGAGTTTTTGGGGCTTACTATAGAGGTTTCATATCAGTCCAGTGCTGCAGAAGTAGGCGGATCAGGTTCAAGTAACCAGTATTGAATTTATTTAAGAAACATCATTGAAAGTATTACAGTGGTTGGGTTGAACTCTGAACATATTATCCCTCCTGAGAAAAAGTTAGGATGTGTGATAATGATAAATGTAGAAAAAAAATTCATTCAGTAGGAGAAGCTTCATGTCATAAAGAGAATAATATTAATAAGCGGAGGAATTGTCTGAGGGGGTTCTCATCCTTACCACCTCTTTTAGAGACTCGTTCAACTAAGAAAAAATCCAAAAAAGGTTGAATCTAAGGGTGTGAGTCACCATATATTAGGGTCTCATGGTGACCAACCCTTGAAATTATTGTTAAGAGATGAGGTATAAGTGGATGAGCTTGTATTTCTACTCAATTATTCCACAAAGGATTATTCTAACATTATAGTTAGTCCCCTAAGGGAAACAATTAATGAGGAGAAATACACTTGGATTGTAAAACATGTCCTTATTCTTGTTGGGGGATTTAAGAATGGGATGATATGTATTGAGGAGTACATTTAGTCCTGGTATCAAATTGTTTTTGAATTTGAAATTATTATATTTTAGAACATAAAATTCAATTTCAATATATATAATGTAATTTATTTAGGGAAATTGATTTTTCTAAGATAAAATTTATTTTTCATGACTCTAGTTAATCACATGGAAGTTGTCGCTTGATTTGGGAGGTATTCTGTTCAGTTTGAATACGTTATTGGGTTTTCCTTTCGGATTTTTGGAATGTTGATTGGTTTCATTCATCATTGTTTTGGGATTTTCATCAGATGGGGATCAGAGCAAGAAGCCATCACATATTCATGGCGTTTGGATTGTGGGTCTAAGAGGGTATGGCATTGCCATCTTTTCTATAACCATGCTTCTTAACATGGGATAACATTCCAAATGGACATGATTTAGTGAAGGATAGTTGACATGAGATAGTAAATGGGGTGAGACAGATCCTAATTTTATTTGGTCATTTTCCATGCTTGGTTTTTCAGTTGTAATGCTGAACTTTATAATTTCTCAATTTCTTCTTAAAAGTGATTTTATAATAAAAATAAAATTCGACCAATTAGTGTAATCCAACTTTTATTTCTTTGAGATATAATACATATTATCCTTTTTTTGATTTGTGGTGTATATAAATCCCATCAATGTATATTATTAATATTATACTTAAATTTATGTGGATTTAAATATCCTTGTTTTTCCTTCCTTTCATGTTTATTACGGTATCAATGCTGAGAAATTGGTATGGGATTTTTGTCTCAATTTTTATTCTTTGAGGATTATATTTTGTTATACACATATCTTATTTTATGAGTTATATATTATACTAATTTGAACTATTATATAATTAATCTACTTATTTTTCTAATATTATATGTTTCATTTAAGGTTTTTATTTCATGTTGATTATGAGTCAACATTACAAAAATTTGTAAAGGTATTTTGTTATAATATCATCATTTTTTTGGATTGTGTATGATTGACTCATAAATTTTAATGTCTTATAATTATCATTATTTTTATCATAATTTTATAACAAATTATATTTTTATTTAATTGTACCAATCTTATATCCTTTGGTGCTAAAATATTTAAGAATGTGACTTTATGAAAATATGACTTCATTTTGGTCTCTGATTGTAAATATGTTTTCCTCCCAAACCATGTTTTCTAGAAATGTTTCAAAAAATATTTTTATCCATTTCAAAATGATTAATTTATGAAATTTCCACTTATATATGTTTTTTAAAAAATATTTTCAATGTATTCTTAATTTCCCTTTCTCAAAAAGGATTTCTTCTGACCTTTCCATATAGAAAATGAATTTTCTTCACAAAATGTAAAGAATTACCCATTAACATAAACATAATTTATTTGAAACATAATTCTATATTTTATAGTATTATATTATAGATACTCCTTTATTATTATTATGTAAATTTTGTGTTTTTAAAATTGGGATTCAATGAAATTTTTTTTCAAAATGGTTAATAATATAAAAATATGATTTCTAGAATGAAACAGATACTTTCATCCAGAAGGGTTTCAATGAAATTTAAATTGTATTTACATTCATCATCATAAAAACCCATTTTTGTTACAAACCACTATTTATGTTATTTTTTATTCATACAATACTCTTTATTTATATTAATGAAATAATAAATTTTCAATGAGATTGTTATGAAACCTTTTTATATTCCATGGGTTAATCATGTTTCAAATATATTTTTATGAAACATGTTTATCTTCCATGGGTTAATATTTTTTTTAGAGATTATTATAGAACCTGTTTTTGTTGCATGGGTAAATCATCTTAGTAATTGAAAACATTATTATGAGTATAGGTTGATTTTAGAGATTTATGTAGTTTATTTTGGATGTTGGACACCTTATATGGTGGGGCGGACCAGATAACACAATGTGTGACTATTAGAACATATACAATGGTGATTATAGATAAAAATTTGTGAACTTATTATATCTTATACAATGGGAGTTCCCAAATATCATTCCAATGAATTGGATTACCATTAAGTTATTCTGATAACTATATGGGATTTTGGAAATATGGTTATTCGAATTGTAATGGTGACATATGAGTTTTATAAGTTATCTATATTGATGATGTTCCAATATATAATCCATTTTTATTTATAATTTTAATGAGATTATAATTTTTCAATTAATCATTATTGATAACACATGTCACATGATTATCGATTCGTATTACTCATTCCTTTATTATATTCTTATTCAATATTTCATGACTGGTGAGTCATGTATTTATGTGCATGAATTCATTTATGATTTACTAGTTAAATCTCATTGTGTTTTCAAACTCTTATGTACTTATCATGTTCATTGATGACATTCAATTTTTAATGCATATGTTTACCATTACAGATATGTTTACCACACCCTTTTTATGTTTCCCATTACAGGAGAAATATAAAAATTATATTTTAAAGTTTATTTTCTATAATGGATTTAAAATTGGAAATAATGGTGACATTATGTGAAATAATAAATTTTTTGGTTAGGTGGGGGGAATGATCATTTGACAAAATGGGTATTTTTATCATTGGAGTTTATCATAATTATCCAAAAAATCATAAAAGGTCCAAAACAGTGTATGTGATCCAATTTTTCCCTTTGCATGTTGTAGGGTTTGGATTGATATAATTGGTTCATAATTATCTGCATCAAATCCAAAAATATAATTTTTATGATTTCAGGGTTAAATCTGGGTGTGAGGGTTGTGGGCTATTATATTCTGTATTGTAGGTCGATTTATAAGAATTTAATGACAATGATGTTTTCATGTGAGGTTATAATACAAATTATAGATACCATAATTATTATATAAGATTATGGATGATCATGAATTCAACATCTTTGAAACCCCATTTGAGGTTTTATATAGTAAATATTTTGAGCATTTATATGAAAATTTTACGAGGCATTTTATTGGTGTTGGGTATTTGTAATGCCTAGGATAAACATGATGTTTTATTTAGAGGTGAATTATTTTTTAAATTTTAAATGAAAAATCAATAACCAATGGCTGGGTGAAAACTCGTTGAATTAGGTAAGGTCGTAAGACATGCACGCACAACCTATGGGTGGCAAGGGTTGTGCGCCTTTGACTGGCATAAATGATTTCCATGGTAGAATGAAATTTTTACTGGTATATATTAATTTTATTTTGGATATGTATGACATTAAATTTTAGAAATAACGATTTATTTATCTTTTTGGAATATGTGATCAAATACATTATGTGTTTGGGTTTGGAACATAGTAAATAAATGATTGATGAATTTTCAATATAGTTATTTATTGAATGATTTAATTTTAACATTGGATATTAATACTTAATTTTATAATTAATGTATCATATATATAGTATTAATAATTATTGGAATTATCATACCATGTTTTAATGGTTTGAGTTTTAGTCAGTGTCTAATGATGTTGGGAATATCATCACTAGCCATTTTATGGTTATGCGATCTTTAATAGTTTATTTTAGTTCCTTGTGCATTAAAAATTCCACATAAATACACTTCATTTTTAGATGAATTTGAGTTTATGGTGGAAATTTATTACTGGATTATATTATACTAATCATGTATGTATATTTACTTTTTCTCTCTGTCTTGATGGTAATTTAATTCGTTAACACTCAAACAAGGATCTAGAAACAAAATGTTATTCTGGTACATTAAATAATGACGAAATGATGGTCTTTAGATGAACACAAATTTTTGGATTCGATAAATTTATCGTTTCATTGATCACATACTCATTTTAATCAATGTCCTCAATAACCCTCAATAATTATTTATTCTTTTCCACCATGTCCATTTCATACCTTCCACCAAGGATCTCCAACTTAGAAACCTCGTTCTGTGTTATTTAAAATAACCCTTACATTTACAATTCACATTTATTAATAGGATGTTTTCATAAACCGTTTTCTGTTGTGGTTACAAAAAAAATTGTTCCATGGGAGATAGTAGGATTACAAAGATAAATTTAAAACCATGAAGACACAATTTATTAGGGGGGTTGATGTAACACATCGAGTTATTAAAAGATTAAAAATATGATTAATATTTTAAGAAAAATGAAATATAGAACTAATAAGATAATGAAAATCCTTGATAAATTATATTACTCTTCATCATAAATAAATTAAATAATTTTGATATATTTTATTACACACAAATGAATGTTAATCTCAATTCACACAGAATAACAATTTTAAATAAAACATTTCATATTATTAAAATATTATTAAAATTGTTTCCACCGAGAAGTATGAATAATAGTGGTGAATAAGAAAAATAAATTATAAAATATGTTTTAAAAATTTTTATAAAATGAATTACGTTTTGTCCAATTAATTAAAAATAAAAATAAAAATGTTTTGAAAATAAAATGAACTCATTCTCTAAAAAATTATTTTTATGCCCCCATGTGTATTATATATAAATAAATTAACAAAATATATATTCATTAATTATTTTAAATAAATTTACATATTTTATACAAATGAAAATATGAAAAATATTTCTTATTTTTTACAATTGTAGAAATAATAACACCTCAAGTTTTACACTGGAAAATAGTGTTCTCTAAAATGTAGTTTGGTATAGTTTATTTACAATTATAATAAAATTACTTTTTGAAAATTTAGTAAATTTTATTTTAAAAAATAATATCAAACATTACCATCATAATGTATAAATTATTATATGCTGATTATTATAGATTTTACTGAAATGTTTATTTTATTTGATAAACAGTGAAAATACATAATTTCAATTGAAATCATTCTTTTTATTTTATTTATTTTTAACAATAAAATATATTTTAAATAGAAATTAAAGTATAATAATTTAAATTATAATTATATTAATCCAAATAATTATATTAGAAACAATTTCATATATAAAATGGACATAAAAATTTAGCAGACTACAAATGTTTTTTCACTTAAAAACACATCTTCTTGTTAGATCCGTAGGAACAATAATAAAAACATTTTCCCACTTCTGAAATAGGAATTTGGTAAAAATACTTCCATATTTCAAATAAAAATATTTTATAATATTTTATTTGGATAAAATAATATTTGACCATAAATACTAGTGAAATAAGATAAAACTAATCACCGCTATTAAAGTAAAACGAGTTTTTCGAGGGATTAAACAGTAAATTTAAAAAAGAATGACATTGATACATGTGAAACATCTATTTTTTTGAAATATTTAAACCATTTAAATTATATTATCAAGAAATTAACATTATGTTGTCTTATTTAAATGAAAACAACATTGGTGGAATTTTCTCTTTCAAAATATTACAAGTGTGCCACTCACGCCACATATAAAATGCAACCCCTCTCTTCTATTCATAATACCATAAAACCTATTTGATTCAGAAAATACCATAAAAAATTTCTTTATAAATTACTTTATATCATACTATAATCCTAATTTTATATATAAATCTAAAATAATTTGTTCTTTGTGGGAATCATATGTTGCATACCTGAAAAGAGGCAACATTCATCAATGAGCGTTTTTATTATTTATTTCACCACCATTTGAAATATTATTAAACAATTATATTATAATAGAATAAGTATCATCCATAAACTGAGATAATATTAATAATTATATAATTATCTATCACTGTCTCTACTTCCAACAAATGGGATGCAAAATCACTGTTTGTGTGTAAGTTAAACAACCACCATATAAATTGAAGTCATTCATTTTTTCAATTACCACCTTTGATAGTTTGGTATGATAATGGATAGAAATTATAAACATGATTTTTTATAAAATAATTATACATATGGAATAAACATATCATATAATCATTTTTATTTTACTTATGGGATACGATAATGACGCTCGTATGTACGACATACTACTTCCTTGGGATGTAATGTGGTTTGTTTTTCCCTAATAAGTTACATAGAAAGTAACAAGGTTAAATATAATGAATATATATAATACAAATGATAAAATTATTATATTACAAGCATATTTATAATTCAATTATGATTATATCTCATTTTAATTATTTTCTTTTTAGCCACGGAAATAGTAATAACATCATTGGGGTATGTGTAGTCTTCTTCCTCCATGAAACAACAGGCCCCTCTTTTCTTCACAACATCACAAATATGATATATATATATATATATGTATATCTAAATAAATAATATAGAGTTTAGTACACAATTATCGTTCAATGAGGATAAAATATTACTTATATTCATTCAAAAATGACACCTAACAAATATAACATTTCTCATACATATTTAGGACCTACTATTTCAATGATGGAAGCAACAGTTCATTTTTCATAATCAATTTTAATGATTTGGTTTAAGATTTTATATATATGATAATTATTTCATTTTTTCACTCTAGATATTATGGGAATATATAATATTTACAATAAAAAAAATTTCTTCATAATGTAAAAATGAGAAAACAAGGAAATAAATATTTATAACAATGAAATTACTAAATATTATTAATGAAGGAGTGATAATAAGATATAAAACAAACATATATGTTATGATACTTTTTAATAATTTTTTTAATAAATTGATAACATGTTATCAACCCCTATATAGGAGGATAAATCATGATAAAAATATGAGTCACGAGTTAAGAATTTTCCTACCTCACATTTATTTCTATGAGATATATTTTTTAATAACCTCTCCTTCTCTTTTTCTGTGGTGTATATTCCAGAAATCAATGAATTTTATTGTTTTTATAATTTAGTTTATTTATATTTACATACCCAATTTTTGATATCTCTCTTATGAGTTTTACTATTTGAATTATTTCAAACTAGTAAATAATTTTTGTTTAAATTTTCTTTATTTGATATATATGTTCTGTTATAAACCTATATCTTTTTAATGATGTCTATATACTTATACATTGACTTGTTATATCATGAATATTCTAATTTTCATGATAATATATGTTTAATTTGGTGTTATTATTTTATCTGGGGTTCGATTCAATGTTTCAAAACTTTTAGGAGTCATTTTTTACAATCTCATTGTTTATTAGGACTATGTATGATTTAGCCTCTGATGTTGAAATCATATGATTATCTGGAGTTATTTTATCTTGTTGTTATTAATAAAATTTTCATTTAGTTGTTTAATTTCTTCACTCTTTGGCACCTAAATATTTTAAGAATATGTATTTATGAAAATCTGACTTCATTTATCCCTTTGATTAAAAATATATTTACTTCCAAGACCATGATATCTAAAAATGGTTTTAATTTTTTATCCTTCTATGAATTAATTTTTAAATAAAATTTAACCCATTTTGATAATTTTTAAAAATGTTGTACAATGAATCTTATTGTATCTTTTGAAATAAGGCCCTATTATTACCATTTTATTGTGCAAAAAATAATTTTCATTATGAAATGTACAAAATAACCCATTGAGAAGACCATCACATCATTGAATCCTCCTTTCAAATTTTAAATGATTACTAAAAAAATTCATAAATTTTTTTAAAATAATATTTTTTAAAATTGATTTGTGAATAGAAGTATTTTCAAAATTTGAATGCATTAAAATTTTATTTTTTTAATTAAAATGATATTTTCCTAAATAATGATTCTAATGACCATTTAATGTTATTTTCGTTGATCAACATAAAAAACCTTGTTTTTCTTAATATCTACTAGTGATATTATTTATTCCATCCTTATTCATTCATTAGATGGATTAATACTATTTCAATTAGATGGTTATGAAACAATTTTCTCTTCTTCGAGTTAATATTTTTTCAATGTAATTTTAATGAATCTTATTTCTCTTCCACATGTTAATGATGTTTAATTTATATGTTTATGGATATTTTTTTCATGAGTTAATCATGTTATGGAAGGAATACTCTTTCATTATTTTACTAACGTTGCCTAATATCTAAGAAAATTATTATTGGTTCTTCGATATCTTATACGATAGGGCTACCCAAATAGCTCCAGGTGAACCCATTATAGCTCACACAATGGGGAGGCCTTGATAATACATGGAATTCCAATTATATCATATATGATGTGTACACACATAAAACACTCCCATGTAGTTTCTATTTTTTCTTTTCTATAGATAATTATTTTTAAGTAACTCATATGTTTTTTCCAATTTAATGGATTATGTATGGTTTTTTTGAACTGTTCAATGATGATGATGTTCCATGATACCAACATGTTTTATATTTTATTTTATCTAATATAATTATGTTTTTATTGACCAATATCTGTATATAATGGCTCTAGATTACTAATTATAAAGAATTATTACTCTATTAATTCATTATGATATGTTTCATGTTTGATGATTTAGGTATTTATGGTTATGTGTTCTTTTCTGAATCTCACATCAACAATTATTATGACATCATTACAATATACACTTCTTATGTTCCGTGATGAAATTCAATTGTTAATTCTTATTCTTACATTATGGATAATTTGATATCACTGTTCTTATGTTTTCTATTCCATATTTTTTAAATAATGAGTTTGAATAAATTATTTTATTTATTGGATTTCATATGGATGATGATGAAGAATTAATGATAAATATGAAATGATCTGTCGAGTGGGAGAAATTATGTTTTGAGGAAATGGGTATTGTCATTTAAGGATTTATTTCCTAAAGATCTATAACTCTAAAACAAAATGTTAATAAAAATGTAGGTAATCGGGACCAACAATTCTCCCCTATGATCTACATAACCATGGAAATAAGATCCATCAATTTAATCCCTACATTAATATGGGTTCCAAGAACATCCTATGTTTACATTCTAAAGGAAAAATAGGGACTGACTATGGGATGTCAACGTGAACCTCCCCATTCTCAGGTTTTGGTGTAATCACAGGAATTTTTCATTGATGAGTTCTACTGACAAGCATCAAGGTCACTCTTCCCTTCCCATTTTACCATGGATGATTCTCCATCACATTACTAGAGCCTTTGTACATTCACTCATGCTGAGGTAAGCCCCAAGACTTTTGTAAGCGGTGTCACTCTTCACCCTATACTCCTCATCTTGGGATGCGTTTAGACAGATTTCAATGTTTTGAAAATCTTAGATATCAACATTGGTTATGGTTGAATATTCAAATTACCTATCCCTCTATCTGATCTAGTATCATCTACCAAAATATGATATAGGAAATTCAATCATCAGATACATTTCCTTGTCTTGTTTCTCACATCGTACATGACTCATGTGGGAATTGAGGATTCTGGTGAAATTGACATATGAATTTTCCCAAAACATTGGAATACTCCCATATTTATTCCCCAACGAACCCTTCAAATCATCATGAGTCCAGATCGACCTCATGGTTCCAGAAAAATGGTCATCTTCCTCATGAAATCCCTACGTAAAAAACTACGAGAAATTAGATTCCCAACAAAAATGGGATATAAAAGATGACTACATGAAGGCCTGATATCATTTGTGTGCCCTTTCAAAAGGTTACCCAATTATGCCACTAAAAAATGGGAATCCTCTATAGAAGTATGTCCTGATTAAAAACTCATGAATGGGAAGTTTCCTTACGTAAGCCCTATAACAAATGGACAATGGGGACTCTTATTCCTACACTAACCAAGATATGAAAAACACTTTCAAGAACAACTTCACTGAACGGTGTAACATTTTTCAGAAGGTTCACCCCAAAAATTTCCAGAAAAAGGTATTCCTCTTTAAGAATATGCCTCAATTTTATTTATCAAATTGGCATCTCACATTCATAAGCCCCAATCAAGTCATAACCCATATATTAACTACAGGAACATTGATTACTACTCCATCCAGAATATGTAGGACTAATTCTTGATGGTCTGAGCTCAAGGGACGATCTCGAGAGTTATTCCCAATTAAATTTCTATACTAATACCTCATCGGCCCCCAAAATGTGTAGCACCTCCTTGTAATCCTTAGGAAACCATACCCTAGTTTGGGGATTCCATCGAGCTGTCTCATCATGAGGTCAAAAAAATATTACATTGGCACATTTTTCATAGGCGTTCCCACAGTATGATGTTATGTTGGATGTATGTGTTCATTTCACACGACATATAAGGTGATGTGGATAGTTGAGTGGCATAGAACTACTTGGTTTCTAATTCTTCTCATGTGGATACGTAGGAATCTCATCTCATGGGTTTCATCCCAATGTTAAATAACCTTATGTGTCTTTTGGGTGATGATAAACTCCATAGAGCCCCATCACATGTCTCAAAGGAACATTTTCTATGCAATTCTTAACCAATTCATAGCCATTATTGATTTTCCAACCCATGGGTAACCCATGGATACACATTCCTGAAATTAAACATGGATTTATGATCATTTGAACATGAATTGAATATAAAATATTGTCCCATAATAGACAATAATTTCCTCCTAAATGGTGGGTTGAGTCCAAACACCATTCCTTTGAACTAATGGAGTCCTGAAGTGTCTTTGGACAAATCATCATCAATAGAAGACTTTCTTTTTGAAGGTAGGTCCCCGAATCATCTATTAAAGGGTCATTGGGTGTTTTTGGTTCCATGAATAAACCATTTGGAGACCATAAGAAGAAATATTATCCTACATAGATCTATTCCACATATATATAACACCAAAAAATATAATTCTAAGTACATTCTATTGTGGAACCTCATTCGTAATACCAAAAGTGGTAAACTGCCTAGTCCCCACGTGGTTAATCTAATTTCCCATAAAGAATAATGATGTAGATTGAGGGAAAACAAAAATAGAGATGTGAATGTCATTATATTAATATAAAACTACTTTTCACCCTTAGTACCATTTTTCATTCACCTAAATGTGTCACATTGGGCCGAAAAAAATGGTTTACTTGATGTGAACCCTCTAATAGAGTGGTGGCTTTACCCCACTCAAGCCCCTGCATCTCATTAAAATGAAGGGGCCACGCTGAATCGTCATTTATGCATGTGAACAAGAGATTCTACATTTTAAGTGGTTTTTTGTCTATATGTGTCACAAATATATATATTGATATATTGGTTTCTATATAAACCATCAATCCATATGATATCTCGACAACCATCTTAGACATACACCTCATCGATCGAATAGGCGATCATGGACATTATAAAAATAAGGACCCCCTCACTGATCCAATGTCTTCAATGCTCGGTATCTTACATGCTAATTATAGAGTACCACAAAAATGTACTTTACACACAGGTGAGGCCACCAGACATTCCCTCCATTCTGCAAATGCTCCCTGGTCATTTCCTTAGACGTGACCTACACCCCAACACAAGGCGGCCCTAGTGGTCATCTGAAACTATTTCAGGAGCATATCTCTGAAATGTGAAAACATGTACATACTTTATCCTATGGAGAAAGATGTGACTGTAATAAAAAAATAATATCAGTTGCATAGGAGACCCGCCTGAGGACTCACATAGGAAGAAGTCACCATCAACAGTTTAGGACTCAACATCTTCACTTTGATCAGGATCTTATGCTGCGTGAACCTGCCAATGTCTAGTGGAAATGGGCCCCTGGGGCTGCTCTTCATGAGATAAAAATGACCATCAATAAAGGGTAATCACAATGATTCACGAGAATTAAACCTACCATACTAATACAATGACATTCAATGGGTAAAAAACGATTCTTCCCCCTACACTCATGCCCACCATGGAAGCATTATGGCACAATACGAGCACATGAACATTCCTACCCTTACTAATCGGTCATGCCGTATAGAGAAAGTGGTGAATCAAAAGTAGATGAAATATATATTCCAATGTGAAGGAATATATTCATCCACATATGGAAACAACCAGCTATATGATGGCCTAAACACTTCTTGATGTGTATCAATCCCTCCTGCCAAATAGGGCGGGAAACCAATTTGAGTAGAGTAAAATTCATGTGGATTCATAAAAATACCTTGAAATATAATATAGTGAAATCTATTAGATGAAAATTAATTTGGGTAAATATAAATCCAACTAGTAAAATATGGTGGAAACTAGAGACAAAATCATGTGGCATCCTTATTTCATTGTCCCGACAATGGAGAACTTCTGATATCCAAAAGCAACATATAGGGGAACAGATCTATAACAAAATCTTACTCTGACATCGGAATGGGACTTCATACCCAATCCATAAATATTTATATATAAACACATCATTTATATTATGGATGATCAATATTTTATTAAAGAACATATCCTCGAGACATGTCAACACATCATTTCATCAGCTAAAAATGTCAGGAACGATGTCCTTGACACAGTTTCCTCGAATAGAATGACTAATCAACAAAATGGGTTAGACACTTTGGATCAGTTATATATCCATTCCCTAGTACAGTATGGTTGATATAAATTTCTCTCTATAAATGGACTACTAGATCATAAATATATGCATGTTCCAACTGGGGGATTCAGGTCCAACGTGATAGCCATTATAGGGAATGTATATATCCCGGCCAAAAATCAAGATGTCTGTCAGCATAACCCAATGGAATCAAAAGTACCAATAAAACATGATACTATACATGAATGCCATTACTAATAGAAGAAAAAACATTTTCCTGTAACAGAGTGCCAAAAGATGAAATATACTAATGGAAACTAGAAAATGAAGAGAATTTTCATGGTTGTGCTCTACTATAAACTGGAGTGAATGAGACCTTCAAGAATATATCAATAGGGGATCATGACCCTATCAATTTATTTCATAATTATGTAAGTGGAAGTATTACTTTCGACATCCCTCTCCACAATCATTCTTCTCGCATCATTGAAGGTCCTTCCTAGAGAACACATGGGGGCGTACACCGTGGACCAGGAATGATCGATCATGAGAGCTTATGTATTGATGTGTTTTATGATTGCCCTCCCCATGAACAGAATATCAAACACCAAAGATGGCACTCCCCTTGTTGTCATCCTCCCTAATGGTCCTCCCTAGGGTATTTGATGCAGATATGATTCTCTCTATATTCGGATGTCAAACCATGATTGTAGTCCTTTCCATGATTTCATCCACTATATATGCCCTCCCCATAATTGTTGTTTCTATAAAGGCCCTCATCATTGCAACATCATGAAAAAATAAGGCCATCCACAAATATTAGTACATATTAAAAACCTTATATAGATTTTATACAGTATAATGTTTCCATATAGCTAGATATCAAGCAATGATAGTAGTCATCGCCATCATAGAAGTCATCGAGAAGGTACTCCCCTTAATGAAATCGGTTAGCATGAAGGTCCTCTTCATGTTATAGCTCGCCCTGAAGGACACCCCTGGGATATTTCATAAGTACATTCCACATGGTATGGAATTTATTTAAAAAGGAATCAATAATCATTGTAGAAATGATTTCCAAATTCATCCGCATAGTCAAAATTAACATTGGAAATAATGTATTCCTCTAAACAGGGAAAATGTAAGAAAGACATCATATGATGATGACCTCAGAAAGATGGAGTTAGACATGAGAAACACTCTTTCAATGTAGAGTGATATCCTTTCTCATCCCGATGATGGTATGAGGCCACACTAATCTTTTGATCCACCCTCGTTCTACCAACATATAAATGAGGCTCCTGCAAGCCGCAATGATTGGAATGAAATAAAAAAAACATGTATGTTTGAAAGACCAATTAGAGGAGTCCATAGAAGAGAAATATTATGATTAGTTTCACCTGATAAGAAAAATTGTTAGGGATGACATACTAGTGATGTATTAGACCCTGAATAATTCATAGTTTGACATACGAACAGAATTTTCAGAAGAGTGTACACATAGCATCCCCCTAAATATATAGGAAATTCTATCACAACTAAAAGCAAAATTCCTAAATTATGGTGGATATGAAATCCTAGTATGCATACTAGGATATATCGACCACCTTATCAAATTGTAAGCTCTATTGTCTATATAGAGGCAACAATAAAAGAGGTGAATCAAAGATCTTGAATGGTCTGGGATCCACGCACTACACATGTTGCATTGCCTTATCAGCAACTCCCCATTAGACGTTCACATTTGAGGAAGTGGATAACATGGATCACTACAACTCTCTCCACCTCACATCCATTAGATCTTACTAAAAGTAAAATATTTCAATATCATTACCCATTGGAGGAAATCAAATCAAATACATTCCCAATAATTGTGGAATACTCAACATGAACCGGCCTTGAGTATGTCTAAACAGTGTTGGGTCGATTGGAGAAAACCATTGCGTAGCTCCATGTCTAGGAAACATAGACAATCTTGAAGGAAAACTACCTATTGGAATCCAACCAATGACCAATTATCATTTGTTTAGAAGAAAATAAACCCCACACAATTCTAGATCCATACTTGGCTCACACATACATAGGAGTGTGCGAAATCCAGAATTCTAAAATAAAAGTATCTATTACCATGATATATGAACATGAACATCCCACTAGGATGAGGGCATTTTTAACCCAAATTCCATCATATTACGAAAAAATCTGGGCTATAGCACATCAATGGAAGAATGGGATCAACCCGATCCTGCAGGGCTATGGGCATTTTGACCTCAAATTCCTTCAAAGAAGATGTCTTTCTCTCCGATTTGGGAAGAACAATGAGCTTAGAGGTCACCCATTCAATCATTTCTCAAGGGTTATACCCCCCCCCCCCCGAGATGAAGGAATATTGCGAGGTAAGACCAGGGCTTCCTTCATGTCCCTATTCACCAATAAAGTCGAAGTATACCATATAATGGAAGGATAATGTCCAAGAAAAGTCACAAAAATATATCCTACCATTCGACACCAGGTACACCAACCCCAAAGAGGTATGCATTAGTGATCTTGGTAGATGTTAGTCCCACGAACCTCAAAAGAAAAGAAACAAATGGAGTGGATGCATGAAAAGATGTATCCCTCCTAGAGGTGGTTCACACCAAGCCTGAGGGTGTGCATACTCAAAACCATATACATGTATTATATATGGGGGCTCCCTCAGTCATTCCACCATTACCTCCCATGCTAATCCATAATAAGGAGAAGAATAAGAGCAAGGTATATGACCCACCACTTTCTCCTCATGAAGATTATTAACCTTCTCATAAGGAAGGATTCACAAAGGAGGAGAAAGAAATGAAATAGTTGAGGTTAATCATCACTGATCTCGTAAGATAATTTCATACAACTTTGTTTGTTCCTCATGTGGAGCATCAACGCATACTTACATCGGGCATCCCTCTGCATCATGGGCTCATCCTGAGGAATGATGCATGGATGGAGGGCTCATTAAAGGGGGGGTTCTAGGATCATAAATATACTTTAACCGAAACCTGGGAGGATGTTATGATTTCCCACAATTAGAGATGTAATTAGAATAGATATAAGAGAATCCACAAAGGATTCCCCTGGTGGGGTATCATCCTCAAGGACAAGAAACATTGGAACACCCAATATTACCCCCTGCTGCACCGATTCATGGAAGATTCCAACATCATATGAATCAAAGGATCATTTATATCATCATGAAATTGAATGATTAACTAGATTCCATGGATGGGAGGTGAACTATAGTACCACCCGAACATAGGCATTTCCCCAACTCTGTGAGCAATGTATCGCCTCCATTAAATTTTCTAGAATTCTGTATTTCTAGATTTCAATTATACAGGAGGCCAAAAATAGTATCTCATCCACTACTCTTTTTATTGGGATCCCATGATGTGATCATCGGGGAAACAAGAGGTTGTGATGCTCAAATTATTTGTGTGACCTCCATATGGTTCAATCTTCATTTGGTACAATAGTTTACTTGATAACCCAATCAATGTTTGGGAGGATCTTTGGGGAATTTTTTTCTTCCAACTCACTTCAAAGTTTCCTAAAACATAATTCAGTGATCTCATGAATTACAAGGATCCAGAGAAAGAATGCCTTTAATACTCCATGAATAAATAGAAGGGCCAAAAATAAACTCTAAATTGGCCACTCCACTTAGATGAAATGCTCGCTATGTGTATTGATATTTTATATAATAAATTGAGGATGAACCTCATCCTAGTGAAGTACATAAGTGGGTGACCATATTTTCCTACCATCTCCTAGAGGAAAGAATACTTCTTACATCGAACCAATTTCACATCCCATGTGGCCGCATCTTCAGTAGGAAAAATAATTTGAAAAGTGGAAGAGACTTATGACATTCTTAATCCACGCCATATAGTAGCTCTAGTTACACAGCCTCTACTATACCGGGTAGGACCCCCTAGACACCAACAACCACACCTACAATGGTTGGATGAGATATGGGTTTCCAAAAGATTTTTTTCCAAGTACAGAAGAAATGATGTATACTCGTTATGAGATAACCATGTTTTTGGAAACGTTGTTTCCACGCCGCGAAGCTCTCTCGCAAAGCCCTTCTCCGCCATGATGCTCTTCAGCCTCTGCCATTCGTGAAGCTTGACGTAATCGCGAAGCATCACCGCCTCTATTATTCTGGACTTCACGATTTCCAAACCATGCATCCTATCATCGCGAAATTCATGCCTTTGCCATATGAAATTATGCTCTTCATGGAAATCCACTTTTCGCGATGCTCACCAAACTCCAAATTTTGGACCCCAAAAATTTGGCAAACACTGGAAAACGGCGCCACCTTGTACTGCTCTTTTGTACCGCCTCCAGATCGCCCATTCCTTTGTCATTGTTCTTTGTCAACATGGAATGTTAACAACTTCTCGGGAACTTGACAATTCTCCATGGAAACCTGCTTTGTCAACAAACACAATCAACCCAAAAATACTGCAATGTTACCTTGAGGGATTTTTGCCCAACAATCTCCCCCTTTGGGTTTGTTGACAACTCTTCACAACTCTGATCAGGATGATTTTCTGCACTTTGATACCTCACTGAGTCTTCTTCCAGTCGCTACCACCATTCGCCTCTTGCGATTCTGATAGAATTCAAGGATTCACTTAACATGTACTCTAAGCCCACATGAGCAATGCTTGACGTGAGAAACAAGAGTAGTATGAAAAAGATCATCAATGAATCACTTCATGTCAAACCCCAATTGTCGATTCCACCCTGATACCAATTTTTAAGTTGATACCAATTGTTGAACCACACTGATACCAATTGGTGAATAGTTGGACACCATCCCACACCATGCCAACACCAATGTTCTGCTTTTATCACGATCCTCAGCTGTCGTGATTTCTATGCTTTGATCGATCACTTCTAGCATCGTCAGATTTAATAAACTCCCCCTTTCTCATAGCTCCCCCTTTCTGGCTGCTCCACCTGGCAGCTTCTCCCCGTATCAATTATGATTTATCAAATCTCTGCACTGTCTCCCCCTTGAACAATCACCATTTTCTCATCCTTTAACAAACACTTTTCTCCCCCTTTGGCAAAGAACCAAAAGGACACTCCTTTTGTAGTCGGTAACATAGTAGAGAACACATATTAGCATATTAGGGAAAAACACATCATACCTCAGGGAGAGGGGGGTCCCATATCCACACTATTTCAAGTGTTGGGAATCGACTGAACTCCCAGAGCCAGTCGATGCCTCTCAAAAGCTTCCTTGGGTAAGGCCTTTGTCAGAATGTCTGAAACCTATAGCTCTGTAGGCACATACTCCAACTTCACGATCCCCTGCTCAACTTTCTCCTTGATAAAATGATACTTTAACTCAATGTGCTTTGTCCGAGATTGATGGATGGGATTTTTGCTGAGATTTATAGCACTTGAGTTATCGCACTGGATTCCGATCGGAGACTTCACTTCAACTCCCATATCTTCAAGATGCTGCTTCATCCACAATAACTGTGTGCATGCTTGAGTGGCTGCAATATACTCAGCTTCTATGGTGCTTAATGAAATGCAATCCTTCTTCTTGCTAAACCAAGCAATACATAGTCCGCCAAGATAAAATGCACCACCTGACATTGATTTTCTATCATCTGCTGAACCGGCCCAGTCTGCATCAGGATATCCCAATAACTCTGTCTGAGATTTTTCGTTTTATGTCAATCCGAAGTCCACCGTGCCCTTGATATACCGAAGTATTCTTTTCACTGCAAGCATGTGACTTTCCTTGGGATTACTCTGATATCTCGCTGCTTGGCATGTGGCGAAAACAATATCAGGCCTTGTTGCAGTTAAGTACAACAGACTTCCAATGATTTGCCTATATTCTGTGATATTAACTGCCTTGCCATCCTCATCTTTTAATAATTTCATCCGGGTAGCAACCGGAGTCTTCATTTCCTTGGAATTATCCATTCCAAACCTTCTTAGAACATCCTTGGCATATTTGGATTGAGAAATGAAACTTCCATTCCTTCCTTGTGTCACCTGTAGACCAAGGAAAAACGTTAGCTCTCCAATCATTGACATTTGAAACTCATTTTTCATGAATTCGGAAAACTGTCTGCACTGAGCTTCATCTGATCCACCAAAAATTATGTCATCGACATACACTAGCACCAGCATCCTTTGATTACTGTCATTGCTGAAATAGAGGTTGTAGTCAACTCCTCCATGCTGGAAACCAAGCTTCTTCATGTGCTGATCAAGCCTTGAGTACCATGCCCTTGGTGCTTGTTTCAGCCCATACAATGCCTTCTTCAGCCTGCAAACTTTGTTCTCATCCTCATGAATGAGAAAATCATCTGGCTGCTCAATATACACCTCTTCTTCCAGAACCCCATTCAATAATGCGGATTTGACATCCATTTGGAACACTTTGAACTTTCTTTGCACTGCTATGGCCAAAAATAATCTGATTGTCTCCAACCTTGAAACCGGTGCAAATGTCTCATCAACATCTATTCCCTCTATCTGGGAGTATCCCTTGCACACTAGTCGTGCTTTGTTCCAAATCACTGTGCCATCTTCATTCATCTTGTTGCGATAGACCCATTTAGTCTCGATGACATTTTTGTCTGGTGGCCTCGAAAAAATCTCCCATGTCTGGTTCTTCTCAATCTGATCAAGCTTTTCATTCATGGCCTGAACCCAGTTTTCATCTTTAGCTGCATCAGAAAAACATTTCGGCTCCACTTGAGACAAAAACGATGCTTGCTGTGATGATTTCATTCTTCGAGTCTAAACTGGAGTTGTTTGATCACCAATGATATTCTGCCTATCAATATGAGCTCGACTCTTTGGCTTTCTCATAGACACCGACTTGACACTTTCCTCTTCATCATCAGTATCTTCTTCTGAGTCAGCTTCTGCCACTTCTGCTCCCCCTGGGTTGCTTACCTCATCATCACTTTCATCCAGGAACTGTTCACTGGATCGTTGAGTATTCTGCTCATTTTCAACTATAGTGACATCATTGCTTTCATTGATTTTTCCCAGACTTTTGTTGAAACATTTATACTCTTTGCTTTTCCCGGAATAGCCAAGTAATATCCCTTCATCTCCTTGTGCCTCAAACTTCCTATGATGTTCTTTGATGTGAATGAAACACTTACTTCCAAAGATTTGAAAGTACTTCAATGTTGGCTTCTTTCCTTACCACAGTTCATATGGAGTCTTCCCTTGCTTCGGACATAACAAGGACCTGTTTGAAACATAGACCAATGTCAAAACTGCTTCCTTCCAAAATTTCTCTGGCTGGTACTTATCAATAAGCATTGTTCTGGCCATGTTGGTGATGATCCGATTTCTCCTTTCAACTACTCCATTCTGTTGGGGAGTTCTTACTGATGAAACTTGATGCCTTATCCCATGTTTCTCGAGATAGTTTTCAACCTGACTGTTTGTAAATTCCGTACCGTTTTCAGTACGAAACATCAGAATTTTCTGCCCAAGCATCTTTTCTGATTCCCTCCTGTACTGCTTTATGCAACTGAACACCTCTATCTTATGTGTTATTATGAATACCCAGGCCATTCTTCTATAGTGATCAATGAAAATAACAAAGTACCTTTGCCCATTTATAGCTCGTGGTGAGATAGGTCGACAAACATCAGCATGAACCAATTCGAGCACTCCAGTTGATTTCTATTCCTTTGGTCTATATGTCTTTCTGATGATCTTCCCTTGTTGACAAGCATCACACGTATGAGTGCGATCACGTGATAGTTTGGGAAGGTCTCTAGCAGCATCACATTTAACGAGATCCTCCATAGATGGTTGGCATAGATAACCAAGTCGCTTATGCCATAGCTTTTTTTCTTCCTATCTGGATAAAAGATAAGTATCTTCTTCCCCACCTACAAGATAGAGATTTCCCTTTGACCTTTTTTCCTGCAGAACAGCTGCTCCATCTTTTCCATTCACAACACACATCTTCTTGGTAAATTGGATAGATTTCCCAGAGTCACATAGTTTACTGACACTGAGTAGGTTATGACTGAGACCCTTTACTACCAAGACATCATCACGTCTCATCTCTTTGCCCCCAAACATGGCGTTCCCTGAGCCAACAATCTTCAGGCCTTCATCATTTCCAAATTTGACAACTCTTTCTTTGTCATATTTGATGCCTGTAACAAGATCCTTATTACCCGTCATGTGGGATGTGCAACCACTATCAAGGATACAAACACCAGATCGATCTGATGCTTTAAGGGCAATCTCCGCCACCACAGACTTCTCATTTTTCTTCTTCTTGTTCCATACTTTTTCTTTTACACTCGGCATGGATTGAGGCTTCTGTTCTTTCTCAGAGTATGATGGACCACCCTTATCTTGCAGAGCTTCAAATCTGTTCTGAACTTTTAACTCACTTGTTGGTTTATTGATCTGCTTCTTGTGAACATTTTGATTATGCTTTGACACATTTCTCTGAATGGTTGAAGTGCAGTACCTAGCCATGTGTCCAAATCCTCCGCACGAAAAACAGTGTCCTTAAAAATGTGTTCTGGAAAACCGTTCTCTGTTTGGCTGCCATCTCTGTTCATGTTCCCTTCTGTATCTCTTGGCTATGGAACACACATACTGTGAATGTCCCATTTTCCCACAGCAATAACACCTGAAATAGGATGCATTCCCTCGTGATATTTCAGCACTATGATTTCCCCTATGGGATCTCTGAATATTCTGATTCTGTTTTGTTCCCAAATCAACCTTCACTTTCGGGATGAGTGCTTGCGGTCTGACTGCATGTTTCGCAAATTTTTGTTCTTGACTAAGCCCAGAAATGACCTTAACATCTGAGCTCAATTTCCGATTCTTCCCTACTGAACTGCTAGGCTCCGCTTTCATCCTTTCTATCTTCTGAATGGCCTGCTTTTCGGATATCACATTGGGGGTCAAGAGTTTATCTTGATCCTTAAGTTTTTGTCACAGACTGACCACTTCTTCTTCAAGCTCTTTTATACATCTAACCTGCTCCTTTCCTCTGTTAGTCAAACAATCAATTTCCTTCTTTTGTTCCTCAATTTTAAGCTTATACTCGACAATATTTTCAGAGCTCTCTGGTGTTGAGGATTTTAGTAATTCAATTTCTTCTAACAGCTCAGACTTTTCTTCATCCTGTTGTTGCATATAGAGTTTGGCATCACGAACCACTTTATTGGATTTCTCCTTTTTGGCTCTCCAAACATCTATCTCCTCAAGAGCTGCTTCCAATTCGGCTTCCATATCAATTCTCCCTTCAATTTCTTCTTCTTCATTAGCATCAGCTTCTTCTCCCTTTTGAGAAATACCAACAATTTCCCCCAAGGCATTTACCCCATGATCTCTGCAATTTTCTATTTCCTCAACTTCTTCATCCTCAGACTCATCTGAACTTTCAAATTCTTGTGAAAGAAGATTCTTTTTCGTGAAGAAATTTCTCTTGAATTGTTTCTTCCCTTTCACAAAAGCTGAAGTCTTCTTTTTGGGAATTTCAACATCTTCATCATCATCATCATCTTGAAACTTTCAGACTGAACCGAGGTGGAAGTTTCCTCAAGATGCACTTTACAATCTTTATGTCTTCAGTGACTTCTCTAAGACCTCGCATATCTTGCACAACAATGTTTACCCTGTCAAAGAATGCGTCAACAGACTCATTCGGGTTCATTTTCAGATCTTCATATTTGTTCCACAACACCTGCAGCTTTGCCTCTCTGACTTTTATGTCCCCTTCCTATATATTCAAAAGCTTTTCCCACATGGAATGTGACGTTTTGCATGACATCACCTTTGTGTAGATGGGATTGGAAAGGGCTCCCCCTAAGGCATTGATTTCTTTGGAATCAGCATCCAACTCTCTATGCTCAGCTTCTAATAAGGCACCACTATTAATATCAGCTGTGATACCATGCATAGCTGCTGAAAACACATCCATTCCCAAGGATCGGAAATAGTGTTGAATCTGATTCTTCCATATCTGAAAATTATATCCGTCGAAGATCGGAATCCCTTTATGATTGGTTACCTCCATTTAGAGAAGAACAACATTCAACCTTCCCTTTGATACCACTTGTTAGGTCCACTAGGATGAATACCCTGAGAGGCGGGGTGAATCACGGTACGACTAATTAAAAATTAATGCCCGTTCTGATCTTATTTCGCTGTTAAGAAAAACACTATTCTCTCTCTTTCCTACTACACAATATAAATAGAAAGTAAAACAAACATAGGACACAACAATTTTACTTGGTTCACCGCTATGGGCTACGTCCAAGGAGCATACGCCGACAGGTTGTCGGTCATACCAAATTCCACTAGACTTCACTAGCTGTGGATTACAATGTTCGGGCTAGATCACTTATATGCCCAGGCTCACTACCTATACACGGTTTTGGGTCAGCTCACTGCTTTCCCAAGGGTCACTCCCTGTTTCTCTCTCTCTGGCTCACTGTCGGTGGAGAGGATCACCTTCTTCCTCTTCCTAAGCTCACTGCTCTTGGAAGGGATTCACTCACAGTTTATAGACCTGTAGGTCTCTTCATTTCCATTAAGGAATGCATCTTTCTCTGTATGTAGATGCTCTGTTGAAGTTCAACTTTCACCCGTAGATGAATACCCCTTTTCCACTATCCACTGGACAAAATACTTTTGGAAAGACCTTTGCAAAGCACCCTACAATTCAAGGCTCCCAATTTCGCGATGCTCAAACAAGCCTTCGCGAAGATCATTCCTTTTCGCGAAGATCACTCGCGAAGCTCCCTCACGAAGCACGCTCGCAATGCTCATGCCACCGCAAAGCAACGACCCGCGTGAAGCTAAGTAATCCAACGGGGAGCTCGCAGGTTTCGTGGAGCTACAATAGCCGCTGCGAAGCACCTCTTTTGCGAAGCACACTGGCTCTGCGAACCACCTTCGCAAATCGAGAGCAATGTACTTTCTCTAAAAATTCTCTCTACTTCGCTCGAAGGGGTTGAACTCTATTTATAGGCGATTCCACCGACCCTTGTCCCTTCCGCGCGAAGTCAACGCCACGTCATCTCAAATCGCGAAGCTCCAAAGATTATGCTGGAATTCTGTCCAAATCGCGAAGCTCCACGACAATCTTCCGTTCGCGGAGCTTGACGTAGTCGCGAAGATTCACTGTCAACTTACCTTCGCGGCTTGCACCTTCTCCGTGAATCTCCCCCGCGAAGCCCAACATTCCTTCGCGCCTTCGCCGCGAAGCTCTCTCGCAAAGCCCTTCTCCGCCGCGATGCGCTTCAGCCTCTACCGTTCGCGAAGCTTGACGTAATCGTGAAGCATCACCGCCTCTATTCTTCTGGTCTTCACGATTTCCAAACCATGCATCCTATCATCGCGAAATTCATGCCTTTGCCATATGAAATTATGCTCTTCATGGAAATCCACTTTTCGCGATGCTCACCAAACTCCAAATTTTGGACCCCAAAAATTTGGCAAACACTGGAAAACGGCGCCACCTTGTACTGCTCTTTTGTACCGCCTCCAGATCATCCATTCCTTTTTCATTGTTCTTTGTCAACATGGAATGTCAACAACTTCTCGGGAACTCGACAATTCTCCATGGAAACCTGCTTTGTCAACAAACACAATCAACCCAAAAATACTGCAATGTTACCTTCAGGGATTTTTGCCCAACAGCACCCACTATGGCCTCTTATATTTAATCATTAATCAGACACCCCACAAGTTTTACCTTATAACAACATTAAAACATGGTCAATGTATATCACTCAAAGGGTGTATAATCTGTCAGAATCCAAAATGATCACCACATGTCCTCACTGGCCTTAAAGGATAATACCCTTTAGAACCACATTAGAAAGAGGGGATAACTGATGTAACTCACCCCAAGGTTTTCATAAGATATTCCATTAAAACCCACACATTCTAAGAATATTACGATGATTTACCACCAATTTGAACACCTACTAGAGGGAAGTTAATTTTTTCCTCATTACATCATTAATCAGACAAATTAATATATGGTATATTAGGGATACCAAATGGATAATCCCAAGGCCATCTATTTAAATTTTTCATCTACCTCTACCAAGAGGTCTCTAAGAAAACATATCACAAGGGTCATTATTTCCTGTTCATTTAATTTTATTAAATTCATACCCATTATGGTTCTCAACTATAATGGTACAAATTTGTATTGAGAGACTACTAGATTGGAAATTGATACACCAACCAAATCCTTATGGTTTTATTTTGGCCTCTGAAGCATCATCCATTTATTCGTATAAATTTTTCTTTAATTAAAAAAATTATTTAAATTTAAATGTCTAATATCCATTCCCTTGAAATATTTGATATATGAAGATATTATTATTTTGGTCATATGGTGATGGGTATTCTTTCACCTTTCATAGTATGATCCTGACACAACACCACTTTTCAAAAAGTATTCAACAGTTGTGTCAGTTGAAGATTCCCTTGAATATCCATAGTCAATTCCATATTTTATGGGTGATGTATCACTAATAAAGAAAATTTCCTCCTCTATTAATACTTAAATAATGTATTTTCCCATTGTACCTCTATTAGTGTTGACATCATGAAGTACTTTCATAGAATCTCTTTATAGTTCTCAATGATTTTCTTCTAAGGCCTCACTTTAGATATCCCAATGATCATGGAATCATAACGTAAGGTTTAGGGGGTGATGGATTTCTATATCTCACTGTATATGGTAAAAATTTGGAATCCATGTCTGCCTACCACTTTTGGGTTTTCATTGAATGATTTGGTTCTAATCATATATAATTGGGATTCATTTAGAACATCATCACTAATGGGGTATCTCCTCTATGTCATTCATCTCAACCTGTAACATACTCATTTTCTATATTAACATGTTCAATCATGAATAATTTATGAAGGCCGTATTTATTGAAGGCATAACTTAGGAGAACATGGGTTTTATTCATTTCATATAAATAGTCGATTTTGATGAGGGTATGGTTCCATCATTAAATTTTCTCTAATTTTGTATTCTTGGGATCCCACCTCCTTTATTGAATCCTTCTTTTCTTAAGGGTATTCTAAAATAACTATTTCACATTATTTTAGAAAATGATCTATTATTCTATAATGAGAACAATATTTCAGTGTAAATATGTTTGAATATAGACATCTTAAATTTTGATCCTCCATGTTTGCAAATTTTGGTTTTTTCCTCATTGGCATAGTGTTAGAAGATTATTTTTCATTCCAATATTGTATTTTTCATTTAGTTATTCCATCTAGGTTACTATATATACAACATAAAATTTCTTTTAATCAATAAAAATGACTCTATTTCTTTGGATGATCCCCCTCTTAATCCAAATTCTATACTTTATGGCCATGATATAAAAATAGGGAAGGTTTCAATGTTTACATCTTGTTGGTCATATGAGCATGGGATAATTTTATTATGGGGTTGGTGGTGCTGTTTATGAATATAATTTTTATCTAGATAGGAGATATGAGTTCCAGAATAACCATATCCATGTGAAAATGTTTCTCAGGATAATTGTTTTTTGAAAAGTTCAAATCTATTCGGGAGATGATTTATTATTCTAGAGAGAAGTATTATAGTTACTTTGTTGATGGGGACCCAATATTTAATCTTATTGGAAAGTATCCAATTTCATTGGAAGGTGTTTAATGAGTGAACTATGTTAATGGTTGTTACATGGCTAGTGTGGAGGGTCACTCTCCTCAACTACTTAATATTAGAGGTTATGTTTTTTATTATTCTAATTCCTTAATGGAATTTTTGGATATATTTAATTACCACATGTTCTATAGGTATATTGATGATGTGGTTTTTTTTAAATGGATAATACTTCTTCTCCCAGTTTCATGGATACAAATTTAAATATTTATATACTTCTCTTCATGATCATTATTCTTCAATGATCATAAACATATCAAGATGGATGTTCATGTCATTTCATTACAATTATCTATTTTTTGATGTGGAATGGTTATAGAATTAGGCCTATAGGGAAATTTAATTTAATTGGTAGTTATTCATTCTAATTAAATATCTTTAGTAGCTATACATAAACAAAAAAAGGATGAATATAACCAAATGTTTCAATGTAATCTTGGTAGTGGTGACATATTTTTCATGATGATGCCAAAATTACCAATTTGGGGTCTTCTATAATATATTTATTGTGGTTGATAAGGTAGATTAATCTAATTATAAAATTTCATCCATGGTAAAATTCTATAACTCCTCTTTATTTATCTATTTAATTTACAAAAATGTTATCCATAATGGAGGGAATGCACATCCAATGGAAGTATAGTTTCTTATTGGGATCATTGGAATACTTCTTTAGGGAGAATTTTGACATTATTATTGAGAATCATGAAAAATATGGGGAAATGATATACATTAGGAAATCCATTCTGGTCATTAGATGCATTTAACCCACCAATATTTGGATGGATATGAGTTTTATGGATTGTAATATTGATATTTTTCATTACTGTAACCAAATTAAGAGGAATCAAAATATTTTTAATTGTTTAGAATACTATTTTGTGAACACATAAGGAATATCCATTTTTCATGAGGATCATGTTTCTCAACATCCCAAAACCCTCTCGGACCATGATCCTCAAATGTTACATATAATGTCATGTAACATGCAAAATATTTATATTTTCTTAAATAGTGGACCCACGATAACAATTTTTTCCAAAACATTAATCCATTATAGAATAATTCCATCCATTTCCCTACATGGGTTCTTCATCAAAAAAATATTCACTGTCTTATATATGACATTAAATATGTTTTATGAAATACTACTAAATAATGTGGCATGCATTTTTTTTGAATGTGGTGACATGAATTGGTTTCCCAATTCATGCCCCCTATGGAATTTATTAAATTAAAAAAATAGCATTGCAAACAGGATGTGTAAAAAACTTACACCAGCGGGGTGTTAATGGGGATACCAAAAGTTAGATCAAACATACCAAATTCTAAAATTAAATACTACCAAATAGTGATCAAAAAATGGAAGCATGACCTTCCTTCCAGTAAGCAGGTGAACCATCCCTCTCCAACTTTGCTTAGTCCTCAAATTACTCATCAAATTCCTCATAAAATCAAGGGAGTCATCATCCAACAAAATGTTAATGAAAATATAAAACCATGAAAACAAAATAGTCCAAAACTCTGTAGAACATGAAGTTGAAGCAGAAAAAAGTGATTGTTGCCTCCAAACAAAACCGCTATACCATATCATAAGCAGATCCAAATCAACCTCACATCATGAATAAAATTGAATATCCAAAAGTCAACTACCACTTCAATTCAAAGTCTCCTGAAGAAAATAAGGTTGACTAAAAAGGGGCAACCCTGAGATCAATGAGATTGGATTGACATATCCATACTTTCGTTGAAAAAAAATTCGTTTTGTATTATGATATTGTTCAGTAGAAATCACACCATGTTAAAGCTCTTGATGGGGAATTTCTTGTCGCCTTTACATATCATTGTTCCAATCATGGATCCCTTGGTATGTGAAATTCTATGAGAATTAATATAAAACAAATCTTGAGGCAGCTATCGATGTTTTTTCTTGGAATTTTTCAGTAGATTCCCTATTAGAAGCATGAAATGATCTAGTAATAAGAGTCCTTTCTATATGTGAATAATATCTACATTTTCATGTTCTCTTCGGATTTTGAGTCATAAATACGTCCTTATACACCATAGTTTTTTTCCATTCTTGGACATTGATTTTGAATAGGACTCTTCAATTTGGCCAGGCTTATCCTCTTCCTCAACTAAGGAGTCACTAGGATCCGAAGCATCAATATGAACCTTACCATCCTCCTCTTGAGTCTTTATATGATCAATCCATTCCTCAATAGTGATTGGATCATGGAAAACTATTTCCCTCTTATCTTTTGAAAGAGAGGTCTGCTTTTTAATGGGATCTTTTTTAGAGAGTGGAGGTACATTAGTGTTGTCAAGGACAGAAGCTAGGAAATATGAAATTTTATTTTTAGGGGCTTGGTTTGATCCAATCCAATATTGATTTCTATATTTCCCTATTTTCAGATATTATAAAGGCCAACATTGCTACTCTTTTCCACCCAAGTGGGTTTCCAGTTATTATGACATACATTACTTTTACCAAGTCTTTTAGATGGGTGGCCAAGTCTAAGGATTTTGTGACATTAACCATGCACCCTCTCATTGAAAATATCCTGAGAGAAACCATGTTCTCCACTCTGAATCCATATGTGTGAGGTAAAATGTTGTGAAAAGTCAATTTCTATGCATATTCTAGTAATATATGGCATGTAATTGGATTTTGTTGCTGAATCTAACCTCAAGGGATTTCAAATAAGGCTAGAAATAAAAAATAGGGCATCATGATTGAACAATTGAAGGGGAAGCTTAAGAAAACATACCCAAATCAACAAAATAGGAGACTTGGCATACAGATCAAAATCTGGTTTCAATTTAAGAACATTAATGGGAATCAAGAGATATTGTGGGACATGTTTCTAATTGAGTGAGATAAAAATTGTATGGTATTATGTGCATAAAAAAATAAAATGATAATTATGGGAACAAGATTATTAGTTATGGAGAATGTTCTCAGTAAAGTGACTTGTATTAGGTAGGAAGATAGGGGGTAATATGTATATATCTTTTGGAAGGATATGACCATGAATTATTAGGGGGCTATATGAGGGATAGTGGAAGAGTAAACTTTTTTACTAATATTCCTATATTTATGCGGGATGAAATGAATGTAGAATTGAAAAGGGATATAATGGAATATGAAATAATTAATTATTTATTTCATTTAAATACTAGCAGTGATGATGGACAAGATGGTTTTTAAGGATTTTTACACTATATAATGGTTTAGTATCAATTATATGCTTAGTTATGTTATTCAATATATAATCAGGATGGTTATTTTACTTTAATGTCTTGTGAAAAAAAATTCCCTATTATTTTGAATGTGAATTACACCACTTCCTTTATGAAATAAAAACAAATATATCTTCATAATATTCCAAAAAAGGTTTTGACCAACATAATAAATAGCATTTAGTATATTATGATCTGAATGATTATTTTTAAGGAACAACACTACTTTATTATGAATAAAATAATTCAAGGGGATATTGGTTTGGAAAAAAAATGATGGTTGAATTGATTAATTGGAATGAAGATAGATTAATTCTTACAGTGAATATTGATATGGATAAATCCTATGAAAATGTTTAATTTAATTTTTTCATTAGAGGGGTGTGGTGATCAATATTTTCTAGTGGTTTTTCACTCTGTTTATGGTTTTTACAAATCTTTTTATCATTCTATTTCTATCAAGGGAAGGATGGTTGGACTGGTTGGGTTTTTTGTCTACTTAATGACTTCTCAAGGCCATCCTATATCAACTACTAATTAAATTTGGCACAAAGTAAATTATAATAAATATCAATGAAACCCTCATTGAGGAAATCATCTATTCTATTAGAGTTATGTTTAGTTTCATTGGATATTTATAGTGCTTTTTTATTATTGAGATGTTTTTCTTCATTATCGCCTCTTCTATATAAATTTAAGGGTTGAAAAATATTATGACTGGATATAAATATATTTTTCTCAAAAGATTAATAATATTGAGAGTAATTTCTGTATTCATAAATCCATTCCATGATAGAGAGTGAAAAATATTGAAAAGGGGCCTATAATGGATTGGAGGAACATTTTTATGGAAAAATGATGTCCTCCATTTCTCATGTAAGAAACATGATTGGCCATTTTGAGGATTTACTGAATCACATCACTCTCTATATTGGAATCCCAAAGAGTATGTTATTATAGTTCAGTAGATAGATCAATCATGTAAATAATGTGCATTCCATGATTCCAATAAATGTCATGTCTATGATTTGGGAAACTAAAACTATTATCAGATCTATAGAAATTATATTGAATACTATTCTTTAGGAGTCACAAAACTAAGGGTGGGTTTATTGGTCATTCTGGGGAAGTATGGGAAGACCCATTAAGGATGGGGGAATACATCTATCCAATTTGAGTAATACTTATTATTACATCAAGATAATATTTCATGATAGACCACCAAAGAGGACACTATTTGGGATATAGTTATATGATATAAATATAATATAAAGGGAATATTGAATAATCATGTGGGAATCAGTCATACTTATAATGAGGAAAATAGATATTTAGATTTCATTTCATATAAATGATCTTTTAGAGACTTGATTATTATTTACACAAGTAATGGGTTAAATGTTAATGAATTTGTTAAAATTACATGATAATATTCCCTAGGGTTCCATAATTTTTGTCCACATTGATTTCAAATGAGTGATGTTATTTAATTAATTTTTTATTTTCCGTAGTTAAGTGTACAATCACCCCTATGGGAAAGACCACATACCAGAAGCCATATTGAATGCATAAACCAAAAACCCAAATGTTTAAGTGATGACCTATCTCATTAATGGGACTATTATCATTAATAAAAACATGGATACTTTATCCGAAGAAAATCTAAGACTAATTAATCATCACCCTTCCATAACAGTCTCCATCTCAATCCCAAGATCCAATTTAGTTATATATAAACATCCAAAATTAATTGAAAAGTAATAATTAAATATGAATAATTCTTAAAAAAAACTATATTCCATCCACTCACTTAAACCATGAGGAATGGGGTGCAGTCTAATTTCAAAATAAACATGAACTGAATACATGAAAAATATTTTAATTACACACCTGATTCATTGACTAATATATTTTAATTTCGGAATAATGATTATAAAAACCATTAGGTGATGTAAATTGATGTAAATTTAATGAAACATCATGGACTCATCATTATGTTGAATCCTCTATCAATTTCATGCTAATGAACAATCATTATTGGTCAATTCCACCCTATTTTGGGGGAATTGGTAACAAGCCTTAAACTGAAAATGATCCAAACATAATGGATAACAAGGAAAAGAAATTATAAAAACAATAAAGGATCATACCTGATATCACAATTGATACATCAATGAGATTACCCCAAACCATTTAGGTTCCAAGGGCTATGTAGGCGGGGTTCACAAAATGGAAGGGTCTCAAAATTTAACCCCTTTTTCTAAAAATCATAGATAACCATGACCACCAAAGGAGAAATGTCCCCAAGTAATGAAAAAAAATTAGTTGTGGAATGAACATTGCAATCATGATGTGACACATATAATAGTGAAAAAATAGTGCTACATGACCTAGGAATTTGTCATCATGACCATAGGAATAGGCGATGGAAAATGACCTTGACATTCATACACAATCCCCTATTCCAAGATATATTCAAAATGAAATTCACAAAGAAGCTGAGTGAACAACCCATTAATCATATTTAGTTATGATGAATACTATTAGTTTTACGATAAGATTAAATCCTATGTAGAACCACCCCATCATGCCTCCTTCATCACATTAATTCCCATATTCTTCACAATAATGAAAAAAATGTGCTATAGAGCATTAAAATGTGACCTGTTACAACTGCATAATTTCTAAATTTCTTCAAATGATCAATCGTGTGGGTTTGGGGCATGTTTCACAATATGTACATGGTCAGAGTAAACCTTTTAGCTATAATTCTAGAGGTTTTTAGGATTGGATAGTGGTGTCTAATATGGTTTGTGCAGGGTATGGGAGACCATGCTGCTAGTATTTTTATGTGACCTCATCTCTAGTAGGTTATACATTGTTGGTTCACGGTTTCTCTTAATGTGTGACCAATCTGTGTGAGTTTCCTAGCTCATTAAAATTATAAAATTTCATTATTCTCGTCTACTATTTTAACCACATTTTCAGATTATCCTCCCATGTTCAACCAATGAGCTCCCAAGGGATCCATAACACCACTCTCCCTTTCTCACCTTCCTCCATTGAATCCCATTGAATGTTTCTAGTTAAGATTCTTTGATTTTTTGTTCTCTTATCACATGGTCAAACACTAAGGGTTAGATTTGAAGTTTGGTTTGATATAATGAATGTTCTGATGTGTGGATGGTCTCTTGGGATGTAATTATCCTCCATCTGATTTTTCATTGAATTCTTACATCATTATGTAGGATCTTCGATCCATTTCCATTCAGTCATTCTCTATTTAGGTTTAATATTTCCATTAATTTTTTAAACATGTTAATAACTTGCCTCAGTTCAAGAGTATAATTTCTTTAGTGTTTTCATGAAGTAATATTAATGAGAAATTTTTGTCTAAGGGTTTTCATTAATTATTCCAATATTCTAATGCATGAAAGGCATTTGATAAATTGATAGTTATATTTTAAAGTTGAATTGTGTGTTTTGGGTGGTGGATACTTTTATTTTTGTGTTGATAATGAGGTTGGTTTGTGATTTTTATATTGAATTTGAAATTTGTTTAAATTTATATTGTGACATTAATATCTGGTTGTTTGTGTTGGATTAGAAGGATGTTATATTTCACAAATAGGGTTTTGGGTTCTTCCATGGATACATAAAGGGTTTAATTGTATTTTTATTTTTTTACATTGATTAATTTCTATTTGGTTTTGGATTCATAAAAAATATTATTGATTCTTTTTGAATCGTGTGGTTCATAATGTTTTTTTCAGTCCCATTTGGTACCTTGATAAAATTTGTTATTTTTGAACCACAGTTTTCAAAAATTTCTTCTCCTACATTTCCTCTTTCATTTTAAAAATGTTTTCCATGATTAATAAATTGTATTTTGGTGACTCATGTCACGTTGAATTTGTGTTCAAATATAACATTAAAAACAAGGCACATTGGGATTTCTGAGATATAGATTGATGATATATTAGTATAAAAGACCATTTGGATATAAATACATACTTGGTAACTAAGTGGTTTAAATGGACCATTTGTATCTTTTTGTGTTGTTTCATGTTTTCACTATAATTTTGGAGTAGTTTTGGATCATGAATGTAATGTCCCATTACTCATTCTGAATATGAATTTAGAATTTTATTTTGAACATGGAAATAGTTTGGATGTGCCATTGCGAAAACATTTATATTGGAAATGTTAAAGGCATGTTTGGAGATTTTCATCGTTTTTTGAAATTTTTTTTTAATATGAATTGATATGAAGGCCGAATTTATTCATTGTGAGATGGTTTTTTGATATAATGTGATGTAAGGTCCTGATGGGATTCTCAGAATGTTTTTAAAAGACTATTTATTTCTTGGGTTGTGTGAAATCCAGGATGGTATTTTAAAATGTTTGGAAAGTAGGTTTTCAAATAAAAATGATGTGACATCGTAGAATTTATATGTGAATGGATTTTTGAGAGATGGGAACCTCTCTGGTGGATTCCCTAAAGAGAATGGAATCAAAAGGGTGGTGTTAGTGTTTGGATTTAGAAAGCACAATGTTAGTGTGTTTTAGTTGTACCACTCTTGTGATGACCTCCCAATTCACCATGTATTATTGTCAAGGGATTTATGAGAATTATATAGAGGTTATAGATATGTTTTCCATTCAAAAAAATGTTAAATGGGTTGGTACCCCCTAGATATGTTAAGCAGCATTGTGGGACGTGCCACTAGATTGTCTTGTATAGAGAAACCAATTTTTATTAACAATGGAGATGCACAATATGCAATCAGGTGAGTCTTATTTGAGTACATTTATTAATATCTTTTAGATATTTTTAGGAAATTACTATTATAATATAACCATATGTTTTGTTTTAATTATATTTCCTCTTGGTTGTTTGACCAACTAGATAGTTCAATTTTTTTCCATTAATTTTATCAGAGGCATTTTCTCATCACTCGGTGTGGATTTTTATTTGGGTTTTTGTTTTTGAACTGGGTTATTGAATGTAAAATATTTTTTGAAAAGAAAATATATATATGTTATTTTAAAATTATAATTTTTCGAATGTTCTGTTTGGTTTTTTAAAATATATATATTCTTATATCACAAATGTAATTCAATCTAGTGTTTTGAACTTTTTCTTGAAAGGAAATATATTAACTCTATGGTGATTACCTACTGAAATATTTTTTCAAAGACTCTACTTGTGCCACTCAATGTCTGCAGACTCGAGCTATTTTTCAGGTTTCGGTTTTTGCTTTGGATGTTCCATTTGAGTATGATGGTTTTGTGGTTTGTGGTGACAAAGAGTCCATGAAAATATCATGTCAGTGTGGTTCAGTCTATGTTTGGTATTCTATTTCAATTCATTCACCAACTATTGTTCTTTAATTATTTTATATATTGGTTGATATTCAATTTTAATGAGATCTTTTTTTATTTATTTAATCCTATTTTTTGAGTTGAATAATTCCTATTAGTTTATTTTCATGGTCAACACTAGTTTCCAACTAGTATAGAGCATGATTTTCCTTTGGGCAATTTCTCGGAATGAGGATGATATTAGTGTAGATAAAATCTTGTCTGGGTTTGTGATAAAATGATTTTAGAAAAGGCTATAGTTATATTGATTTTTATGTAGATAGATGAATATAACTATTATGACTCAAGAGGTAGGTACATGTAACACTTCATGAACCTTGTCTAATTCAGGACCATGATTTTCCTAGGGTTTTTTGAGGTTTGAGTATTTTGTTTTGGATTTTTGGCATTGGATGTGGAATGAAAATGGTGGTGAGCATGTGTCATTTTGTGATATTGCATTGAGTAGTGATCCATGTGGATTTCAAGTTTATGATTCTTTGTCCAAATGTTTTTTCATTCTTATATGGTCCATGGACCACTAACCATATAACCAGGATATGCTTTCACTCAAGTTATTCATCCCGTGAGTTTGGTTTGAGTTATGTTTTTTTGTTTCATTTATTTTTATTTTGATTTTAAAATGACATTATATTTGAAATAAAAATTCTTTTAAAAAGAAAAATCTTTTGTCAGGAGTGTGTTTTATTATTATATTCAAATTTAATGTTTGAGTTGGTTTGGAAAATGGGGTTTGGTGTTTGAGTGGTGTCTTTGGATGAACATAGTTTTGGAAATTCAAATTAAATGGTGGGGTTTTAAAAGATTGTTTTTGTTGTATATGTATTGTTTGGTTTCTGATCATGTTGTTTTAGCATTAGGTGTTCACTTAGGTTGTGTTACGGTTTAAGGTTGATTTTGTTTATGTGTTCTTCTGTTGTTCATATTAAGGATCCTAGAATGTCCCCCAATGATTTTAGTTTTTCACTCCCATTTTTAGATTTCACTCGATTTTTTACTATCAATGGCAGTGGGTGAGATCAGTTCGATTCAGTGGAATGGATTTGAGATTTTTAGAGTTTCATTATATTGAGTGAACTCTTAAGCTAGTGAGAGTGTATGATACTCTTGGTTGGATGAAGGTTCCAACAATGGATATGTGGATGGTGTTTTTTCTATCATTATTTTAAGTTGGGATTACATGGGAGGTGTTTAAAACCACTTTATTCTGTTTTTCTGTGCTTGATGAGTTGATTATGATTAATGTGAAGACTACATGATTATTCATCAAGGCCCACATATAGTGAAGGCCTATGTTTACCACTACATGGATATGGTTTTCTTCTCTCTAAAGGTATCATCGTTATATCCACCAAAAGATTATATTTTTATTTGGGTTTATATTTTTGAGATAAAGGAGTGAAATCTATCCTCCAAGGATATTCCTTTTGAGGAGTGAAGGGATGATGCATTTTTAGATGATTTGTATTTTGGGGTGTATTTGGTGACAGTTGATGAACCAATAATTTTAGGCATTGGTGAGAGATGTGCATTCCAAAGGATCCTTTTTTTGATAAACCACTTTTATTTATACTGTATTCTTGACCATCATCTAATTCAGTTTTTCATTTTGATTGGGGATGGATTGGGCATTCAAAGATGTCGTGTCCCAATCCTATGAACTCGTTTTGTCATTATGGTTGTTTGGGAAATCTATAGATCTTTTGTATGAAATGATTCTTGATGAAGAATAAAAGATTGGAGTCTGTCATCTTCTGATTATGGGGGTAGAATATTCCTTAAGAAATTAGGGATCCATCAATTGGACCTGGTGTGAATCATTTCATGTAGTCCTAAATTTATTGTGGTGTGGGGAACTGTCACTTAGTTTCTGACTATAGAGATTGATTAGAGATAATTAATGTTTCCCTATAGTAAATTTTTTATAGAAAATGTGATGTTCCCTGTGTAACACCCCGAGATTTTATGAAAAATATTCTTTTTAATTTCACTAATGTCTTGTGTTGTACACTACACCAAAAGGAGCTTTCACAACACGCATCCTTGATTTTCCTTGAATTACACGCAATCGCGACCTTCCTCGATAGCGTGTGTAGTACGCAATAACGAGTTTCACTAAACAAAAATATGCTATTAAAATATTATTAAAACTAGCCATTATGAATAGTAATAACCACTTTTTGAATTTTTGTAATTTTATTTTTCAAAATGGAATTCATTTTTGGATTCGTAATATCAAAATTAGCTTAGGGAGAAACATTGGTGATTTTCGGATAACTTTCATATTTTGATGAATAGTGGAAATTACTAAATTTTAATTAAAAACAACTTTTTCAATCAAAATAATTAATAGTGATAAATTATTAATTTGAGTGGTTTTAAAGTATATTTAGAATATATTTTTACAATTTAATACAATTATGGTCGTTGGATGTAATTTCACATTTAAACCAGACATAAACAAGTGTCAATCTTTTGATAGTTATTATCTCTTAAGAACACACTATTTGTTTTGACGACGGGAATTAATTTTTAAATTAATTAATGCAACTGATATGTTTTGAATTTCGTAAAATAGAAATCATTTTTGAGTTCATAATATCAAATATAGTTTAGGCCTAACTTTTGGTATTTTTCTGAAAGCTTTCAATTTTTGATGAATAGTGAAACCACTATGTGGTAGTTAAAAAACTGAATTTTTCATAAAACTTAATTTTACCGCTTCTGTGAGTGGAATTTCGAAACCCCGAGAGACGCGATTAATATCAAGGACTAAAATGTGGTTCAATGAGATGAAAATATATTTTTCATGAATAGTAACTTTTTACTTTTTTTTACCACGGTTAAAAGTAAATAGGGTAATTATGGGTAGAAATGATATTATTATTACCCTAACACATGTCCTAATTCTATTGGACAAGTGTAATTCGACCAAAAACAAACATAGGAATAAACTATGACCATTTGGGCCCACTTGGATTAGATTAGGACATTTATTATTAATTTATTTAAAGAAGGGTTAAAAGAGTTAAAATCAAAGTTTAGTTACTAAACAAATTTTAATATGGGGTTATATATAAGATAAATTCTACTATAAATATTTATTAGAAAGATAAAAGGATATCCTACATAATTATATTTTATTTATAATTTTTAGACATTAAATAAATTAATTTATTTATGACACAACGATGATGCAGTAATTACCCTTTTAAGGAAATGTTAACATAATTGATGTTATAAATGCTCAAATAAATTTTATTTGAGACTTTTTATGAATTCCACTAATTTTCTAGGTTACTATGATATATTAGTGTTGATTTAATCAACTCTCATCGAATATATAATTCTGTTATGACTTTCAAAAAAATCATATTTCAAATAGTGTCAAAATTGACACAAAATAGTTTTTAAATCAAATATTATATTATTAATTGTTATTTTATTCCTAAAAATCCAAGATTTTGCCACATGACATATATAAGGATATATATATTAATAATAAACAATTTGGGGTTTTTTTGGCATGTTATAGTAAGTGTATTAACCATATAGTGAAAGAAAACAAAAAGACACAGTAAAAGTTAAATTATTTAACTTAGAGTTAAATCTAATTGATAAGGTTAAAATAATACCCTAAACTTGTCTAAATCCTATTGGTTGACAGGATTTCGACCCATCCCCACTTTAGCTTCGAAATAAGACCCTTTGTAACAATTATAAACCGATTTTGACTTTAATATAAAATAATATTTTGAGATATTCCTAAGGTGCCCCTCTCCTCCCTTATAAAAGGGCACCTCCTCCCCCTTCTCCTCACACCAATGTGAGCCCTCAAGCTCAGCCAACCTATGCCAAAATACCTTCTACACTTCCCTAGAATAATCCTAGAGGTCCTGGTATTCTTCAAAGACCAATCTTAGTTCCCTAAGTAGAGGATTAAAAGAGGCGTTTCGAAGAAGAGGTAATATCCATTACCGATCTTTTCAAATTCTTTCGTCTTCAACTTCTTCTTATTTAGTTGTTTCATGATAAAGTAATAACATCAGTATTACTTATATACTGATATGTTATTATAAATATGAAACAACTCTAATTAACCTTCTATCCATCCTACAGAAAAAGTAAATCACCGCGCGTGCGTACGTACGGAATACTGTCTCCACACCGTGGTGTAATCTATTTTCTGCCACCACCTTAATTGGATGGGTATAATGGTGTAATGAGTAACTATATATGATTATTATAAATATATATTGATACTGAAATATTATACATACACTTCAACACATGTTCACGATCATGAGAACGATATCATCGCTCATGCGTACGTATGGACTACCGTCTCCACGACGCGATGAGATTCATTCTCCATGTTAACCATTTAAGAATGATTATAAAGTATATAAAAGCAATAATAATGAAATATATGACATTATAAAGCTACTGGATTTATGTATATATGTATGTCATCTACTTACTTCCATTCAAGACAATAAGGAAAGGGAAACAGTGTTCATGCGTACGTACGGACTACTGTCTCCATGAACGGTGTGTTTCATTTCATTTATCTATCTATTATATATATATATACTGAATATATATGATATATAAATCATGTTTTACATTCTGGAAGTATGTAAATCATGATATAAGTAATAATAATGTCAAGAATAACAAGTCCAAACACCTACGATAAATGAAACGATTTTACACAAAATGCTTCTTTAACATGGAATTTACAAAAGGACGGGTAATATAAAGTCATAAGTGAACCATATATGATATCATAACAATGAATATGATTCTGTAATAAGTTAATGACATTATTTAAACCATTATACAGGAGCTTCGGACACGTACATAGAAAATCAGACCTAAGGTACGGGAAATATCACAATCTCATTTCTATCCGAGATTGTTTGTACTTTGAAATTTACTGGGGTATATTTTATCATCCACATCCATGTTTCCTCAATATGTAATGTTATTTACATCCACCTACAATTTTTTAAATCCCATTTTACCCTTCAGTGAGTTTTTAGTTAAAGATATGAAAGGAATCTTTTGTCATTTTTCATACAAGGTACTTTTTGACTTTTATGACAAAAGTACGAAGAATGTTTTTTTTAACTTATACGGAAAGAATGGATTTTTAAAAAATTATTTCCAAGAAGCTTACTTTACAAGTTTTCAAGTTTATTTTTAATCAACTTCTTTTAGTTTAATATTGTATGACATGTTAATAAAGGAAAATTATTTTTGAAGTAGAAAGGATATTTTCTTCAAGAATGAAGTTCAAGTATTTTATCTAAATTATTTTCCATCTAAGATAATTAAAGGGTTCTGTTTTTATCCCTATTATTACATGGATTTGATTATGTTGTGATGGAAATATTTTTATGAATTCCTTTATCTTATATGAATTGTTTTATGATGTCATGTTGTTTAAGAATCCCATTTTTATTACATGGGTTACGCTATGATGTATGGTTTATGATTATGTGGCACACATAAGAAGGGATTCATTATAAGATGGGTGAGACCTATATCTCCCTCCAATGCATTGGGTAAAGATTTATATCTCATGAGATAGACATGGCTGTAATGGATGGTTATTTTGGTTCAGTGATGCAGGACTGAAATGAAGAGTGAACTCGGTTCAGAAAGGGACTTTGTCCACTATGATAGTCTTGGAAATGAGTCATGACTAACAAGAAATGATTTTCCAGGATTATGTGTGCATGCCACAAAGTTTCAAGTTTCATGTTATGATTATGGGTATCTCATTTTGACTTCTATGATTTGTTCCATGTTAAGATATTATGATCTCTTTTGCAGGTTATGATTTTCAAAAAGATATGATATGATTTTTATTTCCGTTATTTTCCCTTGCTGAGCATTTGAGCTCACCCTTTTTATGTTTTCTTTTCCCCAGGATACAAAGAATGGTTTTAGGTAAAAAAATGGAAGATCTTTATGGGAGATATTGAAGATCTTTCACCACGATTAGAAGATTACGTTCCGAGTTTCCAAATACACTAAACTATTACGATCCTTGTGTGTGTGTTTTTGTAATATACCAAGTATTCCGCAAAAGTAATGTAATGTCCATGTACGTCACGCTTCGGGTTTCTACAGTTGGTATCAGAGGAAAGGTTTAGTCAACCTTTGGAATCTAGGATGTGAGAACTTTAGTGAGATCCCAAGAGATATTTCTAATGTATGTATAGGGATGTCCCTAAGGTTAAGTATACATATAGGTTATAGTACTATAATTACGCTAACGATCATAGAATTAAACCTAAGATGTTAGATATTGAAGGTTCTCCCCCTTTATTATGTTTTTTTCCCAAGCATGATTTTTGCCTCTCACACTATTCATTTTGGGTTTTAGACGATGGCTGCAACCCGAAAGAATCGTGTTGGTCAATGCAATGGACAATGAAATGATTGCCCTCCTGAACAAACAAATGTTATGGGAGATGGAGTGAAAAATCTTATTGCTATACTTACACAAGCTATGAATCATTCTGGACTTCCAAATGAGAAGAGAAGGGAACAATATTCTATTGAGTCCTTCATGAGGCAACGTCCACCTTCTTTCAGTGGGATTTCCGATCCACTTGTTGCTGAACAATTGATCAGTACTACTGAAAAGATATTTTCAGTTCTTCAATGTTCTGAGCATGATAAAGTCATCTTATCAGTATATCGTTTGGAAGGTGAAGCTGATCAATGGTGTAATCATATCAAGAATATGAGGAAAAGAGATGAAATTGAGTCTATGGAATGGGACAAGTTCAAGAACTTGTTTTTCAGTAAGTACTTCCCTCGTATTCTTCGAACAAAGATGGAAAAAGAGTTTCTTGAGTTGAAGCAGAAGGATGATGAATCTGTTGGTATATACGAAGAAAATTTTACAAGACTTGCAAGGTATGCATCTGGCATTATCAGACAACCTGAAAGTAAAGTTGATCGATTTTTCATTGGCTTAAAACCAATTATTCGAAGGGCATTAGCTATAAGAGACTTTAGTAGCTATGAAGAAATCGTGCATTGTGCAATCAAGGTGGAAATGGAAGTTGGTGTTAAATATCCATCTCATGGTTTTGACAAGAAACGAAAGATGGAGTTCAAGGAGAAATCTCAGAATAATGGTGAAAAGAAGATGAATGGTCCCTTATGCACAAAGTGTGGAAAGAAGCATGGTGGAGATTGTCATAAAGGGACTAGAAAATGTTTTAAGTGTGGAAAAGAAGGTCATCGAGTAGCTGAGTGTCAAATTAATGTAAAAATGGTTTCTAATGATGTGAATAAAGCAAACACTGCAGAGAACGCACCACCAACACTTCAATGCATCAAGAGCAAAGAAATGGGACATTATGCCAATAAATTCCCTAATCCAAGGGTTAGTGATGATCGACATGAGCAACCGCTTAAGGCAAAGGACAATGGGAATTCACATGCGATCACCATTGGCGATGTTGAATATGATAACGATGTGGTGGAATGATTAAGTGTTTATGTAATGGGATTCCAAAATAATGTTGTATCATAAAGTATTGGAATATTTATGTATTGGTCTAATGTGGTATTCAACGTGATTGAGATATTTTTGGAAATAAGATGATATGAGCATAATGAAGGGAAAATGAGAAAATGAAATGTTTAATAGTATTCAGGAGCTCATGATTGATATAAGGACTATGTGATATCATTGTTTGAGTATATAGAAATTTGAGGATTTTGGTATGTGGAAAGTGTTAAATTTTAACTGCATTCATGTTTTCACTAAGGTATTCAAGAGAATACATGATTAAGGACTTTGAATGTTTGGAATGTGACCAACAAAACATATCTTATGATATATGGGGATCGACGATGGTGTTAAATCTCTGGTAATCGTTTTCACTATGTTATAAGAGTGGACTGCAGTATTATGGATAAGCCTAAAGAATGGAATGGATTATGTTGGACATAAGTTAGTATTGTTTAAGGATAGAAGTTTTCTCGATATTATTGATGGGATGTTATAGTAATATAGTTTTAGAAAAAGGACAACCTGCAGGATGGGTGACATCCCATCGCGTCGGACAAGGCTGTGGAAATCGAACCCACAACCGAAGTGCGACTGGCCTTTATCGCCTACCACTGGCCTACAGGAAGTCCCTGTTTAGTAGAAACTAGTTTTATTATATTAAGTTGTATGAAATATAATGTATAAGCCCATTTTAGGAACCATATATGATTAATCTCACTATAGATCGACTTATGTATATAATTTTTTGCTAACCTTTTGTTTGAGACAGATGGAATGACCCGTCATTCTATCACATGATCTGCTAACACTTCACGAATAACAAATTCAACTTCATTTATTTAAGAGATGATGTGGAAATTGATAAAGGCACGAACAACAGTGAGATTGTACCAAAATAAAGTAATTATTTATTCTAATTCAAATTCTTTAACTTTAGGGAAACGATCTTGAAAACCAAAAATGTTGTCCTAGTGATCTTATATCTGATCAATCAGATGGTACCTTAGATCGTCACAAATTTATGGCTTTCTGATTGATGGCTTTTCCATAGCCATGTTCTCTACCACTCTCCATCAGAACATGATGGTTAGATTTTTCTTCCATATCCATATTTTCACCTATGTGGAAACCCAGTGATTAGTATATTTGGGTAACCGTTACGTTTCATACTTTTGTTTTTAAAGATTGGTTTTGGTATTCCTTTTTATGATGTGGGTTTCTATTAAAGAAACTTTCAAGTAGTAAACCATTTATTATCCCGAAGAATTTCGAGGGCGAAATTCATTTTAAGGGGGGTAGAATGTAACACCCCATGATTTTATGAAAAATATTCTTTTTAATTTCACTAATGTCTTGTGTTGTACACTACACCAAAAGGAGCTTGCACAGCATGCATCCTTGATTTGCCTTGAATTGCACGCAATCGCGACCTTCCTCGATAGCGTGTGTAGTACGCAATAATGAGTTTCACTAAACAACAATATGCTATTAAAATATTATTAAAACTAGCCGTTATGAATAGTAATAACCACTTTTTGAAATTTTGTAATTTTATTTTTCAAAATGGAATTCATTTTTGGATTCGTAATATCAAAATTATCTTAGGGTGAAACTTTGGTGATTTTCGGATAACTTTCATATTTTGATGAATAATGGAAATTACTAAATTTTAATTAAAAACAACTTTTTCAATCGAAATAATTAATAGTGATAAATTATTAATTTGAGTGGTTTTAAAGTATATTTAGAAAATATTTTTACAAATTAATACAATGATGGTCATTGGATGTAAATTTACATTTAAACCAGACATAAACAAGTGTCAATCTTTTGATAGTTATTATCTCTTAAGAACACGCTATTTGTTTTGACGACATGAATTAATTTTTAAATTAATTAATGCAACTGATATGTTTTGAATTTGGTAAAATAGAAATAATTTTTGAGTTCATAATATCAAATAAAGTTTAGGCCTAACTTTTGGTATTTTTCTAAAAACTTTCAATTTTTGATGAATAGTGAAACCACTAAGTGGTAGTTAAAAAACTGAATTTTTCATAAAACATAATTTTACCGCTTCTGTGAGTGCAATTTCGAAAATCCGAGAGACACGGTTAATATCAAGGACTAAAAAGTGGTTTAATGAGATGAAAATAATTTTTTCGTGAATAGTAACTTTTTACTTTTTTTTACCACGGTTAAAAGTAAATAGGGTAATTATGGGTAGAAATGATATTATTATTACCATAACACATGTCCTAATTCTATTGGACAAGTGAAATTCGACAAAAAAACAAACTTAGGAATAAAATATGACCATTTAGGCCCACTTGGATTAGATTAGGATATTTATTATTAATTTATTTAAAGAAGGGTTAAAAGAGTTAAAATCAAAGTATATTTACTAAAAAAAAATTAATATGGGGTTATACAAAAGATAAATTCTACTATAAATATTAATTAGAAAGCTAAAAAGATTTCCTACATAATGATATTTTATTTATAATTTTTAGACATTAAATAAATTAATTTATTTATGACACAACGATGATGCAGTAATTACCCTTTTAAGGAAAAGTTAACATAATTGATTTTATAAATGCTCAAATAAATGTTATTTGAGACTTTTTATGAATTACACTAATTTTATAGGTTACTATGATATCTTAGTGTTGATTTAATCAACTTTTTTCGAACATATAATTCTGTTTTGACTTTCTCAAAAATCATATATCAAATAGTGTCAAAATTGACACAAAATAGTTTTTAAATCATTTATTATATTATTAATTGTTATTTTATTCCTAAAAATCTACGGTTCGGCCAAATGACTTAGATAAGGATATATATATTAATACTAAACAATTTGTGGTTCGTTTGGCATGTTATAGTAAGTGTATTAACCATATAGTGAAAGAAAACAAAAAGACACGGTAAAAGTTAAATTATTTAACTTAGAGTTAAATCTAATTGGTAAGGTTTAAATAATACCCTAAACTTGTCTAAATCCTACTGGTTGATAGGATTTCGACCCATCCCCACTTTATATTCGAAATAAGACCCTTTGGAACCATTATAAAGCGATTTTGACTTTAATATGAAATAATATTTTGAGATATTCCTAAGGTGCCCCTCTCCTCCCTTATAAAAGGGCACCTCGTCCCCCTTCTCCTCACACCAATTTGAGCACTCAAGCTCGGCCAACCCATGCCAAAATCCATTCTCCATTTCCCTAGAATAATCCTAGAGGTCCTGGTCTTCTTCAAAGGCCAATCTTAGTTCCCTAAGTGGAGGATTCAAAGAGGCGTTTCAAAGAAGAGGTAATATCCATTACCAATCTTTTCAATTTCATTCTTCTTCAACTTCTTCTTCTTTCGATGTTTCATGATAAAGTAATAACATCAGTATTCATTACATACTGATATGTTATTATAAATATGAAATAACTCTAATTAACCTTCTATCCATCCTACGGAAAAAGGAAATCACCGCGCTTGCGTACGTACGGAATACCGTCTCCACGCTGTGGTGTAATCTATTTTCTTCCACCACCTTAATTGGATGGGTATAATAGTGTAATGAGTAACTATATGTGATTATTATAAAGTGATATTGATACTGAAATAGTATACATACACTTCAACACATGTTCACGATCATGATAACGATATCATCGCTCGTGCGTACGTACGGACTACCGTCTCCACGACGCGATGAGATTCATTCTACATGTTAACCATTTAAGAATGATTATAAAGTATATATAAGAAATAATAATGAAATATATGACATTATAAAGCTACTGGATTTATGTATATATGTATGTCATCTACTTACTTCCATTCAAGACAATAAGGAAAGGATAACAGCGTTCATGCGTACGTACGAACTACCATCTCCATGAACGGTGTGTTTCATTTCATTTATCTATCTATTATATATATATATACAGAATATATATGATATATAAATCATGTTTTATATTCTAGAAGTAATTAAATCATGATATAAGTAATAATAATGTCAAGAATAACAAGTACAAACACCTACGATAAATGAAATGATTTTACACAAAACGCTTCTTTAACATGGAATTTATAAAAGAACGGGTAATATAAAGTCATAAGTGAACCATATATGATATCATAACAATGAATATGATTCTTTAATAAGTTAATGACATTATTTAAACCATTATACAGGACCTTCGGACATGTACAAATCAAATCGGACCTAAGGTAAGGGAAATATCACAATCTCATTTCTATCCGAGATTGTTTGTACTTTGAAATTTATTGGGGTATATTTCATCATCCAAATCCATGTTTCCTCAATATGTAATGTTATTTACATCCACCTACAATTGTTTAAATCCCATTTTACCCTTCGGGGAGTTTTTAGTAAAAGATATGAAAGGAATCTTTTGTCATTTTTCATACATGGTACTTTTTTACTTTTCCGACAAAAGTACGAAGAATGTTTTTTTAACTTATACGGCAAGAATGGATTTTTAAAAAATTATTTCCAAGAATCTTACTTTACAAGTTTTCAAGTTTATAATTAATGAACTTCTTTTAGTTTAATATTGTATGACATGTTAATAAAGTAAAAGTATTTTTGATGTAGAAAAGATATTTTCCTCAAGAATGAAGTTCAAGTATTTTATCAAAATTATTTTCCATCTAAGATAATAAAAGGGTTCTGTTTTTATCCCTATTATTACATGGATTTGATTATGTTGTGATGGAAATATTTTTATGAATTCCTTTATCTTATATGAATTGTTTTATGATGTCATGTTGTTTAAGAATCCCATTTCTATTACATGGGTTACGCTATGATGTATGGTTTATGATTATGTGGCACACATAAGAAAGGATTCATTCTAAGATGGGTGGGACCTATATCTCCCTCCAATGCATTGGGTAAATATTTATATCTCATGATATAGACATGGCTGGAATGGAAGGTTATTTCGGTTCAGTGATATAGGACTGAAACGAGGAGTGAACTCGGTTCAGAAAGGGACTTTTTCCACTAAGATAGTCTTGGCAAAGAGTCATGACTAACAAGAAATGATATTCCATGATTATGTGTGCATTCCACAAAGTTTCAAGTTTCATGTTATGATTATGGGGATCTCATTTTCACTTCTATTATTTGTTCCATGTTAAGATATTATGATCTCTTTTGTAGGTTATGATTTTCAAAAAGATATGATATGTATTTTATTTCCTTTATTTTCCCTTGCTAAGCATTTGAGCTCACCCTTTTTATGTTTTATTTTCCCCAGGATATAAAGAATGGTTTTAGGTAAAAAAGGGAAGATCATTATGGGAGATATTTAAGATCTTTCACCACGATTAGAAGATTATGTTCCGAGTTTCCAAAGACACTAAACTATTACGATCCTTGTGTGTGTGTTTTTGTAATGTACCAAGTATTCTGCAAAAGTAATTTAATGTCCATGTACGTCAAGCTTCGGTTCTCTACATCCTGGTTTTGAGAATCATGGTAGGTTATTCATTTTGATATTCTATTTGTGGTTACATTTTTAAATGTTAGTCCTTAATTAGTAATTTTTCATGTTATCTTACACTTTTTTGGAGTGTTTCTGGTTTCTATTCGTGCCCTATTTGGAGATTTTTGAGTCATTAGGAGTTGATGGATTTTATTCTTGTTCACTATTTGTTCTCAACATCTTTTATAAGTGTTCCCCTAGTGTGGGAGGATTTTTTGTTTGGGAGTTCCCATTTAGGGTGGTGGCATTTTTTAACTACTGTTCATGAGTTTTTTTAGTTCATGTTGGGTTTCCCATGTGAGTGTCACCATTCTAGGAATTTCAATGTGTATTATTCTAGTAATATTCTTGTGTCCTATATAACCCTACCACATTTTTTCTATTATTTTAATATCGGTTTTCTAATTAATTGGATGGGTGTTATAGGCAGAGTGAATGGTCACATCCAAGTTTGTGGTTCCATTTAGCTTGACTCATGTTTGGAATGAAATTTTGTTCTATCATTCAGCTGGGTGACATTCATGGTGGAGGAAGGTGATTTTGGTGGGGGTAAATGTAACACCTCAATCTTGGAATTTCCATTTTTATGGATTTGGGTCTTTGGTATAGGTTTCATGTTGAGTTCTTGATTAGAATTTTTGAGGTTTGAAGTTTAAGGTAGCTTTTTATCTTTTGGATTGGATGTGTATACAATTTAAAGTTTAACCATGTGGACTTTTAAGGAATAGGTTGTTTTCAATCCATTTTATTATTGCACTATTTTAATTTCATATTTTATATTGGCTGGGGAAAAAAATTTGATTTATGGCATAAAATGTATGAATTGATGGTCGGTGTATGGGGATGGTGCATAGCCTATGTACGACATGAGTAAATAATGTGCCAATCATGTGTGGTGCTATATATATTGGAAAATGGTGTTTATCATTGTTGTAACACGGTTGGGGAAACCATGTGGCTAGCCTGTGTGGGTTCTATCATCACTTATAGGGTGCACAGATCTGAAGAACAGTTTATCAAACCGCATATCTGAACATTGTGAGTTTCCACTGTCATTAAAAGTGTAATATTCCACTTTTCCCCTATTCTATTTTAACCCCATTTTGGTTTTTTCCATTCATTTTAGATCTATGTTCACCATAGAGATTAAAAAACCCCTCTTCCTTTCTCATATTTCACTATGGAATATCCATGAAGGTTCCTATGTAAATTTTTTTGTGTATTCGGTTGATTGACTCTTCTCCCCCCCCTTCCATCTCTTTTTGTTGGTTTCCCTTGGGGTGTATTATTCTATTTTATGTTTCGTTGCATTCTGAAAATTTTTCTGTATATGTTTCTATTCATTTCTTTCTGGTATGCTTTGTTGATAATTTATATTTCATTTAATTATATAAAACATTAATAATATTTCTTATATTAAAATAGTTTTTTTTGGTGTTTTCATAATGAACAAATGGGTTCAATATGGTTTTTGAAATGGTTATTTAAAATATTACCATATTTATATTCATGAATGGTGGTTAATAAAATTACAATTCAACATTTAAATTAGAAATTGGTGTTTTAGGTTTTCATAATGGTTTTGTTTTGGAAATTTGATACGGTTTTGTGTAGTTCATTTTATGTGAAATTGTTTTATACTTATGTTGTTAAAATTAATTATGTCTTATTGCATTGGTTTAAAAGCATTTTTTGTTTCATCAAAATGGGTTTTGGGAGATTTTAATAATACATGATTGGTGACATTGAATGTTTATTTTAATTTTATTAATTTAATTTCAATTTATTTTTGTATTTCTAAATTATTTACTGGATTCTATTAGAAACATGTTGTTTCATAATGGATTCCAGAGGCCTTTTTGACTACTTGATAAAATTGGTTATTTCTTGAATAAAAGTTTTCTAAAAATGATTCACCACCTTTTCCACTATCTTTTTTAAAATAGGTTCCTTGATTTCTAAATATTTTGTTAGCTATTAAGGTGACTTTAAATTTGATTTCAAATTTTATTTCTAAAACTTATGCCTTTTGGAATTCTGAGATACATTTTTGTGATGTATAGGTATAAATGATTGTTTTCCACATTAATACATACATTGTAACATACTGGTCTCAATGGTCTAATTGGTGATTTCCATGTTTTTTCATGTTCTCACGAGAACAAGGGAATGGTTTTTGATTTTTATTGTAAATTAACATTAGACCTTATGTTAATTAATGCTTTGTATTATATTGACATTTGAAATTGTGTGGAAATGTATTTGTAAATGCATTTGGAAGTAATATTTTTAATGTCCTATTAGAACTTTACATTATCATTGAAATTTTGGTTTTAATGTAATGTGCTTTGATTGCCCGATTGGTCCTTGGTGACTTGGTTTGGGATTTCATATGACATATTGGCCTATTCGGAATTCATCCATGATTCGGAAAATGGATGAATATATGGGTATCCCAAAGGCCTGATTGGTATTTTTAAATATTGAGAATGGTTTTTTTAAACTCAAATGATGTGATGGCCTAGTTCGAAGTTGTTAATGGATTATTGTGATACATGAACCTATAAATCTTATTCCCAAAGATATGGGAATCACATATGTGGTTTCGGTGTTTTTGTTAGGCTGGTATGGTTGTGGTAGGTTTTATTTGAACCACTCATGTGAGGACGTTCCATTCACCATGTAATATTATAATGGGATTACAGGGCTCCATCTAGGGAGTGTATTCATTTTTTCTTTTTGAAATTGTGTTAGATGGGTTGGTACCCATGGATTTGATGATAGGATAGGTGTGAAGTGGCATTAGATTGGCTAGTTAAGAGTGGATAGTTGTTAGTTTCATATTAAGGTGCATAATATGCCAAAAGTTGAGTATGAATTGAGAAAATATTTTTATTTCTTCTAGATATGTTTACATAATTACATTTTTATCTTTATTTATATTATATTTTTATTATGGTGGATAATGTATGTTAGACCTATTAATTTGTTCATACTAGTATTGTTTCATTTACTTTTAGTATAGTGACTCTTTGGTCATATTTTATTAATTTTCATTCTTGTATTAGGTGTTGACCCTGCTTCTAGAATGTGAAATCCTTTTTGATAAGAAATTTTATATGTGTTTTTTTAAAGGGAATTTGTGGAATGCTATGTTTGGTAGTTTTAAATGTTTAGAAATGTATTTATTACATGTAATTTAAAAAAGATTCTATTTACTAGTACAACAATGTAAATGCAAGGAATATGTGGTGATTACATGTGTATCTTTTTAGGAGCACACACCACTTTTCCACTCCGTATTGAATGACCCAATAATCTCAGCAGGTTCATGTTTCTAGTTCGGTTGTGTCGTTAAAGAATGTTGTTTTTTGGGATAGTGGTTACCATGTGGTCATGTGGAGATCATTTCAGCGTTGTTTCTTCATAGTTTTGAATTTATATTTTTTTCACCAATTTTTGTAAATGTATTAGTTTGTATATTTCATGATATTCATTTTTGGTTATACTACATTCTCCATCCAGTTATTTGAGTATGGTTCTTTATTGAGCTAAATTATTCCCATCATTTTATATTGATGCCAAAAACATGATACGAGACCATGGAGATGGGGAATGCCCTTCATTCCATATCATAGACAAGGTATGATGTTGGGTTGGATTGCATCATGTCCTTGTTCGTGACAGGTTGACCGCTATGTAGTTTTTGATATAGTGGAGCTCACCATGCCACCCATGGTCATCTACTTATTGTATCAAGATCACCTCACACTATTTATAAATATTATCTTAGGAATCTTGAAAACATTATATATGTCTTACAAACTTTATCTTATTTATGATTAATATTATAATAGGATCAAAGGGGAAATGTAGGTCATGTTTGGTGAATGTCACATTATCAAAATCCTTTTCAAATATACAAAGAAGAGAAACATTATAGGGGGAAAACCCCTAATTTTTTAATAGAAAAAATGTTTATAATGTGTTATATGTAAATGAATTTTATATTTATCTCTTTATCAGAAATCCTATAATGGAACTGAATGATTTCGTATAGGAAAACATTAATCTCACTATCTTAGAATTGGGTTAGGTGGGTTGTTTTGACTTGATGGTGGAAGGGGTGAACTAGAATCAATATCATATATTATTTAGATGTTTTAGGATAATAAAAGGACCTAGTTGGATGACTATTTCCAAACTATTTTGGGAGAATTCAGTTCCCAGTATATTGATGTTTCATAAAATGGGGTGGTTTCCATATATTCTTCTGTTTATAACATGATGGGTAATGAAAAATGGTCGAGTGTTCAGTTATTCCTCCTCTTGAAGAGGTGGAAAATTAAACAAATGATATTTTTTAAAAAAACCATCGGAATTATAAATTGGTTACCTATCATTATAGGTTAATGTTAATAAAAATTCAATGACTAACTCATTATTGGATGTTAAGAACATTTAAAGGGTCTTTGTAATTTGTCACCCATAAATTTAGGTTTAGAATAAGTCAAATATACCAAGTGTAACATGATCTTATAAATATAGTAATATGTGTTTAAAAATATTTTTGGTGTAATGAATTTATAATTATAGCTCTGTTGCACATCAAATAACAAAAGGAGAGGACCAAATGAGTTTTTGGAACCACAATGTGGGGGTTGTTTATAGGATGTAGTGTGCATGGGTGGTTTATGACTCAAGGGATGTCTCTTTTTCTAATATACAACATAAAATTAAAATAAAATTACAAATTAATCAATTAATGATTGATTTATTTCATGTAAACCCTAAAATAATTTCATGGAAGGCCAGAATACATGTAGTTTTTTTTTACAAAAATTGCGCTTCTGAAAATAAATGTTAATGCTCTTGAAAGTGATTAGGAATTGTAAATTTATTTATTAAAAAAATTGAAAATAATGGGATGAAAGGAAATAAAAAAATAATTTTATAAATAATTTTATTCTGATTATATGTTTTTAAAACATAGGGGAAGAATATATGTGTGTAAAAAATAAAAGATGTGGGATATGAACAAGGATAAAAGTAAATGAATAACTTTCCCATGGATTAATACACTAGAGGAAGATGATGGATAATTAAATATTAATAGAGGATATAAATATAAGATAAATATTAATACATTGGGGGAATAAAAAATTATCTTACAAGGGCTAAAACATTTAATTTTTTATGTGAATTAAAAAAACCAAGGGGATATTGAAAACAATTCCAACATACTAAGCATGGTTTACCAAACAATGGAAAATCCATATTATAATTATTCAAAAGTGAAAACCCCTTTTATAAAGATAAGGTTAATGGTTCATTTTTCCATGCTCCAACAATAATGTTTCTCATTATATGCTCTCCACCTCCCATGATCATGGACAACGGTTTTGTAAAACAGGCATTAAAAATGTGGTTTTTTTACAGGGTTTTCTTGTTTAATTTAAAATTAAATTCTTCTACTTTATTGAATTGAATTTGATAAAATCGATTCCATTTGTGTATCATAATTATTAATATTAGGTGATAATTTTAACTAATTTTTTTGTACATAATAGAATAATCATTAAAATGCATTTACCATTAATAAAGATAATATACTTTTATCATGGGATAAATAAATTGTGATATGGGTTAAAATGACAAAAAATATTGTCTAAATCCAATTGGATGTTATAATTTTACCATATATTTTATTATATTAAAAAATATTCTATTTTGGAGCATTTAGGCATGAGTTATATATTATTATATTTTAATCTTTTCAAAAATTCGAAGTGTGTCCTCTCCACCACCTATAAAAGGATACCCCCACTCTTGTCCTCTCCATATAAAAAGGGACTTTTTGATAGATCACATACTAAAAATAACATACCTAACATAAAAAATCCTAAATTCACGTATGTGATCATAAAACCAATCATAGAAGGCTCTAGGTATAAAACAAAAGAGGTTCTCAGAATGAAGATGTATAGTTCAAAAGCAATCATTTTCATAACATTTCATCAACTGAAACTTTCAAACAAATATAATCCTCGTTGAAGTAATTTCATCATTATCTTAAACATACATAGATTTTATTTTATTAATGGATCAAAAATATCTATATCATCTACCATCAAATGGTAAATGAAGAAATCAATCGTGTGTACAGTGGATTACCACCTAACGTACTAATGTAATTTTTTTATATCACTACATATCAATGTTGGTTATAATGACGTATTTGATACATTTAAATTATACTTATTATTTAATTTTCATTATATAAAGATAAAATTTCATCTATTTTTTGACCATTCAATCAATAGATAAATGAAAACATCATTAGTGCGTACATGTGGATCACAGCCACTATGAAGTGATATGTTTCATGTTTCATTAATTCATCTCATGGATAGTATATATATATCTATATATTGAAATAATTTCATATTATTTATATAATTATCTTTTTGGAATGATAAAATGTTAGTTACATTCTATCCCTCATTTACATTGAAAATGAAAATTTTACTCTTGTAAACAGATAACCCACCATCTCCATGATCGTAATTTAATTCATTTTCTTCATTACTATATTTAATGTATGGTTTAAAATAAAAATTCATGAATAATAATTATTATTATAGAATTATTATTATTCTAGATATGATTTATTAATTACTAAATTTATCATTTTCAACCTACCTACGTCATTTACAACATATGAGTCAAATTCATCAAAACACCCAATGTGGACTTAACCAATTATGTAATGAAATATTTTATTTAACTAAATTAAATAAATGATTTTGTGAAAAAAATTTAACACTAGAAATGGTTTTCATGAAATTATTTAATTTATTAGATTTTATTACCTATTAAATAAAATCAAATGTGAAATGTGAGACTCAAGGTAATTGAATATTTACTTTATTTACCTCATTTTAAATACATTACTGATACATATTTAAAATATTTTTGTTCCATTTCAATATTATTGAATTTATTTTATTTAACTATTATATATGAACATTAATGAATTTCAAATTATGTTATATATTTCATTTTTATTCTATTGGTTGGTTTTTAGATGCAATCTTTTAATCCATTTTATTTTTAACATTTTATCCATAAATGAAAGGGAATGTTCAGTATTAATGTATAAAAACTAAATGGCTTTTACAACAACCATAATATCAATTTGAGGTATATATTCTTATGCAAGATTTTTTTTATTTTCAATAACAAAAAACAATACATCTCATTATTCAATGATCTTTAAATAAGCGTTTTAAATGGAATGAATTTTTCAATATCTAGATATTATTTTCCAATGAGTGCATGCAAATGTGTTTTTATTATGATGATTGAAATTAAATATTTCATGTGTTATTATTATTTTATTGTTTATAGGGAATTGTTTTTATGATAGGTGATTCTAATATATTAAAAAATAATGGATTACCCTAATATTTTACCTGATTATCGGTGATATAGATTTATATATCCAAACCATTTGGTAAAAGGGTAGAGTTGATCATATATGTCTATCTCCTATAAAATAAATGCATTTTAATAGGATGGTTATTAATTTTATACTAGTAATTATAAGAGTGAGATAAAAATTATTTCCTAGGTAACCTCAATGACTTATTTAATATTTCTACAGGTCTTTAATACAAAAATTTCATTACGAATGGTAAGTAAAGTGGTTATGTTTAAAACTAATTTTTTAGTACAAGGAATGTTTTAAATGTATAACTTTGTTAAAAAAAATTTCTTGATTCCATCATGATTATAAAGTAACAATTTTACTATTTTTGGTGTATCAAGAAATTTGTAAAGGTAATAATTGGGCTGTAAAGTTTATTTCCTTTTTAAAAAACATTTTATTATGAGATCAATGTTTAATATAAAAAAAGTAATTTTATTGTAATGTTTTTTCATGAGATAGTGGGGTTTTTAATTTATTTTTATATACCCCTTAATAATTGTTTTTCACATAACACATTTCCAAATATTTTACATAGGTGTTTACGGATGATTATGGAAGACGATTAGGTTAAAAGAAAAATGTAAAAATATATTACTAAAATAAATCTTATTATATCTTCAAATTTTTATATTGTTAAAAATTCATATACATATTGGATGTTTCTAAATTAAGATGTAATATTTTTTATTTTAGGGGTAATGAACTTGATATTTATAGCTGCAAACCATATATTTCTTTGAAAATTCCTAATGATAATTGTATTCAATGATTTCATTTACCATTTGATTAATAATGGGTCAATATAGTTGGTATCATACTTTATGGTTTGGATAATTTTAAATATTGTTATAATGTATGTTAAACCCCTAAATAGATTATAATTTATGTTAATAATGATATATCAATTGATTATTTCTGTTTTTCTTCATATAACAATATTCTATTCAGAATGATTTTTTATTGTAGAAATAGGGAAAATAAAGTAAGATGGAACTAGGAGGACAATACCATTCAAAATTAGCAACATGGAATGGTTGGAAATGAAACAATTTTTTTTCCAATGATGTATTATTTAATGTAGGATATAAATTGTGGTTGGGTAAAGTCTATATAAAATCTAAATATACAATAGAGGAAATTTTTTATAGTGTATATTTTTATGATCCAACACCATCCAAAATTATAGGGATCCTGTAACTTAGTGGTAGCTCAAAGCTGGATTAAATATCTAGAAAATATATTTTATTTCTTGTGTAATTCATATAATAAAATGGAATCTCTTTCTAATTATCATTTGGATGGTTGATAAAATCAATAATGGTTAATGGTTATGAATAAATATGACGGATAATTTATTGACACTATGGAGTTATATACCTTTACAAATATTTTCCCTAAGAAGTATTTCATAAAGTTGTTAAAATTAACATGGTAAACCAATTAAGTGAATTAATGAAAAAGGAGATTTTTTACTAGCCAATATTTAATAAAACATCATTCAATTAACATGGTAGACACAAAATTTTATCATAGATTTTGATTTTAAAAATAATCAATTTTACTTTAGAATAATTCCAATATACCGAAGTGAATTAGAATATATTAAATTTAAATATTTTAAAAAAAATTCCACACTAATGAGAAGGTGGAATTATTGGTTTCCAATTAAATTTTTTTTATGAAAAATGATGAAAAATAGATCCCAATTGATGCAAAATGGGAAGAATAGATCATATAAATCAAAAGGTAAAAAATAACCCATTTTGTTAATAATAAAAATGGTAAATATAATTATGGGGAACATACTATGATACCCTTGAACTGATTCCAATGTGATATGTTTGGGAATATCAGTAATTATTATAAATAAATATATTTTAATATATGCAAGTGCAATTTTAATTAATAATAATTAAGGTGGTTTTAGATGTAATGATATGGAGTTTCACATTGATGCTTGTCTGACTAAGTGCGTAAATGTTGGGAAACATTACAACTATAAGAATTAGTGTGTTATGGAATCCTTTATAACTACTTTAATATATTTTGTGTTATTTAATGATGTTGTAACCAATAAATTACTATATTATTATAATTTTGATTATTTCTTGTTTTGTTCAAGGTATATATATTAATTCATTTATGATAACCTGGATTGTAAATAAAAAATTCACCATAAGAAATGATGTTTGGACATTTTGTATAATCAAATGGGGTAGTGTTAAAAAAATACAAATTTACAAAGATCATATGATTACTATTTATTGAAAAGCTTTCCATGCAATATTTGTTTCATTTACCATTGTATAATTTTATTATATTCTGTGCATGTATTTAATTTATATTTAAAATGCTAATATTGATTGAAAAGCCAAGAAATTTATTTTCGAAAATGAGATTCTAATTGCATATAAGAATCAATTCATACCATAGAAATAATATCAAGAATTTTGGAAACATATAAAATATCTAAATGGAAACAATATTTCAATTTGTTTAGAAAATAAGGAAATTGTTTCAATTAATTATATTTCAACTATAAATGAATATATGTATGTTTTTTGTGAAATGTTTCTTGGTATTATATATAGTCTGAATGTGGAGTTTATTATTCAATTAGTTCTTTATTCATAGGTGATTTCAAATTCCCTTGTTGATATAATAAATTAGAAATTATTGAAATGAGAAAGCTATTAGAAGTATTTATTAATAATGATTCATTAGTCCTAAAACATAATTATTGGGTTATATTATTTTATTTATTAATAAGAAAGATGGTTCCATGGAGATTTTAATTTGTTATAGATTATTGAGTAACAAAACTGTTATGAGAAATGATCCCTTGCATCAAACTGATAACTTATATAATTATTACAAATGAGGTTAATATTTTTTAACGGAATATATCATGTCCAAGAACAAAATGATGAAGGTGACATAGGATGAAATCCATATGAAAAAATTTCATACAAGGTAAAGGCATTAAGATTTTGTGATTATTCCCTTAGGTTTTATGAATTCACTAACTATATCCATAGGTCTTATGAATAAGGTTATCAATGAATATTTGGACAAAATTGAGGTTTTCTTTATTGATCGTATTTTGTTTTATTCTAATAATTATGAGGATAAATAAAAACATGTATGTATTTATGTAAAAACCTAAAATGAAATTATGTTATATGGAAAATTTAGTAAATAATTTTTTTAGTAAGAACATATTTTATTGGATGCATTATAAATAATGATGGAATAATTATTGATACTTCATAAACAAAAGTTGTTGATGAATGGAATATAACTACAAATTTTACAATGATACATTATTTTCTTGTATTATAAGGCTATTACATATAGATTTTGGTAATGTTTTCATAGTTATCCTTCCAACTAAAAAAGTTTCATTAAATGGATATAGGTTCATCTGGGTAATGGAATGTGTAGAATATTTCTAAGAATTGAAAATGTGAATAGTGGGTACTTTAGTTTTGTGCATTCCATCCATAAATAATGATATTATTATATACAGTGATGGTTCATTAAAAATACGGGGTAGTTTTTCAGTACAGAATGATCATGTAATTTATATTTAATTATATAAATTAAAAAATACTGACCTAATTTATATTACACATGACCATAAACAAGAATATGTTGGGGATTATTTAAAAAAATTGAGAGATTATTTATATGTAGTAAAGAGAGATATATATTCTGACATTAAAATCAGGAAGTATATATTCACTCCTAAATAGTTGAACATGAGATAGAGTAGATGAATGTAATGGTTTTTATATTAGGAATATACAATTCTTTACCATACAAAGAATGAAAACAATGTATGTTGTGATTTTATTCCGAAAGATAATGCATCATTAAATATGATACTTTTGGAACACGATCATTTATGATAATGTTTTTTTGAATTATTGGTTATTAATTATAAATTAATGGACACCATTTTATTTGTTCCAGGTCTTAATAAAATAATATTGATTTGAAATAATTATTGAAAATCATAAGGGGAATTATGTTATAATGTAAAAGGTAGAATCAATTTATAAAGATAAGCTTCCTTAAATTCATATTGGTTATTTTAGATTTATAAACATTCTTTGTGATATATTATTCTATATATAGATGAAATAAATATTGACTGGGGATTATAAAACTCCCTTTTCAATTCATCCTAATTTCACAAAAATAAATATAGTACTTTAGAAAAAATTATGGTTATAAGGAATGAAGAATGATATTATATATTTTCAAATAATATATTGGACTTGTAAATAAGATACATACAAATGACAATTACCAAATAGGATACTACAACATTTCTAGTGAAAGAATAGAAATGGGAGAATATATATATTAATTTCATTGTGGGATTACCAAGTTCATCTGAAAGTAATTATGAAATTTAGGGAATTATTGATTGATTAACTAAATATTATCATTTTTTCATATTTTATATAATTGGTATTTTGATAAAATCCCATAGATTAATGTAAAATATATAATTATAATACACGGTGATCCTCAATGAATTTCATATGATCCTGACCTTATATTAACCTTTAATTTCTAGAAATGGCTTAAAAATGAAAATGTTTACTAAACAAAATTTCAGTACATCATTTCATCCTTAATCTAATTGATAGATAGAGTGTATGATTTAGATTTTAGAGTATATCATTTGTATTTTTTCAATAATATATTAAGTGATTTTTGAATCAATAATAGTCTTTGGTTATGTTTTCTTAAATTAAATATTGTTAGAATAGTATACAGAATGAAAATTTTGATGTAATGTATAAAATGTGATGTCATATTACAACATGTTGAGATGATGTTAGGGAATATAAGTTCAAGGGTTTATAACTTAAGATGAAACGTTTGATATGTGAATATGATTTATTAACACATTATGATGACCTTGAGTGGGAAGAAAAGTTATTTAGATTATTAGAGGAATGATATTTAATCAGTGGTGGGATACCATGCTTTCCTTGAAGAATCATCATAAAAAAGTTTAATGCATTTTGAAAAAAAAAACCTATGATTGGGGGTAATTTGACCATATTAAGTTATATAGAATATTGGATTGGTTTCATATCTGTGGATATACCACTATGTTTATCATAGGTATCTGAAATATTTCATGTTTCATTGGTAATAAAATATACACTGAATGCATATCATGTTTTGAACCATGTAGTAGTTCAGTTGAAAAAAATCATTATAATAGTGTTGATTTAGAATAGATTCATGAATATAGATAGAATAAATTTTTTTAATAATGTATGTTAATGGGTTATGTTAACATGGAAAGACCCTATGATTGAGTATGTTATATCAGAATCTGAAAATTATATTAATGAAAAATATCTCCACTTGTCCAATTAATGATGAAAAATGATTGGATTTTTTTTTGAAATGGGTGTAATAATGTAGAAACAAATGTAAAGTAAATTAAAAATAATATTTATCTAATATTATGATTTATTAAATAGAATTTATTGTGGTATATTCCGGAGAACAATAATAGATAATTCATTATTCAAAAGGAATAATATTTATTTTTAACCCATATTGGTTTTCATATACTATTATAGTTTTCTTTAAATAATTTATTTTCAAATTATAAAATATCACATTTTAAAAATCAAACTCACTTTATAATTCATGAATTAATATTATCCTTCGATGATTTATTTAGTATTTTATGAAAAGTTTTATTTTTCAAGGAATAGTGAAAAATACTGTTTTTTAATTGTATTATAAGTTCAAGTAGGTATAAATTCACATTCCAATTTTTTATTAGTTTTAAAAATTAATTAATTAATAATAATAACAATAATCCAAAAAATCATTGAAATCCATGTTATTTTTTGAATTTATTATACAAACAGTTTTAAAATAAAAATGAATTTGGGGGGAAACTGTTTTACATCTCATTTTGTGGGTTTAATTTTAAATTATATTATATAGCTTCAATGAAAGTAATTTAATAAAATGGATTGATATTTCGAATGAGATTTAATATATTTTCAAATACATTCAACTCAATTTTGATCATAATAAATATTTAAAATATTTATTTTAATTCACATTTATGGATAAAACTCATTTACCTTGGGGTATGGTGGTGGATAAACTAAAGTGATAAGTGTAAAAATGAAATAAAAACTTGTATAAATTGTATTTTTTGAATTATTTAGACCCTAAACCATTGAATATTTATAAATGGTGCATATTGGAGCCATTTGGTATGATTTTTACTATAATGAATCAAAAATATCAAGCCATATACTTTTCTATAAAACCCATGATATAATCTATTCATAGAAAAAAAAATTGAATAGAAATGTGTCTCAATGCAAGAAAAAGAATAATTATTAAAATCATTATTCCTGCATATTATTCAATATCCTCAAAATTTAAATTTTAATTAAACGTTATCCTATCTGGTACCATGGTGGTGAGATCCTCCCTATGGGGGTAGGATGTTGATTTTTGAAACAGATAAAAAGATTTTATTTAAGGGTTAAAATTAATTTTTATGGTCTTACATGAACTTTTTGTTATCAAAAAACATATTTATATGGTTTATTAAGAATATCTAATAGTGTATATGACTTAAAACTCATTGATTTGATAGCTCACAAAGCCCAATTGGGCATACAAATAAAATGATATGGTTTTCATAAGTCGGGAAAATTTAAAAATTGAATATATGTTCTCACACAATCCCTTCACACATCCCCTTCATGCCAGTTTTCATAATGATCCTTCATTCATCTCCCTCATACAATTACATCTCCCTTTACACATATCTCTTTCAAGTATCATCTTTTTCTTGTTCCTTATACAAGGTTTTTTAGTTGACCTATAATTAGATACCCACCTCAAATTATTTATAGGAACGATGGACTCCCCAGTAAAAAAGAAATGTGAAAACTCTACTCACCCTATTTGTTAATGCTTTTAGTATGGAACTTTTTTTAGGGGGGGAGTTCTAGTCAAAAGACTAGAACTTAGATATTTATTCAAAAATAAAGAGAAACAAACAAGTTACATCAAACGGAAAGAGGGAAATTTTCTAGAGTCATTAACAAAAAAAGTGTCAACTCAGGAGGGAGATCATTCTTCCAAGTGATCTCATGTGAGACCCCCATGTTGACAAGCCAATCAGCGATCATATTAGCCTCACGGTAGATATGAGTGGGAATAAAGTTGAGGCCCTTGAGAATGGCGAGGAAATCCATCCATTGGGGGTGAGAGACCATGCAAGATGAGCATCACCCTTCCAGATGGTTTGCACAATAGAAGTGGAGTCGCTTCGATCCAGATATTATTCCAGTTGAAAGACATTTCATACAAAATTTCATGAATGGTAGCAAGCATTTCTTCCTTAATAGTGTGAACCACTTGAGAAAGCCCCCTGCATGGTCTGTCTATACATGGGTGGACCACATATAAGAAACCCAAACATGGTCAACCCATACATGGTCAAACCATACTAGGGAAACCCAATCTTGGGGACACACACATGGCTAAAACAAATTTGGAAACCCATATATGGGCAACCCATACTTTGGAAACCAATACTTGGGTGACCATAGATGGGAATGCCAAAATGGGTGACCCGGATATTAGAGACCAATACATGTGAGACTCATACATGGATAATCCATACATGGGAAACCATAGTTGGTTGACACACACTTGGGGGACCATACTTGTGTGAGCTATACTTTTCACATCCACTGATTGTCAAACCACAGGTTGGAGCCCACCAAATGAGTGATCCCCATATGGTTGAACCATATACGGGAGACCCATACATGGGATATCCATTCTTCTGAGACTCATACATGGGTAATCCATACTAAGGAAACCCATACTTAATAGACCAACACATTAGAGTCCCATACATGGGTGACCCGCACTGAGGAGACCATCTGTCCATGTCAATATACATAGGAGACCATTCACCCAAGGCCCCCAATAATTGGTCTAAAAATCCTAATTCTACCATTCAATGTGAATATGCACATTTACTATCCCACACTATGGTTAAAAATCCATATTATACCACTCAATTTGGATAATAATCATGTCACACATGCCTCATACGTGTACATCGAGTCATGCCATATACACATAGAGTTGAGATATTACTCTAAGAGAGGGAATTATTCAAGGTGTAAACCCAAACCAAATAATCAATTACCATGATTTGAGATAATCCTCATAGTTCCAAATACACAGACATCTTCTTATTAAAAAGACCCAAAATAATAATAAATTATCCAATAGTTGAGATACACATCACAGTTATAGATAAATTGGAATCCTTTTATGTGTAATCGCTAACAAGATCCTCAATTATCCACAAGTAGAAATAATAATCATTGTTATAAATACCTAGGTATTTTCATTGGTGTTAGACACAACCAAATATTACATTACCCATGATTTTAGATACCCCTCATGGTTTAAAAAACTAGGGCATCCGTATAGGTTTAATCGCTAATAAATCATTAAATTATCCATGATTCAAGATACTAATAATGGTCTCAAATATTCCTAGAGTTAAGATACTACTATGCATTTGAGAATCCCCTAGGTGTAATACAAAACTATATAATTATTTTACATGAGTCTAAATAATCCTCAGGGTTTCAAAAAAATAGTCATCCTCCTAGGAATAATCCTCAACCAAGTCTTCAATTACCATGATTTTAGTTACTCCGAATTTTTCAAAAAATAAAGGTATTCTCATAGATGTTAGATCCAAACAAATAATAAATTACCATGTTCGAGATAGTTTTAATGGGTTTTGAAATTTTTTTAATGCTAGTTGTAAGTCCCATCAAAATAAAAAATTACAAGTGGTCGAGATAGACATCATGATTCAAAAGACATGGGAATACTCCGTAGCACAATACCATACAAAATCACTAATTATCATGAGTCATGATACTTTTCAAAGCTCTAGAATCATAAAAATATTCCTTGGAGTATGTCACATAAAATATTCAAGTACCATGATATGAGATAGTCTTAATCATTCTAGAAACACGTTCACACGCATATTTGTATTCTCCAATAAAATCAGCAATTACAATCAGTTATGATACATTTCATGGTTCCAAAAACACGTTATTACTATTCGGTTTTATCCCTAAACAAATATTTAATTTCCCACTGTATAGATACTAATCATTCTTCTAGAAACATGGTCAACATTCTTATTTAAATCCCCATCAAAATATTCAATTAATATATTGCTGATACCCCATTTCGGTTTTCCCATATTTACCATGAGTTGAGATTATCTAATTGGTTCCTGAAAAATGTGAATTTCCCAACACGAAATCCTACATTCAAGCATCAATTTTTTTTAATTTCATATACACCTCATGGATTCCTAAAATACAATTGTGATGATTTACTCATCATGGTTTTATAAAACATAATCTAACATAACATACATAATTTTTCTGTATCGTAGAAATGATCATTTATAATGATTACATTTATATATAATTCTTTCACCCCTTATGATGTGGATAATCATATGATTTTTTTGGTTCTAAAAAAAATATTGAATCATGCGTTCTAGAGAAATATGATGATCATTACATAAAAAAACTGAACATTTCTCCATTTTGGTCATCCTTTTAATGTGTAATCCCCTACTATTTAATTTAACTATTATGGATCTAAATCTTGATCATAGTTGGATATGTACAATACCTCTTTGAGGTATGAATTCAGTATCATGTATCCATTAAAATTTTGATCCATCTATGTTGGTTTTGATTATTACGTTCATAGAAAACATATGATGTCTCTTTGAGGATCAATATAATCACTAAAACACTAACCACCACCTTAGATGACATGAAAAGTTCAAGATCCTTTCTAGTTTTCTTTTATCTAAACTATTAAGAACTAATATGATTAACATGTTTAATTTATTATATATATAGTTGTTGACATACATGGGTAACTAGTCAACTAAGGATATTTTGAAATGATTAAAAAAATTTATTAAATCTATAATAAAGTACCAATGTAGGTAATGATCTCCCTCAAAAGGGTGTGGTGAGATCGACCTCCCATCCTCTTGACTAATGTGAGTCGCAATGATTCCTCGGAAATGTTCATTATTGTCACCTACATTTTGAAATCAGGTACATATCATAGATAAAGGAATATATGGGTGTTTATTTTTCAAAAAATAAACCATATTTTACACCTCCATAAATGGGTACAAAACAATGTCATTAATATATTTTAATCTATTCTAAAATATTATGTGTGCCCTCTACCCTACTTATAAAAGGTACCCCTCTTATCTCCCCTCTATACATCGTGATCAATTACTCATACAATCCATATATAAATATATACTAAAAATACTTCCCCATTTCCTAGATTCCTTGGTTTGACCAGAAAACCATCCTATGATGTTATTAGGAGTAAATATAAAGTTTTTGTCTGAAGAATATGTATTGTTCTTAACTAAGCATCATATTATTTCTTCATCTACAACCTTAAAATATTCTTTTAATAATGGAAAATAATATATTACAAATATTCCATATAGATAAATATTATTATGTTAATTACATAAACTAAATCCATATTCCATTTCATCAAATTTTATGTGATACCAATGTCAAATTGTGAATGGTGAACTACCGCCTCACGATCAAATTTTATTCATTATCCTTCACCCCCAATTATGATTTATAATAATTCTAGAATTAATGTATAGATATGATATTCATGATCTAATTATAATTAGTTAAACATAATCAATCATGTATTTTTTTTCTTCACATATTTTTAAAACTGATAACATTGTTTAGGAATGCATGCAGATTTCTACATTCTTGAAGGGATGTGATTCATTTTTCATATCATCATCATATCGATGGTATATAGATGTTCATTTAAATATTAAATATGATATTTATTTTATAATAATATATATTAAAATATAAAATTATAATTATTTTCATTCCATCATGCTCTCTGAAAAATAAAAATGTTACTAAATTGTACGTCTAACCTATCATTTCCAGAATTGTAAAAAAAATGATTTTCATATCCATATTTCACAGATTATTTGAAATGTTTAAATAATTTTAGAAAATGAAAAATATTTCATGATAATTATTTTGGATATCATATAATAATTACAAATCCATGAATAATAAATATTTCGAATCCAGTTTGGACCCATGAGTAAAATATCATCAAAACGCCTAATGTGGACTTATCTAATTAGTGAATTAGATGTTATTGAAATAAATGTAACAAATGGTTTAATTATAAGGTATTACACCTGGAAAATGATTTAAATAAATAAAATAAATTTTAAAAGTTTATTCTTTAGGATATAAAGAACGTATGTGACAATTTAGACTCAAGGTAATGTAAATTTTACCTCAAAAATAGTGTTCTAAATAATTTAAAGAATTATTTTCCATGTCCATTTCTAAAAATACCATTTGAATTAAATTATTTTATATTTGAAAATAATTTAATTATAAATTAAATTTTATGTATCCTTTGTCTTTCATAATGATTTTTAAATAAGTAATTTTTATTTATTTTATATAGAATATTTTGAAACAATAAATAAAGAATGTTATATGTAAATGTATGTGGTGTCATTGGTTTTGGTGATATATATATAATATGTATTTGATGTCTAAATTAATTTAAAATAATTCATTATTTTCTCCAATGAAAAATCTTCCCTATATTTGATTTGGGTGTTTTCAAAAAGGGTTTTAAACGGAAATGACATTTCAATATTGAGGAATGTTTTTCTTATGGGTGAAAGTAATATATTCATAAGAATGATAATTTAAATGAATAAATTAATTTTATATGATATTTTTTATATTTATAGGGAAATATTTATGATTACAGCTGATAATGATATATCTGATGTGGTTAGGCAGGACATATGCAGGTCTCTAATACATTGTTTATATGGTAAATGTTATTCAATTATATGTTTTTCCTAATATACTATTGGAATTTATAGGGAATGTAATTATATTTATATAAATAATTTTATGAGTGATATGAAAATGATGTACCTTGTTACATCTATGTTTTATCATTGAACTGTATATGGTTTTAAGATAATCTTATGACATTAATGAGAAATTAATAAGATTATGTTTGAAGGGAAAATTATGGTACTTCGTAAGGATAAATGTATAATTTTTTTGAACAGTAATTCATGAATTTCTCATAGATATAAATAATCAATAACAATTATTATTTTTATCATTTAGGATTTCATATGAAATGTTTTATGAAAATAATTATATAGTAATGTTGAATTCATCGGTAATAAAATGTTTATTTCCTGATCAACATTTATTATGAAACATGGTAAATTTTTACTGTATGTATTCAATGATTAATGGGGGTTTCATTATTTAATTTTATATTCCCCTTAATAATATTTCTATGATCATCCCAATATTAAATTTTGATAAATATGTGTTTCGGGAAGACTTTGGACAAGATGCGGGTATGATGAACACTTTTTTGATATTTCAAGAAAAGAAATGTTTTTATATTTTAGGAAGTTTTGAATTTTACGAATCATACGTACCAAGTGGAAGCGTCCAAAATTTTTATGTGATGTTTTATAATATCATGATGATGACCAAATTATATAAAAATATAAACATAAATGAAATTTCGTAATTAAAAAAGATTAATTATTTCCTAAATATTAAATTTATGGTTTGTTTATGGTTGTGTGCTTATATTAGGACTTCTATGAATAATAACATCTGAAATAGAATATATTATTCTTTCAAAAAACAATTACATAATAGGAAACTTATTAAGAAAACATAACACTCAGAAACACACAATGTTGACCCCTAATAAAAATTCATCCCAAAAAATGATGGAATTATTTACGTGTTTTATAAAATAATTTTTTATCACCCAATGAGTTAGATTATTAATTTCACAAGATCTATGTTCCTAGGACTCTTGTTAAAAAAATGTAATATGGAAATCATTACAATAATTTTACCTGTTTGAAAATTGGTATTCAAAAACAGATTTTTTTAAATACATTACCATCATCCCCTTTGACAAACACCACACCACAATGAATGGATGTGATCATTTTATGGACCCAAAACCACTAATACTTAAAATTACCTATGATAATCCTCAACCGAATGATTAAAAGATTTAAATTATTAATGCAATGATATTTCACCTAATAAATTAATATATCATTCAATGAAATTATATTCTTTATATAAGGGGTGTCATTGATATATTCCTCTATGTTTATTTCATTTAGCTTAGAAATAGTAAACTACATTTACCCATCAATAGTTTTGATATTAAATTACCCACAGATAATTTATTATGATAAATTTTATTAATATATATGAAATGAGTTTCCATAAATTAATTATAATGAATATATTACTATATGAGTTTTATAATATTTCCTATGCTACTATAGATCAACATCAATATTATTTTATAAATCTATTCTTATGACACCCTCCATCTTCAAAAAAATTTCTATCTTGATTGGAATATTACACCTTACCACTTCATTATTGGTGGAATGTTGTTCCTATAATATATTTCAATAAAAAAATTTATGTTATTTAAAAACATATTATTATACAAATGGATAACTCTATCATTAATTAGAAATATGGGAATTAAAAACCACTTGGAGATGTTATTTTTAAGAAATTAAATGATGAATTATGTAATATAGTATGAATTAGATGCTCTTCCACCTATATTGTGAAATATTTCATGAAAAAAATAATGTTTCTATTTAAGGAATAATGATTGAATTTCTCAAGTAAATCTATCCCCCCTAAATCAAATATATCTACATAAAAAATCAGATGTTTTGTAATTATTCTCAATTATAAATTTTTTTAATATAAATTAGCTTCAATCATATCATTATATGATGTTCAATGAATATTTATGCATATTGGTATTGAGGTACCAATATTTTATAATCATTTCAATAGTTCACATAAATATATGATGTCCTTACTTGGGCAAGAATAAAAAGACTCCAAAATACCATTTAAATCCAACAATTGTAAACAATTGTTGATAGTTATATGTCCACTTGATTTAAACAAAAATGGATATTCTAAAAAAATCATCCCTTTAGTGAAAAATTGGTTCTTTTATTGGTATGATATATTAGGGTGTGGCACTCCTTTGAATTGATAATTGGAAATATCATCAAACCACAATAGATATGTCATCATCACTAAAAATATATTTTTATCTTCAAAACAATCAAAAATATTTCTATCAATGTCCTCACAAATTGAGGAAATTACATATGATAAAAGTGATCAAATATTGGTTTTCCCTCACTTTAATATCATCAATTTTTTAATCAAAATATTTGATTAGGAACAATAAATAAATATATCATGTCTTTGTATCATTCTTATTAAATTGGTATTTAAGGGAGATATAAATAATATAGATAACTAACATAGAAGACAATAAATATTAACAAAATATATCAATTAATATGAACACTAAAAACATATATTTCTTTGTAGTGGTGTATATAATTCGAGAATCATTGAAGGAATAAATTTCATGTCATGTAAATAGAATGTAAAAATAATACCCTTCTTGAAGCACTACCACTTGATATAATCATGGGAATCTCAGATAATATCAAATTTCTTATTCTCATGTAATGTAATCATGTTCAGGGCCTCAATTAACCTTTCCATGAAAAATTGAAATTTCATGATGAATTCCCCATAAAAGTCAACGGTAACATCTTTACCAAAATTGGATGTTAATGGTTGATAATATTTTGAAAAACCCCTCACATTCAATTGATAGAGGCCTAAATTCCAAATGAAATATTGAATCAACCGGACTGATTTTATAGTGTAAAAATTTGGGATCAATTAAATATTTATTGGACCATAATTATTTAATTTTTTATAACTCTATTTGAAAATAAGATTCCATGATAACTATAATTTGTAACTATACCCAATTCTATACTAAATCATTTTATTCATATCTCTCCAAGACTCGCTTCAGGATCGCTAAAAAACATCAATTGACATTAAATTAATAGTGAAATCATCCATAATTACTTTTAATGTGTTACAGTACATAATTAAAGAAATTAATCAAAAAAAATTTGATGATTTAAATTAAAAACTCAATTTTTTTATGTATTTATTTTGATATAAACTTTTATCATTCGAAAATATTCTTTAGAGGCAACCACGAGTCTAAATTAACATATGATATAAAATAAATTATTTTATTATCTATTGTATTGATGATTGAATAACAGAACAATATAATTATGAAATATAAATTTAACTGTTTATTATCATAAAAATATTTTGTTAATTAATAAATTTAAAAGAATTATTAATTTATTAGAAACCATTTTTTTAGAAAATGTTTTTCTACATGTTATGTATACTCATTATAAAAAGTATATTGATCAAAATTAAAAATATTTCAAAAATACTCAATTGAAAATTTATATTAATAAATGAATAATATTCTATAACATAGTAATTTAATGGTAATCAATAAATATTATATCATTTAATAGTAAAAAGATTATTTTTTTAATAAAAATTATTGTACGTGAAGAAATAAGTTTTCATAATAGTAAATTAAATTAATATTAATTTATTAATAATATTAATGATAATTTTGGATTATATATTATAGAAATTATTTTCAAATTGATATGATATATTTTACTTGGAGTGGAATGAATAATAATTTATTTATGTGCTTATATTTACATTTTTCTAGAAAGGGTTTTCAATGTGTTTAGTCAGATTATTTTGACATTATTTCTTACCAATTATATAATTTTAATTCAATAAAATTAATTAAATATTTGAAAAAATAATTTTATAATTTGGTTATGAGCCTAAATTTATTTTTGGACACAATGAATATTAAAATTTGTAAAATTTTGTATGATTTTTAATGATAAAACATGTTTACCTGGGGGTTAACCTAATAAACAGGGGTATATAATTGTAAAATCATAATGGTTGAATATATATAAAAATATATTATCTGAAATTTAATGTAATGGAATTTTATTTGAATTTTACTACAGGAAAACATTATTTTGATTTGAATAATTTTACGTAATTACATGGGTGCCATCACCCACCCATATAAAGGGGAACCTCCACTCCAACCTTATTCATGAAATTTAATCCATATTTCATAGAAAATTACTACCTAAAAACATTCTTATAATCCATTAATAAATATTATTTTATTTTTATTATCTTAACACTAAGGATTGAATGATTAATTTTCAAGGCAATGGATGTATCTCAATGAAATTGAATAAGTATTATTTTATCTCATTCAATTTAATTTCATTCTCCAACTTCTATAAACCTTTTTTATCCATAATAAAAGGATTAATACATATTAAAAATAATATGATATTATTTTTATGATGTAATGACCTTTTCCACATCCTTTCCCTCAAATAGGAAATGACTAATTCCCTCCAGTGTGCATGAGTTGAACTACCTACACAGAGAAATTTGAATCACATTAAAAAACCAGCACACATTGATGGATAAAATAGTAAATATAATATATATAACATTATTATGATATAAATCATTTTATATAATGATGAAATATTATTTATATTTATTTACTTCTTTTCATTTGAAAATTAAAACATAATTAACATGTACGTATGAACTATTGTCTCCTTGAATGGTGTAATTCATTTCCCATTCTCTTCCATTATCAGATTGTAATAAATTTGAATACAATTAATATATAAGATAATTATATTATTATTAACAATATTAAGATTATGCCACTATGAATAATGTTCATTGACCAGAACAATCAAACTGAAACATTTATGAAAAAATAGTTATCTCCAAGAAAAATGATTTTAACGAATAATTGTTAATAAATATGTAATATGGTGTTATTTATATATAATGAATGATATTATAAATATGAATAAAGTTCCCCTGTTGAATTATAATAAAAATCTAATAATTATATTTTATTTTAGCTTACGAATAATGTTGACCTTTAGGTAATGGTATTATGTTTCTATCTCACTCTTTACAATAATTTTTTTGGTCCAATTTTATGATGATGAAATTATATAATATACCACTAAAGTATATTATATATTATATAATAATACATTTATTTCTTGAATTATTAGGGTTTTAATTTTTTTTAATCCCAATAAACTCAAATGTATGAAATTTTTTTTAATGAAAACCAAATTTCTTTTCTATCCGATAGAAAATCCCTTCTTCCATATACTTATTTTCATTAATGTTTTTAAAAACATTTGTTTTCATATTACCTAATAAAATTTGAATGTCATTTTTTCCATTTTTTAAATTTATATAAAAATATATAAAATCAATCATCATATTTTTTTTGAAAATTGTTATTTTTTCAAAAGCTGCGAACATAATCTTTATTTTAACATACTCCAGATGAAAATATTTCATTTTCATCATGAATAATTATTTAATTTCATATTTATTAACATCATTCCATGGTAAATCTCAATGAAAATATTACCATAAATATTTTTGAATTTTTTATATATTAAATAGTGGATTTAAAATTAAAAAGAATATTTTTTTAAAACAAATATTCTAGTGATCATTTCATGAAATTATTCATTTGTACGAATATAATTTGATGTTAATTATTCTCCAAATATGAGAATATACTATGATTGTATCAGTTTTATTTCACCGATGGTTTATGATTTTGTTGATGAAACCCAATTTTCATAATTGAATAGTTATGATTAAATGATAAATGTTTTCATTATATTGTGGAATATAAATGAATCAATTATGATAATGAGGATGGAGCTTATGTAACAAACCTCCCATGAATTTGAGAAATATTAATTCATTATGATACCAAATAGTATAAATGAAGATATATGTAACCACTAAAAAGTTTATATATATAATTTTCATTCTTATAATAATATGATATATTATAAAACACAAAATGAAAATAATGAAAATAATAAAAATAATTTTTTCATAAATTAACAAAAAAATTATTAGTATTTATCGAAATTAAAAATCCTTTAACAATAGAATAATAACATCATCATTAGAATATTAAACTGACCATTTAGAATAAAAAAACATGCAATAAAATAGTAACATAACATATGAATATATAAACAGAATTTCAGTACATATAATTAAAAATATAATATATCTATTAGTAAATAAATGTTTTAAAAGTGATTACACAGGTATTGGAATTTTTGAGGAGTGTAAATTATTATTAACAATCTTATAGTTAATATAATGATATAAAATTAAATTTATTATCCTAAAATATATTCATAAAATAATATTTTTTTCTAATGATTATAAGATAATTGTTTGAGACATTAATTTATTTTTCAATGTTTCATTAAATCAAATATTATTTTTAAATCAAAATTTGTTTGTATTAATTATGATATTATTTAAAAAGTAAATTTCCCATACATAAAAATGTTTCTTTATAAAATAGACTCCATTTTTTAAATATAATGTCAAAATAATTTAGGGTAATTTTTATGGATTTTTCTAAATTAGATGAGTTTTGGTGAATAGTGAAATATGGTAATTTAAATTATTTTACATTATAGTAAACCGAATAATTTTTAATTAATTTATGAGAATGGATAATGTAACTAGAAATTATATCAAACAAATTTTATTTATTTACTATTATTTGTAACATCAATAGACACTATTTATAGTGTTGGGAAAAAATAATAAACAAATTAATAAAATAACCAAAAAAGATCTCACCTCCCACTATATATACCATCCCTAAAAACCACTTCTCCTCACATCGTATATTTTATATACCATGATTATATTATACCAAATTAATCTCCCAAATCTCTTCCCCTCATTATGGAGTTTTTGGTATCATTAAATGGCCATTTCCATGTGCCTTAATGAGGTTCTCAAGGAGACCACAGTCAAAAGGAAAAACTTCCCTCTTTCTCTTTTAGATTCCATTTTTTTGTTATCTTTCCCTCAAATATCATATAAAAATTAACATGATATATCTTATAAAATTTATATAATTTGATGTTATTTTATTTATTGGATATCTATCATTAATCCTCATTTCATCCTCTTTTGTTCAAAAAGGGATTATAGCATCCATGTGGTGTCAATTCACTACCTTGGTGGATGGATATTTTTTCTTTTCCATTATCACGTTAAGGTCTTGTGGTAAACCATTATTTTTTGTTAGAAATACTATAATATGTTTATTGTAATATATTGAATTTCCTGTAATATGTATGCAAACATATTATTAAATAAAATGATACTAATTCGTGATGGTTACAACAAACTCTAAAACAAACTGTTTAATTTTCATATATTATTTATCAAGAAAATAATACTCATGTAAAAATATAAAAATATTTATAGAGGCATTTAAATTTTTTGTCATAAATTTATACCATGTAATACAATTTCTGAAGCTTTATTTCAATTTGAAAAGAACATTCATAACTACACAAAAGTGATCCGACCAAGAAACTATAAAACAAACACGCAGAAAATAATGAAATTAAACATTATACCTCAATTAATTACACATAAATTGACCTAAAAATTTATAATAAATTACATATTTTTATAAGAGGTGATGGATTAATGTATTAATTAATCTATTTAATTAGAGTATCCAATACATTAAGTACAAGTGTTGAGTTGTTTCACACAAAAGGTAAGGGATTCATTCAAAACTTAAAATTTTATCATTAGGATACACTTTCTCTATCCTTATCCCTATGTAACTATTAATTCGTATTAATTATGCAAAAATAATGAGGTTTTAATGATCCAATTATATATTCCTTTTTAATTATTATTATTTTGATGGGTATATACATGTTGTACAAGGTTCCTATCCCAATTCCTTTGGATATGAAATCTTAATTAAAAGAATATTCCCAATTTGTTTCCTATTTACACATTCCAAAAATAATATATTTTAATCCACCCTTATTTTTATAAAATCAATCATTTTATTTTAAAAAATGATCTTCGTACATTTATTTTTCATACAAATATATCATTCATTTTTCAATTTAAAGACTCTATTATTTTCTCTGAAACGGAAATAATGTGGCTCATTTCAAATGTTTCTTATACACGTAATTTTTTACTTGTTTTAACATCAATTAGACATCATTCGTCATTTTTTATTACTAATTCACTTAATTAATTGACAATTATTCTTTTAAAACACCATTATGATATGCCCTTGGGTTATGCCTTATGACATGTATATAAAACCCATTTATTTCTATGGGTAACACTTATTTTTATTACTATATTATTATTCTTGATGTGGAACACATATAAATGAAAATGTAATGATGGGTGTACCCATATAATGATCCAATTCAATGGGTAATGATTAGTCTATTGAGATGTCATGTTTGGGTAGGGAGTAAACCAGAACATATTATTGGACTTTGTCCACCATGTGATATATTCATGGATGTTATCTTTTAATCATGTTTTTTTCCTGTTATATTTTGCTTCACGGTTATATTTGTATATGATTACATGATCCCATGTTCTATATGTTATGGTTAAATATGTTTATTCAGGTTTCAAGCTGTTTAATGTCTCCATAATATGCTTTCTAACCCATGTGATATGCTTTATTTCTATGATTTGTCACTTAATGATATTTTTAGCTCATCCCCATTGAATTTGTATTCCCAAAATTATTATACAAATATGTAATAGATAAAATGAATTTAGGATACCCCTATAGATGCTTAATATAAATATGTTTTATTCAATTTCCATGTTTTTTATTTTATGTACATAATCTTAAAAATATACAAGATCTTATGATACATGGTTCTTATGTGATGATTAGATGTGATTAAAATTGTTTAATAACATGTGTAAATGCATAGAGATGATTATTTGGTATTAGATCAATGGAGGGGATCTAATCCTTTAGAATACTCAACTGTGAGTGTTGGTCGAAGAATGGATCTCCACCCAAGGGCTTCATGTGGAAAGGTATGCCACTAGGGATGGTGGTTTGTCCCTCCTATACGGCATCGGAACCCATAGAATAATTTGATACGTATCAATTGAATTCAAATTTAAATAATTAAAATCATCTACAGTTCGTATCAGAGAATTATATAGTGATTAATAAAGATTAGGATAAGAGCACATTAATCATAACCCTAGGAATAATTTTATCCCCATTAATAACATATATTGAAACGTAGAAAATTACATGTTAGGATATTCTTTTCATTTATAAGTTTATAATTCTATGTTAAAATGATTCATTTATATATGATTATAAACTAATTATTCATACCCCCAAATTTTATTGTTTTTTAATGGATTGAAATAGTATATGTACCATCATTAGTATGTAATATGAAATTTCGATGGTAAAATTTCAAAAGGGGGGAATATTATATCAACCCAAAATTTTATCAATATAATATCTCATCTAATAAGTATTTTTGATTGATTAAAAGACAAGAATCATGAATAGAACCTCATAAATACAATATTTTTCTAAATTAAGATGGAAATAAGTGGTATCTATAGAAATTATAGAACCCATACCAATGGAATTGTAATTGAACTATTAGAATAGTAATTAGACCATTAAGAATAGTAAACCAGCCAAGAGAATAGTAACCCGACCATGGAAAGTATAAATAAAATATAGTTATCTTATGAACAAAAATATAATATATTTATATGTAAATAAGTTTTTTTAAATGTTAAATTATGTATTGGCATTTTTATTGTGAAAAGTAAATGTTTATTTGAAATTTTATAATAAATGTTAAGAATTAAGAGAAAATATATTTATATGAAATAATTTCATAAATTTATATTTATTTATTATATGATTATAATATATTAATATGGTACCTTAAATAAGTTTTCAAAATTTTATACATTTTTTCATAACTTTAAAGTCATTTTCTTCCGAATAAATGATGATTTTAAGAAAAAACTAAATTTCTCATAGTTTTTTCTTATTATGGTTTATATGTTTTTAATCTATATGTTGAAAAAATATTAGGGATAATATTATCAAAATTTATTTAGTAGTTTAGTTTTTTTTAATAGTGAAAAATTATAGATTATGGTGTTTACCATTATAGTATATAAAAGATTTTTTTATTTCGGGATGAGTAATAGATGTTATAAGTGTTGATTATCTTTATGTAAGATTATATATTTAATGTTATTAGTCCCAATAATCTGAACTATCAATATTTTTGAGCCAAAATAATAAACAGAAGAATAATATAATCAAAAAACACCTCTCACATATTACAATAATTACAAACCCCCACCACCTCTACATCTTGCAGAGATGTCTCTATAGAGGTAAACCCATACCTATTTATCATTTAATTTCTTATATATATATTATAATTACATCAAATACAATATCAAAAGTAACTTGATAACTACTTTATCAAATATATACAATAATTTTGTTATGTTAATGGTATATCTATCAGCAATGTTTCTCTCCTCTACCCCTTTTTTTCTAAAAATGAATGTATCATCAGCGAGGTGTGGATTCACAATCTTCATAGACTGTGAGTTTTCATTTTTCATTACTATATTCAAGGATGGTCACAAATCCAATTTATGGTTAAAAAGGATTATAAAATGTGTATTAATACATAATTTTTATTATGAAACTCTTATATAATCATATTATTATATAAAATGAAACTAATTCATGATGGTCGTAAAATATCAAATATTAACTATTATTTTTTTCACCAAAATTTTAAATATAAAATTATCATCATACCAAAAGGAAATTGATATATGTGACCACATAAATTTATAGAAAACAATTAATACTATATCATTATAGTTATATACATTTTCATTTATTTTATAAAAAAATTCAGAAATATACAAATGATAACGTACAATGAAACCATGAAACAAACACACCCAAAATGGAAGAATTAAACATTTCAATTCCAAAAAATAGAATTAAATGACCCTAATGAAATTATAATAAATTAAATTCATTTACAATATGTATTTAAATAATTTATAATGGATTTATTTTGAATATCTAAGACATTATGTACAAGAAAATATCTCTTTCGGACATAACGTCAGGGATTCTGCCTAAGCATCAAATTTCTCATCTGCTTATACATTCTCTCTACTTACCCCAATGGTATTTTTAATTAATCTTATTTACTCCTCAAAAACATATATTGGTATGTTCCAAAAATATTCTTCCATATTTGTAGTCATGTTCCATGTGTTCTATGTCATCGTGAAATGCCTTTTAACCTAGGTGAGCAGCCTTATTTCATTGTTTTAACTTACTGGGATTTTTAAATCACCCCTATTGTCTATGTATAAACAAATTTATCCTACTATCATGTCACAACCCACCCTCGGGGTCCGTGCCGTGACTACCCCAAGCTCGCCTTCCATAGGCCAGGGGCTGGCGTCTAGTACCAAGGCGTAAATCCCGGTAAAAAGGGAAGGCATTGCCTTTGTAAAGTAAACAAACACCACAGAGTAAGAAAGCAGAAAGTAAACACTAAGTAAAATCAGAGTACAACTGAAAGTGCAGAAAAGTAAATGGGCCAGTATACAAACCCAAACTGAAAGTAAAGTACAACTCGAAAGGGAAAAACAGCAACTAAAAAGTAAAAGCCGCTACACCGAGCTGTCCACTGGAAATCCCCCCTGAAGGGTGGGTACAGATAGCTCCACTGCTCCACGGGTCCCGTCGTCCGCTCCGAGCAAGTCTCGCCCAGTGGTCCACCTCCAGGAACCATCCTACTCTGCAAGCCTCAGCTATGATCAATGCTGTCCGTCGTCCGCAACCAACACAACGTAGTGCGGGCAAAGCCCATGCAGGGGTGAGTATAAGCTACTCAGCAGGGACCCCGAGACCCCTGAAGGTCTCTCAAATCCACAAAGGATAAACCACGAATAAAGGTACAATCATGAAGTAACAACCGACACTTCTTAGGTATATACCCATACATATACCTAAGTCATCAATTTCAAATACGCTCCAACCTCCGAGCCCAAGTACAACTCAGTCCACACAGGAAAGTAAACGTATTCCACACAGGAAAGCAAAACGTAATCCACACAGGATTGCACAACACAATCCACATAGGAAAGAAATAGGTTTCAACTCACACAGGTATACATCTTCAAAGGATGATAAAGATGATCTCTGATTCATCTAAGTCGTCAGACCCACGAAGGATCGATAGGTAACTAACCCCCGCAAAGGACCCACACAGGATCGGGCCCACGTAGGACCTATAGGCGCTGGTTCACACAGGACCGCTGAGCGCAAAGACCCACACAGGATCGGACCCACACAGGATCGGGCCCACACAGGACCTGTAGCACTGATCCACGTAGGATCTCTGAGTGCTGAAGTCGTCGTCGTCGAATCCACACAGGATCTCTATACTGTCGTCGTCGCAGTCACAGTAGCAGTGGTAGCAGTAGTAGTCACAGTAACAGTCGCAGCCAGCACTAGGGTTCCCCACACAGCAAGCTCGTTCGGAGGGTCCGCTCCACGAGCCGAGAGGCTGATACATCAACTGTCACAAAGTCCAGAGGTGATGTATCCAAAAGTTCCGTATCTTCAACAGGAACTCAACGCAACAGACGGCGCGTCGATCGGACGCCCGGTCTGAGAGTTATTGGCATTTTCGTCCCCGGGGCCCGGTTGATTTTTAAGGAAAAACCAACCCGACCGTACTCCACCTGCGTCCAAACCTCGGGCGTAGTATGCCAAAAGAACCGTCCCACTAAGAGGAACACAACAAAACTGACGGCACGTCAATCGGACGTCCGTAGCTCAAGATATGAGCGTTTCCCCTCCGAAGGCCCGGTTGGTTTCGTGAACGAACCAACCCGGCTGAACTCAAAGTGTTCCGAAACTTTGAGTGCGATATACCGAAACGACCGTCTCGATCCAAGGATCGCGTTGCCGCAGACGGTTCGTCAATCGGAGGTCCGTGGCTCATGTTATGCGCAGAAGACCGAAACCGATTCGAAATAGGGGGTCCGGGTCCGGGCCGACCCGGCCCGGCCGGCCGGCGGTGCGGCGGCCTGGCGCCGCACGAAGGCAGCGCGCGGGGGGGGGGGGGGGGGCAAGGCCCCCCGCTTCTTGTATTGGCGGCGCGGCAATCAGCCGCGCCCCCTTTTGTTTTCAAACGCCCCCCCCCCCCTCGTGGGGGGCCTGCTTGTTCGGAAACCGGGGGGCCGCCTGCCCCCCCTCAAGGAAACCCCCCCCCCAAATAAATTGGGACGGGGCTTTTGAGCTGCGGGGTGAATTAAATTCCCCCGGATTTTTGTCCATCCGGCCGGCCAGCTGTGTCACGAACCAGTCCGGGTCAACCCTGAACCGGTCACCCGAGCCGGTCCGCGGCAAGTCCCGAACTACCCCTGGTAACTCGAGGATCGGTGCGAGCAAGAGTTCGCGACGCTCTTCCCATACTTACCCCTCGAGTTCCGACAGTCCTAATCTCCTTCTACCGGACAACCCAAATAACAAGAACCCCCTTTGATACCATTTTGTCACGAACCAACCCGGGTCGACCCTGAACCGGTCACCCGAGCCGATCCGCGGCAAGTCCCGAGGGGCGTTCCCGATCCCCCCGGGATGGCAACAAGTGCCGGGCATTAAGACTTGATCGTTGGGAACGATTTCAGCCCAAAACAAAAGTAAATAGAACAGAATAAACAAAGACTAACAGCGGAAAAGAAATAAAAACCACACAACCACGTACCTCCATGTGACCTCTCAGGTCACCACCCAACTAGAGAGCAACCTCACTCCAACACTGAGCGACTCAAAACAGAAGACCTGCGACTGAAATGGTAAAAGATAGGCGTGAGCACAAAAGTACTCAGTAGGTGAACCCCACAACAAATCTCAATGCACCGCCAGTAAATAAAGAATCTACATAATCCAGGTTTGAACTATAATGTATAAAAGTAATTTTTCATAATGTTTTACTTGAAAATCAAACACGAGACATTTCCCTTATTCTTTTTCGAAAGTTAGTTCCTTTTCATTAGTTTTAAACTCATTCTGAAAAGCAAAGTGTTACATTTTCAAATCTAACCCAAAGCGAATAAAGCATTTTCATTTGAAAACCATTTTTCTCAAAGTCTAACAGTATAGGCTGTGAAATATGACTGAAGGAAAACAAGCAGGGAAAACAAGTGCAAGTAAAGGTAAACAGGTAAGGAAAACCAAGTGCAAGTACAAATAAACCAGAAGTTATTAGCAATAACCATGGGTGATCCTGAACATCCCTAGAAAACCCCTGGACATACTCGGGTTCAGACTACCTGCCGGCATGGTACTCTACAGTCAATAACAAACTGGCCGCCCTAATAGCCAACCAGTGGCACATCCCACCTGGCCTGTCCACAACTCCAGAGGGTACCAACCCGTCTAATCAGGGTTAGCAAGCAACCGTCACTCGATAATCTACAAGATGCCCAGGAACCCATGGTGGTTTTTGTAACACTGTGTAAGTGGGAGGCCCACGCACGCGTGACTCATCTCACCGCACTTTCCAACCCCTTACACGGACATCGCTACACGACAACCCTCGAAGGGAAGTCCCCCTGTAGAGATGCCCTCACAAGTACGTATATGTATATATCCATATGTATAATCACTTCACATTCAAAAAAGTTCCAACCGGGCCTTCACGTCATTTGATTATCAAAACAACTTTATAAAAATACCTGGAGTTGTCAAGCGAGCACTTGGTTTTTCAAAAACAAACGGTTTTACACGAATATTTCACCGTGCCATTTTAAATAACTCAAAACACTGTTTTTGTATTAAGGGCCAAACAGTCATATCTTCGTATATTTCTTTTAAAACAAGTTCGATGTGTCTCAAAAAGAGGCTAAAACATTTTGTAACCAAGAACCATTTAGAAAAGTCCAGATCACGAGAAAATAAAAATAAATGGACATAAATGGTAACAATTTCAAACATCGTCTTCATTTGAGGGCACATCAATGTGTGCACCTGGTGCACCCATGGATGTGTCAACATCCAATGGTGCGTCAAACCTGCAAAGGGGCACGACAACACTTCCAATTGATACTAAATTTCATAAAACCAACCAGCACAGGATAATAAGATCCAAGAGTGATTTTTACAAAAAGAACACCACTTAAAACAACCAATGATCGCATTAGAAAATATAGGCATTTAGTTCCAACCAAGCTGGCAAAGCATAAACAGGTGCAGAAACAGAGGAGCATCCTAAAGTTTATTTTTAATCAAATCTTTCAGCACGAAAACACTACCGCAGGTCACTATATAAACAATAAAATGTGCGAAAAAACATCTAGTGTACGACTACATAGGCGTAAAATATAATTGCTTCAAAACATAGTTTCGAACAAAAACTACCAATTCTAAAACACCAAAATAAGTCACGCAAGGATATAATAAACATGAGAATCAAGGAATAAAATTAATTTAAAATAATTCAAGTACCAGCAGAGTGCATTGAAAAGGAAACAGGTGAATTCGCCTACCTCAAACATGGAGCGGACGCGACGGAACCCCAACAGAAAGTAGAACGATCCTTCGCGGACAACTGCGCTCGCTGAACAGTGGAAAAAGTGCACGTCACTCAACCCGCGACAGAAAAAGGATTATTATAAATTAAATATAAACACCAAGATTCCGCGAAGGAAAAATAAATAATTAAATAAATGAATAAATTAATTAATCAATTAATTAATAAACAAATAAGCAATTAAACAAATATATATAGATAAATAACACATATAAAAATAACCAAGAGGATTAATAAATAACAATAATAATTTAGCACAATAATAATATGATAGAAATAACAATATTAATATAATACAATAATAATAATAATAATAACAATATGATAACTAAATAATAATAATTATAACAATAATGATAATAATAATAATAATATTAATATTAATATGATAATAATTATAATAACAATAGTAACAATAATAATATAATAATATAATAATATAAGCATAATAATAATAACTTAATAATAATTTTAATAATGATATAATAATATTAATGATAATATTAACCTATTAATAATAAAATAATTATAAGATTACTAACATGATAAAAATATTATTATCAAAACAATGAATAAAAACAATGAAACAAAATACAAAATAAAAACAATGAAAACCATGAATAAAACAAAACAATGAATAAAATAAAACAAAATAAAAACAAAATAAAATAAAACAAAATACAAACGAAATAATAAAAAAAACTCACAGCGGAAGGGGGGTTTGCGCGGGGATGCTGGAACGGGCCGGTGCGGGCCGGCAACGGCGACTGGAGGAAGGGGACGGCCGGAGCGGGGGGGTGTCGCCGCCGGAGGGAGGGAAGGCCGGCGGAGCGCCGGCGACGGGAGCAGGGCTGCTGGGGCGGCGAGGCGGAGTGCGCAGGGGGGTGAGCAGGGGAGGCCGACGGGGAGTGGAAAGGGGAGGCCGATGATGGGGGCCGACGACGGGAAAGCAGGCGGGGAAACGGGACGCTGGCGGGCGTTCACCGGAGTGTGCAGAGCTGTGGGTGAGCGGGAGCCGGCGAGGCGGAGGAGGCCGGGACAGGCGAGGGCCGCCGGGGTACTGGGCGTCGAGGGGGAGAAGGGGTGCTGGCGGCGGGGAGAACCGGAACAGGGGAGGGCGCGGCTGCGGCTTGGTGCAGCGACGGGGCAGGAGCCGGGGCGGCGGTCTGCGGTCGGCGCTGAAGGAGAGGGAGCAGGGAAGGCGGTGCCGGAAGGCCGGAAGAGGTAGCGACGAGGGTGACGCAGTGGCGCGCGGAGGAGGCCGGGACATCGGAGGCCGTGGGCACCGTGGGAGGAGAGGATCGGGGGAGTCGCGTGGGGGAGAAAGAGAGAAGTGGGGGCTGCGAGAAGAGAGGAGAGAAGGAGAGGGAAGAGTGGCGGCTGGGTAGGCTTAGGGTTAGGGGGTTAGGTTCATATATATACATATATATATAATAATAATATTAATAATAATAAAGTGTATAATAGTGATAAAACCTTTTAATATTAATATTATTATCATTAATTTTATTATAAGTTTTGTTATTATTTTATTATTATTAGTTTTATTGTTATTATTATTATTATAAAGTGACGATGGACTGGTTCATCAAATCGTTCGATGGTGTGCTATCAGTGTGGTCGTTTCGGGCATTTAAAACCATCTTGTCGCAACCCTATGAAGACGTGTCGTCGATGTGGTTGTCTGGGCCATCTGGAGAAGTTTTGCAAGAAGCGTCGCTTGAAGAGGACGCTGTGATGGGAAAATGTCAGTATCTGACTGTGAGGCAGAAGATGCTTCAGCCATCAGAGCCCCAGCCATAAGTCTCGGGGTGAAGCTCGCGCACAGTCAGGAGTCCCCAGGGGTGTGAAGCCTTGGGTCCAGGTTTTGTGTTCCGTGTTAGTAGTGGAACAATCAAGATCTTTTAGTGCTTGCTTTCCTGCTATTAAAATATCAACAACGTTGTCAATGCATTGTTTTTCTATAAAGTGACGATGACTAGTTCTATGATATCTAAGTGGACTTGTCGTGTGAATGTAATATTCTAAATCGTGTGTCCCTTCTTAAAAATGTGTTTAACTCTCGTGCGGGGTTGACCTTATTTTAGTTATTTTTTCGATGTGGGTTATGTTCGAGGACTTCGGTGGACCGTGTCTCCAGTTTGATGTGGTTAATGTTTTTCATGGGTTTTTCCCCCTAGTGTTGAAGGTCGTTGACTTTGGTCGAGGGTTCAACGTTCGGCGAAGCTGTTGTTTTTCACTCGTGCTATGAGAGTTGGTTTTAAACCGGTTGGGAGTTCCGCGTCGAACCCCTTTTCTAGGGTCTTCCTTTTAGATGGTCAACTTTTCTGCACAAGTTGAGCTCTTGTGGTGGGGAGAACCCCTTCGTGTTATCCCCTCGATCTCGGACCCCAGTTTTCTCTTGAATCGGTCGGGTGTGACCTGTGTAGAGTAAGGTCATCCCCGAGAACCTCAGTTTGCTTCAGTTCCTTTAGTTCTGTTTGGGCATAGACGTGGTTTTTGGCTGACTTGTAACCTGGTGGACTTTCTGGGGGCAGAAAGTGTCTGTGGTGGGGAGAATTGTCACACCCCGACCGCGGACGTCCGTAATTTTCCTTCTTTCTTGGTCCTGATTTAATTTTTTTTTCGAGGTTCTGTTGTGTCGGCAGTTTCGCGTCGGTGCGCGGTCATCGCATCGCTGGCGGTGATCGTGCGTTTGGCCCGGGTGACTATGTGTTCACCCGGCATTTTAAATATTTAAGTTTTTACATTGACCTTTTATTATTATTACCATTTAATTTGTATTATCATTATTATTGTATTCTTGCATATGTTTGTATAATAATGTATATATATAATATATGCTTATATATGTATATATGTATTATCTTTGAATTGTTTTATTAATTTAAATATTTGATCAAAATAATTATTGTTGGAATTAACTAATTTATTATTTATTATTATTATAAGATTTATTATTATTATTATAAGTTCTATCATTATTATTATCGTTATCATTATAAAATTTCATTAATATTATTATTATAAAGTTTTAATATTAATATTATTATCATTAATTTTATTATAAGTTTTGTTATTATTTTATTATTATTAGTTTTATTGTTATTATTATTATTATAAGTTTTATTAATATTAATATTAAAAGGTTTTATCACTATTATACACTTTATTATTATTATTATTATTATTATTATATATATGTATATATATGAACCTAACCCCCTAACCCTAAGCCTACCCAGCCGCCACTCTTCCCTCTCCTTCTCTCCTCTCTTCTCGCAGCCCCCACTTCTCTCTTTCTCCCCCACGCGACTCCCCCGCTCCTCTCCTCCCACGGTGCCCACGCCCTCCGCTGTCCCGGCCTCCTCCGCGTGCCCCTACGTCACCCTCGTCGCTACCTCTTCCGACCTTCCGGCGCCGCCCTCCCTGCTCCCTCTCCTTCAGCGCCGACCGCCGACCGCCGCCCCGGCTCCTGCCCCGTCGCTGCACCAAGCCGCAGTCGCGCCCTCCCCTGTTCTGGTTCTCCCCGCCGCCGGCACCCCTTCTCCCCCTCGACGCCCAGTACCCCGGCGGCCCTCGCCTGTCCCGGCCTCCTCCGCCTCGCCGGCTCCCGCTCACCCCCAGCTCTGCACACTCCGGCGAACGCCCGCCAGCGTCCCGTTTCCCCACCTGCTTTCCCGTCGTCGGCCCCCGTCATCGGCCTCCCCTTTCCACTCCCCGTCGGCCTCCCCTGCTCACCCCCCTGCGCACTCCGCCTCGCCGCCCCAGCAGCCCTGCTCCCGTCGCCGGCGCTCTGCCGGCCTTCCCTCCCTCCGGCGGCGACACCCCCCCGCTCCGGCCGTCCCCTTCCTCCAGTCGCCGTTGCCGGCCCGCACCGGCCCGTTCCAGCATCCCCGCGCAAACCCCCCTTCCGCTGTGAGTTTTTTTTTATTTCGTTTGTATTTTGTTTTATTTTATTTTGTTTGTATTTTGTTTTGTTTTATTCATGGTTTTCATTGTTTTTATTTTGTATTTTGTTTCATTGTTTTTATTCATTGTTTTGATAATAATATTTTTATCATATTAGTAATCTTATAATTATTTTATTATTAATAGGTTAATATTATCATTAATATTATTATATCATTATTAAAATTATTATTAAGTTATTATTATTATGCTTATATTATTATATTATTATATTATTATTGTTACTATTGTTATTATAATTATTATCATATTAATATTAATATTAATATTAATATTATCATTATTTTTATAATTATTATTATTTAGTTATCATATTGTTATTAGTATTATTATTATTGTATTATATTAATATTGTTATTGCTATCATATTATTATTGTGCTAAATTATTATTGTTATTTATTTATCCTCTTGGTTATTTTAGTATGTGTTATTTATCTATATATATTTGTTTAATTGCTTATTTGTTTATTAATTAATTGATTAATTAATTTATTCAGTTATTTAATTATTTATTTTTCCTTCGCGGAATCTTGGTGTTTATATTTAATTTATAATAATCCTTTTTCTGTCGCGGGTTGAGTGACGTGCACTTTTTCCACTGTTCAGCGAGCGCAGTTGTCCGCGAAGGATCGTTCTACTTTCTGTTGGGGTTCCGTCGCGTCCGCTCCATGTTTGAGGTAGGCGAATTCACCTGTTTCCTTTTCAAAGCACTCTGCTGGTACTTGAATTATTTTAAATTAATTTTATTCCTTGATTCGCATGTTTATTATATCCTTGCGTGACTTATTTTGGTGTTTTAGAATTGGTAGTTTTTGTTCGAAACTATGTTTTGAAGCAATTATATTTTACGCCTATGTAGTCGTACACTAGATGTTGTTTCGCACATTTTATTGTTTATATAGTGACCTGCGGTAGTGTTTTCGTGCTGAAAGATTTGATTAAAAATAAACTTTAGGATGCTCCTCTGTTTGTGCACCTGTTTATGCTTTGCCAGCTTGGTTGGAACTAAATGCCTATATTTTCTAATGTGATCATTGGTTGTTTTAAGTGGTGTTCTTTTTGTAAAAATCACTCTTGGATCTTATTATCCTGTGCTGGTTGGTTTTATGAAATTTAGTATCAATTGGAAGTGTTGTCGTGCCCCTTTGCAGGTTTGACGCACCATTGGATGTTGACACATCCATGGGTGCACCAGGTGCACACATGGATGTGCCCTCAAATGAAGATGGTGTTTGAAATTGTTACCATTTATGTCCATTTATTTTTATTTTCTCGAGATCTTGACTTTTCTAAATGGTTCTTGGTTACAAAATGTTTTCACCTCTTTTTGAGACACATCGAACTTGTTTTAAAAGAAATATACGAAGATATGCCCGTTTGGCCCTTAATACAAAAACAGTGTTTTGAGTTATTTAAAATGGCACGGTGAAATATTCGTGTAAAACCGTTTGTTTTTGAAAAACCAAGTGCTCGCTTGACAACTCCAGGTATTTTTATAATGTTGTTTTGATAATCAAATGACGTGAAGGCCCGGTTGGCACTTTATTGAATGTGAAGTGATTATACATATGGATATATACATATACGTACTTGTGAGGGCATCTCTACAGGGGGACTTCCCTTCGAGGGTTGTCGTGTAGCGATGTCCGTGTAAGGGGTTGGCAAGTGCGGTGAGATGAGTCACGCGTGCGTGGGCCTCCCACTTACACAGTGTTACAAAAACCACCATGGGTTCCTGAGCGTCTTGTATATTATCGAGTGACGGTTGCTTGCTAACCCTGATTAGATGGGTTGGTACCCTCTGGAGTTGTGGACAGGCCAGGTGGGATGTGCCACTGGTTGGCTATTAGGGCGGCCAGTTGGTTATTGACTGTAGAGTACCATGCCGGCAGGTAGTCTGAACCCGAGTACGTCCAGGGGTTTTCTAGGATTGTTCAGGATCACCCATGGTTATTGCTGATAACTTCTGGTTTATTTGTACTTGCACTTGGTTTTCCTTACCTGTTTACCTTTACTTGCACTTGTTTTCCCTGCTTGTTTTCCTTCAGTCATATTTCACAGCCTATACTGTTAGACTTTGAGAAAAATGGTTTTCAAATGAAAATGCTTTATTCGCTTTGGGTTAGATTTGAAAATGTAACACTTTGCTTTTCAGAATGAGTTTAAAACTAATGAAAAGTAACTAACTTTCGAAAAAGAATAAGGGAAATGTCTCGTGTTTGATTTTCAAGTAAAACATTATGAAAATTTACTTTTATACGTTATAGTTCAAACCTGGATTATATAGATTCTTTATTTACTGGCGGTGCATTGAGATTTGTTGTGGGGTTCACCTACTGAGTACTTTTGTGCTCACGCCTATCTTTTACCATTTCAGTCGCAGGTCTTCTGTTTTGAGTCGCTCAGTGTTGGAGCGAGGTTGCTCTCTAGTTGGGTGGTGACCTGAGAGGTCACATGGAGGTAGGTGGTTGTGTGGTTTTTATTTCTTTTCCGCTGTTAGTGTTTGTTTATTCTGTTCTATTTACTTTTGTTTTGGGCTGAAATCGTTCCCAACGATCAAGTCTTAATGCCCGGCACTTGTTGCCATCCCGGGGGGATCGGGAACGCCCCTCGGGACTTGTCGTGGACCGGCTCGGGTGACCGGTTCAGGGTCGACCCGGGTTGGTTCGTGACAAGCTGGCCGGCCAGTTTTTCTCCAACGGGACCGGCAAACCAGTCCCCATTCCGACTCCCGACACCGGCGGCCCGGCCGCCGGTCTTCTCGTCCCGCCGCGGCCCGGAACCGGTCGCGGTGTTCGTCGTCCGGCGCAGTGCGACGACACCGCGCCCCTCCACAGCGCATTCGATTCCCCTTGACGCGGCGCGACGACGTCGCGTTCTTGATGATTCTTCCACGGCGCGGCGCGACGGCGCCGCACAATATAATCGAACGATTATCCGCGTGGTGCGACGGCACCACGCCACCTTGTTTCTACCCTCAAGATAAATCAACAAGAACGATGGAGGGGGTTCGTCCGTGTTCATGCGGTCCGGCCCCCTCACGTTAAACAATAACATAAAATTATAATCCTCACGTTAGTCATGCTAGAACCACGAACAAGGATAAATAAATAAACAATAACAAAAACCCCTACCTTGAAAATTGACGTCGCACGTCGGTTATCGCGGAGAAAGGCGTCGCGGCGTCGGACGTAGATTCTGTGGACGTCGGGGTGCGTCCGAGGAGGAAACGACGTCTCTTCCCTTGTCGCTAAGACGAAGAAGAGAGGTACGTTGTCGTTGACGATGATCACCACGGTCGGCAAAGGGAGTCCGAGGAGGAAGCGGCGTTCCCTCTCGTTGACACGGAAGACGAAGAAGAGAGGAGTGGTGTTCTTCGTCGGAGCTTGAGCATTCTTCGTCAAGGCTTGTGCGTTCTTCGTCAAAGTTTGAAGAAGAAGGAAAAGCTCTCAAAAGCTCTCAAGATGGATAAAGAGTTCTAACCCAACAAAATAAGATAAGAGGTTATTTTATTCACAAACATAACAAATGAATTTCAAAGGTTTGAAGTTCAAAAAGGATAACTACAAAATTAAATAACTATTGTCATGTCATTTAAAGAGGGGTTAAGGGGGTTTGGGAGAAGATGAAAAGTTTAGGGTTCGTGTGGGCCCCACCACACTTAATCCTCTCAAGGGAGGTTAAGTGGGTGTGGGTCCCACCCCTAACTTCCTTTGAGAGAAGTTAACTAACACGTTTAAATAAAAATTTGTAATCCACAATTTTTATTTAACTTATTCTAAACTCCCAAAAAAACTAACTCTCATACCGAAATAAACGCAACCTCGGAAAAGGTCTTCTTAAGAGAATATCGGCGCTGCGAGTTTATCGGTGCCCTCAGATTTCAATTCCAAGCACCAGATCAAAAGTTAGGAAAACCCGCTCGTTCGTTCACTGAACATACCCGAGCCAAACTTCGGAAATTGATTCCGGGTACTCCGGCCCTCGGAATCAGGTGCCGTAAGAAACCACGCTCTTGTAAAATTCCAAAGAAAATTAAGAGAAAAATTTCCCTTGATTTTTACGGGTCTTTACATTACTCCCACCTCAGGGCTTTACGTCCCCATAAAGATACATCAAAAACTAGGGAAACAAATGAGGGTACTGAGCACGCATCTGAGCCTCCCGCTACCATGTGCTCTCCTGGAGATTCCCGTGCTGCCATCTGATGCGCACAAGAGGAATCGATCGCCCACGCAGGAACCACTCCTATTGATCCTCTATCTCCACCGGGACCTCCGTAAAAGTCGCCCCATCGTCAACGTCAAGCTCCCCATGGTCATTGATTTGCGTCGGGTCGTGCACGTATCTCCTCAGCTGAGACATGTGGAAGACGTCGTGCACCCGGTGCAACTGAGGTGGTAGAGCCAGGCGATAAGCCACCTCACCAATCCTGCTGAGGACCTGGAAGGGTCCGATGAAGCACGGAGATAACTTGCCGCCTCAGCCAAATCTCTGAATACCACGTCGAGGTGAGACCCGCAAGAAGACGTGGTCGCCATCCTCGAACTCTAGTGGCCACCGCCTCCTGTCAGCATATGACTTCGGCCGGCTCAGAGCTGTCCTCATCCGCTCCTGGATGACCTGAACCTTCTCTGTCGTGGCCTGGACCATCTCTGGTCCCACAAGTGCTGACTCCCCAGGGTCTGTCCAGCACAAAGGAGATCTACAAGGTCGGCCGTACAACGCCTCGTACGGTGCCATCCCGATTGTGGAGTGGTAGCTGTTGTTGTACGCAAACTCCACCAAGGGTAGGTGGTCCTCCCAGCTACGACCAAAGTCCAGGACACATGCGTGGAGCATGTCCTCGAGAGTCCGAATGGTCCTCTCCGTCTGACCATCTGTCTGAGGGTGAAAGGCTGTGCTTAGACGTAGATGCGTCCCGAACGCCTCCTATAACCCCTTCCAAAGCCGGGAAGTAAAGCGAGCATCTCTATCGGAGACGATAGATGATGGCACACCGTGGAGATGCACAATCTCCTGAACGTAGAGATGTCCCAAGCTCTCCAATGAGCCCTGCTCTCTGATGGGTAAGAAGTGTGCCGACTTGGTGAGTCGGTCAACAATCACCCAGATGGAGTCGTGACCTTTGGAAGTGCGTGGAAGTCCAGTCACGAAGTCCATAGATATGCCATCCCACTTCCACTCCGGAACCTCCAAGGGTTGTACCAAGCCTGCTGGTACCTGATGCTCTGCCTTCACCTGCTGGCAGGTGAGGCATTGAGAAACGAACTCAGCTACTGCCTTCTTCATGCCCGGCCACCAGTGCTGTCATCTGAGGTCCTGGTACATCTTTGCCACTCCAGGATGTACCGCCAAAGGAGAAGTGTGAAACTCTATCAGCACTTCCTCACGCAAAGCGACTGGTACCATGGTACGTCCTCTGAAAAGGATGTCGTGCTCTACTCCAAGGGAGAAACCATCAGGTGCCTATCCCGAGGATATCTGTGCAGGCCGTGTCTCACAGTAAGCGTCCCCATGTTGTGCCTCCCTGACTCACTGCAGTAGTGGAGGAGTGACTGTGAGGGACTGAAGGAAGGCTGCTCCATCTCTATCCACGAAGGATATCTGCAAAGAGGCTAGCTGCTCCGTCGTCTCCTCAAGTAGCTGAATGCCCGTCCTCTGGCTAAGGGCATCAGCAACTACGTTCCCCTTCCCAGGAGTATAGACTATCTCAAAGTCATAGTCCTGGAGGAACTCGAGCCATCGCCGCTGTCTCAGGTTCAGGTCCTTCTGCGAGAAGATATACCGGAGACTCTGATGATCGGAAAAGACTGTAAAGCGCTCGCCCATCAGATAGTGTCGCCATGTATTCAGAGCGAAGACCACTGCTGCCAACTCTAGGTCATGGGTAGCGTAGTTCTGTTCATGCGGCCTCAACTAACGTGATCCATAGGCGATCACTGCCCGCTCCTGCATCAGAACACATCCGAGTCCGGTCCCTGATGCATCGCAGTAGACTATGTACCCTACTCCCTCCTCAGGCAACCTAAAGATAGGTGCGCTAGTCAATCTCTGTCTCAGCTCGTGGAAGCTCTGCTGACATCTGTCTGACCACAGGAAGGGTTTTCCCTTCTTCTTCAAAGCTGTGAGTGGTGCCGCAACTCTAGAGAAGTCTGGCACGAATCTTCGATAGTATCCAGCTAGTCCCAAGAAACTCCGAACCCCAGTCACGCTCCTGGGTGGCTCCCATGCTAACACAGCCTCGATCTTCGCAGGATCCACTGCAACTCCCGCCTCAGAGATAACGTGTCCCAAGAAGTGGACCTCACTTATCCAGAACTGGAACTTCGAGAGCTTACCATAAATCTGGTGCTGTCGGAGTGTGTCTAGTATAACTCGTAAGTGATAGGCGTGCTCCTCCTCTGTCGTAGAGTAAATCAGAATGTCGTCGATGAAGACCACGACAAAGCGATCGAGGTATGGATGAAATATCATGTTCATTAGAGCCATGAACACTGCTGGAGCATTGGTTACACCGAAAGGCATAACCCAGAACTCATAGTGGCCATACCAACATCTGAAGGCCGTCTTCTGCACCTCCTCGTCTCTGACTCTGAGCTGATGATAGCCTGACCTGAGGTCTATCTTCGAGAACCACCGTGCTCCCTTGAGCTGATCAAAGAGGTCATCAATCCTCGGTAGCGGATACTTGTTCCTCCCTGTCACCTGGTTCAGGCGACGATAGTCAACACAAAGTCGCAAGCTCCCGTCTTCCTTCTTGGCGAACAATATCGGGGAAGCCCAGGGTGAAACACTGGGTCGAATGAACCCCTTGCCCTGCAAGTCCTACAACTATACCTGTAGCTCTCGAAGCTAGGCGGGGGCCATCCGATATGCTGGAGTGGATATCGGGGCTGTCCCGGGGTATAAGTCAATATAAAAGTCTACCTCTCTACGAGGAGGTAGCCCTGGAACGTCGTCGGGAAAAACATCCGCACACTGATCCACCACTGCAGGAAAACCAGGACTCCGCACGTCAACTGATCCAAGGATGAGGCTAGCTAACTGATGAGTGATGGGCAGTCCTATCCTCTGCGGAAGTCCATCCTGAGCTGCTAAGGATCCCTTCTCGCCGGTGAAGGTGAACCTGCTCCCGTCGGTGCGTACACATCACACCTTGCGCCTAAAACAGTCAATCTGTGCATGGACCGTAGATAGCCAATCCATGCCCAAGATGACGTCGTAAGGCCTCGACGCTGCTACAAGAAGATCCCAGTCGAAGCTCTCGCCTCCTAGAGTAAGCTCACACTGCCGACACCAGTGCGTAATCGTCGAGTCTGCTCCCGTAGGAGTCTCTAGCCATAAGGATCGAGCCAACGGCTCTGTCGGAATCTCCGAGCTCCGAACAAGGGCAGCGGCTATGAAAGAGTGACTCACTCCTGTGTCTATAAGAACTACAGAAAGGGTGTAATAGACACAGATAGTACCTCGAATCATCTCGGGTGCGCCATGGTCGTAGGCCTCTACTGCCTGGAGCTGTGCCTGTCTCTGCCCGCCAGCTCCCTGTGGTCGGGGTGGACCTCCTGGTGGTGGTGGTGGCAGAGCCTCAAAGCGTCGCCCACCACCTGCTGCTCGGACAGCTCCTCTGCCTCGTCCGCGTCCTCCCTGCGGACCTCCACGGTCGACCCTCTACCTCTGCCTCGGTGGTCCCTCAACCGACTGTTGCTCCTCGGCACGGCGGGTCGGGCAGTCATGAGCCATGTGGCCCTACCCACCGCACGAGTAGCACTATCTGCCTCTCGAAAGACTGGATCTGCGCTGTGTGCTCCGCATTGCTGAACCGGTGTCCTGAGGTCGTCTGCCCGAAGGTCTGGTCTGCCTAGACCCCTGAGAAATCCGTCGATTGCCTGCTGCAGATGACTCTGCAACGTGCCGCCCTGCGGTGGGTCGCTGCGCTGGTGTAGACTCAGCAAGGAAGCTCTCAATCAGAAGGGCCCGCTCCAGTACTCCTGTCTGAGTCGGTATGCTGAGGGATATCAGCGATGCCCTGATCTCGTGTCTCAAACCTTGCTCGAAGGTCTGGGCCCGGAAGAATGGGTCTCATACCATGTCGGTCGAGTAGCGCGAGAGATTGGTAAATCTCGCCGAGTACTGAGCGACCGTCATGCTGCCATGCCGCATCTGAAGAAGCTCCTGGATACGCACCGCACGAAGGGTGGCTGGGACGAACTCCGAGCGGAAGAGGCTCTCAATGTCCGTCCAAAGTAGAGATGCCTCATCGTGCACCTGGAGCATCAAGATCCACCATCGTCCTACTGTTGCGTGTAGTAGGATCGCAGTGAGGATCACCATGAGGTCTGCTGGTGTCCTCACTAGCCTAAAAACTCGTACCACTGCCTCTAGCCAGTCCTCTGCTGCCTGGGGATCCGTCTCCCCGCGAAACATGGGTGGTCGCTAGCGCTGAAACTCATGCAGTGCACTGAGGCGACGTGCATCGTCAGCAGCTGGTGCTGGAAGCATCGGGGGCTTGGCGGGTAGTGCTACCGCCGGTGCCACTGCTGACAAAGGGCCCTGCACCGAGGCCTCGTCGCTCGGTGGGCTGTCGTCACGCACGACTCTCGGAACCCTAGCTGGCTGCCGTCGTAGGGCCATCCTGAAAAAGAAACAGGTGCGCCACGGTCAGAACAGTATACCTGGTGAGCTGATATAAGTAATCACAAAGAAAACTTTGAAACACACACGCAATCAATGTTTTCGTGCATTAAGTCGGAAATCAGAAGTCAGGGTCCTGGTGTATGGATACGTTGGCCGCCGCACAAACACTGGACTCCCTGGACTGATAACCATACTCAATACGATAAACATTATTGCTTCACATAGAAAAGATCAGAGTTCGCGGTAGAACCGAACTACTTTGATACCAATTTGTCACGACCCGCCCTCGGGGTCCGTGCCGTGACTACCCCAAGCCCGCCTTCCATAGGCCAGGGGCTGGCGTCTAGCACCAAGGCGTAAATCCCAGTAAAAAGGGAAGGAATTGCCTTTGTAAAGTAAACAAACACCACAGACAAAGCAATCGGAAAGTAAACACTAAGTAAAAACAGAGTACAACTGTAAGTGCAGAAAAGTAAATGGGCCAGTATTCAAACCCAAACTGAACGTAAAGTATAACTTGAAAGGGAAAACATCAACTGAAAAGTAAAAGCCGCTACACCGAGCTGTCCACTGGAAATCCCACCTAAAGGGTGGGTACAGATAGCTCCACTGCTCCACGGGTCCTGCCGTCCTCTCCGAGCACGTCCTGCCCAGTGGTCCACCTCCAGGTACCGTCCTGCTCTGCAAGCATCAGCTATGATCAACGATGTCCGTCATCTGCAACCAACACAACGTAGTGCGGGCAAAGCCCGTGCAGGGGTGAGTATAAGCTACTCAGTAGGGACCCCGAGACCCCTGAAGGTCTCTCAAATCCACAAAGGATAAACCACGAAGAAAGGTACAATCATGAAGTAACAACCGACACTTCTTAGGTATATGCCCATACATATACCTAAGTCATCAATTTCAAATACGCTCTAACCTCCGAGCCCATGTACAACTCATTCCACATAGGAAAGTAAACGTATTCCACACAGGAAAGCAAAACGTAATCCACACAGGATTGCACAACACAATCCACACAGGAAAGCAATAGGTTTCAGCTCACACAGGTATACATCTTCAAAGGACGATAAAGATGATCTCTGATCCATATAAGTCGTCGGACCCATGAAGGATCGATAGGTAACTAACCCCCGCAAAAGACCCACACCGGATCGGGCCCACGTAGGACCTGTAGGCGCTGGTTCACACAGGACCGCTGAGCGCAAAGACCCACACAGGATCAGACCCACACAGGATCGGGCCCACACAGGACCTGTAGCACTGATCCACGTAGGATCGCTGAGTGCTGAAGTCGTCGTCGTCGAATCCACAAAGGATCTCTGTACTGTCGTCGTCGCAGTCACAGTAGCAGTAGTAGCAGTAGTAGTCACAGTAACAATCGCAGCCAGCACTAGGGTTCCCGCACACATCAAGCTCGTTCGGAGGGTCCGCTCCACGAGCCGAGAGGCTGATACATCAACTATCACAAAGTCCAGAGTTGATGTATCCAAAAGTTCCGTATCGTCAACAGGAACTCAACGCAACAGACGGCGCGTCGATCGGACGCCCGGTCTGAGAGTTATTGGCATTTTCGTCCCCGGGGCCCGGTTGGTTTTTAAGGCAAAACCAACCCGACCGTACTCCACCTACGTCCAAACCTCGGGCATAGTATGCCAAAAGAACCGTCTCACTAAGAGGAACACAACAAAACTGACGGCACGTCAATCGGACGTCTGTAGCTCAAGATATGAGCGTTTCCGCTCCGAAGGCCCGGTTGGTTTCGTGAACGAACCAACCCGGACGAACTCAAAGTGTCCCGAAATATTGAGTGTGATATACCAAAACGACCGTCTCGATCCAAGGATCGCGTTTCCGCAGACGGTTCGTCAATCGGAGGTCCATGGCTCATGTTATGGGCAAAAGACCGAAACTAATTCGAAACGGGGGGTCCGGGTCCGGGCCGACCCGGCCCGACCCCCCCTGGGTCGGCCCGAACCAGCCCGACCCGACCCGGGTCCGACCCGGCCCGGCCGGCCGGCCAGCGGCGCGGCGGCGCGGCGGCCTGGTGCCACACGGAGGCAGTGCGCGGGGGGGGGGGGGGGGGGGGGGGGCAAGGCCCCCCGCTTCTTGGATTGGCGGCGCGGCAATCAGCCGCGCCCCTTTTTTTTCAAACGCCCCCCCCCCCTCGTGGGGGGCCTACTTGTTCGGAAACCGGGGGGCCGCCTGCCCGCCCTCAAGGAAACCGCCCCCCAAATAAATGGGGGGGGGGGGGGTTGAGCTGGCGGGGGAATTAAATTCCCCCGGATTTTTTTCCATCCGGCCGGCCAGCTGGCCGACCGGTTTTTCTCCAACGGGACCGGCAAAATGGTCCCCATTCCGGCTCCCGACACCGGCGGCCCGGCCGCCGGTCTTCTCGTCCCGCCGCGGCCCGGAACCGGCCGCGGTGTTCGTCATCCGGCGCGGTGCGACGACACCGCGCCCCTCCGTCGTGCCTTCGATTCCCCTTGACGCGGCGCGATGGCGTCGCGTTCTTGATGATTCTTCCACGGCGCGGCGCGACGGCGCCGCGCAATATAATCGAACGATTATCCGCGTGGTGCGACGGCACCACGCCACCTTGTTTCCACCCGCAAGATAAATCAACAAGAACGATGGAGGGGGTTCATCCGTGTTCATGCGGTCCGGCCCCCTCACGTTAAACAATAACACAAAATTATAATCCTCACGTTAGTCATGCTAGAACCACGAACAAGGATAAATAAATAAACAATAACAACAACCCATACCTTGAAAATTGACGTCGCACGTCGGTTATCGCGGAGAAAGGCGTCGCGGCGTCGGACGTAGATTCTGTGGACGTCGGGGTGCGTCCGAGGAGGAAACGTTGTCTCTTCACTTGTCGCTAAGACGAAGAAGAGAGGTACGTTGTCGTTGGCGATGATCACCACGGTCGGCGAAGGGAGTCCGAGGAGGAAGCGGCGTTCCCTCTCGTTGACACGGAAGACGAAGAAGAGAGGAGTGGCGTTCTTCGTCGGATCTTGAGCGTTCTTCGTCAAGGCTTGAGCGTTCTTCATCAAAGTTTGAATAAGAAGGAAAAGCTCTCAAAAGCTCTCAAGATGGATAAAGAGTTATAACCCAACAAAATAAGATAATAGATTATTTTATTCACAAACATAACAAATGAATTTCAAAGGTTTGAAATTCAATAAGGATAACTCCAAAATTAAATAACTACTGTCATGTCATTTAAAGAGGGGTTAAGGGGGTTTGGGAGAAGATGAAAAGTTTATGGTTCGTGTGGGCCCCACTACACTTAATCCTCTCAAGGGAGGTTAAGTGGGTGTGGGTCCCACCCCTAACTTCCTTTGAGAGATGTTAACTAACAAGTTTAAATAAAAATTTATAATCCACAATTTTTATTTAACTTATTCTAAACTCCCAAAAAAACTAACTCTCATACCGAAATAAACGCAACCTCGGAAAAGGTCTCCTTAAGCGAATATCAGCGCTGCGAGTTCATTGGTTCCCTCTGATTTCAATTCCGAGCACCGGATCAAAAGTTAGGAAAACCCGCTCGTTCGTTCACTGAACGTACCCGAGCCAAACATCAGAAATTGATTCCGGGCACTCCGGGCCTCGGAATCAAGTGCCGTCAGAAACCGCGCTCTTGTAAAATTCCAAAGAAAATTAAGAAAAACATTTCCCTTGAATTTTACGGGTCTTTACATATCATGGATGGTATCAATGTATTTTAGGATCTCATTATGGATAATTAAGATAAGTTTGATGTATTATATTTCCATGTTTTTTGTTTTCTGTACATAACCATACAAATACAATATACTTTATGATTAATGGATTGTTCTTGGGGAAAATTATTTTTTAAAATAATATAATAACATTTGTAAAAGTATAGGTTTTATATATTATATGAACCACATAAATGATTATATGAGTGGTTTTCAGAAGACCAATCCAGAAAATGTTGTTGTCATCCCATGACTAACACTTGATGAATATCTTGGTTTGTAGATATGAAATAATATTTATAAAATTTTGAATATGGAACACATTATACCATATATTGGTAATGTGATCTTATATAAAATGCCAAAGAATAATGGATCATATTAATTGTATCATTTTGTATTTATGTCTTATAAACAACCAATAAATATATAATGAATAAATAGTTTGACCTATGAATTGCTCAATATTATTTAAAAATTTTATCCTCTTAAGCTCATAATAATATAATAATTTTATTAATATGAATTATATATGAATTATATATACTTTCATTACAATTTCAGATAATATAAGCTCACAATTTATAATTTTTTGTTATATTAAGTATATGGATAACATTTTTTATGTTTTATATGTCAAAGAAGGGTTATAGTTTTTAAAAACGTAGTTGGAGATGTTGTAGATCTTTTATGTATGTGATTTTTATGTAATAATATTTATAAATAGACTAAACTAATAGAATTATATAGTAAAAAACAAGGTGCACATAGCACTGATCCAACTCAAGAAATAAACATTGTGGTTAAAATTAACTGTTTGCTCATTTTTATAGAAAATATGAGTAACTGGGGATTTAATGTTAAATGGTTTTCCAATGGTGGAAGAAATACCATGTTCTATACATCTATATGTAAAACCAGGAAGTCTTGTAGGTAGTTAACCATTTTAAATGACGGGGACATGCTTCTTGACAAAGAAGAAGTTATTTCTCACCACATAGTCTCGTATTATTAATCCCTCTTCAATGGACCCAATATCAACAATGATCTTCTTATAGAGATCATTCCGAAGTGGATAAAAAACGAGGACAACACCTTCTTTCTTGCCACCCCGTTGGATCATGAAATTATAAACATTGTCTTTAGTTTGAGTGATAGTGCTCCGGGTCCAGAAGGCTTCAACAATGGTTTCATCCATAATTATTTGGATGTGATTCATGTTGATGTTTACAATCTTGTAAAATCATTTTTTCCCAAATAATTTCTTCCTCAAGCTCTTAATGCTCATTTTCCCACATTTATCCCAAAAGTGGATAATGATTCTGAGATTCATTTATTTAGACCAATTTATCTCATTAACAATCATTATAAAATAATCATCAAAATCATTTCATATCTACTTTCAAATATCACATTAAAAAATATCTCCTAGAATAAATTTGGTTTAATCATTGGTATATCCATTCAATATTGCATCTACCTTGCCTCTGAGTATGTCAATAACTTGAAAAAAGTTAAATATAAGAGGCACTATTGCTATCAAACATGACATCAGATAATCTTTTCTCACCATGGATTGGAACATTATATTCATGGTTCATATGGGTTTTTTTAGTGTCTTGTTTAACAACACAATCATAACTCTTTTCAATTCAGTGTTTATCTCCATTTATGTCAAAGGCTCCCCAAGGTACATTTTAAAGGCTCCAAAGGTATCAGGAAAGGTTACCCCGTTTCTTCCATTCTATTCTCGATAGCGGTTGACATTCTTAGTATTTTTATCACCCTTTTGGTGGAATGGAATAAGCTAAAGCCTAACCATGTTTTTAGGAATGTGAACACTCTCACCCACATTTTTTATGATGATGATATCATCCTTGACAATAAAGGTGATAAAAGAAACATTCTTAATCTCAAAACAATGATATCACAATGAAGCTATATCTGGTCAAACCATTAGTTGGAAAAATCATGCATCTTCTTTGGATAGAATTTTCCTCCCAACTGAAAATGTAATATAATCGATGAAAATGGAATGAAACAAGTTACATTCCCTTTCACTTATCTTGGCGTTCCTATTTAATTTTTGTGGCTGACCAATGTCTATATATTTTTCACCTATTATTTTCCAATTTCTAAACAAGAAATCATATTTGAATGTCCAATCTCACTCTATTGAAGGTAGAACCTACATTGTCAAATCCACTATTGTGTCCTACAAGGTCTACCCATGATGGTTTACAAATAGCCTATTTGTATTATCAAAAAAATAAGTAATGTTATAAAAACTCCATCTAGACTAGTAGTACTCTTGAAATAAAGTCTATGACTATCACATGGTAAACAAGATGCAAACCTATTGATAGAGGTGGTATCTATATAACAAAAATAAATTATTTTCAAAAATCTCTATAAGCTCAACTCACATGGATCCTTTTTCACAATACTATGGATGCTATTACATTCCTCCGAAATATATTTCATGACAAACATAAGATGGGATAATTTAATTTTATAATATTATCTATTTCCCATCCATCAGACAATCATTCTCCAATATGATGGAAAATTTCAGATAGATGGTCTCAAGAGATTCTGCCTTGATATTCTAGTTGGAAAAATGGAATAAAACATCCATAATTTCTATGATATCTTCAGATAAAACCCCGAAGAACATAAACTGATCTGTTAGATGAATTCATAACTCTCAACTTGATCAACTCCTTGATACAATTCTATGGGTAATTGATTACTTCCTTTCACTAAAAGAAATGATTTCATAATTTGGGAACCTTCTCACAATGTGATAGTAAATTCAAAAAATATCTACAATCATTTTTTTGAAATGGCGAGAGTGATGAATTTTGGATAAAAAATTCTAAAATCATTGGATTAAACCATCAATATTCAATCTCATTTGGCATCTTGTTCGCAAGAGAGTTCCCATAGATATTTGACATCAATATTTTGGAATCCAAATATGCTCAAAGTGAAAAATCTATAACCATCAAAGAGAAGATGAAAACTATCTCTTTCTCTCTTGTGCTATTATTTCTACTCTTTGGAACTATATTCTTTAAATTTTCTATTGTAGACGGCTAGTTCTTGGCTTTGTCGTTATTCAACTAATGAAATGTGCCGAAATTGATGGTTCTCAGTAAATGAAGAATCCATTCATAAAAATAGTTGTTGAGCTCCATCACATTATTTGGTATGATCAAAATTGTATTATTCATAACAATTACTTACCCAATCAAAATTACGATCTAATGCAGAAACATATTTCAATACATGAAGAATCTTAGATGCAAAAGGAACATTGTCACAACATAGTGCATGAATTTGGTATTCAGTGATATGATCAGATTAAGGTAAATTTCTGTCAACCCTGACACACTTTGGATGTTTAATAGAGATAACCTTTTAATAGATGGCTCAAAATCAATATTAATGGCACCTCCAAAGGTACCCTGGTCCTGATGGATTTGGGGATATCTACTGACACCACCTTGGTCAGATCCTTGGATGATTCATGGGTAGTTGTTGGATTTCCACCTCTATTGAGGCCAAGATGTTGTGTTAAATTCATGCTATTTCTTTCGGAAAGTGCCTTGGATAGAACAACCTCTTGATTTAATGTGACTAAACGATCATCGTGCAAGCGATTTGGAAGGGCATAGATCATATTTTGTGGCCATATACTACTTCATGGATGGATTTCACCCTCCGCCTTAATCATCTCACCTATATATTCATGCATATTTATCATGATGTAATCACATTTTCATATGTCCTAGCCAACATGGGATTAAACCAAGACATTACATGCTTCAAATACCTCCCTGTGATTCATATTCCCTTACAAAAATAAGATTGCAAAATGATTCTGTATTTTTAGACTCTTGTAGTCCCAACTTTTTTATATAAAAATTTATCTTTGGTATTTTTGGGCCAAGGGATCATCTTTTAAAAAAGGATATGTAATTAATATTTATTTAGTATTATGTAATATTTATGTATGAAATTTTTGGGTAACCATAGTTAGAGTCAATCAAAGATGTTATTTTAGAATCTAAATTGAGAAACAATTACTGAGAACCCTTAAGATAATCCCAAATATAAGATAAAATAATATGTTATGTTAAATAAAGGATTGGATTTATTACTAGAAGATAAATACATATTTAGATATGTGTATGTGGATACATATATGGCATAGATTTCCCTAGGGGTACAAACATTAAAATTTATAGATTGCGTATTAAATCATTTGACATAGGTGCATGGGGTTTAAGCCCAATATTGTACAACTATCATGACGCAAACATCAGATTTAAATCTCTTAATTCAAAAATTATAAAAAAACTATTATAAAGGATTTTAAAATAATGTGATTATGAATGCCCTAAGTTATGCTAAACGTGACAAAAATATAAAATTAGGTATTACGATATGGATATCCAATTTATTATTTTCATTATAATATGTTTTCTCACTAATATTATTACGGCTCAGTCTATTATTTTTTTGTAGTAAATGATTGTAACTAGAAGGAACATTATTAAAGATGAATGCGATATACAATGGAATCATTTTCCTCATAATAATTAAAATGTTATAGGATATGGAATAAAAAATATCATTGTTATGATTACATAACATCTCAATCCATTAATCATTCAAATCTTCTAAATGAGAAAAGAATAGAAAATCAAAATATTTAGGACTTCAAGATGAACATTACACCCTTATATAGTGGTCCTACTAATCCACAAATTACTACGAAATGGATTTGTTCCATTGTAATGATATTTTTGTTCTCCAGTTCCACGGATAAGAAAATTTTATTTTTTATGTTTATAATTTGGATGAAAAAAAAATCAATGGTGGAATATTAACAAGAACTGAAGAAAACATGATGAAATTGACGATATGGAGAGGGATTATTTTAAAATTTTATTTTTTTTAAAAATTATATTTATAGCATCCCAATAATATCATATACAAATATTCTAAGCAATTTTACGAATATGCATTACATAACATTATGATTCATATAAAAACCATATATGATTAGTATATTTAGAAAGATGGATTAATAATCAACTATTTCATAATATATATACAGTCTATCCCACAATTTTCTTCATAAATATCACGCTTATTAGACAAATCATAGCTAAAAAGTATTATCACGTCCTGGGGAAAATAAAACATAATAAATAGTGACAACATATTCTCTTTTAGGGTAAGTATGGGATATATCAATGATCATTTAAAAATAACATTATCATAAAGGGAATGAAAAAATGAGAATGAAATTTTAAAATAAGACCCAATAATTCTTATATCATAGATAATAGTTATGGAAAAAATATTATAAGTTAGTAAGTCTTGAATAATAAAATAATAATGGAATATGATCCATGATAGAATACATTTGACATAATATATTTTGATAAATTGGTGCCAAAAATAAATAAATAATAATACTCATAGAATTATTATATTATGGATAACTACCTAGATGGGATAAACTACCACATACCTACTTTGGACTTGGTATGGCCTCCAATGTACCCTCCTTTTCAAGCATGGTATAACCTCCAATGCACCCTCTTTGTTTTGTCATAGGATAATCTCTCATGCGCCCTTTAATCTTATAAATTTTAATCATCACCCAATGCCTTAGACGGGTATATAATTTATGCTTGTCCAATCACATAACAAAAAAACATTAATACGTATACCACATGATTATATAAATAGTTCTTATAACATCACCCACTAAATGGAAATCAACTCTAATATACATTTTATCATTATAAATATATATCATCTTGGGAATGATTCAAGATGGTATCATTAATCTATCTTCCCACTAATGCCTATGTAACAAAAAATATTTTATCATAAATGAAAAAACCATTTAATGGATCAAGAAAATAATATATTGTAGAAAAATATTTTTTTTTTCAATTCACATATTGAAATTTAAATGTTTCCAACAATATTAAGCAAAAAAATGTCATTGAAAAATAAAATTGTTAATACGTTATGGATGTTTCAAATCATTTAACAGTCATGACAGCATGAAATTCAATTTTTTTTCCTGAAATTTAAACTAAAGACTCACTTCACATTTTTGAAACAATATAAAAAAGTATCTCATTCAGAAAATGAAAATATGATTCCTTTTAATATTTTTTTTAAAAACATTAAACATGGGTAATAATGACTTTACTCAAATATTCATGAAATTAATTTTAGAAAACATTGACATTGAAGAAGATCAATTTTATACTGAAGAGTGAAATAAATTCATTTTTCCATAAAATAATTATTTCAGTATGATGAGTTCATAAGGTGAGAAAAAATTAAGTTAAAGAATTATTTTAAATAATTTGAAAAAAAATAAGAATATGAAATGGATTTATTAGTTACTAATCACATATTTAAAATTAATGGATATTCAATTTCAAAAAATCCAAATGAATATAAGATTGTATCATAAATATAATTCCTCAATTTTGATCTTCATAGTAAGAAATATATAATATTGTATAATAAATTTAAAATTAATATAATTCAATAAAATATTTACCTAAATAAATTTAATATAATCTATTATCCTTTAATTACATTAAAAATCCTATCTATTAATAATTCCAAATAAAATGTTCATTTCTAATTGTCAATTACTTTTTTCTCCATAAATATTTTTGGTAGTTCAAGTACTTTTATTTTGTTCTAGGGTCCATAATCTATATAATTTACTTTAATATATAAGTATCATATATTTTATATATATATATACATATTTATAATAATATATTTTAAAGTTATAGATATAAAAATGAATTTCAACATTAATTATGATGGTATGTTGTATGTATGCTGGAATGTTGATTAAAACTCTTTTAATGGGGTGAGCATCTATTCTTTTGGAGGATTCATAGATAGTGGCACCACATTCTTGCATTCCAAAGGTAGGTGGCATTTTTCACTTATTCAGGGATGTTTTCTCCTTGATCGAAACGGGGTGATGGGATGTCGGTTACTCCTTCTATAGAATCCCCCTCAGAATTCGTCACCTAGTCTACGTCTCTCTCATAGACATAGGACATTGTTCGTAAAAATCTTCCCAGTTCTAGGTATTAATGGATTTCGATTAATTACACTGATTCTATCATGTCCTTCCAAGGGTTCTAGTCTGGGCAGCAACATTCGGTCGGGGGAGTAGTCATGTTGGATATCACTAGAATCTATGGACGATGGTACACTGATGTGTCTGGGATTCATTCTGTTATTCTGGGGCTTCTCAAGGGTGCATATTCCTGAGGAATCCCACATCAATTGTGTGGGATTATATTGCATATGAATTTTTTAGAGGTTTTTGTCAACTTCTCATTTTTAACACATTTAAATCTTTATGTTTCACATCTAGCGGAGATAGATCGGGATGACCGAGAAACTAATAAGAGTGGATCATATAAGTGAAACCCGATAAGGGAACACTATTTTTGGGGCTAACGCGTGGTAAGATTCCCAATTAAAATTAGGATTAGAGAGAAAGTGGGTGACATGATTTCACTAGGATTTGGCATCCTTGGTTAAAAATGAGAATGGAAATCGATAAATGAGATTATACGGAGACTGATATGAACAAATGTGAGGATGTTGGCGGTGTTTCTCTTTTTCCTCGAAGATAATTCCTAAAAATCCCTATGGTTGGGAATCAAAGATTGTGAATTTTAGGATGGTGTGACGGGACACCATAGGAGGCGGCCCGTAAGAATGGATGTATTAATAGGACCTGAAAGATGTGGATCATCCTTATTAGGGAATGACCCTCCAAAAAAAATAATCTCATGGGCGAGACCATAATGTGACATGACTGATGGACATGAACCTCAGGAAGGATTCATACATTTCCTCATGGTCGGGAATCAATGTCCACATGGTTAATGATGCCGCACGAATCTTTGTGCGTGAAAAAGACAATGAACCAATGACATATTGGGGCTTACACATGGTTAGATGTCTAGGTACTTCTGACACCCGATGGGTAGTGAAGATATGTTATTCCCAACCAAATGGATGACAACGACTTACCGTTAATTTTGGACTACATCGGCTGACCTAAAGATGGGGTGACAAAAACATGCTAATGGATATAGATCACTATGACTTAGATCATGATTGGGTTGAAAGGGGATTGTCGCTGATTGGGATTCCAGTGGCTAACTGTTGGTTGGGGATCATACGTCTTACCATCGATTGGGATTCCTACTTCTTACAGCTAGTTGGGGTTCATAATGTCTTATCGTCGATGGGAATTGGACCTTCTTGAAGCCTCCTACATTACCTATATAAGATAAAAGGATCAAACATTTTTTAGTTCGAATGGGGAATGATGCTTAACATCTTTTGGGTTGAAAAGGGGAATATATTTTATTGCCATTCAGGAATATGGTTATCCGACATGAAAGGGGTCAGAATAGGTAGATGTTGGGATTGAACCTACGAAAGGCTTCCTACGTACCTTTCCTAAGATACAAGGATCAATGTCCATGATGTTTGACAATGGGGATACCATTTAACATAATGTGGGTCAAAGATGAACCGACATGAAGGGGTAGGGACAAGAAGGTGTTGGGCATGAACCATAGGAAGGCTTCGTACAAAACGTGCCTAGAAGAAAATTATCAATGTCCTTGTATTTCAGAATGGTTTTGGGGATTACACTATATGGTGGCCCAAGAAGAATTCCATGGATAATTCTTACTATAAGAATATGTGATCCATTCTCACAGTGAGAAATAAGAGGCAGAAAAAACCTGATGATCACATCTCAAAAGGTGCATATGTAGGAAGTGGAGTGGGCCTTAAATGTGGTAAGTGGCCCAAAAAGGATAGATGGGATTATGTATGGTAAGCTGGCCAGGGATATGGACTTACTCCAGGATGGATGACTGATGGTGACAAAGCCTAGAGGGAGAGGTATTGGGTAAAGAAGGACCATGTTCCCATTTATCCTATTGCCTTTGGCATAGAAGAATAGTGGAAGAGAAGAAGTGCTACCTCCCACAAGAGAGGCTAGTGGATTACACCAGGATGGTTTACCATCTCAAAGAATAGGCGCCACTCCATCAAAGAGGATATCATTCCAAGTGTGGAAGATCTCACTCATGTGGAGACGTGTGGGAAAAGATAATTCCAGAGATCAGGCCCCCCATATGTATTTCACATAGCGAGGCTACGATTTATTATCATTTACTGATGACTATGGTGCTTTGACATTTAATGCATTGCATATCGAACTAGGAAGGTTCACTAGGCACCCCTAGGACTTACATTATTAACACCTACCCACCCTTGGGTAAGGGAATGCATCTACAATGTCACGGGGATGGCTGTTGTAGAGAAATCCACATTCGGGACCACGATAGAGTGGCTATGCGATGAAGAAATAGCCAATAACATGCCATGGTGGGTGGGGCGTACACATGGATATTTTCCGGGTGCCGCTATGGGGAGATAATGGTTGAAGGTCTGTACATGTGGAAGCTACCTGGGTGCCGCTAAAGGGTGGAAATGGTGTATGAGACTTACGCAAGGAAGTTTCTCTGGTGCTGCTAAGGAGAGGCAATGGTGGATGAGGCTTTCATATGGATGATGCACAAGATCCACTAAGGTGAGCGAATGGTGTATGGGGATTACACATGGAAGCTTCTTGAGTGCCGCTAAGGATTGGCAATGATGTATGGGGTTTACCAATCGAAGCAGCCTGGGTACCACTAAGGAGTGGCAATGGTGGATGGGAATTATGCATGGAAGCTTCCCAGGTGCCTCTAAGGTGTGGTGATGGTGGATGGGGCTGACGCATAAGAGAATCCTATGATGTCTTCCACATGTTTGGCCATGATGGCATCCCTACTCACATTTGGGATGAGTAATATAATTGAGACTTACATCTATGCACTAGTGCACATGTGGTATAACACCAAGGGTGTTGGAATGAGTCCAAATAATGGGAGATGAAATGTGTGAATCTCATTCCCAACATTCGAAACACAAAGTGGCAGGATGAAAAAGGGTGATAACTATTGACCATATTCTAATCCCAGCATGTAGATCACATTATCCTGAGATGGAATCAAATATATGAGGTCCAACCACTGACTGTATTGAAAACATGTGGCCAAATACAAATTATCTTCCAAAGTCTTCCAGGGCATTGGCCCAGATTGGTAGCGGAGCCGGAGTAGCGTAAAACCATGTTGTTTGGGGGTCCCTTCAGAAATTATAAATGAAAATGATCCAAATAAATGGCACAAAAAGCATGAGGTGGAGTGATGGAATTCTCAATTGGTTTCTAATTATCTTGAAATTATTCCGCTATAATCATGGAATGATGTATCTTACACATAACACATAAGGCGTCACTTATTTGGAACAACATGAAACCTACTATTGAATGATATTTCATGCTACAGTCTAAATTCTTGTACTGAGGACTATTGGAATCAAATGATTGTTGCAAAAAGAATCTACTGTTTATAGCACGATTCATCCTTTACATCTCATATAGGGTATACAATAGTTTAAATTTATGTACAAAGGACTATTGGAATCTTTTTCTTAGTGCATAAGGAATCTCTTGTCTAGAGAAAGATGCATCCAATATTTTTTATATAGGGTGCACTACATTTCAAAGTCATATAGTTATGACTATTGTAATCTTATTCTTGGTGCATATGGAATCTCTTAACTGAAGTATGAGACATCCTATATTTTTCATAATGTGTTTAATACAGATTATAGTCATATAGATATGACTATTGGAATCTTATTCATAGAATATATGGAATATCTTGATTGGAGAATGAGGCTTCCAATAATTTTCATATAATGTTTACCAGATTTTATAGTAATATTGATAGGTCTATTGGAATCAAATTATTGGCACATAAGGATAATCTTATTTGGATTAAAAGGCATCCAATATTTGTCACATTGGGTATACTACAACTTAAATAGATATAAATAAGACTATTCGGATTAGGTCACCTTGAAATGGATGGTGTTGGGACCTATTCAAGAGTGACCATTTTTTGTGGATCCTAGTATATGAGTTATGTTATGCGGTTTGGATGAGTTACATGAGTAATTTTTGGACTCATGGTACATAGTGTAATAAGTGATGATAATCTCGACTAATGACACTGGATATAGAACAAAAGGAATATGTCAACTAAATGTGATTAATGGTGTGCTGAGGAGAATCTCAAATCATCATATTCCCAAGGTGGAAGGTGGGTGCGCATAACGGTGCAATGGAAAATGTTTAAATCATGGTTCGAAACGTTCACGGTGTGAAACTCTATTTTTTCCTGGGGTTTCATGACTGTTGAGAAGGAATACATGCTATAAGGAAGACATTCATGCAGTTGGGAAGGCGTGTGTGCAATATGGGAGATGTGCACACAATATGGAAGGAATTTCATGCAATATGAGATATTTTCAAGCAATTGGGGATATATACACGCAATAGGGATGGTGTGTGCAGAATTGGGCAAATACAGTACTGTTGCATGAATAATTTACAACAGGTGCACTATTATGCTCAAAAGTGTGTTTTTCATTAAAAATTGTGCACTTTGGAACATTCTCAATCAAAAGTGATGTTTATCACACAACATGATGTGTTTTTCACACCAACACTGAAGATGTGGACCTGCACGCATTTGATTAGTGACCAACCATCGGGGACACTCTAGAAGAATGGGGTTCACATTAACTTATACACAAAACCTTGAACATTATTTCAAGTAATATTCTATTCCAATTTGGCGTGCAAACCCATTTTGCGTGCAAGATTCCATTTTTTCATGCTAACCCATAATTTGTCACCCCATCGTCCTGGATGGAAATGTTCGGCAGTCTCAATTCTGATGACCATAAAATATGACCTGTAACTCTATTCAGGTACCATGACCAATCTAATAAATTCCATTTAAATGTGTTATTCTCCTCAATCATGTAGGGAATCATTCAATTAATTACATGGATGCATTTTATGTTGCGAATTAATGCTAATTTTAATTTTTAATGGATTGAATGACGGAGAGGTAAATAATAACTAACCATTATATAAGAAATATTTTATCCGAAATATCAAATATATATAGTAAATAAATCCAAATTAATATCAATTTAAACTAGATATTAAAAATTATCCACATTTCTTCTTAAAGGTAGTAGTCCAAATGCAATCCAATGAGCGATGGTATTTATTTCTAATGAATTAGAAGTTATGAAGGTATATATGATATTATAATTAAAAATTCATAACCAAGTTTCAAATATTATATATTGGAATTAAAATAAAAATTAAAACTATCTATTATAGACGCTGATGTAAAATGAATTGAATTTATATTTGGATGTGGTATTCCAGAACTGTACAAGTGGGATAATTTCACATACCAATTGATGGAAAAGGGGGTGGATGATAGTGGTTTAATGATCAAAATAAAATTATAGGTGATTTAGTACAATTAATTATTTATTTTCAATACCATTGATTTATAGATGGTATAAAAATAATTAATTTGAAAAAGGTCGGTTAGGATTATTACCTCTTCTCTAATAGGCCTACTTTAGGTCAAATGTTAAAGACCCTTGGAATGGACATAAATAAGGAAATTCAATATAATTATATGGTATAAAAGTTCAATAGAGAATTGCGAAGGTTATTTTTGAGACCAAGGGTTAAATTTTATCTAAATGAAAGAGATAATGGTTGACCTTTTATATATGAGGCAAATAACACACTTAGAATTATCAAAAACAGTAAAATATAACTATGTCCTACTAATGACAAATGATTCCAAAAAGATGTTTATTTATGGAACATGTGTATTAGGTCAAAATATCATCAAAAAATAAAGTTTATTTTTTGGTTTCATTTTAAACCATATATTTTTTTGTAACCTCGTTATATAAATATTTTAATCTTAAAATTAAAGATAACATTTTTTTATATTAAAGGGTTATAATTTTACATAGAAGGTTAAATTAGATCATAATGGAAAGTAGATGAAATTATATATCATTATCCTCCAAATTCCCATATTTTATTCTTTTTATAATATTTATATAATTTAATAAAACAATATATAACAAAAAATATCATTAATGTCATTTTTGACACAATTCAGCTTATGTGACATTAAATAAAATATAAAAACACAGAAATTAAAATTCAAACAATTCAGACAATCCTAATATTTTATATTTATAAATAAATTTAATGGGAAATAAAATTTCTACAAATTTGTTTCTTCTTATATTTTAAAACAATTTACTTTTATCAATTAGTTGAAATATTATTGTGTCAACATTGCATTAGGATTTATCTTAATTATTATGTCACTAACATTTAGCAATAAATTAGCATAATAAAAAAGAAATTCTTATTTCAAATAAATATTTTGAACTGAGCATATCATCTTTTTGAATTATAATACGAATTTAAAGTTTATAAAGTTGTGATATTGATACTATACAACCATCCATTTCTTAAAATAATATAAAGGTCATATCAAAGAAAAATGTGAAAATGTATACATATTTTCTATAATTAGATGATAAATGATGACCTCCACTAATATAATTAGATGAAATTATGTGTTATAATAATTTTAAATCCCTAACCCAAAATTTTTAAACTTTCATTACGTATTTTACACTCACTATAGTGAAAACATTTGCCAAGGTCACTATTCATACATAACAAAAATAAAACATAACTATAAAGAAAATTTAAATTTCATACATCCAAATTTGGATCCATTTTTTAGAATCATATTTTTATATTGTAAACGTTTAGTTTTATTATTGGTGGACAAACTTCGATGAAAGTTATTTTAATATAAATACCTTTTAGAATAAAACTGGTTTTATTACTATCCTATACCTACTAACAACATTATATGATTATGTTTAAAAAATATTGAATATATAATATATAAATTATATTAAAATAATATATAAATAATTATTAGTTTAATATTTTATAAAAAAGCACATTATTCTCAAAATATAGTTTTTAGATAACATTTCACTTACTTTCAAAAAAATATTAATTTTTATATCTAACAATTAAAAACTAATGAATTCAACTTATAAATATTTAAAACATAAATTTTAAATAATTTTAAAACTACTATCAATACCCACTAGAAAAATGTCTCGGTGGTAACTTTGAAATTAAATATTAATACATTATTCATTTTTCAAAATTTTTTAAACATGATTTCTTATGTAATGTATACTATCAAAGTAAACCAATTTTTTTATAGAGAAGTTAATCACAAAATAGTGGGTTGTTGCATTCTAAACCCATTATTATAAATTTATAACTTAAAATTATATCATTTGGATAGATTAAAATATGGATATCATTATTATATTACATCCCCATGTTCCTATGTATCTGATTTAAAATTTTACTTCTTCTTGATATATTTAACAATGTCAGTATTCTTATTATGTATAAAATTATCTGAATGATGCAATATTTCTACAAAATATTTTTCATATGAATGATCATTGTCAAATTATATGATGTAAAATGAAAATATTTTAAAATAAAATTATTTTAAATACTCTATATGGCATGTTACACATAGATGAAATATAATAAAAAATACACTTCTTTAAATTTTATCACATCGTTAGCTTGTGAAACATGAAACATTGAGTTGAAATGAACCATAATTTTATATATCATTATAATATAATCCTTATATTTTCATGAATTACTAGTAAAAAATAAATATTATTTTTATGGTTACCTATTGATATTAAATAAAATAATAATATTTTAAAATAAATAATGACATTTTTTTTTCTTCTGAAAATCAATATATTTTATAAAAGTAAATTTATTCACTATATGAACACATAATTTAAAAGCAAGTTTTATTAGTTATTTTATATTCAATTGATAAAATAAAATTTATTTTTCAAACATTCATTTAATAATTATATTAGGATGATTGCTTTGGATTTTTTTGAATTGTGCCATTTTCTATGAATAGTAATAAAATACATAATTTCATGGGAAAAATGCATATTCATTTATAGAATTTATACTATTAATTTAATTTTTTTAATTTTTTTTAATTATTTTAATGTAAAATTAGATCAATTATGTATCTATTAATCCAATTTAGTTCATTCATAACATTTTCATTATGAATTATTTTATAACAACTTGGTAAACATTAGAACATTTTCTCTTCAAAAACTCACATTCTCATCATGTCTGCAACATTATTTTGAATAAAAATATTCCACTTCTGTTAATGTAATATAAAAAACTGAATTATATATTATGATTTATAATAATTTATATTACATAATAAATTTTATTTTATTTTTTGTCATTCCAAAGCGGCTCTGCCATGGATTGGTATCCATGACGTCGAAATTTATTAAATTAAAATTAAACGTAAAAATTAAGGGGAAAAAAATGGTCAATAGGTTACAATACCAGAGCAAAAGGAGTACAAAATGTTCATCTTGTAAAGTTACTATCATCTCTTCCTAGGCCAGACCTGACCTCGATTTACACCCCGAGGCACTGAGTGACACCCTCTTTGCCATTGAATTGACTGTAAATATAATGCCTAATCAGCCGTCTCTTCCGCATGATTTGATGCTAAAGAATTTGAAACGTGCCTATGGTCATCCTAAATATCCCGTTCATCCTGGACCACCACCTCCTCCTGAAACAGGACAGATCCCTTATCAACAGCATGTTGTGGTACACTCTGGACAACCTCCTTCTACTGTTGATGTGCACACTGAATGTCATTCTTGATAGCCTCTTGTATGGTAAGTACATCTTCAGTGGATACATTATCAACAACATTAGCAGGGTTAAATATATTTATTGGAACCCCTCGAATATTATAATGTAGTGAATGACCATGTTTTCTATTACTACAATATGCACTCTAAAGACCCTCAAGATTGAGCAAGTCTAATTCAGGTTTGTTAATAGAGTCTAACATAGAAAAAAAATTAAAACCTGCGTTTTCCGGCCTTGGTTATAGTTATGTTGAGATTTTCATTGAGATATCATTGGAATCCCCATCAAAAATATGCAAAAGACAGGATGAATCAGTATATACATCATCTTGTAAATCAGGTTGTGCATTAATCTGGATGGAATTCGCCACCTCATCATAGATAAGAGGAGCTGCACCATCATAAGTAGTAGGGTCAGTAGGGTCAGAGGGCCACTCACTGCACTTATAAATGGTTATCCCCCCTCGTATCTCTTTATCAAATTTAATCCCCATTTGGTTTTAAAAAAACCTAACCAAATCACATTAAAACATAAAAAATCATCTTAGAATAATTATTCTGTGAAAAACGAAACTGAATAATCATTTTGGTTCAATCCTGAGCAGGACACCCAAAGAAGATGTAACTATCATCAATGAGGGTTATTTATTATTTCCTTCCCCTCAATAAATTATTATTAAAAAATTATGATATAATAAAAGTAATATCTTATATATATTTATAACTGTTTTTGTTACTGCAATGAAATGTTTTTGTTAATGTAATGACCTACAACTTTACCCACTACCACAAAATGGTTGATGAAAACATCATTTTGTTGTGTGTTGTACTACTGCCCCACGAACCAGTGTAACTCATTTTTTTAATTAGCACAACTAATGTTCAGGTATGATGTTATTTATATGGTATATATGTGATATTTATTACATATTTATAATCCTATCATATTTGCATCAAATATTAATTTTATACTTCCATTCATTATTGGATAAGATAATATCTCTCATGTGTATGGAAGACTACTGCCTCGCGAAGCGATGTGTATTTTTTTCACTAATGCTTTACATGGATGATTTTAATGAAAATTTTAATAGATTTATGGGATATAAATGAAATAATTATGATATTAATTACATATTTATTGTTCACAAATATAATATATCACATTCTTTCATACCATTTCACTCACATATAGACTAAAATAGCATACATTTACGTGTAAACTACCAGCTTTATGAAGTGCTGTAATTTCATTTCAATAGGAAACCACATAGATAGACAATAGATTGGGTTGGGCCCTATTATTAAAAAACGAAAAGACAGTACAAAAATGTAAAAATATGTGCTCATATAAGCATCATGCCCTCATGAAAAGAAGTCCCAAAATATGTCAAACATCATATTCAAAATCATATGAATCATCATAATCACCATACCAATCAGAATCAAATTATGTTGGACCGTGAGGCCTGGTGACCATAGTTGGCTTCAAATAAGAATAATATTTCTTATTTCTGGCTTTCCTGGGAGGAACATATTGAAACATGTCATCATCCACAATGACAGTTGTCCCTTTAGACAAAACCTGACTATAAGATAATTTTTTTAGGGTGTCATCCTCGATGTCACCCCACCTTCCATGGGTTCCCTGTGTTTCCCTTAATTTATTATTTTCCTCTTGAATCATTGAAAGATTACCTACGTTACTCGGGACTTTCTACCCCTCCATAAGGCCACCCTATGTTTGAGCACTCTCAATGAGTCCGAGAATTATCATCAGTGCCATATTCTCTTGCTCATGAGTCATCAGTTCCAAATCTTTAACCGACTACAAGGAACCATATCTGACCTACACATTGTCTTTTTCATGAGTGAACTGTTGCACATTATTGTTTGAGGCATGTTTCTTCACTTTCTTCCTACAAGATGATTCATGATTCCATTTTGATGAACAAAAAGAGCTAACCAAATTCTGATGACATTTCGTCTTACAATGACCAATGACTTGGCACTCTGAACAATATTCAGTAAGCCTTTCATATTCTACTTTTAAAAGAAGATCATCATCTAGTGCTGACAAAACAACATTGTGAATCAGGAAAGCACACAGATCAAACTCCACCTATACCCATGCAATGTGACCAAATTAAGAATCTTAATAATCCTATCCATTTTAATAGAAATTCCCACATCTGATGAAATATCAACTAATATTTTAGGATGCCACAAAATCCAATTGATGCCAATAAATTATTCCAGAATTTTACTCGAATATTTTTATGTAAAAATGATTAATTCGAAAATCCCACTCTTGAAAGCAGATGATAACTGGCTTCAAGGCTATTGAACTAATTTCCCATGCCCTCCTCTTAAGAGCCTCAGATGGAAAAATGATATGAAAGTGGAAACGTAGCCCATACTTATGTACGACCAACTATCTCTATGATTTCAAAATACTTGGTTTTCCAAAACCATATATAATGATTTGTTATAAATTTATAATTGATTTATAATTTTTATAATTATTTAATTTTTATTATTCTATATATGGTGAAACTATGATATATTTTCAAAATTTCTTCATTGAACTCCCACATTAGAAAAAGAGTAAATAAATCCACCACTTTTAATGAATTAATATGAATTATAGTGGTCACATGAGATAATAAATATTTGGGTTCAATGTAGGAAAACATTGATATTTATGAGAAAACTGACAATCATGTTCTTAAGGAGTGTGATAAAAAACATTGTCAAGAAAAAGATAACAATCTAAAAGATATAAATTTTTTATGGGTTACATGATTTTTGATTTTGTAGTAGGAAAATTAAATGGGTAATGTTTTGTATGAAACATTTAATAAATTCAAGAAATTATTATACTACATTGAATAATAATATATGGAAATATTCTTACTTGACTAGTAAATATTCATCCATGTATTCAATTCCACAACAAACTAAACTTTTTGTCTAAACGATGAGTATTTATGATAAATTTTTCATATCTGAAGAACTAGAATCAGCTTCTGTAGAATCAAATTACACACAAAATAATAACTATGTTTCTCTCCTATCATTATGAATTAAATATAAAAAATTGGTTAATACAAGATATAAAAATCTTCCAAAAAGAAAAAACCTATATGATGAAATTATACATTGATCCCAACAATTTTTCATTAATACCAAAATATATAAATAGACCCCTAAAAAATAACCTTCCTATAAAGACGTTCAATATACTCCAGACTATGATTGAATCCCAAAACATAGAATAATTTGATCATATTCTATTCTATGATTAATTTAGACATTATCTCTAAATAAATAAATCACTCTTAATGCCTCATAGAACAAATTAATTTCCCTAATCACATATTCTCCATGTTTGGTTGAACATTTCCATAAATTAACCAAATCAAATTTCATGCATAAAAAATAATAGATTATTCAAAAATATCACTAAAAAATTACTCCTCATTTAAAATCCAACAGTATTTTTTTACATTAATCATAAAAAGATAAAAAAATTGTGAATGTCTTCACAAATAACTTTTGTCAGTTAATCCTCAAATACATTTTCAATACCAAGGATATACATTTGATGAAAATAGTTTCAAAAAATTAACATATTCTTAATAAATTAAACCATTAAACTAAAAATAAAAAGTTATACTTTCTAGGGTATTCATGTAGACCAGTGGAAGTTGATGTACCCTTTTTGGCCTTTGGTTCTATGTTAGATTCCAATGGCCTTGCCGAAAAAGACAAGTTGTCACCAATCGTAGTCTTATTCCTTTTTCTAAAAATATATTATTCGTTTAAAATTACATAAATTAAACTAAATTTTCACAAATATCTGTAAAATATTTTAATCTCAAAGTTTGTCTCATGGATTTAATTTTGAATCCCAAAATGTAATATCCCACAATTACCTCAAAAATAAAGGTATCTAAAAAGTACCTTTAATCCCCTAATCAATCTGAATATGAATCATTCAAATTTATTTCCAAGACAAAAATATTATGATCAACCAGAAAAAAATAAACTAGGGATGATATCACTAACTCTTATGAATACATCCTAAACTCTAATGTTATCTAAAGAATCCCTTAATTCCAACTGTAAGGACCCAACCATAAACATTAATTAATCATAAGATATGTGCAGAATTTAAATGGATGATATTTTCACATTTAGAGATACATATAATTAGGCCATAAATATTAGATAACAAATACCACAATAAAATAATGTGGGATCTTCTAGATAATATCAATTTTTTTACAAAAGGAATACATTTTAATATAAAACATGATTCCTTTTTGAGACACATCCTCAATTAATTTATAATGATATATTACTTTTCATTAAAAATATTGAGACATAAGAAAAAAATTTAATATATTGTATGAGAATATGATTCCATATAAGGGATAAACAACAATGGAAAACTATTAGGCTTGGAAAAATAATTAAGTCGTGAATACTTATAATAATGTTTTACTTTTTTCCTTTAAGAGCTTGTAAATAATATTAACTAAATATAAGATTATTTCTTACCCTCTTCTGTTCTAAATATCACCATTAAACCCATATAAATAAGTTATAACATATAAAGGTAACTCAGGAAATAATCATTCTTAAATATAATAACCATATAGTCTAAATCTATAGATATCAATCTTTCAAATAGAAATACCATATGATTGACTTACATAACATATGCATTGGAGGTTATAACATAACCACCCATCCATTTTTTATCATGGAACCACTCAAATTTTCTTTATCATGTATCCAACTATCTGTGAATATCATATAACCACCCGTAAAATTTATATGTTAGATTATATAATCCTAACACATAATGGATTGCAATTATTAACATTTCACCCAAAAACAATATTTTCTATTACACAAAATAATATCAAGTTAATGTAACAGTCCATAAACATTAAAAAAATTCAATACCCTAACACCAAAAAAGGCAATAAGGGATATCGCTTCCTTTTAAAATAATTAAGGCATATAAAGGAATAAAATTATCAAATAATGGTTACAATGGTGGAGAACATGTTGTCACCACATATGTTAAAAACATTCTATTGGTCATTTTTTAAATAAATTGAAATTATTTTTAAAAACATTCTTTATGATATACCTAGAATGAATTGAAAGAAAAAGGGTTTTATATTACACTATATAAATTAATTTGGTGTATGACTTCAAAATATGCCCCAAAGCTAGGAGATTTAAATGAAGTCCCTTACATGGATCACATTATGAAATCATTTGAGAAAAAATAAAAATTTAATATTTGAAAACATTGATTTCAATATATATACATTTATATAATCAATTTTAAATACATATAAAAAATAGAGATATTTATAAGAATAAATCATCAAAAAATGAAAACGATATTTTGAGTTAAAAAGTCCCTTACTACAGTAGAACCACTTAAATACAAAAAATTGAAGAATAATATTAAAAAACATATAATATAATGTGAATAATAATAATCAATGTATAATATGTCAGAGGTTATTATATACACATTGTAAATTAATAAATTTGAATATGAATAATAAATATCTCAATAAAAGTATATTGAGATGAAATACCATTCCTTGAGTGTGACTCGTCGTGTACAATCTTCATTTTCCGGAATAATAAACATATGTTATTTATTTAGTCGATTACAACCTTATATAATGTTTATTATTCCTTTTATATGACTATTAACACTGTTACAAATAATATATAATTCTAAATAAATCCATTAATCATGGTAATGAAAAATAAACAATGTTTTAGTCATTGATACGGTAGGCCATACATATGCATGAAAACATTATCCATTTTCCATTGATTGTTTGGGATATAAGGTCATTATTACATTATATTTATATACTAATAATACATTTATTAATATAATATTAGTCATGTACATATACTTATATATATATATATTCATCTATGTGATATAATGAATAAAAAGGTATCGCATCGCTATAGAGAGGTGATAGTTTATACGTACGCATGAACAATGTAATGAATTTTATGCTAATGATAAGTAAGAACATAATTCAAATATTAATATAATATAATGATAAATATGTCATGAATATTACATAGTAATATTAATTAAATTATTATAACCGGTAATGATATAAGGTTACTGAAAATGAATTACATCAGTTCGGGGAGGTGATAGTTCACACATACACACGAACGATTAATTCCATTACCATTTAATGGACATGGATATGGATTTATGAGATGATATTAATATAATAAAATTTAATTTTATTGATGATATAAGAGATATTATTTATTCAATGATGAATACAATATGAATGAAATGAATGAAATAAAATTAAAATACATAAAAAACATTACATTTCCTTTAAATAATCATCTTATAAAACACCTAAACATCTCTTAGAATAATGATCTTCATAATCCATGGCTTAAACAATTTGGTTATTGATTCTAGGAAGTGTTCTGCGATGTTATTTTCTGATCCAATTTATGTATAGTTTATGTAACAAAGAGGATTGAAAGCATTTTTATTGGAGAGGGGAAGGGCATACTTGGAATTATTAAATGTATTAAATTAATATAAAATTAATTACGATTAAAATTTTGTCCTAACTCAATTAGATATAATATTTGATGAGTGTGGGTCAGAATTCATTCCTTTAATAAAAATTATACCAGTTTTTTATAATTTCTTATCCTTATTATTCTATGTTAACTCATTTATCAATTAACGTTTTATAATTTAGTTTACATATTGAGGGTTACAATAATTACCTAATCCGGGAAAAAGACCAATAAATGACACATTAAAGACATTTTTTGATTTATATAATATTTTTCATAGAATATTAAATTTTTAGTAATTTTATATAATTGAAATAGATATTATATAATTTAAAATGTGAATTATGTCATGTTCGACACTATTCATGACATGGCAATTTTAAAATATTATAGAAACGTGATTACATCGAATATTGTTTCATCAATCATAACATGTCATATTAATCCATAAAATTCATTTATGGAATAAAATATTTTGAAATATTATTATTTTATTATTATTAACATCATTTATTTGATTTATTCATTAATATATATATTAGTTCATCATTATTGTGTCATAATTTGATTTAGTTAATTAATTCCTCAAAATTATAAATAAATTACCTTGATGGATATATTATTTTTATTTATTTAATTATAATTCATAGTAAAAGATATCTTTTATATATCCTCTTATTTATTTTCATAAAATGAAGAGACATGTTTAAAACAGTTTTACATTTACTTAAAATTAAATGACATACAAGTCATAATGTCACCCAAGTGGCTTCCAAAAAGAAACAATTTCGGAAAAAGGATGGTCATGGTCAATAATAACTCATATAATAACACTAGAAAAAATTTATTGTAATTTTTATATATTTTAATATTAAATTTACCTTTAGATTATCTATTTATCTTTACCTATGTTAAATAAAATACTAAAGGTATGAATCCCCAAATATAATTTTGATCCTATTGGAAGTAATTTTTCATAATGATTAAAATATATTATGTCCATTTTTAAAAATTCATTTCACAATTGTGGTAAATTTATTTTTAACCCTAATCCTGTTAACATACAGTGAAAACTGGAATTTTAGTAAAACGTTCAAAAGTTAACATGGTTTTCCTATACAATGTTAATTAAAAATATCATAAAATGATCTAAATTGGATTAAATGATAGAAACTAAATATTATTTTACCTTATGAACATTTAAAAGGATAATATAATTGACAATATAAATTAGGCGAAAATGAGTTTCTGAATTAAAATGCAATATTGGTCATTATTCATTAAAATATGAATTTCATAAAAATATTCAAAAATTGAACTAATGTAAATTTTTATGTCCAACATACAAATAAAAAGTTTATTTTGTCAAATATATCATATAAATGTGAAATTAACTATATTTAAAATGTGTTCACCATTAAAATGAGGCAAAACAAACTATTAAAAATGTTACTGTATTTTACATTAAAATATGATTCATTCCCATTTCATTCTACTAATTTTTTTAGAAGAAAGTAAAAATCATTAATAAACTTGTTTAAACACAGTAAAGATTGTTTTTTCAATACCTCCAATAAAAACGATAGGTGATAATTATAAAACAAAATAATAATATTACACCATATTATTATTTATTATTATAACATAATCTTCTGTACAACACATACTTTTGTAGAAACCCATTTTTCATTTTTGGTATGTTGTCGAACATAGAACTTCATTAAGATAATATTACTATATAATTAATAAATATTAATAAATATGAAAAATTATTATTCTAATAATAAAATGGATGTTACATGGAATGTCTACGAAAACCCATTTATAATAATCCTTCACTAAGAATAACATCATGACCTAAAATAATCATATATCAAAAAAATCAAGTTGAATAGAGGCCCCTTATGATATCACTATAAATCATATCCCCATGGGGGGAATAAGAGAGCTCCCAAAGTACACCATATACCATAATCCATTAGGGGTAATTTTTTCCCATGTCTATATCAATATATATATTAAATTCAATGGTTTTGAGTCTAACATGATCCAAATATTTATTCCATACGTTGGCGTAACATGAACTGAAACTATTAATGTGATCACATTTATACTAGGATACAACATTTCCACCAATAGTTTTTATAATTATATTTAGAATAAATATAAAACTGGAGAAACCCCTATGGTCGTCATGGGCCCATTAAATCTTCTAAAACTCATGTGTGTTTGGTATTTATTTTCTAACTGTAGAAAAACACCATATCACACAATTGGAATTAAAAAAATTAATATAATAATATTAAAATAGTGGAATAACTAGGAAAATGGGAAATAAAATAGAAAATAAAATATATAAATGAAATAAATTCCTTCTCACTTCAACAATTATGTTGGGTTTTCCGAGTCACATCCGATCTATTTAAATACATAAATTGTTCATCCTTTTAGAAGATATTTCGAGTTTAGAAATTTTATTTATTTATGTGGAACTATGGGAACCTATATTGAGTAACACTTTTTTCATTCAATTAATTTTTATAATTAAACAGTCTATATATCACATAAAATATATTTATAGCCTAACCCATAACCACTGGAAATTGTGGACTCATGATTTGGGTTCAAGGGTTTGTTCTATCAAAAGATAATTATGTTCTACTAAGGGTTATTTAAAGAAATTATTTAATTTCAATTCATGGTTGATCATAAATGATGGTAAAGACCATATATCATATGATATATAATATATAACCTAAAAATTTGTGTCATTTTTATGTAACTCCATCTTCATTTAGTGTTATTAATTTTAATCCAAATTGTAACATAGTTACCCAGGCTCTTCTAATCCTGGCCAAAAATCACATATCAAAGCATGGAATTTTCTCCATTGAATTACATCAACATAAATTATTACTAAATATAATTAATTTAAAAATTTAAAAAATATTATTATGATAACCAATTCTTTTACATTAATTATATAATTACCCATTAAGTGATCTCCCATGACATTTTCCTTTGGAAAAGGGGTGAACACCACTATTGAAATCCACGTAGAACTCTATAAATCAACGAACAAATTCTATTTTTCAACCCATCCATTAGTATTACCCTAACTTATGTATGTCATGAAATTACTCTGACCAAACACAGAATGATGAAATTTAGTGAATTATAGTGAATTCATCCTCTGAGGATCCACTTTAGCTAATAATGTATAAATACCATTCATATTAGGTAATATTTAAAAATATTTTCTTTGAAACTATGAAAAAGCCTAATGAAAATAAATTTTTTTTATCTAAAACCAAGAGGTGGGATATCCAATGAATAAATAGAAAATATAACCTCAAATGACGAGGCAGACCATCTTCAATTACTATAAAACAAGGATGTTGAATTCATGAAGATGAAGTAAAGAAGAGCTCACTACCCCACAATTTTCACATCCCAGATATGATGAAAATAAAAGGGTATTATTAATTTATATAGAGAAAATACCATATAATACATTGTTGTTATAGAAAACTAGAATATGACTCAAATTGAACTAACCCAAAATTTCACATAAAAACCCAAATGGAATAGCCCAATGTTAGTTCAACCTAAACACTCTCTATGAAATCAACTACCCATTATGGAATTAGCCTCCAGTAGTGAAACCCTTATTAAAACAACCAATGGTTTTAAAACATGACTAATTCATCACACTCGATATTGGGAAGATTCAAGATTCAACTATACATAAGAATTTTATTCTTACATACTTAACCATCTTCATGAGTTGAGTACCCTTATACAGGATCTAGAGATCCCTTGTGTATCCACGGAAAAACTATGGTTACACTTGTTTATTATGGAAATTATAATTATCATACTCTTATATATTAGTGTAATCATTACACAATATTGGGTTAACATTCTACATCAATCTAATTTCATTATAAGGAAACGACTTAACCCTTAGGTATCATTAAGTAGCTTAAGAAATCACTAAATTCTTTATATATGAATCTAAATGACCATTACATTTGAGTAAAAGGGACCCATACAGATCACAATAGAGATTAAAATTAACCCTTACGTACTGATTTTTTCAACGATAAAACTACATACTGACTTATGGATGAACCATTACAATAATGTATTTTACACCAATGAAACACCCACCATTTAGAAAATTTGTTGTATATATAATTTCCCATGACAAGAATTAATAGATTAATCAAACCCAATCATAACTATGACATAATATTATAGTCCCCCACATGGTATTTCTTGATGCGAATGAATCTTATTCTCACTCGTGAATATATCCTAAAACAAACATCTAATATTTTAGAGTGATCATAACCTAATCATCTATTGTCATATAATGATCTATATCTATGATTGTATCATGAGCCACCAGAAACAATACATAGTGACATGGAAGACCCAACCCCACTTGCATACTCACCTAATAACCCAAGACACCTAATTAACCTCCAGAAAAATCACGTAATACATCATAGATATTTTATTAACTCTCATAATGATAAAATAAAATTCAATTCCAAAAACATGGAGTGCATTAAGAGTAAAATTCAAAATTACCACAGATCATTCAAACCAGTAATGACGTTGGTTGTAACAAACACCACCACTATAACTCATCTAATCCCTATCGATTATCTAGATGAAAAATATGCTATTAATGAAATTCATTAAACATAAATGAAATAAACCATTTAAATATTTATTATTAGTTATGATCAAGATAAAAATATACCAAAACTATATCCAGTAATAAAAACCATTTTTTATGATGCATCCATATCCCAATTATTTTTACCAACAAAACAAATATTACCTATTTATTATGTAATTAACTAATTTTAAAACATTAGAAATTATGCACCATTGATTATTGTCATTAGTATGAACCAAACCATAAATCACTCTATGTCACAACCAATAGTCCTTTGATCATTCCCATATGAACACACAGTATCACATTAAAGACTATATGCTTATCATAAGGACCTACAAAATTGTATATGTTCACATGATATATATGATAACTCATATTCTATAGACATGGTTACTCCATTGTCTTCTTTCCCACAGCACAAACCTATTCATAACACCTGACCATTATCTCATATACTATGGAAACCAATTTCTAAATGTACTGAATCTTCCAAAATTTTCATCATCTAAAACCCACTTATGTGTATTTATTTCTTATCACTCATAATGAAGAAACACTTTATCTAGTAACCTTTATAAAAAAGTAATTAGCTCCATGTTGGATACCCTAAAATATAACTATTGGGGTTCAATAAAAAAACTATAAAAATGAGAATAAATTAATTCAATTATCATTTGAATAATCCCACCCATAAAAACCACTTTTCATTTTTTAGAAAGAATGATCAATCCTAATATATTCTATTATCAAAACATGTAAATGAATGGTCCCTGACCATATTTAATGTATAGATACATATGTAAATCATTTCTCTAATGTCTAATGATACATATACACCCATAAAATAACTATAGTTTAACATAAATATTATGTTTTTGTGCATTGGTTTATAATTAATTTTACTCAATGTCTATTACTAGGATATCCATCCCAATATTGTTTAATCAAAACATTTTACAAGCTCCACATATTCCCTCTAATAACTACGAATCTTGTTGGAACCCTATCCACAACAGAATATCAAATCACCACATTCTTTATCCATCATGGTGATACCCTCAAACCCTTAGTTTTTCATAATATCTAATACTCACATTACAACATGACGCATCTCAGAACAAATCAATTCTCATATCTCAAATAATTTATTCTCCTAGACATACCTAGAAATCCAATCCCCTTATTCATTTCACTATCAATATAAAAATCTGATCTCACAAACTGCTCATATAACAATGCATAGTTTCCCAGTGGTTATTGACACCAAAATATTCCTTAAATTATCCTCATCATTAACTAGTGTAGAACATAACATCTTGTTCCAATAACCATTATTCGTTCATAAACCACAACATGGTGTCTTATAACATTCTACTATCTTCGAATATATGATCATCATCTATGATTGAAAATCTGTTGATCCTATATATAACTCATGACCTAACTCTATGGTCTTAGGTATTTTTGGAGTCATAGACTCCATAACTACTCCATGGAACCTCATATAGTCCCGAAATCAATTCAAATATCAAGGGATCAGATATATACTTCTCAAAAATGATCATCCACATATTAAATTGGAAGAAAAATCATGTACCATGTTTTGATATTCATCTTTATGACCTCATATCAAAAAGTATGTGACTATAAAAATTAATTTTTAAATTTCATATATTTCAGTAAATTCACTCATTGACTAGTCCGACATTTGTTCCAAGGAAAAATACTCTTAATCAAAAACCATGGTTACCTATCATATGCTAAGATTATATCCCATTAATCAACATGCTATGTTGGTTAAATATGATATCACCCCCTTATCCCATTGAAATTTAGTATCTATAAAAATAATATCTAAATGGTTCTCATATGCTCTATTTACAAGAAAACTCAAACGATAAGGCTTATACCCTAGTGTCACCTTGTCAAAGAATTTGACACATTTATTGTTGAGTCTCATACTCTCAGTCCAAGGGTCATGCCCCAAATCAGACAGATTATAATTTCAATCTATTAATGTGAAACTCATTACTACCCAGAAAATTTATTTCTTCCCATCCAAAATACCTTATGAATATCAATGCCAATTACACATACTAGATACTTCCTTCCATCCATGGATCACTAATAAAAATAATATACCCAAGATTACCAACATTGAAGGATTCTATTAGTATATGATTTCTGATTTATCATGATAATATTATACACCACCACTCATCTTAATGAATAATAAAAATAAACCATGGTACTCTAATATAAAACCTTAATCTCCAACATCCATAATTGTGACTCAATATCACTAGTCTCTACCACTATGAAAATAACCATACCCCACATGAGCCACAAATTATAAATGAAAATCCACAATCATATACAAGGTTCTTGAAAAGAAACTCAGAAATCAATACCTTGAATATGTGGTTATCATATATATATACACACAAAAAACACAAAGAATACACCACAAAATATAAATACACAAACTATGGTTCTAAGTCTGATTGGGGATCAACACACTAGACTGACAAATTGAGGATCAAGGGAACATCCTAGTAATTTTAAATGAAATCTGCCTTTTATGATCCATATCAAGGGGAAAAATAAAAATATGGTTTGGTTATGTTGATTTACACAAAAAAAAGATATTTGAGAAACCCTAAAGAAGTTATTCATGAAACATTAATGTACTAAAACCTATTATATTTTCCAAACATGTGTCTCAATCACAAACATGAATATTCATTAGATTTGATCCTACCTAAATAATATGACGCATTATCAGAAGCCTTTCTCCACCCTATTTCACGATTAAAACTGTAAATCAAAAATGAAGAACAGAAGTAACACAATTAATCAAAAATCAACTCAATTATAAGAAAATAATACATGGAAATGAATCTAAACTCCCAAGTAACATGGAAATTTTGTCTTGTAGGTGATGGCGAGGCACAATATAGAGCATCTATTCCATTTTTTGACAATTAAAATCATTGGTATAACATATAAAAAATAATAAGTCATAATAAATAGTACTATGGTTCAACTTATAAATATATCAATCCAACTAACTCTATAATGACAATATAAAAGAACCATGTGTCCTTAAGTGCATCTCCACTTGTTTCGCTATTTTTTTACTATAAATGACTATCTATAGTGTTACTATTATAAGACCATCCCCTAATACTAGAGTATAGAAATTTACATAAATACGAAATAAAAAGTCACTTCAATAATAAGATGAATAAAAAACATTAAAGTTATGAAAAACATAAATAATAACACAATGCATGCTATTATATTATTACATATTTACATTTCACATGAGTTATGAAAAAATTGTCAAGATCCCATATAATAGTATTAGATATATAAAACTTTTATTGAACTTTTCTACATATTTTACCCACCTCCTTGGAGAGTTTAGAAATTCACATAAAACATAATTTTACCACTTCTGTGAGTTGAATTTCAAAACTCCGAGAGACACGGTTGATATCAGTAAGAAAAATTTTGATCGATAAGATGAAAATAATTTTTTTGTGAATAGTAACTTTTTAATTTTATTTACACGGTTAAAAGTAAATAGGGTATTTAAGGGTAAAAATGATATTATTATTAAGCAGACACATGTCCTAATTCTATTGGACAAGAATAAATCGACCAAAAATAACCTTATGAATAAAATATGAACCTCTTTGGTCAACTTTCATTAGATTAGGACACTTATTATTATTTTATTTAAAGAAGAGTTAAAAGAGTTAAAATCGATGTTTAAAAACATAAACATTTTTAATATAGGGTTATAAATAAGCTAAATTCAATTATAAATATTCATTAGAAAGATAAAAATATTTCATACATAATGGTATTTTATTTACATTTTTTAAACATTAAATAATTTAATTTATTTATGACACAGTGATGATGCAGTAATTTTCTAGTTAATGAAATTTTAAAATAATTAATCTTATAAATATCAAAATAAATTTAATTTTAGACTTTTAATGAATTAAAATAATTTTATAGTTTCATATTACATGGTAGGGTTCGATAGATTTAATTGTTTTCTATGTAATAATCATGTTATGAATTTAGAAAAAACAAAATACCAAATATTGTAAAAATTGTCAAAAAAATACTTTTTATAATAAATATTACATTATTAATTGAAATACTATTCAAAAAAATATAAGGTTTAGAGAAAGAACTTATATAATGATAGGTGCATCATTAATGAACCACTTGGGGATCTCCTTGATGTATAATGTATGTTTATTGACCATATAATATAAAAATACAAAGATACATGGTACTTGTCAAACTATTTAACAAAGAGTTAAATCTATAAGATAAAGTTAATATAGTGACCCAAACCTGTATAAAACCAATTGGGTGAGTGGTGATCGACCTATTCCCACCTTAGCATTTAAATAATAAATTTTTGAGCCATTAGAAACCTAAAATAATTTTATTCGAGGTTGTTTTTACGTAAGTATCTACTCGGACCTCTTTATCATCCACATCCATGTTTCTTAAAAATATATTTCAAAACACTCTTAGTATGTTATATACTATGGTTTAAAGTCATTTATACCATTTTATGACTTTCTATAAGATGGTTATAAAGTAATCTTTCCATCATTTTCCAAACAAGGTCCTTTAAAACATTTTCAAATAAATTTAGGTAGTAATATCTTTTTTAACTTATACGGCGGGTGCATCAATTTTATGTCATTATAACATCATAAAAGCTTCCATTACAAGCTGATAATAATATTTTTAGATATAAATGGTTTATTTTATAATTAGGTTACTTTTAAATGATTTCAAAATTGAAAGAGATATTTCTCTAAAGAAAATTTTATTTCATCTTTGTCAACATCCTTCGATGGATTTTAAGTTTGAACGAAGTTGATTTATTATGATACAAAACATACATATTGTATTGAATGTTTTGTAATATGTTTGACTATGGATGTGTTATTTTAGACCATTCATGGTTTATGGATAATGTATTTTTATTTCGTATGCCATTTTTAATACAAATTTTTATGGTATGTTTAATCCTTTTCATATGAGGAATGCATTGGACTTAGTAAGTGATGGGTGGAGCCTACTATAGCTCCTCGATTAATTTGTAGATCTCATGAGGAAAACTAGTGTCTGGGAACAAGGCTTTGACAAAATCTTATTTGTAGTCTTCACACATGGCCTTGACTATGTGGTTAGGAAAGACTGGCATTATTCATTCCATCATTATGAAAGTGGCTATTGATATTTCATGTGATTATTAGACTAGTAGAATATCCAAGTGAGTAAATAAATGTAATTATATGATTTTACCTTTTTCATATTATTATGATGTTCACATTTAAAAGGCTTTTGTTTTATTTTTATACATTGCCTTAAATGTTTATGCTTATTTATGAAAGTTTCTCCTATAATGTTATCTTTACTGAGCATTTGAGATCTACCCATTTCTACGTTTTTTTCAAGATGTTAAGAAGTATTTTATGACTAACCTGTAGGGATAGTCTGAGGGGATAAGAGTGTGGTCTATGGAAATAATTTTTTTGTAATTTTTCATTTTATGATGTTATTTAAACCAGATAAATGTATCTAGTACTTCCATGGGTACAAAACTAATCGGTCTTCACAGACATAATCTTTTGTGATCATTCCCATGATATGTAATAAGGCACGAACTCTTGGTAACTGGGGTCGCAGAAATATAGATTGTATTAGAATATGTTTAGTACAATCCTTGGAATATAGATTTATATTACCACTGATTAGATCACATTACACTAAGATAGACTTTGAGGATTAGTATAGAAGAAATTCCTAGAATTTTGGTATTGTAGATATTTTTTGAGTTTTCAATAAATACATCTCTATCTGGATATGAGCAGGTAGAGGCAGATCTGGTATAAATGTATCTAGGGGTAAAAATCGAAAACACCGCTTTGAGCTAGACACGAATGGGAACTGGTGCACGACAACGGGTATTACTGCACTCTTGGTTACGACACACCTGCGGGATATGCTTAGGATAATTATCATTTCCTTTATAAACCATTATGAAATTTTTATGAGTATATACATCCTCAAATAAAACACTTTTTATGTTTATAGATTATATTCATAAACTATTCAATTTATGTTAAGTGTTTTAAATGTTTGAATTATGTATTTGATTCATAAACTAATCTAGTTTAGGACATTGTTTAAAAATGGGTCCTAGTGTATGGAATGAAATAGTATCAATGAAAGAACTCCATTTTGGGATATACCTCCTACTCAAGATAATTATAGTGGAGCTAGTGATACAACTGGTGTTCATGAGCTTATCACTGTATTGGGAACACTCACTCTGGTTATGAATAATAACCTTACCCGTATGGAGAACCCTGATCCACAACATGGAGGATCAATCTTAGATCGCTTCATGAGGAAACAACCACCAACATTCAATGGGGGTACAAATCCATTAATATCTGAACAATGGATAAATTCCATAGAGAAAATATTCCAAGCCTTGGGGTGTAGTGAAAGGGAAAAAGTTGTCATGGTAGTTTACCGCCTCACTGGAGATGCAGATCAATGGTGGTCATTGGTTCAAAATAAAAACGAAGATAATGAATTATCAAATAAGGAATGTAGGGATTTGAAAGATATTTTCATAAGAAAATACTTTCTCTGTGACCGTCAAGCAGATATGGAAAGGAAGTTTCTGAGTCTGAGGAAAAATGAAGATGAGAATGTCTTGAAGTATGAAGCTAACTATACATGGTAAGCGAGGAATGTTGTGGATTATGTATGTAACCCAATAAGTAAGATTGATCATTTAATTGATTGGTTAAAACAATTTATCCATCAAGCATTAGTCACATAATCCTTCTTATCATATGAAGATATTGTCTCATGTGCTATCATGACCAAAAAATAATTCTCTAAGTCTTACAACTTTAAAGAATAGACTGAGAAGAATAGATCTGATGAACACTCTGGAAATGGAAATAAAGGGATGAAGGGAAATGTTGAATATCATTCCTGCAAAAAATGTGGGAAGAAACAACTAAGTACTTTCCTGAAGGGAATGGGGTTCTGTTACATGTGTGGTGAATAAGGCCACCATGTTCGTGATTGCAAATGTAAGAAAGTGTCTATTAATGTTGAACTCTACATTTTTTGACAAAGGGGGCATTATGAAAATGAATTTCATATGCGTTAGGGGAACATAACTCAAAAAATGCAAAGGGATCAAGGCCATGCTTATGATGTCACTACTGCTAAGGTTGAAGCTCCTAAAGACGTAGTGGAAGGTAATTAAATTGTTTCCTCAAGGTTAGAAAATGCTTTATATGATTTTAGTTCATCGCATTATTTTATATCGTCCTAGTTTGCTATGAAAATTAGATATTTCAAATGTTATTAAATAAGGGAGTTATTATTCAAAACTCTTAAGGGAAGCATCATTGCAACAGTGTTTTGTGAATCAGTTCCCATTAGAGCATATAAATGTTCTTTATCTGCTGATCTCATAGTCATTCCAATGATCGAATTTGATATAATCTTCATTATAGATTGTTTTTCTGACCATGATACAAAAATTTATTGTAAGAATAAGGAGGTTGAAATTTTTGATGACGATGATAATTAACACCTTATCATTAGAGCATAATCGTCACCATGAGATTTTTATATATATCCACCCCCAGTAGGTCAACAAAATTCAATTATTAGGGAGGAAGTGAATGAAATAACTGTGGTGAGGGAAGGAATATTCGAATAGAGTATGTACCTATTGTGAAAGAACATTTTGATGTGTTTCCATGATATTTATATAACGCCTAGACCCCAGTTACCAAGAGTTGGTGAATTATTACGTAACATTGGCATGATCACAAAAGACCAAGTCTCAAACGACCGATTAGTTTAGTATCCTTGGAAACACAAGATACATTCATAAATGTTACATTAAATCATAAAGTGAAAAACTACAATAGTATAGTCTCCATAGTCCACAATCATATCCAATTCAGACTATCACTGTAGGTCAGTAATAAAATATTTCTTCACATCCTGGGAAAAATAAAACATAGAAAGGGGTGAGCTCAGATGCTCAGTAAGGATAACAATATAGCGGAAACATTCATAAATAGACATAAACATTTATGTCAATGTAGAACTAAAACAAATTCCTTTTAAACTTGAACATGAGCATAATACGGAAAATGTAATATGAAATAATTCCATTTACATATTCACATTTATATTCTAGTAGTCGTATAATTACATGCAATATCAATAACAACTTTCATAATGATGGAATGCATTATTCCAGACTATCATAACCACGTAGCCAAGGCCTTGTGAAAAGACTACAAATAAGATTTTGTCAAGGCCTTGTTCCAAGACACTAGTTTGTCTCATAAGACATACTGATGCATTGAGGAGCTATAGAGGGCTCCACCCATCATTTATTAAATCCAATTCATTCTTTATATGAAAAGGTTTTAACATATCATAAACCATAACATAATCAACTCACATAAAACAATCATAAAGGAAATAAAATATTTCCACATTTCAATCACAATATATCAATACAACACATTGATATAATAAAACCATTTTCAATACCAAATAAAAGTAAATAAAAACATGGTATTTATTTTTCATTTTAAAAAATTTTATGGATTGTAGAGGAAGCCAGAACTCAAATAATGGTCACGGAGGCGAGGAAGTCGTTGTCGCCGCATACGTAAGAAAAAAACATTTCATTTGTATTTTATTAAAAATGATTCATATAAAAAGATTCCTTTTGAATAAAATCAAAAGTCAAACGGGATTATACAACTCATAAAAGAAATTTGGGTATAAAATAAAATATGCCTCAATGAATGGATATTGAGACGAAGTCCATTACCTCGTGTCCGACTTGACTCGATCGTTTTTTATCCTCCTGAATAATAAACTAGAATTAATTTATACTTTCTTATGAACCTTTTTCAAGTTCATTATTCCTTTTATATAAATTATTACCATGTTATAAACATTATGTAATTATTTATGTTAATAACAGTCATTTTGTCTATCTTTGTTACTTGAGTCAAAAACAAAGTTCTTATAATTACATGTTGTTCATGTGGTAACATATCCATTATATCCAGAATTATCTTCATGATATAGATATCATATATATCATATATATCCAGTAGATACATTAATTTTTAATATTACACAACATTTAGAGGTATTAAATGAAATGCACCATTCATGGATACGGTAAGCCATACGTACGAATGAATGCTACTTTAAATTCTATTTCGTATTTAATGGAATGAAATGATATAAAGGTATATTTAATGGAAAACATAATGGTATTCCATAAATGAAAAATACATAATAATAAGGAAAACATAAACATAATTTATATCATATATAAATAGAGAATAATCATAATGTCCACCAAGAAAGGTGCTAAAAGAATATTGAACAATCATCGTTTCATGAGGCATTAATTCGCCAACCAAAAAAACAGTATGTTCTTTAACCATTAGATAGAGGTGTGTGTAAATGTAAATCAAATAAATATCATAAAAACATCCTAGTATATTTAAGATACTGGTTTTGTTACAAAATATAGGAATAAAAAGAGTTTAGGGGGTTGGAGATGCAAAAATAAAACAAAAGAACACAAGTGAAGACATTACCATAAAATCGTGAAACACTTTTTGATTTGAGCCAAAGGCTTCCTTGGGAAGACTTCTGTCCAATGTGAGGATTCTAGGTGTAATAGAGGTATGTTGGGAGAGTATTTGGGTAGAGTTTGGCCGAGCCAAATGGATTGATGGTGTGAATAGGGTGGTAGAGGTGGGGTCCTTTTATAAGAGGAGAGGAGGAGTACTCTTTGAAAGTTAAGAAATGTTACCATATTATATAACGAGTTTCGGATTTTAAAGGTCCCAAAACTGTATATTTCAAGGTTGAGGTGATTAGGGTTCTAAATCCACCCATAGAATAGTTTTTTGATAAGTGTATGTCTTATATTTTACTTTATCTTTTCATTTTATTTAAATCAGTAATTAATGAGGTAATCACTGCATCATCATGGTGTCATAAATAAATTTATTTTTTTACTGTCTAAGAATTATAAAAAAATACCACATTTTAGGAAATATTTTTAGCTTTATAATGAATATTTCTAGTAAAAAATATGACTTGTATAACCCCATGTGATAATTTTTTTATTAAAACAACACATGTTTGTGACAATTTTATTTTTACTTTAAATAAAAAGTTATTAATGTCATTTTCTTACCCAAGTGGCTCCATGGGGTCCCCAAATTGACCCATGGATTTTATTGGTAGGACATGACTCATTAAATAGGTTTAGGAAGTGTTTCAAGATATTTTCCTATATTTATAATATCTTTTTAACCTTAAATTTCACTAATTACCTTTAATCGCGATTAATAAAACTTTAATGTTACTATTCACCAAAAATTATTTTCATCTCATTGGACCACATTTTACTTACTAATGACAACCATGTATGTCAGATTTTTTAAATTCAATACTCAGATGTGGTAATGATTCATTTACACGATAAATTAGTTTTTTAACTACCACTTAGTGGTTTCACTAGTCATCCAAAAATGAAGTTTTTCGGAAAAATATCAAAAATTCACCCTAAGAAATATATGATATTCCGAATTCAAAAATGATGTCTATTTTAAAAAATTCAAAACATATAAGTTGAATTAATTATTTTTATAATTAATTCTCGTTGTCATAACAAACAACGTGTTTTTAAGAAAAAATATATATCAAAAGATTGGTAATTATTTATGTCTAATTACAAAGTGAAATTAATTATAATGTCCACCATTGGAAAAAATGGTAAAAAAATATTCAAATTATACTTCCAAACCACTCAATAATATAATTTATCACTGTAAATCATTTTGATTAAAAAGTTGTCTTTAAGTAATTTTTTACTATTCATAGAAAATTTGAAGTTCTCATAAAATTACCAAAACATCAACTTATGATAATTTAAATATTCTGAATAGAAAAATAAAGTCCATTTCAAAATATACCATTAATATAATTTCAAAATGTGGGTAGTAATATTTATAATGGCTACTTTGATTGGTTGCGGTGTGTTAGAATCCCGAATTTGCGTACAATAGAAGATATTGCATTATTGAAAGGGAAGTGTACCGTGGAAGGTTGGGGTGTTACATTCTCCCATCCTTCAATAAATTGCATCCCCGCAATTTGAAAATGTTCTTAAAAAATAAAAGGGTGAAAATAGAAAATACTTTTGTGGAAAACCCACAACGAAAATAAGGTTAATAAAATTTAGCCTTATTATGAAGGAAATGGAAATGAAAGAGTGACCACCAAATAATGATCTCGATTAAGAGAACATTGGTGGAAATTAGAGACATATAATTGGAAGAAAAAATTAAATATTTGTAGGGAGTGTTTGAGGTCATCAATCACAAAGAGGTTTAAAATTGAGGGCCTCAAAGCCTTCAATCTATGTTGATTTAAAATATAATCAGTTCAACAAAACATAAGGAATTAGGATAACAAATGTTTTGTTTTAATATCCCCTTAGTAATGTTTAAGAATTAATTTATGCTTAGAATAAGAGAGAGGTATATATATATATATTCTTGACAAGTATAGTTTCAAACTTCAACTAATTTCTACTACAAACTCAGCTTTCACTCAAAAAGATAAAAGAACTTAAAAATATTATATTTATCCTAATCGTACAAGGTTAAAAATATTAAAACATACCATTTAGATTAGGAAAACTATTTTTTAATAACCAGGGACTTCCCAAAGGCTATTGGTAGGTAATAAAGGCTTGTCGCACTATGGTTGTGGGCTCGATTCCTACAGCTTTATCCAACGGGACGGGTTATCCCCCGACCTACATGTTTTCGTTTTCCTAAAACAATAGTATTATAATGTTCCAAAAATAATCCCCAGTAATGTTTTAACCTTAAAAAATACTAACCAAAGTTAAACATAATCCATTCAAACCATTATTGTTATCCAAAATACCTCTATCTAGACTTTCTATTAAAGGACACTAAATTCCAAAATCTATCCATCAGATTCCCCAAACAAAGTAAAGTTTCTCTTATTGTCACATACTAAAAATATGATTACCTTCATCATATTAAAACTTTAATGAAAACAACAAGTACTACAGTACAATCCTTATATATATCACAATATTATTATAACCAGAATATAATCCTTTAGTCCAAAAACACAAATACAATAATTATTCCACATCAACTGTAGTAGCATAATACGATTGGCCTTGCTCCCTTGGACTTTTTTTAGGTATGCTTAATTGGCGCTTAGGGAATTCATTTTCTTAATGCCCCATTTCCCTACAATTGTAGCATTCAACATTGACATCCTCTTTCTTTCCATTTCAATCACGAGCCTGGTGACCTTTCTCTCCACGTTTATAACAAACTCTCATTCTTTTTAGGCAAGTACCGGGTGATTCATCCCACAATTATCGCATAATGGAAAATCCTTCTTTCCTTTTTTCCTTTTACCTGTATCTTGTTCCACCATTCTCTTCATCTCTTTCATTACTTTATTATCATAAGATTTAGTGAATTACCTTTCTGTCTTGATACCACAAGAGATTATATCTTCAAACGACGCGAAATATTGTGAGACTAAGGCATGACGGAGAAACAGTTTTAATCAATCAATGAAACGATCAATCTTACTTCTTGGGTTATGTATATAATCTATTGCATTCCTCGCTAACCTTGTAATGTTAGACTCATAATTTGTGACATTCCCATCCTCCTTTTGACTCAGACTCAGAAATTGTCTTTCCATATCTACTCGATGGTCACGAGGAAAGTATTATTCTATGAAAAGCTCATTGAACTCTCTGTATTCCATACTTGATACTTCATCATCTTTCATCGTGTTTTGTATCAATGACCACCATTGATCAGAATCTCCAGTGAGGCAGTAAACATCCATGATAACCTTTTCCCTTTCACTACTGCCCAATGCAAGGAATATTTTCAATAAGAAATTTATCCATTTCTCAGCTGCTAAGGAGTTTTTACTCCCATTGAATGTTGGTGGTTGTTGCCTCATGATGCGGTCTAATATTGATCTTCCATGATGTGGATCATGGTTCTCCATATGAGTATGGTTATTATTCATAACCTGAGTGAGTTGTCCCAGTGTGGTGATAAGCTATTCATCACCAGTTGTATCACCAGCTCCATTATAATTATCTTGAGCAGGAGGGAAATCCCTAAATGGAGTCCGTGCATTGATAAAATTTCCTTTCCATCCACAAGGTGCCATTTCTAAACAATGTCATAAACTAGATTAGTTTATGAATCAAAATACATAATAGCAAACATGAAAAACACTTAACATAAATGTAAATATTTATGGATATAATTCAAAATCATAAAAATGTTTTCTTTGAGGAAGTATATACACATAAACCATTTATAACGGTTTGAAAAGAAAATGAGATTTATCCTAAGCATATCCCCAGGGAGTGTCGAAACCAAGAGTGCAGCAAGGCCCGTTGTCGTGCACCAGTTCCCATTCGAGTCTTGCTGAAAGCGGTGTTTTCATGTTTTACCCCTAGGTACATATGTGCTAGAGCCTTCTCTACCTGGTCGTATCCAAAAAGGAATGTATTGCTCATAATACTCACAATAATCTCTATAATACCAAAATTCTAGGAAGTTTTTCTATAATAATCCTCATAGTCTATCTTAGGGCTATGTTCTCTAACCGAAGTTTATCTAAATATAGCTTCCAAGGTTATTACTAAACTACCTCTCATACAAACAGTAATTCCCCGACCCAAGTTACCCCGAGTTGGTGCAGTATTATGTAACAATGGAATGATCACAAAAGATAAAGTCTTGAAATTTCAATTAGTTTAGTAGCCTTGGAAACACTAGATACCTTTATAAATGTTACATTACATCAGAAAGTGAAAAACTACTATAATATAGTCTCCATAGTCCACAATCATATCCCCTTCATAATATCCCTGCAGGTCAATCATTAAACATTTATTCAAATCCTGGGAAAAATAAAACATAGAAATGGGTGATCTCAGATGCTCAATAAGGATAACAATATAGCAAGAACATTCATAAATAGACAAAAACATTTAAGGCAATGCATAACTAAAACAAAATCCTTTTAAACATGAACAGAAGCATAATATGGAAAAATTAAAATTAAATAATCCCATTTACATATTCACATGGATATTCTACTTGTCGAATAATCACATGCAATATCAATAACCACTTTCATAATGATGGAATGCATAATTCCAGACTATCATAACCACGTAGCCAAGGCCTCGTGCCAAGACTACAAATAAGATTTTGTCAATGCCTCGTGCCAAGAAACTAGTTTGTCTCATTAGACCTATCGATGCATCAAGGAGCTATAAAAGGCTCCACCCGTCACTTATTAAGTCCAATTCATTCCTTATTTGAAAAGGTTTAAACATATCATAAACCATAACATAATCGTATCACATAAAACATGCATAAAGGAATCATTACATTTCCACATTTCAATCACAAGATATCAATACAAAAAATTGATATTATATAACAATTTTCAATACCAAATAAAATAAAAATTAAAACTTGGTATTTATTTTTCATTTTAAACAAAGATATGGCTTGTAGAGGAAGCTGAAACACAAATAATGGTCACGACGGCGAAGAAGTCGTTGTCGCCACAAACGTAAGAAAAAAACATTCCTTTTTTCGTTTAGTAAAAATGATCTGTATAAACTAGAGTTAATTTCTACTTTATTAAAAACATTTTCCATGTTCATTATTCCTTTTATATCACTTATTAACATGTTACGAATATTATGTAATTATTTATGTTAATAATGTTAATTTTGTCGATCTTTGGTACTTGAGTCAAAAATAAACATCTTATAATTACAAGTTGTTCATGTGGTAAAATATACACTATATCCAGAATAATATTCATTATTTAGATATCATATATATAATATATATCCTGTAGATACATGAATTATTATTATTACATAACATTTAGAGGTATGAAATGAAATGCACCGTTCATGGAGACGGTAAGTCATACGTACGCATGAACGCTAATTTCATTTATATTTCGTATTTAATGGCTTGAAATGATATAAAGGTATATTATAATTCAAGTATAATATGATATATAATGTCATTAACTCAATCCTTTATATGTCCCATATATGTCATTAACGAATCTAATCAATTTGAAGGGGCGGTTGTCCGCACTTCCTAAAATGAAGAAATCGTGTTTACCCATAATGGAAACCACAACGGTATGCCATAAGTGAAAAATACAGAATAATAAAAAAACATAAACAGAATATATATCATATATAAATATACTGACATATTAATGGCCACCATTAATGGTGTTAAATGCATATTAAACAATAATCGTTTCGTGAGGTAGTAATTCTCCAACCACAGAAACATTATGTTCTTTAACCATTAGACAGTGGTGTGTGTAATTTTAAATCAAATCCATATCATAAAAACATCCTACTATATTGAATATACTTGTGTTGTTACAAAATATAGGAATAAAAATATTTTAGGGGGTTGGAAAGCAATATAAAAGAAAAGAAAACAAGTGAATACATTACCTTAAAATCGGGAAACTCATTTTGATTTGAGCCAAAGGCTTCCTTGGGAAGACTTCTGCCCAATGTGAGGCTTCTAGGAGTATGATAGGGATGTTAGGAGAGTATTATGGCATATTTTGGCCGAGCCAAATGGCTTGAATGTGTGGATAAGGTTGTAGAGGTGGGGGCCTTTTATAAGAGAAGAGGAGGGGCACTCTTGGAATGTCAAGAAATGTTACTTTATTATATAATAGGTTTCGGATTTTAAAGGACACAAAATTATATATTTCAAGGATTAGGTGATAAGGGTTAGAAATCCTCCCATCCAATAGGTTTTTTGAAAGTTAATGTCTTATATTTTACCTTATCTTTTCATTCTATTTAAATCGTTAATTAATGAGGTAATGACTGCATCATCATGGTGTCATAAATAAATTTATATTTTTAATGCCTAAAAATTATAAAAAAATACTATGTTGTAGGAAATCGTTTTAGATTTCTAATGAATATTTATAGTCAAAAATATGACTTTTATAACACCATGTAATAATTGTTTTAGTAAAACAACACATGTTTTTGACAATTTTATTTTTACATTAAATAAAAAGTTATTAATGTCATTTTCTTACCCAAGTGGCTTCATGGGGTCCCCAAGTCGACCCATGGATTTCCTTTGTCTCCATGACTCATCCAATAGGGGTAGGACATGTGTCAAGATATTTTCATATTTTTATAATATCATGTTTACCTTAAATTTTACTAATTAGCTTTAATTGCGATTAATAAAAGTTAAAAGTTACTATTCACCAAAAATTATTTTCATCCCATTGAACCACATTTTACATACTAATGACAACCATTTATGTAATATTTTTGAAATTAAATACACATAAGTGGTAATGATTTATTTACTTGAAAAATTAGTTTTTTAACTACCACTTAGTGGTTTCACTATTCTTCGAAAATTTAGGTTTTTAAAAAAAATACCAAAAATTAACCCTAAGCTAAATTTGATATTCCAAATTCAAAAATGATGTCTATTTTAAAAAATTATAAACATATAAGTTTCATTAATTAATTTTATAATTAATTACCGTTGTCACAACAAACATCGTGTTTTTAAGAAACAATATATATTAAAAGATTGACAATTTTTTATGTCCAATTTCAATGTGAAATTAATTATAATGACCACTATTGTATAAAATAGTAAAAAATATTCTAATTATACTTTAAAACCACTAAATAATATAATTTATCACAATAAATAATTTTTATTGAAAAAAGTTGTTTTTAAGTATTTTTTTACTATTCATAGAAAATTGGAAGATCTAAAAAAATTACAAATAATTCAACGTAGGATAATTTCAATATTCTGTATACACAAATAAAGTCCATTTTGAAATATAAAATTTACATAATTTAAAAAGGTGGGTATTACTATTCATAACGTCTACTTTGATTGGTCGCGGTGTGTTAGAATCTCGAACTTGCGTAAAATGCAAGCTATTGCATTATTGAAAGAGAAGCGTATCGTGGATGCTTGGGGTGTTACATTCTCCTATACATCAATAAATTGCGTCCTCTAAATTTGAATATTTTGTTCCAAAATAAAAGGTTGAAAATAGAAAATACCTTTGTGGAGAACCCACATCAGAAATAGGTTAATAAAATTTAACCTTAAAAAGAGGGAAAGGGAAATGAAAAAGTCACCACCAGATTATGATCTCGATTAGAAGAACATTGGTTGAAATTAGAGACGTATAATTGGAGTAAAATGGTAAATATTTTTAGGGAGTGGTTGAGGTCATCAATCACAAATGAGTGTAAAATTTAGGGCTAAAAGCCTTCAATCTATGTTGATTTAAAATATCATAATTTCAACAAAACATAAGGTATTAGGATAACATATGTCTTGTTTTAATATATCTTTCATAATGTTTAAGAATTAATTAATTCCTAGAATAAGAGATAGGTATATATATATATATATGATTGACATGTAGAGTTTCAACCTTCAACTAATTTCTACCATAAACTCATCTTTCACTCAAAAAGATAATAGAACTCAAAAATATTATATTTATCCTAATAGTACAAGGTCCAAAATATTAACTCATACCATTTAGATTAGGAAATCTATTTTTTAATAACTAAGGACTTCTTGTAGGATAGTTGTAGGTAATAAAGGCATGTCGCACTATGGTTGTGGGTTCGATTCCTACAGCTTTGTCCGATACGGTGGGTTATCCCTCATCCTGCAGGTTGTCCTTTTCCTAAAACTATATTATTATAATGTTCCAAAAATAATCCTCAGAAATGTTTTAACCTTAAACAATAATATCCAAAGTTAAACATAATCCATTACAACCTTTATAGTTATCTAAAATACCTCTATATAGACTTTCTCTAAAAGTTCATTAAATTCCAAAAATGAATTCATCATATTCCCCAAACAAAGTAATGTTTGTCTTATTTTCACATACAAAAAATATGATTTCCTTCATCATATTAAAACATTAATGAAAAAAAAGTACTACAGTATAATCCTTATATATATTACATTATTATTATAACCATAATATAATCCTTGACTCCAAAAACACAAATACAATAATTATTCCACTTCAACTGTAGTAACAACATAAGACTGGCCTTGCTCCCTTGGTCTTTTCTGAGGTAATATTGCTTGGCTCTTAAGGAATTCATTTGCATAGTTCCCCATTTCCCTATAATTGTAGCATTCAACATTGACAACCGCTTTCTTTCCCTTGCAATCACGAGCCAGGTGACCTTTCTCTCCACATTTATAAGAAACTCACATCCCTTTTTGGAATGTACCAGGGTGATTCTTCCAACAATTATCGCATAATGGAAAATCATTATTTCCCTTTTTCCCTTTATCTATCTCTTTCTCCACAATTCTCCTATTCTCTTTCTTTACTTTATTTTAAAAGAATTTAGCAAATTTATTTTCTATCTTGAAAGCACACAATACGATATCTTCATACAATGAGAATGATTATGAGACTAAGGCTCGACAGAGAAACGATTTTAACCCATCAAATAAACGATCAATCTTATTTCGTGGGTTATGTATATAATCTTATGCATGCCTCACTAACCTTGTAAAGTTAGACTCATACTTTGTGAAATTCTCATCCTCCCTTTTCCACAGACTCAGAAATTGGCTTTACGTATATACTCGATGGTCACGATGAATGAATTTTTCTATGAAAAGGTCTTTGAACTCTATCCATTCCATACATGATACATCATCATCTTCCTTAGTTTTTTTTATCAAAAAACTCCATTGATCAACATCTCCAGTGAGGCGGTAAACTGCCATGATAACCTTTTTCCTTTCACTACTCCGCAAGGCATGGAATATATTCTCTAAGGAATTTATCCATTTCTCAACAACAAAGGGAGTTGTATTCCCATTGAATGTTGGTGGTTGTTGCCTCATGAAGCGGTCTAATATTGATCCTCCATGATGTAGATCATGGTTCTCCAAGTGAGTAAGGTTATTATTCATAACCTGAGTGAGTTGTCCCAGTTTGGTGATAAGCTGATAATCACCAGTTGTATCACCAACTCCATTATAATTATCTTGAGCAGGAGGGAAATACCTACATGGATTGCGTGCATTGATACGTTTTCCATTACTTCCACAAGGTGCCATTTCTAAATAATGTCATAAACTAGATTAGCTGATGAATCGAAATACATAATAACAAACTTGCAATACAATAAACATAAATTGAACTATTTTCCGATATAATCCATAATCAAAAAACGTTTTCTTTGAGGAAGTATATGATCATAAACCCTTCATAATGGTTTGTAAATAAAATGAGAATTATCCTAAGCATATCCCCCTGGAGTGTCGTAACCAAGATTGCAGCAAAGCCCATTGTCGTGCACCAGTTCCTGTTCGATTCGAGTTCAAAGCGGTGTTTTTGGGTTTTACCCCTAGGTACATCTGTGCTAGAGCCGCCTCTACCTGCTCATATACAGACAAGGATGTATTGCTCGGAAAACTCAAAAAATATCTATAATACAAAAATATTAGGAAGTTCTTCTATACGAACCATCAATGTCTATCTTAGGGCTATGTGCTCTAATCAGAGTTTATCTAAATATATCTTCCAAGAACAGTACTAAACTGCCTCTGATACCAATTGTAACGCCCCGACCCCAGTTACCCAGAGTCGGTGCATTATTACCTAACATTGGCATGATAAAAAAAGATCATGTCTCAAAAGACCGATTAGTTTAGTAACTTTGGAAACACTAGATATATTCATAAATGTTACATTACATCATAATGTGAAAAACTAAAATAATATAGTATTCATAGTCCATAATCATATCCCTTTAAGACTATCTGTGCAGGTCAACCATAAAATATTTCATCACATCCTAGGAAAAATAAAACATAGAAATGGATGAGCTCAGATGCTCAGTAAGGATAACAATATAGAAGAAACATTCATAAATAAACATAAACATTTAATGCAATGTACAACTAAAACAAAGGCCTTTTAAACATGAAATTCATCATAATATGGAAAATGTAAAATGAAACAACTCCATTTACTTATTTACATGGATATTCTACTAGTCTAATAATCACAATCAATATCAATAACCACTTTCATAATGATGGAATGCATAATACCAGACTATCGTATCCATGTATCCAAGGCCCCGTGCCAAGAATACAAATAAGATTTTGTCAAGCCCTCATGCCAATACACTAGTTTGTTTCATGAGTCCTACCAATGCATCGAGGAGCTATAGTGGGCTCCACCCGTCACTTATTAATTCCAATGCATTCCTTATATGAAAAGGTTTAAACATATCATAAACCATAACATAATCTTATCACATAAAACATGCATAAAGGAAACATAACATTTACACAATTCAATCACAAGATATCAATAAAACCCATTGATATAATAAAAAAAATATCAATACCAAATAAAATTAAAGTAAAACATGGTATTTATTTTTCATTTTAAACAAAGTTATGGATTTTAGAGGAAGCCAAAACTCAAATAATGGTCATGGCGGCGAAGAAGTCGTTGTCACCGTATACGTAAGAAAAAAACATATCTTTTTTTTGTTTAGTAAAAATTCATTGTATAAAAATATTCCTTTTGAATAAAAGTAAAAGTCAAACGGGTTTATACACCGCATAAATAATTTTTTGTATAAAATAAAATATGCCTCAATGAAAGTAGATTGAGACGATGTCCCTTACCTCAAGTCCGACATGACTCGATCATTCTTTAACCTCATAAATAATAAACTAGAGTTAATTTCAACTTTCTTAAGAACCTTTTTCATATTCATTTTTCATTTTATATTACTTATTAACATGTTATGAATATTATGTAATTATTAAAGTTAATAACGGCTGTTTTGTCGATCTTTGGTACTTGAGTCAAAAATAAACATCTTATAACTACATGTTGTTCATGTCGTAAAATATCCATTATATACAGATTTATATTCATCATTTAGATATCATATATATCATATATATCAGTAGATACATGCATTTTTAATATTACATAACATTTAGAGGTAATAAATGAAATGCACCGTTCGTGGAGACGGTAAGCCGTACGTACGCGTGAACGCTACGTTCATTTATATTTTGTATTTAATGGAATGAAATGATATAAAGATATATTATAATTTCAGAATAATATCATATATAATATCATTAACTCCGTCCTTTATGCATCCCACATATGGAATTAACGAATCAAATCACTTTGAGGTGGCGGTAGTCCGCACTTCCTAAAATGAAGATATCACGTTTACCCATAATGAAACCAGAATGGTATTCCATAAATGAAAAATAAAGAATAATAAGGAAAAAATAAACATAATATATATCATATATAAATATAGTGACATCTTAATGGTCACCAGGAAAGGTGTTAAATGAATATTGAACAATCATTGTTTCATGAGGCAGTAATTCGCCAACCACAGAAATAGTATGTTCATTAATCAATAGACAGAGGTGTGTGTAATTATAAATAAAATCCATATCATAAAAACATTATAGAATATTTAATATTATGGTTTTGTCACAAAATATAGGAATAAAATGAGTTTATGGGGTTGGAGAAGCAAAATAAAACAAAAGAACACTAGTGAAGACATTACCTTTAAATCGGGTAACTCTTTTTGATTTGAGCCAAGGGCTTCCTTTGGAAGACTTGTGCCCAAAGTGTGTCTTCTGAGAGTAAGATAGGGAATATGGGAGAGTATTTGGGCAGATTTTGGCCGAGCCAAATGGCTTGAATGTGTGAATAAGGTGGTAGTGGTGGGGGCCTTTTACAAGAGGAGAGGAGGGGCACTCTTGGAATGTTAAGAAATGTTACTTTATTATATAATGAGCATCGGGTTTTAATGGTCCCACAATTATATATTTCTAGGATAAGGTAATAAGAGTTCGAAATACACCCATACAACAGGTTTTTGAAAAGTTTATGTCTTATATTTTACCTTATCTTTTCATTTTATTTAAATCGTTAATTAATGATGAAATCGTTGCATCATCATGGTGTCATAAATAAATTTATTTTTTTAATGTCTAAAAATTAATAAAATATACCATGTTTTAGGAAATTGTATTATCTTTCTTATGACTATTTATTGTCAAAAATATGACTTGTATAACCCCATGAAATAACTGTTTTAGTAAAAAAAACACATGTTTGTGACAATTTTATTTTTACTTTAAATAAAAAGTTATTAATGTCATTTTGTTACCCAAGTGGCTCCATTGGGTCCCCAAGTTGACCCATGGATTGTCTTGGTCGGAAATGACTCATCCAATAGGGTTGGTTAAGTGTCAAGATATTTTCATATTTTTATAATATCTTTTTTACCTTAAATTTCACTAATTACCTTTAATCGTGATTAAAATTTCGATATTCTGAATACAAAAATGAAGTCCATTTTGAAATATAAAATTTATATAATTTCAAAAAATGGTTATTACTATTTATAACATCTAATTTGATTGGTCGCGGTGTGTAATAATCTTGGACTTGCGTACAATTCAAGCTATTGCATTATTGAAAGAGAAGCATACCGTGGAAGCTTGGGGTTTTACAATTTACTAAGACATCCTCCGGAATGAAAAATTGTGTTTTCCATTGATTTAATTCCGTTATCAAGGACCATATATAAGACCCCTTATAGAATGGATATTGTGGAATTAGTGTAACATAAGAAAAATCTAGAGGAATTGAGTAATAAGGGATTTATTCTCCCTAGTGTTTCTCAATGGGGAGCCCCTGTCCTTTTTGATAAGATGAAAGAGGATCTATGTGTTTCGGCATTGACTACAGGGAGATCAATGCTATAACAATAAAGAACAAGTATCCCCTACCTCGAATTTATAATTTATTCGTCCAACTTCATGGAGCTCAATAATTTTCAAAGATTGACCTTCGATCCGGAAGCCATCAGTTGTGTATGAAGAAGAAGGACATTACGAAGAAAGTATTGCAAACCAAGTACGGGCATTAGAAGTTTATAGTAATGCATTTTATATTTACTAATGCACCCTATGCCATCATGGATCTAATGAATAGAGTTTTAAAGGAATATCTCGATGACTTTTCTGTGGTAATTATTGATGATATCTTAGTATACTCCAAATGCTATGAAGATCATGAAAATCACTTGCGCATTATCCTGAAAACTCTTAGAAGACATTATTTATATAGGAAGTTTAGGAAGTGTGAATTCATGTATTCATGAGTTTTATTTTCTTGCCTATATTGTCTATAAGGATGTAATCTCAGTTTATCCATCTAATACAAGATCCATACAAGAATGGCCAGCACCAACGAGTATAACTAAGGTATATAGTGTTATTGGTTTAGCATGTTACTATCGACATTTCTTCCATAATGTTTCTTGGTTGGCTAACCCATTAACAAATCTCACACAAAAAGGGGTAAAATTTTTTTAAACAAAAGAGTGTGAAGAATGTTTTGAAGAATTGAAGAGGACATTAGTCAATAATCCAATATTGACTCAGCCATCAGGGAATTATGGTTTTGTTATTTATAGTGATGCTTCAAAGAAAGGACTTGGTTGTGTCCTTGTGAAGAATAGTAGGGTTATTTACTATTCATCAAGACACCTAATAATTCAAGAGAAAAACTATCATACTCATGATATTGAGTAAGTAGTTGTAATCATTCCTCTGATGATTTGGAGACACTATCTATATGGTGAAAAATGTGAGATATATACCGATCACAAAAGTTTGAAGTATATTTTCTCACAAAAAAACTCAACATGAGGCAAAGGATATGGCTTGTACTACTCAAAGATTTTGATTTCACTCTAAACTACCACCTAGGGAAGGAAAATAAGGTGGACAATGATTTGAGTAGAAAGTATCATGTAGTTTTGAACAAGATGGGAGTTGAAAAGGATCTTATATACATGGATCTAGTAAATATGGACATGGGAATCAATAGGGAAGGTGAAACATCAATTCTTTTTCAAATGGTTTCCAAACCATCTTTACTAGAAATGATATATAGTTCTCAGACCAGTGATGAAATGTTTCAAAAGAAGATTAAAGCTGTGAATGATGGGAGATTGAGTGACTTTGTGTATGAAGATGGAACTTAGAAATTTTGGAAGAGACTTTGTGTTCCTGATATAGATGATCTAAAAAGAGAATTCTTGGATGATTCTCATAGTTCTAATTTCTCTATAGACCATGGTAGCACCAAAATAGATAGATATTTGAAATAAAATATTTGGTGGGACAACATTATGAGGGATATTGCTTATTTTTTGTCAAGATGTATGGGTGGTAAACAAGTGAAAGCTGGAATGAAATACCCTAGAGGAGTCATGCAACCTCTTCCCATAACTGAGTGGAAATGGGATAATATTACAACAGACTTTTTCATGGGACTACAAAAGACTCCTAGAAGGAACAATGAAATATTTTTCATTGTTGATCGTCTTACCAAGTCAGAAAATTTTCTTTCTATAAGAGAATATTTAACACTTAAACGTCTAACCTAGATATATATTAATGATGTTGTGAGACTTAATGGAGTACCAATATCGATTGTTCCTGATTGTGATCCACATTTTACATTAAGATTCTAGAAAAGTCTTCAGATATCCATGGATATTGAACTTTGTTTGAGCACTACCTACCACCCCCAAACTGATGGACAATCCGAACGGACTATTCAAACCATATAATACAAGTTGAGATCATGCTCACTTGAATTTCAAGTTATGTGGGATCAATATTTACTTCTGTTAGAATATTTCTATAATGACATCTTGCATTAAATTATTAAGATGGAACCATATGAAGCATTATATGGAAATAGATGTCGCACACCAACCTGTTTGGAAGATTTTGGTGAAAGAAAACTGATAGGCCTAGAACAAGTGGATGAAATGATGGAAAAGGTAAAGGTAATCCAAAACCACATCAAAACAGCACAAAGTAGGAAGAATATCTATGCTGATAACCGAAGGAAGGATTTGGAATTTTAGGTAGGATATCATGTTTTCTTGAAGGTATCTCCATGGAAAGGTGTTATACAATTCGGTAAAAGGGTAAATTGAGTCCCAAGTACGTCAGACCTTTCAAAATTCTAGAACGAATTTGGGTTGTAGCTTACCATTTGGCAATGATGCCAAGTCTCTTTAAAGTCCACAATGTTTTCTAGGTATCACTGTTTAAAAAATACATGTCTGACCCAACACATGTACTCACCTATGATGAATTAGAACTGGAACCTGATCTGTCTTATTTTAAAGATCCTATCAAAGATATTGATAAAAGATAACAAGTGTTGAGAATCTGGATGACTCGTCTGGTAAAAGTTATATGGATAAACCATAAGATGGAAGAGACAACATCGAAAACCGTGAAACTTATGATGAAAAACCACCCGAGTCTTTTTATGCGGTAATATTCTAGAAATTTCAAGGATGAAATTATTTGGAGGAGGGTACAATTTAACACCCCAATCATCCATGGCACGTTTCACTTCGAATAATACAGTAGCGTGTATTGTACGTAACTTCGAGTTCTAACACACCACAACCAATCAAACTAGCAGTTATGAATATTAATACCCACTTTTTAAAATTTTATAAATCTTATCATTCAAAATGGACTTCATTTTTGGATTTGGAAAATTGAAATTAGCTTAGGGTGAATTTTTGATAATTTACTGATAACTTTCAATTTTTGACGAATAGTGAAAAACATTGAGTTATAGTTTAAAAATGAATTTTTTATTTACAAAATTATTTATTTCGTTTAAATATATTTTGGGTCAAAATAGATATATAATACTTATATATGTTCAATGTAATTCATTGGAGTTTGTTTGTAATAATTTTACATATATATAGAGTTTATTGAACTTTTCACCATCTTTTACCCAGCTCCTAGGAGAATATTTAAATTCATATAAAACATGATTTCACCACTTCTGTGAGTGAAATTTAAAAAATCCGAGAGAAGCAGTTCATATCACTAAAAAAATTTGGTTCAATAAGATGTAAATAATTTTGGGTGAATAGTATCTTTTTTTACTTTTAGTTACCACGGTTAAAAATAAATAGGGTATTTATGGGTAAAAATGATATTATTATTACTCCAACACATGTCCTAATTCTATTGGATAAGTATAATTCGACCAAAAACAACCTTAGTAATAAAATATGAACCTTTTTGTTTCAATAGGATTAGATTAGGACACATTTTATTAGTTTATTTAAAGAAGAATTGAATGAGTTAAAATAAATTTTTAATAAATAAAACATTTTTAATATAGGGTTATACATAAGATAAATTATACTATAAAAATTCATTAGAAATATAAAATTATTAACTACATAACTGTATTTTATTTTTATTTTTTAGACATTAAATAATTTAATTTATTTCTGACATAATGATGATGCAGTAATTACCTAATTAATGAAATATTAAAATAATTCATATTTTAAATATCAAAGTAAATGTAATTAGAAACTTTTTATAATTTAAACTAATTTTATAGGTTAATATGACATTTTATCCTTGCTTATATGAATTGTTTTATATGTTATAATGATATTATGAATTTTGGAAAAACAAAATAACAAATAGTGTCAAAATTGACATAAAAGTGTTTTTGAAACAAATATTACATTATTAATTGATATTATATTCATAAAAATATATAGTTCAGTCAAAGGACAAATATAATAATAGTTGAATTATTAATGAATATCTTGGATTTCTCTTGGAACTATATAGTAATGTTATTAACCATATAATATACAAATACAAAGAGACATGGTAAATGCCAAACTATTTAACTAAGTGTTAAATCTAAAGAATAAAGTGAATATAGTGACACAAACCTATCTAAAACCTATTTTTGAGTGGTTTTTGATCTATCCCTACCTTATACTTTATAAAATACATTTTCAATCCATTATAACCTGAAAATGATTTTATTATAAAATAATAGTTTCAGCTTTTCCTAAGGTTCCCCTCACCCCACTTATAAAAGGACAGTCCCCCTTATCTGTAATTCACACCATAAAAGCCATTTGGATCAGCCAACCCCTGCCCAAATATCCTCCCAACAATCCTCCCTTCATCCTAGAGGGATTACATTAGTCATGAAGACAACCTTGGGATCTCTTTTGATCAAATCAAAAGGAAGAACCCGAAGAAGAGGTAAATATTTCATCACCTCTTTCAAGTTCCTTTCTTCATCCACTTCCTCTTTATTTTTTTTCCATTATAAAATAATAACTAAAGTATATTATATATAAATTGATGTTATTATAAATATGGTACAACCAAATTCATTATTATATCCATCCCTTGAATGACATGTCACCATACGTGCGTACGTCCGACTTGTCGTCTCCACGTCGTGGTGTAATTGTTATTCAATACATTATTATTTGGATGAGAATAGTAATGAAGTGAATATGATGTAAATACTAATTAAAACATGATAATTATTCTTTATATATTATATAACATCCAATTATATATTATTTTAATATCAAAAGAATGATATAGTTGCTCGTGCGTATGTACGGATTACTGTCTCCACTAACGGGATGGGATTCATTCCCCGTCGTATCCATTCAAGAATAATTTTCATTAGATGATTCAAAAATAACATTTAAAGACTTGATATTATTATGGATATTAATATGATACATACCATCCATAACAAATATAACTCACATAACAAATAATGTAATGTAAAACGAATCTGTTAACACCTGGAACGACGATAATACTACGATATTATTAACAAACCAATTCTAAATTATAATATATGATATCATATTAAATTATATGATTCGTGTATAATTTAATAAAAAATTATTTCACCATTATACAGGAGGTTAACCAAACCTTGAATAAGGAAACGTATAAGGTAAGGGTTAATTTCACAATCTCTTTATTATACGAGGTTGTTTTTATGTAAGTATCTACTAGGACCTCTTTATCATCCACAACCATGTTTTTTAAAATTATATTTCAACACATTATTCCTATTTTATAAACTATGAGTTAATTTCATTTATACCCTTGTTTGACTTTTTATAATATTTTAATAATGTAATCTATCCGTCATTTTCCAAACAAAGGTCCTTTATAACCTTTTCGACAAAATTAAGGTAAAAATGTCTTTTTTTAATCTTATATGGTGGGTGTGACTATTTTCCGAAGTTATAACATCATCAAAGATTCAGTTGCGAACATTTAAGAATGTTTTCAAATATAAATGTTTTCTTTTATAATTACGTGACTTTTAAATGATTTCAAAATATTAATAGATATTTCCCTAGAAAGGTTTTGATATAATCTATGTCAATATCCTTTCATGGATTTTAAGATTGATTGAAGTTGATTTATTATGAAAAAAAACATCACTATTGTGTTGATGGTTTTGTGATATGTTTGACTATGGATGTGTTATTTCATACCATTCATGGTATAAGGATAATGTATTGTCATTTCATATGCCAATTTTAATACGAATGTTTATGTTTTGTTTAAAACTTTTGATATGAGGAATGCATTTGACATAGTAAGTGACGGGTGGAGCCCACTATAGCTAATCGATGCATCGGTAGGTCTAATGATAAAATCTAATGTCTTGGCACAAGGGCTTGACAAAATCTTATTTTTATTCTTGGAACAAGGCCTTGTCTATGTGTTTATGAATGTCTGGCATTATGCATTCCATCATTATGAAAGTGTCTGTTGATATTTCATGAGATTATTCGACTAGTATAATATCCATGTGAGTACATAAATGACATTATTTGATTTTAACTTTTCCATATTTTGCTGATGTTCAAGTTTAAATAGATTTTTTTAGTCTTATACATTGCTTTAAATGTTTATGCTTATTTATGAATGTTTCTACTAGCCAACGTGCCTGTACCCGAGTGGTAAGGGCTCCTGCTTGGCATCCAATAGACCCAGGTTCAAAACCGAGTAGAGGCGAATTTCTGGGTACCATAGAAGTACTACAGTAGTACTGTAGTAGTACTGTAGCAGCATGGTAGAATCTGGACTATTCACATGATTTGGGATTTCGGGCCACCGGGCTGGGCCTACGGGTCTCAGGGCCTTCGGGCCAACAAATTCCTTCAGGCCACATGGCCTTCGGGCCAATGAAGACCATGAAGTAGCCCATTTCACACAGAGCTGTCCCTAGATAAGGATCAGAGCACCAACAGAATTCACCAGAATCAGAGCTAACTGGATTGGAAGAATGAGAGGTTATGACAACCGCCATCGGGATCAGGCACCGTGTAGCTTTTTATGGGGCAATGCTAGCCGATCAGCAATGCAGGTGGGGAGCTAAAGGAAATCAATGATGCAGAAGCTGGGGACGGGTAGTTCTAGTGTGCTGGGCCTACGGGTCATGTATTGTGTGTAAAGACCCGTAAAATTCAAGGTAATATTTTTCTTAATTTTCTTTGGAATTTTACAAGAGCGCGGTTTCTGACGGCACCTGATTCCGAGGCCGGAGTGCCCGGAATCAATTTCCGAAGTTTGTCTTGGGTACGTTCAGTGAACGAACGAGTGGGAATTTCTAACTTTTGATCTGGTGCTCAGAATTGAAATCCGAGGACATCGATGAACTCGCAGCGCCGATATTCGCTTAAGGAGACCTTTTCCGAGGTTGCGTTTATTGCGGGCTGAGAGTCAGTTTTTGATATTTTAAAAGAAGTTAAATAAAAATGTGGAAACGCATTTTTTTTGGTTAACTTCTCCCAAAGGGAGTTATAGGTGGGAGCCACATCCACTTAACCACCCTTGGGAGGATTAAGTGTGGTGGGGCCCACACGAAGCATAACTCTTCATCTTCTCTTTTAAAACTCCCTTAACCTTCTCTTTTAATTAACTTGACAAGTTTGGTTATTAAAGGGGTAGAGTTGTCTTAATTCAAATCTTTGAATTTCAAATGGTTTGGTTGAGTAAATAAAATAAGCCCTTAGCTTATTTTATTTGGTTAGAATTCTCTAGCCTCCTTGAGAGATTTTGAAGCCTTCTTCTTCTTCTTCTTCTTCAAGCTTTGACGAAGAACGCGAAGAACCTTCGAGCTTCGACGAAGAACACCATGTTCTCGGGAACCGTCTTCCGCGACGCCTTACCCGCGATACCGATGACGTACTTCTTCCGCGTCATCTCTTCCGTGACGATTTCCCGCAACGAAATCGTCGTCAAAGAACTCCGAATCCTCGCTTCACGACATCGACTTCCTTCTTCCGTGACGCCGACCACCGCGACGCGTCATCCGCGGGTCGTTGACGATCATCGTTCATGAAACCGAGGTAGGGGTTTGTTGTGGATTATTTATTTACTCTCGTTCTTGGTTCTAGCATGATAATCTTGTGGATAAATATTTCAGAGTTATTATCTATCGAGAGGGGGGGTCGGAACGCACAAACACGACCGAATTCCCCCTCCTTTGTTCATGATTATTATTATTTTTCTTGTGATGTACGAGATGGCGTGGTGCCGTCGCACCACGGGGAAATCATTCGACAAATATTGTGTGGCACTGTCGCGCCGCGCCGTGGAAGGATTATCTTGAACGCGACGCCGTCGCGCCGCGTCGAAGGGAACCGAAGGCGCCGTGGCCGGTGCGGGGCCGCGGCGGAGGGGCGTGGTGCCGTCGCACCGCGCCGGACGATGACCACCCCTGCCGGTTCCGGGCCACGGCGGGACTTGATGACCGGCGGCCAGCCGGGCCGCCGGTGCCGGAAAAAGGAAGAGGACCGGCCCATGCCAGTCCTGTTGAGAGGAAGTCGGCCGGCCAGGTCGCGCCAACCGGGACGGTGCAATACCGGGGGAATTAAATTCCCTCGGGCAGTTATTTAGGCCCCCCATAATAAAGGGGGGCCGGTTTCATAAAGGGGGGTAGGCGGCCCCCCCGTTTTTCTCAAAGGCAGGCCCCCACGAGGGGGGCCGGTTTCTCCAAAGGCGCGACTTTCAGCCACGCCGCCAGCAAAGAGGGGCGGGGGCCTTGCCCCCCCCCCCCCCCCCCCCCCGCACGTGGCACCCGAGCGGCGCCCAGGCTGCACCGCCACCGGCCGGGCCGTGCCGCCGGCCGAGCCGGGTCAGACCGGGGTCGGGTCGACCCGGTTCGGGCCGACCCAGGGGGGTCGGGCTGGGTCGGCCTGGACCCAGACCCCCCGTTTTCGAATCGACTTCGGTCTTTCGCCCATAAATTGAGATACGGACCTCCGATTGACGAACCGTCAGTGGCGATGCAATCCTTGGATCGCGACGGTCGTTTCGGTATATCACACTCAAAGTTTCGGAATACTTGGAGTTCGGCCGGGTTGGTTCGTTCACGAAACCAACCGGGCCCTCGGAACGGAAACGCTCATGTCTTGAGCTACGGACGACCGATTGACGTGCCGTCAGCTTTGTTGTGTTCCTCTTAGTGAGACAGTTCTTTTGGCATACTCTGCCCAAGGTTTGGACGCAGGTGGAGTATGGTCGGGTTGGTTGGCCTTAAAAACCAATCTGGCCCCTGGGACGAAAAAGCCAATAACTCTCAGACCGGGCGTCCGATCGACGCGCCATCTGTTGCGTTGGGTTCCTGCTGGAGATACAAAAAATTTGGATACATCAAATCTAGACTTTTGGATAGTTGATGTATCAGACTCTCGGCTCGTGGAGTGGACCCTCCCGAACGAGCTTGCTGTGTGCGGGAACCCTAGAGCTGGCTGCGACTGTGACTGCTACTGATACTGCTACTGTGACTGCGATGCCGACAGTACAGAGATCCTTGGTGGATTCGACGACGACTTCATCACTCAGTGATCCTACGTGGATAAGTGCTACCGGTCCTGTGTGGGCCTGATCCTGTGTGGGCCCGATCCTGTGTGGGTCTTTGCGCTCAGCGGTCCTGTGTGAACCAGCGCCTATAGGTCCTGTGTGGGCCCGATCCTATGTGGGTCTTTGCAGGGGTTAGTTACCTATCGATCCTTCGTGGGTCCGATGACTTAGATGGATCATAGATCATCTTTATCGTCCTTTGAAAATGTATACCCGTGTGAGCTGAATCCTGTTGCTTTCCTGTGTGGATTGTGTTGTGCTATCTTGTGTGGATTACATTTTTCTTTCCTGTGTGGAATACGTTTACTTTCCTGTGTGGACTGAGTTGTACTTGGGCTCGGAGGTTGGAGCGTATTGGAATTGATGACTTAGGTATATGTATGGACATATACCTAAGCAGTGTAGGTTGTTACTTCATGATTGTATCTTCCTTTGTGGTTTATCCTTTGTGTATTTTGGGAGACCTTTAGGGGTCTCGGGGTCCCTACTGAGTAGCTTATACTCACCCCTTCACGGGCTATGCCCGCACTACGTTGTGTTGGATGCAGACGACGGACAGCGTTGATCGTGGCTGAGGCTTATAGAGCAGAACGGTACCTGGAGGTGGACCACTGGGCGGGACGTGCTCGGAGCGGACGGCGGGAGCCGAGGAGCAGTGGAGCTATCTGTACCCACCCTTCAGGTGGGATCTCTAGTGGACGGCTCGGTGTACCGGCTTTTACTTTACAGTTGTTGTTTTCCCTTTCGAGTTGTACTTTACTTTCAGTTTGGGTTTTTATACTGGCCCATTTACTTTTCCGCACTTTCAGTTGTACTCTGTTCTTTCATAGTGTTTACTTTTCCGCTTGCTTACTCTGTGGTGCTTGTTTACTTTACAAAGTCAATTCCTTCCCTTTTTATCGGGATTTACGCCTTGGTGCTAGTCGCCAGCCCCTGGCCTATGGAAGGCAGGCTTGGGGTAGTCACAGCACGGGCCCCGAGGGCGGGTCCTGACATTGGGCATGGTATGCCTCTGGGCCGTCAGTTTATGTATTACGGGTCATGTCAGGCCTTGTGCCTTGGGCCTACAGGTCATGTACAGGTTCCCCTTCATCCCTTAAAAGGGGGATTATCTATTATAAAATAAAAAGGAAGGCCTTCGGGCCATTACAGTTTTGCTATATTGTTATCCTTTCTGAAAATCTCAGCTCACCCCTTTCTATGATTTATTTTTTCTAGGATGTGATGAAGCATTTTATGGCTGACTTGCAGGGATAGTCTGAGGGGATATGAGTGTGGTCTATGGAAACAATGTTGTTGTAATTTTTCATTTTATGATGTAATGTAAACCTAATCTAAGTATCTATTACTTCCTAGGCTACTAAACATATTAGTCTTTTGAGACATGATCTTTTGTGATCATTCCAATGATACTTAATAATGCACCGACTCTAGGGAACCTGCGTTAGGGAATTACATTATATACATTTATGAAAAATATAAAAGATATAAAATAAAAACAACTGATTCCTGAGCCTTGACTCAATCCCATCATTGAACACTGTTCATGATATCCAGAAAAAGCATCCAAAACTAGGGCTATACCTTATAGGTACTTAAAATTATGAGGTTTTATCAGGTACCACTGTGTTATGCCCACCCAATAATGGAGTTATTATTCCACTTGCAATGGTGTCTCAACTATACTCAGTAAGTTTATTGAATAACAAATTTGATATGATCAATAAAATGGATAAAAAATCTAAATATAGTATACATGTTATCACCCTTAGTATTATCCTAGCCACCCTTGTGTGACTGTTACTACATTGACTTATGATTATTTTAATTGAACATGTAACATTACAAAACCAATGGTTATATAAAATCCTACCAATAATAAAATCATTATATCCTAATCAATAATGGTTTAGTTTCCACCATGTTTACCATTATATGTCATAAGCATTAATTGGATTAACAACCACAATGTATAACCATTAAGTGGAAGAATGACTTTTATAGATATCACAATATATCATAAAAATGGGGGGGGATATGTGGTCTTCTTGTATAACCATCATTGGAATAATGACCCAGTAGTATAACCATCAAAGGGAGTAATAACCTGCCAATTTATCACTAAAATCATAAGATCAAAAAAAATCCTTCCCAAATATAAATATATCATTGGTGGATAAACCATCTTCTTTGATATCACTATAATCAAATTGGGATAAATATGTCACTAATATATCATAATATAAGTCAATTCCTTAATTGGAATTACATCCCACTATGATATCACCATAAATATCATTCTGTAAGGGTAAAAATGACATACTCAAAAATAAAAATATATAATAAGTCCTTAGGGAGAATTGTAACCCACATAAAGATCACCATATTTTAGAAACCCCATGATGAATAATGGCGTACTCGATTATCATCGTACATCATAATAACATGGTGGGAATAGTGACCAATAAAGATATAACAATAAGTTATAATTTACAATGATTGTAAAAACACTTAAACTCAACATTCATATCCTTAGATAGCCTATCATGCACACAACCTATTCCCATATCTATATTCATAATACACTACAATCCTATTATCCCATAGTTTTAATTTCCTTTTTTATCTAATAAAACACAGGAACATGTCATACGGTCCCAAAGGTCACAGCAATGTATTTCCCTCATTGTGGTCTTGTTATATCATTTACATCTCTATGTACAAAGAGAATTACTCAATGATCATAGTGACACATAATATAAAAATAGTCACATATTGGTCTAATTAGATATATGTGGTATAAAATATAATTAAAATTATATAATTATAGAACAATGACCTCCCTAATTCCATAAACAAACTAGGTCAGTCCTCCAACACACAATATATATAAAAACATTCATGATAAAACTATATGATAGCCATTTGTAATCCATAATATTCATCTAATCTGATAGAATTAAGGGAACCTATCCCACATTCCACAATTTTCATTAATTGAATTTATACACCACTAGGGTCCATATATAACATGACCCATATTTATGGTTAATCCCATGACACCCTTTAAACATGGAATTAAGTTTAGTGGTCCAAGGTACACCATGAATCAAGAAACACCCCTTATACTAATAGGGTTTTAAAGAAATCAATTTATTTAAAAAAGGCCATGTCCATAGAATTGCTGAGACTAAATGTCACATGAAACAAACCAAAACATATAAACAACATAAAGGTGTTTGAAAACCACATACCACATTTAGATTTTTTTTCCTTTATGTACTGCTCAACCATCATTGCCTAAGCTTGGGTATGCACAATTGATAATAAACTATCAATAGATGTACTTGTGTCCAAAAAAATATCCAAATTAATTGTGAAATATAATTAAAATTTTATCATCTAATACAATACAAATATCAAAACTATTCCATTGATATTAATGAATATATTAATCATCGGGTGATATCTTATGGAATAATACTTTGGAAAAAGGGTGAGAACCACCCATATAATTCACTCATGCAATTAACATAAAAAATTCTCCAATTTATAATTACTACTCATCAATAAATTTAACAAAATCTATTGAATAATTTTAAATAATTCATATAAGTGATATAAATCAATGAAAATGCCTCAATATTTTCTCATTCATCCACTTGGGGTAAAATTTATCCAATAAAACTGAATGACACATCGTATCTGGTGCCAGTTTACTATATTATACTATAAAAAACAGAAAATGCTAAACCAGATTGTATTAAGTGGAAACCAAGTAGAATATGAACTATGTAAGGGTAAAATATGACCATTTATTACAAGGTAAACAACTTTTATTCATCATATATAATGGAGTTTGTATGAATAAAATAGAAGGGGGAGGACTTAATGCCTCCACCCCAGGTTAAGAAATCAGGGAATTTACGAATCACTTATAGGGATTTTAATTTAACATTCCAAAATTCAAAAATAATCTTAGATTTAGATTAATATTATAAGTGGCACAATATTAGAATTACACCAAGATTTATGATGAAACAATCCACCTGGACAAACCTAAAGTCACTACCTACTTAGTAGCCTCCCCAATATAACTAACCCCAATTGATTGATCATCCCCCTCATAAAACACTCATAGTAAAACCCAAGGGGTTATGATGTGTCTAGTTTGACACACTAAATGTTTAAAAGGTTTATATTCACCACATCATAATATTTTTACCATTATGTAAGGTACACAAACTCTAGCACCCCTATTTATAGAACCTTATGAATGAGTCTAGAACACTAACACATTTTCTTGAGAAACCTTATGTAGAATTAGTAAAAATCTATTAAACCAAATGTATTAAGAACAATAACATTTCCTAACATTCATGTATTTGAGTAACCATTATATATCATAGGTTAATCATTAAACATACTCGAGTGGACCTTACACAATCAAGGGTTAACACATAAATGTCCTATTACCAATCAATAGATATTAAAAATTGAAATATATGACACAAAATAATCCATAAAAATTATTATAATTCGTCATTATGTATCCCAATGGGGAGTTATATAAAACCTTATGTATTTAATATTCCTCATATATTATTCCCTCTAATGTATCAACCAATATACCAAAAGTGTTTAATATATTGAAACAATTACCATGTTCCTAATCCATTGGATATGACGTGGCCATTGACCTATATGAATAGTTTAATAGTACAAAATCCTCACTACTACGTAACACCCTCGGACATGATGTGACAACCGTTTTTTCATAGGAGATTTATCCTCATATAGGAACATATTGTATAACAACCATACTTTGTTGAAAAATGATGGTCACCTACTAAGAAATCTTAAAATATATCCCCTACCCATTATTGTGTTACCATCCACATTAAATAGAAATATTCAAATGGATCACATTAATATTCAATGACACACAGTCAATGACATGATACATATATTATTCCACTAAACACATCCCAGAACACCACATAGGGATGGTTTCCCTCTCAGAATCATCAACAAAAATCAAATTTGAAAAATAACCCAAATATCAAGACCAAAAATTAAAATTTACACAAATCTAAACAACACAAAATGAAATGGGTCATAAATGTTCTCATGCCTACTTGTTTTTTTATAAATACTTTCTTGGGAATATCTTTATATTTACCTATAAGAACCCAATTGATACCTCTTAGATATTACCTATTGATGATAGTTTGAGATCATCCTTTTATTATGTTTCTATTCCCTTAAAAATAAATAGGATTATTTTGTATACTATGTATTTATGGATATCATGGGAATAGAAAATAATGGGACGTGATGAAGAAATATTATAAAATATTAAATTAATTTTTTTCGATATCCAATGTCAATAAAATAATAGGTTACAGGGAAATAATATATTATTATATTTTAATGACATTAATATATAATGTTGTATTACATATTTTTGTTATAGTTTGTTCTTCTAAGACAATGAATCGTTACACTTATTTCTATGACATGTACAAAATCAATACAATGAAAAAGAATCTTTTACCATATGATGATGACTTTTTTTATTACCTTATAGGGCCTCAAAATAGAACAATTTTGGATAATCAATATTTATAAGAATAACATTGGATGAAAATAAATAATATTACTTTGATATAACAACATACATTATTTTAACACTCTCAATTTATTGTTATGTATTTATGGCCAACATGTTTTATATTTAAATTTATATGATAGATAAGTATAGCCATATGAGGATACAATTAAATTTTATTGATTTGTTATAGGTGAAATAATAATATATTTTATGAGTAGTAATGTAGAAGAATATTATTTGAGGATTGTGATAAGGAACATTGGATAGGAGAAATTGTATGCCAAATTCGGTAGGTTGTAATTTTGGCTATAAAAAGTATTGTTCATGAATCATGTAATAACTAAATAGGTTATATCATTAAACATTTCAAAGGCAATAAATATTGAGAAATTTTATAATAACCACTATAATAGATATCAATATTTCTAATTGATGGGAAGGATACTAATATCTATTTGTGTGAAAATTATTATTATTTTGAAATACACTAATAAGTTAAACATTAATCTGGATAATGTTTCTGTGGATAAATGAATGTGAATATAGATTAAATGAGAATAAGAATATTTTTTTTCAATGCCTTTTTAGTCACACTATTATGTAGAGTATATGGGTTTGTGATATATAATGAAGGTTGAAATAAGGTATCATGTATTGTTCAAAATTATAAATTATATGGTAATTTGATATACACATTTTCAACTAAATTTAAATGATAAATGATACTTGATCCATGATTAGGAGTTAAAAAATATGTTTTTTCAATCAATATTTTAATACATTATATTTATAAATAGAATATTTATATATATACAAAACACAAGATAATGAAATATGCATTCATATAGATTATTTTGATCATGACCTAAAAGATATGGTTAGATTTAATAAAGGGTTTTGAATTCTCAATATATTACAATCTTATTTGCAGAACACAGTAGTGGTTTATCTGATTATGAAGGATTATGATATATTAAGTATGAAAATGATTTACAATCCGCAATATTTAAAAATATGAAATGGTTATATATGGAATCATAAGTGAAGGTTTGTAAACCCATATTTCCAAAATTATTTTTTAACCATCCGTCAATGTGATGATTAAGGAGGCATGAAAGGATTATATAGAACTATAAAAAAGATTGAATTATTTTAATGTTTAACAAGGAAGATTTTGGAGATTTGTGATTTAAAAATGAATATTTGTGTCACATAGTACAAAAATAAAGAATTATTTATTGAATGATTACTAAATCACATCATTTTCACTACACCGAGGAATAAAAAATATGCATACAAATTGTATGGAGTACTTCTTTTATGATATCATGAATTGGGATATTGCATATTATACATCATAAATATTGGTATTATTGAATCACAAGGCTAAATGTATAAATTTTAATGGTATTATAAAAACATTACCCATGTTCATATAAAAATTGGGGAAAATCATCAAGGAATATTCCATTGTTTTTTCCAAGCACATTAAAGGAAATAATTACATTAGTGATGGGGTAAATCCCTCGATAATTTAAAAAGACGGAATTATTATTCCAGATGATTTCATACTCAAACAACCTGTTATGATATATATAAATGGATTGGTGACTGATCATGGGGTAAGAGTTTAAAATATACCTTATCATGATCTATAGTTCACATAATTGTTTTAAAAAATACTATAACCAAAAAACTGGATTTACAAATTATCATTATCATATATTTTAAGCAAAAAAATAACGGTCAATTAGAAATGAATATTAATAATTTCAATGATTTAATGATATATTTATTGAGTTATTTCAATTAACATAGGGATATTCATATTTTAGTTGTAAAATTCACATATAACCATTATATACCCACATTAATTAAAATGTGACAAGATGAGAACTATATAATATTGAATAAAAAACATTTTAATGTTGTTATAATGATGATAGAAATTCATTTTTGTACATAATATTTCCTAGGAAATGACAGATAAGTTTCAATCATTTTGTAAAATATATGAATGAAGCATAATTTCAATATATGATCTATGCTGCTAATTTTCAATGATATCTATAATTAAAAGTTGTAGAAAAATAATTCCATTTAATATCACAATAGAATTTCTTCCTGGGATTTGAAAAAAATTAATGACAATACAAATATACAATATTCCCATTAATTTTATTGATGGTATTGAAATTTTATCATATCAATTAATGCTTCTACTAAAACCATCATAAGGGTATGATGTGTTCCATGTTTAATTTTTATTTTAGGGAATTCAAATTCTATCACATATATCAAAAATATCGTTTGATCAATTTGTACATGATATCTCCTATGAGGAATGAAAAGTGGTGATCTTTTCACATAGAGATATTTCACTTTGATATAATATTACACATCTGGTCAAAGTGTAGTGGATATATAAAATGTTAAAATAAGTAAAATGGGAACCCAAATATGTAATAAAATAATATTAACATCATCTATTTAATTCTTAGTAATGAAAATTTTAGTTTTATATTTTTTAATGATATAGATTTTAGAAACCCATTTTTTTTGTGAAATTATCTTTAATAATAGATATTTTCATGACAATTTTTCATAAATGAAACAATATGAAAAAATGAATAATACCTTATTTCATTAATGAATAATGGTAGAACATAATATTTAATATCATTAATATATTTCTTGAAATTTATATGAAACAAAATTATTAAAATTACAGTAGGAAAAATCATTAGTATATAAATAGACAATAGAAATAAAGTATTCATTATTATGACCCCATTGAAGATCATACTAAAATGTTTAAAATTTTAATGAATGAGAAACATTATAAATATTCTCGTCAGATTGATGAGAAAATGTGTTAAATAAATTTATAAATTTATATATTTTATAATATTGTAATGGAAAAAGTAATATGATGGTTATATATAAAGAGTTTGTTGGGAGAAAATAATTTTTTTTAAAGAAAATTAATGTAATTCTAAATATCATCCCTAGATCACAATTCATGATACCTAAAACCATGTTCACATAAAAATGAATGAATCGTGTAAGTTACATCAATGTTATTCACTTCTTCAATCATTTTTCATCACTTATGAAGATCACAGAGAGGAATCCAATATACTATAAATAAATATATATTTTCTTCAAAATAAATCAATTTTATTATTTATATACATTCATTTTATTGACTCATATCCATCATTGATTTATAAAATAATTTTGATACTTTTTTAATTAAAATTAAATGTTTTATTATAATAAATTGTTTTATATGTATTGTATTTTTTATTTAACTGAAAATTGTATTATATTATGAATTATAAATTTACAAAATAATAGTCATACTTGACATCAGTATGAAATATATTCTTAAGATAATTTTTTAATTTTTTTTAATAATAAAATATTTGGTGAATAGTTAAAAGTAATATTTTTAAGAATATTTTTTATTTTATGATATATTCATTGAAAAAGATGCATTAAAATATAATGTAAAATTTGGAATGAATCATATAATGTTATAAAATCATAATATTATATTAAAATTATATAATTAATGTACACTGCAATATGTTACTAGAAAAATATAAAAATCATTATTAGTGTTGACATAATGCTTATTTAGCATAGGTAAAGTCCGATTTGGGGTCCTTAAGATATAATATTATAACGTAAAATTATTTTTCAGAAATTAGTAATAAATATAATTAATTATATATTTTTATTGATATTTATTTATTTCAAATTTATAAATCATTTATCTGATATAAAATCAGTTGATGTTCTTACGCAAGGTGAGAAAAGTTAAAATAATGTATTAAATAGGTTATCAAGATAAAGATATGACTAGAAATACATTTTCAGTGAATTTAAATGATTTTAATGAGAAATTATATTTATAAATGTAATTTATTCATAATTTTTTGGTGATTATATAATTAACAAAAACAATTACACATCATTGATGTAGCGCTTTCACATGTGGGTAAAAATTCAAAATAGATGGTCTTAAAAATATGAAAATTGAGAATTATTTTTCACAAGATTTGGTAATTAGTGATTTTATAGATCTATATAAAATATAAATAATGATTTAATATTAATATTATAATTCCATTTGTTATTATGATGTTTTTATTGTCAAATTATTTAAATAGTAATGAAAATGAAATCAATGAAATTTAATGTTAAAAATATTTTTGTAATTGATTCAGAAGTCATAAAAATATATTTCAGGATAAGTGGAATGGTTAATAGACTAAAATGTATTATTTTTTCATTTTAGGATCAAATTTCAATTATTATAACATTATCATATTTTAAATACAAAATATTTGTTAAACCATCAATAATTTTTTTCATATATAATGTGAAATTCTACACTTCTCTCACCATATAACATATTAATATTTCTCACTTTGTTATACCAAAAAAGACCACACTAAAATTAATTTCACACATTATTAATCTTGTTTTACTTAAAACTATATTACCCCAAAGGATTTGGAGTTAATCCAGAGATGGTATTCAGAGGATCAATTTATGGGATTCCAACAATACTTTTTTCTTTCGGTAAAAATTTTTAAAATACCTTTTAAAATATCTATTGTATTTATTCCCTAATAATATTATCATGGTACTGATATAAATTTGATTTATTGATATAGAATTAGTATTAATTACCACCCTCAAATATCATTCATTATACTGTTACGAGGTCAAACAACTATTTCTTCTCAAACTATTTTTCTTCATTATAATTGTCCTATTACTATCTCAAAAATCGTATTTATTCACTAAAAATAGTAATAGAATTATATTTTAATTATAATATTACATTTTTATTAAAAATAAAATATTTCTGTTGACTTTCTTTTTTTAAAATTATATTGGAAACCATATCCCAACATGGTGGTTTTACACAACCTAACTAGAAAGAGAGTGATCCATAAACATATGAATTTCTTTAATTTTTTAAACAATATTATTTTATTATTGAATAAAAAATATATTCGATGGTTATTTTACAAATATGAATTTTGAATGGTTAAATAACGTTTATATAATGATATTTAAATCAAACTATCCTGAATATTTTTAAATGATATAAATAACTTTTTTAAACATCATTCTGATAAAATTAATCAATTCCTCGTATATTGATCTATTTTTATACTAGGGTGAATTTTTTACTAAAAAATTTCCAATTTTGATTTTTGTTAACTATTTTATAAGGACTATGAATCCATAAAATAATACTGAATCTATTTGTGACCAAAATACATCAAAATTCCTTATGTAAATCTATGTGATTCAACAACTAAACAGAATACACTAATTAATGAAATAAAATGAATAATTAAAATGGAACGATTATTAAAATTTTATAAATAATGTAAATAATTAAAAAAATTATAGCATTTATGATTTAGATAACATACAATGAATAAAAGCACTAAATGTAAGACATTTTCAAAAATGAAATGCATTAAAGTTAAAAATTAGAAATATTTTTATTCCATATCGATGTTCATAAAATGTTTTCAAGGATGTTCCTATTCATAAATTAAAAATAGTTAAATTATATTTTTGGATAATTTTGAAAATAATAAAACATGATTAAAAAAAGAATCATTTTGATGAATTCCATATGTGTCTCATTTTACACTTTTTTTCAATTTATAAAAGAATGCTTTTTATTATTTTCTATATGACATAATTTCCCCCCATCATATCCTTTATTAAAACTCAATATTTCCATTAAATGTTTCATTGTTTCTTAATAAGATCCTATTTCCATTGGTATGGGAATTTCATGTTTGGTTTAATGTTGTCAAAAGAAAAGGATATCTAACTTAACTTTTAAGATATAATTACGCATTCTATAAATTATGGCTAAAAATAATTGTTATGATAGAAAAGTGAAATATTGTAATTTTTTATTGAACTATTTTTTGGATATTATAGAAGATGACATGTGGGTCAATAATATATAACACAAATGCATTGGGTAATGATTTATTCTTCCGAGAAATGAAGATTAAAATTAACTAGTATGGGTAATTACACTATGGGTGAAATGCTTGTGATAACGGGTGATAGACATAATTACACAATGATCTCACATGGTATCATTATCCTAATTATGATTATTAATAAAAATAGATTTATTACTAGAGATATATATACAAGAATTTAAAATAAATTGGTTTTTTTGTGGGAAAATGTTTTCATATGTTCTTATCTTTTTCAAATATACTTTCATGTTTTTCTATTTATGAGATTAATTTTTTTATGGAAGTATTTTGTTTTTATAAATAGGTTATAATATATTTGGATAGTTAATGTATAGTTTTCATAATAACAAATTATAGTGGGTTATCGTGTTTTTCCATGATACCTACATGGGTTTTATATGTTATATATGTTTTAATGGTTTTATTTGGGTGGATATTATTTTTCAAAAGTGGTTATGATTTTTTATATGATCAATCCTTATTTGGAAAAGATAATTTCTTTGAGTATCTTTTTTTGTCACTAAACTTATGTATTTTCATTATTTCAATATCCCTTACCGTTCTTTTGTTCTTCTCATCCATCATTTTTCATTTTTTACACAAGGCGTAATGTTGTATTGGAAATATAGAAATGTCAATGGGGAGACATATTTTGTAAAAAAAATAGTTATGATTGAAACATGGTTTTAAACATAAAAATCATATTTTTTCAAATAAATTCAAATTATGTTGAAGTATGGACTATTTTATGCGATGGTTTTTTAATTTATCTAAAACTAAAATCATCAATGATACTGAAAATATTTAAAATCTAAAGAGTTGTTATAAATCATTTAATTATTGTTTTATTATGTTATGGGGTGATATAGTTGGTACATGAGAAAGGGTTTGGATAAAATTGAAGGTAGGGATGATGAACAAAGAAATATTTGAGATATTTAAATTTAATATTATCATAAGACATGGTTTTTAAGTTCAATGTTTCTTTATTTATACCTATGTTTGTTTTTGAATGGTTTTCCCTTTAAGAATCTCGGAAAATGTTGGAGTAAGGCACCAAGGGGTTTATATATTTCAAAATAAGAAGACCAAAATAGATAGATACAAAGAAGAAATGTTTTTTGACTAATTAACTCAATTTACAAAGAATATCAATGGTGGTGGACATCAAAGGTGGAGTACAGGATATATAATGTGGACTATGATAATTTTATAGAATTTCATTAAATAGAAACATAAAATTTATTTTATATTTTGGAAGGACATATTGATTCATTAGAAAATATATTCATTATTATGTTATATCATTTTAATAGATGGAGCGTCTTGTTATTGACCACTATGATGATGAAGCTGATGAATTGTTGTATTTAATGACAAATAGTAAAGAGAAAAATATAAATCATATCAAAGAGTGGATATCCATTAAATATATTTTTCATGAATGATATTTCCTTCATATTTTTAAGTAATGAATAGATGGGTCATTTTGGGAACATATGTAAATATGTGAGTACACAGTTACCACATATGAAGACAATTTTACAATAATATCTATATATGAACCAAATAACATTACAAACTATAAAAGAGAAATCAATACATTTCACATATTTTGAAACCATGTTTATGAAAATATGTTTCCTCTCATGAGATTATAATCTATGAGGATGATTTTCGATATTCTTAGAATTTCTAGATGATGATTTTTGAAAGATATATTCCTCATGATAATAAGAATATGTTACGATCAAGGAAGATAATGATAGAAAAGTTGTCAATAAAGTAAGTTAGAAGCATGCCTTTAATATGTTAAAATGTGTTAAATAACACTTTCTTGTATATTTGATAGTATCATGGGCGTTTTACCATTATGGTAATTTCAAATATTTGGATCGTGGAAATAATGTAATGAGTTTATGAATTTTTCTAATATATAATGATAAACCAATAATAATTTTTTTTAATAATAGGATGTGTATCTAAGATTAATTGTGTTCAATGAAAATATTTAATGAAATAAATAATCATGATCTAAATAATAATGGTGTGGAAAATCATTTTCTACTAACTTGTTGAAAATTATATCACCAATCAATGTTGTGTTATTTATATTACTTATATACTCTAATTATACCAGTGTATTTTTTAATTGATGGTCTATTTGTCGTTTTATTTATATACATGTTTCTAGTAAAAAATAAATATATATCTTCATGAAATCAAGAATTTAATTTTGGTAAAAATATTTAGTTGATGTATTAGTGATATATATATTTAAAATAACCCTATTATTATCATATATTTAATAGTTTTTTAATATTATATTCTGAGAATTATTGGAGTTCTTTTTCATACCGGGGATGGAAACGAATTATTTTTATCTTGATAAGATTCATTTAAAATATAATAAATTCATATTTAATTGATATAGAGAGATTATATTTATATATAATAATGACTTTATACTTATGATAATATAGTAAGAATATGGGAAACTAATTAAAGATGGAATTGATTGTTTTTAAGAACATGCTCTTGAAAAGAAGTCAATAATTCAAATTGGTGATTTCCCAATATAATATAAATAAATTTATATATTTCATGATCAATTACCAATTATTTTTCCCAACAAATAGGTGTACTTTATTATTGACATGGTTCGTGGGGCTTCGTAAATTTCAAAATCTACTTGTAGAATGGACGGAGTGAAACAATTGAAATAAAAAAAATTAGTTATAAGAGATACATTTTAGGGATTTCATCTTCTATACAATTTCATATTTCGGTTGACAAATTATTTTAGATGAAAATAATGATTATTTAATGTGATTTTCATTAATTATAGTGAACACAATAATATTACTATTGCTGATAAGTATTCATTGCCTCATATTGATGAATATATTGACCAATTCCAGGGTACAAAATATTTAGGAATGGTTGACGAAATTTTTTTAAAACATCAATTAAAATTAAAAAGACCACATTTTTATGATATAATTTTGTATTTGGTATAAACATGAAGTGGTTGTGGTTATACCTCTTGGGTTAGAAACATCACACTATGTATTTATGGATCTAATGATGTTAGTTTTCTAAAATTGTTTATATTAATTTATTATGTTATTCATTGATTAAATTATATTTTATTAAAAAATTATATAGGTATTGATAAATATATAAGTATTTTTATGCATACATGAACATATAACAAGTTTTATGCAAAAATAAATGAATATAAATTTCCACTATAAATGATTTATTTCTTTGGGAATATTTTTTATATATATTTCATGAATATTGATCCGACAAAAAATAATGTTGTGGAAGAGTGTACAAGACCTAAAATGATACTATATTAAAATGTTTCCTATATTATTTTATTACTAACAAATGGTTTGTTGAATAAATTTCATGGTTATCTATCCTACAAACCGAGTTGACACTAAATAGGGGAAAATTAATTTAGATAAATGGATTTAATGAATCTTTAATTTAATTTGAAATAAATCTAGATAAAGGTTATGTTTTAACCCTATCATCTCCAAAGGTTGAGTTTTTATTTATAGGCTTCTTTTTAAGTGCGTAGGTTTTATTTTTATGGAGAATGATTTAGTTGATATATATACATCAAGTCAACTGAAAAGCCATGAGTAGAACAATATTATGAGTGTATCGTGTATTTTTTTAATTTTTTTGACTTCAAATCTAGAGGAATCATAAAAATGTTGACAAAATTGAAATATATATAGGTCATAAAATCATTGTGTATATAATCCTTCAAAAAGTGGTAATCATGAAGCATTAAATATGGATAAAATCGATAATGGATTATCATTTCATGATTCACAATCATACTTGTAAAGTATATATGGTAGATGATTCCTTGATTAAAAAATATAATTCTAAATTAACTATGAACCAGTTAAAACAAAATAAATAATTAAATTATTTAATGAATATTAGACTAAAAACAATGCTTGTAGAAACTCATTATCTATTAGTTTAAGTGTCAATGTAGTCATCATTGTCGTAGTGAATTAATTATTATTATAATACATTTAATGTATTTAATTAATGGTTATAATTATATGGGAATTTTATGTTTATTAAATAGAATATTGAAAAATAATATTTCATAAGATTTAGAATGTTGTAGGGTGTTATGAGTGATTCCAACTTGAAAAGGTAATTGTTAAGTGAGGCTCAATTCCCATAATTATATGTTACCCATTTCAGTATAAAGATGTATCTAGACCATTATTAAAATATTATATTTAATGGAATAATGAAGTATATTTATAAATTTACGTTGAACTATTTTAGTTATCAATTAGTTAAAGTTGAGTTCCCACAACCTTTTGGAATTCATCATCAATTTGAAATTATTGAATTTAAATGAGAGAAAATATCTATTGGTTTCATTGTGGTATTACCAATTATAAGATAGGATAAAATGAGACATGGGTTATTTTTTACAATTAATAAATATATATTCATTATATATATATTCTATAGAAAATGTAGTATGGTCAGCTTTCAAATCATTATTCTATAGTGATATTTAGGTTACATGGATCATATCCCACTATTTATATAACAATGACCCTAGATTTAAATCGAATACTTAGAAATGTATTGAGATATCTTTCAATACTGAATTAAATTTCATATCATCTTTTCATCATCAATATATTGGAAAATTAAAGAAAACAATTCATTCATTCAAATATATGAATCATGATTTTTCTATGGATTATCTAGGAAGTATATATCAAAATATTTATTTGGTGTAATTTTATTTTAATAATTTATTTATTCCATTATAAATATTATATTATTTCAAGAATTATTTTGAAAATGGTCTTGGAATCAATTATATTTGTCAGAAGTGAATAAGAAGAACTATTTGGGACCAAAATTTGTAGAATATATGGTTGAGTGTTTGAATATGATTCAACACCAGATAAGGGTAGCAGAATAAAAAAATAATTATATTTATATATAGAAAAATGATATTTAATTATATATAAGAGAACATTTTATTCTCAATTCAAATCCTTGAAATTGATTTAATATTTTATTAAATTATTTGGAATGTGGGATCCGTTTATTATTAATGATCATCACCTGTAATTTTATCTCAGTTATAAGATGTTTTTTTATGTTTCATTGTTAATGAAATATTTACATGATTCATCTTATGTTTTAATCTATGAATTATCCTAGTTATATAAGAAACATTAATTTGTGGGAAATGTAGTTCAAATTCTCAATTACAAATATGAGGTATTGTGAAATATGGTAACTCAACTGGTTAATGGTTCATGTAAGATATCTATGGAGAATGAAGAAATATGGAAATTCAAAAAATCTATGTGGATAAAATATCATTATTTGTATACAAAATGAATAAAAATAATGAGGTAATTTTGGAGGCAGGGTTAACATGAAAACCAATGTAATCCTAAAAAATAAAATTATTTAATTATGTTAATTAATTTATTTGATCTATATTAATAATTGTTTTATAATTTTATTTTTAAAAATATTATGTTAGGAAAGTAAGAGTTATATTTAAGTAAATTATTTTTTTCATGTATTCCATGGTTTTATTTAAATATATTATTATATGTTATTATATTGGTAAAATTTTATTCATTTTTCAAATCATCATATCAAAATATGCATAAAATGATTTTTTTTAATTTTCATAACTGTAATATTTATAATGAATAGTATAAAATAAATATTTCATAGAATACAACATATTTTATGTAACTTATATGAAAAAAATATGGAATAAAAATTTATAAAACATTTAGAAATATTGTTAAATTATAATATGTTAAAAAAATAATAAAAATAATAATTATATCCATTTAGATTACTATTTATTAAAATAAACATAAAAAAATTATTATCAATGTTGATGAAGTGTTTATACTACCATTAAAAGGTAAACTTTTTTGTTCATGGATAAAATTTTAGATACAAGTATTTTTTTATCATGATTAATATAGATGATTTATAATTAATGTTTAATGTATAATTATTAGAATAGTGGTTATATAAGAAGTATATTACCCAAAATATTCTAAAATTGTTATGTGTTGGTTAGAAAAGAAAAATTAACATATTAAAGATGATTCCATGATTTGGATGGGAGAAAATATATGTTATGGTAAAATATAAATGAATATAAATAGTTAATAAAATATAAATATTATAGTAAATTATTTTTAAAATTTCATGATGATATAATTACATATAATACTTATAAATTGTTGATGAAATTCTTGTGAAAGCAGTTGAAAAAACAATGTAAAACGTTATTAAAATATTATATGTGATGTGTTTGGGATAATTAATTGTTTTAGTGATTAAAATGGATCTAAATAAAAGATAATTTATTTTCTAAATATAATATTTTAATTACAAAGTTTTATTGATGTTTTAATGTATAATTACTTTAATTTTCTCAAAAATTACTGTACGGTTATTTAAGGTCAATTAGTGTTTAATTAAATGAATTAAAAACAATAAAAACATATTTTTGTAAAAAAAGTGTGCGAAATAGTATAAAATTTAATGTTCCATTTTTTTCACTATCAAATTTCAACTATCATTTGGAACTTTTTGTGAAAATTATATTATTTTTTTCTTATAAAAAGTGTCTCTATTCTACCATACTTTATCACTATTAATTGTTTAATTTCTCTCCTTATTAATTTTAAATTAACCCATTAATATTTAATTTTCAAATTCACAATTATCTATTCGAACAATATCTCTTTTCAACAAATGCTTTGGATTCAATCCAAAGTAGGTGTTTTGAGTAGCATGGTAAGGGTTTCAAAGTCAACTTCTTCTTTCTAATTTGTGATTTTTTATTTAAAAAATATTTTAAATCATCAATTATTTTTCTAGAATAATTCATTTATCCGGGTATTGAAATATTATTTATTATATTTGGTGAAATATGGTTCATTACCACTTAAAGAAGACACACATTTTTCCCATTACTATGTAAAAATATTAGTTTTCCCAAAACTAGGTATTTTTGATTTAATATTCCTCTCACTTAATTAAAATAAATATAATTTTATTTTTTATATTTATAAAATTCCGTATCAATAAAAATATAATTTTTATAGAAAATAAAATATTTATTGTGGTTTTTTTCAATTGAAACTAATTTTGATAGAATAGTTGAATGTGGTGTTTTACGTTACAAAATTGAAATAAAATTGTATCATAAACGTCCACATTTCTTGTATATTTTGTTGAACAAATTTAATGATTTAATAAAACATTAAAAATAAATTATTTTTATATTTATAATTGTATACTGTGGAAAAAAATTATAACACCCCAAGCGTCCATGGTACGTTTTCCTTTGAATAATGCAATAGCTTGCATTGTACAGAACATCGAGATTCTAACACACCACGACCAATCAATGTAGCCGTTATGAATAGTAATACCCACTTTTTAAAATTTTATAAATTTTAAATTTCAAAATTGACTTCATTTTTTGTTTCAAAATATCTAAAGTAGTGTAGGTAGAAATTTTGGTACTTTTCCAATGACTTTTATATTTTGATTAATAGTGAAAGATACTAAATTTTAATTAAAAACAACTTTATTAATCGAACTAATTAATAGAGGTAAATTATGAATTTTAGTGGTTTTAATGTATATTAAAATATATTTGTACCATTTAATAAAATGATGGTCATTGGACATAATTTCACATTTATGACGGACATAAACAAGTGTCAATCTTTTGATAGTTATTATTTATTAAAAACGCACTTTTTGGTTTTGACAGCGGAAATAATTTTTAAATTATTTACATCAATTTATGTGTTTAGACTTTGGTAAAATTGATTCCATATTAAGAATTATAAGGTTCCAATTATGTAATTAAATCTCTTTTTTTGGACATTATGAATAGTAAGGACGACAATTATCTTTAATTATCATGATTAATTAGTAATCAGATAGTTAAGGGTAATGAAATAATATCATAATAATATAAAATGACCCCAAAATGTGTCCTAATGCTATTGGTTGTGTCATGTATGACCATGGGATTCTTTATTCCAACTTAGGGACCCCATGTAATCACTTTTGTGTGATAGTGACATTTTATCATTTTATTTTTTATAGAAAGGAAAATATAACCAAAGTATGTAACACCAAAGTAAAAAAATTTTAAATTTTGTCTACATAAATGGAATATTAGACTATAAGTAGTAATTGGAAAGATAAAACTATTTCCTAAATCATTGTAGTTTTTTTATAGTTTTTAAACATTAAATAAATAAATTTATTTATTACACCATGATGATGATGTTATTACCTCATTAATAAACGATTTAAATAAAATTTTAAGATAAAGTAAAATCTAAGATATACACTTGTCTAAAGACTATTGGATGGGTGGCATTTTAGCACTTATCGCCTTATCCTCAAAATATATCATTGTGGGACCTTTAAAATCCGAATAACATATCATAATAAAGTAACATTTCATGACATTCCAAGAGTGCCCCTCCTCCCTCTTATAAAAGGCCCCCACCTCTACCCCCTTACCAACACCGCTCAAGACCTTGGATCATCCAACCTCTACAAAAATAACCTATCAACTTTCTTTCCTTAATCTTAGAGGCCTTAGTTTGATTAGAAAGCCAACCTAAGGAGCCCTTTTGATCAAATCAAAAGGAAGAACCCGAAGAAGATATAATGATTTCACCAACCCCTTTCAAGTTCCTTTCCTATTCAACTTCTTCATTCGTTGTTATTTATTTTATAAAACAATAACTACAGTATATTCTATACACTGTGATGTTATTATAAATATGGTACAACCATATTAAGTATTCTATCAATCCTTTGAATGACATGTCACCATATGTCCTCACGTACAGCTTACTATCACCACATCGTGGTGTAATTGTTATTTAAAACATTATTATTTGGATGGGTATGATAATGATATTTAATTGATGTAAATAATAAATATATCATGATAATGATTCTATATATATGATATACCATCCAATTATATATTATTTTAATAACAAAAGAATGATATTGTCGCTCGTGCATACATATGAACAATCGTCTCCACGAACGCGATGAGATTCATTCCCCTTCGTATCCATTAAAGAATAATTCTCATTTGATGATTTAATATAATGTTTAAAGGCGGGATATCATTCTGGATATGAATAAGATACAACCTATTCATAACAAACATGACTTATGTAACAAAACATATAAAATAAAACGAGTAAGTTAACACCCGAAACGACGATAATACTAAGATATTATTAACAAAGTAATTTTAAAAGATCATATATGATATCATATTAATATAAAGTATTCTTTTATAATTTAATAACAATTATTTCACCATTATACAGGAGGTTAACCTACCCTCAACCATGGAAAAGTACAAGGTAAGGGTTTATTTCACAATCTATTCATTATCAGAAGTTGTTTATACGTAATTATCTATTGGGACCTCTTTATCATCCACATCCATGTTTCATAAAAATGTATTTCAAATATTCATAATATTTTAAAGAATATGGTTTAAATTCATGTATACCCTTGTTTGAATTTTTATAATATGTTTATAAAGGAATCTTTCTATCATATTCCAAACAAGGTCCTTTTTAACCTTTTTGACAAAATTAAGGTAAGAATGTCTATTTTAACATATACGGCTGGTGTGGCTATTTTATGCCGATATAAAATCATCGAAGCTTCCCTTACAAGCATATAGGAATATATTCAAAAAAATGTCTTCTTTTAAAATTTTGTGACTTTTAAATGATTTCAAAAAGAGATATTTCTATCAAATATTTTTTATTTAATCTATGTCAACATACTTTGATGGTTTTTAAGCTTATTTTAACTTGATTAATTATGATACAAAACATCCATATTTTATTGAAGGTTTTGTGGAATTTTTGACTGTGGATGTGTTATTTTAATACCATTCATGGTTTATTGAGAATGTATTGACATTTCGTATGCTAGTTTTAATATGAATGATTATGTTATGTTTAAACCTATCCACATAACAAATTCATTAGACATAATAAGTGATGGGTGGAGATCTCTATAGATTCTTGATGCATCAGTAGGTCTCATGATACAAAATAGTGTCTTGGCACAAGGCCTTCAAAAAATCTTATTTGTAGTCTTGGCACAAGGCATTGACTATGTGGTTATGATTGTCTGTCATTATGCATTCCATCATTATAAAAGTGGTTATTGATATTGCATGTGATAATTAGACTAGTATAATATCCATCCGAATAAGTAAATATAATTATTTCATTTTATCTTTTCCCTGTTAAACTGATGTGGAAGTTTAAAAGGATTTTGTTTTAGTTATACATTTCCTTAAATTATTTTGATTATTTAGGAAAGATTCTGCAATATTGTTATCCTTACTGAGCATCTACGCTCACCCCTTTCAATGTTTTCATTTTCCCAGTATGTGAAGAATTATTTTATGAATGATCTTCAAGGATAGTATAAGGGTATATGAGTGTTGTCTATGAAAAAAAGATGTGTTGTAGTTTTTTTCACTTTATGATGTAATGTAAGACTTATGAATATATGCAGTGCTTCCATGGCTTCTAAACTAATCAGTCTTTCGAGACAAGATAATTTGTTATCATGCTAATGTTATCCAATAATACACTGACTATGGGTAACTAGGGTCAGGGCATTACACTTGGTATCAGAGGCAGTTTAGTACTAACCTTAAAAGCTAGATTTAGAAAAAATCTGATAAAAGCACATAGCCCTAAGATAGACTTTGAGTATTAGTATAGAAGAACATCATAGAATTTTGGAAAAGTATAGATTTTGTATATTTTTTTAGCAATACATCCATGTCTGGATACGAGCAGGTAGAGGTGGCACTGGCATAGATGTGCCTAGGGGTAAAACATGAAAACACTGCTTTGATCTAGACTCAAACGGGAACTGGTGCATGACAACGGGACTTGCTGCACTCTTGTTTACGACACTCCTGGGGGATATGCTTAGGATAATTATCATTTTCTTTAAGAACAATTATTAACGGTTTATGAGTATATACTTCCTCAATGAAAACATTTTTTTATGATTATGGATTATATCCATAAACAGTTCAATTTATGTTAAGTGTTTTACAAGTATGGAATTATGTATTTTGATTCATGAACTGATCTAGTTTGTGCCATTTTTTAGAAATGGCGCCTAGTGGAAGTAATGGAAACTGTATAAATGCATGCACTCTATGTAGGTATTTCCCTCCTGCTTAAGATAATTATAGTGGAGCTGGTGATACAAATGGTGCAGATCACATAATCACCATACTGGGGCAACTCACTAAGGTTATGAATAATAACCTTACCCATATGGAGCACTTTCATCTGCAGCTTGGAGGATCAATGTTATATCGCTTCATGAGGAAACAACCACCGACATTCAATGGGAGTACAAATCCCTTAGTAGATGATCAATGGATAAATTCCTTAGAGAAAATATTCCACACCATGGGGAGTGGGGAAAGGGAAAAATTTGTCATGGTAGGTTACTGCCTCACTGGAGATGCTGATAAATGGTGGCCATAGATTCAAAACAAGAAGGAAGCTGATGAATTATAAAATATGGAATGGAGGGAGTTCAAAGGGATTTTCGTAGAAAAATACATTCCTTGTGACCATCGAGTAGATATGAAAAGGCAATTTCTGAGTCTGAGGAAAGGGAGGATGAGAATGTTGAAAATTATAAGGATAACATTACAAGGTTAGTGAGGTATGGTAAAGATTATATACGAAACCCAAGAAGTGAGATTGACCATTACATTTATGGGTTAAAACCATTTCTCCGTCAAGAATTGGTCTCACAATCCTTCTCATCATACGAAGAAATTGTCTTATGTGCTATTAAGACAGAAAAGAAATTGTCTTAGCCTTACGACATTAAATCAAAGAAAGAGAAGAAGAGATCTTTTGATCACTCTGGAAATGGAAATAAGGGGAAAAAGGGAAAAGTTGATTATCCATCCTATAGTAAATGTGGGAAAAACACCCCAGTACTTTCATGAATGGAATGAGACTATGTTACAAGTCTGGTCAAAAGGGCATAAGCTCATGATTGAAAGGTGAATAAAGAAGCTACCGATGTTCAATGCTAATATTCCAGGGATAAGGGACATTATGAAAAATAATTTCCTAAGCGTCAAGGAAACATACCTCAGAAAAGTCCAAGGGATCAAGGAAAAGAATATACTATCACTACCGCTGAGGTAGATGCTCCAAAAGATGTGGTGGAAGGTAATTTATTGGTTTCCTCAATTTTAGCAAATGCATTATTTGATTCAGGATAATCGCATTGTTTCATATCTTCCTAGTTTGGTATGAAAATTAGATATTTCCAATTTGATTTAACAGGGAAGTTGTCAGTCAAAACTCCAAAGGGATGTGTTATTACTACAATGTTCTGTGAATATGTTCCCATTAGATCATATAAATGTAATTTATCTACTGATCTCTTTTTCATACCTATGATTGAGTTTGATATAATCCTTGGTATGGATTGTCTCTCGGACTATGATGCGATGATTTTTTGTAAGAAGAAGGAGGTTACAATTTTTTATGATGATGATAAGGAACACCTTATCTTTAGAGAAGAATCGTCACCACTTGATTATTATCTTGATCCACCGCTAGTAGCTCAACTAATTCAATTATCAGAGAGGAAGAGAATGAAATAACTATGGGCGAGGAATGTAATGTTCAAATAGAGGATGTAGTTATTGTGAAAGAATATGTAGATGTGTTTCTAGAATATTTACCAGGGAATCCTCCAGAATCAGAAGTTAATTTTTCTATTGGCATAATGCCTAGTTCAAGGCCTATATCAAGGACCCCAAATAGATTGGCCACTATGGAATTAGTGAAACAAAAGTAACAACTAGAGGAATTGAGTTATACGGGATTTATTATCCCTAGTGTTCCTCCATGTGGAGCTTCGGTTCATTTTGTTAAGAAGTAAGATGGATAAATGTGGTTTTGTATTGACTACATGGATATTAATGTTATAACAATAAAGAAAAAGTATCCCCTAACTTGTATATATGATTTATTCAACCAACTACATGGAGCTAAATACATTTCAATGATTGACCATCAATCTGGATATCATCAGTTGTGTGTGAAGAAGGAAGACATTCCAAATATGTAATTTCAAACCAGTTATGGGCATTACGAGTTTAAAGTAATTCCTTTCGGATTGACTAATGCACCCTTTGTCATCATGGATCTAATGAATAGAGTTTACAAGGAATATCTTGATGACTTCTTAGTCATATTTATTGATGATATCTTTGTATAATCCAAAAGCTATGAAGATCATGAAAATCACTTACGCATTATTCTAATGTATCTTAGAAGACATTAATTATATGGGATGTTTAGAAAGTGTGAATTCAGGATTCATGATATTCATTTTCTTTTTTATATTTTCTCTATAAATAGAATCTCTGTTGATCCGTCTAAGACAAGAGCGATCCAAGAATTTCCATCACCGACGGGTATAATTGAGGTACGCGGTTTTATTGGTTTAGTAGGTTATTATTGACGTTTGGTCCATAATTTTGCCCAATTGGATAACCCATTAACGAAGCTGACACGTAGAGGGGTTATATTTGTTAGGAAAAAAGAATGTGAAGAATTTTTTGAAGAACTGAATAAAGGATCAGTCAATTCTCTTATATTGACTCTACCTTTGGGGAATGATGGATTTGTCATTTATAGTGAAGCTTCAATGAAAGGACATGGATGTGTCCTTATTCACAATGATAGGGTTATTGACTATGCATCATGATAGCTAAAAATTAATGAGCAAAAAGATCCTACTCGTGATCTTGAGTTAGCAGCTGTAATCTTTTCATTGAATATATGGAGACATTATCTCTATGCAGAAAAAATTGAGATATATACTAATCATAAGTGTTTGAAGTATAATTTCTCATAGAATGAACTCAACATGAGGCAAAGGAGATGGCTCGAACTACTCATGGATTATGATTACTCTATAAACTACCACCCAGGGAAGGAAAATAAGTTGAAAGATGATTTGAGAAGAAAAGATCATGGAGTTTTGAAAAACATGAGAATTGAAAGGGATATTATACTCATGGATCTAGTAAAGATGGATATGGGAATATCCCTGGAAGGTGGATCATCAATAATTTTTGAAATGGTTTCCAAACCATCTTTATTAGAAAGGATAAAAAGTTCTCAAGCTGATGATGAGGTGTTTCAAAAGAACATTAAAGCTGTGAATGATTGGAGATTGAGTGACTTTGAGTATGAAGATGGAATTTTGAAATTTGAGAAGAGGCTTTGTGTTCCCGATATAGTTGGGCTAAAAAGAGAATTATTGGATGATGCTCATAGTTCCAATTTATCTATACACCCTGGTAGCACTAAGATGTATATATATTTGAAGGAACAATTTTGGTGGGATAACATGAAGAGGGAGATTGCTGATTTTGTGTCAAGATGCATGGTTTGTAAACAAGTGAAGGCTCAGAGGAAGCTTCCTGGATGACTTATGAAACCTCTTCCCATATCTGAGTTTAACACCCCATGCTTCCACAATACGCTTCTCTTTGAATAATATAGTAGCATGTGTTGTAAGCAACTTCGATATTCTGACACGCCGCGACCAAATCAAAGTAGCCATTATTAATAGTAATACCGAATTTTTAAAATTTTATAAATTTTATATCTCAAAATGGACTTCATTTTTTCATTCGGAATATCGAAATTAGCCTAGGGTGATATTTTGGTACTTTTCGGATAACTTTTTTTTGATGAATAGTGAAAGTTACTAAATTTTAATTAAAAGAAAAATTTTTAATCAAAATAATTAACAGTGATAAATTATGAATTTCAGTGGTTTTGAATTATATTTAGAATATATTTTTAACATTTAATACGATGTTGGTCATTGGACATAATTTCACAATTAAACCGGACATAAACAGGTGTCAATATTTTGATATTTATTATCTCTTAAAAACACACTTTTTGTTTTAACGACGAGAAATAATTTTAAATTAATTTCTACCACTTCATTGTCATTAATTTGGAAAAATTGATTCCATATTTGGAATCAGGATGTCCAAATTGTGTAAATAGGTACCTTTAATTTTTATACATTTTGAATAATTAATTTGGTAAAAATTTTGTTTACCACGGTTAAAGGGTAAATCCGGTAAATAAGGGTAAAAATATATATTATTATAATAATAAATTACCCTAAAACATATCCTAGACTTATTGGTTGATACATTTATGACCTTGGTCACCATTGGGTCAATTTTGGGACCCCATGGAGCAACTTGTAGGTGATAAGGACACTTTATATTAATTATGTAAAAATAAATACAAAAATGACATAAGCATATACCTTTTAACAAATATTTTTTTACATTGGGTTATATATGCTATATTTTCGACTATATATAATAATTATAAATATAAAAAGATTACCTACATAATGGTATTTTATTTATAATTTTTAGACATTTAATAATTAAATTTATTTATGAATCAATAATGATGTAGTATTTTCCTTGTTAATGAAAGAAACAAATAATTGGTAATATAAATGATAAAATAAATATAATTTGAATGTTTATATGACATCCACGAATTTTATTGGTTAATATGACATGTTAGTATTTCTTAAATGATTTTTTTTTCAAAATAATAATATTGTTAAGACTTTAACAAAAATTAATTATTGAATAGTGTCAAAATTGACATAAAAGAGCTTTTAAAACAAATATTATATAATTAATTGATATTCAACTACTAAAGATCGAAGGATCGGCCAACAGAATTATATCATGATAGTTGTATCATTAATGGACCACTTTGGGGTTTCTTGTATGTATATGGTATCTTTATTACCTATATAATATAAAAATACAAAGTGACATGGTAAATGTCAATCTAATTAAATATGATTTTAAACAAAACGATAAGGTTAATATAATGACCCAAACCTGACTAAAATCTATTTGTTTAGTGGTTTCGACCTATCCCCACCTTAACCTTAAATAATCAACTTTGGATCCATTAGAAACCGAATATGAATTTATTATAAAATAATATTTCTAGCTTTTCAAAAGGTGGCCCTCACCCCTCTTGTAAAACGGCACTCTCCATTATCACTAATTCACACATTCAAGCCATTTGGTATGGCCAACCCCTTCCCAAATACTCTCTCAAATTACCTAAATTCAACCTAGAAGCCTTAGTTTGATCAGAAAACCATCCTATGGATCCCTTTTGATCAAATCAAAAGGAAGAACCCGAAAAAGAGGTAATGTTTTCACCACCGTTTTTTAAGATCCTTTCTTATTCAACTTCTTATTTCATTATTATTCCCATTATAAAACAATATCTCCAGTATATTATATATACTGATATGTTATTATAAATATGGTGAAACCATATTCAGTATTCTATCCATCCTTTGAATGACATGTCACCATATATGCATACGTACGGCTTACCGTCTCCACATCATGGTGTAATTGTTATTCAAAACATTATTATTTGGATGGGTATAATAATGATGTTTAATTCATGTATATAATAAATATAACATGATAATGATTCTTTATATTTGATATACCTTCAAATTATATATTATTTTAATATCAAAAGAGTGATATTGTCGCTCGTGCGTACGTACGGACTACCGTCTCCACGAACATGATGAGATTCATTACCCAACGTATCCATTCAAGACTAATTCTCATTTGATGATTAAAAGTAATGTTTAATAACTTTATATCATTATGGATATTATTAAGATACAACCTATCCATAAAAAACATTACTTATGTAACAAAACATATAAATGAAAACAAGTATGTTAAAACCCAAAATGACGATAACACTAAAATTTTATTAACAAAGAATTATTAGAAGATCATATATGATATCATAATTATTTATATGGTTCTCTTATAAATTAATAACAATGTTTTAACTATTATACATGAGGTTTAACATACCATCGACTAAGGAAAATTATAAGGTAAAGGTTTATTTCACAATCTCTTCATTATCTGAAGTTGTTTATACTAAATTATCTACTCGGACCTCTTTATCATCCACATCCACGTTTCTCAAAAATATATTTCAAAAAATTTATAATACTTACTAGAAAATGGATTTAATTAATTTTTACCATTATGTGTTTTGAAAGGAATCTATCCGTCGTTTTCCAAACAAGGTACTTTTTGACCTTTTTGACAAATTTAAGGTAAGAACTTTTTTTTAACTTATACGGCGGTTGCAGCTATTTTCCGCCGTTATAACATCATAAAAGCTTCCCTTAAAAGTTTATATGGATATTTTCAATGTAAATGTTATATTTCATAATTACGTTACCTTTAAATGATTTCAAAAAACGAGATATTTCTCTCAATTTTTTTTGATATCATCTATGTCAACATCCTTTGATGGATTTTATGTTTATTTGAAGTTGATTTATTATGATACAAAACATCCATATTGTAATGATTTATTTTGTGATATGTTTGAATATTGATGTGATATTTTTATACCACTCATGGTATATGGTTAAATCATTGACATTTTTATGCTAGTTTTAATACGAATGTTTATGATATGTTTAAAACTTTTAATATGAGGAATGTATTGGACTTAGTAAGTGAAGGGTGGAGCCCGTTATAGCTCGTCGATGAATCTATAGGTCTCATGAGACAACTATACGTGGAATTGGATGCAGCCCTTTCCCAATTTGATTTATGGTTTTGGCCGAGGCCCTAATCATTTTAGACGTCTTGGCCAAGGCCTTGACAAAATTTTTCAGAATGTCCTCCATTATACATTCCCTCATTATATAAATAATATTGATGGTTCATGTTGTAATTAGACGAGTAGAATACCCATGATTATGTTTTATTGTGTAATTATTTACTCATCTGATATTCCTTCCATAAAAGTATATATGTTTATTATTGGTAAAGGCATGTGGTTTCAATTATTTACCATGCTTAATATTTATGTCATTTTCCATTGTATTTCATACCCTTACTGAGCATTTGGGCTCACCCCTTTCATATGATTCATTTTCCCAAGATATGAAAAAGTTAGTAATGAGTGACCTGCGGGCATAATCTAGGAGGCTTGGATGTTCTTAATGAAATATATTTGTGGTGTATTTCTCATCAAGATGTAAAGTAGAACATATGTATTATTCTTGTTTCCAATAATACTATATTGATCGGTCTCTTGTGACTTGATTTCTGTGTGATCATGACAATGTTATGTGACAATGTATCGACTATGGTTAACTAGGGTCGGGGCTTTACAGTTGGTATCAGAAAATGTTTAGTACAAACCTTGGAATCTATATTTATATAAACTCTGATTAGAACACATAGCCCTAAGATAGAATTTGTGGATTAGTATAAAAGAACATCAAAAAAAATATGTATTGGAGAGATTTTGTATAAGGCCCCAGCCTTAAACCTTACTTAATATTGAATTAAATGAATAATTCACATTGAGGATCTTTTCAGGTTTAGAGTTTTAGAGAATTAGAACATAACTATTACATCTCAAAATATTACAAAGTAGTCACTTATACTAAGTTTCCATAATAATAAAAACTCTTGAATGAAACATGTCTAGTTCCATGTTTTATATAGCATGACATTCCCTTGATCACATCCTTGACCTTATTCCACATTAAGTCCTCGGAAAAACATTTCAAAAAAACTTGGGGTGAGCATAAAAATCTCAGTAAGGGATACACAAAGAATGAAAACTGTTAGTTTTTCAAAATCAAGTAAACCATGTATACTTTATCAAAGTAATACCTTCACCTTCATGAAGTAGTAAAAACTCTTCACTGAATAAAGTATCATTACTTACCTTTTTGTAACCAAAGTATTACCATAAAACCCATATAAAGAACACATAACATATATAAAGGTAACTTGGGACATAAACATACTTAAGTGGAATAACCATACGGTCAACTTCCATACATATCACTTAATGGAATAGCCATACGGCCAATTTCCATACATACTTAATGGAATAGCCATACGGGCGACTTCCATACCCAATGCATTGGAGGTTATAACGTAACCACCCATCCTGGTATTCACGGCACCACCCGTCATATGGTTTATAATGTATCCAACCCGTTAAAATTTCCAAGTACCAGTATAAAATCATAAAACATAAAACCAATATAAAGGAATGATAACATTTCCACATTTCAATCACAATATATCATAAATATATTGACATAATATAATCCTTTTTCAAAACCATTTTCAATACCAAAATACATAAAAGAGTATATGGTATTTATTTTATTCTAAAAACATTACGGCTTGTTGAGAAAGCCAAAGACCAAATAATACTCGCGGCGGCGAAAAAGGTCATTGTCACCGCGTACTTTAAAAAAACATTCCTTTTTGTCGTTTAGTAAAACGCTTCATAGAAAAAGATTCCTTTTGTATAAAAGTAAAAGTCAGAGGATTTTATACACCGTATAAAAGAAAGTTGTGTATAAAACGAAATATGCCTCAATTAAAGGAGATTGAGACGAAGTCCCTTACCTTGGGTCCGACTTGACTCGATCGTTCTTTAACGTCCCGAATAATAAACTTGAGTTAATTTATACTTGATTAAGAACCTTTTTAAAGTTCATTATTATTTTTATATCACTTATTTCCATGTTATAAACATTATGTAACCATTTAAGTTAATAATGTTTGTTTTGTCAATATTTGGTTCTTAAGTCGAAAGTTGACTTCTTACAATTACATCTTGTTCATGTGGTCAAAAGTTCTTTATATCCAAAATGAAATTCCCGATTTGGATATAATATGTATCATATATATCCAGCATATACATGTATTTATAACATTACATATTCATTTAGAGGTAAGAAATGAAATGCACCGTTCATGGAGACGGTAAGCCGTACGTACGCATGAACGCTACATTCATTTCTTTGTCATATTAATGGAATTAAAACTAAATGAGAGGTATGTATATTTTAATTCCAGAATTATATTCATCATTTAGATATATCATTAATTATATATATACATTATATACATGTAATTTTAATAGTACATTACATTTGGGGATAAGAAATGAACTGCACCGTTCATGGAGACGGTAAGCCGTACGTACGCATGAATGCTACATTCATTTCTATATCATACTTTAATGGAAAGAAATAATAATGATATAGAGGTATATTATAATTCCAATATAACATCATATATAATAACTTTAAATCCATCCTTTACACGTCCCACATATGGCATTAACGAATCACATCACTTTTAGGGGGCGGTAGTCCGCACTTCCTTAAATGAAGATATCGTGTTTACCCATAATGGAAACCATAAAGGTATTCCAAAAATGAAAAATACAGAAGCTTAAAGAAAACATAAACATATTATATATCATATATAAAAATAGTGACATCATAATGGCCACCCTTGAAGGTGTTAAATGAGTATTGAACAATCATCGTTTCGGGAGGCAGAATTTCTCCATCCACGGAAACCGTATGTTCTTTAACCATTTGATGTTGTTTTGTGAGAGTGAAGCTCAAATAAATATTATAACAACATACTAGTATATTGAAGATACTGTTGTTGTTACAAAATAAGTAAATAAAAAGAGTTTAGAGGGTTGGAGAAGAAAAATAAAACAAATGAACAAGAGAGAATGAATTACCGTTAAAAGTGTAACTCCCTTTTGATTTGAGCCTAAAGGCTTCCTTTGAAAGGATTCTGCCCAATGGGAATCCTCTAGGATGAGGAGAGGGACGTGGAGAGAGTAATTGGGCAGGGGTTGGCCGAGCCAAAGGCTTGTGGAGTGTGTGAAATGAGGTAGAGGTGGGGGCCTTTTATAAGAGGAGAGGAGGGGCACTTTTGGAAAGTAAAGAAATATTAATTTATTTGAAAATGTGTTTAAGGGTTCGAAATCCACTCATCCAATTGGTTTTGGCCATGTGTAGGTTGTAGATTTTACATTATCTTTCCATTTTATTTAAATCGTCAAATAATGATGTTATCGCTGCATCATTATTATGTCATAAATAATTTAATTTATTTAATGTCTAAAAATTATAATAAAAATACTATGATGTAGGAAATCTTTTTAGCTTTCCAATGACTATTTATAATCAAAATTTGGACTTGTATAACCCGACTCAAAAATTATTTTAGTAAACATATTTATGTTAGTGTCATTTTCACTTTAACATTAAATAAAAATATATTAATGTCATTTTCCAACTAAAGTGGCTCCATGGGGTCCCCAAGTTGGCCCATGGCTTGTCTTGGTCGGCCATGACTCACCCAATAGGTGTTGGACAAGTTTCATGGTGTTTTCACATTCTTATAATACCATTTTTACCTTAAACTACACTAATTACCTCTAATCGCGATTAATGAAATAAAGTTACTATTCACCAAAAAATTATTTTAATCTCATTGAACCACATTTTACTTCTTAATGACAACCATGTATGTCGGATTTTCAAAATTCAATACATATTAGTGGTAAACATTCATTTAACTGAAAAATCAGTTTGCTTGATTACCACTTAGTGGTTTCACTATTCATCAAAAATTGAAGTTTTTCAGAAAATTACCAAAAATTCACCCTAAGCTATATTTGATATTCTGAATTCAAAAATGAAGTCCATTTTACAAAATTCAAAACATATAAGTCAAATTAATTAATTTAATAATTAATTCCCGCTGTCATGACAAATAGCGTGTTTTTGTGAAACAATAAGTATCAAAAGATTGACACCAGTTTAAGTCCAATTTGAAAGTGAAATTGATTCCAATGACCACCATTGGATTAACTGGTAAAAATATTTTCTAATTCGACTTTAAAACCAATTAAAATAATAATATAATCATATAAATAATTTAGATTAAAAAGATGTTTTGAATTAAAATACAATATTTTATACTATTCATAAAAAAAATGAACTTTATCAGAAAGGTACCAAAAATTTACACAAAGTAAATTTTGATGTCCCGATTCTAAAGAAGATTTATATTTGGTCCAATAGAATTTATAAGATCGGTCAAAACTATATTTCATGACGGTTCTCCGTCAAAAGGTGATAAGTGGACCTTTCGTGAAAATTAGGGTATAAATGCCTAAAATTGAACTCTTTCCATATTTTAAGCCTTTTTCTTTTATTGGGTAAATGTAAAAAAATTTAAAAACATATATAATCATATTTTAGTTATTTCTATCCATTCCCTCCATTACAACGACTACTCGTTAACTAACATTTAAAATAATATTATTTTATTACTAGTGTGCTACGTAAGTTTCAAAGAAACTCATCGTTGCGTATCGGGTATGCTATCGAACATAGCAACCCCTTTTAATTAAAATTAATATTTAATTCGTAAATATTAATAAATATGAAAATTCTTTATTCTTTATTTACCTGCGATGTTACATCCTTCCCCCCTTTTGGGAATTGCGTCCTCGCAATTTTATTCACTTATCAAAATAAGTGGGGGTATCTATCTCTCATAGCATTTTCAGATTCCCACGTTGCCTCTTCAATCACATGGTTTTTCCACAAAACCTTTACCTGTTGAATCACCATATTCCGTAACACCTGCTCCATGTGATCAAGAATCTGGACTGGTTGTTCTTCATAAGATAGGTTCTCTTCCAGCTGAACTACCTCGGGGCTCAAAACATGAGATGGATCTGGCATATACTTTCTCAACATCGAAATGTGAAAAACATTGTGTACGTGAGATAAACTCGGAGGTAAAGCCACTCGGTATGCAACTGATCCAACTCTTTCCAGAATTTCGTAAGGTCCAACGAACATTGGACTCAACTTTCCTCTCTTACCAAATCTCATCACACTTTTCCAATGAGAAACCTTGAGAAAAACATGACCACCTACCTCGAAAGATAGATCCTTCCTCCGGTTATCCGCATAACTCCTCTGCCTGCTCTGAGCTGTCCTCATGTGTTTTCTGAATCAACTGAACATTTTCTGCCATCTCTTCTACCAATTCTGGTCCCGTCAAATTCCTTTCACCCACTTCATCCCAAAAAGCTGGAGTTCGACACCGCTTCCCATATAATGACTGAAATGGTGCCATCTGTATACTGGAATGAAAACTATTATTATATTAAAACTCAACCAAAGAAATATGTTGGTCCCAACTTCCCTGATAATCCATAGAATAAGCTCGTAGCATATCCTCCAATGTCTGAATTGTTCGTTCTGACTGCCCATCTGATTGAGGATGAAAAGCTGTACTAAAATTTAATTCAGTACCCAACGACTTCTGAAGGCCTTTCCAAAAGTTAAAATTAAACCTGGTATCATGATCCGATACAATGGAGAGAGGAGCTCCATGTAACCTAACTATCTCTTTAAGATACAAACGAGAAATTTGATCAAGAGAGAATGTATCTCGTATAGAAAAGAAATGAGCAGATTTGGTCAAGCGATCAACAATAACCCAGATTGCATTATTACCTCGAGATGTCTTCAGTAATCCCACAACAAAGTCCATGTATATGTTTTCCCATTTCCACTCTGGCACTGGTAAAGGCTGAAGCATCCCTTTAGGTAACTGCCGCTCTGCTTTAACCTGTTGACATGTCAAAAACATCACAGTAAAATCAGAAATATCTCTTTTCATTCCATCCCACCAGTAATACTCCCGCAGATCTCTATACATCTTAGTACTGTCCGGATGAACTGAAAACGGAGATATATGAGCCTCACATAACAACTCATTCTTCAACTGTGAATCACAAGGCACACAATACCTCTTCCCAAACCTCAAAACACAAACAAAAACTTATCCAAGAACTCATGGAAAATTTTATTCATAAGGTCCATGAATATAGCAGGTGAATTGGTTAACCCATAAGGCATAACTACAAATTCATAATGTCCATATCTAGTACGGAACGCATTCTTCGGATGGTTTGCTTCTTTTACTTTCAACTGATGGTACCCCGACCTCAAGTCAATCTTCGAAAAATACTAAGCTCCCTGGAGCTGTTACCACTTCATTTGATGGCCCAACATCTGCTGAAGTAGTTGCAAATGATTTTACCAACCATTTCTGCTTGTAGTCTAGTTGTATTCCCCCAGTTGTGTTCTTCGTTGGACACTCGTTTGCATAATGACCCATTTCATTACACTTAAAACATCTTACCGTTGGCTTTTCATTTCCTGCTTGATCATCTTCCTTACAGTTACGAGAAATATGACCAGACTTACCACACTGAAAGCACTTACCAGACTTGGATAAACATTCTCCAGGATGCATTTTACCACACTTCTCACAGGATGGATATTTGGTTTTCTTACCTCCTTGCTTCTTTGATGAATTCTTCCCCTTTTCCTGCCAACTAGACCTCTTATTCTGTTGTTTTTCATAGAACACCTGATCATCGGCAAACTCCATTTCTACCTTCTCCGCACATCGAACAAGTTTTTCCTAACTTTTGAATTCACGAGAAGCTAAAGCCCTTCGATACTTTGGCTTTAACCCTGAGTAAAAACGGTTTATTTTACTATCAAGATCTTGTATGAAGTTTGGAGCATACCTTTCCAATCGAGTGAACTTTTCTTCATAAGCAGCCACTGAATCATCCTCCTGCCTCAATTCTAGGAACTTTTTTTCCATCCTAAGACGAACCACCTTAGGAAAATTTTTCTCATGAAACATACCTTTGAATTCTTCCTAGTGAAGATCCTCAATCTCATCACTATCCCTTATATTTTTCACCATCGACCACCACTGATCAGCTTCACCTTCAAAACGGTAAATAGCAAGACTAACCATTTGATGTTCTGAACACCCCATGACATCAAAAATCTTCTCCAGTGCTTTAATCCACCCTTCATATTGCACAGGGTCAGATGATCCTCTGAATGATGTGGGATGTTGCCTCATGAAATGTTCCACCACTAACATGTTCCTCTGCGGTTGATCTGGCTGATCTCGTGCATGGATACCACCACCATTTATAGCCTGAGTCAACTGTGCCATCACTGCAACAAACTGTTCAGTTCAGATTCCGACCATCTCAGGTTGCTGATTTGGAAGGTTATCTTCCTCCTGATGTCATCCCAACATAGCTGCTTTGTTTCCTCTGCGGAAAACCATTCTGAACACAGAAATATCTTAGGCGAAGCAACATGGTAATCCGTAAATGCTATATCATTTCAATCATATTATAATTTATCACTTTTCTAACTCCTAAAGTTGTCTAAACCATCCTTTGATACCAACTATAAGTCCCCAGCCTTAAACCTTACTTAATATTGAATTAAATGAATAATTCACATTGAGGATCTTTTCAGGTTTAGAGTTTTAGATAATTAGAACATAACTATTACATCCCAAAAGATTACAAAGTAGTCATTATACTAAGTTTCCATAATAAAAAAACTCTTGAAAGAAACATGTCTAGTTCCATGTTTTATATAGATTGACATTCCCTTGATCACATCCCTGACCTTATTCCACATTAAGTCCTGTGAAAAACATTTCAAAAAAACATGGGGTGAGCATAAAAAGCTCAGTAAGGGATACACAAAGAATGAAAACTGTTAGTTTTTCAAAATCAAGTAAACCATGTATACTTTATCAAAGTAATACCTTCACCTTCATGAAGTAGTAAAAACTCTTCACTGAATAAAGTATCATTACTTACCTTTTTGTAACCAAAGTATTACCATAAAACCCATATAAAGAACACATAACATATATAAAGGTAACTTGGGACATAAACATACTTAAGTGGAATAACCATACGGTCAACTTCCACACATATCACATAATGGAATAGCCATACGGCCAATTTCCATACATACTTAATGGAATAGCCATACGGCCGACTTCCATACCCAATGCATTGGAGGTTATAACGTAACCACCCGTCCTGGTATTCACGGCACCACCCGTCATATGGTTTATAACGTAACCACCCGTTAAAATTTCCAAGTACCAGTATAAAATCATAAAACATAAAATCAATATAAAGGAATGATAACATTTCCACATTTCAATCACAATATATCATAAATATATTGACATAATATAATCCTTTTTCAAAACCATTTTCAATACCAAAATACATAAAAGAGTATATGGTATTTATTTTATTCTAAAAACATTACGGCTTGTTGAGAATGCCAAAGACCAAATAATACTCGCGGCGGCGGAAAAGGTCATTGTCACCGCGTACTTTAAAAAAACATTCCTTTTTTTCGTTTAGTAAAATGCTTCGTAGAAAATAATTCCTTTTGTATAAAAGTAAAAGTCCAAGGAGTTTATACACTGTATAAAAGAAAGTTGTGTATAAAACGAAATATGCCTCAATGAAAGGAGATTGAGACGAAATCCCTTACCTTGGGTCCGACTTGACTCGATCGTTCTTTAACGTCTTGAATAAAAAACTTGAGTTAATTTATACTTGATTAAGAACCTTTTTAAAGTTCATTATTCTTTTTATATCACTTATTGCCATGTTATAAACATTATGTAACCATTTAAGTTAATAATGTTTGTTTTGTCAATATTTGGTTCTTAAGTCGAAAGTTGACTTCTTTCAATTACATGTTGTTCATGTGGTCAAAAGTTCTTTATATCCAGAATGAAATTACCGATTTGGATATAATATGTATCATATATATCCAGCATATACATGTATTTATAATATTACATAATCATTTAGAGGTAAGAAATGAAATGCACCATTCATGGAGACGGTAAGTCGTACGTACGCATGAACGCTACTTTCATTTCTTTGTCATATTAATGGAATTAAAAATAAATGAGAGGTATGTATATTTTATTTCCAGAATTATATTCATCATTTATATATATCATTAATTATATATATACATTATATACATGTAATTTTAATAGTACATTACATTTGGGGATAAGAAATGAAATGCACCGTTCATGGAGACGGTAGGCCGTACGTACGCATGAACGCTACATTCATTTCTATCTCATACTTTAATGGAAAGAAATAATAATGATATAGAGGTATATTATAATTCCAGTATAACATCATATATAATAACTTTAAATCCATCCTTTACACGTCCCACATATGGCATTAACGAATCACATCACTTTTAGGGGGCGGTAGTCCGCACATCCTTAAATAAAGATATCGTGTTTACCCATAATGGAAACCATAAAGGTATGCCAAAAATGAAAAATACAGAAGCTTAAAGAAAACATAAACATATTATATATCATATATAAAAATAGTGACATTATAATGGCCACCTTTGAAGGTGTTAAATGAGTATTGAACAATCATCGTTTCGGGAGGCAGAATTTCGCCATCAACGGAAACCGTATGTTCTTTAACCATTTGATGTAGTTGTGTGAGAGTGTAGCTCAAATAAATATTATAAAAACATCCTAGTATATTGAAGATACTTGTGTTGTTACAAAATAAGTAAATAAAAATAGTTTAGAGGGTTGGAGAAGAAAAATAAAACAAATGAACAAGAGAGAATGAATTACATTTAAAAGTGTAACTCCATTTTGATTTGAGCCTAAAGGCTTCCTTTGAAAGGATTCTGCCCAAAGGGAATCCTATAGTATGAGGAGAGAGATGTGTAGAGAGTAATTGGGCAGGGGTTGGACGAGCCAAAGGCTTGTGGTGTGTGTGAAATGAGGTAGAGGTGGGGGCCTTTTATAAGAGGAGAGGAGGGGCACTTTTGGAAAGTAAAGAAATATTACATTATTTGAAAATGTGTTTCGGTTTTAAAAAGTACCACATTGATATAATTCGTGTATAAGGTGATAATGGTTCGAAATCCACTCATACAATCGGTTTTGGCCATGTGTAGGATGTAGATTTTACATTATCTTTCCATTTTATTTAAATCGTCAAATAATGATGTCATCGCTGCATCATTATTATGTCATACATAATTTAATTTATATTATATCTAAAAATTATAATAAAAATACTATGATGTAGGAAATCCTTTTATCTTTCCAATGACTATTTATAATCAAAATTTGGACTTGTATAACCGCACTCAAAAATTATTTTAGTAAAACAATTTATGTTAGTGTCATTTTCACTTTAACATTAAATAAAAATATATTAATGTCATTTTCCAACTAAAGTGGCTCCATGGGGTCCCCAAGTTGGCCCATGGCTTTTCTTGGTCGGCCATGACTCACCCAATAGGTGTAGGACAAGTGGCATGGTGTTTTCACATTCTTATAATACCATTTTTACCTTAAACTACACTAATTACCTCTAATCGCGATTAATGAAAAAAAGTTACTATTCACCAAAAAAATCATTTTAATCTCATGGAACCACATTTTACTTATTAATGACAACAATGTATGTCGGATTTTCAAAATTCAATACACATTAGTGGTAAACTTTCAATTAACTGAAAAATCAGTTTGCTTGATTACCACTTAATGGTTTCACTATTCATCAAAAATTGATGTTTTTCAGAAAATTACCAAAAATTCACCCTAAGCTATATTTGATATTCCGAATTCAAAAATGAAGTCCATTTTACAAAATTCAAAACATATAAGTCAAATTAATTAATTTAATAATTAATTCCCGCTGTCATGACAAATAGCGTGTTTTTGTGAAACAATAAGTATCAAAAGATTGACACCAGTTTAAGTCCAATTTCAAAGTGAAATTGATTCCAATGACCACCATTGGATTAACTGGTAAAAATATTTTCTAATTTCACTTTAAAACCAATTAAAATAATAATCTAATCATATAAATAATTTAGATTAAAAAGATGTTTTGAATTAAAATACAACATTTTATACTATTCATAAAAAAATGAACTTTATCAGAAAGGTACCAAAAATTTACACAAAGTAAATTTTGATTTCCCGATTCTAAAGAAGATTTATATTTGGTCCAATAGAATTTATAAGATCGATCAAAACTATATTTCATGACGGTTCTCCGTCAAAAGGTGATAAGTGGACCATTCGTGAAAATTAGGGTATAAATGCCTAAAATTGAACTCTTTCCATATTTTAAGCCTTTATCTTTTATTGGGTAAATGTAAAAAAATTTCAAAACATATATAATCATATTTTAGTTATTTCTATACATTCCCGCCATTACAACGGCTACTCGTTAACTAACATTTAAAATAATATTATTTTATTACTAGTGTGCTACGTAAGTTTCAAAGAAACTCATCGTTGCGTATCGGGTACGCTATCGAACATAGAAACCCCTTTTAATTAAAATTAATATTTAATTCGTAAATATTAATAAATATGAAAATTCATTATTCTTTATTTACCTGGGATGTTACATTTTGTGTGTTTTACGAGCAATACATCCTTGTCTAGATACGAGCAGGTAGACGCGACATTGGCACAAATGTACCTATGGGTAAAAACTGAAAACACTCTTTTGAGATAGACTCAAATGGGAACTGGTGCACGACAACGGGCCTTGCTACACTCTTGGTTATGACACTCCCGGGGGATATTCTTAGGATAATTCTCATTTTCGTTACAAATGATTATGAAGGGTTTATAAGTATATACTTTCTCAATGAAACATTTTTATGACCATGGATTATATCTATAAACGGTTCAATTTACGTTAGGTATTTTACAATTTTGGAATTATGTATTTTGATTCATAAACTAATCTAGTTTATGCCATTGTTTAGAAATGGAACCTAGTGGAATGAATGGAAATCTTATCAACGCACGTACTATATGTTGGGATTTCCCTCGTACTCACGATAATTATAGTGGAGCTGGTGATGCAACTGGTGTTGATCAGCTAATCACCATACTGGGACAACTCACTCAGGTTATGAATAATAAACTTACCCATATGGAGCACCCTGATCCGCAGCGTGGAGGATCAATGTTAGATCTCTTCATGAGGAAGAAACCACCAAAATTCAAAGAGAGTACAAATTCATTAGTGGCTGATAAATGGATAAACTGCTTAGACAAAATATTTCATGCTTTGGGGAGTAGCGAAAGGGAAAAAGTTATCAAGGCAGATTACCGCCTCGCTGGAGATGCTGATCAATGGTGGTCATTGATTCAAAACATGAAGGAAGATGATGAAGGTTAAAATATGGAATGGATGGAGTTCAAGGATCTGTTTTTAGAAAAATACAATCCTTTTGCCCATCGAGAAGATATGGGGAGGCAATTTCTGAGTCTGAAACAAAAGGAGGATGAGAATGTTGCAAAGTATAAGGATAATAGTACAAGGTTTTCAAGGTATTCTAGAGATTATATACGTACCCCAAAAAGTAAGATTGATCATTTCATTATTGGGATAAAACCATTTCTCCATTGATCATTAGTATAACAATACTTCTCATCATACGATGATATTGTATAGTGTGCAATCAAGACAGAAAATTAATTCTCTAAGTCTTATGACTTTAAATCAAAGAAAGAGAAGAAGAGATCTGATGAACACTATGGGAAAGGAAATAAGGAAATAGGTAAGAAGGGAAGAATTGAATTTCCACCCTGTGACAATTGAGGAAGGAAACACCCTGGTGCCTGTCTAAAATGAAAAGGACTGTGCTATAAATGTGGACAGAAGCTCCATCTATCTGGTAATTGTAATGTAATGAAAGATGCTACCGATGATGAACGATATTATGATAGAGAAATGGGGCATTATGAAAATGAATTTCCTACGTGCCAATAAAATATTCCTCAGAAAATTCCATGAGAAAAAGGAAAAGCTTATGTTGTTACTACAGTTAAAGTTGAATAATTATTGTATTTGTGTTTTTGGATTCATGAACTATATTATGGTTATAAGAATAATGTGATATATATATATATAAGGATTGTACTGCAGTAATATTTTATTGAGGATTTGAGATTTTATGGTACTAATAAAAGTGACTCTATAGAAAGATAATTTTTTTTGGAAATTACATGGTTGAAGGAAAGGTAAACCTTAATATGGTCTTAATATTGAGATACTGCTTTTGGAATAAGATATGGTTGATTTGGGTAAACTATATTAGATATTCTTGACTTCCTTGAAACTAATTAAAGATTTGTATATTCCATTATTGTTGGATTTTATATCATTTTTGGATGGATGAAGTATATCTAATATTCTATATGGAATAACAGAGCATGATTGTAATCAATAAGGTTTTATGGTAATTCAGGATGTTTCGGTGTTTTAAAAGAATACATGATAAAGGTATTCAAATGCTATTACGGGGTAAAAGGATCTACATTATTTTTATCATTCATATAAATATTGGACTGAGATTTTACAGAAGTATTTTGGATAAGTCTAAAGGTTTGAAGGGATTAGGTTTGAATGGTTATTTTTGGACAACACGCAGACCGTGTGACGACCCATCGTGTCGGACAAAGCTGCAGGAATCAAAACCACAACCATAGTGGAATTGGGATTTATTGCCTACCACTGGACTATATGACGTTCTTGTATGGTATAATGTAGTTTTATTAATGGTTATGATATGTGAATTATAGATTCATTATTTTAGGAATCCTATACAATTATGATAAATAGAGTATTTTTGAGTTGTATTATGTTTTGTGGTGAAAGATGAGTTTGTGGAAGAAATTTATTAATGTATAAAACTCTAATTATAAAGTAATTATATCTCTTTATGATCATAGCAAATCTCATAAATAAATTCCTCAACATTAAGAAAATGAACATATAACAAAAATATTCTCCTAGACGGTACCTTATATCATCTCAAATTTATGACTTTGGGATTGTTGGATTTTCATAGCCATGTTCTCTACCACTCCATCAGATATTGATGGTTAGATTTCTATTCCATGTACATATATTTATACATGGAACCCTATTATGTGTTATTTTCGGTAACATTCATACTTACCACTCCATTTTAAATATTGGCATCAATAATCCATTTTTGGATTTTGGATTTCAACTAAGATATTTTGAATTGTTAACCCCATGTTTCCAATACAAAGTATAAATTGTGGGGACACAATTTATTGAAGGAGGGGAGAATTTAACTCCCCAAGCTTCCATGGTATGCTACTTTTTGAATAATAAAGTAGCGTGTGTTGTTTTCAACTTCAAGATTATTACACGCCACAACCAATCAAAGTAGCCGTTATGAATAGTAATACCCACTTTTTGAAATTTTATAAATTTTATATCTCAAATTGCACTTCATTTTTGGATTTGGAATATCAAAATTAGTCTAGGGTTAAATTTTGGTACTTTTTGGATAACTTTTATATTTTGATGAATAGTGAAAATTACTAAATTTTGATTAAAAAAACTTTTTTATTCGAAATAATTAATATTGATAAATTATAAATTTTAGTGGTTCTAAAGTATATTTAGAATATATTTTTAGCATTTAATACGATGTTGGTCATTGGACATAATTTCACGAATCCACACATTCAAAGCCTTTTGGTTCGGCCAACCCCTGCCCAAATACTCTCTCAACATTCCTCACTTCAACCTAGAGGCCTTAGGTTGATCAGAAAGCCATCCTAAGGAGTCCTTTTGATCAAATCAAAAGGAAGAACCCAATGAAGAGGTAATTTTTTCACCACCCTTTTTCAAGATCCTTTCTTCTGCAACTTCTTCTTTTTTTTATTCCCATTCTAAATTAATAAATCCAGTATCTTCTATATATTTAGATGTAATTATAAATATGATACAACCATATTCAGTATTCTATCCATCCATTGAATGACATGTCACCATATTTGCGTACGTACGGATAATCGTCTCCATGTCGTGGTGTAATTGTTATTCAAAACATTATTATTTGGATGGTTATAATAATGATGTGTACTTCATGAAAATAATAAATATAACATTGTAATGATTCTGTATATATGATTTACCATAAAATTATATATTAATTTAATATCAAAAAAATGATATTGTCGCTCGTGCGTACGAAAGGACTACCGTCTCCACGAAGGCGATGAGATTCATTCCCCATCGTATCCTTTCAAAAGTAATTCTCATTTGATGATTAAAAGTAATGTTTAAGATATTTATATAATTCTAGATATGAGTAAGATACAACCTATCAATAACAAACATGACTTATGTAACAAAACATATAAAATAAAATGAGTAAGTTAACACCCAAAACGATGATAATACTAACAAAGAATTATTATAAGATCATATATGATATCATAATTATTTATATGTTTCTTGTATAATATAATAATTTTTTTTTAACTATTATACAAGAGGTTTAACATACCATCAACTGAGTAAACGTACAAGGTAACGGTTTATTTCACAATCTCTTCTTTATCTGAGGTTGTTTATACAAAATTATCTAATGAGACCTCTTTATCATCCACATACATGTTTCATAAAAATATATTTTAAAACATTTTTACTATTTACTCGAAAATGGGGTAAATTCATTTTTACCCTTATGTGTTTTGAAAGGAATTTTTCCGTCGTTTTCCAAACAAGGCACTTTTTGACCTTTTCGACAAATTTAAGGTAAGAATGATTTTTTTAACTTATATGGACGGTGAAGCTATTTTCCACCATTATAACATCATCAAAGCTTCCCCTTATAAGATTATAAGTATATTTTCAATGTAAATGTTTTATTTTATAATTATGTGACCTTTAAATGATTTCAAAAAAGAGATATTTCTCTCAAATAGTTTTGATTTCATCTATGTCAACATCCATTGACGGATTTTATGTTTACTAGAAGTTGATTTATTATGATACAAAAGTTCCATATGGTAATGATAATTTTGTGAAATTTGTGATTGTGGATCTGCTATTTTTATACCATTCATGGTTTATGGTTAAATTATTGACATTTCTTATGCTAGTTTTAATACCAATGTGTAGACCACTGAAAACGAGTCCCCAAAATTTTCCAAATGCTTCCATACACGATCCAAGATCGTAGTCCATTTCGCAAGCTTCGATTTGGTAGGTCGTAGGGCCCGAACAGAGTTATGGATTAGGAGTTATGGACATTTGAAGTTTGGCTGGAAAACTGGTTCGCAAAGCCCATTCGCGAAGCTGCATCCGCGATTGCGGAGCACCGCCGCGAAGCAATGAGGCGGCAAGCTCTGTGAATTTTTTGACGTTCGTGACACGCTACAAAGACGCGCCGCGAAGAACAGGATGCGGGATGCTCCGTGAACGAATTTGACGTTCGCGAACCCATCGCGAAGCAAAGGAGGCGGGACGGCTCTGCGAAGTGCTTTGATGTTTGCGACGCGCCACGAAGATCCGCCGCGGAGCAAGCTCCGTTTTTGTTTCGTGTGAGCTCTGCTTCGCGGCACCCCTTGCCTATAAATACCCAGCTCACAAAGCTTCTCAGGATGGACGGCCACAGCCACTTCTCCCCTTGGGAGGCCGAGCGTAGCTCCGCATTACGGCTCCGCGAAGCCATGCTCCGCGAGCAGCTTCCTTCGCGTTGCTGCTCCACGATCTGAGGCTCCGTGAGTCCATGCTCCGCGAGCCAATGCTCCACGATGATGCTCCGCGAGACCATCCTTCGTGAGTCCATGCTCCACGAGCCTATGCTCTACGATGCTGCTCCGCGAGACCAAGCTTCACGAGAGCCCTTTGCTCCGCGAGAGGCCTTTCCTCCGTGAGAGTCCTTTGCTCGGCGAGAGACCTTTGCTCCGCGAGAGACCTTTGCTCCGCGAGACCCCTTTGCTCCGCGAGAGCCCTTTTCTTCGTGAGACCCCTTTTCTCCGCGAGAGACCACTGCTCCGTGAGGCCATGCTCCGCGAAGCTACTTCGCGAAGACCTGTCCTTTGCGAGGATCTTACCTTCGCACCCATCGGTCCATACCGCGGGGGCTGCACCCCATCACCCCCGCTCAACATTACTGTCGGGCTGCAATCTCGATCCTCTGGCCTGGTCCCTTCGCTACCTTCACATACCCCCGTGAAAAATGGAGAGTCGCACCGCGAACTTTTCGGGACGGGATGCTGGGATTTTCCATTGCACCCTTATGCACTCCCACCTTCCACCTATGGAACACCATGATTTGAGACACTCCTCCACACTCCATGAAACACCTTGAGTTGATGTATTCCTCTGGGTTCGTTTCCTATGTCATGAGTTGGGGTTCTCATCATCAATTCCCCGAGTACCTTGAGTCGAACCATTCCTCAGGCCACTCCTCCAAACCCAATCACTTAGCTCCTATGCCAGGTTGAACCATAAAGGGTCGCACTTGTGTAAGTCCCAACACCAACCATTTATAGGCATCTTCTGCCTAATAGTCCTACCTACATGACTCTAAACTGTAGTAGTCCTTATGTTCCAAACATATGATGCCTCTTTCCCTATACGAGTGATGTCTTATGCTCCAAGCATGAGATGCTAATAGTCCTATCTACATGACTATAAACTGTAGTACTCTCTATCTAACAAATGATAGGATGCCTCTTGCCCTATACGAGAGATGCCATATGCTCCAAGCTTAAGATGCCAAATAGTCCTATATACATGACTATAAACTGTAGTACACCCTATCTAACAAATGATAGGATGCCTCTTTCCCTATACGAGAGATGCCTTATGCTCCTAGCATGAGATGCCAATAGTCCTACCTACATGAATCTAAACTGTAGTATTCTCCCTATCTAACAAATGATAGGATTCCCCTTGATCGAAGCAAGAAACGCCTTATGTCTAAGAATGAGATTCCAACAGTCCTACCTACAAGAATATAAACTGTAGTATTCTCCCTATGTTCCAAACATAAGATTCCTCTTTCTCCAAATAAGATATGCCTTATGCCCCTAGCATGAGATGCTAATAGTCCAACCTACAAGACTCTAAACTATAGAATGCCTTATGTTCCTAACGTAGGATGCCTCTTGTTCCAAACAGGAGATACCTTATGCTCCAAGCGTAAGATGCTCAATCCAATGACTATAGTGGCATGATTCCAATGCCCCTTGGAATTATCCCTCTTGTGCACCAATACATAGGTGAAGGCCTCAATTCATCAGTGAGTTGGGATGACCTCATGGACAGACATGAGGAAGACATTACAGGAAACGTCCTTGCATAAGCTCCATTCACCATTTCCGCTCCATACCGGCATCCGGGCAGCATCCTTGCGTAAGCCCCATTCACCATTGTCGCTCCATAGAGGCACCCGGGCAGCTTCCTATCATAAGCCCCATTCACCATTGTCTCTCCATAGTGGCACCCGGGAAGCTTCCTAGCATAAGCCCCATCCATGATTGCCTCTCCTTAGAGGCACACGGGCAACATCCTTGCATAATAACCATTCACAATTTCCACTCCATAGCAGCACTCGGGCGGCATCTTTGCGTAATCCCCATTCACCATTGCCGCTCCATAGTAGCATCCGGGAAGCTCCTTGCATAATCACCATTGACCATTTCCGCTCTATAGCGGCATCCGGGCAACTTCCTAGCGTAAGCCCCATTCACTAGTGCCTCTCTATAGCGGCACCCGGGCAGTTTCCTCGCTTATGCCCCATCTATTGTTGTGATCCCATCAAGCGGTATGCCATTGTGATCCCATCCAGCGGTAAGCCATTGTGATCCTTATCCAGCGGTAAGATGTTGTGACTCAATCCAACGGTAAGAGTTGTGATCCCAGTCTTCGCGGCGTGATCGTCAGGTCCTTGTTGTCTCTTGTTTCTCACACCGAGCATGACTCATGTGGGCTTAGAGTTGGCATTGTCCATGACAATACCTCATCCAGCATGACGTTAAACTGCAGGCCCCCATCCATCATGACGTTAAACGGAACACCCTCATCTAGCATGACGTTAAACTGTATGCCCTTGTCCCGCATGACATTAAATTGCACACCCATTTGAACTACGAGGTATTTGATCCATGTCATGGCATGGTACGTAGGAAGCCTCCATGAGGTTCAATCCCACCTGTCATCAAATTCACGTCGAGTTCTACCATCATCCAGTATGACGTTAAACTGCATTCCAGTCCTACAGCAAGCTGTTGTGACCATCCTGAACTATGGGGACTTTGATCCATGTCAAGGCATGGTACATGGGAAGCCTCCCAGAGGTTCAATCCCATCTCCCATCGGACCAAGGACCCTCATTTAATTCTGTTCGTCGACACCCACCACCATCCCGAACTACGGGGACATTGATCCATGCCAAGGCATGGTACATAGGAATCCTCCACCAGGTTCAAGCCCACCGCTAATCGTTTATTCATGTTGGGGTTCACTCTCGTCCAGCATGATGTTAAACTACATTCCAGTCTGATGGCAAGCCGTTGTGACCATCCTGATCTATGGAGACTTTGATCCATGTCAAGGCATGGTACGTAGGAAGCCTCCCAGAGGTTCAGGCCCATATCCCATCGGACTAAGGTCCCTCATTTACGTCGGTTCACCGACACCCACACCCATTAGAACTGCAGGGATTTTGATTTATGTCAAGGAATGGTACGTAGGAAGCCTCCATGAGGTTCAAGCCCACCACCCGTCGTTTATTCACGTCAGGGTTCACTGTCATCCAGAATGACGTTAAACCGTATTCCAGTCCGACGGGAAGCTGTTGTGACCAATCCAAACTACGAGGACTTTGATCCATGCCAAGTCATGGTACGTAGGAAGCCTTCACGAGGTTCCAGCCCACCACTAGTGGACCCCTGGGTCTAATTTCATGTTGGTTCACTGATGAATCCATTTGAACTATGAGGTCTTTGATCCATGTCATGGCATGGTACGTAGGAAGCCTCCCAGAGGTTCAAGCCCACCACCCATCGGAACAAGGTCCACCTTCACGTTGGTTCACCGATAAAACCATTTGAACTACGAGGCCTTTGATCCATTTCAAAGCATGGTACGTAGGAAAACTCTTTGAGGTTCAAGCCCATCTCTCATTGGACCATGGTCCACCTTCATGTCGGTTCGACGATGCATCGGACCATGGTCCACCTTTAAGTTGGTTCGCTGACAACATCCATTGGGCCATGGTCCTCCTTCACGTCGTTCTACCGGCACCATCCCGAACTATCCGGACTTTGATTCCCTGCCACGGGGATACGTAGGAGGTCTCTTCGAGGCTCAAGACAACTTCATCGTCACCCCTGTGATGGTCCCATTTCATTCCCTCTCCACTTCATTCATCCATCCATCACCCATCCTGATTCTCACCCGGGCCGCCACATCCTGGTAGGATCATGCCATCCACCTCCTCGCTTGTCCTAGCGACACATGGGCCGCTTTCCATGTGTAAGCCCCAACATATCTCCGGCTCATTGTCCTCTGTGTACACCCCGATTCATCACCCCTTCGAACTACGTGGGTTTTGATCCCTGTACTCTACACAGGGTACATAGGAAACCTCCAAGAGTTTCAATCCCAACCAATGGTAGACCTTGGTGTCCCCCATTCTGGGGTGTACTCTTCCTAATCCACCCTTAGTGGTGTCCAGATCAACGGTGTGACATCGCCCCTCTACGGGGCACACCACCATCGTTCTGTCTCTATGGGATGTTCTGATCACCCTTATTTCATCTCCGTAAGATGTTAAACTCACGGCCTACCTCATGATAAACATGAGCTGCCGGAGGAAAACATCAGATGACACGCCTTTGGCGTAACCGTCTCCTTAAGACGTTAAACTCATGACCTGCCTCGTGATAAACATGAGATGCCTGAGGAAAACCTCAAATGACATGCATTTGGAGTAACCGTCTCCGTAAGACATTAACATCACGACCTACCTCGTGATAAACATGAGATGCCTGAGGAAAACCTTAGATGACATGCCTTTGGTGTAACCGTCTTCGCAAGACGTAAAAAATGATGCATACCCTGTGTTAAACATGGGAAGATCAGGAAAACCTTAGGTACATGCCTATGGCATAGGATTCCCCACACTCGACGCGGGATGCCTCGGGTTATGCACCATTGAGATACTCTCTCATGAGGAAGAATATAGGTTCCCCAATGTCCATGCATCCAGAGATTCCCTGACAAGCCTGATGTTTCCGTCTACTCCAACCGAAGGTCGCTACCATGTCAAGACCCTATGCAAAGTATCGACGGAAGTAGTGCAATTAACCAGAGTCTATGAAGATATGGCACCGGGAATGAGATTCACGAACAACATATTAAATCTATGAGGGAGACCCAGACTAAGTGATTAGTTCTAAGAAGGAATCCACGAAAGGAAGAACTGACAACCCATCATCCCGTTTCGTTCACGGAGCAGAAGTAGTTGAACAAGGAACGAATGCTGCCCGCCTTTGGAAAGAGGCAATGCGGGGAAACAGCTGCGCGTCTTCCACAAACGGATGCGTGTGCCCCGACGAAAGCATCGGAAACAGAATGTTTATGATATGTTTAAACCTTTTCATATGAGGAATGTATTGGACATAGTAAGTAACGGGTGGAGCCTTCTATAGCTCCGTGATGAATCGATAGGTTTCATGAGACAACTAGACGTGGAATTGGATGAGGCCCATTCCCAATTTGATTTATGGTTTTGGCCGAGGCCTTAATCATTTTAGACATCTTGGCCGAGGCCTTGAAAAAATGTTTCAGAATGTCCAACATTATACATTCCCTCATTATGGAAATAATATTGATGGTTCATGTGGTGATTCGACTAGTAGAATACCCATGATTATGTTTTATTGTTTCATTATTTACTAATTTAATATTAGTTCCATAAAAGTATTCATGTTTATTATTGGTAAAGGAATGTGGTTTCAATTATTTACCATGCTTAATATTTATGTCATTTTCCGTTGTATTACTTACCCTTACTGAGCATTTGATCTCACCCCTTTATTATGTTTTATTTTCCCTGGATATGAAGAAGTTATTTATGAGTGAACTGCATGCATAATCTAGGAGAATTGGATGTTCCTAATGAAATATATTTGTGTTGTATTTCACTTCAAGATGTAAAGACGAACATATATATGAATCTTGTTTCCAATAATACTAAACAGATCGGTCTTTCGAGACATGATTTCCTTGTGATCATGGAAATGTTTTGTAAAAACGCTCCGACTCTATGTAACTAGGGTCGGGAAATTACATGAGTGTAAATGGGATAATATTACGATAGAAATTTTCATGTGACTACCAAAGACTCATAGAAGGAATGATGCAATATAGGTCATTTTTGATCGTCTTACCAAGTCATCACATTTTCATTATATAAGAGAAGATTTACCACTTGAATGTTTTACAAGACCGTATATTAATGAAGTTGTAAGAATGCATGGTGTACCCCTGTGGATTGTTTCTGATCATGATACATTTTTCGCATCAAGATTCTTGAGAAGTCATTGGAAATATCTGGATACAGAACTTCGTTTGAGCACTGCCTACCACCCTCAAACTGATGGACAATCAGAACTGACTATTCAAACCTTAGAAGACATGTTGAGGTCTTTCTCAAATGACATTAAATGTATGTGGGATCAATATTTAACTCTGGTAGAATATTCCTATAACAATAGCTTCCATTCAAGTATTCATATGGCACCATATGAAGTGTTATATGGGAAGAGATGTCGCACACCAACCTGTTGGGATGATGTTGGTGAAAGAAAACTCGTAGGCCCAGAACATGTTGAGGAAACGATAGAAAAGGTGATGGTAATCAAAACCCACAACAAAGCAGCTCAATGTAGGCAGAAGAGTTATGCCGATAACTGAAGGAAGGATTTGGAAGTTTATGAAGGAGATCATGTTTTCTTGAAAGTATCACCATGGAAGGGTGTTATACGTTTCGGTAAGAAGGGAAAATTGATTCCCAGGTACATCAAACCATTCAAAATTCTTGACCGAATTGGCATTATAGATTACCATTTGGAAATGCATCCAAGTCTCTCCAATGTTCATGATGTGTTCCACGTATCATTGTTGAGAAAAAATACATGCCTAAACCAACGCATGTACTCACCTATGAGGAATTAGAACTGGAACCCGATATGTCTTATTGCGAAGATCATGTTGGGATTCTTGATATGATTGAACAAGTGCTTAGAAACCGGAAGACATGTTTGGTAAAAGTCTTATGGTGGAACCATAAGATGGAAGAGGAAATGTGGGAACCAGATGAACATATGATGAAGAACCACTCGAGTCTTATTATATAGTTGTATTCTAGAAATTTCAAGGAAGAAATTATTTTAAGTAGGAGAGAATGTAACACCCCATGATTACATGATATGTTTCCCTTTAAATAATGCAATAGCTTGCATTGTATTCAACTTTGAGATTCTAACACACCACGACCAATCAAAGTATCCGTTATGAATAGTAATACCCACTTCTTAATATTTTATAAATTTTATCATTCAAAATTGACTTCATTTTTGGTTTTGGAATATTGAAATTAGCTTAGGGTGAAATTTTGGTACTTTTCAGATAACTCTTATATTTTGATGAATAGTGAAAATTACTATTTTTTAATTAAAAACAACTTTTTTAATAGAAATAATTAATAGTGATAAATTGTGAATTTGAGTGATTTTAAAGTATATTTAGAATATATTTTTACAATTTAATACAATTTTGGTCATTGGATATTATTACACATTTAAACCTGACATAAACAAGTGCTAATATTTTGATAGTTATTATTTCTCAAAAACACGCTTTTTGGTTTTGACAGTGGGGATAATTTTTAAATTAATTACTGAATTTTTTGGGTTTAGAATCTGGTAAAATGGATTCCATATTTGGAATCAGAATGTCCAAATTATTTAATTAACACTCTTTTGTTTTTGGACATTATGAATAGTAATGACGAGAATTATCATTAATTATCATGATTAATTAGTAATCGGGTAGTTAAGGGTAACGAAAAAATATCATAACAATATAAAATGAAAGCAAAATGTGTCCTAATGCTATTTTTTGTGTCATGGCAGACCATGGGATGCCTTGTGCCAACTTAGGGACCCCATGGAATCACTTTTAGTGATAATGTCATTTTATCATTTTATTTTTTAAAGAAAGGAAAATATAACAAAAGTATGTAACACCTTAGTAAAAAAAATTTAATTTTGTCTAAAAAATAATCTCTTAGACTATAAATAGTATTTAGAAAGCTAAAAATATTTCATACATCATGGTATTTTTTTTTAAAATTTTTGAGTCACTAAATAAATAAATTAATTTATGAATCTATGATGATGGAATGATTACCTCATTAATTAACGATTTAAATAAAATGAAAATATAAGGTAAACTCTAAGACAAACACTTATCTAAATCCTATTTGATGGGTGGATTTCGAACCCTTATCCACTTATACTCTAAATGATATATCCCAAGTAAGTAATGAATAATAGATATTTTTATCTATGTCTATTAACGAATTATATAGTGTTTTAGAGGATTAAAATGAGAATAAATCCAATCTTAAACATGGAATACACTAATATTTTTAAAAGATTGTTTCACTGTATTTTGATAGAAAACCACTTTTTAAATAAACCTTTTTACAATTTTATAAGCTCTATTTGTCAAAATAATCTTATTATTTATCATTGGGACATTGAAATTTACTTTGGGTAAATTTTTTGTATTTTTCCGATAAAGTTCATTTTTTATTGAATAGTGAAAAATGTTGTATTTTAATTCAAAACCTCTTTGTAATCTAATTTATTTATATGATTATATTATCTTTTTAATTGGTTTTAAAGTCCAATTAGAATATAATTTTACCATTTAAACCAATAGTGGTCATTGAAATTAATTTCACTTTGAAATTTGACTTAAACTAGTGTCAATCTATTGATACTTATTGTTTCATAAATACACGCTATTTACTCTGACAGCGGGAGGTAGTTATTGAATTAATTAATTCAACTTATATGTTTTTAATTATGTATAATAGAAACCATTTTTGAATTCGGAATATCAATTATTGCTAAGGGTGAATTTTTTGTATTTCTCTGAAAAACCTCAATTTTTATGAATAGTGAAACCACTAAGTGGTACTTAAAAATACTGATTTTTCATTTAAATGATAATTTACCTCCTCTTTGTTTTGAATTTCAAAAATCTGACAGACATGGTTTTCATTAAGAAGTAAAATGTTGTTCAATGGGATTAAAATAATTTTTTTGGTGAATAGTATCTTTTATGTTTTTTAATCGCGATTAGAGGTAATTAGTGTAGTTTAATGTAAGAATAATGTTTTAGTAATATGAAATGAACTTGACACATGTCGTACCCTTATTGGATGGGTCATGGTCGACCAAGACAATCCATGGGTCAACTTAGGGACCCCATGGAGCCACTTTGGAAGAAAAATGACATTAATATATTTCAATTTGGGATTTCAAATAAGATATTTTGAAATGTCAACCCCAAGTTTCCAATACAGAGTATAAATTGTGAGGACACAATTTATTGAAGGAGGGGAGAATGTAACTCCCCATGCTTCAACGGTATGCTACTTTTTGAATAATAATGTAGCGTGTGTTGTATGAAAATTCAAAATTCTAACATGTCGTAACCAATCAAAGTAGCCGTTATGAATAGTAATACCCACTTTTTGAAATTTTATAAATTTTATCTTTCAAAATGCAGTTTATTATTTGATTTTGAATATCAAAATTAGTCTAGAGTTAAATTTTAGTACTTTTTGGATAACTTTTATATTTTGATGAATAGTGAAAATTACTAAATTTTGATTAAAAACAACTTTTTTAATCGAAATAATTAATAGTTATAAATTATAAATTTTAGTGGGTTTAAAGTATATTTAGAATATATTTTTACCATTTAATACGATGCTGGTCATTGGACATAATTTCACTAATTCACACATTCAAAGCCTTTTGGTTCAGCCAACCCATGTCCAAATACTCTCTCAACATCCCTGACTTCATCCTAGAGGCCTTAGTTTGATCAGAAAGCCATCCTAAGGAGCCCTTCTCATCAAATCAAAAGGAAGAACCCGAAGAAGAGGTGATTTTTTCACCACACTTTTTCAAGATCCTTTCTTCTTCAGCTTATTCTTTTTTTGTTATTCCCGTTCTAAAATAATAAATCATGCATCTTCTATATACATAGATGTTATTATAAACATGGTACAACCATATTCAGTATTCTATCCATCCATTTAATGACATGTCACCATATGTACGTACATACAGCTAACTGTCTCTACGTCGTGGTGTAATTGTTATTCAAAACATTATTAGTTGGATGATTATAATAATGATGTGTACTTCATGTAAATAATAAATATAACATTATAATGATTCATGTATATATGATATACCATCAAATTATGTATTATTTTAATATAAAAAGAATGATATTGTCGCTCGTGCGTACGTACGGACTACCGTCTCCACAAACGCGATGAGATTCATTCCCCATCGTATCCATTCAAGAATAATTCTAATTTGATGATTAAAAGTAATGTTTATGATATTTATATAATTCTATATATGAGTAAGATACAACCTATCCATAACAAACATGACTTATGTAACAAAACATATAAAAGAAAATGAGTAAGTTAACACCCAAAATGATGATAATACTAAAATATTATTAACAAACCATTATTAGAAGATCATATATGATATCATAATTATGTATATGGTTCTTGTATAATATAATAACAATTTTTTAACTATTATACAATAGTTTTAACATACCATCAATGAAGGAAATGTACAAGGTAACTGTCTATTTCACAATCTCTTCCTTATCTGAGGTTGTTTATAAGAAATTATCTAATGGGACCTCTTAATCATCCACATACATGTTTCTTAAAAATATATTTCAAAAAAAAAATATTATTTACTATAAAATGGGTTAAATTCATTTTTACCCTTATGTGTTTTGAATGTAATTTTTCCGTCGTTTTCCAAACAAGGTACTTTTTGACCTTTTCGACAAATTTATGGTAAGAATGTTTTTTTAACTTATACAGCGGGTGCGGCTATATTCTGCCATTATAAAATCATCAAAGCTTCCCTTACAAGATTATAAGTATATTTTCAATGTAAATGATTTATTTTATAATTATTTGACCTTTAAATTATTTCAAAAAAGGGATATTTCTCTCAAATAGTTTGATTTCATCTATGTCAACATCCATTGATGGATTTTAAGTTTACTGGATGTTCATTTATTATGACACAAAAAATCCATTTGGTAATGATGTTTTTGTGATATTTTTTATTGTGGATTTGCTATTTTTATACCATTCATGGTTTATGGTTAAATTATTAACATTTCTTATGCTAGTTTTAATACGAATGTATATGATATGTTTAAACCTTTTCATATTAGGAATGTATTGGACTTAGTAAGTGACCGGTGGAGCCTTCTATATCTCCTTGATGCATCGATAGGTCTGATGAGACAACTAGACGTGGAATTGGATGAGGCCCATTCCTAATTTGATTTATGGTTTTGGCCGAGGCCTTAATCATTTTAGACGTCTTGGCCGAGGCCTTAACAAAATTTTTCAGAATGTCCGACACTATAGATTCCCTCATTATGGAAATAATATTGATGGTTCATGTGGTGATTCGACTAGTAGAATACCCATAATTAAGTTTTACTGTTTCATTATTTACTCATCTCATATTTTTTCCATAAAATAATTCATGTTTATTATTGGTAAAGGCATGGGGTTTCAATTATTTACCATGCTTAATATTTATGTAATTTTCCGCTGTATTACTTACCCTTACTGAGTGTTTGAGCTCACCCATTTATTATGTTTCATTTTCCCTGGATATGAAGAAGTTAGTAATGAGTGACTTGAATGAATAATCTAGGAGTCTTGGATGTTCCTAATGAAATATATTTGTGTTGTATTTCTCTTCAAGATGTAAAAATGAACATATATATGAATCTTGTTTCCAATAATACTAAACTGATCGGTATTTCGAGACATGATTTCCTTGTGATCATGCCAATGTTTTTTAATAACGCACCGACTCTGGGTAACTAGGGTCGGGGCATTACCTGAGTTTAAATCAGATAATATTACGGTAGACCTTGTCATGTTACTACCAAAGACTCCTAGAAGGAATGATGCAATATAGGTCATTGTTGATCGCCTTACCAAGTCATCACATTTTCCTTCTAGAAGGGATGATTTACCACTTGAACGTTTAACAAGACTGTATATTAATGAATTTGTATGAATCCATGGTCTACCCCGGTCGATTGTTTCTGATAATGATCCCTTTTTCACATCAATATTCGAGAAAAGTCATTAGAAATATCTGGATAAAGAACTTCGTTTGAGCACTACCTACCACCCTCAAACTGATGCACAATCAGAACAGACTATTCAAACCTTAGAAGACATGTTGAGGTCTTTCTCACATGACATTCAATGTATGTGGGATCAATATTTAACTCTGGTAGAATATTCCTATAACAATATCTTCCATTCAAGTATTCATATGGCACCATATGAAGTGTTATATGGAATGAGATGTCACACACCAACCTGATGGGATGATTTTGGTGAAAGAAAACTCGTTGGCCCAGAACATGTTGAGGAAACTATAGAAAAGGTGAATGTAATCCAAACCTACATCAAAGAAGCTCAATGTAGGAAGAAGATCTATGCCGATAAACAATGGAAGGATTTGGAATTTTAGTGAGGAAATCATGTTTTCTTGAAGCTATCACCATGGAAGGGTGTTATACGTTTCGGTAAGAAGGGAAAATTGATTACCAAGTACATCGAACCATTCGAAATTCTAGAAATAATTGGGGTTGTAGATTACCGTTTGGAATTGCATCCAAGTCTCTCCAAAGTTCATGACGTGTTCCATGTATAATTGTTGAGAAAATACATTCATGAACCAACACATGTACTCACCTATGAGGAATTAAAACTAGAACACGATCTGTCTTATTACGAAGAGCATGTTAGGATTCTTGATACGATAGAACAAGTGCTGAGAAACCGAATGACATGTCTGGTAAAAGTCTTATGGTGGAACCATAAGATGGAAGAGGAAATGTGGGAACCATATGAACTTATGATGAAGAACCACTCGAGTATTTTTATATAGTTGTATTCTAGAAATTTTGAGGAAAAAAGTATTTCAATTAGGGGAGAATGTAACACCCCATGATTCCATGATATGTTTCCCTTTAAATAATGCAATAGCTTGCATTGTACACAACTTCGAGATTCTAACACACCACGACCAATCAAAGTAGTCGTTATGAATAGTAATACCAAATTTTAAATATTTTATAAACATTATCTCTCAAAATTGACTTCATTTTTTGTGTCTTAATATCAAAATTAGCTTAGGGTGAAATTTTGGTACTTTTCAGATAACTTTTATATTTTGATAAATAGTGAAAATTACTATTTTTTAATTAAAAACAACGTTTTTAATTGAAATAATTAATAGTGATAAATTGTGAAATTCAAGGGTTTTATAGTATATTTAGAATATAGTTTTACAATTTAATACAATTATGGTCATTGGACATTATTACACATTTAAACTGGACAAAAACAAGTGCCAATCTTTTGATAGTTATTATTTCTTAAAAACACGCATTTTGGTTTTGACAATGGGGTTAATTTTTAAATTAATTACTGAATTTTTTGTGTTTAAAATTTGGTAAAATGGATTCCATATTGGGAATAAGAATGTACAAATTACGTAATTAACACTCTTGTTTTTTGGACATTATGAATAGTAACGATGACAATTATCATTAATTATCATGATTAATTAGTAATCGGGTAGTTGAGGTTAACGAAAAAATATATTAATAATATAAAATGACCCCAAAATGTGTCCTAATGCTATTTTTTGTGTCCTGGAAGACCATGGGATGCCTTGTGAAAACATAGGGACCCCATGGAATCACTTATTAGTGATAATGTCATTTTATCATTTTATTTTTAATGAATGGAAAATATAACAAAAGTATGTTAAACCTTAGTAATTTTTTTTAATATTGTCTAAAAATAATCTCTTAGACTATAAATAGTAATTATAATGCTAAATATATTTCATACATCATGGTATTTGTTTTAAATTTTTTAGTCACTAAATAAATAAATTTATTTATGACTCCATGATGATGCAGTGATTACCTCATTAACAAACGATTTAAATAAAATGAAAATATAATGTAAACTCTAAGACATACACTTGTCTAAATCCTATTTGATGGGTGGATTTCGAACCCTTATCCCCTTGTACTCTAAATGTTACATCGCAAGTATGTAATTAATAATAGATATTTTTATCTATGTCTATTAATGAATTAGATAGTGTTTTAGAGGATTAAAATGAGAATAAATCCAATCTTAAGCATGGAATACACTAATATTTTTAAAAGATTGGTTTACTAAATTTTGATGGAAAACCATTTTTTAAATCAACAATTTGACAATTTTATAAGCTCTATTTTTCAAAATAAACTTATTCTTTATGATTGGGACATTGAAATTTACTTTGGGCAATTTTTTTTGTATTTTTCCGATAATGTTCATTTGTTTAATGAATAGTGAAAATTGTTGTATTTTAATTCAAAACATTTTTTTAATCTAATTTATTTATATTATTAGATTATTTTTTGAATTGGTTTTAAAGTGAAATTAGAATATATTTTTACCATTTAATCGAATAGTGGTCATTGGAATTAATTTCACTATGAAATTTGACTTAAACTAGTGTCAATCTTTTGATACTTATTGTTTCATAAAAACACGCTATTTGCTCAGACAGCGGGAAATAATTATTGAATTAATTAATGTAACATATATGTGTTGAATTATGTAAAATAGAAATCATTTTTGAATTATTAATATCAATTATAGCTTAGGGTGAATTGTTGGTATTTTTCTGAAAAACTTCAATTTTTGATGAATAGTGAAACCACTAAGTGGTACTTAAAAAAACTGATTTTTCATTTAAATGAAAATTTACCACCTCTGTGTTTTGAATTTCAAAAATCCGACACACATGGTTTTCATTAAGAAGTATGATGTTGTTCAATGGGATTAAAATAATTTTTTGGTGAATAGTAACTTTTAAGTTTTTAATCGCGATTATAGGTAATTAGTGTAGTTTAAGATAAGAATAATGTTTTAATAATATGAAATGAACATGAAACATGTCCTACCCTTATTGGATGGGTCATGGCCGACCAAGACAATCCATGGGTCAACTTAGGGACCCCATGGATCCACTTTGGAAGGAAAATGATATTAATATATTTGGATTTGGGATTTCAACTAAGATATTTTGAAATGTCAACCCCAAGTTTCCAATACAGAGTATAAATTGTGAGGACACAATTTATTGAAGGAGGGGAGAATGTAACTCCAAAAGCTTCCACGGTATGCTACTTTTTGAATAATAAAGTAGCATGTGTTGTATGCAACTTCAAGACTCTAACACGCTATAACCAATCAAAGTAGTCGTTATGAATATTAATACCCACTTTTTTAAATTTTATAAATTTTATCTTTCAAAATGCACTCCATTTTAGATTTGGAATATCAAAATTAGTCTAGGGTAAAATTTTGGTACTTTTTGGATAACATATATATTTTGATTAATAGTGAAAATTACTAAATTTTGATTAAAAACTACTATTTTAATCGAAATAATTAATGGTGATAAATTATAAATTGTAGTGGTTTTAAAGTATATTTAGAATATATTTTTACAATTTAATACGATGTTGGTCATTGGACAAAATTTCACTAATTCACCCATTCAAAGATATTTGGCTCGACCAACCCCTTCCCAAATACTCTCTCAACATCCCTAAATTCAACCTAGAGGCCTTAGTTTGATCAGTAATCCATCCTAAGGAGCCCTTCTGATCAAATGAAAAGGACGAACCCGATGAAGAGGTAATTTTTTCACCACCCTTTTTTAAGATCCTTTCTTATTCAGCTGCTTTTTTTGTTATTCCCGTTCAAAAATAATAAATCCAGTATTTTCTATATACTTATATGTCATTATAAATATGGTACAACCATATTTAATATTCTATCCATCCACTAAATGACATGTCACCATATGTCCGTATGTATGACTAAATGTCTCCACGTCGTGGTGTAATTGTCATTCAAAACATTATTATTTGGATGGTTATAATAATGAAGTGTACTTCATGTAAATAATAAATATAACATTTTAATGATTCTGTATATATGATATAACTTCAAATTATATATTATTTTAATATCAAAAAAATGATATTGTCGCTCGTACGTACGTACAGACTACCGTCTCCACGAACGCGATGAGATTTATTCCCCATCGTATCCATTCAAGAGTAATTCTCATTTGATGATTAAAAGTAATGTTTAAGATATTTATATAATTCTATATATGAGTAAGATACAAACTATCCATAACAAACAAGACTTATGTAACGAAACATATAAAAGAAAATGAGTAAGTTAACTCCAAAAACGATGATAATACTAAAATATTATTAACAAAGCATTATTAGAAGATCATAAATTATATCATAATTATGTATATGGTTCAGGTATAATATAATAACAATGTTTTAACTATTATACAAGAGTTTTAACATACCATCATCTAAGGAAACGTACAAGGTAACAGTTTAACTCACAATCTATTCGTTATCTAAGGTTGTTTATACGAAATTATCTAATGGGACCTCTTTATCATCTACCTAAATGTTTCATAAAAATATATTTCAAAACATTGTTACTATTTACTATAAAATGGGTTAAATTCATTTTTACCCTTATGTGTTTTGAAAGGAATTTTTCCGTCATTTTTCAAATAAGGTACTTTTTGACCTTTTCGACAAATTTAAGGTAAGAATGTTTTTTTAACTTATACGGCGGGTGCGGCTATTTTCTACCATTATAACATCATCAAAACTTCCCATACAAGCTTATAAGTATATTTTAAATGTAAATGTTTTATTTTATAATTATGAGACCTTTAAATTATTTCAAAAAATAGATATTTCTCTCAAATAGTTTTGATTTCATCTATGTCAACATCCTTTGACGGATTTTAAGTTTACTGGAAGTTGATTTATTATGATACAAAACTTCCATATGTTAATGTTGTTTTTGTGATATGTTTTATTGTGGATATGCTATTTTTATACCATTCATGGTTTATGGTTAAATTATTGACATTTCTTTTTCTAGTTTTTATACGAATGTTTATGATATGATTAAACCTTTTCATATGAGGAATGTATTGGACTTAGTAAGTGACGGGTGGAGCCTTATATAGCTCCTTGATGCATCAATAGGTCTCATTAGACAACTAGACGTGGAATTGGATGAGGCCCATTCTGAATTTTATTTATGGTTTTGGCCGAGGCCGTAATAATATTAGACGTCTTGGCAGAGGCCTTGACAAAATGTTTCAGAATGACTGGAATTATAGATTCCCTCATTATGGAAATAATATTGATGGTTCATGTGGTGATTCGACTAGTAGAATACCCATGATTATGTTTTATTGTTTCATTATTTACTCATCTCATATTCGATCCATAAAAGTATTCATGTTTATTATTGGTAAAGGCATGTGGTTTCAATTATTTACCATGCTTAATATTTATGTCATTTTCCATTGTATTACTTACCCTTACTGAGCATTTGAGCTCACCCCTTTCTTATGTTTCATTTTCCCTGGATATGATGAAGTTAGTTATGAGTGACCTACATGCATAATCTAGGAGGATTGGAGGTTCCTAATGAAATATATTTGTGTTGTATATATCTTCTAGATGTAAATATGAACATATATATGAATCTTGTTTCCAATAATACTAAACTGATTGGCCTTTCGAGACATGATTTCCTTGTGATCATGCCAATGTTTTGTAATAATTCACCGACTCTGGGTAACTAGTTTTGGGGCATTACATGAGTTTAAATGGGATAATATTACGATAGACCTTGTCATGTGACTACAAAATACTCCTAGAAGGAATGATGCAATATAGGTCATTGTTGATCGTCTTACCAAGTCATCACATTTTCCTTCTATAAGATAAGATTTACCACTTGAACGTTTAACAAGACTGTATATTAATGAATTTGTAAGAATCCATGGTCTACCCCTGTTGATTGTTTCTGATCATGATCTCTTTTTTTCACCAATATTCTAGACAATTCATTGGAAATATCTGGATATAGAACTTCGTTTGAGCACTTCCTACCACCCTTAAGCTGATGGACATTCAGAACAGACTATTCAGACCTTAGAAGTCATGTTGATGTCTTTCTCACATGACATTCAATGTATGTGGGATCAATATTTAACTCTGGTAGAGTATTCCTATAACAATATCTTCCATTCAAGTATTCATATGGCACCATATAAAGTGTTATATTGAAAGAGATGTCGCACAACAACCTGTTGGGATGATGTTGGTGAAAGAAAACTCATAGTCCCAGAACATGTTGAGGAAATGATAGAAAAGGTGAAGGTAATCCAAACCCACATCAAAGCCGCTCAATGTAGGAAGAGGAGCTATGCCAATAACCGAAGGAAGGATTTGGAATTTTAGGCAGGAGATCATGTTTTCTTGAAGGTATCAACATTGAAGGGAGTTATACGTTTCAGTAAGAAGGGAAAGTTGATTCCCAGGTATATAAAACCATTCAAAATTCTAGAACGAATTGGGGTTGTAAATTACTGTTTGGAAATGCATCCAAGTCTCTCCAAAGTTAATGATGTGTTCCACGTATCATTGTTGAGAAAATACATGCCTCAACCAACGCATGTACTCACCTATGAGGAATTAGAACTGGAACCCGATCTATCTTATTGCAAAGAGCATGTTAGGATTATTGATATGATATAACAAGTGCTGAGAAACTAAAAGACATGTCTGGTAAAAGTCTTATGGTGGAACCATAAGATGGAAGATGAAAAGTGGGAACCAAATGAACATCTGATGAAGAACCACTCAAGACATTTTATATAGTTGTATTCTAGAAATTTAGAGGAAGAAATTATTTTAAGTAGGGGAGAATGTAACACCCCATGATTCCATGAAATGTTTCCCTTTAAATAAAGAAATAGCATGCATTGTACACAACTTCGAGATTCTAACACACGCCGACCAATCAATGTAGTCGTTATGAATAGTAATACCCACTTTTTAATATTTTATAAATTTTATATTTCAAATTTGACTTAATTTTTGGTTTCGGAATATCGAAATTAGCTTAGGGTGAAATATTGGTACTTTTCGGATAACTTTTATATTTTGATGAATAGTGAAAATTACTATTTTTAAATGAAAAACAGCTTTTTTAATCGAAATAATTAATAGTGATATATGGTGAATTTGAGTTGTTTTATAGTATATTTAAAATATATTTCTACAATTTAATACAATTTTGGTCATTGGACATTATTACACATATAAACTGGACATAAACAAGTGCCAACCTTTTGATAGTTATTATTTTTTAAAAACAAGATTTTTTGTTTTGACAGCGGGGATAATTTTTAAATTAATTACTTAATTTTTTGTGTTTAGAATTTGGTAAAATGGATTAATTATTTGGAATCAGAATTTCCAAATTATATAATTAACACTCTTTTGTTTTTGGACATTATGAATAGTAACGACGACAATTATCATTAATTATCATGATTAATTAGTAATCAGGTAGTTAAGGGTAACGAAAAAAATCATAATAATATAAAATGACGCGAAAATGTGTCCTAATGCTATTTTTTGTGTCATGGAAGACCATTGGATGTCTTGGGCCAACATAGGGACCCCATGGAATCAATTTTTAGTGATAATGTCATTTTATCAGTTTATTTTTTTAAGAAAGGAAAATATAACAAAAGTATGTAACACCTTAGTAAAACAATTTTAATTTTGTCTAAAAATTATTCTCCCAGAATATAAATAGTAATTAGAAAGCTAAAAATATTTCATACATCATGGTATTTTTTTAAAATTTTTAGTCAGTAAATAAATAAATTTATTTATGACTCAATGATGATGATGTGATTACCTCATTAACGAAAGATTTAAATAAAATGAAAATATAAGGTAAACTCTAAGACATACACTTGTCTAAATCCTATTTGATGTGTGGATTTCGACCCCTTATCCCCTTATACTCTAAATGTTACATCCCAAGTAAGTAATCAATAGTAGATATTTATTTCTATGTCTATTAATGAACCAGATAGTGTTTTAGAGGATTAAAAAGAAAATAAATCCAATCTTAAGCATGGAATACACTAATAATTTTAAAAGATTGTTTTACTGCCTTTTGATAGAAAACCATTTTTTAAATCAAACATTTGACAATTTTATAAGCTCTTTTTGTCAAAATAAACTTATTCTATATGATTGGGACATTGAAATTTACTTTGGGTAATGTTTTTGTATTTGTTCGATAAAGTTAATTTTTTTAATAAATAGTGAAAAATGTTGTATTTCAATTCAAAAACTCTTTTTAATCTAAGATATTTATATGATTTTATTATGTTTTTAATTGGTTTTAAAGTTAAATTATAATATATTTTTACCATTTAATCCAATAGTGGTCGTCGGAATTAATTTCACTTTGAAATTTGACTTAAACTAGTGTCAATCATTTGATACTTATTGTTTCATATAAACATGCTATTTGCTCTGAAAGCGGGAATTAATTATTGAATTAATTAATGCAACCTATATGTTTTTAATTTTGTAAAATAGAAATAATTTTTTAATTGGTAATATCAAATATAGCTAAGGATGAATTTTTGATATTTTTCTAAAAGACGTCAATTTTTTATGAATAGTGAAACCACTAAGTGGTACTTAAAAAAAACTGATTTTTCATTTAAATGAAAATTTACCCCCTCTGTGTTTTGAATTTCAAAAATCCGACACACATGGTTTTCATTAAGAAGTAAAATGTTTTTCAAAGGGATTAAAAGAATTTTTTTTGGTGAATAGTAACTTTTAAGTTTTTAATCGCGATTAGAGGTAATTAGTGTAGTTTAAGGTAAGAATAATGTTTTATTAATATGAAATGAACTTGACACATGTCCTACCCTTATTAGATGTGTCATGGACGACCAAGACAATCCATGGGCCAACTTTGGGACCCCATGGAGCCACTTTGGAAGGAAAATGACATTAATATCTTTCGATTTGGGATTTCAACTAAGATATTTTGAAATGTCAACCCCATGTTTCCAATACAGATTATAAAGTGTGAGGACACAATTTATTGAAGTAGGGGATAATGTAACTCCCCAAGCTTCCACAGTATGCTATATTTTGAATAATAAAGTAGCGTGTGTTGTATGCAACTTCAAGATTCTAACACGCCGCAACCAATCAAAGTAGCCGTTATGAATAGTAATACCCACTTTTTGAAATTTTATAAATTTTAACTCTCAAAATGCACTTCATTTTTGGATTTGGAATATCAAAATTAGTCTATGGTTAAATTTTGGTAAATTTTGGATAACTTTTATATTTTGATGAATAGTGAAAATTACTAAATTTTGATAAAAAACAACTTATTTAATCGAAATAATTAAGAGTGATAAATTATAAATTGGAATGGTTTTAAAGTATTTTTAGAATATATTTTTCCATTTAATATGATGTTGGTCATTGGACATAATTTCACTAATTCACACATTTTTAGCCTTCTGGTTCGGCCACCCCTACCCAAATACTCTCTCAACATCCCTCACTTCAACCTAGAGGCCTTAGATTGATCAGAAAGCCATCCTATGGAGCCCTATTGATCAAATCAAAAGGAAGATCCCGAATAAGAGGTAATTTTTTCACCAGCCTTTTTCAAGATCCTTTCTTCTTCAGCTTCTTCTTTTTTTGTTATTCCCGTTTTAAAATAATAAATCTAGTATCTTCTATATACTTAGATGTTATTATAAATATGGTAAAACCATATTCAGCATTCTATCCATCCATTGAATGACATGTCACCATATGTGTGTACGTAAGGCTAACCGTCTCCACGTCATGGTGTAATTGTTATTCAAAACATTATTATTTGGATGGTTATAATAATTATTTGTACTTCATGTAAATAATAAATATAACATTATACCGATTCTGTATATATGATATACCATAAAATTATATATTGTTTTAATATCAAAAGAACGATATTGTCGCTCGTGCGTACGTACGAACTACTGTCTCAATGAACGCGATGAGATTCATTCCCCATCGTATCCATTCAAGAGTAATTCTCATTTGATGATTAAAATAAATGTTTAAGATATTATTATAATTCTATATATGAGTAAGATACAACCAATCTATAACAAACATGACTTATGTAACAAAACATATAAATGAAAATGAGTAAGTTAACACCCAAAATGATGATAATATTAAAATATTATTAACAATGCATTATTAGATGATCATATATGATATAATTATTATGTATATAGTTCTTATATAATATAATAACAATTTTAAACTATTATTAAAGAGGTTTAACATACCATCAACTAAGGAAAAGTACAAGGTAATGATTTATTTCACAATCTCTTCATTATCTGAGGTTGTTTATATGAAATTATCTAATGGGACCTCTTTATCATCCACATACATGTTTCTTAAAAATATATTTCAAAACATTTTTACTATTTACTATAAAATGGGTTAAATTCATTTTTACCCTTCTGTGTTTTTAAAGTAATTTTTCCGTCGTTTTCCAAACAAGTTACTTTTTGACCTTTTCGACAAATTTAATGTAAGAATGTTTTTTAACTTATATGGCGGGTGCGGCTATTTTCTGCCATTATAAGATCATCAAATCTTCCCTTACTAGCTTATAAGTATATTTTCAATTTAAATGTTTTATTTTATAATTATGTAACAATTAAATTATTTCAAAAAAGAGATATTTCTCTCAAATAGTTTTCATTTTATCTATGTCAACATCCTTTGACGGATTTTATGTTTACTAGAAGTTGATTTATTATGATACAAAAAATCCATATGGTAATGATGTTTTTTTGATATGTTTGAGTTTTTATGTGCTATTAGTATACCATTCATGGTTTATGGTTAAATTATTGACATTTCTTATGCTAGTTTTAATATGAATATTTATGATATGTTTAAACCTTTTCATTGAGGAATGTATTGGACTTATTAAGTGACGGGTGGAGCCTTCAATAGATCCTTGATGCATCGATAGGTCTCATGAGACAACTAGACGTGGAATTGTATGAGGCACATTCCCAATTTTATTTATGATTTTGGCCGAGGCCTTAATCATTTTAGACGTCTTGGCTGAGGCTATGACAAAATGTTTCAGAATGTCAGGCATTATAGATTCCCCCATTATAGAAATAATATTGATGGTTCATGTGATGATTCGACTAGTAGAATACCCATTATTATGTTTTATTGTTTCATTATTTACTCATCTCATATTTGTTCCATAAATTTATTCGTGTTTATTATTTGTGAAGGCATGTGGTTTCAATTATTTACAATGCTTAATATTTATGTCATTTTCCGTTGAATTACTTACCCTTACTGAGTGTTTGAGATCACCCCTTTCTTATGTTCCATTTTCCCTGGATATGAAGAAGTTAATTATGAGTTACCTACATTCATAATTTAGGAGGCTTGGATGTTCATAATGAAATATATTTGTGTTTTATTTCTCTTCAAGATGTAATGATGAACATATATATGAATCTTGTTTCCAATAATACTAAACTGGTCAGTCTTTCGAGACATGATTTTCTTGTCATCATGCCAATGTTTTTTAATAATGCACCGACTCTGGGTAAATAGTTTCGGGGCATTACATGAGTGTAAATGGGATAATAGTAACATATACTTTGTCATGTGACTACCAAAGACTCCTAGAAGGAATGATGCAATATAGGTCATTGTTGATCGTCTTACCAAGTCATCACATTTTCCTTCTATAAGAGAAGATTTACCACTTGAACGTTTAACAAGACTGTATATTAATGATGTTGTAAGAATCCATGGTGTACCCCTGTAGATTGGTTCTGATCATGATCCCTTTTTCGCATCAAGATTCTAGAAAAGTCATTGGAAATATCTGGATACAAAACTTCGTTTGAGCACTTCCTACCACCCTCAAACATATGGACCATCAGAACAGACTATTCAATCCTTAAAAGCCATGTTGAGGTCTTTCTCACTTGACATTCAATGTACGTGGGATCAATCTTTAACTCTTGTACAATATTCCTATAATAATAGCTTCCATTCAAGTATTCATATGGCACCATATGAAGTCTGATATGGAAAGAGATGTCGCACACTAACCTGTTGGGATGATGTTGGTGAAAGAAAACTAGTAGGCCTAGAACATGTTGAGGAATCTATAGAAAAGGTGAAGTTAATCCAGACCCACATCAATACAACTCAGTGAAGGTAGAAGATCTATGCCGATAACCGAAGGAAGTATTTGGAATTTTTGGCAGGAGATCATGTTTTGTTGAATGTATCACCATGGAAGAGTGTTATACATTTCGGTAATAAGGGAAAATTGATTCCCAATTACATCAAACCATTTGAAATTATAGAATGAATTGGGGATGTAGATTACCATTTGGAAATGCATCCAAGTCTTTCCAAAGTTCATGATGTGTTCCACGTATCATTGTGGAGAAAATACGTGCCTGAACCAATGCATGTACTCACCTATGAGGAATTAGAACTGGAACCCGATCTGTCTTATTGCGAAGAGCATGTTAGGATTCTTGATACGATAGAACAAGTGCTGAGAAACCGGAAGACATGTTTGGTAGAAGTCTTATGGTGGAACCATAAGATGGAAGAGGAAATGTGGGAACCGGATAAACTTATGATGAAGAACCGCTCGAGTCTTTTTATATATTTTTAATCTAGAAATTTTGAGGAAGGAATTATTTTATGCAGGGAGAATGTAACACCCCATGATTCCATGATATGTTTCCCTTTAAATAATTCAATATCTTGCATTGTACAGAACTTCGAGATTCTAACACACCACGTCCAATCAAAGTAGCAGTTATGAATAGTAATACAAAATTTTTAATATTTTATAAATTTTATCTTTCAAAATTTGCTTCATTTTTTGTTTCTGAATATTGAAATTAGCTTAGGGTGAAATTTTGGTACTTTTTTGGATAACTTGTATATTTCGATGCATATTGAAAATTAATATTTTTTAATTAAAAACAACTTTTTTAATCGAAATAATTAATAGTGATAAATTGTGAATTTGAGTGGTTTTAAAGTATATTTAGAATATAATTTTACAATTTAATAAATTTTTGGTCATTGGACATTTTACACATTTAAATTGGATATAAACAAGTGCCAATCTTTTGAAACTTATTATTTCTTAAAAACACGCTTTTTGGTTTTGATAGCGGGCAAATTTTTTAAATTAATTACTGATTTTTTTTTGCGTTTAGAATTTGGTAAAATGGATTCCATATTTGGAATCAGAATACCTAAATTATCTAATTAGCACTCTTTTGTTTTTTGACATTATGGATAGTAATGACGACAATTATCATTAATTATCATGACTAATTAGTAATCAGGTAGTTAAGGGTAACGAAAAAATATCCTAATAATATAAAATGACCCCAAAATGTGTCCTAGTGCTATTTTTTGTGTCATGGAAGACCATGGGATTCCTTGATCCAACTTAGGGACCCCATGGAATCACTTTATAGTGATAATTTCATTTTATCATTTTATTTTTTAAAGAAAGGAAAATATAACAAAAGTATGTAACACCTTAGTAAAACAATTTTAATTATGTCTAAAAAATAATTTCTTAGACTATAAATAGTAATTAGAAAGCTAAAAATATTTCATACATCATGGTATTTTTTTAAATTTTTTAGTCACTAAATAAATAAATTTATTTATGACTCCACGGTGATGCAATGATTACCTCATTAACAAACGATTTAAATAAAATGAAAATATAAGGTAAACTCGAAGACATACACTTGTCTAAATCCTATTTGATGGGTGGATTTCAAACCCTTATCCCCTTATACTCTAAATGATACATCCCAAGTATGTAATGAATAATAGATATTTTAATCTATTTCTTTTAATGAATTATATAGTGTTTTAGAGGATTAAAATGAGAATAAATCCAATTTTAAGCATGAAATACACTAATATTTTAAAAAGATTGTTTTACTGCATTTTGATGGAAAACGATTTTTTAAATCAAAATTTTGACAATTTTATAAACTCTATTTGTCAAAATAAACTTATTCTTCATGATAGGGACATTGAAATTTACTTTGGGTAAATATTATGTATTTTTCCGATAAAGTTCATTTTTTAATGAATAATGAAAACTGTTGTATTTTAATTCAAAACCTCTTTTTAATCTAATTTATTAATTTGATTAGATTACCATTTGAATTGGTTTTAACGTACAATTAGAATATATTTTTACCATTTAATCTAATAGTGGTCATTGGAATTAATTTCACTTTGAAATTTGACTTAAACTATTGTCAATTTATTGATACTTATTGTTTCATAAAAACACGCTATTTGCTCTGACAGTGGGAAATAGTTATTGAATTAATTAATGAAACTTATATGTTTTGAATTAAATAAAATAATAATAATTTTTGAATTCGGAATATCAATTATATCTTAGGTTGAATTTTTGATATTTTTCTGTAAAACCTCAATTTTTGATGAATGGTGAAACCACTAAGTGGTACTTAAAAATAACTGATTATTCATTTAAATGATAATTTACCACCTCTGTGTTTTGAATTTCAAAAATCTGACACACATGGTTATCATTAAGAAGTAAAATTTTGTTCAATGGTATTAAAATAATTTTTTTGGTGAATAGTAACTTGTAAGTTTTTAATCGTGATTAGAGGTAATTAGTGTAGTTTAAGGTAAGAATAATGTTTTAATAATATGAAATGAACATGAAACATGTCTTACACTTATTGGATGGGTCATGGTCGACCAAGACAATCCATGGGTCAACATAGGGGCCCCATGGGGCCACTTTGGAAGAAAACTTACATTAATATCTTTCGATTTGGGATTTCAACTAAGATATTTTGAAATGTCAACCCCATGTTTCCAATACAGAGTATAAATTGTGAGGACACAATTTATTGAAGGAGGGGAGAATGTAACTCCCCAAGCTTCCACGGTATGATACTTTTTGAATAATAAAGTAGCGTGTGTTGTATGCAACTTCAAGATTCTAACACGCCACAACCAATCAAAGTAGCTGTTATGAATAGTAATACCCAATTTTTGAAATTTTATAAATTTTATCTTTCAAAATCTACTTCATTTTATGATTTGGAATATCAAAATTAGTCTAGGGTTAAATTTTGGTACTTTTTGGATAACTTTTATATTTTGACGAATAATGAAAATTACTAAATTTTGATTAAAAACAACTTTTTTAATCGAAATAATTAATAGTGATAAATTATAAATTTTAATGGTTTTAAAGTATATTTAGAATATATTTTTACCATTTAATACGATGCTAGTAATTGGACATAATTTCTTTAATTCACACATTCAAAGCCTTTTGGTTCGACAACCCCCTGCCCAAATACTCTCTCAACATCCCACACTTCAACCTAGAGGCCTTAGTTTGATCAGAAAGACATCTTAAGGAGCCCTTATGATCAAATCAAAAGGAATAACCCGAAGAAGAGGTAATTTTATCACCACCCATTTTCAAGATCCTTTCTTCTTCAGCTTAATATTTTTTTTTATTCCCGTTCTAGAATAATAAATCATGTATCTTCTATATACATAGATGTTATTATAAATATGGTACAACCATATTCAATATTCTATCCATCCATTGAATGACATGTCACCATATCTGTGTACGTACGGCTAACTGTCTCCACGTCGTGGTGTAATTATTATTCAAAACCTTATTATGTGGATTGTTATAATAATGATGTGTACTTCATGTAAATAATAAATATAACATTATAATGATTCATTTATATATGATATACCATCAATTTTAAATTATTTTAATATCAAAACAATGATATTGTCACTCGTGCATACGTATGGACTACCCTCTCTACGAACATGATGAGATTCATTCCCCATCATATCCATTCAAGAGTAATTCTAATTTAATGATTAAAAGTAATGTTTACGATATTTATATAATTCTATATATGGGTAAGATACAACCTATCTATAACAAACATGACTTATGTAACAAAACATAAAAAATAAAATGAGTAAGTTAACACCCAAAACGATGATAATACTAAAATATTATTAACAAAGAATTATTAGAAGATCATATATGATATCATAATTATGTATATGGTTCTTGTATAATATCATAACAATGTTTTAACTATTATACAAGATGTTTAACATACCATCAACTAAGAAAAAGTACAAGGTAACGGTTTATTTCACAATCTCTTCATTATCTGAGGTTGTTTATATGAAATTATCTAATGGGACCTCTTTATCATCCACATACATGTCTCCTAAAAATATATTTCAAAACATTTTTACTATTTACTAAAAATTGGGTTGAATTCATTTTTACCCTTATGTGTTTTGAAATAATTTTTCCGCCGTTCTCCAAAGAAGGTACTTTTTGTCCTTTTCAACAAATTTAAGGTAAGAATGTTTTTTTAACTTATACGGAGGGTGCGTCTATTTTCTGCCATTATAACATCATCAAATATTACCTTACAAGATTAAAAGTATATTTTCATGTGAATGTTTTATTTTATAATTATGTGACCTTTAAATTATTTCAAAAAAGAGATATTTCTCTCATATAGTTTTGATTTCATCGATGTTAACATCCTTTGACGGATTTTAAGTTTACTAGATGTTGATTTATTATGATACAAAACTTCCATATGGTAATGATGTTTTTGTGATATGTTTGATTGTGTATGTGACATTTTTATACCATTCATGGTTTATGGTTAAATTATTGACATATCATATGCTAGTTTTAATATGAATGTTTATGATATGTTTAAACCTTTTCATATGAGCAATGTATTGGACTTAGTTATTGACGGGTGGAGCTTTCTATAGCCCCTTGATTCATCGATAGGTCTCATGAGACACCTAGATGGGGACTTGGATAAGGCCCATTCCGAATTTGATTTATGGTTTTGGACGAGGCCTTAATCATTTTAGACGTCTTGGCTGAGGCCTTGAAAAAATGTTTCAGAATGTCCGACACTATAGATTCCCTCATTATGGAAATAATATTGATGGTTCATGTGGTGATTCGACTAGTAGAATACCCGTCATTATTTTTTAATGTTTCATTATTTACTCATCTCATATTTGTTCCATAAAAGAATTCATGTTTATTATTGTAAAAGGCACGTTGTTTCAATTATTTACCATGCTTAATATTTATGTAATTTTCTGCTGTATTACTTACCCTTACTGAGCGTTTGAGCTCACCCCTTTATTATGTTTCATTTTCCCTGGATATGAAGAAGTTAGTTATGAGTGACTTGCATGCATAATCTAGGAGACTTGGATGTTCCTAATGAAATATATTTGTGTTGTATTTCTCTTGAAGATGTAAATATGAACATATATATGAATCTTGATTCCAATAATACTAAACTGATCGGTCTTTCGAGACATGATTTCCTTGTGATCATGCCAATGTTTTGTAATAACTCACCAACTATGGGTAACTAGGGTCGGGGAATTACATGAGTTTAAATGATATAATATTACGACAGACTTTGTCATGTGACTACTAAAGACTCCTAGAAGGAATGATGCAATATAGGTAATTGTTGATCGTCTTACCAAGTCATCACATTTTCTTACTATAAGAGAAGATTTACCACTTGAACATTTAACAAGACTGTATATTAATGAAGTTTTAAGAATCCATGGTCTACCAATGTCGATTTTTTCTGATCGTGATCGCTTTTTTGCATAAATATTGTAGAAATGTCATTGGAAATATATGGATAAAGAACATCGTTTGAGCACTGCCTACCAGCCTCAAACTGATGGACAATCAGAACAGACTATTCAAACCATAGAATACATGTTGAGTTATTTCTCAATTGACATTCAATGTATGTGGGATCAATATTTAACTCTGGTAGAATATTCCTATAACAATAGCTTCCATTCAAGTATTCATATGGCACCATATGAATTTTTATATGGAAAGAGATGTCGCACACCAACCTGTTGGGATGATGTTGGTGAAAGAAAACTCATAGGCCGAGAACATGTTGATGAAATGATAGAAAAGGTGAATGTAATCCAAACCTACATAAAAGCAGCTCAATGTAGGAAGACGAGCTATGCCGATAACCAAAGGAAGGATTTGGAATTTTAGGGCAAAGATCATGTTTTATTGAAGGTATCACCATGGAAGGGTGTTATACGTTTTGGTAAGAAGGGAAAATTGATTCCCAGGTTCATCGAACCATTCAAAATTCTATAATTAATTGTGGTTGTTGATTACCGTTTGGAAATTCATCCATGTCTCTCCAAAGTTCATGATGTGTTCCATGTATCATTGTTGAGAAAATACTTTCCTGAACCAACGCATGTACTCACCTATGAGGAATTAGAACTAGAACCCGATCTATCTTATTGCTAAGAGCATGTTAGTATTCTTGATACGATAGAACAAGTGCTGAGAAACCGAAAGACATGCCTGGTAAAAGTCTTATGGTGGACCCATAAGATGGAAGAGGAAATGTGGGAACAAGATGAACTTATGATGAAGAACCACTCGAGTCTTTTTATATAGTTGTATTCTATAAATTTCGAGTAAAAAATTATTTTAAGTTGGGGAGAATGTAACACCCCATGATTCCATGATATGTTTCCCTTTAAATAATACAATAGCTTGCATTGTAAACAACTTCGAGATTCTAACACACCACGACCAATCAAAGTAGCCGTTATGAATAGTAATACCCACTATTTATTATTTTATAAATTTTATCATTCAAAATTGACTTCATTTTTGGTTTCAGAATAACAAAATTATCTTAAGGGGAAATTTTGGTACTTTTTGGATAACTTTTATATTTTGATAAATAGTGAAAATTACTATTTTTTAATTAAAAGCAACTTTTTTAATCGAAATAATTAATAGTGATAAATTGTGAAATTGAATGTTTTTATAGTATATTTAGAATATATTTTTAAAATGTAATATAATTTTGGTCATTGGACATTATTACGCATTTAAACAGGACATAAACAAGTGCCAATCTTTTGATAGTTATTATTTCTTAAAAACACAATTTTTGGTTTTGACAGTGGGGTTAATTTTTAAATTAATTACTAAATTTTTTGTGTTTAGAATTTGGTAAAATAGATTCCATATTTGGAATAAGAATTTCAAAATTATGTATGTAGCACTCTTTTGTTTTTTGGACATTATGAATAGTAACTACGACAATTATCATTAATTATCATGACTAATTAGTAATAGGGTAGTTAAGGGTAACGAAAAAATATCATAATAATATAAAATGACCCCAAAATGTGTCCTAATGCTATTTTTTGTGTCATGGAAGACCATGGGATGCCTTGTGTAAACATAGGGACCCCCCGGAATGACTTTTTAGTGATAATGTCATTTTATCATTTTATTTTTTAAAGAAAGGAAAATATAACAAATGTATGTAAAACCTTAGTAAATCAATTTTAGTTTTGTCTAAAAATAATCTCTTAGAATATAAATAATAATTAGAAAGATAAATAGATTTCATACATCATGGTATTTTTTTTTAAATTTTTTAGTCACTAAATAAATAAATTTATTTATGACTCCATGATGATGCAGTGATTGCCTCATTAACGAACGATTTAAATAAAATGAAAATATAAGGTAAACTCTAAGACATACACTTGTCTAAATCCTATTTGATGGGTGGATTTCGAACCCTTATCCCCTTATACTCTAAATGTTACATCCCAATTATGTAATGAATAATATATATTTTTATCTATGCCTATTAATGAATTAGATAGTGTTTTAGAGGATTAAAATGAGAATAAATCCAATTTTAAGCAAGGAATTCACTAATATTTTTAAATGATTGTTTTACTGCCTTTTGATGGAAAACCATTTTTTAAATCAAAATTTTGACAATTTTATAAGCTCTATTTCTCCAAATAAACTTATTCTTTATGATTGGGACATTGAAATTTACTTTGGGTAAATTTTTTGAATTTTTTCGATAAAGTTCATTTGTTTAATGAAGAGTGAAAATGTTGTATTTTAATTCAAAACCTTTTTTTAATCTAATTTATTTATATTATTAGATTATATTTTGAATTTTTTATAAAGTTCGATTAGAATATATTTTTACCATTTAATCCAATAGTGTTCATTGGAATTAATTTCACTTTGAAATTTGACTTAAACTACTGTCAATCTTTTGATACTTATTGTTTAATAAAAACATGCTTTTTGCTCTGACAGTGGGAATTAATTATTGAAATAATTAATGTAACTTATATGTTTTGAATTATGTAAAATAGTAATCATTTTTGATTTCGGAATATCAATTATAGCTTAGGGTGAATTTTTGGTATTTTTTTTGAAAAACTTCAATTTTTGATGAATAGTGAAACCATTAAGTGGTACTTAAATAAACTAATTTTTCATTTAAATGAAAATTTACCACCTCTGTGTTTTGAATTTCAAAAATCCTACACACATGGTTATCATTATGAAGTAAAATGTTATTCAATGGTATTAAAATAATTTTTTGTTGAATAGTAACTTTTAAGTTTTTAATCGCGATTAGAGGTAATTAGTGTAGTTTAAGTTAAGAATAATGTTTCATAATATGAAATGAACTTGAAACATGTCCTACTCTTATTGTATGGGTCATGGTCAACCAAGACAATCCATGGGTCAACTTAGGGACCCCATGGAGCCACTTTGTAAGGAAAATGACATTAATATCTCTTGATTTGGGATTTCAACTAAGATATTTTGAAATGTCAACCCCAAGTTTCCAATACAGAGTATAAATTATGAGGACACAATTTATTGAAAGAGGGGAGAATGTAACTCCCCAAGCTTCCACGGTATACTACTTTTTGATTAATAATGTAGCGTGTGTTGAATGCAACTTCAAGATTCTAACACGCCGCAACCAATCAAATTAGCTGTTATGAATAGTTATACCCACTTTTTGAAATTTTATACATTTTATCTTTCAAAATGCACTTCATTTTTTATTTGGAATATCAAAATTAGTCTAGGGTTAAATTTTGGTACTTTTTGTATAAGTTTTATATTTTGATGAATAGTGAAAATTACTAAATTTTGATTAAAAACAACTTTTTTAATCGAAATAATTAATTGTGATAAATTATAAATTTTAGTGGTTTCACAGTATAATTAGAATATATTTTTACCATTTCATACGATGTTGGTCAGTGAACATAATTTCACTAATTCACACTTTCAAATCATTTTGGTTCGGCCAACCCCTTCCCAACTACTCTCTCAACATCCCTCACTTCAACCTAGAGGACTTAGTTTGATCAGAAAGCCATCCTAAGGAGCCCTTCTGATCAAATCAAAAGGAAGAACCAAGAGAAGAGGTAATTTTTTCACCACCCTTTTTCAAGATCCTTTCTTCTTAAGCTGCTTCTTTTTTTGTTATTCCCATTCTATAATAATATATCCAGTATCTTCTATATACATAGATGTTATTATAAATATGGTACAACAATATTTAGTATTCTAACCATCCATTGAATGACATGTCACCATATGTGCGTACGTACGACTAACTGTCTCCACGTCGTGGTGTAATTGTTATTTAAAACATTATTGTTTTGATTGTTATAATAATAATGTGTACTTCATGTAAATAATAAATATAACATTATAATGATTCTTTATATATCATATACCATCAAATTATATATTATTTTAATATCAAAATAATGATATTGTCGCTCACGCGTACGTACGGACTACCGTCTCCACGAACGCGATGAGATTCATTCCCCATCGTATCCATTCAAGAGTAATTCTCATTTTATGATTAAAATTAATGTTTAATATATTTATATAATTATATATATGATTAATATACAAACTATCTATAAGAAACATGACTTATGTAACAAAACATATAAAATAAAATGAGTAAGTTAACACCCAAAACGATGATAATACTAAAATATTATTAACAAAGGATTATTAGAAGATCATAAATGATATCGTAATTATATATATAGTTATTTTATAATATAATAACAATGTTTTAACTATTATACAAGACGTTTAACATACCATCAACTAAGGAGAAGTACAAGGTAAGAGTTTATTTCACAATATCTTCATTATCTGAGGTTGTTTATACGAAATTATCTAATGGGACCTCTTTATCATCCACATACATGTTTCTTAAAAATATATTTCAAAACATTGTTACTATTTACTATAAAATGGGTTAAATTCATTTGTACCCTTACGTGTTTTGAAAGTAACATTTCCGTCGTTTTCCAAACAAGGTACTTTTTGACCTTTTCGACATATTTAAGGTAAGAATGTTTTTTTAACTTCTACAGTGGGTTCGGCTATTTTTTTCCATTATAACATCGTCAAAACATACCTTACATGCTTATAAGTATATTTTCAATGTAAATGTTTCATTTTATAATTATAATACCTTTAAATTATTTTAAAAAATAGATATTTCTCTCAAATAGTTTTGATTTCATCTATGTCAACATCCTTTGACGGATTTTACATTTACTGGAAGTTGATTTATTATGATACAAACCTTCCATATGGTAATGATTTTTTTGTGATATGTTTGATTGTGGATATTCTATTTTTATACCATTCATGGTTTATAGTTAAATTATTGACATTTCTTGTGCTAGTTTTAATACGAATTATTATGATATGTTTAAACCTTTTCATATGAGGAATGTATTGGACTTAGTAAGTGATGGGTGGAGCCTTATATAGCTCTTTGATTCATCGATAGATCTCATGAGACAACTAGACATGGAATTGGATGAGGCCCATTCTGAATTAGATTTATGGTTTTGGCCGAGGCCTTAATCATTTTAGACGTCTTGGCCAAGGCCTTGACAAAATGTTTCAGAATGTCCGGCATTATAGATTCCCTCATTGTAGAAATAATATTGATGGTTCATGTGGAGATTCGACTAGTAGAATACCCATGATTATGTTTTATTGTTTCATTATTTACTCATCTCATATTCGGTCCATAAAAGTATTCATGTTTATTATTGGTAAAGGCATGTGGTTTCAATTATTTACCGTGCATAATATTTATGTCATTTTCCACTGTATTACTTACCCTTACTGAGAATTTGAGCACACCACATTCTTATGTTTCATTTTCCCTAGATATGAAGAAGTTAGTTATTATTGACCTGCATGCATAATCTAGGAGGCTTTTATGTTTCTAATGAAATATATTTGTGTTGTATTTCTCTTCAAGATGTAAATATGAATATATATATGAATCTTGTTTCCAATAATACTAAACTGATTGGTCTTTCGAGACAAGATTTCCTTGTGATCATGCCAATGTTTTTTACTAACGCACGGACTCTGGGTAACTAGGGTCAGGGCATTACATGAGTTTAAATGGGATAGTATTATGATAGACTTTGTCATGTGACTACCAAAGACTCCTAGAAGAAATGGTGCAATATAGGTCATTGTTGATCGTCTTACCAAGTCATCACATTTTCCTTCTATAAGAGAAGATTTACCATTTGATCGTTTAACTAGATTTTATATTAATGAAGTTGTAAGAATCCATGGTTTACCCCTGTCGATTTTTTCTTATCATGATTCCTTTTTCACATCAATATTCTAGAAAAGTCATTTGAAATATCTGGATACAGAACATTGTTTGAGAACTTCCTACCACCATCAAACTGATGGACAATTAGAACAGACTATTTAAAACTTAGAAGACATGTTGATGTATTTCTCACTTTACATTCAATGTATGTGGATCAAAATTTAACTCTGGTATAATATTCCTATAATAATAGCTTCCATTCAAATATTCATATGACACCATATAAAGTGTTATATGGAAAGAGATGTCGCACAACAACCTGTTGGGATAATGTTGGTGAAAGAAAACTCGTAGGCCCAGAACATGTTGATGAAACGATAGAAAAGGTGAAGTTAATCCAAACCAACATCAAAGCAGATCAATGTAGGAAGAAGAGAAATGCCGATAACCAAAGGAAGGATTTGGATTTTTATGCAGGAGATCATGTTTTTTTGAAGGTATCACCATGGAAGGGTGTTATACATTTTGGTAAGAAGGGAAATTTGATTCGAAGGTATATAAAACCATTTTAAATTCTAGAATGAATTGCGGTTGTAGATTACCGTTTGGAAATGCATCCAGGTCTTTCCAAAGTTCAGGATGTGTTCCACGTATCATTGTTGAGAAAATACATGCCTGAACCAACGCATGTACTCACCTATGAAAAATTAGAACTGGAACTTGATCTGTGTTATTGCGAAGAGCATGTTAGGATTATTGATATGATAGAACAAGTGTTGAGAAACTGAAAGAAATGTCTGGTAAAAGTGTTATGGTTGAACCATAATATAGAAGAAGAAATGTGGGAACCGGAAGAACATATGATGAAGAACCACTCGAGTCTTTTTATATAGTTGTATTCTAGAAATTTCGATGAAGAAATTATTTTAAGTAGGGGAGAATGTAACACCAAATGATTCCATGATATGATTCCATTTAAATAATGCAATAGCATGCATTGTACACAACTTCGAGATTCTAACACACCCAACCAATCAATATAGTCATTATGAATAGTAATACCCACTTTTTAATAATTTATAAATTTTATCTTTCAAAATTGACTTCATTTTTGGTTTTGGAATATCGAAGTTAGATTAGGGTGAAATTTTGGTACTTTTCGGATAACTTTTACATTTTGATGAATAGTGAAAATTACTATTTTTTAATTAAAAACAATTTTTTTAATCGAAATAACTAATAGTGATAAATTGTGAATTTCAGTTGTTTTATAGTATATTTTGAATATATTTTTACAATTTAATAAATTTTTTGTCATTATACTTTATTACACATTTAAACCGGACATAAACAAGTGCCAATCTTTTGATAGTTATAATTTCTTAAAAACAAGATTTTTGGTTTTGACAGCGGGGATAATTTTTAAATTAATTACTGAATTTTTAGTGTATAGAATTTGGTAAAATTGTTACCATATTTGGAATCATAATGTCCAAATTATGAAATTAACACTCTTTTGTTTTTGGACATTATGAATAGTGACGATGACAATTATAATTTATTATCATGATTAATTAGTAATCAGGTAGTTAAGGGTAACGGAATAATATCACAATAATATAAAATGACCCCAAAATGTGTCCTAATGATATTTTTTGTGTCATGGCAGACCATGGGATGTCTTGTGCCAACTTAGGGACCCCATGGAATCACTTTTTAGTGATAATGACATTTTATCATTTTATTTTTTAATGAATGGAAAATATAACAAAAGTATGTAACACCTTAGTAAAACAATTTTAATATTCTCTAAAAAATATTCTCTTAAACTATAAATAGTAATTAGAAAGCTAAAAATACTTCATAAATCATGGTATTTTTTTAAAATTTTCAGTCACTAAATAAATATATTTATTTATGACTCCATGATGATGCAGCGATTACCTCATTAATGAACGATTTAAATAAAATGAAAATATAAGGTAAACTCTAAGACATACACTTGTCTAAATCCTATTTGATGGGTGGATTTCGAACCCTTATCCCCTTATACTCTAAATTTTACATCCCAAGTAAGTAATGAATAATAGATATTTTTATCTATGTCTATTAATGAATTTGATATTGTTTTAGAGGTTTAAAATGAAAATAAATCCAATCTTAAGCATGGAATACACTAATAATTTTAAAAGATTGTTTTACTGCCTTTTGATGGAAACCCATTTTTTAAATCAATATTCTGACAATTTTATAAGCTCTATTTGTCAACATAAAATTATTCTTTATGATTGGGACATTGAAATTTACTTTGGGTAAATTTTTTGTATTTTTCCGATAAAGTTCATTTTTAATGAATAGTGAAAACTGTTGTATTTTAATTCAAAACCTCTTTTTAATATAAATTATTTTTATTATTATATTATCTTTTTAATTGGTTTTAATGTGCATTTAGAATATATTTTTACCATTTAATCCAATATTGGTCGTTGAAATTAATTTTACTTTGAAATTTGACTTAAACAAGTGTCAATCTTTTGATATTATTGTTTCATAAAAACACGCTATTTGCTCTGATAGCGGGAATTAATTATTGAATTAATTAATGAAACTTATATGTTTTTAATTTTTTAAAATATAAATCATTTTTGAATTCGGAATATCAAATATATCTTAGGATGAATTTTTTGTATTTTTCTGAAAGACATCAATTTATGATGAATAGTGAAACCACTAATTGGTACTTTTAAAAAACTGATTTTTCATTTAAATGAAATTTTACCACCTCTGTGTTTTGAATTTCAAAAATCTGATACACATGGTTGTCATTAAGAAGTAAAATGTTGTTCAATGGGATTAAAATAATTTTTTGGTGAATAGTAACTTTTAAGTTTTTAATCTCTATTATAGGTAATTAGTGCAGTTTATGTTAAGAATAATGTTTTAATAATATGAAATGAACTTGACACATGTCCTACCCTTATTAGATGTGTCATGGGCGACCAAGAAAATCCATGGGTCAACATTAGGACCCCATGGAGTCACTTTGGAAGGAAAATGACATTAATATCTTTCGAGTTGGGATTTCAACTAAGATATTTTGAAATGTCAACCCCATGTTTCCAATACAGAGTATAAATTGTGAGGACGCAATTTATTGAAGGAGGGGAGAATGTATCTCCAAAAGCTTCCACAATATGCTACTTTTTGAACAATAATGTATCGTGTGTTGTATGCAAATTCAAGATTCTAACACGCTGCAAACAATCAAAGTAGACGTTATGAATAGTAATACCCACTTTTTGAAATTTTATAAATTTTATCTCTCCAAATGCACTTCATTTTTTGATTTGGAATATCAAAATTAGTCTATGGTTAAATTTTGGTACATTTTGGATAACTTTTATATTTTGATGAATACTGAAAATTACTAAAATTTGATTAAAAACAACTTTTTTAAACGAAATAATTAAGAGTGATAAATTATAAATTTGAGTGGTTTTAAAGTATATTTAGAATATATTTTTACCATTTAATATGAAGTTGGTCATTGGACATAATTTCACTAATTCACACATTTTTAGCATTTTGGTTCGGCCAACCCCTACCCAAATACTCTCTCAACATCCCTCACCTCAACCTAGAGGCCATAGTTTGATCAAAAATCCATCTTAAGGATCCCTTTTGATCAAACAAAAAGGAATAACCCGAAGAAGAGGTAAGTTTTTCACCACCCTTTTTCAAGATCCTTTCTTCTTCAGCTTCTTCTTTTTTGTTATTTATGTTCTAAAATAATAAATCCAGTATCTCCTATATACTTAGATGTTATTATAAATATGGTACAACCATATTCAGAATTCTATCCATCCATTGAATGACATGTCACCATATTTTTGTACGTACGACTAATCATTTCCACGTCATGGTGTAATTTTAATTAAAAACATTATTATTTGGATGGTTATAATAATTATGTGTACTTCATATAAATAATAAATATATCATTATAATAATTCTGTATATATGATATACCATCAAATTATATATTATTTTAATATCAAAAGAATGATATTGTCACTCGTGCGTACGTACGGAATATCGTCCCCACGAACGCGATGAGATTTATTCCCCATCGTATCCATTCAAAAGTAATTCTCATTTGATGATTAAAAGTAATGTTTAAGATATTTATATAATTCTATATATGAGTAAGATACAATCTATCCATAACAAACAAGACTTATGTAACAAAACATATAAAAGAAAATGAGTAAGTTAACACCCAAAACGATAATAATACTAAAATATTATTAACAATGCATTATTAGAATGTCATATATGATATCATAATTATGTATATGGTTCATGTATAATATAATAACAATGTTTTAACTATTATACAAGAGGTTTAACATACCATCGACTAAGGAAAAGTACAAGGTAACATTTTATTTCACAATCTCTTCATTATCTGAGGTTGTTTATACGAAATTATCTAATGGGACCACTTTATCATCCACATAAATGTTTCTTAAAAATATATTTCAAAACATTTTTACTATTTAATAGAAAATGGGTTAAATTCATTTTTACCCTTATGTGTTTTGAAAGAAATTTTTCCGTCGTTTTCCAAACAAGGTACATTTTGACCTTTTCGACAAATTTAAGGTAAGAATGATTTTTTAACTTATACGGCGGGTGCCACTATTTTCTGCCATTATAACATCATCAAAGATTCCCTTACAAGCTTATAAGTATATTTTAAATGTAAATGTTTTTTTTATAATTATGTGACATTTAAATTATTTCAAAAAATAGATATTTCTCTCAAATAGTTTCGATTTCATCTATGTCAACATCCTTTGATGAATTTTATGATTACTGGAAGTTGAATTATTATGATACAAAACTTCCATATGGTAATTATGATTTTGTGATATGATTGATTGTGGATGTGCTATTTTTATACCATTCATGGTTTATGGTTAAAATATTAACATTTCTTATGCTAGTTTTAATACGAATGTTAATGATATGTTTAAACATTTTCATATGAGGAATGTATTAGACTTAGTAAGTGATGGGTGGATCCTTCTATAACTCCTTGATGCATCGATAGGTCTCATGAAACAACTAGACGTGGAATTGGATGAGGCCCATTCCCAATTTGATTTATGGTTTTGGCCGAGGCCTTAATCATTTTAGAAGTCTTGGCTGAGGCTGTGAAAAAATGTTTCAGAATGTACGACATTATAAATTCCCTCATTATGGAAATAATATTGATGGTTCATGTGGTGATTCGACTAGTACAGTACCCATGATTATGTTTTATTGTTTCATTTTTTACTCATCTCATATTTGTTCCATAAATTTATTCATGTTTATTATTGGTGAAGGCATGTGGTTTCAATTATTTACCGTGCTTAATATTTATGTCATTTTCCGCTATATTACTATCCCTTACTGAGCGTTTGAGCTCACCCTTTTTATATTCCATTTTCCCTGGATATGATGTAGTGAGTTATGAGTGACCTGCATTCATAATCTAGGAGGCTTGTATGTTCCTAATGAAAAATATTTGTCTTTTATTTCTCTTCAAGATGTAATGAGGAACATATATATGAATTTTTTTTCCAATAATACTAAACTGATCTATCTTTCGAGACATGATTTCCTTGTGATCATGCCAATTTTTTGTAACAGTGCACCGAATCTGGGTAACTAGGGTCGGGGCATTACATGAGTGTAAATGGGATAATATTAAGATATAAGTTGTCATGTGACAACCAAAGACTCCTAGAATGGATGATGCAATATAGGTCATTGTTGATCGTCATACCAAGTAATCACATTTCCCTACTAGAAGAGAAGATTTACAACTTGAACGTTTAACAAGACTGTATATTAATGAAGTTTTAAAATCCATGGTGTACCCCTGTAGATTGTTTCTGATCATGATCCCTTTTTTGAATCAAGATTCTAGAAAAGTCATTGGAAATATTTGGATACAGAACTTCGTTTGAGCACTGCCTACCACCCTCAAACTGATGGACCATCAGAACAGACTATTCAAACCATAGAAGACATGTTGAGGTCTTTATCACTTGAAATTAAATGTATGTGGGTTCAATATTTAACTCCAGTAGAATATTCCTATAACAATAGCTTCCATTCAAGTATTCAAATGGCACCATATGAAGTGTTATATGGAAAGAGATGTCGCACACCAACCTGTTGGGATGATGTTGGTGAAAGAACACTCGTAGGCCCAGAACATGTTGAAGAAATGATAGAAAATGTGAATGTAATCCAAACCCACATCAAAGCAACTCAATGTAGGTAGAAGATCTATGTCGATAACCAAAGGAAGGATTTGGAATTTTAGGCCGGATATCATGTTTTCTTGAAGGTATCACCATGGAAGGGTGTTATACATTTCGATAAGAAGGGAAAATTGATTCCCAGGTACATCGAACCATTCAAAATTCTTGAATGAATTCGGGATGTAAATTACTGTTTGTAAATTCATCCAAGTCTCTTCAAAGTTCATGACGTGTTCCACGTATCATTGTTAAGAAAATACATGCCTGAACCAACACTTGTACTCACCTATGAGGAATTAGAACTGGAACCCGATCTGTCTTATTGCGGAGAGCATGTTAAGATTCTTGATACGATAGAACAAGTGATGAGAAACCAGAAGTCATGTCTGGTAAAAGTCTTATGGTCGAACAATATGATGGAAGATGAAATATGGGAACCAGATAAACTTATGATGAAGAACCACTCGAGTATTTTTATATAGTTGTACTCTAGTTATTTTGAGGAAGAAATTATTTTATGTTGGGGAGAATGTAACACCCCATGATCCCATGATATGTTTCCCTTTAAATAATTCAATATCTTGCATTGTACACAACTTCGAGATTCTAACACACCACGACTAATCAAAGTAGCCGTTATAAAAAGTAATACACACTTTTTAATATTTTATAAATTTTATCCTTCAAAATTGACTTTATTTTTTGTTTCGGAATATTGAAATTAGATTAGGGTGAAATTATGGTACTTTTCGGATAACTTTTATATTTTGATGAATAGTGAAAATTACTATTTTTTAATTTAAAAAAACTTTTTTAATCGAAATAATTAATTGTGATAAATTGTGAATTTGAGTGGTTTTAAAGTATATTTAGAATATATTTTTACAATTTAATAAAATTTTGGTCATTGGACATTATTACACATTTAAACCAGACATAAACAAGTGCCAATCTTTTGATAGTTAATATTTCGTAAAAACACGCTTTTTGGTTTTGACAATCAGGCAAAATTTTTAAAATAATTACTAAATTTTTTGTGTTTAGAATTTGGTAAAATGGATTCCATATTTGGAATCAGAATGTCCTAATTATGTAATTAACACTCTTTTTTTGGACATTATGGATAGTAACGACGACAATTATCATTAATTATCATGATTAATTAGTTATCGGGTAGTTAAGGGTAACGAAAAAATATCATAATAATATAAAATGACCCCAAAATGTGTCTTAATGCTATTTTTTGTGTCATGGCGGACTATGGGATGCCTTGTTCCAACATAGGGACCCCATGGAATCACTTTTTAGTGATAATGTCATTTTATCATTTTATTTTTTAAAGAAAGGAAAATATAACAAAAGTATGTAACACCTTAGTAAAACAATTTTATTTTTGTGTGAAAAAATAATACCTTAGACTATAAATAGTAATTATAAAGCTAAAAATATTTCGCACATAATGGTATTTTTTTTAAATTTTTTAGTCACTAAATAAATAAATTTATTTATGACTCCATGATGATGCCATGATTACCTCATTAACGAATGATTTCAATAAAATGTAAATATAAGGTAAAATCTAAGACATACACTTGTCTAAATCCCATTTGATGGGTGGATTTCGAGACTTTATCCCTTTATACTCAAAATGATACATCCCAAGTAAGTAATGAATAATAGATATTTTTATCTATGTCTATTAATGAATTAGATGGTGTTTTAGAGGATTAAAATGAGAATAAATCCAATCTTAAGCATGAAATACACTAATATTTTTAAAAGATTGTTTTACTGACTTTTAATGGAAAACCATTTTTTAAATCAAACTTTTCACAATTTTATAAGCTCTATTTTTCAAAATTAGCTTATTCTTTATGATTGGGACATTGAAATTTACTTTGGGTAAATATTTGGTATTTTTCCGATAAAGTTCATTTTTTAATGAATAGTGAAAAATGTTGTATTTTAATTGAAAGCCTCTTTTTAATATAATTTCTTTATATTATTATGTTATCTTTTGAATTTGTTTTAAAGTGAAATTAGAATATATTTTTAACATTTGATCCAACAGTGGTAGTTGAAATTAATTTCACTTTGAAATTTGACATAAACTAGTGTCAGTCTTTTCATACATATTATTTCATAAAAAACGCTATTTGCTCTGATAGCGGAAATTAATTATTGAATTAATTAATGCAACTTATATTTATTGAATTATTTAAAATATAAACCATTTTTCAATTCAGAATATTAAATATAGCTTAGGGTGATTTTATTGTATTTTTCTGAATAACATAAATTTTTGATGAATAGTGAAACCACTATGTGGTACTTAAAACAACTGATTTATCATTTAAATGATATTTTACCACTTCTATGTTTTGAATTTCAAAAATCCGACAGACATGGTTGTTATTAAGAAGTAAAATGTTGTTCAATGGGATTAAAATAAATTTTTTGTGAATAGTAACTTTTATATTTTTAATCGCGATTAGAGGTAATTATTGTAGTTTAAGGTAAGAATAATGTTTTAATAACATAAAATGAACTTGACACATGACTTACCATTATTTTATGTGTCATGGCCGACCAAGAAAATCCATGGGTTAACTTAGGGACTCCATGGAGCCACATTGGAAGTAAAATGACATTAATATCTTTTTATTTAATGTAAAAGTAAAAATGACACAAACATGAAATGTTTTACTAAAACAATTTTTAAATGGGGTTAAAGAAGTCATATTTCTTACTATAAATAGTCATTGGAAAGCTAAAAATATTTCCTACTTCATATAAATTTTTTTATAATTTTTAGACATTATAAAAATTAAATTATTAATGTGACAATGATGATGTAGAGATTACCACATTATTTAATGATTTAGATAAAATGAAAATATAATGTAAAATATAAGACCTACACTTGTCAAAAACCTATTTTATGGGTGGATTTAGAACCCTTACCACGAGTTCCCCTCCTCTCCTCTTATAAAAGGCCCCCACCTCAACAACCTTACCCTCACATCCAAAGCCTTTGGCTCGGCCAAACCCTGCCCATTTTTTCTCTCCACTTCCCTATCTAACTCTTCGAAGCCTCACTTTGGGCAGAAGTCTTCCCAAGGAAGCCTTTGATCTCAAATCAAAAAGAGCTACCCGATTTAATGGTACTGTCTTCTCTTGTGTTCTTATGTTATATTTTTCTTATCCAACCCCCTACACTATTTTTATTCATTTCTTTTGTAAAAACACCAATATCTTCCATATACTATGAATTTTTTATAAGAAGGATTCGAGTTACACTTACACACACCTACATCTAATGACTAAAGAACATAATGTTTTTGTGGATGGCAAATTTCTGCCTCACGAAATGATGATTGTTCAACACTCATATAAAACCTTTAAAGGTGGCCATTAAGATGTCACTATATTTATATATGATATATAATATGTTTACATTTTACTTAAGCTTCTTTATTTCTCATTTATGTCATACCTTTTTGGTTTCCATTATGGGTAAACGTGATAACATCATTTTAGGAAGTGCGGACTACCGCCCCCTCAAAGTGATTTGATTCGTTAATACCATATGTGGTACGTATAAAGGATGGATTTAATGATATCATATATGATAGCATAATGGAATTATATTACTATTATGTATCATTATGTTTTTATTCCATTAAGTATGAAATAGAAATGGAAGTAGCATTTATGCGTACGTACGACTTACCATCTCCATGAATGGTGTATTTCAATTCGTACCTCTAAATGTTATTTAATATTATAAATGAATGTATATACAGGATATATATAACATATATGATATCTACATCATGAATATAATTTTGGATATAATGGATATTTTACCACATGGACAACTTTTAATTATAAAGAGTTTATTTTGGACTCAATTGCCAATTATCGACAAAATGACCATTATTAACATAAATAATTCCATAGTGTTCATAAAATGGTAATAAGTGACATAAAAGGAATAATGAACTTGAAAAAGGTTCTTAAGAAAGTTGAAATTAACTCATGTTTATTATTCAGGATGTTAAAGAACGATCGAGTCAAGTCGGATCTAATGTAAGGGACTTCGTCTCAATCTCCATTCATTGAGACATATTTTGTTTTATACACAACTTTTTTATATACGGTGTATAAACCCCTTTTACTTTTACGCTTATTCAAAAGGAATCTTTTTTTATATGAAGCCTTTACTAAACGACAAAAGGAATGTTTTTTTGTCATATGTATGCAGCGACAACGACTTCTCCGCCATCGTGACCATTATGTGAGTTTCAGCTTCCTCTACAAGCCATACCCTTTTTCTAAATGAAAAATAAATACCATGGTTTACTTTTCTTTTATTTTGTTTTTGAAAATGGTTTTCTTAATTTTTTTATTATATCAATGTGTTGTACTTAAATCATGTGATTGAAATGTGGAAATGTTATGTTTCCTTTATGCATGATTCATGTGATACGAATATGTTATGGTTCTTGGGCATTGTTATGAAGACGGGTGGTTCCGTGATAAACTATGGGTGGGTGAGACCAATATAGAACTCCAATGCATTGCGTAACAAGAAGGAGTTAAACATTAAGGTTTCTCTGAAGAGATTTAGGGAATATACTGTGATGGGTATTCCAAACGTAACCAAGAGGGTTACTCCCTACGTAAGAATGTTCTGAATGCTTCAAGTTTCCTTTATGCCTTATTATTTCTATGATTTATTCATGATTTGATGAGGTATTTAAAAACTTTTATGTTTTATGAGTAAAGTACGATATCATACATGGACTAATGTTGTCATTTCGTACTTTTATATCCTTTATTGAGCTTTTTATGCTCATCCCAAGTTTTTGAAATGTTTTTCACAGGTCAAGGGAAATGTACATGATATGATGATAGTGTCAAGGATGTGTCAAGAAAGAATCCATGTTTTATTTTAAATAGTTTTCTAGTTATGGGAAAAATGAATACTACCTTTTATGTAACCACTTTGTTTAAATATGGAATGTAATGCATGTTTTATGATATAATTCTATAAAACTCTAAACCTGAAAAGATCCTCAAGGTGTAATCTTGAAGTTTCTCAATATTATGTAAGGTTTAATGCTGGGGCCATATAGTTGGTATAAGAGGTCGGTTTAGATAACTTCAGGTGTTAGAATTCTATTAAATGATTATCCACAAATATTTTTTTTATGGTAAAATTGAAATGATATATCATTTGAATATTTCCATGTTGCTTCATCTGAGATATGTTTGTTCAGAATGGTTTTCAACATAGGAAATAGGGAAGCAGTGCTAGGAAGTAATATAGAAAGAAATAACCTTCCAAATCAGCATCCTAAGATGGTCAGAGTTGGAACTGAACAGTTTGTTGCAGTAATGGCGCAGTTGACTCCAGCGATAAATGGTTGTGGTATCCATGCATGAGATCAGCAAGATCAACCATAGAAGAACATGTCAGTGGTGGAACATTTAATGAGGCAACATCCACCATCATTCAGAGGATCATCTGACCGTGTGCTAGCTAAAGGGTGGATTAATGCACTGGAGAAGATTTTCGATGTCATGGGGTGTTCAGACAATCAAAAGGTTAGTCTTGCTATTTACCATTTGGAGGGTGAAGCAGATCAATGGTGGTCGATGGTTAAAAATATTAGGGACGATGATGAGATTGATGCTCTCGACTGGGATGAATTTAAAGGTATGTTTCTTGAGAAGTATTTTCATAAGGCTGTTCGACATAGGATGGAAAAACAATTCTTGGAATTGAGGCAAGAGGAAGACTTAGTGGCTGCTTATGAAGAGGGGTTCACTCAATTGGCAAGGTATGCTCCAAATTTTATCTGTAACCTTGATAGTAAAATTAATCGTTTTTACTCAGGATTAAAGCCAAAATATAGAAGGGTATTGGATTCTCATGAGTTTAAAATTTATGAAAAGCTTGTTCGATGTGCTGAGAAGGTGGAAATGGAGTTTTTCGATGATCAAGTGTTCTATAACAACCATCAGATGAAGAGACTGAGGTGGCAGGAGAAAGGAAAGAATTCTTCAAAAATGTATGATGGTAAGAAAACTATGTTTCTATTTTGTGATAAATGTGGTAAATGGATTGCTGGGGAATGTCTTCTGAATTCTGGAAAGTTTTACCGATGTGGTAAGATGCGACATAAGGCTCGTGATTGCACTGAAAAATATCAAGGTGATGGTAAGTCCAAATTCGATTTACAATTAGAGAAGTGTTTTATGTGAAATGAGATGGGTCACTATGCAAATGAGTGTCTGACAAAGAGCTCGAATGATGGGAAGCAGTTAGAATATAAGCAGAAAGGGGTGGTGAAATCCTTTGCAACTACTTCAGCCGTTGTTGGGCCATCAAATGAAGTTGTATAAGGTACTTTGTTTGTTTTTTCAGATTATTCCAGTGTGTTGTTTGATTTGGGGTCTACACATTCTTTCATCTCTGAAAAATATTCTAGTAAAATGGTAATACCATCTCAAGAAATGACTCCTGAACTTGTGGTAAAAACACCTGGGGGAAATTTTGAGGAAAAAATAATTTATAAGAATCTTCATATCCTTATCCGTGGAAAGAACCTACTTGTGAACCTTATTGTTTTACCTCTACAAGAGTTTGATGTTATCCTGTGTGTGGATTGGATCTCTATTTACCATGCTAATATTGACTATAGAGCTAAAAAAGTTTCTTTTCAAAAATACTTTCAGTTTATGTACAAGAATGAACCCTTACTGTTGATAACTTTTCAAGATTGTGAGAAACTTGTAAAAGATGTAAATGAATTTTACCTTGAAAATATTGTTGAAAACAAAGGAACTGTTCAGATTAATGATGTTCCAGTGGTAAATGAGTATCCTGATGTTTTTCCTGATGAGTTTCTTGTAATAATACCAGGTCGGGAAGTTGAATTTACTGTTGACTTATTTCCTGATGCTAGGCCAATTTCAAAACCCCCTTATCGAATGGCACAAATTGAACTTTTAGAGTTTATGGAAAATTTGCAAGATTTAGTAGAGAAAGGTTTCATTCAACCTAGCACATCCCCTTGGGGTTCTCCTGTTTTATTTGTAAAAAAGAAACATGGTTCAATGAGACTTTTCATTGATTATAGAGCCTTGAATAACATCACCATTATGAAAAAATATCCTTTTCCTCATATCGATGATTTGTTTGATCAGATCCATGGAGCTCAGTATTTTTCAAAGATTGACCTGAGATTGGGGTACCATCACCAGAAGGTAATGGAAGCAGATGTTTCGAAGACTGTATTTCATACAAGATATGTCAATTATTAATTTATAGTAATGCCTTTTGGGCTAACCAATGCACCTGTTGTATTCATGGACTTTATGAATAGAATTTTCCATGAGTTCTTGGATAAGTTTTTGGTGGTTTTCATTGATGATATTTTGGTGTTTTCTAAATGTAAAGAGGAGCATGAAATATATTTAAGGGTTATTTTTAAAAGCATCAAATAAATTAAATTGTATGGGAAATTCATCAAGTGTGAGTTTTGGTTACAACAATTTTCTTTCCTCAGTTACATTGTTTCTAAAGATGGAATAACTGTTGATCCTGAAAAAACAAAGGTTATTGAAGAATGGACAAGACCCAAAAATGTAACAGAGATTCGTAGATTCCATGGTTTGGCATCCTATTACCGAAGGATTGTTAGAATGTTTTCACGGTTATCTAGTCCAATGACTAAGCTAACAAGGAAGGATGTTATGTTTATCTAGATAAAAGAATGTGATGATTGTTTTTAGGAATTGAAAAGAAGATTGGTGAATGCTCTAGTTTTGGTACTACCTACCAAGAATAGTGAGTTTGTTATCTACAGTGATTATTCATTGAAAGGACGTGGTTGCGTCCTAATTCAAAATGATCAGGTAATTGTTTATGCTTCACGACAGTTGAAAACTCATGAGGTAAATTACCCTACACATGATTTGGAATTAGCTGCTTTAGTTTTCGGTTTAAAAATTTGAAGGCATCATTTGTATGGAGTAAAGTGAGAAATATATACTGATCACAAAAGTTTAAAGTATATATTCACTCAGAAAGAATTTAACATGAGACAGAGGAGATAGATAGAATTAATCAAGGATTATGATTGTACAATTCATTACCATCAGGGAAAATCAAACAATGTAGCTGATGCTTTGAGTCAAAAAAGTAATGCTTTATTAACAATGTTGCATTTGTAATGTGATCCTTTGGTTATATATTTGATGAACTTTGGAATAGAATTTTTTGGTGAAGAATGTTCTTCTGTTTTGTTTCATGTATCAGTGAAATCTTCTCTATCAGACAGAATCAAGCAAGAACAGAAGTAAGACAGTGAGTTGTAGAAAAAGGTAGAGCTGGTTCAGAAGGTTAAGTTTCCTGAATTCAACATTGATAATGATTGTGTTTTGAGATTTGGGAAGATATTGTGTGTGCCTTGTAACTCAAAGTTAAAAATAGAGTTGTTATGTGAAGCTCATAGTTCTCTATTTTCAGTTCATCCTGGCAGTACTAAGATGTACAGAGATCTGCGGGAGTATTACTAGTGGGACAGAATGAAAAGAGATTTGCTGATTTTAATATGAAGTGTTTGACATGTCAACAGGTTAATGAAGAGTGACAGTTATAGGAAGGGATGCTTCATCCTTTACCAGTGCTAGAGTGGAAATGGGAAAAAATATCTGTGGACTTCGTTGTGGGATTGCAGAAGACATCTCGAGGTAATAATGCAATATGGGTTATTGTTGATCGCTTGACTAAATCTGCTCATTTCCTTCCTATTCGAGATACTTTGTCTCTAGATCAACTTTCCCATTTTTATCTTAAAGAGATAGTCTGGTTACATGGAGTTCCTCTCTCCATTGTATCTGATCATGATCCCAGGTTTACTTCTAACTTTTGGAAAGGCCTTCAGAAGTCTTTAGGTACTGAGTTAAATTTTATTACAGCTTTTCATCCTCAATTAGATGGGCATTCAAAACGAAAAATTCAGACTTTGGAGGATATTATACGTGCTTGTTCAATGGATTATCAGGGATTTTGGGACCAACATCTTTCTTTGGTTGAATTTTCATATAATAACAGTTTTCATTCCAGTATACAGATGGCACCATTTGAGGAATTATATGGGAAGTGGTGTCAAACTCCATCTTTATGGGATGAAGTGGGTGAAAGGAAGCTGATGGGACCAGAATTGGTAGAAGATTTGGCAAAAAATGTTCAGCTAATACGGAAACACATGAGAACAGCTCAGAGCAGGCAGAAGAGTTATCCGGATAACAGGAAGAAGGATCTCTCTTTTGAGGTAGGTGATCATGTTTTTCTCAAAGTCGCATCGTGGAAAAGTGTGATGCGATTTGGTAAGAATGGAAAGTTGAGTCCAAAGTTCATTGGACCATATGAAATTATGGAGAGAGTTTGATCAATTACTTACCGAGTGGCATTACCTTCGAGTTTATCTCAGGTACAGAATGTTTTTCATGTTTCAATGTTAAAGAAGTACATGCCAGATCCATCTCATGTTTTGAGTCCAGAGGTAGTTCCGCTGGAAAAGAACCTATCATATGATGAACAACCAGTCCAAATTCATGAACATAGGGAGTTAGTGTTACAGAATAAGGTGATTCATCAGGTAAAGGTTTTGTGGAAAAACCTCATGATTGAAGAGGCAACATGGAAATCTGAAAATGCAATGAGGGCTAAATATCCCCACTTATTCGATAAGTAAATAAATTGTGGGGACACAATATTCTAAAGGGGGAAGTATGTAAAATCCCAAGTAAGTAATTAATAATAGATATTTTTTTCTATATATATTAATGAATTAGATAGTGTTTTATAGGCTTAAAATAAGAATAAATCCAATCTTAAGCATGGAATACACAAATATTTTTAAAAGATTGTTTTACTCTTTTTTGATGGAAAACCATTTTTTAAATCAAACTTTTGAAAATTTTATAAGCTCTATTTTTCAAAATAAACTTATTCTTTATGATTGGGACATTGAAATTTACTTTGGGTAAATTTTTGGTATTTTTCCAATAAAATTAATTTTTTAAATGAATAGTGAAAAATGATGTATTTTAATTCAAAACCTCTTTTTAATATAATTTGTTTATATGATTAGATTATCTTTTGAATTGGTTTTAAAGTTCAATTAGAATAAATTTTTACCATTTAATCCAATAGTGGTCTTTGGATTTAATTTTAATTTGATATTGGACTTAAACTACTGTCAATCTTTTAATACTTATTATTTCATAAAAACATGCTATTTGCTCTGACAGTGTGAATTATTTATTGAATTCATTAATGCAACTTATATGTTCTTAATTTTTTAAAATAGAAATCATTTTTGAATTCTGAATATCAAATATAGCTTAGTGTGAATTTTTGGTATTTTTCTGAAAAAAATCAATTTTTGATGAATAGTGAAACCACTAAGTGGTATTTAAAAAACAGATTTTTCATTTAAATGAAATTTTACCACCTATATGTTTTGAATTTCAAAAATCTTACAGACATGGATGTCATTAATAAGTAAAATGTTGTTCAATGGGATTAAAATATTTTTTTGGTGAATAGCAACTTTTAAGTTTTTAATCGTGATTAGAGGTAATTAGTGTAGTTTAAGTTAAGAATAATGTGTTAATAATATAAAATGAACTTTACACATGTCCTACCCTTATTGGATGTGTCATGTCTGACCAATAAAATCAATGGGCCAACTTGGGGACCCCATGGAGCCACTTTGGAAGGAAAATGACATTAATATCTTTTTATTTAATGTAAAAGTAAAAATGACACAAACATGAGTTTTTTTACTAAAACAATTTGAAAATGGGGTTATACAAGTCATACTTTTTACTATAAATAGTCATTGAAAAGATAAAATCATTTCCTACATAATAGTATTTTTTTAATAATTTTTTGACATTAAATAAATCAAATTATTTATTACACCATGATAATGCAGCGATTACCACATTATTTAATGATTTAAATAAAATGATAATAAAATGTATAATATAAGACCTACACTTGTAAAAAACCTATTGTATGGGTATATTTAAAACCCTTATCACCTTATACTAGAAATTTATAATAGTGGGACCTTTTTTATCCTAAAATCATTTTATAACAAAGTATATTTTCTTAACATTCCAAGAGTGCCCCTCCTCTCCTCTTATAAAAGGCCCCCACCTATACCACCTTACCCACATGTCCAAAGCCTTTGGATCGGCCAACCCCTACCAATGTTGTCTGTCCACATCCCTCTATAACTCTTAGAAGCCTCACTTTGGGTAGAAGTCTTCTCAATGAAGCCTTTGAGCTGAAATCCAAAAGAGTTACCCGATTTAAAGGTAGTGTCTTCTCTTGTGTTCATATGTTTTATTTTGCTTCTCCAACCCCCTAAAATCGTTTTATTCATTTTATGTAATAACACCAGTATCGTCCATATACTAGGATGTTTTTAGAAGAAGTATTAGAGCTACACTTACACACACCTATATATAATGGTTAAAGAACATACTGTTTCTGTGGATGGAGAATTTCTGTCTCATGAAACGATGATTGTTCAACACTCATATAACACCTTTAAAGGTGGCCATTAAGATGTAACTATATTTATATATGATGTATAATATTTTTATGTTTTACTTAAGCTTCTGTATTTCTCATTTATGGCATACCTTTATGGTTTCCATTATGGGTAAATGCGATATCTTCATTTTAAGAAGTGCGGACTACCGCCCCCTCAAAGTGATTTGATTCGTTAATACCATATGTGGTATGTATAAAGGATGGATTTAATGATATCATATATAATACCATACTATAATTATAATATTATTATGTATAATTATGTTTTAATTCCATTAAATATGAAATAGAAATGGGAGTTGCATTCATGCATACGTATGGCTTACCATCTCCATGAACTGTGCATTTCATTTCTTACCTCTAAATGTTATGTAATATTGTATATGAATGTATATACTGGTTATATATGACATATATTATATCTATATCATGAATATAATTTTGGATATAATGGATATTTTACCACATGAATAACTTGTAATTATAAAGATTTTATTTTGGACTCAAGTACCAATTATCGACAAAACGACCATTATTAACATAAAGAATTACATAGTGTTCATAACAAGGTAATAAGTGACATAAACAGAATAATGAACTTTAAAAAGGTTCTTAAGCAAGTAGAAATTAACTCAAGTTTATTATTCAGGATTTTAAAGAATGATCGACTCAAGTCGGACCCGAGGTAAGGGACTTTGTCTCAATATCTATTCATTGAGGCATATTTTGTTTTATACACAACTTTTTTTATGCGATGTATAAAACCCTTTTACTTTTATACTTATTCAAAATGAATCTTTTTTTATACTAAGTGTTTACTAAACGACAAAAGGAATGTTTTTTGTCATACGTATGCGGCGACAACGACTTCTCCGCCGCCGTGACCATTATTTGAGTTTCGTCTTCCTCTTCAAGCCATACCCTTTTCTTAAATGAAAAATAAATACCATGTTTTACTTTTATTTTATTTTGGTATTGAAAATGGTTTTCATAATGTTTTTATTTTATCAATGTGTTGTATTGATATCATGTGATTGAAATGTGTAAATGTTATGTTTCCTTTATGCATGTTTTATATGATACGATTATGTTATGGTTCATGGGAATTGTTATGAAGACGGGTGGTTCCGTGATATCCTAAGGGAAGGTGAGCACTATATGGCTCTTCTATGCACTGGGTAACGTGAAGGAGTTAAACGTTAAGGATTCTCCGATGAGATTTATGAAATATAATGTGATAGGTATTCCAAACATAACCAAGAGGGTTACTCCCTATGTAAGAATGTTATGAATGCCTCAAGTTACCTTTATGAATTATGATTTCTATGATTTATTTATGATTTGATGACGTATGTTTTAATTATTATGTTTTATGTGTAAAGTATGATTTCATACATGGACTAATGTTTTCTTTTTGTACTTTTATATCCCTAACTGATCTTTTTATGCTCATCCCAGGTTTTTGAAATGTTATTCACAGGTCAAAGGAAAGGTATATGATATGATGATAGTGTCAAGGAAGTGTCAAGAAATAATACATGTTTTATTTTAAATAGGTTTATGTTTATGGGAAAAATGAATTCTACCTTTTATGTAACCACTTTTTTTAAATGTGGAATTTAATGCATGTTTTATGATCTAATTATCTAAAACTCTAAACCTGAAATGATCCTCAATGTGTAATCTTGAAGTATCTCAAGATTAATTAAGGTTTAAGGCTGGGACCTTGTACTAAATGTACTTTTTGGGACTTTTTAATTTTGAAATACAATTCATAATAATGTAATATTTCACGACGTTCCAAGAGTGCCCCTCCTCCCTATTATAAAAGAAACCACCTATACCCCCTTACCCACACCATTCAAGCCCTTGGATCGTCCAACCTCTTCCCAAATACCCTATAATCATACCTCCCTTAATCCTAGAGGCCTTAGTTTGATCAAAAATCCAACCTAAGGAGCCCTTATGATCAAATCAAAAGGAAGAACCCGAAGAAGAGGTAATGATTTCACCACCCCCTTTCAAGTTCCTTTCTTCTTCAACTTCTTCTTTCTTTGTTATTTCTATTCCAAAATAATCACTCCAGTATCTTTTATATACTCTGATGTTATTATAGATTTAGTACAACCATATTTAGTAATTTGTCCATCCATTGAATGACATGTCACCATACGTGTGTACGTTCGGCTAACCGTCACCACATCGTGGTGTAATTTTTATTCAAAACATTATTATTTGGATAGATATGTTAATGATGTGTGATTAATGTAAATAATAAATATAACATGATAATGATTCTATATATATGATATTCCAACCAATTATATATTATTTTAATATCAAAATAATGATATCGTTGCTTGGGCGTACGTACGGACTACCGTCTCCACGAACGCGATTAGATTAATTCCCCGTCGTATCCATCCTAGAATAATTCTCATTTGATGATTAAAAGTAATTTTTAATGACGTTATATAATTATGGATATGAATAAGATTAAACTTATTCATAACAAACACAACTTATGTAACAAAACATATAAAAGAAAACAAGTAAGTTAACAACTGAAATGACCATAATACTATGATATTATTAAAAAAGCAATGTTAGAATATCATATATGATATCATATTAATATTTATGATTCATCTATAATTTTATAAAAATTATTTCACCAATATACTGGAGGTTAACCTACGATTAACCAAGGAAAAGTACAAGGTCATGGTTTATTTCACAATCTCTTCATTATTTGGGTTAAAGTCATTTATACCGTTGTTTGACTTTTTATATGAAGTTTATAAAGGAATATTTCCATCATTTTACAAACAAGTTCCTTTTTATCCTTTTCGACAAAATTATGGTCAAAATTTCTCTTTCAACTTATACGGCAGGTGCGGCTATTTTCCACCGTTATAAAATTGTTGAAGTTTCCCTTACATGATTATAAAAATATTTTCAAATTAAATGCTTTCTTTTATAATTATGTGACTTTTAAATGATTTAAAAAAAGAGATATTTATCTCAAATAGTTTTGATTTCATCTATGTAAATATCCTTTGATGGATTTTAATCTTATTTGAAGTTGATTTATTATGATACAAAACTTCCATATTGTATAGATGTTTTTGTGATATGTTTGACTGTGGTTGTGTTATTTTTATACCATTCATTATTTATGGAGAAAGTATTGACATTTCATATGCTATTTTTAATGCTACTGTTTATGTTAAGATTAAACCTGTTCATATGAGGAATGAATTGGACTTAATAAGTAATGGGTGGAGCCTGCTATAGCTCCTCGATGCATCGGTAGGTCTCATGAGACAAACTAGTGTCTTGGAACAAGGCCATGACAAAATCTTATTAGTAGTATTGATACAAGAACATGACTATGTTCTTATGATAGTCATGCATTATGCAATCCATCATTATGAAAATGGATATTGATATTTCATGTCATTATTTGACAAGTAGAATATCCAGGTGAATAAGTAAATGACATTATTTTATTTTATATTAGCCCTATTATACTAAAGTTCAAGTTTAAAAGGATTTTATTTTAGTTATACATTGAATTAAATTTTTATGTTTACTTATGAATTTTTATGCTATATTGTTATCTTTACTGAGCTTTAGAGCTCACCACTTTCAATTGTTTTTCCCAGTATGGGAAGAAGTATTTTATGAGTGACCTACAGGGATAGTATGAGGGGATATTAGTGTGGTATATGAAGACAATATGTGTTGTAGTTTGTTTCACATTATGATGTAGTGTAATACTTATGAATATATCTAGTGTTTCGAAGGCTACTAAACTAATCGTATTTCGAGACTTGATTTTTTGTGATCATGCCGATGTAATGTAATAATTCACTGACTCGGGGTAACTGGGGTCGGGGCGTTACAACAATCATATTAATTAAATTAAATATAAACTATTATGGATATTTTTATCCATTAAATATTATATTATTAATATATATTAATGATAATGTTACTAATTCAATAAATATCGAACTCTTTTTCTCTAAGAAATAAATTTGGATAATATATTTATACTTTTAGAGTTTGTTGAAGTAATTTTCAAAAAATATTTAATTTTATAATTATACCAAATCCATTTTGATTCTGATAATCTCCAAATGTAAAATGTCAACATAACCATCCATCTTTAGATAAGACTCAAAGTTTTCACAGTAAATGTATTAAAGAATAACAGATCTTATTATGGGTTTCATGGTAACCTATGGTGTTCAGATAATCCCTAATATGATACAAGAATCCTTAAGATAAATATACATAGTGTTTGAAAGACCATGTGTTTTAGTTATGGGTCATCCAAAACACATATAATGTTTTTTGCCACATGAGTATATTATTTATCACAATAAAATAATATTAAGTAGAATAACAATAAAATTTGAAAACATATCATACTTCATAATAAACATAATTTAGAGGTAACATTGTGATGTAATATGATTGGTTAGTTATTATTTTAACTTACGTAATATATTCATCCAATAGAAAATAGTAGTAAATTTTATTTCTAAATTAATTTATAACCCTAGAAAACTCAAGCATATGTCCTTGTCTCATCGTATAATATATGATAGACTTACAAATTGGCTATAAATTTACAACACTTTTATGGTTTTTATTCAAATTACATCTTTTTGTAACTTCACACACATATATATGTGAACATCACATAAAACCCTCCCACCAAACTCTTTACTTATAATCATCTAGGAATAAATGTACAATGAATTATGGTGGGAATTAGAATTTATATTCTTTTTCATTAACTTTTTGTACATATTATTCAAACAACTTAGCTATAAAACATCAAATCTTACAGTGTTAATAATTTTTTTATATACCAAAAACTCTTTCTTAGTTCATAATTCATATTAGCCATTGATCATATACATCAAACATATTCATTGATATCATGTTTTTATGAAAGAAAAGTTAAATATTTATTATTATAGATGATGTATGGTGGGTAAATGGGGAAATAGCATCACACGGGACAAAAAGAAGGAAACCTGAGAGAATAAGCTATAATAAAATTTATAATATATAAAGGTAATGCCTATGGGATCAAATATCATATCAAATACACATATTTAACTCATTTGTATGTGAGACAGTACATAGTGAAATTCACATAAGGCTTTATGTGTAAGATCTCCTATCATGGTTGATTCATCCCTCAACATGTTATGATGGTATATGTAATTTTCATGTTCTATGAGGGCCACAAAAAATAAAAATTAATAATCAATATTGAATCCAATAATATTATAGAAAGAGATTTTTTCTATATGGATCAATGGGTTATGATATAGTTGTGTTCCCTTGTCCCAATGGTCAGTGAGTTTCACCTGCCATAATATAATGAGAATATCAGGAGGATTATGCGCCCAGAGTGATGTCTGATATTTCCACCATGAATGGTTGCATAGAAACTAGAAATTTCATAGTTCAATTTTTATCCATGGATGAGTGTTTCCCATCGTAACAAGTAAAACAAGATTTCCATATGGGATCTATAATTTAAGAGAATCGTTATGGAAAACTATATTTGGGTCACAAATGTAGATGGATCAATATTTCTCACATGAAAAAAATCATATAGAAAATAACCTGGCATTTATATTAAGTACTTGAGGATTTATTCTTTAATAGTCAGCAACATTGAAAAAACCCAAAATATCCTAATAACCTATAATTAAAAAATCTAGTATCATAGAATATTCTTTATATCATTTAGTGATGTTATTAATGCTTCAGGAAAATAATTCATTAATTTAAGAAAAAAATAATTAATCTTTTGAGATTCCATCTAGAGGGAACATGATGATTATACCAGAGTGGCCATCTAAAAATGATGAAAAAATTAAATAATAGACCTATCACAACACCTAATATTTGAATCCATGGATATTACATTTTTCTATACATTGGTGCACATAACAATTTAAGGGTGTGAGAACACCACAAATCGAATTTCATTCTTATAACATCATTTTTCACTAAATATTGTAGTTCCAGATATCCTCACCATATTATTTATGTGTAATATCGAGTTAAAATAAAAGTTTAAAGGAACCAAATAGAGATAGAGTGAATAAAAATACATCTATATACAAAAACAATTGAATGGATCATTGAGTGGATCTTTTATTCTCATTTAGAATAGCTACAATGAATACTAGATACCATCTCTCTAGTAAAAAAAACGATGCTGGGTATTGGGAATCCATTAAATAATGGAGTGTGACGACCTCAATAAATTTTTATAAATCATTTTATCCCCTAAGTAAAATCTACATATAGTTATAATTGTTGATAGATATGTGGATCTATTATATAAACCAGTCATGAGATCTATTATCTTACTACTTAAGAAAATATTTTGAAGCCTTCAAATACATCTTACAAATAAATCAATTTCAAAAATATATGAAGGAAAAAGGTTCCCAGGAATGTGTTTCATTTATTAACATTATATAATTTTAAATTATCATTTGATTAATTCCAATCTCTTTTATGAACTTTCTAAACTGGACCTTCTAATATTGTAAAACTCCCCTTCATGATGTGACTCCCAAATATAGATGTTAAATTATTTTTATTTAGTATTTTGATGGTATAAGGAGACAAATTGACTATATAAATATGTATGAAGATGAATGGATAATTGTATTGATGTTGTTTCTTCATCAAAAAAAAAATAAACCACTCATTGAATTTCTAGATATTCTTATGGCTTCAACGATGATACCATTAATGTATTGAGTGGAGATTCTTTAATTGGATAGTGGAGCTTCCAAATATCCCATATGAATATTCCTTCTATAAATGATATACCTATTTTCGATAGATCTGATTTATATTCATGAAAATTTGATATGTATGAAAATTATTCTCTTGATGACATTGAAACATTTCTCACTCCTAAGGAAATAATAATTGATGGTTTCTTTGAATCTTTGGAATGAGTTTATTTTACTATTTATGAAATAAACATTGTTATCTATAATTTATAGATGATACATCTCTCTTGAAAAAATTAGACCATAAACGAATTAACCTTTTATTTATCAATATTTGTGTTGAAATTTATTTTTATAATATCCATTGATAGGGTAAATAATATTATAGAGAGAGAGGATCTCCATAGAATAAACCACACACAAATTTAAAAAACCAAAACTTTTTTCACATATGAGATAAGATAAACCAATGTGAGGATAGGAACATAACGAAGTTATCAAAGAGGTATTCATAAATTCCTTAATTCATGATAAATATTTATATGAAATTCTATTCAATGTTTTTATAGTATTTTTCTCTATCATTCATGATCGTGATATTAAACATAATCGCTTTCTGTTCAAATTTTAAAAAAATTACATTGGATAGAAAAATAGATTTCTAAATTTTCAATAATATAAGTTAATATTGATGATCTTATGATTTATTGGAATGATAGATATTGGATTATATTTGTTAATGTCATAGGAAATCACCTTCTAAGTGAAATTTCACAAATAGTGGGGTGCAAATCACCAAATCCCCTTCTATGGAAAATATTGAATATGATAACCAGAAGATGGGATGTTGGTTCATGAGGTATATGAGTTCCCACAAAGTTTTTTTAATGGTTAATTTAAGATCATTATTGATGAAATCCCATACCACAATATTTAAATGTATAGGGAACCTAGTAGGACCATGGTCACTATTTGAATTGGGATATTTGATTTCTACTAAATATTATTCTTACCTTGGAAAATTAAAAGGAAATTTTTTTAAAATAATTATAATTGAAATAATATTAATAACAATGAAATGTTTCTCTCCTTATAAAGTGGATAATGACTCTCTCGTGCCTTATCAATGGACTGAAAAATGAATATGAAGTTGTCATAATTCTCATGGACGAATGATATCCACATCACTGAAAAAAGAACTATATTTGACTTGAAGATTAGGATTCGAAACAATGAAAATTTATTTTATATTTTCATGGACGTATGATTAATTTTTTTCTTCTTACTGGGTCCACGAAAATTATTATCCATTATTTGAATTTATTTCATTCTAAAGACTGTTGGGACCACTTTGTGTTTGAGGATTTTATTTGTTTCCAACAGTTGTCAATGATAGTTAAAATGAATAAGGAGATGAAGAAGGACTAGAATGTTAATATAGATCTGCTGAAGTGAGGATTCAAGGAGAATTTTTATGAAATCATAGCATTGAATGTCATTCTTGGGAAATTCTCCCTAATGAAATTTCATACAATTGTTGAGTTGATCCTTTGTACAAAGCACATGTATTAAAGATGATACATTGTCTACAATAATGAAGGCTGTTGGTAAAATAGAAGATGATTTTTCATATTTGTATTTCAAAAATATCATTAGTTTGTTAGGCTTGTCATGAAATCCTTATAATGGAAAGGGGGAGAAAATATGATGTCAGTCATATTCAGTTTTGATCGGAAAGAATGATGTTGTTGGAACATAGGGAAGTTTTATTACTTTCCATTGATATATGAAAATGATAAAGTTGATTGATCAAAGAGTACATTGAACAATAGTGAAATATGTGATGAAAGATGATGAATGGTTATTGAATACAGTGAAGAAAATCATGAAATAGTAATGGATAATCTGGAGGCAGCATAAAAGTACGTCTTAAGGTGGTGTTATTTTACCAGTGTTATCCATATTTTTAAGCATGAAAATTAGGAGTTGGAGAAATGTGTTTTTGGAAAAGGTTTTTGTTCACGAGTTTGAAGATGGCTGATAATTGTTCGCACAAGGTATGATTCATGGTCATAACATCGAAAAATGTCAAAGGCATGGAGTGCGTTAACAATTGGGCAAAGTGCGTGAAAAATTGGGAAAAGTGTGCCAAAAATGATGACATGTGAAAGATTGATTTTGTGCGCAATATGGAATGTGTTGTGAATTTTTTTTCACAATTGGTGTATCCTGATTATAATTTCGAAAAATGAAAATGTCAAGAGGCACAAGAAAAATCAATGATTTGTGCACAATGTGCGCGGAACATCAGACTTGTGCGAACAAAATTAGTTGGCACAATGTGCGCTAAACATCAGACTTGTGCGCGCAAAATTAGTTGGCCAAAAAATTTTGGTTTTATGATTTACGCACAAGGGATGATTCATTTTTCATAATGGTGAAAAATGGAAAATTAACGAGGAGCATGAAAAATCTAGGTGGTGCGCGAAAATAATGGATGTTGCGCATAATATGAAGAAGTGAGATTCAATTTTATGCACATGAAGGGTTTTTATGCACAGGGTCAAAAATGCCTAAAAAGATGAGGTGACCGTATCTCATTTGTTAAGGATCGACACTTAGAAAAATACCGAGATTTAAAGTTTAGAAAAATTGATGTACATAGTAGGTCATTAAAATAATAAGTGTTGCATGAAAAAGGACGTTTTGCATGAAAGGGATGCGCTATGCGAAAAATAAGAGTTGCATGAAAATAATTTTTTCGCAAAAACAACAATTTTTAAGGGTATGGTTTGAATTTTATGTGCATGACAGATTGAAGGGTGCATGATAAAGATGATGTTACCACATGTCTTTAACAAGTTCTTTACACTCTTGAAGTATCTCGCGAAGAAGGGGAATATCACCCTCTGTGCCAAGAAGAAATCTAAAACAGGTGAATCATTTTCTCAAACCCTATCTGTGTTTTGTGAAGGATATCCCTTGAGTACAGAATCAGTGAATAATTACCGTTGTATTTATTAGTCATGATATATCAACGAACTATACCTAGTTCTGTGAAGAATAATCACGTGTCCTCTACGTGAATAAGAAGATACATGGAGCTCTCTTCATGAACAATGGTGGACACTATCAGATTACACAATTTATATACACTGTATGTAGGGGTGTTTATTCTTGTGTGATGATGAGACATATGTGCAACTATACTCATTTCAGCCTAAAGGATGAAAGAAGTATACAGATACATTCATGTTTTGGTATTGATATTTGACGAAAGAGATTAAGACACTATAGTACAATTCATTATTATAATGTTTCATAGACAAATAAGAGTTGATGCCAAGTTAACTTATCATCATTTCCAAAAATAAACAAATTGGTAAATGTGAATAGAGACAAGAAGAGAGATATTTTTTTAGTGCATTTGGTTGATTCACTAAGACGTAGAAAAAATAAGTCTAGTGTAGTTGGTGTTTCACTAGAGAAGAAGAGAAAGAAAGAAGGAAGAATTTCATTTATAATTCTTTTAATGTAATCAAGTGAAGAGCACTAAGGATGTCCAAGAGGATAACCATCCTTACAAATAAAGAAGAAGATTGTCTTTATAGGTTGTATAAATAACTAGCTAGAGGCTGAATGTTGGACTAGGCTATCACCGGTCTAGGGAAGAGGATTGTTTCTCACCCCCATAAAAAGTATAGGGACTCACACTATCTAGATGATTGTTTTCCAAGACACTCCATTATAACATCTTATTACATTATATTGGAGAAATCACGCACTGTTCATTCCCCTTTATGGAAAGGACGTAGCTGCTCTTATTGAGTTGTGAACCTTGTAGAAATACCGTATGCTTATTTTTACAACTTTCTATTATTTCACGTGATAGGGAAAAGAGAATATTATAATCAAGATCATAATAAGTCAGGAGGTACAGGGATAGACTATTGTAATTGGTTTCAAAATTAAACAACGGTTATCACCCCTCTTTCTATTTGGTAAATCCCAAACTGGTCCTCTCGTAGACATCGATCTCTAATGAGGAATTGTTTATGAATGAATAATGATTATATCATCATCCTTGTTATCATAGAATAAAATATTCTTCTTTTTAATTTACACGATAGTGCATCAATAGATGAACTAAAGGAAGTATTCTTATGTAATATTTTATGAAAACATTTATTTGAATACCTAAAACATTTATCATATTAATTGTTATTCAGTTTGTGTTTCGGTTTGTATAACCCTTGTTTCTTTTTGAAATTTTTAAATCATGAATGTTGAAAAATACTCCCATTATATTCTTAAAAACTATATTATCTTAGAGTAGAACAATAAGATGAAAAATCAATATTATATTGGGAAGGATAAATTATTTATTTTAGTATTAATATTGAAAAAAAACTATTTATCCATATCATATATTCTATTTTGTGTTTTTTGAAAAATTAATATTTATGAATGGATGTTATTATTTAAAATATTTCACCGATGGGTGAAAGGATCACATCCCTCTAATTTTAACAAACATATAAGATAACATATTTATCCTGAATAAATATCCTTTTATCGATGCCCTTATTCCAAGAATGATACCATTTTGGATGAGTAATAATATATGTGGCTAAAATATACCGTCACATGTTTTTCATAAGATCTCCTTGTTTAAATATAACTACTCATATTATATAATAAAATACAGATAAAAATAAATATCTAAAAAATAGATAAAAATGGGAATGTTATATATTTATTTGTTTTCAATTTCATCATTGATAAACCAATTTCATCATAATTTAATGAAAAGTGCAAACATATTCAATAACAAACACGGTATAAAACTCCTATATATTTAACGAATTATTTATATTTCTTTTTGTTATCATACACATTTTGTAATTAGAAATTTATTTTATATAATATTGATAAAAAATATTGAGATATAAAATTATTTCGTATAACTTTTAAGGTTTAATTGAGAATCTTAGGTTGAAACGAATTTTTATCCCTCCTAACATCTCATTTAGGATTCAATGAAAATTCTTTTCTATAATAAAAATCTAAAACTCATTTTTACTTAAAATGTTACCCTTAAGTAAAATAGACACTACATATTAATATAGACAAAACATGACTAGTTACGTTATATACATCGCATTGAATAAAATTTATAAATATTTCTTGAATTAATTAACATGATAAGAAATATTGAGATATGGATTTTTGAATTAATTCCATATCAATAACATGAAATAAAGGAATCACCCAGTCTCTCTAAGTCATTACTGTAAAAATACACAATTAGTATATAAGTATATACTAAAGTTCATTTGATCATATTTTCTTCAATGATTTTTAGTTATTAGGAAAATTAATATATTTGGTTCATAAGAATCTAAATTTATTTATTAAACTAATTTAATAATTGTTAATCTACGATTGAATTGATCTACCAAACCTAATATTCCATTTTCATATGAATAATTCATATGTCTCTATTATAGAAAACAAATTTTCATAAATTAATCACCTCCTTACACTATGAGTGACATAAATTTATTGATTACGATGATGCTTATATATTATCTATAAAAGCGTATTTTATTAGATCAGGATCATTTTTTATATTCCTTTTATATATATTGTTATAAAATATACTCCTACTAAGATGATGACCCACTATTAAATTCCATTATATCCATTAGTAGTCTGAGATCCATATTTCAATATCTAATGATTCCAATTAGATATTCCTATCACCACCTAGATATATAATAATTCCTTCATTGTAATCATATTATATAAGTCTATTGGATGGTCGAGTGGAAAACTATATTCCAAATTCATTACATGGATAAAATGAACACTATTTGTATTTAATACTTCATAAAACATTTCAAGGTATTCATAACAAAAAACTAACTATAATTTTTAGATACATCACTTTTATGTTTTACCATTTATATCATAATATACACATGATATGTAATAACCCACGTTTTGATTATTATTATAATTCCTTATGAATATGAATTTTAGGCATTTAATGGGCATACCGTTAATTAAAATGAGCTTCATAATGTAATTATTGGAGTTGGATTTCAGAATGTGTGGTTTCTTAGGCTTGATAAATGCCTTGAGGGGTTCCTCGGGGGGATAATTGAGATTTGGGAGCTCTGTGATCTAGAGGTCACAAGTTTGGTGGTCTGAAGAAGGGTCAGAATTTTTCAAAAAGTACGAGGACCATAGTAGTAAACTATGCACTTTATCATATAGAAGAGAAAGTGTTTTATGGGATGTTCATGGTTTTCCAAAACTTTTCGCCTATCCCATGCAGTTAGTTCCACATAGGTAGTACCTATGGATTATTCAAAACATGGTTCACACACAGATAGGTAAACTATTCAGGGAAATCATGTGATGGGGGGGGGGGTTCCTAGGAAGTGGGAGTCACACGGTTGTGACCCGATTTTACAAAACCATGGCACCAAACTATTAAACCATGATTTAAGAGCGATTCTTCCCCATTTAACTTAATGCCTTATTGTTGTATTCCTCATATTTATTCACTCTCCAACAATGTGATCCCACCTTTATTGCATCATTGGACTCTTCTGAGTCTTACATAGGAATTCATAGATATTCTCCATCTGAATTTGGAGTCAAATTTTATTGATCTATATAGATCAAAATTTATTATCTCTCGAAAAAATATAATCCTTATTTATTTAATATTTTCTCAACCATGATTTCATGGAGCCAGAACATTTTCCATTTTTTGGTAAAATGATTATTTCATCATATTCTTCTAAACCCAACAAATTGAGACCATGATGTTGAATCCGTGAAATTTATTAAGAACAAGGATGGTTATCCATGTATTTTACATATATTTACATTTAAATTTAAATTTAGTTGTTGTGTCTCACAACAACATTTAATGTTCATTGAATTAAAACTATGTTATTCATTTTAAATCAATATAAACACCTTGTATTTCCCCCATTGTGACTTGTTTTGTAAATATAGCCTTCAAACATCAATGAAAGACACCACATGGGTTGTTTGTCTTTAATTTACTCCTTTATAATTAAATAGTTAAAATCCCAAAATTCCTTATAATCATTCAATATAAAATATAAATGGAATTTAACCTTGTAAGAAATTGTCCATGAATAATGTCACCTCATAAGATCCATGTTGAACCCTTAGGAATAGAGTTTTCTTTTTTTTTTGTATGTTTTTTAAAAATTCATCTTTAAATTTAGTTGATTTATGACTCTTGTATTTGATTTTTAATTATGATAAATGATTTTTTTATAATCAATGACATGTTTTTATAACGGAACCCCTCATATGAGGTGTGTTGTCATTGAAATTACACTTCATTTATTTTTGTTTTATATCATGATTGGATCTGTTTCACTATTTATTACCTTTGCACTTTTTTATTTCTAAATATATGGAATGTTTAGTTCGTGGAATCTTTTATGTTATTAAATTGTTTATCCATCTGTCTATATAGATATTTAATGAACTAAGCCTATAATCTAAATTATTAATGATCTATTCTCCTACTAAGGGCCTGATATGCTTCCAAAATTGAATTGACTATATAGTGAACAACCTCCCATTTTCAAAGAAACCATTCGAATTTATCCCTTGAAATTATTAAATTGTGTAGAAATGTTTAATCAATTTAATCGATTTGAATATATCAGATGGAAAATTCATGATTGTGGATTTACATAAATGAGATTACTATTTGAAATGGGTTAATAATGTAGAATGGATTTTAGAAGATGGATTACCATATTAATATAAATTCAATGGGATTATATGGAATGGTATATTAATGATGGTTTTACTACCTTATATGAATCAAATAGTTAAATTTAAATGTGACACTCTTATTTTTAATTGGGATTAATAAATTTATAGCATGCGAGGCAATGCATCATGAATTCTTTTATTGTTATTATATAATTATGAATTATAATCATGATTTGGAAAGGTGGTATGGATTTCATTGATCATAGAGTAAAATCATGCTCCCTTACATCAGGTGTGGAGCCATGAAATCACACACCATTGATACTACGTGGATGATGGGAGAATTGTACCATGTCACTTGTTGAGTGTTTGTATGATGACACACTCAAGAAATTAATTTCTTACATAATGTCACACTCACCATATCTATTTATGTGAATGATGTCTCCCACTAATTTTAACATGTAGGGAATGTAGAATTTGGCTTGGTATTATAGGGCCATTCATACTAGTTATAGATGACTAAGTTATGACCTGAGCCATCAAGAAACTAGTGTTTGAGGTATATGGACACTTATGTCCAATTGAACTAGGATCATATATGTTGATGGAATGTATAACTAATATATATATATATATATATATATATATATATATTACTATATACATATGGTTAGTGATAATATCATCATTTTAGTTATGTACCTTAGAAGGTAGATTTGGCCAGGTTTCTTATTAGAACTTGATCTTGCTAGAATTTAGTTAATTATTTAGTTTATACCTACACAATTATTTTCTTCAAATTTTGGGATTTTATTCAGTCGTCTTAACCACATGTTTTAACCTTCTAGTATTTATATCTTATAACCTGTTAGTTCCTCCATTGAACTAGGGATGCTGATTAGATCTCATGGTTATAGGTCCCTGGATTATTATTTGTGTTGTTTGCATGTACTTATGTGTTGGGAGCATAAGACTATGCTAAATTTCAGGATGCTTATAGTAGTCAACCAAGGGGATTTTTATTTATTTATTTATTCATGTATCATATTGTAACTCATTTCATGTTATAGGACAAAATTTTATTTAGTGTATCTTCATATGGAAATAAATTCATTGATTCATTCTTTTATTGTCTATATTTTACATTTAGTTTATATTATTCTTCCACTGTTCTTTCTTTCATATATTAATTCATCTAATATTTTTTTTATTATTTAATGTCTGACATAACATTGTGATACTCTAATCATGAGTTTATAGTCTCCCCATTGTCACCTACTTAGAACCATTTTGACAGTTGGAAGCCATTGGCAATTGGGAAGGAAATCCTGAGCCCGTGTGACCAATCTCCCCGACATCAGTTTTAGTGGCATGTCAACCTGAGATGTAAAATTGTTTTCTCATAAACTTCTTTTTTTTCTATTCCTTACTGTTTTGAGATGGTAGATAGGATACATGAAATGTTTTCAGGATTAGTAAATTTTTTAGTAGTGTTTAACCCATGATTGAGGAAATGTAAAAGTATATAGGGAAGGTGTTGTTATGCATGGTTTCGCAGTTATAGTTGATTATGATTTCATCACGAGTGATTGGATTAATTTTTACTGCATATTGGTTCACAAAATTTATGTTATTTTTTCTTATCCCTATCTGGTATGGATGATACATTACAAGCATCATTATTGGAACATGTAAATTCACATGTCATGCATATTGCATGCCATATAGTTACATTTTTAGGTTTCCTATTGATTTTTATTGTGTGACTTGAGCATAGTACCATGATTTTAATTTCATTAGAATCTTAGTTCAATTATCATGATTATATGATTCCATTATTTGGTGATTTTTTACCATTATTCGTTCTTATTTATCAATTTTTGTGTATGGATTGCTCTTATGTTCTTATGGGGATGTTTCTCTAAGTTTAATGATTGTGATAACCTGAATAGTTTTATTGTAAATGTGTAATTAGTTTCATGGTATGAATTTATGGGATTTGATAAAATAGGAAATAGTTAATAGATCAGAGAATTATATTTGGGAAAAGGTAACCCATACACATGATCTATTATTGAGTTTTTTAAAGAAACATTGTTACAATATTAAAATGTTAGAGGCTAATAAAGTAAATATTTTAAGGTGAGTTGGGTTTTCTCAAATAAGAGCTAGGATAAATTTTATATATTGAATGGGGGTTGAATAGGATAGAGGAGGGAAACCTATATAATAAAACCAAGATATAAGACAATGTTACATTTTTAAATTGTTATAAATGTTAATCATATATAATTTTGGTCTCATATGTGTTTATCAACTTTATAAATGCACAAATGTACCCATGATGGTATGTTGGGGAATTTTACTTATGATATAACCCTCTATGCATGATTTGAAACATTGATAATTAAAATATTATTATTATTTTTCTTTCCAATGAACCCATGATCGTTTACTGGGACCCCTGTAGGTCGCATTATCTTTTACCATGTGCTTTTTCATTATAACTGGTACCCGATGTTTTGTTTTAAAGATTTAAAATTTTTAAATTTTGATTATGAATCAATTTAATGGATTGAATATGGAAACATAGATGTAATCCTTAGTTGAACCCTATGGTAAGTGTATTTAGAATAAATCATTTATTTTCCATGGGATAGAAACCAGAATGTCTTTTGTAGGAGTCATCATTTTTATAAATGACATAAATAATGGGATCATAAGCCTAGGGACATTCAAATATACATTAACTTGAGATAGGATAAATGATTATTATTTTTACTGGGAAATCACATGGTTGGTAGAACCCTTACAGCGTAAATTCCAGGCTAAATGTTGTTCGTTTCATGAGGTTTAGTGTCGTCCGGGTGACGTTTCCCCTTTGTGGGGCTCTTAGAGTCAAAATGAAACCCTTGATCGGGTGTGTGGATGTTGTTAACTTGTATTTTGTCATGTGAGTGATCATCGAGTAATTTTGATTTTCTATAGGTTATACATTACACGAGTATAAAAACCACTTAGTAGGTCATGTGAACTACTCTTCTTCCACAATGATGGATGAATCAATATATCACCAGTTGAGTTAATGGTCATATGAGGATATATGACTATGGGTTAAATCGTATATATATATAATTTGATACAAAATATCATTAGTAAGAAAACATATGGACCGTATTTCGGATGCTACATGTTACTTAATAATCCATGGGGCATTGTGTGTTCATATACGCGATACCCATAGAGTTTCTGCATCTTATAACAAGCTGGTTGAGTTTTGTGAAATAGTTGAGACTTGTGTTATTGAGTAGGTTATTGGGCCATCTATGTCCTTCTTGTTAAAACAATCATCTACTCCCAAAGCTCATAATGGAGTTTCAAGAGAATCATATGATGTTACATTCTAGTCTGATAGGTTAGGATTTCTTTTCGAATGATGTTTTGTATGTGATTGTGACATGGATGAATGAAACATTTAAATTTATGGCAGATTTTTTTTAGCTCCCTTGTGAGAATATGGTCCACCTCTTCTCTCGATGACCATGACACACATTACGTTGGGATAATTATGTTATTTTTTGTTAAGGGTGTCATTCCTGTTAGATGGAATGAAATCAAGGATGACCATTTGGAAATGGATGTCCTTTCATTTATTCCAATGGGGCTTGAATGTTTCCGAACACTGACGGTGCTTTCATGGTAGAACAACATGGATGAGTTTAGATATGTTTGAAACCATTATGAAACCCTAATTTTATTGGATGGATTTTGGTGGATGATCTTAAACGATCATAAAAATTCATTGAGTAGTAATGGAATTATTATCATTTAATGATGACGCATTGGAAGTTGAAATAGAGATTCATTAAATAAGTCAACAGGTGGTGGTTTAAATGTTTCTGATTTAATAAATGTTTATGTTTGGGTTGAAACCATACCATAAACCTCAATAATTATAGTGTAAGTGTCTTATATCTCTTCTGGGATGAATCGTAGAATGTTCTTAGTGAGTTCTTCTTGATGAAGATCAAGTACATTATCTTGACATCGTCCTTGAATCACTAACAGAGCCATGATTATATGCTGAGATATCAGTTTAAACTGTTATTCTACTTTAATATGTTGGCATTATCAAAATTACATGATTGATGTGTGGTTTATTTAGGCATGGTTAGGCAGGAATGATAATAGAGTTCCGTTTTAGAATTACATTGGTTGATTCGTGGAAATCAATGGTTTCCCTTTGACATGATCACCCATATGATGATCCTATCGGCCCATTCAATGATATGTTGTGGACTTCATGGATTTGTCCCAACTTCTCACTTGTAAACATGGAGAATGGAATATCATTGGATAGTTCCCGGAACACCAAGTTAATGAATCCAATTTTATCTAATTCATGGTGTTAGAATGAGAGGTGACACTTAAAGGGTAACGAATCTAGTGGGATGTAAGTTGGATACATCATTGGTAGTTCTGAGGTACAACAACTTATATAGGCTGGTGATGATTTGATCAATGAATGCAATTGGATTTCCGGTTCATGCTTAAGTGAACATGCTCATTGCAAACATGGGATGCCTTAGAATAAGGCATTGCGGTGTAGTTAGATCTTCACAGGCTTTTCAAGCTAGGCATTTTGAGATTGGATATCCATAGGTGGCTCAAATTGTTTCTGTATTTCTTAATATACACGGTCTAAGAGGACCATTTTAAAGAACCTCACCTTGTTATTATGGGTTTGGTGTAATGGTCAGCTATATCATTAGTGTAATAATTTCATAAGAAAAATTGTTAGGTCGACCACGATCTATAGTTTCTATATAGATAGGTCCCATTAAAGACCTTAGATTTAATCTGGTTCACCGTATATAATAAACCATGCTGTGATTGTTAATATAATTCTTATAGGAGTTCATTATAATGGAATTCTAATGGTGGAGGTACCATGGAAAAGAATTGGACCCTTTTGGATAAGACCTATGGTGGTGAGAACTGCTAGTTAGTTTTCTCAATAGATGAAAATGTGATCATGTCTCTAGATTATATGTCTTAGCTATGCATAAATTAAGTGTTTCAATTGGAAGATCAGTATTGGTATGTGTTTTTACGGCTAAGGTGTCTCATTAAAATTTAATGTATGGTGGTGTGTAGGGATTTTGGAGACGAAACACGACCATATGAATGATAATTCATGACCCATGTGGGTTGGGTGATGTTTTAGTTTTTCCCCAACTATTCTTGGGGATGAGATGTTCTATGGTGGGGAGGTTGTAGTCACCTATTTTTTGAACCAATGTATAATTCATGAAGAATTTGAATTTATGCATTTACTGGGTGGTGTTTTCATCTAACCACGATTAGAAATGTAATTCAAAGAGTATGAACACTTCAAGGTTATATTATTGGACAATATTAAAGACTCAAGGGGTTATTTAGGCTATCATAGAGTATTGGGAAGTGCCTAACCCCCAAAATCACCATTTTGGGTAGTCAGAATAGATTACACAGTTTTTTGTAAAATGTGTGGGCCCCAACATTAAACTATGTGGCTTGATCGTAAGGTGGAACATGTGTCACAATGGCTGTACTCAATTTACCCAAAATGTACACCTATTTTATTGGGATAGTCCCACATAGGGAGTACATGTGCACTATTCATTGCATGGTTTGCACATTATTAGGAAAACATCATGGTAAAACCGTGCGACGTGGGTTTCCTAGGATGTATGAGCCACACTATTAGTATATTTTTTGTCCAAACCATGCAACCAAACCTTGAAGCCTATTTTTATGGTAAATTTAACCTTTTTATTAATATGTTTTTGTTTTATTTTTATCACATTATTCATCACCCCCATGATGTCTAAGCCATACTTTACTTCTTTATGAGTTTCTCCCAAGCTCAACTTAGGATTTTATAGTTCTACTAAATTTAATGTCCAAATAAAATGATGTAAGTTTATTTTAATTTACATCTGTTAGAAAATTTATGATTTTAAATATTTATTCATTTAATATTATATAAACTATTTTATAATGGTTAAAGTTCATTTCCCAAATTTTTCCATGAAAAATGAAATTTTATTGATTTCTTCCATACTAAGCCAAATCAGAACATGTTGTTGGATGAGTGAATCATCCAAAGAATAATATAGGTGTTTTATTGATTTTCACATAAATTTATGTTAAAATTTAAATTCCTTTGTAATGACACACTCCATCCTTTACATATGATTTCAATAATTTTTTTTATTTATTTAAAAATTGTATTCACACATTGTATTAATCTCGTTGAGAAATGTTATATGACTGATGATTCCTTCCTCAAGCACAGACAACCCTTTGTATTCCATCTTGAATTAAACTATTTATAATTATATGATTAAAATACCACATTTTCTTATAAGTGTTCATCATAGACTGTAAATAGAATTTACCATTGTTGTAAATTGTCCAAGAAGAAGGGAACCTCCTAACATACATGTGGTACCTTGATGTATTGAGTTTCCATGTGATGTTCTTTTAGAAAATGCCTATTAATTGTGAATTGTTTTATGAATCACATATTGGATGATAAATTATTTTAAATGAATTATTTTTTAAATAGTGAAATTTTTTTATAATAAATACCCTTAGAGTAGGTTTGTTTTATTAGAAATTATAATTTGGGAATTTGTGTTTTATATCATTAATTTCACTATTCCATTTTTGATTACCTATGACCTTTTGTGATGCTAAATATTTGTAATTTTTTGTTCATGTACTCATTGATGATCTTAAATGTTTTATCCCAACTTTGATATAGATGCATAGTGGAGCAAGGCTCCAATCAAAATGATTTATGAATAGAGATACACCTTATCAATTGGCTTTCTTCTTAAATATAATTTCCAAATTAGCCAATTTCCTACGTAGAACATGGAACCTTTCTATGTGATAAAGTGAGCTTATTAAATTATGATTCTATGTTCGATGAATTTAATGGAATGGATTATATAGGATTCCCCATTCATGGTGATGGATTTCATTAAATGACATTACCAGTTGAAATGGTTTAAAAATGTAGAATATATTATATAATATTGATTCACTTAAAAATATAAATTCCAAGTATTTATACAGAATGGAATATTCCTAATGGTTTTCCTCCCTTAAATGAATTAAATTTATTTATTTAAATTTGATGCCCTTAATATTAATTAGGATTAATAAATGTAAATCAAGAGATCTAATTCATAATGGAGTATATTATTGTTATTATGTGAGATCACTATATATTAAGATTGTAGAACAATAGAAAGAATACTTTTGAGGGTGGAGGAAATCATTCCTTATTACATTGGTGGTGGATCCACAATGTCTCACGTCATTGATACTATGTGGATAGTTGGAAAAATTATGAATCAACTCTTATTGATTTTTGGAACGATGGAACACTCATGAAATCAAGTGTTGACATGATGAAACACTCACCATATTGAGTGATGGGCCTGACGTCCCCTACTCATTATGATGTAGAGGGAATGTAAAGTATGGTTTGAGATTATAGGCTAATTTTTATTGGTTTTGGATGACTGATTTTCCCCACTCCATCCATCAACATGTATTCTTGGTATATTACACCTTACTTCCCCACATTCGTGGATAAATATGTTGATACAAAATATTACTATACTATGTATATTTACTACTACTATATAAATTTGTATAATAGTAAAATCATCACTCTTCCAGTGTTTCGATGTAGATAGAGTCGTCCTGGGGTCCTATTTTGAACCTGAGATGAATGGTATTAATTTAATTATTCATATTATACTTGCACAATTCGTTTAGTTATATTGATTGAATGGATTTAGTCATAAACAGAGTGGGTGGTAACCTACTAGGATTTATATATCACACCTCTCTTAGGATTCCATTGAACTGGTGTTCTCAGGAAATTCTCATGTTTATAGGACCATGGATTATTGATTTTGTTGTTTACTTGTACCTAAGAGTGTGGAGAGTCACAATGAGCGGGTGTCCTGGATTATTATAGAGTTATCCATTGGGTCTTTTGTTATTTTCATCATTCTTGTAACATATTATACCTAATTTCTTATTGTATTTATAAAATTTCTGTTTGAGTGTCATCATATGGGTATGAATTCATTGAACTGTATTAGAGTTAGATATCTTTTATATTTTATTTATATTAATCTAATATTTCCCTGTTTTAAATTTATAACTACTACTACTATTGCCTATTATTTATTGACTGATATACTACAATGATACTCTTATAGCATTGTTATAATATCCCCACTATAACATCATTATACCCTAACTACTTTTCAGCATTCTCTAGCATTTAGGGAGGAACACAGGATGACACATGGCTTACTGGTCTGACTACTTTTCTTTTATTATGTTCGGTCGGAACCTTATAGGATAATCCTTTGGAACATTTTATTGGAGTAACATACCAGTTTTATTGAATAATGTCTTGAAATGAGTTCAATTTTTAAATAATCTTCAAATGAATATTTTTAATGAGGGCATAAACTTTCCATTTTCATTATAACAGAATGGAGTTTTTGCGGTAGTTTAGTAAACCATATCTAAAACATTAAAATGTATTCATGGATTGATTTTAGGACATAATGCTAAATATAAGTTTTTTAAAAAAATAATACATTTCAATACATTACCCATCATTCTCTCAAGCCATCCCCAAGCTCCCTGAACATTGAACCTAAGCCATAGTACCGCTGTGGTTCCCCCCGCACTGGTGCTCGGGAATCTATGGAGCCCTCTGAGGCTGAGTCCCCTGATCCCCCACCGGTGCTGTAGTCATAGCATACTGACCAGTCTCCCACTCAATTTATATCACCCTAACTATCACCCTCACTCGAGCCCTTCCCCCCCAAGATACCACCTTCACTCGAGACCACAACAGAGCTGTGGTCATACATGATACCCAAGATCTATAGCCCTAGTGGTATTCCCACAAACCATTGTATTTTTTTCATCTTCATAATTTTTTTTATCCTCTACCTATTTTTATTAATCCTATAATATCTGGGTAATATGTAATGATTTATTTCTTTTTCATGGTATAAGAGGATGATTATTCTCTTGATTGTGCAATATCCTAATTGTGTACACAACATTAGTCTCAATGTATAAAGGTAATCGTCATGTTTCAACATCATATAATTACCAATGTTTCATAATTAATGAAAAAATATGATATATGATATTTTCCAAGATGAATTCATCTTATTTGTCTCTTTATAGATATTATGGTTTTAAAATTTGTCTTGGGTTCTAGAGATTTCAATTATTTAATTTTTATATTTCTAGATGTTTTAATGGTTATAGGTTCTATGATGTTCTCATATAGAGTGGATTTCTAAAACATATTGGGTGTATTTTCAAATTATTATATGATTATATATGTGTGACTTGCATAACTAGTTGAAAAAAATATGTTTTTTGTGTTCGCTTACATGTGTTATTTTTTTATATTGTTTGAGTAATTCCCGATATATATATTTATAGACACTTCTTTAATGAATTTTATAATTTTGATGTTTAAAATCGAATACAACATGATTGATTTATTCACTTTTGAGATTCTTATTTTCATATAATTCATATAAGTGATTTAATGGGTTTTTATTAGGATTATATTATGTAGACAAACATTTTTTATTTTAATCAAATATTTCCCATAATTTTATTTGGGAATAAAACTACATTTAGCCTTAATTTCATTATTTATATATTTCACGTCTTGTAAACTGACATTCAGAACAAATGTTTTGAGTCGTTTACTAATTGAGTAGTTTTAACTAGATGTGTTTTTTTGTTTAAATTAGTTAGTAAATCTAATTTATAATCCCTATATAAAATCATAAGTTATATTAACCACAATTCTTTAAAATCATTTTTTATACATCAAATAATAATGAATGGAATTTATGAATAGAAATTTTTATTTTGAAATCAATATTTTTTTATATGAATATTATTTCATAAGAATGAAAATTTATAAAAATGATTTTTTATCAAAATTAATATTTATTACCATTAATTCTGTTCAAATATAGGTTGTTAAAAAAATTCATGTGAAAATTGATTGAAAGGGGATTGTGATATAGGTATATGTATTTATTCTGTTATAGTATAATATTTTTGTTATCCTATTATGTTCTAATTCCAAATTATTCGGATAAGAGTTATTTTCATATATGATGTAGAAACACACAATCTTTTATTTAAATTTTTACTTCATGCCCTATTCTTTATATTTAGAAAATTAAATTAAAATTATGTAAACATAATATAGATAATATGACATCTGTATAAAAATAAGAAAGAAAATATAGTATTTATATCTTATGTATCACATGCTTCGAAATTGACATTCATGTAATATCTTACCCCATCAAGGGTTGATCATTATTCATTAATTATCACATGCCTTGTGTTTTTTAAATTTCATTGTGAATTTTTAATGGGAATTAATTATTTAGAAGGATGTTTTGAAATAATTTTTACTTTTAAATGTATTTCTTCTACTACAGAATAATGTTTTAGAAAATCATAGTAATTGGAATTTAATCTTTATTAAATGGTTTTGTGTCTATAAGTCTCATGGTGGATTGAATTTCTTTAAAATGGTGGATGTTTGGTTTTAAAAATGGGTTATTTACGGTAGTTTTATTCTTTTAAAAAGAGGTTTATTTCATTGTTAAATTATTTTATGGAAAAATATAGATTTCAGAATTGTTTTCCAATATTTGGTTTTGGAATTATTTTCATATAAAATTTGAAATGTAGTTTTCAAATGGTGTGAAAATTGCTCCTCTTATGAAGACCTTTATGAAATCCATATTGAATGTATAAGAAAAATGATTTTATGAATGTGTCAGACCATATAATGTCTTGTGTGTCTATAGTTACTTCCAAGGGGACTTATAATCCCATTTTGGGATGATTTTTATTGATCAATGTTTGTGTATTTATTAATTATTGTATGATTTTTGTCTTTCTTTTATTTTACGTAATACTATCTATGATTAATTTTAATTTATTACTTTGATTATTTTAGTAATTATATTACTCTTTTTATAACTATATGGGACGTTTTGTTTTTAAACTCCATTTATCTCTTTCCCTAAATAGTAATAATTTTGTATTCATAATTTTTTAAAATAATTTTAAAAAAAATTATGATATATATGTATAAAATCAGGATCACATTTTCTAGGAATACACATCAGTATGGTAAGAATTTGTTGATGTTTTAAAATTTAACAATTTAAAATCCATCCATCAATATGAGATCAAGAAGAGCATGTTATAAATGTAAACAATATCTACATAAAACATATTTGATCAACTAGTAGAGGGTGATACACATACCAAATTGAATAAAGATTTATTTGGAAGTATAGGATAACTATATCACGATTTTATCATATTATTGGATCCTCGTATTGATTCAATGGAGAATAATCTAAGAGATTAATTCACTAATATTAAAAACGTATTTCATGTGTTATTTGGTGATAGAAAAGAATAGTTTTTTGGTAAATGTTTTAAATATTCATAAAATTATTTTCTACTGATGTTTTATAATATAAAATGCATTTGTGTCATTACAAATAAGGTGATGCAAATAATTATGGAAATGATTAATGATTAATTTCGTGAGGCTTGGATCCCTAATTAATTTTATGATATGATAATTTTATTAACATGATTTTTCTAAATTATATAAAAATAAATGTTAGTCCCAATTACTGAATACTATATTAGGGAGTGTATAGGCAAATAGGATTGCATAAAATGATCTTATTCTAAAATGATGGAAATGGGTGATGTTATAAGACTGAATCAACATATTATAATAAAAAAGAAAAGGAATACACATATAATAGTTTTTCCTTAAATTACTTTCAATACTCAATTATAAATATTATTAATTTCATTGAAAAACTATGGGCACATTATGGGTATTGTATAGATAATAACTATAATATGTTAATGTAATGTCGAAGAGATTAAAAATCAATGAATAAATTTGATTCATTATTGCTATATTGGTCATTTAGTTTTATAATTGTGTGATTGGGATTTCCAGCTGATAGATTCATCCCATTTGGGTCATTGAGCACCAATTATAGCTTTTTGGTGGTTGTTTTTATCCCTTATAATCTGTCTCATTTAATGGGTATGAAAAAAACAACTTTAATGATTTTAATTATTATTAAAGGTACAGACTGTACTAAAATTGATATTTATGTATACTTGTATCCTCTAACTGATTAATTATAGGATTTATAGATAAATGGTGTTGATACATATGATGCATCATCTAAAACATTGTTAAAAATGAAATCTTTTATAATGTGGACCATTAGTGACTACTCAAGACCTGTGAATTTAGTTAGTGGTAATATTTACAATTTTTTTGGATAATCATGTTTGTTACATTGATTATGATCCTTAATGAATTCATCATAGTAAAAATATTATACTTTTGTAATCGATGATTTCTTGATTCATCTCATAGATTTCAGTTCAGCGTGTTTATATTCAATAGTTATATTGAATGTAGACCACCTCCAGAGTTGTGTACATCTTTTGAAATATAGTAACCACATTAAAATGTTAAAAAAATTGTGAAGTTGAATAATTTTAACGATAGTGGGAGAAGATTTTAAATGTACCATCATCTAAAATAGTTGTGAAGTAGTAGAAAACATTTATATTCTTCGAACATCCATAATTGGAATTGAATTTTTTCTATAAAATCATGTTTTTTATTAATATTTAGAATAATGTTTCTTAAAATTTAATCATCACATTTCATACTAACAATGATAAATCAAAGGACTATCCCAATGTTTATAATGACTTATAAAAAATGAACATAAAGCATGATCTCTGGCCAGATGATATTGGGAATAATGATATGAAAATTTCTACAATGAAAAATAAAGATAATGATATACTCCTTAAAATTTTAAATCATGATAAGGTATTATATGGATATTCATGTAAAATATTAATCGTTGTTTACATAATGCATAATAGGTTATATAGATTGAGTATTCATGGTTCACATATTTGTTTTACTATATTGATAACCATTAGAATTGCATACATTATTACCACAAAAAGATAATATTGTTGATCTATTATTGTCTTCATTATTTCGAAAGATTTTTTGGAAATCTCAAAAAACATTTTACCTTGAAAAACATCAGGAGTGATTTATATTGACACATTGTGTAAGTGAAATTATATTTTATCCATATTTTTTTACATTTAAATTTTATAAATGTTTTCACATTATATTAAAATCAATTATTCAAAAAAAGTAATTTAAATTTCTTTCTTTTCTTGATATACATGTTTACGATAAGATTTTATGACAAATATAAATGAGTTATCTGAAATATTTTTTTTTTCAAATTAAAGAAGTTTCATTTCTCTCGAAAATTCCTCGATGATTATATTAGAGTACTTTTTATCTTTTTAATACCCTATGTTTAATATTATTCATAATTTGGATTGATATTTCATATAATATACAATATTTTATTATATGGTAATGATTAGTTTAATTGTGGATTTGATATCAGGATTCTATTCCCATAAAAATTATAATGGTTGGTGATTATGTTTATAGATTGGGGAATGTTATTTAAATTTCATATGTATACGTTGTTTTTGTTTCACCCCATTCATATGAGGAAATAATTGGACATAGTAAGTGACCAGTGAGGAATAATATAAATCATTGATGCATTGAATGTTCTCAAGAGAAATTATATATATGGACTTGGTTGAGGCCATTACCATTTATTATCTGATACGGATTTTTCTGAGCCCTTAAAAATTTATTTTCTAGTGTATTTTCAAAGGCCTCAATGGCATGATTCGTATTTATAGAATTATGAATTCCCACATTATGATAGTATTAGATGATAATTAATTATATTATTTATCTAGTAGAATATCCATGGTTTTGTTCCTTTCTCCTCTTATTGTTTCGAGAAATATTTAATCATATATTATTCATTCCAAATTCATCTCAATATTGTTATTTAATGGATTTAATATTAAGTTATTAATTTTACCTAATTATTTATTTAATCTACTTCTATATTTATTATCATTATAGATCATTTAATCTCACCCCTTTCCTATTTTCTATTTTATCCCTAGGAAATGAATAAGTGTATTATGAATGAATTGCTAGGATAATTTATAAGACCTATTTAGATACCCTCCCTGTTGACTTTTATTTATATATTTTTAATGATTTACTTTATAATGACCTACATATCCTCTCCATTTTGAAAGAATAAGGCTTCATAAGTTTCAAAGGGAGTAGTGCAGAAAAATGATGATTTGGGTAGTACAAATTGTTACTCATAAGTGCTTGTCATGTACTGGAAGTTCAATACATTCCCATGTTGTGAGTCAATCCCGGACCAACCCATGAAAAGAAGGATAGAAATTATCCACTACACATCATGATGGATTTGTACACGTCATGACACCAGTGAAAACAGTTGACCAAGAAATCTATGTTGGGAAACTGTTGCAGATCAGTACATGTAATGAACACTCGATACATGACATTTAGTTAGTAAAACCACATAAATCTCCCAGATACATGGGAGGCATTTGGGATATCCAAAATCATCAGATATCCACTTGGTTAAATGGTACAAAATTTGTACCTCCATTAACTTTCGTGAAAAATTCACCTGTACATATAGTGGTGCGACATGAAATTTCATGAGAAGAAATAAATGATAGGATTCATCCCTAATTTCACCCCCAGAGAGTTCCCTCACCATTTTTCCATTTAATGTCAAAATGTGTTCATGTTTTTCATTTTTAAATTGATTCAAGTGTCATGGATCAATAATTCTTCCACGTCATCACGTCCCTATTGCATTAATTTCATTTATTCTACATCGATTTCCAAAAAAAACTATTAAATTCCAATTATGAATTTGATTCAGTGTATGAATTTAAATCAATTCATTATTGATCTATTAAAAAACTAATTTATTTCATGTTCCCCTTCCATTATAGATCCCCTTATTGTGTATGATTCAATTAATTTCAATTATCATGTAATGCATGATTTCTTATGTTTAATTAAGTACATATCCACCAAATATGAGTAGATAAACATTTTAAGGGTATGGATAAAAAGTAGATGTATCTCCATACATAATTAGTCATTAATTATAATCCATGGAACCCAAATGGATTAGTAATCATGATAAACAATAACAATCTATCCAATTTGTAGGAGCATACCTAACCACATGATATTCAAACAATCATTCCAACCCTAATTGAAGTAGATTATGCAATGATAACTTTCTTAGGTATCTTTTATCCATATAATATTATCATAATACACCAATGCTATTACTATTATCAGATTAAGGAAGAGTTGTTTTCTATGTAGAAATACGTGACTTGACCAATGTCAACTAGCAACCACTAATTTCTTCGCATCCTAATCTTTAGGACCCATCCATTATTATTATTATAGACTATCTTAAAATAGATAATAGAAATTGAAAGCTAACCCTCATTAATTACTTGAAGTCACTCCAAAATATAGATTATCTAAAACTCATAAACCCCAATATAACCTTAAAGCACTCCCCTCATGGTCTAAATCTAGTGAACCCTCTTCAAAATAACTTCATCTTCATGTGTTCCACTCCACACATCCAACATACTATGCACTTGTAGTCAGTAATGTTTGGGACATTTAATGTATAATTTCACAACCACCTATACAAAACCAATGAACCGTGCATGTGCGAGAATATTCCGGTGATGTTTGAGGGGATTGCGCTTATATTTTTCTAAGTGACTCTAGTGTATGAATTTGTATCATCTTTTCCTTACCCACATTATTTATTTCCTTTCTATACACCCTTATGTACATTCTTTCTGAAGCGGTTCATGTATCAAGGTCCCCTGACTCATTCAAAAAACATGATTCCAAATAACCCATGGCCTTCAAACTCAAGATCCGAAGGAGTTTACTTCTACATCACTGATCATCAATGGCAGAGTAGCACAATCACGTGGGACCCACCCTTCCCAACCCCATCATATAAATCTAAGAGAACACATGATGAAGCCTAAAAAGAGAATAATGTATTATGGTCATCCATCAATCCATGGTGTGACCCCAAGAATTTTTTTTCACCAAATCAAGCTGAAACAATTGAGATCAATCCTGGACTCATTCACATGATCAAAATTTTAAGACCATTCAGTGGTCTCCAGAGAAAATACCCCCTTGAACATTTTTCCAACTTCCTAAAATTTTGTGAATATTTTCGAATTTAGGGAGTCACTTAATAGTCTATAAGACTTTTTGTCTTCCAATTGTTTCTAAGAGATAGAGGTAAGAACTAGCTCAATACCCATGCTCCTGAGTCAATCATTACATGGGACGATCTGGATAATACATTTTAGTAAATGTATTTCTAAAAAATATTTACTTCTAAACTCTTTAATTACATCCAAACATTACTCAAATGGATGGATAATACTCTAGGGAAGCATGGTAATTATTTAAAGAGATTATGAGGAAGGGTCCACATCATGGTATCAATACATGGATTTTGATTTAAGATTTTTATTAAAGAATATATCCAGCAATATAAATAGTTATAGATGCCTCTACTAATTGAGGTTTGATATTCAGTTCTCCTGATGTCGGATGACCAATTCTAGATGAAGTCCCTCAAAATACAAGCCTTAATAAGAGTGATCATGTACCACCATGATGTGGTATTAACTATATTTAGGAGAACTATCAATTAATAATACATGTTGAGGCTTTCACAAAGAAACTGGAGATTTTTTTCAGATACAAGACACAAAACCCACATTCTCTCAAAATGGATCTCATGTCATGTGAGATGTGCGGTGGCCAGAACTTGTATTAGAACTAAATGGAAGAATATGAAGACCTACTCTATTGTAATTATGTTAATTACAAACAACCGAAGTAGCTATTCTAATAACAGTAGATATAACACAAGCAATTTCATTTTCTGTAAAAGCCTCTAAATAATCATGGTTATTTTTAACCACGAATTGGTAAGGACCCTTTCCACAATCATCGACCACCATGGTATCCACCAATGAAAACTATGTTGTGAATATAGTAATAGATGTATTAGGGAATGAAACCACAACCTTTTCCAACCATGACCCAATCAATAAAAATTCCATCCCGCCTTACTAAGACCATAGCATCCTATTACACCCACTCAATGTAAATTGGAAAATATAATAACTAGTTTTTTCAAATGTTTGATAACAAATTACAACCAAGGAAATAGATATGAAAAATTAGAGAGCTTCATCGAGGAACCTAGAGCATCAAATGAGTAAAATATCAATGAACTTATCTAATATATTACTATGTAAACTACATCATAATAATGAGTCATACCCAACAGTAGAAGCCAAACGAGTAGTGCTGAAATGAAGATAACTTTTGTACTTTTAGCAGGCAAAATAAGAAAGGTGGTATGAAGAGATTATGAAGAAACAATTATCTGATGAAGAAGATGATGCATCCATTCCCACATCTTCTCTACAAGAAGTGCAAGTGAAAAAGATACAAAATGCGGATGAAAAAAGGACATGTATATGTTTCCCCACCTTCATAAAATCCACCTCATCCCTTTCCATAGATTGAAAAAATTGAAGGAATGTGGCACAATAAAAAAAGTTCCTAGAGATTTACCATCAACTGTATATCAAATTAGCATTTGTAGAATCCATTTCTCAGATGCCTGTTAATACCAAATTTTTCAAGGGCCTGTTATAAATAAAACAAAAAATATTATATGTAAATTTCATCTCTTTGAATGAGGAAGGATCTAAATTTGGACAACAATAAAATATACAAAAATGAGAGATCCAATAATTTTCATGATTTTGATTTATATAGGATAGTTTATGTTAGGTATATCACTATGGGGTATTGGAGCCAGCATTAACATGATTCTGATGGGTGATTCCAATAAGCTCAAATTAATTTAACCTAATGAAACCAGGGAAGCATTAAACTTAGTAAACCATTTAGTGAAATAGAACAATGGTATTATTGAGTATATTTTTGTCTAGATCAAAAAATTCATCATTCTAGAGGACTTTCTAGTGCTAGACATTGAAGAAGAAGGTGTAATCCGTATCATTCTTGGTAAAAATTTCATGGGGATAGGATAATCATTAATAGATGTAAATCAAGGTCGTGTGATCAATAAGATTAGAGAATAAAATGTAGTGTTTAACCTAATAAAATATACCTGAAACTCAGTTGACACTTTGGATTATAATGACATATCCCTCACTTGTAAATGAGAGGTGTACATGTAAATAATGGAAGAGATAGTATATTTTTTCTCATAAAAGGAATATGAGTATGATAGAGAAGATGTATGTTTAATTGAACCACTCACAAGAAACACCATACCACCTTTTATTCCTTCCATAATATAGCCACCCAAGATATAACTAAATCCTCTTCCCTGTGAAATAGTGTATTCATACTAAGGGAAGTCATCCGCTTTTCCAAATATTATCAACTAAAAACCATCAAAGGAACATGCTGAAAAATTGTTTGATGTTCTACAAAGTCACATGAAATCAATTAGCTGGGGAGTGATTAAAATTAATTGGATCAATCCTATGAAATTAAGCCATATGATCTTACCAGTAGAGGATGAAAAGATAAAATGACAACCTCAGAGGTGGTTCATGAAACCAATGAAAGATTTCATCATGAAGGAAATGATAATGCTAATGAATGTTGAAATAATTTAATAATTTCAAATAATAATTTTGTGAACCCCCTACAAGTTGTTCTAAATAAATGATGGATCACGGCTAAAAAAAGATAGAAGAAAATGAATTTATTAAAACTGGCACCGTCACTAGATGGTGAGTCTGTGTGGATTACAAATTTCTAAATTTAGATAGAATAAAGGTCCATTTTCCATTAACATTTAAGGAATAAATTCTATAATGACATTAGGGGAATGAATTTTAATATTTTTGGATAGATATTCAGGATACAATAAAATTGTTTTTGTCAATCTGATTACCCAAAAACCACATTCACATGACCATTGGGTACATTTTCTTATAAAAGGATGTCATTCAGAATGTTAAATTCTCCAGAAACATTTAAAATATGCATGACACAAATTTTACATGACATGAATAAAGACTTCCTCAAAGTCAACATGGATGATTTATCAGTTTATAAGAGACCATTTGATTTTTTTTAACAAATATAGAATTATTTATCCAATATTTTTGAGAAACATTACTTTTCTTATGTTAGGAAAAATGTCCCTTTATGGTTAAAGCAGGAATATTAAATGGTGAAAAGGTTTCCATGGATGGAATTTAAGTTGATCATGGCATGATAGAAGTCATCAAACACCTAGCAGAACCCTTTACTATTAAAGCGATCAGATGTTTTCTAGTACATGTTTGATTATACAGACGATTTGTGAATGTATTTTCAATTATCCAATCAATTGACACAATTGGTGTCAAAATATATTTTAATATAATTCATGGATAAATTTCTTAGATATTTATTCATTATGAATAATTTTCTAATAGCATCACCAAATATCATTTCACCAAATTGGGAGAATGAATTAGAAGTAATATGGGATTCCAATGTCCTTTTTGTGGGAGCTGTGCTAGTAAAGTGCACTGGAAACATCTTCAGCAAAAGTTATTATGTGATTCATGTAATTAATAATTCTCAGGTTAATTACACCACTAAAAATAAATATATATTATATTTTTTATATGACTTAATAAAATAATTCTTATCTTGTTACATTTACATTCATTGATTTCAATGATCACACTTCCATTAAGTATTTGATAACAAATAGTGATTCCAACATGAGGTTGATACATTTGATCCTTATGCTTGAAGAATTTGATGTCCTGATGAAATATTCAAAAGGGATAGAAAACGTAATTGATGTTCATCTCTCAATAATCCCTCTATAAATAATTAATGAATACAATTAGGTTGGTATCCATGTAAATATTCTCGGGGAGAAAATATTCAATATCAATTCCCAGTCATGGTTAACAAATAATAAAAATAATATTTCAATGGGATTCCTACATCAAGACATATCGTACTAGAAGCAAAATTAATTTTTTTGAAATGTGAATCACTACAATTAAGACGAGCCTATATTATTAAAGCCTTGTATTGATGAGATTTTAATATGTTATATCTTAAATGAAGAAACCCATAACAGGATTGAGTTATTTCACTTTTTTCTAACTAGAGGAAATCTTGGAATCTATTATATACTGACCATGATTCTACAAAGGGGATATAATTGGTTGACCGCGAATCAAGAAGCAATATGATTTTTTCAAACAATGTGAGAGATGTAAAAGAACATGAAATATAATTAAAAGGAATGAAATGTCAAGAAAACTCCAACATGAAAATCTAATTTTTGTTCATTGGTGCATAAAAATCATGGGACCATTCCATACATCACATGGAAGAAACTACATTCTCCATGGAGTTGACTATGTAACAAAATGGGTTGATTCTGAAGATATGGCACATGAAATGGAAAATTTTGTCATAAAACATCAATTGAAGAATTTGATTGCACAATTGGGGATTCCAAGATTACTCATTAGTGATCACCACAAGAATTTCAATAACTTATCCATGAGATGAATTTTAGAAATTTATGACATTCTATGAGGCTTTGGAACTCCCTATAACTCCCAAAAAATGTCATGTAGAACTGTCTCACATTGAGGTATAGGAAATCCTTCTAATTATGAGGAATATAAGCCACATCGACTAGAGCCTCAAGACGGAAAATACACTATGGGAATACAAAACAGCCTAAAGGACACCGATAGTCACCACTCCTTTCAGAATGGTTTAGGAAAAACCATGTCACCCTTCTATTGAATAGGATGATTGTTGATTATGTTAAATAAATAAAATGAATTTGGAATATTGAATGTTGTTGAAGATAGGTTATTGCTATTAACTGTATTCCATGATATCAGGAGAGATGCATATGAAAATCTATGTATTTAAAAGGATAAGACAAATAATGGAAATGACCAGTTCATTTCATGTCATAATGTAATCCCTAAAAATAAGGTCTTGATGATTATTCCATGGTTGATTATATTTTTGATAAAATTGATGTCAAACTAGTAAAGTACATTTTAATTCAATCAAGTGTTTTAGTATGGAAAATTTTAAATCCAATGAGAAAGAGGAACTCTAGTTAAATTAAATTGGCTAAGGTTAAATATTTTTCAAGAACCATTTCATGAAGGCTATGACATTAACATCAGGTATACATAATATTAAATGATGTCCAGATCCAAACTTCCAATTAAGTGATGACTGGGAGGAAACCTAAGGTAGGACATATTAGAGTATGGTATAGTTGGATCATCTATCAAGAGTCTCATGTTGGCTAGGAGCTGAAGGTATGTAAGTAGGAATATATAGATCCCAAATAGTCATGCACACGTCATGTACCTATGGTTCAAGACATGTACCTTTATAATGAATTTTCCTTTTTGTATACCCATACATGACATGAACAATTAGAAAACATCTTTTACTGGGTCAGGTTTTTTTCTAACAGAATAAGTGGTTGTTTCAAACCCACACACCCACCTCCCAACCATTCGACTCTCATCACCCCCTCCCGCTTGACACCAACAAAACTGTGACTGCCATATCCTTCTACCTCAACCATGTAAGACCATATATCACCCAAAAACCCCCTCCTAATATCCTCTATTGTGCACTACATACAACCTGTATACCCTATCTCTTACTGACATGACTCACACTAAACGACTGTAGCCCTTCTCATCGTCTCCCTCCTCACATTTTTCATCCTCGTCTTCAGAGGAACTACCAACTACAAAGAACCCCCACACTGATCCTGCTCCTCAGGATGGGGCAACGACAATGTCCCATGAAGAAAACATTAAACTACACCCTATTATTTAGTAGACTGCCCCAAAGTATATAGTCAATCATATCATGTTACATGAAAAAGTCATGCATACCGACATGATTCTAGACATGTGCGTCCTGGCCCAATTAAATATTTTTGATGTTTTGCGGGGCCTCTTATAGAATTTTCACATTGAATGATTTATCAATGTCTGGTAGGAGACCATAAATGAGTTATTTATTGAGTTCATAGCCATATATGAGGTAACTATCAATTATATGAATTTTCGATTGGGCGGGAGACCCCATCAGCTATATTTTTTTCCGAATCTGGGGTTCGGATAGAAATCTACACTGAGGAGTTTGTAAATTCATATATTTTTCAAACACTTCTGTTTCAACCTCCTCAATAAGATATTTCACAGTTGTGGATAATGATGTCCCCAAAACCCCATTCACTCCATCACCCTCACATCACGGTGCCTTCTCGACTGCGGGGTTCGACACTGCATATCATGCCAAGAGCAATGGAACATGGCTTGTTTTTCTGGGTTAGACTCATTGCAATGTTTTCTAGATGGATGTGGTGATTCATGCAGTATCCATGGAAATTCCACCAATCAAAATGGTCACCTAATATTTCCAATACATCAGGACATGTTCCCAATGGTAATGAGTCTCTTTGATTGTAGGATCCTTCATCATGTGATAGTCCCTGTAGCTGGATGTTTTCAGTTCCTCGCATCCCCTCGCTGCCTTATGACATATTAGTATGATCAATATTGTGATGATAGACAAGATGATGATGTTTATGAGGGAGGATTCCATTTAAATTATGTATCCAGAATTATAGGAACTAGAAGTGCAGGAACCACCCCCATCTGTTACAGTAGTAGTAGACCCACCTGTTCAGCCAAATTCTATACCGACACCTACAAAACACATATGTTCTCCCACTACCTCTTAGACACCCTACCCACCCACCCCTTACTAGATTTGGAAGGACTAGATATGTATCCTCACAAACCTATTCAAGATATACACCAACCTACATTTTATATTTATAGATTCTACATAGTTTACCACACCACCACCAACCACCACATTAGTCCCCTTGCCTTCCATCATTCCCCCTCTAACTACCACCCATCTGGACCTCCCTACAGACCTAACTAACCCTGATTCCGAGAGGGGGTTTATAATAGAGTAGGCCCAGGTGGAATGGGGATACCCACTAATTCCACCATGAAGGTTCCCTTTATAGACATAGTTTCTAGACACATGGACTCTATACAGATTAGTGCATCTCCACCTCCCACCCCAGCCTCACGACCTACTTCCACCACTCAACCATCCACTATTGATGCTACTCAACAGATTGTTGCATCTACCACAGAAGATGACCTAGTGAGATGACTTATCTCCCCTCTTTATGGAGGGGTGATGCTAGCGTAGATCATCATCCTAGACACATTATATTTTAATTTTATACCCTTTTGGGATTTATGTAATTTTCTCTATTTTGGATGGTAATTCATTTTTCTAATATTTGTTTCCCTAATTTTTTACGGACTATTGTTATCTATTAATGTTAATTTATTTTCACATCCTTTTAGTATTGATTTTAATTTATTTATTTTTGTATATAGATATGTTTAAATCCTACATCTTTTATATTGTTTTCAATGGTCCAGTACCACCATATATTTTGGAACCAAGGGTACTCCATTATGTCATAGACATTACACATCAAATTAAGTAACATTACAAGGACATACATGCATAGTGGAACCACCAAGAGTAGTTATTCCTTTACTGCCTCAGCTCATTCACACTCATGTTGCAGTACATAATGTTGTCAACCAGAACAAAGGAATTTAAGAAAACGTACATACAACCACTAGTTGTTGTAAGAGGAAATAATGAAACTAAAGCGATGAACCCACTAATGAATATCATTTTCCAACCATCTGGATAATGACATCTTGTTAGCACATTATGGGAGGAAACACATAGTTTATTTGATTCATTGTTAGAGACAACATTGTAGCATCTTTTGAGTTTTCATTCTATGTATTTTATTGAACTACCTTATATACATTTTATAAAAAGTTCAATAAAATTGTTTATCTCTGTTTATTACTCTATAAAGCTACATACATTTTTTCTATTACAATGGTCCATCATTTGGAGTAATTATATAACTAGTACTATATTTTTTTCTAACACATTTTTAATGTGACACAGACTTCACATTAAGACATATCAAATTCCCTCGTGGAATTCCACTCCATTCAAAGAGATATCAATTCCCTCATTTACATTTTTTAAAATTTACATTTCAAATTCATTAATTTTTATTTGTTATACCACTCCGATAAGAATTTAATTTATAGTGGGAAAACTATACATTTCTATGTGTTGGGGGTTTCTCACAATTTTCACTAATGATACAATTGAATATTTGTGTGTTCAAAATTTTCTAGAATACATTTTTCCAATTATGAGCATGATTCAAACATGAAAATTGTTATTAAATTCAAATTAATGAATCATTTACGTAGAAAATTGTTAAGAACCACGTTTTATTCTAGTTTGTAAATTCTCAAAAGAATGATGAGTTTATAAAATTGAATAAAATCTAAACCCATTGATATTATAAATATGTACCAATTACATTTTTTATTCCTATTGTAATTTCATGTTTTTATTTTATTCCCATTTCCCAAGTTGATTATAAAACTCCAATTTCACATTTTTGTCTATGATGTTTTTTGATAGTTACCCAGGACATGCCAACCTATCAAAAAAATGATATTTTCTAGAAATGATATCTAAACAAGTACAAATTTAAAAATGACTAAGGAAATATTTATTATGAATTTTTTCATAAAGACTACCTTGCATATATAATTAGTTAAACACATAGTTTTCATGAATTACCTTTTATGATGAGGTTATTCCGAACCTATTTCTCATCCTACCCTTCTTCTTGTATAATGTCAGATAGTTCTTTTGATAGAGTGTGGGGGAGGCATTCATATAGCTAGAATGATTTTAATAGAATGAGGTGTATGTTTTTTTATCAGACTATTGAGTTGTGATAAATATATATTCTAACACATTTCATCTTCATTATTCACCTTTTAAAAAATAATTATGGGTTACGTATTAGGAATGAAAAAAATATCCATTTTCCAGACCTATTAATATCACGAATGATCAAATGTGGTTTGGGGATAGATATGAGATATGGCATTGACAAGGATTTTGAAATATAAAAAATGGAAAAGAAAAAGGATGGAATAAAATAGTCATTTAATACAAACTTGAATCATTTGTGGATCCAACATGAGATGATAGAATATGGTCTTGATTAGATGGATGTTGAACATTTTTAAACATGTCTTGACACTCAATCATTATGATTCGGAGCATACCCACCTTTTGAGATTAATTTTCATTTCTTAACTAGCTAACCATAGCCAAAGAGACCTTTGAACCTCATTGATTAGTACATAAATGTTATGGTTGAAATTATCTTTACATAGTGGGTATGATATAACCAATGAAATTCTATGGTTAGGAGCATGCAATAAGGTTATTATCATGCCAATTATTTCATTTTAGTAAATGTGATGAGGGAAAATACATTGAGATGTAAATTAAAAGTGGGTATATAATTAGAGGAACAATTTAGGTGTTGTAATTTAAATATTAAAATTTGTTATGTAAAGCATGATTTTGAGGAATGTCAGATTTTCAATGCCGAGAAAAATTGGAATATTACTTTTTCCTGAATTGGATATACATTAATTAATTTGACATAATGAATATTTACCATTTAAAAAATTTATAATCATTTTTTTGAAATAAATATAGATACTATTTTTCATGAGGACAATAAATTTGTCATGTGTGTGGGGATTTGGTAATCCCAATTTATATACACTCCTTATTGTAACATAATTTTATAATTTTATTTATTTACATGATAATTCATTTGGTATATACTCTAGTTTATAGGAATAATTCTTCACATGATTCAAAGATAGAAGTATAAAAAAATCCTGATTTGGACAGTACACATTGTAACTCATCATTACACATCATGTACTAGTTGTTCACTACCTTTATGAGTCATAATCCATTCCATAACCAAGCAATCAAACTAGAAGAGGAAATATCCAACACATGTCAAGACGGCTATATTCACTTTGTGATTCCAGTCAAAATCGTTCAACATGAAATCTATACAGAGCAATAACTGGAGCTTAGTACATGTTGTGAACACTCTGTAAATGATGTTTAGTCAGTCTAACATCATAAATCATCTAGATATGAGTGAGTTACACATAAGATCTATAATCCAAGGATATCCACACCGATAAATGGTACACAGCGTGTACCTCTAGTACACATCATGATGAAATTCCCATATAAATGTAGGGATGTGGCAGAGCATTTAAAAAAAATACGGATGGGATTCTTCTATATTTTATCCCCCCTTCATGTTCCCCCACCCTTTTCCATTTAAAAGATAAATGTCTTTGTGTTTTTCATTTTTTAATATATTCATGAGTTATGGATCCATTTTTCTCCAGCACCATCATATCCCCAATGCATCAATTCCCACAATTCTTCATTGATTTCCACATTACGTGTTAATATCCAATTTCAGTTTTGATTCCCTATAAGAATTCATGAACTCATCAATGTGTGTGATTATATTAATTTCAATTAATTTTTCAATAAAGATTTCATTTATTTATTTAATTTCATATCCACAAACTATGAGTAGCTAAACCTCTTAAGGGTATGGATAAAAAGTAGATGTATCTACATATATAATTAATATTTAATTCTATTCAAGGAAACCCATATGGGATTAGTAATTATTATAAATATTCGTTATCTACCCAATTTGTGTGAGAATCCCTAACCATGTAATATTCATCTAAAACGACCCTATTCCAATTGATGTATACCTAGATACAATCACTAAAATAGGACATTTTCTATCAAAGAAGATAAACTTAATGCACCTTGGCTATTACTATCTACCAATCATGGAATAGTAACTTCGTAGGTAGAACTAGGTGACATGAACAATGTTAGCTAGGGACCACTGCTTACATCATAGCCTAAGCCTAAGGACCCTTAAAAGATTTGAATTTAATACAATCTTTTACACAACTATGCTAAATTGAACTCAACCCCTCTTTAATTACAAGAAATCACTACCAATTATAGATTAACTAAGACTAAAAAACCCAAGATAATTTGAAAGGAAATATCTCAAATTCTAAAACATGTGACCCCCTTCGAAACAACTTTATCTTCATGGGTTCGACCCCAAATTTCAACTATACTACACATTTTTGTTAAGTAATGTTTCATACAAATAAATTGTAATTTGATCGCAGCCCTTATGAAACTAACAATGCGTACGAGCACGACCAATAATTAAATTGTTTCTAGTGTTACCATTGTGGTTTTTATGTTTTTTCTATTTATGTAATAATGTAAAACATATGTACGTATATAGTTTTCAAATGAAGAAAAACTATTCATCTCTTTAGGATGAGGAAAATTGATCTTATTACCAATTTAATTATGTATGGAATCGGCTTTTTTATAATACGGTTGTGATATTTATAATTTATATCATATAATGATTTTAAGAAATATTGGAAACTAGATTTAGATTATATATATTAAGGATTATAACCCTAATATTGACTTTATGGATAATCATATAAGAAAATTCATGAATTTTGGTATGGTGGATATTATGTATGTCCTCCTAGAACTACATCTCTATTTGGATACTAAATGTGGATGTGGTTCTGGCATATATGTACTTTTGGGAACAAATTTGTAAAGCTCTGTCTTTTCTGAAGCGAAATATAATGGTAAAAAACAATAGAACATATAGTTCACATAGATTAACACTCACTAGGGAAATGCATAAGATAACTTCCATTTTCAATACAATCCATTATAATGGATTTAAAATTAAATATGTCCCCATAGAAACCATTTCTATAAAAATGATACTAGATTTACATAAATATTTTTATTTATGTTAAGTTTTACTCATTGGAAAAGATCCATTACTATTTACAATCTGATTTATTATATGTAGTTATATAGAAATGATGCCTCGTGGAAGGAATAATATCACTATATCCCATTAGAGATCACCCTCCAATGATAGAAAATGATTTCAGAGCTAGAAAGAAAATAGAGCGGAAAAACATATAACTATATTGTGAAAACTGACTCATGTTATGAATAATTACCTTACTCTCATGGATAGGCCAGATAGAAACAACAATATAACAATGTCTAACCAATTATAGAAACAAAAACCCCAAAAATTCAATGGGAATACAAACCCAAATGTAGCTGATCATTGGATAAGTTCCATAGAAAATATATTTCTCCCCTTGGGAAGTAATGATATGGTGTGGTTTATCATGTACATTTATCATATATTGAGAGGTTAATATCAATGGTGGTCATTAATTCAAAACAAACAAGAGGAGGAAAATTTTGAAATATGGAATGAAAGGGTTTTAATGAATTATTCATAGAAAAAAACATTCCTCAGGAACAACAAGCATACATGGGGAGATAGATATTGAATTTGAGGAAAAAAATTTTAATACCCCGATATTTAGTGAATTATTATTATTATTATTATTACTATTTTTATTATTTGTAATTAATTTATTCTTTTTGATATTATACAGTTCTCACTTAAAATAGTTCATTTTATATTAATGAACTATATTTCACTTGAGTTATACACAACACCAATTTAATCATACACTAGACACCAATTTTTATAACTTACATTATAATGAATAATGAGATTTTCTTTAACTACAAGGAATAATAATTTTCCCTCATAGCTTTATTAACATGCAAGATCGAGTTTTAATTAATAATAGTATATCATTAAAATAATATTATTTAATATATTAATATATAACATAGAAATAAAACTAGATGTTATAAATAATATAAACTAATTTATGAAATTATATGGTTTACATGATTATAATATGAAATTATAGGCTACCAATTAATTAGAAATGAATATTAAAACAAATTGAATATAAAGGGAAATATTATTATTTTTAAAGTCACAATATTATTTTAACATAATAAATTAAATTAACTATAATTACTGATATGTATTAATGTTATATATCTTTTATATATTCAATATTTTATAATTTGATATTCATCCAGTTTATTTTATAGATAAAAAAAACAAAAAAAAACCAATGTTATGATAAAAAAACATATACTTTGATAATGTTATTTTCACCACCTTTTAAGGGAGAACCCATTTTAAATCCAAATTTTAGCACATTTATATATTTAAAATATGAAAAAATAAACTTTGGAAGGTAATATTAAAAATTAGGTTGGTTTAAATTTATGGAATTTTAAATTAAGGATTCATTTTTAAATGAATAATTAAAAATACTGATTTTTAATTTATAATTGTTTCTTATCTAAAGTATTTATAAGGTTAAATTATATTTGTAATTGGTTTTTAATATTAATTAGACAAAAATGTTATCAATTAGTCAAATGTAAGTCATTTGAATATATATCAAATTTAAATTGAATAAAAAAACATAGCAATCGTTTTAATTGTTTTCACTTTTAAAACACACATTGTCGACCTAATTACAGGATTTAATTTAATTTAATTTCTGCCTCATCGATGATTTGAATTTTGAAAAATTGAATCCATTTTTATAATAATAATAATTTATAATGATTAATTTTTTCAACATTGTTTTCAATAAATAATTGTGAATTTAATTAATATATATTACATCGACTATGGTAAAATTAAGATTAAATTAGGACTAAACGTTTAATATATGACACAAAAAACATTTATTCATGTCCAGAACCAATTGGTAGGAAATAATTCATCCATTAAAATTACATAATTGAATTTGGTGGGATGTTTAGTACTTTTTGGGTAGAAACCTATGTACAACTAACATGTTGTCTAAAATGCCATATGTTTCCTTTACATTCCATGTGAAAGGACACATAGTCTCTATCTTCATCCCACTTCTAAAAACACATTGTTTCATTGAGGATATTTCCAAATCACTCCGCAAAATCCATAACATTTCACTATAAGCCTCCCCTTGGGAATAATGATATCTAAGTATGTTATTAGAACAAAAAATATGAGTCACCTGATTAAGAGGTATCATCTTCTCTCAAGCTGCTTACTTTTATTTTATTTCTCCACCGATTTTCACTCTTTATTTCATGATTGTATCAAAAATAGTAAATTTAATAAATAGTATTTTTTTATTTTATGCTTCTCACCTACACGTAGACATAAATTTTATATAATGGGTAATGAACATACTATTTATGTGTCTAACAAACTACTGCAACATCTAAAGATGGTATTTCATTTTTACACTATTGCCAATCTTGGTGTCCATTATAATGTAGATTATGTTTATATATGTTATATATTATATTTATAAGGTATTTAAGCTTATGAAATAATGTTAAAACACATTTCTTTGAACATTAAATTTTTTTAGTACAATAATTTCCTTTGAGGAATTCTGGACTACCGCCCCTCAAAGTGGTGTGATTTGTTAATACACTATATGAAATGTATTAATCATATGTTAAGTGAATATATATGGTATATCAATGATATAATCAAGATAATATAATAATTATATATATATATATGTTAGATAATTTCATTCAAATGAATAATTAAATTAAAATAAATTTCATTCGTAAGTACAACTTTCTGTCTCTATAGACATTGTATTCCATTTAATAATTCTATATCCTATATATTATTAAAATAAAAATAAAAAATATTTACCATGTATTTACCTTATTTTTTAAATTCTATAAATACTGATATATGTATAAGGGCCATAGATAAATCTAATTAAGCCTCACGTCATGAATAAATAGAATATCACCGAAAGAGAAACCATTACATAAGTCTGATAACAAGTGGTAAAAATATGGTCATAGTAAAACCATATATTATACTAGATATAAGTATATGGTTCTTCAAAATAGCTATAATACATTTATATTTGTTATACATGTTGTTTTAATGATTACGAAGAGATTCGAGAGACCATCTAAGGAGATTTTATCTCACTTTTCATTTCCTTATGATACATACATTATTCACCACACATTAATTTTCTATGGTTGGTATACATGAAATGGATGTATTATATGTTTCTTATATTTAATTTTTTAGTATTTAAACATAAATTATATGATCTTTATTTCATGGGGTTTATGTTTCACATGTTAACAAATTGGTAAAATAGTGTTGTCTCAGTCTCCCTTATTTGTGACTCAGGTTTTTTATGCTCTTAAATTGATTTTAGGAGCATGTACATAATTTTTTGATGATATATCATGAATATTATTTTAATTGCCTTCTATGATACATGAAATTTCCTTTTCTTAAATAGAGAGTATAATCCCATTTTACATTGTGATAAGTGCTTATTGAAAAAATGTCACCACTTTTCAGTATTATTTATTTTTATGGTTATTTTTATTAAATTATGTTACCCATCACTCAAGAACATTCATTAATTTTCTTCTCTTATGGTTATTCATTATATAATCATGTATTGGTACAATATTTTAAACAATTTTTTATATAATTTTTTAAATAATGTGTTCTAACATAAGCATGTCATTACCCTCTCTTTGGGCTGAATTCTATATTACATTGAATACATGTTTTCAATAAATTATTTCCAAGAATATTTTACAATTATCCTATAATATTTTAAATAAAATTTTTCAATTATTTTATTTTACCAAATATTTTATAAGAATATTCTTGTTGTTTTTTAATCAAATATTTTTTCTATCCTTTTTAAAATTTAGAAGTAATGTTATTTATACCTGGTAAAAAATTTTGATATTTATTGACAATAATTTCATTGAAGATTCATTTTTATTTTAAAATGGATAGAGTTTTAGAAAAGCTTTTTAAATGTAATGTTTAATGAAATTTTTTTTCAAAATTATTTCTAGATTCTTTTTTATTTTTCAAAGGTAAATTATTTTCAAAATGTTATTATTCCTTATTAATTAAAATTTATATTATTTAAAAAATATGGGTTTCAAATAAAAATATTTATTTCAGTATAAGATTTCAAACTATATTAAATTAAATGGGTTTCCAAAAATTATCGATCTTCTATCATATATTTTTAGGGAAAAATGTTTTCAAAACATTTTTAATCATTAAATATAATTTTTTTAATTTTTTTCAAGGAATCTATTTTCTAGATATTTCAAATATTGTTTTATATTTATTCATGGAATTTTTTATCCAAATGATATAATGTCTTGTTTATAAATTTAAATGGTATTTAAGAAAAATATTCAATTTGTTTTATATATTATAAAAAATATTTCAAATAAGAAACAATTTTTTCCTGACGAATTTATTTTCAATGATATTTCAAAATTAATTTCAATTTAAGATGAAATTAATTTATGTTACTCATACTCTTATAAGAAATAATCATAAAATTCCATTTATATTTTTCGATAAATGGGTTCTACTTAATGAAATGGTATTTATAAAACCAATGTCAATTTCATAGGTTATATTATTATAGAATCTGGTTCCCATTCATGGTTTATTCTTTTGATGAAATGGCTATATAACATATTTCTTTTTCCAAAGGCTTTGACATGTTTACATCTTTATGATACCTATTTCATTTCTTTGGATGTGATATGGTTTTATGATATCAGGAAACATATATATATATATATATATATGAAATCAATATGTGATTGGTGGGGCCTATGTTTCCCTCCAATTAATTGGGTAATAATTCATATATCCTAGGATAGACTTGTATGGAATGATAAATGATCATGGTTCCTTATTACGGGGATAGAATGAGAAAATAAAATGGATTATTATTAGTCGTATGAAATGTGAAATGAACAAAATCCATAATTACATCGGTAGAATATGAAATGAACTCAGTTCAGTAATATATGGCTAGAGTGGGTAGTCAACTTACATTTTAATGGATTTTTTCTACTAACAAGGTCTTGAAAAAAAATTCCTTGACTACTATGTAAATCATTATATATGTTTATGTGTATTCCATTACTCTATGTCTTATTCATATATTAATCATTCATAACATAGCTATGAATTCTGTAATGATATATTCCTTATGAACTACCAATATTTATTATGATATCTAATATTCATAGTGTGGTCATATAATGTTATTCTCAAGTTCCAGAACCTTGGTTCTTGTTATGATTACACATATCCTTTATTTACCCTTATAGAGAATATGATCCCACCCATTTCATATGTTTCATTTCAATAGGTTATAAAAAAATGTTTTAGGTATATGTACAAATGGTGGAGGTATATTGTTGAGATGTTGAAGATCGTTCACCAGGATAGAATCTTTTATTTCAATGATTCGGAAGACAATTAAATATTAACATAATCATACATATTTTTTTAATTTTATAAATATTCATTTAAAAACATATAATGCCGAGGTATGTTAAGATTGGGTCCTAATAGTTGGAATCTAAAGAAGAGTTTAGTCCACTTTTGGGAACTATAATTGAATGATATTATTTATATTCCTAGGTATATTTATAATGATATGTCTCGGGATGTCTCTAAGGATATGTATAATGATATGAAAAATGCATAGGAAAATGTGAAGGAATTTTTTATAGGATATCATGAGTGGTTTACAATAAATAAATCCCTATCCTGATACAATAAGATGATGTGGAACTTCCATATACTTACATAGGGTCAATTACTCTAATAACACATTCTAGACATGACATTGGGTAATCTGGTACACGATAATGGTCCTTACTCCACACATAATTTTCCACTCCTAGGAGATATGATTTTTGAATTCAAAGACTCTTCATGAACAATCATGAAAAAATTAAATGTATGTTGGCTATGAATTACATAAAATAAAACTAGGATTCCATTAACTAAGGATGTTTTTATTAATTAGGTATCTTATAAGTACCTATTTTCTTGTTTTAGTGGTTTTAAACTATGATAAGTAAGGCTCACACTAAACTTCCTGATTTAGTCAATGGATGGGACAAAAAGGAACTAGATTTACATTGAATGTGATGGAAAAAAATATTATGACAATTTATGTGGGATGATCAATTTATTAAAAGATGTTTTACTCATTCAAATTAGTCTTTATGGAACATTAATAACTAAGTGTACCATAACCAACTCTTGTACTCTTAGATTAAGAGAATATAGATGTTCAGTAAGAGTTATAGTAATGGAGACCATGGAGTAATGAGTACTAGGTTTCCATTGTTTCATTAATGTGGAAAAAATCACATAATTTAATGTCTTAGAGGAACAATAAGGGGTTTTTACTGTTGTAATGAATAGACAAAAGTAAGCGACTAAAGGGTAAATGAAGAGTCTGGTTAACGAAATGGATGAGAATATTGGAATCCTTAACTGATCATATAAGCTTATGTGATTTATGTATGGAATAAAAGGTCATTATGAATTTCAATATCCCAACAGGAATGCCATATAATAGGATCAAAAAGGTAGTATGAATAATAGTTATAATGTGGATGATGAAGAGACTATAGATGAAATGTTAACAAAAAGAGCTATTGTGTAATATGATGAGGAATCTTTTCAGATAGCATATAGATTGTGTGGGATAATAAATGATTATATTTATTTGAATTTGAGAATTTTTTTATAGGAATGGATAAATATATAATTATTATTTAGATTATGATTTTCACTATGGACATTCAAGAATAGTTTGAAATGTTTCAATGGAATAGAGAACTTATATTATGGAAATTTGATTTCTATGAAAAATAATAATAAAATGAATGATAAACCATAAAATTATTCTTATATTATGATAATGTTGTTTTGAATTAGATATGTGGGATATGAATTTGTAAATTGGAAGGTACTAAATACCTTGAAAATAATTAAAGAATTGTTGACAGGTGGTCTACGATATCAATGACGAGGATTAAATGTTTTTACTATTTATTGAATAAATCAAATATAATTTTATTTAGGAAAGAGTCTTATTTTCAAATATAATTTAGGTTAATTCATGTTCTTACCTTGTTTCAATAGAATATATGACGAGGTTATTCACATATTTTCAATGTGACAACTATGATCTATTTGAAATATATTGGGGAATCAGTGTTAAGCTGAATTTTGGACATTCATTATAAATATTTTAATTTACATCATTTGTAAGGGTTATAAGTTTTTCAATTTCTGTATATTTTCATATAAACACCTGATAAATTCAATATGGTTAAATTGATACCTCTCTATATGAGGATTTATTTATGTTGGATAGCTTATTATAATTAATTTGTGTTAAGGATAACTTATGGGATGGAATATCATGGTTCTCGTTATCTTTTATTACTTTAGGTATGAAAAAGTATCATTCCTTTTTAGAGAAAGTGGGGATGTGTATAAACGAACAAAAAAGGGATATGTTGTCCTAAAATCATGAAATTATATCTTCCCAATAAATTTCATCAACTTTTGGGGAATGTATCATCATTCAACGAAATTTGTCAGAGTACCTTCATTTTTTATGAATCAAATAACCCCTTAGATATTCATATATTAAGGGATTTTTGATTGTTAACATTCTCCTTACCATGTTCTTTATCAATCATCATCAGAAATTGATGTTTATATCTCATTTTAATGACCATGTTTTCACTTAGCACCTATGTTCTCCAATGTTGGATGATCAAAATGTGTCACTTTGGGTAACCATTACGGTTCTAGTTTATAATGGAAGTTTTAGTACTAATTTTTATGAAATGGGTTTATTTCAATGAAATATTCAATTATAAAACCATTAACAACTATGATGAGTGTCGAGGGAGAGATTAATTTTAATGGGGTAGAATAGAACAACTTGATATTTTGTGAATTAATATTACTATGGTTTTATTCGAATTAATTTAATCTTTTTGATATTTTACATTTCACGCAACACTGAAAAATAGTTCATTTTATATTAATGAAAAATGTTTGTCATTCATTATATGCAACACCATGTTAGTTTTTCACAACACACCACAGAAATCATAACTTTCTCTGCACCGAAAACTGATCTTAACATGCATTACATGAAACAATAACTTTAATGAATGGATTGCATAACATGAAAGACTGAGTTTTATGGAATAATAATATATCATTAAAATATAATTATTAAATATAATAAATATAAACTAGACACTGTATTAGTGGTGATGAATGGGATTAACTAATTTTTGAAAACATATCTCTTAAATGATTATATGATCAATTCAATGATTACAAATTAATTAGAAATGAATATGAAAATCGATTGATATATAAAGTGAAATCTTATTATTTTTATGGATACAAAGCTGTTTAAACACTATATATTAAATAAATTATAATTTTTTATTATATTAATGTAATATATATTTTATATATTTAATATAATATTTTTTATATTCTCTCAATATATTTGATATACAAATTTTAATTACAAACCAATTTTTCTTCTTAAAAACCTAAATTTTATAATGGTACTTTTAGCCCCATTTAATATAAAACAATTTTAAATACAAATTTTGGAACATATATATATTTATAAAGACATAAGATGAATCATCATTGGATTAAAAAAAATTAGAATAAGGTAAATTATTTATATTTATCAGCAATTTTTCCTTTTTTAATGAATATTAAAAAAATAGATTTTGATTAAAAAACTTCTTGATATAATTTATTTATATGGTTAAATTATCATTTAAATTTATTTAAATTTATAATTATTTAGTAATTTTAATAATTAATCCAATGTAATTTATTTAAATAATTTTAATGTAGTAATATATAATTAAAACATCGAAAATCATTGAATGTTTTTTACATTCAAAACATGAATTGTCTTCCTGACTGTAAAAATTAAATTAATTTTAATTTGGCCAATTATTGTTTTCTGGAATTTGGGAAAATGTATTGAATATTTAGAATAAATAAAAATTATAATTTCTATTATTTTGAACATGGTTTTTATCCAAAATTATTACTGAATGTAATTAATACTAATTACATCGATTAAGGTATAATTAAGAATACCCAAAACCTTAACAATAAATTTAATATAGAAATCCACATAAAAACATGAGAAATATTTTTCATATCCATCGATCTGAAATTAAACATAAATCCATGATGGTTTTTGGTTTGAAATGGCTATTTTATCAAAAATTGTATGTAAACCAGATCTGTTTAAAAAATGCAATGTGTGTCCTTCCCTTCCATATAAAATGAAAACACATATCCCTCTTCTTCATTGTTGTCAACCCAATTAGGATCATCCAATAAATTTAAAATTAACATTAAAAAATCCTCCTTCCTCTTATAAGGCTCCCCTTAGGATGAAATCAATTTATGGAAGCCTTTTGTCACAAACCAAAAATATTTACCTGATTAAGAGTTAACATTTTCTCTAAAGCTCATTTCCTTTATTTTCATTATCCTAGACTTCTGTATATTTATCATATGATTATATGAAAAAAAAAATATATTCAATATACTAATATTTGTTCCTATGGTTTTTCCTTACACATACACACCCCTCTATCTAATGTGTAACAATATATTATTTACGTGTACGGTGAACTACCGCCTCACGAAATAATGACTGTTCATTTTCCCTTTACCACCTATAATAATGGAAATTATGATAGATATTATATTTATATATGTTATATGTTATATTAATTATATATTTTGTCTTCTATTATTCTTATGAGACATACTTCATTATACTTTCCATTTTATGTTAATACATTATTTTCGTTTGATGAAGTGTGGACAACTGTCTCCTCAAAGTGATGTTATTAATTCACAAACTATATGGAATGTAGTATGGTTGGGTTCATAGAATATATATTATATATCAATGATATAATAATTCTAAATTAATAAATATATATATATATATATATCTTTCACTTTATTTCATTTAACATGAAAATATAATTGAAATAGCATTCATGCGTACAAATAACTTTCCATCTACGTAAACAATGTATTTAGTTTTATACGTTTATATCTTATAGATTATTAAAACATAGATATATATTAATTAAATAATTTTATTTATCATGGTTTATATTACTCAAATAATGATATTAGTATAAATATAATCGATATAATAAATTAAGACTCATGTCATGAATAAAGAGAATATTTCATGAAGAGAAAACGTAACATAAAATTATTAAAAAATGGGAAATATTAGTTCATAATAAAAATATTTAGGGTATTATATATAAGAATATGGTTCTTTAAAATATTTTTAATAAATGTATATTTTGTATACTGTTTTTTTATTAATACTAAGAAATTCAATAAACAAGGTAGGGTGATTTAATCTCACTTTTTATTTCCAAGAGATACATGCATTATTCACTACCAATTCATTATGTGTGGTGGGTATACTACCCATGGATGTATTCAATGATTCATATATTAATATTTATAGGTATTTACATATCCATTAATTGACCATAATTTCTATGGGTTTAAGTTTCAAAGGATTCCAAATCGGTAAAATTGTGTTTTCTCAATATGACTTCTTTGAGACCCAGGATTTATTATTTTCCAAAATTTGTTTTGTGGTGTATATACATATGATTTATCTGATATATCATTAATATAATTCTCATTATTATATTATAATAATATTTTCATTAAATTTTATTATATTTTGAGTATGATCCCATCTAACCAAGTGATAAATGTTTATTGAAACAATCCAATCTATTTTCAAGCTTGTTTACATTTAGGAATCCCTTGATGAAATATTCTAACCCATATATCATGATCATTGAATAATTTTATTTTCATCAATTTTTTTAGAATATATTCATGCATTAGTACTGGTTTTTACTATTTTTAATATAATATAGGTAATAAAGTGTTTTTATGGAAGCCGAACATTGCCCTCTCTTAGGTGAAAATCAATATTCCTTCATAACCATGTTTTCTAAGAACTATTTACAAGAACATTGTAACATTATCAGATAATATTTACAAAATATAACATTATTTTCTTTTACGAATTTTTTCAAATGAATATTTTAGTCTCTTTCCAAATAACGCATTTTTCAATCCTTTTGACTGTGTAAAAGGAAATTTATTTTTACCTCGAATGACATGTAATGTTTTAACCATCACCATTTCATTGAAGATTCCTTTATATTTTCAAATATAAAATTTTTAATAAAATGTTTTTCACAAAAAATCAAGTAATATTCGTTTAATAGTTTGTTTAATCTATTTTATTAAATTTAATTGAAAATTATTTTCGAAATATTTTGAAGCCACAGTTATATGTTTTCAATTTATTTACATAGAAAAGGTTTCTAGAAAAATTTAATGACTTAATTCTAATAATTCAATGTATTTTCAATGAAATGGTTTTAAAAACAATTTTTTCTTCTTTAACATTTTATACACTAAAATTGGTTTCAAAACATTTTCAATAATTATTTATAACATTCACAAGTGTTATCAAAGAAAATTTTTTTTAAAATATTTTATATATTATTTTATATGCATTCATGGAAAATTACTTTCAAAATTATTTCATTTATTCTGTAAAAGATTACATTGTAATTTATAATAAATTTATTTTGAAATGGTTTTATCTTTTAAAAATCAATAATTTGAATAAATGATATTATTCTAAAGAATAATTTGTGAAAGCTATTTTTAAATTATATTCTATCTATAAAGATATATGTTGATGTTTCTCATGACCTTCAATGATATTATATTAATGTTCTATTAATCTGGTATAAGGGGTCATATAATGCAATGAAATATATTACATCAGAAATGAATAATATTATTTTCATAACAAATAAAAAACAATACCATTATTGAATATGTTTAGCATCATTAGAAACTGAGAAACATAATCAACTGATTCAAAAGTCATCTATATTTTTTCTATCTTGTTTCCCCATAACTATACCATTTTTTACATATCTTACTTAACACCATTCTTTATAACATTGCAAAAAGGGAAATTATAATGGGTGAGAAAAGATTATCAGTAAAGTTAAAAAGGGATATATGAATCATATCATAGAAATAAGTCATGTGAACATAACTTTTGAAAATATTATATTTTATATAAAAGATCATGATATAATTTCATGGGACAAGTTACAAAAGATAAATGTATTCCAAAAATTAATAACATAAGACATGATATATCTTAGAATACACATAATATTATAATATAATTCCATATTAGTGAAGGTTCATTTCCCATACCATCATAGTAGTCAAAGTCCATTACTAAAGCATGCTCACTCAACGTTACAACCCTGAATTACTGAACCACGATCATTTCCTGTTATATACATGTCTATATCATTTGAAATAAATAATTAATCAATGCATGAGATGGAGATTTTGGTCTCAAATGTCTTATAATGAAATCATTCATATGTTCCCCTTGAAAATATAAATCATTAATTATTGCATAACGCATGGAATATAATGGGTTTTTAAACACTAATCCATCATTACAAAATATAAGGATGACAAGTAGATATCACAAATAGGATTACATTATAAAAACATTCAATCAATAGGGATAATTGGGATAGTATACTTGAAAAATATACATATTAAATAATTTTATCAATTATTGAAAATAATTTAGTTAAAACACATGAATTTAATTCTTATGGAAAATATCATTTCTTCTTACAAAATGATTTTTTTCTCAGAAAAACAATGGCGTTTTGAAGAAAATAATTTACATGAAAATAAAAATGAAATTTTCTAATTTAAGATTCATTTACATAAAGAGTTTATAAAAAAAGAAAAAATTATTCATGTCCTATACGTTAAAAGAAAACATTCATCACATACTTTTTTCAGAATGTCAAAAAAGTACCTCGTACCAAGAATGAAAAAAGATTCCTACATAACATTTAAAAAATCACCCAATGGGTAAAATTGAATTTATAAAATTTTATAAGTATTTAATCAATAATTGGGAATAAATTTTTATGAAACATGGATTTGGATGATAAATTAACCCTAATAAATACATACATATAAACAATCTTAGATAATAATGTGATTAACAATTTATCCCTTATTTGTGGTCTAATTTCATTTGAATGTATCAAAAACTATTTTATAATGATTTATTTAATTTCATTGACGTGTTCTATAATCATTGTAATTTTTATTATATCATATGTGATCATATTTTCATTCCTTTGTTAGTAACATTATATATCAACTGTTAGGTATTAACATCTATATAATCTTACGAATGATTTGTCAGATAAATTCTTATTAATATTCTTAGGTTAATGTTAAATAATTTATATAATGATATTTTTATAATATATATCATATTTATTCATTTAATTAATTTATGAAAAATTCTTTAATGAAAATCATATAGAGTGAATCCCATCACATTGTGGGGAAGGCAGGTCGTACATACGCATGCGTGACAATATCATTCACATAATTGATCAGTATTATTATTATGGAAGGTTTACAATATTAAAGAATAATTATCATTTTATAGTAATAACATATAGTTATTATTTTTGACATTTTGCCTATCCGGGTAAGTTTTTGGTGGAAAACATATTACAGCATGGCGTGGAGATGGTAAGCTGTACGTACATATGCTTGGTGATTTCGTTCGTCATATGTCAGATATAAGGTGGATTATATATGTTAAAAAATAATAACACATAAGTATATAATTGATATGGTATGTATTAAATTAAATTAAAAAACTCATGAAGAGGAATTATAAGAACAATGATATTTGGATGAATGGGTATTGGAGATTACATCTTTTTCAATGTGATCCCTCTAAATCTCTTATTAAAGAATTAGGGTTGGAATTTGAATAATTACAAAAAATATATAATTTAACAAGAAACTTTTATAAGGAAAATGGGTATGGTATGGGCGAGCATGATGGCTCAATTGGAAATAAATAGTTGAGGATGAGGGTTCCCTTTTATAATTGTGGTGTGGGGCACTTTTGCGACCACAATAATTATTAATTTATAAAAACATCTAACCCCACAAAAAAACATAAAAATATAAAAATTTAGATTATTATATGATATATGGTTATAATCCCATGAACTAATAACTTTATTTATGTTTTTATATTAATTTAATCCTTAACATTTTAATTAACACTTAGTTATTCTATTTAATTTGTAACAAGGGAAACAAATCCTCTAATATTGAAAGGGTGAAATGTTTACTTATTTGATAAAAATTAGACAATAAATAAGTAACATAGATCATTTTATACTATATAATAATTAATATATATTTTTATAAAAGGTTTATTAGTTTTGAGTAATTTAATAAAATATTATTTCAATAAACAGTCAATATTGACAATTTTGACTCTACTCAATTCTTTGATTATTAAAAATATTAAGGTAACTAGTTAAATTCAAAAAACCAATATTCTTATTGGGTCAAGTTAATCTAGAAAATTATTCAGATATATTAATTATCTTAAATTATATTTATTTAAATATTTTTAATAACATTTCGTTGTTATCTCAATTTGTAAATAGTTACAACAAAAGATTTCTGTAATTATTTAATGCACTTATATTTTTAATAAAAATTACAAATAAAATACTATGACTAATTTAAATCTTATATATTTCATAAAAATACTTCATTTTAATATATATATATATATATATATATATATTAAAATCCATCTATAAAAATGTTATACATATTAAAACATGAATGTTACATGTTTAAAATCACATTAAATAAAACAATATAAGATTCATAATCTCTTCTATAAGGCTCCAAATTGTTAATAACTCGACTATTTGATGACTATAGTCAATACATACTCGACCAATAATATTGTTTCAATTTTTTTCTGTTTATATGTTTAAAATAATTTTAAAAAAATAATTTTATTTATTTTTTGTCTATTAATGAATTTTTACATCATCAATATATAAACCTTTTAGGTAATAATTTAAATCGAAATATTTAAAAAATATCAAATTAAAAATTAAAAACATTTTATCTTTAAAATTAGTATTTATAATCAAATTTAACTTCTATGTAGACTTATATTAAAAATGATTTCATTATTAATATTTGAGTGAGACATATTTTACTTCTTTTTAAATAAAATAACATATATGTCTTAATCTCACCCAAGTGGATTCCAATGTATACCATTTAAATTTATGGATGACTTAAGTCAACTCATTATCATCCAATGATATTAAGACTAGTCTTAGGGTACTTTTAATATATTATTCTTACCATTATCTACCTGCTTTACCGTTTTATGGAATTAATAAAAATTAATGATGATTCTATTAATAATTTCCAAAAATAAAATAACACTATTTAAATTCATTGGACACACTATCTTTAAATATTGAATCAATATTTATTAATTAAAAAAAATAAAAGTTTTAGTAATTAATTTAAAATTAATCCCATTGTTTGAATGAGATAAAGAGTTTTAAAATGTTAAACATTACAAATGATTGAAATATTATTAAATCTGAATTCACAGTAAAATTAATATTAATGACCTGCAATATTGTAAATGTTAAAAATAAATTCAATTTATACATTAACCATTAAATGATATAATTTAACCATATAAGTAATTTGGATGAAAAAATTGGTTATTAATTATTTTTAGTGTGTTTTTATTATTCATTAAAACATGAAAATTATAAATATAAATATAAAAAATTCGTCTGAAGGAAAATTTTATATCCATCATATAAAGAAAAGGTTTATTATATCATATAAAAAATTATTAATGTTTCAAAATATTTCTATAAAAGATGTTCACCATTAATTGGTTGAAAATTGCCCTTTTGAAAAATTAATTTTTTATATATCAAATTGTGTTAATTCATACCTTAAGACAAAAATATATGTTATATGAATATAAAAAATTATTTAAGTGTTTAAAATATATATTTTATTAATTCCTTTTACCTATATTAATTCACTCAATTTATTAACAATGAAAATAAAAAAATATATAATTGATTTATATTTTTCATGAATAATAGGTAGCCAATGACTTCAGCATAAATATTCACAAGATAGTAATATTTATCCCCAAAAAAATGACATCTAGGTAATAGTGGTCATTTTAATAAGTGAGTGTCATGGTTCATTTAAACTTATCATTGCGTTCAATGTTAACTATTGAAGAATTGAAATTATTTAATAAAAATATTTCCTAAAAACATCCGTATGTTACATTCTACCCCTCTTAAAATGAATTTTTCCATACATTTTTTTCACATGGGTACAAATAGACGAGGATACCTCTAACTCATCATATCATCATGATCCCACATAACTTCCTCAAATTCATAGTTCCAATATAAATCATTACCAAAGTGATTGTTAATATTTCGTATGACATTTTTTGCTATGATTTAGAATCTCTATCGATTGTATTTCATAAGAATAAACTACATATACTTGTAAAAATTATGATTTTAGTACATGTGAAGGGTTATGACTTTATTTTCATAGGATATATTCATGGAACACGTCATGAACATGACGTAGATTTGATGGAAGTTCCAATCAATATGTAACCTTCCCAATACGATCACGAATATGAAAAGGACTAATATACCAAGGGCTCAACATTCCATTCATTCTAAATATTATTAATCTCCTCTAGATAGATATTCATAGAATCACATTGTCTCCCACATCAAAATCTATGCCTTTTCATTGGTTTTCATCATAATGTTTTTGCAGAATCTATGCTCCTATTATGTATTGTTGAATAAATTGGGCCTTTTTCTTCCATTTCATCTTCAATATCATGTTCTAATAGCATTATTTCACCAAAATCGTCCTAAAAATATGGAGGAATTCAATTATTTCTATATAAGGGATTTATAAGGAGTTATATGAATACTGGATTAAAATCTACTATTGTAAGAAAATAAACCAAAGTTAGGTGTTGATTGCAGCCACCATTGAAATTCATAGAGTTGTCTCTCAAAAGGTCTTCATGAGTTTGAATTGTCCTCTCAAAGTGACCATTTTTGTGAGGTTGATATTATGTGTGGAAACATAACAATATATTAAAATCCCGCCGAAGACTTTTATAGAACATTGAGGTAATCCTTGGAGCTAGATTAGATAAAATAGAAAGTGGTAATTCTTAAAATTCTTCAACTTAATTCACATATAATCTTGAAACCTAATCAAGGGAAACATACTCTCTAATAGAAATGATGTGTTTTTACATTTTAAGGTAATAAATTATAACCTATATATAATTAACGACTTTATATGTTTTTTGATGTCTGATGATAATGTCTATAGTGATGCTTTAAGATTTCCATTTTATATTGGGTAATGGTGGTAACATCTCTATAGAATTATGTCTCTTTGCCATGAAATGCTGACAAACCAAATACAAAGAGAAATATTTATCAGCATCCCATTTCATTTCATCCCATTAGAAATAATACTTCTTGTCACAATACATAGGAGGAATACAAACCTGGTTCCTGAACCTTATTCTTCCACCAAAATCAAGGTTGAATTTAGGAACATTTCCCACCTTCATTTTTTATCACTACATCTTTCATCTGTGCCTACTAAATCATTACACCTATGTATTATTTAACATTCATTTTAGGAATATTTTATTTATCCCCAAAAAAATTTGAATATCAATCTTATTAAAATCCATATATATTGGATATTTTTTATCCTTGTCATTGATTGGCAGGCATGGTCCTTTTAACTCAAAGCATGTGTCTATTGGTTTTCAATCTATGGGAGGGAATGTATTAAGAAGTCATAATCTTTAATCACTTCCAACCATCTTCTTTGATCATATTCATGCTCTTTTTGTGTAAAAATTAACATTATAATTTAATGATCGGTATAAGTACCAAACCATACACGGTAAAGATGAAGCCTCTATATAATTAACGTAAGAATTACCGCAACCAACTCTAAATCACGAGTCGAGTAATTTTACTCATTGTTTTCAATTATAGTGATGCATAAGTAGTAATCATATCAAATTTCATGAGAACACATTCCAACCCCTTATTAGATGCATCACTTTAGATCAAAAACCATTCTCCACTGCAATATAGTGTGAGGATATGTGCACTGACAAGCCTTATTTTTAGATATTTTAATTTATCTCCACAATCATCCATCCACAAGATCATAACCCATTTTTAGTCAACTTGGTGAGATAATGAGATTATAATGAAAAAACATTCGCAAACATAAATAATATTCAACAATACCATGAATACCTCAGATCTCAATAATGGTTGTTGGTCTGGTCCAACTTTTAATAACTTTTTTCAATCCACAGAAATCCCCTTTCTTGAGATTATCCCCGAAAAATGAAACATTCCGAGGACAAAATTCAAATTAGGTATATTTTTCATAAAGTTACTTCTTTTTTTGTGTCATTAGTACAATTCTCAATTAATCTCCATGTTTTCCCATACTATTTGAATGGAACATAATATAATCTATAAATACCACCACAAAAAATCATGGCATTCTCTATAGAATCTATTATATAAATCCATGAAGACAACAAGGGAATTTTTAAGACCATATAACATCCCTTCAAATTCCTAGTGTCTATTTAATTTTATAGAATGTCATCATTGGTATATCCTCTTTCTTTACCCCTTATTGATGATATCTTGAACGAATATCAATCCTGGAAATGAATTAATCTCCATCTAGTAGTCCTATAAGGCATAAATGGGAGGTAGTGGATATATTTTCTTGAAATTTGTATTACTTAGTTCACAATAATAAATTTATATTCACCTTGATCCCTCTTTACTCTTAATAATTATAATAACTACTCCCCAAGGTGCTGCACTGTGTTGTATTAATCCCTTGTCAATATTCTATTGAATTTTATTCTTTACTTCATGCTGATTTATTTGTTCTATTATATGAGGTTTCATTAAAATATCCATATCACCTGGTATGTTTTTTATTGACAAATAAACCTAACAATACGGTGGACTACCTGGAAATGTTTTCGGGAAGACATCATTAAACATCCTCGTAAATTATGTGTATTCTTAATGGTGAGTTTTCCCCAGTCATTTGACATAGATAACATTATTTAATATGAATAAAGATGCATAATATGCAATAAATATCCACTAAAATTTCATATAATTAATTTCATCTATTGATGGTCACAAATTGATCTATAATATGAAATGTGACTTCCAATCATTGAGAATTAATACACTCTATATATATAGAAAGTCAATCCATTCCAATAATCACATAAAACCACACTATGGGATGTATCACAAAATTTTCAGGAAGAATGCTTCCATAAACATTAATTGTAGAAGAAATATATGATTTTGATGTGACCTTGGTTTCATTAGGAGTTTCCGCAACTAAGTAAAAATACAATTTTCGAGGTAAAACAATGAAACCATTAGAAAATTACGTAGAAAAAAATTGTGGTGGATCCATAATAAAATAAAACATTTTCTACTATAGATTGGATATTAAATGAACTTCTCACTACATAATCATCATACTCATCATCAAAAATAATTATCTCATGTAATATTCCATTGTATATGACCTTTAGAGGTTATTGATATAGATCATCATCAATAAGCCTCATATTTGGGAATTTATTGGAACAATTCCTTGCTTACATTCCCTTGTAGAATTGACATGTAGGATGATCATTCTATATTGCCTTTTCGTTATTAAGATAATTAGATATATTTTTTCCATCACATGAGGAATCATATACCTGTTGACCATCTCTCCCACACATAAAACATGTTAGAGTTTTTTAATATAATTTCCGCCATGTTTCATTAAAAACATTCATAATAATATAATACTCATCAATTTTTAGGGTGGTAATTGTATTTTCCCTTGAATTACATTCTTTTCTTCTTATGAAACCAATAGGACTGATGGGTTAATCCAACCTCATATTTTTTTAGGTTAATTTATATGATTAATCTCTATGAACTCCTCCATATTTTTTTTGAAGAATACAATGAAATTATGTTTTTTAAATATATCTTCATAAATTCATCACATTCCATAGAGTCAATTTCATCAATTTTTATCATATTCATGATAAGATTCTATTATTGATCAGATTCACCTTCATAATAATAGACTGGAAAAATGAATTTATCATATTTTAAACAATTTGGATCTAAAAATATATTTTCAGTTTTACTGATCCATTATTTAGCCACTAATAGATCAGATGGCCCGCTGTGGGAAGGTGGATTCAACCTCCTAATGGACTCTACACAATTTTATTCCCCATGTTTCTCATTTGTATTCCCTAAATTATTCATAGCATGAGAATATTTATTGAGAATAGATATTTTATTTTTATTTCTAACTCTAATAACATTTGGTTTCTTAGGTGTATAATCATTCCATTTCACATTATATTAATCATTAACAAGGATCCTCCACATTCCAGTCATTGACTAAAACCAAGAAGCATAATATGTTGAACCATAATCACAAAGGGAAAACAACATAATCAATATTTGTTTTCAATTTATGAAACTTTTGGTTTTATCCTATTTTATTCTTGATCATTTCTAAAACCCAAGGATTCCTACCAATACTTCAACATTACCTTATGGTTCATACTAATGTTTTCTCTTCATAGATTCAAATGGTTAAATATATATTTGGTATAATACTAAATATAACAGAAAATTCATTAAATAAAAATATCTTTCTTAATAGTTGATTAATATTCATTAAAAATGATGTAAAAACAACTTTTGTATCGAATATGATTAATTCTTTTAGAAATAGGGAAACATAAAAAACAGATTCCTATGACATATAAATTTTTTCCATATTCTTTACTTATAACTAGACCCATTTTTGACATATATTACTTAATACACTTCCTCAAAACATGGGAAATGATACACTAAAAAGGATGAGCTCATTTTCTTTGTAATGGTAAATAAGGGAGATATAAATCATATCCAAATCATAGGACATATTAACATTACATTTAAAATTATGATCCAGTATATAAACGATCATGATATCATGTCATGGGATAAATCATAAATGTTTAATGTAATCCCAAAGTAATAATATTATACATTAAATGTTTTAGCAAAAAAATAATAAAATAAAATCATTTTATATTAGTCAATTCTCATTTTCAAGATGAACACATAAAACCATGTTTATTACTGAATCGTGTTCAATCCTTTTTCCAGCCCTTTATTACTATACCTATATCATTTCACATTACAACCATGGAAATCTCATCAGATATAAATATTTAACCAATGAATTGGAAAATGATATAAGTCCCAACTATATCATAATTAAATCATTCATACATGTTACAAAAATAAAAAAATCATTTATCATATCATAACCCATGTAGTATAATTGTTTTCTCAATAATCAATCCAACATAACATAATCCACGAAATGAAAATTGATTTCATAAATAGAATTCAATCATAAAAATCCAATCCATAGGAATAATACGGATTTTATACTGGAAACATATCCTTATTAAATAATTCCATCGTATATTGAGTTTTCATTTGACATAACTCTTGAAATTAATTTTTAAGGAAATTATCCAATATTCGTTAAAAAAATTCTTTTCACAAAATTCCATGCAATTTTACTAGAAATGAATTTATTTTCAATTAAAAATGTAATAATATAAAGGATGATTAATGAAAATATGGTGTTATGAAAACTTAAAAACCGATTCACGCCATATGTGTAAATATAAAACATTCTTCTTTTGCTTTTGTCAGAAAGTCAAAAAGTACCTCAATCCAAAAACAAAAAAATATTTCTTTTATTCTATTTAATAAAAAATCCTCAATGGGTAAAATGGACTTTAAATAAATTTATAAGGATAGAAATAATATATCTGAATTCATATTTAAAATTCATTTATGGGGATGATAAATAAATGTAAATAAATACTTACATATAACCCATTTAAGAAAATAATCAGAGTACAAAATTATCATTTACCTGAGGGCCAGTTTCCATTTTATATATCTAACCCTCCTATATAAAGAATTAAATAATTTCATGGACTAATTCCAGAATCATAGAAATTTTAATGGTATCATATATGATCATATTATAATTCATTTGTTAGTGACATTTTACTCATCTATCGGGTATTAACATAATTATTTTTAAACACATGTTTTGTCAGATATGTTCTTATTACTCATGTTAGTAGGTAGTTATATAATTTGTAGAATTATATAAGTACAATATATATCATATTTATTTATTCAATTCATTTATATAATAATTTTTTAATGAATATATTGTAAAATTAGTCACATCACATTGTGGAGATGGTAGGCCATATGTATGCAAGAACAACTATATAATTCCCATAATTATTGAATTTTATTTAAGTGGATAGGGTATAATATTTTAAAATCAATATAATATTATAATATTATTATATAGTTAATATTTACATCACTATATCCATCCATGTGAAGTAGTGGTTTAAAAAATATTACACCAAAATTTTGAGATGGTAAGTCATACCTACACACGTGTGGTGATTTCATTTTTCATAGAATGGATAAAGTGTGAATATAGATGTTACATAATAATAACATCTCAATATATTAATGATACTAGAGTTATTACTTTTTAATGTATCAAATCATGTTTAATAAGTAAATAAATAATGAAGGTGGAAAAATTGGTAGAGGATATTTCCACTTATTCGGCATCCACCCTCTAAATATCCTCTTAAAGCACCAGAGATAGCCCTTGATGAATTATATAACCTCTAAAATGAGAAAATGAAAGTTGGAAATGGAAATTTACTTTGTATTTACTAGATTTAAGATTGAATGTGAAGTTATGAATTGAGGTAGATGGTTCCCGTTTCTAATTTATTTGAGATACACATTTGGGATTTGTAACAATATTAATTTTTTTAAAAAATGATGCCCCACCCAAAAACATCAATAATATACCATTTTATAAGATACAATGAGATAGGGTTGTAATCAAATCAAAAAAAAACAAACTTGATGGATTATTTTCTATCAATTTAATGATTATCATTTTCATTACCCCTTTGTTATTCTATTTAAATTTTAACTAGGGTAACAAATATATAAATGTTAAAAGGGTGAAAATATTACTTATTTTATAGAAATTAGACTATAAAATAATACCTTATAACATTATAGACCATAAAAAATTATTATATATATTTAAAAATGTTTTATGATTTTTAAATAATTTCATAAATATTATTTTGATAAACCACCAATATTGTTAATATTGTAAATATTCTATACCTAGATATTTAAATGCATTACGATAAAATGTTAACTTAAAAAAATTTATTTCACTAGAATTATATGGTGTTAGAATAATCTCTAATATTCATTGGATATATTAATTATCCAAAATTATATTTATTTTAATATATTTATTGATTTTTCTTATATCCATTAATAAAATAGTTACAACATTAGTTTTCTTTTAATTATTTAATACACATATTTCTTTAAAGAAAATTAAAATTAAAATACTATGATAAATAATTGTATAATATATTTCGAAATAACAGTGGTTGTTTGATTATATCTTCTTGAAAATCAATCCTAGAAATTGATATCCTTAATAAAACATGAATGTGAAAATATTAACATCTCTTTAAATTAAATATTACAAGTGTCATAATATCTTATATAAGGATACAAATTTTCAGAAAATGATACATGGATGATTATATTTTATATATACATAACCAATACAGTTTGGTAAAGTTTTTGTGTCTTCTAATTATTAGACTAATTTTATAAAAAATTATATGATTTTTTCATCAAATAAATAATTTATGTATCATTAATATATAAACCATTTAGGCAATCATTTATTTCCTAAAAATCATAATTAAATTAAAATGATAAATAAAAATTTATATTTTAGAAATGTATTTATAGTTTAATTTCTCTTCTTTATAACTTTATATAAAAAATGATTTAGTAATTGAAATTTGAGTGAGACATATTTACTTTTTCAGTAAATATAATAAATTAAATATCCAAATATCATCAATGTAGACTCCAAAGTATATCATTTGTACCCAAGGATTATTTACATAGAAACACACTCATTCATTTATATTACTACAACTGTTATCTTACTTCTATAATATTATTCATACCCTTAATTATGTTTTTTTACCATTTTACGAAATTATTAAAAATTATCATAGTTACTTTTAATCGTACCCAAAAAAAATATTTATATAATTTTTCCCTTATTATTAAACATATGGAATCCATTTTTTAAATTTAAATTCTCAAATTCTTTAGTAATTATTATAAAATAAATCTTGTTGTTGGAATGAGAGATCATGTTTTAGATGATAAAACATTGATAAATATTAAAAATTTCATAGATCTGAATTCAATGTAAAATTAATGTCAGTGATATAAAATACATCAACTAATAAAAATAAAGTCTATTTATACATTACAAACCTTTAATTATATAATTTATCCAAATAAATTATTTCTATGAAAATTGATTTCTCAAATAAAATTTACTATATTTTTACGAGTCATCAAAACAAGATTGTTGTCAGAAAAAAATAAATCAAAAGATAATATTTATATCATTCATTCAATGAAAATTTTTATTTCATAATATATAAATTATTAATGTATCAAAATATTAATTTAAAAGTTATTATATATGAAAACGTTTAAAATTACCCTTTTGAAATATATTGGTTTTTAGACACCAAATCTGGTTTATTCATACCCTATGACAAAAATATCTATTTAATGAATATGAAAAATATATTATTGAGTATATGAAAAATATATTTCATTAATTTATATTACTAATACTATTTTATTTAATTTATCAATTAAAAAAATTCAAATATATAATTGATTTAAATTTTTCATAATTAATTGGTAGCCTATTAATTCACCATATATTTTCATAAGTTATTTATATTTATTCCAACTATCCTAATGGCCAGGTTATAATGGACATTTTATAATAAAAGCATCTCACAATTATTTAAACTCACTATTACATGGAATGCATGCTATTGATGAATTAATATTATTTAAAGAAATTATTTAATAAATTCATCATGGTGTTACTTTTTCTATCTATGAATGGGTGATGCATAATGTATTAGTGTTTCTGAAACCTACTTCTTTTTCATGATTTATGTGTTTATTTGATCCATTTTTCTTTCACCGGTTATTGTTTTGATTAAATTTTTATGAAACCTATATCATTTTCCATAGGTTAGGATATGATTACATATTTATGATACCCATTTCATTGCATTGGTTAAGACAATATTGCTTATGATATTATGGAACAAGTATGTAATATGACATTATGAGATGGTTGAGACCTATATATCCATCCAATTAATTGGGGAATAATTTAAATATCATTATATTTACATGTGTGGAGCACAAAATGTACTTGGTTCAGTATTATAGTGCTTGAATGAGAAATGTACTCTGTTTAGTATTACATGGATAAAGAATGAAATGAACTTGGATTAGTTTTATAGGGATAAAACCTAAAATGAACATATTTCAGTAATACATTGATGGAACAGTGTTTGAATACAATTCATTAAAGGCCTTTTACAACTAATATGGTCTCTACATCATTACATTAAATACTATGGAAATAATTATATATGCTTCAGTGTCTTCCACAATTCCATGTCTTATTCTAATGATATGATTTCTTGACTTATTCTCTTAATTTATTAATAATATATGTATTAATAATTTCAATACTAGATTTTGATATCTAATGTGCGTGATATGATATTAAAATTTTATTCTTAAGTTTCATACCCTTTGTTCATGTTATTCTTAGACACTTCTATTATTTACCCGTATTGATCATCTGTGCTAGGCACATTCTTATGATTCCCTTCCCCAAGTCATGAATAATGATTATGGTAAACATCCTAAATGAGGAGGCCATGATGAGATATTTTTATGTTATTTAACTAGGATAAATGAATTTTTTTATATACCCAAAGACACTAAACTATTTTGGTCCATGACAATGTATTTTTGTAATGTACTAAATTTATGGAATAAAATTATTTAATATCCATGTATCTTAATACTTCTTCACAATAAAGAGGATGTGTATACTGATATGTATGAAAAAAAATTAAATGATTAGAGAATAATATTGTATATTACATACATTGTATAATGATCAGGATTGATCGATTCATTGAAATGTTAAAACTATTCCTCTAAAGGGAATTGGTCTCCCCAACAATATCATTATATGAATATATATTATAATGATTTTAAAGGATATAAAAATATTTCTCAAAGTTATACTCATTTAATGGAAAGTTACAAAAGAGGGTGGTAGAAAAAACAATGGATAAAGGGATGAATGAAAAGTGAATTTTCCAATGTGCAATACTAAGGGAGGGAGATATATCAGTTCCTGATTAAAAGTAAAGAGAGTATTATATATGGCTTGTGGTAAAATATGTGACATTAATAATTATATAGAATACAAAAAATATAACATTATTCAGTGAAAAAATTATTTGAATATTTGACACTATGAAAATTATTGTCAAAATCTTCAAGGAAACATGCCTTATAAAAGGTCACAATATGATGGAAAAGAATATCTCATCACACAAACTGAGGTTTATGTTCCTAATGATGAGATAGATGGTACTTTAATCATTATTTTAAATTTTACGTAATAATTATTTGATTCTATATCATCACATTCCTTTACATCTTCCTAGTTTTTTTGGAAAATTATATATTTCCAATTGACCACAATAAGGGAGTTATCATTATAGACTTATATTGTAATCCATATTTAAATAAAATAGTTTCAAGAAATAAAATTTAGGGCACATAAAAATGATTTAAATACTTATTAAATCATCACACATATGGTTGATTTTGGTACATTCCTTAATATGTACTAGATTTTGAAATATAATGAAAACTATTATTATAAAGAGATTAAAATTATGATTTAAGATGAATGTATGAAATTTAACATCTTTAGAGGGAAGAAATAATAAATTGATTCATGTTTGGATCCACCACTTATTGAACATTTAAATTAAATTCTTGTAGATGAAGTGAAAACATAATCTATGGATGAGGAAATAAATATTCAAATTGAAGACATATATATTTTATAGAAATAAATATAGGTATTTCAATATGTTTTACCTGAAAATTCTCTAGATTGGTATATTTAATTTTCAATATATTTAATCCTTAATTCAAGACCAATATAAAATATTCATTGTAGAATTCCCATTGTGATATTAGTGGAGTTGAGGAAAACACTATAGGAGTTATGTAATTATGGATTTATTTGACCATTCGTTTCTCCATGGGGATCCCAGGTTCCCCTTTTCAAGAATAAAGATTGATCCATGGGATGTTCATATAATATATAGATATAAATATAATACAATAAATATTATATATCCTATATCCCACATTGATGATTTATTTTATCAAATTCATGAAACATGATATTTATGAATGACTAACCTATGATATGAATATCATCATTTTATTATGAGGAAGGAATATATTTTTAAGCCATTATTATGAAACATGTATAAACATTATGAGTTTACAATAATTACATTTGGACTGACCAATGCACCCCTTAATTTTATGGATCTAATGAAAATAATGTTCAATGAATATCTTTACAAATTTTTTTGTGGTATTTATTGATTATATCTAGGTATATTCCAAAATCTATGATGACCATGAAAAAACTTTATGGATTATTCTATGGAAAATTAGAAGTATAAAGTTATATAGGATAATAGGAAGTGTAAATTATGGCTTTAAAAAGTTTCTTTTCTTGGACATATTTTCACTAAGGATGCAATCTATATTGATTATGTGATGATAAAGGTAGTTCATGAATGGAATAAACTAACTAACATAATTGAGATATGTATTTTCATTCGTTTAGCATGATACTATTAGAATTTAATTCATAATTTATTCCAATTAGTTAACATGTTAACCAATATTAACTATAATGCTATTCTGATTGTATGTAAAAAATAATGTGAAGATTGTTTTGATAAATTAGAGGGTATATTCGTGAATGATTAGATCGTGACTCAACCACTGTGATATGGTGTACTTGTTATTTTTTTGTGATGAATCAATTAATGGACTTAGTTGTATCATTATTTTGGAGGATAATGTTATTTCATAAGCATCATTTATGTTAAAAACTCAGGAATATAACTATCAAAATCATTATCAGGAATTATCATACATAATATTTTCTGAGAAAATATGGAGACACTATCTCTATGTTGAAATATTCTAGATACATAAAAATAAAAATAGCATTAAATATATATTATCCTAGAAATAACACAACATGAGGAAAATTCTAGGTCTTTAGATACACATAGATTATGATTATTGAATACAGTAACTAATTGGGAAGGTGTATAATGTAGTTGATGCATTGAAAATGATGGATCCTGGAAATCTGAACATAATAATGATTGACATGGATAATATGTTAGTTGATCTAGATAAAATGGATTTGTTAAATATAATGGATTGATAAACATCATTACATTTTCAACTACTTTCAAAACAACTTTATGTAAACAAATTAAATGTTTTTAGTCTAATGATGAAAATTTTCAATGAAAAATTTAACCTAGGAATGATGTGAAGTTAGAAGACTTCATGGATGAGAATGGAATTATGATATTTTGGAATATGATTTTTGTTCTCTCCATACCCAAGATGAAATGAGAGTTATTGTATAATACCCATATCATTAACTTCTCTATAAACTATGTGTGAAAAAATACGTATAGATATTTAATGATAAATTTCTAGTGGGATAATATGATGTGGGAAATTTCCGGCTATGTTTCTTGATGTTAGTTCTACTTACATTTGATGTATAAAAGAAAATATCCAAGAATAATAATTCAAACTCTTACTATTACTATATGAAAATGGTATGATATTACGATGCATCCTTTCCCAATATTTCCAAAAACATCAAGAATGAGTGATAAATTATAGGTAAGTATTGATTGAATTTCCCAATAATCACATTTCATTGTTATAAGAGTTGATTTTTCACTGGATAAAAAAATGAATCTATGTCAATTTTGTTTTAAGACATCATGGGGAACGTCTTCAGTTTTTTCTAAACATGATCCATTCACATCTAAAGTCACAAAAATCCTTCAGAAATAATTGGATACTGAACATTATTTGAGTATTTCTTATCACCATCAAACTAATGGAATGTATGATAGAACTATCCAAACTATAGAGAAGTTGTTGAGATCAAGATTACATGAATTTTAAGGAATGTGGGATTTGTATATACCATTATTAGTATTTTCCTACAACAATATTTTGTATTCATGTTTTCAAAAGGATCTATATGAAGCATTTCATGGAAAGAGATGTCATACAACAACTTTTTGGGATGAAGTAGGTGAAAGTAAGATTAAAGGCCCATTTATTGTAGAGGAATCAATGGTAAAGGTAATGAATGTTAAAAAAATATATCAGATCAACAAACTTTTGGAAAAATAGCTCTACCAATAATTTTGGGAATATTTAGAGTTTCATGTTGGAGATCATGTCTTCGTGAAGGTATCTCCATAGTATGGTGTTGTAATATTTTTAAATACAGTTAAGCTAAGAGACATGTACATTAGTAATTTTGAAATCGTGGATTCAATTAGTTATGTAACTTATCGTTTTTTAAATCCACATATCGTTTCTAAAGCACACAATGTGTTCTGAATCTTCTTGTTAATGAATTTCTAGAAAGACACATTGCTTAGACACACATCTAATGGAATAGATTTTGAACCCTATTTATCATATAATGAAGAGACATTAAATTTTTTTGGATACTAAATAATAGGTTTTGAGGATTATATGACACATCTAGTAATGTTACATAGAACAAAATCATAAAATTGAAGAGGCGGTGTGGGAGATAGAGGAAATTATGATGAAGAACAAACCATATCACTATTTGAGGTGAAAATATGGAAATGTTTAGGACCAATTGGTTTACGAGGGGATAATGTAACACACCGAGAACTAATGGTATGTCTCTTTTAAAATTAATCTTCTTTTATAGTTTATTCTTTATAAAATACAAGGATTAAAACTATAATATTCTATTAAATATTATCATTGGAATAGTAATCTGACCATTAGGAATAGCATCATGAACAACAGAATAGAAATATAACCATTGAATGAATAATTAAATTCTAGGTACCTTATAAATGAAAATAGGGTATATTTATATCATAGAATAAGTAAATATCATAAAAAATAATTGTTTGTATATTTGTGAAACATTAATCTTTTGATACAAATAAAAAAAATTATTATTATTAAAAATAAAATTATTTCTGTAGAGTAGAGTTATAAATTAATTTTATTTTCTTATGACTATAAGATAATTTTTTGAGACCTTAATAAAATTTTCAATGTGTCACACAAATTGTTATAATATTAAAATTATTATTTTTATAGTAAATGACGATTATTTTTAAAAATAAAAAATTCTCAAACATATAATTTTTTTTTCATTAAATGGATTTAATTTTTAAAATCTACACATTTAAAAAATTTTACAGTAATTTTTTTATTTCTATAAAATAGATGAATTTTTTGGTGGATAATTAAATATGGTAATTTACAGTATTTAACAAATACATTAATTAGTGAGTAATAGATTATTCATGGCTGTAATAAGTGCATAAAATCAAACCATACTTAATTATTTTAATATATATTTTTTCTAATTATAAATATATTAAAAATATTGATGAAAAAAATAATCTAATGAATAAAATAACAAGAAAACCCAACTCACCTCTACTCTAAATACCACATATCACTACATTTTATTCTCACACCTATGGAGCCTTAAATATAATCAACTTTATTCCAAATAATAATTAAAATTGTTTTTAACACTTTCTTGAGGTCCTTGTCTTCAGAAATGACCAAAAAAAACTTCCCTAAGGAGGTTCTGAAGGAGAAAAATTCAAGAGTTAAAATCCCCTTTCACAATTACTATTTTTCATTTCACTTTTTTTACTTTTTTATACAATCATAAAAAAATGTTTAAAAACATGAATGATAAAACCATAAATTTTTATATGGATTAGTGTAATTATTTAAATATAAAATTCCCCACCATGTCACTTTTCATCTTAATTTTATTGAAAAAATGAAAACCTCACTAGTGAGGTGTCGATTTCCCACCTCTGTGAATGATATGTTAGCATTTTTCATTTCATGATTCTTTAATGGTATGAAATTATTATATGGTTAAAACAATTTATAATAAATTTATTAAATCTTTTTTTTCATGAACCATTATATATATACTCTAAAAAATAATGAAACAAACCGAGTTCTTGACGATCAAAAACCCGCCAAAAAATCGAAATGGTTGGCACTAACATTTTATATAATGATTCATCATCATACCAAATAAATAGATGACATACATAAACAATTAATATATTTTATATTTATTAATGACATCTAATTAATATTATTCACCACTATTTTTATTTTACTAGAATTTCCACACACTTTTTTAATGTATACCAGTCATGAAAACCATGGAAAAGAATACTCCCGAAGAACAAACATTATCATTTTTAATCATAAAAAAGACCAAAAATAAAAATAATAAAATTATAATAAATCAAAAACATGTTGAAATGGTTGTTAATTAAATAATTCATGATTAAAATTCCAATATACATGATTTTATGTAGATGATCATAAAAAATTCAGATGTATGGGCTTCTTCCCAAACCTCCATTTTCCATTTGGGTTATAATTTTTCTCTTGTTACGCAAAATTAGTTTTTTATAAATTTTATCTACTAATTAAAATTAAATTTATATGTTTATAAATAATATATAATGATAAGTTCATGATTATTTGATGGAGAATTATGGGTTATTCAATGTTCTCTTATCAATTTATCCTAATAAGCATCCCCGATTAAAGGGATCTGTACAATTTATTACTTATTTTCAGGTACACGGAAAAATAAAATTTAATATTTTTTTTATAAAATCATTATATTAATCATAAAAAACGCCTTTATCACAATTTTTGTTTTATATAAATATTTAATCCTTTTTCCACATTAAATAGTCATTAATAATTTTTGTAAACTACATTAAAATGACCAATTTATAATGTTTCTTAAAAACTATTTGTACATGTTTTCAATTCAATTGGAATTCACTTATGCCTTAAAAAAATTAATTGAGATTTTTACCTTGATAAACATGATTAAAATCGTAATTTTTGTACAATAAATATGGGTTTTCCCAAAAAAATCTTCATTTAAAATTAAAAAAATGTGTATTTATCTCAAGAATTAAAAAATAATTTTACTATAGTATTTTAATATACTTATAAAACCTATGTTTAATATAATTCTTAATTGGGATTTATCTTTTATATAATATACCATATAATATTAATTGTTTTATGGTTTTTTTGATAATTTATGTTCTATCGTGATACAATTAACCGTACTACATAGAATGTTCAGTTATTATGTTTATTGATTTGGGAAATATATTTACCTTTCATATGAATATGTTTTTTTATTCAAAATCATTCATATAAATAATTAATTGGAATTATTATGTGATGGGAGGGGCCTGCTGTATTCGCTCTCTGCATCGATAGGTCCCATGAGACCAAAAATTTCAGACCTCGCTAAGGCCTTTCCCATTAATATTCAGATATAGATTTGGCCGAGTCCTTAAACATTTATTTTTATATTCCAAGGATGTGGAATCAATGTTTTGTTTGAGATTTCCATTACAATGAATTCCATAATTATGATATTGTTAATTGACCATTCATTTGATTATTCTTCTAGTAAAATATCAATGGTTATTTTTCTTTCTTATGTAATTAATTAAGGAATTATTTAATATGCATTTATTGATATCCTATTTTTCTCTAGATTATGAATTCAGGGAATATATTTATAGTTATTCATTATGACTTATTATTTCTTCCTATTTTCATCAAATATATTACACCTATAGAGAATCTGAGGAAACCCCATTCCAATATTTTATTATTCCCCTCATTGTGTATATGTGTAATATGAATTAATTGTAGTCATAATCTAGGAGCATTGGGTGTTCTGATTGTATTTTTATATTATTTTACCTTTCAAGTTCTAATTTAAAAAATATTTATATATCTTTTTTTTCAAATATACTAAACTATTCAGTATTTTGATATGAGAATACTTGTTCTTAATATCAATGTAATTACATAAGGAATCACATCCAGGAGAGCAGGTTTCGGGAATTTAAAATCTCAATGATAGTTCTATACGATATCTCTATTTAATAAGATATATTATACTCAATTTCTTCTAATATACAATATTTATCATATACATTTCACTATATAACAACAATATCTTACAATAAAATATATAGGTTTTTGGGTATATATCATGCAATATGACCAATAAATATGTGGGCATTTGATATATAGTCAATGAATATAAACGTATCAAACATGGACATTGATTTCTTAAAAAAATTGCATCCATTTAAAATAAGATAGTAATATATTTAAAACATTATATTTAAAATATAATAAATAGTATCTTACTAAACCAAAAATGTAATTATTAATCAGTGAGAATTTTATATATTATAGAAAAATGTATATTATAATTCATAATTCCATGAAATAAATATTTCAATTTTAAATAATTATTTTATTATAGTTATTAATATATAACAAAATGATTTAACTTCAATATAATTATAAAGAGATAATTTGAACAAATTTATGAAATCATTTAATTTTTAAAATGTTACCTTAATGAAACTTTTCTATTTATATATCTTGCATATATTATTTGAATGATAAATTTTAACACTTTTAGTAATTTTATTTATTTATTATTATTTCAAATTTGGAATCAATATATAGAAATTATGAGAAAATTTCAATGATTTTTTTTAAATAATATTTTATGATAAAAAATTAAGATACAATAGTAAGTAGTAAAATGATGTAATGTGATCAAATAAGGTGTATATTTAGAGAAAAATACATAAAACATGTGATAATTTTTTTATGGGGTCAATCAATAGACATACCCATTTCAAACAATTTTGAGTCACGTTAAATAAAACATTACATAACGTATACATTAATGAATGAGAATTTGAATATATCGCACTTCAAATCACCAATAATATGTCCCCTATTCTACACATTCCAAACTAGATAACTCATTTAGTTTAATCTCCAATAACTATCTAATGTTCCTCCATGAAACGACTCTCTCCCATTTCTATGACCCAAGTCTCTTGAAGTCTCTAAAAATCCTTCTAAATCAAATAATGCTTCCAAAAGAGGACATGTTTCATATGAAAGAATTCATTTATTTATTATTACATTATATTTTCATCGTCATAATAATGTAATATAATTAAAAACTATTAAATAAAAATAGAAATAAAAATAATTATATTATAATGTTATGATAATGATATATGTTCATACTCATCCACTAAATTATATTATGTTCTTTGGGTCCATTTAGCCACATACATAATTGATGTCATAAAATATTGAGCTCAGGTGAGAAGAAGAGAGAAATATTCTTAATATTGGGTTTTGATTGATTATCTATATAGAAGGACACCTAATTTGGTTGTATTCCCTCTGTTTCATCAATAAATAAATGAAATCTGGTTTGAATTAGGAATATTAATTTATTCAACAACATATATGGAGAGAAAACTTTTTTTAGGGGATATTATTTAAATTTAGTTTTTTCAAAAACATTTTGGGCAATAATATATGGAGTTATCATCATGGATCGTTATCTCATGATGGTTTTATATTTAGATATATTTTTCTCATTCAAATTAGTTCCTTTTAGTGGTTTTTGAAATATTAAATATTTCTGAGATGTTAATTTTTTTAAATCAAAGGGAAATCAATAAATATAATGACAAATACTCGAAAATAAAATAATGAAAATTTGGTTTGAAGGATGAATGTGTTTTTGGGTAATACAATTCAAAGTCATCATGAAAAAATCAAGACATATGGGTTTTTAATGAATAATGGTTTATAATATTTCTATTTTTCTCCTAATGAATATAATTTAACTAATTTTTTCTGAAATTACTAATGGAATGTAATTATTATTGTATTTTTTATTAATAATTATGATTATAAATGATTATGAGGTGATGATAATGATCCCAATAAATACTATTAATGGTTTTATCTATAACATAGAGTTACTATTCATACATCCATTGTAAATTATAATGAAGTTCTATTGGTGTATTAGTAGTAAATATTGACATGGTGAATAAATTGATTGAATAAAGAGTTATCCATGAGTTTAATGTAATTATTAATCCTTTAGATCAATGAATAAAGAAATATACATAATCCTAAAGTAATAAATGGTTGAAATTGATTTTATAAGTTTTATGCATGTTACAAATGGTGATATATCTAATAAAAAATTAATTACGAAATATTACAAATTTTTATTTACTATAAAAGTAATATTAATTAGTTAATTTAATGAATAATATTTTAAAAAACAAGAAGAGACATTATATGATGTATATATAGTGAAACTTTTAAAATATATTTGGATAAGTTATTATAAATTTTCCGATGTTATTCGAAATGCATTGATATTGATCTAATGTGGGTGGATTTGTTTAATGATGTTCAAATTAGTGTTTTTTTTTCTAGAAGAACATTGAGTTATAGGTTATCAATGGTATTGAAAATTAATTGGTATTTAATATTGAAAAAATTGTAAAATAAAACAACACTATTAAATATTAGTCATGATTATTTATGAGAGGTTTTTTAGAAGATAATATGATAAATATTTTGGGCATTAATGATATGAAATAGAATGATGTTTTAAAATCATAAACTTTTTTATGTTGGAATATGATTATTGATTCAACAAACCTTTTATATAAATATTACAAAGGATGTTTATAACTATTAGTATGGTGGTTGGATTAAATCTAGAGTGTTTCATTAGGGGGGAGTGGTCCATGATTATGAAAGGTAGGGGTTCATGATATAGTGAATGATGACTATGTCGTTAGTACTATCCATGAATCTAAGAATATATAATGATTGAGGGGATTCATTGTGTCATTTTAATGGGTTGATTATGTTCCTAAAAAACTATTCGGATTTATGGAAATTGTGTAAATCGTGTAGAGAATTTCAGACATGGTTTCACAGTTAATAAATAGTCTACCAAATATTTTGACCCCACCATGTGGGGTATGAGTTAAAATAGAAGTGGGAACTTCATTATTAGTTTATTTTTGGGAAAAACTTGTGGTAAAAATATTTATTCTACCAATATAATTAATATTTATGAAATATAAAAAACTACCCCTGAAAAATTAATGTGTTAGACCCCACTGTTCACATACTAATTGAACTTGGAAAATCCCATATGTGGTCTCCCTTTTTTCCTTTGATCATAGTGTAGGTTTTCCAATAAACCGTAAAAATTATTGGTTTCATTAATTGAGTGATGTAGATGAAGGAGAGTTTAATAGTACGTAAGTGTATATATTCAAAACTTATATGGGCTTTCTTGTATATCCACGAGCATAGTTTTGTATATATCTTTATATTTCACTAGCGAAATAAGAGAAAACATTGCCAATTAAAAGTTATGGTTTTTTAATGTTGGTATTCATTTATGTTGAAAGGAAATTTGGTAAAATATAATTATCACAGGTCCTTTGGGGTAGCTCTCCATAATCATTAGTCTTCCAACTAGCATTGAGGGTCTCATGTGAATCTATTTGAAGACTATAACCTCAATCATAGTGGAGATCAATTTATAAATATCTAAAAATGTAGCAATTTAAATTCATCATACCCAAAATAATAACATACCATCATTGATTAATGAATGTAGAAACAACATAAATATAATGTCATAGACGAATATAGGAAAAATATTCCCCAATAGGAAAAATAAATATTAAAAAAGAAACAATAAATTTATAGGGGGATCTTCATAATACTCCAAGACTCACCCTCCCTGTCTCTAGTCATGTTGCAAGATATCCCACTAGATGATCATTATAAGACTCATCCTAACCTATACTTACAATACGTGGCGGATTCTCAATTACCCAAGCGCCATGAAAAACTAACGAGGGTGTGAGAATAACTCAGTAGGCCACCACTAATACTATTATTACACTACTAGTAAAAGCACTTTAACTGAATGAGATAAGGCGAATAGAATGTAATCAGTAAAAAATAATTATACTGTAATAAAATACAATCTAAAATGAAACAGTATTAAAAACACTTTTTTCTATTTCTCATTCACTTACCACACCCCTCAGACCCCCCATATGTATCTTAAATCAATCCATGATAAAAAACATATGCATAATAGAGCCATGAATTAGGGTTATCCAATAGGTCACCACATATATTCCACAGAAGGGTGAAATATGATTGGTCAAAATATATCTTGGTACAATTAAGGGGATAAGTCAGATCAAACAATAAAGTCATTATATCCCTCCTTTATTACATGAAAGAACAAAAGATTGTTAAACACTTTCAATAGTTAAAGGGTATACATCCAGGCCATCATATATGATCTATTCCATAGGTCATCCCATAAGGTCAACGCACCCCTATGGCGCTGGTATGGGTTAATCCACATAAATTTTATTCCCCAACAATGTTCCATAATACATTTCCATCTTCATCTCAATACTCCTGAAACCCCATATAAGGGATAACCATATTTTTACATTACACTTATGATTGAATATCTGAAGAATACCTCCCAAGGTAATATGACATATCACCCCATAGGGAAGTCCATACAAATATGTAGTGTATAACATTTCATCATAACTGTTTATTTTAAACTTTTAAACACAAGTGATCATCATTAGGAATGGTATACTTAGATACATATAAAAATTCATGGAAGTATGCTTTTATATATGGGTCTCACTGCATATAAACTTACACATGCACAACCACATGTTATAAATATGTCCATAATTATTTCATATGATACACACACAAACATGTTTTCAAGGAATCAAACATGGCCTAAAGGTCTTCTAATATACAATTATGTGATAAACAATACTTCACAGTCTCATAAGAAAACCATGTACACACATGTGATAAAATTTTCAAATATGGTCTAATCAGGTATACAATCCAAAGAAATGACCATATTTTAATGAGGGTATATAAAATAAATGGAACACTTTAGTTATCTATCCTTGACCATCAATGGCTAATAACAAGAAAGTGCTTAAGGGTATGTTGTGGGGCTTGGAACTATATCCAATAAAATTAGTCAATCTTACATTGATTAATTATGTCTAAAGAAGCATTAATAAATTAATAATTATTTCTTATTTATGAAAACTTATATTCTTATGGGGAATTATTCCATGGTGGCGATATTCATAGCATATTTTAATAAACCATGCATAATACATTATGGAACAGTACACATAACCTATTTTATGAAGCTATTTCAACTCCAAACAACTAAAATCCTATTATATTTTTCTATGTCCATCCATGTCTATTCAACCTCTAAATATTTTCATGATGTTTTTGTGTCACCACATAGACAACAACATAATCAACCCCACATGGATGGTCTATAAGACACTTCCAGCATCATTATAGGAAAAATTTCATACCAAATGACTGTTTAATGGCATTCATGCACTAATTGTGATCTCAAAATTTTGTTAATGAAATTATTAACAACTACATGTGTTAATCATAATTAGACATCCTCTATATAGGATAATCCAAATCCCAGCCCTTCTCCAAAAATTGCATCCCAAGTCATTGGAATCGTTACCCGTTACTGAAGAGAAACATCAATAAAATGAAATAATAATGTTCCTCCACATAAATAATAAGGGAAATAAGATCCAAAAGTAATGAAGTACCTCTAAATGATTCTCATACGAATCTAGATCCATTCAAAATCTCGAATTCATGAGATCTTATCTCCCTAGATCCATAAAAACAGTGTGGTTATGATATTCTTTTGGGAATCAATTAAATTATATTTGGTTAAATAATATTAGATAATATAAAGATGAATCAATGATATTAGGGGTTTAATGGATAATTATTGTACTTTTGTATTATTAAAATTAAATTCACATGGGTTGGTCACACATTTTTCCAAACTATACACAAAAAATGCAAGGATACTTCCAATCAAGGAAAATTTAATGTGTTTTTTCACATTGTTTGTCAAACTATGTTCCAAAAATGATATTGAATCTAGGTTTAGTAACATATTTTATTAGGATATGACATATATTTTCCTAAATTTGGTTATTTTTCATTTCACCACACCAAGGTTTACTGACTCAAAGATGCATGGATTCATGGGTAGAACTACATGATTTACCCAACATCTCACTCCAGAAATATACTTACAATATTTTCCAAAACAACGCAAAATTTCCCAAAACATATTCAGAACAAAAAAAGAACAAAATATAATTAAAAATATGAATTTTTCCTAGTAATTTTCATAGTTAATGACTATGGTAATTACAATGTCCCCACTAATGTCAATATCATCCTAGAAAATAAATTAAGACCCATAAATCATGTCTCTTAAATAAACACAATATCAATTTATAATGGGTTCTCATTATTCCATATCATAACATAGAATCCCCACCTGAATAAATCATAGATTTATAAATTCTCATCTTGTTGGTGCAATATATTATTAATCATGATCACTTGAATTTGTACGAAAAATTTGATTTTCAACCAAAAATTACACCATGATCATTGAATATATTGAACTCAAAGCACTAGGGTTTCATAAAAAAACACCGTAGGAAGAATAAATATTCTCCCCACAATATGATTTTCCATGAAGAATAAAATTATTATTATATAATAGTGCACATGGTGTGGTTTAATTCCATCGTTATGTATCCAATTAGATGATTTGGTAATAGTTTATACTCCAACATCATACCTTGATTTGAGGTGACCACAATGTCTCTCCCAAAAAAACACAACCTAAATATTCATACTATTCTAGAATTTCCCTAAATCATTCATAAATACCTAATTCATACCCGTTATGATTAGCTCAATATGGATCCAACTGACCATATACAGTTCCTCTTGGGAAAAAAAGTCGTTACTTATACATCCATCATCCAATAAGGTATTTATCCTTATAAAATAATCCATGAATAAACTAATACTAATGTATTAGTCCAATTTAGAATCATTAAATTGTTTCATTACCTTTATCAAATATAAAACATTCTTTTAATAAATTTCCATGTTGGTTCACTTACCACATTCCCCATACATAAGGCTTCTAATTATGTGTTATTGAACCAACAATCCAACCCAAATAAGTTTTCTCCAATTTTATCATGAGTCAAAAACCCATATCTCATCTTAATGATACACTACATATGAATAAAATAACATTTATTTATCATGTAATGATATAGTTTCTATTTAATTACACATCAGTCTGCAATATTCCCAATTATCGTTCATTCTATAGTATTACATAGAATCAAAAAGTTCCCAAAATAGGTTCATTTATATATGTGTAGATCGATGAAACCCACTATAGTAGAATAATTTTAGTCACCTAAAAGACAGAAATTAGATTTCATAGTGCCTCACTAGTTCATTATCAAATTTAGTAACTAAAAATGATTTTCCATTAACAGATGATTGTCAAGGAAAAAACTATTTATAGTACATACCAAGTAATCATAAAATTTATTACAATCTATTCAAAATTAAAGATTCAAAAAGAATTATTTCCTCTATAATAAATGTGTAGGTTATTATTTACAAAATAAATGGGTCCCATCCCCTCACACATGAGCCTACAGAGAACCACAACAACATTATCGATGAAAATATGATGTTGACTACATAAGGTCAAATTCATTTAATGTTGATTCCATCTTCCACCAAATTTAAATATATATAAATATGCCCCATTGATTACAATAATCAAAATATTTCATTATGATGGATTTTTTTATATTTATAAGGGTGACCATGAACTGAATTTATTATTGACCTATCTCCACCATCTATTTTGGGATCATTGATAGAACCAAAAATATTCTAAATGATCATCTCACCACCCAACACCAATGATTCCAAAAACCCCATGCTTAGACACAAAATTAAAATACAAACATTAAGGATTATCCAATGAGGGATGATAACACCAAATTTAATTCCAAACTTATGATGTACTATGTGTTCAAGACCCCTGCCCTAGATGAAATACTTCTTTTTCAGTTGTCCATGAACTATAAGGTGATAGCTTCACCAAATCTAGGCACCCATAATCATCATCTATAGAAAATTCATCTATTAGTGATCAAGTTTCACCACACACCTCCCATCACTATATAGTTAGTTAGATCCATTCATCTTCAACATACTCTCTAACCATCGTAGGATTCAATACAAATGATATTTACTCATCTTTCAATGAGTTCTTTATTATGAACTAATAGTCCATGAAACCCTTGCTCATTACCTTGATTTTATATGAATTAGTGAACCCTAAGACCCATCATTGTATAATGAGTAATGGAACACAAGGTTATATATACTTCTGATTGGAAGGGAACTTCAATGTTATTTCATGAATCCTTTCTATGGTTACTCACATGTACAAGTAATTTTATCATTTAAAACCACCACTATGTAAATAACCTTTACAATACAACCAAATTTAGTATCCTTAATAATGTTTACATAATCCTAAAAGGGACACCGGGACACTAATAAAAATAATCATTCAACATACTCAATTTCTTACACATAACCCACACAATGGTTTCACTAGGGGTCACGTCATATGATATATTTTATATGTAAAAACCATTGATATTTCATGATGTATTAACTCTTATAATAACAAAAACGATTAGCTGCATTCATCTATTTTGTTTAAATATAATTCTACCGGTTACTATATGGATAACTCCACATAGTCTATAGTTTGAACATTAATTAACAATGCTAATAAATTTGATACTCACATAAGGTTCTTTACTATGAATATTAATGACCGATGAATCTAACAACATATATTACACCATCAATACATAATGGGAATACACAAAAGCCTCCAAAATCATTACATTCATAATTGTGGCATAGGTAACCAACTTCAGAATTGCACATGAACTTATTTCAGATGATGGCATTCATAGAGGATCAATCAAAATAATGAAATCAATAAGTCTTATGTGTATCACCGTAAAATTTGTTGAACCAAGTAGGTGATTCCCATTTCATTATTACAACCAAACACATATATCATTTATGTAATTTTAATCTTATGTTCCAAATATTATGGTTTTGATTCCTATTTCTAATAATAACTATAGTCAAATACCTGTGAAATATCAAACCTAAAAAATACATGTGTGTCACATGAGTTACAATCATCGAAAAATAATATTACCGACCAAAAAATAAATCATAGGAACCTAAAACCTTTACATTCCTCGAGAAGGGGTTTCCTGACATATCTCATAGAATTTCCTCACATGATCTAACATATTCCACTTTAAACAATCTAAAAACTCCCAAAAAAGAATAAACTTCTTCTTTGAAGTCATTTTGTGATTACATGTCCTAAATCACAAGGTATTATTTGGAGTTCCACATTAACTCATTCATTCCTATAGGTATTCTAGATATTGTGGACTAGTTGGAAGGATCTCAAGTAAAATAGTGGTAGAGAATATAAAGATATTTATCATACATAATAATAGTAAATTGGAGAAAAATTTAGTAATAAAAAAATTATATTATGTGAATAAATCATACATCATAAATGAATGAATCAAAAAATTGACCTAAAAAATCATAACTGAAAAAATGACACATATCACCCACTAGGAGGATCAAATATTGATATTTAAATAATAAAATTACAAGATGATAAGAATCTAACTAAAATATAAAACCCCTCCTAGTATCTAATCTCATAATGAGATATCCAACTAGATGATCATCTCAGGACTCATCACAACATGTACATTCATTAACTGAGGCATTCATTGGAACCCAAGTTCTATGGAAACCCTAGAAATGTGTGAGTAAAACTTTGTAGTATACTAATGTTGAATTGGTATATGAAATGTATGCGCATCAGATAACCTCAATAAAAAATAATAAAAAAATACTTAAATATGTTATCATAATGTAATTTGATGCATCCCTATGAGTTGTGAATTTTGGAAGGAATATGAAATTTCCATCTATTGACTGAATCCTTCTAAGAAACATGTGTTGAATGGGCATTGTTATTATTTATATATATATAATATTAGTTTTTTATTGAATTAATATATGCAAAAGATTTATAGATAATGTTTGGAATTGAAGAATATCTTAGTATATGGGGATACTGATATATCCACATGATAGATGGTATCCCCCAATAGCTGGTCAGTGGTTTTTATAGTATCCCAGATTCCCAGCATGATTAACAGACTAGTCGTTGGACACCGACCAGCTAGCCGATGGACCACTGTTCGAAGAACCATAGTAGGTAACTTTGTTTCCATTAAATCCACTATTCCACCTTAGTATTTTTCTACATTTCTCATCATTTTCAGGACTATTTGGATGTAATCCTCTTATATCCTCCATCCAACAATTCTAATTGATCTGGGACAGATCAATGAAATATCCATTAGTGAATCTATTCCATAATATTTCTTTTTTCATTGATTTGGCCTTCTATTTTTTATATGGCAGTGTACTGGTGTTCCATTCATCGTTAATGATTATTTTTTTAAGTCATAAGCATTTTTATCATTTAGAATCTCAATTATATTTAAATCCTTATCTGTATTATTAATCTATTAATTAATTGATATTTGGATTTGTTTGAAATGGGAACATGATGACAATTCCAACAGATCATAGTTTAATTTTCCTAGTTAAATGGGAATTTTGATAGACTAGGTCATAAGATATAAAACTTTTTTGAGAACATTCCATTTTTATATATTTTAATGAAGGTATTTCCCAAGATGGCATATATCATTTATTTTTGTCAAATTGAGTAGAATCATTCATTGGTCCCTGGAATAGATTTTTGTTATTTTCTCATCATATAATTGGGATTGTGCAGTGAGTGGCCAAACTTTATTGGAAAATGATTCAGTTTAGTTTTGTTTCTTGGTTTAATTATTTCCATTGTTTCCATTTAATTATATTATAGTTCATTTTTCTTATTTCCACAATATAGTGGTTTACTTGTAATGAATTTAAGATAATTTTATGAACCATTTACGGATTGATGGCCATGGTTCTAACTAGGGAGTCATATCTGAAAAGGATTTTAAATAATTTTCTTCTAACCTTTGTATGTGAATAAATTTTAATCATTGATTTATATATAATATATTTATAAATAATTATCTTGAAATTCTACATATTTATCTATAACCATATGATAATCCATTATGGTCGAATAGACATGGTTGAATTAGAAAAAGGTCATTGGGATTTTCATTACTTTGAGATGACTATGATTAAGGATGGTTGTTTGGGGTACATGTACCTAAGGTATATACATAGTATAATGGAATTTGAAAAGGGGTTCATCCATCATTGGGCGGTTATCTATGAGTTTCATGTAATTCTTGAAAAACGTATTATAAGAAAAAACAAAAAAAAATTAATGTCATGTCTAGTCAATTAAAATGACATAAATAGTTCTATTCCTAATTATTTAATGAATTACAAATCATAACTAATTAAATGAATATTCATAATGAAGGGATAGTGTAAAGACCCGGAAATTTCATGTAATTTATTTTCATAATTTCATTGAAATTTTTCGAGTCCGCAGTTTCTGACAGCTCCTGATTCCAAGGACCGGTGTGCCCATAATAATTTTCTGATGTTTTATTCAGGTACGTTCATTGAACGAATGAATGGGTTTTTCTGTCTTTTGAAATGGTTCTTTGAATTGAAATCGGAGGGCACCGATGAACTCGTAGTGCCTATATTCGCTTAAGGGGACCGTTACCGTAGTTTTGTTTGCATGGGAGGAGAAGTTAATTTTTGGATATTTGTTTTAAAATAAATAAAATTGTTGATCACAATTTTATTATTTAAAATTTGGTTAATTCTTAAAATGGGGAAATAGAGGTGGGGCCCACACCAACATAACCTCCCATGAGAGAATTTAGTGTGGTGGGGCCCACACGAACCCCCTAACCTTTCATCTTCCCATAACTCTCCTTAAACCCTCTATTAATCATCCGTTCATTTATTATGTGGATCCTCTCCACCTTCCCCCCATTGATTGTGCCACCCCGCCTAATGGATTAATTAATCTATTACTTAATTAATCTATGTGTCAACAATTCATTTTTTAATTGTTTTTAAATTTTTGGAAATTATTTTAAAAAGAGGGGAAATACTATTCACTATTTTGGTTGGAAAAATTGGTGGGAGAGCTCTTGGGAGGTTTCTGAAGGAAGTGTTCTTCTCCAACGAAGAACACCAGCCTTCAATGAAGGAAGACTCCGACGGAGAACGTGAGGAAACTGACAACATGCCTTCTCTTCTTCTTCCTTTGCATCATGTGAGGAGACACCGCCATGGGGAATATTTCCAATGATGAAGGATCTTCCTCCGACGTTGATGGAAGTGACAATGTTCTTCTGCGACGTCGTTCTATCATGACGCCTGCCTCTTTTCACGGCTCGATGATGTGCAACATCATAATCGAGGTAGGGGTTGTTTTTGTATAATTTTATATGTGTGTATTTTTCCTTTGTACATAGGTGTTATTTTATGATGAAATATGGATTGAGCCTCTAATGCAGAGGGCACGGGCTCACGAAAATCTCTGAACCCTCTGCAGGTTGTTTGTCTGTACGCGGATTGACGGGAGGCAATGAAACGGGGCCACAACGGTGATTTGGAGCCTTCGCAGCAATGTTCGGGACCTAAGACGAGCATAGGCGCAGACAGTGAGTGAAATGGACCACCAGAGCATGCTCGATGGTATGAAAAAGGTGGCGGCGATACGCCACGCTGGGGAAGACCACCACGACTGAGCCGCGGTGGCGGGAGGAACCGGAACGGCTCAGCCATTCCGGGTTTTGAGAGGCGCGGCTTGAGGCCGCACCAGCTGGCTGTGCCAACACCCCCCCCCCCCCCCCACCGGGCTGGGTCGGACCTAGACCTGGGTCAGGTCGACCCAGGTCGGGCCGACCCAGGGTGGGTTGTGCCGGATCGGACCGGGCCCAGATCCCCCCTTTTTGGACTATTTTCATTCAAACACTCATAACATGAGCTATGGACATCTGATCGATGCACATTCAGTTGCGTAGGAATCCTTTGATCGAGACAGTCGATTCAGTATATTACACTCTAGGTTTCAACCAATTTTGAGTATGGCCAGTTATGAAGGGCGGCATCGCTTGGCGCAGCCGGTTCGGGCAGCCGGGCCCCCTCTCATGTCGGGCCGCACCCCTTCAAGTCAGGCCGCACATGCCTTCTGTCCAGGATGTGCCTTCCCCCGGTCCGGGTTTCATTTCATTATGCCGAGCTGACACCCCATTCTGGGTCAGACCTGCCAAACCGGATCGGGACTACCCGCCATCCCACTGAGCATAACGGTCCGGGGCCGTACACTTAAATGCGAATAACATCAGGACCGGGCGTCTGATCGACGCCCCATCTATATCACATGGACCCTCGCAATGAGGAGGTTATTTTGAGATATTATATGTGAGTTTTGGATGACTTTGGAAAACAGACGGGTTTTGAACGTACGTAATTCCAACCAGGCCCTCGGAGCGGAAACACATATAACTTAAGGACTAGATGTCCGGTTGACGTGATGTCAACTATGATGAATTTATTTTGATGAGACGGTGCATTTTGAATTATCCACATGAGGTTTGGACGCATTTGGAGTATGACCAGGTTGGATTGTACCCGAAATCCAACCGGGCCCCTAGAACAAAAATGCAAATAACTCACAGAACGGGCGTCTGATTGACGCACCGTCTTTTGCGTTGAGGCCCCAATAATGAGGAGGTCCCATGAGATACTTCTTGATGATAATATGACCCTTGGAAGTATCGAATAGTTTCTCGTGGAGTGGATCCTCCCGGAGACGATTGTACGGAGCATGGTGACCTTGTAGCTGGCGGAGACCTGATGACTGCTTCTCCGATTCATTTCGGAGTGACATGACTAGCTCAGTGGGGAGCACTACTGTGTTGGGGTGGCAGACCCCTGGCGAAGGAGCACTACTGTGTTGGGGCTGCAGCCCCATGATACTCGATAGGAGGAGTACCTATGTAGGATATTAGGGGGTGCACTACTATGATGGGGCGGTACAGCCATGGGAGGGATCACTAATGTGTTGGGGAAACAGACCCTAGATACTCGGTAGGAGAAGTACCTCAGAAGTCTGAGGTTGGTTAGTAACACCTCGGATTCACGACCGCACTACTGTACTCGACTGAGGAGGAGTTCTCTAGTAGCCGTGGTTTCGACATCATGAATGAAAATCCTGGATTGAGTTGAGTCAATGACCTTTGTGTTTTCCTGATGATTGAGATGGGTTACTGGATGAATTTGGTATATGTATGGTCATATACCTTAGTAAAGATTATATGTTGAGATCTTTCTTTTTGGTTTATACTTGTTTGATTTTGTGAGACCTTGAGGGTCTCGGGGTCCCTACTGATTATCATTATACTCACCCCTGCATGGGCTATGCCTGCACCTCATTGTGTAGGATGTAGACGATGGACATCGCTGACTGAGGTAGAGTGTATGAGGATTGGACAGTACACGGAGGTAGACACTCACTGTGACGACACATAGAGTAGACCGATAGAGGCATAGTGCTGAGGAGGACATTTATACCTACCCTTTAGGTAGGAACCCGGAGGACAATCCATGAGATGATTTACCATTAAGTTGTTTCCTTTTCAGTTGTACTTTTCTTTCAGTTGCAGCTGTACCGTTTTGTTGGGACTGTATTTCTGGACCCTTTGTACATTTAACACACTTCTAATACTGCTTTACATAATGTTTGATTCAGCTTGTTCTCTGGTTGTGTGAGTTTACATTTTATAATGGCATTGCCTTCCTAGTTATAGGGATTTATGCCTTTGGTTCTAGTCACCAGCCCCTGGCCTATGGAAGGAGGGATTGGGGTAGTTACGACACGGGCCCTGGGGGATGGATCATGAGAAATTGGTATCATAGGAGTCAGTTCTACCACAGAACATAGAACATTGATATTTTCTTTCTGTGAAGCATTAGTGTTAAGGGTACCGAGTGTGGTTTTAAGTTTACGGAGTCCAGTGTTGGTGCGGCGACTTACGTATCCATACACCAGGACCCTGACTTCTGATTTCTGACTGAGTGCTCGAAAACACTGATTGCGTGTGTTTTTCAAGAGATTCATTATTTTAGGTCAGCCAGGTCAAGTAACCAGGTTTAAATCATTTGACCATTTCACATCTGTTCAAAATTCCACCACGCAGACAGTTAGTTGGAGTTACAGGAGAGTACATGATGATGACCCACCAAGCGAGGAGTCTTTGGTGCATGACCCTCATGCTTTGTTGGAACCTTCGGGTGGTGTTCCAATAGTACCACCACCCATTAGGTATAAGATTCCACAAGTTGTACTAGCAGAAGGTCCACACTGATAGAGCGCGTTGCATGAGTTCCAGCAGCAGAGGTCTCAGAGGTTGTGAGGCGAGACAGATTCCCATGCAGTAGTGGACTGGATGGAGGGGATTTTTATAGTTCAACAACTTTTTTAGAAACTAGTAGAGTAGATGGTTGTATTAGCTACAAGTGTTTCCAAATGAGTGACCATGAGGTTTGTCTGCATAGTGATGAGGCTTCGGTACATGGACTGATACCTAAGATAGTACCTTCGGGTAGTGTGCAAGCTATATCCCTACCCTTTGGTCATCAGTCTCAACTGGAAATACCGATAGATGACACATATAAGCATAGTGCCATACACGTGTTTCAGCATCAGATACCTCTCAGGTTCCGAGGTGAGCCCGACTCGCAGGCAGCTGAGGACTAGCTTTAGGAAGTGGTTGAGAGTTTTCTAGAGCCCATACAGCTTCGACAAGATGACATGTCGATAGACGATTATTCATCGAGGCATACCTATCTTTCCTGCTACTCGATGAATATGATACGATCGGTGCTTTAGAGCTCAGACCTTTGAGCGAGGTGTGTTTAAGGATATCTAAACCAGCAATTTTTCCTCCATTCATTCCTACATATGGTAGAGTTTTAGAGAGAACCATTGTGGTTGAATGTTCATTGGATGAATGGATACAGCTAGAGAATGATAGCAGTGGGACATCATGAACTGGAACTAGTCATAGAGACTTGGGCATGTAAAATGATTCAAGAAGATGAAGTGTTATGGGAAGATGAATCTGCAGAGCAGCAGACATGGACGCAGAGCTAGGAGGACAGCATGTGGTGATGTACATTTCGACATGTTACAACCACCCGCCTCTGTAGACCCCGCCAGGCTCAGAAAGAAGGAGGTCAGGTGAAGAGAGTAGCTTCATGCGGTCAAGGAGTATGAGCCACTGGCTTTAGGAATGATTCAAGGTACGGTCTGTGTCCAATAAAAGCTACTGTAACAATATACATTGATATGAAACATTTCTTCCTTCCAAAAATCTTGTTCTAGACCTAGAGTTTCCGGTTAAGCCGTTGACTTGACCATCACTCCTGGAGATTCCTTTGGGAGGAGACTCGATAATCCCACTTACACCGATGGTGTGATCTTACCCATGAGGTGAGAGATTTGGTTGGAACCTATTGGTGGTAGCATCGAGGCATTATGACGTTATTTTCGGAATGGACTACGCAAGCACAATCAACACACAAATTTACATTATTTGGAAAAAAGGGTTGTGGTTTACCTATAATGTTGGGATGGGTTTTCCTTGGTTAGTGAAAAGGAAACCCTAGGTAGCACATGATGGAATCATGCATAAGTGGGTGCAGTCGATCACTCAGGATTTGTCCAGACTTAGATTTGAGCTAGACATCTCCAGAGTTGTTTCACCACTTTTAGCATTGAGGAAGAAGGGGAAAACCCTTCGTGTGGTCTGAGACATGCCAACAGAGCTTTTCATGAGCTAAGACAGAGGTTGACCAATACGCTCATCTTGAGGCTACTAGAGAAGGTGTAGATCATCCAAGAGTGGATGAAGACTGCACTGAGCAGAAATTAGTCATATTCCGATAGGATATAAAGACCATTGGAGTTTGAGGATGGTGACCACATATTCTTATGGGTCTCACCTTGATAAGGTCTACAGATTTTTGGCCGATGTGGCAAGTTATCTCCGCATTTCATCAGACCTTTTTAGGTCATCAGTAATGTAACATCCCAAGTGAGTAATGAATAATATAATTTCTTATATATTTCTATTTTTGAATTAGATAAATTTCTAAGAGGTTTAAAATGAGAATAAATCCAATCTTAAGCATGGAATACTCTAATATTTTTTAATGAGTGTTTTTCCGCCTTTTAAAGGAAAACAATTATTAAATCTTTCTTTTGACAATTTTTTAAGATATATTGGTCAAAATAAACTTTTTCGTTAGTATTGGGATATTGAAATTTACTTTGGATAAATTTTTGGTGTTTTTCTGACAATTTCCATTTTTTAATGAATAGTGAAAATAGTGCATTTTACATCAAAACAACTTTTTCATCAAATTTAATTATATGGATATATTTTTCTTTTAATTGGTTTTAATTTTTAATTAGGATATATTTTAACCATTTAATCCAAATTTTTCCATTATAATTAATTTCACTATGAAATTGGACATAAACAATTGTCATGCTTTTGATAGATACTGTTTCTAAAAACCCGCTATTTGTTTTGACAACATGAATTATTTTTAAATTATTTAAAAAAAAATTTGTGTTTGGAATTTGGTAAAATGTATTCCATATTTTGAATCATACGGTCCAAAAATGTAATTAAGACACTATTGTATTTGGACATTATGAATAGTAATGGCGGTAATTATCTTTAATTAGCGTGATTAATTAGTAGTGGGGTAGTTAAGGGTAACAAAATAATATCATAATAATAACGAATGACCCCAAAATGTGTCCTAATTACACTAGTTGTTTCATGTCTGACCATGGGATTCCTTGTGCCAAACATAGGGACCCCATGGAATCACATTTGGGTAATAGTGACACGTTATCTTTTTATTCTTAAAGAAATGAGAATATCACAAAGTATGTAACACCCAAGTAAAACAAATCTAGTTTTGTCTGTGTAAATGATCTATTATAATATAATTATTCATTGGAATTATAGAAATATTTATTACATCATAGTGTTTTGTTTATAGTTTTTAGACATTATATAAATTAAATTTTTTATGACACCATGATGATTCAGTGATTACCCCATTAATGAATTATTTAAATAAAATTTAAAGATAATGTAAAATCTAAGACATACACATGTAAAAAACCTATTAGGTGAGTATATTTAGAACCTTTATCATCTTACCCCCTAAATATGTCAATGTGGGACTTTTAAAATCCGAAATTCATTTTAATATAACGCAACATTTCTTGACGTTCCAAGAGTGCCCCTCATCCCTCTTATAAAAGGCCCCCACCTATACCACCTTACCCACATAGCTCAAGCCATTGGCTCGGCCAAGATCTAATCATTTTATATCTCCATATCCCTCTCTTCATCATATAATCCTTACCTTAGGCATAAATCTCATCAAGAAAACCTTTTGGTTCAATCCAAGAGGAGTTACCTGATTTGAATGTAATGTCTTCACTTGTATTCTTTGGTTTTATTTTTCTTCTACAACCCCATAAACTCTTTTTATTCATTTATTTTGTAACAAAACCAGTATCTTAAATATAATAGGATGTTTTTATGTGAATTATTCTATCTACACTTACACACACCTTCATCTAATGGTTAAAGAACATACTGTTTCTGTGGATGGTGAATTTCTGCCTCACGAAATGATGATTGTTCAATATTATTATAACACCTTTCATGGAAGCCATTAATATGTCACTCTATTTATATATGATATCTATTATGTTTATGTTTTCCTTATGCTTCTGTATTTTTCATTTATGGCACACCTTTAGGGTTTCCATTATGGGTAAACATGATATCTTCATTTTATGAAGTGCAAACTACCACCCCCTCAAAGTGATTTGATTCGTTAATTCCATATGAGGGACGTATAAAGGTTGGATTTAATGATATTATATATGATATTATACTGGAATTATAATATACCTTTATATCATTATGACTTCATTCCATTAATTATAAAATATAAATGAAAGTAGCGTTCATTCGTACGTACGGCTTACCGTCTCCGTGAACGATGCATTTCATTTCTTACCTCTAAATGTTATGTAATATTATAAATTCATGTATATACTAGATATATATGATATATATGATATATAAGTCATGAATATAATTCTTGGATATAATGCATATTTTACCACAACACAAATTGTAATTATAAGGAGTTTATTTGGACTCAAGTACCAATGATCGACAAAACAACCGTTATTAACTTAAATAATTACATTGAGTTAATAACATGGTAATAAGTGATATTAAAGGAATAATGAACTTTAAAAAGGTTCTTAAGCAAATAGAAATTAATTCAAGTTTATTATTCAGGAGATTAAAGAACGATTGATTCAAGTCAGACACGAGGTGAGGGACTGCATCTCAATCTACATTCATTGACGCATATTTTTGTTTTATACACAACTAGCTTTTATACGGTTTATAAATCCCTTTGACTTTTAATTTTATTCTAAATGAATATTTTTATAAGAAGTGTTTTACTAAATGACAAAAGGGAATGTTTTTATTGCCGGAATGTGGCGACAACGACTTCTCTGCCGCCGTGACCATTATTTGAGTTTTGGCTACCTCTACTAGCCATACCTATTTTTAAATTAAAAACAAATACCATGTTTTACTTTTATTTTAGTATGGTATTGAAAATGTTTTTGATGATATGTTTATTATATCAATGTGTTGTATTGAAATCTTGTGATTGAAATGTGGAAATGTTATGTTTCCATTATGCATGTTTTGTGTGATATGATTCTGTTATGGTTCATAGGCTTTGTTTACGAAGACGGGTAGTTCTGTGATAAACTAAGGGCGGGTATGCCTGATATATCTCTCCAATTCATTGGGTTACGTGATGGGGTTGAAAGCTAAGGTTTCTCCGAAGAGATTTTTGGATTATACTGTGATTGGTATTCCAAACGTAACCACGAGGGTTACTCCCTACGTCGGAATGTTATGAATGCCTCAAGTTACCTTTAGGTATTATGATTTCTATGAGTTATTCATGAATCTTATGATTTCATTAGGTATGTTAATGTTCTTATGTTTTATGAGTATTGTATGATTTCATTAATTCTTATGTATACATGGACTAATGTTTTCATTTTGTACTTTTATATCCCTTACTGGACTTTTTATGCTCATCCCAAGTTTTTGAAATGTTTTTCAGAGGTCAAGGTAAATGTACATGATGTGATGATAGTGTCGAGAATGTGTCAAGAAAGAATCCATGTTTTATTTTAAATATGTTAACATTAATGGGAAAAATGAATACATTCTTTTATGTAGCCACCTTGTTTAAATGTGGAATGTAATGCATGATTTATGATCTAATTATATAAAAAACTAAACCTGAAAAGATCATTAATGTGTTATCTTTTAATAACTCAAGATTAAGTAATGTTTAAGGCTGGGGCCTTATAGTTGGTATCAAAGGTCGGTTTAGATAACTTTAGGAGTTAGAATTATATTAAATGATTATATAAAAATATTTTTTTAGGGTCAAATTGAAATGATATAGAATTTGAAGATTTCCATGTTTCTACATCTAAGACAAGTTTTTTCAGAATGGTTTTCCACCAAGGAACCAGGAAAGTAGTGCTAGGAAGGCATACAGAAGGAAATGACCCTCCGAATCAGCATCCTGAGATGGTTAGAATTGGAACTGAATAGTTTTTTGTAGTAATGGCACAGTTGACTCAAGTGATAAATGGTGGTGGTATCCATGAATGAGATCAACTAGATCAACCGCAGAGGAACATGTCGGTGGTGTAACATTTCATGAGGCAACATCCCCCAACATTCAGAGGATCATCTAACGCTGTGCTAGCTGAAGGGTAGATTAAGGCACTGGAAATGATTTTTGATGTCATGGGGTATTCAGAAAATCAAAATTTTAGTCTTTTTGTTTACCGTTTGGAGGGTGAAGCAGATCAGTGGTGGTTGATGGTTAAAAATATCATGGATGCTAATGAGATTGATGCTCTTGACTGGGATGACTTCAAAGGTATGTTTCCTGAGAAATATTTTCCTATGGTTTTTTGACATAGGATGTAAAAGATTCTTGGAATTGATGCAAGGGGATGACTCAGTGGCTGCTTATGAAGAAAGTTTCACTCGATTGGAATGGTATGCTCCAAAATTTATCCGAGACTTTGAGAGTAAAATCAAAAGTTTTTTACTCAGTATTAAAGCCTAAATATCAAAGGGATTTAGATTCTCGCGAGTTCAAGAGTTATGAAATGTTTGTTCAATATGCTGAGAAAGTTGAAATGTAGTTTTCCGATCTTCAAGTGTTCTATTACAACCAACAGAAGAAGAGACCGAGGTGGCAGGAGAAATGAAATAATTTTTCAAAAAGGTCTTATGGTAAGAAAACTAGTTTCCAATTTTTGATAAATGTGGTAAAAGTAATGCTGGGGAATGACTTATGAATTTTGGAATGTGATACCAATGTGGAAAGATGGGACATAAGGCTTGTGATTTCATTGAAAAAGATCATGGTTATTGTAAGAAAAAATTTAATTTATAGTTAGTGAAATGTTTCAAGTGAAATGGGTTGGGTCATTATGGAAACGAGTGTCCGATAAAGAGCTCGAGTGATGGGAAGCAGTCATACTACAAGAATAAAGTAGTGGTGAAATCTATTGTAACTACTTCAGAAGATGTTGGGCCATCGAATGAAGTAGTATCAGGTACGGTGTTTGTTTTCTCATATTATGTTAATGTGTTGTTTGATTCGGGGTCTACACGTTATTTCATCTTTGAAAAATTTTCAAGTAAATCGGGAATTCCAACTCAATATATGACTCTTGAACATGTGTTAAAAACACCTGGGGGAAGTGTTGAGGAAAAAGGAATTTATAAGAATATTGATATCCTTATCCGTGGAATGAACCTACTTGAAAACCTTATTGTTTTACCTCTATTAGAGTTTGATGTTATCTTGGGTATGGATTGGCTCTCAATTTACCATGATAAGATTGATTATAGAGATAAAGAAGTTTATTTTCAAAAAGGATTTCATTTTATGTACAAGAATGAACACTTACTGTTGATAACATATCAAGAGTCTGAGAAACTTGTAAAGAGGGAAATGAATGTTACCTTGAAAATATTGTTGAAAACCAATGTACCATTCAGATTAATGATGTGTCAGTAGTAAATGAGTATCCTGATGTTTCTCCTAATGATTTTCCTATAATAATACTAGATCAAGAAGTTGAATTTACTATTGACATAGTTCCTGATACTAATCCAATTTTAAAACCCCCTTATCGAATTGCTCAAATTGAACATTTAGAGTTGATGTAGAAATTGCAAGATTTATGAGAGAAAGGTTTCATTCGATGTAGAATATCACCATGGGGTCATCCTGTCTTATTTCTTAAAAAGATAGATGGTTCTATGAGACTTTGAATTGATTATAGATCCTTTAATAACATCCGTGTTAAGAACAAATATCCTTTGCCTCATATCGATGATTTGTTTAATCAGATCCAGGGAGCTTAGTATTTCTCAAATATTGCTTTGAGATCAGGGTACCATCAGTTAAAGGTAAAGGAAGCAGATGTTCCAAAAAACGCGTTTCGTACAAGATTTGGCCATTATGAATTTGTAGTGATGCCTTTTGGGTTGACCAATGCACCTGTTGTATTCATGGACCTTATGAATAGAATTTTCCATGAGTTCGTGGATAAGATTGTGTTTATTTTCATTGATTATGTTTTCGTATTTTCTAAATGTAAAGAGGAGCATGAAAGTAAGTTAAGTGTTATTTTTCAATCCTTAAAATAAAATAAATTGTATGGGAAATTCTGAAAATGTGAGTTTTGGTTACAACAAATTACTTTATTTGGACACATTGTTTCTAAAGATGGAATAACTGTTGATCCTACAAAAACAAATGTTGTTGATGAATGGCCAAGACCCAAAAATGTAATTGAGATTCGTAGTTTTCTTGGTTTGTCAGTTTATAACTGAAGGTTTGTTAGAAATTTTTCCCAGTTATCTAGTCCAATGACTAAGCTAACTCAGAAGGGTGTTAATTTTATCTGAACAAAATAATGTGATGATTGTTTTCAATAATTGAATAGATGATTGGTGAATGATCCAGTTTGGAACTATCTTCTAGGAATGGTGAGTTTTTTATCTACAATTATTCTTCTTTGAATGGACTTGGTTGCGGCCTAATATAGAATGATAAGGTAATTAATTATGCTCATGTCAGTTAAAAACTCATGAGTTAAATTACCCTACACATGATTTGGAATTAGCTGCTGTTGTTTTCACTTTAAAAATTTGGAGGAATCATTTGTATGGTGTAAAGTGTGAAATATATACTGATCACAAATGTTTAAAGTATATATTCATTCAGAAATAATTGAATATGTTACAGTGGAGATGGCTAGAATTAATCAAGGATTATGATTGTTCAATTCCATACCATCCGGGAAAAAAAATAAAGTGGATGATGCTTTGATTCAAAAATGTAATGCTTCATTAAAAAGGTTTCATTTGAAATGTGATCCTTTGGTTAAGGATTTGATGAAAATTGGATTAGAAGTAGTTGGTATAACATGTTCTTCTATTTTTTTCAAGTATCAGGGAAATCTTCTCTATCAGAAAGAATTATGCAAGCACATAAGTAAGATAGTGAGTTGCAGAAAAAGGTAGAGCTAGTTCAGAAGTGTAAGTTTCCTAAATTCGACATTGATAATGATTGTTTTCTGAAGTTTGGGAAGAGACTGTGTGTTCCGTGTGATTCATAGTTGAAGATATATTTGTTAATTGATGCTCATAGTTCTCCGTTTTCAGTTCATACAGGAATTACTAAGATATATATAGATCTATAGGAGTATTATTGGTGGGATATAATGAAAAGAGATATTGCTAATTTTAATGTGAATTGTTTGACATGTGGACAAGTTAATGAAGAGTGGAAGTTACCGAAAGGGATGCTTCTGCATTTACCACTACCAAAGTGGAAATGGGAGAATATATCAATGGACATCATTGTGGGATTTCCGAAAACACCTCAAGGTAATAATGCAATCTAGGATATTGTTGATCGCTTGACTAAATCTACTCATTTTCTTACTATACGAGATACTTTTTCTCTAGATCAACATTATCGTTTGTATCTCAAATAGATAGTCAGGTTAAATGGAGTTCCCTTCTCTATTGTATCTGATCATGATCCCAGGATTACTTCTAACTTTTGGAAAGGCCTTCCGAAGTCATTGGGTACTGAATTAAATTTTAGTACAACTTTTCATCCTCAATCAAATGGGCAGACATAACGAACAATTCAGACATTGGAGGATATTCTACGTTCTTCTTCGATGGATTACTAGGGAATATGTGAACAACATCTTTATTTTGTTGAGTTTTCATATAATAATAGTTTTCATTCCAGTATACAGATGGAACCATTTGAGGTATTACAAGGGAAGTGGTGTCGAATTCCATATTTTCGAGAGGAAGTGGGTGAAAGAAAGTTGATGGGACCAGAATTGGTATAAGAGTTGGCAGAAAATGTTTAGCCGATATAGAAACACATGAGATAAGCTTAGAGCAGGCAGAAAAGTTATGTATACAATAGGAGGAAGGATCTCTCTTTTGAGGTAGGTTATCATGTCTTCCTCAAAGTTTCACCATGGAAAAGTGTGATTCTATATTTTAAGAAAGGAAAGATGAGTCCAAGGTTCATTAGGACATTTGAAAAAATGGAGAGAGTTGGATCAGTTGCATACCGAGTGGCATTACCTTGGAGTTTATCTCAGTTACACAATGTTTTTCATGTTTCCATGTTAAGGAAGTACATGTCAGATCCATCTCATGTTTTGAGTCCAGAGTTAGTTCAGTTGGAAAAGAACTTATCATATGAGGATCAACCTATCCAGATTCTTGACCGCAAGGAGAAAGTGTTACAGAATAATGTGATTCATTATGTAATGGTTTTGTTTATAAACCACATGATTGAAGAGGCAACATGGGAATCTGAAAATGCAATAAGGGATAAATACACCCACTTATTCGATAAGTAATTAATTTGTGGGGATATAATTTTATAATGGGGGAAGGATGTGACATCCTATGTAAGTAATGAAAAATATATTTTCTTATCTATGTCTATTTATGAATTAGATATTGTTTTATGATTTTTAAAATTAGAATAAATCCAATCTTGCATGGAATACGCTAAATTGTTTTTAAAGATTGTTTTTCCGTCTTTTGAGAGAAAACAATTTTTTAATCGATCTTTTGAAAATTTTATATGATCTATTTTTCAAAATATACTTATTCTTTATTATTTGGACATTGAAATTTAATTTGGATAAATGTTTGGTATTTTTCTAACAATGTTCATTTTTTTAATGAATTGTGAAAAATACTGTATTTTCCTTCAAAACTGCTTTTTCATCTAATTTAATTATATGCATAGAATGACCTTTTAATTGGTTTTAAAGTTTAATTAGAATATATTTTTACCATTTAATCCAATGGTGGTAATTAGAATTATTTTCACTTTTAAATTGGACATAAAAAATTGTCAAACTTTTGATAGATATTGTTTCTAAAAAACCGGTGTTTGTTTTGACAACGAGAATTATTTTTAAATTAATTACTATAATTTTTGAGTTTTGAATATGGTAAAATGGATTCCATATTTGGAATAATAAGGTACAAATTATGTAATTAAGACACTTTTGTTTTTGGTCATTATGAATTGTAATGAGGGTAATTTTCTTTAATTATCGTGATTAATTAGTAATCGGGTAGTTAATGGTAATAAAATAATATCATAATAATAACAAAAGACCCGAAAATGTGTCCTAATTCTAATGTTTGTGTCATGGACGACCATGGGAAGCCTTTTTCCAAACTTAGGGACCCCATGGAATCACTTTTGGGTGATAGTGACTAGTTATCAATTTATTTTTAAATAAAGGAGAATATCACAAAGTATATAACACCTTAGTAAAAAAAATTAATTTTGTCTATGTAAATTATCTATTATACTATAAATATTAACTCTAAAGAAAAGATGATTTCCTAAATCATATTATTTTGTAAATAATTTTTAGACATTAGATAAATTAATTTTTTTCTGACACCATGATGATGCAGCGATTACCTCATTAATGAACGATTTAAATAAAATGAAAATATAATGTAAAATCTATGAAATACACTTGTCAAAAACCTATTCAGTGAGCATATTTTGAACCCTTATCACCTTATCCACTGAATATATCAATGTGGGACCTTTAAATTCTGAAACTCATTTTAATATAAAGTAACATTTCTTGATTTTCCAAGAGTTCCCCTCCTCCCTCTTATAAAAGGCCCCCACCTCTACCACCTTACCCACACCTCTCAATCCATTGGATCGGCCATGATCTATAAATTTTATCTCTTAAAATTCCTCTATTCATCCTAGAATCCTTACCTTAGGCAAAAAGGTCTTCAAGAAACCCTTTTGGTTCAAACCAAGAGGAGTTACCTGATTTAAAGGTAATGTCTTCACTTGTGTTCTTTTGATTTATTTTTCTTCTATAACCCCCTAAATATTTTTATTCATTTATTTTGTAACAGAACCAGTATCTTAAATATACTAGAATGTTTTTAGGTGAATGATTCTAGCTACACTTACACACAACTTTATCTAATGGTTAAAGAACATACTGTTTCTGTGGATGGCGAATTTCTGCCTCATGAAACGATGATTGTTGAATCTTATTTTAACACCTTTCATGGTAGACATTAAGATGTCACTCTATTTATATATGATATTTATTATGTTTAGGTTTTCCTTATGCTTCTGTATATTTCATTTGTGGCACACCTTTAGGGTTTCCATTATGGGTAAACACGATATCATCATTTTAGGAAGTGCAGAATACCACCCCCTCAAAGTGATTTGATTCGTTAATGACATATGTGGGATGTATAAAGGTTGGAGTTAATGATATTATATATGATATTATACTAGAATTATAATATACCTTTATATCATTAGGATTTCATTCTATTAAATATGAAATAGAAATGAAAGTAGCGTTCATGCGTACGTACGGCTTACCGTCTCCATGAACGGTTCATTTCATTTCTTACCTCTAAATGTTATATAATATTATAAATGCATGTATATACTTGAAATATATTATATATATGATATATAAATCATTAATATATTTCTGGATATAATGGATATTTTTCCACATGAACAACTTGTAATTATAATGAATTTATTTTTGACTCAACTACCAATGATCTACAAAACGACCGTTATTAACTTAAATAGTTACATTGTGTTCATAACATGGTAATAAGTGATATTAAAGAAATAATTAACTTTAAAAAGGTTCTTAAGAAAGTAGAAATTAATTCAAGTTTATTATTCAGGAGATTAAAGAACGATCAAGTCAAGTCGGACACGAGGTAAGGGACTTCATCTCAATCTCCTTTCATTGACGCATATTTTTGTTTTCTACACAACTTTCTTTTATACAGTGTATAAAACCCTTTGACTTTGACTTTTATTCAAAAGTAATCTTTTTATATGAAGCGTTTTACTAAACGAAAAAAGGGAATGTTTTTGTCGTACGTATATGGTGACAACGACTTCTCCGCCGCTGTGACCATTATTTGAGTTTCGGCTTCCTCTCCAAGCCATAACTATTTTTAAATGAAAAATAAATACCATGTATTACTTTTCATTTATTTTGGTATTTAAAATGTTTTTTATAATATTTTTATTTTATCATTGTGTTTTATTGATATCTTGTGATTTAAATGTGGAAATGTTATGTTTCCTTTATGCATGTTTTGGGTGGTACAATTATGTTAGGGTTCATGCGAATTTTTTTATGAATATGGGTGATTCCATGATAAAATAACGGCGGGTGAGCTCGATATAGCTCTACAATGCATTGGGTAATGTGAAAGGGTTAAATGCTAAGGTGTCTCCTAAGAGATTTAGGGAATATATTGTGATGGTTATTCCAAACGTAACCCCGAGGGTTACTCCGTACGTAAGAATGTTATGAATGCCTCAATTAATTTTTATGTCTTATGATTTCTATGATTTAGTCATTAATCTTATGATTTCATTAGGTAGGTTAAAGTGCTTATGATTTATGAGTAATGTATGATTTCCTTGATTCTTATGTATACATTGTCTAATTTTTTCATTTTGAACTTTTATATCCCTTACTGAGCTTTTTATGCTCATCCCATGTTTTTGAAATGTTTTTCACAGGTCAAAGGAAATGTAAATGATGTGATGATAGTGTTGAGGAAGTGTCATGAAAAAATCCATGTTTTATTTTAAATATGTTTCCTTTGATTGGAAAAATTAATACTGTCTTTTATGTAACCACCTTGTTTAAATGTGGAATGTAATTCATGATTTATGATCTTATTCTCTAAAACTGTAAACCTGAAAAGATCCTCAATGTGTAATCTTGTAATAACTCATGATTAAGTAATGTTTGAGGTTGGGGCCTTATAAGGAGAGTAGGCAAGGTGGCTTACCGCCTGGCCCTTCCACCTCAGTTGCATCAGGTGAATGGCGTCTTCCATGTATCTCAGCTGAGGAGATACATGCAAGACCCGTCCCACATCATCGACCACAGGGAGCTGGACATTGATGATGGGGAAACCTTCATGGAGGTTCTAGTAGAGATTCAGGATCGACTGGAGTGGGTCCTACGTGGATGGTTGATTCCTCTGGTGCGCATTCTCTAGCAGCACAGGAACCTCCAGAGAATCACATGGGAGCAAGAGGCTCAGATGCGTGCTCAGTACCCCATTAGTTTCTCTAGTGTGTGGTATAGGTTTATGGGGATGTAAACCCCTGAGGTGGGATTATTTTAAATACCCAGAAATTTCAAGGAAATTTTTTTTAGTTTATTTGGAATTCTATGAGTCCGCAGTTTCTGACAGCGCCTGATTCTGATGCCCAGTGTGCGCGGAATAATTTTTTGAAATTTTTTTCAGGTATGTTCAGTGAATAAATGAGCAGGTTTTTCTTTCTTTTGAACCAGTGCTCAGAATTGAAATCTGAGGGCACCGATAAACATGGAACGTCTGTATTCGCTTAAGGGGACCTTTACCACAGTTGCGTTTTCTCGAGAGGAGAAGTTAATTTTTGGGGATTTTTATTAAAATAAATAAAATTGTTGTAAACAATTTTATTATTTAAATGTTGTTTAATTCATTCAATGGGGAGTTAGAGGTGGGGCCCACACCCACATAACCTCCCATGAGAGAATTTAGTGTGGTGGGGCCCACATGAACCCCCTTTCCATTCATCTTCCATTAACTCCCCTTAAACCCCCCATTAATCATCCCTTCATTTATTATGTTTAAACTCTCCACATTCCCCTCATTGATTGTGCCACCCCACGTAATGGATTAATTTCTCAATTAATTAATTAATCAATATGTCATAAATTCATTTTTGAATTGTTTTGAACTTGTTGGGAATTCTTTGAAAAAGGGGCAAAGCCTTTTCATTATTTTGGTTGGGAAAATTGGGGGGATAGCTCTTGGAAAGATTTAGAAGTAAGTGTTCTTCTCTGACGAATAACACCAACCTTCTACGAAGGATGACTCCAACGGATAACGTGAAGTCACCGACGATGTGCCTTCTCTTCTTCTTCCACCACGTCAAGTGAGGAGACACCACCGCGTGGAATGTTGCCAACGACGACGGCTCTTCCTCTGATGTTGAAGAAATCGACATCATTCTTCCATGATGCCATTCTATCATGACGCTTGCCTCTTTCCGCGACTCGACGAAGCGCAACGTCATAATCGAGGTAGCGGATTGTTTTTGTATAATTTGAAATATGTGAATTGTACCTTCGTTCTTGGTTATTCTTTTATGATGAAATATGGTTTGAGCCTCTAATGTTGAGGGCACGGGCTCACAAACAAATCCAGACCCTCCACAGGTTGTTCGTTTGTGCGTCGATTGATGGGCGACGATGAAACAGGGCTACAACGGCAATTTGAAGCCTTCGTAGTAATTTCCGGGACCCGAGATGAGCGTAGGCACGCACGGTGAGTGAAACAGGCCATTGGATCGCGTCAGGTGGTCTGCAGAAGGTGGTGGTGGCATGCCTCACCGGAGCAGACCGCCGCGGCACAGCCGCGGTGGCTGGAGAAACCGGAACGGCTTAGTCGTTCCATGTTTGGAGAAGTGTGGCTTAACGCCGCGCCAGCTGGCCGAGTCAGTGCCCCCTCAGCTGGGCCGGGGCGGGTCATGTGGGCCGGGCCGGGTCACCTGGTCCAGGTCGGCCGAGCCGGGCCGTGCCCAACTGGGCCGGACCCTGACCCGGGTCAGGTCGCCCAGGTTCATGCCGACCCATGGTGGGTTGGACAGGGTCGGACTGGGCCCATACCCCCTTTTTTGGACTGTTTTTCTCAAACACCCATAACATGAGTTGCGGACCTCCAATCAATCCCTCGTTAGTTGAGTAGGAATCCTTGGATTGAGGTGGTCAATTCGGTATACTACACTCAAGGTGTCGGCGAAGTTAGGGTACAGACGATTAGGATGAGCGGCGCCACAATGTGCTGCAGGTTCGGGCAGCCAGGGGTCACGCCCCCCCCCCCCCCCCCCTCCATCGAACGCTAATCCAGCTGGCCGATCCATGCCGGGGTGCACCCTCTTGGGTCAGATCACGTTTCGTTAGGCCGGGTGGACACCCCATGCCGGGTCAGTCCCACCGAACCGGATCGGGCCGACCTGCCAGCCCACTGGGCCCAACGGGCCTGACTCGTACGCTTAAATGCGAATAAATTCTCGATCGTGCGTCTGATCGATGCAGTGTCTGTGGAACTGGGACCCTCGCAACAAGGTGGTCCCTATGCGATACTCTAATTGAATTTTGGATGATTTTGGAAAATGGATGGGTTGGGAACGAATGTAATTCCAACTGGGCCCTCGGAGCGGAAATGCTTATAACTGTAGGATCAAACATCCGATTTAGGTGTCGTAGACTATGTTGATTTTTTTTTGATGAGATGGTTCTTTTGGAATAATCCACTTGAGATTTGGACACAGTTGGAGTATGGATGGTTTGGAGTGTACCCGAAATCCAACCGGGCCCCTGGAAACAGAAATTCTAACACAGAACGGGTGTCCGATTGACGCGCTGTCTGTTGTGTTGAAGCCCTTATCACGAGGCAGTCCCATGAGATACTTCCATGTGAGATTACATGACACATGGAAGTATCGACCAGTAGCTCGTGGAGTGGATGCTCCCAGAGATGAGTTTACAGAGTACAGAGACCATGTAGCAGGATGAGACCTAATGACTGCTTTCCGAATCGTTTCGGAGTGACTTGACTAGCCCAGTGGGGAGCACTACTGTGTTGGGGTGGAAGACCCATGGCGGAGGAGGGATACTATGTTGGGGTGACAGACCCACGGTACTCGATATGAGGAGTACCTCTATTGGCTATTAGGGGGTGCGCTACTGTGTTTGGGAAGCACACCCATGGTGGTGATTGCTATTGTGTTGGGGCGATAGACCCACAGTACTCGACAGGAGGAGTACCTCAGCAGTCTAAGGTTTGAGAGTAACACCACAGAGTAATGAAAGGACTACTGTATTTCACAGAGGATGAGTTCTCCAGTATCAGTGTTTTCAACATCGTGAATGAAAATCCTGGTTTGAGTTTAGTCAATGGCCTTTGTGTTTTCGTCATGATTGAGATGGGTTACTGGATGACTTAGGTATATGTATGGGCATATACCTATGTAATGTTTATCTGTTTAGATTTTTATTTGTGGTTTATCCTTGTTGGATTTTGTGATACCTTGAGGGTCTCGGGGTCCCTACTAAGTATCATTAAACTCACCCCTATCCAGGTTATGCCCGAACCGTGTTGTGTAGGATGCAGATGATGAAAAACGCTGACCGAGGTAGAGTGTACAAGGACTGGACGGTACCCGGAGGTGGACACTTGGTGTGACGGCACACAGAGCAGACTGATAGATGCAAAGTGTTGTGGAGGACATCTGTACCTACCCTTGTTACAAGAACCTGGAGGACGATACAGGAGCTACTTTACCATTCAGCTATTGTCTTTTCAGTTGTAATTTTCTTTGAGTTGTAGCTGTACCTTTTCCTAGGCATGTATTTCCGGACCCTTTGTACTTTCAGCACACTTGTTATACTGCTTTACTTAGTGTTTTCTTCCACTTGATCTCTGGTTGTGTGATTTTATTTTTTATAATGGCAATGACTTCCTAGTTATATGGATTTATGCCTTTGGTGCTAGTCGCCCGCCCCTGGCCTATGGAAGGAGGGATTGGGTAGTTACGACACGGGCCTCGGGGGATGGGTCGTGACAGATAGGGCTCTATAGTCTATGTTAGACCTTCTATTTTATTTTTTTCTATGCACTGATTAGAAAATATAGATCTCTTGATCCACATATGTAGCATGTGTATGAAATATAAGATTTTTGATCACACGGTGTTCATGTGTGACATGTGAGACCCGTGTTTGAAGTTTGATCAGATGGTTTGAAGTGTGACTCATTAAATATATGATTGACGTTTTATCTCATGACTCATATGTATACCTCATGATTCCCATGTCTTATATAAGATAACATGGTGTGTGTGTGTGTGTGTGTGTCCCTATAATACTTATATTTGATTTCTTACAATGTGGTGAAATTGATTTTCCTTTTGCGAACTATGTGTTATATTGGTTGAAATGGATGTATTTGGTACAAACTATTGTTTTAAAAGTGTTGAATTTGTTGTTTTTCATTTCAATTAGATATTAATATTGATATTATCTGCAAGTGCCATCACATGAATCTTGTTTGGTGCATAGGTTTCCCATGATATATATATATATATATATATAGATTTTGCGTAAATCTAATAATAATGGAAATCTCAAGTAATTTGTTTTCAACAAAAAGTGTTTTTCTAATTTAATTATTTCTTGACAAAATACTCGTTGATAAACCAATATAAATATTTTATTATAGTATAAGGTCATGCAGGATTACGATTCGGGGCACCTACATGATGAATAAAACATTTATGGTGATGGTGTTGATGATGTGGAACCTCTACAATTGGGTAGTATAGTACAACATCATTAGATCATTGTTAGGCATTTATTTTCATTATAATTAATCTTTTTTGAGTAACCAATGTATAATTCTCATGAATTATGATTACAACTATAGTCAAGGGGAAGTGATTCATCTATTTCGTGATGTATTTATACTAACTAAAATAGAATCTATGGACCATCATCATGGTTATATAAAGAATGAATCTATCATGTAATGTCTTTGATGATGTGGTAAGATGAAATTATTTGAAAAGTTACCCATTGTGAATACTCATGGGGTTTTTTGTTAGACTATATAGATGTAAAAATGTGACACTTGTTGCCAAATATTTGGTGCCATAAGATATGTGAGGGTATCCCATGTATCTTTATTACATATGGAGGGATAATAATGGTTAATTATATAGTTGTTTTTTTCAACAATGAAACATCCATGTTCATTAAGGTAACCCTTATAAGCCTATGTGGATGTTATGTAATTTTCCTTATAACCTTGGACAATTGAGAACCTATATTTCTCTAACATATGATAAAAAGAATGTTGAGTAATTTTTTCAAGCTTATGGAATCGAGTCGAGGACTAGGGATTACATGACTCGTAATTTTGGAAAGAAACTATTATTGGATGTTAGGTGAATATCCTTGTTGGTATAACCTAGGTGGGATGAGTGTGGCTTATTTTTATTGTCCTGAATATATTTCTATTTTATCTGCGGGGTGTAGTAATCCGCATAATCTAGATAAATCCTATTATAAGGAATAATGATGTGGTTTCATAGTTTGGTGGAGTTAAATGATGTTTTGTGGATAAAAGGTAAAGGACATCTTTTCATGGGCCTAGAGGTCCATGAATCATGAAAACCCCACTATACATTGGTTGAGTGTGGGGTTTTCCAGCTTCTCTAGGAATTAATTATTTATTGAGAATTCATGTAGTGGTTATGTCTAGTTAGATTAATCAGTAGTGTGGGAGGTGGGATGAACATTGAGAATTTTATGGTTCTATAGATGAATCAAAAGGATTTAGGGATAGTAGGCCACTTGCAAATTTATTTTTGGGTCACCGTTAATGATAAACTAGTATGATTTCTATACATATCATAGTGTGAGGAAATCCAAAGGTTTTTACGAGTGGTAATGTATCTGTTGAATAAGATGAAATTTTTAATGGATCTTCGTACCACTATGAAGTAAAATCATGTTTTTCATATATTAGAGGTCATGTGGTTTAATGTAATATCTTATGTGATTGGATGAAACCAGTATGGGTGTAAATTAATAATGAAATCCTATGATACTATAATATATCATGGAAAATAATAACAATTCATTGAATTCATTGGACAATGTTATGAGAAATCTAGGTATACATAATGAATGGTGGTTATTTGAACATCAGGTATGATTAGAATATCCCTTTAAGACACTCTATTTAGTGATAAACTATTTCTAGACAATGTAGACCAATTTGTTCATAACATGTGATAATAATGATACTTCAATAGTTTCAATTCGGATTTTGGCCATGGATGTATGAGTCATTCAAGGGATTGGTCCTGGAAATGTATTAGAATGACGGATAAATTATTACAAAAACTCTAGAAGATAGGCATGTAATAGAATTGAGAGTATCTAGTTCCATAAAGAATACATGATTGTTGATTCAGATATGTCCATTGACGGAGGCTATATGTGTCCATTGGACTTATAAAAACATTTCTGAACTATGAGGGATTGTGATCATTATAGCATTGGTGCATGTTTTAGAGAATTGAGGTTGGTGAATACGGTTAGTGAACCAATTGAGAAAACTCATTTACATTCATTTCACAGCTCAGTTTGGTTGTTGAACTAGTTTATTGATTCTTTTAAGCCGTTATCAACAACTATTAGTGGCTTCATGGAGTAGTTGTTTGTCTGGTTGGTTACCTATATAGGAAGATAACTAGAAATGGTGAAATATGTGTTTCCATGAGAAACTGAATGTGGTGGATCTGGATCTCAGAGAGATCATCATATCTATCACTAATCTGGTTTTAATGAATCCTTTATGTCATTTCATTAAGGTTGAAATTTCCAGGACTCATTACATGAGAATATAGGATGGTTCAGTTTTATAACAATGGATGTGGTTTGGTATCAACTATTAATCCATTTCATCTATTGAATTTTTGAGGAATGAATTGAAACCTAGAGAGTGTATCATTGGAATAAAAAAATATTTCCATGTATACACATTATTATTCTGTGGATAACAATGATGGTCAAGTTTAAATTGTATTAGTTGTATATGTTGTCTAATGTTCAATAAATATAGTGATTAAAGTCTCTATGTTTCAATTGTAGTAATATTTTCTCCAACACTCTGTTTTTTGGCTAGATTCCAACAAAAATCGCCTTATGGGTGCTAAAATATTATCTATTACATGATATAGTGAGTTGTGATATAATAATTGAATATAGAGAAACCCTATTGAATAAGGAACACAGAGGATCAAGTGACTTATTTTTCATGCAACAATAAATTCTTAAGGATGACAGAGATATAGTTGGGTAATTTAAACGGCTATCATCATTACGAGATTTTAACTTTATAGGGAATTTCATGTTTACATCTATTGGATGTCTCATTTTAGTAAATAATTACTGACAATTCATTATTCTTTATTTGATTTTATTAATAAAAGTTTTATGGAATGAAAAAATTCATATTAGGTAACCAAGAGAAGAGGTTTATAGTAGTGGAATCCAGAAGTATCCATGGAGACATCTGTATCCACCGGATAGCCTGTGGGATGGGATGTAGGCACTTTACCAATCAAGTCCCATAGACTGGCTACTGGACCCCAACTAACTAACAAGAGGGTGTGTTGTGTAGTTCATTTTTGGGGTTCCTTTTAATAATTTTTTATACTGAGCCCCATCAGTATTTATCCCACCATCATAAAATTTTGGGGGATATGTATAAATACAAATATCATATCCTCCCACAATTATATCACCATAATTTTGTTTACATATGAAAAGACTAATTGAATATCATCTGATAGAATCATTTGTTCTTCATCAAAATTTTCATCGTTCTTTCTCATGTCGTAGAGTATCGATGTTCCATTCAGCCTGGATGATTCACATGGTATATAATAAAAATTTATACACTTTTTCTTCTAAATTATAATTTATTTTATTTTATTTGGATACCCTAACAATTAATTGAACATAGACAAGCTTTTCAAAAGATGACAGGATGATAATTTCAATCGTTCTTTGTGATGTTTATTTGGGATAGATATATAATTTTATATATATATGGGTAGAGGATTTCTTGGGATTATGAATGGTTCACCATGATAGATGTTTTGATAATGATATGTCCCTTTATGAAATAATCCATGGTTTTTGGTTAATTTTAGTTGAGTTCACCATTATACATTAGAATTGATTTGGGGAAATTTATCTCCTAAAAATTGAGTGTTTTGATGAGTAGATGAACTTTTTAGAAGACTTTGCAACTAAGGTATGTTTCTTGGTTAAATTCTCTAAAAGGATCCAATTTAATTTTTTTTAATTATAACTTTTCACAAATCAACAGGATATTAATTTTTTATGAAATTAAATTAGAATCATGTTACATATCTTCCTTGCTGGGATGGTGGGGGGGTACCTGAGTGGTATGGCTGATATTTTTGAGGGAATTCCAAGTAGTGTTTTAGAATACATGGATGAGGGTGTGAGAAGAACCCCAGATGTGGATGAAGTGCAGGAGGCCTGTTGGACTTTGAATCCAGACAACACACCAGGGCTTGATGAATTTCTTGGATCCGTTTACCGGCAGAATTGGGACATTGTTAAAGGGGATCTGGTGCATGCAATTCATGATTTCATTCAAGGTGGATATATTCCGCACATCGCATGTGATTAGAAGATGGTTCATTTACCCAAGGTGTGAAATCCTTAGTCCATCAATTAGTATCGTCCCACCAGTATGTGTAACATACCGTATATGATTCTGGCCAGTATACTCAACAAAAGGATAGCTATTCACCTTGATGCATGGCTGAATATGGAACAACATAGTTTTATTAATTTGAGGTTAATGTAGGGTGCGATAGGAATGGTTCATGAAATGGTATGTGGCATTAAAAATAAGTCCTTTGGAGGCAATTTTGTGGATAAATTAGATATGTGAAAGGATTACGACAGGTAGGAATGGGGATTTGTTCTCCAAGCCTTGGCTTGTATGGGGTTCTCCAATTGAGATAGAGATCTTCTTTTCCATTGCTTTAGCTTGGCGTGGATTATAACTATGTTTATGGGTAAGCAGTTTGGGATCTTCAAGGCCTGTCGAGGTCTTAGGCAAGGGTATCCTTTGTCCCCCACTCTTTTAATTATCTGCCAAAACGCTCTCAGCTGCTATATTAATCAGGGTCTCAACACTAGGAAAATTAGACCTTATCATTACAAGAGATGATCATGGAGTACTGCTCACATGATGTTTGTGGATGAAATAATTATATTTATCAATGGAAGTAGAATGTCAATGCATGGGCTGAATGAGATTCTAAAAGAATACTGCAAGGGGAGTGGGCAAGTGGTGAACAGTGATAAAAGTATTTTCTTCACATCTAGGAGGATCTCTATGATGAGGGAGAGGTAATTGGGTGACAAATTGGGCATGAGAAGAGGGTCCTTTCCCATGGAGTACCTCGGGGCCCCGGTTAGTCCTTTCTCCCTATGGGTGCATCAATTTGACAAGCTCATAAATAGAATTATGGGGTGCATCTATAACTGGAAAACCAAATTTCAGTCTTTTGGAGGTTGAGTAAATCTTGTTAACAGTGTCTTAGTTTCCATTACCATGCACATTCATTCCACCCTGAAGGTCTCGAAGAGTGTGATTACTAACCAAGAGATGATTATGGTGTCCTTTATGTGGGTTGGGCAGATGTAAGGAAAACATCATTGGGCATTGGGGAAACAGCTGGCAAGACCATTATCCTAAATGGGGAATTAATTTGAGGAGTGTGTTTAAAACCATGAAAGGGATTCATGCTAAGCTAGTGTGGGAGGAATTAGAATGTTGATCTCTTTGGGGAAGAACAATGCAGGATAATTATTGAACGAATATGAATAATCAGAGAATTAATTCTACAAGGATATGGAAACTGATTTCTCCATACCTGGAGACCTTGTATCATCACTCTTGTTGCCTTGTGGGAAGAGGGAATATTATCTTCTGGTAGTACGATTAGGGGTGCAAAAACTATCGTTCCTTGGATTTCCCACTCCAGATTTTTCCTATATTGAGGCAAGCTCCCATCCGAGGTTTTTACATGCTGTTCTTGATGAGAGTTACCTGGGAATTTTCAGCAACATAGTCATGAGTGAGGATCATGATAGACTTATATTCACTGCCTCGAAGTATTGTTTTTCCTCCACCATGGAATTTAATCGTGAAATGAGGGACATGTCGAATTAAGATCTTTGGGGGGAGACTCTATGGTACATGGAGGTTCCCTCCAAATAAAAGTTTCTACTGTGGCGTGTGAGGAATAAATCCCTACCTACGGATGGTAATCTGCAACATATGGGAGTAAAGAAGGCTTCCAGTTGTTGGTGATGTAAGTCTTCCAAATATGAATCAGTGGGACACCTCTTTTATGATAGTGAATGGGCAAGAGGGGAGTGGCAGGAGTTTGGAACCTTCTTTTTTTGGACTGGGTATGATGGGGGGCATTATTACTTCCTAGTTTCATGGTTTAGGGATGCTGGTATATAGGGGGCTGAGAGGAAAGAAACTGAGATCATTCCTATGGTGTGGTGATGGATAATATGGAAAGCCATGAATGAGTATCGCGACCAAAACATTGTAGGATCTCAGGTGAGTATGATCTTCAAAAGTAAAAAATACTCTTCTGTATTTGATTAGGCTAAGCCTGGAGTGCCAATCTGCTCCATATGTGAGCGCTGTTATGTTGAACCGGGGCTGCGACAACCAGACTAGGAGCTTGGGATCAGGTTGATGGCTTCGCTGGTGATCTCCCTGCCAAGGGCTAATGCATAATGCAGATGGTTCATAGCCTGATGGGGAGATGTATGGGGGTGACGTTATCAAAGATCAGGAGGGGTCGGTTCTTGTAGCTTTCACGACATCTTATGGTTGAGGAGATGTACTACAGGCAAAGGATTTGGCCTTGTTTATAGGAATGGAGGTATGCAAACAAAGGCAGATTATTCTGAAGATATTGGAGATAGACTCTATGATCATGTACAAAGCATTGCTTGGTCAATGTAGTTTTCCTTGGAATACTCTTTATATTTTCAGGATGTGCATAATGTAAATGGGGAACTAGATGGAGATCTCTCATACGTGGTGGGAAGGGAATAAGGTGGATGATTTTCTACCGTCGATGGCACCCACGAATCGATGTATGGTTTATTTCTTTAACATGGGATATTTTCCTAACGAGGGGATGATATTTGTTACTAATGATGTTATGGGTCTGCATTACTTTAGACCACCATTAGAAATGTAGTTGGGGATTGATACAAATCAATAAAAAGTTTATTTTCAGTCAGTCCTCGGATGTTTGGTCATGGTTCTATGTTGGTGGTGATATTTTTTATGTCATTTGAATGGTACTCCTTTCTCATTGATCCTTATAGTGATCTATAGAGGCTCTTATAAATGGATGTCTTGGATAATGAAATTGGGATTTCCATAGATTGGGTTTGACAACATTTAAGGATGTTCCTTCTAGGTTCATTATCATATGGATTAATCATAGTTTATTAGTACATGGAATGAGATCTAACCACTCTTGGGTGGCTTAACTGGAGATTCATTTAATACATGGAGAACTAAAAGGAAGACAATTTATTAAGTATTAATTGATAAATAAAATAAATTAAAATCAGATTCATGGTTCAATGAATAAATAATTATGTAATAATCTATTGTAAGTAATTAAATTATCTGTCCAAATTAATTGAATAGTATAAAAGGTCTATGTTGGGCCCTGTGTGTGAGATTTTTTGGTCATTGATGTATGAGGTATAATCTATTGGTTTTAGTGTGTAGATCATGACATCTATGTTTGATTTTTAATTCCATGGTGTGTTTATTTTCCTCATGAGACATATGATTGATAGTTTATGACATTATGTCAATGTGTAACCCGTGAGATGAATAGTTAATGATTAGTCTTTTTGTGTGTGTGGGTAGACCTATAAAATATATGAATGATTTATATCATATGGTGTGAATTTGTAACCATATAAGTCCTATTTTTTAAACATTATATTATTTTACATGATTTATAACTAAATTATTGTATCATACTATGTTACTTTTATATTTATCTATCTCTATAATTTATTTTGTATATAGATCCTTCAGATTGGACTGATGTAGTCTAGACATCCTGAATAGTAGGTTTTGTTATCATTATCGAGTAATGTGGATACCAAGTAGAAGATCTGTAGTAATTGATCATTGAGATTAGATCGACGTCAAACAATGAACCTTAAAGGAAGACATTATTGTCCTTGTAGTGGGATGTGCATTCATAACTTTTTTCTAGATCTTTTGGTGACATCAGTTTTTCCACAAAATTGAGGATGGTATGATGATGTTACATCCATAAATGTGGATGTGGATATTAATATATAGTTATGTTTGAAAAATACTTGTTAGACATGATCGACTTCCAATGCATGAAATTACATCAATTATAGAGAAGTATCAAATATATTTGGTGTTTTAAACCTTGTATATGTGTACACTTATACGTTATTTTATTAACTTATTATTATTTGATGTGCAGTTCTTATTGTTAATTTAATATTTATGATTTTTATCACATTTATAGACACTATTTATCTTTGTTATGTATAGAACCATATAGACTGTTTCCAACAATGTTGTACTCAAGACATTCTCGAGAAACCCTGTAAAATTTGAATCCAATAATCCTTCACTTATTGTAGGTACATGTTAGGCTCTAGCCCAGGTTTGGTCATAAAAAAGTATTTATTCCAATGAGTATAAAAACCTGGATGACATGTGGATGGTATTTTCAAAGCATCTTATACTATTTTTCTTTTCTACATTGTTATTTTTATTTTATAGGTGCCTGATCTGTGTACAACATTCATTTAAGACTATTGAGTTTTATGTTACAAAATTTAGTCATTAAGGATGATATGTTTATTGGTAAAAATATTATCTTAGTGTTTATAATTAAATGTTTTGTTATTTATCTATTATCATGCAGTTAGATGTAGCGTATAATCTCTCTATGAGTTCATTTAGGCCCTTATTTCTATTTGGAAACATACTACATTCATGATGGTGAAATTGCGATCATGTGGCATTCAGATCAGACATGGTGATTTGGAATGGGTTTTTTCAAAGAACATATAATCAAAAATGGATTAATAATAAATAAAAACATATATTTTGTGTGTTTGTTCAATTACGAGGACACTATAAACCCTCTTATGTACCTAATTATGCTAAATAATGGAAACATTTTCACGAAAGAGTCATAAAGTAGATTTTATCACCATGACACCAAATATATTCTACTAAATCTTTTCACAAGGATTATGAAAATATCTTCTAGTATTCTTAAGGCATAATGTCAGATCATGCTATAAATCCATAACATATATCCTCCATTAGGAGTCATTCCTCAAGACCATAAAACCCCATCACTTATAAAATTTTAGTCCTCAAGTTTGGAATGTCCTATTAATGCCTTACATATTACTATATGGATGGTGTACCGTGATTGTCTCCACCACAGGTCTGGTATCAGGGACTTTATTCCCCAATATTGTGCTCTATTATGTCATCGTTATAACTAGTAATTGTGTTAACTCCCCTCTATGGGATAAAAAAATAATGTAAATTAACATATTAAAGAATTCAATAACCATAAATATAATGAAAATATGATATATCATATAGTAAGACATATCATTCATATAATAAGTGAAAAACATATCATCCTGAGTATTTAGAACAAAATAAATACTAATGTGGTGATCATTAAACATGGAAAAACTTACTACATAAGCACCCTACTAAAAACAAGCTCTATATATGGGTCTCACATGTTACACACACAGAAACATGTGATCAATACATAAAACATAGTCTCTTTGGCCGCAATACCACACATCTGATCAAGGCATCAGATATGGACTCCATAGTTACTCATCCAGGAACATGTGATCCATGAATCAAATATATTATCTTGAGACACACACACACACATGTGATCAAATAAATAATCATGGTCTCTCAAGATACACATAAAAACCATTTAGTCTAATATTAAACAAGTTTCATGGATCCTGATCCATATATTAGTGATTAATTCTTGATGATTACTATATGACATAAACCTCATGCACAGGATTCCATCACGGCCATTTTATGTTTGTAAAATTAAATTTGGCATGGTTCCATGAATTAATTAAGCTTTAATGATCATTAATTATTTTATCAATTATTAGTATTCAAAAACCAATATGAAATTAAGGGTTTTCCACAAATAAATTTTATCATCATAATATATGATAATAATACATTAATAATACCATTGGGTAGATTCAATAGACACACCTACCTCAAAAAGGGTACCCTTCAATCCACGAAAATCCAAACTAATTTTTATAAGTCAATCCAATTAAATTTATCATCCATTAGTTATTATGAGGTTTTGGTGTCACCGAATAGTTAAAAATGTAAACAAACCACCCATGTATGGTTCGTAGTACACAATTGAAGAAAATTTTAAAATAAATGGATTACCAAAAAAATCATCCAATAGATGTCATCAAATCACTTTAACCTCCATATTCTATAATAAAATACCCATAAATGGGACTTATTCATCATTATATGGAATCCTCTCCCCATCACGATTTAAACCCCATCATTCTCAAACAGTTCCATCAAGATGTAATGAAATTATCAGTTAATTTTGAATAGGATCATCCATTATGAATGGAATAACGATCCAGCGACACATCGGATATAAGTGAAACAATATTGATGACGAATAAATGATATCACCTAATTTTATTTTGAAATATTTATTTGTTAAGCTAATTTGGAATTTCTGAGATCCAATCTCTTTAAATATGTAAAGACACAATAAAAAGGTGGAAGTATTACCTAAATAAAAATTTATAGACCATATTATTGATATTATAAGAGAATAAATTAATGAAAAAAATTGAAATCACATTTTTAATGGAAAATTATTGGATCATCAGATCCATAAATTCACGCACAGATGCATAAGACCCAAAACTCCTCAAACAGTGTGCCAGCCATGATATTAAATTTGATGGGTGTCAAAGGGGTAGTTATGTGAGGTAAAACCATTTTTTAATCCATTAATTACCATAAATTATTTAACACAATCTGTTAGTGAGGTTGTATTGTTGGATAAACCATGCACTAGTCACGCACCTCTACCTCAATGGAACCTAGTTTCCCAAGAAGAACTTTATGATTTCCCCATATCACTTTGCGTCAATGATCTATTTAAAAAACATATGCAATAATAAAAACACCATTTTAATTAAACATTAACATATTAGAATAACCATGTATCCATAAAAAAATATCAAATTTCCTCAGGTATTTCCATAGGAAATAGAATGAGTAATTACAATTCCACTCAATTCATCAATTTTATTGAAATCTAATAAGGTTATAATTAGTTAAGGGTGATGAATTTTCATATCCCATATATTTGTTTTTGAATATGATTCTGACATTATGACTTTTTTATGATTTTATTCATTACTAATTCTTATATTATATTTATATTTTTTATGAATAAATTTTCTAGAAACATCCTTGACAATCCATTATGGTGTGTATTACTGAAATTATGTTGTATTCAAAAACTAACTAGGGATATAAGTATCTTCAATGGTTTGTATTATTATCATTTCGGAAAGATTATCTTTTTTTATATTCATTAAATAAGAGTTCTTAATAAAATAACTAGCCTTACTAGGACATATTTTTTCCTATTATTGAATCTCTATCGATCTGGTTATGCTAATGGAATTATAAGTGTGTCCTTATCCTATAATATTGATTAAAATTAGTAGTTTCATTGTACTTAGTTGATAATATAAAATGTTCTAAAATATATCATTTCCCTTAAATCCATAATCCATTTAAATTGGAATGGTGTTAATTTCATCTCGGTAATGGAGTGTGAATAAATTTTAAATAAATATAAGAAGAGGTTTTTCCAATCAATGAATGGTAACATTACTCATTTATTGTGAATTATTTCTCATTTATAGTGATGAATCCCTTAAATTGAAAAGAATTTTACTCATTCTAGATGAAAGATGACTAAAAATTCATCCCAACATTTGAATCATCATGTGATGAATAATATTAAAAATTATTTTCAGCTACCTATAGCTATTATTGTTTTTTATATTGACCCATTATTTTTATATGGAGAAGTGTGATATAGATAGAACAGAAATTTATAATGAATATATTCAAAATAGCATCTGAACATGAGATAAACGAGGCTTTTAGATCTTTATAATGATTATTACTTATCTATTAACTATCACCTAAGAAGATAAAATAATGTCATAAATTCAATATATATTAATTAACATAGAGTTTTTGTAATTATGATTATTGATGTAGGTGAAATTATTAAAGAGTTATCAATTATGGACTAATAGTTCACATGTGAAGGGAAATCATCAATCATGTACCAACTTATTTCAAATTTATCATTTCAAAATAAAAACCACTTCGTTAAAAAGATGATCTAGTGTTATAAAAGAATATAGTTAAGTTGATTTATGGGATGTTTCCTATGTTTTATGTTAATCTATATGTAGTACTTGGGTTTTTCTAAAATCATACATGTTCCATGTAATCTATATTTAAAAAATTGAAAATATATTAATCTCATAATTATTCTTTATCTGTTAATCTAGGAAGTATCATAATGTATTGAGATATGTGTGGTCATTATTTATGGGATACATTGAACAGGCATACAGTAGATCATAATGTAATTTATTTATTATCACCAGAACTAATGTTAGGGAAACATATTTCACATGGAGTATTATTACCACCACAAATACCTGTATGGATGTGGGAAACCGTAACTAGTGAATTTTTAGAAGTCTTCCTATGAAATCTATAGAAAATAAATTTCATAAGGGTAATAATTTACTGATTAACAGAGTATGATAATTTTCTCACTACAAAAGAATATTCCCCCTTGAATTCCTTTAATATTTATATAACTAAGAAGTTAGTATACCTGATGAATTATCACTATCAATTTTCTCTCTCCATGATTCATGGTTTACTTATATGTTTATAATGATCCTTCAAAAGGATATCATTACAGAAATTATCTAATGCACAAACTATAATCATCAAACATATGGGTTGTTTGAGATGATTATTCAAACATTGGAAGGAATTTAAATAGAATTCCCATTTTTATTCAATGAAACTGTGACTAACATATTCAACATTCTTAAATCTATTACATCAATAGAGTATAAAATAAAAATGGTTTATCTTGATGATAACTGTGGAATAAGGTTTAGAAATTCAACATAATTTGTTGAAGTTGGTTAAGAAAAACTAACGGGATAAAAAGTGTCATAATAAATATAGAGAAGATATATTTTACTCAAAATAATATCATTCTTTACCATAGTTGATTAATGATTTGTGCTAATAATATAAGTAAGAACATATATTTTAAATTCATGGATATTGAATTTCAAAAACATTCATTGTTGGAGGGATTTATAATATTTATCAAGAAAGGGAAATTTATTCCACTATATATCAAACCATTTAAAATTATTGACACAATTCGATTAGTTCTCTATCAGCTTTCAATACCTTTAAATCATTCCAAACACCATGAAATATTCCTCGCATCCTTGTTAGGTATGTATATATCAAATGTTGTGCATATACATGATATAATTTTTTCAAATTTTATCCCAAATATTAAAATGAATAAAAAAATCAAAATCATTATCAATTAGATAAAATTTTGATCAAAAAGAAAACTAGACTTATGAATGAATTTTAGAGAAGAAACACGGTTGAAGAATCATCCATGGAATCTGATGAAATGGTCAAGTAAAAAAATATCATTTATTTTGAAACAAGACAAATATTTAAATGTACTTTTTCTATGGTGAGATATTATAACTACCTTATATTTAATTATATTATAATAACTGAACACCTATATCAGAATGCATATTTAATTATGTTTTACAACAAAAGGATGTAGAAAGTTATATATATATTTAATAGGGACATTACACTTCATATAATAATTTTTATTAGAATATATATGAGATGTATTGTGATATATACAATAAATAATATGGTATACATAATAGTATGCTTTATAGGATTGAATTGTCCCATTGATGAAGAATCCTAAATTATAAATAGTAAAAAAACATTAATAATATGATATAAATTATCTATGGTAATATAAAACCATTCTCATTGATGGTGTAAATGATTTATTATTCCTATTATGGATTATATATAGATTTTATTGGGTAATGGAACTATTATGATCTTCCCATTATCTTACTATTTAAATGTGATTGATATATGACCATTGGGAATTGAGAATATTTGGTGTTATGGTCATGAGGATTTATATGAATCTAAAATATAGTACTAATAATGTGCCCATTGGAATTAATTTATATTAATGGAAACTTGGAGATATAATTGATGTAAAAGGGATGAACATTTCCCTCAATTAGTAGGATTGTGACTTATAAATTCCATTTATTAATTCATGGGACATGGGTACAAAGGTAGGGGTTTTCAATTGTGAAATCAAATGAATTGATTCAAAAGATGTTGTAAGAGGGGAATACAAAATGTTAGAAGTCTAGGCTTGTGGTGATCACCATCATATAAATGATAGAAAAACTACCACCTGAATGTACCCCCATCAGGAAACATACAGTAATTGATTATACTAGTTTGATATTGGCTTATATCGATATACATAATAAGGTATTAAGGTGTATGTTGTTTGAGAAATGATATAATTCATACATTAATATCAAATTATTTATATCTCAGTATTAAATATTATATAACGAAAATTATATGTGGATATATATGATAAAATAGACTATTAATAGGAAGAAACCAATTTTTTTTAGAAAAGTACATATTTATAAATTTGGTTAATGTGAAAATATATGATAAATTTAAAAATTTGAAATAAATATTTATTATAATAAAATGCATATAAATAGAATATTTTATTCATATAAAATAATAAATAATTTTTAAAATCATATATTTTTTTTCCAAGGGTTTTAAAACTTGACGATGATATAAATATTTGTATTTTCAGAAAAGTGTGTCTTTTAAAAAAATAAAATTATCATCACTGAAAAACTATTTTGATAAAAGTCATTTTTTTATATCATCTTTTTAAAATTATCAAATAATAATTTTTTTATAATTTCTTATGATAAACGATTTTTGGATATTATGTAAAATATTATATTTTAAGAATTTTTGTATTATGACATAATAATTACCTAAAAGTTTGGAAAAATAATAAAACATATTTTAAAAATAAATTTGATTTCACATTAAAATAATATACTATAAAATAAGACAATTTATTTTCAAAACATATAAATTATCTTCTTAAATACAAATTGTATTTAATTGTTTCACGAACATTTATGATGAATATCAACATCATATTACATTGAAATAATTTTATTTTAGGAGTAAATTTCATAAAAATTATAACATAAAAAATTCCATATAATTCAGATACCATGGAATAAATCCCTATGAAGGTCAATGGATTTACATTTTTCATAACCTAGATCTCCATGGCTTATGTTTATAAATTAATTGACTTTTCCCACTCTTTTACTAGAAATATCCACTCAATAATCTATTTTGTTTTCACTCCAAATCCACTAACTGTGAAACTCCTTTCATTTTCATTCTGTACAGTTTCCCTATTAAGTTCATATGGTCGTGTGGAGAACTAATAAAGATTTAAAAAGAAATTTTGCAATGTAAGGGATTCACATACACTCTCCATTTATTGATGGTCATGTTTTTAAATAATCCCATTTATTATCACCAGATTATTTTTTCATATTTTCATAATCATCACATTAATTTCAAAATGATTGCCAATTATAGAGGTAAAATCGTTCGGTCTCATTAAACCCATTCCATAAATATTTTGTAGACTCGTTTTTATATGAAAATAATTCATTGGTTTTCCATGATTTATGTCACAAACCCTCCAAAAAAATATAGTTAAATGAGGGAAGATAGATGGTCACTACATGAGTTATGCCTCTGGTAAGCCCTAGGTTGTTGTCTTGGAATAATGGTATAATAAACACAGATATGAAAGGTATTTCCCCCTAAAATAAACATAGATTAGAGAGAGATAAGAAGGATAAAAATTGAATATTGGTTATATATATATAAATTGAATATATGAAATGTCATACAGTACTACAATAAATAAATTGAATACTAAATGTATCAAACAGTGAAAAGATAACAATGACCACGATGCACAAATAGATCCTAAAAACCCATGATCTAGTAATATTAATCCTGATATCCAAGCTACATAGGCTAACCTAGATATCTATTTAAATGTAAAAAGTATGATAATATCAAAATACACATTAGGATTCTCTATAAATAGTCTCATGAAAATGATAGAGAAATAATTCTAAATAACAATTAACAAATGTGAATCTAACTCGTCACCTAAACATGTATAAAAGGTTCCCACCCTTAAAATGAATAACTGTCATCATGTATTACATGCATGAGAGGATACAATATCATGATAATACATCAATGGTAACCATATCCTACATACCGAATAGTTGTTTAGCTACCACAATGTCATATGTCCTGATGCATCTCTCTCCAAATGTAATATTTCTTGAAGATACATGGAATGTCGTCACAACATGCACTTTATGCATCACATAACCACACTATCCCACATCACACATTTGGATATCATAACCATGATGTTATCAAAATCTACTATATCCATTGAGAAATCTTACAAACATATAGTGTTAAAACTCAATCCATTACAACCTATACACTATGTATGTATGATAAGGCATCGTATCCAATAAACATAATACATATAATAAGTGTATAGATAGTATATATTTTAATAAATGTGAGTGAGATAATAACAATCCATCATAACCCTTTACACACAGATGTGGGAAACTAACCGTCATTTATATCATCACAAATAACTACCATGAGAAGAGAGTAGGGCTAAATGGGGTAGTAATTCATCTATCCTCCTACATGGATATTGGGGAAAACACCATCCCAAAGTCCACTGGGTTTAATTTTCCCTACCAGATATTGGTGGGGATGTGTACTAAATCCTAAAATATATAATATATAATATACATCAGAACTGCACTATGAGAATAAACTATTCTTTGACACAATTGCAGCTAACATTTCTCAAACACACGAAATAAACCTCTAAGACCAGATATCATATAAGCACAAATTCATTAAAAAGAGTTACATTAAATAAATTCAAAACTATATATTTTTCTTCAATTAATTAATTAACTAACCATTAATTAACCATTATTATTATTACACATTACTTTCCATTGAATTGATATATATCATAATAATTATGATAATAAGGTACATACTCTCTATACATAATCGAAACCACATCCATAGTTTATCATGATTAACATATTATATGACTGTTTATTACATCCTAAAATAAAAATGTATGTTCTAAATTATTTATTCAATAACAGAATCACTCCATATTCATGTACTCTAGGAAAATAAACTAAGCTAAAACTAAGTGGACACATAGATCCAATCACATCTAGCATCCTCAAGAAGAAGGGAATATAGGGTAGATAAATAAGAAACATTTATTTCATCCATTAAACATATTCATAAGTTGACATACCATCACCTAGATTCATAGAAATGGGCACGAACTACATTAACCAATTCCATCACCTCTAGTTCCATCCTCGACACACACATTCAGAAACCAATTAGTATAGCCATCAGAGAAGATAGCCAGTACCAAAACATATGAGCCTCTAGTCCCACATCACATTATCCATCCTATGATTATCCATACCAAGATCACATTACATCTAAACCAAACTTCCTAATATCATACATCCTATGTTCAAACATATTAGGATTATATTACATGGCTCATTTCTAGAGAACATCATAATGAAATAAGAACAAAAAATGATCAACAATTCAACTTGTCCCACAAAACAAGGAATTCATACGTCTCATATAAATGGGAAACATCTTCCATAGAAAATAATAGTTATCAAAAAATGGTATTTATTACTCCTTGAATGGAATGATTCATTAATTAATGGTCCCTACAATAAGACACCAAAGACATCATGTTATAAGACTACCTTATAAGAATAACATTCTATTAACATGTATTATAGATTGAAAAAATAAAGATAAGTATGATTTTCAATTAACATGAATTTTTAATTATTATCAACAAGAATAAACATGATTCACATTATATATCAATTCCATTAATCATATATATGATCAATTATAAAAAATAGACATTGGATAAATATTATTACTATCAAATTACATCAACCACTAAAATAAAAACATGCCTCTTCATTAATTATCCTTATACAATTTAATTATCATTTAATTGTGTATAAGTTTTCTTTACCAATTTAAACATCCCACTACAATCATAAGAACAATATCAAAAATAGAAAAGATATAACTCAATTGGTAAAATCATGAGGAAAACTACAATCATAATATATTTAAACACTATCAACATGAAATCATTGAAAAATTAATTAATCATGTTGAATAATTATTAGTTCAATTTCACTTCCATTCAAAGGGATAAAAACTGATCATTTTACGATTCACTGTAAATAAATAGAGGAGAAAGAAACCAACTACTTTAAAATAATTCGACATTCATATCATAACCACAAACGACATTATAAATCTATGATAACCTCTCTCATGTGTACATCATTAATCCGAGGACATTGTATAAAAATCAATCAAATAATTACCAATAAAAACCTAATTAGAAACATGGAATATGATCTTTCCTCCCATGGAATGGAAAAATAGTAGTAGAAGACATCCAAACATGGAAACCCACTAGAAAATTAAGGAAGAACACACCTTGGATCATGACAGAGGGAAAAAAAACCAATGATTGATTCTCATTTATGGGATCCGAAAACACCAAGGGATGGAGCTGCAGGTCTCCTATAATGATAGATATAGGTTCTATGAATATAAGGTATAGAGAAACCCAAGATACTAAACCATATTAGGATTCACCACACAATGAATTCAAACTATGTGTAATAAATTTACATGTTGAGTAAATGTTGGTGTGTAGTTGTTTCTAAAAAACACTTTTCCTTACAAATTTTATCCTTTAACTGAAACAAAAATTTTAACATGAAAATAACGACACATACACAATGAGTAAAGATTACACTATAATTAATCACCATGTTTCTTGTTTCATCATCAGCCAACACCTCCAGACTTATTTGTGAACTATATCAAGCATTACTAGAGCGATAAACTCAAAAATGGTTGTAAAACGTGGACTCAAAACCTTACATTAGATACATATCAAATAATTCTCTTCCCCAAGAATACAGAACCCATCATAGAGTTGAATGTGGGTTTCTATACAGCATTGTTGGTAGATACCTATGAAAAAACTCACCATCTAATGAGTTTAACCACTACACTATGATATAAATTGCACAAAACAATGCAATAACCACAACAATATCCTAAATTGTATCCCTCGGGATATACCTGTCAAACGACAGTAAATCGAAAAAAATAAACAAGAGAAAACCAACTCAAAATCCAATGGATTAAAATCGGCAAATGATCAATTCTAATAGTGAAGAGATAAACATCAAACAACATTGGGTTATGCATGCACATCAATGACTCACATTCCCTTGTATTATCATCCATGTCACTATGCCATCACTCGACAAGAACTAAGAGAGTAACAAACCCATGAAACACCTATTTATCTAGGACCTTGTTTTCAATAGGTTTATCGTCAATGGTTGCATCATCATCAACATCGATATATCCCCAATAGATTACATTATATTCATCATGAAAAATATTGATTGATCAGTGAGACATAAATTTTTTATCTTGGACATCTTGGAGAGAACTACTTTATGATATTCGAAGATGTCCAAAAGTTCCAACAACTTGAAAAACCTGTCATACTAGGGTGAAATCATACTCCTATAACCAAAGATTATCTTCCCCCAATGAGGAGTCATCTATTGGAACACATGATCTCCAATAATGAACTCTAGAGGTCTCTTATTATGTCCAACATGGGATTTATGATGATCTCACATTGCCTTCATGCTCCCATGAATTAATTAAACCATCTATATTGTTCTTTTTACAATTTCTGGCTGGTAATTCGAATCCTCTATAACCATAGTCTGACATAGCAAAGAATGGAAAGGTCATCCATAAAAAAATTCAAATAGAGCCATACCAAAGACGATGTACAACGTGTTATCGAAATAATGATTGAACAAGGGAAGGTTCTTCATCCATGAACCTCCAAAATATAGGACATAATAGTGTAACTGGCCTTCAATATTTTTGATAGTATGCTCTATCAATCCTTCTTTATGTAAATGAGATGTATTTCTAAGGCATGACTAAACAGCCAAAGCATTATCGATATGTCTCCACACCCTAGTGGTGAAATGATTACCTTTATTTGAGTTGATCATTATCAATAATCAATGGATTTACACCACCTCCACTAGATACTTCCTCATAAGAACATTAACTAATCTTGACTCCATGATCATAATAAATTTGGATGATTTCATCAAACTATCCACTATAACATATATAGAATCATAAAATTCTTGAGCATGATGTAAATCGGCATCAATGAACATAGAGATACCCATGAACTTCAATATGGGAATATCTAATGGCTATAGAATCCCACCATGAACCCAGTCCAAGTCCTTCAACTTTTGGTTGATCAAATATAGTATAAAAACATTGCTATTATACCCTTGAACCCATTCCCCGAAAATGAACGCTAAAATCGATGTACTACATGGATAGGTCATGACGTAAGGGAAATAGTGAACCATGAAACTCACAAATAACCAACTTACACATCACCAAATGATCATAAAATATTCCTTGGATGAACACAAGATGCTATCCATTCTCATTACTACCATTACGGAAATCAGAAAATTGACATATGCTCTCTAGGCCTTGACTCGGAATCCCCCAACTGGTACTCTTCCACCTGCTATAACAAATAAGGATTCATTGTGATTTGGAAAAGACAACATCTTCCTATAACACTTACAATATGATGATACATCACTGATATTTCTTTAATAAATAACCAGAAGTCCATAGATTCTCACAAGGAATCATTATGGGACATCCTTCTCAGTGAATCAGTTGCACCAATTCCCTTTCCTACAACATAAAATATTTAATTATCATAATATTGATAGAATCCCATCAACCAATACAGACACAAGTCCACACCATGGTGGGATTAGACATGCTTCAACGACTTATGATTTTTAAAAACCATATACCACTGTATAATGAGGAAATTTTATCAATAAAAAAAATAAAATACCAATTCTTCCAACTCAAGATCATTGGTGGAATAATTATTAACATGAATATATAACAATATAAAGCCATAAGAAATAATTGGTCTATGTTTCCTCACAATTCAACACTATAAAAAGACGTGAAGCATTATAAAAAATAACCAATTAAAATCCCACTACTATAAAACACTTGATTGGATAACTAATGAAATTATCTTAATGGTAATAAAAAGTATCTTAACACTTGTTGATATATTAGAACACCTGATATTTTTTGGTTGTTGATATCATATGAATCATAATCATATAGAAATTATCTATATACCTCATCTTATTGAATAAATTATCATGGAAACTATGTACCTATGTCCCTATCTTGGTGGCGGATCTAGATCTCAAAGAGATCATCATATCAGTCACTAATCATGTGTTTATGAATCATATTTTTCATTTATTTAAGGGTGAAATTTCAGGGATTCATTTCCTGAGAATATTGGAAGGTTCAGTTTTAGAACCATAGATGTGGTTTGGTGTCAACTATTAATCCATTTCATCTATTTAATCTATCAGGAAAATATTTGAAACATTTTATGTAGATCATTGAACTAAAAAAATATTTTCATGTATACCAATTCTTCTGTTGTGGACAACCATGATGCTCATTGTGAAATTTTATTAGTATTATGTGTTCTCTAATGTTCAATGAATGTAGTGATTATAAGATCAATGTTTTAATAATAATAAGATATCATATTGGATTCTGATTTTTAGGTTATATTTAAACAACAATAGTATTATGAATGGTAATATATGAGATTTTCCTTTAGGCGGTGAGTTTTGAATTAATAATGGAATATACATAACCCCAACTGAATGCGGAACATGGAGGAACAAGAGAATTGTTTTTCATAAAACCATAACATCATCAGGATGAGAGGATATATGGTTAGGATATTTAAATGGATTACATCATTACGAGATTTTAATTTTGGTGGGAATTTGATGTTTACATCTAGTAGATGTCTCATTTATGGAATCAATTATTGAGAAATGATTATTATTATTTTGATTTCATTAAGAGGATTTTATGGAATAAACAAAATTCATTGTGGGTGAACTATAATCTAGATTTACAGTGTAGGAATCCAAGAATAGCCAATGATACTTCATTAGCAACCGTTTAGCCAGTGGGGTGGGAAGTAATACCCCTACCCGTCAAGACCCACTGACCTTCTATTGGACCATAACTATCTAACATGGGGTGTGATGGGTAGTTATTATGTGGTATTCCTTTTTATTAATTTTTATATAGAGCCCCTTCAATATTTATCACACAACCATAATAGTTTTTGGGTTATTCATCAATAAAAATATCATATCCTCCCCCAATTATATCCCCATAATCATGGGTATATCTAAACAAGATTAATTGGATAATACAGTATATAATAAATTGTTCCTCATCAATATTATCAATATTATTATTCATGTTGTAATGGATAGATGTTCCATTCATCTTGGATGATTACCATATTTTATAACAAACATTATGGTCCTATATCATCTAAATTATATTTTAATTTATTCTACTGGGTTACCCAAACCATTAATTGATCATTGTCTAGATTTTGACACTATAATAGTATGATAATTCCACTATTTCTTGGTGTTGTTTTTTCATGGATATTTGCCATTTTGTAGATATGGGTAGAGGATGTCATATGATTTGGAATGCATGATATTTATGGTTGTTTTGATGAAGTTATGTCACATTATGATATATTCCATGGTTTTTGGTTAATTTCAATTGAGTTAACCGTTAGACATTTGAATTTATTTGGGGATATTTATCACCATAAAATTGATTTTTATCACAAATAGTTGAACTCTGTTAGAAGACGTTGAAACTATGTTTGGTTTCTTGGTTGAATTCTCCAAAAGGATCCAATTTAATTATATTTAACTAAAACTTTTTATAATTAATCATGATAGATATTATTTATGTAATTAAATTTGATTCATGATTCATATCTTCCATGGATGTCTGGTAATGGTTCTAATTAGGTGGTGATATTTGTTATTTCTTTGGATGGGTACTCTTGACTCAAAGATCTGTATAGTCATTGATAGATGTTTATTAGACATGGGTGAATTGGATAATGAAATTGGGATTTTCATGGATTGTTTTTGACAAAAATTGAGGAAGTTGGTTCTAGATACATGACCATATGTATTATTCATAGTTTTTTTGAATATGGAAAGTGATATAACCACTCTTGGTTGTTGTCCTAGAGATTCATTTAATACACGGTGAAATAAAGTGAACACAAATCATTATGTTTAAATTGGTTAATGTAATAAATTAATATAGGAGACATAGTTTAATGCATAATGAATTAATTAGTAACCTATCGTATATAATTAAATTATATGTACAAATTAATTGAAATTTATAGCAGTTCTATGTTGGGCCATGTGTGTTGGATTTGTTTGGTCATTGATGTTTGAGGTTTTATCAATTGGTTAGAGTGTGTATCTTGTGAGACCTATTTTTTATTTTTAATCACATGGTGTGTTTATTTACCTGATGTGATCAATGTTTGATAGTTTATGAAATTATGTGACTGTGTAACCTATGAGACATATATTTAATGTTTAATAATGTCATGTTCCTGTGTGAACCTATGAAAAATATACATGATGTATTTCATATGGTGAGAATTAGTAACCATATAAGTCATATTTTGGATACATAATATTATTTTACATGATTTATAAATTAATTAATGTATCATACAGTGCTACCTGTATAGTTTTATGTCTCTATAATTTATAGTGTTTGTGGAACCATGAGATTGGATAGATGCACTCTAGAGGTCCTAAATAGTGTGTGTGGTTATCGCTATAGAGTTATGTGGATAGCTCGTAGTTGATCAAAAATAATGGATCACTGTGATTAGATTGATGAAGAACAGAGAACATTAAAAGAAGGAATCATTTTACTTCTAGAGGTATGTGCATAGATAACGGTTTTCTAGATCGTTGGGCAACATGGGTTTGCCTATATAATTGAGGATGTTATGATGATGTTACATAATTAAATGTGGATGTGGATACATGTATATAGTTATGGGTGTAAAAGACAGTTTGGACATGATCGACTACCAATGCATGAAATTCCTTCTAATAAAGAGAAGTATCAAATAGAGTTAGTGTTATATTCCTTGTATATGTGTACACATATACATTATTTTTTACAGGGTTATTATGCATTGTGCAGTTCTTATTTTTATTTAATATTATGGAATTTTTATCACATTCACAAACATTATATTTAATGGTCATTTACAGAATTGTATTAGTGGTTTCCTACTGTGTTGTACATAGAACATTATCGAAAAACCATGAAATATGTGTATCCAAGAAACCTTCACTTCCTGTAGGTACATGTTTGGCTCTATCCCGGGTTAGGTCAATAAAAAATAGTGTTTCCAATGAGCATAGAGATGAGGATGATTTGTGGATGGGATTTTCAAAACATCTTATACTATATTCATTTTCTACATTGTTATTGGGATTTTGTTGGTGGAAGATTAGTGTACTGCTTTTAGTTAAGACTATTGAGTTTTATGTTTCTACATTTAGTCGTTAGAGATGATATAATTATAGGTAAAAATATTATCTTTGTATTTATAAATTCATTTTTTTGTTATTTATCTATTATCATGCAGTCAAATGTCGTGTATAGTCTCTTCATGAGTTCAAGTAGACCCTCATTTCTATTTGGAAACCTGCTGCATACATGATGGTGAACATGAGATCATGTGGCATTCTTGATCAAACATGGTGATTTGTGATGTGTTTTTTCACATAACATGTAATAACTAATTCATAAATAAGAAATAAAAACACTTATTTTGAGTGGTTTTTTCATTTCTAAAGACACTTTTAACCCTAAGATGTTCCTAATTATGATCCATAATGGAGTCATAGTCAAGACAGAATCAAAAAAGTAGAATCTATCACCATGACACCACATATATTCTACTAAATCTACCCACATGGATTAAGATAATATTTTCCAGTTATATCCCGGAATAAATTCCGATCTGGCTATATCTCCATTACATATATCCTCCATTATGAGTCATGACTCAAGTCCTTAAAACCCCATCACTAGTCAAATGTTTTGCCTCATGATTGGCATATACTATTTATTCCTTATGTATAACCATATACACGATGTACACCCATTGTCCCCTCCCCGGGTCTAGTTTCTATGCCCTCATTCCCCTACCTTTTGGTCTAGTGTGTCATCATTATAGCTAGTAGTTCAGTTAACTCCAATTATATGGGATAAAAATATCATGCAAATTAACCAATTAATGAATTCTAGAAACATAAATACCACGAAAATATGATATATCCCATTATAGTACATATCATACATATAATAAGTGAAAAATGTATCATCATGTGATTTAGAAGAAAATAAATACTCATGTGGTGGTCATTAAACATGGTACAATTTGCTACATAAGCACACTACTACAAACAAGCATTGTATACGGGTCTCACTTGTTAGACACACACACACACACACACTCCCACACACCCACATATGATAAACACATCAAACATAGTATCATTTTCCATATAACCACCAATCTGATCAGCGAATCATATATGGACTCCATAGAAACTCATCCATGAACATGTGATCAATAAATCAAATATGGTATTATGTGACACACACACGTATGATCAAATCAATAAACATGGACTCTCAAGATACACATGAAAAACATTTGGTCCTATATTACCGATGTTCCATTGAATCTAATTCACACATTAGTGAATAATTCTCGACGAGAAGTATATGACAAAAACCTAGTGCACAAGATTCCATCATGGCCATTTTCTATTTGCTACATAAAATTATTCATGGTTCATAAATTAATTAAGACTTAATGGTATTTAATTATTTGATCAATTATTAGTATTCATAACCCATTACGAATTTAAGGCTTGTCCACCAATCATTTTGAACCTCATAATATATGATAATAATGCATTCATAATACCATAGGGTGGAACCAATAAACCCACATACCTCAAAAAGTGTTACCTTCAAAAAAAGAAAATCCCAACTACTTTTAATAAGTCAATCCAATTCAATTCAGCATCCATTAGTCACTATGAGGTTTAGGTGTCACTACATAGTTGAATACAAAACCAACCACTAATGTAAGGTTCATAATACACATTAGAAATAATTTTTAAAAGAAATTTCATACCCACAACATCTTATAAATGATTTTATCCACTCAATTTGAACTCTATATTATTCATTAAAACACTGATATATGGGAGTTGTTCATCATCACATTAAATCCTCATCCCATTCAAATTTAAAACCCATCATTATCAAACAATTCCATCTATAGGTTACGGGATTCCCATACAATTGAAAAGAGGAAAATACATTATGAATGGAATAATGATTTACAAGAACATTTTATATAAGGGAAATAATATCTATTACGAATAATGGATATCACCTATTTTTTTTAAATACATAGATTGAATGATAATTTTGAATTTCTGAGATCCAATCTCATTATATCCTAAAAAAACTAGAATGGTTGAAGTAGTATCAATGAAATAATTTATATACCCCCAGCTTGACATTATATGAGAATACGTAGAAGAAAAAAATGAAATTAGATGTTTAATGGAATATTAATAGAGAATTAGATCCTTAAATTCAGGAACATATGGATTGGTCACACAATTTGTAAAACTATGTTCAAATAATGATATTAACTTTGATGGGTGTCAAATTGGTTGTTATGTGAGGGATAACCATTTTATAAACCCTGAAATACCATAGAGTATTTTACACAATCTGTTATTGAGCCTTTATATTTTGTAAAACATGCACCACTCAGGTTCCACTACCTCAATGGTGCACAGTTTCATTTGAAGAACTGTATGATTTTCCACAATAATTCTTATTCAATGAAATATTTAAAAACAAATGTAATTAGAAAAACACCTATTGCATTATACAATAACATCTTACAATCATCCAAGTATCCATGAAACAAAAATCCTATTTCATGATTAATTTTCCGAGTTAACAGCAAGTTTCATTACAATTGCACTCAATTCTTCCCTAATACTGACATTTAATAAGGGAATAATTAGGTATGGGTGTTGAATTTTTATATTAAATGTATTTATTTTTGAATAGGATAATGAAATTAAATTTTTTTTTACGAAATTATTAAATAATATTTCATTTATTATATTTATATTTTTGAGGAATAAATTATTTTTAAACATCCATGATAAATTTATTATGGTGTTTATTAATGAAATTATATTGTATTAAAAAACTAATGAAGGACATATGTATCTTATAATGATTATATTATTAACATTTAGGAAGTATTATGTTTTTTATATTCATTAAATAAGTGTTCTTAATAAAATAATTTTCCTTACTAAGACATATTTTAGCCTATAATAGAATCACCATTGATCTAGTTATGATAAAGGATAGAGAAGAGTGTCCCCGTCCTACAATATTGTTTAAAACTATTTGTTTCATTGGTTTAAAAATTTAATATAAAATTCTCTAAAAAATGTGATGGATACCAAATCTAATATCCATTTAAATTTGAAGTGTATTAATTTCATCTCGATAATGTTGTGTGAATAAATTTTTAATGAACTATTGAAGATGTTTTTAAATCAGTGAATGGTTACATTAATCATTTATTAAGAAGTATCTATCACGTATAGTGATGCCTCCCAAAAATGGAATATATGTTTACTCATTCTAGATGAAAATTTGATTTACTATTCATCTACATATTTGAATCCTAATGAGATGAATAGTATTAACAAAGATTTGGAGCTACCTGTAGTTATTATTGTATTTATAATATGGAGTCATTATTTTTATATAGAGTATTGTGATAAACTTAAAATAAAAATTTATAATGTGTATATTTATATAATGATTCAGAATATGAGATAAATGAGGCATTTAGGTCATTATAAGGATTATAATTTTTAAATTCATTATCACCCTAGAAGATAAAAGAATGTCATAAATTCATTATAAATGAATGACCATAGACTGTTTGTAATGTAGATGATTAATGGATGATAAATTATTATGGATTTATTAATTAAGGATTTTGAATTCATATGTGATGTGAAAACATCAGTCATGTACCAAATTAGTTTAAATTTCGCATTTTTAAATAAAAAAAGATCGATAAATAGATGATCCAGTGTTACAAAAGAAGATAGATTAGGTGAATTTTTGGATGTTTCCAATGTTTTATGTTGATAAATCGGTATTACATAGGTTTTTTACAAGCCTACATATCCCATGTATTCCATATTTAAATAAATTGCTGATGGATGAATCTCATAAATCTTCTTTATTGGTAAATCTTGGTAGAATCACAATGCATAGAGACTTCTGGGTTTATTATTTATCGGATAGATTGAAAAGGGAGATTTTATGTTATACTGTAATATATTTAGTATTTCTTGAATTATATTTGGAGAAATATATTTCGCATGGAGTACAATAAAGACCACAAATACCTGTATGGATGTGGGAAACCATAAATATGGAATTTTTTACAAGTCTTCCTACAAAATATAAGGAAAATAAATGTCATATGGGTAATAATTGAGAGATTAATAGTGTATAATAATTTTTCTCACTGTATGATAATATCCCCCTCTTGAATTAATTTAACTTGTATATAACGAATATTTACATAGACATGATGAATTTTCACTATCAATTGTGTCTCTCCATTATCCAAGGATTACATATATATTTAGGATGATCCTTCAGAATGATATTTATATAGAAGTAATCTAATTCAAATACTAAAATCATCAAACTGAGGGGTTTTTTGAGATGATTATTCAAACATTGAAAGACATTGCAATAGAATGGTCAAATGATTTTCAATGAAATTGTCACTAATATATTCTACATTCTTATATAAAATTCATCCTTAATGTATAAAATAATAATGGTTTCTCATGATTAAATCTAATTAATAAGGATTAGAAAATCAACATAATTGGATGAAGTTGGTTATGAAAAATTAAGGGGAATTTTTTTTGAAAATATATATGGAGGAGATATATTTTAATCTAAATAATATCATGCTTTACCATAGTTTATGACTGATTTGTTCTTATAATAGAAGGAAGAACATATATTTTCATTTTATGGTTCTTGTATTCCTAAAAAAATTATAATGGGAGGGATTCATAATATTTAGAAATAAGTGGAAATTGAGTCAAATGTATATATACCCATTTCATATTATTAACAATGTTCAATTAGTTCTCTATCAACTTTCAATACCTCCAAGTCATTCAAAACACTATGAAATTTTCCTCGCATCCTTGTAAAGAATGTATATATCAGATGTAGTGAATATAAAAGATATATTTTTTTGGAATTTGATCACAAAAATTCATATGAATAAAAACCCATTCAAATTCATTATCAAAGGGATCAACTTTTTATGAACAATATATCTAGACTTCTGAATGTCTTTTATAGAAAACATAAGGCTAAAGAATTATCCTAGGAAACCGAAGAAGTGATGATGTAATAAAATATCATTTATTTTCAATCGAAAAACCTGTTAAAGAAAATTCTTATATGGGAAGACATTATAACAAATTGATATTTAATTATATTATAAACAATAGAACTCATATATCAGAATGACTATTTCATTATGTTTTACTATAGAATCATATGGAAAAAAATATATATTTAACTCGGAATTGACACATCATTAAATAATTTTGATGATAATATCTATGAAATGTATTAAAATATATACAAAAAATAATATTCTATACATAAGAGTATGATTTATAGGTTTGAATTATCCCATGACGATCTTTCCTATAATAAAAATGATAAAAATTAAAAAAACATTAATAATATGATATAAATTATTAATTGAAGTATAAAACCATTATGAATGATGTTCCTAATGATATATTATGTCCATTAGATATTATATAAAATGTGTATTGTGTAATGGGACTATTAAGATCTTTTTTAAAAATATTGCAATGTGACTGATATATAACCATTGGGAAATGTAAATATTATGTATTATGATTGTGAGGAATTATACGGATTTAATATTCAACTCTTATAATGAAACCATTAGGGGTAATTTATATTGCTGGAAAAAATGAGATATAATTTATGTAGAAGGGATGAACTTTTATTCATTTAATAGGATCTTGACATATAAATTACATTGATGAATTTCTGTGACATAGGTAGAAATGTAGGGGTTTTCTATTGAGAAATCAACGGAATAGATTTGAAAGTTGATGCTCGAGAGGAATAAAAAATGTGAGAAGACTAGGATTGTGGAAATCACCACCAAAAAAATGATAGAAAAACTACCCCATGTATGTACCCCCATCTGGAAACACACATTTAGGGAATTTACAAGTGTGACATAGGCTTATGTCGCTAGACATAATATTGTATTAAGGTGTAAGTTATTTGTGAAAATAAATTGTTCTTACATTAATATCAAATTTTTATTTATTATATCTCAATTATATATATATTATATAATAAAAATTAATAAATTTTATATATGATTAAATAGACTAATAATATGAAAAAAAACACAAATTTCATAAAAATTACATATATCAATATTCGGTTAAAGTGCATATATATGAAATTTATCAAATATTATATAATTTTTTAATATTAAAATTTCTATAAATATAAATATTATTAATATTAAATAGTAAATATTTTTTAATCATTTAACATTTTTTAATGGGTTTTAAAGTTTGACAATGTTATAAATATTGAAATTTTCCAATAAATATGTATTTTTTTTAAAAAAAATAAATTTTCCTAAATCAGAAATTATTTTGAAAAAATGGATCTTGTTATTGATATATTATTATTAAAATGAACAAATAATTTTTTTTATGATTCAATAATGTAATCAATTTTTGGGTGTTATGTAAAATATTATATGTAAATTCATTATGTATTATGACATAATAATTACATAAAATTATATAAAAATTACACAATATATTTTAAAAATAAATTTTTTTTCATAATAAAATAATATACCATTAAATAGGGAAATTTATTTTCAAAACAGATAAATTATCTTCCAAAATATAAATTATATTTAATGATTTTGGGAAAAAAATGTATGAAGAAGAACATCATATTCCTTTGAAATAATTTTATTTTCAGAATTAGTTTCATATATATATTAATATTACAAAATTCCATATAATTTAGAATCTTTGGAATAAAACACTGAGAAGGCCAATGGTTTTACATTTTTCTTAACCTGAATCTCTTAGGCTTATGTTTATAAATTAATTGAAATTTTCCTCTCATTTACTAGAATTATCCACTCAATAATCTCTTCTATTTTCACTCCATATCCACTGACTATGAATTTCTTGTCATTTTCTTTCTTTATAGTTTCTCTATTCAGTTCATATGGTCTAATGGAACTGTTGTCATGAATTATGAAGTGATGTTTCAACGTAAGGGATTCACTTCCTCTCTCTATTTATTGAAGTTCATGTTTTCAAATAATCCCATTTATTATCAGCTGATTGTGTTTTCATATTTTCATAATCAACACATTAATTTCTAATCAATTACCAATTACTAAGGTAAAACCTTTCTCTACCATTAAAATCATTCTATAAAATATTTTTTATACTAGTTATGTTGTGAAAATAATATTGTGGTTTTCCAAGAAATATGTCACAAACCCTCCCCACAAATACACTTAAATGAGTGGAGATAGATGTAGACTACCTGAATCCTACCTCTGGTTGGCCCTAGGATGGAGACTAGAACTGATTGTATAATAAACGCACATATGGGACGTATTTCCCTCTAAACAAATCATGGATAGTAGAAAGATAAGAAGGATAAAAATCTGAAAACTGGTCATATTTATATAAAGTCAAAATATGGAATTTCACAGAGTAATTAATAAAAAAAATGATTACCAACACAAACAAATAGGGTAAAGGAAACAGTGCCCATAAGGCACACATTGTTCCTAAAAAACCGTGATGTAGTAAGATAAATCCTGACCGTGAACCTACTTCTGTTGTCCTAGATAACAATTTAAATGTAAAATGTGTGTTAATATTATTATACGCTATAACATCCTCAACAACTCATCTCATGAAGAATATAATGAAATAATTCTAATGCAAAATAAACCAATGTGAAACTAACTCGTCACATAAACATGAATACTAGGTTCCCACCCTTAAGATGGATAAATTTCACCATGTATTACATACAAGAGAGGATACAACATCACAATATGACATTAAGGGAAACCTTATCCTACTTACACAATAGTTTTTTATCTTCCTCGATATCATTAGTCTCAATTCATATCTCTCTAAATGTAATATAACCAAATGATGCATGGAAAGAGGTCACAACACGCACATCATGAATCACATTAACACAATATCCCACATCACATATCTAGATAAAATAACCATTTAGTTTTCAAAATCCACTGTATAAATTATGAAATATGTCCAACATCTGTTGTTAAACCAAAATCCATTACAAACTTTACACTGAGAAAGTATCATAAGCCATCATAGACTATGTGTTTGAGTTGGTGGTCTAGAACCAACTACTTTGTACATTATTAATTAAATAAAAACCTTATCACATCTTGATTGTTCTTCTGCGTGACATGTCATGTGATAATGTACTAAGGACAACTATTGCATTAAAGGGTCGTAGTGGATCCCTACTACGAAGAGAACCCGGAAGTTCCATAACACTGTTCTTGAATGTATGTTCTATGGATGGATGATATTATTTAAGGGACACAAATAATACAGGTCATTAGGAGTGAGGACGCATAAAACATTGAGTCACCTTCTCATGGTGTGAGCCTTTGGTAATATCTTGGAAGATATTATGAGAACGAGACCCGCCAGTAGGAAATCCACATTTCATAATGTCATTGGATGTTCCTATCTGCGGATGTGTGTATTCGTCCTTAGACTTTAAGATTATTATTAATGGGTATTACAACTCGCGCACTTAGTTGTATTGATGAAAACTGTGACAACACATTGTTCGTATCGAGGTAGGATATGTTGGGTGAGTCACGAGTAATACCGCATTAATAGATATTGCGAGAAAGGATTTGTCCCTTTCGTTCCATAACGAAAGTAGATATCTCAGGCCGTTTGATGGAATTGATATAGCCTAAATAAATCTATGGCCATGGTATGGTATGGGAATGTTCAATTATGGGATGTCAAAGAAAGAATAATCAAGCACATGGGTTGATGGAACTAGCATGCAACGCGCTTGATTGGAGATATCGATACAAAGGGATTATATTACATGGTAAGCGTTCGTAGGAGGTGACACATCATTGCGGCGTTAACTTCTTCCTCTATGGGTTCCTTGGCGAGTTTCTAGACGCTAACCTTGGACTTTAGGCAGGCTCAACCTAATGCCCCTGAGAAAGAGGCCTAGAGGGTCAGACACCAAGTGTGTCCATGTATCTCAGTTAAATATTTATTTAACAAATATAACAAATATTATTACTGATTGTGGTTTAGTAATTATTTAAGGATGTTTGATCGCATTTGTTTTGAAACTAGTTATTCAAGAGAATATATTGTGGACGAAATAATATATTTATTAGTGAGTAATGCAGTTACATTTATTTAAGAAATAAATAGTCATTACTCAAGGTCTAATAAATTTGGTGGAGAAAAATGGAAAATAAAATGACACACCAAGTATTTTAAATATACACGCCATGTAGTTTTATGGAAAACAAGTACACGCCATGTATTATTTATTACATGCCGTGTAGTTTTTCCAGTTGGGATTTTGAGGATTTAATATTGTTTCAATAAATGATATTTATTATAATCAGCGTGGGCGCATGTCAAGGAATTAATAATTTGACATGGGGGTTTTAAATAAGATTTAATGAAATAAATAAAACGCGTAACGTGTTTATTTATGGTCATAACTCTATAAACCTCAAACCCTATTATAAATATTCTTGCAACCCCAACATTTTGTAGAGCCATTATTGTGCACAACGGATTTGGAAATACACTAAAACCAAAGATAGAATTCCCTTTCCACCAAGAACACCCTCAAGTTACGAGAGCAAGATCCTCCACTAGATCATGGTAGTCGAAGGCGGACATCGCACGCGAAGGTTTTTCTGTGATAGCACCCCGAGATCCCTTCGTCAACGTCCGGATATACGTGACACACGTGTGGATCACCGCTAGAGGAATCCTACACTTGGATTCTACCATGCAATGACAGATCACTGAATCGTGACCGGACACATCAACGAAGAATGAATTCCAATGAGGTAATTCATATGCATTAATTAAATTAATTATAATCAACATTTGATGATCCTACTCAAGGGATCTGGGACTCTTATTTTCTTTTCATTTTTCATTCTATTCTGAAGATTCAGCGTTTTATATCTTGATGGATCTCAGATTGAACATTTTTTAACGTTAAAATTAAATTTGGGCAAACCCACCAACGCGCTTCTGCTACGCCCGGAACCTACAAGTGGTATTAGAGCGGGGTCATATCGTTGATTATAATTATTTAGTTTTTTGTTGGTAATTTACGCTTTTAATAATTTTGTTAATTCAATTCATGTTTAATCGGTCTGGAAATCTGAATATCGAGATCTATTCCTCCTCCATCGTTTCTCACTCACCTCACAAAAATGAATTTTTCTTTTAATTTTGATTAAAATAAAAAGGAAAAACTCATCTAGAGGAGCCAATCGTTTCTGTCCGTATAACACCAGAATACACGACGTGTATTCAGAAGTACACACTGTGTAGTCTAGGATCAATGCATTGACTGATCCGACAAATCAGGCGGTGTATGGGATTTTTTCTAAGAATTTAAGACATCGTGTGTTGACCAGAAATAGGTGGCACACGGTTTCCGAAATACACGCCGTTTGGTCCAATGAACACAGCCTGTAGTCCCTTCGGGTTAGGGTTGGGTCGTGTACTCCATACACGGCTTGCCCACCAGGAATCCATGTAACACGGAAAATACACGGCGTGTATCCCACTGTACACTCCGTGTACTCCGAGAATTTCTGATGTACATTAACACGCCCTGTCCCCGGGCATGTACTTCAGATGAAGGGTGAAGAAAAGTACATGATGTGTAGTCTGAACTACACACTGTGTACTCACCAAATTTATGCAGATTTATTAAAATTTATTATTATATTATACAAACCCTTGAGACGTGTACCATGGTGCAGGCGTAAAGCTAAAGCACAACACGTGATAGGTTTTATATATATGTGTGTTTAATTTAACATCTGCGTAATAAATGGGAATTCACTGGGTTGCCTCCACGGTAAAAGTTATGTACAAGGATAATTTTAAATGAATTCATTTGTTTAAAATAATGATGGATGAGAATCTCAATGAAATTCAGAAAAAGGGATTTAAGATAAAAGGATTGATTAATTAATGATAATTAATTGATTCGAGCGTGATTTATCTTTAACAAGAACGAATAAAGAATTGAATGGTAGGTTTTTATTTCTGTGTAAATATCGTCGCATGTATGGATGAACATGAGCTAGACCGAGACCTTTGTATTTGAATGGTTTCTTTTAATTTATTTATTTAAATTAAATTTATTGGCATGTGAGCCATCTCCTCATTAATATGTAGGGCATGCGCGCCCAATGATTATTTTATTTAAAAACCCCTTTTATCCCTCACCTACGTGTGAGATAAATTCATATGTAATGGATGCAGCTCCCAAACTAGTGGAGGCGGCTCAAGTTAGGATCCATGGTGAAACTAATCCAAGGAGATACAAAGGTTGACAGGTGGAAAGCTGTAAACACGAACCTGAAAGGTTCGAGGTGTTTCTCCCTTAGGTCTTGGGTTAGTTTATCAACTTCTAGATAAACAACCCAATTGAAAATCTCATGATCATACCATTTATTTGATTTCTGTCAGTTGCATGGTTTATTTATTGTTGGTGTGTTGTCTTGATCACACAATTTATGAATTAAATGAGCATGCAAGATGGAACTAAAATAAAATTGGCTTATACGTAAATATTATCTTAGACATGGTTAATCACTTAAGTATATCCCATTTAATATTAACAAGCATGTAATCAGATATAATAAAATGGAAATTTACGTATAAGGATAAAATCCCTCAAAATAAATATTTAGTCGGCATAGCCTTCCATATTCTTGGTTAGAATCAAACCATAGTTCAAAGTGATTGAGCAACCCTAGTTCGGGTGCTTTCAATTATCGGGGAATTCCAATTCAAGGTTTTGGGTTGACTTGACCTAATTTGCATCAATGTTTGACTGCCACATCAGGACTTGGTGTGACCAAGAGGCAAAGGTTGATTAAATCCAAAAAAGATTTCAGGATTGGGGAGTCCTCTCAGTGTATCAAGGAGCTGCGAGTTAATGCAGTTAGCATCAAGAATTCCTACCTAAAACCCTTCAAGTTTCTTGACCAACACTAGTTGGGGTAATGTGAATGGAAATATGGAACCTTCCCACTAGAATATCCATGCAACAAAATATTCCGAAGTCAATGGTGAGGGCTATTGGATTTCGATAAAATAGTGGGAGACTAATAAGTATTAATTTATTTATTTGACTCAATTTTTGTAATAAATTACTAAACCTTTGCTCATCATAATTTGTAGAAACGGAAAAAAATGACTTCAAACATATCATTGCGCACCATACTCGAAAAAGAAACCTTATCCCCCGCACCAATTTCCAAGAGTGGAAGAGGCGTTTACGAGTCGTCCTTCACCACAAAAAGAAATTATATGTGCTGGAAGAGCCTATTCCAGTTGTGCCTGAGAAATAGGCTAGTGATGAGGAATTATCTCTCTACATGAAACACATGGATGATGCCACAGATGTCCAATGTTTCATGCTATCAGCCATGTCTAATGATCTCTTGAAGCAACATGAAAACATGGATGCATATAGCATCATGTCTCACCATAATGATATCTACCATGAGAAGGCGAGACAGGAGAGGTATGAGATCTCCAATGTTGTGTTTACCACGAAGTATGGAGAGTCTGTGCCAGCTGGGCCACATGTAGTCATGAGTATTGGCTACATTGAACGCCTGGAAATCTTAGGGATTAAATTCCCGGTTGATTTGCGTATAGATATCATCCTATCATCACTGCCCAAGACCTTCTCTAGATTCATTGTCAACTATAACATGAGCGGCAATGAGAAGAGTCTATCAGAGCTTCTGACCTTGATTCTCCAGGTAGATAAGTACATGGGGTGTGACAGACCCATGATCCTTATAGTGATCAAGAAAAGGAAGGACAAGGAAAAGGGGCCAATGAATTCTAAACTGTCTAAAGCCCTCGAGCACCATCCCTCAAAGAAGGGGAAGATCCAGAGGTAGGCCATGGAACGGGAGGCAGTGTGTTTTGCATGAGGAAAGCAGGGCCACTGGAAGAGGAAATTCACCCAGAAGCATTGGGACTCTAAAGGTGCATTTGTTATCGAGTGAAATCTTTCTATTTCTACACATTGGGTATTAGATACATCTTGTGGGGCTCACATCATTATTCAAATGCAGGAACCAAGTATATTTATAAAGATCACCTGAGGAGAGGTGGATCTTTGAGGTGCCAATGGCACAAGGCTAGCTGCATTTGCTATTGGCGACTACCACCTCTCATTGCCGACTGGGATGATTTTGGTTTTACATAACTGTTATTATGTGCCTAGTGTTACCAAGAACATAATTTCTGTATCTTGTTTGGATATGGAAGGATTTGTTTTCAAATTTGGAAATAATGGTTAACTCTTTTATATGAACAACGTATGTTATGGTATGGCACATTTAAATAATTTTTTGTATGTATTGAATTGCGAAAACCATGTGTTGGCAATCGATAACGAAACAAACTCACATGACTCATAAATCACCCAGTTATGACATCACCGCCTTGGTCATGTAAGAAAGAAGCATTTGACAATGCTCTGCCAAGATGGCTATTAAGACTCTATTAAGATAAAACCACTTGTTAGATGTCATGCTTGTTTACAAGGAAAAATGGCTAAGCCGTATTTTGGTGGAAAAGGGGAAAGGACCACAGAGCTTCTAGGATTGGTACACACGGATGTGTGTGGACCATTTCCAGTAGAATCTAGAAGTGGATATTATTACTACATTACTTTTACTTATGATTTGAGTAGATTTGGCTATGTCTACATAATGTGGTACAATTCAGAGTCCATAGAGAAATTTATGGAATTCAAGAATGAAGAAGAGAATCAGCTTGGTAAAAAGATAAAGAAGCATCGATCATATCGAGGTGGAGAATATTTGAACCAAGAGTTCATCGATCTTCTACGGGATTTTGTGATTTTATCCCAGCTCACTCCCCCTTATACACCACAGTGGAATGGTGTTAGTGAATGGACGAACTGCACCTTGTTGGACATGGTGAGGTAGATGATGAGTCATGCTTATCTTCCATTATCATTTTGGGGATATGCATTACAAACTGTATCATACACATTAAATCGAGTACCAACTAAGGCAGAAAATGGAATTCCATCCGAGTTATGGAATGGTAGGAAACCCACTTTGTCGCACACACGTGTATGGGGATGAGAGGCATTTGTTAAGGCCATCTCATGAAACAAACTAGCACCCCAAGGCAGGAAGTGTATCTTTATAGGATATCCCAAGGAAACGAAAGGATATTACCTATATAACCCTCAAGACAAGAAAGTGAATGTCGCCAGACAAGCCATCTTTCTTGATAGGGAACACATCCTCAAGAAGGATAGTTAGAGAAAGATTGACTTTGACGAAGTTGATGCTAAAGATACACAGGAGTTGGTACAGGAACAAGTTCCACAGGTCCCCATGGAAGAGGTTCCAGAAACACAACTACTGCGTAGGAGCTCAAGAGAGGTAAGGGAACTAGAGACATTTGGATTCCTAGTCACTGAGGATGATGAATCATTAATGTTGGACAATGATGAACCTCTCTCCTACAAGGAAGTAGTAGAAAGATCAAAAGCATCAAGATGGCTAGAAGCTATGAATTATGAGATGTATTCCATGTATGAGAACAATGTTTGGGTTTTGTTCGATGAGATAGTTGATGTAAAGCCTGTTGGATGCAAATGGGTATTCAAAAGAAAGATGGACATGGAAGGACAAGTTAGCACCTATAAATCCAGGCTAGTGGCTAAAGTATTTACACAGCATCAAGGAATTGACTATGATGAAACCTTCTCTCCATTTTCCATGTTTAAATACATAAGAATCATACATGCCATATCAGCTTACCAGGACTATGAGATTTGGAATATGGATGTCAAAAAAACATTCCTTAATGGGAGCCTTTAGGAAGATGTCGGTATGACACAACCAAGAGGGTTTGTGACACCAGGTGAAACCAAATGGCTTTTCAAGTTGCATAAATCCATTTATGGATTGAAGAAAGCATCCAGGTCATGGAACATTCGATTTGATGAATCCATAAAGGAATTTGGTTTCATTAAGATCGAATGTGAACCATGTGTTTATAAGCGGTTTAATGGGAATGTGTTCATCATCCTAGTGGTATATTTTGATGACATATTGCTTATTAGAAATGCCTTACTAGCCTTACATTCAGTTAATGACTGGTTGAACAAGTGTTTCTAAATGAAGGACATAGGAAAAGCAGCCTACATTCTAGGGATCAAGATTATTCCTGACAGATCTAATAGGCTTCTTGGACTAAGTCATGGTACATACATTGACCAGATACTAAAGAGATTTAGTATTGAAAAATCCAAGAGGGTATTGGTTCCAGTGTCACATTTCTTACATCATTTTATGAAAATGTGTCCTTAGAAACAACAGGAGAAAGATAGGATGAGCAAGATCCCATACGCTTCGGCTATAGGATCCATCATGTATGCCATGTTATGTACCAGGCTTGATTCTGCCTATGCACTGAGCATGGTAGGTAGATATCATGAAGATCCAAGAGAACATCGTTGGACTGCTGTTAATACTATCCTTACGTATCTGAGAAAAACTAAGGATATGTTCCTGGTGTATGGAGGAGATGAGGAGCTTGTCATCAGAGGGAATGCTGATGATGGTTTTCAAACAGATCAAAATGATCTGAAGTCGCAATCTGGATATATTTTCTGTCTCAATGGAGGATATGTGAGCTAGAAGAGTTCAAAGACGCCAGTTTTCGCAGATTCTACAGTGGAGTCTGAGTATATAGCGGCTTCTGATGCAGCCAAGGAAGCTGTCTGTATTTGGAACTTTGTCCAGGAGCTTGATGTGGTGCCTAGCAGTAAATATCCCATTACATTGTATTGTGATAATACTTCAGAGGTGGATCTGGTAAATTAACCAAGGTCACATCAACGGACAAAGCACATACTCTGGAAGTATCACATTTTGAGGGATTTCTATCAAAGGGGTGAAGTTTCAGTGAGCAGAGTTTCCAGGGAAGAGAACACAGAAGACCCCATGACTAAAGTCCTATCTCAGTAGATGCATGAATATCATGTGAGAGCTAGCGGGTTAAAGGCTGTCTGTAGTTGGCTCTAGTCCAAGTGGGGGTCTGTTGGAGTTGGTGGCCTAGAACCAACTACTTTGTACATTATTCATTAAATAAAAGCCTTATCACATCTTGATTGTTCTTCTGCGTGACATGTCATGTGATAATGTCCTAAGGAAAGTTGTTGCATTAAAGGGTCATAGAGGATCCCTACTATGATGAGAACCCGGAAGTTCCATAACACTATTCTTGAATTTATGTTCTATGGCCAGATGATATTATTTGAGGGACACAAATAATATAGGTCATTAGGGGTGAGGAGTCATAAAACATAGAGGCACCTTCTCATGGTGTGCGCCCTTGGTAATATCCAGGAGGATATTATGAGAACGACACCCGCCAGTAGGAAATCCACATTTCATAGAGTCATTGGATGTTCCTATCTGCGGATGTGTGTATTGGTCCTTAGACTTTAAGATTATTATTAATGGGTATTACAACTCGCGCACTTAGATGTATTGACGAAAACTGTGATGACACACTATTCACAGAGAGGTAGGATATGTTGGGTGTGTCACGAGTAATACCACATTAATAGATAATGCGAGAAAGGATTTGTCCCTTTCATTCCATAACGGAAGTAGATATCTCAGGCCCTTTGATGGAATTGATATAGCCTAAATAAATCCATGTCCATGGTAAGGTATGGGAAAGTTCAATTCCGGGAAGCCAAGAAAGAATAATCAAGCACATGGGTTGATGACACTAGTATGAAACCCTCTTTATTAGAGATATCGAGACAAAGGGATTATATTACTCGGTAAGCGTTCGTGGGAGGTGTCATGTCATTGCAGCGTTAACTTCTTTCTCTATGGGTGCCTTAGCATGTTGCTAGACGCTAACTTTGGACTTTAGGCAGGCTCAGCCTAATGCCACTGAGAAATAGGCCTAGTGGGTAACACACTAAATGTGTCCATGTATCTCTGTTAAATATTTATTTAACAAATTAAATAAATATTATTCCCGATTGTGGTTTAATAATTATTTTTGGATTTGTGATCGCATTTATTTTGACACTAGTTATTCGAGAGAACATATTGTAGACGAAATAATATATTTATTAGTGAGTAATGTAGTAAAATTTATTTAAGAAATAAATAGTCATTACTCATTGTATAATAAATGTGGTCGAGAAAAATGGAAAATAAAAGTACACGCCATGTATATTAAATATACACGCTGTGTAGTTTTATGGAAAACAAGTATATTCCGTGTATTAATTATTACACGCCGTGTAGTTTTTCCTGTTGGGATTTTGAGGATTTAATATTTTTTTAATAAATGATATTTATTATAATTAGCATGGGCACATGTCAAGGAATTAATAATTTGACATGGGGGTTTTCAATAAGAGTAAATGAAATAAATAAAACGTTTAACGCGTTTATTTATTGTCATAACTCTATTAACCTCAAACCCGATTATAAATATCCTTGCAACCCCAAAATTTTGTAGAGCCATTTTTGTGCACAAAGGATTTGGAAATACTCTCAAGCCAATGAGATACTTCCCCTTCCACCAAGAATGACCTCATGTTACGAGAGAAAGATCCTCCACCAGATCAAGGTGGTCGAAGGCGGACATCGCAAGCGAAGGTTCTTCTGCTCTAGCACCCAGAGATCCATTCGGTGACGTCGGGAGATACGTGACACACGTGTGGATCACCGATAGAGGAATCCTACACAAGGATTCTACGACGCAATGACGGATCAACGAATCATGAATGGACACAGCAACGAAGAATGAATTCCAAGGAGGTAATTCTTATGCATTAATTGAATTAATTATAATTAACATATGATGATCCTCCTCAAGGGTTCCGGGACTCTTATTTTCTTTTCGTTCTTCATTCTATTCCGAAGATTAGGCATTTATATCATGATATATGTCGTATTTAATGTTGTTTAATGTTAAAATTAAAGTTGGGAAAACCCACCAATGTGCTTCCGCTGCACCCGAAACCTACACTATTCACGTCACATATATAATAAATGTATGGATACTATATCGTGCAATAATTTTGTGTGAGATAATCATAATTGATCATAACCCTTTACACACTTATATGGGAAACTAACCGTTATATATATCTTCATAAATAACTAATACTAGAATAGATTAGGAACAAAGGGGGTAGTAATCCATCCATCCTCCCACATGGATGTTGGGGAAAAAACCCTCCCATAGTCCACTAGGTCTAATTATCACGAACCGATATGGGTGGGGATGTGTGCAAAATTATCAAATATTAATGATATAAATTGTTTCACAACTACACTTTGGAAATAACCTATTCTTATACACAACTGAAGCTAACATCGCTCAAAAACCCAACATCCACTTCTATGACTAGATAACATATAAGCACAAATTCATTAAAAAGGATCTACATTAAATTATTTCTCTTCTATATTTTTCCTTCTATTAATTAATTTATTATCTATTAATTAACAATTTTCATTATTACCCATTAAATTACATGAATTACAATATATTAGATTAATTATCACAATAAGGTCCATACCCTCTATACATAATCGAAACCACATCAATGGTTTATCACGATTCACAAATTCATTGAATGTTTATTACATATTCAACCAAGAATGTATGTTCTAAATTATTTATTCATTAATAGAATAAATCCATATGCATGTACTCTAGGAAAATCATCCTATGAAGAAACAAAGATGAAACACACAAATAATCACATCTAGTTACCTCAAGCTGAAGGGAATGTAATGAAAATACATAAGCAACATGTCTATAAACCATTTAACATCATCCTAAGTAATAATACCAAGACTTATCACATCATAAACGAGTAAGAACAATATAAAAACATTCCATTACAATTGGTTCCATCCCCCAAAACCACATTCTTATATCAATCAGTCTGGCCATCACAGAAGTCAGCTAGTGCGACATCATATGAGCCTCTAGTACCACATCTCATTAGACATCGCATGATTATCCATACGTAGTTCACGTCACATCTAAACCTCCATGAACACTATATTCCATCACTGGTTCATCCATATTAGGAATATATAACATTATTCGAATCCGGATCACATAACAAAGAAAAAATAAAATAAAACTAACTACAATTTAACATGGCCCATAAAATATGGCATCCATCCTTCTCATATAAATGTGAATCATATTCCCTAGAAAATTAATGTTATAAATAAAATGGTATTCATTCCAACATGAATGGAATGATTCATTAATTATTGGTCACAACAACAAGATACCTAAGGCATCATGTTGTAACAATACATTAAAATAATAATATTCTATTAACATGTATTGTAGTTTCAATAAACTAAGAGAAGTAAAATTTTAAACTATCATGAATTTTTAATTATTATCAATAAGCATAAACATGATTAACCTTATATATCCATTACATTTTACATATTTATTATCAATTAAAATTAAACATTGAGATTTTATAAAAATTATTACCATCTAATTACATCAACCACTGGATTACAAACATTCCTCTACATTAATTATACTTCTTCCCATTAATTATTATGAAATTACGTTATAATGTACTTTATCAATTTAAACTTCCTACTATAAGATTAATAAACAGCTAAAAAATTATAGCATAGATATCACACTATATATTAGATCATTATTCCAACTACAATCATAATATATTTCATCATTATCAACATAAAATCATAGGAAATTTCATTAATCTATTTGAATAATTATTAAATCAATATCACTTCCATTAAAAGGGATAAATCATTATATTTTTATGATTTAATGTAATTAAATAGAGAAGAAACAAAATACCTAACATAAAATTACTCAACAATCATATCATGACCACTAACAACACTACAGATCTATAATGAACTCTCCACTGTGTATTAAATCTAATTGAGGAAATTGTAGAAAAACTGTAATAATAAAAACCAATAGAATCCTCATTATAAATATCGTATATGATCTTCCATCATTTGGAAATGAAAAAAACAGGAGTAGAAGACATCCAAACATGATAACCCACTAGAAAATTAATGATGATGGAAACTTGGATCATGATAGATAAAAGAAAAAACATTAATGATTGATTACAACTTAAAGGATCCACAAACCCCAATGGAAGGATCTTCATATCTCCAAGAATGAGAGCGGTAGGTGATGTAACCATAGGGTTTAGAGAAAATCCATTCATATGAACCATTTTAAGATTCACTACACAAGTAATTCACTCTAAGGGTAACAAATTTACATGCTGAGTAAATATTATTGTTTAGTTTTTTCAAAAAAATTCCATTATGATTTTTTATTCCAATTAATACACATATTTTATCAAGACATGGTCCACACATACACAATGTGTAAAGATTACTGTAAATATAATCCCCCTATTTTAAGCTTCGTCAAATTCCAACACCTCCAGACCTATTTGAGAAATATATCATGCCCTACTAGACATGCAATCACATAAAGGGATGAATCACATGTCTTCAAGAACTAACAATTGATACCTCTCAAATAATTATCATTTCCTAGAATTCAGAACCCAATCCTATAGTGGAAAAAAGTGGTTGTCCATATTACAACCATGGGAGATACCGTAGAAAAATATCACTATCTCAGTTGATTGACCACAACACTAAAAGGGAAAATGCACAAAACTGTGTATTAAATTCAAAAATATCCTAAACAGTATCTCTAAGGAGATACCTATCAAACCATAGTAAATCCAAAATAACAAACAAGTGAAAAACAACTCATAATCCAAAGGATTAATATCCCTAAATGAACAATGGTAAAAGAGAAGTGATAAAACTAAATCAACATGGGGTTATGCACGCACATCTATGACTCACATTCCAATGTAATATCCTCCAAAACACTATGCCTTTACACAACATGAACTAGGAGAGTAACACACCCATGAAACATTTATTCATGTTCTACCTTGTTCGCTATAGGTTTCTACTCAAATGTCACATCATCGTCTACACCGATCTATCCCCAATTAATGAATGAGGGAAATCTGGAAGATTAATGATAGATCTATGAGATATAATATGGTTTATTTGGATCATATATAAGGGAACAACTATCTGATATTACATGATATAAAAATGAACCAACAAATTGAATATATTTTCATACTAGGGAGAAATTATGCTCCGAAAAAAAGCTTCACTTCCCAAAATGAAGAGTAATCTATTAGAACACATGATATCCAATGATGAACTCTAGAGGTTTCATATTATGTCCATCATTGAATTTATGATGATCATATATCACTTTCATGATCTCATTAATTAATTAAACCATATATATTATGCTCTATAATATTTCTTGTCACTAATATGAATCCTCAATGACTATAGTCTATAATAAAAGAGAACGAAATGGTCATTCATAATAACATTCAAATGTAGCCAAACCAATGTTGGCATAAAATATATAATAGAATGAAAAATTGAACATGGGAAGGTTCTTCATCCATAAACCTCCAAAATCTAAGACACAAGAGTGTAACATGCCTTCAATAGTTTGGATAGAGAGATCTATCTATAATTTTTTATGTAGATGAAATGTAGTGCTAAGGGATAACTAAAAAACCAAATCAATATCGAGATGTATCCACACCATATAGGTGAAATGATTCTCTTGATTAGTGATGATTTCCATCAAGAATCCATGGAGTCTCACCACCTCCTCTAGAAGCATACTTATACAAACATCCACTGATCATGACTCCATGATCATTATAAATTGAGATTATTCCATCAAACTATCCATGGTAACACATATAGATTCATAACATTATCAAACGTGATGTAAATTAGTAATAAAGACCATCAAGATTCCCTCAAACATCCATTGGGGAATATCTAATGGTTGGAAAAACCCACTTTGAACCCAGTACAGGACCTTCAACATCTAGTAGAACAAATATAGAGAAACATACTCTACTACTATACACCTGAACCCAAGCCCCTAAAAATTAACTCTAAAATATAGTTACATCTGAGTGAGGTCATGATATATGGGAAAAGTTGGACCATTGAACTCTTAAATAAACATCATACACATCACCAAATGATAAAAAAAAGCATCTATGGAAGAACATCAGGTACTATCCATTCTCATTCAAAACATCAGGGGAATCAAAAAAATCAAATAATAATCTCTAGACCCTGACTCAAAATCCATTGGTTTGATACTTTTAATCTTACAATGACAAATATGGATTAATTTAGTTTAGGAAAACACAAATTATTCCGATAACCATTACCATATCTAGAAACATCACTAATATTTCTTTAATAACTGTCTAAAAACCCTTGATTCTCACATGGAATCATTATGTGACATCAATATAAGTGAATCACCTACACCACTTCTGTTTCCTACAATATAAAAAATTTGAAAATGATAATATTGTAATAATTCCATCAAACAGTGCATAAACAAGTTCACACCATTGTGGGAGTAGACATGCTTCCAGATCTTATGATAGGAAAAAACCATAACGAATTATGTAATTAGTAACATTAATCAATAAATAAAATAAATTAACAATTCTTCAAACATAGGATCGGTGGTTGAATAATTATGAACAAGATGATAGAACTTCATAGATACGTAAGAGAAAACTAATCTTTAGTGCATCCCAAAACAACATTAATAAATCTGTAAAGCATTATAAAAAACATAAATTGAAATCCCTGGACTTGAAAACACTTGATTTGAGCACATTTCAAATTATCCTAATGGTAAAGAAATGTATCTTAACACTTGTTAATATATTATAACACCAGATATTTTTAGGTCTTTACTATGATATGATTCATAATCCCAGTGAAATTATCTATGTATAACTTCATATACCTTAAACGTTCATGAAAACTATATACCTATGTCACTATCTTGGTGGCATAGCAAGAAACCAATACCTCTATCTTCAAAGTAAACACAAATAATATTTGAGGGAAACCGTATTCTCCAAGATACAGACTACACAAAATAGAAAATTACAATTCAAAAACATATTAAATTGATTCTCTCGATAAAGAACTCTGAAAAGGGCACATATAATCTGTTCATGATCCACCACCAATGATGTGTACACAAGTAATTCTTTGACAAACACCATGATGAACATACCGATTACCTCTTTGATAACTATGTTTAAAAACTCCATGAACATGAGTTGAGAATTCGTTTCCTCGAATCACATCACAAAATACATGTAATGACCATGAAAACAATTGAGAGAAGTATTTTGATTGTCCAAAACATTAATTCACATATATTGTTATCCTTACAACAAATCCTTAAGAACCAAATTTCTCCCATAAGTTGATAGAATAAACCATACATCTTTGAAAAAATATAATAGTTATCCATTATCAATTGGTTTAAGTGATAAAAATCAATACAAAAACCAAATAATGTTGTAATACTACTTAGAAAATAAAATTTGTGAACCTTATGTTGAAAGAATCTGTAGAGAAAACCCATAATGAAACATATCATTGATCCATTATCGTATCTCTAAAAACATTAATCAAAACATCTTCTATGTAGACATAGATATAGAAGACACGGATGGCTATTTATCAACACTAAAATTAATCTACCATTAAGGGGTAATGGTAAAACATCATATAAAAAAAGGATAATATTCCAAAATCCTAGGAAACAATGACTGCAGGACCTCTTAAAATAATAGAATCAACTACACTATCAAAAAAGACAAGGAATTAAAATGCAAAAAATCCACAAAAGGGTACCTATCTCTCAAAAAAACTACTGACTATCTATCAACATCATAAAATGAGGCCTTAAACCTAAATAAATCCACGATACCTTTCACGGACTACAAGTAATCCATTACAAGGATGACTTCAAAAGAATCTATCTATACACCATGGAATTTTCTCCTAGAACAGTGCTACCACAGAACTATATCTCATTATCTACATTCATCATACATGTTTGGTCGAACTCCATCTAGAATTGTTAACTCTAAGGACACATGATGCCTCAATACATAATGTCTATAGAGTGGATGAGGGAATGTGATATAAAGTATTGAATAACCCCTAAATTAATAAAATCAACCACCCAAGTGTAAATAAGAAAAATGTGCCTCAAATTATATATGTCACCCCTAACACAGAATCTAAAATTAATTAATCCAGATAAGACCCTATCAACAACCTATTAGACACAGATAGAGACCACATCCATGGACGTTCTCTTCTATATACGGATAGTGAGTACCTCATTGATATAATCAACATAAGATATCTCTTCTCTCTGGGTATATGAATAGAAAACCTTTCTATTGTTTCCACAGATGAAATGAACCCAATGGAAAATATTATGTGGACCACCACGAACACAGTAAATGCTATGAATCTTCAATACTCTATCCACATATGACATAAATATCCATAGGGAAAAAGTGTTTGATCCACTGGAATTGTTCATAGAACCACTAGCACAAAAGGTATGACATGTTGAGGGATGAGACATCACCCAGGATAGCTGACAACTCTTCTATCCTGAAAATTGTGAACTGAAAACCATATATAATAATCATTAGGAACCCAATGACTCCCTTTTCCAGAATACATAGTTCTATCCAGCATCATCTTGATAACCCCTTCACTTTCTATCATCATAAGATATGTCTTTTTCATAAATGAGGTGTCATGGTGATAGATTATTAGACCTAAATCCTCCTCAAAATGTCTCCCCATATCCTCCTTATCTAGAAACATGCATGATAATTATGATAGAAGGTTCATAAAAATGATCCTAAACTATGACACTCTAGAACTACCATAACTAAGAGTATGAAGCCCATGGAGATTATCCACCTATGATGTAAAATAAATAAACTATTCAATAAACTACTCTGATAACATCTCTCATGAGACAGTTGAATCCTCATGATCCCCAAGGAAATAGAACCACCACTTCCTCACTACCCCATACAACAATGTCACAACCAATGAAACCCATTTCTCATTATGATCATAGATCTAAATAAATGTTATCTCATATTCCTTCAACCAGTATTCAATGAAGAAATCAAAAATGGATCATTAATAACATTGAAAAATATATAGATGAAACTCTAATGGTTTCCTCCTATAAGAATCATTTTTTCCGATCACTAATTCATGATAATCTTGTATCACATCCTTCTAAACATATTCAATATGAAATAGATGAGTACATCGACCAGGAATCATGTTCGAAAATATAAAGAAAATAGATAGAAATCCCAAAACTAGAATATGGAATAATTAACATCAATTAAAAAATTATTTTATTTTATTGTTTAAGGTTTTACATATCCCATGGTCTACTTAATTTAAACACATTCCATAAGAATAAAGATTCATGATTATTTCCATGTTCCTGTTCATTCATCTGATGTCATGACATTTAGTAGCCTCATTAAACAAAAAAGTACATTCATGATATCACATAGGGTCCTAAATACAATGTCTCAGTCAAGATACCATGTTTATGTAACATATCAAACATAGTTCAAATGTTTTACCTACCAACCCATTCATCCTCACCTCTTCCTAACATCGAACTCCGTCTTATACATCAATCTTCTTTCTAATACCACTTTTTCATGAACCCAAAAATCATTGATACAAAAAATTATGGTAGTGATATGGTGACTTCTCAATCCCCACCTACAATAAGCCCGGAGTTGGTGACTAGCCCCAAGGATATAAAAAATATGCACATGGGAGGCATTGCCCTCTATGATAAACTAGTCTACGAGTGATATAAGAAGGATACAAAAAATAAAAACATGGTTATAGACAAATACACACACACACACATGTAAATAAATATCAAGAGAAAACATGAAAATTAAAAATTAAAAATAAACCTAAAATGGAAGCTAAATGTGTCAAAATGTGTATAGACAAAAATAACCACAAATCCTAAATAACTCCAAAAAAATAAAAATCTAGTAATATCCATCCCTCTCTGAAACCTTCTGTAGATGACATAATTTTGATATATATACATTGGGTGAGAATAATAGTATAATATTTATTATCATTTTAGTTTCCTCCTGTAAAAAAGATAAAGATATCATGATAAAGTATAGTAAAAAAACACTACAACTAACTCATCATATAAATTGGTATACTAGGTCACTAGCCTCACCATGGGTAACTCTCACCATGAATACAAAAAATCAATATTATAATATAATTGTAATAAATTACAACAAACATGCTCCCATCTTGACATTAGTTTTATAATAATCCCCAACATTTCACATCATGTTCCATCTCTCTGAAAAAGTTTTCATCCCTAAAATAGCATGGGAAAAGAATCAAAAAATGAATGCGAAACTTCAAATAACCACAGAATACAATATGAAATATCCACATATAGTAACCAATTTATTTTTGGTATCCACTGCATCCTATATGATGTAAATCAAACTTCAGGTTTTATACCTCAATCCATTACACCCCAAACAAAAAAGTAAGTACCACAATAAATTTTAGATTATACTCTTCATACATATAATTATTAGTGGGATACTATATCTGGTAATACATGGGAAGGAAATATAAAAAATTCAACACAACCCTCTATACAAATATAAAAAAACTAACCATACTGCATAACAAAACAAGTAACTACATAGATAGGAGAGTGAGGTCATTGGGGGTTGACCTCCATCCATCCTCTAATCGAGATATTGGGGAAAACACCCACCCCGAGTCCACTAGGTATTGGTTTCCCTAACCGGTATGGGTGGGACAGTGTATGAAATCACAGAATACACATGACGTAATATAGCTCAAAACCACCCTGTTGGCATAACCGAGTTTTAGACACAACAACAACTAATGTCTCTCAAACTCCCAACTTCCACTTCTAAGACTAGATATTCTATAAGAACAAAAGACATAAAATAAGAAACATTATATTCATTGATTAAATTATTATCTCACTATATTAATTAATTCATTGGAAATCAATTAACCATAACATTATTCCACATTAAATTAATTTTTTTTATATTACGTCATATTATTCATCTGATTAATGTCCATGCCCTCCAGAAATAATCTAATCCATGTGAATGGATTATAAATATCATCATCTTTTAATCATTTTAATTCAATCATTAACTAACCCCCTGGGTTGGAAACAATATATTCATGAATAAAATCATTCAATACATAGGTAGTGTTGGAATAGAATCACATGCTACCATAATGAGGATACACGAAACCAAGCACATTCAATCTCCTCATGAAGAGGGGAAATGAGTGGAGATAATAAAGAAAATAAGCCATCCTCCATTAAACAGATTCATATGTGAGTATACCATGTATAAAAATATGATCAATGGGTAATCCCATCATTAACCCATTCCATCTCATTTAGTTCTATTCCGGTCACCCATTTTTACATAATTATAAATATCTCTATCACAATTGTCTATAGATCTACATCATGTAGGCCGCCCTGCCCACATTACATAATCCATCCTAGAATCACTCAAACCAATCCCACAAAACAACTGATATTCACCACTACTAATATTTTATCACAATTTCATCCTTATCATGCTCATATCACAAGTATCATATCTAGATAACATCACAATCTTGCGAGAAAAAAATGAAATAAACATTGACAATGGGCCCTCAAAAAATTAATGCATTCATCTTATTTAAAAGGGAAAATCTTGTCCTATAAAATAATATTTATCACAAAACAAGACCTTCTTCAATACTAAATTAACCGATTATTTAATTATAGGTTCCATGTATGTCTAATCGATGGTATCTAGATAGAATATGACATCAATGTCAAAAAGAGATCTTAATATTTATTGAGGTTTAAAAAACCTTATAGAATTAATGTTATCAATTAATAAAAAGTTTTAATTATTATCACCAAGTATAAAAATAATTCACCTATTCTTTTTAATTCCATTAAGAATATTTAATATCAATTATAATTAAAGGTGTTAAGTGAATCAATTTTATTATCATCAAATTACATCAACCAATAGATTATAAACATGTCCTTTCATTAATTATTAATAATCCAAATAATTATTATTTCATTCTATTTTTAAAATCATTATAAATTTTAACATGTTACACCATGAATAATTATAATCTAAAAAATCCCAACACAGATATCACACTATCTATAAAATCATAAGGCAAACCAAAACCATGGTACAAAGCAATAACATCATCAACGTATGATTGCACCCAAATTATTTAATATGGTTCAATAATTATTAGGTCATTTTGATTTCCATATGTGGGATAAATTTTGGTCTATTTAATATTTCACATAAATATATATGAAAAGAATAATTCTGAACCTCATAATATTTCATCATCCTTGACATGTTAATGGACTACGTTACACATCTCGAATCACCTCTCCCAAAACAACTACATCCATAAAAGGACACCATATCCCAACTACACAAACAAAAAACATAATAATAACCATTAAAATCACGAGAGAGGATACAAAATCTTATATAGAGGTAAATAATTTTGAAATGACATTAAACAAGGAGAAGACACTAGAAGACAAAGGATGAACGCACTGTGGATCACCATGTATCAAAGATGGATTCCCAATTATTGATTCTAATAAAATGGAAGTCAAAACACCATGAGAGGGAGATACATGTATCTTTGAATGATATTGGGGTGTGCAGAATTCAATAGTTTTGGAAATTTCAAGTTATGTTGAAGCATTTAAAGATGCACTCCAATGATAATTGACATGTTGTGTAATATAGTAACAAATTTTTTAATTGATTTGGATTAGTTTTTAATGAAAACCATGATGGAATAAGTTTTTTAACCTTAAATTAATTAAATTCATGTAACACACTTTATCCTACCCTGAAAATTTATAAACTACATTGACACGGTTTTTAAGGAGTACATACCTTCTAATCCCCCTATTCTTTGCTACTACAAGTGACATGAACTCTATTAAAATTCAAAGGATATTCCAAGTTCCAGAAGCCGAAAAAACTCAAATTTTTTTGTAAAAACCCTTTTTAGTCCCTTATAAATAATTTGATTTTCTGATTACTTAATTCCCATTTGATTCAATTATATTTATATAGATATAACTACATCTCTTTTATTAGCATACTTCAATGTATGAAACCCACATTTTGTACTCACTAATAATAATAATAAAATAAGTTACAATGATATATAATATATGTGTAACACATATTTTTATATGTATGATGGGTGATCCTAGATTGAAATCCAATGTATTGGGTAATGAATTAACTTTTATATATGGATTTTTTTTTATTAATTTTCAGAATTCCATATGTTTTGTTATTGATACAATATTGAAAATCCTTTTAATATGTCTTATAAATCCATAGTCATATGCTTATGAATTTATCATTATGATGTTATATCCACATTTCATGTTATGTACCACATATTTTTGAGAATTATTTTATGTTATTCTATAAAGAAACCCTGTCATAATATACTTTAATAGTACATCATTTGAGAGGAATATTTGATACATTTCATAGTTATTTATTCATGGGGACCATGAACGTTCAGTGTCTCTAGAGATGAGGTACATAATCATATTTTTTCATGAATGATATAAATCATCTCATACAATTCTCTTTTCACATAGTACAAGTTGTAGCCAAACCCATAATAAGCCCTTTCTTCCTAACACGAGGATGGGAATCATAAGAATGTATGTGATTAGAAGCTCATTATGGGTAAAATTGGATATCTCAACAAATGACTATAAGTTAAAATATTCATATTATTTATTAACTATATCATTAATTACTTATTTAATATTGAACAATTAAAAAAATAATCATAAATCACAGCTTTAGGAGTTTTCATAACAAAATAATCAATACACAAGTGTGTGAAATCATGAATAATCAATCACGATCCTTGAGTCCATATCATAAGACTATGAATTTTTTTATATCATAAAACTATGAATAGAAAATTATTTCCTTAGTCATGCATGACTTCCATGGATATCAGTGTGGATTGATTTGACTCCAAATTACATTATTTATTTATTTAATTTTCACACCCAAGACTAACATAGTTGAAAGAGTCTATTAGTAAACATGTTCTAATACCTATTCCATTAAATTATATCCCATGTGACATCATTTTTTACATAATGAATTTGAGAAAAATATAATATTTTGGTCACCCATCACATAATGGAAAACATACATTTGTGTTATGTTAGCTTATAAAACATTTAGAAATTAACCATAACATATCCTATAGAATGAAAATAAGAATCATTTACATTGGATAATGTCATCATCACACCTTGAAATTGAATATGTTTAATTATAATTTCATTATCAATTAATTGGACATTGAGAAATAAATGTGATTCATGTATTCATCAGAATATCATCATCATTATATGTCATCCAAAAAGGATTATTATATCATAAGATCATATCCCCATAGAAACCTGGAAATCTTAATAAGATATTAATATTGGTCAAAAAAATTAATATAATGTTCAAACCTTTCTATGATAATATTAGAAGAATATAAACTTAGGTTAATAATATTTTATGTAAATAAATTTAAAATATTCTGAAAATAAATTTTTATGAAATAACTTTTGGAAAAATTTAAATGAAAATTCAAGTTAATCAATTTTTATGAGGGTGAAAATTCCATTCATTAAATATATAGTATAAGACAAAATTATTTTAACAATTTGGTGAAAAATAAAATTATGATTTTTCACAAAACAATTGAGTAAAAATACTTCTTTTAAATATATTTAAATTAATAACGCAAGATTAAATATAAATATTTTTAAACATTTTATGAATAAGTAAAAAATTACATAAATTTTTTTGGATGTCATTTAAATGGATGAAAAAGCATTATTGAACAATATGGAAATCTGGCTGGCTTCTCTTGAAAATTAGTTTCAAGATCATTCTATTTACTAACATAGTGAAATTTTACTAATACATATTAATTATAGTAACTAATAGATAAAAAGAATATATATTGGGTGTAAATTACAATAAAAATTTATTTTCCTTCTATATAAATATTGAGTAGACACTCTAAAAATGATGTTAGATGGTATCATAAATATTTTTCTTCTTTTGTAACTTTCAAATCATAAAACCCATAAAAATAATCATAGTTGAAAAATTAAATAACATGAATATTAATATACATCAAAATAATATATCAAATGTAATGTATATAAATCTCAATAAAGAAAAAATTGGTGAATATGGAATATATCTCAAAGAAACAAAAGTGAGATAAGAAACCCGAAATTGAATGCTCATTATTCATTGTAAGCATTCAAAACTGATGTATAATAGATGTATATTATTTTTAAATGAATTGTAAAACTGTATTCAAACATATCACACACTATATTATTTTCTATAACATTTTATCACTTTTTTATTACATAATTTGTTCGATTAATGTAACTATTCTGGGTTTTAACAAAAACAATTCCCATGTTTATTTCAGTGAATCTGTTCCAGTAAGTTGATATTTATCATGGTTTCATCATATCAAAAATGTTTTCACTTCATAAGTATCAAATATAATCATTATATACACTTTTATAATCATTTATAAAATTTGGTGATAAAAAATTAATCACCTTAATTCATACATATATTCGTCCATATATTTCCACTTTTGATGTTTCAGAATTTTGATGGATGAAATGAAGGAAAAATAAATAATAATTTTCCGTTCCCAAATGAAAATTATATATTAAATATAAAACATAAAACAAAATTTAATTATAATAACCAATCGTTACATATTGATAGGAAATATAAATCATATCATTACAAGGAGGTAGTAGTCCACACATATCCATGAGTGATACATTCATTTCCCATTTTCAGTAAATGATGTAAAAATTCATTTTGTTAGTATGTTTTGGTATTTTTATTTAAATAATAGAGATATATCTAATAATACATTCTAATATAGGTGATGAGATGTTATGAGAGTCCGCAGACCGGTAAACATGAAAATGATAATTTAAAAATAGACAATATATCAATATCATGCCCATAATGTTTTCATAACATCTTTGTACAACAATAAAATTGAGTCTCTTAATTGAATTTCAAGGCTAATATTGAGTTCAAATTGCATATTTTACCTATGACATTCCATTACCATTATCATCGTTGGGAATTTTTCATGATTTTGTAGCATTAGCTGATAATAAATAAAATAAATATATTTAGTTACTTTATTATGGATAACAAGTCAATCTAACCCCCTATATAAAAACATGTCTATAACAAAATTTTATGTTTAGCTGGATAAATGTGAAATTTTGGGAAGAGACTATGGAAATACTCTAGAAATAAATAAATTTTTTATTGGATCGATACCACATAGATCATCTACACCAATTGAATTTATGGATCTTGCCAATGACATAAACAAATGAATATTATTTTTCAACAATTGATAAAAACTATAGGTTGTATGTTTTCATTCTTTTATATTTAACCTATTTATTTATCCCAAGTAAAAATGGGAGAACACCAAAAAAATTGATTCTTTCATTGATGTTTGATTTATTTTACACTTGATTAATATATTTGATTGTTATTGTTTATTCCTCATCATTAAGCATTTCTATTACAATAGATTACCGCTGAAATGGTTAAGATATGGGTTTTGTTCTTCATGATAATTGATTATGGTTTTCAACTAAATTATTTTGAATTTTTATCATGAGAAAATTATCTCACATTTATTTTGACTAATACTTGGTTTTTTGTTTTTACATTACCATTCAATAGTGAGAAAGATCAATACTACATGTGTGGTTCACAATCAAGGGTAAGATTTGGGTATGACCAAGATGGGTGACAACAATATGGTTGGAATCATACCAATGATTTAAGTTTTATTTTTTTATGTGAGAGCATGGAAAGGTATTGTGATGATATGGATTGACATTGTTATTTCTATGTAGATTAAATAAAGGATTTCGATTAGAGGCATTGGAGAAGGTTAGCCGATCAAGGAACCCAATTTCTCTGTGAGATCCACTATGAAAAAAATAGATAACGAGGTTATGCGAATAATGCCATGGTATTATGAAAAATCAATGTTACAAGATGTTTAATATAGAGATACATGCCATGTGGGGATCTGATTATTGTGATAGGGTTTCTAGAGAAGAGATAATGATCGCATTCCATGTGGTCCCTAAAAGATTACCATTGACCATGGATGGAGATTTTCCATTTAATATGAATTATATATAGGTATGGGTTGAGTATAAAGGTAGATCCGTTCAATTGAACCCAATGAGGCATACATAACAATGAGTTGAGTATACAGGATGATCCATGTAGTTGGACCTGACCAAGTGTACACTAGAATTGTTTGGGTATGCAGGAAGATCCGTGTAATTGGACATGACCAGGTGTACATAGTTATGGCCTAAGTTACAATAGCTTTGATAGAAGAATATTTTAATGGACATTGTTTAGATCACATTTTATAGTACACAAAATGTACCCTAGGTACACAATGTGTACATCCTTCGAGTTTCTTTGTAACCATTTTTATGTTCAATTTTAGACTTTTTTTTAGTGATATACATTGGTCATTTTCTTTATGAGGAAAATGATCCATTACATCCCCGAAATTGGATTGTGATCCACTCAATAATTATGTTATTCTATATAGTTTGCTGAATCCCCAGGAGGTGCTTTATTGCGATCCTATATCATTCCTTTGTGGGGTTTATGGTATCGATATAACCAACATGCATTGGGAATGAATCCCCTATCTTTTTTGAAGATCCATTTGTGTTTTTAGTGTATCATGGTAGACCTAGGTGTGATACCTTACATGGATCATGAGATCATCACTAAACTAGTGAGTAGTTCATTGGAAGGTCTCAATGATCATGACCTATTAGATGCACATCACCAGTGATAGTATAGCTAATAGAGTGAGTTATCTGATATATAATATAACAATAGAATTCTCATGTAGTAATATATGGATTTAAGTATGGATTTATATCTTCTTATGACCAGTTTTATTTTATTCTTATATCTCAAAAGCTTATATATCTTATCTGGTGTCATATTTTGTATTGAGTTGACATTAGTTGATGCTATTACGTTAGCGATTTTATGGTGTCGTAAATGGTTTTGTAATAATCAAACTGTCATGGGACATTTCCATATATCACATGTATTATTTAGATGAATGAAATATTTAAGGACTCTGACATGTATTCAAAGAGGTATGATCATACATTGGGCTAGGAAAAATGTGTTGTTTATGAGTAGTTTAATTTGAAAACATTTCCATCCATCTGAGTATGTTGGACTTATTTGTTGTGTTTGGTGGGATTATATTTTTTCATTTCTCTCTATTACTAATTTGTTTCATATTCTAATTATGAGATCATAGTTTTATGAATTAGTTCTTATTAGTTATTCCATATTTTAGAATTCTACGGTCATGGAGATTTGTAAAATGAGTTTAGAAACATTAGGCTAATGCCTAACTTGTGTGGAATATTCATACATCACAGTCACAAAACATTATCCCATTTTAGGTATTCTCTAGGTTGTAAAAATCATCATGTCACATTCCACATGAGCCCTAGGGTTCAGGACATGGAATAGTGGTATTATAGTGAATTTTTACATCTGGAAATGAGCTTATATTTTGGTCTAGTTAGGATATTGGTTTGACATTTATGGAAATAAGGTTAACATGTATTGGGTTAATCATTCACAATAGAGACTACATTGTTTGTGTGGTGTCCAACATATCAATATACCAGGACTATGATAACGTTCGTATTGAATTGATACATTTACAAACTTATTGAAAGAAAATACAACGGTACATGAATCATATATGATAGTCTTGTGGTTTCCATATCCTTTTTTGAGTTAGTGTACAAGATATACTAATTGATCAGGGTTAATATTGTTAATTTTGGAATTCCCCATAAATATACCCATCCTAGATTTCAAAAAAAATGATCATGATGTTTATTTGTTGAATGAAGAGGCTTTATTACAGGGGCATGTATATGAGATGGTAACTTTGGGTGGTTATTTTGTTATTCCAAAACCCGTAAGGGATTAGTTCCAAATAGGTATACCCATCGAGGATACTGGTACAATACGTAGAAAAAGGATTTAAATAGGAAGAAATCACCCAGGTTTCATGGAAATCTAGCCCCCTAGGTAACTGAGGAATGGATATAGGTAGTCCTATGAGTTTTCCCTATTCCATGTTCACTTATAAATTAAATTTTACCACTTGTCGTTATTCATCCTTGGGGATCAATTGAGAGATTGTGCATTTTTGGTGAGATATTCAAATGATGGGACATTTATATCTTGGAATAAATTTATCATATATTTAAGTAGTATTTTTATATAGCCACATTGAGATCATTATACACAAAATAGATTCTACATTTATAGTAGAAAAATATGACCATGGTGGATAATATGGTAACGTTTACAAATCTATCATGATACCCTTTGAATATGGTGAGATAAATGTTATTTAGAGAAGGGACCATCAAACATGGATTAAATTGAGATATTTGGGATTTAGTGATATCTTTGTGCATTGCCATATATGTTGAAGTGATTGAGAATGATTTAGTTGTGGAAAGAATATTAGAAGGGATGACTCCGATAGAAGAATCAAGTAGTGGGGTCAAAAGCAATGATACCAATAAAATAGGTAACCAATTATAGTAATAATGATCAATGTATTATATAAATATTAGTTGATGGTTGTAGGATAGAGGATTGATGGTTTAGATCTATTAGGATTTATCAAGTTAGATGATGAAGAGATGGGGAATCTCATGCACTGTTCGGGGATATCATAATCTATATTTTCCAACCCAATGTATATATATTAGTGAGATCATAGATGGAACACAATGAAATAGATGGTGGAAGGAACATTGAGTTCCGTAGGGTGGTGGGAATGGAAGAGGTTCATATATACCAATGGGATGTGGATACTATTTGGCTTATTACCACCACCACCCCATGTGATCTAATATAGGTGTAGTAATTTGGTGGTTGTAGATGTGGAATAGATGAATCTGGGAGGTTTATAACCATAATTATATAGGTATAATAGGAGGTATGGAATTTTTCATTTCAAAATTAGCTATAGTAATTATAGACACATGTGTTGACCACTCCTTTCTATCTAATTCATTGGTTCATAACATAGAGATTCCAGTTGAAGCCTTAGCTTAAACCATATGCTTAGAGACTCTGATTGAAGATTAATTAGTGATTCCACACTTATACCAATAATTTCATCTAATGATTGGGGGGTTCTTCATATGGAATCACGTTTAAGTAGATATGAGGCCTTCCGAAGTAATCTTAGGTATGGAAAATCTATCTATATTTTATTACCAGATTTACTATTTTTTTGGCGGATGTTCTGAATAATTTGAGAGGATTGATGTTATTTTTTGGGTTAGAAAGAAATCTATGGAGCGAAGGAAGGGTGCATACATTCGATAGTGTTGAAAATGACTCACATGCTGGCTATAGTGACTCATTTAGGAGGGGATTCTATCGGATACCTGTATCTTGTGGCAGTGGCAGTAGATTAAAAGTTTTTATTTATAGTGTATTTTCCAGGATTACATACCCACTAAGAGATATAATTATGAATAGAAAAACCCCGGGGGATGATCATAAATTTTTTTCAGGGATATTAGATTGATGCTATAGAACTCTCAGAGATGAGGGAGTTTTTGGATAACTTTCTGAGGAAGTGATTCATTAGACCACTGTTTCCACTTATCTTTCCCAATTGATTCTTATTAAAATGTGGATAAGAGTTTGATGTTTTTTGTGTATTATTAAAACATAAACCAAGTGACTGTGATGAATAAGTATCCACTACCGATGATTGACACCCCATTGGACCAGTTTGGAGGGGTCTGAATGTTTGGAACGATTGAAAAACCATAAGGCCATCACTAACATATAGAAAATATCATCTTGACTGATTCTTCATAAGTGGACTCAGTGGAGAATGATGTAATGTTATATTGTGATCCACACAAGAGTCTGATAGAGGTGATGATTTTCATTTTTTATGTAGGTTACTGTAGAAAATATGATCTCGTTTATCTATAATGTGATAACATTTGATTGATTTGATAAAAAAAGGATATAATTTTATATAGATAGATATTTGGGAGAATTATATTTAGGGTTTGATTTATAGGGGGATGAGTTTCCTCATATTTTGTCACTAAGAGGAGGGTGTTGGGTACACAGTGTTATATGACTCCTCATATTCTATAATTTTTTTGTACTGCAGAGGAAGAATAATGTGATTACCTTTCAATCTCAATAGTTGTGATGACACGAGAAAAAACATTTAAACCCATTATGATGTGTTGGTAGAGGTTGTAATCACCAAAAAACTGTGCTGAATGTAACTTATGTGGGGAGAATATTATTATATACAATGAAAATAATTGCCTCAGGTATATCTTTTCCCAGATGGATCTTAAAATGAAATTTAGGTGATGGATGGAGTCCTTCAATGATTGTGACATTGCTATAGTCTATAATATTGGGAAGGAGAATGTGGTAGTAGATTAACATGGTATGATAACTTGTTCTCCATTGTTGAATGAGGTTTCAATGTAGTTAGCATCATTCATGATTTATTTTTGGACATGTATGGTTAATCATATCTACAGATGATGGTTATTACCCCACTAATTCTATAGCATGTTTGTGAGGCTCAGTGTTGATATATCATCTATGATTCCTTACATATTCATATATCTATAGGGCATGATCCTAGAAATTATATAATGATGAAGAGAAAACTATTCATTTCAAAAGACATCATATGGTACAATAGTTTCTCTTGTAGTAAGTGCAGATAGATTTTCATAAAAGAACATTTGGGATACATCCAGTTGTGGAAAATCTATACAAGGACCTATACAATTTATTTTGTCTATTATGAATGACGAATAGAGTAGAAGATTTTTACCTTGATGATATTGGTTTCTATAAAAGATGGTTGAACAGTGGAACCTACCACGTTCTACTCAACCTCATGTGGTCCCATAATATAAGTGGGATGTGATATCTGTGTAAATCATGATGGAGTTTCCATGAATGTTTATATGACACGAATCCCTTTGGGTGATCATAGAATGACTCACAAATTCTATCCAAATTATAGCTATATTATATTAGGGTTTATTAGAGAACACCGGATGAATTTATGAATAAGAGATACATCTCATCATCAAAACCCCATTTATGATAACTTTATACCACTATTCTATGTTCACATACACATTATCGAGTGAGTTACCTAGGGCATTTAGGACATAGTTTATTTTCTATCTATAATTTCACCCCCAGAATAATTGGTAGACTTCTAGGACTATTTGGGTTTCGTTGGACATGCTAAAATCTTTCATACATGAATTTGGACAATGTTGGTAGGATCAACCACCCTTAGTAGATTTCACCTAAAATTTCCACAACCATTCCACCATCAGCAAGACAACATTTGATGCCTTCCCAGGAAATCCCTATTATTCACCACTATGATGGACTCATCCAAGTCAGTGAGAACTAGAGGGCCCAGATTTGGTATAGGCTATGATAGAGAAGGTTCAGATGAAGTAGAAAAAGATGATGTTTTCATAATTGCTTGAATATTCATATAAGGACAAATGGAAATTTCATTTGGAGTTCAATTAGGGAGAATTTGTTTTCTTGAATTTCACACCTCATTATGGGTTGTTTAGATTTGGTTATAGAGGAATGATATATTTGTGTTTGATTTTCCCTTTTATGATACTATGTATAGTTGTAATGGGGTCATACTATGTGGCTCTACCAAAAAAGGTAGATTATGTTCTTTAAGACATTGATATGTCATGTATAAAGTGGAATGTGCATGACCCATCACATGTTATCTATAGGGAGAGAAATACATAAAATCTGGAGCTTCAATTGTGGAGTGAATAGAGGATATTGATGATTTTTTAGAGAAGATCCACTATGAGAGTTTGACTCACTGTGTCTATGTTTGGGTTTTGAACAAAACATATTTTGGAGAGAAACATGGTATAGGTTACCCAAAAGGGATCTTAGTACATACATTTATTTGATTACTATTACTTACTTTTTGGGATGATTATTTTTAAGTTATAGATATGTTATTTATATGTTCTCTATATAAACCATTGAAATATATCTACTAAAATTTATGGGTCTAGGATCTGAGATGATTTGAGATTCCAAGGCCCGGTTAGCCTACAATTAGAAATTTAGAAATAAAAAATTATAATTACAATTTATACATAATTTTCCAATGAATGTGGAATTACTCCCGAATAGAGTATCAAATCATAAATTTGAGGCCTAAATAGAGTTTAGAATCTGTGTTTTACCATAGTCAATACATAACCGTTGTTGGCTTCATTATTCTTCGAATATTATATTACCGGTGATAATAATAAAAAAAATTAAATAAATTAACATAATTATAGTTGATGCAGTGATTTAGAAACACCTATCTATACATGATTTCTATACATTAATTGGGTTATCAACATAACCCAAATATTATGATGGGATTCCATTAAGAGAAATTGGTGGATTATAATAGATTTGAAGATCATATCGATACCACACAGATCCCTTATACCAATTGAGTTCATGGATCTCACCAATGATAAAATTAAAAGACCATTCTTGTTAAAATAATGATCAAAACATTAGGAATGAGATTTTTTTGGATTTAAAAATTGTATTTATCCTAGAGAAAGAATGATTAATTCCAGAGACAAGAATTAACTCACACATAAATTATAGATTCATATTATGGTTGATATATTTTTTCCATATTTTTTATTTAACTTTATTTCTCTATTAAATGACTATGGGGAAAAGAAGAAATTAACCAATGATGGGGATTTTTCCATATGCTTATAGTTTGTGGTTTTATTATTTTTTTGTTTATAGATTCATCATGGGAAACATCCTTGGACCACTATTAGATGAATATTAGGTATTTAATAATTGAAAGTCCATTAGTCAGTGCAATAGAACAATAAAAAGGGTGGTTCATAATCAATTGTAAGATTATGGTATAACCACATAGGATGACTGCATGAGGGTCAATATCAAATTGAAAATATCCATTCCTTTTCACGATGCAAGACAATGGCCTGGTAAGGTAATGAAATAGAAAAATATGTTGATTTCAATGATAAAGAATGGATTGTTTCATTTAGCCGGTGGTAGAGAGGGTTGGGAGACACAAAATCCATGAATCCAGATGAGATTGAAAGCGGTAGTGGTAGATGTAGATGATGATTGAAAGAAGACCCATGATTTTGGAAATCACTAATTACATGACACCTTATTCAGAGGTACATATAGTGTGGAGATATATCCACAATGAAAGGGATTCATGAAAAAAAAGATCAGGATCACTTTCAATTTGGTATCTACCACACAAAATTTGATATATGATTATGAAATACCATGTGTTGATGATTATATATTTGTATATGTAATGAACATGGGATAAGCTCTGTACCTAGGAGTACATAGAATACACAGGCTAGTCCATGTACAAATACATGACCTTGTGCACAAGGTCACAACCTTAGGTACATGGGAACAAGTTGAGGAACTCAAAAAATAAATTGAGTTCGTCCAGATTTAGCAGTAATAATCATGTAAAAAATGTACACACTGTTTACATCCTAAAAGATATATTTATGCACTTTTATTGACATGATTTCTATTGATTAAATATGTTTAGTGATTTTATGGTGTCTTTATGGGTTATTGTTTTACTCAACCATGTGATATATTTATCCAGATGAGTTGTGTCTGATTAAGGCATCCGAAGTTGCATATAAAAAGAGAATACAATATTGGAATATATAGGTTAATGTGTTTTCATGGTGTTTGATTTTATCGCACTCACTGCCATCTGATCATGTTGGAATCATTTTTTTGATGGTCTTTTATATGGGCCTTTAGAATTCTCATTTCTTATCTATCATACTTTGATTTTCAGATCATATTCATATTCATGCATTAGTATTTGATACATTACATTTCATCATTGTATGGATCTAAGATTTGTTCTTGTATATATGTCAATTAGAATAACTCTCTCAATATTTGGATATGCCTACTCAGTGATGGTCAATAGATCCTACCCTATTGGAGATATCCATAGATTAGTCCCACTTGGAATATCACTAGCCAAGCAAACCCTGGAGGGTTGGGTCGTGACATTCCAATAATTTTACTAAAATATATGAATATTTTTATACTGTATTCTTCATGTTTGGAAAGATACCATAAATTTTTATCAAGTATTAAAAGAGATAAACTGTGAAGGATTTCAGTAGGTTTGTAACATCTTATTTGAGATACACTATTTTCATATAAATTAAGCATTATTATGACATTGTTATGGTAATACAAAGATAAATATGAATTAGCAAAGGAATATAGGAAGGTATTATGGTATGAATTTGATGATATAGAGTTATCACTAATTTTGAATAAAGGAGATGAGGACATTCCCTTTCTTAATTAACATAAATGACACACATGGAATGAATTAAATGGTTTAGAAAATATATATATATATATATTATTATATTATAAATCGGTACTAGTAGACATATATTTTTATTTAGGAAATTTTATTGTTGAAATACATAAAAATAGTAAAATTTATTCATGTTTATGTTTCATTTGAAGCTGTCAAATTTTAATCCCCCTTGATAACTCTTTTAATAATTAACAATCCTAAAATATTTTTAAACATTAATGTTTATAAATATATATCGTGTGAGAAATATGGATCAAAATGGTCCATGGAATACATTTTATACAATTCCCCAAAACACATTCCCTCTTTGATGTATTTTTTAATTAATTTTTCATCATTTATTAAAATATTTGTTATCAAGAACATCGTTAATTTCAATTATGTTACTATTAATTTAATTTGAAATATATTATAGAATGATTGGAATAGAAAAATAAGATGAAAATATTTACCAAAATGAAAAAAATAATAATTATCATTAATTTAACATAATACCACAATTAAACAACAAAAAATAATATTATTGTTTCAAAAATAATTTACAATTATCTTCCCAGTCTTTTAACAAACACTATAACTACTTTGTGTATGTTCTATAAATAATTATATCATATAAAAATTATAAATAATACTTATCATAAAATAAACTCTTAATATTCAAAATGACCCTTTTTATTCATTCCAAACTTCATTTTACCCTATTAAAACATAAAATGAAATTAAATTCTAGTAAGTAAAATTTTGTATTTATTATGTTTATAAAATAATATAATTCTTATGACCAATGAAATGTGGAAAAAAATATCTAATTTTATTTATCCATAATTTCATTTTCTAAAAAACACTCCTAAAATAAAATAAATGAATTAATTATTGAACTTTTAGGCCTTATATAATACTTTTAACCCCATTTTACCATTATTTATTGACGAAATATATACCATGGTTACTTTTCATAATGAAAAAAAATTAAAACTGCAATATTTACCAATATCACAGATTGTGATTACAAATAATGAATACATTTTTGATGATTCAATTCATTAAACATAAAGAAAATAAATACAATATAAATGTGTATAATTTAGTGAAAAAATATTTTATAAAATATGTTTTTAGCATAAAATGATCTTAAACAATATCAAAACATTATTCTAATTACATTTCAATTAGATAAATTATTTATAATTAAAATAGACATTTGTTTGTTTAATAATAAATATTATTCATATTGGGACTTGAAATTTAAATATTATAAAGTGTAAATTATAGTTTTTAAAAAATCATCACTTTCCACTATTAATGAAAAATAATCCTTTTTTGAATTATTTTAAAAATCACCCTAAGGTAATATTGATAAGATTATTTCATAAATTATATTTCATTAATGAAAATAAAATTTCTAGAATGGATGAAATAAATTATATTGTCTACAAAGAAAATGAAAAATACATTTATGGGAGAAAACATATTGTAGAATAAAAAAATCATCTCTAAATTTTTTATTGATTTTTTATTATTTAATAATTACATTTCCATTATGAAAAAACATTATATATAAATTTCATAATGTTTTGCTTTCTATTTATACTTCCTAATTGTATGGTTAAGTTATAATGGTTAAATTTAAATAACAATATTTTAATATTATATAAAAATAATCTTGAAGATTGGTGTTATGTGTTAACTATCCTAGTGAGAATTATATTCCTTTAAAGTAAATTTTCAGTCTGTTACATTACTCATAAGTTATTAAAAATTCCAATAAACATTAAAAACTATTTTTGAGATTTATTCTCAATTTTTTGGTTAGATGTATATCCCTAGAGAATCATAGAAAATAATGTAAAAAAGGATTGACCAATAAATAAATCATTAAATATTATTAAATAATTTTAATGTTCATTAACTGATTTATATAAATTACTTTCTATTATAATATTTTCTAATATACCTAATCTCAATAAATCCAAACAATTTTAATGTAATATTATGTCCTAGAATTATGTAAATTAGTTTTTTGAAAAATATTTTTCATCATATAATATTTTGGATCATGAAATGTACTAGATATATAAATGTATTGAATCAAATCCCCCTCTTTGAAACCTCAATGAGTAGACTATAGAATTAATAACATAGAATTAGTTGATAAATTAAAATATCATTGAAAATATATATGTATTGGATTCAAGATAATGGTATTATTGATGTTCTACAACATTGTAATCCATGAGTAAAACATATATGTGTATTTTCAAGCCTAAGTAGAGATAGGATAGATAAAAAACATTATATCAACATCTGTACCATGTCATGGAAACATTTGGTATGTTTTCTGAAACAAAATTTTCACTCTAACAACCTTATCTTGACATACATGGACATTACATTTCATTTGTGGTAGAAGTAATAAAATACGAATATTGACACCAAAGTATAATATTAGTTTTGTGTCATTGGATGCTGATAACAGATTCTTATAACGTAGAGAAATATCCTAAACATCTCTCATAATGATCTTCTTCTTTAGCTTTCCTACCGAAAACCTTTATTTATATATTGTGAAAAAGAAAATAAAAATAATCCAATATAAAATTCTCAGTATGGATGATCATGAATAAAATGAAAAAAACATAAAATTAATCAACTAAAAACATGAACATAAATTTTGATAGTCGATATTGTTAGTCATGAATTAAATCATTGTAGTTTGTAAGGAATAACGCATCAATGAACATGAACCATCATAAAAAACATTGACATAAAACATAGAATTGTTGAATATAAATAAATATATAAAATCATTTCCATATTATCCAAGGATCATTTACAAGACCATGATAGTGGTAAAATTCAATTACTAAATAGGGTTTACATTCCATTTCAGCCATGTATTACTGATCCAGATTTACCTAACGTTCCATCCCCGTATTTCTGAACCAGGTTTAAATGCCATTACAAAGATGTATATATCATGAGATATAAATCGTACCAAATTAATTGTATGTATATATATTTCACACCCATCACATAATAAAAACCATATATATGTGTGCTGCAATAACCTAAATAATTCCTCACAATATATCACAATGAATAAAATGGGTCTCTTAAAATTCATTAAATCATAATCCATATAAAATAAATAGTGTTCATAAAAATTATTTCATCATAATAAAAATAAATTCATTGTAATAATATGTATAGAAAAATAACCATGTTTCTACTTATACAGAAAATAATTTTGATAAATCCATGAAATTAATTTTTGATGAAAATATCATTTCTTCTTCAAAAATGTTTTCTTTTCTTAAATTTCCATTAAATTTGAAAAGAATAGATTTTAATTGAAAATACCCTTGATATATTTTATTATAATATTCATTGAAAAAAGGAAGTATTAAAACATAAGAATCCATACATTCTGTATAGGTTAAATAAACATTCCTCTCGTACTTTTGCAAAAAATGTCAAAAAGCAACTCGTATGGAAAGAAAAATAAATATTCCTTAAAAACAATGTAGAAAAAAATCCAAAATTTGTAAAAATGACCTAAAAAATAAATAGGAGAATAATAAAAAATTTATGAAAACATTTTTAGTTAACATGGAAAATGATGATAAATATTCCCTTGTAAATATATACATATAATGAATCTCAGATAATAATGTGATTTAAAATTATCCCTTACCATAGGTATGATATCATTCGTATATATACAAAACTCTTATATAATGATTTATATAATGTTAATGACTTCTTCCAGAATCATAATCATTTTTATGTTATCATGTATGATTAAATTAGCTTTTGTTTGCTAGTAACATTTCATTGTCACTCATTATTCAGATATTAACTGATTTATGTTCTTATGCCTGTTTTTTCAGATAAGTTTAGTTTCCAATTATATTTTAAATGTATATCCTTTAAAAATGATGTTAGTATAATATATATCATATTTATATATTTCATTCATCTATATAATCAGTGTTTAATTATGATCATGAATAATTAATCGAATCGCATCATGAGGACGGTAGGTCGTACGAATGCATGAGCGACATTATTATTCATGTCACGACCCCCTCCCCACAAAGTGTACCCCTCCTGGGCCGGCAATGTGAAAAGGGAGATAATGACCCCCGAGTCCCGCCTCCAGTAGGCCCCGGGTTGGCGACTAGCACCGAGGGTATAATACACACACAAATGGGAGGCATTACCCTCTAAGAGAACACATGCAGAAGAGAGAGATAGAATAGAATCCAACCAACTCCAACTCATAACTGAAATGTAAAAGAAACCCAAGTACATATATGAAATGTCATGCAAAAGTACTACAACTGAAAGGGCAAACTAAAAGTACCCAAAAGAAAGTAAAACGGCAGCGACCACAACCCCGAACAGTTCCTCCTCCAACAACAAGCTAGTAGGAACCAACTTGATCTCCAACCTGCTCCAAGTCTCCTGAAAATCAGTTTATATGTACATAGGGTGAGTATAACAGTATACTCAGTAGGATCCTCCCCAAGACTCTCGTGCAAAAGTAAAGAAAGCATGCTAAAGCCCAGTGAAAAACAAGTGAAACTAACTCGTCACCTAAACAGGTATACTATGTTCCCAACCTCACCAAGGCTACTCTCACCAAGTAACGCATACAAGAATATAGCATGTAGTAAAGAATATCAAGGGTACCCCGCTACCACTTCCCCACTGGTTTGCCGCTTTGCCCCAACGACATACGTCCTGTGCATCTCTCTCCAAAGGCTTGCCCGTATCAATCATGGGTCAAGCTCCACATTCTGCACCACATGCACCACATAGGCTTGCCCGCAGACACCTGGGCTAAGCTCCACACAATCCTCACAACCAAAAGTAACCAGGTAGTTTCTTGGAGCCACCACAGCTCGCATAACGTGTATCATACGTCGGGTATTATACCTCAAGCCATTACAGCCCATACACCGAGTAAGGATCCTCAAGCCATCACAGCCTATACACATTACACCTATAGTAGTCCATAGGATACTATATCCAGAATATATGTGTGTGAAAAAACCACAAGCCATTACATCCCTCTACACACATATATGGGTAAAACTAACCACTGTGCCTACCAGCACTAAGATCTACCAAGAGAAGAGAGCGGGGCCAAAGGGGGTAGTCAGCCATTCAACCTCCCATCAGAATGTTGGGGAAAACACCCCCCCAGGTCTCAGAATCCCCGGGGTGTCAGTTGCCCTTACCGACAGGGTGGAGTAGCGTATAGAAACACAAAAAGTACAGAATATATAAGTAACTCACATCCACACTATGGGCATTACCTAGTCTTAGATACAACTGCAGCTAACGTCTCTCAGACTCCAGGCTGCTACTTCTAAGACTAGGTATCCTATAAGCACACAACCAATTGAAGAGCTTTATTAGATTACTCCATTCTCATTTATCAGTTCCACTGTACATTAGTTAATTCTTTAAGAATTAATTAAGATTGAACAATTCCCCATTTAACTGAAATGGCGTCACTTTCAATACAACTGCTCCTTTTTAAGATTCACATCACCTTTAAATTCTAGCATCTCCATCCCCGTGGATTTTCACCATTTAATCAAACATTCATTACAGAAATACTTTTCCACATTCCCAGACATTCTAGAAAAACATCCTATGCTTCTAAACACAAAGGAGGCTCAACACGGTGAGTAGATATACTACCCGTCGGGTCTTTGCCGCCTATAGAAAGAGCATATACCCATTCTCCCTCGAGAGGCTAAACACGGAAAGCACGTGGCATACCCCGCGCGTCTTCGCCTCCTTTGGAAGAATGGTAGCAAGACCAGCTGCCTTGAGCAGTGGGGAAAAGCAAGGCAGATTAACATTCAAGAACACCACAAGCAACCAGAAACCACATCCATCCCATTCCATCACTCCTGGTGCCCTCCCTGACACCCATATGCATAAACCGATGCATCTCGCCAGACTAGGCGTCATCCGCTGCCACAACTATAAGGCCTCCATGCCTCTACATATCACAACAACCGTCCAGGCTCACATCACAGCACAAGCAGCAGGAAAACGAACATCACAAAATGGGCTCTCGGCCTGTTAACAAACAAGAGGGTAACTAAGAACCCTTTTTGAAATTCCCACATAATTTCTTCTCTAATCCATATTGAATTAACAGATTTATTATTCGTAGGTTCCAATCATGGATACCTAATCAGTAAGCTATCACAATTAAATAACCAAACTTACTTCCCTAATTTGATTATCCTCAAATTAGAACAACTACAACAACGACAAAAAAACCAGATTAATTTATATGCCTCTTTATCCTTCGCCAATTAATCAACAGTTAATTCCAGCTTTACGTTCATTATCAATTTCTATCATGAACGATCAACAAATCAAAGAAACATAGATATCACTATATCTAGGAAAACATGAGGTAAACCGTTATCACGGTATAAAGCAACAACACGCGATCAACCAATTCTTTTAATCCAGTTCAAGTATTTAATTAGGTCAATTTCATTGTGATCCAAAGGAATAAATCATGCTAATTCTACGATTGCACATATATAATTAGTGAAGCCATGAATCCCCTACCTCGAAGAGTTCTTGACGTCCTTTATCCACACAGCAGGTCACGATCCTCCCCTCGCGACAACTTATGTGGAAGAATGATCGACACAGCTTGGTTGCATCCAACAGAGCGGGACTGATCCTAGGAGTAAGGGTTGTTTGTGCAGCTCCTACGGAAAGGATTGAAAGGTTCTAGCGCCTCTTAGTTAAGAACAAATGGAAGGAACAAGGGAGAATGATATCTCGTCCCTTTTTAAGATTTAACGAGGTGACGATTTAAGATCCGATTAATACTCCATTAAAAACGGATCGCATTAACCCACGCGGTTTGACCAAGTAAAACATTCCAAGCCTTAGGAATAATTAATATAGGATTTATGGCATTTCAATCGGCCTTAAGAGCCCTTAAAATAAGGCTTTAAATGTATTTTACGTCAAAGGAAACGTCAAAAGGGGAAAAACTGTAGGAGTCTGGAAACACTGTTCACCCACCGTTACTGTACATGAAACTGATCTGTCACACCGATCTGTTAAACTGATCTGTGAAACTGATCTGTCACACCGATCTGTGAAACTGATCTGTCACACCGATCTGTGAAACTGATCTGTCACACCGATCTGTGAAACCGATCTGTGAAACTGATCTGTCACACCGATCTGTGAAACTGATCTGTCTCACCGATCTGTGAAACTGATCTGTCTCACCGATCTGTGAAACTGATCTGTCTCACCGATCTGTGAAACTGATCTGTCTCACCGATCTGTGAAACGGATCTGTCTCACCGATCTGTGAAACTGATCTGTCTCACCGATCTGTGACACCGATCTGTCTCACCGATCTGTGAAACCGATCTGTCTCACCGATCTTTGAAACCGATCTGTCTCACCGATCTGTGAAACCGATCTGTCTCACCGATCTGTGACACCGATCTGTCTCACCGATCTATGAAACTGATATGTCTCACCGATCTGTGAAACTGATCTGTCTCACCGATCTGTGAAACTGATCTGTCTCCCCGATCTGTGAAACTGATCTGTCTCACCGATCTCTGAAACTGATCTGTCTCACCGATCTGTTACTGTTCATAAAACTGGAAACACTGTTCACAGAACTAGAAAAAAGGAAAAGTGTTGGGGATAAGTCCCCTTGACCTCCCAGAACACCTCCAACACCAACATTTCACAAAGTAATGGACCAGAGAGGTCCGGGACATTACATTAGATACCTCTCAAAACATTCTCGTCCTCGAGAATTAAAAACCAACCTAGAAGAAAAGAGGGGTCCAAACAACCACCCCATAAGATACCTCTCAGGGGAAAACCACCATGAGTTGTTCGAAAGCTGGAACAAAACTATGACATCCGGGAACAAACAATCCATACCCAAACAATTCATTCTCAACATCACATCAAAAGTACATAAATAAAACATGAAAGGTGCAACCACAGAGAAAACATCATTACATGAAAGGAGTTAAACATTAAACAACTCTGGGTACTGAGCACGTATCTGTGACTCACGCTCCCAGGTACTCTCCTCCATGCCACCGTGTCGCCACAAGACACGAACTAAAGGAATAGAACGCCCACGCAACACCTTCTCCTTGTGGTCTTGGATCTCCACAGGTCGCTCCTCGAAGGTTGCATCATCATCAATATCGATCTCTCCCCAATCGATAACATGAGATTCATCATGAAGATAATGACGGAGCTGCGATACATGAAAAACATCATGTATCCGACTCATCCGAGGGGGAAGTGCTACTCGATATGCCACAGCTCCAACACGAGCTAACACCTCGAAAGGCCCAACAAAACGGGGAGAAAGCTTACTTCCGAGACCAAACCTTCGCTGCCCACGACGGGGAGTCACCTTCAGAAACACATGATCCCCAACATTAAACTCTAAGGGTCTCCTTCTTTGATCCGCATAAGATTTCTGACGATCTTGTGCTGTCTTCATCCTCTCACGAATCACTTGAACCATCTCCGTCGTATTCTGCACTAGTTCTGGTCCGAGAATTGCTGACTCTCCGACCCCAGTCCAGCACAACGGAGAACGGCATGGCCGTCCATACAAGGCTTCAAACGGCGCCATGCCGATGGTAGAGTGAAAACTATTATTGTAAGCGAACTCTACCAAAGGTAAGTGTTCCACCCATGAACCTCCAAAATCAAGAACACAAGAGCGCAACATGTCTTCAAGAGTTTGGATGGTTCGCTCTGTCTGACCATCCGTTTGAGGATGAAAAGCAGTGCTAAGGAATAGTTGAGAGCCAAAAGCATGCTGGAGACCTCTCCACACCCTCGAGGTAAAACGAGGGTCTCGATCAGAAATGATCGTCTTAGGAACTCCGTGAAGCCTCACCACCTCCTCCAGATACTGCCTTGACAAAACCTCCACTGAGCTCGACTCCTTGATTGCTATGAAGTTGGTCGATTTAGTTAAACGATCCACTACCACCCATATAGCATCATGTCCTCCCGGAGCTCGAGGTAAACCTGTAACAAGGTCCATTGAGATGTCCTCCCACTTCCACTAAGGAATCTCTAAGTGCTGGAGAAGACCACCAGGAACACGGTGTTCGGCCTTCACCTTCTGGCAGACTAAACATCGAGACACACATTCTGCAACTGAACGCTTCAGCCCAGGCCACCAAAACTGACTCCTCAAGGATCGATACATCTTCGTCACACCAGGATGTATAGCTAAGGGCGAGCTATGGAACTCTCGGAGAACCGTCTCGCGCATCTCCAAGGGAACAAAAAGCCTGTCATGATACAACACTCGGTGTTGTTCATCCTCCGACCAACCATCAGGGGCCTCCCCACAAACAACTCTGTCTCTCAAAACTTCCACCTCTAGATCACCCAACTGAGACTCTTCCACCTTTTTCATCATGGATGACTGCACTGTCATCTGGAAAAGACAACCTCTTCCTCCAACTTCTCCCATATCAAGATGCAAAGCTGCTAGCTCTTCCATCCCTCTCCAGGAATCACCAGATTCACGCACAACATCATTACGTGACTTTCGGCTCAGTGCATCAGCAACAACATTTCCCTTCCCAGGTGTATACGATATTTCGAAGTCGTATTCCTGTAAGAACTCCATCCACCGATGCTGCCGCAAGTTCAAATCCCGCTGAGAGAAAACATACCTCAAAATCTTATGATCGGTGAAAACCACAAAGCGCTCTCCAATGAGGTAATGTCTCCACAACTTAAGTGCAAACACCACGGCTGCCAACTCAAGATCATGGGTGGCATAGTTGCGTTCATGGGGATGCAACTGCCGAGACCCATAAGAAACAACTGACCTCTGCTGCATGAGAACACAGCCTAGCCCCAGATGTGAAGCATCACAGAAAACATTAAACTGGACTCCCTCCGTTGGAAGACAAAGGACTGGAGCACTTACCAACTTCTCCTTTAGATACTCGAAAGCTGTCTGACACTGATCAGTCCATATGAACGCTTGATCCTTCCTGGTCAAAGCTGTCAGAGGAGTCGCAACGCGGGAGAAATTAGCCACAAACCTCCTATAATAGCCTGCGAGACCAAGGAAACTTCGCACCTCTGACACGGTCTTGGGGGCTGGCCAAGACACCACTGCTTCTATCTTCGAAGGATCCACAGCTACTCCCTGTTGGGACACAACATGTCCCAAGAAACGAACTTCTCGAGCCCAGAACTCACACTTGGACAACTTCCCAAACAACCGATGTTGGCGAAGAACACCCAAAACAGCTCGTAGATGTTCTGCATGCTCTTCTTCAGATGTGGAGTACACAAGGATGTCGTCAATGAAAACCACAACAAACTTGTCCAAGAATTCACGGAACACAGCATTCATCAACCCCATGAAAACAGCTGGAGCATTTGTCACGCCGAATGGCATTACAACAAACTCATAATGCCCATGACGACAGCGGAAAGCAGTCTTCGGGATATCCTCATCCTTTACACGCATCTGATGATATCCTGACCGCAAGTCGATCTTTGAAAAACAACTTGCACCCTTCAGTTGATCGAATAGGTCATCAATCCGCGAGAGAGGATAAAGGTTCTTTATTGTCACTTTGTTTAAGCAACGATAATCGACGCACAACCGCAAACGGCCATCAGCCTTTTTCACGAACAAGACTGGTGCACCCCACGGTGACACACTTGGCCGAACAAAACCACACTGCAATAGACCATCGAGCTGAATACGTAGCTCCCGTAACTCAGAAGGGGCCATCCTATATGGAGACATAGAGATGGGAGACGCTCCTAGCTGTAGCTCGATCCCAAACTCGATCTTCCGTCGAGGGGGTAAGGATACAACCTCTTCTGGAAAGACATCAGGGTACTCTTCTACGACCCTAGGAAATGCCAGCTGTTGAACCTCTGAAGAACTCAGCATCATCCCAGCCATCATGGATGATAAGGATGAAACTCGTCTATGACTCATCCGAGGATCTCTCTCACCAACAAACACTACTTCCTCTCCATCTTCATCAAAGAAAACGACCTTCTTCCTGTAGCAATCCACAATAGCCTGCACCGAATACAACAAATCCATGCCGAGGATGACATCATATGGTTGTATTCGTAAACATAAGAAATCTCCCCAAGAGCGGTGCTGCCCCAACACTAGCTCATAATCTCTACATACTTCAAACAAGCTAGCTCGACCTCCAACTGGCGTAGTCAACGACAAGGGAACTGTAAGCCTCTCTACCTCAAGTCCCAAAGCGTGGACAAGGGTAGGGGATATAAAGGAGTGTGTCACTCCTGAATCAAACAAGGCATACACCAAGGTAGAAAACAAGCAAAGGGTACCTCGGACGACGTCTGGCTCGCCTGGAGCTGGCAACGCTAGAGCATGAAGCTGACCACGACCACCTCCACGGCCTCTCTGACCCTGATGAAGACCACCACCATGGCCGCGCTCTGCTCTTTGAGGACGGGGAGCGTCATGGGGCTGTCCTCTGCCTGCTCCATCTACCCTCTGGTGATCTAAAGCTGGTGCAACCTGCTGCTGCTGCCTCGGATGGAATTGCCTCAACGGAGGAACCTGGAGTGGAGCGCCTGGTGCACGATGACTGCTCTGAAAAGTTAGGCACTCCCGCTGCTGATGACCACATCCACCACAAGAAAAACAAGCGCCTGATCCCTTGGCATAGGTCTGAGAGTTGCTACCTCCGGAGAAATGAGATGGGAAGGGCTGGGACCTACCCCCAGGTGAACGGAAACTCTTCTGTCCTGAAAACCGGGAACCCCGGACCACAACTCTGCTTCTTGAGGAATCATGACGATTCCCCTCTCGTGACGATCCGGTCCTAGCCAAAGTCCTCTCAACAACCTCTGCCCTCGCCAGCACCTCAAGATATGTCTTCAGCATAAATGGGGTGACCTGGCGCTGGATCTCTGGACGCAAAGCCTCCTCGAAATGCCTCGCCATGGCCTCATCATCTGGTAACAGGTCTGAAGAATATCGTAGAAGGTTCCTGAAACGGATTCCAAAATCTCGAACACTGGAGCTCCCCTGTCGAAGGGTAAGAAGCTCCTGGCGACTGGATGCCTTCGCAGTCGAAGAAAGAAACTCAACTCTAAACCTGTCTCGAAACTCCTCCCATGAGATCGCTGACTCCTCACGATCCCCGAGGAACAAGAACCACCACTGTCTCGCTGCTCCACGCAACATCGTCACAACCAAGGACACCCAGTGTTCTTTCCGAGCACGAATCGAACTGAAGCCTATCTCGACCTCCTCCAACCAGTCTTCTGTGACTGTATCTGAAACGGAGCCCTCGTACTTTTGTAGACTCTGGCGCTGAAACTCTCGGAGTGTCTTCCTCCAAGTGTCATCGTCGTCAACCTCTACCCGGCGGCGATCTGCTGGAACAGCCTGCTGGGCACCTTCTGCGCAAACCTGACGGGGACGCCGACCTGGAGCCATACCTGTAAAATAACAATCGTTAGAGCTCCTAAGCCTGGAATATGGAAGACTCAACATTAATTAATTAATTATTTTGTTTTATTAATTTTAGGTTACGTATCCCAAGGTCTACCCATTCAAACACAGGCTCAAGGAATAATGATGCATGATCCTTTCCTAGGTCTCTACCCTGCAACCAGTATCAATTTGTTTAGTAGCCATCGTAAACATAAAGGTCCGTGCAACAGATCATAGTGGGCCATGAACGCCTATGTCTCTGCCGATCTCCAGTGTTTACCCCACTTGCTAAACATGAATGACACCGTTGCCCTACCATCCCATGCATCCTCACCTGTGCCTAACTCCAAACTCCATCCTATCCCTCGACCAGAGCTCTGATACCACTCTGTCACGACCCCCTCCCCACAAAGTGTACCCCTCCTGGGCCGGCATTGTGAAAAGGGAGATAATGACCCCCGAGTCCCGCCTCCAGTAGGCCTCGGGTTGGCGACTAGCACCGAGGGTATAATACACACACAAATGGGAGGCATTACCCTCTAAGAGAACACATGCAGAAGAGAGAGATAGAATAGAATCCAACCAACTCCAACTCATAACTGAAATGTAAAAGAAACCCAAGTACATATATGAAATGTCATGCAAAAGTACTACAACTGAAAGGGGAAACTAAAAGTACCCAAAAGAAAGTAAAACGGCAGCGACCACAACCCCGAACAGTTCCTCCTCCAACAGCAAGCTAGTAGTAACCAACTTGATCTCCAACCTGCTCCAAGTCTCCTGAAAAACAGTTTATATGTACATAGGGTGAGTATAACAGTATACTCAGTAGGATCCTCCCCAAGACTCTCGTGCAAAAGTAATGAAAGCATGCTAAAGACCAGGGAAAAACAAGTGAAACTAACTCGTCACCTAAACAGGTATACTATGTTCCCAACCTCACCAAGTCTACTCTCACCAAGTAACGCATACAAGAATATAGCATGTAGTAATGAATATCAAGGGTACCCCGCCACCACTTCCCCACTGGTTTGCCGCTTTGCCCCAATGACATACGTCCTGTGCATCTCTCTCCAAAGGCTTGCCCGTATCAATCATGGGTCAAGCTCAACAATCTGCACCATGTGCACCACATAGGCTTGCCCGCAGACACCTGGGCTAGGCTCCACACAATCCTCACAACCAAAAGTAACCAGGTAGTTTCCGGGAGCCACCACAGCTCGCATAACGTGTATCATACATCGGGTATTATACCTCAAGCCATTACAGCCCATACACCGAGTAAGGATCCTCAAGCCATCACAGCCTATACACGTTACACCTATAGTAGTCCATAGGATACTATATCCAGAATATATGTGTGTGAAATAACCACAAGCCATTACAGTCCTCTACACACATATATGGGTAAAACTAACCACTGTGCCTACCAGCACTAAGATCTACCAAGAGAAGAGAGCGGGGCCAAAGGGGGTAGTCAGCCATTCAACCTCCCATCAGAATGTTGGGGAAAACACCCCCCCAGGGCTCAGAATCGCCGGGGTGTCAGTTGCCCTTACCGACAGGGTGGAGTAGCGTATAGAAACACAAAAAGTACAGAATATATAAGTAACTCACATCCACACTATGGGCATTACCTAGTCTTAGATACAACTACAGCTAACGTCTCTCAGACTCCAGGCTGCTACTTCTAAGACTAGGTATCCTATAAGCACACAACCAATTGAAGAGCTTTATTAGATTACTCCATTCTCATTTATCAGTTCCACTGTACATTAGTTAATTCTTTAAGCATTAATTAAGATTGAACAATTCCCCATTTAACTGAAATGGCGTCACTTTCAATACAACTGCTCCTTTTTAAGATTCACATCACCTTTAAATTCTAGCATCTCCATCCCCGTGGATTTTCACCATTTAATCAAACATTCATTACAGAAATACTTTTCCACATTCCCAGGCATTCTAGAAAAACATCCTATGCTTCTAAACACAAAGGAGGCTCAACACGGTGAGTAGATATACTACCCGTCGGGTCTTTGCCGCCTATAGAAAGAGCATATACCCATTCTCCCTCGAGAGGCTAAACACGGAAAGCACGTGGCATACCCCGCGCGTCTTCGCCTCCTTTGGAAGAATGGTAGCAAGACCAGCTGCCTTGAGCAGTGGGGAAAAGCAAGGCAGATTAACATTCAAGAACACCACAAGCAACCAGCAACCACATCCATCCCATTCCATCACCCCTGGTGCCCTCCCTGACACCCATATGCATAAACCGATGCATCTCGCCAGACTTGGCGTCATCCGCTGCCACAACTATAAGGCCTCCATGCCTCTACATATCACAACAACCGTCCAGGCTCACATCACAGCACAAGCAGCAGGAAAACGAACATCACAAAATGGGCTCTCGGCCTGTTAACAAACAAGAGGGTAACTCAGAACCCTTTTTGAAATTCCCACATAATCTGTTCTCTAATACATATTGAATTAACATATTTGTTATTCGTAGGTTCCAATCATGGATACCTAATCAGTAAGCTATCACAATTAAATAACCAAACTTACTTCCCTAATTTGATTATCCTCAAATTAGAACAACTACAACAACGACAAAAAAAAACCAGATTAATTTATATGCCACTTTATCCTTCGCCAATTAATCAACAGTTAATTCCAGCTTTACGTTCATTATCAATTTCTATCATGAACGATCAACAAATCAAAGAAACATAGATATCACTATATCTAGGAAAACATGAGGCAAACCGTTATCACGGTATAAAGCAACAACACGCGATCAACCAATTCTTTTAATCCAGTTCAAGTATTTAATTAGGTCAATTTCATTGTGATCCAAAGGAATAAATCATGCTAATTCTACGATTGCACATATATAATTAGAGAAGCCATGAATCCCCTACCTCGAAGATTTCTTGACGTCCTTTATCCACACAGCAGGTCACGATCCTCCCCTCGCGACAACTTATGTGGAAGAATGATCGTCACAGCTTGGTTGCATCCAACAGAGCGGGACTGATCCTAGGAGTAAGGGTTGTTTGTGCAGCTCCTACGGAAAGGATTGAAAGGTTCTAGAGCCTCTTAGTTAAGAACAAAGGGAAGGAACAAGGGAGAATGATATCTCGTCCCTTTTTAAGATTTAACGAAGTGACGATTTAAGATCCGGTTAATTCTCCATTAAAAACGGATCGCATTAACCCACGCGGTTTGACCTAGTAAAACATTCCAAGACTTAGGAATAATTAATATAGGATTTATGGCATTTGAATCGGCCTTAAGAGCCCTTAAAATAAGGCTTTAAATGTATTTTACGTCAAAGGAAACGTCAAAAGGGGAAAACTGTAGGAGTCTGGAAACACTGTTCACCCACCGTTACTGTACATGAAACTGATCTGTCACACCGATCTGTGAAACTGATCTGTGAAACTGATCTGTCACACCGATCTGTGAAACTGATCTGTCACACCGATCTGTGAAACTGATCTGTCACACCGATCTGTGAAACTGATCTGTGAAACTGATCTGTCACACCGATCTGTGAAACTGATCTGTCTCACCGATCTGTGAAACTAATCTGTCTCACCGATCTGTGAAACTGATCTGTCTCACCGATCTGTGATACTGATCTGTCTCACCGATCTGTGAAATGGATCTGTCTCACCGATCTGTGAAACTGATCTGTCTCACCGATCTGTGACATCGATCTGTCTCACTGATCCGTGAAACCGATCTGTCTCACCGATCTGTGAAACCGATCTGTCTCACCGATCCGTGAAACCGATCTGTCTCACCGATCTGTGAAACTGATCTGTCTCACCGATCTGTGAAACTGATCTGTCTCACCGATCTGTGAAACTGATCTGTCTCACCGATCTGTGAAACTGATCTGTCTCCCCGATCTGTGAAACTGATCTGTTTCACCGATCTGTGAAACTGATCTGTCTCACCGATCTATTATTGTTCATAAAACTGGAAACACTGTTCACAGAACTAGAAAAAAGGAAAAGTGTTGGGGATAAGTCCCCTTGACCTCCCAGAACACCTCCAACACCAACATTTCACAAAGTAATGGACCAGAGAGGTCCGGGCCATTACAATTCATTTATTGGTTAAATGTCTTGCAATAGGATTGTATATTAATTATACATAATAATTATATTGAAATATTCATTATTTAAATCAATTATACTCATCATTTTACACATCCAAGAAACATATTGTAACATAACAAATTACACCATGGTGTAGAGTTGGTAAGTCGTATATACACACACATGGTGATATTGTTATTATAAAAACATATAAAAGGTTGTATAAGTTTGTACCTTAATTATAATAAAATATCACCATGAATAATATACTTTATTTATTAATTTATTGTGGAAACAATATAAGAAGGGTAACTATAATAAGAAAAGAATTTTGAATGAGGTGTTAAAACTATTATCTCTTTTTTGAGTATATTCTTTTGATTATCACAAAAGGTCTACATATGTTGTATTGTTTCCCAATGTCTGGCCCCCAAATTGAATTGAGAAATTTTTGTAGATTATTTTATCAGAATATGGACTGTTTAAGAAGCATTAGAGGTGTGGGTAAATTGGTAGAGGTGGTGGCCTTTTATTTAAGGGAGGAGAGGTACTTTATGATTTTATTGAAATATTAATTTATTATAAAATAATTTTCTAATTATAATAGTTTAAAAGTGATATATTTTTAGGATAATATGGTGATAAGTAGAAATCCACTCAAACGATATGTTTTAGACATATTATGGTCATAAAAGAAAACTATTAATTTAGATTTAACCCTTAGTTAAATAATTTAACTCAAATCATGTCTTCTGGTATTTTCATAGTATATAGAAAATATAATTACTATAAAATTAAAAGATAATTCTTAGTGGATTATTAAGGATTTTTGTAACATTATATAATTCAATGGTATTAATCGTCTATTTCTAGAATTATTATATCATTTAATAAAATAGTAATTGTTAAAAAAACTCATTATGTAAATTTTGACACTATTTAGAATTTGATTTTTATTAATGTCATAATAATTTTATTCACTCAAAAAACACTAGATTAAATCAAATATAAAATTTCATAATCATCCATAAAATTCATGGATAACATCAAAATGTAAAAAATACCTTAATTGTAATATTTAAATATCATTTACCTGAATCATTACTTAATAATGTAATCTCTAAATCATCATTGTGTCTTAAATAAATTTATTTATATAATATATAAAAATTATAAATAAAATTCCATGATTTATGAAATACTTTTATCATTATAATAAATATTTATATTCAAAGATAGCATTTATATGAACTAAAATAAAATTGTTTTATTAATGAGATCAATGATTTTGTTATATTTCCGTTTTCATTAAATAAAAAATTATAAATGATCATTATAACACATATGTGGCACCATGGGGTCCGCAAATCAACCCAAAAATCTTAATGGTTGATAATATCACATAAAATAGCATTAAGACACGTTTTGGGGAAGTTTTATGTTATTATAATATTATTTGTTACCCTTATTTACGTGATTTACCCATTCAACATAGTAAATAAAAATATTTTTGAAATTTACTATTTATGATGTCAAATGTAAAAGTAAATATTTACATATTTTGTACCGTATTATTAAAAATATTGAATCCATTTTTGTAAATTCAAAACAGATTATTAATAGAAATTAATTTAAAAATAATTTCTGTTGTCAAAACCTTATAGACAGTTTTTATGTAGTAAAATATATCAAAAGATTGACAGGTGTTTATGTCCAATTATAATGATAAATTACATAAAATGACCAAAACATGATTTAAAAATAATAAAATAATCCAATAATACTTTGAAACCAATTAATATGTTAATGTTACTGTATAAATATATTAGAAAAAAATACTGTTTGAATTAAAATGCAGTATTTTTCAATATCCATTAATATATGAATTTCAACAGAAAAATACCAAAATTTCAAAAATTATATATTATTATGTTTCTATTTCAAATAATATGATTATAATGTCAAATAGAACTTAAATAATTATCAATAAATAAATTTAAAAATGATTTGGACTCATATTTAGGTAAAACTGTATTTTTTTAAAATCCATCTTATATCAGAAAAATTGAATTTGTTCATATATCATATCTAGAAAACAAATAAGATGAATAAAAATAAATACATATAATATATTACATAAACATTTCTCTAATAAAATACATTTATAGTGATTTTAATATTCTATAGACACACTTATTTTCATTCAAGATGTTTTTAGTAGAAAGGTAATACAATTCATACCATCCATTATAATGAGTAGGTTATAATACTTAGTTGTCACAAAGAATAGGTATTGTGTGAAAGGAATTATATCAAAATAACATTAAATTTTGTGAACAATGTAAATAATAGTGTTGTGTATACATTATGTTAATACAGGGTTGCATATAGTAGAAGCTAATAATAGTGCATCATACACAACAAGAGATCAATGAAATTCAAAAGAATATATCTCATACAATATTATGGTGTTACATTTACCCCCCCCCCCCATAATATGAATTTCACCATCCAAATTTCGCAAGTTTATAAAAGTATTAACACATAGAAGTTTCTTTCATAGAATCATACATCGTAAAAAGGAACACTATAAAATAATTTTAAAAAGAAAAGATAGAAACACAATGGATACCCAATGTATCATCTTTCTAGGTTTACATATATAATAACATAGGTGGGATGTGAAAACATGGATGTTGTAGAAAATTTTAACCATCATGTTGTGATTGCTAATGATAGATAACATAGTTGGGAAAAAGTTAAGAGCTAGAAATCCATAAATATGTGATGATTTAAGGGACCATCTAATTCATCAGATAAGTAGTTACTAGGATAAGATTTTTTGTTTCTTGATTATTTTCCTAATGGTGACGAATTTTTTATTAGAATAAATAATTTCTTGATTTTGGTACAATCTCACTTTTGTTCATGACTTAATAAATTTCAGCATCATCTCTTATTTAATGAAATTAAGTTCAATTTCTCATTCTTTAAGTGTTAGTAGATCATTCAATTCAATGATATGTAATCCAACAAAAAGGTTATGTCAGTTAATAAAAAATAAATAAGTCAACCTATTATGAGATAATATATCAATCTAAAAAACATCAACTTGAATATAACTTAAATTATCCATAAATGGATATCACTAAAATAGTTCCCAAAATTAAATATTTAACACTTCAGAGAGAAGTGAATTTAATAAATATAACATTTATCTCCCTTATATAATAATGTAGTTCTTAGTTTCTACATTCTAAACAAGTTAATAGATTAATCATGTATTCTAAGGAAACATAATAATAACATGAATTTCCCTAGAACCATTGTGAAAACAATAATTTAATTAAAATTAAATCCATATAGAAACCAAAAATAACAAAAATTATATATACTCAAACCATGATATCACTTTATCCATATATCAGTCAAAATGTCAGTCATACTATCCAATATATCATTCTCTTTGTATCCCTTCATTAGGTAGGTATCATGTGCTTTCCAAAAATATTTCAATCACATTTCATGGTTATCAATATCATATACCTATGGAAGGCCAAAATAGAGTAATACATTGATATTCCAAAATACTATAAAAGTGATTCAACAACAATGTTTTGGAATCCCATTACATATAAACTTATTCACTAGACCACTTATTTGTCAAACTCATCAACTCTATCTTGTATTTCAATTTATTGTACTTTTTCATTGCTATTCTGTGTTTTTTATGTCGATAATCCTCTATAACCCTTGGATTGGGTCATTGGTTAGGATAATTCCAAATTTCATTGCACATATAGTGTTGAAGAGTGGGTGGTGTGTTCTTCGTAGTACATTCTCTATTCACATAATTAGCAACCATATCCATTTACATCATCACTCAACGGCTTGAACAAACCTATTTTAACAGTTAAAAAATTTCTTTTCACTTTATGAAAATCTCAACCATGATTCTTTCCACACCTCGAGCTTGAGGAAACATTCATCTTCATTTCACTATTGTTTTGAGAGTATCCCTTTAACTTCATCTTTTGTTTCTTCTGAAAACCAAGATAGTAACAAGTAACACAAACATCCATTTCTACCTTGACATCACAATGAACAATATTTTCATTGATACTAAATACTCTTATAGATAATGATCATTGATGAATTGGTTTTAATCCAACAACAAATTAATAAACTTCACATTATTATTAGATGATAAAACCAGAGGCATACCTTGAAAGACTTGTAAAATTTTCCTCTTATGTACCAAAATTTTCATCATCCTTTTTCCGAAGCTCTGGTAACTAATTTTACATCTTTTATTGATGAATTTTAGTAATGTAATTTTCAAAAAAAAATTGTGGATTCATACAATTCCATGAATTCAATTTAATATTTCTATCTTGTATTATTTATTAGAGTACACTATTGGACAGCTTCTCCTTCTAAATGAGAAACAACCAAAATTAATTTTTCATGTTACAAACCACAAATAATGTAAAATAAATTTTCAACTGTACTAATCCATTTTTAAAACAATTGTATTTGATGAACCACTAAAATAAGGAGGGTATTGCCTCATGAAGGACTCAATATAATGTTGTTACCTTCTCTACTCATTTGGAAGTCGATAATGGTTCTTAGATTGTGTAAGTATACAAATAATATTTTTCATTAAATATAACTAAATATTTTGTTGTTTAGTTTCAACATAATTTCATTAGCAAGTGAATTTATCATTAATAGGGTTCATTCAGGTTCTATCCATTTTCTAAAACCTATAAATGAATAGTTTGAGTGGAGGAAATCATAATAAGAAAATTAAATTATCAAGGTAGATTACAATGAATATCTAACAAATTAGGTATAATCCATGGTTATTTATGATCGTCGCCAATATTATTGGACTATAACCTACAGTTAGACATAATCATAGGGACATCCATATACATGAATTATAATTATCTATAGGGATCTCACTAATATTTTCTCATCCTAGTTTCCAATGGTTATCTAAACCTTCGATCTGATACCAACTATAATTACACAAGATTGATGTACATGGTCATACCATTTCGATTTTTGAATACTTAAAAAAATACAAAAAGATAATCCTAAATACCATATTTTTTTTAGTTTCATTGTAATCTTGAAAAAAATTCTAATTACATGGTGAATGATCTTCACCATCCCCCCTAATGTTTTCCCCTTTAGTTATCCCACCTAAAATTGATATTTATATCCTGGGGAAATGAAAACATAAAAAATGTGAGCTTAAATGCTCAATAAATATAATCATGAAGAACATCAAACAAGACATAAAAATAAGAGTGTAAAAACCTGAACAACAATTTTGATTATAAAAATCAGGAGTCATCAAATAAATCATGGCAGTTCAGGAGGACATAGTTATAAATGAACACATACCATGATAAAATAATATTGACAAGAAAATTAATTTTGGAAAACACATATGCATAAAAAATAATTTCTAAATTATCCGAGTCTCATTTCCAAGTCCATCATATTGGAAAAATCCCATTACTGAATTGGGTTTACTTGACGTTTTATCCTAGTATTACTAAACCAAATTTACTAGCCATTTCAAGCCTCTATTTCTGAATTAAATTTACATGTCATTCTAGCTATGTATATAGAATTGGATATAAATATTTACCCAATTAATTTAATAGAGATATATTCCCCACACTTCTAATAATGAAAACTATACATTGGTGTGCCTCAGAATCATAAATCATTCATCACAACATAATCTAAAGAATAAAATGGGTTTCTTAAACATCATTCCATCATAATAAATATAAAATAAAGATATTTCAAAACAAATTCCAACATAAACGCAATAAAATTAAATTATTAATTGGTATATACACATAAACCTATGTCATCATTGATGGAAAATAATTTTGATAAAATAATTGAAATTAATTCATGAGGAATATATAATTTTTCTTCCAAGAAATTCATTTGTCTAAATGACACACATTTATAAATGAAAACTATTTAATTGAAAATACACTTGAAATATTATAAAGTAATCTTAATGGTAATATGGAATTATATAATCATAAAAATACATTCATTCCATATAAGTAAAAAACAATCTTCTCATACTTTTCATGAAAATTCAAAAAGTACATGATATAAGAATTGAAGAAAGAATCCTTATGAACCACGTATTTAAAGTCTAAAATGGGTAAAAATTAATTTAAATATACAGAGGAGAATATTAAACTTTTCATGAATACATTTTAAAAAAACATAGACAAGTATGATAAATAATCAATTGAAAATAATTTCGTATAAACAATCTCAAATAATAATGAGATTGAAAAATTATCCCTTAACATAGGTTTGATATCTATCTAATGTATATGATCCTCCTATATAATTATATAAATAATTTTATTGAATTATTTCTTTATAATAATAATTTTTATGATGCCATAAATGATTATATTGACAAACATTTTTTATTAACATTTCATATTCACGCGTTATTCAGATATTAAATACATTATGTTCTTATGCATGATTTGTTAGATATGTTCATTTTAAAATTCATTGGTTATAATTATATAATTAACAAAATTATATTAGTGTAATATATATCATATTTATTTATTCCATTCATGTATATTATCTTGGTTTAATTAAGATCATGTAGAATGAATAACAATGTATCGTGGAGACGGTTGGTCGTACGTACACACAAGCGATGATATCGTCCATTTAATGGTTAAATGGTATTGAATTATTTAGTACATTAATTTTATATAATAATTATCACAGTTTATTAATTATTTAAATCCATTATACACATTATTATACCCATCCAAATTATGTATTTCTGAATATAATATTACACAACAGCGTGGAGACACTAAGTCATACGTATGCACGCAGGGTGATATTGTTGTTTGCTGGATGAACAAAAAGTGGAAGAAGGATGTATCATAATTATAATTATATATCAGAATGTATAAGATAATTGAATTATTAATTTATTATGGAAAAAACATATGATGCGTAAGTAGAAGAAGAATTATTTTTTGAATGAGGTGATAAAACAATCAACTCCTTTTCCAGTATCTTATTTTGATTTTGACATACGGCCTCATTAAGATAGATTTAAAAACAATGCTTGGAATCTAAGAGGATTGTAGATATTTTGGTTGAATATATTAGAAGAAGTTGGATGATTCAAGTGGCATGAGTGGTACGAGTATGGGGTAGATCTATTGGACTTTTATAAGAGGTATGATGGGCACTTTAAGTAGTCATATAATATAATTTTATTATAAAATGAGTTTTTAATTATTTTAGTTACAATGAGAAACATTTATAGGATAAGACAAGGATGAGTATAAATGCTCTAAAATAATACATTTTATACAATTCATGTCACAAAATATACTTTACCATTTTGCTTTAACCAGTATTTCAATAATTTAACTCTTACTATGTCTTCTTGTATGTCCATTATATATAGTTAATTTATTTATTATAAAATAAATAGAGAACCACAAGTGGATAATTAATTTCATTTAAATAATTATATAATAAATTTATATTAATAATATATTTTTAGGACTGTTAAATTATTTAATAAATGTCTATTTGTTATGAAGACTCATTTATGTCAATTTTGACACTATTTAGAAATTAAATTTTTTTAAATTCATAACAACATTAATCATTTCAAAAAAATAATTAACTGAAATATAACATTTAATAATTACACATAAAAAATTTGGATGTCATCAAAATGTTAAAATAAAATTTACTTTAAGATTTATAATACATTGTATTTTAATATTTCTTTAATAATATAATCACTACATCATCATTTTTTCATAAATGTATTTATTAATTTAATGCAAATAAATTATAAATAAAATAAAATGATACAAGAATAATTTTTATCTTTATAATGATTTTTTATTGTCTATGATATCATTTATATATACAAAAATAAATTTTTTTTAATTATTAGATACATGTATATGTTATAACTCTGCTTTTTAAATTAAAAATTATAAAAGGACATTATCACATCCTACTAAAACCATGGGGCCCTAAAATCGACTGAAAGATGATCATGGTATGAATTATCTCATCTAATTTGATTAGGACATGTGTTAGGATAGTTTTATATTATTATAACATTATTTTTACTCTAATTTTCATTCTTTAACGTTTAACCATTATGATAAAAAAAATTACTAAAGTTACTATTATTAATGTCAAAAAATATTGTGTATAAATATAAAAAATTAGGAACTTGTGACTGAAAATAATGAATGAATTTTTCAATATTCAAAACATAGAATCTATATAAATTAATAAAAAAATAAATCCTTCTTTCAAAACTAGAAAGCGTGGATTTAAGAAATAAAAAATATGCAATGATTGACATGTGTTTATATCTAATTTAAATTGGATATTAACACTAATGAAAACCAATTGTAATAATTGTTAAAAAAATCATCCAATTACAAATTAAAATAAATTAATGAGGTAATATAACTATATAAATAAGTAAATTAGTTGAAAATGCAGTTTTCAATTAAAATGCAGTATTTTCCAACACTCATATAAATATGAATTTCATCAGAAAAATCAAAAATTTAACCAAATGTAAATTTTTATGTTACACATTCATAAAATAATTTAATTATTTCAAATAGAACTTATAATAATGAGAAAAATTAAATTTAAAATGGGTTCTCTATCAAAATGTGGAAAAAAAGAATTTTTTGAAAAATATTCCAGTTATCTAAAAAATATGATTTATACTTATATGTTATCTAGAAAAAATATAAGATGAATTTTAAACCTTTACATTAAATATATTATATAGATATTTTACAACAAAATACATAAAATTTGATATTATTAATTTTTTTACTCTCTTATTTCATTTAAACAATTTTTTAGAAAGAAGTTAAAACTATTTATAATAGCCATTATAATGAGTCACTTATAATATTTAGATTTCAACTATAGTCATTATTGCGTGAAATTAATTCTATCAAAATTAAATTAAATTTTGTGAAACCAAATATAGGATTAATATTCTATATACTAAAAGCTATTAGTGTTTTTCATATAGCGTAAGCTATTTATGGTGCAGCGTACAACACAAGACAAAATTTTATTTTAAAAAAATCAATCTCAAACAATATCAGTGTGTTATATTTACATATAGTAATCATTTATATATTGAATTTAAATCTAGATATATACATGAAAGTGATCTCTAGAATGGAAACCTGTTACCTTATAAATGTGGAAGATCAAATATACACAATATGGATCGGTAACATTTAAATAATGATTCACCAACTGAATGAAAAGCATGATTGTATTTTTTTTGAGAATGCATCAAGATTTATTGTTTAGGTTTGGGTATATAATTTCAATGAAATATCACAAGAAAATGGTAAGGGTTAATAAATAAGATGGTTATCCTACAAAGAAGTGTCATTATACAAATTAATTATGATTCATCAAGAATAAATAATTTTATGGGGATAATAGTAGATAAAGGATTATACAGTCATGATGAATTTTTATATTGTTTGAAAAACCATACCATAAGAAAATAGGAGAACATTATTGTAAGAGTTCTCTAATTGTGGAGGATTAGCTAAAAAATATGAAATCATCACAAATTATATGAGGAGACCGTTATGGGTATGATGTAGAGGTATTATCACAAGTAGAACCACCAATAAATATTTGATGGATGTTGGAAGCAATGGGCCGGTTAACTATGTCTGACAATATCCAATATGTTAAGTATATATTGGAAATATTCCTATACCATTATACATTATTATTATTATATCATAGCCTTATGTTATTTTTGTATTAAGTGGGAGATTAGATACACTTTTTGTATTTATTATTTATATGTGAGTGAAATAATGTATCAATTATAATGAAAAAATCATGTCTAAAGAGGAAGTAATGATGTAAATGAAAAATATAAATTCTCAATCAATATAAAGAATGATATGTGATAAAAAAAATTAGTTAGGATATTATAATATTAAGAAATAATTAAATAATTTTGGAGATTGTTTTCATAATATTCATACTGAAATGGAATGTGGGTGAAATCAGGTATAAAATATAAGAATGGTTTTAAATTAGGGAATCTTGAATGTAAAATCCCCTTGAGTGTTAATTCATTGGATTGATGATGTGTTTGAAGGGTTCCATCATTGGGGTGCCTGACTCCCTATTTTGGTATTCAATTTGTGTGAGTATGAACATGGTTAGATGCTTTATATTTTAGACTGACAATTGTAATCAGGTGACCATATGATGAATCATGACATGAGTGACATGACCAATACTGTAAAAGAGTACAATGGGACGTCCTCTTATACGATACATACCTATGTATGATAATGGTCATTGGTGAGAGGATTAACCCTTTTCAAAAATTGACATGACTAATTGAAGAGAGAGATTGGTTTTGTGATTAGATATTACCTGATAATACACTTATTACAATTGAATGGGATTAGATATCACATTCTTGTAATGCATGGAGTATTTGAATTATGAATCTGTTAGTGTCCATGTGTTGGCCAATTAATTATGAAATTTAGTGAGTCTCTAGTGTTATTAACACATATAAATTTTAAAAAAATAAAATATTTTAACTTATATGAAAAATGAGTCTTTATATGTTTTTATGTGATATGTTGATAGTGATGGTAGTGGATCAGGAGGAGTGACGAAAATGTGTTGATGGTAAGGCCCATTTTGATTTCCCATGAGGATAAGTATACAAGAAGGTAGAGGGGGTGAATCGTATAATCTTTTAAATGGTGAGATACTCATTGTTTCTAAGGTTATGTTTTATTTTGAGTATAATTATATAATGATCCAAGAATTGTGTTGAATTACGATTCATTTTAATGATAACTATTTTAGAATATTAGGAATTACATGAAGATTTATTTTGAAGATATATTGTATACATGGAAAAGATATTGGGGTTATGAACCATTGGAAATATTATAAGGGAAAAAAATGGTGTAAATAATCCAATCAGTTTTGGGTTTTATTGCCCCCATGTGGGACTGTTCATAGAAACATGTGACTATTATTCTAGTTGTCCTGATGTAAATTATTATTCCAATTAGAAATTGATCCAAATTTTGTTGGATTTGGTAGTGAATACTATGAATGAGATTAGATGTGATATAGATAGTAGTATCATCATTGGTGTTAGACATATGATTGTTAAAGATGATCCAAATTTTATTGACTTATAATTTAGTAGTGATTAAGTGGGATTGGGATGGTGGTTTGGGCTAGATGGTCTTTAATTCTAGGAATTTTTCCAAAAGTAAAACATGACCTATGATGAGAATTTTCTTATGATCATGGAATTCCTTCATGATTTATAGAATTGTGATCAGGTTCTTCATTAGTAATTCTATACATACAACTATGTGTTTTCATGTGAAGTATATTATTGAGGGTGAGATTGGTATCATTAGTAAAATGGTATAAGGTGGGATATAATTCATTCAAGTAATTTCAATTTAATCCCATTTTTGTAGAATTATGATCGATTGAGAACATTGAGAAGGATAGAAATATAATGGCTTATGCATTGATGGTGGAGCGTCATCAATTCAATTCCATATTAGGAAGGATGATTTGTACCAGTGTTTGATTGACATTTCACTTATTTTTGGGTTCTAGAATGTGAAATAACACAAGGACTATATGGAGAACATTGAGATCGCGCTTCACTGTGATATTATAATGATGGTGGGATAATAACATAGAATTGTCCTCTTTTATCTTTGCCTTATGATAGGGGAATTGTGAACCATGTGAGTAATATGATTAATACATCTTGGGTGTATCAGGATTGATGTATGTTGTACAAAGTTTCATAGAGTTTTAGTTATGAATTTGATTTGTGGGTTTTGTTTTGGAAATATGAGTTCCTTTAGATGGTAATTCTATACAAATCCAAATTTGATATAAAAGGATATAATAAGGTAGTTTAGAATTTAATTGATGGCCAATGAAGGTCATAATATATGGTTTCAAGATCACCAGGACTATTTGAGGATGATAACATTTCATTTTTTGGGAGATTATAATTATCATTGTCCGTATATTTTTATGATTTCCAATGATTTTTGGATTTAGAACTTTAAAAGGGTAGTATTTTTATTATAGACTCAAAATTGAATTCATTGAGTTAGAATACCATGAGTGAGTGGTATTTGATATGTATTAGGGACTAGTTGTTTTTTTAGAATGGATTGAGTAAGACATGTAGGTAGCTAATTGTGGTCGGAACATTAACATGACAGTACTATATGAATCGAGGAAAAACTGCATTACTGTAGGCTAAGAACCATCTAGATAATAGGATTATATGTGAGAAAAATATAGCCACACTTAATTAATTTCCAGGGGTTCATCAGTATTTCTCCCTTCATCATACTAATAAAGACCAAGGGTTGATCACCCTTCATCACATCTTCTTTCATAATGTGGGTATGGGTTTTTGTCTATTTAATTTAAAAATGAAATTTGTTTCCTTTTATTCATATCATTGTTCCTTACACTCTAATGTTTATTCTTATAGTAATGTATACTAGTCAATATTCCAATATATTGTTTTTGAATCATCCCAAAATGTTGTGGTTCATAAGATACTATTTAAGATTGTGACCCTTGAAAATTCCTTTATGCCCTTTTTGACTATTCATTTTAGTTATAATAAAAACAGTTTTTAGGTTTTTACATAAGATTAAATTAAAATGAATATTAAATGGGAATCTTGTGTTGTGTATTTCAGTCTTCCATAAGATAAAAAAACTTTATGACCCATTCATAAGAAGTTTTTTTTGAAATATTGACAAGAGTGGGGATTCTTTATAGTTTTATAAGTTTATAAAACATTGAAATTGATATTAATCAATTTTTTATACTTATTATAAATATTTTATTTTGGATTTATCTGAACCTATTAGGGTCTTTGGTGAGTTTCCATAGGATGATGGATTATCGATGTTCTTAGATGATGCTCAACTAGCCTAGGTTATAGATGTTGTGTTGTTTATTAAAATGGGAAAAATTAATAAATGTGGTGTATTATTTTTGTAGTTTCATTACGGATTAATTCCTCTATTATGTTCCATGTGGTTGTACATTCACTTCCCTAATAGTGATCAACACCTATTTAACAATTTAATTATTAGATTAAAATTTACTGGATTAATTTTCGTGTAAATTAAGATTCATATATGATGGATCATGGAATGTGTAATTTTCCAAGGGGTATAATGAACTCTTGACCTTTTGATTACATACATCAACCTATATTGGTTGAGGATGTTACAATTGATCTGACTTAAAATCATTTTTTACCAATTTATGGGTGTTACTAATGTGAGTGTTTCTTAGTCTACATCACACATGAGACCCTTGATACATATTATATGAGCTATAGTTCCTTAAAATAGTAGTGTCTTCTGAGTTATGCATGATAGTAGTGATATTTTAGAGACATTTTGTTCATTTAACTGAAAAAATAGAATGTTCCCCTATCACATGAGATGAGATTTCATTTGTGAGTAGACCTTCAGTACATTATTGATAGAGAAGGGTTTGCAGACTAACCTACATATAACCCAATGACATTGATATTGTCCGTTCGACATCCCTTACATTGTTCCTAGCTAGGAATGACCAAGGAGGCCATTTGGATATGTTATAATTGAGAAATTCATAAGCATTGTGCACCATGTTTTATTAGTGTTGTACAGAGGATTATGTATTGAACTTTATACACCTTTTTGGGTTCCTACATTTCCCACGTACCCTATTATGCCCAATATGGTAACACAAATATAAACAAACAATGAGAGAGTACAATGGGCTATGGAAAGTGGTGACAATTTTAAGTGTTGACCAACACTTTTGTATATGATGTGATATAGGATATAACCTGATAGATATTGTGGTATGTATGGTTATATCCATCTTGGTGGGTTTTATGTTTATTTATATGGAAAAATTCCCATGTGAGGGTGTAAATGATACAAAACAATTATCATATAGTAGGTAAGACTGTAATACTATAGAATACATCAATATGAGGGTGTTATGTGCTTCAACTCATGGGATTTTCATGTATTTTGTGACATGATCATATTACTGCTAAAAAAGGACAAGTCCTTTACATGAAACATAATAGAGATTTCATGGTCATTAACAAATGTGGAATTGTCTCCCACACTATTCGGAGACAGTTTTTAGGAATGATTGTATACTAGGATAAGCATTCCATGAGTTGGGATATAGTCATAGATCATTCCCCCAGTCATTATATTATGTAACAGATTGTCTTTACCCCGTTGTTTTTTATTTTGTTTCTAAGTAAAAATACCATATAGCTATTATATGGTTGGCATGATCATTGTGATGTACTCTGAGACAGACTTCTATAAGCCAAAGCAAGCATGGTCGATTGTAGTGGTAGACCAGAGTACTGTTTTATCTTCTTATGTATTTATTTATTAATGTTTTTTTATAGATTATTACATGAACATATCAAAACATTTTCTATTATCCATGGGAACACGTGATAGCTCCAAATTTATTGTTTTACTGACTCCCTTATTTGGCTACATTTTCACGTGGGTACCCAGGAATTCTCTATGTTGGTCTGTGGTAAATTTTATTATGGGGATGCATTTTACCTGAATGGGTAGGATATCATAGCGTCTATTGATTAGGAAGAGGTCTGAATTACAGTTGCTAGAAGGGCATCTATTTTTTTATTTCAATTTTTTTTTTGCAAAATATGTGGCTGGACTATCTGGCAATCATGTACTGTAATATGTGTCATGACCCCCCACCCCCACCCCCATGTGTCCCCTAATAATACATAAATGAGATATGAGAGATAATTATTCTGGAATCCTAACCCCAATATCCCATTGGTTGGAAATTGACACAATAGGTATATCATACACACTGATAGGATTCATTACCTTCAATGATATGAGAGACACAAGAGGTTAGACAAAAACTACCATAAAATTCATTAGCAAAAAAATGTAAAAGATCTGAAATATATTCATCTAATTTTGTACAACATTACAACTATATGAAATATCATACAACTATAATTTAATCTATAAAGTGACCATGAGATCCAAAACAGCTCTAGAACATCCCGTGAGCTAATAATCACTATTCTAATCAAAAAAATGCACCTACTGACCTAAAAAGATCATATATATATATAGCATGAGAATAATAGTTACACTCTATAGGATCCTCCCAAGATCCTCTCAGGAAAGATATCATGAATGAATACTAAATCATAGTGAATAATAAGTGAAGACGAATCATATCCAAAAATAAAATCCTATGTTACCAGCCGCACAATAGTTATAACTCACCTGATATCACAATAAATTGAAAATATAATGTAATATATTATAAGTTACCTAGCTACATCCATTCCACTAGTTTTCCACTATACCCAAACATCACAGGTCCATAACCATCTCCTTTCAAATGAATACATCCTATTGAAACATTAAATAATTATTCATAACATGCATCCCATGCATCATATAATCTCATAATCATATACCATGCACATCGTGAATCACATCACCCCATCATCAAATTACATATCATTAGTAAGTAATCATGTTTTTTTCATGAAACCATATCATGTATGTCATGTATAATACCTAGATCCATGACATATAATACACAATATACCTATAATGATCAATATGATACTATATCTAGAGATAATTCTGGGTGAAATAACCAAAATAAATTAGAAAACTCTACAAAAAACATAGAGAAATATTACCACTGTGTATTAAAACACATAATTCTACCATGATAAGAGAGAATGGTCTGATGGGGTAGTTAGAAATCAATTCCCCTCTAACCTGAATATTGGGGAAAACAAACACAATGTGTCCACAGGGTATCTATCATCTTGCAAACATGGTTGGGGTAGAATATGGAATAAAACTATATTATATAATATACATCATAACAATACAATGAGAACTAACCTATTCACTAGCTCAACTACATTTATTATCATTCTTCCACCTAGAACCACTATGAAGTAGATATCCTATAAGGACACAAGTAATGAAGTATCTTAATATAATTAATTATTTCCTAATTTTATATCTATTTAAATGAATTAATTCCTTAGTAACTTATTAATATTATGTATTCCACATTTTATTTACCACCAACTAAATTCTATGCCCTATAGGCATATTCCAATTGGTGAAAAAAATCAATAAAATTATCAACATTTTCATTCCATGAAGCATTGACCCCATGAGTTAAAACATTTATTAATATTTACCATTCTATAATTTCAGGTACTCTAGGTAAAATATTATGCATCCATAAATAACCATAACAACCATGAACAACTATTTGTGTCAAGAAGTGATGTATGGAATTTTGGTTAAAAAGAAACCAATGTATCCAAAATATAATTAATAGAATTATCAAAAAGTAATTATAGATTTATAAAAACAATTTTAATCCCCATATTCTACTTATTCCATCAATCATTGTTCCACCCCTGACACCATCACACCCATCACTATGAACATCTCTATTCAATCCTCCATGAATCCTACCATCACTAGAATATACTACTACAAAATACCCAACCCTCCCTTCGTATGTCTCTATAAATCATTTTCCATTCATGGATCTCAACAAATATCATCATATGTCTAACATTAATTAAACTAAAATGTAGTAAAAAAATATAAAATGACTTCAATATGGTATTCATGACCTTTATAAAAGTCATAAATACATTACATGCCAACTAGATCACTCAAACCCTAAACATTTACCTTTATCAAATTATAAATTTTTATTACAATACGGGATGAGATAATTCATTTAACATAATTTAAAATCACAGGAATCCTAAATAATATTCTCTAAATCTATAATTTTATAAAATATTCATTCAATAATAATATCATGTTTCATCGAATTTAAGGAGGTATAATTCTACTAACATTATCCATTATTATTGTTAATAATATATATTTCATTATTTTTTTCATTTGAATGTTCCATTAACAAGTGGAATAAATAAATAATTAAACATGAATTAGGAATCATTCAATTTATTTTAAATTACACGATTAAATAGATTCAATTGACTTACCACTATCATTTTTAAGACAACATCATTACGGAATTTTGGATATTAATTATTTTCAACGATTTGATAACGATAATCCAAATAATAATAAACATGAAAGAATTTATAAACATTAATAGCACACAATCAAGAAAATCTATAGGTAATCCATAATAATAATGCAGACACATCTGATTGCTACCATAATAAATAACATTATTTGATCAATCTTGTTTATTACTAATTATCCTTAATTAAAACATCACCCAAGGAGATAATGTATGAACATTTATGAATGTACATAATCCTGAGGGGAATAAATAGATCTCATAACTAAAGTATTTCAACATTATTTTATGATGAATTGAATAACTAAAAAGTTATAAACTCACCACTCCTGTATGAAAACTGTAGCCTCCATGGATGCCAAACCATAACTACACCTAAAACATAAAAACAACTCCACCATAAAAAAAAGATAAACCAACATTACGATGAATGATATAACGGGTTGAATGAAAAAAAATATTAGAATATCCAATATGGGAATGAGGGGATACTCACCTCAGAACACCGCATATCGAACACATGAATCCTAGGATCCATAAGTTTCAGTAGGGATTCGGAACCCCTTGAATAATCCTATATGATTTCTTTGGCTTCAGGAAAACATTGAGCACTTCATAGAAAACTATGGGTGTGGATGGATTTATAGGTGCACTTCCTAATTAAAAATTATAGTTTTAATAGTGCATTCACATCGTCAAACTTTATAGTTTATGACCTAATGAAAAATCATTCATTATATCCACTAATACCAAGATCAACTAATATAGTTAACATTATGTTCACATTATGAGTTTTCAGTAATGTTTTTAATGAATATAATATTTTATCGCTCAATTCCATCATCATATTGTTTGGGATGAAATTAAAACCCATTGATACTCTCATTCACAAGAAATGAAATTATATTTAGGCAATGAACTGATGTATCCTATCAGGAATATCACTTAGAATACAGAATCTATATATCGAACACACAAAGAATACTCTATATGTCTTATATAAAACATTGTCCTTATAAAAACGGAAAATAATGGTAATTGTGGATATAAAAACTAAAATAATATTACATTATAATAATTATTCTCATTGAAAATTTAAAATAAACACAAAGATAAAAAAGAATAGGATAATTGTTGAACAACCACCAATTCAATATCATTACAAAACATTGTGCTCATATGATCTCAACCACATTGATCAGAGGAAAAAACATAAAAATATTTAACACATAAAATTAGATCTAAATAAATAGTAATGGGATTTATTCATCTCATAAAATATCATGTACACAAACTAAACAACAAGGAATTTAAAACCATAACAAAAACTATATAAAGGTGAAAACCTGAAAATGATTATCACTATATGAAAAGTAAAGAAATAAAAATATATTGTGATACTGATCAATTATATTTGAATCAAATTTCTAGTTTATATCTTATAAAACATAATATTTATGATTTACATGAATGAAAGGAAAAACAAATCCTTTATAAACAATACCCTATCATTACTTGATCCCAATAGGTCACTCCATGAAAGTGACAACATGATCCATGTAAATTTTTGCCCAATAGTTGAAGTGATTTATATCATGAGGATAATGAAATTGCTTGAAGAACTATAAGACAGTGTGTATGTGGATCATCTCTCGGGTAAGATCGATGTAATACCTAACTACAGTAATATGATACAACACCTCAAAATGTCAATAAAATTGATGAGAAATATTTCTCTCATTTGAAACCATTATATACCATAATGAGGAATTATCAATAATAACACTTGATAAAATAATAAACATCCATAGGTCTCCTCATTTGATTATAATAATAATTGGGATGATCTAGTGCTTCTTTATTCCTCTCATGAATCAAACAAACCATCTCATTCGCACGCAATAATGTTTCCCATATAATAATCATGGAATATCTAAACTCATTATATGTAAATGATGAATAAAATGGTAAACCATAAAATGATTCAAATTATTCCATATGAATGGTTTATTTAGAAGTATTATTGTAGTAAAACCCTAATAATGTTATGAGCCACATCCATAAACCTCCAAATTATATTATAGACGGGTGAAATATAACATTGAGATTATGGGTTATCCACTTTGTTTGCTCATCCATCTATGGATACAATGCAGTTATAGGGAGTACATGCAATCAAAAATCATCCTTCATAACTCTCTACAATATAGAGGTAAAATGAGATTAAAAAAGATATTATCATCCTCAAGACTCTATGGATTGTCACAACAAATTGTAGTTTTTTCCACATAAAAAATCTTACAAGAGAGACTCATAGATAACTTTAATGTTTGTTTATTTTTCCAAAAGGATTACTGACACCTATATAACATCAAATACATCCTGATATTGAGTTACAATATTGATTATTCCCATAAATATGTCCTCCCACATCCACATATAATAATCAAATGACAAATGTAAACCACTGAGAACACAGTGTTGAGACTTCACCATATAAGAAAATAAACATAGAGACACAAAATATACAGTATAACAAACCAATATAGGCCACTAAAACCAACCTTTTAGAGATTAGTACATCATTTTCAATCAAGGATTTATAACCAAGATCTTAAAAATCTATTTTTTCTAAATTTAATTATTTAATCATAAAAATAGGCAAAAATGAATTATAACCAACATTCAAATTTATTTTAATTAAATTAAATAATCTCAAAGAAGTATTATTTTTCAACTTAATATAGAGATCATGATGATTTTTATTTGGACTATTATTGAGGAAAAAAATTCCATAAATATCATAGAAGAAACAAATGTGAATTTATTAATATTTTCAATGGACAAAACATTTAATCCATGAATTCCATTTATTGTTCCTTAAGAGATGAATAATTCAATATAATATATTCTTTAATAAATCCTTGTAAAATTGTTGATACATTAAAAATTTCTCATGAATGAACTACCAATGTTAAAAAAATACTTCACTAAATTATACTATTAAATTTTAAATTTTAAAGTAAAAAATGTTGAATACATCTATGACATGTATCATAGGTTCAATGAGATACATAACATGATGCATGCATTGGAAAAAATTAACAATAAATGTTAAGTGAGTAAATTCCTCTGATACATATAAAAAATTTGGAGGCGATTTCCTATATGCATAAGACAAACATGTGACATTATAATAATAACTTTAATAGATATATATGGATTGATAATGTCGTTTGATAAAAAAACAAGAAAATAAAGATGCAGTTGATAGTCTAAAAAAGACTTATGTAGCCACTATGGATACAAACATTAAACAAAAAAAGAAGATGAAGGATGAAAGTTCTTGTGAATATGAATTTCCTAATAAAAATTCAGAGGAAATGGAACATCATTCTCAAAATAATACAATATTCTAAAATTTTAAATTCTTCTTCAAGAAAAAATTGTATAGAAGGTTGTTTGACTTAGAACCCAATGGAAGAAAATATTTAGAAAACATTGACTGTGACACTAAATTAATATTACTTGAATATAAAAGGATTGTAAACCTCCAAAAATATTGTACTATGATCAAGTATAAGAATAAATATCAAGATAATATAAAAAATTAAAGAGTTCTATGAAATCCACTTGGAGTGCATCAATGAATTGATTGAGTGATTTAAAATAATATGATGAAAAATAGGTAAAAAATATAATATTTGATTCATGAACAACAAAATAGATATGTTAATGGTTTTATCTTGAATACCCTTCCACAATTTTCAACCCTTTTCAGATAGAATGTGAGGGTAAAAATATGTCTAGTGATGAATTATACAAATATTTAATCATTGTGGGAGACACATTAAATAAATTAGAATATTATATAAATGTTTAAAGATAAATATTTCTTTTTCTATTCAAATTAAAATTTATTTTACAATATAAATAGAAAAAATTACCCCAATTCAATAATGAAAATATTTAAATGAAATTATGTAATGAATAATTAAAGGATATTTAGAAGAGGATTACTAATGAAATGAAAACCCTTACCAATATTCATAGAGAAACTAATACACCTAAATATATAACTTTAATTATATACCAACATAGATACAAAAATATTTATAAAAACAATATCATCCCTTGTTCATTTTCCCCCAGTTCTACAAGAAGTCATTACATATCTAAATTTAAAAATGTCATTATTTTATAAATTATATTATAATATTATAATTAAAACATTTCAACAATAATTTATTCCTAAATCAGGCATTTAAAATATTTATTGACCAATGAAAATATGGGAACCAAAGTCACATTTGGTTTAAATATGTCTTATGGGAAAATGTTTTGACGAGATCCAGTAAAAAAATATGGTTCTTGGATAGTGAATGTTATATAATTATGACATAATACATCTCAGGTTACGGATACATGATTAATGTGGATAGTGTAAATTTATCATTTTTTGAAAATGCCAAAGGAAAAATCATTTGACTTAGCCAAATCAATAACTATTTTAAAATTTTAATTTATAATGTATTATCTGTAGATGGACTGAAATATAATATGCTTATCATTTCACAATTTTGTGATGACGGTTCTTAAGTAATGTTTTAAAATAAGCCTTGTATTTTATTTAATTTGAAACATGCTTTAGTTTTTTAACTGTTTTATATGACAATGATTATGCTATATATTCATATTAAATAAATTTATGGACTTTTTAGTATTTTTTTGCATTGAAAAATAATATTTTAATCATCATATGAGACAATTCCAATGAAATATTTTCTAACATATAAATCATAAAAAGATATAATTATCTAAGGATCTACCTAAACTATAATTACATATATAACTAGTCATTAATCACTACAAAATGGTAATGTAGCATAAAATATCATTCAAACAAATTAAACAAGTGTACACTTCTGAACCATTACAATTTATTCAAAGGGGCTTGTTTATACCCCTAAATTTTATTATTTATAATGAAAACATTATAATTATGTTATTTATAATTATTATTCAAGATAAAAATGGGTTTTTTTCCTTCCTCATAAAAGTGATTCTCTTTAATTGGGTTCAAAATTTGATAAGTCTATAGAAAATCAATACATAGTTCTAGTTAATAACATAGGCAGTGATCATGGAAATGAATTTTATTATTATATTTTAGAACCCTTATGCTCAAAACCTTAAAATATTATATATTTTTTCTCTCCTAGGTCCACATAGAATAATTTTTCAGATGATAGAATAAATAGAACTGTTGAAAAAATATTAGTGGCCATGTTCATTGACTATAAATTACCTATCTATTTTTCAGATGAAGATGTAAATACAACTTTTTATTAAATTATTAGAGTTTTAATTTTAACTCTATTAAATAATACCCATTATGAAATAATAAATCGTAGAAAAACGATAATTACTGTAGTTTTTTTTACTCTAATGTCCTCATAGTTAATATAACAAACAATTTATAAAATTCAATATGTACTATGATGACAGATGTTTACATCGATATTATACATCTATTAAATCATTTAGGGTGTTTAATAAAAGAGCTAATATAGTGGGATAATATTTACATGTCACGATTAACAAATAAATCCACATGATCCAATTATATTTTTTGAAAATATTTTTAATAACCTTTGTAGTCTAGAAATTAATGCTAAACTATTTGATAACTCTACCATTTATTTGATAAATAAATCTCCCCATTCTAATGAACAACATAAACCCAAACACATTACATGAAAATGAAGATTCAAATACATCTATTACTATAGTTTTTTGGACTCATAGATATAATCCCTTATATATTGATGATGGTGTACTAATCATTGTTACTTAGACTACATGTTCTCAAAGAAATCATTTTGAAATCCAAGAATTATTACCATTGCAAGAACCTATAAACATCAATGAATCAATTAATGATAAATTATGTGAATTGGATATGTAATAAGGGTTGAATTAGTATTAATGAAATAAGGTCTTCGAATTAGTTGAATAAACGAATGACTCGATAACTAATGGAACAAACTGGGTGTTTAGAAACACGGTTTATTAGTTAGGTGTAATAATTATAAATACAGGTAGATTGGTTTCATGATTATACTATCATAAAGAAGGTATTCACTATGAGGAAACATTTTCTCAAGTAGGTAGAGAAGAATCTATTAGAATGATTCTTGTATAAGTTTCATATTTTAATTTTAAAATATATTAAATTTATATATTGATAGTATTCTTAAAATTTAATTTTATATCATTATTATTTCATCCAACAAAGTATCATTATAAAAAATCCTGCTTATTTAATTATTATATATATAATATCATTGAAACAATATATATTTTAATATGTTTAAATATATATTGAAATTACAAACTATTAACAAAGATAACTCTATGGATTTAAGGGGAAAATGTGTCATTTTTATTGGAAATGATATTCAGAAAACCTAATTCAATGATTTATTATATTTCATCATTTATTTTGTGGTAAAAAATATTTTTATTTATTTTAATGGAACAACAACTGATTAATATTTCTACATTAAAATTATTATTAAATTTGTTCATAAATATATTTATAGGGACATAAATTATAAAATATAGTAACAGAAAAATGAGAATTATATATTTATATATATAAATATATATTAATAGTTTTAACCAATATGGGTGGAATATTTTTGATATTTTATTATAATATTATGAGAGTTGGATTAATAAAATAAGGTAATGGATTATACTGTTTTATTCATGGATAGGGAAATTGAATGTTACTGGTTTATGGTTACATTAGAGAGAGTCAATCAACTTTTATGGATACTACTATGTTCAAAAAATTAATAAGATTAGTAATATTATGATGTAATTTATATTTTTACACTAAAATAGTTTTTGATAAAACTGATATTCTTTATGTTAAATACATGATTCACTTAAATATATGTGTATCTCTTGTATTTTATTATATGAAAGGTGAAAAAATTAATTAATAATGATAATGGACTCATGATTTATAATTATGATAAATAATGTAGTTTTATGTATAATAATATTCTCTCATTTCTATGAAATAACATGACATTTGCATCATTATGATCAAATAAATATGTTTTGAATTATGACCATTGTAGTAATGGAATACTTCATCATTATTAAGTAATAATTTAGCATTTAAGTGTAATAACAATTTCTTTAATGGAATATATATATGAACAAATAACTATGTTTTGAATTATGACCATTGCAGGTATTGAATACTTCATTATTATTCAATAATAATTTATCTTTTAAGTGTAATCATAATTACTTCAATGGAATATATATATATATGTATGTATATATATATTGATTATTTTTTAAATCCTATAGATTTTTTAAGATGAATATCATATTGAAAATAATGTCATGAGAATTTATATAAAATTCTTCTTTAAAATAGATTCAAATTTTCTTATAGACATATTTATATGAAACCTTATGCTAAAACAAAATACGATATTCTGTTGGTGTTTTATTAAAAAATTGGATTAATACATATTTTTCAGTGTTTGGTGGTTATAAATATGATTATATTAATTATAAAATGTGAATAAAAATATTTTTGAATGTACAAAAGTTTTGTAATTCCCTAAAAATACGGAATCAATTTTAAATGTGAAAAATAAATTAATTTTATATTAAAAGTAAATATTTTCAACTATTTTTATTTGAATATAGGATAAGAAACATAATAACCAATTTAATATTATATATGACAATTTATAATTGTATTGAATGTAAAAAATTAATAGTCATTGATACATTGATTATTTAATTTGTTATAAGTGAAGATAAAAGATTTTTATAAAAAAATTAAATTCAAAAATATTTTTGATAGTTTATTTTTATCAAATTAAATTAAAATAATTGATGTTGATGACTGATTATAATGTAATTTGTATAACATTTATTAAATAAAACATATTACCATACATCTACTGTTTTATATTCCGAGTGATATGAGAATAAAATCATTTTAATAGAATAAAATTGATTTTCTATAAAAATATTATTTACATATTTTATGTAAGAATATATGAATTTATTTCAATGAATTATTAAAAATAATCCCTGGATAGAATATTATAGGTGTATAATATTGATAATTATTAATATGTAATAAGATAATATTAAGTGATATAAATAATGAGTAGTTACAGTAGTCAAAATTTCGTTACCGCATTAAATGTTGAAAGTGTTAAATGCAGTGTTGATTTGTAATAGATGTTTTAAAATATAAAAAAAAATAAAATTATTAGTTAATTTATTTCATTAAAACCCTTTATATATTTTAAATAATTTATATTTCTATCAAATGTAATTGTGTAAGACAACAACCAAGTAATAAAGATTCATATATTTATTATTTTTCCACCAACCCCATGTAGAAAATGCTTTATACTCTTCTCAAATATCTAAGTAAATTGATCCATTTAGCATAATCATTATCTACACTTATAACATTGTAAAAACCATTGGTAATAAATTTATAATCTTGTGTTGTGAAATGACCTATCCAGGAATCCATGATGTTCTTTTTAAAGATATATACCCTAAAAAGAGGTATATGCTCTATCCAACCGTTTTTAGTTTTCATCCTCCTTAGGCATCCCCAAAATGTTCCTTTACCCACATAACATTATTACATTATTATCTTCACAGTAATAAAATATTTTTTAAATGGTATATATATTTCCTATTACCTTTATTTCAAATGATAATGTAAAATATTGCTTATGTGTACATATTAACAACAATTTTAGAGAATTTATATATTTTATTATATATAAATTTTCTCTTAAATGTTTATATAACTGAAATTAATTGATATATATTTTACATTTAGAACCAAATTATGATTATATAAAATAACCTATTTTAAGTGTAGTAAATATTTTAAATAATAATTATTAATAATTTGGTAATTGGAAATTAATGTGGAATGATATAAAGTATTATATTTATGACTATGTTTCTGGAAAATATTTTTAGTAAAAAATTATTAATTATATATAAATTTTGAATACATATGAAGTATTAAGTGACCTAATGTATTAGCTTATGTTATAATATAAAATTTCATTTTGATTTTTTTATCTTCATTGAATTAATTCATATGATGATTAAACATTAATATCAATATGTTTCCTTATCCTCTACAACTTTAGGTATTATACAAAATGTTTTACCATTTTCAAATATTTGGTAAATTAAATAACTAATTAACTTTTTGTATAAATAATCAACCTCATTTCCTATTTTGATAACAATTGTTTTTGTACATGTTCATGTTCTTTATAGTTTTTATTAATGTTTTTATCTACACATGAATGACTATCAAAATATAATTTGTCTACCATTAATATTTACTAAATATGAGTAAATTTTTTTATCAATTATGTTATGTATGACACACATAGGAATTTACAAAAAAACTTTGAAGCAATGTTCTCCCTTAACCTATAAGTCTTGAATGTATTTAAACATTTTATTCATTGTGTTGTTTATTTGGAATGTAACATCATCATGATAAATAATAAGAATAAATAACCCTTTATATTATTTATTCTTAATAAATTACTTATAGACTGAAAATTTTCAACTATTAGTCATTGAAATACAAAATTAATGATAGGGGATAAACATAGATGATATAAACTTGAAAAAAATTTATATAAGGAATGGATATCAAAAAATTATATTGATTCCATTAATAATTACAAATACCCCGCCTATATTCATGCATTTTATGAATAATCTCATTATATATTCCATAAATATTTTTTTAGTATTTAAAGATGGTATTCAAATAAATTATACGAACAAGAAATATTGTGATGATCAATTGAAGATTATCATAATACTATGAAGAAAAATAAGTTTTATACTAATTTTACCATGTTTGAGTTCATGATACACACATATTAATTATTTAATCATATAATATCATGGTATTATATATCAGTAGGTCTATCAAAAGAAGAAGTTATTGAGGAACAGAAGAGACTAACCATAGTGATCATGATATAAATTTCTCTTTGTTTGGATTTATATTATCAATCATTTTTAGTAAATTTATCCAGATATCATATCTAATAACCATGTCTATCGAAATGGATCCTGGTTCCATTACACATATGAATGTGGAGGAAAAATCTAGGAGCTAAAAGTAGGATTCCTCGTGCACGTTTACACATAGTGCACATTAGTTGAGAATATATTTTGATCTATTGGGATGTATTTATTAATGGAATGGTTTGAATACTTATGATTAATGTTATGATGATTGATTATACTTTTTTGAGATGAGAATTAATTATAAAAATTTCCCAACTCATGAGTTGGGGTTGGTTGCAAAAATATTTTTGTCAAAATGATGAGGAATTATGTTTAGTGTGAATGATATGATATATATACTTATCATAACAGATGAAATTATTTTTTCACCGAGAAAAAAGTTGAGTATTTACCTAAATTAATAGATTTATTTGATTATGTATTTTGGATACTCAATACGTTACAACCCATGGAAGGTGAATAAGGTTAATGATACTCTAAGTCTGAAAGGCCATTCACATTTTGAGATGATGATGATTGAATGTGATCCAATACTATTTTATTTTCATAAAATATATCTTGAAATCATGGGGAATGCGGGAAGATCATATATTTATCATCTTACTTTTCTTCTATCTATATATATTAATGTTCAAGATGAATAATTATAAGATATAAAATAATAAAATTAGTTGAATAATGATCCTATGTTCAAAATTTAATTATATGGAATGATAAGGTATGAGAACAATGTATATTCCCTGTAAAAACTTCCTTTGATAATGGTGTTGTTAGATGAGGCATATAGTTTTTCATTATCAATTTATATTGGAAGTGTGATGATTTTTTGATATCTAAAAGAGTTTATCATGTGGCATAATCAAAAAAATGATTTTGTTGTGTTTGTATCCTAAGGATTCGTAGATAATTAATTAATTTGTATGATACATAATTGTAAAATGATATCATAACTATTTCCAATACTTGAAAATATATTGGAAGACATCACTATATATTTCACATAATTATTCTGTAAAACTTTTAAATTCTTCACTATGATTTGGTTTATAGTAAATTAGCTTATGATGCCACTACATATCATTTCTATTAATGAATTTTTAGGACATGATCATAATTATATGTTATATATTAATGATGTTAAATGTTTTATTGGGGTACTATATTTTATTATTGTGAATTAGGATTCACGCTTCACCTTGAATTTCGAAAGAAGTATTAAAAAATCTTTGAATATTTAGTTGATCATTATCCATTCATATTAGCCTCAAAACGTTTTTCACTCTAATTGGAACAGTAAATATTGTATAGATTAATTAAGATATTGGTATATTGATTAAAAAATTTGTTGGGATAAATACATTCAACTTTTAATCTTCTCATACAATAATATATTTAACATGAGAAATTCGATAGATGCTTATGAAGCTCTATCCAGTATGATGGTTCGAACTCGAATGGATGAGGATGATGTCAGATTACAAAAGGGATTGTAAAAATTTTTTGATGAATATATTATAGATAATTTTATATCTATTAAATATAACATTAGCATTTCTCAAATCATTGACAATTTTCTGTAACAATTGATAATGATAAATAGAGTAACATGTTTGAGATAAAGTATTTCTTTGAATATATCCTTAGAAGTAGGTTATGGTATTTGATAATTATGAAATCATGAGCTCTTGATTGGGTTTCCCCTTTCATATTCTGTATTGTATCAATATTTTTTATTATCTCCGGGAGCTTCCAGCAATCTTCTCTAATATTAATGACATGTTTCATATATTTGTCTTGAGTGATGTATATTTATTTTCCTTCACCCTAATTAAAGACAAATGTTATAAAAGTGTGTCATGATCAATATTATGTTATATAACCAATTGAAATTATAGATCAAAACAAAATAATAATATAATAATACAACTCACTTTGTCAATGTTTTTGGGTGAAATACAAAATACTAGTTAAAAATGGGATAATCTAAAGATGTTCTGAGGTAGAGGCATCCTCATTAGGTTAAATTATATTCAGAGATTATAATGGTTAATATAATTATGTGGGTGTAGAATGGAGGACATTAATATTATGAAATAAATATCTCATGAAATATAATTAAATGTTTTTTATAACTTTCATTATAGAAAACGGTATTCTCAGATAATCCATGATATAATATTGAACTTTTATTTTTAAATGCCACTATTATTGCCTAGCAGTTGGAATGGTGGTTATTAATAAATCCATATAATGTCTGAAATATATATAGTACATTTGTAAATTTATCATTATTGACTAATTCATAGGAAATTAGTAAGAAAATGTAAATTTTAAGACTAAACTAGTTTTAGGTCAAAATAATTTATACAACCTTTATTTTTATCTACATTATAATCAATAGTGACTAATGTACTATGATATTTATAAAAAAAATTCGCGAATAATTTTAATAAATAAAAATATCATATACGAATATTTTCAGTCGGTTAGAGGAGAAAATTTTCTTTCAAGTTAGAAATAATTATTTTTTAGAAAATCATTTTTACATGAACAATTTATTTTAATATTTTTTTATAAACTATCTAAATTGATGAATGGTTATAATTTTTTTCTATATCATGTTTTCTAGAAAATATATTTATATTCATGTAATCATTTTTACTTGGAAATTATGGAAAATAAAATCATATTTATATATAAGAATATATTTTCTCTAAAAAATGGTTAGTAAAATTTTTGTGTGAATATATAGGAATTAATATATATCACTTAATGCAATTGAATAATGTAAAATAGATTCATTATATTAATTGTTAGATTATTATTCCAAAATTTCGAAATCATAATTTTTGTATATAGTGAATGGTTACCATGGAAAAAGTATCGTTACAATGGTAAGTGTAAAACATGCTTAAAGTGTTCTTTACCTAAGAGATAACATTCAAAATATCAGAAAACACATGGTTTCATTTAATTAGATTACATTATCATGACATAAAACATAATATCATTTGTTATTTTACCATTGTTATAAACATGACTATTCTAAAATATATTATATAATAATGTTCCAATTATTTACAAACATTAAAACAACCTCACTTATAAAATAGGACCACATTTTATCACTAATCCACACATCTTGATCCAAAATTCTTCAAAAATGTAAACAATATGCCCTACCACCATCTTATCATATTAATTTAGTGTTTATTCTTCATAAATTACCCATAAATGATTCCTTAGGAAGTATTGTAGTGGAGGATACTAAAATAATTAGTATATATTATTAATAACCTTTTCATATTTTATTCACCTTAAACCACCACCAAATATTCTATAACCATAACTTCATCATTTCATATATATATATAAACTATTTAAAAATAATTTCTTGTAAATTTTGAATCATTTTTAATTCTCCTTTCTATTTAATTATTGTCGAAAAATATCTCTCATATGTATGTACAAAATATTCTAAGAAGAAATTTTTTTATTTTTAATATCCTACTCTCTTATAATGTTATAAAAGATAATTCAATAGATATATTTGATTTTTATAAACTATTAATGAATATATATATATATATATATATGATATTATATACCATCCTACCCTTCATTCCTTTAGAAAATAAAAATGACGCTCTTGTATAGGTGTGGTCTACCACGTCCCTGAAGAGATATGATTAATTAATCATTTCCATTTTATAGGGATGGTAATAATAATGATAATTATATATATATGATATTTATTAATGATATTTTATTATGAAAAGTTTTATAATTATTTATCTTTAATTTATTACAGCCATTAAAAATGGTAAACATCACTCTTGTTTATGTACCGACTATCATCTGCACAACATGATGAAATTAATTCTCTATCACAAACCTATATAGTCGGTTATAAAAATTTATATTTAAAATATATATTATATAAATTAAATTAATAATATTTTAGGTATGATGAAACTATGTATTTTCGAAAAGGATTAGAATCATCAAATTGAAACAAGCATGAAAATTTGAGTGATTTTCCCTGAAATATTGATTTTAATAATGAATTATTAATAATAGGGAATGTGATAATTAAATGATAATAGTATATTTTATTATATGAATGAATTTGTTCCTGTAATATATTTTTCTTAAATACATTTTTATTATAATAAAATGATTTAATTATTATGAATCAAGATAATATTAGAGGTTTGGGCCTATGTAATAATCTAATTTCTTTTTATAATATTCTATAAAAAAAATTATTAAGGGAAGTTTTTTTATATATAATCATTGAAACTAATATGATTAAAAAATTATGTATCTATTCTTGTAATTTTCAATTAATAGTACAATTTTTTTGCATTGTTAATTAAAATCATTTAGAAATCATTTTTATGTAAATATGTCCTTATTTAAACTTAGGTTGAATTTTTTCTCGTCATTGTCCATATTCATTAAAATAATTTATATAAGTTTCTATTTTAAATAAAAAGGTATATGAAATATTATTTTTACTAACATTAAGAATTTTTAATTTTTTTAAATAACTTTTTCAAGTATTTTTCAATTTACTCACTATTTACTTTTCATAAAACATTGAATGGAATGTTCCATTTTTGTGTTTGTGTAGTGAATGAGTTTCCAAACGTCATGGCAATAATTCTATGAGCATAATATTTTAAATGATTCCATTATGCTAATGAAAATACTTCAATTAGTATACTTGGATTTTTTTGTTTTTAATGATACCAAAATAAATAGATGATTTTTCTATTTTCAATGAAATGTTGAAATGATCTTTTAAATGAATTTTCTACCCATGTAATTGCCCTTAAATGTATTCTTACATCTTAATTGGGACCTGGTATTCTAAAACCATACATGTATTTCCCCTAGATGTAGTATAATGTTAATAAATATGAATTGTTTTTTGTAATCCATTAATTTCCATGATTTAGTTATGTTATGACCTGCTATATATGAAACATATTAATTTTCCGTAGGTCATTTTAGAATGAATTTATGAATATTTTATTGATTTTTTATAAAATTTATGAATGTTTTTGATTATATGATTTTGTGGCCCTAAATTACATATTCCTATAGTAAATTAGAATATTATTTATTCCCCATGAGATATTATGAACAAGAAATATGTGTAAAATTTATAATATTATGATATAAATCTATTATGATAGATTTGATATTGAGCCTTGAATAAATAAATGATGTAATATAGAGTTACCCATTCTATTTTACGGGTTTTACACTATTATATTCATGGAAATTTTCCTTCACTAGGGAAATGAATTCTTAGACTTTTGTGTGTGAAAAAATTTATTGTCTTGTTATTATGATATATTCTAATGGATCATTATTTATTATGGATGATTCCACACTATTATAACATATATTTGATTGTATGAAATAGAATTATTATATGACTCATGATTTATGATCATTGAATAATTGAGTATGCTTTTTTATGTCATGAACATGTTCTCATTCACTTGTTTATCTAATATTAACATATGATTTTGAATTATTACCTAATATGTTTATCCTTACTAAGAATATGGGTATATCCATTCATATGATTCCATTTCCACTAGTTATGAATAAAAATACAATGTATGTTATAAGTAATATGGGTATTTTTTGATGAACATTGTGGTAGATGTTTGATGACCATTCATGAAATATATTGATATTGTATCTTGAGTTCAATGATAATAAAAATTTGTAGATTTGTAAAATTATTTATTATGAAATTTTGGTAATATTAATCTAAAATAATCCAATATTTATGTATGTAATGTGTAGGTAGCCACATTTACGATTGAAATCATTCAGGTCCAATGATGAATTGTGTAATTTTATTTACTAAACACTATGAAATGTATGGCTCTAATGTACTAACTGTGGACCCAAATGAGATAACTATAAAATCGTAGATTTGACATCCCCATTTTTTTATAAATTAAAAACAAAATAAATCATGAAAATGTAAAAAAAAATTACCATGATGATAAATAAATACAAATGACGGAAAATATCTATATAACATGAATTTTCCTCTATGGAACACCAATGAAATCTGTAACAACCTCCAAAAACCATGGATAAAAAGACAATTAAAATTGATAAGTAAGTAATCTTTAGATATTATATTTAATGTGATGTACATAAGAATGGTATGTACGACCATGACATTGGGTATTGATTCTATTTAATCTATTTGATTATTCATTTTAATAAAATAAAAATATTTTCTCTTATTAGAATATGATCTACTAAATTTAACGTACTCAATCATACCATAATATATTAAAATTTTAAATTCCCATATTATCACAATGATTATACAAGGATTGCCACCAAGTTTGGTGACTACATCCTTTCATTGATTAGGTTGAGTTTGTATCATTTGTTTTTTTATTAATTATATTGAGGATTAAGAATGGGTTTGGGGTGAAATCAAACTAAACACAAATTTTATTCCAAATTATTTTTCTCATGAAAATGTTTCGTCATGTTCGACCATTTTAAAGAACAAAATTTAACAAGAATAAAAATGATATTTAAATGATCTTAAAGATACCATAACATAACCTAACAATATGGGATAAAATTCTTGATCATATTTTCTATTTCATCATGGATATATTCAATGTCACTTCACACCATATTAAAACCAGTCCTAGTTTTGTAAAATGATAAATGTATACATGAAACAAATTATACAATATATTTTTCCTTCATATCAATACCCAATAATGAAAAACTATCAATACATTTTTAACAAGGTTTAGTCTCTATCTTCGTTTTTAAATTGAACCATCACCTCATTTTCCTATTTATATATATTTATAATTTTTACTAGATCATAGTTTTTTATTTAGAATATGAAAATTATTCATTCAAAATAATTTTAATATTCATGAACCACACTCTAGGAATTCAAGTATTATTCATTATAACATTTTTTTGTTCATGTGAAATATTATATTCTCAAAAGACATTTTCTATTTGAAATCAAAATTCTATAAATATCCATGAGTATAGAATAATATTAATTGGTTTATACCTTAAAACATTAATTATATTATATCGTTCATATTAACCACCTCATTGTCATGAGAAATAAAATGTGACAATATATATTTTTAAGGAGCACCTCAATCCAAATTTTCCATATCATTTTATTATGATTATAGGTGTTTGGATGGAATATGGAGGTGTTCAAGTTGTCTAAGTCATAATATGGTATTCATGTGGATGATATTATATAATAAAATCTATAACATAACAACTAGCCAGATAGTGGTTCTCCATCGGTCATCTGGTGGAGTCAACAAGATTTATAGTAGAAAAATAGATTCCAGAAAGCATCTTGTGGGATTACTGGGTAGTAGGGATTTTTAATAAGATATATAATATATTTAATGGATTTCATACTCTAACCAGCTTCAGTTTTTTGATATCAATTCAATATGATCTCTTTTCAAATGATTTTTTATCTCTCTCTCTCTCATTTATATTCCACTCTTTGAACCTTGAATATTAGTGTGATCTGTTGTTTCTAAAACTGGTGGCATATATATTGATTTTCAACCACTCTACAGAATTCACCATAGTAATACCTATTAGATTCATATTTTATTGATCAAATCAGTGGGTTGTTACTTATTCTACCATGTTAATTTTTATTTGTTGATATAATCAGCACCTGGATCCCTAGTTTTTTCTTCTGTGCATCATTTAGATCTTTATAATTGTCAAAAGTGGATCTTATTAGATATGTGTTATAGTATTTTACCCTTTTGATTTCTTTTCTCTTCAAACATGATCAATTAATTTTAAATCATGGTTACTAAGGATTTTTCATTGATTTTGGGAGGTGTATTTGGGCTCAATCAATTTCCTTTGATAGATAAACTACATTTTACACTATAAAGGTAGTTATTATCACTTTCTAATATATCTATGGGATCATTGAATTTTTTAGTAGTGGTCACATGTAGACAATGAGTATAATGAACCATACTTTACATACATTGTTAGTACATAAAAATTGAAGTAAACTTATTACAACATATAATAAAACCATGAAAGGACCGTATATGTATAGTGTCTTTAGAAACTACGAAACATAAACAACTGGTTCATAAAGCATCTACATCTCTCCCATTTATTTCATCATATCTATAGTCCCTTTTGGAATATCCTACTTAATAACCTTCTCCCTGGCCTGGGGAAAAGAAAGCATACAAAAGGGTGAGCTCAAATGCTCAGTAAGGGTAAAGAAAAGAAATATCAATCACATCATATTCATAGGAACATATCATTTTGGAAATCTTAACCTGCAAAAGAGATCATAATTTTCATAACATGGGATAAATCATAGTAGTGAAATTTAATCCCAATAATTATAATATAAATCATGAAACTTTGTGTCATACACACATAATCATAGAAAATCATTTCTTAGTAGTCAAGACTCATTTCCAAGACTATCTTAGCGGACAAAGTCCATTTCTGAACTGATTTCACTCCTCGTTTCAGTCCTGTTTCACTGTACCGGTTTAACCTGTCGTTTCTGCAATGTCTATCTCATGAGATATAAATCTTTACCCAATTCATTGGAGGGAGATATAGGTCCCACCCATCTCATAATGATACCACTCTTATGTGTGCCAAAAAATCATAAACCATACATCATATTATAACCCATGTAATAAAAATGGGATTCTTAAACATCACGTCATCATAACATAATCCATAGAAGTATATCATAAAAATAATTCCATCATAACATAATCAAATCAATGTAAAAATAGGGATATAAACAGAACCCTACATTATCTTAGATGGAAAATTATTTCTATAAAACACCTAAACTCCATTCTTGAGGAAAATATCCTTTCTACTTCAAAAACATTTTCCTTTCTTAACATGTCATATAATTTTGAACTAAAAGAATTTGATTAAAATTAAACTTGAAAAAATGTAAAGTAATCTTCATGGAAAGAATTTTATAAAAATCCATTCATGCCGTATAATTTAAAAAAACATTCTTCTCGTACTTTTGTCGGAAAAGTCATAAAGTACCTCGTACGAAAAACGACAAAAGATTCCTTTCATATCTTTTACTAAAAACTCACCGAAGGGTAAAATTGGATTTAAACAATTGTAGGTGGATGGAAATAATTTTACATATTGTGGAAAAATGTATTTGGATGATGAATATTCCCCAGTAAATTCTTGATGTATAATCAATCTCATATAAAAATGAGATTGTGAGATTTTCCCTTACCTTAGGTCTGATTTGCTTCGTAAGTGTCAGAACCTTTTCTTCTTTAAAGCTCCTCTTTGAGACCTCCTCTTAGGGAACTAAAATTGGTATTTTTAGAAGAAAAGGACCTAAATGATGTTTCTAGGGATGTGGAGAAGAGAATTTGGTAGGGTTTGGCCGAGCTTGAAGGCTCAATGTGGTGTGAGGAAGAGAGGGAGCAGAGGGGCACCTTTGGAAAAAATAAAAATATTATTTTATTATAAAGTCATATTCGGTTTTTTAATAGCTCCAAATTGATTGATTTCGAATCTAAGGTAGGTATTGGTCGAAATACTCTCATCCAATAGAATTTAAACAAGTTTAGGAATCTATTTTAACCATATCATTAAGATTGAACTTTAAGTTAGATAATTTAACTTTTACCTTGTATTCTTGTTTTCTTACACTATAAGGGTAATAAACATACTATAACAATCCAAACGAACCCCAAAATGTTTATTATTGATATATATATCCTTATCTAAGTCATTTGGCCGAACCTTAGATTTTTATGAATAAAATAACAATTAATAATATTATATTTGATTTAAAAACTATTTTATGTCAATTTTGACACTATTTGGTAATTTATTTTTGTGAAAATAATAATAGAATGATTAGTTCGAAAAAAGATAATTAAATAAATACTAACATGTCATATTAACATAGAAAATTATTGTAATTCATAAAAAGTCTCAAATTACATTTATTTGGGTATTTATAACATCAATTATGTTAATATTTCATTAATAATATAATTACTGCATCATCATTGTGTCATAAATAAATTAAATTAATTAAATTCTAAAAATTCAAAATAAAATAACATTTTACACGAAATATTTTTAGATTTATAATGAAAATTTATAGTCGAATTTATCTTATGTATAACCCGATATTAACAATGATTTAGTTATTAAACTTTTATTTTAACTATTATAACCTTTCTTTAAATAAATTAATAATAAATGTCCTAATATAATACATGTGGGCCTAAATGGTCATATGTTATTCCTAAGGTTGTTTTTTGTCGAATTAAACTTATCCAATTGAATTAAGAAATGTTTTAGGGTAATAATAATATCATTTTTACCCTAATTACCCTATTTACTTATAACCGTGGTAAATAAAAGTAAAATGTTATTATTCACCAAAAATTATTTTCATTTCATTGAACCACATTTTACATACTGAAATCAACGGTGTCTCTCGAATTTTTTTAATTCCACTCACAGATGCGGTAATTTATGTTTTATGTAAATTTGAAAATTCTCCTAGGAGGTGGGTAAAAGACGGTGAAAAGTTCAATAAACTTTTTATATATATAAAATTATTATAAAATTACTCAAATGAATTACTTTGAACTTATAAAGGTATTATGTATCAATTTTGACATAAAATAAATAATATAAATAGTTATTTAAATAAAAATTCAGTTTTTAAATAGTAACCCAGTGTTTTCACTAATCATCTAAAATGAATGTTTTCAGAAAAATACAAATATTTCACCCTAGGCTAATTTCGATATTCCGAATCCAAAAATGAATTCAATTTTGAAATATTAAATTTAAAAAATTTCAAAAAGTGCCTATTACTATTCATAACGGCTAGCTTTAATAATATTTAAATAGCATATCGTTGTTTAGTGAAACTCGGTATTGCGTATAACGCAAGCTATCGAGGAAGGTCGTTATTGCGTGTAAAGAAAGTCAAGATAGTGTTGTGTGTAGTGAAATATTCTATTGATGATTTATATAATAGAAAAACAACATATTTCTCATAAAAGTCTTGGGTGTTACATTGTACCACACTTAAAATTAATTTCTCCGTCCAAATTCATCACTTTGTGACAAACAGATGAGGATACCTATCCCGTATCATATCCTCATGCTCCCATGTAACTTCGTCTAATTGGTGGTTCCTCCATAAAATATTCCCCAAGTGAGTGGTCTTGTTCCGTAGGACTTTTTCGCCATGATCTAGAATCTCTATTGGTTGTTCTTCATAAGAAAGATCTTGCTCCAGCGGTACAACTTCTGAGTTGAGTACATGTGAGGGATCAGGTATGTACTTTCTTAGGAGAGATACATGGACCACATAATGAACTTGAGAGAGATTCGGTGGAAGAACCAATTGGTAAGATACCTTCCCAACAGGATCCAGTATTTCGAAAGAACTGATATACCTAGGGCTCATCTTTCCCTTCATTCCAAATCTCATTACTCTCTTCCAAGGAGATATTTTTAAGAACACATTATCACCCACTTCAAACTCTAGGTCTTTTCTTTGGTTATCAGAATAACTGTTTTGTCGACTCTGAGCTGCTCTTATGTTTTGTTGAATAGATCAGATCTTTTTTCCCATCTCATCAATAAGATCAGGTCCTAATAGCTTTCTTTCCCTAAATTCAACCCACCAAGTTGGAGTTTTGAATTTCTTGCCATAGAGAGCTTCATAAGGATCCATTTTAATACTGGAGTGAAACCTATTATTATAAGAAAATTCCATCAAATGTTGGGGTTGATCCTAACTACCTTTGAAATCCATAGAGCAAGCTCTCAACATATCTTCTAGAGTTTGAATTGTCCTCTCAGAAAGACCGTCTATCTGAGGATGATAAGCAGTGATGAAACTCAACTCTGTATCCAGAGTATGCTGAAGACTTCACCAGAACATTGAGGTAACCCTTGGATCCCGATCAGATATAATGTAAAGTGGTACTCCATGCAATCTTACCACTTCCTTTACATATATCATGGCATGATGATCCAGAGAGAAATCTTCTCTAATAGTAATGAAGTGTGCAGACATTGTAAGATGATCAACTATGACCCAGATAACATTATTGCATTTGTTTATTTTAGGAAGTCCAGTGACAGAGCTCATAGTGATGTTTTCCCATTTCCATTTGGGTATGGGTAATGGTTGTAACATGCCCTTAGACTTCTGTCTCTCAGCTTTATCTTGCTGACAAACCAAGCATCAACAGACATATTCAGCAACATCTCTTTTCATGTCATCCCACCAGAAGTACTATTTCATGTTTCTATACATCTTCATGCTTTTAGGATGAATAGAGAATGATAAACTATGAGCATCATCCAGTAGATCCTTCTTTAATTATGGTATGGGAGGAACACAACCCCAATTCCTAAATATTATTATCTCATCACAATCATGGTTGAATTCGGGAAAATTTCTCTCCTTCTTTTGGAACTCTACATATTCTTTCTATGCCTCTTTAGTCGTCACATTTATAGATGGTTGAACATTCATTTGAGAAAGATAGGATTCTCCAATTCTATTATAATTTCAAGATCCATCCTTTGTAAATCCATAAATACTAGATCTTTTGTGATCCTCATCATGGATAAGCAGGCATGGTCTTGTCGACTTAATGCATCTGACACCTTGTTTGCTTTCCCAGGGTTGTAATGAATTGAGCAGTCGTTATCCTTAATCAGCTCCAACCATCTTCTTTGGTGCATATTCAGCTCCTTTTGTGTGAAAATATACTTTAAACTTTTATGATGAGTATAAAAATCTCACCTTTCTCTATAAAGATAATTCCACCAAATATTTAATGCAAAGATTACCGCAGCTAACTCGAAATCATGAGTTGGGTAATTTTGCTCATGGATTTTCAACTATCGTGATGCATAAGCTATCACCATATAATTTTTCATAAGAACACACCTGAGCCCCTTCTTGGATGCATCACTGTAGATCACAAACGTTTCTCCACTACAAGGTAGTGTGAGCACAAGTGCACTAGATAACCTTCTTTTAAACTCCTTGAAATTCTCTTCACATTCCTCTATCCAAACAAACATAACTCCTTTCCAAGTCAACTTGGTGAGTGGATTATGTAATCGTGAAAAATATTTCACAAAAGGTCGATAATATCCATCCAAACCAAGAAACATTCAGATCACAGTTACTTTTGTTGGTCTCGACCATCTTTTTATAACCTCTATTTTTTCTTGATCCATAGATATCCACTGTTTTGGGATTATGTGACCCAAAAATGCAACTTTTTGAAGCCAAAATTCACACTTGATAAGTTTGGAATAAAGCTTCTCCTTTCTCAGGGTCTTTAATACAATTCTCAAGTGATCTTCTTGTTCTTCCTTTCTCTTTGAATAGAAAAGAATATCGTCTATAAAGACTACCACAAACAGATCAAGATAGTATCTAAAGACTCTATTCATCAGATCAATGAAGATATCAGGGGAATTAGTAACACCAAATGGGATCACTATAAATTCATAGTGTCCATACCATGTACGGAATGCCATCTTTGGTATATCCTCTCTTTTAACCCTTAATTGATGATACTCTGAATGAATATCAATCATTGAAAAGTATTGTGCTCCGCGTAGTTGGTCAAATAAGTCATCAATGCATGGGAGATGATATTATTTCATGATAGTGATCTTTTTATGTTCTCGATAATCAATGCAGAGTCTCATTGATCCATCTTTCTTCTAATCGAACTGAACTGCTGCTCCCCAAGGTGACACACTTGGGCATATGAATCCCTTATCAAGATTCATTTGGAGTTTCTTATTCAATTCCTACAACTCAATGGGGGCTATTATATAAGGTGTCTTTGAAATATGCAAAGCACCCGGTACGAGTTCTGTTGAAAACTCGACATCACGATTTGGTGGAAGACCTAGAAATTCCTCTGGAAAGACATCGTAAAACTCCCAAACAATGGGAATATTCTTAATCATGAGTTTCTCACCAACCATTTGAGATAAATAAATTTCATTTAGTGGAATCAAGACCCATTAGATGGATGAAATTTCCAATAGAAGGTTATGTTCATCCTTGCATCGATAGATGATCATAGATTGATCTGGAATATGAAATGTGACTTCTATTCTTTGGATATTGATATGAACTCTATATAGAGAAATCCAATCAATGACTAGAATCACATCAAATTCCACTATAGGAAGGATAACAAGATTTGCAGGAAGCATTTACCCACAAACTATAATCAGAGAAGAATTATAAACTTTTGATGCGACTATTGTGCCATTAGGGGTTGTCACAGCTGACTCAACATCTAATTGTTGAGTTAATACGGTGATACCCTTAGAATGTTCTTCGGAAATAAAAGAGTGGGTGGATCCAGAATCATATAAAACATTTTCTACTTTAGAGTGGATGGTAAGTGTACCATTCACCACTTCGTTATCGTACTCCACATCGCTGATAGAAAGTGAATGCGACTTTCCTTTGTCATTACCCTTAAGTGTTTGTTGATAACGATCATCATCAACAACCCTTGGATTATGGAATTGATTATCATAATGCCCCATTTCCTTGAACTTGTAACATTGAATTGTAGGAGGTGCACCCTGTGTAGCCTTTACTTTGTTCGCATCACTAGACATCTTCTTCCCATCATTGTAGCATTCAAATACCCGATGAACTTATTTTCCACATTTGAAACATTTACTTGTCCCTTTAAGAAAAATAACTCCATGTTTCATTCCACACATTGAGAATAAGGGAAAACTCATCTTATTTTTAGTGTTCTCATTAGATTTTCCATTGAATTCCATTTTCCTCTTCTTATCAAACCCATGTGACTGATGGGTTACACCAATCTCCATCTCAACCATGAGATCACATCGAACCATTTCCTCATAACTATTGAAGTCCCTTATGGATAACACTCTTCTAAGACTTGGTTTTAAGCCACTAAAGAGTCGATCGATCTTAATCTCAGGCTGGATAATAATCCCATGAGCGTACCTTGCAAGTATTGTAAAATTTTCTTCGTAGGTACCAACATATTCATCATCCTTTTGTTTCAGTTTAAGAAACTCCTTCTCCATCTTTGATCGAAGAATACGAGGGAAGTACTTATTGAAAAATAAGTTCTTGAACTCGTCCCATTCCATGGAATCAATTTCATCCCATTTCCTTGTATTCTTAATAGGATTCCACCATTGATCTGCATCACCTTCCAAACGATATACTGCTAAGATGACTTTATCATGTTCAGAGTATTAATGAACTGAAAATAACTTTTCAGCGGTACTGATCCATTTTTCAGCCACTAATGGATCAGAAGACCCGCTGAATGAAGGTGGATGCTGCCTCATGAAGGATTCAACAAAATGTTGCTCCTTCCATTAATCATTTGAATGTTCTGCATGATTCATAGCTTGAGAAATTTGTGTGAGCATGGCTACATGATTTTTCATTCCAGCTCCCATAACGTTTGGTTGCTAAGGGGGAAAATCATTGCATCTCCCGTCGCATTCTGCATTAACACAGTTCCTTCATGTTCCAGCCATTGACTAGAACCAAGAACAATTGTGTGAGGAACACTAATTATAATAGGAAAAACACATAATCAAGAATAAACATTCACACTTAAGGTCTTATCATAGGTTTTTCATGGCCATTTTTAAAATCGTAAGACTGTGTTCTATGCTTATACATATCCTTTGGCTTCTTACTAAGGCATTCACATCCTAGTTTCCAAAGGTTGACTATAAATTTCATCGGATACCAACTATAGCGACCCATACTTTACATACATTGTTAGTACGTCAAAATTGAATAACACTTATTACAAAATATAACAAAACCATGAAAGGGATTTATAGGTATAGTGTCTTTAGAAACCGCGAAACATAAACAACTAGTTCATAAAGCATCTACATTATCTCCCATTTATTTCATCATATCTAGAGTCCCTTTTGGCATATCCTACTTAATAACATTCTTCTTGACCTAAGGAAAAGAAAACATAAAAAATGGTGAGATCAAATGATCATTAAGGGTAAACAAAAGAAATATCAATCACATCAAATTTATAAGAACATATCATTTTGGAAATCATATCCTACAAAAGAGATCATAATTTTCTTAACATGGGATAAATCAGAGTAGTGAAATGTAATCCCAATAATCATAACATAAAACATGAAACTTTTTTCCATACACAAATCATCATAGAAAATCATTACTTAGTAGTCAAGACTCATTTCCAATACTATCATAGCGGACAAAGTCCATTTCTGAACCGATTTCACTCCTCGTTTAAGTCCTGTTTCACTGAACTGGTTTAACTTGCCATTCCAGCCATGTCTATCTCATGAGATATAAATCTTTAACCAATGAATTGGAGGGATATATAGGTCCCGCCAATCTCATAATGATACCATTCTTATTTGTGCCACTAAATCATAAACCATACATCATAGCATAACCCATGCAATAAAAATGGTATTCTTAAACATCATGTCATCATAACATAATCCATAAAAAGATATCTTAAAAATAATTCCATCATAAAATAATCAAATCAATGTAAAAATAGGGATATAAATAGAACCCTACATTATCTTAGATGGAAAATAATTTTTATAAGACACTTGAACTCCATTATTGAGGAAAATATCATTTATACTTCAAAAACATTTTTCTTTCTTAACATGTCATATAATTTTGAACTAAAAGAAGTTGATTAAAAATAATCATGAAAACATGTAAAGGAAGATTCATGGAAATAATTTTCTAAAAATCCATTCATGCTATATCTATTAAAAAACATTCCTCTCGTACTTTTTTCGGAAAAGTCAAAAAGTACCTCATACGAAAAACGACAAAATATTCCTTTCATATCTTTTACTAAAAACTCACAGAAGGGTAAAATTGGATTTAAACAGTTGTAGGTGGATGGAAATAATATTAAATATTGAGGAAACATGGATGTGGATGATAAATTTTCACCAGTAAATTCTGAAGTATAAACAATCTCAGATAAAAATGAGATTGTGTGATTTTCCCTTACCATAGGTCTGATTTGCTTCGTAAGTGTCTGAACCTCCCCTTCTTTGAAGCGCCTCTTTGAGTCCTCCTCTTAGGGAACAAAAATTGGTCTTTGAAGAAGAACAGGACCACTAGGATGTTTCTACGGGAGTGTAGAAGAGAATTTGGCATGGGTTGGCCGAGCTTGAAGGCTCAATGTTGTGTGAGGAAGAGAGGGAGGAGGTGCCCTTTTATAATGGAAGAGAGGGGAACCTTTGTAAAAACAAAAAATATTATTTTATTATAAAGTCATATTCGGTTTTCAATAGATTTAAATTGATTTATTTCGAAGCTAATGTGGGTATGGGTCGAAATCCTCTCATCCAATAGAATTTAGACAAGTTTAGGTATCTATTTTAACTTTATCACTTAGATTTATCTTTAAGATAGATAATTTAACTTTTATCGTGTCTTCTTGTTTTCTTACACTATAAGGTTAATAAACATTCTATAACAAGCCAAACTAACCCCAAGTTGTTTAATAATAATATATATAACATTGTCTAAGTCATTTGGCCGATACATAGATTTTTAGGAATAAAATAACAATTAATAATATAATATTTGTTTTAAAAACTATTTTGTGTCATTTTTGACATAGTTTGGTAATTGATTTTTGTGAAAATTATAACAAAAATATTAGTTCAAACAATGTTACTTAAATAAATACTAACATGTCATATGAACATAGAAAATTATTGTAATTCATAAAAAGTTTCAAATTAATTTCATTTGGGTATTTATAACATCAATTATGTCGATATTTCATTAATAATATAATTATTGCTTCATCATAGTGTCAAAATTAAATTAAATTATTCAAATTCTAAAAATTAAAAATAAAAACTTATTATGTAGGAAATTGTTTTATCTTTCTAATAAATATTTATAGTCGAATGTATCTTATGTATAACCCTATATTAAAAATGATTTAGATATTAAACTTTGATTTTTACTATTTTAACCCTTCTTTAAATAAATTAATAATAAATGACCTATTATAATCCATGTGGGACTAAATGGTCATATTTTATTCCTAATGATGTTTTTGGTCGAATTGCAATTATCCAATAGAATTAGGACATGTGTTTGGAAAATAATAATATCACTTTTACCCTTAATTACCCTATTTACTTTTAACTGTGGTAAATAAAAATAAAAATTTACTATTCACCAAAAATTATTTTCATCTCATTGAACCGCATTTTACTTACAGATATCAACTATGTCTCTCAGATTTTTGAAATTCCACTCACAGAAGTGGTAAAATTATGTTTTATATAAATTTGAAAATTCTTTTAGGAGGTGAGTAAACGATGGTGAAAAGTTCAATAAAATATTTATATATCTAAAATTATTATAAAATGACTCCAATGAATTACATTGAACTTATCAATGTATTTTGTATCAATTATGACCTAAAATAATTACAATAAATAATTATTTAAATAAAAAATTGGTATTTAAATAGTAACCCATTGTTTTTACTATTCATTAAAAATTGAATGTTTTCAGAAAAATACCAAAATTTTACCCTAGGATAATTTCGATATTCCAAATCCAAAAATGAAGTCCATTTTGAAAGATAAATTTAAAAAAATTTAAAAAATTGGTTATTATTATTCATAACGGCTAGTTTGAAAAATATTTTAATAGCATATTGTTGTTTAGTGAATCTCCGAATTGCCTAAGACGCAAGCAATCGAGAAGGTCGTGATTGCGTGTAAAGAAATATATGATAGTGTTGTGTGTAGTGAAATATTCCTTTAATGATTTATATAACATAAAATCAAAATATTTCTCAAAAAAGTCTCGGGTGTTATAATGAGATCTATTTTTTATAGCATGAGACATACATGTGTAGCTTGTGAGAAATATTTTTAATGACCGATCACACAAGGTCTATTAGTGTTTCTTGGGGGACATATTCATGATCTTATCTCAGATGTATATTTTTAATGGCCCAAACCCTTTCTTTATATGATTCGATATATGATATGAAGTCCATTATATATATATAGACTATGTTTTGATCCCTCATTATCTTTTTTTTTGGAAAATGTATGTTGAGCCATATGAAATATATCTCCAAGAGCAATATTTAAGACATTGGTTGACTTGTACTTGTGATATCCATACAATGGGAAATTTTTAATCACTTATTTGTTACATACCATTCATGGGATATGATTCAGGCTACACATTTGAATTTTCTTTTTTCTATGGTGCCAAAGAAGGTAGATATAGTCTCTAAGGAAATGATGTATAGTTACACCATTGTGATATACTTGTTATTTGTAGAAATCGTTATTATTTTAATGAAATACACTATTATTTGTTTTGAATGAATGTTAAAAAATATTCATGGTATCTTATTGGGATTCATACTCACAACCTATAAGAGAATCCTGGCATAGATAATGATTTCATTATAATGGATCAAATGAATGGAAAATTCCTTATATCAGATAGTCAAGCGTACATGAGAGTAGTCTGTCCAAAACTATAGGATATACCTCAGGATTAGAAAAAATTGTGTATTTTTCATAGTTACTATTATTTTAGTTATTGATCCAATGCATGGGGGAACTTCTAGTATGTTTTGGTTTGGGTGAAAAACATACCATACTGTTGTTGCATGAACTTACACATTTTATGTATGGTGTTACTCTGTTGATTTACAATTTGATAATAATTTTTTGAATTATATTGTAATTTCTTCCCTTAAATATTATAATTATCCGATATATATAGAATATAATCCCAATATTTTTTTCTAAAACCTTTCTAAAAGGTAGGAAACTTTTGTATATGGGGTGGGATTCATGAGGTAGTGTGGTATCCTTTACCGGACATGGGGATTCAGGTTAGGGTGTTTAATATTGTATGAGGGAACTAGTTTCACCAAAAAAAATTCTTTACTAGAATTTATTTGTGAAATTCTATAATTAATATTGGATGGGTGGGACATAGGCATGGTAACTATGTCAGTTCATTGACACCAATATATAATGGTCCTCCATGTTTACTTGAATATTGGAATTAATGTATTTTCTATTTAGTTTTATCATGATTTATATTCACATTGGTGATGCACATGAATGTTTTATCACTAATTCTAGGATTTATAGTTTGTACATCAATAATATTTAAGAATAAAGTATCACATTATATATGCCTCTTTCATGAATTATATAGATAGAAAATAATAAAAATTACTGTTGAAATATATGCTTTTTTATTTTGTTCATTATTTATAAAAATTATTTAATTGAGAATGAGTATTCTATTCTGTAGTATATATATATATATATATATCTTTGAATAATGCGTCGGTATCTTAGTCTTGTATAGGTAAATGGTTAGTCATTATGGGTAATGCATTGTTTTTTATGGGTAGTAACATAGTTTAAATATTGTTATATCCCTTGTAGGTGCCTATGATCTGTTATCACACTAATAGGTTTGGCCTTCTGATTTATCTTGTTTTTGGTCCAGAGTTTTTAGATATGATGCCACATAGAAAACTTGTCGATTTGGTTAGCGATGATTTGACACCACCTACTGTGTAGGAGAGTTCCATTGACCACCCTACCATGGTTAGTCAATAATCCAATAATATATAATTTATTAATTGTGGACTATACCAGTTAGTACATCTTTTGGGTAGAGGGGTATACACATGTTGGATGAGGAATTTCAGTTGTGCTCTTGACCACTAACTCAATCACACCAATTCATTCAAGGGTATATAGGATACCAGGATGTGGAAGAATTGATACGATGCATCGAATTTTATTTCATGTAGTGTAGCCCATATAGGATTGAAAGGAGTAAATTTTGACAATACTCAATTAGGAAATTTCTTGGTGGGTGTGTTATGTTAGGCCTTAGGATTCTATATATGAAGAGGTAATGTGGATGAAAATTATGTAACTATTCCTCATGGAGTCCTTCCCTGATGTGATGAGATAGATTCATTATCAAGTGTTTGTGGAACAATAGAATGGGATGATATTTGTTTCTACCTATTCACTATGGTTCACTATGTTTAATTTCATCACAAATATTCAGGCATAGATTAATGAATATAAAGGAAATAAATTTGAGAAACAATGTTGTTTAAATCTATAATGGTAGGTCATAAAGTTGTATCTGTTTTCTTATAATATAGTTCATTATAAGTCTATGATGATACAGAATTTCATCATAGAATAAAGTGTATTATGTCTCGTTCTAGATACCAGTGGATTGACTATTGTTTTCTGTTAGGAATTCATAGTTTTTTATCAATTTAATAAGAGAAGGATATCAGATGATGGGTTCCAGGGATGAAGTCGATATTTAGGGAAGAGAATAGTACATTTGAGGCACTCTATGGAAAATGAATATCCTAGGTGCAATAAATGTGGGTGAATATTTAACTTCCTCATTGAGTATTTAGTTTCCCTAATGTATTTTCACTATTTTTTACTATATCAAGGTGGAGGTGGGTGGTATTCATAATGGAGGGGTTTTTTTAAAATTTATTCATTAGTTTGTTATTTTGGATCATGTCAATTAATAGTTTGAGAATAATCAATTAATATATTTAAATAAAGAAGATTGTTCAAGAATAAAGACATAAATCATCCAAACATTATATATTACATAACAAATATTGTATATAGAATTTATTATAAATTATCATATATTATTCTTTATATAAAAATCATGAATTTTAGAGAAATATAAAAAATCATGCATATCCATTTTTCTATGTTTAGAATTTAAAAATTGATTACATTTATGAAAATAATTTTCAACATATGAAATTTTATTTATTTTTATTAAAATCATCATTTGTTCAAAAAATATCAATTTTAATATTATAACAGTTTTTATGAAACATTGGAAATTTAATTATAAAATTAAATTATAATCATTGTGAAACCAAATAATAATTATCTAATAAAATTTTAAAAAAAAATTATTTTGAATCATTATATTAATTATAAAATTGTAAAAAACAGTTTTGTTTCATAAAAAAGACTTGCACTTAATTTATTGCTTATAAAGTATTTATTTATATATTCTAAGATATAAATATATAATATTTTCATTTATGAGATACCTAAATTGTATTTAATCATTAAAATGGCATGTTACTATTTTATTTGATGGATTACGATTCATAATGGTGATATTATAAGTCCAACGGTCACATTATTATTCATTATGAAATGAAACTTTTTTGAAAAATATAAAAAAAATTATCTGAGTAAATTTTGATATTATGTTTAAAAAAATTATACTTATATTTTGAAATATAATTTAAATGAGTTTAATGTTTTATATTTAGAATAATTTCTTTATTAAAATATGGTAAATTGTTTTAGAAAAATATTGAAATTTTATTTGTAAAATTTTATTAATTTATATATTATGACCATAAACATATTTGAGATGAATGTAGAAATAATTAATAGAATATATGATTTATAAATATTATTAATATATTTCAGTAAAATATTCTAATTACTTATATAAAATTTCAATGTTGGCATAATGTTTTTATAAAAATACATCCTTTATTTCAATTAGTTTTTATTTCTAATTAATTGGTAACAAATGAATTATTTTTTTAACCATTTTTAATAAATATTTTCATAATTTACATATTATCATAAATTCACATCTTTCCAAACATCTATTATATAATTAAATATTAATGTTTATTCATTCATTAAGCTTATATTCAATTAAATAAGTAAAAATTTAAAAAAGGGATTCCATAAAATCATGGGGTCTTATAATCATCCATCCTTCATTAATTTGAGTCCTCAAATATTGAAATTGATCTTAAAAATATTATATAGATATATGAACATTACTTTTTGGGAGTCCCTCATCTGAATTAGGGTTAATAAAACATCATCATTGTTAGAGGGAATGGGAAAAGAAAATTTCATCAAAAACTATTCATTAAAATAGGTTAAGATTAGTTGCATGTGCATCATGGGCATGGAAGAGTAATACTACCATCATGTTATAATGTATAATGATATTGGACATAGACATTTGAAATTCAATAATCTCAAAACCATAAATATTATGATCGATGAAAAGGCCATTGGTCTCATACTTTAGAAAGTTAATGAATAACATTTTTAATTCAAATTCGTTTTCAAAGAGTTTTGGGATTACTATAATATCTAGGGTAGTACATGAAATATTAAACAATATTGACTAAATTACATATCATAATAATAATATAATCCTTTGGTTGTGTTTTTATATATTTTCACATCATTATTTATACATGGAAATTAATGTTTATGAGGGATTTTTCACACCAGACGAATACGAATCAGCATCAACATATCCAAAAATATACGAAAGTATTATTATTTATTCCTCATGTCATAAAACATTATCCAAAACCAAAATTTTAGGCTAAGATAATATAATTCCACAAAAATAATAAACTATTATATGATTAATACAATGTTAGTCTCCAATATACTATAGTAATACTCAATGTTCAACATAGTTAATTCAGATTATAACCATCATTCCTAAAAATATTATATACTATTGTTGAAAAATAAAACGATGATGTATTTGATCACATAATCTTATGAATAACATCAATCATTCTTAACATCTCATAACAAAAATCTATTTTCATAAATTACATAATCATTGTGATATTATAATAATTTCTATAAATATTATATATCACAATATGAGAATAATGAAATCAAATTTCATTATAATATTAAATTGAATCTTACTTCCTAATAAAATTATTTTACCATAATCATATTAGATTCCCAGAATAGTAGACACATTCAAAAATAACATTCATCAATAAATCACTGAATCTTTTTCCAATCCAATTGTTACCTGTTCGATAAAACAGATGACCCCAAACTAAAAATAAACATTAGCCTTTAGATAATTTTACCTTAAAATGAAATTCATGATAACAATGGATTTTCATAATCTACTATTATGTGTTCCCCCTTCTCTTCCATTGGTTGTCAATTTTAACTCTATGGCCTTTTCGGGTGCAATGGGTTGCTAGCCAACCGACGAGTTGTACTTTTTCAAAATCGAGATTAATATAATTTACAAAACAAATATGATGGATATCTTTGAAATTACCTGAATCACTAATTAGAAAATCAATGATGGCTTTCAATAGAACCCCAATATAGAACTACTTTATCAGTTTATTTCCACATATGTTCATCCTTAGTCTATAGTTTAACTTACATAAGATGCCATTGAATCCCGTAATTCCCCAGTTCCCCACATTTATGGAAAATAACATCAAATGGATTCATAGGATGAATTTAATTTACATTCATCATATTATTCCTTTTTAATTTCCAATAGTTTTCATTATATCCTTGATTCCCACAAATAAAGAATTAAATTTTCTATTTAAAACCATTCATAGGTGTATCCATATTCATTTCATACAACATGGAAATTAATCCTTCTTTATATAATGATCTCCACCGCTAGAGAACTTTAAAAACCCCATTGTTAAAATCAATGTTGAGTTCATGAGTTATTGAATTTATATATTGTTAATAATATTTCAAGAATACTTATTAGTCATGAACATGATGTCTTTCACATCTATCAACATCCCATTTTTTTACTCATCACCAACACATTTCCATTATTTTCAATGTAAAATTGACACCTTTGGGATACAACCATTGACAAATATAGAATAATTAGTGTGATTAATAAAATTCATAGTGAGAAAAACATTTAATCATTTATATAATATCATGACATGTTATTTTTAACCTAACAATCCTAATGTTATAATCTGTAATATTCATTTTCATTATATATTAAAATTAATTAATAATGATTGTAAAAAATGTGAATTATCCTAAGAATATCCCTTATAGTGTGAATATAGGTGTTTAGTTAGTCCCATTATCTTGTACCAGGTTAGCCCGATTAAAGTCAGGAACACTTATTCAGATTAGTTAACCTTGGTGCATCAGTGATAGAATTACACCCACCTATATTATCATGTGAAGGATGTATTGCTAAAAATACCCATACCATATACACCGTACCAAGATTCTATGATATTTATATATTAGTATCCTCAATGTCTATTTGATGTTTATGTTCCCTAATTTATGTGTTTTAAATATTGGTTCCATAGTTTCTACTAAAAATTATATGATACCTACTATAAAAACACAGACCCCATAATCCAGGAGCATGTTCCTTACATTAATACATTGGAAATGATACAAGACTGAAATCCCAATGTACTAACCAATTTAGTATTTCTCGAAGACATATTACATACATAAACATTATGTTAAACATAAAATAAAACAACGACATAGTAATTCCATTAGAAACACCCATAAAATCATATATTATCCATGAAATTCATTCATAATGTACATCTTCTCATCCTGAATAAAATTAAACTTATAAAATGGGGGATCTCAGTTTCTATGTATGTGTATGTAATGCTTCAAAATCTATAAACATAAATATAATGTAATGATGGATAAATAAAAACAAATTCCATTAAAACATAATATTCAATACATAACCTTGTATATTTTAATATTTGAATAATAAACTGGATTATCAATTACTAGTATAATTATTATGGAATCAAAAATTTTGTACATGATTGTTTGGTCTAGAAATGGGGATGACCTTGTTTGTTTAATTTTCAAACATTCCAATCGGTTTCTAACGGGTTTATTTGTAGAACCAGAAACATACAATGATTCTAAATCTATTTGGACCTACTTTCAAAAGGAATGTTCTCATTAGTTATGGACCGATGTGGCTTAATAATTTACATTGGTTGAGAGGATGGGAGATCAGACTCATCAGATCTTTTTTAGGGGAATTATTACCTACTCTGGGAATCTCTTATAGATTTAAGTTATGTTCCCAAATACTTATTAATTCACCAAGTATAAAAAAATTTTTTCCATTAGATTTGACAACCAGTTATTAATATGTATTGGATTTAGAGAATCTTTTATATGTATTTGAGGTTCTTCATCGATAGATAATCATATGTGTGTATTGGAGATTCATAGTCAATGTTATCCTTCAATATATTATATAGAAATCTCTTGGTCATTATGATGACCATACTGGTTTTAAATCCACTTAGTGGGGCACTTGAAGTTTATTATCATTCAGCACGATAGGGATTATTTCAGAGTTGGGATCATACCCACAGATGGGCTACCTACGTATCCTTGTTCAGGAATAAAAACCCATGTAGTTCGATAGGAAAGATATAGTTTAACATCATATGGGAAGGAAAAGAATAAATGAAATATTGGCTTCAACCTTATAAAGGCTTCTAACATACTATAATTTTAAGGCAGAGATCAAAGTCCATGTAGTTCGGGTAAAGAAAAAGGGGGTTTATGCATGGCTAATGGACCAAAAGGATATGTCATTATTACTTTTACACTCTAATTCCACGCGAGTCATGCTCGGTGTGAGAAACAAGAGGTATCAATAAATTTGACAATGGTTTCATGAATGATTCAGTCATGATAAATGTTTTAGGGCTTGTTAATGTATGATGACCCAAGTAAATGAAGATCAGGACTTAGTTCAGGAAAGACGCCCAGGAGCAAGGTCCATAAAGGTATTTGTACATTATGGAGATTTGGAATTTTCTCTCGGGACTTACTCCTCAAAAGGAAGCCCAAATTAATAGAGGATTATAATTTGGTTTTATTCCTGATAATTAAGACCAAATAAAAATAAAATAATTTTGGGTATTAATCATGAGGAGGATTCCCAATGTTAAGGGAACATGGGGCTTACTACTGAGAAGGAGACCCAAAGTTAATTGAAATTTTTATTGGGACATACTCCTCAGAAGGAGGCCCAATGTCAAGGGAACATGGGGCTTACACCGGAGAAAGAGACCCAATCTTGAAGGAAAATTATGATTTGGGACTTACTCTTTAGAATGAGACAAAAATTAATTCCTCTCAGATAAGGAATCCTACAAAGGAACCATGACATAAATGTCTTTGAAGAAGGTTTTGAAGGCCATGTCCTGAATAGGGATGGTTGATTTGAGGAAAGGAGTTGACTAGGAAGGATGATCATATGCATTGTTCTGGAACACAAGTCCTGGTCGCGCATGTCGACTTGCATGACATGAGTCACCTTGGGCGACGAAGGTACTCATAGGGTAATACATGAGTGACTGCGAACTCAAGACCTTTGTATCATATCTAGAGGATTGTAAAAGGTTGGCGAGAAAGTTCACTTGAGAGGGCAAGGTGGTGCACAAGTGATTCTATTTCCCGTAAGGGCTAGACACTTTGGCGCGCAAGTATTGATGAGTTCTCACACTTAGGACTTATTCTTCGTCTTTATAGCTTCCATTGTAGGTAAATAATTACCCTAGAAGTGCGAAAGACGTCATACAAAGACTTGGGCGACCATAGCTTGAATCTGAGTTTTGGAAAATTCGTCCTCGAAATGGGGGGCGCATAGGGGATATTTATAGGCCACTGGGCACCATGGAAAAAACGGAATAGGGCACGCAAGTGACATGGGTGTCCCAAATGGGGCATGCAAGTGTCTTGTGCGGTGTGTAGGATAACTGCATGACGCCCTCCAAATTAGTTCCTAGTTCACCCCTTTGTTAATTTTTGATGTTCTTCAAAGGGTGACCCTCACTTGGCTTATGGTATTCTCCATTTCCAATCGTTGGCCTCAATGATGGAAAAGAGTATGAAAAAAGTCCCCGCTCAGAGTTGGATCCGAAAAAGGAAAGCGGATTTGACTCTGAGGTAAACGAGAAATAAGAGTTCAGCGGTGCGTAGATGTTGGCGCGCAGATTCCGGCAAGCATGGTCCCATGTGCAGGTTTGCGGGATCGCCTATATATATGGGTGTCACTCTGTACAAACTATCTTCACTTCAGTGAATTTGATCTCTCATCGCGCTAGTGTCTTAATTTCTTCTATTGATCATTTTCTTTGACTTGCGCTTCTTCCATAAGGATTCTGACTTTCGAGCCAATACTTGCACGACATGACTTGCTCAAAAAGACTTGTACACTTTAATTCCTTGTCCATTTTTGTGTTTTCATCACATGTATTTCATAAAAACATACTTACGTAAAATTTATTTGTTTGATCCTTGTGCAGATTCAATGGCTCCCAGAAGAATTAAATTGGCTGATGAGTTGTACGGCAAGAGGATAGATGATATGATGAATATCATTGGCCATTACAATTATGATATCTACAATAGAACATTCCAAGATTTGGATAATTACATGAATGAATATCATGTCAATTTCCCACAGAGGATTTACTTACCTTTATATGGCCATGGTCATTTGCAAGGATTCAATGTTCTAGAGGAAAAGAATTATATTCCTTATTCACCATTTTTGACATACACAAATTTCTCTTCGGAAAATGTCTCAGTTGTAGGGGAATTTGTCAATGATGGAATAGTGGAGAAGGCATACATAATGTATCATAGCCCATGTCCTACAGATCTGAAGATTCAGAAGCTTGAGTTGCAGCTCCATTTCAATACCTATTTTTTACAATATTCTCAGATACATCAATCCAAGGTATGGAAAAAGAGTTGGGATTTCTTTCCTGGAGGAGGTGTGAAGCCGACATGGATGTGGACATATTGGGTATGCCAAAACAGTGTAGAGTTTGTTGAGGATCTAAAGGTGAGACTGAGCATGTTCAAGGAATTTCATTTCATTCCTTATGGAAAGCCGCCAAACGGGTGGTGTTTTTATGATGGAACATCTTGCTTGGAATCGAAGTCATATATGTTGGCTTGCAGAGATGGTGTTTTGGCCACCAAAATTGATAAATAGATTATATGTGAGGCCTATGATCCATATAGATTCACAATCCAATTGAAGTGTCTGCAGCAGATTGTTGTATCACATCCCATCCACATCAGGTCAGAGCATCATCCAATGGTTGACCGAAAACTATGGATCCTGACAGCTATGGAGAAAACTAGGGCATTGTTTGATCTACGAGTTGCTGGAGCGGTGATTCAATTGACTACATGGTATTCCAAGAACTGGGTAGCATTATACCCTAAAGGGGTACTGAATCATCCAGTCTATCTGGTGGGGATAAAAAAGAGAACTAACAGGAAAGAAACCGTTCATCTGGAAGGTGATTCTTCTTCACCCAGAGCTGATTCACCGGGTTCCTCACCCGGGGCTGATTCACCGGATTCCCATGATAGGGATGATGAGGCACAACATGCATCAAAGCGGCCTCTTCCAGATAAAATCCGACTACCAGAGTCAAGAGACCTACTCCATCGACTCATATTGAGTTAAGTCAATGAGTCAATTTAGCTTCCATTATTTTATAGAGAAATAAGTTTCATTTTATTATCCTTCATCTATGATTGCTGGAGATGGGAAAAAGTTGAAGTCCCAGATTGTAGGACCCTCTTCGTGGCCTTCTCATGAACATGCTCAATATCTACGGCCAGAGGTCATCCAGACATGGTGGAGTTTAAATTGTGATGCTGAAACCACCTTTATGGACTTATGTGAATGATTACATATCCCCAGAGTGGGGAATCTAAGGGATTCTTCTGATATCCGCTTCGTGGATAACCCCGATGAAGTGCGGGATTGCATCAGAGAGTTGGAAATTCTCATATATTCCACTGGTGATTCCATTACTATTACCAAGCGTGGGAAATAAATGATGATCCGTGGCACCATCGAGGTGATTGGTGCTTCAGTAGACGAGGAGTGGCACGATTACGTGGCTCCTGAAGATGTAAATTTCATTCTGTATTTTTTTTGAAAATTAATTTCAGTCAGAGATTTGTTACTCAAGGAAGTTACTTTCTTCACCATGCAGCTTGTTATTAAAGGAACTACTGAGGTCCCTTCACCTCAGTACATCCCTGGTGGCACTGCTTTTTGAGGCGCTGAATTTCCTAATGAGACGAGCGAGGTATCTCCAGGCCGGAAAGCCATGGGCGAGGAGTTAGAAAGGTCTTTTCACTCTCCAATAACTTTATTTGGAGGTGATGATGTCATCAAATCCAAAAAGGCAAATAATAAAAGGCATCGAATGAAGAATTCCACAGCTAAATGCTTCATCAGTAGTGGTAAGTCTTTCAAATAGTCATGAATCCTAACTCATGAAAAGATTGCACTTACATATTGGGATTGCAGGGGCTTATTCAATTTCCCCTTTGAGGGAGAGGAATAACCCTCCCTTGAGGACAATGATGGGTGCTGGTGAACAGTCACAAATTCATACTTACCTGGCTGCTCCTAAAGAAACTAGGAGAGAAGATGAGCCAGCTTCTGTTCCCAGTATTACTCTTGTTGCTACTACAAGGAGAGAAGACCCTTCTTCTGGTAAATTAACAATACATCATATAATGTTGAATGAATACATCAACTGAATTCCATTTTGTGATGCTTTTGGTTCAAAACCTACACCATAACATATGGCAACCACTGCAACTGACTCTGCAATTTTCTATGAGGAACCTGTTTGGGGTCGGAGGTCATAAGAGGAGGGTGGCCAGGAAGACATGTCAAATGCTCCCAAGGGCGAGACTAACCAAGAATCTAAGATATAACTGGATGAAATGATGAATGTTGGTTTATCTTTTGAGGAAATTATATATCATGTTAAATTACCATGTGATTTATAATATTTTGGATGTCAGTGTTATTCTTCGTCTTGTTAAATTTTTTATTACATTTATGACCATTATTGGTTGAATTTTGTAGTTTCATTTGAGCAATATTTTGTTCTGGTGATGCTTGAAGAGGGTATAGATAGCCCTATCATTGCAGAGATGCTAGCTCAATTGGATCTTAACTCGGCTGAGCTTCCTGTAATCCATCCTGAAAATCCTGTTAAAGCTAGGAAAGATGGGGAGGAGCCTTCCCATGCTACTGATCTTCCATTGGGTAAAATATTGTTATATTTGTGGATGTATTTAATTTTCAAGACATCTAATCAAATTTTCTTATCCATTGGAACTAACAATGATTTCAATTAACTATTTAGTGCCTTCAATTTCAGTGGAAAGATCTGGAGGTGAAGCCTTAGCCTCAGCCCCAAAGGGAGTATAATGTGAAGTGCCAAGGGTCAGGGGGAAGAAGCAGCACATGTCACTTCATTATGTGCATTAATCCCAAACTATATCCCCCCTATGATAGTGATGCTGATTCAGACACATATGTGCATAAAGCACTCCAATTATCACGTCGCAAGGCATGACAGAATATATTGGAGATCATATCTGAAGTACCTCTTGAAGAGCTGCCTTTGATGATCCCGTGACTGTCATCCATGTTCTTCATGTTGGGACTTGGTGATTTTGGATATCAATAGATCCATACCGTGTTGAACCAAGTCATCTTATGGATGGAGGAGGATCAAAAGTGATGTCAAGATCTGACCATAGAGAGGTTGTTGACCAATATCGGTGAATTTGAGCCTAAGGTGTCCCGAGAGGAGGCTAATCATACTGCAAAGTGGACGGTTATAAAGCATAAGATCAAGGAGAATGTTTTCCAGCATATGCATCTTCCTTAAAAGTTGGATTCTGTAACTAGGGAACATGACCAGCTTAACAATTCATTGGATGGTGTCCAAACGAATGGTATGAAAGCCATCACATAAGCCAATAAGGCACTCCATCAATCTGAAAAGTGTGAAGATGGTCTAGTGAATGAACTTCTTGTGGCTGCTGAGGATGCTCGATATGTGGTAATTCAAATGAAAAGTTTTGTTGGAAACCTCTTTTATTTTGTGAAAAGGAGATGATACTCCAATCTGTGGTTTTTCTTCTAATCTTGTGCATCAATAATAAATACATTTCATTTTCAATAATTTGTACCAGCATTGTCATGCTAATTACTTATATATTATATTTTTTTACCTAAGACAATGGGCCTAGTAAACATAGTTCTATTTTTTCTAGGATTATACAAACAACCCCACAAACATTTCATCTTTTGTTTCTCAATATTGCCTAAATCATACAATATGTACATTTTGTGAGTAGGGAATCGAATTTTGTTCAGAGTTACTTTTAAAAGATCCCAATTTAATGAGTACCCTTTCTTTTGAGGGTAGTTTAAATTCATACATGTTGGACATAAAACGGATAACGTTTAAGGTCAAATTTCTTGGAACCAATGGATTAAAATTGACTCAATTCCTTAATAATTTGTTTGAAATCATATTTCCACATTCAAGTATGCGATAAAACTTGTAAACAATGACTTATGAAAATTTGAATCTGATAGATGATATGAAAAATGTGCTAAAAGGCATTAGCGGAAGTATATCCTAAGAGTGAAGTTACCACTATTTGACAAACTCGTTAGGGGGTTGAATTATTCAAGGCCACTTAAAGGGCATTGGCTGCATAGTCAAATTATAGCATCTTTTAGATCATAGGTCCATTATGTAGACTACCTATGCAAGGCTACCTAGGGGAATGTGCTGCATAGCCAGGCAACAAAACTATTAGAAATTTTACTTTTCTATTTCTAAAATCCAGTGGAAGTTTATGGAGATTCAAATTTTCCAAAGCATAGAGTCAGCTGTATGGAGATAGGTACTTCAACATGGAGAGGATATTTACAATATAGATTGTCAAATAATAGAATGAATGTCACTCTTGTGGAGGTCTGACCCAAATGTTGGGAATGGAAATATGACCCATAGACTTGAATAATTTCAGATCATGTAAAAGAGTATAGGAAAAATATATTAAGGATGAATGTTTTTCTGGATCCCTAAATATCATTGTTAATACCAATAAAGAAAAAAGAGGACCCCCCCCCCAAGAATGAAGCTAGCACTATTTGAATAACCCGTTTAAGGGTTTTAATTTTGTAGGGCCACTTAAGGGCATTAGCTGCATAGTCAAATAATATCATCTTTTGGATGACAGGTCTGTTATGTAGACAACATATGCAAGGACACCTACGGGCACTTGCTGCATGGTCAGGCAAAAGAATTCATGGGTATTATAAATTTTTTTACCAGATGTTCTGAAAAGGGTTATGTATATCTATAAGTATTTAAGGTTAGGAATATGACACATAAAAATGTGAATTGTTCAGTTCATGAAGGGGATACATAGAAAAATGCTGACCATAATCATGTTATGGATGGGTCCTGAATGAAGAGGTGGGACTTCACAACATATTTCATTAGCATGAGAATGAAGCTATATGTAATTCATGAAATATAGTTTAACATCATGTGGGAAGAGAGCGTAGGGTATCCTAGTTTAGGTTCATAGAGTTCGGACCATAATGAAGGAGACACATTGTGTGTTTGTTATAAACCTGATATGAATAAAGACCAGGGTTTTCCTAACACATTCATGTGCATCACAGATGGAATTTTCAGCCAAGGGACTGACAATGGAGTTTGGGGTTAGGCCCAAAGACATGGGGCTAGGTTTGAGGTATTCTCAAACGTTTCTACATATCATATAAGGATGGGAATCAATCCATACTTAGTTCATGAAATACAGTATGTACAGATTTGGTTCGTACAGGTGAAGGGTGAAAGGGGACTTTAGTGAAATGATGGTTGGATCCATGATTAAAGGATTAGGTATTTCCTTATATGCATGTAGTCCATGGAATAAAACATGATTGGAGATCAATGTCAATAATGATTCCCTCTCAGGTGAGGGTGTCATAAACTGTTGTAGTTTATTGTCGTACTGGACAAAAGTGTGAATAGTTTAATGTAATATGCATGGACCAGTGATGAAAAGTTTAGTGTCTTATAGATAGAATGTATTTCTATTCAGTCTAATGTCTTACAACGAGGAAAATGGGGGACTTTATAGTTTCACATCATATAGAAAGGACGATGATGAACAAATGTGAATATATTTGTTTTTTTTGGGGGGGGGGTCACTGATCAGCATCGTATGAGATGGAGGTTAACCGATGTGAAGATATTGGTTTTCGGCTTGATCTTAAGGTGGTTTCCTATGTACCCAGCCTAAAGGGAAATGATCAAAGTCTGCATTGTTATATTGAGAATAAATTGGGGATTCAGTTGTACATGAGGACAACCCCGAAGATGGTATTGGGACTTACAAGTGGTTAGTGGCCTAGAGAGGGTGTTATGGTTGAAGCTTACTCTAAGATCATGTGATTCATGCTCGGTGTGAGAATCAAGAGGAATCAAAAACCCTAACGATTCACAGTTTAATGTCATGTGGGAAAAAAGGGTCCTATAGTGTTTAGCGTCTTCTATCTAGGATGTAATGTAGTTTAACGTCTTGCAGGACATGTTCACAGTTTAACGTCATGTTGGATGATTTAGGGGCTCTGCAGTTTAATGTCCTATAGCAAGGAAAAAAGAGACCATGCTGGTTAATGTCTTGTAGTAAGGACTAGAGGGACCATGCAGTTTAAAGTCTTACAGTAAGGACTAAAGGGACCATTTGGTTTAAATTCTTTCAGTAAGGACTAATGGGACTATGCAGTTTAAAGTATTGCAGTAAGGACTAAAGGGTGTATTTGTGTTACACAAAATACTTCTTTAAGAATCTTGTATTGGTTGGAGTTGTAATGAGTTATCCATCCACTGAGATTAAAGAATAAGTTCCATTGGGGTAGATCTTATGTATTGAATAAGTGGTCTTCCTTCAACAGTTGGCATTTCTAATGGTGGACTTAAAAGATATCACTTGAGAATATCGAATGGTTCTTGACATTATTCATTCCACTGGTAGGTGACTCCCTTCTTCTGTAATTTGGTGAAGGGTAAACACAGGCATGAAAAATTGGAAATTAAACGCCGAATATTGGCCACGTTTCCATGAATTCCTCCTAATTCATTCAAATTTTGAGGAGGTGACGTATCATGGATTGATTTTGTCTTCTCAGGATCTACATCGATACCAAGATGGCATACAACAAAGCCGTGAAATTTTCCTGAGGTTACCCCAAAAGCACATTTCAAGGGGTTCATCTTCAAATTGTGTTGTCAAAGTTTGTTGTAGATAATTTCCAGATCCACCAAGTGATCATCACATTGTCTGGATGTAACCACCAAATCATCCAGATAACATTCAATAAAATTCCCAAAATGGGGTTTAAAGATCTGGTTCATAGCATGTTGATATGTTTCACCATCATTTTTCAGGCCAATTGGAATTACCCAAGAGCAAAACACACCTTGAGGAGCTTTGAAAGCTGTAGACTCTTCATCCAATGGGTCCATTCATATTTGATTGTACCCAAAATAAACATACATAAAGGAATGTTCTTCGTAGATATCTATTACATCAATTCAGAGTTATATGATATGAACTGGAAATTCATCATTAGGACAATGCCGATTAAGATATTTGAATTCAATGATAACTCTAATTTGTCAATTCTTCTTTTTCACAGGGAAAATATTATCTATATATTTGGGATACTAAACTTCTCTGATGAAGTTATCAAAGATAATATTATCAACTTAAGCTTCAATTTTTTAGGCATAATATGGGTGTGGTATTCTTGCGGCTTTCTTGAATCCTCGATGTTCTTCTAGAAAACCCAAATGATGAGTGGTGACATTGGGATCAAGACCTTAAATTTATGTATAATTTCAAGAAATTACATCTCATTTTTTCCTTAAAAATGAAGTATACATTTCTTTCTCTTCAAGTTTAATGGACACACTAATTAAAGTGGGGCGTGGAACATTTTTTGTACCCAGATTTATTTCTCTATGTTCATCCAAAGTGGTGGAGATACCCTCTTCAAATACTAGAGAAGCATCCTGGAGATCCTCCTATTCTTCATAAATATGTGTTACTTCATCTGATTATACTTGAATAGTATATGACGAGGCATAATTTCCATGATCAGGTGGGAAGTTAAAATTTAAACATTTTGATGAAGAGGATTCCATTTCTGACCCAATTGATGATGAAGGGTCTTCCTAGGTTTTTAGAAAGGAGATTATGGATTGAGAATCGACATTATTATTTTCCTCTGGTATTTGTATAACTTCTTCTGGCCTAGTTGATGAAGTATATAATTGTTATTTTTTAGTGGATGAAATGTAGACATCTCCATTTAAGCATTCATCATTGCTTGGACAATCAACAATTTCTCCCATGCTATCTGGCTCAATTGACTTAATTCAAATTATGGAAGTTTCCAGACGAGTGTTTAGATTTGGGTCTATCCCATCAATTTGACTGATAAGAAACGCATTATATCAACTGACATGTATGAATGGGTTTACTGGAATCTTTTCCAAACCATATGAAGCATTAATTTTGGTGACTTTCTACGCTTTGGATTTTCCCTGTCCTTCCATGTGAAAAAAATCTACCTCAATGTATTGAAAATCACATGTTTTGAATGGGGTTTTGTCACCAGAAAATGACCCAATTTGACCATTGAAGAAATATTTGAGACATTGATGGTATGATGATGGTACGACCGGATGTTTATATAACCAAGGTATTCCATGAAAAATGTTGAAAGCAATGTCCTGATGAACCACCATGAAATCTGAATTATAAACTAGGTTTCCAAAGTGAATTCTAAGTGAAATTTCACCCAGAGGATCTTGTTCATTCTTATCATATCCTTGCAACATCAAAGTAGAAGGAGATAAATCATATTCGGTGAGGCCCAATCAATGGAGTGTACAAATAGGAATGAGATTGACTCTGGATCCAATATCATTGAATTCTCATCAGATGTCTATATAATTTACTTTGACTGATAGATATAATGGTATGATATGTCCATTTACAACATCATCTTCTTCTTCATCTTCATCTGTAAAAGATATCACTACATGGAATTTTGCAGGATCAATCGGCACACCTCCTTCATTTGTTACTATGTTCACAACCTCTTGAACATGAACTTCTTCATCCGATCCCTCTAAATGAGCATCATGTTCTATGTGATTAGTGACAAAAAAAATGATGACATTTATCGATGCATAACGCATTGCAACCCTTCTGTCAGCACTTCTACGATAATGTCTTCCTCCATTTCCATTACGAGACATTTTGTTTTGTTCGGTTGATCCCTCAGTACCCTCTTGATAAACCATAATTTGGAGGGAATTTCATGATAAATCGACTTTGCATTCCTCTTGTGGCTTTATCCCTAATCGAGAGAAGACTGACATTCACTGAGGAAGAGATTGAGAATTTGAAAAGGTCTCAAGTCCGGTGGACTGGGGCTGATCATATTTTTTCTACTCAACTCCTCAAATCACGACTGTTGATCCCAATGGTTGAGTTAAAAGAGTCCCCAATTTGGTAAGATGAGGTGGTTCTTGAGTAGTTATATCTAAAACTTTCATAAAAGCCCTCCTGATTTTTAGATTTTAGTCCGGAAATTGGTCAGATGCATCAACCTACATCCACTTAAATCACCTGGCTCAGATGAATGCTGGATTTTTTATGACACTTCTGTCACTTGATGATGTGCCTTCTCTAAACGAGATTCATGTTCGATATTCTCATTTTCATGGTGCAAGTGTAATTTGAAAACTTCTTCATTATATACCTGACTTTTGGAAGAACTAGTTGAGGCCTATTTTTGGTCTATCCCTTGATTACACAGAAAACCAGTTCGATGTGGCCATACATGGGCAATAACATTGCATGAAACTACATTTGGCCAGCTTTTTTGACTGGAGAACACAGTGAAATGCAATTCCCCATTAACACCCCATCCCATGATATTTATACCATATGGGGAATTGGTAATTAACTATCACATCCTTTTCAACGCTCCAAGGGATGAATGTTGATGGGATCTCTACTTCTTTCCATCCTTTGTATGTCGGGAAACTGAGAGAGATTCCAAGCCAATTTGGCATTTCAACCCTTCTATTATGTTGACATGATTTTGACATTCATCATAAGATAATATTTTCGCTTTTATGTGACAAAGTGTTTTCCCTATATTGAGATGAATATCGTGAATACAATCTTCTGCCAACATTTCTAGAATATCATACTGAGTGTCAGCCAAAGGCCAAAACATGACTGGTATTTCACATTTCACCCATTGTTTCCCCCCATTCATCAATTCCTCTTTGTCATTCGCTGATGATATTTCTACCTGATTGGACCAAAGTTGGATCTTATTTGTTGCTTTATCCGATTCAACATGATTGGTAGAGAATTCATTTGTCAAATTTGAAGATGAATGACCTATGGGTGGTTTTTAGATGACCTACACTGCAGGATATCTTCTGATTGAAAAATTATTTCAATTGATACTGGTAAGGTATCATACATTACTAGATTTTCATTTTCATGTGCCTCAAGTTAAGCGTGATTTCCCATTACTGCTTGGTGGGTTACAAAAGAAGATGAAACCTCTTGCCCCTTGGTCTTATGGCCACACAGAGAGTTATTGTGGCTCTAATCTGAAGATGATACTTCGAGATTGACAGAATTTTCATGAAGCAATCCTTCATGGGGATGTTTCTGATGAAGACATTCAGAGTTATTGTTGTTATTTCTGGAATATGGAAGTGAGAGAGTATAATCTTCAGTTGCAACAGACAATTGTCTGAGGGCTTCAAGAACTCCAGCATTGAGCAAGGCGTTATTATAGATTTGATCTAGATTTTTCAACTGTGCTGGATGGGTAATTTTCTTGGATGCCTTATTACTCACTTTGGAAACCACTTGTTGATGAAATTTGTTATAATGGGAAGGTGTATGTGCCTGCTCAGTAGAAATGGTCAGGTTTGGCTGATTATCTCCATTTAAATCCAGTGTATCTACCCAACTTAATTGTTCATATAACATGGGGGACTATGCCCCACGACCCTCCTGGACTGGAACAGAGGTGTGTGTCTACTCCAGAGTGACTTATTGACGAGTCACTCTACTGATAGGGATATATTTTTGTTTTTTTCCATGTGATGTCGCTAACATTGTTATAATATTCTAACAGGTATCCAAAGTATGTGCAGGGATTTTCTTTTACTCATTCCCCATTGTTAGAATGTGCATGGTGACAACATCTGCCGAAACGGGAATATATGTCCATTCTGTGTCTGGAGTAGGTGTATGTGCATGTTCTTATCCTCCTTTTACTGTCAACGGATATTGACAGTACTTATGCATAGGGGTAGAGAGTTGAGTCTGCACCAGATTTGTCGTCAGAGCTTTCCGACTGACTTCTCCGGATGCTAATAAACAAGACTGCTGGTAGGATTGATGAACATTGGAATTTTTATGTCCCTGCTGTGTATTTTTTGTCATGCATGGTTGTCAGGTTTCCGTAAATACTGAAAGATGAGACCACTGACAGAATTGGTGATTTTAAATAGGTGTGTGTTACTTCTTACTAGTTTCCACTATATTAGATTGGCGAGTTTTTGGATTTAGTCAGACGAGCCTACTGACCGGCTGGTTAATTATAAACAGGAGTATGTGGCTGCCTATAGTACTCTGCTGGAATTTCCTGGCGGGATTTGTGTGTTACTTCAAGACGAGTCTGCTGAGCAGTGAAATCATGACAGACGTGTGTATATGCATGCTCGTTGTTTTCAATCAATTTCGATTGATGGACTTCTCCGGAGGGGGTAGAGGAAAGAACCTGATCCCTGTTGACTGAATTTATCCTTGGAATTTTTTCTTGTATGCTTCGGTCTGAGGGACCTGATCTGAACCCCTTGAAGTGATACCCTCATCGTGATGATAGTGCACTACTGTACGAGTCTTGCGACGATTTTCGGTGGGAGTCCTCAGGAAGGACTTCTTCTTTCTTAAACTGAGGCCTTGAGTGACCTATTCATTCACCTCCCAATAATATGGGTGGGACTGGTTGCTGCGTTCTAGGGATAATGCCTCAAATTAGTTGAAAACGGTGGTTGGCACCACCTGCTTCTTAACCACTGGTCGTCGCTGTCTGGACAATCAGGGTGAGTTGTTAACTTAGATGGCTTGTCGAGCGGCCTCCAGAGTCGGGATTGTAGATACCCAAATATTGACGTACCTGGACATTACATTACTTTTTCGGAATACTTTATACATAACAAACATAGAAACACAAGGACTGTAATAGTTTAGTGTCTTTGGAAACTAGAAATTTAATTATCTAATCGTGGTGATTGATCATCAACATCTCCCATAATGATTTTCCCCTTTTGTTTTCTTACCTAAAACCATTTTTATATCCTATGGAAAATAAAACATAAAAAGGGTAAGCACAAATGCTCAGTAAGGTTAAGCATAGAGAGCATAAAACAATCCATAAATATTTGAATTTAAAATCTTGAACATAAAATCTAAACATCAAAATAATGCTCAAGGACATAAATCTTGGCAGTACGTAAAGGAATATATCATAAAGGAACACAATTATTGATAAAATAGCATGGGAATAAATCAGGTAATTTTGGAAACCATTCAGCACTTGTTATGATTTCCATAGTAGCCAAGGTATTGCTTCCAAGACCATCTTAGTGGACAAAGTCCCTTTCTGAATCGAGTTCACTCTTCATTCCAGTCCTGTATCACTGAACTAGATTAACATACTATTCTATCCATGTCTATCTCATAAGATATAAATCATTACCCAATGCATTGAGGGATATATAGGTCTCACCCATCTCATAATGAAATCATTTTTACTTGTGCCACAAAATAATCTTAAAACATTCATCATAACCCAAAGAATAAAATGGGTTTCATAAACATCATCCCATAATCTCATAATCCATATAAACTAAATGGACATTTCATCATAAGAAAAGTGAAACCATATAAATCATAGAGATATTAAACTTGAAACAGAAACATATGAAATAATTTCTTCTTATATGGAAAATGGTTTTGATAAATCGTTTGAAATGAATTCTTGAGGAAAATATCCTTTCTTCTTCAAAATCATTTTATTTTCACAAAATGCCCTATACTTTTAAAATAAAATTATTTTGTTGAAAATATTCATAAAATCATGTTGAGTAAGCTTCATGAAAATTAGGCGTTATAAAACTGTAAAAATCCATTCATGCCGTATAAGTTAAAAATAACATTTTCTCATACTTTTGTCGGAAAAGTCAAAAAGTACCGTGTATGGTAAAAAAATTATTCCTTACATACCATGTAGTGAATGTAAAAAATGGTTAAAAAGGACATTAAACATACATGAAACCATTTTTAGGAAACATGGACATGGATGATAACATTAACCCTAGTAAATACTTACGAATAAACAATCTCATATAAGAACGAGATTCGAATAGTTATCCCTTACCATAGGTCTGATATGTGTCGTACATATCCGAACCTCCTGTATAATAATTTAAATAATGTCAATGACTTATTAAAGAATCATATTCATTGTTATTATGTCATATATTGTTCACTTATGACTTTATATTACCCGTTCTTTTGTAAATTCCATGTTAAAGCAGCGTTTTGGGTAAAATCATTTTATTTATCGTACGTGTTTGGATTTGTTGTTCTTGTTATCATTATTACTTATATCTTTATTTACTTAAATAAAGAATGTAAATCATGATTTATAAGTAAAATATATATTCATTACATATATATATAATATATAGATAAATTAAATGAAATACACCGTTCATGGAGACTGTAGGCCGTACGTACGGATGAACGCTGTTTTTTTTTGGTTTCCTTATTTAATTAAGTAGATGACATAAATATATATATACATAAGTCCAGTAGCATTATTATGACATATATTTCATGATTACTTATTATATATACATTATAATCATTCTTGAATTGTTAACAAGGAAAATGAATATCATCGCGTCGTGGAGACGGTAATCCATACGTACGCACGAGCGATGATATCATTCCCATATTTATTTAATTGAATTATAGGTGATGATATAATATATTATAATCAGTATGATGTCATAATAATAATATATAGTTATTCTTTACACCATTATACCCATCCATGTAAGGTGGTGGTGGAAAAAAAAATATACCACGGTGTTGAGACGGTATTCCGTATGTACGCATGCGCGGTGATTTCATTTTCCGTAGGATGGATAGAAGGTGAAATAGGGTTGTTTCATACATATAATAACATATAAGTATATTAGAGATAGTTATTTTATTACTTTATAATGAAACAAACAAATAAGAAGAAGTTGAAGAAGAAATAAACTTGAAAGAATCATTAGAAGAGATTACCTCTTCTTCGACACACCTCTTTTTGCTTCCTCTTAAGGAAGTAGAGTTGGTCTTTTGAGAAGACAAAAACCTCCAGAAATTTTCTAGGGAAGTGGGGAAGAGAAATGGGAAGGGTTTTGCCAAGCTTCAAGGCTCAAAATGGTGTCAAGGGAAGAGGGAAGGGGTGCCTTTTTTATAAGGGAGGAGAGGGGCACCTTTGGAAAAACATAAAATATTATTTTATAATAAAGTCATATTCAGTTTTTAATAGCTCCAAATTGATTTATTTCGAATCAAAGGTGGGTATGGGTCGAAATCCTCTCAACTAATAGATTTTAGTCAGGTTTGGGTAATTATATTAACCTTATCCTTTAGTTTTAACTCTTAGTTAATTAGATTGACATTTACCATGTCACTTTGGATTTTTATATTATATAGTTAATAAACATTCCATGTACGTCCAAGAGACCCCCAAGTGGTCCATTAATTATAAAACTATCATTATATAAGTATCTTGGACGATCCTTATATTTTTAGGAATATAATAACAATTAATAATAAAATATTTGTTTTAAAAACTAGTTTTTGTCGATTTAGACACTATTTAGTAATCGATTTTTGTGAAACTCATAACAGCATGTCTAGTTTGAAAAAAGTTAATTAAATAAATAATAACATTTCTTATTAACAAATAAAATTAATGGAATTCATAAAAAGTCTAAAATTACATTTATTGGGTATTTATAACATCACTTTTGTTAATATTTAATTAATAAGATAATTACTGCATCATCATTATGTCATAAATAGATTATAAATAAAATACCATTATTCAGGAAATAATTTTATCTTTCTAATGAATATTTATAGTCTAATTTATCTTATGTTTAACCCTATATTAAAAATGATTTAATTATTAAACTTTGACTTTATCTTTTTTAACCCTTCTTTAAATAAATTAATAATAAATGTCCCAATCTAATCCAAGTGGACCTAAATGGTCATATATTATTCCTAAGGATGTTTTTGGTCGAATTACACTTATCCAATAGAATTAGGACATGTGTTAGGGTAATAATAATATCATTTTTACCCTTAATTACCATATTTACTTTTAACCGTGGTAAAAAAAGTAAAAAGTTACTATTCACCAAAAAATAATTTTCATCTCATTGAACCACATTTTAGTCCTTGATATTAACTGTGTCTCTCGGATTTTCGAAATTCCACTCACATAAGTGGTAAAATAATGTTCTATGTCAATTTTCAAATTCTCCTAGGAGGTGGGTAAAAGACGGTGAAAAGTTCAATATAAATTTTATATATCTAAAATTATTATAAAATGACTCCAATGAATTACAGTGAACTTATATAGGTAATATTTATCAATTTTGACCTAAAATACATTTAAATAAAATAGATAATTATTTAAATAAAAAGTCGGTTTTGAATAATATCCCACTGTTTTCACTTTTCACCAAAAACTGAATGTTTTCAGAAAAATACCAAAAATTCACCCTAGGCTAATTTCGATATTCTGAATCCAAAAATTAAGTCCATTTCGAATGATAAAAATTAAAAAATTTCAAAAAGTCAGTTTTACTATTCATAATGGCTAATTTATATAACATATCGTTGTTTAGCGAAACTCGGTATTGCATACAACACACGCTATCGTGGAAGGTCGTGGTTGCGTGTAATGCAAGCCAAGTCAGGGATACATGTCGTGCAAGCTCCTTTTGGTGTACCTTAAAACACAATACATTAATGAAATTCAAAAAATGTTTTTCATAAAATCTCATGGTGTTACATTCTACCCCCCTAAAAATGAATTTTTCCCTCAAAATTCGTCGGGGATATAAATGGTTTACTACTAAAAAGTTTGTTTAATAGAAACCCACATCATAAAAAAGAATTCCAAAACATGACTTTAAATACTAAAGTATGAAATGTAATGGTTACCCAAATTAACTTATCACTGGGTTTCCACATAGGAGAACATAGGTGAAAATATGGATATGGAAGGGAAATCTAACTTTCATGTTCTGATGGAGAGTGGTAGAGAACATGGCTATGAAAAAGCCAACAATCACAAAGCCATAAATTTGTGATGATCTAGGGTACCATCTGATTCATCATATATAAGGGCACTAGGACAACATTTATGGATTTCATGATCATTTCCCTAAAGTTGAAGAATTTGAATTAAAAGAAATAATTTATTTTGGTATAATCTCACCATTTTTGTGTCTTGAACAATTTCCACTTCACCTCTTTAAGAAATGAAGTTGATTTTGTCTTTCGTGAAGTTTTAGCAGATCATGCGATAGAATGATAAGTCATTTCATATGTCTCAAACATAAGTTAGTAAAAGTTATATACATAATTCCATCTATGGTGAGATTAATCATATATGGTTCCATAATGGACTTATACTTCATCTATCATCATACATAATAAAATAAAACTAGTTTCTACTAACCAGGGAAATCCTCTAGGCCAATGGTAGGAAATAAAAGGCTTGTCGCACTTCGGTTCTGGGTTCAATTCCGACAGCCTTGTCTGACCTGACGGGTTGTCGCCCGTTCTGCAGGTTGTCCTTTTTTTCTAAAAATACAACATTATAACATCCCATCAATAATATTGAATAAGTTCTATCCATAAACAATACTAAGTTATTTCCAACATAATCCATTCCAATCATTAGGATTATCCACAATACTGTTGTCCTTTCTCATATTATAGTGAGAACGATTACCAGAGAGTTCATATAGTAAGCGGGTTAGTACCATCGTTGATCCACATATATCATAAGATACGTCTTGTTGCTCACATTCCAAACATTCGAAGGCCTTAATCATGTATTCTCTTGAAAAATGAATACCCATTGAACCTTATGGAAAACATGAGTGTTGTCAAAAGATAACTCTTTCCACATACCAAAACCCCAAAATTCTATATACTCAAACCAGAATAAAACTATTTCCTTATATCAGTCATGAGCTCATGAATACTGTCAAACATTTCATTTTCTCATTATCCCCTCATTATGCGCATATCATCTTCTTTCCAAAAATATCTCAATCACTTTCTATGGTTACCGGTACCATAAAATTATTGAAAACCACAATAGACCAATACATAAATATTCCAATATTCCACGATACTATATACAACATTATTTTGGAATCCCATTAAATAAACACTTAATCATTCCACCACATCGTTTTCATATTCAACATCTCCAATAGTGATCACATTTGACTTCCCTTTGTCCTATACCTTAAGTGGTTGCTCATGTCGATCATCATTAACCCTTGTATTAGGGCATTTATTATCATAATGCACCCTTTCATTGCACATGAAGAATTGAAGTGTTGGTGGTGCGTTCACTATAGTCTTTTCTTTATCCACATCATCAGTAACCCTTTTTCCATTGCTTTGACACTCAACTTCTAGATAAACGTTTTTTCAACACTTAAAAACATTTTCTAGTCCCTTTAAGAAAATCTCCATCATGCTTCATTCCACACTTTGATCATAAGGAATCATTCATCTTCTTTTCCCCATTATTCTGAGATTTCTCCTTGAACTCCATCTTTCATTTCTTATCAATACCATGATATGAAAATGTAACACCAACTTCCATTTCTACCTTGATAACACAACACAAAATTTCTTCATAGCTACTGAAGTCACATATACCTAATGACTTTTAAAGACTTGGTTTTAAGGCACTTAAGAATCGACCATCTTTACATTCAGGTTGGATGATAAAGCCAGATGCATACCGTGCAAGCCTTGAATAATTAAATTCGTATATACCAACAGATTTATCAACCTTTTTTTTAGTTCAAGAAACTCATTCTCCATATTTGTTCAATGAATACGAGGGAACTATTAATTGAACAATAAATTCTTGAAATCATCCCATTCCATGGACTCAATTTCATCTCTTGGCCTCATATTCTTGATAATATTCCACCATTGATCAGCTTCACCATCAAAACAATATACTGCTAAGATGACTTTATCATTTTCAGAACATTGATGAACTGAAAATATTTTTTCAGTGGTACCGACCCATTGTTCAGTAACAAGTGGATCAGAAGACCCACTGAATGATGGTGGAGGTTGCCTCATGAAGGACTCAATAGAATATTGTTCCATTCTCTGCTCATTTTGAAGTCCAGAATGATTCATAGCTTGTGTAAGTATAGCAATGAGATTTTTCACTCCAACTATCATAACATTGGCATGTTTAGGAGGAAAATCATTGCATTGTCCATTACATTGATCAACATAGTTCCTTTGGGTTCCAGCCATCGTCTAAACCCAAAAAGAATAGTGTGAGAGGCAAAAATCATGCTAGGGAAAAGAAAATAATAAAGGGGGAGTACCTTCAATATCTAACATATTAGGTTTAATTCTAATATCGTTACCATAATTCTAGGACTATAACATAAACTTACACTTAACATTAGGGATATCCCTAGACATACCTTAGAAATATCTCTAGGGATCTCACTAAAGTTTTCGCATCGTAGTTTCTAAAGGTTAACCAAACCTATCCTTTGATACCAACTGTAGAGACCCAAATCTTGACATACATGGAAATTACATTACTTTTACGGAATAATATAAACATAACAAACATAGACAGACATGGACCATAATAGTTTAGTGTCTATGGAAACTCGGAATTCAATCATCTAATCGTGGTGAAAGATCTTAAACATCTCCCATAATGATCTTCCCCATTTGTTTTCATACCTAAAACCTTTCGTTATATCCAGGGGATAAGAAAACATAAAAAGTGTGAGCATAAATGATCAGTAAGGGTAATAATAGAGAACATAAAACAATCCATAAAAATTTGAATGCAAAATCGTGAACATAAAATCTAAACATCATAATCTTGAGCATGGACATAAATCATGGAAGTACATAAGGAATATATCAAAAAGAAACATAAATCTTGATAAAATATCATGGGAATAAATCAAGTAATTGTGGAAACCATTCGACATTTGTTATGAATTACATAGTAGCCAATGCATTGCTGCCAAGACCATCATAGTGGAAAAAGTCCATTTCTAAATCGAGTTCACTCCTCGTTCCAGTCCTGTATCACTGAACCAGATTAACTTACCATTCCAGCCATGTCTATCTCATGAGATATTAATATTTACCCAATGAATTGGAAGGAAATATAGGTCCCACCTATCTCATAATGAAATCATTCTTACTTGTGCCAAAAAATAAACATAAAACATTCATTATAACCCAAAGAATAAAATGGGTTTCAAAAACATCATCCCATCATCTCATAATCCATATAAAACAACTGGACATTTCATCATAAGAAAAGTGAAAGCATGTAAATCATAGAGACATTAAACTTGAAACATACACATATGAAATAATGTCATCATATATGGAAAATGGTTTTGATAAATCATTTGAAAAGAATTCTTGAGTAAAATAACCGTTCATCTTCAAAATCATTTTATTTTAACAAAATGCAATGAACTATTAAAATAAAAGTATTTTTTTGAAAATAGTCATAAAATCTTGTAGAGTATGCTTCATGAAAATGAGCCCTTATGATACTTTAAAAATCTGTTCAGTCCGTAAAAGTTAAAAATAACATTCTTCTCGTACTTTTGTCGGAAAAGTCAAAAAGTACTTCGTATGGTAAAAAAACGATTCCTTACATACCATGTTGTAAACGTCAAAAATGGTTAAAAAGTACTCTAAACATACATGAAGCCATTTTTAGGAAACATGGAAATTGATGATAACATTAACCTCAGTAAATACTTATGAATAAACAATCTCAGATAAGAACGAGATTGGAATATTTATCCCTTACCTTAGGTCTGATATGATTCGTATGTATCCGAACCTCCTGTATAATAATTTAAATAATTTCATTGACTTGTTAAAGAATCATATTAATTTTTATGATATCAAATATGGTTTACATATGACTTTATATTCCCTGTTCTTTTGTAAATTCTATGTTAAAGCATTATTTTGGGTAAAATCGTTTAATTTATCGTACGTGTTTGGATTTGTTGTTCTTGATATTATTATTACTTATATTTTGATTTACTTACTTCCAGAATTTAAATCATGATTTATATATAATTTATATATTCAGTATATATATATATATATATATATATAGTACATAGATAAATGAAATGATATACACCGTTCATAGAGACGGTAGGTCGTACGTACGCATGAACGTTGTTTTATTTGTTTCCTTATTGAATTAAGTAGATGACATAAATATATATATACATAAATCCAGTAGAAATATTATGTCATATATTTCATGATTACTTATTATTTATACTTTATAACCATTCCTGAATTGTTAACATGGAAAATGAATCTCAACGCGTCGTGGAGACAGTAATCCGTACGTACGCACGAGCGATGATATCATTCCCATATTTATTGAAGGGAATTACAGGGGATGATATAATATCTTAGAATAATTATGATGTTATAATAATCATATGTAGTTATTATTTATACCATTATACCCATCCATGTAAGGTGGTGGTGGAAAAACATATTACAGCACGACATGGAGACAGTATTTCGTACGTACGCACGCACAGTGATTTCATTTTCCGTAGGATGGATAGAAGTTGAAATAGGGTTTTTTGAAATTTATAATAACATATCAGTATATTATAGATACTGATATTATTACTTTATAATGAAACAACTAAATAAGAATAAGTTGAAGAAGAAAGAAACTTGAAAGAATCGTTATAATAGATTACATTTTCTTCGACGTACCGCCATTAAGCATCCTCTTAAGGAAGTACAGTTGGTCTTTTGAGAAGACCAGAACATCCAGAATGATTCTATGGAAGTGGATAAGAGAAATGGGAAGGGTTTGGCCGAGCATCAAGGCTAACAAAGGTGTGAAGAGAAGAGGGAAGGGGTGCCCTTTTTATAAGGGATGAGAGGGGCACCTTTGAAAAAACATAAAATATTATTTTATAATAAAGTCATATTTAGTTTTTAATAGATCCAAATTGATTTATTTCAAAGATAAGCTGGGGATGGGTCTCAATCATCTCAACCAATATATTTTAGACAGATTTGGTTCATTATATTAACCTTGTCTTTTATTTTTTAACTCTTAGTTAATTAGATTGACATTTACCATGTCACTCTGTATTTTTATATTATATAGTTAATAAACGTACCATATACATCCAGAAGACCCCCATGTGGTCTATTAATTATACACCTATCATGATATAAGTATCCTGTCCGAAACATATTTTTAGGTATATAATAACATTTATTAATATAATATGTGTTTTAAAAACTATTTTATGTCAATTTAGACACTATTTGGTAATTGATTTCTGTGAAATCATAACAGCATGATTAGTTGGAAAAAAGTTTATTAAATCAATACTAACATGTCATAATAATCTATAATATTATTAGAATTCATAAAAAGACTCAAATTACATTTATTTGGGTATTTATAACATCACTTATGTTAATATTTCATTAATAAGACAATTACTGTATCATCATTGTGTCATAAATAAATTATATTATATAATGTCTAAAAATTATAAATAAAATACTATTATGTAGGAAATATTTTTTTCTTTCTATTGAATGTTTATAGTCTAATTTATCTTATGTATTACCATATATTAAAAATGATTTAGTAATTACACAATGATTTTAACTATTTTAAACCTTCTTTAAATAAATTAATAATAAATGTCCTAATCTAATACAAGTGGACCTAAATGGTAATATTTTATTACTTAGGTTTTTTGGTTCGAATTACACTTATCCAATAGAATTAGGACACGTTTTAGGGTAATAATAATATCATTTTTACCCTTAATTACCCTATTTAATTTTAATCATGGTAAAAAAAGTAAACAGTTACTATTCACTAAAAATTATTTTCATCTCATTGAACTACATTTTAGTCATTTATATTAACCGTGTCTCTTGGATTTTCAAAATTCCACTCACAGAAGCGGTAAATTTGTGTTTTATGTGAATTTGAAAATTCTCCTAGGTGGTGGGTAAAAGACGGTGAAATGTTCAATAAAATTGTTATATATCTAAAATTATTATAAAATGACTCCAATGAATTATATTGAACTTATATAGGTATTATTTATCAATTTTGACCTAAAATAAATTTCAATAAAATAAATATTTATTTAAATAAATTGTCGGTTAATGAATTTTAACCTAGGGTTTTCACTATTAATCAAAAATTGAAAGTTTTCAGAAAAATACAAAAAATTCACCCAAGGCTAATTTCGATATTATGAATCCAAAAGTGAACTCCATTAAAAAAGATAAAATTTAATAAATTTCAAAAAGTGGGTATTACTATTCATAACGGCTAGTTTATATAACATACAGTTGTTTAACGAAACTCGGTATTGCGTACAACACACGCTATCGTGGAAGGTCGCGATTGGGTGTAATACAAGCCAAGTCTGGGATGCGCGTCTTGGAAGCTCCTTTTGATGTAGCGTACAATAAAAGACATTAATGAAACTAAAAAAAATAAAAAATTCATAAAATAACGGGGTGTTACAGGGATGGTACCGTGTTGACGATATTCCCTCACCAATGCATTCAAGACCCTGTGTTGAAGACGCTGAGTAAGTGATATTGTCCTTAGAGAGGACAAGGATCTAGCAAGAGTATCTACCAAGGCATTCACAGGTTTGAACATTAAAAAGCCACTTTTTTATTGTAGATAAATATTGGATAAGAGTGTATGTTTGATATAACATACATAATCAAGATAATCTTGGCTAGACTACATCTTTTGGATGAACACATATGTGTTTTATTACATTGTTGGCCCTCATATTGAATTTAATATGGTCTTAAAAAATAAGTAAAACATTATATTAACTTGGTAAAGGATTCAAGTTGGGTTCCCCATTTTTTGTTTTTTCTGGAAATGGGGATGACCTTGTTTAGTTAATGTTCAAACTTTCCAATTGGTTTCTAATGGGTTTAATAATAGAACTGGAAAAATCAAATGATTCTATATCCATTTGGACCTACTTTTCAAAGGTATGTGCTCATTAGTTAAGGACCGATGAGGCATAATAATTTACATTGGTTGAGAGGATGAGAGATCAGGCTCATCACACCATTTTAAGGGGAACTATTAACTACTCCGGGACACTCTTATAAATTTTCGTTATCTTCACGAATCCTTATTAATTCACCAAGTATAAATATGAGTTTTCCATTATATTTGGCAATCAATGATTAATATGTATGGGATTTAGAGAATCTTTTATATGTATTTGAGGTTCTTCATCGATAGATAATCATCTGAATGTATAGGAGATTCTTAGTAAATGGTATCCTTAAATACATTATATAGAAATCTCTTGGCCATTTTGATGACCATACTTATTTTAAAGCCACTCAGTAGTGCACTTGAAGTTTATTGTCATTCAGAAATACATGGATTATTTCAAATATGGGATCGTACACACAAATGGGCTACCTACGTATCCTTGTTAAGGAATAAGAACCCACATAGTTCGATAAGAAGGATATATTTTAATGTCATATGGGATAGAAATTAATTAATGAATGATAGGATGGAACCATATAAAGGCTTCTTACGTACACTACTTTTAAGGTAGATATCAAATCCCACGTAGTTCGGGTAATGAAAAATGGGGGTTTTGCATGGTTAATGGTTCAAAAAGAGATTTCATTATTAATTTTACACTCTATGGTTAATGGCCAACATGATTCATGCTCGGTGTGAGAAATTAGAGGTATCATTAAATTTGAAAAAGGTCCCATGAAACATGCAGTCATGAGAAATGATGTTGGGATTACGTAATTATGACGTCCCAAGTAAATGAAGATCAGGACTTAGTTCAAGAAAGAAGCTTTGGAGAAGGGTCCATAAATGTGTTTGTAGTTTATAGAGATTTGGAATTTTGACTTGGGACTTACTCTTGAAAAGGCATCCCAGATTAAGAGGGACTTATGATGGGGGTTTATTCCTAATAACGAAGCCCAAATCAAAAGAAAATAATGATGGGGCTTAATCCTGAGGAGGAGGCCCAATGTTAAGGGAACATGGGGTTTTATCTTGAGAAGGAGACCCAATGTTAAAGTAAATTATGATTGGGACTTACTCCTGAGAAGGAGTCACAATGTTAAGGTAAGTTGGGGCATACTCCTGAAAAGGAGCCACAACGTTAAAGGGAATTATGATTTGGGACTTACTCTTGAGAAGGAGGCCCAAATGAATTTATCTTGGATAAGGAACCCAAAAAAGGAACCATGCCATTAATGGATTTGAAAAAGGTTTTGAAGGCCATGTCTTGAAGAGGAGAGGTGGATTTGAGGAAAGAAGGTTACTACAAAGGAGTCACACAAGTATGGTTCTGGCACACAAGTCCTAGTCACACAAGTAGACTTGTGCGACATGAGTCACATTGGGCGACGAAGGTATTCATAGGGAAATACTTGGGAGACATTGAACTCAAGACCTTAATATTATCTCTAGAGGCTTCCAAAAGGTTAACGCACAAGTTCCCTTGAGAGGGAAAGACGGTGCACAATTGTTTCCTTTTCACTTAAGGGCTGGACACATAGGCGTGCAAGTATTGATGACTTCTAACACTTAGAACTTATTTTTCCTCTTTAGAGCTTCCATTCTAGGTAATGAATTACCTTATAATTACAGAAGACATCATACAAAGAATTGGGTGACCATAGCTTGAATATGAGTTTTTTAAAATTTGTCCTCGAAATGGGGGGCCCACAGGGGAAATTTATAGGCCACTAGGAACCTAGGGAGAAAAAAGGAATAGGGAGCACAAGTGACTTGCGCGACCCATATGGGGTGCGCAAGTGACTTGCGTGGTGCACAGGATACTTGCGCGATGCCCTCCAATAGAGTTCTTGGGTCATCCCTTTGTCAATTTTTGATGTTCTTCAAAGCGTGACCCTCACTGGGCTTAATGTATTCCCCTATCCCATTCATTGGACTCTGTGATGGAAAGGAGCGTCAACAATCATAAACATAACATCAAAGCATCATCCCAAACAACATATATAATGGGTAAAAAAACATTCTAGATTGTCTCATTATATCCACTTATACATAAAGTGGAATATTGGTCCCAAAAAAATTACATACTAATTACCATGAATTACTCAAATATCTTATACTAACATATATTTTAAAAAATAATCCATTAAAACATTAAAATATTTAGATAGTAATCATTGTTTAATATAATTTAATAAAATCATTGATAAACTCTTGAGATAAATATCCCTTTACATTGAAAGAAAGAGTTCTTTTGGAAAATAATTTTTATTTCTCATAAAATTAGGCTGTAAAGATGAATATCAAGAAAAGAAAATTTGAAGGAAAAAAAAATTATATTTGAGGAACAAATATTTTCAAAATGATGTGAAAATATATAATAAGTGTGTTTTAGAAAATTTACGGATGAAACATTTTAGTACAGTTTGAGAAAAATTATTAATGTTCTTATAAATAAAAAATAAAAAAATATTTTATATAATATAATAAATAATATTTCACAAATTTTCTTGATAAAACTTTTAATACTATAAATATAAATTCAGCTTAAAACAGATTATATTGATCACTTGAATGAGGGTATGAAATCAGAAGTTCTCTTTAATTGGGATTGTTTAACTGGGAGAATTGATAATGGAAACCTCAATAAACATGTATTTCCCCATCAATGAATGTTTAAATTAATAGGATAAATCCATTTGTAATACAAAAAAAATAATTTATTATTATTATATTAAAATAAATAATAATTACGTTGGGGTAATGAGATAGACTGTGTAACCTGAATGAAAATGGAGGTTTGGGATAAACCCTTATCAAATTGAAAGAAGTCGAACAATACGCCCAAAAAAATAACAATAATAAAATATAACATCTAATAAAATTATGAACAACTGTTTATTGATTTTATAAATCCATGAAAGTATACATATGCAATAGATAATACATATTAGTGATTAATCCATATCTCACAAAAATAAATTACAGATGAGAAAACCTCAACCAAATGTTTGATTGTTTTCATCAATTTTTCTTATTGTTCTTGTTAATGAATTTATATTAATTAATAATAAAATTCACTACCTATAAAAGATTATTATTATTTTGTATAACATTATTATGTTATGTTATCAAATTTTTTTGAGTTGTAGTATAAAATTTTATCTCTTTGGATCATTTGTTTCCTTGGATTTCATGGTTGGTCTAAATTTATATGACTAAGGAAGTTTAAGTAAAATATGAATATATATACAGAATTGAATATGAATCATATTAATGAAAATAGATAATATTAATTGGTTATACACTTAATCTGGATTTTTTTGGGAGGATGTTTAACATCCTAGGTAGATAAAGAATAATACATGTTAATATTTATTATTATTTGTGAAATAAATATTAATTAATTTTAATTTAATGGTGTTGCTATGTTCGATACCGTACCTGATACGCAACAATGGGTTTTTTCGAAATGTTGCGCTGTACACTAATAATATAATAATATTATTTAAAATGGTAGTTAACTCATAGACGTTGTATTGGCGGGAATGAAAAAAACTTACTACAATATTATTATAAATATTTGTTAAATTTATATACATTTATCAAATAAATGATAGAGGCTTAAAATGTGAATGAATCTGATTTTAAGCATAATTTACATTGAAAGGCTGATTTATCACCATATAATGGTGAACCATCATTAAATCTATTTATGATAACTTTTAAATGTTCTATTTTACCAAATAAAATTAGTCTTTTTAACCGGGACACCAAAATTTACTTTGGGTAATTTTTTTGGTATTTTTCAGATAACATTCAATTTTTAATTAATAGTTAAAAAATTGTATTTTAATTCAAAACTGTGTTTCAATCTAATTTATTTATATGGTTATATAATCTTTTTAATTGGTTTTATAGTGTAATTAAAATATATTTTTACCATTTTATATAAGGTTTCTCATTGAAATTAATTGCACTTTGAAATTGAAAATAAACAACTGTCAATCTTGTGATAGTTATTGTTACATAAAAACATGATATTTGTATTAACAATGGAAATTAATTTTAAATTATGTAATTACAACATCTTGGTTTAGAATTTTTTAAAATGGACATCATTTTTTAATTCGGAATATCATATATATCATAGGCTGAATTGTTGGTATTTTTCTTAAAAAACGTCAATTTTTGATGAATTCTAAAACCCCTTAGTAGTAGTATAAAAACTACCTTTTTCAGTTAAATGACATTTTAACACTTCTATGAATTAAATTTCCAACATCTATTAGTACATAAAATTTGGCTCAATAAGATGAAAATAATTGGTGGTGAATAGTATCTTTTGACTTTTATTTACCACGGTTAGAGGTAAATAGGTTCATTCAAGGTAAAAAGAATATATTATAATAATTAAAAATTATCATAACACTTGTCCAAACCATATTGGATGAGTAGTGGCTGACAATAGGAATCTTTGGATCGATTTTGGTACCCCATGGAGTGACTTATGAATGGTAATGACACTTTAGATTAATTAACTTAATGTAAAGGCAAAAAGGACATAAACAAATATCTCTTTGTAACATAATTTTTTCATGGTCTTATATAAGATATATTTTCAACTATAAATATTCATCGGAAAGATAAAAATATTTCCTACATCATGACATCTTTTTTTTATTAATTTTAGACATCTAATAAATTAAATAAATTATGACACATTAATGATGCATTGTTTACCTCATTACTAAATGATTTAAATAATTAAGATTATAAATAATAAAATAATTTTCAAAACCTGTCCAATTCTAATTGGATGAATTTATTTCGACATTTAGTAATCTTATATTCTACCTTAATGTGTTTTGGACCTTTAGAAACTGAATATCATTATATAATAAAATAAGATTATAACACTTTCTTAAAGAGAATCTATTCCCCTTATAAAAAGCCCTCACTTATAACCAATTCCTCACACATTTTATGCATTTTGGATCCACCAAAATCTGGCCAAATAATCTCCCTACATCATTTTCCTCCACCAAATATCATTACCGTAGGTAAAAGGCACTTCAAGAATCCCTTTTGGTTCATACCAAAAGGATTTACCCAAATTAATTGTAACAGTTTATCATAACCTTTTTTTGATTTATTTTACTTCTCCAACACCTAATATATTTTTATTTCTCTATTATATTACTAAAAAATTATCTTAAATAAAATAGCATGTTGTTATGAAATGTATTCGAACTAAACTTACACACACCTCCATCTAATGGGTGAAGAACATGCCGGAAATGTCTTTTGATTTCTGGTAAGTGTTATCGATGTGGTCAAATGGTACATAAGGATAATAATTACACTGAAAATGATCAAGGTAATGGAAAGACAAAATATGATTTACATTCAGTAAACTGTTTTAGGTGAAATTAAATGGGACATTATTAAAATGTGTGTCCAAAAATGAACTCAACTAAGGGATAGAAGGTAGAATACATGCCAAAAGTGGTGGTGAAATCCTTCGCAACTACTTCAGCAGATGTTGGGAAATCAAATGATGTAGTATCAGGTACACTGTTTGTTTTTTCAGATTATGCCAATGTGTTGTTTGATTCAGGGTCTATAGACTCTTTAATTTCATAGAATATTTCTAGTAAATTGGGAAATATATTTCATGATATGATTTCAGAACTTATGGTAAGAAAACTTGGGGGAAATGTTAAGACAAAAAGAAAACATCAGAACCTTCTTGTCCTTGTGTGCTTAAGGAATTATGTTCAAAAATTATTTTTTGCCTCTAGTTGAGTTTTTTGTTATTTTGGGTATTGATTGGAATTCTCTTAATCATGCTAAGATTGACTACAGAGCTAATGATGTTTATTTTCAGAATTATTCTCATTTTGTGTACAATAATGAAGCCTTACTTTTGATAACATATCAGGAAGCTGAGAAGCTAGTAAAATATGGAAATTAATGTTACCTAGCACATATTGTTGAAAGAAAATAAATTGTTCATATTAATGATGTGCCAGAGCTAAATGTGTACCTTGATGTTTTTTCTAATGATTTTCCTAGTAATATACCTGATTGGGATGTTTTATTTACAATTGACTTAGTTCTTGATGCTAAGCCAATTTCAAAACCACCTTATCAAATGTCTCAAATTGAATTTTTAGAGTTTACGAAACAAATGAAATAGTCAATATATAAAGGTTTCATTTGACCTAGCACATCACCATGAGGTTCTCTTGTCTTGTTTGTTAAAAAGAATGATGGTTCAATGAGACTTTTCATTGATTATAGAGAATTGAATAACGTCACTATTAAGAACAAGTATCCTTTGACTCATATTGATGATTTTTTGATCATCTATAGGGAGCTCAGTATTTTTCGAAGATTGACATGTGATCAGGGTACCATCAATTGATAGTGAAAGAATATGACATTCTGAATACCACATTTCGTACTAGATATGGCCAATATGAATTTTTTGTTATGCCTATTGGTTTAACTGATGAACCAACTGTATTCATGGATCTGATGAATAGAATTTTCCAGGAGTTCTTAGATAAGTATGGGTTTGTGTTCATTGCTGATATTTTCTTTAATCCAAAAGTAATAAGGAACATGATATTCATTTAAGGGTTTTCATGAAAACCACAAATGAAAAGAAACTATTTGGGAAATTCAGAAAAGGTGTGTTTTGGATGAAATAAATTTCATTCCTTGGTCACATTGTTTCAAAAAATGGAAAAACTATTGATCCTGCTAAAACAGAATTTGGTGAAGAATGGCCAAGACCAACAAATACAACCATGATCTGTAGTTTTCTTGGTTTGGGAGGTTATTAATGGAGGATTTTTGAACATTTTTCATGGTTATCTAGTCCAATGACTAAGTTAACATGAAAATTTGTTACGATCATCTTGACAATAGAATGTGATGATTGCTTTCAGGAATTGAAAAGAAGATTGGTGAATGCTCCAATTTTGGACCTGCCATTCTGAAATGATGATTTTGTTATATATAGTGATTCTTCATTGAAGGAACTTGGTTGCTTCCTAATGCATAATGATCAGGTAATTGCTTATGCTTCATGTCAGTTCAACCTAGAGGAGTTAAATTACACTACACGGGATTTGGAATTAGCTGCTATTGTTTTTGTTTAAAACATTTGGAGGCATAATTTGTATGGATTACAATGTGAAATATATACTGATCAAAAAATATTAAAGTATATATTCAATCTGATATAAATTAACATGAGATGGAGGAGATGGTTGAAATTAATTAAGGATTATGATTGCACTATCCATTACCATCTGAGAAAAGCAAATAATGTGGTTGATGCTTTGAGTCGAAAAGGTAATACTTCATTAACCATGATAACTTTTTACCAAGGACCTTTGGGTTTTGATTTGATAAACATTGGCATAGAATTTTTTGGTGCATGAAATTAGTCTATATTGTATCAGGTGTCAGTGATAAATCTTTATCAGATTCAATTAATCAAGCACATAAGGAAGAAAATGAGTTATAGAAAAAGGTATAGTTGGTGTATAAGGGTCAGTCTCCTGAATTTGACATTGATAATAACTGTGTTTTGAGGATTGGGAATAGATTATGTGTTCTTTTTGATTCACAGTTGTAGAATTTGCTGGTATGTGAAGCTAATAGTTCCCCATTTTCAGTTCATCTTGGCAGTACTATGATGTACATAGATCTTTGAGATTATTAATAGGGGGATGGAACCAAAAGAGATATTATTGAAATTAATATGATAAATTTGACTTGTCAATAGGCTAAAGTAGAGGAGCAGCTATCGAACAAGATGCTTCATCATTTTCTGGTGCCAGAGTGGAAATGGGAAAATATATCCATGGATTTTGTTGTGGGATTAACGAAGAAATTTCGAGGGAATAATGTAATTTGGGTTATTGTTGATCGATTGACTAAATATGCTCATTTCATTCCTATTCGAGCTTATTTTTCTCTAGATCAACGTTCATGATTGTTTATTAATGAGATAGTCAAGTTGCATTGATTTCCCCTCTCCATTGTATCTGATTGCGATCCCAGAATTACTTCTAACTTTTGAAAAGGACTTTATAATTCATTGGGTACTGAATTAAATTTTAGTACATCTTTTCACCCTCAAATATATGAGAAATCTGAATGAACAATTCACACCCTAGAGGATATGCTACGTTCTTGTACACTTGATTACCTTGGAAGTTGGGACCGACATATTTCATTGGATGAATTTTTATATAATAACAATTTTCATTCCAGTATATAGATGGATCCATTTGAGGAATTATATGTAAAGAACTATTGAACTCCATCTCTTTGGGATGAGGTAGGTGAATGAAGATTATGGGAATAGAATTAGTAGAAGAGATTGCAGAAAAAGTTCAGCTGATTCAGAAGAACAAGAAAACAGATCAGTGTCGATAGAAAAGTTATGCAGATGACTGATGGATGGATATCTGTTTTGAGGTAGGTGATCATGCCTTTCTCAAAATTTCTCTATGGAAAATTGTGATGCATTTTAGTAAGAAGGGAAACTTGAGTCTGATGTTCATTGGACCTTATGAAATCATGTAGAATGTTGGATCAGTTAGATATAGAGTGGCTGTACCTCCATTTTTATCCTCGGTACAACGTTTTTTTATGTTTCTATGTTGAGAATGTATATTCCATATCCATATCATGCTTTGTGCCTAGAGGTAGTTCATTTGGAATAGAATCTCTCTTATGAAGAACAACCTGTCTAGATTCCTAATCATAGAGAGAAAGTATTGTGTAAAAAGGTAATTCACCAGGTAAAGGATTTTTGGAAAAACCATATTTTTTAAGAGGCAACTTGGGTATATGAAAAATGCTATGAGGGATAAATACCCCTCATATTTGATAAGTGCATAAAAAATGTGAGGACGCAATTTCCAAAAGGGGGGAAGGATGTAATATCCTAGGTAAATAATGAATAAGACATTTTCATATTTATTAATATTTTTAAATTAAATATTATTATTTTATTTTAAAGGGGTTTCTTATGTTCGATATCATACCCGATACGCAACAATAGGTTACATTGAAATCTTACATTCCACAGTAATAATATAATAATATTATTTTAAATATTAGTTCACTCCATGTCTTTCTATTGGTGGGAATGAAAAAAACTAATTACAAAATGATTATATATATTTGTTAAATGTATTTACATTTATCCTATTAAAGTTAGATGCCTAAAATGTGAATGAATATAATTTTATGCCTAATTTATATTAAAAGATCGATTTACATCATTTTAATATTCAAACCTCATTAAATATATTTTTTTCACTTTTAAATGTTCTATTTGAGAAAATAAAATTCATCTTTAGAATCTGGAAAACCAAATTTACCTTGGGTAATTTTTTGGTATTTTTCTGATAAAATACAATTTTTAATGATTAGTGAAAATACTGTATTTTAATTCAAAACTGTGTTTTAATCAAATTTATTTATATTTTTTGATTATCATTTTAATTTTTTTAATGTGTAATTAGAATATAATTTCACCATTTATTCAAATTTTGTTCATTGGAAGTAATTTGACTTTAAAATTGGAAATAAACAAGTGTCGATCTGTTGATAGTTATTGTTTCTCAAAAAACGCGCTATTTTGTTTAACAACTGGAAATAATTTTAAATTGATTAATTGAAATTTTTATGTTTTTAAACTGGTAAAATATACATCATTTTTTAATTCAGATTAACAAATATAGCTTAGGCTGAATTTTTGCGTGTTTTTCAGAAAAATGTAAATTTTTGAGGAATAATGAAACCCCTTAATAGTAGTTAAACAACCGACTTTTACTTTAAACGAAATTTTAGCACTTTTTTGAATTGAATTATGAAAATATGATATAAATTGTTGTTATTATTAAGTAAAATTTTGTTAAATAAGAAGAAAATATTTTTTGGTGAATAGTAACTTTTAATTTTTATTTACCACGGTTAAAGGTAAATAAGGTAGTTCTTGGTAAAAATAATTATATTATAATTCAAAATTACATTAACACTTGTACTTACATTATTATATGAGTAACGGCCAACCATGGGAATCCTTGGGTAGAGTTTGGCACCCCATAGAGCCACTTATGAATGATAATGACACATTTGGCCAGAATCCATTGTTTTTGTATTTTTAGAATAGCCACTTTTAGGAAAAGTGAAATCCATACAAACATGTTCCCACATACCCCGCATCCACATAATCCACAAATGACACATTCACATTTCAAAACATCCAACAATAAAATTTCAATAAAGAGATTCAGAAAAACTGCCATTATCCACCTCGAGCCACGAGCATACCCACCCCAATCTCATCCATGAGGAGGGGCCTCGAACCAAGGGCTGGTCAGGTCACTGACATTCTTCATTTTCAAAGCCATCATTGTCGCCATCTTTACTATCGGAGGAGATTACCAGAAACCCTCAACGACAACCACTTCATCGAGATCCATCAGCACAATATCTACATCATCGACGTCGCTGGAAATTGACGTGAAGAACATGATCCATGTCATGGATGAAACTTATAGACAAACCGAGCAGGCCAAAACAACCACCAAAACAAGATTAAAGAACCTCAAACAATCATTCCTAAAACATAAAGGAAAACATGAGAGATCGTCCTGCCTCCACCGGAGCATCAAAGCCGGTTCAAAACCGCCAGATCCCACCACAAAACGCACCACAAAGTCACCAAAGTAGAAAAATCATCCTGAACTCACGCCACCAGATTCACCACAACACAGAAGAAGAAAAATAGCCCCAAAGAACTGGTGATCCCGTCGCCACCAGATAAATCAACCGTATCAAGCACAAAAAAACACCAACGAACTCACCTGAGAGGAGGTAGAACCCTAAAACTGCTGACACATGAGCGCGACACTCAAACATGACGAAAATCACCACAAGACAACAATGAGCTACAGAGATCTAATCCAAGAGCACTATGAAACGTATGTCGTCAACAAGAACTACTATTACACCCGCGGAACTGGACAAGCAACCATAGAAGCCCGTAGGGTATCTCTACAGCCTAAGAGAAGACCACGAAGCCGCATTGCAGTGGAGATCCACCACCAACCCACTGAGCACGAGAAGGAATCATCGCGCCATCTGCAATGAAGGAGATGGTGGCGGCAAGAGGAAACCCTAGGTCAAGAGCCCTTTATGGGTGCATTCTCGTCCTCCTCCCTGATAATCATGACACATTTGATTAATTAACATAATGTAAATTCAAAAATAATATAAACAAATATCTCTATGTAAATTAATTTTTACATGGTGTTATATAAGTTATATTTTCGACTATAAGTATTCATTGGAAATACAAAAATCGTTCGAGCATCATGGTATTTTCTTCTAAATTTTAGACATTGAATCAATTAAATTATATAGGACACAATAATTATGTAGTGGTTTCCTCATTAATAAATCATTTAAATAAATAAAATTATAAATATTAAAATAACATCTAAAACCTTTCCAATTATTATTGGATGAATTTATTTCGACCATGAGTCATTTTATCTTCAACCTTAATGAGTTTTGGACCTTTAAAATCAAATATAATTATATAATAAAAGAATATTATCACTCGTTCCTAAAGAGCCCCTCCTCCCCAATATAAAAATCTGTCACCTATAAAAAATTCCTCACACCTCTCAAGCCTTTTGAAATGTCCAATATCTACCCAATTAAGCTCCCTAAATCCCTATCCTCCTCCTACAATTCCTACATTAGGCATAAGTCACTTTAGGAATCCCTTTTGGTTCATACCAAAGGGAGTTATCCAAATTAAAGGTAATAGTTTCTCTTAACTTATATTCTTTTATTTTACTTCTCCAAACCAAAAACTCTTTTTTTACCTTTATTTTATAAAATAACACTATCCACAATATACTAAGATGTTTTTATGAGAAACATTAAAACTACACATACACACACCTCCATCTAATGGGTGAAAACATACTATTTATGTGGCTGGAAAACTAACTTCTCACTAAATGATGACTGTTCAATTATCTCTTACTATCCATCATGGTGGCCATTAAGATGACAAAATATTTTTATATGATATATATTATGTATTTTTTTTCTTTATTATTCTATATTTTTCTTTTATAGAATACCATTATGGTTTCTATTATGTGTAAATTCTATAATTTTATTTGAGGAAGTGCAGACTACCGCCCCCTCAATATAATATGACTCGTTAATTCCATATGTGGTACATATAAGGGATGGATTTAGTGATATTATATATGATATTATACTGGAATTATAATATTCCTATGTATCATTATGTTTTAATTCCATTAAATTAAGAAATAGAAATGAAATTAGCGTTCAAGTGTACGTATGGCTTACCGTCTCCATGAACGGTGCATTTCATTTCATACCTCCAAATGATATGTAATGTTATAAATATATATATATATATATATATATAATGGATATATATGATATATATGAAATTTAGATAATGAATATCATTCTGGATATAATGGACAGCTGACCACATGGACAACTTGTACATATATGGTGTTCATTTTTGACTCAAGTACCAAATATTAACAAAACAAATGTTATTATCATAAATGATTTAATAATGTTTATATAATGGTAATAAGTGATATAAAAGGAATAATAAACATGTAGATGGTTATAATAAAATTATGTTTTAACTTTAATTTATTATTCAGGATATTACAGAACGATCGAGTCATGTCAGACACGAGGTAACGGACTTCGTCTCAATCTCCATTCATTAAGTCATATTTTGTTCTAATACACGATATTATTTTATACGCTGTATAAAAACCATTGAATTTTCCGTTCATTCAGAGGGAAACATTTTCTACGAATCATTTTACTAAATGATAAAAAATATTGATTCTTTTTATTGTAAGCGGCAGCGAAGACATTTCTGTCGTCGCAAGTATTAATTGATCTTTGGCTTCTTAACAAGACTTAATGGTTTTTAAAGTCAAAAAAAATACCATATACAATTTTTTGTATTTTTGTTATTGAAAATGGATTTTATAATGGTTTTGATACGTTAATATATAGAAATGTAATATTTTTATTACAGTGTGGAAATGTTATCTTTTCTTTATGATTATGTTATATGTTAAGATCATGTTATGGTTCATGGGAATTGTTTACGTATACGGGTGATTTTGTGATAATCCTAGGGAGGGAGAGCTTGAGATAACTCTCCAATGAATTGGGAAATGTGACAGAGGTAAACATGAATGTTTCTCCCATGACATTTAGGGAGTATACTTTGATTGGTATTCCAATGTAACTCCCTATGTAGCTGTGATAGCTACAATTTAAGTATGTTATGAATGCCACTAGTTACCTTTATGATTTTTGATTTCTATATGTTATTCTTAAATCTTATGGTTTCATGATGTAAGAAAAATATTTTATGTTTTGTATGTGTTTATGAACTAATGTTTTCTTTCTTTGTTTTATAACTCTTATTGAGCTTTTAATGATCATCCCATGTCAGGAAATGTTTTCACAGGAATAAAATATGAATAGTGACAAGGATGGGATCAAGGAAAATTCATGCTGTCTAAAACATGGTACAAGACATGAATCTTTTTTTCAAGAGTTTTTTATGAAAAAATGGAAACTGAGTAGAAGTGTCTACTTTGTAATCTTTTGAGATGTAATAGTTATGTCCTAATTCTCTAAAACTCTAAACCTGAAAAGATCCTCATTGTGAATAAATTCGTTTAATTCGATATTTTGTAATGTTTTATGGTCAGGTCCTTGTAGTTGGTATTAGAGGTCGGTTTAGATAACTTCAGGAGTTAGGGTATTGTTACATTAAAATCCATAAAGTAATTTATGATATTATTGATATCGTATAGTATTTAAAGATTACCATGTTACATCACCTAAGATATTTCTTTGTTCAAAATGGATTTCTGTAGAGGAAACATGACACCTATGATGGGACAACATTAGGAAGATGAAAACCTTCCAAATCAATGACCATAAATTGTTGGAATCGGAACGGAACAGTTTGTTACCGTGATGGAACAATTGAGTCATGCTATAAATGGTTATGCTATCAATGAATTAGATCATCCAGATCAACCACAGTGGAACATGTGAGTAGTAGAGATTTTCATGATACAACATCCCCCATCATTTAGAGGATCATCTGAACTTGTTCCATAAGAATTGTGGATTAATGTACTGGAGAAAATTTTTGATGTCATGGGGTGTTCATAACATCAAAAGGTCAGTCTTCCTATTTACTATCTTGAATGTGAAGCTGATTAGTGTTGGTCAATGGTGAAAAATATCAGGGACATTGAGGATATTTATGCTCTTCATTGGGATGAATTCAAAGGTATGTTTCTTTATAAATATTTTCCTATGGTGGTTCATCTTAGGATGGAAAATAAATCCCTGGAATTGAGGAAGGAGGATGACTCAGTGGTTTTTTATGAATAAATATTCACTCAACTGGAATAAAGACAAATAATCGAAGAGATTTAGCATATCTTGAGTTAAAAAGTTATGAAAAAATTGTTCGCTGTGCGGAGAGGGTGGAAATACAGTTTTATGATGACCAGGTGTTCGTTGACAAACAAGAGAAGAAGAGGTCGAGGTGGCAGAAAAAAGGGAATAACACTTCAAAAAAGACTGATGGTAAGAAACATCAGTTTACAGTTTGTGAAAATTATGGTAAAAAGTAGGATGCAGAATGTCTTTTGAATTCTGGTATGTTCTACCAATGTGAAAAAATGGGACATAAGCCATGTAATTTCAATGAAAAAGATCAAGGTAATTGTATGACAAAATATGATTTATTTCCAGTAGAATGTTTTCAGTGTAATGAAATGGGTCATTATGCAAATGAGTTTCTAACAATGAACTCAAATAAGGGAAAGAATCTAGACTACAAGAATAAAGGGGTGGTGAAATCCTTTATAACTACATCAAATGATGTTGGGAAATCAAATGAATAGTATCAGGTACACTATTTGTTTGTTCAGATTATTCCAGTATTTTGATTGATTCATGGCCTACACAAACATTCATTTCTGAGGTGTTTTCTATTAAATTGGGAATTACATATCATGATATTAATATGGTACTTATGGTAAAACTAACAGGATGAAATGTTGAGGCAAAAAAGAAAACATGTGAACCTTCTTGTCCATGTGTGCATAAAGAATCTTCCAACAAACCTTATTGTTTTGCCTCTAGTAGAGTTTGACGTTATTTAGGTTAGGGATTGGCTTTCTATTTATCATTATATGATTGACTGCAAAGATAAAGAGTTTTCTTTTCAAGATGATTTTTAGTTTGTGTACAAGAATGATCCCTAGAATTTGATAACATACTAGGAAGCTGAAAAAAAGTAAAATATCGAATTGAATGTTACCTTGCACATATTGTTGAAAACAAAGGAACTGTTCAGATTTATGATGTGCCAGTAGTAAATGAGTACCTATTTGTTTTTTCTAATTTTATTCCTGGTATTATACCTAATCGGGAAGTTGAATTCATTATTGACTTAGTCCTTGATGAAATGAAAATTTTCAAAACCACATATCGAATGGCTCAAATTGAACTTTTAGAGTTAAAGATGCAACTGCAGGAGTTATTAGATAAAGGTTTTATTAGACCTATCACATCACCGTGAGGTGCTCCTATTTTGTTTATTAAAAAGAAAGATGGTTCATTGAGACTTTGAATTGATTATAGATAATTGAATAACATCACTGAAATGAACTAGTATATGTTGTCTCATATCGATGATTTGATGGATCAACTCTAGGGAGGTCAATATTTTTCGAATATTGACTGGAGATCGAGGTCCCATCAGTTGAATGTGAAATATATAGAGATCCCAAAGACCGCATTTCATACTAGATATGGCCATTATGAATTTTTAGTTATTCCTTTTCGTTTAACCAATGCACCTATTGTATTCATGGATATTTTGAATTGAATTTTCCGTGAGTTCTTGGATAAGTTTGTGGTTGTGTTTATTGATGATAATTTGGTTTATTCCAAAAGTAAAGAGAAACATGAATGTCATTTAAGGGTTGTCCTTCAAACCTTAAAAGAAAATAATCTATTTGGAAAATTCATCAACTATGAGTTTTATTTGCATCAATTTTCATTCCTTGGTCACATTGTTTCAGAAAATGACATAACTGTTTATCCTGTTAAATTAAAAGTTGTTGCTGAATGTCCAAGACCGAAAAATATAACTATGATCTATAGTATTCTTGAATTGGAAGGTTATTACTAGAGGATTTTTGAATGATTTTCACCGTTATCTAGTCTGATGAATAAGTTAACATGAAAAGGTATTAATTTAATCTCGATAATATAATTTGATGATTGTTTTCATGAATTGAAAAGAAGATTGGTGATTGCTCTAGTTTTTACACTGCTATCTAGATATGGTGAGTTTATTATATATAGTGGTGATTTATTGAAGGGACCTGGTTCTGTCCTCATATAGAATGATCAGGTAATTGCTTATGCTTTATGTTAGTTGAAAGAACATGAGTTAAATTACCCAGAACATTATTTGGAATTAGCTACTCTTGTTTTTTTAATTAAAAATTTACACGCATAATTTGTATGGAATAAAATTTGAAATATATATTGATCACATAATTTTAAATTATGTATTCACTCATAAATAATTAAACATGAGACAGCGGCGATGGTTTAAATTAATCAGGTATTCTAATTGCACAATCCATTACCATACAGGAAAAGGAAATAAAGTGGCTGATTCTTTTAGTCGAAAAAGTAATGCTTCATTAACCATGTTACGTTTGGAACAAGATCCTTTGGTTTTTGATTTTATAATCTTTGGTATAGAAGTTGTTGGTGCAGGATGTTCATCTGTTTTATATCAGGTGTTAGTGAGATCATCTCTATCATATAAAATTATGCAAGCACAGAATAAAGACAAAGAGTTACAGAAAATGTTAGAGTTGGTTCAGAAGGTTATGTTTCAGGAATTTAACATTTATTATGATTGATTTTTGAGGTTTGGGAATAGATTTTTTGTTCCTTGCGATTCGTAGTTGAAGAATGAGTGGTTATGTGAAGCTCATAGTTCCCCGTTTTCAGTTAATCCTAGTCGTACTAATATTTACAGAGATCATTAGGAGTATAACATGTGGGATGGAATGAAAAAAGTTTATTGTTGACTTTACTGTGATTTGATTGACTTGTCACGATGTTATAGCAGAGCAACAGTTACAGAATGGAATGCTTCTGCCTTTACCGATGCTAGAGTGGAAATGAGAAAGTATATCCATGGACTTCATTGTGGGATTACCGAATACATTTCTAGGTAATAATGTAATCTGTGTAATTGTAATTTTATTGCCTAAATATTTTCATTTCCTTCCAATTCCAGATACATTGTCTCTAGATCAACATTATTAATTGTATGTTAAAGAGATATTCCGGTTTCTTGGAGTTCCCCTCCCCATTGTATCTGATTGTGATCCCAAATTTACTTCTAACTTTTGGAATGACCTTTAGATGTCGTTGGGTATTGAATTAAATATTATTAAAACATTTCATCGTTAATAAGATGGGAAATCAGAATGGAAAATTCAGTCACTGCATGATATGCTACGTGCTTTCTCACAAAATTACTAGGAATGTTTGGACCAACATCTTTCTTTGGATGAATTTTCATATAATAATAGTTTTGATTCCGGTATACAGATGGCTCCATTTGAGGCATTATATGGAAGGCGTTGTCGAACTATATCTTTCTGGGATGAAGTAGGTGAAAGGAAGATGATGGGACCAAAATTTGTAGAAGATATGGCAGAAAAGGTTCAGCTGATTCATAAGCACATGAAAACAGCTCAGAGTCGACAGAACAGTTATGCGAATAACTGGGGGAAGGGTCTCTCTTCGAAGATAGGTGATCATGTATTTATCAAATTTTCTCCATGGAAAAGTGTGATTCATTTTGGTTAGAAGTAAAAGTTGAGTCTGAGGTTCATTGGACCTTATGAAAACCTAGAGAAAGATAGATCAGTTGCATATATAGTTGCTTTACCTCCATGTTCATCTCAGGTACACAATGTTTTTCATGTTTCGATATTGAGAAAGTATATTCCAGATCCCTCTCATGTTTTGATCCCAGACGTAGTTTAGTTGGAAGAGAATACCTCATATGAAGAAAACGCAGTCCATATTCTTGACCATAGAGAGAAAGTGTTGTGAAATAAGGTAATTCACCAGGTAAAGGATCTGTGGAAAAACCATATGGATGAAGAGGCAACATGGAAATCTGAAAATGCAATGAGGGATAAATACCCCCACTTATTTGATAAGGGAATAAATTTTACGAGGATACAATTTCTAAAAGGGAGGAATGATAAAGCATCCTAAGTAAATAAAGAATAAGTCATTTTCATAATTATTAATATTTTTTAATTAAATTTTAATTAATATTATTTTAATGGGGTTTCTATGTTCGATATCGTACCCGATACACAACAACATGTTTTTTGGAAATCTTACATTGACTAATAATAATATAATTTTATTATTTTAAATAATAGTTAACTCCTAGCCATTGTATTGGCTGGAATTAAGAAAAAATAACACAATTTGATTATACTTGTTTTCTTAAAAGTATTTACATTATTCCAATAAATTTTAGAGTCTTAAAATGTGAATGAATCTAATTTTAATCATAATTTACATTAAATGGTTGATTTGCTGCCATTTAATGGTGAAAAATATTTAAATATAGTTTTTTTCACTTTTATATATTCTATTTGACCAAATAAAATTCATATTTAGAATCGAGACACCAAAATTTACTTTGGGTAATGTTTTCGTATTTTTCTGATAAATTTCATTTTTTTAATGAATAGTGAAAATACTGTATTTTAATTAAAAACTGCATTTTAATTTAATTTATTTATATGGTTTGATTATATTTTTAATTTTTTTTAATTTTAATTAGAATATATTTTTACCACCTAATCCAATTTTTTTCATTGTAATTAATATCACTTTGAAATTGGACAAAAATAAGTGTCAATCTTTTGATTGTTATTGTTTCTTAAAAACACGTTATTTGTTTTAACAATGGGAATTGATTTTAATCTAAATAATTGAAACTTCTCTATTTTTTTTTGTTAAAATTGAAATCATTTTTTAATTCCTAATATCAAATATATCTTAGGCTTAATTTTTGGTATTTTACTGAAAAACATCATTTTAATGAATATTGATACCACTTAGTAGTAGTTAAAAAACTAATTTTTTAATTTAAATGAAATTTTACCAATTCTAACAATTGAATTTGGGAAATCCAACATACATGGTTGTTATTAGTATGTAAAATTTGGTTCAATAAGATAAAAATATTTTTTTGGGGAATAGTAACTTCGGTTTTTTATTTATCGCGGTTAAAGGTAAATTGGGTAATTCGAGGTAAAAAGAATATTATAATAATTCAAAATTACCTTAACGCATGGACTATCCTTATTGGATTAGTAATGGCTGACCATGGGATTCCTTGGGTTGATTGGGTGACCCCTTGGAGACACTTATGAAGGATAATCACACTTTAGATTAATTATCTTAAAGTAAAGGAAAAATGACCTAAACCATTATCTCATTGTAAATTATTTTTTACATAGTGTTATAAAAGTTAAAATTTAAACTATAAATATTTATTTGATAGCAATAAGGATTTAAAATATCATGGTATTTTTTTTATAATTTTTGGACATTAAATAAATTAAATTATTTTTGACACAATAATGATGTAGTGTTTACAACATTAATAAATGATTTAAATAAATAAGATTATAAACATTAAAATAGCATCCAAAACCTATCCAATTCTAATTGGATGACTTTATTTCAACCATGTGTGTTCTTATGTTCAACCTTAATTATTTTTGGACCATTAAAAACCCAATATCTTTATGTAGAAAATTATAATATTATAACACTTTCCTAAAGAGCCACTCCGCCCCCTTATAAAAATCCCTTACTTATAACCAATTCCACACACCTCTCAAGCATTTTTACTCATCCATACTCTGCAAAATTAAGCTACCTACATCTCTATCCTCATCCTTGGAGCCTTACGATAGGCATAAGGCACTTCAAGAATCCCTTTTGGTTCATACCCAAGGGAGTTACCAAAATTAAAGGTAACATTTTATCTTAACTTTTATTTATTTATTTTACTTCTCCAACCCCTAAACTCTTTTTATTACTTTATTTTATTACTAAAACATTATCCTAAATATATAAGGATGTTTTTATTAGAAGTATTCGAACCACACTAACACACACCTCCATTAAATGGGTACAAAACATATTGTTTCTCTTGATGGAAAACTAAAGCCTCACAAAATGATGATTGTTTGATTATCTCTTACTGCCTATCATGGAGGCCATTAAGTGAAACAATATTTAACTATGATATATATTATGTCTATGGTTTCATTATGCTTCTATATTTTTCCTTTATAGCATACCTTTATGTTTTCCATTAGGAGTAAACCTGATAATTTCATTTCAGGAAGTACGGTCTATCGTCCTCTCAAAGTGATATGACTCTTTAATGCCAAATGTTGGATGTATATAGTATGGAGTTAATGATATTATATATGATATTATACTACAATTAAAATATACCATGTATCATTATGTTTTAATTCCAATAAAATAAGAAATAGTTATGAAAGTATCGTTCATGCGTACGTACGACTTACCGTCTTCATGAACGGTACATTTCATTTTTACCTCCAAATGATATTTACTGTTATATATATATATACTGGAAATATATGATATCTAAATAATTAATATCATTATGGATATAATCTACTATTGACCACATTGACAACTTGTAAATATACGTTGTTCATTTTTGACTCAAGTACCAAATATCGACAAAATGAAAGTTATTAACATAAATTATTACATAATGTTTATAAAATGGTAATAAGTGATATAAAATGAATAATAATCATTGAAATTGTTCTTAAGAAAGTAAAAGTTAACTTTTTTTTATTATTCAGGGTTTTAAATAATGGTCGAGTCATGTCAGACACGGGGTAAGGTACTTCATATCAATCTACTTTCATTGAGGCATATTTTGTTCTATTACACGACTTTCTTTTATAAGCTCTATAAACACCTATGAATTTTCATTTCATTCAACTGGAATATTTTTCTACGAATTGATTTACTAAATAAAAAAATAATAATGTTTCTGTTTAACGTAAGTGCTGACAACTAACATTCTGCCGTCATGATTATTATTTGATCTATGGATTCCTTAACAAGTCGTATTGTTTTTAAAAGGAAAATAATTACCATATACTATTTTCTGTATTTTTGGTATTAAAAATTTCTTTTATAAATGTTTTGATACATTAATATATTGAAATGATATATTTTTATTGCTATGTGGAAATGTTATCTTCCCTTTATTCTTATATTATCTGTTATGATCATGTTATGGTTCTTGAAAATTATTTACATATATGTGTGGTACCGTGATAAACCAAGGGCTCGTGAGCCCGAGATAGCTGTCAAAGGCATTGGGTAACGTGACGATGGTAAATGTGAATGTTTCTCCTAAGAGATTTAGGGAATATACTATTATGGGTAGTCCAAAGTAACTCCCTATGTTTTTGTGATAGCTAAAAAGTAAATATGTTATGGATTCCAGAAGTTATCTTTATGATTTATGATTTCTATGTGTTATTATAAAATATTATGATTTCATGAGTTATGTAAAAGATTTTTTCTTTTGTATGTATTTATGAAATAATGTTTTCTATCTTTGTTTTATAACCCTTACTGAGATTTTTATGCCCATCCCACATTTTGAAATTTTTTCATACCACATAAAGATTAATATTGTCAAGGATGGGATCATGGAAAAGTCTTGTCGTCTAAAACATTGAACTAGACACGACTCTTTTTTTAAAGAGTTTTTATTTTATGAATATAATGTAAACTGAGTAGAAGTGTTTACATTATAATCTTTTAAGATGTAAAATTTATGTACGAATTACCTAAAACTCTAAAACTGAAAAGAACCTCAATGTGATTTAATTTGTTTAATTCAATATTATGTATTGATTTACGGTCAGGTCCTTATAGTGGGTATTAAAGGTCAGTTTAGATAACTGTAAGAGTAAGGATATTGTTATATTAATATCCAAAATTTAATTTATGTTAATATTGAAATTATATAGTATTTAAAGATTACCATTTGTCTTCGTCAATTATATTTCTGTGTTCAAAATGGTTTTCCACAGAGAAAATAAGAAGCTATGTTGGGATGACATCAGGAAGAAGACGACCTTAAAAATCAGCAACCTGAGATGGTCAGAATCGGAACTGAACGGTTTTTTGTAGTGATGGAACAATTGACTCAGGCTTTAAATGGTGGTGGTATCCATGCATGAGATCAGATAGATCAACCACAAAAGAAAAATTTAGTAGTAGAAAATTTCATGAGTCAACATCCCCCATCATTCTAAGTATCATCTGACCTAGTGCTATCAGAAGGGTTGATTAAAGAAATTCAGAAACTTTTTTATTTCATTGTGTATTCAGAACACCAAATGATTAGTCTTCATGTTTACCATTCTGAAGGCGAAGCATATTAGTGGTGGTTGATGGTGAAAAATATCAGGGATAGTGAGGAGATTTATGCTCTTGATTGGGATAAATTCAAAGGTATTATTCCTGAGAAATATTTTCCTATGGTGGTTCATCTTAGGATGGATAAAAAATTCCTGGAATTGAGGCAGGATGATGAATCAGTGGATTCTTATGAATAAAAATTCACTCGACTGGCAAGTTATGCCCCAAATTTCATACGAGATCTTTATAGTAAAATAAATCTTTCTTACTCATGATTAAAGCCAATGTATCGAAAGGAATTAGCTTCTTATGTTATAAAAAGTTATTAAAAACTTGTTTATTTTGTGGAGAAGGTGGAAATGGAGTTTTCTAATGATCATATGTTCTTTTAAAAACTATAGAATAAGAGTTTGAGGTGGAAAAAAGGGAAGAACTCTTCAAAAAATTCTCATGGTAAAAAAAAATAAGTTTACAGTTTTTGAAAATTGTGGTAAAAATCATGTTGGGGAATTTCTTTTGAATTCTAGTAAGTGCTACCGATATGGTAAAATGGGTCATAAGGCTCATAATTGTACTGAAAAAGATCAAGGTAATTGTACAAGAAAAAAATATTTATAGATAGTAAAATGTTTCAAGTGCAATGAAATGAGTCATTATGAAAATGAGTGTCCAAAAAAACTAAAATGACGGAATTCATCGAGAATACAAGTAGAAATGGCTGGTGACATCCCTCGCAACTAGTTCAGTAGTTGTTGGGGCATCAAATGCAGTAGTATCAGGTACACTGTTTATTTTTTCATATTATGCCAATGTGTGTCTGGTTCAGGGTCTACACAGACATTCATTTCTGAGAATTTTTCTAGTAAATTAAGAATTCCTTCTCAAGATATAAATACAGAACATATGGTAAAAAAACCAGGAAGAACTATTCAGACAAAAATAAAACCCAGGAACCATCCTGTACTTATGTGTGGAAAGAATCTACCTGAAAACCTGACTGTTTTGCCTCTTGTTGAGTTAGATATTATTTTGGGTATGGTTTGGATTTCTATTTATCATTCTAAGTTTAAATACATAGCTAAATAGGTTTCCTTTCAGAAATATATTTAGTTTCTGTACAAGAATGAACCCTTGATGTTGATAACAAATCGGAAAACTGAGAAACTAGTAAAAGATGGAAAGGAATGTTACCTTGAACATATTGTTGAAAGCATAGGAACTGCTCAGATTAATGGTGTTCTAGTGCTAAATGAGTACCTTCATATTTTTCCTAACGAGGTGCCTAGAAATGTACCTGATCGGCATGTTGACATTACTATTGACTTAGTTCCTCATGCTAAGACAATTTCAAAACCCCCTTATTGAATAGCTGAAATATAACTTTTAGAGTTAAAGAAGCAATTGAAGGAGTTATTAGATAATGGTTTCATTCAACCTTGCACATCACCATGGGGTGATCTTGTCTTGTTTGTTAAAAAGAAAGATTGTTCAATGGGACTTTTCATTGATTATAGATAATTTAATAACATCAATGTTAGGAACATGTATCTTTTGTCTCATATTGATGATTTGTTTGATCAGCTCTAGGGAGCACAATATTTTTCAATGATTGACGTGAGATCGGGGTACCATCAGTTGAAAGTGAATGAAGCAGACATTCCGAAGAACGCATTTCGTACTAGATATTGCCATTAAGAATTTTTAGTTATTCTTTATGGTTTAACAAATTATCCCAATGTATTCATGGATCTTATAAATAGAATTTCCCATGATTTCTCAGATATGTGGTTGTGTTCATTGATTATATTTTTGTTTATTTCAAACGTAAAGGGGAACATGAAAGTCATTTAAGGGTTTTCTAGAAAACCCTAAAAGAAAAGAAACTATTTGGGAAATTCAGAATGTGTGAGTTTTGGGTGAAACAAGTTTCTTTCCTTGGTCACATTATTTTAAAAAATGGAAAAACTGTTCATCCTGCTAAAACAAAAGTTGTTGAAGACTGGACAAGACCCACTAAAATAACCTAGATCCATAGTTTTTTTGTTTGGCTGGATATCAGTAGAGGTTTGTTGAAAATTTTTCAATGTTATCTTGTCCAGTTCCTATGATAACACGAAAATTTTTTATGTTCACCCAGACAAAAGATCGTGATGATTGTTTTCATGAATTTAAATGATGATTGGTGAATTATCTAGTTTTGGAACTGCCATCTAGAAATGGTGAGTTTGTTATCTATAGTGATTCTTTGTTGAAGGGACATGGTTGTGTCCTAATAAAGAATGATCAGGTAGTTGATTATGCTTCACACAAGTTCAACCCTCATGAGTTAAATTACCCTATAAATGATTTGGAATTAGCTATTTTTTTCTTTAAAAATTTTGAGGCGTCATTGTTTTGAGTAAAATGTGTTATATATACTTATCACAAAACATTAGAGTATTTATTCACTAAGAAATAATTAAGTACGAGATAGAAGAGATGGTTTGAATTAATCATGGATTATGATTGCACAATCCATTACCAGCCGGGAAAAGAAAATAATGTGGCTGATGCTTTGAGTAGAAAAAGTAATGCTTTAGTAATCATGTTACGTTTGGATCATGATCCGTTGATTTTTATTTGATAAACATTGGCATAGAAGTTGTTGGTGTGGGAAATTATTCTGTTTTGTATTAGGTGTCAGTGATATCAACTCTATTAAATTGATATATGAAAGCCCAGAAAGAAAATAGTGAGTTATAGAAAAAGCTAGAGTTCGTTCATAAGGTTATGTTGCCTAAATTTAACATTGATAATGATTGTGTTTTGAGCTGTAGGAAGACATTACGTGTTCCTTCTGATTCAAAGTTGATGAATGAGTTGCTACGTGAAGATCATAGTTCCCAGTTTTCAGTTCTTCCTGGAAGTACTAAGATGTACAAATATCTTCGATAGTATTACTGGTTGGACAGAATAAAAAGAGATATAGTTTACTTTACTATGAAGTGTTTGACTTGTCAATAGGTTAAAGAAGAGTGACAATTTTTGAAAGGGCTGATTCAGCCATTAATGGTGCCAGAGTGGGAAATGGAAAATATATCCATGGAATTCATTGTGGGATTACTGAAGTCATCTCGAGGAAATAATGAAATTTGGGTTATTGTTGATCGATTGGCTAAATTTTCTCATTTCTATCCTTTTCGATATACTTTGCATCTAGATCAACATTATCGATTGTATGTTAAAGAGATAGTCAGGTTGCATGGAGTTCCCCTCTCCATTATATCTGATCGTGACTTGAGGTTTACATCTATCTTTTGGAATGTCCTTGAAAAGACGTTGGGTACTGAATTAAATTTTAGTACGACATATCATCCTTAATTAGATGGGAAATCAGAATGTACAATTCAGACCCTGGAAGATATGCTACGTGCCTATTCTCTAGATTAGCAGGGAAGTTGAGACCAACATCTTTCTTTGATTGAATTTTCATATAATATCGATTTTTATTCTAGTAAACAGATGTCTCCATTTGAGGCATTATTTATAAATTGTTGTCAAACTGCATATTTTGGGATGATTTAGGTGAATGGAAGTTGATGGGACTAGAATTGGAAGAAGAGATGGCAGAAAATTTTCAGTTGAATCAAAATAACTTGAAAAGAACTCAGAGTTGATAGAAACATTATGCTGAAAACCGAAGGATGGATCTCTATTTTGAGGAATGTGATCATGTATTTATAAATGATTCTCTATGAAAAAATGTGATTCATTTTGTTAAGAATGGAATTTTGAGTCTGAGGTTCAACGGACCTTATGAAATCTTAGAGAAAGTTGGATCATATGCATACATAGTGGAATTACCTCCATGTTTATCCCCGGTACACAATAATTTTCATTATTCGATGTTGAGAATGTATATGCCAGATCCATGTCATGTTTTGAGCCCAGAGGTAGTTTAGTTGGAAGAGAATCTCCCTTATGAAAAACAACATGTCCAGATTTATGACCGTAGAGTGCAAGTGTTGTGGAATAAGGTAATTCACCAGGTAAATGTTTTGTTGAAAACCCATATGTTTGAAGAGGCAATGTGGGAATCTGAAAATTCTATGAGGGACAAATACCCCCACTTATTCGATACGTGAATAAAAATTGTGATGACGCAATTTCCAAAAGTGGGGAGGGATGTAACATCCAAGGTAAATAAAGAATAAGACATTTTAATATTAATTAATATTTATGAATTAAATATAAATTAATTTTACTTTAAAGGTGTTTCTATGTTCGATATCATACATGATACGAAACAACTGGTTTCTTTGAAATCTTACTTTTCACACTAATAATATAATATTTTTTTAAATGGAAGTTAACTCCTAGCCATTGTATTCTCGGGAATGAAAAAAAACTAACTATAATATTATTATACTTGTTTGTTAAATGTATTTACATTTATCTAATAAAATTTAGAGGATAAAAAAGTGAATGAATCTAATTTTAAATATAATTTACATTAAAAGATCGATGTACCTCCGTTTTATGGTGAATCCTCTTTAAATATAGTTTTGGTCACTTTTATATGTTATATTTGACCAAATAAAATTCTTTTTTAGAATCAAGACACCAAAATTTACTTTGAGTAATTTGTTTCGTATTTTTCTGATAAAATTCAATTTTTAATGAATAGTGAAAATACTGTATTTTAATTTTACTTTGAAATTTGACATAAACAAGTGCCAATCTTTTGATTTTTATTGTTTCTTAATTACACGCTATTAGTTTTAACACTAGGAATGAGTTTTAAATTTTTTAATTTCAAATTATATGTTTTGAATTTGATAAAATAGGCATCATTTTTGAATTTGGAATTTCAAATATAGATTAGGATGAATTTTTTGTATTTTTCTGAAAAAACATCAATTTTTTATGAATAGTGAAACCACTTAGTAGTAGTTAAAAAACTGGCTTTTTCATTTAAATGAAATTTTACCACTTCTGTGAATTGAATTTTAAAAATCTGACATATAATGCTGTTATTAGTATGTAAAATGGGATTCAATAAGATGAAAATAATTTTTGGTGAATATGAACTTTTGACTTTTATTTATTAGGGTTGAAGTAAATAGGGTAATTTAACTTAAAAAGAATATTATAATAATCAAATTTTATAAACATTTTTTCTATCCTTATTTGATGAGTAATGTCTGACCATAGGAATCCTTGGGTCGATTTTGGGTCCCCATGGAGAAACTTACAAATGATAATGACACTTTAGATTAATTATCTTAAAGTAATGGTGATAATGACAAAAAAATATATCTCATTGTAAATTGCATTTTACATGGTGTTATATAAGCTATCCTTTCGACTATTAATATTCATTAGAATGATAAAACAATTTCCTACATCATGGTATTTTTTTTAATTTTTAGATATAGAATTAATTAAATTATTTATGACACAATAATGATGCATTGTTTAACTCATTAATAAATTATTTAAATAAATAAGATTATAAAAATTAAAATAACATCCAAAACCTATCCAATTTTTATTGGATGAATTTATTTCGACCATGAGTCATAGTATCTTCTACCTTAATGAGTTTTGGACCTATAGAAACAGAATGTCAAAATATATTAAAATAATATTATAACACTTTCTTAAAGATCCCCTCACCCCCTTATAAAAATCGCACTCTTCTAACCAATTACTTACACCTCTAAAGACCTTTGTCTCTTCCAAACTCTTCCCAATTAAGCTCCATACATACCTATTCTCCTTTTATAAGTCTTATATTAGGCATAAGGATCTTCAAGAAGCCATTTTGTTCATACCAAAAGGAGTTACCCAAATTAAAGGTAATTTATTCTCTTAACTTTTTTTCATTTATTTTACTTATCCAACCCCTAAACTCATTTTATTACATTATTTTATAACATCACCAGTATCCTAAAAATTCTAGGATGTTGTTATTTGAAGGATTCTAACTACACTTACACACACGTCCATCTAATGGGAAGAGAACATACTGTTTTTGTGGATGGAAAACTAACGCCTCATGAAACGATGAATGATTGATTATATCATACCACCTATCATGGTGTCCATTAAGATGACACTATATTTTTATATTATATATATTATTTTTATATTTTATTTATTATTCTATATTTTTATTTTATGGCATACCTTTATGGTTTCCATTATAGGTAAACATGATAATTTCATTTAAGGAAGTGCAAACTACCGTCCCCTCAAAGTGATATGACTCGTAAATGCCATTTGTGGCACAGATAAAGGATGGATTTAATGATATTATATATTATATTATAATGGAATTATAATATTACTATGTATCATTATGTTTTAATTCCATTAAAAATGAAATAGAAGTTAAAGTAAAGTTCATGCGTTCGAACGACTTACCGTCTCCATGAGCAGAGCATTTCATTTCTTACCTCCAAATGATATGTACTATTATAAATATATATATATATACAGGTTTTATAAGAAATATATGATATCTAATTAATTAATATCATTCTAGATATAATGGAATATTGACCACATGGACAATTTGTAAATATAAGGTGTTCATTTTTGACTCTAGTACCAAATATTGACCAAACGAATGTTGTTAACATAAATGATTAGATAATGTTTATAACATGGTAATAAGTAAAATAAAAGGAATAATAAACATTAAAAAGGCACTTGTTAAAGTAGAAATTAACATTAGGTTATTATTCAAGTGATTAAAGAACGATCAAGTCAAGTCGGACACGAGGTAAGGGACTTCATCTCAATCTCCTTTCATTGAGGAATATTTTGTTCTAATACATGAAGTTATTTTAATCACCATATAAAAACCATTGAACATTAATTTGATTCAATGAGAATCTTTTTCTACAAAGTGTTTTACTAAACTACAAAAAATAATGTTTCTTTTTAATGGATGCTGTGACAATGACCTTTCCACCATCGCGAGTATTCTTTGATCTTTGGCTTCCTTTACAAGCAGTAATGTTTTTAAAAAGAAAATACATACCATGTACTATTTTATGTATTTTTTGTATTGAAATTGGTTTTGATAATGGTTTTGATACGTTAATATATTGAAATGTTTTATTGTTTTTGAAATGTGTAAATGTTATCTTTCCTTCATGCTTATGTTATGTGTTATGATCAGGTTATGGTTGTTGTGTATTATTTACGTATAGATATTGTTCCATAATAAACCTAGTGCGGGTGAGCCCGAGATAGCTCTACAATGCATTGGGTAATGTGATGGAGTTATACATTAAAGTTTATACTAAGAGATTTAGGGAATATACTGTGATGGGTATCCAAAGTAACTCCCTATGTACCTGTGATAGCTACAATGTAAGTATGTTATGGATTCCACAAGTTGCCTTTATAATTAATGATTTCTAGGTGTTGTTCGTAAATTATATGATTTCATAAGGTATATAAAAGAGTTTATATTTTTCATGTATTTATAAACTAATGTTTTCATTCATTGTTTTATAACCCTTACTGAGCTTTTAATTCTAATCCCATGTTTTGAAATGTTTTCACATGACATAAAGATGTGTATGGTCCAAGATGGGATCAAGGAAAAATCATCTTGTCTAAAACATATAACTAGACATGAATAATTTTTTAAAGAGTTTTTATTTTATGAAAAAATTGAAACTGAGTATTATTGTCTACTTTGTAATCTTTGGATTTGTAATAAATATGTCTTAGTTCTCTAAAACTCTAAACCTGAAATGATCTTCAATTGGAGTTAATTCTTTTAATTCAACATTATGTAATGTTTTAAGGGCGGGTCCTTATTGGATGAATAATTAGACAAGCCGTTAGTGAAAATCGTTCATATTATTTTGGCAATTTTACGATCATCACAACAATTATTGTTTTATTAATTCATATCATTTATATGTATTGATTCTAGATCATTAATGTGGATATAAATAATATATTATAATCTAGTTTAACCATAAATTTTTTTTATTACTATCATTGATGGCATTAAATGAATTAATAATTCCTTATCCATGATTTGGGTAAATCAACAAATCACAGATAGTGATCTCATTTGTAGAAAAACAATGATGAGGGGAGAGAATATAAAATGGACTATTCCCTAAACAAAAAAATAATAATATTATATATAAGATAATGAAGATATAATTCAAATTGGGTTTAGGAATGTGAGGACAATATATTAAATGAAAATAACATGAAATGAAATTTAATGAAAAAAAACATGTTTTTACATCGTAATATTATCCTCTCTATGAACATCCTTAAGGTATGTGGTTTGGAATTTAAAAGAGACTAGAGGCTCTTAGATGTGGGGGAGGGGCCAAGAAATATTTTTGGGTAGAAATTTGAGAATGTTCAAGGCTTGGAAGGTGTGAGAATAAGGGGTGGAGAGGGCTTGTTGTAACATCCCAAGTACGTAATGAATAATAGATATTTTTATCTATGTCTATTAATGATTAATATAGTGTTTTATAGGCTTAAGATGAAAATAAATACAATCTTATGCATGGAATACACTAATATTCTTAAATGATTATTTTACTGCCTTTTGATGGAAAAACCTTTTTAAATCCTTCTTTTGAAAATTTTATATGCTATTTTTGTCAAAATAAACTTATTATTTTTGATTGGGACATCAAAATTTACTTTTTGTTAATTTTTGGTATTTTTCTGATAAAGTTCATTTTTAATGAATAGTGAAAATGTTGTATTTTAATTCAAAACCTCTTCTTAATCTAATTTATTTATATGATTATATTATCTTTTGAATTGGTTTTGAAGTGAAATTAGAATATGTTTTTACCATTTTATCCAATTTTGGTCATTGGAATCAATTTGACTTTGAAATTGGACTTAAACTAGTGTCCATCTTTTGATACTTATTGTTTCATAAAAACACTCTATTTGTCATGACAACGGGAATTAGTTATTAAATTAATAAATGCAACTTTCATTTTTTGAATTTTGTAAAATAGACATCATTTTTGAATTTGGAATATCAAATATAGCTTAGGGTGAAGTTTTGGTATCTTTCTGAAAAACATCAATTTTTTATGAATAGTGAAACCACTGAGTGGTAGTTAAAGAAACTGATGTTTTCGTTTAAATGAATCATTGCCACTTCTGTGATTTGATTTTCAAAAATCTGACATACATGGTTGTCATTAAGAAGTAAGATGTTGTTCAATGAGATTAAAATAATTTTTTGGTGAATAGTAACTTTTAAGTTCTTAATCGCGATTAGTGGTAATTAGTGTAGTTTAAGGTAAAAATAATGTTTTAACAATATGAGATGAGCTTCACACATGTCCTACCATCATTGGATGTGTCATGGCCGACCAAGAAAATCTATGGGTCAACTTGGGGACCCCATGGAGCCACTTTGGTTGGGAAATGACTTAAATAACTTTTTATTTAATGTTAAAGTAAAAATGACACAAACATGAGTTATTTTACTGAAACAATTGTTACATGGGGTTATACAAGTAAGATTTTTTATTATAAATAGTCATTGGAAAGATAAATATATTTCCTACATCATAGTATTTTTTTATAATTTTTAGACTTTAAATAAATTAAATAATTTATGACACCATGATGATGAAACGATTACCTCAGTAATAAAGGATTTAAATAAAATGGAAAGATAATGTAATATATAAGACCTGAACATGTCCAAAACCTATTGGATGTGTGGATTTCGAACACTTATCACCTTATTCTCGAATTATATCAATTTGGGACCTCTTAATCCGAATACCATTTTAAAATAATGTGACTTTTCTTTACATTCCAAGAGTTCCCCTCCTCTCCTCTTATAAAAGGCCCCCACCTCTACCTCCTTACCCACACATCCAAAGCCTTTGGCTCAACCAACCCCTACCCATTTTGTCTCTCCACTTCCCTCTCTTACTCCTTGATGCCTCACTTTGGGGAGATGTCTTCCCAAGGATGCCTTTGAGCTCAAACCAAAGGGAGTTACCCGATTTTAAGGAATATAAAGAAACGAACAAGAGAAGTTGGACATGAGGAGATTAAAGAACGACTGAGTCAAGTCGGACCTGATGTATTAGAATTCGTCTCAATCTCCTTTCATTGAGTCATATTTTGTTTTATACACAACCTTCTTTTATATGGTGTATAAACCCCTTTGACTTTTAAGTTTATTGAAAAGGAATCTTTTTTTATACGAAGCGTTTAATAAACGACAAAAGGGAATGTTTTTGTCGTACATATGCGGAGACAACGACTTATCCGTCGCCGTGACCATTATTTGAGATTTGGCTTCCTCTACAATCCATACATTTTTTTAAAAAAAGAAAAATAAATACCATGTTTTACTTTTCTTTTATTTTGGTATTGAAAATTGTTTTCATAATGTTTTTATATCAATGTGTTGTATTGATATCTTTTGATTGAAAGGTGGAAATGTTATGTTTCCTTTATGCATGTTTTATGTGATACGATTATGTTGAGGTTCTTGGGAATTGTTATGAAGAAGGGTGGTTCTGTGATAGACTAAGGGTGGGTGAGCCCGATATAGCTCTCTAATGCATTGGGTAACACGAAGGAGTGAAACGTTAAGGTTTCTTCGAATAGATTTATGGAATATACTGTGATGGGATTACAAAAGTAACCAAGAGGGTTACTCCCTACGTAAGAATGTTATGAATGCCTCAAGTTACCTTTTATGTCTTATGACTTCTATGATTTATTCATGATTTGATATGCTTATGTTTTATGGGTAAAGTATGATTTCATTCTAATGTATATATAAACTCATGTTTCCTTTCCATATTTTTTTTAACTCTTACTGAGCTTTTTAAACTCATCCCATGTTTTAGAAATGTTTTTCACAGGTCAAGGGAAAGGTATATGATGTGATGATAGTGTCAAGGATGTGTCAAGAAAGAATCCGCGTTTTATTTTAAATATGTTTCCGTTGATGGGAAGAATGAATACTGTCTTTTATGTAACCACTTTGTTTAAATGTGGAATGTAATTAATGTTTAATGATCTAATTGTCTAAAACACTAAACCTGAAAATATCCTCAATGTGTAATCTTGTAATAACTCAAGATTAAGTAAGGTTTAAGTCTGGGGCCTTATAGTTGGTATCAATGGTCGGTTTAGATAACATCAGGTGTTGGGATTATATTAAATGATTGCCCAAAAATATTTTTTTATGGTAAAATTGAAGTGATATAATATTTGAAGATTACCATGTTTCTTCATCTAAGACATGTTTGTTCAGAATGGTCCTCCACAGAGGAAACAGGGAAGCAGTGCTAAGAAGGCATACAGAAGGAAATAACCTTCCGAATCAACATCCTGAGATGGTCGGAATTGGAACTGACTAGTTTGTTGCAGTAATGGTGCAGTTGACACAAGCGATAAATGGTGGTTGTATCCATGCATGAGATCAGCAAGATCAACCGCAGCAGAACATGTTAGTGGTGGAACATTTCATGAGGCAACATCCCCCATCATTCAGAGGATCATCTGACCCTGTGTTAGCTGAAGGGTGGATTAAAGAACTGGAGAAGATTTTCGATGTCATTGGGTGTTCAGACAATCAAAAGGTTAGTCTTGCTATTTACCATTTGGAGGGTGAGGCAGATCAGTGGTGGTCTATGGTTAAAAATATCAGGGACGCCGATGAGATTGATGCTCTTGACTGGGATGAATTCAATGGTATGTTTTGTGAGAAGTATTTTCCTAAGGCTGTTCGATTAGGATGGAAAAATCAATTCTTGGAATTGAGGCAAGAGGAAGACTCAGTGGCTACCTATGAAGAAAGGTTCACTCGATTGGCATGGTATGCTCCAAATTTTATCCGAAACATTGATAGTAAAATCAATCATTTTTACTCAGGATTAATGCCTAAATATTGAAGGGTATTAGCTTCTCGTGAGTTTAAAAGTTATGAAAATCTTGTTCGATGTGCTGAGAAGGTGGAAATGGAGTTTGTGGATGATCAAGTGTTCTATAACAACCAACAAAAGAAGAGACGGAGGTGGCAGGAGAAAGGTAAGAATTCTTCAAAAAATCCTGATTGTAAGAAAACTAAGTATCAAGTTTCTGATAAATGTGGAAAAAGGCATGCTGGGGAATGTCTTCTGAATTCTAGAAAGTTCTACCGATGTGGTAATATGATACATAAGGCTCGTGATTGCACTGAAATGGATCAAGGTTAAGGTAAGACCAAATTTTAATTTATAGTTAGTGAAATGTTATAAGTGCAATGAGATGGGTCACTATGCAAACGAGTGTCCGACAAAGAGCTTGAGTGATGGGAAGCAGTTATACTACAAGCAGAAAGGTGTGGTGAAATCCTGTGCAACTACTCCAGTAGATGTCGGGCCATCAAATGATGTTGTATCAGGTACTTTTTTTGTTTTTTCAGATTATGCCAGTGTGTTGCTTGATTCGGGGTCTACACATTCTTTCATCTATGAAATATTTTCTAGTAAAATGGGAATACCATCTCAAGGAATGACTCCTGAACTTTTGGTAAAAACACCAGGGGGATATTTTGAGGCAAAAATAATTTATAAGAATCTCCCTATCCATATCTATGGAAAGAACCTACTTTAAAACCTTATTGTTCTACCTCTAGTAGAGTTTGATGTTATCCTGGGTATGGATTGGCTCTCTATTTACCATGATAAGATTAACTGTAGAGCTAAAGAAGTTTCTTTTCAGAAAGACATTCATTTTCTGTACAAGAATGAACCCTTACTATTGATAACTTATCAAGAGGCCGAGAAACTTGTAAAAGATGGAAATTAATGTTACCCTGCACACATCGTTGAAAATAAAGGAACTGTTCAGATTAATGATGCGCCAGTGGTAAATGAATATCCTGATGTTTTTCCTGATGAGTTTCCTGGAATAATACCAGATCGAGAAGTTGAATTTACTATTGACATAGTTCCTGGTGCTAAGCCAATTTCAAAACCCCCTTATCGAATTGCTCAAATTGAACTTTTAGAGTTGAAGGAGTAATTGCATGATTTATTAGAGAAAGGTTTAATTCGACCTAGCACATCACCATGGGGTGCTCTTGTTTTATTTGTTAAAAGGAAATATGGTTCAATGAGACTTTTCATTGATTATAGAGCCTTAAATAACATCACTATTAAGAACAAATATCCTTTGCCTCATATCAATGATTTTTTTGATCAGTTCTTGGGAGATCAGTATTATTCAATGATTGACCTTAGATCAGGGTACCATCAGCTGAAGGTAAAGGAATCAGACGTTCCGAAGACTGCGTTTCGTATAACATATGGCAATTATGAATTTTTAGTAATGCCTTTTGGGCTAACCAATGCACCTGCTATATTCATGGACTTAATGAATAGAATTTTCCATGAGTTCTTGGATAAGTTTTTGGTGGTTTGTAGGACCCCGGGACACCCTAAGAGGGGAGTGGTGAATCAGGGTGGCAACGTTTTCTTATTTTAGTTGTGGATCTTGTTCCCACGTTGGTAGGAACTACTTAAACCAGTATGTTGGATATGAACAACGATTAAACATTCACATTCAGAGAGATGACACAAATACTTTTACTTGGTTCACCACTAAGGGCTATGTCCAAGGATCACATGCCGATAGGTTGTCAGTCGTACATAAATCCACTATGCTTCACTAGCCGCGGATTACAAATGTTTGGGTACAGAAACTCTGTCCCAGGCTCACTGCCTTTACAATTGTTCAGGGATAGCTCACTGCGTCCCTCGGGTCACTCCCGTTGACTCCCCCTAGATCACTGCTGTTGGTGAGGTCCCACTAAGTTTATAGACGTGAAGGTCCCTTCAATAGGTGTGCATTGAAGTTCTTCATCTCCTGTTCAGCATGATACATTGCTTGCATCAAGGTTCAGATTTAATGCTCCTTTTAGTTCAATCCTTCTTCTTTAGTGCAAAGAATGAATGCACTAGATCCCCTTGTCTTTGTTTTTTTGAATCAAAATCACTGATGTGATTGCTTACTTAATGAAGCGCAGCTTACTCGGCATTGTCAGAATCAGTTCTCCATGTATGCATGAGATCATGCATGTATCATTTAAATTTCTTCTTCAATCTCACTTTGCACCAGAAGTATCAGGCAATATTTCAGCTCTTGTGCATCTCCAGAAAGGCAGGCGTGCTTTAACAGTATCTGGCTCTTCTTTTCAAGCACGGTCGCAAGTCTCCCCTGGCGCACAAGTCTTCGGCATGCAAGTATAAACTGGTGTGCAAGTGTCACCAACACACCTGCGCGACTCTGTCTTTTTGAACTTGAAACCTGCACGACTCACTTCCTTCCTTTCCCAAATCACCTGGGGCGCTCAACCATCAGTTGGCGTGCGACCTCTACTTGCGCGAACCAACTACCACTTGCGCAGTTCAACCACCTGCGCAATGAGAGATCGAAGAATCTCAAAGTATTGAGCTCTATGAGAAATGAGGAGGGGTGGTCCAATATTTATAGGCAAACTGGACCCCCTGCACGGCGGCGCGCAAGTCATCCATCGGCGCGCAAGTCTCAGCCCCTACTAGGCACTTGCGCGATCAACATCCAAACATGCGTGAACATCTTGCCTTTGCCAAAATTGGATCTTCTGATCTCGAAAAACCATAGGCGCGCAAGTTATAATGCAATCAAGGCGTCGGCACATAATTCTCTTCCCGGTACATAATTCACCTGTGTGACCTCACCAAAACTTGCGCGACCCTTATCCCTTTGCCATATTTTGATGCTCTGATCCTCAAAAACATATGGCGCACAAGTTTCCTATCTTCCAAGAGTATGGCGTGAAAGTCCCTTTGCCAAAATCAATCTTCCAAACATGTTGATTTTGAGGCCCTGAAATTTGGAAAACAGTGGAAAACAGCACCACCATGTATCTGCTCTTTTTGTACTGCCTCCAGATCATCCATTCCTCTGTCGATATTCTTGAATCAAACATATATCGTTGACCGCAACTCTTGAACTCGACATGTCACCATGAATTTCCTTTGTAATCAAATTTGTATGACATTTCTTTGCTTTTTCAACAAGTACGATCACCTCAACAGCACTTCTTCTTGGTGATCTGTATCCTTCAGAAACTCTTCTGCTTTTATCACAAACTCCAATATTGTTATATGTATTCATTGAAGGCATAGCATTAGCATCATCATCTTCTATGACAATGTGATGTGAATGGCTATCTCAGAATTCCAACCCTTGCACGTCCATCTTAGAATTCCAATCATTGGCACATTTTCTTCTTCATCAATTGTCATGACCTACTTCATGAAAACCATGTTATTCAATTCATCAATAAGTCTATTGCATGGTTCTCATGCAATCAAGAGTAATTGCATGGTCATCATCCAAAACCCCTGGTTCTCATGCAATAACGAGGAATTGCATGGTCTTCATCAAAACCCATGGCTCTCATGCAATAAGGAGGAATTGCATCTTCTTCATCTGAAAACCACATTCTTCTTTAATCATCTTCAGATGGATCACTCCTCACATTATTCATTGTTGTAAAAAATGTATCACCTTTGACACATGTTCTTTGAACTTAATATCAGCACAACAATCATCTGAATCACCACTCCTCTACTTCATCAGAGTACTTCATGATCTTCTTCATTTTGATATGCATTGACAACTATTGACAACAAATACAACCTTATAAACAAAGTGGTTCCAACATGGTTTTCATTGATGATATTTTGGGGTTTTCTAAAAGTAAAGGGGAGTATGAATGATATTTAAGGGTTATCTTGCAAAACATTAGAGAAAAGAAATTGTATGGGAAATTCAGCTAGTGTGAGTTTTGGTTGAAAAACATTTCTTTCCTCGGTCATATTGTTTCTATAAATGGGATAACTGTTGATCCTGCAAAAACAAAAGATGTGGAAGACTGGACAAGACCCACAAATGTAACTGAGATTCATAGCTTCCTTGGTTTTGAATTATATTACCGAAGGTTTGTTAGAAATTATTCATGGTTATCTAGTCCAATGACTATGCTAACTTGGAAGGGTGTTAAGTTTATCTGGGAAAAAGAATGTGATGACTGTTTTTAGGAATTGAAAAGAAGATTGGTGAATGCTCCAGTTTTGGAACTACATTCCAGGAATGGTGAGTTTGTTATATACAGTGATGCTTCATTGAAAGGACTTGGTTGCATCCAAATGCAGAATGATCAGGTGATTGCTTATGCTTCCCGATAATTGAAAACTCATGAGGTAAATTACCCTACACATGATTTGGAATTAACTGCTGTTGTTTTCACTTTAAAAATTTGGAGGCATCATTTGTATGGAGTAATGTGTGAAATATATACTGATCTCAAAATTTTAAGGTATATATTCACTCAGAAAGAGTTAAACATGATACAGAGAAGATGGCTAGAATTAATCAAGGATTATGATTGTAAAATTTATTACCATCCGGGAAATGCAAATAAAGTGGCTGATGCTTTGAGTCGAAAAAGTAATGCTTCATTAACAATGTTGCATTTGGAACGTGATCCATTGGTTAACGATTTGTTGAACTTTGGCATAGATGTTTTTGGCGCAGGATGTTCTTTTATTTTTTTTCAGGTATCAGTGAGATCATCTCTATCATATAGAATCAAGCAAGCACAGAAGCAAGACATTGAGTTGCAGAAAAAGGTAGAGCTGGTTTAGAAAGGTAAGTTGCCTAAATTCAACATTGATAATGAATGTGTTTTGAGATTTGGGAATATATTGTGTGTGCCTTGTGATTCACAGTTGAAGAGAGAGTTGTTATGTGAAGCTCATAGTTCTCCGTTTTCAGTTCATCCTGGCAGTACTAAGATGTACAGAGATCTGCAGGAGTATTACTGGTGGGATGGAATGAAAAAGAGATATTGATGATTTTACTGTGAAGTGTTTGACATGTCAAAAGGTTAAAGTATAGCGGCAGTTGCCGAAAGGGATGCTTCAGCCTTTACCAGTGCCAGAGTGGAAATGGGAGAATATATCCATGGATTTTGTTGTGGTATTACTAAGGACATCTCGAGATAATAATGCAATCCGGGTTATTGTTGATCGCTTGACTAAATCTGCTCATTTCCTTGCTATACGAGATACTTTTTCCCTAGATCAACTTTCCCACTTGTATCTTAATGAGATAGTCAGGTTACATGGAGTTCCTCTCTCCATTGTTTCTGACCGTGATCCCAGGTTCACTTCTAACTTTTGGAAAGGCCTTCAAAAGTCGTTGGGTACTGAATTAAATTTTAGTACAGCTTTTCATCCTCAATCAAATTGGCAGTCAGAAAAAACAATTCAGACCTTGGAGGATATGCTACAGGCTTGTTAGATGGATTATCAGGGAAGTTGGGAGCAACATATTTCTTTGGTTGAATTTTCATATAAAAACAGTTTTCATTCTAGTATACAGATGGCATCATTTCATGAATTATACGGGAAGCGGTGTCGAACTCCAGCTTTCTGGGATGAATTGGGTGAAAGGAATTTGATGGGACCGGAATTGGTAGAAGAGTTGGAAGAAAAAGTTCAGCTGATACAAAAACACATGAGAACAGCTCAGAGTAGACAGAAGAGTTATGCGGACAACAGGAGGAAGGATCTCTCTTTTTAGGTAGGTGATCATGTTTTTCTCAAAGTATCACCATGGAAAGTGTGATGTGATTTGGTAAGAAAGGAAATTTGAGTCCAAGGATCATTAGACCATATGAAATTCTGGAGAGATTTGGATCTTTTGCTTACCGAGTGGATTTACCTCCAAGTTTGTCTCAGGTACACAATGTTTTTCATGTTTCGATGCTGAGAAAGTACATGCCAGATCCATCTCATGTTTTGAGTCCAGAGGTAGTTCAGCTGGAAGAGAACCTATCTTTTGAGGAACAACCGGTCCAGATTCGTGACCACATGGATCAAGCATTATGGAATAAGGTGATTAATCAGGTAATGTTTTTGTGGAAAAAACCACATGCTGGAAAATACAACATGGGAATATGAAAATGCAATGAGGGATAAGTACCCCTATTTATTCGATAAGTAAATAAATTGCGGGGACGCAATTTTCTAAAGGGGGGAAGGATGTAACATCCCATGTAAGTAATGAATAATATATATTTTTATCTATGTCTATTAATGATTAATATTGTGTTTTAGAGGCTTAAAATGAAAATAAATACAATCTTATGCATGAAATACACTAATATTCTTAAAAGATTGTTTTACTGCCTTTTGATGGAAAAACCTTTTTAAATATATCTTTTGACAATTTTATAAGATATTTTGGTCAAAATAAACTAATTATTTATGATTGGGACATCAAAATTTACTTTGTGTGAATTTATGGTATTTTTCCGATAAAGTTCATTTTTAATGAATAGTGAAAATGTTGTATTTTAATTCCAAACCTCTTTTAATATAATTTATTTATATGATTAGATTATATTTTGAATTGGTTTTGAAGTAAAATTAGAATATAATTTTACCATTTTATCCAATGGTGGTCATTGGAATCAATTTCACTTTGAAATTGGACTTAAACTAGTGTCAATTTTTTGATACTTATTGTTTCAAAAAAACACGATATTTGTCATGACAGCAGGAATTAGTTATTAAATTAATTAATGAAACTTACATGTTTTTAATTTTGTAAAATAGAAATCATTTTTTAATTCAGAATATCAAATATAACTTAGGGTGATGTTTTGGTATCTTTCTAAAAAACTTCAATTTTTGATGAATAGTGAAACCACTATGTGGTAGTTAAAGAAACTGATTTTTCGTTTAAATGAAACTTTGCCACTTCTATGATTTGATTTTTAAAAATCCAACATACATGGTAGTCATTAAGAATTAAAATGTGGTTCAATGAGATTAAAATAATTTTTTGGTTAATAGTAACTTTTATGTTCTTAATCACGATTAGTGGTAATTAGTGTAGTTTAAGGTAAGAATAATGTTTTAATAATATGAGATGAGCTTGACACATTTCCTACTCTCATTGGATGTGTCATGGATGACCAAGAAAATCCATGGGTCAACTTGGGGACCCCATGGAGCCACTTTGGTTGTGAAATGACATAATTAACTTTTTATTTAATGTTAAAGTAAAAATGACACAAACATGAGTTAGTTTACTAAAACAATTGTTACATGGGGTTATACAAGTCATATTTTTGATTATAAATATTCATTGGAAAGATAAAAATATTTACTACATCACAATAATTTTTTTTATAATTTTTATACTTTAAATCAATTAAATTATTTATGACATCATGATGATGCAGCGATTACCTCATTAATAAAGGATTTAAATAAAATGGAAAGACAATGTAATATATAAGACCTACACATGTCCAAAACCTATTGGATGAGTGGATATAGAACCCTTATCACCTTATCCTCGAATTATATCAATTTGGGACCACTTAAATCATAATATAATTTTAAAATAAAGTGACTTTTCTTTACTTTCCAATAGTGCCCCTCCTCTCCTCTTATAAAAGGCCCCCACCTCTACCTCCTTACCCACACTTCCAAAGCCTTTTCCTCGACCAACCCCTACCCATTTTGTCTCCCCACTTCCCTATCTTACTCCTTGAAGCCTCACTTTGGGAATACGTTTTCCCAAGGAAGCCTTTGAGCTCAAACCAAAGGGAGTTACCCGATTTTAAGGAATATAAATAAACGAACAAGACAAGTTGGACTTGAGGAGATTAAAGAACGACCGAGTCAAGTCGGACCCGAGGTATGGGTCTTCGTCTCAATCTTCTTTCATTGAGTCATATTTTTTTATACACAACCTTCTTTTATACGGTATATAAACCCCTTTGACTTTTATATTTATTCAAAATTAATGTTTTTTATACGAAGTGTTTACTAAACAACAAAAGGGAATGTTTTTGTCGTACGTATGCGGCGACAACGACTTGTCCACAACTGTGACCATTTTTTGAGTTTCAGATTCCTCTAAAAGCCTTAACTTTTAAAAAAAAATAAAAATAAATACCATGTTTTACATTTCTTTTATTTTGATATTTAAAATTGTTTTCATAATGTTTTTATATCAATGTGTTGTATTGATATCTTGTGATTGAAAGGTGGAAATGTTATGTTTCCTATATGCATGTTTTATGTGATAAGATTATGTTGGGGTTCTTGGGAATTGTTATGAAGATGGGTGGTTCCGTGATAGACTAAGGGCGGGTGAGCCCGATATAGCTCTCCAATGCATTGGGTAACGCGAAGGAGTGAAACGTTAAGGTTTCTCCAAAGAGATTTAGGGAATATACTATGATGGGTATTCCAAACGTTACCAAGATGGTTACTCCATACATAAAAATGTTATGAATGCCTCAAGTTACCTTTTATTTCTTATTATTTCTATTATTTATTCGTGATTTGATATGCCTATGTTTTATGGGTAAAGTATGATTTCATTCTAATGAATATATGAACTCATGTTTCCTTACCATATTTTTTTATATGTCTTACTATGCTTTTTATGCTCATCCCAAGTTTTTGAAATGTTTTTCACAGGTCAAGGGAAAGGTACATGATGTGATGACAGTGTCAAGGATGTGTCAATAAAGAATCTGTGTTGTATTTTAAATATGTTTCCGTTGATGGGAAGAATGAATACTATCTTTTATGTAACCACTTTGTTTAAATGTGGAATGTAATGCATGTTTCATGATCTAATTCTCTAAAACTCTAAACCTGAAATGATCCTCATTGTGTAATGATGTAATAACTCAATATTAAGTAAGGTTTAAGGCTGGGGCCTTATACTTGTATTTATAGTGGATGAGAGGGGTGTTTTTTTAAAAATTTATTCATTAGTTTTAATTTTCTCACATGAATATGAATATCTTTATCATTATCATATAATATATTAAAATAAATAATCATCTTTTGAAATTATGGGCTTAAATCAGGAATACTTATTATTTGACTACGTAATTAATATATTTATAGTTTATAGTAAAATTAAATAATGTTCTATATTTTATTGAATTTTTTTTTCAAATATGATGAGTTTATGTTTTATTTAAAATCATCAATTTTTTCAAAAAATAATAGTTTTAATATTTAATAATTATTATGAAACATTTAAAAAATAACTATGTTCTCATAAAATTATTTTTTTATCCAAATAAAACAAAATACTAAAATATTAATCTTCTTTGTGGAATTAATTTTTTGAATTAATGTATATTATTTATATAACTTATAATAAAAATTTATGTTTCACCAATAAACTAACACATTATTTATTATTTCTAAAAAAATATTTCTTTATTCTAAGCTATAAATATATCATATATTAAGTTATGATATAATTAAATTTTATATATACTATAAACGGTTAATTTATTAATCTATTGGTCAAAATATTATTCATAATGGTAATATTATTATTCCAATAGTCCCATTACTATTCATAAAAATGAATCTTATCAGAAAATAAAAAAAAATATAAACATAAATAAGGAAATTTTTCATTCAAATACAATATTTATTTAGTCAAATAAAATTTATTAAGGTTTCAATATTTATATTGATGATATGTTCACCATGAAAATGCAATAAAACTGAGTTTATAATAATATTTCATTTTTATGTGTAAAATTGTTTTTATCATTATCTTTTGAAACTAAAACTATTTACAATTAATGAAATAGTATTTTATTGGAGATATAATATATAATATATAATTATAATTATTAAATCCCACTTATATTGTTTAGTTAATAATATAAAGATTCACCATGGGCCTAAAAATAGTGTTTTTATAAAAGAATACTATGATCAGTCGGTTTTCATTTGGAAATAATTGGTAAAAACGAATTTCTTTTATAAAATTTTGTGATATATATTTTCATAAATTACATAATATCCTTCATTAGAACCATTACATACATCTATGAGATAATTTAACATTATTCATTAATCATTTTTAGCCCTCTAAGCTATTAAAGTAGTTAAATATTTAATGGGGGATACTATAAAATCCCAAGGTGTTAAAATGAAGAGAGAGATTCTAAAAATTTATGTTGAATAGAATGATAAACTATTGGGGATACTACTTTTAGTATATAGGAATAATTTTAATTTCCCAATAAATTTGTTGATTATGAATATTATCTTCTAGCTAACTAATCAAAAGATTTAATGACTAAATGGAAAATATCTACTATATTTTTGAAAGGGGATTAAAAAATCAAACATTTTGAAAATGGAGTGATTAATTATATAAATTAATATTTTTAGTTGATGATATAGAATAAAATCCTATGGATATTAAAAAGTGAAATCTATAATAAATTGTTAAATAATATATTTTACTAAGTGTTGGAGTTTATTTTGATTTATTTTTAGGACTAGGGGAGGTATACTGATATTTTTTTAAACCTATTTTATGTATGGATTTTAGAACAAGGACATTCCAAACAGTTGATTATGTAAGGTTTTCATTCTTGATGTAATTTAAAATGGTATTGGGAAATCACATTAGACATACACCATGGTTTTAGAAAAATTTATAACAAGTTCCCATGAATTTTAAATTTCTAAAAATTTAAAAAGGATTTATGTGTATGAGTGTATAAATGTTGATTTTGGAGTTGTAATTTATTACATTAGAGTGGTAATGAAGAAACACAGATGTGTATGTTTGGACATTGTAAGAGGAAATATAGAATTTTTATTTTTATTTTTCATGATCGAGAAGAGTATGATTATTATTCAAAATAGTATTCATAGTATTTTTTATAGAAATATGTGACATAAATAGTTTAAATGAGACTTTTAAATAGTTTATTGTATAAAATATAATAATAATTTTTGTTCAATAACATGTGAAATTTGATAAGTTCCAAAAAAATATAAAAAATATAAAAATACAATAATAAATATTATATCTAAAACTAAATCTTCCAATTCATAGAAACATGTATTAATTTCATAATATAATTTTATTTTATTTTCATTCAAAATAAATATGAGTTCTAAATCATCAGATACTATTCCATGTTAAAATGGACCAAACCATTCATTTGTGTATGAATGTTATTAAATTACATATAAAATAAGGAATTTATGATGTTCTAAATGATTGAACATAACACGCATGACATAGAAAATTAAAAGGAGATGTTTTGAAATAATTCAATAAAATTGACATGAGAATTACATTAGGAAAATATCACGTAGATTAAATAAAATAGATTCCCTACATTTGAGATTTATTAAGTCTTCATATTATTTTTGTTGAGAAAAAAATTCACCATTAATTCTATTAATATAAAAAGGTGAAAAATTTTAAACGTTTATGTATTTTGGAATTATGGGGTGTATATGATACTAAATTCAAGATAAATGGAAAATCATTTTTTAAATAAGTGAATATGAATTCATTTGGGAAATATTATTTTGGGTAGTGGATAATGAAGTATAATTATAACATATTATATTATAATAGATGGAGATTATGTAGGGAAGAATAAAAACTCTAAAAATTTGTTTTTGGTAGCTGAGATGTGTCAGAGTAATGAAAGAACAAATTCTTATAACCAAAAAAACATATAATTTTCAAAATACAATGATATTGGAAAAGTTATCCTAGTGATCATTATGATGTGAAAAAATTGTATGGTCCTGGTCAATACCCTCACTATGTTAGAAGAAAATCACCATTCGATAATTGTTTGCATATGTTTGGGATAACCCTTTCAAAACCAATAGGAAGTAGTATAAGGACCACATTAAAAGTTAGAATGAATAATTTCAAGAGATTTATTTTATGTGTATGATCACGTGTAAAGAAACAAATGGGAGTTAGTGGGAGTATTAAAAGGAAAATAATTATTTCTTGATTTTCATTACAATATTTTAAGTAGATAGTTTTTACTAATATACAAATTATTTTATATTTTTAAATATGTGTCTCAAAACACTTTTAAAACTATAATGTAATAGGATCACACGCTGATGTCAAATCTTCATCATTATTGTTCAATTTTCAATTATTTAGTAAATTATTATTTATGTTTATATTATTAGATGAAAGATGGATCATGATCTTAATTGATATCCCTGGATGATTTAAATAAAATAATTTCTAAAAGGGATAAATAATTCACCCCAACCCTAGAAGGTACCGTAAACATGGAGGTTGAAGTAGAATATGAGCTAATGACTTCCAATATGATGTATCCAAGCATCAGTAAAAAATAAATATTAAGTATTTTAATTTTTAAAATAATCATGTTTTTTTAATGTCATGATTTTTTATTGAAAAATATTATGATAATATAATGAATTTAACACGTTATTGAGGTCATCAATGTCAAGTCATTGGAATTTTTTACAAATTGAAGACTGGTTCCAAAGAATTTTTTAGAAAAAATAAATCTAGAGGAATATGTGATGGTATGCTATTAAAAAATAATGAATTTTTATGATAATGTAAACAAAATGTTAACCAGAATATTTAATTGAAATGTGATTTTTATGAATATTGATAATATTATTGATGGTAAAGAATATATTAAAGATACAAAAAACTATATTCGTACAGATCTATTGGGAAATATATTAATTTAAAATAATGAGGACTTAAATGAAAATTTTAGTAGGGATACTAATATTTTAAATTAGATTTTATGGTTTTAGAATCATCTTAATGAAGAAACAATTATAAATACTTAAATATATAATTTCCATAATAGAATGAATCTAATGATATCATCCTCAGAGATGAGTATAGATTTATCCCCTGATGAGATTCATTAGAACCACATTAACTATAAAAAGGGTAATGCAGATTTTTACACAAATAATTAAAATGTGGAGATGACATTAAAGTAGATGAAAGAACATATCCTCAAATAGAGTAATATTGCATATTATTAAAATTATAATAATGAAGATAAATGGTGTGAAGATTATATAAATGTATATGTATATAAATCCAAAACAACATAAGATAGAAATACAAATAAAATGATATGTTTTATATCATATACATTGATTTTGGTGGAATTAGTAATATTACAAATTAATTTCCAATGATGAAAAATGATGAGGATGAAACTATTGATGAGTAATTTTAAATATATAGATGAAAAAATTTTATAATATTGTATTGATATCTTATAAATAATATAATTTAATTTAGAAATACCTATATAATGATGATGATATTGCATAAAGAAGTTGAATCATTATCATAGACATAGTATGAATGAAATATAACTTATGAAATAGATGAATCCTTTTTGTATCATATCAAGAAAACACATGTATGTCCTCATAGTGATGAGTATGAATAATAAAGATTCAATAAATTTTGCATATTATCTAAACGTGATTCATATATTGATAAAATATAAACGATAAAATATTGAGTCAATATTACGGAAATTGAGAAATTAAATTAATGTCACAAGAAGAGTTATAACATTATGGCCTATACATTTGTGAATGTGAAAATTAAAGGACAAAATTTGACTATAAAATATTTTATTGTGAAAATTTACTAAGATAAATATGATCCACAGTACACAAAATTTTTGTATATTAATAATGATTAGAGAGTGAAATAGAAGATTAAATATCACATGAATACAATGAGGATTTTGGATGAATCGTATAATTCTATTAGGAGAACAACCCTATTAATGAACAATATGATCATGTAATTTATACAATTAAGTAATATTTATGCTCTTCAAATACATTTTCCAAAGTAAAAATAAAGGTCTATGAGATTAAAAAATGAAAAAATATACTCTTACAGCAAAGATAGATTGACATTATTTTAAAATAGTTTGTTCCCCATATATAAATTATGAAATAATGAATATCCTAAAACTGGAGGAAATAAATTTTAGTCAAGATCAATTGTTTCAATGAATAGCAATAATTAATGGTTATTATTTTATGTCACTATAAATTTTGATAAAAACACATAAATTTTAGGTAATATAAGGAATTATCATTGAATTAGCGTGAATAACAATGTAGGTGATTGTGAATTAAGAGAAGATTATTATAAGAAGGAGGAATAATCTCAATTAAAAATATATTGATGCTGGCACTTCACTACATCTGTTTATAATGTGTATATTTGAATTCCTCGAGGATATTTATGGAAATTTTTTATAAAAGGGTAATAGTGTTATTGGTACATGGATGTATTTCAGAGAGAATGATTAAAAAATTATAATGTAAAGAGATATCATAGTGGAAGCGATATGCCTTCCGATTCTGGTGAATCTTGTCATTTTCAATTAATTATGTATAGAAGTAACAATACTTTTCTTCTGCGAAAAATATAGAATCAAGTTAAAATGAAGTAGATGTTTTACTAAAAAGATATAATTAGGAATTAATTATAATGTTGTGTTGGATAGTTCTGATAGAAATAATGAACTAGAAAAATAATTCATTGTTTCTTCCATCATTATGGGAAAATAAAATGTTGAAATATAAGGAATATGACAACGAGTTTTAATTTTTTTAATTGTAATTAACTGATATTTTAAAATGTTAATATTAATAAGTTTAATGGTAAAATAATACCCCTAAAAGTACATAGTTTAAATATTAGAAAATATGATTGAAGATATCATTAGGAGGTGCTGGAAGAAAAAAATAGAGGATACATATTTATAGGAAAATATCAATATTGATTCTATCATTGAACAACATTGAAAAAAATTATTCCCAAAATATATTATACATGTTATATTGTGTGATAATGTAAATGATATAATAGAAAATATATGTTGAATATAAGTACCCTTCCTTAATACATTACATAATCATGTGTTTTAGAAAAGAACATACATTCTTACACATTAAGGATCCTTTTAGGTCTATTATTTTATGTAATTTGGAAATAAAACAAACATAACCTCTCATAAACATAAAGGTTTATAATATTAAAATAGTATCAATTTTTTCAAAATAAAAAATTTCAAATAAAAAACAATTTCTTTGAAAAATATTCATGAACATTTTATTCGCTTCCTTCATTCTATTAGAAATACTTATAAATTATGATTTTTTTGAAATTTCCAATGAGCACAGAACTCTCAATAAGGGATATAAAGAATAAAAATAATTAGTCAAGTGAAAATATATAATCCAATAAAATATATTTCATAAAACTTATTAGCATGCATAGAAACATCATTTGTTTTCCATGGGGAATATTTAACATATCACTATTAAAATCACACTAAAAAATGGAATAACCATTTGGTCTGAATTTATCATTGGAGTACTCATTGAATTGGAGAGCAATAATGGGGCTCACCTATCATATATGGAGCTATAATGGGCTCAACCCAACATACTTTGAGCTATAATGGGAACAACCCAACATATATTGAGCTATAATGGGATCAAATAAACATATATATGTCCAAGGAACCATTAATAGTAATAATATATCTTGAAATAAAGAGATAATACACATTATATATATATATATATATTCATTATAAAATTCATTAGGGATGTTTAAAAGGATTTTAAAAGGAAGTTACCTTACAAATATAATTGGATAAAAATTAATGAAATAGAATGGATATTTTTATACAATATAAATACAAATTATAAAACAGAATATAAACCAAAATTCATAACACAAATAATCTTAATACCAGATTCGGAATGAAGTATAAGGATAACCAAAATAATGGAAATTGGGTTAAGAATCCAATTACTATAGTCTTTAATTAGTTCAATAATTTTTAATCCTCTTGTATAATTGTTAAAAGAGTGTTATTATTATCTTATAGAAACATATTCATGTTTATAACACCTAATATTATCATTTCATAATATCATTTCATCCTTTAATTATTAGTATTTTTCCATCCATTTTTTCAGGTGCATTCTTTACATAATTTCCATGGCTAGTTTGTATTTGATTTTCTTATCAAAGGGATATAAAAGTATATAAGTGGAATGATATGGTATTAATTTATTTCCAATATATTAAATGATTCCATTAATTATTTTTCTTTTATTTTTTAGGACCAATAATTATATAAATCATCAGTGATATCAATTTAGATCATTTTAGCAGTTTTTTGAATATCATGAAACAGTTTAATTATATATCATTAATATTATGTATATATGTTAACTCTAGAACATTAAATAAGATATATCATACAATGTAAACATTTTCAAACCATTTAAATGTTTTTATGAATATTTTTAAATGATGTAATTTAAACTAAAAACTCATCGTCCATGATTTTGGTAAACCAGTACATCACAGATGATGTTCTTTAGAATAAGAGGAATAAGAGAGAAAGAATAATGATGAATTTTTCTATATACATAATAAAAATAATATATATATATATATATATAATATTGGAACATTCATGCTACTTGGAAAAGAGGAAGATAATAGAATATATGAAATGAATGAATTGAAAAGAAAACAGATGAAAATGAAAGATGATCATTAACTCTTGATATATTCATGTATAAATCCTTAATAAGGCCCTTAGGGTTGGCTTTATGGTAAAACCAAAAGGTCATGGACATCTGGAAGAGGATTGGGAAGAATATTTGGAAGAACATAGTCAATGGACAATGCTTGAGTTCTGTTAGAGGAAGTGGGGTGAGGGTGGTATTTATAGTAAATGAGAGGAGGGGGTTTACATTATTTAAATCATTATTTTATTATTTTATTTATAAAGACATCAAATAATAATGATTCAAGTGACCCAAAAACATAAAAAGTTCTCTTTTAGAAGCAATGGCCATTTACATTATTTATGAATCATTTATGATGTATAAGTTCATTTATTAAGCATATTTGATTAGTTACTTTAATTCACTATTCCCTAAAATTCATGTGTATCAGAAAAATAAAAAATATTCACCCTTACCTTTTTTTGACTTGTAAAATTAATAAAATATTTTTTTAAATGATTTTATGACTTTTATTAATTTATTTCTTAAATAAAATCATAATTTCTTTGAAAGATAAAAAATATAAATTTATAAATCATTTTATATCACATTAAAAAATTAATCATTGTCTCCTAAAATTATCATATTAATATAACATAAAAAATAATAATTTAGGGAAAATATTAAAAAAAATACATTTTTATTTAAATTATTTAATTATTAGTTAAATTTTAATGATATATCTATGACATACAATAATACCAACACTTATATAATGATTATATTATCACTTATATTATGTCCATATTATTATAAATCCATCGCTGATATTACTATACATTAGATAATATCTTATTTATAAGGGTTATATTACGATTCATAAATGTTTGTTAATATTTATAAGGGTTCTTAGTTATTCACAATAAATTAATTTGGTCCCATAAAACTCTAAATAACATATTGATTGAATCAATGTATGTCTGTTTTTTCGAAATTCAAAACTCCGAAGATGAAAAATTATGTTTAAATATTATTTTATAGCTATCTTATTAAATCAATGATTCATTATATATACAATCAATGTTTCATTCATTAAATTAAGTTTATTTGTAAAACCATGGGGTGATACATTCTCCACACCTTTTGGAAATTACATCTCCATGATTTTTATATACTTTTTAAACATGTGATGATACCATTCCCTCATAGAATTTTCAGATTCCCATATTGATTCTTCAACCATATAGTTTCTCCACAAATCCATTACCTAGTGGATTTACATACTCTTTAATACATTATGTCTAAGATCATGAATAAGAATTGGTATAAATTTATATGAAATTTTCTCATACAGTTGATCTACTTTGAGGAATAAGACATGAGATGTATTTGGTACATACTTTCTCAACATTTTATCATGAAAAACATTCTATACCTGAGATAAAATCAGAGGCAAATCTACTTGGTAGTAAAATTTTCAAACTTTATCTCAGATTTCATAAGTTTCAATCAATCGTGATCATATCATTCCTTTTATAAGATATCACATTACACTTTTTCAATGAGTGATTTTAAGGAAATCACGATCACCCTCCTCAAAAGAATGACCTTTCCTCCTATTATCTCTTTAACTTTTATTCCTTTTCTCTGCTATCATCATGTGGCACTGGATCATCTAATATTTTTCTGCTACATCCTATTCTAATTATGGTCTTATCCACTTCCTTTTCTGCACATCAACTTAGAATACTAGTGTTCTACACTACTATCAATACAATGCCTCATAATTTTCCATCAGTATACAGGAATGAAATATTTTATTATAAAAAAATCAATTATAGAGGGATTCTAATCACAACATCCCTAGTAGTCCATTGAACATTCTTGAAAAATACCATCAAATTTCTAATTTATTCTCAATGTTTTTCCATAATATGGAAGATGAAAAGAAGTGTTGTAATTAAATTCCATTCCCAACAACTTCTGAAGGCCTTCCCAAAATATAGAAGTGACCCTGGGATCACGGTCAAATACAATTGAAATTGGAACTTCATGAAACCTAAAAATATATTTTAGGAATAGTCTATAAATTTAATCCAAATACATGATATCTCTAATTGAAATTAAATGTGTAGATTTAGTTAGATTATAAACAATGACCCTTATTTCATTATTTCCATGAGATGTCATAGGAATCCAGCTAACAACGTTAATGTATATATTTTATAATTCCCACCTTGGAACTGGTAAAGGTTGAAGCATCCACTTTAGTAACTACCTCTATGATTTTTACTATTTAAATGTTAAAAATTACACAATAAAATTCGTAATATATCTTTTAACTTCATCCCACCAGTAATTCTCTCGAAGATCTCTGTATATATTTTTGATTTTATGATGAAATGAAAATGAAGAACTGTGGTTTTCACATAATAGTTCCTTTTTCAACTAAGTATCACAAGGAACACATAATTGATTCAAAATCATCAAATCACAGTCCTCATTATTGTTTAATTATATATACAAACCAATTTCTCCAAATTCATCATTTTTCAATAACTCTTCCTCTTCATTTTGTGACTTCTCGACTCTTTCTAATATATATGACTGCATTGAAACCTAAAAAAAATAGAGAAATTTCCCACACCAAAATATTCTCATAAAATGTTTATCAAATCATTTACAAAAGGGTCTCATTCTAAACATATCATTGTTAATGTATCATTATACTTCGGACTCAATGAATCGACCACATTGTTTACATTTCCATGACGATAATGAATCATGATATCATAATCCATGATTATTTCCAGCCATCTTCAATGTCTCATAATTAATTCATTTAGAGTTAATATACACTTTAAACATTTATGGTATGTATATATTTCACATTTTCCATCAAACAGATGATCCCCCCAAAATATTAATGCAAAAAAATAATGCGGTCGATGCATTGAGTCACAAATATAATGATACATTAACCATGATATGTTAACTTATTTTCATTAAAACTAACGTCACATTCTTCTATAATATAAAATTTAACTCCTTTTCATTTTAACTTCATTAACATGATAGATAACTAGGAAATGTTTTTAAAAAACCATTCGTAATAACAAACTAGTACATGAAAACTATGATTTTCTATGACATTAGTTGGTCTTGGCCATTAATTGACCACCTTTTTTGGTTGGATAAACTTTTATTCCATCCATATTTACAATATGAAGAAGAAATTAATTATTTTTCCACCAAAATTCAAACATTATTAGTTTTCTATATAGTTTCTTTTCCATTAAATTTTGTAAAAAACCCTTATTTGTTTTTAGTGATCCTATTTACTTTATAATTTCATCAATAAACCCAACCACAAACTTATCCAAAAAATCATGAAATATTCATTTTATAATTTCCATAAATACAATTGATGAATTAGTTAACCCAAATAACATAATTAAAAAATCATCATAATGATATATATTATGAATCACAGTCTTTGTGATGTTTTTATCTTTTACATTAAACTAATTGTACCATGGCCTCAGGTCAAACATTGAAAATTTATATGATCCCACGTGCTGAAAAAAATTCATCGATATGGGGAAATGTAAACTTTTTTTTAAAGTTATGTTATTCAAGTATATGAACTCAATGAATGTCTCATTAAACCATTATTGTTATTAGAAAACAAGAATGGATCACTTCATGGTGAAGTGAAGGGTCTAATGAACACTTTATTTAATAATTCCTATAACTAATTTTTTTTATTCCATAACTTCCATTTGAGACATTCGATAAGGGGTTTTACAAATTTTCTAAGCCTAAAGAAATAATTCAATAGAAAACTCAACATTTAGATCCCGAATAACACCCATAACATCAATAGGAAAACATCTATGTATTCATTTACCACTGGCATATCATTAATATTGATAGTTCTTTTATCATGAAAGATATGAGCAAGATAACATTAATTTCCATCGTTAATTAGTTTCATCACTTCTTGAAATGATTTCAATGGTATGGGTTCATTCATGTACACAAACTAATACACTTTCGAATAATGACTTCTTTTTCTCTAGAATCAATATTAGCATGATAAATATAATTCCAGTACATTCGAAGAATAACATCAAACTCCACTAGTGGTTATACAACTATGTTTTGAGGTAAAGTCTTTCCATGGAAATAGATAAGTAAATTCTTATAATTTATTTTTTCTGTAATATTTCCCCAAGGTTACTTACCATAACTATTGCTATCATTTTATGAGGCAGAATTTCCAATTTTTCAAGAAATATCTCAGAAATAAAAGAATGTCTAGACCCTGAATGAAACAACCTATTTGAAAAAGCTGTAAAAACAACATATTTACCTTATAAAACCTCATTTGACAGCTTCTCATCTACTGAAGTGGTTAGAATGGATTTTTTCACACCCTTCTTCATTCAATTGTGATGATTTCCTAAATGAGTTACTATCTTTGGAAGCCTATTAGGAAAATAACACAATTACATATAGTGAAAGCATCTCCCCATAACATTATCATTAAGTTCGGGATCATTTTTCTTGTAATTGTTGTATATTTTTTCAAACATTAATCACTAATATGATTTACTATAATTTACAAGATCTTCAATTGGATTCGTTTTACCCCACATTTCCCCGAAAGGGGAATTGATTTTCTTACCTCCAAACTAATTTGATTAATTTTTCGCCAATTTATGGAAACATGGACTCCTATAATTCATTCCATCATGAGGTAGATATGTGTTAGAAAACTCCATATCTACTTTTTCAGCATAACAAACAAGATCATTATAGCTTTTAAACAATCCTAAAGCCAAATCTCTTCATAAAATATTTTTACTAGAGTAAAATATATTAATTTTACTATCGAAATCCCAATAAAAATATTATACGTACATGGAGAGTCTAGTTATATTGTCTTTATATGATTCTAATGAATAAATATGTTTCTACTTCAATTTAATAAATGTTTCCCCATTCATTTCCAACCAGTTCTTGGAAAATATTTTAATAGAAAAATCCACTTAAAACCATCTCATTCCAAAATTTCATGATAATATATTTCTCACTTATAATTTACTATAGACCGTCATTGATGGGATTCATCTCTAGACTGATATATGGATAGTATTACCTTTTGATGTTTAGAATATCGGTGGACATCAAATATCTTTTCTAATGAATTGATCGATCCTTTAGATATCACTAGATCTCTGGATCCACTAAATTCTGGACGACGAAGTCTCAAAAAATTCTCCACAACAGACATGTTTTTTCAGTACAGGTCAAGTTACACTTTTGAAAAAATACCACCACCATTTATCACATGAGTCAACAGAGCAATTTCTTTCACAAAATTCTCGTTCCTAGTTCCCACCATTCCACGCAATAGATTCTATCATATATCAGCATCATGGTGATTTTCCAACTTTAGATTCCCTAATTCTTCTATGGTAAATTATTTTGAATAGGCATATCATAGATGAAGAAACATTTTAATATTTAAATGCTAAATAATTTTGAATAAACAACAATGTAAAAAACATTAATTGTATTCTATTATCATTACCATAACTCATTATGTTAACTATACAATCATTTAATACCAACAATAAGGGAATAGGATTAATATATTAAATAATCATGAGTTTTAGACAAGAACATAAATTCTTAAACATTGAGGATAATTTTAGGTTTATTGTTTCTGAAAATATAACATTAAATAGATATAAAATATAGAAATAATTCATGTGGATACTATTAATATAGTGTCCATTTTTTCTAAATAAAATAAATTTCAAATAAAACATAATTTATTTGAGAAATATTAATAACCTTAAAATATTCTTCCGTATTTCACTTAGGCATCCTTATAAATTTTGAAATATATTTTGAAATATGGGGTGAGAAAAATATCTTATTAATGGATATAAAGAAGGAAATCATTAGACAACTCCTAATCGAAAACTAATAAAACCCATTTCATAAAACACATTATCATACATAGAAACATAATGTAGTTTTCATATTTCATATTTACCATATCACTCTTCTAATAACTATTACTCCTGGAATAACCATTCAATCAACTTCCATCTCTACAATTCCTAATGCATTGAAGAACTATAATGGGGCTCACCCATCATATGATGATCTATAATTGGCTCAACCCAACATATCTTGAGCTATAATGGGATCAACCCTATATATATTGATGTATTCCAGGAAAAACCAAAAATATCTTTATCCAAGAATCATTTCCTTGTAATAAATTATCATGAAATAAAGAGATACCACTCATTCCATATATATGTATATATATGATTTTTTAAATTTCATTAAAGAGACTTTTAAAATGATTTTAATAGGAAAGTCATTTACAAATAAAATTTGAGTGATACGTAATGGAATTGAATGGATATGTCTTGTCACGACCCGTCCTCGGGGCCCGTGCCGTGACTACCCCAAGCCCGTCTTCTATAGGCCAGGGGCTGGCGACTAGCACCAAGGCGTAAATCCCAACACAAAGGGAAGGCATTGCCTTGAAAAGTAAACAAGCACCACAGAGTAAGCAAGCGGAAAAGTAAACGCTAAGTAAAAACTGTACAAGCTGTGCTGAAACTAAAAGGGGCTGGAAATACAAGCCCAACTTTAATGTACAACTGAAAGGAAAAATAGCAACTGAAAAGGGAAAACTGCAGCGTCGAGCCGTCCTCCGGAAGTCCAACCTAAAGGGTGGGTACAGATAGCCTACACTGCTCCTCGGGTCGACCTAACCGCTCCGTGTACGTCCCGCCCAGCGGTCCACCTCCATGTACTGTCCTGCTCCACACGCCTCCTCCACGATCAGCGCTGTCCGTCTTCTGCAACCAACACATTGAAGTGCGGGCATAGCCCGTGCAGGGGTGAGTATAAGCTACTCAGTAGGGACCCCGAGACCCCCGAAGGACTCCCGAAATCCACAAAGGATAAATCACGAAGAAGGGATGCAATCACGAAGTAACATCTGACACGGCTTAGGTGTATGCCCATACATATACCTAAGTCTGCAATTCCCCGTTCGGCTCCAACGTCCGAGCCCAAGCACAACCCAGTCCACACAGGAAAGCAAAACGCATACCCACGCAGGATAGAATAACACAATCCACAAAGGAGAGTAAATAGTAAATCCACACAGGATAGCTCAACACAATCCACAAAGGAGAGTAACACAAGATTCCGCTCACACAGGTATACTTCTTCGGATGACGATAAAGATGATCATTGAACCATCTACGTCGTCGGACCCACGAAGGATCGATAGGTACTAATCTTGCAGTGACCCACACAGGATCGGGCCCACGCAGGACCTGTAGGAGTTGGCTCACACAGAACCGCTGAGAGATGACCCACACAGGATCAGACCCACATAGGAGTGGGCCCACACAGGACCGGGCCCACGCAGGACCTGTAGGCGCTGGCTCACACAGAACCGATGAGCACTGACCCACGCAGGATCGGACCCACACAGGATCGGAAGCACTGATCCACGTAGGATCGCTGAGTGTAGGAGTCGTCGCAGTCTGCTGAGGATCTCTGCACAGTCGTCGCCGCTGTCCACTGAGGATCTCTGCACGGTCGTCGTCAGAGTCCACGGAGGATCTCTGCACAGTCGTCGCCGCAGTCCACTGAGGATCTCTGCACGGTCGTCGCTGTCGAAGTAGCAGTCGCAGCCAGCACTAGGGTTCCCGCACATAGCAAGCTCGTTCGGGAGGGTCCGCTCCATGGGCCGAGAGGCTGATACATCAACTGACACGATGTCCGAAGTTGATCTATCCAAAATTTCCGTATCGTCAACAGGAACTCAACGTCGCAGACGGCGCGTCAATCGGACGCCCGGTCTGAGAGATATTGGCATTTTCGTCCCAGGGGCCCGGTTGGTTTTTAAGGAAAAACCAACCCAACCGCACTCCAACGGCGTCCAAACCTCGGGCGGAGTATGCCAAAAGATCCGTCTCACTTAGAGGAACTCAACAAAGCTAACGGCACGTCAATCAGACGTCCGTAGCTCATGATATGAGCGTTTCCGCTCCGAGGGCCCGGTTGGTCTCGTGTACGAACCAACCTGGCCGAACTCAAAGTATTCCGAAACCTTGAGTGCAATATACTGAAACGACCATCTTGATCCAAGGATCGCGTTGCCACTGACGGCGACTCGTTTGGAGGCACGAAGCTCAAGATACAGGCGTTTGAATGAAAACGTCCGAAGATGGGGCGTACGGGCCCGGGCCGACCCGGCCCGACCCCCCCTGGGTCGGCCCGAACTGGGTCGGCCCGACCCGGGTCCGACCCGGTTGGCCTGGCCCGGCCGTCCAGGGCCGGTCCGGCTCGGCCGCGCGGTGCGGGTGGAAGCCGCGGGCGCCGACCCGCAGCCTGAGAAGAAATCGCGGCCCCCGTGCGGGCCGCGCTGGTGAACCGTGGACGCGGCTTTGTCGCGTCCCGCGTGGACGAACCGGACCCGCGCGGCCGCGGGTCCGTTGGCCGCCGCCGTCGCAGCTTCAGCAGCGGCGGACTTTTCCAGCGGCGCGCCGGGGCGCCGCCGCCTCCGGCCGCCGGCGTCGCTCCGGTGGCCCGTTTTCCTTCCCGTCTGCGCCGTTGCTCCTCCCGGGATCCGTTCTTTACTGCGGGATCGTCAAACGTCCGCTGCGGCACGTTCCGTCGTCAACCGTCAAATCCACACAAAACAAAGAACGGCGGAGGGTCGTCGGGCCGTGTTCGTTTGGCCCGCACCCTCCGCGTTGGAGATAAACAACCGGGAGAAATTGTTCAACACATGAACCGACGATTTTAATTAAAATAAAATTGTTCATTTGAAACCGACTTTTTAATTTTCAAAGAACGTTCACGGGAAAATTAAAAAGGGGTAATTTTCCAAAATAAATCCCTACCTCATCTATCGTCGTGCGCGGGCATTCTTCGCGGAAGAGATCGTCGCAGAAGAGAGGGATCGTCGCGTCGTCGCGGGGAGGCGTCGCGTCGTCGCGGAATCCGGCGTTGAGTCGGCGAGCTCAACGAACCAAGAACAACAGATTTAAATTATAAATAATTAAATCTGTGTTTAAACCCAAAGAAAATAACCTTGAGCGGACATCTGAAATCACTCACCTCAAATGGTCGGTGATCGGAGATCGGAGATCGGAGATCAGAAGAACGTCTCGGGCGAAGGCGTCTTCGATTTCCGGGTTCGGCGTTCTTCGCGTTCTTCGCGTTCTTCGCGTTCTTCGTGAGGGAGAAGAAGTTACGAGGGATCTCTCAAATCTTCTCAAGCGCAAATAACCAGAGGTTAAGCATTGACCTTATTATATTATTACGCCAACGAATTTGAAAAACTGGTTAAGAAACGATCCATCAATTCATTGAATTAATTCAACGAAAGAAACGACCCATTTAATTCACGAAAGAAACAGCCCATTTAATTCATGAAAGAAACCGCCCAATTAAATGGTCTGTTAAGAATTTAGAAAACGCGTCGGGTGACTTTCATTAAGACGGGTTTTCACGGGTGCGTTTCTTAGCGGAAAGAAACGGTGGGGCTCGTGCGGGCCCCACCTCACAAATATCCTACCAAGGGGGTAGGATATTTCTGGATAGCATCCTATCCAGTTCAACTAAGTTCAAGACGCCTTTAAGTGGCTTCAAGTGGCTTCCATGTGGCTTATGTGAAATAAAATAAAGTTGTCGCAAAATAATTTTATTTCTTAACTTTATGCCCGAAAATTAAAAACCACACCCGAGAAAACGCAACTCCGGAAGAGGCGTTTCTAAGAGAATACTGGTGCTGCGATTTCATCGGTGCCCTCAGAATTCGATTCCGGGAACTGGTTCAAAAGTTAGAAAAACTCGCTCGTCCGTTCACTGAACGTACCCGAGCCAAACTTCGGAAAATGATTCCGGGCACACCGGGCCTCGGAATCAGGCACCGTTAGAAACTGCATTCTTGTAAAATTCCAAAGAAAATTAAGAAAAAAATTTCCTTGAAATTTACGGGTCTTTACATTACTCCCACCTCAGGACTTTACGTCCCCGTAAAGATACATCAAAAACAAGGGAAACAAATGTGGGTACTGAGCACGCATCTGAGCCTCCCGCTCCCAAGTGCTCTCCTGGAGGTCCCGTGCTGCCATCTGATGCGCACAAGAGGAATCGATCGCCCACGTAGGACCCGCTCCTGTCGATCCTCTATCCCCACTGGGACCTCCGAAAAAGTCGCCCCATCATCCACGTCTAGCTCCCCATAGTCAATGATGTGTGTCGGGTCGTGCACGTATCTCCTCAACTGGGATACGTGGAAGACGTCGTGCACCCGGTGCAACTGTGGTGGCAGAGCCAGGCAATAAGCCACCTCGCCAACCCTGCTGAGGACCTGGAAGTGTCCGATGAAGCGTGGAGACAACTTGTCGCCTCGTCCAAATCTCCTCAAACCACGTCGAGGTGAGACCCGCATGAAGACGTGGTCGCCATCCTCGAACTCTAGTGGCCTCCGCCTCCTGTCAGCGTATGACTTCTGCCGGCTCTGTGCTGTCCTCATCCACTCCTGGATGACCTGGACCTTCTCTGTCGTGGCCCGGACCATCTCTGGTCCCACAAGTTCTGACACTCCAGGGTCTGTCCAGCACAAAGGAGATCTGCAAGGCCTGCCGTACAACACCTCGTAGGGTGCCATCCCGATGGTGGAGTGGTAGCTGTTGTTGTACGCGAACTCCACCAAGGGTAGGTGGTCCTCCCAGCTGCGACCAAAGTCGAGAACACATGCGCGGAGCATGTCCTCGAGAGTCTAAATGGTCCTCTCCGTCTGACCATCTGTCTGAGGGTGAAAGGCGGTGCTCAGACGTAGTCGCGTCCCGAACGCCTCCTGCAACCCCTTACAAAGCCGGGAAGTAAAACGAGCGTCCCGGTCGGAGACGATAGTCGATGGCACACTGTGATGTCGTACAATCTCCTAAACGTAGAGACTCCCCAAGATCTCCACTGAGCCATTCTCTCGAATGGGTAAGAAGTGTGCTGACTTGGTGAGTCGGTCAACAATCACCCAAATGGAATCGTGACCTCTGGAAGTGCGTGTAAGTCCAGTCACAAAGTCCATAGATATCCCGTCCCACATCCACTCTGGGACCTCCAAGGGCTGTACCAAACCTGCTGGTACCTGATTCTCTGCCTTCACCTGCTGGCTGTTGAGGCACCGTGAAACGAACTCTACCACATCCTTCTTCATGCCCGGCCAGCAGTGATGTCGTCTGAGATCCTGGTACATCTTCGCCACTCCAGGATGTACCGCCAAAGGAGAAGTGTGAAACTCTCTCAGCACCTCCTCTCGTAAGGCAACTGGTACCAAGGTACGTCCTCTGAAAAGGACATCGTGCTCTGCTCCAAGGGAGAAACCATCAGGTGCCTGTCCCGAGGATATCTGTGCACGCCGCGTCTCACAGTCAACGTCCCCATGCTGTGCCTCTCTGACCCGCTGAAGAAGTGGAGGAGAGACTGTGAGAGACTGAAGGAAGGCTGCTCTGTCTCTATCCACGAATTATATCTGCAAAGTGGCTAGCTGCCCTATCGCCTCCTCAAGTAGCTGGATGCCCGTCCTCCTGCTGAGGGCATCAGCCACTACGTTCCCCTTCCCAGGAGTATAGACTATCTCAAAGTCATAGTCCTAGAGGAACTCGATCCATCGCCGCTGCCTCAGGTTCAGGTCCTTCTGAGAGAAGATGTACCTGAGACTCTGGTGGTCAGAAAAGACTGTGAGGCTCTCGCCCATCAGATAGTGTCGCCATGTCTTCAGGGAAAAGACCACTGCTGCCAACTCCAAGTCATGGGTAGCGTAGTTCTGCTCATGAAGCCTCAACTGACGTGATCCGTAGGCAATCACAGCCCGCTCCTGCATTAGGACACACCTGAGTCCGGTCCCTGATGCATCGCAGTAGACTACGTATCCAACTCCCTCCTCAGGCAACCTCAAGATAGGTGTGCTGGTCAACCTCTGCCTCAGCTCCTGGAAGCTCTGCAGACATCTGTCTGACCACACGAAGGGTTTCCCCTTCTTCGTCAACGATGAGAGTGGGGCCGTAACTCTGGAGATGTCCGGCACAAATCTCCGATAGTATCCGGCTAGGCCCAAGAAACTCTGCACCTCTGTCACGCTCTTGGGTGGCTCCCAAGCTAGCACTGCCTCGATCTTCACGGGATCCACTGCAACTCCCACCTCAGAAATGACATGCCCCAAGAAGTGGACCTCACGTAACTAGAACTGACACTTCGAGAGCTTTCCATAAAGCTGGTGCTCTCGGAGTGTGTCTAGTACAACACGCAGGTGGTAGGCGTGCTCCTCCTCCGACGTCGAGTACACCAAAATGTCGTCGATGAAGAACACGACAAATCGATCGAGGTATGGCTGGAAGATCCTGTTCATGAGGCTCATGAACACTGCTGGAGCGTTGGTCATGCCGAAAGGCATGACCAAGAACTCGTAGTGGCCATACCGACACATGAAGGCCGTCTTCTGCACATCCTCGTCTCGAACTCTAAGCTGATGATAGCCTGACCTGAGGTCTATCTTCGAGAACCACCGTGCTCCCTTGAGATGGTCGAAGAGGTCATCAATCATGGGTAGCGGATACTTGTTCCTCACTGTCACATGATTCAGGCGACGATAATCGACACACAATCGCAAGCTCCTGTCTGCCTTCTTGGCGAACAAAATCGGGGAAGCCCAGGGCGAAACACTGGGTTGGATGAACCCCTTGCCCTGCAAGTCCTCCAACTGTACTCGCAGCTCTTGAAGCTCAGCGGGGGCCATATGATACACTGGAGTGGATATCGGGGCTGTCCCAGGGTACAGGTCAATATAAAAGTCTACCTCTCTGCGAGGAGGTAGTCCTGGAACGTCGTCGGGAAAGACGTCCGCGTACTGATCCACCACTGCAGGAAAACTGGGACTCCGCACGTCAACTGCTCCCATGATGAGGCTAGCCAACTGATGAGTGATGGGCTGACCTCTCCTCTGCGTGAGTCCATCCTGTGCTGCTAAGGCTCCCTTCTCTCCGGTGAAGGTGAACTTGCTCCCGTCGGTGCGCACACATCGCACCTTGCTCCTAATGCAGTCAATCTCTGCATGGACCATAGATAACAAATCCATGCCCAAGATGACGTCGTAAGGCCTCGACGCCACTACAAGAAGATCCCAGCCTTAGCTCTCGCCTCCTAGAGTAAGCTCACACTGCCGGCACCAGTGCGTAATCGTCGAGTCTGCTCCCGTAGGAGTCTCTAGCCGTAAGGATCGAGCCAACGGCTCTGTCGGAATCTCTGAGCTCCGAACAAGGGATGTGGCTATGAAAGAGTGACTCAATCCTATGTCTATCAGAACTGCAGAAAGGGTGGAATAGACACATATCGTACCTCGAATAATTTCTGGCGCGCCGTGGTCGTAGGCCTCCGCTGCCTGGAGCTGAGCCTGTCTCTGCCCGCCAGCTCCCTGTGGTCGGGGCGGGCCTCCTGGTGGTGGTGGTGGGAGAGCCTCAAAGCGTCGCCCACCACCTGCTGCTCGGCCAGCTCCTCTGCCTCGTCCGCCTCCTCCCTGCGGACCGCCACGGTCGACCCTCTGCCTCTTCCTGGGTGGCCCCTCCACCGTCTGCTGACCCTCAGTATGACGGGTCGGGTAGTCACGAGCCATGTGGCCCTGCCCGCCGCACTCGTAACACTGTCTGCCTCTCGGAAGGCTGGCTCCGCGCTGTGTGCCTCGCACCGCTGAGCGAGTGTCCCGAGGTCGTCTGCCCGAAGGTCTGGTCCGCCTGGAACCCTGAGTCATCTTCCGGCTACCAGCTGCCGAAGACTCCGCTATCTACCGCCCTGCGGTGGGTCTCACTATGGACTCATCCAGGAAGCTCTCGATCAGGAGGGCTCGCTCCAGTACTCCTGCCTGAGTCGGGATGCTGAGGGAGATCAGCGATGCCCTGATCTTGTGTATCAATCCCTGCTAGAAGGTCCGGGACCGGAAGAAGGGGTCCCGTACCATGTCTGTCGAGTACCGAGAAAGGTCGGTGAACCTCACCGCGTACTGAGCGACCGTCAAGATGCCCTGCCGCAGCTGAAGAAGCTCCTGGATGCGTACCGCTCGGAGGGTGGTCGGGACGAACTCTGAGCGGAAGAGGCTCTCGAAGTCCGTCCAGATGAGGGTGGACTCATCGTGTATCTGGATCATCAGGCTCCACCAGCATCCAGCTGCTGCGTGTAGTAGGCTCGCCGCGAGGATCACCATGAGGTCTGTTGGCGTCCTCACTAGCCTGAAAACTCGGACGACCGCCTCCAGCCAGTCCTCGGCTACCTGGGGGTCCGACTCCCCACAGAACCTGGGTGGTCGCTGGCGCTGGAACTCGTGCAGAGCTCCAAGGCGTTGTGCGTCGTCAGCTGCCAGTGCTGGAAGCATCGGGGGCTCGGCGGGTAAAGGTACCGCCGGTGCCTCTGCTGTCAACGGGCCCTATACCGAGGCCTCGTCGCTCGGCGGGCTGTCGTCGCGCCCTACTCTGGGAACCCTAGCTGGCTGCTGTCGTCGTGCCATCATGAAAAGGAAACAAGTATGCCACGGTCAGAACAGTAAACCTGGTGATCTGACACAAGTAATCACAAAGAAAACTTGAAACACACATGCAATCAATGTTTTCGTGCATTAAGTCGGAAATCAGAAGTCAGGGTCCTGGTGTATGGATACGTCGGCCGCCGCACCAACACTGGACTCCCTGGACTGATAACCACACTCAATACACTAAACACTTTTGCTTCACATAGAAGAATGATCAGAGTCTGCGGTAGAACTGACCGCCTCTGATACCAATTTGTCAAGACCCGTCCTCGGGGCCCGTGCCGTGACTACCCCAAGCCCGCCTTCCATAGGCCAGGGGCTGGCGACTAGCACCAAGGTGTAAATCCAAACAAAAAGGGAAGGCATTGCCTTGAAAAGTAAACAAGCTCCACAAAGTAAGCAAGCGGAAAAGTAAACGCTAAGTAAAAACTGGACAAGCTGTGCTGAAAGTAAAAGGGGCCAGAAATACAAGCCCAACTGTAATGTACAACTGAAAGGAAAAACAACAACTGAAAAGGGAAAACTGCAGCGTCGAGCCGTCCTTCGGAAGTCCCACCTGAAGGGTGGGTACAGATAGCCTCCACTGCACCTCGGGTCCACCTAACCGCTCCGAGTACGTCCCGCCCAGTGGTCCACCTCCAGGTACTGTCCTGCTCCGCACGCCTCCTCCACGATCAGCGCTGTCCGTCGTCTGCAACCAACACCACGAAGTGCTGGCATAGCCCATGCAGGGGTGAGTATAAGCTACTCAGTAGGGACCCCGAGACCCCCGAAGGTCTCCCGAAATCCACAAAGGATAAATCAAGAAGAAGGGATGAAATCACGAAGTAAAATCTGACACGGCTTGGGTATATGCCCATACATATACCTAAATCTACAATTCCCTGTTCGGCTCCAACGTCTGAGCCCAAGCACAACCCAGTCCACACAGGAATGCAAAACACATACCCACGCAGGATAGAACAACACAATCCACAAAGGAGAGTAAACAGTAAATCCACACAGGATAGCTCAACACAATCCACAAAGGAGAGTAACACAAGATTCAGCTCACACAGGTATACTTCTTCGGATGACGATAAAGATGATCATTGAACCATCTAAGTCGTCGGACCCACGAAGGATCGATAGGTACTAACCTTGCAGTGACCCACACAGGATCGGGCCCACGCAGGACCTGTAGGAGTTGGCTCACACAGAACCGCTGAGAGATGACCCACACAGGATCGGACCCACACAGGATCAGGCCCACATAGGACCGGGCCCACGCAGGACCTGTAGGCGCTGGCTGACACAGAACCGCTGAGCGCTGACCCACGCAGGATCGGACCCACACAGGATCGGAAGCACTGATCCACGTAGGATCGCTAAGTTCAGGAGTCGTCGCAGTCCGCTGAGGATCTCTGCACAGTCGTCGCCGCAATCCACTGAGGATCTCTGCACGGTCGTCATCGGAGTCCACGGAGGATCTCTGCACAGTCGTCGCCGCAGTCCATTGAGGATCTCTGCACGGTCGTCGCTGTCGAAGTAGCTGTCGCAGCCAGCACTAGGGTTCCCGCACACAGCAAGCTCGTTCGGGAGGGTCCGCTCCACGGGCCGAGAGGCTGATACATCAACTGACACGAAGTCCAAAGTTGATGTATCCAAAAGTTCCGTATCGTCAACAGGAACTCAACGTCGCAGACGGCGCGTCAATCGGACGCCCGGTCTGAGAGAGATTGGCATTTTCGTCCCAGGGGCCCGGTTGGTTTTTAAGGAAAAACCAACCTGACCGCACTCCACCTGCATCCAAACCTGGGGCGGAGTATGCCAAAAGATCTGTCTCACTTAGAGGAACTCAACAAAGCTGACGGCACGTCAATCGGACGTCCGTAGCTCAAGACATGAGTGTTTCGCTCTGTGGGCCCGGTTGGTCTTGTGTACGAACCAACCTGGACGAACTCAAAGTATTCATAAACCTTGAGTGCGATATACCGAAACGACCGTCTCGATCCAAGGATCGCGTTGCCGCTGACGGCGAGTCGTTTGGAGGCACGAAGCTCACGATACGGGCGTTTGAATGAAAACGTCCGAAGATGGTGGGTACGGGCCCGGGCCAACCCCCCCAGGGTCGGACCGAACCGGGTCGGCCCGACCCGGGTCCGACCCGGTTGGCCCGGCCCGGCCCGGCCAAGGCCGGTCCGGCTCGGCCGGCTCGGCTCGGCCGCGCGGCGCGGGTGGAAGCCGCGGGCGCCGACCCGCAGCCTGAGAAGAAACCGCGGCCCGCGTGCGGGCCGCGCTGGTGAACCGCGGACGCGGCTCTGTCGCATCCCGCCTGGACGAATCGGACCTGCGCGGCCGCGGGTTTGTTGGCCGCCGCCGCCACGGCTGAACCCGCGGCGGACTCGTCCGGCGGCGCGCCGGGCCGCCGGCGTCGCTCCGGTGGCCCGTTTTCCTTCTCGTCTACGCCGTTGCTCCTCCCGGGATCCGTTCTTTACTGCGGGATCGTCAAACGTCCGCTGCGGCACGTTCCGTCATCGACCGTCAAATCCGCACAAAACGAAGAACGACGGAGGGTCGTCGGGCCGTGTTCGTTTGGCCCGCACCCTCCGCGTTAGAGATAAACAACCGGGAGAAATTGTTCAACACATGGACCGACAATTTTAATTAAAATAAAATTGTTCATTTGAAACCGACTTTTTAATTTTCAAAGAACGTTCACGGGAAAATTAAACAGGGGTAATTTTCCAAACTAAATCCCTACCTCGTCGATCGTCGTGCGCGGGAGTTCTTCGTGGAAGAGATCGTCGCGGAAGAGAGGGATCGTCGCGTCGTCGCGGGGAGGCGTCGCGTCATCGCGGAATCCGGCGTTGAGTCGGCGAGCTCAACGAACCAAGAACAACAGATTTAAATTATAAATAATTAAATCTGTGTTTAAACCCAAAGAAAAGAACCTTGAGCGGAAATCAGAAATCACTCACCTCAAATGGTCGGTGATCGGAGATCGGAGATCGGAGATCGGAAGAACGTCTCGGGCGAAGGCGTCGTCGATTTCCGGGTTCGGCGTTCTACGCGTTCTTCGCGTTCTTCGCGTTCTTCGCGTTCTTCGCGAGGGAGAAGAAGTTACGAGGGTTCTCTCAAATCTTCTCAAGCGCAAATAACCAGAGGTTAAGCGTTGGCCTTATTTTATTATTACGCCAACGAATTTGAAAAACTGGTTAAGAAACGATCCATCAATTCGTTGAATTAATTCAATGAAAGAAACAACCCATTTAATACACGAAAGAAATAGCCCATTTAATTAACGAAAGAAACCACCCAATTAAATGGTCTGTTAAGAATTTAGAAAATGCATCGGTTGACTTTCATTAAGACGGGTTTTCACGGGTGAGTTTCTTAGCGGGAAGAAACGGTGGGGCTCGTGCGGGCCCCACCTCACAAATATCCTACCAAGGGGGTAGGAAATTTCTGGATAGCATCCTATCCAGTTCAACTCAGTTCAAGCCGCCTTTAAGTGGCTTCAAGTGGCTTCCAAGTGGCTTAAGTGAAATAAAATAAAGTTGTCGCAAAATTATTTTATTTCTTAACTTTAAGCCCGAAAATTAAAAACCACACCCGAGCAAACGCAACTCCGGAAGAGGCTTTTCTAAGCGAATACCGGCGCTGCGATTTCATCGGTGCCCTCAGAATTCGATTCCGGTCACCGGTTCAAAAGTTAGAAAAACCCGCTCGTCCGTTCACCGAACGTACCCGAGGCAAACCTCGGAAAATGATTCCGGGCACACCGGGCCTCGGAATCAGGCGCCGTCAGAAACTGCATTCTTGTAAAATTCCAAAGAAAATTAAGAAAAAAAATTCCTTGAAATTTACGGGTCTTTACATGTCTATTCATTATAAATACAAATAATGTAAAATAATTTAAATAAAAATTCCTCACACAAATAATCACAATACTATATAATGAATAAAGTAGAAGGTTGACCCAAATAATGGAAATTGGGTAAGAATCCAATACATCAGGTTTGTCTTACTTAAAAAATGTTTAAAACAATTGTATAATGGTTAAAAGGGTGTTATTAATTCCTTTGCGAAACATATTCATGTTTATAACTCCTTATATGATCATTTCATAACATAATTTCACCCTTTAATTTTTTGTATTTTGTTCATACCATTATTTATGGAGCATTTTTTACGTGATTTCCATGGACATATTGTATTTGATTTTCATGTAATTTGAAATAAAATTAAAGATGTGTAATGAAATGGTATTCATATATTTTTATAATATTAAATGATTCCCAAAAATATTTTAGTTATATTTTATGAGTATGAATAATTAAATAAATATTTAACGATATATATTTAGATCATTTTTGTGGTTCTTTGATAATAACTAACTAATTTAATTATATAACATAATATTATTTATTTATGTTAACTCTAGAATATTTAAAAGGATATATCATACTCCTTAAAATATTTTTCAAAACATTAGAATGGTTTTATAACTAGTTTTGAAATAATTATGTGAAATTCAAAACACATCTCCCATGATTTTGGTAAATCGGCACATCATTGACAATGTTTTTATTTTTAGAATATGTGGAAGAGGAGAGAACAAATGAGGACGAATTTTTACATAAACAAGAAATATATATAGAATATATATAATATTGAATCTTCCATTTCTCTTGGATTAGGGGAGGATAATATAGTATACGAAAATATTGAATTTAAAATAAAAAAAAAGGAAATGAAAGAGGAACTTTACCTGTTGATCTGTTCTACTTGAGATCCTTTTTAAGGCCATTGCATTTGGTCTTTTGGAGAGAACAGTATGTCCTAGATTTGGCAAGAGTATTGGGATGATTATTTTTTAGAACATAGACAAGGATCAAGGAATGAGTCCTATGAGAGGATGAGGGGTGAGGGTGGTATTTATAATGGAGGAGAGAAGGGGTTTTAAATTATTTAAATACTTTGTACATTTTTTTGCTAAAGACTATGCATTGTCATGATTAATGTGACCCATAATAGTAATTATTGCATGTGAGTTCGATCCAATGGCCATTTTCATCATATATTACTCAATTATTATGTGGAAATTCATTTATTTGACATATTTTTTTAAAATAATGTATTACAAAATTCATTAAAAATGAATGTAATTCAGAAAAATAAAAAACATTAATACATAACATTTATTGATGTGTTAAATTCAAAAATTAACTCCTTTGTTGTTTTTTTTAAATATGATCAATTTATTTTTTAAATAATTTCATAATTTATTAAAAAAATATAAAATTTATTACCAAAACTCATTTTATAACAACTGGAAAAACTAATCAAGGTTTCATAAAATTATCTTACAACCATAAGAAAAACAATTGAATACATTTTATGAATGAAATATTTAAATTATTTAATTAATCCTAAAATATTAACTATATATCTATGACATTCACTAATACCAACACTTATAGAATGATTATTTTTTCACGTATAAGATTCTCTTCTTATTATACATTCATGGGTGAGGATATTATGCATTTTTTCAGTTTACTCTTCATAATGGTCATATTACTATTTATAATAGTATGTAACTTTTCAAAAGGGTAATTTACTATTACCTAATAATTTAATTGGACATATTAGACTTCAAATAACTAAATGATTTGAACCGTGTATCTCAATTATTTGTAATTACAAACACAGAAGATGAAAAATTATGTTTAATGGGTAGTTTATAACTATCTCTTTAAAAAGGTCTCATTGTTTTGAGACTCAGTGTTTCATTCATAAATGATTTTTATTTGTAAATCCATGGGGTCTTAAATTGAATGAGTTTCATTAAAACATAAATTCAAATTAGATAATCATTTATATTGAATTGATAATGTAAATCATTTATTAGGTATTGTTTAGTACATTCAATGTGGTGTGTTTTTCGTAAATATTTATATATATCAAAGATGAATTTTTCCATGAAAATATAAAAAAATTTAAATCACAAAAGTAATAATGAATGTTAAGGAAATAAATAATATTTCAAATCCTATTCTCTATTTTTTAAAATATTTTTCAATGGGGGGGTATTTAGTGAATAATAACAAGAGTTATTTACCATACACATGATTTTTACTAATTTATTAGAAGAATTTGTTGATATGGTATATTTCATAAATAATATTCTGAAATGATCCCAATATTTAGAAAATAATGTGGTGTCAAATGGTAAACATATTTTAAATAGAATTATTAATGTGGTTAATGATATGTGTTTTTTTACCTAAGGATAGACTGTGTAGACATATAGTTTATATAAAATATTATTATTTTTAAAATGGGGTGTTTCCGCCATTCTATCAATAACATGATTATAGTTTATAGTCTTAATACATTTACTATATGAATATATATTTTTGACCATATATAGTTGTAAACGAAGATATGAAAATATAAACTATATTAATATATATTTTTTTCAATAAGGATTAAAAGATATGATCTATATTGGAAGAATATATTATATTGATATGAAATACAAATATAGATATTTAATTATGATTATAGTTTTATATAGATCTGTTTTATTCATTTTCAATATTATATATGTGGAATTAAAATGTATGATGGAATATTTGATGATTTCAAAATTGAAAAAAAGGTATAGAGTGGTGGTTATATCTGTATTCCATGTATATAATTTTGGATGCTTTGTTACATTAATTTCTTTTTAAATGATTAATCATTCCAGTTTTTGGACAATTTCAATTGTTTTGTGTTTTATGGTAAGATATAGAAGATATTATGAATAAAATAAAATATTAATTAGGGATAAAATTACACTTTATGCTATGAGCGAAGGGAAGAGTTATGACACCATGATTTTGAGGATGTAGTGAAGCTGTGGAAATGAAAAAAAAATATTTAGAAGACATTTAAATACAATTAAAATTGTGGATTTAGGATAATTAGCTGCAAATCCAGAAATGTCATTAGGTTGTTACACGTTATGAAAAGATTTCTCACGTCATGTGAACTATAAACGATGTGAATGGTTGGGAAATGGAAGATATGAAAAGGCATCTACTAACATGTACTACACATAATGAATATTTATTAGGCTAAATGTAATTATTTGGAAATAGAAGAAAAAATTACTTGACGAAGAGGTTTTTGATTCAAGGGATAATAAAATAAACACTTGGCCTAACCTATAGTATGTATGTGAGTGATAGGTGCAGAACAATGAATTCATAGATGAAACATTGTGATCTGGAAACATTCTTCACAGCCAGTCTACATGGGTATCCATGCAACTCATTATCATAATGACTTTAATGAGTGAGTTACCTTCTTTATGTGAGGTTATTTTATTATAGAGGGATGTTGTATTATGGATTATTCCAATTTTTTATTCTTGTATTGGATTAGTGATACCTCATTTATCAATCCAAATATTCTTCATTTTTTTCATTTATATGGCCATTTCATGCGATTTGTGGAGGTTTATTTTATTTCATAAATTTATTTTTCTTTTTTCTGTATGAACATTATGAAATATTTGTTATTTTGGTTTAAATTATTTTTTGGGTCACCTTGTATTTTAATTTCACTAATTAGTTGAAAATTCCAATAGTACAATCAAAAGATAAATATATGGTACCTAGACCAAAGATCAATGAGGACCCAATTATACTACCAAGCATGAATAAAAACACAATCAATTGATTCAAATTATACAAAACCTGAAAATTACTTAACCTTCTATGTCATATCTCATGGACTCAAATTACTCATTTTCCCCATTATCACTATTTTCCCAGAAAATGAAACAACTTTACATATATTTCTTAATTTAATTTATAGAAAACACAACGTTCTTATGAGTTTTACATTTAGACATGATAAGTACAAAATTTGTAGTTATAATTTTTGATTTTCAGTAATCATTAAATTTGTATATCCTTCTTAAATAATTAACAATTCCCTTTTGGATATCAAGGGGGTTATAAAATTTATTATACATGTATCAATATAATAACTAATTTATTTGATGTTTTTTTGAGATGTTATTCATAATGTTCAATACAATCTCAAATGGATGAAGAAAATATTTGTACAATAGTTTTGTGGTTTCTATGGGGGACTCATTAATTTTGAAAGTAAAGGGATAATGTGAATGAAAAAAGGGGGTTTCTAAAGTAAAGGAGGACCATAAAATTAATACCTGATGTAAAAGGTACAACTAATTAATTGAACAAATATTTAAAATTAATTTTATTTGAATTTATATGAATACATATTCCTCATATTTTTCCTGAATTTTCATTAATGAAATTTGTAATTACTAGAATACAATGTTCCCATGCATTGAGATCATATGAATGCCCATATTTTAATTCAAAATATTTTATTATTTGTTAGCTAAATATATAATTAATAAACACCCCTAAGATCATGTGGAAATTTTTATTAGTTTGATTACATACATACCATCACAATATTAAAAATAAATACAATAGAACAATTTTAAAAACTCTATAACATGCAATTATTTTCCTTACCTCTCTAACATATAAATATGGGTTATCCTGGGGAAATCCATAATAAAGGGGTTGATTTATAAATTCCATCATTGTAATAATAAAATAATGATATATGTTAAAGATGTTCCATTGCGCAAAGATAAATATAAAGCTAACATAAGGGGGTGTGAATCATAAACATTAACACAAATTCATCAAATAAGATGCTAAAATAATGGCATTTTTGTAATTTAGAAACAAAAAAATCATAATATAAAATGAATAAGTCAAGTATAACCACCTGTAAAACATAACATAACGTTTATATGATAAAATCCATTACTCTATATGGGGATTTTCATGAGACTCGATGAAAACCTCATTCATTAGAGGGTTATCTAATTACAATCCATCCCATCACATTAATTGTTTTTACATTAATGACAATGAAACATAGAGAATTCAAGATAGGATAAAATTTATTCAAATTGAATCTTATGATTGAGGTGTGTTGGTGAAATAATAGAGGTCCCAAATAAATTATTGATAGGTACATATATGTGAATACAAATGAATGGAACTGGGGATGGGTATTCCCAATAGATATGGTTGGCCTGATAAATCACAAGATAATTTTGACAACATAATAGGGTATCATAATGATACATGGAAGGGTTTATTGATGTTTAAAGGAATATATCATCACACTGAAATCATAAATATAGTAATAGGTCTACTTAAAAATGTATAAAAAAATTAACATTTAAGAAAAAAAGAATAATATAAAGAAGGTTTATGAATGAGGTGGGGAAGAATTTGATCCATTATCTAGAGTGGTTTATTGTTAATGCATGGTAGATTCTTTATAAATTATTTTGGTAATTTTGGGAGGGATATATATAGGGAGGTAATAATTAAACATGCGATTCAATGGTTTATTAGTGGTGAGGAATGAGTGGCAGGGTGTATTTTTATACTGAAAGAGAGGACAACTTTGTATTAATATCAAAAATTATATTTCGGACTATATAATATAAATTAATCAAAACCACAATCAAAACCATGGTTTTCCCCCATTATTTCATCCTAATATATGTGGATTTAGTTATTCTATAATTCTTAGACCTGAAATCCTTAATATAACTCCCTTGGACATATGGAAGCTAGTCATATTTATAACCAATTCATATTATGAACATTGTTTATAATATATGTTATTTATAATTAATTACTGATGTATATAATTAATAAAACAACATAAACAAATAATATTAATTTTTAAATATGATTTTTTCATTGATTCTATTTACGGTTTTCATAACCAGACTATTGAGATTTTATGATTTCATAATTAAAACCACATAATTATAGAGTATTTAAATTTCAACCAAAAATTTTTCTATCAAATATAATTTAGAAAAATATAAACCATTAGATACTATGAACCTTATTGTTTTAAAAAATTTATTAAATTTATCTAAATAATTTTTCAAATATGATAATTTTTACATTTAATTGAAAAAAACATCATTTAATAAACAATACTGATTTTTTTACAATCATTGTTTTTAGATCACGATGCAATAAATACCTGACATTATAAAATTATATTATCTTATATATTTAATAAATATTACATCATAATAATGTTTTATTAAAATATTATATATTTTTATTTTTTTAGAATTTATCACAAATAGTGTCTTCATTGAAACTATATGAATTTCCAAAATATATTTTATGTTTCATCATATTAAACACATTTTCTTGTCAAATATATTATATAATTAAGAAAAAGTAAAATAAATCTAAATTATTATTAGTAATTGATATAAAAATATAAAATGTTTTACTCATAGAGTCTTGATAGTTTTCATTTTATTACACCGGTGAACATTCTATGGGGAATGTGTGTGATGGTTACATATTCATAAGGTTGATTTATGAATATTGTGTGATTAATGAACTAAATTATCTCAAAGTAATACAATAAATAGGGCTTCATGTGGTTCAGTTATTCAATATCATCTCTGTATTTTTCAAGAAAAAATACAATTGATTCTACCTCCATTTGAATACTTGATAATTGTGACTCATAGTGTAAGATACAACTAGTCATATATATCACATCCTCAGTCTGTTTGAATTGGATTTATCATAAACACATATATAGAGTAATCACAAGATAATGGAATAATCACTATACCATCAATGTTAATGATTCTTATTGGTATCATGTCACTTCCTCAAACATTTGGATATGCCTCAACACATTTAATTGGTGACATGCCATGTTTTATAGAACATTTCCTCCATGATCTATGATCTTCACCATATTATCATTTTATTAAAGATCATTCACCAACTGTACCACCTCTTGATTTAGTACATCTGTGCGACTTGGTCTATACATTCTCAAGAGGGATGCATGGAACACTTAATGTACTTATGATATGTTTGGTAGATATTATAGTTGATAGGACACCACACAAGGGAATTCAATGATATCTATGGGGAATATGTATATTGGAATAAGATTTACATTCTTCCAAAACCTCATGAGTTTCTTGCATGGCCAAATAATTAAGTAAAATATTGCTCTGACATCAATCACTTTGGCCTATTGATTATTGTCCTCATAGGTTATTTATCTAATTTGTGCAGAATTCATACGACACTGAATGATTTGAAACTGTCATAAAATTTCATAGATAATTTTATCTCCCTTAATTTTTCAGTCTCCAACATCATCCCAACATGATGAAGTCTAACACTTCTCCTCATTTAAAGCATCATAATGTCATATTTGATTGATAAAATTGAATCAATTATCATATAATAACACAACTAGGGGATGGTGTTAATTCCAACATCCATAGAGACCATTGAACATTATCATAGCATGTCCTAATGAGTTTTAATTGTACTTTCAAATTGACCACTCTTCTCCTGGTGTTAACCATTACTAATGCTCAATTATTTATCCATATATTATAAGGCCCCAACATTAAACATTACATAATCTTGAGTTAAGTCAAGACAATAAGTTGATGATATTTTCATATTTATAGTTTCTGAGAATTAGGATATAAATATTTCATTACATTTTAAATTTTACAAAGTAGACTCTTCCACTCTGTCCACATTGGTTAACAATAATAAAACTCCTTAAATTAAACATGGAATATTTTTTTGATATAAATCTTCTTGAATTATATATTTCTCTTACCCTTCTATAATCCATATTAAAATAAATTCAAAAACATTGGATGATCATAAAAAGCTCAGTATGGGAAATAAAACAAAGAAAGAAAACATTTATCCATGAAGGCATACAAATCAACGAAATCAGACTTTTCAATCATAAAACATTTCTCATTAACATACCATATGAAATGATAAAATTATTGAATAACACCTAGAAATCGTAAATCATAATGTTATGTTATTTCATTAATAAAATACTCACATTGTAACATTCACGGCAACACAAGGAGTTCTATTTGGAATACCCATCATGGTATATTACCTAAATCTCTTAGAGGAAACATTAACGTTTAACATTTTCGTTTTACCCGATGCATTGGATTGCTATATCGGGCTCACCCGTCCCTGGATTAACATGGAACCACATGTATATCTAAAAAATTCCCAAGAACCATAAGATATTCATAGAACATAAAACAATAATAAAGGAAAGATAACATTTCCACATTGAAATCAGAAAATATCATTTCCATATATTGAAAAATCAGTGCTTTTCATAATGATTTTCAATAAAAATATAATTAAAAAATTTATCATTTTTCACTTTCATAAACATTACAACTTGTTATGATAATCAAATATCAAATAATGCCCGCAGTAGTGGAAAGGTCATTGTCACAGCATATCTTAAAATGAATCAATCATTTTTTCATATAGTAAGACTCCTCATAGAATGAAATTCTTTATAAAAAACATTAAAGTAATTTAAAATAATGGTATAATTGTACACACAAAAAAGAAAGGTGTTATAAAACAACACATGCCTCAATGAATGGAGATTGATAGAAATTCCTTGAAAAAAATTGTATAAATGAAACATGAATTAAAATATGGGGAGATTATTTGTAGATGTAGTATATCCACAAAATGGGAAGTTTAAATTACAATATTAACAAATAAAAATTGATTCCACACATAATCTTGGCATAATATAATCAACGATGTATGTGAAAAACCTAGTTAGAGGAAATTGAGTTTAGAAATTCCATTACCTTGAGCCCGACTTGTTTTTTTCATTCTTTGTCTCACTGAATAATATATTTCAGCTAATTTCTGTTTTCATTATAATCAATTTCATGTTTATCATTCTTTATATATATCTTATTACTTTTTCGTAACAATTATATAATTATTGATCTACATATTAGTTGTTTTCTCGATTTTCAGAACTTGAGTCAAAAATGAAGGAGTTATAATTACAAATTGTCCATGTGGTCAAAAGTAAACTATCTAAAAATTAGTATTAATGATTTTGATATAATATATATCTAGTATATATATATATTTATAATATTACCTAACAGTTGTAAATAATAAAATAAATTCACCATTCATGGGGAAGGTAGGACGTACGTACGCATGAACAAAACTTTTATTTATTTTTTATATTAAAAGAAAAAAAACTAAATTATACATTTGGAAATTGTAATTCTAATATAATATAATATGTTATATATTATTATTAAATTCATTATTTATATGTTCCATGAATCCCATGAAATAGTCATATCACTTTAAGGGGGGCAGTAGTCCGCACTTTCTCAAATGAAATTATCATATTTACACATTATGGAATGAATAACTATTTTCAGTAAATAAAAACTATAGATGAATAGATAAAAAAACAAATATAATATATATCATATAAAAATATTGTTCCCTCACAATGGACACTATGAAAGGTGGTAGGGAAAAATTGAACGATCATCGTTTCGTGAAATAGTTGTTCATCGAACACAAAAACAGAATGTTCATATCCATTAGTTGGTGGTGTGTGTAAGTGTGGTTAAAATAATTATCATAAATATATTATATTATATTTAGGATATTTTCATTGTAATTTAATAAATTAATAATTAGATAATAGATAGTGGATAAGGAAAATAAAATATAGGAACTTGTGAGATGACGTTACATCTAAATTGGATAACATCTTTTTATTTGAGGCAAAAGGCTTTCTTGAATTTCCTTATTCCCAATGAAGGTATTATAGGAGGAATTTTGGGATGTTGGAAGCTTATTTGGGAAGATGTGGGATGATCCAAGGATCGTGAGAGGTGTGATTAAGTGGGAAGAGGTGGTGTTATTTTCTAAGAGGGAGGAGGGGATGTATATGATGGTATTGAAAATATAATTTTGTTATAATTTTATTTTTTATATTTAAATGTTGCTAAAATCATTTATTTCAAACATCAACTTATTTTGGGTCGATATCCTGTGAACAAATTGGTTTAAGAAAATTTTATATCACAACATTTACCCTATCATTTAACTTTAACAATTTGTCAAAAACATTAACTCTTACCATGTCCTCAGGTATTTTCATAATATATGGTAATTGTATTTACTATATAATGACAAGAGAACAATTAATGTATCATTAATTTAATTTTTATTATTATATAAGTCATGTGACCAAATATTTGATTTTTAGGAATATTATATCATTTAATAAAATAGTATTTTAAGAAAATCTCATTTATGTCTATATTATCACTATAATATAATTGATTTTTGTTCATTTAATTAAAACATGATTCCTTAGAACAAAAGGAATTAACAAAGATATAATATGTCAATATAATCCATAAAAGTTGTGGATGGAACCCAAATATTAAAAAACATTTATTTTAATATATATAATATCATTTATTTGATTCTTTTATTAGTGATAGAATCACTGAATCATCATTGTGTGATAATTAAATTTATTTATATAATTTCTTAAAATTAGAAATAAAATATAATGATTTATTAAATCATATTATATTTCTAATGAATATTTATATTAAAATTTATCAGTTATATAACCCCATATAAAATGTTTTTTATTAAGGGATAGAGGTTTATGTTATATTTTTCTTGACTATAAATTGTTTCTTATAATATGTCATTTGCAAACCCGTGTGCCTCTATAGGGTGAAGATATAGATCCATGTATTCCAATGGTCGAACATATCTCATCCAAAAATATTATGACATGTGTTATGGTAGTTTAATGTTATTATAATATTTTCTTACCCTTATTTAACAGATTTAACTATTAACTATGGTTAATACAATTAAAGAAGTTATTATTCGGAATATCTAAAAATAAAATGTACCTATTCTCACAATTTGGACCTTATAATTCCAAATAAGGAATCCAATTTTCTAAATTCAAACAACAAATTTCCAGTAATTAATTTAAATTTAATTTCCATTTTCCAAACTAAAAGATCATTTTTAAGACGTAATATCTATCAGAATATTGGCATGTCTTTGTGTCAAATTTTTGTGGGAAATTACATCAAATTACGAAAATTGGATTAAATGATAATAATAAATTATAATTATACATTAATACCATTAAATAAAAATATTTAACCACATAATGTATCTTTATTGAAAAAGTAGTTTTCAATTAAAGTTTAATGTATTTTTACTATTTGTCGAAATAAGATTGTTATCAGAAAAATATTAAAATTTAATCCAAAGTAAATTATAATTTCCCAATTCTAAATAAAATGATTATTGTATCCAGTAAAATGGGGTGTTTCCGCCATTCTATCAATAACATGATTATAGTTTATAGTCTTAATACATTTACTATATGAATATATATTTTTGACCATATATAGTTGTAAACGAAGATATGAAAATATAAACTATATTAATATATATTTTTTTCAATAAGGATTAAAAGATATGATCTATATTGGAAGAATATATTATATTGATATGAAATACAAATATAGATATTTAATTATGATTATAGTTTTATATAGATCTGTTTTATTCATTTTCAATATTATATATGTGGAATTAAAATGTATGATGGAATATTTGATGATTTCAAAATTGAAAAAAAGGTATAGAGTGGTGGTTATATCTGTATTCCATGTATATAATTTTGGATGCTTTGTTACATTAATTTCTTTTTAAATGATTAATCATTCCAGTTTTTGGACAATTTCAATTGTTTTGTGTTTTATGGTAAGATATAGAAGATATTATGAATAAAATAAAATATTAATTAGGGATAAAATTACACTTTATGCTATGAGCGAAGGGAAGAGTTATGACACCATGATTTTGAGGATGTAGTGAAGCTGTGGAAATGAAAAAAAAATATTTAGAAGACATTTAAATACAATTAAAATTGTGGATTTAGGATAATTAGCTGCAAATCCAGAAATGTCATTAGGTTGTTACACGTTATGAAAAGATTTCTCACGTCATGTGAACTATAAACGATGTGAATGGTTGGGAAATGGAAGATATGAAAAGGCATCTACTAACATGTACTACACATAATGAATATTTATTAGGCTAAATGTAATTATTTGGAAATAGAAGAAAAAATTACTTGACGAAGAGGTTTTTGATTCAAGGGATAATAAAATAAACACTTGGCCTCACCTATAGTATGTATGTGAGTGATAGGTGCAGAACAATGAATTCATAGATGAAACATAGTGATCTGGAAACATTCTTCACAGCCAGTCTACATGGGTATCCATGCAACTCATTATCATAATGACTTTAATGAGTGAGTTACCTTCTTTATGTGAGGTTATTTTATTATAGAGGGATGTTGTATTATGGATTATTCCAATTTTTTATTCTTGTATTGGATTAGTGATACCTCATTTATCAATCCAAATATTCTTCATTTTTTTCATTTATATGGCCATTTCATGCGATTTGTGGAGGTTTATTTTATTTCATAAATTTATTTTTCTTTTTTCTGTATGAACATTATGAAATATTTGTTATTTTGGTTTAAATTATTTTTTGGGTCACCTTGTATTTTAATTTCACTAATTAGTTGAAAATTCCAATAGTACAATCAAAAGATAAATATATGGTACCTAGACCAAAGATCAATGAGGACCCAATTATACTACCAAGCATGAATAAAAACACAATCAATTGATTCAAATTATACAAAACCTGAAAATTACTTAACCTTCTATGTCATATCTCATGGACTCAAATTACTCATTTTCCCCATTATCACTATTTTCCCAGAAAATGAAACAACTTTACATATATTTCTTAATTTAATTTATAGAAAACACAACGTTCTTATGAGTTTTACATTTAGACATGATAAGTACAAAATTTGTAGTTATAATTTTTGATTTTCAGTAATCATTAAATTTGTATATCCTTCTTAAATAATTAACAATTCCCTTTTGGATATCAAGGGGGTTATAAAATTTATTATACATGTATCAATATAATAACTAATTTATTTGATGTTTTTTTGAGATGTTATTCATAATGTTCAATACAATCTCAAATGGATGAAGAAAATATTTGTACAATAGTTTTGTGGTTTCTATGGGGGACTCATTAATTTTGAAAGTAAAGGGATAATGTGAATGAAAAAAGGGGGTTTCTAAAGTAAAGGAGGACCATAAAATTAATACCTGATGTAAAAGGTACAACTAATTAATTGAACAAATATTTAAAATTAATTTTATTTGAATTTATATGAATACATATTCCTCATATTTTTCCTGAATTTTCATTAATGAAATTTGTAATTACTAGAATACAATGTTCCCATGCATTGAGATCATATGAATGCCCATATTTTAATTCAAAATATTTTATTATTTGTTAGCTAAATATATAATTAATAAACACCCCTAAGATCATGTGGAAATTTTTATTAGTTTGATTACATACATACCATCACAATATTAAAAATAAATACAATAGAACAATTTTAAAAACTCTATAACATGCAATTATTTTCCTTACCTCTCTAACATATAAATATGGGTTATCCTGGGGAAATCCATAATAAAGGGGTTGATTTATAAATTCCATCATTGTAATAATAAAATAATGATATATGTTAAAGATGTTCCATTGCGCAAAGATAAATATAAAGCTAACATAAGGGGGTGTGAATCATAAACATTAACACAAATTCATCAAATAAGATGCTAAAATAATGGCATTTTTGTAATTTAGAAACAAAAAAATCATAATATAAAATGAATAAGTCAAGTATAACCACCTGTAAAACATAACATAACGTTTATATGATAAAATCCATTACTCTATATGGGGATTTTCATGAGACTCGATGAAAACCTCATTCATTAGAGGGTTATCTAATTACAATCCATCCCATCACATTAATTGTTTTTACATTAATGACAATGAAACATAGAGAATTCAAGATAGGATAAAATTTATTCAAATTGAATCTTATGATTGAGGTGTGTTGGTGAAATAATAGAGGTCCCAAATAAATTATTGATAGGTACATATATGTGAATACAAATGAATGGAACTGGGGATGGGTATTCCCAATAGATATGGTTGGCCTGATAAATCACAAGATAATTTTGACAACATAATAGGGTATCATAATGATACATGGAAGGGTTTATTGATGTTTAAAGGAATATATCATCACACTGAAATCATAAATATAGTAATAGGTCTACTTAAAAATGTATAAAAAAATTAACATTTAAGAAAAAAAGAATAATATAAAGAAGGTTTATGAATGAGGTGGGGAAGAATTTGATCCATTATCTAGAGTGGTTTATTGTTAATGCATGGTAGATTCTTTATAAATTATTTTGGTAATTTTGGGAGGGATATATATAGGGAGGTAATAATTAAACATGCGATTCAATGGTTTATTAGTGGTGAGGAATGAGTGGCAGGGTGTATTTTTATACTGAAAGAGAGGACAACTTTGTATTAATATCAAAAATTATATTTCGGACTATATAATATAAATTAATCAAAACCACAATCAAAACCATGGTTTTCCCCCATTATTTCATCCTAATATATGTGGATTTAGTTATTCTATAATTCTTAGACCTGAAATCCTTAATATAACTCCCTTGTACATATGGAAGCTAGTCATATTTATAACCAATTCATATTATGAACATTGTTTATAATATATGTTATTTATAATTAATTACTGATGTATATAATTAATAAAACAACATAAACAAATAATATTAATTTTTAAATATGATTTTTTCATTGATTCTATTTACGGTTTTCATAACCAGACTATTGAGATTTTATGATTTCATAATTAAAACCACATAATTATAGAGTATTTAAATTTCAACCAAAAATTTTTCTATCAAATATAATTTAGAAAAATATAAACCATTAGATACTATGAACCTTATTGTTTTAAAAAATTTATTAAATTTATCTAAATAATTTTTCAAATATGATAATTTTTACATTTAATTGAAAAAAACATCATTTAATAAACAATACTGATTTTTTTACAATCATTGTTTTTAGATCACGATGCAATAAATACCTGACATTATAAAATTATATTATCTTATATATTTAATAAATATTACATCATAATAATGTTTTATTAAAATATTATATATTTTTAATTTTTTAGAATTTATCACAAATAGTGTCTTCATTGAAACTATATGAATTTCCAAAATATATTTTATGTTTCATCATATTAAACACATTTTCTTGTCAAATATATTATATAATTAAGAAAAAGTAAAATAAAACTAAATTATTATTAGTAATTGATATAAAAATATAAAATGTTTTACTCATAGAGTCTTGATAGTTTTCATTTTATTACACCGGTGAACATTCTATGGGGAATGTGTGTGATGGTTACATATTCATAAGGTTGATTTATGAATATTGTGTGATTAATGAACTAAATTATCTCAAAGTAATACAATAAATAGGGCTTCATGTGGTTCAGTTATTCAATATCATCTCTGTATTTTTCAAGAAAAAATACAATTGATTCTACCTCCATTTGAATACTTGATAATTGTGACTCATAGTGTAAGATACAACTAGTCATATATATCACATCCTCAGTCTGTTTGAATTGGATTTATCATAAACACATATATAGAGTAATCACAAGATAATGGAATAATCACTATACCATCAATGTTAATGATTCTTATTGGTATCATGTCACTTCCTCAAACATTTGGATATGCCTCAAAACATTTAATTGGTGACATGCCATGTTTTATAGAACATTTCCTCCATGATCTATGATCTTCACCATATTATCATTTTATTAAAGATCATTCACCAACTGTACCACCTCTTGATTTAGTACATCTGTGTGACTTGGTCTATACATTCTCAAGAGGGATGCATGGAACACTTAATGTACTTATGATATGTTTGGTAGATATTATAGTTGATAGGACACCACACAAGGGAATTCAATGATATCTATGGGGAATATGTATATTGGAATAAGATTTACATTCTTCCAAAACCTCATGAGTTTCTTGCATGGCCAAATAATTAAGTAAAATATTGCTCTGACATCAATCACTTTGGCCTATTGATTATTGTCCTCATAGGTTATTTATCTAATTTGTGCAGAATTCATACGACACTGAATGATTTGAAACTGTCATAAAATTTCATAGATAATTTTATCTCCCTTAATTTTTCAGTCTCCAACATCATCCCAACATGATGAAGTCTAACACTTCTCCTCATTTAAAGCATCATAATGTCATATTTGATTGATAAAATTGAATCAATTATCATATAATAACACAACTAGGGGATGGTGTTAATTCCAACATCCATAGAGACCATTGAACATTATCATAGCATGTCCTAATGAGTTTTAATTGTACTTTCAAATTGACCACTCTTCTCCTGGTGTTAACCATTACTAATGCTCAATTATTTATCCATATATTATAAGGCCCCAACATTAAACATTACATAATCTTGAGTTAAGTCAAGACAATAAGTTGATGATATTTTCATATTTATAGTTTCTGAGAATTAGGATATAAATATTTCATTACATTTTAAATTTTACAAAGTAGACTCTTCCACTCTGTCCACATTGGTTAACAATAATAAAACTCCTTAAATTAAACATGGAATATTTTTTTGATATAAATCTTCTTGAATTATATATTTCTCTTACCCTTCTATAATCCATATTAAAATAAATTCAAAAACATTGGATGATCATAAAAAGCTCAGTATGGGAAATAAAACAAAGAAAGAAAACATTTATCCATGAAGGCATACAAATCAACGAAATCAGACTTTTCAATCATAAAACATTTCTCATTAACATACCATATGAAATGATAAAATTATTGAATAACACCTAGAAATCGTAAATCATAATGTTATGTTATTTCATTAATAAAATACTCACATTGTAACATTCACGGCAACACAAGGAGTTCTATTTGGAATACCCATCATGGTATATTACCTAAATCTCTTAGAGGAAACATTAACGTTTAACATTTTCGTTTTACCCGATGCATTAGATTGCTATATCGGGCTCACCCGTCCCTGGATTAACATGGAACCACATGTATATCTAAAAAATTCCCAAGAACCATAAGATATTCATAGAACATAAAACAATAATAAAGGAAAGATAACATTTCCACATTGAAATCAGAAAATATCATTTCCATATATTGAAAAATCAGTGCTTTTCATAATGATTTTCAATAAAAATATAATTAAAAAATTTATCATTTTTCACTTTCATAAACATTACAACTTGTTATGATAATCAAATATCAAATAATGCCCGCAGTAGTGGAAAGGTCATTGTCACAGCATATCTTAAAATGAATCAATCATTTTTTCATATAGTAAGACTCCTCATAGAATGAAATTCTTTATAAAAAACATTAAAGTAATTTAAAATAATGGTATAATTGTACACACAAAAAAGAAAGGTGTTATAAAACAACACATGCCTCAATGAATGGAGATTGATAGAAATTCCTTGAAAAAAATTGTATAAATGAAACATGAATTAAAATATGGGGAGATTATTTGTAGATGTAGTATATCCACAAAATGGGAAGTTTAAATTACAATATTAACAAATAAAAATTGATTCCACACATAATCTTGGCATAATATAATCAACGATGTATGTGAAAAACCTAGTTAGAGGAAATTGAGTTTAGAAATTCCATTACCTTGAGCCCGACTTGTTTTTTTCATTCTTTGTCTCACTGAATAATATATTTCAGCTAATTTCTGTTTTCATTATAATCAATTTCATGTTTATCATTCTTTATATATATCTTATTACTTTTTCGTAACAATTATATAATTATTGATCTACATATTAGTTGTTTTCTCGATTTTCAGAACTTGAGTCAAAAATGAAGGAGTTATAATTACAAATTGTCCATGTGGTCAAAAGTAAACTATCTAAAAATTAGTATTAATGATTTTGATATAATATATATCTAGTATATATATATATTTATAATATTACCTAACAGTTTTAAATAATAAAATAAATTCACCATTCATGGGGAAGGTAGGACGTACGTACGCATGAACAAAACGTTTATTTATTTTTTATATTAAAAGAAAAAAAACTAAATTATACATTTGGAAATTGTAATTCTAATATAATATAATATGTTATATATTATTATTAAATTCATCATTTATATGTTCCATGAATCCCATGAAATAGTCATATCACTTTAAGGGGGGCAGTAGTCCGCACTTTCTCAAATGAAATTATCATATTTACACATTATGGAATGAATAACTATTTTCAGTAAATAAAAACTATAGATGAATAGATAAAAAAACAAATATAATATATATCATATAAAAATATTGTTCCCTCACAATGGACACTATGAAAGGTGGTAGGGAAAAATTGAACGATCATCGTTTCGTGAAATAGTTGTTCATCGAACACAAAAACAGAATGTTCATATCCATTAGTTGGTGGTGTGTGTAAGTGTGGTTAAAATTATTATCATAAATATATTATATTATATTTAGGATATTTTCATTGTAATTTAAAAAATTAATAATTAGATAATAGATAGTGGATAAGGAAAATAAAATATAGGAACTTGTGAGATGACGTTACATCTAAATTGGATAACATCTTTTTATTTGAGGCAAAAGGCTTTCTTGAATTTCCTTATTCCCAATGAAGGTATTATAGGAGGAATTTTGGGATGTTGGAAGCTTATTTGGGAAGATGTGGGATGATCCAAGGATCGTGAGAGGTGTGATTAAGTGGGAAGAGGTGGTGTTATTTTCTAAGAGGGAGGAGGGGATGTATATGATGGTATTGAAAATATAATTTTGTTATAATTTTATTTTTTATATTTAAATGTTGCTAAAATCATTTATTTCAAACATCAACTTATTTTGGGTCGATATCCTGTGAACAAATTGGTTTAAGAAAATTTTATATCACAACATTTACCCTATCATTTAACTTTAACAATTTGTCAAAAACATTAACTCTTACCATGTCCTCAGGTATTTTCATAATATATGGTAATTGTATTTACTATATAATGACAAGAGAACAATTAATGTATCATTAATTTAATTTTTATTATTATATAAGTCATGTGACCAAATATTTGATTTTTAGGAATATTATATCATTTAATAAAATAGTATTTTAAGAAAATCTCATTTATGTCTATATTATCACTATAATATAATTGATTTTTGTTCATTTAATTAAAACATGATTCCTTAGAACAAAAGGAATTAACAAAGATATAATATGTCAATATAATCCATAAAAGTTGTGGATGGAACCCAAATATTAAAAAACATTTATTTTAATATATATAATATCATTTATTTGATTCTTTTATTAGTGATAGAATCACTGAATCATCATTGTGTGATAATTAAATTTATTTATATAATTTCTTAAAATTAGAAATAAAATATAATGATTTATTAAATCATATTATATTTCTAATGAATATTTATATTAAAATTTATCAGTTATATAACCCCATATAAAATGTTTTTTATTAAGGGATAGAGGTTTATGTTATATTTTTCTTGACTATAAATTGTTTCTTATAATATGTCATTTGCAAACCCGTGTGCCTCTATAGGGTGAAGATATAGATCCATGTATTCCAATGGTCGAACATATCTCATCCAAAAATATTATGACATGTGTTATGGTAGTTTAATGTTATTATAATATTTTCTTACCCTTATTTAACAGATTTAACTATTAACTATGGTTAATACAATTAAAGAAGTTATTATTCGGAATATCTAAAAATAAAATGTACCTATTCTCACAATTTGGACCTTATAATTCCAAATAAGGAATCCAATTTTCTAAATTCAAACAACAAATTTCCAGTAATTAATTTAAATTTAATTTCCATTTTCCAAACTAAAAGATCATTTTTAAGACGTAATATCTATCAGAATATTGGCATGTCTTTGTGTCAAATTTTTGTGGGAAATTACATCAAATTACGAAAATTGGATTAAATGATAATAATAAATTATAATTATACATTAATACCAGTAAATAAAAATATTTAACCACATAATGTATCTTTATTGAAAAAGTAGTTTTCAATTAAAGTTTAATGTATTTTTACTATTTGTCGAAATAAGATTGTTATCAGAAAAATATTAAAATTTAATCCAAAGTAAATTATAATTTCCCAATTCTAAATAAAATGATTATTGTATCCAGTAAAACATATAACAATGTCCAAAAAAAATTTATTTATGGTTATCTTTAAAATGTAGTAAAAATATAATGTTAGATAAATACTTCTTTTATCTGAAAAAACTAAATTTGTTCTTATATCATATCCAGGGAACGTAAAAGATAAATTTAAAACATTTCATTGAAGATATAACATATAGTATTCAATAAATAAGTCTCTATAAATAGTGATATGATTTTATGAACACAGTTTTTCACTTTTTATATCAGTCTTCATAAAACACATACTTTATATTTATTTGGATTTTATTTCCATTTATAAATATATTTGGTAACCAATGAATCATTATTTAAACATTTTCAAACAATATTTACATAATTAATTTGATAATATTAATTCCCTACATTCCTTCAACTGGGTGTTGACTATCATTTTAAATAATAATTTTATTATTGTATTATATTTCAGTGTAATTTAATGCTTTCTACATCATAAGATTTCGAAGAAGCTAATTGTTGTTTTTCGATTATGTTTTTAGATAAATCATTATCTTTAACATTAAATTAATATTTTTTCCTAAATATTAAATGAAACGAAAATTATTAATATATAAATACCAGGGTTATTACATCATTCCCCCCTTTTGGAAATTATTCACTCAAAATTTTAAAATTGGACTTGAAAAAGTCTTTGAAAATCCCACATCAGAAAAAGTTTCAATAAAACAATCACTTCACGAGAGAGAATGACATTTACCATGGTCACCCAAGATAACACATACTAGGATTACATGTAAGAAGACACTGATATGATAAAACATCTAAGAATCAAATTCTGATAATGTGTGATAGAAAACATGATCAGGATAGGGTAAACTATCAGAAACCCATAAAATTATGATGGATTAGACAGTCATTGATCCCCTAGTAAGAAATATAAATGGAAATTGCGTTTGATTTAAGTTATTTTAATGATGTTGATGAATTCATTTATGAGAATTACTAAGAACCTAAGTAAGCATAATTAAATTTCAAGTTGTTTTTAATCCTTTAATAAATTTCTACCACAAATAAATCATCTCTCTAAACAATGAGCATTCAAGATGGCTTGGTCACACATGAAGCGCTATAATTAACTTCTAAATAATGATGTAAACCAAAAAAATTGACAATATATTCAACTTATCGTAAATAATTAATAATAATAAAATAGGATATTACATGATCAAATAATCCCAAAAAGAATAACCATTTATAAAAATAAATCTACTCATAATTTCTAAAATTCAATAAACAATTCCCAATGTTCAACAATGACCATTAAAAAATACAATTTTCTTAAAATTATGCAATATAATCCAAACTAAGATTGAATCCCAAACCAATGAATAATTTTTCCACATATTCTTCCACAATAAATCCTAATATTTATCTCCAAATGACATTGAATAAACTTATAGTCTCATACTAAAAAGTAATTAACGTAATCACATATTCTACAATTTAGGTTTATTCATTTCCATAATTAATCCAAATCGATGTATGTTAAAAATAAATTTAAACCACAAATCCTCCATTGAAATCCCAGAGTATTATATTTTCCTTAGGAACATAATATTCCCAAATAAGATAACATCATCCAAAATAACTTTTATCACATAATAATGAGGTCATGTTTGTATACTATTGATATCCATTTGATGGAACATATTTTTCAAATATCAAAATATTAATGACCCATGAAATCATATAAATATAAATAATTAGACCTAATTACCAGGGACTTCATGTTTTCCAGTTGTATGTGATATATCCCAATCGCCCCTTGGTTGTGGGTAAGATTCCCATGGCCTTGCCATACATGACACGTTGTCACCCATCCTATAGGTTGTCCTTCTTCTAAGACTATATCATTCTTATATCATTATAAAAAATAAGATAATTTTTTGAAAAATAACCACAACTTTATTTAACCTAAAATTTTATTTCATACCTCGCATTTTACATTCCAAAAATTAATAACAAATAATTTCCTCCAAGATGAATGTCTCAAAAAATACCTTTATTCACCTTAATATTTCATTTCAAAAAGAATAAAAAATAGGTTTCAAAGACATTAATAATATGATATAAATTAAAATTATAAACAGCTGATGATATCCCTAACCCTTATTAAAACAACATAATATCCAAAGTTGTCTAATCCTTTCCATTGATACCAAATATATGTCCACATCCTTCAACATTAAATATTCTCGAGTTCAGTCATGAATTCAACATTAGTATTTCTTCAGGTTTAGAGTTCTAAATAATTAGGCCATAACACATCATTATATCTCAAATATTATAATGTAGACACTTCCACTCTATCCAATAAATTATACAAAAAAAATACTCAAAAAATAGAAAAATTATTTTCCTGATCTAATTATCCATGAATTATTCCTTTATCTTAACCTTCCATAATCCCTATGAAAATAATTTAAAAAAATTTGTACGAGCGTAAAAATCACATTAAGGTATATAAAACAAGGAAATAAAACATTCGTCATTGAATAAAAAGAAATCAAATAAATATTACTTTTCAATCATAATATAACGACCCAGCCTTAAAACATTACATAATCATGAATTAAATGAATAATTCGCATTGAGGATCTTTTCAGGTTTATAGTTTTAGATAATTTGGACGTAACTATCACATCCTAATGATTACAAAGTAGACACTTCTAATCAGTTTCCATTTTTTTCATCAAATAAAAACTCATAAAAAGAAACATGTCTAGTTCCATGTTTTAAACAACATGAAATTTCCATGATCCCAACCTTTACCCTATTTCACTTTATATATTATGAAAAACATTTAAAAACATGGGATGATAAAAAAAAACTCAGTAAAAGAAACACAAAGAAGGGAAACTGTTATTTTTTCAAAACAATATGTAAATCATGAATACATTATCATGAGTAATACATTTCTCCATTATGAAGTAGTAAATACTATTCACGAAATAAAAGATCATTTATTACCATTTTTTAACCAAAATATCACCATGAAACCCATATATATAACTCATAAAATATAAAGGTAACTTGGGACATAAACATAGTTAAATGGAATAACTATACGACCGACTTATACAGATGTCACTAAATGGAATAGCAATATGGCCGACTTCCACATTCAATGCATTGTAGGTTATAACGTAACCACCCGTCCTGGTTTTCACGTCACTACCCTTCGTTTAGTTTATCACATCACCACCCGTCAAATTTCCAAGTACCATAATAAAATCATAATACATAAAACCAATATAAAGGGATGATAACATTTCAAAATTTCAATCAGAATATATCATTTAGATATATTGACATAAAAGAATCTTTTATCAAAACCATTTTCAATACTAAAATACATAAAAGATTATATGGTATTTATTTTCTTTTAAAAAATTATGGCTTTTTGAGGAAGCCATGTATCAAATAATACTTGAGGTGGTGGAATGGTCATTGTCACAAAATACGTTATGAAAATAATTTTTTTTATTTAGTAAAATGCTTCGTAGAGGAAATATTCATTTTGAATAAATGTTAATGTATGACAACCCTGCTTTTTATTACAACTTAAACATGATTAATAACATAAAACATCACTTGATACAACAAAGAAGATCAAGATGGTTTGTGTCTTTGGAGCATAGGATCATTACATAAAAACTTAAATACGAAATTCAAAATCTTTATTGAAAACTTCCTTTACATGACCTCTACATTCCCTCGTACATAGTATTGTATGGGATAACCTGAGGACATGCATAAGAAAACGGTGAGCTATAAAGCCCAGTAAGAGAAGGCACATGTAATAACATGAGGATTACAATACATTTTAGACAATATGCAAATCAATAGAGAATATAAGAAACATGAACATAAATTCATGATAAATCATGATAATCATAACATGGAAATGTGGCAACAACACTTAAAATGGAATTAGCACGAGCCAAGGATCATTGCACATAAATCATGGGTAAACCCTCGTTGTACATGAAGTACGAGTAAACCCTCGTTTCACATGAATTATCATGAGTCAACACTCATTGGACATGACGTATCATGATTCTATACTTTTCCCAATGCATTAGAGCGCTATAAGGGTGTACCCTTCTTAAACATTTAATTTCATGCATAAGTGTGCCACATGGATCATAAAACATGGATTCATAAAACATAATCATTTATTCCATGATAAAAGAATGTGGAATTCAAACATGAAACATAATAATAAATAAGTAAATGTTCATAAAGGTGAATACCTTTGATGGAGAAATGGGCAAGGTATTCACTACACAATGACATTGGCTTAGAAAAGCAGTGCGATTTTGGCAGTGTAACGGCATGACATAAGAATTCATAAAAAGTGTGATGAGAGATAAAGGGGTTCCTCGTAATATTTAAATGTAATGGAATGTAAGGATTTCATATAGATTCATGTCCCAAAAATTTTAATGGAATTTAGATTCATGATAAAAAATTATTTTCTTGAATGTAAAAGAAGAGAGAGAAGTTCCTTTCCGAATTTCAGCATTGTAACGGGTGTACATGGGAGGAATTTAATGACAAATAAAGGGGTCTCCCATCATTAAAACAATAATAGGGAAGTATGTGGAGGTGAGAAAACATACCCCAACATTCATAATTGAAATTAAAATGGAAATACAACTTAATGAAAGTTGACGAAAATGAAAAAGGAAGAAAAAACCATTACTTGGAAGTGTGATTCCAAATGCTAGAGAGAGGCATGTGAGATGCTTATTAGGAACATGGATCAAATTGGTAGGATTTTATAGAGAGTAGGGAAGAGGTTGGACTAACTCCAATGGATTTTAGTGAGGAGGAAGTGAGAGATTGGGTGGTTTATATAGGAAAGGTGAGGGAATTCTTTATTATTTAGCTTTGGGTCCCCTTACATTAAATAAATTCAAACCACAATCCATCCCATGGTTTTTGCCAATGGTTTTTAGAAAAGGGAAGAGGAAAAAAATATTTTATAAGGCCCATGTCCGAACTTCTTAATATAATATGTTTGCTTATTTGGAGGTGACTCACACTCCCATGGAAATTAATTTAAAAAGGCAAAGTGTTGAATTTGTCTTCAGTGGTCCATTAATGCTTTGAAAGTAAGTCAAACAAACCCAAAATCGCATTATTTTAATGATAAAACATATATTGGCCGAACATTAGGATTATGGTATTTTATTACATCACCATTGGGTCATTATGATGTCATAAACCACGTTATATATTTAAACGGAATTTAATTTTTACCCAAATATTTGACTGTCTCGGAAAATTATGAAAAATTCACCATTGGATAATTTCGACATCCTGATTCCAGAAATGACATTTATTTTTTCTAAAAAAATTCTAAATATGTTAATTTTCACTTTTAAAATAAAAAACCGACAATTATAAAAAATTCACGGGTTTTGACAAAAATGGCTTTCAAACCTTAATAAAAAAATTTAATTGCATTCATAAAATTATAAGATCATTTATTTTTAATAAAAAATTAATTTAATAATAATATTATAATTTTTTTAAAATACTATTTAATTCAAAAATACCTTAATTTAATAAAATAGATTTCTTAATTAAATAATAACTAAAAACACCATTTGTAATTTTAAAAACTATTTACAATGTATAAAAAATGACTCGAATTTATATTCATTATTATATACAAAAATAGTGTAAATGAACATAGTACTACTTATTTGTTACAAAACCCCTTAAAACAGCCGCATAAGACCTAAGGGTAAGGTGTGTGATGGTGAAAGACTCTTGGGGCGGCTCAGATAACATCACTCGAGTGGTAATCTCGATCAACTTCCACTTTTCCTGTAGACGGTCCCGTTCGAGCTTGACATGGTGAAGCTCATCTTGGGATTGGTCAAGGGTGAAGCCCAAGGATGCCACCTCTTCTCTGAGCTCTGAAAAATGGGCTTCGTATGGGGCAATTCTACTGGATGAGGCCATCACTTCTTTTGTCTGAGTAAATTGGATTTGTTAAGGTCCTATATTTATACTAATCATGTGATCACTGTTCAACGACTATATTAACAAAGGTCAAAATTATTAACATGAAACTAAAGAAGTTGCCATATTATTACAACATTTTTCATAAAGAGACATTTAACAGGATCAAGAGGGATTTTCCATTAATGTTACTTTGGGTCATTACAATATTCCCCACTTAAGAAATTTCGCCCTTGAAATTTTCCTTTTCCCACAATAAAACAAATGTGGGTAACTGAGCTTCATCATATCCTCCAATTCCCAAGTCGCTTCTTCAAACTTGTGGTTTCTCCACAACACCATGATGAGCGACATTGTCTTAATTCGTAGAGATTTTTCTCTATGATCTACGATCTTCACTGGTTTCTCCTCATAAGAAAGATCGTCTTCCAATTTTAACACCTCAGAAGAGAGTACATGTGAAGGGTCCGGTATGTAATTCCTTAAGAGGGATACATGAAAGACATCATGTACATTTACCATAGTAGGTGGAAGTTCTAGTCGATAGGCCACAACCCCAACACGATCAAGAACATTGAAGGGGCCGGTGTACATTGGGCTTAACTTCCCTTTCTTTCCAAACCTCATGACCTTTTTCCACGGAGATATGCATAGAAACACCATGTCACCAACTTTAAACTCAAGGTCTCGTCGACGATTATCTGCATAACTCTTCTGTCAACTCTGGGCTGCCTTGATATGATGCGGAATAGTTTTCACCTTCTCCACAATTTCTCTGACCTTTTCTGGTCCAAGAAGCTTACGTTCACCGACCTCATCCAAACATGCCGGTGTTCTGTACCTTTTCCCATACAGGGCTTCATATGGTGCCATTTGGATTCTCGAGTGTAAAATGTTATTATAAGAGAACTCAACCAGAGGAAGATGTTGATCCCATAATCCTTTAAAGTCCATTGAGCATGCTCTCAACATATCCTCAAGTGTTTGGATAGTCTGCTTGGATTGGTCATCATTTTCAGGATGATCGGCCGTACTGAAGTTCAGTTCAGTATTCAGAGCATCTTGAAGACACTTCCAAAACATAGAGGTGAATCTTGGATCTCAGTCAGACACAATAGATAGTGGTAATCCATGAAACCTTACAACTTCCCGGATATATATCTGTGCCAGTTGACCCAATGAGAAATCCTCTCGAATAGAAATTAAGTGTACAGTCTTTGTAAGACAATCCACAACAACCCATATTGCATTGTTTCCATTGGATGTCCTCGGAAGTCCAGTGAAAAAGTCCATGGTGATGTTTTCCCATTTCCATTCTGGTATAGTCAATGGTTGCATCATCCCCTTAGACTTCTGCCTCTCTTCCTTCACTTGCTGACACACCAGGCACTTTGATTTATATTCAGTGATCTCTTTCTTCATATTATCCCACCAAAAGTTTTCTTGAAGATCTCGATACATCTTTGTGCTCCCTGGGTGAATAGATAAATTTGAACTATGTGCATCATCCAAAAGTTCTTTCTTCAGCTATAGACATGATGGGACACATATTCATTTCCCAAACCACACAGTTCTTTCTTCATTAAAATTGAACTCTGAGGATTTACCTTTTTTGATAGGTTCCACTTTTTCCTGAATTCTCACATCATCCTTTTGAGAATCATTTAACCTTTCCAAAAGAGACGGTTGAGCAATAATTTGTGAAAGGATTGATGATGTTCCCTTCTTTATGATTCCCACGTCCATCTTCATCAAGTCTAAGAAGATTGGATCCTTCTCAATTCTCATCATTGATAGAATTGCTGGGTCCTTTCTACTTAGGGCATCTGCCACCTTGTTCTCTTTCCCAGGGTGGAAATTTATTGAACAATCATAATCCTTGATGAGATTTATCCATCTTCTCTGGCGCATATTAAGCTCTTTTTGTGTGAATATTTATTTAAGACTCTTGGGGTCAGTATATATCTCACATTTCTCTCCATAGAGATAATTCCGCCAGATTTTCAAGGCAAAGATCACAGCAGCAAACTCCAGATCATTCGTTGGATAGTTTCACTCTTGGATTTCCAACTGCCTTGAGGCATAAGATATCACATTATCATTATACATCCTCACACATCCTAATCCCTTCTTCGAAGCATCACTTAATACCACAAAAATCTCCCCACTTGTGGGTAAAGTGAGCACGGGTCCAATGATAAGCCTCCTTTTCAATTCCTTGAAACATTCTTCTCATTCATCACTCCATGCAAACTTGACTCCCTTTCGAGTTAGCTTGGTAAGAGGGTTGGATAATCGTGAGAAATTTCTCACAAATCGTCGATAATATCCAGTTAACCCCATGAAGCTATGGATATCCGTTATCGATGTTGGCCTCGGCCATCCCTCTATTGAATATATTTTGGAGGGGTCCACAAATATCCCATTTCTTGTGATGATATGGCCCAAGAATGAGACCTCTTTCAACCGGAACATACACTTGTTGTACTTTGCATAGAGCTTATCCTTGCGCAAAGTCTCTAGTACAGTTTTTAAATGCTCCTCATGATCCTCCTTGGTTTTGGAGTATATTAGAATATCATCTATAAAGACTACCGAAAATTTGTTAAGGTAATCTCTAAAGAATCTATTCATTAATTCCAAGAATATTTCTGGAGCATTGGTGAGTCCGAAAGTCATTACTATGAATTCATAGTGCCCATACCTTGTACGAAAAGAAGTCTTGTGGACATCTTCCTTCTTCACCCTTACTTGATAATATCCTAACCGAAAATCCACCTTGGAGAAGTATTGTGCTCCACATAGCTGATCAAACAATTCATCGATTCATGGGAGATGATACTTGTTCTTTATCGTGATTTTGTTACGTTCAACATAATCGATGCAAATCCGCATTGACCCATCCTTCTTCTTAACGAAGGGGACTGGTGCACCCCATGGTGATGCACTTGGGCGTATAAACCCTTTATCCAGATTCTCCTGTAGTTGTTTCTTCAGCTCTTCAATCTTAACAACAACCATTCTATATGGAGTCTTGGATATTGGTAGTGCCCCAGGTATAAGTTCAATTGAGAACTCAACATCTCTTCTTGGAGGAATACCAGGCAGTTCCTCAGGAAACACTTCAGCGAATTCCCTCACAATATGCATTTCTTTAAGGATGGATTCTTCTTTGGACTCAATCATTTGAGCCAGATACATGTGCTCATAGGGAAGTAATATCCATTTTTGAGATGATAGAGCTAAAGGACATTCATATTCTTCCTGATTGTTGTAATGAATCGGGGGTCGATTCTCCATATGGAGTGTGATTTCTATCTCCCAAGAATTTATATTGGCTCTATATAAGGAAATTCAATCAATGACAAGAATTTCCTCAAATTCTACCAGAGGGAGTATGATGAGGTTTTCCGGGAAATTCAATCCACATATTATAACATGGGAGGGATTATATTCATTTGATGCAATGATTTCTCCATTTTTCGTACTCATCGACATCTTTACTTAGATGATTTGTGGTGGTGCTGGGATTGTTCTACTAAACATTCGAGATATAAAAGAATGCGTAGAACCTGAATCAAAAATTAGATTCGTTATTCTTGAATGAATAACTAGCGTACCTATCAGCACTTCGTTGTCGGGGTTCACTTCCGTAGAAGTGATGTCAAAAGCTCTTCCTTGTTATCTCGGAGGTTGTTGGTTGCCTCCGATAACCCTTGGACTAGGGCACTAATTTGAAAAATGACCCGGTTCGTTGCATTTGTAGCATTGAACAATGCTTTGAGGTTTGAACGAATCATTACTCACCTCTATCGCAGCCACAGGTCCTTCTTGCTGATAGTTAACAGCTAGGTTCCTTTCTCTTCCACACCTGAAGCATTTTCTCATCCCCTTAAGGCAATTTACAGGGTGCTTCTTTCCGCACTTGTGGAAAGTGGGGTGCTGGATCTTCTTAGCACCGTTGGATTTATCCATCGGACCACCAGCATTGAAGTCCACCTTACGCTTCTTGTCCCCCTAATACCCCTGTGATTCCCCGATCTCCATTTCGACCTTGAGGGCACATCAGACAATTTCATCATAGTTGTCGATGTCACAGATCGCTAATTATTTCTACAAGCTAGGCTTCATCCCATCAAAGAAGTGGTCAACCCTGAATTCGGGGGTAACGACAAAGCCGGAAGTGTATCATGCAAGCCTTGTGAAGTTTTCCTCATACGTTCCAATAGATTCTTCATCTTTTTTACATGAGGTAAAAGATGTACCTTTCCATCTTAAGCCGGAGGGTGCACGGAAAATATTAATCGAGAAACATCTTCCGGAAATCCTTCCATTCCAACGCCTCGATCTCCACCTCAGGCTTCATATTTTTGATCAATGTCCACAATTGATCAGCTTCACCCTCCATACAATAAGCCACCAGGAGAACCTTCTCTTGTTCAGAACATTGGAGGATGGAGAATATATTTTCAATGGAGTTGATCCATTGTTCAGTAATCGTGGGATCGGATGATCCACTAAAAGTAGGATATCTTTGCCTCATGAAGCCCTCGATATCGACTTGTTCCTTCTTAGCGGTGTTTGGACGTTCCTCTTGAACCGTGTTTCTATTCAAAACTTGTGTTAGCTGAGAGAGAAACGTGAAAAAGTTCGTGATTCCTGCTCCCATTGGATTGGGCATGTCATTAGTACAGTCATCACACTGATCTTCACAACGGTTGTTAGCCCGAGTCCTCTTATTAATGGCCATTGGCTGGAATAAAAGGAAAGTTAGAGGTAACACATAAAGTGTAATCCAAAGACAAAAGTTTATGACTTATAAATAAAATTTCATTTCATAACTCATGAGTCTATAGGCTTCAATCTTGGATTATCATGATCTACTTTCTAACATATATTCATAGGGGCATTTTTTCCAATAACAAGGGTTCATACTAAGCTTGTGAATTAATCAAAACATATCCCCTGGGAGTGTCGTAACCAAGAGTACAGCAAGTCCTGTTGTCATGCACCGGTTCCCGTTAGAGTCTATCTCAAAGCTGTGTTTTCTGGTTTTACCCCAAGGATACATCTGTGCCAGAGATGCCTCTACCTGCTCGTATCTGGACAGGGATGTATTTGCTTGATAAATAACTTACTCGATACTCAACAAAACCTAGGGACGTTTTTATTGTACTTAGTCTTGTATCTAAGGCTTTACAAGGGTTTCCTAATCCCAAAAATAACTAAACATATCCTCTGATACAAAACATGACAACCCTGCTTTTTATTACAACTTAAACATGATTAATTACATATAACTTCACTTCATACAACAAAAAATATTGAGAGTTTTAGTGTCTTTGGGGCTTAGGATCATTACATAAAAACTTAAACATGAAATACAACATCTTTATTGAAAACTTCCTTTACATGACCACTACATTCCTTCATACTTAGCATTGCATGGGATAACCTGAGGACATGCATAAGAAAAGGGTGTGCTATAAAGCCCAGTATGGGAGTACACATGGAGTAACATGAGGAGTACAATACATTTTAGACAATAGTAATATCAATAGATCATAAAGGAAACATGAACATAAAGGCATGATAAAGCATGATAATCATAACATGGAAATGTGCCAACAACACTTATCATGGAATTAGCATGAGCCAAGGCTCATTTCACATAATGCATGAGTAAACCCTCATTGCACATGAATCATGAGTAAACCCTCGTTTAACGTGAATAAGCATGAGTCAACACTCATTTCACATGACGTATCATGATACTATACTTTACCCAATGCATTGGATCGCTATAATGGTGCACCCTTCTTAAACATTTCATTTCATGCATAAGTGTGCCACATGGATCATAAAAAATGGATTCATAAAACATAATCATTTATTCTACGATAATGGAATGTGGAATTCATACATGAAACTTTATAATCAATATCTAAATTTGAATAAAGTTTAAAACCCATGATAGAGAAATGGGGATGGAATTCACTACACAATGACATTGGTTTTGAAAATCGGTGCGATTTCGGCACCGTAACGGTTTGACATAAGAATTCATAAAAAGGTTGATGAGAGAGAAATAGGGTTACTCATCATATTTAAATGTAATGGAAAGTAAGGAGGTTATATAGATACATTTCCCAAAAATTTTAATGGAATTTAGAATCATGATACAAAATTATTTTCTTGAATGTAAAAGAAGAGAGAGAAGTTCCATTCGGAATTTCGGCATAGTAACGGGTGTACAACGGAGGAATTTAATTAGAGCGAAAGGGGTCTCCCATCATTAATAAAATAAGAGGGTAGTATTGGGGAGGTTAAAAACCATACCCCAACATTCATAATTTTAATTAAAAGTGCAATACAACTTAAAAAAATTTACAAAAATGAGAAAGGAAGAAAAAACCCTTACTTGGAATTGTGCTTCCAGAGGCTATAGAGAGGCTTATGAGAGGCTTCTTGGGAGATTGGGGCACCTTGAGGGGATTCTAGAGAGATTAGGGAAGAGGTTGGACGAACTAAAAGGGATTTTAGTGAGTAGGAAGTGGGAGATTGGGTGGGTTTATATAGGAAAGGTGAGGGAATTCTTTATTATTTAGGTTTGGGTCCCATTACATTAAATTAATCCAAACCACAAACCATACCATGGTTTTTGCCCATTTTTTGTGGAAAAGGGAAGAGGAAATAAATATTATATAAGGCCCAGGTCCAAAATTCTTAAACTAATAAGTTTTCTTATGTGGAGGAGAGTCACACTCCCATGGAAATTAATTTTAAAAGGAAAGGTGTTGAATATGTCTTGAGGGGTCCATTAATGCTTTTAAAAGTAAGTTAAAAAAACCCAAAATCACATTATTTTAATGATAAAACATATATTGGACGAACATAAGTTTTATGGTATTTTATTACGTCACCATTGGGTCATTATGATGTCATAAAACACATTATACATTGAAACGATATTTAATTTTTACCCAAAACATTGACTGTCTCAGAAAATTATGACAAATTCACCATTGGATAATTTCGACGTCCTGATTCCAAAAATGACATTTATTTTATCTAAATAATTTATAAATATATTAATTTTCACTTTTAAAATAAAAACCGCCATTTATCGAAAATTCACGGGTTTTGAAAAAAATGGCTTTCAATCCTTAATAAATTTTTTTAATTGCATTGATAAAATTATAAGATCGTTTATATTTAATAAAAAATTAATTTTATAATAATATTATTATTTTATTAAAATATTATTTAATTCAAAAATCCCTTAATTTAATAAACTATATTTCTTAATTAAATAATAACTAAAAACACCATTTGTACTTTTAAAAACTTTTTAAAATGTATCAAAAATGACTAGAAATTATATTCATTATTATATACAGAAATAATGTACATGAACATAGTACTACTTATTTCATAAATAACCCCTTAAAACAGTCGCATAAGACCTAAGGGTAAGGTGTGAGATGGTTATAGACTCTTGGGGTGGATCAAATAACATCACTCGAGTGGTAATCTCTATCAACTTCCAATTTTCCCATAGACGGTCTAGTTCGAGCATGGCATGGTGAAGCATAGCTTGGGCTTGGTCAAGGGCGAAGCCCAAGGATGCCACCTCTTTTCCGAGCTCTGACAAATGGGTTTTGTATGGGGAAATTATACTGGATGAGGCCATCTCATCTTTTGTCTGAGTAAATTTGATTTTCTAAGGTTTTATATTCATACTAATCATGTGATCACTGTTCAACGACTATATTAACAATGGTCAAAATTCTTAACATAAAACCAAAGAAGTTGACAACTTATAAAAAAAATTTCATAAAGAGACATTTAACTGTATCAAGAGGTATTTTCTATTAATGAATCTTTGGGTCATTAAAAAATTTCAATGTGTTTTATACACCATATAAAAGAATGTTGTGTATAAATGATAATATCCCTCAATGATAAATATTGAGATAGAGACCCTCACAATGACATTTTCCATAGATTAAGGAAAAATAAATTTCATAATTATGTGTGACAAATTTATATACACCCAATATAAGTGGATATTAAGATTAAAACAATCATAGTTCATCCACAAAAATTCATAGGACGACATAATCAAAAAGTATAGGTTTAACCCAAATAAAAGAAATTATATTAAAATGTTCCCTTGTAAAAAATCGATAGCCTAACAGCGTCACATTAAACATCAAAAAATGTGATGATGAGAGATAAAAAAATACATCTAATTACATGGACATAACATTTACATCAATAAGTATATATAAGAATATATTCAAATATATGATGATGTAAATTAAAAGGCCTAATAAAAAGAAGTCTTTTAAGAAGAGGAGGGTGAAAGGTTCCCTTACCGATTTGGGCATATTTCGATATGTACACCCCATGAAAGAATGGTCATACAATGAAGATGTAAATACCAATAAATTAAAGTATATTGCACACATAATACAATAATGGGTAGTACATACACCACACAAAAGGAAATAGTGGCAAATGTAGCATGAATTTCATGGGAATAAAAAGTGATATAAAAACCTCTTACATTGTTGTAATAAATCGGGTCTTACGACTAAAAGATAATAAACAGAAAATTAATCACATAATACCATGAATATACATATAATAATGAAAATATACATGAAATTTCAGAACACAATACACCACATGAAATAAATATGTGGTGAACAATGGAAATCTCACGGAATTAAAAGTGAGAAAAAAAATCCCTTAAAATATTTGTAAGCCTAATAGCGCCTCTTAAAACATCCAAAAATGGATTTATGGGATCAAATATGGTCTCTCATAATCTGAAAATTAAAATTTCAGTAATAGTAATATAAAATAACATCCCCCAACATAAAAAATAGTATTTTAAAAGGAATGACATAAAAGAGAGTACTTAAAATGAAAGAGAGAGGTAGGATCTCTTACCTCAAGTCTGACTTGTCTTGTTCATTTCTTTATATTCCTGAATAATAAACATTGGTAAATTTATAATTCCTTAAGGGCCTCCTTTAAAGATTATTATTAAATTCATATCACCTATTATAATGTGATAACAATTAGTTAATTATGTGAGTTCATATCAGACGTTTTTATTGATGTTCGGTACATGAGTCAAAAAAATGGACTTCTTATAATTGCATGATGATCATGTGGTCCCACGTTCATTAAATCCATAATTATATTAATCATTTATATGTAATATATATCATAAATATATATTATATATATATGTATTTATAATAGTACATATCATTTGAAGGTATGAAATGAAATACACCATTCATGGAGATGTTAAGTCGTACGTACGCATGAACACTACATTAATTTGTATTTCAAACTTTAATGGAATGAATACATAATGAAACATAGGTATATTATGATTAAATTATAATATATATTACATATGTTACATATGTTCATAAATTATATCCTTTACATGTTCCATGTTCGGCATGAACGAGTCATATCACTTTGAGGGGGCGGTAGTGCGCACTTCCTAAAATAAAATTATCATGTTTACCTATCATGGAAACCATAATGGTATTCTATAAAAGAAAAATAAAGAGGAATAAGAAAACAATACACATAATATATATCATATATAGATACATTTACATCAAAATGGCCACCATTATAGGCTGTAGGAGATAATTGAACAATCATCGTTTTGTGAGGTAGTAGTTCGTCGTTCACAAAAATAGTATGTTCTTCACCCATTAGATGGAGGTGTGTGTAATTGTATGTAGATTAATTCTCATAAAAACATCCTAGTATATTTTTGATACTGGTTTGTTTACAATATAATGGAAAAAAAAGAGATTATGGGTTTTGAGAAGAAAAATAAAACAAAAGAATATAAGAGAAGGCATTACCTTTAAATCGGGTAACTCATTTTGATTTGAGCCAAAGGCTTCCTTGAAAAGACTTATTCCAAAAATTAGGCTTATATGAGTAATAGAGAGACGTGTAGAGATAATATGAGTAGAGTATGGATGAGCCAATGGCTTGAGAGGTGTGGGTAAGGGGGTAGAGCTGGGGGGCCTTTTATAAGAGGGAGGAGTGTCACTTTGGAAGGTCTTGATATGTTACATTATTATAAAATAGTTTTCAGATTTTAAAGGTCCCAAAATGATATATTTTGAGGCTATGGTGATATGGTTTCTAAATAAACACATCCAATAGGTTTTAGAAAAGTTTAATTCTTAGAGTTTACCTTATCGTTTTATTTTATTTAAATCGTTCATTAATGAGGCAATCACTGTATCTTCGTGGTGTCTTAAATAAATTTATTTATTTAATGTGTAAAAATTATAAAACAAATACCTTGATTTAGGAATAATTTTTTTCTTTCCAATGAATATTTATAGTCAAATATTTCATTTATAGAAACAAAATTAAAATTGTTTTACTTAGGTGATACATACATTGGTTATATTTTCCTTTCTTTAATAAATAATATGATAAAAGGTCAATATCACACTAAAGTTATTACATGGGGTCCAAAAGTTGTCAAAAGGAATCCCATGGTCGTAAATGAGTAATAAAATAGAATTAAGACACTTGTATGAGTAATTTTGTATTATTAGGATATTATTTTATTACCCTTAACTACCCGATTACTAATTAATCATGATAATTAAAGATAATTTTCGTCATTACAATTCATAATGTAAAAAAGAGAGTCTTAATTAAATAATTTGGGAATTATGATTCCAAATATGGAATCCATTTTACCAAATTCTAAACACAAAAATTTTAGTAATTAATTTAAAATTAATTCCCATTGTGAAAACCAAAGACGGGTTTTTAAGAAGTAAAATTTATCAAAAGATTGACTTGTTTTTACATCCAATTGAAAAATGAACTTACTTACAGAGAATAACATTATATTTAGTGATATGAAAATAATTCTATTACACATTAAAACCAACTAAAATTACAATATAGCTATAAAATTAAATTAGATGAAAAATCAATTTTGATGTAAAATGTAGTATTTTTCATTATTCATTAAAAATGAACATTTTTCAAAAAAATTCCAAAAATTTATCCAAAGTAAATTTGATATTAAAAATTAAAATATGATGTCCATTTTATAAAATTCAAAACATAGAAGTTTCATTAAATAATTTCTGATGTCAAAACAAATAGCGTGTTTTTAAGAAAGAATATCTATCAAAAGATTGACACTTGTTTATGTCCATTTTCAATGTGAAATTAATTATAATGACCTCCATTGGATTAAATGGTAAAAATTTATTTTAACTACAATTTAAAACCAATTAAAAAGATAATATAACCATATAAATAAAATAGATTAAAATGAGTTTTTGAATTAAAATACAACATTTTTCACTATTAATTAAAAATGAATTTTATCGAAAAAATTAGAAAAATTTATACAGAATACATTTTGATGCCTAGATTTTAATGAAGGATTTTATTTTGTCAAATATAAAATATAAAATTGTCAAAATGTAGTTTAAAAAGGGGTCTCCATAAAATGCCGGTTAATAGACCTTTTAATGAATATTAGAATATCTATTCTTAAAATTGGATTCATTCACATTTTAAGCCTCTGGAATTTATTGGATAAATGTAAAAACGTTTAACAAACTTTTATAATCATTTTGAATTTAGTTATGTTCATTCCCGCCATTAAAATGTCTAGGAGTTAACTATCATTTTAAATAATATTATTATATTATTACTGTGCAACGTCAGATTTCAAAGAAACTGGTTGTTGCGTATTGGTTACTCCATCAAACATAGCATTCCATTTAAAGTAATATATACATTTTATTCACAAATATTGAAAAATATGAAAATGTCATATTCTTTATTTACCTGAGATGTTACATCATTCACCCCTTTTGCGAATTGTGTCCTCGCCATTTTAATGTTGGGATCAGAAACATGATTGAAACCCCCACATCAGAAAATAAGTCAATTAAAATATCACTTTAAAAGAAAGAAAGTGAAGTTAAAAGGTCACCCGAGTTAACCCATAGTAGGATTCAATGTAGGAAAACATCGATATGGAGGAGAAGAAAGGGTTATGATATGATGTAGAGTGATATAAAACATGTTTAGGAGAAAGTTAACCACTAGAAAGTCACAAACATTTGATGGGTTAAACGGTATTTGATTCCCCTGTAGGAAAAGTTAACATGAAACATTTTTGTTTTAAGTTAATTTTCATTGAAGAATTTATTTATGAGCTTAACTAAATCAAAAGGAAATATACTTACCTGTCGTGTAGACATTCATATCATACTATATTTCTTACACAAACTCGTATTTCATCCAAAATGTGTATTTATGATGACTTTTTCACATTAAGATCATTACAATCAACTTCTAGAGAATCACCTAACCCACAAAAGAGAGCTATATATTTCCAATGTCATTAGACCAAAACCAAAATGGTTAGAACAAGATCATATAAACCCCATAAAGGAAAATCTTTTACAAAAAGAAAAACTACTCTTAATCTCCAAAACTTGTCCATCAAAACCCAAAGATCATCAAAGACAATTCAATAAGTATTTATCCATAATATTCTTCAAAGCACTCCAAACTAAGACTGAAACCCAAATATCTGAAGGATTTAATTACATAGACATCCAAGGTAAATTTTAACATTTATCTCCAAATAACATCAGTTACACTTAAGGTATCCTACTGAAAAGTAATTAACCTAATCACATATCCTCCATGATAGGTTAATCATTTCCATAGTTAACCAAAAATCAACTTATTCATGATTCATAATATCATCTAACATAAAATAATTAGTCATACTAATCTGGGACTTCACGTAGTCCATAGGTAGGCGATAAATCCCAGTCTCACTTTGGCTAGGGGTTCGATTCCCACAGCTTCATCTGACGCGACGGGTTTTTACATGGTCTGCATGTTGTCATTTTTCCAAAACTATATAATTCTCAAAACATTCCCCAAAAAGAGATAAAATCCTCAAAAATAACCATAACATAATTTAACCTCACGTTTGCCTTTTTTCCTTTAATTTTCCCTCATAACATAAAGTAACACATAATTACCTCAAATGTAAGGATCATATAAACCCCAATGGTTACCATTATAATTATTACCTAAACTTCCACATCGAGTTGGTTATCTCATACATGATGCATTAGAGAACACACAAAGGTTCAAGTGGTTAATCATGACTCCTGATAGTTGGTTGAGAATAACCAAAAGAGTTCTCATTGTAGCTCCCATATTATTCAGTTGTTCTTTCAGAAAACAATCACAATTTTCTTCACATCCACTGTTACGTTGGTGCCTGCTAGATCTATCCATTTACTAAAACCAAAAACGCCAGTGTGAGTATATCATTAGAATCATCATATAATATCTTATAATGAGGTTAAATACTATGATATAATTATTAATATTAACCTAAACTCATTCACATTATCTAAAACTATGACTCTTTCTGAAATCTTAACCATTAGGGTAATGTCACTTATGCCTAAAGAATATCCTATCCTCAAAAGTAATCTAAACCAACCGTTGATACCAACTATAAGGAATCGACCTGAAAACATTACATAATCATGAATTAAATGAATAATTAACATTGGGGATCTTTTCAAGTTTATATTTATAGATAATTAGGACATAACTATTACATATCAAAGATTACAAAGTAGACACTTCTACTCAGTTTCAATTTTTTTCATAAAATAAAAACTCTTAAAAAGAAGAATGTCTAGTTCCATGTTTTAGATAGAATGACATTTCATTGATCCCATCATTGACCCTATTACACTTTATTTCCTATGAAAAAACATTTCAAAAACTTGGGATGGGCATAAAAAGCTCATTAAGGGTTACACAAATAAGGGAAACTGTTAGTTTATAAAAAAACTAAGTAAATCATGAATACCTTATCATAAGTAATATGTTTCCCCTTTATGAAGTAGTAATTACTCTTCACTAAATAAAAGATTATTTCTCACCCTTTTGTATCCAAAATATCACCATAAAACCCATATAAATAACACATAACATATAAAGGTAATTTGGGACATAAACATACTAAAATGGAATAAACATACAGTCGACTTAGACACAAGTCACTAAATGGAATAGCCATACGGCCAACATCCATACCAAATGCATTTGAGGTTATAACGTAACCACCCATCCTGGTTTTCACGGCACCACCCATTATTTGGATTATCACGTAACAACCCCTCAAATTTCCAAGTACCATAATAAAATAATAACACATAAAACCAATATAAAGCAATGATATCATTTCAACATTTCAATCACAATATATCATTTAAATATATTGACATAAAATAATATTTTATCAAAAACATTTTCAATACCAGATTACATAAAATATTATATGGTATTTATTTTTTATTAAAACATTACGGATTGTTGAAGAATCCAATGATCATATAATACTCACGGTTGCAGAAAGGACGTTTTCACCACGTACGATAAAAAAACATAATTTTTCTCATTTAGTAATAGGATTCGTAGAGGATAGATTACATTTGAATAAATGTAAAAGTCAAAGGGTTTTATACACATAATAAAAGATTGTTGTGTATAAATGAAAATATTCCTCAATGAAAAAGATTGAGACAAATTCCATTAAAAAGGTGGTATCCATATAATAAGGATAAATCAGTTACATAATTATGTGTGACAAATATAAATACACCCAATATAAGTGGATTTTAAGTGTAAAATAATTAGAGTTCATCCACACATATTCATATCACGTCATAATCAAGAAGTACAGGTTTATCCCAAATAATTGAAATTAAGAAGTTCACTTGAAAAAAATAAATTGCATAACGGTGTCACTTTGAACATTAGAAAATGAGATGATGAGAGATAAAAAAAGGTTATATCAGCACTTGGACATAACATTTATAGAAATAATGACATGTAAGAACATATCCCAACATAAGAAGATGTAAATTAATATTTATTACAAAAATAAGTCTTTTAAAAAGAAAAGGGTGAAAGGTTCCCTTACCGATTCGGGTAACTTTCGAAACGTACACCCCATGAAAGAAGGGTGATACAATGAAGATGTAAATACCCATAAATTAAATTATATTATAAAAGAAATACAATCATGGGATGTACATACACCACACAAAAGGATATAGTGGAAAATGTAGCATGAATCTCACGGGAATAAAAAGTGAGATAAAAATCCCTTACCTCATAGTAATCAATCGAGTCGTATGACCAAAAGATAAAAGACAAAAAATGAATCAAATAATAACATGAATATAAATCGAATAATGATCATATATATGAAATGACAGTAGAAAATAAACCACATGAAATAAATAAGTGGCAAACAATGGAAATCTCAAGTAATTAAATGTGATATAAGAAATCCCTTAAGAAACTTCGGCAGCCTAACAGCGCCACATAATACATCTAAAAATGGATTGATGAGATCAAATAGGTTCTATCATCATATGAAAATAAACATTATTGTATGAGGAATATAAAATAACATCCCCCAACATAATAAATTGGAAGGAATGACATAAAAGAGAGTACTTAACAAGAAATAGAGAGGTATGATCCCTTACCTCATGTTCGACATGTCATTTTCATTTCATTATATTCCTGAATAATAAACTTTGGTAAATTTATAATATCTTAAGGAACTCCTGTATTGTTTATTATTCATTTCATATCACATATTATAATGTTATAATAATTAGTTAATTATTTGAGTTTATATCAGACACTTTTGTCAATGTTCGGTAAAAGAGTAAAAAAATGGACTTCTTATAATTAAATGATGTTCATGTGGTCCAAATTTCATTAAATCCAGATTTATATTCATCATTTATGTGTAACATGTATCATATATATCCATTATATATATGTACCTATAATAGTACATTACATTTGTAGATAAGAAATGAAATGCACCGTTCATGGAGACGGTAAGTCGTACGTACGCATGAACACCACTTTCATTTCTATTTCATACTTTAGTGGAATGAAAAAATAATGATAATTAGGTATATTATAATTACAGTAAAACATATATGTTATATATGTTACATAAGTTCAACAATTCTATCCTTTATATGTTCCACGTATGGCATGAACGAGTTATATCTCTTTGAGGGGGCGGTAGTCCGCACTTCCTAAAATGAAATTATCGCGTTTACCTATCATGGAAACCATAATGGTATGCCATAAAAGAAAACTACATAGGAATGAGGAAAATGTAAACATAATATATTTCATATATAATAATTTGATATCTTAATGTCCACCGTGAGAGGTGGTAGGAGATAATTGAACAATAATCGTTTCGTGAGGCATTAGTTCACCGTCCATAGAATCAAACTTTTCTTTACCCATTAGATAGAGGTGTATGTATGTTTAACTTGAATAATTCTCATAAAAACATCCTATTATATTTAATATATAGTTTTTGTTACAAAATAATGGAATAAAAATAGTTTAGGGGGTTGTAGTGGCAAAATAAAACAAAAGAACATAAGAGAATACATTGCCATGAAATCAGGTAACTATTTTTGATTTGAGCCAAAGGATTCATTGGAAAAACATCTACCTAATGTGAGGCATATATGAGTAATAGAGGGATGTGTAGAGATACTATGAGAAGAGTTTGGACGATCGAATTTCTTGAGAGGTGTGGGTAAGGGGGTAGAGGTGGGAGCCTTTTATAAGAGGGTGAAGGGTCACTATTGGAAGGTCTTGAAATGTTACATTATTATAAAATATTTTTCTGATTTTAAAGGGCCCAAAATGATGTATTTAAAGTATAAGGTGATAAGTGTTCAAAATACACCCATCCAATAGGTTTTCTACAAGTGAAATTCTTAGATTTTCCTTATCTTTTCTATTTATTTTAATCGTTCGTTAATGAGGTAATCACTACATCATCATGGGGTCTTATATACATGTATTTATATAATGTATAAATATTATAAAAAAACACCATGATGTATGAAATAGTTTTAGCTTTCCATTTAATATTTATAGTCAAAGAGATCATTTATATAAATAAAATTATAATTGATTTGTTTAGGTGATACATACTTTGGTTATATTTTCCTTTCTTTAAAAAATAATATGATAAAAGGTCACTATCACACAAATGTGAATCCATGGAGTCCCAATTTTAGAGCAAAGAATCCCATGGTCGTCCATGACTCAAAAAATAGCATTAATACACATGGATGGTTAATTTTTTATTATTATGATATTATTTGTTTACCCTTAACCACCCGATTACTAATTAATCACGACAATTAAAGATAATTGTCGTCATTATTATTCATAATATCCAAAAACAAAAGATTCATAAATACATAATTGGGTATTTCTGATTAAAAATATGGAATCCATTTTACCAAATTACAAATTCAGAAATTGCAGTAATTAATTTAAAAAAAATTGTCGTTGTCAAAACCAAAGATGAGTTTTTAAGAAGTAAAATTTATCAATAGATTGACTTTTTTACATCCAATTGAAAAGTGAAATCACTTCCGATGAATAACATTGTATTTGGAGATAAAAACATAATTCAATTACAATTTAAAACCAATTAAAAATAATATCTAACTATATAATTAAATTAGATGAAAAAGTAGTTTGGAAGTAAAATGCAGTATTTTTCACTATTCATAAAAAATGAACATTTGTCAAAAAAATAAAAAACATTTATCCAATGTAAATTTTTTATTCCAAATTAAAAAATTATTTCCATTTTACCTTATTCAAAACATAGAAGTTGTGTTAATTAATTTTATAATTAATTCCTGCAGTCAAAACAAATAGAGTGTTTTTATGAAACAATATCTATCGAAAGATTGAAAATTTTTTATGTCCAATTTTAATGTGAAATTAATTCATATTCCCACTATTGTATTAAATGGTAAAGATATACTTTAAATACAATTCAAACCCAAATAATAATATAATCTAACCGTATATATAATTTGTATTAAAAGGAGGATTTGAATTAAAATAAAAAAAAATTACTATTCATTACAAAATGAATTTTATAGGAAAAAATAACAAACATATACAAAAAGTACATTTTGATGTCCAGATTTTAACGAATTATTTTATTTTGTCAAATATAACTTATAAAATTGACAAAAAGTAGTTTTAAAAAGGGGTCCCCATCAAAAGGCAGTTAATCAACCATTTAAAGAATATTAGAATATCTATGCTTAAAATTGGATTAATTCCCATTTTAATCCGCTGAAATTTATTGGCTAAATGTAAAAATATTTAACAAACATATATAATCATTTTGTTGTTAATTCTGTTCATTCCCGCCATTACAATGTATAGGCATTAACTACCATTTTTAATAATATTGTTATATTATTAGTGTGCAACGTAAGATTTCAAAAAAAACTTGATGTTGCGTATTGGGTACACCATCGAACAAATAATTACATTTTAAGTAATATTAAAACTCTATTCACAAATATTGATAAATATGAAGTTTTCATATTCTTTATTTAATTAGGATGTCACACATAAAACATAATCTCTTTAAAATAACACATTAAATAATAATTTTCATGAATAACTCATAGAAATAATAAATAATATATGTTACATGTTACATCCATAAAATACTTACATTGCATCTTTCACAGCTGTATAGGAAGTTACTTTTGGAATACCCATCACAACATATTCCTAAAATCTCATAAGAGGATCATTAATGTTTACCTCTGTCATGTTACCTAATACATTGGAGAGCTATCTTAGGATCCCATATGCTTTTTTATCACATAAACACACATATATGTAAAATAATTCCCAAGAACCAAAACATATTCCTAACACATAAAACAAGAATAAAGGAATGATAACATTAAAACCTTTTAATAACTATATATCATTTAAATATATTGAAAATATCAATGCTTTCTCAAAACGAGTTCCAATATCAAATTACGTAAAAATGGTATGTGGTATTTAGTTTCATTTTAAAAACATTACATCATATCAAGGAATCCAAATATCATATAATGATCTCATTGATAGAAATGTCAATGTAAATGAGTCACTAAAAAGAAATATTCATTGTGTAATTAAGTAAAATGCCTTGTAGAAATTTATACCTTTTGGAAACCATTCAATTAAATTAAAAAAAATGATTTATAATTATACACAGTATAGAATAAAATCATTTATACAGCAAAATATTTCTCAATGAATGGAGATTGAGATTAAATCCCTTACATTGATCGTATAAATGACGTAAGAATTTATCAATGGGGACAATATGTGTAGAAATATTATATGCAGCCAAAATAAAAGTTGAAATTAATACATTAATAAATTAATAGGGATTACACACATAATATTGGCATATTAATATCAAATAAGTATGCGTAAAACCCAATCAGTGGAAAATATGTTTAGAAATTCCCCAACCTTGAGTTCGACATGTTTTGTTCATTCTTTTTTCTACGGGAATAAAAATCCAAAGTTAATTTATAATTGGTGTAGAGAATTTTAAAATATTATTTTTTATTTTATATCACTTATTACCTTATTATAAAAATTATATAGCTATTAGTGTTCATATTGGTCTTTTTGTCATTGTTCGGTACTTGAGTCAAAAATAAACATGTTATAATTACAAGTTTTCCATGTGGTCAAAAGTACATTATATCAAGACTACTATTAATGATTTATATATCATAAATATATATTATATATATTTAATTATAATATTACATCACATTTATATATAAGAAATTAAATGTACCATTCATGATGAATTCTTCCTATATGTATACATGAACACTACTTTCAGTTCATTGTCATATTAATGGAATGAAAAATTAATGATACAAATCTATATTATAATTATAGTATAATATCATATTTTATATATTTTATATATTTTCAATAACTCCATCCTTTATATATTATATAAATGTAATGAATGAGTCATATCATTTTGAGGTGACATGAGTCCAAAATTCCTAAAATAAAATTATCATTTTTACATATTATAGATTGAAAAAGATATGTTTTAAGTAAAAATTATAGAATAAATGATACAAAATAAATATAATATATATTATATATAAATACGATTCCATATTAATTACCACCATCATATGTGGTAGGGGAAAATTGAACAATAATCGTTTCATGCGGCGGTAGTTTGTCAAACACAGAAATAGTATGTTCATATCCATTTGTTGGAGGTGTGTGTAAGTGTAGTTTGAACACTTATCATCAAAAACTCCAGTTATATTGAATATAATGGTGTTTTTATTTAATAAAATAATAATAATAGAATTAGGAGTGGATAATGAAAATAAAAGAAAGGAACATGTGAGAAGACATTACCTCTAAAATGGGTAACTTAAGTTGATTTGAGACAAATGGCTTACCTGAACTTCCTTCTTCCATAGGTAGGGAATCTAGGAGGAAGTAATGTATTTTTGGAGATTATTTTAGAAGACATGAGAGGGTCCATGGGTCTTTAGAGGAGTGATTAGGTGGCTCGAGGTGATGACCTTCGATAAGAGGGATGAGTGGAACTTTAAGAAGGTATTGAAATTTTATTTTATTATAAATTGATTTTCAGTATCAAATGACCCAAAATAATTTATTTTAATGATAATATGATTTAGGGTCAAAATACTATAATTCAAAAGGTATTATATAAATATTTATAACAAAATTAACTTTATATTTTATATATAACCCATACATAAAAACATTTACTCTTACCATGTCTTCTAACATTTTCATAATATAGGGTAACGATATTTGCTATAAAATACCAAGAAAAAAATAAGTGGATCATTAAAGAAAAAATTATAACTATATTAATCAATTTGACTAATATCATATTTTTGGACTATTATAACATTTAATAAGTTAGTATTTGTTTTAAAAACTCTTTTATATCAGTTTTGAAACTATAATGTAATTGATTTTTGTTTATGTTAAAAAAACATGGTCCTTTCTAACCATGAAAATTAAATGGAAGATAATACGTCAATAGATTCCATAAAATTCTTGTATGGTATTAAAATATTAAAATTAAATTTATTTTAATAATTATAATATCATTTATTTGAATCTTTTATTAATGAATCAATCATTGTATCGTCATTGTGTAATTATTAAATATATATATTTAATGTCTAAAAATAATAAATAAATACCATGATGTATTAACATTTATTTGATATATCTAGAATATTTATAGTCAACGTAATCAGTAATATAACCCTATATAAAATTCTATATTCATTCATTTTTTTATTCAATCATATACATGCATGAATAAAATCTTAAATCTGTTAGTTTTTTTTCACTAAACAATATTTACATAGGAATTTTGAAAAGATAAATGGTATATAAATATAAAAACAAAAATTAACCCCAAAAAATTACATAATAAATAATTATTAATTAATTAGTCTTGCATATAATTTTTATCAGTTAATTAATATTTATAATGAACCAAAATTGTCATTGTCAATGTTGTGTTGGAACTGTGTCAGCCCTAACAATAATTTTTATACTTATCATTAAGAGAATATAATTTTCAATTTAAAAGTTATTTCATTAAAATATTACTCTTATAATGTCATTATATAATTAAAAATTAAATATAATAAATTTTATAAAAAAATGTATACATGACATCATAGAAAAATATCGTATTTTATAAAAAAATTTAATTTTTAATATTAAAAAAAATTACTTTAAAAAAACAGAAAGATGTTTATACTAAGATAATTTTTATATTATGAATTCAAAAATCCAAATAATTGTCCAAAATAATATTTAATATTTTAAAAAGTAATGTTTTAAAATAAATAACCATTAAATAAATTATTGTTTTTAAGAGTAACTTTATAATATAAATAATGCTAAATAATAAAAAACAATTATTCTTTTAAATACATGGGTTGTTACATTATCCCTCCACACATTTGAACATTCATCCTTTCAATTTTTATTCACTTATTTAAGTTAAGATGAAGATTTTCCCTCATAAAATTGTTAGATTCCCATATTGCTTCTTCAACTATGTGGTTTCTCCAAAAAACCATACCTTGGTAAATTACCATATTCTGTAAAATAATATTTCTATGATCAGGAATCTAAACATGTTTATATTAATAAGAAAGGATCTATTATTTTTTAACTAATTATAGGCACAAAACATGTGTTGGATCTAGATATAATTTCTTAACATAGAAACATGAAAAACATTGTGTACTATAGATAAACATATAGGAAGAGATACTCAGTATGAAACTGGTCCATCATTCACAAGGATTTGGAAACGTCATATAAACCATGGACATAATTATAATTTCATACCATAACCCATAAAAAATTTACATGGATATATTTTAAGAATAATAGTACCACGTACCTCGAATGAATGGCCTATCCTATTGTAATCTACATAAATTTTCTGCTTTCTCTGAGCTGTGGTAATGTGTTACTGAATCAACTGAACTTATTCTACCATTTCCACTACTAATTATGGTCCCATTAAATTCTATTCCATAACTTCATGAAAAAATACTAGAGTTAGATATCACTTTCTAATTAATTAATTAAAACGTTCAATCAGTATGCTAGAATGACATCTATTATTATATGAAAACTCAACTACTAAAATATGTTGATCCAAACTTCCCTGGTATACTATTTAGCAAGCTCATAGAATGTCTTCAAATTATTGTATTATTCATTACGACTTCCCATCAGGTTGAGGATGAAAATATATATGAAAATTTAATACTATTCCGAACAAATTTTTAATTTCTTTTCAAAAGTTAAAATTCATCCTAGGATCATGATCTCATAAGATAGATAGATGAACTCCATATAACCTGAAAATTTCATTGACGTGAATTCAAGAAAGAGGATATATATAAGGATTTTCTCAAGTAGCATGTAAATGATTATATTTTGTTATAAAATCAAAAATAACACAAATTTAATTATTACCTAGAAAATTCATTGGTAGTCCCATGACAAACAACGTGGATATATTTTCGCATTTCAACTCTGGAACTGGAAATGGCTGAAGAAACAACTTCAATAAATGACATCATAGTTTAACCTATTGTAATTTAAAACATTTTATATTAAAATATACAATATTCCTTTTCACTCCATCCTACTAGTAATACTTTTAATGATCCCTATACATTTTACTGCTATCAGAGTGAACTTAAAACATCGAACTATGAGCTTCATATTAACACTATTTTTTCAACAATGAATCATAAAAAACGCATAATCTATTCCCTAACCATGAAAGAAAATCATTATCAGTATTAAAATAAGAAAACCTACATTTCTTATACAGTTCTACCATTTTATTCACCTCATAACATTTATTTAGTTATTTTTTTAATTCTTTCCAGAGAGAGATTATTTCACTAACATCTAAAACAAAACACATGTCTTTCCTGTACAAAAAACTTCTAATAAAACTTTTATCAAATCATTTTACATGGGGTCTTATTAAATATGTATCATGGTTTGTTTTGAAATATTTCTATGGTTCAGAGCATTTAACATAATTATTTTTTTACATGATGGTAATGGATTGTGAAATCATTAAAATTGATCAGTTCAAACCATTTTATATATCTTATGATCAATTTCTCTTGAATATATACACAGTTAAAACATTTATGGTTGATATATATTTTACATTTGACTTCATAAAAATGATAAATATAAATTTTTAATGAAAAAACATCAAAAACTATTTCCAAATCATGTGTGGGGTAATTTAACTCATGTGGTTTCATATAACATGAATCATAAAGAATTAGCTGATCATACTAGATCAGAAAACAACAAAGTACCTTCAAAGAACCATCACTAAGTATTCTGAATTCACCACATATAGATGGTATGGTAATAACTAGATATTTCAATAATATTATTTTTATTTCATACAAACTATTAACAAATTATTTTAACCCAATCAATTTAAATACTTTTCTAGTTACCTATATTAGTATGATAGATAACCATGTGATGTTCTAATCAATCACATTATAATAATGTGTAATACAATGAATAATATGAATCTATGTTATATTTTTGGTCTTGAAAATCCTTGAAAACACTTTATTTTAGTAGGACAAATTGTTATAACATATTTAGTAACAATGATTCCATGGAAATAAATTTCTATTCATCCAAAATTAAAACATTGTGAATTTTACATATAGATTTTTTCCTATATGTTTTTATAAACAAACCTAATATGGTTTCATGATCATCATTAATTATTTAATATAAAATAATTTCATCAATTCATTGAACCAAAAAACATTTCTAAGAACTCATGAAATATTTTACTCATAAGATCCATGAATACATACGGTGTGTTAGTTACCCCAAACTTCATAACATTAAATTCGTAATTCCTATATCTAGTACAAAACATTGTTTTCAGAATATCCGCTTCAATTAATTTCAGCCGATTGTACCCCAATCTCATTCCAACCTTCCAAAAATATTGTTCTTCATATAGATGATCAAATAGATCATAGATATGAGGCAAAATATACTTTTTATTGTAATTGATGTTATTAAAGGCTATATAATCAATGAAAATTATCATTTGAACAATATTACTTTTTAATAACCATGGTTGGAATAACCCATGGTGATGTAATTGGTCGAGTGATGACTTTATCTAATAATTCACAATGATCCTTTTATACTCTATAAGATTAAATTGAGTTATTCTATATTGGGATTTAGGAATTTATTAGATACAAGAAGTAATTAATAGTAAACCAACCTATCAATCCTGTGTAACTATATGAGAATAATTATGAAATACATAAAGGTACTCATTTACCACTGGCACATCATATGTTTGAACAATTCCATTATTCTCGACAATGTGTCCAATATAAAATTTATTTATTTAATTCAACTGTTTCATAGTTTTTCAATATGTTATCAATTTTATGGGTTCATTCGTGCACAAAAACTGGTAATCATTTTTAAAAAATGTCTTCTCTATAATATCTCATATAATGATAAAATGAATGATAGTCCATACAATGAATATCACCAATCTATTCAATATGATATTCAATAATGTTTGTAATGAATATATTTCCCTAAAAAAATATAAGTATATTCTTATAATTTCACTTTTTCATAATTTATTCAATATTTTTTTTGACCAAGATTTGTGTTTTCAATTAATGAGGTGGAATTTCCAATTTAGAGGATATGATCTTAGAAATGAGAAAATGTGTACACCCTGAATCAAACAACACATTTGAAAATGTTTTAAAAATAATCAATGTACCTGACACCATGTTGTTTAATGGATAATACTCTATTAAAGTGGGTTCAATGGATTTTTTCACACCCTTAATCTCTTAATATTGCTGGTTTCCGACCCGGCTTACTAGATTTAGACACACCTTTTCAAAAAGAAAAAAAATTTACGGTTAAAGAATATTTCCAACGACTTGTATTTAATTTTAGGAGACCTTTCCTTGTAATAAAAACACATGGTCTTGAACATTATATATCATTATAGTTCCAAAGAATTTATAATAAATTATACAAATTCATTTTACCACACTTTTCACAATAATTTTTATTTATTTTCCTACCTTCAGATTTCACTAATGAATTATTCCCTCATGCATTCCAACCTCAATGATTCTTATTCTTTTATAACGATGGTAATACATGTCAGCACAAACTATCTTAACTTATTATACACATTTAACATGTTTTTTAAGTATTTTATTCCTTCAAGGGCTAAAGATCTTCGTAAAAATGGTTCCAAACTAGTGTAAATTATTTTAATTTTTCTATCAAAGTCCTAGGTAAAATCTCTAATATAACTTGATTTTCTAGTATAATTGGATTCATATGCAGCCATAGAATCATAATTTTTCTAATTCAATTAAATGAATTGTTTCTCCAATCTGATTCTAACAAGTTAATAAAAATATTTTCCTAGAAAATAAATCTTAAAAGAATTTCATTCTAGATTATCATGATAATATCTTTCTATCATATTCATTATTAAAGAACACCATTGAATAAATTTACCTTCAAAACATAAAATGTCCATTGTTTAATTTTGGTGTTCTAAAAATCCCATGAAATAAAATATATTTTTAATATCCTAGATCTATCATTAAGTTATCACTTGATCATTTTATCCACTAAAAAATATAGGATCATGCCTCGTAAAATGCTCCAGAAAATAAATATGTTCCTTGTAGATCAGGTTCCTCTCTATCATGGATAACACCATGGTTTTTCATCTGAGCCATTTGAAAAATTACTATCACAAACTAATAATTCCTGATTCCCCCCATTATAATATTCAGATTAGGAAGTATTTCAATCTATCAAGGCCTTTCTACTTCATAATCCTTCTTTCTTATGTGAAAAACCATTTTCAATAGAGATATCATAGAAAAAGAAACAAGGTAATCTTTAAATTATATATCATTTTAAATCAACCAAAAATTCAAAATCATTCATGGTATTAAATTAATATCATCCTAACCCATAAATTTTTCTATATCATCATATTATATTTACTATAAGAATAAATCATTAAATTATTTCATTATTTTGAATTTTTTATCAAGAACATTCTTTCTGTCACTTTGAGGATAATTACAGAATTAGATTTTTTACATTATTAGGCCACAACCATTACATAGTAGCTCAAATATTTTTGTGAATACCCATCTACTCAGAATCTATTTTTTTCAATAAAGAAATTAGTTTAAAATTTTACATGATTTATTTTTAAATATAAATATCATTAAAACATTCATATAGAATTCCTCCTTCAATTAAACATCTTTACATAAAAAAAACTCTTTAAAATATAACATGATTTATTTTTAATGATTAATATCACTAAAAAATTCATATAGAATTCTTCCTTCTCTTAAACATCTTTACATCCAGTTAATTTTTTGAAAACATTGTATTAACACAAAAATATTAGTAACAAATATAATTAAATAAATAGTAAATGATGACATCATTCTCCATGGATTTTGTTTTCTATTGAGATAAGTATATTACCTTGGTATTACTATTCTACAATAAGCATCCTCAATCAAGAATACATATATCTCTTTATGAATCCCCTATGCCATGAACATTATAAATTCACTATTATTTGATGAATTTAGAGAATGAATGTAATTGAACCGTGATCTAGCTAGTGAAATTGTACATAATGTTATATATATTTACTTGAATATTAGGGTGGCATTGAGGGAACATAAAATATAAATTGAAAACAATTAGGGATAACATTATCATAATGTTTCAAAAAAGGTTTTCTAATGTATATAACCTAGGAATAAGGTAAAGAGACTTCAAAATAAGGGTATGTTGAGACTATTCTATATCAGCCCCTCTAAAAATATTGATCAAATCTAGATTCATTCATACCTCATAGCTTCTATTAAATTTCTATCATTTTCATGATATGTACCATGCACTAATATTGAGGTCGTAGGTACCTAATAATTATTATGGAAATAATAAAATGGTTATAGCAATAAATGATTATATCAATTGTGTGGAATAAAATTTGGTGATTATGGATAAAATAGAGGGTTTGTTGAAAATAAGGCCACTCATTTATTTTTTATTTTATGGGAAAACTGTAACGACCCGTCCCCCAACACATGTTCCATGACATACCCCAAGCCCAACACCAGATGTCTAGGGGCTTTTGACTACCATCAAAAGCATAAAATTGCATGTTGGAGTCATTTCTTTGGATACATGTACCCACATACACTCAGAAACCAAATCTAAAAATATGAAAGGTGAAAAAAAAGTAATAAAAACCAGATTACAAGTGAATGTAAAGAAATGAGTGGTAAAATTGATCTAGTATAAAAGACCAACAAATGATTTAGAAATAGAAATGTAAAAAGGGGTCCACTAATGGCCATTTGTGGAAATAATCCAACCATATCGCTAGATTAGTGAAGCATCTGGAAGCTGAAAATGTTTTTCTTATCTGGATGATCCTACTGGGCCTCACATTGTCTTGTGTCACCGAGTCCACCATCATAATGTCCATCTGTGCCATCTCCCTAAGTGCCTCTATTGAATCGTCAATCATCTACACTAGACACAACATGTGTGGGGGAATCCTATGTAGGGTTGATTGAATCAGTACTTAATAGGGGACCCTGAGACCCTCGATGGTCTCTTGGAAATACACAAAGGAATACACCACAAAACAAAGATTTTGTAAAAAAGCTATTTTTCATAATATGCTCTACTCTGGTACATGCCCATACATACACCTAGGTCATCAAGATAAACTCGTCTCATCCAAAAAATAACATTTGGGTCCGAAATCAATTCTATTACTAGGATTTCCAAACAATGCTTAAAGCTTAAATTAGGTATCAGTAGTACACACTCCATGAGATTCCCATCCTTGATGGCACCCATATGATAGATGTACTCCATCATGTAAAAATCAACCATTTTTAATGGTACTCTTATAAGGAGGTTCTCTCTTGAGAACTTTCAGCTATGGCTTCCTATAGTTCATTGCACTAGAGGTCTCTTTGTCATAGTCTTTCCCTAGAGGAATGACCAAGGGAAACCATGTGAAGAGGCCCACTCCTCAACACTACATTCAGTTGGGGGAGAATTGCTCTAGTCTAACCTACGATATCTCAGTCTCTCCATTAAGAAGTAGTCGACACCTCAGTCCATTAAAGCGGTACAATCATATTCCATGTTATTAATTACATCATGTGGAGAGACATGCTCCATGTAATTGTGTACTCCAGTCGAGGGCACTCCAACTTTAATGAAGGACATTCTCTCCATTGATACTCAGAGACGGGGGACATCTACTCCATATGTGAGGTCATTCACCCTACTCGGTTGGGGAGTAAACCTCTGGTAGTTTGTCAATTGTGGGGTACTCAAGCCCTACTATGATAGGGGTGTACCAAACCTAGGTGAGATGAACCACAACCTATTATGACAGGTGAGTACCGACCCTTCTTGAATAATGTGTAAAGAGGACACATACAATAAATCGAGAGCGGAGTACAACACAGTGACTAAAGAACATGCAACCTTTTTGTTGTAGGAAAGTAACTAACTCTGTCACAATATATGTAGTTGGGGAACCTCTCCATAGTATGTTAGAGGAGTACTAAACATAGGCAAGAGTGCCCACACACTAGCTTGGAAGGGGAGTACTGACTCTGCTGTTGCACTATGTAAGGAGGACCTGTAGCTGAGGTCAATAGGGGAGTAAATTCTCTTAAAATAGAGGACCAGCATCCTACCCGGTAGGGTTGTACCTAACTCTATGTGTGTTAAGTATGGTGGGATCCTGCTCTAGTCCAATATGGGAGTACAAAATCCAATGATAGATGAACCTACTCCGAGGAACACAAATCTGCACCCACAACGTTGGGTTTCTCATCTCTACAAGAGAAGAGGAGTAAGGAATACACACGCTTAGACTCATCAAAAAAGCAGTGGTCCCAAATCACTCAATGAGAAACACCATAGTTATTATCCTAATTCTATCAGTTATAACTGAATTGCCACACAGATCCACAATGATGTGACCCGAAGGACCACCATGTCAAATGGGTTCCAATACAAAAGATGGCACGTCAAACGGGCTTCTGGTTTGTATATTATAGGCATTTTAGTACGAAGGGCCTGATTGGATTCATGTTCGACGAAACTCAGAAATACTTGAACATTCTACAAAAATTATTTGGATCTACCCAAAAGGACTACTGCATCCTAATAATTCATGTGTCGTAGATGGTTCATTAAATGGTCTTGTGGTTTAGGAGTAAGGTCCTTTATGCTTAATTGGGTTGAAAATTGCCTGGTTCTGGTCCAACAGAGTAGGTCCGACCTGAACCGAACAAATTTGGTTTGACCCAAACCTGATTGACCCGGACCATTGGGCCTGCTGGCTCGGACCACTAGGCCGGCCTGATCGGTCCATCCAACTTGGCGGCGCTGCCAGCCTAGCAGCACGGCCTTCCAGGATCCCCTCGGCCCACCGTTGTGTGCCGGGCTCCTTCTCCCCAGATGTGGCATTGCTACTTTTGGCACCTTCTCATGGGGTCGGGCCCACCATATTCATCCCCCATGTCATCACACATGGCTGGTTGACTTCCCCTCGCATCGTCGAGGGGCTCCAGTGTCGCGGCCCCTTGCGGCCGCAGATTCTGCCACCGAGGCGCTTCGTCGGGGTGTGGCTCCTTCTCCAGCTGTTGACCAAGCAGATGGCCTATCTCTTCTCTATTGGGGATGTTTCCAGTGTCGGCACACCGATCCTAGCACCCACTTGTCACCAAACCCATTCTGGTGGCCCATTTTTTACACTATTAGCACATGTGGCCATTAGGGGATTCCCTCTTCCCTACAATGGATCGAGATCTGCCGTGTCATCAATTTCAATGATCTAATCACACGGAATAAACATGTAGAGGGGATTGGGACTTGTTCATTTCGGTGTGTGCCCTCCACGTTAGAGGATAAAATTAGGGTGGTTTCAGTGAGTGTAGTGCAATCCATATTTCATCAATCCCACCATTGAACCCCCAAAGGTACCCTCTTGTATAAGTGAGAGATTTGTGGATCAACCTATTCATGGGTTGATCTGCATCAATTATTTTAAAAAAAATTGAGAATTAGGAAGATCTATAACAAACATACCCCTACCTCATAAGCTTTCTGATGTCGCGACATTGTTCCTCAAGGGATTTAAGATGATGATGTCACTTCGTAGCTCCGATCATTGATTGGCGTTGAAGATTAAGATGTCCCACTAGCGTTCGTCTTTAATATCTAGGGTGGATGTCTGTCAGAGCTTCAATAGAGAATTCTACCAATTTTTAATCAATAATTCTATAGTGCCCCGAACAATAAGTAGGATCATGTTGTAGTGTTCCCATTATAATTAGGCAACGCGTTGTTACATTGTTTTGATTTAGAAACAATGTCATTGTTACACGTCATTAAAGCATCGATACACTGCTCGTTTAACAATCCGTTAATGAGCTTATTTGATGTGTATAATCTTTTCACTATCACTACCCCACAATGTCATTATCTGCCACCCAAAAGGGAGAATGGAAAAAAAAAATTATATTAAATTATTGTATTATTTTTCTGAAAAAGTACAAAAAATATTTTTTCTACTCAGCCCTTGCTGGCCGATGTTCTATCACTTCTAGGAAAATCTCGGTGTTCTGAATTAAAAAGTTTATCCCATTTTTGATTCATGAAATGATTTAAAATAGTGAAAATCACATGCTCGAATTTATATAAGGTACATAATTTTTATTTAAAAGTTCTATTCTAGGATCTCTTGACATCTGAATAACATGCCGTCAAACTTTGTGGTTTGGGAAAAAATTTCCCATTTAATATAAAATAAATACATGGAATTCCATAACATTATATCCTTATCATATTTAGACTTCATCCAGAAAAATCCAAAACCCAATCTTATTGATGAAAATTGGCTAAATAATGGTTTCTACGGTGTATTTAAGCATGCTCCATGATGAAACACAATGATGAACCAATCTCATGTCCAACTCTATCTAGGTCAACATTATTCCACAATATTCACATTTTTCTTTGCCTGTGACAAGTGGGAAAAGCACGAAGTACTACGATTCAACTTCTATCATGGGGTTCATCGGCTCACCTCCGCACTAACCTCACACATATAACAGAAAGAACCTCATTGTCTACATCTTCCCATGGATACACTGGGCTAAAATCCCAATTATCTTTATTCATTCATGGCTGATACTAGTGTGTGGGATTATTAAAAAATGAAACAAGCCTTCCCATAAGCGAATTCTAGGTATTATTGGGCCCTCGCCATAGGAACTCTATGGGCCAAACAAAAATCGGATACAACCACTTGGACACTGCCACATGTGGTGTCTCTACTGAGTATGGATGGTTTGGAACCATTATACACTATGAAAATAAATTTTGTATAACTCTTCCACAACATAACAAATCAAGAGGACCTCTTTATGAGTTGCCAAACTGCCTTTCCTAAGCATCCATTTTTCAGCAAAGGAAATCCCTTCTCCACCACACAGATATACCACATCTCTTGCCTTATATATTCATTCATGTCATGAATGGTAGTATTCCATACATGGAATTATGTCATAAGGTCTCGAAGCCATGTATAAGTGATATGAACTGCAACTCTCACCTCCAGGAGACATGTTAAAATATTAGAGTTTGTGTCTAATCAGCGGGTCTCCTCCATCAACAGTCTCTAAGCATGTTGGTCAAGTCCATAGTTCAATCGGAACCTCAAAGTCTCGAACATGACTCATGAAAAAATGGAAAATCCAAAACCTCTATCTATTTATAATGGTATAAAATGAAAATACATAGGTCATACCTCAAACAACTCTTAGAGATTCTTGGACAATATCCATGACTGAATGCAGCATTCCCCTCCCATGTCCTCTACCTCCTTGGGCCTAGTGGCGACCACCACTGCTTCTCATTAAACTCATCCCCCTACCTTCTGACTCTCACTCAGTAGTATAGTGTGTTATGAAATATCTAGTTAGATTCCCCCATCCATTAGAAGCATAACATAACCTCTCTTGCAGCTGATATGCTCATTGGTGCTACTACTGTGCCACATACCCCTGTGTCTATGTTAGGATGTGCGTATTCCTCTGAAAACACAATCTCATCACCGTTCTTCTGATAGATCCATTAGAAAACTATATTCTGTGACCTCTTTCATAGGTCACATCCACCTTATCCTCCCCCATAATGCTCTCATCCACCAAGGATCATTCTAGTACCCCATCATGTGTCATAATGCTGATAGGTATCACCAATGCCCAAATTTCCCGGCGGAATCCTTGCTCGATGGTCTGGGCCATAAAGTAAGTGTCATGCACCATATCCTCAGAGTAATGAAAAAGGTCTGTGAATCTCATTGAGTACTCTGTTGTCATCATGATTCCTTACCGTAGGTGTAGAAACTCATGTTTGTGTAATGAGCGCAAACTCGCCGAAAAGAACTCTCTCTGAAGAGGAACTCAGTGCTTGTCCATGTGAGGATCGCCTCATTATGAGTCTTGATCATCTGGATCCACCACATTCCTGCTGAGCTTTGATGAAGCCTTGCAGCTAAGACCACCATCTGGTTAGGTAGTGTCCTAACTAGGCAAAAGACACGCATAACTACCTCAAGAAAGTCCTCAACTAGCGGAGGATCTGTCTCACCATAGAACCTGGGAGGTCTATTCCTATAAAACTCGTGTAGTGCATTCAGTCTATGCGCATCCCCACCCAAAATATCTGGTGGAAACTACTACTTTCTGGTTGGTGGCATCACTGGTGAAGCACCCAAAGGTTATGCACCTGTATCAGTGCCCTGCATTGAAGCCTCCACTTGGGGACGATACTCATCATGATCCGTCTGTGGAATCCTATCTGGATGTCATTGTGGAGGCATTTTGAAATGAGTTAAGATGAACCACAATAAATATTACATCAATAGAGATGAATCAGGTAGGAAATGGAAATCACAATCATTCCTACATTTTCATAATCCCTTCATTCCCACACAACCAATGTTTCCATATTCCGACTCAGGTATCAGGTTTCCAGAATCCTGCTGTATGAATATATCAGCCGCCACACCGACATAGAAGTCAATGGCCTAAAAACTGGACTAGAAACATATACTAGTATTTCTCACAAACAAAAAAAATCATATCTTTGTTCTTTGAGGTACCACCAACCACATTTGTTAAAAAAATTTCACAAACCTCCCCTTGGGATCATACTATGACATACCCATATCCCACATCTCAAAGACCAGGGGTTGGTGACTTGCACCGAAGGCATCAAACTACTAGTGGGATGCATTTTCATAGATAAATGTAAACACGTTCACTCACAAATCAAAACCACAAAGCTAAAATTTAAAAACTAATTAATCAAAACCCAGAGTAAAACCACAAGTAAAGCCCTATATGGTAAAACCAAGATTTTATACAATCCCAATAAATGAACATGAAACAACAAGGTAAAAAGGGAGCATTTATTTCCATCTACCAAATTAATCCCACCTGATTTATAGATTAGTGATGCAACTAGAAGCTGAAGTAGTATGTCCTGTCTTCTTAGTCCTACTCAGCCTCACGTGGTCCTTGGCCACCAATTCCACCATCGTAATGTCCATCGGTCCCATATCCCCATTCGCCTCTATCATAACGTCCAACGACTACACCAGAAACAACACTTATGGGATAATCTCGTGCATGGGTCAGTAACTGTGTACATAGTAGCGGACCTAGAGTTATTCTATGGTCTTTCAAAAATTGACAATGCAAAACACCACAAAAGAACCATGATATAAATCACAATGATTATGCATTTTCATCTCTAATCAGGTAAATGTCCATACATATACCTATGTCAACCTTATGTACTCATATCTAACACATAGAAACATAAGGCTTTGACCTCAAAGCCATTACCAATATTTCCAAAAAAGGATCAAATCATAACTCAAGGATGAGGATTACACTCTCTAGGAGCTATCCAAACCTGATGGAACCTATCTTAGAGATTTACTTGATCTGGTACAACATAACCATTGCTAATGGTAAATCCAGAAGGATATGATCCATCAAGAAATTTCTCCTAGAACTACCACCAATGCCTAGAACTAGCGGTATTGTTGTCATAGTCTTGTGCCCAAGGAATGACCAATGGAAACCAGGTGAAGGGAAACACTCCTGGACAATGTGTTCAGTTGGGGGAGCACTGCTCCAGTCTAGCCCCTGATATCTCAGTTGCTCAACTAAGATGCGACCCGCACCTTAGTCTGTCGAGGGAGCACTAACTTCTACCTTGGTATCAATTTCATCAGTTGGAGGGGCCTGCTCCTTGTAACTATGTCTTTCCGTTGAGGGATCTCCAACTCTCAATAAGGACCCGCTCCTTGAAGGTATTCGGAGAGGGGGAGAACTACCCCGTATGTGATGACCTGCACCATACCTGATATGGGAGTACAAAACTGGTAGTTTGTTCACTATAGGGGATCCGAGCCCCAGAACGTCAAGGGATTACCGACCCCTGGATAGATGACCTTCACCCCGGAAAGACATTGGATTGACAACTCTATAGGAATAAGGTGTAAAAATGACATGCACCCTGAATCAGTAGGGGAGTATAACCCAGGGACTAGAGGACTTGCGCCCATGTTACATAGGTGAGTAGACGATATGTGAGAAAATCTGATGTGGGGGACCTGTGTCCTAGTACGTTAGGGGTGTACTGATGCCAGGATAGAGGGCTCGTGCCATGGCATGGCAGGGTAGTACCAACTCTTCCATTGCACAACGTAAGGAGGACCCACAACTTGTGTCGATTGGGTAGTACTTAATCAGAACATAGAGGACCTGAACCCTACCCGGTGGGGGTGTACCTGACTCTATGTGGGTTAAATACGGAGGAACCACTCCATGGTGCAAATTTATAGTACCGACTCCAACGATAGAAGAACTTAATCCGAGGAAAAACACATGCACTTAGGATGTGGGGAGTCATGTCTCTACCGGTGTAGAGGATTAAATAAAACACATCCCTAGAGTCGTCAAAGGAGTAGTCGTCCTAACTCTAACCATGAGATACATCCTAGTTATTCTTCTTAGACTATCATTTATACCTCAACCTCCACGATGTTCCCCAAATATTTTACCCAAATGAAGGAAATGTAATAAGGGTTCCAACACATTAAATGGTGTGTAAATCGAAAGCATGGTCTATAATTAATAGGCATTTTATTACCGAGGGGGCAATTGGATTCATGTTAGATACAAACTAGTTGTAATTCACCATTTCCCAAACTCAAGTGGAGTTTATCAAAAGGATTGTCTCATCCCAAGGATTCCATTAATCCAGATGGTTCATCAAACAGAAATTTGGATTAGGATATTAGGCCCTTTAAGCATAACTGTGTCAAAAATGATCTGTGTCCAGTCCCACTTGGTCGGACCGACCCTGACCCTATCCAGGTCGACCCAACGCGGATCGTCCTAGCCTGTTGGGATAGCCAGATTGGTCCAGCCCACCAGGCTCACCTCCGCTCACCGTTGCGTGCTGGCACCCTTCTCCCTGGATGCAGCACAACCACGTCTGGCACCTGCTCATATGGTCGGCCCCACTGGTCGCGTCCCCTGCATCAACCTACAAGGAGGGATGACTTCCCCACAAGGAATTATAGGAATCCAGTGGCATGAACTGTCAGAGCCATCACTTCTACCACCAAGGCACACCACCAGGGTGTTCCTCCTCCTTTGGTCGGTGGCCCATATCTTCTTTGTTGGGAATGCGGTTGGCGCTGCCGTGAGTTGGCCTTAGCCTCATTAGATAGTCGGACACACTTTGGTGCCCTGTGTTTCACACTATTTGCACCTACGACCTCCAAGGGATGGCCTCCTCACTGTTATGGATCCGTATCAGCCCAGACATCAATTTTAAATAGACGATCATAAGTAATGTACATGTATAGGGGCTAAGGTCTTATTTTTTTCAGACCATTCCATCTGCATCATAAGATAAAAACAGGGGAGGTTTCCGGGAGTTTACTACAATCCAAAAAAAAACCAATCCTAGCATTGAACCCCCAAAGATACCCTCCTCCATAAATTATTGAATTTTGAATCTACATGTTCATGGGATTATTAAAATTTATCGTTTTAAAAAGAAGAGAGAATGAAGATGATCTTTAACAATCAAACCCCTACCTCTAATGTTGACTGATGCTGCAACGTTTTTTCCTCAATGGGTTTATGACATCAATGTCACTACCAAGATTTGATCTACAAAATGCCTCAATGATGAAGATGTCCCAACGATGTTCATTGTTCTTCAATGGGGTGGAAGTCCATTAGAAGTTCTCCAATGAATCCTCCAAAAACAATTCCATATTTCCTCGGTGCATAGATGTATAAATAGGAGAACGTAGAATCATTCCCATTATGATGCGACATCGCATTTTTAAATTGTTTTAATTAAGAAATAGTGTCATTGTTATGTGACATTAAAGTGTCGTTACACTATGTGTTTAAAGGGCCATTAATGATCCTCATTGATGCGCATCGCAGATCCCCTGTCACTGCCCCACAATGTCATCGTCCGCCACCCAAAATAGAGAATGACAATAAATTTATACTTTTAAATTATTTCATTATTTTTCTCAAAAATTTTGAAACAATATCATATCAGGTCTGCCCATGCCTACCAAATTTTTGTAATTCCTCGGAAAGTATCATTGTTCTAAATTCAACGATGTCCTCAGATTTTTGATCCATACAACAGTTCGAATGATATAATATCATATTTTCACATTTACTAAACGAACATAAAAATTATTATAAATTTCCATTATGGGCTCTACATACCTTGGAATCACGTGCCATCGAAATTCGTTCACTCAGAAAAAAATCCCATTTAATTTTAAAAATACATCATTGAATTCTTGGACATTACAAAAAGCATATATTTGAGGAAGATATGTGGTAACTCGGAGATGGGAAAAGGGATAATTTTCCACCATTTCATTTAAAAATTTAGATGTTGGAATTCATATAAAATGTGTATAAGCTAATAACCAATAATTTTTTGATATAATTATCTATATAGAAATTTTAATTCATTAATATATTTTGTTATACGCAACCCCATGTTTAAAATAACTATCATATAATGTTAAAAAACTCATGTCCAATATATATGATATCAACTAATAATTATATTGGAATATACGTGGAAGACTAACTATATTATTTAGATTTATTTTTATATATATATTAAACAAATTGAATTTTTTTAATTGAATTAGAATTAAAATAACTATATACAACGATTAAAAATATTTTTTAAAAAAAATTACATAAATGTTTTTTTAATATTAATAAATTATATTAATATATATTTAATAATTTTTTTCTGTAAATATGTTTGTAATATATTAAAAAATATATTTTAAAATACAACTTATAGTTTTCTTAACATATAATGATGTTAAAGTCATTTTTATTCATCAAAATAATTTTTTAAATTTTTTTAATTTTTTTCTCAAATATTTTAATTTAAATTTATTCCACTTATAAAAAAGTACTATTTTAAAATGAAGTCTATATTTTGAATAATTATAATAAATACTATATATTGTGTTAGACATAATGTATGGTCATAATTAATAGTAGTAGAATTAATATATTTTACCCACGGTTATAGTCAAAAAAGGTTCCCTTGGGGTATTAACCTAAGAGATACAGTTTCAAATATCCCAAAATAAAGTTTCTTAACTATGAATGAATGATATTATTTACACAATATACATCATTATTTTTATGAATATTAATTTTTTTGATACATGTATTTATTAATAAAATAATATTTTTTATTATTCAGAAAAATTCAAAGTGTATATTCTCTCTCCCTTATAAAAGGAAACACCTCCCATATCGTCCCACAAAAATGAAATCGATCTTTCTTGGAAAGTACCTGAATAAACTATCTTATAACATCTATCCCAATTTTCTAGTTTTATGTTTATCATAGTTACATCGTTTCAATGTTATGGTTCATGCCTTCATGTTTTGTTAAATTGAAGTTTTTTGTCTTTGGAAGTGTTCAGAGGATGATTGATGGGAGTTCAGAATTATTTGGTTATTGAATTATTAGATAAAGAGGGTAAAATGTTCCGTAACGACATTAAATGGCATGAAATTAGATTACATGACATGTCTTTGTGTTTTCATGTAATTTAGATATTTTATATAGTGTGAATAATAGTATCATGACATCTAATATTTTGGGGTTACAATAATAAAATAAAATGAATGGGCGACGAGTTTTTCGGTGAAAATCGTACCCATTGGGTTTCACGTAATGAATGGGGATTAAACATCATGTAATACCACAATAAAGTGTATTTATAAAATTATATTTTTAGAAAAACCCTCATTCATTCATCCATGGTATCCTATTTACTCTCTTATTGGGTGAACCCTAGAACCCTAAAGTGTTCTTTAAATCCTTTCCCTCCCTCTTATTTTTTTATCCTAGTGGGTGTTCATTTGGGATCCTAATGATTTACCATCTCTTACGCATTATATTTAATTTATTATTCTCCTGGGGAACCAATGTGGCATTGTTTCATTGGTTTAGGGTTGAATTGGGTTGAGTTTTTTCAGATCCTTGTTGCCATATATGTAAACCCCTAGACCCCAGTATCCTAGATCCAGTGCTAAAAATGATGTGTAATTAATTTTTATAAAATAAAATGAAACATTACACAACAAAGGATCCTTACTGGGATGGGATCCTATAATTAGATTTATCATTAACGTTTTATCAAAACTGTAAAAAAAATTAAATAAATCTAACCATATTCAGTTCTCTGCCTCCATATAGAGATATACATCATTGATAAATAAACTAATCCTATAAAAATGAATTCAAAACAGAGGGGGAATTTAAAATGAAAATCTAGGGGTTTAAAATAATTTAACAAATTGTTTTAAAACATTTATTTAATGGAAATATACAAACAGAATTGTATATTTTGATATCATTTTAATTATAAATAAATTAATTTAGAAAACAATTATTTTTCTAAAATATTTATAATTGAAAATATCACTGGGAATTATCTATTTAAAATAGTTATTTCTAGTGGGTCATTTATGATTCTTGATAGACTAGAAAAAAACATAAGGCCACTAGTAATAACCTGAATGCAAAATATAGTTATGTTAAGTGTTATGCGTTCACTCCCCAGATCTCCACAGACATACTAATGAATATTTTTTAATTCAAATTCAATTCACATTCCTTTATCAATCATAACTAATTTTTTTTCAAAAAATAAATACATAATATTATATTTTTTAATATAAAATAATATATTTTATCACATGTCATTAGTATATTCTTGATAGTTTCTAAACCCATTTTTTGTAGAATCCCATATTTGAAATAACTATTATTATTTGAAATAGATAAATATAATGAATGTAACTCCCCGACCCCAGTTACCTAGAATCGGTTAATTATTACATAACTGTGGCATGATAAAAAAAATCAAGTTTTGAAAGACTGATTAGTTTAGTAGCCTTGGAAACACGAGATTCATTTATAAGTCCTCTATTACATCAAAAAGTGAAAGAATACAGTAACATAGTATCCCTAGTTCACCCTCATACCTATCAGACTCTCCATTCATACGAGTCATAAAATACTTTTTCACATCCTGGGAAAAATAAAACAAAGAAAGTGGTGATCTTACATGCTTAGTAAGGATAACAATATTGCAGAAACATTCATAAATAAACATTTATGGAAATGTATAACTAAAACAAAATCCTTTTAGACATGAACTTCAGTGTGATATGGGAAAAATAAATTGAAATAATTCCATTTACTTATTCACATGGATATTCTACTAGTCTAATAATCACAAGCAATATCAATATGCACTTTCATAATGATGGAAGTCATAATACCAGATTATCATAACCACGTAGTCAAGGCCTTTTGTGAAGACTACATATAAGATTTTTTCAAGGCCATGTGCCAAGACACTAGGTTGTCTCATGAGACCTACTGATGTATCAAAGAGATATAGCGGGCTCCACCCATTACTTAATAAGTCCAATTAATTCCTCATATGAACAGGTTTAAACATAACATAAGCATTGATATTAAAAATAGCATAGGAAATGTCAATACATTATCTATAAACCATGAATGGAATAAAAATAACACATCCATAGTTAAACATATAAAAAACCTTCAATAAAATATGGATGATTTGAATAATAATAAATAAACTTCAAATATGCTTCAAATCCATCAAAGGATGTTGATATAGACGAAATCAAAACTATTTGAGAGAAATATCTCTTTTTTTAAATCATTTTAAAGTCACATAATTATGAAAGAAAACATTTAATTTGAAAATATTCTTATAAGCTGTTGGGGATGTTTCGACGATTTTATAATGGTGGAAAATAACCACACCAGCCGTATAGGTTAAAAAAGACATTCTTACCTTAATTTTGTCGAAAATTTTAAAAGTACTTTGTTTGGAAAATGGATGAAAATTCATTTCAAACAATTTTATAAATATTAAAAAAATCATATAAATTAATTTATCTTATAGTCTAGTAAATAGTAAAAGAATTTTGGAATACATTTTAAAAACATGGATGTGGATGATAAAGAGGTCCTAGTAGATAATTACGTATAAGCAACCTCAGATAATGAAGAGATTGTGAAATAAACCCTTACCTTGTAATTTTCCTTGGTCGTGGGTAGGTAATATCATGTATAATGGTAAAATAATTGTTATTAAATTATTCAATAATCTTATACATTAATATCATATCATACATGATCTTTTAACATTAATTTGTTAATAATCTATTATTATTATCATGGGTTCTGGTGTTAACTTACTCGTTTTCATTTATATGTTTTGTTACAGAAGACATGTTAATTAAGGATAGGTTTTATATTATTCTTATCCATAATGATATGAAGTCCTTAAAAACTATTTTTAATCATCAAATAAGAATTAGTCTTGAATGGATATGAAGGGGAATGAATCTCATCGTGTTCGCGAAGACGGTAGTCCGTACGTACGCACGAGCAACAATATCATTCCTTTGATATTTAAATCTTATATAATTGGTTGGTATATCATATATACAGATTCATTGTAATGTTATATTTAAAATTTACTTCAATTACACATCATTATCATATCCATCCAAATAATAATGTTTTGAATAACAATTACACCACGACGTGGAGACAGTAAGCCGTACTTACGCACGTCTGGTGGAATGTCATTCAAATGATGGATAGAAAAATGAATTTGGTTGTACAATATTTATAATAACATCATAGTATATTGAATATACTGGAGTTATTATTTTAAAATGGAAATAACAAAGAAAGAAGATGTGGAAGTAGAAAAGAACTCAAAAGTGGGTGGTGAAATTATAACATCTTCTTCGGTTCTTCCTTATGATTTGATCAAAAGGGCTCCGTAAGATGGATTTATGACTAAATTAAGGACTCTAGGATGAAGTGAGGGAATTTGAGAGTGTATTTGGTCAGGTTTTGGCGGATACAAATGGCATTGAAGGTTTTAATTAGAGAGAAGAGGGAGTTCCCTTTTATAAAAGGGGTGAGGGGTTCCTTAGGAAAAAACATAAAATATTATATTATAATAAATTCATATTCGGTTTATAATGGATCCAAATTGACTTATTTATAGGATAAGGTGGGGATGGATTTAAAGCCTCTAAACCAATAGGTTTTATATAAGTTTGGTTCACTATATTTACCTTATCATTTATATTTAACCCTTAGTTAAACAGTTTGACATTTACCATGTCTCATTGTATTTTTATATTATATAGTTAATTAACATACTATATACATACTAGAGTACACCAAGTGGTTAACTAATGATAATTCAGTCATTATGGAAGCTTTTTGGCCGAAATATAGATTTTTAGGATTAAAATATCAATTAATAATATAATATTTGTTTTAAAAACACTTTTTGTCAATTTTGACACTATTTGGATTTGAATTTTGTGAAAATAATAACAGCATGATTATTTCGAAAAAAAGTGAATTAAATAAATCCTAACATGTCATATTATCATATAAAATTATTTTAATTCATAAAAAGCTTCAAATTACATTTATTTGGGTATTTATAATATAAATTTTCTTAATATTTCATTAATATGGTAGTTACTGCATCATCATTGTGTCATAAATAAATTACATTATTTAATGTGTAAAAATTAAAAAAAATTACCATTATGTAGGAAATTTATTTATATTTCTAATTAATATTTATAATTTAATTTATCTTTTGTATAACCTTATATTAAAAAAAATTTAGTTATTAATCATGGATTTTATCTCTTTTAACTCTTCTTTCAATTAAATAATAATAAATGACCTAATCTAATCCATGTGGACATAAATGATAATATTTAATTCCTAAGGTTATTTTGGTCAATAAACTCTTGTACAATAGAATTAGGACAAGTGTTATGTTAATATTAATATCATATTTACCCTTAATTACCCTATTAACTTTTAACCGTGGTAAATAAATGTAAAACTTTTCTATTTAAGAAAATTTATTTTCATCTAATTGAACCAAATTTTACTTAATGATATCAACCATGTTTGTCATATTTTTTAAATTACACTCACAGAAGCAGTAAAATTATGTTTTATGAAAATTTGCAAAAGCTCCTAGGAGGTGGGTAAAAGATGGTAAAAATTTCAATAAATTATTGTATATCTAAAATTAAGATAAAATGACTCTAATGAATTAAATTGAACATATATAGGTTTTATGTATCTATTTTGACCTAAAATAAAATTATATAAGATAAATTATTATTTAAATAAAAATTTGGCATTTACCAATAACTCAGTGTTTTTCACTATTCATCAAAAATCGAATGTTTTTATAAAAATAAAAAAAATTCATTCAAAGATAATTTTGATATTACGAATCCAAAAATGATGTCTATTTTAAAAAATTCAAAACATATAAGTAACATTAATTAATTTAAAACTAATTACTATTGTCAAAACCAAAAAGTGGGTTTTTAATAAATAATAACTATAAAAATATTTACAGTTGTTTATGTGCAATTTCAAAGTGAAATTAATCCCAATGAAAAATATTTAATTAAATGGTAAAAACATAATATAATTATAATTTACAACCCCTCAAATGTATAATTTAACACTATTATTTATTTTTATTAAAAAAGTTTTTTTTAGTTAAACTTTAGTATTTTTCAGTACTCACCCAAATATGAAAGTTATCAGAAAAAAATAAAAAAATCATTGAAACAGAATTTTTATGTCTTTATTCTAATTAAGAATTTAATTTTGAAAAATTGAATATATAAAAGTTTCAAATATTGAATTTTAATGGTTTACCCTTAAAAGGCTATAAATGTACAATTTTTTAAATATACTTCTTTTATATGAAAAAATTAATTAGATCTTAAATTATTTTTAAAAGACTCATAATATGGATTATAAATTTATAAGGATTATTTAATGTTCAAAATTCAGTTAACACTATTCATAACGGCTTTTGAAACAGTAGTTTGGTATGTCGTGATGCGCTTGAACTCGGTGTTGCATGTAGTGTAAGTTGTTGAATTACATTGAAAAAATAACATACTATGAAATCTTGCTGTGTCACATTCTTCCCTAATATAATAAATAAAGTCCTCACAATTTGAAATTGTTCTTCTAAAATAAATGGTTGAAAATAGAAAATACCTTTGTGGAAAAACCCACATCGGAAATTGGGTTAATAAAATTTATTCTTAATAAGGGGAAAATAGGGGAATGAAAAAGTCACCACCAAATTATGATCTTGATTAGGAGAATATTGTTGGCAATTAGAGACACATAATTTGAGGAAAAATTTAAATATTTATAGGGAGTGATTGATGTCATCAATCAAAAACAATTATAGAATTGTGGGCCTCAAAGCCACAAATATATGATTGTTTAAAATATAATTGGATCAAAAAAACATAAGTTATTAGGATAAAAAAAATTTAGTTTTAATATACCTAACCTAAATTTAATTAATTAATTTATTCATAGAATAATAGAAGAAAAAAATATATACTTGACATGTAGAGTTCCATACTTTAACTAATTTCTACCACAGACTCATATTTCACTCTAAACGATAATAGATATTAAAGAAATATTCTCTTTATCCTATTCATATAGGGTTCCAAAAAAATGAATTTATAATCCATCTACCAAACCATTTAGAAAAAACTAAATTATTCAATCCAGGACATCACGTGGGCCAGTGATAGGTGATAAACCTTTATCGCCCTTCATTTGTAGGTTCAGGTCTCGCGGCCTTGCCAGACACGATGGGTTGCTGCCCGACTTCCAGGTTGTCCTTTTATTGCAGACCAAAAATAATCTCAAACTAGAATTATCCAAAATAATTATATCCAAACTCTCAGTCCAAAATTTATAGGGAAGGTAAACACAATGAAGATCCGATTTTCCACGTAATAACATGTGAACTCCTTCATCATATATTTTTTATAAACACTGCAACATCTTGAATTTCAATAAAACCTTATTGATTACATTCATGCTCCCTTATTCCTTATAGAATACTGGATATAATCCTTCTATCAAAAAATGTTGTGAACTCCATCAATGATGGAATATAAAAACATTTATCCAGTTTCATGGGAGTGAGGAATATCCAATATAATTTATCCAAATCAATCAGGTATTATTCCAAAATCACTACCTTGGTATCAGAACCATATTATGATTTATCTTTCTCTCCATCATTTATTTTCCAAAAACATATCCTACTATTCAGTCACATTTCTTTATTCCACACAATATCATATCCCTAATGAAATAGTATTGTAGTACAATCCTTATATATTCCATAATTATAATAACCAATACATCATTGATACAACCCTGAAATGAAAAAATTCTTTAATAACAACATAAGAACTCTAATCATACCTCCTCATCTGTGGAAGTATAATAACATGATTATTATCCTATAACATCATTTGGGGAGTACTCTTATGATTTGGACATTGGTTAGTGTAATGTCCCAACTATTTGCAGATGAACCACTGTACATTTTAAACCTTTTTCTTACCCTTGAAGTAAGGTACTTGGTGTCCTTTTTCTCCACACTGATAACAAACTCACATTCCTTTCAGGAATGTTCCAGGGTGTTTCTTCCGACAGTTATAACATATGGGAAATTCATTTTTTCCATCTTCCCTTTTGCCATTTTTCTCTCTTCCATCCTTTTCATCTCTTGATTTCCTTCAATGCCATAGGTAACATGGAATTATTTACTAATCTTATTAACAAATGATTATATTTAATTTTATGTTGAGAATACATGGTAGAATATTTCTCTTATAAATGTTGGCATAATATCGTGAAAGATCTGATCTTTATTACTCTTTGGATCATACATATTTTTGGAGTTCACATTTATTCTACTGGGTGCCATTTATATACAATGGCATAAACTAGGTAAGTTTATGAATTACAATGAATAAATAAAAATATGTAAAATACATAATGTTAATTGAATAGTTTATGGATATAATACATAATCATAAAGATGTTTTTATTGAGAAACATATACTCATTAACCCTTCATAATTATTTGTAAAGAAAATGAGAATTATACTAAGCGTATCCCTTGGGAGTGTCGTAACCAAGAGTGCAACAAGGCTTGTTTTCATTAACTAGTTCCCATTCGAGTCTAGCGCAAAGCGGTGTTTTTGGGTTTTACCCCTATGTACATCTATGCTAGAGCCACCTCTAAATGATCGTATCTAGACAAGGATGTATTGTGCGGAAAACTCACAAAATATCTACAATACCAAAATTCTAGGAAATTCTTCTATACTTATCCTCAAAGTCCATATTAGGTCTATGTGCACTAATCTGATTTTACCTAAATCTAGATTCCATGGTTTGTACTGAATATCCTCTAATAACAACTGTAATGCCCTGACCCCAGTTACCCAGAGTCGGTGCATTATTACATAACATTGATATGATCACCAAAGATCATGTTTCGAAAGATAGATTATTTTAGTATCCTTGGAAAAACTAGATACATTCATAAGTCTTAAATTACATCATAAATTGAAAAACTATAACAACATAGTCTCTATAGACCACACTAATATCCCCTCAGACTATCTCTGCAGATCAGTCATAAAATACATCTTCACATCATTGGAAAAATAAAACATAGAAAGGGGTGAGCTCAGATGCTCAGTAAGGATAACAATATAGCAGAAACTTTCGCAGATAAACATTTAAGGAAATGTATCACTAAAACAAAAGGCTTTTAAACTTTAACTTCAGCATGATATAGAAAAAAATGAAATAATGACATTTACTGATTCAAATGGATATTCTACTAGACGAATAATCACAAGCAATATCATTAACAACATTTATAATGATGGAATGCATAATTACAGACTATCATAACTACATAGTCAAAGCCTTGTGCCAATACTACAAATAAGATTTTGTCAAAGCCTTGTGACAAGACACTAGTTTGTATCATGAGACCTACTGATGCATAGAGGAGCTTTAGTGAGCTCCTCCCGTAACTTTATATGTCCAATGCATTCTTCATATGAACATGTTTAAACATAACATAAACATTCGTATTAAAACATGAATACGAAATGTCAATAATTAATCCATAAACCATGAATGGTATAAAAATTACCATCCACTGTAAAACATATCACAAAACCTTCAGTACAATATTGAAATTTTGTATCATAATAAATCAATTTCAAATAATCTTAAAATCCATCAAAAGATGTTGACATAGTTGAAATCAAAATTATTTGATAGAAATATCTATTTTTTTTAAATAATTTAAAATTCACATAATTATAAAAGAAATATTTTCTATGAATATATTATTATAAGCTTGTAAGGGAAGTTTTGAAGATTTTATAATTGTTGAAAATAGTTTCACCCACCGTATAAGTTAAAAATACATTCTTTCCTTATATTTGTTAAAAAGGTTAAAAGTTCCTTGTTTGGAAAATGACAGAAATATTACTTTCAAACCATTTTATAAAAATTCAAACAAGGGTATAAATGAATTTATCCGATTGTTTAGTAAATATTAAAAATGTTTTGGAAAACCTTTTAAAAACATGGATGTGGATGATAAAAAGGTCCCAGTAGATAATTATATATAAACAAACTCGGTTAATGAAAAGATTGTGAAATAAACCCTTACCTTGTACTTTTCCTTGGATGAAGGTAGGTTAACCTCTTGTATAACAGTGAAATGATTGTTATTAAATTATAAAATAATATTATACATTAATATTATATCATATATGATCTTTTAACATTGCTTTGTTTAGTAATATCTTAGTATTATTGTCGTTTAGGGTGTTAACTTACTGGTTTTATTTTATATGTTTTATTACATAAGCCATGTTCATTATGTATAGGTTGTATTTTATACTTTTCCATAATTATATCAAGTCCTTAATCATTATTATTAATCATCAAATGATAATTAGTTTTAAATGAATATGATAGGGAATGTATCTCATCGCATTCGTGGAGATGGTAGTCTGTACGTACGCACGAGCAACAATATAATTTTATGATATTAAAATTTTATATAATTGGATGGTATATAATATATAAATAATCATTATAATGTTATATTTACTATTTACTTCAATTACACATCATTATCATACACATCTAAATAATAATGTTTTGAATAACAATTACACCGCGACGTGGAGACGGTAAGCCGTATGTACGCACTTATGGTGACATGTTATTCAAGTATGGATAGAATAATGAATTTGGTTGTGAAATATTTATAATAACATAACAGTAAATAGAATATTGTAGAGTTATTATTTTATAATGGGAATAACAAGGAAATAAGATGTGGTAGAATAAACGAACTTGAAAGAGGGTGGTGATATTATTACCTCTTATTTGGGATCTTCCATTTGATCTGATCAAAAGGGCTCTATAAGATGGATTTATGACTAATTTATGTCCTATAAGATGAATTTAGGGAACTTTTTAGTGTATTTGGGCAGGGGTTGTCCAAGACAAATGGATTTGAAGGTGTGAAATACAAAGAAGGGGAGTACCCTTTTATAAGAGGGGTGAAGGGAACCTTAGAAAAAATAAAAACTATTATTTTATAATAACTTCATATTTGGTTTATAATGTCTCCAAATTGATTTATATAGAAGATATGGTAGGTACGGATAGAAATCCAGTCAACCATGAGGTTTTAGATAGGTTTGGGTCATTATATTAAACTTATAATTTATATTTAACCCTTAGTTAAATAGTTGGACATTTACAATGTCTCTTTCAATTTTTATATTATATGGTTAATAAACATACTATATACTTCCAAGAAAACCCCAAATAGTTCAGTAATGATACAACTATCATTATATAAGTATTTTTACCAAACCTAATATTTTTAGGAACAACATATCAAATAATAATTTAATATTTTTTTTAAAACTCTTTTATTTCATTTTTGAAAATATTTGGAAGTTGACTTTTGGGAAACTCCTAACAACATGATTACTTTGAAAAAAGTTTATTACATAACTCCTCACATGTCATATTATCCTATAAAATTAGTGTAATTAATTAAAAGTCCCACATTAAATTTATTTGGGTATTTATAATATCAACAATCTTAATCATTCAGTAATACGGTAATTACTGCATCATCATTGTGTCATAAATAAATTAAATTATTTAATGTCTAAAAATTAAAAATAAAATTTCATTATTTAGGAACTATATTTTGATTTTTAATGAATATTTATAATTGGATTTATCTTATGTATAACCATATATTAAAAATGTTTTAGTTATTAAACTTTGGTTTTAACACTTTTAACTCTTCTTTGAATTAAATAATAATAAATATCCTAATGTAATCCAAGTGGACCTGAATGATAATATTTTATTCCTAAGGTTGTTTTAGGTCGAGATAAACTTTTAAAATAGAATTAGGACATGTTTTAGGGTAATATTGGTATGATTTGTAGCGTTAATTACCCTATTTACTTTTAACCGTGGTAAATAAAAGTAAAAAAGTTACTATTCACCAAAAACTATTTTCATCTAATTGATTCACATTTTACATTCTAATATCAACCATGTCTCTCAGATTTTTGAAATTCCACTCACAGAAGAGGTAAAATTAAGTTTTCATAAAATTTGTAAAAGCTCCTAGGAGGTGGGTAAAAGACGGTAACAAGTTCGACACAATTTTGTATATCTAAAAATAATATGAAATGACTACAATTAATTAAATTGAACTTATATAGGTATTATGTATATATTTTTACCTAAAATAATTTATGTAAAATAATTAATTATTTAAATAAAAAGTAGGTTTTAACCAATAACTCAGTGTTTTTCACTATTCATCAAAAAATGTATGTTTTCAGAAAAATACAAACAATTCACCCTAAGATAATTTTGATATTCCATATCCAAAAATGATTTCTATTTTACCATTTTCAGAACATAGAAGTTTATTTAACTAATTTAAAATTAATTTCCATTGTCAAAACCAAAAAGTGGGGTTTTCTGAAATAATAACTATCAAAAGATTGACAGTTGTTTATGTGCAATTTCAATATGAAATTACTCCAAATGAAAAATATTTAATTAAATTGTAAAAATATAGTATAATTATAATCTAAAACAAATATAATGTATAATTTAACACTATAAATTATTTAAATTAAATAATTAGTTTTTAGTTAAAATTTAGTATTTTTCACTATTCACCCAAATAGGAATGTTATCAGAAAAACACCAAAAATTTATCAAAACGAAATTTTTATGTCCTGATTCTAAAGAAGAAGTTTATATTGTCAAATTTAATATATAAAAGTTAAAAATATTTAATTTAAGAAGGTCTTACCATTAAAAGGCGGTAAATGTGTGTTTTTTGAAAAATACTTCTGTTATCTGAAAAAAATTAATTAGTTCTTCATTTATGTCTGAGAAACACATAATATGGATTCTAAAATTATAATGATTATATAATGTTTAAATTTTAGTTTACACTATTCATAACCTCTTTTGAGCTACTAGTTTGGTATGTCGTGATACACTTAAACTCGATGTTGCGTGTAATGCAAGTTATTGAATTACATTGAAGAAATAAAGTACTATTAAATCGTGGGGTGTTACAATGTATAATGAAATAAATACACACTTGATCTAAAAAATTTATGTAATTTAATTTATAATCTAGATGATGGACATACTAAATTATACATGAAATTTTATATGGTGGATATATAATTTCTCACATGAAATATTGGCGTAATTAAGAATACAACATAAAATGTTAACAACTATAATTTATAAATAAATCTACACATAAAATATATACCATAAAATGAAAAAATAAGAAAAAATTCGAAGCGTTGGATATAGAATTGAAAATGAAAGTCTAATCCCAATTATTTATTCAAATATATATATATACACTTATATATATATATATATCATTATACATTAAATCATAAAATGAAATATAACCAATACCTTTTATAAAAAATGATCTCATTTCAAAAAAATTAACTTTAAAATTAAAACCCATGCCTTATAACTTCAAATAAAATTAAATACGTATCAATACATACATATATATATATATCAATAAATATGAATTTATAAAATTTTAATGAACAATAATTGATCATTAATAAAATTAAAACATTATAAATACAGGTTTAGTATAAAAAATAAAATCAATAATCATTTTAATATATATTCTGAAATGAGATACTCATAGATGTGTATATGTATACACATATAGACGTACATCATTTTAAATTTTTTTTTAAATTAGAATAAATTAATCCCTTACAAAACACAAGTTTTAGTAATAAAATTTTAACAAAAAATCGTTTCATATTTGTGGAAAATAAATCATTATATACGTGTATGTATTCATATCTAAACACAATAATATGTAACACATTGAAAAAATGGTAATAATTTGATGAATTAAAATAAACCCTTAAAAATTGAAATTAAATATCTTACCAGTAGGTGGATCAAATGAAAGGCTATGAGCATTGGGACACCAAGAGTAGGTTTTTGATGGGTGAGGTTCAAGTATTTCCAATGGAAAGTTTGAATAAAATTTTTTATGTTAAATACTTTTACTCATTTTTGAAAAATTGGACACGGGTTTTGATAAATTTGGACACTTTTCTAATATCAAATAGAAGTTATAATTAGTGATTATTGATTTATATATATAAAAACATTCCATAAACTAGAGCCTGATAATGGGGAAATAACTTCATCTAAATAGTCAGTTGTTCGGATTAAAATATCTATGCCCATGACATTATTTGGGGATTTGAATTTGATATTGGGCCATGGATCAATAATGAATTTGATGGTAGTGCAGAAATGAACTAGAGGTAGACCTACTGTGCAATGAACTAGTGTCCAGCAGAAAAGAAACCATAAAAAAGAAAAGATGGTAATGATAAAACGAGATCAACTGAAGGGATGGTTTTAAACACCACATGATTACGGGGGGATGAAAGAACATAATTAGAAGAGCCGGTCTGGATGACTCCTGACCCGATTGGAAGTCTATAATGGGTGATAAAGGCTACGTAAAGTAGGGGAGTGGAAGGGGAATGGTCATGTTGTTGTACATATGGAGCAGGTGGTTGGGATTTGATCATGTGTTTAATAACACAGCCCACATCGAAACCAATCTGTTTTGGGGAGAGGATTATGAATTTGTAAATGGATGTATTGACCTGAAATAAGAATCAAACACCAAGGGATCCTAGCTCATTGGATCCCACCCCAGTACATGGTCCAACCTATGCATGTAAATTGGTAGTTGGTCCACCCATGCCTAGGAAAATTTGGCCCACCCAATACATGGGTATTCCCCTACTCCTTATCGAGTGGGATTGTACATTATTATGTCACTATTCAACCCTGAGGGCTTAGCATTATTGGCTTCTCTCAGATGTGGTTCCCACTTAGAATTGTTTTTATAGAAATATATTACACATAAAAGCATAAATATATACATATATATATATTGACAATTTTTAATTTAAAATTAATTTTTTATTCGTAAAATTATATTAAAAAAGATCTATGGTTATAATAATTAGAACATTATATGTCATTAAAATCATTCTATGTAGATAATATTTTAAATTCATTTTATATTTTTCAAACATCCACTGGTTAAAACATCAACAGGGACTACAAATTCAAAGTGATATTTTTTTACAGCGGTCCTAGAATTGTTTTTAAGTACCCATACATGGAGGTATACAAAGGCACGGGAAAATTTCATCAAAATGGGGTTGTTCATTCCATCTATTTTTAGAATTACTTCTATTATTCTTGATATTTTATATTTTATTATTGCAGATACAATAGATGATGGTTGAAAATTTGGAGTTATTGTGCTGATGAGAAGTCATCTAGTGATGTTACTTGGGCATGAAATGAGTTTTCTAAAATAATTTTATCCTTTTAAAGAAGTAATGAATTAAATTTAGTCTCGTTTTTTCTTATTTTAATTAATTAATATGAATTGATAAAATTTATTTTTATTAAAAATTGTATTTATAATAACAAATATACATTGAGTGTTTGAGGTGTAACATCTCCCCATAATATAATTATGCCCTCACAATTTGTGTTCATGCACGTTCCCACATTTTTATTCATTGGACCACAATCTTGATGTTAAAACATAATAAACTAAATTATTATTATTTATCAAATTCAAATTATAACATTTGATTCATACCTTCACCAATTCAAAAAGTGTCTATGATTATCCATTGTCCTGATTCCCTAAGTTGTTCTAAGTTATTCAATTGCTTTTTTCCAAACATAGTTCGGGAAACAAAGGTCAAACTCAAGTATAATATTATTTAATCTTATGTTAAAGGCATGTGAGTTAAAAAATTGATACATTAGAATAGACTATATTTCTATAAACCAACCGAAAAACCATGTTTTCTATAAAATAAAATTAAAATTTTTCACATATGCACTGATGTTAATGATATAATACAAATATGTTTTGTGGAGGTCACCCTATTCTGTAGAATTTCAGAAATTCTATAAGGAATGTAGCATTTTAGGAAAGGTAAAACATATAATGTGACCCTTAGAATATTTTCCAAAATCTGCATTGAATGAATGTTGCGCATACACCATGTGGAAATTGAAAAATGATGAGACTCTATAAAATCATAGTAAATTTGGATTATTTGATAATAAATAAATAAATTTATATGATAGACATAGGTTGTTTAATGGGATAGAAACATCATAACATGATTTTAGAATTATATTGTTTAGAAACTCATCTAGGAGAGACAAAATATATTATTGTGGTATTCTTCCTTTTATTAGATAATGTGAGATAAAAGAAAAAATATAAAGAATCTATTTTTATATTATTATTTTTGTCTAATATTTCAAAATTATCTAGACCATATAGTTGATACCAATTTCAATGACCCAAAACCTAGTATCCTAGAGCTGGTGTTAAAACACGATGTGTAATTTTTTTATAGATGAAATTGAATAATGACACAATGAATTACATAATACATGACCTTTACCAGTCAAGGTTTTGTAGAATTATATACAACTATTACATTTAATAATAAATTTAAAAAAAATAACCAACATAATCGTTAGTTCGCTTCCTCCATATAGAAAAATACTTCACTAATAAATTTACTAAACCTGTTGAGAATTAATTTCAAGGGTAGGGTGAGAATTTAAAATTCCCACTATAGGGTTTTAAAAAAATTAATAATTCATTTTAGACATTAAATTAAAATAAATATACATATATAAAACTATATTTTCATAAAATTTTAATTATAAAAAAAATAATTTATAAAACTAATAATTTATTAAATTAAATATTATTGAAAAGATAATTGGGAATTATCCATTTAAAATAATAATTTCTGATGGTTCATTTATGATATTTTCTATATAAAATAATTATAATTTCACTAATCACAAATCATATTGAAAAAAGATCCCTTAATAGTTATGGGTTCACTCCCCATATCGTCACATTAAATAAAATTTTAAAATATTGGAAACGCTTTAAAAAGGCAAAAATTTATCAATCCTGACACAAAAATTACAAAAAATATATATACCTAATATTATTTTCATTAAATGAAAATAAAATTTCATATCACATGTCATCAAAATATTCTTGAGAGTTTCTAAAACAAATTTTAGCAGAATCACATGATAGAAATAACAATATTATTTGAAATTCATATTTACATTAGATAATGAAGTAAATATAAATTTGAGCTTATGATTTATGGATTTTCATTAATAATCATGATGGTGGTCGTAACTAATTATGCATGACATAATAAAGGGATAGATACAATTGTTCACATGAAATAATAACTTGTTTAAGAGCAGCATATAAGATGATGAAACTATAATTTATAAATAAATGATACATATAAATTATATAATATAAAATTTTAAACTAAGAACAATTTCAAACCTTTTCATACATAATTAAAAATGAATGTATAACCACATTTATTAAATGAAATAAATCAATATAAATTTATTTATATATAATTAATAATATATTAATTGGTAAAATGAAATATAATATATCATTATGATGAAATTAAATAATCCCAATTCAAAAAATATAAATTATATAAAAAACCATGTCATATATCTTTTGAAAAACAAAAAAAAAATATATATAGATATTTATACATTCAAATATATATATATTTTTGAGTGTGGTTATATCATTTTAAAAAACATAAATTGAATCATAATAAAATTAAATCTATACAAAAATTGGTTTAGTAAGAATATTTAAAATAAAAATCTTTTTATTATATATTCTAATATTATATAATCACAGATGTGTAAAATGAAAATAATTTGTTCAGAATAATTTATTAGATTACAAACCATAGGTTTCCAGAATAAAGTTTTAAAACAAAAACCATTTTATTATACACTAAAAATAAATATTTTTATATGTGAATATATGCATATACACACACACATATAGGTAACCCTTTATGAAATGAAAATAACATGATGAAATAAATAGAACCCTTAAAAATTAAATATTAAATTTATTTCTATACACATTTTGGATAAAATGAGAGCCTATGATATTTGAGAAAATAAGTGAGGGTTTAGGAAGAGGGAGGTTCATGTATTTCAATGTTAGTGTTTAAATAATGCTTATTTTGTTGAATTTTTTTTTTCTTTTTGACAAATTGGCAATGAGTTTTCACCCAATTGACCAATTTTCTCAGATAATAGAAAATTTATAATCAATGATGATTGATTTATATATATGTAATAATTATATACCTAGTAAGTCGCTAAGGATTAAAAGAAATTTATCAACATAGTCATGCATTATAAGTAAAATGGCATCGTCCAACCAAATAATTTAAGAGTTGATATCAATATGGGGCCAACGATATTAAATGATTTTGATGATGGAGGTGAAAAGAAATGATGTCTGATCTTCTATGTGATGAACTGTTGTCCAGTGTAGTAGAAAATGGAAGGGATGAAAGGATAGTCATGATCGGCCTAGACTGACTGAAGGGCGGGGAGTAAATCCTACATGAATAATACGGGACAAATGATTGGGACTGGAGGAGACTGTATGGATTAGTTGAGAACTAGTCAGATGGTTGGAATGTGTGAGCATGGCTAGTAAGATCAAGGGAAAAAAGATGTATGATCATGATATTTAATATATGGAACACGTATTCTTGATTTGATCTTGCATTTACAAAGGCATCCCACATTGAAACCAGCTAGTTTTGGGAGAAGCATTATAAGGATGGTTGTAGCTTAATTACATCGAAATCATTATCACCCACCCACTGATCCACATACCCATGATCTTTACACATGAATTTTTCCATCAAATAGACACATACAAGTACCTCATCCACCCATGCTTGGTTTGATTCATCCCAACCTATACATGAGCTTAACACTACAACTGCTCGAGTGGTCTTGAACCTTGTTGTTACACTATAAGACCATGACGACATGACCTATATAGATTCTATCATTTAATTTTTCTATTATAATTTTTTTTAAGAAATATATTAATCATAATATATATATATATACTTATATATATATATGAATGATTCATTTTTATTTAAAATAACATTTTCATTCAAAACAGTATTTAATATGTTCTGGGATCATTAAATTAAATACATCACATGTCATTAACATTTGTTATATAAAAATATAATTTTAAATTCATTTTATATTTTTAAAACATCCAACTGGAAAAACAACAACAGTCACTAAAAATTACCAATTGATAATTTTTTTACAGTGGTTAGAAATGGTTTTGTAAATACCCATGTTTATGGGTATCCCAAGGCACAAAATAAATCTCCAAATTGGTGTTTTAAATTATTCTTTTTCATATTATTCTTTTTATAATTCTTTTTATTTTATTTCATATTATAGTGGGTCTAAGGTATAAAGGTTAAAAATTGTTTTTTTTTGTGTTTGATGGGATGTATTCAATTGGTATTACAAGGTACTGAATGATATTCCTAAATTAGACATTCCCATATAATGTTTTAATGAATTAAATTTTTTCCCATGTGTTATTATTTATATAAATTATTTTTATGTCATAACATAAAATTTATTAAATATTAATGTCAACAACACATATAGATCAACAGTTTGAGGCATTACAGTATAGGTTGATCCTCAAATATCATGGAGTGTTTTTGATTCACAAGTGTTCTTCATCACCATGTAGTGCACAACAATTTAAAATCTCCCTTAAAGTAGGATTCCCTTGGATTCTATCTATTATGCATCATTTGGTTGGGGTTTTACATCTATTTATCTATGATTCATGGTTTATCCTGTCTAATTGTGATAAAGAATCATTGAAATGGAATTGGGGGGGATGGGGTTCGATTTTCAAGCATTTTAAATTTTGATATTTACTATGACATTGAGATTGTTTGGTCTTGATGCCCCAAAAACCCTCAATTCCATTGGTGTCTTTTTTTGTATTGGATAGATATATTGTGGTTGTTGCCTTATTTATATTTGCTTGGTATTATCCTAAAATGAAAATTGGATAACCATGTATACTTGGATAATGAATTAGCTTCCCAACTATTTTTGGTTAATGTGAGAATGCCTTAAAAAAGTAGTAGAATCTGGTAAATGTTATTTTGAACCTATAAAATATAGTTTTTGGTTTGTATGTGTGCGATGTGGATAGAAATTAGTTGTATATTTGGGATGTTATGGGTGTGGTGTGATTATATAGAAGGGATTTGGATCTGGTTGTGATATGTTGATGTTGTTATGAGTTGGGGGTTTCTTTATGTTGGTTTGGTGGTTTGGCTAGGATGAATTTGTAGTAGAATGGTAGTGATGGAATGAATATATAACTGTTTAATAAATTTTTAATGGAATGAATTAGTTATTTTAACAATGTATAAAATGGTTAAATTAGTATGTTTGGAATGCTAATGTTGTTTTATGACTCAATGTGTGTTGTTATCCATTTAGTTGTAGCAGGAAAGGTCACAATGTTGTGAGTTGGTTGTTTTTATGAGAACCCTTAGGTTTAGAATGAGTTATTGACATCATATATTAATATAATTTTATCTTCTATAGTATTTATATTCTCACCCCATCCACATTGATAATTATGTGTTGAACACCCTTATAGTCACATGTGGGGTGTCTTTTCCATCATCCTGATGTGACGAGGGATGGCTTGCAACCAGCTCTTCCCCAAGACCTATTCCAGAAAAATATTTCCCAAATTTCATCAAGTAAGATGTGGTGATATGTGGTTTCATAGGTTTTTTTGGGTGAGGTGGTTTTTTCATGTGTATTCTGGATTTGTTGGGATGCGTTTTCCGAGTTTCATTAGGTTGACTTGTGATGTGTTCTGAAGCCCATGTCTATATGGGTGGGATGTATTGGGAGTATAAGGACTGTGTGGGTGGGATGTCAACTGAGACCCAGGTGTGTGTGGGAAGGATGTGTCGTGAGGCCAAGGTTTGTTCAAGAGGGATGTTTTCAGTGTACCTAGTGTGTGAGGGAAGGATGTGATATGGTATATTCAGAAGTGGTGGGAGAACCATGATTTTTTCTATAGGGGAATGAGAGTGGAAAATTAATGGGAAAGTGGTGTGGGGTACCCTATCAACAATATCTATATATTGAATTACATTAATTGTGTTACACAGAGAGTGTACCTTGGTGAGGTTGCAGTAGTTTAGTATACCAGTTTACGCGCTGTATGGTTCTACTGTTTTTAGAAAGGGGAAATATCATAATTATTCTACATGTTCATAAGAGATTATGGTTTTCCTACTAATTATAACTATTTAATAACAAAATGTATATTTTTTTTCAGTTTTCAATGAGTATTTCACACACCATTCTAGACCTTACTAGACTAGATCATGATAGTCTTAGTGTGTCTTATTAGCTTTACTTTTTGGTATTTACATTGTAGACTTTTGTATTTGTATTAGTCATATTTTAAAAATGTATATGGGATTGTTCCTATTTTCTTCGTATTAATTATTGGTGTTTCATGTGGACTATCCATCGTATATCTCGATCATGTTTTCTTAATAAGGGAAATACCTCCCATATTTTGATATTTGTTCACCCTTTGTTCTAGTATCATATCTGGTTCCTACTTGGGGTGGGACTCAGGGTTCATTATACCCCTCTCATCATTTCCATCATAGGGGGTATCTTTTGACGAAGGGGTCACGAAATAATGGTACCAGAGCTAATGGTTGAGATATATATGGGAGTAAGAAGTTAGTCACATTGTGGGTTGTTTGGGATGATATGACAGTGGTTCAAGTTGACCTTGAAATGTTATATACGACACAGAGATTGGCCTGGTCAAGGGACTCTAGGGCACCCCATGATCAATTGCCTTGAATTTGAACTTTTTGAATGTCCATGTAAGATGGTACTACTTAAAGGATAGAGACTTATAAAAGTGACATGCATCATAATGACTACAATATTATTTGAATTGTGTCATTCATTGAACTAAAATAGGATACATTACATAAAACATTTTAAAATAAATTTTAATAAAATTACATACAACTCAGGAAAAGGAAATCATTGTTTTCCATTAACTTATTATTCCGGGTCATCGTCGTCCTGTAGATCAGGTAGTGGAGGTTCAGCCGGATGGTCTAGTTTATCGTAAAAGGGTTTATATGGGTGAGGACGTTGATCAATGGATGATTAAATTGTGTTCATTCCAGTGGCCAGATTTAGAGATGTACAAGGCCAATGTAGCTGATGTGGATAAAAAATATTGGCTAGAGGAGCTGAAGATCACATTCGGTTTGATCCAGGACACGAAAAAGTATATGGTCTCTTGGGTAGTTACTCATATCTGGGGTGTTCCACATCAATGGAAGACACTGTATCTAGAATATTGTAAGGAATATGAAATTTAATTTGTTGAATTCTAGATGGTGTTTCAATCATAGTTCCTTTCATTGACTAGGAAAGCTAAGAAGTGGTAGGATCTTTCATCCCTTCAATTGGAGAGTATGTCGGTGACATGCCTTTGATTAACTTCATGGACCTTCTAGGATTTTACCTATAACTATTTAATGATGAGGAGTCTCATTTAATATGTCATAATGAAGAACACCACCCTTCTATCAAGTAAGTCATTACTCACTTTATGTTGCTGATATATTATGATATTTCGAAGAAGGTAAAGGTGATTAAGATGATGAACTTGAGAGACGGTCTACCATGAGAGGGGATATATTATATTTATTTGATAGGCATAGTTTTCAATGGTATGTCTAATATTCCAAGACTGTCAGAGTTTTGAACTATGGGGATATGTCTATTGAAGCATCCTTTCTAGCTGTCTGATGTTAGTGGTATCAATGCCTTTTCTATGGGCTTGGGACGAATGTGTTTCTTCTTTTAGGTTTTTTTCCATTTCAGACTAGTTTTCTATGGGTACGTATGTTTAGTTCGGTGGTGGATGACATGGTTAAGGTCATCCTTAGAAGTAGTTATCAGGGATACAATTTTTGTTGAGAGGCAGAAGCATTTGGCATGGCCAGTTGCTCCTAGATTAGGAAACTGTACTAACAGAGTCATAGATAGTAATTGGAATGATCAATGTTTTATTTACCCGTTATTATTATACTTATGATTAATTATATTTACATTAAATTGTTTTACATTCTCTATCCCATTCCCTAGGACTAGATGTAGAGATTCCTCTCATGCCCCTTATCTTGAGAACGCACGTCGAATGCAAGACCATCTTGTTTGATGTGTTACGGGGGAGTAGACTGAGGATGGGACCGAACTAATCCCATGTGAATATCTTCTTACTTGTCATAACACCATATGATTCCATCCATGGAATCTACTAGTTTTATTCCATGCATGCTATTATCAACCAATTTCAGAGATGAGTTGTGTTTTCGGATGTGGATGGTCAATATATGGTTTTTGTTGGTGAGGAGGGATGTTAGGTGGGTAGTTTGACTGTGGAACAACTTCTTATCTCATTGGAATATCTATTAGTGGAATTAGCATAAAATAAAATAGTAGTGGTTCCCTGGGCCATTGGGGAGTTCGTAGATGTTTTTACAATGGAGGGTGTGAGGCTACACCCTAGATGTGATGTTGAGTTTGGGATAGACTTTTATTTTACTTCTACTCAGATATTGATGGAATATTATTGGAAGATCCTTCTATGTTATGGAATTTGAGGATTCAAATAAAGTATCTAGTGTATATGGGTTTTATCATGCCAGGTGTGTCACATGGGATATTCCAGTGTTGTTCAATAAAATATAGATGATGGTATGAAGTTGTTCATAAAATACAAGAGGTTGAATCAGGCCACAATCAAGAATAGTTTCTATATTTTTGAGGATTTTCAATCATTTCAACTAGTTGAGAGGGTTGAGTTGTTTTTCTACGATGTATATATGTGTCTTAGATATCACCAGTTGATGGTGAAAAAGGAAGATATCCCCAAGACTACCATCAGATGAAGGTATGGAAACAAAGATTTTGTAGTCATTCCATTCGGTGTTACAAATGCACTAGCCATGTTCATGGGGATTTTGAACACCATATTCCATTATTTCTTGTATTTTTTCCTCATCTTATTCCTCGACGATATCTTAATCTACTCGACGTTAATGGAGAATTTCACTGAGTATCTCAAAATGTGTTGCAGCTTCTTCAATGACACTTGCTATATGGAATTTTGTCCACATGTTAGTTATATACACAATATGAATATAACATTGGGAATGTTGTGCCTTATATGGGTTTGGTGATAGGCTCACTGAATTTTGAAGAAGTTTTGTCTTGGGAATTACCCAAGAACTTGGTAGATGTTCATTGTTCCCTTGGCCTCAAAAAAAATTATTGGAGGGTTGTATCCAATTTCACTCATTTTTCAGTCTTGTAGAAATGTTTGACTAGAACGGAACACCAATTTTTGTGGAGTGATCAGTGTCAAGGAGCATTTGATTACCTGAATAGGAATTTTTTCAGCTACCCTCCTGTTTCCAAAGGAAGGGGTAATGTTTTAGCTGGTTTGTGATTCTTTCCATTTGGGTGTGGGATGTATGCTATTTCGGCAGGGGTGAATGATCTATTATGGGTCTAGTCACTGATATCCTCATAAGAGTAACTATACTACCTATTAAATGGTGCTGGTAGTAGTGGTCTTTGTGCTATGTTTAAGGTAGCATCAAAAAATAGGGGGACAATTTCTTGTCTCTTGGTTCAAAATATTTTATGGAATAACTTTTCCCAGCATGAATTGAATCTACAATATTGATGGTTTATGGAGTTTCATTAGGACTACGTTTTTTAGAATTTTTATACCTAAATAAGGGAAATTTTTACGCTAATTCATTGGGAAGAATGTTGTGGAAGATGGTTGTTTGAGAATCTACATATTCTTTGACAGCAATTGAGGAGTTGGAAGCCTTTCACATAAATGAAGGAGTAAATTATTATAGAGGATTTTTCTTCAGATAATGGTGCATTCTTCACTGATGTAGTTGGAGGAGGAGTCTTTGTGGGGGTGTTCAATGTCACAGGTGTTGCATGATTTTATTGGACATGGTAATGCTCTCGAGGGGAAGTGTATTTTCAGAACTATATATTATTTCCAAGAAATTTGTTTATTCTTATGGAAATGGTCAATAGAATGTTTCATGAATTTAATAGATCTCATATATATATACATCCAAACATTTACAACACATATTATAGATTAAATATGCAGTTTTTTGGTCGTTGATGAAATACATAGTGAATTTTGTTTTTGTGAAGGTATTGGGATTCCCAGTAGGTAATGGCTAAGCATCGAATTTGTGGATGTTTTATACAACACATGGTTGTTGCCAAGTTGATATGAGATGACATCTATATGAATTTTCTCATAGGTTTACCCATATCTCATGGATTTAGGGATGATAACTAGGTGATAGTGGACCAGTTGATGAAATATTCCCACTTATTAATGATTAAGGAATCGGGAACTATCGATTCCATGTCCATGCGTTATGTGGATTAGGTGAGGTAGTTTCATGGAGTTCTATGGTCTATTTTCGTAGATTGGGACATACGGTTTAACACATGATTCTATATGGGATTTCAGTATGCTCTTGACATCTAGTCATGCCTTATCAATACATTCCTCCATAGTTGGAGAGGATCCATGATCTCTTCCATGTCTCTCATCTTGGTAGGAATATACATCAATATTTCCGTGTAATTGAAATGGGATATTTTTATATCAATTATGGTGCAATGATTATTATGTGGATAGTGGAGATCCATGACCCTTGAGAGAAGGTGATGTGTGGACGGATCAATGTTTTGGTTCAAGTGTTGTGGATGAATGGTTGCTAAGAGGATTGTACTTTGGAGTAAGAAACATATATGTGTACCATGTAAACATAGTTGTTTTCGATTTTTTCTCAATTTTGCTTTTAAATAACATGTTTTAAGATTGGTTTTTTATTAGATTCGGTCTTTCCTCTTGGTTCAGGATTGAATGTGCTATGTTGTGTGATATTTTCTTAACTTTTGAAAAAGAGATGGACATGATTTCTATTTAAGACACATTAATATTGATGAGAATAAACCCTTGCGGTTGTGTTTTTTCCACCTAGAGAAGATAATATCAGGACATGAAATTTTGAAATATTTGAATCACTTGTTTGGGATGGTGCAATTCGTGGGTTATATCAGTCATTTTTTTGTGATATTGAAATGTTTAGGTACCTATGTAGTGGTCTTTTGGAAGATTGGTTATTTTAGAGGAGGAAGTTTGTCGATGTGGTCAATTTTTTTGGCTTTTTTATATGGTAGTAGTGTTTGAGGTATGACAAGATCTTTGAGAGGTATTTTTGGAGTGATTTCTAGGCCCCCTTTTTCCTATGGGATTGGTTTTTGATTCTTTTGGGAGAAAAAAATTTGAGTGCAATCAAATTTATTGGTATATGCCGACCGAAACTGTAAGATTGTAGTTTTTTATTTTGTGAAGTGTTCAGATGATGCTCAGAGGGAGTTCAAAGAAATTTGGTTACTAAAGGCAAGATGATGGAGGGTTACACATTGTTTAACTGGATTATATGATGTGAAAGTTGGTTTCACATCTTTTCTTGGAGTCTTCACATCATGTATAAATTTTACATAGTGTGAATAAGAGTTTCATGACATATAATATTTCATGGTTATAAAAATAAAGTAAAATGAATATCCCACACATTGTTTTGTAAAAAATCAAACCCTAACTATTACATGATGGGATTGGGGATTACACGATGATTAATAACCCAATCATGTGTATTTTTAAAATTCCTTTTCGGTCGAACCCTCATTTATTCGTCCATGGTTTTCATTTTCCTCTTATTTTGGTCTAAACCGAGGTTCCTCGAAGTGTTCTTTTAGGACTATCTATCCATTTTTGATCTGTGGATCCATGTGTATGTTCTTTACTGATCTCTGGATTACCTGTAGTGAGTTACCTACTCTTTCTTGTCTTTTTTTTCATTATTATCCTAAGGATCTACTATGGGGGTGTTCATTTGGTATTTTGGTGCATTGGGTTGAGTTATAATGGAAACATGTTGCATTATAGGTTAATCCGTAGTTTTATGGTGTGATTGTGATTTATAGTGTTCATTTTATCCTATCACTGAACATTGATTTGGAAGGTCCCTTGAAGTAGGATTCCAATCATTTCTCTCAATTTTGGATCATAATGGAGGGATTTTACATCTGTTTATCTATGAATCCTGGGATATCCAACCACATTGAAGATAAATAGTATTTTAATAGAAATTAATGTGGAAATGGGGTTTGATTTTCATGCTTTTTACTGCTTATATTTTGTTTGTGATATTGTGATTGTTCTTGTTTGATTCCCTATTGAATATTGTTGTTGTTGGTGGCTTTGTATGTTGTGTATATATCATTTGTGGTTGTTTCCTTATATTTATTTGTTTTTTATCTCTATAAAATGGAATATTTCTAACAACATATACATAGAAAATGAATTGGTTGCCCCAGGATTTTTGGTTTGCATTATAACACCCCCCATGAATGTAGTTTCATGTGGTAAACATTATTTTCAACCGGTAATATGTTTATTGTGGATTTTACATGTGGGTAAGTGGAGGGAATGTGGTTGTTTAATTGGGTTATGAAGGGTATGGTTGGATTATGCTATTGGGAAGTGGAATTGGTTGTGTTATGTTATGTTGCTAGATGTGGATGTGAGTTGGGGGTGTTTTTTGGTTAGAATGGAGGTTTGGGAAGGATGACATTGAAGAAGGGTGGTATTAATCGAATTAAAAAATAATTATTTACTAATTAATGAAATGGATGGTTTGGTTTGGTTAACTGAATTGAAATGGTCAAATAAATTGGATGGTAATGTGAAATGTGTTTTATGACATGATTTGTGGTATTGTGCGTATAGAGGTTGAACAAAAGGTGGAAGTGTTGTTGGTTGGGTTTTGTTTGAGAACTCAATGGTTGTTCCTAAGTGTTTGATTTCATATATTTTTATACTTTAATTTTCCTTATAATTTATATACACACCCTAACAATGTGGGGAACTATGATTTGAATAACCAGCATAGTCACGAGTTGGTTTCATTCCCAACATCTCAATGGGAGGATAGATATAAGGCCACCCACTCATCATTGAAACCTCAACCATGTGATTATCGTCCATGTTTCATCGAGTAGGATGTGGTAAGATGTGTTATGCTGGGTTTATGTAGGAGAGGTGGTGTGTTTCCCAGGTGTGTTTGGGATGAGTTGTGATGATTTTTCTACTTGTATTTGGGATGAGATGTCATGTGTGGTGAGGCCCAAGTGTGTGTTAGAAGGATGTGCTGTGAGGCCCCATGTGTATGAGGGAGGGATGTGTTGTGAGGTCTTGTTGTGTGTAATCGACATGTATTGTGATGCCCTGTTATGTGATGGTCGAATGTCTTATGATTCCCATGTGTGTGTTGGTGGGATGTGATGTTTTATATTCAAAAGAGGTGAGACCTCGTAGACATTTTCCATTGGGGTGTGAGAGTGGATAATCTTTGGTAATGTATTGTGTGGTACCCTATAATAATTTTTCATTATATTATATTACATTACTTGTGTTACATGGTGAGTGAACCTTGCTAAAGTTGGGTATGGTTAGTATACCTCTTTAGAAACATCTTGTTTCTTCTCTTTTCACATAGGGTTATTAGTATGATTCTTTCATATTTTTGTGAGTCGATTTTTTTCTTACTAGGTATACATGTATGATCTCCAAATTTATATAAAATGGTTTTTAGGTTTTCTGAAAGAATTGATGGACCCAACTTTAACATACTAGATGAGTTCTTGATAGTTGTTGTGTGGTCGCTTGGATTTGCATTCAGGTATTTACATTGTATAAATTTTTATTTAAATTAGTTCTATTTTACAAATGTTTGTGGGATAGTTTTGGTGTTTTTGAAATTATGTCATGGAGTTTCATGTGGATGATCCCACATATATCCTGATCTTATTTTTCGTAAAAGGATAATTCCTCCAATATTGTAATTTTTGTCCACCCTAGGTGATTGTCACCAAATCAGGGCCTACTGGAGGCGGGAAATTGGGGTCATTATCGCAATTTCACCATTTCAATCATTAGAGGGGTATATTTAATGGTAGGGGTTAAGAAATTAAATGCTAATGTGTAAGAAAAATAATGATTATCAATGATGAGGAAGAACATTAAAATGTGTAATTTCGATTTTATTTCCACTTCCCAATAGTAAAATCATAATTTATCCACAAAAACATTATTCATTTCTAATAATAAAGTTAATTAGATGGTATTAGGATGATTTAAATAAGATTTTATAACTCACATCCATCAAATTAGAAATGAACATATCACTTTGCATACGTGTGGACTACTACCTTCACATTTCGATATGATTCATTTTCTATAACCATCATTCATGAATTGATATTTTTATTGATTTAAATTTTACATATATGATTTTGGAAATTTTTACACATGATAAACTATAATTTATTCCCTACCTTCATACCTTTATATCAATCACAAAATGGTAATGTCGCTAATTCATATGTGTGGACTACCATAACTACAAATATTTTTGATTTATTTTTCATTACATGTTTGCATGGTTCATAATAATGAAATATTTTATAAATATATATTATATCTATGATATAATAATTATTATATAAATTTCTATTATCATTTACTCATATGTCATTCCAACCATCAAAAATTGGAAATATCATTAATGTATGAGACGAACTATTGTTTCTATAAGTGATTCAATTTATTTAAAAAAAATATGTAAACATTCAATTTTAAGATGGTATATTATAAAAAAAAATTGATATTTATTTATTGATCATTATTCCATATATGAATAAACTATTACTCTAGTGAATGTACTAGAACTATCGATATGAAACAAGAATTGAAAATAGACATGTTTTCATATAAATATTCATTTTGACGAAGAATTGTTTCAACAAAAGGATAATTGGATGTTATAAAGGAATCATAAATATCGGCGTAAACATTAACTCGGTTATATAATATATATAGAACAAATCAATTTTTAAATTTGTGTATATTTGATTGCATTCGAAAAATTTGTGACTTGGGTTAGGGGACTACGTTACAAGATCATTTCTTTTGGGTATTATCAATATTAAATATATGTTGTGGGAAATTATTTAGACTACATCCCTTTGAACACATATATTATATTTTCCTCTAGTTATTTTACTATTTTCTATTTAACAGTACCATTTTTATCTTACTGATAATTAAAATTATTGATAAAATTATTATAAATAAAATACAACCTTATTACTTCATTAATTGAAAAAAACTCTATTACATCTACATACTCTTCAAATATATATAAATATTCATTCCAATACATTAAATGATTTAAAATATCATAGTCATTAACATTAAATTTTTAAAAAAATATTAAAAATGAAAAAATTCTAATTTTTTTCAAAACAATTTAACACTTTTCATTTTATATAAATATGAAAGGAATGTTTTAATTCAATAAATATATGAAAAATGTATTTTTTGTGATCATATCTATTTTCTTATTTATATATCCATTTAAAAAAATTATTTTATGCTCAAAAAAATAGTTTCCTAATATTTGGAGAAATATTTGTTAAAATTTCAACAAAATAAAATATTTTTTTCACATGTTTAAAGATAAACATTTGAATGATAATTTAAATATATTTATCATCTATGTTAGCATTACATACAAATTATTTTTTCTTGACTGATGATAGGATTTTATGATTACATCAACATTAAATCTCTCATTAGATTATGATTTTAATGATGACATATGATCGATTCTATGAAACCTGTTTCTTTCGCATGGTTTTATTATATAAGGATGTTGCATTTATGAAAGTGGTACCTTTATCACATGTTATCATTTGATATAATAATGAATCATTTATAACATGGGTTTAATTTCATGGGATATGATATACTGATATGATTAATTGTTTATAATATTCTATCAGAAATAGTTTTTTAGATTTTATGGGAGGTGGGATTATAATTTTCTGTTATTTTAATTCTCTAAGATGATATAGAATTTAAGGGGAATTGTTCTGAGTTTTTCAAAGGATATTATCTAATAAGGTTAAATTTGAGGGAATATTGGTTACATAAATTTTGGAATATAGAGTGAACCAGACCAACTATAATAGTTTTTTCAATGATCCTTGAATATGGAATTGATATTTTATTCTCATATGTATTCAAAAATATATTTGATCTTATGGTTATGGATTTTATCAGAGATCATGGTTTATTTATTCTAATTTATCACACTTATGACTTTTATATTTTTGTTAAAACAAAATCTTAATCCACGATTTGTTATTTAATATCATTGAATTATTTTGTATAGTTATAATATGATATTATCTGGTTCTGATACCCTTGTTATTATCTTTTTCTCACTATTTTTAATTATTTGACGTATCTTATATTTACTTTTAATGATAACTAGATCAATCCCATTTATATGTTTACATTTACTAGTCTATAATATATAGTTTCATATATGAAATTTCTAGGAACATTACAATGTGATAAGAACTATGTAGATGATTTTTATGTTATTTTATGAAATAATATTCTTTTGTTTCTTTCCTATAAAGACAATAGAACCATTCAATTTTGGGAATTTATTATTATTAATGTTATTGAATATTAATTTATAATTATGGAATATTATATTACAAAATGATCAGATCATCTCAATTAGTATTTATAAGTCCTTTATTAATGATGATAAAGTACATGAGAGACATTAATTTTCCTCATGTCAGTATACTCTTATTTATTGTGGTTACATTTTAAATTTTTTGAATAGTAACCTTATATTGCCCTATTAATTTAGTGAAACAAATGGAATTAGTGTACCAAACTGTCATTATAATAATTTCACAAAAAATATTCTTCCATTTCAATATACTAAAATGAAAATTCAACCGATCATTTATATATGAGGATTATCACTTCCACCAAGGGACGTTGTTAATTTTTCATCATGACACACAATGATTATATCAAAAAACTATTTGATGAATAAATATTTATTATATCATTAAAATAAAATTCTGAAGTCATTATTTTTCATATAAAATAACCTAATCGATTAATTATGAAATGGGATCATTAATCATTCGTATTATAGAATATCACCTCCAGTGAAAATTATTTTCATTTTTCATCACCACCATTCATGGTTATTTTTATAAATGTAATTAAATATGATATAAAATAAAAAATATATTCTTTGGAATATTACATATTATCAATATCTAAGGATAATCTTGTACTCTTGGAATCGTTTAATGACATTATCATTTGGAAATATTTTACCACAAATATTATCAATGTTATAATGATTATGTCAAAACTAATGATGTCATTTATTTTAATTCATATATCACATAATATATATATATATATATATATATTTCGTAAATGATTTTAGAATATTTCCAATAAGTCATATTTATGTCATACACATTATGAAAATAGGATGTAATAAATTATTGAAAAAAATGATTCTATAATCATTAAGGATTTAGGAAAAATATAAATGAATCCTATTTGTGAGAATTGATATCATTATCATAATATTTGTAAGAAATAATGAATCAAATGTTCTAGTATCTGATAATGAAAAATAAATATAATAGGTTTAAATATTTTTTATATATGGTTATAAAATAATTACAAAAAGGTTCTTAAAAATATATTAATATTCTAGTATTCATTATTAAGATATATATGTTTATTATTCATAAGGATATTGAATGATGAAGATAGAGGGATAAAAGATAATGAATTTTTGTCCCAAATTCCACTAATTGAGACATGTTTTGTATTATGCACCTAATTTCATTTATGTGGTGTATATATTATTTTGTTGATATATTATTTAAAAAAATAAACTTTATCATTTTAATTTATGTCCAATTTATTTATCTATCCCATAAAAGAGTATTTAATTCAAATTCAACTCATGTTGTTATGGTTTTGGTAATTTAGACTTCTTTCTTTGGGTTATAACTTTTCATCATGATATTCATGATTCATGGTTCACTATATTTCCTATTTAAAAAAAATTCTATTTGTTTTAAACTTAATTTTTTTATAAAAACCAATGTTTTCTAAAATGAATTACTTTTAATTCCATTTTAATATAAATGGGATATATTCAGATAAAATACATCTAGCACTGACTTTTAGAACGACAAGTAAAAAATGATTTCAAAATAGTCATTCAATGATTTGGTTTTAAATATCTTCAATTTATCTATCTCTAATTGAGACATGTATCATGAATTACTAAAAATATTTTTTTATAATGTGATTATAGAAGGGTGATAATAATTTGATTATCAAATAATTGTATCCATCTGGTTATATATTAAAATTTGTATCTTTTCTATAACACCTTTTGATTGCAAGGGTTATTTAGGAAATTTAAATGATGTTTTTTAGATATATAATAGACCCTTTATTTTTCAATGGGTTAATAATGACATGAGAATAATTGATTTCATGTGACATGCATATGTATAAATGATGACTAGAGGAGACTTATAACACTCTATAATACATTAGTTTATGTTAATATCTCATGAAATAGTCAGTATTGGACATAGTGGTTTTTTCCACATGTGTGTGAAAAATGGGTTTGTTATCATTTTAAAGAGTGGACATAATGATTTTGGTCACATAGAAATGTATATAATAGGATAGATCAAAAATATTTTCCAATACATATGGTTGTGCCAATTCCCAAGATAATAATCATGTTATTTAAAATTTTCATGATGCATTTAATGTCAATAAAATAGTGATTGGTTTTGATTATTACATATTTTTATTATTTCACTAGATTATATAGTTATTACATGTCTAAATATTAGTTATATGTAATTTATGATACTTTTAAATATTAATGTCTCTTAAATGACAATTTTATGATCTTATGTTTCACTTGAATGTTTTATCATCACCATCAAATTTTTAATGATATTTTATTAAAATATTTATGTCCCTCACATTTACATCTTTATGTTTGTAATATGATACATTGTGACATGTTTTTACCTTAATTATTTATTGGGATCACTGATTTTTTATATTTTCTATCACCCAAGATATAAATAAAATTATATTATGTGGCATATATAGAAAAAATATTCAATGAGTACGATTATAGGGAAATATTTGCATGTGTTGTAAAATAAAAGTACTGTTAGATAATCATAAAAAAATTAATATTTAGTTCTTTGGGATGTGTAACAATTTGTGAGATGAATGGTGTAAATCATGAGATTATTATTTATCTTGATTTGATCAAATAGTAGTGGTTAATTAAAGGGACGAATATTCTAAAAATAGACCTTGTAAACTCAACTCATAACATGACAATGGCCAATACTATTCACCATATAAATAGGGCCAATATGCATTTGGTGTCACGCTCTAGATTCATGAAACCCTATATTAACTATTTCAATAATTTTTTTAAATAAAGTATATATCAAAGAAATCTATCAAGGATGGGTGGGAAAAAACATCATGAGTAACTAAGTATTCAATTACTAAGTTGATGTGATGTGAAATGAATAGTGACATATATAATTGAAATGTTCATTAATATTATTCACTATTGATTGAAATGGTTGAAGTATCAATTATTTAGAAAAACTATTTACCTATAAATATTTATTGAAAACATACTTAATGAATGTGGTCATGAAAAAATATTAGGGTATTACATCTTCCCAATGTGATGAAATGGCACACATCTTCTAATAAAAAGACGAACCAATGAACAAGAATAGATGATTTCTAACTCTCATGGTTTTAATTGATATAGGGAACCATAAGATATCCCAAACCTAAATTAACCAATACATATCCTATTTTTAATCACGATATCAATAAAGGATATGAAATCACATAGATTATTAATTATTTGCTACAATTTTTTATGTTTTCGAAATAACGAAATCTTGAATGACATCATATGATAACTACGATATGGGTTGATTCTAATCCCCTGAGAATTTTCATGGGGGAGTTCCCTGAACAATAATGAATAAATAAGAACAATCAATAAAAATAATCTCAAATTAAACATTCTAGTGAAATTATATTCCCTAATACCCACATGACATTATGTAATATATACCATTTTAATGGTTCACAAGGGTAAATAAAATATAAAAGTAATCAAATTATAACATTTCAAATTCACGATTTTTTTTCAAATATTAATAAATTTTATTAAACTCACAGTAAAATATTACAAGATCATGTTTTAAATATATCAACATATTTTTTTATTTGATATTTATCTTAATAATATTTTGAAAAATGGGATTCCCTTTTCATGAAAATAACCCTATGAAGGGGGTGGTGAATTAGGATAATAAAAATTTTAAAACATCAGTCATAGAATTTGGCCTTCTTCTATCAATGAGAATACCACCTATTTTTCTAACTTGATTTTAGTCAAGGAGATATGAAATCAGTGAAGTGAAAAAATTCACACAGTTATCCTTTATCGGTATAGTTTAAGGAGCATGCAAATGTGATTTACCTATATTGATTAATCACAAGAGTGTATTTCGTCGCACTCACCGTCTACCCCAAATATTAAAAAACATAAAAAATATGAATGCATATCATCCAACATCGGGAATTTTTAATCTATCCATGACCAAATCATTACTCTTCATGAGATAAGAACTTACAAAATTGACATTCAGTTCTATGTCTCATTTACTAAATTTTATGATTTTCTGATAATACGTAGAAAATTGAATTTCCTTCTTTTACAGAAATTATTTTTTTAATCATGTCGAGAAAAACACATCTATCTATTTTCCATGGATATGAATTTTATTCACTATTCCCATGTTGTAGATATATCAATGTAACTTACTAATATTAACATATTTTTGGAAATTAATTTTTACTTATCTGCATTATAACATGAAATCAAAATAGAAAATAAACATCTCATTGATTTACTCATATCATTGGGAACCATCATAACCTTATGGTCTTCTTATTAATTTTCAAACATCAAAATTACTCTATTTATTTATATTAATAAAATGTTCTAAATTTATTCAAGAAAAACTAGAATCAAGGAATATAATAAATAAAAAAAATTATATATTCATCAACTAACCATTAATAAATATTATATGTTTTAATATCCAAATTTGAGATGATGAAAATGAATTTCTTAAAAACACTAAAACATGTATTGATCAATACAAATGATAAATTCCCTTTCAAACAACTAGATTCAGGTAATGTAGGATATTGCTTCTTATGTTGGGTAAAACTAATAATTCATATCCATTGACTATACAAAATACCTACAAATGAGAACAACAACGCAAATATTGGAATCAATGATTCTTATAGGTGGATATCCAATAAAAAATTACCTATAAAGTTCACAATATTTTTTCACAACAACAAAGACCTGTAAATTTGAGAAAACAATTTGATAACAGTACATATATTTTTTCTTCATTGACTTCTTTATGTGAGAGAACTATGGCTGTCAAAATTATCATAGTGGGTATCCATTTTTTCTCTACTAGAATTGTAATGCACTAAATCGAGCTACATAGAATTATTCATCCGTTATTTGACATTTTTCATATTGATATCATTGTGATTAGCACTAAAATAATGCATCTAGAAAATCATTCCACTTATAATTTAGTATAACTCCAACATAATTATTTTAACTGACCATAACAAATTCAACATGAATTTATTAATTTTCACCACTAATATATGCTACGGTTTATTGTTCACCCGCATTTCTATAATATACCTTATTTCAATAAAAAAAATTATAAATAATGGCAAATCAATTCAATAATAACATGAATCAGAAGTGATTTTTTCCAAATAATACCCATATTTTAGTTTATTTAATTTTTTATATCCATTAACATTTAATCAAATGGTGTTGAAATGATTCCTAAATAATAAGCAGAATTCTCAAAATAGTCATGAATAAATGTGAACAAAAATCATTTTGAAAAAATTATCATGAAAATAAAACATAACTCTATATAGGTTAAACCTTAAATCCTTTATTTTCTAGGCCAGAAATGAGTAAACATACACTCTACCCCACCATAGATTCTCCGATATATTGATAGATGTGGTAAAATCCAATACCTATCAATCGTACTACAAAATCTGTGTGTTCATTCTCAAAAAATTTCAATTTACCAAAATATCATTTTTTGATTATTTATAGGATATTTGGAAATATATTTATTAATCATTGAAGATTATTCAAAACATGCTCACATATAAATTAATATTTTTGGGTTAGAGTCACTACACCATGTACATTTAATGATATGGATCATGTTTCAATTCAATAAAAACTATTCCACATCAAAATTATCCTTGGTTAACCCTCTTTTCATTATTTAAGAAATTTTATTTTTTTAGAAACATACATTAAAATCACAATTATTTGATCCAAATTATCAATCATGAAATGAGATTTATTCCCATTTTGATTATTACTTTAGTGTTTAATGTATTTTTTCTAAATTTTTACCACATATTAATATTTACATATGATTTGAATGGGAGGAACAATAAAAAATCTAATAACACAATTTTATTCCTCTATCCATATTAATTGTGTACATGATTGATCTTTCACATCTCATTCTACCTCTGTAGGGCTTAAAGATTTTTTATAATTACTTGTTTTTTTCATAGAAATCTAAGTGAAACAAAAAAAATTAAAACCTCTAGAAAGTATTTCTTATCCTAAAATTATAATTACCATATTAAACATTATAATGAAATAATTATTTTTTTAATTTATATATTAAGGCATTTAAAAAAAATTGGATAATATATTGATATTTACACTATATAACCTCATGTGACATTCTTTTGAAAAACTCTTATATCATAAATTTTAACTGGTTGTAAAAGTTACTTGGGAGAGTGGTTTATTATTAAATCAATAAAATAGAATTAATTTAATAGTGAGTTACATGAAATTTATCATATTCTTCATTGTTTAAAAAATACTTCTAGGCCACCCCATAAGTAAAAAATGAATTTGAAACATCGTTCTGAAAATATCATTATAACTATAGGGGAGTTTTTATTTTGGGTGTAATTATACCATAAATTCATTCAATTACATGAAAACTATAGAATATTGATAGTATAAAAATAAGAGACTTCATTAGTTGTCATCCAATTATATAATGATTATTTTATTCATGTATATCAATAACCCAATTTAATACACTTATTTTACTTCAATATATAGGTTCTTCTCATCTCTTTCGGTATTATAAGACAGTAATTTTAAACTAATACATCCATGAGTACAAGGCTTTACATCGTATTTAAACCTAGAAAATAAATTCATCATGAAATAACTTTTTTTATCACTAGGAATGTTAAATCCATATGTTTAATCGATATATGACCCCACTTCATGAACTACATTAAGGAATATTGAATTTAAATCCTTCTAATATACATAAAATACAATTAGCATAGTCATATATAAATATAATATAATGGTTTAATGTTGTTCCAAAAATTATAATATTTTAATAATATAAATTCCAGTTCTCTAAGAATATCCAATTTATAATATAACATATTTATTCCCTAATAATACACTATATCCAATGTATTTATTATGAAACACCAATTTCCTTCCAATCAAAATTCTTTTTGTAGATATTCAAACAAAATATAAAGTCATTTGTTCATAGTCATATGAAGATCTTCATTTTATGTGTTTTCATAACATGAATCCATATAATCTTCATCAAATGATTGTAATCTATTATGATATTACAATTAATTTTCCTTCTAATTCAATAGCATTTTGTTCTGATCAAGTATTGCACAATAACCCATAATGTTGTTTTTTGTCAATTTTTCTCTTATACATCATCTTCTTATTGTTTTTTAATATTTAATTTCACTCACAATAAGATCTATCATTATAACTCATCTCTACTCACTATGATCTCATATATGATAAACATACTACCTATACTCCATAATGAATGATAGAACAGTTTGATTTTTATTTTAATCTTTCATAACAATATTATTCCCTCTTAAACATTTTGATCAGTTTTTGTTACCTAATCATAATGAAAATCAACCGTTTTACACAAAACATTAATATACATGTTCTATTCATTCCTCATTGAGTATTTTGAAAAATATTTATTTTTCTATATACCGTTTCAGTTTTCTATTATTTTCCTTATTCAAGATAAATTTCATTATTCATATCACATTGTAGTATTTTAGGTGGGTATTCCTTCCCTAAAATTATCATATTTTGTAATTTCTCTAACAGGATACAAAAATTACATAATTGTAGATATAGACCCACATTTGAACCGCATATTTCAACACCATATTATGTATCTTCATTTCAGTAAGAATAATCTAAATAATAAAATATTTTTGTGATTTATCTAATCTAAAACACCACTTTATTATAGAGTTATCACCATATACATGAGATATCAATTCAAATTTTTTTCAAGATATTCTTCCAGATGGTTATTTATAAATTTGTTACCATTTAATGTTTGAACTTTTTTAGTTATTACATGTATCCTTTTTTATGAATCACACTAATATCGAGTGAAATTAATATACACATCATTATTTTGAGAAACCATAATAAACCAGAACATAATGTTTTTAATCCATTTCAATGATCCCCAAATACATATATTCTTCAAATTTATTTTCAGTTATTATCCACCAATAATCAACATGAACTACATTCTCTTGATTTTATAAATTTTCCCTAATTGGTTATAGGTGTTCCTAATAGTATTCCAATTTTTTACTGAATAATATGTATGGTAGTTCCAACATGTGTGTTTGGAAAAATCATGTGTTCCATCAATCATCACATGATTTTAAAAAAAATATCAGATAATTATTTTTTTCATCTTTTTGGAAAACATCATCTATTATTCATAATCTCTTAGGGAAATATTATAATTTTTATATCTTACATACTGATCATGTGAACCATCATTATATTTAATATTTCAACTCTTTTTTGTAAAATTCCACATCTCATTTCAAGTCACATTACTGGAATAAATATAGAAGATTATAGTTATTCCCATTAAGCAAGAGCATACCAACAACACTTAAATCCATTGAAACATATTTGACCATCCTAGTTTTGATATTTTGGATTCCCCCATCATTACCGAATTACAACATTGAACCACTATCACATTTCAGATAAGAGATACAATTTTCTTTTTTTTCATTTGTTACAAACATACATTTCACATAACCCAATTACAAAACCTGTTTGTTTCTCTCAGTTTAGTATTAGAAATTAATTTCTTCTCATTAATTTATTCTTCTTTCTTGGTCATTGAGTAATTTTTCTTGACGATTAATATTTCTTCTGTTCCCATTGGTTAATAGTTTCTTCTTCATCATGAAAAATGACATTTCTCTATCATATTTTCATTAGATTTCTATTTGTTCTGACATATTAAATTTTTAATCAAAATATCATCAAAAACATTATTGTTTAACCCTTCATGCATTGTAATCCTCTTTATTCTCGGATCATTCAATCCAAAGACAATAAATTTTTAAATCATAAATATGGAATCAAAATTTTTTCTTAGTTTTGAGTGTATAATTAGCATCACGAGTCTTTTTTATTCAACATCCTAATTTTCAGAATACTATATCACACACTCATCATACTCTGTTTACAAGAAAAATCTATGACATGATACTTGTTGATATTTAGTAGAATATGTTAGAAAATGTGGTAAGGATATCCCTTAAATAAATATATTTACTACACCTTGTGTTTAAATTACTTTTTCTAAACTTCCAGATCATATTCCTTTGTTTCTCTGTAACCAATAATTTTATTCTAAACCTCATATTTAATGAACTTCATTTTTTTTGTAGTCATATTATAGGGTTTATAATTTGGAAAATATCTTGGCCCCAACATTCTTATTATAAATGGTCTCAGTGGGATTTGGAATGATAGAGTTTTCTTTTCATACATTGGATTTTCCCCCCTAATCTCTATAGAGCTCTTCGAGTATGGTTTTATCATAGTACATTACATAAAAAATTGGTTGTATAGTCCACTAGTATGCATTAGATATTCCTAGTCCACTGAGGATCGGTTAGATTTTTCATTTCCTTACCTAGCCTTCAGATAGACCTATAATGTAGTATAGTTGTCTATCATTTTTGGGATTTGGAGATTTTTTCCTAATAGATAATTTTCCATTTTCCATATTTGTTTCATTTTTATATTAAAATTTCTCTAAATCTATGAATTTTCACCATGACATACAAAACTATTACTTGACATTAGATTTAGAGTGGTCTTCTTAAGACTCAATTAATTCATAAAAATCACCATACCATCCCTCTAAGAATATGATGTATGAATCCATCTTAACACTTCTTATTTAGAAGGGAGGATTCCATACTTTTATAGTAACCTTCCTACCACATTTTCCTGCATCTTACTTACGATATATGAATATAACTAATTCACATGGAGTGTTGTGTCCCTATATGATATTTTATTCTTGTTTCTGAGAGATAAAGCCCGAGTAATTATCTCCATTGTAAATATTTTATACATTTTAAACCTACAAAAATTCCTTATCAATATTTTTTTGAAATATAAAATGTATTTTTTATCCCCATTCATTGTAGATATCGATCTATATTATTATAATTTTTTCATGTTGGGATTCTAAATAATATCTTGCCATCATCATAAGTATAATTTTCAAATTCACATAAGATATATATGATTTTAACTACCTATAGTAAACTATAAGATTATCATTGTTGTATCTTCCCTTTTTCATCATGAAATTTATTAAATCCAACAAATTTTCTTGAATGTCTCTACGATCCTTAAATATCATTTATAATCATGTACTAAAATTGTGAAATATGAATATTAAACCATTATGGAATAGATCCTACATCATCCAAATTAGAATATCCAGGTATAGTGTGTCTTCAGGAAAAAACCCCACCAAAATTTCATAATAATGAACAACATGACCACGACTATTCAATATCAATGAAAAATGACCAAATGAAAACAATTTCTAATGGAAAATGGGAATTGGTTCATTGTTATAGAGAAACCTCGGATGTAAGTTCCATTGACCGCTTCAAATACCATCACTAAGAGAATAACCATTCAAGTATTATGCTCACCATTTTTCATAATGATATTTATAATTATAGACAGTCATATTTTGGTCACCAAAAAATAATCCCAATGAAATACACAAACTCTATTCCCCATGGCATAATGGTTCTCTTCAATAACATTTTTATAGATTATATATTTAATGCTACCAAATATGAATAACTATCTATAATTACATTTAACAATAAGTACATTTTAGAAATATTTCACAAAAATCATATCATTAATCTAAACATTTTCCCTAAAACCCATCCCTTATGAGTTTAAATAATTATATTATATTTCAGAAAAATCATTTCTATCAAAAAAATACATTTAAAATTCATTAAAAAATAATACAATTTCATTCAAAAATTAATTTACAACATCAATAATAAATATATTTATATAAATGTATTATTACCCATATAGGATATGATAAGAGGGATTAGTAAAAATTCAAGACATGAATCCATATTTTTTGAAGAAAATATTTTAGTTAAGTAATTGGCACTAAACATTATACCATATGATAAACACTAGATCGACACATACTAATTGATAAATGATGTTGACAATTTAGGTTACCCAATCATTAAACATAATTTTTTTCATTATTCATAATTTAATTTGGAAACAACTACACACTGATGGTTGAGAGTTCAAGTGTATCTTGTAGGATTCACATAAAAATAAATCATAATAGACATAAAAATCATCTTCATTTAAAACTACACATTTTTCATTTAAATACCAATCATATAATAAAATTTTATAGGATATCTTTATGGAAATAAATAATGAAATAGGTGATATATAAAGGACATTATTGGAATAAACAAGACAATAATGTATATCATAAAAGTTATGTGGAATAACATTATATCACAAATTGAATTATCATAATAATGGATACATTAATAAACAAAACTATTTCATAATATAGAAAACATGTGAAAATGACATAAACATGATATCATTAGAATAACAAAAGGTACACTCCCAAAAACGTGATAATATGGATGACATTACCCAATAGTGGATTTATATTCAATCCCAAATCTATTAAATAACATCCCATGAGTTATACAGCTTTACACAAGGCATTAACAGTCAATATTTTTATAAGACGACCCAACATAAAAATGAAAATAATGCAAATGTAAGACATCAGTGAAAAACTATCCATACATAAATCATAATCATTATAAAACCCTAGCTAATGAATCGGGTTGCATAATTTATATTAAATCCAAAAACATTTATAAATAATATTAAATCCCAATATAATATGAAATTTAATCATTTTTAGTTTATATGTTTTAAAAATAATTTGTAGTCTTGAATGTCTTGTAAGAATTTTTATATCTCATGTGGGAGATATTCGTGAATATTAAATTAAAAATTAAAACTTTGGTGAATCTTTATCAAATAATTATAATATCACTTTAATGATGGAAGACCATTTTTTCCATAGATTTAAAATTTAACCACGAGTGTTATACATAAAATATAATTGTTTTTATAAACTATTTTGGGGTAGACACGTTTTATTGGGATGATTCTATGCCTAATTTATGAAATAGAAAAGTCCACATATACTGATTTATATAAAAGTGTGAATATTTATGTGAATTTAACCACTCATAACCATAGTAATGAAAATAATTTTTAACTAGGTTTATGTTTCACTGATATATATATATATATATATATATATATATATATAAAAGATGTATGTGAGATGAATATTTCATTTATGGGAGAAAAAAAAGAATGTGTAACTTCTATTTTCATGAGGGTGAACAGAAGATCCATAAATATTCTTTAAAAACACAATTTTTTTAAAAACGAAACAAAGTAAATATAATAAATAATAATATTTAATGTATCACAAAGTAAATAAAAAGGTAACATGATATAACACATAATTAAGATTCAAATCAATAGGGAGAACATTGGTTGGAATATATATTACTGATAAATAGGAGAAAGTTTCCATTAAATTGACTGTAATTATCTATAATATATTTGAAATTTTAAAATTCATTAGAATATAAAATTCAATAAAATTTTAATTAAATTGATCTCCCAATATAAAATTTTTTAAACTATATAATAAAATTAAAAAACTAATAGAGAAACTATATCACTCATGAAATTAGATTATGTTATTAAATGACCACATATTTTTTGAATTAAAATAGAGATTATTATTTCAACTATAATTTATGATATTATTATTAATGGTCTTTTATTCACATCATAAAAAATAATATTGCTGTCGAATATCAAATAATACCTCAATGAAGGGTGATTGGCATGTACTCTTAAAATTTTTTTGGAAAGTGCTATGTGCTTGCTGTTAACATCTTGAAAAAATAAATTATTTTTTTTGGATATATATCCATAAACCATGTTAATATATATATTATATTCCATGTTTCCTTTATATCAAATCTTATTAATTTTATTTTATAAATTTTCTTCCTCAATTGATTACTTGTGGTTGTATGGTTATGTTTTTCATTATGCCTTGTGTATTTTTGACATTGTAGAGAGAATTATAAAATATTTTCATAGAATCCAAAATATTATTAGATATATTGAAATACATATTATATATTAATTATATTTTTAATACCAACCATGATGGGTGGTGATGAAATATGAAAAAAAATCTTATGGAGGGGATAGATAGCATGTACGGGTGATTACTGATTTCTTATCCCATTGAATGGGTGGGAAAGAATATAAATGATAATTTAGCATTTTCAATTCTATTAATATTATAGATATAATTATATATTCATTTATTTCAAAATTCTGAAAGGCAGTGACTGACAATGATGAAAAACAGATGACATTGCTTAGTGATGGTCATATTCCACACAATACACTAAGTGAACATTCAATTTTTGTACGATATAGAGAGTAATAAGTGGTATTTATTCATATATTTTAATAAAATATAATTATAATTATTGTAATTATTTTTTATATAGTTTTGGATATAAAACATTTGGAATGGAAATATTATGGAGAAAAGTTTTCTAAGAATACAATATTTACATTGGATACTTCATATTCATTATAGATTTCCTTGGAAGTGAAGGCCTTAAGATAACATCCACAGAGTACAAACTTTTGGGTGAGAAAATAATATATTGGAGATTAATTTTGGTCAATAGTTCTAGGGATATTATATTGATATTTTGTTAATAAAATATATTATTTTTAATATTCACCGAAAATCGATTATTTCAAAAAAAAGTCAAAAGTTCACATTAGTCTCAGTTTGACCTAAATAATTTTAAATTTAAGTTCATTTTATAAATTTATAATTATAAAATTTTTATATTCATCATATAAATATAAAAATTGTATTATAAATATTGTAACATTAAATATAAATGGTGTTTTAAAAAATTCATGTGTTCCTAATACTATTTCATATCTATTGAAAATTTAGGTAATTGTAATATATTATTTTATATATAATAATATTTTATGGTTAAATTTTATATTATATGGAAAAATATGAAATAAATATGAAATTAGTTCGTTGAAAATAAATATTAAATTTATTCGAGATTTGATTTAAAAATATCATTAAATAATTATTCATATTCTAATATTAATTTTTTACTCATACATTGATATTGAGTTATTTATTTTAATTATATATATATATATAATTTTTTAATAATTATAATAATATTTTTATTTTACTGGTACATATAAATATATTTACATTAATTTAATTCCAAAATATTATTTCATTATTACTTATATTATTTTTATCTTAACATTTATTGATACCATATTTTAGTTTACCGATAGGATATCTAAAAATGACCAAAAATTATATTACAATATTTTCGACGATAATATTTATAAAGACTATAATTTCAATTTAACTGAATATTTACTATAAATAGAGACTTACTAATCATAATCTAAAAAAAAAATTCATTTCCAATAATTTGATAGTAGACCAACCATTACAATTTCTACTTTCATGGAATAAATTATTAAAATTGGTTTTATTTTTGTAATGGTGATTCTTAATGGTGATAGTGGTCCATGGGTATTTCTAATATAAAAGAATCTATTATAATTAATTTATTGATCTATTTTAATTTATTTAGTTTTAATTAATGTAAACATCCTTGTTGTTGAATCATACATTAGATGTCATTCATAGATTTATATACATTCTCTTTAATGATCAATTATTATTTTAGAAAATTTAGTTATCTTAGTTCACATCTTGTGTGTCCCAATATATAACCATGTATCAATTTTTATTAATTTATAGATAAACAACATAATTAATTATATACATTAATAATATTATTTTTTATAATAATAATTTCTCATTAACCAAGGGTTTTATATTCCCCCATTATATAAATTGAATCCTAACAATTTAAACTGTTAGTTACTAATGAATTTATTTATTGGTACTTATAAGTTTACTCAAAATATCATTTATACAGTCGTATTAACCTTATTGAAATATGACACATATATTTTTCATTAGATATGTTTTATACATGATATTATGTTTTCTACAATAGTTTACACCGAGTGTCTATCATTATTCTATATCGACGCTGGTATTATAAAAATATATTGTATAGTGTTTTTATATCATCTTTGAATACACCATATTAGAATGATATCAAATGTGATCTCATTATTCAATATAATTTTATCTTCTATGTAGAAATAGAAATATCATTTCTAAAATCACATTTAAATTTTCATGGTTATATAATGATATTATTATAAGAAAATTTCCAATAGACAAACACATGGGATATTAATATTACAACCCTAAATATTTTTTTTAACAATTCAATATCATGACATCAATGTAATGATTTGATGTTTGTAGAGAAAATTCTATATACCCAGGAGTAGGTAGAAAAATCTTGAAATAAAATTATCAGGGTTCCTTAGTTTATTATCAATGTTTCTCACATCATACATTTTTATTAAATAACTTATTCTGTTTTGATTGTATAGTCATTAACTTTTTTGTTGAATACATATGTTTTTTTTGACTGTCTCTCTTGTTGTCAAGTATATTAGGAATTCAACATGGATAATGAGAAGGGTTTAAAATCATGTCACATTAATCCACTTGTATATCTTCTTGATTCAAGTGTCCCATGACATCATTTTGACCAGTCACTTCCTATTCCAATTGTAGTTTGATTATTTTTTGTTAAATCTTCCCAAGGATAATCACACTCAATTCTCATTTAGTCAATTTCCATGGCACTTCTTCAAATATTTTTGTTGAGAATTTATTAGATTATTATTTACTTAATTATGAAAAATTATTCAATATTAATGAGCCTCAATTGTTATATATTTTTTGGTTCACTATGTTAGTAAACAATTATTACAATGCTAATCATGTTTCACAATAATTAGTTTATAATACTCAGTTTATTTCCAAGATAATATATCATTCAAATTGGTCAATCACTGATGTATTAATAACATTTTTCCTCACACCCATGGTTAACACGATTCATTATGGTTCCAAAAATCATTAAAAAATGGTAAACATGAGTGAACAAATTTTACATTGTAGGTAGAATATCATAACTAATAACATATATGGGAATCATCATTAAATCAATTTACCCTTTTTAATCATAAGCATAGCCTAAAATAAATGTAGTTTAACCTATATCGATCATGGATTATAGTTAGTTAAATTATGTATTCTAATATTATACTCCTCAATTGAGTCACTCAATGTAAATATAAAATAAATCATTCATATTATTTCATAAAGTGTATATTAACATCCAAATCATATCCCCTTGGAGTGTCTACTAAGGTGTATAGTTATGCCACTTTGTTGTGAACCATGTAATGATTGATTAATTACCAATCATTCCATCATAGGAATTATTATTCCTATTTAAAACTATGAAATTTCTAGCATTCTTTTTGATGTATCCATGATGAAATTTAATTAAAAGGAAAAAATCACAAACATTATTCTGTAAAAAAATATTATTGTGTTATCATTCACTTAGTTTTATATATTATATATCCTTCCAGATATTTCACTACGAATCCTTCATAAAAATATATAAAAATAATAATACACATATTTGATTCAAAATATAGAGACACAAAAACCAAATTTGTATATTACATTATTCATACCATACTATTCTAATAAATTCACACTGAAGAGTGGTAGGTCTAGTGTATTTGGAATACTAGACATAAAACTAAAAATTATAAATAATAAATACATAATTATTATTTAGAAGCCAAAATATTAATCCAAATTTTCACATATATATTAATAATTATTAGGGTTTCATTGGGAAAGGACATAAGGAATTAGATGAGCTACAAATCTGAGAAAGGGTATAATCAATGTAATAAAGAATTACATGAGAGTCAATAAGAATAAAATGAAGTCATAATGAGGGTAATCATTTTCATGGGAGGATAGAATTAGTAAACTATATCATAGGGTCATAAATATTGGGAATAAATATATAATATTATACCCTTAATATAAGTTAAGGGTTGATTACATGCTCATAAGTATAAATGTTGGAAAATATCATTATTGGATTTATGTTCACTATATAGCCCATTGTATTAATTCTCATGACATATAAATCATATCCCAAAAAATTGTAAGGATATATAAATACAGTCCCACCCTGTACATAAATAAATGACTTTTATATATGTGGAACATATATAAAATTACCCAATAATATTTTATAAGCATGATTAAATCCATGAGAGGAAAAGCGGATTAATAATTCTTGATTCAAGGAATTACTAAATCCAAAAGGAAAATAATTCGTGGGATAAAATTTAATTAAATTATTTTTAATTTTTACATTTAAAAAAGAAACATATTTCAGGAATATTTTTTCCATTATATATATATTTCTTGTTAACTACCTTGACTGAGAAATAAAAAACTAACAACATGTGTGTATAATTATGAAATAAGTAAGTCAGTGTTTTATGTAAGGAAATGACATATAATTCCCAAAACAATAAAATAAAACCAATAGGGTCATACATAAATTAAAAAGGTTATTTATAATCTATTATTGGATTAAAAACATTTATACGTGATGATGCTCGAATTGAGAGAAGAAATGTTATTGTTCCATTAAAATAGTTTTACGCAAAGATATACATTTGGAAGAGAACTAAAATATAGAATATCTGTAATTGATGGTTTATCTCCTTTCAATTGTGAACAAAATAAACATCATAAATCTAATTCTATACTATAAAAAATATTATTTCATCATTAAATCATCATTGAAACCTTCAATAAAATATATTTTACTACTCATATCATAATAAGGAATAAGGATTTGGAATAGATTTTGAAAAATATAACTGATTAATAATATTTGGATAATATTAACATTGATAAGACTAATGGATTTGAATGGGTGTGGACCACAACTAAGAATACATCTCCTAATTTTGAAATTGATATAGGTAAAACCATACTTGGATTCTATGTATTGTCTAATTAACCATGGATTAAAATTACAGTGTTTTGAAAAAATGATCCCTTGGACTAGAGAAAAAATCCAACACCTGGGTCTCACTAGACATCCACTAATAGGGCTCTAATGGCCTAGTGGTCTTGGAAAAACCATCATGGTTCCTATTAAATGTCCAATTGATTTATGGAGTCAATAAATGCATATAGACTCAAAAATCCTCTACCAATGATATGGTGGAGTCAACCAATAGAGAAGTTGAGTTATAAAATCACAATTCAACCAAGAACCATCTCAACACATATATAACTGGTTTACATGATTTATAGACATGATAGGAAACATCGAAAACATTTATAAAATTGATATTAGATTTGATAGTGGCTAATATATAAATATGATTATCATAAATCAAACAAATTTAAAAATGTTACAATTCACATGCTTCATAGAGGATTGATCCCAAAGGTGTACATTCAATGGTTCTTCTCTAACATTGTGGTTTACTAAACCTGAACATTATACAATAATTACAATGTTCATTCATAGATTCATTAGTTTCCCCACATAACCCAAACCAGTGTTTCCATCATAACACAATCGATTTTTTTCACAATCTAAAATATAGATCAAGCACACCTCATATGATGTCATATGACAAAGATAAACAGCATCAATGTTAATGAAATGAATCAAATATGGTTTGAACCTAGAGTGGTGATGTACATTTAATATTTTAAGAATACCTCAGTATGTTTTTGGGATATCTAGGATATAAAAACTATCCCACATGCTCAATGATAATGAATGGTCATAAATATTATAGTGTTGGCATTCCTTACTTCCGTAAAAATCGGTTTCCTTAAAGATGAGTCACTACTAGGAAATTTTACTCAATTAAAATAACCCCAAACATATATTCCTAATATGGAATTAAAATTAAAATGTATTTCAGATATGTCTGACCTCTTATGAATTAGATAAAATCTCTCCACGATATTCTACATTATAATGGGCCCCATAATGTCTTCCTCACAAGCCTTGTATTGAAAGATCAGTGATTGACATAATCTCGAATAAAGAACCTCTAAATCTTCATTCTCTATCGAATCATGATAAAATTTTAATATGTGAAATAAAAAAGTACTATTTCATTACGTGAATAGCTAGTGTGAAACTGGTAACAATATCAATTAATATCCTATAGTATGTGAATTAGGAAATCATACTATTCATTTTTTGGAGATAATATGATGTTATCAATATCAGTCGATCCCCTAAGGCCTTATTTAAGCCCACCTAATTTGAAAAATAAAATATTAATGTTATTCAGATACAAAGATCATGGGAAATTAGTGAAATTTTATATTCTAATTAACATAAATGTTTTCCATATAATCTATTAATCGATTTTTACATATCTATATGAATTGAGAAACCATCAACAACTGATCAAAAATCCTATAGATAGTGTCTGTAATAATTAATGTCTTAGTAATCACAATTATAACTTCTTTAATGATTTAATCCCATATAAATAAAGGAACACATAGTGACTTGAGTAAAATTCAAAGATGTTGATACTCACGATTAATCCTTATACAACTAATACATCATGAAAAATAATCCATCGATGTCCCTTTTCATCCATTGACACCCAAACTATCTCCAAATGTTGTGGTACATTATTTTTACTTCATTATAGACCTCCCATATAGAGGTATGAATATATATCATCACCTCAAACCTAAGAGAACCATTTACTATAAATATTTATTAAAAAATATCAAAACGTCATATTCCATCAATATCCTAGGTGTAAGCTCACAAAATTATACTTTTTCACTCCTGATGACACACACATGGTTGAATAGAAAACATATATTCATTAAGAATAAAAGAGAATATATGATCAATAAATTTAAAAAAATGCATCAATCTTGGATTATTTGAAGCATATTTTCTCTAATTGTTCAACAATATCCATAAGTGGAAATTTACTTTAAATGGATTCTATCCATGATTACAAGAAATCATCATCTTGCAACTAAGGTAATTTTATAAAACACGTCCTTTAACATGTTCACATCCATAATCAATAAAATAAATCCTATAGATACTATACCCATCACCTATAACATAAATTCAGGTCCAATTGTGTAAATATATAACTTAGGATCTTGTGGCTAATATTGAAAATAAGAATCTCTCAAAATAGGTAATGACTTAAATACATCAATTAATATGTCACATATGCATGATTTACATCATTAGTATGATAGTTCAACTCATGTGTTCATAGTTTAAATGACTAATTTGATACTACCTACTACTTCTACCACTACAATACTACTAAAATTACATATAGTAAATCCTTGAATAGAAAATATTCTATCATCATCTTGGGATGTATTAACAGTAGCACGGTATCAAACCTGTTCTCTAACACAATAAATAGTTCTTCGCCATAGTAAAAATATTTATAGATCCAATCCCTTATTTTTCATCACACTAGTGGGTTATGATAGATTAGATAAGTTCTAGATATAATATATTTATATTCCAAGTAAAACCATAAATTTAGTTATATCAAACATGTTTTAGGGATGTTTCTAGTACATGTTTACCCTTACATTCATTATGGATACAAACATGCCACTTTAAGACACCATTTGTCATATGAATTTCTCCTCCCAAATAAAAATGATACACTTTTACAATATATCATAAAATAATGCACTCATAGAGTATAATGGATTTTCTCATGAATTCATTCATATACCTCTGTCATCAATGTGTAGATGTGGTTACCATAAATAAACCCCATGATGAACATGAAATGATAGTTACTAGATCCTAAAATATTGACCAAAAAACTATATTTCATTAATATATATAATTATATTTCATACACAAGTATAATATTGTGATTCATAATTAATTTTTCAACTACGAAATGTAATTGAAACTATATAGTGAATCATTTTAATGATTCTTAATAGAAGTTTTATCCAATGATTTAATGGTTTCATCATTATTATATCATGGAATATAGTTCTTTTATACGTAAATTTATTATTCTTCATTATGAATAATTAATATGTGTTTGTATTTAAATAATTTTTTAATTAGTTAGCAATTCATTGTTTATATGTTAAACTCTCTGTTAGGTTTTTGAAAATTATTTTTTTAAATCATAATTTATCCCTAATTTCCTATAATCATTTGAATGAAACATTGATAATTATAATTCAATAAATGACACCAACTTTTATAATGTATCAAAACCATTAGTTTTCTACGATAACTAATTCACCATGACTTAGTTCTTCTCTACCATTTATCCTACTACATACACTTCTTTCTATCCCATATAGTTTATCTTATCATATGTATTCATTGGATTGATCAGTGTATAGAATATTTTTTTGGCCATCATAATAATTTTATCAACTCTATTTATTATATATATAATTTTAGGAGATCATAGATATGTGTCAAAAAACCCCATAATATGAATAGCCATATATAATTTAGAATTATCAATATTTTAATATACTTATAAAACAAATTTAATTGTTACATAATCATTAGGGTTACCAATATATAATAATAGATGATATAAGTATTGTATGATTAGTATGGAATCAAATAAATGGTAATTTAAGGTTTCTGAACAAATTAAAATTACATAAAATGTATTCTCATAGTGTATGAATTTTTCAAAAAAGTTATATTTATTATAATATAATATAAAATATTATGTTTTTCAATAATTATAGATGTATAACAATATATACAAATCTATATTTGGGTTAAATACATAAGACGTATAATTTTATACCAAAATTTTTAATGCATATCATGCTTAAGGAAAATAAAACCATTGGAAATAATTTCTTGGAATCGTACCAAACTCCAATACACTCGAAAATACAAATTCTACAATAGGTTTTCAAACCCCACATTCCTTGATGTATCCTAAGCCCTAAGGCTTGGTATAACAATTTCACAATGTCAAATTCTCAATGAATCAATACTAAATGTAATCATAAATTTCATAAAAAATTCAATCATAGTAAATATATATAAATATATAATTATGATACTTTTCAAAAAGGGTCATAATAAAATAAATAAGTAATAGAAATGGAAGAAATGTAATAAATCATTATCTCATACCCAATATTTGGCTCCTTAAATACATTATATGATTTCTATGATATATTTTTTTAGAATATTTAACAATTTCACTCATCACTTGATAATCAATACACATTATGGACATTAATGATAAATCATTTGGTAACCTCGTGCTAAGAATGTATGAGAAATCCATAATAAAAAATTAATACACTATATATATATATATCATATATAATGAGTTTTAAATAAAATAATCATAAAATAATCAGACTTATTTCAATATTAAAACTATATAAATAAAATTTACATATAATTTATATTGTACCGTGTTATAAAAAATAAAATATTAATATTACAAAAACTGTAACACCAAATTATTTTATTAATTCGTGACTTTTTTAAAAATGAATATCAGATCGTCAATTTTACTATATCCTTAATCAAATAAAGAATGAAAATTTTACTATGGTTTAATTTTTATTAAAAAATAAGCCAATTATTAGGAACAATTCGTATTATCATTTAAAAAATTAAATTATTAAATAAGAAATACCATATAGAGACATATTATTTATTTTCGAATCAACTTAATCATACACCAGTAATGTTACATATTGAAAAAATATGGTATCTACCAAAATTATTTTGAAATGGATAAATACTCCATTAATATTGGTAAAGGTACCATGACCTATATGGGGTAAAAATGATGATAGTTTTATACAAAAAATATTTTTACAAATATAAAAACCATCTTATTTTTTCTTACAAAAATGGTATAACACAATGACATAAACCATTGGGTCCAAGCTAGACTACCACTTGACCTCTTTCATGACTCCCCATATGTGTGAGACTGATGATTAGAGGTAATGTCCTATGTTAATAAATTGGGAGACTATACCCTTATTATCATGTACTTGAACAAATAATACTATGATACAATAATATAGCTTAAACATGCTGAAATTGATAATATCAGACGATATAAATGAAATATTGTGGATTAACGGGCGCCGAAATTCACATTCTATACTAGAGAAAATATACATCCATAAAAAAGGATAGATGATGAAAATTATCTTTTATACTACATCCTTTTATCATTCCCCACTATATGCTCCTTGAATCAATGATATACCCCATGTCACATTACACAACCTGTATCACTATACATGATTTCTTCACTTGCATCGAAATATGCCATAAAGGGTGTGATTAATAAAACATTTCATGAAACCACAAATGTGTCCATGAAAAAATCACAGATGTATAATTGTTTTATTAATTTTTAACAATAAATTTTAAAATAAGTATAAAAATCATAAAATTAAGTACCAAGGTGTCATGAAATTACCAAAATTCAACAATACTTCATTTATAACTTCTTCAAATTCATACTAGTATGTCTATAAAGGTTTATTTAAAATGATACAAAAATATTTATAATGATGGAAAAATTCAATTATTCTCATCGTTTAATCAAGATGATCATGATACTTAGTATCCATAAGGCATCATACTCATGATCATCCATTAGAATCCTCAAGGAATCACGTTCTATTTAAGACATAGGTATGTCACAATATTATCACATGAATGAGTTTATCTTCATCATTATCTAAAAACATGAATGTTATCTCCATAAGGGTAAAAACATGATGGTCCACTTAACATCAATATTGAGTACCGTCCTCTGAATAATGATAACACACAACCAGTCAGTGTAGGATAAGAATGAAATAATCTAGAATACTATGAAATAAATTAGTATCATATATTAACATGTTATCAACAACATACCAGTAACATGTTAATGTAGAAAATATCACTAAAACAATTATAATACATGGGTATCAAAATAAAACACACAAACACTTGTAGTTACCATCAATGGAGAAAAATCCATGAAAACACATATTTCATACCATGAAAATCATATTATAAGAGATCAAAAAATGGTATATGATCTACTCTCTAAAGGCTATTGATAATGAAGTCAAAAGTTTTAAAATAATCAATGAACGAGCCACATCAATACACACTCAATGAATGTTCTCACACATCATGGATTCGTAATTCATGTTTTGGATTGTTAGGAGAGATTTTTATAATGGAAAATCAGTAAGAAAACATGTCAATGTGAGGATTCAACAATTAAACTCATTTTTTCATCAATACATCTAATTTTGAAATATTTTGAATGATGAGACACCAATTCATCAAATTCAATACAGAAAGAAGAATGGATCATGATTTTCTTGTCAATTATGAAAGGGTGCCTCAATACTACATGATTACCATACCTCCACTATCAAAGTGTTTCCAAATAGGAGTTCCAAAATGATATTACTAAAGGATAAAAACAGAATATTATCAATATAGAAATACATATTTGGAAGAAACACTATTCTTTGTTGTTCAATCTCAGTTTAATGGTAATAATTATTTCCATGTAAAATCTTCCACAAATCTACCATTGAATTGTAAATGTGCAAATGTTTAATAAATAATATTCCATCAATAAATTTTTTGGAAATTATTCTTAAAATCATTCTCATGGAATCACCATTGCCTTTGGTAGATCATTATTCAATTAAAAATCATCATCAACATTATGGATCCATCATCAATATAAATATAAAGGATGAATTAATCCTCCTAAAAACATAAAAACAACATATACATCATGGTTATTTGATCATATCAAAAGAAGGAATAAGTATTTGGAATAGATATAGAGATAAATCAATGTAAAATAATCTATAGATAATCCCAATATTTGCAAGGAAAATGGAGATGAACATGAGTGGAAAAGAATAAAAAATAGAGATATAAAATTTTGAATTTGACCGTGGGAATTGGATTTGTCTATTATGGGATTCAAGAAAATTATGGAATTAAAATCTTATGGGTTCTAACAAAATTACCTTTAGACTAAACAAAATTAAGACATTGTACGACTCACGATCTAGAAGATGATTTGCCATTGACATCATAATGTGCTAGGATAAACCTTCATTGTTATTCCATCACTACCTGTGGGATAGTGTGGTCTTTATAATCTTATTTCCCTCAATCAACTCCATTGAAAATTATTTTTTAGAAAATGATGGCTCAATACTATATTAAAACCTCCCATTAACCAATACTCAACTCAATTCATTTATATTTTATTTCAATACCTTTTATATACTAAGATGAAAATTACAAATAAGTCATAACATCGAAGTAAAACATTATAATATATTGTTATAAACATAATATCGCATACATTAAATCAAAATTATGATGATAAAATTCTTTGCATCTATAAACTTCTCATACCTGATAAGTACCTCTATCTGTTCTTTTCAAACATATCTATATATTGAGACGAAATAGAAAATTTTCATTCCTGAGTCCCCTCTTAGATTTTTCCATTACACAATAGAACCCAATCTAGTGGTACCATCTTCCATCGAAGCATTTTTTCACCAGGATCTAATATCTATGTCACACACTCCGCGTACGTTGTGATAGTATCTATATCAAGATCATCTTGTCTAAGACACAAATGGAATTAGGGATATACTTTCAGAGCTATGACACATGAAGCACATAATATATACCATAGTGACACAATGGAGTATCGAGTTGGTAATCAACAATCAAACCATATAAATTACCTCTAAGGGTCAAAAATATCAAAGGGATACCTTTCCATTCTTCATTAAACATTGATGGTGTTACCAATGTTTCACTCTCATGAAAAGAAAGTCATATTTAAAAAAACATAAATGGTTTTATTATATTGATGTGATATGAATTATTCTTTAATAGAGTTATGATATACCTTTATTGTATTATAGGTAATGTATTATTGGTATCCAATATCAAAATGGGGTCTAAAATATCATCCTCGTAATCCTCATACAATGATTATGGTTAATGACAAGACATACCATAAATTGAATCATTTGGTGCCTTTTGAATCAATTCCTTTTGACAATAATTTTATGTGAATTAAAAAATTTTATGTGATCATATGAACGTATAGTGATCACTAGGGATCAATTGTAATGAATATAAACTTGTAATGGAATCACGCAATTAGAAAATATATTTTTTTGGGGATGGTATATTATAGTCAATGTCAACTGAGTCAATAAGGTATTTTGCAAGACCGATAAAAACTAAAATGTACAACATGAATCCTTTCCAAATACAATGCTCATATTAATTCCATGTAATTTTATATTCTTAGAAAAATATTTCCTTCCCTACTCATTAAATAAATGAGTTTCATATATCAATGTGAAGTGATCAACCTTCATCAATTGATAAAAAATTATCTAGATTGTTCTGTGACTTCTAGAGGTACTATGACTCCCTATTATAATATCCATTGGGAAATCCTCACACATACACAAGATATAATGAAATTTCTAAAGTAAATAACCCACGAACTATCTACCAACATTAATATTTGGGAAGGTGAGGTGTTTGGAAAAATATAGTGAAATTTCCCCCTGTATCCCAGGTCACTATAACAACCCCCTAAAGTAATCATTCAATGTTTTTCCTCTATGATATACCCCACACTTAGATATTGATTTTCCTCTCAAAATATATTACTTAATATAATCATTGAATACAAATCTCATGCACACCATGTTAGAGTTATCTTCATTCATTGACACCTCTGGTTTTAGGTCACCTACAACTAGAATTTTCCTCATCACGACACACTCATGGATTATTTCCTTAATAGAATTCACATGGATTAGAAGTGAAAAAAATGATCACAAAGGGGAACACAACATATATTCCTAGTCCACTAACAAATCCATCTCTAAATTAGCCACAACATCACTATGTTACATTAATCCTCATCATTCAACTTACTAAGATCATGAGTTGTCTATAGGATATATATGACATCAATTTCTATGAAATTACAACTATGTATTGTAATTAATTATCAAAATAAATTAATAGATATTTTACGCAACTCTTTATATCAGATTCAGGTCCCATCTTCTAATCACATACAAGAGGTTGTTGTTGTTATTTTAGAAAACATATCTCTATCTAAAAAGATAATGTACCCATGACATCAAATAATGGACCAGATATTCCTGCATTAAATATTTGGTAGGATTCTCTCCATCCTCAGGTCAAAGTTAAAAGGCTTATAAGACACATACTTATTCATTGGAATCAGTACTTCCCAGATTTGAAACATGATGGATTATAATATGAAACATAACTGATAAAAATCTTGGTACGTATCAAAACTGGATCTACACTCGACCTCTATTTTCTTATAAGACACACTTCATTACACAAGTGGGATAGTTTTAACTTCACTCATTTTTTGTATAATAATGGTGGATGAAATATGATGTATGTCCTAAAAATATTTTATATAGAATCCAAAAAAACCTAAAAATCACCTAATCTCGAACATATTTTGTGGATGTTTCCAAGATATAAATTCCTTTAAATTAATTAGGTTTAAATATATTTTGTTCATTGAAACCTTATTTCCCTAAAATTTCACATAATGGAAAAACAATTTACCTTAATATGACATGATCTAAAGTTGATGTTCTCAAAGAATACTCTGTACAATCCTGTGATGTCTATAATGCTACATTGGGGTCGTCAATTAGATGAGGATGTCAAAAATTAACAAGTCAAATTTTTAATGGTATTGGTGGTGGATCTAAAACCTGAGATCAATGAACACTATCAATGTTTTCCTAAATCTACACAATATTGTTGTGTACTCATTTAGAAAATATATTCTTTGAAATTCCATCATAAAAATTCCCCCATATCAATATATCATATGGTGATATACTAATTAAATAATAGTCATTGTTAGCCACCACAGACCCCATTACTGAACTAAGAGATCACTAATTCTATTCAGTGGTTATATATGATTCACTTTCACATAGTTCAACTTATTAAATCAACAGATAGTTATATAATACAATATTAATAATTGTATAATTGAAATGGTTCACCCTTTTGGTGATATAATCATCATGATAAATCACTTCTAATAAAATTCCTTAAGCTTCACCTAGATTCATCATGGATGGTTCAATGGGATAAAGGGGTTTCAAAATGGGTTTCACACCAAGAATGATATATATATAAATTTATAGTTTTATATCAAGGGGGAAGTCCAATTAAGTCATCCATAAAAATGATATAATAGAGATCCACAACTAGGTGAATAGATGATGGGCTACCACTAATCTTCCTGAATGAGTCATAAATGAAATATATGTATTGATCATACCGAGTTGACTCAAGTCAATACTAACAATAATTTACCTCAGTTAAAATTATTTATAATTGATGTACTTATATTTACCATTTGTGAAGTAAATGAAACACATTCCAGATAATGGTAAACATGTTCTCATAAACTAGTCAACTGGTATATGCTAAGAATTAAATTGATACTAACCACTTGAAATATCCTAATTTCTTATAGATTCTTATAAATGGGAATGACTATTGTACACTCTAAGAATAATTATAGAAAACATGCATTAGTTCATAATATGGTTTTGTGGGAATGTATCATAAAATAGACTTAACTGATAAGTTAAATGAAGAAATAACATGTAAAGTGATAAATCTCTAGGAAGAACTGATATCAAACAAGGAAAAAGGTAATTTACAAGTTATAGAAAACATACATCGAATAGTAGATTGTCTCTTACCATCATCAGGTAAATCCTAATCAACTACATAAACATGTAATGCCTCATCTTTGAAACCTTATCCCAAATATCGATTGGTAGATTGATTATTCATGGTCTGAGGCAAACAGTAAGGACCATAGATCGATACATCGGTTGTAGATATAATTTATTATACACCATTATAGAACCTATTCTTCAATGATTTATAGAAATTATATGGAAGATTACTGATATTGTTTCTCTACTTACATGAGTAATGATGTTCTATGTAAAACATCTGATAATGTTTCATCATCCCATAGTTAAATCATTGTGAAACTTCACCTATAGGTGATATAGAATAAGTACTCTGGTCAACCTAACTAATATTACTATGTTTATCATTACCAATATTAATCATCCTGCTACTATAAGTGAAAATAAATGTATTTGTATATGGACATCAATCTGCAGTACTAAATTGATGAGGGAAAATATCAAGTTGATCCACTTGGAAATATTTCATGATTTTTAAAAGCCAACATAGATCCTTCTAGAAATTTGTTGGGTCAAAACTCAAGACAATTCATATGATTTCAAGATGATATATAACACAAAACGTTGTGAACTTCTATGAAACCATAAAGGTTAATATGGAAAAATTAAAAAAACCAATGTGAAATGATCAATGTTTGCAAATTCTATCATTGACCCCACCAATATCTCCAAGAGCTCATCTAATTAGTATAATTTTTTAGTATTAGGAACAAAATCCTATAGTAAAAGGATTTTTATAAAATCCTTTGTGGGGCGTTAACAGATGCTAGTTGGTACCATTATGCTCTACTATCAACTGGTAGGGTCATATAACATAAACACATTCAGATTCATATTCTGATCCTCATCTATCTTAATAAGGTATGTGGCCCACATAATGATGAATATATAATAATATGAATCATATTTTATACCAATTTCATAAAAGGATTGTGTATAATGTAGTTATATATATATGTTGTAATTTAACATGATTCTCATTGCACCTATGCCATTGTCAGGAAAAAGCAAAAAGACCCTTTACAAATGTGGGTTTATAAAATATTCTACTGGAGAAGCTATAAGAGTGTTCTCTACTACACCCACATTCATCATCAAAAGTGGAATAATGGAACACTCCCTTGTAAGGAAATGAAAATACATGACAGATGGAAGTCCCAAGAGTCTTTATAGTGGTAAAATCTTCAGAACCCTTATGTAAAAATTTATAAAATATAACAAATATAATTTGGATAATTCCTAATCAATTAAATTTTTCACACAATGTACACCTTGGATTCTATTTATAACTGAATGTAAATACCCAATAGACCTAACCATGCCCCTCCATCCAATAATGTTTTTTCATAATAATATATATAAATACATAAATATGCTCATGATCAACTAATTAATTCATGTATTAATATTTCGTAGCAATATAAAAATAGATATATAATAATATTTTTTTTCATATAATGATTACACACATAAAGGTATTAAATTAAAGAATTGTTATGTTTTACAAAAAAAGGTATATATATGGAACGTGGCCCTATGTTCTTGGTAATTATGAATGAACACATGTAAAATATCATTAATTTTAATAGAAATACAAAAAAATAGTAACTCGAAGGTCCATTACACATAAACCATCTAGAAACAAGAAATTGAAACTACTAGAGTCCCACATTGCTAACTCATTTCAACCATATCATTGGTTATTCAAAATGAAAATATAATTTCTTTCCCTATTACAATTTTTTACACCCTGAATTGAACCATCATGTCCACAATAGAGTTCCAGCTGACCTCAATTCTACATCCTCATATATAATAGGCTTTCGACTTGTAGCGGGGGTCTATTTCATTTGGTGGTATTGTATAACCTCAATAACATGCCTTTGTAATAATATTTATAAGATATAAAAACTGAGTGGAAACATGAATAAATAAAAAATCAGATATTATTGTTTACATATAGTAGATAAACAAGATCCCAAAGATGAACAACAATCAAATGTAAATGTGCATACAAGTAAATAAGGAACATAAAATGGTTACCACAAGACTAAATCCCTATAAAATTCCTAGCTTCATCATCCTTATGTTAACTATTTTCCACATGTTCTTTTCTAGTATCAGGATCAATATAACATGATTCTTGACATTCATCGTAATGAACATACAAGGTGTTTGTAATAAATCCTAATAAGACAAAACAAATGTGTATATAACTAATGTGAACTTGTATAACATGTGTATTCAATGGTAATAATTAATAAATAATAATTATTATTATTATAAAATCATATTTCGAGAGGTTAGGAGATAACAAAGATCCCCCCACACATAAATATTCTACATTCCTATAAGATGATAAATGGTTGTAAAAAATGATCACGAACCATATAAATTTAAATGAAGTGCACAATGTATTATTTTTTTCATGTCACGTGATATTATCCCGGAAATGAGTTCATTCCATGTTTCCTGGGTAAATGTACCATGATGTTCCACGTTTCATGGATACCTTGTTCCAAACTCCAATTTGTAATAACACAGAATAAGGAATTGATTTATATGACAAGTATATAATGATATTCTGATAAATAAAAAAGAATCAAATAACCACATGTGATCAACATTAACATAGGAAACAATCTACTATAGAAATTATCATATAAATAAGGACCTTATATGTTTATCATGAAAATACAAACCCACATTAAATTACCATCAATAATGAATAACATTCCATGCTTATAAGTTAATCATAACATTGAAACATGTTTATATGAGATTTGTAAATTGTAACTCACTTTTAACCTCAATGTTATTTATTAATAACACCTATTATTATAATGAACAATGGTTGATCCACATCTCACAACAATGAATGAAACTTCACAATACAAGGATGCATATATTTTGGTCCAATAATTCATGAATGATTATCATATCTAGACAAAATATAAAACCATGAGATGAATTTGATTATAAAATAACATACCTTTTAGTGTTCATAATTGGTCAAAAATCTAGGATATATAGAAAGGACTTATGCTAATTCAATTAATTTGTGGTTGACAAAAAAGTAGATCATGATTTCATCATAAAATCTAGATGAAATAATCAGTTTCTGTTAATTATCATTTATTAACTATCAAATTATCACCATAGAAGATGTCTATTATCATATTCAAGTATAATAGGATCTCAAGATGATCAATATAAAAATGAATTCCATGAAATATCACCTTTCAAGAAAGGTATAGCTCTGATAAAATAGAATTATTAATTACATGCCACATCCTCTTTGAATGTAACAAGGAATAATCAACAAATCATGTATCTATAATCAATCCACCATCACAATGAATCTTAGTTATGTTATTGTTAAACAGAAACATAAATCATTCATTATTAATAGAATATATCCATTCTATTATGAAATGTTATCAATCAGATAACTCCATCACTAATCTTCAAGTAATTGAAAAATTGATCATCGGATAAGTATAGAAACCACAGATCCATTATAGACCTATTCTCATCTCAGATGAGAGAAAAATAATTTTGAAATTACCATTGAAAAACTCATCCATTAATCATGATCAGTTCATACCACCATTGAAGAGGCAAAGTGAGAAGAATGGGGGTTCCTAAAATATAATAAGATAGATCCCAAATTAAGCATAAAATCAAGGGGGCTTGATTTTGGAGTAAAATATATTTAAAATCACATGGGATTAAAATCACATGGTGGTACATTAAATACAACCCCAGATTGAGAATAATAAGAAAACGATGATTGTACTTTGGTCAAATAGTGTTTTCATAAAAAACTCATTACTATCTCTAGCACCACCAGAAGAAAGAGGAACCCCACTAGATGACCCAGAAATTTTCACAACCACCATTCAACTAAAAATCAAGGTAAAACATATACTATTGATCTTCAAAACATTGGAAGACAAAGCCATATATTTGAATACCCCAAAACATAGAATAATAATATGATAATGTGAAATTTATAAATATAACATATCATACATTAATGACAATTGAGGTTATAATACTAGGAAATAGATACTACCTCATGAAACTATATTTTATACTAAACAAAATTTTCTTCATTAAATAGAATCCATTTTAGGATATTATTTTAATGAATCCCATGAAATGTATGTTGAGGTTAGGAATCATGATTTCTGAATGGTTCCCAATCTATTTGTTTATGGAAGTGGAAACACCCAGTTTTCTCTATCTATAGGGACCTATAATCAAAATGTAAATTTTCTTTATGATTATTGACCAACGACACGTAAGAACATTCATTGGTTATGGGGATTAGAGTTATGGCTCATTAAACCCTTTTGGGGGGGAATTATTACTTACCCCTAGACTCTCTTATAAATTTAATAAATGTTTGTAAATAATTCATTTATTCCCAAGTTTTATCTTGGAGATCCCAATTTTAGCAATAAATTATTAGAATGTGTAGAATTCGGAATAATCCATATGTAATCGAGTTCTTCCTTTAATGGGTCCATATGTGTGTATCTGGGGTTCTATATTGATGGTATCCTCTTATATAGACTACATAGAGATTCAGTGGTCTTTATCAAGATAATTCAAGTTTTTAAGGAACTTATTTGGGAACTCTATAGTTTATAGTCATCTAGGTAGAAAAATTTCACACTGGAATTTATCCTCATCCAAGGATATGGGAATTTATTATAGATTTTATTATCATCCATGTAGATAAAGGATACTATGTATTTTATCATTATCTTGAGAAGCATATATTTTTTTATCTTGGGATCGAACACAAAGATGGGCTACCTATGTATCTATATGAAATGCTTCAAAACCCCTAATTCTCATTAACTCTTAATGGGACCCATCATACCTTTTATGGTCATTTGATAAGGACCCAACCATACAATTTATCGTCATGTGGAAAGGACATGTCGGTGGGTTGTTACTAGTCCAAGTGTGGTGTGTGATTTATGCCTAAGAAACCTGGGGAACATGGACGGGATATGTGATTCAATCTTGGATTATACCATATAACAAATTTTTCCTAGAATTTATAGGGTTTATTTGGGGTTTTGGGTTTGAACCACATGGAGGATTCTTTTTTGTCTTTATTGAATAGGAATCAAATAATACATAGTTTAGTATGTCCCATAGTTGAGTTTGGATTTTTGACAGGATATGTTGGGACATACACCTAACATGTATTCCCTTATAATAGGTTCAATGAATTATGTTTTAACTCATGGATGATTAGGCGGTGTTAATTCATGGTTTACTTCTTAGGAAGATACCTATATAAAGGGAACTATGATTGGGTTTAATCTTGAGGAGTATGTCCCTTGAGATCGGACCTATGTGTGTTTCATATGTATCCTGGTTTACTTAAGAATTATAGTTCTTTTAGTTCAATCCATTAGGTGTATTTTATGGCTGTTGTGATCATTAGAAACCTCTAATCCCATGGGAGTCATGATTTGTGTGAGAAACAAATGAATGTGTAATATTCAACAAACCACACAGTTTCTATCCGTCGATAATGGTAGAATATTGGGCTGTAGAGGAAGTGGCTAGAGCTATGACATTTCCCATTATTTAGTTTACATAGAATGAGAGTCAATGTTAATGAACTGATGTAGATTAAGGGTGTAGAGTGGAGATAGATTTCAACCTCATAAGTGAAATTCTATGGGTTTACGCCCGGCTGGCTTCCCTATAATCTATTATGCCAATGGAGGAGGATATAATAGCATGATTAATAGCATCCTAAGTTTGATATTCACCATCCCTATTGGGAACTGGAGGCTTAGTGTCTTATAGATGACAACGGCTTGACATGGGCAATAACCCAATCCTCCAGACTGGGAACTCCCCAACACATACCTTGGTGTAAGGGTCTATGTGACCATAAATACACAAATATATAGACATCATTAGGATCCTAACACCCATATAATACTATTGTGGGAAACCTCTAACCATATAAATCAGACCCAAATGGGAGACACACTGATGTGCCTTTCCCAAAATATGGATAAATCAAGTGGTCTTGGTGGAGGTTTCAACATGGTCCCTTTCATAATAGGGAACCAAAGAAAGAGAATCCCTTCTAAAAGGGGATTAAAATATTGAATAAATGATGGATCGAATAGGTCCAAAGTGTTGGTTCTCCTTACAGGTATGTCATAGAGGTATTCAGTGCAGGTACTGGAAGGAATTGATTGTGATTCGCAAAAGTTGACAAGGGCTGTGTGGGATAGATATACCTTGGGAAATGAACCAAGTAGGGACAAAACATGGGTGAGGACATAACCTAAGAACACTGGGTATCATATAGTGCCCCTGAAATAGTCTCATGTAGTTTCATGATTTGGGATAATGGCCTCATGTATGTGACATATTCTTATTCAAGAATGATCTTCAAATACGTGTTGGGTTTTAGTCACCGAAGGGACCATGATCTTGTTTTTCCCTTTTTAATTCTCAATAACCTCTTGTTTTAGATAGCTACATGAGAAATTTGGGGGTACCTGGGAGCATGTTCTATGCTTTGATAGGTCAGGGGCTTATTCCTAGTACTCTAGTTATCTAAATGAGGAGCCTACAATTCATATTTATTGGGAAATAGGGGACCTATTGGAATGGAGATATCAGCATAGGTCTTATGTGTAGGGCCATGGTGTAGGTCACCCACACTACGGTGAAGGAATAACCTGGCCATATTGGTCCCCATTGTGGCTCCTCAGTGTAGGTCCTCAATGCAGATCATCAGTGTAGAACCCCCCCCCCCCCCCCCCCCCGTTTTGATGATTGTAGTATTTGTTATGCACTTTTATGAGTTCAAAGTTCTTGAGATGAGTTTGGAAGTGTTTGGGAGTGTTACTATGGGTTTTCAATAAGTATGGAGTCTTTTCTCAGGGCGCGCGTTGTGAACATGTTTACAAAAAACCATTCGTGTTATGTTGGAACTATCTAGGTGTAGAAAGTTGGATTCACATGGTCTACACATGGTTATCCAATCCAAGCGTGGAAACCATGTAGACCACTTCTCTTGAGAAAGTGCTTTGTTCACGGTTAGTGTACAGTTCACAAAACCATGTGGGCAAACCGTGTGACCACATACAAATGTGGATTTTAAATCTAGTCTTTCTTGGTATTGACATATTTCCATCGAAACACTCTCCCACACCTGTTTCACTCTATATTTTGGTTTCTCAACATTTTTAGGTGCCCTCCCACATGTTTTAGAAGAAAATAGAAGGGGTTTCTTAGTGGATTTAAGTGGTTTCTTCATGTGTAAGTCTCCCCTCATGGCTCATTGAAGTTTCCTCAAGATCTTCATCTCCCACTCTCTCGATTTTATATATCTAAACTCGATGTTTGTAGATCTTGGGTTTTTTCCCTTGGTTGTTGACTACAGGGTTTGTGGATATTAGGTAAGGAGATCTAGAGCGGTTCCGGTGGTGTGTTTTCCTGAATTGGGTTGTGGTTGTTTGTTGGTCGAATACACTGGAACACTAATGGTAGGTGGCTTCACTATCGACTCCACATCGATAGATATTGAAGCTTTGACACAATTAATTTAATTTTTTTTGGAAATTAATTTTGTTTTAGTGTGTCAAATTTGTTCTAATTACCATTTTTAATGTTTTGTGTATTTTTTGGAAAAGGGGGGCGGAATGTTCTTGTTGTGGATTTTAAGATGGGTTTCATAAACTGATTTTTGAAAATGGTTGATGATTGGTATTAAATAAAGATATTTTCTTATTGAAATATGGTTTGGCTTGGGAAAATAATTAATGGATGATTTAAATAAATTTTTAATTTATTTATGTGGTTTGGCATGAGGTTGAAACTGTTATGTGTATATTATTGAGGCCATGGTGATTCATACATGGGTATGGATTTGGATAAATGTGTGTAATGTGGGAGAGATGTACCATACTAAAATAGAAAGGTTAGTGGATGGAAATCCAACCATTATGAATAAGTGGAAGGGAAGTGATGCAAAAATTGGAAGGAAGGAATGGGTCAAACGACATTGCAACTATGATTGTTATACCGGTTTGGGTTTGTGAAAAACTGTGTTGTGATTTGTATGTGTTGTTGCTATAAAAAGTGGTAATTGGTTTTTTTAATGTGTGAGATGGTGATATGGAGTACGGCTTGTTGGTGGATTTCCAATGTGTTAAATGGCTTGTTAAGGGTTGGTTTGGCTTGTTAAACATTATTTCACTATTTAATGTCTTATATAATCTATTTTATATAAATGTGGTTATAGTTTCATCCTATTATCATGTCTAGGGATGTTATTTTTGGAAAGGCTACTAAGTATTTGTACTCACCCATGGCATTGGCACTTTGGTGCTTTTCCAAAAGTTGTATTTTGAGACATAGGTAAGAGTAAGGCATATCATTTTACTAGTGGTTTGTCATGATGCTTTGGAGACATTGTGGTGCGGTGAGCATGGAATTTGGGGTGGAGCTATATATGGTGTCATAATTCATTAGAGTTGTGTGGTTTTCTTTTTCTTGGTACACTTATTTTGGGTTTGGTTGTATATGGAATGTGAGATTGTTTTGGATTTGTTGTTTATCTTTTGGTATTGTATGAGTTGGTTGTTTTTCTGACATTTATCATTTAGTATTTTTATAATGGGTTGTTCAGTTAGTCAGTTTTATCTCAAGGGAAAATCATTCCCAAATTTATTCTCAAAGCCCCCGACACTTACTGTTTGACATTTCCAGCTTGGGAATGTCTCTTAAGGCTAAAAATCATTCCTATGCACTCTCAATTAAATAAGATAGGGTGGGATGTTACAATTGGTATCAATTTGTTCAGCATTTTTCCTTCAGGTGATAACAGTTGTTTGGTCCTTTGGTATTGATTTTTGGTCTTAGTGTTGACATTCATTCACAGTCTATTACATGAGTCGGGATGGTTGTAAGGAATAGGATTGACAGAACATGGAATTTATATCCTAAAAGGATATATGTAACCCTTTTATTATAAACATCATTTCACAGGGGAGTTGGGTATATTACTGTTAGGAGACACTTATAGGAATTGAAAATATCACAATCATTGGTGTAGCCAATGAGTTGTGCATGGAATGCATGGTAGAAATTATTTCCAACTAGGATTTATATTTCATTGGGGTATAATTATCCATGGGTTATATGAATCTGTGGATTTTGAAAATATGAAATGGGATTCAAAATGGAAGGATTTGAAACATACAAATTTGGGGTATTTTGAAATTGGGCTGTATTTAAAAACATGGTGGATTTTATCCAAATAGTGAAATGTGGTAAATGTGAACTTGTGGAAATCCAGGTTGTGACAGTTTCAATGTGATTGAATTTTAAATTTGTATACACTTTCTTGATGTGGGAGTAGAACTTATGGTTATTTTGGTATTTATGGAAATGGAACAGGGTAGGCTTCATAGAGACCAATCGGAGGAAGCTATTGAAGATGTGGTTACACCTGATCTCCAAGTGAACCCCAAGCTAGTGTAGATTATAGTACAAGAATTCTAATCTAAGGGAAGTGTTAATAAATAAGATGATCCATGGAATATGTATCACGAGGTTCAATTTCAATGGTAGAATCCATCCATGTTTAGTGTGATTTAGAGCAAGAAATGGCAGAAACATGGTTGAACATAATTTATTAGACATTTGACTTCTTGGGAACACAAGTAAATAATTAACATACAATGGTTACCCCCAGAGTGCATCCCTAAACAAATCCTTGGTTCATCATCCTCAGGTTTACTATTTTCCACATGTTGCTTTCCATTACCAGTATCAATATAACATGATTCTTCACAATCATCGTAATGAACATACAATGTGTTTGTAATAAATCCTAATAAGACATGACCAATATGTACATAACTAATGTGAACATGTATAACATGTGTATTCCATGGAAATAATTAATGAATAATAATAATTATTATTATTATACAATCATACAATGAGTGGTTAGGAGTAAACCAAGATTAGACCCCCCCCCCCAAAACACATAAATAATCTACTTTCCTATAAGATGACAAATATTTGTAATAAATGAACAAGAACCATATAAATGGAAATAAAGTACCCAAGGTATTTGTTTTTTTCTTTTCACTCGATATTCTCAAGGCAATGAGTTCGTTCCATGATCCATGGGTAAATGTACCAAGATGGTCCATGTTTCTTGGATACCTTATTTTACACTCAAATTTAGGATAACACACAATAAGGAATTGATTTATATGACAAGTATATAATTATATTCAGAGAAATTAAAAAGAAACAAATAATATCATGTGATCAACATTAACCTTGTAAACAATATACCACAAATTTTTTTATTGAAATAAGGACCTCATATGGGTATTATAGAAATAAAAGCCCACATTAAATCACCATAAATAAATAAGAACAATCCATGATAATATGTTAATCATAACATGGAAACATGTTTATATGACTTTTGTAAATAGTAAGTCTCTATTATCCAAAATTTCATTGATGAATAACCCCTATTTTTACAATGATCAATGATTGAACCACATCTCACACCCATGAATGAAGAATCACATTACAAGGATGCTTAAATTTTGATACCAATTTTCATTAATGATTATCGTATCATGAAAAAATAGGAAACCATGAAATTAATTTGATTGTAATATCACATACCTTTTAGTGGTCATAATTGGAGAAAAATATAGGATATATAGAAAGGACTAAATCTAATTCAATGAATCTGTGTTTGATAGAAAAATAGATCATGAATTCATCATAAAATATAGATGAAATAACTAGTTCCAGTTAATTATCATTTATTAACTATCAAACTATCACCAGAGAATATATCTATTATCATATTCAAGTATTAAAGGATCTCAATATGATCAATCTAAAAATACATTCCATGAAATATTACCTTTCAAAACATTTATAGCTCTGATATAATAGAATTATTAATTACATTCCACATCCTCTACCAATGTAACAAGGAATAATCAACAAATCGTTCATCTATAATCAATCCACCATCACAATTATTCTTAGTTATGTTATTCTTAAACAGAAACATAAATCATTCATTATTAATGGTAGATATACATTTGATAATGAAATTTTATCAATCAGATAGCTCTATCAATAATCATCAAATAATGGAAAAATTGATCATCAGATAAGAATAGAAACCAAAAATCCATTATAGACCTATTCTCATCTCAGAAGAGAGGAAAATAATTTTGAAATGACTATTGAAAAACTCATAGATTATGCATCATTAGACTGTACCATCATTAAAGATGCAAAGTGAGAAGTATGAGAGTCCCACAAATATAATAAGATAGATCCCAAATTAAGAATAAAATCAAGGGGGTTGGATTTTGGAGTAAAATATATTTAAAATCGAATGGGATTAAAGTTACATGGGGGTACCAAAAATATAACCTCAGAGGGAGAATATTATGAAAATGATAATAGTACTTTGGTAAAATATCATTTTTAGAAGAACCTATTTACTATCTATAGCACCACAAGATGCTAGAGGAACCCCAATAGATGACCCAGTAAATTTCACAACCACCAATCAACTAAAATCAGATAAAAACATATACTATTGATCTCCAAAACGTTGAAATATAAATCCATATATCTAAATAGAACATAACATATAATAATATAATAATGAGAAATTTATAAATATAACATATCATACATTAATGAGAAATGAGGTTATTATACTAGGAAGTAGATACTCCCTCATGAGACTATATTTTATACTAAACAACATTTTCTTCATTAAATAGAATCCATTTCAGGATATTATGTTAATGAATCCCATGGAATGTATGTTTAGGATAGGAATCACAATTTCTGAATGGTTACCAATAGATTTCTTTATGAAAGTGGAAACAACCAACTATTCTCTGTCTATACAGACCTACATTCAATCTGTAAATGTTCTTTAAGATTATTGACAAGAGAAACTTAAGAACATTCTTTGGTTGAGAGGATGAAAGGTATAACTCATCACACCCTTTTGGGGGAAATTATTACATACCCCTATATTCTCTTATAAATTTAATAAATGTTTGTAAATAATTCATTAATTCCCTAGTGTTAATTAGGTGATCCCAATTTTAGAAATAAATTTTTAGAATGTGTAGAATTCGGAATCATTCATATATAATCTAGTTTATTATTCAAAGGGGATATGTGTGTGTATCTCAGGTTCGATATTGATGGTATCCTCCTATATAGACTACACAGAAATTCATTGGTCCTTATCAAGATAATTCTAGTTTTTAAGACACTTATTTGGGAACTCTATAGTTTATAGTAATCTAGGTAGACAAATTTGACACTAGAATTTATCCTCATCAAAGGATATGAGAGTTTACTATGTATTTTATTATCATTCAAGTAGATAAAGGATAATATGTATTTTATCATTATATTGGGAAGCATATATTTTTTGATGTTTCGATCGAACACATAGATGGGATACCTATGTATTAATATGAAATGATTCAAAACCCTTAATGCTCATTAGATCTATCTGGGGCGCATCATACTTTTTATGGTCATGTGATAAGGACCCAACCATACAATTTGTCATCATGTGGCAAGGACTTGTATGTGGGATATTACTAGTCCATCGTGGTGTGTTATTTTTACATAAGAATCCCGAGGAACATGGACGGGGTATGAGATTCCATGTTGAATTATACCATATAACTAATGTGGCCCAGAAAGTATAGGGTTGATTTGGGGTTTTGTGTTTGAACCACATGGTGGCATCTTTTGTATCTTATTTAAATTGGAATCAAATACAACATAGTTTAGTATGTCCCATATGTGAGTTTGTATTTTTGATAGGATATGTTGGGACTTACACCTAATGTGGATTCCCTTGTAATGGGTTCCATGAATGATGTCATAACACCTGGAGTATTATGCGGGGTTAATTCATGGTTTACTTCATAGGACGATAACCTGATTAAGGGAACTATGATTGGGTTTAATCATGAGAAGGATATCACTTGATATCGGCCTTATGTGTGTTGGCTATGTATCCTGGTTGAATCAAGAATTATAGTTCTTTTAGTTCAATCCTTTCAGTTCATTTTATGGGTGTTGTGATCATTATAAACCTCTAGGCCCATGGGAGACATGATTTGGGTGAGAAACAAAAGGATGTGAAATATTTAACAAACCACGCACTTTTTATACATTGATAAAGGAACAAGATGGGGATGTGGAGGAGCAGGCTGGAGCTACGAAACTTCCAATTATTTACATTACCTAGAATGAGAGTCAATGGTAAGGAAGGGATGTATAATAATGTTGTAGAGTGGAGAGAGGTTGAAACCTCATAAGTGAAAGCCTATGGTTTTACACCAGGTTGGATACCCTAATATCTATTATGACAATGGAGGAGGATCTAATGGAATGATTAACAAAAATTTAAGTGGGATATTCACCGTCCCTATTGGGAACTGAAGGCTCTAGGTCTATTAGATGAGAATGGTCAGACATGGTCTATAACCCAATCCTCCACACCGGGAACTCCCCATTGCATACCTTCGTGTAAGGGTCTATGTGACCATTGATATACAAATATATAGACATAATGAGGATCCCAACACCCATATAATACTAGTGTGGGAATCCTCTAACCATATAAATACAAACCCAAATGAGAGACACAATGATGTACCATTCCCAAAAGATTGATAAATAAAGTGTTATGAGTGGAGGTTTCAACACGGTCCCTTTTATAAAAGGGAACCAAAGAAGGATAATCCCTTCAAAAATGGAATTAATATATGGTATAAATGATGGATCACAATGGTCTAGAGTGTTTGTGCTTCTCACAGGTATGTTATAGAGGTATTCAGTGCATGTACTAGGAGTAATTGAAAGTGATTCACACAAGGTGACAAGGACTGTGTGAGATGGCTATACATTGGGAAATGGACCATATAGGGACCAAACATGAGTGAGGGCTTAACCTAAGAACACTTGGTATCATATAGTGCCCCTGAAATAGTGTCACGTAGGTTCATGATTTGGGAGAATTGCCTCATGTATGTGACTTATTCTTATGGTAGAATGATCCTCAAATATGTATTGGGTTTTAGTCAATGAAGGGACCTTGATATTGCTTTTCCCTTTTTAATTCTCAATTCCCTATTGTTTTAGATAGCTACGTGAGAAATTTTGGGTGCCTGGGTGTAGGTGCTTTGCAATGAGAGCTCATGGGTTTATTCTTAGTATTACAATTGTCTCAATGTGGAGCCTAAGGGTCATACTTATAGGGAAATAGGGTACATGGCTTAATGGATTTTTCAACATAGGAATTATGTGTAGGTCCATGGTGTAGGTCACCCACACTGTGGTGAAAAAATAACTTGGCCATGTTGGTCCCTAGTGTAGTTCCTCAGTGTAGGCCCTCAATGAAGATCCTCAGTGTAGAACCACTAGTTTGAGTATTTTAGGATTTGTTTTTCAATATTATGTGTTCAAATTGCTTGAGATGAGTTGGGAAGATTTTAGGAGTGTTTCTATGGGTTTTGAATAAGTATATAGGCTTTTCTTAGGGTGTGCGTTTTGATCATGGTTACGGGAAACCCTCCAGGTTATCTAGGAAACTATAAAGGGGGAGAAAGTATGCTTCACATGGTCTACACATAGTTCTCCAAACCATACGAGGAAACAATGCAGACCACTTCCCGCGAGAAAGTGGGGTGCACACAGTTAGCTTATGGTTCAAAAAACCGTGCGGCCAAACCGTTTGACCACATAAAACTAGGGTTTTTAAATCTTGTATTACATTTTCTTGAACTATTTTTATCCAAACACTCTCCCACACATTCCTCACTCTATATTTTGGTTTCTCAATGGTTGGAGGTGCTCTCCCACTTGTTTTAGAAGCAAATTTAAGGGGTTTCATGGTGGATTTAAGAGGTTTCGTCATGTGTAAGTCTCCCCTTGATTCTCATTGTGGTTTCCTCAAGATCATCACATATCACTCTCTAGTTTTCTATATCATAAATCATTGTTTGTAGATCTAGGTTTTTTTCTCTTCTATGTTGACTACAAGGTTTTTGGATTTTAGGGAAGGAGATCTAGAGTAGTTTCGGTGGTGCGTTTTCTGAATTGGGTTTTGGTTGCTTGTGGGTCAAATACAACGGAACACTATACGTAGCTGGATTCACTATCAACTCCACATTGATAGATATTGAATCTTTTCCACAATTAATATAATTGTCTTGAAATTACATTGGTTTTGATGTGTGAAATTGGTTGGAATTCCCTTTTTGTTGTTTTGTGTATTTTTTGGAAATATGTGGTGGAATGTTTTTGTTGTGAATTTTGAAATGGATTTCGTAAAATGATTTGTTAAAATGGTTTATGAGTGGTATTAAATCAAGATATTTTCTTATTGAAATATGGTTTGTCCTGGGAAAATAATTAAAGGTGTATTTCTATAAATTTTTTATTTCCTTATGTGGTTTGGCATGAGGTGGAATTGGTTATGTGTATATTATTGAGCCCATGGTGAGTCGTACATGGGTATGAATTTTATGAAATGTGTGTAATGTGGGAGAGAAGTACCATACTAAAATATAAAGGATAGTGGATGTAAAGTCAACCATTAAGAATAAGTGGAAGGGAAGGGATGTAAAAATTGGAAGGAAGGAACATGTCAAACGATAGTGTAGATGTGATTGTTATACCAGTTTGGGGTTGTGGAAAATTGTGTTGTGATTTGTCTATGTTGTGGCTATAAAAATTGGTAATTGGTTTTTTTAATGTGTGTGACGGTGATATGGAGTATGGCATGTTGGTGGATTTCCAATGTGTTACATTTCTTGCTAAGGGTCAGTTTGGATTGATAAATGTTATTGCACTATTGAATGTTCTATATAATTCGTTTTATATAAATTTGGTCAAAGATTCATCCTAGTGGCATGTGTAGAGAAGTTATTTGGGGAAAGGACACTGAGTATTTGTACACACCCATTTCTTTGGCACTTTGGTGCTTTTACAGAAGTTATATTTCAAGACACTGGTAAGTGTAAGGCATCTCATTTTTCTAGTGTTTTGTCATGATGCTTTGGAGACATTATGGTGCTTTGATCATGGACTTTGGGGTGGAGATATAGATGTTATCATAATTCATTAGATTTGTGTTGTTTTCTTCTTCCTGGTACTCTGATTTTGGGTTTGGTTATATATGGAAAGTGGGATTGTTATGGATTTTTTGGTTATCTTTTGGAATTGTATGAGTCAGTTGTTTTTCTTACATGTATCATGCTGTTTTTTATATTGGGTTATTTGGTTTGTCGGTTTTATCTCAATAGAAAATCATTCCAAATTTTATTATCAAAGCCCCCAACATTTATTATTAGACATTGAAAGCTTTGGAATGTCTCTTAACGATGAGTATAATTCCATTTCACTCTATATTCAATGAGATGGTGAGGGATGTTACAAGTGGAATCACTTATTTCAGCATTTTCGCTTCATGTGATAACAATTGTTTGGTCCTTTGGCATTATTTGTTGGTCTTGGTGTGGAAATTCACACTCATTCTATTACTTAACTCGAGATGGTTGTAAGGCATAGGATTGTCAGAACATGGAATTTATATCATAAAAGGATGTATTTATCCCTTTTATTCTAAACATCATGTTACATGGGAGTTTGGTATATAAGTGTTAGGAGACACTTATAGACATTGATGTTATCACTATCATTTGTGTATCAAATTAGATGGGCGTGGAATGCATGGTAGAAATTATTTCCCACTACGATTTATATTTCATTGGGGTATATTTATCCTTAGGATATTTTAATGTGTGAATTTTGAAATTTTGAATTGGGTTTCAAAATGGAAGGATTTAAAACATAAAAATTTGCGGTATTTTGGAAATGGATCGATTTTAAAAACATCATGGATTTTATCCAAATAGTGAAACATGGGAAATGTGAACATGTCGAAATCCTGGTTTTGACAGTTGTAATGTGGTTTAATTTAAAATTTGTATACCCTTTCTTTATATGGGAGTAGTACTTATGGTAATTTTGGTATTGATAGAGATGGAACAGGGTAGCCGTCATCGAGACTAATTGGAGGAAGTTGTTGAATATGTGGTTACACCTGAGCTCCAGGTGAATCAGAAGCTAGTGTAGAGTACAGTGAAAACATTAGAATCTATCGGAAGTGTAAATAAATCAGACGATCCAAGGAATATTGATCATGTGGTTCAGTTTCAAAGGTATAATTCATCCATGTTTAGTGTGATTTTGATAATGAAATGTCATAAACATGGTTGAACATAATGAATTGGATATTTGACTTCTTGGGAATGCTAGAAGAGATGAAAGAGAAGTTAGAAACATATATTATGGACTATCATTCCCTTAAGTGGTGGGATATGTAGGTTGAAGTTAAGATGATCCAATGTGAGACATGGAAGCGGCATGATTAATTGATTAATAAAATGTTCTACCCCCATACATTAATAATTTTTCATTCAAATGATTTCATTATTTTGAAGAAATGGAACATTGTGGTGGTGGAATTTCCATCTATTTCTACGAAAATAGAGTGGTTCTCTCCAAAGGTGGTAGCTAGTACATTGTTGAAGGGGTGAGTTTTTAAATCAGGGTTAAACTAGGAAATTGGTTCCAAGATAGTGGTGCTGAGTATAGATGATTTCATAGAAATGGTTAATTGAGAAATGGGGGATGAGAAGGATCTGTTGGACGATATAGGTGGGGGAAGTATGTTGGTACCCAATGGAAATATTGGTAACTAAAATGTTGGATTTTACTGTAAGAGGGACACTTATTTACATGGTGGGAGTATGACTCAAAATCTGATGACAGGATCGGAGAATATTCCTCCAAATCCCTAGAGCAATCCGAGATGTTTTTAGTGTGGTTCTACCATCCTAATCAAGCGGGATTGTATGACATAACATTGGGGAAGTCATGATTGTAAGAATAGGGGGCATCTACAACATTATGTTCAGAATTCTCCGAGGATGGGTATCTGTGACACACTCTTCAGGGGTCACAGGGGTCTTATGCCTCGACCAGATAGGGGTAGAAGCATACCCCTCAGAAATAAATTAATGTGAGTACTTGTGATTCTCGAAATACCATGACTCCTTAGTAGGGTGATACAGAGCATAGTGTGAAAAGATAGAAGTTTTTTGGAGATGAGAAGGTGGTGATGGATGATCATTCAGGACCATACAGAGTGTGAGGTACAGTTCGTTAAGATTTAATGTTGAAGGATGCTCTTTTTACCAATACATCACATTATTTTCATTCTTCTTTCACTGTGGATTTTTTGGGTTAACATATGGAACGAATGCCTTCTATTTTGAAACTAAATACACCTAAGGGTCAAAGAGATTATTAACCCATCCTATGTTGAGGCTGGTATTTAGTTGATGATGGCATCAAATTGATTTGGGATTTCTCAGTGCTTGGGTTGGATTGTAATGTTTTAATTCTGGGAATGATTTTTTTGGCAATTTGTAAGGCCCACATCTATTGATTTGCACAAACTGTTTTTTTTATGGATGGTGGAGTTAGAAATCACTTTAGAGGAATGAAATGTTCAATGTTGGGTGCAACATATTTTTTGCACTAGTTTTTCACACTATCTCATATCAAATAGAGGCCTTTTCATTGGCATCAATGGAAGGTGTTGATGATAGTATTCTTCAAGATTTTTGGATCGTATTACCGATGTAATTAATGAATAATATTCAATGTTTCCAACTGTGAGAGAAGTGGATTTTACAATTGATCGTCTTCTGGGAACCAGCCTAATCTCCCATCCATCTTACCAAAGGGAACTAATAGAATTGCGATAATAAAATGTGTAGTTTAAAGAGTTAGAAAAAAATGGTTCGTATGACCTTGAATGTATCTATATGCAGCTACCGTTTCGTTTGATAAAATGGAGGATGATACCTTGTGGCTCAGGGTTTATTATCGTAAACTTAATCAGGTTATGATAAAAAACTGATATTCACTTCCATGCATTGATGATTTTTTTGATCATTTATGTGGAGCATAATAGTTCTGCAAGATTGAAATGAGGTCAAGATATCATCAATTGTGGGTGATGCTGTTGGATCTTCCAAATACAGTCTTCAAAATTAGATATATCCATTATAAGTTGTGGTTTTTCCATTTTGTTTGAAAAATGAACCAACAAATTCTATGGAATTATTGAATCAGATATTTTAGAGAAATCTGGATTATTTTGTGGTGGTATTTGTGGATGATATATTGGTGTATTCAAGGATAAAGTATGGGAATTATCAGCACTTGGATATTGTTTTAGGGATCATTAGGGATCATCGTTTGTATGCCAAATTGTTGAAGTGTGAAAATTGGATACTAAAGTATGGTTTACTTGTCCATGTTATTTATGAGAGGGGTGTTTCTATTGATCTGGAAAAGATAGAGGTTGTAATCTCCTGGAAACCTTTAATGAAATATTTTTAGATACTCAGATTCTTTGGTCAAGTTGTGTATTGTCGACATTTTTGCGTGATTTCTCACAATTGGAATCCCTGATGATAGATTTGATGAGGAAAAATGTTTTATTTCAATGGGATGGGTAGTCTAAAATGTTTTTAAGAGTTAATGGGTTTCCTTACATCATCACCCATTTTCATTTTTCTAGAACCAGGTAAAGGGTACGTGGTGTATTGGGATGCATCAGGAATATGGCTATGGTGTGTTCTCATGTAGTGGGATAATGGTGTTTCATATGGATCATTACAGTTGAGGTTTCATAAGAAGAACTACCCAACCCAGGATTTGTAGTTGGAAGCATTAGTTATGGCTTAAAAATATGGCATCATTAACCCTTTGTTGATAAATTTAAAGTTTTTACCTATCAAATAACCATAATGAATATCTTCTCAAAAAGGTATTTTAACCTTAGTAAAATGAGAAGGATGGAATATCTACAGATGATTGATATTGATATAATGTACGCACCAGATAAGGGAAATTTTTTGGTTGATGCATTATGTATAAAATCATATGCTCAAGTGAGGAAAAAGAAATTAGATCAGTTTTAGTAGATATCGGACATATCCATCATGCGATTGGAATGTTAGGAATGGGGTAATAGAGTAGTCATCTTTCTGGTTTCATTGGTTCCTGACATGGCTGGTTTGGTTAAAGAGAAACATGCACTTGATTCTGATTTTATGGCAGTGAACTTGAAACTCAATGGTGGGAGACCATTGAGAATAAATAACTGAGTGGGAATTCGGTCTTATGATTTTTGAATTATATGGTGGTACTAGTGGTTTTTTGGGATGAACTTCATAGGAATTATAATCATTCTTTGTTGTTTGTCAATCCCAGAATTCAGAAAATGTATAATTAATTGAAATTGTAGTTTTGGTGGTCTAGTATGAAAAGGGACGTGGATTGTTTTACAATTCATTACTTGTTAGAAATTCAAGGAAGAGCATTAGAGTCTAGTTGGAATATTGCATTCTTTACCTATACATATTTGGATATGGGAGTAGATAGTATGGGATTTTGTGACGGGTCTCCCAAAAATGGTTTGGAAGAAGGATTTCATGTGGGTTATTGTGGATTAAATCACAATGTTGGCCCATTTCATCCCGATTCACGAATCTCATGCAATGGAGGATCTATCATAAATATATATGTGGGAGTGGTAAAGAGGCACGGGGTTCTAGTTTCGATTGTATCATATTGAGATCCATGGATCACATCATCTGTCTAGAAATCCATTCAGAAATCCCTTGGAACATAGTTGACTATTGGAATGACATATCATCTGTAGATGGACGTCTATTCCATGAGGATGATACAAACCATGAAAGATATTTTAAGGGCTAGTGTGATGGATTTTTCAATTTCGTGGGAGGATCACATACCATAGGTGGATTTCTCCTATATTAATAATTATCATGATTCTAAACATATGGCTCTGTTTAAAGAAATATATGGGTTCTTGTGTCATTCTGCACTATGCTGGGTGGAAATAGGCAAGACATAGATGATCGGACTAATCCTTGTCCAAGAGACTACGAAAACGATCAAGTTGATCAGGAAGAGGATGGAGACATATCATTTTTGTTAGAAAATCATATGAGGTCCTTCATCGATGTCCATTGTCGTTCGATGTGGGTGATCATGTTTTTTTAGAATATCTCCTAGGTTGGGACATCGTCGGTTTTGGATGCAGGGTAAGTTATCTCCAATGTATATTGGTCCTTTTGAGATACATGAGTGGATTTCAGAGGTTTCTTATAATTTGGATTTTCCTCCACGGTTTAGCATGGTGAACCATGTGTTTCCTTTGTCGCAGTTCAAAAAGTATCAGCTGGATCATGAATATTTGAGTCGTTGGGATCAGGTGGGGCGAGAATATGATGCTTCCTTGGTGCACATGACAATGTGAATTTTGGATAAGTGGGAGAAAATATTTCACTGTAAAATCATTGGTTTTGGTATGGTTTGGCTGCAACATGGCCAGATTCAAGAGGAGAAATGGGAGTTGGAGAAAGAGATGGACAATCAATTGACCTAGCTCTTTCGGTAATGCTATGGTTCTATACATTCTGATGATGTAATATCCAATGGTTGGGAGAATGTAGAACCCCCATTTCGATGTTTGTAGACTTTTTTAGTAATTTTTATGTTAAATGTTTTTGGGGTGAGTTGAGATGCATTTGGGAGATGTTGAAAGGGTTTTGAATTATTTTGGAGGATTTTATAAGGGCTCACAGTTTGAGCATGGTTAGGGAAAACCATCTGAGTTCTCCATAAAACCATGTATGTTGAGATAGTAGGCTTCACACGACCTATGAATGGTTTTCCAAACCGTTCAAGGAATTCATGTGAACCTCATCTCTTGAGATAGTGGCATTCTCATGGTTAGTGTTCAATTCTCTAAACTAAGTGGGCTAAATGTGTAGCCACATGAAATTAGGGTTTTTTAATCTAGGCTCCCTCGATATTGACCTAATTCAATCCACACTCTCTCCCAATTGATCCTCACATAGTGTTTTGGGTCCTCAATGTTTGGAGGTGCTCTCCCACATGTTCTAGAAGCCAATCGATGGGGTTTCTTGGTGGATTTAAGTTGGTTCTTCTCGGGTAGGTCTCCACGCGTTGTTCTTTGTGTTTTCCTCAATATCTTCATCTACCTCTCTCTCAGTTTTCTTGATCTACACATATTGTGTGTAGACCTATGGTTTGGGTTTCCTAGGGTGATTATATATTGTATTGTGGATGTTATTGAAGGGGAACTAGATTAGTTTCGGTTGTTTGTTTTCCCAAATTGGGGTTCAGTTTCTTATGGGACGAATTCACTTGAACCATTAAGGTAGGTGGGTTCCCTCTTTAGTCAACTGGTATAGATCTTAATACTTTTTTAAAATTAATTTATTTATATTTAAATTAATAATGTTTTGTTGTGATAAATTTGTTCTAATTTCCATTATTATTGTTTTGTGGAATTATAGGGAAACATGATTTTGGGGAGGAATATTGTTGTTGTGGATTTTAAAATGGGTTTCCTGAAATGATTTATGAAAATGCTTAAAATATGGTTTTCAATACTTATATTTCCATATTGAAATAAGAATTGGAATGGGAAAATAATTGATGTTTTATTCTAATTAATGGGTAATTTATTGAAGTGGTTTGGTATGTGGTGGAAACGGTTATGTGTATATTGTTATGGCCTTGTTGATTCGTGATTGCGTAAGGATTGTGTGAAATGTGTGTTAAGCGGGAGATAAATACCAATATAAAAGTGGACGGATAGTGTATGTAAGGACCACCATCACAAATATGTGGACATGAAGTGCCACCAAATTTGGAAAGAAGGAACCAGTTAAACTGAATTTCCTCTATGATTGTTATACTGGTTCGGGTTCATGGAACATTGTGTAGTGCCTATTCTATGTTGCGTCTATGAAAAGTGGTAACTTGTTGTGTTAATATGTGTGAAGGATATAGTCTTATGGAATGTTTGTGTCTTTCCCTTGTGTTAAATTTCTTTCTGAGGGTGTGTTTGGCTTCTTCAATGTTATTTCACTATTTAATGTTTAATATAATATGTTTTATTTAGATGTGCTAATGGGTTCATCCTAGTGGAGTGTGTAGGTAAGTCATTTGGGAAAAAACTACTAAGTGTTTTTACTCAGTCCCCTACATTGTAAATTTGGTTCTTTTTCAGATTTTATATTCTGGGACACATATAAAAGTAAGGAATCACATTTTTCTTATGGTTCGGCATGATGCTTTGGTGACTTTGTTCTTCTTAGAGCATGGATCATGGTTTAGAGATATGGTTGGAGTCCAATTTATTTGAATTCTTGTGGTAGTATTCCTCATTGTACACTAAATTTGGGCTCTGTTATATTTGGAGTGTGGTGTTGTTAATGATTATCTGGTTGTATTTAGGTAATATATGAATGGGTTGTTTTACTGACATGGATCATGTAGTTTGTTGATAGTGTATTTTTTGGTTGGTCATATTTATCTCAAGGTTAAATCGTTCCCTAATTTATTCTTGATGACCTCTAAATTTATATGTCATCCTTTGGCGCCTATGGAATTTCGCTTAAGGATGAGTATCATTTTTCATCCCACTGAATTCAATGTGATGGGACTAGATGTTTCACTCGGTGTAGTTCTTCAGTGTAGGTCCTTGAAACCCCGTTATAAAATTTATCCATATTTAGAGATCCATAACTATTGATCTGTAAGTCTATTCATGATATTTAACCATTCAAATTCATTATATCAATATAAATTACAATTCTTCATAATTGAATGATACAAAAACATCTTGTAGGCAACTCATAAAATGAATTTTAATTTGTTGACAAATTTTTATCATCGAACATAGAATTCCACAACCTACTCCAAGAAGGGGGTCTTCCGGCTTATCTCCCATTATAGAGAAGGGTAATGGGAAATTAAAATAAAACCATGAATTCTATGGAAATGTTAACGTAACACATTTCAATATGTCTACCCCCACCCATAATTTTATTTGTTTAAAATGAGATGATTTGAATTCTATAGTAAATGTTTTGACCATTGGCATATTTCAACATCATTTTGATGGTTTAGGATCTGTGTCAAGTGTGGAAGGGTTATCAAATTATTTCCAAAGTAAAGGATACATGTGATAATTTATTGACTATTTCTATGTGCTCATGAAAAAAAAATATACATTAGTTATTATGAATTTTTATTTCTCAATATTGCATAAACCGTACATAGTGTACATTTAGCGAGATGAGACTTGACTTTTGTCTAGAATACCCTTTTGTAGGTTTTCATCCTGTTGAGTATTAGTTCCCTATCATATTCAATTTATTTTCATGAATAGTGAGATATAAATCCTATTGTTCTACATCAAATGGTTTTGACCATGGATTTTGAGATTAAAACCCCAAACAAGGCTTCATTGAAAGGAAAGTGCCAATATTCTCCATATACTTCTATGTGGAATATTATGTCATGATTTTTTTCTGGGTCACCATATATACAACATGAAGTAGAGAAATTGAGGTGTTCCCCCCTATGAAACATATCACATCAAATTAAATATCAATTTATGTGAGGCTTTATTATACAGGACCAGATGGGGCACATAATGCATAGTTAAGTATTAGTATCCTTATGCATAAAGACTCATTATATGAGAGACTTATGAAAGTAAAACAAGGGAACAACTACATAGTTATGTAAATTTGTCATAATGTATTATGACATTCTATTTCTGATAGAGAAAAAGTCTTAATATTATTATGTATCAACTCCAAAGTTGGTGGATTTTGATGGAAATGTGTCTGAGAATAAAGGGACCATCTATGCTAATATAGTAATTGAATGGGGAAACCAGTCCTACATGATTTTTGTGTATGAATGAGGGTATATGGTATAAATAAACCAATTATAGGGGGACAAGTATCTATCCCAAAAAAGGATGATGGTGTTGTGATGTTTAAAGATGTAATGTGATGACATTAAGGGAATTAGGATATTATGATACATAGTTTAATGCCAGATTGAAAATATCATTATGTTGTGATATTTAAATTAATATAGTAAAGACATTATGGTATTTAATTTAATGACTATATCTTTGACGGATTATTATAATGTTTTCTAATTATTGCTAATTTTTTTGGAAATGTGAATCTATATTCTGGTATTAAACATAAGAATTTTAAGCTATTATTTGGGGATTTATGAATCTCCAAAATGACATGGTAAAAGTAATAATATAATTTTAAGGAGGATAATTACAAAAAAAATTAACCATTATTTTTCCAACTCATTATGGAGATGTATTATAAATGAATAAATAAGGCATTTGTTGCATAGCCAAACAATTTCATTCTTATGATGACATGCCGAACATATATGATAATTTTATGCAATGCCAACAAGGTCAGAAACTGCATAGTCAGGTAATGGAGTTACCAATAATTATGATATTGTATTTTCTAAATGATGATAAATATTGGTAGAGATTTTTAATTCCTTACTCACAGAATTTGGTTTTAAGAATACATGTACCAGATTATAGAAGGTATATTTCCAGTCATGATTTCCAAATAATTGGAGAAATATGCTCTCTATGAAGGTCAAACACAAACATAGGATGTGTGGTGACTGTAGTTTTAGTTCATACGACTAAGACAATAATATTATGAAAGCAATATATAATATGTGTTCCAATGTCACAAGGTAATTAAGATATGATTTGAACATATGGAGATGGTAAATATAAACCATGTTCTTGGAGACATTTTGGTGAGGAGAAAGGATATGAGACAAATACACAATGAATGATTGCTTTATATAGAGGGTTTATATATATTTTCATTAATTCTAAAAGGGAATGATGGGGATTCTACAATGAATGAACTTATTAGTATTTGAATTATCCATTATGTGTGTTGTATTATAGATGGAAAACTATGGCATGTGCTTTAGAGCCAAACAAAGGAATCCTTTGGATGAAATGAAAATTATGTAGAAAAATTTTAGGCAAAGCCCATTAGGAAATGTACCGCATAGTCAGGTGATGTAGATCTCATGTATTAGATATTATTTCTGTAGAAACAAAAAAAACATTCTAATGATATGAATGGATTTCCAGATTATGAGAATGATGTGCGGAAGGATCATTTTCCAAAGCATAAATTAAGTGTTCGGACAGATACTGGAAAAGATGTTAGAGTCCCTTACATAGATCGAAGACATATTTATAAAAGGTAGATACCTTGTTTCAATGATTGGTTCCCTATAGATGGGGCCCAATACAAAATATCATTTATTAATTTTTACCATATGGAGGAGAGTAGGAATTTTCATTTATCCAATGGTGGGGACTAGGATCTGTGGCATAGATTTTAGTATGTATCTCAATTGTGTTTAGAATCAAGTAATATGTATTTCTATAAATATTGTTCATTTAATGTCATGTAGATAGGAAACTATCTATGAAGTCTAATATATTGTTGTGAGGACAATGAATTACCCATCATGATGGGAAACAATGGATCTGTGCAGTTTTATGTCATTTCGTAAAGAAAGTATCTACGTAGTTTGACATCTTGTGGTAAGGAATTAGGTGTATTGACATGATATGGAAAAATAAAATGCGACTAATCCAGCGAATAGGGTCCAAGGGTAAATATGTATCTTTTAAGAGCATGAATAATACTAAACGTATTTCTAACATCTTCCAGTTCATTATTAATGTGAGAACTTGTATTGGACTTCCTTGTGTTGATCTAACTCATCCACAGGAGAGTATAATATTTTTTATGATATGATGTAACTAGGACCATGACTAAATTTCTATACAGAAATTAATTTTTTAAATAGGGAGAGAATAAATTTACATTCAGTTCTTGGATGATAGTCCATTATATTTATTATCTTCTGGTGAGGACTTGGGAGATTATGACATGAAAAAGGAATATTGAAGCTGAACTAAGGAATAAATCCCAATTTCACTATGTGTCTTTCCAGGTAATGAATCAATCCACTATTAGTTCATAAATAAAGGTCCCGCACTATAATTTCATTCACATGCGGGTGAAAATTAGTTTTTTTTTAAAAAAACAAGTAAAAATGATGCAATATTTTATTTAATCTTATCACATATATGTGTCTCATACCTTGGAGTAAACTTGAATTAATAGGATAATGTTGCGACTGGGAACAAGATTGAAAGTCTATACATCACTACATAACTGATATGGATGAGAATCATGCCACACATAGTTATTTAAAAAAACAATCCTTATCAAAGATAGGTTCATTCATAGGAATTTCAGGATTCTAAAATTTTCATGGAACCCTAAATAAGATATTCATGCTACTAAATATATCTCAATAAAATTATAATCAACAAACATGTAGTTCTTGAGAATATTTCAATGATTATTTTCCACGAATGGGAGCATATAGTATTCCTTTTGTGGTCTGACAGAGAGGAACATTGATGACCCCAACAGGAACTGTGATACATTATGTATGTAGATATGCTATTTAACCAATTTTGAAGCCCACATGAGATATGATCGATGTGGTAAACTAGGTGTGAGAATGCTTTCTTATACAATACAATGTAAACACCATTGAATCATTGGGATATTATGATTATGTGCTACATGAGCCAGGGTATTAGACCAGTGTGTCAGTAGGTTTCTTGCTAGACACATGATCAAACAACACCTAGTTCTTGAAACATTTCCCCATATCAATCAGGTTTGATGTGGGAAAGAGGTATTTTTATAATTTGAATGCTGATGGTTAGGTCTAAAGTAATATTCCTTGGAACCACAATTTATCTCATTGTAATAATAATCAACTCACACATATCAGAAGAGATCCCTAGTACAAGAAAATTTCCTTCGCATTATTGGATTCATACACAGAAAGAAAGGGGGATTTTATTTTATTTTCATCCAAACTTGAGAAATAAGCACTAGGTGTCCCTATATATTTTATTGGAGTGATAATTTAACCATGCATATTTCATTGACATCCATGAATTTAAATTTCTTTCTGGTATGGATGATGATGATCTGATGTGAAAAAAAATATTGTGGCTGAACTATGTAATATAACCTAGGGATCAGTACATATCCTTCTAAAGAATGAATCAAGACATAGTTAGTTCATGAAGAAATACTCATTGTGAAGAATTGGCTCATTCATATAAGGAGTGATGTACATTTTTATTACCATGATTTGGCCCATAAATAGTGATTTGTGTTCACTATATATATCAATAGAATGAGAATCATTCCATACAATGTTCTTGATGATGAGTTCCCACACAAACATGATTTTTAAGAGAAGAAGGGGGATTATGTTAAGTCATGTGTACGCATGATATTGAAGATATGTAAGTTTATAAGTATATCATTGGAATGAGAATCAATCCATACACAGTTCATTGAAGAACTGTACAGTTTATTGTGATGTGGAAAGGATATGGGTGACCGAACGTGAAAGAATAATTCAGGATGCACCATGGAATTAAATCCCTATTTCATTACATATAATTTAGGGTAACGAATCAAGTCACACATAGTATAATAAAAGGGGCCCCTATAAAAATCTAATTCACACATATAGAGAAATAGGGTTCAAGTGCCACAATGGAGTGGGAATAAAGTGATTAATTCTTATGCATGGGATATATTCCTCTTTCAATTAACCAAAAATAATTTCTATATTATTTATATATTGAGATTTAATAATTTCAAAAAAGGGGATGTTAACTGTATAGTTTAATATCATGTGGTGAGTGAAAATGGAGTTTTGGTGTTTACGGTCATGTGAGTATGACCTTATGTCATTCAGTTTAACATCATGTGATGATGAGGAACATTCTACATAGTTTTACATCATAAAAGATGGGCATATATGGTGATATGATATTTAACGTCATGAAACTAATACATCGGTTCTTATGTAGTTAAACATCATTCAACTAGGTCTTACAGTTTATGATTACACAATGTACTTCTTTTGGACCCTTTCATTGGTTGGAATTGTGTTGATCTATCCATCCAATGTTATAATGGAATACATTACATTATATTAGAATGTATGTATATAGTATGCTCCATACTATATTGTCTCAAGATTCAGAGGCTTCATTCCTTGAATCATTGGAGTCCTATGGACTAAAATTAACTCTCTATAGTAGAATGAACAGAGGTAAAACTTCTTGTTAAAAAATGATGTTATTTTCTTATGATATAATTCCATGTGATTCTAGGTATTCAATCTATTATTGTCTAATCTCTCTAACTCATCATTTAATTTCTAGGATTTCTCATTATAGGATAATTGGTCATAGAAGGAAACTCTGAGTGATGAAAACAAAATTTCAATGAGAAGAACTACTTTTGTCCCATATAAAAATTAATATGGAGTTGGCTGTGTAGAAGTAAATGTTGTGGTCTGGTAAGATCATAAATAAATAATGTACTTTTTGGGCTATGATTTCTTTTCTGTAGCCACCTTTTATAAGGTATTTTAGAGAATGATATGTTGAAGTACATTATCTATCATTTTTTTGTTGAATGATCCTGGGATAAATTAATGGAATTGATATTATATAACTAATATAACGTCATTACTTTATAATAATTGAAAATGGTACTATTGTCTATTAGTATGGTATTAGGGACACCAATATATAGTGATAATATTAGTTTTTATAATGATAACAATATTCTATACCCTGAATTCCTTGATTTCTATCACCTAATCCCATTAAGATATGAAATTGGTAGTAGTAAAGATGTACTAGAACTAATTAGTCGCAGCCATAGGATAAGGTACCACTACATAAATTACCAATATAGAAAATGACCATGAGTATTTATCTACAAGTAGAAACTCTGGGGGTTGATGGATAAAGTTGATATGCACCTAGAAGGGAAGATATTTTTTAGTGAAATGCATGTCATACTACGTCATTTAAAGCCAAAAATATCTAAGCCATATGATTTGATCTGAAATCTAGTACCACGATGGGTGGAAACTATAGGATCCTGCAAGTACATCTTCTATGAAAACTACATGTTCATCCCCATCAGTGCATCTGATGATAATTCTATTGAATCCTCATCTAAAACAGATTTTTAGTGATTTGGGGCATCGTAAACAGTGAAATTAATTTCTCATCGCTAGACTTGATCATTTCCATTTTAATATGATGGATGTACATCATTTTGGAGATATTACATGATAGGTTTCATGCATCCTGTCATAATACCAAATTGTTCTGGAATTAGAATGATTTCATTGATTCCTTCTATTCTGAATTGAATAAAATTGTGAAACCACATTGATGTTGATAAAAGTTGACCATTGATTTGTCCTGGTTAGTATATTCTAAGGTTGTAGATATGTTTTCCAATGCACCATCTTGGGAATTTTATGACCAATGGATAGAAGAAACTTTTGGTTTTGAGATAAATTCATCCATTAACCCTCTTACATTATCATATTAATTTCTGGATCTTCCATTCTTTTCCATGCTATAGTTCGGATGCTCTATCAAATTACATTTCACATGTTCGTCGATATCTTCAATATTGAATATTTATTAGTCATGTAATTAAATATTCAATGATGTTTCTTCTATAGAAGTCTTTTCAGTATGAATGTTTTCTAAGGCCTATCCTTTTGTGGATTTCTATGGTACATTCTGTATAACAAACTGTTGTAGAATAACTACACCTCATGCCGGATCTTCTATAAACATGTCACCACTGAGGATAAATTTGAGTTTGTTATATTGAGAGACCATGTGGACCCTTTGAATCTTTAATTAGGGCCTCATCTTTTCACATACAAATATTAACCCCGGGAAACTCTTCACAATGTATGAATATCAAGTCTCTTCATCAAGCACGTTTTGACAGAGATTGCAAAAAAAAAATTCATTGACGTCATCATTATTTTATACAATTAAGGCACCCAATGATCTCCTCAAGGATATTACATAATGAATTTTTTGTTTCCCTTAATAGGTAGACTCAATACAGGTGGACTCTAGAGGCATCTCTTCTGGGTATCAAATTCCTCTTGGTAGTCATTGGTCTATTGCTATATGACCCATTTCATCAACAATTGGGTGATGGAAAAACACATTAATGGAAAATTTTCCATGGATCATCCGATGTAAGCCATGAATCCATGATTACTTATAAACTATTTCATGTTTTGAGGATGTGACAATACAATGATAGATTTTTTTTCTCAATACGAATTTTGATGTCTTGATGGAGTAAAAAACAATAAAATTTTCCCAATGATAATTTTAATGCACATATCAAGGGGATCATTGTTAAATTATGTGGATGACGTCTGATAGATATGGTCTATAGTTCAGTAAATTGATTAAAAGGTTATCTTTATGTTACCAAAATATCATTTTTATATAATTCAAAAAAATTCCCCAAGAAGGGTTTCAATATGTTATTCATTTCACATTTTTTTGTTGCACCAACATTCTTTATTCTGAATGGAATTACAGGATTCAAAAATTCCCCGTGAAAAGATCAATATGATTTATATTCCTCGTCTTATATGGATATCCTATATTGATTGTAGCTAGATTATTAATACATGAAATAAAGGGATTACAGTCCTGCTGTTGTATCACTTAGGAGTCCTGTGATTGGAACTGGAATGTAATATTTTGCGAAATACCAGTTTAAATCTTTTAAATCAAAGAAAAATATTATTTTCCCATTCTTAATTCCATATGAAATATTTTGGATAACCAATTTTTATATTTCAAAACATGTATGGTGTGTAATTTTATAATCTTTTCTACCTCATCCTCATTTTTGGAGGCATGAGATGGTTGTGTCCTCCCATCTGCTTTCTTGCATCCTTGATGATCATCTAGTAAAACCAACTGATGGGTGGAAACAACAGGGTAATGACCTATAATATCTATTTAATTCAAGAAAAAAGAATTTTTTTGTTTTATAAAGGAATTATATATCTATTTCTCTTCAAAAACCATGGTTTCACTAATCAGAGTGGGTTATATATCTTCTACTTTATCAAAATTTATTTCACTAAGTTCACCAAATTTGGTTGGGATGGCATCCTCAAATACTATAGGGGAATCCATAAGTGTTTGATAGATAGTATGATAAAGATGATATTGATTGTATTATCAAACTATGATGTAAATAATCAATATAAAAGAGGGGGTATAATTTTATACTTACAAATACTTAAGGTCATTTTGTATTAACAAAATTCACAACACCTCTAAGTTATACTAATTTCCTTGATTGCAGAAAAGTAGTTCCGTAAATGAAACTTAAAAAAAGTTTACAGCCAAAAATATTCTGTTTTAATGAATATATAATCTTATTTAATCATAGTACATGTTTAAGGACGTATAAGATAGTTATACATTCCTCAACATCCAAAATTAATGTGGAAGAAAATTGAAACACTACAAGTAATAATTAGTAAATATTTCAACGCAATGAGAAGGGTATCAAACAATCTTGGATAAAGGTCCCTTGATTTATATTTTCAACAAACTTTGTCTTACCCAAACCCAGGTAAGCCCTCAATCCGATGATCAGTAACTGTCTTGTTATCCCTGAAATCCCTCATTTTGTAAGGAAATCGTCACCTATGACCTCACAACCCGAATTCTCTGATTTTAATGAAATCACACCTCTGATCAAAGCAATTCTGCATGAAGAAAAGTTTGAATAATTCGTTCAAACATTATTCACGATGCCTGATAGTTTACAAGATCCCCTCTCTCTAGAAATTACTTCAACGGCATGTAAACATGTTCTGCCAAACTTTTGTCCAAAATTTCTCTGTCATGTTGTCTGTAAAAGTTGTGAGCTCATTCAAATGAGCTCCTATTTATAGAACGACCTCATCGGTCAGCTCCCTACTACAATGGTCATATATTTTGTTGAATTTTGTAGGGACCTGTACATGTGTCAATCAAACAATGATTAGTTAGTAACTGAATGCATGGTATTGTTTTATAAGAGTAATCAATAATATGGTTACTTAATTAAATTAATTTTTCAAAGTGTATGAAAAAAGAAATGTTTTGAGTCTAAAGAAAAATACATTCGGTATCTATAATACAAGGTTATTCAGATTCTTTTTTCCAATGAAATCAGAACTTGAATTCGAATGAATTCCGGAGTCTGAATTTAATGGAAATTTAGAATTTAGATTCACTGGAATTCGGAACCTGAATTCATAGAGTTCGGAGTCAGACCTCATAAGTGTTCGGAGACTGAATTCAGGGAATTATGATTCCGAACTCATAAGAGTTTGGAGTCAGAATTCAGAGAACTCAGAGTCAGAACTCATAAGAGTTCAGAGTCTGAATTCAGAGAACTAAGTGTCAGAACTCGTAAGAGTTCAGAGTCTGAATTTAGAGAAATCGAATTCCGAACTAATAAGAGTTTGGAGTTTGAATTCAGTGAACTTAGAGTCAGAACTCAGAAGAGTTCGGTGTCTGAATTCAGAGAACTCAAATTTATAACACACAAGATTTCTGAGTTTGAATTCAGAGAAATCAAAACATGAATTCAGATCCTGAAAATAGAATGACTTATTATCTAAGTATTATATGATTCTGAGGTTTTAAATATGAAATCGAATTCTACACTTTGACAAGATAATGATCAATGAAAAAAATGTTAAGGATAAATTTCCTCGGGGAAGGAAAATTTTCCTTAAGAAGGTAAAAAACAGGTTAAAATGAAATTTTCCTTGAGATAAGGTGTTTGTGATTTTCAAAACACGAGGAATTTTAAGGTCATAAAGAAACATTATTGACTCAACAATCTTCCCTAACATGAAAGAAAGGAATAGTCATAAAGAAACCATATTAACTCAACAATCTATCCCTTTTTGTAAATCACAAACATGATTACGAAAAATAAAATAAGGACATAGAAAATATTTTTCTAGACGTTGAAAATAAAACATATCTCCCTTATAATATGGAAAAATATGAATATGACTAACTCCCCATTAGGATTTGGAACAATAAGGATCTTATTATAGGTTTCCGGAATGAGGTTTTTCATTATCTTGAATATGGAAATATCTAAAATGAATACTACCTCCTTAGATAAACCCCCCTTACTTAGGGATATTTCTTTTTTCCTTAGATTTTTTTTCCTTTCACACCCTTTTTTATTTTCAAAAAGAAATTAGAGGGAATGGAAACGAAAATAAGATACGTGAAATATTAGTACAAAACATCCAATAGACAAGAAACCAAAAATTTCATTACGATTATAATTAATTTGTACAAGGAAGTAAAATAAACCAAAAGATCATTTTTAAGGAATATCATTATTCCTTTGGCTTCAGCATCAAATTCTTCACTATTGTCTTCAGTTTCTTGAGTCCCTTGGGATCTTTATCTTCTCTTTTAAGAATCTATTTCCGATCCTCAGGTTTCTTATCTAAAGCTTGGATTCAATATTACTACGACATAAGAGCCTCTTCCCAACCTTCAGGACTTCTTCCTTCATGAAAAAATTTTCATCTATCTCAATCCGAAGATCTCTTTCTCTCTTCTAGCTTTGGGAAACAAAATACAATATTCCATTCAGATCCTTCACTTATTGAATCCATGAATTTTGTTCCAGAGTTAACGTTTGATCCAAACTGGTTGTAAGATCCTTGATCCTGCCATCTTCAATATCAAAATCATCCTTGAAACCATCTTGGAAACCATCATGTTCTCTCAAATATTCAACTGACTTCTTTTACCATCCAACTATTTTCATACATGAACTTTTGTGGTCATTATAGTTAATAAATAAATTCTTGAAATCTGCATCATTCTTTACACACGTGTCCATCACCATGGACACTGAATCTGATTCCTAATATAATGTATGTTGAAGCATCTGGAATCTAGAGTCTATGCTTGGGAAAATTGGAATGGTGCCAACTAGATTCCTCATTTTCTGGACAACGAAATCATGTACTAGAGATGATAACTCCAGATCTGAGACATTTATAGGTAAGGGATCTTTCTCTAGCTCAGAAATTTTCCTCTTTGATGATCCACTGGCTTCCATTTTCATTAAAATGACATTACCATGTGTATCAACAACCACATGTTTCCCCTTACTAGTTATCAGAAATGCTTACTTATTTAGAGATTCATGTTCACTGTCAAACAGCTTTACAATTCTATCTTCATCTATCTTCTCCATCTCAGCTCTTGCCTCACCATCTTCAGGATGAATAAAATGATGATAAAAACATTCTTCCTCAGACATCTTGTTCACTTTATCTTTATCTTTCTCATCGTCTTTCTTGATCTTTCCCATGTGTAGAATGTTTTGAAGATTCTACTTCTGATGTTCAAATTGACAATTTCTCTCATAGACAATCATTCTCATGGAAGTCTTCAACATGTTTTATGAGATCTTAGATATCAGCATTGCTTTCTTCTTCAACCAATTATTCCACAACGGTTTCTACTTCAACATCTTTTTCTTGGGCTTTTTCCTGAGTCACGAATTTCTTCCTTGGAGTCTCATGTAATGCTTCTAGCATGAAAGACTTTTGTACTGGGATTTGTTTGTAATCTTTTTCTGTATCCCTCAGAAGGGATTAAACAATTTCAGTCTCAAACATCTTCTTCTTTTGTTTCTTTTCTTTATCTTGTTTCTCAAGCTCATCTGATTTCTTCTCTATTATGGCTTAGGCTTCAGCAGGATCCAAACCAAAACATGGCTCCCCTTCTTTTTTATTTTTCTTATCTTCCCACCATTTTTCTAAAACCTCATCTAGAAATATTTTTGTTTCATAGGTTTTGGAGGTGTGGATTGGGCTTCTTTAGTTTTTGTGGTTTTTCCTTCCTCTTCCCCTTCCTTCAACTTCCTCTCCGTTAAAACATTTTTTGATGGTTCGTCCACTTCTTAATTTTTTGGAACATATTCAGCTTCTTCCTGTAGTAGGTCATAAATTTCTCTGGAGTCTTTGGAAAAACCAATTTTCATATTATTTGAAGTATCATCAATGACTAGCATGACGTTGCAATTTCTAGGCTTTTAACTAAAATTTTTTTTGAATGATTCTAGATACTGAACAATCAACATAGAAAGAATGGCCTGGTAAATGATAATATGAGCCTTCATATTTCAATTCTTAATATTCTCGATCGTAATTAGAATATTCCTAACAAATTATCCATCCTCAGGTTCACCAGAAAATTTAAGACGTACATATCACTATTTTTCAATGTTTCCTTTCACTTTTTCTCAGAATGATAAATCCTTGAACCCATAATTCAAGGATATTATTATTTGTAGAGAGATGAGTAATCTTTGGATTCTTGACATCAGAAAGACTGAGGAACTCAATGGCTTTCACCTTTACAAAACTTCCTTGAACATCTAGCATCTTATGAGAGAAAAATTCAGCTTCTCCTTCAAAAGGAACTCCAATCTAACTAGATGCATTTTTATATGAAAGAGCATAGGTCTTTCCATAGCTTTTAAAGGAAAACATCTCTATGAATTCTTCCTGAATAAAACTAACTGATTCATAAAACTCAATAAGAAAATCCAGATACACCAAATCTTCATCCCCTATCTTCCATATGCAAACACTCTCCCATTCAATAAATTTGATGTTCTATGAAATGATTAAATTATACTTAGCGAATAATTTCAAATTCTCCATTCGTTCTCTATACACCTACCACTCCAGAATTGGATTGACATTTGACATATGTTTCTAAGAGGATTATTCTACAGACATTTGGAATTTACAAAACAATGAGAAGTTTGGAACGGTCTTAAGTAGAGGGCCAGTACCTTAGTATGCAAGAGCTTGAGATCGATGTGCGACTAGCATTAGGGGTCCTTTATATAGGCGTTTGATGTGATGGTTCATCTTCCAAACACACACCAATGGCTGAAAATTCTTCTAATCAGATCTGACAGTTGATGTGATATCTGTAAGGAAAACTTGATAGAATCCGGTCTTTTGAGGTTTTTATGAAGTCATTCAGATTTAGGAAAAAGAGAATCTATATTTAAAAAAAACAAATGAAAATACCAGCATGTAAATAATGATAACGAAATATGAAGAAAGGAAACATACCTTTCGGATTTCCAAGAAGATAATTCGTATTGATGAGAAATATTCTTGATGAACTTTAGATTCTAAAAATTTGATTACGAAAATTAAATTTGAAAACAAAAATCTATATTACGAAAATTTTGAGTCTGAAAATCATTATTACGAAAATTTTAAGTACGAAAATATTCATTATGAAAATTTTGAGTACGCAAATCTTCATTATGAAAATTTTGAGTAAGAAAATATTCATTACAAAAACATAGAAATTCTATGTTATGAAAAATTTCTGTACGAAATATTTGAAAAATCTGACTATGATAATTTTCATTATGAAAGAATTTAAAAATATGACTACGAAAATTTTCATTTGGAAATTTTTGAAAAAATATTACTATGTTAATTTTCATTATGAAAGATTTGAAAAATATGAATTTGAATACTTTCAATACGAATGATTTCAAAAAATATGACTATGTAAATTTTCATTACGAAGGATTTGAAAAATCTGACTGCCAAAATTTTCATTACGAAAACTTGTATTCTAAATAACATGAAAATGTACCCCCCCCCTATGAAAAGGAGTTTATTACTGTAAGGATATTGGTTTCATAAAAAATATAACAAGTAATAATACCATATTTTTATCATTCCAAAAATTTGTTTAATGTATTCAAATATATCAAAGGGTAATGATTTTGTAATCATATCAGCAAGTTGATCATGTGTTCTAATAATTTGAAAATTGTTATCCCCTTTTTGTGTGTGATCCCTAAGAAAGTGATTCCAAATATCTATGTGTTTTTCACTAGAGTGATGTGCATGTTTTTTACTTAAGGTGATGGCAATAGTAAACTCTTCCTTGAAATTATGTAATAACCACTTGTCATTTCTAAAAATAACAAGTTAACCTTCATCACATAACTAACTTATGCTAATGAGGTTTTTCTTATTACTTTTAAAAAATAAATAAAATCTAAAATAAATGTTTTTCACGAAAAATGATGTTACCAAAAACAATAATTTCTCCCTTACCATTACCTCCAAAAGTTACTTTTCCAAATTTTGTCTTGATAATATTTCCAAAGTGGTTTTTTACCTATCATATGCTAGGACCATCCACTATCAATGTACCAATTATTGATGTAGGGAATTTCTTTATTTTCCTGAAAATAATAATTTAAACATTTGGAATCCAAACATTCATGGATCTAAAATTGTAAGACAATTAAATTTTGGTTATCCAGATTTTTTAAGAAATAAAAGCTTTATTAATCCCAAGAGATTTAACATTATTCAAAGATCAATTTTTCATCCAATGCCCACCCCATTGAAATTTCTTTCAAAAAGGGGCTCTCGATGGAATAAAATAGTTGTTTTTTAAAATAGGTTTTCTTTGTGTATAACATACTCCGGAAGTATTTCCTTGAGGTTTGATTTGAGAATACATCTTGTCAAAATTTTCTATACCAGAAGTAATGTTTCCAAGATGTATCTTAAGGGAATAAATGTTGGATTTTAGTTTTATAACTAAATTCCTATCAACAGAAATTATTTCCTTAGAGTTAGATTGTTCCTCAAAAACATTTGTTTTTAAAATATCATTCTTATGATCTTTAGAATGTTTTTCCCTTTCAGAATGTACTTACTTAAGGTATTTATAATGTTTTTCTATATGCTCATATTTATATTCAAAATCGTTAGAGAGATCAGAAATCCCTTTTGTAAGAACGTCTTCCCTATTATTTTTCGTGTCTAATTTCTTAAAAATTTTACAATATTTTACTTCTAACAAAATGGAAAATCCAGATACTTCTTCATAAGAAGGTATTTCTTCATTATCTAAATAATAAGTATCTTCATATAAAGTAATATCATCAGAATATTAATTCTTATCAAGGGATAAATGTTTTAGAGCCTCGGCAGAGTGTATCTTGGCCATACGACATGTATTTGGGACTGAAGTAGTAGCAATGAATCCAATATTTTTTTGTGCTGATGGTTCATATTCATAAGATTCACTTCGTGAAGAGTCTCCATAGCTAGCACTACAAGTATCGTTTTCAATAAGACTTTTCTTCTGTTTCGAGTGATAGAAATTATTTGTTTATCTTTCTGAATTCTTTTAATTATATTAATTCTTTTCAATAGAGGACAATCAGGTCTCATATGACCAGTTTATCTAAATTCATAACAAGTAACTTCCCCATCATTCATATCTTTGTAGTCTCTCTTCTTGAACTTATTCTGATAGCAATTTTGAGATTCTATCTTGTTCATTCTCTGAGAATGATAATCTAATTCATTCTAAGACTTTTTTGTATCACTAGATTCTGACTGAATAGTAACTTTCATTGACTTTGATCTAATTACTCATTCTGGAGTATTGGCTTTCATATGTGTAGAAGTAGTTTTAAAAACAACTCTTCCATTCCCATTCAACTTTCTAACATTATCAGTATCTCTATTAATTCTAGTCTCATGCTGAAGTTGAGTTCCAAAAATCTCATCTATGGAAATCAGGGTAACTTTCCTATTCTCATCAGTTGTTCTCCTCTTAGATTCCCACTCATTTGGCATGATTTATATGATCTTATATACAAGGGCATAATTATACAAACCTTTTTCTCCCATATACTGTAATCTATTCATGATAGTCATAAACCATTACAAATCTTTGTTTATAGGTTCTCCATAATGAAATCTAATTTCATGGTATTCAGCTCTCAACATAGCTCTTCTTCTCTCTATAACTTTAGAAGTACCAAAATGTGTACCTTCATGTTTCTTTGAGATACTCTTTGAAGCTTCACATGAAGATATTTGACTATATAAATTCCTAGTCATGGAACATAGCAATGTATTTCTGACATTGAAATTTTCTTGATATTCGCATTTCCCCTGAGTAGTAAAAGTTCTCAATTCTATATTAGGAATATTATAGACTCCTATCAGCATTAGGTAGTTATCAACTCCATGGTTAATAATGAAAGTCTTCATTCTATCTTTCCAGTACTCATAATCATTTGCATCAAAAATCTGAGGTCTGTTAGGAATTATATTTTAGATAAAACCAACATTTAAACCTTCCATCTTATGGAAATTCATTCCAAAAAACGAGTTAGTAATATGTGTTTGTAATACAATGAAAATAACCTAATAAAGTTAAATATAACAAGATTATCTCTATGAAATATATGAATCCAAACATTATGTGTCTGGAAATATGATTCAGAAAAAAAAAATTAAGAAGAAGATTTATCTTATGAATCTATTCATGAGATTAATTCAAATTTAATCATAACACTATAGAAAATTGTTAGATTGGTTTAGGGTACAAGGTCACCTCATCTAATACCAATTATTGTATTGATAGTATGATAGATATGATACTGATTGTAGTATCAAACTATGATGTAAATACTAAATATAAAGGAGGGGGTGAATTGTATACTTAAAAATCCTTAATGAAATTTTGTATAAACAAAATTCTCACCACCTCTATGTTCTATTAATTTTATTGATTCTGGAATAGAAATTATGGAAATGTAACTTCACAATAGTTTACAACCACAATGTTTCTACATTAAAGCTTATAGAAGCCTATTTATTTAGAGTACAAGATTAAGGATGTATAAGATAGAAATAATTTAATCAACAACCAAAATTACAGTGGAAAACAAAATTGAAACACGACAAGTAACAAGTAGTAAATCATTCAACCCAAAGATAAGGGTATCCAACAACCTTGGATAAAGGTCCCTTTATTTATACTTTCAAGAAAGACTGTCTTACCATAACCCTGGTAGGCCCTCAATCCGATGATTGGTATCTATATTGCTTTCACTACAAGCCCTTGATTTGTACGGAAATCAGCACCTATGACTTCAAACCCTGAATTCTACGATTTTATGAAAAGAAAACCTCTTCACAAAGCAATTAATCACAAAGAAAAGTTTGACCAAGCTGTTCAAACTTTCGATATAAACCCTTAGAGTTTATATGAGCCTCTCTCTCTATTGAAATCAATTCAACATCATGTAAACAAGTTCTGGAAAATGTCTGTCCAAAAGTTGTTTGTCAAGTTGTTTGTAAAAGTTATGAGCTCATTCAAATGAGCTCATATTTATATGCATGGAATCAATGGTTGGCTCCCTCCTCCAATGGTCATATTATTCCTTGATTTTCAAAGGGACATATACATGTGTCACTCAAAAATGGTTAGTTAGTAACTGAATGCATGACAAAGCTTTATAAGAGTAAACAAGAATATGGTTACTTAAATAAATTCATTTTTAAGAGTGCTATAAAAAATGAATGTTAAGAGTCTAACAAAAAATAAATTCAGTATCTATAATACATGGTTATTCGGATTTTTTTTCAAGGAACATCAAACCTGAATTTTATATTATTATAGAGTCTGAATTTCAAGGGAGTTCTAAATATGGATTCACAACAATTCGGAGTTTGAATTCAGAGAGTTTGGAGTCAGACCTAATAAGAGTTCAGAGTCTGAATTCAGAGAACTCGAAGTCAGAACTCATAAGAGTTCGGTGTCTGAATTTAGGGAACTCGGAGTCAGATCTCATAAGTGATTAGAGTCTGAATTCAGAGAACATGGAGTCATAAATCATAAGAGTTTGGAGTCTGAATTTAAGGATCTCGGAGTCCGAACTCATAATATTTTTTACTCTAAATTCATAGAACTCGAAGTCAGAACTCATTAGAGTTTGGAGTCTGAATTCAGAGAACTCAGAACCTGAATTTAGATCCTAAAAAAAGAATGCTCTATTATCTATGTATTTTATGATTCTAAAATTTTAGATATGAAACCGAATTTTAAAATTATAAAAGATAATGAAAAATGAAAAACATGGTAAGTATAAATTTCCGTGGGGAATATAATTTTCCATATGATGGTAAAACATAGGGTAAAATGAAATTTTCCCTGAGATAAGGTGTTTTTGATTTTAAAAACATAAAGAATGGTATTGTCATAAGAAACCTTATTGACCCAAAAATCTCCCCAAACCTGAAGGAGTTGGAGAGTCATAATGATTCCTTATTGAATCAATAATAAGTTCTTTCTATTATTCTTCTTATTCATCTACTACCTAATATGAATCTTCTTAAAGGGTACATGATGAAGAAATAATTTCAATGATTGGGGAGGAGTCATTATTTTGACATCCCGAAGAGGAAGTGACCAACTACAACCCAACTAATTATGAAGGGTTTTTTTTAAAATTATGAAGGGATGCTAGGGGACGTGAACAAACATCCCTATATTTTTTCATTAGTGCGATAACATATTATAATATGGATGATGAAGCAGGGAATCGATGAAGATAAGTGGATGGAATAAAGACATCTTTTTCAAGATTTCTTTATTGTTTAGTGGTTAATGATATATATGGTGCTATCAAGATCAATTGTATCAAATGGAATCTTGTAATCCATTCACTGAGTGATTGGATTTGGGCCAAAACTCTCCAATTTATTAATGGTTAGTACGTAATCTGCAATGATATGCTTGAATGGGTTTGCTGGAATCTTCACCACACCATTTGGGGAATTTATTCTTTTAACATCATCTTACATAGACTGATTTCCCTATGTGTGAAAGAAATAATCATTAATCAAATGAGAATCACATATTTTTCATAGGCCCTTATCACCATGAAATTTCTCAATTTGACAATTGATTCAATATTCGTGACACCAGTAGAATGATATATAATGGTTGCATGTTGATGCATCAAAGGTCCCCATAATTGAATGTTGAATTTTGTGTCCTGTTGGATGACTATAAGCTTATAATTATATATAGAGTCACAAAACAAAGTTATAATCATAATCTCACTGATAGTTTCTTGATCAATCTTTTCATAACCATGTATCATCATCATAGAGGGAGAAAACTCAGATTCAGGGATTCCAAATCAGAAGAGTGTATGTAAGGGAATGATATTGAACCCTAGATATTATAAAAAATGGTTCATCAGATATCATTATCATTGTTCTTATCAGATAGGTATAGGGTCTTGATGTGTCATTATATGAAAACATCATCATCCTGGCACATGAATGATTTGTTTACATGGAATTCTATATGGTTTTTCTCTGTATGGTAAACATCCATGGAGGAAACATCATCATCAAACCCTTGAGGAATTGAAAATTCCAAAATGAGTGATTCCCAGAGGTATTTTTTAAAAACATATGGCTTCCAGGATTGAAATCATAGCTGGTACATGGCGAATTTTCTTCAACACATCATACTTTTGATCCTGAGGTCTACATTTTCTAGCATGGATATGCGCTTTTATAAGTGCATTCGTATTTGATACTCCGGATGTGGAAGGACCATATTTCGTGGCCGATGATGGAAATATTTATTCTTGTGGTGTATTAGGCTATCTAGGTACTCCCACTCACATAAGAGGTGGTGACATTGACTCGAACTTGTCTTCCAAGATGATCATGTTAGAGAAAACTCAATCATGGGTGGGGGGAATTCCCATATTCCTACTGAGCATTCTAGAGGACTCTCTCATGTGTTTCTTATTCGTAAATATTTTGAACAGGGGTGTGTTTTGAGTAGTGAAATATAACATGACCACATCATTTCATGTGTCCTTAAACCTGACGACCTCTTCCCCAAATTCCCAAATAATGTGTCAGGAAATGAAAATAATAATCAGAATCATCATTTTATTTGGGATCTATTCAAGAATAACATTAACAAAAATGAACATCAACTCCTCGTCTGATGAAAATTATTCATGGGGGCCGACTCTTGTTCTTCTATTTGGAAGGTTAATGCTCATGCTTTTGAGATATATTTCATTAAATTAAATGATGTCAAGGAAAACTTTTCCTTCACACAAAATAACTTTTATCAATTTTCTCATTATTATTCTAACTATGTTTCTTCATTATGGATTGACCATTTGGGGACTGTTCTTTTTATGAACATAGGTTTTCTATTACAGATTTGGTAGGAGACAAATTTGGTTGTTTCTAATATTATAAAATAATTAACTATATTTTACTGATTGTTATCCCAACCATCCAATCATTTCTAATAATTGTTATTTTTGACTTCCTTCAACATGTCTTCCTCATCTGGATCGGTAATAATAACACATGCTACATGGGCTTGTGAATATTTGAAATCCACTTTTCTAGAGAACACCATCTTTTTTAAGAGGTTTGTAAAAACGAAACACTCTTAGATGTGGTGACCTATCATTTTATGGAAGAGGAAATATTTTTGGGGGTTATTTTAACCTACATTGATAGTTTTTTTGGGCCATGGATACTGAAATATGTTGTTTACAAATCTATGATGATGTAATTGGGGGCACAATCATTTTGAACAGAATTGACCTTGTTTATGAACTCATCAAGATATCTTTTCATTTGATATTTTTTATCATCTTGATGATGTAATAATTATTGATGATTCATGGTAGGTGGATCCCTATGTAATGATAATGTACTAGATGTTGCAGGGGGTATAGGGTCCATATTTAGTGTAATTATAGAGGCCTCTTTTTTCCTTCCTTCTTCCTAAAGATGATTGGATTACTCTACATTTGTCTATAGTCTCTATTATGAATTTTTAAACCTATTGGGAAGTCATAGCTAGAACCCTAAAACTTCCTATATATTTCATTTGGATTAATGGGGTGCATGATTCAACACAATGGTTTTCTAAAAAAATTGGTTGCAACTCTTCTTAGGAGAGTTGTATTTTCAAAAAGTTTTTTAATCCTTCCCCTCAAGAAATGAAATATGAAACTCATTCACTATTCCTTGGGTTTATGTTTTTAATATCGAAGACTATTGGATTCTGCAGCATTTAGCTAAATTGGGAATGGAACTTCCGAAATTGATCATCTCATCTAGTGATCAATCGAGACTACAAACATTTGTACCTTACAAAGGATAGCCCCTATAATGATTTCATTATGCATATAATTCTTACTATATCTAATTGTGTGGGGTTCCCCATCATGGGTTCGAAAATAGAGATAAAATGTGTCAGGAGTTGCTCCAGATCTCATGAGCCATTGAATATTAGAAATGTAAGATTCCAAATCATTGGAGCTGGAGAGATCAGATCTACCCATTCAGGATAATCATTTTTTCTTGCTATATTTGTGTATGTCGTCCTTCCATACCTTCCAATATAGTCATAAATGACTAAACATTATTCATAAGAATTCTAGGAATATATGGATATGCTAGGTACTAAATAGGTGTGGTGTGTGGAGCCTCAACAGGTGTAATTATTGGATACTGAGTATGTGTGGAAGATAGTAGTATCACTGATGGTGGTGTCGCTGGTATTTTCTTTGTATAATCCATTGGAATAGGCCTGTAAGGATGATACAATACATTCTCTAGTTGTACATGAAATGGAGGTAATTCAATGCCCAGAGCATTATTTGCAACAAATCCTCTTTTATGAGGTGATCATACTAGAAGTGAAAGGGAAAGATATTCTTGTGGAGCATCTCTAGTAGGAATTCTTCTTAAGAGTAACTCTACCATGAGTCTCCTCATCACCCTAATCTCCCCTTCCTGCTGAGAAAATCATTCCTCATGAAAAAGGGATTGTCCTTATCAATAGGAAATGTGTCATGGTTGGACCTTTTCCTTTTATTTTATTAGATTCCTTTCTAAAATGATAAAGTTTATTATTCAAGTGGATACATAAATTTTGGTTAAGGCTATGATTTCAGGTATGTAAACCTCCTTAATAATATTTAGAGTAGACCACAATATAAACAAGAACATAATAATATGACTTCAATGAACTGTATTAATTTTCTAGAGGATCTTCAATGATGAAATTGACAGCATTCACTAATACACAATGCATTGCTATCATTTTATTAGTAACTTTTTGAAGTTTAATTTTTCTGCACCCTCTACATGACATTTACCTCATATTTATTGGTTCCCCATGAACTATTTAGTAGATAATATCCTAATGAGAAACCTCATATATTTTATGTATTAATTAATTTTTATACATTTTCCCTAATCCGGATATAACTACCTTCTATTGAGGAGGGTAATGCTAATATGAAAAATCCCCTAGACTACCAGGCTAGGGTATTTCCTATTTTTTGGTCCCTACCCTTTGGGCTCTATTTTTTTGTTCTATGGTTTGGTTTAAATATTCCCATATCCCTATGGGATGAGGTTTATCTTGATCCCCAGTGATTAATATCAATGGATATTATCTTCTAATTTTACAGATTCTAGTCCAAATATCGGATGGCTGCATTATCCCAAACTCAATTAAACCAAATACTTTGGAATAATTTTATGATATTTCAGTCATTTGTGAAATTTTTTGGATGAAATCCTCTAAGTGGGAGTATAAGTCTATTTTCTTAGACTTTTGAAGAAAATTTAACACAATATATTTCAGTCATTGGGCCTGGATTTTATGGAAACATGATGATGCATGTTGTTATTGAGAATTCCATTAGTCATGAACAATGTACCATCTTCTATATAGCATGGGGTATTACTATTTAATGATACCACTTTTTATTGGATTTTATGGAATTAGAGAATATTAAAATGAAATGCTCCATGTACACCCCATCGTTTGATATAAACAACATATGGGGTATTTTTTATCAATGGTCGCAGTCTCAATAATTCATTGAGGCATACACACTGAGGGGATCCATATTTCTTCTTAATATTCTGATGTTAGGAAGCTGGGTGGGATGTTAATTCAATTTGTTTCTATATAACATATAATTCCATTAATTGAATTTTACATTCTTCATATAGAAATATATTTGTTTTTAGAAAATTATGTTTTTTCGATATTTTTTTGAGGATATCAGGAATTAAATCCTCATCTAACATCTCTGGAATGTTATATTGAGAATTGGAGAAAGGATAGAAAATAACTGGTATTTCACCTTTATCTAGTTTTTTCCTAATGTTCAACATATCATATTTGTTTTTTTCTAGAGGATTATCTAATTTATTGGACAAATGATGGTGTTTTTATACTAATTTATTAGAATCTGTTGTATTAGAAGAGTGTTCCTCTGATTTACTGGAAGAGAAATGGAACATGGGTGCTTTTTTGGGATGATGGTTTCTAGGGGAAATATTTTGAATGGGAATGAATTTCACCCACTTGTGACAAGGCAATCGATCGGACTATCAATGTATTTTGTTGTGCCTCAAGATAAGAGGGATTTCTCCTCCATACACATTCACATGGATAATTCCCAAGACAATAAAAATCAATACTATAGAGAGAACACCAGTAGGGAATTCCATCATGGAGAGGACCATCATGGTGGATTATAGCATGGGATAGACCCTCTATATCTTTGGTCTTTTTTCAACATGGATTGTTTATGTCGTACTCATCAAGGTATAGGATATAGAGAATGAATGATGTTTAATAAAGCAAGACTTCAAGAGGATGTTTCTAATGAGGATCTATATTGTTACCACCACTACTCCTATAATTTCGTAATGGGAGGGTATTATATTGAGAAAAAACCATAAAAATATCTGAGGGATTCCAGATCATTATTATTAAGTGGAGCCAAATAAAAAACGGGCACTTGATTTTCAATCTTTGTTCTTATGAAATCTTATTAGATGCCATTATACATGCTGTTGGGGACACATTCTAGGGAATGTGGTTATCAAGAGATGTTCTATGTTCCTACTTTGGATTGGTTTCCATAATAGGATGATTATATCTAATTGGAACAGGTGTATGTTCTTGATCTGGGGTAGTATGAACCATGAACAACCTTGATGGGAATAGAGGTATGTATCTTCTCCGGGGGTAACTTTTTGTTGAGACACCCTACAAGTGGGGAAGTGTAATGTTTCAGTCCCTCAAGTATTGTTATTTCAGAAATTATGATAATCTAGAATGTTTATAAGATATGGGATTGAATTGGTGTCTTCCCTTTCACTATTTCTAGGTTATTCTTGGTGAATTGGAATCATAAAATACATCCATTTTGTATCTGGAGTCAGTGTATGTACATTCTCATGTCCTATGTTTCCTTTTAGTAGATTCTCATAGTACTATTATGCTCACAAAGAGAGTTGAGTCTCTCTTTTGTTTTTCATTGGCACTATCTGACTGATTTCACTCATTGCTACCAAATGAGGTTGTTGGAAGACATAATGTGTGCAGGATTTTGTATGTTCCTACTTGTGGGTTACCAAAAAATTGGGTTGTCAAGAATATTTTAATGTCTTAAAATGTGTCTAATGAGAGTCTTGATGAGTTTAATAATGTGTGTGTTCCTCCTCAAGGTAATATATATAATTTGAATAGTGGGACTTGTTAGTCACCTCCAGACGAGTCTGATGGACGATGAGATATTGTTGGACATGAGTTTGTAGATTCTCCCTATTTTCCTCAAAATCATGTTTGGTGGGATTCTCTAAAGGGATAAATGATTGGACCGTGATACCTATTATATGATAGTTTTCCATGGTGGGACATCACACATGCCTAGGTCTGTGGGACCTATGATTGAAAATTGAAGGAAACAGCATCATCATTTAGTCTGTTTAATACCACACGGCGTGGGATGTAGTTATTGTTGGAAAGATCATTTAGAAAAGACTGTTGTTTATTCGTGATGAGGCCATAGGTGGTCTTTTGGTCGACCACCATGGACTATGGGATGTATTTTTATTATGTTATTTTTTTATGTTCCTCAAATGGTTTAATATAGTTAGTGTAAATTTTTACTTTTTGACCTCCAGTTATCATTGACCATGTGATTGGCGGTTATTCTTGATCTGGGGGGCATGTCGGGCACCCTCCAATTATGGAGTGATACCTTGTTGATGGAACTCTCGAACCACTATTTTAGAGACCCAATGTTGGTCAAACTGAGTCGGTGATTGAAACCTTCTTGTGGATGAGGATCCAGCCTATTCAATAGTCGGGGAGTTCACGAGTGTAAATATAAAGAAAGCCATATGGATTATTTGGAGTTCTTGGAAAAAAATCTTGTATATATGAAGAACACCAAAAATGAACTCTTAAAATTAATGATATTTTTGGAAGAATGTATTCATCTTTAATTTCGTTGTTTGGACCTCTTTTATATCTTGATATGGTCCAGAAATATGGGTTACAATGTCATCTTGGTTAAGGATTCATGTCGTGTTAACGGATTTTTTCCATTGGAATGTGTGTTCTGGTTATGACTCTATATTTCGGGATAGTATCCAAAGTAATGGATTATAAAACCATAAACACCCAAGACTTCTGTATTCAAAGTGGCCTAAATCCCAAAGGAATGTGTTCGTTAGGTGTATTGACCTACAACACTTAAGAACTCACATTGGTTGAGATGATGGGAGGTCCAACTAATCACATATTTTTTGGGGGAATTATTGCCTACTCTAGGACTCTATTATAAATTTATTATATGTTTATGAATCCTTCATTAATTCAAATTTATGATGTAGGTTCTCCCAATATTCACATTAAATTATTAGAATGTGTGGAAATCAAAATCATCTGTATATATTTGAGATTCTTCATCAGTAAATATATATGTCTGTATCTAGGGTTCAACATTGATGGTATCCTCTTATAAATAGTACATAGAGAATCATTGGTTGTTTCATGATGATACTAGTTTTTATGACACTGATAGGGGAAATCAGGAGTTTATGTTCATCCAGGTACATGAATTTCACTCTGAAATTTATCATCACCTAGTGAGATGAGAGTTTACTCTTTATTTTATTGTCATCCAAGAGAACAATGGTTACTCAAGAGTTATCGTAATCTAGGGAGAGATAATTTGTTTTTATGTTGGTGTTCAACCAATATAAGGTCTACTGATGAATCGTTGGGAAAGGAATCTGATCCCAGGTAGTAAGGTTCTACTTAATGGGACACATTATACCTTTTAAGATCATCTGAAAATGACCTAACCAATATTTTAATGTCATGTGACTGGGACATCTATGTTGGAGGTTACTCATCAAGTCATTGTGTGAGACTTAATAATGTGTAGCCTAAGGAACTTGGAAGGGTTATGAGATTCCATGTTGAATTATAACATGCTGGGAATGAATCCTAGAACAAAAAAGTTTGATTTTAGCTATTAGGAGTGAACCTCATGGAGGATTCATAAATATAAAATTTTTATTGGAATCAAATACTTTGTTGTTCAATAAGTCTCTTATGTGAGTATATATTTCTTATATGATGAGGTGTGACTTTATTTTAAAGATCATAACCTTGAAATAGGTTCATGAGAGATGTCTTAACTCATGGATGTTTAGTGGGTATTAATGCAAGGTTTATTACATTAGAGGATAACCGGATAAAGTTAATTATGATTAGGTTTAATACAAATGAGACGTCCATTGAGATCGGGACCTAAGTGGTCTTCTTATGTATCAAGATTAAAGTAGGAATCAGAGTTATAGTATTTCAATCCTTCAGGTCAATTGTATGGGTGGTTTTATTATTAAGAAACTATAATCCCATGTCAGTCATGCTTGGTGTGAGAAACAAGATGGTGTGAAAGTTTAAAAAACCACACACATTACGTACATCATTGATGTAAGAGTCTGGGGATACAAGGGAATAGGTTGGATCTACAACACTTACATTAGTTCACATTACATTAGGTGAGGGATGAAATTACGGAAGGGACATAGGTGGGGGTGTTGACAAAAGTGAGGTTACACCCTCCTACGTGAAATAATAGGGGATTACATTAGGATTACTTCCTATAATCTTATTTGATGTTGGAGGTGGTTTAAATTACCTATTGAAGGAAAAACTATGTGTGATCTTTATCCTCTCTTCAATGAACTAGAGGGTCTAGGTCATATATATGTGAAGGGACGTACATGGTCCAAAACTCCAATCATCCAGATTGGGGACTCCCAACACTATCCCAGTGGTAAGGGTCCATGGGACCGTAGATATACAAACCTATAGATATTCCAAGGATCCTAACCCCCATATATCGAAATGGGGGAAATCTCTAACTATGGGAAAAAAACCCAAAATTGGAGACACATTGCTGTTACTTTCCTACAAGTTTGATAAATTAGGAGGTCTTGGTGGAGGCTTTAACTTGGTCCCTTTTCGACATGATATCCTAGGAAGGAGAAACCATTCAATAAGTTTCTTAAAATAGGGCTTGAAGGATGGATCGCATAGGTCAGGATCGTAGGTGGTCCATGCATGTTTGTTGGGATGGTATGAAATGTTGGTCCTAGGAGGAACATAAAGTGCTCCATGCATGGTGATAAGGGCTTCATAGGTAGGATAGGCCTTTGGAAACATTCCAAAGTGGGACAACACATGGGTGAGCCTTTAACCTATGAACCCTGGGTGTCCACAAGTTCCCTTAATGGATGCTTGTATAGGTCCCTAAATAGGGAGAAGGACCCCAGTTTGGTGACTTCTTCTTCTAGATAAAGGATCCTCAAATAGGTGTCGCCTTTCAGACACTTAATGGTAATTAATATTGATTATCCCATTTTAATTCACCATTATTTGGTGTTTTAGAGAGATACCTAAGAGATTTTGGTGACTAGGGAGAAGGTGTGTTGTAATGAGAGCTATAGTGGTTCATTATGGTTTTCTAGTTTTCTAAATGAGGAGACTCAGGGTCCTATTTCTGGAAAAGAGGGGACATGTTCGAATATAGTTGTCACCTTTTGTCTACCATGTAGGTCTGTAGGACGATTCTCACACAATGGGGTCCAAAATTAATATGGTCACATAGCTCCCCAGTGTAGGTCCTTGGTGGAGGTCCTCGGTACAAGTCCTTACTGAATGTCGTAAAAATCCCTTTATAATATTTATCTTTCTTCCATGGTCAAAAACATTTGATATGTATGTCTTTTTGGGCTCCACAATCAGTCAAATAGATTCTCTCGAATAATCAATGCTTTTTGATAAGTGGAATACACCAAATGTTATTAGAGGAAACATGGATATTGAATTTTAATTGGTTGAATTTTTTTATCATCGATCATGGAAATCCACATCCTTGTCTTAGTATAGGGGTATATATGCTTATCTCTCATTATAGAGAACTCTCTTGGAAAATGGAAATATAACAATGAATTATACGAAAATGTGCATTGAACACATTTCAGTGTGTCTATGGCCAAGTGTTTATTTTTCAAAGAACAATGTGGTATTGTTTTGTTACATAATCATTTTTTCATTCTCAAATAACTTATATAAAAATGATCAATCATTGAAAAACCAAATTTTAATATAATTAGGTTCATAGGATTTAATTTATTGAAACATATTACCATTCCATTTTTTCATAAACCATAATGTAGTAATATATATTTTGTAAAACCGATAATATTTTTTCCTAATATTATTATTTTGAAAAAACCACAAATATAATGAAATATTTAATATAAATAGTTCATGTTTCTAAAAAAGTATGTTTTCTATGTCAAATTTTTATTAAAACAATATTACAGACATATAATATAATTTATAGATACCACATTTGGATTTTTTAGCTGAAAATGATTTTCATAAAAAATACAAAAAACCAAGGATTACTTACATAACCATTATATCTATCCATTAATTTATTATTTGATAAATAAATTAGATTCTATTCCATTATTTTGGTGAATTAGTAACTTCTTGATCATCAAAATAAGTTTGATAATGACTATTGAGGTTTATTAATTTGAACCAATCCTATATGGGTTTTAAATGATGTATAGATATTCTAATTCTTAGGTTGAAAATTTATATATCGACATCTAACAAGAACTATTGGAAAATGATTCATGTAATATAATTTTTATTGGGGATATTATTCCAATTTTTTGTCATTCAATCAATAGATTATTTGAACCAATGATTTCACACTAGAATTGTATCTATTTAAATAGAAATATAAAAAAACATCCTAATACAAATTACATTAAGTCATGTTGTTGAAAATATCATAATGGTATAAAATATATTTATGCATTACAACTGATGATTCAATAACTAACCCAGTTAAAAAAAATAACATAAAAAAACATATTGATTCCCCAAAACACAACACTAAAATCATTACTATGTCATAAACTTCACAAGAATAAGGCAAAAATTTCAAATCAATATAATATAATAGTTTAATTTATAATATTAATATAATTCAATTATCTCCACTAGTATCGTAACATATACCATGGAATATATCATTCAATAATATTGTAGATATCATCAAAACATAACACATTTGATTTCATAATAAAAGTTCCATTTGGATCATATCTTAGATTAAATTGTATCACATATTATAAAATTGACACATTTATCATATCATTGAATATTTACATATTTTGTTTTATAATTTTATCCTATTATCTAAGATTAATTAATAACCATTATATCAGATACATCATGTTACCCATTATAAAAATGTGAAATGATGTTTCACTTTATTCATAAAATATTTCGTAACCATTATATTTTAATAATCATCATAAATACCCATCAATAATTGCTTTTATTTTTTTCCCCACTTAATGTTTACAATTTTTGATAATGGAAGTGTTTTATGAAATGTGGGGTAATGTTATAATGAAGTATATGCTTATGATAGATATGTATTTCAAATTTCATTAGTTGTGAACATAAGTGGATATATATATATATATTAAATTTAAAATTTGGTTAATTTTGTTGAATTATATTATCTACAATGGTCTTGAAATTTTATTTTTTATTATAGGACCTGAAGAAAAAATATTATAAATGTTTATGGAATATAAATTTCTTTGTAAAATTGATGTAAAAAAACATTCTATAATGTTTTAAAAATCCACCTCTTGTATAATTTCACATGTTAATTTATTTTGATGGTTTTATTTATGGAAGTTTATTATGATGTAAAAAATAAATGATCTTTGAAAAAAATATCAATTACATTAAGTTACTATCTGAAACACTATTATATATTTATAAATAATGGTTATTAGGAAGAAATAAATTTTAGGTGTAAAACAGTAATACTTTATTACCATATTATGGAAGAACATTTTTTGGTTATGTTGTTTATTATATAATTTTAAAAATTAGATCATACAAATTCCTTTTCAAGTTGAAGTAATTATTTTTTATGATTTTAGATCAGTTGTTAACTATAATGGGGAGACAAATATTAAAACCAATATCAAGGTTCATGTCATTGATGATAAGTGATAATTAAAAAATCATGGTGTGATGATTGATGTGGTGTTTTTTAATATTATTAATCTAATTGAAGGAAATGTTTTTTTAACTGAATTATGGTTCTATATAAAAAAGATATTTTTATTAAATTAATATATAGCTTTTTTTGATGTGTTATTGTATATTGAATAAGGTATTCCTCTAATTCAAATGAATGTGTTACATGATCCTATTAAAAGATATTAATGGGAGTAATGAAATCTATTGTATATAAAATGTTTAATTAGTTATTGAAGATGATTGCATTGAGGTTATTTATAATATTAATATTTGAAAATTTAATTTGGTATATATGGTTTGATAAAAATATGAAATATAACATAATGATTAGTTGAATAATTTAATTATGGGTATTGTAAATGATGAAGTAGACCACAAAAGAAATATTTATTAACAGTTTTATTTATTAATAAATATCATCAATTAGGAATGAAAATGTTTTTTAAGTGGCCCATATTGATTTTCAAGATTATTAACATTGGTTATGTATTTTATTATTAATTTTAATTATTTTATTTTATAAATAAATACTTATTTATACACCACAATCTATGGTTAATAGTTAATGAATTGTTATTTTCAATTAAATAATGTTTTAAATTAATTCTTAATGTTTTTGTAATTGTTTTGGAAGATAACATTGATTAATGTTTTGATTAAATTTTTTAGATCCATATTCACTTTTAAAAAATTTATACATTCTAACCCATGATAAATTTTATCATATTTTTGTGAATATTTATTATGTGTTGTGTCATTTTTTCTCATGATTTCATATATAAACTATACTTATTGTGGCCACTCAATGATTATAGTGGATTCAATGGAATTGAAAGATATAATTCAATGATAATGATTTATTCAACTATTTTAAATGTGGAACATTTTACATTTCACAGTTCAATGTTATTATGTAAATATTGAAAATATGACATATTTTAATTGATTTATTTAAGAAAATAAATAATTTAAGAAGAATGGTTGGAATGGAAAATTATTATTTTCCAAAATTGTACTGACAAAATATTATTCTAATAAAAATAAGACATAGAGTATTCTATAGTGTCCCTACTAAATTAAATATATATGGGAATTGTAATTAATTGGTAGTAGGGTGATGTTTTGTATTTCTTCCAAAATCATAAATTTATATATTTTTTAAATTTTATTAGAGAATATTATATCCATAATTGATTTTATTTATTAAATGAAAGGATAATTTTATATAATATTAAACAATAAAATAATGGTTTAAATTATTGAATTATATGATATATAAAATCATTTGAATTTTATTTTGAGAAAACATTAGGTGATATATTAACATTAATTTGTATTCTCGTTTAATTAACATTTGTTTAAATAAAAAATGTTGATATTGATGAATATGAAAGTAATGATATCATATAATAACATTCTATAAATAATATAAAATGGGTTATCAGGATCAAGATAGTGTAGTGAATTTGGAAGATGCTATAGACAGTTTATTAAGGACAATATAGAGTGGATGAATAAAAAAACATACATGTAGGTACATATTTTCTTAAATCCATATTCATGGTGATGAAAATGATGAATATTTTTATATATTAGTATAATTGATTTATGTAATTTGTTATGTTTTTAAAAAAAGTTATAAAAATAGTAATCTCCATCAATCAATTGATTTATTAAATGAATGGTTTGATTTAAATGTATCATTTTTATCTGAGTAAAACATTACAATATGACTTAAATATTATGTTAGTCACATATGAGAAAATGATTCTCAGATAATTCTGACGGAATGTAAAATAAGAAATATATTCTATTTAATTCCTTTCATATAGAGAGGATGCTTAAAATGTCTTAACAAGAGGTTGAAAATCCAATTATGATGTTTATAAAAATATAATGATAAAAATGATCAAATTACTTTTCCTTGATGGGATTAAAAATATATAAATATACTTTTATTTAACCGTTTATGTGTTTTAGTTATTGATTAATTTTTAATTTCATTTCTGATACACAAAAGGAAATATAACATATATTTTAAGATGAGGATGAGTAGTAATATAATTTAACATGAAAGAATGCTTCAAAAACTTTATTAAATAATCCCATTAAAAGGGAAAGGATACAATTTCAAAAAAAAAATAATTTACATAGATGAATGATCTAGAATCTGATTATAGAAAAAGAGATAGAAATTCATCACTTCTAGATCCTAGGTGGATATTATTGATTGAATATGTGAATAATGTGGAATTATAGAGTGATATATTAGAAATTAAAAAGAAATTTTATTCAAAATGAAAAAGTAATTTAAGTGATTTTTAATTTTCCTATTTTAATTTGATAAGGAGAATATGATTCTGGGTATACTACATGAAATATAAAATGAGGTTCGATAGGAAAATTATAAAATTGATTACTAGTTGGTGAAAACTGTTAAATGAATTAATGTATAACATATTTTGGGGAAGAAAATAAATTATAAAAAAAATGTAAAAAATGAAAATTAAAAAGAACATGATAATAGCTAATAAATAGTGTGTAAGGGAAAATATAATTTTATGATGTTCATGTTTGATTTACAAAAATCATTTTGGGAAGATAAAAACTGCTCACATGGACATGAGAAAAGATTTTACACATCTATATATTTATTGAATAAAATATATCAATATCCTTTTCTATTAATTTAATAATATAATATTTTTTAGGGAGGTTCTTAAAATAAAAAAGTGAAATCTTATAATAAATGTTAACAAAAAAATTAAAATAACACATTCTAAAATGTTATGAAATAATGAATTTAAAAAACTATATATAAATAAATCTAGGTAATATATATATATATATAATTTTTAAGGGACCACATAATGAATATAATAAAAATAATTTTTTCATAAAATAGAGACAATATGTGAATTCAATTGCTTAATGAGTAATCGTAATCATAATATGAATAGAGATTTGTTTTTTATAGATGATTTTCATTATTTTTTATCGATGGTGTTTGGGTATCCCAAATGATAATGATTGGAGTTTAAAGTAAATAAATTTTTTAGATATATTTTTTAATATGAAAATGTATTAAATATAGGTTTATTTATCTTCCTCCTAGAATAAATATTCATAGAATGACTTCAAATAAAAAAAATTTCAGATTAATTAGTTTAGATAATAAATTAATGATTATGAATGACTTTATTAGCTATGGTATTCATAAAAAAATCAATCAACTTTATACAGAATTATTATATGTAATTGTTTTGTAGAATATGTAATATTATGAAAATAATGATAGTGGGGAAACAATTCATGGTGGGATTTTCATTAAAATCATCTCAAAAAGATCATAGTTGGATACATAAAAGTACTATATAATCCTATATGGAATGAAATATAATCCTTTTTTAATATTGTAGAATTGAAATGGAAGGATTAAATGTTGTTTTCAATATAGATTCAATCTATATTAAATGTGTTCATTTCTTAAGTAATTAAGAAACTAAGTTGGTGTTAATGTCAAATAGTTCATCGATGGTAAGAAACATTACGTTCTAATTATTCACTATTCATTGTTAATAGAAATACTATTATATATTTAAAATATAAACCATATCAATTAAATATGATCCTAGTAGTAAAGATGAGTGTTACCAATGATTCCTGCCTCTAGTAGACCATAATAGGTTGACTAGAGCCAATGGTACATCCAAAAATATACGGGTTGCATTAAAATCTTTTTCTGATAAAAATATGATTAAACCCCAACATAATAAATATAATAAAAAAATAAACCCCAATAAATAATATATGTAACTGATATTCATAAACATGTTTTAAAAAATAAAATACAAAAAGAAACAACACAAGGCATTAACACTGAATGCAACTACAAGACTCGATCTTCTAATGACTATTTTTTTCCTCACATCCCACCTATAAGGTGTAATATATTTATATTAGTGTGGGAATACATGTTTAGAATGTAAAATACACCTCAAAAGCTTTTATTTAAATGTGTATGAAGATTTATAATTCCTATGTGATGAAATAATAAAAAAAACATGGTCTTATTCTATTCCATATTTTGCATAACGTAATGAATGATAACTCACCCAATATCATGTCAATGTACCATCACAAAATATAAAATGAATATATATCATATTTTTACCCTAGAATCACTTATCCACATATCTAATCACTCATTATCCTTGATAATATACAACATTGGTTATAATACCTTCTATTTTCACATGACTTTTTAATTAAATATCATATAATACCCAAACCACAAATCCCAAACCCAACCACACAAAAATTAATTATCACAACATAACAAATCCACATCACAGTATCATACCATTAGAATGAAGTTATTCAAAATCATTCCCTTCCCATTTCATGCGCCATTCAGTCAATATAACAATCCAACATCTATATAATCATGTCTACAAATATTAGAATTCCTTAATCACTATCCAATACTTCTCATATGTGTTAACTATCCTTGAGAAACAACAACCCATATTATATTTGATTTGATATTTGGAATGAGGGAGTAGTTATCCTTATGATTACTCCACAACATAGATGTTGGGGAAAAACCCAAACCAGAAAACCCAAATCGATATCATTTAGGTTATCAGATAGACGTAGTGGTGAAGAATAAATATGAAAGAATCATAGTGAATGTCATGTATTCATAAAATACAAATATATGGGTTAAAAAAACCAAAACTACCAATAAAAATATTAGTTATCACATCAAAACATTCATGAACTACCACCTACCATTATCACTCCTTAAAAATCACAAATTAATTTATTAGGCAACACTAAACCCCATTAACAAATGGATGTTTTATCATTTAATCATTACAATATTCTAAAATATTTAATTATAAAACTTAGTAAATTAAATATTCTGGTTATTTATATATATTTTATTTAAAACCATCCCTTTTTAAGCATTTCAATTAAATAATATCAATCCCCAAAATTGAAATTTATTGTAGTTCTTAAAATTTCCTAGCTGCATTGATTCAAACCATAACCCTAACCTTAAATCCATTAATATATCACTTTCATCGCATACAATAATAAATCTATCCCACTAATAATGTTCAATTTCACAATTTTTAAGAATTTACATAACATTAATATCTCACAACATAACACCATTATAATCAAACATGTCACCGTAATAACTACCATACTACCAATTCAAAAATAAACTATAATTCCCAACAATACACTATGATACACAAAAAAATAAATTCTTTCCCTTCAACAATTTCATAAAAACACATCAACAACTATGGTTACAAATAAAATACAATATTCTGACAACCATCTAGATTATCATTTTAAATCCACTACAATAAAAATAAGAAAGAGCCAAAAAATTCCAAACATAAGGAATACATAGAAACAATTCAAACTAAATCAAATATCTAATATGTATTTTTAAATGTGAAAATATTATTCTATTATTAATTATAATTCAATTACAGATCACCAAAGACCAGATTCATTAAAAATATTTATTGATTATCCCAAAAATAGAACTTGATTATAAAAAATCAAGGGTGAATGACATGGTATATAACAATATATAATATAAACCGATTAAAAATAACATCAATAATCCATCATTATTTATGTTATTTAATGAAATTTTTACAAAATAACGCAAATCAACATTCATTTTAATTAATGTTAGTTTATTTAAAAATTATAAATTTATTTTTACATGTAATCAATCCAAATAATTAAAGACACTAATAAAGGAAAAATTTAAACATAAATAAAGAATGTTCTTTTTTGAATGAAAAACCACAACCAAAGATTCACAAACCACTACATTAGAAAATGGGGAAAGATGGAATAAAATAACCCATAACCCAAGATGATAAACCATTGATACTATATAAAACTATTTCCTATAAACAAACAAAAATATAAATATATATTTTTAGTACATTCACAACCACACTAAGAAGAAATTTTTATAACTGGAACATTATGTGTGGAATGGAAGTCATCTTGTGTCAGATGTTTAATATCTTATAAAGCAGATGGTCAAACCCAACAACCAAATGACCAATGAATTATAATTAAACACTGTAAATATCCTACGGTTTTTATAAGTAATGAGTCGCTAAAATTATATCATATGTTACATAATATTTACAATATAACTATAATATCAAATATTTACAGCATGATGTAAAATAATCATGAAAAAACTAGGATAAATCAATATATCTTATGATAATCATATCATGAAATCCCATTATATATCCAAAAATTAGGTTGTAAAAAATCCATACATAAATGAATTAATTGTATTCCATGAAATAGAAAATATAATCAATACCAAACCCACACACCTAGGATCAGGTTCTTAATACAGATTACATTATGTTTAAAAGAAATTTGATTTGATATTAAAATATACGAGCCATGATTAATAGTTATTATAATATCATGATTAATAAATATTGATTGAATAATTTACCAATAACTATTTAGTAAACTATTATTAGACAATTATAATCTCCAAAAAAATTATAAATAATTCATTTTGATAGATAATTATTTAATTTATTTGATTGAAATCAGAGGAAAACATTCATATGGAATGTAATTTCTGTTTTATGAGGGAATCCCCTAATAACAACAAATAGATCGGTGTAACCATTCCCCCAGATGCTGGTGGTGCAAAAATCCCAAATAATAAATTTAGGAACATCAATTCTTCGACATTGAATGGGCTTGTTGGACATGGATGGAATATAGAGAATTCTCTGGGTGGTATGAATAATAAGGGTTGTAAGATAATGGTCTTAGTCAGTTGTTTAGTGGCGTAAGTGAGTACAGTCCTGAGATGAAATGTCAGAAAATCATCCTAGTCGCAGTGTGCTGGATTATCTTGCAACCAAGGAATGATGATCTTCACAAAAATATCATTTGAAATAGAACCAACATGATATTCAAAATGAAGAACACCTTGATGGACTTGGTCAGTGTGTGTACAGAATTCCAAGGAGCTCTTTTAGTAAGGACTCTCAACCTAGGATTTTGCAACCAGATAGGGATAATGGGAAGGGAAAATGGGTTTGTTGGTACCCCCTAAGAAGTTGGTTCAAACTCAAGATGGACGAGGTCGTCCTAAGGGGGGAGATGAGTGGTGGTGGAGTTATTAGGGACCATATGGGGATAATCATTCCTGTATTCTCTTCCTTTTACTATATATGTGATTTTCATTAGGTCGAGACAAAGGTGATGGATATAATGTTGGAGTTAAGTGAGAAGAAAATTCTAGATGAAGGTAGTGGAAATAGATTTTGTGATCCACTACAATGTACTATTAAGAAGTGGAAGCTGTCCCAATAGAATATAATATTATATTTGTACGTGTAAACAGATCATGGGATTTCATATGGAGATCACTCACACAGAGAAAGAGGGAAATTAGGTTGTGGACTTCTTAGTATCTCATTCTTCCTCGAACCAAAAATGCTTCAATCTACCTTAACTAAAGATATTTTCTGACATAAGGAATATACATTGTTATTAATGATGCAATTGGGATCTATTACATTAGACCTCAATGAGGTACCTCTTCTATGTTATGTTCTATGTGTTTCCAAAATGAATAAAAATGATAGTGTTCAATAAATCATGGGTATTCCCGAATTAACTAAAAATGATTTTAACAACATGGTTGACACAAATTAAATAGCAGTGAAAATTAAATTATTTTTCCTACATATATAAATTCCATTGATTATCAGGTATGATTCAAATTTTAGATAACATTACTTCTCATAGAAGGATGAGAACAAAAAAATTGAATGATCTTAAGAATCCCAAATGATGCCCCACCATGAATGTAACCTAGCATGTAAGATCCATTAGTATTTAATTGGAAACCCAAAAATGGATGATTTAAATATTCACAGGAAACATGATGCTCATTTTGATAACCATTAACAATAAATAAATTCAAGAAATAAAATACATCAATGAGTTACAGCAATAAATCCATCTATCACATTGATCCTAGAGTTGTAAAGAGATATATGAATCTGTACTATAGATAAGTATCCATAAGTTTAATAAGATAATGATTTGGATATTTACATTGTTCCATCAAAAACCACTAGCCAGTGTCCATGGTATGTATCCTCTAGTAGTTTCCAGAACATTGTAGCAAATTCTACATAAAAAACCTACATCAAATCATCAACAATATTATTCAAAATATCACTCATTGTGAAATTCCCTATAATCCCCATACAAATATTTCCTTGTATATTTGGACAATTTTATTTAGAACCAATTCAATAGTATATATAATATAACATTCACATAGGGTGTGATTTGAAACACGAAATCATCAAATCTAGAAATATGATAATATTTATAGGTTAAATATTCACGATGAATTGAAATTTATTCTGATTTGATTTGTTTCACCAAAAACATTTGTCCCATACAACCTAGTTTGGTTTTCATGTGAATCACCTTGCTAAAAAGTATACTTATAAATAGGAATATGTTATATTGAGTGATGGAAAAATTTCATAGAATCTACTCATGATGAACGATATGATAGTGGGTATTTTAATAATCATTAAGAATAACATTACAAAATGTTTTGTATCAAAGATAATTACTTAGGGAAAACGATGGTGGTTGGACTCCCACTGATGAATTTAGGACACCCCACCTAGTTTATAACCCTCAATTCATTTCCACCCCATCCAATAATACAATGGTCATTTTCAAGAAATGTAATCCACGAGTCCTTGTAATTATCCCATGAATTAGAGATAAATGATAAATCAATCCATATACTCAGACAACCCCACTAACAACTTCTTGTAAATGATTTAACAAAAGAGATATAATAAAAATAGATTCAAAAAAACTAGTTTTCCCTTTATGATACTCATGTTATCTTCCATTCACATTAGTCAAATGAATCATTCCTCTATCTTCTTGATCAGGTATACTAACAGGCCAAAAGGATACTACATTACTGGAAGGAGTCCAACATGAATATATTAATGATTCATTAAATTTTCATGATTATAAAATTTGAATATTTATAAATATTGGCAACATTAATTCAGATTAAAAATATTATGATATTCATTATATTTATTATACCATCATAGGATAAATGAAATACTTTACATCAGTGATTATATTCCTAATCCATTTATAAATACAGTCAATTTTATTTTGTAAATTGTCACATTTAATAGTGTTCCCCATATAGATATTCTCAAAAATCAATATTGGAATTTTTATTCTCTCCTCTATATTTAGGGATCATCTAACTGTACACATAATTGAGGTATGAAGACTTATTTTTCCCATTCTAATACATTGTCCACATATGCTAGGATAATCATTCATTGTCAACATAAATTGTTTCATAGAAATAGATATACAATTAATGAATAAAATAATACCAAAAGTTAAATGACTAATTATAGATAATAATTAAACCATAATTATATCTAAATGGGTGAATCAAATCATATGGGATGCCCTTATTAAAATTTATTTTCATAGAATCCTAGGAACGAAATATTTTATCAAAGATAAGATTCCACTTACTATAGGCTTCAAAATTATTTATTGATCCCAAGACATCTAAACATGATAGAAATAATAATCCATGCCAAATATAGGAATTGAAATAAATTACACATGGACATTTTGAGGAATGAATATAACAATATACAATGTGACTAATTCACTACTCTATTATTTTATAGGCCTTTTATTTTTCATCTTTGATCATAATAGTGAATCCCACCAGCAATATATCAAGGTATGAACAAAAATAATGTGATATTATTGTACCCATTTAGAGACCTATTTTACAAATAAAACCATTTTTTGTAACCATATTATGGTAAGGTTGATTCTTATCTATATTTCTATTTATATTAATTTCATGTACATTCGATGAAATGTTTTCCATTGTGATTAATATAAACTGATTGGACAAATATTTTTTTATTAACCCATGGAATGATTACTATGATGGTTTATTTTTTTGAATGGGAATTAATTAAATCTCCAAACACAATTTGATATATTCCATGTATTTTATATTAATGTCTCTCAAGGTTTTAGTGAAAACGGATTCTGGGAAACCATCTCGGAAAGAGAACAATCTCAATTTTCAAGAACCAACCATGATTTAGAAACCATGTAGAAACCATTTTTGTATAGAACATGGCCCAAATGGATATCTAGATCCCTATATATTGAAAATATGTACATAAGGGTTAATAATTACCATGTGAATTATTTTTCCTCAAATGAAAAAAAATTATCAACTGAGGGAATGTCTTTAAATCAATTCATGTGAGTAATGAAATAGATTTAAATGTAAAAAATTAAATCTTCACAATAACTAAAAACCCAAAATATTGAACAATTAAACTAAAACACAATATCCATGTGATTTATATTTTTTACTAAACACCAACACCCTAATTAGTAAAAACCCCCACCACCACTATATTCCATTTTTACATTATGTGTGTTAGATAAAATATGATTTTCATATAGTCGATGAAATATATATTCTGTTAGGAAATCCATCCCAGTATGATCCCAATTTTTTTTATAAGTTATCTTTATATAACATCTCAATTATTCTACTTGTAAATTAAAACATTACATAAGGTATAATTTTATATATTTTAAAATAATCCATGGAAAAAAAATCCTTTTTAATAATTTCTAAAACAGAATAAACAACAAGGATATCGAATTATTTACATTAATATTATAAATACATATTTCAATGATTTTCATCATGTATTACTATGAAAAAGGTCATAGTAGTTTTAGCTACGTGTGTATCCACATATAATTTATATGATCAATTGAACCCATGTGGTATGCATCACACTAATACAGTTGGCATAAAAGTAAAAAAACCACTCTTTTGAGTGGTGTCTTCACAAAAATATGGCTTCCTATGTACAAATTTCCAATGTATAACTACCCTAGAGGAAATGAGTTCTTCGTCTAGGATGGATATCTACCTCATTATTATGTAAATTCATCATAAATATTAAAGAAATCAATGGTAATATCACCTTTTATATAATATAAACAGTAATTTAAATCTATTTTACATAATAAACCCAATGAGGGAATTTCATTTCAAAACCATAACAGAAAAATCTCTTTTACTCAACATATTTTACAAGAAATTATAAAATTTTTGGAAAAATATCATATAGAAATAATTCATAGTCTATAGTGAAAAGGAATTTCATCAAACTACCTTCCCTAAAACACATAGAATTCCCACAATTATATTGGACCTATATGCCATCATATTCTAAATACAGTAGGAAATAACTGATGATCCAAAACAGTGAACCCCCAATTAAGAGTCTCAATATTATAAATTTATTGAGTATTGTAATCAAATAAAATAAAATTACATGAAAATTCATGAACAACACACCATGTTAATTAGATATATTCATAATAACATCCAATTACTCGATGGATCTAAACAATATTATTTTAAACAAAATCCAAAAAATTCACATCATTGTGATGGTTAAAATATAGAGAGTTGAATTATGGATACAATGAATATGGTGGCTCATAACCAAATCATAGTTTACGATAGAAAAATAAAATCAGTTATTCGATTGGAACATCTATTCCCTGAGGTTTCATGTGTGGATATCAATAGAAATCCATAAAATATATCTACGTCTGAATGGGCCTAGTTTGGGTGGAGTGTGAAGAATTATGGAAAAAATTATGGTTCAAATAAATTTATGTTGATTTCTTTTTTATTATCCAAAGATGTATTTATACCACCAGCACACTATTGGAGGGAACCAGTTAGTTGGTGGATACTAAAAAATGAAGTAGACTCTCCCTAAAATACTATCAGATTGGTAGAGGAGAGTAAGATATCATATTTATATGATAGAAATACAGAAGAAATAATATTAAAAATATGTTGGCTGGCGTCTATAACAAAATGATATTTCCACATCTAAGTCCACTAGATAGTTGGTTGTGTATACAACTGATCTATTTGACATCAAAGATGTGCTATTGGACCACTTATAACATCATTAACTATTACATTAGGTCCACTCCAATAAAAATATTCCTTAAACATGTCTATATCCTTGACCAATAATATAATATAATAGTATCATGTTGTGATTAATAAATGAATGAATTGAATATGAGTATATTGCAGTTCTTTAATAAAAATCAATTATTTTACAGTTCCTCCCAATATATTAATTTTATCGTCATCAAATTTGGTCAAATAAGGATGATACACAATGATCCAAGGCCATGTAACCCTTACCAAAAAAATTAATATCATGTATTATGAGTGTCATGAATATTTCTCTTTATACATTAAACAAACAACATTTTATTCCCTCACAAATCTGTCACATGATAGTGAATGACATCAATAGTTATTCAGTCATAGTCATGTTATGTTATATTATGATCTAATCCAAATTAAGATTATATGATTGATCATGATAATATGTCTTCTATTATGACACATGTAATACATTATGTATTGAGGAAGATAATGTTAGTAATGCCATGTGATTTGAAACCATTCCAATCATTTCAATGATCTAAAACCACCCAATATATATAGGAAAAATATTCAAATTCTTCTAGACCCATTAGTTATGAAACTGTGTAATTTCAAATAAAAAAACATTTTCACTAATTGTAAATAAAAATGGATGATGAAGATAATTAGAATAATAATTTATTTGACTTTGACCCATCTTAAAAATATTAGGAATCAACTAAATCATTATCATCCATTCCTAATCAGGGATTTTTCTTCTCAAGGAATCTTTACTAATATCATATTAAAAGAGTGGTGTGTTACTGGGTCATTCATAGATTTCCTCAAAGGGTATTAACTTATTGGATGTATGGAAGCAAATATTATTATAAAATTCAACCATCATCATGTGTACATTAAAGGAAAATCATATGTATTTGACACACATATAGAGAAACAAATCAAGAATTTGAATAACCTGATCTACCTTCCTATTAATATAGAGATAAATGTCTTATTCAAACTATCAAGATTTCTCATATCCACCTATTGTAAATTACATGATAGGGATTTACAGTTTGATTCCCCTTATATGAAAATAGTAATAGGTATCCAATTAAACCATCTTTTTTTTCCACATAACAACTTTCCATTCCTTCCAAATTAGTTGTGTCATGATTCGATATGAAATGCAACAAATTGTTCATGCTATAGATCACCACCAAGATTAAACTCTTAATATATTGAGTTCATGGTAATATAATAATTAATTTCATTGATATCCCATTCAATTAAATATTTTATGGATAAAAGGATTATAAAAAATATAAGGATTTTGGTGTTCAACAGTTTAATTTTTTAATAATGTTTCATTGAGATATAAAGATATATATATAACATTTCATAATATAATCTAGAACCCACACATCATATTATAAAACATATTTTTAGTTCCATGGTTAATATACCCCAATTAATGATTAAAAACTCCCAACATAGTGTTCCTCATAGTCAATGGAGAAACTTACTAGTTACTGAAATAAATAATACAATCCCCAAAGAGAGACCAATGACTGATAGTCATAAACTATGTAAAGAATCATTTGTATTGAAAATAAATTATATTTCTATTTCAAATAGATAGTAATATTGAGGGTAGTGTATGACAAACCCAAACTCACCATTACATTAGTAGACCCTTCCACTATAAATCCAATGTGAATTTCATTGTAGAGTCCTATCATGTTTCCCTCATCCTTTTACTTCTTCCTATCTAATAAAAAAATAATAAAGTTAATCTTGTGAGTATATTCATACAGCTTCCCCAGAATGTAATAAATATCAATGATGTTCTACAATATTTATTTAACTCATCATCAATTTATTAGATTGAAATTTTATTGAGAAATGATATAACCCATCATTTTATTAAATGATCAACTAATCACCAAAAATATTGTGTATCCAAAATTTATAATCATTCAAAATATCAATAAATTCCAATTCATGATATTGAAAACTCATCTCGTGATTTTAATGATGACATGATCCATAATACACTAAATTTTCTACATTCATTATAATTCTTCCCATACATGCACCCAATGAATCATATTAAAACATTTATTCCAATGTATTCTATTGTAATGTCAGAATATGCATTGTGTTCAAACGTCATAGAATTTTATTAAAATTTGTTTGACACATTTTAATACTAATTAACTTCATTCTGAACCACATATAATGTCATATCTAACCTATGATGTGTTGAATAGAAAATAAAATTCAAAATTCATCCATTTACATGAAATTAATCACCATTTTATGATCGACTGAGATCCCATGATCCAACATCATGTGTCCTAACAACAATACTTATTGGATCTATATTCAACACATTGATAATTATTCATAAACTTTCTAATCAATTTGGATCTAGAAACATATATAATGTGATAAATATGATGCTTTTTGTTATTATATTATAAATGGTTTATACAAAAAAATAAAGAAAAAAGTTTGAACGTACTGGTAGAAGATCTAGATATTCATTTCCATGAAGAATGGAAAATAATTAGTTATAAGAAAGAGAATTTTGAGGTTTTTGAAATGGACATACCATCTCTAGAAAAAGGACTTCATATTATATGATTCTTTGATTATGATCTAGTGATAACCAGATAAGAGATAATCCTTTGAGAAACAGATTTCCTCTTTCAACTAATTGATCAAATAATCAGTGCATGTAATGTTATATTTTTAGGGATTGTCACTCTATTGATAATATTATAGTCAATTAATAAATATATAGTCTCATTAGGCTTAATGGGAAATTGAAAAAGATTTTCCCAAGATGTAACACTCAGTTATATAAATAACTTGGCTCTCAATTCAGCAAACATCAATTCCATGACAATCAATAGTTTAGAGACATGTGTTATGATGGAATCAATATTTGATGATTTCTTAGTAAAATGTTAATTAATTACATAAAATCCCACATTATAGGATAGTATGAAAATTAATTTTGAAAAATTATAATAAAATACATTTACAATGAAGGGAGGTCACCACTAAGGGATCCATATCAAATATGTGACATAAAAAAGACATTAACCTGCCAAAAGTTGGATGCATTGGTCCCTCCATTATAAACCAAAAACGCATTCTCCTATAAATAGATGCAGTTTCCCATATAGGGTAATGAAGGAAACCTTCCAATGATAATAGTTCATTTAATATTTTACATAAATTAGAATATCCACCTTGAAAATTACAATGAAGACATTTAGAGAAATCAAAATAAAATATCCAATAATCACTATGTTGCCTATAAAGAATGATTCTATGGAAATAAAAGACACAACACTTTCTAATTTTCAAGACGTATAACTAATTTATAAAAAATGGAATAATTTTTGTTGGATTTTTAAAACATACAATATTTTTTTATTCAAAAGTTTGAGGTGAACCTCTATCAAATAGAGTCGTCACTATAGTTTATGAAATATAAATGATACATAACTTAGTTACATGACCTTGGTAAAATTCTATAGAAAACTCCTCCACTTCATGAAATTTATTTCCAAAGGCATGTGTTTGGAATGCCAATGCCTATGAATTATATAATATCACTATAAATAATCTATGTATTGAGGATCATATTCAAGATAACCTAGATGAAAAAATACCTATTGAGCTTATAAAAGTAAACATATCATCAAAAGGAGTTGGAAGCATCATATGAATGGAACCTATGTTTTTCATGTTTTTGGTTTAGCCACATCTCAAGAATTCAATCGAAAAATAGTATATGGTAGTCCAAGAAAATTAATTAGAAAATAACCACCACTATTTGAAATTTTTAAATCCATTATTCTTCTCATTAACCTTATAATAACCACTTACTCTATAATTGGGGTTCTTATCACTAATGACCAGACATATATTGCACACCCAGTCAATCTCAACCATCAATAACCGGTCTTTTATGTTGGTATATGTGAGAAAATATATCATAATAAACTGTAACTATATATCTAGCTAAATATCACCCTATAACCAACATGTATTTATCATTTCAATAGAATGGAATTTAGGTGAAATCCAATAGGGATCAGTGAAGATATTAGCATACTCAATCACTAAATAAAATATTAGAAATTGTTTTGATTAACTCTATAGATTTCTCTAAGGTCAGTGTCTCCAGGTAAAATTTATTTGTCAAAATCGTCTTAAATTCCTTCCATTCCAATACCTCATGTTTATATACTTTTATAACTTTGTAACACAATCTTCTATGAAATAATTAAAAAATTAAGGCATCAAAACACACATTTATTGAACAATTGTTATCAAGAAATTAAACGATCTATTTAATCTTTTCCTACAAATCATTCACCTCCCATGCACCACTCATCACATAAAAAAATAGTGGTTTCCGATAAAGAAACACTAGGAATATATTCCAATCCTATCAAATTTTATATTTCCCATCAATATCCTCATTAGGGGAAGGTTCCATACAATTTCCAGAGATTATACTATTCACATAAATGAATTAATGATATTTTATCTACTTTATAATTTCATTCATGATGTTCATCGATAACATCGACCAATGCATTCACTATAAGTCATATGGGGATATTAGTTGTATACATCATCATACTGAGTGATGTAATAACATGATAATCTAGAATCAATTGAGACTAAAATAATGAAAAAATAATAAGAATCATTTAGATACATGGAAATTAAAATAATGTGATTAAAACACTCAGAGTACAAAGATATAGATTTCCCATCAAACCAAGGTAACATATGGCACAGTATAATGAGATATTTCTAAGACATGACACATAATGTACCCAATAAGTACCCACACTACTATCTCACATTTACCATGATATCCCAAATTGAATACTAAAAATGAAATTTAAGAATCCTTCCATTGATTCTAATTTTTCATGACCCAATATTTCTTACACAACTACCACATGTAACATCCCCAACTAGATTCTAATAAATTGGTGTTGTGGGGTGTTTCTACATATTCCCACAAGCATAAATCTCCATATACATGATGCTTAAACTATTAGGGATGGAATAAGGTGTTTTTTGGGACAGACTATGCCCACATAATAGAGCACACAACAATACAAATAATAAAATATCATCCAAATCATTAAATAATAATAGAGAGGAAGCATTATGTATAAAGGTTTTATGATATTGGATTAAATTAATTAATGTATTGAATAACCATGTCATTCATACATTATATATCCAATAATATACTAATATTATGCACTAGAGTAATGAAAATAAATATAAATAAAACTATAATGTTATAAAAATATCTCCTTGAAAAACAACATACCTCGTATTAAGATACACGTATGAACAATCATAATCGATCTATCTCACGTCTAAAACAATATTGTTCTTATAAATAGGTGGATTATTGAAGGGGTTACTTAATGTAATGGCGTCTTGAGTATGGTTTGATTACAAAACACAGTAGGGAACCAACAACATTGTACCATAAATATTAAGTATTATGTATTGTATATATATGTGAGTTACTCAACTATAAAATAATAACAATATCTAAATATTGTAAACTAATGGAAAATATCATATTTATTCATTCTTTCTTCAGTGAATTCTGATTCAAAATGTTCATCCAAGTTAAGATGAAACTGAATATGATAAATAAAATACCTAATGGGAATCCCCAAATCGATCCCACTTTTGTTGACCCCAACCAATATAACATCATCCATCGAGTTTATAAATATAATTTTATGGGTATATATATCTATATAAATATTTATATACATAAAATAGTCATTGTAAAAAAATTTAAAATTAATGTAAACCATAACGAAGAAGATCTTTGGTTTATTAATCCCAGTCAACTCAGAATCATTTCAATAAGGCATGAAGCTCGATACTATTCTACTAAATCCATGTGTTATTAATCTAATCCACTAGTCCAAAAATCCAAATCTTTTATAATTAATTTAGAATTCATTGCAAATTTAACTAAACATGCTACATTCCCACAGAGGGAATCATGAACTAACAATGGGATCACCTTTACACAAATCAATTCACTATAACGAATGATTCTACATAATGTCTAAAAAGTCTATAAATTTTCATAGATCTAGATGTGATTTAATCAATGAAATGTATATCTAGTATCATGTCAAAGAATGTGTTCACTTTAAATCAGTGTTTATGGAATTTTTATATGGATAATACCTATGTTGTTGTGCCTTAGGTGATATATAAAAGAATTTCTCCAAATCAAATCCAATTCTCAAAATCCATTAAAATAAACTGCTCAATAGAACACTTATAAATATGTCTTCAGAGTTACATAGTGGTGACTCAATCATCTATATGATTCATCCTATTCACCACATAATGGGAGAGTAATATTACCATTTAGAGTATCTCAAATTAGTGATGGGGAGTTCCATGTTCAACACAATGGTCAATTATGTCTCACAATCCCAATCCAAATAAGTACATCTACGAATCCCCATAATATTAACACAATGAATTCAAAAAATATAGAAAAATATTTATATGTATGGAATACCCAATTAATACATAGGCTGAAAAACAAGATCCCAAATATTTCGACTTTGCGTGAAAAATAACAACAACTGTATCATAGGATGTGCATCTAGAAATCTGAATAAAATAATCAATCAAATAAAATTCTCCAACTTTTCATCTCAAGATGAAATTTTTGGCATCCCAGATTATGTACCACATTAAACCAATCACATCTATCAAAACCCTAGTTGCACGTATAGATTTTTTGGGACCAAGTTGAGAAGAAGTTGCTTATGGAAGAATGATTAATTTTGTGAGGAAATTATTTTCATTTTTGAAAAGAAAAAATTAAGAATTCACATCACTTATTAAGAGTTGGTTATTGGACTCACGATCATGATCATAAAATTAGATGATTTTTTTTAAGAAATTCTATTTTGTTTTGTTGAGGTATTCATAGAGAAAATGTTCGTTAGTAACACATTTTTTCATGACAAGAAAATTTATCAGAGTCTTAATAAATCAAATTATAATATTTTGATTCTATAAAATTTTTAATTTTGAAAAAAATAATTTGTTTTTTTTTAAAAACGTGTTATGCATGACTTCTAATCAAAAGGGGGAAAATTTGTTCTTACAATAAGATGGAGGACTAATTGGAATGATAAAATATGCTAGATGGATGGGAAGTCATAATACTTTTCCGTATAAGGTATAATCATTAATATGGATCATAATTATTCATATAGCCCTGATGAATACATAATTATATGCATGAGTTTGTGAATAATGAAATTCAATGTTTTCTGGTCTTAGTTTATTTTTGTGAGATTATATAACATATATTTTTCTAAAGGTTGGGGTGTTTATTTTGAAGAATGGGAAGATTAATATATCGCTTTTTAGTCATACCAATAAACCACAAGATATATGTATTCAAATAATTAGTATGGTGAATATGAGTATTGTTTTTGTATATAAATCATAAAATGAAATAATTTTTGAATGTAAATTTTCGTTGAATTGGTAAATCAGGAATGGAGTTCCATCGATGCATCAGAAACAGTCTGGAAAAAAAATGTTTTTTGAATCATAATTGTTTTATGTGTATATTTTTGAAACCTATGAAATTTTAATTGGGATTTGTTGGGACTAATCAATTGGATGAATATCAAAAAAAAATTCAACCATTTGTTTGTTTAATTTTATTACATTTGGATAAAAAAAATAATATCTCTCATTTGATTACAATTTGTTCATGAGTTATTAGACTACTTTTGTGACTCATCAGTCAAAGTGAAGTAGATAACAATACATTATATATGTCCTAACACTGATAAAATCGATGGAAAAAGGTTCAATAGTATGAGGTAAAATAATGAGTTATGAGATTTTATGACAAAGTTGAAAATGTTTTTAATGATAGTTTTTAAGATGATTTTTTAGTGATCATAGGAAGTAACAATATCATTAGAAGTTGTGACTATGTTTATTGAATAATGATTTCTATTATTTATTTATAGTTGGTATAGAGCATGGAAATTTTAGTTTTTTATTAGTTGGTATTAAACGTTGTATTGAGAATTAATTCCCTTTTCACCTATTTAATTGGTACAGAGAAACATAATGATGAATCTAGTATTTTACATATATATTCATCATATTGAATAAATCATAATGAAAATACAAAACATAATTAATATGACATATAATGTTGGAATATTATATGCTATAATATTAGAGATGTTTCATGAAAAATTGAGAATATTTGAAAAGCATTTAAAAGATCATAGATGGATCCGAAATGAAGGTATAATTCATGTTTCTTGAATTTTAGTTATGAAACAATTCCTTTTATATTCCTTCTTAAATCATTTTTCACAACTCTAAAAGTTGTATAATACAAAGTAATTTCTGACATATCTAAACACAATTCATGGGCTAACAAAGAGAATGAAAATTTGATGTTTAATTGAGAAGAGGATTCTAGCTATAGATTTGTTGTTGATGTTTAATAAAAACAAGAAGAAGAAAAAAGATTGTATTCAGTGATTATCAGAACAGACTAAGTCATTGGATCTAGAAATTGAAATACTCATTATAGACTTAGGTCATTAGTGTTTGTAATTTTTCTATTAGAATTTTGTAAGAGTTATATATTTTGGTAAGAATAATCAGAATGAGTAATTGTATTACGACATCAGACATGGTATTATTAAAAATTCCATGGTATTTTATAAATTCTATTGTGTAGTATTGTGATGAACTATTTTGAAGGTTGTGTAATTTAAATTTGAAAATGAAATAGAAATTTTTTTTTGAAAATAAATGGTGAATGATTCATAAATTTTTACAAAGAATTGTATAATATCATTTCTGCTAAAATAAGCACATGAACTATGGTATTTATCATAGTGACACAGAAATGTATGGGTATATCTAACTAGTTTATATCCACATAAAAGTATTTTTGTCGTCTAATTTATTTTTTTTCATTGTATTTTTTATATACAATTAAAATTACATAGATACAATTTTTATGTAGTGAAACTTGAAAATTCTTATGTTCAAGTGTTGTGTGATTATGTTTTTTAAAAAATATTGAGAAATTCTTAACCAGATGTGAAATTATATTAAAAAAAATAAAATTTGAAGAAAAAGTTATCACTTATTCACCCCCACTCATCAACGATACATTGATCCTAGATGGGAATTAACAATAGGTATTATAGTTAATGATCCCTTCATTTACTCATTTTAAGTCTTTTTTGTGGAGAAGTTGTGATGGTGAATCTTAATTCTGATAAAGGTAATGGGATTTGGGTCTTTAATTTTATAAACTATCATGTATAGAAATATATAATCATGACTTATATTATTTATCATGGGTATTATGTTTTAGAAGCATCAATAGATGCATGTCTTCCTATTGATGAAAAATTTCCTCTTTCATCTATTGAAAAGAAAGTCATGAGAATTATGTAATAGGTAGTAATTATATACACTCATCACATTATGAATATTATTTTCTATGAGTGAAGGGAGTTCTTAATTCTAGGGGTTTTTTGGGATTACTTGAAGATAATTTTTAAGGGAAAAAAATAAAATAAATAATATTTATAAATTTAGATGTTGAAGATGGATGATCTCAATAGAGGTGGGTATGAATAAGTTGGTAACCTATAATCTATAATGGATGCCATTATAGTCAGTATTTAATGTCTTGGTTGAAATTTTGATGATTCAATTGTTGGTGAAAATAATATGATAAATCTTCATGATAATATTGATTCCATTTTTTCTTCATGGGATCATAGAGATCTAAAAACATTTTTTATGTATGATTTTCATATTATTGTCATCAATCATGAATTTAGAATTGATAATGACATGTAATGCAAAAAATTGATAGAGAGTTGTTTTTTAATCCATCAATGAATGAAATGTAAAAGATTCATCCCAAATATGAATAATCTTGTGATTCTAATTCAAAAAATAAAAAATGTAAAAATCATGGTTACTTTTTATCATTTTGTTATAAAAATGTATAAACATGTACCTATAAATATAAAAGGAAACATTCAATAAAATTACTTGAATTTGGTGTTTTTTAGAACATTATTTCAAACATACCTTGAACATATAAGGAAGAATAACGGATGTTATTTATAGAAGTTAGATAGAATTGTTGAAAAAACATGATGATATGGCTATACTTTATTCCTATGGAATTGATAAAAAAATTTTCAAATAAAAAACCTTTATTTTTTCTAATGATGATGAATAAGAATATAGTGAAACCGAATTCAAAAAGTCTACTCAGAATTATTGAGAGAAAAATTTCATTGAAGAAAAATAACAATGAATAGTTTAAAAGGTGCAATTGTAATGATGATGAAATTAGATTACAATATATTATGAAAGAATAATGAAAAGAAAAAATGAGAAGGTTATTGAGGAATTAGAATAAAATTATATAATTCTAAAATAAATGTTCCTAAATATATAATCATGAATATATTCTAGTTGAAATTTTTAAGATGTTCGAATAGATTGATAACATGAACAAATAAAATGAGGAAAATAAATCAGACTGAACAACTGGATATTTGCAATATTTATAAATGAAGATTAATTTGATCTTGTTAAAAAAATATAAATATGATAAAATGTTTAAAAGTATTAATAAATCAATCTCTAATTTTTTTAATGTTATGAAAAGTATGAACCTTAAAAGGATCAAAAAAAAAGTTTCCTTAAATAGATAGAAGACAGTTCAAAAAAACATGATTATTTAATCTTGGAAAGTTATTTATGTGAAAAAATAATAAAGTAGAAATGAAAGATGTATCTATTAATAATAGTTTCAGAATATTTCTTATTACTTTTAGTATTGTTATGGTTGAAAATAAAATAGATATGAATAAAAAGGTTCTAGTTGAGAATAGAATGTTTGAGGCTAAATAATTTCTTGATGCTAATGTATCTTGGTTGAGGACAAGCATTCTCACAACTCCAAAAAGTATAGAAGTTACATAGGTAAATATTATATCAATGGATATATCTAGTATTGTTTTTCATTCGATAAAATGAAAAATATGTGTTGGAATACACAAAAAATAAATAAAACTATTCCACAAATTAAATAGGGAAAAGTTTGACGTTGAGTCAATCCCATCAAGGGGAGAATTCTATGAATCATGTTTTAAATATAAATGATAATGTGGGTGTGAAAGTTGAAAATAGATTCAAATATTTGTAAAATATTTTCAAAATATTTGAAATAAATTTAAATCATAATAAATATAATGTTGTGTTGTTAACAACATAACAAAAAAAATTAACAACTCTTCGAAGCTTTATATGATGAAAGATAATGTAAAAGAAAAATAACTTGTTGTTGAAACATATCTCAATCAATCAAAATGAGAAATAGATCATATTTTGGTTATTGGTTTTTCATCCAATATGACAGGTGACAAAAAATTTATTATGAATGTGAATGATTTCAAAAAACGAACATAGACATTTTGAAATGGTGAATCCCTCAAAATCATTTAGTTTGAATCTGCTATTATTGGCAGATAATGGTTAATATAAAAGATATATTTCATTATTGAATATATAAAACCGAACATGATAATTTTTTTACACCTATTTTATGATAAAAAATCTGGTTTTATTATGAAAATATAGGATTATGGAATGATAGTTACAAGTGGCCAAAATAAAAAATGAATCTTCTTCAAAGTTGGTTAAGTTCAGAATTATTGTTACATAATTATTATATAAGAAAATATTTTTTGGAATAAACATATGGGAAATATTGGTCATATAAAAATGATCATGTTATTTAAGTGATACTATGATTGTGAAATTCATTTTATGTCAAAAATATGAGATTCATGTAGCAAAATTTGTCAAAGAAATATTAAAAACACTATGAATAAAAAAGATAATTTTTTTTTAAATGATGCATGAGAAATATTAATTCTTATATCTATGGTATAATGAAAAAATTATAAACTAATTAGTGGGATTAATTCATTAAATTTCTTTATGACACTACTCTCGTTTCATGTATTATTTAACTGAAATAGAAGTCAGAAGCTCTATCTTTTTTTTATTGCTTTAAAAAACAATCTATATTAGGAATGTGAGTATTAAATGTCGAAATTGAGAATGGTCAATGTAGATTAATAAAAAAAAAATTTAAAATCTGAAATGTATCTTAAAAATGAATATAATTTGGTTTCAGTTATGTAAACCATACAATACTCAACAAAATGGTGTTTTTGAAAGATAAAATAGAAGTATAGTCAAAATGGGACTAACTGAGATACTTGAATATAGTCACTCTCATTACTGTCCATAGAAATCCATGAACACTAATCTTTATATTCAAAACAAATTCCTCTTTATTAACATCTCATATATGACTCCATAAGAATTTTTTTATGAAAAAATTAAGGTTTTAAAAAACATAGAGTTTTCAGGAGTTCATTCATCATAATGAAGAATGTTTGAAACCATGGAATGTTTGAACAAACGGGTGAAGATGGAATTTTAATTGTAAATTATCCAAAAGAAAAATGATATAGGTTTTTCAAAATAATAAATAAATATTAGTTGACTCATTTATGGAAATATTTTTTGTAAAATGTAAATAGTATTCTAAACAAACATATACAAAAAAAGAACTTAAATAAGATCGAATAATTTTTGTAAATAGTTTTTATACAAATGAAAATAATGGTATTCTAAATTTATATAATGATTTAGGAAAAACTATTTTTATTGATGAGGATGAATATTTGAACTCTCGTCCGAGGATGTTGTAGAATGTTTATGTTCATAACATAATTTATGATCAAAATATAAATGTGAAAACAAAAATAACATTAAAATATTTTACATATATTTTTGTATATTCCAAATTTTAGCGGGAATTGTCAATGAAAAGTTTGATCATATGGATTGGGTTTAGGATATGAATTAATATTTGAATTCAACAGATAATAATGGTACATGGGAACTCATACATAAAAAAATGAAAAAAATGTTATCTATATAAATTGGGTGTTTCAGAAAAAGTTAAATAAACTAGCTGAAGTGATGTGTAACAATGCAAGGAAAGTGTGAAATGATTACACATATATTTAAGGAAATAAATTCGATGAAACATTTAATCTCGTGTGAATTATAGAAAAAATTATAATATGTATTTCTATTTCTTCACAATTAATATACAAAATATTTCAAATCGATTTGATTTCAGTATTTCTAAATTGATAAATGTCACGACCCCGTCCCACCAAAGATGCCCCTCTTGAGCTAGAAATGGTGAAATGGGGATAATGACCCCAGAGTCCCACCTCCAGTAGGCCCCGGAGTGGTGACTAGAACCAATGGTATGAGTTTTCACAAAAATAAGAGGCATTACACTTATTATATTATAAGATCAGGAAATAGGACACGTCAACTACCAAAAAGTAAGAGAACAAGTGTATAGAAATAAACTTAAACCAATACCACAGGAATGTTTAAAATATTCTGAAACAAAGTACATGTACAAGAAATCTCAAAAGTACAATACCAAAAGAAACAAGAGTACAACAACTGCAACAACTCCAACTGTCCCGACAAGTAGGGTCCTGTACGACCCTGGTAGTCCACCTAGAAACCTGAATGTAAATGTAGGGTGAGCATATAAGTATACTAAGTAGGTAAATCTAAAGCACTCGTGAACATGTGGGGAGACATCCTAATGTCCCGTGAGAACAATAGAAGAGTCCAACCTAACAAGGAAATCTATCCACCCAAACACACCATCCATGCTCACCAAAAACACATAACAATACGTAGCAGTATATAAGAACAAGAGTATTGGGTACCCTGCACCATTTCCCACTAGTTAGCTTCACTTCCTAATGGAGAACGTCCTGACGCTACCACACTCATCCCGCCCGCACACACCTAGGCCTCACAACCACAGATCCCGCCCGCACACACCCGGGCCTCACAACCACATATCCCCCCGTACACACCCATGCCTCACAACCACACATCCCACCTGCACACAACTGGGCCTCACAAACCACAATCACATCCCCGCCCGAACACGCCTGGGCCTCATCCTGATGATTCTTGGGAATAGTAAACTTGCCTAAAGTGTCTTGGGATAATACCACCCCCATCGAAACCTACCCAAAGAGTCTTGGGTGTAACGTTACCTCAACCCATCACAGCCTATGGAAGACGTAGAAGGAAGGAGATAGTAACTAAGGGGGAAACACCATCTCCCATGAAATGGGAGTGTTCGGCACTAAGTGCTCAACATGGGTGGGGTGCGACAAAACACAAAGACACAGATATATATATGTGTGTATACCAAACACACATCCCATCCTATGGCTTCTAAACAGTGAAACTGAGCACGTGCCTCAGCACTGCTACTATGAAGCATGCATACATCAATCAACCACAACCCCATTAAGGTTATCAAGTTCAATAAGTAATATTTTATTAGTTCCTTAACTACTGGGCAATAATCAAACCAAATAAATCGTTTCATAGAACACAATCCATTCCAACCACAAATCAAGTTTGATAAAACACAAGCAACACAACCCTACATTTTATCATCAATCAAACCCCATTCATTGTTCCCACATTCATTATCTTTCCCCACAGTTCATTTATCAACTTTCCAATTTCTTTTAATAACACATCCCATTACTGCAGCCATGCTTCTACTATAACCACATATCCACCATTGTATCACAAAATAAGGCTCGTTCGACATCATCTCCTCTTTAATATCATTTACCACAGCCCCACTACCCATACTATTTGTAACGACTTAGGATACACCACCCACCCCGTTCACACACCATGTAACCAAGCCAACACCCACAAGTTCATTATTCCATTTTGTTCAACCGGGGTGGTCACACAAGGGTTCCATATTTTAAATCAACCAACTTTACATGATTAACCGAATTACACATTCCACAAGGTTCAATTCACAAAACGGTCTAGAATTATAGGGAAACATTTAATTGCACAAGAAAAGTCCCCCAACGACCATGATATTTAGTATGCATAAGCTTATTCAATTCTCAACATAACAATAGGATAAATAAAGATAAACATAATAACTTCCACATCACCATTATTTAATCCAGTTATTATCTTCATTTATTGGTTCATATGTATCTCTCGGAAACAAGAGGATTCCAACCCTGCATGATGCTCAAAGAGAGAGAGAGACGATGGTAAGATCCCTACCTCAACATGTTCTGATCACAACGTTCCCCCGAATCAGCTTTAGAAGACGTCTGTCGGCATCCATAACTATTGTTAAACCCAGAAAAACCTCCTTGGGTGGAATCTAGGAAGGAAAGGCCGAAGGGAAAAAACAGACCCAAGCATATAAGTTCCACCTCGTCGTTACGATCTCGTGGCCACTAACAGATTGCAAATCGGATCTCGGACGAAGAAGTTATGGAGGAAAGGAGCTTTGGAGTCTCTTGAGAGAGTTCTGCTCAACGGAGGGGAGAGGAGAGGAGTGATTTGAAAAGGAGGAGAGGCCCCTCCTTTTATAGGTGAGAAAAACTAACGTACACGGTGTGTAATTTCTAGTAGACGGTGTGTACTCAGCCATTTCGCATGGTCTCCACGCTGCTTCCAACACGACCTTCAACGCGGAACATGGTCATTGACTGGTCAACACACGGGTTGAGGGTAACACGTACGCGGGAAGGAACTACACAGTGTGTAGTATGGGCTACATGGAGTGTAATCATTTATTTCATGTGTTAAGGACACATCCTCAACATGGAACATGGCCATTGATTGGTCAACACATGGTTTGAGGGTAACACATATGCGGGAAGGAACTACAAGGCGTGTAGTATGGGATACACGGAATGTACTCTTTTATTTCACACGGCATGAACACTACCTCAACACGTCACACGGCCGTTGACTGGTAAACACATGGTTTGAGAGTAACACCTATGCAGGGAGGAACTACAGGGCGTGTAGTATGGGCTAAATAGCATGTAAACATTTATTTCACACGGCAAAGACACGACTTCAACACGGGGTATACCCTGCAAGGTGGTACACGGCGTGTACCCACACTACATGGTGTGTAGTTACATAAATTATAAAAAGTGTGGGAAAAGTCCATTCTACACTCCAAAACACATCATGACCCTATTTTCGACAAAGGAATGGGTCGGAGAGGTCAGGTCCATTACATCAGATACCTCTTAAAACATTCTCATCCCCTAAAATTCAGAAACCAACCCAGAGGAACCCAACAAGATACCTCTTAGGGATCTCGTTATAATAGGAACCCAACCAACAACCCTAATAATATGTGTTACGAATTCCCTCTCCTATGTCGAGATATTATCCGCTTTAGGCGGCACTGACTCGCCTGCACGGGTTTAATCGCATCTGCATTAATGTGTCTCGATTAAGAATTGGGTCTTCCCAATTTAATATATTAGGATTTTTCAACTTACACTGCCCCCAACACCGTAGAACCAACACACTATCCGAACATGTGTATTGGGGAAATTACGTCTCCCATGTCGAGATATTATCCTCTTTAGGCAGAAATGAATCGCCCGCACGGGTTCAATAGCATTCGCATTAATGCTTCTTGATTAAGGATCAGGTTTTTCCCTTTCCCACACGTCCGGACATATTACACACATACATAGAACAAGGAAAACGAAACGTCTCACAACCAAATATCCAAGAATTCCATATATCAACGTTAAAAATCATAACATAAAAAAAAGCTCAGAAGAATAATGAAAAACACAAGTCTAAATAACTCCGGGTACTGAGTGTTCATCTGAGCCTCCTACTCCCAAGTTCTCTCCTCGAGGCCTCTATGTATCCACAACACAAGAACCAAGGTGATGGTTCATCCATGAAGCACCTTCCCTTTATGATCCTCGATTCTGACTAGTCATTCCTCAAAGGTCAGGTCGTCTCCTATATCTAACTCTCCTCATTCGATAACGTGAGAGTCGTCGTGTATGTACCGACGAAGCTGGGATACGTGGAAGACATCATGAAACTTCTCCAAATAAGGTGGTAGGGCCAACTGATATGCCACCTCACCGACTCGCCTCAGCACCACGAAAGGTATGATGAACCTAGGGGAGAGATTACTCACATTCCCAAACCTCTACTTCCCCGATCGAGGTGAAACCTTCAGGAACACAAAATCTCCCACCTCAAACTCCAAGGGCCTCCTCCAACGATCGACATAAGTCTTCTATCTGTCCTGAGCCACTTTCATTCTCTCAAGAACAACAAATACATTATCAGTGTTTCTCTGTACTACCTCTGGCCCAAGAGCACCTGTCTCACTAACCTCTTCCGAGAAAATGGGTGAACGACATGGCCTTCTATACAAAGCCTCAATCTATGCCATGCCAATACTAGAGTGGAAGCTATTTTTGTAGGTAAACTCTACTAAAGGCATGTTCTGCACACATGATCCTCTGAAATCTAGAACGCATGCCTGCAACATGTCCTCCATCTTCTGGATAATCAGCTCGGTCTGCCGATGAGTTTGGGGGTGTAAAGTATTGCTAAGGCATATCTGGGTGCCAAAATCATGTTGTAACCCCCTCCAGACTCATGAGGTAAACCGAGTATCTCGATCTGAGATGATAGTCTTTTAAACTCCATGAAACAGCACCACCTCGTGTACCTACCTCTATGCTAAGGTACTCACCAGACTCGACTCCTTAATTGCTAATAAGTGAGCTGATTTCGTCAGTCAATCCACCACTACCCAGATAGCATCATAACCACGCAGAGATATGTGTAAACCTGTGAAAAAATCCATTGATATGTCATCCCATTTCCACTCAGGGACATCTAAAGGTTGACTCAAACCACTGGGACCACAGTATTCAGCTTTTACTTGCTGACACACTATGAACTTAGACACAAACTCTACCACTACCCTTTTCACCCCAGGACACCAAAAGTGTTCCCTCAGGCCTCGAAACGTTTTTGAAACACTCGGATGCACTGCCAAGGCTGAGATAGGGAACTCACAGAGAACTGCCTCATGCATCGCCTGCAGAACAAAAAACCTTCCAAGAAAGCGAATCTGATGTCAGCTATCCTCTAACCATCCTTCAAGAGATTTCCCCCAATCAATACGATCCCGTATTACTTCCACCTCGGAGTCTCCCCAATGAGACTCTTCCACACAATACAGTAAGGAGGATTGCACCGTCATCTGAAACAAACAGCCTCTAACACCTTCTACCCTTGCATCCAATTGCATGGCATCCAACTCTCCCATTGCATTCCAAGCATCAGAAGATTCCCGAACCACTTCCTTGTGTGACTTTTTTTTTAGGGAATCATCCACAACATTTCCCTTACCATCATTGTAAGAGATCTCGTAGTCATAGTCTTGGTGAAACTCGACCCATCTCTGCTTCCATACGTTCAGGTCATGATGAGAGAAGATATAACATAAGCTCTTGTGATCTGAGAAGACCACAAAGTGCTCCCCAAAGAGATAATGTCGCCACAACTTCAGTGAGAACACCACTGCTGCAAGATCTAGGTCTTGGGTGGAATATTTTCGCTCGTGAGGTCATAACTACCTAGAACCATAACAGATCACACCCTTCTTCTACATCAGTACGTAGCACAAACCAAGGCCAGAAGCTTCACAAAACACCTCATACAACAACCCTTCCTATGGAAACCTATGTACTGGATCACTCACCGACTTCTCCTTCAGGTAGTCGAAAGATTCCTATCAATGCTCGCTCCATAAGAAGACCTGGTTCTTCCAAGTCAAAGCTGTAAATGGGGTAGAAACTCGAGAGAAGTCTAAAAAGAACCTCCGATAATAGCCTTCCAACCCCAAGAAACTACGAACTTCGGCCACGCTCTTGGGTGCCACCCAAGAAAAAACTGCTTCCACCTTCGATGGGTCCCCAGACAATACATGCTGAGACACCACGCGCCCATGGAAGTGTTCTTCTTGAGTCAAGAACTTGCACTTCGACAATTTCCCATAATGCTGGTGGTGTTGAAGGGCTTCCAGGACTGCCCTGAGATTCTCAACGTGATCCTCCTATGATCATGAGTATATTAGGATGTCATCGATAAACACAACGACGAACCGGTCCAGAAACTCATGGAAGAAAAAGTTCATAAGTCCAATGAACACTGCTGGTGCATTTATAACTCCAAACGTCATCACTACATACTTGAAGTTCCCATACCTGCACCTGAAAGCTATGTTCGAGATGTCACTTTCCTTTACCCTTAGATGATGATATTCAGATCGCAGATGAATCTGAGATAACCAACCTGCTCCCCTCAGCTAGTCGAAGAGATCATCAATCCTTGGAAGGGTGTAACAGTTCTTGACTATTACCTGATTCAACCTTCGGTAGTCTATGCATAGCCCGAGACAACCATCTTCCTTCTTCACAAACAAAACTGGATCTCCCCATGGAGACACGCTGGGTCGAAGGAAACCCTTCTCCATCAGATCGTAAATCGGAATCCACAACTCCCGCAACTCCGAAGGTGCCATTCGATAAGGGGCCATCGAAATCGGATGGGCACCAGGCTGTAAATCTATCCTGAACTCAACATCACATCAGGGGGGGAGGGGTAGAGTCACAACCTCCTCTGGAAAAACATCGAGGAAGTCCCCAACAACCTATGGAACATCAACCATCACTGTATCAGCTGAACCCACTGATACCCCTCCTAGAATGGAAAGGAGAGGATTAACATGCCGACTTCCCACCTGATAGAACCTCTCGCCAACAAAACCTACACGATGCCCATCCATGTCAGAGAACATGACTCTTCTTTGGAAGAAGTCTTTAACAGCATTAATAGAAAAAAGCTAGTCGATGCCTAGGATGACATCATCAGGATGCATCTGTAGAAAAAGAAGATCCCCACTAGATCGATGTGGTCCCAACGTCAGCCCACATCCCCGGAAAACACAAGATATGTTGGTCTGACCTCCAACTGGTGTACTAAGCTCTAGGGGTACAGAATGTCTCTCAAATTCTAGACCCAAAGAAAGGGCTAGACCGAGTGAAACAAATGAGTGCGAAGCGCCCGAATCAAACATAGCAAAAACGAGAGTGATGAACAAACAAATCGTACCTCGCACCACCTTTGGTCCTACTGAAGCTTCCAACTCTACTTCATGAAACTGTTCTCGCCCAGCTCCTCTACCTCTCTAATGTCAACCACCTCCCCAACCATGCCCCGGTCAAGGTCCTGAAGGAGCACCATGAGGTTGGACTCCTCTTTCAAAGTCTACCCTCTGAGGAGCATGGACTTGTTCCTGCTGGAAGGGCCTCGCCGACAACTAGTGCTGCTGAGGTGGGTGCTAAACCTGCCCACCTCCACCGTACTGAGCTCGGGTCAGGCACCGAATCTGGATGTGCCTGATACCTCCACAATAGAATAACTTCGGTCCTGGGATTGTGAAAAAGGGACAAGGAACTGAAGATCTAAACTAGAACTGCTGGGGCCACATCCCCACTAGCCTGAATCTTGATGGTCCCGTCGTAGGATACATGCTGCTGACTGCCTTCCATTTCGATGAACCAGACAGGATCCCCTCTCATGGTGCACCACCCTATGAGTGCATCGTCTCTACAACCATTTCCTTCTTATGTACGGCCAAGTACGTTGGAAGGGTGAAGGGGTGACATCATACTGGAGCGAAGGACAAAGCGCCTCCTCCAAACGTCTCACCCGAGAATCCTCATCTGGAACGAGATCTGAAGAAAAGTGTATGAGATCCTTGAACTTGATCTACAACCCTCGTAATGACATACTCCCCTTCTAGAGGGAGAGTAACTCATGCCGTTTCTCCGAATTGATCATGGAAGAAAGGAATTCCTCTCGGAACTCCTTCTCAAAGTCAGCCCATGGAACCTCTGCCTATGTCCTCTCCCCGAGGTAGAGCATCCACCACTGGCGCGCCACACCTCTCAGATGACTGACTGATATGGGAACCCAGTACTCCATCGGAGCACGGATCAAAGTAAAAGCAATATCTAGCTCCTCAAGCCACCCCTATGTCTCCATATCTGAAGTAATTTCCTCTTACTTTATGAGGGTTTGATGATGGAAGGAACAAAGAGTCCTTTTCCACTGACTATCTTCCACCGCTCGGTCAATCCTCAATTGATCGACCGCCTGAATCGGCTGGCCCTCGGCTGTCTGAGCCACCCAGGGACGACGTCCAGGTGCCATTGCTGTATAGTAAATAAAGATCACCTAAGCCCAAGTAGGAAGTAAATTTCTCAAGGTTTCATTTTATCACATTATTTCTTTCCCAGAACACCCAAATCAAGTAAAACACAATCAGGATGATGCATGTACCTTCCCTAGGGTCTCTACCCTTCAATCAATGTAGTATCACATGGTTGTTCGGTTGGCTCAGTGTCCTTGCATCAGGTCACTGGGGGCCCTAAAATCCCATGTCCCAGCCTGTCTTCCTTGGCCTAAGTCACGCACCAAGATCAGCAAACACTGTCGCCCTACCATCCCATGCAATCCTCATTGTGCCTAACTCCAGACTCCATCCTATCTCTCCACCATCACCTTTGATACCACTATTTCATGACCCTCTCCCACCAAAGATGGCCCTTCTGAGTTGGAAATGATGAAAGGGGGATAATGACCACCGAGTCCCACCTCTAGTAGGCCCCGGAGTGGCGACTAGAACCAAGGGTTTGAGTTTTCACAAAAATGAGAGGCATTAAACTTTTTATTATATAAGATCAGGAAATAGGACAAGTCAACTACCAAAAAGGAAGATAACAAGTGTATAGAAATAAAACCAAACCAATCCCACATGAATGTTTAAACAATTATGAAACAAAGTACAAGTACAAGGAAGCTCAAAATTACAATACCAAAAGAAACAAAAGTACAACAATTGCAACAACTCCATCTGTCCCAACTAGTAGGGTCTCGCACGGCCCTAGTAGTCCACCTATAAACCTGAATGTAAATTTATGGTGAGCATATAAGTATACTCAATAGGGAAACATAAAGCTCTCATGGAAAGGTGGGGAGACATCATAATGTCCTACGAGAACAATAGAAGAACCCAACCTAACAAGGAAATCTATCCACCCAACCTCACTAGCCACGCTCACCAAAACACATAATAACATGTATTAGTAAAAAATAACAAGAGTATTGGGTACCCCACACTATTTCCCACTAGCTATCTTCTCTTCCTAACGGCAAATGTCCTGACGCTACCACACTCTTCCTGCCCGCACACACATGGGCCTCAAGAACCACATCTCACAACCGCACACACTCAGCCCACACAAACACAAATCCCGCCTGCACACACCCGAGCCTCACAACCTCACATCCCACCCACACACACCTAGGCCTCATAGAACACAATCACATCCTCGCCCGAACACACCCGAGCCTTATCCCGAAGATTCATGGGAACATTAATCCTTCCTGATGTGTCTTGGGATAATACCACCCCAATCGAAACCAACCTGAAAATTCATGGGTGTAAGGTTGCCTCAATCCATCACAAACTATGGAAGAAGGAGCAGGAAGGATCTAGTAATTAAGGACAAAACACCATCTCCCATGAAATGGGAGTGTTCATCACTAATTGCTCAACATGGGTGGGGTGCGATAAAACTCAAAGATAAATATATATATATATATATATATATAAATATATAAACCAATCACACATCCCAACCTATGTCTTCTAAATAGAGAAATTGAGCACGTGCCTCGGCACTACTACTATGAAGCATGCATACAACAAATAACCCCAACACCATTTAGGTTTTCAAGTTTCATCAGTAATAGTTTATTAGTTCCTTAACTACTGGGGAACTATCAAACCAGATCAAGGATTTTGTAAAAAAAATACATGCCAACAACAAATAAAGTTAAATAAATCCCAAGAAACACAACATAACCTTTTATCATCTGTAAAACCCCATGGATTTTTCCCACGTTCATTATCTTTCCCCACAACTCATTTAGTAAATTTACACTTTATTTTAATAACACAACCCATTACTGCATCTCTACTGCCACTATAACCTCATCTCCATCACTGTATCACAAAACAAGGATCATTCCATATCCTCACCCCTTTAATATCATTTATCACAGCCCCACTGCCCATCTTATTCGTAACGACTCAGGATCCACCCCCTCCCCCCATTTCACACACCACATAAGCAGGCCACCACCCACATGTTCATTATTCTATTTTGTTAAACCAGGGTGATCAGACAAGGGTTCCAGATTTTAAATCAGCCAAATTTATGTGATTAACCGAAATCCACATTCCACAATGTTCCATCAAAAAAACAGTCTACACAGATGGGGAAAATTTTAATTGTGCAATAAAAGGCCCCCAACGACCGTGATTTTCAGTAGGCATAAGCATATTCAATTCTCAACATAACAATAGGTTAAATAACGATAGACATAATGACTTATCCATCCCCTTTATTTAATCCGGTTATTATCTTTATTTATTGGTTCAACTGTATCTCTCGGATACTAGAGGATACCCACCCCGCATAATGCACAAAAACATAGAGACAAAGGTAAGATCCCTTCCTCAATAGGTTCTGATCACAACGTTCCCCCGAATCAACATTAGAAGACATATGTCGGCATCCGTCACTTCTGTTAAACCCAGCAAAACCTCCTCAGGTGAATATAGGAAGGAAAATCCATAGGGAAAACAATAGATCCAAGTTCAGAATTTCTGCCTCGTCGTTACTATCCCATTTCCGTTGACGGGTCGTAAATCAGAGATCAGATAAAGAAGTTATGGAGGAAACAAGCTTTGGAGTCTCTAGGGAGAGCTTTGTTCGAAGGAGAAGGGAGGGGAGGAGTGATATGAAAAGGAGGAGAGGCCCCCTCCTTTTATAGGCGAGAAAAACTAAAGTACAAGGTGTGTACTTTCTAGTACACAGCGTGTACTCGGCCATTTCACATGGTCTCCACGCAGCTTCCAACATGACATTCAACGTGGCACACAGTCATTGACTGGTCAACACACAGTTTGAGGGTAACGCGTAAGCAGGAAGGAACTACACGACACTTAGTATGGGCTACACGACATGTACTCATTTTTTCACGTGGCAAGGACACGGCCTCAACACGGCAGACGGGCGTTGACTGGTCAACACACTGTTTGAGGGTAACATGTACGCGGGAAGGAACTACACAGCCTGTAGTATAGGATACATGGAGAGTACTCATTATTATCACGTGGTAATGACATGCCATCAACACGACACACGGACATTGACTGGTCAACACACTGTTTGAGGGTAACGCGTACACGAGGAGGAATTACATGGTGTGTAGTATGGGCTACACAACGTCTACTCATTTATTTCACATGGCAATGACACGGCTTCAACACGGGGTATACTCGGAAAGGTGGTACGTGGCTTGTACTCACACTACACGGCGTGTAGTTACAAAAATTCTAAAGTGTGGGAAAAGTCCATTCTACCCTCCAGAACACTTCATGACCCTCTTTTTGACAAAGGAATGGGCCAGAGAGGTCCGGGCCATTACAATACACTATTATAAGGTAGGTGTTCATGTTGAATAATGCCTTTTATGGGATAAAACATGATTTAAGGGAATGATATTACAAATTAGGTTCCTTGTTTAGAAATATTAGTTTTATGAAATTAAGGGTTTGAAGTAATCATTACATCAAAAAATTACAATATTTATCCTCTAATGTAATTGTTTACATTGATGAAATTATCTTTGTTTGTAATGATGAAAGAATGTGTGAATGATTTTATGAGGATAAGAAAATATTTTTTTATATGTTCATGTTGGGTGAAATGAAATAAATTCATTTATATAAAATATCACAAAATAATGAAAATGTATTTTATTACTAATAGAATTATGATGAATTTTTATGAAATTTCGTATAAAAACATTAATCATGTTTCCCTACCAATTTTAGTGGGAAACATGTATAAAAAGTATTGAGAATGTGAGGAAGATGAATCTAATTATATAAAATAGTTGATTAGGAGTTTTTTGTATTTTACATATTCAAAACCATACTTTTTTTGGATGTTACCGTATGTGAATGATTTTATAGTGCTTCAAAATAATCACTTAGATTGGGTAGAAAAGAACTCATAGATATATCAAAGCAATAAAAAATTTTGAAATCAACTATGAAATCTCAGAATTTATTCACTTTTTTGGGTAAACAAATGATAATTTGGTAAGAAATTTATAACATCGAATATCCTCATCTAGTATAGTTGTCATATAAGAGAAAGCATATGTTATTTGGCATACAGTAAAATAATATTGACTAACACTTTTCATAGCTGATGTTGAGTTTATTGTGACCACTCAAGATATTAACCAACTTATTTGGATGAGGACAATGTTGAATACTTGATTTTCCATTTATTTTTTCCCTTGATATTTGCTAATTATAATCAATGTTTTGACATCCTTAAAAGAAACTCATTACAACATTTTGATTCATAACATATTAAAAAAATTGTAATATAATTAAAGAGCATATAAGGAAGAATGAATTGAAGCATGAGTATGTTCCTATATTATAAATATTTTATGATATTTTCAAAAAACCATCACTGAAGAAAATATTTTTTTGTTTTATGTCGAACATGGGAATCCATCATCTTTCTCTTCTGGATGAGGTATGTGTTTTTTCCCCTATCTCATAATATCATTGCATATATAATTGAAGGTGGATAACAGTTTCATATATATATCTTCTGGTATGTAATAAAACATTAAAATAAGAATGTATTTAAGTGGATTCATGGGTAAGTGGGTAATTCAATATATATGTGAGTGATAATTTCTAACATGTTATTGGAGTGGTTGAGGGAATCTTTTGATTATAGGAAAGTAGAAGAAGTGATGAATGATGTGAAGAGAACATGAATATATCTCGTGAGTTACTACTTTCATATAGCATGGATTTTCTATAAATTATTCATCTTTCCTATAATGAGGTAGATTACATAGGATTAGAAACCATTGATATATAATCTATAGCTTGAGTTTATAATGCTCTATGAAATATGATCCTTGTTTGATAAAAAATTCAAAATGGTGATATTTTTGGATTATTGTTTAAAAGAGGTTTTTTGGGAAGTTTTATGAAGCTTCCACTGAATGTATTTTATTATTTTGTCAAATATATATAAATAACATCACTTTTCAATATATGGTTATTCGACTAAACATCTTAATCATAATAGCAGACATGAAATGATTAAGAGTGTCAATTGGGTTGTGAATAAATTTCAGGGAAAAAAGATTCATCAGTGTCGCATTAGATCCGAACATGAAAATGTACCAGAGTCAAAATGAATCCAATGTATATATGATGATACATTAGAGTTTGGTAATTTCTCCAGAGTCATATGTTGTCAAAAAACATGTGATTAAATCGTTGTAAAAGAAATGGGTTAATGATTTGCAGCAAATAGTTTGAGGTTTGATTGGAAGGAAAGAAGATACTGGAAGGATGGTAATACATAATAATTTCCAATGTATATCAACCAATAATACTTCGATCCTAAGTATTCTCATAATCATGAGGAATTTATTATAATAAGAAATATATTTTTAATGAATAAATATAATTCATTACGGACTAAGGTTAATGGTGTTATATCATCAGAAGAATAATTTTTTATAGTCAAGAATGTGTTGTTTGAAATGTGAGATGATAAAGATATTGATTTTCAGTCAGACCAATAATAGAAAAGATAAAAATCTATAGATTAGTATGCTGGTAAATAATAGACATTTTTATGTACATTAATTTTAAAATGAAAGAATCTACTAATGTTGAAGTTTCAAGTACTAGTCCATTGGACACTGGGAGCTATTGATTCTTTGTAGGAAGCATGGAATGGAAAAACAATTGAATTATAATTGGTTTACATGGAGTGTGTTAATACTTCTGAAGAGATTATTGTTAGTTGTTTGTAAAAATATATTAGAATAATATCAATAATGCAGTCAACCATTTTCATTATGTTGAATAGTTTATCATTATGGATAATAATGAAAGATAAACCTGGATATGATAACAATTGGGTTAAGAGTCATCAGACTAGAAATGACACTGATCCTTTGGATAGATTTAGAGACCAATCCATCAGACATTGTCTTACACTGATAACTTCATCATACAAATAGTCAATGGTATGAAAAAAGTATAATATATGATATTTTTGAAGTAGTTGAAAATGATTTTTAAAAGAGAGTTTTGAATCAACTATTGATGTTCTTTCATGAAGTTCATATATCTTTAAAAATTCAAACTATTTTTTATGTAAGAATGATTTAATGTTTTTTTAATAGTTGGTATGAAGCATCATAATGAGTAGTTTTTTCTTAATTTGTGCTAAACATCATAATGAGAAGTAATTTTCTACTCATATATTTAATTGTAATAAAGAAACATAATATAGAATTTAATATTCAATATTCATCTTTATCATAATAACAATCCTAATCTGGTTAAAGAATGGTTGAAAATATGGAATCAAAGATGATAAAAAAATTTATATGTTTGTTGAAGAATATAGATGAGTATAGAATCACTGAAAAAGTAATATATGGATACAAAATAAAGTGATAATTCATGTTTTTTTAAATTTGTTTATGTGGGAAAAATTTCCGAATATCAACTTATCCATTTTTGGAACAGAGGGATGTTGTTTGTTTTTAGTGAAAATAGGTTTCTACATTAATCATTTTGGAGTTTTTTTATTGGAAAAATGAGGGAGAATAAGAAAAATAATATTTAGTGATTGTCAGATTGCACAGGGTCATCAGATCCAAAAATCAGACAATGATATCAGGAATAATGTAGAAGCTATTCAGAATTATTTAAGGGGTTTTTTAGAAGTCTTATATTTTCAGGACTGATAATTCAGAATTAAGAATCTGACTAGGATATCAGACTTATTATTATTATGATTTCTAAGTAATTCATACATATTTGAGGATTGAAATTTTCTTAATTTTTTAGAAGGATGTGTTATTGAATGTTCACAAGGCGCCACGGTAAAATGTTTGAAACTAACATGTGAATGATTCTTAACATATTATATGAAAAAATGTATTAAGTCATTTTTTCTAGAGTAATCTCATGAAATGTTATATTTACCATACCTATATGAAATTGTAATGGTATATCATACTAGTTAGTGTCCAAAAAAAGTATTTTTTTTGCAAGCAGATTGTGTGGTATTATGTTGTTTACATATCATTCCAAGAATATAGATACTCTTATCAAGAAGTGAATTTCATAAATTCATGTCTTTCTATTGATGTGTGGGGTTTTATTTTTTATATATGTTATATGTATTTAACTGGAGACAAATTTCATTCGAAAAAATAAAAAACATAAAAGGATAATTTACCAATATCTCACCCATCCACTCCTAGTAATACATTGATACTGGCAGGGAAATATCATATATATATTATTTTTATCAATATTAACTAACTGATGCATAGATAAAAGATTTAGGGCGGATGAACGCATAAATCGACCACTGCTTTGATAGCTTCATAGGCTTATATATTTGGTATGTGTTCTAAGGTGACACTCTATACCATCTATACCCATACCCCCATGCACTAGCTCAGGGTTAGTCTAATATTAAGGCTCCCACTGGGAACCTCATTTGAAACATAAATACTAAAGATTAATTGAATTATTAATACTCTATTATAGATCATAAATAAAGGCCTCCCATATGATAACCTCAGTATATGTGATAATTTTAAGTATGAGTCTAATTGAAAAGGGATGTTTGAAAACTGTATATCCCATACATTTAATTACAAAAGTCAATAAATTATTTTTACAAATAATTAAGATAAATCTAAAAAGGGATCCTCTACCTCTTTGGAAAACACAAGCATAATCATACTATATAAAAATTCATAAATACTCTACTGTAGGTACAGTTAACCACCTGCATTTAAAAAGACTACCATTTAGTATATTGAAGTGCAATGTGTTGCATTTGTTGTCAATGAGGCATGATGTTGTCTTAGAATGAATGGATGTCAAGAAGTGTCAAGATGTGAATTCCAAAGGTTGTGATGGTGTTGGTGAGGAAAGGAGAATGGCCATGGTACTAAGATGCATGTCACTTAGGAGATTCACTAAGTGACATAGGATGTTGTGGTTGAAACATTCTCTATGAACATCTGACGATTGATGAGCTGTTCTTAAAGTTCAAAGAACTTGTATCAACTGGATACAATGTCACAACATGATTAGAAGACCATGCATTGTAGTGACAATGCATGAGGAGTTGAAGAAGATCCATCCCCAACTACTAAGTGGATGATGTGAATTAATAAAGTCCATGCACTATCACTTAGTGCATGTGAACATGAAGATGATCCAATTGATCTCTGATTTGATCAATAAAGAACATTGAAGATTATAAGTGATTCAGGAGTTCGATTGATGAAGATGAACCTTTTGAATTCCATATCCTAAGTGAAGATCATGTGAGGAGAAGAAATGGAGGAATTCTTAAGATGAAGAAGATAAGATAAGAAGAATAGAGGAGGAGGCATTTGGCATTTAGAATTGGTATTTTTCATGGAGGACTTTGTTTTTGACAAAGTCTTATTTGTTACTTTGCCAAAAAAATTGCCCAGCCCGTGGACACCTTGAGGGTTCAACCCCAAGGCACATGTGGGCCTAAGGCGCCACACCCAAGGGGGAACCCGTGGGGCGAGTCTAGGGCGGCAGGACGCACCCAAGACACTGCATGGGCGCCTGGGGCACGCCCGGAGGAGCGCGGCAGGGGCGCATGAGCGCACCCGCGAGTGTCAGGTAGTGCATAGTGGGCGCCAGAGGCGCACCTGCAGGGAGCATAGGTGGGCGTAGAGCGCGCCCGCAGAGAGAACCTGGTGCGGGGCGGCACCGGGAGGGGAGAAGTTCAATTGCGGGGTTGAGGGAGCGCTTGGGTAATAAGCTGCGGAAAAACCGCGCCCCGTTTCGATGTGGGACGCGGAAAAATTCACCGGGAGTGAATTCTGGCCGTCCATCTCATCGCGCGCCCGATCCGAGCCGTTCATCTAATCCCGCGGCGAGGCGATCTGATCCAGGCCGTTGAAGATCTGATCCGACGGCCCCGGCATAGTCTCCCACCTTCGGCCATGCAGAGCCCTCCCGCGAGCAGCCGCTGAACCAGAGGCATCCCGACGATGGTTTTCGAGCTCCCGACCACCTCTGATCAAGCTGAAGGGTCCATTGAGATCGTCTGGCCCTATGGAACTCCTCCATGGTTTAAAATGAGCCTGCATGCAACAAATGAAGATTTTCGATGTTCGGCCGAGGAAAACGGAGTTGCCGAGGCCATGTGGTGTTTGTGCTATGCATGGACCGGTTTTTAATGAAGGCCATGCACACGTTCGTTGCATGCATGAGGAGGAAAATAAATTTGCAACCCGCGTTGAAACAGAGTATAAAAATCAAGATTTGAAGATTTTAAAGAACCGAAAACTTCGGGATTTTGAAGTTAAATCACGCGGAGGATTTGAAGCCCTCCTCGCCTATAAAAAGAAGACCCGAGGCGCTGGAGATGCTTGCTGAGTTTTTGAAGAAAGAAGTCCCGTGAGAAGCACTCTGTGCCTCACGAAGTCGAAGCCCTGCGCGCACACTTGCGCGGCAGTGAAGCCTGGAGCATCCCTTGCTCCGCGAGGTTCCTTTTGCGCACCTCTTGTGCGAAAGAAGAATTGATAGATCCCTGTGCGCACCTTTTGCGCGACAGGAAGGAGCCGAGCCGCATATTTGCGCGCTCGAGACTCTTGCCCTCTCTGCCCGCGGACTTGCGCGGCAGGAGGTGTTTGCGCGGCCCTTGCACCCTTACACCCCTTGCGCGCCGTCACTAAGGCAGGGGCTCGTGTTGAGAAGACCACACCTAAGGGTTGTGTACAAGAAGGAGTGGAAGGCCACCACATTTGTGTGTGTGCAAAACAAGAGGAAGGCCGAGGCCTTAGTGCCTTTGTGTGCCAAGAGAAGTGGAAGACCACCTACGGACAGTGGGTGTGTGCCAATTAGAGAAGAGGACCCGAGGCTTTCATGCCTTGTGTGTGCACCAAGTGAAGGAAGTAAGCCGAGGACAAGTGTGTGAAAAAAGAACAAGAGGAGGCCGTAGCCATTGGTGGTTGTGCAAAGAAGTGAAGGGCCGTAGCCTTGTGGGTGCACACATTAAAGAATAAATAAAAGAACACCTTTTGTATGTGTGCAAAACAATAAGAAGAATAGGCCAAGTCTCAAGTGTGTGCAAAGTGAAACAAGTGTGTGCAAAAAGACAACAAGGCCGAACCTTAGTGTGTGTGCAAACTAAAGTGTACACACTAAGAAGAAAGAGAAGAGGACTCTCACACTATTGTAGAACACACAATGTAAGTGTGTAGACAAATTGGATTAATTGTGTGAAGTTCAAAGAAGGTGTGTGCTTGAAGTGATTACACCCTTTTTGGGTTTATTGCACCAAGAGAAGGACAGGGGAGTGCATTATTGCATGCATGCACGTGCACACTTGAACAGAGCCAAATTCGTGATGTGCAATTGAGTTGACCAAGACCAGAGGATCGTGAAGAAATTGAGAAGGCCATGCAGTCAGTGCATGAGGATTCAGAGTTTCCATGCATTCAGTGCATGAAGTTGTTTTGAAGTGAGACTGGACCAGACTGAAGTTAAAGATATCAGTTGTCTGAGTATTCAGTAGTTGGAGAGAAGCCAGGTCATTCTTAGAAGAAGGAGATAGAGTCTGAGCAAGACGAGAAGACCTGATCATCACAAGTGATCAGATGTACAGAGCAAGGCCAGCAGTCTTTATCCCAGACTGCTGAGGATACTTGAAGAAGCTTAAAGAGAAGAAGAGCTACTCGTGTTACTCGAGGAGCCAGGAGAAGACCCCTGTGAGACTCAGGTTGAAGGAAGTCTTCAGTGGGATTCTGGAGCAGGCCAGTGGGACTCTAGTAACACTGTGGGACGCAGTATAAAGACCCTCCTGTGGGACTCAGGAGAGATACAGTGGGACTCTGTATCGACCATTGTAATTTTAACAGGTTATAATGGAGAATCCATGCTGGGAGAGCATGGCAAGGATGTAGGCCTTTGGTGCCGAACCTTGTAAATCCTTGTGTCCTGTGTCTTTTCATTACTACATCATTCGGGAAAGGTTGAGAGATACAGGAAGAGTGGATCGAGGCTTTAACCAGCCATAGAGGTTTAATTGATAAGAATCAATTAGTAAAAAGTTTTAAGGGATCACTAATTCACCCCCTCCCCCTCTCAGTGATTCACACTGATCTGGGCACTTCATATATAGTAGCTGGAAATAGAAGTCAAGGCCTCTCTATCCTAATGTGATTCATGTTGGGTCCCGTTAAATAGAAAGATAACCATAAATAACTATTTATGAAAATATTATAAATTATTAATTATAACCAAATAATTTAGTTTAAGGATACCATTTATTGAAAATGTGTATAATGAACAACGTCTTACTAGCTAATTAAATCACGCCATAACCATGACCTAGTGATTATGAACATCCCATAATAGTATTCCAACTATAATGTAAGAATAATATATATGAAAATACATGAAAATGATTAAAAATATTTATCTATAGCTTTAATGCATTTGAAATTCACCATGGTTATGTATCTTGAAGAAAAGACATAAGAGAAAGTACAAAAATCCTCTATGGTTATTCTCTCCAAAGGAAGAAAAAAAACCTTGACATTTGTATCTAATTATGCCTATCCAATAGTGGAATTTGGAAAAAAATATACAACCGTATAATTTAATTTTACATGAATAGGAATAATAACTCAATGGATACATATGCAGTTAATGTCTTGCCTAAAGGTTTCTAATGAAAATAATGGCCTCTGATTCCTACAAAGAATGTGGGAGAACTCCCATGGATGAAGATAGAAGAGGGAAGCACATGGGGGGAGAAATGGGAAATGTAGTGGTATTTACCCCCTTATATCCCACATGGGAGAAAGGTCATTTCACCTATTTTTAAGTGAGCCGCATGATTTTTCTTTATAGTTGGCCAAAACATGCCCCAATTGTTTGCCTTTATTGTTTGAGGCATGTTGCCACCACATAGGGTTATAGAAAATGTTTATTCATACTATGAACCAATATTTAGACATGTTTGCACGATGTTATAGACCTCCTAAATTGATTTCCTATCCTTTCACATGTTTTTATAAATTGTGTTCCAATACAATATGGCATGCATGGTTTGGATACATAGTTATCCATTACCATGAACCAACAACATGCCATGAGATACACTATTCCAAAAACATTTTGAAACCAAACACGTTATATTCTCACTAAATATCTATTCTATAATACATGACTCATTCCATATCTTAAAAAAATATTTTTTCTCATTCCAACAATTGAATTACCATTTTGAATCATTGACCAATATTTCACCCATCCTGAAATACAAAATTTATATTCCATCATTAAATTTACAATTAAAAAAATTGTAACATAAAATATCCCCATGTTAATACTTATTTTCTATAGTATTTCGTGGGGAAATAGTGAATAAAAACCTATCCAATGATAGTTTTGTACTACATTAAAATGATATTATTGATGATTTAAATTCCCAAGATCCCTCTAGTTCCACATTTATTATATAGAATTTATTTCATCAGAACTAGAAAAAATACTCATAATCATTACCTAAATATTAGGATGAATCTTATCGATGCCTGGAAAAGATGATTCATGATCACTTCATTGTCAGATTACTCAATCATTTTACACTGTTACTCACCATAGGTTCTATATTACAACTTCCAATAATTATCCATGGTACATCCATTATTGGAAATACCTATAAAAACATTACCTTTATATAAAAAACACTAAAAAATTTAACATCATAATGAGTCTAATATTACGTGAGGATACTTCCCACAGTCATCAATTATATCTAATGTACAAAGTCCAAGTGACCAAGATGAACATGGTTGCACTATCTATTCTGTTAAAAACCATTGCTATCCTTTTCACTACACCTATATCAACCCAATAACATGCATGATGTCGTTTATAATCTCACACATAGACACTCAATAATATACCATTAAAATGTTACTATGTGTAATTTATTAATAATAGTATCAAGAAATTCACAATATAGTGATCAATCCAAATAAAGTCCAACAAAATTGTCCTACTTAGTATGACAGTCTCATTAACATGTAAGTTGCCTTATAACCCCTACTCAAAATAAATCACTTCTACTTTCCAGGTTTATTTCCATGACCAACTATCACATTGTATTGGTTTTAGGGAAATAATTTTCAAACATGATATGACTAGTTAATACGGCTATGAACTCAAATAGCCAACCCTATCATAACTACACTAAAAAAAAGCACCATATGTGATTTGTCCGAATGAATATTAAACAATATATATATATATATATAAACATGAGAACGTACAATGAGACAATCATTGGTCAACCATACAACCAAGATCACTACCTAAACAGACATCCATTAACACGGTCCAACCGTACTCATATGATTTCCTTGATAAAAAAGTATTTAAACCTATAATTTTTTAAGTCACAACATATTTCATCTATGTATTCCACCTATACCAACTGATTATGTCTCATATAAGGGTCAGATGGTTTAACCATCTAGATCCATGGTAAAACCTCTAATCAAGGTCACATATAATGGGGAATCATTTGTGCACCCATCTCGACAGATGGAATCATTCAGTCATGTCAACCCCTTATAAAAAAGGTAAGGATAACTCTGACGTGTGATTTTAATAAATACCATTCATTAATCAACCACGTCCTTAATCATCTCTAATATTCTCCATAAATACGGAATGTAGAGGTTATGATATAAATGTAGGGATAATGATGAACTCACACTGAATGGGTATCCATATACTGTATTCCCCTCTCAAGGTTTCAGTTTACTCTATGCACATAGGTATCCAACACGAACACACCAAGTGATACAAATTTTTCACCATAAACAATTAAATCATATACTTATTATGAACAACAATTATTAACAACATTGACAAATCATTCTCTTAATTATTTGTGTCACATAATAAGTACATGTTTGATTAAGTACAATATTATTCCATGTAAAGCTGAAAAAAATTATATATATTGTTATAGAAATGATAAATTAAAAAACTGATATAAAAACAATTTTATTGGTTCCACACATGGGAACCATGCGCCAAATCTACCTTCTTGTGTCACTAAACCAACCAAACATGAGGACTATGACATTAGCCCCATTATCTGATAAATCTCCAAAGATCCACATGTAATATCCTTAGATTGAATCATTTATAATCATCTCAACCAAATTTATTATAATTTAATCATTAACCTATATAGTAATAGTCCATATATGTTTTTGTAGAAAAATAAAAACATTATTATTTTTCTTCAGTAATAATCATTTACTATAAGGCCTATAAAAATTTAATTCTTCATCCCCAATATGATCCAAGAGACACCCCTTTCCTATTCCATTCAGGAGACAAAATCAATCACATTTGTCTTTAAAATTGGTCATGAATATATAAATCAATCAATAAACCACCTCTAATGGAGAATTACCAATGTATCTTAAAAAATCATCACTCTTTGAAACAAGTGCATCTCCCAATGAAACAAACATATAAAACTGTTACATCACATATTATGAACAAAAAACCATTATCCCTAGACACAAAGTATTCATAATCAAATGAGTATTCTAATAAAACATGATTGATATCCATTATTGGTTTCAATAGATTATTAATAATCTAGTCCACTACACTACTAATAGTATCAAAATTTTAAATGAAAACCTCTGATTTCTATATTATAACATTCTGACACAAATTCCACTACATCGGTGCTCTGATACAATTCACCACAATTCATAAATAATTCCTCTCTATATTATAGAGTATTCCCACTTGTATAGAGGGACTAAGAAGTTTTCATGGATAAACTATTCACTTGTATTAGAGAAAATAATGGTTGAAATAATTATATTTCACCAAAAATAATGAATACAGAGTGTGTGAATGATATATACATAAAAAGGATATAGAAACGACTGGAATGTAGTAATGGATTGAATGGAAAGTGAATACATAATGAAAATTTACCAATGGGCTGATATGTAATAAATGTTTATATAAAATATTAAGAAATAAAACTACAAGGGTATAATTTTTTCTAAAAACGAATCACATAAATTATATGAACAAAAATATTAGGCTCATCTTAATTAATTTGACATGGGCCTTAGTATGTCATGTTCTTAAGAACAAGTGGATATTTTCTTAGGAACCCTAGTAAAATTTGTGACCAAATAGGATATGAGTACAAAACATTATATGGAGCCACCGTCATGGTATCATTCAATGAATGTAATATATATTTTCTGTATATGTGATATACATTATTAGGCAACAAATAAAATAATTTCTATTTAATGTAAATAGAGAGAAACATTCAGACTGATTCATGTACCCATGAGTTATGGATCATGAAATATACTCATCCTGGTCATGACATATCCAAATTTAATAAATAAAATAAATAAATTTAAAATACCACCAAACCATGGGTATTATACCCCAATACACATGACATGTTTCCTCATATATATATACATGTGTGTGTGTGTGTATTCCATCATATATATATATATATGAGTAAGGTGAAAATAAAATGAACAATAACTCATTTGATCCTTGGGTTCATAATCTCGATCATCATTTCATCCTATAAATTAGAAATTGGTTTAGACGTTATGCTAGTCATGTCAACAATAATTATGTTGATCAATGGTTCTGTAATCCCAATCAATTATTACTTCTTCATCCTATTACATAAATGTATTTTATTATCATATGTCACTATAGGGGGTTATAGGTCCTAACCCTATGGTCACCCATACTCACCACTAGTCATTATAAAAAAGGATTGAAGTTAATGTTTATATATATAGTAAATGACCTCTTTATATATTAAATTCAATCCAAGATATATAAATCCTATTTTATGTTAAGGATCATGGACTCTATCATTAGGCGGTCACTACATCACAACAGATATAATTCAAATGGGGATTAGCCTTATACATTCCATAAATGGTGTTATTTTTGTATCCATTATCATTCTTAACACCTTTTCAAACAAATTGATCATTAAACCACTCCATGAAAAATATTGAAGATTTATATAATTGTGCAACCTTTCAATCATTGGTAGCTTCCCAAGAATAACATTAGGTGTGAGTAGTCAAATTATAGTTACTAACTAATATAAATTATTAAATGTTCGGTATCCAACACTAAACATAAGTAAGGCTCGTAAGCATGACCCCATGACATACATCAAGGCATACCCATCATATAATTATTAATTAGGATTAATACGTGGGTAAAATGAATTATATATAGTAATCCAAAATAATAAGAGGGATTAAAAGTTAGATTGTAAGAAGTATGTATGTACATTAAAATACTATAATCATGGTAAATATCTAAATCCCCAAAAGTGAATCTTGGCATCCCAATAAATTAATTAATCAAATAAAATAATTATATGTCATATCAGATGATTTTCATCAGTGAATCATTGATCATGCGGCCCACTATGCCATGAAAATCATTGAAAACCAAGGAATCACCTCTTGAAATCATAGTGACATCAACAGTAACAGATAAAATTCCTAAAGAGATGATTGTGGTATATGAATACATAAACAAACCAATGTTTTTTCCACCTCTGGGGAATACACATTATTTTACTATAACTATGGTGACCACCACATTAATTTGAACCCAAACCCCTGAACATAGTTTCACAGCATTGATCCAACATCATGGAAACCATTTGATACAACATGGGAAAAATAAATACTATAAATGAATTCTACTATGGATCCTCTCTTGGTGGACATAATATAGGAATCCATCAGGGGACCATTGGTCTCAATAATAATATAAAGTATGAATCTAGAACGCATGTGTTGTTAGTGACTCGAAGTTCCAATATATATAATAAAAAATTAACTAATTTGTGTTAACATTTTAATAGTATTAATCTATGTTGGGTGATTATCCATTGGGGAAAAAATAATAATACACATACTATGTAAAAGAACATACAAAATCATGGGTTTTTATGATAGAAAACCTATGTTTCCTAGGTTTCTCATATATTTTCCTATTGTCAGAATCAATTACCAATGCCTTCTATGGACAACTGAGACATGTTGTGTCATATATCATAGAAAACCCTATAAAAAGTAATTAAAAAAATTATAATAAGTTAATTAACACCTAAAATAATGTTTAAAGAACCATATAATTTATAATTGGTAGATCACGTCATGTATTATAGTCCAATATCATCACCCAAAAATTGTGACCTTCCACATAGTAACATCCTTCAAAAAACACCAGCCTCAATCAAGAAATAATGCCTAAAAATGAAATCAAAACAACCATTCAAGAAAACTATAAGGCCTTAATACATATAAAATTCACTATGGTAATTTAGCATGATTAAATGACATGCATCAAATTGTAGACAACGACTTGGATTGTCCTTTTCTGAGGAAGATATTTTTTTTATCATTGATATGTAATTCCACCATGATCCGGTGGAATCATGAATAAAATACCTATTGAGTGATTTAATGATTACATGGTGAAAAAAGGTAACTAAAATAAGGATAATTGTGTATTTCATAACTCAAGGATTTAATGAACCAGACACTATCTCATTCAGATCAAGAATGATGGATAAATCTCATGGAGGAACCAAGATGGGGGTAGAATGTGGGTGATGGGGGGAGGAATAGGGGGTTCACAATCAAAAATCTGGTGGGAGGAAATTTCTCATTTCCACCAAGATAATAGAGTCAGAATATTTTACAACATAGTTTTCCATATTGTGTGCCAACCATGCCCCTCTATGGTTAAAGGCACACTTCCACGTCACATGATTATTGTAGAGAGTGTTTGAATCCATGTTCCAACCATGAGTCATGTCTACAAAAAATTGCATTCCCTTGAATGTTTTCCATAGAATGTGTAATTTTTTCTCAAACCCTGATCCTATACAAAATATCATGTGATTTTAGGCCGCAAGGTTATCACTAAACATGTGCAACCATGTACCATGATATGCACCTTTCGAAAACATCAGTTTTGGATTCCCAACGACCTAGGTTTCTCTAAAATCACCTTATCTAGAATCCATAAATCATTCCATATCAAAAAAATTGCATTATTTAAACTATTTAATTCTGATTCTGAATCTTTGATCATGATTTGACCATTCCAGAAATTGTAATTTAAAACCCACTTTTGAAATTTTTATGATGGAATAAAATGAAACTAAACATCCAAAAGATGATATAGTTCAAAATGTAGATGAAATATAATCTCCAATATTCACTTGATGGAAACAAGTTCCCGAGCATCATGAAATACCTTGGATATTATTTTTCCAATAATTAACATAAATCAATACTCATTGAATAAAGGGAATTGTTGAATGCAATTTTAATTCAACATCAAGGAGGATATAAATGTTAGGAAAACATGTGTCCAAAAACAACCTTTCCAAAGCAATGAACAATTATAAAATAAAACCATCTCCATTTGATATATAGTCACTAAAATAATTCCATAGCCAGGTATCTATTGAACCCACTTCCACCCTATCATGCCATTACATTATCTACATCAGATAAAAAAAGATCTCCAAATACACAATGGTATATGTATTATGTGGGAGAAACTATCCCACTAGAATTTCATCAAGTGATTCCCAAAAAAGATATTTAAAATAAACCAGCTATCTAAATTTAAATAAAATAAATTCATGAGATAAATGTTTACAATGTCTCATATAAAACCTAGAAAATTTTCATTTTCATAATCTAAAAAACACAAAATAGCCTGGTTTTTTTATAATTTCTATAAACATACAAATCATCTATTTCATTGATAACCATTAAGGAGAACTATCTCTTAGGACAAAATAGTTCTAGTTTATTTATGATCAATGTACAATTTATCTTATTAGAGATCCACAGAGGTTTGAAAAATACATTTGTTGAAGAGGGATAGGGGTTATGAGTGAACTCTCTAAAGTGGATCCGTGATTCATATTTTTCTACATAGTTCACAAATTTCTTATAGAGAATAGGTATTTGGGTAAACATTTCATCGTTGAGGTTGGATCCCTACCTAACAACTGATCACTATTGGGAATAATGTATAAATATTATTCTAATGTAATTAAATCATTGAAAACATTAAAGGAATTCTTTACGGGCATTATCACTAAAAGTGGAATAATGATGAAAAATATTTCAAAACCATAAAACCCATAACATTTTATGCAAACATTTTCAATTAAATTAATAAATTTTAAAAAAATCAATTATAATTTATTTATGGTCTATAGATTATATATTTTTCTTTTAACCACATAAAATGAATCACTAGAAAAACCAAAATTCATACATGCTATAAAAGATATAAAAACTAAATAATATAGGAATCATGAAAGGACATTGACCTATTAATTCTTAATCAGGAATCTCCAAATTATCAAAATCAAAAACATTGGAAACATTATTAACAACATACTAAAGAACTATTAAACATGAAATTGATTAGAATAGAGATCCAAATATGAAACATCTATTCAAATACAATTTTAAAAATAATATGATTATAAAAATGGAACCAAAACATTTCCACCACCTCTATTTTTGATAGAAAGAGGTAAATAAGATGAATAAAAAATATTTAAGGGATCCAATACAAAATTTCAGTTAGATGTAATAAATAAGATCATAGTTTCAAATGAAACATTGAATTTTAATGTTGTAATTTTAGGAGAGCCAATTATATCTATATTGGGTGTCCAACATTTAATTCGTTGATTTTGGGTTGAGGGTGTATTATTATGAAATAAATGGGATGTTTTGATGGAATAAAAATATGATACGACCATTAATAACTCTATCAAAATTGTTGACACCAACTAGACAGTGGATTCCACTGACTGGAAAATGGACACTATATAAATGTATTAGTAACATCCAAAACCTCATTTGGGATAGTGGAGACCCACTTACTAGATAAATGATATATATATAATGTAGGAGATAACGTTTTTCAAACTGATAGGCTAGTGCAGGAACACCAGTGGGTCGGTCGACCAAATGTACCTTCATTATTTTTCGTTTAGGGTCCACTCGACCCCAACTATTCAAGACACACCAATGACCCATCTGACAAAAGTTAAACAACATGTGATAAGATCCCATTGAAAAAAGAGAAAAATTAAAATTAGTATATTGTAGTACTTGGAATAATCTTAAACATTAAATTAATTTATCCCTATATTTTCATTGTTTAATCCTCCACCCAAATATAAATCATGAATGACTTAATATACAAATTTACATTACTATGGATGTCATCAAAAAAATGATTTTTCTAGATTCCTACATAATCCCTCATTTCACCTTAGGACCTTGGTATTCAAGTATGTTAGAGAAGAATAAAATTTCAAGAGCTCATGTGATACTAGAAACACTAGTTTGTAACCCATATACAATCTTCATATAGATCATCCAAGTAAACCTCTTCTCTATGATGAACACATTAAGAATGGATTCAGTAGAATTAGATTCTCTACTCTACATCCTCCTTGATCTCTCTATAGAATTTTTTATATTCATGTATCACCATGTCCATTTGATGATGCTTTTGATACCAAAAAAGTATTTTTTTTATCATACTAATGTTTTTTAAGTAATTATAATGTGGAAAAAGTTTCCATTGAAGGCTATTCAAATTACTAGGATGAATTAGTTGACCATTCCTCCAAAACATAACATCATTTTCAACATTATAAAGGTAAATTGGATAGAAACTATGGAATTAACCTTGATGTTCTTAGACTAAGAAGCGCAAAATAAGTTCATAAAACAATACAATTCAATGAAGGGATAGGATATTTGTATGATAATATCTAAAATATTGGATCTCTAGACCTAGAGATGCAAGTGATCATGGTCAGTAATCATTCATACCAAATTTTTAATTAAGGCACATGGAAAATTTGAGTTTCCATGAAGTTTAAAAATGAGTCTAAATAGTATAATCTATATCTTATTGCATGTTTTTTTATTATTACACCATCTATAATCATCACCAGTAAACAGAAAATCAATATCATTAATGTGAGACATAATGTTTTGATATTTTATCATTACACTTATGGAGTAATGTCACCCTACCATTTTCTCATATTGATATAATATCATTATTAGGTTTCTTCCATGAAACCAAGACATTGAATAGGGGTAGATAAAATAATGGTTGTCTCATCCGTCCCTTCTCAAATCAAACTCACATTAGGAATACAAATTTTCAATATAGAATTAAATGTGAATTTTATCCCTATTATAGTCTCATTTACAATATCTCAATGTCACTAAATCTAATCTTTAATAGGAAATCCTAACATAATAATGTCACCTTGTGCATATTTAATCCCAATTAAATACATTTTCTGAATACATCTATTGGGAATAAATCTCATTATTGTTTATTTAAGATAAATTATATAAAATGATTTTAAAAATACATGGGAATTACTAAAAATATTTTATTTATAAATAAATCATTTTTTAATTTAAAGAGTTTAAAAATTACCCATTAAAAAACACATAGGCTATTTGAAACATATTTCATAGAAATAAATTATTTATTATATTTCATTTATAAGACATAAAAATTAAAAAAATATTCATTAAGATATATATAACATTGAAAATAACATTTCAAATATTGAAAAAACTTTTTGAAATTATTATTTATCATTGAAAAAATAAAAATAAAAATATCTTATAAATTTAAATGAGTTATTTTATACATGGAATACTAAATTTGGACACCCTAAACATTGTAGGGCTATATCATACCAACCCATCGCATTATGAACAATTTCATTTGTGTTTTTTTTCACTCCATATGCCTCATCCTTATTTTCAATTCCTAAGTAACAAATTTTCATAACAGATTTTAATTTTCATAACATGATCATAAAAATAGGAGAAAAATATTTAAATAAATTCTTAGTTAGTTGATGTGAATATAGAGAAAAATATCATTTTCCACTGTATAATGTAAAAATGGAATGATAGATACAAAGGAATAAAATTCAAGAAAAAAAACATTATCTTTCAATAAAAACATTGATTAATAAATATGAAAAGTATGGGAGTTTATTAATAAAGAAATTTTTCACAAGAAATGATTACATTAAAAATAATTTAAAAAAATTGAAATAAGACCAATTTTATAATATTTTCATCATGATGAACCTTTATTTTCGAAATATATTTGGAGTTTTTTTTTGGATCAAATGTAGTAAGACAAATGTAAAATTGAAAAAAAATTAATTTTATAACATTTTTATACCTTACATAAATATAATAATTTGAAGCTATACTGCTATAAAAAAATTTATGTTCAGTATATTAAAAATAAATGCAGTTTTTTATTATAGAAAATATGTTATAAGATTTATTAAAATAATTTAAAAATAGATTCTATTTAAAAAACCGTTATAAGGAGGGTTTAAAAAATTCATACCATCAATTTTTAAATCATTATTCACATAATTGTTTTATGAATCTATATATTAACATTTTTATAAAAATATGTTTCAATATAATGTTGTTATTATTTTATAATACCATAAAATGGAGTTATTTTTTGATGAAATAGTGGAAAATGAGGAAATAATAATTGTTATGACTTTTAATTATTTTCAAATCATAGATAGTTTCTTCAACAAAAATTAATTAAAATCATCATACCCGATGGAAAACATAGGGTACAAGTTATATTTATACACATCCTCTACCAATTTTTATCCATCTTTATAACTCCAACTAGCTCAATGTTTACCTATTTCATAAAAATGTTTATCTACAAAAAATTACGATGAAAAATATCATTATATAGAACACACCATAGTATGCTCTCAATATACATTATTAGAAATTATTTTTTAACATTTCATTGTAATTATGAATAAATGATAGTGCACGGAATATAAAATAGACATGTTCTTTCAATAAATACCACTAGTCTATGAATAATTGTAAATGTTTCATCTAAACTTATTGAGATATATAACATGCCTTTTATTTTTATGCAAATATTTATTGTGTGTTATTTAAGGGATTGAAAAATGATAAGTGTGTATATATATATTCCCAATAAGACCACATATAGATCAATAAGTGGGATAAGACAATGATTTACATTGTAATTTTACATTGCATGTAATATATATTCATTAATTCTATCCAAAAGTCAATTTCCATAATTTAAAATTTCATAAGGTAATGAGTTGTATGTGTGCAGTGTTCTAGAATTCAGGCATTGTTTTCATTGTCAAAGAGTCTTGAAAGAAGAATAGCTTAGTTGGATTAGAATTACAATTAATAATTATGGAAAACTACATCCTCTATTAGTCTATAGAACTTAGTGGGAGTATGCTTTTCGTTACTATATTCAGTCTTGGGGTACGATGTGTTATCCAGTTGCATATTGGAAGGAGTGGGGAAGCTCTTACCATACTCATTAAATTACATCTTTAAAAAATTTCAATTAATGGTTGAAACCTAATTATGAGTCAACTAATGATTATGAGACCCAAAAGTGGAATATAATCTATGAAATTTGTTTCCACTGAGTAATATATCCCCTATATAAAGTGTGTTTAGGATAGAAATTAATATTAAATAATAATTCATTCCCATCAGTAGTCATATTTCTATTTATGTAACATATATTCAAGGTGGGATTATTTCATAGGAATCTAGTCCTATTAAATTTTGTACAAAATTTAATATATTGGATCATGGACCAATACAATTTAAATAATGACCTTAATTTGGATTAAATTCATAGGATGATCTAACAAATTTTGAGGAATGGGAGAGACATTGTATGTCATAATCATAAGGCTCTTGAACTTGAGGTGGGTGTAGAAGAGAGTTATATAAGGAATTCAAAGACAATTCTTGAATGGAAACATCAATTATTATGATTTTAGGGAATATAATGATAAATTAATTTTCTAATCAACATTCCCATGCCTCTATTTCAATGGACATGTTGGGGTGAATATGTACAATGATATTGTAGTCAAAATTGAGGTGTTTTTCCACGATATATTATCTTATCGTGGATAACTATGGGAGGTTTATAGTGATATGATATTGTCAATACATGAAGTTTTTTTATGAAAATAATATGTCAAAAATATTTATGGAAAAATATAGACTCGTTAATTTTATGATTGTGTGATTTCCATCCTTTCGAGATATAGAGACAAAAATGTATGTGGTGATGATAATGATTTTATTCCATAGATGTGGTTAATATATAAATGGTTTTTTGTATTCTATTTGTCCTATGATTTTGTCTCTATCTGTAACCATGTATTTAATCATAATGAGAGTAAATACTCATTTATTTCATAGTAGGTAAATCCAATAAAAAATTTGGTTTCGATGTGGGGAGGTGTAATTTTGTTTAAATATTTTGTGTCTTGTACTATGAGAGGATGTCCTATAATTTATACACATATCATAAAAATGAAAATCATCCCACAAATTATTGTTTGAATGAAAAACACCCTTATATATGCAACTAATATTTGACGAAATTGCATTTTATTCTATAAACGTCTCTATAAGCAAGACAAATTGTGTCATAATATCGTACACAGATGTGTCTGATAGGTTGGATAGGGGGATTTTTTTTATTTTTATCGGATATATGATTAGTATCATCCTCCGTTCGGATTCCCACACTAGCACTGTGTGTCATCCAGTCTCCCCGGGAATTTATGATTAAAGTTGATGTTTCAAAGGGTAAGTTGGACTCAGTCATCATTGATATTGAAGGAGAGATCTATTGGAATCCAAAGGTGAGTTACAACTCTTGTGTTCCTCTATACATTGGTTGTCGTTGTCTCAGTCAAGATACATACTGCTGTCGAAGAATTTGTTCTAGTGGAATGGATTTTGAGCGATATGACAACATGATGGATCGGCGAGGAATAGGTGGGGATGGAATCCCTTCCAATATTCAGAATGAATTGATTACGTTCAATCCAGAAGTCGGTTTGGTGGAAGAGCATGGATATTCAGGTTTCAGTAAGACTGTTCAGGACCAGTTCCCAGTTAGGATTGCTGCAGGGTTTGGTGATGGTTGAGTTCGCTCTGACAAGGGGACTAGCATGGCTGAGGATATCTAGTTTTCAGATTGATCAATAAAGAAAAAACCAGTTAAGAGCCTACATCATGAAACAAGTGTATTAGAGATCTTTAATAGGATGTGAAATGATCTAGTGAGTGCTCCAAGAAGCATATCATTTTCTCAGAGAGCCCAGACCTATGTGGTGGACAATGAATTTGCATATTTGTAAAATTCACTATCTTAGGTCCCGAGGTAATCTACTGGAGCTGCTGGTTCATATTTCAATGGTGTGGAGAGTCCTAATCCTTGTACCTATGCGGAGGCTGTGCGTGTGGGTGATTGCAACATCCTGGATAGGGTGGATCTTTATATATTAAATAGTAATTCCATAGACGAACAAGAGTGGGAGAATCCTGTACATGTTGTAGGCAATACATTGATTACCAGTCAAAGAATCCACTCGGAGGGGGCGTTGTCTTTCCTCAATTTAAACAACCAATTTGAGATCTTAATTGACTAGAGAGATCCTGAAAGAAACTCCAACTGTCCCTCTGAGGATCTGTCTGATGGAGATGGAAAACCCATAGATGACACTTGTTTGGGAGGAGTTAGTAAAGGTCTACAATACCAAAGGAGGAATAATGGGAATAAGGAAATAGGGACCTGAGGAGATATATCGTTTCCATGAAGTTGAAACGAAATGGCCATAAGGACTACTTCTATCTTCCTAATCCGATGAGGACCCTGTAGACACCCAAAGCTTGATGTACATGGAAATTATATTACTTTTGCAGAATACGTAATACATAACAAATACAGAAACACAAGGACTGTAATAGTTTAGTGTCTTTTGAAACTTAGAACATAATCTTCTAAACATGGTGAAAGATCATCAGCATATTCCGTAAAGATATTCCCCTTTTGTGTTCTTACCTAAAACTTTTCATCAAATCCGGGGAAAAGAAAAAATAAAAAGGGTGATCTCAAATGCTCAGTAAGGGTAAACATAGAGAACATAAAAAAATCCATAAACATTTTAATGCAAAAGATTGAGCATAAATCTAAACATCAAAATCTTGAGCAAAGACATAAATCATGGAAGTAAGTAAGGAATGTATCATAAAGGAACATCTATCATGATAAAACAGCATGGGAATAAAACATGTAATTGTGGCAACCATTCAACACATGTTATTATTTCCATAGTCTCCAAGGCATTGCTTCCAAGACCATCTTAGTGGACAAAGTCCCTTTCTGAATCGAGTTCACTCCACGTTTCAGTCATGTATCACTGAACCAGATTAACTTACAATTCGAGCCATGTTTATCTCATGAGATATAAATCTTCAACTAATTACTTGGAGGGAGATATAGTTCCCACACATCTCATAATGAAATCATTCTTACTTATTCCACAAAATAAACATACATCATTCATAATAACGAAATAAATAAAATGGGTTTCATAAAAATCATCCCATCATCATATAAAATAAATGGATATCATTTCATAATAAGAAAAGTGAAACCACATAAATCATAATGACATGACACTTGAAATATACACATATGAAATAATGTCATCTTATATGGAAAATGGTTTTGATAAAAAACATGAAATGAATTCTTGAGGAAAATATCCTTTCTTCTTCACAATCATTTTCTTTTCAAAAAATTTCATGCACTTTTAAAATAAAAGGATTTTTTGAAAATAGTGATGAAATCCTTTGGAATAAGTTTCATGAAAATATGCCTTTATAAAACCATAAAAATCCATTCACTCCGTATAAGTTAAAAATTGAATTATCCTCGTACTTTTGTCGGAAAAGTCAAAAAGTACCTTATATGGTAACGAAAGGAAAGATTCCATCCATATAATGTGGTAAAAAGTCAATGAAGGGTAAAAATGACTTTAAACAATCATGGAAGAATAGAAAACATTTTATGAAAACAGTTTTAGAAGATGTGGTCATGGGTGATAAACGTAACCACATTAAATACTTAGGTATAAGCAATCTCGGATAAAAAATGTGATTAAAACTTTATCCCTTACCTTATGTCTGATATGATTCATAAGAATCCGAACATCCTGTATAATAATTTAAATAATGTCATTGACTTATTAACGAATAATATTCATTGTTTTGATATCATATATGGTTTACTTAGGACTTTATATTGCCCGTTCTTTTGTAAATTCCCTGATAAAGAGCGTTTTGGGTAAAATCGTTTTATTTATCATAATTGTTTTGAATTGTCGTTCTTGATATTATTACTTATATCCTGATTTACATAATCCTATAATGTAAAACATGATTTATATATAATATATATTCATCATATACATATATATTATAGATCGATAAAAGGAATGAAATACACTGTTCATGGAGACGGTACGCCATACGTACGCATGAACGTTGTTTTCGTTTCCTTATTGAATTGAATGAAATTATGTAGATGAAATAAATATATATACACATAAATCCAGTATCATTATAATGTCATATATTTCATGATTACATATTGTATATACTTTATAATCATTCATGAATGGTTAATATGGAGAATGAATATCATCGCGTCGTGGAGACGGTAGTCCGTACGTACGCACGAGCGATGATATCATTACCATGATCATGGAATTGAATTAAAGTGTATGTATAATATTTAAGAATCAAAATCACTTTGAAATAATCATATATAGTTATTTTTTTACACCATTATACCCATCCAAGAAAGGTGATGGTCGAAAACAGATTACACCACGGCATGGAGATGGTATTCCGTAAGTACGCACACGCGGTGATTTTGTTTTCCGTAGGATGGATAGATAGTTAAATAGTGTAGTTTCATACTTATAATAACATATCAGTATATTAGTGAAACTTATGTTATAACTTCATAATGAAACAACTAAATAAGAAGAAGTGGAAGAAGAAATAAAGATGAAATAATCGGTAAGGGACATTAACTTTTCTTTGAAGCGCCTCTTTGAGACCTCCTCTTAAAGCACTAAAATTGGTCTTTGAAGATTACCAAGACCAATAGGATGTTTCTAGGGAAGTGGATAGGATAAATTGTCTGGGTTTGGCCGAGCTTGAAGGCTCAAAGTGGTCTGATAAAGAGAGGGATGAGGTGCCCTTTTATAAGGGAGGAGAGGGGCACCTTTGGAATATATAAAACTATTATTTTATTATAAAGTCATATTCCGTTTTGAATAGCTCCAAATTGATTTATTTCTATGCTAATGTGGGGATGGGTGGAAATATCTCATATAATTGAATTTATATATGTTTAGGTTTCTATTTTAACCTTATCATTTATATTTAACTTTAAGTTAAATAATTGTTTTTACCGTGTCTTCTTGTTTTCTTACAGTCTAAGGATAATAAACAAACAATAACAATCCAAAAAACCCCCACGTTGTTTATTATTAACATATATAACCTTATATAAGTTTGTTGGCCAATAATTAGACTTTTAGGAATAAAATATCAATTAATAATATAATATATTTTTTTAAAAACTATTTTATGTCAATTTTGACACTATTTGGTAATTGATTTTTGTGAAAATTATAACAGAATTATTAGTTCTCAAAAAGTTAATTAAATAAATACTAAAATGTCATATTAACATAGAAAATTATTTTAATTCATAAAAATTCTCAAATAACATTTATTTGGATATTTATAACATCCATTAAGTCAATAATTCATTAATAGAATAATTAATACATCATCATTGTGTCATAAATAAATTAAATTATTTAATGTCTAAAAATTACAAATAAAATACCTTTATGTATGAAATATCTTTATCTTTCTAACGAATATTTATAGTCGAATTTATATTATGTATAACTCTATATTAAAAATGATTTAGTTATTAAACATTTATTTTAAATATTTTAACCATTCTTTAATTAAATTAATAATAAATGTCCTAATCTAATCTAAGTGGGCCTAAAGGGTAATCTTTTATCCCTAATGTTGTTTTTGGTCGAATTATACTTATCCAATAAAATTAGAACATGTTTTAGGGTAATAATAATATCATTTTTACCCATAATTACCCTATTTACTTTTAAGCCTAGTGAAAAAAAGTAATCATTTACTATTCAAAAAAAATTATTTTCATCTCATTGAACCACATTTTACTTAATGACATCAACCGTGTATATTGTATTTTTCAAATTCCATTCACAAATGTGGTAAAATTATGTTTTATGTAAATTTGTAAATTTTCCTTGGAGGTGGGTAAAAGACGGTCAAAAGTTCAATAAAATTTTTATATATCTAAAATTATTATAAAATGAATCCAATGAATTTCATTGAACATATACAGGTATTATGTATCAATATTGACCTAAAATAAATTTAAATAAAATAAATAATTATTTAAATAAAAATTTGGTTTTTGAATAGTAACCTAGTGTTTTCACTATTCATCAAAAATTGAAAGTTTTCAGAAAGATACCAAAATTTCATGCTAGGATAATTTCGATATTCCGAATCCAAAAATGAAGTCCATTTTCAAAAATAAAATTAATAAAATTTCCAAAGTTGGGTATTACTATTCATAACAGCTAGATTTAATAATATTTTAATAGCATATCGTTGTTTAGAGAAACAAGATATTGCGTACAACATACGCTATCGTGGAAGGTTGTGTTTGTGTTTAATGCAAGATAAGTCAGGGATGTGTGTTGTGCAAGCTCATTTTGGTGTACCGTACAACACAAGACATTAATGAAATTAAAAAGAATATTTTTCATAAAATCTCAGGGTGTTACATTCAACCCCCCTTAAAATGAATTTCACCCTCGAAATTCGTTGGGGTTATAAATGTTTTACTACTCGAAAGCTTATTTAATAGACACCCAAATCATAAAAAGTAATACTACAACTTTATTTTAAAAACTAAAGTATGAAACGTAACGATTACCCAATGTAACTCATCATTGGGTTTCTATATAGAAGAACATAGGTTGAAATATGGATATGGAAGAAAACTCTAACCATCAAGTTCTCATGGAGAGTGGTAGAGAACATGGCTATGAAAAATCCATCAATCAAAAATCCAAAATTTTGTGACGATATAAGGTACCATCTGATTAATCAGATATAAGAGCACTAGGACAACATTTTTGGTTTTCAATATCATTTCCCTAAAGTTGAAAATTTTGAATTTGAAGAAATACTTTCTTGATTTTTGTACAATCTCATTGTTGTTCGTGATTTGAACAATTTCCACATCATCTCTTAAAGAAATGAATTTAAATTTGTTATTCGTGAAGTGTTAACAGATCATGTGATAGAATGATGGGTCATTTTATTTGTTTCAATCAAAAGGTTAGAAAAAGATATCAAATATACATAAGTCCATCTATGGTGAGGTTAGTCGTATATGATTACAAAAATGAACTTATACGTCATATATCATACCCCTTAATAACATAAAACTAGTTTCTACTAACCATGGAAATTTTTTAGGCTGGTGGTAGGCGATAAAGGCCAATCACACCTCGGTTGTGGGTTCGATTCGCACAGCCTTGTCCGACGTGATGGGCTATCGCCCATCCTGCAGGTTGTCCATTTTCTAAAACTAAATTACTATAACATCCCATCAATAATATCGAAAAAAGTTCTATCCTTAAACAATAATAACTTATGTTCAACATAATCCATTCCAATCTTTAGGCTTATCTAAAATACTTTTGTCCATGCACATAGAATAAAGAAAACAATTACTACAAAGGTTATCTACCAAGAATGCGAATACAAGCATTTATCCCACATATATCAGAAGATATATCTTGTTGGTTGTATTCCAAACACATGAATACCTTAGACATATATTCTCTTGAAACATTAATTAACATAGAACCTTTGTGAAAACATGAATACTTTCAAAAGGTAACTCTTTCTACATACCAAAATCCCAAAAATCTATATAATCAAAACATAATATAACTTAGTCCTTATATCAGTCATGAGCTCATGAATACAATCAAACATCTCATTATATTCTTCCCCCTTCATTATGTGCATATCATCTACTTTCCAAAAATATCTAAATACCTTCCATGGTTAATGGAAACGTTCAAAATTTACTTTCAAATACTTTAAGAAAACCAATATTGTAACAATCCTTAGATGATTCTTTATTCCATAGTACCATACATTATTCCTTATAAACATACAATCATTCCACTAACTTCTTAAACCACTAACTGAGATTCATCATTTCTTTCATCTCATATTTCATTTGTAGTCTCTTCATCATCATCCACATAAATAATACTCATATGAACATGCTGATTCTCTTCATGAGATTTTCCCTTAGGGAATTGGTTTGCATAATTCCTATACATTCCACATTTAAAAAATATAATCATTGTTGATGTCGTAGCAATACCATTATCATTGCCCATGGTGTAATCTGAACCTTTTCCATTGCACTTATTGGCTTTGTGTCCTTCTTTTCCACACCCAAAGCATCTTCCAGTTCCATTGAAACAATCTCCCCAATGCCTCTTCCCACATGATATACATGGGGGACATTGAACTTTATTTCCTCTATTATCATAATGAAACTCCATCATTCTCTTATTATCTGAGTCGGGAAACATACCAAAGTTGAGATTATTGATCATATTATGAGATTCCAGATTAGGCATAATAACGATATTTGGACTTCCAAATACCGTTTTATTTGGTTTCTCATGAAGAACATCATTCCATTGTCTGTCATATCTTCCATTATCGTGAATATTCCTGTTTCCAGCCTTTTTCTAAAACCCAAATAGAATAGTGTGAGAGGAAAAAATCATGCTAGGGAAAACTACATAGTAATGGTGGAGTACCTTCAATATCTAACATCTTAGGTTAAATTATAATATCATTACCATAGTTATAGGACTATTTCATATATGTATACTTATCCTTAGTGACATCCCTAGACATACCATAGAAATATCTCTAGGGATCTCACTAATGTTTTCGCATCCTAGTTTCCAAAGCATGACTAAACCTTTCCTCTGATACCAACTGTAGAGACCCAAAGCTTGACGTACATGTACATTGCATTACTTTTCTGGAATACTTAATACATAACAAAATCAGACACACAAGTACCGTAATAGTTTAGTGTCTTTGGAAACTTGGAACATAATCTTCTAAACGTGGTGAAAGATCTTCAAAATCTCCCATAATGATCTTCCCCTTTTGTTTTCATACCTAAAACTTTTCTTTAAATCCTGGGGAAAAGAGAACATAAAAAGGGTGATCTCAAATGCACAGTAATGGTAAACATAGAGAACATAAAACAATCCATAAACATTTTAATGAAAAAGCTTGAATATAAAATCTAAACATCAAAATCTTGAGAAAAGACATAAATCATGGAAGTAAGTAAGGGATATATCATAAAGGAACATCCATCTTGATAAAATAGCATGAGAATAAAACATGTAATTGTGGAAACCATTAATCACATGTAATTATTTCCATAGTATCCAAATAATTTCTTCCAAGACCATCTTAGTGTACAAAGTCCCTTTCTGAATCGAGTTCACTCCTCATTTCAGTCATGTAACACTGAACCAGATTAACTTACCATTCTAGAAATGTCTATCTCAATAAATATAAATCTTTACCCAATTCATTGGAGGGAGATATAGTTCCCACCCATCTCATAATGAAATCATTCTTACTTGTGCCACAAAATAAATATACATCATTCATAATAACCCAATAAATAAAATAGTTTTCATAAACATCATCCCATCATCATATAAATGAAATGGATATCATTTCATAATAAGAAAATTGAAACCATGTAAATCATAGAGACATGATACTTGAAACATACACATATGAAATAATGTCATCTTAGATAAAAAATGGTCTTGATAAAAAACATGAAATGAATTCTTAAGGAAAATATCCTTTCTTCTTCAAAATTATTTTATTTTCAAAAAAATTCATGCACTTTTAAAGGAAAAGGGTTTTTTTGAAAATATTCATGAAATATTTTGGCGGAAGCATCATGAAAATAAGGCTTTATAAAACCATAAAAATATGTTCACACCGTATATGTTAAAAATAACATTCTCCTCGTACTTTTGTCGGAAATGTTAAAAAGTATCTTATATGGTAACTAAAGGAAAGATTACATCCATACAATGTGGTAAAAATTCAATAAAGGGTAAACATGACTTTAAACATTCATGGAAGAATAGTAATCATTTAATGAAATCATTTTTAGAAAACATGGTCATTGATGATAAACATAACCCCAGTAAATACTTAAGTATAAGCAATCTCGGATAAAAAATGTGATTGAAAATTTAACCCTTACCTTATGCTTGATATGCCTCGTACGTATCCGAACCTCCTTTATATTGATTTAAATAATGTCATTGACTTATTAAATAATCATATTCATTGTTGTGATAACATATATGGTTCACTTATGACTTTATATTACCCGTTCTTTTGTAAATTCCATGTTAAAAAGCGTTTTGGATAAAATCGTTTCATTTATCATATGTGTTTTGACTTGTCGTTCTTGATATTATTACTTATATCCTGATTTACATGATTCCAGAATGTAAAACATGATTTATATATAATATATATTCATTATATACATATATATTATAGATAGATAAAAGGAATTAAATACATCGTTCATGGAGACGGTAGGCCATACGTACGCATGAACAGGGTTTTCGTTTCCTTATTGAATTGAATGAAATTAAGTTGATGACATAAATATTTATACAAATAAATCCATTATAATTATTTTTTCATATATTTCATGATTAAATATTGTATATATTTTATAATCATTCATTAATGGTTAACATAGAGAATGAATGTCATCGCGTCGTGGAGACTGTAGTCCGTACGTACGCACGAGCAATGATATCATTCCAATGATCATGGAATTGCATTGAAATGTATGTATAATACTTAAGAATAAATATAACTTTGACATAATTATATATAGTTATTTATTTTCACCATTATACTCATCCAAGTAAGTTGGTGGTCGAAAACAGATTACACCACGGCGTGGAGACGGTATTCCGTACGTACACACGCGCGTTGATTTCGTTTTCCGTAGGATGGATAGATGGTGAAATAGGGTTGTTTAATACTTATAATAACATATCAGTATATTAGTGATACTGATGTTATTACTTCATAATGAAACAACTAAATAAGAATAAGTGGAAGAAGAAATAAAGTTGAAATAATCGGTAACGAACATTACCTCTTCTTTGAAACGCCTCTTTGAGATCTCCTCTTAGGGCACTAAAATTGGCCATTAAAGAAGACCAGGACCTCTAGGATGTTTCTAGGGAAGTGTAGAGGATAGATTTGCGTGGTTTTTCCAAGAATGAAGGCTCAATGTGGTGTAAGAATGAGAGGGAGGAGGTGCCTATTTATAAGGGAGGAGAGGGGCACCTTTGGAATAACAAAAATTATTATTTTATTATAAAGTCATATTCTGTTTTTAATAGCTCCAAATTGAGTTATTTCAATGCTAAGGTTGGTATGGGTATAAATAATCTCATCCAATAGAACTTAGGCATGTTTAGGTCTATATTTTATCCTTATCATTTAGAATTACCTTTAAGTTAAATATATTTTCTTTTACTATGTCTTCTTGTTTTTTACACTATAAGGTTAATAAACTTACTATAACAAGAAAAATGAACCCCAAGTTGTTTATTATTAACATATATAACCTTATCTAAGTCATTTGGCAGATAATTAGATTTTTAGGAATAAAATAACAATTAAAAATGTAATATTTGTTTTATAAACTATTTTATGTCAATTTTGACACTATTTGGTAATTGATTTTTGTGAAAATCATAACAGAATTATTAGTTCGTAAAAAGTTAATTAAATCAATACTAACATGTCATATTAACATATAAAATTATGTTAATTCATAAAAATTCTCAAATTACATTGACTTGGGTATTATAAATCAATTATGTCAATATTTCATTAATAAGATAATTACTACATCATCATTCTGTCATAAAGAAATTATATTATTTAATGTCTAAAAATTACAAATAAAATACCTTTATATATGAAATATTTTTATCTTTCTAATTCATTTTTATAGTCGAGTTTATATTTTGTATAGCTCTATATTAAAAGTTATTTAGTTATTAAACTTTGATTTTAACTATTTTAACCCTTCTTTACATAAATTAATAATAAATGTCCTAATATAATCTAGGTGGGCCTAAAGGGTAATATTTTATCCCTAATATGGGTTTTGGTATAATTACTCTTATCAAATAGAATTGGAACATGTGTTAGGGTAATAATAATATCATTTTTACCCTTAATTACCCTATGAACTTTTAACCGTGGAAAAAAACGTAAAAAAGTTACTATTCACCAATAATTATTTTCATCTCATTGAACCACATTTTACTTACTGACATCAACCTTGTCTCTTGGATTTATGAAATTACATTCAAAAAAGCGGTAAAATTATGTTTTATGTAAACTTGCAAATTCTCATAGGAGGTGGGTAAAAGGCGGTCAAAAGATCAATAAAATTTTTATATATCAAAAATTATTATAAAATGAATTCAATTAATTACATTGAACATATATAGGTATTATGTATCATATTTGACCTAAAATAAATTTAAATAAAATAAATAATTATTTAAATAAAAAGTCAGTTTTTAAATAGTAACCCAGTGTTTTCACTATTCATCAAAAATTGAATGTTTTCAGAAAAATACCCAAATTTCACCCTAGGTAAATTTTTATATTCCGAATCCAAAAATGAAGTCCATTTTCAAAATTAAAATTCATAAAATTTCAAATTTTGGGTATTACTATTCATAACAGCTAGTTTTAATAAAATTTTAATAGCATATTGTTGTTTAGCGAAACTCGGTATTGCGTACAACACATGCTATCATGGAGGGATGCACCTACGTGTAATGTAAGCCAAGTCAGGGATATGTTTTGTACAAGATCCTTTTGGTGTAGCAAACAACACAAGACATTAATGAAATTAAAAAGAATATTTTTCATAAAATCTTGGGGTGTTATAGACCCAATCGGCTAAAAAGGAGGGTAAACCCAAGGGGCTTGAGATCCTGTAAGTGTCCGGAGAGGAGGATCGATAGGTTAGTGTCGGAGAGTCTCAATTCCATGTGAAATGAGCGTCAAAGGATAATGACTAGCAAGAGGAGGTGTATCTTCATTCTAAGGAGGTGAGGCTCATGAAGGGGGATGTTATTCTCCCTGGACAACAATGTGAGGCAGGTTCTCCCAACGTCTTTCCATGCTTAAAAGAAGAGGATCTGGAAAATCATATAGAACTACTCATGCTGTATGGTGAAGAAATGAAGGAGGATGTCCTAGTGATCGTGGAAGAGAGGGAAGCCATAAACCAAATGATTGAAAGTATGATTCAAGTGGATGTTTTTAGAGAGCAAGAAGAATGGATTGAAAAGCAAGATCGTATATTCATTAGAGGCTTGATTAAGGAGAAGTTCAGTAAAGTAGAATATATGAAAGCTTGGTGTTACCTTACAAGGCACTATGAAGAAAACATAGATGATGATCTAGTCTACCAGGTATGTTCCCTCCCTTGGAAACTATTGAGCGAAGAAAATTCTAATCACCATAATATTGTGTTTAATAAGTCATTAGTTTCCTTTGTTTTTTGAACGTTTTTGTGGGGGTTCTCACTACCCCATTAAAAGTGTTAGATTATAAATAAGTTGACTTAGATGGACTATGTACCTCATACTAACAACAATAAATAAACATTTATTTCAAATAATGTTCCTTGTATATATCTTTATCTTATGCATGGAATGTGTACTCTTTAAAAAGAAGACCAATCTATGTAGTTTATTTCCTTCTACGGCTGACCTAACATTTCCCTTATATCGATCGTAGACTAGAATAATCATCTAATTTTTAATAATCTTGTTAATAAAGAAGGATGATGTTTCTCAATCCTGTTGTTTGAATCAATAATGAATTCATATTATACATATATTGAATTAAGAATCCAGCTATAGATTATTTCCAATGAAAACCGCATGCATTTTCATTTTTAGTGGACACTTTGTCCAATAGTATTATATACAATATCTATTATTTTAATGATGTATAGATTAATTGATTGCCTCTAGGAAACATTATAATTAGATTAAAAATATGAATCCTATACTATTATATAAAATAGACTACCATAATTTGAATTGTAAATTCTCCATGATGTTTAATATCATGTTGTGGGGTCATTGGACACACAATTATACATTGTAGGGTGAGTATGAGAATTAATAAAATTTTACACCATATAAGGAGGAGGATTCCTCATAGATTAACCTTTGAGGACTAGTAAATTGGATACATATATTTACATCATACAATGAGGGATAATATTTTATTAATTTTTTCCTCCTATAGATTTGACCATGATTTTGCACCTAATTTATGACTATGAAGCTTAGAAAAATTGTTTTACATTGTGTAATGTATTTATTAAGTACCCTTTTATTTTTATGGGGTGTGATATGCTTCCCTTCAGTGGTAATTAGTGAAATTTACACATTATAGAATACCTTTCGCATAATGTAAGGTCCCCCTCATTTTTATCAATAATTGGTGGTTTCTTCCACTTTATAATTAGTGTTCTAGGATTCAATACGCATTCCCCTTAGTGGAATAAATGGAGGTTAACATTCTTTTTAAAATATCACCCCACTCAGTTTTGGTGAATCTCCAATTTCTATATAGAACATAAGTTTCATTCATCAATTCACTCAAACTCATACAATCACTTTTTCGATTGTTCATGCATGGTTATAAGATCAATAATATAAATGTTGAGAAAATATGGTTGGAAAAAAATGGTAACAATAACTTTTGTTCTATAAATAAGACAATACAATTTTTCATATGTTTTAATAGGGTTTTTGATGATATATGCCTAAAAATAGTGAAGAATATTTCAAGGATATGACTTATTATCTATTTCCATCATCATTTGAATTATATTTGTCAATATTTTATTAAAATACACTATATATCAATTTGTAACTACATTGTAGTAGGATGAGTAATTAAAATAAAATATATATTTCAGATACATCATTTTTTTTCTAAAGAATATAATTTTGTTATATTATACAATAGTATTGAATGAGGGATAGAAAATTAAGATATTGATTTTATTAAAATGTCTATTCATAGCATTTTTTCATCTTCTTGGAGGTATATAACCTCAACCCACATTAAGAATAACATATTTTCAAAAGGGTGTACATTAATTATAGAGATGTTACTAGATTATTTTTCCCACTAACATAAACTTACAAAATATAAAATATTCATGATTATTTGGTTGTATGAGATTATTCTAGTTGTTCATGAATGATGTGGGCATTAGTTTGACAAGAGTGGAATTTCATGTAGATTCTTGTACAATATTATATCATTGAACCCAATAAATAATGAGTCAACCTAATTTAATGAGAAATATTTTACCGAAAACAATTAACACTCCATGAACCTATATGGACAAGTTTTTTAACAGCATGTTTTCCTATAGATTTAATGCATGTGAGAGGAATCTGAAGAAACATTTTCCATAAATAATATTTTGCGTTATTGGATCATCACTGATAGAAAAATTTAATACTCTTCACCATATTTTATCTTTTATTGAAATATTTAATTATTTAATCCCGTGTAATGGTTTTATTGTATGGGATATATCTAATATCGCAAAAAATAATCTTTTTTGTTATAGAATTCACAACACTGATATGAACCATGATTTTAGAAAATAATGGTTACACTATTCAACAATGTGAAATTATGATAATAGATTCAACCTATCCTAGTGCTACTATATATATATATATTATAAGGTAACTATTGGCAAATTAAATTACCGAGCGATTTAAGTTAGTGTTGAATGTAATGGGAATTCATCCATAAACAGTCATACATAGTCAAGTTGGGGAATGATATCTTCTTTTTTGATGGAATAACTAATGTTTTATGATAGATCACAGAATCTAAATCACCATTAACATTCATTTAGGATATTTTAATTTCCTATGAAAATTAAAAGCATACAATGATTTCTTGGTATTTCAAATAATTATTTCTATATCCCTATTAAAATATGACGGAATAAGGATGAACATCCTTGTTCTAAAAGAAAATGATTAATCACAAACTGACATTGTCGTGTTTGGTGTATTCCATTATTTTCTCCATTTGGATTCTATATGAACCATTATTGTACATATACCATGTTTAAATATATTATTTAATAGATAAATCTTCATTATCGTGAAATTCAGTGTCTAGTGGAATACTTTCTATAGAGCTATTCTCCACAAGAAAATATTCAACTATTTTTTTGTTTATTTTCCCTTGTGGTATGAACTAAATGAAAAACTTATATGAAATGATATCCCACGATGAAAAATTTCATGTTTTATTGGTAGAATTATAACATGTTTTATTGGAAAATTTCTATGGACCAATTAGATATCATGTTGTGGTAAATAGTTCTATTACTTTTGGATTGTGATAAACAAAATAAAAATTTTATTGATATTTTAATATTTTTATTAGTTCAAACATTGCTTCTCTTATGAAAATAGATACTAATTTCATTATATAAAAAAACATATGTGTAATAAGAGTAATCTGTATTCATATTAATGTTTTTAAGTATATATTTATTAGATTTATTTCATCACGAATAATTAATAATGGTGGAATAAAATTTTATTTCATTATAATACCAAATTATTTCAGATAATCATTAGTCCACAGATAGGTTCCTCCCTTTTACATTAGTCTAGTGTAGGGTAAAAATTTCATCTATGGTATTATTTGAAGCACCATATGAATGTGATGCATATCTGAAGACATTTCTACAAATTGAGGTTATAAAAAATTAAAATGAAAATAATGGACTTGGTTTTATCATGATCAAATTAAATAACACTGCGAAATACTAAAAAACTGACGAAGATTCATTATTTCACCCTAAAATTACACTCAATGGTGTTCAAATTATATATTTTTTGTTATAGGATTTTGATAATTAACTCATTATTGGAATGATTGTTAGAGAACTGATGGGATTTTACTATTAGATCATCATCGTAACATTTTATGGACTTTCTTATTAAGTGAATGAAAATATGAATCATTGAATATTGGTATGTGGAACTAATGTTATTTAAATAGAATGGAATCATGCATTATATATCATGATATTCTCATAAGTTAGTGGATCCCTAATCTTTATGAACAATTCATATTTGGGCTTATCCTGAATAGTCATTCAAAAAGGAGAGGCATTTATATCAGGTAGTTTCAACATTTGGAAGATCTCTAACAAAGCTTATGAATTTATATTTTTTTACATCTAATTTAGATATTATTTCAAATTTAAAACTATAATTTTATAATTATTATTAACCTGTACATTATTACTGATCTATTTTAGGTATTACACCACCTGAACAATGTTGTATTTGATATGCTTACCAACATCAGCCTCACCCTTATCAATATGAGTGGGATTTTTTTTGTTATGGCTGAATATTTTTAACAAAGGAATTACTTTGTAAAACCATCTTGTGGGTAGCCACATTGGGATTATAGACATGAAATTCAATGTAATTCTAGGTTAACACAACATAGTTCTATATTAAAAAATAGTTATACACCTCTTGTTCTTTCAATGTAATGGTTACATTGATTAATATGGGTTGTGGATCATCCTTTGTATTTATTTTTTTCAATTAGATATCATCAAGAGTGGTGGATTGACCTTCAAACACCACTGGTTGGTGATATCACAAATTTAGTACTTCTGACTGGTTAAATTCAATGTCATTAGTGGTAAGATAGGTATCAATGCCCCAGGATTTGGAAAACCTAAGAGACATTATCATTATTTATGGATGATATCAGACTCTCTTCAAAACCTAATGACGAAGCTTGGTTATTTTATAAACCAGGAGATAAATTATTTCATTTTCAACTAGAAAATTATCCCTATTATGGATATCACTATATTATTTGGTTTTATAAGGTTCACCTGATGTGACTAATATTTTGACGTATGATGAATACAAACCCAATTGAAAACATGTGGCTTGTATTGTATTTATTATCATTGAATATTCATCAACGAATCAATAAATGGGAGAGTCAGAGTAATTTATATAGTATTTAGAGTATTAACATGAGTTACATCATCAATTCAGAGTTAGTTTTCATCTCATTAGTAGAAAACCATATCCAGGTATTGGGACACACAAGATTCAAATGGAGATATATCAATATAAAGTGTCCCAATTCTCCCATTAACATTATATTATAGACATTGATGGTATGTAGTTGGGATCATTACATGATTATGTAAACAAGGTCTCCCTAATGTGATATTAAAAGGTGTATCCTACCAAATAACAACAAAATTAAGTTCAATTACATGATCCCAAAATTAACTAAAGGATGGATTATGTTCATTGGTTTCTTCTCACTCTTTCCATAACCCTGTTGTGTTAATACATAAGGTGAGAAAATAGTTTTGATATAACACAGCCTAAAAAGAAAAAATATTGTAATGAAGTTAATTCATGATATATATTCATTGAATTCTCCACTAATGTCTATTTCATCATATTTTCATGAATTATACAAGTTTTCTATGTGACGGTATATAACAGTTCCTTTTCTCAAGACCACTAAAATATATTTCTAAGTCACTTTATTCTGAATTAGTATCTACAATATATCATTTCGTTGGAGTTACCTCATTTTTCGGATCATGATGGATTAATAAATCTCTAAGAAGGTTTTCATGGATATATTTTTATTATATGATAGATTATATAAAGTAAAACAGAAAAATCACAATGATCAATTATATAATGATTTAATAATTCAGTCTTGTCGGTTTTTGCCTCACAGGGCGAGGATTATATTTAGAATGTTCCACAATGGTTGAGGTGTTTAATGTATTGGATTTGGGTAGTTTAAAAGTAGTTGAAACCGTATTTTTCACAAATTTAATTAATTTAACTAGTATGCCACACATCGCAGATGATTAGACTATTTCATACACTCTAGTTGGCCCAAAAAAATTTGGGCCTAATGAACTACTTATAGATGTCGAGGATTCTCCAGGTTTTTACCAAGTTCACTATAGAACACATGCATTAGCTTTTACCATGTATATTTCATTGGAATAGATATTTTTGGGTTATTGAGTTTGTCTAAAACCACGTCATCCAAGGTTCTATAATCTCTTATGTCATCTGCCACTAGCTCTCGATTAGTTATGGGTAACATGAGTTCATAATAATACTCATAATTAGATAAGGGGTTTATTAAATGAATGAAATTAATGAAACCAATATAGAATTTCTCATGAGATGAATATTATATTTTGTTGGTTATTTCCAATTTTGCAATTTGGTTGGATGATTCTCATTCCTTAATTAATTAATGAGTGAAATCCTAGAGGGTTAGGATTGGCATAGTAAGTTGTATGGGTTCATATATATGAATATTTAATTTAAAGATACACTCTATATTATAACATCTTCCCATGCATAAATACTACTTCTTTGCAATTTGTCCCACCATAATATAATATAATAGGAATATAACCCAATGATATAGATTTGTATAGATAATGACATGATCTTGATTAATCACATTTATATTCATCATGTTACTAAAAAATTTCACACTCTTTCTGATGACTTATTTCCATTATACTTTTTCAAATGAATAGGTGTAAACACATTCTACTTTACTAGCGAGTTCCCAATTTACACTTTTCCCAATTCAACCATCATCTAGATGATGTACATGAAAATGTAATATTGTATAGTGAGACCAGTTTTTGGAGAAAGGGAAAATAAATTTAGTCAATAATAAGACCAATCCAAATTAGGCCATATATGCTCCGACAATAAAAAAAAATATTCTTAATGGTTTTTATAAATTATAATGGGGCCCCATTAAATAAAAATTCATAAAAAGCATTCTTCTTATCATAATATAGGAGTAATTTATATAATCTTGTCACTTCATAATGAGTCTTTATCTACTGGGTTTCCACAAATTAGTGTGTACTTCATGATTCTGAATATACGTGAAATATAGATATGGTGAAGGGGTTAGATGGATTGTAATAGTATCATTTTCCACTTTTCTAGTTTATATACCTTAGGCCACTGTTGTTTGTTGATACTTTTTTTTCTATCACTGAATAGATTCAAAAAATAAATCCATAATTATAAAATTTTAATGAAACAATCCAATATATCATACTAGGATGAGTATCATTAGAAACTCAACAATGTGGTTCTCTTTTTCATGTACAAATAACTATTCGAAAGGCATTGTATATTTTATAAGTACATTAAACCCAGCCATCAAGATATGAAATCAGAGTCTCTATCATTCTAATGCTTCTTAAAATTTTAGATGTTACTAATTTTTTTATTTCAACAGGTATAGTTGATTTAAAAATAATCTTTATAGAAGATTAATTCCCATTTTGGGAATTAATTACATTAAAAACATGTATACCAGATAAAAGATAACCCATACATCACTTATATGAGACACCATAGATCAGATGGTTCCTAATGCTTAAGGGTCCCCATCAAGAGCCCCCATGGAGTCATAAAATGTGTTCAAATTTTTTTCCCCCACTAAATTGAATGTTGGAAATACAGGAATCCAAAAATATAGTGGGGGAAGAGTTTCAACTACACATTTGGTTAAATGGATTATTCATAGTCATGCATGTTTCAAATATATTTACCTAAACTCCATTAATGATATTGATCTCAGGGAAGTATTAAGGAGTTATTATGAGATATATTGATGGGTATGGTGTTAACTAGGGGAACGAGTGAGTAGGGATTGAAATGATGAGACAACATTAAGTTGTAGTTGGTATCCAATCCAGGTAGATATAGCTCGGTTTAGATAGAATTGTTTTTTGTTTTCATAAATATCGGAAATTCTAAAATCCTTCTCCCAACATATCAATGAATGTAAAATTTCCATGTTCACATATTAAGATGATGAATTGGTTCTGAATTTGTTGGAATGATAGAATATTCATAACGAGGGATATATGTTTCAAATGTTTGGTGATTATTTTCCTAATGAAAATAAATAATACGGATATTTTATCGAATTAATTTATCTTTGATTATTTTCAAGTCCTTGGTTTCTTTGTCGTATTTTGAAAATCAATCTGTAATTAAAGGAGGATGCGTTTATTTAAGAAATGGGTGGAATAAATCCACTACATATTCTTTTTCTTTATATGAATACCATCAAAGAGATAGTATAGGAACTTTCAATTGAGTTACAATAATTTTATATAGACATTGATTTCCTATACACATGCCCTTTTCAACCATTTTTGTGTAGAATATTTTTTAAATACAAATGTACTCCTCTTATTCTCATGCACTATATTCATGTTCTGTAAAAACTACTTGACCAGTGATAATGAAATTTTATGATGTATTGGATATTTTAGGTATCACATGACCAGCATAATTATAGGTTTTTTATCACCCCATGAGATATAAACTAATATTAAATTGAATATCATCATGGGAGGTTTCCCTTTGGATGGGTGTCTATAGCTTGTAAACATTATAAGGCTTCATCTTTTATTTCATGAATTATCATTCGGATTTTATATTGAGAGAACTATATAGATGGTTTCATGAATTTTTTTATGCATTCCTCAAGAAAATTCTGTTTCAAAACGCTATAAAAATTATGGAAAATCATTTTGATATGAATCCCTGGAATGATAAAATGTCGATCTTTAGGGGTGAATGTTAAGGGAAACAATTGCCAATCCCAATGTCATGGGATTTATCCACATCCATTGATACAATATTTTATGAAAAATTAGATGATATTTATAGAGGAGGCTATAGTAAGAAATCCCGATTTCTAGTCTGTAATGGTTTCTGTTGGATTTCAATTGCAGCAACAATAACTTCTTCCATCTTAACCAATCATGTCATTCTATAAACAGGATATGGGGAATTAATTATTCAAAATTATTTTCATGATATCAAGGGTAGGATTTTCACCCTATATTTTTATCTCATCAAATAATAATTTTGATCTATGTTTTTTGATTCTTTTTGTAATAACTTTTCGATATATTTATACCATAGAGTAGAATGTTGGTTTTCATGTCTTTTTTCTTAATTTTTAATGTCGGTTAGTACAAGATGTTATTCCATGAGACATATTAAATAAACATTTAATAGAATTTAAAATTAATAGACAAATTAAATGAATATTCTTTTTTTATTTGATATTGGTAATAAAATAAATGATTTTAAAACCTTATTTAGATTTTTTTTGGACATAGATTATGTAATAAATGATGTAAAAACCCATCTCATTAAGGGTTTTAACATTGGATATTTCATAATAGATTTAGAATCCCTACATAATAGGTTGTTCATATCGGTTATAAAATAAACAACATGAAAACCAATTTTTTAATAGTTTTATTTTCATCCCTCCTCTCCACTGTAGATATGAAGAGAGACATACATAAAAACCATCATAAACCAAGAAAAAAAGTGGGAGTATAACAACCATGAATATCTATTTTCAACCGGAACATTCATAATTACAATATATAGTAACAAAAAACTACAATAAAATAAATAATTTGAAATTATTTTCCTATACAAACACATTTATAACTATAACATCGAAAAGTACAATATATATTACAACAGAACTAAAATCCAACCACACCTATAAAATGAGTTCCCCTCTCAATTTTTATGTTTATCATCTCCTGTGCGCTATATGGACAAGGTTCATAAAAAGAATATAATTTTAAAAGAACCAATTTAGCATATATTAAGAATAAAATTAATAAAATAATAGGAAAAACAATATAAAGAAATCTAACCAAGTGGGCCATAATAATTGTCCAAGTTGATGTTATTTCATGTACAAATCTTGTCAAATAATATCTGAATTATTTTACAGATTATTATTAATGAATATACTACAGAAACGAGTTTTTCAATTGAAAATTACATCAATTTTTAATATATCTAAATAGTCCATTTTATTATTCAAAATTCACCAGTGCATTTATATATTTAATATTTATACTAATGGTCTTTCAAAAAAAATCCATGCCCTATTTAAAAATAATATGAATTATATATATTAAAAATTAATTGTATAGTAAATTATTATTAAAAATTCAATCATACGTGTCCAATACATTGTGAAAAATACTTCAGAATTTTCAATTGATTGAGAATAAATGTTAATGTGAGTTATTCTGTTAAAAAAAAACAAATAACATCCAATTAAAAATTATATAAAAGACACTTTCATTTTAGTGGTTGTTATTTTAAAAATTATATAAAACATTATAAGATATATGTTTTAGACTCTTACTAATATTGAAGCATTCAACACTGAATAATTGAATTATTTTAAAGTATTTTATTAATAAAAACTATAGTTTTTATCTTCAACCTTTGTGATCATTATAAGTGACATAAACTATTGCACAATAAATACACCAAAACATATATTTTAATTCACTTTTCACATTGTATAAATATAGGTAATAAAAAAACATATATATAAATTAACAGTAAATTAAAATTATGGAAGTATATATGTTTTTACATACATGGAAAAAAATTAATCAGGTTGATTCCCTACTGATCACTAGTTACATGCTACATGATATTATTTTTCATATGTACTACAATCCCTGGATGACCAAAAACAATGTCTTCAAAAGGAATCTCATAATAATTGAACAAAAAATAATAATATTTTTATAATCTATAAATAATACTAAATGTGGTATTGGAATTCATATATCATTATATAATTTTTTGTCTATAATGTATTTATTTACCTTTAATACATTCTTGTAAAAAGTTGACAAATATAAAAAAGATAAGATGTTAAAAAAAATTAATAATCAAATTATATCAAATATAAAATATACACATATTTCTAGGATAGTATTTAAATGAATTATAGATGGTAAATCTAAAAAGTGGTTGATACACTATCCATATGTAATAACCTCATCCATAGGTATGAGTAATCAAACAGAACTATCTATAATATCATGTATTGTGACCCTATGATTCTCTATTCCAATATATTGATCATGAATGAAATCTAAAAATAAAAATATCATCCCTAATGCAAAAATATGATGATAATGATCATCAATATATTACTCATAATAATTAGGTAGTTATGGAGGAGGGGTGTAGGAATAGTATAATGAGTGTGGTTTTCAGGTAGAAGTAGATGAGTGGGAGTTGTTGTAAGTTGTAGAGAAATGGTAGAAACAGACTGAAATGTTCTCTACATGTCTACAATAATTGATTGTAAGAAATATTTGGTTCTTTCATCTATCATCGGTTAAATATCCTAAACTTAATCCTTCAGTGATTCCATATTTTTTATAAACACCCTCCATTGAAGAAGATATAGAACAATCAAACCATTTTTTCTTCAATATACCCACTGGGTATCCTTATGCATGACCCATGAGTTTGGGATTTCCAAATTTCGTAACAAAAATATATTTACCACCCTCAACTAAAATGTTCACATGTGTTGTATTCTCCATAAGGGAATCCACTATGAATTAATAGAAAAAATATAAAATGAATAAAAATATATATTAAAGAAAATTACATTAAAAAAATAAATAAAGAAATCATATTAAACTACTCTTAGTTTCAACCATCAACACTTCTGTAATATGTTACCCTTTTTTCTCATCTAATCAATATTCAATTTATCATTTCTATAATGGGTGGAGGGGAAACCTCTGTTATGCCTGAAGACTCAACTATTAATTCTTGAAAAAATTTCATCCATCATTTTTATTATGATAAATTATACCCATTATGAAATAATGTGTTAGGCTATGCATTTCTATATTGGATATATGGAAGATATCACCTTGCTTAGTACAAATTAATAATAAAAAATAATTAATAAATAAAGAATAAGATAATTAATGTAAAAAACATATAATGGTTAATATTTCCTCCTCCATCTTCTTTTTTAATTTTCTAAATAATACAATTTATGGTAGAGTGGGAACCTCAAAATACATGATAAAAAATAACTGTCACCAACAACATAAAAATTAATTGAATACAAGATTAAAAATACATCTCAATAGAATAAAATTCAAATTCAAAATTCAACATAAAATAACAAGACATATCAACCCATTGTTCTTCGATGATAATTTAATCATGATCTCTAATTAAAACACCTTATTTGAAATAAAACTTTCGATATCATCAATATTTATGGTAATAAAAATTCATGATATCAGAAATTTTTCATCATCAGTAAAAAACAAAAAACTATTAAATTATAAAACATAATCCTAAAGATTTCATTATTAATAGTTGAAGTGATCAAAAGCATCTCCTCTGAAATAGAAAATTGAGTATATGGTAAATAAAAAAAATAGATTTAATAAGCAGTATGACCTCAAAGAATGTTTTTGACCACTAAATCTCACCTACCAACACACCTTGAACACTGTCAGGAAAATTAGAATGGGGTGAGAATGCTAGAATCATGAACATAAATTTGAATATGAGAATACACCGTTGAGTGGTAACAGCAGCACCTAAAACCCCTTCTATAATTGAAGATAAAATACATGAAAAATATAAAACTTCATGATTCCAAAAATAATCCACAACAAAAACACACTAGAATGATATAATGTACTCAAGGGAATGAAAATTACCAATTAAAAATAAATGACGAATACTGAAACCCAAAGTCTATAGAGAGACAACATAAATCACTAAAACTGTAAAACAAATGGGATAACCAAACAAAATATCAATACCATGATGAGTGACACTACATCAAACCAGAATGTAGACTACTGAAATATGACTTAGATAATGATTAGAGATTGATAAGATCAAAGCCTCAAAAGTGATGCAATATCACAAAGAGAATGAAAACCCCGAATGGATTGGAAAGAAAGAGAGTAGATACCAGCATTGAAGAGAGAATTTATATAGATAAACCCAGCCACCGAAAGAGATAAGCACAACCAAGAAGATAACTAAATAAGGATGTAGAATACTAGAAATGAAATAACTAGGAAGAGAATAAGACAGTAGAAAAATATACATCAACAAAAACAATATATGAGAGGAATAGATGCTGAAAGTGCTAGGACCATCACCAGTGGTAGAAAACCTAAATATAGGAGTGGTGTGGAGTGTGCGATAGATATATCTCGGAGAAAATTTGATGATTCCCTTACATTTAGAAACATAACATTTAAGTTACCAAAAAAATTTATTATCTTTTACTATCAGCGTATTTCTTCAATGTATCTTCATCAAAAAAAAGGATTTATATTACATGTATTTTCATTGTTATTTTTCCTAAAATGAAATCAGATGTGTTGGTTTATTTAGACTCCCTATTTCTACTATAATCCACGGAGAATAATTTCTTCTTGATTCCTCCAATATCAAGTTTATCATACTTTTTCTTATAAGAAGAGGAAAAACATATATTAGCATATCCATTTAAATATAAATAAAATAATTTAAAACAGTCATTCTAAAACAGTTAACTATAAGTGGGATAGTGGAAATTTTTCAACACTTCTCCAACAATCAATCAAAATATTGACTTTGATTTTAGAATGAACTATGATAATAGTCCAGAATTTTTTCAATTTCAACCTTGTGGGATATCATTATCATCATATTATTCTTGTATCCTTTGGTCTTAACTATAGGAAACTAATAATTATGGTAAACATGATTTTTCACATTTTATAACCCTAAAACTCATATTTTCCCATGTGGGAGTAGATGTATCTTATAAATAAGGATTAGGATCATCTATATGAGAATGTCTACCTTTATCCCCATAAGTATGAGTATGATTATATCTAAATGTATGTTTTGGATCATATTTTTGATCATTTATTATTATATAGATAAAAGAACAAAACAATTTGTATAAAAATATAAAATATCATCTCTAAAAATTATATTGTAAATATACAATTATAATATATAAACCAATAAATTAATGAAAATTAAACTTAACACGTTTATATATATATTATTTAAAGTTAAATACAAATATATTAACAATAATGAGATATGAAATTTCATATAAATAAATAAAAACAAATCCATAAATGATGTATAAATATTAAAAATTATAGAACCTAATAAATCATTTTTACACAAAAAGAATATTTTTTCATTATAATCTTATATAATATATATTTTTATTTAACATATTTTATTATAAATAATGGGTTTAAAAAATCAATTATTATATTTTTTTAAGGGTAAACATGATAAAATTAACAGAACAAAACAAATGTAAACAAAAAAATTAAATTATTTTTTAATATGTGTTTTAGTAATGAAAATAAAAATAAAAAATATAATATTTTATGAAATCTAAAAAATTAGATATGAAATTTCCACATGTTAATTATAATATAAGTAATATACTCAATTATTTTTTCCCAAAAGTCATTAATTTTGAACACCATATATAGAAGAAACCATCTCTATGATTTTCCCATCAATATTATTTGTTAATATTTCCACGGAAGTAGGGATTTCATATAAATTGGAATATTAATCATGTTTATCATCCCCAAAATAAATTTTTTCCTTGTAAAATGATAGACCACTACATATTTGATTGATCAATAACATATAAATTTTTTTCATGTCTGTCCTTTATAAATGGATTATGTGTGTATTTAAATCTGTTCATATTAATAAACTTCATTCCAAATGCATCTGGTCTGAAACTATTTTTATCGATAAACCATTTTAAATTAAACACGTGAACATGGAGTTTAATGTAATCAACCACTAATGTTTATTCCATTACACTTTAATATTCACTTAAAATGGAAATTGTGTTTTTTCTATTGGCACTCTAAAAATGATCTGATTTGTCAAACACTAGTACCCTAATATTATAAACTAAACTTATGTTGTCCTGATCATTTCTATAAAATTTATATCCATTAATTTCATACCCAAAACATGTTATCAAATTTAAAAATAGACCACCCACTTACCATACAATTTTTTTTGATGCATCTGATCTACCGATCAGGGTCTTTTTCAACCATGGAAAAATAAGGTTTTATGATCATTCAAACCACATATATATTTAATTATTTTACAACATTATTTCGACATTGTAATATGAAATGTTATATATATATGAGAATCAACTTTTTTTAAGAAGTGTAAATATACCATGTTTATCTTTTCAGTTGTTAGTGATTTTATTTTCAATCCATTAATCATCTATACTTAAAAATTAACTCATTCAGGGTGTGATGGCAGAAAACCAATGTGCCCTACTATAGACAAGTAGCTTTCAATAAACATCACCACCATTTATAAATATTCCTCTCAACAATTAAGGATTCATGATAAGACCCTATCAATAGTAGTTTAGATTACGTTCCTAAATTATTTAAATCGTCCAAGATACATGTCATGAATCCCAAAGGAACAATCATTTTTTCAATTTGGGAAACTAGATTAAATACATGAAGAATTCATTAAAACATGAAACTAAATGAAACAAAAAAACTCAATGGGTAACACCCAAAAAAATTTAGATTATCCCATTAATTTATCTAGAATATACATATTTTCCTCTGGTGGAAATATAAAAAAACAACATACATGTGAGATTAAATACTTCGTAAGGGTATTTAATATAGTATAAGCTAATATAACTAATAAGGCCTGGTGAATGACTAGAAATAGATTCCATTAAAAATAGTCCATAGCATTATATAGAATAAATAAAAGATGAATAATGAATTAAATATAAATAATCACATGAAACAAAAAATGGATATTCTAATAGTTGAATAATCACAAGATTTATCATTCCTAATTATCATAATTATAGAATGAATTATTTCAGACATCTAAAACATATTTTCAAGGCCTCACCAAATCCATCTAATAAAAAATGATTATAGACTCACACAAAATCCATTTTTTTTTTGGTCTGACGAGATATACTGACAGACCGGGGGTCTATAGAGGCCATAACATTCTGTGTCAGATTAAATCCTTGTATAAATGGGGATAAACATAAATATCATATACATATGAAATTAAAATAAATTCCCCTAATAAAAAAATAATCATTAGCCACTATATGTAGTATGGTGAATTGAATTGCGATCGCTCACACATAGTCAAAACGAAGATAAAACATATAATGAATTACATTATGTGATAAAGAAAAGAGGAAAATATCAAAAAAGTATAAAATTGAACATATGTGATTAAATAGAATAAAATATCAAAATAAAATAATCATATAATTCTTGATAGAAATAAACATTATGAATTGAAAAATAAAACTTCTTTTAGAAAATTCATTTTTATTTTTCATAACTATTTGTATAAAAAAAGAAATGAAAAAATATAACATTTCATGACAAAATTATGCTTTTTTTAAAATAATAGTTACTTAAAATATATTATGTATGCTACATGAATATGTGTAAGGATTTGAGGTATTCCCTTTAATCAGTAGAGCATATCAGGAAGAATTGGGAAGAGAACCTTGAAAACTTGTATATATTATAAATTAAAGATCAAATGAACTCTAAAAATGAGTTTTAATATATAAACATAAATTAGAAAAATTATCTAAACATAAAAAATTACATTTGTGTATATAGGGATAAATTATAACCCGAATGAAAATAGTGGTTTGGGAAGAAACCCTTACCTTATGATCGAATGTGTTCATCATGTGTCCATAATATCTTGGATTATAAAATTATATACACTTATTAATTAATTAATTTACAAATTTTTTATATATTTTATTTTTTATAAATTTTTTATTATCATTTTTTATCTTTTTGAATTGTAAGATACAATTTTTTCATTCCAGAGCATTTGTTTCCTTGGTTTTTCGAATTTGATTAATTGAATATGAGTATTTAAGTTCATCTAAATTTTTTATAATTATCTATAATTTGAATTAAATGATATAAATGAAAATCTATAAGATTTAATATTATTATGTAGTAATTTGTTTTAGGATATGAGGATAATTCTGTCGATAAAACATTAGTTATAATTGCAATCATTATTCTGGAAGTTTTTCGATTGCCACGAAATTATTTTATCTTATTAATTAATATCATTTCTATATACACTACTACCATAAAAATAAATAACGTAAATTTTATTTAAAAATTAGTTTTATACATAACATTGTTTTTATGAAAATCCATTAATATGATTGTGGAAATTGAAAACATGTCATCCATGAAGGCTATAAGACAATACATCATGGATGAAATTTCCATTCATTGAATAAATGGTAAAGAGAAAGAAGATGGATGATGAATCTTCCTTTAATTTTATTTAAATATATTATATAAATGATAATTTAGTTATCATGTGTATTTGTACATGAGAGTTTAGAGGAGGATAAAAAATTAAACAAATTTGAAATGAAAATAATAGAAAGTAGAAAGTATTTTTATTTATAAGGATTTTTTGGGTCGAATTAAACTTATCCAATAGAATTATGTCATATTTTTGGGTCATAATAATATTATTTTTACCCTTAATTTCCATAATAACTTTTAACTGTGGTAAATAAAAGTAAAAATTTACTATTCACCAAAAATTATTTTTATCGTATTGAACCACATTTTATGCATTGATATTAACTGTGTCTCTTAGATTTTCACAATTACACTCACAAAAGTGGTAAAATTATGTTTTAGGTAAATTTTCATATTCTCCTGTGAGGTGGGTAAAAAAGAGTGAAAAGTTCAATAAAAGTTTTACATATCTAAATGTTTTATAAAATGACTCCAATGATTTACATTGAACTTATATTGGTATTATATATCGATTTTTACCTAAAATAAATTTAAAATATAGTGATCACAAACATGACATACATGGATATTACATTACTTTTGCGGAATACTTAATACATAAAAAACCAACACTCAAGGATCGTAATAGTTTAGTGTCTTTGGAACTCAAAACATAATCTTCTAATCATGGTGAAATATCTTCAACATCTCCCATAAAGATCATACCCTTCTTTTTCTTACCTAAAACCATTATTTATATCCTGGGGATATGAAAACATATAATGGGTGAGGTCAAATGCTCAGTAAGGGTAAGCATTGAGAAAATAAATCAAACCATATACTTTTGAACTTAAAAACATGAACATAATGTTTAAACATCAAAATCGTTAGCAATGTCATCAAACATGAAAGCACGTAAGGCATAGATCATAATGGAACATCAATCAACATAAAATAGAATTGGAATAAATCATGTAATTATGGAAAATCATTAATCACATGATATTATTTCCATAGTAGCCAAAGAATTGCTTCCAAGACCATCTTAGTGGGCAATGTCCCTTTTTGAATCGAGTTCACTCCTCGTTCCAGTCATTAACACTGAACCAGATTAACTTATCGTTCCATCATTGCCTATCTAATGAGATATAAATCATTAACCAATTAATTTTAGGGAGATATAGGTACCACCCATCACATAATGAAATCATTCTTACTTGTGCCACAACATGAATATAAATCATTCATCATTACCCAAAGTATAAAATGGGTTTCATAAATATCACCCCATCATAAAATAATCCATAAAAAATGGACATCATTTCATCATAAGAATTGTGAAACCATTTAAATAATGGAGACATTATACTTGAAACACACACATATGAAATAATTCCATCTTATACAGAAAATGGTTTTGATAAAACCCTAGAAATGAATTCTTGAGAAAAATATCCATTCTTCTTCAAAATCATTTTCTTTTCACAAAATTCCATGTAATTTTAAAATAAAATAATTTTGTTGAAAATAGTCATTAAATATTATAGAGTAATCTTCATGAAAATAAGAAATTATGGAACCTTAAAAATCAGGTCATGACATATGATTTAAAAAAAACATTATTCTCATACTTTTGCTGGAAAAGTGAAAAAGTATCTCGAACTGAAAATAACAAAAGATCCCATTCGTATATTTTACTAAAAATTAACCAATAAGTAAAATTGGATTTAAAAAATTATATAAGGATATAAATAATATTACATATTTAGGAAACTTGGATGTGGGCGATAAATATTCCCTAGTAAATACCGAAGTATAAACAATCTCAGATAAAAATTTAGATTGTGAGATTTTCCCTTACCTTTTGTACAATTTCTTACATATGTGTCCTTATACTCCTGTATAGTGGGTTTAAAATTATTTTTATCTTGTAACAGAACCATAATAATATTTATGAAATCATATATGATTCACTTATGACTTTATATTATCCGTTCATTTGTCAATTCCATGTTAAAGCAGCATTTTGGGTAAAATTGTTTAATTTATCATCCGTGATTGACTTGAAATTATTCATATTATTACTTAGATCATGATTACATAATTCCATAATATAAAAAATTATTTATTTATAATATATACTCAGAATATACATATATATAATAGATCGATAAATGGAATGAAATACACAGTTCAGGGAGACGGTAGGTCATTCGTAGGCATGAACGCTGTTTTCATTTCCTTTTTAAATTTCATATATGTAATTAAATAACATATAAATAAATCTAGAATCATTAATATGTCATATATTTAATTATTACTTATTATATATACTTTGTAATCATTCATGAATTGTTATCATGAAAAATGAATCTCATCGCATCGTTGAGACGGTAATCCGTAAGTACGCACGAGCGATGTTAACGTTCTCATATTTATTGAATGGAATTGTAGTGTATGATATAATATCATACAATCAGTATGATGTTATAATAATCATATATAGTTGTTCTTTACACCATTATACCCATCCAAGTTAGGTGGTGGTGGAAAAAATATTACACCACAACGTGGAGACGGTATTTCATAGGTACGCACGCATGGTGATTTCATTTTCTGTAGGATGGATAAAAGGTGAAATAGGGTTGTTTCATATTTATAATAACATATCAGTTTATAATTAAAAATTATTTTATTACCTAATAATGAAACAACTAAATAATATGAAGTAGATGAAGAAAGATACTTGAAAGTGTTGGTATAAGAGACTTCCTCTTCCTCGACACACCTCCTTTAAACTTCTTATTAGGGCACTAGAGTTGGACTTTTGAGAAGACAAAAACCACTCTAATATAACTACAGAGATTGAGAAGAGGAATTGGTAGGGTTTGGAAGAGATTCAAGCCTCAAAATTGTGTAAAGAGAAGAGGGAGGAGGTTCCCTTTTATAAGGGAGGAGATTGGAACCTTTGGAAACCTCAAAATATTAATTTATAATAAATTCATACCCCACATAAAAACATCCAAAATGACTCAAATCCAAACATAGATGAGATAGGGTTGGAATCTCATCAACCAATAAAATATATACATGTTGGTAATTTATTTTAAACATTATCAACTTGGTTTACCCTTATTTAATATTTTTAATTTTATTTGTCGTTATAAGATTCTAAATTTTAAATTGATATAAATAATTAATTATGTGTTTTGAATTGTCCATAATTATATTATTTGTGACATTTTCTACCATATAAATTCTTATTTATAAATTTTATATAATTTTGTGATTTTTAATCAATTTTATATTATGTTATTTTTATAAAATAACAATTGTGTCAATTTTGACACTATTCATTTATTTGAATTTAAATAAATTCCAAACAGAAGTTATGTTCGATATACATGTTTTAATAGATTCATAACATGTCATATTTATCTAGAAAAGTAGTGGAGAAAATTAAATAGTTCATATAAGATTTATTTTAATATTTTTAAAACCATTTATTGGATATTTAAATTAATAAAATAAATTCAACATCACCATTCTGTACCCATTATTGATAATTATTTAATCCCTAAAAATTATGAATAAATTTACATGATGTAGATAAATTTATTATCTTTCTAGAAACTATTAATTTTTGATGTTTCATGAATTTTATAACACATAAAATTATCATACATATAAGATTTAAGATAGTGACATGTTGTCACTTTCGTTGGTTTTAATAATAATTAAATTATTTTAATGGTCGAAAGTCCATAAAACGAATTTATTCCGACCCTTAGGTGATAAGGGTCAACATTTATTCATCCTATATAATTTTTTCAGGTTTTAGGGTAACATTATAATCTTATTTTTATGCTTAATTAACCGATTTACCTTTAAGTACAGTAAATAAAAATTACCATAGTTATTATTCATAATATCAAAAAAAATAAAAGTATCCTATTAACATAATTTGTACCCATTAAATCCAAAAATTGAATCCATTTTTCAAAATTCAAATCACATAAGTTTCTGTAATTAATTTAAAATTAATATCATTGTTAAGAAAATGAGTTTTAAAAGTTAAAACATTGCCAATGATTGAAATGATTTTATCTATGAATTCAATGTAAAATAAATGGAAATGACATAAAATATATTAAAGGGTAAAAATATATTCTATTTATACTTTAAAACGATTCAATAATATAATTTAAACATATAAATTATTGCGATGAATAATTTTGTTTTTAATTAAAATATACCGTGTTTTAACTATTTATTAAAATATGAAAGTTATTAGAATAAAATGGAAAATTTATCCAGAATAAATTTTTATATCCTGATTCAAAATAAGAATATTATTTTGTCAAATTGAACTTATAAACATGTCAAAAACTAAATTTAATGTGGGTTTTCCATCAAAAGGTGGCAAAACTCCATTTTTTGAAAAATACTCATTTTAGCAGAATTTTTTTTTCTCATACCATGTTTAAGAAAATATGTAAGATGAATAATAATGTTATAAAATTCAAAAATGTAGTTAATAATATTCATAACGTCTAGTTCATAATAATATTAAAACCATATATTGTTGTTTATTGAAACCCGATATTGCGTACGATACACGCTATCGAGGAAGGTCAAGATTGGGTGTAATGCAAGCCAAGTCAGGGTTTCCTATAGTTCAAGACTCCTTTGTTGTTTCGTATAATAGAATCCAAACTTATTTCATTTATACATTGAATATATATATATATACACTCATATTTGTATAGAATAACTAATATCAAACAAACTAGAAATTTTGTGTAACATGATGCAAGAATAGTGTTGCGTATACTACAAGCTAATACGGTGTTGTGTATAGTGCAAGATAATCTTGCATAGCGTACACCAGAAGATATGAAAGTAATTAAAAACAATATATCTTATAAAATCTTGGGGTGTTACATTCTACCCCCCTTAAAATGAATTTCGCCCTCGAAATCCGTCGGTGTTGTAAATCATTTACTACTTGAATGTTTCATTCATAGAAACCCACATCATACAAAGGAATACTAAAAATTAATTCTAAAAAGTGAAGTATGAAACATAACGGTTAACCAAATTAACTCATTACTGGGTTTCCACATAGGAGAACATTGGTGAAAATATGGATATGGAAGAGAAATATAACCATCATGTTCTGATGGAGAGCGGTAGAGAACATGGATATGAAAATCCAATAATCACAAAAACAATAAAATTGTTTTGATTTAAGGTACCATCTGATTTATCGGATATGAGGACACTGGGACAACATTTTGGGTTTTCATGATATTTTCCCTAATGTTGAATAATTTTAATTAGAAGAAATACTTACTTTATTTTGGTACAATCTCACCGTTGATCATGCCTTGAGCAATTTCCACTTCCTCTCTTAAAGAAATGAAGTTGAATTTGTCTTTGATGATGTTTTATCAGATTATGCGACAGAATGATAGGTCATTCCATCTCTCTCATTAATATATTAGAAAAAGTTATATACATAAGTCCACCAATGGTGAAATCAATCGGATATGGTTCCAAAATGGACTTATACATCATCATTCATCCTGGATAATAATATAAAAAAAGATTCAACTAACTAGGGACTTCCTGTAGGCCAGTGGTAGGAGATAAAGGCCTTTCGCACTTCGATTGTGGGTTCGATTCCCACTACCTTGTCCGACACGGCGGGTTGTCTCATGTCCTATGGGTTGTACTTTTTTTAAAGATATACTATTATAACATAACAAAATGTTCTAGCCTGAAACAATACTATCTGATGTCGAACTTAATCTATTCCAATCTTTAGGGTTATCCAAAATACTTATGTCCAATCTCATAGTATAAATAATACGATTACTAGAAAGGTCATCTACCAAGAATTGAATACAAACATTTATCTCCCGTATATCATAAGATATATATATATATTGTTGGTCACATTCCAAAAAATTGTACTCCTTAGTCATGTATTCTCTTGAAAAATTAATACCCATTGAACCTCAGTGAAAAGATGAATGTTGTCAATAGTTAACTCATTCTACAAACCAAAATCCCAAATATCTATATACTCAATCCATGATATCACATTTTCCTTATAACAGTCATGAGCTCATTAATACTATCAAACATCTCATTATCTCCTTATCCTGTCATTATGCACATATAATTTACCTTTCAACAATATTTGAATAACCTTTCATGGTTACCGGTACCATTCATCATATACTTTCAAAAACTCAAGGAATGACAACAGTGTAACAATCCATAGATTTTTCTTTATTCTATAGTACCATACATTGTTCTTCATAAACATAAAATCATTCCACTACCTTCTTAAACTACTGAATGAGCTTTATCCTTTCTTTCATCTCGTAGATCAATTGCAGTCTCTTCATCATCATCAACATAAATACTACCCATACGACCAAGCTGATTCTCTTCATGAAATTTTCCTTTAGATAATTGGTTTGTATAATGCCCGTACATTCCAAATTTAAAACATTTAACCATTGTTGATGTCTTCACAATTCCATTATCCTTGTCCACGGTGTTAACTGAACCTTTTCCTTTACAATTACTGGCATTGAGACCTTCTTTTCCACACCCAAATCATCTCCCAGTATCATTGAAACATTATCATTGATGTCTCTTCCCACATGATTCACATGAGGAAAATTGAAAATTCATTCCTCTATAATCATCATGAATATCCTTCATTCTCTTATTAACTGAGTCAGAAAACTTACCAATGTTGAGATTATTGATCATATAATGAAATTACTTATTAGGCATAATAATTATGTCTGGACTTCCAAATCCCTTTTCATTTGGTTTCTCATGAAGAATATCATTACATTTTCCATCATATACTCCATTATCGTGAATCTTACCATTTCCATCAATTTTCTAAAACCCAAAAAGAATAGTATGAGAGGAAAAAATCATACTAGGAAAACAACATAATCAAGGGGGGTATATTCAATCTCTTAAACCATTGGTTTAATCATAGGTTATTTACAATTGTTATCATAATTATAGCACTGTAACATGTACTTATTCATATCCTTAAGATCATCCATAGACATACCATTGAAATATCTCTAGAGATCTCAATAATTTTTTCACATCCTAGTTTCCAAAGGTTAACTAAACCTTTCCTCTAATACCAAGTATAGAGACCCAAACATGACATACAAGGACATTAAATTACTTTTTCAGAATATGTAATACATAAAAAAAAACAAAACTCAAGGACCGTAATAGTTTAGTGTCTTTGGAAACATGGAACAAAATCTTCTAATCATGGTGAAAGATCTTCAACATATCCCATAAAGATCTTCCCATTTTGTTTTCATATCTAAAAACATTCTTTATATCCAGGGTAAAAGAAAACATATAAAGGGTGAGTTAAAATTCTCATTAAGGGTAACCATGTGGAAAATAAAATGAACCATATACATTTGAACATAAAAACATCAACATAATTTTTAAACATCAAAATCTTGTGAAATGACATAAAACATGGCAGTATATAAGGCATAGATCATAATGGAACATTAATCATCATAAAATATCATTGTAATAAATCATGTAATTGTGGAAAACCATTAAGCACGTGATATGATTTCCATATTAGCCAAGGCATTGCTGCCATGATAATATTAGGGGACAAATACCCTTTCTGAATCGACTTCACTCCTCGTTCCTATCCTATAACACTGAATCAGATTAACATATCGTTCCAGCCACGTCTATCTCATGAGATATAAATCATTACCCAATGCATTAGAGGGTGATATAGGTACCACCCATCTCATAATGAAATCATTCTTAATTGTGCCACAACATGAACATAAATCATTCCCCGTTACCCAAAGTATAAAATGGGTTTCATAAACATTATCCCATCATAAAAATTAACCAATAGGTAAAATTGGATATAAAATTTTTTATAAGGATATATATAAGATTACATATTGAGTAATCTTGTATGCGGGTGATAAATATTCCCCAGTAAATAACCAAGTATTGAAAATCCTGGATAAAAATTGAGATTGCGAGATTTTCCATTACCTTTGGACCAATTTCTTCTGTATGAGTCTGAGACTCCTATATAGAGGGTTTAAACCAATTATTAACTTGTAACATGACCATAATAATATTTATTAAATCATTTATGATTCACTTATGACTTTATATTATCCGTTCATTTGTCAATTCCTGATTAAAACAGTGTTTTGGGTAAAATCGTTTCATTTATCGTCTGTGTTTTGACTTGTAATTATTCATATGATTACATAGATCATGATTAATTAATTCCAGAATATAAAATATGAATTATGTATAATATATATTCATAATATACATATTTATAATAGATCGATAAATAGATAGAAATACACCGTTCATGGAGACGGTAGGTCATACGTACGCATGAACGCTATTTTTGATTCCTCATTAAATTTAATAGATGTAAGTAAATAACATATACATAAATACAGTATCATTAATATGTCATACATTTCATGATTACTTATTATATATACTTTATAATCAATCTTGAATTGTTAACATAGAAAATGAATCGCATCGTGTTGTGGAGACGGTGATCCGTACGTACGCACGAGCGATGATATCGTTCTCATGTTTATTAAATAGAATTAGAGCTGCTGATATAATGTCATAGATTCAGTATGATATTATAATAATCATATATAGTTATTATTTACACAATTATACCCATCCATGTAAGGTGGTGGTGGAAAATAGATTACACGACAACATGGAGACGGTATTCCGTACGTACGAACGCGCGGTGATTTCATTTTCCGTAGGATGGATAAAAGGTTAAATAGGGTTGTTTCGTATATATAATAACATATTTGTATATAAGTAATGCTGTTGTTATTACATTATATTGGAACAACTAATGATGAGAATGTAGAAGAAGAAAGAAACATGAAAGAGTCGGTAGAAGAGATTACCTCTTCCTCGACGCACCACCTTTAAACTTCTTCATAGGGCACTAGAGATGGTCTTTTGAGAAGACCAATACCACTATGATATAACTACAGAGGTTGAGAAGAGGAATTGATAGGGGTTGTCTGAGCTTAAAGGATCAAAATTGTGTAAAGAGAAGTGGGAGGAGGTTCTCTTTTATTATAGAGGAGAGGGACACCTTTGGAAATCTCAAAAATATTTATTTATAATAAATTCAAACCCCACATAAAAACATCCAAAATGACTCAAATACAAACATAAATAAGATAGGGTTGAAATATCATCAAAAAATAAAATTTTTACATGTAGGTAATTTATTTTAAACATTATCAACTTGATTTATCTTTATTTAATCTATTTAATTTTATTTGTGGTTATAAGATTCTAAATTTTAGATTTTTATAAATAATTACTTATGTGTTTTTAATTGTCCATAATTGGATTATTTATGAAATTTTAGACCACATAAATTTTAATTTATATTTTTCAAATATATTTGTGATTTTAAAACAATTTTATATTATGTTATTTTTATAAAATAACAATTGTGTCAATTTTGACACTATTCATTTATTGGAATTTAAATAAAATCCACACAAGAAGATATGTTCTAACTAAAATCTTTAATAGATTCATAATATGTCATATGTATCTAGAAAATTAGTGGATAACATTAAATAGTTCATATAATACTTATGTTAATATTTTTAAAACAATTTATTTGATATTTAAATTAATAAAATCATTTCAACGTCACTATTGGGTCACCTTTAATGATAATTATTTAATCCCTAAAAATTATAAATAAATTCACATTATGTAGAACATTTTATTATATTTCTGTATAATATTTATGTTCGAATTTTTAGGAATTTGATCACTAAATTAAATTTATTATACTTATATTATTTAAGAGAGTGACATGTTGTCGCATTTTTTGGTTTTAATAATAATTAAATTATTTTTATGGTGAATATCCCATAAAATGGATTTATTCCGACCCTTAGGTGATACAGTTCTACTTTTAGTAATATAATTGTATTTTGGCAGGTGTTAAGGTAATTTTATAATCTTATTTTTACCCTTAATTACACGATTAACCTTTAACTGCAGTAAATATAAATTACCATAGTTACTATTCATAATATCAAAAAAATTTAAGTAGCCTATTAACATAATTTGAACCCACTTAATTCAAATATGGAATTCATTTGTAAAAATTCAAAACACAGATCTTTTGATAATTAATTTAAAATTAATCCCATTGTTAAGAAAACATATTTTAAAAGTTAAAAAATTTCCTAAGATTGAAATGTTTTTACCTATAAATTCAATTTAAAATTAATGGTAATTACATACATTATATTAAATGGTAGAAATATATTCTATTTATACTTTAAAACCTTTCAATATTATAATTTAACCGTATAAATTATTTTGATGAAAAAAGTGTTTTTTAAATAAAATATAGCGTGTTTTTACTATTCATTAAAATATTAAAGTTATCAGAATAATATGAAAATTTTATCCAAAGTAAATTTTTATATCCTGATTCCAAAGAAGAATTTTATTTTGTCAAATGGAACTTATAAACATGTCAAAAACTAAATTTAATGTGGGTGCGCTATCAGAATGTAAAAATCATATCTTATGATGAGGATAAAGATAATACCTTTCATACTAATATTTTCACTCGGATTTATCATCTTAAAATAACAACATTTAATTTGTTATATTTATTAAATTATTAAGGTGACATCTTTGACATCATTTAATATAAAATAATATAAATGTCTTCAGCGGTTTTATAAGGCTCCAAAGGGTCCACAAATCGACCATTGGATGCTTTGGGCATATATATACTCGACCAAAAATGTTTGTCCAAGTTTCTGGTCCTTTTGATAGGTATTTGTATTTTAATAAAAACTATATTATTTATTTTTCACTAAAAAAATAATTTCTTCATCATTAATATATAACCTATTAAGGTAAATAAATATTTCATAAAAATTAAAAATAAATTACCAACATTTCTAAATTTTATTGGTTGATGAGATTATAACCCTATCTCATCTAAGTTTGGATTTTAGTCATTTTGGAAGTTTTTAAGTGGGGTTTGAATTTATTATAAATTAATATTTTTTAGGTTTCCAAAGGTGCCCCGCTACTCCCTTATAAAAGGGCACGTCCTCCCTCTTCTCTTTACACAATTTTGAGCCTTTAAGCTTGGCCATCCCCTACCCATTTCCTTTATCAACTTCCCTAGAAACATTATAGAGTTTTTGGTCACCTCAAATGACCAACTCTATTTCCTTAAGAGGAGGTTAAGAAGAGGCGCTTCAAAGAAGAGGTAATATCCTTTATGGATTCATTCCAATTTATTTCTTCTTCTACTTCTTCTTCATTATTTGTTTCATAATAAATTAATAACAATTGTATCACTCATATACTGATATGTTATTATAAATATGAAACAACCCTATTTCATCTACTATCCATCCTACGGAAAATGAAATCACCAAGCGTTCGTACGTACGGAATACCATCTCCATGACGTGGTGTAATCTGTTTTCCACCACCAACTTACTTGGATGGGTATAATAGTGAAAATAAATTAATATATATGATTATTTTAAAGTGATCATGATTCTGAAATATTACACATAAACTTTAATACAATTCCATGATCATGGGAATGATATCACCACCAACGTGTATGTATGGACTACCATCTTCCCGAACGCGATATGATTCATTTTCCATGATTAAAAATTAAAGTATGAATATAAAGTATATATAATAAATAATCCTGAACGATATTAAATAATAATGATACTAGATATATGCACATATATGTTTCATTTACTTAATTACATTTAATTCTATAAGGAAATGAAAATAGCGTTCATGCGTACTTATGGCCTACCGACTCCATGAACGATGTATTTCATTCCATTTATCGATCGATCATATATATTTATTTTCTGAATATATATTATATATAAATAATGTTTTACATTTTGGAATTTTGTAAATCAGTTTAAATGTAATAATATCAAGATAAACATGTCAAAATACGTACGATAAATGAAACGATTTTACCCAAAACACTGCTTTAACATAGAATTTACAAAATAACGGGTAATATAAAGTCATAAGTGAACCATATATGATATCATAACACTTAATATGATTTTTTTAATATGTCAATGAAGTTATTTAAATCATTATATAGGAGGTTCAGATACATATGCAACATATCGGACATAAGGTAAGGGATAATTATTTCAATCTCATTCTTAACAGATATTGTTCATTCGTAAATATTTACTTGGGATTTTTGTATCATCCATGCCCATGTTTTCTAAAAAAAATATCATGTATTTTAAAGTCCTTTTTACAAATTTTTGTCTTTTACCACATGGTATGGAAGAAGCTTTCTTTTTTTTACCATAAGATGAACTTTTTGACTTCTCTTACAAAAGTACGAGGAGAATGTTTTTTTAACTTATATAGCATGAACATATTTTTACGGTTTTATAACGCCCTATTTTCATAAAGTTTACTCTACAATATTTAATGGTTATTTTCAATAAAAATATTTTCTTTACAAATTTCCTGGAATTTTTTGAAAAGAAAATGATTTTTAAGAACAAAGTAAATTTTCCTTAATAATTCGTTTCAAGTGTTTTATCAAAACTATTTTCCATCTAAGATGACATTATTTATCAGGTTAATGTTTCAATAATAATGCCCCTATTATTTACATGGTTTGATTCTTATTATGATGAAATTATATCCATTATTTTTATATGGATTATGTTATGATGGGATGTTGTTTATGAAACCCATTTTATTCATTGGGTTATGATTAATGATTTATGTTTATTTTGAGGCACAATTAAGAATAATTTCATTATGAGATTTGTGGGACCTATATCTCCCTCTAATGCATTGAGTAAATATTTATATCTCATGATATAGACATGGCTGGAATGCTAAGTAAATACGGTTTAGTGTTACCGGACTGGAACGAGGAGTGATCTCGATTCAGAAAGGGACTTTGTCTGTATAGATGGTCTTGGCAGCAATGCCATGGATAATATGGAAATCATATCATGTGCTTAATGGTTTTCCACAATTACATGTTTTATTCCCATTCTATTTTATCATGATTGATGATCCATTATGATCTATGCCCAATATACTTCCATGTTTCATGTAATTGCTCGGGATTTTGATGTTTAAATATTATGTTCATGTTTTGATGTTCAATTGTATATTTTCTGTTTTATTGTATCCATGCTTACCCTTATTTAGAATTTGAGCTCACCCTTAATATATTTTCTTTTCCCCATGATATATTGAAAGGTTTTTGTTAAAAACATTGAAGATAATTATGGCAGATGTTGAAGATCATTCACCAAGATTAGAAGATTATGTTTCATGTTTCCAAAGACAATAAACTTTTACGGTCCATTGGTGTCTGTTTTTTTTATGTATTAAGTATTCTGGAAAAGTAATGTAATTTTCTTGTACGTCAAGATTTGGGTCTCTACAGTAATGTAACAACCTGAGATTTTATGAGAATTATTATTTTTAATTACATTGATGTCTTGTTTTGTATGCTACACCAAATTTATCTTCTGATATACGCAACACCGTATTAGCTTGCAGTATACGAAACACTATTCTTGGCTCGTGTTACACGGAATTTGAAGATCATTTTGTAGAAATTATTCTATGAAACATTAAGTATAGATTTTTTTTAATGTATAAATGAAATATGTTTTGATTATGTTATACACAACTACAAATGGAGCTTGCACTACACACAACCTTGACATGGCTTGCGTTACATGCAATGACGACCTTCCTCGATAGCATGTGTAGTACGCAATACGGGGTTTCACTAAACAACAATGTATGGTTATAATATTATTATGAATTAGCCGTTATGAATAGTATTAACTAAATTTTAAATTTTATAACATTATTTTTCATCTTACACAATTTCTATAACATGGTATGAGAACAAAATAATTTTTTTGGGTAAAATAAGTATTTTAAAAAAAATGCAGTTTTGCCGCCTTTTGATGGTGCACCCAATTTAAATATAGTTTTTGATAGGTTTTTATGTTCAATATGAAAAAATAATATTAAACATTGGTATCAGCTTATAAAAATTTACTTTGGATACATTTTTCATATTATTCTGATAACATTCATATTTTAATGAATAGTAAAAACAAGATATATTTTAATAAAAAACATCTTTTTTCATCGTAATAATTTATATGGTTAAATTATGATATTTAATTTTTTTATAGTATAAATAGAATATATTTTTACCATTTAAATTAATGTATGTCGTTATCATTGATTTTAAATTGAATTCATAAGTAAAATCATTTCAATCTTTTGCAATGTTTTAACTTTCAAATATCATTTTCTTAGCAATGAGATATATTTTAAATTAATTTCTGAACATTTGTGATTTGAATTTGGAAAAAAGGATTCCATATTTGGAATCAGTAGATTCAAATTATGTTAATAAGTTACTTTTTATTTTTAGTCATTATGAAAAGTAACTAACGTAAATTTTATTTACCATAGTTAAAGGTAAATTGGGTAATTAAGGGTAAATATAATATTATAAAATTACCATATCACCTGTCTTAATATAATTTGGATGAATATATTTACCCTAAATAATATTTGGTTCGAAATGTAATCTAATGTAACCCACTTGTATTTGATTAAGAACTTTTATTTATTTTATTTAAATGAAAGTGAAATATCTCACTCAACCATTAATAATTAGATTATTTTTAATATAAGGTTATACAGAATATAAATTCGATTATAAATACTCATTTGAAATCTAAACAGTTTTTCTTTACCATGGTAACTTATTTATAATTTTTATTAATTATTTAATTACCTTAATATCTTATACATTAATGATGATGAAATTATTTATTTAGTTAAAAATAAATAATATAGTTATTATTAAAATAACAATACCTATGAAAAGGCCATGAAACTTGTCCAAAAATTTTTGGTCGACTATATCTCTACCCTAAGAATACAACTGTAGATTGTTGGACCATTTGGAGCCATATTAAACAGAATAGGACAATTATATTTTTCTTATTTTAAATAATGTCAAAGATGTCACCTTCATAATTTAATAAATATAACAATTTAAGTGTTGTGATTTTAAGATGATAAATTAGAGTATAAATATTAAAATTAAATGTCTTATATGTATATTAATCCTAGTATTTTAGTTTTAATTTTTATGCCACTTATAAGAAAATTAAATTATTATACATAAATGATGTATTAATTGTTTTATTAAGAGAAATATCAAATAAATGGTTTTATAAATATTAAAATAAACATTATGTGAACTAATTAATGTTCTACATAAATTTTATAGATGCTTATGACATGTTAGGAATCTATTAAACATTTTTTTGAATATATCCTCTTTGTGAATTTTATTTAAATTCAAATAAATGAATAGTGTAAAAATTAACAATATTGTTATTTTATAAAAATAACATATTATTAAATTGTTTTAAAATCACATAAATATTTAAAAATTATAAATTGAAGTTTACATGGTATAAAATGTCATACTGTACATAATTATGTATATTTCACAACACATGGGTAATTATTTATAAAATTTTTAAAATTTAGATTATTATTACCATAAATAAGATTTAATAAATTATATTAAGATAAATCAAATTAATAATGTTTAAAAGAAATTACCAACTTGTAAAAATTTTCTTGGTTGATGATAGTACAACCCTATCACATCTATGTTCGGATATGAGTCATTTTGGATGTTTTTATGTGAGGTTTGAATTTATTATAAATTAATATTTTTGAGGTTTGCAAAGGTGCCCCTCTCCTCTCTTATAAAAGGGCACCTTCTCCCTCTTCTCTTTACCCAATTTGGAGCTTTTGAGCTCTTCCAACACCTACCCATTTACCTTATCAACTTCCATAGAAATATTATAGAGGTTCTGGTCTCCTCAAAATACCAACTCTAGTACCTTAAGAGGAGGTTAAGAAGAGGTGCGTCAAAGAAGAGGTAATATCCTTTACCGATTCCTTCCAACTAATTTCTTCTTATACTTCTTCTTATTTAATTGTTTCATCACAAATTAATAACATCAGTATCACTAATATACTGATATGTTATTATAAATATGAAACAACCTTATTTAATCTTCTATCCATTCTACGGAAAACAAAATCACCACGCCTGCGTACGTACGGAATACCATCTCCACGCCAGGGTGTAATCTGTTTTCCACCACCACCTTACATGGATTGGTATAATGGTGTAAATAAATAACTATATATGATTATTGTAAACTTATATTTATTCTGAAATATTATACATGCACTTCAATACAATCCCATGATCATGAGAATGATATCATTGCTTGTGCGTACATACGGACTACCATCTCTACGAACGCGATGATATTCATTTTCCATGATTAACCATTCAAGTTTGACTATAAAGTATATATAATAAATAATAATTAATGATATTAAATAATAATGATACTGTATTTATGTACATATATGTTTCATTTACTTAATTCCATTTAATTCAATATGGAAACAAAAACAGCGTTCATGCGTACGTACGGCCTACCGTCTCCATGAACGGTGTATTTCATTCCATTTAACGATCTATCATATATATATATATGATTAATATATATTATATATAAATCATTTTTTAAATTCTAGAATTATGTAAATCAGTATATAACTAATAATATCAAGAACTACATGTCGAAACATGTACGATAAATGAAACGATTTTACCCAAAACACTGCTTTAACATGGAATTTACATAAGAATGGGTAATATAAAGTCATAAGTGAACCACATATGACATAATAATAATGAATACGATTCTTTAATAATTCAATGACATTATTTAAATCATTATACAGGAGGTTAGGATACATATGAAGCATATCAAACATAAGGTAAGGTATGATTATTTCAATCTCACTCTTAACAATGACTGTCTATTAGTAAGTATTTACGGGGGTATTATGTATCATCCATGTGCATGTATTCTAAAAAAATCTTGTATTTTTAAAGTCCTTTTGAACCATTTTTGACTTTTACCAGATGGTATGGAAGGAAACTTTCTTTTGTTCACCATACGAGGAACTTTTTGACTTTTAAGACAAAATTACGAGGAGAATGTTTTTTTACTTATACGGCATGAATGAATTTTTATTGTTTCATAACACCTTATTTAAAGGAGTTTTACTCTACATGATCTAATTGTTATTTTCAATAAAATACTTTTCTTTTAAAATTTTGGGGCATTTTGTGAAAAAAAAAATATTTTTAAGAAGAATGGATATTTTCCTCAAGAATTCAATTCAAGTGTTTTATCGAAACTATTTCCCATCTGAGATGAAATTATTTAGAATGTTAATGTTTCAAGAATAATGACTCTTTTATTTACCTGGTTTTATTATTATTATTATGAAATGATATCAATTTTTGTATATAGATCTTGTTATGATGGGATGATGTATATGAAACCCATTTTATTCATTGGGTTATGATGAATGATTTATGTTTAGTTTTTGTCACAAGTAAGAACGATTTCATTATGAGATGGGTGGAACCTATATCTCACTCCAATTAATTGGGTAATGATTTAAATCTCTTGAGATAGGAATTGATGGAATGGTAAGTTAATCTGGTTCAGTGTTACAGGACTGGAATGAGGATTGAACTCGATTCATAATGGGACTTTGTACACTAATATTGTCTTGGCAGTAATTCCTTGGATACTATGGATATGATATCATGTGCTTAATGGTTTTCCATAATTACATGTTTTATTCCCAAGCTATTCTATCATGATTTATGTTCCCTTATGATCTATCCCTTACACATTATCAGGATTTATTTCACAAGTCAAGATTTGGATGTAAAAACTGTACGTTCATGTTTTGAAGTTCAAATGTATATGGTTTGTTTTATTTTCTCCATGCTTACCCTTACTGAGAATTTGAGCTCACCCTTTATATGTTTTCTTTTCCCTATGACATAATGAAAGGTTTTAGGTTAAAAAGTAAATATCTTTATGGGAGATGTTGAAGATCTTTCACCAAGAATAGAAGATTATGTTCCATGTTTCCAAAGACACTAATCTATTACGGTCCTATGGTGTCTGTTTCTGTTATGTATTAAGTATTCCAAAAACTTTTATGTAACGTCCATGTACATCATGATTTGGGTCTCTACAGTTGGTATCATAGGAAAGCATTAGTTATCCTTTGGAATCTAGGATGCGAAAATATTAGTGATATCCCTAGATATATTTCTAATGTATGTCTAGGGATGTCACTAAGGTTTAGTATAACTATTCGTTATAGTCCTATAATAATGATAATGATCATGAATAACCTAGGATTAAACCTATGACATTAGAGATTGAATGTACTCCCCTTTATTATGTTGTTTTCCTAGAATGATTTTTTCCTCTCACATCATTCTTTTTGGGTTTTATAAAATTGCTGGAAACCAGAAGATTCATATTAATGGAGAATATGATGGAAAATGGATTGATATTCTTCATGACCAAGCAAATGATATGTGATATAGAAGGCGAAACATAATTATTATGACTAATTAGAAATCTCATAATATGATAAGTAATTTCAACTTTGGTATGTTTCCTGACTTAGTTAATAAGAGAAAGAAGGATTTTCATGTTGATCATAGTGGAAGGAATGTTCAATTTTCTACATGTAAATCATGTAGGAAGATACATCAAGGAGAATGTTTCGAAGGAACTGGAAGATTATTTTGGTGTGGAAAATAAGGTCTCAAAGCCAGTAATTGCATATGAAAAGGTTCAGTTTACACCATGAACAAGGATAATGGTATTGATAAGACATCAACAATGGTAAAATGTTTTAAATGTGGAATCTACGGGCATTATGAAAACCAATTCCCTAAGGGGATGTCTCATGAAGAGTATCAATATGGTCGTATGAGTAGTATTTATGGTGATGATGAGGAAGAGACTACAAATGATATGTTAGATGATAGAATTGTTGAAGCTCGGTCAATGGTTTAAGAAGAGTGTGGAATGATTGTATGTTTATCAAGAGTTATGTTGTATAGGTAAATTTAATGGTACTATGGAATAAAGAAACATCTAAGGATTGTCACACTATTTTTTCCCTAAAGTATTTGAATGTATATGTTAGATGGTACTGGTAACCATGAAATGTTTTTCAGATATTTTTAGATAGAAGATGATATGCGCATAATGAAGGGTAAAGGGATAATGAAATGTTTGATAGTATTAATGAACTCATGACTAATATAAGGACAAAGTTATATCATGGTTCGAGTATATAGAATGTTTGGGATCTTGGTTTGTGGAATGAGTTTACTTGTGAAAGCAATCATGATTTCACTAATGTTCCATGGATATTCGTTTTTCAAGAGAGTACAAGATTAAGGTATTCACATGTTTGGAATGCGATCAACATGATATATCTTGTGATATATGAGGGATAAATGATGGTATTCACGTGCTTGTTATATAACCCTTTTAATAATCATTCTCTTTATACTATGAGTTTGGAAAGAAGTATTTTGGATATGCCTAAAGATTTAAATAGATTTTTTTGAACATAATTTATTATTGTTTAAGGAAATAATTTTTTTTGATATTATTTATAGAATGTTGTAATAGTGTAGTTTAATAAAAGGGACAACCTACAGAACGGGCGACAACCCATCGCATCGGACAAGGATGTTGGAATCGAACCCACAACTGACGTGAAATAGGCCTTTATCACCTACTACTGGCCTACAGGACGTCCCTGGTTAGTAGATACTAGTTTTATTTTATTAATAGGTATGATAGTGGAAGTATAAGTCGATTTTTGAATCATATTTGATTAATGGCAGCATAGATGGACTTATGTATATCTAATAAATTGTTCTAAATTTTTTTGATAGAAATAGATGGAATGACATATCATTCTATTGCAAGATCAGCTAACACTTCACGAATGACAAATTCAACTTCATTTCTTTAAGAGATGAAGTGTAAATTGTTCAAGGAACAAACAACATTGAGATTTTACCAAAATCGAGTAAGTACTCAACAATTTTTCAACATTAGGGTAATTATCTAGATAACTAAAAATGTTGTCTTAGTGTCTTTATATCATATGAATCAGATGGTATCTTAAATCATCACAAATTTATGGCTTTGTGATTGTTGGATTTTTCATAGCCATTTCCTCTACCACTCTCCATCAGAAATTAATGGTTAGATTTTTCTTCCATATCTATATTTTCACCTATGTTATCCTATGTGGAATCCCTGTGATAAGTTAATTTGGGTAGCCATTATGTTTCATACTTCACTTTTTAACATTATGTTTTCGTATTCCTTTTTACGATGTGGGTTTTATGAAAGAAACTTTCAAGTATAAAAAATTTACAACCCCAAAGATTTCCGAAGGCGAAATTCCTTTTAAGGGGGGTAGAATGTAACAACCCGAGATTTTATGAGATTTATTCTTTTCAATTTCATTGATGTTGAAGTGCACTGTGTTGCATTTGTTGTCAATGAGGTATGTTGTTGTCAAGGAATTAATGGATGGATGTCAAGGAGTTTCAATATGTGAATGACAAAGGATGTGATGGTGTTGGTGAGGAAAGGAGAATGGCCATGGTACTAAGATGCATTTCACTTAGGAGATTCACTAAGTGACATAGGATGTTGTGGTTGAAACATTCTCTATGTATATCAGACGATTGTAGAACTGTTCTTAATGTTTCAATACTTGTATCAAGATGATACTAAGTTACACCTTACACAACCTGAAGAATTGATGATGATGGAGTATCATCATTACATCAGATGATTGATGATCTGATCTTTAAGTTCAAATAACTTGTATCAACTAGATACAAAGTCACAACACTGATTGAGTTACCATGAATTGTCTTAACAATGCACGAGGAGATGAGGAGAACCATCCACAACTCCTAAGTGGATGAAGTGGTACTAATTAAGTCCATGCACTATCACTTAGTGCATGTGAATTTGAAGAAGATCCAACTTGATCTCTTATTGGATCATAGAAGCATGTTGAAGAATTATTTGATTCAGGAGCTTCGGTTGATGGGGATCCTTCGTGAATTCCATTCCTACGTAATGAATAAATGTTCAAGAGAATTGGAGGAATTCTAATGAAGAAGAAGCATTGAGGAATCATGAACAGGATGAAAGGAATTCTTTTGAAGAAGAAGAATAATGGAGAAGAAGAAGAATGGAGAAGAAGAAGAAATGAAGAGGAAGAATGGCTTGGAAGAAGTGGCATTTGGAATTTGAACTTGGACACTTTGTTTTTTAACAAAGGACTTGTTCTATACTCAGGAAAAAAGAAGCCACCAAGGGCCATCCTTAAGGGTTCAACCCCAAGGCACATGTGGGACTCGAGGTCGCCACGCCCTAGGGGGATCCCATGGGGCCAGCCTGAGAGGCCACGGCCAGGTGTAAGCCCGGGGCCATGCAGGGGGATCAGGTCCTGCGCAGCATGGGCGCCAGAGCGCGCGCCCGAAGGTGCATAGTCGGCGCCAGTGGCGCGCCCGAGTGGCAGGGGTGGGCGCAAGAGCGCGCCCGCTAAGAGAACTCGGTGCGGGGCGGCACTAAGAGGGGAGAAGTGCAACTGAGCATTGGAAGGGAGCGGATGTTTGATAAACCGCGGAAAACCCGCGCTCCGTTTCGATGTGAGACGCGGAAAAATCACCGGGAGCGCATCCTGGCCGCACGATAGATCGCGCGCCAGATCTCGGCCGCACATCTAATCCGCCGCGGCCCATCCTGATCGCGGCCGTCCAAATCTTTGATCTGACGGCTCCCCGTCCATCCTCTACCTCGAGCTCGGCCGAGGAACCTCCCGCGACGCCGCCTGAACCAGTGGCCCTCCGAAGACAGATTTCGAGTTCCCTTCCACCTCTGAAGGAGCTAAGGCGTCCATGGTAATCGTCTGGCCACACTAAACACAATCATGCAATAAAATATGCATGCACACGTTGAATGGAGAAAATTGGAGTTCGGTTGAGGCAAACAACGTTGTCGAGGCTATGAGGTTTATTCATTTCATGGAGTATCCTTAACCAAAGGTCGTGCATGAGTTCTATGTCGCATGCACGTAGAGGAAATTAAAAATGAGTTAAGCCGCGTGAAACAGAGGATAAACAAGATTATGGAAAATCATGAAAACCCGAGATATTAGGGAGTTTGAATTTATAACCACGCGGATGTTTTGAGGCGTTTCTCTGCCTATATAAAGAGAGACCGAAGCACGGAGATTTCTTGCTGATCCTTTGTTGAAAACCTGACGTCCCGTGAGTGCTTCAAAGCCTCGCGAAGAACACCCTGTGCACCCCCTGCGCGGCATAAAATCCCGGAGCTCTCCTAGCTCTGTTAGGTTCCTTTCGCGCATCCCTTGTGTGAAAGAGGTGAAGGGAAGTCACCTGCGCGCCTTCCCATTGCACGACAGGAAGACCCCGCGCCGCAGCACCTTGCGCGCCCACGGTTGAAGCCCGAACTTGTGCGACAGTTGGTGTCCTTGACACCCTGCGCGCCCACAGCTGTCAGAGGACTTGCACAGCTGTTGAAGGCAGGAAGGCCGAGGCTTGTATTCAAGCACCTTGCGCGATACAAAATTAAGAACACCCTAGGCAGTGTGTGTGCTTAGTGCAACATGAAGATGAAGTGCATTACATACCTACGGGTTGTGTGCTAAGTGAGGAGGAAAGCCACATCAAGTGAAATACATACACCATTTGTGGGTACAAAGTGATCAAGAAGGCCGAGGCCATACCTTGTTGTTGTGCCTAATTGAAGAACACACTTTGTGTGTGCATTTGAAGAAGAGGCCGTAGCCTTTGGGGTGTGCAAGAAGAGGAGGAGGCCAAGCTTACTTGTGTGCATAAGAAGTGTTTGCAAAGAGAAAAGAGGCCGAACCTAGTGTGTGTGCACTAAGTGAAGTGAACACACCTAGGAGAAGGAAGAAAGAGAGGACCCACACTAAAAGTAGAACACACTCTTAAGTGTGTAACCAAATTGAATAAAGTGTGTGAAGTTCAAGAAGGTGTCTGCTAAAAAAAATTACACCCTCTGAGGGTTTACTGCACCAAGAAGAGAATAAGGGGAGTGCATGCTTGCATGAATGCACGTGCACACGTAAACAAGTCAAATATGCTTGTGTGCATTTGAGTTGTCCAAGACCAAGAGTTCTTGGAGAATATTGAGAGGCCATGCAGTCAGTGCATGAGGAAGCAGAGATTCCATGCACTCAGTGCATGAAGTTTTTCTGATGTGAGACTGGACCAGACTGATGTTAAAGATATCAGTTTTCTGAGTATTCAGTAGCTGGAGAGAAGCCAGGTCATCCTGAGAAGAAGGAGATAAATCCTGAGAAAGACGAGAAGACCTGATCAACTCATGTGATCAGAGGTACAGAGCAAGGCTAGAATTCTTTATCCCAGGCTGCTGAAGATACTTGAAGAGATGAACAAGAAGAAGATCTACTCGTGTGACTCGAGGAGCCAGGAGAAGCCCCCTGTGAGACTCTGGGTAGAAGAAGTCTTCAGTGGGATTCTGGAGCAGGCCAGTGGGACCCTGGTGACACTGTGCGACGTAGTATAAAGACCCTCCTGTGGGACTCAGGAGAGATACAGTGGGACTCTGTATCGACCATTGCAATACTAACAGATTATAATGGAAGAAACCATGTTGGGGTGTATAACCAACATGGCAAGGATGTAGGCCTTTGGTGCCGAACCTTGTAAATCCTTGTGTCCTGTGCCTTTATATTTACTGCATCATTCGAGGAAAGGTGAGAGATACAAGAAGAGTGGATCTAGGCTTTAACCATCCATATAGGTTTAATTGATAAGGAATCAATAAGTAAAAAGTTTTAAGGGATCACTGATTCACCCCCTCCCCCTCTCAGTGATTCACACTGATCTGGGAACTTCAATTGGTATCAGAGGGAAGGATACATCTAAAAGATCCAAGGGAGTCCTTATGAAGTGCAGATTTGAGGAAATGAGTGACCAGCCTCAAATGGAGATATCTGCCAAGACTCAGAAAAATAGAAAGAAGAAACATGCCAAGAAGATGAAGAAAGCCTGTCCTAGCTGTGATGATGTTGGAACAATGAAAGATCTTCAAAGTGCAATCGAATATCTTCAGAAGACAGTCCCCAAGGAAGTGGCAATGTGTATAGCTACAAGCATCCTTGATCTTCAAGAAGAAAAATTACAGCTAGAAGAAGAAGCCAATACAATGGAAGATCAGTTGGCTAAAAGGGTTGGCATAACCAACACTCTCAGAAAGCTAGTGAAGGCTAAAGATGAAACCGTTTCTCTTTGCAATGAAAGATATGAAGACACTGATGAAGAATTGCAAAGAAGCCTTTCTGAGAAAGAATTCTTTAAAGTAATAATCAACGATGTTTACCATGCACTGGAGAAGAGGAATAGAGTATCAATGGTTGTTAAAGATGCTCAACTTGAAGACAAAGTAAAATGGGTGAAGGAGCTTGACAACTCATTGCTTGAAATGAATAAGGTGCATGAAGACCAGATAAAGCAGCTGGAAGAGAAATGGGAAGGAAGGCTAAGAACTATTGAGGATGAGAAGAACTCCCTCAATATGAAATGCTTAGAACTGGAGGTGATATTGAACAATCAGCAATCACCCAAAGCCAAAGCATCCCAGTCAGATGAAAGGAGAAATGTTTCTACTCAAGTATGCATTGAGCAGGATGATTCAAATAGAAAGACATCCTCTAATAAAAGGGAAACAACTTCTAAAAAGAGGGTACCATCCATCCCATATTGTACTCATGTTTCTAAATGTGTTTCCACAAAAAGTACAGGATGGAAGAATAACACTGATCAAGTATGGATGAAGAAGATGAAGAAAGAGAGCTCTCCTGAAATAGCACAACAAGTCAAGAAAAGTACCGTACAATCTGAAGGACTCAAGAGGTCAAGATTTGTGGGTCATTGTTGGTGTTGTAATAAGTATGGGCACTGTGCAAAGGATTGTTGGTACAATCCACTGAATGTCAAAGCACAAAGTAATCCCATGCCAAGGGGGAGCAAGCTAGAGGAAAAGAAGCAACATCCACAGGTTCAGAGACATCTGTTTACTGCTAAGAGATTTGGATTTCTTGATAACATCTGGGAAGTGTGAAAAAGTGGTCAAATAGATACAAGTCAATCTTCAACTGTATCCAGAGATAAAAAGAGGAAAAGATCACAGAACCTGGCTGAGAAAGAATCATTGGGAAGAAAACAGAAGAAAGGTGACAATACTCCCAAGAAGATGTTGAAAAAGGAAAAGAAGTCCTTGGAGTCTAAATCCAAGAAGGGTGATGCATCCAAAAGGACCACCAAGAAAACATGCTTCTACTGGGAAAAGAAAGGACACACCATGGATCTTTGTGAACAAGCCATGGAATTGAATAGAAGCAGACTGGACTCGAAAAGACAATCAATCCAGAAGAAGAAGAAGGGGTTGATTGAAAACAAGTTGCCTAAGAAAGGTAGCTAGAAAGCATCAAAAAAACCATGTGGAATTTCCAAAACTGAGGCCTCACTCCCAAATGACTTGTTACTCATATGGCCTAATCAGTTGCAATTTGCCAGAGAGCTGCAGAGAGCTGAAGATAAAGCACTGGCAATTGCTAAGGCAAAAAGGAAACAAAAAATTTCACATGAAGATATGTTGAGATCCACACTAGCACAATCATCATTGAAGATCAAATGTGTAAGTGTGAAGAATGGTGAAAATGGGGCATCTCGGTTGAGAGAATCTTCTCAACCTTTTTGTTCACATTGATGAACCAAGGAGGTTCCATCTTATTCCCTTATACTTCTGGTATTTACATGTGCTAACATTGCAGGGAATTGAAGATGACGATCATTCTCAACTGGAGAGTGGTTTGGGTAGAATGGAGAGCACCCCTTGAGGGGGAGCCAATCTGTAGAAGATGGGATTCTACGATTTAATAACATCTTGAGAAAAGTGAAGGTATTCCAATCATACTTTCATCCCTTGTTTCTTAATTGTATTCATCATGACAATTAAGGGGAGTATTTATTGAAGAAAAATGGTTGAAAGGGGGAGCTTTATCTTTGCACTTGAACTTTCTAATGTGTTTGCTGAAGTATGTGCAGGATTTAGCAATTCATTGTTATATCTGAAAAATTTCAAGCCCCTTGAAGCATGATCTCACATTTATAGTGAATGTTGGACAGCATTGAGTACCTTGGTTACATCACTCTTGTTTTCTACACCGGGATAGCCAAAGTAGACTTAGAGTTGATCTACTAATGGTTCCTTGCTCAAGAGAACATGTGACATCATCCCTCTATTAGTGATTTTGAAGAAAATGATTTTATAAGGGAGGAAGTGATTTTTGAAAGGGAACCACACCACACCTTTGCCTTTGATTTCCAATAAGGGGGAGAAATATTGGAACACATATTGACCCATTCATATGTGCTCTAGTGTATTGCCAAAAAATACAAAGGGGGAGATTGAAGTGCACTCTGTTGCATTTGTTGTCAATGAGGTATGTTGTTGTCAAGGAATGAATGGGTGGATGTCAAGGAGTTTCAATATGTGAATGACAAAGGATGTGATGGTGTTGGTGAGGAAAGGAGAATGGCCATGGTACTAAGATGCATGTCACTTAGGAGATTCACTAAGTGACATAGGATGTTGTGGTTGAAACATTCTCTATGTATATCAGACGATTGTAGAACTGTTCTTAATGTTTCAATACTTGTATCAAGATGATAATAAGTTACACCTTACACCACTTGAAGAATTGATGATGATGGAGTATCATCATTACATCAGATGATTGATGAGCTGATCTTTAAGTTTAATGAACTTGTATCAACTAGATACAAAGTCACAACACTGATAGAGTTACCATGCATTGTCTTAACAATGCATGAGGAGATGAGGAGAACCATCCACAACTCCTAAGTGGATGAAGTGGTACTAATTAAGTCCATGCACTATCACTTAGTGCATGTGAATTTGAAGAAGATCCAACTTGATCTCTTATTGGATCATAGAAGCATGTTGAAGAATTATTTGATTCAGGAGCTTCGGTTGATGGGGAACCTTCGTGAATTCCATTCCTACGTAATGAATAAATGTTGAAGAGAATTGGAGGAATTATAATGAATAAGAAGCATTGAGGAATCATGAACAGGATGAAAGGAATTCTTTTGAAGAAGAAGAAGAATGGAGAAGAAGAAGAATGGAGAAGAAGAAGAAATGAAGAGGAAGAATGGCTTGGAAGAAGTGGCATTTGGCATTTGAACTTGGACACTTTGTTTTTTAACAAAGGACATGTTCTATACTCCGGAAAAAAGAAGCCACCAAGGGCCAGCCTTAAGGGTTCAACCCCAAGGCACATGTGGGACTCGAGGTCGCCACACCCAAGGGGGATCCCATGGGGCCAGCCCGAGAGGCCGCGGCCGTGTGTATGCCCGGGGCCACGCAGGGGGATCAGGTCCTGCGCAGCATGGGCTCCAGAGCGCACGCCCGAAGGTGCATAGTCGGCGCCAGTGGCTCGCCCGATTGGCAGGGGTGGGCGCAAGAGCGCGCCCGCTAAGAGAACTCGGTGCGGGGAGGCACCGAGAGGGGAGAAGTGCAACTGTGCGTTGGAAGGGAGCGTATGTTTGATAAACCGTGGAAAAAACATGCTCCGTTTCGATGTGGGATGCGGAAAAATCACCGGGAGCGCATCCTGGCCGCACGATTGATCACGCGCCAGATCTCGGCCGCACATCTAATCCGCCGCGGTCCATCCTGATCGCGGCCGTCCAAATCTTCGATCCGACGGCTCCCCAACCATCCTCTCCCTCGAGCTCGGCTGAGGCACCTCCCGCGACGCCGCCTGAACCAGTGGACCTCCGAAGACGTATTTCGAGTTCCCGACCACCTCTGAAGGAGCTAAGGCGTCCATGGTGATCGTCTGGCCACACTAAACACAATCATGCAATAAAATATGCATGCACATGTTGAATGGAGAAAATTGGAGTTCGGCCGAGGCAAACAACGTTGCCGAGGCTATGAGGTTTATTTGTTGCATGGAGTATCCTTAACTAAAGGTCGTGCATGCGTTCTAAGTCGCATGCACGTAGAGGAAATTAAAAATGAGTTAAGCCACATGAAACAGAGGAGAAACAAGGTTTTGGAAAATCTTGAAAACTTGAGATATTCGGGAGTTTTAATTTATAACCACGCATATGTTTTGAGGCGTTTCTCTGCCTATATAAAGAGAGCCCGAAGCACAGATATTGCTTTCTGATCCTTTGTTGAAAACCTGACGTCCCGTGAGTGCTTCAAAGCCTCGCGAAGAACACCCTGCGCACCCCTTGCGCGGCATAAAAGCCCGGAGCTCTCCTAGCTTTGTTAGGTTCCTTTCGCGCATCCCTTGTGTGAAAGAGGTGAAGGGAAGTCACCTGCACGCCTTCCCCTTGCGCGGCAGGAAGACCCCGTGGCCACAGCACCTTGCACGCCCACGGTTGAAGCCCGCACTTGCGCGGCAGTTGGTGTCTTTGACACCCTGCACGCCCACGGCTGTCAGAGGACTTGCACGGCTGTTGAAGGCAGGAAGGCCGAGGCTTGTATTCAAGAACCTTGCGTGATTCAAAATTAAGAACACCCTGGGCAGTGTGTGTGCTTAGTGCAACATGAAGATGAAGTGCATTACATACCTACGGGTTGTGTGCCAAGTGAGGAGTAAATCCACATCATGTGAATGACATACACCATTTGTGGGTGAAAAGTGAACAAGAAGGCCGAGGCCATACCTTGTGGTTGTGCCTAATTGAAGAACACACTTTGTGTGTGAATTTGAAGAAGAGGCCATAGCTTTTGGGGTGTGCAAGAAGAGGAGGAGGCCAAGCTTACTTGTGTGCATAAGAAGTGTGTGCAAAGAGAAAAGAGGAAAATCCTAGTGTGTGTGCACTAAGTGAAGTGAACACACCTAGAAGAAGGAAGAAAGAGAGGACCCACTAAAAGTAGAACACACTCTTAAGTGTGTAACCAAATTGAATAAAGGGTGTGAAGTTCGAGAAGGTGTGTGCTAAAAAGAATTACACCCTTTGAGGGTTTACTGCACCAAGAAGAGAAGAAGGGGAGTGCATGCTTGCATGCATGCACGTGCACACGTAAACAAGTCAAATCTGCTTGTGTGCATTTGAGTTGTCCAAGACCAAGAGTTCTTGAAGAATATTGAGAGGCCATGCAGTCAGTGCATGAGGAAGCAGAGATGCCATGCACTCAGTGCATGAAGTTGTTCTGATGTGAGACTGGACCAGACTGAAGTTAAAGATATCAGTTGTCTGAGTATTCAGTAGCTGGAGAGAAGTCGGGTCATCCTGAGAGGAAGGAGATAAATCCTTAGTAAGACGAGAATACCTGATCAACTCAAGTGATCAGAGGTACAGAGCAAGGCCAGAAGTCTTTATCACAGGCTGCTGAAGATACTTGAAGAGCTGAACAAGAAGAAGAGCTACTCGTGTGACTCGAGGAGCCAGGAGAAGCCCCCTGTGAGACTCAGGGTGGAAGAAGTCTTCAGTGGGATTCTGGAGCAGGCCAGTGGGACTCTGGTGACACTGTGAGATGCAGTATAAAGACCCTCCTGTTGGACTCAGGAGAGATACAGTGGGACTCTGTATCGACCATTGTAATACTAACAGATTATAATGGAAGAAACCATGTTGGGGTGTATAACCAACATGGCAAGGACGTAGGCCTTTGGTGTCTAACCTTGTAAATCCTTGTGTCCTGTGCCTTTATATTTACTGCATCATTTGAGGAATGGTTAGAGATTCAAGAAGAGTGGATCGAGGCTTTAACCAGCCATAGAGGTTTAATTGATAAGGAATCAATTAGTAAAATGTTTTAAGGGATCACTGATTCACCCCCTCCCCCTCTCAGTGATTCACACTGATCTGGGCACTTCAGATGTATTGTGTTGTACACTACACCAAATTTAGCTTGAGATATATTCAACACTGTATTAGCTTGCAGTATAAACAACACTATTCTTGGATTGTGTTACACACGATTTCGAGTTCGTTTTGTAGAACTTATTCTACGCAACATTAAGTATAGATTTTTTTATTGTATAAATAAAATATGTTTTGATTATGTTGTACGCAACAACAAAAGGGAGGTTGAACTACACTCAACCATGGATTTTCTTGCGTTGCACGCAATCATGGCCTTCCTCGATAGCGTGTGTAGTACGCAATACCAGGTTTCACTAAACAGCGATATATGGTTATAATATTATTATGAACTAGCCGTTATGAATAGTATTAAATACATTTTGAATTTTATAACATTATTTTTCGTCTTACACATTTTCTAGAACATTTTATGAGAACAATGTAATTTTTTTGAGTAAATTAAGTATTTTTTAAAAAATGCAGTTTTGCCTCCATTTGATGGTGAACCAACATTAAATATAGTTTTTGAGAGGTTTATAAGTTCAATTTTAAAAAATAAAATTTTTATTTGGATTCATGATAAAAAAATTTACTTTGGATAAATTTTTCATATTATTCTGAAAACATTGATATTTTAATGAAAAGTAAAAACAAGCTATATTTTAATAAAAAACAACATTATTTATTTTAATTATTTATAAGGTTAAATTATAATATTAAATGGTTTTAAATTATAAATAGAATATATTTTTACCATTTAATATAATGTATGTCATTGGCATTGATTTTACATTTAATTCATAGGTAAAATCATTTCAATCTTTTGTAATGTTTTAACTTTAAAAAGTTGTTTTCTTAACAACGGGATTAATTTTAAATTAATTTATGCAATTTCAGTTATTTTAATTTTGGAAAATGGATTCCATATTTGGAATCAGTAGTTCCAAATTATTTTAATATGCAACATTTTTTAGTCATTATGAATAGTAACTTCGGTAAATCTTATTTACCATAGTTAAAGGCAAATCGGGTAATTAAGGGTAAATATAATTTTATAAAATTACCCTAACACTTGTCCAAATATAATTGGATTATTTTATTTTAACCTAAATCATACTTGGGATAAAACTGAATCTAATGTAACCAACTTGTATTTGTTTAAGTCCTTTTATATATTTTATTTAAAGGAAAGTAAAATATCACACATAAGATTTAATAATTATATTATTTTTAATATAAGGTTATACATAATATAAATTTGATTATAAATACTCATTTTAATTCTAAAAAGTTTTTATTTACCATGTTAATTTATTTGTAATTTTTAAGAAATATTCAATTACCTAAATAACTTATACATTAATGATGAGGAAATTATTTATTAATTGAAAAATCAATAATATAGTTTTTATTAAAATAACAATACATATAAAAAGACCAGAAACTTGACCAAACATTATTTTATGAGTATAGTTATACCCTAATAATCCAGGTGTCGATTTCTGGACCATTTGGAGCCTTATAAAACTGATTAGGACATCTATATTATTTAATTTTAAATGATGTTTAAGATGTCACCTTAATAATTTAATAAATATAACAATTAAAATGAGGTGATTTTACAATGATAAATTATAGTATAAATATTATAATAAAAGTTAATATATTTATCTTAATCATAGGAGTTTATTTTTAATTTTTATTCAACTGATAAGTATATTAAATTATTATACAAAAATTATGTAGTAATTGTTTTATTAAGGGGAATATCAAATGAATTGTTTATAAATATTAAAATAAACATTATGTGAACTAATTAATGATATAAACAAATTTTATAGATGAATATGACATGTTATGAACATATTAAACATTTTTGTTCTAATATATCCTCTATGTGGACTTTATTTAAATTCTAATAAATTTATAGTGTCAAAATTAACACTATTGTTATTTTATAAAAATAATATATTATTAAATTGTTTAAAAATCACATAAATATTAGAAAATTATAAATTGAAATTTATATGGTCTAAAACATCATAATTTACCCAATTATAGATAATTCACAACACATAAGTAATTAGTTATGATAATTTAAAATTTAGAATATTATTACCAAAAATAAGATTAAATAAATTAAATTAGGATTAATCAAATTGATAATTTTTAAAATAAATCACCAACATGTATAAAATTTATTGGTTGATGATATTACTGCCCTATCTCACCTATGTTCATATTTGAGTCATTTTGGAAGTTTTTAAGTGGGGTTTGAATTTATTATAAATTAATATTTTTGAGGTTTTAAAAGGTGCCCCTCTCCTCCCTTATAAAATGGCACCTCCTCCCTCTTCTCTTTACACAATTTTGAGCATTCAGGATCGGCTAACCCCTACAAATTTCCCTTCTCAATTTACCTCGAAACATTATAGAGGTTCTGGTGTACTCAAAATACCAATTTTATTGCCTTAAGAGGAGTTTAAGAAGAGGCACGTCATAGAAGAGGTAATATCCTTTACCGATTCTTTCAAATTTATTTCTTATTCTACTTCTTCTTATTTTTTGGTTTCATCATAAATTAATAACATCAATATCACTCATATAATGATATGTTATTATAAATATGAAACAACAAAAATTTCATCTTCTATCCATCTTGCTGAAAATGAAATCACCACGCGTGCGTGTGTACAGAATACCGTCTACACGCCGTGGTGTAATCTGTTTTCCACCACTACCTTAAATGTATGGGTATAATGGTGTAAATAAATAACTATAATTGATTATTTTAATATGATATTGATTCTGAAATATTATACATACATTTCAACACAATTCCACAATCATGGGAATGATATCATCACTCCTGCATACGTACAAACTACCATATCCACGAACGCGATGAGATTCATTTTCCATGATTAACCTTTTAAGTATGATTATAAAATATATATAATAAATAATCATTAAAGATATTACATAATAATGTTACTGTAGTTATGTAAATATATGTTTCATTTACTTAATTCCATTTAATTCAATAAGGAAACGAAAACAGTGTTCATGCATACGTACGACCTACCGTCTCCCTAAAAGGTGTATTTCATTCCATTTATCAATCTATAATATATATTTATATTCTGAATATATATTATATATAAATCATGTTTTACATTCTAGAATTAAGTAAATCAGGATATAAGTAATAATATCAAAAACAACATGTCGAAACATGTATGATAAATGAATCAAATTTACCCAAAACGATGCTTTAAAATGGAATTTACAAAAGAACGGGTATTATAAATTAATAAGTGAACAATATATGATATAATAACAATTAATATAATTCTGTAATAAGTCAATGAAATTATTTAAATCATTATACAAGAGGTTCAGATACATACAAAGCATATCAGACATAAGGTAAGGGATAATTATTTCAATCTCATTCTTAACTGAGATTGTTTATTCATAAGTATTTACAGGGGTTTTATGTATCATCAACGTCCATGTCTTCTAAAAATGTTTTCATGTATGTTTAAATTCATTTGTACCCATTTTTTTTCTTTTACCACATGGTATGGATAGAAAATTTCTTCTGTTTACCATACGAGGAACTTTATGGATTTTCCGACAAAAGTACGTGGATAATGTTTTTTTAACTTATACTGCATGAACGGATTTTTACGGTTTCATGATGACTTATTTTCATGATGTTTAATCTACAATATTTCATGGTTATTTTCAATAAAATCCTCTTCTTTTAAAATTGCGTAGCATTTTGTGAAAATAAAATGAATTTTAACAAGAAAGGATATTTTCCTCAAGAATTCATTTCAAGTGTTTAAACAAAACTATTTTCCATCTAAGATGAAATTATTTAGCATGTTAATGTTTCAAGAATAATGTCTCTATTATTTACATGTTTTGATTCTTCTTTTGATGAAATGATATCCATTTGTTTTATAAGTATTATGTTATGATGGGATGATGTTTATAAAACCCATTTTATTATTTGGGTTATGATGAATGATTTATGTTTATTTTGTGGCATAGGTAAGAATGATTTAATTATGAGATTGGTGGGAACTATATCTCCCTCCAATTAAATGGGTAATGATTTATATCTCATGAGATAGAAATTGTTGGAATGGTATGTAAATCTGGTTCAGTGTTACAGGACTAGAACGAGGAGTGAACTCGATTCAGAAAAGGGACTTTGTCTACTAAGATGGTCTTGGCAGCAATGCCTTGGCTACAATGTAAATCAAATCATGTTCGTAATGGTTTTCCACAATTTCCTATTTTATTCCCAGGCTATTTTATCATGATTGATGTTCCCTTATTATCTATTCCATAGGTAAAAACATTTTAATCTTTGGAAAATTTTTTACTTTTAAAACCTATTTTCTTAACATCGTGATTAATTTTAAATTAATTACTAAAACTTATATGGTTTGAATTTTGAAAAAAGGATTCCATATTTGGATTCAGTGGGTCCAAATTATTTTAATTGTTACTTGTTTTTTGATATTATGAATAGTAACTACGGAAATTTTTATTTACTATAGTTACAGTTAAATCAGGTAAATAAGGGTAAAAATAAGATTATAAAATTACCCTAACACCTGCCCAAATTCTATTGTATGACTAAATGTAGACCATTATCACCTAAGGGACAGAATAAATAAATTTATTGGATTTTTTACCATTAAAATAATTTAATTATTATTAAAAGCAATGAAAGCGACAACATGTCACTCTCTTAAATATTATAAATATAATAATTTTAATTTAGTGATAAATTCATGAAAATTCGAAAATGAATAGTCTCCAGAAATATAATAAAATTATATACTTTATATGAATTAAATTATATTTTTAGGGATTAAATAATTAATATTAAAGGTGACACAATAGTGATGTTGAAATTATTTTATTAATTGAAATATCATATAAATGGTATTAAAAATATTAAAATAAATATTATATGAACTATTTAATGTGCACAAATAATTTTATAGATAAATATGACATTTTATGAATCTATTAAAGTATTTTTAGAACATATCTTCTGTGTGTATTTTATTCAAATTCAAATAAATGAATAATGTCAAAATTGACACTTGTTATTTTATAAACAATACGTAATATAAAATTGTTTAAAAATCACAAAAAAAATTAACAATTATAAAATAAACATTATATGGTGAAAAATGTTTTTAAATAATCCAATTATAGACAATTCAGAACACATAAGTAATTATTTTTAAAAATTTAAAATTTAGAATCTTATAACAACAAAAAAAAAATTAAATAGATTAAATAAGGATAAATCAACTAGATAATATTTAAAATAAATTACCAACATGTATAAATTTTATTCGATGATTAAATTACAAACCTATATCATATAATTTCATATTTTAGACATTTTGGATGTTTTTAAGTGGGGTTTGAATTTATTATAAATTAAAAATTTTGAGGTTTCCCAAGGTGCCCCTCTCCTCCCTTATAAAAGGGCACATAATCCCTCTTCTCATTACACAATTTTGATCCTTGATGCTCGGCCAACCCCTAAAAATTAATCTTCTAAACAAATATATTAATATCATAGAGTGTCTTGTCTTCTCAAAAGTCCAACTCTAGTTCCCTAAGAATAAGCTTAAAATAGGTGCGTCGAAGAAGAGGTAATCTCTTCTACAGATTCTTTCACGTTTCATTCTTCTTCAAATTATTCTTATTTAGTTGTTTCATTATAAATTAATATCATAAGTATTAATAATATACTGAAATTTATTTATAAATATGAAACTACCCCATTTCACCTTCTATCCATCCTACGGAAAATGAAATCACCGTGTGTGCGTACGTACGGAATACAGTCTCCACACCGCGGTGTAATCTATTTTTCCACCAAGAAATTACATGGATGGGTATAATGGTTTAAAGAATAACTATATATGTGGTAATTATAACATGATAATAATTCTGAGATATTATATCATCCACTCTAATTCCATTCAATAATTATGGGAAAGATATCATCGCTCGGGCGTAGGTACGGATTACCGTCTCCATGATGCGATGAGATTCATTCTCCATGTTAACCATTAAATAATGATTATAAAGTATATATATTAAATATTCATAAAATATATGAAATATTAATGATACTGGACTTATGTATATGTTATTTACTTACATTAGTTCAATTTAATAAGGAAACGAGAACAGCGTTCATGCATACATACGACCTACCATCTCCAAGAACGTTGTATTTCATTCCAATTATCAATCTATTATATATATATGTATATTCAGAAAATATATTATATATAAATAATTTTTTACTTTATATAAATATGTAATCATGATCTAAGTAATCATATGAATAATTAAAAGTCAAAACACCGACGATAAATGAAATGATTTTACCCAAAACGCTACTTTAACTTCAATTTACAAAAGAACGGGTAATATAAAATCAAACGTGAACCATATATGATATCATAACAATGAATATGATTTTTTAATAAGTCAATGTCATTATTTAAATCATTATACAGTACGTTCAGATACATACCAAGCTTATCGGACATAAGGTAAGGGATAATTTTGCAATCTCATTTTTATCCAAGACTTCTTATACGTAAATATTTATTGGGGTTATATTTTTCATCCAAGTACCTAAAAATATTTTCATAAAGTGTTTGATATTCTTAAATGTATTTTTAAAGTCATGTTTACCGCTTTGAATTTTACTTTGTGTTATGTAATGAATCTTTTTTTGTTTACCATACGTGGTACTTTTTCACTTTTCTGTTAAAAGTACCAGGAGAGTGTTTTTTTAACTTATACGGCATGAACAGACTTTTACAGTTTCTAAAGACTTATTTTCCTGAGTCCTCCTCTACAATATTTTATGAAAATTGTCAACAAAATCATTTTCATTTAAAAATACCTTTCAATTTTTGAAAAGAAAATGATTTTGAAGAAGAAAGGATATTTTCATCAAGAATTTATTTCAAGTGTTTTATCAAAACCATTTCCATCTAAGATGACATTATTTAATATGTGTATGTTTCAAGTACAATGCCTCTATTTTTTACATGGTTTCACTTTTCTCGTGATGAAATGATATCCATTTGTTTTATATGGATTATGTTATGATGGAATGATGTGTATGAAACCCATTTTATTCATCGTGCTATGATGAATGATTTATACTTATGTTTTGGAACATGTAAGAATGATTTCATTATGAGATGGGTGGGAAATATATCTTCATCCAATGCTTTGGGTAAATATTTATATCTCATGATAGAGACATGGCTGGAATGGTAAGTTAATCTGATTCTGTGTAACAGGACTGGAACGAGGAGTGAACTCAATTCCGAAAGGGACTTCGACCACTAAGATGGTCTTGGAAGCAATGCCTTGGCTACTATGGAAATATTATCATGTGAATAATTGTTTCCACAATTAAATTTATCATTCCCATTATATTTTATCATGATTAATGTTTCTTTATGATCTATGCCTTACGTACTGCCATGTTTTAGGTCACTGCTCAAGATTTTGATGTTTAAACATTATGTCCATGTTTTTTAAGTACAAATGTATTTGATTTCTTTTATTTTACTCATGCTTTACCTTAATGATCATTTGAGCTCATAATTTATATGTTTTATTTTCACCATGATTTAAATAAGGTTTTAGGTTTGAAAATAAAAGGGGAAGATCTTTATGGGAGATGTTGAAGATCATTCACCATGATTAGGAGATTATATTCCGAGATTCCAAAGACACTAAACAATTACGGTCCTTGTTTGTATGTTTTTGTTTTGTATTATGTATTCCGCAAAAAAGTAATGTAATGACCATGTACGTCATGCTTTGTGTCTCTACAAATTCGTATCTGAGGGTGTTTGAGTCAACCGTTGGAAACTAGGATGCGAAAACTTTAGTGAGATACATAGAGATATTTTTAAGGTATGTCTGGGGATTTCCCTAAGGATAAGAATAAATATAAGTTATATTCTTTGGATTATTGAAACTATCCTAGAATTAATCCTATGATGTTAGATATTTAAGGTACTCTGCCTTTATTATGTTGTTTTCCGAGCATGATGTTTGCCTCTCACACTATTCTTTTTGGGTTTTAGACGATGGATGGAACCAGAAGGAACCGTGTTGATCAATGTAATGGAGAATGGAATGATTGTCCTCCTGAAAAAACCAATGTTATGGTAGATGGAGTAAAAAATCTTATTATTATACTTACACAAGCTATGAATCATTCTGGACTTCCAAATCACTTGAGAAGGGAACAATATTCTATTGACTCCTTCATGAGGAAACATCCACCTTCTTTCAGTGGGTCTTCTGATCCACTTCTTACTGAACAATGGATCAGTACCATTGAAAATATATTTTCCATGCTTTTCTGTTCAGTGCATGAAAAAGTCATTTTGGTTGTTTACTATTTAGAAGATGAAGTAGGCCATCAGTGGACTCTAATTAAGAACACAAGGCCCCAAGAAGAAATTGAATCTAATGAATGGTATGAGTTTAAGAACATGTTTTTCAATAAGTATATTTCTCGTATTATTCCAACAAATATGGAAAAAGAGTTACTTGAACTTAAGGAAAAGGATGATGAATCTATTGGTATATACGAGGAGAATTTTACACGACTTGCAAGGAATGCATCTGGTTTTATCATCCAAGCTGAATGTAAAGTGGATCGATTCATCAATGGCTTAAAACCACATCTTCAAAGGGCATTAGCTATAAGAGACTTTATTAGCTATGAAGAAATTGTGTGTTGTGCTACCAAGGATGAAATGGAAGTTGGTGTTACATATCCATCTCATGGTTTTGACATGAAACGAAAGATGGAGTTCACGGAAAAATCTCAGAACAATGGTGAAAATAAGACAAATGTTTCTTTATTCTCAATGTGTGGAAAAAAGCATGATGGAGATTGTCTCAAAGGTACTAGAAACTGTTTTAAGTGTGGAAATGGAGGTCATCTAGTAGCTGAGTGCCGATGTAATGGGAAAAAGGATTAAAATGACTTGAATTTAGAAAAGACTATAGAGAATGCTCCACCAACACTTCAATGCTTCAAGTGCAAGGAAGTGGGGAATTATTATAATCAATTCCTTAATCCAAGGGTTAATGATGATCGGTGTGATAATCCTGTTAAGGAAAATGATAAAGGGATGTCATATGCGATCAATATTTGTGATGTTTAGTATGACAATGATGTGGTGGAATGATTAAGTGTTTATGTAATGGGATTTCAAAATATTATCATGGCATCTCATTTATTGTATCGTGGAATTTTGGAATATCTATGTATTGGTTTTCAATAATTGTATGGTACTGGTAACCAGGAAAAGTGATTGAAATATTTTTGGAGAGAAGATGACATGTCCATAATGAAGGCATAAGGAGAAAATGAAATGTTTGATAGTATTCATGAACTCGTGACTGATATAAGGAAAAATTTATATCATGGTTTGAGTATATAGAAATTTTGGGATTTTGGTATGTGGAAAGAGTTAACTTTTGATAGAATTCATGTTTTCTCTACGGTTCAAGGGGTATTCATTTTTCAAGAGAATACAAGATTAAGGTATTCACATTTTGAAATTTGACCAACAATATATATCATATGATATATGGGGGATAAATGATGTTACTCACATGTTCAGTAGATGAAATTTCTATTAATTGTATTCTTTATAATATGAGCTTGGAAGAAGTATTTTGGATAAGCCTAAATATTGGAATGAATTAAGTTAGACATAAGATAGTATTTTTTAAGGCTAGAACTATTTTTGATATTATTGTAGGAATGTTATAATAATTTATTTTTAGAAAAAGGAAAAACCTTTTGGACGAGAGACAACCAGTCACATCGGACAAGGCTGAGGGAATTGAACCCACAACCAAAATGTGACAGACCCTTATTGCCTACCACTGGCCTATAGTAAGTCTCTGGTTAGTATAAACTAGGTTTATTTTATTAAGTAGGATGATAGATGAAGTATAAGTCCATTTTGGAACCATATCCGATTAATCTCACCATATATGGACTTATGTATATAACTTTTGCTAACTAATGTTTGGGATATATGGATTGACAAATCATTCTATTGCATGATCGGTTAAAACATCGTGAAAGATAAATTCAACTTCATTTCTTTAATAGATAAAGTAAAAATTGCTCCATGCACTAACAATAGTGAAATTGTACCAAAATAAAGTAAGTATTTCTTCTAACTCAAATTCCTCAACTTTAGGGAAATGATCTTGAAAACCAAAAATTTTGTCCCAGTTTCCTTATATCCGATATATCATATGGTACCTTAAATCATCGCAAATTTATGGCTTTGTGATTGTTGTCTTTTCATAGCCATGTTCTTTACCAATCTTCATCAGAACTTGAGGGTTAGATTTCTCTTCCATATCAATATTTTCACATATGTTCTCATATGTGGAAACCTAGTGATGAGTTAAATTGGGTAACCATTATGTTTCATAGTTCAATTTTTAAAATTAAGTTTTAGTATTCCTTTTTACGATGTGGGTTTCTATGAATGAAAATTTCAAGTAGTAAACTATTTAAAACCCTGACGAATTTCGAGGGTGAAATATGTTTTAAGGGGGGTAGAATGTAACACCCCGAAATTTTATAAGATATATTGTTTTTAATTTCTTTCATATCTTATGTATTACGCTACGCTAATATTATCATGCGCTATACACAACACCGTATTAGCTTGCAGTATATGCAACACAATTCTTGGATCGTGTTACACACAATTTTAAGCTTGTTTGATAGTAGTTATTCTACACAAAATTGAGTGTGTATATATATATATATTCAATTTATAAATGAAATATGGTTGGATTTTGTTATAAGAAACAACAAGGAGTCATGAACTATAGGTAACCCTGACTTCTCTTGCATTACACGTAATTGCGACCTTCCTTGATAGCGTGTCTTGTACGCAATACTGAGTTTCACTAAACAATGATATATGGTTATAATATTATTATGAAATAGCCGTTATGAATAGTATTAAATACATTTTAAATTTTATAACATTATTATTATTTTTTACACATTTTCTATAACATGGTATGAGAACAAAATACATATTTCGGGTAAAATTAGTATTTTTAAAAAAATGCAGTGTTTGCGCCTTTTGATGGCACACCCACATTACATTTAGTTTTTGATATTTTCATAAGTTTAATTTGATAAAATAAAATTATTATTTGGAGTCATGATATAAAAATTTACTTTGGATAATGTTTTCCTATTATTCTGATAACTTTCATATTTTAATGAGTAGTAAAAACACATTATATTTTAATTAAAAACAACTTTTTTCATCAAAATAATTTATATGGTTAAATTATAATATATAATGGTTTTAAAGTATAAATGAAATATATTTTAACCATTTAAAATAATTTATTTCATTACAATTAATTGGAAATTGAATTTATAGGTAAAAACATTTCAATCTTTGGCAATGTTTTAACTTTTAAAACCCGTTTTCTTAAAAATGAGATTAATTTTAAATATATTACTGAAACATATATGTTTTGAATTTTGAAAAATGGATTCCATATTTGGATTCAGTAGGTCCAAATTATGTTAATCAGTTACTTTTATTTTTTTGATATTATGAAAAGTAACTACTGTAATTTTTATTTACTAAAGTTAAAGGTATATCGGTTAATTAAGGGTAAAAATATGATTATAAAATTACCCTAACACCTGAAAAAATTCTATTGGATGACTAAAATACTTCACTTATCAACCAAGGGTCAAAATAAATTCATTTTATGGACTTTTGACCATTAAAATAATTTAATCATTATTAAAACCAAAGAAAGTGACAACATTTCACTCTCTTAAATATTATAAGTATAATAATTTAAATTTAGTGATAAACATCCTAAAACTTCTAAAATTAATAGTCTCCACAAATATAATTAAATATTCAACATCATGAGAATTTATTTAGAATTTTTATGGATTAAATAATTATCATTAAAGGTGACTCAATAGTCCTGTTGAAATTATTTTATTAATTGAAAAATCAAATAAATGGATTAAAAAATATTAAAATAAATATTATATGAAATATTTTGTAGCGACCCCGAATACCCAGGGTGCCTCATGAGACATGATATGCTTAGCATTTCATTACAACAATTACAAAAAAAATATATATCATGTCTCATGACTACAGAAGATCACGAGGCTCAGGATTCTGGGAAACCACCTGCTCTGATAAACTTCATCAGTACATTCCATGCCTGAAAAATTTTAAACAAAACGTAGGGTGAGCAAAAATGCCCAGTAAGGGGTTTTAAAAATGTTTTAAGAAAATCCTTTCTCAAAGAAGACCTTTTTGAAGGAAATAAAACACTTTGATAAAACTAAAACATTATCTTTTCATAAAATATGAGATCCATTTTTCTTTGAAAACCACTTGCACAAAGAAGCACGTACTTGAAATGAGCTTAAAAACAAACATGATCAGAGTGCTCAATATAAGAAGAATAAATAATGCATAAAGCTAAAAACAAGGTTACTTTACTTCTAAAAGAATTTTATGACTAAGCAGGGAAGACATGCATATCATGGATCAAAGATGCAGATCATCTAATAGTTTACCATATGAAAACAGTTCTTGTTGCATAAAGTACACTTTCATGATCTTGGGAGCTTTCAACTAGGGGTTGTCCTGTTAGTTGAACTAACCCATGGTTAACCTTTATCATTACATGCAGAGGGGATGCATAATACCGGACTTTGTCAAGACCTCACGTCAAGACCATAATTTTGGTACGGGTCAAGGCCAAATGCCAATCCTGTTTCCCATGGTAGCACGAACCAAGGCCATTTGCCAAGACCGTTGCACATGATAGCACGAGCCAAGGCTATTCGCCAAGACCGTTGCACTTGATAGCACGAGCCAAGGATATTCTCCAAGACCGTTGCACATGATAGCACGAGCCAAGGCTATTCGCCATGACCGTTGCACTTGATAGCACGAGCCAAGGCTATTCGCCAAGACCGTTGCACTTGACGTCTCATGAGACTCTTGCTTTACCCAATGCATTGGAGCGCTGTATAATTCCGGGCGCACCCGTCCATAAACATTTAAGTCCTATACATCCCTCAGATATCTTGACATGGTCATTCATTCATGGGGTTTCATACATTCTTAATCAACCCCCTTTTCTCTTATATAGTCATAACTTGAAGACGGATCAATCATAAATAATCTGAGACATGCATGATAAAACACATAACATTCTATAACATCAAAATACCCAAATTAAACATGGACATTGATAACTTATATACAAATGTTAATAAATGAAATTTCAGTTGGAAGAACTATTTTTAAAACAAACTTACCCATCATACACATAAACATGTATCTAAAATAATTTTGGTATTATTTTCAAAATAATAATCTTTTTGGATAAATAAATTTTTAATCAACATGTCACATTGTGATAAATTCCAAAACAAGAAAATAATCCAGATCACCCCATATGTACATTGATGTACTTGTACATCTATTTTGTATATATATATATATAACTACACATATACACATGAAAACGTTTTACGCTGCACATTTTCCAAACAAAACCATGAATTGTCAAGAACGTTGGTAATGGAAAATTTCAATTGAGGAGAATCATTTTGATGTCATATTAATCCTCAAATATATATTTATATATATATAGACATTCTTGACAACGTTCTTAGAAATAATAATCATAATAATCTTTGGGGTAACTAAAGTTTTGGTCTTCATGATATATTGTAATAAATTACAAAATAAGGGATCCAAGTTCACATTGATGTACATACACATCGATATAATCGCATGTATATGTACATATATCAATATACTTCATATACTTGCATGATTTTACATGTTTATAAGATTACATGAAATCTCCCTTTTTCAAAGGGCGAAAATAAAACAAGTGTCATGTGCATATATAAAAGGAGGTAAATACCCGCATGTATTTCCTTATATATATATACATATTTAATTATATAAGTATACACATATAAACATATAAAACCATGGTATATGAGTGTTTGAAACCGAGACCCAAGATCTTCCATTTTCTCCTGTTCAATTCCCCACGTAGGGAGGGTAGGACAGGGGTAAAACAACTCTTATGACCTTATATATATACATGGGTATAGATATACATATATACATAAAGTATATATAAACATGTAGGTTCACCAAAACTAAAAAACCAACAAGACAGGAACCCTTACCCACGTTCGACTCACAAAATAGGAGAAAAGAGGTGGTGTTATACAGTACTTGCGGCCATATATATATATATACACACAATTGTATACGTAGAATGTATATTAAAAAAATGATTCAAAACTGGAGAAAATAAACAATGAAAACTTTTTCCCTTACATTCGTTCGAAGAGGAGGAGATTGGGGCAAGAGGTCTTGGAGGCTTCAGAAGGAGGTTCTTGGAGAAAAGACTCGAAGGAAGAGCCCCTGCTTCGGTGCAACTCCCGGTTTAAAAAGAGAAAAAAAAGAAGAAGAAGAGGACTCTGGAACCGGGGAGATGTCGAGGGAACCGAGGCCGAGCGTTAAAGGTTGTGCCGACCTGTTGAAAAGAGGTAACCGCTGTCGGCTGGCGGAGGAAACAAAGCACCCTAAACCCTGCTGGTCCGACGGCGTGCGCGACGAAGAAGGAGCTGCGGGGAAGAAGTGAAAGATGTGAATCGACGGACGGCCCAGATTGAAAGGGTCAAGATCGGACGGTCCGCGATGCATGCGGTGATTTTTTTAAAAAAAACGGCTTTGTTTTTATCATTTTAACATAATACATATATACATATATATATATATATATATAAATTTTCAACGTTTTCACCATATAAAAACTGTTGTTTTATTAATTTATTAAAAATATTATAAAAATCATTATTATAACCTTATTAATAAACTAATATTATCCTAAGTCAAGGGTTATTAATACCCCTATATATTAAAATATTAAACCCTTATTTTAAACATAATTTGTATTTTCATTTTTCTCTATTTGTTTTTATCAAAACATATAAATACACATATATAGGTTTTATACATAAAATAAAAAGTGAACTTAAGTATAATAACATATATACTTATGATTTCATAAATAAACTAAAAAAAATTACATTCGGATTATTTTGAAACAAAAAGAAAGTGTTTAATATTAATAAGTTTATCTCTAAATAGGTAGAATGTCAAAATTAAAGCAACAAAATTATTAGGTTTTAGTAAGAACATAATTGTGTAGTTATATTTATTTATCATTATTATATAATGAAATTCATAAATTAATTTTGTAAATGGGTAAATATACATCATTAACAATTTTATGAGAAGTTAGCCGTAAATATAATTTATAAAAATAAATTAGTTTTATTGATAATTTTATAATAATTTAAATTTAATCAAATTTTAGGATAACAAACCAAAACCATATATATATATATATATATTAAAACTATATATATATATATATAAAAGAAAATACATATCACTTATCAATTATTTCAAAACCATACTTAATAAGTTTTAACACGTCGACAAAAACTGAGTTTAAACATTATTTGGGTAACGGTTAAAAACAAAACATTGGATACTTTGGGTAAACAACGGTCGAAGATATAGCTGTTTGAGGTCCAATGGTCAACATAGAGGATAAGGAGACCCAACGGTCAAAAATATAGCCGTTTGGGGTGCAACGGCCATAATAGGGTGTTTATAAAAAGAAAGGTTTTGTCTCGGGTGTCCCTTACCCCATGTGACTGAAGGACAAGCAAGGATGGTTCGTGTGATCCCCTTGGTGTTGAGCACGGTCGCGGTGGCTTCAACAAGCCTTACATTTCTTATGATGGATGATCGAAATCCCTACCGCATTTTCGGGCTCTTAGTAGTTTTAAGCAGTCTTCCCATTATTTTAATCGGGTTCTTGGTTGGAATATTTGGTTAGTGAGCTTTTCTTGTAGCCTGAAAAATGTAAGACCCTTCAGTGTTGAGTTCATTAAATAAAAGTTACGTGTTTTTTATATTTTACATTCTGATTGTTTTTGAGAGAGAACTTTAAAAGCACAAAAAAGAAAATGCCCAATTTTCATTTAAGAGGTTTGAAAACTTCGGGGTGTTACATTATCTCCCCCTTCAAAGAATTGCGTCCCCGCAATTCTATCATAAAAAAAGGAAACTGAAACCACAAACGTAAAACTTTACCGAAACAGCGGGTCTGGCTCGGTTAACAGGACACCAAAGTTGGTACACAGCTCTTCGGTTTCCCTAGTCCAGATGCACCTCGAACAGTGCTCCTTGAACTCCTGGTCGTGTGTACTACACACGGGCTTCCAAAGGGAGGCACGTGCGATGCAAAGCTCGGATATGTCCGAGTAGATAAACTCCTTGACGACTCTTCTGGCCACATCCTGCTCAAGGTAGTCGAGAGGGACGGTGCGATCAAGGAGACTGATGTTCAAGACTTGGAACATATATGCTGCGCTGAGCTGGCCATCCTGGGTAGCCACGAGAAAGCACGCTCTGGCAGTAAAGTTTTTTGCCAGAGTGAAACATTGGAACAGGCCCTCAAATTACATTCCCTTTCGCCTATAGCAGGGGAGTTGAGCAGCAACGATGAGCTGAAAGACGCGATTATTCTCCCGACATAGCTGAAGAATCTCTGGACCATTTGCTAATTTGAGCAAACGCTGGCAGGACCCTTGTAGGTGGAGAAATGATGGGTAATCCACCATGCATGACTTGATCAAGATGACTTCTACTAGCTCATCGGGTAGGGATGAGAAGTTCGTTTGTCCAGCCATCTGAAAACAAACATCGAGGGGAAACACTTAACAACATAGATACGGTGAAGACATGAAAAGAAACAAGAAACTTCTATTTATGAAAAAGTTTACACGGAAAAGTCTGAGTTCACAAGACGTACGCCACAAAGAGTGGCAAAACTTCCTAACTCTTCAAACCACACACAAGATGAACATACATGACTAAACTCATGGGAACATTTATAACGCCTCCTGAGTTTAGCGTGAGGGGTGTGGAGTTGGGAAACATCGGTGTGCACTTCTTGCCTAAGAGACACACGGGTGGACTCATTTTCCAACGCTCCAAAGTCCATTAACTGGCCCCAGAAGCCGTAGTGCAGGACTTGGCATAGATAAGCCGCTCGGAGGTCTCCAGCAGAAGCAGCTTCTTGAAAAGGGTTATCTAGCATTGTGCCAAATTCCTCGCCAGCTGTGAACACTCGGAAGAGTCCTTCGTGATACCTTCCCCGACGTGCATACGAGGGAAACTGGGTCATCATCATTAGGAGATAATCCATCCCCATTCCCCGGTGGAGACTAAGCACCCTAGATGAGTTTGACACATCGTACAAGTGCTTACACGTCATGCAAATTTGGGCATAATTCAGGAAGTTTTCACGGCTGGATAGAGATATAATGTTCTCTAGAGCCTCAGTGGGGAGTGACAAAAGGTCGGTAGGTACATCAGTCATCTGAAAGTTATAACATTCTTACTTAGTTAGTCTTAGCAATATATCTTTATCACCTGGTTTTCCAGAGTTGCCTGAACCTATCCTCTGATACCAACTGTAGCGACCCCGAATACCCAGGGTGCCTCATGAGACATGATATGCTTAGCATTTCATTACAACAATTACAAAAAAAAAATATCATGTCTCATGACTACAGAAGATCACGAGGCTCAGGACTCTGGGAAACCAGCTGCTCTGATAAACTTCATCAGTACATTCCATGCCTGAAAAATTTTAAACAAAACGTAGGGTGAGCAAAAATGCCCAGTAAGGGGTTTTAAAAACGTTTTAAGAAAATCCTTTCTCAAAGAAGACCTTTTTTAATGAAATAAAACACTTTGATAAAACTAAAACATTATATTTTCTTAAAACATGAGATCTATTTTTCTTTGAAAACCACATGCACAAAGAAGCACGTACTTGAAATGATCTTAAAAACAAACATGATCAGAGTGCGCAATATAAGAAGAATAAATAATGCATAAAGCTAAAAACAAGGTTACTTTACTTCTAAAAGAATTTTATGACTAAGCAGGGAAGACATGCATATCATGGATCAAAGATGAAGTTCATCTAATAGTTTACCATATGAAAACAGTTCTTGTTGCATAAAGTACACTTTCATGATCTTGGGAGCTTTCAACTAGGGGTTGTCCTGTTCGTTGAACTAACCCCTGGTTAACCTTTATCATTACATGCAGAGGGGATGCATAATACCGGACTTTGTCAAGACCTCAAGTCAAGACCATAATTTTGGTACGGGTCAAGGCCAAATGCCAATCCCGTTTCCCATGGTAGCACGAGCAAAGGCCATTTGCCAAGACCGTTGCACATGATAGCACGAGCCAAGGCTATTCGCCAAGACCGTTGCACTTGATAGCACGAGCCAAGGATATTCTCCAAGACCGTTGCACATGATAGCACGAGCCAAGGCTATTCGCCAAGACCGTTGCACTTGATAGCACGAGCCAAGGCTATTCGCCAAGACCGTTGCACTTGACGTCTTATGAGACTCTTGCTTTACCCAATGCATTGGAGCGCTGTATAATTCCGGGCGCACCGGTCCATAAACATTTAAGTCCTATACATCCCTCACATATCCTGACATGCTCATTCATTCATGGGGTTTCATACATTCTTAATCAACCCCCTTTTCTCTTATATAGTCATAACTTGAAGACGGATCAATCATAAATAATCTGAGACATTCATGCTAAAACACTTAACATTCTATAACATCAAAATACCCAAATTAAACATGGACATTGATAACTTATATACACATGTTAATAGATGAAATTTCAGTTGGATGAACTATTTTCAAAACAAACTTACCCATCATACACATAAACATGTATCTAAAATAATTTTGGTATTATTTTCAAAATAATAATCTTTTTGGATAAATAATTTTTTAATCAACATGTCACATTGTGATAAATTCCAAAACAAGAAAATAATCCAGATCACCCCATATGTACATTGATGTACGTGTACACCTATTTTGTATATATATATATATAACTACACATATACACATGAAAACGTTTTACGCTGCACATTTTCCAAACAAAACCATGAATTGTCAAGAACGTTGGTAATGGAAAATTTCAATTGAGGAGAATCATTTTGATGTCAGATTAATCCTCAAATATATATTTATATATATATATATAGACATTCTTGACATCGTTCTTAGAAATAATAATCATAATAATCTTTGGGGTAACTAAAGTTTTGGTCTTCATGATATATTGTAATAAATTACAAAATAAGGGATCCAAGTTCACATTGATGTACATACACATCGATATAATCGCATGTATATGTACATATATCAGTATACTTCATATACTTGCATGATTTTACATGTTTATAAGATTACATGAAATCTCCCTTTTTCAAAGGGCGAAAATAAAACAAGTGTCATGTGCATATATAAAAGGAGGTAAATACCCGCATGCATTTCCTTATATATATATATACATATTTAATTATATATGTATACACATATAAACATATAAAACCAGGGTATATGAGTGTTTGAAACCGAGACCCAAGATCTTCCATTTGCTCATGTTCAATTCCCCACGTAGGGAGGGTAGGACAGGGGTAAAACAACTCTTATGACCTTATATATATACATGGGTATAGATATACATATATACATAAAGTATATATAAACATGTAGGTTCACCAAAACTAAAAAACCCACAAGACAGGAACCCTTACCCTCGTTCGACTCACAAAATAGGAGAAAAGAGGTGGTGCTATACAGTACTTGCAACTCCCGGTTTAAAAAGAGAAAAAAAAGAAGAAGAAGAGGACTCTGCAACTGGGGAGATGTCGAGGGAACCGAGGCCGAGCGTTAAAGGTGGTGCCGACCTGTTGAAAAGAGGTAACCGATGTCGGCTGGCAGAGGAAACAAATCACCCTAAACCCTGCTGGTCCGACGGCGTGCGCGACGAAGAAGGAGCTGCGGGGAAGAAGGGAAAGATGTGAATCGACGGACGGCCCAGATTGAAAGGGTCCAGATCGGACGGTCCACGATGCATGCGGTGATTTTTTTTAAAAAAACGGCTTTGTTTTTATCATTTTAACATAATACATATATATATATATATATATATATATAAATTTTCAACGTTTTCACCATATAAAAACTGTTGTTTTATTAATTTATTAAAAATATTATAAAAATCATTATTATAACCTTATTAAAAAACTAATATTATCCTAAGTCAAGGGTTTTTAATACCCCTATATATTAAACTATTAAACCCTTATTTTAAACATAATTTGTATTTTCATTTTTCTCTATTTCTTTTTATCAAAACATATAAATACACATATATAAGTTTTATACATAAAATAAAAAGTGAACTTAAGTATAATAACATATATACTTATGATTTCATAAATAAACTAAAAAAAGTACATTCGGATTATTTTGAAACAAAAAGAAAGTGTTTAATATTAATAAGTTTATCTCTAAATAGGTAGAATGTCAAAATTAAAGAAACAAAATTATTAGGTTTTAGTAAGAACATAATTGTGTAGTTATATTTATTTATCATTATTATATAAATAAATTCATAAATTAATTTTGTAAATGGGTAAATATACATCATTAACAATTTTATGAGAAGTTAGCCGTAAATATAATTTATAAAAATAAATTAGTTTTATTGATAATTTTATAATAATTTAAATTTAATCAAATATTAGGCTAACAAACCAAAACCATATATATATATATATATATTAAAACTATATATATATAAAAGAAAATACATATCACTTATCAATTATTTCAAAACCATACTTAATAAGTTTTAACACGTCGACAAAAACTGAGTTTAAACATTATTTGGGTAATGGTTAAAAACAAAACATTGGATACTTTGGGTAAACAACGGTCGAAGATATAGCCGTTTGAGGTCCAATGGTCAACATAGAGGATAAGGAGACCCAACGGTCAAAAATATAGCCGTTTGGGGTGCAACGACCATAATAGGGTGTTTATAAAAAGAAAGGTTTTGTCTTGGGTGTCCCTTACCCCAAGTGACTGAAGGACAAGCAAGGATGGTTCGTGTGATCCCCTTGGTGTTGAGCACGGTCGCGGTGGCTTCAGTAATCCTTAAATTTCTTATGATGGATGCTCGAAATCCCTACCGCATTTTCGGGCTCTTAGTAGTTTTAAGCAGTCTTCCCATTATTGTAATCGGGTTCTTGGTTGGAATATTTGGTTAGTGAGCTTTTCTTGTAGCCCGAAAAATCTAAGACCCTTCAGTGTTGAGTTCATTAAATAAAAGTTACGTGTTTTTTATATTTTACATTTTGATTGTTTTAGAGAGAGAACTTTAAAAGCACAAAAAAGAAAATGCCCAATTTTCATTTAAGAGGTTTGAAAACTTCGGGGTGTTACATATTTAATGTGCTCCACTGCTTCTATAGATAATTATGACATGTTATGAATCTATTAAAGCTTTTAGTTAGAACATATCTTCTGTGTGTAATTTGTTCTAAATTCAAATAAATGAATACTGTCAAAATAGACACAATTGTTATTTTATAAAAATAACATAATATAAAATTGTTTAAAAGTCAAATTTTTTTAACAATAATAAATTAAAATTTATATGGTCTATAATGTCATAAATAATCCATTTGTGGAAAATTCACAACACATAAGTAATTATTTATAACATTTTAAAATTTAGAATCTTATAACCACAAATACAATTAAATAGATTAAATAAGGATAAATCAAGTTGATAATGTATAAAATAAATTACCAACATGTCTAAATTTTATTAGTTGAGGATATTACAACCATATCTCATCTGAGATAGGATTTGAGTCATCATGGATGTTTTATGTGGGGTTTTAATTTATTATAAATTAATATTTTTGAGGTTTCCAAAGGTGCCCCTCTCCTCCCTTATAAAAGGGCACCTCCTCCCTCTTCTATTTACACAATTTCGAGCCTTGATGCTTAGAAAACCGCTACCAATTCCTCTTTTAAACCAATATAGTTATATCATATAGTTTCAGGTCTTCTCAAAAGACCAACTCTAGTGCCCTAAGTAGAAGCTTAAAAGAGGTGCGTCGAAGAAGAGGTATTCTCTTCTACCAATTCTTTCAAGTTTCATTCTTCTTCAACATATTCTACATTAGTTTTTTCATTATAAAGTAGTAATATATGTTTCAATAATATACTTATATTTCATTATAAATATGAAACAACCTCATTTGACCTTTTATCCATCCTATGGGAAACGAAATCACAGTGCGTGTGTACGTACGGAATACCGTCTCAATGCCATGAGGTAATATGTTTTTTCACCATCACCTAACGTGGATGGGTATAATGGTGTAACGAGTAACTTTATATATGTTAATTATAACATGATACTAATTCTGAGATATTATATCATCCACTCTAATTCCATTCAATAATTATGGGAACGATATCATGGGTCGTGCGTACGTACGGATTACCGTCTCTACGACCCGATGAGATTTATTCTCCAAGATAAACATTCAAGAATCATTATAAATTATATATATATTAAATAATAATAAAATATATGACATATTAATGATAATTTACTTATGTATATGTTATTTACTTACTTCTATTTAATTTAATAAGGATACGAAAACAACGTTCATGTGTATGTATGGCCTACCCTCTCCAGGAATGGTGTATTTCTTTCTATTTATCGATCTATTATATATATATGTATATTCTGAAAATATATTATATATAAATCATGTTTTACAATCTACAATTAAGTAAGACATGGACGATAAATGAAATGATTTTACCCAAAACGCTACATTAACTTGAATTTACAAAAGAACTGGTAATATAATGTCCTATGTGAACCATATATGATATCATAACAATGAGTATGATTCTGTAATAATTCAATGAAATTATTTAAATCATTATAAAAGAGGTTCAGATACATTCGAAGAATATCAGACATAAGGTAAGGGATAATTTTTCAATCTCATTTTTATCCGAGATTGCTTATATGTAACTATTTACTCTGGTTATATTTTTCATCCATGTCTACAAAAATGTTTTCAAAATCATTTGCTTTTCAAAAAATACAATGAAGTTTTAAAATAAACGAATTTTTTTAATATAATACTAAAATAATTTAGAAAATGATTCATGAAAATAAGGTGTTATGAAGTTGTAAAAATCGTTTCAGGACATATATGTTAAAAAAACATTCTTCTTGTACTTTTACCGGAAAAGTCAAATAGTACCTCATATGATAAAAAAAGAATGATTCCTTCCATACCATGTGATAAAAGTTGAAAAAAGGTTAAAATGACTTTAATAATTTATGGAAGAATAGTAAACATTTTTTGAAAACATTTTTATAAAACATGGACATGGATGACGAACATAACCCTAGTAAATACTTACAAATAAACAATCCCGGATAAGAACGAGATTGGAATAATTATCCATTACCTTAGGTCCAAATTCATCCGTATGTGTTTGAAACTTCAGTATAGTGGGTTTCAAAATATTATTAACTTGTAACAGAACCATAATAATATTTATGAAATCATATATGATTTACTTATGACTTTATATTACCCTTTTTTTGGTCAATTCCATGTTAAATCAGTGTTCTTTGTAAAATCATTTTATTTATCATACGTGTTAGGAATTGTTATTTATTATTAATTATATCATTATTTAATAATTTCTAGAATGGAAAACATGATTTATATATCATATATATTAACTATATATATATAATATATAGATAAATTAAATGAAACACACTGCTCATGGAGAAGAAGGCCGTACGTATGAATTAATGTTGTTTTCATTTCATTATTGACTTGAGATATAGTAAGTAGATGTCATATATATATATACATAAATACAGTGGCATTATCATGTCATATATTTCATTATTATTCCTTATATATACTTTATAATCACTCTTGAATGGTTAACATGAAAAATGAATTTTTTCGCGTCGTGGAGATCGTAATCCTTACGTTCGCCCGAGCGATGATATCGATCCCATAATTGATTAATAGAATTGGAGGGGATGATATAATATCTCGTGATTAATATGATTTTATAATAACCATATATAGTTTTTTATACACCATTATACACAAACAAGTAAGGTGGTGAAAAAAAAACAGATTACACCACGGCGTGGAGACGGTATTCCGTATGTACGCAGGTGCGGTGATTTCGTTTTCCATAGGATGGATAGAAGGTGAAATGGGGTTGTTTCATATTTATAAAAACATATCAGTATATTATTGATACTTATGTTATTAATTTATAATTAAACAACTAAATAAAAAGTATTTTAAGATGAAAGAAACTTGAACGAATCGGTAGAAGAGATTACCTCTTCTTCGAAGCACCTCTTTTAAGCTTCCTCTTATGGCACTAGAGTTTGTCTTTTGAGGAGACCAGAACCTCAATAATGTTTCTAGCGATGTTTATCATGGAAATGTTCAGGTTTTGGACATGCTTTAAATATAAAAGTTGTGTTAAGAGAAGAGGGAGGAGGTGCCCTTTTATAAGGGAGGAGAGGGGCAGTTAGGAAAAACATAAAATGTTATTTTATAATAAAGTCATACTAGGTTTATAATAGCTCAAAATTGATTTATTTCGAAGATAAAGTGGGTATGGTTCTAAATAATCTCAAATAATAGGTTTTAGACAAGTTTAGGTTATTATTGTATCCTTATAATTTAGATTTAACTCTGAGTAAAATAATTTAACTTTTTCCTTGTTTCTTGTTTTCTTACACAATATGGTTAGTAAACATTCTATAACACGAATAATGAAACCAAATTGGTTCATTATTAATATATATAACCTTATCTATGTCATTTGGTCGAACCATAGATTATTTGGAAAAAAATAACAATTAATAATACAATAATTTTTTTAAAAACTATATTTTGTCAATTATAAAACTATTTGGTAATTTATTTTTTTGAAAATCATAACATCATGATTAGTTCTTAAAACATTAATTTAATCAATAATAAAATATAATATTAACCTAAAAATTATTTTAATTTATAAAAAGTTTCAAATTACATTTATTTGGGTATTTATAACATCAATTATGTTAATATTTCATTAATAAGGTAATTACTGCATCATCATTGTTTCATAAATAAATTAAATTATATAATGTCCAAAAATTATAAATAAAATATCATTATTTAGGAAATATTTTTATATTTCAAATGAATATTTATAGTCAAATTTATTTTATGTATAACCCTATATTAAAAATGTTTTAGTTATTAAACATTGATTTTAACTCTTTTAACTCTTCTTTAAATGAAATAATAATAAGTGTCCTAATCTAATCCAAGTGTACCTAAAGGGTAATATTTTATTCCTAAGGTAGTTTTCGGACGAATTACACATATCCAATAGAATTAGAACATGTTTTTGGGTAAAAATTATATCATTTTTACCCTTAATTACGGTATTTAAATTTAACCGTGGTAAATAAAAGTAAAAAGTAACTAATCGCCAAAAATTATTTTTATCTTATTGAACCACATTTCACTATATGATATTAACCATGTCTCTTGGATTTTCGAAATTTCACTCACAGATGTGGTAAAATTAAGTTTTATGTAAATTTTCAAATTCTCATAGGAGGTTAGTAAAAGACGGTGAAAAGTTCAATAAAATTATTTTTTATCTAAAATTATTATAAAATGACTCCAATGAATTACATTTAACATATATAGGTTTTATGTATCACTTTTTTCCTGTAATAAATTGAAATAAAATAAATAATTATTTAATTAAAAAGTTTGTTTTTAAATCGTATCCCAGTGTTTTCACTATTCATCAAAAATTTAATGTTTTCCGAAAAATAACCAAAAATCACCGTAGGCTAATTTTGATATTACGAATCCAAAAATGAATTCCATTTTGAAAGATAAAATTTATAAAATTTCCAAAAGTTGGTATTACTATTCATAACAGCTAGTTCATAACAATCTTATAATAAAATATCGTTTAGTGATACTCGGTATTGCGTACTACACACGCTATTGAAGAAGGCTTTGATTGCATATAATGAAATCCATGTTAGGGGTGAATGTAGTGAAAGCACTTTTTGGTGTTGCGTATAACATAATCATAACATATTTCATTTATACATTAAACAAAATCTATGCTTAATGTTGCATAGAATAATTTCCAAAAAATGAACTAGAAATTATGTGTAACACGGGCCCAGAATAGGGTTGCGTATACTGTAAGCTAATACTCTGTTGCGTATAGTACAAGTTAATCTTGGTGAATCATACAACAAAAGACATCAAACAAATTAAAAAGAATAATTCTCATAAAATCTCATGGTGTTACATTATACCTCCCATAAACTGAATTTCACCCTCAAAATTCATCGAGGATTTAAATGGTTTTCTACTTAAAAGTTTCTTTCATAGAAACCCACATAGTAAAAAGGAATAATAAATCATCATTTTAAAAAAGTAATGTTAGAAACATAACTAATACCCAAAGTAACACATCACTGGGTTTCCATAATAGAGAATATAGGAGAAATATGAATATGGAAGAGAAATATAACCATCATGTTCTGATAGAGAGTTGTAGAGAACATGACTATGAAAAGAAAACAATCACATAGCTATAAATTTTTTATTATCTAAGGTACCATCTGATTCATCGGATATGAGGGTATTAGGGCAACATTTTGGGTTTTCAAGGTCATTTCCCTAATTTTGAAGAATTTTTAATTAAAAGATATACTTACTTGATTTCGATAAAATATTACCATTGATCATTCCTTGAACAATTTCTATGTCATATCATAAAGAAATGAAGTTGAATTTGTCTTCTGTGAAGTGTTAGCAGATCATGCAATAGAATGATAGCTCATTCCATCTATCTCAAACATAAGTTAAGAAAAAGTAATATTTGTAAGTCCATCTATGGTGATATTAATCGTATATTGTTCCTAAAATAGACTTATACTTCATCTATCATATCTCTTAATAAAATAAAACTAGTTTCTACTAACCAAGGACTTCCTGTAGGCCCGTGGTATATGATAATGTCCGGTGGCACTTCGGTTGTGGGGTCGATTCCTGCATCCTTGTCCGACGCGATGGGTTGTCTCTCGTCAAGCAGGTTTTCCTTTTTTGAAAACTACATTATTATAACATCCCATCAATAATATAAAAAAATGGTCTAGCCTTAAACAATACTAACTTATGTCCAACATAATCCATTACAATCTTTAGGATGATCCAAAATACTTCTGTCCAAGCTCATTGTATAAAGATAAGAATTACTAAAAATTTCATTTAACTAGCATGTGAATACCATCATTTCTCTGCCATATATCATATGACATATCTTGTTGGTCACATTCCAAACATGTAAATTCCTTAATCATTGATTCTCTTGCAAAATGAATACCCATTGAACCTTCGTGAAAACACGAATGCTGTCAAAAGATACCTCATTAAATATACCAGAATCCCAAAATTTATATATACTCAAACCATGATAGAACATTGTCCTTATATCAGTCGTGATATCATGAATACTATAAAAATTTTCATTTTCTCCTTATACCATCATTATGAGCATATAATCTACATTCAAAAAATATTTCAATCACTTTTCATGGTTACAGGTACCATAGAATTATTGAAAACCAAAATATACTAATACAAAAATATTCCAATATACCATAAAAGTATCTCAACAAAATTATTCCTGAATACCAATACATAAAAACTTCAATCCATCCTCTTAAATAATTTCCATGGAATAATTCCTTCCTTGATTTAGAAGTAACCTTTTTGGTCAGGGCATTGAGCTGGGTAATGCCCATGTTCTCGACAAATAAGACATTGAACTCCATAACATTATGTCACTCTATGACCCTTTTCTCCACACAGATAACATCTTCCCCTCCATTTGATGTATTTATAATGGTTCTCCTTCCCTTTTTATTGATACGTAGAAAGATTTATCATCCTTCCTCTATGTGACTCTCCAGAGAACATGTATAAAAGTTATTCTTCCTCTTATTTGATGACTTATGAATACCACCAAAGTTTACCTTGTTAATTATATATCGTGATGACTGATTCGGCATAATCACAATATCTTTTTCTCAAGGCATTACATGATTTTGTTGATCACAGTCACCAATTTGTCCATCAGAATCAACATTAGCTGAATTCCTTCTCATTTCCTCCATTTACTAAAACTAGAAACCATAGTTTAAGAAACATTTAAAATAATAAGTAACCACAAAATCATTATAATTCACTTATGGGATGTCTATCTTATCACACATTCTTTAATCTATGATACCTTAGGTTCACCATAGCTTATTCATGATCATCAACATAACTCTAGGACTGTAACCTATAGTTATACTAAACCTTAGGGATATACCTAGACATACCTTAAAATATCTCTAGGGATCTCACTAAATTTTTCGCATCCTAGTTTCCAATGGTTAACTAAACTATTCCCCTTTTACCAACTATAGATACAAAAAGCTTGATGTACATGGACATTACATTTCTTTTGTTTTATAATTAATACATTACAAAAACCAACACATAAGGACCGTAATAGTTTAGTGTCTTTGGAAACTCAGAACATAATCTTCAAATCATGGTGAAAAATTTTCAACATCTCCCATAAGGATCTTCCCATTTTGTTTTCCTACATAAAACCTTCCATTATATCCTGGGAAAATAAAACATATAAAGGGTGAGCTCAAATTCTTAGTAAGGGTAAGAATTGATAAAATAAAACAAACAATATACAATTGAACATAAAAACATGAACATAATGTTTAAACATCAAAATCTTGAGAAATTCCATAAAACATGGCAGTACATATGGCATAGATCATAATGGAACATCAATCATGATAAAATATCTTGCAAATAAAACTTCTAATTGTGGAAAACCGTTAAGAACATGATATGATTTTCATAGTAGCCAAGGCCTTACTACAAAGACCCACTTAGTGGACAAAGTCTCTTTCTGAATCAAGTTCACTCCTCGTTCCAATCATATACCACTGAACCTAATTAACATATCATTCCAGCCATGTCTATCTCATGAGATATAAATTTTTACCCAATTCATTGGAGGGAGATATAGGTCCCACACATCTCATAATGAAATCATTCTTACTTGTGCAACAAAATAAACATAAATCATTCATCAAAACCCAAAGAATAAAATTGGTTTTGTAATCATCATCCCATCATGAAATAATCCATATAAAAAAGGGATACATTTCATCATAACACAAATCTAACCATGAAAATAATAGAGGCATTATACATGAAAGATAATAATGTCACCTTAGATGGCAAATAGTTTTGAATAAAAACATGAAATGAATTCTTGAGGAAAATATCCTTTCTTCTTCATAATCATTTTCCCTTCAAAAAATTAAATTAAATTTTAAAAGAAAAGGATTTTGTTGAAAATAATCCTGAAATCATGTATACTAAGAGTCATTAAAATAATACTTTATGAAACCATAACAATTCGTTCATGCCGTATGAGTTTAAAAAACATTCTTCTCGTAATTTTGCAGGAAAAGCGAAAAAGTATCTCATTCTAAAAACCACAAAATATTTCGTTCGTACATTTTAAAAATAATTAACCAATAGGTAAAATTTATATTTATCTTTATTATTTCATAAAATCATTATTTTAATATTTATAAAACCATTTATTTGATTTTTCCTTTAATAAAACAATTACTAAATCATTTTTGTATAATCATTTAATATAATTATTAGTTTCATAAAAAATAAAAAAAAAATCCTATGATGACGATAAATATAATACCATTCATAATAATAGTTTTACTCGAATTTATCATCTTAAAATCACAACATTTAAATTGTTATATTTATTAAATTATGATGGTTACATCTTTGACACCATTTAAAATAAAATATTATAAATGTCCTAATCGATTTTATAGGACTCCAACTGGTCAAAAAATCAACACTTGGATTATTAGGGTATAGATATTGCCGACCAATTATGTTTTTTCAACATTATGGTCCTTTTAATAAGTATTATTATTTTATTAATAACTATATTATTGATTTTTCACTAAATAAATAATTTTTACATCATTGATGTATGAGATTTTAAGGTAATAAAATATTAATAAAAAATTAAAAATAAATTACCATGATAAAGAAAAAAAATTTAGATTTCAAATGACTATTTATAATCGAATTTATATTCTGTAATACTATATGTTAAAAATAATCTATCTATTAAAGTTTGAGTGACACATTTCAGTTTCTTTTAAATAAACAAAATAAAATGTCTTAATCAAATACAAGTGGGTTCCATTAGATTCCATTTTGACCAATGTGTGATTTAGGGTAAAATATAATTATCCAAATATATTAGGACAAGTGTTAGGGTAATTTTATAATATTATATTTACCCTTAATTACCCGATTTACCTTTACCTATTGTAAATAAAATTTATGGTAGTTACTATTCATAGTGACTAAAAATAAAAAGTATCCTATTAAAATAATTTTGACCTACTGATTCCATATATGGAATCAATTTTTTAGAAATCAAATCACATATGTTTCATAAATAAATTTAAAATTAATCCCATTGTTAAGAAAATGAGTTTTAAAAGTTAAAACATTGCAAAAGATTAAATAAATTAAATAAGGATAAATCAAATTGATATGGTTTAAAATAAATTCCCAATAGGTCTAAATTTTATTGGATGATGAGATTACAAACCAATATCATCTCATATTTGGATTGAAGTCATTTTATGAGGTTTTTAAGTGGGGTTTGAATTTATTATAAATTAATATTTCTTCTGTTTCCAAAGGTGCCCCTCTCCTCCCTTATAAAAGGGCACATCCTCAATATCCTCTTCACACCACTTTGTTCCTTAATGATCAGCCAAACCCTGCCCATTTCACTTCTACACTTCCATATAAACATTCTTGAAGTTCTGTTCTTCTCAAAAGACCAACTCTAGTGCCTTAAGAGGATGATTAAAAGAGGTTCGTCGAAGAAGAGGTAATATCTTCTACCGATTCTTTCATGTTTCTTTCTTGGTAAACGTATTATTTTTTATTTTTCTTATTAAAAAGTAATGAAATAAGTATCAGTAATATACTGATACTTCATTATAAATATGAAACAACCCCATTTCATATTTTATCCATTATACAGAAAACGAAATCACCGTGTGTGCGTACATACGGAATACCCTCTCCACGCCGTGGTGTAGTCTATTTTTCCACCACCACATTACTTGGATGGGTTTAATGGGGTAAAGAATAACAATATATATGGAAATTATAACATTATTTTAATTCTTAGATATTATATCATCCACTCTAATTCTATTCAATAATTATGGTAATGATATCATCTCTCGTGCGTACATACGAATTACCGTCCCCACAGTGCGATGAGATTCCGTCTCCATATTCACCATTCAATAATGACTATAAAGTATATATATATATTAAATAATAAAAAAATATATGACATATTAATGATACTGGACTTATGTATATGTTATTCACTTATTTCCATTCAATTTAATAAGGAAATGAAATATCGTTCATGCATACATACGGCCTACCGTCTCCATGAACAATGTATTTCTTTCAATTTATCGATCTGTTATATATATGTATATTTTGAAAATATATTATATATAAATCAGGTTTTACATTATATATGTAATTAATCATGATCTATGTAATCATATGAATAATTACAATTCAAAACACGGATGATAAATTAAACGATTTTACCCAAAACGCTACATTAACATGATTTTACCAAAGAACGGGTAATATAAAGTCATAAGTGAACCATATATGATATCATAACAATTAATATTATTTGGTAATAATTCAATGATATTATTTAAATCATTGTACAAGAAGTTCGGATACATATGAAGCATATCAGACATAAGGTAAGGGATAATTTTGCAATCTCATTTTTATCCGAGATTGCTAATACGTATGTATTTACTAGGGTTTTATTTTTCATCCATGTCCATAAAATGTTTTTCATAAATTGATTAATATTCTTCCATATGTGTTTAAAGCCTCGGTTTCCCTTCTCTGAATTTGAATTTTTGTTATGGATGGAATCTTTCTTTTGATTACCATACGTGGTACTTTTTGACTTTTCTGGTAAAAGTACAAGAAAAATGTTTTTTGTAACTTATATGGAATAAACGGATTTTTACAGTTTCATAACCCCTTATTTTCATGTAACGTTATCTACATGATTTCATGATTAGTTTCAAAAAAAATATTTTTCTTTTAAAATTTCATTGCATTTTTTGAAAAAATTAAATGATTTTGAAGAAGAAAGGATATTTTCCTCAAGAATTCATTTCAATTGTTTATTCAAAACTATTTCCTATCTAAGGTGACATTATTATGTTTCAATTATAATGTCCCTATTATTTTCATGGTTTGATTTTTATTATGATGAACTGTATCCATTTGTTTTATAAGGATTATTTCATGATGGTATGACGTTTATGAAACCAATTTTATTCATTGGGTTATAATGAATGATTTATGTTTATTTGGTGGCACAAGTAAGAATGATTTCATTATGAGATGGGTGGTACAAATATCTCCCTCTAATAAATTGGGTAAATATTTATATCTCATGATATAGACATGGCTGGAATGGCATGTTAATCCTGTACAGTGACACAAGACTCAAATGAGGAGTGAACTCGATTCAGAAAGGGACTTTGTCCACTAAGATAGTCTTGGAAACAATGCCATGGCTACTATGGAAAAAATATCATGTTCTTAATGGTTTTCCACAATTACATGTTTTATTCCCATGCTATTTTATTATTATTGAAGTTCCATTATGATCTATTCCTTATGTACTGCCATGTTTTATGTCATTTATCATGATTTTGATGTTTAAACATAATGTTCATGTTTTTAAGTTCAAATGTATATGGTTTGATTTATTTTCACCATACATTCCCTTAATGAGCATTTGAGCTCACCATTTATATGTTTTCTTTTCCCCAGGATATAAATAAAGCTTTTACATAGGAAAACAAAAGTGGAAGATCTTTAGAGGCGATGTTGAAGATCTTTCACCATGATTAGATGATTATGTTCTGAGTTTCTAAATACACTAAACTATTACGGTCCTTGTGTATTGGTTTTTGGTATTTATTATTTATTCCGCAAAAGTAATGTAATGTACATGTACGTCAACAATTGGGTCTCTACAATTGGTATCATAGGAAATGTTTAGGTAACCCATGGAAACTAGGATGTGAAAACTTTAGTGATATCCCTAGAGATATTTCTAAGGTATGTCTAGGGATTTCTCTACAAATAAGTATAAGTATAGGTTATTGTCCTAGAATTACGGTAACAATCTTATAAATAAACCTAATATTTCATATATTGAAGGTAATCCCCATTTATTATGTTGTTTTCATAGCACAGTTTTTTCCTCTTACACTATTTTTTTAGGTTTTATACGATGGCTGGAACTCGATGGAACCGTGTTGATCAATGTAATGGACAATGCAATAATTTTCATCTTGAACAAACAAACATTATGGGAGATGTAGTAAAAAAATATGATATCTATACTTCCACAATCTATGTATCATTCTAGAATTCCAAATGAGCATAGAAGGGAATAATATTCTATTGAGTCCTTCATGAGGCAACGTCCACCTTCTATCAGTGGGTCTTCTGGTCCACTGGTTTCTGAACAAAGGATCAGTACAATTGAAAATATATTTTCCATACTTCACTGTTCAGAGCATGAAAGATTCATTTTGGCTATTTACCGTTTAGAATGAGGAGCAGACTAGTTGTGGACTCTTTAAGAATACAAGGCCCCAAGATTAAATTGAATCCATGGATTGGGACTAGTTCAAGAACTGGTTTTTCCATAATTACTTCCCTCATATTATTCAAAAAAATATGGAAAAGGAGTTCCTCGAGCATAAGAATAAGGATGATGAATCTGTTGGCATATACGATGAGAATTTTACACGTCTTTCAAGGTATTCATCTGGCTTTATCATCCAACCTGAAAGTAAAGTTGATCGATTCTTCAGTGTCTTAAAACCAAGTCTTCGAAGGGCATTAGCTATAAGAGACTTTCGTATATTTGAATAAATTGTGTGTTGTGCTATCATAGTTTAACTAGAAGTTGTTGTTACATATCCATCTCATGGATATGATAAGAAACGAAAGATGGAGTTCAAGGAGAAATCTCAGAATAATGGTGAAAAGATGATGAATGTTTCTTTATGCTCAATGTGTGGGAAGAAGCATGGTGTAGATTGACTAAAAGGTGCTAGAAAATGTTTTAAGTGTGGAAAATAAGGTCATCAAGCAATTCAGTGGAGAAGTAATGGAAAAAAGGTAGATAATGATCCGAATAGAGAAAATACTACAGAGAACGCTACACCAACACTTCAATGCATCATATTCAAGGAAATGGGGAATTATGTTAATCAATGCCCTAATCCAAGGGTTAATGATGATCGATAAGAGCAACCACATAAGGCAAAGGAAAAAAGGGAAGTCACATGCGATGACTATTGTAAATGTTGAATATTACAATGATTGGTGTAATGATTAAGTTTTTATGTAATGGGATTCCAAAATAATGTTGTATATAGTATCATGGAATATTGGAATATTTATGTATTGGTCTTTTGTGGTTTTCAATAATTATATGGTACCAGTAACCCTGGAAAGTGATTGAGATAATTTTGGAAAGAAGATGATATGCAGATAATGAAGGGATAAGGAGAAAATTAAATGTTTGACATTATGCATGATCTCGTGACTAATATAAGGACAAAGTTATATCATGGTTTGAGTATATAGAATTTATGGATTTTGGTATATGGAATGAGTTATCTTTTGACAGCATTCATGTTTTCACTAAGGTTCAATGGGTATTCATTTTTCAAGAGAATACCAGATTAAGGAATTCACATGTTTGAAATGCGATCAACAAGATATATCTTGTGATATATGCGGGATAAATGATGGTATTAACATTCTTGTTATATGACCTTTTTAGTAATCGTTCTCTTTATACTATGAGTTTGGAAAGAAGTATTTTGGTTAAGCCTAAAGATTGGAATGGATTATGTTGAACATAAGTTAGTATTGTTTAAGGCTAGAAATATTTTCGATATTACTGATATAATGTTATAATTGTGTAGTTTATGAAAAGGGACAACCTGCAGAATCAGTGACAACCTGTCATGTTGGATGAGGATGTGGGAATCGAACCCACAACCAAAGTGTGACATGAAATTATCACCTACCACTGGCCTACAGGAAGTCCCTGGTTTTTAGAAACGAGTTTTATTTTATTAATCCATATTATAGATGAAGTATAAGTCCATTTTATGAATCATATACGATAAACCTCACTATAGATTGACTTATGTATATTTGATAACTTTTTTTAACCTTTTGTTTGGGATAGATGGAGTGCCCCATCATTCTATCACATGATCTGCTAACACTTCAAGAATGAAAAACTCAACTTCATTTCATTAAGAGATAATGTTGAAATTGTTCAAGGCACGAGCAACGGTATGATTGTACCAAAATCAAGTAAGTATTTCTTTTAATTAAAAAATTCTTCAAAATTAGTGAAATGATCTTGAAAACCCAAAATATTATCCTAGTACCCACATATCTGATGAATCAGATGGTACCATAGATCATCATAAATTTAAGGCTTTGTGATTGTTGTCTTTTTCATATCCATGTTCTCTACCACCCTCTATCAAAACATGATTGTTATATTTCTCTTCCATATTCATATTCTCTACTATATTCTCCTATGTGGAAACCCAAGTATGAGTTACTTTGGGTATTCGTTATGTTTCTAACGTTCCTTTTTAAACTGATGATTTATTAATCCTTTTTACAATATGGGTCTCTATGAAAAAACTTTCATGTAGTAAACAATTTATAACCCCGACGAATTTCGATGGTGAAATTCATTTTTATGGGGGTAGAATGTAACAACCCGAGATTTTATGAGAAAATTTATTATTTTTAATTTAATTGATGTATTTTGTTGTATGAAATAGCAAGATTAGTTTTTACTATACACAACACTGTATTATATTGAAGTATAAAGAACTCAATTCTTGGCTTGCATTACATGCAATCGCGACCTTCCTCGATAACGTGGGTTGTATGCAATACCAGGTTTCACTAAACAACGATATATGGTTATAATATTTTTATGAACTAGACATTATGAAATGTATTAACTACATTTTGAATTTTGTAACATTATTATTCATCTTACACATTTTCTGTAACATGGTATGAGAACAAAATAATTTTTTGGGTAAAATAAGTAATTTTTAAAAAAAATGCATTTTTGCCCCCTTTTGATGGCGCACCCATATTAAATCTAGTTTTTGACATGGTTATAAGTTCAATTTGAAAAAATAAAATTCTTATTTGGAATCAAGATATAAAAATTTACTTTTCATAAATTTCTCATATGATTCTACTAACATTCTTATTTTAATGATTAATAAAAACATGCTATATTTTAATTAAAAACAAATATTTTCCTCGTAATAATTTATATGGTTAAAATGTAATATTGAATGGTTTTAAAGTATAAATAGAATATATTTTTACGATTTAATTTCATTATCATTGATTTTACATTGAATTCGTAGGTAAAGTAATTTCAATCTTTTGCAATGTTTTAACTTTTAAAACTCATTTTATTAACAGCGGGATTAATTTTAAATTAATTTATGCAACTTCTGTGATTTGAATTAGGGAAAATTGATTCCATATTTTGAATCAGTTGGTACAAATTATGTTAATAGAATACTTTTTATTTTTAGTTATTATGAATAGTAACTAAGGTATGTTTTATTTACCATAGTTAAAGGTAAATCGGGTAATTAAGGGTAAATATAAAATTAAAAAATTACCCTAACAGTTGTCCTAATATAATTGGATGATTATATTTTACCCTAAATCATTCTTGGGTCGAAATTGAATCTAATGGAACCCACTTGTATTTTAATAAGACATTTTATTTAGTTTATTTAAAGGAAAGTGAAATGTCTCACTCAAAATTTAATAATTAGATTATTTTTAATATATAGTTATATAGAATATAAATTTGATTATAAATACTCATTTTAAAGGTAAAAGGTTTTTATTTATCATGGTAATTTATTTGTAATTTTGAAAAAATATTTTATTACCATAAAATCTTATACATCGATGATGTAGAAATTATTTATTTAGTGAAAATCAATAATATAGTATTTATTAAAATAATAATACCTATTAAAAGGACACAAAACATGACCAATATTTATTTGCCAAGTATATCTATACCCTAATAATCCAAGGGTCGATTTTAGCACCATTTTGAGTCTTATAAAATCGATTAGGACATTTATAATATTTTATTTTAAATGTTGTCAAAGATGTCACCTTCATAATTTAATAAATATAACAATTTAAATGTTTTGATTTTTAGATGATATATTCAAATAAAAATATTATTATGAAATTTATTATATTTATCTTCATCATAGGATTTTATTTTTAATTTTCATGCAACTAATAATTATATTAAATGATTATACAAAATTGTATTAATTGTTTTATTAAAATAATTTTTTTTATAACTATTAAAATAAACATTATATGAACTAATTAATGTTCACCACAAAATATTCTAGAATAATATGACATGTTAAGAATGTAGTAAAAATTTTGTTCTGAATATATCCTCTGTTTTTCTTTTATTTAAATTCATATAAATGAATAGTTTAAAAATTAACACTATTATTATTTTACAAAAATAACATATTATTAAATTGTTTAAAAATAAAATAAATATTAAATATTTATAAATTGAAATTTATATTGTAAAAAATGTCATAAAGTACCCAATATTGGATAATTCACAATGCATAAGTAATTATTTATAACAATTTAAAATTTATAATATTATTGCCACAAATAAGATTAAATAAATTAAATAATGATAGATCAAATTGATAAGGTTTAAAATAAATTTCCAACATATCTAAATTTTATTTTCTGATGAGATTACAACCCTATATCATATCATCTTCGAATTTAAGTCATTTTTTGTGGTTTTTAAGTGGTATTTGAATTTATTATAAATTAATATTTCTAATGTTTCCAAAGGTGCCCCTCTCCTCCCTTATAAGAGGGCACCTACTCCCTCTTCTCTTCACAACACATTGAGCCTTCATGCTCAGAAAACCCCTGCCCATTTCTCTTATCCAGTTCCCTAGAAACATTTTGGATGTTCTTTTTTTCTCAAAAGTCCAACTCTAGTGCCTTAAGATGAAGCTTAAAACAGTTGCGTAGAAGAAGAGGTAATCTCTTCTACCGATTCATTCAAGTTTCATTATTCTGCAACTTATTATTCATTAGTTGATTCGTTATAAAGTAATAGAATAAGTATCAATAATATATTCATATTTCATTATATATATTAAACAACCCCATTTGTCCCTCTATCCATCCAACAGAAAATGAAATCATCGCGCGTGGGTACGTACAGAATAACGTCTCCACGCCGTTGTGTAATCGTTTTTCCACCACCACCTTACGTGGATGGGTATAATAGAGTAATGAATAACTATATATATGGTTAATTATTACGTGAAACTAATTCTGAGATATTATATCATCCACTCTAATTCTATTCAATAATTATGGGAAAAATATCATCGCTCGTGCGTACGTACGGATTACCGTCACCACGACACGATGAGACTCATACTCCAATATAGCCATTCAAGAATGATTATAATGTATATATATTAAATACTCATAAAATATATGACATATTAATGACACTGGACTTATTTAAATGTTATTTACTTAATTCCATTGAATTTAATAAGGAAACGAAAATAGTGTTCATGCGTACAGATGACCTACCGTCTCTATGAACAATGCATTTATTTCCATTTATTGATCTATTATATATATGTATATTATGAAAATATATTATAAATAAGTCATGTTTTTCATTCTATATGTAAGTAATCATGATCTATGTAATCATATGAATAATTACATGTCAAAACACGGATGATAAATGTAACGATTTTACCCAAAACACTACTTTAAGTTGAATTTACAAAAGAAAGAGTAATATAAAGTCATAAGTGAACTATATATTATATAATAACAATAAATATGATTCGGTAATAAGTCAATGTCTTTATTTAAATAACTATACAAGAGTTTAGAATACATACAAAGAATATCAGACAAATAGTAAGGGATAATTTTGCAATCTTATTTTTATCCGAGATTGCATATACATAAGTATTTACTGGGGTTATATTTTTCATCCATGACAAAAAATGCTTTTCATAAAGTGTATAATATGTTTCCATGTATTTTAAAAGTCATTGATACCCTTATTTGACTTTTACTTTGTGTTATGGATGAAATCTTTCTTTTTATTACCATACGTGGTACTTTTGACTTTTCCATTAAAAGTACAAGAAGATTTTTTTTTACTTATATGACATTCACAGATTTTTACGGTTTCATAACCCCTTAATTTCATTAATCATCATTTACATGATTTCATTATTATTTTCATAGAAATCCTTTTTCTTTAAAATTTTATTTCATATTTTGAAAAGATGATGATTTTGATGCAGAAATGATATTTTCCTCAAGAATTAATATCAAGTGTTTATTCAAAACTATTTCCCATCTATGGTGAAAATATTATGTTTCAAGTATAATGTATCTATTATTTTCATGGTTTGATTTTTTTTATGATGATATTTATCCATTCTTTATATGGATTATGTCCTGATGGGATGATGTTTATGAAACCAATATTATTCTTTGGGTTAAGATGAATGATTTAAGTTTATTTTGTGGAACAAGTAAGAATGATTTCATTGTGAGATGGTTGGGACCAATATATCCCTCTAATGCATTGGGTAATGATTTATATCTCATGATATAGACATGGCTGGAATGGTATGTTAATCTGGTTCAGTGATATAGGACTAGAACGAGGAGTGAACTCGATTCAGAAAGGGACTTTGTCCACTAATATTGTCTTGGCAGCAATGCCTTGGCTTCTATGTAAATCATATCATGTTCTTAATAGTTTTCCACAATTACATGTTTTATTCCCATTCTATTTTATCATTATTTATGTTCCATTATGATCTATGCCTTATGTAATGCCATGTTTTATGTCATTGCTCAAGATTTTGATGTTTAAACATTATGTTCATGTTTTTAATTTCAAATGTATATGGTTTGTTTTATTTTCTCCATACTTACTCTTTCAGAGAATTTGATCTCACCATTTAGATGTTTTCTTTTCCCCAGGATATAAATAGAGGTTTTATGTTGGAGGAGTTTCTGTAGAGACCCCAAACATGACATACATGGACATTACATTACTTTTGTGCAATACTTAATACAAAACAAAAACAAACACACAAGGACCGTAAATGTTTGGTGTCTTTGGAAACTCAGAACATAATCTTCTAATCATGGTGAAAGATCTTAAACATCTCCTATAAAGATCTTCCCCTTTTGTTTTCTTACCTAAGACCTTTCTTTATATCCTGGGGAAAAGAAAACATATAAAGGGTGAGCTCAAATGCTCAGTAAGGGTAAGTATGGAGAAAATAAAACAAACCATATACATTTGAACGTAAAAACATGAACATAATATTTAAACATCAGAATCTTGAGAAATGACATAAAACATGGCAGTACATAAGGCATAGATCACAATGGAACATCAATAATTATAAAATAGCATAGGAATAAAACATGTAATTGAATCAAACCATTAGGCACGTGATATGATTTCCATAGTATCCAAGGCCTTGCTCGCAAGACCATCGTAGTGTAAAAAATACCTTTTTGAATCAAGTTCACTCCTCGTTCCAGTCCTGTATCACTGAACCAGATTAACTTACCGTTCCAGCCATGTCTATCTCAGGAGATATAAATCTTTACCCAATGAATTTCAGGGAGATATAGGTCCCACCCATTTCATAATTAAATCATTATTACGTGTGCCACAACATAAACATAAATAATTCATCATAACCCAATAAATAATATGGGTTTCATAAACATCATCCCATCATAACCTAATCCATATAAAACAAATGGATATCATTTCGTCATAAAAAAAGTGAAACCACGTAAATCATAGAGATATTATACTTGAAACATACCCATATGAAATAATGCCATCTAATATGGAAAACTGGTTTTGATAAAACAGTTGAAATGAATTCTTGAGGAAAATATCAATTCTTCTTAAAAATCGTTTTCTTTTAACAAAATTCCATGTATTTTTAAAGGAAAAGGATTTTTTTGAAAATTTTATTAAAATACTGTGAAGTATGCTTCATGAAAATAAGGCGTTATGAAACTTTAAAAATCTGTTCATTCCGTATATGATAAAAAACATTCTTCTCGTACTTTTGCCGGAACATTCAAAAAAGTACCTTGTAATGTAAACAAAAGAAATATTCCTTACATACCATGAAGTAAAAGTCAAAAATGGGTAAAAAGGACATTAAAAATACATGAAACGATTTCTATAAAACAAGGACATGGATGATAAATATAACCCTAGTAAATACTTACGAATAAACTATCTCGGATAAAAACGAGATTGGAAAAGTAATCCCTTACCTTAGGTCTGATATGCTTCGTACGTATCTGAAACTCCTGTATAATGATTTATATAATGTCATTGACTTATTACAGAATTATATTCATTGTTATGATATCATATATGGTTCACTTATGACTTTATATTACCCATTCGTTTTTAAATTCCATGTTATAGCAGCGTTTTGGGTTGTTGATGCCGAAAAAAGCCTGTAACTCCCGGAGGAAGTTTCGGAATGACGAAGCGAAGTCATATTCAGAATCAGAGGCGCGATCCGGAGGCCCGGGATGTGGTGCGTGAAATAAAGGAGGAATCGTGTGAAACATTGTTCTGTGCGCGTAGAATCACCAGGTTTTGCAGAATTGAGCTATTAAGGCGCGCAGTCTTTGCGCGCCCCGGTTCCGCGCGGCGAGATTTTTTGTGCCGGCTGCGCTCGGCGCGAATAATTTCATGCGCCACCTGGATTTCGTGATGGAGGTCGCCTATAAATATAAGGTGACCCCGAATGGTTTAGGGGTTGAGGAATCTGATGTGACTCTCGTGCGCGCAATTCGGCTCCCCCGTGCAAAAGATGACTTCCAGGTAAACCCCTCGTTTCGTGCAACCTTGCCCCGGAGTTCGCCTTTGCGCACAACTCCACCGGCTTCAGTGAATTTTCCCCCTCCGCAGTATTCCATCCATGCACACAATCCGTGCCTCGTGCGCGCAATACCCAGTGCGTAGTTCCCTCTCCGCGCGCAATTCCTTTGCTCCAATTGCGCGCTGTCCTGGTCTTTTGCACTCAAACCTTCCCTTTTGTGTGCAAAACCCAAGACTCCTCACCTTGACGCCCCATGGCTGCCCCTTGCACCGGTACCTGATGTCTCCCCTGCTGGGCATGCGCGCCACACGTTGTTTTCCCGCATGACCTTCCAGGCTCGTGCGAAGTAACCTCAAAGTCCCTTGGGCCATGTTTCCCGTTTGTTGCTTTGCCTTATGCTTCTCCGCATAGGAACACTAACGACTATTGCTTCTTTGCATAGCCACTCTAATCTGGACCCCCCAGTGGTTCGCCCTACGGCCCCCCTTCATTATGGCCTTTTCGATGCCTTCCCTTCCACAAGGGGTAGAGGGAGTTGGGCATGTAAACCCTAGGGGTTTGGAGCAAACCCACCTCGTCCAAGCTGCTGGACGTTAAACTGCTAAGCACCTCATCCTTAACACATGACGTTAAACTGTGGTCCGACCCCATGCTTCGCACGCAGGGTCCCCCCAGCTCGGACATTTTTTACGCCCACTCGTCTCCATGGGAATGGACTCTTCCTCACATGGAATGAAATCCTCTTTGTCAGAGCGGCGTTTTTCCGCGGGGGAAGTGCTACCTCAGAGCATAATCCCCTAGCCTTTCTTGCGGATGATTGCACCCGTGCATCTCTGTAAGCCCCAAATATTCTGTCCCGAATGACGTTAAACTGTATTCCTTCCCGCATGACGTTAAACTGTATCGCGTCCCTAATGACGTTAAACTGTATTCTGTCCCGCATTATATTAAACTGTATTTCGTCCCGCATGATGTTAAACTACATTCTGTCCCGCATGACGTTAAACTGTATTGCGTCCCATATGACGTTAAACTATATCCCCCCGCTTGGGCCGTCTCAGAATGTAAGAACCATGTCTCACTCCACCATCCATCCCGATCCTTACCCGGGCCGCCACATCCCGGTGAGATCATGCCACCCTTTCCCACTCCATGATATATGGGAAAATGCCCACGTACTGTCCCCAACATCGGTGTTCCCCCCTAGGGATCCTTCAACACAATCTGTCTCCACAAGACGTTAAACTCGCGACATACCCCGTGTTAAACATGGTAATCTGAGGAAGACCTCAGATGGTACATGTTCCCCGCGTTCGATGTGGGATGCCTCGGGCTTCCGCGCCCTCGAGAAGCCCTGTGATGAGGGACGAAAGACAGACATGCCGACGACGCCCCAACGTGACCATTCTCCTCACTGCAGGTTTCTGTCCCGATAAGACCCCTTCGAGAATCTTGACGGAAGTAGCGTAATTAATTGGCGTCCATGTAGATATGGCACCGGGGATGAGCTTCATGAACTCGTCTTAAATCTATGAGGGAGACTCGGACTAGGTAATGAGATCCGAGGAGGAATCCATGGAGGGAAGAACCGACATCCCATCACCCCGGTTTTGATTAAGGAGAAGACGTCCCTGAACAAGGAACGGATGCCACCCACCTTTGGAACGCGAGAATGCGGGGCAACAAGCTGTGCGCCCTTCCTAGCGGACGGACGCGCACGCCCCGGCGAAAGCGTTGGAAACAAAAAATGGTGAACCCGAAGTGAAGCTCTTCTCCTCAACACAGGGAATGGTATCCGTTGGAGCATCAGAATAATACCATGTCACCAGGTCCGGGTAACCCTCGCTGGGACGTGAACCCACCGGGGGTCGACGCCGTCAGGACGTTGACTAATCCGTTCTGTGAGGTCGTTAGCGTGGATCCCTCTCGCCGACCATGGAATACGGAATGATGTCGGGCCTTGGTTGTTGATCTCCTTTCCTGTTGATTCTAACGGGTTCATCTCCCTGTTTCCAGGAATCAGATCACTGCATTCGGAGCTCAATCGCCACCTACCCACCAGCGCAGCGGCAGGGGCAGTGCCGACGTGGCTACCCCGCACGGTCCCACCTATCCCACGGTCTCTCCAACTTCGACCATCGTAGCACCAAGGCGCTTGCGCCCCCTTTCCCCATCATAAATCATCCAATGGAGGGTGATCAATAACCTGTTTAGTAGGTATGATGAGGAAGGGGTCATCCCCACCAGCGGCATGGCCCGCATGGATCTAGAGGCGGTCGCGCCTCACCACCATCACCACCCTCGAGGACCGCACAGGGAGCTGCCGCTCCCCACGCCGACGTTCAACTGCTTCAGAAGCCTATCCCCAGAGCGATGTGACACGTCCCTCCCCTACGCCAATGAGGTGGGGGATGTCCGGGTCCACTCGATCGGCGATCTGTCCCAGGGGTTAACGGCCAGAACCCCCTCCAGGCTGCGTCGAAGTCGCCGCCTGACTCCCCGATCCGAGGAGCAAGCAATATGCATACCCGCACCGCCGGTTCCGGCCCATCTGACTCGAGCCAGCGTCGGGCGCGAGTGGGGGAGAATGCTCGTCCTGGGGCACCAACATCAGCAACCATTGTGGCCCCAGCCAATGCTGACTCCTGTTCGCAGATCCCTGCGCATGTTGAGTAGGGGAAGCCACGTGCCCTACTGTGATCGAAACCCCGACCGCCCTGCAGGAAGGTTGGGTTGAATCTCCCAGTCACGGACACTGGAAATGGCCACTGTGGACCAATCCGCGGTAGTGCTGCTCACCATGAAGGATCATTTCGTGCCACCTATCTGGGAAGCTGAAAGCTTCTTTGCGACGGCTATTCTCCAGGTATGACTCCTTCCAACACCCACTGCATGGGGTATGAGGTCACTCCCCCTACCGCCGGTCGCGAGCATGGAGCCGTTGTGTATCCAGTCGCTAACTCACATAGAGGTCCTCCCCATGTCCCTTTTGACATCTATCCTGGTGCTTCTCGCACCCCGGAATTCAGTCCCCTCTGCTGCAGCTCTATTGTGGCTGTGGGACCCCTTGACGGAAGTCGTCCTTACCCTGAGGAGATACCCAGGGGCAGGAAGGCCCGGCGTCGTCGCCGTAGGAGGAATTTCAGGGGAGTCTGGACGGGAATCAGACCAGTCTGTTTCTCGGATTCTGAGGTAGAGTACGAATCAACGATATAACCTCCCCCTAACCTTTCGAGTTGAGGGAAGGGATGGGGACACGACACATCAGTCTTGTACTCCCTGAATGTGAGATCCGTATGATTCCCTCCTTCCTTCGAAGGTATATCCATGAGGATGAGGACTTGGCGTATCGCCAGGGATTAAGCCTGCAGTTGCCGCTGATCTCCTCGGAAGCACCTCCTGCCCCTGTTAGGGAGGGTGAGGAACTTATATGGGGACCGACGGAAGTATCGTGAGGCGACACACCCTCGGCGAGCACCGACGTTGTGACAGGAGGCCCATCCACCAGCCCATCATATCGTGATGTGGCGGCCAGGGCACTGCAACCTCGGGAGGATGACCCAAGGATCGGCGGCAAATCGGCATGTTCACCGTATTCCCCGCCGGCCAGCCCACTACCCCGACGGCCTGCCTTGGCGCCATTGCCAATTCTGCGACTTTCCTCGGTGGACGAGCAGGGGCGGCAAGTTCCGGACCCCGAGCCGGAGCCGTGGAGCTTCTGGACCGTTATTGCAGTGGGCCACTTCCCTGAGAAGTTTTGGCCGGTCACAGAATCGGGTTTTGATGTGCCAGAGTCACTCACCCCGGGAGAGTTTGAATGCTTCCACCAGATTCTTCGGGTGACTCACTCCCGCCTCCGTCATCTGCTAGCACCTTATCCCAGGAGCCAAGCGCATCTCAAGGAGATTGGTGAGCAGTGCCACCAGGTTGACCTAGAAGCACTCCCCGCGGTCCGGCACCCAGAGTCGTTGCGCCTCCACGAGGCCTTTCAGCAACAATGCGTTCAGAGTATTCATGTACTCCACAGAGGGATTTAGGAGGACACCCCCCACGTGCACGTCCGCGGGTGGGGGCTGTATGCTGCTCTCCTGTTTTGCGTGATCTGTCGGCAGCCCGATCGACTGGGTGGCCCTGTTGGAACGTCACCAAGGGCAGTAGCAGGCAACATGGCTGAACCTTCAGATGAGGGAAACATTGTGGAGCCCCTCGACGGGGAATCACCCCCGAGGACAGGCGGCTACTGGGCCCATCTGGGAGGATTAATCGCCAACAGAGGAGCCTCCCAGGCCTTCCTATACCCACGGAGGCACTGGCGCTGGGCCGAAACATCGGAAAGGGTAAAGAGCCTGTCGGGTCTGTCAAACTCGCCGACCCATCTACCTCAGTGCAGAAGGCAGAGGAAGATCCCGAGAAGGCCATGCTGCCCCAACAGCTAGCCGAGAAAAATAGGCTAGTTGATGAGCTCCTGGGCGAACGCATTGCAGAGCGGCGGCCTGTCTACGGCAACCCTAGACCAGGACAGCAGGGGCAGAAGTATCTACCCCTTGCTGAGATCCCCCCGGGCAACTGTGATCGTGTTGTGTTCGCTGATAGGGGAGACACTGGAGCCCATGTCAAGAGGGCGCGATATGTTTCGTCGAACCCTCCTGAGCAGCGAGGCAACCTGGGAGACCCTGCTCGGTTTCCTCCCGCCGCTCCGAGAGTCGCTCCGCCAGCTGCCCCCCGAGCCGCTGAGCGCGACTATCGTATCGAAGATCCTGGCAATGCGTTTGTGGTTAGAGATCCCCATCAGGACAGGAATCCGCATCCGGATGATCTGATGTAAGTACTCATTGATCGCTTGGAGGCCCTGGAAACTCGGCAGGTGGTGATCCCACCGGATGGCAAGCTGTACCCCGCATGGGTGGATGACATGTTGGCCCCGCCGGGATTTGGGAATCCCACTTTTCCCCCCTTTAATGAGACCATAGACCCTACACAACACTTGTCCCACTTCAACTTGAGGTGCGGGCCTATTTTAGGGACTCCGGCGCAGCAGGAGGCTGCCATGCTCCGGTTCTTCGTTCAGACTCTTGAAGGACCATCATTCGTTTGGTACAGCCAGATCCCTGTTGGATCAGTGACTAGCTGGGATGACCTTCGTAGACAATTCCTCTACCAGTTCAGTTCCGCAACCCGGAAGACGAACATTGAAGACCTCTTCAGGTGCATGCAAAGGCCCGACGAGCGAGCCGCGGACTCTGTCGCCTGGTGGAAGGGGCTCACATACTCCCTTGACATGCCACTGAATCAAGAGCAATTACTTAAGATGTGTGTGGGGAACGTCAAGGCGGATTTGTTTCCTTCCCTAACCACGCAAAATTACCCTGGAGGGTTCTGGGACTTCTCGGACAAGGCTCAGCACCTCTAAGAAGCCCTGCAACAGGCCAGTCAGGCACGCCCGCTACCTCCTGTGATCTCTGCAAGGAGAGCTGCCAGAGCCGAGCCCGCTGCAGTGGTGCAGATAGAGGCCCCCAGACAGCTAAAGTTGCTGCCAGTGAGGCCAGATCAGCAGGCTCATAGGGGTCCACCCCCACAGCCTCCGACCCAGCAGCGACCGCCTCAAACTCAGCAGGCTCCTCTGCATAATGCATTGGCACCACCTAGGAGAGGTAATCCAGCTCCTCCTCCTTAGCCTGCTCCTCCGGCCCCTGGCCATGGTCAGTCCCCAAGATCCCCCTTTCTAGGTAGAAGGAATCGGGCTTACTCGTTTGGGGAGGCCCAGGTCCCCGGTTATTTCCGTAGCGCCTTGGAGTAGAGGATCGTGCGACAGCCTGAGTGCCAGAAGCCAGAAGAGGCGTGTCTCACAGATCGCTGTAACTACTGCCCTTATCACCGGTTCCTGGGATACACCATCCTGTAATGCTATGTGTTCAAGGACTTGATCCAAGACCAGATTGACAACAACATAGTAAGGTTGGGCCCAGCCCCGGCACAGGTGGCAGGTGTCTTCGTGGGATCAGATGGCAGTAGTGACGAAGGGGATGGGTGTTAACAGGTTTCCGACTGTGGGTCCCGGAAGTATAACGACTGGATGGACCACAGGACGGTTTCCCGTTCCCATGGCATCTTCTGTGCCCGCTTGGACCATCCAGAGCCCTAGGAATCTGCGATCGCCGCTTCAGCATCATCGTCCCAGCCTACTTCATCCCAATAGAGCAGGCAGCGGCGCAAGAAGAAAGAACACGCCCTGCCATTGCCGTCGTCTTCTCACACGCTTGGCGATTTCATGCCCCCGGTATTGGGGATCCCTCCGAGACCCCGTCCGGTAATGGATGACTCCTCGAGTGAGAGCCCGGGGTACTCTTTGGTTAACACTGTAGAGTTTTTGAATCCCTTTGTGGCTCTCGACGATAAGGATCACCAGGTGGACCTCCCCGAGAGCCCGGGGTTTGCTTCAGTTAACACTGTAGAGTTGGTAAATCCCATTGTGTCTACCGATGACGAGGAGCGCCAGGTGAACCTCCCCAATGTACCCAGTCGTTGCCAACGTCGACGGAGTCATGGCTACATGAATTGCTGGGGTAGGGCAGTCGTCACCTCTATCCAGGTCGTGCATGCCACTAGGACCAGGCAGCAGGCCCGGTATAGAGAGCAGCACACGTGGATCCTTCACCCAGTGAAAACAGGTTCGCTTCCACCACTGTTTGTATTGCTGGATCAGGTGGAATCGCCTTGCCCGCGTCGCAACCAGCCCAGCCCTGCCACTGGCCGACTACGGCCTTCCAGTCCTAGCATGGCAGCCACCTCCCGAGCTTCAGCTCGTGAACAGTAGGACGTGCCTAGTACAAGTCAGTCACCGGTCCTTCCAGCAGGGCTCGTCATGCCCCCAATCACAGAGCGACCTCCTGCAAGAAGAATCTCACGTTTGGCGCGAATGTATGATGTCCTGAAGCATCTGGACGACATTCCGGCGAGGCATTCTATCCTTGAGGCCCTCTGCCTGTCGTCTGAAATGCGTGAGGTGCTCTCTTAGGCTCTAAGGAGCCCCCTCCAGTTTGAAACGGAGGTAGCGGCTCAAGAAGCCTTCCACACTGAGGTGATTGAGGACGCTGAATGTCAGGCGGTTATCTCATTCTCCGGTGAAGATGAAGACCCTCACATACAGGGGCACATCCGCCCGCTGTACATCACCGGCCAGTTCAATGGCATGGAGGTCCGTATCTATCTTGTCGAAACGGGTTCTGGGATTAACCTGATCCCAAATCAGGCACTGCAAAAACTGGGGTTGTCCTAGAATGATTTAACTCCCTCCGACCTTAGAATCCAGGGGTATGATAGGACCGAGCAAACTCCACTCGGCAAGATTCTTCTGAAGACCCAGTTCAGCATCTTAATTGCCAATACTGAATTCATGGATGCCTCTTAGGAAACTTCCTACAACGCGTTGATGGGAAGGCCGTGGCTCCATCTTCACGCAACAGATCCCTCATCATTCCATCAGTGCCTCAAATACTCCATTAAAAGTCGAGTGGGTGTGCTCCAAGGAGATGCGTCCCCGATTGCCTCTTGTGAAGCTCATTACCTGGACGCTGACTATTACAAGAGCAAGGACAAGCCGATCCTGATAGGTTAGGTTGGGCCTGCCACTGTCACGAGTGATCCCTGGGCAGGTTTGGATGACGCATATGTCTTCCCAATTCATCGGTTGGAGGCCATGACTCCCGATATGGGAGAGTGCTTTGTTGTCTCGGGTACCAGAGGAATGTATATTTCCAAGTCTAAGAGACGGTGGGAAATCACCTCGTACTCTTACACCAACCAGGCCCGGGTGATCCCTGAGCCTCCTACGCCCGTAAGATATCGAGACATTGGGATTATGGCAACGGCGGTACGTCATACGTGCCTGTTTCATCGAGCCGGGATCGACCGGCTCAAGCCAACACGACACCTCTGCTTCGATGTTGTAAAGTGTGTCCCCTTAGGCCACAGGCCAGATGGGATTGGATCAACCGCCTTTATCGCTATGGTCTCCCCGGTGCATGTGTCTCCCGTCGTGACGGCCTATGCCGCCCAAGCCAGTGCTACCTCCCCATCAGGGTTGAGCAGCCCCGAAATGGCTCCCCCTGTGGATGATCCTTCCACAAGCGGAGAAGAATACATGGAAGATGATCCTCCTTCCTTTAAGGAGGGTGTCTCCGCCACGGTCGACGAGCTCGTACAGGTGAACCTCGGTAGTGAGGCGGACCCGAGACCCACATTGGTCAGCGCCTCTATGCCTCTCATGGAATGGAAGCAGTACATAGACTTCCTCAGACAACACTGTGATTTGTTTTCCAGGAGTTATGACGAGATGCTGGTACTAGATCCCCATGTAGCCATCCACCGCCTTGGCCTCCCAGCAAACCATCGCGGGTTCAAGCAGCCTCCCAGAAAAATGCACCCCTTTCATGGTGCCATGGTTGAGGACGAAGTTGATAAGATCATTAAGACCAACTTTGTCAGGGAAGTCCAGTACCCCAGGTGGCTAGAAAAAGTTGTGCCCGTCAGGAAGAAGAACAGGCAGATCAGGGTCTGCATCGACTTTCGCGATCTTAATCGCCACTGTCCGAAGGATGACTTTCCCCTTCCCGTGACAGAGCTGTTGATCGACGCAACGACCGGGTTCCCAGCCCTCTCATTTCTGGATGGGTACTCTGGGTATAACCAGATCCGGTTGGCCCATGAGGATGAAGATTTCACTGCCTTCAGGGCCCCCAGGGCACTTTCTGCTATCGGGTTATTCCCTTCAGCCTGATGAACGCGGGTGCAACCTATCAACGGGCTATGCACCACATATTCAAGACGATCCTCGGGATGCTGGTGGAGTGCTATGTAGATGACCTGGTGGTTAAATCTCGTCAGCGCCTGGACCATCTCAAATACATTGAGAAAGTGTTTGGTTTTCTCCGTTCTCGTCACTTGAAGATGAACCCGTTGAAGTGTGCCTTCGGGGTCACCTCCAGAAAGTTTCATGGCTTCATCGTCAGGTATCAAGGTATCGAGATCGACCCCGAGAATATCAGGTCCATCAGTCAGATGCCTCCCCTGAGTAATATTCAGGAGATTCGAGGCCTCCAAGGCCACTTAGCCTATATACACCAATTCATTGCGAATCTGGCCGGGAAGTGTAAGACCTTTTCTCGGCTCATGAAGAAAGGCGTCGCATATGGGTGGGATGAAGAGTTACAGACCTATTTTGAGGAAATGAAGCAGTATCTGCTTCAACCTCTGGTCCCAATGCCACCCATTCCTGGAAAGCCACTGGTCCTTTACGTGACCGCCTTGGAGCAATCCCTTGGAGCCCTTCTCGACCAGAAGAACAACGAGGGAACGGAGAATAGCCTCTACTACTTCAGCCACATGCTCCACGACGCGGAAGTTAGATACTATCCCATCGAGAAGAGCTGCCTGGCGCTTGTGTTCTCCATACAAAAATTACGGCACTACTTGCAGCGCCATAGGGTATAGCTGGTCTCTCGGGCAGACCCGTTGAAATACATCCTGAGTCGGCCTATGTTGACCGGCCGATGGGAACGCTGGGCGGTGATCCTCCAGGAAGGCCATCAAAGGACAAGCGTTGGCAGACTTCTTAGCAGCTCATCCAACCTCTGCTGACCAACCGCTGGATTTGGGATTTCATGATGAGGCAATCCTCTTAGTTTATCACGCCACCCCATGCTGGCAGATGAACTATGATGGAACCTCCTGAATCCCTACCGGTAGAAGTCTCAACGATCCTAAGCTTAACAGAGTGGGCTTGGGTATCGTCTTTATCACCCCGGAGAAAGCCGTTCTGCCATATTCATTCTTGTAGTCAGAGGGCTGCACCAACAATGAGGTAGAATATCATGCCCTCATCACTGGCCTCGAGTTGGCTCTAGAGGTTGATGTACCCTACCTGTATGTAAAAGGGGACTCTGAGCTAGTCATCAAGCAGGTTAACGGTGACTAAGTTGTCAGGAAGCCAGAACTCTTGCCGTTGATGGAGTGTACCCACCATCTGATGGCTAAGTTCTCATCCTGACCAGATTTCGTTCACGTTCCCCGGTCACAGAACAGTCGAGCAGATGCTTTGGCCAGCCTGGCCACATCGCTCACGGAGCCATAACAGGATGACCTAATCATCCATGTGGCGCACCGAAATTTCATTTCTCATGTTATCCTAGAGGGCAGTCGTGGCCCGCGAGTGAACCATCTCACTACTGGTGCCCCCATGTCAGGACCCCCAGGGGCTTCAGGCATGGTGATCGAGACAGTTCCTGACTGGAGGACACCCTTGGTTGAATATCTCCAGCACGACAATCTTCCAATGGATCGAGCCGAGTGGGAACGAATCTAGCGCCGCGCACCGCAGTTCACCCATCAAAGCAGTCTGGGCCGTGACCAGCTCCTATACAGGTGCGGGGTTGACGGTGTTCTCCTCCGTTGTCTTCAAGGAGTTGAGATCTCGCAGGTCATGCAGGAAGTGCATGCTGGCTCCTGTGGCGCCCACCAGGTCGGGTCGATGTTGTCCCACCAGATTCAGAGACTGGGATACTTCTGGCCCGCCATGATCCATGACTGCATCGAGTACGCCAAGAGGTGTCATGTGTGCCAAGTTCATGCTAACTTTGTGCATCGGCCACCGGGGCCTCTCCATACTACTATGTATTCTTGGACCTTTGCAGTCTAGGGGTTGGATGTCGTAGTGCCTTACCCACCGACGACGAACCTCCAGTGCCGGTTCCTCTTAACCGCCACGGATTTCTTCTCAAAGTGGGTAGAGGAAGCCCCGCTTAGGGAAGTCAAGGCCGGCTCTATCGCCGACTTCGTGAGTTCCAATATCATTCACCGGTTTGGAATACCTCACGCTATACTCATGGAAAATGGAACCATCTTCCGAGTGGCTGAGCTGATGACATTGTACGCCAAGTACAACATTCACTCTAACCACACCTCCCGCTATCATGCGCATGCGAATGGACAGATTGAGTCATTTAACAAAACCCTCTCTAACATTCTTTAAAAAATATTTTTTCATAAGAAGAAAAGTTCGCCGGACAAGCTCCCCAACTCCCTCTGGGCTTATAGGCAGACGACTCGCAATTCCACCCTGGTGACCCCGTATTCCCTAGTATACGGAGCTGAGGCCATCCTTCCCATCGAGGTCCAACTGCCCTCATTGCGCACGGCGGTCTACGACCAGGAAGCACCAGACAGAGTTGCCGAGATTTGTCTTGCCGAATTGGAAGTGCTGGACGAATGTTGGCTTCACGCTTTACATAAATTTGAATGGCATCAGAGCAGGATGGCTCGAGCTTTCTATAAGAAGGTTCGCCTCCACTCCTTCCTGCAAGGTGACCGGGTGTTGGCTCTCAGAGTGCCAATGATTCCCAGAACGAAACCACCCAAGTTGGAACCCATGTGGGAGGGACCTTTATTGTCCATAAGGTCTATCCCAATGGTGTGTATTCCATCGTGACTATGGATGGTGAGTGTATCACTCCTCCCACTAACTCCAGGTTCCTCAAGAAGTGCTTTACCTAAACTTTATGGTTCTTCATGACCTTAAACTGTAAGGTCCTGCATGACCTTAAACTGTATGGTCCTGCATGACCATAAACTATAAGGTCCTACATGACCTTAAACTGTATAGTCCTGCATGAACTTAAACTGTATGGTCCTGCATGACCTTAAACTATATGTGCCTGCATGACCTTAAACTATATGGTCCTGCATGACCTTAAACTGTATGGTCCTGCATGACCTTAAACTGTATGGTCCTACATGACCTTAAACTATATGGTCCTGGATGACCTTAAACTGTATGGTCCTCCATGACCTTAAACTGTATGGTCCTGCATGACCTTAAACTGTATGGTCCTGTAGGACCTTAAACTGTATGGTCCAGCACGACCTTAAACTACACTCTTCCCTACATCTGGGCTCCATGGTCCGAGCTCTAAGACCTAAAATTAAGATCCTCTTTTGGTTCTGCCCTTTTCACGGTCCGATATCTAAGACCTAAAACTAAGACCTATATTTCGTCCAACAAGAAGTTAAACTGTATTTCCAGAACTACTTCTAGCTTGATTCCCATGCTAATGGGATACAAAGGAATGCCCAGACCATTCGTCATTGGGTCCAGCTTGAGGTCTGTTGTCGCGTCTGTTTCGCCTTTGGGAATTCGACCATAGGGTCGCGTGGCATGGTGTGATATTATGTCCCCATTCACGTCGTGTTTGCGATAGCTGTACCCCGCGCACCCTGTCCTCATGGTTTATCCCTCCTCTGTCCAATGGCATTTAAAGACGCATATCAAGAACTACGTGTGGATTGATTCCCATCCTTATGGGATACATAGGACCTCCTGAACACCTAGATGTCAGGTCCAGCCCCATCTCTTAGGAGATTCCACGATCTCCTGGTGCTCAGGGTGTTTGGAATTACACCCCATCTTTTGTCCACGTATCCTCCATCTCTTTGCCGCTCTCAGACTATGCCCTCTGACCCTTTCCAATGGTATGCTGATGTGCTCAAGGCACTCTGGTCTAGAACATGGAGTTCCAGATTCGACTTAGGAATGTTCCATCCACTTTCCAAGCTTCGGGTTCCCCTTCATTCGGGCCCCCGTCATCCTTCATACCCGGAGGGACCCCCAAGGACGGTCTGGATACAACGCCCAAGGGCTCTCCAACCATCATGGGCCAACACCCCTGAGGGTTTCAGACAAAAAATTGATACAAATCCCGCGTTGAGAACATGGTCAGCGGTTGATGCTCATTTGTTTGTCCCCATGGCTAACACGACAGGTTGCTGTGTTGCGAACATGGTCAACAGTAATCCTTAATCGTCACGCCGGTTCCCCAGGCCCTGAATGTTGGTGGCATGGTTCATGTCATGTTCCGCCCCGCCATGTCAAGGTGGAATCTCGGCACTCCTTGTACTAACCCTCAGTACACCCCCGCACATCAGAAAGAACGAGTTGAGTAACGGTGTCTCTCGAGGATCCCGCGATCTGAGCAATAGAGTATGTTCTTGGGTCTCTTCTTTACGAGTTGCATGCAGCTTGACCTTCATCCCATTAGGGGAGTGAGGAGTCTCCCAGACGTTGCGTTTCGGGCCCAGCATAGCTGGGATCTAGCATCTGATGCCCCTCCCTGATTGTTGAACACTTGTAGGCCCCTTTTCCCGAGGCTCCTCTCTTGGTTGGTCCAAACCATATGACCTTAAACTGTGTTATTGGTCAAAACCATATGAACTTAAACTGTGGTGTTGGTCCAAACCATATGACCTTAAACTGTGTTGTTGGTCCAAACCATATGACCTTAAACTATGCTGTTGGTCCAAACCATATGACCTTAAACTGTGGTGTTGGTCCAAACCATATGACCTTAAACTGTGCTGTTGGTCCAAACCATATGACCTTAAACTGTGTTGTTGGTCCAAACCATATGACGTTAAACTGTGCTTTGGTCCAAACCATATGACCTGAAACTGTGCTGTTGGTCCAAACCATATGACCTCAAACTGTGCTGTTGGTCCAAACCATATGACCTTAAACTGTGTTGTTGGTCCAAACCATATGACGTTAAACTGTGGTGTTGGTCCAAACCAGAGGGCCTTAAACTGTGGTGTTGGTCCAAACCATACGACCATAAACTGTGATGTTGGTCCAAACCATATGACTATAAACTGTGCTGTTGGTCCAAAGCATATGACCTTAAACTGTGCTGGTGGTCCAAACCATATAACCTTAAACTGTGCTGCTGGTCCAAACCATATGACCTTAAACTGTGTTGTTGGTCCAAATCAAATGACCTTAAACTGTGTTGTTGGTCCAAACCATATGACCTTAAACTGTGATGTTGGTCCAAACCATATGACCGTAAACTGTGCTGTTGGTCCAAACCATATTACCTTAAACTGTGTTGTTGGTCCAAACCATATGACCTGAAACTGTGCTGTTGGTCCAAACCATATGACATTAAACTGTGCTGTTGGTCCAAATCATAACACCTTAAACTGTGCTGTTAGTCCAAACCATATGACCTTAAACTGTGGTGTTGGTCCAAACCATATGACCTTAAACTGTGCTATTGGTCCAAACCATATGACCTTAAACTGTGGTGTTGGTCCAAACCGTATGACCTTAAACTGTGCTATTGGTCCAAACCTTATGACCCTAAACTGTGACTTTATCGTCCTAGCCGCACGATGAAAAATGGAACTGCATTGTGGTGACCTCATTGTCGAGGACATCACGTTAGGTATTGGTTTTATGCCATGCCATTTGTCAATGCCTATCACAGCTTGATACTTGTGGTGACACCATGGCCTGCTACTCTGGGCCTGTCGCTTCACAACAAAAAAACCTCTCACCTTAAAGGACAAACAAGATTTATCAAATTCCGCTTCTTTTAGTGCAAGGGCCATGCCTGCACTCCCCTTTTCCCTTGGCACTGGTATCTTACCATGTCACTTTCAGAACTACGTATGGCATGATTCTCATCCTTATGAGATACGTAGGAACGCCTGGGGAACTTCCCCGTGGGTCCAACCTACCTCCATGTTTGGTCCCTTGACTCGAGAATTTCCTCAGAGAGCACATGTTAAGTAGGGATTAGGTCCTCCTTCACGTCGGGTTTTGTAACCGCCTCACCATGTGTCTGTTTCTCCCCTTTCCTCTCGGTCCAAGCTCTACGACATAAAACTAAGATCCGTATTTTGTCCCACATGACGTTAAAATGTATTTTCAGAACTACATTTGGCTTGATTCTCATCCTTATGAGATACGTAGGACCGCCCGGACGTTTCATTTTGGGTCCAGCCCCAGGGATTAGTAAACCCTGTCCTTCCTTATTGTCGGCCACTCGGCCCGACTTCATGGTAAGTGGTGTAATCGGGATATCTACCCCGAGCATGTTCAGGATGCCCCATGGTAAGAATGGGAAGCAGCAGTTCTCTCACCAAATAGGTCCTACCTAGAAATTGGGACGACCCGTGATCAGGTTGGTACATCCGCATAATGCGCCTTTACCATGGTGGCGCAATTTCGGGAGTGATGGACTCTGTTCGAACAAACCACCACTCCACCTTCCATGCCTCGCGTCCCCCCTTGTTCGGACCCTCATTTCCTTTCATTTTTGACGGAACCCCCAAATAGTATGGATGCTCGACCTATGGTCTCCGTACTGTCCTGGGCCAATGTTTCGGAGAACTGGTCATGTTTGACGGGACCCCCTAACAGTATGGATGCTCGACCTATGGTCCGCCTACTGTACTGGGCCAATGTTCTGGAGAACTGGTCATGTTTGACGGGACCCCCTAACAGTATGGATGCTCGACCTATGGTCCGCCTACTATCCTGGGCCAACGTTCTGGAAAACTGACCAACTATTTTTGAGTTAGGCCTCGTGTTGTGAACATGGTCAGCAGTCAGCCCTCATTTATTACCCTCCCATTCCTGGCCAACATGATATGGATGCGGTGTTTTCGCCACGATTGACAGTTATCCTCCATGGTTTCACCCCATTGGGTTCCGAATTTGGGCAGCTTGATTCACCCTTTCTCTCCATTCCCCTGTGTTCGTATGGATTTCAATGCCCCCGGCATTTCCCCGCATGTGTGTAAGAGAACATTGAGAAGTCGACACATCAATCGGCTCAGGGGTCTCCTCAGAAGCCCAGGCCCAATTTTGGACGCCTGATGCTTGGTCAATGCCCCACAATTGAACAGAATGATGGTACGAGCATCTTCTGCTCCTTACATTGGGAACGACCCAAAAGATCCTAGGGATGAGTTGTTATTCATTTCGAAACTATGGTTGAGCACATTAAACCAAGGGTAAAAATTAGTGGATTTGGCCACATATTATATTGAGACGATGAGCAGTACAGGCAGAAAGTTCATGAAATGGAAAAAACAAAGCCCTTAGGGGTCAGCATGATGAAGCGATCTTTCCTGCGCTGCTACCCTCTGGCTGGTAGCCTCTAGGACTGCTTATCGCTCTTTAAAGACTCTCTCCTCATCAGCCACCATAGAGCGTAGCTTTCCATCCCTATCTTGTGCATGTGCCTGCTCGGTTTGAAGTATGGTCATCTGGCAACTCGCCTCCACCAGTTGTTCCTGCGCATTAGCCAGCTGGGCCGTCAGTTCCTCCACGAGCTCAGAGCATGTTGCGATGAAGGCCTGTTTATCTGCCTCCTGCCCTTTGAGGTGTCGGACTTCTTTCTCCGCCCTCAGAAGCTCTTGAGCACTCGCTGATCCTTCCCGGCATTGGGAAATGTATGTGCGTCGGCTGCTCAGGCATATCTTCTCAGCCATGTAATCACGGACCGCCAGATGAAGGCGCTGAGCGTCAGCCCCTCTGGCGCACAGGAAGCGCAGCCAGGTCTGAATTGATCCCATCTGCCTCAGCCAATCCGACTGGGGCTTCCTGAGGAAGCGCTGGATACCCTTCCACCCTTTGTGTCGTGTCATCTGGCTCTCTTCGGTGGCCTCTGAGTCTGATACATCAATATCCTCAGGGTCAGTGGGTCGGTGTAGGGGGAAGGCCGCCAACAGATCGACAGCAGGATCCACCCCAGGGATGTCTTCGTGAGGAATAGAATCCTCGACTTCTGGGCAACCTTCTCTCTCCCCAGCCGCAATGATTCCTCCACCATCTTCCAACCGAGTTTCAGGAACAGCGCCGCTGATGTCCGCCGCCCCCTGTTCATCTATTTTCAGGGCTGACTCAGTGCAGAGAGCATGTTACGAGCGAGGTGGTATGTCCGCCGCTGGTCCACTCGCGGATGGCCCGGGCTCCGCAGCCTGACATGCCTCCAGTGTTGAGATCACTGCGCAGGGCATACGTTGGTCAGACGGGATCTTTTGACACCAAGCACCAGTAGTGAAGCGTGAGACATAGAGGAATCCAGAGCATCGGTCCCCAGTGTTCCGGCCGCTTTAGGAGATGCCATAAGGGGAGACCCCTCTGCGCTGGTTAATTCAACGATGGGTGTCGGATCCCCATCATGTCCCACTAGTTCCTTTCCACCCTCCTCTGGTGGGGATGCTCGTCCATAGCTCATCTGCTCTTGAGTAGGATGGGGAAGTGAGTTAGAAGTTGTAAAGTAGAATGGGTGAATGAGGGAAATTAATGAAGACAGAGACAAACCTCGAGAATCTCGGTTATATCGAGATCAGAGTCAGTAATCTCACCGCACTCTCGAAGACTCCCTTGGTAGGTCGCCCCTTGTGACCCCTCACCTTCGGGATCCTCTTCTTCGTCTTCCCCCTCGCCTTCGTCCTCTACGGTTTCCCCCTCCCCCTCCGGCTCCTCGACAATTTCGACTTCTCCCGGCAGCATCGCTTCCGGATCCTGATCCTGACCGAGCATCACTTTCACTAGGAATGTTGGCTCCTCACCTGGCCCCCTTTGGTGTGCGTATGCATCCATGGCCTTTAGATAAGCATTATGCAGATGGAAGTTCACTCTGTCGATAATTCGAACGAGCCTGACCTCTGGTAGTTGGATCTCATTCTGCATTATCTTCTACCAGATGGCTTCGATGCTCAGCGATTGCCACAGGGTCATCCAGGCCGACCACAGTGCCGGTAGAATTGCGTCTTGGGAAGGTTCGAGAAGATATGTTAATTGCTTCCCGGGTAGTTCCTTGGCCGCCTCATGTGACCCCCCTGCGGGTAACGAGGATGTGGCAGCACCATGTGATGTTCCCGCTGCCGAAGTCTCGGCCTGCGCAGGCCTCGCTGCCTGATGCACCCTTGGTTCCCCACTTCCGACAGAACCGTGTCTTCTTTCCTGTCGCCCGGTTTCCACATGAGTAACCTCATGTTGGTGGACGCGCTTGCGTAATAGCCCCTCAAGGTACACAATGGTCCAGTTTTTGGCATATTCGGTTGCTAGGCCGGCATTGACCCCGGTGGGAGGAAGAGTAACGACGTCACCAGAGCCGAAAGTGGTAAACATCAACCACATATGGTGTAGGACACATGGATTATTCTCCTTCCAGACAGCCGTGAATACTTTCTTCGGCATTCACTGAAGGCACCCGAACTGGCTGGCGAATCGGGACGACACGTAGGGCTCGCATATCACCTTCCCGTCGATCCGAGCCACGAGCACCCTGCCCCGAATGCTCTGGAAGTATTCCTGCTGTTCTAGAGAGCCTTGCCCGTTGTCCACCAGCTGGCCAACCGGGGTGGGGAACGGGCTGAAGTTGAAGTTGGCATGGTTTCCAATGCGGATCCTCATGCCCTCCTCATTGAGCGTCAATGCTGCCACCCCTGCAATGTTTAGCAAAGATGGTCGCAAGCCATTTCCCGGAGGACGGACGGCGTTTGGGAAAGTATAACCGCCGAGATGAGCCGCCACCCAGCTATGGAAGATCTGGAAGAGACCACAGACTCTCCGAGGTGACCCCCCTCGTGAGATGCGCCCCAGGATGGTATACAGCTTGGCCAGCATGGGGACACCCAATTTGAACCGTTTGTTGGCGGCCATGGAGCCTGCAATCACCAAAGTCGTTGGACGGACGCCCATCCTCGCGTCCCGCACCGGCAAGAGCCACCCGCTCACAAAGGCCGCAAGGAAACCAGCATACCAGATGTTCGGGTCTCGGGCCTCAATGATGCGGTAGCCCCATGATTGATATTGCCCTACCTCCAGGGTCTTCCAGTATGACCCATCCTTGCTCCTTTGAGTCGCGGTTGGGCACCGTTTGCCCCATACCAGCATCTTGATGGTGGGATCCCTCTCAAGGAACAGGCTGAACCAGCCCTTGTAGGCGATGTCCCTCAAGAATTCCTTGACCCACAGCCTCTCCTTGGCTAGCTGTAGTAGGTGCCACGTTAGTATAGGCATCCGCGACCTGTCTCCCCATGTGTTCTTTGGAGGAACAAACTCGTCGTATTGGTAACCCTCCAGCGGGATACCTCTGATGTAGTGGACGTCCCAGAGACTGATTCCGACTTCCACATGATGGAGGTGGAATGTGTTGGTGTCAGGAGACCACCAGGTGTATAGCTCCGGTCCACGTTCAGGCTGACGGTGGAAATGGAACTGCGATGTCCATACCGCCTCGAATAGGCCGATATACCGCATTTCGTCCCCGAACTGGTCACAGGTATGGCGAACCCAGAACGCCCAGGCCCATTCGCTGGTGATGTTACCCCCGTACCGTAGGTCCCAATCTTTCAGCTGGCCCTTAATGTCATCTGTGATGCTTTGACGGAACGTGCACGCGTAGAGGGCCAGAGAATCCTCCGCCACAGGCTCGTCCCTGGTAATGGTCCTAGTCCTAGGGTTCAGAACATAAACATCCACATGTCTAGTTTCCCTAGTAGGATGGCCGTTGTTGGTGATGTTATAGCGAGGAAGTTCGTCCTCCCGAGTCAGCCAAGACCGTGGCGTGTCCACATCGAAGCCCGGCAGGAGCACCTCCTCCAGGATGCCAAAATTCCAGAGCGGGAGGCTTTCCGATAGGGGATATGCCTTCTGGGTCGGAGACAGCTTGTTGAACCAGGTCAGATTGTTGGATACAATCACCTTGGCGCCATAAACCTCCTCGTTTGCCGCAATTTCTGTCCTATGGGCAGCGGCTTCCGCCTCATCAACTCGGTTTTCCGCCATCTCGAATTTTTCGGGAGTTGGGAAAAATCAGGATGCAGTGCGTGGAATCGGAGAGTTCTGCGCAAAATTTGGAAGAGTTGCACGGAATCTTTGAGATGAGTGCAAAATCGGCACGTGGAGCGCGGAAAATCCCGAACAGGCACAATATCACGGCCGAATTTTCGGATGGAATTCCGCGCCGCCAGAGTGTTATTACGCGTAGCAGCGGAAGCAATTTCGGGCAAGAGAGCGGAAAGATTATCGCACGGAAAAAGCGGAAGTACGGATCTGGGACCCAGTGCCCCTTTTTATAGGCGAGGCCAGGGTTCCACGCCGCGCGGAAAGAGTATTTCACTCGCGTACGTAGGTGTTGCACGCCCCATCGGAATTTGGCGCGTAACATGACCAGGAGGCTCAGCACTTTGGAATTTCAGTGTTTCCCTTGGAATCCGATCGTTGTGACCTCTCGATGATCCACTTATAAGGAGAGCATTTGTTGATGCCGAAAAAATCCCGTAACTCCCGAAGGATGTTTCGGAATGACGAAGCGATGTCATATTCAGAATCAGAGGCATGATCTGGAGGCCCGTGATGTGGTGCGCGAAATAAAGGAGGCTTCGCGTGAAAAATTGTTATGTGCACATAGAATCAATAGGTTTCGCAGAATGACCTATTGAGGCACGCAATCTTTGCGCGCCCCGGTTCCATGCGGCGAGCTTTTGCGCGCCGGCTGCGCTCGGTGCGATGAATTTCACGCGCCACCTGGATTCCGCGCCGGAGGTCGCCTATAAATAGAAGGTGACCCCGAACGGTTTGGGGGTTGAGGAATCCGAAGCGACTCTCGTGCGTGCAATTTGTCTCCCCCCGCGTGAAAGATGACTTCTAGGTAAAACCCTCATTTCGTGCAACCTTACCCTGGAGTTCGCCTTTGCGCGCAACTCCACCGGATTCAGTGAATTTTCCCCCTCCGCAGTATTCCAGCATTGCGCGCAATCTTTTCCTCGTATGTGCAATACCCTGTCGTGCGCACAATACCCTGCGCGTAGTTCCGTATCCGCACGCAATTCCATTGCTCCAATTGAGTGTTGTCCTGGAATTTTACACGCAAACCTTCCCTTTTGCGCGCAAAACCCAGGACTCCTCACCTTGACGCCCCATGGCTGCCCCCTACACTGGTACCTAATGTCTCCCCTGTCGGGCATGTGCACCACGCGTTGTTTTCCCGCACGACCTTCGAGGCTTGTGCGAAGTAACCTCATGGTCCCTTGGGCCGTGTTTACCATTGCGTTTCTTTGACTTATTCTTCTCCACATAGGCACGCTAACGGCTATTGCTTTTTCTCATATCCACGCTAACGTGGACCCCCAAGTGGTTCGCCCTGCGGGCCCCCTTCATTATGGCCTTACCAATGCCTACCATTCCACAAGTGGTAGAGGACATTGGGCATGTAAGCCCTAGGGGTGTGGAGCGAACCCACCTTGTCCAAGCTGTAAGACGTTAAACTTCTAAGCACTTTGTCCTTAACACAAGACGTTAAACTGTGGTCCGACCCCATGCTTCGCACGCAGGGTCCCCCCAGCTTGGACATTTTTTACGCCCACTCGTCTCCACGAGAATTGAATCTTCCTCATATGGAATGAGATACTCCTTGTCAGAGTGGCATTTGTCTGTGGGGGAAGGGATGCCTTAGAGCGTAAGCCCCTAGCATTTCTTGCGAATGATTACACCTGTGCATCTCCGTACTTCCCCCCTACCAAGGCCAGTGGAGTCCTTTTCCCACTACGCTTTGTCGCACCATGGGCCTCCACCCTTGAGTAACCCTCGACACCAAGGGTCGATAACCACGCGTAAGCCCCTATTTCCTCTTTGGGACGCTCAGCAGGTAAGCCCCATTACGCTTCTCACGGACGCACCCTTCGCCACATGATCGTCTGGTCCCTACTGCCTCTTGTTTCCCACACCGAGCATGACTCACGTGGGCTTAGAGTGCGCGTCGACAATGACATCCTCTTATGGGCCACCCCAGAGCATATGCCCCATCCAAGCAAACTATGTGGACTTTGATCCGTGCTAACTCATGGTACGTAGGAAGCCACCACGAGGTTCAAGCCCACCACCCGATCGTCTCGACCTCTTCATGTCGGTTCCCCGACCACCTTGGGCTGCCTCAGAGCGTAAGCCCCAAATATTCTGTCCTGCATGATGTTAAACTGTATTCCGTCCCACATGACGTTAAACTGTATTGCGTCCCACATGACGTTAAATTGTATTTCGTCCTGCATGACGATAAACTGTATTTCGTCCCGCATGACGTTAAACTACATTCCGTCCCGATTAATGTTAAACTGTATCACATCCCGCATGACGTTAAACTGTATCCCCCCTCTTGGGCCATCTCAGAACGTAAGCCCCATGTCTCATTCCTCTATCCATCCTGATCCTTACCTGGGCCGCCACATCCCGGTGAGATGATGCCACCCTTTCCCACTCCATGATATATGGGAAGCTGCCCACGTGTTGGCCCCAACATCGGTGTTCCCCCCTAGGGATCCTTCAACCCGATCCGTCTCCGCAAGACGTTAAAATCGTGAAATACCCCGTGTTAAACATGAGATGCTGAGGAAAACCTCATATGCTACATGTTCCCCACGTTCGATGTGGGATGCATTGGGCTTCCGCCCCCTCGAGAAGCCCTGTGATGAGGGACCAAAGACAGACATGCCGACGACGCCCCAACGTGACCATTCTCCTCACCGCAGGTTTCCGTCCCGACAAGACCCCTTGGAGAGTCTTGACGGAAGTAGCGTAATTAACTGACGTCCATGTAGATATGGAACCGGGGATGAGCTTCACGAACCTGTCTTAAATCTATGAGGGAGACCCGGACTAGGTAATGAGCTCCGAGGAGGAATCCAAGGATGGAAGAACCGACATCCCATCATCCTGGTTTCGATCAACGAGCAGACGTCCCTGAACAAGGAACAGATGTCACCCGCCTTTGAAAAGCAGGAATGCAGGGCAACAAGTAGTTCGCCCTCCCCAGTGGACGAATGCGCGTGCCCCGGCGAAAGCGTCGGAAACATGGGTAAAATTGTTTTATTTATCGTACGTGTTTGGAATTGTTGTTCTTGATAGAATTATTACTTATATCATGATATAATTACATACAGAATTTAAATCACGATTTATAAATAATATATATTCAGTATATATATATATATATAATAGATTGATAAATTAAATGAAATACACCGTTCATGGAGATGGTAGGTCGTACGTACACATAAACACTATTTTCTTTTCCTTATTAACTTTAATTGAAGTAAGTAGATGACATATATATATACATAAATCTGGTAGCTTTATCATTTCATATATTTAATTATTATCCATTATATATAATTTATAATAATTCTTTAGTGGATAACATGGAGAATGAATCTCATCGCATCTTGAAGATGGTAATCCGTACGTATGCACAAGCGATGATATTGTTCCCATAATTATTGAATTGAATTTTAGTGGATGATATAATATCTCAGAATCATTATGATGTTATAATAACTATATATAGTTTTTCTTTAAACAATTATAGCCATCCAAGTAATGTGGTGGTGGAAAAACAGATTACACCACGACGTGGAGACGATATTCCGTACGTACGCACGCGCGGTGATTTTGATTTTTGTTGGATGAATAGAAGGTGAAATAGGGTTGTTTAATATTTATAATAACATATCAGTATATGAGTGATACTAATGTTATTAATTTATGATGAAAAAAATAAATAAGAAGAAGTTGAAGGTGAAAGAAACATGTAAGAATCAGTAGAAGAGATTACCACTTCTTTGACACACCTCTTTTAAGCTTCATCGTAGGTCACTAGAGTTGGTATTTTGAGGAGACCGGAACCTCTATAATGTTTCTAGGGAAGTTGAGAAGTTAAATTGGTAGTGTTTGGTCAATATGTAAAGCCCAAAATTGTGTATAGAGAAGAGGGAGGAGGCACCCTTTTATAAGGGAGGAGAGGGTAACTTAGAAAAAACATAAAATATTATTTTATAATAAAGTCATATTCAGTTTATAATATCTCCAAATAGATTTTTTTGAAGATAAAGTGGGGATGGGTCGAAATAATCTCAACCAGTAGGCTTTATACAAATTTTGGTTACTATTGTATCCTTATCACTTAGATTTAACTCTAAGTTAAATAATTTAACTTTTACTGTGTCTTCTTGTTTTCTTACACTATATGGTTAATAAACTTACTATATCATACCATAGGAACCCCAAGTGGTTCATTATTAATATATATAACCTTATCTATGTCATTTGGCCGAACCAATGTTTTTTAGAAATAAAATAACAAATAATAATATAATATTAGATTAAAAAAGTATTTTATGTCAATTTTGAATCTATTTGGTAATTGATTTTTGTGAAAATCATAATAGTATGATTAGTTAGAAAAAATTTAATTGAATCTATAATAACATGTCATATTAACCTAAAAATTAGTGTAATTTATATAAAGACTCAAATTACATTTATTTGGTTTTTTATAACATCAATTATGTTAATATTTCATTAATAAGGTAATTACTGCATCATCATTGGGTCATAATTAAATTAAATTATTTAATGTCCAAAAATTATATATATATAAAAAATATGTCGGAAATAGTTTTAGCTTTCTATTTAATATTTATAGTCGAATATGTCTTATGTATAACCCTATATTAAAAATTGTTTAGTTATTAAATTTTGATTTTAACTCTTTTAACTCCTCTTTAAATAAAATAATAATAAATGTTCTAATGTAATCCAAATGTACCTAATGGGTAATATTTTATTCATAAGGTTGTTTTTGGTATAATTAAACTTACCCAATAGAATTTGGACATGTGTATGGGTAATAATAATATAATGTCTACCCTTAATTTTCGTATTTAATTTTAACCGTGGTAAATTAAAGTAAAAAGTTACTATTCACCAAAAATTATTTTTATCTTTTTGAACAACATTTTACTACTTAATATTAACCGTGTCTCATGGATTTTCGAAATTCGACTTATAGAAGTGGTAAAATTATGTTTTATGTAAATTTTCAAATTCTCATAGTAGGTGGGTAAATGACAGTGAAAAGTCCAAAAAAAATTTGTATATCTTAAATTATTATAAAATGACTCCAATGAATTAAATTAAAATTATATAGGTACTATTTATTTATTATTACCTATACTATATTTAAATAAGATAAATAATTATTTAAATAAAAATTTGGTTTTTAAATAGTACCCAGTGTTTTCACTATTCATCAAAAATTGAATGTTTTTAGAAAAATACCAAAAAATTCACCACAGGATAATTTCGATATTCCAAATCCAAAAATGAAGTCAATTTTGAAAAATAAAATTTATAAAATTTCAAAAACTGTGTTTTACTATTCATAACGGCTTGTTCATAATAATATTATAATAATATCTCATATAGTGAAACTCGGTATTGAGTACTACACACGCTATCGAAGAAGGTCTTGATTGCGTGTAATGAAAGCCAAGTCATGGATGCATGTAGGGAAACCTCCTTTTGGTGTTGCGTATAACATAATCAAAACTTATTTCATTTATACATTAAACAAAATCTATACTTAATGTTGCATAGAATAATTTCCACTAAACGTAATTGATATTATGTGTAACACGAGCCAAGAATAGTGTTGTGTATACTGCAAGCTAATACGGTGTTGTGTATAGTACAAGTTAATCTTGGTGAAGCATACAATAAAAGACATCAAAGAAATTAAAAAAGAATAATTCTCATAAAATCTCAGGGTGTTACATTCTATCGCCCTTAAAATGAATTTCTCCCTAAAAATTCGTCGGGTTTATAAATGGTTTTCTACTTGAAAGTTTCTTTCATAGAAACCCACATTGTAAAAACTAATACTAACTCATCAGTTTAAAATGGAACATTAGAAACATGACGAATACCCAAAGTAACTCATCACTAGGTCTCCGCATAAGAGAATATAAGAGAAAATGGGAATATGGAAGAGAAATATAACCATCATGTTCTGATAAAGAGTGTTAAAGAACATGGCTATGAAAAAGCCAACAATCACAAAGCCATAATTTTTTTATGATCAAAGGTACCATCTAGTTCATCAGATATTAGGTACTAGGACAACATTTTGGGTTTTGAAGATCATTTCCCTAATTTTGATCAATATTTTAATTAATAGAAATACTTACTTGATTTTGGTAATATCATGACGTTTCTCGTGTCTTGAACAATTTCCACATCATCTCTTAAAGAAATAAATTTGAATTTGTCTTTCGTGAAGTGTTTGTAGATCATGTGATAGAATGATAGAACATTCCATCTGTCTCAAACATAAGGTTAGAAAAAGTTATATATATAAGTTCATCTATGGTGAGATTAATTGTATATGGTTCCTAAAATGGACTTATACCTCATCTATCATGTCTCGTAATGAAATAAAACTAGTTTCTACTAACCAGGGACTTCTTATAGGCTAGTGGTATGTGATAAAGTCTTGCCACACTGTGGTTGTGGGTTCGATTCCCGCATCCTTGTCTGACACGACGGGTTGTCGACTATCCTGCAGGTTGTCCTTTTTCTAAAACTACATTATTTTAACATCCAATCAATAATATCGAAAAAATATCTAGCCTTAAACAATACTAACATATGTCCAACTTAATCCATTCCAATCTTTAAGATTATCCAAAATACTTATGTCCAAGATCATAGTATAAAAAAATGAATAACTATAAATTTCATTTACCGAGCATGTGAATACCATCAATTATCCCCCATATATCATACGACATATCGTGTTGGTCAAATTCCAAACATGTGAATACCTTAATCATTTATTCTATTGAAAAATGAATAACCATTGAACCATAGTGAAAACATGAATGTTGTCAAAAGTTAACACTTTCCACATACCAAAATCCTGAAATTTATATATACTCAAACCATGTGATCACTTCGTCCTTACATCAGTCATGAGCTCATGAATACTATGAATAATTTCATTTTCTCCTTATCCCTTCATTATGCGCATATCATCTACTTTCCAAAAATATTTGAATCAGTTTTCATGGTTACCAGTACGATATTATTATTGAAAAACAATAAATAGCTTTTTCCAAAATTCCATGATAACGTAAATGGGATTCCATGATACTTTTTTGAAATCCCATTACATAAACACTTAATCATTATACGACATCATTGTCATACTCAAAATCAAAAATAGTTATCACATGTGAATTCCTATTATCATTTTCATTAAGAGGGTTCTCACATTGATCATCATTAACCCTTGGATTAGGGAATTGATTAGAATAATGCAACATTTCCTTAAACTTGAAGCATTGATGCGTTGGCAGAGTATTCTCTGTAGTCTTTTATCTATTCACATCATTAACTACCTTTTTCACATTACTTCAACACTCAACTGAACGATGGCCTTCTTTTTCACACTTAATACATTTTCTAATACCTTTTAGGAAATCACCACCATGCATCTTTCCACACATTGAGCATAAGGATTCATTCATCCTCTTCTCACCATTGTTCTGAGACTTCTCCTTGAACTCTATCTTTCGTTTTTTGTAAAAACTGTGAGATGGATATGTAACACCAACATCTAGTTCTACCTTTATTGCAAAACGTACAATTTCATCATAGCTACTTATGTCTCTTATATCGAATTCCCTTCGAAGTCTTGGTTTTATGCAACTGAAGAACCGATCAACTTTACTTTCTGGTTGGATGATAAATCCAGATGCAGACCATGGAATCCATGTAAAACTTTCTTCCTATATACCAAAAGATTCATCATACATTTTATTAAGCTCATGGAAATAATTTCAAATCTTTGTCCCAAGAATACAAAGGAAGTAATTATTGTAAAATATGTTTTTGAACACATCCCATTCCATGGATTCAATTTCATCTCGGGGCCTCGTATTCTTAATTAGAGTCCACCATTGATCTGCTTCACCTTCTAAACGGTAAATATCCAGAATGAATTTTTCATGTTCCGAACAACAAAGTATGGAAAATAACTTTTCAATGTTACTGATCCATTGTTCAGCAACAATTGGATCAGAAGACCCACTAAAAGATGGTGAGTGTTGCCTCATGAAGGACTCAATAGAATGTTGTTCCCTTATCTTCTCATTTGGAAGTCCAGAATGATTCATAGCTTGTGTAAGTATAGAAATAAGATTTTTCACTCCATCTCCCATAACATTGGTTTGTTGAGGAGGAAAATCATCGCATGGTCCATTACATTGATCAACATGGTTCTTTCGGGTTGTAGCCATCGTCTAAATCCCCAAAAGAATAGTGTGAGAGGAAAAAATAATTCTAGGGAAAACAACATAATAAAGGGGGAGTACCTTCAATATATAAAAACATAGGTTTAATTCAAAGATTGTTACTGTAATTCTACGACTATAACCTATACTTATACTTAACCTTAGGGACATCCCTAGACATACCTTAGAAATATCTCTTGGTATCTCAGCAATGTTTTCGCATCCTAGTTTCCAAAGGATAACTAAACCTCCCTCTGACACCAACTATAGAGACCCCAAACTTGACGCACATGGACATTACATTACTTTTGAGGAATAGTTAATACATAACAAAAACAAACACACAAGGACCGTAATAGTTTAGTGTCTTTGGATCTCGGTAACATAATCTTCTAATCATGGTAAAAGATCGTCAACATATCTCATAACAACCTTCCCCTTTTGTTTCCCAACCTAAAACCTTTCTTTATATCATGGGGAAAAGAAAACATATAAAGGGTGAGCTCAAATGCTCAGAAAGGGTATGTATGGATAAACTAAGACAAACCATATACATTTGAACTTAAAAACATGAACATAATGTTTAAACATCAAAATCATGAGCAATGATATAAAACATGGAAGTACATAAGGCATAGAACATAATGTAACATCAATAATGATAAAATAGCATTGTAATAAAACATTTAATTGTGGAAAACCATTAAGAACATGAAATGATTTCCATAGTATCCATGGCATTGTTGCCAAGACCATATTTGTGGACAATGTCCCTTTCTGAATCAAGTTCACTCCTCGTACCATTCGTGTATCACTGAACTGGATTAACATACCATTTCATCCATGTCTATCTCATGATATATAAACCATTACCCTATGCATTTTATGGAGATATAGGTCGCACCCATCTCATAATGAAATCATTATTATGTGTGCCACAACATAAACCCAATCATTCATCATAACCCAATGAATATAATGGAATTCATAAACATCATCCCATCATAACATAATCCATATAAAACAAATGGGTATCATTTCATCATAAAAAAAGTGAAACCATGTAAATCATAGAGACATTATACTTGAAACATACACATTTGAAATAATTCCATCTTATTTAGAAAATGGTTTTGATAAAATAGTTGAAATGTATTCTTGAAGAAAATATTCTTTCTTCTTCAAAATCATTTTCTTTTCATAAAATACCATTAAATTTTAAAAGAAAAGATTTTTTGAAAATATTAATGAAATATTGTAGAGTAAGATTCATGAAAATAAGGCATTATGAAACCGTAAAAATCCATTCATGCCGTATAAGTTAAAAAAACATTATTCTCATACTTTTGTCGGAAAATTCAAAAAAGTACCTCATAACATATACAAAATAAAGATTCCTTACATACCATGTAGTAAATGTAAAAAAGGATAAAAATGACTTTAAACATACATGAAACCATTTTTATAAAATAGGGACATGGATGATAAATATAACCCAATTAAATACTTAAAAATAAAAAATCTCAGATAAAAACGAGATTGGAAAAGTTATCCCTTACCTTAGGAAGGATATGCTTCATACGTATTAGATCCTCCTGTATAATGATTTAAATAATTTCATTGACTTATTACAGAATCATATTCATTGTTATGATATCTTATATGTTTCACTTATGACTTTATATTACCCGTTCTTTTGAAAATTCTTTGTTAAAGCAGCGTTTTGGGTAAAACCGTTTTATTTATCGTACGTGATTGGACTTGTTGTTTTTGTTATTATTATTACTTATATCATGATTTAATTACATCCAGAATGTAAATAATGATTTATATATCATATATATTCAGTATATATATATATATAATCGATAGATAAATGAAATGAAAAACACCCTTCATGGATACGGTAGGTCGTATGTACGCATGAACGCTGTTTTCTTTTCTTTTTTGACTAGAATATAAGTAAGTAGATGACATATATATATATGAATAAATACAGTAGCTTTATCATTTATTATATTTCATTATTATTCATTATATATACTTTATAATCAATCTATAGTAGTTAACATGGAGAATGAATCTCATCTCATCGTGGAGATGGTAATCCGTACGTACGCACGAGCGATGATATCGTTTACATAATGATTGAAATTAATTGCAATAGATGATATAATATCTCAGAATCATTATTATGTTATAATAACTATATATATTTTTTATTTACACCATTATACCCATCCATGTATGGTTTTGGTGGAAAAATAGATTACACCACGGCGTGGAGACGGTATTCCGTACGTACGCACATGTTGTGATTTCGTTTTTCATAGGATGGATATAAGGTGAAATATGGTTGTTTAATATTTATAATAACATATAATTATATGATTGATACTGATGTTATTAATTTATGATGAAATAAATAAATATTAATAATTTTAAGAGGAATGAAATTTGAATGAATCGGTAGAAGAGTTTACATCCTCTTCAATGCACCACTTTTAAGGATCCTCTTATGGCACTAGAGTTGGACTTTTGATGATACCAAAACTTTTATAATGTTTCTAGGGATGTTTATGAGGGAAAAGGGAAGGGTTTTTCTGATCATTAAAGCTCAAAATTGTGTAAAAAGAAGATGGATGGGGTTCCCTTTTATAAGGGAGGAGAGGGGCACTTAGGAAAAACTTAAAATATTATTTTATAATAAAGTCGTATTCTGTTTATAATTGCTCCAAATTGATTTATTTAGAAGCTAAAGTTTGGTTGGATCTAAATAATCTCAACCAATAGGTTTTATACAAGTTTATTTTATTATTTTATCTTTATCATTTTGATTTAACTCTAAGTTAAATAATTTAACTTTTAACGTGTCTTCTAATTTTTTTGCACTATATGGTTAATAAAATTACTATAACAAGCCAAAAGAACTGTGAGTGGTTGATAAATAATATATATAACCTTATCTAATTCATTTTTACTAACCTTGGATTTTTAGGGAAAAAATAAAAATTAATAATATAACATTTACATTAAAAACTATTATATGTCAAATTTGACACTATTTGGTAATTGATTTTTGTGAAAATCATAACAGCATGAATAGTTAGAAATAATTTAATTGAATCAATAATAACATTTCTTATTAACCTAAAAAATTATTGGCATTTATTAAAAGTCTCATATTGCATTTATTTGGGTATTTATAACATCAATTATGTTAATATTTCATTAATAAGTTAATTACACCAGCATCATTGTGTCATAAATAAATTAAATTATTTAATGTCCTAAAATTATTAATAAAAGACCATTATGTAGGAAAATGTTTTTGTATTTATAATGAATATTTATAGTCTTATTAATATTATGCATAAATCTATATTAAAAATGTTTTAGTTATTAAACATTGATTTTTACTCATTTAAAACTTCTTTAAATAAAATTATAATAAGTGTCATAATATAATCCAAGTGTACCTAAAGGGTACTATTTTATTCGTAATATTTTTTTGGTCTAATTAAACTTATCCAATATAATTTGGACATGTGTTTGGGTAATAATAATATCATTTTTACCCTTAATTACCCTATTTACTTTTAACCGTGATAAATAAAAGTAAAAAATTTCTATTCATCAAAAATTATTTTTATTTTATTGAACCACATTTTACTCCTTGGTATTAACCGTGCCTCTAGGATTTTAGAAATTTCACTCACATAAGTGTTAAAATTATGTTTTATGTAAATTTTCAAATTCTCTAAGGAGGTGGGTAAAAGACGGTGAAAGGTTCAATAAACTTTTTATATATCTAAAATTATTATAAAATGACTCCAATGAATTACATTGACCTTATATATGTATTATGTATCAATTTTTAACTAAAATAAATTTAAATAAAATAAATAATTATTTAAATATAATGTCTGTTTTTAAATAGTAACCATGTGTTTTCACTATTCATCAAAAATTGAATGTTTTCAGGAAAAAAAACAAAAATTCACCGCAGGAAAATTTCGACATTCTGAATCCAAAAATTAAGTCCATTTTTAAATATAAAATTAATAAAATTTCAAAAAGTTTGTATTACTATTCATAACGGCTAGTTCATAATAATGTTATAACAATATCTTGATTAGTGAAACTCAGTATTGCGTACTACACACACTATCAAAGAAGGTATTGATTGTGTGTAATGCTAGCCAAGTCAGAGTATCATGTAGTAAAAGCTCCTTTGGGTGTTTCTAATAACATAATCAAAACATATTTCACTTATACATTAAACAAAATCTATACTTAATGTTGCGTAGAATAATTTCCACAAAACTAAATTTAAATTGTGTGTAACACGATCCAAGAATAGTTTTGTGTATACATCAAGCTAATACGGTGTTGCGTATAGAACAAGTTAATCTTGGTGAAGTGTACGACAAAAGACATCAATGAATTTAAAAATAAAAATTCTCATAAAATATTCGGGTGTTACAACCCAAGATTTTATGAGAATTATTATTTTTAATTTCATTGATGTCTTGTGTTGTACGCTACACCAAATTTATCTTGTGCTATACGAAACACCGTATTATCTTGCAGTATACACAACACTATTCATGGCATGTGTTACACACAATTTCAAGTTCGTTTTATAGAAATTATTCTATGCAACATTATGTATAAATTTTGCTTAATGTATAAATAAAATGAGTTTTGATTATGTTATATGCAAAAACAAAGGGATCTTGCACTACACGCAACCTTGACTTGTCTTGAGTTACATGCAATCGAGGCCTTTCTCGAAAGCGTGTGTACTACGCAATACCAGGTTTCACTAATCAAAGATACATAGTAATAATATTATTATGAACTATCCATTATGAATATTATTAACTTTAATCTTAATTTTATAAAATTATTATTCATCTTACACATTTTCTAGAACATCGTATGAGAACAAAATAAATTTTTCGGGTAAAATAAATATTTTTAAAAAAAATGTAGATTTGCCACCTTTTGATGGTGCACCCATGTTAAATCTAGTTTTTGACAGGTTTATAAGATCAATTTGGAAAAAAAATTCTTCTATGGAATCATGATATAAAAATTTTCTTTGGATAATATTTTCATATTATTATGATAACATTCATATTTTAATGAATAGTAAAAACACGCTATATTATAATACAAATACTTTTTTCATCATAATAATTTATATGGTTAAATTATAATATTTAATTGTTTAAATGTATAAATAGAAAATATTTTCACCATTTAATATAATTTAGGTCATTATAATTGATTTTACATTGAATTCATAGGTAAAATCATTTCAATCTTTTTCAATGTTTTAACTTTTAAAACACGTTTTCTTAACAACAAGATTAATTTTAATTTAATATCTCCTTATTATGTTATTTTAATTTGGAAAAATGGATTCAATATTTGGAATCATTAGGTCCAAATTATGTTAATAAGATACTTTTTTTAGTCATTATGAATAGTAACTACGGTAAATTTTATTAACCATAGTTAAAGGTAAATCAGTTAATTAAGGGTAAATATAATATTATAAAATTAACCTAACACATGTCCTAATATAATTGGATGATTATATTTTACCCTAAATCATACTTGGGTCGAAATGGAATCTAATGTAACCCACCTATACTTGATTAAGACCATTTATTTATTTTATTTGAAGGAAAATGAAATGTCTCACTCAAACTTTAATAATTAGAATATTTTTAATATAACATTATACTAAATATAAATTCCATTATAAAAACACATTTTAAAGCTAAAAATATTTTATTTACCATGGTAATTTAATTTTATTTCTTATGAAATATTTAATTACCTTAATATCTTATACATTAATGATGAAGAAATTATTTATTTAGTGAAAAATCAATAATATAGATTTTATTAAAATACCAATACCTATCAAAAGGACCATAAACTAGACCAAACATTATTGGTCGAGTATATCTATACCCTAATAATCCATGTTTCGATTTTTGGACCATTTGGAGCCTTATAAAACCAATTAGGACATTTAAATTATTTTATTTTAAATGATTTCAATGATGTCACCTTCATAATTTAATAAATATAACAATTTATATTTTGTGATTTTAAGATGATAAATTCGTGTATAAATATTATAATTAAAGGTATTATATTTATATTAATCATAGGATTTTATTTTTAATTTTTATGAAACTAATAAGTATATTAAATAATTATACAAAAATGATGTAGAAATTGTTTTATTAATAGAAATATCAAATAAATGGTTTTATAAATATTAAAATAAACATTATGTGAACTAATTAGTGTTATAAAAAAATATTATAGATGTATATGACATTATAGGAATCTATTAAACATTTTTTTTCGAATATTTCCTCTGTGTAGATTTTATTTAAAGTCAAATAAATGAATAGTGTCAAAATTAACACTTTTCTTATTTTATAAAAATAACATATTATTAAATTGGTTAAAAATCACATAAATATTTAAAATTTATAAATTGAAATTTATATGGTCCAAAATTTCATAAGCTACCCAATTATGGATAATTCACAACACATAAGTAATTATTTTTAACAGTTTATAAGTTAGAATATTATTACCACAAATAAGATTAAATAAATTAAATTAGGATAAATCAAATTGATAATGGCTAAATAAATTACCAACATGTATACCTTTTATTGTTTGATTAGATTACAACCCTATATTATCTAAGTTCGGATTTTAGTCATTTTTTAAGTTTTTATGTGGGGTTTGTATTTATTATAAATTAATATTTTTTGGGTTTCCAAAGAATCCCCTCTCCTCCTTTATAAAAGGGAACCTCCTCCCTCTTCTCTTTACACAATTTTGAGCCTTCAAGCTCGGACAAACCCTACACATTTCCCTTCTAAACTTCCCTAGAAACATTATAGAGGTTGTGGTATCTTCAAAAGACCAACTCTAGTGCCTCAAGAGGAAGCTTAAAATAGGTGCGTCGAAAAAGAGATAATCTCTTATAACGATTCTTTCAAGTTTCATTCATTTTCAACTTCTTATTATTTAGTTGTATCATTATAAAGTAATAAAATCAGTGACAATAATATTATGATATGTTATTATAAATATGAAACAACCCCATTTCACCTTCTATCCATCCTATGGAAAACGAAATCACCGCGCATGCGTACGTACAGAATACCGTCTCCACGCCGTGGTGTAATATTTTTTTTTCACCACCACCTTACATGGATGGGTATAATGGTGTAATGAATAACTATATATGGTTATTATAACATCATACAAGTTCTGAGATATTATATCATCCCCTTCAATTCCATTCATTAATGATGGGAACGATATCATCGCTCGTGCGTACATACGGATTACAGTCTCATCGACGTGATGAGATTCATTCTCCATGTTAACCATTCATGAATGATTATAAATTATATATAATGAAAAATAATTAAATATATGACATTATAAAGATACTGAATTTATATATATATATATATGGAATCTACTTACTTTAATTCATGTCAATAAGGAAATGAAAACAACGTTCATGCGTACGTACGACCTACCGTCTCCATGAATGGTGTGTTTCATTTCATTTATCTATCTATTATATGTATATATATATATATAGACTGAATTTATATGACATATATATCATTTTTTACATTCTGGAAATTAGTAAATCATGATATTAGTAATAATAAACAACAATTCCAAACACGTACGATAAATAAAACGATTTTACCCAAAACACTGCATTAACATGGAATTGACCAAGGAACGGGTAATATAAAGTCATAAGTGAATCATATATGATATAATAAATATTATTATGGTTATTCTATAAGTTAATAATATATTTAAACCCACTATACAGGAATTTCGGACACGTACCGATGAAATTGGACATAAGGTAAGGCATAATTATTCCAATATCATTCTTATCCTGGATTGTTTATTCGTAAGTTTTTACTGGGGTAATGTTTATCATCCATGTCCATGTTTTATAAAAATGTCTTCACAAAATATTTACTATTCTTAAATTTATGTTTAAATACATTTTTACCCTTTTTTGACTTTTACCACATGGTATGGAAAGAATATTTTTTTACCATATGAGGTATTTTCTGGATTTTCCTTTAAAAGTACATGAAGAATGTTTTTTAAATTATATGGAATAAACAGATTTTTACAGTTTCATAACCCCTTAATTTCATTAATCTTCCTCTATATTATTTCATGATTATTTTCAACAAAATCCTTTTCTATTAACATTTCATTCCATTTTTTTGAAAAGAAAATTATTTTGAAGAAGAAAAGATATTTTCCTCAAGAATTCATTTCAAGTGTATATTCAAAACTATTTCCCATCTATGGTGACATTATTATATTTAAAGTATAATTTTCTATTATTTACATGGTTTTATTTTTCTTATGATGAAATGTGTCCATTTGTTTTATATGGATTATGTCCTGATGGGATGATGTTTATGAAACCAATTTCATTCTTTGGGTTATGATGAGTGATTTTTGTTTATTTTGTGGCACAAATAAGAATGATTTCATTATGATATGGGTGGGACCTATATCTCCCTCAAATTAATTGGATAAATATTTATATCTCATGAGAAAGACATGGCTAAAACGGTAAGTTAATTAGGTTTAGTGATACAGGACTGGAACGAGGAGTGAACTCGATTCAGAAAAGGACTTTCTCCACTAGGATGGTCTTGGTAGTAATGTCATGGGTACTATGGAAATCATATCATGAACTTAATGGTTTTCCACAATTACATGTTTTATTACCAAGCTATTTTATCATGATTGATGTCCCATTATGATCTATACCCTATGTACTGCCATGTTTTATGCCATTGCTCAATATTTTTTTGTTTAATCATTATGTTCATGTTATTATGTTCAAATATATATGGTTTGTTTTATTTTCTACATACTTACCCTTAATGAGAATTTGAGCTCACCCTTTATATGTTTTATTTTCCCCAGGATATAAATAAAGGTTTTAAGTAGGAAAAGAAACGGGGAAGATCTTTATAGGAGATATTGAAGATCAGTCATATTGATTAGAAGATTATGTTCCGAGTTTCCAAAGACATGAAAATATTACGGTCCTTGTGTGTTGGTTTTCTTTTATGTATTAAGTATTCCGCAAAAGTAATGTATTGTCCATGTACGTCAAGCTTTGGGTCTCTTTAGTTTCACTCCTCATTCCAGTCATGTATCACTAAACCGGATTAACTTACCATTCCAGCCATGTCCATCTCATGATATATAAATCATTACCCAATGCATTGAAGGGATATATAGGTCATACCCATCTCATTATGAAATCATTCTTACGTGTTCCACAACATAAACCTATATCATTCATCAAAACCCAAAGTATAAAATGGATTTAATAAACATCACCCCATAATAACATAATCCATATAAAAAATGGATATCATTTCATAATAAAAAAGAGGAACCATATAAATCATAGATAAATTATACTTGAAACATACACATATTAAATAATTCCATCTTATATGTAAAATGGTCTTCATAAAACAGGTGAAATGAATTCTTGAGAAAATTATCCTTTCTTCTTCAAAATCATTTTATTTTCACAAAATGCCATGAAATTTTAAAATAAAATTATTTTATTGAAAATAGAAATGAAATTTTTTAGAGTAAGCATCATGAAAATATTGTGTTATGAAACTGTAAAAATACGTTCATGCCATATAAGTTAAAAATACATTTTCTCGTACTTTTTCCAGAAAAGTCAAAAAAGTACCCTATAATGTAAACAAATGAAATATTCCTTACATACCATGTAGTAAAATTAAAAAATGGTTAAAAAGTACATTAAACATACATGATGCCATTTTTAGAAAATAGGGACATTGATGCTAAATATAACCCCAGTAAATGCATATGAATAAACAATCACGGATAAATACGAGATTGGAAATGTTTTCCATTTCCGTAGGTAAGATATGCTTCGTACGTATACTAACCTCTTGTATAATCATTTAAATAATTTTATTGACCTATTAGGAAAATTTATTCATTATTATGATATCATATATAGTTCACTTATGACATTATATTACACGTTCTTTTGTAAATTCTATGTTAAAGCAGCGTTTTGCGTACAATCGTTTTATTTATCATACATATTTGGACTCGTTGTTCTTGATATTATTATTACTTATATCAATATTTAATTAATTACATAACATATATTATGATTTATATATCTTATTTATTCATTATATATATAGAAAATAGATAGATAAATTAAATGAAATACATGTTCATGGAGACGGTAGGTCGTACGTACGCCTGAACACCGTTTTCTTTTCCTTCTGGACTTGAATGGAAGTAAGTATATGATATATATATATATAAATATATATAAATAAAATAGCATTATCATGTCACATATTTCATTATTATTCATCATATATACTCTATAATCATTCTTGAGTGGTTAACATGGAGAAATATCTTATCGCGTCGTGGAGACGGTATTCCGTACGTACGCACAAGTGATGATATTTTTCCCATAATTATTGAATTGGATTGTAGTGTGTGATATAATTTCTCATAATCATTATGATGTTATAATAACTATATAAAGTTATTCTTTACACTATTATACCCATCCAAGTAACGAGGTGGTGGAAAAACAGATTACACCACGGTGTGGAGACGATATTCCGTACGTACGCACGCGCGGTGATTTCATTTTTCGTAGGATGGATAGAATGTGAAATATGGTAGTTTCATATTTATAACAACATATAAATATAATAGTGATACTATTGTTATTAATTTATGATGAAACAAATAACGAAGAAGATGTTGAAGAAGAAAGAAACATGAAAGAATATGTAGAAGATATTACCTCTTTTTCGACAAACCTCTTTTAAGATTCCTCTTAAGGCACTAGAGTTGGTTTTTAGAGGAGGCCAGAACCTCTATAATGTTTCTAGGAAAGTTTTGAAGGTAAATGGGCAGCGTTTGGACAAGTATTAAAGCTCAAAATTGTGTAAATAGAAGAGGGAGGAGGTTCCCTTTTATAAGAAAGGAGAGGGGCACTTAGGAAAAACATAAAATATTATTTTATAATAAAGTAATATTCGGTTTATAATAGCTCCAAATAGATTTATTTCGAAGATAATGTGGTTGTGGGTATAAATAATCTCAACCAATAAGTTTTATACAAGTTTAGGTTACTATTTTATATTTATCATTTAGATTTAACTCTAAGTTAAATAATTTATCTTTTACCGTGTCTTCTTGTTTTCTTACAATATATGGTTAATAAACGTACTATTACAAGTCACACGAAACCCAAGTGGTTCATTATTAATATATATAACCTTATATAAGTCATTTGGAAGAACCATAGATTTTTAGGAATAAAATAACAATTAATAATATAATTTGTTTTTTCAAAACTAGTTTATTTCAATTTTGAAACCATTTGTTAATTGATTTTTGTGAAAATTATAACATCATGATTAGTTCGAAAAAATTTAACTGAATCAGTAATAAAATGTCATATTAACCTAAAAAATTGTTTTAATTTTTTAAAAGTCTCAAATTACATTTATTTGTGTTTTTATAACATCAATTATGTTAATATTTAATTAATATGGTAATTACTGCATCATCATTGTTTCATAAATAAATTAAATTATTTAATGTACAAAAATTATAAATAAAATACCATTTTGTAGAAAATATATTTGTCTTCCTAATGGATATTTATAGTCTAATTTATTTTATATATAACCCTATATTAAATATGTTTTAATTATTAAACTTGGATTTTAACTATTTTAACTCTTCTTTAAATAAAATAATAATAATTGTCCTAATCTAATCCATGTGTACCTAAAGGGTAATATTTTATTCCTAAGGTAGTTTTTGGTCAAATTAAACTTATACAATAGAATTAGAACATGTGTTTGGATAATGATAATATAATTTTTACACTTAATTACCATATTTTTTTTTAACGGTGGTAAATAAAAGTAAAAAGCTGCTATTCACAAAAAAAACATTTATCATATTGAACCACATTTTACTCCTTAATATTAACCGTGTCTCTCGGATTTTTGAAATTCCACTCACAGAAGTGGTAAAATTATGTTTTATGTAAATTTTCAAATTCTCCTAGGAGGTGGGAAAAATACGGTGAATAGTTCAATAAAATATTTATATATCTAAAATAATTATAAATTAACTCCAATGGATTACATTGAACTTATATAGGTATTATTTATAAATTTTTACCTAAAATAAATTTTAATAAAAAAAATAATAATTTAAATAAAATGTCAATTTTTAAATAGTAACCCAGTGTTTTCACTATTCATCAAAATTGAAATTTTTCAGAAAATTACCAACAATTCACCGTAGGCTAATTTTTCTATTCTGAATCCAAAAATGAAGTCCATTTTGAATGATAAAATGTATAAAATTTTAAAAAGTGGGTATTACGATTAATAACAGCTAGTTCATAATAATATTATAATAATATATCGTTTAGTGAAACTCGGTATTGCATACTACACACGCTATCGAATTAGGTCTTGATTGCATGTAATGCAAGCCATGTCAGGGATGCGTGTAGTGAAATATCTTTTTGGTGTTGCGTAAATCATAATCAAATCATATTTCATTTATACATTAAAAAAATCTATACTTAATGTTGTGTAGAATAATTTCCACAAAACGAACATGAAATTGTGTGTAACACGAGCCAAGAATAGTGTTGTCTATACTGCAAGATAATACGGTGTAGCGTATAGTACAAGTTTATCATGGTGAAGCGTACAACAAAAGACATCAAAGAAATTAAGAAGAATAATTCCCATAAAATACCGGGGTGTTACATTCTACCCCCCTTAAAATGAATTTTTCCCTCGAAATTCTCCGGTGTTATACATGGTTTTCTACTTGAATGTTTCTTTTATAGAAACCCACATCATAAAAAGGAATACTAAATTATCAGTTTAAAAAGGAACGTTAGAAACATAACGAATACCCAAAGTAACTGATCACTGGGTTTCAACATATATTGTTCATTTTAATATTTATAAAACCATTTATCTGATATTTATCTTAAGAGAAATATCAATTTTACCTATTAGTTAATTGTTAGTAAAATATATTAAAGGAATATTTTATCGTCAACAGTACACGTTACTGAAATCTCTAGGGATCTCACGAAAGATTTCGCATCCTAGTTTCCAATGGTTGACTAAACCTCCCTCTAATACCAACCGTAGAGACCAAAATCATGACGTACATGGTCATTACATTACTTTTTTGCGGAATACATAACACATAACAAAAACAGGAACACAAGGACCGTAATAGTTTAGTGTCTTTGGAATCTATGAATATAATCTTCTAATCGTGGTGAAAGATCTTCAACATCTCCCATATTGATCTTCCCCTATTGTTTACTTACCTAAAACCATTCTTTAAATCCTAGGGAAAAGAAAACATATAAATGGTGAGCTCAAATGCTCAATAAGGGTATGCATGGAGATAATAAAACAAATCATATACATTTGGACTTAAAAAAATGAACATAATGTTTAAACATCAAAATCTTGAGAAATTACATAAAACATGGCAGTACATAAGGCATAGATCATAAAGAAACATTAATCATGTTAAAATATCATGGGAATAAAACCTGTAATTTTGGAAACCATTAATCACATGATATGACTCCCATAGTAGCCAAGGCATTGCTGCCAAGACCATCTAAGTGGACAATGTCCCTTTTTGAATCGAGGTCACTCCTCGTTTCAGTCCTGTAACACTGAATCGGATTAACTTACCATTCCAACCATGTCTATCTCATGAGAAATAAATCTTTACCCAATGCATTTTAGGGAGATATTTGTCTCACCCATCTCATAATGAAATCATTATTATGTGTTCCACAACATAAACATAAATCGTTCATCATAACACAAAGAATAAAATGGGTTTCATAAACATCTTTCCATCATAATATAATACATATAAAACAAATGGATATCATTTCATCATAGAAAAAATGAAACCATGTAAATCATAGAGACATTATAGTTGAAACATACATATATTAAATAAATTCATCTTACATGGAAAATGGTTTTGATAAAACACTTAAAATGAATTCTTGATTAAAATATCCTTTTCGTCTTCAAAATAAATTTCTTCTCACATAATTCCCTGTAATTTTAAAAGAAAATGATATTGTTCAAAAAAGTCATGAAATCTTGTAGAGGACTCTTCATGAAAATAAGGCGTTATGAAACCCTAAAAATCCGTTCATGCCATATAAGTTAAAAAAACATTCTCCTCGTACTTTTAACGGAAAAGTAAAAAAGTACCACCTAAGTTAAACAAATGAAAGATTCCTTCCATAACACAAATTAAATGTCAAAAAGGGGTAAACATGACTTTAAGTATACATAGAATAATATCAAACACTTTATGAAAACATTTCTTTGGACATGGAAGACAAATATAACCCCAGTAAATACTTACGTATAAGCAATCTCGGATAAAAATGAGATTACAAAATTATCCCTTACCATATGTATGATATGCTTCATATATATTTTAAACTCTTCTATAATGATTTAAATAATGTCCTTGACTTATTACAGAATCATATTCATTGTTATGATATAATATATGGTTCACTTATTACTTTATATTACATGTTCTTTTATAAATTCAAGTTAAAGTAGCGTTTTGGGTAAAATCGTTTCATTTCTCATCCATGTTTTGAATTGTAATTATTCATATGATTACTTAGATCGTGATTAATTACTTATATAATTTAAAACATTATTTATATATAATATATTTTCATAATATACATATATATAATAGATCGATAAATGGAAAGAATTACATCGTTCATGGAGATGGTAGGCCGTACGTAGGCATGAACTCTGTTTTTGTTTCCTTATTAAATTTAATTTAAGTAAGTAAATAACATATAAATAATTACAATATAATTAATATGTCTTATATTTTATTATTATTTAATATATATACTTTATAATCATTCTTGAATGGTTAACTAAGATAATGAATCTCATCGCGTCGTGGAGACAGTAATCCGTATGTACGCACCCCATAATTATATAATGGAATTAGAGTGGATGATATAATATCTCAGAATTAGTATCATGTTATAATTACTATATATATGTTTATTCTTTACACCATTATACTCATCCAAGTAAGGTGGTGGAGGAAAAAAGATTACATCAAGGCGTGGAGAAGGTATTCCGCACGTACGCACGCGCGGTGATTTCATTTTCCATAGGATGGATAGAAGGTGAAATGGGGTTGTTTCATATTTATAATGAAATATAAGTATATTATTGATATTTATGTTATCACATTATAATGAAAAAACTAAAGAAGAAAATTTTGAAGAAGAAATAAACTTGAAAGAATTTGTAGAAGGGATTACCTCTTCTTTGACGCACCTCATTTAAGCTTCCTCTTAAGGCACTAGAGTTGGTCTTTTGAGAAGACCAGAACCTCGAGAATGTTTCTAGGTAAGTGGAGAAGAGAAATGGTCAGTGTTTGGCTGATATTTAAGGCTCAATTTTTTGTGAAGAGGTGAGGGAGGAGGTGCCCATTTATAAGGGATGAGAGGGGCACCTTTGGAAACATAAGAAATATTAATTTATAATAAATTAAAACCCCAATTTAAAATCTCCAAAAATGACTTAAATACAAATATGAGATGAGATAGGTTTTAATACCATCATCCAATAATGTTTAGATATTTTTCTAATTTATTTTAAACCTTATCAATTTGATTTATCCTTATTTAATTTATTTAATCTTATTTGTGGTAATAATATTCTAAATTTTAAATTGTTATAAATAATTTTTAATGTGTTGTGGATTATCCATAATTGTTTAATTTATTAAATTTTAGAGTATATAAATTTCAATATATAATTTTTATATATTTATGTGATTTTTAAAACAATTTTATAATATGTTATTTTTATAAAATAACAATAGTGTTAATTTTGACACTATTCATTAATTTGAATTTAAATAAATTCCATATAGAGGATATATTCGAACCAAAAAATTTAATACTTTACTAACATGTCATATTAATATATAAAATTTTCATAGAATATTAATTAGTTCATATAATGTTTATTTTAATATTTATAAAACCATTTATTTGGTATTTCTCTTAATAAATCAATTACTGCATAATTTTTGTATAATCATTTAATATACTTATTAGTGGAATAAAAATTAAAAATAAAATCTTATGATGACTATAAATATAATAAATTTCATAATAATATTTTTAATCTAATTTATCTTCTTAAAATCACAAAATTTAATTTTTTATATTTATTCTATTATGAAGGTCACATCTTTGATACCATTTGAAATAAAATATTATAAATGTACTAATCGATTATATAAGACTCCAAATGGTCCAAAAATCGACTCTTGGTTTATTATGGTGTATATATAGTCGACCAATAATGTTTGGTCAAGTTTTTGGTCCTTTTAATAGGTATTATATTTAAGTAAAAACTATATTATTGATTTTTCACAAAATAAATAATTTCTACATCATTAATGTATAAGATTTTAAGGTAATAAAATATTTGTTAAAAATTGCAAAAAAAAAATACAATGATAAATAAAAACACATTAGATTTAAAATGAGTATTTATAATAGAACTTATATTCTGTATAACTATATATTAAAAATAATCTAATTATTAAAGTTTGAGTGAGACATTTCACTTTTTTTAAATAAACTAAATAAAAGGTCTTAATCAAATACAACTGGGTTCCATTAGATTCCATTTCGAACCAAGTATTATTTAGGGTAAAATATAATCATCAAATTATATTAGGACAAGTGTTAGGGTAATTTTATAATACTATATTTACCCTTAATTACCTGATTTACCTTTAACTATGGTAAATAAAATTTACTGTAGTTAGTATTCATAATGACTAAAAATAAAAAGTATCATATTAACATAATTTGGACCCTATGATTCCAAATAAAGAATCCATTTTTCCTAATTCAAATCATAGATGTTACATAAATTAATTTAATATTAATCCCATTGTTAAGAAAATGAGTTTTAAAAGTTAAAACATTACAAAAGATTGAAATGATTTTACCTATGAATTCAATATAAAATCAATGCTAATGACAAATGTTATATTAAAGGGTAAAAATATATTCTTATTTATACTTTAAAACCATTAAATATTATAATTTAACCGTATAAATTATTATGAGGAAAAAAGAGCTTTTTAATTAAAATATTGTGTGGTTTTACAATTAATTAAAATATGAAAGTTATCAAAATAATATGAAAATTTTATCTCAAGTAAATTTTTATATACTTATTCCAAATAAGAATTTTATTTAACAAATTGAACTTATAAACATGTCAAAACTAGATTTAAAGTGGGTGCTCCATCAAAAGGCTGTAAAACTGCATTTTTTTGAAAAATAATTATTTTACCCAAAAAATTATTATTTTCTCATACCATGTTCTAGAAAATGTGTAAGATGAATAATAATTTTATAAAATTTAATATTTATTTAATAATATTAATAATGGATTGTTTTTAATAATATTATAACTATATATCCTTTATTAGTGAAACTCGGTATTGCATGCTGCACTCGTTATCGAGGAAGGTCGCGATTGCGTGTAATACAAGACAAGAAAAGTGTTGTGTATACTTCAAGATAATATAGTGTTGTGCATAGTACAATATAATCATGGTGTAGCGTACAACTCATGGCATCAATGAAATTTAAAAAAATTCTCATAAAATCTCGGGTTGTTACATTCTACCCCCCTAAAAACGATTTTTTCCCTCAGAATTCGTCGGGGTTATAAAATGATTACTTCTTGAAAGTTTACTTCAAAGAAACACACTTCGTAAAAAGGAATAATTAAACTTAATTTAAAAAATTGAAGTATGAAACATAACGGTTACCCAAATTAACTCATCACTGGGATTCCACGTAGGAGAACGTATGAGTAAATATGGATATAGAAGAGAAATCTAGCCATAAATTTCTGATGGAGAGTGGTAGAGAACATGGCTATGAAAAAGCCAACAATCACAAAGTCATAAATTTGTGATGACCTAAGGTACCATCTGATTCAGAGGATATAAGATCACTAACACAAAATTATTGGTTATTATGATTATTTCCCTATAGTTGAAAATTTGTAATTAGATTAAATACTTACTTGATTTTGGTACAATCTCACTGTTTTTTGGGTCTTGAACAATTTCAAATTCATCACTTAAAGAAATGAAGTTGAATATGTCTTCCATGAAGTGTTAGCAGATCATGCGATAGAATGATTGGTCATTCAATCTGTCTCAAACATAAGGTTAGCAAAAGTTATATACATAAGTCCATCAATGGTGAGATTAATCATATATGGTTTCTAAAATGGACTTCTACTTCATCTATCATACTGCTTAATAAAATAAAACTTGTTTCTACTTACCAGGGACATATTTTAGGCCAGTAGTAGGCGATAAAGGTCTGTCACATCTCGGTTGTCGGTTTGATTCCCTCAGCCTTGTCCAACGCGACTGGTTTTTGCATGTCCGGCAGGTTTGCCCTTTTTCTAAAACTACATTATTATAACATTCCTTAATTAATGTTGAAAAAAATTATATCCATAAAAATTACTATCATATGTCTAACTTAATTTCATCCAATCTATAGGCTTATCCAAAATACTTCTGTCCATGATCATAGTATAAAGAAAACAATTACTAGAAATTTTATCTACCAAGCATGTGAATACCATCATTTATTCCCCATATGTCATATGATATATCTTGTTAGTCACATTCCAAATGAGTGAATACCTTAATCATGTATTCTCATGAAAAATGAATACCCATTGAACCGTAGTGAAAACATGAATGCTGTAAAAAGTTAAATCATTCCACACCAAAAATCCCAAAATTTATATATACTCAAACCATGATATAACATTGTCCTTATATCAGTCATGTGCTCATTAATAATATCAAATATTTCATTTTCTCCTTATCCCTTCATTATGTGCATTTCATCTGCTCTCCAAAAATATTTCAATCACTTTTTGTGGTTACCAGTACCATAGAATTATTGAAAACCAATACATAGATATTCCATAATTCTATGATACAATAAATGGGATTCTATGATACTATTTTGAAATCCCATTACATAAACACTTAATCATTCCAAAACATCGTTGTCATACTCAACATCACAAATAGTGATTGCATGTGACTTCCCATTATCATTTTACTTATGTGGTTTCTCAAGTTGATCATCATTAACCCTTGGATTAGGTAATTGATTAGCATAATGCCCCATTTCCTTGAACAAGAAGCATTGAAGTGTAGGTGGAGCGTTCTCTGTAGTCTTTTACCTATTCAAGTCATTTGAAACATTTTTCCCATTACATCGGCACACAGCTACTTGATGACCTTATTTTCCACACTTGAAACATTTTCAAGTACCTTTAGAAAATCTCAACCATGATTCATTCCACACATTGAGCATAAAGAATCAATCATATTCTTTTCACCATTGTTCTGAGAATTTTCCTTGAACTCAATATTTCATTTCTTGTCAAAACCATGAGATGGATATGTAACACCAACTTCTATTTCGACCATGATAGCACAAAACACAATTTCATCATGGCTACTAAAGTCTCTTATATCTAAGACCTTTGAATACTTGGTTTTAAGCCACTAAAGAATCGATCAAATTTACATTCAGGTTGGATGATAAAGCCAGATGCATACCTGGAAAGCCGTGTAAAATTTTCCTCATATATGACAACAGATTCATCATCCTTTTGCTTAAGCTCGAGGAACTCATTTTACATCATTGTTTGAATAATTTGAGGGAATTACTTATTGAAAAACATGTTCTTGAACTTCTCCAATTCCTTGGATTAAATTTCATCTTGGGGCCTTGTATTCTTATTTATAGTGCACCATTAGTCTGCTTCAACATCTAAATGCTAATCATCCGAAATGAATTTTTCATGCTCTAAATAGTGATGTATGTAAATTATATTTTAAATGGTACTGATCCATTTCCCAATAACATGTGGATCAGAAAACCAACTAAAAGAAGGTGGATGTTTCTTCATGAAGGACTCAATAGAATATTGTTCCCTTCTATCCTCATTTGGAAGTCCAGAATGATTCATAGCTTGTGTAAGTATAGCAATAATATTTTACACTCCATCTCCCATAACATTGGTTTGTTCAAGTGGAAAATAAGTGCATTTTCTATTACATTGATCAACATAGTTCCTTCAGGTTCCAGCCATCATCTAAAACCCAAAAATAATAGTGTGAGTGGCAAAAATCATGCTAGGAAAACAACATAATAAAGGGGGAGTACCGTCAATACCTAACATATTAGGTTGAATTATATTATTTTTACCATAATTATATGACTTTAACTTATAGTTATTCTTATCCTTAGGGACATCCCTAGACATACTTTAGAAATATCATTAGGAATATCACAAAATTTTTCACATCATAGTTTCGAAAGGTTGACTAAATCTCCCTCTGATACCAACTGTAGAGACCCAAAGATTGACGTACATGTTCATTACATAAATGTTTTGTGGAATACATAATACTTACCAAAAACAGAAACAGAAGGACCATAATATTTTAGTGTCTTTTGAATCTCGGAATATAATCTTCTAATTGTGGTTAAAGATCTTCAACATCTCCCATAAATGTCTTCCCCTTTTGTTTTCTTACCTAAAACAATTACATAAATATTGTGGAAACGAAAACATATAAATGGTGAGATAAAATTATTAATAAGGGTAATCATGGAGAAAATAAAACAATTCATATACATTTGAACTTAAAAAACATGAAAATATAGTTTAAACATCAACATCCTGAGCAATGACATAAAACATGGTAGTAGGTAAGGCATAGATCATAAAGAAACATTAATCATGATAAAGTAGCATGGGAATAAAGCATGTAATTTTGGAAACCATTATTCACATTATATGATTTCTATAGTAGCCAAGGCATTGCTTCCAAGACCATTTTAGTGGAAAAAATCCCTTTCTGAATCGAGTTCACTCCTCGTTCCAGTCCTGTAACACTGAACCTGATTGACTTGCCATTCCAGCCAGGTCTATCTGATTAGATATAAATCTTTACCCAATACATTAGAGGGAGATAAAAGTCCCACCCATCTCATAATGAAATCATTCTTACATGTGACACAACATAAACATAAATCCTTCATCATAACAAAATGAATAAAATGGGTTTCATAAAAATCATTCCATCATAACATAATCAATATAAAAAAGGGATATCATTTCAACATAAGAAAAGTGAAACCATCTAAATCATAGAGACATTGTACTTGAATCATACCCATATGAAATTGTGTGATCTTAGATGGAAAATGGATTTGATAAAACACTTGAAATGAATTCTTGATGAAAATATCCTTTCTTCTTCAATATTATTTTCTTTTCACAAAATGCTATGAAATTTTTAAATAAAAGGATTTTATTGAAAAAAGTAATCAAATACTATATAGGACGTTTCATGAAAATAAGTTGTTATGAAACCATAAAAATCTGTTCACGTTGTATAAGTTAAAAAAACAATATCCTCGTACTTTTAATGGAAAAGTCAAAAAGTACCATGTACTGTAATCAAAAGAAAGATTCCTTCCATAAAAAAAAGTAAATGGTAAAAAGGTGTAAACATGTCTTTAAACATACATGGAAGAAAATAAAACACATTATGAAACCATTTTTATTGATATGGATGAAAAAAATAACCCTAGTAAATACTTATGTATAAGGAATCTCGGATAAAAATGAGATTGCAAAATTATACCATACCTTATGTCTGATATACTTCGTATGTATCCAATACTCCTGTATAATGATTTAAATAATTTAATCGACATATTACAGAATCATATTCATTGTTATGATATCATATATGGTTCACTTATGAATTTATATTACCCGTTCTTTTGTAAAATCAAGTTAAAGTAGCATTTTGGGTAAAATCGTTTCATTTATCATCTGTGTTTTGACTTGTAATTATTCATAAGATTAATTAGATCATGATTAATTACATATATAATGTAAAACATTATTTATATATAATTTATTTTCAGATTTTATATATATATAATAGATCATTAAATGGAAATAAATACATCATTCATGGAGATGATAGGTCGTACGTACACATGAACGATGTTTTAGTTTCATTATTAAATTGAATGGAAGTAAGTAAATAACATATAAAAAATTAAATTATCATTAATATATAATATATTTTATGATTATTTAATATATATACTTTATAATCATTCTTGAATAGTTTACCTGGAGAATGAGTCTCATCGCATCATGGAGACGGTAATCCGTACGTACGCACGAGCGATGATATCGTTCCAATATTTATTGAATGGAATTAGAGTGGATTATATAATATCTCATAATTAGTATCATGTCATAATTACCATATATGTAGTAATTATTTACACCATTATACTAATATAGGTATGGTGGTGGTGGAAAAACAGATTACACCACGACGTGGAGACGGTATTCTGTACATATGCACGCACGATGTTTTTGGTTTCCGTAGGAAGGATAGAAGGTGAAATGGGGCTGTTTCATATTTATAATGAAATATCAGTATATTATTGATAATTAAGTAATTAATTTATAATGAGACTAATAAATAATAATATGTTTAAGAAGAAAGAAACTTGAAAGAATCGGTAGAAGATATTATCTCTTCTTCGACGCACCTCTTTTAAGCTTCCTCTTAAGGCATTAGAGTTGGTCTTTTGAGAAGATCAGAACCACCAGAATGTTTCTAGGGATGTGGAGAAGAGAAATGGTAAGGGTTTGACTGATATTTAAGGCTCATTGTGTTGTGAAGTGGAGAGGAAGGAGGTGACCTTTTATAAGGGAAGAGAGGGGCACCTATGAAACATAAGAAATATTATTTTATAATAAATTAAAAACCCACATAAACACCTCAAAAAATTACTTAAATTAGATATTGATATGTGATAGGGTTGTAATCTCATCATCCAATAAAATTTAGAAAAGTTTGGAATTTATTTTAACTTTATCAATTTGATTAATCCTTATTTAATTTATTTAATCTTATTTGTGGTAATAATATTCTAAATTTAAAAATGTTATAAATAATTACTTATCCGTTGTCAATTATACATAATTGGGTAATTAATGAAATTTTAGACCATATAAATTTCAATTTATTATTTTTAATTGTTTTTGTGATTTTGAAACAATTTAATAATATGTAATTTTTATAATATAACAATATAGTTAATTTTGACAATATTCATTTATTTGAATTTAAATAAAATCTACATAGATGATATATCCGAACCAAAATGTTTAATACATTCCTAACATGTCATATTCATCAATAAAATTTGTGGAGAACATTAATTAGTTCATATAATGTTTATTTTAATATTTATAAAACAATTAATTTTATATTTCTCTTAATAAAACAATTACTACAACATTTTTTTATAATCATTTAATATACATATTATTTTCATTAAAATTAAAAATAAAATACTATGATGAAGATAAAAATAATACCTTTTATAATAATATTTTTACTCGAAAATTTCATCTTAAAATCACAACATTAAAATTGTAATATTTATTAAATTATGAAGGTGACATCTTTGACACCATTTAAAATAAAATATTATAAATGTCCTAATCGGTTTCATAAGACTCCAAATCCTCCAAAATATACCCTAGGATGATTAGGGTATAGATATACTCGATCAATAATGTTTGGTCAACCTTTTGGTCCTTTTAATAGATATTATTAGTTTAGTAAAAACTATATTATTGATTTTTCACTAAATAAATAATTTCTACAACATTAATGTATAAGATTTTAAGGTAATAAAATAATTATTAAATATTAAAAATAAATTACCAAGGTATATAAAAACATTTTATATTTAAAATTAGTATTTATAATAGAATTTGTATTTTGTATAACTATATATTAAAAATAATCAAATTATTAAACTTTGAGTGAGACAATTCACATTCCTTAAAATAAACTAAATAAAATGTCTTAATCAAATACAAATGGGTTCCATTAGATTCCATTTCAACCCATGTATGATTTAGGGTAAAATATAAACATCCAATTATATTAGGACAAGTGTTAGGGTAATTTTATAATATTATATTTACCCTTAATTTCCTGATTTACCTTTAACTATGGTAAAAAAAGTTACTATAGTTACTATTCATAACGGCTATAAATAAAAAGTAGCATATTAACATAATTTAGACATACTGATTCCAAATAAGGAATCCATTTTTCATAATTCAAATCACAGAAGTTGCAAATTATAATTTAAAATTAATCCCGTTGTTAAGAAGAGGAGTTTTAAAAGTTAAAACATTGCAAAAGATTGAAAGGATTTTACCTATGAATTCAATGTAAAATCAATCTTAATGACATAAGTTATATTAAATGGGAAAAATATATTCTATTTATACTGTAAAATCATTAAATATTATAATTTAACAATACAAATTATTATGAGTAAAAAAGTTGTTTTTAATACAAATATAGTGAGTTTTTACTATTAATTGAAATATGAAAGTTATCATAATAATATGAAAATTTTATCCAAAGTAAATGTTTATATCCTGATTTTAAATAAGAATTGTATTTTTTCCAATTTAACTTATAAAATTTTCAAAAACTAGATTTAATGTGGTTGTGCCATCAAAAGGTAAAAAAAGTGATTTTTTTTAAAAATACTAATTTTAACCAAATTTTTTTTCTCATACCATGATCTAGATAATGTGTAATATGTATAATAATGTTTTAAAATTAAAAATTTTGTTAATAAAATTGATAACGGTTACATCATAATAATATTATAACCATATATTGTTGTTTTGTGATACCAGGTATTGCGTACTACACACGTTATCAAGGAAGGTCATGATTGTTTGTTTTGGAAGACAAGAATAGTGTTGTGTATACTTCAAGCTAATACCATGTTGCATATAGTACAAGATAATCATGGTGTAGCGTACAACACAAGGCCTCAATGAAATTAAAAATTAATAATTTTTCTCATAAGATCTCGGGTTGTTACAAGTATAGTTAATTATATCAACATAGCACATCCATATTTAAAATAATCATAAAAAATTTCATAAAAAATTTTATATGAAATAAATTATAGATTAATTTAATTAATGCATAAAATTAAAAATAGGTGTTGAAAATAATACTCTAAAAAACGTCGAGAAAATTTTGAGAGAAATACACTTTTTTACATTGCAAAGAAAAGTTATTTTCAAATAATCATTTGTATTTTTCATAATTGATTGTATAAAACTAGAAATGAAAAAAAATTATTTGATGAAAAAATAAGGGATTTTATTAAAATTACCTTTTCATAAATTATATTTTTAATGTCACTTGAATATGGGTAAGAAATTGAGATGTTCCCTTTTATTGTGCTTGTGTATCTGGAGGAATTGAGAAGAGATCCTTGAAAAACAATGTATTTATAATAAAATAAATATGAAATGATCATGATACATGATTATGTAATGTATATAAATAATTTAGTATATGTATACAAAACTAATGAAATATTACTTTGATGTATTGAGGATGGAATCATAACCCGTATGAAAATGGAGGTTCAGGATGAAATCGTTTCCATATGTATGAAAGTGTTCTGCACATGACCTTAATGTTTTAGCCAATTTGTTTTTTGTATTTTCAAATAAAACACTTTATGGGAGAGTTAGAAAATAACAAAAAACACTTTGATGCTATGTGAGAACCACAACAAGAAGAACAACAAACAAAGCAATGAGTGCAAGGGGATCCTCCATTGTAAACATGGGACATAACAAACCCAAACACCAAAACATAAGAAAACTAGTCCTCTCAAGGATCCCAATCCTAGATCAGACCCGAACCAAAATAAGGTAAAATCCGAGTTACTTATCGAGAACCACTCAGCCCCGCACGGGCCCGTGTCACCCATAATCATGCACGATCAAACATATCACCTCAAAGCCACCAATGAACTGTACCCAACATCCTCCAAGATCAGAGACAACATCATCAAATCCATCAACACCATCCCAATTTTCCAATTAATCCTTCAACTAGTTCATAGTGGGGCGAGCGCGAAGGGAAAGGTAAAAAGAGCCTAGGAGAATCTACTAATGGTGGAGCGAGACTCCAGAACACAAAACCAGAACCCCAAAGAGTCAAATGTTACCGAATAGGTGATAGGAGGTGAAAAAACTCCCAAATCCTCAAGCATTCCTGAGGTCGCCCTCTCTGGCCTCATATTGACCCAGGTATAAGATGATGACCCTACCTTGTTCTGACCACGATGAAAACTGGACGGGATGAACATTGAGTAGAGGACATCATCGGTAATGAGCCATCGCCCATCCATATCTGTATTCTAGCTCTAGGAACATTTATAAATGTATTTTATTTATTATAATTTTATTATGTTCATTTATGGTCTTTTTATGAGTTATAAGATACAGTTCTATCGTTCGACGATGTTTGTTTCCTCGGATTTCATGATCGGTGAGCTTTTATATGAATATAGATGTTCATTTGAACTAGGTATAATTATCTAGAATTGGAATTATATGTTATTAACAAAAAAAATATAATATTTTATTTTCTAATATAATATATTTTTCAAGATATTATATTTATTAATGGGATAAAACATTAATGATTGTTGTTTATATGTTTTGGTGGTTTTTCGATCATCATGAACTAGTATTATCTTATTACATAATATAATGTATATATATAATTCTTCCTGAATAATTAGAAAATTTTAATATGTATAATACAATATGGTTTAACCATAATTATTTTTCATTTACAAGCCTTGTAAATAGTGATGGAAAATGAAATGTGGTCGTCCTTCAAGGTGATAAAACAACAACTCATGGATGATGTTTCCATTTTTTGAATGAAAGTTAGAGAAAAGAGATTTTTTATTATGGATCATCTATTAACATTTAATAATTTGAGTATATAAATTACATTTGATTTATCATGTCTTTAGGTATTATGTAGTAGAAGGAAGTAAAAAAATAAAATAAATTTAAAGGAAAATAAAACTATATAATGAGGATATTTACCTCCTTGATTCTCTTCCTTGAGAACCTCTCAAAGAGGGTTGGATTCAAATTTTAAGAGAAAAAAAATCTCTTACGCATGGGTATGGGTCTTGAGAAGTATATGGGGAATAAATTTGACTTGTCTGAAATCATGGAATGTGTGATGAGAAAGGGTGTTGAGGGTGGTATTTAAAGTGGGGGAGAGGGGTGTATTTTGAATATTTTATTTAATTGTTGATTATTTTGGAACAAGTATAAATATTTTAAGAATTGAAACAAAATATACTAAAATAATTAAGGATAGATTGATTTTATGTGCTTAAATCATCCATTAATCACATATGACACAAGAATTCATATATTTAACATTTATTGTAAATTATCTTATTTTACTATTCACTAAAAATTCATGTATTTTAGAGATTTTCAGAAAAACCTGACCCAATATCAACAAGTATAATTTAAAAAATTAACACCATTTTATGAAAATAATTTTCTAAATATATTAAATTTAATTTTTAGTTAAAATGATCATTTACTCAAAAAATACATGTTTTTTATTTATTACCGATTTAATAACCGTCTGAAAAATTAGCTAAAATAACAAAAAATTATCCTCAAATCAGAAGAAAACAAAATAATAACTCGTGAATACATTTTATGAAAAAAATTATTTTAAATAATTTTATTAATTACAAAATTGTTAATAAATAATTACAATATATGAAAATACCAACCCTTAATTAATATTTTTTAAAATATTCATTTATGTATATTTTGATATATTTTAATCAATAATTAATTTATATGATGTATAAATTTCATAAATATTATCAGGTGTTAGGATAAAATTAATTTGGTCACATTACTATTCATATGGGTCATAAAACTATTCCTATGCTAAAGTTACAATTTCACTTGAACAGGTTCATTAACTTAAAAAAACCCTCATTTATCATTTATTATAGATTTATAAAGATTTTATTGTGTTATATAGCTTATGTTTTATGATTTATAATATAAATAATAATTATAAGAAGGTAAATATCAATCATTTATATCTGGGTCATTACACTTATGGTCAATATGGATTCATAAAATTCCCCGTGAGATCCTCATATAACTTTAAAAAGGATACATCCAACGAAGATAGAAAATTGAAAAAAGAATTCTTTATCAAACCAAATGAACCATTTAATTCCCCATGATATCAAAAAAAATATGAAGTAAAATACATTTCCATATAAAAAAAGTGTTCAAAAAGCTTCGGTATCCAAAATTTTAAAATCATTCAAATAAATCACCTTACTATATATTATATTGAAATATAATACACATTCATGAAATTAATTTAGACATATATGGGAAATATTCCACAGAATGAAATTAGTAGGAGTTGTGGCAACATGAAATGACAATCATGAGATTCCATACCTACCAACTTCAAATCCTCTAATGACCCGGTTTTCTATTGAAAATTTATATATAACCATATGGAACATTGATATCATAATGATACTATGAAAATATAATTTTATACCCCTTGGATAACATATGAAAGTTGGGGGCCATGAATGTTTTCCTACCATTATGAGTGTGACAAAACTCTAATCAGATTACCATTTAGAGTAAATCCAATATTACATGCAACCCATCTTTATTCATTCCTTTAATATCTAACAATCTTCCAATCATGATTTCATTGATATTATTATCCAAATAAAATAAATAAATTTATCGTTTACCTTGTGACATTTCTAATAGTGTATTTCAAAAAACATTGACAATTTCTTCCAAATATTTATATCATTGCGAGATTTATGTCTATTTATGAATGTCATATCAATGTTTTACACCCTCTCAAAACAATAACAAGTGTAAAATTGTTTAATAGAAATATAAAATTATTTTAATCAATTTTATTCATTTATTAATCACTTATAAGAGTTGTCCAAAGACAAATACATTTGAAGAAAAATGTTTCAGATTTTTCTCTCATGTGGTAGTTGATAATATGAAGTCTATCTTTTGAAAATTGTATAAGACTTATGTCACTTAACACTATATCGAAAAAGAATAAAATTTTTGGGGATGTCATTTATATTAAACATATTAATTTCATAGAGTTTCTAATTTTTCATTTTATAAGAATCCTACACCTAAATACCATCATAACATAAGTGTTTCATATAATACATTAATAGTAAAAATAAATAATCAATACCATTTTTAGGTTGTTTTGGTCTATATATAATTATAATCAATATAATATACAATTAATTTATAAAAAAATCATTAGATATGTTGTAAATTATAAATAAAATGGTCTATGAAAAATGTTTTCTACTAGGGAAACAATATAGATTTGTTCTATCCAGGCACATTCTACATTTTTTATTCTTAACTCCATTTTCGATTATCCAAAATTATTGATCAATTTTCAACCACTATGGATAATTAGATGGATGATGTAATTTTCCATCATATATTATCTCATCTATATTTGATCCTAACCTTTTTTCATCACATGAATTTTTAATTTGACTTCTCAAACAACTAATTATAGGAAGACACCAAATAATTTAGTGGGAATATGTGTAACTGAAAAATCGGGAAGTAATTTTTCATTGAACGTATACTCTGATATCCCACATTTAATAATGTTGATATAAATTCATATTCCTTTATATATATAACACATTAATTCCAGAAGACATGTATTTTCTATACCCTAATCCCATCAGGCATTGTATTTTAATTTAATTAAAATTTGAATCAAGAAGATCAATGTATTTAGGAGGAATATCATTCATCAATCGTAGCAAATATATCAAAATCATGTCACTCAAACCATGATTTTACTTCAATTTAATAAATATTAACATTAATTAAGAAAAAATAAACTCCATACACCCTATAAAAAATTTTATTCTACATAACAATATAGATGCTCAATTTTCTATTCATTCTCAATTTTCATTAATTAAATATCTTGAATCATTTCTTTAATTTCATCATAGTCATCCTCTTGAAAATTATCATCATCATTAAATCCAAAATTCTTTTGTTTTTCACCCCAATGAATCCAAATATTGTATGTCAAATTAAAAACATGAGAAATTAAATTATCTTTGATCTCTATGATTTTAAACTTCTTCATATTTATAGAATTTAGGAATGGAATGAATAACATGATTTGTTTTGAAATATTTTATTTATGAAATTTAAAAATTCCTCAAATCCTTCTTTATATTCCTCACATATTTGAAGTACCACAATCCAAATATGACACATTATTATTTATAACAAATATAAAAAATAAATATCCTATCAAAAGAATATACTCGAGATAAAAGAGAGATTAAATTAATAAATTCAAACAAAGGATAAATTCACAATAAATTTTTTATAATTTGAATTTAACAAAGCAATGAAATTTTAATAAAATTTTATATTTGAGAACTATAATTATGAATTGGTTAATTAAACCCAATATATCCAAAACATTACATATATCTATCCAAATATTAAAAATATATGTAATGAAACATAATGAAAATCATTAATTGTGTATTCACCAATAATTTCAATATTATATTTAATGTAACTAATAATATATTGAAATCATATATATTAATATATGATTTTAAAAGTTAAATATATACTCACGTGACATGAAAATTGTTTATTTTAATATGCACTACTTATATGATATTTAATATTGATCTATATAAAAATTTCAATATATATACAAATTAGACTTTACAATTACCAAGTCACTAATATATGAATAACTGTAATTTAAATTTATCCATAGACATAGAACTATATGCATAAATAATGAATGAATCAAATAAATTTTCCGAATAAGTAACATTTAGATATTTAAAGAAATAATTTATGATGAGATGTTGTATATATATCTTTGAGAAAATCAGTTGAAATTCTCTTCTATATAATAGAATCATCAACACATTAAGAGATACAACAAAAAATTTGGATCAAACAACTATGGTTAATATGTTGTGAAATATACACCATTTCACTTATATTCATAGGTAATTAATGGATATGGTGATGTTAACCTGATATTCATGGTGATCTGATCAATATCCATACATGCAACGATGAGGCCAAAAAATCGTGATGATTTATAAAGATTGTAATGCATGATTAGAATGAACCAAATCAAAAATAAAGAGATATAGCATCTAAATAATTGAATAAATGAAAGAAATGATTGATGTGTGAAACATGAATGGATGTTAAGAGACGATTAGATCAAATTTTCCACAATGAGGATGATGAAATTATACAATGTATAAACATATAAAACATAGATTGGAGAACAATAGATTGAATAAATAACATAGGGATTTCATATGATAGACATTAGTTTTATATAGTGGTATAAAACGCCATGGAGATGATTAAAAATTATAACTCATAAAATTTTAAATGGCGTAACACATTGGTTATAATATGAAAAATGTGACGAGGGAGTTTTCAATATTTTATAATGTTAGTTGTAGAGTAACCATGGTGAGAAAACATATTTATCAGGTCAGTTATTTTAGAACCACTGTGACAATGAAATTAAAATGTTTTTGTCATGTTTGTAATTATATCAATAAATTTTAAAACCTTTTTTCACATTGGTTATAAAATAACTAAATATATAAAGTGGGATACTAGTTTTTTCATTCCATTTGTCAAATAAATAATATTATTTTCATGTCACTTATTTATAATTGATGTTTAAAAATAGACATGATAAACACTCTTCATACTAGCGATATCAAGAGATTTTATGATTATGTGATTTGGTAATGAATTATTATTTCTAATTTTAAGATATATTGTAGTTGTGTTTGATTTTGGGAGGTTTGTTGATGAGATGACATCGCAAGATGTCACTTTCGTGAGGCATTTCTAATTGGGGAGTGAACTAAAATTAAAATCTTCAAATTCACCCCATTATCAAATATTGAAATATTATTGGGTATTATAAATCAGCGTAAAAACATTACAAATAAAATCATGTCATATTTTTTTAATATATTCATTATTCTTTCTCAGTTTTTATTAGAAAATAGCTAAATGTGGAGCCAATTTGATCTACCAGAGAAATGGTTCTATTGTATTAATGTGGTTCACATATACTTAATATGATATGAATTTAATATTTAAATGTTTTCTATTCATGAAAATATTTTAATGAATTTTTTTAAGGATTCCTTGAAAAAGTATTCATATTTCTATCGCAACATTCCATCCGTACAACCCACTATGACAGTGGCTATACTTGTAGTTCCAACAGCCTAAAGTGTGCCTCCATGTACACCAGAGGATACTAGCTAGAAGTGAGGGTAAAATGGTGGTTGGTTAGGGAGTATATACCCTCTTCATAAGAATATAACATTATTTAAATAATAATTATTTAAAGAGATTGAAAAGGATATATTAATAAAATACTAAAATTGAAGAATAATATAATAAGTAAATAAAATAGAAGAATGATAATATATAATAATGAATATATGAAAAATGATTCTACAATTAAAAGTATTATGAATACAATATGTATATAAGTTTATTTGAAGAATAATGGTCCAATGAATAGATGTAAGAGCATCACGAGCACCAGCTTAATCCTCTTCTCCAACTCCATCCATGTAATGTTAATCAGGAAATTGGGATATGGCTTCTTCCATTTATTAATAAATAGAAAAAAATACTCGAGTACCACTGGTACTCATATGGGATGTGAGATACAATCTCAGTATGAAAACAACCATGGTGACTAGCCCAATCTATTTCATAGAATATAATTTAAATTGTGTTCCATATATAATTTGAATGCAATATTGAATAATGATTCCTTAAGTCATAATCCCTTATATCACATCGACAATAATATTAACCCATTACACAATAATTTCATTTGTAATGATTCATGAAATGGGTACCAATTCATAAGTCCAAGCATTTATATCATGAATGTCATTTTAGTTGAGAAATTTCAATTTTAATGTCACATTCAATGAATGATCAGAATGTACTAAACAACACATTTAATTTATAGAAGACCATGAAACTATGGAATGTGGTTAAAGAAAATATGAATTAAAAAAATAAAAAATCACAAAACTACAAGGCAATGAAAATGTTATTTTTCAGTTAAAGACATCACACCACATCGAGGGGTTTTATTCTAAAAAATTACATTGTTTACCCAAAAACAAATTTTTCAAAATTTAAAATCATATCAAGAGTAAAAATAAATTCAACTAATAGAATCATTTCTTCTAAAAATCATGAATCACTAATTAATATCAAATGAATGTGTGAAAAGTGACCAATTAACGTATTCTTGCATTTAAAGGAAAAACAGAAAGCTATCATACATCAAGTAGTAGAAGACAATTCCAAACACATTAGAAATTTATTTTTTCATCGGTGACCACTAGAAGCTGATCTCCCTTGACTCTGAGCATGTGCACCTTCGTATACTTATAAGGACCCCTAAACCATATGTATCTATTTTTATGTCCTTGAATATTTACATGTGGATCCATAAATATATTCTTATATACGCAGGTATCCATTTACACATACAAACATATTTATTTTTCATTTATATACATAAGAAAACCTATCCCAATTATATAAAATCATTCAAAAATGGGTTAATATATATATATATATATAATGGGGTAATTTAAATGTTTATATTCCATCATTTTCATACATTGGTATATGTGATGAAATCCACCGAAGGCCTCTGGCCGACATTATTTGGAAAATCGAATACATATTTCGACCCAGAAAACCTATATTGAATAGGTAGAAAGGTTGAGAAGAATATATGAGGAGTATTTCATAAACACACTACATGGAACCCAAACTTTTTTGGCCAAGAGATTTATTCACGCCATGTGTAAAGTCTCATGCACTAACAAATGGGCACCGTTTTCCGCGCGGGCCAAATCCCCCCCTACCACTGATCTCCTATAAATAAACCCCCCAACATCTAGTGGCTAAAGAATTGGAATCACGTCCACTATGCATAAAAAATCTCTAATACAAAGAAAAGAATATGTTCAGGTATAGGATTTTACGTGACAGGTCTCTCAAGGGTTCTCTTTGTGTTGGACCACTGTGGATGGATCCTATACCAGTTCCATTATTGATAATATACTTTCACACAAAACACTTTTACTTGTGCACTATGCTCCTCCAATTTGAGTGTGAGCTAACCTTATCTAGGAAATCCTGGATTATTGCATACAATGACAAAAAATTTTATGCCAATTGTACATAAATCCTTCCAGTGGCTCAGAATACTCTCTCCATGTGTGATCCCTTGAGCATGTCATCAATGTTGATTTATTTGAAACAATCTACGGGTCCTTCTAATGCGCTAAACACGTATTTTACATACCCTTCTCCCACACAACCCTGTATGGTCATACAAAATAATTTCAAGGTCCCTTTGGTGGTGCATTGGGTTGTATTTCTTATCCTTATGCTTCTTATCATAGGAAATCTAACAACTATTTCTTCTTCACATAGCCATGATAACTTGATCTGCTCAATGGATAACTCCATGGAACTGCTTTACCATTGCATTTTTGGTTCCTACCCTTCACCAAGGTTGGGTGGAAATTAGATATGTATGTCTTATGGGTGCGTAGGGAACCCGCCTCGTCTGATATATATGAAGTTAAACTATAATTAACCATCATCCAAAGCACATGATGTTAAAATGTGTCCTCTCCCTATGCATTATACACAGGGTTCCAAACCTCTTATATTTTCCACACCCCCTCATCTCCACAGGAGTGCGATCTTACTCACATTGAATAAGATCCTCTTTATCGGAGTGGTGTCTGTCTCCAAGGAAGGGAAACCATCTCGGTGTTACCCCAAGCCTTTCTTATATGAGGTAGCATCCATGTTTCTCCATTCTTTTTCGATGCCAATGACTATAAGAGAGATGGGAAAAGAGACATTTGTTACCCCATCCCTCTCTCTTTGGAATTTATAACCATCGATCCTCCATCCTAGAGTACGTCCTAGACTCTATCTGCCAGGACCACTAGCCACGTGTAAGCCCCACTTCATTTCCCACATGTAAACCTTTCACAACGTGATCGTCAAGTATTTGTTTCCACTTATTTCTCACATAGAGAATGACTCACTTGGGCATTGAGTAGGAATTCACCATGTCATCCTACATAGGCCTCCATAGCGTATGTCCCATGTATCCCCATTGAACTTTATGAAATTTGATCCTTCCCCTTTCCAAGCAAGGTACATAGGAATCCTCTATGAGATTCAAGAAAAACACCTACTTGTACTAACCAATCCCTGTCAGTTCACCTTCTTCCCATATGACATTACACTGTATCCTCTACATTGAACTACATTGAATTTGATCATTTACCTTTCTAAGAATGGAACGTAAGAAGCCACCCTAAGGATCGATCCAGTCATGCACTTGTCTCGACCCTTTCACGTATGTTCGCATTCATCCATCTGGATGTTAATCAATATACTTCCGAGCCAAGTGGACTTTGATCCTTTCCTTTTCCAAGGAAGGTACACAGGAAGCCTTCTTTAGGTTCAATCCCTACACCTGTCGGTCAAAACCACTTCTCCCCAGTCCACCCCATCTTACACAATGTTAAAATGTATTACCCTTTTTGTCTAGTGTGACGTCAAATTGTATACCTTCTTAAAAATATGGGTTTTTATCCCTATCTCCTAGATAGGGTACATAGGAAGCCACAATTAGGTTCAACCCCAACCAATGGTAAGCCATTGAAATCCCCAACCAGTTGTAATTATTTTTATCCCCAACCAACGATAAGCCGCTACAAGCCCCAAACAACTGTAATATATTGGCATCCCCAACTAGTAGTAATTTATGGTAGCCCCAACCTATGGTAAGCAGTTGTAACCCTCAACCTGTGGTAAGAATTTTTAGACCCCATCATGTGGTATGTCTTTGTATCCCCTGATAATAGGTAAGATGTTGTAGTACGATTTATAGGGGCCCACATCCTCGGTCTGTCCTAATGGCTTCAGAACAACCCGGGCAGCTAACCACGTGTAAACCCCAGTATATCATTTGTTCGTTGTCCTATAGGTACACCATGATTCTAAGCCCCATCCAGATCTACATGGTCTTTGATTCCCTACCACATGTATATTTAGGAATCCTCCCTGAGGATCACGCCCATCACTCATGTTCCATCATGGTCTCTCTCTTGAACCTATGTGTTTTGGGAAGGTCACACCACACCCTGATGTTTCTACTTTCTCTAGGTCCCATCCATACTTCCATTCTAATGGGACACCTCCTCAAGTCTCCCATCACCCAACCAATATACGTGGATATTGATTCCCTGCCACTTGGATACGTAAAAAGCCTATCTTATGTTCAATCCCAAGACAACCATCACATTCATGATGGATCCATCCCATTCATCTCATCAACTTTTCCTAACTATCTATCATCCATCATGATTCTTACCCTGGCATCCACATCCCTATGAGATCACACCATTACCTTAGGTATCTAACCATTCATAAGCCCCACACAATCCATAACCAAAAAACTAGGAGCACTCCTCTTGGGATGGGCTACTAACAACACATAAGCCCTAGTATTTCCCTGGGTCACTATCTTTTGTGTACACCTCGATACAACATCCCTTCAAACTACGTGGGTTTTGATCCCTATCATCTGCACGTGGTACATAGGAAACCTCCATAAGTTTCAATCCCAGCTAATTAAAAAAACATAGGATTCCTTTTTGAGGGACCCATGAATCCTCATATATATCTTCATTAGAAATCATGATATTCTTATCTAGTTGGACTCTTAGGTGCTCCCTCCTAGGTTTTCACCCATCTCATTCACTCTAAATAGTGTTTTAATATGGTTAATCCATCTTTGATAGATGATAAACTCATGGAATACCATGCATTAAAAATGGGAAGCTGAGGAAAACCATAGAGACATGCATATGGCATATATTCCCCACACTCAACATGGAATTCCTTAGGCTTATGCACCCTCGAGAATCCATATAATATGGAGAGGAAACCCAGACACACCAGTGTTCTAGTGTCAAGACATGACCATGATGTCCAATGTGACTACTCCCCCGATAGAATGTTGCTGCCTAGACTTGACCCCTTGGAATGCCTTTATAGAAGCTATGTAATTCACCTGAATCCTGGAATACATGGCACTTGTATGCATTTCAGGAAAAAAAATCTTAATCATTAAGGGAGACTAAAACAAGGTGATAAGATTCAAGGAAGAATATAGAAAAGGAAAAACTAATATCCTATTATCCCACTTTGATCAAGGAGAAAAAAATCCCTGAAAAAGTGATGAATGTTTCCCTCCTTTTGAAATCATGAATGCCAAGAAATAAATATTTTATCCTGCAAAATAAAAAAATTACACTGCATAAAATGCATCAAAAATTGAAATGGTGAACCTGATATGAAATTATTTTCATCAATGTGGAGATTAATAGTTTTCAAGACATCATAGTGTAAGTGTGTCACCAGATACAACTATCTGGTTCTGGGTCCTGCTACTAAAATAATAGGCATGGTGTTAAACGCACCAGAGATCAGGGTAGACGAATGTTGGATAGCCCAGTCTGTGATTTTGTCAACATGGTTCCTTCTCACCAAACATGGGATATGGGATAGTATTGGGGCACTTTACCTCGCCTTCCAACTTTTAGCAGTAATGGTTTAATCTCCCTGCATAGCATAACTCATGATGTTATCATAAGAAATCGATCATCACCCACTAAACAATGTAGGGGACGGGGAAATTTCAAAGCGGAAATCACACACATCGTCATATCTTAAGTGAAGGCCTCTACATCAACAGTCATTGGTCACCTGTGTGTTATCTCCCCATCTGAAATTGTTCAGAGGATGGTGATTAACAACCTCATTCGACGATACAAAGAACAAGGGATTATCCCAATCCGATAAATAACCCTAAAGGAATTAGAGGCTTCAACGCATCGTCATCATCGCTACCACCAAGGGCTATGTAGGGAAAATGTGATCCTAAATCTGACCTACAATCATTTCAAGAGACTCTCCCCATAACGCTTCGATGACTCCCTCCCGTGCGCCAATGAGGTGAGGGATGTCTAGGCCAGCCCTACTGAAATCCCATCTTTGGGGTTTCTAAGGAGGGCTCCCACAAGGCCGCGTCAGTGCTGCTACTTGGCCCCATAGGCTGAGGAGCAGGTGAGTTATGCACATTCACTACTGGACCTAGTCTGGTAAACCTGACGCCAGTGTCGGGAATAAGCTAATGTGGAAGCCTTCCAGGGGGTACCATCTTGAATGGATCCCACAGCCCGTACCACCGCTGATGTATATCATCATTTTCATATTAATACCGAGGAGAGGAATCTATATTCTCGGCCTGGATAGCAGCCCCAAACACCCCACGAGATGGTTGGGATGAATCTCCTAGTCGCATACACATGTGGCTTTCGTAGCAGGATAACCCGTATCATCGACATCTAGTACGGAGGTCCTCCCCAGGCCACCACAAATGAGATAACAATTATATCCTAATCACAAGATTGGTGTAGAGTTCATGCCCATTCCACTATCGATTCGATCGATGTTACCCCCTACTGCGTTGACACCTAGTACAGAAACGTCTTCTGCACCTAAAACATCATGTATGGACCCGTTCCACCTGTCACTGATCGCCGATGTGAAGATGCTACCCATCCAGTTAGCTGCCAGTGTGGGGTTCTTCCCCATGATCTTATATCAACCAATGAAGGTATTACGCAACCTGACAATCAATGAAGCACATGTCATCCTCACTTCATTGGAACCCAGCATTAAGGTCCAACCCGTGTTCAGATTGACCAATACGAGGACCCTCCTCGTACCATAGCTGCCTAAGGAAACGAGCATGGAGGTCCTTTCCATTCTCCTACCAGTTCTCATGGTTTTCATAATCACTCCATTACTTCCTTTTGGGATTCCCTCCACTCAATATCTAGTGGATGCGAAGTCCCTCCTCATGTTTCTTTTTGACATATGTCCGGGTTCCCCTCTCACCTTTGCTCGCCAAGGTAGAAGACCTCTTAACCCCTGTATTAGTTTGGCCGATGGACCTCCTCAAGTCAAAAATCTACACTATCCCGACTAACCATATTTTTGAAGGAGTGTGGGTCACCGAAGCCATAATTAGATCACCGGGATTTTTAAGATTGTTATTATGCCCATCTACTTCTCAGATTCTTAGGTGGAATGCAATTCGACAATGGAACCCTCTCCCCATTCATCCATTTCAAGGGTCTAAGTAGGAACGTGATATATAAGCCTCATCTTTATAGAATGTGAGGTCCACTAGATTCTCAACTCCCTCAATAAATACATCTAGGAGGAGGAAGATTCAGCCTTTTTTTAGGTCTTGGCCTTGCGATCATCCATGTCATCAGCAATGTCATTCTATGCATCGACCAGAGATCATGGAGAGATATTCTGGGGAATTTTTTTGGACGAACATCATCCTGGCCCACCATCAGTTACCATATCCCCTTCACTAGAAACTATAGTCGACATTCAATATTACCATGATGTGGTGCTCATTCATTTCATTCATCATAGGATATACCTAGATGTGTCATCTTGTCAGCTCGTTCTCCATATTCTCCACTAGGTAGTCTACAATCTCAGTAGTGTACATCACATCTATTACCATTCCTGTAACTTCCCCTACCTAATGAGTGGGGAAACCATTGGCTGGTTACCGAGTCTGATCCAAAGAGCATGTGGGAAATCCCTGCAGAAAATCATTTCCCAGAGATATTTTGGAAAGTCTCAATAGCGGACATCAGTGCACTGAAAAAACTAACATTGGATGAAGTAAAAAGTTTTCACCAAACCATATGGGTGATTCACATATATATCTATTATTAGATAGTAGATTACCACAAGAGTCAGGCACACATTGAATATTTTTTTCCGTAATGTTGCATGGTCGACTTGGCTACACTCCCTATGGCCTAACTCCCTATGTCGCATGTTGTCCATCAGAAAATCCATCCAGGATGCATCCAGATCGTTAATGTTCCCCCACATTATTATTGAGTATGTGTCTCTCCCTGTTTAGGTCTTTGGATTGGGGATTTATGCTTCCCTTCCTTTCAGTTCTATCCCACACCAGCTCGACTTGCAAAGATATATTGTAGATATGCCTTTAAGAGAGTCGTTGTTAACATGGCTGGTCTACTAGAGGGAGAAAATGAGATAGAGAACCATTCATAGGACTTACCAATTGAGGGACATCCAACCCTATTGGATACCTTGGGAAGGATTACTTTCTATCAATGAAAATTATTGGGTCTTCCCATACCTATTGATTCATTAGCCATCGACCGGATTCCCAATAACGGAAAAGAAAATCGTGGGGACATGAAACCCTCTGACCCATCAGGTTCAGTTCAGAATATGAAAGATGATCCCAAAAATATTTTTTTGCATCATCATCTCAAAGAGAATAAGTTGATTTTTGATGATCTCCTTGGTGAATTGGCTACAGAGTGATGACCAGAATATGATGATCCTCGACTGGCGCAGCATGGGCAGGTACAACATCCCCTTGGAATGTTGCCTCTGGGTTACCCTAACCATTCTTACCGCATATATGGTATAGAGACTATATCTTATGGTAAGAGGGAACTATATTTATCTTTAAATCCACCAAAGAATGCGACAATCTTCAGGACCTGGCTCAGGAACCCAAAGCCGCTCCACAGGTTGTTCCCCCTAAAGTGCAGCAAGTCCTTCCATGAACATCTCCCCAAGCCCTCGAGCCTACTATTTCTTTATGAAGAACATTCCAAAACACTATTTTTAGGGATCCTTGTTAGGACAGTAATCCACACCCAGATGATCGAATGGCGGTGCTCATTTCCCTCCTTAAATATTTGGAAACTCGACAGGTGGAAATTCCTCTTGATGGTAAGCCATATCTAGCATCGGTGGATGATATATCAGTGCACACTGATTTTGGAAATCCTACCTTCTTCCCCTTTAATTGTACAAGTAATAGACGATTTTTCCCACATCATCTCATGGTGTGGACCCATGCTGGGAACTCCAAGGCTGCTGGAGGCCACCAATCTCCGGTTTTTCATACAAACATTGGAAGGGATTGAATTTTCCTAGAAAAGCCATCTACCCATTGTGTACTAGCCAGTTGGGAAGACCTTTATAGGTAGTTATTTTAATAGTTATTATATACCACATAGAAGAAGAGTATTGAAGACATATTCATGTGACAGAAGAGGCCTACCGAGCACATTGCGAAATTCATCGCCCTGTGGAAAGGACTCACCTACTCCCTTGATATATCACTGACTCGTGAACAACTAATGAAAATGTGGGTAGGGAATCTCAAAACTAAATTGGTCCTTTCTTTTATCTACTATAATTTCCTTAGGTGGTTCTGAGATTTCATGGATAAGGCATGGAGTCTAGAGGAAGCCTTCGATCAGGTCGTGAAGGCGCGTTTGTTGCCTCCTATAGTTCCCACAAGAAGGTCCACCATGGCCGATCTCGCCGTGGTTTCACAGATAGAAGCTCCCAAGAAGCTAGATTTATTACTAGTGGAGCCACCTCCATAGCCTCACAGAGACCCCCCACCACAGTCACAACTATTGGCCCATCAATGACTGTCTCAGAATTATCACGGTCCCCTTTGTAAAGTGACTCTACCACGTATGCTATATAACCAGGTTTCACCTCATCGACAGGCTCCTCTAGTACATCATTAGGGACAATCTCCTAGATACCCCTTTTCATACATGGGAAAGTGGACCTACTCATTCAATGAGGATTAGGTCCAGTGTTAGTTCCTAAGAACCTTAAAATAGGAAATTATACGGATATTTGAATACAGGTGGTCTGAAGAGGATAATATCATTAATTGCCCTAAATACTTCCCATATCACCATCTCCTTAGGAACACCCTCAAACAATGATGGGTGTATAATTAATGAATTCAAGACCAGGTTGATAACAGCACAGTCAGCTTCGACCCAGCTCTGACACACATGGCATGTGTGTTCATGAATCCTAAAAATGGTAGTGGAAGTGTGGGTGCGTGGAATGAGTTTCCTAGCTACATATCTCAAAATATGATAATTGTATGACTCCGAAGGTAGTCTCCCATTCCCATGGTATTATCCGTGCATGTCTGGATTGACCCAAGCCATCATAATTAACCATATCACCCCCAACAAGTGTTTTTTCAGCGACCTCTCAGGTTTCATCTTCCAAGAAGATCATGTATCGACGACACAACGGAAAGCAGGGTACCCCACTGATGTCATCGTCATCTCATACTCTCAAAAAAATTATGCACCTGTAGGTGGATAATAACCACTGAATCTATCTGGTTGTGAAATATTCTTTATGCGACAATCAAGGGAATACTTTTGTTAACACGGTGGAGCTGGTAAACCCCTACTTGATACCTAACTATGAGAAGTGCCAAATGAATCCTCCTAAAATCTCTAGATGTAGCCAGCATCAATGATGTAATGGCTATATGGGTCATCATAATTCATTAATCAACACTTCCATCTAGTCTTTTCATGTCTCTGAAACCAGAAAACAGGCCCGACAAAGAGATAAGAATCCACAAACCTCTCATCTAGTGTCATCATGTCAACCTTCACCACTATTTGTGTTTTTTGATTAGGAAGAGATGCCCAAACCATGCCATGATCAGGAATGCTCTATTACAGAATAACATCAGGTATCTATCCCTCACCCAGTAGTTGCTCCTTGAGTTTCGACTTGTGATAAGCCAGACTTTCCCAGCACCAGTCTTCTGTTGGTTCAGCCATAAGGGCCCGTCAAACCCCCTTCCACAAAACGACCTCTTATCCGCAGAATTTCATGATTGGAGTGGAAGTGTGTAGTTATTAAGAATATTTCCATCATTCCTCTATGGATCTCTATCCTTGAGGCCCCTCTCCTGTTGACGGATGTGCATGAAGCACTTGTTGAGTCTTTTAGAAGACCCTTCATGTTTGAGACTAAGGTAGTAGTCGCAGAAGCCTTCCTTTCCGAGGTATCCAAACACGCCGAATACTAGGCCATCATCTTGTGTTTCGATTAATATAATGTTTCTCCCATAAAAAGGCAAATATGTGCATTGTACATCATTTTCCACCTTAATGTCATGGAGGTTCATCGATGTCTTGTCGATACAGGCTCTAGGATCAACCTTATCCTGACCCTGAAGCCTCAAAAAATGGGGATGTTTGAGGTTGATCTAAACCCCTATGACTTGAAAATTCATGGTAATGATTGGAGATAATAGAAACTGACCTTCATGATCCACCTAAAAACCATGTTTGGTGGTCTTGTAGCCAGCACCGAGTTTATGGTTGTCTCACAGTACAACACTTACAATGCATATATTTGTAGGCCATGGCTCCACCTATATGTGATGATCCCCTATTCGTATCAGTAGGGTTGTATGTACTCCTTTAATGATTGAGATGGAATAACCCAAAGTTATGCCTCTCCCTTTTCCACTTGAGAGGCCTATTATCTAGATTTATACTTTTACAAGGGAAATGAAAAGTAGATTTAGGATAGCTAGTTCAAACCCACTACGGCTACATCCGACCCATGGGAAGGGCTAGATGATGCCTACATTTCCCCAATCCACTAATTGGAGGCCACGAATCTAGATTTAGAGAAATTTATTGGTGTCTCTTGAATAAAGGTGAAGTTTATTCCCATGTAAAATAGATGTTGGGTGATCACCTCGTATTCCTATAAATATCTAGCTCATGTGATCCAAGATCCTCCATCCCACATAAGGTTTGAGGATTCCCACCTCTTGGAAATAAAATTACATCATACTTTCTTGATACATCGGTCCTTTACAAATTGGCTCAATGAAATGTTCCACTATTTCTTTTATATAATCATGTATGGCCCCTTTCTATGAATACCAAATGATATTGGGTTGACAACTTTCATCTTTATAATTTCGGCTATATGGGAGCCCCCCCACACAGTGTCCACCGTCGCCCAGGCTGGCACTAATGTCCCATAAAGATCTATAGAGCCAGAGGAATTTCCACCTTCTGAGGATCTATCCTCCATAAGTGAAGAGGTGGATTTAGAGGATTCTCCTCCAACTTTCGAAGATGATTTCACCACAACGACCGATGAATTGGTACATGTGAATCTGTATTGCAATATGGATATGAAACCCACAGTGATCAGTGCCTCTACGAATTTCGAAGAGAAAAATCAATACATGGACCTCCATATGTACTACCACGATATATTTACCTATACTTATGAATAAATTCGTTGACTAGATCCTCAAGTCTCTTTCCACCACTTGGTCTTCGAATAAATCCTCACCGGTTCAAACAGAAACCCAGAATGATGCACCCCTCTCACAGTTCCATGGTCAAGTCCAAGGTAGATATGACAATCTTATCCAACTTTATTAAAAATTTCTATCACCTTTGATTGTTATCCAATATTGTGACCATTATAAATATGTATGGACAGGTCAGAATCTACATCGACATACAAGATCTCAACTGCCACTCTCTGAGGGATCACAATCCGCTTCCTATTATGGAACTATTGGTTGATGCCACCAGGGGGTTTGAGGGTCTCTCCTTCATGGATGGGTATCATGGATATAACCAAATTTGATTGGCCCCTGAGGATGATGAGTCTATAGCCTTCAAGGCCCCAAAAGGTTCTTTTTACTACCATTTAATTCCCTTCGTCATAATGATTGCAGGTTACACCTATTAGTGTGCCACACATCACATATTTAATCCGATCCTCAAGGCATTGATAGAATGCTATGTGGATGATCTGGTGGTCAAATATCACCAATTCCAGGACCATCTCAAATATCTCAACAATGTTTTTGGCTTCCTTCGATCACACCATCTGAATTTCAACTCGTTGAATTGTGCCTTCAGGGTGACTTCTGAAATGTTTCCACCTTCATTGTCAGATATAGAGGCCTTGAGAATTATCCGGATAAAATAATGGACATCCATCATATGCCTCCCCTGAGAAACATTTTGGCTATTCGAGGAATTCATGTCCACTTAAGCAATATACGCCAATTTATCACAAATCTGGCTAGAAAATTTTAGCCCCTTTCCCAGCTCATGAAGAAAGGTGTTGATTATTAGTGGGATGAAGAGTGTCAGAATACTTTTTAGAAAATAAATCAGTATTTTTTACATCATCTATGGAGGATGTCACCTATTTCAGGAATATAACTTATCCTTTTTGTGACCGTCCTTGAATGATCTCTTGGTTCCCTTCTCACGCAGAAGAACAATGAAAGGATAGAGAAAAACATGTACTATCTTTGCCGCATGATCCTCGATACTGAGACTAGATATTCCCTTGTCGAGAAGAGCTATATCACACTAGTATCCGCATTGAATAAATTTTTACACTACTTATATCATCATGAGATACTGCTTCTGTCCTGAGTGGATCTACTAATGTAAAGTCTTAACATCCCTATATTGATGTCTTGTCTATCTTGGTGTGCAGGGATCATCCAGCATTTTGACATATGGTTTGTCCCCCAGAATTCGATTAAGGGTCATGCATTGGCAGACTTCTTTACCGCCCATCCAACACCCATGGGGAAATCTCGAGATCTTGAATTTTCCATTGAGGTTATCCTATCAGTAGAACAAGTCATTTAGTGTTTCTAAATTCACATTTATAGTTCATTCCATTGTCCTAGCGGTATAAGACTCGATAATCTCAAACTAAACAGGGTGGGCATGCATGTTGTCTCCCTCATGGAAGAAGAAGTTGTTCTTCTATATTAATTCCAATTGTCTGAAGGCTATACCAACAATGAGGAAGAGTCACAGGTTCTCATTACTGGTATGGAGCTGTACCTAGAGATTTATGTTCCCCACTTGCATGTGAAAGGGGACTCTGAACTATTCATCGAGCTGATCAATAGTGACTATGTCGTTAGAAAGCTAGTGCTCATACCACTATTGGAACATGCCCACTAGTTGTTGACACATTTCCCATCTCAGTCAAAAGTTATGCATGCCCCTCAATCATAGAACGAATGAGCCAATGTGTTGGCTAGCTTGGCTGTAACTCTTGCAGAACCAAACCAGGATGATTTGATTATTCATGTAGCACACCTGATAGTCATCTCCTCTACCACTTTGGATGAATATTATAATGTTTTTGTAAGCCACCTTTCCACTATTGAATCCACAATATGTCCCCGAGGTCCCCCTGCCACTATTTTGGAGTTGACTCATGATTGTAGGACCCCATTTATCAAGTATATCTACCATGGAAATCTCCCAGTAGATCGGTCCGAGCATGAGAGAATCTGATTCTGCGCATTGTAGTTTCCCCACTAGAGTGGTCCCCGTCATGAGAAAATCAACTAAAGATGTGGGATTCATGGGGTTATCCTCCGTTGAAATCTAGGAGTATATATTTCTTAGGTCATAGTTAATGCAGGTTCTAGCGGGGCTCATCAGACAGTGCCAAAACTATCTCACCAGATCTGGAGGTTGTGGAACATTTGGCCCTCCAGGATCCATGATTGTTATAGGTTTTCCAAGAGGTTCCATGCATGCCAAATACATGATAATTTTGTGCATCGAACACCATATCCACTCTACACAACCATGTACTCTTGGCCCCTCATGGTTTAGGAACTTGATATTGTGGGACAAAATCCACCGGCAAAATCTCAGCAGTGTAAGTTCATCCTGATCACTGTAGATTTTATTTCCAAATGGGTAGACTGAGTTCAGCTCGTGGAGGTTAAAGAACATTTTATCGTTGAATTTATGAGCCCAAATATCATCAACTTGTGTGGATCTCGTCACAAGGTCCTCATCAATAACTACACAAACTTTTGGGTAGCTGAGTAGGTAAGGTTGTATGACATGTACAACATCAATTCTAACCATACCTCCTGCTATCACATGAATGCAAATGGGAAGATAGAGGGATTTGAAAAAACACTCTCCAACAATCTACAGATTATGGTTTCTCAGAACAATAAATGTTGGCCAGACATGCTCCCCAATGCACTTTGGGCCTATAATACAACGACCCTCAAATTCCACTCATGTAACTCCATATTCCTAGGTGTACGAAATAGAGGCAGTCCTGCCCATCGATATCCAGTTGACATCATTACATACAGTGGTCTATAACCCAAAGGAACTGGATATGGTAATCGAAATCCATCTGGCTGAATTGGAAGCGATTGACAAGAATAGGATTTATGCCCTGCACAATCTGGTGAGGAATAAGAACATGATGGACAAAGCATTAACCAAAACAGTTATCCTCCTATCTTTTTTACATTGTGACATTGTGTTGGATCTAAGAACCCTGATGTTACCTAATTGGAAACCACCAATATTGGAGCCCAAATGGGATGTACCTTACATCATTCACAAGGTTTACACCAATTCCGCGTACTCCTGGGTTAAAATGTTTTGGTGAGCATATAACTCCTCCCTCAAATGAAAAATTCCTCTAGAAATACTTTTCATGGGTAAGATACAGTCCTACGTGACCATAAATTGCTACATCATGCATGACGTTAAACTACTTTGTCATCCTGCATAATGATAAAACCGTGTGTAGTAGATATATCATTGTTTTTCGATGACAATGACAACAAAAATATATTTATACGGTCCTGCAAAACCATAAACTATGGATTATTTACCACATGATGTTAAAATGTCCAATTTTTCCAAGATGAAGGGTGTAAAACTACATGGAACATATCTCACATGACATTAAAATGTATGTCATATTACATAAAATTAAACAATATATGGTCCCACATGACCTTAGATTGTTAAATCGTTGGAACACGATGTTAAAAAGTGTGATCCATCTACTCAGAAGGATGTAAAACCACCCAGCACTTGTCCCACTTGATGAGAAACTGCAGAATGTTCTTGGATCTACAAACTTAAACTAATATCTCACTATATCTTCATCATGCATGATAATAAACAAAACAAAATTCTTAAGAACTATGAATGGATTTTTTTCCATCAATATGGGTTACGTAGAAACTCATGGATAATGTGTCTTAGAGTCTAACACCAAATTATCCTCTTTGACTTCCCCATGGGTGTAGTTATCCCTGAAGTTCGCACATAGTTCATTGTAGACTTCCTTTTCCCCATTTAGGCTAGGTTTTCAGCGATCACACCATTTTTACCGACCATTATTCTATTCCACCATGTCCCTACCACATGACATTAAGTTGCATGACCCTTCTAGAACTATCTACGAATTCATTACCATCCGTATGGGATACGTATGAACTCCATGACATTTTATCTGTTGGCCCAACCCCAAACTACATGGTCTCCCCTTGGGTATGTCCCTTGGGCTTGGATGCTTCTAGAAACTCATGGTGTGGTATATTTTTTTTTCCCTTCATTCACTTCAGGTTTATCATGACCACACCATGTATCCCACTCATTGGAGATCCCCTCCTCTCTTATCCTTATCACATGATGTTAAACCACACTAGCATATCTATGATTTTCAAGCCCCATAATATGGGATTCCATTTTCTTTCCCTTCTAATGGGACCCCCTAATGGCATGGATTCTAGGCCCCAGGTCCCTCTAGTCATCTCAGGCCAACATCCCTAAGGATTCAGGAGGACAACTAAAACAAGTCACGTGTTGCGAATGTAATCAATGGTCGAAACTAATTGATTGTACCCATTGTAGGAAAAAATTAGGATAATATATTGTGAAAATATTCATAGTTTATCCCTGGTCATTGTTGCTATTATATGGTATCCCTCCTAACAAGGACAATGGTTTACCCTTCCAACCATATGTCTCACACACATGGAATTATACTAGAAATCTATGGTCCATGCTCTATGAACTTTAACTAAGATAACTATACGTCCTTGATGGAAGATGTCAAACTAAACTACATCCCCTAAAACTAAATTTCACCTATTTCACATCCCCATGGGTTAAATAAGAAAAACTGGACATTTTGTCTTCATGTCTATCTCCGGGTTTATGTAATCTTTCTCTCGGCCCCTTGGACCGAGTTCTCTTAGAGAATTATGAATTGTGAGGAATATGTGGACTTATATCTTCATTCACAATGGGTTATTATATACTCCATATGCATTCATCATCATGATACCATCCTCTTATCTTATTCCACAACGTATGATGCTAAACTGCATTCCACCTTCTAGAATAATGTGAGGCTTGATTCCTTCCCCCGAAGGATACCTAGGAACTCCCAAACATTCCCTCGGATACAGCCATTCTTCTTAGAAACCATGAAATATATCTAGAACCATATCTTGAGTCCTCTAATTGGTAGGGTATGTTATTTTGTATGAGAGTATGTTCTCATTCAATTCGGGTTTGTAACAGCCACATGATGTACCCTCCTTCTTTTTCAGTTCGCCAGCTTTCCCAGGAGCACTCTAGTTCATGACGGAGAGTATTGGATTCTACATAGACACATCATCTCGCATTTTCATTCTACACATTAACTTAAATTTAGACATTCATCATACGTCACATCAGATAAGACCCCCAAATACAATTGATTCTAGGATCCAGAACACTCCTACCATCTTGGGCTAACTTTCCCAAGGATTCGGGACGATAATTTGATACAAGTCCCACATTGTGAATATGGTCAATGGTTGATGCTCATTTTTGCGTTCTTATTTCATGTAACATGATATGGATGTTGTGTTTCAAACATGGTTAATAGTTCTCCTCTATGTTCACTCCTCCCCCACTAAGCCCTAAATATTGGATTCATGATTCACACCGTTTTCTACTCAATCGTGGCCAAGTGGATTTTCGATTCTCTTGGTGTTATCCCATAGTGTGTAATAGCACATTAAAAATAAAATTCCACTGTGAGGTATCATTTGAGGCTCCATTCCATTCCCACTATTCTAATATTCCATGTGTTTCGAAGACTTCTCTGATGTTGTTTCTAAAATCAAGCGCAACTCATGTGGGCTTAAGGATTTTGTCATGGTTTACTCTCGTTTGGAAGAGTCTAACATACCCTGGTCCGAGATCTAGGAAATTAAACTAATATCTCTCTGAATCCATTAGACAAGACTATAAACTACACAAAATCTTTTAAGAACTATATAAGTATTTATTCCTACCCCTACAGGATATGTATGAATGCCCATAAATTTTGTCTTTATGTCCATATTAGGTTCCCGTAATGGTCATTTATGTTCGTCCTATTGGACCTAACTTATAGAGGATTACATGGAGTGTAATATGATTCCTTACATACTCATTCACAATATTTTTTCAATAGACACACCACATACTCTTCTTTTTAGGATCAAGTCTCTCCTACCTTTCGTCATGTATAGTGTTAAACTGCACTCTCAGAACTACGTATGGCTTGATTTCTATCCTCATGGGATATATAGGATCTCCTGGATGTTTCTTCTTCATGTTCATCCACATATTATCGAACATTTTATACCCCCATGGACCTAGGTTTCTTTCACAACATTTCATGTTGTGTGGTGCGGACTTAGTTTCCTCATTCAAATCGGGTATTATTTATCTTATCATGCAAATTTCTCTTCAGGACCTCGATATTCAATGTGCGCCCAAGCCATATGACCATAATCTATACTTCCAGGTCCAAAATGACTTTAAATCGTTGTTTCTCTACTGTGCAGTGCTATGATACCTGGTATGGTCCTCCCATATGACCTTAAAACATGACATTATCATCTTGGCTGCATGAAGAAAAATGACACAACATTGGAATGCCCTCGCTTGAGGGGACATCAGGATTTGTATTAGTTCTCCACCGTGCGATTTTTTATGTCCTACATTTGGCTTGATTCTTGTATTAATTCATGGATTTTTCATCCTATTTTTAATACCTTAAATACACACATCCATCCTAAAGCACAAACAAGATCAATCAAATTTTGCTTCTTTTGGTTCATGGGATAGACATGAATGACTGTATTATACCATGAATTTGTACCCTACCATGCCACTTGGAGAGAAACATACATATTTATCCCCATTGGGATGTGATACATATAAACACCCATGCACTTTTCCTCATACCATGCCCAACTTTCATTTTCGACACCTCGACCTAAAACCTCCCCAAGAAGCACATGGCGTGATATGGACCACTAACCTCCGGATTCATTAATGGTTTTTTAATTACGGAACTACGTGTCCCCTTACCTACTTTCAACATGGTCTAGGCTCTAAGACCACAAAACTAAGATCCTACTGATATTATCAAGAAATATGGAGGGCTTGATTCCCATCCTCATGGAATATGTAGTAATTCCCAGACATTCTGTCCGTAGGTCTATCCCTAGGAATCTTAAATCCTACCCTACTTTTTTAGCCCCTAGGCTAGAAATATCTTGGGAACACGTAGTGTGGTGAGTACCTTTGGTGTTATCATTCACATATGTTTTTGCAATGACTGGACCATGTGTCTCCCATGTCTCTTCCCAACCTGGTCTGAGTTCCACTACCATAAACTAAGATCTCCCTTTGGGAACAATGCATAAGGCATGACTACTTCGCCACCCTGCGCACATTCCATTAAACCTGGTCCCCTCTTGAGGATCCTCTCTATGACATTTGGTTTAGAACCTGTGACCCCAAGACCCTTGTACATTAAAATGAACTCAACTCTATCTAGTTGATGTGTCTCATTAGAGTACTCAAATGCATCATGGAAAAAATCCCAAAGTGTTGAGTTTTTACATGGACATTCCCTTGTTTCGTATAAACACTTCATGAGACCTAAATTTTTTATCCCCATACACTTCCAAGTCTGAAGGGACCCCCTATATAGCCTGGTCTCATTCAACATGAATCTTCATCCATCTTAGGCCAATGCCTCAGACGACCTTGGATAACATTTTATGACAGGTACTGTGATTCAAAGCGCTCAGTGGTCAACCCCCATTTATTTTTCCCCATGAAAAAGGTAACAAAAAGCTGATGATGTGTTTTGAACATGGTTAATAGTTATCCTTTATTGTACTTCAACCATCCTTGCTATCTATATTTCAGGCACCGTGGTAAACATCTTCACAATCATTTATGTTGAAGTGGAATTCCAACATGCTCAGTTTTACCCCTGCACATCAATGTGCATTATTTAGGTGAGTCAAATAATTCTAGGACATCGGTCACCTATTGTGTCGTTGAACATAATTTTGTCCTCCATGTTCTAGTAGATTTTCCACCACTACTCCTTGTATCACTCATCGAGCATGACTCACGACTCATGTGGTCTTGGTGGTTTTGGTGGAGCAATTATAGATGGAGATGTGCCACACATCCCTTTGTCGCCCTGCAGAACATTAAACTGTAATCCCAGGATTATGTATGGAATGATTCCCATCCTATTGATGCATGTAGGAACACTTGATCATTTATATTTCATTATATCCCTATGTCAGGTCACCTCTGGTCTATGGGATAAATAATCCCATCGTGAACACATGGTGTGGTGTGGACTTGTTATGTCCTCTTTCACGATGGGATACATACCGCACCACACTTTTTTTTGGGTAACTAGTTCCAAAACACGTGAATTTAATCTATAGTTAAAACCTAAACAAATTACGGATGCCCCATGATAACTATAGGAGTTTCTAGATTCTTCTCCAGAAAGGATTTTCTCTACCAGTGTTGGACTCTGGCCACAATGTGATCCAGAACTATGTTTATCTTGATTATCATCCTTATGAGATATATAGTGATGCCTAATAATTTCACCTTGGGCGTAGCCCCAGGGTCGTTAACCATTTTGACCCCTCATCCCCAAAAACAATCCAATATCAATGACCTAAAACAAGGATCCCATAGTCTCTGTGACATGACTTTAATCTATTATCCATGGTCCAGCATGTATGACCTTCAAACTATGTAGACCATCCTAACCGTACGACGTTAAAATAAATTTCAATCATCCACATTTGAATAACATAAAACTACATGGAATTCTAGGTCCTCACTAGAGTGGTCATGTCTAGAAATTTGTATAATCCTTGAGCAGACCAATGCGCTCACCTAGTGTGTTTTCATTATAGTGGCGTAATTTCAAGAGTGTTGGAATCCATTCGAACAACCCATCACTCCACCCTACACGTTTTGTGTGCCATTTATTTGGATCAACATCCTCTATCATGTATGAATCCCCCCCCAATATTATGGATGATCAGCCTATGGGTCACCTACTGTCATGGGCTAACGTTCTGGAAGACTTATGTATGACATCTCAAGTTAGGCCCCATGTTTAGAAGATGGTCAGCAGTCGACCCTTATTTTAATCCCCATTTAAGGAAAATGAAATACAGATACTATTTTTTAAACAAGATCAATAACTATCCTTCAAGGTATATCCATCCCAACTGGGTCCTAAATATTGGGTATCATGGTTCAGACTTCCAGTCCCCTCAGTTTGGATTGATTCTATGACCCCTGGCGTTACTCTGCTCATCCACTGGAGGACATTGGGAAGTCATCAATTCAATAGATCTGAGAACTTAATTCTTTAGTCAGGCCTCCCTCTTTCTTCCCAAAAGCCATCATTAGTCATTTATACCCCAGATTCCCAAATATATGTCGGCACTCCCTTATTCAAATGATGTATCGATGAGGCCATCACTTGTTTTTCACATCAGGCATGACCCACATGAGCTTAGGGATTGATTGTTAATCCCTTCAGAGTTGTGGTAAGAATTCCTTGAAATAAATGAGAAAGCAGATAATTCTTCCACACATACAATTCAGATGAAAAGAAAACAAATAAGGATATGTTTATTAGTTCGTCCAATAAAGGGCCATTATTGATCGACCCCTCTGATTGATCTCTCTATTTCTACAACCTGATGACTTGTAGCCTCAATAACTGTTTCCCCATCCTTGTGCTCCAACTCTTCATTAGAAGTTGTGGATATAAACGCATTATCTTTGATTTCCATTCCCTCCCACATAGCTTGAAAACCATCTATTTGATTGTTTTCGTTTTTTTCTTCATGGGCTTCGGCCAGATGGGCCTTCAATCGATTAATGATCACAGATTGGTTTGTGATGAATATGTCTTGCTCATTTTCTTTCTTTTCAAGAAGTTGAAAATATCTCTTAGCCTCAAGGAAAATATATATTTTCACATAATTATTCTAGAATTGGTTGATGGATAGACATTGGTTTCTATCCCGCATCTTCTCAACCATGTAATCTTAGATCATCATGAGAAGGTGATGAGCATCCACCCCTTTCGTTATAAAAAAGGTGAAACCAAGTGTTAAGTGATTAAATTCGGGGAAACCATTAAGCTATTGGATATTTGAGGTAGGGATCGATACAATTCCACCCATTTTGTAGTGTCATATGGCCCTATTTGGATGCTTCAGGGATTGAATCATCTTTCTCTTCAAGGTCTGCAGGCCATTATTCATGGAAAGCATCCAAATGATCAGTGGATGGGTCTCCCATTGGTTTTCCTCTGTTGTGGTTAGGCTGTTCAATTCATTGAAAACCTTCTTCAATCGTCTCTGTTTATTCAATTTCACCGCATCCAACTTCAGACCCCTCCACATTAGTGATATCACTGAATTCCACTAGCCTTTTGACAACAGGTGGCAGGGCTAGCATAGTTTGAGAAGTGGGTTCTATGTTGGTCGGTATAGCCTCTATTGGATTCCCTACAGATGTTCTAGGTTTAGTTGCCTTCCAAGCATCCAATATATTTATTACAACATAAAAATTTAATTTTTTGATCATTTGATCCCTCAGAGGATGGATATGGGTAATCAAGGAATGAAATTTACAAGATCTCAGCACATCATCCTCTAAAATTTCAGTCTCTAAAATAGAAACCACTAAAGAAGATCCTTGAAAACTTGTTAATTTGATAATGGGTGTTGGATCTCGACCGCATTATATCGGTGAACCATCACCCATCACAGATTGAGCTTCCTAACCACCAGTGCGAATATGGGACTGAACAAGATAAAAGTTTGATTTGTAATAACATATGATGAAATGTGGAAAGGTTAGTATAATAATTGAGCCATACCTCAAGTTGTATGGCCATATCCTTCTCAGAACCATTGATCTCACCTCTCTCTTGTGGACTCCCATTGTGGGATGTCTGTTGCCACCCTTTACCTCTAATATCCCCTTCATCATCCCCTATTTCTTCTTCTCCTACACTCTCATTCTGCATCTTCTTCTTATTAACCTTCCTATGTCTCCTCATCATCCTCGTGATCTTCAAACATCATTCATTCTAGGTGATGCTTCTGGTCATGCATCACTTTTACAAAGAGAGTGGGTTTCTCACACCGCCCCTGCTGGCATGCATATACATCAATGGCAGTCAAATTTGCGTGCAGATGATGAATTTACACAATGTCTACAATCTGAATAAGCCAGATTTTTGACAGCTAGATCTTATCATGAACCATTTTTTTCCCAAATGAATTCAGGGATGATTTATTGTGGTAGGGTCAACCCGGATAACCACAGTGTAGAGAAGATTGCATCCTCAGAATGTTGAAGCAGATACCTTATCGACTTCTAGAGAAGCACTTTGGATGCTCTATAAATTGTTTCATGATACCCTCTCCCGCCGATCGATGGAGGCTTGGATGAACCATGTGAGAATCCTGCTAGTGAAATCCCAGCATGTACTAACCCATTAGCCTAACATGTTCCCAACCTCTCCACCCTAGCAGTTCCTTGCCTACACTCTCACTGTCCATGTTTTATAGTGGCCACGATGAGTTGCTAAACTCGATTTTGTAGGATCCCCTTAGGATATTCCACCACCAAATGTTCATCATACATTGTTGAGAGGACATCATAAACTCTAGTGGGGGGATAGGTAATTACCTCACCAGAACTGTCAGTTATAAACATCAGCCGCATTGAAAAAGAACGCAATGATGATTCTCACCCCATACATCTGTATACATCTTCTCCGGAATCCATAGAATGCATCCAAACATCCTGGAAAACCATGACAACACAGTGGGCCTACAAATGATCTTTCCATTAACCAAGGACAAAATCACCCCACCTCTAATGCTCTGTAAGAATTCTCTTTTCTTTTGTGATCATTTCCCATCATCTATCATGGTGATGGTCGTGGTGGGGAATGGAAAAATGGTAATTATGGAATGATTTAAAATCCTTATTTTTATCCCCTCTTCATTAAGAATCAATAGCATGGTCCCATAAATATTTATCAAAGAAGGTATCAGACCATTACATGGGGACGAATGGCGTTTGAAAAAGCGTACCCTATATAGTGAGGCACAATCCATCCATGGAGGATTTTGAAGTGGCCACCGATCTTCCTTAGTGGGCATACTCTCAAAATAGCCCCAAAATGGCATACAGTCAGACCATCATAAGGACACCTAGGTAAAACCTCTGATTTGCTTCCATGATGTCGTCCATCAATAATGTTCTTGGGCAGACTCGAATCCTTGTGTCCCTTACTTGTAGTAGGAACCCAATCAAATAAAGTAGCATGACATCCAGCAAAATAAAAATTTGATTCATAGCATTCATCCACAAGAAATCCCCAAGATTTATTTTCCCCCACCTCACTGATCCTTCAATATGAACAACTATTTCTCCTATGTGTCACAGTAAGACACCAGATTCCTCACCATAACATCTCTATATTTGGGTCCTTTGGCAGAAATAGGCGTAACCACATTGAGTATTGGATGTCTTTCTGAAATTCCTTATACCTGAGCCTCTATTTTGCCTATTCCAATAGATGCCATGTTAGGATGGGAGTCTGTAAGCAATCCCACCAGATATTCTCTATCGGAAGAAATTCATCATACAGATGCCCATCAAAAGGGATGCCCTCGATTAAATGAATATCCCAGTGACTAATTCCAACCTCCACATGATGTTGATGAAAGGTGTTGTCATCAAGGGAAAATTAGATAAACAACTCAATCCCGAGTACTTGCTACTGGTAGAAATGTAATTATAAAAACAACACCACCTCGAATAGCCCGATGTGCCACAATTCTACTCTTAACATGTTGCATAATTCGCTTACCCAATAAGACCCAACCCACTCACAAGTGAAATTACTTCTGGACCTCCAGTCCCAATAATGTATCCATCACTTGATCTCATCAGTGATGCTTTGTCAAAGGTTACATTCATAATTGGTCAAAGATTCCTCTATAACAGGTATGCTTCCCAAGATGGTCATGGTCCTTGGATTTAAGACATAAATGTCCATGTGCCTGGGTTTTCTCAAAGGATGTCCTTTTTTGTAAGGTTGTATCATGGAAGTTCATCCTCCCATGTCACCCATGACCGCATTATATCAACATCAAAGTATGGCACCAGTACCTTTTCTAAGATACTGATGTCCCATATAGGTAGGATTTTAGATAACACGTAATCCTTTTGAGCATGGTTATGAAAATTGAAAAGAGCATGGTTTTCAGAAACTACATACCTAGTGCCAAAAACCCCAGTGTTCACAATCAATTCATCCCTCCATGTGAAACAGATTACTTCTCTCCCAACGTAACTCTTATCAGCAACACTTTTTTGGTTAATGTTTGGAGTCAATCTAGGGGTTTTATGAAAAAAAATATGCATTAAAAATGGTTGTGCACATTAAAAATAATCAAAATGAGAGGATTTCCATGAAAACTGAATAGATTTCATGAAAAAATAGTTGATTTACATGCATTAGTTATCTAAAGATTATCGCATGAGAAATCTTATACAGACCAAAGGACCCCCAGGTGGTATTTATAATAGAGAATTAGGTATTCTTCTTGTGGAAAAGGGATTTCACGTGTGAGAATGAGATTGGGCATCCCATGGTTCATTTATTTTGCACCATCCATAATGGGGCTAGGCATCTCAACATTTCCCTCAGAATCCTACCCCTACTCCCTCATGCAGTTCTGATTCCGCGGGTGGGGGGGGGGGGAATTTGTCAGTGCCAAAATCTGTCGAAGGCCTCCGACCGACATTAATGTGAAAACTAATGTCATATATCGACTCAGCGAACCGTTATTGGATGGATCAAAAGGAAGAATGGATAATATGAGATGTTTCACGTTATGTTTCTCTACAACGAGAAAATATGCACAACCATGACATTTTTTTAAGCTGTGTGGAAACTCTCATGTTGCTGATGGTTGGGTGAAGTTTTCCATGCATGCCAAATCCCCCCCCCCCAGTCCCACCGATCGCCTATAAATAAAATGGAACCCCTCTCAGTTCTAGAAATTGAAGAACTCAATCCATCTACCCTATGCATAATACATCTCTTATGCATGAAAATGATTACGTTTAGGTACATGATTTTCTATGATAGGTCTCCCTAGGGTTCTCCTTCGCGCATGACCAGTGGGGCTTGACCCACTGCCACTTCCATTATTGAAAAATTACGTTCATGAAAAACTCTTCCACTTGTACGCAAACCTCCTCCAATTTGCGCGTGAATCACCCTTATCTGCAAAATCCTAAATAATTGCATGAAACTTCCCTTATTTACATTCTTATTGCACAAAAGACCTTCATTTTGCATTATATCCTCCCTTCATGTGTGTTGCCTTGACAATGTGATCAATTTCTCTTTCCTAGACACCATCATCGAGGATATGTTACTAGAAAACACCTATGCTACACACCCTTCTCTTGTACGACCCTCCAGGTTCATACGATATGATTTCAGGGTCCCTTGTGTGGTTCCATATGTTTTGTCATTTAGCCTTATTTGACATCGTATAGGCACACTAATAATTATTGCTTCTTTGTATAGTCACGCTAATGTCAGACCCTGAATGGATCACTCCATAGAATCACCACACCATGGAATTACTGATCCCTTCCCTTGCCCAAGGGTGGGGTGGTATCATTTATGTAAGTCCTAGGGGTAAAGACTGGACCCACCACATCCAAGCTGCTGGACGTTAAACATCCAAGCACCATTTTCATAAGCACTGGATGTTAAAATATGGCCTCACCCCATACATTATACATGAGGTGCCCCACCTCCGAAATTTTCCATGCATGCTCATATCCACATGAGGAGATCTTCCTCATACGGAATGATATCCTCATTTTTGGAGATGCATATGTCTGCGGGGGAAGGGAAACCATCTCTATTTAAGCCCCAAGGCTTTCTTATAAGAGGTAGCATCCATGCTCCTCCTTTATTCTTCGGTGCCAAAGGCGTGAAGAGATATGGGAACCAAAACATTCGTTACCCTATCCCTCTCACTTTAGGAACTACCACCACCATGCATCCATCTTGGAGTAATTCACAATATACATATACCTAGGCTATTTTCCACACGTAATCCCAACATCATTCCCCATGTGCGCACCTTTTGTGAAGTGGTCGTCAGGAAATTTCCACCTCTTATTTCTAACACTGAGCATGAATCATTTGGGTGTAGAGTCTGCATTTTACCGTGGCATCATTTCTAGGCCACGATAGCATAAGTCCCAAGTATCACCACCAAACTAGGTGCACATTGATCATTTCCTTTTCCATGATAGGTACATAAGAATCCTCACCGAGGTTCAATCCCAACACCTACTTGTCTCGACCTCTCCACATCGTTTCACCTTCGACCCACATGACATTTAACTGTATACTCCACTACAAACTATGAAGGCTTTGAACATTTCCCTTTCCAATAATGGCACAGATAAATCATCCTAGAGGTTCAATCCCATCATCCATTAGTTTTGACCCCTTCACATTGGTTCTCCTTTGACCATCATGATAATAAATAGTATACTTCCAAACTATGTGCACTTTGATCGCTTCCAATTCTAATAAAGGTACGTAGGAATCATCCCGGGGGTTCAAGCCCAACACCCATTGGTCGTAACTAGTTCATGTCGGTTCACCCCGTCCTACATGCCATTAAACTATAATCGCCCTTTTCATCCATCATGACGTTGAACTTTATTCCTCTTAAACTACATGGGTTTTGATCCATGTATCCTAGAAATGTTATGTAGGAAGCCTCCCTAAGGTTCATCCCCAACTAGTGGCAAGTCATTGAAAGCCCCCACCAGTGGTAAGACATTGTATCTGTAACTAGTGGTAAGTCGTTCCAAGCCCCTATGAGGGGTAAACCATTACAAGCCCTAACAAGTGGCATGTCGTTGTATCCACAACAAGTAGTAATCCATTCTAACCCCTCAACTAGTGGTAATCCATTGTAGAACCCATATATTTATAATCTTTTTTAACCCCCAATCAGTAGTAAGACATTGTAGTCCCCTTTCTGGGGACCGACATCCTTGGTCAGTATGAGTGTCTTCAGACTTACAATGGCTTCAAATCACATGTAATCCCTAGTATGTCACTTGGTCATTGTATTATCTATAAAACCTGATTCTATTCCCCCATCCAAAACTACATGAACATTGATTCCCTTCCATAGTGATTTGTAGGAAGCCTCCCTGAGGATCAAATCCATCTCTTTGGTTTCATAAGGGTATCTCCCTTTAGCCAATGTGTTTTGGGAAGGTCATACCACACCCCAATGGTTATACATCCTCTAGGTCCCACCCATACATCGATTCTAATAGGCCGCCTCCTCAAGTGTCCCATTTCCCCATTAAACTAAGTGGACTTTGATTCCCTAACATGGGGATATGAAGGAAGCCTAACATATATTCAAACCCAAGGATAACATCTCTTTCATGATGGTACCATCACAATCCTCTCATCCAAATCACCAAACCATCGATCATCTAACTCGATTCTTACACAAACCGCCACATCTTGGGGAGATTTCACCATTCCCTTGGGTACTTGACTGTTCATGTTCCACACACAATCCATAACCATCCAACCAAGAGTTCTCCTCTTGTGATGAGATACTAACCACACATAAGCCACCATATGTACCCAGGTCTCTTTCTAATTTGTACATGCCTATTAATCAACACATCGAACTATGAGCATTTTGATCCCTTCCATCTGCACATGGTACGCATGAAACCACATTGAGGTTCAATCCCAATGAATGGAAAACAATGGTGTTCCCTTTATAGGGACACAGGAGTCCTTATGTCCTTTCTCATTAGATGTCCTAATCCACTAATCTTGTAGGACACTGAGTTTCTTCTTCATGGGGAAGCACCTTTCTGATACACTCTTAGTAGTGTTCTGAATAGTCCTATCCATCCTTGCTAGATGTTAAACTCATGGAAACCCTTTTTTATACATTGGAATCTGAGGAAAACCTTATAGATATGCCTATGGAATATTTTTCCTTGAAGTTAACATGTGATACCTTGGGCTTCCACACCCTTTAGATGTACTATAAAAAGGAAATGAAACCAAAATGCATTAGTGTTATAGTGTCATGACATGCCATGGATGTCCAACATGACTACTCACATGACCAAATGTTTCCTCACTAACTTGACCACATGGAACGTACATAAAAAACCATTGTAATTAACCAGAATTCAAAAAGACATGGAACTATGTAGAGTTCCATGAACAACATCTTAATATTTACAGAAAACCTGGACTAGGGGATGAGTTCCAAGGAGGAATCTATGGAAGTTGAAACTGACATGCCATCATCCTATTTCGATCAATGGGAAAACATCATTGAATAATCAACGGATGTGATCTGCCTTTGGGAAGTTGGAATGTGGGTCAAAAAATAGTGCGTCCTCCAAAATAATTGATGTGTGCCCCAGAGAATGTGTTGGATGAAATAGGTATGTCTCATGTGACTCTAGAAACTCAAACCCACCTTAAGGATGACCAAAATACACTATAAATAATAACTAGGAACTCAATACCACTAAAAGAATATAAATAAAATTGATATAGAAAAATGTATTGGGAGAATAAACTATGCCATACGTTGATGGTAAACCAAAAATAATCAAAATGCATCTCCTTCAAGGGATAACAACAAAACACACATTAAGAATTCCTTGGAGACACACAACACACCATACAAATAGAAGATAAATTGAATATTGGGTTAATCCTAAACCATGCATTTGTCCAAATGAGTTTGGTGGTATGAAGATGAATAACTGTCCAAAATAAGGAGAATGAAGTAGTTGGGGACCATACCTAGATTTTCAGACATCCATTACAGAGGGAATCCACAATATTTTTCAAACAATTAGTGGCCCTAAGAGGGGGTGTCTTGCATGGCTGGAGAGGAAGGGGGTGGGATGTGTCACTAGGTCTGTATAGTGGTAAGGTTGCTTAGTTTGTATTACTATTTTTCATATTTTAGTTTTATTTTAATTATTTTATATTTTTTGGAAAAACTCCTTCCATGACTCAAGTAAAATTTTTATACAATCCATGATCCGACCGTGTAATGAATAGTTTGAACATACTATACTTTAAGAAATAACAGTGCTAGATAGGCACATGGTTTGGTTAAACTCTATGCATGACTTGAGGGTTGTTTCTTCCCCTTTTCTACTACTGAATGCTTTTCTGATGAGGGTCATATGGTTTTATACAAATCATGTTCCCTTTTCAAACCCATCAAACCATTTATTTTCATGGTTGAGAAATCATGAAACACAATGATACTCATAAGGGATCCCTCAAGAATTTACACCTATCCAATAAACTACACATAAAGGTGTTCCAACACTAGGAATAATGTTTTGAAGCTCCATTTTAAAAATGACCCCCCTAGTAAATACAAAAGTCTAATTTACCATAAAATATAACTTGTCCTGAAATATGGAGCATTAAAACCTCCACAACTATTAACTTCGTATCCCTGATAATCCTTTAGAAACAATGATTACATCACCTCAACTATGAGGGTTGTGATGTTTTGTTAAAATGGTCGCATTGCGTTTACAACACCCAAAACCCCTTCAAGAATCCATTAAGCATACAACACATAAGCGATGAAAACACAAGTCAATTTTTGTCATCAGAGCTAAATATTGTAACATAGATTACCAAAGACCATTTTGTTTGAGACATGATCTCATTATCATCTCCATATACATCGGGACAAAGGTTCTCCCCACCTTATGTCTTAATACCTGAAGGGTTGAATTCTGAACCATGATACGTCCACATTTAAAAATTACAATTAAGAAAGACTCTATAGTGATAACATCACTCCCATTATCGCTTCTTCAACTGGGTGAATATGATGACAACTAAGGTCAAAACTGATAATTCGTTGAATAGAAATTGTCAATTCTCGATATAACAAATTGAAACATGTCATGCATTTTTTCCATGAAATACACATACAACCATAAAACTACACTCATTTGAACCCAGATACATTCTCTAAAACAGTTTCTAACATCTGAAATAATCCATCACGAATAAATATAATACGAGCCACTTCGGCCAACTTATCACAGAACACCCTTCCTAGACAGCTGCTGAATTAAAAATAAAGCAAATTTCCTCCTCCCTAGGAATCTCGTGTTTAAAATAGGAACTATCAATGAATTATATATCATACTTCTGGTGATTTTCCTTGGTAAAACAACCACCTTGTTTTTAAACTGTCATTCCTCAACATAAAAAATGGGTGAACCCAGATCCATCCCAGTAGAAACCTCAACATTTTTAAAACATAAACTCCATGCATGTAAAAAATTCATATATAACCTCATATCCATTGAATTGGGATTTATTGAAACTATCATAGGTTGTTATATGCTCCATATATAGCAAGATACGTTCATATAAGGATCACATGTCCACATCCGATCATTGAAAAAGGATATAGTAGTATCATCCTTAGATATTATGTCAAAGGAAAATGACTAGTTCCCAAAAGATTTTCCAAGGAATTCCTACACAGTAATTGCAGTTTAACTCATGATGATAAAAAAAATTAGGAAAACCACACATTTAGTAAGCAGCCAGAAGTAGATCACATCATACAACCAACAATTTAGAATATTAGTGCAATGTAAAACTAATACGGTCTTGGTGCATCAAGGAATATTTAATGATTAGGGACATGTGGGTCTCATAAAATATTATACTCAAAGTGGAAACCAACAAATAAAAAATACAAAATAATGGTCAAAAAACTCATGGTCAATATCTTGGAAGGAGGCCACCTTTACCTACTAATACATCATCATCCAAACCATGATCCCTTGGCCACTCAAGGAATACTATGATCAATTTGGATTTTCCACTGAATCTCATCCAAATAGAAATGTGTTTCATAGTGGTTTCACACACATCAAACTACATCAACACCATGCTTCTGAGCATGCACTGGTACAATTTGAAACATGCAAGCATCATATGTATTCAAAATAGAGAGGCCATTTTCAAAGGGAACTTTTATGTAGTTTTCCTTATAATTGGGAAGAAAAACATTAATTTGAACTTTTGAGATCATCCCCACTTTAAGAGATCCCTTAGTCATCGATATAACAAAGATACCATCAAATAACATGTGTTCACGATCTAAGTTCACCATAAATACATGAATAGTACTCCTCAACGTCACACACACATACGTCATGAAAAATTCATAATGGTCAAAACAAAGCCATTTTCCATGTAAAAAACACCAAATCCACCATAATGTTCACTTTAACATTGGGATGAACATGATTAATTTAACTCCCACATCCCCCCAATATTGAGATAATCCATGACATTACAGAAATTCTTAATTCTTAATGATTGTACCAAACTCAACTAGTTCATTATATAATTTAAAAACTCGACAAGTACCACATTTGATAACACATACTATCTCTAGAATTTATGAGAAAACAAAAAATCATAGATACAAAGCATACGATATTTTCCATATGCATTCAAGTATTACATGGTCCATGAATATAAATATATCAAATTATTTTTATCCCATATGACTGTAAAATAGATAGAGGACTAACTAGTTAACCCAAATAATGTGAAATGGCTCCCAATACCTACGAAGTGGACAAACAATCCCTTCAAATGATGATCCTACAGAAACAAGAATTACATGATTCTTAGTCCAATAATAGAGGACAACAAATACATGACCATACATCTGAAAAAGAGTGTCATTTAAATCTAAGAGTCATAAGAGGGACAATGGAACCCGAAGGACACTAGTGACTGACAAATTAAAACATTTAAAAAGTAATTTATGATTTAAGGGTGATAACTTACATGATATATCCTTTTATCGATGATAATGTGAGGACCCCTAATGAAGTGACCCCTAAAATAAGCCACTAGGTCAAACTACTATTATTTATGAAATTTCTTAATAAGGAAGGCCCATATAAAATGCTCTTACATCTGTAAAAAGGTAATTTAAAGAGATACATAAAACATCATTACATGACAATCTTAATGATGGATAAAACCTTAGGGTTCCATTTTCAGGTATTTACATTTGTTAATATTAAAATTTAATCATTTAAAATATGTTAAATAAAACACCAAGGTATAACATTCTATTATTTTCAAACATCATTTTCAAACATAAAATATTTATTGACATCCTATCATAATTAGTATATTTCTGAAATGACTTCTCATAAAATATAGGGAAAACTTGAAGTGTCCTATTATGAAAACATGGGTTATTCAAAATGCAACCTAATAACAGTTTATAAACTAATATTGTCTCAATACACCCGTATAGAGTTCTCTCATAAAGAACATGCATCAACTGACCTAAATAGGCCAATTGTGCATTTATGTATTTAAACAACACATGTGATTTCAAACATTAATGATATTTCACATTTCAATCCATTTAAAATTTTATCATCATCACATAAAAGGTTTTATTATATGGGTGTCCATCAATCAATCTATAATCCACAAATAAGCTTTATAGTCTGGAATATGGATCCCAATAACTGGGATCATTCCATTTGAAAATTTTATCTTTATCATCCCTTCCATTTAAGAAATTCTTTCATAATATATAAATCCTCTGGATTGTTTGATTACATGGGTTACCTTATCAATGATAAAAGGCACCCTTACACCATAAAACTGAAAACTAACATCCCATTATAATTTTAGCTATTTATTTCAGACAATGACCCTAATTTATAACATCATAACTAGGTATGTTATATGAGTTAGTAACCATAGATAATCATTATATTTAACCTAGAATAAAAAAATAATGATAAGGAATTATAAATAAATTATGTGGAATTATATATAATTTAGAAAGGAATACTATGAAATACCTAAACATGGTACAAAACTAACCATGGAACTAAGTTACCTAAAATAGAATATAAAAATCATAATAATAATAATAATCATTTTAGAATTCCCGAGGCTTAAAAAAATAATCCATAATGTATAAAAATGAAACTACATGGCATGAAATATGGATATCATGTGAATTTTATGTTCTTGTAATAGGGAATCTAATTATTCTTCCCTTCCATACCATCAAAAGTGAAAAATACCATAAAAATAAAAAATAAATATTTAGCATAAATTAAATCATTCACTCATGGGTAAATCAATATCATCTATAATAGAAGATAGCATGAACATAAATCCTCCTCCCTGACAACTTTGTCATTTCCCCATTAGTGGAGTGATCAATCCTAGACACAATTATTTACCAAGCACTGACACATTCATAGTCTCCTTTCTACTAACCAAAAATAGCATGATAAGGAATAAATAAGACTTTGATGTCACTCTGTTATGTCTAGACCCAATAAACCGCTTAATCAGTGGTTGGACCGATGGGTCTGAAGACCTCATGTGAAACTACACATATGCCATATTCTGGTGACTAGCGGTGATGATCAAATACTGGTTAGAAGTGGAGATTATACCTTCATTGTCTGAGAAGAACAATGGTTAAATCATAAATTAATTAATTGAAATAAACGTGTATAATAATAAAATTAAAAATATTGTAATAATAATAAAATAACTGAATAAAAATGTCTAATACCATGATACAATAATTCTTGTATGCCATATGGTGGTACATGTAAAATTACTAAGAATACAGTATGAATTACAATTTAATTAACGAATAAATGGATATAGAATATCTTCACAAGTATATCAAGAACTCACTCATTCCTCTAACCAAACTCTAGCCTTTAAATTTAAATTGTAATATAGGAAGCTGGATGATTCCCATTATCTATACATCAAGAAAAAATAATTTACTCTGTTTCAAATGGTTCCTAAGGGGGTTTGGGATATGATCTCAGTAGGCTGGATCCCATAATTTCTAAACTAGTCCATTTCTTGCAAAATAAACTATGAAGTGGTCCATACTTAATTTTAATGTGATATTGAACAAATAAATACAAAATTGGATTGGTTTTAAGTTGGATACCTTCCCAATCACCAGCTTTGGCCTAAGATAGTATGCCTTAACCTAGGGAACCTACAATGGTAAAGTGAGGTATATAAGGTCCATTGTGATGAATTTTCCCCAGTATTTTTCTTGGGCTTAGAGTATGAACCCATATATATTTACTATTAGGGTATTAATTCCTTATTTGAAGACCTTTTCTTATATTTATTTCAATTTTAATACCATTTTACAAATTATAGTGAAAAAACATAATCTCATCCCTGAAATTTTGTCAGGACATTCCAATTATCTCTTGATGGGAAGAACATATAACAAGTGATAGGAAGTAAATCCATGGTTACCTATGAATTATGTCCTTCATATCTCTCGAATCATGATGTTAATATTCATGCACTATCTTCTGAGTTCCTACATGGTATCACACCTAGGGGCTCCTGTATCACTCATGGAATGGTTCAACCAATCATGTCATTACGTCTTTCCAATGGGTCTACCATAGGGAACCAGTGTCACTCATATGGAGGTGATAATATATAATTGTGGATGATCCCATCTTAGGCATATCTGATATCACCCGCATCATTTATCCAGGAATTAGTAGTTCTTATAAAAAGGTAAGAGATTCCTCAAAAGGGTCCATAAGTTAGAACCCCTCAAATCACTCTGGAACTAAGATAAATCTATTGAAAAAGTAAGTTATTTTAATAAATAAATATATAGGAAACAATTCCTATATCAATGAATTTAAAACACGAATGTCATTATTTTCAAGAAACGCCTATGTTAAATCCTCATTCAATGCATAATCACATTGCACTAAAAACTAATTTAATTTATCAAAATTCATGAAATAATACAACATGGGTAATGAAAAAAGGAATGAATCATATTCTTAATAAAAACACTAAATGTATAGTTATTTATTATTTTCCCGATGAAAGCATTGCACCTCATTGATGAGTTTTTTTATAGAAACATGACATTTTTTACCAACAAATTCATTTATCATAAAATAACATCATTTTAAGAGTCATACACAATATAATTTAAAGAATAATTTATTATGAAAATAAATAATCATTTAAAAATATTATGGTTTTAAAAGAGATAAATTACTGATTTATTGAAATAAAAGGGGAAATGGAAAGTGCTTCTACCTCCTGAAGAATATGATGATTCTGAACACTTTGTTACTTGATGTTTTCATTAGCGACCAGTTGATGAACATATTTCCAACCTACATGAATACACACCTTCACAAATATATAATTAGACATATCCCCTATGTACTTATTCACATTTTTATGAATATTTATAGGGGAATCCTTACATATATTTTATATATGAATATACCAGTTTACACTTATAGACATATGAATTTTTCATATATATATATATACATAAGTATATATTGACCCATTATATATATATTCCTTCTTGAATGGGTGATTATATATAACATGGGAAGTTAAAAATGTAAATATGCCTATGATTGTACATGCAATAAATTCTCATTTGAATTTGAAGACTTGAACCCACCTTGAGGATGACTAAAATGCACTACAAACAATAACAAGGAACTCAAATACACCAAAAGGCATCAAATAAAATTGAGCTATAGATATCTGTATGAGAAAAAAAACCTCATTCCATAATGGAAACACAAGATGTTATATAACACTTCTATTTCAGAGGATACCACCAAACCCTACCCAAATAAGTCACTGGAGACGTACCCCACGAACTAAAAATAGAATAAAACCAAAATATATGGTTAACAATAATCATAGGTTTCAAGAAAAAGGAATTACGAAACATGGAGAGGAAAATCAGCCAAAAGAAAGGGAACGATGGTGTTATAGACTATAACTCGATGATCTGACCACAAAACATGAGAGAATCAAGTGGATTTACTAAATAAAGGGGCAGCTGAAGAGGGGTTTTCTTGAGAGGATGGAGAGGAAGGGAGAGGATTTCAACATGTGATATATATGGGGCAAGGTATCTTATGTTTTTATTATGTATTTTTTTTTAATTTAATTAATTTAATTTTTTTTAAATTAAATTGATTATTTGTGTCACATAGTTATCAAAACAGTAATCCAACTGTGTGATTAAAAAATAGGGAATATTGTCAATTTGGGACTAACCAAGTAGGATATGAACATGATCTAGGTAAATAGTGAGAAACGCATGTTTGTCATTTATGCTCTTATGATGAAACTACAAGGTTATCTGCATTGGGCCACAAAGCTTCACATTATCGGAGTTACCTATGTATACGCTGCAACCCATTTATTTTCATTGTCTAGTGTTCCCAAAACCCAAAATGACTCCATAATATTTTTTCAACCCTTGTAATTATGTTCCAAAGAACAGTTTTGAAAACGAATCATCCGTTAATTGTAAAATGTCACATTCAATTATAATTTTTCTTTATCTCAAATCACAGGTAATTACATCTATACTGAGGGTGTCCATGATCCAAAACATGACTATTTTGTTTTCTTTAGATACTTTTTTTAATAATAAAAATTTATTCAATTTCTCTTATATGGTAGAATAATTTAATTTATAGAACCATTTTTGTTGTTTCTCAACATCATTTTTTTAGAATGTGGTGTTGGATGAAATCTTTTATATTGTAATGTATGGTAATATTCCAATTTTTTTAATATAATTTCTATTTCCCTTAAATTTAATAAATATTAAAAAACATCTATTGTCATTGAAAAATCATCAAGTACGGTTGGACTCATCTTCTCAAGTTCCTCATGTTATGTGGATTTCATCATTGTTCATTCAGAAAGGGGAGGAACTTCTAATCAACATGATTGTCTTTTAATGGCAGAACTGAAAAGTGAATAAAATATCATGGAAGGACTTCCATTATGGCTTAATGTTTGGCCATGTGGTTGATTCTAACAACATATTTCATAGGTAAGAACTTTAGAGTGGAAAAATAGAAGGCTATGACCTTCTTAGTGTATAATCTTCTTTCCATGAGGACTTCCTATAATAATCATGATGAGAATAGTTCTCTTGATCGATTATATTTCTCTCATTTTTTTCATTAATGTTATACTCATTGGAGAGGAAATCCATATATGTTTGTTTCAGAATTCATGGATGGACCCTTGTAACTACAATTCATACTCAATTTATATTTAAATAATCCAATAATATCATATGACACCTTTCATTACTAATCATTAAAATTTGGAAAAAAAATAATTTAGAAGAATAGGGATTTGGGCATGATTTATGTTTTTAGATATCCCATTGGGGAGATTTTTTTATGTTCTCTTAGTTAGGAGGTCATAGCCATGTGTTTTTAATAGACACATTCATTTGAGGGATGCATACCTAGTGGATCCTTCGTTATTGTTGAAGTGGGGGAAAAATATTATGTGGTTTGGGTTGAATTTTTTGTCCTTCATAAAGAGGTCAATTAAAGGTTATGATAATCCTCATTAATATGGAGTATTTGTATTGGATTATACTTTTAATTTATCATTATAGTGCGCCATATAACCTACTATACATGTTCAAGGGTGTGTTTTCTCTCTTGAGTGGTTGTTAAAATATTATAATGAGATAATACAATGGAGTGGGTTTTAATTTTTTCATTACCCTAGATATCTACTATTTCATGATATATTTATAGTTTTAAATAATATTTTAATGTTTGTAAGTCTACCCATCTATTTATACAAAGTTATACTGCTGATATTCCCTATATTGAATGTTATTATTTTCCCATTCGTTGTTTGGAGTTGGAATTTTTCCACACATTTTCATTTAGTTCATAATGTTATATACCAAAAATTAGTATTTGGGGGAATAATACATTGTTCATCCCCATGTTCAATGTCTAGAAATGCCGAAAAACATCTATAAGGTCATCCATAATGTGCTAGAAATCATGTTTAGTGCAGACAAGAATTTACTCAAGATTTCATGTTTCCAAAATAGTATATTGGTAGGATTCTTTTTATTTAAAAATGACATAGGTTTTAACCCTTTCTATGTTGGTTATCTATAATTTAGGGGGTTTACTAGAAACATAGATCTATTTGACCTGAGTTGGTAAATATGGTTTAACATCCTTAGTTGTATGAGGGTATGACGGCACATGATATTGGTGGTAGGGATTATACGATGTATCCTATTGAAGTGAGTCTTGGGTTGTTGTTAGGCCACTCTAAACCTTCTAATCCACCCTCCCATGATATGTGTTATATTTTCTATAATATTACAATGATACATTGAAGAAATTCTATTAAACTACAATAGGTTTTGTTTGATTCATTACCACCAATAATAATTTGGTGGATAGTGTGTGGGGGTAATTTCTTTGAGGAATTAATTTTATTCAATTTTGTAAAATTATAATTTATATTGTACTCTATATTATTTCATATTTCACATGGTGTTTAAGGAACATGGTGAGGAACTATGAATACATATTCAATGAAAAACCCTTGCATTTGAATGCAGATACTTATGTTTATCATCAAAGGAAATATTCCATTTGAATTGCTAGTATTTTCAGTGTCTATTTTGTGTTTAGAAAAAAAACACCAATAACTAAACCCATCAATGTAACCTTAAAAATGTTCAACATCATCCATGAATGATTACCTTAACGTATCCACATCAATCCTATTTTGGTTTCAAAAAATACATAATAAATATGAAATGGCTTATTGTATACTCATTCATTTGGGCCTACAAAATATTTATATATTTCACTATTTTTTAACCATTATAATTGTTGTAATTCCTATGTGGGAAATTATTTGTAGTCTTCAATTATTTTCAACAAATATGTTTCTTAAAACCTAAAAAACAACAGTTCCCACATCCATGACATGATATATAAATGCATTAAAACAATATGTGGTCACTGTTCATTTTATAAATGATGCATAGAAACTCAAATTGATCAAGTGGATGGGAGATCAATATTACCATGTTGTGGGAAATTATTTTCTACTACAGGACACTAATATAGTTTATAAATAATCCCAAATTATCCCTAAACCATGTGTGTGAATGATTAGCCATGAAATTTTAGAAATAAATTATTATCTAACATTAAGATGAACTCTATATATTTATTAATCCTTTTCCATGAATGGAACCATCTATATGTATCAGAGGTTCTCCATCCTGCATTGATAGAATTTTTTGATTCCTGAAATTATGTATCATTTTGTAATGTCCTAAAAATGATAAATCTAAATTTTTTATTAACAAATCGATATTATTTTATTCTATTTTTGGGATCATGAACTGGATAAGGAGGCATACATATCCTCATGAAATGAAACAAAAATGTTGTTCTTTAGAGCCACATAATGAGAGGCATCATTGTTTTTTATGTTTATATTTAAATGTATAGACCATGGAATTTAACATAATATGATAATGAAATTAAAGAAAGATATTTCTAAAATGGATGGTGCATAAGGGTCCATTCATAGTTGAAATTTTTTGGGAAGTCTCCTAGGGATATATGTCTTATCTTAGAAGGAATGTTCACTTGTGAATACAGATCTCATCAAGTATATTTTCTAATGAGTTTGAGATGAAATCACTAAGAAATAATGTGTCCAAATTAGAGGTGGAATGGTATTATTTAGAATATGTGTCAATAATGATAGAATTAATTTTAATTTGTTGGGTTTTAACATAAGCGATGAATCTCACATATCTATTTAGGAATAGAATCAAATCCAATGTAGTTCAGTTTTATTGGGGCATAAACCTAAGGAGATGGCCACATCATTGAATTTGGATTATAATTGTGATATGAAAACCCAGTGTCCTTGATCCAATGTGATTCATTTTCAATTTTAAAAATAAGGAATACTAAATGAATAACAAATTTTCATAATTGGTATGATAAAAAAATCCACATGAACATAAATTCCATTTGGAATTTCCTTCATTATCTATTGATTAATGGGAAAGGATATTAAATATGGTAGTTGTTATATGGATTCTTATAAGAATTTATAAGTTATTTCTCTATGATGGATTCTATTATGATTATCATCCATATATGTTAATGGATTCGTAAGGAGCTATGGAGGGGAATCCATGATGAATTAATATGGGATTAATTCAGTAGGAATTACAATTAATATATTCTTATGTGTTCCCTAAACAATATTCAGATTTAAAAAAATTTAATCATAAAACATATGGTTAATACCATACATGATACACAACACATTTCAAGGATCATGGGGGAGGTTTGTTCCACTACCTAAACCAAGAAGGTTATCATCATATCCTATTAAATTGTGGACATTATTTCAAAGGGGTTGAATAATTGAAATAATCCTTAGTAATACACATGATAGGGTAGTTGTTTTAGGTGAATATGTTCCCAATAAAATTCTTGATTGAATTGGGGACCAATGTGTTACTACTTCCATAATCAAACAGATATAGTGACATTAGGGGAGGTCTTAATTTGGCCTTCCTCGGGATTGAGGGATGGAAAAATAGAAATATTTTGATATATCAATGATTTGTTAATATGAAACAAAATTCTATCTATAATTATAGTGTCTTTAGTCATGGGATTAATACCTGAAGGATACACAACGTCACATAGCATTCATTCTATGTGAGATAGTGTAAATCAAAGATGAAATCTAACACAATGAATATTATCTATTGAATTAAAGTATATAATTAATATATGAAAAGGAGAGTCACTCCAATAATGATTGATTCCCTTTTTGGAAAATTCTATTTTATGAAGGACTCCATTCAATGCAGTTTCTCATCCTTGCGCTGATCTGGTTCGATGTGGTTTACATTGAGACTTGATATCGAGAATCAAAATATTTGAAATTTCAAATTGTCGTTATCCCTTCATATATATATATATATATCTTCCCTCTTTATTTACCCAAATATATATTACGCATTTATTAATTTTTGGTTCGAAAAACAATTTTCTGAAATGGCCTTCCAAAAATATTATCTGATATTATACAGTGGGAGAAAAAAATACCTCCATCAAAAAAGGAATTCCCTTTGTTGGTAGGGGAAATGAGGAACCCCATCACTATAAAAATTAATTTCAAATAAGGTGGAAGTTATGTTAATTAGTGGGTTCCTCATATCATGTTGGGGTGATATTAAGGAAAATGAAAATATTTATGTTGTTTTATGTATTTTTTATATCAAATATGATTTTTTATTTTGATGGTCTTATTGCTCACTCCAAAAATATTTAAATACATTTACTAGGTTATTACAATGTTTTATTATCACCAATAAAATGAACATTATATAACCTTTATTATTTGATAGTTACCCATACAAGGATCCCCTTTCATCCAGAGGCAATTTCCAATTTTTATATGTCTTAAAGATATACAGTAGGGAGTATTAAATACTTAAGCTCACCATGTTTTGCGATGATCAAATACATTAGGGCTGAAACATATTCAATAATTAAAAAATGACTTCCCAATGTCTTAAAAGGCTTCAAATGGGATGAATTAATATGGATTTTGGTGAATTATTATTATCAATTCATTATCCAATTCTTTTCCTAAATAAACATACATCACCCCTTATCAAATTATAATTTTTTATATGATCAATAAATTGATGTCGAAACATGAATTCTCATTTAAATGACTTATAAATAGCTTTATAAATCATATAATCCCAAATGGATTCATCAGATTAGTAGGAAATTTCATATGATCTAGAATAATAAAATTTTTGGAAATTTCCTAAACTCCAAATTAATCCATGGGAAATAAAAAATACATCAATATTTCTATGTATTATCGAAACATTTCATTACATCATAAATGATATTTTCATGCCTACTTTGGCAGAAAAAGATATACAAAATAGTTCCATAAACATCATTTTGAAATCCCAAACACTTTTAATTTATTTTAAACATCTAAATAAGACATAACCATGTTGAGTCATTCATATACCATAGTCAGATTCTTATTCCAACTTCCTAATTCTTGTAAATAGTATAGCCAGTTCTACAACATAAACATCACTTATAATAGTCATTAATATCATCTTGTACAGTCATCTAATATGTTTCCTTCCATTCTTTCATAAAGACACAAACTCATTTTATGTATTATATAATGGAATGTTCTTCTATATTAAATTACATATGTTCTTTAACTCCTTGATGGCTACTAGAACTATAGTCTGATGTGTTATATAAAATAGAAATGTTATCCAAACATATATATAGTGGTAGAATACACATCCTTATATCTTTATTACACAACTATATATATATATATATAAAAACCACATCTGTTTCATATATAAGATAAATCTCATATTACTATTAAAAAGTAGAAAACTATTTACTATTTTACACACATGAACTTACATCAAATGTCAAAACATTGGAAATAGATAACTTCTATTATTCATTCAATTCAAGGTAACATTAATTTTAACCTTTTTTTATATTACAAATTTTATTCCAAAAGACAATTTATATTTTCTCTAAATAAATGAGAGTAAATATAAGGGGGGAACATTGTTATCACCCTTAATATATTTTCTGTTGGGTATTCACATTTAAAAAAACAATTATAATTTTATTAAAATCAACTTCTCTTTATTAAATTTTAACACTTATAATTTTACCAATGAATTTCATAGAAAAAATGTGAAAATATATTTTCAATGAAAATTCTCATCAAACTACCAACATTATGTATAATTATAATATCTACTGTAGAAGCATTATGTGGTAAATTTAGTCAAACCATTCCATATATAACCAACCACAATGTTATAGAAATACAGACATAAAATACATTATGGATACACAAACGAACATGAAATACTAATCATAATATTCAGATCACTTAAGAAGTAAAGTTTAATAAATCCCAAATAGGGTTTTATATAAAATGTTGTTATATAATAAACCCTTGATAAATATAATTTTAATTAATTAAAACATATCTTTGTGTTAATATAAAACCATATACATCAATGAGGAATTTGTTTTGTAGATTTATATATTCATTAATATTTTATTAAAAACTGGAATCTTCACAAATTTTGAGATATCCCCCAATAGAGATTATATAAAACCATAATAATTATCAATTCCTAAGATTAAAACCCATCCAATATGATGTTATGGTATGTTAGACAATGAATTATGAGTAATAGGGATGAGGTATATTTTTTAACACAAAAAGACATTCTTAATGTCTTGAAATGTCTATATATCTTCATGTTAGAATTTTATTTGGAATTATAAAATTGAACCACAAATTATAGTATTATCTTAATTATTTTATAGATCATTAGAATTGGAATGTAATACTCCCCATTAAAAAATTTAAATGTTTTATTCTTCCTATATTCGTCCATATGATTTATTAAATTCAACTACATAATCATTATAATCAAGCACTCTTTCGTTACAAAATCAAAATTCTTCATATGTGTAGATTCATTTCTAGATGAAAATAAATTTTTATTAGATGAAAATGGTTTTATAAAATTTTTCTTAATTCTACTAGAAAATATAGAGACATATCAAATAACCGCATGTCCTATTTTGTTTCACCATCTAAACACTCCATTAATAGAAATTTTATTTCTCTCTTAGGAAATCAAATCAATTTATTCATAGAGAGTTGTAATATTTGTACCAGTCTAAATATATTACTATTGGATTGATTATGTTATTCATCACAATGTTAAACCTTTTTCTACAAAATTTATGTACAAAAAATGATATATTTCATATCCTCTCTTTGAATAATAGAATTATTTATTCCCTATAGATTGAAAATTTTGGTAATTATTATTTATTTATATATTAGGAGTACTTTTCAACATATAATCATATTTATTGTTTTTCAAGGAATAATTTTACAATTTTATTTTCTAATTTTTAGTCTATGGTGGTTCATTATTCTCTTGAGTATATAAATTTTACTTGTCAAGATTATACCATTAGTCACTCTTAAATAGGCCACCCATGTTTTTTAAACTTTTAGAGCATTTGAATTCACTCAAATATATTATTTATGTAATTATTATTAGGTGAAAATCGAATTAAATGTAAAAATATTATATCTTTTTTAGATAAATATTAAATACATGTAATAAGAGTAATCTCCCCTGAACCCTAAAGTGTTGGTGTATTTGGAATCTAAATAAGTAATTATCTTATCGTATGTATTATCTAAAATATCTTCCAAAATATTATTATAATATATTACAAATCAAAGTGACACCACAAATAAGACATTATATTATAACTAGGGGAATGAAATACTATAGAAGGGTGGGATCAAATGTTTAGTAATGGTAACCTTGTGAGATGTCAATAAATGATAATCTATTAGAATAATATGAGGATAATAGTATAAAATGTGATATATGTTTTTGAAAATATTCCCCCCAAAATTCATAGAGCATAATAATTGTATTATTTCATAGTATTTCATATGAAATTAATCATAGAATAATCAATGATCATGGTCCAGAAGATAATATCACTATCATAGTAATATTACATGGATAATGGTATAACATATGTTGTATTATAATAATCATAAAAATAAACTGAAAATTTTATTTTCAAACGTAGTCATCGCATTTTTTTCTTGGTTAAACCAACCATTTACCCCTTTTTGGATAATAATAACCTTATGATTATATTATTTCAACATTGAGGTAAACTATTTTGTACCCTATTTGGGATATGGTTAACCACATGTATAACCATTGAGATCATAAAAATTAATAATTTCAAATTCATTGGATCGATATAACTAACACATCCATCTCATAATCATAATATATTTATATGTATTTAGCAATATCATTTACCATTTATCATTTTATCATTGATTTTCAAATGATAAAGAAAATGATTTTCAATAATATTTCATAATCAGAAACAATTAAAATATAAATAATGAATAATTATTTTATCATTGGATCATAATCCTTTTGAATCATATGAAAAATTAAATGAAATATTTATTAGATAAAAATCATTAATTTAAAACTAGAAGCTTTATTGAGGAAAAGAACATTTTTATTTCAAAAATAATTACATAAATTAAAAAATTATATATAATGATAATTAATATATTTTAATTTAATATAATCATCGAATATTGAAATTGAATCATCAATTTAATGATTAGTAATGATAGTAGTAAATTCCATTTGTAGGGTATATGTTAAAATAATGATTTTGTTCAAAACATGGTAAAATTGCCTCTTTCAGAAAATTAAAAAAAAATTATAATTATTTATTGAAAGTAAAACATCAGGGTAATGTTATTTAAATAAAAAATTGTAAAATATTAATAATTATTTAACATATTTAAATGAATATATAAATATTGGAGAAAAATATTCTAACTAAGTAGAAAATGGTGGCATTTTTACATAATTTTTTTTAATGTTGAAAATAGATAAGAAAAGTATTAATTTTTTTAAAAAAATATTTTTAAATATATAAAGGATAAAAAAAATAAATTTATATATTTTAATTTTATCATCATCATGAATTTAAGTATATAAAATGTTGATAGATAGTGAGATTATGACATAAAACCCATACCGCTTTGGTAAATTTGAATAAGACCCCCAATGAATGTAGTTAATCAAATTAATCATTAAATATTATGAATATAAATATATTAATTATATATCATATAAATGGTACAATACAAACACCACATGATAGAAAAAAGTGGGTAATGTGGCATTTGTCTCAATGAAATAAAAGTGAGAAAAAAAATTTACCTCGGGTCTGACATTTTTCATAAGGGATTTAATCCTCTAGTATTGTAAATTAATATTTATTATAATTTTATACCAAAATAATAATAATTATTATAATATTATTAATTTGTTCTTTATAACTTATTATCACATGATAATATAAAATATTTATCTATGATCATCATTTTTTTTCTCTGTTACTTTGTTATCAATATATTTTTCCCTTCAGTAGTTGTGGTTATTGAACATTTATCAAGGATACATATTCTATAGAATCTAATAATTTCATAAGTTTTAAATTTAATTATTTTATAACCTTATAAAATCATTCATATATTCAATATATGATAAATTAATCACATCGCTTCACAAATGTAGGAGTACATACGTTTATAAGAACATAGTATCTATTCTGTAATGGGATGTGAGGCAAGAAGTTGGATAACATTTTTTAATAAAAGGATAATATTTTTTAAAATAATTAAAAATATATAATAAAATCTATATTAATAATAAACCTTTTAATATTATGATGGATAATGAATCAAATCACTACATGGAGGCAGTTGTCTATATCTACGCACAAGCAATGCTTTCATTTCCCATATGATGGGAAAAGGTGTAATATGGTTATCGAATAAAAAAATATAAGTATTTTTATTATACTAGAGTGATTAGTTTTTAGGGTAATTTTATACATTTTATAGGTAGATGGATAAATAATTATTCAATTATTTATGGATGATGATAACCTCTTTTATTAAATACCTCTTTTTCATACCCCTTAAGCCCTTCTAGTATTGTCATAAGTTTATACAATAAATATCAGAGTGATGGTATGTTATCTAGAATGGATTTTGGTATGTATTATCTATGAGTTAAGTCACAAATTCTCTGAATAAGGTAGCAGAATAACATCCCTTTATATGTAAGGGGTTGGACACATATAGAGTTACATTAAAGGTTTCAAAAAATATTAGGTCTATTCCATCTGAATGGGGAAAACATGGACAATAATTAAAATATATGACAATACAAGTAATAAATATTTTCAAAAAAATTATATTTAGTTATTTTTTAATGAATATTTACCCTTACCTTCTAGTGTATGCCTACTTCAATTAACCCTTTTATCTATAACCATGGCAACATGTTTTTACGATTTTTACGATTAATTATGAAAAAATTAATGTGGAATCATTCCCAATGTTTGGTTAGATAATTAAAAATATTTAATTAAAATTTTAAATTTTAAAATCTATATTTTTATTAAATTTGACTTAAAATAATCACGCAAAATTCAACAAAAACAATTTTTTGAAATTTTTTTAAGATAAAAACCTAATTTACATTTACTCTTTTCCCAGTAAACACTATATAATTATTTTTAGTAAATTTTATTCAATATATATTCTATAAATTTCATATAAAATAATTTTTAATTTTAATTTAATTAATTTATCATGATAAAAATACATTGGTCACATTAAATTTGTTATACAAAAAAACTCTTTTTTACCATCGAATTGTTTTATCATCTTTTCAAACTATTAGATAAATAAATTAAATTTTTTTATTCATATATAAAAAATAAAATAAATCAAAATAATGTTTAAAATAGTGATAAACATATAAAAATACATAATATATATGAAAACATGTATTTTTGGAAAAAAGAGTTTAAATCATGAAATGATTTTATTAAAACTATTAATTACCATTTCATTATAATTAATCACTATATTTGATTTAAGGAAGAAATTTATATATATATATATATATATTAAATTTTGTAGTTATTTTATTAATATTTAACCAAATGACTTTTTTAAAAAATTTATAATATTCAATGTTTTATACACATAGGGTTATGTGTTAAGAATGTTCCCAAATACATCAAATTTATTTCAATGGAATAAATATAAAATAATTGTGTTCTAATTTCCCTAGAATTAAAATAATTTCTCCCATAAAATTACATCATTCAATTAAAATCAATAGATGAGAATTTTTTCTTACCATATAAATAGTTTCTAATGTTGACTCATCAGATTTAGGGTATCATTGTAAATCTGTGACTTAGTTAGTGGACTTCATTCACAATACTTTATCCAAATGATCAAGAATCTCATATAGTTTCTACTCATAACAATGATCATTTTATAGTGTTATATACCTTGTGTTTTTAAAATTTTACCGATATAGTAAATAATTCATCAAATTTGATTCCTGTAATTCATCATATTCATGAGAGAGGTGTGCTAGAAGTGAAAACGTATTAGCTACCATCTACAGATAACTCGGAATATCTACTAATATAACATACAAAGGACTCATATTTCCTATATTTTTTATATTATAACAATTTTAAATATTGAAATTCATAATAATACCCTCTCACCATGTTTTAATTCTAGATTCCACCAATTATTTTCCGGATAACAATTTTGAAGACTCTATGATTTTTTAATGTTTATATGAATGGATATATCATTATATAACATTTTATCATCTTCCTTATGTTCCAATATCATTCATTCACCAAAATAATCCAATCATGTCATGGATGTACACTTCATTCAATAAAGGTATTCAAAAGTATCAATCTATATTCTCATGTGAATTTTGTTATTTTAGGACAATTTGACAAGAGGTAGTTTTTTATCCCAAAAACCGTTGAAATATTGAGAACAATATCATAGAATATCATGTCTGTGTTTAATATATCCTTTATATAAATTATATGTCTAGTGAAGTAAAACATTTTAACAGAAATCAAAAAACAATATAAGAATGGTTTTTCAATCAAATTAAATTACTAATTTACATGTATTTTCATTTAAATATGTACAAAAAACATTCAAAATCAAAATATTCTTATTTAAAACTAATAAAAACCCAATCAATCACAATTGAAATAAAAATTACAAAAAGTGTAATTATAAAAAACACTATGTTTTTAACATTTCAAGGATGCTTTTCATGATTTTTTTAGTATGTGAACAAATAATGAGTGTGGCATTTGAATATATCCTAAATGGTATTCATGGAATTCACATAGATTGATAGTGGAAAAAATTATATTTGAATTGTTATAATACATCTTATTTAACACGAAAACTAAGAATTTTCTAAGATATTAATCAAATTATTCATAAAATCTTCAATAAAATAAATCCAAAGAAAATCATTTCATATATAAATATCAATAATTCTATAATTAAACATTATTCCAATGGGAACCCATGGAAACACACGGATAGAAGAAATGAAATGAATTTTATGTACATCCTCACACATACCATTCATTATATGATGATTTCATATCCTTTATAATATTTACCATCAATTTGATAAAGGAAAATATTTATAAATAAACCCATTTTAATAACATAGACCATTAAACCACTTTTAAGGAACTAGATATGGTTTCTACATGAATCAGAACAGGTATTGGCCCACCACTAGACTAAATCTTGTTCTTGATCACCCATGGATAGAATGTTTTTCTAAGGTATTATATATAACAAAATAAAAATGATTTCATATATATTAATGACATGATAAATATTGTCTCAAAATTTTATCTTATGATGATGTTTCTATACATTGGTAAGACATGATATAATAAAATATGCAACCCCAAAATAGTGACAACCAAAAAATATAAAATGAGATATAAATAAGATAAATAAATAAAAAATATTTAATATCAAATAAATAGTTATTTAAATTTTTTAAATATATAGTGAATTCAAAAAAAGAAGAACACTTATAATTCAAACACAAAATAAGACCAAAAAGAACAAATATATGTGTAAGTGTTTCAAATCCACCACTTTATGACTCTCATGTAACCAAAATGATTTAAATATATAACCATTTACCGAGGTGGTTTATTTCAAGTTGACAACACCTGGTAGAAAAAACCAAAATATCATTACATGTCAAAAAGTCTATATTCCCATTAATGAGAGTGTGGGGTTTGATACATAGTTGGATGGATATATTGAAGGGTAAATTCCATTATTTTTGTAAAATAAATATTTTCAACTATATTTAAAATAAATAGAAAATGTATTTTTTTGATCAACATTTATAGTTTAAAAAAATTAAACCACACATTAAAAAAACATTTTAAAAGATTTCTATTGAAAAGAAAAATTAAACCATTACTTTAAGAATAAAAATATAGCTGTCAAAAACTGTTAATTCATTTTAGTAAAATAATGTGTTAATAAAAACTATATCAATATTGATTCCCTAATATAAAGGAAATGAAAAATCAATGGTAAACCAATATAAATGGATTTGAAAACTCCAATTCCAGATAAGAAACTAGTAAAGATTACCATATTTTATGTTTCATGATATAACACCTTACAGACTAGCAAGACTATAATCTACATGTATATTTAATAATCTTAGCCCGATTGACATACAATTGTACACTAACAACCCCAGTCATTCTCAACTATAAACATTTGGTGAAAATGAAAATTATAGAAGAATATTAATTATGGGACAATAACCAATGAAATCAATAAAAAATAAATTTAATGACTCATCCACCCCCCTAAGTAACTTAACGATTCCCTTGGAATTAATAATGAAGGATGTAAACTTTTAGGATACATTAAATCATATGATAAAAATATATAAAAAGGATATTACAATAAGAATATCCCAACCACCACCAACACTGAAGGACCCTAAACCACCTTGAGAGGGGGGAATCAGGGTTTCAACATTTTCCCTTCTTTACAGGATCTTGATCCCATGTTGGTAGGAACTTGTTTCAACCTTTATGAAGGATATGTGAAGTAATTAAAACATGCATAATGAATACACATCACATTTCACAAGGTCAACCACTAAGGGATGCGTCCAAAGAGCATATGCCGACTGGTTTTCGATCGTACCAAATTCATTTAATCTTCACTAGCTGGGGATTACAATGGTTCTGTCATAGTTACTCTGTCCCATGAACACTACCATTACAATGATTTGGGGATATCCTAATGCATTCCTTAGATCACATCAGTTGAATCCCTCCAACTCATAGACTTAGGAGAGGCCTCACTCAATTTATCGAGTTGAATGTCACCTCAATTGATTGGCATGAAATTTCATTGCCTCTATTCATCACGGGGAACTTCTTGCAACGAAGTCCCAAATTGATTCTCTTTTATTTTAAATTTTCTTCTTTAGTGTATCTATTGAATGTAGTAAAACATCTTCCAATTTTATTCTCTTGAATGACAAACTCCTTTTATGATGTTTTCATTTACAAAAATTTTCCTGGATTCTGTATACTATCACTGATTTTTATACCACACCTGCTCTTAGTACCACACTTGTTCCATGTGCTGCCCCTACTTGGCATATCACACATTCTCTACAAACCTCCCCTTCATGGAATACCATCCCTACTTCTTGTACCACCTCTGTTCTGCATACCACCTCTACTCCATGAATTGTTCATGCTCCGCACACCATGACTGCTTTATGCACTACCTCTGCGTACCACCTCTGACTATGGCCTCTACGTACCACCTAGACATCCCACATTTGCATACCACCATCATGTACGACCTCTGTGTGCCGTCTTGGCATACCATTTCATCCATATTAGGAATTCGTTCAAATTTTGAGAATTATACCATCTCCCACATACGATTTTTCTTCCTTAAAGAAAATATATTCCATGAAATATTCTTAATTTTGCGAACTATTTTTTCTTTTTCATATCATTTCATCTTACGCAAAATCTATCTTGCGTACCAATTTTAGACATATCCATGATCTTCCACAATGATGAAATTTTCTTATCAAATTCTCCCTCATCATAATGATGGGATTATGACTCTTTATATTGGAAAAAATCTCCACAATTTTTTCTAATCTGTTTTACCCAAATTTTCAGTGTGGCACAAACTTCACCGCATTCTAAACTCCATCTACATACAGTGATCCTCCACTACATACTTCCACCCTCTGGTGAACTGCAAAACACTACCATGTATAGTGTGACTTTCGGTCCTCGTACTACATCTCTTCCCCCCAATGACGACCCATTCTTCTTAACATTGCACCTTCTATAGAGAACCATTTTCTGTATCATGACCCATTCTGTGAACTATTACTCTTACCTTCTCGCATAACAGACGCCTTCACCGTATATCATTACTACAAACCTTTTTTGGTTCTACGCACCAATCCACATACTTGCTCTACTACTTTGTATGCGGTCACGAACCATTTCAGGAACATGGTACGCGATCCCATGTTCCGAGGGATGCAGTTTTTTCCATTTACCGATTTCCTTCTTCGTTCCGTATCTTGTTCACTTCTATGCAGAAATAATTTAATTTCGAAAAACAAAATCAAAATTTGTAGGTCCAAAAATTTGAGAAACAATATTAAATGAAACAACCATAAATATGTGTTTGTCAATAAAACCCATGCTAATTCACTATCATCATTCTACTTCAACAGTCAACTACTATCATCACAAACTCATACCACTATAATATTTATACTTTCAACGATCAGTTCTAGTATTATCTGATTATCTAGGGAATGTACTGCAATTTAAAAACTTCCTTGTCTTCTAGAATTATCATTCTTTCCATTCAACACCAAATATGACTTGCATTATCTTCTTAGATTTGTATGATCACAATTAAATCATCAAATATCCACATTATCCCTTATGTAATAATCCAGGTCTCTTAATAAAAATAGAGTTCTTCTTTATCTCCTTATTTATTATTATCTTTATTGAAAACAGTTGACAAAACATACAACATCATACAAAAAGTTGTCCCAAAAATATCCCCCTATGTATTTTGTTGTCAATATCTTAAAGTTAACCTCAACTAAATGTGTCAATATAAAAATGTGAATATTATCTATCCCCTTACTTTCATATCACTTATCTCCTCCTTATTGAAAAAAAAATACAAATTTCATTGGAAAAGTGTATCAATCCATTCTTATGAAATGTTCCATCAATCATTTCACTCTATATCTTCTTGAGAAATTATCAATGTAGAAAACAATAGGATTTGATTTAGACAACAAGGCTTCCTAGTATTCACTGATCATGATACCACATGAGATGAGAACTCATGTACTATATCTTTAAGGGATATCCATTTTCATTCCAAGATGAATAAATTGAATGTGATAGGGAATAATCAGCATGTTACTCCTACACCTACTTCCATAAAAAGATCAAAAACATTAATGTGCAATTAGCAGGATACGTGGACTTGGGGAACATCCATTATTCTTATGTCACTAATTAATTCGATTACTCCCCTTTGTAAAATTATCTTCATTCTAAGAAACCATGGATGAGATATTGAAAAATGAAATACCTTTTCCAATGACATGTTCTTCATGAAATTTCTAGAGTAATTTCATTTAATTCTAACTGAAGTTGAAGCTGATTGAAATAAAAGTTCGAGAAGCTTCTGCCTTTGTCTCTCCCTCAAGGAAAACACACTTCGTCATCTTCATAAATGGTGATTAATTATCATTTTAATCTTTTAATATCATTGGAAGAGTCTTCCAATGATTGTAACATCTTCATCTTAGCAATCAAGATTTGACATAATTCTCTACGTCTTAGGTCCTCCCCCTAATACAAGATTCAACTTCAATTACATGTCTTATATGCAAAAGTACAATACAAAAATTATTAAGGGAATAAGGTGATTCCTCATTTCTTTTTCAATGTTAAAAGGATTTATGAGATGGTTTTCTCAACAATGATGATCCATTTTCTCTATTCTTCATGCTCGCACATCTGAACCTATTTCTGTTCTTTGCTGACGTGGCTTGGTTGTCTTTATATTATCTTCATCGTTATGTGGAGAGTTGTTCTACATAACATCCATAACGAATGATACATTCTTACACCTCTTAATGACCTATTTTTTCTCTGGTATTATGGTTACATAAAATTTTCAATGTGTCCATGTTTCATACATCTCTCACACTGAACATCTTTAACCCATATTTTTTTCTTTGTTTGAAATATCTTATGTTCATTATCTTAATCACGTGAATGTTTTCCTTATCCTATATCTCCATCCTTGGCCTTTTCATCATCAAGATTACTTATTGTTTTCGAATCATCATTCCAGATGACAAACATGTCGTTTGGAATAATTGTAGAAGGGTTGGATCTTCCAAATGGGATCATCTGAGTGGCATCCCTCTTAGTTTCTTTTTTGGATGAATATCCCATCAATTTCATGAATCTATAATACAAGGTCTTCTTAGATTCACAACATGAGTTCTTCTTGGGGATTTTTGTGTTCACAATATTCTTCTGATTTGTACTGAAGGTAGCTACTTTATACTTAGCAGACATTGGAGGTCTTCTTTTCTTATCAACAATTAATGCATGTTGAGATTGGCATGTACCTAACATGTGACCACTTCCATTACATACATCACAGATATTGGAAATAATTACTAATCTACTGGTGATTAATATATGAATATCGACCTACGAATGTTTCTTATTATTCTATTGCGTTCTTCCATTTGATATAGGCTTTCTCAATGATTTTTCATTAAGGGATTGTACTAAAAATATAGTGAACAATACCCAAATCTATTGTAGCACCAAAATTGACCCACAAATCATGTCTTATATATTTCATTTGTATAACGTTGTGTGGAATTCTTCTTAATGTGTTGTTCTCAATCTGGGGAACCATTTTCTATATATTTCATCCAATCCACCCTATACATGGTGGTGGGTTTCTTCTCCTCACCATTCCCCATTCATATTTGTTTATAATTTTTCTTCCAACCTTCACTTTTTTCATAAGCATATTTATAAACAGTAGTACATGTTAATATGGATGGTACCTTCACTTTCTCATGTACTTTTGATAGATTAGTGGGTGAATTCATGAACTTATTATCACATGATAGATGTTTTTTGATAGTAGAATCATATAGTGAGCATTGAGTACACGAAAAAACTGATTATTGCTTTTGTGAACTCTCAATATGTTTATTATTAAGATTGGTTAATTGGGAATCTAATTCTAGACATTTCCTACCGACAAAGGCCTTCTGATCATCAATCGTTATCATCTTATCATCATATGTCTTCTTCAATACTTCAACATCATCTTCATGCATCTTATATTTTTTTGCAAAGAATATTCTAGTTTCTTGATCTTCATGGATGATTATTTCAAATATAAACCTTTGTCTTTATTGATCTACATCATCTCTTATTTAAGGGAATGGTTACATTCTTCCAATGTCATTTTGAATCCTTTATTTTCAATGGCATCATTATATCTACAATGATTATAACATTATAAAACTTTTTCTACTAAGCCATTTTTCATATTTTTATCTTCTTTTTTCAATCGGGTGATCGCATCCTTCATGCATTGAAATATTCTACAAAAAACTACAATTCATTCTTCAAAAATATCAATTAGATAGGTTTTTAATTGTTCGTGATCACATTCAATCCCATTTGAAGTAAAAAATTGATCAACACCAGCACATTTGTTGGAATACATATGTTTGGTGGAAACCTAATCCCCCTTCTATTTACATTCCAAGCATGATCCTTCTAAATTATTGGAATGGTATGGAGAACCAGAAACATAAACTTCGTTAGACAAGAGGGACTTATTCAACTATCACTTCTCTTTCTTTTTCTTGTTCATAATGGTCTTTCAGGGTATGGTATTCTACTCATAGATAACTGAACATTCATGAAGACTTCTCTTCAATACTAACTCTGGAAATAAAACACAAATCCACTTATGAGTAGAACCACTGAAGAGTATCCAACACACGTAAACCTCACTCAGATACTAATTAAAGGACCCTAGACCACCCTGAGTGGGGGATGAATCAGGGTTTGAAATTTTTCTCTTATTTAAAAGACCATATTCCCACATTGGTTAGAATTTTTTCAAAATTGTATGATGGATATATAAAGTAATTAAATCATGATGAAGGAAAACAAAAACACTTTTTACTTTGTTCACCAATTAGGGATACATCCAAGGAGCAAATGCTGAAAGGTTCCTGGTTGTACCAAATTCCACTAATCATCACAACCTTTGGAATAAAAAGGTTTGGGGATAGTAACGGTGTCCTAGGAACACTTCATTAACAAAGGTTCATGGATAGCCTATTTCTTCCAATGGATCACATCTGTTAACTCCCCTATCCACTACCAAGGGAGAAGTCTCAATCAATTTATTGGGATGATAGTCACATCAATTGATTGGCATGAAAAGTATTTTTATATATTCAGCATGAGACAATGCTTACATCAAATTCCCAATTTGATCCTTTATATACTAAAAATTATCCAATAGTAGAATTAACAAATGTACTAGAACATCGTCCCTTTTTATTTTCTAGAATCAGAATCTCAATTGATAATGTTTCTATTTTAGTGAACTATCCTTGATTCTATAGACTATCTCTGATCTGCGTACCACAATTGCTATATGTACCATGCATGTTCCCTGTACCTCCCAGGCATGGTGCACTATACCTGCTCTGTATACCATCCCTGTCCAGAGTATCCCTCCAGCTCAGTGTACCACCTATGATCTGAGTACTGTATCTTCTCTGTTTACCAAGCTTACTCCACGCATCGTGTCTGGTCTACACACAACACCATGTCCACACACCACATATTCACTGCGCACAGTGCCAGCTCCATAAATCATGCCTGATCGAGGCACTGTCTCTGCAAACCTCCTCTACATATCGCCTTTGCGTATGTCTTGTGCATACTGCCACAGCGTACAACCTCTGTGTGCCTCCTTCATGTACCACCTCGGCATATAGCCTTAGTGTACCCTTTCATAATTATATAGAATTCTTCACCAAATTCTGCAGATTATTTAATCTCCCACATAACAATTTTTTCTTTTATGAAAAATGTGTTCCACGTACTACTCCTTCAAATTTCATGACCTATTTTGTCTTTCGTGTAGCACTTCGTCATATGAAAAATATCTCTTATATATCACTTTTGGACTTAGCTAAGATCTTCCACAGTGATGATATTTTCTTATCAAATTCACATTCAATATAATGATAAGATTAACATTCCTTATATTGGAAAATAACTCTGCTAATTTTTCTAATATGTTATATCTAAACATTCAATGTGTGAAAAAATTCACTACATACTGAACTTCAGAAGTGTACAGTGAGCCTTCACCACGTATTGTGACCCTCTCGAAAACTGATAACCTTCACCATGTATTGTGTGTATGCAAGTCTTTGGACTGCATCTCTTCCTCCAACGACGACACATTCCGCATACTACAACTCCTTCCATGGTGATCCATTTTTGGTAATACGACCCGTTCCACGAACAATTCCATATTCCTTTCCCGGTTGCCACACGCCATCACCACATACCATTCCTACAATCCATTTTCGGTTCTATGCAACACTCCACGTATAATTTCCACTACCAGGTATGCTACTGTGAACCATTCCCAGAACATGGTATAGGGTCCATGTTATAAAGTACGTGGCTTTCATCTATTTCCAATTTCGTTCGCCATTCGGCATCTCATTTACTCATATGATGATAATCCCTCCATTTCCAAAACAAAATCCCTCTTTTTAGGTACAACAATTTGGGAATCACTAGAAAACTACAACGCCTTAAATATAAGCTTTGGAATGAAAACCCATGCATATTCACTGACATATTTATTCTTCGATAGTTAGCACCATTCATCAGAAACTCCTTCCACTATGATATATAATATTTGAATGATTAGTTGCAGCATCATCAGATTCTCCAGGTAAAGTAGTGAAACTTACCAACATCACTTTCTTTTAGCAACATCAGTCTTTCAAGTCTATAATAAATATTATTGGAATCATCTTCATGAAATTGTATGTTCATTCGTAAATCATCAAATATCCACCCAATCCATCATGTAGAAATGCATGACTCTCAATTACTTTGGAGTTCTTTTTCATCTACTTCTTCATTTTGATCTTCATTTGTTGATCTAGAAACCATATGAAGAAAAAAACATGAATTTTTATTTAGCCATTAATCACATAGACAAGAAAAAAATATCCACAATGAATAGTAGTGCTGTCAAAATTTTTTTTACCAACAATCAATAAATTAGAAATTTCTAATGTTCCAAAAAAAATTTGGTTATTACTTTTAAACTATATAATTTCGAAATAAATATTTTAAATTCATTTGTATTTCATGTATAAATCTATTTTGAAGCACTAACAACCCTAAAGCAACATCATACACAATAAAATAAATCTGTAAATGATTCTATAAATAAAATAATCATTTTTAGAACTTGTAAAACTATTGAAAAATCCAATATTATAAAAAATATTGAATCCAATACACTATGAAAAAATATTCATTATTTTATAAAACCAAAATTGACATTTTAACAAACAAGTAATGTTCAAGAAATATCATTAAATTCAAGATTTCAATTAAAATTCCAATTCCACCTAATGATCTAAAACAAATTTCAATTGATAGAATAGAAAATTTTGGGAAAATATATATATTTATATAATATGAATTACATATATTGTAAAAAATTGTTTACCACATCATGTATATAATAAACTCTATAATAATAATAAATGAAATTGAAAACCCAATCTTAAATGGAATTGACACCTTAAATTTTTTGAAATCAATTGGAATAAAATCCAAACTATAAATGAAAACCTATTAAAAAAATCCCCAATTTATAGAAATCATTGGTAAAAAATATCCTGTTTAAACTATTGGGTTGATGAAGGGATAACAATGGATGAGACAAAGAGATGGTATAATGAGAGGATATTACCTTTCAATCTAGGTGAATCCTCACAAATATACCACCTTATAACCACCATAGAGGAGATAAAAATCATAATATAGGGTTTTTGGAGGCCCCTCAGTTAGATGGATTGATTGGGGTGGAGTTAGAAAAAATCCCAAATTAAAATGAGAGTGAATGGATCAAAATAAACCCAATCGTATTGGTCTAAAATTTTGATCACATGGTTTGGAAATATTTGTGGATAAAATTAGGCGGCCACTATTCAAAACATAAATGGTAACACAATTTATATTTTATGGATTCATAATCCATGTGTGTAACTTTTTAACCTTATAAAATCATTAAATAAATATAATAATTTACCACAAAACACCCAATAACTCTATAGACTATATAAATGGCCAAAGAACATAACAAGTTAAATTATGTGTTTCATACCTAGATTCACCCATGAGGTATCCCTCTCACCATGTAAACCCATAGTATCATGTGATCCTTCTAAATTGAGAGGTTATTGGGGATACCATTATTGTGAAATATTATACTCAGGTTCATTGGTGGTGGTCTAACCAATGACTATTAACATAGGAATCAACGAGGGGTTATTCCATTTTCTACCACATTAACACTATATGTAAATCCTATTGAGATTATGGTGAATAATCCCTCAAATATATTATTGATATGGTTGTTTTGAAGGGGAAATGGCGAGAACACAACTAGCATATTTTATTTCTAGTGGTATGGCCTAACCACAATATGCATATTAATTTCCTCAAAGATGAATGTTTCTTCCATACCCATGGTATTTTCTAACACAAATATCACCTTAATCTATCTTTATCATGAAATAAAAATACATTAAAATTTTAGGTGTCTCTCCCTATATATTTTCAAGATTATTATTTATTCTCAGTGGATCACATCATTATATATTCTCATTTCCACAAGTTTAATCCTACAATTTCTAGACCATCCTTTGATATCACTTCTATTTAATAATTTAGAAAACATAAATGCAGCGAAATATTGATTTAGTATTTTTGTGAAATTTCTTCGCCTTATTATCGAAATAGGCTAATGAGTAGTCGATCACACTATTTCCAAAATCCTTTTTTGAGTATGATCATGATTCCTACATTACCTAGGTAGGAGTCTCTACACAACTATTCATTCTCAAGGTACACATTTTTGTTCTCCAGTCCTCTAATACTAGGGTATGTTAAAGTCTTTTATTTACTAATTTTGATGATTTTATTATGTAACTAAAAAACTATAAACGGAAAAAATAAAGGAGGTTTTAACTATAAATACATTTTTACACAACATGTGTTTGATGAAATGAAATTATGATTTTTGGGGAAAATACTTATTTTCAATAATGGGGTAGTAATGGATTGATTTTATAAATTAATTATTACATTTTTAGTATTTTTTAAATTATTTTTTATGAAAACCTAACATATGGGGACCATGGGTGCATTAGGAGATGGAAATTTTTAAATATTAGTGATTGTAGAATCATTATGGTTTATGGGCATGACAATGATAGATTGTGCTAGGGAATGGTATCATTAGAATTCATGATTCCATTGAATAATGTTCCATTAATGTTATACATTTATATGATCATATTCAAGAACCCATATAATCTTTGTTTTATTCAAGATAGTGTTTTTTAATCCTTGGTGATCAAATGATTATCTTTAGATTTAATGGGGGTTGTTTTAATTATTTTCATATAATTATATATAAAATATATATATATATCATTGATGGTCTATTTTAATATTTTATTTTTTAATGGGTTCAAATAGATATTTTATTAAAACATAAAATTAATTCTCATTTTGAAACCTGTTTCATTTTAATGATCAAACTAACATTTAATAATGAAAAACGTTGTACAAATCCATGGTGGAATCATTCTGAGTATTTTCTTTAAAAATATCCTTTGTATTAATGAATATAAATACCTTTTTATAGTATACATGTAATGGAATGGTTGATATGTATCTTGATAACTGGTTATGGTTGATATTTATTTGGGGTTGTTTTTTATGGTGAGGGTATATGATCACCTAAAGTCTTTGTTTTTATTTATTGCATGGTTTATCCCTCTATTTTGTTTCTTATTTTCATGTTTATATATTTCATATTCAGTGATGTACTCTAATTTTTTAACATTATAATTTAATAAATGGTACATTCTATGTCATTATTGTTTGTTTGATTTTAGTACAATGCTATTTTGTGTTGATACAAAGGTGCTTTTATCTTTCCGGTAGTGATCGATAATGTGAATCAGGCCTTCTAGAATGCTTTCCTGGGGGAATGTTTCGGTGAAAAAATATTTTTTATAGAAAAAAACTTGTGAATTTTTATAAAAAAATAATTGTTTTTTTAAAAAAATCAAATCTTCTTAAAAATACCACAATCCATTATAAATGTAATTAGAAACATCCCAGTTCCTTGGAAATATCATTAAACACAACTATATTATTTAGTAACAATGTCGAAAATAAATGAAAATCATTAAAAACATAATCAAAAAATTCAACGGTACATTAATGACAATACTTGTCAACTAGGCTAGAGATATTTTTTTCATTTGTAAATTCTTAATCCTTTCTTGATCATTCAATCAATGTAATACAACCATGGATTCACCCAATACAAATTAATTATCCAGAACATAAATATCATCAAATTTTCTTGCATAAAATATCATAATCATGTTGTAATCCGTAAAACCCTTACACTTTATAAATTATTTTCAAATATATTTAATTTATTAAATATCTTGTATTACATGCAATACTAAACATTAATAAACCATAATATAAAATTAATATTGTTTTTAAAAAATTCTCATTAAAACATTGACATTAAACATTATAGTATTATTATTAATATAAAAAATTATTAAATTTTTTCAAATGCATTTATATAAATAAAATATATTTATTAATATATATTTAATAGCTGTTAGATTTATTTTTTCACTTTTAAAATAGAATTCATCTAAAAAATTATTTTCAATTTTTTATGAAAAATAATATAATAATATTTCTCATTTTAAAAAAATTTTATTTTAGAAAATAATCATCATTTTTTGTTTGAATTTTAATCAATTTTCTATGGGTGAAGTTCTATAGTTTTTTTAAAAGTTATATGTTTCGATGAATAGTGTAAAATATAGATTTTTTAAAAACCATCTTCTAATTTAAAATATATAAAAATAGTACATATTTAATAAAAATGGATTAATAGTATACCATGTTCATTTTTTTAATTATTAACCCAAATTTACATCCTCGTAATCTCATTTATATTTACTTTATATAAAAAATAATACTTTTGAAATCATTTTCTTTGGAAACCAATTTTTTCATCACTTCTACATGTTTAATTTCAAATTAAATTCAATAATATTGTGCAATTAATATTGAAATATTAGCTTCATATTTTTAATCATCATAATTAATATTAAATTTATTGGTTAAATTATTTTTTGGTCATAATGAGAAATAATGAATATAAATAATAATTTCTATGGATTAAGGATAAAATATGATTACTGGTGTTTCAACTAAAAATAAAATGATTATAATAAACAAAAATCATTCCCAATACTATTTCTCATATTATTATTTTACCTTATATCCTTTGAGGTTTGAGAATGATCTATTTTCAAGGCTTCTAAAGTGTATAAAATGTTGGTACCTCTTTTTCATTACAAATATTTCATCTAGGTGCTCTGCCACACATATAAATGAGAACCCCACATATCTTTACGTAACAAGTATAATTCCTTTTACATTATAAATTCCATTAAAAAAACCCTCTTCGTTAAATCCTCCACCATTTCCTTTATCCCATATATTTTTTTATGAAATCCTCTTAATTAGATTATCGTAATAATCCTATAGAGGTTCTCCAAAGAAGAGGTGTGGTCCTTAACTAATAATATATATTTTATTACTTCATAAAAATCCATGAAATATTATTTCAAAATTATTATATATTAAAATAATTATACTCAATATACTTATATGTGTTTATATAAATATTATAACCTATATCTATATCCTCTTTCATCAAATGGGATATGAAACTATTGATCTAGTGTACGGAGGACTACCGCATCGTGAACTAATGATTTTATTTTTCTATCACAGCTTATATAGATTTATTTAATAATTTATTAAATTTTTATTTGTGATTTCTATGACTTGACTATAATTTACAATTATAATATCACACCATACATCTTACCATACAACAAAAATAAAAACAATAACATTGTCGTGTATACCATGGACTATGGATGAAAAATCCAATATGAAGTGTATTTTATTTCCATTTTACATTGATCGTAATAAGGTTGGATTTATATAATATATATTATATACATGATATAATCATACATCCATTGATATTAGAAAAAACTTTATGGGGGTACATATGGCCTACCATATTAATGAATGGTGTAATTAATTTTTCCATCTCTATATTTGATTAATGAATATAAGTATGTATATAAGAAATATATATATATATATATATATATATATGTTATTATATAATAATTATAATTATGGAAAATATGTAACCATTTTCAAAGAAAGGGCAAAACTAATGAACCAAAACATTCATGAAAATGTAGTAGTAATCTCCCGTATTAGTGATTTCAAAAAATAATTGTTAATGGATGACTGATTAATGTAAATAAGTAAATCATACAGGGTATTGTATATAATATTTTTAATTATATCACTTATGTATATTAAAACTATATATATTATATATAATTTTGTTAATGTTTATGGGTAAATTTTACACTTAATGTAAGGTATTTCGGTCTCACTTTTATATATGTGGGACACATGTCTTATTAAAAAAATGTTTTTTGTTGAGTACATAGTACCCATGAATATATATTATGAAACTTATTACGATTTTTATGTCGGCATACATATCCTTCTATTTTAATTTATTTCATCAGGATTATGATTAAAAATCTACCAATTTGGCGATGTATAATGTTACAATGTCATTATTTATTGGTATCAATTATGATTATTCTTCCAGTTATGAAATATTATGATATAACTATCATGGAACTCATGAATTATCTTTTACTCTGGTAATTTCTATAGAATACAAGTTTCAAATATATTTTCATCTATTTAAGAACATACTAAAAAAAATATTTTTAAACAAAATCGACTTTATTTCTTTATTGGGTCAAAATATTGTTCGATTTTAGGTTCATGTTTTTGAATAATGAATTAAATAATTTTTTTACTGTTCCCATATGATTGATAGAATTTATTTGTACTCATGTTTTAAAAAATGATTTAAAAATAATTTTCTTCCTGAATTCCAAATTTTGGTGTATTTAAATTTTTACATAAAATGTGAAATGTATAATTGTATTATCATGTATGACGTGAATGTTATTTCCCATAATCAAGATTGATAAATGATCTAAAGAATCCCTTACATTTGTTCAAAGGGTAAATTTAATGAAATTTATTTATCTAATATTTTACGATTTTTAATATTTTATATAATTTAAATCAAAATAGAAATGATATTTTCCTAAAAAAAATTTCAAGGATGATTTTATTTAATTTTCATTATGAAAAAACATTAATATGTATTGATTCTTATATTTTACTATGGATATTATAAAATGGTATTATCATTATTATTATTTTTGTTTCGTTATTATTATGATGAAATGTATTTTTTTGAAACCCATTATTTTTCTATGGGTTAATCTCATAATGATTAGTGAAATAATAATTAATAAATTTTTCTTTTCACGGATTATGATATGATTATATTAGGAATGAAAAATCACTTTGTGGGATATATATATATATATATGTATTTCATTATGTGATGGGTGGTATATAGATTATATGTCACACAAATAAATTATGTATATATAATTAACTAATGTGTCAATTATATTATGATTGATCCTGATATTATGTTCAAATTTTATTTGTGGACTTGGTTTCCTGTATATAAGAATATATGTAGACTTATTTCCACGTCCATAAGCTTATGTGTTGACTTGGTTTCATCTCAATATGGTTATGAATACACGTGGATTCATGTCCAAAGGTATATGTGTGGACATAGTATCATTTATTTAAGGTTATGTGTGGTCCTTGTTTCATTCCCATATGTTTATTTATGGGACTGGTTTTATATCCATAAGATTATCATAGGACATGTTTTCATGTCCTTAACCTAATGAGTTAATAGGTTTATATTTATACATTTTTGCAGTGTTGTTATATTAATCTTTTCAACATCATTTTTTAATTTTTGTTATCTCAGGGCTCCTGGTCATTGATTTCCTTTATTATTTATGTCTTCTAGATTTGAATTAATTATTCCATGACATAGGATTGTTATCAATGTCTTGTAGGTTATTGTATTTAAAGTTAAATATAATGTTATCATATAATTATTCTCATGTTATGGCTATGTGATCATTTATATCATCCATTTTTACCATTTAGCAATTATGAGAACATCCATTCAATGTTACCATTCCCCGAAATTTGAAGAAATGTTTTCTGTATAGTGTGTCCGTGAATTACACTGAAGGGTAAGATCATTGTGAGAGATTTTTCAGAACCATCATGAAATAATATTATTGTGTATCTAGACTATAAATACACTTAATATTTATTGTTTTTGGGTATGTATTTATGATTTTTTTGAATATTCATTTAAAAATATGTAATTTTAATATATCAATATCCTATGTCTTTATAATTGGTATAAGATTGAAGGTTTAGAAGTTCTTAAAAACTATAATGATAAAACATTAGTAAGAACCCTTAGGATAATCCTTAATATAGGATAACGTCATATATAATAACAAATAAAAGAGTGTTCTTTACTAGAAAAACATCCCCATTTAGATACAATAAGTGGAAGTGGATCTAACATAGTTATACCCTGGGGTGAATACATTCAATAGGGATTTGTTTTGGAATTGATCATCAAATAGTGCATGAATATGGGCCTTGTTAGAAGCCATGGTTGACACTCTGGTGGGGGATATTCATAGGTTAATTAACATTTCGTTTCAAACAATTATAAAAAAATGAATAGATATTGACCATTAATTGTCTTTTGAAAAAACGTTCCATCAATGGAAAATATGGTTTCATTATTTAGGAATCCAATTAAAATTTGATCAATTTGGATAATGATACATGATGGTAATGATTACAATTTTTTATTATGAATGTGATTAAAGATTGAAAGATAATGTTAAGAAGATTATAGGTATTCTCAAACATTAAAGTATATTGTTTGATTATACTTATAAGTATCCTATCAAATCATTAATTTTATGTATGAATTATAATTCATATCCTCAATGATTAGTTTTTTATTTTGTAGTTTGAACCCCTTATGGTATGATGATAACATCTCAAGAATATCAATCTTCTCCGGTTAATTTTATTGGGGATGTTCATTATTTGAATCTCATAATTCACCATTTTCTAAAAGTATATTTTATATTTTTCATTGAATTGATTTCTCTACAAAAATTACATATCAATATTTGAGAATATTTATATATGTTTTATAATATGAACTAAAATAAGACTGTGGGTAAGTTTGATGATAAATATGATCTTCAAAATGAAATCATATCCATTTTATGGATCTCAATTCATATTTAAGAATTATATTTATATTAAATGGATGAGGGAGAATTCAACATCATTTATATGACTAATTATGGAAAACTTTTTACGTATTTATTTCAGTGTTTCCTTTTAATCCAAAAAACTATGATGTTTTGTTCAAAATTGAACTCATAATATATGGTGAAACTATTTCAAATACTCCCTATCAAATTTCCTCAATTGATTTTGTTGAGCATCAAAAAACAATAGGATAATATTGAATTATGATTTATTGAGATAGATGTGACACAATGGTGAGTAGCCAATCCATTTTAATAAGATAGATAAATTTATATGACTATTCCTTCAATTTCATGATACGAATAAGTTCACAATTAGGAACTTCTATCCTTGACCCCATATCTAAGAATTTTTTAGTAATCTAAATGGAAATAAATACATTTCCAAGATTAACCATCATTTTGGTTATCATTAATTGAGGGTTATGAATAATGGTATAACCTAGACAACATTACATTTTATTTATGGGAACAATTAAAATAAATCAATAACATTTAAACTTACTAGTTTCCCATTTAGTTTCATTGAATTAAGTAACATTACATTCATAGATTACACAGATTGGTATTTGGTTGTTTTTATTGATGATATTATTATATATTTTGAAATTAAGGAAGATCATGACTATTAATTGATAATTTTTTTGAGGACCCACTAAATAGTGGTGTTTTTTAAAAAATATAACTGTGAATTTTGAATATAAAAAACATTACTTTTTCGACCAAATAAAATCAAGAGAGAGAATATCTGTTGATCCTTCAAAGGCACAAGTTATTTAGAAATAGCCCATATTGTCCATGATTATTTTGATCATAATATTTATTATATTAGCTAAATAATATTGAAAAGTTTGTTGGGAATTTATCATGATTTCCTATTCGACTCGGAATGTTAGCAATGAAGGGATAAAATATCTATTGGAAATCTAAATGGGAATAAAATATTATGGATCTAATGTGATGGTCAATTAATGTAACTTTAATTAAATTACATGATAGTGGATAATTTTTTTAATCAATAGTTATGAATGGAAGAAGTGATTGAGATGTGTTATTATGTATAATTAAATGTTTATAGATTATGCCCCATGAATGTTGAGGATTCATAGAGAAAAAGTACGCAACTCATGATTTAGAGTTACCATGTTTAATTTAGTCCTTAAGGATATTGAGGAATTATATTTATGTGGATAGGTGAGATATATATACTAATTATAAAATTGAAATGTATATATTATTGTAAAAGGAGTTGAATATGCACCTAAGAAGATGATTTTAACTGATTAATGAATACAATATTACAATGCATTACATCATTGGGAATGAAATCATGGAGGAAAATTATTTGAGTTCAATAGATCTTAATAGCTCATACCTGATTAGATTCAAAAATAAAATATTAATGGATTTTAAAATGTTGGAAATGCAAATCTAGATGGAAGGGGGTAAATAATATAATTATTAAGTTATTTTTCAATCATATATTAATGTGACAATTAAAGAGTAAAAAAAGAAGATATAGAGCTGTAGAAGATTTTGGGAAATGTTCATGAGTTTACACTTGATTATGATTGATTGATGTGGTTTATGAACAATTTATGAGTTCCATCTATAATATATTTCAGGGAACTACTAGTTGAGTCTCATAGATCTTAATAATATATTTATCCTTATATTACAATGATATATGGTGTTTTGAGGGAGTATTTATAGATGGGAGAAAATAATAAATATATTTCAGAGTTTGAATATCTGTATTTGGTATGAATACAATTTATGACATGGATACAAAATAAAAAAGGGATGATACAACCATTAAACATATGATACTGAAAATGGAAAAAATGTACCATATCTTTTGTTGTTACACTACCTAAACATCTATAGGGAAAATATATATTGGTTACAATCATTTGTGTTATGAAGTTATAACAGTTTAGTTTGATCAAATATGATTATCTATTTATATTCTTTTATGAATATAAAGTAAGGAATTTTTATGGTTGAATTGAGTATCACATTCTATTATATCTAATTGAGGTGCAAGTTTTTACTTAATTTTATAGAGAATTATTTAGAAAGGTATCATTGTAGATATATATTTTCGAATAGAAAATTTCCTCCAAATGTTGTTTAGTATACCAGAATAATTCCAGCAATAGATGATATGAATCAATATTGTTCAATGAAATTCAATGTGCTTTGTTACAAATAGCTTCCTCTAGTTGATTTTTCATACCACAGTTACATTTTCTATATAATTTAGATAGATATTTAACCTTATAGCAATGAGAATGGAAGCAAATGAAAAATCAATTCAAAAACACATCAATGTATATTAAACATGATTGAAAATTTATGCATACAGTAATCATTGTTTTATGGATCATAAAATTAGTGTGATGGATTTCATTTTAATTAATTTATTTAAGAATGTTATGATATTTGTGAATAAATGAGTGATAATCCGTAAGAATATCATTCCATTCATGATCCTTGATCGAGTTGGGATAGTTTCTCCTCACATAGAGCTTTCACCAAACCTCTCTTAAATCCATGATGTCTTCCATCTATTTCCCTAGTGGAAGAATATACATGCTAATTTACCTGTAATAAACTCATAGGTTTTAATGAAAGAACCTGATATTTCCAAAGAAATATAAATTGTAACGATTATATATTGTATATAGAATTTGTTATGAAACAAGACCACTCACATAGCCAACTTTTTGTTGTGAAACCACCAATTTGAAGATGTCATGTTGGGACTTAAGGAAGTATCAATGTGAATAATTTTGAGGTTGAATTTTTTTAATGGTGTGAGAATTTAACATGAAATAAATTAAAGTATTTTTTTTTCAAAAAAAAACAATTTTTTTTTCAAATCATTCCTTACACACAACACTAAATTTTAAAAAACCACAATATATTATTTTTAATATTATTTTAACATGATCATTATATCCTTATCAATAAACATGGGTGTATGAATAGATATAACAACTTTTTGACAATTATGTTTAAATGATTTATGTAATGATCATATATTTATAAATATTTAATTAATTTTTGGTAGAGTCTTTATATACATCCAATATATATTTCTTCTCAACAAATGATTTTCATTTCTTTTTTAGAACAAAAAAAATTTCTTTTTTAAAATTTTAATCTATTAATTTTATAAAATGAACATCTTTTTGGAATTCCTGAAAATAAAATTATCTTAGATTCAATATTTTTTCAATTTTTTAAAATAAGTTTTTGATGAATGGTGAAAATTATAAATTTTTATTAAAAAAAAATACTTTTTAGGTTTTTACTATTTTAAATATATTTTTTTCAATGGTTTAAAAATTATATAATTTAAATTATAATTTTTTTATCCAATTTACTTAATTAAAATAAATTTCCTATGGAATTTGTATTAAAAATATTTAAACACATCTGAATTAATTTCTATTGGAAAACCATTTTGTCATGGCATCTATGAGATTATTTTTTAATTAAATTATAAAATTTATATGAAATAAATTTATATAAATGTATTTTATGTCACTAATAAGAATAATTAATATTATATAATATGTTTAACTTTTTTTTGTTCATAATAAATAATAATAATGGTAAAAATTTATTTCCAAATTAAGTGTTAAAACGGTATTAAAGTGTGCTTAATCTAAGAAAATAATAGTTAAAATTACCTAAATTTATTTTTACAATTACAATTTTCTATCCATATTTAATCCTCATATCATTTATGTTTTGATAATGTGAGATTTGTTTAACATTGTTTAATATGTAAAATTTGAGAATATATTTTTCTTTTCCAAAAATCAATGTATGTCATATCCCCAACTTATAAATGCCATCAACATCTTCTCTCATCTAGACTATTATAATGAATTTAATATTTCCCAATAAAAGATAAAATATATTATTTTATTCACCCCTAATATATTACGGTCTTTATATTGATTAGGAAACCCACTTATAAGACTTCTTATATAAACCAAATGAGGTTCGCTGAAGAAGTAATAATGTTCTTAACTTATTATTTTTTTATTTTGTGTTCCATTTCATTCAAATCATTATCAATATATGATAACATTAAAAAAATATTAAGTATAAATATATGTAATTATTTTAATAACATAACATATATCAATCTCTTCTTTCATCAAATGTTAAACGAATTTGTTTATCGTGCGTACGGAAGTCTGCTGCCCAACAGATATATATTGTTCATTTTCTATCATTGATTCCCCCAAATTGATATTTTTAAATATTTATAGTATATATGTAAAATTTGTGAGTTGTGAATACTTAAATAATTATAATATCACATATAACATATTGTATTCCATCCTATTGGAAAATAATAACATCACTCGTATGTATGGTGGCCTACAGCCTCACAAACCTATATGTGGTGTTTTTAATCTACATATTACATTAGTGGGTATAAGGATATAATTAATTAATATATTTTTTTAACATGAAATATATATTATTTTGGATGGGTTAATTACTATTCACCTTTCTCTTGTTCCATCTATTAACAAAATGGAAAAAATACTCACACATTGGTAAGGTATATCGTCTCAATTAAGAATGACACTCATTTTTCATAGCTATCATTTAAAAATAACATTAAAATTATAAATATTTAATATATATTTTATTATTTGAATCATATATTGTATGGTATATATATTAAAATTGAACTAAAATATATATATAATTATTTTATAATTATTATCCATGCGTTCAGAACATGTATGAATATATTTCAGACATGAAATAATGTATTTTTGTCAACCTTTTATTTCAATGGGATACATTAATATTAAACATTTATTTCTCCTTTGGGATTTATAAAATACTCATGAATCCATTTTATATTAATTATTATGAATTTTATGGGTATTTAAATATAAATATAAGGGTAAATAATACATTGGTATTATGATTCCAAAGTGACCAAAGTGTAAGGGTTTAATGTTATAATCTCAATGTTTATTGGGATTATTTTTTATTATTCTGATGATGAATTCATATGATATAACACAGGATAAATTCATGAATATATGTTAAAATGGCTATTATTGATAATTAATGTCCTAAATTATTTTTATAGACTTTTATAACATAACATAACAAAATAATGTTCTTATGAAAAGGAAAGTATATTTTTCTCTAGACTAGATGTAAAAAAATTAAGAATAATTTTAATTTTTTAACTATTCATCTATGATATAAAAATTAAATTATTACAAATTTACTAATTTTTTTAAAATAAAATCATATTTTATATTTCCAAATTGATATAACATTTACATTATACTAAAAATGTAAATGCAATCATTATTTCAACCTCTATGGCCTAAACAACATTTCCCAACAATAGGACATATAAATGATTTAAATCAATCCAAATAAAATTCCAATATTTGATTTAAAGAATATTTTTTCATTAATGTTAGGAAATTATTATTTCATAATTTCTTGATTTGAAAATGGGAAATATAATTTCCACATTAATTTTTTTAAATTTTTTTTTTATTCTTTTCATCACCGACTAAAAATAATGGGGTTAATTTTTTTACTGGGCTTTCATCAAATGTTTTGATCCTTATATATTATCTCTATTTTTGATGTATATAATGATGATATTCTTAGTAAATCCATTTATTTTCCTTACGTAACTCCATGATGGATATATGAAATGTTTATGAAACCCAATTTCAATTCATATGTTATGATATGGTGTTATGAGGATCATTTAGTGATTTTTTCCACAAATATATATAGTTTTAATTGTGCGATGGATTGTAAAAAAATTATATAGCCCTACAATACATTAGATAAATATTGGTAACTCGTGAATAATTTCATTTTAATGAGGCTAATTTCTGGTTCACAATGTTATGCATTGACATAGTTTGGTATACTCTATTTGTTTTTTTATTTGTTTCATGTCTATAAGGATATATGTTTACCTGGATTCATTTCTATAAGGTTATAAGGGTACCTAGATTCCGGACCATATGTTTACTATAGGAATTAAATTAATGTTATCAACATAATGAGCGAAAATGTTTGTTTCTTTATATGTTTACAATGTTATAAGATTATGATTTTTCATATCAACATGTGTATGTTATGATCTTATATCCTATGATCATTTATTCCCATTATGATTCTCTTATTATATTCTATAATGTATTATTTCATAAAATGAGATTTTGATCTATGATATACACTATATGGTTTTCAAATGTTTATCTCTTGGTCAATTTCACTTATACTCATTTCATGCCTATTTAATCTATGATATCAACATTGTTGTTGTTTCTTAATAATCTATTTTCACCCTATAGAAGTTTTCAGTCACTAGGTTATGATAAATGGTTTAATTAAGTGTATGACTATGATGAGAAAGAAATGGTAATATAATTAATGGAGATGTTGGAGAGAATTCATAAAATAAAAATATTTCATATATAGAAACGCAAAAAATATTGTCATAGGGTGTGTATAATGAGTTTAATTGATTATTAATCTAAAAAGTTGAAATATTTTTATAGAAGCCTAGGTCATTATATAAAAACAAATAATTTTCACAGTTTAAGAGACTAATAAATGATCCCACAAATATGATGAGTGAATGATATAATAATAATGTGTAATTTATATTGGTTGTTAAATCCAAATGAGGTCGCATACCATAGATTCCTATAAGAGAACGTCTTGATAATAAGTATCAGTTCTTATGAGCCAATAAAACCATATTGTAAAACGAAATCTATGTCTCAGTAGTATGATGTATCTAGATAGTCAAACATCTATTTTTAGAATATTTTCAATGTGCCTCAATGTTATAATTATAAAAGGTAAATGAAATGACATTTTTATACAAAAAATAACCTAAATTAATATCCTTGTAAATATTTTACACATGTGTGTTAACACTATTATAATAAAAACAATTGTGTACAAATCTATGTATACATGATATTAAAATAAAAAAGTACATGTCATGATAGTTCTAGGGTTCCCAAATTCTAAAATATCTCAATTTAACTAGATACAGCATATAAAAATCAACCAATTAACACTCACATTACAATTTAATTCATCTTTTGAGTAATATTATTAGTCAATGGGTCCAATAATTTTTTGTTTCATGGATACTATAATATATATAACTTTAAATGATTGATTAAATCTCAAAAAATAGATTATAAATCTAATAAAACAAATTTATCATCTATCATATTTTTAAGATGTTGAATACTAAAAATATTATTAAATATTCAAAAGTTATGTTATCTTAATATATCAACCTATATGAATGATTCTTTGAATCATAAAACACTCTCATATATATATACTGCCTATTTTTCAACATCAGATGTAATAACATACATAATACTTTTAGATATTGATACCGATAGATTTCATGAGATACTATTTATAATTAAAACAAAATAACAATGATATATTATATAAATAATTAAAAGGAATACTAGTTTGTGTCCCATTATAACTAGTGTTCCATCCTCTCAAGTTACAATTTATATGTCCCTTATACTATCTCTTGTATTTTTGTATTCCTCTATCATCAAACCATCTATTTCTCTAATATTTAATTCATATATTATGTCCAAAATATTTTTGTTTTAAATATCATATGTATTAATTTTTATGGAATATGTGATAAATCCATCATTTAAGCATTGATAGTTTTAGTAACCATTATAATACCCTCATATGTCACTTACATGTCTTCTTCAGTAGTTTGTTCAAGTAACGTTGGGTTCAATATAACATGAGAAACCCATATCATATGTAATGCAATGGATAAGTAGAGATATTGAACAAAGTGTTTATCTATATTCTCTAGATTTTGGTAAATTTATATTAAGATCATTGGAAATGTAAAAATAATGATCCTTTATAGTTTTATTCAAAGGCTAAAAAGATGTTGTTGAGTATTTATCCATTACAATTTTTTTTATGGGAGACCATATAACTATACCACAATGCTCACCTACCTTCAAATTTGGGCGGTAAAGGCATTGAACTATATAAAAATAAACTATAAGATGAAGTTATTTCAACAAATATATAAAATTGAAGAGATGTATATGGTAATTTTCTAATTATTATATCTATAATATAGATAATGTAATGAGGTATAATCAACACATCAATATGATAAATCATCACCCAAAATGAAATAATATAGTTTACCCATAATTTTTTGTTTTTTCCAAATAAATTGTAGCCACGATGGTTGTCTATATTCATGATTAAACAACAGTTCCCTCATCGATTAGTGGATATTACAATGAAAAAATAGACACCCTATAAAATTAATGAACATTATCTAAAGGTATAAATATAAGGGTTCTAATTCAGGTTTTTAGTTTTTTTGAATTTGAACATGGGGAATTGTATGTAATGTTTTTAATATTAATTAAAGAGATTACTGGGGTGTCTTTTTTATGATTGTCATTTCATTAATATAAATTCTAATTTTGATTCATTTAGATAATACTTGATACTAAAATGTTTTCTCTCTAGGATAACTATGATATTTCATAGTCATCGAGTAGATAATGAGATGATTGGATGAAATTAGACTAAGAAACTATAAAAGAATTATAATATAATTTGGAATGGCCTATGTATCCCATGACATTAGAATAAATTTATGTACATGAATGGGGATGTTGAGTGAGAAATAATAATGTGTTCAAATGGAAATTTTCCATTTATCATGGTACACATCAAGATCCATAGATCATTTTTCATAGTGAAAGTAAAAGAGTAATGTTAAATTTCACTCTTGAATTTCAATCAACCATTTAATATAATTTAAGAAACATCAAAATATTTTTGTTCAATTAGAAAATAGAAAATGAATAAATGTTACATATAATTTGAAAAATAATATATCCATTTTTGGGCATGAATATTGATTTTAAGGTAATCTTGATAGATTACCTACATTTATAACCCACTTATCATTCAAGGGTTGTAGTAGATATTTGGATGCTATGGAAAATGTCATACCTCCATTCCAAGGATGATAAACCACTTAAATAAATAAATTTTTAATGGATCCAAGAATACATGCACACAATGAAAAACAATTCTACCTAACATAAACATGATATACATTAACTTATAAAATTTCTTATTAAGATACCTTATTTTTGTATATATAGTCATTTAATAATGTTATATATATATATATATATATATATATATATGTTCGAAACCAAAATTTTGTACCATGGACCGTCATTTCAATTTTTCATGTACCCTTAATGCTTAATTATATGGGAATCCCAGCCTCCATCAAACATTATTTTCAACGTCGATGGTTATTTCTATGCTTCCTTATAAATAATGTCCTCTTAATAAAAATAATATCATCACTAGTCCCATTCAAATTACATTTAAGAGTCTTCCAATACTATTATTTTATAAATTAAAATCCATTTCTCCATTACTGGCAGTGTTATTATCAATAAAACATGTTACTTATTCATTAAACCCATCATAAAGTATTAATTATGATCTGGATAAAATGTTTTACATCCTCACCCTATCCTGAAGCATCATTTTCTATTCCCATAATCCAATAAATATCTCAATTAACTATCTTATTTATCACCAATGACATATAAACCTCTTCATAAACCATCAAAACCTATGCCTGACCCAAAATCAAATGCCCCACAAGTCATGTGACAAACATATCACATGATGAATTTTTCCCCTGTTGTATACATGGTACTAAAAATACAACAAACCCATCCCCTATATCATTCAGTAGTCAAATAGTTCCCTATTTTATGAAAAAAGGACATGACTACCATAATTAGTGTTTGATCATCAATGGAAATTCCCATTTTCTATGGATATTAATATTATAAAAAATTTCAATTAGAAGGATTAAAACATTATTTAATGGGGTAATGAATGAAATTCGGACTGATGAAAATGTCAATGTGACTTAACAGAATTTGAATTTCGATAAAATCAATAAGTTTTATGAAGATCCTTTTTAATATTGTGTTATGTGGTTTGTTTTATAAATAAGAGCTATGTAGAGACTTATTATCCTTTAATATGCACTGTAAAGTGTCTAATATTATTCTTATTTGGAAATTTGTTGGACTTTTTTTGTAGAGGTCATAATTTTTTATAAGGAATGAATATGATTCCTTGGTTATAGAGATTATCACATCTATTAAATAGGGGAGTGGTGGTTTTTCGCAGTTGATCCCACCATAAACATTGATTCCAAAAAACCAATTCTACAATTATAATGACTATATTTATATAGATAATTAAGATGTATATAAACCATGTTTGGATATAAAAAGATGAATCCCTGTGTTTTTTAATCCAGATAGATCTGATGTTTTTTATACAATTTTCTTATAATATTTAATTATAAACCATCAAAGATAACTATATATTTAGTGGGTATATGAATTTAAAAAATAATAAATTCATGGTGGGAATATTAATACACATTTGGTCTCATATAAATATTTTCATGATGAATTCTTCTATATTACATAAATGGGTAAAATATAATTGTTTTATTTGTATTATATATCAATGATGGTCCTATTGAAAAATAATTTAGATCCTTTTTTTAAAGAAAAATGAACCTGTCATGTTTCCAAATCCATTGAGGGTCATGTTGGTCTTTCTCATCAAACCTCTAACTTTGATCTCTACCTACACTCAATCTTCTAAATCTAGTTCCCCCATTATTCATATAAATTCAACATGAGAGGAAAAATATTTTTTTCATGAATTTTTATTTTATTTTTGACCCCAATTTCAATATATATATTGATGGGATTATATTTTGGGAATCCATTATTCCAAAAAAAATTCCTCTAACATGATCTTACTTTTATTAAATTATCTAAAATCCCAGAACAACAATTATACCCACTCCCTACTATGAAAATTCTATCAAAACATCCCCCTATACTCATAGGATTACCCTAAACATTCAATAAGCATGTCTATCATAAATATCCTCTTCATTCAATAATGAAAGTGGTCGTATATTCTCTAACTGATTCCACTACCTATTACAATTTCACATTCTATCCAAATTAAATATTATAGAAAATATTCATAATTAATCTTTAATGACCCCTTCTATCGATTTTTTTACACTCCACATAAATTTTATCATGATAAAAAATCTACCTTGGGGATTAAACATTTAGAATAATCTATTTTCTTTGAATATAGTAGCTAATATTAATCATGGTATGGGAATATCCTTGGAGAGTTAACCCACTCAATAGAATATATTCACTACCACTTAACCTCCCTTTGAAACAAATATGGGTTTATTTGATTTATATCCTAGAGAGAACATGTACAAATAGCATTGCAGAAGCTATCAAGAGCCCAGGAACTACCTCTCTCCATGAATGTGAGTCTGCGTCCTCAAGAAGGATCATAAGGTAGGGGCGAATCATGCATGCCTCTATGAGTCAAAATGTTATTGAAGAGAGTACCAAGATATATATATATATTATGGATCATTTCTCGAGTTGTGGGGACCAAGGGGGTGATTCCCTATAAATTCAGTGAAGTTACTGCAGGGATTGCTGAAATTTAGGGATTTACTGATTGAAAAATGGTCGTAATGGGTCATGGGTTTTACCATATAATTTTTTCATTAGATGAAATCAAATAGTGAGCATCGAGTCTTTTCTCGGTCCTTCTAAGACCTGTCTTTCATCACATCCATGATTGGTATTTGAATTTTTACCCCAATGTTGTCAAAAACACCTTTTCACATTTTTGTATACGGGTATGTAATCATAATGGGTTTTACTGGAATATAATGATTCTATGGGACATTGCTTCATCTGTTGGAATTACTATTACAGTTTATAGGCAGTGTAATAATACTTCTTTCGGTTATTATGCACGAATTATTATTGAGGTTGATATGGCTGCAACCTTGGTGGAAGAGGTAGAACTAACTACGCAGGTCGATTCCATCACTTTATGTATAATGTATGAAAGGAAACCCAAAGTATGCATCAACTTTAAACAATTTGGGAATTTGTCTTTAGACTGTAACATTAATAAAACTTGTAATTTCAATAACATTCAAGGGCATGATGAAGAAGGATCTAAGAAAATAGAATTGTAATGCCAAGTCCCCCATTGATTCTGATCCTTCCACCATTAAGGTACCTTTGGATGACTTTACTGCTGGTCCTGATCTATTTGGGGACTCTTGTGATGCTTATACAACACCAGCTAGTCTTTACCTAATTTATAATTATTTTGATATTGATACAACACCTACTATCCAGGATTATGATCTTTTAGTGTAGAGAGATCCTATGAAAAATGATTCCCCCTCTAATGAACAAAATTGGACGAACGCATTAACTTCTGGTAGTGACACTGTGCCAGAATCGGAATAATTGGAGTAGACTAGGGTATCTGAGCCCCCTATTTAGGACCACATGAATGATCCACCACTTCATGAGCTAGCTGATAATGGTAGATTAGCGGTTGATTTAGCACTTTTTTGACCCCCCATGTGACTTCTTGATGATTCAAAGAGTAAAAACTATCAAAAGGGTTTTTCTGCTAGTCTCATTTCTGCTCCTATGTATTCAGTTAATAGGTTATGCCTTCATGATTTAGGAGAATTCATTGATGATGATGATGCCCCTGATTCTGCTAATAACGATCCAAGTAACCATATTTATCTTATTAATGATACCTATGATAAAGACATTAATCAAAAAATGATGGGTCTAGCACTAGGCTCAGATCACAAAAATAAAGATTCTCTTTTAGAACTTTCAAGTGATTGGGAACCCTCCCACGGTCAGATCCCTTATACATTTCATTATGACCAATAGTCCTATGTTAATTGGAATTACAGAACCAATAAATAAATTTTAAAATTTTAACTTTTTTATGTGGTATTCGATTGGTTACTCCTTTGCTTCATGAAATCATTTTGAGCCAAGCACAGAATCATTGTGGGGGGGGGGGGGGTTTAAAGCATGATAGTGTAAATATTATATATGTTTTGATTGATTTTCAGTCTGTAATTTTTACATGTAGTCTTCATAGTGACTCTCTCTCTATGGAGTTTATTTTTTCCTCCAACTTGTACATAATAAGAAGTGAATTATGGAGGTGTTTAGTTTGCATCTCTGAGAATATGGCCACTATTTGGGTTATCCTTGTTGACTTTATCACTGTCCTAAGGCTAGTGGAAAATACTGGGGTATATTTTTGTCGCATTTCAGACACTAGACTGTTATCATGTATTGATAAGTGTATTCATATTGAGTTATCTATTTCTGGATCTGATTTCACTTGGAGCTGATACACCATTCATGGGAAGCAAGAAAGTAAATTTGACATTTTCATTGTGAAAGTGGATAAGGTGAATGGGGATATTGATGTGTCTGGTAGAACTCTACTAAGATTTCACTCTGATCATAATCCTACTCTCAGGGATTTCTGTTGAAATAGATTGAGGTCAGCTCCTCTACCTTTTCAGTTTAACAATGTTTGGCTTGTTATACCGAGTTACAGAGAAAATTGTGTTGAGTGCATGGGAAACTATTTTTTTGGGTAGCCCCTCTCATGTAGTGTGTTGTAAGATAGATGTTTTTAAGGAAAATCTGAATAATTAGTGTAAGGAGTTGTTTTAATCTTTGGATAATGATTTTAGAGAGGGTGAAAATGTTATATTAATCTTTTAGCAAGAAAACCTGCACCAGGATATACCACCTCGGGTTGAAATATAAGCTACTGAAAATTTGGACAGGATTTTGTCCGTCAAAGGAAATGATGTTCAGAATCAGTTTAATCATAGAAGGTTGAAGGAATTAGACCATAATTAAAAGATTCTCTAATGCATGAATAGAGAGAAAAGAACCAGAATAAGTATGAATGTGATTTCCATTGAGGGAAACCTTTTCTTCTTTGAGAATGTTGTAGAATATGTTGTGACACATTATATTGAGAAGCTGTATTCAGATACTGGAAATGATAACTCGGATGAAATTATCAAGTGTTTTTATCCCTCTATTGGCGAGGGTCAAAATAAGAGGGTTGATGATATCCCTAGTCCAAATGTAGTATATGATGCTTTATTTTCTTTGAATCTTGAATTTGTGGTAGCTCTTGATGAATTTACTAATAAGTTCTTTATGTTTTATTGGGATATCGTACATCTTGACATTTAAATTCCATGAATGAAATTTTTTAGGTCATCTTATATGCCCTTTTAAATGAATGATAATTTTATTACCTTAATTCCTTAGAAGGAGAATTCTCTTGATATAAATGACTTTAGACCAGTTGCTATTAGAAATACCAGGCCAATGCTTATCAATAAGATCATGGATAGAATTTTAAGTGAGATATCCAAGGACCTCATCTCATGTAATAAATTTGGGTTTCTCCCTGGGATTTATATTCAAAACATTCTTTATACTACCTATGAATGTGTTAATTCCCTGAAGCGAAAGGTAAAGGATTTTAATATGGAAATGAATATTGATATCTCCAAGGGATTTACAACCATTAGATGTTGTTTTCTTTTTACTACCATCATAATGTATGGGTTATCTCATATATTTATTGGGTTGATTGGTTATATATTAGAGAGTTATAGACTGTCAATCATCATTAATGAGTCCCCCATGGGTTTTTTCCAATGTTCAGGAGGAGCCAGACATGGTTATCCACATTCTAGTATGGTCTTTTCCATTGCTGAAGATTATTTGAGTTGGTGTCTCACTGATTTGGATAACATTGGGTTCTATCAGAGGAAGAGAGTGGGGAGGTGTTTATGTGCTCCATCTCCATTATTTAATGATGATGAAATCATGTTATTCGATATATCATATACATTGTCCACCATGTGTATTAAGGGTATCTTCTCACACTATGATGTTTTTGCTGGTTAGGTTATTAATTGAGGAAAATTGTCTGTCATCTTTGGTGGAGGATATGTAAGATCATGGAAAATCAAAATTTCTCTTATAATTGGGGAAATAAGATGTTATATTCCTTTTACATACCTTGGTGTACCACTTTTCTGTGGTAGGGAAAAGAGACGTCACCTGGATAGTATTTCCTTGTGGATTACAAATGAGATTTCTGGATGGCAGGGTAAAAGTCTGTACCTAGTAAGGAGAATATGTTTGGTTATCATAGTGTTAAATTTATTTTTTGTGTATTCTTTCGCTGTATATAGATGGCCCAGAGCTCTTTTCATGTATTTAAACTATAAAATCTTGTACTTTATTTGGAATTTCTCAATTCAAGAAAGGAATCTTGTTACTATTTCTTGGAAGGACTGCATCAAACATGTTTATATTGGTTGTTTGGGAATCAAAGATATAATACTTTTCAATGATACTCTAATCAAAAAATTCATATGGAAGCTCATTTCCACTACAGATCAGTCGTTGTATTTTCCTGTCTATAGGTTAGTTGAGAATCGTCATTCAAGGTATTCTAATTATATCGGTTCAACTACATGGACTGCTCTAAAGAAGGAATATGTTGACCTAATGGTCTGTTCCAAATGGGTGGTGTGTAAACTGTCACAGCTGAACTACTAGACTACACCATGGCTTTCATAGACCATTACTGATGATACTACCATTCCATACACCCTAAAAAACATTACCATTTCTGAATTTCATGAGAATCCAAATCTCAATGGCATGCTACCTAGTACTATTTTGCTAGAAATATCAAGTAACTGCTTCAATTAATGAGATACATTGGTCTGGATGCCCAATTTTCTTGGAAAATGCAACACAAGGGAGTGTTATAACAAGATTTTTGGTGTCTCACTAAGCCCCCCATGTTTGGTATCTACTTTTCACAAGGCCTTCAATCCCCTATCTCAATCAATTTTAATTTGGAAAATCAGACAGTAGAGTCTCCCGCTGTAGGTCTATTTGCAGCATACTAGATTACATCCGTCATCCGTTTTTCTGCTATGTATTGAGGTGGATGAAACACTCTCACATGTTTTTGTATCCTGTTGGTTTTCATGGAGTCTGTGGAAATATGTGCCGGATACTTTCTGTTGATCACTAAATAGCTGATCTATAGAGAGGATTTTATAGTCTATATGTGGGCTTGATTATATTATGTAGGTTTGGTCACTGCTTCTTGCTACTGATGCCAGTGTTATATCTTTCACATGGAAATAATGAAATGACTTATTATTCAGTAATGTTGAGCCATCATTTCACTCTGGGGTTCTTTTTTTTCATCGTGTGATTCAAAATGCCTATAAAGTTCAGACTGGATAAATTAAGAATGATGTTTTTTATCTACATTTGATATGATCACTTGGAGTCAATAGAAGGATGAAAAAGACAATTCTGATTATTTATTTCAGATGGATTCCCCCATCCCTCGATGGATGAAGGTCAACGTTGATGGAGTTTCTTTTGGATCATTGGGTATGTCTGGATGTGGTGGTGTTTTTCATATTTATTGAGGATTTGTGAAAGGAATATTTTTTCATTATAATGGAAATAAATATGCTATCAAAGCGGAGATATGGGCAATGATTAAAGAAGTCCGGAATGGTATAAAATATGGTTGGCATGACATATTGATTGAGTCGGGATCAACTATTTCAGTTCAAATTCATAAATATTGATCATGGAATGTTCCATGGAAGATGATATTATCCTAGAGTGATTTCCATCAGCCTACGAAGGTATTATCTATTGAAGTCACACATGTCTACTAGCCGGACAATCAAGTTGTAGATTCCCTTTTGAATAGAGAAATTTTGAAGGTCAGTTCTAGTTGGTCTTTTGTATTACCTAAGTTCTGTAATTTCCTAGATCAAGTTGATCGGGATGGGGTGATTTATACTCGTCCATGTAGAGTTACACAATTACATCCATTTGTGTTCTTTAACTCTATTATTATATTTGAAGGGAAGAAGGCTACCCTAACTCCAGATCTCCTGAGTCAAAATTTAGTATAATTAGGAATTCATGTGTGTGGGAGGGTTCCATAGACCCATGGAATTTTTCCACCGGAATTATCTTTTATTCTTATCTTAATAAAAAAATTAATTATATATATAAATATATATTGAAGTTTAATTAATCATAATCATAAATAATGAATACATATGGGTAATTTTTTAATTTCATATTCCCATTCCACTTTATATGTTATATTAAAATTATTTATAAAATTATTTTTGAATTAGTAATATTATTCACATAAATTTAAATTTAGTCAAATAATTTTTATTATGCCAAAAATAAGTTGATTTATTAGTATTTTGGAATTTTAATTTTAAATTTGTCTCTTTTTTATATATTCCTTCACATATCCAATTTCTTGAAAGAATAATTAGATAAAAATAACATCATGGACATGTGTTCTTCTTTTATCAATGAATTTATCTTCTAACATACTATAAAATCATTGAGGTAGTAAATTGAGTGTGATTTAGCCACTTTTTATTGATTCATACCCTTAACACTGATCATATTACAATTTTTATAGATAGTTGAATTCCTTGAATGGATGAGACATTAAAATCTAATTTTTCATTCCTCTCAATTTTCATTTGTATAAATCCATCACCATAGTTATTATTTTATAGGATTATAGGGTAACACCATGAACTTTCTTTTATCCTAATTCTGATGTAGTGAAAATAAGTTTATTGTCAAATTACTTTTCAACAAGGATCATAACCAACGTGCAATTTTAAATATTTGAATCCTCTACTATTTGGAAAAATAAAAAAATTCCATTTCTCAAATAATTGATAAAATATGAAATTTGGGATTGAGCATTTACATTTAACAGGTTCAAACTAATTATAATATATAAGACAAATTGTTTAATTATGGGATTCATGGTGTTGATTTAGGTAATATATGAATTAAATTAAGAGGGTATAAAGAATGTTTTTTCCTAAAATCCATTTAAAAAAAAGTTAAAAGAAAAAGAATGATAATAGTAGAAGAAATGAACATCACTCTATTGAATGTTCATTATGTGATAAATTTTATAGTACCCAAATAATTTTATACATAGATATAACCGTTTATTTCATGAATATTCATTAAATATCATAACATTACATTCCAAAATCATTATGATCTATTTATATTGGAAACATGGTAACCTAAATATCATTTTATGTGAATTATATCATCTCCTATAATGCTCATAGTTAATAGAATCATTAAATAGTAATATCATACATACTAACATCATTAATGACATAGGAAAAAGAATCATAAGACTATGTGACATCAGATACAAGATAAAAGTAAACTATGTAAATATCAACATAACAATAACATAAGGCTATATAAACATGACAACATTATATTAAAAAACATTCCCTTAATATTACTGATCACAACATGAGTCATGACATTAATATTGGAATATAATAATATTTTATTTTTAATGGAATCAAGTAAAATGATCCCTGAGATCATTACATTGGATTAGGAAATAGTGTTTTTTCATACACATAAGCAAGTAAAATAATTTCATTAGTAGTCAGGATCACCACCAAAAATATCATAATATAATTTTTTCACTTCCAAAACCATAATTTTAGTCATGTTTCAATCAAAAGTCTATCATAGATAATTGGGTGAACTCAAAAAAACATCAATGTATTCTAGGTTAACTCTGAAGACTATTATTCTGGTCAAATTCTGTTATATAATACGGTTAAATCAACATATCATACCTATTTATCTCATGTGATAATCATCATTACATAACTAATTACTTGAAGATATTGGTCTAAATAAAAAACATAATACATTTTTTTTACTATATGACCATAAAATATTCATCATATTATAACCAATGTAAATAAATGGGTTTCATAAACAGTTATCGAAGCATAACCCGTATAAAATTAAATTCATTCCAAAAATATTTATTCCATTCATAATAGAATAACAAATGGAAATGTAATCAGTAAAAAAAATAGTTTAAAAATACACATAAAACATTCATACAAATTATAAGGATGTTATCATTAAAAAATAAACCCAGTAAAATATAAGAAACCTTAATGATTATTTTCATTGATGAGTTGAAATTCAATAAAATGTTGATTAAAACATTATCAATAAAAATATCCTATCAATATTAAAATCACTTATATACAATCTAAAAATTTATAAATGATAAAAAGGTATTTTATTATAAAATACTCTTGAATATATAAATGTAATCATTAAATAATTTGGTGGTCTTTATTGTGGAGAATAATATTTTCATTGTACATGCTAAAATGAGGATTCCTTTTATATTTTATGTAAAAAGTCCAATTATCATATTCAAACTAATGAAATGAATAATAAATTTGACAAATTTTGTAAAAAAGTAAATAATTGGGTAACGTTTCATTAATAATTCAATGGATATTAGTACAAAATTCTTTAAATAATATTTAGAAAACCCGGAGTCAAAACAACAATGATTTAAAATGAAGAAGGAAATAATTAGATTTATCATATTAATTTTCATTAGAACTATTAGTTGTTAATGTTTGGAAAATTAAATGAAATTATTTAGTCTATATAAATAAAAATTGGGTCATAAAAGTCAAGGGTTTTCTAAGAAGTAGATAATAATATTTCATAATGAGGAGAAAAATCATAAACAACCTCGATAGTCATTGGGATTGTAACATATCTTTTTTACAACATCTATATATTTATAATAATAATCCCCATTTCAATAAAGAATCAAATATTGATATTTTAATCCCCTTATAATCATATATATTTTCATAAAATACATTAATTGCTTTTATATTCACCACCCAAAAGAAACAAATGGTGAATTTGGAATGTGCCTCAAAGCGATAAAAGTGGGACTCCGATATCTTTCATCAGGTCTAGACATTTGTAATATATGTTCAAGGCTCCAATATAATAAATTTATTTTTAATATAGATCTATGAAATGTTTATAATCAAATATATAATACAATATGGTATTATGTTATGACATTTAATTACCAGTTTATTAATTTTTTTTGATAAAATCATGTTTCGATTAATAATAGATTTGTTTTTCATGAATGTTTTGGATTGGAATTTCCATACATTTTACTTTTTTATGGGTCCCATAATATTCAAAATTTTAATAATTTTTTAAATATATTATACAATTATTATATATTTATTTATATTATTCATTTAATATACAAATATAAAATGAATTACAACGTTAATTGAGATGGTAGGCCGTACATATGCATGAACAATATTTTTATTTTTTCAAAAAATTGAAAAACTAATATAAAAAATCACATTTAATAAATAATTTATGTCTCATATATATCATATAAATTCATTAAAATTAACCTTACTACCATCTATGTCAAAATAATATAATAAATGTATTACATTGAATTGTGGAGGCGGTTGCCCACTCGTCCACATGAGCGATGTTATCATTCTCCAATATATTGGAATACAAGATAGTATATTTCATATTATAATTAACAAAGTAATATTATTCCATGAATATCATAAAATTTTACAATATGATACATTTATTATCATATCCATTTTTGAGAGGCGGTGATGAAAAATAAATTACATCTTTTCATGAGGTGGTAGTCTGCCGTATCCTTGATCGATGGTTTCATTACCCATTTGACAGGGGATGAGATGGATATAAGATATAAAATTAACACAATAACATATTATTATATTTATAATAATTATTTAATTATATCATCATTATTTTGTAGAATTTTATGGTGTATGAATAATATAGGAACAAATTGATCAGTTATGAAAGATACCTCTTATTTGGATATTCTTACATGGTTTTGACCAAAAACCTTCTATATAGAGGATTTTTATTCAATATAATGACTCAAGGAAGTGGCTATGGATGTAAGGATGAAATTTGGGTAGGTATTCAATGAAAAAAATTCATTATAAGCATGATGTGAAGTATAGAAAGGTTACCCTTTTATAAGTTGGGGAGAGGATGTGCATGTAATTTTTTAAGAGAAACATAAATACCAATGTGTTAAACATGGAAAAAGGATCAAAATGGGTAACAATAGATCTTTAATTGAAATAAAATCTAAATAAGATGATTTAAATGTAAATAATAATTTTTTAAAATTATTTTAATTCTTATATATTTTGATAACAATTTTAATAAAACTATTTTTACCTTAACCATGATAATTATTTCATACAATTTTCTCAATATATTAAAAAAAATTATGTAAAAAGTATTCTATGATTTTATTTATTATAATTAAAAATATGGATTCAATTTTCGAGGGGGAAACATCCTAAATGGCCCTTTTCTGAAAACTATATCACAAATAACTTTTTTGACATGATCTGTTGAAAATACTATTATTTTATGAAAGGGGTTTCCCCATTGTAGAAATATTTTATGGTCATATATATATATATATATCTAATGGGCCAATAATCCTACCATAAATAATATTAAAAACTGTTTGGGATAGGATTAGTGTCCCATTAGAAAAAATTACATTGAATTTTTTTTAAAAATCCAAAATTAGAAAAAAAAAATTAAAAACAAAATCAATAAATAACATCATAGTAAAATAAATAATATTACAAAAAAATAAATAATAATATAACAATATAATAAAAAATTATTTCAAAATATTAACATCTAAATTTACAGTAATACTTTGTGAAAAATTATCATTCAATTGTGTAACATAATTATTATATCAAAAAAGTACATAAATAACTAGGAATGAATGGGTCATCTTGAGAAGGTAGTGGAGGAAACTACATCCCAATATCTAGTTCCCAGTGCCACATGTAATCCATCATCTTTTTCATCTCATGTTCATGTTCTAGTTCCCTGTCCACCTGCTACAGCTCATACAGCCGATGAAACTCTTCCTTCTCTCTTTTCATGGTCTCTATAACTTCATCAAATGTTCAAAGATTCTTTTAAAAATATATATCTTACAATTAACACTCTCTATTATATCCTATCGAGTAAGAAAATGAAACCATAAGAAGTACTATAATAAATTTAATGTGTCAAGAAAGAGTTTATACCAATAACATTTCCTTGCATGAAAGAATACTAAGTCCTTTGAATACATAAAACATCATCAAAACCCACTTCATTAGTGGAATAACCCGTTGGTCTTGGATTGAATCTCATTATGTGTGTGAGAATTCGTTTCCTCATATAACTCCATCAAATGAAAATTGAATATAAAATAATTATAATATTATTTTTAGTTAAATTTAAAACTAAATATAATTATACAAACTATAATATAGAAATGTGGACCACCAGTAATATCTATAGGGAAAGGGTCCCTGTATGTCCTCTTCTGCACATCAAACTCTATAATATTATGGTTCTTATGTACCAAAATGAAAAATAAAATAACTAGTTTACATTTTAGGTAATACAAAATTTTAAATAAATTTATTTTCCATAGGTCATCGATGAATGTTGAATACATTTCAACTAGTTGTATGGTTCTCCCCTATCTCCTTGGGTATATCTACCTACTGATGATCTCCTTTTAAAAACATATATCATCTTATATGAGAAAAATCCATCCTTAACCTAATAGGATATGTAATTTGGTAATGAATACATAAATACCTCTAAAAAATCTCACTCTATATAGTTTTTGTGGATCTATTTTCTAAATTGGGAAAAAATTGGCGACATTGATCACTAAGGAGGACTTATCTTGCCACTTATATAGCGGTAATCATTGTATCATCGATTGTATACCAAAAAACATATAAATAATTAATAATAATGAGTTAAAAATTAAATAAATTCAAAAAAAAATATTATATATTTATATACCATACAATGATGGAACATTCTCTACAAAAACAAAATGATAATATGATCCCACTCCACCCATGTTTTAGAAAAATAAATACACAGAATAGAATTACCCAACCAAACAGATATATGTGAAAAACTAATGGAAAACAGAACAAATAATAAAAAATTAGTATCTTAAAAAATAAATAATTATAAATGACAATAAAAATTAAAAAAATTATAAAGTTGAACATACCTCCTCATGTGAGGATCAAAATAAAGATGTGTGTGTCACTCAATAATAAGGTTTGGAATCATAAATATCACTACAAGACAACATCTCTAAGTCAATGCACCTTCTACACCTTGAGGGTCTCATTGAGTATCATCAGACTCATCACCAGGTAGTACAATCTACTAGAGGTCATTAAATATTTCATCACAAGTCTCATAATCTATCTTATAAACAAATATAATGTTCTTCAAAAAAATTCATGTTGATTTATATATATATATAATTTACTATAGAAAACAAGTATATATATAATTATTCATCATCTTCCCCATCTTCATATACAAAAATGTCAATATCTTCGTCTTCCTCCACATCATCATCAATTTCCATAGTTGTGTCACCTCCATCATCACATTCTAATTAAAATTCAATTTATACATAATCAACATCATCCTCTCTATCGACTGATAACTGTGGGGTGTTATGATCGATATTTTGGTCACTTTTTTGAAAAAATTTATTTGCAGTTGTCTCCTAATATATTTCAATTACATTCACTTCAATTGAACAAAATTACCTTTTCAGAAATTGATTCCATGGGATTTAATTTTTATAGTGATCCACCAATCAATTAACTCTCTTGAAGTAGCACACTAATATGAGTAATATATTTGGTCAGATTGATTATCAAATTATAATGATTCATTTATTTCAGGAAGGATATTATATTTACTTTCGTTTATTATATGGATAATAAGAACACAAAATTATATCAAAATATCAAACAATTGGCATAAAACATAGTTATATAATTCTATCTATTATTTCAGTGTTCAATTATTTCATCCATTATTAAATTAAAGTTAACATCACATTCTATATGATGAGATACTCTCATAGAATTATATGAAATTCATTTTTTCTTCAGCATGTGAATGTGTATAAAATCAAAAACTACTCACCAAAAATGAATTTAAGATATAACAATTTTGGATTCTTCATTACAAAATACTCACAATTTATTTACAATTTTATTATCATGTTTTGATAATAGAGAAATTGAAAAAAAATTACAATATGTATATAAAATAATATAATGATTTTAGATGTTTGACAATAATAAATTTACATTACCAGCCATTGAATCTAGTAAGAAAGTTTTGTTGTAGGAGTATTTCCAGAGAAGCTGCTATAATTTGTCGAGACTATGTTATTATATTACCCAAATATAATTCTGAAATAAAATAATATTGAATTATATATTTTAAAAAATATATAGAATATGTTGTATTAAAACTATTTATACAAATCATGTCATTTTGTCATAGTTGAAAAATCATATACATGAGCCATGTGATGCTAATCATATGCAATCCATTTTTCATAAACTCTTCCAAATCGAAGTTCAATATGAATAAAAATCGATAATTAAATGTTAATTTCATCATCAATATTTCCCGGATTACGATCCATGTGGTTTTTGTGTGGATATTATGGTTTGAAATAATTGGAGTTAAAAATATAAATATACTCATATAAATAATTATTTTTAATAGACACAACAACTAACACATTTTTACATACATTATTATTCAGTTTCAACAAGAATTTATCATATGGCTATATCAATCGGAACTATATCGGCCATCCATATTTTTCATCATGGAATAAATGTAATATATAATGTTCCACTGAATCAAATAAATATAGAGGGAAATTTTTTTCTATGTAACATAAAATTTGAACAACATGTTCTTATAGTATACTACGTACATCATAGTCTATTGTCTATATATATATTTATAAGATTAAATATGATGATACATTTAGTTCATCCCAAATTGATGAATTCCACAAACCTATAAATCCAATCGGTAGGTCTTTTTCCAATATAACATGATAATCATGACTTTTTAGCCAGTAATTTGACAGTTTCTAACACAATAATCCAAATTAGAAAGATAACATACTAATAGTCTCAAAAATAAAATCCAATAAAAAGTTAAGAAATGTATATATTCTAAAATTTTATAAGATGATTTTTCCATCATTATCTTTTATGATATTTCATTTTCAAACAACTCACATTCTTCCTGCCTATAAATTTAGTCAATATCACATCGTGCCATTACATTATCATTGGTCTCACTAGGTGAATCCAAAACCATATACAATATATTATGAAACCAATTATTCCCAATATTCCTAACATAACATATGTGATGGTCTGAAAATTTAATCCATTATTGGTGAAACAAAAAAACATCATTTAATTCAATTGTGACCATTCACAAAGCCATAATTTTTTTGTTGGTTTATAGTCTATTGAATGTTAATAGCAGGTAATGATGAGACACTTGATATTAAACCAATATAATAGATTATTTTTTAATGTCCACCTATTTCAATTTTACAATTTCTAAAATGATTTATATTCCATCGTAATGTATGATCAGTAGGATGAAATATGTGATGGTTGTCAAAAACAATTCAATTGAAGAGCATACTTTGTTTGGGTAAATCAGACATTATAGAATTTATTTATGACTATGTGTACTCCATCCAAATAACATGAAATATTCATTAAAGTCATCTAATTAGGACATTAATGAAACATTCATTCGGAAATTGTTTATCACAATAACATCATATGTATTGACACAACTACTCCACAATTATTTTAACTCATCAATCAATGGCTTCAAATATGCCTCAATATTGTTTTTGGATGTCCTTGGAATTAATAAGGTCAAAATGATATATGGATCATTTTCCAATATACATTGAGGTATGTTTTATGGAGATATAAAAAGTTTCCAATTAGCATATTTACTATCATAATATCCATATCAATATAAACAATTAGTAGAATTATTCTATCGCATGTTATGGAAATATGAAGAGAAATATGGATTTACATTGTCAAAATGTTCCAATGAATCAGTATCACAAGGATAATTTGACCTTATAACAGTTAAAATATTGGTTTTGTTCCTTGACTCCAAGGATTTTGTTTTCTGAGGAACAAATTAATACTAAAATTTGGGTTTAGGTAGGAAATACCAAAACTATTTAATAAGAATCAATCTAGTCATCCTGTATCACCTCCCAGTTTCTATAAATTACTCTTTTATTTAATCCTTTTATGTATTTAATGTTTTATTATGATTATTGGTGTGGTTTATAGGACTTTTGGATTGTTTTTTAGGGCATTCTAGAGGTTTACTATTTGAGAACGATTAGTCAGAATTGTGCATCTCATACAAAAAAATTTTCAATTTGAAAGAGTGGGATCAAGATAGGTTCATAATTAGGGGACTAATTTGAGTAAAAAAGGTTTCCACCTGGGATTAACCATTTTTTTAATAAAAGCAACAACCCAGTTGGCACACGTGTTTTATAACCATAACAGTGAACCTTGCCAATGGTGTTTCCTTATAGTGGTTGTTCCATGGATTGAAAACAATCCTCCTAATTTTTCATCCTTATCAGGCATGATAAAAAATTTGTTAATAGAATTTTGGACATAAAATGGAAACTTTTTATAAACAACTCTTTTTATTAGGTAGACCCATTCTTGGTTTTCTTTAATCCTAATGGATGTGTAGACTTTTACCTTCGATCTGGAGTGATACATAGGAATGTCTAAATGCATTTAATCCAATATTCATTGGTATGTCCCCGTTTTTTAATAATTCCTTATATCTAATCTTATTCCCTCTATTGGATTTATATATCTAGTATTTTTGGGATAAGAAATGATTTTTTATTCCTATATTGATGAAATTTTTTCTGGGTTGATGTTAGGGACTAATATTTAAAAAATGTGTTTGGAGATTCAACCTAGTTTTCATGAAGTTTATTTGTCGTTATTTATTTGTAAATATTTTATGAGGTAGGTGGATTCAGTCTTGAATCATCATATTATAACTTGAATGATATATTTAAAAAAATTAATTTATTGAAACTGATTTTGAAATATTATCTCAAAGCTATGTAGAGACCATCTTTATAGATTGAATGTGGAACTTTGGAAATTTTGTGAAATGATCATTGTTAAATTATTTTTAAATGATGAATTATAATGATTTTTTTGGTTGGGTTATTAAAACTGATTTCATGGAATTTTATTTAATTAATAGAATTTTTATTTAAGTGTTTTGGCATAAGATGTTTGGAATGTTTTTGGTATAATTGTTTGGAGTTTGTTCATTTACATTGACATGGAATAGTGGAGGGGGAATGTGTTTCTAGGTCACTAGTATATGGTTACCTTGTAGTGATATCAATGATCAACGATATAGAACTCATGAGTATTTAACTTCTACCTGGGAATGCATTTGTCGATACATCGATTGGAATGGGTAATGCTAAATATATTGTAAAATTGTTGGAAGGAATTATTTGGATGTCTCCATAGAAACTGTATTTTTTTTAAAAAAATGGTTGGCATTGATATAAATTGTATACATGTTTGGAAGATTTATATATATATATATATATATGTTATTATACAAATGTTATAACGTGATCTATCATAGTGGTGTGAGTCGGTTATATATTTTACATAAAGAAACGTGTAAAGGAAATTTATCTCATTTAATTAGTAATACATCATGATATATTAGGCTATACTATGGAGTAAGATCCTGGAAAATATTAGGAGTTGTGGTGTTTATTTTTTTGTAGTATTTGAGTTTTCTAGTATAGTCTTTTACATGATAGTTTAATATTCGTAGTCATCCACTTTTTTACTATGATATATATTTCTTTTGATATCATTTGGTATTACATTGAGTTTAATTACATTGTTCTCATGAATTATGTAGTAGCTTTTTGGTTTTGGTATTATTGGTTTGGTTGTTTCATTTTAAAATGGGAATAACATCAACCAACTATTTATGAATCCCTTGAAATTTATATCCTCAGTTTTCAATCGTGGTAATGTCACCTATGTACAATTAATATCCTACTAGTATCCCAAGACAATGAGAAGGGGTGATATTTAAAAAAAATTCATAATTCATCGATGCAAATATCAAGGTGCAACAAATGTAATCATTTTTTTGATCATTTCATATCTTTTGTGTCAGTCTTGAAGTTGAAAATAATCTAGGATTAGTCCTTGATTTTGGATTTTGGAAGGTTGTAGGATCATCAGGATGTGAAATGTATATCATGAAAAGATATATATAACATATTTATACTGAACCTCTTGTTTGTAGAGAGTTGGGAAAATCACTGTTTTGGACCCACAAATAAGAGAGTTACCTCATTACCATGGGATTAACAATTGGGGCCATCATTAATTTCAATTTAGAAAGGACTGCCCACTAAGAGTGAATTTTTCATCTTTATTAATTACGTATGATGTGTTTTAGAAGTTTTTTTTTTGAAAATTGTTTTAATATTTTTCAATTGTGTGATTTTAATAATGCATGATATAGGTATTTTTAAATGGGTTATATTTTAAAAATCAGGGCGTGTTTTTTCATAAATGGGCTGAAAACGAAAAATCTTTATTTTTTAAATAATTATTGTGTTAGTTGTGATATTGAATAAATTAAACTGTTGAGCTTTTTGTTTATAGACAGTGAGAAATATGTCTTTTTGTTTTTTTATAGAAATTGGTACCCAGTCAGTGTTGTAGAATCCAACCAAAAGAGGATACTATGAATGTGGCTTCACCTGAGAAAAATCTCACACAGTAGCTAGCTCATAGTATTATCTATGATTTTCTATCGGTGGATAGGGTAAATAGAAGGGATCAACCATATATGGTGGATCATTCAATTTTGATATAGATGTATAATACAGCAATTTTTTGTGGTGATTCAGAACCAGTGAAGGAAAATCTGCGACCTAAAAACATAAATAAAACATTTGGTTTCCTAGTACCACCGGCTATGATAAATTTAATGTTGTAAATGTTTATGCTGGTATATATTACATGCCAATAGTGGGATTTATCAATTTAGGATAAATTGGGCTAAGGCGTTGGATGGGAGTATTTTGATGAATTGATTAACAAACAATTATAGCCTCACATAATTAGTGTTTCTAGAATGATGCCCATTTTAGTCAGGGAGTAAGAGAATATATATGTGATGGAGTATACGGATAAATTTATCAATTGAGTTTGCATTACACCTGATGTTTCTAATAGTGTTTCCTTAATTTCATGAATTTATCATGTGGGGTGGAGCCCAAATAATATCTCAATGATTTATGTGAATTTTATATTTAATTATATGGATATGGTAAATAGAGAGATAGTGGAATAAATAAAAATATGTGTCAATAAGGGTGGAGGAATATTGTTGATTCCTATGGGAAATGGTTGGAACTATAATTGTAGGAAAAAGAATAATAGGGACACGTATTTCCAATGTAGTGGGATGAGTTAGAATCAGATAACCATGTCGGGGAATCATCCACTAAAACAAAAGAGTAAATCTAGTTGTTTCTAATGTGGATATTTTGATCACTTCAATAGATTTTCTATGAAACCACCTAGAGCATTCTGAAATTGCAACCACTTAGTCTATATTAATTTATATTATTTTAGTACACTATTTATGGTTTTTCAAGACACATATCATACGTTTCAATCATAATATGATTCGATGGGATGAGAGAAAAAGAATAATTCACATTAGAAGAACCAAGTTTGACATTCTTATTCTAGAAATACCAGGACTCCTTTGAAAATTAAATTTCAAAAGGCCCATAAAGAAAAAGTTTAAATGAGTTAGCAGTTATATAGAGATGAGAAATTTATTGTAGATGATTCAGAATATGGTTTGATTAGATCTAATCACAATTGTGGGGAGACCAATTATGGATGTAAACTGGATGAGAGCTCTATTTTTTTATTTGGAGGGTGTATTGTCATACATTTTTCATAAGAGGAACAAATTCATCATTAATACCACTATTTTAGATTGTATTATTAACCTAGTGTACTAAATATGTATAAATATTTGAAAGATCAGTTTTGATGGGTAATAATAAAAAATTAGGTTGCTAAGATGTTTTGAGATACTCAAAATTTCATTATGTTAAAGAAGCGAACAAATGATCAATGGTTAGGTTCTAGTCATTAACTATTCTTGTTTGTAAATGGAGATATATATATTTTAGTTTTTTTGATTACTCTCCCATGAATAGTTCAGATACATGATTCCATATGGGTGATGGTGGATCAGCTCAAAAATTCATTCAATTTCATTTTAATTCATGAATATCATAATGTGGAGAAATTTTCTAGAATCTATATCTGAGTAGTGATAAAGATTCACAGAATACTAATTTTTATATTGTTAGACAGATATTTGAGATTTTTTCTTGATTTTTAGAAATCCTTATAGTAATCCCTTGGGAGTTAGTTGACTATGCGTATTTTTTTCATCCTCAGTTGAATGAACAATCTGAAAGAATGATAAAAAATATGGAAGACATTGTTAGGGCTTGAGTGATGGATTGTTGAGTATCATGGGAGGAGAAAATTCTATTACTGGAGTTCTCTTATAACAACATATAACATGCCTCAATATACATGGATCCTTTTGAAGCATTATATGGTCTCCCTTATCATTAACAAATTTTTTTAGTGGAAGCAGATGATACATCACAAGTTGGGATTCGTCCTTTCCAAGAGACAACATATAAGATTCATTTGATCGACAAGTGAATTAAGATAACTCATAGTCATCATGATATTTTATGGGAATCATTGTTGATGATTTATTTCATTCTAGGCAATTGAAAATGAATTCATCATAATCTCTTAAATGGGTGGGAATAATTTTTTTTAGAAATAATGGTATATTTTTCCTCAATCCATAAACCATTTTGAGATATGTGAAAAAGTTATTGAGGTTGAATATAGGTTTTGGTTTCCACCACAGTTTAATGTAGTGCATTATGTATTTTATGTGTCTCAGTTGAAGAAGTATCATCCAGATCATGACAATGTCATTTGATGGGATCATGTTGCAATAGATTTGGGTACTTTGTTGATTCAAATGCACGTATTGATTATGGATAGAAAAAATATGATCCTACATGGTACAAAAACCAATAAAGTTCGTGTTTTGTGGAAACATGGAAGGATTTATGAAGAATCCTAGGAACTGGAGAATGAGATGGTCAAGATATGGACTGAACTACTTCAGACTAATTGAAGTTATATTCTTTCACGGGATGGAAAGGCCAATGGGTGAAAACATTTCATCCCCTAGTAAAAATTATGCCCCACTTTCTATTTTTTATTTTAAGTATATAAGGTGTTTTGGTGATGTTTTGTAGGGTTTGGAAGGCTTTTGGAATGTTTTTGTAGTTTTTTCATGAGGTACATATTTTTTGAAATACTACTATATACCTTGAAATTTCTATAGAAAACTGTGAAATGTGAGTTAGTGTGATCCGTATAGAAGCATGGGTAGATGAATAGTTTATCAAAACTGTGCTTCCGCCAAAGAGTAACAGTTCATTTTGGAATACAAGAAAAACATGCTTGGTGGATGGTTTGTCTATCCATGTGAAGGGTGTTTCGAGATAGTGGTAGGTTCATCATTTGTGCAATGTTTTCCTAACTGGTCACCATAATCGTGCTTGGTTAAAAATTAGATCATGAAATTGTGGACATCAATTACAAACTGCCCATAAACTAGTTATTTTCCCCTAGGCCAACCCTAAACTGGTGTTTTCTCCTCTCAAAGACTTTGGAGACTCTTCCATTTGACCTGGAAGTGATGTATTGGAAAATGTAATACCCTAATCTTCCATGGTATGCATCTCTTTGAATAATACAATAGATTGAATTGTACACAACATTGAGTTATAACACATCACGACCAATCAAACTAGCCATTATGAATAGTAATACCTCCATTTTGAAATATTATAAATTATAATTTTCAAATTTGACTTCATTTTTTGCACCTGAAATATCAAAATTATCTTAGGGTGAATTTTTGGTATTTTTCTGAAAACATTAAATTTTTTGTTGAATTGTTAAAAACATTGCGTTATTTTTTAAAACATATTTTTTATTTGAATAATTATTTATTTTATTTAAATTTATATTAGGTACAAATATTTACATAGTACCTATAGAAGTTTTATATATTTAAATGGAGTAATTTTTAACATGATTAGATGTATAAAATTTTATTCAAATTTTTACTATCTTTTACCCACCTTCTAGGCGTATTTTAAAATTTGTATAAAACATAATTTTACGATTCTATGATTGGAATTTCAAAAATTTAGAGACACTATTGACATTAGTATTTAAAATTTTGTTCAATAAGATGAGAAATTTTTTTCGGTGAAAAGTATCTTTTGACTTTTATTTACCACAGTTAAAACTAAATAGGGTAATTAAAGGTAAAAAATGATATTATAACTACCCTAACACATGTACTAATACTATTGGATAAGTTAATTTCGAGCAAAATCATCCTTTGGAATTAAATATGATCCTTTGGGTTTACTTGGATTAAATTAGGACATTTATTATTATTATTTTTAAAGAAGAGTTAAATGTGCTAAATTTAAAGATTTATAACTAAACCATTTTAAATATATGGTTACACATAAGATACATTAGACTATAAATATTAATTAGAAATATGAAAATATTTCCTACATAGTGGTATTTCGTTTATATTTTTTAGAAATTAAATAATTAAATTTATTTATGAAACAATGATGATGCAGTAATTACCTTATTAATGAATAACTAAAATAATTGACATTATGAATTTCAAAACCAAGGAAAATTGAGAATAATGATGAATTACACTCGTTTTTTATGTTAATATTACTTTCTTTGTTTGATTAAATAAATTTTATTCAAACTGATAAAGTTTTTATGACTTTCACAAAAACAAAACACCAAATACTGTCAAAATTGACATAAATGAGTATTTAAAACAAATACTATATTACAAATTGATTTAATATTCCTGAAAATATATGGTTCATCCAAAGGACTTATATAAGGTTATATATATCTATAATGAACCACTTGGGGTTCTCTTGGATTTTTATAGTATGTTCATGCACCATTTATTATAATAATACCAAAATACATTTTAAAATATAAACTATTTAACTATGAATTAAATCAAAATGATATGGTTAATATGGTAACCTAAAAATGTATAAAACCTATTTTTTGAGCTTTTTTAGACCCATACCCACATTAAAATTGAAATAAATCATTTTGGAGCCATTATGAATGGAATATAAGTGTATAATTAATTATTATTTCAGGCTTTTCCAAAAGTGACCATCACCTCTCTTATAAAAGGGCACTTCTCCTTCTCTCAAAATGACACCTCCAATGCCATTTGTCTTGGCCAACCCCTAATCAAATATCCTAACAACTACCCTCACCTAGATCATTAGGCCTAACATTGATCAAAAATACAACCTATGAATCCCTTTAGATCAACTCAAAAGGAAAGCCCCGAAGAAAACGTATTAATTTCACCGCCTCATTCAAAGTACATTCCTTATTCCACTTCCTCTTTCCTTGTTGTTTCCATTCCAAAATAATAAATCCAGTACCATTTACATACTGTTATGTTATTATAAATATGGTATAACCATCTTCATTATTTTATCCATCCTATGAATGACAAGTCACCATACTTGCATGCGTCCGGCTTACCGTCTCCACGTCATGGTGTAGTTTATTATTCAAACACTTCATTATTTTGATGGGTATAATAATGAGTATAACTGATATAAATAATAATTATAACATATTAAATATTTTTTATATATGATAAACCATCAAATTATAAACGATTTCACAATCAATAGAATGATATAATTCTTTCGTGTGTGTGTACGGAGTACCATGTCCACGAACGCGATACAATTAATTCCCAATCAAATCCATTCGAGATTAATTTTAATTTTATGATTAAAAATATTGTTTAATAGCATAATATCATTTTTTATATTTATATAATACATCCAATCCATTAATAACATGGATTTTGTAAACAAATATATAATGGAAAATGAATCAGTTAACACCCGAGACGATGATACTACTAAAATATTATTAACAAATCAATATTATAGGATCATATATAATATAATATTTACGTAAAAGGTTTTTGAATAATTTAATAAAAATTATTTAAATATTATACTTAAGTTTAATGTACCCACGATCAAATAAAATTGCAAGGTAAGGGATAATTCTACAATCACTTCATTATCTAAGGTTGTTTATACGTGAGTATCTATTGGGGCATCATTATCATCCACATCAGTGTTTCATAAAAAGGTATTTAAAAATATTTTTACTATTTCATAGTCTATTATTTAAAGACATTTACACCCTTGGTTGACTTTTTATAAAATTATTATAATGTAATCATTCTGTCGTTTTCCAAACAAGGAACTTTTCGACCTTCTCGACAAAATTACGGAAAGAATTTTTTTTGACTTATACAGTAGGGGAAGCTATTTTCTGTCGTTAAGACAACTTCAAAGCATCCCATACAATAATATAAAAATATTTTCACAATAAATTTTTATATGTATAATTATGTGACTTTTAAATTATTTCAAAATAGAAAGAGGTATTTCGTTCAAATAGTTTTCATTTCATCTATGTCAACATCCTTTGATGGATTTTACACGTGATTGATGTTAATTTATTATGATAAAAATGTCACATATTGTATTAAATGTTTTGTTATATATTTGACTGTGGATATGTTATTTTTATACCATTCATGGTTTATGGATGAATTATTGACATTTCATATGCAATTTTTAATACCGATGATTAAGTTATGTTTAAACCTTTTCATATGAGGAATTCATTAGACTTAGTAAGTGACAGGTGGATCCCACTATAGTCGCTAGATGCATTGGAAGGTCTCATGAGCCATACTAGTGCTTTAGAAAAATATCTTGACATAATATTAGTTGTATTTTTCGCACAATGCCTTGACTATGTGGTTATGAAGTCTGACATTATGCATTCCATCAGTATAAAATAGGCTATTGATATTGCATATAATTATTAAAATAGTTGAAAATCCATGTGAATAGGTAAATGGAATTATTTGATTTATATTTTCCTTATTATTCTGAAGTTTATTTATAAGAGGATTATATTTTAGTCTTATACATTACCTTAAATGTTTATTCTTATATATGAAACTTTACTCTATATTTTCATTCTTACATAGAATCTGAGATAACCCCTTTCTATGTTTTATTTTTACCAGGATGTGAATATGTATTTTATCATTGACCTACAAGGATAGGAAAAGGGATATATGTGTGTTCAAAGGGGACAAAATTTTGTTATTTATTTTATCTCATGATGTAATGTAAAAAATGTGTTTGTATCTAGTACTACCAAAGATACTAACCTGGTCGGTCTTTCGGGACATGATCCCTGATGATTAGGACAATGTTATGAAATAATGAATTGACTCTAGGTAACTAGGATCGGGGTGTTATAATTGGTATCAGAAAATGTTTAGTACAAAACATTGAAGCTAGATTAAAAAATCTCTGATTAGGGAACATTACCCTATGATAGACTTTGACGATTATTATAGGAGACCTTCAAATAATTTTGGTAATTTAGATATTTTGTGTATTTTCAATGAAATACATCTGTGTCAGCATATGAGTAGGTAGAAGAGGCTGTAGAACAGATGTACATAGGAGTTAAAACACCGACAAGGAGTTTCAGGTTTGATCTGGGGTATCCTTGTACAGAACAATGGGCCTTGCAGAAATATTGTTTACGACACACTAGAGGGATATGCTTAGGATAATTCACAATTTCTTTACAAACCATTATAAAGAATTTTTGAATATATAACTCATCAAAGAATAAATTTTTATGATTATGGGTTATATCCATAAATTGTTCAATTTATGTTAAGTGTTTTTCTTGTTTGGAAGTATGTATTGTGATTTATAAACTAATCAAATATATGTCATTGTTTAAAAATTGCTCCTTGTGGAAGGAATGGTAATTGTATCAATGCACTTAATACATGTAGGTATTTCCATCCTAATCAATATAATTATTGTGGACCTGGTGATGAAACTGGTGATGGTCAGCTTATTACCATACTAGGACAACTCAGTCAAGATATAAATTATAACATTACCTGTATGGAGAACCCTGATCCACAACACGGAGGATCAATATGAGACTACTTCATAAGGCAACAACCACCAACATTCAATGGGACTGCGAATCATTCATTTAGATGATAAATTGATAAGTTCTATAGAAAAAATATTTCATGCTTTGGGGAGTTGCAAAAAGAAAACGTTCTCATGGAAGTTTATCACCTCACAAGAGATACAGATCAACGATGTTTATTAATTCAAAAAAAAGAATGATGAAGATGTATTTAATATATAATGGAGTGAGTTTTAAGAGGTTTTCATAGAAAAATAATTTCCTCATGACCATCGACCATGATATGGAAAACAAAATTTCTGATTTTAAGGGATCTAGAGGATCAGAATGTAATAAAGTGTGATGCTAACTTTACTAGGTTATCAAGGAATACAGTAGATTATATACATAACCCAAGTATTAATATAGATTGATTCTTTTATGGGTTAAAACCATTTCTTTGTCGAGAATTATTCTTATAGTTCTTCTCATCATACAAAAATATATTTTCTCATTTGGTATCAAGACAGAAAAAGAATTCATCGACTTTAAATCAATGTAACAAAAGAGGAGATATGTTGAACACTCTATAAATAGAAATAAATGGATCAAGGGAAAAGTTGAATATCCATCATCTAGTAAATGTGGGAAGAAAAAACATGGATCTTTCCAGAAGGGAATGGTATTCTATTACAAGTGTGGTGAAAAATCCCATCACGCTCGTGATTTCACGGGAAATAAAGAGGATTTCAATGATGAGTGTTATAATTGTAGAGGAAAGGGGAATTATGGAAATTAATTCCCTAAGCACCAAATAAATTTACCTCTGAAATGGACAAGGGTGAATGGCCAAGCTTATGTGATCACTACTGCTGAGTTTGATGATCCGAAAGACATGGTGGAAGGTTATTTAATTGTTTCTTAAAGTTTCTCTGATTCATTATTTGATTCTAAATCATTTCATGGTTTCCAATATTCTAAGATTGTTAGGAAAATTATATATTTCCAATTTTTTTTAACAAGATATTTTCCAGTCAAAACTTCTAAGGGAAGTGTCATTGCAAAACGTTTTTTGAATCAGTTCCCATTAGGGCATATAAATGTTCATTATATGATGATCTACACATTATACGCTTGATTGAATTTGATATAATCCTCGGTATGGATTTTATTTCAGACCATGATGAATAAAATATTATAAGAATAACGAGGTTATAATTTTCGATTATGATAAGGAGTACCATATATTTAGAGCAAGAATGACACCACCTGATTCTTATATAGATCCACCCTCATTAGCTCAAATAAATTCAATTATTCGGGAGGAGGAGACTAAAATAACTATGGGTGAGTAAAATAATGTTCAAATAGAGGATTTACCTATTGTAAAAGAATATATTGATGTGTTTCCCGAGGATTTACTTAAACATCATCCAGAATGATAAATTGAGTTTTGCATTGATTTAATTCCTAGTTCAAGGCCCTTATCAAAGATGGATTATAGAATGGACCCATATGAATTAGTGGAACTAAAGATACAATAAGAGGAATTGAGTAATAAAGGATTTATTCACCTCATTTATACTCCATGTGGAGCCCCTATTCTTTTTGTTAAGAAGAAAGATGGAACAATTTGGTTCTGCATTTACTTCAGGGAGATCAATGCTATAACAATAAAGAACAAGTATCCCCTACCTTTCATTGTTAATTAATTTGACCAACCTCATGGAGATAAATATTTTTCAATGATTGACCTTCAATATGGATATCTTCAGTTGTGTGTAGAGAAATAATACAATCTGAATACAAATTTTTGAACCAGGTATAGGAATTACATGTTTAATGTAATGCCTTTTAGACTGACTAATGCACCCTGTGTTTTCCTGTATCTAATGAATAGAGTTTTTATATAATATCATTACGACATTTTTGTTGTTTTAATTTATAATATCTCATTATACTCAAATATCTATGAAGATCATGAAAATCACTTGCGCACTATTATGAAAACCATCAAAATAAATGAATTATAAGGGAAGTTTAACAATCGTGAATTATGGGTTCATGAAATTAATTTTCATGGCCAAATTGTCTCTAAGGATGGAATCTCTATTGATCCTTTATAGACAAGGTCAATACAAGAATATCCAGCACCAACAGGTATAACTAAGGTTCATAGTTTTATGAGATTAGTAGGTTATTATCAGTGTTTCGTCCAGAATCTTTCCGGATTGGTTAACACATTAACCAAGGTCACACATAAAGGGGTAATTTTGTTTAGAAATAAGTGTGTGAAGAATGTTTTGAATAAATGATAGTAATTTTAGTCAATTATCCTACCCTTACTCTACTGTCAATGAATGATAGGATTTTCATTTATAGTGATGCTTCCGAGAACGGTATTGGTTGTGTCTTTATTCAAAATGATAGGGTTATTTCCTATGCATCACAATATATAAATATTCATGAACAAAAGAATCCCACTCATGATATTGAGTTATAAGATGTAATATTTTCTTTGAATATTTAGATAAACTATCTATATGGTGAAAATGTGATATACATGCCTATCACAAGAGATTGAAGTATAATTTCTCCCAAAAAGAACATAGCAAGAGGTAATGAAGATGGCTCGAGCTACTCAAGGATTATGATTGAAATATACACTACCGCCTGGGGAAGGCAAACAGGGTAGTTGATGCTATGAAGAAAATTATCAGGGTGTTTTGAACAAGATGAGTGTTAAAAGGGATCCTATGTTCATGGATCTATTAAAGATGGATATGAGAATAATCAGGGATGGTGAAACATCCATACTTTTTCAAATGGTTCCCAAACTATATTTACTAGTAATGATAAAAAGTTCTCAGACTGATGATAAGGAGTTTCAAAAGAATTTTAAAACTGTAAATGATGGTATATTTATTGATTTCATATTTGAAGATGGAATTTTGAAATTTGGGAAGAGTCATTATGTTCCTGACATACATGATCTAAAAATGGAATTGTTGGATGATGCTCGTAGCACATAATTCTCTATACACCCTGGTTGCACTATGATATACATATAGTGGAAGGAATATTTTTGGGGGATAACATCAAAATGGAATGTTTCTAATTGTGTGTCATGTTGTATGGTTTTTCAACATGTAACGGCTGGAAGAAAATATCCTTATGGATTCATGAAACCTCTTCCCATACTTTAATGGAAATGGGATGATATTACGACGAATATTGTCATGGGGATACCAAATAATCCTAGATGGAATTATGTAATATGTTTCATTATTAATTTTCATACCAAGTCTGCACAATTTACTTCTATAAGATAAGATTTACTACTTGAATGTTTAGAAAGAATATATATCAATAATGTTTTAAGGATTCATGGAGTACCCCTATCGATTATTTCTGATCATGATCCCCATTTTACAACAATATTATGGAAAAGTATTCAGAAGTCCTTGGATTCTGAACATCTTTTGAGCACTGCCTACCACCCTCAATCTAATGGAAAATCAAAATGGAAAATACAAACCTGTTGGAATCACCTGTTTTGATAATCCCAAATCATTCTTAAACATTAATTATGATGTATTAAAACCTTTGCATTAATCTTATTATTCTATGCTTAAACGTATTTTATTATAAATAGTTCATATTCTTACTCTCATAACTTTACTGTAACAACTTACAGTAGTATTTACATAAGTTTGGTATTGTTAGCTACCAGTCAGAGTTTTCTTTTCAAAGTCACAGTTACAGCTAACTGTCACCTTAAGTTACTGTTGCAATAAGTTCACAGTTACAAGGTTACAGTCGAAGACTAATACAAGCTTACAGTCACGAGTCTACTGCTATCTATTGTCAAAGCTCACAGACGAAGGTCACAGTTACAAGTCTTTTGTTCAAAGTTTTCTCTGCTCAAGTTCACAGTCGAACAAGCCTACAGTCAAGGTTACAGTTAGACAGCTTCTGTCGACTAAGTCTACTGATGATCGAGGTCTACAGTTGACAAAGGTTACAATTCTACAAATATGATATTACAAGTCTACAGTTAGAGAGGCTACAACTACATGGAGTAAAAGCTACCATTGCAAGCCTACAGACAGCAAGCCTTTTGTTGAAGTCAGCAGTCAGAAGGAAGTCCACAGTTGGAAGACCACAGTTGAAGTCAACAGTGACATACATTCTCGACTCACTGTTTTAATTTCTTTATTTCCTACATTTAATCTATCTAACGGTCATATCATATATTTTGATGATTTTGTCAAATATCTGATAAAGGTTGTCGGATGTCAGGAACCCGTACCTCGTACCTACTGAAAAGAAATCTTTTCTGTCCCCTGTCGGGAGATAAATACGAGAAGACTACGCTGCCCAAAAAGAATGCGAACCAGAGAAGTGCGTGGTGGACGAAATATACCAGAAACACAAGAAGATAAAAACGAGCTCCATCAAGAACACAGAGAAGCATATAGACAATCAAGTATACTCGAGAAGTGTTCTTTGTATACAAGAAGAACCCTGAAGAACTTCATCGACTACATTCTCACTACCTGTGAACCGGAAGCATACGACACTCTGTTTCTCAAACAGAAACGAGAAGAGGACTCAAACTCTCTTCTGATCGAATACAAGAGCTACACTGAGATCACCAGAACCACTTCTAAACTCTACATCTCTAGTTCTGTGATTTATTCTACATTTTGAGAAGTGTGTGTTATCTGCTGTATTAAACACACACAATGACTCCTGTTCTTTCACTGGAGGATCTGTAAATCCTCAGCAAACCCTTTTACACTTCATTTCCCACTGTGGATAGTGGTAGAGGTCTTGTGACCTGGACAGCTTGCTGCTGTTGTTTGTTTTCCCACGAAGAACTGTGGTAGAGGTCTTGTGACCTGGACAGTGTGTTCACTGTTGTTAACCCCGATCCAGGGTGTGGATCATCTTTTATATAAACTTTTGAGAGGACTAAGTCACGGCTTGAGACTGAACCTCTTGGTTAATTCTCTGTGCTTGTAGTTATACTCTATATCCATACTATACATATTTATTTCATATTCCGCTGCTATTACTTTGAAATATAATCTATCTTCAAAGCTACTTTGATAATTAAATTCGCAAGTGTTTATATTCGTTATAAATCAGTAAGTTAGTTTCAAAAGTTAATATAATCATAAGATTAAGTTAACTGAGAATTAATCAATCTTTGAGAAACTAATTGAACCTTTATAATCTATATAAATTCACTACAGTTTAATTTGTTTTGAAATTGGGGGATATTAATAGAAATTGTTTTTAACAGAAATTTTATTTGGAACTCAATTCACCCCCCTCTTGAGTGTCCACTCCGACCAACATTTGGTATCAAAGGTATTGTTTATCTCTGTTATACTTGATCAAAGTTTTATTTTAACTCTCTGTTTTTAAACTATGATTGTAGTTTTATCTAAAAGATCTCAAATTTCTGTTAGTTCTAAATTTTATCTCTTTAAAACATTCTCTAAAATTTCCTTATGGATAATTGACTAGAAGGTGCTGCTACTAACAGGACACCCTTCTTTAATGGTGTGAATTATGCCCAATGGAAGCTCAAAATGAAAATTCATTTGGAAAGTATGGGTTTTGATATTTGGACTGCTATAGAGTCTCAATACAAGATTCCAGAAACTGAAAGAATAACTTGGGATGAACCCACTAAGGTAGCTTACAATAATAATTGTAAGGCTGTGAATGCTCTCTACTGTGCTCTAGGAGATGAGGAATTCAATAGAATTTCTGCATGTAAAACTGCTTTTGAAATCTGGGACACCTTAGCTGTTTCTCATGAAGGAACAACTAATGTCAAGGAAATGCGGTTAAATACTTATACTATCAAATATGATAACTTTAAGATGAAAGCTGATGAACCTATTTCTGATATGTATCTCAGGTTTAATGAGATAGTCAACACAATGAGCTCACTCGGAAAGATTGTTCCAGCAACGGAGAAAATCATGAGATTATTGAGATGTATGCCTGACAGATGGAGAGGCACATCCGTTTCAATTAGAGAATCCTGTGATATTGGAACTTTTCCTGTCAAGGAGTTAATTGGTAAGCTGATGATGTATGAAGAAGAGCTCAAGGTAAATAAAGAGGAAGATGAGGAACCAAAACGAAAATCTGTAGCTTTTAAGTCTACTGCATCAAAGAGCAATGACAAGGAGAAAGTGCATATACCAACTGAAAGCTCATCCAGTGAAGACTTAGATTCTGACAGTGATGCCGAGATGGCACAGATAGCAAGGAGATTCAAGAAGTTCTATAGGAAGAAGAAGTTCTTCAGAAAACCAAACTACAAGGGTAAGTATGATAGACAAGGTAAGTGGAAGAAAGATTGGAAGAAAACTGATAAAGAAGAAGACATAGTTTGCTATGAATGTAAAAGGAAAGGACACATCAAAGCTGACTGTCCTAAGTTAAAATTCAAGAAGAAATATGAGTACAAGGACAAGAATTATAAGAAAGCTATGAAGGCCACCTGGAGTGCTTCAGAAGACAGCACAAGTGAATCAGAATCCAGTGATTCTGAAAGAAATCGTGCTAATATGTGTTTCATGACAAACACATCTGAGGTAACCTTAGACACTCCCACTTTAAACTCTTATTATTCTGAAGGTGAAGCAGAATCTGGTTCTGATTCTGAAAATATGTCTAAAGATGAATTGATTGAATACTGTAATATGCTGGAAGAAACGTGTAATGAACTAAAGGATAAATATAAGTCTTTAAAGAAACAGCATGCTTTTACTGCAAGTGTCATGTCTGCACTTGATGTAGAAAAAGAGAAAAATGTTCAATTATTAAAGGAGAATACAGAACTGAAACTATCTAATGAACAACTTAGAAAGGACTTAGAAACATTCACAAATGGAAAAGATACTCTAACCCAACTGCTAGGAAAGCAAGTTGCACCTAAGTATTCTACTGGCTTGGGATACCAACCTGGACAAAGACCGTTTACTAAAACCCGATTTATTAAGTCTGGAAAAAATCCTTCTAGTTCCAGTTTTGGAAATTCGTATGCCTCAACTGGTTATTTAAATAGTTGTAGATCAAATAAAGTATATCTCTCTATATCTGTTGCATCTATTAATTATATGGGACCCATAAAACAAATCTGGGTACCTAAATCCTTGATTGCTAACATATCTGGACCCAAGAAAATCTGGGTACCAAAGTCATTTTCTGTCTAATCTATTTTGCAGGAAATCTGTTTGAAAAGCAATTACAAGAAGGTATGGTACTTAGACAGTGGATGTTCAAGACACATGTCTGGGGACTATTCGTGCTTCAAAAGCTTAATAAAGGTTGATGGAGGATATGTCACTTTTGGTGATAACTCGAAAGGAAAAATCATCGGCTTAGGCCAGATTGGTAACACTGACTCAGTATTAATTTCCAAAGTTTTATTTGTTGATGGACTTAAGTACAACCTACATAGCATTTCTCAATTGTGTGATGATGGTTTTAATGTCAAGTTTGAAAACAATTCTTGTGATGTTTATAATTCCAAAAATCCTTTAATATTTTATTCCTTAAGAAATGAAAATGTTTATGCCGTTGACTTAAACACTTTGGCTAAACATAATGTTACTTGCTTAAATTCTTTTCATAAAGAGTCTTGGCTGTGGCATAGGAGATTAGGACACTGCAACATTCACTCACTTAGAAAACTCTCTAAGAAACACCTAGTTAGAGACCTACCTAAGCTTGAATTCCCAAAAGACAAAGTGTGTAATCCCTATCAAAAGGGAAAACAACACAAAGTTTCTTTTAAACCAAAGAAAGAAGTTTCAACTTCTCAACCACTTGAACTGGTTCACATATATTTGTTTGGACCATCAAGAATTTCAAGTCTAAATGGGAAGCACTATGTTTATGTTCTTGTAGATGACTTTTCTAGATATACTTGGGTATACTTTCTAGCTCACAAAAGTGAAGCCTGCTCTTCCTTTGTTAAATACTCTAAGTCTGTAGAAAATCTTAGTGGACTTAAGATTAAGACCTTGAGGAGTGATCATGGTCGTGAGTTTGAGAATCAAGAATTTGAATCTTACTGCTCACACAATGGCTATGCTCACAATTTTTCTGCTCCTAGGACACCTCAACAGAATGGTGTAGTGGAAAGAAGAAACCGAACCCTGCAAGAAATCACAAGGACTATGCTCAATGAATATGACCTGCCTGTTTACTTTTGGGCTGAAGCTGTAAATACAGCCTGCTATGTTATTAATAGAGTCTTGATTAGACCGGTTCTTAAGAAAAACCCTTATGAGTTGTGGAATAATAGAAAGCCTAAGGTTAGTTACTTTAGAGTTTTTGGTTGCAAAGTATTTATTCTGAATACTAAAGATAATCTTGATAAATTTGCTCCAAAAAGTGATGAAGGAATTTTCCTGGGTTACTCTATGTCTAGTAATGCCTATAGAGTGTTCAATAAGAAAACCAAATGTGTGGAAGAATCTGTTCACATCAAGTTTGATGAGACTGATCCACATGAGTCTAAAACTTCTCTTGAAGATGTTGAAGAAGACTAATCTGTTCTGGACCTAAATGAAAAATCTAAAGAACCTGTAATCAAAACATCCAGTTCTGGACTTTTTCCAGAATCTTCCTCTGTGGAACCCGAACCTATAAATGAACCTGAAATCTCTAGTCCAACCTTTACTAAATCAACTAGGATTCTAAAGAATCATCCTTTAGATGCTGTTGTTGGTAATCTTGATAGAGGAACACAAACTAGAGCTTCTCTAAGAAATCAGGTTGAACATCAAGCTTTTCTTTCACAGCTTGAACCCAAAAATATCAATGATGCTATCAGTGATGAATTCTGGGTAATGGCTATGCAAGAAGAACTAAATCAGTTTGAAAGAAACAAAGTTTGGGAATTAGTGGAAAGACCTAAAGACACTCTTACCATAGGCACTAAATGGGTGTTTAGAAACAAAGTTGATGAGTTTGGTAATATAATCAGAAACAAAGCTAGGCTAGTTGCACAAGGGTATAGTCAGGAAGAAGGAATAGACTATGAGGAAACCTTTGCACCCGTGGCTAGACTAGAGGCCATTAGGATATTACTTTCTTATGCTGCTCATCTGAATTTCAAATTATATCAAATGGATGTTAAAAGTGCTTTTCTAAATGGATATATAATTGAGGATGTATTTGTGGAACAACCTCCTGGTTTTACAAATCCCCATTTTTCTAATCATGTTTTTAAACTATCTAAAGCTTTATATGGTTTAAAGCAAGCTCCAAGAGCTTGGTATGATAGGCTCAGCTCTTTTCTTATTTTGAAAGGATTTACTAAAGGGATAGCTGATCCTACTCTTTTTATTAAATGGATTTCTAAAGATGTCTTAATAGTACAAATTTATGTGGATGATATTATTTTTGGATCTTCTAAAAATTCTTTATGTGTTGATTTTTCAAAAATAATGCAAAATGAGTTTGAAATGAGTTTAATGGGAGAACTCAAATTTTTCCTTGGATTTCAGATCTTTCAAAATAAAAATGGTATTATTTTGAACCAAAGTAAATATATTAAAGATCTTCTAAAACGTTTTTCTTTGGATGGCACCAAAGGCAGTGACACACCTATGAGCAGCACTTGCAAGTTGGACAGTGATGAAACTGGTGAACCAGTGGATCAAACCAATTACAGAGGTATGATAGGTAGTCTACTGTACCTTACTGCTAGTAGACCTGACATCATGTTCAGTGTATGCATGTGTGCTCGGTTTCAAGCCAATCCAAAAGAGTCTCATTTGACTGCTGTTAAAAGGATTTTCAAATATCTAAAACATACTCCCAATTTGGGATTATTTTATCCAAAAGGACAATCATTTGATTTATTAAGTTATTCTGATGCTGATTTTGCTGGCTGCAAGTTAGATAGAAAGAGTACCTCTGGAACATGTCACTTTTTAGGCAAGTCACTAGTATCTTGGTGTAGCAAGAAGCATAATTCTGTTGCATTCTATACTGCCGAAGCTGAGTATATAGCTGCTGGTAGCTGTTGTGCACAAATCTTGTGGATGAAACACACTTTACTAGACTATGGATATCAATTCAAACATGTCTCTATAAGGTGTGACAATACAAGTGCTATTAACATTTCTAAAAATCCAGTATCTCATGCTAGGACAAAAAATATTGATGTGAGACATCACTTTCTGAGGGATCATTATCAAAAAGGTGATATCACTCTTGAGTTCATTGGCACTGAACATCAGTTAGCTGATATTTTTACAAAGCCTTTGAATTCTGAGAGATTAAGTTACATCAAACATGAGTTAGGTATGATTAATTATAGCACAGTTGAAACCTCACAGTTGAAACCTCACAGTTGAAACCTCACAGTTGAAACCTCACAGTTGAAACCTCACAGTTGAAACCTCACAGTTAGACCTCCCCGGTGTACCTCATTGTTACATCTCTCTGTAGGCTGTTTCGCTGTTTAACCTTATTTTATTTTTGGGGGAATTCGAACCGTTTCTTTTCTTTATACTTTTATTTCTAAATCCCTAAATGATAAAATTGAGAACATCGAACATATCTCAATCCACTCATCTCGACCCTTGCTCTCTCAAATCCTAAACCCTAAACCTTCAACCGAACCTCAAAACCTCATTCAGTTCCAATGGCCAGAACAAAGCGACCCCCGACTGTCAACGAAGATGCACCAATGCCAAAGAGGACTCCAGTCGAATCCAGTGGCACTGGGAACGCCTCGATAAGACCTGTTAATCCACATCTCACTAAGAGAGAAATAGTTGCTGAGAAAGAGCTAAGTGAAGAGAGGATTTTATCGAGCAGATCATTAGTACTGGCAGTGCTTAATGATCAAGGATGGACCGAATGCTTCGCAAACAATAATGGACCGTACTACCCGAAACTGGTGATGGAATTCTATGAATATCTACAGTTCGAGGAAGAGGATGATCTGCATAGACTGGTATCCAGAGTAAACGGTAATGAAGTCAGTTTTTCATCCGTTGAATGGGCTCCATGTTTAAGAGTTCCTCATGAGGGTATCTACAACTACTATTCTGGAGCGGCTCCTCCAAATAGTAGAATCTTTGATCATGAGACGACTCTGGAAGAATTGACAGGTAATGGCACAGTAAGGAAGATTATTGCTGCTGAAATGTGTGGAGAGGACAGGCTTCTGTTTAAGTTTATTAAGCATGTACTGAGTCCTAGAAGAGGAGATTTTGCAACTCTGAAGCACCAGGATATTTACTTAATGTACTTATTAAAACATGGAAGGAAGGTCAACCTTTGTAGGTTGCTGATGGCTCAGATGGAGGACATGATAAAGGCAAGCTCAAAATCTAGTGCCTTGTTTCATGCTAAACTCATTTCGGTAATGTTGAAAGTGAAAGGTGCAGCTGGAAGTCAGGAAGAGTTGATAGTGGCAAAGAACAGTGTCTGTATCTCGAAAGTAATCTGCAAATTCATGAAGATCAGTTGGAATCCCTGGAAGAAATCATGGGTGAATGATGAGGAGAGAATCTATGAGAATTTTAGCCCTTCTACTCATCCCTCTAGACCGAGAGATAGGAGAGATCCAGGCTTAAAGCCTGATGAGCCTGAACCTGTATACTCAGATGATGAACAGACTGCAGCAGTTGGTGACTCTGCAAGAGTGAACACCCCAATTGATGAAGGGAGTGATCCTGATACTACTCACAGTCCTGTCAGGACAGTGACGTTTGGAGCAGCAAGCCCTCCAAAGGAACTACCTAGTAGAGAACCTATTCTAAGAGACAGTGAGACTGAGACTACAGAAGAAGAAGAAGAATCTCAATATTTTGTCAAGGACACCTCTAACGAGGATGATACAGTCAAAGCAGAAGAGGCTGGAGCTTTACATGAAAATCAAGAGACTGTTGCAGAAGAACTTAGTATGAGCCCTCTGATAGGGTATACAGACAAGTCAGTGTCTGACCAGGAAGCAGGAGTGGTCTCTACTACTGTTGTCATGGAAGTGGTTGATGACCCAACAGAGAAGGAGGCTAACCTCACTGCTGAACCTACAGAGGAAGAAAGTATGGAACCTTCTAGAGCTACAGAAGAGAAATTAGAGTTACCCAGAGTCGAGCAGATTGTAGAAAATGTTCAAGAAGGAGCTCCAAGTGAGGGGGAGCGTTTTGGTTCAGTCTCTGTACTGTATGATATTGAAGGATGGACCTCAGATCCAGGATACATGGTGTTAGGACTCAATTATGAGGATTCAGATGAGGAAAACCAACCACCAAGAAATCCAGTTATCCTACCTAACAGCTCTCCTGTGTTAGAAACTGAAAGTTTGGCCACAAAGGAAGACCTTGAATCCTTAAAGAATGAAATGAAGGAGAACATCAGACAGTCTATTGCTGAATTGAAAACCAGTTTTTTTGATGAGCTGAAAAATGTAGAACAATCCTTAGAATTATCTCTAGGATGTGTTGTGGGAAGTCCAATCAAAGAAGTGATGGATGAAATGAAAGTGTTCCACACTCAAATTGAAAGCTGGACTGGAGCAGTAGTGGCCCTCAGACAATCAGTTGCTTCTTTAACTGCCCTGAGCAGTTCTCAGACACAAGTGGCCAGTGAGATTCGATACATCAAAGAGGTGGTCAAGCAGTTTGTGGAAGTATTTGAGGCTTTCAAGAAATCAGTAAAAGAACACTTTAGCAATCAGGATGCTGTCATTCAGAAAGTGATTGGAAATATGACTCAGTCTTTCAAGGAGACAGTGGCATTCTCAGTCAAGTCCCTTCCTTCATCTAGCTCTCCTGTGGACCTTGAGCAGTTTAGAAGCCTGCTCAGAGAAGAGCTTACTCAGGCCCGTGCAAATGACACATCAGACCTACAGATCCTTGCTACTACAAGAGAAGTCAGTGGCTTTGTTCGTGAGCATCTGTAGGCTGCTACTGCTTCTCAGGAGGCCATCAAAAGTAAAGTGGATTATTACTTTGATCGGATTTTCACCAAGCATCAGTTGAACAATCACTTCAAGCTCATGCTAGAAACTATGAAGCTGCCTCCAGTAACTCAAGCCTTCAAAGAACAAGTTAGCAAGCTACGAGAGTTGACCCCGGCTTTGGATAAATTTTTGGAAAACAAAGATGACTTCTTATCTGCCATGGAAAGAGGAGGAAAATCATAATGGACTTCAGGAATCTACTCCTACCTTTTCTTCATGTGGACTGCACACCTGTTATAGTTCCTCCTGCCCTACCTGTCTCCAACCCCAGTGGTTCTTCAGTAATGTCTCCTACAGATGCACTCATAAGCCTTAGACCACTGATACCTCGGCAAGCTACTCACTATAGGCCTTCAGGAGCCTCTGTTGCTGCCCCTCCAGACATTACTGCTGCCATTCCTCAGCCTGTTGATCCTTCACCTACTGCTCCATCTTCTTCCTCCAAAGGAAAAGATCCCTTACCTACAGATGAAGCGGATTGAGTCTGTTTATATTTTTTTGATAGGGATCATGTATTCACATTTTGGGTCTTGTAATGTTCTCATTATCAAAACAATGTTTCTTTTATCTCTCTCTGTCTTTCTTTTTGTTAATCACAAAGGGGGAGAAATAGGGAGAAATAAATAAGGAGAAAAAGGGCAAACTCAGGGGAGAAATGAACCTATACAAAGAGGAAGAAATCCTTGCGGATTCTACCAAATTTTTGTGCTCATCTTGCTAATACTGTGTTTTGCATACTTCTCTCTGATACATCTATATTTCATTCCATACTGACATAATTTGTGATTATCAAAAAGGGGGAGATTGTTGGAATCACCTCTTTTGATAATCCCAAATCATTCTTAAACATTAATTATGATGTATTAAAACCTTTGCATTAATCTTATTATTCTATGCTTAAACGTATTTTATTCTAAACAGTTCATATTCTTACTCTCATAACTTTACTGTAACAGCTTACAGTAGTATTTACATAAGTTTGGTATTGTTAGCTACCAGTCAGAGTTTTCTTTTCAAAGTCACAGTTACAGCTAACTGTCACCTTAAGTTACTGTTGCAATAAGTTCACAGTTACAAGGATACAGTCGAAGACTAATACAAGCTTACAGTCACGAGTCTACTGCTATCTATTGTCAAAGCTCACAGACGAAGGTCACAGTTACAAGTCTTCTGTTCAAAGTTTTCTCTGCTCAAGTTCACAGTCGAACAAGCCTACAGTCAAGGTTACAGTTAGACAGCTTCTGTCGACTAAGTCTACTGATGATCGAGGTCTACAGTTGACAAAGGTTACAGTTCTACAAATATGATATTACAAGTCTACAGTTAGAGAGGCTACAGCTACATGGAGTAAAAGCTACCATTGCAAGCCTACAGACAGCAAGCCTTTTGTTGAAGTCAGCAGTCAGAAGGAAGTCCACAGTTGGAAGACCACAGTTGAAGTCAACAGTGACATACATTCTCGACTCACTGTTTTAATTTCTTTATTTCCTACATTTAATCTATCTAACGGTCATATCATACATTTTGATGATTTGTCAAATATCTGATAAAGGTTGTCGGATGTCAGGAACCCGTACCTCGTACCTGTTGAAAAGAAATCTTTTCTGTCCCCTGTCGGGAGATAAATATGAGAAGACTACGCTGCCCAAAAAGAATGCGAACCAGAGAAGTGCGTGGTGGACGAAATATACCAGAAAAACAAGAAGATAAAAACGAGCTCCATCAAGAACACAGAGAAGCATATAGACAATCAAGTATACTCGAGAAGTGTTCTGTGCATACAAGAAGAACCCTGAAGAACTTCATCGACTACATTCTCACTACCTGTGAACCTGAAGCATACGACACTCTGTTTCTCAAACAGAAACGAGAAGAGGACTCAAACTCTCTTCTGATCGAATACAAGAGCTACACTGAGATCACCAGAACCACTTCTAAACTCTACATCTCTTGTTCTGTGATTTATTCTACATTTTGAGCAGTGTGTGTTATCTGCTGTATTAAACACACACACTGACTCCTGTTCTTTCACTGGAGGATCTGTAAATCCTCAGCAAACCCTTTTACACTTCATTTCCCACTGTGGATAGTGGTAGAGGTCTTGTGACTTGGACAACTTGCTGCTGTTGTTTGTTTTCCCACGAAGAACTGTGGTAGAGGTCTTGTGACCTGGACAGTGTGTTCACTGTTGTTAACCCCGATCCAGGGTGTGGATCATCTTTTATATAATCTTTTGAGAGGAGTAAGTTTCGGCTTGAGACTGAACCTCTTGGTTAATTCTCTGTGCTTGTAGTTATACTCTATATCCATACTATACATATTTATTTAATATTCCGCTGCTATTACTTTGAAATATAATCTATCTTCAAAGCTACTTTGATAATTAAATTCGCAAGTGTTTATATTCGTTATAAATCAGTAAGTTAGTTTCAAAAGTTAATTTAATCATAAGATTAAGTTAACTGAGAATTAATCAATCTTTGAGAAACTAATTGAACCTTTATAATCTATATAAATTCACTACAGTTTAATTTGTTTTGAAATTGGGGGATATTAATAGAAATTGTTTTTAACAGAAATTTTAATTGGAACTCAATTCACCCCCCTCTTGAGTGTCCACTCCGACCAACAAAACCTTTTGAGGCATGTTAATATCATGCCCGCTTGACTTTCAAGGTATGTGGGGTCAATATTTACCTTCGTTATAATTTTTCTATAACAATAGCTTCCATTAAATTATTCACATGGAACCATAAATGAAGTTATATGGAAATAGATTTTGGAAACCAACTTGTTGGGATGATATTGGTGAAGGAGAACTCATAGGCCCACAACATTTTGAGTAAACAATGGAAAATGTGATGGTTATCCAATCCCACATCAAAGCATCCCAGTATCGGAAAAAGGGCATTGCTGATAATCGAAGGAAAGATTTGTAATTTCATGTAGGAGCTCATGTTTTCTTGAATGTATCTCCATGGAAGAGTGTTATATGTTTTGGAAGGAAGGGTAAAATGAGTCCAAGGTATATCAGACATTCCAAAATTCTAGAATGAATTAGAGTTGTAGCTTATCATTTGAAAATGGATCCAAGTCCCTACAAAGTTCATGATGTGATCCCTATATCACTGTTGGGAAAATACATGTCTGAACCAACACATGTACTCACCGATGATGAAATATAATTGGATCATGACCTGTATTATTGTGAAGAGCCTATCATAATTCTTGATACTAGAGAACAACTACTGAGAGACCGAACGACTAATATGGTGAAAGTTCTTCGGTGGAATCATAATATAGAAGAGTCGACGTGGGAACACAAGGAACATATAATGAAGAACCACCCAAATTATTTTATTATGTAATATTCTAGAAATTTTGATGATAATATTATTTTATGGAGGGAAGAATGTCACACCCCAAGCTTCCATGTTACGCTTCTCAATAAATAATACAATAGCATGCGTTGTAAGCAACATCAAGTTCTAACACACCATGAAAAGTCAAACTAGCCATTATAAATATTAATAACCAGTTTTTTAAATTTTATAAATTTCATTTTTGAAAATTGTCTTTTTTTATTTGGAATATCTAAATTAGCTTAGGGTGATTTTTTGGTATTTTATTGAAAACATTCAATTTTTTATGAATAGTGAAAAACACTGCTTTATTGTTTAAAACCATCTATTTATTTAAATAATTAGTTATTTTATTTATATTTATATTATTTTGAAATAGATATGTAATTCATATATAACTTTAATATAAATTATTTGAGTCATTTTATAATAAGATTAGATTTATGAAATTTGATTGAACATTCTACTGTCTTTTACCCACCTTCTAGGAAAATTTGAAAATTTGCATAAAACATAATTTTACTGATTATGTGATTTGAATTTCAAAAATCTAACAGACACGGTCTATATCATTAAGTAAAATGTGGTTCAATAAGATGAAAATAATTTTTGGTGAATAGAAATTTTTGACTTTTATTTACTAAAGATAAAAGAAAATAATTTAATTAAAGGTAAAAATGATATTATAATTATCTGAACACATGGATTAATTCAATTGGATAACTGTATTTCGACCAAAAAAACCTTAGGATTAAAATATGATCCTTTTGGTCCACTTGGATTAGATTAAGACTTTTATTATTATTTAATTTAAAGGAGTGTTAAAAGTGTTATTTTTTTAATTTAATAACTAATTCATTTTTAATGTGAGGTCATACAGAAGATAAATTTTACATTAAATATTAATTAGAAGGATAAAAATATTTCATACATAATGGCATTTTATTTATAATTTTTAGACATTAAAAAGTTGAATTTATTTATGACAAATTATGAGGTAGTAATTACCTTATTAATGAATTTATATAATAATTGATATTATGAATACCAAAATAAAGGTAAAATGACACTTCTGATGGATTCTAGTAATTTTATATGTTAATATGACATGTTAGTGTTGAGTAAATAAATTTTATTCTAATTGATAATGTTATTATGACTTTCATGAAAAAAACACCAAATAGTGTCAAAATTAACATAAATGAGTTTTTAAAACAAATATTGTATTATTAATTGATATATTATTCATAAAATTATATGGTTTGGAAAAGTACTTAGATAAGGTAATAAATATCAACACATAACCAGTTGGGGTTCTTTTGGTTTGTTATTGTATGTTCATTACAAATTTATTATAATAATACTAGAATAAATGCTAAAATTTAAACTATTTAACAAAGAGTTAAATATAAAGGATAAGGTTAGCATGGGGACATAAACCTATCTAAAACCTATTGGTTGAGATGTTTTTGACCCATAACCACCTTATACTCTAATTAAATCATTTTAGATCCATTATAAACTGAATATGATGATATAATAAAATAATATTTCAATCTTTTCCTAAAGTGACCCTCACCTCTCTTATAAAAGGGCACTTCCCCTTATCTCAAAATCACACCATGAAATCCATTTAGATGGGAAAAACCTACTCAAATATCCTCAAAACTATCCTCTCTTATTCCTAGAGGCCATACCTTAATCCTAAATCCATCATATGGATCCCTTTTGATCAACTAAAAATGAAATGCCTGAAGAAGAGGTAATAAATTCACAACATATTTCAAAGTACATTCCTTCTTCCACATCATCTTTCCTTGTTGTTTCCATAAAAAAATAATAATTGTAGTGCCTTATACATATTTTTATGTTTTTATAAATATGTTATAACCATATTCATTATTTTATCCATCCTATGAATGAAAAGTCGCCATACGTGCATACGAACAACATACCCTCTCCACGTCATGGGGTAGTTTGTCATTCAAACACTTCATTATTTTGATTGGTATAATAATGAGTATAACAGATGTAAATTTTAAATATAATATGTTAGGGATTCTGTATATATGATATACCATCCAATTAAATATTATTTCACCATCGATAGAATGATATAGTCCCTCATGCATATGTACGGATTATTGTGTCCACGAATGCGATGAAATTCATTCCCCATCATAACCACTAAAGAATAATTTTAATTTTATGATTAAAATTAAGCTATAAGAACTTAATATAATTTTTTATATTAGTCAAATTCATCTTATTAATAACAAACATGACTTACATAACCAATCATATAAAGGAAAACTAATCAGTTAACACCCAAAACAATTATACTACTAAAATATTATCAACAAATCAATATTATAAGATCATATATGATATCATATTTATGTATATGGTTCTTTTATAATTTAATAAAAATGATTTAAATATTATATAGTAGATTAATTTACCCTCAATCATGCAAAAGTACAATGTATGGGTTAATTCTACATTCTCTTCATTATCTGAGGTTGTTTATACGTGAGTATCTACTATGACCTCTTTATCATCCACAACCATGTTTCATAATAATGTATTTCAAAAAAAATCAATTTCCTAGACTATGGGTTAAATTCATTTATGCCCTTGGTTTACTTTTTATAAAAAAAAATTATTGGAATCTTACTGTAGTTTTCCAAACAAGGTCCTTTACGACCTTTTTGACAAAATTACAAAAAGAATTTTTTTTTAAATTATACGACGAGTGTAGCTGTTTCCACTGTTATAAAACCTTCTATTATAATCTTACAGTCTTATAAGAATATTTACAAAATAATTGTTTTCTTTAATAATTATGTTACTTTTAAATGATTTCAAAATATAAAGAGATAATTTTTTCAAATAGTTTTCATTTCATCAATGTTAACACCCTTTGATATATTTTACACTAGTTTGAATTTGATTTATTATGATACCAATATTCCATATTGTGTTGATGGTTTTGTGATATTTTTGACTATGGATGTGTTATTTTCATTCCATACATTTTTTATGGATAATGTATTTACATTTCATATGCTACTTTTTATACAAATGATTATGTTATGCTAAAACCATTTCATGTGAGGAATGCATTGGACTTAGTATGTGATGGGTAAAGCCTGATATAGATCCAAGATGCATTAGTTTGTCTCATGAGACAAAATAGTGTCTTGGCCCAAGGGCTTGAAAAAATTGTCTTTGTAGTCATTGAATGAGGCCTTTACTATGTGGTTATGAAATCTGGAACTATGCATTCTATCATTATGAAATTGGTAATTGATATTGCATGTGATTATTCGACATGTAGAATATACATGTTAATTAGTAAATGGAATTATTTGATTTATATTTTTCTTATTATACTGATGCTTATGTTTAAAAGACATATGTTTTAGTCTTATACATTTCTTTATATGATGAAGCTTATTTATGAAAGTTTCTACTATATTTGTTATCCTTACTGATCACATCATCTCACCCCTTTCTTTGTTTTATTTTCACCAGGATATGAAGAAGTATTTTATGGTGGACCTTTAAGGATAGACTAAGGGATATAAGTGTGTTCAAAGGGGAAAAATTTTTGTTTTTGTTTTTATCTCATGATGTAATGGAAAACTTATGTGTGTATATAGTACTTCCAAAGCTAATAAATTGATCTCTCATTCAGTACATGACCCATTGTGATCTGGCCAATGTTATGTAATAATACACCAACACTATGTAACTAGGGTCGGGGCATTATAGAAAATCATTGTTCATTAAAGGGAAAATGCCTCGGAAATTCTCCTTTAATGTATGTTTTCATTAAATATATAATTCCTTCCACTCTTGGATTCATATATATAGTTTGTTAAGAATAGATATATGATATTTGATGCCAATCATGATGATATTAGGATTTTTATTATGTTATGGAATCTGATCTAAAGTGGTTTTATGAGATTCTACCTACTTTTTTTGAAGTTATCTGGTCTTAATTTATTTTCTACTTAGTTTTTCTGGTATTTGGCTTTACTCTCGACTCATATTATTATAAATTGATGGAATTGTTTCCCATTTTTTAATTCCATGAAATATATTCCTATCTTATATTGAAAATCATGGTAGAATAATTATTTAGTGATGATCTATGGAATTGAAAAATAGTTGTGCAAGGTGAGTAGTTAGATGTTTCTAAAATGTGGAATATGAAAATGGTTGTTTGGATTGATTCATAGAAAAATGTTTTGTGTTATGGTTTCTAAAATAGATTTCATTTTACTAAAATTTATTGGAAGAATTGTTTTAGCATAATTGGATTTGCATGGCTTTGAAATAATTGGTTGGCGTGTGTTCATTTTTAATGATGTGACCCAATTGAAGGGGTCTGTTCTATTGGAGAATTTTATATTTTTTCTTTGTGAGGATTTTCATGATCAATTAAATAGATATATTGAGTATGTATCGATCACCCAAGCATGATTTTGATGATGTGTGTATTATAATGGTTTATTCCAAATAGATTGTGAAATGGTTTGGAGGACTAGTTTGGTTGTATCAATGGATTCCTATATTTTTGATAAAATTATTTTACTTGACTTAAAATACTCTAATGTATTAAAAAATTATATAATTATTTTTATATATGTTTTCTAGTATGTTCTATTCTAGTGTCATCATATGGAAGTCATTATGGGAAAACCTAATAAGTGTCATTACTCACCCCCCCCCCCCCCCGCGCTCTTTGTAATGTCAGTACATCTGTAAAATTCATTAATATAGGCATAACTAAAGGAGAACTATCTAATTTATTTATTGGTTTGTCATGATAAATTGGTAATTATTTTGGATTTAGAGCTCCGAGCATATTGGTAGCATTATAGTTCATTTCCTTGTAGTCTTTGAGCATTGTGGTTTTGTCTTTTTCTTTGTATGTGATGTTTGTAGTCTTCTACTTTAGTAAGCAAGTATATTTTGGTTTTTATATCAGTGGGTATTACTTTTAGTTATATAAAATTGTTCTCATTCATCATATAGTGTTCTTTTGGTTTTTCTACTATAGGGTTGGTCGTTTCATTTATAAAATATAAAATTATCTCCCAATTTTTTATGAATCCCATGGTATTTATATTCAACATTTGGTTTCATGGGGATGTACCTTAAGGGCAAGTCATTTTCTAATACATTCTTAGGAATACTTGTAGGACGTGATGTTACACTTCCCTAATTGAGCTACTTTGTAGCTCAATTTTCCACATACAGAACACCTGAACAATGACTCATTTTCAAAATAATATATGATTATCTCAATTTATTAGCGATGAATATTTTAATAAATAAGAAAAAAACTTATGAAATATCAACTTTCTATCAAATAAATTACTGGGAACCAAATTAACATCAGGAAAAAATTATTTATCCCAATAGAATATCCGATTAAAACAAAAAATTTGAAATTCTATTATCTAATATAATAGCCATAAATTTTACAACCTCTTTAATGATTTTTATCTTACTGTCAGGATATTAGGTATCCTTAGCAGGCTTCAAAAACTCATAAAATCAGGATGGTTCTAATCCAAGTTTAAAATCAATATCACCCTGAGGATTAGTTTGTTAAAAAGAATGGCCATCAACACCATGATCTAATGTTTGGAACCATGGTGAATATTGATCCAAGTTATTTTTATTTTCTATAAAACATCATTCACCAAGTTGACACCAAAAAACACTTTTCGAATACAATAATGTGATAGATGACATCCTCCATTTTCAAATATGTGAATCCTCCTCGTATCACATTTCTAACAAGGACACATAAATGTCCCTTCTGATAAAAATTATTATTTTGAGGATGAAAATGATAAAAACACATTAATGATCTAAATATATATAGTATATTTACTATGACTATTTTATTTTTGGAAATAAATTTTTTTAAATTGAAATCATACAATAAATATTGTTTTTGACATCCTGGTAATTTATTTCTCTATAAAATAACATTTAAACAAATAAATGAATAAATTTATACAATAAAAAGATGATTCAAAAGGGGAAAAAAATATAAAAAATTATAATTTACTTTTAAATATTCTCAACTTTAACTCTATACAAATAATATTTACTAAGTAACGCGATTTTTACAATAATTACCTATAATTTATATTAATTTCATTTAATTTTTTGTAAAGATAGATAATATTTACTAATTACCAATTATGTTTATTAATTACCAATATTTTTTGTATTTACTAGTAATTACTACTAATTATTAGTAATTATTAATAATTACCACTGATTTCCACAAATTATTACTTATTTCATATATTTAGCACTACATACCTCTAATTTTTAATAATTACATTTAATTATGAATAATTAAAACTAAATATTAATAATTCATGCAAATTTATATAATTAATTGATAACTTTTACGATGTGCTTCTAATTGCTACTAATTTAAAATAATTAACACAAATTAAAATTTAGTGCTGCTAATTTTTTCTAATTACTTCTAAATATTGGTAATTTTAACTACAGTCCACTAATCAGAAAAAATTATTAAATATTACTTCTAATTAAAACTAATTATTAGCAACTTCTTCTCATTACCTTAATTTTTTATTAATTACTCCTATTTTAACTCATTGTCATTAGGTTACACTTATTTTTACGATGTACTCCTAAATTCTATAAATTTTTACTATGAATATCTAATTGCTACTAATATTTTTTATTTACCACTATGTTGTTTAATTAATTAAATTTTTACTAATTTACAATAATTATTACTAATTTCCAAAAAAAATTACCACGTCATAATTAGTTTTACAAAGGGATTCTAATTTTACGTAATGAATTTTAATTTTTACTAATTATCACTAATTAATATTATTTATCACTACTAATGAAATCTAATTTCTTCTAATTACTGCTAATATTAACTATTTACCAATAATTTTTACTAAGTAATGCTAATTATTTATATGTACTGCTAATTAATATAAATATTATAATGTACATCTAATTTCCGGTAATATCAACTATTTATTGAAAATTTCTGATAATTATTACTATGTAACTCTAATTACCACTAACATCATGTAATTTCAGATAATTTATAATAATTACCTCTACTTTATAGAAATTACGAATATTTATTAGAAATTAATTCTATTTTTTAATAACTAACACTAATTTTTACTATGTACCATTTAGTTTTACTATGTGCTACTAAATATTTATTTTTACCGCTGATTGCCATGAATTTTTATTATATAACACAATTTAATGCTAATTTTTTGTAATCATGTTTAATTTTTACTAATCACTAATTGTTTTTAATTATTACCTCTAATTATTTAGATTTTTAATAATTAATACAAATTAATACAATTTACCGCTAATTATTAGTATTAAATGCTAATTTTTTCTATTCATCCGTGATTTTTAGTAATTAACATCAATTTATAATAATTTCTTTAATTCATAGTAATTACTCTTAATTTGTAATAATTATAGACCATTTCTAATCATTAACGCACATTTCAGTTAATGATCACTCATTTCAATCAAATAGCACACATTTTAAATAATTATCAGATTATTTGTACTGATTATTGCTAATTTGTACTCATTTCTGCTAATTTTTATTATTTTTTAAAAATTATACATATTTGTTGTTAATTAATGAAAATTCGTATTAATTACTAAAAAATATTAACAACTATTTATTGTAAATTAAAACAAACTACTTTAAAGTATTATTATTTATTACCAACATCTATAAAATATTTCCATGTTCTATTAATTCGAGCACATATCAATTTAATTTTACAAATTCCATTATTACCATTAATTTTCACTAAATACCAGTTTTTATATTAATTACCACAAATTTATAATAATTATATAAAATTACAGAGAATTAAAATAACATAATAATAATTGAAACTAATTACCACTAATTAAAAGTAAATATTTCTAAAATAAAATAATTATTAATATTTAAAATCAAATAATTTAAATTACAAATAATTTCAATTATATAAAACTAATTAATAAAAATTAAGATAATGATATTCTAATTAAAACCAATAACTTATACTAATTATAAATAATTTCTAATAAAAAATAAACGAATATAAAATAAAAAACTATATATAAAATCGTTAATATGTAATTTTTTAGTAGATGTAAAGACCTAAATTTCATTCCCTATAAAATATAAAATATTAAAACGTTTAAGCAGAACAATAGGATAACAGTGGAAAAAATTGAATTTATCGGCAAGAAGAGAAGGAAGAAAGGTGTTTGGGGGAATATATAGGTTATATAATTTATGTGGGTACTAATTGTGACGAGTCCCGTCAAAATTAGTACACACCATTAATAATTAAGTCTGAGGTGAGAAAACATTTTTTTATGCTTGCCTTCAAAAATACTTCTCTTCCAATAGTTTATTTATGAAAGTACTTAATTCGTGTTTAAAATAAAAAAATGAAGGCATTTTTGATAGGCTTATATTCGCCTCGTAAACACCATTCCATTGGTTTGGTGTGTATGTAATAAAAAAAGTATTTGTGATGGGAATTTTTTCCAATAAATTTATTTTATTAAGGGTTATTTGTGATGGGCTATGGATTCATCACATATAGCCCATCCCAAACCCCACTTTTTTATAGTGTTAAATCAGATTGATGCTAATACCATCATTTTTATTGACCGTTTTTCATTCATTTTTCATATATGTATTGTGTATAGTATCTTGAAATTTTATAAATTTAATATAATCAGATTTATTCAAAATATAAAATTCTAATATCTTAATATAGTAAAATGCCCCAATTTATTTTAATTAAAACAATTAATTTACAACGCTAAAATATTATAACCATGGTTGAGGGTAAAATGTGTTAACACTGTTTAAATAAAATGAAAAGGCTTCAATATTATACATGTAAGTTCCATTAAACAAATTAGATGAATTTAATTTATCCAGAAATATCCTATTTTTTAAATTATAGAAATTTTGAGACGTATTCCTTTGATATTATCAGTCATATAATTTTCATTAAATAATAACAACAGACAGTCACTATCAATTTTTCAATGTATCTTCTTTTTTATATGCATAATAATATTTCTTGAATTAATACAAATTATTATATTGAATATGTGTATACATTTATTAAAATTTTAATTTATTTCTAATTTTTAGTGATAGTATAATTTCATTGATTTCTTAAACAACACTATTGCTTCTCTTGTTCAAGTAGAAGAAAAGATCATGTAAATATTTTTAGAAAACATTATAATTATTTTTTATTTATAATGGAATTACCTAAATTTATTTTATAATAATAAAGTATTAGTTATTTTAAATGTATTTATATTCTAATTCCACTATTATCCTGATAAATTTGAAATCAATAAATGTGAGTTATTGGTAAAATGATGTTGAGTGGTATTTAATGATTAAATATATTTTTAAAATAATTATAAAATAAGAATAATTATATAAATTATTTTTTGGCTGAGAAATTATTGAAAATATCATATGTAGTTCATTTTTGTTCTACTTTACTTTTATAAAAGTATATTAATAGAACTAAAAGATTGAATATTTGTGATGATTCCACTAGTTTTATCCTTTAATGTGGGACTCAAAAACAACGATTCAGTAGACAACTCATTTTTTATTTTTTCAAATAATTATTCCCCAATACATATCCATAGAACAATAAAATATTATTATGCCATTTTTGTGGCCACCTACCATTATTACAATGGTATAATGTTACATGAGAAGGACGATATCAAATGAAGAGGCATAATTCTTATCTGAATTATTCCATGTTTTTTTTCATATTCTAAATTAATCAAATATTTTATAACTATCGAAATATATTCTCCCAATTCTCCTTATTTTTCTAAAATGATATTCTATTAATAGTAAAAATATTATCTACAACATTATTATCTACTATTATGTGGATTATTCATTCTAGATTATGTGTGGACTACCACCTTCGACAAGCTATGAGATTAGATATTCATTACATACTTAATTGGCCTTCTATAATGATTGAAGTATTGAATATATGATATTTATGAAAAAATATCGGTTTCTAAATAATTATTTACCTTTTAATCATTCTATACATGGGGAAATTATAATGTCTCCCATTTATACATTTTGACTAACAACTCTAGGAAGACATGTGATTTGTTTCCATATCAACTTGTATAAATAGTAAAAATGATTCCAATAATGAGTAAATATATCATTGGTAATATATTTTTATTGTGAAAAATTAAAATATGTAATAACTTATTTATTTCCAACAATACAAAAATATATAATTTTGTTTGTGCATGTGTAAGGACTATTATCTCAATGAAATGAGGTACTCCTTGTTTCATAATCAATGTTCAAGGACAGTTATAAAATTTTATAGACCGTATATAAATGATAATTAAGAAAAATTTTTATATTATAAATATTTTCAAACCATGAAAATGTATTAGGGAAAAAAATTACTTAATCAAAACATTCATGTGATACATGAAATCTAAAAAAATAAAAGATGATTTAGATAATGAACTATATGTAAATAGGTAAATTAATTTTTTCAGTTAATTACATGTTGTTTATAAATATGAATATGGTTCTTATATGGGTATATCATGAAATTAATGTAATTAATTTAGATTTTATTAGGTTTTCCAATAATTAAAACTCAATATGAAAGATATTTCTCATCCATGGTTCCTTTTTTTGATACTTATGATATTTTCACCAAATTGTATCTTTTATGTGATGTAAACATGTAGATATCATTTGACCCATAACCCTAAATATGGTGATAAAGAAATTATTTATACAATTTCTTTTCTTCCAACATAGAAACCCAACTTTTATCCCTTCATATTTAATATACACATTTTATACTTTGAGTCACATTAAAAAACAAGATCTCATGGGTTTGAACATCTGGATAATTCAAGAAAATGGGTTCTATAAAAAACCAAGGGATTTCACATAAAATGGGAATTTCCCCATTATCCCATGATTTTTTTGTTCAATAATAAGACTTCATCATCCCCCAATGAAGTAACCACAAATGATATCATTTAGATATATCATATATAACATCATTTTTCCAAAATTATGTAAAATTGAAACAGAAAGTTATTGATATTATATTTTTAGTATGGGTAAACATGGAAGATATCAATTGATGATAATATTCAAGAATAACATCATTATATGTTTTTAGCACCATTATTAAAAATTATAATGTTTATAAAAAGTTTTCATATATCATAATTAATGAGTCATGTAACAATGATTTACCATTTCATAATAAATCAGTCATAAGAGTGATGAATCATCATTAATCAATCATAAGAAATGAAATCATATCATAATTTTTGGAACATGTCATCGAAACTATTGTACCTAGTCAAAGGTATAAAAATATTTTCTTTTTTCAAGACTCACATAAAATACTATGATATTGGATTAGTTTCAATTCATATTCCATCATTTCAGTAGAGAAGGATGACTCTTAATAATATATTAGGGGAATATCTTCCTAAATATATTAGGATCTCTCACTATTACACAATAATTTATCCAATGTGATATTTATATTTACCTAATTAATTAAAGAGATTTATAATTTTAGTCCCATGCATCACATATTAAAATCGTACATATTTATTATTTAATATTATAAAACTTCCGTCATGTAATATTACAATAAATAATGGAAAATTTTGTTATTTAATAAAAATATCATCCCCAAATATTTATATGCCATCCTAAAAAAATAAAAGTCGATGGTTATAATAGGAGAGTTCATTATCTAATCATAACATAATTTATTTTTGGAAGATACTGGGATTCATGAATCCATATTATTATCATAAGAAGTATATGTTTTTAAGAAAAGTGGATTATACCTTAATAACATATCCTTAGTGAAAAATAAAAATTTCCAAATTAAGTTAATTTAGATGAAACTTTTCATTAATTATTTTCTAAATAATAATTGAAAAATCATAGTAATCATCAATTTTATTTTATACACCTTTAAAAACAATAATTCCACTAATAATTAAAGAATTTCTTTTTTTCATAATACTGATGTAACCTTTCAATGGAATATTAAATAAAAATGTGGATATGACTTTGAAAATAGTCATCCCTGTGGAAAATATGAAAACATGATTCAATTAACATTTTCCTAAAAATGTCACGATAAATAGATTTAGTAAATTAAAATAAGATACATTATAAATCAATGTTATTGAGGTTAAATATAAAATAAATTTATATTAAACAAATAATTGGTATAATTTAAATAAATTATTTTTTTTTAAATTTAATATATCATGTTATGGGAAGAGGAAAATTGAATATGAAAATGAGAATTGAAGTGAATTTATTCATAAAATAAATTTCTCAGTTTTTACTAATTCCAGTAAAAGAATAATATATGGAATCCATGAAAATTATTGAAATATCCAAATTTGTTGAAACTATATGAGTTTAATAGATACTGGTAATATAATTTCCATTAATGGATATTTAATACAAATAATCATGAAATGTAAGGGAACCACTCTAGGATATACTCCACACTCCGAGGGTGAATTACTGTTGTGATATTTATAAACAATTAAGAACATTAAAACCTTTAAATATTATTCATGTTAGGACCATGATTACATTATTCATTTTTCATTATCATATGCAGGTATATGAATTTAGGTAAACATGGAATGCGATATATTTTTATGCCTCACTAATTAATTGGATATGTTGTCAGTATTATGTATAAAGATAATCATAATAGATATTCTACACAATAATCAGATGACAAGTATAATTTCTAATAAGGATGAAAATTCATAACAGTGTGGAGGTCCATATACTTTGGGAGGGGTGGGGTGGATACAATCATTTTTTCAACATTGGAAATAATCCATTTCAACTTACACCTTCTCACTGGATCATTATACAATATATGTGTATACACTCCACCATATGAATATGTTGATTTTTGACCTCAAAAGGCCATCTCAACAATGAGACTCTATTGGATGTCATATTGATTATTTTTTTCTTCACTTTTATCTTCTTCTCATAGATACTCGCACTTAAATAATCAAGAGACTCTATTAATCATTACTTTATCTTTTAAGAACATGCCCTATATATTTTTATATTTGATATATCCATTATATATTTTCATCCAATATTTATATTACTATGATGTTATATATATGTTTATACAAATGTTTTCCCTTTCCACTCCACTTCCTTCATTCTTAATCTGTAGATTGTATATCTGACAACTTTGTATGATATTTTCCATCTTTAACAAATTCCTCTGGTAATAGATTTTCTAATATGTCTTCTTCCATGTCATCATTAATTTTGTTAACCTTCTATTCTAATGTTTCTTCTTCCTTTCAACATCATGCTCTTATATTATTTCAGTCCTTTAGCTATTCATTATACACCCTTGTCGATATATAACTTATTATTGTGAAACATCAACCCAATTGAGAATATCTTGCATGCTTGTTCGTGGATACATTATTATTACTAATATTATTCAAATATATATATCATTCACACATAAACAATGTTACATTAAGATCATATGGTTTTACAAATTTATATAGGTTCAGTTATATGGGTATTCATGGGAATGTAAATATGTTTTCCTACCCATCTCCAACATGAATATTAAACACACTATAGTTTAGTTTTTGGTCAAACACTTCCCAATATTTCATGAATATTAGATATTTTAACAATATTCCCTGAAAAATACTTAAGATTTATAGAATCATGAATCCCCTTCATGAATATTGAAATGTCAAACAATCATATCAATAGCTACAAAATAACATCCTTAAAATATTTCAAAATTTTCTTCAAACATATAATCTGTGAAAACATCCATTCATGTATTCTATCTGAAGAAGCATTGTATGTTGCTCGATTACAAAATTTTTTTAATAACACAAATTATTTCAAAATATATATTTTATGGAAATTAACATGATTTATAAAATAATCATATAACAACTCTGATTCAATCTTTCATTGAATTATTATTTAATATATATTCATGTGGCACTTATTCAATACATTGGGTTCATATTTATTTTTTAGTTTTCATCCATTCATTAAACACATTGAAATATTATCTAATCCCTATACCCATTGAATTAATCAAAATATAATAGATGAATTTTCAATATATAGCATAATGTCTCAATAACACGTTGTATATGATTAAATAATCCATTAATTTATATTTGATACACTCCTAGATGTAACTATATGAACCTCTATCTAACTATAATGTATGGAATCATTAGCCAGAGTAATTATACATGAAAAAAATATAACTATAGAAATCATATTAAAATATATTTATGAAATTTTAGCAAGGAAACATCTAGAAATATCTATCAGATGTTCTTCACATCGTTCATCTATATTTATTACAAATGTTTTTTCAAATAATTTTGAAATGATTATATATAAATATCATAAAAATTACTAAGTCTATAAATCATCTTTGAAAGATTAGTTTTTGATGATTATTTGGTAAATATAATCATATCCTTCTAAATTAGATTCTTTTTATGATCATTACACATTTCCCCATAAATTATATTTTTTTTGGGAAACCTATCCTTATCGTTTGATAAAATGGATCTATTAAAGTATATTTGAGTACATTGCATGTTTTTATGAAATAATTCTGTCCAAAACACCCTTTTATACTTAAAGAATCGTTAATATGGTAACATGATCTTTCATGCATGATTCTATTCATAACTATTCCACTTTACATTTCATTCATGCAAAATTATATTGTGAATTTTTCATTAATGGGCTCTCAAACATTCCTAAATAAATTTATACTTATCATCATGGTCTATCCATTAAAAACTCAATCTGGTAAAATTATTCAATATCCTTCATCATAAGGTGATACATGGAAGAAAACATCTGTTTAATTTGTTCTAATTGACATCGTATAATCACCTTAGATTACTAGCCTCAGTCTATTTCAATATCCATATATTCACTATTTTAAACATATTACATTTGGTTACATTATATACGTTCAATTCTGATAAAATTGATTAAAAGTAAATCCATTCCTTCAGTTTAGAAAATTCATATTTAAAATATTTCAAATGGAAATATACTTGTATTCAGATTTTCATACTTTCTACGATTCTCTTTATAGAAAAATTATCAATATTGTAATTTTTATAGAAAATATTATTCTCCAAGATCATCCACTTTTTTGAGATATCAAGAACATATCATAAATAATCACAAGTAATAATAATTTCTTCAAATGAACATTATTAATATAATAATTCTTAGGTACTTCATCATATATTTATCAATGTTTTAGTCAATCATGGTTACTTCATGCAAAAATTCGATTACTTACTCAGTCACGAATTCATTAACCAATTAATATCAACGAAATAATTATATATCATCAATAACCAATGAAAAAAATATCCACAAAAAATAATTAAAACTCAAATAGATTTTGGGATCTTCAATATCCCCCTTTTTATTAGTTCTAAATACCATCATAGTAATTTCCAAATCAATATGTCAATATATAAGTCCATCCCACATTTTTTTATTCAAATGTTCTCTACCATATAGTATTTCTAAAAATTCGTTTCAATATGTGTCCAATTTATTGAAAACAAATAAATATTTCATGCGAATATGTTTTATGATCATTAATAAACAATAAACCATTCATTATTTCACTTTATTTAATCATAATCAATGATCGTTTTAGAAATCAAGGGGATTTTATTTAGAAAATAATTATATCCATTTCCAATTGATATTGATAAAGCATGGAATTATTTCTCACAAATATGTTATCGTGGATTATCCACATTAATTCATTCTTGAAGATAAATAAATGAGATATGAAATATATTCATGAAATATAAAAACAAAAAATCCTAAAATCACTTCAACATACAGTCCAACAAATGATCAAGTATAATAACCCTGATAAGTGGCACTGGGAAACATTCATAATTTACAGGTTCCTTATGTCATATTATAATTTATTTTCCCCAATATTATTTCCAATGTTTTATTTTTTTATCAAGGATGAGAGATTATAAAATCATACATTTTCCAATGTTTAGATCAGAAAATAAATTTTCATTACAATCATATTTTTAGGATATAACAATTATAGAAGAATATTTTGCATTATACAAATGTCTCCCCATCAAAGAGTTATTAAATATGACCATAAAAATGAATAGGCTATTAAATAAATATGATTTTAAAAAATATTATTTAGAATCATCAAAATAAATCTTCCTTTTTTGGTTTCCTAGAATTTATAATTTAAAAATATTCAATAAGGATTAAATTTCTATAAAATTATCCAAAGACCAGTATAAGATACATTACAAGATGGAAACATTCTTAACATGGGCTTAAAAAGTTTACATCTATTCAACCTACTCTGGTTCCCTAATAGAGTACACGACTCAACTACAATTATGTTTTTAAAAAAAGTAACATCAAAACAAAAACATTAGGGGAGTAATGTGTATATTCATCACTTCTTAATTTGAAGAGATATGTTTTTATGATTTTATTAGAAATTGTTCTCAATTTCATTAATTATTAATAATTTGGTGTTTAATTTTCAATTATTTTTGGGGTAGTGTGGAACATATCACATCATTAATTTCCTTTATTTTGAAAGATGGAGGTTTCTCCTCGTTAATTATAAGTATGGAAAATATAGGGACGAAAATGTTTATGGGAAAACATAGGATTCATCATCCCCTCAGCCTCCAATGTTTTAGTCGGAGCAAGAATCTAATGGTTCCTTGCCTCATCAAGAGAGCCCAGAATAGTATCTTGTATCTCAATGGTACCATCAATATTTATATTTTATAGAGGATTAGGTTTACTTATAATTGATTTATCTACCACAACTGAAGACATATCCATCTTGTAGAAAAAATGATGAAGGCCCAGTATTTTCACAACTAGGATTGAAAAAAATGTAGAAATAAATGGGGAGTAAGATTGTAAAATATTCTAATGCTTTCAGTCACATAAATATTCCATCCTTTTATTAGAATGTTTATGGTAAACCTATTTTTCACTACAATTTCCTTTGGTGTTATCCTTCTTTATTTATGTGATTTCAGAGAACTTGTGCCCTAACTAATAGTTATTGTCCCCCCAAAACAAGATCTCATAGTAGATCTATAAGTAATTAATTCGAATAATAAACAGGGAACATCAAATACAACAGAAAATTTCAATGGCTCTAACACAATAAAGGTTAAAATGGGAAAACAATTTCTTACCCAACGATATGCCACACATCTACCATAATTATCCAATACCAAAAAAATCAATTGGGATTTAAAAGTGGATCCAAAAATCATTGGATAAGGGTTATATATCAAGGGAAAGGAGGGTTTTGGATGTATGAATGGAGAATTAGTCGCTATAACAACCTCAAATATGTCCTACTTAGAGTTAGATGGAGTGTAACCCATTTACACATCATGTAATTCATGGGGATTTAGTAATCTGAGAACCAAAAACCTTATTATTAAACATAAATCATTTTACATTAAAATTTTTGTAACCATTTAATGACATGTAATCATTTCATGTTATATACAAGGAATTCAACATGCATTTGGTGGCCAATTAATAATTGTATAACCCCTACATACAATTGGTAATTTCCCAATACACATAGAATGTTTAATATTCATACACAAAAACCAGAAACAAAATCGAGTATTCTTTAAACATGGTACCAACCCCATGTGTCCATAAAAACATTTATATCTAGACTCCATTAATTAAAACAATAGAAAACCTTGTACAATAGTTAATGTTTTCTCAGCAAATGGTCTCTAACCTCAAGAGTTCGAAGATTCATCTAAATAAAAATGAACACTATAAAAGAGAAGTAAATATACCTAAAATTGGGTAACATGGTGTTAAAAACTCCCCATCATATGAATTATTTTCCATGTGAATTAATAGGGGAGAATGGAGTCTAGTAAAGTGATGAGGCCAATGTTGCCTCATAAATGTCTTTTGAACCAAAAGAGCCTGATAATTTAACATGTGTGTCCATAACACATTTAAAATCATAATTTACTTATCCAAAAACACATCAACATGAGAGTCAATAAATCCAACTAGAAACACTACATAAGAAACATTTGCCTCTAACCCAATCTATTCACAAATCAAAATAGGAGAGGGGTCAGGATGATATTTATTGAGAGAATTTTTTGGTAACATAATAAATTTATATCAATTAAACAAAAAAGTTAAAATTAAAATATACCTTACCAAGCTTCTCAATGATCTCAAATAGTCCAACTTATCTCAAAGAAAAAATTCCCTATTTTCCTAGATGATCATTAATCATCTAGGGAGAAACATTAAGGAAATCAGGTTTAGGTATGTAAAACAAAAAAAGATGATACCTTTGATATTAATATGATTTATTCTAAAACATTTTTCTACCCAGATGATGACATATATCTTGAATCCTCATATACATCACATGTACCAAACTCAATCCAAAAAAATAAGAATTGCACACCTCTACCCAAAAAAACGAGATATAACACCCCATGAATTTACAATATATTTGTATTGAAAATAAATAAATTAGAATATATTGCATCTAAGGAATGCAACAATGAGTTAGCTTGTGTCAAACACAAGAGAAACATTCTTCGATATCTTTCATTAAACAGAAGATCATGTTTTATTAAACAACTATATATTATTAAAATATTATTATTTATTATAATATGTTATAGCAATGAATTTTAATTATAAGTTATGAATAGTATTTTGTAACTTATAAAAATATATATTGTTGAGCCCTCTGGAAGATTGTTGATTTCATGTCTATGTTTGATGTTTTAATAATCACAAATCATCACATACCATTAATGCTTAATCTGGTTTGTTTTCTCATAAACATAATTACAATCTATAAGTGAATCTGTTATCATGATTTTGTCTATGCTTATTGACTTACAAAGTATGATGGAAGTCTTCTGGATTCGACAGACATTGGAAGCACTGATCCAATATCAAAGGACAACGGTCGCACTGATCAAAATGACTCACCGATGCCGATCCATCAGACTCACCGATCCATCAGACTCACCGATCCATCAGACTCACCGATCCATCAGACTCACCGATCCATCAGACTCACCGATCCATCTGACGCACCAATCCATCAGACTCACTGATCCATCAGACTCACCGATCCATCAGATGCACCGATCCAAGGACTCACCGATGCAAATGAGTCACCGATGCAAATGAGTCACCAATGCAAATGAGTCACCGATGCAAATGACTCACCGATCAGATGACAGACCGATGCTGATCAAAATGACTCACCGATCAGATGACAGACCGATGCTGATCAAAATGACTCACCGATCAGATGACAGTCCGATGCTGATCAAAATGACTCACCGATCAGATAACAGACCGATTTTGATCTATCTGAGTCACCGATCATTACTCTAATGCTGATGACCTACCGATCACTTGAACAGTCATAAACAACTGTTTGAATTTCTTTATCTTTATCTTTTTTTAATCTAACCAATTGTCATATTAGGTATATTTTAATGCTCTGTCAGATTATTAATAAAGGTTGTCGGATGTCAGGAAACCGTACCTCGTACCTGCGGAAAGGAAACCTCTTTTGTCCTACGGAGCACGTGACATAAATACAAGAAGACTCTGCTGATGAGATAAGTGAGACAACACACACAGAGACAAGGATGACATACGACATACTCAAGAAGAGCTCGGTGCATACAAGAAGAACCAAGCAAGACAGAATCACATATACAATCAAGCCTACTCAAGAAGAGTTCTGTGCATACAAAAGAATATCAAAGAGCTTCATCGACTACATCTCACTGCCTGTGAACCTGAAGCATACGACACTCTGCTTCTCAAACAAAATCGAGAAGAGGACTCAGAATCACTTCTGATCAATTCCAAAATGAGTCCAGTGCTACACTGAAATCACTAGAGACATTTCTAAACTCTACATCTCTGCTCTGTGATTTATTTATTCTACATTTTGAGAAGTGTGTGTTATCTGCTGTATTAAACACACACACTGACTCCTGTACTTTCACTGGAGGATCTGTAAATCCTCAGCAAACCTTTTTACACTTCATTTACCACTGTGGATAGTGGTAGAGGTCTTGTGACCAGGACAGCTAGCTGCTGTTGTTTGTTTTCCCACGTAGAACTGTGGTAGAGGTCTCATGACCTGGACAGTGTGTTCACTGTTGTTAACCCCGATCCAGGGTGTGGATCATTTTTATATAAACTTTTGAGAGGACTAAGTCTCGGCTTGAGACTGAACCTCTTGGTTAATTCTCTGTGTTTGTAGTTATACTCTATATCCTTACTATACATATTTATTTCATATTCCACTGCTATTACTTTGAAATATAATCTATCTTCAAAGCTATTTTGATAATTAAATTCACAAGTGTTTATATTTATTATAAATCAGTAAGTTAGTTTCAAAAGTTAATTTAATCATAAGATAATGTTAACTGAGAACTAATCAATCTTTGAGAAACTAATTGAACCTTTATAATCTATATAAATTCACTACAGTTTAATTTGTTTTTGAAATTGTGTTATTTTAATAGAAATTGTTTTAAACAAAAATTTTAATTGGAACTCAATTCACCCCCCATCTTGAGTGTCCACTCCGACCAACACTTGGTATCAGAGGTTTTGAAAATACTTTCTAAAAGTTCTCTGCTTTTGAACTGTGATTTTAGTTGTATTTTAAAGGTCTTAAAATTTCTGTTATATCTAAATTTTTATCTCTTTAAAATTCTCTCATCATGGACAATAGACTTGAGGGTGCTGCTACTAACCGGCCACCTTTCTTCAATGGAACTAATTATGCTCAGTGGAAACTGAAAATGAAAATTCATCTAGAAAGCATAGGTTTTGATATTTGGACTGCTATTGAATCAGAATTCAAAATTCCCACTACTGCTAGATCTACTTGGGATGAACCTACAAAGACTGCTTACAATAACAACTGTAAAGCTATGAATGCCTTGTACTGTGCTCTAGGAGATGAAGAGTTTAATATAATTTCTGCATGTAAAACTGCATATGAAATTTGGGATACCTTAGCTGTTTCTCATGAAGGAACAACTAATGTTAAGGAGATGAGATTGAATACATATACTATTAAGTATGATAATTTTAAGATGAACCCTGATGAACCCATTTCTGATATGTATCTCAGGTTCAATGAAATTGTCAACACAATGACTTCTCTGGGAAAGGATGTTCCAGCAAAGGAGCAAATCATGTGAATTTTGAGATGTCTACCTGAAAGATGGAGAGGAACCTCTGTCTCCATTAGAGAATCCGGTGACATTGGAACACTGCCTGTCAAGGAATTAATTGGTAAGCTGATGATGTATGAAGAAGATCTTGAAGTAAATAAAGAAGAAGATGATGAACCTAAAAGGAAGTCTATTGCCTTCAAGACTACAACCTCAAAGAATAAGGATAAGGAAAAGCCTCAAGCTATCAATGAAAGTTCAAGCAGTGAGGAAAGTGAGAATGATTCTGACAGTGATGCTGAGATGGCTCAAATAGCCAGGAGATTCAAAACGTTTTATAGGAAAAAGAAATTCTTTAGGAAACCAAATTACAAGGGAAAGTATGACCAACAAGGCAAATGGAAAAAGGATTGGAAGAAGGATGACAGAACTGATGAAGTTGTCTGTTATGAATGAAAAAGAAAAGGACACATAAAAACAGACTGTCCAAAGCTGAAATACAGAAAGAAGTATGAATACAAGGATAACAAGTACAAGAAAGACATGAAGGCTACTTGGAGTGCTTCAAAAGACAGCACAAGTGAAGCTGACTCTTCAGACTCTGAAAAGAATCGGGCCAACATGTGTTTTATGACAAACACTTCTGAGGTAACATCAGAAACTCCTGCTCCAAATTCATATTATTCTGGAGATGATTCTGAAGGTGATAACATGTCTAAATCTGTACTGTTTAAATATTGTGATATGCTTGAAGAAACTTGTAATGAGCTTAAGGATAAATATAAAGGTTTAAAGAAACAGTATGCTTTAAGTGTTAAGAATAAATCTGATCTGGATATAGAAGTAGAAAAGAATGCTCAGTTGCTTAAAGAGAATACTGAACTAATATTTTCTAATGAACAACTCAGAAAAGACTTAGAGAAGTTCACCAATGGCAAGAATACTCTAACACAAATGCTAGGAAATCAAGTTGCACCTAGATACACTACTGGTATAGGATACCAACCGGGACAGAGAAAAGTTTCCAAAACTAGATTCATTCCTAAATCTGGACAGAAGATAGTTAATTCTGGAACTTCTTATGCCTCAACCAGTTAAATTCATAGTTATGAATCTAATAAGGTTTATCTTTCAAAGAATGTTATTTCTACAAGTTATATGAGACCCATTAGACAAATATGGGTACCTAAAGTATTATTGGCTAACATGTCTGGACCCAAGAAGATCTGGGTACCAAAAGCATCTTCCATCTAAATCTGTTTTGTAGGAGACCTGCTTGAAGAGCTGTCACAAGAAGATATGGTACTTAGACAGTGGATGTTCAATACATATTTCCGGAGACTTTTCATGTTTTAAGTGTTTAGTAAATGTTGATGGAGGATTTGTCACTTTTGGTGATAATTCAAAAGGAAAAATCATCGGCTTAGGCCAGATTGGTAACACTGACTCAGTATTAATTTCTAAAGTTTTATTTGTCGATGGACTTAAATATAACCTGTTAAGCATTTCTCAGTTGTGTGATGATGGTTTTTATGTGAAATTTAAAAATAATTCTTGCAGTGTTTTTAACTCTAAGAATGTTTTAGTATTTTCTTCTTTAAGAAATGAAAATGTTTATGCTGTTGATTTAGATTCTTTAGATAAACATAACATTCCTTGTATAAATGCTTTTCATAAAGAGTCTTGGCTTTGGCACAGAAGATTAGGACACTGCAATGTGCACTCACTTAGAAAACTTTCTAGGAAGAACTTAGTTACAGACTTACCCAAACTTGAATTTCCAGCAGACAAAGTTTGTAATCCCTGTCAAAAGGGAAAGCAACATAAGGTTTTTTTTAAATCAAAGAAAGAAGTCTCAACTTCTCAACCACTTGAGTTGGTTCACATGGATTTGTTTGGACCATCAAGAGTTTCTAGTCTAAATGGGAAGCATTATGTCTATGTTCTTGTAGATGACTTTTCTAGATATACTTGGGTATACTTTCTAGCTCACAAAAGTGAAGCTTGTTCTTACTTTATTAAATATTCCAAGTCTGTAGAGAATCTTAGTGGACTTAAGATTAAAACCTTGAGGAGTGATCATGGTCGTGAGTTTGAAAATCAAGATTTTGAATCTTATTGCTCACTCAATGGCTATTCTCATAAATTTTCTACCCCTAGGACACCCCAACAGAATGGTGTAGTAGAAAGAAGGAATAGAACCTTGCAAGAAATAGCTAGAACCATGCTCAATGAATATGAACTGCCTATTTACTTTTGGGTTGAAGCTGTTAATACAGCTTGTTAGGTCATTAATAGAGTCTTAATTAGACCTGTTCTTAAGAGGACCCCTTATGAGTTGTGGAACCATAGGAAACCCAAGGTTAACTACTTCAATGTTTTTGGCTGCAAAGTCTTCATTCTCAATACTAGAGACAATCTTGACAAATTTGCATCCAAGAGTGATGACGGAATTTTCCTAGGTTACTCTATCTCTAGTAAAGCCTATAGAATTTTCAATAAAAGAACCAAATGCGTGGAAGATTCTGTTCACATCAAATTTGATGAAATTGATGCACATGAACCTAAAATCTCTCTTGAAGATGATCTCTCTGGTTTGAATATCAATGATAAATACAATGGACCAATAGTTAAAACATTCAGCTCTGGAAATTCTCCAGAACCTGCTTCTGTTGAACCTCAATCTGTAGATGAATCTGAAATTTCTAGCCCTATCATTTCAAGACCATCTAGGACTCTAAAGAACCTTCATTTAGATGATGTTGTAGGAAATCTAGATAGAGGAACACAGACTAGAGCTTCTCTAAGAAATCAGGTTGAACATCAAGCTTTTCGTTCACAGTCAGAACCTAAAAATATCAATGATGCTATCAATGATGAGTTTTGGGTAATGGCTATGCAAGAAGAATTAAATCAGTTTGAAAGAAACAAAGTCTGGGAATTAGTTGACAGACCTAAGGACACTTTGACAATAGGCACAAAATGGGTTTTTAGAAATAAAGTAGATGAATCTGGAAATATAGTTAGAAACAAAGCTAGACTAGTTGCACAAGGATATAATCAAGAAGAAGGAATTGACTATGAGGAAACCTTTTCACCTGTAGCTAGATTAGAAGCTATTAGAATCTTACTTGCATATGCATCACATCTGAATTTCAAGTTATATCAAATGGATGTCAAAAGTGCTTTTTTAAATGGTGTTATTTTTTAAGATGTTTTTGTAGAACAACCACCTGGTTTTTTAAACCCCCATTTTCCAAATCACGTTTTTAAACTTTCTAAAGCTTTATATGGTTTAAAACAAGCTCCAAGAGCTTGGTATGAAAGGCTTTCAAACTTTCTTATCTCCAAAGGATTTACAAAAGGAGTAGCTGATCCCACTCTTTTTATAAAAAGGATTTCAAAAGATGTATTAATAGTGCAAATCTATGTTGATGATATTATTTTTGGATCTTCTAAAAATTCCTTATGTACAGATTTTCAATGGTTATGCAAAATGAATTTGAAATGAGCCTAATGGGAGAGCTTAAGTATTTTCTTGGATTTCAAATCATTCAAAATGAAGATAGAATTATTTTAAATCAAAGTAAATATACAAAGGATATTTTAAAACGTTTTGGATTGGATAGTATTAAGGAAAGTGATACACCTATGAGTACTACCTGTAAATTGGATGTTGATGAGACTGGGAAACCAGTTGATCAAACCAATTACAGAGGTATGATTGGAAGCTTACTTTATCTTACTGCTAGTCGACCAGATATTATGTTTAGTGTATGTATGTGTGCTAGATTTCAAGCTAATCCAAAAGAATCAAACTTACTAGCTGTTAAACGGATTTTTAAGTATCATAAGTATACTGTAAATTTAGGTTTGTTTTATCCAAAAGGACAATCATTTAATCTAACTAGCTATTCAGATGCTGACTTTGCAGGATGTAAGTTAGATAGGAAGAGCACATCTGGAACATGTCATTTGCTTGGAAAATACCGAGTATCATGGTGTAGTAAGAAACAGAATTCAGTTGCATTGTCTACTGCCGAGGCAGAATACATAGCTGCTGGTAGTTGCTGTGCACAAATTTTGTGGTTGAAACACACTTTATTGGATTATGGATTTGATTTTAAACATGTTTCAATTAACTGTGACAATACTAGTGCAATAAATATATCTAAGAACCCTGTGTCTCACTCTAGAACTAAGCACATTGATGTCAGACATCACTTTCTAAGGGGTCATTATCAGAAAGGTGATATTTCTCTAGAATTTTTTAGTTCTGAAAATCAATTAGCTGATATCTTCACAAAGCCATTATGCTCTGAAAGAATGAAATTTATTAAACAAGAGTTGTGTATGATTGAACTGTGAAACTGATCTGTGAAACTGATCTGTGAAACTGATCTGTGAAACTGATCTGTGAAACTGATCTGTGAAACCGATCTGTGAAACTGATCTGTGAAACTGATCTGTGAAACTGATCTGTGAAACCGATCTGTGAAACTGATCTGTGGAACCGATCTGTCACACTATTCTGTCAAACTGATCTATTTTCAATTACTTTTTATTAATTAGTAAATAACTTTTTATGGAAACCCTAAATGATAAAATAAATGATACGCGACTATTTATCTTCCCTAAACCTTTGACCATTCATTTCCCGCCAAACCTCTCAACATCTCTTCCCCTCTACATCGAACCTTCGAACCTTCGAACTCCTGCCTTCCCAAAATCTTCAAATGACTAAGCAAAAGAGACCGAGCAAAGGACCGGATAGCCCTGTACCTTCAAAGAGTTCTCGAGGAGAGTCGTGTAGTACCTCTCAACTATCAGTAAATCCGAACCTGGAAACTCGGATTGTTGCTGTAGAAAAATAAGTCAACTCTGTGTGGCTTCTGTCAAGTAAGTCACTGTTGCTACAAGTTCTTGAATCGCAAGGATGGATAGACTGGTTTTCAGACAGCACTCGAATAGATTATCCAAAGCTAGTACATGAGTTCTACATGAACCTGAAAATCACTCTTGATGGTGTGGAAGCTGCTAGGATGTCATCTGTGGTAAAAGGAAAGAAAATATCTTTCTCATCTAAGCAGTGGGCTGAATGTTTAAATGTACCTCATGAAGGTCGATATGAGGACTATGCTGGCAATATACCTCCAATCACTGACTATTTTTCTTATGATCTAGCTCTGGAGCTTCTGACAGGAAACCGAGAGTCACGAAGAATCACAGCTTCAGAATTAGATGGTGAGTGCAGACTCCTATTCAAGTTTATTCAGCACCAACATTGCTCTCGAAGAGGAGATTTTGCTGCTGTTAAGTTTCAAGGTGTTTTTCTGTTGTTTCTGCTCAAAACCCATGAAAAGATTAACCTGTGTAGATATGTGATGGTCCACATAGCTGGTATGCTGAAGCCTTCCAAGAAAGCCACAGCGTTGTTTTATTCAAAAATGATATCTACTATGCTCAAGAATCTAGAATGTGTTGATGAAGATGATGAAGTTGTTGAAACAGAGCGTACCTTCTGTCTTAACAAAGAGATCTGCAAGAGGATGAAAATAAATTGGAATCCATGGAAGAAGTGCTGGGTTGCAGATGAAGATAAATTGTATGAAGCCTACAATCCCATAGATCATGGCAAGAGGCCAAAGGATTTGAGAGACCCTGGATTAAAACTAGATGAGGAACCAGTTTATTCTGATGATGATGAGCAAGAAGAAGCTGCGACTGCAGAAGGAAGTGTGTCTTCTCCTAATGATAGGAGTGATCCTGACACTACTATTCCCAAGAAAAGAATAGAATTTGGACCTGCTAGTCCACCCTTAACCCTACCAGAGTCAGAACCTATTCTTGGTGATGAAGAAGATTCTGATACTGAAGAATATCACAGTGAAGCCTCTGAGCAGAGTAATAATGAGAAAGGTGATGATGATGACAATCATGATGGTGATGATGATGATGCTGATGTTGTTGAAGCTGCTGTTGATGGTGTTAATAGACCGGTGGATGGTCTTCCTATAGATCAAGTAGAACAACCTCAGTCAGTACAAGAAATCCATATCAGTGGCAAGGCTGACTCACCAAAAATCAGTGGAACAGCAAGCTATGAAAAACCAAAATACACTCTGTGTGCTGCTGTTTGGGATGACTACCCTGGTTATGCTATATTGGGCTTAGAATATTCTGAAGACAAAGAAGCAATGCCAGAATCTGCTGCAGCTGTGAAAAGGAACCTCCCACGAGAAGCAAGGTCTGTTCCTACTGTTGATCCTACCAATAATAATTTCCCTGGTTCAGGAATCTCTCAAGCTGATCTTGATAATTTTAAGTTTGATTTACTAACTGCTGTGAGAACCATAGTTAGAGAAGAAGTTTCTAATGCTCTTACTCAAGTGTCTCTACAATTTTCTGAAAATTCTTTGGAAGCCTTCTCACAGAGAGTATCTAATGCTGTGAAGCCAGACCTAGCCAATACTGGCAAACTTATTGGCAGACAAATAGCCTTTTTGAATCATACTTTGAAGGATCTCCAAATTGGCTTAGTTTCTCTATCAAATGAGTTCAGATCAACCTTCTCTGGTATGATGGAAGTTTTGAGAAATCTGATTGAACATCTCAACAAGTCTGACCTGAGGAAGTTGAAAGCTGAACTAACTCACATAGTCGGCCAAGCCAGTACAGGCAAGGTAACCAAGATCACTACCCGTGAGATAGAAGCTCTAAGAGAAGTTGTGCATGAAGAGTTAGCTGCTATAAGACAAATTCTTGATTTAGAATCTTTGAGGAAGATGAAAGAGCTCTGTGATAACAGTCATAAGATGGCCTTAGTATATTCAGCAGATGCTAAGAAAGCCCTGCAAGAGATCAAGGAAAAAGTTGATACTTACTTTTCCAAGATTTATACAAAGCATGAGATGGCTGCAAACTTCAAAGTCTTGACAGAGAATCTGAAATTACCTCTTGTCACTCAGGCCTTCAAAACTCAAGTTCTCCAATTGCAAAACTTTACCCCAACCTTAGCACAGTTCGTGGAGAATAAAGATGATTTTGAAAAAGCTATGCAGTATGGAGCAGAAGTCATATAGGACTTCCTTCATCTGTTGAAGCCTTATTTAGATGCACAAGCCACTGCAATTGTACTCCCTACTTCTGAACCTCTCAGTGCCTCTGATGTAGCTCCAAATCAGCTATTTGTTGCCCAAGCTCTATCTCAGTTGCGACCAGTCTCTCAGAAAGCTTCTCAACCAGCTCCTGCTCCTTCTCACCAACTCTCTGTGGCACCTCCAACTGCACCTTCCAGAGTTGTCCTACCGCCACTTCAGCTCCGTGAACCACATCCTGCCTCCAAGCCTTCCCCCTTACCTACTATTGATCCAAAAGACAAAGGGAAAGCCCCATTGCATCCCAACAAATAGCCATGTATTGTTTTTGATAGGGTGATCTATGTATTGCTTATCCTCTTCTGTGACTTTATATAATTTTTTTTCCTTTGTTTTATCTCTATACTCTCTGCAACCTGCTTCTCCTTTCCCTTCTCCGTATTGCCTCCTTTTTGATTATCCCAAAGGGGTAGAAAGATATATATAATGGGAGAACGATATATATAATGGGGGAAATATATATCTAAGGGGGAGAACGATCTATATATATATGAGAGATGTGAATATCTTAGATGGATATCAATATCTCAGGGGGAGAAATCTGAATATTATATATATGGGAATGTTAAATTAAGAGGGAGATTTATATCTCTTTACTTTTATTCTCATTATGTTTTTACTATTGATTGATTATATATATATATATATATATATATGAAGATTTGTGATTATCAAAAAGGGGGAGATTGTTGAGCCCTCTGGAAGATTGTTGATTTCATGTCTATGTTTGATGTTTTAATAATCACAAATCATCACATACCATTAATGCTTAATCTGGTTTGTTTTCTCATAAACATAATTACAATCTGTAAGTGAATCTGTTATCATGATTTTGTCTATTCTTATTGACTTACAAAGTATGTTGGAAGTCTTATGTATTCAAAAAACATCGGAAGCACTGATCCAATATCAAAGGACAACGGTCACACTGATCAAAATGACTCACCGATGCCGATCCATCAGACTCACTGATCCATCAGACTCACCGATCCATCAGACGCACCGATCCAAGGACTCACCGATGCAAATGAGTCACCGATGCAAATGAGTCACCAATGCAAATGAGTCACCGATGCAAATGACTCACCGATCAGATGACAGACCGATGCTGATCAAAATTACACACCGATCAGATGACAGACCGATGCTGATCAAAATGACTCACCGATCAGATGACAGACCGATGCTGATCAAAATGACTCACCGATCAGATGACAGACCGATGCTGATCTATCTGAGTCACCGATCATTACTCTAATGTTGATGACCTACCGATCACTTGAACAGTCATAAACAACTGTTTGAATTTCTTTATCTTTATATTTTTTTAATCTAACCAACGGTCATATTAGGTATATTTTAATGCTCTGTCAGATTATTAATAAAGGTTGTCGGATGTCAGGAAACCTTACCTCGTACCTGCAAAAAGGAAACCTGTTTTGTCCTACGGAGCACGTGACATAAATACAAGAAGACTCTGCTGAAGAGATAAGTGAGACAACACACACAGAGACAAGGAAGAAATACGACATACTCAAGAAGAGCTCTGTGCATACAAGAAGAACCAAGCAAGACAGAATCACATATACAATCAAGCCTACTCAAGAAGAGTTCTGTGCATACAAAAGAATATCAAAGAGCTTCATCGACTACATCTCACTGCCTGTGAACCTGAAGCATACGACACTCTGCTTCTCAAACAAAATCGAGAAGAGGACTCAGAATCACTTCTGATCAATTCCAAAACGAGTCCAGTGCTACACTGAAATCACTAGATCCATTTCTAAACTCTACATCTCTGCTCTGTGATTTATTTATTCCACATTTTGAGCAGTGTGTGTTATCTGCTGTATTAAACACACACACTGACTCTTGTACTTTCACTAGAGGATATGTAAATCCTCAGCAAAACTTTTTACACTTCATTTCCCACTGTGGATAGTGGTAGAGGTCTTGTGACCTGGACAGCTGGCTGATGTTGTTTGTTTTCCCACGTAGAACTGTGGTAGAGGTCTTGTGACCTGGACAGTGTGTTCACTGTTGTTAACCCCGATCCAGGGTGTGGATCATTTTTATATAAACTTTTGAGAGGACTAAGTCTCGGCTTGAGACTGAACCTCTTGGTTAATTCTCTGTGTTTGTAGTTATACTCTATATCCTTTCTATACATATTTATTTCATATTCCGCTGCTATTACTTTGAAATATAATCTATCTTCAAAGGTACTTTGATAATTAAATTCTCAAGTGTTTATATTTATTATAAATCAGTAAGTTAGTTTCAAAAGTTAATTTAATCATAAGATTAAGTTAACTGAGAACTAATCAATCTTTGAGAAACTAATTGAACCTTTATAATCTATATAAATTCACTACAGTTTAATTTGTTTTTGAAATTGGGGGATTTTAATAGAAATTGTTTTTAACAGAAATTTTAATTGGAACTCAATTCACCCCCCTCTTGAGTGTCCACTCCGACAAACATATATATTGAATAATAATCAATTAATTTTAATTAATTAGATATGATTATATAATTCAATTGAATATAATGGAAATATTTTTATTTTTATACTCCCAAATGAATTTTGACTAAATAAATTAAATTAACTAAAGTTAGTAAATGATATTAATGAAATATATATATTATATAATAAATATATTTTTTTATATTTATCCAATGGATTTTATAATAACAATATACTATCAAACCAAATTTTATGCATATAACCTATATTATTATAAAAGCAATTTTACCACCTTTCTGTAGATAACCTATATGAAATCCAATTTTTGAGAATTTTATATAATATATTTAACATAATAAAATTACTATTTTAAATAAACTTATAAAAATATACATCAATCAAATTTTTTGTATTTTTGATAAGTTTCTTATTTTGATGAATAGTGAATAAAACTATATTTTAAATGGAAAAAAATTCTTCCATGAAATAATTTATAGTGATAAATTATATTTTCAATTTTTTTAAAGTATAAATATAATATTATTTATATAATCTAATACATGTAATTAATATCAATTTTACATTGACATTAGGTATAAAAATGCTTCAATCTAAAGATTTTAAAATATTTATAACTTTCTTTATCCTTCTTCAAATTATATTTATTATAAATTTACTAATGCTACTTCTATGTTATTAATTTTTAAAAATAGTTTCCATATTTTGAATGAGTGGGTCAACATTATTTAAATATTTTTATGTTATTTTAGGAATAATGAATATTAAATTTATTAATGTTTTTATTAAGAGTGTTAAAGATGAATTAGGTAATTGAGGGTAATAATAATTTTATAAGATAATAAAAATACTGTATCAATAGCCTTAATTTCATTTTATGGGTGGGTTTTAAGAAAAATCATTCTTGGTTCGAAATTATAACCATTTCTTCCACTACTGTAAGAGTATGGCAATTATTATATTTTATTTAATGAATATTCAAATATGTCATACTCATATATTTATAACTATTCCAATTTTAATATAGGGTTATATAGAAGAAAAATTAATATATAAATAGTAATTTTGGATCCTAAAAGTTTTTATTTATCATGGAAGTTTTTCTTTAATTTTATTGAAATAAATAATTACATTAAAGGCTTTCAACAATGATGCAATAACTGTTTAAATAATATAAATATAAAATAAATGATATTAAATTATTAAAATTAATATAATTTGATATATCAAATTTAATCAAAAAAATATCGAGATTATTTTGACATATAATTGATTAGTTTAAATAGTTTTATCGATGAAATCATGTTGTTATAATATTTTGAAATTTTCAATGTAATAAATAAAGTCAAAATTGAATCTAAATATATTTTAAAATAAATATATTTTATTTCATGATATAAAACTCATTAAAGCCTAAATTTTTTCAAACATCTTGTAATGTGGTTATATATGTCATAAATGACTCATTTAATAGTTTATCTTGGCATTGTATAGTTATTATATTAACCCTAAAAGTGTAACACACATGATATAACTATAAGAGTTAATATGGGTTAAAAAATATATGCATGAAAAATAATGGCACACCTTATTTTAATTGGATGAATGAATTTAGAACCAAAATAATCAAATATTATAAATAATTCATTTTAATCATTCTGTAATTGAAAAATAATTTAAATTAGTTTAATATTATGACACGTTCAAATGCTTCCCCACACCTCAATTATAGAAGGACACCTCCTATCACACTTCCTCAAGCCACATTCAGAATTCAAGCTCTACTATTTCCCACACATTTATCCTCCAAATATTCTTATACATAATTAGGGAGATCATGTTTTTTCAAAAAGGCCAACCCAATATCCATTATGAATAAATCTGAAGGATGTCCACCAAAGAAGATGTATTCATTTTTACTAACTCATAAAAGTTCAATCATTCTTCTACAACATTTTTTATTGTTTCCATTATAAAGTAATATCACTGTAGTCATATATAATCTAATAATTTATTTTGATTATGGGATAATGATATTCCTTATTTTATCCATCATATGAAAAGAAAAAATCACTACACATTCAAACATACGACCTACCATCTTCACGTTGTGGTGTAATAGTTTTATCATCACTAATTTATTTGGATGTGTATAATGATAGATATTATGGATATAAATAGTAAATATGGGACGATATTGATTATTTACAATTAATAATTTATTCAATTCCTTACTGTTAAACCCTCAAGGGAATGATATCTCTGATTGTTCATATGCACGACCTTCCATATCCATGACATGATAAGATTCATTTTACACGTTGACCATTTCAGAATGATTATAATAATTTATATGAAGAATAATATAATATCTATGGACTTTATAACATTATTTAAAGAAAATATATATATCATATGTATATGAAATATGATTTACATGACAGAACATTTATAAGAAAATGAATATGTTAACACCAGAAACAAGGGTAATAATGAAATATGATTAACAAAACAATAAAGGAAGATCACATATGGTAGAATAAGTATGGATATAGGGCATTTATAAATTAATAATATGTTTTTAACAATTATAAAGGATTATAAATCACATTAAACAAAATTAAAGTACATGTTCTGGGTTAATTTCACAATCTCGTTATTATCTAGGATTGGTTATATATAGGTATAAGTTAGTGAATATTTATCATTTATTTCAATATTTCTTATAAATTTTTTCCAAATTATTTAATATAATATCCTATAATTTTTTTAGCATATTATTACCCATGCTAAACCTTTTATAAAATGGACTGAAAGGAAGCATTTTTTATTACCAAATGAGGTACTTTATGAATGTTTTGAAAAAAATATAAAAGTAATATTTTTAACAAATATTTCATGAGAGTCTATTTCTTAAATCCTAAAATATTAGTGTGTTGAATCATACATTGCATGTTTTGAGTATCATATTCAATGAAAATTTTAACAATTAAAACTACATGGTCTTTTAAAAAAATGACATTAATGTAAAAAATATGCTTTCCACTCAAGAGATTTTTAATGATTATTTTTTATTATTTTCATAAATTTAAAAATTCATTATTGGATATTATTCTTGATTTAGGTTTACCTCTTATGAAACCCTATAACATATTTTACATAAGTTTTTATGAACAATAATACTATTTATGTGCTATTTTGACACCATTCTTGGGTTTTAGTTAATTTATTCACATTTCATATGCTAGTTTTTCAGTAAAAATATTTGTGTTTATATTTTAAAAAGATGAATGCATTGGACATTGTAAGTGATTGGAGGGTCAAACTATATCCCCTTCAGGCATTAATATATATAATGAGTCAAACTAGTATAGGTATTTGTTGAGGCCATACTTGTTTATGTTTGGTTTCTTGGTCGATGCCTTGATAATATGATTATGATGTCCGATATTAGGCATTTCTAGATTATGTGATTAGTTATTGATATTCCATGTGATTATTCTAATAGTATAATACCTATGGTTATGATTTATACATCATGTTATTATTTATTTCCACTAATTATTTGAAATTTATGTTAAATGTTGTGTGTTTCAGTTATATATCATTCCATAATTTTTATGACTATTATGTATAATATATTTTGATGTATTATTACCCTTAAAATTTATCATTATTTACCCCATTATTAGGGTTTATTTTTTCTAGGATTCCAAGATTTGTATTATTACAAATATTTAGGGTCACGAAAGGAGAATATTTTATGCTCAAAAGATTGACTATATTTAATTGTATATTATCAATTGTATTGTCAGGTTTTTTACATAATATTTCAATCCAAAATATCTATAATGATTAGTTAAATTCGATTTTATGACTTGTAATCATTCCAATGTGATAAAATAATGCATCAACTCAAGGATTCTAGAATCAGGGAATAACATTTGGAATCACTAGGTATTTAAAAGCAACATTGGAAACAAGATTTTGAATTCAATGGTTAGGAAATATAACTATAATATAGGCTTGGAGGATAAGTATAACATAATATCTGTGTATTTTTTTAAGGTAGAGATACTTTGGGTTATCCTAGAAATACATCTCTGTAGGGATACTATATGTGGATAGGTTCTGAAAGAGATGTACATAGGGGTGACAACTTTGACAAGGTGTGCTTGGCTAGACACAGTGTAACTGGGTACATGAAATTGGGGAATACTACAAAAATAGTTTTATACTCCTCATGTGATATGATTAAGATAATTCAAATAATATTTACAAACCATTATGAACAAATTATATGTAAATATGTTCCCAAAAAACGATGTTTATGACTATGAGACTCATACATGTTAATTTTCAATTTAGGATAAGTATTTTTCTAGTTTTTGAATTATACATTATGAGATGATATAACCTACTGTTTTTCATCATTTAGAAATGAATCCTACTATAAGGAAGACAATCCTTATAGGTTAACATGATCCAAATAGTAATAAGAATAATACCTTTCATTATCTTATTAAAAATTTTCCGAGGGAAATCATCTCACAATAATTAACATCATATGCGACATAGCATCATCTGATAACGTAGTAGTTAAAGAGTAAACTAATAAGTATATATTGAGAGGGTAGCATGGAAAAAAATTGGACTACTAGGAAAAGTATGGGGAAAATGAGAAAGAAATATTTTACCATATGTAATAATTGTGTAAATATTCACTGCGATACTTTCATAAACGGAAGGGAAGTTTTCTACATGTGTGGAAATAAAGGCAATAGTTCAATGGATTTAAATGAAAATAAAAAGTTTCTTAATGTACAATCCTTCAAATAGAATGAAAAAAGACCTTGGGAAAATCAATTTCTCATGTCTTAAAAGTGTATACCCAAAAGGTGGATATTGAATCATAATCAAGATTATACTACCACCATGGACGAAGTGGAATGATTAATATACTTATGATGGAGCTCAGGGGTTTTTTAATTTGAATATTTTATAAATGGCGTACTAGTTACACGAATTATGAAATATATAAAGATTTTTTTAAATTATTCATTCATGTAGGATTTGAGATCATAGGATGAATAGAAATGAGGACCATGAAAAGTGACTCAGTAGAATGTTTTTGGAAAACATATGTTTTAGTAAATGATAAGCATTAATATTTTACTAATACTAAGATAATAATGTGGGAACACCCCATGATTTTATGTGAATTATTCTTTTTAATTTCTTTGATGTCTATTTTTGTACACTTCAAAAAGATTAACTTGTACTATATGCAACACTGTATTATCTTGCAGTATACGCAACACTATTCTTGGCTCATGTTACTCGCAATTTCATGTTCATTTTGTGGAAATTATTCTACGAATCATTAATTATAGATTTTTTATAATGTATAAATGAAATAAGATTTGATTATGTTATAAGAAACACCAAAAGGATATTTTACTACACGCATCCCTGACATGTCTTGCATTACATGCAATGAAGACCTTCTTCAATAGCGTGTGTAGTATGCAATACCGAGTTTCACTAAACGAGATATTATTATAATATTATTATGAACTAGCCGTTATTAATAATAATACCCACTTTTTCAATTTTATAAATTTTATCTTTCAAAAATGGACTTCATTTTTGGATTCAAAATATCAAAATTAGCTTACGGTGATTTTTTGGTATTTATCTGAAAACTTAAAATTTTTATGAATAGTGAAAACAAAAGGTTACTATTTAAAAAACGATATTTTATTTAAATAATTATTTATTTTATTTAAATTTATTTTTGGTAAAATATGATACATAATACCTATATATGTTTAATGTAATTCGTTGGAGCCATTTTATAATAATTTTAGATATATAAAAATTTTATTGAACTTTTCACCGTCTTTTACACACCTCCTAGGAGAATTTCAAAATTTACAGAAAAAATGATTTTTCCACTTCTATGAGTGGAATTTCAAAAATCTGAGAGAAGTAGTTAATATCAAGGAGTAAAATGTGGTTCAATAAGATAAAAATATTTTTTGGTGAATAGGAACATTTTACTTTTATTTACCACAGATAAAAGTAAATAGGGTAATTATGGGTAAAAATGATATTATTATTACCCATAAACATGTCCTAATTCTATTGGGTAAGACTTATTCGACAAAAAAACCTTAGGAATAAAATATTATCCTTTAGGTATACTTGGATTAGATGAGGACAATTATTATTATTTTATTTAAAGAAGAGTTAAAAGTGTTAAAATCAATTTTTAATAACTAAAATCTTTTTAATATAGGGTTATACATAAGATAAATTCGACTATAAATATTAATTAGAAAGATAAAACAATTTACTACATAATGGTATTTTATTTATAATTTTTGGACATTAAATAATTTAATTTATTTATGACACAATGATGATGCAGTAATTACCTTATTAATGAAATATTTACATAATTGATTTCATAAATACACAAATAAATTTAATTTTAGAATTTTTATAAATTAAACTAATTTTTTACGTTAATATGACATGTTATTATTGATTCAATTAATTTTTTTTAACTAATCATTCTGTTATGATTTTCTCTAAAATCAATTACCAAATATTTTCAAAATTGACATAAAATAGTTTTTAAAACAAATATTAAATTATTAATTGTTATTTTATTCATAAAAATATAAGGCTTGGACAAATGACTTAGAAACAGTTATATATATTAATAATTAACCACTTGGGGTTCGTTTGGCTTCTTATAGTATGTTTATTAACCAAATAGTGTAAGAAAACAAGAAGACACAGTAAAAGATAAATTATTTAACTTACAGTTAAATATAAATTATAAGGATAAAATATAACATAAACTTGTATAAAACCTATTGGATTATATTATTTATACCCATACCCACATTATATTATAAATAAATCAATTTTGAGCTATTATAAAATTACAATGACTTTATTATAAAATAATATTTTACCTTTTTTCTAAGTGCCCCTCCTCCCTTATAAAAGGGAACCTCCTCCCTCTTATCTTTACACAATATTGAGATTTAAAGGTCATCAAACCACTGAACATTTAATTTATAAGCTTCCCTATAAAAATCATAGAGGTTCTGGTCTCCTCAAAAGGCCAACTCTAGTGCCTTAAGAGGAAGCATAAAAGAGGTGTGTCGAAGAAGAGGTAATCTCTTCTATCGATTCTTTCAAGTTTTCATTCTTCTTCATCTTCTTCATATTTAGTTGTCTTATAATAAAGTAATAACATCAGTATCAATAACAAAATGATATGTTATTATAAATATGAAACAACCCCATTTCACCTTCTATCCATCATACGGAAAAACAAATCACCGCGCGTGCGTACGTAAGGAATAACATCTCCATGTCATGGTGTAATATGTTTTTCCACCACCACCTTACTTGGATTGGTATAATGGTGTAATGAATAACTATATATAGTTATTATAACATCATACTGATTATAAGATATTATATCAACCACTCCAATTCAATTAAATAATTATGGGAACGATATCATCGCTCGTGCGTACGTACGGATTTCCATTTCCACGACGCGATGAGATTCATTCTCCATGTTAACCATTAAAGAATGATTATAAAGTATATATAATGAATAACAATGAAATGTATGACATGATAAATCTACTGGATTTATTTATATATATATTTCATCTACTTACTTCCATTCAAGTCAATGAGGAAAGGAAAATTGTGTTCATGTGTACGTATGACATACCATCTCCATGAACGGTGTATTTCATTTCATTTATCTATCTATTATATATATATATAATGAGTATATATGATATAAAAATCATGATTTACATTTGGGAAGTAAGTAAATCATGATATAAGTAATAATAATATCAATAACAACAAGTCCAAACAGGTATGATAAATGAAACGATTTTACACAAAACGCTGCTTTAACAAGGAATTTACAAAAGAACTGGTAATATAAAGACATAAGTGAACCATATATGATACCATAACAATTAATATGATTCTATAATAAGTCAATGACATTATTTAAATCAATATATAGGAGGTTTGGATACGTATGAAGCATATCTGACCTATGGAAAGGGAATATCTCGCAATCTCATTTATATACAAGATTGTTTATACTTTAGAATTTACTGGGGAATATTTATCATCCACATCAATGTTTCCTCAATATAAAATATTATTTATATCATCCTATGATTGTTAAAATCCAATTTTACCTAATGGTGAATTTTTTTAAAATATATGAATGGAATATGTTGTCATTTTCAGTACGAGATACTTTTTGACATTATCAGCCAAAGTACGAGAAAAATGTTTTTTTAACTTATACGACATGAATGGATTTTTATGATTTCTATAGAACATTATTTCCAGGAAGCTATCTTTAAAAATTTTCATGTTTTTTTAATTAAATTCATTTATTTTAAAATTCTATGACATTTTAATAACGGAAAAAAATGTTTTTGAAATAGAAAGGATATTTTCCTCAAGAATGGAGTTCATGTGTTTTATCAAAATTATTTTCCATATAATATAATATAGGATTCTATTTATATACCTATTATTACATTGATTTGATTATGTTGAGATGGAATTATTTTTATGAAGTCCTCTATCATATAAGAATTCTTTAATGAGGTTTTTATGTTTATGAATCCCATTTTTATTACATGGGTTATGCAATGATGTATGATTTATGATTTTTTGGCACAAATAAGAAGGATTTCATTATGAGATGGGTGGGACCTATATCTCCCGCCAATGCATTGGGTAAAGATTTGTATCTCATGAGATAGACATGGTTGGAACGGTATGTTAATTCGGTTCAGTGATACAAGACTAGAATGAGGAGTGAACTCTCTTCAGAAAGGGACTATGTCCACTTTGATGGTCTTGGAAGCAATGCCTTGGATACTCTGGGAATCATATCATGTTATTAATGGGTTTCCACAATTACATGTTTTATTGCAATGATATTTTATCTTTATTGATGTTCCTTTTTGATATATGTCTTACATACTTCCATGATTTATATCTTTTCTCATGATTTTGAAGTTTAGATTTTATGTTCAAGTTTTTGCATTCAAATGTTTATTTATAGTTTTATGTTCTCTATGTTTACCATTATTGAGCATTTAAGCTCACCCTTTATATGTTTCATTTTCCACAGGATATAAAGAATGGTTTTAGGTAGGAAAATAAAAGTGGAGGATCTTTATGGGGAATGTTGCAGATATTTCACTATGGTTAGAAGATTATGTTCTGAGTTTCCAAAGGCAGTAAACTGTTACGGTCATTGTGTGTTCGTTTTTGTTATGTATTAAGTATTACAAAAATGTAATGTAATGTCCATGTTAAACAAGATTTGGGTCTCTACAAATGTCATAATAAAAAGATGATTGGTTTCAATAATGTAAATTGGATAGTACTTATTACATAGGAATTGATTATTGGTTTATTGAAAAGCAGTTAGTTTCATTATTGATGGAGTTTACAAAAAAATTATTTTAAGAGTATATACAGTAACCAATGTTCTATTTAAGGAATAAGGATTAATTAATATTTTGAATAATGTTTTATTGTGATTAAATTTTGTACCATATTTGATGAGAATAATTGAGGAAGATATTCACAATTTTGGAATGTGAAAAACAATAGTTGCTTTATTTTGTTTGAATGGTTAATGGTAAGTTCGTTTGGGAAACGTTATCCACTTATAGAATGGTTTTGGTTTATCATGGGAAGGGTTTTTAGAGGTTAATGAAAAAATTAACCGAATGATTCAACTTGTGCTATGAAATGACGTATGAATAGTTATAGGTACAACCAAGGGTTAGACAATGTTTATAAAACCATATGAAGTAACTATATTTCCATACATTATTATAGAGTGAAATAGTTACTCAACTCTAAGAAATTAATCATAAAACATATTAATTTTCCTGAACAAATATTATTTTATAAAAATATATATTAACTTCATTGAACACTAAAATTTCTGTTGATCATTGACCTGTTTGTGATTGATGACCTCAATCAGTCGCTACAAAATTTTTACAATTTTACTCTATGTACGTATCTATACTTTATGATAATATTGTAATACTAGAAATCATTGTTTTCTAGTAAATTTCACAATTCAATTTCACACTTATTACTAATTTTTGTTCTTAATGAAATATACAATGTGGATTCTTCAACAATATTATTTTCAAATATCAACCACATGATTACTGAGATCAAGTATAAATAGAAAGGAATTTTTTTAATTAAGGTGGCGAGGTTGTAACACCATATGAATTTAAAATATTTATCTTTTTAACTAAATTTGATATATGATATATCTTTTAATACATTCAACACTATGATATATTTCGTTTTATTCAAGAATAACTTTTCTCAATAGCTTCTGTTACACACAAGATCATGTTTGACAAAAAAACGAATATTATTAAAATATTATTATTTTATATAATAATATATACCTTAGATTTTAATTTTTCCTTTATTAATATTAGTGACTAATGTATTTAAATATATAAATATTATATTAATTCATTGGTATATAATTAATTTGAAATGAAAATATAATCCAATTATATATAAAGGAAATATTTGTATTTTTATTCTCTCAATATAATATTTTATAAATAAATTAATTTAAATTAATTTTATAAATGATATTAATTAAATTTTTATGTTATATATTCTTTCAAATAATTTTTATATTCATCAAATAGATTTTATTATCATAATATAAGATGAAACCAATATTATGCATAAAAACCAATATATTTCTAGACGATATTTTACCACCTTTTAATGGAAACCTATTTTAATCCAATATTTGAAACATGAATATATCATACTTTAAGAAAATAAAGAATATATTTTAAATTTTAGTATAAATGTTTAATTTGGTTTAATTTTAGGTATTTATCGCATACATTTCATGTTTTGGTGAATATTGAAAAATAATAATTTCTAACTGAAAGAAAAAATCATCGAAATAATTTATACTATGAAATTATATTATTTATTACTCTTTATGTATAACAAGAATATTTTTCATCCTTTAATTCAATTTTTCTCATTGTAAAAAAATTATATTTAATATAAATATCAAAAGGCTTTAATATTTTACATGGTTAACCATTAATAACTTGTATTCTTTTTCAATCAATTTGATTAATATTAAATTAATTACATCAACTACTATGTTATGAATTATTAAAAATGGATTCCATATTTTTAATTAGTGGGTAAAAATAAAATTAATTGGTCTCTTTTATTTTTTGACATATTAATTGTAAATTTAGTAATCTTTTAATTAACACAGTTAGGGGTAATGTAAGTAATTATGGGTACAAATATTATGATAATGTCTATATAATTACCCCAAAAAACTTTTCATAGTTTAATTTTATTTGTGCTTTTATAACAAAATAATCCTTAGGCCAAAATTATATCCCTCTTAATCCGATTTTTTGAGAGAGAAAATTTTATTATATTTTAATTCATGAAGAATTAAATATGTCATGCTAATATGTTAATAACTATACTACTTTTTATATATTTTTATACAGAAGTTAAATTAGACTGTAAATAGTAATTCTAAAGAAATGTTTTTTCTTTATCCTGATAATTTATCTTTTATTTTTTGGAAATAATTTTTTAGTAAAAAGGCTTATATAAGGATGATGATGTAATTTTTTAATTACTTGAAATATCACATAAATTATATTAAAATATATAAATAAATATATTTTGATATAATTAATGTAATCCACGTATTTGGTACAATAATTTGACATATTAGTGATTAGAAAAATTATTTGTCTAAAATTCATCTTTTTTATGATATTTTTAAATTTTCATGTAATAAATTTTGTTAAAACTAATCGTAATGATATATTAAAGAAATAATATTTTTTAAATGATATAAAATTTAGAAAAATAAAAATTTAGGAAATCAGTGTGATGAATTTACATTTTTCATTAATGGCTCATATATTGGTCATTTGTAATATTATTGTAATTATATTTTCCCTCAAAGTGTAACTTACATGATATCACTACAATAGTTAATGTGGGTTAAAACAATAATATAATGATTATAAGATAACAAAAAACATTTCTAAATTTCATTCTATGAATTATATTTGACCCTTGATCCTCATATATTCTAAATAATTAATTTTTCTTCCATTTGGAATTCAATATTGATTTTTATATGTTTAATATATTGATAGTTTCTAAAGGTACACCACATCTCAATTATAAAAGGACATCTCCTCCCACATTTCCTCACACTACAATGATCATCATAGATTGAATAATTCCTTCTCATTCCTCCTTAAAATATCGTTTCCTATAATATGGAGATCCTGATATTATAAAAATACCATCGATTGATCCAATAAGAAGTGATCCAAAGGAAGTCGTCCAAAGAAGAGGAAATCATTTTTACTAACTCAACAAAGTTTCTATTTTCTTCTACGTCTTCTTTATGTGTTGTTTTCATTATGAAATAAAAATTTTAGTGTTAAATATATTATTATATGTTATAATTGTTAGGGGAAAACCATATTCATCCTTTTATCTTTCCTATAAAAAATCATAATGCATTCATATGTACGCCCTTCGATATCCACTCTGTGGTGTAATATTTTTTTCATCAGTATATTATTTGAATTGTTATATTGGTGGATATAGTGGGTATAAATAACAAATATTACATTCTATTGATTATTTATAATTAATATTCTATCTAATTTTTTACCATTTCACAAATAGAGTAATTATAATTTCGGTCTTGCGTGCATACGACATACCATCTCCACGATGCTATCAAATTGACTTCCCACATTAACCATTTAATAATGATTTTAATAACATATATTTTGAGTAAATATAATATCTATTTACATAATTTCTTTTCTTTATATAAATTAAATATATCTTATGTATAATAAATATGTCTTACATGACAACACACGAATAGGAAAATGATGTAGTTAACAACTGAATGAAGTCTAATAATATAACATTATTTACAAAATGTTATATAAAGATCATATATGATATCATATATATAGATATTTTTTGGTATAAAATTATAAAATACTTTAATCCATTTTAAATTATGGAAAATTACATTCAACAAAAGAAATGTACAAGGAAAGGATTAATTTCCCAATCTCCTTATTATATGAGATTGTTTATGCATAAGTATCTACTAGAGAATTATTATTATCCTTATCTATGATTCATAAATATGTTTTAATATTTTTTCTTACCATTATACAAAAAAAATGACAGGCTTTTTAACCATGCTCAAATTTTTACAAAACTGGATGAAATGATTCTTTTTTCATTTACAAAACAATTTACCTTATAAATTTTTTGACAACAGTAGAATGATTTTTTTATCAAATAAAACATGAGATAGTTTTCCTCCTTTATAAAACCATAGTGTCTTGAATCTTCATTTTCAATCTGTTAGTATCCTTTTTAATTTATTTTGTTTCAGTTTAATTTATGCATCCTTTCTCATAAAATGATTTCATTTATTTCTATCTAGAAATTGTTATTGATTTCATTATAGTTTTTTAATATATGTCATCATCCTCTACTAGATATTAAGATGAATTGATTTTGATCAATTATGATTCCATATTCAATGTTTTATTGATATTTTTAGGATCATTTTGATTGCTAATGATCTATTTTGGTACAATTATTGTTTTATAGTGAATTAATTAATATTTCATATGAAAGTTTTTACAAATATAATGTTTATGTCTTTATTTATTTAATATGGGGAATGCATTGGACATAGTATGTGATGGGAGGGGATCTATATATCCCATAGATGCATCTATATGTCTCATGAGACAAACACATTTGGGATTTCTATAAGGCCTTACCCATTTATGTATGGTGTCTTAGTTAAAGCCAAGATGATAAGTTTATGATAAACATTATGCATTTCCTCATTGTGATATTAGTTGTTGATATTCGAGATGAATATTCAACTACCAAAATATCCATGGTTAGGTTTTCTAGATAATGTGATTATTAATATGGTTTAATTTTTTTAGGATATGTTTTTCTTATGTTATGTAAAACCTAAGGTTTTTTGGTTATACAAAATTCCATAATTTTTATGTTTATTGTACATAATAAATTATGTGGTGTTCTTTCCCTTATTGAGAATATGAGCTCACACATCTATTATGTATTATTTTTTCCAATATTCCATGATGTGTAATATGACTGATATGCATGGTTAAGTTTGGATAATATTCATACCCTCAAATTATTGACTATATTATATTTTATATTTTCAATTATAATGTAATGTTCATGTATATAACAAGAACTTCCAAAATTTATATACTGATTTGAAATTCGTGATTTGATTTTTTTTAATCTTTTCAATGTTAGAAAAATACATTGGCTCCTGCATTATAGGTCAGGGTATTACAAGTTTTCATTATTGGAGGCAATACAATTACTAAAAAAGAACCATTATAGTCGGTGAATGATACAATTTATTATATTTAAAATAAAGTAGTCACAAATAGAAATTCCATTATCCACAAAAACCCAAGTCACATTCTTAGATAATATCCTTCCAAATTTGAATAGGATTCTATGTGAAACCATATTCTTATAGATGATATCATGTAATAAATCTATCATGAGTCCCAAGAGCCTCTTAAGGACTCCTCCAAAACCTCAATTTAAACCATTGATCATTATCTAGCAAAATAAAATAAAAACCCCTTACAATGTCAAACATTCATGCATATATAGCATACCCAAATCATCAACTATAGTTGGGCCATTCTTTGGATGAAATGGGTTGACTTAGTAAACTAATAAATCCACCACTCAAATAGAATTCCAACTATAGGGAGTATGTGGTTGTCCAAAAAACAACTTTCTTGGATACATAATCCCATATCCATAATGAAACTAATATATGATAAAGAAAATAACAATATTTTATATGGTATACATCAATAAGTTTGAAGGTATAATAGTAAGACACATAATCAAAAATTTAATTTTGCGTTCATTTTCACAAGAATCTATTTCTCATATCATAATACATCATTGTAGTTCCCAGATGAATAGACCATGAAGACCTATTAAAATAAAATAACTATCTCCTCATATATTCTACCATGAAAAATAGAACCCCAAAACAGAGAATACAATATGATGATAGATACCAACCCAAAATGGTTTTCAAACCCTATAGGGTTTCATTAATTCCTCTAAACTAATCATCATACTTTTTACTACAAATAATTAAGTCAAGGAGAGATGACGATAACTGAACACTGATAGGAACCATACATGGAACATTATTCTTGACATCAAGATACAAGTGATAATAAATTTCAATAAGCTTCTACTCTTCAGTAAACTCAAAAATTTCTTGTAATAGAATATTCCTTTAAGTACATATGCAATGAAATTCCATATCATTAGGTTGGATGGTGAAATATACGGAAAATTTATAATGGTATAAAACCCACATCCTTTGTACAAGATTCATGTTATTCTAAAATATATAAACCTCTTAAACTGTTATAGATATAAATGACTATGAACATTTCCACAAAATGTTAATCCTACCAACACTTAAGCAGAGTCATAACTACATATGGCCCAAAATTACAAGTTGGTTAATTGTTCTCATATATTCTAAGATGACGAGAACAATAAGACATAGAATAATAATCCTTCATGGTCACAATACCCAAATTGTATCAACCTATGTATTTATAGAAATTTTGTTTATATATTTATATGTATTTCTTAATTAAATAGATGTTCCAAATTGAAATAATTTATTATATGGTAATTTCATTAAAAAAATAATTTTTATATTATAAAATTTAATGATTATAATGATAATTTCATTCTTCAATTCATACGGTGAGAAATATCAGAGTATTAATATTTGAAAATATTCTGAAAAATTTTAAATTTTAGTGAATAACAAGAAATATTTTCTTTTAATAAAATATTTTATTTTATGTGATGTAAAGAAGAAATAATTGGGATTTAAAATTTATAAAATATATTGAATAACTAAATAATTATATAATAAGAGGAATATTGTACATAAATAATTTATAACATTATAATTATATTATAGTTGGGATATGTATAAAAATTATTATCAGTTAACATAGTTCCTACGATACACTAGAGATGTAAAATTTGGTTCCTTATAGATACTAATAGAGTGATAAAAATTATTTAGGATAAATTTTTATTAATTATATGTTATAATTTATGTTTCAGATATTAATTTATAATTATAGTGTTATATTACAATAATCTTATCTAAATTCATGTACAATGCTTATGAAAGGTATGGAAATACAAAATAAAAAATTTAACGAATTTTCTTGACATGTATATGAGTAAATATACATAATGAACGGATGTAGAATTTTTTTAACCTAATTAATTTAATTTTATTATTGATGTTTATTATATATATATATATTTATATCAAATAATTAATATTAATTCATTTGTAAAGATGATGAATCACTTCTGTAATCATAACAATAATAAAGAAATTATTTTACAAATAATAAGAAATATTAAATGACCTATATTTAGGATAAATATTTTTCTATTTGTAAGTTTCAACATTTAACTATTTTTTATTCAAATTTGGGACACAATGGACCAACAATAATTACTTTAAGCCCTTTATAATTTTTTATATAAATTTATGTCAAGGTGTTTACACTGTTGTTTTTAATTGTTATAATATTTTAGTGTACGCATTTTAGGATATTTTTTCAAAAATAAATTGTCTATTAAAATATAAGAAATATATCTTCTCCATTATTTATTATTTTAAATTTTTATGGTGAATATAAATACCTTAATTTATTAAGAATTTATGACATAGAAATTATTTATTTAAGGATTCAATCAAATTAATGATATTCAAAACAATAATGTAAATAAAATCTGAAATTTTTTTGATAAGTAATGAATTACCTAGATTAATATGAAGTTTCTAAGGAATTGTAAATAATTATATTCTATTTTGAATCTTTTTTATGTGTTTAATGTATTATGGTTGAATAGTGTGTGATTTTAAGAACAAAATCATGAATATTATATTTAGTTATTATTTATTTAAAAATAATGAGAATTATTTAAAAAAATAAAAATGATAATATTACATAAAAAATGTATTCAAATTTTTATGCCTTTTTTGGATGTCATAACCCTATAATAGATTTAATTTATTTTAATAATATTCGTAATTCCTAATTTACCCCTCACCTCAAATATTAAAGGAGGCTATGTCCTTCACAAATGTTCATCAACATGAGCCTTCATCCTTAACTATACTATGAATAATTCTTTCCTCCAAAAACTATTCCACATTATAGTTCTCCTATTCTCACAAAAAGTACACTTCTAATAGAATTCATGTAGTTCTCAAGGATGGATTTTCATGAATGAAACTTTTTTTCGTCTATTTTAAATTTATTTTCACTTCTACATTATAATCATGTCCTATGAAATTATTCATGAATACTAATATATGATATATATACTATATGTTTTTGTGGTTGTTTTATATTCATCATAAAATCTATTGTTTTATTCATTTAATCTTAAATAATGAAATCACCATATGTAGTTTGTCAATTCACTACCTTTGTGGATAATGAGATATTGTTTCCCATTACAACAATGGTGGTAAGTTTTAATTTTCTAGTAATAGATGAAAATAAATTGAATTTAAATATTTTCTCAAATGTTGAGTATTATTTCTTTTTTACATTGAGTACCATAATAAAACATGCTTTGAAAGTATGTAAAAATGCACCCGAAACAATGGAAAGAAAAACATATTGTTCATAAATTGGACGAAGATGTTTTAAAAAGATTATGTAAGGTATTATAAAAAATATTATACATATTTAATATGTTAATAACATTATTCAAATCATTATACAGGATGTCTGAACAGATTTTAAGTATGTTTAACCCATGTTAAATGACTTTCCTTTGGAAATATTTTCAAATGGCTCATCTATGAAAATTGAAATGATTGTTTTTTCACTACTACATGACAAGTTTCTCATTCCTTACTAATTATTTTATATTAAAATGTTTCTATTATATTTTAACCAATTTACTTTTCTAAAGAATATGATATAATTATTATGTACATGATTTCTATACTTTTGAAATGATGTTTATAGAAAACAGTATTTTTAAATATTAATGTGTTTTTTCAAAGGTTAGAAATTAATTATCAAGAGTTTTATTCATGGTATCTTCCTTGGAAATTATTTATTACTGTTTTATCCCATTATAGATAAAGATATTATAAGTTTATCCCTATTGTATCTTATGATATGTAGTGTTGATCCCATTATAGCTCAAGATATGATGGGTGAGCCCCATTATATATCTCCAAGGCTATCAGTTCACTGTAATGGAGATAGAAAGTAAGGTTATCCCATTTTTATGTATGAACATATGAGTTATATGGTGATGATATCCCAAGGTTACTACATTACTTTATTTTTATTTTTATGTGATTTTAAGAAAAACAGCTTTTAATTGTTTAAACTTTTTCACTAAACTAACTATTTGTGTTCATTATGTCCTTTAGTGAGCTATCTGTGCTCATACAAAGGATTCAAATGATTTTTATTGTTTATAAGTATGTGTTAGTGAAATAATGATGTGATGTTAAAATTTAAGAATTTTTTAAAAATAAATCATGTTTTATTTTAAAAAAATTATATTTTAAAAATAAAGTATATTTATTTAGTATAATACACATTATATAAATATGGATTGTTATGTCTGAATTATGTACAAATTATATAATACTATAAATCATATAAGATGCTCATTGTGAAAGAAACTTTGTTTTTTACTAAAACTCATGAATATTTAAAAAATTTAAGATGTTTCCTTTTAGTTGGAATATAAAGTTATTATAGATAACCTTCAGGGTTAAGAAGATATTAATAGAATAACAAAAATTAATATTACATTACTATTAATTTAAAAATAAATAGAATTTAAAGATTACCATGTTCCTTAATTATATGATATGTTTTTTAGAATGGTTTTCCACCGAAGAAACTTGGATGATGTAGTAGTAAGGCACTGATAAGCTAATATCTATTCGAATTTATGGCCTAGAATGGTCGGAATTTTTGGTAAGAAGTTTGTGATATCAATGGATTAGTTTACATAGGTGATAAACTGTGTTGGTATTCAGGCTATATTGTAACCTATTCTATCACGAATGGAAAATTATATTGTGGATAATTTCCTGAGGAAACATTCCTAACTATTCTGAGTACCATCTTACATTGTGGAAGCTGATGGATGGATCAATGATCTGGAAAAAAATATTTGATGTCATAGTATATTCAAACTATCTAAAGGTAACGATTTCGATTTATCATTTTGATATTTCTATTTATTGATGGTGGTCTTTGTGTGATAAATACAATCAGAATGAAGATCTGGATTACATGGAATGTGAAAAATTCTCGGATATTTTCATTGAGAAATATTTAACAAAGGTTTTTTGACACCAACTGGAAATCAATTTATGGAATTAATGGAAATAGATAAATGTTCTATAGCTATATATAAATGATAATTAACATGATTGTCTAGGTATGTGCCAGAAGTTTTGGTAAAACTGATATAAAAATTAATTAGTTTTACTAAGTTATGAATCTATGTTTAGGAAGATATTTTACAGAATGATAATTTAAAATATATGAGAAATGTTTTCATTGTTCAAGAAATATTTAAAGGGAGCATGATGACACATATGTTCATCCTGATGGAAATAATAATAATAGTTTAATTTCGAAATCATTGTAGAAGAATTAATCAATGAAATATTGAGGTAATAAAATAAATTTCCCTTCTAATTAAAGGTCTGGTAAATGTAATCCTAATGAATATATTATAAATTCTAATGAGTGATACAGATGTTGAAATTTTGGAGACAAGTCTCAATAGTGAAAATAAAATGATCAAAAGTAGGATGAGATGATGCTGATAATATTATATAATAGTAATGAATTTTTTCATTTTTTAAATGTGTGTCCAAAGATATTATCTTAAGCTAGAAATCTGCATGATTGGAAACTGAATGGTGGCGAAATATTATTTACCACTACTTTAGAATATGTTGAGCTGTCAAACGAATTGGTATCAGGTAAATTTCATGTATTATTATTATATGTGAATGCTTTTATTCAAGCTCTACACATTCATTCATTTTTAAATCATTTTCTTATAATATTCAAACTCAACCTCTAGAAATGAATCTAGATCATAGGGTGAAAAAACATGGAGTAAATATAAATGAAAAAATAAGTTATAATAATATTAATGTTATTATTTATGGAAGTATTTTACCTGAGAACCATGTTTTTTCCTTCGGAAGAGTTTGATGTTATCTTAAGTATAGATAGGATTTCGATTCACCGTGTTATTCTTGATTGTTGAGATAAAAAAGTTTCTTTTCACAATGAGATTCATTTTGGGTACAATAATGAACTGATAACATTGATAAGATTACCGGATGCCGAGAACCTATAAAAATATTGAAATGAATTTTATCTTGCACATGTTTTTGAAAATAATGGAACTATATATATTAATGATGTACTATTGGTAAATTATTATCCTGATGTTTTTCTTTTTGATTATTCTAGTGTTTTTCCTTACAATGATGTTCATTTTACTGTTTACTTAGTTTCTGATTCTAATCAAGTTTCAAAACCCCCTTTATCGAATGGCTCAAGTCTAACTTCTTGAATTGAACTATCATTTTTATAAATAATTGCATAAAGGCATCATCCAACCTAGAACATCTCCATGGGGTGATTTTTTCTTGTTTGTTAAATCAAAATATTTTTCAATGAGACATTTAATTGATTATAGATACTTTAATAACATCACTATTAAGAACACATATCATTTTCCTCATATTAATGATTTTTATATTAAGCTCCATGAAGCGTAGTATTTTTTGAAAGTTGGCATGAGTTCAGGGTCCCATCATTTGAGAGTAAAGAAGTGGATATTCTGAAGACTGTTCTTCGTCCTAGATATGGCCATTATGAATTTGTAGATATATCATTTTGGGTTAACTAATATACTAGTTATATTCATGTATCTTATGAATATAATATTCAATGATTTCATGTATATGATTTTCCTGTGTTAATTGATGACATTTTGGTTTATCCTAAATATAACTAGGAACATTAAATTCCTCTAATTTATATTTGGAAATCATTTAAAAAATGAAAATGTATATAAAATCTGGAATGTGCGAATTTTTATTGCAACAAATTTTATTCCTTGGTCACATGGTTTCTAAATATTTTATAACTATTGGTCCTCATTAAATTATTGTTGCGGAGGAATGTCCATTACCCACAAATATCATTAAGATTCATATTTTCATGTTTTAGTTAGGTATTATCAGAGGATTGTTGAAACATTTTTATATTTATCTATTCCACTCACCATGTTAACTCAAAAATGTGTTATGTCCATTTAGATAAAACAATGTGATGACTTTTTTCAGAATATTAAAAGACTGTTCTTGAATGCTTCAATATTTCACATTCCATAAAAAATGATGAATTTTTCATATATAATGATGCTACATTGAATGGAATTGGTTGTCTCCTAATGAATGATGAATAGATAATTGATTATTCTTCACAATAGTTGAACCCTTGTGATTTAAGATACCCTACACATGATTTGGAATTAAATACTTATCTTCCATTAAAATTTTATAGGAATAATCTATATAGAGTAAAATCTATAATATATTCTATTCATATAATCTTTAGATGTGTATTTACTTAGAATGAATTAAACATGTGAAAGAGAAGATGGATGGAATTAATCAAAGATTATAATTGCATCTTTTTTACCAGCCTAGGATTGAAATAACAGTGTGTAACTTTTTCTGTCAGAAAAATAATTCTACCTTAACCATTTTATTTTTTAAACATCACCAGTTGGGTAATGATATAATTAATTTTTTTATGGGATTTTATTGGTGTGGAAAATTTCCCTATTTTTCATCAGGTGTTAGTGAAATCCACTTTTTCAAAAAAAAAACTACATAATCAAATAAATAAATCCATTAGTTAAAAAATGGTTGACTTGGTTTAGAATGGTATGTTTACTTAGTTTTACACTGATAGAGATGTTGGTTTGATATTTTTGATAATATTAGGGTTTTATTTTGATACGTAGTTTAAGAAATAGTTGTTATGTGAAGCTCATATTTATCAATTTTCAGTTCTTCCTTCCATCACTATGATGTACAAGGATTCTCAGATGTATTTTATATGGGATAAAATGAAAACAAATATTACAGATTTTACTATGAATTTATTGAAATGTCAACGTGATAAAGAAGATCAAAAGTTACCATTGGTGATGAATTAGATTTTCTAGTGCCATAGTAGAAATATGAAAATATATACATAGATTTCATGGTGGTAAAACCAAAGAATTAATGAGGTAACAATGAATTTTGGATTATTATTGATCATTTGACTAAAAATCTCATTTTATTTTTATTTGAGATAATATATATTTAGATAAAATTTCTCAAGTATAAAAAATATATATTGTTAGGATACCGGGAGTTCCTCTATCCATTTTATCTCTTGGTTATCTTAGGTTTACTTTTATATTTCTAAATCACTTTCTAATGTCATTAGGTCCTAAATTAAATATTAGAATTGCATTTCATCCATAGTATAATTGACTGTCAGAGAGACTAATTCATATATTGGAGGATATACTCCAATGTTGTTTAATGGATTGCTAGGGAATTTTGGACCATCAACAATAATTTTTAGAGTATTTTTATAAAAATAGTTTTTATTCCAATATATAGATGGAACATTTTAAAGAATTACAGGAAATATGTTGAAAAACTCTATCATTTTGTTAAAAATTTATGGGAAGGAAGTTTATGGGACTAGAATTTGTAGAGAATGTTGAAGAGAAAGTTAAATTGACTCAACGACCAATGAAGACATCTTAAGGATGGTTGAAACATTATCTAGATAACAGGAGGAAAGACCATTCATTAGAGGAAGGTGATCAGGGATATCAAAAAGTGTCACCGTGGAATTTTTATTCATTTTGTTATAAAAGAAAATTTGAGTCCACGGTTCATTAGACATTAAGAATTTCATGAAAAGGATAAACCATTTTCCAACCGAGATGTCGTTCCCTTGAGTTTGTCTCTGTTACACAATTATTATAATGTTTCGATCCTAAGAATGTATGTTCAAGATTAATCTCATGTTTTGAGACCATAAATAGTTCAAGTGGATGAAAACCTTTCTTTTGGGAAAATCCTATTCAGATTTTTGATCTTAGAAAGAATGTATTGAAAAATAAGGAAATTCAACATGTTAAGGTTTTGTGGAGAAACCACATAGTTGAATAAGAAATATTGGAATTCCAAAATTAAATGAGGGAAAAGTATCCAATTTTCTTAATAAGTAAAAAAATCCAAGGATGAAATTTTGAAATGGGGGGGAGATGTATAATCCCATATTTTTATAGAATAATTGTTTTATATTTATTAGTATTTTTGGCTTATATAGTCATTCATAAAAAATTAAGATATAATATGGTTATTTATTTAATTCATTAATCTTTGAATTATGGATGTTCAATTTTTAAAAAATTATTTCTGTTTTGAATTCATAATGTCAAAATTATATTATTATTATTTTTTCAGAAATTTCTAAAAAAATTTAATTTTAATTAATAGTAAAATATTAAGTGTTTTTATAAATAATAGTATTTTAATGATGTCATAAATAAATAATATCGATATAAAATTTATTAAATTTATTTAATAATTATTTATTGATATAATGATAGGAATATTTTATATAAATAATTTATAACATGAGAATTATATTATATTGTTGATTAGTAGACAAATTATTGTCAGTGCTGACGTAGATCCTGCACAACATTGTCAACATCAATCTTGTTTCCAAATAAATAATAATTGAGTGCTAAAAATTATTAGATATAGTTTTTTATTAAATATTATTATTAATTGATATTTTAGTGTTAATTTATAATTTTATTGTTATATTACATTAATCTTATCCAAATACATTTTCAATGATTTTGTAGGGCCAAAAAAGAAAAAATAACTAATTTTAATGAGTTTCATAATATATATGTCACTGAATATACATAATTACATAATATAGAATTTTATAATGAGACTAAGTAATAGTTTTTTATTAATTGATTTTTAATTTTTACATATGAAATAATTTACACTATCGCATGTGAAACAATGATACAGTGCTTGTGAAAGCATAAAAATAGTAAATAAAATAGTTATAGTTAAAACTATAAGTATTATTAAATGACTCATATTTTAGATAAATATTTTTATATATACACGTTTTTCTATTTATGTACTTATTATTCTAGTATGTAACATTTTGGACCCTTAAAAATCACATTAATCATGTTATATCTTTTTATTTGAATCGAATTTAAGGTGTTCACACTACAGTTTTTTATTTGTAAATTATTTTAATGTATTTGTTCCCGATTTTATATTTTTAAATAAATAGTGTATTGAAATAAATGAAATATATCTTCTCAATGAAATTTTTTTTTATTTTTATGGATGAAATATATTCCCTAATGGCTCTAAATTTTTTGACATTTTCGTTCTTTAATTAATGAATAAATCAAATTAATGACAATAAAAATAATAAAATATTATAAATATTATATTTTTATGATAGTTCTTGAATTCTGTCGAGGAATATGAATTTTCAATGAAATATTATAAAAATTATTTATTTTATATACTTTTTGTGATGTTTTTGAACTCTTAATAATGAAAAATTATTAATTTTATTGAAATCATTTTTCATGAATCTAATAATTAATTATGTTAATTGAAAATCCCAAAATTATTTAAAAAGTCCAAAATGATAATATTACTTAAAAAATTTTATGCGCAATTGTTTTTAGGAATTTCGGTAATAAAAATATAATTAATAAATAAATGGAAACTTTTATATGAATATTATATAAGGTATTTTAAAAATGGGATTAGTTTTGTAATAAATTAATTAAAATATTCAAACCATTATAATAAAGGTTTCAACACATTTTGAGGAAGTAAAACTTGAGTTAAGGGACTTTGGATTTGAAATCCTTTGGAATTTCTATTTTAAAAAAATTCAAAACGATTTTTTTTCTTATTAATTTATTCATGAGAGGTTTCTCCTTTGTTCATTTCTATTTACTATTATAATGTTCTTATTATGTTTTTAAAAAAAACAAATTTTGATTAATGTTATTTAATTATTATATATACACCTTTTATATCTCATGATATGATATGTTGACACCCATTATATATTATGATATGTTTGGTTGATCCCATTATATATCAAGATATGATAGTAGATCCCCATTACAGCTCTCTAATGCATTGGGTACCTTAGAGATGGAATTCCACCATATTGTTATTCCATTTATAAGTGTGAATGTTTTATTGATATTCTAATGTTGTGCAAATGTTACTGTATGATTTTCCTATGTATTCTTATGAGTCTTCAAGAAAACAATTTAAGGGGTTATCATTTGTTCATTATACTGACGATCTTCTTTATTTATGTCCCTTATTGATATTTTTGGGATCATTGCAACTTTTTAATGGTTTTTTATATGTTATAAGGATGTGTAATAGAAATAAGGAAGTCAAGTTAAATGTTATTAATATTTTTCCAAGAAATCATATTTTATTTCAAATGGATTTATATTGTGTAAGAATACATATGTTTTGGTTGTTCCATATTTGTATGGATGTGGTTTGTTATGAATTTATTATTTCTAAATTATCTAAATATATAAACCTAAAAATATATTTAATGTAATGACAGTATATTTAGGACGTCAACTAAATATTATGAAATTTTTTAGGTTGATTGTTTATAAAAATAGTTCTGAAATAATCATTGACAATCATGCACCCTTTACCAGGAATAGGTATGATCAAAATTTGAGCAGTTGTATGAAGTATTTTCATCTTTTCAAAAGAATACGGATAATTATAATCCCATGTTAATTTTACCCCATTCATCATAATAGTAGTCAAGGGTAAGGAAAATGTATATAAATACAAGATGAATCCTTGATAATTTCTAATAACACCATAGAAAATCTAAATAAAAATAAATTTCATGTCCCGTCACATGAAAAAAAATCCATTACATTCTAAAAATAAACTAATAATCTATTCTATGATATCATGTTCCCTGAGAAAATCACATAATTAATCCTAAAAGTGACTTTATATGGTTTTTATAGAAAAAATCACCCCTCATGAATTCCAAAAAGAAAATAAAATGGTTGTCATGATCATTATTATATTTGAATACAACAAATTATCATGATTAAAAAGAACCATAACAGTCTCCACATTCTATAAAATATACGAAAATAATAGAAGCGTTAGTCAAACCAGACATCATCAGAAGATATTTTTAATGTACATACCTACTACTAAAAGATATCTTTTGTATATTATACACCCTAACTATGATCTGGTGATAACCCGACCATATAATAATCATTGAAAAAAATGTATCCCCTTAACTAGTCAAACAAATCATCCACTAGAGGCAAAAGAAACATGTTCTTAAATATTAGATAGTTCAACATCTTATAGTCCACACAAAATCAAAGTTAACTATATACCTTCATAGGAAAGGGCATTGAATTTTCTAAAAGAGAAATATTCAGCTAACCAATATCAATCACCACTTATTCATCCGACTAATTCTTGATCTATTTTAGCTCTGTGGATGTCGTACAATATGACGGTATTGATATAGGTTGTGTACGTGGACCTATGATAGTTGAAAACTCTACCTCCCAGTCTAAAGGATGCTTGAAAAAATAATATGAAAAAACATCCAGAATGAACAATGCAATAATTTGAATATTAATAAAGAAAATGGGAAATCATTAGGAACAACATCTAAAGTAGACAAAAAACTCGTGGGGTCTAGGTTGTAATTTCCTACAATAGTATACCTCAGATCCCACACTCCCTGAAACACTCATGAGATCTCATCATCCATAGTAAAATAGACACCTAGATGATAAAAATCAACCTCATCCTAATAGAAATAATAATCCAATCCATCCTAATTATCACATCAAACATATCTACATCCAGAAAATTAAAATATCAAACTAACTACCCATTAGATATCGATAGTAGAGAAGAAAACAAAAACCCCTACTCATTCCTATTATCAAGACACTTAATTAACTACATAAAAATTGACATGAGCTACATTATATGATTATTTATATAAATTAAAATTCCACATATAAAATAGTTAGAAAAACCAATATTATATAATGAATCTACCATCGAATATGTACTAAAGTTGTTACCTCTCACAATCAATGGACCAATATCTAACACCACTAGAAACTTCCCTACTACGTGAAGGTGCCACAATCATGAAGTTTATGTTTCACTCCATGGAGTCTTTGAAGCATCTAAATACTCCATATTAGCCTTTGGGGATAAATATTCATGACTATATAGAGGTGTAAATATATCCTAATAGTGATGTCGTAGATTATCTAATGTTGGAAACTTTGTTACATAATAGGAGGTTAATTACTAGAATTCAATGTGTGTTTGACATCTATACACTAACATCATGTTAGGGGAAGAACACCACCCACATTTCATCAAGCCAATTTGTTTTTTTGCTGAGAACCACCTTTAATAATCAAGACATAATCTAGAGACTTCCTCATTTTCCCTATAATTCTTCTACTGTTTCATGTAGGTGGACGAGAATGGGTATAATAATTGTCCCTTCACTCAATATTCATTTCATCTACTATAGAACTATTGTAAGATCTCATCCTTTTCTAGAGTCATCACATAATCATTTTCTATTAAAATTTGAAGATTTTATGTTCTTATAAATTGGAATAGATGCTTGGGTGCGTTTGGTTGAACTTTTATGAAAAACAAAGCACAGTGGGTTGTGCATGGTTTATGCATAGTTTGACAAACCTTACTACCAAACACTTTCAAGCATTTGAAATTGAATAGAGGATTTTCACGGTTGGCGCATGGTTTTTCTAACCATGCTAAAAAACCATTCAAACCATGTAAAAGTGGGTAGTGGAGTCTTCGTGGTTGGGGCATGTTTTTCTGAACCTTGCTTATCAACCCATGAATCTATGCATGTTGTTTTTAAAATTTGAAAATCTTTTTTTAAACATCCTGACACCCCCCCCCAGAACTCCCATATTTCAACCTTTGCTCGGTCTTGATAGATTTTAGGTGATTCCAAAGCCTTCTGGTGGGATTCCAAGGTGATATGAACACCGTTCTTCATGATTGGAAGCTCGGATTTAAGATCTTCTCTCCTCCTGGTATGTAGATTTCATCATGATGCTTCTTATATTTATTTCATCCATATTTCATAATTCCTTTCATGGAGGATCTTCATTATATTCATGGATCTAAACCTATGGGTTGATATCTAGATCTAAGATTCTGAATCTAGATCATGATTTTCAAGATATTGATTTATTTGATCTTAATTTTTGTTTTAGGGAGTTAGATCTGTAGCTTGATCAACGATGTTGCTTCACGGAGATTTTGGGAATTTCTATTGGGCTAACATCCATCAATAAACTGAGGTAGGTTGTCTAAATTGGACACTCATAGTCATAATTAGTCATATGTGTATCCATTTTTAAAATTTCTTTATTCTATTGATAAATGATTTCTTATATAGGGATGATTAGGAAAGTGCAATTGATGTGTGTTTACCTTGGTGATTTATTTATAATTGAATCACATAACAAATGAATTATGGGTTACCCAATGTGATTGATATGTTGAATATTTAATTATGGGTTGTGACCCTGTATATGAGTTTTTTAATTGATTGTATAAAGATAATTAATCGGGATAATTTATCAGGAAATTACGTTTGGGATTAAAGATAATTAATTTTGAGAATTAATTATGACTTGATGGGTTTGGAATTTGATTATCAATTGTGAAGAATAAATTAGGGAATGAGAATGGTATTTATTGTTAAATTAATTGATGAATTAATTAATGGGTTATGTTCTTAGTTAATTGTTTAATTAACTAATGGTCTTCAAATTTTTTAACTAATCATTTGATTAGTAAATGTTTAATGTGGAAAATTATTGTGAATTAAATAATGATTAAATGGATTAGATTTTGTGGAGAAAGGTATGACATCATAGACCAATATGAAGTTGGTACATGGACATGGAGTTCCTCCACAATAAATTTCTAAGCTATTAGATATAAGGGTGTTAGGAATGATATCCTACATCAAATGAGAATTGAAGTTCTAGGCATGATTCCCTACATTCACTAGGATTTGGGGTTCTAGGCATGGCGTCCTACACCAAATGAATAATGATAATAATGAATTATGTTTCAACTACGAATTGGGGTTCTAGTCATGACTACCTACAACAAATGAATGATAATTTGGAATAATGAGTCAATCGGGAAACATAGATTGAATTGGCCTAATGTGATAGTGATGCATTAAATAAAAAGGTGATAATTCATTAATTTATGTCTTGTATTTATTGCTTAATATAACTGCATGATTTTTTTTTCTGTACTATTTTTAGACATCATTGGTGGTAGCCTACCAAGTTGTACTCACACAATATTCCGGACACCTGATCGGCACCCGAGCAGACTTTGTTGTTGCAGTACATGATAAGGGAATGGCCCTGGGATTTGATGCAGTTTGGGATCAGAGCATGGGAAAGGGAACCAGATGTGGTTCAGAATCTTTTTGGGAGTCATTGTGTCTGTACTTTCAATTTCACTTTAGAAACATGAAATTTTCAATGGCATAGAATATTTTACATTTTCTTTTGACTATTATAATCTATGGTTTGACTATCGTATGTCATTGTATTGTTCTGATAATTTATACTCTCTTGTACTTGGATATTATTATTTGATTCTACTGGTGTTTTATTCTAGTAATAGAGGGTATCGTCTCCACAAGACTAATGTACAAGACCATTGATACTAGTTGTCACCCTCTTGTGTATGGGGAAGCATGCTTGATGGCGTGTGGACAACCATCTCGGGGCACCGTTCAGTATCTCCTAGGTTGGGACATCACAATGTGGTATCAGGGGAGTTTTCTTTTAATGGTTCTTCTTTTGTTATATTCTTTTGGAAATATGTAGATAAGAGACTAGGAAGAGTTGAGGCTTGGTAATGAGCTTATTCATGGGATTTGTTAACCCATGCACGTGGAAAATCTTAGTACTCAGGGTGGGATGGTTTTGAATGTTGTTTGTTGTTACAGTTGTATATTATTTCACCTTTGGTTACACTCTTGTTGTGTGATTTGATATTTGTTTTGAAATTTTTTGTATTTTGATTCATGGCCTAAAGATTCATGAGATTCAAGTTCGTGTTCGTCATTCTAGGCACTCAAGGTTGTTGTAACACGCATCATTCAAGTAAATCAAGGGAATATGGGTTATGGGTATGTTTTTGAACGTGAACTATTTTCATTATTGTAAGATTAAAATAATGTGGAAAACTGAGAATAAAAGGGTGTTTAAATAGAAACATGATTGATGTAATGGGAATGATTAATTAATTTATTATTTAATTAATTAATTTGAGGTAATTTGATTATTTAATGGTTGACTAATTAATTATAATGAATATACCCTTGTTAACCAAGACATTGAAGTAGGAGGGTTAAGGGTAATGATAAGGCCTCGGTGTTGACCGTGTGGTGAGAAAAATGTGAAATGACATGTTGAAACATCTTGTGTTAGTTTGATCCATTACATAAATTTAATAAGGTTTTATTTTGAGACCTAATACGTGTGTTTTTCCTTGTAGGAGCATGCCTTCATGATGCTTGTTTAGGGAGAGACCAAGGGGTATGGCTCGGAACAAACATCCAGATAGGGATCTTGAGGAACCATTGGTGAAAGATGAGGAACAAGAGTAACAGTTTGAGATAACATTTCTCATTTCATGAAATTCATAGAGAGAGACCCATGATGGGTTCTGAAAAGCATGTATGAGTTGAAAAGGGAGTTTCATCTATAGAACCCTCCTACATTTATAGGATAACGTGCATCTAATGGATCTGAATACTTTACCATTAGGAGAATACAGCTCAGGTAAGGGTCATGTTGGCTACTTATATGGTATGGAGTTCCACGAAGTGCTGGTGGGACATTCAGGTAGGACCAGGATAGGCTGATAGTATTTTATGAAAGGACTTTTTAGAGAATTTGTTTGAACACTTCTTTCCAGACACGCTGAGGTAAGATAATTTTTCAGAGTTTATACATCAAACACAAGGAAGAATGTCAACAATAGATTACGATGAACGTTTCACAGATTTATATTGTTTTCACGAGCTTTGGTAGAAAATGAGGTATCTTCAGCAAAATGATCTCAGGATATACATTAGTATGAAATTAAATCCCATGTGAATATTTATAGGCTGAAAAAATTTTCAGAAGTGCTTAATTGGGATCTCATTTTATAGGGGAACCTGAAGAATGCTTCCAATAATGGACAGGTAGCTGGATGATCTGAGTGTATTCCATCTGAGAGAAGGTTGTGACATCATGAGTGTCTTAATCAGGAAAGTGGAAAGGAAGGTGGATAGTAAGGAGGAACAGTTACACTAGATCAATCTTATGTACAATTCCAATAATGTGTTAGGTAGGGACACTATCGTACACATTGTCCTCGACCACCAGTGGAGTGTCAATGATGTTGAAAGATGTGACATCTACAAAGTTTTTACAAGAGGTTGTGATTTTATGGTACTGAGGGAGGGGAATCTAAGAGTTATATTACAGGAAGGGGTTCTTCTAAACCATATATGTCTGGCAGCTGATGTTTTACTGGTAGAGGCTATAGAATAAGTGGGAGTGGTACTTCATGGAATGAGCCCCCATTTTAGCAGAGAGGTGCTACTCAAGAGAGTCAGAGGAAACCATAGGAAATAGGGATAGGAAAGATACATGTAGTGTGGCCTAAGATTGTCGAGAGTGCAGATGGTCCATCGATAGTGGGAGGTACTATTATAGTTTCTTCTAATTTAGCTACTACCTTGTTTGATATTGGTGCCTATCATTCCTTTATATCTGCAAATCATGTAAATGGATTGATCCTAGAGGTGGAGTCCATTGGTGGGATGATGAATATTAATACACCATTGGGAATACAGACTAGGGATATCTTTTTATACAAGGGATGTTCTCTATATAACGGACAGTATTGTTTCCTATTGGATATATATGTCCTTGATTTAATAGGATTTTACCTGATTATGGGTATGGACTGGCTAGTTGCATATTGAGCCCACATAGATTGTTATCACGGGAGAGTGACTGTCATATCTCAAGAGGGTGATCAATATGTCCACCGTGGAGAATGGGATATCCATACAGGTAGAGCTAGTATAAATAATCATCAATTGTGAGAGCTCACAGCCCATGTTTCTAGTCATTTTATGGATGATGGGAGTGGTAGGCAAGATTCCCTTCCACTAATAGTAGATCTTTTTTAGGATGTATTCACTGAAGAATTTTTATGGTTGCCACCAGAGAGAGATTTTGAATTCACTAATGAGCTCATTTCCGGAGCTGACCCAGTATCTATTACCCCTTACCGAATGGGCCCGACTGAGTTTCATGATCTCAAAACGTAGTTGGAGGAGTTGGAGGATAACATGTTTGTCCATCAAAGTACATCACCATGGGGATAACCTTTTTTAAAAATATGGCTGATGGGAGATTACTCTTGTGCGTTAATTATAAAAAATTGTATAAAATGACTACGAAGAACCGATATCAACTTCCACATATCGATGATCTGTTTGACATGCTGAAGTGGTCTACTGTGTTCTCTAAGATCTCTTTGAGATCAGGGTATCATCATGTGAGAGTTCGGACTTCTAATATACCAGGAAATGCTTTAAAAAGTTGGTATGACCTTTATGAGTTCTTTGTAATTCCATTTTGATTGAAAAATGCTCCGGTTGTGTTTATGGCATTGATGAAAAGGGTCTTTCATCCGTACTTAGATCAGTTTGTGGTGGTGTTTGTGGACGACATTTTAGTGTGCTCTAAAACTCATGACGATCATTCCCAACATCAAGACATCATCCTAGGTACATTGGGAGACAATAGGATTTATGCAAAGCTATCTAAATGTTAGTTTTTGATTCACATGGTATACTTTTTGGAGAACATCATCTCAATAGAATGTGTGGCTATTTACCCATAGAATGTTCCGGTATTGATTTATTGGGAGAAACCCAATGAATTTCTTTGATATTTGATGCTATTTGAGATTAGATAGCTATTATAGGAGATTTATCCATGAATTTTCATGATTAGAGGAACCACATAATAGTTTGGGTAAAAATTGGATAAAGTTTTTTTTTGGACAGAAGCATGCGAGAATGCTTTCCATGAATTGAAGAAGCGCATTACTTTAGAACAAATATTGATCATACCCAAGGCAGGTGAGGAGAACAATGTATTTGGTGATTCTTCTGGGGTCAGACATAGATTTGTGTTGATGAAAGGGGATAATGTCATTGCATATGGGTCTCGATAGTTGAAGCCACATGAAAGGAATTACCCTACACAGGAACTCGAGCTTGTAGCAGTGGTGTATGCTCTTAAGTGTTGCTGACACAATCTTTCGGGATAACCATTTACAATTTTTACAGATCACAAAATCTTAAAGTATATCTATTCATAGAACAACTTGAATATATGACATCGATGATGGGTAGAGTATATGCAGTATATTGATTTTGAACTGGAATATACACTTGGTAAGGGGAAGAGTGTGACTAATTCCTTGAGGAGAAAAACTCTGACACAGTAGGTACATGAGTTGAGTGCAGAGTGGAAGATGATGACCTTGATAGAGGAATTTCATGTGGTGGTTTAGGAGAGTCAGGAGAGGATGCCTGTAGTTTTTATATCAGTGGAGTCTACACTCTTGAGACAAATTAGGGATATGATGTATGAAGATATGAAATGGTTAGCCTCAAGGGAAATCCTTGAATGCGGGGTGACAAATCCAGACTAGAAAATACTCGAGGATGAGACCATCTATATGAACACATCAGGTTGTTCTTCCTATGAGTATAATAGAGAAACTCATATGATTATTTCATGAATCAAGGTGGGCGGTTCATCCAGGGGTGAAAAAAATGTACAAAGACCTTCGATGACAGTTTTGTTGGCCATGCATGAAAAATGAAATAGTAAGGTTTGTAACAAGGTGGTTCACCTATCAATAGGTGGAAGCAGAGCATGAATGACCTGGAAGTCTATTGAAACTGTTAACTATTCTGGAATGTAAGTGGGGTGATGTGACTATGGAATTTGGAGTTGGTATTCCAAATACCTTTATGAAGAATGATGAGATTTGGGTCATTGTGGACCATCTAACAATGGTAGAACACTTCTTTCTTGTCAAGAAAAACTTTTAAGTAGAGAATTTGGGAGAACTATATGTGAGAGACATTGTTTGTTTGGTTGGGGTTCCACTGAATATAGTTTCAGATTGTGATTCGTGCTTTACTTCATGTTTCTGGAAGGGAATACAGAAGGAACTTGGTACACAGGTTCCATTATGTACAGCCTTCCACCCACAGACAGATGTGTAGTCGTAGCGTACCATACAGGTGTCTGACGATATGTTGTGAGCATATGTCCTCATATTTGGTGATTTTTTGGAATAACGCTTGGATTTAGTGGAGTTTTCTTATAAAAACATTTATCAGGAAACTATATAAATGGCACCACACAGGGAACTTTATGGTAGACCTTGTAGAAAACTGCTATGTTGGTTAGAGGCGGATGAGTTAGAGTTTTTTGGACCAAGAATAATTCAAGAGACATTACAGTTGGGGCAGTTGATTAGGAAACGTATGGAAATAGATCATAGTGGATAGATGACAAATGCTGATAGGTAGAGAAGAACCATAGAGTTTACCGAGGGAGATTGTGTATTCCATCGGGTGTCACCTAGATTGGATCACCATAAGATACAAAGGCAAGGCATGTTAACACCAATGTTTGAAGGATCATTTGAGGTCCTATAGAGAATCGGGCTAGTGGCATACCGATTAGCACATCCATATAAAATCGTCACTATGCATGATGTTTTTCATGTATCACAACTACGATGGTATCACCCCTACCCTTATCCTATAATTGAAGTGGATAAAGTTGACCTCAAGACAGATGCATCCTTTGAGGAGCATCTGGTTTGTGTGCTGGTTCACAGTGAGAAAGTGTTTTCGGGAATGACCATTCTGATTGTTCATGTGTTATGGAAATAGGGAAATGTTCAAGAGGAAACATGGGAACATAAATCAGACATGAGGGCACCATGGCCCAAACATTTTGGCTCAAAATCTTAGATAATTTCAGGAGTCAAGTTCGAGGATGATATGTTATAATGTTAGGATATGGTAAGATCCCAATCTTTTCTTGAGTCATCTCAGGCACAGCTTCATGTAATTTTTGAATCTTTTATGTACCCATAACTTTGATTTTATGCTTGTGTAGCATTTGTGTGAACTCTTTATAAAAACTAAAAGACAGTGGGATGTACATAATGTGTGCACAGTTTGACAAACCGTACGTCCAAACCTTCCAGGTGTGAAAAATTCGATAGAGGAGTTTGCACGGTTGATTCACAATTTGTCGAACCGTGTGACCTAACCATGCCAAACATGCAGATGTGGGCAGTGGAGTCTTCACGGTGGATGCATGGTTTTCCAAACTGTGTGCCTCTACCCAGGAAACACGGCATATGTTTTTTAATATCCTAAAATCTCTTTTAAAACCACCTGAACCCCTTGGGACTCCCATATTTCTACCATGGGATGGGCTTGATAGATTATAGGTGTTAAAAAATTCTTCTGGAGGGATTACAAGGTGATCTGAATACTGTTCTTCATGATTGGAAGCTCGTATTGAAGATCCTCCCTCCTCTTGGTAAGTGGATATCATCCCGATGCCTATCCTGTTTCATTCCTCTATATTTCTTAAATATTTTCATGGATGATCTTCATCGTTTTGGTGGAAATGAACTTATGGGTAGAGATCTAGATCTCATATTTTGACTCTAGATCTATGTTTGCAACGTCTTGATTCGTTATGATCATAATTTTCATTTTAGAGAGTTAGATACGAAGCATGATCAATGATGTTGTTCCATTGAGATTTTCAGGATTTTCGTTGGGCTAGCATCTGTCAATAAACTAATGTAGGTGGTATAAATTGAACTCCCATAGCCATGATTTATTATATATGTTTGATTTTATGATATTTTGTGATTCCCTTGATAAATGATTTCTTTAATGGGTGTAATATGGAAAGTGGAATTGATGTGTTGGTGATTTATTGATAATTTAATCACATAAAAATGGATGGGGGGTTTCCTAATGTGATTGATATTATAACGACCCATACTTTACATACATTGTTAATACTTCAAAATTGAAGCACACTTATTACAACATATGACAAAACCACAAAGGACCGTATAGGTATAGTGTCTTTAGAAACTGGGAAACATAAACAACTGGTTCACAAATCTTCTACAGTGTCTCCCATTTATTTCATCATATCTAGGGTCCCTTTTAGCATATTCTACTTAATATCCATCTTCCTGACCTGGGGAAAAGAAAACATAAAAGGGTGAGCTCAAATGCTCAGCAAGGCAAATAAATGAAATAAAAATCATATCATATCTTTTTGAAAATCATAACCTGCAAAAGAGATCATAATATCTTAACATGGAACAAATCATAGAAGTGAAAATGAGATCCCCATAATCATAACATAAAACTTGAAACTTTGTGGCATGCACACATAATCATGGAAAATCATTTCTTTTTAGTCATGACTCATTGCCAAGACTATCTTAGTGGAAAAAGTCCCTTTCTGAACCGAGTTCACTCCTCGTTTCAGTCCTGTATCACTGAACCGAAATAACCTTCCGTTCCAGCCATGTCTATCTCATGAGATATAAAATATTTACCCAATGCATTGGAGGGAGATATAGGTCCCACCCATCTCATAATGAATCCTTTCTTATGTGTGCCACATAATCATAAACCATACATCATAGCGTAACCCATGTAATAAAAATGGGATTCTTAAACAACATGACATCATAAAACAATTCATATAAGATAATGGAATTCATAAAAATGTTTCCATCACAACATAATCAAATCCATTTAATAATAGGGATACAAACAGAACCCTTTTATTATCTTAGATGGAAAATAATTTTGATAAAATACTTGAACTCCATTCTTGAGGAAAATATCCTTTCTACTTCAAAAACACTTTTCCTTTCTTAACATGTCATACAATTTTAAACTAAAAGAAGTTGATTAAAAATAAACTTGAATACTTGTAAAGGAAACTTCTTGGAAATAATGTTTTAGAAATCCATTCATGCCGTATAAGTTAAAAAATCATTCTTCGTACTTTTGTCGGAAAAGTCAAAAAGTACCTTGTACGACAAAAGATTCCTTTCATAGATATTACTAAAAACTCACCGAAGGGTAAAAATGGATTTAGACAATTGTAGTTGGATGGAAATAATATTACATATTGATGAAACATGGATGTGGATGATAAAATACACCACAGTAAATTCCAAAGTAAAAAAAATCTCGGATAAAAATGAGATTGTGATATTTTCCTTACCTTAGGTCCGATTAGCATTGTATGTGTCCGAAGCTCCTGTATAATGGTTTAAACAATGTTATTGACTTATTCAAGAATCATACATATTGATATGATATCATATATGGTCATATTCATAGCTTCTTGTTAGTAATATTTCATTGTTACTTGTTACTCGGGTCTTTATTGCCTTTTGTTCTTATGCGTGTTTTGCCGAATACATTCTTATTCTTATTTTAATGTTATAGATACCTTATATCCATAATGGTATTAGTGTAACATATATCATATTTATTAATTCAATAATTACTATGTAATGATGATCATGTAGAACGAGTCGCATCACATCGTGGAGACGGTATTCCGTACGTACGCACGAGTGATGATATCGTTCCTATGATCGTGGAACTGTATTGGAGTATAAATATATTATTTCAGTATCAATATTACTTTATAATAATCATAAATAGTTACTCATTACACCATTATACCCATCCTTGTAAAGTGATGGTGTAAAAATAGATTACACCACGGCGTGGAGATGGTATTCCGTACGTACGCACGCGCGGTGATTTCATTTTTCCGTGGGATGGATAGAAGGTGAAATAGGGTTGTTTCATATTTATAATAACATATCAGTATGTAATTAATACTGATGTTATTACTTTACCATGAAACAACTAAAGAAGAAGAAGTTGAAGAAGAATGAAATTGAAAAGATCGGTAATTGATATTACCTCTTCTTTGGAACGCTTCTTTGAATCCTCCACTTAGGGAACTAAGATTGGTCTTTGAAGAAGACCAGGACCTATAGGATTATTCTAGGGAAGTGGAGAGGAGAAAATGTCAGGGGTTGGCCGAGCTTGAGTGCTCAAATTGGTGTGAGGAGGAGGGGGAGGAGGTGCCCTTTTATAAGGGAGGAGAGGGGCACCTTAGGAATATCTCAAAATATTATTTTATAATAAAGTAAAAATTGGTTTATAATGGTTCCAAAGGGTCTTATTTCGAAGCTAAAGTGGGGAAGGGTCGAAATCCTATCAACCAATAGGATTTAGACAAGTTTAGGGTATTATTTTAACGTTATCAATTAGATTTAACTCTAAGTTAAATAATTTAACTTTTACCATGTCTTTTTGTTTTCTTTCACTATATGGTTAATACACTTACTATAACATTCCAAACGAACCCCAAATTGTTTATTATTCATATATATATCCTTATCTAATTCATTTGGATGAGCCTTAGATTTTTAGGAATAAAATAACAATTAATAATATAATATTTTATTTAAAAAATATTTTGTGTCAATTTTGACACTATTTGATATATGATTTTTTTGAAAGTCATAACAGAATTATATGTTCGAACCAAGTTGATTAAATAAACACTAATATGTCATAGTAACCTAGAAAATTAGTAGAATTCATAAAAAGTCTCAAATTACATTTATTTTGGTGTTTATAACATCAATTATGTCAATATTTCATTAATAAGATAATTACTGCATCATCATTGTGTCATAAATAAATTAAATTATTTAATGTCTAAAAATTACAAATAAAATACCATTATGTAGGAAATCTTTTTATATTTCTAATGAATATTTATAGTCAAATTTATCGTATGTATAACTCCATATTAAAAATTATTTACTTATTAAACTTTGATTTTAACTATTTTAACCCTTCTTTAAATAAATTAATAATAAATGTCCTAATCTAATCCAAGTGGGCCTAAATGGTCATATTTTATTCCTAAGTTTGTTTTTGGTCGAATTAAACTTGTCCAATAGAATTAGGACATGTGTTAGGGTAATAGTAATATCATATTTACACTTAGTTACCCTATTTACTATTAACCGCGGTAAAAAAAAGTAAAAAGTTACTATTCACCAAAAAATTATTTTTATCTCATTGAACCACATTTTACTTACTGATATCAACCGTGTCTGTCGGATTTTCAAAATTCCATTCATAGAAGCGGTAAAATTATGTTTTATGCAAAATTCAGTTTTTAACCTACCACTTAGTGGTTTCACTATTCATCAAAAATTGAAAGTTTTCAGAAAAATACCAAAATTTCACCCTAGGCTAATTTCGATATTCTGAGTCCAAAAATGAAGTCCATATTGAAAAATAAAATTTATAAAATTTCAAAAAGTGGTTATTACTATTCATAACGGCTAGTTTTAATAGCATATTGTTGTTTAGTGAAACTCGGTATTGCGTACGACGCAAGCTATCGAGGAAGGTCGCGATTGCGTGTAAAGCAAGCCAAGCAAGTGTTGTGTAGAAAAAGATTCCTTTGATGATTTATATAACATAAAAGTCTCGGGTGTTACATTCTACCCCCCTTAAAAATAATTTCGCCCTCGAAATTCGTCACTTTGTAACAAAGATATGAGGATACTTCTCCCTCATCATATCCTCAAGCTCCCATGTAGCTTCTTCATGTTGGTGGTTCCTCCATAAAACTTTCACCAATCGAGTGGTCTTGTTTCGTAGGACTTTTTCGCTACGATCCAGAATCTCTATCGGCTGTTCTTCATAAGAAAGATCTTGCTCCAGTGGTACAACTTCTGAGCTGAGTACATGTGAAGGATCTGGTATGTACTTTCTCAAGAGAGATACATGGAACACATCGTGAACTTGAGAGAGATTCGGTGGAAGCACCAATCGGTAAGCTACCTTCCCAACACGATCCAGTATTTCGAAAGGACCGATATATCTAGGGCTCAACTTCCCCTTCTTTCCAAATCTCATAACCCTCTTCCAGGGAGATATTCGTAAGAACACTTTATCACCCACTTCAAACTCGAGGTCTTTTCTTCGGTTGTCGGCATAACTTTTCTGTCGAATCTGAGCTGCGCTTATGTGTTGTTGAATAGATCTGACCTTTTCTGCCATTTCATCAACGAGATCAGGTCCTAATAGCTTTCTTTCCCCAACTTCATCCCAGAAAGTTGGAGTCCTGCATTTCTTTCCATAGAGAGCTTCATAAGGAGCCATCTGAATACTGGAGTGAAAGCTATTATTATAAGAAAATTCCACCAAAGGTAGGTGTTGATCCCAACCTCCTTTGAAATCTATAGAGCAAGCTCTCAACATATCCTCTAGGGTTTGAATTGTTCTCTCAGACTGACCGTCTGTCTGGGGATGATAAGCAGTGCTGAAACTCAACTCTTTATCCAGAGTATGCTGAAGACTTCGCCAGAACTTCGAGGTAAATCTCGGATCCCGATCAGATATAATAGAAAGTGGTACTCCATGCAATCTTACCACTTCCTTTACATATATCCTTGCAAGCTGATCTAGAGAGAAATCCTTTCTAATAGGAATGAAGTGTGAAGACTTTGTAAGACGATCAACTATGACCCAGATAGCATTATTGCCTTTGGATGTTTTAGGAAGTCCTGTGACAAAGTCCATAGTGATGTTTTCCCATTTCCATTCGGGTATGGGTAATGGTTGTAACATCCCCTTAGACTTTTGTCTCTCAGCTTTAACTTGTTGACAAACCAAGCATCGAGAGACATATTCAGCAACATCTCTTTTCATGCCATCCCACCAGAAGTACTCTTTCAGGTCTCTATACATCTTCGTGCTTCCAGGATGAATAGAGAATTATGAACAATGAGCCTCATCCAGCAGCTCCTTCTTTAATTCGGGGATGGGAGGAACACAAACCCGATTCCTGAACTTTATTATCACATCACAATCAAGGTTGAATTCAGGAACATTTCTCACCTTCTTTTGTAACTCTACATCTTCTTTCTGTGCCTCTTTAATCTTCACATGTATAGATGGTTGAACATTCATTTGAGAAAGATAAGATTTTTCCCCTTCCATTATAATTCCAAGATCCATCCTTTGTAAATCCATAAATATTGGATCTTTTGTGATCCTCATCATGGATAAACTAGCATGGTCTTTTCGACTTAATGCATCTGCCACCTTGTTTGCTTTCCCAGGGTGGTAATGGATTGAGCAGTCATAATCCTTAATCAGCTCCAACCATCTTCTTTGACGCATATTCAACTCCTTTTGTGTGAAAATATACTTTAAACTTTTATGATCAGTATAAATATCACACCTTTCACCATAAAGGTAATGCCTCCAAATGTTTAATGCAAAGATTACCGCAGCCAACTCCAAATCATGTGTTGGGTAATTTTGCTGATGGATTTTCAACTGTCGTGAGGCATAAGCTATCACCATATCATTTTGCATAAGAACACACCCCAATCCCTTCTTGGATGCATCACTGTAGATTACAAACCTTTCTCCACTACAAGGCAGTGTGAGCACAGGTGCACTGGATAACCTTCTTTTCAACTCCTTGAAATTCTCTTCACATTCCTCTGTCCAGACAAACTTAACTCCTTTCTGAGTCAACTTGGTGAGTGGATTAGATAATCGTGAAAAATCTTTTACAAAACGTCGATAATATCCAGCCAAACCAAGAAAACTTCGGATCTCAGTTACTGTTGTTGGTCTCGACCATCTTTCGATAACCTCTGTTTTTGCTGGATCCACAGATATCCCCTCTTTTGAGATTATGTGACCCAAAAATGCAACTTTTTGAAGCCAAAATTCACACTTGGTAAATTTGGCATAAAGCTTCTCCTTTCTAAGGGTCTTAATTATAATTCTCAAGTGATCTTCATGCTCTTCCTTGCTCTTTGAATAGACAAGAATATCGTCTATAAAGACTACCACAAATTGATCAAGATAGTCTCTAAAGACACAATTCATTAGATCCATGAAGATAGCAGGGGAATTAGTAATACCAAATGGAATCACTATAAATTCATAGTGTCCATACCTTGTACGGAAAGCCGTCTTTGGTATATCCTCCCTTTTGACCCTTAATTGATGATACCTTGAACGAAGATCAATCTTGGAAAAGTATTGAGCTCCGCGTAGTTGGTCAAATAAGTCATCAATGCATGGGAGAGGATATTTGTTCTTGATAGTGATCTTGTTAAGTTCTCGATAATCAATGCAGAGTCTCATTGATCCATATTTCTTATTAACAAATAGAACAGGTGCTCCCCAAGGTGACGCACTAGGGCATATGAATCCCTTATCAAGATTCTCTTGGAGTTGCTTCTTCAATTCCAGCAACTCAATTGGGGCCATTCTATAAGGTGTCTTTGAAATTGGCCAAGCACCCGGTACGAGTTCTATTGAAAACTCAACTTCACGATTTGGTGGAAGACCCGGTAATTCCTCCGGAAAGACATCATCAAACTCCCGTACAATGGGCATATTCTTAATCGTGAGTTTCTCACCAACCATTCGAGATAAATAACCTTCATTTAATGGAATCAATACCCATAAGATGGAAGAAATTTCCACTGGAAGGTTATGTTCATCCTTGCATTGGTATACGATCGTAGATTGATCTGGAATATGAAATGTGACTTCCCTTCTTTGGCAATTGATATGAGCTCCATGTAGAGAAAGGCAATCCATGCCAAGAATCACATCAAATTCCACTAAAGGAAGGATCACAAGATTTGCAGGAAGCACTTTCCCACAAACTTCGATCGAAGAAGAATTATAAACTTTTGATGCGACTGTTGTGCCATTAGGTGTTGTCACAGCTAACTCAACATCTAATTGTTGAGGTAATACGGTGATACCCTTAGAAAATTCTTTAGAAATAAAAGAGTGGGTGGATCCAGAATCAAATAAAACATTTGCTACTTTAGAGTGGATGGTAAGTGTACCTTTCACCACTTCGTTATCGTACTCCACATCGCTGATAGAAATTGCATGTGACTTTCCTTTGTCTTTAGCCTTAAGATTTTGTTGACGTCGACCATCATCATCAACCCTTGGATTTGGGCATTGATTGGCATAATTCCCCATCTCCTTGCACTTGAAACATTGAAGTGTAGTAGGTTCATTCTGTGTATCCCATCCTTTGTTTGCGTCATTAGACATCTTCTTCCCATTATCACGACATTCAAATGCCTGATGACCTTCTTTTCCACATTTAAAACATTTACTTGTCCCTTTAAGACAACTCCCTCCATGTTTCTTTCCACACTTTGAGCATAAGGGAAAGTTCATCTTCTTTTCAGTGTGCTCTTTAGAGTTTCCTTTGAATTCCATCTTCCTCTTCTTATCAAACCCATGTGACTGATGGGTTACTCCAATCTCCATCTCGACTTTGAGAGCACATCGAACGATTTCCTCGTAGCTATTGAAGTCCCTTATGGCTAACGCCCTTCGAAGACTTGGTTTTAAGCCACTAAAGAATCGATTGATCTTACTCTCAGGTTGTATAATAATACCAGAAGCGTACCTTGCAAGTCTTGTAAAATTTTCTTCATAGGTACTAACAGATTCATCATCCCTTTGCTTCAGTTCAAGGAACTCTTTCTCCATCTTTGTTCGGAGAATACGGGGGAAGTACTTATTGAAAAATAAGTTCATGAACTCGTCCCATTCCATAGACTCAATTTCATCCCTTTGCCTTGTATTCTTAATAAGATTCCACCATTGATCAGCATCTCCTTCCAAACGATACACTGCTAGGATGACTTTATCATGTTCAGAACATTGAAGAACTGAAAATATATTTTCAGTAGTACTAATCCATTGTTCAGCAACTAATGGATCAGTAGACCCACTGAAAGAAGGTGGACGCTGCCTCATGAAGGATTCAACAGAATGTTGCTCCTTCCTTCGCTCGTTTGGAAGTACTGCATGATTCATAGCTTGAGAAAGTTGTGTGAGCATGGCTACAAGATTTTGCATTCCAGCTCCCATATCGTTTGGTTGCTCAGGGGGAAAATCATTGCATTGCCCATCGCATTCCGCATTAAAACGGTTCCTTCGGGTTCCAGCCATTGACTAAAACCAAGAAGAATAGTGTGAGCAACACTAATTATAATAGGAAAACCACATAATTCAAGAATAAAATTTTCATGCTTAAGGTCTTATCCTAGGTTATTCAAGGCCATTTCTAAAACACTAAGACTGTGTTCTATGCTTATACTTAACCTTAGGGTTCTTACTAAGGCTTTCACATCCTAGTTTCCAAAGGTTGACTATACCTTTCCTCTGATACCAACTATAACGACCCATACTTTACATACATTGTTAATACTTCAAAATTGAAGCACACTTATTACAACATATGACAAAACCACAAAGGACTGTATAGGTATAGTGTCTTTAGAAACTGGGAAACATAAACAACTGGTTCATAAATCTTCTACAGTGTCTCCCATTTATTTCATCATATCTAGGGTCCCTTTTAGCATATTCTACTTAATATCCATCTTCCTGACCTGGGGAAAAGAAAACATAAAAGGGTGAGCTCAAATGCTCAGCAAGGCAAATAAAGGAAATAAAAATCATATCATATCTTTTTGAAAATCATAACCTGCAAAAGAGATCATAATATCTTAACATGGAACAAATCATAGAAGTGAAAATGAGATCCCCATAATCATAACATAAAACTTGATACTTTGTGGCATGCACACATAATCATGGAAAATCATTTCTTGTTAGTCATGACTCATTGCCAAGACTATCTTAGTGGACAAAGTCCATTTCTGAACCGAGTTCACTCCTCGTTTCAGTCCTGTATCACTGAACCGAAATAACCTTCCGTTCCAGCCATGTATATCTCATGAGATATAAAATCTTTACCCAATGCATTGGAGGGTGATATAGGTCCCACCCATCTCATAATGAATCCTTTCTTATGTGTGCCACATAATCATAAACCATACATCATAGCGTAACCCATGTAATAAAAATGGGATTCATAAACAAAATGACATCACAAAACAATTTATATAAGATAAAGGAATTCATAAAAATGTTTCCATCACAACATAATCAAATCCATGTAATAATAGGGATAAAAACAGAACCCTTTTATTATCTTAGATGGAAAATAATTTTGATAAAATACTTGAACTCCATTCTTGAGGAAAATATCCTTTCTACTTCAAAAACACTTTTCCTTTCTTAACATGTCATACAATTTTAAACTAAAAGAAGATGATTAAAAATAAACTTGAATACTTGTAAAGGAAACTTCTTGGAAATAATGTTTTAGAAATCCATTCATGCCATATAAGTTAAAAAAAAACATTCTTCGTACTTTTGTCGGAAAAGTCAAAAAGTACCTCGTACGACAAAAGATTCTTTTCATAGATATTACTAAAAACTCACCGAAGGGTAAAAATGGATTTAGACAATTGTATTTGGATGGAAATAATATTACATATTGATGAAACATGGATGTGGTTGATAAAATACACCCCAGTAAATGCCAAAGTAAAAACAATCTCGGATAAAAATGAGATTGTGATATTTTCCTTACCTTAGGTCTGATTAGCTTTGTATGTGTCCGAAGCTCCTGTATAATGGTTTAAATAATGTTATTGACTTATTCAAGAATCATACATATTGATATGATATCATATATGGTCATATTCTTAGCTTCTTGTTAGTAATATTTCATTGTTACTTGTTACTCGGGTCTTTATTGCCTTTTGTTCTTATGCGTGTTTTGCCGAATACATTCTTATTATTCTTTTAAGGTTATATATACCTTATATCCATAATGGTATTAGTGTAACATATATCATATTTATTCATTCAATAATTACTATGTAATGATGATCATGTAGAACGAGTCGCATCACATCGTGGAGACGGTATTCCGTACGTACGCACGAGTGATGATATCGATCCTATGATCGTGGAACTGTATTGGAGTATATATATATTATTACAGTATCAATATTACTTTATAATAATCATAAATAGTTACTCATTACACCATTATACCCATCCTTGTAAAGTGATGGTGGAAAAATAGGTTACACCACGGCGTGGAGACGGTATTCCGTACGTACGCACGCGCGGTGATTTCATTTTTCCGTGGGATGGATAGAAGGTGAATTATGGTTGTTTCATATTTATAATAACATATCAGTATGTAATTAATACTGATGTTATTACTTTATCATGAAACAACTAAATAAGAAGAATTTGAAGAAGAAAGAAATTGAAAAGATCGGTAATTGATATTACCTCTTCTTTGGAACGCTTCTTTGAATCCTCCACTTGGGGAACTAAGATTGGTCTTTGAAGAAGACCATGACCTCTAGGATTATTCTAGGGAAGTGGAGAGGAGAACATGTCAGGGGTTGGCCGAGTTTGAGTGCTCAAATTGGTGTGAGGAGGAGGGGGAGGAGGTGCCCTTTTATAAAGGAGGAGAGGGGCACCTTAGGAATATCTCAAAATATTATTTTATATTAAAGTCAAAATCAGTTTATAATGGTTCCAAAGGGTCTTATTTCGAAGCTAAAGTGGGGAAGGGTCGAAATCCTATCATCAAATATGATTTAGACAAGTTTAGGGTATTATTTTAACCTTATCAATTAGATTTAACTCTAAGTTAAATAATTTATCTTTTACCATGTCTTTTTGTTTTCTTTCACTATATGGTTAATACACATACTATAATATGCCAAACGAACCCCAAATTGTTTATTATTAATATATATATCCTTATCTAAGTCATTTGGCCGATCCTTAGATTTTTAGGAATAAAATAACTATTAATAATATAATATTTGATTTAAAAACAATTTTGTGTCAATTTTGACACTATTTGATATATGATTTTTGTGAAAGTCATAACAGAATTATATGTTCGAACCAAGTTGATTAAATCAACACTAATATATCATAGTAACCTATAAAATTAGTGGAATTCATAAAAAGTCTCAAATTACATTTAGTTTGGTGTTTATAACATCAATTATGTCAATATTTCATTATTAAGATAATTACTGCATCATCATTGTGTCATAAATAAATTAACTTATTTAATGTCTAAAAATTACAAATAAAATACCATTATGTAGGAAATCTTTTTAGATTTCTAATGAGTATTTATAGTCGAATTTATCTTTTGTATAACCCCATATTAAAAATTATTTACTTATTAAACTTTGATTTTAACTATTTTAACCCTTCTTTAAATAAATTAATAATAAATGTCCTAATCTAATCAAAGTGGGCCTAAATGGTCATATTTTATTCCTAAGTTTGTTTGTGGTCGAATTACACTTGTCCAATAGAATTAGGACATGTGTTAGGGTAATAGTAATATCATATTTACCCTTAGTTACCCTATTTATTATTAACCGCGGTAAAAAAAAGTAAAAAGTTACTATTCACCAAAAAATTATTTTTATCTCATTGAACCACATTTTACTTACTGATATCAACCGTGTCTGTCGGATTTTCGAAATTCCATTCACAGAAGTGGTAAAATTAAGTTTTATGCAAAATTCAGTTTTTAACCTACCACTTAGTGGTTTCACTATTCATCAAAAATTGAATGTTTTCAGAAAAATACCAAAATTTCACCCTAGGCTAATTTCGATATTCTGAGTCCAAAAATGAAGTCCATTTTGAAAAATAAAATTTATAAAATTTCAAAAAGTGGGTATTACTATTCATAACGGCTAGTTTTAATAGCATATTGTTGTTTAGTGAAACTCGGTATTGCGTACGACGCAAGCTATCGAGGAAGGTCGCGATTGCGTGTAAAGCAAGCCAAGCAAGTGTTGTGTAGAAAAATATTCCTTTGATGATTTATATAACATAAAAGTCTCGGGTGTTACAGATATCATGGAGATTTAATTATGGGTTGTGACCTTGTAGTTGAGTTATTCAATTGATTGTATTAAGATAATTAATTTGGATAATTAATTATGAATTGAAGTTTGGATTTAATGAAAATTAATTGTGAGAATTAATTTTTACTTGATGGGTTTGGAATTGGATAGTTTAATGTATGTAATTAAATATGGAATACGAATGGTAATGATTGGTTAATTTATTAAGGAATTAATTAATGGTTTATGTGCTTAGTTAACTATTTAATTAACTAATGGACTTTGAAATGTTTAACTAATCATTGGATTAGTAAATGATTAATGTGTAAAAATCTAGTGAATTAATGAATGATTAAAATGATGTGATTTTGTGGTGCTAGGTATGACATCCTAGACCAATGTATAATTTGGTACATGAACATGGACTTCCTCCCCAATAGTTATAAAAGTGAATAGATGTAAGGGTGTTAGGCATTATGACCTACTCTGAATGGGAATTGGAGTTCTAGGCATGAGATCTAACATACACTGAGATTTGGGGTGCTAGGAATGATGTCATACACCAAATGATTAATGATAATAATGAATGATGTTTCAACTGGGATTTGGGGTTCTGGGCATGAAGAATTGCACCAAATGAATTATAATAAAATTGATGATTCAATTTGGAAATATGAATTGAATTGGACTAATTTTATGATTATGTATTAAATGAAACTCTGATAAGTGTTTAATTTATGCATTGAATTTATTGCTTCATATAACTGCATGCACTATCTTTTGATTCGAATCCTTTTAGACATTGTTGGTGGTGCCCTACTGAATTGTACTCACACCCAATTTAGGCCACCTGATCAGCACCCAGGCAGATCTTTTTGTTTCAGGGCATGATAAGGGTAAGGCCCTGGGAAAGGTTGATGTTTGGTATTAGAGCCTGGGAAATGGAACCAGACGTGGTTCAGAATCTGTTTGGGGTCTTTCTGTCTTTAAATTTAGTATTATTGTACACACTTGAAATTTTCATTGACATAGCTTATTTTACTTTTCAGTTGACTATTGTAATCTATAGTTTGACTATCATATGTCATTGTATTGTTCTGGTAATTTATACACTTCCATACTTGGATATTGTAATTTTCTTCCGCTAGTGTTTTATTCTAATAGCAGTGGGTATAGTCTCCCCAAGACTGACCTACTATACCCTTGCTTTTAGTCGGCACCCTCTAGCGTATAGGGAGTCACACTTGGGGGCATGTGGTCCACCAGATCAGGGCACCGTTCAGTGGCCCCCAGTATTGGACTTCACAACTATCAACAATCTTAGAATATTTTGAGATTTTAATAAAAAAATATCTCTAATTTGATAATTGGTTTCAAACTCAGATTATACTTTTATTCCCTTATATGTTCACTCCTGACACCATCTACTGCAAAATGAACCAGATCAGTAATATAATTAGTGTAAACCATCACCAAACACACTCTTTGATATAAAGAGAGTAACATTAGATCATTCACCATCATTAATTACTCAAGATAAAAATTCATGAAGAATTGAGTCATAAAACACTACCATATTATGCCCACGTTCATATCCACCTATAGTAGTGAGTCCCACCATCGCTTATTCAGATCGTTAAGTATGAATGATGTGCACTTCACCATTCTACTCTCAATATTATCTAGGAATAGAAATATAATATAAATCCTCTCAACCATGTCCTCCACCTTTCGTGCTTAATTCATAACATTCAATGATGGTGGATTCTTTCCCCTGAACTCCTGTGATTGATCTCATTATTCTAAATTCCCTTTATGTTCCTCAACAACTATGTTCTAATCATATAGTACATTATAATTTCTGGAATAGAATACCTACATGATAACATCAATAATGATCAGATTCATCAATGGATTATTAATAGGAACATCAGTTGCACCCTCTAATTGAGCTCATAAATAAACTATTAGAGCAATAATTCTACAAAATGAAATAATTGAATAATTTTTCAACAGAAAAATCATATTTTAATCTATAAAAACCAAAACAAAAAACCAATATTAACATCAAGTAATCAAAACATGAGACAAAAAATCAAACATCCCATGGAAATATGAGTCTCATCCTATACAGTTTTATTTAAGAGCACAACAAAATATACCTCAATTTTTTTGAAATATTATATATAGACTACCAAACATCCCAAGATATAGAGTCATTAGAAAAACATATTTTTATACCAATTTATAATCAACCCAACCCAGATACCCTACCAAACTACTACCTAACCCGTTCTTCCTCGAACCTAATGGGAGTTCCTGATCCCCAAGGGCAGCGACATTCTCCCGGACATCAAAAAACATTCATAGGGAAATATTCATCCAGCCCAAATAAAAAACATGATATATATAGTACATAAAATAGTGGAGTAGAACAATTTATTCCATAACTAAAAAACAAAATCTAAGCATCTAAAGATTAAAAACAATATTCAAGTGCATTTCTAACCAAAATGGACTACCAAAAAATGAAAAAAAATACTTCCCATGATAGTATGAGAAGTATCCCACCATATAAACTCCAGCTACCCAACTATGTTGACCAAAAACATCACCAAATCATTGTAATCCCTATCCTTTCCCTACATTAAAATATATACAATGGTATATGCACTGCTAATGGTGTATGAATAGTGTGAGATAACATGATCAGTAGTTTCCAACCATGGTGTTTCGTATTTGGTATCTAAATAATAATGAAATCATTATCATCTTTTAAGAAAACCATCCATGATAAAATTTCAACAGTATTTATATTAAAAGCAGGTATTATTTTCAATTTCCACTTTTCTTAAATTTTAAAATTAATAAGTAAATAATATTCAAATAAATTCATATACATTTATCAAAAATATATATCAATTAAAACCGTATCATGATTCTAATATCATATCAAATCCATGGAAGTGTATGTTGACGCCGAAAAAAGCCCATAAATCCCGGAGGAGGTTTCGGAATGACGAAGCGAAGTCATATTCGGAATCAGTGGCCCGATCCGGAGTCCCGGGATGTGGTGCGCGAAATAAAGGAGGCTCCGCACAAAAAATTGTTTTGTGCGCGTAGAATCACCGAGTTTCACGTAATAGAGCTGTTGAGGCGCGCAATCTTTGCGCGCCCCGGTTCTGTGCGGCGAGCTTTTGCGCGCCGGCTGCGCTCGGCGTGAAGAATTTCTCACGCCACCTGGATTCTGTGCCGGAGGTCGCCTATAAATAGAAGGTGACCCCAAACAGTTTGGGGGTTGAGGAATCTGAAGCGACTCTCATGCACACAATTCGGCTCCCCCACGCGAAAGATGACTTCCAGGTAAAACCCTCATTTCTCGCAACCTTTCCCCAGAGTTCACCTTTGCGCGCAACTCCACCGACATTAGTGATTTTACCCCTCCGCAGTATTCCAGCCTTGCGAGCAATCTGTGCCTCGTGTGCGCAATACCCTACCGTGCACGCAAAACCCTGCGAGTAGTTCCCTCTCCGCGCGCAATTCCGTTGCTCTAATTGCACGCCATCCCGGTCTTTTGTGTGCAAACCATCCCTTTTGTGTGAAAAACCCAGGACTCCTCACCTTGACGCCCCTTGGCTGCCCCCTGCACTGGTACCTGATGTCTCCCATGATGGGCATGTGCTCCATGCATCGTTTTCCTACACGACCTTCCTGGCTCGTGCGAAGTAACATCAAGGTCCCTTGGGCCGTGTTTCCCATTGTGTTGCTTTGCCTTATGCTTCTCCGCATAGGCATGATAACAGCTATTGCTTCTTCTCATAGCCACGCTAACGTGGACCCCCCCGGTGGTTTGCCCTATGACCACCCCCCTTCATTATGGCCTTGCCGATGCCTTCCCTTCCACAAGGGGTAGAGGGCATTGGTCATGTAATCCCTAGGGGTGTGGATCGAACCCACCTCGTCCAAGCTGTAGGACGTTAAACTGTTAAGCACCTCGTACATAACACAAGACGTTAAACTGTGGTCCCACCCCGTCCTTCGCACGCAGGGTCCCCCCAGCTCGGACATTTTTTACGCCCACACTTCTCCACGGGAATGGACTCTTCCTCACATGGAATGAGATCCTCCTTGTCAGTGCGGCGTTTGTCCGTGGGGGAATGGCTACCTCAGAGCGTAAGCCCCTAGCCTTTATTGCGGATGATTGCACCCGTGCATCTCCGTACTTCCCCCCTGCCAAGGCCAGTGGAGTCCTTTTCCCACTGCGCTTTGTCGCACCATGGGCCTCCACCCTAGAGTAAGCCACAACACCAAGGGCCGCTAACCACGTGTAAGCCCCTATTTCCTCTTTGGGCTACTCAACGCATAAGCCCCATTCCGCTTCTCACGGACGCACCCTTCACGACGTGATTGTCTTGTCCCTGCTGCCTCTTGTTTCCCACACCGAGCATGACTCACATGGGCTTAGAGTGCGCGTCGAACATGAAATCCTCTTTTGGGCCGCCCCAGAGCATAAGCCCCATCCCAGCAAACTACGTGGACTTTGATCCGTGCTAACGCATCGTACGTAGGAAGCCTCCACGAGGTTCAAGCCCACCACCCGGTCATCCCGACCTCTCCATGTCGGTTCCCCAACAACCTTGGGCTTCCTCAGAGCATAAGCCCCAAAAATTCCATCCCGCATGATGTAAAATTGTATTCCATCCTGCATGACGTTAAAATGTATTCTGTCCCGCATGACGTTAAACTGTATTCCGTCCCGCATGACGTTAAACTATATCACATCCCGCGTGACTTTAAACTATATTCCGTCCCACATGACGTTAAACTGTATTTCGTCCCGCATGATGTTAAACTTTATTCCGTCATGCATGACGATAAACTGTATCGCGTCCCGCATGACGTTAAATTGTATCCCCCCTCTTGGGCCGTCTCAGAACATAAGCCCCATGTCTCACTCCACCATCCATCCTGATCCTTACCCAGGCCGCCACATCCCTGTGAGATCATGCCACCCTTTCCCGCTCCATGATATATGGGAAGTCTCCCACGTGCTGGCCCAAACATCGGTGTTCCCCCTAGGGATCCTTCAACCCGATCCGTCTCTGCAAGGATTTAAACTCGCGACATACCCCGTGTTGAACATGGGAAGCTGAGGAAAACCTCAGATGGTAAATGTTCCCCGCGTTCGATGTGGGATGCCTTGGGCTTCCGCGCCCTCGAGAAGCCCTATGATGAGGGGCCAAAGACAGACATGCCGACTACGCCCCAACATGACCATTATCCTCACCGCAGGTTGCTCTCCTGACATAACCCCTTAAAGAGACTTGACGAAAGCAGCGTAATTAACTAGTGTCCATGTAGAAATGGCATCGGGGATGAGCTTCACGAACCCATATTAAATCAATGAGGGAGACCCGGACTAGGTAATGAGCTCCGAGGAGGAATCCACGAAGGGAAGAACTGACATCCCATCATCCCAGTTTCGATCAAGGAGCAGACATCCTTGAACAAGGAATGGATGCCGCCCACCTCTGGAAATCAGGAATGCGGGGCAACAAGCAGCGCGCCCTCCCCAGCAGACGGACGTGTGCGCCCCGGTGAAAGCATCAGAAACAAAAAATGGTGAACCTGACGTGAATCTCTTCTCCTCAACACGGGGAATGGTAGCCGTTGGAGCATTGGAATAATAGCATGTCACCAGGTCCGGGTAACCCTCACCGGGACGTGAACCCACCAGGGGTCGAGGCCTTCAGGACGTTGACTACTCCGTTCTGTGAAGTCGTCAGCGTGGATACCTCTCGCCGACCATGGAAGACGGAATGATGTTGGGCCTTGGTTATTGATCTCCTTTCCTGTTGATACTAATGGGTTCATCTCCCTGTTTCCAGGAATCAGATCACTGCAATCGGAGCTCGATCGCCACCTGCCCACTGGCGTAGGGGCAGGGGTAGTGCCGACGCGGCTACCCCGCACTGTCCCACATATCCCACGGTCGCTCCGACTTTGACCGCCGTAGCAGCCAGGCGCTTCCGCCCCCTCTCCCTGTCGGAAATCATCTAACGGAGGGTGATCTGTAACCTAGTTCATAGGTATGACGAGAAAGGGGTCATCCCCACTAGGGGCATGGCCCGCATGGATCTAGAGGCGGTCGCCCCTCACCACCATCATCGCCCTCGAGGGCCGCGCAGGGAGCCGCCACTCCCCGCGCCGACGTTCAACCATTTCGGGAGCCTATCCTCGGAGCAATGTGACACATCCCTCCCCTATGCCAATGAGGTGGGGGATGTCCGGGTCCAATCGATTGGCGATCTGTCCCATGGGTTAACGGCCAGAACCCCTGCCAGGCTGCGTCGACGCCGCCGCCCAACTCCCCGAGCTAAGGAGCCGGTAATCTTCATGCCCGCACCGCCGGTTCCGGCCCATCTGACTCAACGCCAGCGTTGGGCGTGAGTGGGGGAGAATACCCATCCTGGGGCACCAGCATCAACAACCATTGTGGCCCCAACCACTGCTGACTCCTGTTCCCAGATCCCAGTGCATGTTGAGCCGGGGAAGTCGCGTTCCCGACTGGGATCGAAACCCTGACCGCCCTGCAGGCAGGTTGGGTTGAATCTCCCGGTCGTGGACACTGGCAATGGCCACTGGGGACCAATCCGCGGTAGTGCCGCTCACCAAGAAGGCTCATTCCATGCCACCGATCTGGGAAGCCGAAAGCTTCTTTGCGATGGCTATGCTCCGGGTATGACTCCTTCCAGCACCCACTGCATGGGGTATGAGGTCACTCCCCCTACCGCCGGTCGCGAGCATGGATCCGTTGTGTATCCAGTTGCTCACTCAAATGGAGGTCCTCCCTATGTCCCTTTCGACATCTGTCCCGGTGCTTCTCGCACCCCGGCCTTCGATCCCCTCTGCCCCAGCTCTATTGTGGCTGGGGGACCCCATGACGGAAGTCGTCCTTACCATAAGGAGCTACCCAGGGTCAGGAGGTTCAGCTGTCGTCGCCGTAGGAGGAATGTTAGGGGAGTCCCGACGGGAATTAGACAAGTCTGTTTCTCAGATTCTGAGGTAGAGTACGACTCGACCATAGAACCTCCCCCATCCTTTCGAGTTGAGGGCAGGGATGGGGACGCGATGCGTTAGTCTCTTACTCCCTGAATGCGACATCCGTATGATTCCCTCCTCCCTTAGAATGTATATCCAGGAGGACGAGGACTTGGCGTACCACCAGGGATCAAGCCCGCAGTTGCCACTGATCACCTCGGAAGCACCTCCTACCCCTGTTAGGGAGGGTGAGGAACTAATCTGGGGACCAACGGAAGGATCGCGAGGCGACACACCCTCGGCGAGCACCGACGTTGTGACATGAGGCCCATCCTATCGCAACGTGTTGGCCAGGGCACTGCAACCCCGAGAGGATGACCCAGGGATCAGCAGCCAATCGTCTTGTTCACCGTATTCCCCGCCGACCAGCCCACCGCCCCAACGGCCTGCCTCGACACCATTCCCAATTCCCCGACATTCCTAGGTAGACGAGCAGGGGTGGAAAGTTCCAGACCCCGTGCCAGATCCGTGGATCTTCTGGACCATTCTTGCAGTGGGCCACTTCCCTAAGATGTTTTTGTCGGTCGTAGAATCGGGTTTTGATGTGCAAGAGTCACTCACCCCGGGAGAGTTTGAATGATTTCGCCAGATTCTTCGGGTGACTCACACGCGCCTCCATCATCAGCTAGCACCTTATCCTGGGAGCCAAGCGCATCTCGAGGATATTGGTGAGTAGTGCCGCCAGGTTGACCTAGCAGCACTCCCCGCGGTCCAGCACCCCGAGTCGCTGGGCCTCCACGAGGCCGTTCAACAACAATGCGTCCAAAATTTTCATGTACTCCGCAGAGTTATTGAGGAGGCCACCCCCCACGCGCATGTCCACGGGTGGGGGCAATATTCTACTCTCCCTTCTGTGCGATCCCCCGGCAGCCCGATCAACTGGGCGGTCCTGATGGAACGTCGCCAAGGGCAGTAGCAGTCAACATGGATGAACCTTTAGATGAGGGAAAAATTGTGGATCCCCTCGATAGGGACTCACCCCCGGAGGACATTCCGCTACTGGGGCCTTCTGGGAGGATTACTCGCCAACGGAGGAGCCTCCTAGGCCTTCCTGTACCCACGGAGGCACTGGCGCTGGGCCGAAACATCGGCAAGGGTAAATAGCCCGTCGGGTCTGTCAAACTCGTCGACCCATCTGCCTCAGTGTAGAAGGAAGAGGACGATCCCGAGAAGGCCACGCTGCGCCAACAGTTAGCCGAGCAATAGAGGCTGGTGGATGAGCTCCTCGTCGAACGCATTGCAGAGTGGCGGCCTGTCTACGACAACCCTAGACCAGGACAGCAGGGGCAGGAGCATCTACCCCTTGCTGAGATCCCCCCTGGGCAACCGTGACCATATCGTGTTCACCGAAAGGGGAGACAATGCAGCCCATGGCAAGAGGGTGCGATATGTTTCACTGAACCCTCCCGATCGGCGAGGAAACAGGGGAGACCCTGCTCGGTTTCCTCCCGCCACTCCAAGAGTCACTCCGCCAGCTGCCCCCCCTGAGCCGCTGAGCGCGACTATCGTATCGAAGAGCCTGGAAATGCGCTTGTGGTTAGAGATCCCTGTCAGGACAGGAATCCGCATCCGAATGATCTGATGGAAGTTCTCATCGCTCACTTGGAGGCCCTGGAAACTCGGCAGGTGGAGATCCCACCGGATGGCAAGCCGTACCCCGCATGGGTGGATGACATGCCGGCCCCGCCGGGATTTGGGAACCCCACTTTTTCCCCCTTTAATGGGACTAGAGACCCACCACAACAATTGGTCCACTTCAACTCGAGGTGCGGGCCTATGTTAGGGACTTCGGCACAACATGAGGCTGCCAAGCTCCGGTGCTTCGTTCAGACACTGGAAGGACCAGCGTTCGTTCGGTATAGCCAGCTACCTATTCGATTAGTGACTATCTGGGAGGACCTTCACCGACAATTCCTCTACCAGTTCACTTCCACAACCCGGAAGACGAACATTGCAGACCTCCTCAGGTGCAAGAAAAGGCCCGACGAGCGAGTCGCGGACTTCGTCACCCGGTGGAAGGGGCTCACGTACTCCCTTGGCATGCCACTCACTCAGGAGAAATTACTGACTATGTGTGTGGGGAACGTCAAGGCATATTTGGTTCCTTCCCTGATCACACAAAATTACCATGGAGGGTTCCGGGACTTCTCGGACAAGGCTTAGCGCCTCGAAGAAGCCCTGCAACAGGCCAGTCAGGCAATCCCGCTGCCTCCTGTGATCTCTGCAAGGAGAGCCGCCAGAGCCAAGCCCGCTGCTGTGGCACAGATAGTGGCCCCCAGACAGCTAGAGTTGCTGCCGGTGAGGCCAGCTCAGCAGGCTCATAGGGTTCCACCCCCACAGCCTCCGGCCCAGCAGCGACCGCCTCAAAATCAGCAGGCGCCTCCGCGTAATGCACCACCACCACCTAGGTGAAGTAATCTGGCTCCGCCTCCTCGGCCTGCTCCTCCAGTCCCTGGCAATGGTCAGCCCCAAGAGTCCCCTTTCCAGGCAGAAGTACTTAGGCTTACTCATTTGGCGAGGCCCAGGTCCCCGGTTATTTTCATAGCACCTTGCAGTAGAGGATCATGTGACTACCTGAGTGTCGGAAGGCAGAAGAGGCGTGTATCACGGATCGCCCTAACTACTGCCCTTATCATCAGTTCCTAGGACACACCATCCAGAAATGCTATGTGTTCAAGGACTGGCTCCAAGAATAGATTGACAACAACATAGTCAGGTTGGGCCCATCCCCAGCACAGGTGGCAGGTGTCTTCGTGGGATTAGATGGCAGTAGTGACGATGGGGATGGGTGGGAACAGGTTTTCGACTGTGGGTCCCGGAATTATAATGACTGGATGGCCCGCAGGACGGTCACTCATGTCGATGGCATCATCTGTGCCTGCCTGGACCAGCCAGAGCCCTCGGAATCTGCGAGCGCCACTTCGGCATCGTCGTCCCAGCCTACTTCTTCCCAGAAGAGCAGGCGGCGGCACAAGAAGAAAGAACGCGCCCTGCCATTGTCATTGTCTTCTCGCACACTTGGAGATTTCATGCCCCCAGATATGGGGATCCCTCTAAGACCCCATCCGGTAATGGATGACTCCTCGAGTGAGAGCCCGGGGTATGCTTCGGTTAACACCGTAGAGTTGGTAAATCCCTTTATGGCTCCCGACGACAAGGAGCGCCAGGTGAACCTCCCCGAGAGCCCAGGGTATGCTTCGGTTAACACCGTAGAGTTGGTAAATCACTTTGTGGCTCTCAACGATGAGGAGCGCCAGGTGAACCTCCCCGAGAGCCCGAGGTATGCTTCGTTTAACACCGTAGAGTTGGTAAATCCCTTTGTGGCTCCCGATGATGAGTAGCGCCAGGTGAACCTCCCTGAGAGCCCGGGTTACACTTTGGTTAACACCGTAGAGTTGGTAAATCCCTTTGTGGCTCCCGAAGACGAGGAGCGCCAGGTGAACCTCCCCGAGAGCCTGGGGTACACTTCAGTTAACACAGTAGAGTTGGTAAATCCCTTTGTGGCTCCCGACGATGAGGAGCGCCAGGTGAACCTCCCCGAGAGCTCGGGGTACGATTCGGTTAACACCATAGAGTTGGTAAATCCATTTGTGGCTCCCTACGACAAGGAACGCCAGGTGAACCTCCCCGAGAGCCTGGGGTAGGCTTCGGTTAACACCGTAGAGTTGGTAAATCCCTTTGTGGCTCCCGACGACGAGGAGTGCTAGGTGAACCTCCCCGAGATCCCGGGGTATGCTTCAGTTAACACCATAGAGTTGTTAAATCCCATTGTGGCTCCCAACGACGAGGAGCTCCAGGTGAACCTCCTCAATGTCCCCAGTCGTCGCCAACGTCGACGGAGCCGTGGCTACGTGAATTGCTGGGGCACAGCGGTCGTCACCTCCAGTCAGGCCCTGCACGCCGCCGAGACCAGGCAGCAGCCCAGTATAGAGGGAAGAACTCACGGCTCCCTCACTCGATGACAACATGTTCGCTTCCACCACCGTTTTTGTTACTGGATCGGGCCGAACCACCTTGCCCGCGTCGCAAACAGCCCGCCCTACCACTGGACGACTACGACCTTCCGGTCCTAGCATGGTAGCCACCTCCTGGGCTTTAGATGGTGAACAGCGGGACGTGCCTAGTACCAGTCAGTCACCGGTCCCGCTAGTAGGGCCCGTCATGCCCCCAATCGCAGAGCGACCTCCTGTAAGCATAATCTCTCATTTGGCACGAATGTATGATGTCCTGAAGCATCTAGACGACATTCCGGTGAGGCTTTCCATCCTTGAGGCCCTCTGCCTATCATCTGAAATGCGTGAGGCGCTCTCCGAGGCTCTAAGGAGCCCCCTACAGTATGAAACAGAGGTAGCGGCCGCAGAAGCCTTCCACATCGAGGTGATTGAGGGCGCCAAATGTCATGAGGTTATCTCATTCTCTAGTGAAGATGATGACCCTCCCATATAAGGGCACATCCGCCTACTGTACATCACCGGCCAGTTCAATGGCGTGGAGGTCCATCGCTATCTTGTCGACACGGGTTCTGGGATTAACATGATCCCAACTCGGACACTGCAAAAAATGGGGTTGTCTGAGGATGATTTAACTCCCTCTGACCTCAAAATCCAGGGGTATGATAGGACTGAGCAAACTCCACTCGGAAAGATTCGTCTGAAGACCCAGTTCGGCAGCTTAATTTCCAATACTGAATTCCTGGTTGTCTCTCAGGGCACTGCCTACAACACGTTGATGGGAAGGCAGTGGCTCTATCTTCACACAGAGGATCCCTCATCATACCATCAGTGCCTCAAATACTCCCTTAAGGGTCGAGTGGGTGTGCTCCAAGGAGATGCGTCCCTGTTTGCCTCTTCTGAAGCTCGTTACCTGGACGCTGACTATTAAAAGAGCAAGGACAAGAAGATCCTGGAAGGTGAGGTTGAGCCTGCTGCTGTCGCGAGCGATCCCTGGGCAGGTTTGGATGACGCATATGTCTTCCCAATCCATCGGTTGGAGGCCACGACTCCCGATATGGAAGAGTTCTTTGTTGTCTCGGGTACTAGAGGAATGCAGATTTACAGGTCTAAGTGACGACGGTAAATCATCTCATACTCTTACACCAACTAGGATTGGGTGATCCCCGAGCCTCCTACCCCTGTACAATATCGGGACATTGGGCTTATGGCAACAGAGGTATGTCATACGTGCCAGTTTCGCCAAGCCGGGATCGACCGGCTCATGCCAACGCGACACCACTGCTTTGATGTCGTAAAGCGTGGCCCCTTGGGCCGCAGGCCGGATGGGATGGGATCAACCGCCATTGTCACTACGGTCTCTGTGGTGCATGAGTCTCCCGTCGTGACGACCTCTACCACCCAAGCCAGTGCTAGATCCCCATCAGGGTCAAGCAGCCTCGAAACGGCTCCCCACATGGATGATCCTTCCACAAGCGGAGCAGAAGACATGGAAGATGCTCCTCCTGCCTTTGAGGAGGGCGTCTCCGCCACGGTCGACGAGCTCGTACTGGTGAACCTCGGTAGTGAGACAGACCCGAGACCCACATTGGTCAGCGCCGCTATACCTCCCGAGGAACGGAAACAGTACATAGAATTCCTCAGACAGCACCGTGATGTGTTTTCCTGGAGTTATGACAAGATGCCGGACTAGATCCCCTAGTAGTCATCCACCGCCTTGGCCTCCCAGCAAACCATCGCAGGTTCGAGCAGCCTCCCTGAAAAATGCACCCCTTTTACGGTTCCATGGTTGAGGCCAAAGTTGATAAGCTCATTAAGGAAAACTTAATCAGGGAAGTCTAGTACCCCAGGTGGCTAGCCAACATTGTGCCCGTCAGGAAGAAGAACAGGAAGATCGAGATTTGCGTCGACTTCCGCGATCTTAATCGCCACTGTCCGAAGGATGACTTTCCCCTTCCCGTGATTGAGCTACTGATCGACGCAATGGCCGGGTTCCAAGCCCTATCCTTCATGGATGGGTACTTCGGGTAAAACCAGATCCGGATGGACCCGAGGATGAAGAGTTCACTACCTTCAGGGCCCCCCAGGGAACTTTTTGCTATCGGGTTATGCCCTTCGGCCTGAAGAAGGTGGGTTCCACCTATCAACGGGTTATGCACCACATATTCAAGCTGATCCTCAGGATGCTGGGGGAGTGATATGTAGTTGACCTGGTGGTTAAATCTCTTCAGCGCCAGGTCCATCTCAAAGACCTTGAGAAAGTGTTTGGTTTGATCCGTTCTCATCACTTGAAGACGAACCCGTTGAAGTGTGCCTTCGGGGTCACCTCCGGAAAGTTTCTTGGATTCATCGTCAGGTATCGAGGTATCGAGATCGACCCCGAGAAGATCGAGGACATCAATCAGATCCCTCCCCTGAGTAATATTTGTGAGCTTTGAGGCCTCCAAGGCCACTTAGCCTATATACGCTGATTCACTGCGAATCTAGCTGGCAAGTTTAAGCCCTTTTCTCGGCTCATGAAGAAAGGCGCCGCCTTTGGGTGGGATGAAGAGTGCTAGACCGCTTTTGAGGAAATCAAGTAGTATCTGCTTCAACATCTGGCCCTGATGCCACCCGTTCCCGGAACGCCGCTGGTCCTTTACGTGACCGCCCTAGAGTGATCCCTCAGCTCCCTTCTCCCCCAGAAGAACAACGAGGGGATGGAGAATAGCCTCTACGACCTCGGCTGCATGCTCCTCAACGCGGAATTTAGATAATCTCCCATCGAGAAGAGCTTCCTGGTGCTTGTATTCACCATACAGAAAATACGGCACTACTTGCAGCACCACGACGTACAGCTGGTCTCTCGGGTAGACCCGTTGAAATACATCCTTAGTCGGCCTATGTTGAACGGCCGATTGGCACGTTGGGTGGTGATCCTCTAGCAGTTTGACATTAGGTTCATACCTCAGAAGGCCATCAAAGGACAGGCGTTGGAAGACTTCTTAGCTGCTCATCCAACCTCTGTGGACCAGCCACTGGATTTGGGATTTCCTGATGAGGCAATCCTCCTAGTCGATCACGCCACCCCATGCTGGCAGATGCACTTTGATGGCGCCTCCCGAAGCCCTACCAGTAGAAGGCTCAATGATACTAGGCTTAATAGAGTGGGCCTGGGTATCGTCTTCATCACCCCATAGAATGTCGTTCTGCCATATTTGTTCTCGTTGTCAGAGGGCTGCACCAACAATGAGGAAGAATATCATTCCCTAATCACTGGCCTCGAGTTGGATCTGGAGGTTGACGTACCCCACCTGTATGTAAAAGGGGACTCTGAGCTAGTCATCAAGAAGGTTAACATTGACTACGCTGTCAGGAAGCAAGAACTCGTTCCATTGCTGGAGTTTACCCTCCATCTAATGGCTAAGTTCCAATCCTGACCAAATGTCGTTCACGTTCCCCAATCGCAAAACAATCGAGCAGATGCTTTGGCCAGCCTGGCCGCATCACTCGCGGAGCCCGAACAGGATGACCTAATCATCCACGTGGCGCACCGACGATTCATTGCTCATGTTATCCAGGAGGGCGGTCGTGGCCCACAAGTGAACCATCTCACCGCTGGTGCCCCTGCGTTAGGACCCCTTGGGGCTTCAGGCATGGTGATCGAGACAGTTCCTTACTGGAGGACAGCCTTGGTTGAATATCTCCGGCATGACAATCTTCCGATGGACCGAGCAGAGCGGGAATGAATCCGGCGCCGCGCGCCGTAGTTCACCCTTCAGAGCAGTCATGGCCGTGAGAAGTTCCTTTACATGTGAGGGTTTGATGGTGTTCTCCTCCGTTGTCTTCAAGGAGTTGAGATCCAGCAGGTCATGCAGGAAGTGCACACTGGCTCCTGTGGCACCCACCAGGCTCGGTCGAAGTTGTCCCACCATATTCGGAGATTGGAATACTTCTGGCCCTCCATGATCCACGACTGCATCGAGTAAGCCAAGAGGTGTCATGCGTTCCAAGTTCATGCTAGCTTTGTGCATCGGCCACCGGAGCCTCTCCATACTACTATGTATTATTGGCCCTTTGCAGTATAGGGGTTGGATGTCGTAGGGCCTTACCCGCCGGTGATGGCCCGCTAGTGCCGGTTCATCTTAACCGCCACAGATTTCTTCTCAAAGTGGGCAGAGGTAGCCCCGATTAGGAATGTCAAGACTAGTTCTATCACTGACTTCGTGAGTTCCAATATCATTCACCGGTTTGGAATACCTCACACTATCCTCACGGATAACGGAACCAACTTCCGAGCGGCCGAGCTGAAGAGATTTTATGCCAAGTACAACATTCGCTCTAACCACACCTCCCGCTATCATGCACAGGAGAATAGACAGATTGATGCGTTTAACAAAACCCTCTCTAACATTCTGCAAAAAATGGTTGGTCAGAACAAGAAAAGTTGGCTGGACAAGCTCCCCAATGCCCTCTGGGCTTATAGGACAACGACTCGCAATTCCAAACAGGTGACCCCGTATTCCCTGGTATACGGAGCTGAGGCCGTCCTTCCTATCGATTTCCAACTACCCTCATTGCGCACAGCAGTCTACAACCAACAAGAGCCAGACAGAGTTTCCGAGATCCGTCTAGCCGAATTGGAAGTACTGGACAAAGGTAGGCTTCACACTTTACATAACTTGTAAAGGCATCAGAGCAGGATTGCTCGAGCTTTCGATAAGAAGGTTCGCCTCCGCTCCTTCCTGCAAGGTGACCTGTTGTTGGCTCTCAGAGCGCCAATGATTTCCGGCAGGATACCACCCAAGTTGGAACCCAAGTGGGAGAGACCTTTTATTGTCCATAAGGTCTATCCCAATGGAGCGTATTCCCTGGTGACTATGGATGGTGAGCGTATCACTCCTCCCACCAACGCCAGGTTCCTCAAGAAGTACTTTTCCTAAACTATATGGTCCTGCATGACCTTAAACTATATGGTCCTGAATGACCTTAAACTGTATGGTCCTGCATGACCTTAAACTTATGGTCCTGCATGACCTTAAATTGTATGTTCCTGTATGACCTTAAACTGTATGGTCCTACATTACCTTAAACTGTATGGTCCTGCATGACCTTAAACTGTATTGTCCTGCATGACCTTAAACTGTATGGTCCTGCATGACCTCAAACTGTATTGTCCTGCATGACCTTAAACTATATGGTCCTGCATGGCCTTACACTGTATGGTCCTGCACGACCTTAAACTGTATGGTCCTGCATGACCTTAAACCGTATGGTCCTGCACGACCTTAAACTACACTCTTCCCTACATTTGGGCTCCATAGTCCATGCTCTATGACCTAAAACTAAGATCCTCTTTTGGTTCTTCCCTTTTCACGGTCTGAGATCTAAGACCTAAAACTAAGACCTATATTTCGTCCAACATGACGTTAAACTATATTGCCAAAAATATGCCTAGCTTGATTCCCATCCTAATGGGATATGTAGGAATGCCCAGACCATTCGTCTTTGGGTCCATCTTGAGGTCCGATGTCGCGTCTGTTTCCCCTTTGGGACTTCGACTACAGGGTCGCGTGGCGTGGTGTGAGATTATGTCCCCATTCACGTCGGGTTTGAGATACCTGAACCCCGCGAACCCTGTCCTCAGGGTTCAGATGTAACACCCGAGAATTTTATGTTATATAAATCATCAAAGGAATCTTTTTCTATACAACACTTGCTTGGCTTTCTTTACAAGCAATCGCGACCTTCCTCGATAGCTTGCGTCGTACGCAATACCGAGTTTCACTAAACAACATTATGCTATTAAAACTAGCCGTTATGAATAGTAATAACCACTTTTTGGAATTTTATAAATTTTATTTTTCAAAATGGACTTCATTTTTGGACTCAGAATATCGAAATTAGCCTAGGGTGAAATTTTGGTATTTTTCTGAAAACATTCAATTTTTGATGAATAGTGAAACCACTAAGTGGTAGGTTAAAAACTGAATTTTGCATAAAACTTAATTTTACCGCTTCTGTGATTGGAATTTCGAAAATCCGAGAGACACGGTTAATATCAAGGACTAAAATGTGGTTCAATGAGATGAAAATAATTTTTTGGTGAATAGTAACTTTTTACTTTTTTACCGCGGTTAATAGTAAATAGGGTAACTAAGGGTAAATATGATATTAATATTACCCTAACACATGTCCTAATTCTATTGGACAAGTGTAATTCGACCAAAAACAAACTTAGGAATAAAATATGACCATTTAGGCCCACTTGGATTAGATTAGGACATTTATTATTAATTTATTTAAAGAAGGGTTAAAATAGTTAAAATCAAAGTTTAATAAGTAAATCATTTTTAATATGGGGTTATACATAAGATAAATTCGATTGTAAATATTTATTAGAAAGATAAAAAGATTTACTACATGATGGTATTTTATTTGTAATTTTTAGACTTCAAATAATTTAATTTATTTATGACACAAAGATGATGCCGTAATTATCTTATTAATGAAATATTGACATAATTGATGTTATAAACACCAAAATAAATGTAATTTGGGACTTTTTATGAATTCCACTAATTTTCTAGGTTAATATTATATATTAGTGTTGATTTAATTAACTTGGTTTGAACATATAATTCTGTTATGACTTTCACAAAAATCATATATCAAATAGTGTCAAAATTGACACAAAATAGTTTTTAAATAAAATATTATATTATTAATTGTTATTTTATTCCTAAAAATCTAAGGTTCGGCCAAATGACTTAGATAAGGATATATATATTAATAATAAACAATCTGGGGTTCGTTTGGCATGTTATAGTAAGTGTATTAACCATATAGTGAAAGAAAACAAAAAGACACGGTAAAAGTTAAATTAATTAACTTAGAGTTAAATCTAATTGATAAGGTTAAAATAATACCCTAAACTTGTCTAAATCTTATTGGTTGATAGGATTTCTACCCTTCCCCACTTTAGCTTCGAAATAAGACCCTTTGGAACCATTATAAACCGATTTTGACTTTAATATAAAATAATATTTTGAGATATTCCTAAGGTGCCCCTCTCCTCCCTTATAAAAGGGCACCTCCTTCCCCTCCTCCTCACACCAATTTTGAGCACTCAAGCTCGGACAACCCCTGCCATTTTCTCCTCTCCACTTCCCTAGAATAATCCTAGAGGTCCTGGTCTTCTCCAAAGACCAATCATAGTTCCTTAAGTGGAGGATTCAAAGAGGCGTTCCAAAGAAAAGGTAATATCCATTACCGATCTTTTCAATTTCTTTCTTCTTCAACTTCTTCTTCTTTAGTTGTTTCATGATAAAGTAATAACATCAGTATTACTTACATACTGATATGTTATTATAAATATGAAACAACCCTATTTCACCTTCTATCCATCCTACGGAAAAATGAAATCACCGCGCGTGCGTACGTACGGAATATCGTCTCCACGCCGTGGTGTAATCTATTTTCCACCATCACCTTACAAGGATGGGTATAATGGTGTAATGAGTAACTATATATGATTATTATGAAGTAATATTGATACTGAAATAATATATATATACTCCAATACAATTCCACGATCATAGGAATGATATCATCACTCGTGCGTACGTACGGAATACCGTCTCCACGATGTGATGCGACTTGTTCTACATGATCTTCATTTCATAATGATTATATAAATGAATTGAATGAATGAATATGGTATATAATACACTAATAACATTCTGGAAATGAGTTATCTATAACCTAAAGATAAGAATAAGAATTTATTCGACAAAACACGCATAAGAACAAAAAGTTATAAAGACCCGAGTAACAAGTAACAATGAAATATTACTAAACAAAAGCTAATAATATGACCATATATGATATCATATAAATATGTATGATTCTGGAATAAGTCAATAACATTATTTAAACCATTATACAGGAGCTTCGGACACGTACAAAGCTAATCGGACCTAAGGTAAGGGAAATATCACAATCTCATTTTTATCCGAGATTGTTTATTCGTAAGTATTTACTGGGGTGTATTTTATCATCCACGTCCATGTTTCATCAATATGTAATATTAATTCCATCCACCTGCAATTGTTTAAATACATTTTTACCCTTCGGTGAGTTTTTAGTAAAAGAAATGAAAGGAATCTTTTGTCGTTTTTCGTACGAGGTACTTTTTGACTTTTCCGACAAAAGTACGAAGAATGTTTTTTTTAACTTATACGGCATGAATGGATTTTTAAAACATTATTTCCAAGAAGCTTCCTTTACAAGTTTTCAAGTTTATTTTTAATCAACTTCTTATATTTTAAAGTTGTATGACATGTTATGAAAGGAAAAATGTTTTTGAAGAAGAAAGGATATTTTCCTCAAGAATGGAGTTCAAGTGTTTTATCAAAATTATTTTCCATCTAAGATAATAAACGGTTCTGTTTTTATCCCTATTATTACATTGATTTGATCATGTTGTGATGGAATTATTTTTATGAATTCCTTTATCTTATATGAATTGATTTATGATGTCATGATGTTTCAAGAATCCCATTTTTGTTACATGTGTTATGCGATGATGTATGTTTTATGATTATGTGGCACACATAAGAAAGGATTCATTATAAGATGGGTGGGACCTATATCTCCCTCCAATGCATTGGGTAAAGATTTTATATCTCATGAGATAGACATGGCTGGAACGGAAGGTTATTTCGGTTCAGTGATACAGGACTGAAACGAGGAGTGAACTCGGTTCAGAAAGGGACTTTGTCCACTAAGATAGTCTTGGCAATGAGTCATGACTAACAAGAAATGATTTTCCATGATTATGTGTGAATGCCACAAAGTTTCAAGTCTTATGTTATGATTATGGGGATCTCATTTTCACTTATGTGATTTATTCCATGATAAGTTATTATGATCTCTTTTGCAGGTTTTGATTTTCAAAAAGATATGATATGATTTTTACTTCCTTTATTTGCCCTTGCTGAGCATTTGAGCTCACCCTTTTATGTTTTCTTTTCCCCAGGTCAGGAAGATGGATATTAAGTAGAATATGCTAAAAGGGACCCTAGATATGATGAAATAAATGGGATACACTGTAAAAGATTTATGAACCAGTTGTTTATGTTTCCCAGTTTCTAAAGACACTATACCTATACGGTCCTTTGTGGTTTTGTCATATGTTGTAATAAGTGTGCTTCAATTTTGAAGTATTAACAATGTATGTAAAGTATGGGTCATTACAGTTGGTATCAGAGGAAAGGTATAGTCAACCTTTGGAAACTAGGATGTGAAAGCCTTAGTAAGAACCCTAAGGATAAGTCTAAGCATAGTACACAATCTTAGTGTTTTAGAAATGGCCTTGAATAACCTAGGATATGACCATAAGCATGAAAATTTTATTCTTGAATTATGTGGTTTCCTATTATAATTAGTGTTGCTCACACTATTCTTCTTGGTTTTAGTCAATGGCTGGAACCCGAAGGAACCGTGTTAATCTGGAATGCGATGGGCAATGCAATGATTGTCCCCCTGAGCAACCAAACGATATGGGAGCTGGAATGCAAAATCTTGTAGCCATGCTCACACAACTTTCTCAAGCTATGAATCATGCAGGATTTCCAAACGAGCAAAGGAGGGAGCAACATTCTGTTGAATCCTTCATGAGGCAGCATCCACCGTCTTTCAGTGGGTCTACTGATCCATTAGTTGCTGAACAATGGATTAGTACTACTGAAAAGATATTTTCAGTTCTTCAATGTTCTGAACATGATAAAGTCATCCTAGCAGTGTATCGTTTGGAAGGAGATGCTGATCAATGGTGGAATCTTGTTAAGAATACGAGGCAAAGGGATGAAATTGAGTCTATGGAATGGGACGAGTTCAAGAACTTATTTTTCAATAAGTACTTCCCTCGTATTCTCCGAACAAAGATGGAGAAAGAGTTTCTTGAACTGAAGGAAAGGGATGATGAATCTGTTGGTACCTATGAAGCAAATTTTACAAGACTTGCAAGGTACGCTTCTGGTATTATTATCCATCCTGAGAGTAAGATCGATCGATTCTTTAGTGGCTTAAAACCAAGTCTTCGAAGGGCGTTAGCCATAAGAGACTTCAATAGCTACGAGGAAATCGTTCGATGTGCTCTCAAAGTTGAGATGGAGATTGGAGTAACCCATCAGTCACATGGGTTTGATAAGAAGAGGAAGATGGAATTCAAAGGAAACTCTAAAGAGCACACTGAAAAGAAGATGAACTTTCCCTTATGCTCAAAGTGTGGAAAGAAACATGGAGGGAGTTGTCTTAAAGGGACAAGTAAATGTTTTAAATGTGGAAAGGAAGGTCATCGGGCATTTGAATGTCGTGATAATGGGAAGAAGATGTCTAATGATGCAAACAAAGGAAGGGATACACAGAATGAACCTACAACACTTCAATGTTTCAAGTGCAAGGAGATGGGGCATTATGCCAATCAATGCCCAAATCCATGGGTTGATGATGATGGTCGACGTCAACAAAATATTAAGGCTAAAGACAAAGGAAAGTCACATGCAATTTCTATCAGCGATGTGGAGTACGATAACGAAGTGGTGAAAGGTACACTGACCATCCACTCTAAAGTAGCAAATGTTTTATTTGATTCTGGATCCACCCACTCTTTTATTTCTGAAGACTTTTCTAAGGGTATCACCGTAGTACCTCAACAATTAGATGTTGAGTTAGCTGTGACAACACCTAATGGCACATCAATCGCATCAAAAGTTTATAATTCTTCTCCGATCGAAGTTTGTGGGAAAGTGCTTCCTGCAAATCTTGTGATCCTTCCTTTAGTGGAATTTTATGTGATTCTTGGCATGGATTGGCTTTCTCTACATGGAGCTCATATCAATTGCCAAAGAAGGGAAGTCACATTTCATACTCCAGATCAATCTACGATCGTATACCAATGCAAGGATGAACATAACCTTCCAGTGGAAATTTCTTCCATCTTATGGGTATTGATCCCACTAAATGAAGGTTATTTATCTCAAATGGTTGGTGAGAAACTCACGATTAAGAATATGCCCATTGTAAGGGAGTTTGATGATGTCTTTCCGGAGGAATTACCGGGTCTTCCACCAAATCGTGAAGTTGAGTTTTCAATAGAACTCGTACCGGGTGCTTTGCCTATTTCAAAGACACCTTATAGAATGGCCCCAATTGAGTTGCAGGAATTGAAGAAGCAACTCCAAGAGAATCTTGATAAGGGATTCATACGCCCTAGTGCGTCACCTTGGGGAGCACCTGTTCTATTTGTTAAGAAGAATGATGGATCAATGAGACTCTGCATTGATTATCGAGAACTTAACAAGATCACTATCAAGAACAAATATCCTCTCCCACGCATTGATGACTTATTTGACCAACTACGCGGAGCTCAATACTTTTCCAAGATTGATCTTCGTTCAGGGTATCATCAATTAAGGGTCAAAAGGGAGGATATACCAAAGACGGCTTTCCGTACAAGGTATGGACACTATGAATTTATAGTGATGCCATTTGGTCTTACTAATGCCCCTGCTATCTTCATGGATCTAATGAATAGAGTCTTTAGAGACTATCTTTATCAATTTGTGGTAGTCTTTATAGACGATATTCTTGTCTATTCAAAGAGCAAGGAAGAACATGAAGATCACTTGAGAATTATATTGAAGACCCTGAGAAAGGAGAAGCTTTATGGCAAATTTACCAAGTGTGAATTTTGGCTTCAAAAAGTTGCATTTTTGGGTCACATAATCTCAAAAGAGGGGATATCTGTGGATCCAGCAAAAACAGAGGTTATCGAAAGATGGTCGAGACCAACAACAGTAACTGAGATCCGAAGTTTTCTTGGTTTGGCTGGATATTATCGACGTTTTGTAAAAGATTTTTCACGATTATCTAATCCACTCACCAAGTTGACTCGGAAAGGAGTCAAGTTTGTCTGGACAGAGGAATGTGAAGAGAATTTCAAGGAGTTGAAAAGAAGGTTATCCAGTGCACCTGTGCTCACACTGCCTTGTAGTGGAGAAAGGTTTGTGATCTACAGTGATGCATCCAAGAAGGGATTGGGGTGTGTTCTTATGCAAAATGATATGGTGATAGCTTATGCCTCACGACAGTTGAAAATCCATGAACAAAATTACCCAACACATGATTTGGAGTTGGCTGCGGTAATCTTTGCATTAAAGATTTGGAGGCATTACCTTTATGGTGAAAGGTGTGATATTTATACTGATCATAAAAGTTTAAAGTATATTTTCACACAAAAGGAGTTGAATATGCGTCAAAGAAGATGGTTGGAGCTGATTAAGGATTATGACTGCTCAATCCATTACCACCCTGGGAAAGCAAACAAGGTGGTAGATGCATTAAGTCGACAAGACCATGCTAGTTTATCCATGATGAGAATCACAAAAGATCCAATATTTATGGATTTACAAAGGATGGATCTTGGAATTATAATGGAAGGGGAAAAATCTTATCTTTCTCAAATGAATGTTCAACCATCTATACATGTGAAGATTAAAGAGGCACAGAAAGAAGATGTCGAGTTACAAAAGAAGGTGAGAAATGTTCCTGAATTCAACCTTGATTGTGATGGGATAATAAAGTTCAGGAATCGGGTTTGTGTTCCTCCCATCCCCGAATTAAAGAAGGAGCTGCTGGATAAGGCTCATAGTTCTTCATTCTCTATTCATCCTGGAAGCACGAAGATGTATAGGGACCTGAAAGAGTACTTCTGGTGGGATGGCATGAAAAGAGATGTTGCTGAATATGTCTCTCGATGATTGGTTTGTCAACAAGTTAAAGCTGAGAGACAGAAGTCTAAGGGGATGTTACAACCATTACCCATACCCGAATGGAAATGGGAAAACATCACTATGGACTTTGTCACAGGACTTCCTAAAACATCCAAAGGCAATAATGCTATCTGGGTCATAGTTGATCGTCTTACAATGTCTGCACACTTCATTCCTATTAGAGAGGATTTATCTCTAGATCAGCTTGCCAGGATATATGTAAAGGAAGTGGTAAGATTGCATGGAGTACCACTTTCTATTATATCTGATCGAGATCCGAGATTTACCTCGAAGTTCTGGCGAAGTCTTCAGCATACTCTGGATACAGAGTTGAGTTTCAGCACTGCTTATCATCCCTAGACAGATGGTCAGTCTGAGAGATCAATTCAAACCCTAGAAGATATGTTGAGAGCTTGCTCTATGGATTTCAAAGGAGGTTGGGATCAACACCTACCATTGGTAGAATTTTCTTATAATAATAGCTTTCACTCCAGTATTCAGATGGCTCCTTATGAAGCTCTCTATGGAAAGAAATGCAGGACTCCAACTTGCTGGGATGAAGTTGGGGAAAGAAATCTATTAGGACCTGATCTCGTTGATGAAATGGCAGAAAAGGTGAGATCTATTCAACAACACATAAGAGCAGCTCAGAGTCGACAGAAAAGCTATGCCGACAACCGAAGAAAAGATCTAGAGTTTGAAGTGGGTGATAAAGTGTTCTTACGAATATCTCCCTGGAAGAGGGTTATGAGATTTGGAAAGAAGGGGAAGTTGAGCCCTAGATATATCGGTCCTTTCGAAATATTGGATCGTGTTGGGAAGGTAGCTTACCGATTGGCGCTTCCACCGAATCTCTCTCAAGTTCACGATGTGTTCCATGTATCTCTCTTGAGAAAGTACATACCAGATCCTTCACATGTACTCAGCTCAGAAGTTGTACCGCTGGAGCAAGATCTTTCTTATGAAGAACAGCCGATAGAGATTCTGGATCGTAGCGAAAAAGTCCTACGAAACAAGACCACTCTCTTGGTGAAAGTTTTATGATGAAACCACCAACTTGAAGAAGCTACATGGGAGATTGAGGATATGATGAGGGAGAAGTATCCTCATCTGTTTGTTGCAAAGTGACGAATTTCGAGGGCGAAATTCTTTTTAAGGGGGGTAGGATGTAACACCTGAGACTTTTATGTTATATAAATCATCAAAGGAATCTTTTTCTATACAACACTTGCTTGGCTTGCTTTACACGCAATCGCGACCTTCCTCGATAGCTTGTGTCGTACGCAATACCGAGTTTCACTAAACAACATTATGCTATTAAAACTAGCCGTTATGAATAGTAATAACCACTTTTTGGAATTTTATAAATTTTATTTTTCAAAATGGACTTCATTTTTGGACTCAGAATATCGAAATTAGCCTAGGGTGAAATTTTGGTATTTTTCTGAAAACATTCAATTTTTGATGAATAGTGAAACCACTAAGTGGTAGGTTAAAAACTGAATTTTGCATAAAACTTAATTTTACCGCTTCTGTGATTGGAATTTCGAAAATCCGAGAGACACGGTTAATATCAAGGACTAAAATGTGGTTCAATGAGATGAAAATAATTTTTTGGTGAATAGTAACTTTTTACTTTTTTACCGCGGTTAATAGTAAATAGGGTAACTAAGGGTAAATATGATATTAATATTACCCTAACACATGTCCTAATTCTATTGGACAAGTGTAATTCGACCAAAAACAAACTTAGGAATAAAATATGACCATTTAGGCCCACTTGGATTAGATTAGTACATTTATTATTAATTTATTTAAAGAAGGGTTAAAATAGTTAAAATCAAAGTTTAATAAGTAAATAATTTTTAATATGGGGTTATACATAAGATAAATTCGATTGTAAATATTTATTAGAAAGCTAAAAAGATTTACTACATGATGGTATTTTATTTGTAATTTTTAGACATCAAATAAGTTAATTTATTTATGACACAAAGATGATGCAGTAATTATCTTATTAATGAAATATTGACATAATTGATGTTATAAACACCAAAATAAATGTAATTTGAGACTTTTTATGATTTCCACTAATTTTATAGGTTACTAGGATATATTAGTGTTGATTTAATCAACTTGGTTCGAACATATAATTCTGTTATGACTTTCACAAAAATCATATATCAAATAGTGTCAAAATTGACACAAAATAGTTTTTAAATAAAATATTATATTATTAGTTGTTATTTTATTCCTAAAAATCTAAGGTTCGGCCAAATGACTTAGATAAGGATATATATATTAATAATAAACAATTTGGGGTTCGTTTGGCATGTTATAGTAAGTGTATTAACCATATAGTGAAAGAAAACAAAAAGACACGGTAAAAGTTAAATTAATTAACTTAGAGTTAAATCTAATTGATAAGGTTAAAATAATACCCTAAACTTGTCTAAATCTTATTGGTTGATAGGATTTCGACCCTTCCCCACTTTAGCTTCGAAATAAGACCCTTTGGAACCATTATAAACCGATTTTGACTTTAATATAAAATAATATTTTGAGATATTCCTAAGGTGCCCCTCTCCTCCCTTATAAAAGGGCACCTCCTTCCCCTCCTCCTCACACCAATTTTGAGCACTCAAGCTCGGCCAACCCCTGCCATTTTCTCCTCTCCACTTCCCTAGAATAATCCTAGAGGTCCTGGTCTTCTCCAAAGACCAATCATAGTTCCTTAAGTGGAGGATTCAAATAGGCGTTCCAAAGAAAAGGTAATATCCATTACCGATCTTTTCAATTTCTTTCTTCTTCAACTTCTTCTTCTTTAGTTGTTTCATGATAAAGTAATAACATCAGTATTACTTACATACTGATATGTTATTATAAATATGAAACAACCCTATTTCACCTTCTATCCATCCTACGGAAAAATGAAATCACCGCGCGTGCGTACGTACGGAATACCGTCTCCACGCCGTGGTGTAATCTATTTTCCACCATCACCTTACAAGGATGGGTATAATGGTGTAATGAGTAACTATATATGATTATTATGAAGTAATATTGATACTGAAATAATATATATATACTCCAATACAATTCCACGATCATAGGAATGATATCATCACTCGTGCGTACGTACGGAATACCGTCTCCACGATGTGATGCGACTCGTTCTACATGATCTTCATTTCATAATGATTATATAAATGAATTGAATGAATGAATATGGTATATAATACACTAATACCATTCTGGAAATGAATTATCTATAACCTAAAGATAAGAATAAGAATTTATTCGACAAAACACGCATAAGAACAAAAAGTTATAAAGACCCGAGTAACAAGTAACAATGAAATATTACTAACAAGAAGCTAATAATATGACCATATATGATATCATATAAATATGTATGATTCTGGAATAAGTCAATAACATTATTTAAACCATTATACAGGAGCTTCGGACACGTACAAAGCTAATCGGACCTAAGGTAAGGGAAATATCACAATCTCATTTTTATCCGAGATTGTTTATTCGTATGTATTTACTGGGGTGTATTTTATCATCCACGTCCATGTTTCATCAATATGTAATATTAATTCCATCCACCTACAATTGTTTAAATCCATTTTTACCCTTCGGTGAGTTTTTAGTAAAAGAAATGAAAGGAATCTTTTGTCGTTTTTCGTACGAGGTACTTTTTGACTTTTCCGACCAAAGTACGAAGAATGTTTTTTTAACTTATACGGCATGAATGGATTTTTAAAACATTATTTCCAAGAAGCTTCCTTTACAAGTTTTCAAGTTTATTTTTAATCAACTTCTTTTATTTTAAAGTTGTATGACATGTTATGAAAGGAAAAATGTTTTTGAAGAAGAAAGGATATTTTCCTCAAGAATGGAGTTCAAGTGTTTTATCAAAATTATTTTCCATCTAAGATAATAAAGGGTTCTGTTTTTATCCCTATTATTATATTGATTTGATCATGTTGTGATGGAATTATTTTTATGAATTCCTTTATCTTATATGAATTGATTTATGATGTCATGATGTTTCAAGAATCCCATTTTTGTTACATGTGTTATGCGATGATGTATGTTTTATGATTATGTGGCACACATAAGAAAGGATTCATTATAAGATGGGTGGGACCTATATCTCCCTCCAATGCATTGGGTAAAGATTTTATATCTCATGAGATAGACATGGCTGGAACGGAAGGTTATTTCGGTTCAGTGATACAGGACTGAAACGAGGAGTGAACTCGGTTCAGAAAGGGACTTTGTCCACTAAGATAGTCTTGGCAATGAGTCATGACTAACAAGAAATGATTTTCCATGATTATGTGTGCATGCCACAAAGTTTCAAGTCTTATGTTATGATTATGGGGATCTCATTTTCACTTATGTGATTTATTCCATGATAAGATATTATGATCTCTTTTGCAGGTTTTGATTTTCAAAAAGATATGATATGATTTTTACTTCCTTTATTTGCCCTTGCTGAGCATTTGAGCTCACCCTTTTATGTTTTCTTTTCCCCAGGTCAGGAAGATGGATATTAAGTAGAATATGCTAAAAGGGACCCTAGATATGATGAAATAAATGGGAGACACTGTAAAAGATTTATGAACCAGTTGTTTATGTTTCCCAGTTTCTAAAGAAACTATACCTATACGGTCCTTTGTGGTTTTTTCATATGTTGTAATAAGTGTGCTTCAATTTTGAAGTATTAACAATGTATGTAAAGTATGGGTCGTTACATCAGACCTCCTCTGTCCAATGGAATTAAAAGATGCATATCAAGAACTACGTGTGGCTTGATTCCCATCCTTATGGGATATGTAGGACCGCCTGAACACCTAGATGTCGGGTCCAGCCCCATCTCTTAGGAGATCCCACGATCTCCCAGTGCCCAGGGTGTTTGGCATTACGCCCCCTCTTTTGCCCAGGGATTTGCCATCTCTTGGACTCTCTTGGACTGATCCCTCTAACCCTTTCCAGTGGTCTGCTGATGTGCTCAAGGCACTCTGTTCTAGAACATGGAGTGCCAGATTCGGCCTAGGCAAGTTCCATTCACTTTCCAAGATTCATGTTCCCCTTCATCTGGGCCCCCGTCATCCTTCATATCCGGAGGGACCCCCAAGAACGGCCTGGATACAACGCCCAAGGGCTCTCTTACCGTCATGGGCCAATTCCCCAGAGAATTTCAGACAACAAATTGATACAAATCCGGCATTGTGAACATGGTCAGCAGTTGATGCTCATTTGTTTTTCCCCATGGCTAACACGACAGGATGCTGTGTTGTGAACATGGTCAACAGTAATCATCAGTCGTCATGCCGGTTCCCCAGGCCCTGAATGTTGGTGGTACGGTTCATGTCATGTTCTACCCCGCCGTGTCAAGGTGGAATCTCGACACTCCTTATACTAACCCTCAGTACACCCCCGCACATCAGACAGACCGATATGCGTAACGGTATCTCTCGGGGCTCCCGCGATATGAGCGCTAGAGTATGTGCTTGGGTATCTTCTTTACAGGTTGTGTGCAGCTTGACCATCATTCCCTTAGGGGAGTGAGGAGTCTCCCAGACATTGTGTTTCTGGCCCAGCATAGCTGGGATCTAGCATCTGCTGGCCCTCCCTGATTGTTGAACCCTCATAGGCCCCATTGCCTGAGGATCCTCTCTCGGTTGGTCCAAACCATATGACCATAAACCGTGCAGTTGGTCCAAACCATATGACCTTAATCTATGATGTTGGTACAAACCATATAAACTTAAACATTGTTGTTGGTCCAAACCTTATGACATTAAACTGTGTTGTTGGTCCAAACCTTATGACCCTAAACTGTGACATTATCGTCTTGGCCGCACGACAAAAAACAGTACTGCATTGTGGTGACCTCGTTGTAGAGGACATCACATTGGGTATTTGTTTTATGCCATGCCATTTGACAACACATATCACGGTTTGATTCTTATGGCGACACCATGGCCTGCTACTCTGGGCATGTCGCTTCACAACAAAAAAACCACTCACCTTAAAGGACAAACAAGATTTATCAAATGCCACTTCTTTTAGTGCAAGGGCCACTCCCGCACTCCCCTTTTACCTTGGCATTGGTATCTTACCATGTCACTTTCAGAACTACGTATGGCTTGATTCCCATCCTTATGAGATACATAGGAATGCCTGGGGCACATCCCTACGGGTCCAGCCTACCTCCGTGTTCGGTCCCTCGACTCGAGCATTTCCCCGGAGAGTACATGTTAAGTAGGGCTTAGGTCCTCTTTCACGTCGGGTTTTGTAACCACCTAGCCATGTGTTTGTATCTCCCCTTTCGTCACGGTCCGAGCACTAAGACCTAAAACTAAGATCCTTATGGTCCGAGCTCTAAGACCCAAAACTAATATCCTCACGGTCCGAGATCTAAGACCTAAAACTAAGATCCTTACGGTCCGAGCTCTAAGTCCTAAAACTAAAATCATAACGGTCCGAGCTCTAAGACCTAAAATTAATATCCTTACGGTCCGAGCTCTAAGACCTAATACTAAGATCCTCTCAGTCCGAGCTCTAAGACCTAAAACTAAGATCCTCTCAGTCTGAGCTCTACGACCTAAAACTAATATCCGTATTTCGTCTCGCATGATGTTAAACTGTATTTCGTCCCGCATGATGTTAAACTGTATTTTCAGAACTAAGTGTGGCTTGATTATCATCCTTATGAGATATGTAGGACCGCCCGGAAATTTCTTCTTAGGTCTAGCCCCAGGGATTAGGAAACCCCATCCTTCCTTATTGTCAGCCGCTCGGCCCGACTTCATGGGAAGTGGTGTAATCGGGATATCTACCCTGAGCATGTTTGGGATGCCCCATGGTAATAATGGGAAGCAGCAGTTCTCTTGCCAAAGAGGTTCTGCCTAGAAATTGGGATGACCTGTGATCAGGTTGCTACGTCCGCCTAATGCGCCTTCGCCATGGTGGTGTAATTTCGGGAGTGTTGGAATTTGTTCGATCAAAACACCACTCCACATTCCACGCCTTGCGTCCCCCCTTGTTCAGAGCCTCATTTAATTTTGTGTTTGATGGGACCCCCTAACAGTATGGATGCTCAACCTATGGTCCGCCTACTATCCTGGGCCAACGTTTCAGAGAACTGGTCATGTTTGATGGGACCACCTAATAGTATGGATGCTCGACCTATGGTTTGCCTACTGTCCTGGTCCAACATTCTGGAAAACATACCAACAATATTTGAGTTAGGCCCCGTGTTGCGAACATGGTCAGCGGTCAGCCCTCATTTATTGTCCTCCCATTCCAGGCCAATGGGATATGGATGTTGTTTTTCCGCCACGGTTGACAGTTATCCCCCATGGTTGCGCCCCATTGGGTTCTGAATTTGGGCAGCGTGATTCACCCATCCTCTCTATTCCCCTGTGTTCGGATGGATTTCAATGCCCCTGGATTTCCCCGATTGTGTGTAAGAGCACATTGATAAGTCGACACATCAATCAGCTCAGGGGTATCCTCAGAAGTCCAGGCACAAATTTGGATGCCTGAATCTTGGTCAATGCACCACAGTTGAAAGAAATGATGGTACAAGCATCTTCTTCTCCTTGCGTTGGGCACAATCCATAGGAGCCTAAGGATGAGTGGTTATTCGTTTCGAAACTATGGTTATGCGCATAAAACCAAGGGTCTAAATGAGTGGATTTGACCAAATATTGGATTGAGACGATGATCAGTACAGGCAGAAAGTTCATGAGATGGCAACAACAAAGACCTTAGGGGTTAGCGTGCTGAAGTGATCTTTCCAGTGCTGCTACACTCTAGCTGGTAGCCTCCAGGACGACTTCTCGCTCTTTGAAGACACTCTCCTCATCAGCCAACATAGAGCGCAGCTCGCCAGCCCTAGCTTGTGCCTGCGCCCGCTCGGTTTGACGTACAGTCATCTGGCGACTCGCCTCCACCGGTTGTTCCTGCGCATCAGCCAACTGGGCCGTCAGTTGCTCCACGAGCTCAGAGCATGTTGCGATGAAGGCCTCTTTATCTTCCGCCTTCACTTTGAGGTGCTAGACTTCTTTCTCTGCCCTCAACAGCGCTTGAGCGCTCGCCGATCCTTCCCAGCATTGGGAAATGTCGGGGCGCCGACTGCACCCACGTATCTTCTCGGCCATGTAATCTCGGACCGCCAGATGAAGGTGTTGAGTATCAGCCCCTCCGGCGCAAGGGAAGCGTAGCCAGGTCTGATGTGATCGCATCCGCCACAGCCAATCCGACTGGGGCTGTCCGAGGAAGCATTGGATACACTTCCACCCTTTGTGTCATGTCATTCGGCTCTCCTCGGTGGCCTCTGAGTATGTGTCATCAATCTCCTTTGGGTAAGCGGGTCAGTATAGGGGGAAGGTCGCCAACAGATTGGCAGCAGGATCCACCCCAGGGATGTCTTTGTGAGGAATAGAATCCTCGACGTCCGAGCGACCTTCTCTTGCCCCAGCAGCAATGATGCCTCCACTAGCTTCCAATTGCGTTTCAGGAACAGCGCCACTGATTTCTGCCGCCACTATTCATCTATTGTCGGGGCTGGCTATGGGCAGATAGCATGTTCCGAGCGAGGTGGTATGTCTGCCGCTGGTCCACTCGCGGATGGCCCGGGATCCACAGCATGATGTGCCTCCAGTGTTGAGATCACTGCGCAGGGCATATGCTCGTCAGACGACATCTTTTGACACTAAGAACCAGTAGTGAAGCGTGAGACTTACAAGAATCTAGAGCTTCGGTACCCAGTGTTCCGGCTGCTGCAGGAGCTGCCATAAGGGGAGTCCCCTCTGCGCTGGTTAATTCAATGATGGGTGTCAGATCCACATCATGTCCCACTAGTTCCTCTCCACCCTCCTCTGGTGGGGACGCCCATCCACCGCTCAGCTACTCCTGATTAGGATGGGGAAGTGAGTTAGAAGTTGGAATGTAGAATGGATGAATGATGGAAATGAATGAAGACAGAGAGAAACCTCAAGAATCTCGGTTATGTCAAGATCAGAGTCGGCAATCTCTCCGCTCTCTCGGAGACTCCCTTGGTAGGTCTCCCCTTATGAACCCTCACCTTCGGGCTCCTCTTCTTCGTCATCCCCCTCGCCTTCATCCTCTCCGGTTTCTCCCTCCCCCTCTGGCTCCTTGTGACTGTCGCCTTCTCCGGGCGGCATCGCTTCCGGAACATGCTCCTGGCCGAGCATCACTTTCACTAGGAAATTTGGCTCCGCACTCCGCCCCCTTTGGTGTGTGTATGTGTCCATGGCCTTTAGATAAGCATGCCGCCGATGGACGTTCACTTGGTCGGTAATTCAAACGAGCCCGACCTCCGGTAATTGGATCCCGTTCTGCATTATCTTCTACCACATGGCTTCGACGCTCAATAATTGTCGCAGGGTCATCAAGGCCGACCATAGTGCCGAGAGAATTGCGTCTTGGGAAGGTTCAAGAAGATATCTTATCTGCTTCCCGGGCAGTTCCCTGGCCTCCGCATGTGACCCCCATGTGGGTAACGAGGACGTGGAAGCACCATGTGATGTTCCCGCTGCCGAAGTCTTGGCCTGCGCAGGCCTCGCTGCCTGATGCGCCCTTGGTTCCCCCCTTCCGACGGCACCATGCCTTCTTTCCCGTCGCCCGGTTTCCGCGCGACTAACCTTGAGTTGTCAGACGCACATTCATAATAGCCCATCCGGGTACGTAATGGTCCAGTTTTTGACATATTCGTTTTCAAGGCCGGCATCGGGCCCGGTGGGAGGAAGAGTAACGACGTCGCCAGAGCCGAAAGTGGTAAACATCAAGCACATCTGGCGTATGATGCATGGATTCTTCTCCTGCCAGACAGCCGTGAATACTTTCGTCGGCATTCGCTGAAGGCACCCAAACTGCCTGGCAAATCGGGACGGCATGTAGGTCTCGCATATCTCCTTCCCGTCGATCCGATCCATGAGCACCCCACCCCAAATGCTCTGGAAGTATTCCTGCTATTCCAGAGATCCCCACCCGTTGTCCACCAGCTGGCCAAGAGGGGTGGGGAACGGGCTGAAGTTGAAGATGGCATGTTTGCCAATGCGGATCCTCACAGCCTCCTCATTTAGCGTCAATGACGCCACCCCTGAAATGTTTAGCAAAGACGGTCTCAAGCCATTTCCCGGAGGACAGATGGCGTTTGGGAAAGTATACCCGCCGAGATGAGCCACCACCCAGCCATGGAAGATCTGGAAGGGACCACAGACTCTCCGAGGCGACCCCCCTCGTCAGATGCGCCCCAGATGGTATACAGCTTGGCCAACACGGGGACGCCCAAGTTGAACCGTTTGTTGGCATCCATGGAGCCTGCCATCATCAAAGTCGCTGGACAGACGCCAATCCTCACGTCCCGCACCGGCAGGAGCCACCAGCTCAAAAAGGCGGCATGGAACTCGGCATACCGGACGTTCGGGTATCATGCCTCAATGACGTGTTAGCCCCATGATTGGTATTGCCCTGCCTCCAGGGTCTTCCATTATGACCCGTCCTTGCTGCTCTGAGTCGCGGTTGGGCACCGTTTGCCTCATCCCGACATCTTGACGGTGGGATCCCTCTCAAGGAACAAGCTGATCCAGCCCTTGTAGGTGGTGTCCTTTAGGAAGTCCTTGAGCCCCAACCTCTCCTTGGCCAGTTTCAGCCAGTGCCATGTCAGCATAGGCGTCCGTGACCTATCTCCCCAGGTGTTGTTTGGAGGAACGAACTTGTCGTATTGGTTACCCTCCAGTGGGATACCTCCAATGCAGTGGACGTCCCAGATACTGATGCCGACTTCCCCATGAGGAAGGTGGAATGTGTCCGTTTCAGGAGACCACCAGGTGAATATCTCCAGTCCAAGTTCAGGCTAGCGGTGGAAATGGAACTGCGATGTCCATACCGCCTCGAACAGGCCGATATACCGAAGTTCGTCCCCGAATTGGTCATAGGTATGGCGACCCCAGAACGCCCAGGCCCATTCGCTGGTGAAGTTACCCCCGGACCGCAGGTCCCAATCCATCATCAAGCCCTTCGTGTCATCTGTGATGCTTTGACGGAACATGCTCGCATAGAGGGCCAGAGAATCCTATGCCACAGGCTCGTCCCCAGTAATGGTCCTTGTCCTCGGGTTCAAGACATAAACGTCCATATGTCTAGTTTCCCTTACAGGGTGGCCGTTGTTGGTGATGTTGTAGCGAAGAAGTTCGTCCTCCCGAGTCTCCCAAGACCACGGCGTGTCCACTTCAAAGCCCGGCAGAGGCACCTCTTCCAGCATGCCAAAATTCTAGAGTGGGGGGTTGTCCGATAAGGGATATGCCTTCTGGGCCGGAGACAGCAGGTTGAACAGGGTAATATTGTTGGAGAAAATCACATTGGCATCATAAACCTCCTCGTTTGCCGCCATTTCTGTCCTACGAGCTGTGGCTTCCCCCTCATCAACTCGGTTTGCCGCCATCATGAATTTTTCGGGAGTTGGGCGAAATCAGGATGCAGTGCGCGGAATCGGAGAGTTCGGCACGAAATCTGGAAGAGTTGCGCGGAATCATGGAGATGAGTGCGCAATCGGCACACGGAGCGCAGAAAATCCCGAACAGGCGTGACATTACGGCCGAATTTCGGATGGAATTCTACACTGCCAGAGCGTTATTACGTGCAGCAGCGGAAGCGATTTCACGCATGATAGAGGTAAGCTTATCGCGCGGAAAAAGCGGAAGTATGGATCTGGGACCCAGCGCCCCTTTTTATAGGCGAGTCCAGGGTTCCGCAGCACGCGGAAAGATTATTTCGCGCGCGTCCGTAGGTTTTGCGCGCCCCATCGAAATTTGGCGTGTAACTTGACCAGGAGGCTCTTCACATTGGTGTTTCGGCGTTTACCTTGGAATCTGATCGTTGCAGCCTCTATCCGATCCAATTCAAAGGGGAGGGGGATTTTTTGACGCCAAAAAAAGCCCGTAACTCCCAGAGGATGTTTCGGAATGACGAAGCGAAGTCATATTCAGAATCAGAGGCCCGACCCGGTGGCCCAGGATGTGGTGCGTGAAATAAAGGAGGCTCCGCCCGAAAAATTGTTCTGTGTGCGTAGAATCACCGGGCTTCGCAGAATTTAGTTGTTGAGGCACGCAATCTTTTCGCGCCCTGGTTACGCGTGGAGAGCTTTTGCGCGGTGGCTGCGCTCGGCGAGAAGAATTTCACGTACCACCTGTATTTCGTGCCGGAGGTCGCCTATAAATAGAAGGTGACCGCGAACAGTTTGGGGGTTGAGGAATCCGAAGTGACTCTCATGCGTGCAATTCGGCTCCCCCCGCACGAAAGATGACTTCCGGGTAAAACCCTCATTTCGCACAACCTTACCCCGGAGTTCGCCTTTGCGCGCAACTCCACCAGATTCAGTGAATTTTCCCCCTCTGCAGTATTCCAGCCTTGCGCGCAATCCGTGCCTCATGCGCGCAATAACCTACCATGCACGCAAAACCATGCACGCAGTTCCCTCTCCGCGCGCAATTCCTTTTCTCTAATTGCGCATCGTCCCAGAATTTTGCGCGCAAACCTTCCCTTTTGCCCACAAAACCCAGGACTCCTCACCTTCATGCCCCTTGGCTTCCCCCTATACCGGTACCTGATGTATCCCCTAACGGGCATGTGCGCCATGCGTTGTTTTCCCGCCCGACCTTCCAGGCTCGTGCGAAGTAACCTCAAGGTCCCTTGGGCCGTGTTTCCCATTGCGTTGCATTTCCTTATGCTTCTCCGCATAGGCATGCTAACAGCTATTGCTTCTTCGCATAGCCATGCTAACGTGGACCCCTCGGTGGTTCGCCCTGCGCCACCCCCCCCCCCCCTCATTATGGCCTTGCCGAAGCCTTCCCTTCTACAAGGGGTAGAGGGCGTTGGGCATGTAAGCCCTAGGGGTTTGGAGAGAACCCACCTCGTCCAAGCTGCATGACGTTAAACTGCTAAGCACCTCATCCTTAACACAAGATGTTAAACTGTGGTCCGACCCCGTGCTACGCACGCTGGGTCCCCCCATCTCGGACATTTTTTATACCCACTTGTCTCCACGAGAATGGGATCTTCCTCACATGGAATGCGATCTTCCTTATCAGAGAGACGTTTGTCCACGAGGGAAGGGTTGCCTCAGAGCGTAAGCCCCTAGCCTTTCTTGTTGATGATTGCACCCGTGCATCTCCGTACTTCCCCCCTGCCAAGTCCAGTGGAGTCCTTTTTCCACTGCGCTTTGTTGCACCATGGGCCTCCACCATGGATTAAGCCACCACACCAAGGGCCGCTAACCACGCGTAAGCCCCTATTTCCTCTTTGGGCCGCTCAACGCGTATGCCCCATTCCGCTTCTCACGGACGCACCCTTCGCGACGTGATCGTCTGGTCCCTGCTGCCTCTTGTTTCCCACACCGAGCATGACTCACGTGGGATTAGAGTGCACATCGACCATGACATCCACTTTTGGGCCACCCCAGAGCATAATCCCCATCCCAGTGAACTACGTGGACTTTGATCCGTGCTAACACATGGTACGTAAGAAGCCTCCACGAGGATCAAGCCCACCACCCAGTCATCCCGACCTGTCCATGTCGGTTCCCCGACCACCTTGGGCTGCCTCAGAGCGTAATCCCAAAATATTCCATCCCACATGACGTTAAACTGTATTCCATCCCACATGATGTTAAACTATATTCCGTCCCGCATGACGTTAAACTATATCGCGTCCCGCATGACGTTAAACTTTATCGCGTCCTGCATGACGTTAATTTGTATCCCCCCTTTTGGGCAGTCTCAGAATGTAAGCCCCATGTCTCATTCAACCATCCATCATGATCCTTACCCGGGCTGCCACATCCAGGTGAGATCATGCCACCCTTTCCCACTCCATGATATATGGGAAGGTGCCCACGTGCTGGCCCCAACATCGGTGTCCCCCCTAGAGATCCTTCAACCCGATCCATCTCCTCAAGAAGTTAAACTCGCGACATACCCCGTGTTAAACATCGGATGCTGAGGAAAACCTTAGATGGTACACGTTCCCCGCGTTCGATTTGGGATGCCTTGGGCTTCCGCGCCCTCGAGAAGCCCTGTGATGAGGGACCAAAGACAGACATGCCGATGATTCCCCAACGTGACCATTCTCCTCACCGCAGGTTTCTTTCCCGACAAGACCCCTTAGAGCGTCTTGACGAAAGCAGTGTAATTAACTGGCGTCCATGTAGATACGGAACTGGGTATGAGCTTCAAGAACCCGTCTTAAATCTATGAGGGAGACCCGGACTAGGTAATGAGCTCCGAGGATGAATGCACGGAGGGAAGAACCGACATCCCATCATCCCGATTTCAATCAAGGAGCAGATGTCCCTGATCAAGGAACGGATGCCGCCCGCCTTTGGAAAGCGGGAATGCGTGGCAACAAGAAGCACGCCCTCCCCAGCGGACGGACTCGCGCGCCCCGGTGAAAGCGTCGGAAACAATGTAATCAAAATCATACAAAACAAAAGTACCTCAAATTATTCAAGAAACACTGATAACATCACACCGAGGACCACACTAGGTTATCATATTTATGATTTTCATAGCTAACATAGATATTATCATACACATCAAGCCACCAGATATATTCATCGTGTCTATAGATAAGATGAACACCCATGAAAATGGACCACTTTATTGGTAAAACATATCATATAACAAGAGGAATAGGTATGATATATAAGACTAATGAGATAAACCCCAACTGTGGATGATACCTATTACTATACCTTCCTCTTAAGTACCAAAGGATTCCCATGTAATATATTCTTGAAACAAGTTCATGAAACCATAAACATCAAACCATGGTTTTAAATCCATTTTAGAAAACTATTTTATAATATTTTAAAAACCATTTTCAATTTACCATTGATAATGGAAATCAATAATTTAATAAAACCCTATTCCACACATAGAAAAATAAATCATTAATCTCATTACATTTTATTTAAAAAAATTATAACAAATAATAGAAATACAGTTCAAAAATAACGTCATTAGATGGAACCACCTGCCTCCAAAATTGGGGTCGGGCACTCCCCCCAAGGGTTCCACCAACAAGGAAGAACATTTCAATAGAATAAAAGTACATCGAGAAAATCCCCACAATTTATAATTGACTCAATTAATCAAAATGGTCAGTGGAGAAAAAGAAACAACATATACCCCAAGATAGAACACCATCTTCCCCACAATATGTAATGATTGTCTCTTAAAACATGTTCACAAAACAGATCTATAAAAAAAATAGAAATCATGAACATTGGTCAAAAAATCCAATAACACAATGAAACATAGCTACTATGATCAAAATAAATAAATAAGCTGACATGATTTATTACCTAGAGAGTTACAAAACACCATTCATAAGGATATAATGTTTAAATAATCATTCATGATCAAACCTAGGCTTCCAAATTTACCAGAGAGGGAATATTGGTTGAGAACAAAGAGGGATTAAGATGAATGAATGAAAAATAATCTAATGCATGACCCTAAAATCATACATCCTAAAAGATACATTATGTGTAACCCATTTAGATGTGTTTTAACACATGAGAATAAAAATATAAAAACACATGATGACATATTATTAAAAATTTAACATTAAAAATTACTCATCATGTAACTATTACATGACATGAACTCCTTTAACAATGTGTACAAATTTCAAAAAAATTCTCTGGAGAGCATTTGAATTTTATCTAACCACTTAATAGGCCATGTAATAACCCTAAACAAAAAAGAAATTCTACATTCATACAAAAAATTCTAAAACAAACACATGAATTATCCAGACCATATATGAACCATACAAATCCCATATAAAAATTCATTACCACACTTCGTTAATTCCAACAAATAGACATCCCAATGAATTAGGTAATTTTTATAATAAAAATTTATCCCTTTTTGTAGTCCTAGTACCTATACAATTATAGAAGAAAACTAGAAATGTTATGTGAAAATAACTAAATGTGGGTAATGGGATGTTACAGACCCACTAACCATGATCATCTAATATATTATGTATGAAATTTTTGGGTCATTTTCATAATAAGATTAACTCTTTTTGGGGAAGAAACTACTTTAAAATATTTCATATCTACTATAGCTATTCTAGATGATTATTATCTCTTTTCATCGTCTTTAATAATATATATTTGATATTTTAATAATCACTATTCACGAAAATAGATTTAGAAACATTATTTCTAGATGGTATGGACAATAAATCTTTGAAGAATGTTTTATGAGATAGGTCATTGGTGAAATTCATTATATTCCTTACATATGTTATTTGTATTTAATCCTTTGAATTCACTAATGAAAATTGAGTGGCCACATGAATTTATCCTTCATTACTGTATTATAAATATTTTCCCTCCCATGGTTGGAAAGCTGAACATCCATTTATTAAAATTTTATATTAAGGGTGACATTCTGATCATAAAAAATAATCACATTGTATTGGAAAAGTATCATCACTGTTTCCATCTTCTTATTCTTTCAATTTATGTTTCTTTAATAGTGTCAAGATACTTTATTTTTTTTATATTTAACATTTTATTAAAAATCATCAATATCAAATCTATATCTCAAAATTTCATTAATTGTGTAGATATTTAAATCCAGAGTCTTCCTTACTCAATATTTCTATTCATCTTCATTGGGGCATGTATTTTAAAATATTAAAGATATAATTTTAGTATCAATATTTCTTTCAACAAATCTTCCAACAAATCTAGGGATATATATAAAATATTTAATATTTTACTAAAATTATTTCTATTAATTTTCTACTTTTTCATTCAGTAGAGTCTTCTCATTTACCAAACATTGAATGAAAACACAAATAATAGAGAATTTGTCTATTGGAAAAAATATTGAATATATCTTAATATATAAACTAAATTATCTTTATGTATTATAGATCGATCAACATAAACACTTATGATTGTACATCCCGATAAGGTCTATTTGTATAATATTGATTACATGCTAAAATGATACATAACATTTTGAATTCACATGATCTAATAATCTTTTGTTTCGCTATAGTGGAACACGATCCGTATTCTCTTCCCATTCCTAGCCATGTGTATCATATATGATAACATGGTAGGGAGAAGATTATATATGATATTGAGTAGGAGAGTGGATGAAATATTCATTTTTCATTTTTCATACATTATTATATTCATCATTAGTCCATTGAAATTAGATTCTACTAAGAGATATCACATGGTTTACGCAAATTCTACATCATTGGAAAAAGGAAATGGAATAAAATAATTAATTGAGAATATCTATAACATAAAGAATTTAGAAGAGATGTACCTATTTTAGTACCCCCAGTTTCTGATATGTAACCCTTTCTTGATGATTTCATTGGTTTTAATATTATGGGTGATGAATGGGAGATTTGGGAGAACATTAAATGATGTTTTGAGGCAATGTGGAAGTCTCACGGGCGGCACACTGGCTGTCTAAACCATGCGTCCAAACCGTGCGCAGTTGGCCCTCGAGGCAGTAGCTTCCACACGGGCGGCGCACGGATTGTCTAACAGTACTTCCAAACCCTGCGTAGAGTGTCTACTGAGGATGTGGCTAATGCATGTTTAGCACACGGTTTTTCTAACTGTGCAAGAAAACCGTACGATCACTTAAACAAGATATTATAACGGTGGATCTCATGCGTTTTTGCCTCTATGTCGCATGATTTTTCTTCAAATTGGCCCTAATTTGGTAATTTGATTCTCCTAAGGCCTTAAAACATTCTCCCATCCTTCTGGAGGTGATCTGAAGGCTTCTCGGGGCAAATCTATTCTAGATTCTCGAGGTATGTGATAGTTCTTCTTTGTTCATGATCTGTTTCTTAGATCTACATTGATCTACTTCTCCTCTTCTCTCGGTTTCTAACATCTACACCTATTATTGGTATATCTAAGTGTATGGATTCCAAATGTGATAAGATTTGGTCATTACTGTACTAGGAGAAGAGATCTAAGGCGAGTTTTTTATGAATCGACCCGTTTTTTCTTGAGCATTCTTCGACCGTTGTGGTTTTCATCAAAATATTTGTGGTAAGAGGCTTCACTCTCGACTCCTCTTGTTAGAATCGATTAGCTTAGTCTCAAATTAGTTTATTTGAATGGATTTTACTGTGAAAAGCATGGAATAAATCTTATTATTGATAAATTATGGTTTTGATGAGATTGTGAACTCCTGGAGAATTGTTGTGCAAAGTGATTTGGCTTCTTGAATTTAAAATGTTGATTTTAAATTATGATGGATGAAATTGTAAATGGTTTGATGAAAGATGGGTTTTCAATAAAAATGGTGTTTCATTGAAATGTTTTGATATTGAAATGATTTTGATGGATTTGGTTTTCAATAACATGGGAGTTTTATTGAAATTGTTTGGAACTTAAATGGTTAAGCATTGAAATGGTTTGAATTGGTTGAACACACTTGGTTTTTTACATGATGGTTGTGTGTGTTCACGGGAAAGTGGGTTGGATAAGGGTTAGGGGTCTCCCCCATTAGTGTTGGGAGGGATAAGGGTTAATACTCTCACCCATCAAACATTCATATTGCATTCAGGATGGATAAGGGGTAGGGGTCTCCCCCATCAGTGTTCGGATGGATAAGGGTTAGGGATCTCCCTCGTCAAGCATTCATGTGGATCTGGGATGGATAAGGGTAAGAATTATCCCCTATCATGGTTGGGATAGATAAGGGTTAAGCCTTCTTCCCTCTTCTAGGTAGCATGCATGGGTGGTTTCATGGGTTGGTGGAATGGTTTGGGTGTGCCAAAAAGGAATGTTTGTAAAATGGTTCTTAAGCTTGTTTTGTAATTTTTTTGGAAAAATTACTTTCTAGAAAATTGGTTTCAATTTCTCTTGGAATTCTTTTGGTTATGAATATTTTTTAAACATTTTTATATTTAGTTATAAACTACTTTTGAGAAAATGTTTTATATAAATAGTTTTTATATAAATGTGGATAACTCTTCTATCCTAGTGGTGTGATTTGGGAAGTAATTAGGGAAAACCTACTGAGTTTTATACTCACCCCTACTTTGGCACATTGGTGATTTTGTAGATGTTGTATTCCGAGACACAGGTAAAGGTAAAGCTTCTTATTGCTAGTGTCTTGTATTGATTCTTGGGAGATGTTGTGGAGCTTGGAGCTTGTGGATCATGTAGTTGTAGTGTCTTTTGAGATTTTTGAGTTGTTCATCTACTGTGTACATTGAATCTATGTTTTTTCTTTCGTTGTTGTGTACATGTTGTGGTTTGACATAATGAAGTGGTTTAGTGGTCATTATTTTTATCATGCATAATATAGTTAATTTTTGGTTATGCGTGGTTTTTTATGGGTTATTTCCTAAAGGATAAATAGTCCCCCATCTTATTTTTGGAACACTTCAGCATTTATTGCCAGCCTTTGGCATCTTGGGGGTGTCGCTTAAGGCCTAGAAATGACCCGTTCTACTCTCAAGACAATGAAAATTGGCGGGTAAATAAAAATGGTATTAGATTTTTCGGTACTTGCCTAAAAAATGTTCATCGATGTTCTTGGTCTTGGAGTTGAAATTCATTCTTTTCTATAACATGGGTCGAAATATTAGACATGATTATGATTTTCGGAACATGGAATGTGTAGAAAAATATTATGTAGCTAACCCGTTTTTGTGGAACTTCAATTTAACAGGGTGTTGGGTACATAAGTGTTCTGGATAAACTTCTAGAATGTTTGGAAATCTCATTGTCATGGGTTTAGCCAATGAGATGAGCACGACACGCATTTTAGAAGAATGACATTCCACTAGGATGGAATATCTCATTGTGAGAAATGAATAAGGATTTTGTGCAAGGTGTATATTTTTGAAAAATGACGAAATTATTTTCAAGTAAAAGGTTTTGTAAACAGGATATTTGGTGTATTTTGAAAATGGGGTGATTTTCAAAAGGCATGAGGAATTTATTCAAAAATGTTTGAACATGGGAAAACAGTTGTTTTGAAAAAAATGTGGTGATATATGGTGTGATAGATTTTAAAATGCTAAGCCATCATTTTCTAGAGAGTTAGATTTATAGAGATTGTAGTGCATTTAGAAAATGGCATCCGGTAGGCGTCGTCGAAACCAACCTGAACAAGCTTCTGATGAATGGAAGATGATGTCGGTCTTAACGACATGAATGTGGAGTGTGAAGACTGAGTTGATGTTGTTATTTTCGTTTCAGCTACACTTGATCATGATTTAGTAAATATAATCAAAGAAGTACAATCATCTGATGAAGAATGTCTGGTTGTAAGTTCAAAACTAAATGGTGGGGAGATCATTGATGGCTAGAAACTTGATGGGGGTTCAGTTTTGTGTTTCAAACATCATATGGTTATATCTATGGTTTTTTAGGAACAAATCTTTCATTCTTACCCCCATTCTCGATGGGTTGTACACCCAGGTACACATAAAATTTATAATGCATTGAAGGAACAGTTTTGGTGGAGCGGCATGAAAAGGAAGGCGGACGAGTTCGTCTCACGGTGCTTAACTTGTCAGTAGGTTAAAGAAGAACATCAGGGACCAGCTTGTATGTTACAATATTTTCCCATCATAGTGTGGAAATGGGATCATGTAGCCATGGATTTTGTTGCAGGTCTTCTAAGAATGGATCAGAAACACGATGCCATTTGGGTGATAGTGGATCATCTAACTAAGTCGGCTCATTTCATCCCCATTCGTGAAACTCATACGGTGTACGATCATTCAAAAATCTATATCCGAGAAGTGGTAAAGAGGTTTGGTGTACTAGTCACTATAGTCTAAGGTAGAGATCGAAGTATCACATATTGTTTCTGGAAATCATTATAGCAATACCTCGGAACTCTGTTGACTATGAGCATGGTGTATCATCCTCAGACCGATGGCCAATCCGATTGGAAAATACAAACTTTTGAAGATATGTCACAAGCTTGTGTAATGGAATTTTGTGGCTCATGGAAGGATCTTATACCGTTAGTGGAGTTCTCATACAATAACATCTATCAAGCCTTGATACTCATGGCTCTGTTTGAAGCATTGAATGAGAGTCATTGTCATTATCCACTATGCTGGGTGGAAAATGGTGACACATCACTAGTTGGTCCAGGCCTCATTCAGGAAACAATATAGATGATCCAGTTGATTAGATAGAGGATGGAGACGGCTCAGAGTTGTTAGAAAGATTATTCAAATCACCATCTAAGACCGTTGTCATTCGTTGGGGGTGATCTTGTCTTCTTGAGGATCTCTACAAGGCTTGGACATCATCATTTCGGGAAGTAGGGAAAGTTATCTCCTAGATACATTGGCCCATTTGAGATATTTTAATGTGTTGGAGAGGTGGAATATCAGTTGTCATTACCACCATATTTTAGTGCGGTGCATAATTTGTTCCATGTATCTCAGTTGAAAAAGTATCAACCTGATCCTGACCATGTGATCAGATGGGATCATGTTGACCTAGAGGTGGATACTTCGTTGATACATATCTCAATACGAATTTTTGATAGGCAATAGAAAGTCTTGGGTGAAAAAAGCCTTGGCCTAGTGCAGGTTTTATGGTTGCATGGTCAGATTTAGGAAGAGACTTGGGAATGTGAGAAGGAAATGAATGAGCAGGGGCTGGAACTCTTTTAGTTGGGTGAGGGTTTTCTACTTTACTAGGTTGGAAAGACCAATGGTGGGAAGAATTTAGTACCCCCTATTTTTGGTATGTAACCCTTTGATGATGATTTTAATGGTTTTAAAGTTAAGGGTGATGAATAGGAGAGTCGAGAGAACTATAAATGGTGTTTTGAGGCAAAGGGGAAGTTGCACGGGCGGCGCACGGGTTGTCTAAACCGTGTGGCCAAACTGTGCGTAGTTGGACCTTGAGGGGGTAGCTTCTACATGGGAGGTGCACAATTTGTCTAAATTTGCATCCAAACTATGCATATACTGTCTACCGAGGCAGTGGCTAATGCAGGGTTAGATCATAGTTTGTCTAACCATGTGAGCAAATCGTGCGACCACTTAAACGAGATCCTATTAAGGTGGATCTCACGCATTTTTGCCTCTATGTGGATCGTTTTTCCTCCGAGGTGGCCCCAAATCAGTATTTTTCTTCTCCTAATGCCAAAAAGGTTCTCCCATCATTCTGAAGGCAATTCAAAGGCTTCTATTGGAGAATCGATGATGGATTATTGAGGTATGTGATAGTTATTCTTCATTCATGATCAGTTTAATGGATCTAAATAGATCTACTTCTCCTCTTATCTTGGTTTCCTAGATCTACCCTGTCACTGGTAGATTTAATTGTGGGGATGCTAAATATGATAATATTTGGTGTTGATCATGCTAGAAGAAGATATCTAAGGCGGGTTTTTGAAAAATCAACCCGGTTTTTCATGACCGTTCTTCGCCTGTTGTGGTCTTCGTCAAAAACTATGAGGTTGGAGGCTTCACTCTCGACTCATGTTATAATTTATTGTCCTAGTATCAAATTTTATTATTTGAATATATTTTATTGTGAAAATCATTGAATAAATCTTCATTAGTGATAAATTATGGTTTTGATGAGATTCTGAAATCATGGTGAATTTTTGTGTAAAGTTATTTGGCTTCTTGAATTTAAAGTGTTGATTTTAAATTATGATGGAAGAAATTAGAAATAGTTTAATGAAAAATTGGTTATTAATAAAAAATGTGTTTTATTGAAATGGTTTGATATTGAAATGATGATGATGGTTTTCATTTTCAATAAAAAGGGAGTCTTATTGAAATGGTTTGGAATTGAAATGGTTAAGCATTGAAATGGTTTTAATTGGTTGAACACACTAGGTTTTTGACATGAAGGTTTTGTGTGTTCACGGGATAGTGGGATGGATAAGGGTTAGGGGTCTCTCCATTCAGCATCGGGATGGATAAGGGTTTGGGCTCTCTCCTGCCAAATATTCCTATTGCATTCGGGATGGATAAGGATTAGGGGTTTCCCCCAGCAATGTTGGGATGGATAAGCGTTTGGGATCTCCTCTGTCACGAATTCATGTGCATTTGGGTTGGATAACGGTAAGAAGTATCCCCCATCATGGTTGGGATGGATAAGGGTCATGGATTCTCCCCTCTTCTAGGTAGCATGCATGGTTGGATGTATGGGTTTATGGAATGGTTTGGGTGTGCCAAAAAAATGTTTGTAAAATGTTTCTTAAGATTGTTTGGTTATTTTTCATGAAAAATAACTTGCTCGAAAATTGGTTTCAATTTCTCTTGGAATTATTTTGGCTATGAATGGTTTGAAAACTTGTTTATATGTATTTATAAGCTAATTTTGAGAAAAAAAATTTATATAAACTCTTTTTATATAAATTTGTTTAACTCCTCTATCCTAGTGGCGTGAGTAGGGTAGTCATTTGGGAAAACCTACTGAGTTTTATACTCACCCCTGATTTGGAACATTGGTGCTTTTGTAGATGTCGTATTCTGGGACACAAGTAAAGGTAAAGCATCTTATTGCTAGTGGATTTTGGTGATTATTGGGAGATGTTGTGGAGCTTAAAGCTTGTTGAGCATGTAGTTGTACTATCTTTTGAGAGTCTTGAGTTGTTCATATGCGGTGTACCTTGATGCTTCATTTGGTCTTATGCAGTTGTGTACTTGATGTGGTTTAACAAAATGATGTTGTTTAGTGGTCATTATTTTTTTCATGCAACATATAGTGAATGTATGGTTATGATTGGTTGGTTTATGGGTTATTTATTAAAGGTTAAATCGTCCCCCAACATATCTTTGAAACCCTTCGGCATTTATTTTCAACCATTGTGTCTTGGGGATGTCGCTAAAGGCCTAGTAATGACTCATTGTAATATCAAGTCAATGAGAAATGGTGGGTCATTACACCTATAATATTATACCAATTGAGTTGGTTGATTTTACATATATAGAACGCTGATTAAGAGGGTGGGTATAATCGTTGTTGGGAATTTTTTAACCGATTTTTTTTATCCCTTAACCTCTTAGACTGGACAGTTTTTGGATTCTCGTTTTCCCTTTTATATATCATTCGATAGTTCATGAAATAATTTAAATATGATAAAAGTTATATTTACATATTTCAATAATCAATAAAAAAATATTTTCCTTATTTTGAATGGTGATGACCCCTATACCAATTCTCCACTATAACCTGTTACAACATATATTGGATTAGTAAAAAAATCAATCCTTAAAAAAGTATTTTTTCATGTATATTAAGATGGGGGAACAACTCTAATCCTTGTATAGGTGATAAACTTTCTTAACATGGATGTACAAATTAGATCTTTATTCTTCATTAAAATATAGTTTTGAACTATTTATATTTTTACATTGTAATATTAGAAATGCATTCCACCATATGAGACTTCCATTGGCAGTTAGGTTTCTTTTTTTATCCACTTATTCTAGATTTACTTTTTTATTTACATAACACATGGTAGGAACTTTCTTTCTCTATACTTCACCCCACTGTATGTAGTATCTATGATTCATACATCCCATATGTCTATCTCAAATGTCAAACCAATTATGATGTTCTTTTTCTGTAATGTATATTGTTAATTCATCTATTCAATGGTCATATTATTCATCCCTTTTCATCAATAATATATAAATTTTCTATCTGATATTATTATTTTTCCTTATCCATATGATACTAATTATTATGTTTCAATTTCATCTACATGTTATTCATCATTATATCGTCTCTTTATCAAGAATTCTTTACCTAATGTTATCTTTAGAGTTTATTCATCTAGTTTAATGATTGTTTCTTTTTCTACCTATGCTACACAATGATCTATCTAGAACATCTTTTGTTGGATAATTGAGGCAAATGGGATTATATATCACAATTATTAAATGGGAATTTGGGAGTGGAAAATTTGTTATAAATTGCACACTTTTTTTATATGACATGTATTCCTTTAATATCATATCATATCACCCCTTTATATTGGTTCACCAACGTGTGTAATAATGGGAAATAAATTTTTTTCCCTCCTCAGTCAAAAATAAAATTTTAATTTCCCACATATATAGGATTTATAGGAATGGTTGTCATTTTTTCTCAAAAATTCATTCCACTAACAATATAAAAGAATAATTCGTAATATTTCTAAGAAGAAAACCCATTTGTGATTTTTTAAATTTTGTATGATCATATCAATCACAGGAAATAAATATATTTATATATAATCATATTTTAAATTGAATTTATAGAACAAAATCCATTCTTTTATTCCATCTGGTGAAACATATTTCCATATTACTACAAGGAAATATAAGAACATCTCGATATCATTTACAAGATACTTCCTCTGACCATTGTTATTCTTCGTAAAAAAATCATCTGGAAATTCTTTTTGGATCCTCTTATCAAAATATTATTCATCATTATTTTGTTGGAATTTTCATTCATCTATTTGTATCTTAAATGTTTGTTATATTTCTTCCCTTTGTATGAACCAAAATGATCATCTATAATTATTCATTCTAGTGGATTAATATATCCCTAAAAAATAATTTATAATTTTTAACACATTGTATCTTATGAAATCGTCTAGAAATTATTTATGATGCAATCTCTTTAGAATACACAAATACATCTATCCAATATTATTTTATGGAATACGTTATCTAACTAATATTACATTATAATATCAATCTGATGACATGATGAAGATGTTTTTACCCAACGCCATATTAAGGGAACCTTCTACCATCACATTCTATTTATATTCAAATGTATCCATTTACATTTTTTGGAAACTAATGTTAGAAAATTCCAAATAAATTATTTGACAAAATCATAACAATTATTAAGTTCAAAAAAAATTGAAAATTTTTATTTGTCTGATGAATAAAAATTTTTTATCTGATAATTTTTCAATGTATTCATTCGACGAGTGTGAAAAATTTTCATAAAAACATTATAGAATAAGGAAATATGTTCTCAAAAAATTGAAAACATTAGGCTTATGGTTTCTGTCTGTAGACATACATTGTTCAAATGATATATTTTATACCACGTCTACCCTTAAAACCTAAAAATTCATCAAGTAAATAACATGGTATATTTATTAAATCTTTATACTTGAAAATATTCCTCTCAAAATATAACTCAATCCATTTATATTTTGATAAATTTTTAATGCCCTCCATACAATATTATATATATATATTAACTTATCATGATGATATATATGATATAAACTCTATTTGATGTAATAGTTTTTATTCCTCCATGTAATTATATAGCTCGGTAACCATTATTTGTAGACATGTGTCTGATTGACTCTATCTGATAAAATATGTCCATTAGACACTATACAGTACCTTCTATTGCTGTTTGAATTTATAGAATTCATTCTTGAAAAAATACTCTCCACAACCACAACTTTAGAAAACATCATTAGGAAACTAAATCTGATCAATTTAGAAAACATATTAAGAAAACAACTCTTAAAAAAATATTCATGTATTATTCATTAAAGAAAACATATGGAACCATCATAAGGAAATGGCATAAATGTTTATGAATTGAGAAAAATAATTCCTCTTAACCATAATTCATGTTTCTGATATTTCAATATTATCTCATCCATCTTCATTTCTCAAATCATTGGCTTCTTAATAAATTCCTTATGATTATAAAACATTAGAACATCATATATGATTTATCATCCTTATAACAAAAAATGGATAAAATGGACAAATTTATAGTGCATTCATCTATAAATGTTTCATAAATATATTGGATTAAATAAAATACATATATTTCAAGTATTTTCATTAAAAAAATCTATTAAAAAATAAAACTCAATCATTGAGTGATATGTTCAATTAGAAATGGAATTATACCATAAAATGACCCAGTTTGGGTGATTTCTAAATTAAATCCTCATAAAAGATATAAATTTATATGGATTTATAAATACCCACAACTTACAACATGGAAATATTAAATAAATTAATTAGGAGTATATACTGATCACAATTTAAAATTTTGGTAAAAATTATGAATGTTTCATGGAAAAAAGTGACATGATAAAACCTTACTTGTTCTATTATCTATCTTCTTATGAATTCAAACCATGCGTATAATAAATAATTTTTTATTATAATTAAATAGATAAAAATATTAATTTATATATATATATTACTATACCTCATTTCCTTATAATTTCAAATTAACAATGTAATAACAATTCGTTTTTAAAATAATTATAAGGATGAAAACTAGACAGCATTTCATGCATGTTATGGTTTGAAAATATTGTTCCTAATACATTTTTCTTGCTTTATCCATCCTATTAATCATATTACACCATTATTTATCTTATTGATTAATTATATAAACTTTTAAATTGCTCATATAGAGTGGAAATGGATAATTAAATACAAAAGTTCATGAGAATTTTATCCATATATATTCAAGAGTGATATTTTGATTTTTTGATGGATTTAATGAGATGGAGTTAAATAGTAATTATCCATTGAGGAATAATTGATATATGAAAATTATTATATATATTCAAAAAATATATCCTTATTAAATTCCATGAAAAACCTAAATGAAAAACTATTCACATAGCATTTTGGAGGTCGTAGTCCACATGTATTCATAAATAACAATATAATTTTCCAACGAATTGGACTATGAAAAGGTAGAAATAATATTACAATTCATTGTATATAAATATTTCATCAATATAATATATAAATAGTCAATACATAATAATGAAAATTCATTAATTTTATTGTTGGATATTTAATAAGACCTATTCATCGAGACAGCAGTGTGCATGTATGCACGAGCAGTTCATTCAGCCCCTATTATGATGGAATAGAGATGAAAATTAGACATTCAAGGTTAATAATAAAATTTATATATGTAATATATAATTTTTATAGAATATGAATGTGTATATAAATGTTATATGATGTTAGATATGGAATAAACATGGAAACACTTATTGAAGAGTTATACATCTACATTGGAAAACATCCATTTTCTTATACCTTTAGAAATTAAAGGATGGTCTTATTCTAATAGTAGAGATTGTATGAAAAAGCGATGAAATTTAAAAGGGTGTGTGGGATAGACTATCCCATCTTATTTCCTCAAAATATTAGTTAATAAGAAAATTATTTTCCCTTATATATGTTTTTTGGTGTCAATATTTTATGTACATTAAATATTAATACAAAATATGTGACTATGTCATATAAAATAGATCAAAAGTTCCATTGACTCAAATTTCAAGAGTATAAGATTGAAATTTATTAATCCAATAAATTATAGACATTTTTTTCCTTTTAAAATATACTTTTTGGTTTAATACTCTTGTTAATTACCCTCAACATTAACCAATGTAATAACATTTCAGTTTTAAGGTTCATGAATATAATATAAAAAATAATAAGATTCATTTACTAGTACCATGTGTGACATGATTTACGATTCCCCTCATTATGATTCAGAAGAATATTTTTCGTAATTTTATGATGATATAAAATTTATTTTATATCTTTAAATATCATTTATGTTCGTTTATAGAACTATTAATATATTATGAATTTAATGGAACCAATTGTAACATCCTAAACAAAACCACCTGGTCCAGGATGGTATTCAACATGAACTTGTGTGTGCTTGACCTTTGCAAGAGTCCACTGACAAGTATTAAAGGTCTATGTTTGTCAATAGGGAGATAGTACACTCTGTATCATATGGTAGATCAAAAAATAAATAAAAATATATTAATTATTTATAATACATAAGAAATCTAAAATATGGAATTTATGATATATTTTCTTAAAATCAACAAAAATCCATGTCATACATAATGATATTAATTAAAATTCATATTTAATTTACTACCAAAACTCTATCCAACAATGTGTATACCCCTCCCCCCTTTACTCCACTATATCAACCATATATCATAATGTCATTTCCCTCTCTAGATCTCTATTAGTTAAAACTATAATTGAACCAAAATTATTGATGATTTTGTGAGTATAATACTCATTAAAGAACAACCAATGCTGTTTAACATCAATTTATTAAATACAGTAATACATAAAAATTAATAAACCTGAAAAAATTATTAAAAATACAATTCTTAGATATAAAACATATTCCTGGTATTTGGGGGCCCAAAAAACATTTTTATGAATCATCCCAAAAGAAACATTAATATACCTACTACATAACAATGGAAAAAAGGAACATCAGTTATTTGCATGACAAACCCCTTTTGAGGAATACCCTAAAATAATGGGAAAAATTTCATATACATGGATATCCAATGTACACACTAACCAATTTCAAGAATATCACTCTCAATGTACGCTCCATAATAATGTGACATGTGGTACACTATTTTAAAATCCCTCCCATAAGATATATAAATTGAATGAGACACATTGCATCAGTTGGAACAACCTATGTACATGCATTCCAATCTATGCCATATCTATCTCAATTGGTATTCCAAATAGGATTATCATTCATACCATATAGAAAATGATAAAATAAAATAAGTAATGTTAAAATATAGATAATATAGATAAAAACCCCATTATATCAAATAACAACATATGAATTGGAATCCCTTTTCAAGAAATATAAAAAAAATTCAGATACACACAAACAAATCTCATGTGATCAAGAAACATTCATATGTTTCTCGTATGGTAATAAATTCACCCCAGCAATCATTCCAAACATATATAAAACATTTAATAATATCAACTAATTTTTATATCAAATTTTCATAGAATATATACCATGATCATCAAGGAATATAACTTTAAGATTGCCTATGTATCTATTGTGTCCCAATGCTCCCTGTGTTCTCCTAAAACAGATTCTATATATATTAATTCAAAAAAAATTTCAACCACTTTAATGATAGAAACTTTCTGATTGATTATTTTTCAAATAATTATTTTTGAAAAAAAATTTAAAATTAATTTATTCCTCAAAGAATAATTATGAAACTACATGAGATTATATTCTATCTGTCATCATTAATCTAATAAAACATGTGGTAGTTACATACAATTTTATACATATAGTTTTTTATAAAAATCTGTGACTACATTTATGTTATTATACGTTTATATATTTTTTTCAATTATCCTCAGAAAATATTTGGTAATTATTTAAATGTTTTCACTTGAAATAATGAGATAAATTAATAACAATTACTACTTGAAATTTACTTCCCAATATGTTTGAACTTGAAATAGAGGAGAGTAAGTGGGGTTCATCTATGCCTAGAACCATATAAGAACAACTCATATTGGTAAAATAATTATTCTTTATTTTTGAATGATTTAATTCATGAATTCCTAGAAACCTTTTGATTTAAAAAATAAAAAGGTTTCAAGTAGTGTTTTTATTAAAGAAAACATATATTAGCTTGTAGTAGTTTAATAAAAAAAATTAAATACATTATTTGATTTTTTTCTTAGAAATAATAAATAATATAAAGTTTAAAATACATCATTAATGGGTTCAGTAAATTAAACTCTAAAAATTACATTCATATTATTTTAGGGATTTAAAATTATTAAAATAGGACACATGGTCATTTTGGAGGGGAATAATATGTTTCAAGTTATTTTTTTCTAAAAAAGATCTATATAAGGGTGAAATAGTTTTACCCATATTTATCTCGATCCTATAAATAAAACCCACAAATGTTTATGGGTTACATTTATATATCAATATAAACCCTTAGAGAACCCTCTCATGATCCATTCATAAACTTACATAGGTAGATGAAACTTCATTTTACCATTAAAAACTTCTAGTTACACATAGATTTCATTAAAAACATTATAAGTACTCTAAAAAATAATATATCTTACATAATCGTAGTTGTAGGACTCTGTACACCCTTAAACGAATAGGTGAAAGTTTTGGCTACCCATATATGAAACTCTATTTTCCTGATGTTGGAAAAAAATTTATATAGAAGTACTGTGTTAGCTAGTACAATTATATTGTATATAAACTGAATTTATTACCTTTATTCAAGTTTAAGGTGACCTTAAATAGTGTACACAACCATTACATAGTGCAATGATTCCTTTTCAAACCCTTACGTAATTATGTAAAACCCTCTATTCCATTAAACAAATCTTTCAAATAGGCCTTCACCCATACATAACTAACATAAATATGATTTTACAATTATTTTTCTTGTGGAAAAAATATTTTTACAACTAAAAAATAGCATAAAACCAATATAATGGTTAATAATTACTAAAAAATATTTTAACCAAAAATACATCTAATTTATAAACCCAAGTGTCGTTAAAGATCTATGACAACCTTGATGGTTACTATTATACCCCACTAATTAATTAATATAATCAATATGTGTCCATATCATTAATGGTAAAAAAAATGATTCCACTAATATAAATAATCCGATAAAACATAAAAATAGAATTTAACTAGGGTATCTAAAAAAGTAACCATGTAAGGAGACAAGAGTAAAAATGATTTTCCTCTAATATAAAAGAAACAAATTAATAAGAATAAGAAAATATAATATTCCCTCAGACTATTGAATTTCCATTTTCATTTTATACTTGTGATATTTAAATTTTATAATCCTATATATCCACCTGTCCATGTTATCCATAGGCTCATTGGTCACCAGGTCTATGACCCTCCATGGGTTCTAAACATGTTACTAAGGTTTTGATCTAGCTCCTCTAGTGCACATTCATGAAGCCAGATCATATAACCGCATTAGAATCCCTTTTGTTACTCACTCATGAACATTTTTAAGGATATATGTAAAATCATTGATAACATGTTCCTTTTATCCATACTTTGAGAACCTATAAATTTTCCCTCCCAATAAAGGTGTTAAAAAATCATGTTTGTTATCTGATTGTTGACCATCACCCCGACATCCATCATCTAACTTCCACATTCAAATCATTAAAATAATGTGGGATAGTGTAGGATAAAGAACCTATTGGTACACTGAGACTAGTAAAATAATCTAAAACAATGTAATCCTTTATTACCTTCTCTATCTTTAGTGCTTTACAAAGCACTACAACTTAGGTAATTAGATCAAATGTATTGATTTATCCACCAATTTCTATGAATTTACCAAAATAAAAAATAAGTATAAATGAATCATAACCGGACATCTTAATACTATGTTTATCCTCTATTTTTTACGGTTGGGGGATTATAATGATTTATGTTGTGAGCATAATAGACCCTAGTAATACCACTATTGTGGGCCTTCTCCACAAAAAAATAGGCACTATTATAAAGAGCCCTGCCCTAATCGATTCTATATCGTGACATAACCTTAAAACAAAGTGATCATTCACAATTTCATCAACATGTACAATATGGGGTAAAATAGGCTTTGTGAAACTTTTATATTGAAGAATTTCCAGAAATGCTTAAAACTACAGAAGAAGGAAACAATGATAATAGATTATAATGAAAATAAGGATAAAACCCACTTACGAACACACAAGAAATCCCACTAAGGTTCAATATAAGAAGTCACTCAGAGGAAGTGTTTTTAATCTAGTATAAAATCATTAGTCACTATCTCATATATAAATTCAACAATATAATTAATAATCAGATATAAATAATTCATGAAATAATGTAACAAAATACATATCATAATTCCATTAAGAATGTATTCATTTTAGTTGGATCAAATAATATAAATAGGTATTTTTGAATATAAACCTACATACATATAATCATGCATGAATACATAAAAATATTTTAAATCATTACATCAAAATAAATGGAATCACCTTATGTGAATTCAATCAATAGTAAAATCAAAAAACAAAAAGATGAATACATTTTTTTCTTGGAACTCTAAGATCCAATATAATGTGATGATTATACACTGACACACTTCCCCTGTATGAATCCTAATATTCATATCTTCTTTCCATCCTAACAGAGATCATGTAAAAATGAATAAATAGCTTATTCAATCCTATATCTTTGACCTCGTTTTGTAACATCCTTCCATGAACCACCTAGTCTCAGTCAATCCCCCACATGGCCTCATGTGCACCTCCCCATATATAGGAGTCCCATGACTACTAGAGAGAGTTTATGTCCATCAGGGGGATGACTATATCCATATTACCATGAAATAACCAAAATAACAAATAAACAATATAATAAATTCGTAGTGTACGTGAAGACACAAAAAATATTACATACATGATTAATTAATAAAAAGTCAACCATGATCAATGTTACATGTAATGATTGTAAATAAAAGAAGTAATATAAATCCAACTATATCTCCATCTGATAGCATCTCCATCAATACACTACTCCTTGTCATCCAACCATTGAATTATACATTATTTTCACTGTATCCCTACACGTGAAATCTATATAAAGTTCAAAATTTTCGATTAAGGTTTCAGTTTAATAAATTATACAAAACCAACATTGATCTTTAACGTTACTGCATAAAATAAAAAAATATATCATTAGGTTATTAATTTAACAATATAATAAAAATAAATTAAATCAAAGAAAACATATGGTTTGAGCCATCAAGGATTGGACCTACATTATTTAGCACCACGCTATCTGAACATGGATCTGCATGATTTGAAACCATGTTAGAAGAAACATCCATCTCTTTCTTAAAAAATTCCTTTGGTGAGAAAGCCTAATAGTAGTTGAAATATTTCATTATTGTGGATGTTCTATGTACATATCAACAATTTCTTGAAAAAAACCTGATTTATGGATACTCCAAAATGATGTGAAAAGTTGATTTTTTTTTGAAACATCCTTATTAGAGGATAGCCTAGAATTATGTCATGAAGACCACCTTATGGAAAACCCAAAGTACAATGTGTCCATGGTTTCATAAATCCCACACAATTTATAGTCAAAATACATTCAATATACATTATCATTTTTTATAATATATAATAAAGTCACATATAATACAAGATGAAAATTAAAAATAAAAATTAATCTCAAATTAAATAGTATCATAATAATCCCAATGAATATGAAAGAAAAACAAGAACATGGAAATTTTACACACATAAACCTCATGTGATCTAGAATCATATATATGGGTATCACTTGGCAACACATACACCAACAATCATTAAATTTGCCTATATAAAACATCAATAATAATAAAGGTATGGATATATCAAGTAAAGTGTGGAATATATCCAATGAAAAATAAGAAATTTATCTCATATCACATAGACATGTTATTTTGATTAAATTATACTCAATGGAATACTAGAACGGATTATAAATCAATTAATACAAATAGAAATAAATGAACAACAGGAAATACCCTCCCTCATCTAGATAAATTATCCAGATTATCATTTTATTTTAACATGTGTGTAAAAAATATTTTACTCAAAAAATAATTACAAAACCACATGTGAAAATATTCCATCTCTAAAGGATAATTGAAAATCACATGGGATAGTTATTTATAATTTTCCTTTCATAGTTATATATTTTTATATTTTGATAATTCCATATAATTATACTTTTTTAATTATCGTATTTTTATCAAAAAATTTACATGAAATTAATATATTAAGAAACACTAATTTCTATGTGGAATTTATCTCCATTATAATCATTCATAAAGAAATAGAGGATGGGGATTGGGGGTTCTCCCAGGCCTGAAGCCCTTAATGATTAACTCGTATTTTTCAAATAATTATTCACCATTTTTCATGATGAAATGCATGAATTTAGAAAAGTGGGATGGTTTCCAATAAAATGAATCTACAGATCATGTATTTTAAAAATAATTAAAATTTGAATTGATTCTTATAAAAAATACACAAATAAAATAAATAATTTAGGTTTTTTATTGAATATATTATAAATTTCCAAGTGTTTATAATCCCTCATTAATGGTTTAGAAAAATTAAATGATTATATAAATTTATTCACGAGATTTAAATAATTTTAAATTGTTAAGGGAGGATACATGGTCATTCTGCAGTTGAATAAGGGGTTTTTATGTTAGGTTTTCCAATATCGAAGCACTATTTAATGGTAGTTTGGGTTTACCAATACAAAACTCAAATAAACCATTATGAATCCTTTAAAAGTTCGTTGTTACCATTATTTACTAAGATAAACACTTTTATGACACTTATGTGACCCCGTGTTACCTATAATCATGTATAATATGAATCCACTTATCCCTACACTACATCTAATTACTCGTACAAGGCCTGTAAGGACTATAGATGAACACTTACGTAGTCTAGGCATAACACATATATAGTGGTAGAAACCCTTACAAAACTCTATATTTTAATGATATAATAGCTTGATTAAATGTCGTGTTACCCTTATGTTATGGTATATTTCCCTTACCCAAGACTTAATGACCATTACACTTAACATTTACACAATATGGATCCCTTAAGTATGTCTGGAGCCACCGTTACTCAACCCCATTTCCCCTTAAATATTGATTAAACTAAAGGCCATACCCTTACAAAAGGATTCATTACACATACTCTAAATATACTACCCGAATGTCATGTAAAGAGAACTTCACATTTCCTTATACCCTAGAGGAAAATTCCTTCCAACTCTGGTAATACACTTTAAAATGTGCCTTTACCATTACGTAACCCATGGAAACATGTTATTAACCTTACACAGCCTCTGGAAAACCACTTCTACCCTTATATAACAACATAAAAACAATAGTAAGGTTTATTTATATTGAAAATATTATTTCCATATAAAATTATATCAAATACATATACTATATAGAATTTAAGGAACACTAAAATTGAAAAATTATAGATAATGATAAAATTGTAGTTATATTTTAAATAATTAAAAATATATTTTACATTATAAATAGACATGAAATTCATGGAAATCCTTAATTTATTGAAAAATAATTAATATTATTGTTATAAATGTCATTTAATTTATTTTTCAACTATTTGTACATGTGTATTATATGAATAGCATAAGTTTTCACCCTAATTATTAAATATAGAAAATTCAAAAAAATTACAATAATAAAAATAGTTTTCCAATAGTAAAAATAAAATTTATATATATTAATATATTATTACTATAATTATGAAAAATCATTGCTGTGTTTAATAAAAGAGAGTATTTTTTAAACAAAAAATGAAATATTATTTTTAATAAATTTCATGTGGAATGAAATCCATAATTCATAGGTATGGATTTTTATGATCAAATTACAAGAATACAATTATTTAAAGCCATTATTAGTGTTTAAATTTAAATCTTATATCATATTATTAAACCTAATTAAAATGTTTTCCCCAATATCATGATAATAATTTTCAATGTTACTATTCATTATGACTAAAAATTTATTTGATCTAATTAAGATATCTGAACATTCTAATTTGAAAACATTATTTATTTTTTATAGATTCACTTTAATGATGTTTCAGAAATAAAATTTAATATATATTTTTAAAATGCGGTAATGAATAGTTTTTATTAAACTGTTTCTTACGAATTAAAATTATTTTAGACCATTCCATGTATAATGATAATTCATATATAATTAATTGAAATATAGTTAGAAAATGGAAAATAATTTTAATATAAAAAACATATAATTATACTATTAGATTTTTTGATATAGTGAAATAAATAATTGTTTTGTAAAAATAAATTTCTTTTAACAAACAGTAAAAAATAATTCATAAAAAATTTATATCAAAATAAATCATATGATATTTTTAGAAAATTTGATATAACGATGTTTTCTATATTTGTATATAATATATAATGAATTGGTAGAAATTAAGTGTAAAATCATAAAACATTTATAGAAAATGTTTTTGTTATAAAACAGAAAGCATAGAGTGAATTCATTCTCATTAATTTCCCAATAAATATAATTTTAGTAATTTTATTCTAATAAAATGGTATATAATCTGATTATTTATTCATAAAAACTTATCAAAAAATTAAAATTTAATATATTAATTATAAAATTAATTTAATATATATTTGTTTTTTTAACATATAACTTTTATCTTAAAATGATTTTATCGCCATTTATAAAAAAAATTAATAAATGAATTATTTACTGTCTATTTAATTATGGAAAAAATATATACATTTATTCATATTATGGTTATTTCAATTTATATCCACCAAACTAATGGATTGTCCATAACATGATTATTTAACTGTTAATATTTGTATTGTATATCACATTTATTTTTAGTTCGATGTTGTGCGTATAAAAATATTACCAACACATAAAAAACAGAAGGAAGAAATATACATTAATAATTTGGTATTATATTATATTACCTATTTAAATTATTCTATTAGAATAATTTCATCCTATTTTTTGAATAAATGTAAAATACATATTCATATTTGATTCCAATCAGAGGAAGATAAATATAGAAAAGTAGAAAAAAATTACATTAAACATATCATGACCACGTTTACTATTAAAAATAAAAATTAATTTATATGTTATGACTTGATATCATGCCACTTCAAAAATATTCCTCAATCTATATATGTATTGTAAATCTCAATATTTTGAATAGATTTTAAAAATAATGCATTGATAACTACCTGATATATTCCTCATATAACTGAACAGATTTACCTCCCCATTTTTAAATATAAATTTATTCATTTTTTCATTCAGATAATAAATGTGGGGAAATATACTTCCTTGATTTATTTACCAAATTTCATTCATTTTTTTGTATTGATAAATTTTCCAACTATATTACCTGGTAAATAACCATGATGCATATACCATGCCAGAATAATTAATTTAGTCTTTCATTGTATAATAATATCTATAAAATAAATATAATATATCAATCATATATATATACACCCAAAAAAATATGGTAATCACAAGGTATGATAATATATAATTTGAATAAACATTCTTAAGAAAATAATACACTAATCATCAAAACCAAAAAATACCACACAATGTAATGCCTATTTAATTCAATTAATAAATAAATTTAATTATCATTAAAATATTTCTAACATATTCTAATCTCCAAAATTAAATAAATTTGATCAGAAATTTTTTTAAGAATCATATAACATTTATCCCAAAATAACATTAATCACTTATGAAATCAGAAGTCAAAATCTATATATACCATTTTCATATATTCACTAAAATTAAATATTCATTTCATAAACCAAATTTATTTCAAATAAATTTCATATTATTTGATATAAACTTATAATTTATTACTAAATATTCATTCCTCAATTCAATTAACATACTATCCTTAATTTTATAAACACTATAATAGTATAATGGTCCCAATAAGTTCATCTTTTTCTAAAATGAATACCACCACATATTCAACAAATCAATTTTTCAATCACAAATATCCACATAATATAATAAACCATCTATTCCCATTATCAAAAATTACCTTATCAACAATTAATAAGGTAGAATTACTTATTATGTGTTTCTTTCAACTTATATTACAAATAATTTTATACCCAAATAAATTCACTAAAAAAAACTTGTTAACAAAAATGGTTACCAATATATTTATGATATATTAATTCCTAATAAAAATTTATCAAAATATTTTTAGTCAATTTAGTGTCTCATAACATAACACTTAAAATGTCTGTACAACAAAATTTAATCTTTTGTTCACCCATAAATATATAATTATATATTGGTAATATTAACTCTAAAATTATCATTTTATGAAAACGTTCTAACAAAATTTAATCTTTTGTTTCACATATGGTGTGTCTTAATTTTTCATGGTATGATTAAATTTAAATTATAACATATATTTTTCATTTTCTATTTTTAGGTGTACCATGCGAGTAAATGGATCTATACGTGAGTTCTCTAAAGGAAGGAGGATAATGTTTATAAATATTGTTGAATCAAGGTCACTAACTATCAGGTGGGAGTCCACTAGGGTGATAATGATGCTGGAATTCTATATAGATTTATGAAAAATCAATCAATTAGATAGTGGAGCCTATAATTTACCATCATTAATGGAATTTTATCATTCTTCACTAATATGGTTATTTATCTAATTTCAACTTACTTCTAACAATAATATCAATATAAACCCTTGGAGTTCTCTCCCAGGGTGATCATGATTTCCACTTCCTCTCCTTTTGGAATCTAGAGGTTTAGATTAATCATGTGAATAAATAGTGGTAGGATCTGTAATTTCATATAAAAATCCATCATATTTCATTTGAATTGATCATATATGTAATCCTTATTGTCGACATATTATAATTATGTATTATAACTAATTATTAATTCATAATTTAATGATATATCTATTATAGGTCTTGATATCAGATGGCCTATCATTGATCAATACAAGATTTACCATTGACAGCGGGTCATTTTATGTAAGTTAATTTTAAGTCCATATATTTTCATGACCATTTCAATAATTTCAATACAAATGTTCCTTTTTTGATATAATTGTCCTTAATAATGTGAATATTTATTTATGGGTGTGATATAAGAGTTATTTTGAATACAACGAAAGGATTTAAATATTTGCACCTAAATGTAGGAAGTCATTTGCATCATTGGACATTATTTAGACCTGGTTAACTTAATTGGTTCATATTTTTATATTATTTAGGAAAATACATGATTTTTTCAACATTTGTATTCATATTTAGCTCATGTACATATGTGTGAATGTTGACAAAATTTTACCAATATTTTTATTCTTATTTTTTGAAATATTGTTTATGAGATATAGTATGTAATTTCATGGGATTTGGATGTTTTCATACCAATATCTAATGACTTGTATCCAGTTTTGGATTTTCTATCCCTTATATGGGAGGAATTTGGGTCATGGAATGATAGGGATTATGAAACAAGGCATATAATAGGGGTATGGTGATCTTATGGAATGACCTAATATAGTGTAGGGACCTGAACATTGTGTTGCCATAAATGAGTCCATGAAAATGTAACGATTTGAAGGTTTGTTTCTAATACTCTTATAAAGATAGGAATTGAAAGCCTTGTTGCTCGAAGTGTGACTCTTTAGTTTTTTGGATGTTTTCTCTATTCAAAGGATTATTGGTAGGTATTATGATCAACCAATGGTTAAAAATACTAGTGATCATTCATCCAATAGAAATATAATGAAGGAAATAATGGGGTTTGAGATGGTTGGTTATCGTATGATTAGTCTGTATATGTTTCATTGTATTATTTTCTATGGAATTAATTTATATAATGAAATTCACATCAATATAAAAGTGATATATTATTAACAATTCAATTTTTATGTCCAAATATGTTACTCTCAAACCATTCAGGTATATTTTGGTTCATGTGAAAAAATCATGAATAGGACTACAATGATTATTATAGACCATGTGATAGGTCGCAACGAATATTTTACCTTTTATATAGATGCAGTACCAGGACATACATTATATTCATTTCTCGATTTTCTTTCATTCTTTATTTATCCTGACCATTTTTTCATGTTTACTAGGAACATTTTGGGTCCATTTAACTATACCTATTTATATTTACATGGCTCTCTTATAGAATTTAGTTAGTTACTTTTTTCAATTTTTCTTGGTTGGATTATTTAAATATTGTATTTACTAGTTATGGAAACAATTATTAATGGTAAAGCCTCCCCATGTTACATTGAACCCTCACTACCAGCTGGAATTCTCTTGCATATAGGGGGTCACATACATGAATATGTGGACCTCTAATAGGATCTTGGTAATTTGGGTTATGGCATTTAAGAAGGATTTGAAATTCCCAATTTTATCTTATATCTATTTATGGTTTTTTATACATTGGATTTTTATAAATATGTGTGGGGATTTTCCTTTTCCTAGATAACACATGTATAATGGACCATTGAGTTATTGATGATGGGATCATTTTTATAGTTTTGATAGTTTTTTCGTGTGAATAAATCATGATTAGGCACAATGTATCATATCACATTAATATAAATGTTATAAGTTTTATTCTATTAATAAAATTGAATTCCTTAGTTTATGTTAACAATTTAGTGATATTTAATTACTCTTCATAAATGTTATATATCTATGATTGAATTAATTAGTTTGACTTATACGTTCCATTTTTTTGTATATATATGATTGAGACTATCATATAGGTGTGGAGTACAAGGATTGGGACATGTGAAAATTAGGGGCTATACACTTTGAGTACATATTCCATACGCTATGTATTTTTATGGAAATACCCATTGTGTATCTTATACCTACATATATCTTCTAATAATAAATTTTTTATTGGAATTCTTAATTATTTTCTATAATTTTAGATAATGTACAAACATGGAATCACTATATTGTTCTTTCTCAATACGAAAGTGTTGTTCTACCATATGATATTCAATAGGATGCAACAAATCATGATCTCACTCAATCTCTAGTGGTACAAAAGGTGACCCCCCCAATCCTTGAGTCTTAAATATTTCAGATTCTCATGGTTGAGGAGAATATAGTTTTATGGTCTATTATACAAAAGATTTTCTATAACACCCCAATCTTCCACGGTATGCTTCTCTTTGAATGATACAGTAGCATGTTTTGTATGCAACTTCGAGTTCTAACGCACCACAACCAATCAAACTAGCCGTTATGAAAAGTATTACCCACTTTTAAAATTTTTATAAATTATATCTTTCAAAATGGACTTTATTTATTGGATTTTCAATATATAAATTACATTAGGGTGAAATTTTGGTACTTTTCAGATAACTTTCATATTTTTATAAATAGTGAAAATTATTAAATATTAATTAAAAAAAACTTCTTTAATCGGAATAGTAGATAGTGATAAATTATGAATTTGAGTCATTTAAAATTATATTTATAATATATTTTTACCATTTAATAAAATGTTGGTCATTATAAAAAAATTCACATTTAAACCGAACATAAACAAGTGTCAATCTTTTCATAACTATTATTTCTTAAGAACACGTTTTTTGTTTTGACAATGGGAATTAATTTTAAATTAATTTCTTCCACTTATGTGTTTTGAATTATAAAAAATGGATTCCGTATTTTTAATCAAAATTTCCAAATTTTGTAAATTGGTAACTCTTATTTTTAGACATTTTGAATAATTACTTTGGTAGATATTTTATTTACCATGGTTAAAGGGTAAATCCGGTAAATAAGGGTTAAAAATAAAAATATAATAATATTAATTTTCCTTAAAATGAGTCTTAACACTATTGGTTGATACTTGTCTGACCATGGGCATATTTGGGTTGATTTTGGTACCCCATGGAGCCACTTGTAGGTGATAAGGACGCTTTATATTAATTAAGTTAAAGTAAATAAAAAAGTGACATAAGCATATATCTTTTAGAAAAACAATTTTTACATAAGTTTATATAGATTATATTTGAAAATATAAAGATTAATTAGAAAGATAAAAATATATCCTACATAATGGTATTTTATTTATTATTTCTAGACATTGAATAATTAAACTTATTTATGACCCAATAATGGTGCTGTAATTTCCTTATTAATGACAAAATAAAATAATTAGTATTATAAATGTTAAAGTAAATATAATTTGAAAGTTTTGACTCCTTCCAATAATTTTATTCTTTAATATGACATGTTAATATTTCGTAAATGAATTTGGTTCTAATTAATAAAGTGGATAAGACTTTAAAAAAATCAACTATTAAATATTTTCAAAATTTACATAAATGAGTTTTTAAAACAAATATTATATTAATAATTGGTATTCTATTCTAAAAAATATAAGGTTCGTCCAAAGAACTTATAAAATGATAATTTTATCATTAATGGAACACTTGGGGGTATCTTGGGTGTATATAGTATGTTTATTAACTATATAATATAAAAATACAAAGTGACATGGTATGTTTCAAACTAATTAACCAAGAGTTAAAACTAAAAGATAATGTTAATATAATGAACCAAACCTATATAAAATATATTTTTTTAAATTATTTAGACGCATCCCCACCTAATACAGTAAATAATAAACATTGGTGCCATTATAAACCGAATTTTAATTTATTATAAAACAATACTTTATGTTTTTCTTAAAGAGCCCCTCCGCCCCCTTATAAAAAGACACCACTTATAACCAATTCTTCAAACCATGAAAGCCTTTTGGCTTGGAAAACCCCTGCCCAAATATTCTCTCAACATCCCACACTTCATCATAGAGGGATTATTTTTATCATAAAGACATCCTACAGAGCCCTTTTGATCAAATCAAAATGAAGAACCAGAAGAAGATGTAATGTTTTCACCACCCTCTATCAAGTTCCTTTATTCTTCAATATCTACATTCTTTTTTATTTTCATTCTAAAATAATAACACTGGTATATTATATATACAGTGATGTTATTATAAATATGGTACAACCATATTCAGTATTCTATACATCCATTGAAAGACATGTCACCATACGTGCGTACGTACGTGTTACCGTCTCCACGTCGTAGGGTAATTATTATTCAAAACATTATTATTTTGATTGGTATGATAATGATGTATAATTGATGTAAATAATAAATATAACATGATAATGATTATGTATTTATGATATACCATCCAATTATATTTTATTTTAATATCAAAAGAAAGATACTGTTGCTCGTGCGTACGTACCGACTACCGTCTCCACGAAATGCGATGAGAATCATTCCCCATCGTATCCATTCAAGTCTAATTCTCATTTGATGATTAAAAATAATGTGTAAGGACTTGATATAATTCTGGATATTAATAAGATAAAACATATACCTAAAAAACACAGCTTATGTAAAAAAACATATAAAAGAAAACGAGTAAGTTAACACCTGAAACGATGATAATACTAAGATATTATTATCAATGTAATGTTAAAAGATCATATATGATATCATATTAATGTATATTATTCATTTATAATTTAATAACAATTATTTCACCATTATACAAGAGGTTAACCTACCCTAAACTAAGGAAAAGTACATGGTAAGGGTTTATTTCACAATCTCTTCATTATCTGAGGTTGTTTGTACGTAATTATCTATTGGGACCTCTTTATCATCCACATCCATGTTTCTTAATATGTATTTCAAATCCATATTAATATTTTACAAACTATGGTTTAAAATCAATTATACCCTTGTTTTAATTTTTATAAGAGGTTTATAAAAGAATCTTTTCGTTGTTTTCCAAACAAGGTCCTTTTTAACCTTTTCGACAGCATTAAGGTATGGATGTCTATTTTTAACTTATACGTCGGGTGCAGCTATTTTCCACTATTATAAAATCATCGAAGCATACCATAGAAGCTAATAATATTATTTTAAATATAAATGTTTTATTTTATAATAATTTTACTTTTAAATGATTTAAAAAAGAGATATTTCTCTCAAATAGTTTTAATTTCATCTATGTCAACATCCTAGGATGGACTTTAAGTTTTTTTGAAGTTTATTTATTATGATACAAAACATCCATTTTATATTGAAGGTTTTGTGATATTTTTGACTATGAATGTGTTATTTTAATATCATTCATTGTTTATGGAGAACTTATTGACATTTCATATGCTAGTTTTAATACGAATGTATATGTTATGTTTAAACATGTTCATATGAGGAATGCATTGGACTTAATAAGTGATGTGTGGATCCCGCAATATCTCCTCGATGCATCGATAGGTCTCATGAGAAAAAATAGTGTCTTGGAAAAATTCCTTTATGTAATCTTATTTGTAATCTTAGCACAAGGCCTTGACTATGTGGTTATGATAGTCTGGAATTATTCATTCCATCATTATAAATGTGGTTATTGATAATGCATATTATTATTCGACTAGTAGAATAACCATGTGAATAAGTAAATGGAATTATTTCATTTTATTTTTTCCATATTATGTTGAAGTTCAACTTTAAAAGGATTTTGTTTTATTTAGTCATTCTCTTAAATGTTTATGCTTTTTTTTTTAATTTTTTCTCTATATTGTTATCCTTAATGGGCATTTGAGCTCACCCCTATCTATGGTTTATTTTTTCCAGGATGTGAAGAAGTAATTTATGAATGACCTACAGGGATAGTATGAGGTGTTATGAGTGTGGTCTATGCAGACTATGTTGTTGTAGTTTTCATTTTATGATGTAATGTAAACATTATGAATGTATCTAGTGATTCCAAAGCTACTAATCTAATCGGTCTTTCGACACATGATCTTTTGTGATAATGCCCATGTTATGTAATAATGCACCGAATCTGTGTAACTGGGGTCCGAGCATTATATTTGGTATCAGAGGATGTTTAGTACAAACCTTGGAATTTAGATTTAGATAAACTCTTATTAGAGAACTTAGACCTAAGATGGACTTTGTGGATTAGTGTAGAGGAACATCCTATAATTTTGGTATTGTAGATATTTTGTGTGTTTTCTGAGAAATACATCCCAGTCTAGATATGAACAGGTAGAGAAGGAAATGGCACAGATATACCTAGGGGTAAAACCAGAAAACACCACATTGAGCTAGACTCGAATGAGAACTGGTGCACAACAATGGGCCTTGCTGCACTCTTGTTTACGACACTCCCGGAGGATTTGATTAGGATAATTCTCATTTTCTTTACAAACCATTATGAAGGGTTTATGAGTATATACTTCCTTAAAGAAAACATTTTTTTAAGATTATGTATTATATCCATAAATAATTCAATTTATGTTAAGCTTTTTGCAAGTTTAAATTTATGAATTTTGATTCATAAACTAATATAATGTATGCCATTGTTTAGAAATGGCGCTTAGTGAAAGAAATGTAAACTTTATAAATGCACACACTCCATGTGGGGATTGACCTTCTACTCAAGATAATTATTGTGGAGTTGGTGATGCAACTGGTGCTGATCAGCTAATGACCATACTAGGAAAACTCAATCATGTTATGAATAATAACCTTACCCATATGGAGCACCCTGATCCACAACGTGGAGAATAAATGTTAGATCACATCTTGAGGAAACAACCACCAACATTATATTGGTGTAAAAATCCCTTAGTAGCTGAACAATGGATAAATTTCTTAGAGAAAATATCCCATGCCTTGGGGACTAGTGAAAGGGAATATTTAATGGCAGTTTATCACCTCACTGGAGATGCTGATCAATGGTGGATATTGATTCAAAACACAAAGGAAGGTGATGAAGCATCAAATATTTAATGTAGGGAGTTCAAATATATTTTCTTAGAAAAATACATTCCTCATGTCCATCGAGCAGATATGGAAAGGCAAATTCTGAGTCTGAGACAAAAAGAGGATGAGAATGTCGCAAATTATGAGGCTAACATTACTAGGATAGTGAGGCATGATGTAGATTATATACGTAACCCATGATGTCAAATTGTTCATTTAATTGAGGGGATAAAACCATTTCTCCATCGATCATTAGTCTAACAATCCTTCTCATCATACGAAGACATTGTCTCATGTGCTGTAAATACAGAAAAAAGTATTCTATAAATCTTATGACAATAAAGTAAAGTAGGAGAAGAAGAGAATGGTGGAGAAAGAGACAGATAAAGGGGAAAAGGGAATGAATGATTTTCCATTATATGATAATTGTGGGAATAAACACCCCGGTACATTCCTAAAAGGAATGGGAGTTTGTTACAAATGTGCATAAAAAGGTCACCAGGCTGGTGATTGCAAGGGAAAGAAATAGGCTTTCAATGTTGAATTCTACAATTGTAGAGAAATGGGGAATTATGCAAATGAATTCTCAAAGCGCCAAGGAAAATTAACTCTGAAAATGCCAAGGGATCAAGGCCAATCTTATGTTGTTACTACAGTTGAAGTGGTATATTTAATTTTTTTGTGTTTTTGGACTCAAGGATTATAATCTGGTTATAAGAATAATGTGATATATATAAGGATTGTACTACAGTACTTGTTTTTTCATTAAGGTTTTAATATATATAATTTAATCATATTTTTAGTATGTGATAATAAAATAAACATTACTTTGTCTAGGGAATCTGTTGTGATAATTGATTTTGGAATTTAGATACCTTTTACAGAGAATCTGGACAGAGGTACTTTGGATAACTATAATGTTTGGAGTGGATTAACTTCAAAATTGGATGGTATTGTTTAAGGTTAAAAAAATTCTTATGATTATTCTTTTTGTAATATTATGATACTATAGTTTTACTAAAAGGACAACCTATAGTTCGGGCGATAACCCATCGCATCGGACAAAGCTGCAGGAATCGAACCTACAACTATAGTGCAATAGGACTTTATTACCTACCAATAGCCTACAGGAAGTCCCTGGTCATTACAAAGTATTTTTATTCATTTTAATGGTATGTGTTAATGTTTAGATCCTTATACGATTAGGATAAATATAAAATATTTTTTTTCTATAATCTTTTGAAGTGAAAGATGAGTTTGTGGTAGAAATTAGTTGAAGGATAAAACTCTACATGTCAAGTATGTATATATATATATATCTTATTCTATGAAGAAAATAATTCTTAAACATTAGTTAAAGGATCTTAAAACTAAAAATGTTTTATCCTAATACCTTATGTTATGTTGAACCGATGATATTCTAAATCATCACAGATTGATGGTTTTGGGGCCCTCAATTCTACAATTGTTTGTGACTGATGACCTCAATCACTCCCAATAAATATTTACATTTTTCCTCCAATTATGTGTCTCTAATTTCCACCAATGTTCTCCAAATCGAGATCATAATTTGGTGGTGACCTTTTTATTTCTCTTTTCCTCTTATTAAAAATAAATTTTATTAACCCAATTTCCGATGCGGGTTTTCCCAAAAAGATATTTTCTATTTTCAACCTTTTATTTTTGAAAAACAAAATCAAATTGTGAGGATTCAATTTATTGAAGGATTGGAGAATGTAACACCCCATGCTTCCACAGTACGCTTCTCTTTGAATAATACAGTAGTGTGTGTTGTACGCAACTTCGAGTTCTAACACACCACAACCAATCAAACTAGCTGTCACAAATAGTAATACCCAATTTTTGAAACTTTATAAATTTTATCATTCAAAATGGACTTCATTTTCTAATTCGGAATATCGAAATTAGATTAGGGTGAAATTTTGGTACTTTTCGGATATCTTTCATATTTGGATGAATATTGAAAATTACTAAATTTTAATTAAAAAAACTTTTTAAATTGAAATAATTAATAGTGATTAATTATGAATTTGTGTCGTTTTAAAAAATATTTAGAATATATTTTTACCATTTAATAAAATTTTTGTCATTGGAAAAAATTTTCCATTTAAGCATAACATAAAAAAGTGTCAATCTTTTAATAGTAATTATTTATTAAAAACACACTTTTTGTTTTGACAGCGGGGATTAATTTTAAATTAATTTTTGCCACTTTTGTGTCTTGAATTTTGAAAAATGGATTCCATATTTGGAATCAGGATGTTTAGATTGTGTAAATAGGTAACTCTTATTTTTAGACATTTTGAATAATTACTTCGGTAAATATTTTATTTACCATTGTTAAAGGGTAAATCCTGTAAATAAGGGTCAACAAATAATATTATAATAATATTAATTTACGCTGAAACGTTTTCTAACCCTATTGGTTGATACGTGTCTGACCATGGGCCTCTGTGGGTGAATTTGGGGACCCCATGGAGCCACTTGTAGTTTTTAAGGACACTTTATATTAAAAGTTGGGGTCGAAGCCTCATTTTTATTATTGAAACAAAGGAAAGGCCTCTTTAACTGGGTAGAGGGAGACCAATTACATAGCCTGAAGGCCCAGTGGGCATTTAGCCCATTACATAGCCCGTAGGAAATTTTTTTTGGCCCAAAGCCCATTCTGTGAATAGTACTGCTACAGTACCCGACGCTGGTACAGTGTCGTCGTTGCAACAATATCTCGGCTGATACAGTCGCACTACAGTGCTTCTACAGTAACCCTCCACCAATGGGTTTTGATCCCCCATTTTCCATGAAGAATTATGGGGTGCTTACCACTAAACCAAACCCCAACTATAGATACTTTATATTAATTATGATAATGTAAATACAAAAATGGCATAAACATATATCTTTTATCATAACAATTTTTACATAGGGTTATATATGTTATATTTTCGACTATAAATATTCATTAGAATGATAAAAAATATTTCCTACATAATGGAATTTTATTTATAATTTTTAGACATTGAATAATTAAACTTATTTATGACACAATAATGATGCAGTATTTTCCTTATTAATGAATGAATCAAATAATTAGCACTATAAATGTTACAATAAATATAATTTGAATTTTTCAATTCCATCCAAGAATTATATTGGTTAATATAACAAGTTAGTATTTTTTAAATGAATTTGGTTCGAATTAATAAAGTGGTTAAGACTTAATGAAAAATCAGTTATTAAATACTGTCAAAATTGACATAAATGAGTTTTTAAAACATGTATTATATTATTAATTGATATTCTATTCCTAAAAATATAAGGTTCGGAAAAAGGAATTATATCATGATATGTGTATAATTAATGGACCACTTGGGGGTCTGTTGGAATTATATAGTATGTTGATTAACTATATAATATAAAAATACAAAGTGGGATGGTAAGTGTCAAACTAATTAACTAAGAGTTAAAACTAAAAGATAAGGTTAATATAATGACCCAAACATGTCTAAAATATATTGGTTGAAGGGATTTCGACCCATATCCACCATTGAAATTTAATAATCTACTTTGGAGCCACTAGAAACTGAATATGAATTTATTATAAAAGAATATTTTAAAATTTTCCAAAAGACCCCATCCACCCACTTATAAAAGGACACCACTTCTAGCCAATTCTTCGTAGCTTCAAATCCTTTTGAATTGGACAACCCCTTCCCAAATATTCTCTCAAATGCCCTCACTTAGAACTAGATTCCTTAGTTTGATCATAAATCCATCCTATGGAGCCCTTTTGAACAAATCAAAAGGAAGAACCCGAAGAATATGTAATGTTTCCACCACCCACTATCAAGTTCCTTTCTTCTTCAACTTCTTCTTTATTTATTATTTCTATTCTAAAATAATAATTCTAGTATCTTCTATATACTATGATGTTATTATAAATATGGTACAACCATATTCAGTATTTTATCCATCCTTTGAATGACATGTCACCATATGTGTGTATGTACGACTTACTATCTCCACGTCGTGGAGTAATTGTTATTCAAAACATTATTATTTGGATGGGTATGATAATTATCTATTATTGGTATAAATAATAAATATAACATTATAATTATTCTATATATATGATATAACATCCAATTATATACTATTTTACTATCAAAAAAATTATATTGTCCCTCATGCATACGTACGGACTACTATCTCCACGAAACACGATGAGATTCATTCCTCATCGTATCCATTCAAGTCTAATTCTCAGTTGAGGATTTAAAATAATTTTTAAGGACATGATATCATTCTTCATATGAATAAGACACAACCTATCCATAACAAACATGGCTTATTTAACAAAACATATAAAAGAAATCGATTATGTTTACACCTGAATTGACAAAAATACTAAGATATTATTAACAAAGAAATGTTAAAATATCAAATATGATATCATGTTAATGTATATGATTCTTTTATAATTTAATAACAATTATTTCACCATCATACATGTGGTTAACCTACCCTCATACAAGGAAAAGTACAAGGTAGGGGTTTATTTCACAATCTCTTCATTATCTGAGGTTGTTTATGCGTAATTATCTATTGTGACCTCTTTATCATCCACATCCATGTTTCATAAAAACGTATTTAAAATCATTATTACTATTTTAAAGACTATTGGTTAAATTCATTTATACCCTTTATTGAATTTTTATAATATATTTATAAAGGAATCTTTCTGTCATCTTCCAAACAAGGTCCTTTTTAACCATTTCGACAGAATTTAGGTACGAATGTCTCTTTTTAACTTATGCGGCGGGTGCAGCTATTTTCCACCATTATAAAATCTTTGAAGCTTTCCATATAAGCTAATTAAAAAAATTTCAATGTAAATGTTTTATTTTATAATTACGTTACTTTTAAATGATTTAAAAAAAGAGATATTTCTCTCAAACGGTTTTGATTTCATCTAGGTCAACATCCTTTGATGGATTTTATGTTTATTTGAAGTTGATTTGTTATGATACAAAACATCAATATTTTATTGATTTTTTTGAGATATTTTTTATTGTGGATGTGTTATTTTATACCATTCATTGTTTATAGAGAATGTATTAATATTTCGTATGCTTGTTTTAATACAAATTTTTATGTTATGTTTAAACATGTTAATATGGGGAATGCATTGGACTTAATAAGGGACGAGTGGAGACCTCTATAGCTCCTAGATGAATTGGTTGGTCTCATGAGACATACTAGTTTCTTGGAACAATGCCTTGACAAAATATTATTTGTAGTATTGGCACAAGGCCTTGACAATGTTGTTATGATATTCTGGCATTATGTGTTCCATCATTATGAAAGTGGTTATTGATATTGCATGTGATTATTAAACTAATAGAATATCCATGTGAATAAGTAAATAACATTATTTCATTTTATTTTTTCCATATTATGCTGAAGATAAAGTTTAAAAGGCTTTTGTTTTAGTTATACATTGCCCAAAATGTTTATGCCTATTAATGAAAGTTCCCGTTATATTATCATCCTTACTGGGCATTTCAGCTCACCCCTTTCTATGATTTATTTTTCCGAGGATGTGAAGAAGTATTTTATGAATGACCTATAGGGATAGTATGAGAGGTTATGAGTGTGAACTATGGAGACCATGTTGTTTTAGTATTTATTTTATGATGTAACAAAAACATTATGAATGTATCTAGTGATTCCATTGATACTAAGCTAATCAGTCTTTCGAGACTTGATCTTTTGTGATCATGCCAATGTTATGTAATAATGCACCGAATCTAGGTAACTAGGGTCAAGGCGTTAACTTTTCAGCTTTGAAATCCACTAGAACTACAGGGAACATGGGGTCTATAATATTCTATTATTTTGATTAATGTTGTTGATGTAAAATTTTACATGGTGGATACTCATGTGAATGTGAAGGTAAATTATACAACATTTATTACATAATTTTATTCAATGATGTGGTAATTTTTCATGGAATTGGTACGCCAATATGAGGGTCTTATTTGGAGGCCTTTAATGTGGTATTCATCATGGAATTATTTCCTAACATGAAGAATTTATAATGAGATAATTATTTTATAAGGAATTATTAAAGAGGAATGTCAGTTTATGTACACATATCTCAACTTACAAAGTACCTTATTTAGAAAACAATTTAGGTCTATAATGTGGTGTACAATGATAGGATGTTCAATATTGGAATTTTTTCTAGAACTATAACATAGATTTCGTAAATTTTGCCAATAAATATATGAACATGTTTTTTACAAGACCATGTCAATTTAGAATATTTTGGATGATGATATAGTTCTATTCTCAATAAATATTATTTTTAATTCGTTGTTGGACTATTCAATGGTACAATGATTTATTATTTGGAAAATTAACAATATAGATGAGGGGATGTGGAGGAGTAAAATATATGTGAATCATTGTAATGTTTCTATGGGCACCTTTGTGGGAAGATATGATCCCTAGTGTCGCATATATGGAATGAATCTTCATTATCTAAATTTTTTACAAGGGCTTTGGCCACGTTGCAATTGTACTGAAAATATTGAACATCTTATGTAGTTCAATTTGAAGTAACCATGTAATATCTCCCACAACTGTGTTAGGGGGATGTCTGATATTCCCTTGGAATATGGCCAGGTTCCTCTACATCTGAAATCGTAGACAACACAGTTGTTTCTCACTCTATCAAATCATACACTAGATATAGGTACGATTTATATAGTTGATGATGTTATAGAAAACAAAGGTGGGAGTCCTTTGAAAGTCATATTTATAATAATTTTTACCTATAATTTTTTTACATAAATTTTTTTGATACAAGATATATCCATTCATTCTTATCTACACATGATGTTTCATTTAATATATAATGGTAAGATTATCCTATAGGTAACTATCCCTTTATAAATCATTGGGAAATAATTTAGAACACCACCTATGAATTCATGGGATTCTTATGGTAATTTTAGGTCAGGGTAATATCTGGGTCTTCATGATCATTTATATGACAAGTTCAATATTTTATTTGGGATAGATAGGTCCACCATTTTTATCCTCAAAGAGACTATTAACAGAGAATTGTATATTTTACCATTACTAGGGGATAATTTTTCTTTTTACTTTTATCATGGATATTGGGGAATATAGGATGAAATAAGAACTAGGATATTTTTTGTAAATTACATCCTAATAATAAATCTTAAATATTATCAGTGAATTAATTGTAACCCCTCTTCTATTTCTCTAATGGTATATATTAATCATAATTTCTTCCCAGATGAATTATTAGTGAAACTCAAGTTAGAGGAATTGAATTTGATTTTTATATGGTATTTGGTACATGACTAATAGAGATTCCTCATTCATGTATTTTTCTATGACGGTTAATGGATTTAGAGTTTAAGATATATGATTTTATGTACAAGGGATATATTAAACTAAGCACATCTACATGGGACACTCCAATTCTATTTTCCATGAATTAAAAAATAGTTGAATTTTGTAATTTTTTGGTAATTAGTTGATGAATCATGTACAAAGGAAGAATTTGTATCCATTACCCATAATTGGTGCTCTATTTGAACAAGATTTTGGAACCCCATGTTCTACAAGAATTAGGAACACCCAGGCTACAATCAACTGAGAGTTATATAAGAGGAAAATATAGATCCAAAATTTAGGATAAGGTATGTCTTCTATGAGTATCATATCATGTTATTGGGTTTACTAATTCTCTAGATATGTTCATGGACCATATTAATTTTGTTTTCTATACATAAAATTACTCTAATATTTTTTTATAGATTCATGATATCCTAATTTATTCAAATAATTCATATATTTGTTATAGGAACCACAAGATTGTATTGATAACACATCGAGTATATAAGATTTATGTTTAAATGTGTAAGTGGAATTAATGGATTCCTGAGGATCTTCTCCTTTGACATTTTATTTATAAAGTATATATTTTAGTGGATCCAAATAAGGAAAAGGTTGTGATGTCTTGGATATACCTTATGTATTTTTTTCCAAATCAAGATAATCATTTGGCCTATTTGGTAATGTTGAATATTTTCCTAAAAAATATCTAGTTTTAAAGAACAATTGAAAAACTAGACAAAAATTTATGGGTTTTTTTAGTAGTATAATTAGTGTAAATAGGATTTATTAGATTAACCTGTTATACTAATTAATTATCAATTTATAGTTCCTAAAAATATTGATATTGGTAACATAGAGTTTTTTTTATACCTCATGTTTTAGTTTGGGAGCTATTTTGATAATGAGTGATCACATATTCTCCTATAAGCTAGGTCATCTATGACCCCATGTGTGGAACTACCTGAAATAATATTTAGATTTAGTATTAGTGGTATATTTGATATTGTGATTGATGTTCTATAGTGGTATTCAAAAGAAGGAGTGATATTTAATGATTGAGTGGTCTATGGACACAATGAAGGATTATGGAATTCTAAAATGCGATCCTTTAGTAATAACATAATCTATGTTGGAATATGGTATAGTAATCCATGAGTAATATACTAAGATTCTGATTATTCTTGAGTGTATGGAAGGATAGAGTATAGTTCCATAGTGGTACATAGTTGATGATGATATGATTTAAATCCATGGGAGGGGAATTTTTCCATATTACATTTTGTACGATTTTATGCAATACTCTCATTTTTTAATTTGGTAATCCTTCTACGGTTGATGAAAGTGTACAATGATATTTGATTTCAAATTGTATGGAATGTATTAATATATCTATCATTGTTTGTTTATAATATTCCTTAACATATAGAGGATAATAGGGATCCATTTGTGTACTGGTAGTTTTGCTCGACCACTTATAGTACCAATGTGTAAGTGGGATGATGTTATGATCAACTTAATAATGTAGTTTACTGTAAGATCCCAGGTAAATGAAGAATAAGATATTTTCATATTTATTAATATTTGGGAATCAAATATTAATTTTCCTTTAAAAGGGTTTCTTATGTTCAATAGCGTACATGATATGCAACAACGGGTTTCATTGAAATCTTACGTTGCACACTAATAATATAATATTATTATTTTAAAAGGTAGTTAACTCCTAGCCATTGTAATGGAATAAATGAATAGATCTAACCACAAAATAATTATATATTTTTGTTAAATTTATTTACATTTATACAATAATAAGTTAGAGGATTAAAATATAAATGAATCTAATTTTAATCATAATTTACATTAAAAGGCCAATTTACCAGCTTTTAATGGAGAAAACTCTTTAAATATAGTTTTGGTAACTTAATACATTGTAATTGACCAATAAAAATATTTCTTTATAATGGGGACATCAAATTTTTCTTTGGGTGATTTTTTGGTATTTTTCGGATAAAGTTCATTATTAATGAATATTGAAAAATATTGTAATTTAAATCCCAAGTGCCTTTTAATATAATTTATTTAGATGTCTAGTTTATCTTTTTAATTGGTTTTAAATTGAAATTAAAATATATTTTTACCATTTAATCCAATTTAGGTCATTGGAATTAATTTCACTTTGAAATTGGACATAAACAAGTATCAATCTTTTGATAGTTTTTGTTTCTTAAAAACATGCTATTTGTTTTGATAACGTGAATTATTTTTAAAATTAATTATTGCCACTTATATGTTTTGAACTTGGAAAAATAGATATAATTTTTAATTCAGAATATCAAATATAGTTTAGTCTTAATTTTTGGTATTTTTATGAAAAAACTTCAATTTTTGATGAATTGTGAAACAACTTAGTGGTAGTTATAAAAACAGATTTTTTTCATTTAAATGAAATTTTACCGCTTCTATGAATTGAAAATGAAAATATAACATACATGGTTGTTATAAAGAAGTAATCTAAAGACCCGATAATTTCAATGAAATTTTTTTTCTTAATTTTCTTTGGAATTTTTCAAGAGCGCAGCTTCAGACGGCACCTGATTCCGAGGCCCGGTGTGCCCGGAATCAATTTCCGAAGTTTGGCTCGGGTACGTTCAGTGAACGGACGAGCGGGTTTTTCTATCTTTGAAACCGGTGCCTGGAATTGAATTCTGAGGGCACCGATGAAATCGCAACGCCGATAATTGCTTAGAAACTCCTCTTCCGGAGTTGCGTTTGCTCAACCGTGGTTTTTAAAATTTTGGGCTTTAAGTCGGAAATAAAATAAAGATTGTGCGACAACTTTATTTTATTTCACTTAAGCTGCTTGAAGTCACTTGAAAGCCACTTGAGCTAAGTTAAAGCGGATAGGGTGCTATCCGGAAATATCCTACCGTTTGTTAGTATATTTGTGAGGTGGGGCCCGCACGAGCCCCGCCGTTTCTTTCGCTACGTAACGCACCCGCGAAAACCCGTCAAAGTAACTGAAAAGTCAACCGGCGCATTTTCTTTAATTCTTAACAGACCATTTAATTGGGCAGTTTATTTCGTGAATTAAATGGGCTGTTTCATTCGTTGAATTAATTCAACGAATTTAATGGGTCGTTACTTACGCATTTGCGTTTGTTGGAAAAATAATAAAATAGACCAACATGTCTATTTTGGGGGATTACTCTTTATTCTCTCGGCCTCCACCCTCCCCGCGAAGAATGCGAAGAACGCGAAGAACGCGAAGAACGTGAAGAACGCGAAGAACGCCGGAACCAAAATTCGACGACGCACACCGTGAACCACGACGTCGACAAACTTTTTCCGCGACCTTCTTCTTCTTCTTCGGCGCTTCTTCTTCCGCGGCGAACCTACGAACGACGGTTAAAGGTGAGAATCGAATCTTCTAAATTCTCCCTTTTTATAATTCGATATTAATGGATTTAAATTAATTAAATCCATTTGATCTTGATCCGGAGATCGTCGGCGCGACTCCTTTCCGCGGTGCGACGAGCGTCTCTTCCGCGACGATCACCAAATCCGCGACGACCTCTCGTCCGACGACGACGACAAGGTAGGGATTTAATTCTTGATGATTCCTTCCCGTGTTTTTATTTATTTTTGAATAAAAGAACCGGCATGAATATTTTCAATTTATTAAAATTGAATTTCCGTTTAAAAGAAAAAGAAGTGAACAATTTTTATCTTGATTAAAAATTGTTGTAGCCCCTTTCTCCCGTTGTTTATGACTAACGCGGAGGGTGCGGGTCTAACGAACAAGACCCGACAACCCTCCGCCGATCCTTTTCGTGTGCGGTTTTGGCAAGCGACGACGAACCGTGCGGTAAGGGCGATCCGTTGATCCCACAGTGAAGATCGGCCCCCGGGAGGAGCAACGGCGCATACGGGAGAGGAATCGGGCCACCGGAGCAACTCCGGCGGCCCGCGGAAGGCGGCGGCGGCGCCCGCCGCTCCGCCAGAGGATCCTCCGCGGCTCGGCCGCGGCGGCATCGAACCGCCGGACCGCGTCCGCGGTCCGGCCACCCAACACGCGGCCCGCGCGGGCCGCGTTCCTCCAAGCCGCGGGTCAAACCCGCAGCGGTTTCCTTCGGCCGCTCGGCCGAAGCCGAGCCGGCCGGTCCGGTCGGCCGGGTCAGGTCGACCCGGTTCGGCCGACCCCCAGGGGGGGTTCGGGCCGGGTCGCCCCGGGCCCAGAACCCCCGTTTTCGGGCCCTCTTCGGTCTTTTGCCCATATCTTGGGCCTAGGACCTTCGATTGACGAACCGTCAGCCGCTACGCAATCCTTGGATCGATACGGTCGTTTCGGTATATTGCACTCAAGGTTTCGGAATACTTTGTGTTCGGCCGTGTTGGTTCGTACACGAAACCAACCGGGCCCTCGGAGCGGAAACACTCATAACTTGAGCTACGGACGTCCGATCGACGTACCGTCAGCTGTGGTATTTTCCTCTAAGTGAGACGGAACTTTTGGCATACTCCGCCCGAGGATCGGACACAGGCGGAGTACGGTCGGGTCGGTTTTGCCCTAAAACCCAACCGGGCCCCTGGGACGAAAAAGCCAATAACTCTCAGACCGGGCGTCCGATTGACGCGCCGTCTGTTGCGTTGAGATCCTGTTGTCGATACGGAACTTTTGGATACATAAACTTAGGACTACGTGTCAGTTGATGTATCAGCCTCTCGGCTCGTGGAGCGGACCCTCCTAAACGAGCTCGCTGTGTGCGGGAACCCTAGTGCTGGCTGTGACTTCGACGACAGAGCAGAGATCCTCCGTGGACTGCGACGACGACAAAGCAGAGATCCTCCGTGGACTGCGACGACGACAGAGCAGAGATCCTTCGTGGACTGCGGCGACGACTGTGCGGAGATCCTCCGTGGACTGCGTCGACTACTGCACTCAGCGATCCTACGTGGATCAGTGCTACAGGTCTTGTGTGGGCCCGATCCTGTGTGGGTCCTTACTACCGGTTCTGTGTGAGCCACTGCCTACAGGTTCTGTGTGAGCCCGATCCTGTGTGGGTCTTTTGCGGGGGTTAGTACCTATCGATCCTTCGTGGGTCCGACGACTTAGATGGATCAGTGATCATCTTTGACGTCATCTGAAAAAGTATACCTGGTTGAGCTGAATCTTATGTTACTCTCCTTTGTGGATTGTGTCGAACTATCCTTTGTGGATTTACTGTTTACTCTCCCTTGTGGATTTGAGTTTTGCTTTCCTGTGTGGTTTGAGTTGTTCTTGAGCTCGTGAGCAGAGCTAGAATTGGGGACTTAGGTATATGTATGGGCATATACCTAAGTCGAGTCAGATGTTACTTCGTGATTGCACCTTCCTTTTTGTGCTATATCCTTTGTGGATTTCGGGAGACCTTCGGGGGTCTCGGGGTCCTTACTGAGCAGCTTATACTCACCCCTGCACGGGCTATGCCCGCACCATGTTGTGTTGGATGCAGACGACGGACAGCGCTGATCACGGTTGGGGCGTGGAGCAGGACGGTACCTGGAGGTGGACCACTGGGCGGGACGTGCTCGGAGCGGACGTGGGACCCGAGGAGCCTGGAGGCTAACTATACCCACCATTCAGGTGGGATTGCCAGTGGACGACACGAGGCCGCCCTCTTTTCTTCAGTTGCTGTTCTTTCCCTTTTCAGTTGTACTTTCAGTTGGGCTTGTATTCTGGCCCCCTTTACTTTTCTGCACTTTGTAGTTACTTTCCGCTTGCTGACTCTGTGGTGGTTGTTACTTATAAAGGCAATGCCTCTCCTGTTTACCGGGATTTTACGCCTTGGTGCTAGTCGTCAGCCCCTGGCCTATGGAAGGCGGGCTTGGGGTAGTCACGGCACGAGCCCCGAGGTCGGGTCGTGACAAATTGGTATCAAAGGTGGTCGGTTCTTCCGCAGACTCTGATCGTCTTTTCTTTCTATATGAAGCAATAGTGTTTAGTGTATTGAGTGTGGTTATCAGTTCAGGGAGCCCAGTGTTGGTGCGGCGGCCGACGTATCCGTACACCAGGACCCTGACTTCTGATTTCCGACTTAATGCATGAAGACATTGATTGTGTGTGTTTTTCAAGTTTCTTTGTGATTACTTGTGTCAGCTCACCGGGTATACTGATCTGCTTCATGAAAGTCTCAAGTTTTCCTTGTGATTACTTGTGCCAACTCACCAGGTATACTATTCTGACTGTGGTGCTCTTGTTCTCCTTTTCAGGATGGCCCCACGACGACCGCCAGCTAGGGTTCCGAGTGTAGGGCGCGACGGCAGCCCACCGAACGACGAGGCCTTGGTGCAGGGCCCTTTGCCAGCAGTGGCACCAGCGGTAGCTTTACCCGTCGAGCCACCGATCCTACCAGTACCAGACGCTGATGATGCACATCGCCTCAGGGCACTGCATGAGTTTCAGAGCTAGCGACCGCCCATGTTTCGCGGTGAGGCGGACCCCCAGGCCACCGAGGACTGGCTAGAGGCGGTGGTACGGATCTTTAGGCTAGTGAGGACACCAGCGGATCCCATGGTGATTCTCGCGGCGAGCCTCCTGCAGGCGGCGGCAGGACGATGGTGGAGCTTGATGCTCCAGGTTCACGATGAGGCATCCTTGCTCTGGACGGACTTCGAGAGCCTCTTCCGCTCTGAGTTCGTCCCGGCCACCCTCCGAGCGGTGCGCATCCAGGAGCTTCTCCAGCTGCGCCAGGGCAGCATGACGGTCGCTCAGTACGCGGCGAGGTTCACTGACCTATCTCGCTACTCGACCGACATGGTACGGGACCCCTTCTTCCGGGCCCGGACCTTCGAGCAGGGCTTGCGGCAGGAGATTCGGGCGTCGCTGATCTCCCTCAGCATTCCGACCCAGGCGGGAGTGCTGGAGCGAGCCCTCTTGATCGAGAGCTTCCTGGCAGAGCCTTCTTCAGCGGCGAGACCTAGCGCAGGGCGACAGGTAGCTGAGTCTTCGACAGCAGGTAGCCGACGGATGACTCTCGGGTCCAGGCAGACCAGACCCCCATGCAGACGGCCTCAGGACATCGGCTCAGCAGTGCGGGGCACACAGCGGAGTGCCAGCCTTCCGAGAGGCAGGCTGTGCTACTCCTACAGTGGGCAGGGTCACATGGCTCGTGACTGCCCGACTCGCCGATCAGAGGAGCAGCATACGGTGGAGGGGCCACCCAGGCAGAGGCAGAGGGTCGACCGTGGCGGTCCGCATGGAGGAGGCGGACGAGGCAGAGGAGCTGGCCGAGCAGCGGGTGGTGGGCGACGCTTCCAGGATCTACCCCCACCACCACCAGGAGGGCCACCTCAACCACAGGGAGCTGGTGGGCAGGGGCAGGCCCAGCTCCAGGCAGTGGAGGCCTACGACCCCGACATGCCAGAGATGATTCGAGGTACGATCTGTGTCTATTCCACCCTTGCTGCAGTACTTATAGACACAGGAGCGAGTCACTCTTTCATAGCCTCTGCCCTTGTTCGGAGCTCGGAGATTCCGACTGAGCCGTTGGCTCGATCCTTACGGCTAGAGACTCCTACGGGAGCAGACTCGACGATTACGCACTGGTGCCGGCAATGTGAGCTTACTCTAGGGGGCGAGAGCTTCGGCTGGGATCTCCTTGTAGCGGCGTCGAGGCCTTACGACATCATCTTGGGCATGGATTGGCTATCCACGGTTCATGCCCAGATCGACTGTTTTAGGCGCATGGTGCGATGTGTTCGCACCGACAGGAGCAGGTTTACCTTCACCGGCGAGAAGGGAACCTTTGCAGCACAGGATGGACTTCCGCGGAGGAGAGTGCAGCCCATCTCTCATCAGTTGGCTAGCCTCATCCTAGGAGCAGTGGACGTGCAGAGTCCAATTTTTCCTGCAGTGGTGGACCAGTACGTGGACATTTTTCCCGACGACGTTCCAGGGCTACCTCCTCGTAGAGAGGTAGACTTTTACATCGACTTGTACCCCGGGACAGCCCCGATATCTACTCCAGCATATCGGATGGCCCCCGCCGAGCTTCGAGAGCTGCGGGTACAGTTGGGGGACTTGCAGAGAAAGGGGTTTATCCGACCCAGTGTTTCACCCTGGGCTTCCCCGATATTGTTCGCCAAGAAGGCGGACGGGAGCTTGCGACTGTGTGTCGACTATCGTCGCCTGAATCAGGTGACAGTAAGGAACAAGTATCCGCTGCCATGGATTGATGACCTCTTCGATCAGCTCAAGGGAGCGCGGTGGTTCTCGAAGATAGACCTCCGGTCAGGCTATCATCAGCTCAGAGTTCGAGACGAGGACGTGCAGAAGACGGCCTTCAGGTGTCGGTATGGCCATTATGAGTTCTTGGTTATGCCGTTCGGCGTAACCAATGCTCCAGCAGTGTTCATGAGCCTCATGAACAGGATCTTCCAGCCATACCTCGACCGATTTGTCGTGGTCTTCATTGACGACATTTTGGTATACTCGACGACTGAGGAGGAGCATGCCTACCACCTGCGAGTTGTGCTAGACACACTCCGAGAGCACCAGCTTTATGGAAATCTCTCAAAGTGCCAGTTCTGGTTACGTGAGGTCCACTTCTTGGGGAACGTCATCTCTGAGGCGGGAGTTGCAGTGGATCCCGCGAAGATCGAGGCAGTGCTAGCTTGGGAGCCACCCAGGAGCGTGACGGAGGTGCGGAGCTTCTTGGGCCTAGCCGGATACTATCGGAGATTTGTGCCAGACTTCTCCAGAGTTGCGGAACCACTCTCAGCCTTGACAAAGAAGGGGAAACCCTTTGTGTGGTCAGAAAGATGTCAGCAGAGCTTCTAGGAGCTGAGACAGAGATTGACCAGCGCACCTATCTTGAGGTTGCCTAAGGAGGGAGTTGGATACGTAGTTTACTGCGATGCATCAGGGACTGGACTCGGGTGCGTCCTGATGCAGGAGCGGGCCGTGATCGCCTACGGATCACGTCAGTTGAGGCTGCATGAGCATAACTACGCCACTCATGACCTGGAGTTAGCAGCAGTGGTCTTCGCTCTGAAGACTTGGTGGCACTATCTGATGGGCGAGCGCTTCACAGTCTTTTCTGACCACCAGAGTCTCAGGTATATCTTCTCTCAGAAGGACCTGAACCTGAGACAGCGGAGATGGCTTGAGTTCCTCCAGGACTATGACTTTGAGATAGTCTATACTCCTGGGAAGGGGAACGTGGTAGCCGATTCCCTCAGCAGGAGGACGGGCATTCAGCTACTTGAGGAGGCGATGGAGCAGCTAGCCTCCTTTCAGATATCCTTCGTGGATAGAGACGGAGCAGCCTTTCTTCAGTCTCTCACAGTCTCTCCTCCACTTCTACAGCGGGTCAGAGAGGCTCAGTGTGGGGACGCTGACTGTGAGACCTGGCGTGCACTGATATCCTCAGGTCAGGCGCCTGATGGTTTCTCCCTTGGAGCAGAGCACGACATCCTTTTCAGAGGACGTAACTTCGTACCAGTCGCTTTACGAGAGGAGGTGCTGAGAGAGTTTCACACTTCTCCCTTGGCGGTGCATCCCGGAGCGGCGAAGATGTACCAGGATCTCAGACGACAGCACTGGTGGCCGGGCATGATGAAAGCTGTGGCAGAGTTCGTTTCACGATGCCTCACCTGCCAGCAGGTGAAGGCAGAGCATCAGGTACCAGCAGGCTTGGTACAGCCCTTGGAGGTCCCGGAGTGGATGTGGGACGGGATATCTATGGACTTCGTGACTGGACTTCCACGCACTTCCAGAGGTCACGACTCCATTTGGGTGATTGTCGACCGACTCACCAAGTCGGCACACTTCTTACCCATTAGAGAGCAGGGCTCAGTGGAGAGCTTGGGACGTCTTTACGTCCAGGAGATCGTACGGCTTCACGGTGTGCCATCGTCTATCGTCTCCGATCGAGATGCTCGTTTCACTTCCCGGCTTTGGAAGGGGTTGCAGGAGGTGTTCGGGACGCGGCTCCATCTGAGCACAGCCTTCCACCCTCAGAAGGATGGTCAGACGGAGAGGACCATACAGACACTCGAGGACATGCTCCGTGCATGTGTTCTCGACTTTGGTCGCAGCTGGGAGGACCACCTACCCTTGGTGGAGTTCGCGTACAACAACAGCTACCACTCCACCATCGGGATGGCACCATACGAGGCATTGTACGGCAGACCCTGCAGATCACCGTTGTGCTGGACAGACCCTGGGGAGTCAGCACCCGTGGGACCAGAGATGGTCCGAGCCACGACAGAGAAGGTCCAGATCATCCAGGAGAGGATGAGGACAGCTCAGAGCCGACAGAAGTCATATGCTGACAGGAGGCGGAGGCCACTAGAGTTCGAGGATGGCGACCACGTCTTTTTGCGTGTCTCACCTTGACGTGGTTTACGGAGATTTGGCCGAGGCGGCAAGTTGTCTCCACGCTTCATCGGGCCTTTCCAGGTCCTCAGCATGATAGGAGAGGTGGCTTATCGCCTGGCTCTACCACCTCAGTTGCACCGGGTGCACGACGTCTTCCACATGTCTCAGCTGAGGAGATACGTGCACGGCCCGACGCACATCATCGACTTTGGGGAGCTGGACGTGGACGATGGGGCGACTTTTGCGGAGGTCCCAGTGGAGATTGAGGATCGACAGGAGCGGGTCCTACGTGGGCGGTCGATTCCTCTTGTGCGCGTCAGATGGCCGCACGGGAACCTCCAGGAGAGCACTTGGGAGCGGGAGGCTCAGATGAGTGCTCAGTACTCCCATTTGTTCCCCTAGTTTTTGATGTATCTTTACAGGGACGTAAAGCCCTGAGGTGGGAGTAATGTAAAGACCCACAAATTTCAAGGAAATTTTTTTTCTTAATTTTCTTTGGAATTTTTCAAGAGCGCAGCTTCAGACGGCACCTGATTCCGAGGCCCGGTGTGCCCGGAATCAATTTCCGATGTTTGGCTCGGGTACGTTCAGTGAACGGACGAGCGGGTTTTTCTATATTTGAAACCGGTGCCCAGAATCGAATTCTGAGGGCACCGATGAAATCGCAGCGCCGGTAATTGCTTAGAAACGCCTCTTCCGGAGTTGTGTTTGCTCAACCGTGGTTTTTAAAATTTTGGGCTTTAAGTCGGAAATAAAATAAAGATTGTGCGACAACTTTATTTTATTTCACTTAAGCTGCATGGAAGTCACTTGAAAGCCACTTGAGCTAAGTTAAAGCGGATAGGGTGCTATCCGGAAATATCCTACCCTTTGTTAGGATATTTGTGAGGTGGGGCCCGCACGAGCCCCGCCGTTTCTTTCGCTAAGTAACGCACCCGCGAAAACCCGTCAAAGTAACTGAAAAGTCAACCGGCGCGTTTTCTTTAATTCTTAACAGACCATTTAATTGGGCGGTTTATTTCGTGAATTAAATGGGCTGTTTCATTCGTTGAATTAATTCAACGAATTTAATGGGTCGTTACTTACGCATTTGCGTTTGTTGGCAAAATAATAAAATAGACCAACGTGTCTATTTTGGGGGATTACTCTTTATTCTCTGGGCCTCCACCCTCCCCGCGAAGAACGCGAAGAACGCGAAGAACGCGAAGAACGCCGGAACCAAAATTCGACGACGCACACCGTGATCCGCGACGTCGACAAACTTTTTCCGCGACCTTCTTCTTCTTCTTCGGCGCTTCTTCTTCCGCGGCGAACCTACGAACGGCGGTTAAAGGTGAGAATCGAATCTTCTAAATTCTCCCTTTTTATAATTCGATATCAACGGATTTAAATTAATTAAATCCGTTTGATCTTGATCCGGAGATCGTCGGCGCGACTCCTTTCCGCGGTGCGACGAGCGTCTCTTCCGCGACGATCACCAAATCCGCGACGACCTCTCGTCCGACGACGACGACAAGGTAGGGATTTAATTCTTGATGATTCCTTCCCGTGTTTTTATTTCTTTTTGAATAAAAGAACCGGCATGAATATTTTCAATTTATTAAAATTGAATTGCCGTTTAAAAGAAAAAGAAGTGAACAATTTTTATCTTGATTAAAAATTGTTGTAGCCCCTTTCTCCCGTTGTTTATGACTAACGCGGAGGGTGCGGGTCTAACGAACAAGACCCGACAACCCTCCGCTGATCCTTTTCGTGTGCGGTTTTGGCAAGCGACGATGAACCATGCGGCAAGGGAGATCCGTTGATCCCGTAGTGAAGATCGGCCCCCGGGAGGAGCAACGGCGCATACGGGAGAGGAATCGGGCCACCGGAGCAACTCCGGCGGCCCGCGGAAGGCGGCGGCGCCGGTGACCGGAAGCGGCGGCGCCCGCAGCGCCGCCAGAGGATCCGCCGCGGCGGCGGCGAACCGCCGGACCGCGTCCGCGGTCCGGCCACCCAACACGCGGCCCGCGCGGGCCGCGTTCCTCCAAGCCGCGGGTCAAACCCGCGGCGGTTTCCTTCGGCCGCTCGGCCGAAGCCGAGCCGGCCGGTCCGGTCGGCCGGGCCGCGCCCAGGCCGGACCGGACCCGGCCTAACCGGGCCGGGCCGGGTCGGGTTGCCCCGGTTCGGCCGACCCCCAGGGGGGGTTCGGGCCGGGTCGCCCCGGGCCCAGAACCCCCGTTTTCGGGCCCTCTTCGGTCTTTTGCCCATATCTTGGGCCTAGGACCTCCGATTGACGAACCGTCAGCGGCTACGCGATCCTTGGATCGATACGGTCGTTTCTCTATATTGCACTCAAGGTTTCGGAAGACTTTGGGTTCGGCCGGGTTGGTTCGTACACGAAACCAACCGGGCCCTCGGAGCGGAAACGCTCATAACTTGAGCTACGGACGTCCGATCGACGTACCGTCAGTTGTGGTAGTTTCCTCTAAGTGAGACGGAACTTTTGGCATACTCCGCCCGAGGATCGGACACAGGCGGAGTACGGTCGGGTCGGGTTTGCCCTAAAAACCAACCGGGCCCCTGGGACGAAAAAGCCAATAACTCTCAGACCGGGCGTCCGATTGACGCGCCGTCTGTTGTGTTGAGATCCTGTTGTCGATACGGAACTTTTGGATACATCAACTTCAGACTACGTGTCAGTTGATGTATCAGCCTCTCGGCTCGTGGAGCGGACCCTCCTAAACGAGCTCGCTGTGTGCGGGAACCCTAGTGCTGGCTGTGACTTCGACGACAGAGCAGAGATCCTCCGTGGACTGCGACGACGACAGAGCAGAGATCCTTCGTGGACTGCGGCGACGACTGTGCGGAGATCCTCAGTGGACTGCGTCGACTACTGCACTCAGCGATCCTATGTGGATCAGTGCTACAGGTCCAGTGTGGGCCTGATCCTGTGTGGGTCCTTACTACCGGTTCTGTGTGAGCCACTGCCTACAGGTTCTGTGTGAGCCCGATCCTGTGTGGGTCTTTTGTGGGGGTTAGTACCTATCGATCCTTCGTGGGTCCGACGACTTAGATGGATCAGTGATCATCTTTGACGTCATCTGAAAATGTATACCTGGTTGAGCTGAATCTTATGTTACTCTCCTTTGTGGATTGTGTCGAACTATCCTTTGTAGATTTACTATTTACTCTCCCTTGTGGATTTGAGTCTTGCTTTCCTGTGTGGTTTGAGTTGTTCTTGAGCTCATGAGCAGAGCTAGAATTGGGGACTTAGGTATATGTATGGGCATATACCTAAGTCGAGTCAGATGTTACTTCGTGATTGCACCTTCCTTTTTGTGCTATATCCTTTGTGGAATTCGGGAGACCTTCGGGGGTCTTGGGGTCCTTACTGAGTAGCTTATACTCACCCCTGCACGGGCTATGCCCGCACCTTGTTGTGTTGGATGCAGACGACGGACAGCGCTGATCACGGTTGGGGCGTGGAGCAGGACGGTACCTGGAGGTGGACCACTGGGCGGGACGTGCTCGGAGCGGACGTGTGACCCGAGGAGCCTGGAGGCTATATGTACCCACCCTTCAGGTGGGATTTCCAGTGGACGACACGAGGCCGCCGTCTTTTCTTCAGTTTCTGTTCTTCCCTTTTCAGTTGTACTTTCATTTGGGCTTGTATTCCGGCCCCCTTTACTTTTCTGCACTTTGTAGTTACTTTCCGCTTGCGGACTCTGTGGTGGTTGTTACTTATAAAGGCAATGCCTTCCCTGTTTACCGGGATTTTACGCCTTGGTGCTAGTCGCCAGCCCCTGGCCTATGGAAGGCGGGCTTGGGGTAGTCACGGCACGAGCCCCGAGGTCGGGTCGTGACAAGTAAAATGTGGTGCAAAAAGATAAAAATATTTTTCTGATGAATAGTAACTTTTGACTTTTAATTATCGCGATTAAAGGTAAATTAGGTAATTCAATGTAAAAAGAGTATTATAATTATTCAAAATTACCTAAACTCTTATACAAACCTTATTGGTTGAGTCATTCACGACCATGGGCATCTATGGGTCGATTTTAGGACCCCATTGAGCCACCTGGGAGTGATAATGACAATTTAGATTAATTAACATAAAGTAAAGGCAAAAAAGAAAAAAGAAAATATCCTTTAGTAAATTAATTTTTACAAGGGGTTATGTAAATTATATTTTAGACTATAAATATTAATTGTAAATAAGAAAATATTTCTTACATCGTGGTATTTTTTTTAATTTTTAGACATCAAATAATTTAAATTATTTATGATACAATAATGATGCAGTGTTTACCTCATTAATAAATCATTTAAATAAATGAGATTATAATGATTAAAATATTATCCAAAACCTGTCCAATTCATATTGGATGATTTTATTTAGGCAATTAGTCATCTTATCTTTGACTATTTTGTTTTTTGGACCATTAGAAACTGAATATAATTATATAATAAAATAATGTTTTCCCACTTTCCAAAAGTGCCCCTTTTCCCCCTTATAAATGAAGACCATTTCTATCCAATTACTCACACCTCTCAATCCATTTGTCTCATCCAAACTCTGCCCAATAAATCTCCATAAATCCCTCTACTCCTCCTAGAAGTCTTACCTTAAGTAGAAGGTACTTCAGGAAGTCCTTTGGTTCAAACCAAAGGGAGTTACAAAAATTAATGGTAACAGTTTCTCTTATTTTGTTTTCTTTGATTTAATTCTACAACCCCTAAACTCTTTTCATTCCTTTCTTTTTTTAAAACACTAGTATCCTCAATATAATAAGATGTTGTTATGATATGGATTCGAACTACACTTACACACTCCTCTATCTAATGGATGAAGAACATAATTTTTCTACGGATGGAAAACTAACGCCTCAAGAAACGATGATTGTTCAAATATCTCCAACCGCCTCTCATGGTGGCCATTATGATGCAACTATATTTATATATGATATATATTATGTTTATGTTTTCTTTATTCTTCTGTATTTTCAATTTATAGCATGCCTTTATCATTTCCATTATGGGTAAATGTGATAATTTCATTAGAGGAAGTGCGGACTACCGCCCCCGCAAAGTGATACGACTCCTTCAAGACTTACGTGGAACGTATAAAGGATGGAGTTAATGATATTATATATGATACAATATTTGAATTATAATACTACTATGTATTATTATGTTTTAATTCGATTAAATATGAAATAGAATTGGAAGTAGTGTTCATGTGTACGTACGGCTTACCATCTCCATGAACGGTGAATTTCATTTCTTACCTCTAATTGTTATGTACTATTATAAATACAAGTATATTCTGTATATATATGATATATTTCATATCCAAATCATGATTATCATTCTTGATATAATGAACCTTTGACCACATGAACAACATTTAATTATAAGAAGTCCATTTTTTACTCTACTACCAAATATTGACAAAATGGACATTATTAATTTAAATGATTAAATAATATTTATAACATGGTATTAAGTGATGTAATAGGAATAATAAACCTGAAAAAGGTTCTTAATCAAGTAGAAATTGACTTTAGATTATTATTCAAGTGATTAAAGAATGATCGAGTCAAGTCGGACATCATGTAAGGGACTTCATCTCAATCTCCTTTTATTGAGGCATATTTTGTTTTAATACATGAGTTTCTTTTATACGCTATATAAACAACCTTGAAATTTCTATGGGATTCTTTTTCTACAAAGCGTTTTACTAAACAAGAAAAAGGAATGTTTTTTTAACGTAAGTGGTTACAATTACTGTTCCTCTGTCGCGAGTATTATTTGATCGTTTGCTTCCTCAACAAGATTTAATGTTTTTAAAATAAAATAAATACCATATGCTCTTTTATGTATTTTTTATTGAAAATGGTTTTGAAAATGGATTTTTTTATGTCAATATATTTAAGTGAAATATTGAGATTTAAATGTGGAAATGTTTTCATTCCTTTATAATTGTTTTATGTGTTATGATTTTATAATTGTACGTAGACATTTGACGTTTGGATACATGATAAACCAAATGATGGGTGGTGACGTGAATACCAGGATGGGTGGTTAGGTTATAACCTCCAATGCATTTGGTAAGGAATTCTGCCGTATGGCTATTCCATTTAGTGATATGTGTAGAAGTCAACTGTGTGGTTATTCAATTTAAGTATGTTGATGTCCCAAGTTACCTTTATATGTTATGTGTTCTTTATATGGGTATTATGGTAATATTTTGTTTTCAAAAGGGTATGTAATGATATTTTATTCAGTGAATAGTATTTACTACTTCATAAAGGTGAAAATTATTACTTATTTTAAAGTATTCAAGGTTTACTTGTTTTTTTTTTGAAAAAAACTAACAGTTTTCCTTCTTTGTGTATACCTTTCTGATATTTTTATGCTCATCCCAAGTTTTTGAAATATTTTTCACAGGACATAATGTGGAATAGGGTCAGGGATGGGATCAATAAAAATTCATGCTATCTTAAACATGGAACGATACATGACTCTTTTTTGAAGAGTTTTTATTTTGTGAAAAAAATGAAACTGTGTAGAAGTGTCTAGATTATAATCTTTTGAGATGTAATAGTTATGTCCCAATTCTCTAAAAATCTAAACCTGAAATGATCCTTAATGTGAATTATTCATTTAGTTCATTATTTTGTAAGGTTTATGGTCGGGTCCTTATAGTTGGTATCAACGGTCGGTTTAGACTACTTTAGGAGTTAGGGTATTGTTAAATTAATATCCAGAAAGTAATTTATCTTAACATTGAAATCATTTAGCATTTACAGATTACCATGTTGCTTCTCATAAGATATTCTTGTGTTCAGAATGGTTTTCCGCAATAGAAATAGGGAAACTATGTTGGGACGACATCAAGAGGAAGACATCCTTCCACATCAGCAACCTGAGACAGTCGGAATTGGAACTTAATAGTTTGTTCCAGTGATGGCTCAGTTGAATAAGGCTTAAATGGTGGTGGTATACATGCATGAGATCAACCAGATCACCCACAGAAGAACATGTCAGTAGTGGAGCATTTGATGAGGCAACATCTCCCATCATTCATAGGATCAGCTGACCCTGTGCTAGCTGAAGTGTGGATTAAAGCACTCGAGACGATTTTCGATGTTATGGGGTGTTCATAAAATCAAAAGGATAGTATCAATGTTTACCGTTTTGAAGGTGAAGTTTATAAGTTGTGTTCAAGGGTGAAAAATATCAGGGATAGTGAGGATATTTATTCTCTTTATTGGTATGAATTCAAATGTATGTTTCTTTAGAAATATTATCCTAAGGTGGTTTGACTTAGGATATAATAACAATTCCTAGAATTAAGGCTGGTGGATGAATCTGTGGCTTCTTATGAAGTAAAGTTCACTTGACTGGAAAGTTATAAACCAAATTTCATCTAAGATCTTGATATTAAGATAAACCGATTTTAATCAGAACTGGTCCACGATATCGAAGACCTTTAGCCTCTTGTGATTTCAGAAGTTATGAAAAACCTGTTCGATGTGTGTATAAAGTTGAAATGGAGTTTTTCAATGATCAAGTGTTCTTTGATAAACAACAGATTAAGAGGTCCAGTTGTCAGTAAAAGGGGAAGAATTCCTCAAATCCTGGAGGTAATAAAATTAAAAATCCAACTTGTGAGAAGTGTGGTAAAAAGAATCTAGGAGATTGTTTATCAATGTCTGGAAATTGTTTTTGGTGTGGTAAGTCTGGTCATATTGCTTGGAACTGTATGGATGATGAACAAGCAGGCAGTGAAAAGCCACCCGTATGATGTTTTATGTGCAAAAAATGGGTCATTATAAAAATGAGTGTCCAGTGAAGAACTCAACTTAGGGAAAGAAGTCAGACTACAAGCAGAAAGGGGTGGTGAAATCCTTTGAAACTACTTCAGCAGATGTTGGGCCATCGAATGAAGTAGTATCTGTTACACTTCTTGTTTGTTTAGATTATACAAATGTGTTTTCTGATTTAGGGTCTACAATCTCTTTCATTTCTGAGAATTTTTATAGGAAATTGGGAATTCCATCTCAAGATAAGAATACAGAACTTATGGTAAAAACACCTGGAAGAAATGTTGAGACAAAAATAAATTTTAAGAAACATCTTTTCCTTGTGTGAGGAAAGAATATACTTTCATACCTTATTGTTTTACTCTAGTAGTGTTTGATGTTATTTTGGGCATGGATTGGTTTTCCTTTTACCAAGCTAAGATTGACTGTAGAGCTAAAGAGGTTTCTTTTCAGAACGATTTACAGTTTGTGTTCAAGAATGAACCCTGGGTTTTGATAATATATCAGGATGATGAGAAACTTGTAAAAAATGGAAACGAATGTTACCTTGCACATATTGTTGAAAATAAAGGAACTATTCAGATTTATGATGTGCTATTGGTAAATGAGTACCTTGATGTTTTTCCTGATGTGTTTCCTGGTATGATACATGATTGGGAAGTTGAATTTAATGTCAACATAGTTCCAGGTGCTAAGAGAATTTCAAAACCCCATTATCAAATTTATCAAATTGAACTTTTAGGGTTAAAGATGCAATTGCAGGAGTTTTTAGATAAAGGTTCAATTTGACCTAGCACATCACCATGGGGTGCTCCTGTAATTTTTTTTAAAAATAAAGATGGTTCAATGAGACATTTCATTGATTATAGAAAATTGAATAACATCACTATTATGAATAAGTACCTTTTACCTCATATTGAAGATTTATTTGATTAGCTATAGGGAGCTCATTATTTTTCAAAGATTGATTTGAGGTCGGGGTACCATCAGTTGAATGTAAAGGAAGCAGACGTTTCGATGAATGCATTTTGTACTAGATATGGACATTATGAATTTGTAATTATGAATTTTCGGTTAAATAATGCCCCTGTTGTATTCATGATCTTATGAATAGAATTCATGGTGAGTTCTTGGATAAGTTTTTTGTTGTGTTCATTGATGATATTTTGGTTTATTCCAAAGGTAAGGAAGAACATGAAAGTCATTTAAGGGTTGTCTTGAAAACCTTAATATAAAAAACAATTTGAGAAATTTAGAATGTGTGAGTATTGGTTACAAAAAATTTCATTCCTTGGTCACATTGTTTCAAAAAGTGGCATAACTATTGATCCTTAAAAAACAAAATTTATTAATGAATGTCCAAGACCCACAAATATAACTGAGATTCATAGATTTCTTGGTTTGGCTGGTTATTAAAAGAGGTTTGTGGAATATTTTTCACAGTTATCTAGTCCAATGACTATGTTAAATAAAAAAGGTGTTAAGTTCATCTGGACAAAAGAATGTGATGATTATTTTCTGGAATTGAAAAGGATATTAGTGAATGCTCCAATTTTGGCACTGCCATCTATAAATGGTCAGTTGGTTATCTACAGTGATGCTTCGTTGAAAGGACTATGATGTGTCCTTTTGTAGAATGATCATGCAATTTCTTATGCTTCAATTCAGTTGAAACCAAATGTGTTAAATTACTATACACATGATTTGGAATTAGTTGATGTTGTTTTTTGCTTTAAAAATTAGTGGCATCATTTGTATTGAGGGAAGTGTGAAATATATATTGATCACAAAAGTTTGAAGTATATATTAACTCAGAAAGAATTGAACATGAGACAGTGGAGATGGTTGGAATTAATCAAGGATTATGATTTCACGATCCATTACCATTCGGAAAAAGCAAATAATGTGGTTGATGCTTTGAGTGGAAAAAGTAATGCTTCATTAACAATTTTACGTTTGGAATAAGATCCTTTGGTTTTTGATTTGATGAACTTTGGAATAGAAATTATTGGGGAAAAAAATTCTTCTATTTTGTTTTAGCCATCAGTAAAATCATCTCTACCAGACAAAATAATGAATACTCAGAAAAACGATAGTGAGTTGCAGAAAAAGGAAGTGTTGGTTCATAAGAGTACGTATCTAGAATTTAACATTGATAATGATTGGGTTTGAACGTTTGAAATGAGATTTTGTGTGCCTTGTGATTCACATTTGAAGAATGAGTTGTTATTTAATGATCATAGTTCACCGTTTTTAGTTTATCCTGCAAGTACTAAGATGTATAGAGATCTTCGTGAGTATTACTGGTGGGATGGAATGAAAAGATTTATTACTGATTTTACTATGATGTGTATGACTTTTCACCATGTTAATGCAGAGAGACAGTTACTGAAAGGAATGCTTCAGCCTCTACCGGTGCCATAGTGGAAATGGGAAAATATATCCATGGACTTCGTTGTGGGATTCCTGAAGATATCCTGAAGTAATAATGTAATCTAGGTTATTGATGATCAATTAACTAAATCTTGTAATTTCCTTTCGATTAAAGATAAATTTTCTTTAGATCAACATTCTCGATTGTATGTTAAAGGGATAGTCAGGTTGCATAGCGTTCCCCTCTCCATTGTATCTTATTGTGATCCCCGGTTCATTTCAAACATTTGGAAAGGCCTTCAGAAGTCATTGGGTACTAAATTAAATTTTATTAAAACTTTTCATCCTCAATCAAATGGGAAATCAGAAAAAACAATTCATACATTGGAATATATGTTACCTGCTTTCCCAATAGATTATCAGGGAAGTTGGGATCAACATCATTCTGTGGTTGAATTTTCATATAATAACAACTTTCATTCCAGTATACAGATGGCCCCATTTGAGGCATTATATTGAAAGGGTTGTCGAACACCAGATTTTTGGGATAAAGTAAGTGAATGGAAGCTGAAGGGAACAGAATTGGTAGAAGAGATGGTAGAGAAAGTTCAGTTGATTCAAAAGAACATGTGAACAGCTTAGAGGAGACAAGAAATTTATGCAGATAACCGGAGGAAGGATCTTTCTTTTGAGGTTTGTGGTCATGTCTTTCTCAAAGATTCTCCATGGAAAACTGTGATTCATTTTGGAAAGAAGGGAAAGTTGAGTCCGAGGTTCATTAGACCTTATGAAATCCTAGAGAAAGTTTGATCTGTTGTGTATAGAGTGGCTTTACATCCCGGTTTATTCCATGTACACAATGATTGTCATGTTTCAATGTTGAGAATGTATATGCCAGATCCATATCATGTTTTGAGCCCAGAGGTAGTTCGGCTGGAAGAAAATATCTCTTTTGAAGAATAACCAGTTCATATTCTTGACCGTAGAGAGAAAGTGTTGCAGAAGAAGGTAATTCACCAGGTAAAGGTTTTATGGAAAACCCATATGGTTGAAGAGGCAATGTGGGAATTTGAAAATGCTATGAGGGATAAATTCCCCCATTTATTTGATAAGTGAATAAAATTGCGAGGACGCAATTTCCAAAAGGGGGGAAGGATGTATCATCCTTGGTAAATCAAGAAAATGAGATTTTCATATTTATTAATATTTGTGAATTAAATATTAATTTTACTTTAAAAGGGTTTTTATGTTCGATAGCGTACCCGATACGCAACAACAGATTTCTTTGAAATCTTACGTTGCACACTAATAATATAATATTATTGTATGAAAAGGTAGTTAATGCCTGGCTGTTGGAATGGAATAAATGAACAGAACTAAGTAAAAAATAATTATATGAGTTTTTTAAATTTATTTACATATATCCAATAAAATTTTAGAGGCCTAAAATATGAATGAATCTAATTTAAAGCATGATTTACATTAAAAGGTTGATTTACCACCTTTTAATGGTGAACCCTCTTAAAATATAGTTTCAGTCACATAATAAATTCTAATTGACCAATTATAATCCTTATTTATAATGGGGACATCAAATTATATGTTGGGTAATTTTTTGGTATTTTTCTGATAAAGTTCATTTTTAATTAATAGTGAAAAATATTGTATTTTAATTCAAAAGTGCCTTTTAATCTAATTTATTTACATTGATAGATTATATTTTTAATTGGTTTTAAAGTGAAATTAAAATATATATTTACCAATTAATTCAATGTAGGTCATTGGAATTAGTTTCACTTTGAAATTGGACATAAACAATTATTAATATTTTGATAGTTATTTTTTCTTAAAAATACTCTATTTGTTTTGATAACGGGAATTAATTTTAAAATTAATTAATTCCACTTATATGTTTTGAATTTTAAAAAATACACATAATTTTTGAATTCATAATATCAAATATAGTGTTGGCAGAATTTAATGTATTTTTTCTAAAAAACGTCAATTTTTGATGAATAGTGAAACCACTTAGTGGTAGTTAAAAAAATTGACTTTTTCATTTAAATGAAATTTTACTTTTTCGGTTAATTTAATTTCAAAAATACGATATACATGGTTGTTATAAAGAAGTAAAATTTGGTTCAATAATATAAAAATAATTTTTGGCGAATAGTAACTTTTGACTTTTATTTACCGCGGGTAAAGGTAAATAGGGTAATTTAAGGTAAAAAGAATTTTATAATAATTAAAAATTATCGTAACATTTATCCAAACCTTATTGGACGAGTCATTTACGACCATGGGAATATTTGGGTCAATTTTGGGATCCCATTGAGCCACTTGGGAGTGATAATGACAATTTAGATTAATTAACTTAAAGTAATGGAAAAAATGACAAAAGCAAATATCTTTTAGTAAATTTTTTATTACAAGGGGTTATGTAAATTGTCTTTTAGACTATAAATATACATTGGAATGATAAAAATATTTCCTACACCATCGTAGTTATTTTATAATTTTTAGACATCAAATAATTAAAATTATTTATGACACAATAATGATGGAGTGTTTACCTCATTAATAAATCATTTAAATAAATGAGACTATAATGATTATAATATTATCCAAAAACTGTTCAATTCCTTTTGGGTTATTTTATTTTGACCATGAGTCACCTTATCTTCGACTATAATGATTTTTGGGCCATTAGAAACCGAATATAATTATATAATAAAATAATGTTCTCCCACTTTCCTAAAGAGCCCCACCTCCCCCTTATAAAAGGAAACCATTTATAACCAATTCCTCACACCTCTCAAGACATTTTTCTCATCCAAACTCTACCCCATTAATCTCCATACATCCCTCTCCTCATCACATAAGTCTTTCCTTAGGAAGAAGGTGCTTCAAGAAGTCATTTGGTTCAATCCAAAGGGAGTTTCCAAAATTAAAGGTAACAGTCTCTTAAATTGTTTTATTTTATTTTACTTCTCCAACCCCGAAAATATTTTTATTCCTTTATTTTATAACAACACCAGTGTCCTAATATATTAGTATGTTGTTATGAAAATTATTAGAACAACACTTACACACACCTCCATCTAATGGATGGAGAACATAATGTTTCTGTGGATGACAAACTAATGTCGCACAAAACAATGATTGTTCAAATATCTCCAACCGACTCTCATGGTGGACATTATGATGGCAATGTATTTATATATGATATATATTATGTTTATGTTTTCTTTATTCTTCTGTATTTTCTTTTTATAGAATTCCTTTATGGTTTCCATTGTAGGTAAACACAATAATCTCATTAGATGAAGTGTTGACTACCGCCCCGTCAAAGTGATATGACTCATTCATGCCTTATTTGGAACGTATAAAGGATGGATTTAATGATATTATATATGATAAAATACTGGATTTATAATTATACTATGTATCATTATGTTTTAATTCCATTAAATATGAAATAAAAATGGAAGTAGCGTTCAAGCATACTTACAGGTTGCCATCTCCCCGAACAGTGCATTTCATTTCATACCTCTAAATTTTATGTACTATTATAAATAAATTTATTTTATGGATATATATGATATACATATCATTAATATCATTCTGGATATAATGAAAATTTGGTGACATGAACAACATGTAATTATAAGAAGTCCATTTTGGACTCAATTACCAAATAACGACAAAATCGACATTATTAACTTAAATGATTACATAATATTTATAACATGGTATTAAGTGATATAAGAGGAATAATAAACTGGAAAAGGGTTCTTATTCATGTATAAATTAACTTTATTCTATTATTTAGGAGATTCAAGAATGATCGAGGCAAGTCGGACACGAGGTACGGGACTTCGTCTCAATCTCCTTTCATTGAGGCATGTTTTGTTTTAATACATGAATTTATTTTATACACTGTATAATCACCCATGACTTTTCAAATGGAATATTTTTCTATATAGAGTTTTACTAAATGACTATAAGGAATGTTTCTTTTAACGTAAGCAGTGACAACCACCTTTCCGCCACCGAGAGTATTATTTAATCTTTGGCTTCCTCAACAAGCTGTAATGTTTTTAAAGGAAAATAAATACCATATACTTTTTTATGTATTTTGGTATTGAAAATGGAATTGATAATGGATTATTTATGACAATATATTTAAGTGCTATACTGTGATTGAAATGTGTAAATGTTTTCTTTCCTTTATAATTGTTTTATGCGTAATGATTTTATAATGGTACTTAGACATTTGACGGGTGGTTACATGACAAAACAAATGACGGATGGTGTCGTGAACACTCGGACGGGTGGTTATGTTATAACCTCCAATGCATTGGGATGGAAGTCAGTTGTATGGCTATTCCATTTAGTGATATGTGCAGAATTTACCATATGGTTATTCAATTTAAGTATGTTTATGTCCCAAGTTACATTTATATATTATGTGTTCTTTATATGGGTTTTATGTTAATCTTTTGGTTACAAAAGGGTATGTAATGATCTTTTATTTAGTGAAGTGTATTTAAAAAATCATAACGGTGAAAAGTATTACTTATGTTAAAGTATTCATGGTTTACATGTTGTTTTGAAAAAAACTAACAGTTTTTATTCTTTTTGTATCCCTTACTGAGCATTTTATGCTCATCCCAGGTTTTTGAAATGATTTTCACTGGACATAATGTGGAATAGGGTCAAGGATAGGATCATAGAAAATTCATGCTATCTTAAACATCGGACTATACATGACTCTTTTTTTAAGTGTTTTTATTTTTTGAAAAAATGGAAACTCTGCAGAATTGTCTACTTTCTAATCTTTTTATATGTAATTTTTATGTCCTAATTCTCTAAAACTCTAAAACTGTAAAGGGATGAAATTTGAATTATTTATTTAATTCAATATTATGTAAGGTTTATGGTTTTTTCCTTATATTTACCATGACCCATAGGGTAAATTATTATTTTCTACTATATATTTTTGACTCATATATGTGGCTATTTTTTAATTTTAATTCATCTTTTCAATTAATGAGTATTATAAAATATATGTGTGAGATATGGAATAACTACATAGATGAACATTGTGCACCATATTACATAGATATTCATGTTTCATATCATTGTTTTTGTTAGTAATACATAATTATTTGTGTATCCAACCTAAATTGAGTACTAAATATTAACCATTGACTCATTGAAATTCAGATAGGATGATCCATATTTTAGAATACACGTTTCAAAAAGATATTATCTACAATAGTAGAGATTGGAATGATCACGTTTCATTGGTTTAATTTTCATACAACCATTGTTTCATGGAATCAAATAATAGAGAATGTTTTTAGGATCTTTATTACCAACCATTTCACTCATTTTGTTTCAAACATGGTGGTTTAAAAACCTTTTTTATGGTTGAGATGGGTATTCAAGGCCATAGATAGAGACTAGTTGATCGAGAAGAGGCTAGGAACTACTCATAGGGGAAAATAATCTTTTATGGGAATATGAGATACCAAATTTAGTTCAATATAATTTCTCAAGTATTCTTCTTTGATTCAATTAATGTGTGAATCAATAGCTGTAAAAGGTTGGGAAGAATTCCTAAAATATAATTAATCCATTTGAGAGATCTAAACAAAAGGGGTATTTTCATAACATTAATATATTCCTCCATGGTCCTGAGGTAAGAAAAATGGGTTCCACGTCTCCCAATTCTAGGTTATATGGTTGATCCATCATGTGTGATTGATGGGGGGAATGTTGATCTAGATCTTGATTCATCCTTTGTGGACACAAAAGTAGCGGTAATCGACTAATAATAGAATCTTTTATGAGGATTAAAATTAAAATTATTAATATTAACATTATATAAAAGAAATATTCAACAGGATTCGTTGGTGTTTGAAGCTATTATTTAGGATTAATGCATCGATATTGTAAAAAATAATTCTAGATTAAATTCTCTGATAAGTGGAATAGTAAGAGGGTGATAATTGTGATTTACTAAATTTTATAAGAATATTAATTTTTAACATCATTGTTTCATGTATTCCCCTTTTAGGTGAGACATGTGGGTAAAATAGTATCATGTTTAGTTCTCCAAATTTAAGAGGCTCAGGGACTTTATCCCCATATCATGAGAAGTTATTCCACTGGCCTATGGGTGTTGATAGTAGTACGTAAGAATTACTATAGATTCCAATATTATATCAATATATGTTCAATGCATCATTGGTGATCCACATAATCATCCATCACAAATGTAATGATAATATTTTTCAACAAAATTATTTTTTAGATAATTCCCTCATAATTAGAACCGAAATGAAAACATAACCCCTTTGAAAACACCTAGATAGTCCTATATAAATATAATTCCTCTCCTAATTTAATCATGATGTATTTTTTGATCTCAAGTGTCTTGTTAGGTTAGATCAATCCTTTCATGTCTAAATTATATTTATTTATTTGTAATTAATCATATATATAATGCATGTTAGAAATACATTTGGAATATAGAATAGATCAAATGGAAAATTCATTCTTGAATGATATATCAGTTATGGATCTTGTGTTTTAGTGGCCTCCCATTCCTTAGTCATAAATCTATAATATATTTTGATTCTTTTCCAGTAATTTAATGTGGATTCCAAAAATTAGATAGATTAAATTCTAGTATTCTATTCCTTGATGTCCAATATTGATTGAATGGACATTATTTTCGCGAACATTAGTGTGTGGGTGTGATATGAGAGCCATCATTGATGATTGATTTAATGTTAGATTAACTACTCTTATGATAAAAAGTATGGGTCATCATGGGAAATTATTTGGAATTATTCACTATTTTTGGTTCAAACATTCCTAGTGTAGAGACACATTCTTGAGTTTGATCACATGTGTATTCATTTGTTGACCAGTTCCATATGTTTGTGATTATTAACATTATTTTCCATTATTTTTTTATTATTTTTCTTATTGTTTTTATGACCCTTTATATGATTTCTCCTGATCTTTAAAAAATATTAATCTATTCAATAATGATCGATGGACCATCGTAGATTCATTATCCATTATATTGGGATCTTGTGTGTTATGTGATAATGAAGATGATGGATCAAGATAAATGTCAGGGGTATGCATGACTTCTGTTCTAACATAAGGTGTTGTTGTAATATAGTGTCCATGTGGAAATAACCTAGATAAATATGATTTTGGGATACAACATTTATGTCACCTGACCTATAATAGAGTCTGAGAATGCCATACTTGGTGACAAATCTGTGAATCATTAGTGTTGTAGTTGATGTAGATATTCATAGATTTATTTTTAAGCCTTATGGTCACTCTAAACTTACAAAATAATCATGAAAATAATTCTAGTATGAAGGAAATGTAGGTATATCCATGGTTTGTGGTTTCTTGGATAGGGAATGATCACTCAATAAATTTTCGATTTTATTCATGTGTGAACAATTACTTTCTATCATTCCTTGAACTTCTATATACAAGTGAACTTATGTTAGAGAGACCTTTATGTGTCCTATAGGGTTACACTAAAACACAATATAAGATGTTTGGTATATGGCTGGCAGGCTAGGTAGGATGTGTACTCGCTCTATCAGCCGACAATCTGTTGTTGTATCTAAGGACTCGGTTCTTGATTCGGAGAGAGAAAATGATGATTCTGAAGGTATGTATGAGGATGATTTTTGGGTTTAACATTTGTCTCATTACTTGTCATCACCATGTGTTTGACCTATGGTTTATCACTTTCTCCTTAAAAGTGTTCTTATAAAACAAAGTTAATTTTTAGTCACATTGGGGGCCAATTTTATTAAGCATTTATAAAAATAAATGAAATATAGTATACCTCACATTAATATTAAGTTATGTTGTGATGTTTAGTGGGAGTTTATCTATATAATATTATCCAATTTTGTAAATTATTATCAAATATATAGTAATACCACATTAATTTTACTCACACCTATAATTAGATGCTTATAATGTATATGGAGGAATACATGATGAATAGGTGTCCACATATTTATTCCCCTAACCCCAATATGATGTTACACTGCTAATCATGTGTGTTGAATGGGTTCACTTTTTTATTTTGTGTGTAAAAGGTTTCTTTTTTAATAACTTGTATGGAGGCCCCTCATAGGGTTTTTATGTGGATTTCAACAATGAGTTATAGTTCGGCTCATAAAGGCCATTTTTTTCCAAAAATATTAAAAACTAACTAACTAATTTATAACATGGAAACATGTACTTTTAATCTATACATTTCATTTTAAAAAAATAATCATTATATAATATAAAATTACAATAAATGATTATTAATAGTTAAAAAATGGGTATAAAAATTGAAGAAGAATGGAATTTATCCATTAATGTTTAAAAAATTTAAGAATTACATGAACACGTATAATACAATACATAATAAATAAATTTATTCAATCAAAAAAAATAAAAAAATTTAAAATTTTTCTTTATTTCATTTCCCGACATCAGAAATTTTTCCTTGTAAATTATATATTTTGATAATAGAATAAATTAGGGTACTTCTATTTCATCACCGCTTCTAGTTCCAATGTTTCCTCCTAAAACATCTAATTATTCCAAAATACTTTCTCTAGGTGTGTTTCCATGTTTTATATATATTTTTCTCTATGATATATGACCTTCGCCAGTTACTCCTTCTATCAAATATCATTCTTTAAATATACCACTTCACAATTCATTACATGTGAGAATTATAGTATATAATTAATCATGTGGGATACATGGAAAACATCATTTACTAGAAATATGATATGGGGAGTAATATAATATAGTTCATAGGTTATTTTCAATCAAATATCTCAATGGGGATAACATATCAATTAATTTTTTCTTATATTGTGATATGTGTAGTAACACATAATATTCAATCTCAAACTCTTGGTCTCAATGATGATATCCTATATAGAATTCCAATTAACTTTTTATGGATTTCCTAAAATGTTATATAGTTTAGTAATTATTAATAATTTTATAGTAATGATCAATTACCATCACCTTAAACTTTCCAACATTATCCAAATATGTTAGAGTAAAACCCCACTTCAAATACAGTTCATTATAAGATCCATTTGTATTATGTAATTGATATTGTTTTCATATGAGGACTTCACTAGGGGAAGGTGTTGATCCCAAAATCATTAGGAATACATTAAACAAACATTCCTCGTATCTGAATGGTTTCAATGGTTTCTTCATACAATCCATTCATTATAGGGTGATATGTAGTGTAAAGACTCAACTAATTATTCAAAAATTGATAAATCCATCTCCAAAAAATAGTAGTAAACCTTAGATCTGTATTTTATAGAATATAAAGTGGAACTCCATAAATTCTTACCACCTCAATTATATATTTCCTAGTGATTATTTCATGATAGAAATCATTATTTATAGTATTGAAATGTCCCTACATTATAAAGAGATCTCCTACAACCAAAATTTCATTACTTCCTTTAGATGCCATAGGGATTCCTACGAGGAAAACTATTTTTTTTCATTTACATAGTTGTATAGATTATGGTTTCATAATAAACATAAGATATAGTAATTCCTTCATCACATATTAGCACACCGATCATCATGATTAAAATTATATAAAACCACTTTCCATATTATCCCAAAATAGTTTTAAATCAAATCTCTAATTAGCTTATTTAATCATTGATGAATAGGAAGGCATGAAATAGTAACATAATAAAAATGTCACCTATTCATGTATCATTTTTATAGGACATACATTCAAATTATAAATCATTATAACTCCAAAAATATAAAATCTAAACTCTATATACTTCTTAACATTCCTCCGATGTGTCGAATCAAAATTATTGTCTAACATTATCCCCACAATAATGGTTGGTTCGGAAGTTATTTGAATAATGTTGGATGAAGTTACTTTTATGATTACCATAGAACCCCCATAAATTTCCAAGAATATTGGATTCAATTCAATCCTTATTGGGGATAATGTTACCAGATCCTTTCTATTTGGAGTATCTTCCACATTGTTCACCATCCAAGGATGGTAAGGTATTTAATAGTTTAAAAACATTACCAAATAAATCCAACATTTTTAGAGAATATTGGTCTCCATTTGTATTAATATATACTTATGTATTTATGATCTGTATATATGTCACACATTTCTAAATAGAGATAATGTTTCCATATAAATAATTTAAAGATTAATATATGTAATTCCAAATAATGCATCTGGTAGTTATACTCATTTATCATTAATTAGTGAGAGGTAAAATATATAACTTTTTAATTTTTCATCATTAAAAAACCTGGAATTTGATTTACACATCAATATAGATCCCAAATCATTCCCAACTAGTAGGTAAAATGAGAACAGGTGTAGAAATTAGCCTATTTTTATCTTATTAAATATCTACTAAAAGTTAGTAGTCAATAAAAACATCACTTCCATTGTATTTATCATGGATAGTGGGTTTTAAAATCAAGAGTACCTTTTCATAAATTGATGATTGTTCCTAGTTAATCTAATAATAATATTAATCTCCATAATAGATGTTGTTTAGGGTATTCCTTCAATTCATAATGTTTTTTAGTGATATATAGACATCACTTTTTTTGTAAATATTACCCAAAATATTATGTTCTCCATAAAAACTTATATTTATTATAATTCACATACTACATTTCCTTTTGGAAACTCTTAAATATAAAATAATAATTCTCATCTTTCTCCTCCTTTATTTTGGAGTAGAAAACCATATTATCTATAATGATAACAAAATTTCTTAAGGTAATTAAAAATGATTCTACTCATCAAATCCATGAAGATAGATAGAGAATTAGTGTGCCAAAAATAAATCTGGATGAACTCATAGTTCTCATACCTTTTCTAAGAAGTATTATTTTGGATATATTTCTTATTTACATTTCCATGATAATATCTTGACGGAAGATAAAATTTAGATAATTATTGGGATCCACAAAGATGATTTAAAATTTCATATATATATATATATATATATGGTAGTAGATAATTTTTCCTTAGCATTATATTTTTGAGTTCAAGATAATCAATTCACAGGAACATTTACCCATACCACATTTTGAAGAATGGGACTGGAATACCCCTTGATGAAGCACTTGGGAGTATAAACATTATATACAGACTCTCTTGAAGTTAATTTTTAAGAAAATCATGAGAAACATATGGAATTACATGTGGATTCATTTTATTATAAAAACTTATAGTATATGTTTGAATGAGAAATCAACATCTCATTTCACATAAAGACTATTATATTTTATAGGAATCACATTAACATATGTTGGGACCAATTTGTGTATCAAGATTGTATTTGTTGTCAATAATTGTCAATGATGGTCAAAATGAAGAAAGAGATGAAGAAGGACTAAAAAGTTAGTGGAGATCGGCCGAAGTGAGGTTTCTTGGAGAATTGTTATGGAATCACAGCATTGGATTTCAAACTTGATCAATTCTCTTAGATGATCAATTCAGAAAATTTTTGGGCTAATCCTAAGTTCAAAGAACACGTGTCAATGGTGACACATTGTTTACAACAATCATAATGATGAAGTATCGTCCATTTGAGGATGATTAGATCATAATGGAGAAGTATCATCCATCTTAGGATGATTGATGAAGAATGAGGATTTGAAGAAGACCATGAAATTCTTCATGATAGAAATCCATTCAAGCGATTACTTAATGAATAAAATCATATGATTTTCATGAAGTTTAGAATGATGGTTGGAGAAGAAGAGAGAATGTGGAAGGGCTTGGCATTCTTAGGAATCCATGCATTTCGAATTTTATCCAAACCAGGTGATGCTTTGTTGATATGTATTTCTCAAATATCATAAATCATGAGAACGTGTGATGTAATCCTTATGATAGAAAGGGGGAGCGATGACGATGCCAGACATATACAGTTTTGATTGGAAGGAATAATGCTGCTGGAAGATGGGATGTCTCAGTAAGTCTCATTGCAACTCTGACGATGCTAAAATTGATCTATCAAAGGATATATATCATGATAGTGGAGTTCATGATGAATGCTGAAGAATGGTTAGGGGAAGTAGTGAAGAGAGAAATGACAATGAAATGGACAATATGGGGGTGGCATAAAAGCACAGTTTAAGTTAGCCATGAATTTATTCTTGTAAGGCAATATTCAATGCCAGAACATTGAAAAATGACAAAGGCATAGAGTGCACCAAAACCATGGCGAGTTTCGCGAAAGAATAAAGCGGTGCGCGACATAGTAGCGGGATCTGCGTAATATCAGCAGGATGCGCAAAAAAGAAAGTTGTGCGCGTAATATCAGTGGTATGCGTGAAAAATGAAGGTTGCGTGAAATAATGTCATGGTGTGTGAAAAAGAGGAATCAAGTTTTCGCGCAAAAGGTGTTTTGAGATCAGAAGCTCGAAAATTGGCAAAGGCATGAAATGCACGAAAGATTGGATCAGTGCGTGAAATATGATATCATAGGAAAGATTAGGTTTGTGCGCAATATGAAACGTTGTGTGGAGTTTTGTGCACAATTGGTGCATTGTGATTAGAAATTCGAAAAATGAAAAAGGTAATAAGTGCGCGAAAAATTGGAGATGTTTGTGCTAGGTGCGCGGAACATTAGGCTTGTGCGAGGGAAAATTGGTTTTGCGGGAAAATTTTGTTTTGATGTTTTACATGAAAGAGTGTGTTCATGATTGGAATGATGAAAATGGAATAGTCATGAGGTACGCGAAAAATCAAGGAAGGTGTGCGTAATCTGAAGAAGTGAGAGACAGTTTTACGCGCAGGAAGGGGTTTTACGCGCAAGGTCAAAAATGACAATCAATATGAGGTAAACCCCTCTCATTAGTAGAGACTCAACACATAGAAAAATCCTAAGCTCTGATGCACAGAAAAAGTGATGTATAGAGTGTTGCATGAAAATAAGAAGTGTTGTGCGAAAAAGAAAGTGTTGCATGAAAAAGGGATGTTCTGTGCGAAATAGAAGGCTTGCGCGAAAAGGGGTTTTCACGCCAAAACGTGTTTTAACGCACAAGGGTTGAATTTTACATGCAATTCCCCTTGAAGGATGCGCAAAAAATTTGAGGGTACCATAGGCCTTCGATAGGTTCATAGCACTCTCGAAGCAGCTTTGCAAAGAAGAAATAACTGGGAACCATTCGGTTTCACAAAGAGGATTTGAACTGCACTCACACGATTGGTGTTTAACACTATCGTTGAGCATTGTGAATTGAGGAAGAACAAGATGGGCAACTGAATTCATATCTGCACCAAGGAAGAAGGTACTATACCATTACACTCTTGTGTTGGTATTGAGAATTGAAGAAAGGTATTAGAAAACTATAATTATACTTTGTCAATGAGAAAGAAGAGAAGAATAAGAAAAGAGTATGCCCAACTAAAGGATGACAATTATTTAGGGAAATTTAATTCTGATGATGCTAAGATGAGCTGATCTTCATTGTTCTGATAATCACAATGGGAGTTTGTGATTCTAGCAGATCGAAGCAGAATCGATCTCAGTGTAGCTAGTTTTACACTAAAGAAGAAGGGGAAGAAGATTGTGCAGCTTTCAGGTTTACTGTAGAGAAATAAGTGGTTGTTTACTTGCATGCTGCTAGGCAGGTAATAATTGAATAGAGGAAAAAAGTAGCAATGTGACATTCAATAGGTCTCAACAGGTGAACGATTATTTTGGTGTTTCAAACCCTTTTTATAGAGGGAAGATTGTCTTCAGAGGCAGTATAAAGGACCAATTAGAGGCTACAAGAGACTCTCTCTATAGGCAGTATAATGAACCATCTAGAGGATACAAGTTGGACTAGGTCATCACCAGTCCAGGGAAGAGGATTGTTTCCCACCCCCTCTAAAGTGTAGGGACTCGCACTGGCTAGAGGATTGTTTTCCAAGCCACTCTGATGTAATTGCATATCACATCATAGTGGAGAATCGATGCACTGTTCATATCCAGGCATGGCAAGGACGTAGCTACTCTTATTTAGTGGTGAACCTTTTAAAAATATCACATGGATATTTTTACTGCTTTATATTATTGCATGTGACAGGGAAAAGAGAATAAGATAATCAAGATCCTAACAGGTCAAGAGGTACAGGGATAAAAGTTATAATTGGTTTAAAAATTCCCCAACACTGATTCACCCCCACTCTCAGTGTTAGGTATATCCCAAAATGGTCCTCTCAACATGTTTTGTTTCAAATGTCATGTCATCTATGAAGATATTTTCAATACTCATAGTGATTTCAGATAGATGATATTTCTAATAAAGATATAATATTCATCCATGATATTATAATTACATGGGATATTTATCCTCCTCATGGTAATTGTATAAAATTTTACAGTGGTTTTCTATATGATAGATTCCATCCTTTTATCAACAAATTAATTTTTTATATATAAAAAAAAAGAAAATTCATAATATTAATGAAAATTATTTCTATTAAATATAGTATCACTATTTTTTTGAAATTCTCCACATAAATAATGGAAGGAGATGTGTGCTATTGTTGGAAAGAAATAAGTCGACCATTTTAACTATTAATTAATAACTCAAAATCATTATTATGATATGGAGTTTGAATAGTTCCTCTAATCATGCATGATATGTAAAAAAATTAAAATAACCATAATCCAACAATGCATTCGTTGCCCGAGTGTTAATAATCGGCATACCAATAACTAATTAATTACAAATATCCGCCACAATATCTAGAATAGAATGTTTTATACCTTCAAATCCAAACCTTATTGGTGGTTTTCAATAATTTTCATTAATATAATATTGAATTATAAAATGGTTTACATACATTACATATTCATTGAAGTTATAACATTTGAATGAATACTTAGTGTTTTCTAGTGTATTCTATTCATCCATAACATTTGTGGGTTTTCCTTGTCAAAATTTACTATCATGGTGAAGCTCTTTTTTTAACATAAATCATTTCATTTTACTCTTTAAGAAATATCAGGGATTCTTCATCCCACACTTTTTACATGTGCAATTTTTTTACATTTATACCAGCATGATATTTTCCACCACTCCCCCATTATTAATAAGTATTATCTTATTCTTCTATCCAGAAGTAGTAGTCACGTGTGATTCTTGGATCTCCATTTTGATTGAGATGGAATATTAAAAATCTATTTATATCTATCAAAGATTCAAATTTCCAATTTTTCTCACATATTTGTCTTTAGGACAATGAATAAGAGGTAATATTTTCATTTCATGTAAATGGAAAATATATATTCATATCATAAAAGTATTTATTTATTATCCCCATTTTGTATGATGGATTTATTATACTTTATATTAATAGAAAGAAAATCCCTTCGTGTAAAGACCCGCAAATTTCAAGGAAATTTTTTTCTTAATTTTCTTTGGAATTTTACAAGAGCGCAGCTTCAGACGGCACCTGATTCCGAGGCCCGGTGTGCCCGGAATCAATTTCCGAAGTTTGGCTCGGGTACGTTCAGTGAACGGACGAGCGGGTTTTTCTATCTTTTGAACCGGTGCCCGGAATCGAATTCTGAGGGCACCGATGAAATCGCAGCGCCGGTATTTGCTTAGAAACGCCTCTTCCGGAGTTGCGTTTGCTCAAGACGTGGTTTTTAAATTTTGCGGCTTTAAGTCAGAATAAAATAAAGTTGTGCGACAACTTTATTTTATTTCACTTAAACTGCTTGGAAGCCACTTAAAGTCACTTAAAGGTGGCTTGAACTGAGTTGAACTGGATAGGATGCTATCCAGAAATATCCTACCCCTTGGTAGGATATTTGTGCGGTGGGACCCGCACGAGCCCCGCCGTTTCTTTCGCTAAGTAACGCACCCGCGAAAACCCGTCAAAGTAACTGAAAAGTCAACCGACGCGTTTTCTTTAATTCTTAACAGACCATTTAATTGGGCGGTTTATTTCGTAAATTAAATGGACTGTTTCTTCGTGAATTAAATGGGTCGTTTCTTTCGAATTGATGGATCGTTTCTTAACCGGTTTCGTGTTGGCATGTTTATAAAATAAGACCAACCTAAAAATCCTTGGAAAGGATTTGAGAGAATCTTCGTTCCTCCACCCTCTCCGCGAAGAACGCGAAGAACGCGAAGAACGCCGGAACCGGAATCCGACGACGCACGATCCGCGACGTCAACAGCTTTTCCGCGACCTTCTTCTTCTTCGGTGCCTCTTCTTCCGCGGCGAACCTGCGATCGGCGGTTAAAGGTGAGAATCGAAACTTCTAAATTCTCCCTTCTTGATTTCAATAACAACGGATTTAATTAATTAAATCCGTTTGTTCTTGATCCGGAGATTGGCGACGCGACGCCGGATACCGCGACGACGCGACGATCTCCTTCTTCCGCGACGAGCGATTCCGCGACGACCTCTCGTCCGACGACGACTTCGAGGTAGGGATTTATTTTGGAAAAGTTACCCCTTTTAAATTTTCTCGTGAACGTTCTTGAAAATTTAAAAAGCCGGTTTCAAGCGAACAATTTTATCTTTAAATAAAATTGTTGGATCATGTGTCGATCATCTTATTCTTTTCTCCCGTTGTTTATGATTAACGCGGAGGGAGCGGGTCTAACGAACAAGACCCGGCAACCCTCCGCCGATCTTCCTTTTTGTGCGGATTTGACGGGCGACGGCAAAAGCACGACGCAAGGGCCATTTGTTGATTCCGCAGTGGAGGACGCGCCCCGGGAGGAACAATGGCGCAGACGGGAGGCAAAACGGGCCACCAGAGCAACTCCGGCGGCCCGCGGAAGGAGGCGGCGGCGCGGGTCGCCGGCGCGGCGGCGCCGGCGACCGGAGGCGGCGGCGCCCGGCGCGCCGCCGTGGAGATCTCCCGCCGCGGCTGAAGCCGCGGCGGCCCGGCCGCGTCCGCGTAACAGGCGGCCCCCCGCGGGGGCCGCGTTTCTCCAAATGCCGCGGGTCAAACCCGCGGCGGCGGCCTGCTCGGCCGCTCGGCCGAAGCCGAGCCGGTCGGTCCGGTCGGCCGGGCCGCGCCCAGGCCGGACCGGACCCAGCCGAGCCGGTTCGGGCCGGTTCGGGCCGACCCGGTTCGGCCGACCCAAGGGGGGGGGGGGTTCGGGCCGGGTCGCCCCGGGCCCAGAACCCCCCGTTTCGGGCCTTCTTCGGTCTTTCGCCCATATCTTGGGCCAGGAATCTCCGATTGACGAACCGTCAGCGGCTACGCGATCCTTGGATCGAGACGGTCGTTTCGGTATATTACACTCAAGGTTTCGGAAGACTTTGGGTTCGGCCGGGTTGGTTCGTACACGAAACCAACCGGGCCCTCGGAGCGGAAACGCTCATAACTTGAGCTACGGACGTCCGATCGACGTACCGTCAGCTGTGGTAGTTTCCTCTGAGTGAGACGGAACTTTTGGCATACCCCGCCCGAGGATCGGACACAGGCGGAGTACGGTCAGGTTGGTTTTGCCCTAAAAACCAACCGGGCCCCTGGGACGAAAATGCCAATAACTCTCAGACCGGGCGTCCGATTGACGCGCCGTCTGTTGCGTTGAGATCCTGTTGTCGATACGGAACTTTTGGATACATCAACTTCGGACTACGTGTCAGTTGATTTATCAGCCTCTCGGCTCGTGGAGCGGACCCTCCTAACGAGGTCGCTATGTGCGGGAACCCTAGTGCTGGCTGTGACTTCGACGGCAGAGCAGAGATCCTCCGTGGACTGCGACGACGGCAGAGCAGAGATCCTCCGTGGACTGCGACGACGGCAGAGCAGAGATCCTTCGTGGACTGCGGCGACGACTGTGCAGAGATCCTCCGTGGACTGCGTCGACTACTGCACTCAGCGATCCTACGTGGAACAGTGCTACCGAACCTGTGTGAGCTGAATCTTCTCTTTACCTTGAGCGGTGGAGCGCTTGGGTGTAGCGGCGGACCCGTGGCACTTGACAGTGGTGGTGCGCTTGGATGCAGCAACAGACCCTTGGCGGTGGAGCGCTTGGTTGTAGCGGCAGACCCGCGATACTCTACGGAGTGTGTGCGCTTGGTTGTAGCGACAGACCCGCGACGGTGGAGACGTGCGTGCGGAGTACGGAGACCGTGTAGATGACTGAGACCTGACGACTGCTTGACCGACTCGACTTGGAGTGAGTCGACTAGCCCAGTGGACGGAGCGCCCAGTAGTTGGCAGCAGACCCACGGCGGACGGAGCGCCTGGTAGTTGGCGGCAAACCCGCGGTACTCGACAGGAGGAGTACCTCAGTAGGCTATCTGGGTGAGCGCCCAGTATTTGGCAGCAGACCCTCAGCGGACGGAGCGCCCGGTAGTTGGCAGCAGACCCGCGGTACTCGACAGGAGGAGTACTTCAGCAGTCTTAGGTTAGTGAGCAGTACCTCGGAGTCGTGACAGGACCACTGTACACTTCAGAGATGGGGCTCTTCAACATTTACGGTTTCGATAATGAAAATCCTGGTTGAGCTGAATCTTCTGTTACTCTCCTTTGTGGATTGTGTTGAACTATCCTATGTGGATTTACTGTTACTCTCCTTTGTGGATTGTGTTGAACTATCCTATGTGGATTTACTGTTACTCTCCTTTGTGGATTGTGTTGAACTATCCTATGTGGATTTACTGTTACTCTCCTTTGTGGATTGTGTTGAACTATCCTATGTGGATTTACTGTTACTCTCCTTGTGGATTTGAGTCTTGCTTCCTTTGTGGATTGAGTTGTTCTTGAGCTCGTGAGCAGAGCTAGAATTGGGGACTTAGGTATGTGTATGGGCATATACCTAAGTCGAGTCAGATGTTACTTCGTGATTGCATCTTTCTTTTGTGCTATATCCTTTGTAGATTTCGGGAGACCTTCGGGGGTCTCGGGGTCCTTACTGAGTAGTTGTACTCACCCCTGCACGGGCTATGCCCGCACCTTGTTGTGTTGGTTGCAGACGACGGACAGCGCTGATCACGGTTGGGGCGTGGAGCAGGACGGTACCTGGAGGTGGACCACTGGGCGGGACGTGCTCGGAGCGGACGTGGGACCCGAGGAGCCTGGAGGCTATCTGTACCCACCCTTCAGGTGGGATTGCCAGTGGACGACACGAGGCCGCCGTCTTTTCTACAGTTACTGTACTTTACTTTTCAGTTGTACTTTACAGTTGGGCTTGTATTTCCGGCCCCCTTTACTTTTCTGCACTTTACTTTTCGCTTGCTGACTCTGTGTGGTTGTTACTTACAAAGGCAATGCCTTCCCTGTTTACTGGGATTTTACGCCTTGGTGCTAGTCGCCAGCCCCTGGCCTATGGAAGGCGGGCTTGGGGTAGTCACGGCACGGGCCCCGAGGACGGGTCGTGACAAATTGGTATCAGAGGTGGTCGGTTTTACCGCGGACTCTGATCGTCCTTTCTTTCTATGTGAAGCAATAGTGTTTAGTGTATTGAGTGTGGTTATCAGTTCAGGGAGCCCAGTGTTGGTGCGGCGGCCGACGTATCCGTACACCAGGACCCTGACTTCTGATTTCCAACTTAATGCACGAAAACACTGATTGCGTGTGTGTTTCCCAAAAGGTTTAAAGTCAGCTCAAACCAGGTCAGCTCACCAGGTATAAATCGTTGACCGTGACACAACTGTTCAGGATGTCACCATGCAGATAGTTAGCTGGAGTTCCGAGAGAGTTCTCGATGATGGCCCACCGAGCAGCGAGACTCCGGTGCAGGGCCCTTTTTCAGTGTTGGCACCTTCGGGTGGTGTACCAGCAGCACCACCACCCGTTAGGCAGAGGATGCCACTAGCTGACAGTGCACGCTAGCAGAGCGCGATGCACGAGTTCCAGCAGTAGAGGCCTCTGAGGATACGAGGCGAGACAGATTTCCCAGGCAGCAGTGGACTGGATGGAGGCGGTTGCTAGAGTTCTACGCCTAGCTTGGATACTAGTAGAGCGGATGATGATCTTAGCTTCTGTTGTTTCCAGTGAGTGACCATGAGGTTGGTTCTTATAGTAATGAGGCTTCGGTACGCGAACCGATACCTGGGATAGTACCTACGGGTAGTGCGCCAGCTATGTCACTACCTGTTGGTCAGTAGACACTACCGGCGGTACCGGTAGCAGAGAATCACAGGCTTAGTGCCTTACATATGTTTTAGCACCAGATATCCCTCAAGTTTCGAGGTGAGCCTGACTCATAGGCGGCTGAGGACTGGCTTGAGGAGGTGGTTGTGAGTTTTCTGGAGCTAATACAGCTTCGACAGTACGACATGTCGGAAGCAGAGCACTCATCGTGGCTTACCAATCAATCGCAGTACTCGTTGGTTACGTTGTGATTAGTTCCTTAGACTCGAACTTCTGAGCGAAGTGTGTCTAAGGGAAATCCGAACCATTACTTTTCCTCTATGCATTTCTACCTATTCTAGGATGCTAGAGAGAACCTTTGTGGTTGTGAACGTTAGCAGTGAAAGGCAGGAAACTAGCGCCAGTCTCAGAGACTCGGGCGTGTAAAATGTTTCAGGAGGAGGAAGTGCTAAGGACAGATGAATCTGCAGGGTAGCAGACGTGGAAGCGGAGCTTAGAGAGCAGCATGTGGTGGTGTACATTTCGACATGTTACGACCACCCGACTTAGTAGTCCCCGCCAGGCTCAGGGAGCAGGAGGGCTGGGGAGGAGAGTAGCTGCATTGCGGTCAAGGAGTGTGACCCAGGAACTCTAAGAATGATTCGGGGTACGAATTATGTCTACTACGAGCTGCCATATCTATAGACATAGGAACCGATCATTCAACCCTTCCACGAATCATGTCCCAGACCTAGAGGTTCCGGGTAAGCCGTAGACTTGACCCTCACGTCTGGAGATACCTTTGGGAGGAGACTCGATAATCACACTTACGCCGACGGTGTGATTTGACCTCGAGGCGAGAGTTTCGGTTGGAATCTCTTGGTGGCAGCGTAGAGGCCTTACGACGTTGATCTGGGTATGATTCACAAATCATACCCCGGTTGACTGTTTTAGGCAAACGTCGGAATGGGTTTTCCTTGGTCGGCGAAAAGGAAACCCTGGGCAGCACATGTTAAACTCAGGCATAAGAGGGTGTGGCCGATCACTCTTGAGTTGGTCAACCCTACCCTTGTGGCAGCAGGAGTTTTGAGTTTCAGTTCTAACCTAAAAAGGGAAACCTCTTGAATTCGAGGGGGACGAACACGTTCTTATACGGTCTCAACCCGATGAGGTTTCGGAGATGTGGCCGAGGCGGCAGGTTATCTCCGAAGTTCGATGGGCCTTTCCAGGTCCTCAGCAGGATAGGAGAGGTGGCTTATCGCCTGGCTCTACCACCTCAGTTGCACCGGGTGCACGATGTCTTTCACGTGTCTCAGCTGAGGAGATACGTGCACGACCCGACGCACATCCTCGACTTTGGGGAGCTGGACGTGGACGATGGGGCGACTTTTGCGGAGGTCCCAGTGGAGATCGAGGATCGATAGGAGCGGGTCCTACGTGGGTGGTCGATTCCTCTTGTGCGCGTCAGATGGCAGCACGGGAACCTCCAGGAGAGCACCTGGGAGCGGGAGGCTCAGATGCGTGCTCAGTACCCCCATTTGTTCCCCTAGTTTTTGATGTATCTTTACGGGGACGTAAAGCCCTGAGGTGGGAGTAATGTAAAGACCCGCAAATTTCAAGGAAATTTTTTTCTTAATTTTCTTTGGAATTTTACAAGAGCGCAGCTTCAGACGGCACCTGATTCCGAGGCCCGGTGTGCCCGGAATCAATTTCCGAAGTTTGGCTCGGGTACGTTCAGTGAACGGACGAGCGGGTTTTTCTATCTTTTGAACCGGTGCCCGGAATCGAATTCTGAGGGCACCGATGAAATCGCAGCGCCGGTATTTGCTTAGAAACGCCTCTTCCGGAGTTGCGTTTGCTCAAGACGTGGTTTTTAAATTTTGCGGCTTTAAGTCAGAATAAAATAAAGTTGTGCGACAACTTTATTTTATTTCACTTAAACTGCTTGGAAGCCACTTAAAGTCACTTAAAGGTGGCTTGAACTGAGTTGAACTGGATAGGATGCTATCCAGAAATATCCTACCCCTTGGTAGGATATTTGTGCGGTGGGACCCGCACGAGCCCCGCCGTTTCTTTCGCTAAGTAACGCACCCGCGAAAACCCGTCAAAGTAACTGAAAAGTCAACCGACGCGTTTTCTTTAATTCTTAACAGACCATTTAATTGGGCGGTTTATTTCGTAAATTAAATGGACTGTTTCTTCGTGAATTAAATGGGTCGTTTCTTTCGAATTGATGGATCGTTTCTTAACCGGTTTCGTGTTGGCATGTTTATAAAATAAGACCAACCTAAAAATCCTTGGAAAGGATTTGAGAGAATCTTCGTTCCTCCACCCTCTCCGCGAAGAACGCGAAGAACGCGAAGAACGCGAAGAACGCCGGAACCGGAATCCGACGACGCACGATCCGCGACGTCAACAGCTTTTCCGCGACCTTCTTCTTCTTCGGTGCCTCTTCTTCCGCGGCGAACCTGCGATCGGCGGTTAAAGGTGAGAATCGAAACTTCTAAATTCTCCCTTCTTGATTTCAATAACAACGGATTTAATTAATTAAATCCGTTTGTTCTTGATCCGGAGATTGGCGACGCGACGCCGGATACCGCGACGACGCGACGATCTCCTTCTTCCGCGACGAGCGATTCCGCGACGACCTCTCGTCCGACGACGACTTCGAGGTAGGGATTTATTTTGGAAAAGTTACCCCTTTTAAATTTTCTCGTGAACGTTCTTGAAAATTTAAAAAGCCGGTTTCAAGCGAACAATTTTATCTTTAAATAAAATTGTTGGATCATGTGTCGATCATCTTATTCTTTTCTCCCGTTGTTTATGATTAACGCGGAGGGAGCGGGTCTAACGAACAAGACCCGGCAACCCTCCGCCGATCTTCCTTTTTGTGCGGATTTGACGGGCGACGGCAAAAGCACGACGCAAGGGCCATTTGTTGATTCCGCAGTGGAGGACGCGCCCCGGGAGGAACAATGGCGCAGACGGGAGGCAAAACGGGCCACCAGAGCAACTCCGGCGGCCCGCGGAAGGAGGCGGCGGCGCGGGTCGCCGGCGCGGCGGCGCCGGCGACCGGAGGCGGCGGCGCCCGGCGCGCCGCCGTGGAGATCTCCCGCCGCGGCTGAAGCCGCGGCGGCCCGGCCGCGTCCGCGTAACAGGCGGCCCCCCGCGGGGGCCGCGTTTCTCCAAATGCCGCGGGTCAAACCCGCGGCGGCGGCCTGCTCGGCCGCTCGGCCGAAGCCGAGCCGGTCGGTCCGGTCGGCCGGGCCGCGCCCAGGCCGGACCGGACCCAGCCGAGCCGGTTCGGGCCGGTTCGGGCCGACCCGGTTCGGCCGACCCAAGGGGGGGGGGGGGGGGGTTCGGGCCGGGTCGCCCCGGGCCCAGAACCCCCCGTTTCGGGCCTTCTTCGGTCTTTCGCCCATATCTTGGGCCAGGAATCTCCGATTGACGAACCGTCAGCGGCTACGCGATCCTTGGATCGAGACGGTCGTTTCGGTATATTACACTCAAGGTTTCGGAAGACTTTGGGTTCGGCCGGGTTGGTTCGTACACGAAACCAACCGGGCCCTCGGAGCGGAAACGCTCATAACTTGAGCTACGGACGTCCGATCGACGTACCGTCAGCTGTGGTAGTTTCCTCTGAGTGAGACGGAACTTTTGGCATACCCCGCCCGAGGATCGGACACAGGCGGAGTACGGTCAGGTTGGTTTTGCCCTAAAAACCAACCGGGCCCCTGGGACGAAAATGCCAATAACTCTCAGACCGGGCGTCCGAATGACGCGCCGTCTGTTGCGTTGAGATCCTGTTGTCGATACGGAACTTTTGGATACATCAACTTCGGACTACGTGTCAGTTGATTTATCAGCCTCTCGGCTCGTGGAGCGGACCCTCCTAACGAGGTCGCTATGTGCGGGAACCCTAGTGCTGGCTGTGACTTCGACGGCAGAGCAGAGATCCTCCGTGGACTGCGACGACGGCAGAGCAGAGATCCTCCGTGGACTGCGACGACGGCAGAGCAGAGATCCTTCGTGGACTGCGGCGACGACTGTGCAGAGATCCTCCGTGGACTGCGTCGACTACTGCACTCAGCGATCCTACGTGGAACAGTGCTACCGAACCTGTGTGAGCTGAATCTTCTCTTTACCTTGAGCGGTGGAGCGCTTGGGTGTAGCGGCGGACCCGTGGCACTTGACAGTGGTGGTGCGCTTGGATGCAGCAACAGACCCTTGGCGGTGGAGCGCTTGGTTGTAGCGGCAGACCCGCGATACTCTACGGAGTGTGTGCGCTTGGTTGTAGCGACAGACCCGCGACGGTGGAGACGTGCGTGCGGAGTACGGAGACCGTGTAGATGACTGAGACCTGACGACTGCTTGACCGACTCGACTTGGAGTGAGTCGACTAGCCCAGTGGACGGAGCGCCCAGTAGTTGGCAGCAGACCCACGGCGGACGGAGCGCCTGGTAGTTGGCGGCAAACCCGCGGTACTCGACAGGAGGAGTACCTCAGTAGGCTATCTGGGTGAGCGCCCAGTATTTGGCAGCAGACCCTCAGCGGACGGAGCGCCCGGTAGTTGGCAGCAGACCCGCGGTACTCGACAGGAGGAGTACTTCAGCAGTCTTAGGTTAGTGAGCAGTACCTCGGAGTCGTGACAGGACCACTGTACACTTCAGAGATGGGGCTCTTCAACATTTACGGTTTCGATAATGAAAATCCTGGTTGAGCTGAATCTTCTGTTACTCTCCTTTGTGGATTGTGTTGAACTATCCTATGTGGATTTACTGTTACTCTCCTTTGTGGATTGTGTTGAACTATCCTATGTGGATTTACTGTTACTCTCCTTTGTGGATTGTGTTGAACTATCCTATGTGGATTTACTGTTACTCTCCTTTGTGGATTGTGTTGAACTATCCTATGTGGATTTACTGTTACTCTCCTTGTGGATTTGAGTCTTGCTTCCTTTGTGGATTGAGTTGTTCTTGAGCTCGTGAGCAGAGCTAGAATTGGGGACTTAGGTATGTGTATGGGCATATACCTAAGTCGAGTCAGATGTTACTTCGTGATTGCATCTTTCTTTTGTGCTATATCCTTTGTAGATTTCGGGAGACCTTCGGGGGTCTCGGGGTCCTTACTGAGTAGTTGTACTCACCCCTGCACGGGCTATGCCCGCACCTTGTTGTGTTGGTTGCAGACGACGGACAGCGCTGATCACGGTTGGGGCGTGGAGCAGGACGGTACCTGGAGGTGGACCACTGGGCGGGACGTGCTCGGAGCGGACGTGGGACCCGAGGAGCCTGGAGGCTATCTGTACCCACCCTTCAGGTGGGATTGCCAGTGGACGACACGAGGCCGCCGTCTTTTCTACAGTTACTGTACTTTACTTTTCAGTTGTACTTTACAGTTGGGCTTGTATTTCCGGCCCCCTTTACTTTTCTGCACTTTACTTTTCGCTTGCTGACTCTGTGTGGTTGTTACTTACAAAGGCAATGCCTTCCCTGTTTACTGGGATTTTACGCCTTGGTGCTAGTCGCCAGCCCCTGGCCTATGGAAGGCGGGCTTGGGGTAGTCACGGCACGGGCCCCGAGGACGGGTCGTGACACTTCGTATTTTATACCATAGAGCAAGAGGCAAATATTTATGAATTTTATAAAATTCATACCACACCATCAGTTAAATTTCATCAATAGGATTAAAATTAAAGTTGAACATTCACTATTATTAATATTATCCTCCCACAAGATAAACATTTTCCCTGAATTTCTATTTATTATTTCATTTTATAATATATAGATTTTTTTTCAATTGGGTTTCCGCATTCATCCATGATTAATAGATCAGAAGGCCAACTGAAAATTGAGGGCCTTTTTCCACATAAATGTATTAATCGAAACATTATATATCTTATGGTTATATTGTTGTTCCTCATAATTAATGTTTCTCTTCAATACATGAAATAATTGAGAATTTATTTTTATGATGTTCCCAAAAACCTTTCTCATAGAATTTGGAATCTCATTTTGTCCATCATAACATTACCCCTTCAAATTGTTTTTTGTAATGTTCTTCTTATTTCCCTATATTTAATAATATAATTGAAAATTGTTCTTCATTATTTTAAATAAATAAAAATTTTAAAAAGGAAACTCTAAACATTTAAATTATAAAATTTAAATGTCATATATTCCATAACCAATGAAATTCATGGTTCAAATCAATATTACCCATTACAAATTTCCTAATATTAAATTTCAATGGTAGATTTTTTCTTTTGTAATAGTTTAATAATATGACCTGATTAACCATAGAGTATACTCTAGGTGTTTCTATCCAGGTTTTAAGTGTTAGAAAACATTTTTTGGAACCCAGTGATAATGATGACAAAACCCAATGTGGCCTTTTTCAGATTATAATGACTAGGTGAAACTTTTCCACAAATAAATTCATTTTCTAATATATATACAGGGATGTACCATCATCAAAGTCCATCAAATCTATACATTATTGAAATTTCGGGATGTTTTTCTATTTTTTGTATTATGTATATATTTTTTAAAATTGTTTTCCCAATTTAATTTTCAAATATTAACTAAAACATTATCTGTTAGAAAGTGTGATTTCCATTTTCTATTATACACATTAATTTATGAATTATTACATAAATATATGTTTAATAAACTCCAATGTGATTTGGTTGAGTAGTGTCCTTAAATAATTATATACATATGACAATAATATGTAACATGGATATAACAATATTGTATGGAATCTCTGTAACATGCCCTTAATAATTAATTGATATTCTAAATATTCATGGGATAACTTGTAGAAAAACATAATAAAGTGGTGATATATAAATACTTGTATAAATTGATGAATGTAATATATATGTGTTATAGGTAATATCATATAAATATAATAGTGTGATTGTCATAAAAATGAACATTGGATAATGAAATATGATGATAACATGAATGTATCATAGGAATCTGAAAAAATAATTAAACATGATATAATAATAATAATTAAAGTAGAAGAACATAATTCATAAAATTTCACAAATTAACTATTAATTGGTTTATATATTCATTTTAGTATCCATTAAATATATGAATAATTTTATAAGTTCACAATCATTAAGTGGAAATGAGGATAGGAGTTCAAAACAAAAAATCTTCAAAAGTTCATCAGACAATTTTACTAGTAGAACATGTGTATATAAATGTTTAGGGAAGCGATTAATGAGAGTTAAAGGTGGTAAATCATAACACGAGAGTCATAATGTTAGTAAATGGATGAATAAAAAATGAATTCAATAAGAACTATTGGAAATCAAAAGTCTTAATAAAAATAAAGTATGTGAATAAGGGGGAGAGTCAAGAGAATCCTTTACTATTATTGTTCTTATGGAAGATAAGGAGAATCTTATTAATATATTTATAATACATTCGGAGGGATTTATAGAGTGGTGTGGATAGTGGAATCATTATTAATTGGTTTTTAGTGAATAAGAATGTGATGTTGGGAGCATATTTATATAATATGCTTGAGGAATTCTATATTAATTTATAAAAATCATTTTGGACTCTAGTTTATAAAATAATCCAAACCAAAATATTTTTAATGGTTTCTAAAAATTATATTGTTTTTCAATATTTCATTTGGTTATGAATATAACTCGATAGAATAACACCATATATGATGAAAAAGTGAGTGATATTCATAAAAAACTATTTTGAAACACCCAAAAATAAGAATTCCAGATAATTCATTATAGTTCTATAAAATTAATGATGTGAAATAATGACATTATTTTAAAAGGGAAATATTTTTGTTTTTATGGATGAAATTTAATATATTTATTATATAACTTATTAGATATTAGGATCTCATAATAAAAATAAAATATATGTTCTGTGTTTAATTTTCATCAATATAAAAAATATCTCTAAAATTACTAAAAAATTACCAACATATGATTTCAATACGCTAAATTAAAAATAATACTAACTTTTAGAAAAAAAATATTTTATATATGATAACATGTAGTTTCAAATATAAATCCTTACTTATATGAAAACACTAATTTTATGATAGTTTCAACTTTCTGAAACTTTTAAAAATTACACTCGACTACATTATATTTATTTATTAAATATATTTACATAATTATTATTTAAAATTATTATTTCATGATAATAACTATTTTATCAAAAAATATTGAAATTATTAAAAAAATTATTTTAATTGATTATATAAATTTTTAATTTATTTTTATTTCATCATATAAGAACAATATTTTTTTTAAATACTCTCTATAATTACATATATAAATTAATAGTAAATGCGATACATATAACCATTATTATATTAAAAATAAAAAAATAATATTTTTTACTTCTGGGGTCTAGTCAAAAAACACCAAACTACAGTATATTTCACTCAAAGGGTAAATTGTGTGGTGGCAGTATTTTTTGTGCGGTTTGGTAAAACAATTTACAGTCATGAACCCTATAATCATGAAAATATATTGTAAATAGTTTGACTCATTTTTGAGATGATTAATATCATCATTTCAATTTCCATGGTAAAATCCTAGTGATGCAAACACCCTCAAAAGATCTAAAAAATATTTTATATATGGTATTATCATACAGGTCAAGGCCATCATTTCATCCTTATATATCATAAACCTATATCATAAAAACTAATATATAAAAATATTAATAAATATTGTAGAATATTTTTATAATCTATGGTAGTAAATATTATCATCCAAAAAACCTGAAATAAAAAATATATCCGTATTTTATAAAGTTTCTAATTAAAAAAATATAAATTACCGCATAAGTTTTGTATAAATATATGTTTTTAATATGGAATTTATTCAGTCATAATGGGAATTTAAATTAGAAAATTTGGATGCATACATTAAACAAACTGAATACAAAAAGTTATATCATTTTTTGATCATCTTGATGTGGAGGAAAGACACAATATTATGAATAATGAATGAGCGAAAAAGAATCAACCCAAAACATTTAACATAAAAAATCATTCTTGAATAAGGATTGAAGCTAAGATGCCAAATATATGGTATACACACCTAACAAATGAATGATATTTTTAGGATGTCATTTTTATGCTTCCTAATATAGGAATCATGATTTCTATGTGTGATAGTTAATGACTGAGATTCTATAAGAATTTACGAAATAATGTGGCATAATAAATCATACGATCAAAGATATTTAGAAGATACCAACCTATATATTCAAAATATATTGAATTTTTATTAATCAAACAATATAAAAAACTATCAGATTCTTTCTAGGACCACTCTATTGGGATGAGGAATGGACGATACTTTCCTTAGGTGACATCTGCAAGACACAAATTCCTAAAAATAAATTCCAAGGGATGAAATAAATTTTGGTGATTATTTTCCCAAAAAAAAGGAAATAACAAAAAATACACAAGATACACATCGAAACCATTGTCTGATGTATGAATATTACAATATAAATTGAATTTAAATGAATAAAAAAATACAAGTGTTACAATATAAATATGTGATAAACAAAAAAGGGATGAGATGACTAATTGAAATCATGTCCCATTCCTATGTACCACTCGAATAAGCTCCATGCTCCAACAAACCCTACATTTCCCAAGGTGTGAAGTCTATTCACTATATAAATTTGAATCTTTTTCATTCCTAATATATTGATTTTTAAAATTTGATAATGATATTATGAATCAAAACGGGGATTGGGAATAAAATCAATATAATATCTACAAACTCAAGACAACTCATGCCACTTGGACAGAACATGTTATCAAATTTTATATAAAAAAATTGGAAAAAAAAGTAAAACATTTTTTATAATATATATAGAATATCCATGTGGTAAAAATAATAAATAATATTATTTATATGTATTAAACTTTGTTATAATAATTATATTGTTCTCTCATTCACACTCAACCATGTACCTACAAAAATATTCTCAGAACACACAATCTTAGTGTTACAATATATAGTGGTACACCGTGACAATAAACCATCATACCTTGAAGGAGGCACATATAACATTATCCGTCCACTTGATCCCATGAAAACCAAATTATATAGAAATTTTAATTCAAAAAAATATCAAAAAACAATTCTCCCTATAAAATGTTTCATTATATAATATTCATATACTTAAATAATTTCAAAATTATAAAATATAAATAATTAAAATACCACCCTTGACAGTTAACAAAATGCAAGAAAATTTTTCAAACAGAGAAAAAACAGTATCATCTCTGATATAAAATTGTTATACTCGCAGAAATACAAAAAACAGCATTTTAGAATATAATTGTTCCAATTACTGAACTATATGGAGAGTTATAATCCACCTACTTTGAATTCATTTGTTAGCGCATGGGGTCTAAGATGATTATCAAAATGAAAATTCATCATTCCATTAGTCAATAAATACCTAATTATATATCATTAATTCATCTAAATCTCATAGATCTTGTTTCAACATATATATATATATATGGTTCATTTTGAAATAAAAGTATAATTGTCTTCTGAAATAAGAACATCATACAAGCATTTATCCACACAATCACATGCTCAAACATCAATTGGAAAAAACTTTTGGACTTATTAGATATTTGAAATTCACCTATGAGTGACCTAGAAGTTGAGATGAGTGAATGATAATTTAAAACCACTTCCCCATTAAAAATGGTTATGATCAGAATAATTTACATTATATATTGGTAATTTTCATTATAAATTCAATGAGGGTCTATTAACATAGATAGAGCTAAAATATCAATTTATTGTTCATGAAAACTCGCTTTAGTAATGTAAATTTAATTTATTTCATTAATGTATCAGAATCAGATCTTATGAAATAAATTTACTCCTTTAATAAATTTATGGTCATCACTGTGGTAAATTCTGGTCATAAAAGAATCATTTATAGTCTAAATTTTTTGAATGGAAACTTTTAGAAGATGGATCATAGTTAGTTTGTGATTTTATCATCCAAAGCATTTGGGACAAATAATAATGACTTCATATATGTAATTAGAATCATAAAAATCATATGACACAACGAGGGTTCTCTTTTCTACCCACCATTTGACTTTTCATCTCCATAATGTAAAAAATAGATGTTTCATTGGAATATACTAGGAAATTTCTTTTTCATTTTATTTTTAAACTATAACAACTCTTAATGAATCTAACCACACCTCCATAAAATCCATAAAAAAATAATGATTATACCATTCAAGAGACACTATTTCTAATCTAAAATCCTGATTGGAATGTGAATCAATGTTGTATCTAATTCAAGATCGATATGATCCAATTTAATTAAATTTATAGGATTGGGTTTTTATTTTTTTTTAATTTAGATAGATGAAACATATTATGTGCCAAACTAAAAATTGGTGGTAAATCCAAGTGATAAGTATGATCACCCACTCCTTAATGTATCTGAAAATGTCCAATGTGATAAATAGAACACTTTTATTTCTCAAAAATGAAATTGACAGAGTTTGGGATAGATTTTAATTATAACATAATTAACCACCTATAATAATAATGTTCATCAGTTATTATCAATATAATATTTATAATGACACTAAGATATCAAAATTTATTTTATGATCTTCTCAATCTTTTCCATATTCTCATGTACGAGGCTACATATTACAATTTAAGTGACATCTATATACACAAAACAATATTTATAATGATAAGGATGGATATAAAATGTTTTTAATGGAGCATTTTTTATCAAGCATTGATATTTTTTATTGTATGGGAAATCCAAAAATGTTATATACTCCATAAAGGATCATCCAAAAACCACCAGAGAAGATATCATCATATTTTCCAATATTTGGATCATCTATTCATATTAAAATATGTTTTAGGATGATAAAATTTCCTCAAGGTATATATTTTTCTATTTTCCTATTTCAATGATTTTGAATGATATGATGTAAAACATAGGTTCTGATCAGATACAATCAAGATATAATCATAATATATATTTAAAGAAGTATCAAATATAAATTTCATTCATGTAATCCTCCTTAATAGATTCCCTAATATGGATGATATGAGTAAAACTTTTGAGATGATCCAGAGTCACCCATATGTCATATTTTTCCTTACCGTTTTTTGCAATCCATTGATAAATCTATAACTATCATCTTCGATTTCCCCATGGGAATCGGTAATGAATGGAGCATAATATCTTTTCATCAAAACACTGAGTTGTGAAGATTGTGTGTGAGGCGTCTCAAAATATTCTCTAAAACTCACTTTTTTCATGCTAACCCCCCAAAACTATGATCATAGTGTATTTTAAATATTCATTATTTTAGTTATAAATACTTGTCTTGAATAGTGGTAAGAATAATGCAGTTATTATTGATATGAAAATTTATCAATGATGAAATATCTAAAATATGAAACTGAAATCCTATCCAACTAGGATCCCATGGTAGTATCCCCAGCATTGATTTTTAATTTCATAGTGAGACATTCAGGATCACATTTCTAATAAATAGTCACCATCTCAACCAAAATTGTAATAAGGTAAACTAAAAAGAAAACAAATACATCCACCCAGTCATTAAAATGCAGGTGTATCTAAGCTATAGTGGATAAAACCTACCACTTATCTATATCCTCTTTATATAGATGATTATATAACATTATGTATATTGCATCCTCTATGAAAATAATATTTCTTAGTGTATGATTCTTTCCTATGACATACATCTATAAATACTCCATCCATTTATATTTCCATAGATCAAGATATATTTGTCTGAAAATGTTTTACAAGCTATTATGGCCTATAAACATTATGATATTCTCATTAGTAAGATAATGAAACTGAGTGTATAAGGAATGAACAACAATATCCCATGCCAAATAATCTATTGGATAGTTCTTATCATTAACCCAAATCTTTTGTGATACATAAATAGAATCATGATCTCATTCCATGATAATGGAATCCTCCAAAACAACATGCATAGGTCGCATGCCCCTTGTCCCATTTGAGGTTAAAGGGAATCCACCCAAATTAAATGAACGTTGGTCCTTGTCTCATATACATGGTATGTATGAATCCTCTTGAGGATCAAGCCCCTCACTCCATACAATATAACCATTCAGTTTATTTCATGTCTATTCACTTTCGTCACTCATGATGCGAATCAATATTTCCTTCTAAACTATGTGGCCTTTGATCCATTTCATGTATGTAGGAATCCTCTCTAAGGTCCAACCCCAACCGATGGTAAGATATGATAATCCCTCTTATGTAATGTACACTTATTATGAGATACTTCCCATTTTGGGGGCGTATCTCCCTAATCGTCCTCTCTAAGGTGTTATGATCCCCTTGGGTACCTGGCTGCGCATAAGCCCCCATACAATTCATATTCCTTCAACTAAGAGTGCACCACTTACTATGGGCTGCTTACCATGCATAAGCCCCAATATGTCTCCAGATTGTTGTCCTTTCTATATTATCTAATTCAATACCCCACCATTGAACCTCAGGGAATTTGAGTCAAAACCACCAGGATATGTAGGAATCTTCCCCGATGTTCAATACCATTAACCATTTCTTATACCGATCCATCCTTAGAGCCTTTGTTTCCTGGAAATATCACACCCAAACCTAGTGGATCTATTTCCTTTTTGTCCCCTATCCATGTGACCATTCTCACGAATCACCTCCTCATGTGCCTCATTTCCCAACCAAAAGCATATGGACATTGATGCTTGACTACAATATAGTTTCTGTAAGAAACCACCTCGGGGTTAAGGAACCACAATTTCATCTTCAAATCAGTTTCATCCCATTAAACTAATCCACTTAATCAAATCATACATCATTCATCCTAATTTAACTTGTTCCCCCACATCTCGGAGAACTTATCCCATCAATCTGGGTATCAAACCATACATAAGACCCATATATCCAATTTCTGCTTCTCATGGCACCTACGAAACTAACCATGTGTAATCTTTGAGTCACCCCTTCGAAAAAAATGGTTTTTTATCCTTGTATTCTAATTATGGTACATAAGAGGCCTCTCTAAGGTTCAATACTATCCAATTGTAATCCTTATTGTTCAATTTTTCAAGACCCACCTTCTCTGATCCGTCCTATGTGGTGTTCCGATCAGACTTCATAGTATGAAGGCTTTCCTTTTGGGGAAAAACCATCTAGTGTATGCCCTCATTGCGATTTCTGATCCTTCCAACTAGTAAACATCCAAGGTTTTCCCTACTATGTATTTACCCATCTGATCCACTCTCTTTAGTGTTCTCATCTTTCTGATATTTCTCTTCTATATATTAAATACACTAAATACCCCGTGTTAATCAAGGGAAGTGAGGTAAAACCTTAGAGACATCCCTCTAAAATAACATTCCATGATTTCAACATGGGATTCCTCATGATTTTTGTATCTTGATAATCCTTATCATAAGGAATAATTCTATTGTACCAAAGTTCCAACATCCAAACATTCCTTTGGTGCCAAACATGAATACTTACCTAACTGAAGGTTTCTATACAAACATAAATATTTGAAATTTCTAGATATACGAAGTTTAATTTACCAGCATATTATAAGAGATGGAATAGGGAATCGTTTCATGAAAAAATCCATAATCTACAAGGAGACTTCTTTTATGTGACAAGTTCTGAGGCGGGATCTATTGAAGGAGGAACCAACATCTGATCATCTCATTTCGATCAAGCAGAAGACACAACCCAAGAGGGGATGAATGTATCAATCCTTTCTAAAGAGGTAATACTTGGTAAAATGTATACCTAACTGAATTCCAAACTCACTTGGGTGGTAGGCATATTTGGATGCATAATAAACAGAAATGGTGAAGTCAGTGTAAATATTTTCTTATAATACCATGGAGATTATTTGGATTTGAGATATTAATCAATATGTGTGTCACCATATTCATCCATCCAAAACGAAGTCCCCCCATGAAAATAGTGTATCTATCATGAATGTAACCAAAATTTTGGTTACATAATCATTGGGAATTATTTTTTCTGTCATCGTCAGCATGGATCTTTCTATCCATCCACAGAAGACTGAATGGAACTTGGGCACTGGGCAGTTCCTTCCTACTATTTGTTCTGATAGTAAAATCTTCATGCTTTGTAGGAAATAATCTAAAAAACCCCAGTCACCTCTATCCATTAGAGGAAGGGGAAGGGGCACTTCTGATGTGGAAATCCTTCAAAACTCCACCTATACCAAGATGGTATCCACAGCCATGGATACCGTGTGCCCGCACCCTATCTCACCCTCATAGTTTATCAAGAGGGAGGTCATTGATAAACTTATTTGAAGATTCAAATAGGAATGGTTCATCACAATGAGGGATATTTCCCACCAAGAACTAGTGGTTTTTCTGCCACATTTCCCCCAACACCCCGATGGTCCGTATAGGGATCCCTTGAACCCCACTCTTATATTCAACTATTCTGGGATCCTCTCCTCGGAATTCTCCCATGGTTCAATCACCTACACCGATGAGGTAAGACACGATCGAGTAATCAAAACATTGATTATCACCTAAGATTTTCTTAATAGGGATCCCACCCTGTCGAGTAAATGATTCCATCTAGTACCTCAGGCTGAGGGACTAATGGTCTCTACACTGGTATTTTTTTCCTCAACTCGGCTGACTAGGTTTCTGTGTCAGGTATAGGTTTAGGAAGACGCCCATCAGGGGGACTCATCTTCTATAGATTCAGTGGACAATACCACCACCGACGAAAACAATCATATAATTATTATAACAGATCAGGGTCACCAATTTTCACTATTGGGGTTGTGACACTAGCCACCTTGTGAGAAGGCTAGGTTGACTCTTCTAGTGACTGGCATGACCAGTATCCATCCTGGGCCAACCCTCTATATTGAGATCACGTATGAAGGTCATCCCATTACCATATCTCATCCAATATGAGGTCCCCCTATTGGAAATGATCCTAGGTATGGTAATTTTCCACATATTTCATGCTATCAAAAGTGAATGTACTCCTCACCATGTAACACCTCAACATAGAGGTCCTCCAAGTGTCTAGTTTTATTTGTAGGAAGTTCCAACTTCTACCACCATGGGCAATTGGTATGGATTTCCTTATCGTGCCATAGGTGCCTGACATGGAGGTCCTCCCCATGTCCATACCAGCTCTAGTAGAGGCCCTCCCCACTCCACCACTTTCATCCAGGGAGGTCCTCCCAATGAATCCCGCACTCAGCATGGAGATTTTCATTGTGTTCTATTTGATATCTTCATGGGTGATCATCACACCTAGATCACCCATTCACAAGTCCTCCCCAATATATCACCCAAAATGGGTTCCCTCTCTATGTTTTTATCAACACACGGAGTGGTGGTCATCCCCATTCTAGACAAATCAGGAATTGAGGTTTCCCCCATGTCCCTACTAGCTATGGAAAAGGCCCTCCATGCTCCAGCACCATCCCATATATTGGTCCTACCCATGTTGAATATTTACCAAGACATGAGGAACCATCATAGGGATGAAGTGAGATCTATCGCCTCTAAATGATGAAATTTTAGAAACTCCATATCAGTGTCAATTTGGAGTGATTTTCAGACTCTAAAGCAAAGTGAGATACGGTGAAAGAGCACTCACACCGATCTGTTGCATTAGTGTTTGGGGTAGGAACTGTGTGTATTAGATATGTCCTTCAATAACGTGAAATGCACTAGATCCATGAGGCCCTCCATAGGTAAATACAGTAGGAGGAATATTTGGCTTTTTTAGGGACTTTCTTTGAAATCCTATCTATCATCCCCAGTATCATTCTCTTCCTCGAAAGAAGATTACGAAGAGTTGTTCAGTTGGTCGTTAGATGATGACCACAACACGTATTTATCACCAGCATCTACTAAATTTTCACATGAATTGGTGGTCATAATTTTGACCTACATTGAGGGGATGATTTGGTCAGTTCCATCCTCGAGGGATGAACCAATATGTTGTATCTTATCATCCCACTCACTATTATCTCCACCGATCAGTCTACCTCAGTATCGTTAACAATTCTATAGCCCCCCTAGTTGATGAATAGGGTAACCAAGGGCCATATCACATTTCTGAATGAATGCGTTTGTGGTAAATTCTTAATGAAGACCATATTTCCAAGATGTTTTGTCTTATTACTACTTCATTCATTTGAATTTTAGAGCTACTCACCGAAGATTAATCCATGAGTTTCGATCAATTCATAGGGATGAAAAACTTCCATATTCGTCATCAGTGATTGGAATATCCAAAAATCCATGAAAATTATGAAGAAAATTTCTAGTAATTCCACCTTGTTGAGTTAATCACAATTCCTATGGCTCATCTTAATGCACCACCTAGTTATCAGATGACTCATCAGCAATGATTAATTCAGTGCTTTACTATGCTCTACAGAATTATTGAGGAGGCATCTACACACTTTCTGGTCTATTGTTTGGCCCAATATAATGCTCTTCACATCAGTCCCATCATACGACAACCAGATCATCTATGTGATATTGAAGATATTCCCCCCAATAATAGTCACATTAAACATGGAAGACCTCACAGAGAAGGATAATGTGGAAGGGATCATGGAAGAGAACCTAGCCCCTGGGATAGTTCATCTTTTTTTGGGTACCCCAAGCATTGTATCTATCCTTTAAAGACAATTACATGGCCGTGTAGACCCCTTAGAGTCATTTCCCCTTAATAGGGACCCCAGCAAGGGTAAAGGACACAGTAGGACTATAAATCCCTCAGACCAATTAGCCTCAACACGAAAAATTGAGGATGATCTTGAAAAGGATGTTTTTCTCAAACTTCTTGTTGAACAAAAAAAATTGTTAACCAGCTCATTCTCAAGAACATTTCAGAACGCAGACATGTTTATGGTGATCCCCGGTATGATTCTAACATTCCCTGATTGGGGAAGTAGAGGTAGGCGAGGTAGGTACAGGTTCCTCAGGGTGAGTTTCCCATATTAATCTTGATAACCGTATATATCACAACATGATAGAGGATGGGGATTATGGTAAGTGTCCACAGAATGCATCCCCAAATCCACCTGAATTGCACGAGAAGCTTCTCTGAGACCCAACATAGAAGGCTACTTCACTAGTGGCCCCACAATCTAGTCCACAATTCTTCCCTCAAGTAGCTCCTCGGGTCATTCAACCAGCCAATCCATGTGCCACTAGGTCGGCCTATCATGTTGATGAACCCGCAAACACAATAATGGTTAGGGATCCTCACTTGGACAAGAACTCTTTCCATTATGATATGATTTCCTATCACATCGGTCACCTCGAGGCCATTCAAACCTGATTATTGGTGATCCCATATGATGGAAATCCATATCCATTTTTGAGGGATGATATGCCATGTTGACGCTCCTTTCATCACAGAATCTAATGATCGGAAAAGGGGAATATCTGAGCTCAAAGTGATTCATCCTTTGAAGAAAACATCAAAAATCGACAATGGCATGAACAAAGGATCAAAAGAAACTGCACCGCGCAAGTTATATCACTGTCGCACAAGTACACTTGCGCGACGACCTTGGTCGTGCAAGTGACTTGCGTGACCTAAGTGATAACCGCCCGATAACTGCCCGGGGTCTTCTCCTGCCTATAAATAGACCCTGTGGGCCCCCCATTCGAGAGGATCTTTTTCCAGAAACCTGGATTAAAGCTCCCGACGCCCAAGTCTCTTCTCAAAGCTTCTGGAACACATCTAAGGTAATTTCTTACCTAGAAAGGAATATCTACAGAGAGGTAGGAAGGCCTATGTGTTGAAACTCATCAACACTTGTGCGCCTGAATGGCCATCTCTTAAGGGAATTGGTCACACTTGTGCACCGACTTATTCCTTCAATAGAATTTGCGCGTCCCTTTTCTGGAATAACCTCAAGAAGATTCTAAAGGGTTTAATAAAGAGTCGCTCAAGTATTTTTGTGCTGGTTGAAAATCGCCCAAGTACCCCACATGCCGTGCAGGTATACCTGCGCGACTAATACTTGCGCGGCCACGCAAGACTTGCACGCCATCCAAGACATGCACACCCCTACCATTTTGGGTGCCGATCTTGCCCATTTTACCCCTCTTAAGCCATTTCACTTTTCCTATTCAAGATTTAGTCATTATGATACTCTTCAAAGCCATTTATGGCATGATTTCTTGATTTGAATTCCTTATTTGAAAGGAATTATGTGGAATATCTCTCAAAACATAGTGATTTATACATCTTTATGTCACCAATGATTGAGAGTTCATTCATTCAACCTCATCCTTTAAGATGAGAGAATCCTTAACCTGGGACTCCTTTTTAGGAATAATCCCCAGTTGTAAGTCCTTTAATCTGGGCATCATCCTCAGGAGTAAGCCCCAAATTCTTAACATTCCCAAATCTGGGCATGCTCCTCAAGAGTAAGCCCCAAACCTTAATTCTTTAACTTGGGCATCCTCCTCAGGATTAAGTCCCAAACATAATCCTTTAAATTGGGCATCCTTCTTAGGAGTAATCCCCAAGTCCTCTTAATATGGGCTTCCTTTTCAAGAGTAAGCCCCAATCTAAAATATGGGCATCCTTCTTAGGAGTAATCCCCAAACCTTAATCCCTAACCTGGGTCTCCTTTTCAGGAATAAGACCCAGTCATAATCATGGGATTCCTTTTTAGGAGTAAGCCCCAAATCCCCTAACTTGGGCTTCCTTTTCAGGAATAAGTCCCAGTTATAGTCTTGGGCTTCCTTTTCAGGAATAAGCCCCAAGTCCCTTAAATTTCTCTTAACTAGTCCTAATTTACCCTTGATTTGGGCTTCCTTTTCAGGAGTAAAACCCAATCAAAAGTCCCCTCCTAACTTGGGCATCCTCCTTAGGAGTAAGCCCCAAGATTAGAGTATTCAAATCTCCGTGAAGCACATATACCTTTATAGACCCTGTTCATGGATTTTCTCCCTAAAAGTGAATCCTAAACCTTCATCTATCTAGGCAGTCATACATACATAAGTCCCAAACAATTTCTTATGATTGCATCTTTCATGGAACAAATGTCTAATTTTTTTACCAATACATCTTGTTTCTCACACCGAGCATGACTCACGTGAGCTTAGAGTGTAAAAATAATTATGACATCCTTCTTTGAGCCATCAATGATAAATGTCATACTCCATTACTCGAACTACGTGGGTTATGATTCCTTTTCCAAAACAAAGGATACGTAGGTAGCCCATTTATGGGTTCGATCCCAACATTGAAATAATCCATGTCCTGCTGAATGACGATAAACTTCAAGTGCCCCACTGAGTGGCTTTTAAACCAGCCTGGTCATCATAATGACCAAGAGACTTTTATAAATGTTTTTGAAGGATACCACTGACTCAGAATCACTAAATAGATACAGATGATTCTCTATTGATGAAGAACCTCGAATACATATTAAATATTCTCTCAATTTCTTACATATTTAATCATTGATCGTTAAAACTGAAGGAAAGCTCATTTTATACTTGGTAATGTAATAAGGATTCACAAACATATCTTAAATCTATAAAGAGAGTCCCAGATTAGACAATAATTCCCCTAAAAAGGTGTGATGAGTCTGACCTCCCATCCTCTCGACCAATGAAAATTCCTAAGCCTCATTATCCCACAAGCTAATGAGTGCCTACCTTTGAAAAGTAGGTCCAAGCGGATGTGGAATCATTGGATGTTTCTGTTTCTATGAACAATCCTGTTTGAAACCGATCGGAACGTTTGAATCTCCTATCTAGGAGGTCATCCCTGAATTCCGTGCGAAACAAAAAATGGTGAACCCGACGTGAATCCTTAACCAAGTTAAAGTGATGTTCTTCTTATTTGTTAGGCCCTTTGGGCCGACAAAGCAGTCATTGACATGTACCCATCCAAAAGATGCAGTGGCCAGATTCATCTTGATTATGTCTGTTATATGGAACAGGGACTCTTTTCTCAAGATCTTCTAGAAAATGGCTTTCCTTAAATTCACCCCTGTGAATACTGCTGCTGTGAACACCTCTACTATGAGGTCTGCTGCTGTGAAAACCAATGCTGCTATTCCTGCTGGAACGTCGTCCGCTCTGAGGATGACATCACCAACTCAGCATCTTCAACGCTGGGTTTCTAATGCACTGGTTAAGGAGTACCGTCGCAACGGTACTATCCCAACTCTGGAGGCCTCCCGTCAAGCCCTCCAAGTTAACAATTCTACCTTGTCGTCCGGACAACGGCGGCCAGCAATCAAGAAGCAGGCAGTGCTGACTGCCGTCTCTAACCGTTTCGGGTCGTTATCCCCGGAACACAATTTCCATTCACTGCCTTACTTTGAGGAAGTGAATGAGCAGGTCCCTCATGGCCCTAATTCAAAAAGAAAGGAGTCCTTCCTGAGGGCTCCCATCAATAATCGCCGCCATACTCGTGCGGTAGTGCGCCCTCAACATGATGAGGGTACCGACTCCAGGCATTCAGCTCAGGTTATTCGAACCCGAGCAGGCAAGATGACCCGCCAGAGACGGAATCCGGTTAACAATGGGCAGGTTATCATCCCTACAATCTCCGGAGAAGTCCACCAACCTAACATGGTGGCAAACAATGATCAGGCACACACACCATCCCGTATTAATTCTGCTGTCCAGCAGACTCTTCTGGCAGCATCAAGTCAATCCCGCCAGGCAATTTCGGCTGAGTACTATAGGCAGGAACATGCACCTGCTTAAGCATCATCAGTTATTCAGCAGGCTCTCCTGACTACATATGATGGATTCCACCAACCTAACTTGGTGGAAACGAACAGGCACACACACCTATCCGTTTTAATTCCGTTGTCCAGCAAACTCGTCTGGCAGCATCAAGCCAATCCCTCCAGTAAATTCCGGCGGAGTACTATAGGCAGGAACATACACCTGCTTATGCATCACCAGTTAGTCAGCAGGCTCATCTGACTACATATGATAGATCTCATCAACCGCATTTGGTGAAGTGTAATCAGCAGGCACATACACCTGCTAATACTAATCAAGCCTACCAACAGTCTCGCCTGGTAGCGCACAGAGAATTCAGTTGCAAAGACTCGACGATAAACAGGAGGCAGACTCAACTCTCTGCCTCCACACTTGAGTACTGTCAGGATTCACTGACAGGAAAAGGAGGACAGGAGCAGGCACATACACCTACTCCAAACCCGGAATGGACATATATCCCCGTTCCTGCGGATGAAGTCACCATACATATTTTGTCAATGGTGAAAGAGTAAAATCAAATTCCTGCTCATATTCTGGATGCTTTCCAGGATATCATAACAGCTTCAGCATCATCTCAGGGAAAGACAGATAAATATATCCCTAGCAGTGGAGTGACACATAAACGATTCACTCCGGAACAGACACACACATCTATTACAGTCCAAGAGGGTTATGGGGCATACTCCCTCATATCATACGGACAACCAAGTCAGGCACATACACCTGATTTGAGTGGAGATCGTCATCCTAACATGACCATCTTTCCTGACCAGGCACATACACCTGCTCAGAGTAACCACGTTCGTCAACACGTGGTTTCCAAAGCGAGTAATAAGGCATCTAAGAAAAAGATCTGCCCAGCACAATCAGGAGATCAAAAGCTAATTTGCAACAAGGCCTTGCTCGATGCTGGAGTTCTTGAAGCCCTCAGACATTTATCTGTCAGAATTCAAGATTCTACTCCCTCAGTTCCCGATAATAGGAACATTAATTCTGAAGGTCTTCAACAGACACTTCCTCATGAAGGCTTGCTTCATGAAAATTTGGTCAACTTTGAAGTTTCTTCTTCAGATGAGAGCCACAGGAACCCTCTGTGTGGTCAGAAGACCAAGGAGCAAGAGATCTCATCTTTTGCTGTAACCCATTATGGTGGTCCTCCCGATGATGATGAATTTCGCTGCGAAAGTCCTCTCCGCAGTAGTGATTCACATTGCCTGGAAAATACTCCAATGGAAAATGTAGTGTCGAGAAAGCCCTCTTATCTTGAGGCACTTGCAAATGTGAAACCAGTCATGTCTGATGCTTTATCGCTAACAAGTGAAATTATTTCTCAATCAGAAGATAGCCCAGGGTGTAGGTCATTCTCCGAACCACCCCTATGTCATGAATGTTCTAGTTTGATCAATGATCTCTCTACCAATCTTGTTGAATCCGATGAATCAAAAAGGAAACACCAACTCCAGTCAAACCAGGTAGAAGAATCTTCATTTAATGAAAAAGATGAAATGCTGAACATGAGGAAAAAACTGACAAAAGGTGAGGTACCAGTCATGTTTTGTCCTTTGGCTGACTCCCAGTACGACATTCCAAAGATGTTGACGGATGATGGAATACATGATATTCGTCTCAACATATGGAAAACTCTTTGACAATTGAAGAAGAAGGTATTATCTTATGATGAATATGAAAATCATATTAAGATAATAGAAGGGCTATAACGTCAGATTGATTTGGTATCTCTATCAGTGTCTCGGTATCCGAAGGCTGTAAAGCAGCAGAGAACCCTTCAACGTTCATGCCTTGCTACACTAAGAAAATTGTGTCAATTAATTGCGAATGCTTCATCTAGTGTTCATATCAGAGGATGGGGTATTCACGGAGCACTAAATTTCACAGTGCTTTCCAGTCAGCAAAGCCCGACGAAAATGGTCTCATGCAATGTTATTGCCCATGGCCGGCCATAGTCAATGGGCTTTTTTCATAATCAAAAACTTTCTCAAGAACAGGCTTCAACTAGTTCCTCTCAAAATCAAGCATATAGAGAACAAGTTGTTGAATTGCTCCTACATAAAGCAGGTGAGAATATTGCACAAGCCTCTCGTATGGAGAAAACACGTCATAAAATGACAGAAATATCGGAAATCATCCAACGGTCTGTTGAACCTGGTGATAAAAGTGGATACAGGCTAATGCATCCAGCTAATTTCTGAACTAAGATTCGCAAGATCAAGAGATCTTTTAAGAAGATCTCAGATGTAGCATGTCAAAATCCACCCCAGCTTGTCAGACTGGGGACTTCTCTAACCCAACCCTCAGAGTCAACAAATGGGATTCAAGGAGTTGAGCGGAAGCAGCAGGAACATCCCCAGTTCTCGAGACTGGGGACACTTTCAAATCATCAATCCCCTCTTAGATAATGTAGGTCTTTTCTTGATTGGGGAAGAAGCCCCGAGAGGAACGAAGAGCCAAATTATCAGGAGATTCCCTCCAAGTTATATCTCGTAAAGAAGTTCCTAAAAGATTGAATCAACAAAAGGCAATGTCTCATCAAAGACATGAAAGAAGACAATATCACAGAAATGTTGATAGAAGGGATGCGATGCATTATGCATCAATCAATGTCATCAATGTCGTTGTTTCTAATCCACCAGAGGAGACTCACTCAGGGGACTCAAATGAAGAGCGTCCTTCTCAAGAAAATGTACGCACCGATACAAGTGAAGAAGGTGTATGTACACGAAGTCAAAGGATTACTCAGAACCTAGGTAATCGACTTCCCTCCCTCCAAAAGGTATCCAACAAAGGGAAGGGAAAGAATCAGGTTACATATCCTTCCTCTGGAGAAGGTCAGTCGCTCTCATTAGAGAAAAGGTTTGCACAACATGAGGAAGAAATGAAAGAATTAAGAAGGTTGAATTCAAATCTACTTCAGAGTAGTCTTCTTCTTAAGAATGCTGAAGTCCGACAGCCGAAAGAATTTGTTGTAACTACTGAGATAGATCAGGAATATCCTCTTCTATAAGTACACCCTCAGATGTCTAATCCTACGGGTCAAATGCAACAATGGTTGGCAGCACTACCATCAGTTGCAGCACCAACCACCACATCTGTCCAAGCTCCATTCATTGCACCTACCCAAAACAAAGATCAACCTGATGTTTCTCAAAAGTTAATAACTACTATTGAGTCATTAACAGCTCGGTTAGAAACTATGGAAGCGAAATGGGTGCAAGTTCAACCTGAAAAGAAAGTTTACCCTGAATTGGTAGATTCAATTTCTCCTCTATCCAGTTTTGGAAACACTGTTTTCCCTACTTCCAATGGATCAGGCGACCCTGAACAACATTTGACACATTACGTGTCTTGTTGTGATCCTATGATGGGAACTCCAGAACCGCAAGAAGCAATGAAACTCAGATGCTTCGTGAGAACCTTGCAAGGACCAACTTTTGTCTGGTATACAAGCCTGTAATCCTGGTCAATCATCGGATGGGTGGATCTTCGGCAAAAATTCCTTCTTCAGTTCAGCTCAACTTTGCCAAAAACGACAGTTTTCAATCTTACAAACTGCAAGCAAAGGGAGAATGAAAGAGTCTCTGATTTCATTGCTCGCTGGAAGGGATTAACGTATTCCCTGAGTTTAGCACTCCCTCAGGAGGAACTGTTGCCAATCTGTGTGGCAAATTTGTGTGACGAATTACGCACGCCATTGATCCCTGTGAAATACACAGGAGGGTTTCGAGACCTTACTTCAATCGCTCAACAGATTGAAGATTCTCTTATACAGGCTAAGGTTAAATCTTGTCTAATTCCATCAGCTCCGGGAAGAAGAATGGGTAAAGCAGAAACTGCTACAGTTATGCTTAAACAAGCACCTGTACCTATTTCTACTACAAAACCTTCATCTTCTCGAAGGGCTCTGCCTCTTGAACGCCAACAACAAAGGCCGTTTCGTCCAAATGATCAAAAAGATCAACGAAGAAAACAATTTGAGGATTTGAAGAGTAAAACATACTCTTTCTGAAGTGAGAAAGTTCCTGGTTACTTCATTTTAGCTCTGGAAAATAATTTGGTTCAATTACCAGTGCCCAAGAGGCCAAACAAGGAAGGAGATGAAGACCGTCCCAATTATTGTCCTTTTCATCAAATGTTGGGGAATCCCATCCAGGAGTGTTTTGTCTTTAAAGACCTCCTGAAAAAGATGGTCGACTTGGGACAAGTCAAATTGAAGGGTTCTTCAGCTCATGTATCATGTGTTACCGTTACAGATTCAGAGGAAGGAGGCAAGCGGCAGGAAGTCAAAAGCAAAACTGTGCAAAAATATGATGATTGGATGGTCAGAAAGACAATCAATCAGACCCATGCCATTTTGCAAACACAATTGAAGAAGCCAATTGTGTCTCCTACAAAAGCTGTAGTGAAGCCTCCATCAAAAGACAAATCCTCAAAAGGGCAGTGCAATTCAAAGAAGAAAGAGGAATCAGAAGAAGATGAGTATGTATCGAGGCCTAAGTTGTCTTTGACTCTGGCAGATTTCATTCCATCTACTTCAAAGCCATGGGCACCGCCCCATCAAACGACACAACCTAAAAAGGCTAATCAGGCAGAGTCTTTATCAGATGAAGAGTTAATCTTCGGTTCTGTTAATATGATTCAATTAACAAATCCATAGTCCAGTCTAGATGAGCCGGAATTCCCTGTATCAAATAAGGGAATCTGAGGAAATTCTAGAGATTCAGGATACAGGGGAAGACATGGAACTTTCCGAATCCACTACTCCAATCCTACCCCTGCTAGCACTGTGTATGCAGTAGAAACTCGTGGTAGAGCCCTTCAGCGAGCTCAAAAAGAACAAGAAAGTTCTTCTGCCAATAGTCAACTCAGTTTTGGCACAGTTATTTTGGAAGACCGATTGAAAATTCCATCTTCTTTATCTCAGCAAGTAAATGGATCTAATTAGTATAATCTTCCAAAACCAAGGATTTTTCCAACTTCTATCCCTATACAAGATGCATCAGCTTCCAAATCATCTGCTTCCAAGGTACCTGCTAAACCGCATATTCCTTTTGGGAAACACAGACCTCTAGATCAAAAGTATGATATATTGAAACACTTGGACCAAGTACCAGACAAGTTATCAATTTTGGATTCTTTGAATATGTGAAAAGATCTTCGGGAAGCACTCATCGAAGCTTTGTCAAGTCCTCAGGAGTTTGAAGCTGAAATTGCTGCAGCTGAAGTCTATCACATAGAGAATAATCATGCAGAATTCCATGCAGTTATATCTTTTACTGATAAAGATGAAGATGATGTTGTGCATGGGCACATAAAACCTTTGTACTTATCTGGCAAAGTCAATGGTGTAGATATTCGAAAAGCTTTCATTGACAATGGTTCAGGAGTCAACCTCATGCCCATTCATACACTTCGTTGATTGGGCCTCACATAATATGATTTATCTCCTTCTACCATGATGTTACAAGGATATTATAAAAATGAACAAGAACCACTGGGTGAAGTTACACTCAGAACTCAGTTTGGGGATCTTGTATCCAATTCGGATTTCATGATTGTTGATCAAGACTCAGCTCTCAACATATTGCTTGGAAGACCCTGGCTACATCATCATGCAGTTATCCCTTCATCATAACATCAATGTCTCAAATACTATTTCAATGGTCAAGTTGGAACATTGTATGGTGATAAAACCCCGTTCAAGACATGTGAGTCTCAATACATTAAGATGGAATTTTATCACATGAAGGGAAGAGAAAAATCTACAATGAATGAAATTACCAAAGTTAATGCTCCATATGGTTTGGAGAAGATTCCAATAAATCCATTTACACATGTGAGTATAGATTATGTGTTACCTATCAGTCAAATTGACAAAATAGGCCCAAATCAAAATACTCTTATGGAAAGATCCGTAATGTCAATTACGGAAATTGAGCCAGACAACATGGGAGAAATTGGTAACCTACCAAATAGTGATGAAAACATAAGTGGTGACATTTTCATTTCATATTCTGAAGTCCGACAAGTCCATACGTCGCCAATCAGGCCAGTAGAAGTTTTAGCAACACCAGAGGTGAATAATGATGTCGATTCTCAATCTATCATCTCCTGTTTATTTCCAAAAGAAGGCCCTTTATTATCAATAGGGTCGGAAATGGAAGCTTCTTCTTGAAAATGTGAAAATCCTGATATCTCTTATGATCATGAGAATTTTGTTTTGTCATCTACTTTGCAAGTAGAAACAGAATAAATAGCATGTAATGAAGAGGAAGAGGAAGATCTTAGAGATTCTCCTCCAGCATTTGAAGAGGGTATCTCTACCACTGTAGTTGAACTCAGAGAAAGAAATCTGGGTACAGAGAAAGATTCACGCCCCACTTTAATTTGTGCGGCCATGACCCTTGAAGAGCAAGAGATGTATATTTCTTTTCTAAAGCAAAATAAAGATATGTTTTCTTGGAATTATACAGAAATTCCTAGGCTTGATCCTGATGTTGCTACTCATCATTTGGGATTACCAAAATAACATCGAGGATTTAAGCAAGCCGCGAAAAGAACACACCCATCCTATGCTTCCAAAATTGAAGCTGAAGTGGATAAGATGATCAATGCCAACTTCGTCAAAGAAGTTCAATATCCCAAGTGGTTGGCTAATATTGTCCCTGTAAAGAAGAAGAACGGAAAAATTAGGGTTTGCATCGATTTCAAAGATCTTAATCGGTATTTTCCTATAGATGATTTCTCAGTTCCGATTACAGAACTCTTAATTGATGTGACGGCTGGCTATAAAGTACTTTCCTTCATGGATGGATATTCCGGATATAATCAGATCCGAATGGCCCAAGAAGATGAGGAATTTAAAGCTTTCAGAGCCCCTCAAGGTGTGTTTTGTTACCGGGTGATGCCCTTTGGTTTAAATAATGCAGGTGCAACATATCAATGCCCATGCATCGTATCTTCAAACCACTTTTAGGGAAGTTTTTTGAATGCTATGTAGATTATTTTGTGGTTAAATCCAAACAACGTTCTAATCACTTGGCAGATTTGGATGTCATATTCCACAAGCATCGACAACATAATTTGAAGATGAACCCCTTAAAATGTGCTTTTGGGGTAACCACAGGAAAATTCCTCGGCTTTGTTGTACGCCATCGTGGTATTGAAGTCGATCTTGAGAAGACCAAATCAATCCTTGGTATGTCACCTCCTCAGAATTTGAAAGAATTAAGAGGACTTCAAGGACACTTAGCCTATATTCGGCGTTTCATCACCAATTTGGCAGGCAAAAGTTTACCCTTTACCAAATTATTGAAGAAAGGAATCACTTACCAGTGGACTGAAGGATATCAAGAAGCATTTGATGTTCTCAAGAAATACCTCTTGAGTCCACCAGTACTCATTCCACCAGTTGAGGGTAGACCGCTTATCCTCTATGTGACAGCTCTAGAGCGATCATTGGGTTCCTTTCTCGCTCAAAAAATGATGCTGGGAATGAAAATAGCCTCTACTATCTCAGTAGAACTATGCTTGAAGAAGAAACCCAGTATTCAAGTATTGAAAAGTGCTTCCTGGCGTTAATCATTGCAGTTCAGAAACTGAAACACTACCTACAACATCACGAGGTCCAATTGGTATCTCACAATAATCATCTCAAATTTATCCTTAGTCGTCCAATGCTTACAGGATGTCTAGAATGGTGGGAAGTTATTTTGCAGCAATTCGACATTCAGTATGTGTCTCAGAAGGCAATTAAGGGCCAAGCTCTGGCTGATTTCCTGGCTGAACATCCTTCAGTGGAAGACACGTCTTGATATATTGAACTCCCTGATGAGGAAGTTTTCTCTATTCAAGAGAGTCCTCAAACATGGGAAATGTATTTTGATGGTGCTTCCAGAAGTCTAACAGGGAAGAAAATGGAAAATCCTAATTTCAACAAAGTTGGTTTAGGAATTGTGCTCATTTCTCCAGATAAGGTAGTGTTACCGTATTCCTTTTTATTTTGGGAAGGTGGTACCAATAATGAAGCTGAATACCAAGCTCTCATTACAGGCTTGGAGTTAGGGCTTCAAGCACAAGTGAATCAATTAAAGGTGAAAGGTGATTCAGACCTGGTAATCAAACAAGTAAATGGGGATTATGCCATCAGAAAAGAAGAATTAATCCCTTTGTATGATTACGTTAGAGATTTAATGGCGGAATTCCCTTCAGAACTGACATTTTCTTATGTCCCAAGATCACAAAATGATCAAGCTGATGCACTGGCTAATATAGCCGCAGCTCTAGAAGATCCAAATCGGGACGAGTCAACCATCAGTATTGCCCAACGTCGTGCAATTTAACCTTATGTTCAAGTCAGAACAGAAGAAATTAATGAAATTAGTCGCATTCCTGAACCATATGGTCATACTACAGGATGGATGTCACCTATCAGGGAATACCTTCAAAATGGAACACTTCACCTGATAGAGCCGAGAAAGAACAAATCCGGCGACGTGTGGTCAATTTTACTCTTTATGATAGCCCAAACCACCTTGAGAAAATTATCTACAAACGTGGTTTTGATGGAGTTCTCTTCAGATGTATTGATGGTGAAGAGACAATGGATGTCATAAAAGAAGTGCATGCAGGAGTCTGTGGTGCCCACCAGTCTGGACATAGTCTGTCTGATCAAATTCAAAGGCTTGGATACTTTTGGCCTTCAATGATACAAGATTGTGTTAATTTCACAAAGAAGTGTCATTCATGCCAAGTATATGCCAACTTCATTCATCAACCTCCAGAGTTGCTTCATACAGCTAAATACTCGTGGACATTTTCCACATGGGGAATGGATGTGGGGGTACCTTACCCTTCAGCTACGGCCAAGCAGTTTAAGTACATTCGTACTGCTACTGATTTCTTTTACAAATGGGCAGAGGCAGTATCTCTCAAAGAAGTCAGTTCTAAATGCATTGTTAGCTTCATCAAGTCTAACATCATTACTAGATTTGGTGTTCCTCATACCATATTGACGGACAACGGCACCAACTTCTGTTCTTCTGAGATGAAGAAATTGTATCAAGAATACAACATTAAATCCAACCATTCATCTCGGTATCATGCGGCGGCCAATGGCCAAATAGAATCCTTTAACAAGACTCTTTCAAATATACTGCAAAAGATGGTGGATAAAGATAAGATATCATTTCCTGATAAACTTTTTCATGCTTTATGGGCTTATCGGACTACCACTCGCAATGCAACGCGGTCAACTCCATATTCATTGGTATATGGAACAGAACCAGTCTTGCCAATTGATGTTCAATTTCCCTCACTCAGAGTAGCCATTTGTGATCAGTTATCTACAGATGAGCAACCCCAAAAGCGATTGAATGAATTGGAACAGTTAGATGAGAAAAGATTGTGTACTTTGCACCACTTGGAAATCTATCAGAATCGAATAGCACGAGCTTTTAACGAAAAAGTTCGTCTTCATTCATTCATTCAGGGAGAATTGGTATTGGTTCTCAGAGCACCAATGATACCAGGAAAGAAGCCTCCCAAGCGTGAACCAAAATGGGAAAGACCTTATTCAATACATAAGGTCTACTCCAATGGAGCATATTCATTAATCTCACTGGATGGAGAACTCATCACGACTCCAACCGATGCCAGATTTCAAAAGAAATATTTTGTATAAACACAAAATATGGTCCCCAGAACCAAGATTCTTACAAGTGGTTCATACACCAATAGTCCAGTATGACTTTAAACTGCATCATCATCCACGGTCTATGCATATTACCTTAAACTATTTTCACTTTCGTCCAACATGACGTTAAACTGTAGAAAAGAACTTGTCCCCGCAACATGACATTAAACTGTGCAGCACCAGTTTGTCCTTGATATATGGCGTTAAACTATACAGCAATGGTCCAGTATGACCTTAAACTGCAACTTCATCCCACACGAAGTTAAACTGTGAAAAAGTTCCCTAAACCGTCCAGCATGACCTTAAACTGCATCATCCCTGGTCCATGCATATGACCATAAACTATTTGCAAGTCCCTTACGTCTAGCAAGACGTTAAACTGTGACGTCCTAACTACATGACGCTAAACTGTATAAAAGTCCCTAACGTCCGGAAAGACGTTAAACTATAAAATCTCAAAGGTCCAGCATGACATTAAACTGCACCATCTACGGTCCAGGCATATGACCTTAAACTATTCCTACTTTTGTCCAACATAACATAAATGGTGTGTTATTTTGTCCTTACTGCATGACATTAAACTGCACAGTCCCCCTTACGTCCAATATGACGTTAAACTGTATTGTCCCCATCGTCCTAAACTACGTGACGCTAAACTGTACAGAAAGTCCTTGATATGTCATACATGACATTAAACTGTTATTTTGTCCCTACTACATGACACTAAACCGTGCAGCACCAATAGTCCTAACTGCAAGACATTAAACTGCATAGTCCCTTTTTTATGTCCTACATGACATTAAACTATGCATCGTTAAGGTTGTTGTTACCTCTTGTTTCTCACACCGAATATGACTCACGTGAGCTTAGAGAAAACACCAACCATAACACCATAATTGGGTCGCTAACCATGTTTATGTCCCAACAACATTTTTATTAGATTGTTGTCCCCAAGAACAACTTGATCATTAATTCATTCTTTAATTGAACTACAAAGACTTTGATCCTTGCCCTCCAGGCTGGGTATGTAGGCAACCTCCCAGGGTTCAAGCCCGAAAACAATCTCTTCACATCGGTTCACCACCATCTCATATGATGTTGATTCGTGAAACCGCCCCTGGAATCAATATATTTACATTGATTCACTTTCTTCCTTGTTATATGACGTTAAACTATATAAGACTTTTGTCTGGTACGACAATAAACTACAATATTCTTTGATTTCCTCATTTGAGAGAGAACTATTGTTGACATTGATTTTTTCAATCATGTTTCATTTTAAAAGACTACGTGCATACATGGTAATGCCTAAACTTTTTATCTTAGGTTAAACCATCATTGCACTAAAGTCCCCTTTCACCCTTCACATGTACGAACCATATTTGTACAAAGGGTAGTTCTTGAACTACGTGGACTTGATTCCCATCCTTATGGGATACTTAGGAACATTCGAGTGTCCCTCGAATCCAGTACCATGTCTTTTGGGCCTAACCCCAAATTTCACTTTCAATCCCTTGGCTGAAAAGTCCTCATGAAAATAAACACTGTGTATTCATTATTATGGTCCGAATTCTATGACCCTAAACTAAGATCTCTCATACGTTCATCTTGCACGACGTTAAACTGCATTTCCAGAACTAAGTATGGCTTGATTCTCATTCTTATGAGATACGTAGTGAAGTCCAAAATTTCAATTCAGGACCCAGCCACAACATGATTATGGTTATCATTGAACTATCTATCTCTATATACATTAGACAATACCCATATTTATGTGTTATAATCCTAACCATATATATTTTCAGATCTTCATAACCCTTTTCATGACTTCTAGTCACAAAAATGTCAAACTTATGAGAATTCTTTTTCCTGACTATGCAGCACGTGCCCATAGGTGGCCTTGCATAAACAGTCCACATAACAGACTTGTCAGCCGAAAGATACTATTTTATTTAACTATGCAGCCAATGCCCTTAGGTGGCCCTACATAATTCAACCCCCTAACGGGTTTGTTAAATGATAGTAACTTCATTCTTGGGAAGAATGCCTCTTTTGTCCTTATTTGTCTCAAACGACGGTATGTAGGGATATGAAAAAAATAGCCATCCTTAACATATTTGTCCCATATCCTTTTTCATGATCTGAAAGAATTCATGTCTATGGTTTATTCATCTTCCCTATGTTTGGGTCAAACCTTCGTAGGAGTGATATTCACCCAGTTCTTCGATAATCTTGTCTGGAAATATCTTCTCCATATTCAAGTCCCTCTTTCCATACAACAAACTCTATACGTTAGAAAATTTGAATCTCTATAAACTTTCACTAGCTTTTAGCACTAGGAAAGTAAATTTCTAAGAGTTCTTTCGCCTGACTATGCAGCACGTGCCCATATGTGGCCTTGCATAAACAGTCCACATAACAGACTTGTCAGCCAAAAGATGCTATTTATTTAACCATTCAGCCAATGCCCTTAGGTGGCCCTGCATATTTCAACCCCATAACGGGTTTTGTTAAATAATAGTAACTTCATTCTTGGAAACTACTTCTTCTAATGACTTTTATCTCTTTTTCATATCATTCCTCAGATTCAAATATTCTTAAGCCATAGTTTACATTTTTTTCGTCCCTCATACTTGAGTATGGTAGTATGTTTTCAGATGAACATTCAAGGAATTGAGTCAATTCTAATCCATTTTGGTCAAAGCTATTTCGACCTTAAACATTAGCCCCTTTATGTCCGGCATGCATGACTTTAAACTACCCATAAAAGACAAAGGAACTCTGAATAAAATTCAAGTTCCAGCTCACTAAATATACATTTTTTGTATGATTTAGGTAATATTGAGAAATTAAAAGGTTTAATGTTTGTAGGGTTATTTTTAATAATCCTAGTAAAAATCAAACTATGCTTACTAGGCCCATTGGCTTAAGTAAAATTGAAGCAGGTAGTGAAAGAATGCAGGTACAAATGATTGATGATGAAAGTGATTTTTTCATTGATACACAATAGTTAGAAGGACATCCACATACTGGAGTCTCTTTTCTTTTTCAAGAATTACAAGTGGCTTTCAACATAACACTTCATTTGATTTACGGCATCCCGAGTTTCATCAGAAACCACCTGGAATTCATTCATTCAACTGGATACAATAAGATATACAGTGATACTATCTCTTCTTGTAACAATTGTAAAAGGATGTTCTTGAGTGCGGTATGAGAAAAATTTCTTGCTGATCAAACAGTGACTCTGTTTCTGTCCAAGAGACTTGGAAGATGGATACATGGATTTGAGAATGGATAATTAGAAGTAAAAATCCATTTGGAGAGAGTACTCTTTTCAGATATTGCTCTAATACCATGTTTTTCTTCTCTCCACCAACTGGTAGTTGAAAACATTTCAGCCCATGGGTTTTCCATTTTCATATCTGCAAAGAAATGGCATGGAAGGAGAACTTGAAAGTTCATACCATTGTTGTTGCTCTTAATGCACAGCATAACCGAAATAGAGGAGTAGCAGTGCAGCTGCATCTCAGGTGTATAATTGTTTGCATTTGGAACATTGACTCCTTGCAGATGACCATGACCACACAGAGGCAGATAGATACTCTGTGGAAAATTAGGATGATATTTCTTCAAATACTTATCCAAATCTGGGAGACTGTTGCCGCAGATATCATAGTAATCGTGGCCAATGATGTTCATCATGTCATCAATCCGCTTTCTTGCCAGTTCATCAGACGTTTTAACTCCCATAGGAGCCATTGAATCTGCCCAAAAGTTGAATAAATTAAACTCTTAAATGGGTTTATTTTTTTCATAAAATTTGTGAAATATTTCGGAAAAATGGCTAAGGCATTAAGACGCGCAAGTCTAAAAAATGGCGTGCAAGTATTCATGTGCCGCGCTAGTTTTTGACGCGCAAGTATAAACCGCGCAAGTACAAATGCCTTTACAGTAGCGCGACATCAAGGAAAACACTAGAAAACAGAGCAACCTGCGCGGCTAAGGTGACCTGTGCGGCGAGAGCTTGAAGGTATGATGTCCGGAAATCTGGATACTTGTACAGAGGTGAGGCCATGTATTTATAGGCCAGGAGGCCTATCTGCGCGCCGTACCCAGTGCGTTTAAGGCCTGCGCGGAGAGAACTTGCGCGCCGCCCTCTGTGCCCTGAAGACTTCCGCGCCCCCTTTTCCTTTGGATGAATTCGATTTCCTCAGATTCAAATCCTCATTTCTCTCCGGATCCAACACTGAGGGGGACTTTTGTTGACGCTCCTTTCGTCAAAGAATCTAATGATCGGAAAAGGGGAATATCTGAGCTCAATGTGATTCATCCTTTGAAGAAAACATCAAAAATCGACAAAGGCATGAACAAAGGATCAAAAGCAACTGCACCACGCAAGTTATATCACTGTCGTGCAAGTACACTTGCACGACGACCTTGGTCGCACAAGTGACTTGCGCGACCTAAGTGATAACCGCCCGGTAACCGCCCGGGGTCTTCTCTTGCCTATAAATAGAACCTGTGGGCCCCCCATTTGAGAGGATCATTTTCCAGAAACTCGGATTGAAGCTCCTGACACCCAAGTCTCTTCTCAAATCTTCCTGAACACTTCTAAGGTAATTTCTTACCTAGAACGGAAGATCTAAAGAGAGGGAGGAAGGACTAAGTGTTGAAACTCATAAACACTTGCGCACCTGAATGGCCAGCTCTTAAGGGAACTGGTCACACTTGCGCACCGCCTTATTCCTTCAATAGAATTTGCGTGTCCCTTTTCTGGAAGAACCTCAAGAAGATTCTAAAGGGTTTAATAAAGAGTCACTCAAGTATTTTTATGTGGGTTGAAAATCGCGCAAGTACCCCACATGCCGCGCTGGTATACCTGCGCGACCAATACTTGTGCGGCCACGCAAGACTTGTGTGCCTTCCAAGACATGCGCGCCCCTAACGTTTTGGGTGACCATCTTTCCATTTTACCCATCTTAAGCCATTTCACCTTTCCTATACAAGATTTAGTCTTCAAGATACTCTTCAAAGCCATTTATTGCATGATTTCTTGATTTGACTACCTTATTTGAAAGGAATTCTGTGGAATATCTCTCAAAACATAGTGATTTATACATATTTATGTCACCAAAGATTGAGAGTTCATTCATTCAACCTCATCCTTTAAGATGAGAGAATCCTTAACCTGGGTCTCCTTTTTAGGAATAATCCCCAGTTGTAAGTCCTTTAATCTGGGCATCTTCCTCAGGAGTAAGCCCCAAATTCATAAAATTCCCAAATCTGGGCATCCTCTTCAGGAGTAAGCCCCAAACCTTAATTCCTTAACTTGGGCATCCTCCTCAGGAGTAAGTCCCAATCATAATCTTTTAATATGGGAATCCTTCTTAGGAGTAAGGCCCAAGTCCTCTTAATATGGGCTTTCTTTTTCAAGAGTAATCCCCAATCTCAAATATGGGCATCCTTCTTAGGAGTAAGCCCCAAAACTTAATCCCTAACCTGGGTCTCCTTTTCAGGAATAAGACCCAGTCATAATCATGGGCTTCCTTTTCAGGAGTAATCCCCAAGTCCCCTAACTTGGGTTTCCTTTTCAAGAATATGTCCCAGTTATAATCTTGGGCTTCCTTTTCAGGAATAAGACCCAAGTCCATTAAATTTCTCTTATCCAGTCCTAATTTACCCTTGATTTGGGCTTCCTTTTCAAAAGTAAAACCCAATCAAAAGTCCCCTCCTAACTCGGGAATCCTCCTTAGGAGTAATCCCCAAGATTAGAGTATTCAAATCTCTATGAATCACATATACCTTTATGGACACTGTTCATGGATTTTCTCCATAAATGTGAATCCTAAACCTTCATCTATCTTGGCAGTCATGCATACATAAGTCCCAAACAATTTCTTATGATTGCATCTTTCATGGCACAATTGTCTAATTTTTTACCAATACCTCTTGTTTCTCACACCGAGAATGACTCACGTGAGCTTAGTGTGTAAAAGTAATTATGACATCCTTCTTTGAGCCATCAATCATAAACGTCATACTCCATTACTCGAACTACGTGGGTTCTGATTCCTTTTCCAAAACAAAGGATACATAGGTAGCCCATTTATGGGTTCGATCCCAACTTTGAAATAATCCATGTCCTTATGAATGCCGATAAACTTTAAGTGCCCCACTGAGTGGGTTTTAAACCAGCCTGGTCATCATAATGACCAAGAGACTTTTATAAATGTTTTTGAAGGATACCATTGACTCAGAATCTCTAAATAGACACAGATGATTCTCTATTGATGAAGAACCTCGAATACATATAAAAGATTCTCTAAATTTCTTACATATTTAATCATTGATTGTTAAAACTGACGGAAATATCATTTTATACTTGGTAATGTAATAATGATTCACGAACATAACTTAAATGTATAAAGAGAGTCCCGGAGTAGACAATAATTCCCCTCAAAAAGGTGTGATGAGTCCGACCTCCCATCCTCTCGACCAATGAAAATTCCTAAGCCTCATTAGCCCACAAGCTAATGAACACCTACCTTTGGAAAGTAGGTCCAAACGGATGTGGAATCATTGGATGTTTCCGGTTCTACAAACAAACCGATTTGAAACCGATCGGAACGTTTGAATCTCCTATCCAGGAGGTCATCCCCGAATTCCGTGCGAAACATGCCAGTATCCCTAGTCTTTGGGAATCCATCATTCTCTCCTTCAATGGGGTGGGAAACCCCCTTTAGCATCTTGCCCACATTATCTCAAGGTGCAGACCCATGTTGGGATCTCTATCATAGTAAGAGGCCCCAAGGGGCCAATGATGTATACATACATCGAATGGGCCCTCATTCGTCTAGTACAGCCAGCTTCACATCTTGCCCATATCAAGTTGGGAGGATCTTTAGAAGTGGATTTTGTATTTTTTCACCTCCACCTTCCAAAATACTAGTATCATTGACCTATTGAAGTGAAATAAAATCCATATGAGTGTACACATACGTTTTCACCATGTAGAAGGGCCACACATAGTCACTTAACATTCCACTGGCTCAAGAGAATATTTTCGTAATTTGGGTGGGGAATAAAAATAACTAATAGCTGCACTCTCTTATGAATCATAATATCCCAGGTTGATTGTGTGTTTTTTCTGACATGGAACAACACCTAGTGGAATCCTAACCTCAAGCCAAGGAAGCACAGTTGTTGCCTCTCATAGCTCCTACAAGAAGAGAAGAAAGTCTAATACCACTATAGTTTCACAAGTTGAGGCCCCCATGACACTAGATTTTTTGTTTTAAGAGTCATCTCTACAACCTTTTCAGGTGCCCTATCCTTAGGCCCTTCCATTGGATAAAATTCTCCCACCTCAAAATGAGCATCCACCACCATTTATGCAATGACCCAAACGTTCATTAATGGATATTATGCTTGATCTAATTAAATGTCTTATTATGTTTATATAAAATGTGAAATTTCAATGGTTTTATATTTAGGGGTTTTAAAATACCATTATGAATTGTGACTATTGCTAATATAGTCATTGAAAAGTGATAACATGATTATTATAAATATAGGGCCTTAAATAATCCAATTTACTCTGAAAAAGGAAGTGATGGCCTCATCTAGGAGACTTTCCACATAAGAAGCCCATTTGTTAGAGCACAGAAAGTAGGTGGATTCATTGGGATTCTCTTAAAAAAGACCAATCCGAGCTTGAACACATTAAGCTTGAGCGGAACCCACTATGGGAGAAGTGGAAGTTAATAGATATTACCACCCGAGCAATGTTATTTAAGCCAACCCAAGAGTCTGTCACCATCACACACCATACCCTTTGGTATTATGTAGGTGTTATAAGGGGTTATGTAAAAATACCCTAACACTATGACTATGTGCATTATTTTTTTATAAAAAATGTGCAATAATTTTATTATTGTTACTTTTTAAATATATTTTAAATCACAAATAATATTTTTAGTTAATATTCAACTAAGAAATCTAATTTGATGAATTAATGGATTTTTTAATTGAATAATATTTTAATAAAATATTATGAATAAATTAATTTTTACTAAATATAAACCATCATTTAATTTTATGAATGAAATGGTAAATTTTATTAAGGTTAGAAAGTTTTTTATGTCAAAACACATGACTTTTTAGTAAATGTCTGTTTTTATTTTAAATGTAAAAAAAATAACATGTTTGTAAAATTATTTAGATAAAAATGAATAATATTTTTGGAATCAGGATGTCGAAATTATCCAATGGTGAATTTTTCATAATTTTATGAGACAGTAGAATTTTTGTGTAAAAATTAAATACCATTTAAATATATAATGTTTTTAATGACATCATAATCACCCAATAGTGATGTAATAAAGTACAATAAACATTATGTTCTACCAATATATGTTTTAGAATTAAAATAATGTGATTTTATATTTGTTTGATTTATTTTACAAAGATTTTGTGGACCCTCCAAGACTTATAAAACATTTTTCCTTTTTAATTTTTTTTCCTTGAGAGTGTGACTCAACTCCACATAAAACCCCTATTATTTTAAGAATTTAGTCTATTGGCTTATAAAATATTTTTTTCACTCCCCTTTATAAAATACCTTGACCCAAAACCATGGTTTTGTTTGTGGTTTTGATTAGTTTAATGTGAGGTGTCCCATTCCAAAATAATAATGAATTCCCTCTCCTTTCTTATATAAACCCACCCAAGATCCAAATTCTTCTTCAATTAAAGCCTCTGTAGTTTGTACAACCCCTTTCCTACTTTCTATATAATCCTCCCAAGGGGCCCCTATATCCCAAGAATCCTCTCTCAAGCCTCTCTCAAGATTTTGGTATCACACTTCCATGTAAGGGATTTCTTCCTTTCTCATTTTTGTCAAATATTATTTAATGTGGAACACACTTTTGTTTTCAATTAAAAATGTTGGGGTATGATTTTTCACCTACCCCATACAGTCATATTTATTTTTGGATGATGGGAGACCCCTTTATCTCTCATTAATTCCTTTCATGTACACCTGTTACCATGCCAAAATTCTTCTAGGGATTTCTCTCTCTTCTTTTACATCCAAGTAATTTTATCTGTATTATGCATCTAAATTCCATTATGTTTGTAGGGACATGTATCTATATTAACCCCTTAATATCCATTTAATTTACATATTATGATGCACCCTTTTCTATCTCATCAATTGTTTTCATGAATTTTTATGTCACGTCGTTATGCTGCCGAAATTGCACTACATTTTTCCAATACAAGATCTTTTTGTAGTGAATAGAATACTCAGGTCTCTATCAAGGTTATTCATCTTTATGAACATATACAAATTTAGTGGTACTTTCATGTATTTGTTCCACATTACGTAATCATGGAATAACATATGATGTTGATTGATTCCATGTTATATGATCCATGTGGGGCACTTATGCATGAAATGAAATATTTAAGAAGGGTGCGCCATCACATCGCTTCCATGGATTAGGTAAAGTATAGTATCATGATACGTCATGTGCAATGGGTGTTTAATCTTGATAATTATAGTTAAAATAGGTTTTACTCATGCTTCATGTGCAATGAGGGTTTACTCATGCTTCATGTGCAATGTGCCTTGGTTCATGATAATTCAATGTTATGTGTTGTTGCCACATTTCCATATTATGATTATCATTATTTATCATGACTTTATTCTTATGTTTCTATTGTGCTCCATTGATATTCCTATTGACTAAAATGTATTGTATTCCTCATTTTATTCCATGTTTATTCTCTTACTGGGAATTGTATCTCAGATGTTTCTTATGCATGTACTCATGTTATCCCATGCAATGCTAAGTACGAGGGAATGTAGTGGTCATGTAAACGTTGTTTTCAATTAGATGGTGTGTTCTATGTTTTATGTTGTTATGTAATAATCCTAATCCATAAAGAAACTAGAACTCTCGATCTTCAATGTTTTATCATGTGAATATGTTACGTAATAAATTATTTTTTATTGTTTTATAATGAGCAGGGTTCTTATAGCTGGTATCAGAGGATGGGTTTAGTTCTTTTTGGGATTAGGATTAAAAAAACTCGAGTGAAGACTTAGAGACAATAATAAATATATTAAAAACTTCCCTATGTATTGGTGAGTATTCAGTAAATGTTTTACCAATAAAATACATCCATGCCTTCATACGATATGGTATAGGTGGCTCTGGCATACATGTATCCTAGGGGCAAAACCCAAAAATACCACTTTGAGCTAGACTCGAACAGGAACTGGTGCACGACAACGGGCCTTGCTGCACTCTTCATTATGAAATTCTTGGGGAATATGCTTTGGTAAAATCACAATCTTAGTATAACCCTTTATTAAGGGATTGAATATAAATTCCACGTTGAATATATGTTAGAAATTAGATCATGAATATCTTAGATTTAAGCCTATGGATTTATATGTCAAAGAAATAAAAGTTATTTATAAGTCATCTGTTTTTGACATTGGAATCCCGCTTATGTGTATAATATTTTAATTTACTCATCATGGGTCTATATCAGATAAGGTAGAACCCAAATAAAAATGTGAATGGTAGTGTTATCATTCATGACTCTACACATTCTATTATATCCAAAATGTTTTGTTGAAAAATATGAGCACCACCAAAAATCATTGAAGTAAAGATGTCTGTGAGTATGAAAAATGGGGAAATCATTGCATCCCAAGAATATAACTCCCCCCTGTCAAAATCTGTGGATTTAATTTCTTGGAGAACCACTTTATACTACCTCTAGTAGAATTTGATTCAATTCTTGGCATGGATTGGCTTTCCATATAGATCTAACATAAATTTTCATGAGAGGGAAATCACTCTCCATGTGGAGAATCGACCCCCGATTATATAGAAGTGAAAAGCGTAAGATTAACCTTCATTAGATCCTTCATCTCAAGTGTGGATATTAATTCCCTATGAGCATGTGTATCGGTCTCCAATGATTGAGTATAAGGAGGAAACCATCCTTCAAGACAAGCCTATTGTGACAGAATTCCGTGAAGTGTTTTCCAAGGAATTGTCTTGTCTTTCTCCTAGAAGAGATGTTGAATTCTCAATTGACAATACACCTGGGGTGTTGCCAATATCCAAGAATCTTTATAGAATAGATGTTGTGGAGCTTGAGGAGATGAACAAACAACTATAGGAGAATCTTGATAAAGGGTTTATAGGCCCAATAAATTCACCATGGGGTGCACTAGTCCTCTTCGTGAAGAAGAATGATGGGTTAATGCACCTTTTCCTCGATTATCGTGAGAATAACAAAATCATGATAAAAGCCAAGTGTCCTCTCCCATGAATCGATGACATGTTCGATCAGATGTGTGGAGCACAATACATATTCATGGTGTATTTGCGGTTGGGATATTATCAAGTAAGGGTGAAGAAGAAAGATATCCCCATGAATGATTTTTGTACAAGATACGTGCACTATGAATTCCTAGTATTGCCTTTTGGACTCAGTAATGCACCAGGAATCATCATGGAATTGATGAATAGAGTCTTTCAATATTACCTCAAAAAAATTCAGTAGCCTTTATAGATGATATTCTGATATACTCCAAAACCCTGGAGGATCAAAAGGAGCATATAAGAATTGTACACAAGAGCTTGCAAAAGAATAAGCTCTATGCAAAGTAAAAAAAGTGTGTGTTCTGGTTGAAGGGGGTCTCATTCTTGGGCTATATCTTCACAAGTAATGGGATATCTGTGGATCCCTCCAAAACAGATGAAATTGAGGGACGACTGAGGCCATCATCGGTAATAGATATCTGTAGCTTCATGGTGTGAGCTAGATATTATCGAAGATTTTTTAGAAATTTCTCATGATTTTTTAACCCTCATACCATTATAATTCAGAAGGGAGTAACATTTTCATAGTGTGATGAATGTGAAGAAAGCTTCAAAGAGTTAAAAAGGAGTCTTATCACTGCACATGTGCTCACTTTACCCATAACTAGAGATCTTTTGTGGTTTTCATTGAGGCTTAGAAGAAGGACATGAGCTGTGTGTTGATGAAAAATGACAAAGTCATTTCATTTGCTTTAAGGCAATTGAATATTCATGAGTAGAATTATCCAACACATTATTTGGAGTTGGCTATAATGATATTTTCTTTAAATATTTGGTGGCATTATCTCTTTAAAAATAAGTGTGAAATATATACAGACCACAAAAGCATCAAGTATATATTCACACAGAAAGAGTTGAACATGCGCCAACGAAGATAGTTAGAGCTAATTAAAGACTATGAATGCTCAATCCATTACCACCCGGGGAAAGCGAACAAGGTAGTGGATTCTCTAAGTAGAAAGGACCCAATGATTCTATCATTGATGAGAATTTAAAAGGATCCAATATTCTTATATTTGATGAAGATGGTCCTGGGAATCATAAAGAAGGTAACATCATCAATCCTTTGACAAATGATTTCTCAGCCATCTCTTTTGGAAAAGTTAATGGATGCTCAAAATGATGATGTGGGAATTTAGAAGAAAGTGGAAGATATCAGAAGAGGGAAATCCATGTAGTTCATTTTTAATGAAGAAGGAATTGTGATATTTTGGAAAATGATATGTGTTCCATCAGTTTCAGTGCTAAAGAATGATCATTTTGATGATGCACATACTTCAAATATCTCTATTCACCCAAGAAGAACAAAGTTGTATCCAGATCTTCGATAGAATTATTGGTTGCACAATATGAAGAAGGAGATCGCTGAATTTATATCAATGTTCCTCGTGTGTCAGCTATTGAATGTTGATAGATTGATGTATAAGGGGATGATGCAACCATTGCCTATACTAGCATGAAAATGGGAGAACATCACCACGGATTTTGTCACCAGACTTCCAAAGACATCCAATGGTAAAAATGAAATCTGGGTTGTTGTGGATCATCTTACAAAGTCTTCACATTACATTACAATTCAATAGGATTTTTCATTGAATCAAATGGCACAAATATACATCAGGGAAGTGGAAACGCTACCTGGAGTTCCACTATCTATTGTATCCTATTAAGATCCAAGATTCACCTCTATGTTTTGGAAGAAACGTCAACATGCTCTGGATTCTGAAGTGAACTTCAGTACGACCTATCATCCTCAAACTGATGGAAAATATGAGCGAACTATTCAAACATAGGAGGATATGTTATGATCATGTTCTATGGACTTGAAAGGAGGGTGGGACCAACATCTTCCACTAGTTTAATTCTCCTACAATAACTTTTTCCACTAGAGAATCCGAATAGCACTGTAACACCCCGATATTTTATGAGATGTATTATTTTTAACTTCATTTATATCTTCTATTGTACGCTACACCAAGATTATCTTGCGCTATAAGTAACACCATATTAGCTTGCAGTATATGCAACACTATTCCTGGATTGTGTTGCACAAAATTTCATGTTTGTTTTATAGTAGTAATTCTATGCAACATTGACTGTATATATATATATACACATTCAATATATAAATGAAATAAGTTTTGATTATTTTATACGCAACACAAAATTGGGATTTCACTACACACATCCTTGACTTGTCTTGCATTACACGCAATCAATACCTTCTTCGATAGCGTGTGTAGTACGCAATACCAAGTTTCACTAAATGAAATATTATTATAATATTATTATGAACTAGCCGTTATGAATAGTAATACCCACTTTTTGAAATTTTATAAATTTTAACATTCAAAATGGACTTCATTTTTAGATTCGGAATATCGAAATTAGCCTTGGTTGATTTTTTTTGTATTTTTCATAAAACATTCAATTTTTTATGAATAGTGAAAACACTAGGTTTATATTTAAAAATAGAATTTTTATTTAAATAATTATTTACATTATTTAAATTTATTTTTGGTCAACATTTATACATAATACCTATATAAGTGTAATTTAATTTATTGGAGTCATTTGATAATAATTTTACATATATAAAAATTTTATTGAACTTTTCACCGTCTTTTACACACCTCCTAGGAGAATTTTCAAATTTACATAAAACATAATTTTACCACTTATGGGAGTGGAATTTTGAAAATCCGAGAGACAAGGTTAATATCAAGGAGTAAAATGTGGTTCAATAAGATAAAAATAACTTTTTTCGAATAGTAACTTTTTACTTTTATTTACCACGGTTAAAACTAAATAGGGCAATTAAATGTAAAAATTATATTATTATTACCCTAACACATGTACTAATTCTATTCGATAAGTATAATTCGACCAAAACCAACCATAGGAATATAATATTATCATTTAGGTCCACTTGGATTATATTATGAAATTTATTATTATTTTATTTAAAAAAAGAGTTAAACTAGTTAAAATCAATGATTAATAACTAAATCATTTTTAATATAGGGATATACATAAGATAAATTAGACTATAAATATTCATTATAAAGATAAAAGGTTTTCATAACTAATGTTATTTTATTTATAATTTTTAGTCATTATATAATTTAATTTATTTATGACACAATGGTGATGAAGTAATTACCTAAATAATGAAATATTAATCAAATTGATATTATAAATACCCAAATAATTGTTATTTGAACATTTTTATGAATTACAATAATTTTATAGGTTACTATGACAAGATATTATTGATTTAATAAACCCTTTTTTGAACTAATCATGCTTTTATGATTTTCACAAAAATCAATTACCAAATAGTGCCAAAATAGACATAAAATAGTTTTTAAAACAAATATTATATTATTAATTGTTATTTTATCCCTAAAAATATATGGTCGGGCCAAATTACTTAGATAAGATTATAAATATTAATAATGAACCTCTTGGTGTTCTTTTGGCTTGTTATAGTAAGTTTATTAAACATATAGTGTAAGAAAACAAGAAGACACAGTAAAAGTTAAATTATTTAACTTAGAGTTAAATCTCAATGATAATTTTAAAATAGTAACCTAAACATGTCCATAATCTATTGGTTGAGAGGATTTATACTCATCCCCGCCTTATCTTCAAAAATAAATCAATTTGGAGATATTAAAAACTGAATATGACAGTATAATTAAATAATTTTTTATGTTTTTCCTAATGTGCCCCTCTTCTCCCTTATAAAAGGGAACCTCCTCCCTCTCCTCATCACACCACATTCAGCCTTCATGCTCGTCCAACCCCTGAACATTTATCATCTCCATTTCCCTAGAAACATCCTAGTGGTCTTGGTATTCTTCAAATACCATCTTTAATGCCCTTTGAAGAGAATAATAATAGGTGCTTCAAAGAAGTGGTAATGTCCGTTAGTGATTCTTTCAAATTTATTTCTTCTTATACATCCTCTTCTTTAGTTGTATCATTATGAAGTAATAACATCAGTATCAATAATATACTGATATTTTATTATAAATATGAAAAAACATTATTTCACCTTCTATCCATCCTATAGAAAATGAAATCACAGTGCCGTCGTACATACAGAATACCGTATCCACGTTGTAGTGTAATCTGTTTTCCACCACCTCCTTACTTGGATGGATATAATGGTGTAAATAATAAATATATATGATTATTGTAAAGTTATACTGATTATTAAATATTATACATACACATCAATACAATTCCATGATCATGGGAATGATATCGTCGCTCATACATACGTACGGACTACCGTCTCCACGACACGGTGAGATGCATTCATCATGTTAACAATTCATGAATGATTGTAAAGTATATATATAATGAATAATAATGAAATATATGACATAATAATGATATTGGATATATATATATATATATATATTTGTATGTATGTCATCTACTTAATTCCATTCAATTCAATAAGGAAACGAAAACAGCGTTCAGGCGTACGTACGGCCTACCGTCTCCATGAACGGTGTATTTCATTCCATTTATCGATCTGTCATATATATATGTATATGCTGAATATATATTATATATAAATCATGTTTTACATTCTGGAATTACGTAAATCAGGATATATTTAAGAATATCAAGAACAACAAGTCGAAACACATAAAATAAATGAAACGATTTTACCCAAAACGCTACATTAACATTGAATTTACAAAATAACGGGTAATATAAAGTAATAAGGGAACCATATATGATATCATAACAATTAATATGATTCTGTAATAAGTCAATGACATTATTTAAATTACTATACAGAATTTTCGGATACATATGAAGCATATCGTACATAAGGTAAGGGATAACTTTTCAATCTCATTTTATTCGATATTTCTTATACCGAAGTATTTACTGGGGATATATTTTTCATCCATGTCCATAAAATGTTTTCCATATAGTGTTTAATATTCATACATGTATTTTTAAAGTCATGTTTACCCCTCTTTGTATTTTACTTTGTGTTATGGATGGAATCTTTCTTTTGTTTACCATACGTGGTACATTTTGACTTTTCCAACAAAAGAATGAGAAAAATGTTTTTATAACTTATACGAAAAGAACAGATTTTTATGGCTTCATAACCCCTTATTTTCATGAAGTTTTCTCTACAAGATTTTATTTTTATTTTCAATAAAATCTATTTCTTCTAAAATTGTGTGGTATTTTGTGAAAAGAAATGGATTTTTAAGTAGAAATGATATTTTCCTCAAGAATCCTTTTCATGTGTCTTATCATAACCATTTTCCATCTAAGATGAAATTATTTCATATGTGTATGATTCAATTATAATGCCTTTATTATTTACATGGTTTCACTTCTTTTATGATGAAATGATATATATTTGATTTATATGGATTATGTTATGCTGGAATGATGATTATGAAACCCATTTTATTCTTAGGGTTATGATGAATGATGTTTGTTTATATTGTGGCACAAGTAATAATGATTTCATTATGAGATCAGTGGTACCTATATCTCCCTCCAATTAATTGGGTAAATATTTATATATCATGAGATAGACATGGCTGGAATGGTAAGCTAATCTTGTTCAGTGATACAGGACTGGAATGAGGAGTGAACTCTATTCAGGAAGGGAATATTTCCACTAAGATGGTCATGGAAGCAATGCCTTGGCTACTATGGAAATCATATCATGTGCTTAATGGTTTTACACAATTACATGTTTTATTCCCAAGCTATTTTATCTTGATTTATGTTACTTTATGGTATATTCCTTACATACTTCCAAGATTTATGTCTTTGCTCATGATTTTGATGTTTAGATTTTATTTTCATGTTTTATCATTCAAATGTTTATGGATTGTATTATGTTCTCTATGATTTACCTTACTGAGCATTTGAGCTCACCCTTTTTATGTTTTCTTTTCCCTAGAATATAAAGAATGGTTTTAGGTAAGAAAAACAATGGGGAATATCTTTATGGGAGATGTTGAAGATCATTCACCGTGATTAGAAGATTTCGTTACGAGTTTCCAAAGACAATAAACTAATACGGTCTTTGGGTGTCTGTTTTTGTCATGTATTAAGTATTTCTCTAAAGTAATGCAATTCCCATGTACATCAAGCTTTGGGTATTTACAGATGGTATCAGAGCGATGGTTTAGTTAACCTTTCGAAACTAGGATGCGAGAACTTTAGTGAGCTTCCTAGTGATATTTCTAAGGTATGTCTATGGATGTCTCTAAGGTTAAGTATATGTATAGGTTATAGTCCTAGAATTATGGTAAAGATCTTATAATTTAACCTAATATTTTAGATATTGATGGTACTCCCCCTTGATTATGATTTTTTCCTCTCACACTATTCATTTTGTGTTTTAGAATATGGCTGGAAATAGGATGATTCACGATAATGAAGAATATGATGGGAAATGGAATGATATTCTTCATGAGAAACCAAATGAAACGAGATTTGGATGTCCAAACATTGTTATTATACCTAAACAACAATCTCATAATATGATCAATAATATCAACTTTGGTAAGTTTTCCGACATAGGTAATAAGAGAAAGATGGAGTTTCATGATGATCATAGAGGAAAGAAAGTTCAATTTATCTCATGTAAATCATGTGGGAAGAGGAAACAAGGAGAATGTTTCAAAGGAACTAGAAGATGCTTTGGGTGCAGAAAAGAAGGACACAAATCCAGTAAGTGCAAAGGAAAAGGTTCAGTTAACACCATGGAGAAGGATAATGGTATTTCTATGACATCAACAGTGATTATATGCTTTAAATGTGGAATGTATGGGCATTATTCAAACTAATTCCCTAAGGGAAAATATCATTAAGAGAGCCAGCATGGTCATATGGGTAGTATTTATGTGGATGATGATGAGGAGACTACAAATGATATATGAGTTGAAAGAAGTGTAGAAGCTTGGTCAATGGTTTAAGAAGGTAGTGGAATGATTTTATGTTTATCAAGAGTTATATTTTATAGGTAATTTAATGGTACTATGGAATAAAGAAACATCTAAGGATTGTTACACTATAGTTTTCCTAAAGTACTTGAAAGTATATGTTGAATGGTACTGGTAACCATGAAAGGTTATTCAGATATTTTTGGAAGGAATATGAAATGCACATAATTAAGGGATAAAGAAAAAATTAAATTTTGATAGTATTCATGATCTCATGACTGATATAAGGGAAAAGTGATATCATGGTTTGAGTATATAGTAATTTTGGGATTCTGGTATGTGGAATGAGTTATCTTTTGACGGAATTCATGTTTTCACTAAGGTTCTATGGTAATTCATGTTTCAAAAGAAGACATTATTAATGTATTCACATGTTTAGAATAATACCAAAAAGTTATATCTTATGATATATGGGAGATAAATGACGGTATTCACATTCTTTGTATATTACCTCTCTAGTAATCATTTTATTTATACTATGAGACTGGGTAGATGTATTTTCGATAAGTCCAATGATTGGAATGAATTAAGTTAGACATAAGATAGTATTGTTTAAGGATAGAATTTTTTTCGATATTATTTATGGAATTTTATAATAATGTAGTTTTAGAAAAAGGGACAACCTGCAGGACGGGCGACAACCCTTCGCATCGGACAAGGAAGAGGGAATAAAACCCATAACCGAAGTGTGATAGGACTTTATCTCCTACCACTGGACTATATGAAGTCCCCGGTTAGTAAAATTTAGTTTTATTTTTTATGTGGTATGATAGATGATTATTAAGTCCATTTTTGGAATCATATATGATTAACCTCACCATATATGGACTTATGTATATTTGATAACTTTTTCGAACCTTTTGTTTGAGACATATGGAATGACCCATCATTCTATCACTTGATCTTCTAACACTTCACAAATGAAAAATTCTAGTTCATTTCTTTAAGAGATGAAGTGGAAATTGTTCAAGGAACGAATAACTGTCAGATTATACCGAAATAAAGTAAGTATTTCTTCTAATTCATATTTTCAACATTAGGAAAATGATCTTGAAAACCAAAAATGTTTTCCTAGTTCCCTTATTTTTGATGAATCTGATGGTACCTTAGATCATCACAAATTTATGGATTTGTGATTGTTGGATTTTTCATAGCCATGTTCTCTACCACTCTCCATCAAAAATTGATGGTTAGATTTATCTTCCATATCCATATTTTCATCTATGTTATCCTATGTATAAACCCAGTGATTAGTTAATTTGGGTAACCGTTACATTTCATACTTTAGTTTTTAAAGATAAGTTTTCGTATTCTTTTTTACGATGTGGGTTTCTATGAAAGAAACTATCAAGTAGAAAACCATTTATAACCCCGACGAATTTCGAGGGCGAAATTCATTTTAAGGGGGGTAGAATGTAATACCCCAATATTTTATGAGATGTATTATTTTTAATTTCTTTCATATCTTCTGTTGTACGCTACACCAAGATTATCTTTCACTATAAGAAACACCATATTAGCTTGAAGTATACGCAACACTATTCTTGGATTGTGTTGCACACAATTTCATGTTTGTTTTATAGTAGTTATTCTACAAAACATTGAGTGTATATATATATACACATGAACTCAATGTATAATTGAAATAAGTTTTGATTCTGTTATACACAACCCCAAATTGAGATTTCACTATACGCAGCCTTGACTTTGCTTTCATTACACGAAATCAAGAACTTCTTCGATAGCGTGTGTAGTACGCAATACCAAGTTTCACTAAATTAAATATTATTATAATATTATTATGAACTAGCCGTTATGAATAGTAATACCCCCTTTTTGAAATTTTATAAATTTTATCATTCAAAATGGACTTCATTTTTAGATTTGGAATATCAAAATTATCCTAAGGTGGAATTTTGGTATTTTTCTGAAAACCTTCAATTTTGTATGAATAGTGAAAACACTGGGTCACTATTTAAAAGCCGACATTTTTATTTAAATAATTATTTATTTTATTTAAATTTATTTTAGGTCCAAATTGGTACATAATACCTATATACATTCGTTGTAATTTATTGGTGTCATTTTATAATAATTTTCGATATATAAAAATTTTATTCAACTTTTCATCGTCTTTTACCCACCTCCTAGGAGAATTTTAAATTTTATTTAAAACATAATTTTACCGATTTGGTGAGTGGAATTTAGAAAATCTGAGAGACACGGTTAATATCAAGGAGTAAAATTTTGTTCAATAACATAAAAATAATTTTTGGTGAACAGTAAGTTTTTACTTTTATTTACCACAGTTATAACTAAATAGGTTAATTGAGGGTAAAAATTATATTATTATTACCCTAACACATGTCTTAATTCTATTAGATAAGTATAATTCGACGAAAAACAACCTTAGGAATATACAATTATCATTTAGCTCCACTTGGATTAGATTAGGACATTTATTATTATTTTATTTAAAAAAAGAGTTAAACTAGTTAAAATCAACGTTTGATAACTAAAACATTTTTAATATAGGGTTATACAAAAGATAAATTAGACTATAAATATACATTAGAAAGATAAAAAGATTTTATAACTAATGGTATTTGTTTCTAATTTTTATACATTAAATATTATTATTTATTTATGACACAATGGTGATCCAGTTATTACCTAAATAATGAAATATTAAAATAATCGATATTATAAATACCCAAATAAATGTAATTTGAGACTTTTTATGAATTACGATAATTTTTTAGGTTATTATGAAATGTGATTATTGATTTAATTAACTTTTTTTGAACTAATCATGCTGTTATTATTTTCACAAAAATCAATTACCAAATAGTGCCAAAATAGACATAATGTAGTTTGTAAAAAAATTATTATATTATTAATTGTTATTATATTTCTAAAAATATAAGGTTCATCCAAATGACTTAGATATGGTTATATATATTAATAATGAACCAGTTGGGGTTCTTTTTTCTTGTTATAGTATGTTCATTAGCCATATAGTGTATGAAAACAAGAAGACATGGTAAAAGATAAATTATTTAACCTAGAGTTAAATTTAAGTTATAAGGTTAAAATAGTAACCTAAACTTGTCCATAATCAATTGGATGAGAGTATTGAGACTCATACCGACCTTATCTTTGAAATAAATCAATTTGGAGCTATTAAAAACCCAATATGAATTTATAATAAAATAATATTTTATGTTTTTCCTATGGTGCCCCTCTATTCCCTTATAAAATGGCACGTCATCCCTCTCCTCCTCACCCCACATTGGGTCTTCATGCTCAGCCAAACCCTAAATATTTCTCTTATCCACTTCCCTAGAAACATCCTAAAGGTCCTGGTCTTCTTCAAAGACCATCTCTAGTGCCCTAGGAGGATGTCAATAAGAGGCGCTTCCAAGGAGAGGTAATGTCTATTACTGATTCTTTCAAATTTATTTCTTATTATACTTCCTCTTATTTAGTTGTTTCATTATAAAGTAATATCATCAGTATCAATAATATACTGATATGTTATTATAAATATTAAACAACCCTATTTCACCTTCTATCCATCCTATGGAAAAAAGAAATAACCGCGCGGGCGTACGTACGGATTACCATCTCCACACCGTGGTGTAATCTATTTTACACTACCACCTTTCATGGATGGTTATACTGGTGTAAAGAATAACTATATATTATTATTGTAAAGTGATACTTATTATGAAATATTATACATACACTTCAATAAAATTCAAATATCATGGGAATGATATCATTGCTCATACGTACGTACGGACAACCGTCTCCACAACACGATGAGAGTCATTCTCCATGTTATCCATTAATGAATGATTATAGAGTATATATATAATGAATAATAATGAAATATATGACATAATAATTATTCTGGATATATATATATATTTATGTCTGTATGTATGTATGTCATCTACTCAATTCCATTCAATTCAATAAGAAAACGAAAACAACGTTCATGCGTACGTACGGCCTACTGTCTCAATGAACGGTGCATTTCCTTCCATTTATCGATCTATAATATATATATATATGTATATGATGAATATATATTATATATAAATCATTTTTTACATTCTAGAATTATGTAAATCAAGATATAAGTAATAATATCAAGAACAACAAGTCGAAACACGTACGATAAATGAAACGATTTTACCCAAAACATTACTTTAACATTGAATTTACAAAAGAATGGTAAATATAAAGTCATTAGTGAACCATATATGATATCATAACAATGAATATGATTCTGTAATAATACAATATCATTATTTAAATCATTATACAGGTGGTTCAGATACATACGAAGCATATCAGACATAAGGTAAGGGAGAATTTTTCAATCTCATTTTTATTCGAGATTGCATATACCTAAGTATTTATTGGGGTAATATTTTTCATCCATGTCCCTAAAAATGTTTTTCATATTGTGTTTAAAATTCATAAATGTATTCTTAATGTCATGTTTACCCCTCTTTGACTTTTACTTTATGTTATGGAAGAAATATTTCTTTTATTTACCATACGTGGTACTTTTTTACTTTTCCTATAAAAGTACGGGAAGAATGTTTTTTTAACATATACGGAAAGAAAGTATTTTTACGATTTCATAACTCCTTATTTTCATGAATTTTACTCTACAATATTTCATTTTTATTTTCGAAAAAATCCTTTTCTTTTAAAATTACGTGGCATTTTGTGAAAAGAAAATGATTTTAAAGAAGAAAGGGTATTTTCCTCAAAAATTATTTTCAAGTGTTTTATCAAAAACATGTTCCATCTAAGATAACAATATTTCATATGTGTGGTTTCAGTTAAATGTCTCTATGATTTAAATTTTTTCACTTACCTTATGATGAAATTATATCCATTTGTTTTATATGGATTATGTAATGATGGAATGATGTTTATGAAACCCATTTTATTCTTTGGGTTATGATGAATGATTCATGTTTATGTTGTGGAACAATTAAAAATGATTTCATTATGAGATGGGTGGGACCAATATATCCCTCCAATGCATTGGGTAATTCTTTATATATCATGATATAGACATGGCTGGAACGGTATGTTAATCTGGTTCAGTGATACAGGACTGGAATGAGGTGTGAACTCGATTCAGGAATGGACTTTTTCCACTAAGATGGTCTTGGAAGAAATGCCTTGCATACTATGGAAATCATATCATGTGCCTAATGGTTTTCCACAATTACATGTTTTATTCCCATTCTATTTTACCATGATTGATGTTCCTTTATTATATATTCCTTAAATACTTCCAAGATTTATTTCAATCCTCAATATTTTGATGTTTAGATTTTATGTTCACGTTTTTTCATTCAAATGTTTATGGATTGTTTTATGTTCTCTATGTTTTCCCTTACTGATCATTTGAGCACACCCTTTTTTTGTTTTCTTTTCCCTACTATATAAAGAAAGGTTTTAGGTAAGAAAACTAAAGGGGAAGATCTTTAAGGGAGATGATGAAGATCTTTCACCATGATTATAATATTTCTTTCTGAGTTTCCAAAGACACTAAACTAGTACGGTCTTTGGGAATCTGAATTTGTCATGTATTAGGTATTCCTCTAATGTTATGTAATTTACATGTACGTCAAGCTTTGCGTATTTACAATCACCTTATAAAGCCTTGTATGGGAAGAGTTTTAGAACACCGGCATGTTGGGATGATGTCAGTGAACATAAGATGCTAGGACCAGAAATGGTCGATGAAATGGTGGAGATGGTGAAAAGCATTTATTAGCATATAAAGGTATCCTAGAGTCCACAGAAGAGTTATGAAGATAACTATTGACGAGACCATGAGTATAAAGATAGTGACATAGTATTTCTATGCATATCTCTATGGAAAAATGTAATGATTTTTGGAAAGAAAGGGAAGTTATGTCCAAGGTACATCAACCCCATCCAGATTCTTGACCATGTTTCGGTTGTGGCCTATCGACTAGCACTTCCACATACCATGGCCAAAGTACATGATGTATTTCATGTATCCCTATTAAGGAAGTACATACGAGACCCTAAACATCTACTCTTTTAAGAGGTAGTACAGCTAGAGGATTATCTTTCTCACGAGGAGCAACCATTGAAGATATTAGGTCATAGAGAAAAAGTTCAACGAAACAAGAAAATGACCCATGTCAAGGTGTTGTGGTGAAACCACAAGTTTGAAGAAGCAACGTGGGAATCAGAGGAAGTGATGAAGCAGTGTTACCCACATATGTCTTAGTATGGGAAAAGAAAATTTTTATGGTGAAATTTCTTAAGGGGGGGAAGATTGTAACAACCCAAAAATTCATTAATGGAAATTCCTCTTGATCTAATTAAATGTATTATAATGGATATACCAAATGTTAACTTCATTGGTTTTATGTTTCTGGATTTTATAATACCATTAGAAATTTTGATCGTTGCTAATATAGTTGTTGAATAGTGATAACATGATTAGTATAAATATAGGGCTTTAACAAATCCAATTCACTCAAACAATGGAAGCGATGTCCTCATCCAATTGGCATTCTCCGAATGAAGCCCATTTTTTAGTTCTCGTAATGGAGGTTCCATCATTTGGATTCACTCTTGACCAAGCCCATCTTGAGCTTGAACACATTATTCTTGAGCGGAAATGACTACGAGAGAAGTGGATGTTAATAGAGATTACCACCCGAGCGATGTTATCTAAGCCACCCCAAGAGTTTGTCACAATTTCACACCTTACCTCGTTATTTTTATGATGGTGTTATAAGGGGTTATGTAACAAGGACCTATCACTATGACTATGTACATTATTTTTGTATAACGAATGTACATTCATTTTATTTTTGTTACTTTGTAAATAATTTTTATAACACAAATAGTATTTTTAGTTAATATTCAAATAATAAATCTATTTGGATAAATTAATGGATTTCTTATTTTTATAATATTTTAATAAAATTATATTATTAAATTTCATTTTATTATATATAAATGATCATAGAATTCTAAGAATGCAATAGTAATTTTATTTAAGGGTTGAAAGCGGGTTTTGTAAAAACCTATGAATTTTCGGTAAATATTGGTATTTATTTTAAATGTAAAAATTCACATATTTATAAAATTACATAGAAAAAATGAATATTATATTTGGAATCAGGACATCAAAATTATCCTACGGTGAATGTTTCATAATTTTTTGAGACAGTCGAATTTTTGGGTAAAAACTAAATACAATTTAAATATATAATGTGTTTTATGACATCAGAATGACCCAATAGTGATGTAATAAAATACAATAAACATTATGTTCGGCCAACATATGTTTTAGGATCAAAATAATTTGATTTTATATTTGTTTTATTTATTTTACAAAGCTTATGTGGACCCTCCAAGACTTATAAAACATTATGTCTTTTTAAATTGTTTTCCTTGAGAGTGTGACTCACCTCCACGTAATAAACCATACTATTTTAAGAAGTTCGTCCATTGGCCATATAAAATATTTTTTTCCAATCCCATTTTGAAAAATCCATGGGCAAAAACCATGGGCTGGCTTATGGTTTTGATTTGTTTACTGTGAGGTGTACCAATCCTAAATAATAAGGAATTCCTTCTCCATTCCTACAAAACCCACCCAATCTACCAATTCTTCTTCACTCATAGCGTTTTTTCATCAAACCCCTGCCCTCATCAATCAATAATACTCCCAAGGTTCCCCAAGCTCCAAAGAAGCCTTTCTCAATAATCTCCCATTCATTTGGGATCACTCTTCAAAATAAGGGATTTATTCATTTTTCATTTTTATCCAATTTTCCTTTAGTGTTATGCCACTTTATTAAATTAAAAATTATGGGGTAATATTTGAAACCTCCCCCATACTGTCCTCTTTATTTTTGGTTGATGGGATACCCCTTTCTCTCTCATTAACCATGTTGAAATTCCTTGAGAGATTTATCTCTCCTCTTTTACAACCAAGTAATTATTTTTTTATGCATCTAAATTACATTACGTTTGTTGGTACATGTATCTATATGGACCCCTTATTGTCCATTTCATGTATATGTTATGATATACCCTTTTATCTCTCATCAACAATTTTCATGAATCCTTATTTCACGTGGTTATGCGGCCGGAATTGCTCTGTGTTTTAACAAGACAAGAGCATTGTGTAGTGAATACCATTCACATGTCTCTATCAAGGTTATTCTCCTTCATGAACATATACATATTTAATGGTGCATTAATTTATGTAGTACACATTAAATAATCATTGAATAACTTTTGATGTTGATTGATTCCATGTTATATGATCCATGTGGCACACTTATGCAAGAAATGAAATGATTAAGAAGGGTGTGCCCTGATATCTCTTATATGCATTGGTTAAAGTATAGTTTCATGATACATAATGTGCAATGGGTATTGAATCATGCTAATTAAAGTGCACAAATGTTTTACTCATGCTTCATGTGCAATGAGTGCTTACTCATGCTCTATGTGCAATGAGTGTTTACTCATGCTCCATGTGCAATGAGCCTTGGCTCATGTCAATTCCATATTAAGTGTTGTTGAAAAATTTCCATGTTAGGATTATCATGTTTTATCATGCCTTTATGTTTTGGTTTCACTTGAGATCCATTGATATTTTTATTGACTGACATGTATTGTATTCCTCATGTTATTCAATTTTTATTCCCTTACTGGGCTTTATAGATCACCCGTTTCTTATGCATGTCGTCGGGTTATCCCATGCAATGCTAAGTACGATGGAATGTAGTGGTCATGTAAAGTATGTTTTCAATAAGATGATGTGATCTGTGTTTTATGTTTTTATGTAATGATCCTATTCCTAAAATACACTAGACCTCTCAATATTCCATTTTATATCAAGTGGAGATATTTTTAATAAATCATGGTTTAGTTTGTAATGAAGAGAATGGTTTTTATAGTAGGTATTAGAGGATAGGTTTAGCAATTTTTGGGATTATGATTTGAAAAGCCCAGGGAAGACGTAGAGACATGAAAAAATATAATAAAAACATCCCTATGTATTGGTGATTATTTAGTAAGTGGATTATGAAGAAAATAAATCTCTATCTGGATACGAGCAGGAAGAGGCGGCTCTGACTGTAAGGACCCGACCTCAGTTGACCAGAGCCAGTGACTTATTTGATTACGTTGGCATACATACAAGGAAAATGAATCCCGAAGGACCTAGTAGTTTAGTATTATTGGAAACAAGTTACATACATATGTTTGAACATTACATAAGGAAACGAAAAACAACACTAATTTATTCCACTAGAGTCATCACATCTATAAGATTATTCTTGTAAGTCATTCATAAAATAATTCATCATGTCCTGAGAAAATAAAACATAAGAAAGGGGTGAGATCAAACGCTCAGTAAGAGTAAGAAATATAGAGGAACATAATATAAACATTAGTTAGGGTGAATAATTGAAAACACATTCCTTTAATAATAAACATGAACACATTATGGCAGGAATATGAGCTGAGTAAATAATGCCATAATAAAACATAATCATGGGTATTCTACTAGTCTAATAACCACGTGAAATATCAATAGCTGAACTCATAATGATGGAATTCATAATGTCGGACATTCTGAAACATTTTTTCAAGGCCTCGACAAATAGGGATAATGATTAAGGCCTCGGCTAAAATCTATATCACATTGGGAAAGGCCTCGGCCAATTCCATGTATATTTGTCTCATGAGACCTACCGATGCATCTAGGGGATATAGAGTGCCCCACCCATCACATAAAAATTCCAATGCATTCCTTATATGAGCAGGGATAAATAAAAAAACATATACATTCATATTGAAACTATCATATTAAATGTAACAAACATTCCCCAATTATTGAACATAAACACTAACCATACAGAATAATATGGTGAATGGTTTTTGGACATATCATCCTCAATATAGTTAGTCATAAACTATTAAATAAAATAAGGTAGAAGACTTCATTAATTATTAAACCCAATAATACCATGGAATCAACAAGAGTATTGAATTATATGAAAACACTCTTATAAAATCATTAATCAATTCTTGAGATATATACTCTTTTATTTTGAAAAGAAGAGTTCTTTTGGAAAAAATATTTGTAAAAAACCATAAGTGAGGTAAGATAGTATTTTCATAATAAAATGAGTGATTTTATAACGATATAGGTTTCCAAAAACAGATCATAGTGTGCCCTTGAAAATAGGAAAATATTTGAGAAATTCCCTTGGATCGGGCATGTATTTTGGAAACAACTGTGAATGTTCTTTTAAAAATGTGTAACTATACAGAAAATTAGGAAGGGTTCTGGTTTTTACACATATATATGATACTCACACAAAATATATGATGTGTAGTTAAAAATACATAATAATTTCATTGAGTTAATTAGACAATGAAAGTATCCCAACTGAAAATGGATGTTTGGGTGGAAAAACCATTACCTTAACTCCAAACGTGTTCTTCTCATGTACATAAGTTTCAGGAATATGAAATTATACCTTTTAATAACTTATTTCAGAACCTATTAGACACTTTTTTACATTACCATATTTCTGGTTAGTTCATTTATGTATTTATTGACAAGTTATTGTTTTGAATATCATCGTTCTGGAGTGTTCGTTTCTCTTATTTTCATATTTGGTTCACTTGTTTTTAAGTAATGAAGTGGAATGGATGTAAGTCTACAGAATTGAAATTATATATTATTTATGAACATAAATAGGTGTTATTTTGCATTTATAATTTGGTTACATGGAACGAGGATGAATTATCATATAGAACATTATTGATAATTGTTTCGGTTAATTTGTGGGTTTTGATTACAACGAACTCATTTTTATTTATAACCTAACACCATTTGAACAAAGGAATTAAAGAATCTTAAATAGGGTATATTTTATTTAATAATCTGGTTCAACCATATCAAGAATGGTTTCCTGACCAGAATTTAGAATGATAAAAGTAATCAAAAGTCCATCATCCTTGAATGTGTAAAATCAACACATCTCGGATTGTGTTCTTGCTACATTTATAAAAGAAGGTAAAAATTGGGAGATGATGATAACTAATTCAACTATCATGAAAACATTCTAGTAAATATAAGTTATTGGATTCATCACAAAATTTTGATAAAGAGATGCAATAGAAAAGGAAAACAATTGAACTTGAAAGAAAAGACAAAGAATTGAAAAGAGGAATTTACCTCTTGAACCAAACTTCCTTGAGAACCTCTTTAAGGGAGACTTTTTGGTCTTTTAATGAGACCAAAGCTTTCTGGAAGTGGGATAGGAGGTTTGTAACATCCCAGGTAAAAAAGAATAAATAATTTTCATATTTATTAATATTTACGAATTAAATATTAATTTTATTTTAAAGGGGTTTCTATGTTCGATAGCGTACCCGATACGCAACGATGAGTTTCTTTGAAACTTACGTAGCACACTAGTAATAAAATAATATTATTTTAAATGTTAGTTAACAAGTAGCCGTTGTACTGGCGGGAATGGATAGAAATAACTAAAATATGATTAGATATGTTTTTAAATGTTTTTACATTTATCCAATAAAAGATAAAGGCTTAAAATACGAAAAGAGTTCAATTTTAGGAATTTATACCCTAATTTTTACGAAAGGTCCAGTTATCACCTTTTGACGAAGAACTGCCATTAAATATAGTTTTGATCGATCTTATAAATTCTATTGGACCAAATATAACTCTTTGTTAGAATCGGGACATCAAAATTTACTTTGTGTAAATTTTTGGTACCTTTCTGATAAAGTTCATTTTTTTATGAATAGTGTAAAATGTTATATTTTAATTCAAAACCTCATTTTAATCTAAATTATTTATATGATTAGATTATTATTTTAATTGGTTTTAAAGTGAAATTAGAAAATATTTTTACCAGTTAATCCAATGGTGGTCATTGGAATCAATTTCACTTTGAAATTGGACTTAAACTAGTGTCAATCTTTTGATACTTATTGTTTCACAAAAACACGCTATTTGTCATGACAACGGGAATTAATTATTAAATTAATTAATTTGACTTCTATGTTTTGAATTTTGTAAAATGGACTTCATTTTTGAATTCGGAATATCAAATATAGCTTAGGGTGAATTTTTGGTAATTTTCTGAAAAACTTCAATTTTTGATGAATAGTGAAACCACTAAGTAGTAATCAAGCAAACTGATTTTTCAGTTAAATGAAAGTTTACCAGTAATGTGTATTGAATTTTGAAAATCCGACATACATGGTTGTCATTAAGAAGTAAAATGTGGTTCAATGAGATTAAAATAATTTTTTGGTGAATAGTAACTTTTTTTCATTAATCGCGATTAGAGGTAATTAGTGTAGTTTAAGGTAAAAATGGTATTATAAGAATGTGAAAACACCATGAAACTTGTCCTACACCAATTGGGTGAGTCATGGCCGACCAAGACAATCCATGGGCCAACTTGGGGACCCCATGGAGCCACTTTAGTTGGAAAATGACATTAATATATTTTTATTTAATGTTAAAGTGAAAATGACACTAACATAAATTGTTTTACTAAAATAATTTTTGAGTGGGGTTATACAAGTCCAAATTTTTATTATAAATAGTAATTATAAATATAAAAATATTTACTACATCATAGTATTTTTTTTATAATTTTTAGACATTAAATAAATTAAATTATATATGGCATAATAATGATGCAGCGATGACATCATTATTTGACTATTTAAATAAAATGGAATGATAATGAAAAATATAAAACCTAAACATGGCCAAAACCAATTGGATGAGTGGATTTCGAACCCTTATCACCTTATCCACGAATTATATCAATGTGGGACCTTTTAAAACCGAAACACATTTTCAAATAAAGTAATATTTCTTTACTTTCCAAAAGTGCCCCTCCTCTCCTCTTATAAAAGGCCCCCACCTCTACCAACTTTCACACACTTCTCAAGCCTTTGGCTCGGCCAACCCCTGACCAATTACTCTCTCCAAATCCCTCTACTCATCCTATAGGATTCCCTTTGGGCAGAATCCTTTAAAAGTAAGCCTTTAGGCTCAAATCAAAAGGGAGTTACACTTTTAAAGGTAATTCATTCTCTCTTGTTCATTTGATTTATTTTGCTTCTCCAACCCTCTAAACTCTTTTTATTTACTTATTTTGTAACAACACCAGTATCTTAAATATATTAGGATGTTTTTTTAATATTTATTTGAGCTACACTCTCACACAACCACATCAAATGGTTAAAGAACATACGGTTTCCGTGGATGGCGAAATTCTGCCTCCCGAAACGATGATTGTTCAATACTCATTTGACACCTTCAAGGGTGGCCATTATGATGTCACTATTTTTATATATGATATATAATATGTTTATGTTTTCTTTAAGCTTCTGTATTTTTAATTTTTGGCATACCTTTATGGTTTCCATTATGGGTAAACACGATATCTTCATTTAAGGAAGTGCGGACTACCGCCCCCTAAAAGTGATGTGATTCGTTAATGCCATATGTGGGACATGTAAAGGATGGATTTAAAGTTATTATATATTATGTTATACTGGAATTATAATATACCTCTATATCATTATTATTTCTTTCCATTAAAGTATGAGATAGAAATGAAAGTAGAGTTCATGCGTACGTACGGCTTACCGTCTCCATGAACAGTGCATTTCATTTCTTATCCCCAAATGTAATGTACTATTAAAATTACATGTATATAATGTATATATATAAAATTAATGATATATCTAAATGATGAATATAATTCTGGAATTAAAATATACATACCTCTCATTTTGTTTTAATTCCATTAATATGACAAAGAAATGAAAGTAGCGTTCATGCGTACGTACGGCATACCGTCTCTATGAACGGTGCATTTCATTTCTTACCTCTAAATGATTATGTAATATTATAAATACAAGTATATGATGGATATATATGATAAATATTATATCCAAATCAGGAATTTCATTCTGGATATAAAGAACTTTTGACCACACGAACAACAAGTAATTGTAAGAAGTCAACTTTCGACATAAGAACCAAATATTGACAAAACAAACATTATTAACTTAAATGGTTACATAATGTTTATAACATGGCAATAGGTGATATAAAAGAAATAATGAACATTAAAAAGGTTCTTAATCAATTATAAATTAACTCAAGTTTATTATTCAGGACGTTAAAGAACGATCGAGTCACGTCGGACCCGAGGTAAGGGACTTCGTCTCAATCTCCTTTCATTGAGGCATATTTTTTTTATACACAACTTTATTTTATACGGTGTATAAACCCCTTTGTCTCTTACTTTTATAAAAAAGGAATCTTTTTCTACGAAGCGTTTTACTAAACGACAAAAAGGAATGTTTTTTTAACGTACGCGGTGACAACGACCTTTTCCGCCTCCGCGAGTATTATTTGGTCTTTGGCTTCCTCAACAAGACGTTATGTTTTTTTAAAATGAAATAAATACCATATACTCTTTTATGTATTGAAAATGGTTTTGATAAAGGATTCTATTATGATATATTGTGATTGAAATGTGGAAATGTTATCATTCCTTTATATTGGATTTATGTTTTATGATTTTATATTGGTACGTGGACATTTTAACGGGTGGTTACGTTATAAACCATATGACGGGTGGTGCCGTGAATACCAGGACGGGTGGTTATGTTATAACCTCCAATGCATTGGGTATGGAAGTCGGCCGTGTGGCTATTCCATTAAGTATGTATGGAAATTGGCCGTATGGCTATTCCATTAAGTGATATGTGTGGAAGTCGACCGTATGGTTATTCCACTTAAGTATGTTTATGTCCCAAGTTACCTTTATATATGTTATGTGTTCTTTTTATGGGTTTTATGGTAAACCTTTGGTTACAAAAAGTTAAGTAATGATACTTTATTCAGTGAAGAGTTTTTTTTTACTACTTCATGAAGGTGAAGGTATTACTTTGATATAGTATACATGGTTTACTTGATGTTTGAAAAACTAACAGTTTTCATTCTTTTTTGTATCCCTTACTGAGCTTTTTATGCTCACCCCAAGTTTTTCAAAATGTTTTTCACAGGACTTAAAGTGGAATAAGGTCAAGGATGGGATCAAGGGAATGTCATGCTATCTAAAACATGGAATCTAGACATATTTATTTTTAAGAGTTTTTATTTTATGGAGACTTAGTAGAAGTTTCTACTTTGTAATCTTTTAAGATGTAATAGTTATGTTCTAATTCTCTAAAACTCTAAACCTGAAAAGATCCTCAATGTGAATTATTCATTTAATTCAATATTAAGAAAAGATTAAGGCTGGGGCCTTATAGTTGGTATCAGAGGTCGGTTTAGACAACTTTAGGAGTTAGAAAATTGTTAAATTATAAGTTAATTTATGATATGATTGAAATGATATAGCATTTACGGATTACCATGTTGCTTCGCCTAAGATATTTCGGTGTTCAGAATGGTTTTCTTCAGAGGAAACAAAGCAGCTATGTTGGGACGACATCAGGAGGAAGAAAACCTTCCAAATCAGCAACCTGAGATGGTCGGAATCGGAACTGAACAGTTTGTTGCAGTGATGGCACAGTTGACTCAGGATATAAATGGCGGTGGTATCCATGCACGGGATCAGCCAGATCAACCGCAGAGGAACATGTCAGTGTTGGAACATTTCATGAGGCAACATCCACCATCATTCAGAGGATCATCTGACCCTGTGCTAGCTGAAGGGTGGATTAATGCACTGGAGAAGATTTTTGATGTCATGGGGTGTTCAGATAATCAAAAGGTTAGTCTTGCTATTTACCGTTTGGAGGGTGAAGCAGATCAGTGGTGGTCTATGGTTAAAAATATCTGGGACGCCGACGAGATTGATTCTCTTAACTAGGATGAATTCAAAGGTATGTTTCATGAGAAGTATTTTCCTAAGGTTGTTCGACTTAGGATGGAAAAGAAATTCTTGGAATTGAGGCAAGAGGAAGACTCAGTGGCTTCCTATGAAGAAAGGTTCACTCGATTGGCAAGGTATGCTCCAAACATCATACGAGATCTTGATAGTAAAATAAACCGTTTTTACTCAGGGTTAAAGCAAGAGTATCGAAGTGATTTAGCTTCTCGTGAGTTCAAAAGTTATGAAAAACTTGTTCGATATACGGAGAAGGTGGAAATGGAGTTTGCCGATGATCAGGTGTTCTATGACAAAAAACAGAATAAGAGATCTAGTTGGCAGTAAAAGGGGAAGAATTCATCAAAGAAGCAAGGAGGTAAGAAAACCAAATATCCATCCTGTGAGAAGTGTGGTAAAATGCATCCTGGAGAATGTTTATGCAAGTCTGGTAAGTTCTTTCGGTGTGGTAAGTCTGGTCATATTGCTCGTAACTGTAAGGAAGATGATCAAGCAGGAAATGAAAAGCCAACGGTAAGATGTTTTAAGTGTAATGAAATGGGTCATTATGCAAATGAGTGTTCAACGAAGAGATCAACTGGGGGAAAGCAGTTTGACTACAAGCAGAAAGGGGTGGTAAAATCCTTTGCAACAACTTCAGAAGATGTTGGGCCATCGAATGAAGTGGTATCAGCTCCAGGGAGCTCAGTATTTTTCGAAGATTGACTTGAGGTCGGGGTACCATCAGTGGAAAGTAAAAGAAGCAGACGTTCCGAAGACTGCGTTCCGTACTAGATATGGCCATTATGAATTTGTAGTTATGCCTTTTGGGTTAACCAATGCACCTGTTGTATTCATGGACCTTATGAATAAAATTTTCCATGAGTTCTTGGATAAGTTTGTGTTTGTGTTTTGAGGTTTGTGAAGAGGTTATGTGTGCCTTGTGATTCACAGTTGAAGAATGAGTTGTTTTTTCATCCTGGCAGTACAAAGATGTACAGAGGTCTGTGGGAGTATTACTGGTGGGATGGAATGAAAAGAGACATTGCTGATTTTACTCTGAAGTGTTTGACATGTCAACGGGTTAAAGCAGAGCAGGAGTTACCGAAAGGGATGCTTCAGCCTTTACTAGTGCCAGAGTGGAAATGGGAAAACATATCCATGGACTTTGTTGTGGGATTACTGAGGACATCTTGAGGTAATAATGCAATCTGGGTTATTGTTGATCGCTTGACCAAATCTGCTCATTTCCTTTCTATACGAGATACTTTCTCTCTTGATCAACTTTCCCGTCTATATCTTAAAGAGATAGTCAGGTTACATGGAGTTCCTCTCTCCATTGTATCGGACCGTGATCCCAGGTTTACTTCTAACTTTTGGAAAGGCCTTCAGAATTCGTTGGGTACTGAATTAAATTTTAGTACAGCTTTTCATCCTCAATCAGATGGGCAGTCAGAACAAACAATCCAGACATTGGAGGATATGCTACGAGCTTGTTCTATGGATTATCAGGGAAGTTGGGACCAACATCTTTCTTTGTTTGAGTTTTCTTATAATAACAGTTTTCATTCCAGTATATAGATGGCACCATTTGAGGCATTATATGGGAAGCGGTGTCGAACTCCAGCAGTTTGGAATGAAGTGGGTGAAAGGAAGCTGATGGGACCAGAATTGGTAGATGAGATGGCAGAAAAAGTTCAGTTGATTCAGAAGCACATGAGAACAGCTCAGAGCAGGCAGAAGAGTTATGCGGATAACCAGAGGAAGGATCTATCTTTTGAGGTAGGTGATCATGCTTTTCTCAAGGTTTCTCCTTGGAAAAGAGTGATGAGATTTGGTAAGAAAGGAAAGTTGAGTCCATGGTTGGTTGGACCATACGAAATTCTGGAAAGAGTTGGATCAGTTGCATATTGAGTGGATTTACCTCCGAGTTTATCTCAGGTACGCAATGTTTTTCACGTTTCGATGTTGAGAAAGTATATTCCAGATCCATCTCATGTTTTGAGTCCAGAGGTAGTTCAGCTGGAAGAGAATCTATCTTATGAGGAACAACCGGTCTAGATTCTTGACCACAGGGAGCAGGTGTTACGGAATAAGGTTATTCATTAGGTAAAGGTTTTGTGGAAAAACCATGTGATTGAAGAGGCAATGTGGGAATCTGAAAATGCTATGAGGGATAAATACCCCCACTTATTTTGATAAGTGAATAAAATTGCGAGGACGCAATTCCCAAAAGGGGGGAAGGATGTAACATCCCAGGTAAATAAAGAATAACGAATTTTCATATTTATTAATATTTACGAATTAAATATTAATTTTATTTTAAAGGGGTTGATATGTTCGATAGCGTACCCGATACGCAACGATGAGTTTCATTGAAACTTACGTAGCACACTAGTAATAAAATAATATTATTTTAAATGTTAGTTAATAAGTAGCCATTGTACTGGAGGGAATGGATAGAAATAACTAAAATATGATTAGATATGTTTTTAAATGTTTTTACATTTATCCAATAAAAGATAAAGGCTTAAAATATGAAAAGAGTTCAATTTTAGGCATTTATAACCTAATTTTTACGAAAGGTCCACTTATCACCTTTTAATGAAGAACCGTCATTAAATATAGTTTTTATCATTCTTATAAATTCTATTGGACCAAATATAACTCTTCGTTAGAATCGGGACATCAAAATTTACTTTGTGTAAATTTTTGGTACCTTTCTGATAAAGTTCATTTTTTTTATGAATAGTGTAAAATGTTTTATTTTAATTCAAAACCACTTTTTAATCTAAATTATTTATATGATTAGATTATTATTTTAATTGGTTTTAAAGTGAAATTAGAAAATATTTTTACCAGTTAATCCAATGGTGGTCATTGGAATCAATTTCACTTTGAAATTGGACTTAAACTAGTGTCAATCTTTTGATACTTATTGTTTCACAAAAACACGCTATTTGTCATGACAACGGGAATTAATTATTAAATTAATTAATTTGACTTATATGTTTTGAATTTTGTAAATGGTCTTCATTTTTGAATTCTGAATATCAAATATAGCTTAGGGTGAATTTTTGGTAATTTTCTGAAAAACTTCAATTTTTGATGAATAGTGAAATCACTAAGTGGTAATCAAACAAACTGATTTTTCATTTAAATGAATGTTTACCAGTAATGTGTATTGAATTTTGAAAATCCGACATACATGGTTGTCATTAAGAAGTAAAATGTGGTTCAATGAGATTAAAATAATTTTTTGGTGAATAGTAACTTTTTTTCATTAATCGTGATTATAGGTAATTAGTGTAGTTTAAGGTAAAAATGGTATTATAAGAATGTGAAAACACCATGACACTTGTCCTACACCTATTGGGTGAGTCATGGTCGACCAAGACAAGCCATGGGACAACTTGGGGACCCCATGGAGCCACTTTAGTTGGAAAATGACCTTAATATATTTTTATTTAATGTTAAAGTGAAAATGACACTAACATAAATTGTTTTACTAAAATTATTTTTGAGTGGGGTTATACAAGTCCAAAGTTTTATTATAAATATTCATTAGAAATATAAAAGGATTTCCTACATCATAGTATTTTTTTTATAATTTTTAGACATTAAATAAATTAAATTATATATGACATAATAATGATGCAGCAATGACATCATTATTTGACGATTTAAATAAAATGGAAAGATAATGAAACATATAAAACCTAAACATGGCCAAAACCAATTGGATGAGTGTATTTCGAACCCTTATCACCTTATCCACGAATTATATCAATGTGGGACCCTTTAAAACCGAAACACATTTTCAAATAAAGTAATATTTCTTTACTTTCCAAAAGTGCCCCACCTCTCCTCTTATAAAAGGCCCCCACCTCTACCACCTTTCACACACTTCTCAAGCCTTTGGCTCGGCCAACCCCTGCCCAATTACTCTCTAAAAATCCCTCTCCTCATCCTAGAGTATTCCCTTTGGGCAGAATATTTTCAAAGGAAGCCTTTAGGCTCAAATCAAAAGGGAGTTACACATTTAAAGGTAATTCATTCTCTCTTGTTCATTTGTTTTATTTTACTTCTCCAACCCTCTAAACTCTTTTTATTTACTTATTTTGTAACAACACCAGTATCTTAAATATACTAGGATGTTGTTATAATATTTATTTGGGATACACTCTCACACAACCACATCAAATGGTTAAATAACACACGGTTTCCGTGGATGGCGAAATTCTGCCTCCCGAAACGATGATTGTTCAATACTCATTTAACACCATCAAGGGTGGCCATTATGATGTCACTATTTTTATATATGATATATAATATGTTTATGTTTTCTTTATGCTTCTTTATTTTTCATTTTTGGCATACCTTTAAGGTTTCCATTATGGGTAAACACGATATCTTCATTTAAGGAAGTGCGGACTACCGCCCCCTAAAAGTGATGTGATTCGTTAATGCCATATGTGGGACGTGTAAAGGATGGATTTAAAGTTATTATATATTATGTTATACTGGAATTATAATATAACTCTATATCATTATTATTTCTTTCCATTAAAGTATGAGATAGAAATGAATGTAGCGTTCATGCGTACGTACGACTTACCGTCTCCATGAACGGTGCATTTCATTTCTTATCCCCAAATGTAATGTACTATTAAAATTACATGTATATAATGTATATATATAATTAATGATATATCTAAATGATGAATATAATTATGGAATTAAAATATACATACCTCTCATTTAGTTTTAATTCCATTAATATGACAAAGAAATGAATGTAGCCTTCATGCGTACGTACGGCTTACCGTCTCCATGAATGGTGCATTTCATTTCTTACCTCTAAATGATTATGTAATATTATAAATACATGTATATTCTGGATATATATGATACATATTATATCCAAATCAGGAATTTCATTCTGGATATAAAGAACTTTTGACCACACGAACAACAAGTAATTGTAAGAAGTCAACTTTCGACTTAAGAACCAAATATTGACAAAACAAACATTATTAACTTAAATGGTTACATAATGTTTATAACATGGCAATAAGTGATAAAAAAGGAATAATGATATTTAAAAAGGTTCTTAATCAATTATAAATTAACTCAAGTTTATTATTCAGGACGTTAAAGAACGATCGAGTCAAGTCGGACCCGAGGTAAGGGACTTCGTCTCAATCTCCTTTCATTGAGGCATATTTTGTTTTATACACAACTTTCTTTAATACGGTGTATAAACCCCTTTGACTCTTACTTTTATAAAAAAGGAATCTTTTTCTACGAAGCGTTTTACTAAACGACAAAAAGGAATGTTTTTTTTAACGTACGCGGTGACAACAACCTTTTCCACCGCCGCGAGTATTATTTGGTCTTTGGCTTCCTCAACAAGACGTTATGTTTTTTTAAAATGAAATAAATACCATATACTCTTTTATGTATTGAAAATGGTTTTGATAAAGGATTCTATTATGATATATTGTGATGGAAATGTGGAAATGTTATCATTCCTTTATATTGCCTTTATGTTTTATGATTTTATATTGGTACTTGGACATATTAACGGGTGGTTACGTTATAAACAATATGACGGGTGGTTCCGTGAATACCAGGATGGGTGGTTATGTTATAACCTCCAATGCATTGGGTATGGAAGTCGGCCGTATGGCTATTCCATTAAGTATGTATGGAAATTGTCAGTATGGCTATTCCATTAAGTGATATGTGTGGAAGTCGACCGTATGGTTATTCCACTTATGTATGTTTATGTCCCAAGTTACCATTATATATGTTATGTGTTCTTTTTATGGGTTTTATGGTAATCCTTTGGTTATAAAAAGGTAAGTAATGATAATTTATTCAGTGAAGAGTTTTTTTTACTACTTCATGAAGGTGAAGGTATTACTTTGATATAGTATACATGGTTTACTTGATGTTTGAAAAAATAACAGTTTTCATTCTTTTTGTATCCCTTACTGAGCTTTTTATTCTCACCCCAAGTTCTTCGAAATGTTTTTCACAGGACTTAAAGTGGAATAAGGTCAAGGATGGGATCAAGGGAATGTCATGCTATCTAAAACATGGAATCTAGACATCTTTCTTTTTAAGAGTTTTTATTTTATGGAGACTTAGTAGAAGAGTCTACTTTGTAATCTTTTAAGATGTAATAGTTATGTTCTAATTCTCTAAAACTCTAAACCTGAAAAGATCCTCAATGCGAATTATTCATTTAATTCAATATTAAGAAAGGTTTAAGGCTGGTGCCTTATAAGGTTAGTATGGTATTTGTCCTGAATTTGGAGAAGTCACAAGGCTTGAGAGGAGTGATTGGAAGAGGGGTGAGAGGGGGTTTTATAGTGGAGGAGAGAGGGGATTTCTTAATATAAAACTCATTAATATATTATTTCTTCACAAGACAAGTAATATTAAGTATTCCATGACCAAGAATAGTAATTTTATCATGCGAATTATGATTCAGGTTGGTGACATTAGCCGTGATTCTAGGAATAGTTTATTTAGCTTGTAATGTATATATACGGTAAATTACCGTATTTTACTATTCATCAAAAAATAATGTATTTCATAAAAATCCCAAAATTCACCCTAACCATTTTTCAACGTGTAGAATCCAAAAATGAATTCCATTTTTCAAAAATAATTCTCTAAATATTATTAATTTAATATTTTATTAAAATCATAATTCATTATTAAAAATTAGTTTTAAAACATTCATTAACTTATTCTAAAATATAGGTATATCATACATTCAAATTTAATATTATTTATATATTATCATAGGTAAGGTAGATATTCATTATGTTATATCACTATTTATAAGTGTATGTTACTATTCATAAGGGTAGGTAATTATTCACAAGAAATTTTGTTTTTCTTATTCGACTCTAAATAACTTACATATCACTACTGTGTATGTCGGGTTTTTGAAATTCACATCATCGAAGTGACAAACTTATGTTTTAAGGGTCTCATAGCACTTAGTAGTTAATGTGATTATGAAATATTTATATGAAACTAATTTCATTTAAAAAAATATTGGGTTGTTACATTCTCCCCTCCTTATAAAACATTCATCCTCGAAATTCATAGAATATTACCTAAAAAGATTCAGGTATGTCTTTAACAGAAGCTCCTCAGGCTCCCATGTTGCTTCCTCCATCTTATGGATACTCCAAAGAACCATCACCAGACGAGTCGTCCGATTTCTCAATACTTGTTCTCTAGTATCAAGAATCTTGATAGGCTCTTCCCAGTAAGATAGATCGGGTTCAAGTTCCACCTCATTATAAGTGAGTACATGTGTTGGGTCTGGAAGGTTCTTTGTTATCATTGATATATGGAACATATTGTGAACCTTGGGTAGACTATGAGGCATTTCCAAATGGTATGCTATGACTCTAATTTGGTCCAAAATTTCAAAAGGTCTGATATACCTGGGACTTAACTTTCCCTTCATACTGAATCGTATAATACCCTTCTATGGATATACCTTTAAGAAAATGTGATCACCATCTTGAAACTCCAAATCCTTCCTTTGGTTATCTTCATAGCACCTTTTCCTACTTTGAGCTATTTTGATATGGTTTTGGATAATATTCACCTTTTCCATTGTTTCTTCAACATGTTCTGGGCCCACGAGCTTTCTTTCTCCAACATCATCCTAGAATGTTGGTGTAGGTCATAACCTCCCATATAATGCCTCATAGGGTGCCATATGTGTACTTTAATGGAAGCTATTGATTTAGGAAAATTCTAAAATAGGTAAATACTGATCCCACATGCATTGAAAATAAAGTGAACAAGACCTCAACAAGTCTTCCAATGTTTTAATAGTCCGTTCTAATTGTCCATCAGTTTGTGGGTTGTAGGTAGTGCTTAAACGAAGATCAGTATCTAGGGCCTTCTGAAGACTTTTCCTGAATCTTGATGTAAAACATGGATCTCCATAAAAAACAATTGATATGGCTACTCCATGAAGTCTCACAACTTCATTAATATATAGTCTTTATAGATTTTCAAGGGGTTGATCTTCTCTTATAGCACGAAAATGTGCTGACAAGGTAAGACGATCGACAATGACCCATATTGAATTTTTCCTTCTAGGAGTCTTTGGTAGTCCCTTGAGAATGTCCATCATGATATTATACCATTTCCACTCAGGTATGGGAAGAGGTTTCATTACTCCTCCAGGCTATTCCATTACAGCTTTCACTTGTTCAAAAACCATAAATCTTGACACAAAATCAGCAATCTCCTTCTTCATGTTGTCCCACCCAAAATGTTCCATCAAATACCTATACATATTTGTGCTTCCAGGGTGTACAGAGAAATGGGAATTATGAGCATCATCCAATAATTCCATTTTTAGATCAGGTATATCAGGAACACAATGTCTCTTCCCAAATTTCAAAATTCAATCTTCATATACTAAGTAACTCAATCTCCCATCATTCACAGCATTAATCTTCTTTTGGATCTCCCCATCATCAGCATGAGAACATTTTATCCTTTTTTGTAATTATGGTTTGGAAACCATTTGAAAAATCATTGATGTTTCACCATCCATGGTTATTCCCATATCCATCTTTACTAGAACCATGAAAATAGGATCCCTTTCAACACTCATCTTGTTCAAAAATCCATGATCCTTTCTCCTCAGAGCATCTTCCACCTTATTTGCCATCTCCGAGTGGTAGTGTATTGTGCAATCTTAATCCTTGAGTAGTTCAAGCCATCTCCTTTGCCTCATGTTGAGTTCTTTCTGGGATAAAATGTACTTAAAACTCTTGTGATTAGTATAAATTTCACATTTTTCACCATAAAGATAATGTCTCCATATCTTCAAAGCTATTATTACAGCAGCTAACTCAAGATCATGAATATGATAGTTGTGCTAATTAATTTTTAGCTATCGTGATGCATAAGCAATAATCCTATCATTTTCATAAGGACACAACCAAGTCCTTTCATTAAAGCATCACTATAAATAACAAACCCTTCATTCCCTGATTGTATAGTCAATATAGGATCATTGACTAATCTTATCTCCAGTTCTTAAAAACATTTTTCACAATCTTTTGTCTAATTAAATTTAACCCATTTTCATGTGATCTTCATTAGAGGGTTAGCCAGTTGGGAAAAATTATGTACAAAACGTCGATAATATTCTATTAATCCCATAAAACGGCATACAACAGTTATGTTTGTTGTCATGGGACAATCATGGATTGCCTTTGTATTTGTAAGATCAACTAAGATTCCATCTATATAAACAATATGGCCAATAAATGAAATCTCCTAATGCAAAAATTCACACTTTCTAAACATCCCATAGAATTCATGTCTTCTAAGTGTCTTCAGGATAATGCACAAGTGATTTTCCTAATCTTTGTAGCTTTTGGAGTATACCAATATATCATCAATAAATACCACTAAAAATCATGGAGATATTCTTTGAAAACTATGTTCATTAGATCCATGAAGACAGAGAGTGCATTATTCAATCCAAAAGGCATTATTGTAAACTCGTAATGCCCGTACCTAGTTCAAAATTCTGTTTTCGGAATGTCTTCCTTCCTCACATTCAAGTGATGATATCCAGATCGAAGGTCAATATTTTAAAATTATTGAGCTCCATACAGTTGGCCACATAATTCATTAATGCGAGTTAGGGGAAAATTTTTCTTTATTGTTATAGCATTGATCTCCCTGTAGTCGATACATAACCTCATAGATCAATCTTTCATCTAAACAAATAGGATAGGGGCTCCCCATGGAGAAACAGTAGGGAGGATTAATTTCTTATTACTCAATTATTCTAGTTGATTCTTTAGTTCCACTAAATCCAAAGTTTCCATTCTATAATGGGTCTTCGATATGGGACTTGAACCAAAAATTAAATCAATAAAAAACATAATTTCTCATTCAGGAGGATGTCCAGGAAAATCATCTCGAAACACATCAACATATTCTCTCACAATAGTTACATCCTCTATTTCAACATTCCTTTACTCACCCACAATTATTTCATTCTCTTTCTCCCCAATAAATGAATTTATTTAATCTACTGGGGGAGGATCTACATAATAATCCGATGGTGATGATTCTGCTCTAAAGATAAGGTGTTGTTTATCATCATCATCAAAAATTGTAACCTCCTTCTTCTTACAAATTTTTTTTGAATCATGATCAGAAATCCAATCCATAACGAGGATTATTTCAAATTCAATCATGGTTATGACCATGATAACAGTAGATAAAGAAAATTTGTATTCCCTAATGGGAACTGATTCACAAAACTTTGTAGCAATGATACTTCCCTTAGGAGTTTTGACTGAAAACTCCCTTGTTAAATAGAAATGAAAATATATAATTTTCTTAGAAAACAGGGAAGATATGAAACAATGCAATGATTCCGAATCAAATAAAGCATTGTCTAAACATGAGGAAACAATTAAAGTACCTTCAACCACGTCATTAGGAACATCAACCTCTGCAGTTGTGATTATATAAGCTTGTCCCTGATCCCATGCCCTTATCCGTTGCATATTTCCTTGACATTTTATACAATCATTAGAATAGTGCCCCATCTCCCGACCACTATAGCATTGAACATCCATGGCTTCCATCTTCACTTTGATATCCCCAGCAAGATACCCTTTCTGACTGCATTTTTAACATACTCCTTTTCCTTTTAAGCATGCACCAGGGTGTTTCCTTCGAAAATTTTCACGTGGTAAAAATTTGACTCATCCCTTCTTCCCTGTTTCCTTATTTCCTTTACCCGTGTTTTCAGCAGCCCTCTTATCTTCTTTCATTCCCTTAAAGTCATAAGACTTAGAGAATTCTTTTTCTGTCTTGATGGCACACGAAATGATATCCTCATATGATGAAAACCGTTGGGAGACCAGTGCCCACCGGAGGAATGGATTTAGGCCATCAATGAGTCGATCAATTTTTCTCCTTGGATTTCGTATGTAGTATACAACATGTCTTGCTAATATTTTGAAGTTAGATTCGTACCTTGCAACATTCTCATCTTCTTTCTTCCTCATATTCGATAATTTTCTCTCCATATCTGCTCGCTGCTCATGAGGAAAATATTTTTCAAAGAATATTTCCTTAAAATCCATCCACTCCATCTCTTCTATATCTTCCTCCTCCTTTGTGTTTTGGATTAATGACCACCACTAATCCGCATCTCCCGATAGACGATATACTGCCATGAAAACCTTCTCTATTTCATTACATCCCAAAGTGAGAAATATCTTCTCAAGGGAACATATCCACTGCTCTGCTATAAATGGGGTTGTAGTCCCGTTGAATGATTGAGGTTGTTTTTGCATAAAGAGATCTAGCATTGCTCCTCCACGTGGTGGATGCGGATGCTCTATATGGGTAAGGTTACATTTCATAACCTAAGAAAGATTTTCCAGTATAGTTATGATTTTATCAGCACCAGTCATAGCACCAGATCCAACATCATTATCTTGCGTTGAAGGAAAATCCCTACAGGGGACACGTGCATTCATGCGCTTTCCATTCCGTCCACTAGGTGCTATATCTAGAAAATGGAATAAACCCATGTTCACAAAAATTGTTTCATTGAGGAATATTTGCATTATACTCCTGCATAATGGCTTGCAAAGAAAATGTGAATTATCCTAAGCATATACTCTGGGAGTTTCGTAACAGAGAGTGTAGTAAGGCCCATTATTGTGTACCATTTTCCGTTCTAGTCTAGATCAAAGCGGTGTTTTCAGGTTTTACCCCTAGATACATCTGTTCCAGAGCTGCCTCTATGTACTCGTATCCAGACAGGGATTTATTGCTTGAAATATCCACACAATATATTCCTTACCAAAATACCAGGAGGTTCTTGTATGTTTATCGTCAAAAATGAACATAGATACTCTTCCCTAATTCAACATTTTCTAAATCTAGTTTCTAAGTATTCTACTATACTTCCTCTGATACCAAATGTAAGGACCCGACCCTAGGTTCCAGGTTGCGGTGCCTTATTTGATTACGTTGGAATACATACATGTAAAACGAATCCCGAAGGACCAAGTAGTTTAGTATTATTGGAAACAAGTTACATACATAAGTTTTAACTTTACATAAGTAAAGGAAAAAAACACTAATTTACTCCACTAGAGTCATCACATCTCCAAGATTATGCTTGCAAGTCATTCATAAAATACTTCATCATGTCTTGAGAAAATGAAACAAAATAAAGCGGTGAGCTCAAACACACAGTAAGAGTAATAAATACAACGGAAGATAATATAAATATTAGACAGGGTGAATAATTGAAAACACATGCCTTTATTACTAAACATGAACACATTATGGCAGGAATATGAGCTGAGTAAATTATGCCATAATAAAAGAAAATCATGGGTATTCTACTAGTCGAATAACCACATGAAATATCGATAGATGAACTCATAATGATGGAATTCATAATTCTGAATATTATAAAACATTTTGTCAAGGCCTCGGCCAAGACTTCTAATGATTAAGGCCTCGGCCAAAATCTATATCACAATGGGAAAGGCCTCGGCCAATTCCATGTCTATTTGTCTCATGAGACCTACCAATGCATCGAGGGGATATAGCGGGCCCCACCCATCACATAACAAGTCCAATGCATTACTTATATGAGTGGGGGAAAACATAAAAAACATATACATTCAAACTATCATATGAAATGTAACAAACTTTCCACAATTATTGAACATAAACCCTAACCATTCAGAATAATATGGTGAATGGATTTACGACAAATCATCCAAAATATAGTTATTCATAAAACATTAAATAAAATATGGTAGATGACTTCATAAATTGTTAAACCCAATAATACCATGGAATCAACAAGCGTGTTGAATTAGACGAAAACACTCTTATAAAATCATGATGCAATTCTTGAGATAAATACTCTTTTATTTTGAAAAGAAGAGTTCTTTTGGAAAAATCCTTGTATAAAACCAGAAGTGAGGTAAGATAGTATTTTTATAATAAAATGAGTGATTTTATAATGAAAATGGTTTCCAAAAATAGATCATAGTGTGCCCTTGAAAATAGGAAATAATTTGAGAAATTCCCTTCGATAGGGCTTGTATTTTGGAAACAACTTTGAATGTTTTTTTAAAAATGTGTAACTATCCATAAAATAAGGAAGGGTTATGGTTTTTAAACACATATATGATACTCAAACATAATATATGATTAGTACATAACAATAAATAATAATTTAATTGAGGTAATTAGACAATGAAAGTATCCCAAATGAAAATGGAAGTTCGGGTGGAAAACCCATTTCCTTAACTCCAAACATGTTCCTCTATTTACATAATCTCCTAAAATATAAAATTATACTCATTAATAACTTATTTAAGAACATATTATACATTTATTTTGTTTACCATATTTCTGGTTAGTTCATTTATGTCTTTATTGAAAAGTTATTGTATTGAATTTCGTCGTTCTGAAGTGTTCGTTTCTCTAATTTTCATATTCGGTTCACTTGTTTTTAAGTAATGAAGTGGAATGGCTGTAAATATACATAATTTAAATTATATATTATTTATGAACATAAATTGGAGCTATTTTTCATTTATATAACTTGGTTACATGGAATGAGGATGAATTATCATATAGAACTTTAATGATAATTGTTTCGGTTAATTTGTGGGTTTTGATTACAATGAACTCATTTTTCTCTATAACCTAACACCATTTGAACAATGAGATTACAGAATCATAAATAGGTTATATTATATATAATAATATTGTTCAACCAAATCAATAATGGTTTCATGACCAGAATTTAGAATGATAAATCAAATTGAAAGTCTATCGTCCTTGAATGTGTAAAATTGACACATCCCGGATGGTGTTCTTGCTACTAGTATAAAAGAAGGTAAAAATGGGGAGAGGATGATTACTTATTCCACTATCATTAAAACATTACAGTAAATATAATTTACAATATTAATTATAATATATTTATAACTATAGGTAATAGAAAAGGAAAACAAATGAACTTGGAAGGAAACACAGAGAATTGAAAAGAGGAATTTACCTCTTGAACCAACCTTCCTTGAGAACTTCCTTACGGGAGAGGTTTTGGTCATTTAATTAGACAAAATATTTCTGGACGTGGGAGAGTTGGTTGGGAAGGTATTTGGCCAGAATTTGGAGAAGGCACAAGGCTTTAGATGAGTGATTTGAAGAGGGGGCGAGAGGGGGGTTTTATAGTGGATGAGAGAGGGGATTTCTTAATATAAAACTCATTAATGTATAATTTCATCACAAGACAAGTAATAGTAAGTATTCCATGACCATGAATAGTAATTATATCATGTGAATTAGGATTAAGGGTGGTGAAATCATCCATTATGATAGGAATAGTCTATTTAACTGATAATGTATATATACGGTAAATTACCGTATTTTACTATTTATAAAAAAATCATGTATTTCAGAAAAATCCCAAAAATTCAACCTTACCATTTTTCGATGTGTATAATCCAAAAATGAATTCCATTTTTCAAAAATAATTTTCTAATTATTATTAATTTAATAATTAATTAAAATCATAATTTATTATCAAAAACCAATTTTAAAACATAAATTAACTTATTCTAAAATATAGGTATATCATAATTTCAAATTTAATATTATTTGTATTTTATCATAGGTATGGTTACTATTCATTATGTTATATCACTATTCATAAGGGTATGTTACTATTCATAAGGTTCAGTTACTATTCACCAAAAAATTATGTTTTTCATATTTGACTCTAAATAACTTACTGATATCGACTGTGTATGTTGGATTTTTGAAATTCACATAACAGAAGTGACAAACTTATGTTTTCAGGGTCCCATATCACATAGTAGTTAATTTAATTATGAAATATTTATAAGAACATAATTTCCTTTAAAAAATATAGGGTCATTACACTGACATTGATGTATCTTAGGGGTAAAACCCGAAAACACCGCTTTGATCTAGACTCAAATGGGAATTGGTGCACGACATTGGGCCTTGCTGTACTCTTGGTGACGAAACTCCCAGGGGATATTCTCTGGTAAATTCACAAGCTTACTATGAAACCTTATTAAGGGAATGAAAGATATGCATCTAATAATATATGATAGAAATTAGATCCCGATTTTAATAGATTTAATCCTATGGATTCATATGTTAAGGAAATAAAAGTTATTTATCTGTCATCTGGTTTTGTCCTTGGAATCCCATTTATGGGTTTAATAGTTTAATGTACTCATATCGTGTCTGTATTGGATAAGGTAGAACCTGAATCAAAAAGTGAATGGTAGGGTTATCATTCATGATTATATGCATCCTTTTATATCCCATATGATTAGTAGAACAATCACAGCCCCACCACAAATCATGGAAATAATTATGTCAGTGAGTACAACAAATGGAAAAATAATTTCTTCCCCTGAATATACCTTCTCCCCAATCATAATCTATGGATTGAATTTCCTGGAGAACTACGCCATACTCCCTCTGGTGTAATTTTATGCAATTATTTGCATGGATTGTCTTTCCTTATATAGAGCTAACATAAATTGTCGTGAGAGGGAAATCACTCTCCATGTGGTGAATGGACCCCTGATTCTATACAAGTGAAAGGAGGAAGATGAATATGCTTTAGCATCATCATATCAAGCATGGATATTACTACCCTATTATCACACGTATCTTGGTGAGATGATTGAGTCTACGGAGGTAACCATACTTGAAGATATTCCTATTGTGACGGGATTCACTGAAGTGTTTCTCGAGGAATTGCATGGCCTTCCTCCTATGAGAGATGTTGATTTCACAATTGACCTTATACATGGGGCATTGTAAAAATCCAAGACTCCGTATAGAATGGATGTTGTGGATAATGTGGAGCTGAAGAGACAACTACAAGAGAATCTAGATAAAGGGTTTATACACCCAAGTGATTCACCATTGGGTGCACCAGTCCTCTTCTTCAAGAAGAAAGATGGGTCAATGAGCCTTTTCATCGAATATCATGAGCTTAACAAAATCACTACAAAGAACAAGTATCCTCTCCCATGAATTGATGACATGTTCGATCAGATATGTGGAGATCAATGCTTCTCTATGGTGGATTTGTGGTCATGATATTATCAAGTAAGGGTGAAGAAGGAGGATATCCCCAAGACTGCTTTTCAGATAGGATACGACGCTATGAATCCATATTAATTCCTTTCATACACACTAAATTTATATTAATCATCATGGGCTTGATAAATAGAGTCATTATGGATTTCCTAAACAAAATTTTGTTAGTCATTATAGATGATATTCTGATATACTCCAAAACTAAGGAGGATCATGATGAGTATCTAAGAACTATTATTTAGACCTTGTGGAAGGAGAAGCTCTATGAAAAGTATAGTAAGTGTGTGTTCTGGTTAAATGAGGTCCCATTCATGGGCTATATCATCACAAGAAATGGTATATCTATGGGTCCTTCCAAAACAAATGATATTGATAGATGGTCGAGGCCAATATCGGTAATGGATATTTGAGGACTCTTGGGGTTAGCTGGATATTATCGACGATTTGTGAGAAATTTATCATGATTGTAAAACCCTATTACCAAGATAACTCAGAAGGGAGTAAATTTTTTTTGTAGTGATGAATGTGAAGAAATATTCAAGGAGTTAAAAAATAGGCTTATCACTGTGCTCGTTCTCACTTTAACCACAAGTGGAGAACTTTTTTTTGTATTTAGTGGCGCTTCAAAGAAGGACCTAGGCTTTGTGTTGATGAAAAATGACAAATTCATCGCCTATTCATTAAGGAAATTGATTGTACATGAGAAAAATTATCCAACACATGATTTAGAGTTGGATGTGGTGATCTTCACTTTAAAGCATTCATGGAATTATCTCTTTAGGGAGTACTGTGAAATATATACGGACCACAAAATCCTCAAGTATATATTTACACAAAAAGAGTTGAACAAGCTCTAATGAAGATGGTTAGAGTTGATCAAAGACTATGACTGCTCAATCTATTACTACCCTGGTAAAGTGAACATGTTTGGGGATTCTCTAAGTCAAAAGGGCACATCTACTCTATCATTGATGATAATTTTAAAGGATCCATTCTTCTTAGAGTTGATGAAGATGGACATATGAATCATAAAGAAGGGAACATCATCAATCATTTCACAAATGATTACTCAACCATCACTTTGGGAAAAGTTACAGGATGATCAAGAGGATGATATGGGAATTCATAAGAAATTGTAATCTTTTAGAAGAGGGAATTATTTGAAGTTCAATGTTAATGAAGAAGTAATTGTGAGATTTGGTAAAATACTGTGTGTTCCATCATATTTAGAGCTTATGAAGGTACATTGGGATGATGAAAATAGTTTTAATTTAACTATTCACCTATGAAACACAAAGATGAAATGAGATATATAAGAGAAATATTGGTGGGATAATATAAAGAAGGTTTTCACTAAATTTACATCACTGTTCCTTATGTGTCATCAAGTGAAGGCTGGGAGACAGAATTATAAGGGGATGATGCAACAATTTCCCATACAAGCATGGAAATGGGGGAAGATCACCATTGACTTTGTCACCAGACATCCGAACACACCCAAAGGCTACAATGCAATCTGGGTTGTGGTGGATCGTCTTACAAAGTCTTCACACTTCAATGAAATTTGGGAGGATTTCTCATTGGATCAAATGGCACAGATATACATAAGGGAAGTGGTAAGGATACATGAAGTACCACTATATATTGTATCTGATCAAGATCCAAGATCCACCTCTATGTTTTGGAAGAGTCTTCAATATTCTTTGGATACATAAATAAACTTCAATACGACCTATATTCCTCAAACTAATGGCCAATCTGAGTGAACTATTCCGAAACTGGAAGATATGTTACGATCATGTTCTATGGACTTCGAAGGAGGGTGGGACCAACATATTCCACTGGTTTAATTCACCTTAAATAATAGTTTTCACTCGAGCATCTGAATGACACCTTATAATTCCATGTATGGGAAGTGGGGAAGAACACTGACATGTTGGGATGATGTCAGTGAACAAAAGATTCTAGGACCCGAAATGGTAGAAGATATGATGGATATGGTGAAAAACATTCAATAGTATATCATGGCAGCCCAGAGTGAATAGAAGAGTTATGCAGATAACCATCAATGTGACATTGAGTTTAATGTTGAAGACATGGTATTTCTACGCGTATCTCCATGGAAGAAGGTAATGAGGTTTGGAAAGAAAGGGAAGTTTAAGTCCCAGGTACATCGACCCCTTTGAGATTCTTGATCATGTTGGGGTTACAGCCTATCGACTAGCACTTCCACTAAACATGGAAAGAGTACACAATGTCTTCCATGTATCCATCTTAAGGAAGTACATACCAGACCGTTCACATGTACTATCTTCAGATGTTGTACAACTGGAGGATGGTATTTCTTACGAGTAGTAACCAGTGGAGATATTAGATTGTAGAGAAAAAGTTGTACGAAATAAATTAATGCCCCTCTTCAAGGTGTTGTGGAGAAACCACAAGTTTGAAGAAGCGATGCGAGAATAGAAGGAAGTGATGAGGCAGAGTTACCCACATCTATTTTAGTGTGGGAAAAGGAAATTTCAAGGGTGAAATTTCTTATGGGGGGAATATTTTAATGACCAAAACATATATTAAATGAAATATCTCTTAATCTAAATAAATTTCTTATTCTGGTTATATAAAATGAGAACATCATTGGTTTTATGTTTCTAGATTTTAGAATACCATTATGAATTGTGACCATTGATAATATAGTCATTGAACAGTGATAACATGATTAGTATAAATATAGGGATTTAACAAATCCAATTTACTCAGACAAGGAAAGCGATGGCCTCATCTAGTGGACTTCCCTATAAACGCCCATTTCATAGAGCTCGAAAAGGAGGTGGGTCATTGTGCTTCGCTCTTGACCATGCCCATGCTGATCTTGAACATGTTATGCTTGAGCGGAACTGACTATAGGAGAAGTGGAAGTTAATAGAGATTACCAACCGAGTGATGTTATCTGAGAAACCCCAAGAGTCTTCCACCATCACACACCTTACCCTTTGGTTTTATGTTGGTGTTATAAGGGGTTATGTAACAATATCCTATCACTATGACTATGTACATTATTTTTTATAATGAATGTGCATTTATTTTTTTATTGTAACATTTTGAATAGTTTTAAAAGAACAATTACTATTTTCAGTTAATATTCAACTGAGAAATATATTTGGAATACTTAATGGATTTTTTAATTTAATAATATTTTAAAAAAATATTAATATTAAATTACTTTTTATTAAATATAAATTTATGAATACAGTTGTAATTTTCATTAATGTTTGAAAGACGTTTTTTTTTTCAAAATCCATGAATTTTTGGTAAATGTTAGTTTTTATTTTAAAAGTTAAAATTCACATATTTATAAAATTAATATTATTTTTGGAATCATTTCGTCAAAATTATCCAACAGTGAATTTTTCATAATTTCCTGAGACCGTCGAATTTTTGGGTAAAAATTGAATACTATTTAAATATATAATGTGTTTTATGACATCATAAGGACCCAATAGTGATGTAATAAAATACTCTAAATATTATGTTCATCCAATATATGTTTTATCATTAAAATAATGTGTTTTTAGATTTGTTTGATTTATTTTACAAAGCTTTTCTGGACCCTCCAAGTCTTATAAAACATTTTGTCTTTTTAAACTGTTCTCCTTGAGAGTGTGACTCGCCTCCACATAGGCAACCCTATTATTTAAATAATTTCAGAAATTGGCCTTATAAAATATTCTTTTTTAATCCCCTATGTAAAAACCCATGGGCAAAAACCATGGACTGGTTTGTGGTTTTGATTAGATTAATGTGTGGTATCCCAATCATAAATAATAAAGAATTCCCTCTCCTTTCCAATATAAACTCACCCAAGCCCCCACTTCCTCTTCACTCAAAGCCTTTTCAGTACGTCCAACCCCTGCCCTAATCTCTCTAGAATCCTCCCAAGGTTCCACAAGCTCCCAATAAGCCTCTATCAAGGATTTCCCAAGCTTTTGGTATCACACTTCCAAGTAAGGGATTTCTTCAATTCTCATTTTTTTCAAATTTTCATTTAGTTCTTATACCCTTGTGTTATCAATTAAAATGTTGGAGTATGATTTATCACCTCCCCAATACTTTCATCTTTATGTTTGGATGATTTTTGACCCATTTCTCTCTCATTAATTCCCCCATGTACACCTGTTACCATGTTGAAATTCGTTAAGGGATTTCTCTCTCCTATTTTACAAACATGTAATTATTTTGTATTATGAATCTAAATTCCATTGAATTTTTTGATAAATATATCTATATGACCCCCTTACTGTCCATTTAATTTACATATGATGAAGCACCCTTTTCTCTCTCATCAAATGTTATCATGAATCCTTATGTCACGTCATTATGCTGCCGAAATTGTACCGTGTTTTTTCAAGACAAGATCATTGTTTAGTGAACACCATACCAATGTCTCTATCAAGGGTATTCAACATTATGCACATATACATGAAATGAAATGTTTAAGAAGGGAGCCCCTTGATAGAGCTCCAATTTATTGGGTGAAGTATAGTATCATGATACAGCATCTGCAATGGGTGTTGAATAATGATAATTCATGTGCAATGAGTTTTTACTTGTGCTTCATGTGCAATGAGGGTTTACTCATGCTTCATCTACAATGAGCCTTGGATTATACTAATTACAGGTTAAGTGTTGTTGCCACATTTCCATGTTAGGATTATGATTCTTTATCATGCCTTAATGTTTAGGTTTCTATTGTGGTCCATTTATATTCATATTGACTAACATGTATTGTATTCTTCATGTTATTCCATGTTTATTCCCTTACTAGGATTTATTGCTCACCATTTTCTTATGCATGACCTCAGGTTATCCCATGAAATGCTAAGTATGAGAGAATGTAGTGGTCTTGTATAGGATGTTTTCAATAACATTATATGTTATATGTTTTAAGTTGTTATGTAATGATCCTATGACCTAAAGAAATTATACCTCTTAATATTCCATGTTGTATAAAGTCAATATTTTATGTAATAAATAATGTTTTTTTGTGTAATAAAGAGCAGGGTTGTTATAGTTTAATACACCTCACAACCTAGTAAATATAATCATGTTTCTCCTCATTATGAGGATCCATCCCCTCATCAGGACGAGGCTCCAAGAGTCTAAATTTTAGACAGAAGAAACTGGGCATACTTGTTTGATGAGGTTCATTACCCATGTTATTTCTATAATTCTTTGTATCAAGGAATCCAATAGTTATTGAATACAGGATACTTCAAGAGGTTGATCTAACTGGTTTACCAAATTACTGACCCAACCACTAGTTCCTTGGACACACTCTCAATTATTGTTATATGTTCAAGTATTTCCTCAATGACTAGTCTAAAAACAGTATAGTCTTGTTGGACCCTTCCCCAGTTCCAGTGGAATGTGTCTCTATGAGGTATTGAAATGACATTGAGGGGAAATGGAAGAAGATCTTCGGTCCTAGTTCTTAGAATTATAATGACTATATGGGTCGTAAGACTGTCACTCATGCCCACAGTATCATATATGCCCTTATGAATCATCCTGAGCCTTCTGGAGCATCCAAACCACCTTCAATAGCTGTTGTTTCATCTATATCTCAGCATTTTACATCATGAAAGGTTATGTACCAACATCTAAATGGAATCCAAATCCCCCCACCAGTTCTTAAGTTGTCTTGTACTCTTGGGAAGTTCATTCACTACGATATGTGGATCTCTCATAGGAACCTCCAAGTATTGGAGGGTTCTCCATGTAAAGATAATGATAATACCTCATCAAATATCATTGGGCTGGGGGACCCATACATGGTTTCTATCAATGTCGATCTCCATGTAGATCATCCTAATTACCCCAACTAACGTCATCGACAAAAAAGTCATAGATACATGAACCATTGCAACGCATCGACCAGTGCATCTAGACAAGTTGTGTAGACATCCAAGACCAGAATATAGGTTCACCATAGAGATCAGCACATGCAATCCTCTCATAATATCTAATCATATTCACATACCCTTCCATTTATACTCCTTGATCTGGTAGAGTCGTTATGATCACATTATAACCAGCTGCATATAGTTGTGGCTATGCCTCATCTATATTGTAGCCATATATTGGTCATTTTTTGTGGTTCAACTATTGATAAATGGGATATGCCCCATAACAAATAGAATCCACTGATTCAAACAGTACAATCCATCATTCCACCTTTCATAGTGAAACATCCTTTTTGCCAAAATGTACACATGGTATGGAAGTAATATTTTCTTAAGATCCTTAACATTTTTATAAGAAATCACTCGATCCTTGTGGATCTATTTCTATCTAGAGATATGTGTAACGTCCTCAAAGAGGATTTTAGAATCCCCCATTAGATTTAAATAGAGTTATTATTTGTAGATTCTATTTGTGATGATGAAAATGATCCTGTAGAGTGCTACCCCATTACCTCATTCTTAGGAGAAGATAATCTTTTTACAACACAAGGGCACATTCACCAATTACAAATCACTATCCAGTGTAACAAACCAATCTATTTTTAATAAAAAAAATTATAGATATAATAAAATGTTTTATTATACAATATTGTTTTATAACATATTCAAATCCATGGTTTTATGTTTTTTCTGGATTTTAAAATATAATTAAGAATTGTTACTATTTCTAATATAGTCATTGAACAGTGACCACCTGATTAATATAAATATAGGGCTTTAATAAATCCAATTTATGCAGAGAAAAGAATAGATGGCCTCATCCAGTAGAATTTCTCCATAAAAATCCCATTAATCAGAGCATTGAAAAGGGGTGGCTTCATTGGGCTTCACTCTTGACCAAGCCCAAGCTGAGCATTAACATGTTAATCTCGAACGAAAATGCCAATGGGAGAAGTGTAAGTTGATGGAGATTACCACCCGAGCGATGTTACCCGAGCCACCCCAAGAGTATGTAACCATTACACACCTCCCCCTTCGGTATTATGCGTGTTTTATAAGGGGCCATATAACAATTCCCTTACACTATGATTATGTTCATTATTTTTTAATTGAATTATGAATATGCATTCTTTTTTCAATTGTTTCTATGTAAATATATTTTGAATCAAAAATAGTATTTTAAGTAAAAATTCAATTAAAAAATCTATTTTTAAGAATTAATTAATTTGTTATTAAATAATATTTTAGTATTATTACTAAATTAATTTTTATTAAATATAAATTATCTTCTAATTTTTATGAATACTAATGTAATTGTTATTATGGTTTGAAAGTTGTTTTATTTTCAAAACCCATGAATTTTCGATAAATGTTGTTTTTTTAGTTAATATTATCATTTTTATAAAACTAGTTAAATAAAATTAATATTATATTTGGATTCAGGATGTTGAAATTATCTAATTGGGAATTTTGCATAATTTTATATGATAATCAATATTTTGGGTTATTATTAAATACCGTTTAAATATATAATGTGTTTTCTGACATCATAATTACCCAATAATGAGGTTATAAAATACTATAAAATGTATATTCGTCTAATATATGGTTTAAATTTAAAATAATTTGATTTTAGGTTTTTTTATTTATTTTACAAAGTCTTAGTGGACCCTCCAAAACTTATAAAACATTCCAATATTAAAAATATTTTCCTTGAGTGTGTGACTCACCTCCACATATAAAAGCCTAATATTTCATGATGTTCAGACATTGGCAATACAAAATAATTTTTTCACTCCCCTTTGGTAAAACCATGGGCAAAAACCATGGGTCGTTTAGTGGTTTGGTTAGTTTAATGTGTGGTGTCCAAAACATAAATAAAAAAGAATTTTGTCTCTTTACATATATAAACCCCCCAAATATCCCACTTCTCTTCACTCACAACCCCTCGAGAATGTCCCTACTCTTCCTTCCTCTCCCTAGTATCCTTATAAGGTTCCCCAAGCTCCCATGAAGCCTCTCTCATGTTCCTCCCAATAATTTGGCTCACAGTTCCAAGGGACTTCTCCATCTCTCATTTTTTGTCCAAATTTCGTTATATCTTCGAACCCATTTACTTTCAATTAAAAATGTGGGGTTATTATTTTTCACATCTCCTGTACATCAATAATTATTTTAAAATTAATATATAAATCATTCTCTCTCATTAATTCGTCTCATGTACACCCGTTACCATCACGAAATTCAGCACGAGATGTCCCACTCCTCATTTAAATTCAAGAAATTCATTTATATTATGAATCTAAATTCCATTAAAAATCTTGGTACTTGTATCTATATTTCCCCCTTACTACCCATTTCATTTACTTATGATGAAAGACCCCTTTATCTCTCATCATCAATTTTTATGAATTCTTATGTCACGTTGTTATGCTTCCAAAATTGCACCACAGTTTTACATGCCAAAGTCATTGTGTAGTGAATACCATGCCCATTTCTATATCAAGTCTATTCACCTTTGTTAACATGTAAATATTGATTATATAGTTTCATGTATGAATTCCAAATTCCTTTATCTTGGAATAAATGATGATGTTTAATGAATCCATGTGGTATGACCTATGTGGCACACTTATTCATGAAATAAAATGATTAAAAAGGGTGCACTATAATAGTTGTCCAATGCATCGGTTAAACAATAGTTTCATGATACGTCAAGTGAAATGAGGTTTTACTCATGATAATTCACGTGCAATGAGGGTTTACTCATTCTCCATTTGACATGATCCTTGGCTCATGCTAATATCAAGTTAATTTTTTTCCACATGCCCATGTTATGATAATCATGTTATATCATGAATTTATGTTGGTGTTTCTCATATGATCCATTGATATGCTTATTGACTAAAATGTACAGTATTATTCATGATATGGACTTCTTACTACATTACTAGGCTTTATATCTCAACCTTTTGTGATGCGTTTCCACAGGTTATCCCATGAAATGCTACGTAGGGGGGAATGTTGTGGTCATGTAAAAGAAGATTTCAACAAATATGTTGGGTTTTATGTTCTATGTTGTTTTGTAATGTTACTAATTTCCCAAGACACTAGACATCTCAATATTCATATTTGTCATAATTTAATTTTTATGTAATACATTATGTATAAGTGTGTAACAAAGAGTAGGATTGTTATAGTCGATATCAAAGGATAGGTTTAGTTATTTTGGGATTAGGACTAGAAAACCCTAGTTAATGCCTTAGAAATAAGACTAAGAATAATAAAAACATCCCTAAATTGTAGTGAGTATTAATTAAGTGTTTTATATAGAAAATACATCCATTTTTGGATATGCATAGGTAGAGGAGGCTCTGGCACATATGTCTCATGGGGTAAAACATAAAAACATCGCTTTGAGCTAGACTCAAATTTGAATTGGTGCATAACAACGTTCCTTGATTAACTCTTGGTTACGACACTCTTGGGGGATATTCCTTGGTAATTTCATAAGCATAATATGAACCATTGTTAAGGGAATTATAAAAATCCCTTAAGAATATATGTTTGAGGTGGATTATAGAAAACACATATTGAAGCCTATAAATTCACAAGTTAAGGAAATAAAAGTAATTTAAATGTTATCCATTTTTTTCATTTTATTCCCCTTTATGTGTTACCCATAACAATCCTTTTATTCTAGCCAATGGCTGGTAATATGATGACTCAAGCTAACAACCAATGTGAAGATTAATGTGAAGATTATTCTAATAAGATGCCCAATCCTATGGAAGCTAAAACCACGAACTTTGTCATAATACACATTTAGTTAACTCATGTTTTGAATAGAAAAATTCATCAAGTGGAACGTTCAACCCCCCATAAGAATGAAAAATCCACAACTGAGAGATTCATAAGATGAAGGCCTCCTACATTTAATGGATCATATGATCCATCAATCATTAAACAATGGATCAATGTCCTTGAGAAGATATTATCTATCGTTCAATGTTATGAAAAAGAAAATGTAATTCTGGTGGGTTATCATATGTAGGGTGAAGCTAATCAGTGGTGGGAATTGATAAAATATATAAAGACTATGTAGGATATCATGGAATTGGAATGGAAGGATTTTTGGAAAAAAAATCGATAAATATTTTTCGCACACCCTCTGACATAAGATGGAAAGGTAATTACATTCCCACAAGAAAAAAGATGATGAATCCATCAAAGAATATGAGTAAAACTTCACAATGCATGCATGATACGACTACGACATTGTGGTTACCCCAATTTCTTGGCTGACCGCTTCTTGGGTGGAAAAAAACCTAGCCTATGGAAAGCTCTGGCGATCGATGACTTCGATAGCTATAAACAAGTTGTCCAATTTGACCTCAATGACATAAAGGAGATCAGTGAATCTCATGGGTATCATGGGGATAAGAAACTTAAGGTGGAATTTAATTATAGTGGCCCAAGGGATAAATTTTAATGACCAAACTTTTATTAACGAAAATTCATCATGATATAATTTAATGTCTTATTATGTAAGATGTACATATAACGTTTTCACCTCATTGGTTTTATGTTTTTTGATTTTAAAATACCATTATAAATTTTCATCATTTCTAATATAGTCGTTGGACAATGATCACATGATTTGTATAAATATAGGACATTCACAAATCCAATTTACATAGACAATGGAATCAATGGACTCATCTAGTAGACTTTCCCCGTACGAAGCCCATTTATCAGGGCACTGAAAGGAGGTGTCTTTATTGGGTTTCACTCTAGATCAATCCCAAGCTGAGCTCCAACATGTTAAGCTCAAACGAAACCACCTACTGGAGAATTTGAAGTTGATAGAGAATACCACCTGGGCGATGTTATCTAGGACAACCCAATTGTCAATCACCATTGCACACCTCACCCTTTGGTCTAATGCAGGTGTTATAATGTGTAATGTAACAAGACCATACCCCTATGATTATGTGCATTATTTTTTTTATATAATAAAGAATATACATTCATTTTATTATTTTTGTTACTTTGAAAATAGTTTTTAAAGAATAAATATTATTTTTAATTAATATTCATATAATATATAAATTTGGATAAATTAGTTCAATTTCTAATTAAAATATATATTAATAAAATATTATTATTATTAAATTTATTTTATTAAGTATCATTGATCATATAGGTTTTAGGAATACAATTGTAATTTTTATTATGGTTTAAAAGCTGTTTTTTTCACACACCATTATTTTTTGATAAATGTCGTTCTTATTTTAAAATTGAAAATTCACATATTTAGAAACTTATTTGGATAAAATTAATATTATTTTTTGAATCCTGACATTTAAATTATCCAATGGTTAATATTTCATAATTTTACGAGACATCAGAATTGTTTGGTAAAAATTAAATATCTATTAAATATATAATGTTTTTTATGACATTATAATGACCTTATAGAGATGTAGTAAAATACAATAAACTTTATTTTCAGAAAATATATTTGTTAATATAAAAATAATTATATTTTAGTTTTCTTTTATTATTTAATAAAGCCTCAGTGGACCCTCCAGGACTTATAAAACATTTTAGCTTTTAAAATTGATTTCCCTGAGAGTGTGACTCACCTCCACATAGGAAACCAAATTATTTTAAGTAGTAAGTCCTTTTTCCATGAAAATATTTTTCTCCACTCCCCTTTGGAAAAAAAATCAAATGCAAAAACCATGGTTTTGTTTGTGGTTTTGAGTACCTTAATGTGTGGTGTCTCGAAACTAAATAATAAATAATTCTATCTCTTTTCCTATATATACCCACCCAATAACCCACTTACTCTTCACTAAAAGTCCTTGAATTTAGTCCAAACTCTACCTCCTCTCTCTATAATTCTATCAGGTTCCATGAACTCCCTATAATCCTCTCTCAAGACTCTCATAAGCCTTTGGGATCACACTTCGTAGTAAATGATTTCTTCATTTCTCATTTTTGTTTAAATTTTATTACGATGTTATGCCCTTTTATTTCCAATTAAAAATATTGGGGTATGATTTAACACCTACCCCATACTGCCCTCTTAATTTTTTAATGATGATATACTACTTTTATCACTCATTAATTCTTCCCATCTACATCCATTACCATGACGAAATTCTATAAGGAATTTCTCTCTCCTCATTTACATTCATGAAATTATTTTATATTATACATCTAAATTTCATTCCATATGTTGGTATACTATGTCCCATAATCCCCTTAATATAAAGTAAATTTATAAATGATGAGAGTTTTGTTTCACTTCCATCATCCCAGTTTACGAATTCCTATTTGACGTCATTATGCTGCCGAAATTAGACAAAAAATTTTATGCCAAAATCTTATTGCAATGAATACCTTACCCACTCCGCTATTAGGGGTATTCACCTTTATGAACATGTACATATTTATTGAGTACCTAAATCTATTTATTCCACATATCTTATTCATGGAATTAATTATGATGTTAATGAATCCATGTTGTATTATCTACGTGGAAAACTTATGTATGAAATTAAATGATTAAGAAGGGCGCGCCCTAATAGTGCTCCAATGCATTGAGTAAAGTATAGTATCATGATGCTCCATGTGCAATGTGTGTTGAATCATGCTAATTTAATTACAATGTGGTTTACGTGTGCTTCATGGGCAATGAGGGTTTACTCATGCTTCATTCTCAATGAGCCTTGGCACATGCTAATACCATGTTATGTGTTTTTGCCACATCTCCATGTTATGATTATCATGATTTATCATTCCTTTATGTTAATATTTATCTTGGTATCCATTGATATGCCTATTTTATAACATGCATTGTATTATTCTTGTTATTCCATGCTTATTCCCTTACTGGGCTTTATAGCATACCCATTTCTTATGTATGTCCTCAGGTTTATCCCATGAACTGTTATCTACGAAACAATGTTGTTGTCATGTAAAGTAATTTTTTTAATAATGATTTTTATTATCATGTTTTATGTTGTTATTTAATGATCCTAATCCTCTAAGGAACTAGACCTCTTGATCTTCTATGTTATATCATGGGAAGGATTTATGTAATAAATCATGTATATGTGTGTAATAAAAATCAAATCTCTTATAATTGGTATCAGATGATCGGTTTAGTTATTTTTTGAGATTAGGATTAGAAAACCATAATAAAGCCTTAGATATAAGACTATGTATAATAAAAACATCCCTAAACTGTGGTGAGTATTGAGTAAGTGGTTTATCCTGAAAATAAATCCATTTCCGGATATAAGAAGGTAGAGGTTCCTCTTGCACAGATGTACCTAGGTATGAAATCTCTGACAAGGAGTTTCAGTCTGGACTCGTGGTATCTTGGTACATGAAAACGGGATTTTCTACACTCTGGGTTATTAAATTCCAGGGATATATGATTTGGTAAATTCACAATCTTAGTATGAACCATTCATAAGGGAATAAAAAAAATTCCCTTAAGAATATATGTCAAAAAGTAGAACAAGGATTACATAGACTGAATCATGTATATTCATAAGTTAAGGAAATAAAATCTATTTATAAGTCAACTATTTTGTCCTTGAATTACCATTTATGTGTTACCCATAAAGTTCATTTTATTCCAGCCAATGGCTGATAATAGGAGGGATCGAGCTAACAACCTATTTAAAATTCAATATGATGACTGTTCTAATGAGATGCCTACACCAATGGTAGCGAGAATCATGAACTTTTTCATGATACTCTCTCAGATAAAATAATATTTGAATATAAACATGGGTCAATAATAACGTTCAACCCCCACTACGAAAGAACTAGTCACTATTGAGATCTTCATGAGACGAAGGCCTCCTACATTTAATGGATCATATGAACCCTCAATCATCGAACAATGGATAAAATCCATTGAAAATATCTTCTCCATCCTTCAATGTTACAAAAAAGAGAAGGTTCTTCTATATGATTATTGTATGGAGGGTGAAGTCGATCAATGGTGGAAATTGATCAAAAATACACAGCCTAAATAGAAGATCGACGCATTGGAATGGAAGGATTTATAGAAAATGTTTTTTGATAAATATTTTCCTCACAACATACGGATTAAGATGGAAATGGACTTCCTTGACCTAAAAAAAGACAATGAATCCATCACAGCGTACAAGGAAAACTTCACATGCATTTCATGATAAGCCTCGAGCATTGTTATTTCCCTAAAATGCAAGTACGATGAATTATTTGGTGGGATGAAATCTATCATGTGGATAGCCCTTCCAATCCGTGACTTCAACATCTATAAGGAAATTATATGAATGGCCCTCAAGGTCGAAATAGATATAGGGGAATATTAGGCGTATCATGGGGATAAAAAGAATAAGGTATAATTCAATTATACAAGTCTGATGGATAAATCCAACATCTCTAAGAAAATCCAGCACCCCACTTGCCAATGGTGTGGAAAGAAGCACCCTGAGATTTCTTAAAGGAGATGATGAAATGATTTAGGTGTGGAAGGGAAGGGAACCTAGACATTTACTACTAACAGGAAAAAACCTTGGCTATGATTGATGGTAGGAATGCTCCTTTAACCTCTCATCACATTTTTCATTGCTTCAACTATAAGGAAAAAAGGAATCTTGCAAATGAGTGCCCTAATCCAAGGGTTTTCGGAGTCAACCAACAACCTCTAAGGTAGAAAGGAAGAGATTTTTCTATCACTACTGCCGAAGTGAACCCCAAAAATGATGTTTTGATAGGTACACTAGTTATTTATTCAAGAATAGTGAAAGTTTTTTTTTGATTCTTTTTCTACACATTCTTTTATATAAACTAATATTAGTGGAATAATCCCAACACTATAACAAATAATTGATGTAAATATTTCGATGAGTATGAAGAAAGGGTCAACCAATGCATCCCATGAATATAACTCCTCCTCTATAATAATTTGTGGATTTAACATCCCATCAAACCTCATTATTCACCGTCTGGTGGATTTTAATGAAATTATCAACATGGATTTACTTTCCTTATAAAGATCTATAATAAATTGCTGTGAGAGGTAAATCACTCTTTATATGTTGAATAGACACCTAATTCTATACAAGTGCAAGGAGGAAGATGAATCTTCTATATCACCATAATCTCAAGAATGGATATTAATGCCCTATGAGAACGTGTATCTGGCTTAGATGATTGAGTCTAAAGAGGCAACCATCCTTGAAGACTTTCCTTTTGTGAGGGATTTCCCTGAACTGTTTCCTGAGGAATTTAATTGTTTTCCTCCTAGAAGAGATGTTGAATTCAAAATTGTTCTTATACATTGGGTATTGCCAATATCCAAGACTCTGTATTGAATAGTTGTTGTGGAGCATGAGAAGCTATAGAAAAAAATAAAGGAGAATATATATAAAGGGTTTATATGCCCATGTGTTTCACAATGGGGTGCACCTGTCCTCTTCATCATGAAGAAGTATGTGTCAATGACCCTTTGCATTGATTTTCATGAGCTTACAAAAATCACGATAAAGAAAAAGTTTCCTCTCCCATGAATTTATGACTTATTCAATCATCTTTGTAGAGAAAAATACATTTCAAGTTGGATTTTCCTAAGAGATATTGTCATGAAAGGGTGAAGAAGGAATATATCCTCAAGACTACTTTTCGTACAAAATACGGGCACTATTATTACTTAGTAATGCCTTTCAGACTAACTAATTCTCCAACAATATTCATGGACTTGGTGAATATAGTCTTTAGATATTACCTTGAAATTTTTTTGGTAGTATTTATATATGATATTCTAATATAGTCGAAAACCAAGGAGGACCATGAGGAGTATCTAAGAATAGTACTAGAGACCTTGTGGAAGGAGAAACTCTATGAAAAGTACATCATGTTTGAGTTCGGGTTAATGGAGGTATCATTCATGGTTTATATCATCACAATCAATGGGATATTTGTGGATCCCTACAGGAAGACTGCAATTGAGGGAAGGACGAGGCCACCATTTGTAACAAATATCCATAGCTTCTTGGGGTTAGCTGGATATTATCACCGATTTGTGAGAAATTTCCGATAATTGTCAAAACCTTTTACCATGATAAGACGGAAGGGATTCAATTTTTCATGGAGTGCTGACTGTGAAGAAAGCTTCAAGGAGTTGAAAAAGAGGCTTATCACTACTCCTATGCTCACATTACCCACAAGTATGGTACTTTTTCTGTTATTTAGCGATTATTAGAAGAAGGTCCTAGGTTGTGTGTTGATGCAGAATGATAAAGTGATATCCTACAACTCAAGGTAGCCAAAAAACAATGAGAAAAACTATCCCATGCATGATATGGAGTTGGTGGGTGTGATATTTATGTTGCAAATATGGTGGAATTATATCTATGGGGAAATGTGTGAGATATATACTGATCACAAGAGCCTCAAATATATATTCACACAAAAAGATCTTAATATGTGCCAATGATGATGGATGGAACTCATCATAGATTTTGACTTCTCAATCCACGACCATCTTAGTAAGGAAAACAATGTGGTGGATACTATAAGTAGAAACGATATTCCATCATTATTAACAGTCACCCTAGACCCGCGCCGGTCATGGATAGGCTCTGCTTATGTGAAAAACACCCTATTGAACCCAATGGTACTCTCAGATTTCAAATCCAAGTTACTGTTTAAAAGTTATGGATTTTACAAAAAAATAATTGTCACTTAATTATTTTATTTACAGCCAATAACTAACTTTCACTAGTGGCCCGCACTGACCAATTTCAGTATCTTCTTAAAGAAATCATACCCTCACAAGTTCAGTACTGGTCTCAAATTTTTAATCTGTGTTACCATTTGTGAGTTATAAGCATTTTAAAAGTAAAATAACATTACATAATTATATTATTTACAGTTAAGGCATTTTCGGGTTTTCTCATTGGTGGCCCATGCCGACTAAACATAAGTTGCACATATGGTTAACCCAACATCCTGAGTGCAACGGTGCCCTCAAATTTATGATCTGAGTAACTATTTAAGATTTATTACAATTTTTTAGGAAAATTTCTTATGTGTGCTAATAAAATCTTAAAAAACTTCGAAGAATGATTTCAGGCACTCTAAGCTTCGGAATCGCGCGGCATAAGATTTTGTGGTCTTGAAATAATTCCATATAATTTAAAACAAGTATACTGAAATTATGGGACATTAAATTCTCCCCACCTTAGGGATTTATGTCCCCAAAAGCCACAACAAAGGAAACATAACAAAAAGAGGGTACTGAGCATGAATGTAAGCCTCCTTCTCCCATGTTCTCTCTGGGAGGTTCTCGTGCTGTCAGCGTACAAACACTAGAGGTATCGACATCCCATGAATTAAATGCTCCTGTAGATCCTCAATCTCCACTGGAACCTCCGAAAACATCGCCCCATTGTCGATATTTTTCTCTCCCCAGACAATGATTTGTGAAGGATTATGTACGCATCTCCTCAGCTGGGATACATGGAAAATATCAAGCACCCAGTGCAACTAAGGGGGAAGAGATAATCAATAAGCCACCTCGCCAACTTTGCTAAGGACCTGAAATGGTATGATAATCTCCAGAGAAAACTTGTTTCCCTAGCCAAATCTCTGCAAACCACTTTGAGGTGAGACTCCCAAGAAAACATGGCCCCCATTCAGGAACTCTCGTGGTCTCCATCTCTTGTCGGCATAAGGATTCTGCCCGCTCTGTGCAGTCATCACTTGATGACAAGTGAGACATCATGATATAAACTTTTACACTTATTTCTTCATCCCCGACCACCAGTGTTGACTTCATAGGTCATGGTTCAGCTTCACCACTCTTGGATGTACTACTAGAGGGACGTATGGAAATCCTTCATAAATTCCTCCTACAGCACTACTAGTACCATTGTACATTTTCTAAAAAGGATAAAAGGCTCCCCACGATCAGAAAATCTCTCAAGTGCCTATCATGTGGATGTCTGAGTACGTCGAGCCACACATTCAATGCCCCAAAGTTGTGACTCCTTGTCTCGCTGAAGGAGTGTGGGAGTGACTATGAGAGACTAAAGATAAGTTGACCCATCTCTGTCCACAAAGGATATCTTCAATGCCGCTAGTTTCTTTGTTGCCTCACTCAGTTTCTGTAGACCAGACCTCCTGCTGATTGCATTTTCTACCATGTTCCCCTTCTATGGATTATAGACTATCTCAAAGTGATTGTTCTGGAGTAACTCTAGCCATCGTTGTTGTCTCGGGTTCATGTCCTTCTAAGAGAAGATATACCTAAGACTCTTGTGATTAGAGTTGACTATTAAACGATCGTCTATCAAGTAGTGGCACCACATATTTAGCGTAAAGACCACTGCTGCTAACTCTAGGACTTGGGTAGAATAATTTTACTCGTGATTCACTGTCTCATATTCTAAAAGATTTGTTGAAACTTCTCCATCCACAAGAAATGCTCCCCCTTTTCATCAAATATGAAAAGGGTGTTGCTAACCTGAATAAGTCAAGTACAAATCTCTGGTAGTACCTAGCCAAAAACGGCATCCCTCTCCCTTTAGAGAGTGAATCATGGAAACATTTTTGAAAATATTTCCCCATGATCTGCCACTCTTGTTTGGAACTGATAACTGAAAATTCCTACTGCCATGTGGGTTTTTCTGGATGAAACAAGAGTGATCGGCATCACCCTCCTATGGATGAGTTTATCCTGCACTTATTGGGTTTCATTTTTTGCTGACCAAATTAAAGCTCATTCCAACATTGTAGATAAACCAAAAACTTTTGGCTTTATACAGTCAATCTAAGTATGAACCATAGATGCCCAGTCCATACCCAAACAAACATCGTAAGGCCTTGATGTAGCCACCAAGAGGTTCCAACCAATACTCTTTCCTCAAGGGTCAGATCACACCATCGAGGTACGTGTGATTATCGAGTCTCCTCCAAAAGGTATTTCCAGACGTGAGGGACATGTCAATGGTTTAACCTGAAACTCTCCTTCATGAAAAGATTAATGGAAGGAAGGAATGATTTTTACCTATGTCTATTGATATGGTAGAGATTAGTAGACATAGACCGTACCTATAATCATTCATGGAGTCTTTGGGTCACACTCATTGACCACATGTAGCAACTCCCTTCCCCTATTCTCGAGCTCCCTGAGTCTGATGGGGACCCCATTGAAATGTGGGTTGTAACATTTTGAAATGTATACCACCTCTTGCTACTCTCCTAGCTTTCCTTCCACATATGCTGCCCTACAGATTCATCTGTCCCTATCACTTCCTCTTCCCAAAACATTTTTGCATGCCCATGTCTTTGAGACTATCATCAGTTTCCTACTTTTATACTAATAACATTCATTGGATGTATTCGCTCATCTGAAGAACATTAAACCTTAAAGGTTCTCTCTATCACCCTAATAGAAGTACAGATTCATAGAGGATTCGTGCTGGCTTGGATGTCCCTAAAAACACCTCTCATGATGGTCTGAGACCTGAACAAATGATCGTACTTTATTCATCAAGTTCCTAATATGGTCGGTACACCTCGATGAATACTCATCTACCGACATGTAATCCTGTGAATCTATAGAAGCTCTAGATATCTCTCACACACCCCCTCAAGCCATTACTCATCCTTTTGTTAGTTGGGATCACCTCGGAACCTGAGGGGTACTTGATGTTGAAACTCATGTAAGTCAAAAAGCCTAAATGTTTCCTCCACCAGTACCACCGGTTGTAACTAAATGATAGAAGGGCAGTGATATCGCTGAAACACTACTCGAAGGTACTATCTCTGGCAAAATTCCACATACCGAAGCATCATCACTATATGAACCATCCTCATGGTCCCTAAATGGAATAGACTAGATGCTAATATCACCATCTACTCTATTAGTGTCTCAACTAGGCAGAAAACTCTAGCCACATCCTCCATCCAGTCCTCATTCACCTGTGGGTCTATCTCACCTCAGAACCTCAAAGGCCTCTGACGCTAAAACATGTGGAACATGCTCAGTCAGTGTGCAACCTATGCTGGTGGGCCAGTGGCAATGACTTCCCAATGGGTAGTGGTGCTGCTGGTCCACCACCTGAAGGTGCAAATGCCGTAGGAGGGCCCTACACCAAGGCCTCATCTCTCGTTGGGCCGTCATCATGTACTATCCCAAGAAACATAGGTGTCTGAATTTTTAGTAGAATCCAGATTAATAATAGGTTCTCCATGGTAATTAAGTTATACCTGGTGAGTTGACTCTAAATAAATCAAAAGAAAAACACTTCCAAAACAGATGCAATCAGTGTTTTAGTGTGCTGAGTCGAAAATCAATACTTAGGGTCATGGTGTATGGATACGTCAGCTGCCACACCAACACTGGAATTCCTGAACTAAAAACCATAGTTATTAACTTAACATTATTGCTACACAGAAAAGATCAGAGTCCTAGCTCTTCACTAGAACCAAACTCCTCTGATACCACATTGCCACGACACATCCCCTAGTGCATGTGTCGTGACTACCACAAGCTGGCCTTCCATAGGCCAGGGGCTCGCAACTAGCACTGAAATTCATACTCCTTAAAACAGGATATAATTGACTTTAAATCTATACATACACACACATAATAATGCCACAAGAAACAACCACTATATAAACTACTGTAGTTAAAAGAGTGCAAGAAGTAATGGGGCTGGAAGAAAAGCCCAACTGAAAGTTTGAGTACAACTCAAAAGTACAAATACAACTGAAATGTGAAAAAAAAACTCATGGACCGTCCACCATGTATCCTACATGAAGGGTAGGTACAGATCTCCAACTCGGCACTCTGCATCCTTCTGTCTCCTCTGCGTCACGTCTCGCAGAATGGTCCACCTCTGCACACCATCCAGTCCTAGCTCCCTCAGCCTTGATCAACAATGTATGTCGTCTTCACCAGACACAATAAGGTTGAGGCGAAGCACGTGATGGGGTGAGTATAAAAATGCTATGTAGGGATCCTGATACCCCATAGGTCTCCTAAATATCTACAATGGAAAACCACAAACCAAGACATAAACTCTACTTAGGTATATTCCCTTATATACACCAATGTTATCTAGATAGAAACATCTCATACATGAGGGAATAATACCACAAAGGTAGTACCATGAAGGTAACACCATGAATGTTAAAGTACCACACAAGTGTCACCACGAACATAGTACCATGAAGGTAAAAATACCACATAGGTATCACCACAAAGATAGTACCACAAAGCTAAAATTACCAATCAAGTATCACCACGAAGATAGTACCACGAAGGTAAATGTAACGAATAGGTATCACCACGAATATAGTATCACATAGGTAAAAGCATCACAAAGCATGACCTCAATCACAAGCACAAAGAAAATACATCTCACATTAGGATTTAGTCTATGGGTTGTAACAAATAACATACCCAGCCACAGCGTCGAACGCCTCGACTGCTGGAGAACTCCTCCTCTATTGAGTACAGTGGGATGGCAACATCACACAGAGGAACGTCCAACTATCCTTGGACTACTAATGTTCTCCTCCTGTCGAGCATCTTGGGTCGACCACATCACAGTGAGGAACTCCACACTATAGGTCTATCACGTCACAAAGAGGGGATCCCCCTCATGGCCTGCGGAGGTACTCCTTCTGTCGAGTACCGTGGGTCTGCTACGTCACACCAAGGCACTCCCCACCGTGGGTCTTCTACATCACACAGAGGCACTCCCCACTGGGCCTGTCATGTAACTATGAGTAGTAATGGTCGGTTGTCATTAGATCTCATCTAGTCATAGGGTTCCGCACGTAGTGCGCTTGGGAGAACTATTCCACAATCCATCAGCCATACCTCAACTACCATGAAGTCCCATGAAGAAGTATTCCAAAGGTACATAGGATCTTAAGGGACCGAGCACAATAGACGGCGTGTCAATCTGACGCCTCGTCTATAAGTAATTAGTGTTTCTGCTCCGAGGACCAGGTTGGATTCGGGGTCCGATCCAACCCAGCCATACTCCAACCATATCCCAAACTCAAGTAGAGTATACCAAAAGAACCATCTTGATCCACAGAATCTTGTGCTGTAGATGGGTTTTCAAATAGACTCTTGGTGCACAAGTTGTGCCCATGATAGCGTAACTGGGTCTAGATGGGCCCGTGTTTGGTACGACCCGGTTGGACCCACCTTGCCTGACCCGACCAGGGCCGACTCGAACTGGTTTGGGTCGACCCGGCCAAATTCAGGTCTGGCCCTGATAGCCTAGGCCTTGTCGGGCCCATCTCGTTGGCCTGTGGTACTCCCCAGCCCAACCTGTTGGCGCAGCCCGGTGGCATGGCCCGCCGAGCTGCACAGCCGGCTGCATTCCAGCCCACTACGCTGTAGCCCTCTAGGCACGACCCGCTATGGTGTGGCCTGCTCGGTTGGCAGTCCATCGAGGCAAGGTCTGTCGTGACATACACTCGGGGGGAGGCGCCCCCCCCCCCGGACTTCCAGAACGATCCATGGACTCTTCAGCTGCTAGAACATGGGACCCATCTAGTATGGCGTGGCCAGGCAGAAGGCCCACCGGTCTTCCTCCCGGGGGTGCGGTTGCGCGCCACTGCTCCACCGTGGTCAAACTGATGCTGGCCTCCTTTGGACTTCGATGCAGCACAACAGATACTACCACTTTCTCCATCGGCGGCACAGACGTGCTCCGGCGCTCTGCCACGTGGCCGACCGGTTATCGGTAGCTACCATACTATGTCGTGGTAGATGGGCCTTGGAAACTTTCTCAACCGGTGGTGTGGATGCTCGTCACCCCAATTTCCTTGCGGCCGATCGGGTTCCAGCCGCTAATTTCTTCCACAAGCCATTGTGGCTTTGTTCCAAGCCTGAAAAATTGAACGATCACATATTTGTGATCCTTGTATCGAGGGCTCTGTATCCATATATCATGCTCCGTAAAAAACCTTGTTTCCAGCATCAATAAATATTTGGCTGCCACCTTTCGCAAAACATTGCAGCTTCGTTCCAAGCCTGAAAAATTAAATGATCACATATTCATGATCCTTGTGTTGAGGGCTCCACGTCCATATTTCGTTCTCAAAAAATCTCTATGTTTCCAGTATCAATAAATATTAGGCATTGATGAATGTGTGAAGAAGTGCGCAAAGAAAAAAAAAAGAGGAGAAATGTTTGTGTTCGGGACGATGGCCATATTCCATTGAAAATGGTCATTGTGAATATATAATATGATGAATCAATAGAATAAAATTCAACCTATATAAAATCCCTACATCAACCTACAATAATAATTCATAATCCCACAATAAGAAAAAATCCGCGGATCAACTAGTTAGTGAGTTGATCCATGTTCTTAGTTTAGAAGAGACGAACATTGGAAATAATAATCAAAGAGATTTAAACCCTACATTGTTTCTTGTAGATGGCGTGAGGAAGAAGAAAAAGTCGATGGAAGGGATGTCGGCATTCGTCGCTTCCACAAGACGCTTCTGATCGGGGCTCATGAATCGTCCTTGTTCTTTGTTAGAGAATCTCATTTTTTGGAGAATGTGTTCTCCAATTCTCTCCCTAAAAGTAATCTCCTTTCCAAAAATTCCCCAATCCCAGAGAAAGGTGATGAGACAACACATAAATTAAACTAATTGAGTTGGAAAAACAATTGTGTTTAAGTTGGAACAATTAATTTGGGGGAGAAACCAAGAGTCACCTCCCACATTAAAGAGGGAGTTCAAGTGACGGGTGGTCCCCACCATTAATTTCATAATGGGAGGTTTCAATCTTGGGTGGTCCCCACCCCCAAATTCAAATTTGAGGATTCACAAGGAAAAATAAAATAAAAGATGTTTTATTTTATTTTTATTCTTTAAACATACCCAAAAAAGTCTAAAAACTAACTTTCACCCTCGACCTACTGTGGTCTAGGTTAAGGTATTCTCAAGTGAATATCGGACCTGTATGTTCCGCAATGTTCTCGGATTTCAATTCTGAGAACCGTTTCAAAAGTTACAAATTGTCGCTCATGTGTTTATTGAACGTACCTGAAAAAAAGTTTGGAAAATTATTAACAGTCACCCTCGACCCACGTTGATCTAGGTTAGGCTCTACTAAAGGGAAACATACCCCCAATGAACCCTTACGGTACTCTCGGATTTCCAATCCGAGTTAATGTTTAAAAGGTATGAATTTTACAATAAAATAATTTTCAATTAATTATTTTATTTATGGCTACAAACTAACATTCACTGGTGGCCCGCGCTGGCCAATGTTTGTATTTGCCTAAAGAAAGAATACCCTCGCGATTTTAGTAGTGGTCTTATATTTTTAAGCCTACTTACCATTTTTGAGTTATAAGCTTTTTAAAAATAAAATAACATAATTTAATTATTTTATTTATGGTTAATCTATTTTCAGGTTTTATCACAGGAGGCCTGCGCTGACAAAACTAAAGTCGCGCCTAGGGTAAATCCCCCATCCTGAGCGCAATGGTGCCCTCGGATTTCAGATCCATTAAACATTTAAGATTTATTCCACTTTTTTATGAAAATTTCTTACACTCATTAATAAATGCTTTACAAAATTTCGATGGATCATTCTGGGCACTCCAGGCCTCATAATTGCACGCCGTCAGATTTCGAAATCTTGAAATAATTCTATATAATTAAACAAATTATATGGAACATCTGGGACATTAAATACCCTAGATGGATACATTGGAATTCCTAAACATTTTGTCTTAGGTTCCAGCCTTAGGTCATTTGAATATTCTCCTCTTGTTCTAGGCTAAAAGACGTAAAACCACCAATAATCACCTTCCCACATGAGGTTATATTATACCCTCATCATTTAATCATGTCATTAAACTACAAATCATTCAAAAACAATGTATGGATTGATTATTTCCCTTGTATGATATGTAGTAAATCTGAAACATTAAATCTTCAAGACCAACCTAGGATTTATATGCCCGTTATTTTTAGGGATAAGTGGTATTGGATGAGACATCATTAGTCCTCAATTATGTTGGGTTCTTTACCGATCTATGTTGATTATACCCATTAGAAATGCTCCAATCTCCTTTAGGTTTTTCTTGCATGACATTAAAACTAAAATCCCTATGTCCTGTAGGATGTTAAACTACTACACTCATCAATACTGCATGAAGTTAAACTACAAAAAAATCAAGAACTTCGAATGGATTTATTCTTATACTTATAGGACCTGTAGGAATTACCATACATTTCATCCTTATGTTTTGTCTCCAAGTACCATGAATCCAATTATCTCCCTTACCTCTTGGACTATGTATTTTTCTTTGGGATCACATGGTGTGGTGTTTGCTTCATTAGTCCTCATTCCAGTCAAGTTTTCAATTACTGCATCACATATCCCCTTCAAGGGCCTCCCCCTTCACCCTCATCCCTATATCATGACGTAAATCCGAACGAAAATCAAGAACTATGTATGTCTTTATTCCCATACTTACGGGATATGTAAAAATACTTGAACATTTTCTCTCTGGGTCCATCACAATGTTATTACATTCCACCCTACTGGCCTATTATTACCTCGAGGAGAAAGTGCTGTGGTTTGGGATACATTTCCCCTCATTCACACCAGGTTTTTGATAGTCACACCATGTAGGAATTTTAGGAACACTAATTTATTACCTAAATCCTTACAATTGGATCCAAAATGGGAGAAGAAGACTAAGAAAAGGAAAGAATCAAGGGGCTTCCTTGCGATGATCATTCGCGGAGCCCCAATTACACAGTGCCCGCCGTGGAGCACGGAGGCGGGCTACTCCGCGAACGGATTTGACGTTCGCGAGGTCGTCGTGGAGAAAGGAGGTGATCACTCTCCGCAAGCACCCTAGACATTCAAAATCCCACCACGGAGCAAGGACATGGGACACTCCGTTACTGCATTTGACATTCGCGAGCCCACAGCGAAGCAAGCATCATATTCGCGCCGAGTGAGCTCTGCTTCGCGGTGCCTCTCCCCTATAAATACTGGCCTACCCCAATTCCCATGGGCGAAATGTCTGACCATTCAACTTCCTAGCTCCCGAATTGCAAAGCAACTTATGCTCTACGAACCATGAGCTGTGCGACGTACTTCTGCTCTGCGAAGTGCTTCACCTTTTCCTTGGTTTAACCCCCTCTTTGGAGAGGGATGCCTTTTGCGCAGCCTAAGGGCCTCTACGAAGGAATGGGATCTCCAAGGAGACACAGGCCATTGCAGTGCATTTATGCTTCATGAAAAACCCTTTATGTACACGTGATCCACGTGCTAAGGTGGGGTCACTGTACTTCTCAACGCACTTCGCTTCATGATACCTTGCTTTGTGTGGCACCTTTTCTCTACAAGAGAGTTCTCCGCGAATGTCATTCCACATCAAGAAGCACCTCCTGTATTCACGTCTTCCCTATGCTTAAGCCGAGGTGCCCCACTTCTCGAAGCACACCCCTTCCCAAGTACCCTTTGACATGTAGAGTAACATAGTTTCACAAGGACCCTCCACATGAACCCCTCTTCATTGAAATTCTTTTTCCCGTGTGGCCCTCTAGTTTTGCACGATGGGATTTCAAATTCCCTTGGATGATATTGCCTGTTTCATTGCTTCACCTCATGCTTTTTCGCATAGAAACTCTAACAGCTATTGCTTCTTCTCATAGCCACACTAATGTGGACCCCCCAATGGTTCTCTCCATAACATCCCCTAGCCACGGAACTGCATATCCCTTCTCTTCACCGAGGTGTAGAGGGTACCAGTTATGTATGTCCTAGTGGTGCTGAGCAAACCCACCTCGTCCATGATATAGGACGTTAATCTGTCTAGCACCACCATCCTCAGCACATGACGTTAAACAGTGGCCTCCCCCATGCCTTGCATGTGAGTTCCCCCCACCTTGGACATTTTCCCCACCCACTGGTCTCCATGTGGATGAGGTCAAAACGGGGAAAGGGCAACCATCTCAGTGTAAGACCCAAGATTTTCTTGCAGGAGGTGGCATCCCTGCTCCACCTTTTTTCTTCAGTCCCAAGGACCAGGGGGAGGGGGAAATGGACACCAGACCCCTCCTTTCTTTGGTACCAAATCCCTCACCCACTGGGCTTTGTCAACACCGGGCCTCCATCCCGGAGTAAGTCACAACATCTTCGGGCCGCTAACCACGCATAATCCCCTGTTTCCTCTTTGGGGTGTGATCTCCTATAAGCCCCACACCACTTCCCATGAACGCACCTTTTATGACATCCTCACCATCTCTCTGCTTCCTCTTATTTCTCACACTGTGTGTGACTCACGAGGGCTTAGAGTAAGCACTGACCATGATATCCACCCTTGGATAGCCTTCAAGATCTTCAAACTCACCACCCATGGGACCTCAGGTCCTCCTTCACGTCGGTTCACCAACCGTCTTGAACAATGAGGTCTGTGACCCTTTCCAAGGTAGGGTACGTAGGAAGCCACCACGAGGTTCAATCCAACCACCCATGTGACACAAGTTCCTCCTTCACATCGGTTAACCAACCCACTTAAACATCATGGTCTTTGATCCTTGCTAAGGAAAGGTACGTAGGAATCCTCCACGAGGTTCAAGCCCACCATATATTGGTCACCCCAACCCCCTTCACGTCGGTTCACCAACACTTTAGTCCCTCTCAGATCTTAAGCCCAATACCACCATCTGATCTACGAGGTCTTTAATCCCAACCAAGGAAATGTATGTAGGAATCCTCCATGAGGTTTAAGACCAACATTCGGTCCCTCCGACCATCTTCACGTTAGTTCTCCCCCGTCCCACATGACGTTAAACTGTGGACCTCTTTCAGCGGTAAGCTGTTGTCAGCCACTTTCTGCGGTAATCCGTTGTCAGCCTCTTTCAGCTTTAAGCCATTGTAAGCCTATTTCAGTGGTATGTCATTGACAGTTCACTCAGCGGTAAGCTGTTGTCAGCCTCTTTCAGCAGTATTCCATTACTAGCCTCTTTCACCGGTAAGCCGTTGTCAATCCATTCAGTGGAAATCTGGTGTCACTCCATTCAGCGGAGTGACATTGTCACTCCATTCAGCGGTAAACCGTTGACATTCCATTCAGCGGTATGTCATTGGAACCTCAATCGGTGGTAAGAAGTCATTAGATGAACTACATAGACTTCGATTCCCTGCCACATTGATTCGTAGGAAGCCTCGTCGAGGCTCAAGCCCAAAACTATCGTCATCCTCATGGAGGTTCTATCCCATTCACCATCAACATCATTCAACAGCTCCGTTATCCATCCCAATTCTTACTGGGGTAGCCACATCCTGGTGGGATCATGCCGCATCATACCCCATTCCCCTCAATAGTAAATGGGAGGTCAACCATCTGTTGGCCCCAACATCAGTGTTCCCTCCGGGGGACGCACTAATCTAATAGACTCTAATCAGTGTTTTGATTAGTTTGATCCATCTCCACTGGATGTTAAATTTGTGGCATAACATGTGTTAAACATTGGAAGATAAGGAAAACCTCAGATATATGGCCATGTAATATGATTTCCTACATTATATGTGAAATGCCCCGGGCATCCGCGCCCTTGAGATACCCTATAATGAGGGACAGAAGACAGGCGCAGCAGTGTCCCAGCACCCAGACACTCTAGTGATGACCAATGTGACTACTCCCCTAAATGAAGGTTTCTTCCCTAACGAGGCCCCTTGTATGGTCCCGACGGAAGCAATGTAATTAACTGGTGTCCATGAAGACATATATATAGGAAAGGTTTCACGACCAACATTTTATGTCTATAAGGGAGACCAGTACTAGGTGACGAGTTCTGAGGATGAATACACAGAAGGAAGAACCAACATCTCATCATCCCATTTCAGTCAGGGAGAAAACATCCCTGAATAGGCAACGAATGTCACCCACCATTGGAAAGAGGGAATGAGGGGGAAAAACTACGTGTACTCCACAAACAGAAATGTGCGCCCTGGCCAAATCGTCAAAAAAAGAAATGGTGAACCCGATGTGGAATTATTCTCCTCAATATGGAGATTAGTAGCACTTGAGGAATCAATGAACTGACATGTCACAAAATCCAGTTATTCGGTGTTGGTTCCCACTTAGAAAATAGCTGGCCTATCGTGAAACTCACCAGATGATGGGGTAGTAGAATGTTGGACATCCCGTTCTGTGATGTTGTCAGCATGGATCCCTCCTACCGGCCATGGAAGACGATATGAAATTTGGACATTGGTCGCCGATTACTTTTTCTTTCATCACTAATGAGTTAATCTCCCTGCTCCCAGTCTTCAAGTTGCTACTCAAGGGATGCGATCACCACATACCCATCTATGTAGGAGCAGGGGCAGTGCCAACACGGCCGTTCCAGGTGGCATCACTTCTTCCATAACGACCACTAAATCTATGAATATGGTGTGCCCATGCCCCCTCTCCTCGTCCGAGGTCATTCTAAGAAGGGTAATCAATGACCTCATGCGCCATTACGAGGAGGAGGGCATAATACTAACCTGGGATATGGCCCTCCTGGATCTAGAGGCGTCTGCGCCTCGTCACCAATGTCGCCCCCAAGGGCCGCACATGGAGCCATTGCTCTCCACCCCGACATACAACTGTTTCGGGAGCCTGTCCCCGTAGCACTTTGACGACTCCATGCCTTACGCTGACGTGGAAGGTGACATCTGGCCTAGCCTGGTCAGAGCCCCATTCCAAGGGCTCCCAGTGAGGGCTCCCACTTGGTCGCGTTAGGGTCGCTGCCCAGTCTTTCTGGAAGAGGAGCTGGTAAGATACGTACCTGCACCACCGGCCCCGATTCGTCTGACCCAATGCCAGCACCGGGTGCAAGCTGAGGAAGACTTCCGCCGTGGGGTGTCAACATCAATGGCTACTATGGCCCGAGCCATGGCCGATGAATACTGTCAGTTCCCTTCATGCACTAAGAAAGCACACATATACTCCCAACAACGTTTGAGGCCCCAAACGCCCCATGGGTTGGCTGGGTCGACTCTCTTGGTCGTAGGCACAAGCAGTGACCATCGCGAACCAACCCACTGCGATGTCACCCAGCACGGAGGTCTTCCTCATACCACTACCATGGAATGTGCATAACTTCCCTGCTTCGAGGATTGACATGGAGGTCTGCCCTGGGCTGCCCCCAATCCGAATGACGGTCTTCCCCACGACAGTGATAGTTGGCACAGAATCCTCTCTTGTGCCCATTACATTGGGTTTGGAGTCATTCCTCCTACCACCGACTATCGGTGTAGGGACATTGCCCATCCTGTCTCTCTTCAATATGGAGATCCTCACCATATCCTCTCAGCATCTAGTTACGGTCCTCCTCACCTTGGCAACTTGAGGGGTAAAGGCTAGCCTCGCTCCACCCATACCCAGCATGGGGGTCCTTCGCGAGTTCAGCGAGACTGGTACAAGTACCCTCCTCGTAGTGACATTTCCCAGGAAAACAAACATGGAGGCCCTCCCCATGGTTCTTCTAGTTCCATTGGAGGTCTTTCTCACTCCATTTCTACCCATGAAGGTCCTCCCCATGTCCCCTTTGACATTTGTCTTAGTTCTCCTTGCACCCCAGCTATCTCGGGTGGAAACCCTCTCTGCCCCAGCACTAGTGCGGCTGAAGGACCCCGGGTCATAAATTTTCCCTGTCCCGAGGAGCCACCTAGGGGCATAAAGGTAGGCCATCGATGCCATAAGAGGAATTCTGGGATGTTCCAGACAAAGATCTGGCTATTCTACTTCTCAGACTCTGAGGCGGAGTACGACTCAGCGCTAGAACCTTCTTCTCGCTTATCTGAGCCAAGGGTTGGGTAGGGGCAAGACGCATCGCCCTGGTGCTCCCATAATGAATGGTCCATCAGATTCTTTCTTCCCTTCACATTTATATCCAGGAGGATGAAAATTGGGTGAACCCATAGGTTACGATCACGCAATCACCACCATCATCACCGGAAGCACACTCTACCTCGATAAGAGATGACAGAGAGCTATTATAGGGACCAACGACAGGGGAGCAGCATCATGGCCTATCACCAGTAGCCCTAGCCCCTGAAATAGGAACTACAATTTTCAACCCATCTTATAGAGATGTAGAATCCGGGTTGCTACACTCTTCGAAAGGCCGCCCCGGGATTTGGCGGCCAGTCAGCCCGTTCGTTATACTCTCCACCGGCCAACCTATCATCACTACACTCTTCCTCATTATCACTACCAGTTCCTCAGCCACACCTTGTTGATGAGTTGGAAAATCAAGGCCCGGACACTGAATCTATACTGAGGAGTTTATGGGACATCCTTGGAGAGGACCACTTCCCCGAAAAGTTCTTGCCCGAGGCAGTGCTGAATTTTTGTATACTGGAATCCCTCACCCTAGAGGAAGTTGACTGTTTCTGCCACACCCTATGGTTGACACACTTTAGACTTCATCATCGGCAAGTGGGTTACCTAGAATCCAATTTCATTTCAAAGACATCATTGAGCAATGTCATCTGGTCATTTTTGTCTCACTCCCTCTGGCCCAGCGCCCCGAGTCACCAGGTCGCTGTGAGGCCCTCCAGCAGAAATGCATTACGAGTATCAAGGTACTCCGCAAAATCCTCAAGGAGGAAACCCCCCTTGTGAAAATCTATGGATGGGGGAAGTATGATTCCCTCTTCTTCAGTCATATTCGGCGACATCCCGACTTTCTAGGTGACATCAAAGACAGGCCCTTGGGAAGGGTCACGGTCAACATGGCTGACATAGTGGATGAGGAGGATGAGCTATATCATCTCGATAGGGAATTACCCCCTGAGGGTGTTCCACCACTATTGGTTCCATTGGGAAGGATTACTTGTCAGCAGAGGAACCTACTTTGTCTCCCGGCACCCACTAAGGCATTGGTACTCAACAGGAATTCTACTAAGGTTAGAGAGCATGTCAGAGCTTCCAAGAACTTCGACCCATCATCCTTAGTACAGAGATGGAGGAAGACCCTGCGAAGGCCACATTACGCTGAGAACATTCCGAGTAGTAGAAGTTAGTCGATGTCCTCTTGGATGAATGTGCTATAGAGTGACAGCCTGATTATGGAATTCTTATGCCAGTACAGAAGGGGCGGGAAAAACTTCCCCTCGGCAAGCTTCCCTCAGGCAACCCTGATCATGTTGCTCCCATGGACAGGTTTGAAGCTTGATCTCACTCTAAGACGGTGAGACATGTCTCACCAAACCCTCCAGAACGGTGAACCAATCCATGTATCACAGCTTGGGTTCCCCTAGCTACCCCTCAAGCCGGCATGCAGCCGCTCCATGAGCCGTTGAGCCTGTCTACCGGGTTGAAGAACCTGCCAATGCGCTCGTAGTTATGGATCCCCATCAAGACAAGGACCCCCACCCAGATGATCCAATGGTGGTACACATTTCTCACTTTGAGGCATTATAAACGCGATAGGTGGAAATCCCACCAGATGGCATGCAATATCCGGCATTGGTGGATAATATGTCAGCACCTCCAGGTTTCAAAAATCCCTCCTTCTCCCCCATTAACGGGATGATGTACCCGCTGAAGCACCTAGACCACTATAACTGATGGTGTGGGACCATGTTAGGGACTTCGACGCAGCAGGAGGCTGCCACGATTCACTGTTTTGTTCATATATTGGAGGGGCAACGTTCGTCTGGTACATCCAGCTCCGTGTCGGATCTGTAACCAGCTGGGAGAAACATCGTAGGAAATTCCTCTAACAGTTCATCTATACCACATGGAAAACCAGAATCACAGACCTTTTCAAGTGCAAAAAAGGCCTGATGAGTGGGTCGTGGACTTTATCGCTTGGTAGAAAGTGCTCACATACTCCCTTGACATGCCACTGACTCAGGAGAAATTACTGATGATGTGTGTAGAGAACATCAAGACAGAAATGGTTCCTTCAATGATCACCCGAACTACCCGAGAGGATTCTGAGACATCACTGATAAGGCCCAGTGCCTGGAGGAAGCCCTGTAACAGGACAACAAGGCACATCCATTTCCCCTTGTAATTCAAGCAAGGATTGAGGTCAGGGCATAGCCTGCCACGGTGGCCCAAATAGAATCCCCTAAGAAACTAAAATTGAAACAAGTGGAACCAGTCCCGTATCCCCATTGAGGCCCTCCACCTCAAAAGCAGCCTCCATATCAGTATTGTCCGCCTCTAAATTGGCATATTCCCTCACCTAATGTGCTGCCATCGCCCAGGCAGGACAATTAGGGTCCACATCCTCAACAGGCTCCTCCAGCTCCTCGTCAGGGTCAAGCTCCAAGGCCCCCCTTCTCCGACATGAGAAACCAGACCTAATCATTAAATGATAATTAGGTCCCTATTAAATTCTGTAGCACCTTAGAGCAGGGAATTATACGCTTGCCTAAGTGCAGAAGGAAGGAAGAGGTGAATCTCACTGATCGCACCAACTACTACCCCTATCACCAGTTTTTGGGGCCATTCATAAGCAGTCCTATGTGTTCAATGACTAGATTCAGGACCAGGTCGATAACAATATAGTCAGTCTAGGCCCGACACCCCCATATGTGGCATGTGTCTTCGTATGGAAAGACATCAACAGTGATGGTGATGGTGAGTGGCAGTAGGATTCTAACCGCATGTCATAGAAGTATGAAAACTGGATGGCTTGAAAAACGGTTATTCATACCCATGGTACCATTCGTGCACAACTGAATCAGTCAGCACCTTCAAAGGTGGCAGTCTCCACTTCTACATCATTGTCCCATCAAACCTCTTCCTAGAGGAATAAGCATTAGCGACGCAAGGGAAAACAATTTTCCCCGCCAATGCCATCGTCGTCCTGCACACTCTGTGACTTCCTACCCCCTGAGATGGGGATTACTCCCAGAATACACCAAGTAGTGAACGAATCATCAAGTGATAGTGAAGGGTATGCTTCACATAATACAGTAGAGTTGGTAAACCCCTATAGGACTTCCGATGACGAGGATATCCCAGTGAACCTCCCCAATATCCACAGGTAACACCAACATCAGTGGAGTCACGGCCATATGGGACATCAAGGATCATCATATGGTGCCTCCAGCCAAGTTGTGCATGCCACTGAGACCAGATAGTAGGCCCAGTGTAGAACTTAGCACACACATCATTTTCATCTTGTGTCATCGGGCTCGCCTCCACCACCATTTATGCTACTGGATCAGGAAGAGCTACCTCGACCTTGCCGGGACCTGCCTCACCCAGCTACAAGACGATATTCTTCATCTAGTCCTCATATGATAGCTACTCCCCAGGCTTTGACTAGTGAACACTGAGGCATACCAAGCACCAGCCTGCTACCTGTCCAACAGGAAGGGCCAACCATGCCTCCTGTCACAGAGTGGCCTCATGCAAGGATAAATTCACATATGGCAAGGAAATATGATGTTCTCTAGCACCTTGACAACATCCCAGCAAGGATTTCCATCCTCGAGGGCCTTCTCCTGTCATCAGATATGTGTGAGGCCCTCAGTGAGGCTTTGAGAGGCCCCCTCCAGTTTGAAACTGAGGTAGCAGCTGTAGAAGCTTTTCAAACACAAGCGGTCGAGAACCATGAATGTCAGGATGTAATGGCCCAACCCTAGTTACCCAGAGTTGGTGCATTGTTACATAACATTGGCATGATCACAAAATATCATGTCTTGAAATACATATTAGTTTAGTATACTTGGAAACACTAGATACATTCATAAGTCTTACATTACATCATATATTTATAAAAAAAAGTATCCATAGTACACAATCATATCCCCTCAGACTATCCATGCAGGTCAGTCATAAAATACGTCTTCAAATCCTGGATAAAATAAAACATAAAAAGGTGTGAGCTCATATGATCAGTAAGGATAACAATATACCAAAAAATTTCATAAATAAGCATAAACATTAAAGGCAATGTATAACTAAAACAAAAGCCATTTAAACATGAACTTCAGCATAATATGGGAAAAGTATAATGAAATAATTCCATTTTCTTATTCACATGGATATTCTACTAGTAGAATAATCACATGCAATATCAATAACCACTTTCATAATGATGGAATGCATAATGTCAGACTATCATAACCCCATAGTTAAGGCCTTGTGCCAAGACTACAAATAATATTTTTTAAAGGCCTTGTGCCAAGACAGTAGTTTTTTATCATGAGACCTTCCGATGCATCGAAGAACTATAGCGGGCTCCACCCATCGCATACTAAGTCCAATGCATTCCTCATATGAATAGGTTTAAATATACCGTAAACATTGGTTTTAAAACTAGCATATGAAATGTCAGTACTTTATCCATAAAACCGGAATGGTATAAAAATAACACGTCCACATTCAAACATATCACAAATCCTTAAATACTATATGGATGTTTTGTATCATAATAAATCAACTTCAAATAAGTATAAAATCCATCAAAGTATGTTGACATATATGGAATCAAAACTATTTGAGCGAAATATATCTTTTTTAAAATCATTTAAATGGCACATAATTATAAAATAAAACATTTAATTAGAAAATATTCTTATAATCCTGTAAGGGAATCTTAGACAATTTTATAACTGTGTAAAATAGCCACACCAGCTGTATAAGTTAAAAAGGACATTCCTACATTAATTTTGTCAAAAAGGTTAAAAATGACCTTGTTTGGAAAACGACAAAAAGATTCCTTTAAAACCATTTTATAAAAATTCAAACAAGGGTATATATGACATTAACCCATAGTCTAGTAAATAGTAAAAATATTTGGGAATACATTTTCACGAATCATGGATGTGGATGATAAAGAGATTCCAGTAGATAATTATGTCTAAACCAACTCGGATAATTAATACATTGTGAAATTAACCATTACCTTGTACTTTTCCTTGGTCAAGGATACATTAAACTCCTGTATAATAGTTAAATCATTGCTATAAAATTATACAGGAATCATATTCATAAATATGATATCATATATGATCTTTTAATATTGGTTGTTTAATAATATTTTAGTATTATCATCGTTTTGGGTGTTCACTTACTCGTTTTCTTTTATATGTTTTGTTACATAAGCCGTGTTTTTTATCCATAGGTTGTATATTTTTCATACTCAGAATGATATCAAGTCCATAAACATTTTTTTAATCATCAAATGAAAATTAGTCTTGAATGGATGCGATGGGGAATGAATCATATCACATATGTGGAAGCAGTAGTCCGTACATACGTGCGAGCGACAATATCATTCTTTTGAGATTAAAATATTAGATAATTGGATGGTGTATCACATATACAGAATCATTATCATGTTATATTTATTATTTAAATGAATTAAAAATCATTATTATTCCCATCCAGATAATAATGTATTGAATAACAATTACACCACAATGTAGAGACAGTAAGTAGTCCGTATGCACATATGGTGACATGTCTTTCAAGGGATAAATATAATAATGAATTTGGTTGTACCATATTTGTAATAACATCACGGTATATAGATCATATTGGATTTATTATCTTATAATGTAAAAAACAAAGAAATATGAAGTGGAAGAAGAGAGGAACTTGAATGAGGTGGTGAGATTTTAACCTCTTCTTCGGGTTCTTCCTTTTGATTGATCAAGAGGTATCCTTAAGTTGGCATTATAACTAAAGGAAGTAATCTAGAATGAAGTGAGGGAAGTTGATAGGATATTTGGTCTAGGTTTGTCCAGACGAAAAGGCTTTGAGGGTATGAATGTGAGAGAATGGGGAGTGCCCTTTTATAAGAGGGGTGAGGGGCACCTTAGAAAAAACTTATAATATTATTTTATAATAAATTAATATTCTGTTTATAATGGATCCAAAGTGAATTATTTCAAGGATAAGGTGGGTATGGGTATAAAAACATTAAACCAACAGATTTTAGATAGGTTTGGGTCACTATATTGACCTTATCATTTATATTTAACTCTTAGTTAAATAGTATGACATTTACCGTGTCTCTTTGGATTTTTATTTTATATGGTAAATAAACATACTAAATACATCCAAGAAAACCCCAAGTGGTTCATTAATGATAAACCTATAATTAAATATGTTCCTCTACCGATCCTTATATTTTAGGGATAGAATATGAATTAATAATATAATATTTGTTTTAAATACTCCTTTATGCCAATTTTGACACTATTTAATAATTGATATTGGTTAAAGTTATAAAAACATTATTAATTCTAAATAAATTATTTTAAACAATAATAAAATGTCATATTTACCTTGAAAATTAGTGTAATTCATATAAAGTCTCAAATTACATTTATTTTCATATTTATAATATCAATTATATTAATATTTCTTTAATTAGGTAATTACTGCATCACCGTTGTGTCGTAACTAAATTAAACTATTTAATGTCTAAAATTTATAAATAAATATAATTTTGTATAAATATTTTTATCTTTCTAATTAAAATTAATAATTGAATTTATCTTATGTATAACCCTATATGAAAAAAAGTTTTTTTTTATTAAACATAGATTTTAACTCTTTAAACTCTTCTTTTATTTAAATAATTATAAATGTCCTAATCTAATCCAAGTGAACCAATGAGGTTCATATTTTATTCCTAATGTTGTTTTTGGTCGAATTATACTTAGCCAATAGAATTAGTACATGTGTTAGGGTAATTAGAATTTCAGTTTTTCCTTAATTACACTATTTACTTTTAAATGTGGTAAATAAATGTAAAAAGATACTATTCACAAAAAATTATTTTTATCTTATTTAACAACATTTTAATCCTTGATATTAACCATGTCTCTTGGATTTTCAAATTTCCACTCATAGAATCGGTAATGTTATGTTTTATTGAATTTGAAAATTCTCCTAGGAGATGGGTAAAAGACGGTGAAAAGTTCAATAAAATTTTTATATATCTAATATTACTATAAACAGACTCCAATGAATTAAATTGAACATATATAGGTATTATGTGTATATTTGGACCTAAAATAAATTTAAATAATATAAATAATTATTTTAAAAAAATTCGGTTTTAAACTATAACTCAGTGTTTTTCACTATTCATCAAAAATTGAAAGTGTTCAAAAAAATACAAAAAATTCACCCTAAGATAATTTCGATATTCCAAATCCAAAAAAGAAGTCCATTTTGAAGGATAAAATTTATAAAATTTCAAAAAGTGGGGATTACTATTCATAACGGCTATTTTTATTGGTTATGGTGTGTGTTAGAACTCAATGATTCGTACAACACATGCTACTGTATTATTCAAAGAGAAGCGTAATGTGGAAGCTTGGGGTATTACATTCTCCCATCCTTCAAATAATTTCTTCCTCGAAATTTCTAGAATATCACTACATAAAAAGACTCGATTGGTTTATCATCATAAGTTCCTCGGGTTTCCACGTTGCTTCTTCCATCTTATGGTTTCTCTATAGAAATTTTATCAGATGAGTCGTCCGGTTTCTCAACACTTGTTCTATGGTATCGGGAATCTTGAAGGGATCTTCGCAATAAGATGAATCAGGTTCCAGTTCTAATTCTTCATAGATGAGTACATGCGTTGGGTCAGGCATTTATTTTCTCAATAGTGATACGTGGAACACATCGTGAACTCCGGAGGGATTTTGTGGCATTTCCAAGTGATAAGCTATATCCCCAATTTGTTCTAGAATTTCGAAAGGTCCTATGTACTTAGGACTCAATTTACCTTTCTTACCGAAACATATAATACCCTTCCATGGATATACCTTCACGAAAACATGATCTCCTACCTAAAATTCCAAATCCTTCCTTCGGTTATCTGCATAGATTTTCTGCCTACATTGAGCTTTATTGATGTGGTTTTGGATTAAGTTCACATTTTCCATAGTTTCCTCCACGAGTTCTGGGTCTAAAAGTTTTCTTTCACCAACATCATCCCAACGGCTTAGTGTGAAACATTTGTTTCTATATAACGCTTCATATGGATCCATCTGAATACTTGAATGGAAGCTATTGTTATAGGAAAATTCTACCAGACATAAATATTGATCCAACATACCCTGAAAGTCATGTGATAAAGATCTCAAAATGTCGTCTATGGTTTTAATAGTCCATTCGGATTGTCCATCTGTTTGAGTGTGGTAGGCAGTGCTCAAACGAAGTTCAATATCTATGGCCTTCTGAAGACTCTTCCAGAATATTTATGTAAAATGTGGATAATGACCAGAAACAATTTATATGGGTACTCCATGATGTCTCACAACATCATTAATATATAGTCTTGCTAGATGTTCAAGTGGTAGATATTCTCTTATATCAATAAAATGTGCTGACTTGGTAAGACAATCAACAATGACCCATATTGCATCATTCATTCTAAGTGTCTTTGGTAGTCCCATGACAAAGTCCATCGTAATATTATCCATTTTACACTTCGGTATAGGAAGAGGTTTCATGACTCCTCTAGGCTGTTGCCTTCCAACTTTCACATGTTAAAAAACCATACATCTTGACAATAAATCAGAAATCTACCTCTTCATGTTGTCCCACCAAAAATGTTCCTTCAAATCTCTATAAATTTTGGTGCTTCCAGGGGGTATAGAGAAATTGGAACTATGATCATCATCCATCAATTCTCTTTTTAGATCAAGTATATTGTGAACAAAAAGTCTCTTCCCAAATTACAAAATTCCATCTTCATACACAAAGTCACTCAATCTACCATCATTCACACCATTAGTCTTCTTTTGAAACTCTTCATCATCGGTATGAGAACTCTTTATCCTTTCTAGTAAAGATGGTTTGGGAACCATTTGAAAAGGCATTGATGATTCACCTTCCATGGTTATTCCAATTTCCATATTTACAAGATCCATGCATATAGGATCCTTTTCAACTCTCATCTTGTTCAAAACTCCATGATCCTTTCTACTCAAAGCATCTGCAATGTTATTGGCCTTCCCTGGGTGGTAGTGTATCATGAAATAATAATTAGTTCAAGCCATATCCTTTGCCTCATGTAGAGTTCTTTCTATGAGAAAATATACTTCAAACTCTTGTGATCAGTATAAATCTCACATTTTTCACCATAGAGATAATGTCTCTATATCTTCAAAGTAAAGATTACAGCAGATAACTAAAGATCATGAGTAGGATAGTTTTGCTCGTGAATTTTCAGCTGTTGTGATGCATAGGCAATAACTCTATCATTTTGCATAAGCACACAACCATGTCAATTCTTCGATGCATCACTATAAATAATGAACCCATCATTCCCCGATGGTAGAGTCAATATATGAACATTGACTAATCTTCTCTTTAGTTCTTCAAAACATTATTCACACACTTTTGTCCAAACAAATTTAACCCCATTATGCATGAGTTTTGTTAATGGGTTATCCAACCGAGAAAAATTCCGGATGAAGCATCGATAATAACCTGATAAACCAATAAAACTACATACCTCAGTTATAATCATCGGTGATGGTCATTCTTGGATTACTTTTGTATTAGAAGGATCAATAATGATTCCATCTTTAGAGATAATATGGCCAAGAAAAGAAATCTCCTAATGCCAGAATTCATACTTGCTAAACTTCCCATATAATTCTTGTCTTCTAGGAGTCTTCAGGATAATGCACAAGTGATTTTCATGATCTTAGTAGATTTTGGAGTATACCAAGATATCATCAATAAATACCACTACAAAATCATCGAGTTATTTCTTAAAAACTATATTCATTAGATCTATGAAAACAGAGTGTGCATTAGTCATCCCAAAAGGCATTATTGTAAACTCGTAATGCCCATACTTGGTTCAAAATACTGTCTTCGTAATTTCTTCCTTTTTCACACACAACTGATGGTATCTATATTGAAGGTAAATATTTGAAATGTATTGAGCTCCGTGTAGTTGGTCAAATAAATCTCCAATGCGAGGTAGAGGATACTTGTTCTTTATTTTTCTAGCATTGATCTCCTTGTAGTCAATTCAAAACCTCATAGATCCATATTTCTTCATAACAAAAAGAACTGGGGATCTCCATTGAGAAACACAAGGTTGTATAAATCTCTTATTACTCAATTCCTCTAGTTGTTTCTTTAGTTCCTCTAATTCCACAGTGGCCATTCTAAAAGGGGTCTTCGATATGGGCCTCGAACCAGGAATTAAATTAATGGAAACTCAATTTCTCATTCTGGAGGGCGTCTAGGTAAATAATCTAGAAAAACATCAACATATTCTTTCACAATAGGTACATTCTCTATTTGAAAATTCATTTCAACACCCATAGTTATTTCATTCTCTTCTTCCCCAATAATTGAATTTCGTTGAGCTACTGGTGGTGGATCAAGATAATAATTAGGTGGTGATTATTCTGATCTAAAGATAAGGTACTCCTTATCATTATCATCAAATATCATAACATCATTCTTCATAAAATAATTCTTCGCATCATGGTATAAAAGCCAATCCATACCAATGATTATATCAAACTCAACCATAGGTATGATGATGAGATTAGTAGATAAAGAAAATTTATATGTTCAAATGGAAACTGATTCACAAAACTTTGTAGAAATGATAATTCCCTTAGGAGTTGTAACTGAAAACTACCTTGTTAAATCAAATTAGAAATATCTAATTTTCTTAGAAAACTAGGAAGATATGAAACAATGTGATTATCCAGAATCAAATAAATCATTTGATAAACTTTAGGAAACCATTAAATTAACTGCCACCGTGTCTTTCGGAGCTTCTACTTCAGCAGTAGTGATAACATAATCTTGGCCATGATCCCTTTGAATTTTTTGATGTAAGTTCCCCTGATTCTTCGGACATTCATTTTCATAATGTCCCATCTCCATGCAATTATATCATTGAACATTATTAGCTTCTTTCTTCCCCTTTTAATCACGAGGTTGGTGGCCTTTAACACCACACTTGTTACAGACTCCCATTCCTTTCAAGCAAGTACTAGGGTCATTGTTCCCACATTTACTATAGGATGGAAATTAAACTTTTCCGTACTTCCCCTTATTTCCATTTCCGGAATGATCAACAGATCTCTTCTTCTCTTTCTTTTCATTAAAGTTGTAAGACTTAGAGAATTTCCTTTTCTGTCTTGATAGAACATGAGACAATATCTTCATATGACAAGAAGGATTCTGAGACTAATTCTTGACGGAGAAATGGTTTTAACCCATTAATGAAATGATAAATATTACTTCTTGGGTTACTTATAAAATCATAATCATGCCTCACTAACCTTGTAAATTTAGCCTCATACTTTTTGACATTCTCATACTCCTTTTTCCTCAGACTCATAAATTTCCTTTCCATGTCTTCTCGATGGTCACGAGGAAAGTATTTTTCTAAGAAAATCCCTTTAAAATACCTACATTCCATATTTGATACTTCATCATCTTCCTTCATGTTTTTAATAAATGACCACCATTGACCAGTATCTCCAGTGTGGCGGTAAACATCCATGACAACTTTTTCCCTTTCGCTACTCCCCAAGGTGTGGAATATTTTCTATATAAAAGTTATTCATTTCTAAAATACTGGTGTATTTTTACCACAATTGAATCTTTTTGGTTTTTGCCTCATGAAGAGATCTAACATTGATCCTCCACACTGTGGATCAGGGTGCTTCATACGGGTAAGGTTATTATTCATAACCTGAGTGAGTTGTCCCAGTATGGTGACTAGCTGATCAACACTTGTTGCATCACCTGCCCCACTATAATTATCTTGAGCATGATAGAAATCTCTTCATGGAGTGCGTTCATTGATACGGTTTCCATTCCTTCCACTAGGTGACATTTCTAAACAATGGCATACATTAGATTAGTTTATGAATTGCAATACATAAATCCAAACTTGTAAAACTATTAACATAAATTGAACAGTTTATAGATAAAATCCATAATTATAAAAATGTTTTCTTTGAGAAATTATATACTCATAAACCCTTCATAATGGGTTTTAAATAAAATGATAAATATCCTAAGCATATCCCCCCAGGAGTTTTGTATCTAAGAGTGCAACAAGGCCCATTATCGTGCACCAGTTCTCATTTGAGTCTAGCTCAAAGCGGTGTTTTCAGGTTTTACCACTAGGTACATCTGTTCTAGAGCCACCACTACCTACTCATATCCAGATAGGGATGTATTTTTGGAAAACTCACAAAATCTTTACAATACCAAAATTTTAGGAAGTTCTTCTATACTAATCCTCAAAGTCCATCTTAGGACTATGTGCTCTAATCATATTTTATCAAAATATATCTTCCAAGGTTTGTACTAAACTTCCTCTGATACCAATTGTAATTGCCCGACCCTAGTTACCCAGATTCAAGCATTATTACATAACATTGGCATGATAACAAAAGATCATGTCTCGAAAGATTAATTAGTTTAGTAGCGTTGGAAACCCTAGATACATTCATAATTCTTACATAACATCATAAAGTAATAAACTACAATAACATAGTCTCTATAGTACACACTCATATCCCCTCATACTATCCCAACAGGTCAGTCATAAAATACTTCTTCACATCCTAGGAAAAATTAAACATCGAAAGGGGTGAGCTTAGATGCTCAGTAAGGATAACAATATAGCAGAAACATTCATAAATAAGAATAATCATTTAAGTCAATGTATAACTAAAAAAAGCCTTTTAAACTTGAACTTCATCATAATATGGAAAAAATAAAATTAAATAATTTCATTTACATATTCACATGGATATTCTACTAGTTGAATAATCACATGCAATATCAATGACCACTTTCATAATGATAAAAGGCATAATTCCAGACTATCATAACCACATAGTCATGGCCTTGTGCCAAAAATAAAAATAATATTTTGTCAAGGCCTTGTGCCAAGACACTAGTTTGTCTCATGAGACCTACCAATGCATCTAGGTACTATATCGGGCTCCACCATTCACTTACTAAGTCCAATGCGTCCCTCTTATGAATAGGTGTAAACATAACATAAACATTCATATTAAAACTAGCATATGAAATGTCAATACATTGTCCATAAACTGTGAATGGTATAAAAATAACACATCCACAGTCAAACATGTCACAAAACCTTCAATATTATATAGAAGTTTTGTATCATAATAAATAAACATCAAATAAACTTAAAATCCATCAAAGGATGTTGACATAGATAAAATTTAAACTATTTGACAGAAATATATTTTTTTTTAAATCATTTAAATGTCACATAATTATAAAGTAGAACATATACTTTGAAAATATTTTTATAATCCTGTAAGGGAAGCTTCAACAATATTATAACGGCATAAAATAGCCGCACCCATTGTATAATTTAAAAAGGACATTCTTAACATAATTTTGTCAGAAAGGTTAAAAAGGACCTTGTTTGGAAAATGACGGAACGATTCCTTTCAAAACATTTTATAAAAAGTAAAACAAGGGTTTAAATGACTTTAACCCATAGTCTAGTAAATAGTAAAAATGTTTTGCAATACATTTTTAAGAATCATGGATGGGGATGACAAAGAGGTCCCGGTAGATAATTACGTATAAACAACCTCGGATAATTATGAGTTTGTGAAATTAACCCTGAATTTTTAATTTTACAAGGTCTAGGATAGGTTAAACTCCTGTATAATAGTTAAATCATTGTTATAATATTATACAAGAATCATATTCATAAATATGATATCATATATGACCTTTTAATATTGCATTGTTAATAATATTTTAGTATTATCATCGTTTCGGGTGTTCACTTATTCATTTTCGTTTATATTTTTTTTACATAAGTCGTGTTTTTATCCATAGGTTTTATATAATTCATATCTAAAATTATATCAAGTCCATGACCATTATTTTTAATCATCAAATGGAAATTAGTCTTGAATGAGTACGATGGGGAATGAATCTTATCCCGTTCATGGAGACGGTAGTCCGTACGTACGCCCGAGCAACAATACCATTTTTTTGATAATAAAATAATGAATAATTGGATGGTGTATCATATATACATAATAATTATCATGTTATATTTATTATTTACATGAATTACACATCATTATTATACCCATCCAAAAAATAATTTGTTGAATAACAATTACACCACGACGTGGAGACGGTAAGTCGTACGTACACACGTATGGTGACATGTCATTCAAGGGATGGATAGAATAATGAATTTGGTTATACCATATTTATAATAACATCACAGTATATAGAAGATACTGGAGTTATTATCTTAGAATGGAAACAATATAGAAAAAGGAAGTGGAAGAAGAAAGGAACTTAAAAGAGGTGGTGATATTTTTACCTCTTTTTCGGGTTCATCCTTTTGATTTGATCAAAAGGGCTCCATAAGTTGTATTTATGACTAGAGGAAGGACTCTAGGATGAAGTGAGGGTAGTTGAGAGGATATTTGGGCAGGATCTGTCCAATCCAAAATGCATTGAGGGTATTAATTTGAGAGAACATGTACTTCCCTTTTATAAGAGGGGTGAGGGGTACCTAATGAAAAACATAAAATATTATATTATAATATATTAAAATTCAGTTTATAATGTATCCAATGTGACTTATTTCGAGGCTAAGGTGGAGATGGGTCTCAATCCATTCAACCAATATATTTTAGATAGGTTTGGATCACTATATTAACCTTATCATTTATATTTATCTCTTAGTTAAATAGGTTGACATTTATCATGTCTCTTTGTATTTTTATATTATATGGTTAATAAATATAATATATACATCCAAAATAACCCAAAGTGGTTCATTAATTATACAACTATCATTAAATAAGTCCTTCGGCTGATCCTTAGATATTTAGGAGTAGAATATAAATTAATAATATAATATTTTTTTAAATACTACTTTATGTCAATTTTGACAATATTTAATAATTGGTTTTTGTTAAAATTATAACAAAATTAATAATTCGAAATAAATTCATTTAATCAATTCTAACATGTCATATTAACATATATTATTAGTATAATTCATAAAAAGTCTCAAATTACCTTTATTTGGATATTTATAATATCAATTATTTTAATACTTCATTAATTAGGTAATTACTGAATCACCATTGTGTAATAAATAAATTTATTTATTTAATGTCTAAAAATTGTTAATAAACTACCATTATGTAGGAATAGTTTTATATTTCTAATAAATATTTATAATAGAATTTATCTTATGTATAACCCTATATTAAAAATGTTTTAGTTATTAAGTATTGATTTTAACTCTTTTAACTTTTCTTTTATTAAAAAATAATAAATGTCATAATCTAATCCAAGTGGACCAAAGAGGTTTATATTTTATTCCTAAGGTTGTTTTTGGTTAAATTATACTTATCCAATATAATTTGGACATGTGTTAGCGTAATAATAATATCATTTTTACCCTTAATTACATTATTTACTTTTAACCGTGGTAAATAAATGTAAAAAGTTACTGTTCACTAAAAATATTTCTTATCTTATTGAACAAAATTTTACCCCTTGATATTAACCGCATCTCTAAGGTTTTTTAAATTCCACTCACAGAAGCGGTAAAATTATGTTTTATGTAAATTTGCAAATTATCCTAGGAGATAGGTAAAAGACGGTGAAAAGTTCAATAAAATTATTATATATCTAAAATTATTATAAACTGACACCAATGAATTTCATTGAACATATATAGTTATTATGTATCTATTTTGACCTAAAATAAATTTAAATAAAATAAATAATTATTTAAATAAAAATTCCGTTTTAAAATTTAACTCAGTGTTTTTCACTATTAATAAAAAATTGAATGTTTTCAGAAAAATATCAAAAATTCACCCTAAGCTAATTTTTATTATCCTAACCCAAAAATGATGCCAATTTTGAATGATAAAATTTATAAAATTTCAAAAAGTGGGTATTACTGTTCATAACGGATAGTTTTACTGGTTGCGGTGTGTGTTAGAACTCAAAGTTTCGTACAACACATGCTACTGTATTATTCAAAGAGAAGCGTATCGTGGAAGCGTGGGGTGTTATAATTTCGATATATAGAGAGGAAGGAGGATATACCATACAGGGGCACATCCGCCCATTGTACATCATCAACCAATTTAATGGTGTGGAGGTTCAGCGTTGTCTTATTGACACCGGCTCTGGCATTAGCATTATCCCGACGCAGACACTGCAGAAGATGGGGTTATCCGAAAATGACCTGACTCCCTCCGATTTAAGAATCATGGGATACGATAGGAGAGTGTAGACCTAAGTCGGTAAGATCCATTTGAACACCCAGTCTGGCGGTCTAGTTTCCAGCACCGAGTTTATGGTAGTCTCCCAGGACCCCACATTCAATGCATTGATGGGAAGACCATGGATCCACGTGCATACAGTGGTCCCCTCGTCATATCACCAGTGCCTCAAGTACACACTTAATGGTCGATTAGGCATACTCCAAGTTGATTCATCTCTTTTTGCTTGTTGTTAATCCCACTACCTGGATGCTGACTATTACAAGAGCAAGGACAAACAAATAGAGGCAAGTGAGGTTGAGCCCGCCACGGTCACAACTAGCCCCTGGGCATGCTGGATGACACATACGTCTTCCCGATCTATCAATTTGAGGCCACAACCCCTAACATGGGGAAATGTTTTGTTGTATCTTGTACAAGAGTGAATCATATTCCCATGTCCAAGAAATGGTGGAAAATCACATCATACTCCGATAAAAACTAGGATTAGGTGATCCTGGAGCCTCCTATACCAGTACGGTATCAGTACGTCCACCCCATGGTAATGAAGGTTCATTAGACATGTATGTTTTGTTGGGATGGGATTAAATGGCTCTTGTCGACACACCACTATTGCTTTGATATAATCATGTGTGGCCCCTTGGGCTGAAGACCAGATGGGATCAGATCAACTACCTTCATTGTTATGGTTTTAGCAGCATGTGAATCTCCTAATATGTTGTCCAGTGCTGCCCAGGTTGGTACTAGCCTCCTATCGGGATCCGTCAACCCAGAGGAAGCACATTTTGTTGGAGATCCCCCCTCTGTAAACGAACAAGATGACCTAGAGGATGTTCCCCCCACCATTGAAGAGGGAGTCTCTGCTACGGTTCATGAACTAGTAAAGGTGAACCTCGATAGCGAGGTGGACCCGAGACCCACATTCATCAGTGGCACCATGTCCCTTGAGGAGTAGCAGAAGTATATAGATTTTTTAAAGCAGCATCGTAATTTATTTTCCGGGAGCTACAACCAGATGCCAGGACTTGATCATTAGGTAGCCGTCTACCACCTCGGTCTCCCTGCAAATCATCGCAGGTTCAAGCATACTCCCAGAAAGATGCACCCTTATCACGGTGCCATGGTCGAGGTCAAAGTTGAAAAGCTTATCAAATCCAACTCATTCAAGTAGTTTAGTACCCCAATTTTCTAGAAAAAATTGTTCCAGTTAAGAAGAAGAACGGATAGACCAGGTTCTACATCGACTTCTGAGATATCAACCGTCACTGTCTGAAGGATAACTTTCTCCTTTCGGTGATATAATTATTGATCGACTCTATGGTTGGGTTCGCAGCCCTCTCTTTAATGTATGGTTACTTCAAATACAACTAGATCCAAATGGACACTAAGGATGAGGAGTCCACAGCTTTCAGTGTGCCCCAAGGTACATTTTGTTACAAGGTTATACCCTTCGGCCTGAAGAATTCATGTGCCACCTATCGGCGGGTCATGCCCTGCCTATTCACACCACTCCTTAGAACATTGGTGGAATGCTATGTAGATGATATGATGGTCAAATCCCATTAGATCCATGACCATCTCAAGGACCTTGAGAATGTGTTTGGCTTCCTCTGTTCCCTCCACCTGAAGATGAACCCATTGAAGTGTGCCTTCAGGGTCACCTTTGGGAAGTTTCTTTGACTTGTTTTCAGGTACGAGGGCACTAAGATCGACCTAGAAAAGATCAAGTCCATAAGCCAGATGCCTCCACCATGTAATATTCAGGTGTTTCGAGGTTTCCAGGGCAATTAATCCTACATACGCTGATTCATTGCGAATCTGGATGGCAAGTGTAATCTCATTTCTCAGCACATGAAGAAAGTCTCCGCCTACGAGTGGGATGAAGAGTGCCAGACCGCATTTGATGAAATCAAGTAGTATATGCTCCATCCTCAAGTCCTGATGCTACCTATCTCTAAAAAACCACTTCTCTTGTGCATGACATCCCGGGAATGATCTCTCGGTGCCCTCCTCACCCAGAAGAACAATGAGGGGACAAAAAACAGCCTCAACTACCTCAGCTGCAAGCTCCACGATATGGAGACCAGATACCCCCCATCGAAAAATCTTCCTGGTGCTGGTATTCAGAGTATAGAAATTGTGACACTACTTGCCACACCATGAGGTTCGGTTGGTGTCTCGGGTAGACCCACTGAAGTGAATTCTGAACTGCCCCATGTCGGCCGACCGTCTAGCATGGTGGGAAGTAATCCTCCTGTTGTTCAACATCAGGTTCGTGGCTCTGAAGGCTGTCAAGGGACATGAATTGGTATATCTCCTTGCTTCCAATCCAACCCCCGCAGACTAGTCCCTGGACCTAGATTTTCTCCATGATGCCATCTTCTCTATAGATCATGATATCCCATGTTGGAATATGCACTTTGATGGTGCCTCCCGAAGCCCCACCGGTAGGAGGCTCAATGATCCCAGACTCAACAAGGTGGGCCTAAGTATTGTCTTTATTACCCCGGTGCAAGCTATCATGCCATACTCATTCCGGTTTTCATGAGGCTACACCAACAACGAGGTAGAGTATCAGGCTCTTATCACTGACCTTGAGATGGCCCTCGAGATCGATGTGCCCCATTTTTATCTGAAAGGTGATTCCAAACTAGTAATCAAGAAAATAAACAGTGACTATGTTGTCAGAAATACATAGCTCATACCATTGATGGAGTTCACCCTCCAGCTAATGACCTAGTTTCCAACTCGACCGAAAGTTACTCATGTACCTCGATCTCAGAATAGTCGATCTAATGCCCTGGACATCCTGGATGCATCACTTGAAGAACTCGAGTAGGATGATATGATTATACATGTGGAACATCAAAGATTCATTTCTCCCATCACCCCAGATGATGATGATGGTAATAAAGTAAGCCATCTTACCACTGGAGCCTCCACGTCAGGACCCCCAGGTTCCTCAAATGAAGTGGGGTTTAAGAAACCCCCGATTGGAGATCCCCCTTTGTCGAGTATCTCCAAAATGGTTACCTCTCAGCTGATTAGGCTGAGCATGAGCGAATCTGACACTGCACACTATAGATTACACTCCAAAGTGGTCCTAGACATGACCATATCCTCTATAAGCACGAGTTAGATAGTATTATCCTCTATTTAATCCTAGGAGTAGATATTTCTTAGGTCATACATGAAATTCACGATAGTTCCATTGGGGATCACAAGACTAGGCCGAAGCTATCCCATCATATCCAGAGACTACGGTACTTCTAACCGTCCGTAATCCATGCTCATATCAATTTCTCCAAGAGATGTCATGCTTTTCAAATTCATGCTAACTTCATGCATTGTCCTCTAGAACCTCTCCACTCCACCAAGTATTGTTGGTCATCCACAGTGTGTGGACTCGATGTCATGGGATAATATCCACCAGCAATAGCTCACCAGTTCTGGTTCATCCTAACCGCCATATATTTCTTTTTTAAGTGGGAAGAAGCACTTTTGCTCAAGGAGGTCAAGTACCATTCTATCATCGACTTCGTGAGCTCTAATATCATCTACTAGTTTGTAGTCCCACACACCATCCTCACCTATAACGGCACCAACTTCCATGTAGCTGAGATGAAGAAATTGTACTCCATGTAAAACATCCGTTCGAACCATACCTCCCACTATCACGCATCAGAAAATGGACAGATCGAGGAATTCAACAAAACCCTCTCTAACATCTTGCAGAAAATGGTTGCTCAAAACAAGAAGAGTTGTCCAAAAAATCTCCCCAATGCCCTTTGGGCTTATCAGACAACTGCTCGTAATTCCACCTAGGTGACCACATATTCCCTGGTGTATAGAGATGAGGTTGTCCTTCCCATCGAGATCTGGCTGCCTTTGTTACGCACAATGGTCTATGACCACCATGCGCCAAATAAGGTAGCCGAAATTATTTAGGCAGAATTGGAAGCACTTGAAGAGAATAGGCTTTGTGCCCTGCTCAATCTGGAAAGGCATCTGAATAATATAGCTAGAGCCTTCAAAAATAAAGTTCAGCCCCACACATTCCTGCATGGTGACATGGTATTGGCCATCTGGACACTAATGATCCCTGGTAGGAAACCACCCATGTTTGATTCCAAATGGGAATGACCTTACATAATCCACAGGGTTTACCCCAATGGTGCATAATCCCTGGTGACCATGGATAGTGAGGTTATAACTCCTCCCACCAATGTCAAGTTTCTCAAGTGATACATTGCCTAAGCCAGTTGGTCCCTCATTACCCTAAACGGCATGTCGGTCCAGCATGACCCTAAACTGCTTCATCCTACCTGACGATAAACTGTATGTCATCCTGGAAGACGATTAATTGAACCTTTATAACTACGTATGGCATGATTCCCATCCGTATCGGATATGTAGGAATGCTCAAGCATTTCATCTTGATCCCAGCCCCCAAACACTTCTCTTTGACTATTCCCCCTAGGTATAGTTATCACAGAGGATCCTTACATGATATGGTGTAGGATTCCTTATCTTCACTCATTCTAGGATTATAATAGTGGCACCATGTGCCCGCTTACCATTATTCTATCCTCACACAGCCTCACTGCATGATGTTAAACTGCATGGCCTTCAAGAACTATGTATGGCTTGATTACCATCCTTATGGGATATGTAGGAACGCCCAGACATTTTGTCTATTGGCCCAACCCAAATGCAAGAACCTCCCCTCGGGTAAAGACATATGGTGTGGTGTATATTTTTTCCTCAATAAACGTCGAGATCATCTATATTTCGTTGTACGTCCCACTCCCCATAGGTGTCCACCTCTTTCACTGCCCTGCATGAATTTAATATTTATGGGTATAGCTATGCTTCACCCACCCCTCTTATTGGGACTCCATCATCCTTCCCATCTAAAAGGGACCCTGGACGGCAGTGATGCTAAGACCAAGGGTTCTCCATCCACTTCGGTCCAACTCCCTCGAGGATGTTGAGCTACAAATTTATACAAGTCCTGCATTGCGAATATGGTCGGTGGTCGATTCACATTTGATGCTCCTAGTCCATGACACTATAGGGATGTTATGTTTCAAAAATGGTCAAAATATATCCCTAATAGATCCACCCCATGATGTCCCAAACATTGAGTGTAGAGCATCATTCTACCCTGTTGTATCTCCAAGTGATGAACTCCCATCGAAAAATTCTAGCTATTAGACCACCATATGATAGGGAGAGACGAATCTAGCTCCTTGATTCCCACACTGAGCACTGCTCATGTGGGCTTAGGAGCTGTGATGTGGCGGTAACCACACAAGAGGTCATATGGCTAACGTTGGTCGGGATGCCCAGCCTCAGGCCCCGTGGTATTTTCAGGCCCCGACTGAAGATCTTATTTAGGGTGGTAGGGTGTGGTATGGGATTATGACCTCATTCACTTTGGGTTACTCACCATACCAATCACCCCCCTTGTTTGGGGTATCTTACCCCTCTCTTTGTCCTCACTGGAAGAAGTTAAACTGCGGATTGACAGGGATTTCCCATCTGAGGCCTAGCAGCAGTCACCTTGGCCTCTTCGGACCCCATCCCAAGTTCTTATTTAGGGTTGTATGGTGTGGTATGGGATTATGTCCCCATTCACACTGGGTTACTCACCATGCTGTACACCACCCTTGTTTGGGGTATCTTACCCCTCTCTTTTTCCTTACTATAAGATGTTAAACTTCAGATTGACCTGGCCTTCCCATCTGATGCCCAGCCACAGTCCCCTTGGACTTTTCGGGCCCCCAGCCCACGATACTATTCAGTGTGGTACTGTGTGTTTTGGGATTATGTCTTAATTCACATCAGGATACTCATCGTGTCGTACACCCCCCTTGTTTGGGGTGTCTTACCGCTCTCTTCGTCATCACTATAAGAGGTTAAACTGTGGATTGACCGAGCCTTTCCATATAAGGCTCAACATTAGGCCCCTTGGCCTTTTTGGGCCCTAGCCCAAGTTACTATTTAGGGTTGTATGGTGTGGCATGGGATTATGTCCTCATTAACGTCGAGTTACTCTCCACGCCATATACCTCCCTTGTTCGGTGTATCTTACCTGTCTCTTCATCCTCACTGCAAGATGTTAAACTGGGGATAGACCAGGCCTTCCCATCTAAGGCCCAGCATCAGGCCCCTTGGCCTTTTCCGGCCCCCGTCCCATGTTCCTATTTTGGATGGTATCGTATAGTATGGGATTATGTCCTCATTCACGCCGGGTTACTCGTTGTGTCGTACAACCCCCTCGTTACGGTATCTTGCCCCAATGTCCTATTCAAGAATTATGTATGGCTCGATTCCCATCCTCATGGGATACGTAGGACTACCCGAGCATCCCATCATCAGGTCCAGCCCCATCTTGGCCCCTTGGACCGCATTCCCCCAGAGGGAGGAATATATGGTGTGGTATGGGATTATGTTCTTACTCACGTCGGGTGTTGTAACAACCATTTCATTTACCTCCTCCTGTAGGGATTTTTCCATCCCCTTGTGATATCCTCATCTTTTCAAATTGTCCTCTCCCAATATGAGCCCCTTGGCCCTCTTCAGCAATTTACCAATGTGACTAAGTGTACTTTGGTTTAGTACCTAGAATGCTAGGCTCTACCCGAACATGCTTTCACCCATTTTTCAGGATTTATGTTCTCCCACATCATGGATTCCATCACATTACACATCCAAAGGGACCCCCGAATGGCATGGATGCTCAGCCCAAGGGCCCTCCTACCATTACAGGCCCGCATCCCCCAGGATTCTAGACAACAAATCGAAAAAAGTCCCACGTTGAGAATATGGTCAGTGGTCAGTGATCAATTTTTTGTCCCCATTTTAGTCTAACATGATATGGATTCTATGTTTTTAAAATGGTAAATAGTTATCCTCCAATGTCATGCCATCCCTATTAAGACCAAAATGTTGGTTACATGTATACATCCTTCTCCACCTCATCATGTCCAGGTAGAACTTTGAAATTCTTGGTATTATTCCTTAGTGTGCATATGCACATTAGGAGGACAAAGCCACAATAAGGTAATCATTCGGGGCTCCACCGAATTTCCCTTTTTCATATATTTCACGTGTTGCAAATACCTTATCTACCATTGATTCCTACACTGAGTTCAACTCACATAGTCTTAGGGATTGGGTTAAGGACTTCCTTTACTTGGGATAGTCCCACTTCTCCATGGTCTGAGTTCTAAGACCTTAAACTAAGATAATTTCATATCGCCCCTTCGTAGAACTACATACAACTTGATTTCCATCCTCATGGGATACGTAGGACCACCCGAATGTCTAGACTTCAGGTCCAACCCCATATCTCAAAAATCTATATTTCACCTTGGACCCTTGGCCTACCCTTTCCGAGGGAGGGGAGTATATGGTGGGGTATGAGACTATGTCCTCATTCAAACTGGGTTTGAAATGACCAGACCATGAACCTCTCCCTTCTAGGAGTTCTCTATCCTCGTATTCTATTCTCATCCCTTCGAATTAGATACTCTCAAGTTGAGTACCCACTTCAAACTTCATCGGTGATGCACCAATCTTTATAAGAGTACTCTGGTTCATCTTTTGGAGTGTCAGATTCTACGTGGACATGATTTTTCCCATTTTATAGCTTCTTGTTCTCCTTCATGTAGGCTTCCATAATATTCCCCACCCGAAGGGACCCCAAAATTCAATGGATTCTTGGCCTAAGGGATGTCTTACCATCACGGGCCAATTTCATTGAGGGTTTCTGAAAACAAATCGATACAAGTCCCATAATGCGAATATGGTCAGCGATCGTTGCTTATTTGTTTGTCCTCATTACAAGCTAACACAATATGGATGCTATGTTTCGAACATGGTCAACTACTCCATCGTCTCACCAGCCCCTGTAATCCTTGAATGTTGGTCACATGATTCACATCATTGTCCACCCCATCATGTCCAAGTGAAATTTTGACACTCCAAACACTATCCCTCAGTGCGCATTTGCATGCTAGGTAGACAAAGCTACAGTAAAAGAATCATTCGAGGCTCTGCACCGACTTCCCTTATCAATGGCCCGATCTCTAAGACCATAAACTAAGATCACTTTTAGAATTTAGTGTGGCTTGGTTCCCATCCTCATGGGATACGTAAGAACACCCAGAAATCTCATTTTCAGGTCCAACTCAATTGGGAAATAGTTTCTCATACCCCTTACCCTCTTACCTATATTTTGGCCCCTTGGCCCGACGATTCTTTCAGGTAATCACATACGGCGTGGTATAAGATTATGTCCACATTCATGTCAGGTATGTTTTATGGCATCGTGATCATTCCCCCTTTAGCCTCATCTCTACTACGTTTGTGCCGCTTGGTGTTAAACTGGATGCCTTGTCCCATCACATGACCCTAAACTGTGACATTATCTTCCTGGCCGCATGACGACAAACAGAAATGCATCATGAAGTCCTCACTCATGGGGACACCATGTCTGGTATCAGTCACATTCCATACCATTTTTCAGTTCCCGCATACGACTTGATTCTTGTGGCAATGCTGGGACATGCTATCCTAGGCCTGTAACATCACTAAAGAAACCATTCACCTTAAAGGGAAAACAATATACATTAAATAAAACTTTTTTTGTTATGAGGGAAACACCAGCACACACCATTTATCCATGGAACTGGTACCTTACCGTGCCACCCATTAGAAATATGTACGGCTTGATTCTCATTCTAATGAGATTCTTAGGAACACCTGAGCACTTACCCATGGGCCCAACCTAACTTTCATGTTCGGTCCCTTGACCTAAACACTTCCCCAAGGAACACATGGTAATCTGGACTCTATATAGTCATTCAAGTAGGGTTTTATAATTACCCCACCAGGTGTCTCCCGCATTTCCTACCATCCATGGTCCAAGCTCTATGACCATAAACTCCGACCACTATGCGTCCTTGCTGCAAGACGTTAAACTGAATAACATCTTCTAGATCAATGTATGGCATGACTTCTATCCACAAGGGATACATAGAGATAGCCAGACATTTTTCCTTGGGTCCAGCTCCAGGAATCATAAATTCTATTCCTCCTCATTTCCAGCCCCTAGCCTAACCCCTTGTGGGGAACCATGTACCGGTAGATTTTCTCTAAAAAAATTTCGGATGCCCTTCGATGAAATTGGGAAGCAGTGGCTCCCTTGCTATATAGGTCCTATCTAAATGAAGGAATGATCCATGATCAAACCGATGCACCCATCTAATGTGCTTCCACCATGGTGGCATAATTTCAAGAGTGTTGGACTCTATTCGAACAAGAGATCACTCCACAATCCATGCTTTTCATGGCCCTTATTTGGACCCCCGTCCTCTTTCATGTCCAAGGGAACCCCCTAACAGTATGGATGCTTGGCCTATGTCTCGCCTATTTTCCTAGGCCAACATTAAGGAAGACTAATGGATTAAATTTTGAGTCATGCCCCATGCCTCGAACATGGTTAGTGGTCCTCCCTCATTTGTTATCCCCATTATAGGATAATACAATAAGGTTACTATGTTTCAAATGCGGTAAAAAGTTATTCTTTATTGTCACACCACCACCTTAGTGTTCTGAATCATGGGTATCGTGATTCACACATTCCATTCCCATATGTTCGGATTGATTCTAGAACCCTTGGCACCCCACTCATTCACAAGAGCACACTGAGAAAATAGTAATTTGGCTGTTCTGAGAGCATACTTCTCCAGTCAGGTCACTCCCATTTCCTCTCGGAAATCTGGGCCAGTTGTTCAAACCCAAGATTCCTAAAGAATGTTGTGCACCCCTCCATTTGGATGGGGGTGATAAGCTGGGCATCCCTTATTTCTCACATCGGTCCCGACCCACGTGAGCTTGGGTAATGCTCACTAGACACTCCAGGAATATCGCATGATTGCAATAAACCAATGTAAACAATGGAACTCATGCATGATATGGCATCAAAATATCAACACATGAAAATACGTTTGAGGGTTAGTAATCATTATAGTACCCGAGGTTCGTCCCCCCCATGGACATGTTATCCTCACCAAAAGAGCAGAGCAACACTGCCACCCTATGGCTGGTGGTGTCTAGATGTTTCTACCACCTGTTCAGCTCCCACTCCTCCTCGGTCATGATGGGGCACAATTCATCGACCACAATCTGGGTCCGCTCTATGACAGTCTGAATGAAAATCAGCTCCATAGAGGCTCACTTCATTCCCTATGTGGCCTCCACCAGCTGGGCTTTCAGCTGCGATACATGCTCTGATTGCGCGTCAAGGGAAGCGGAATGCTCATATACCCTGGCCTGCAGCCGTTGAACCTCATCCTCAGCCTCCTGGAACCTCTTGATGTTAACCGCATTCCTCTACTGCCAGCCCACCCCAAGTCCATGGTCATACTATCAAATCATTTCCTCCATAAGATCTATGACGAGCATGTGTGGACGTTGGGCATCCACTCCCCTAGCACATAGTTCACGCAGTCGTGAGTGAAGTCTATCCATCTCAATTAATCATAGTGATTGGGGGCGTCATCAATGTAGTGATTGATCAGCTTCCACGATCGGTGATGGACTGCCATGGTATCCTCTTTGTTAGAGGTTGTCTTATCCCAGTCAGTGCGATTGGTAGGCTCATATGCAGGGAATGCCCTAGGAACTATATAGTAATGTCCACATCTGGCATTTGATTGGGAATGGAATGACCTGGACAATCCGATTGATCCTCATCATCATATCCTACCTCAATGATCTCAGGTTAGGCCCCACTGATGGTCCCACTAGTGATCAGGAGCACCACCGCTTGGTCAGTTTAGTGCTCTGCCTCCACGACCATCGGCATTCCCCTAAGAATGACACCATAAGAATCCTCAACCAACCTCTCCAAGGCGACAGATTAAATTTGAAGAACTGAAAGTGCTAAAAAAGGACATCGACATCAGTAAACATGGTTAGGGTATGACAGTCATAAAATCTATAGAGGGGACTTATAGAGATCAAATTCCTAGTCTCGTTCCTAGGTTGATTTCTTCGGGACCCTGAAGCGTGGCCCCCCCGTATATGGTCGGAAGGTCTGAAAACTCCAGAGGGGTGACCTCAGGTATCCTAGACCCACTGGACGTAGAAATAGATGTGGTGGCAGGCATAGATCTTGAAGGTCACGCATCTGCATCTACTGAGGGACGAGAATGAGTTCTGTATATAAGACTCTCCTAGACATTTCAGCCGTTAACAAGGAATCTGGAATGACCTCAATGTAAGTCTCGGAAAAGGGTTTTTTAGATTTTTTTACACCAAAGGCCTCTGCGAACTCTTCATGATCCGAGTCTTGATCTCCAACTTCACCCTCATCCAACGAGCTCCCTCTCCACCACTCATCTCCCCAGGAGGGCACTTCTGATTCTTACAGCAGATGGAAGTGCTCTCTTAAATTAGCAGCTGCAAACTAAAAGGGAGTACTTCAGTCCAGCATTACCTTGACACGGTCAGTCATTTGATGAGGGGAACCCCAGGAATGCACGAAGTCCTGGAGATCTTCAAGGTATCGCTCCGTCTCTTCCTAGGGCACTACAAAGCCAGCCTGGATAGGGCGTATCTTAGGTAAATTCATCCCGACATGGTTCAGGTGCTCCCACAACGCGGTAGGGCAGATTAATTTCCTATTGACTTCCTAGATGTCCCAGGCCTCTAGGAAGACATAAATCTATGGAATGTCAATATGGCACAGTGGCTTCCACAGAGACTGGGTGGGAGTCCTACGGAATCCTCTCGGCGGCCTCCCCTATGGATGGATCTATTCTTCTGGAACTACCGGGTCTGCTACCACTGCTGGATCTATGGCTGCTGCCTCCCCCTCAATAGGTGTGGGCCTCACAGCCACGACAGCCTCACCACCGTGGGATGCCCTTCCTACCTTTCAGCACCGATCCCGAGGTCGGGGTGGTTCCCCATCACTAACGTGAAAATAAAGTTCCTTCAGCATCTCCCCTAGATAAGATGCCTCCTAACTTATGGAATACTCTTTCACCAGCCCAATGATGTAGGTAGGTGGTGGCAGTTCATTCCGTTTCCTCCCGTCTTTCCGTATGAACATGAGCCACATCTGCCTCATCACAACCGGGAGTTCCATGTGGCGCACCTCTGAATAGACCTGCGGTGTCAGTCGTTGCATGCACCATAGTTTACTTGCAAAATAGTATGGGGTGTATGGCTTGAAGAGGGGCTCACCATCCACCCTATCCATAAAGACTCCACCTTGAAAGGACAACAAATAAGCCTGATGATCTTATATTCTTGAGCCATCATCAGTGAATATCTCTATCGGCAACGGAAACAGGTGAAAATCGAACTCTCCCACCTTCCACACCTGGTTCAATATAAATGGTGTGGTCAACTTGGCCAGAAAGATACCTCTAACATTCAATATTGATGGGTGGAAGATCAATCCCAGAGGAGAGATAGGGTTCAGATATTCGTAATCCCCATGATATGTGCTGCTATCCACCCATTCATGAGGTGGAATGGCCCACATTCCCTCTGTGGCCTCTTCCCATTGCTGATATGCCAGATCATATTATACAGTCTGGCGAGCACCGATATTCCTAGGTTGACCCGCCCTCCTCTCACCAACATAAACTCCATGATAATTGGTCTTGGGCATACTCCCAAGTTAGTATCCCTCACAGGCAGGATCCAACCATAGATAAGAGCCATGATAAATGTCGTCAGCATGACTATTGGAAGTTTCATAGTGCTAACACTAAAACCCGTGGCCTTCCATTGGCTGTCCTACAAAAGCCACCAGTACGAGTGCTCCTTTCCCTGTTGAGACCCCTTCGAGATAGTCTGAGACCTCGCCTGAAACTGTCAATCTATTGGGAAATTCCGGAACTTCTTGAACCACCTCATAAAGAGGACATCTATCACTACTTCTTTGTCCTATCCCGGAACAAGCTCCATAAATTCCATTGCCTATCTTGGTATCTACTTCTGATCCTTGCACATTCTCATGACATGGAGGAAATCAGCATACAAATCCCCCAGTACCGGTACCCCCGAAATCTGTTGGACATCCCACAAGATAATACAAACCTCCCTGTGGTGTAAATGGACGGTATTGGTCCTCGACGACCACCTTCCCAACAGATCCAGAATTCTGTTTTTTGGTTGATAGATTTGAAATTGGGAGGCCCAAGCCGCCTCTTACATACCCACTCTCCTCTACTCTGCCCCAAACTCCTCACACCTTGATCCTATCCAGTAGGATCAGGCCTAATCATCATTGAAGTTTCCACCCCAGTGTAGGTCCCACTCATCAGACCACCCCTTCCTCAGGTTCCTAAATGATGCCTATAGTAACATGTGGTACAGAGGAGGAGACGTCTTCGGCCGCAACACCTTCCTGTAAACGTTATTCAGGTGGATGTATAGCCAGTCAGCAATGTCGGGTGTGAAGTCTTCCCAGGCATGGCCGTTAGCCACCCTAAACCATTGGAGATGGCACGTCGTACTCCTGAACCAGTAAGCTGGTTTGTCCCTACTTGGTTCAGGGATGAATTCGTATTCCCTCAGCCCGAAACCATACAATGGAAACCTCTTACACAGTGGTAAGTTATTCTGGCTCACCAAAAGCAACGCCACCAACGAATCATTGTCAATGTGGCTCCGGACTAACTCTCCTTGACCCAGATTATTCATTATCTCATCCCTCCTGGTGGAATCCACAATAACCCCCTCAACAGCTTCTTGATGATCCATTTAGTGTTAGAAGATGGATTATTTTCTAGTTGGTTTGTGAAGATTGTTCACGGAGAGTGTTTGTGAAGTTTATTTGTAGAGTCCCGCCTAATCCATCAAGCACAAGATTTCAAAGCGCTATTGTGGTGTCAAAAACTCATTATGTGCCACGAAGATAATACCTTATTAGTGGAGGGAAATTGAGGAGTACGCGGAGATTCACGGATCAAGAGCACAAAAATACAATTTTGTATAAAGGGGAAAGGAAAATGAGAGGTAAACTCCCCTTTATATAGGCGACAAACATTCATGTTTTGCGGTGCGTCCATTTCACACCAAGCTTCATGGTGTTCTCATCCCGCATGTCACCTATCCACCTCACGAGCCCTCTTCACGATAATGCTTGACAAATGATCGAGGATTTTGGGGATTGACCCTTAGACTTCGACCATCGATTTATCTGTTTCTCTATGTCTAACTGGGGGAATTTCTTGGTGCGAAAATGGGAGAAGATTATGAAGAAACAAAAATACGTAAGGGGCTGCCTTGAGAAACCATTTGTGGATCCCCAATCGCATTGCGCACATTGTGGATCTAGGATGCGGCCTATTCCAGGAACAGATTTGAAGTTCATGAGGTTGCCGCCGAGCAAGTAGGCATGCCGATCCGTGAACGGATTTGACGTTTGTTAGGACGTCGCAGAGAAAGGAGGTGATCATGCTCTATGAGAGCCCTTGACGTTTGCGAGCCCCCCATAGAGCAAGGTGGCAGGACGCTCCACAACTACATTTGGCATTCACGAGCCCACTGTAGAACATGCTCTATTTTCTCACCGAGTGAGCTCTGCCTCGTGAAGCCTCTCCCTTATAATTACCAGCTTCCCCCAAGTACCAGGGGAGAATCATCTGACCTTTCAACTCCCTATCTCCTGAATCACAAAGCATCTTCTACTCTGCGAACCATGGGCATTGCAAGGTACATCTACTCTGTGAAGTGCCTCTCCATTGCATTGCTTTAACCCCCTCTTTGAGAGGGATGACTTTTATAGAGCCTAAGTCCTCCGTGATAGAAGGGGATCCCCAAGGGGACCCGAGTTGTAATGGGGTATCTATGCTTCATGAAACACCCTTCATGTACACATGATCCACATGTTATGGTGGGGTCATTGTCCTTCATGAAGCACATTGTTTCATGATTCATTGCTTTGTGAGGCACTATTGCTATGCAAGGTAGTGCTCCGTGAATGCCTTTCAACTTCACGAAGCACATCGCTTCGCAAGTACCCTCCGCCACGCAGAGCTACAAAGTTTCACAGGGCCCCTGCTATGAACCCCTCATCTTTTCAATTCATTTTCCCATGTGACCCTCCAGGTTTTCACAATGTGATTTGAAAGTACATTAGACTATAATGCCCGTTTCATTGCTTCACCTCATGCTTGTTCTCATAGGCACGCTAACACCTATTACTTCTTCGCATAGCCATGCTAATGTGGACCCCCAATGGTTCATTCCAAAACCTCATAGCCATGGAGTTTCCTATTGCTTCTATTCACCATGGTGCGGAGGGTACCAGTTATGTAAGTCCTAAGGGTGTAGAGAAAACCCACCTCCTCCGAGCTGCATGGCATTAATCTACCAGCACCATCATCCTTAGCACATGACATTAAATTGTGGCCTAGTCCTATGCCTCACATGTGGGGTGCTTCCACCATGGACATTTTCCACACCTACAGATCTCCATGAGGATGAGGTCTTACCTCACAGGGGATGATATCCTCCTTATCGGAGTGGTATTTGTCCTTGGGGAAATGGTGACCAGCTCATTGTAAGCCCCTAGGTTTTCTTGCAAGAGGCAGCGTCCTTGCTCCTCCATTCTTCTTCGGTCCCAAGAACCAGGGGGAGGGGGAAATGGACTCCTGACCCATCATTTAATTGGTACCAAATCCCTCTCCCGTTGGGCGTTGTCGCCCCCAGGACTCCATCAAAGATTAAGTCTCTACCACTTTGGGCAGCTAACTGTGCATAATCCCCTGTTTCCTCTTTCGGCTGCAATCATGTGTAATCCCTACAACACTTCCCACAGACGCCCCATTCACGACATGATCGTTAGGTCTCTTGTGCATCTTATTTCTCACACTATGTGTGACTTGCGTGGGCTTACTGTAAGCACCGACCATGACATGATCCATTGGGCAGCCTCCACGAGGATTAAGCCAACAACCCATGGGACCTAAGGTCCTCCTTATCGTTGGTTCACTGACCCTCCTGAATTATGAGGTCTTTGATCCTTGCCAAGGCTGGGTACGTAGGAAGCCACCACGAGGTTCAATCCCACCACACATGGGACCACATGTCCTCTTTCACGTCAGTTCACCGACCCTCCTGAACTATGTGTTCATTTATCCTATATATGTAAATGTATGTAGGAAACCTCCACAAGGTTCAATCCCACCATCCATTGGTCGTCTTAACACCCTTCACGTTGGTTCACCAACACCATAGGCTACCACAGAGCATAAGCCCCAAATGCCGCCATCTAAACTATGAGGTATTTGATCCTTGCCAAGGAAGGGTATGTTGGAATCCTCCCTATGGTTCAAGCCCAAAATTCGGTCACTCCGACCATCTTCATGTTGGTTCGCCCCTATCCTTCATGATGATAAATTATAGACCTCTTTCAGCGGTAATATGTTGTCAGCCTCTTTCACCAGTAAGACATTGTCGACCTCTTTCAGTGGTAAGCCGTTGCCAGCCTCTTTCAGCGGTATGATGTTGTCACTCCATTCATCGGTAAGTCATTTTCTGCCTCTTTCAGTGGTAAGCCGTCATCAGACTCTTTCACCGGTAAGCCGTTTTCACTCCATTCAGTGGTATTTCATTGTCATTCCATTCGGTGGAAAGACGTTGTAACTCTATTCAGCAGTACACTGTTGGAACCTCAATTGGCAGTAAGCCGTCGTTAGATGAACTATGTAGACTTTGAATCCCTGCCACAGGGATACGTAGGAAATATCATCAAGGATCATGCCCAAAACTAACGTCATCCTAATGGTAGTTCCATCCCATTCACCATCTATTTCATTTAACCACTCCATCATCCATCATAATTCTTATCTAGGATGCCACTTCCCGATGGGATCATGCCCCATCATATCCCATTCCCTTTAATAGTAACCGGGAGGTCAACCATGCATTTTCCCCAACAACAGTGTTCCCTCTGGGGGTTTCACTCATATGATCAACTCTAATCAGTGTTCTGATCAGTCTGATTTTTCTCCCTCAGACGTCAAACTAGAGTCATACCCTGTGTTAAACATGGGAAGTTAAGGAAAACCTCAAGTACATTCCCTTGGCATACGATTCCTCGAATTCGATGTGGGATGCCTTTGGATTCCGCGCCCTCGAGAAGCCCTATAATGAGGATCAAAAGACAGACTCACCAGTGTCCTAGTGCCCAGACATGCTAGTGATTCCCAACATGACTACTCCCCTGACTGAAGGTTGCTTCCCTGACCGAACCCCTTGGAATGTCCCGATAGAAGTAGTTTAATTAACTGGGGTCTATGATGACATGTCTCTAGGAAGAGTTTCACGAACAACGTTTTAAGTCTATAAGGGAGACCCGAACTAGGTGACTAGTTCCATGTAGGAATCCACGGAAGGATAAATTGACATCCCATCATCCCATTTTGATCAAGGATCAAACATCCCTAAATAAGCTATGGAAGCCGCCCGCCTTTGGAATGTGGGAATGCGGGGCAACAACTGCGTGTCCTCCACAGAAAAATGCGCATGCCTTGGAAAAAGTGTCAGAAACATTTAACACATGGTGTTAAACTATATGGCACTTCATGAACTATTTATGAATTGATACCCATCCAAATGGGGTATGTTTGATGTCTCATACATTTTGTCTTTGTGTCCAACCCCAATTTCAATAACCCATTTTTCCACTTTTACACACTTTTCTTCTTGAGTTATCCACCCCTAGTGGAATACCATGACCTCTATCTTACCTAATTAACATGCTTATATGCACCAAAAGATGGGACTTTTAGTATTGTATTCTGAATGGAAATTCTCTCATTCCACCACCATGCTCTGTGTTCTTATTGATTGGGTCTCCATCATCATTCACATCTGAAAGGACCCCCAAATGTTGTAGATGCTCGACTCTAAGGCTCACCTACAATTCAAGGACAACATCTTATAGGGTCCTGAATTACATCATGAGATTGGTTCCACCCACATTTCGAATTTTGTCAGCGTTTGACCCCCAGTTGATTGTTCCCATCCCAGGTCACTTGATAAAGACACTATATTTCTAATATGGTCAATAGTTATCCTCCATAATTAATCCAAAAAATATCCTCCCAAATGTTGGTCTCATGATTCACATTAATTCTCATATCATTATGTTTTTATAGAATTGAAATACTCTTATTTTCATCCCTATGGGAACATTTGCATGTTGGGTGGAAGGTTCATCGTTGTGGGGATTTCCTAGACTCCACACCTCTATTACCCTATTATTTGATTATTTATGTTGTAATTAATCTCTCATATCCTTATTTCTCAGACTAGGAATGTATTTCATGATCTTTGGGGTATCTTGATAAGGTTTATGCTTACCTAATAGAATTTTATAGCCTATGGTTTAAACTCTATGACATTTAACTCAGAGTTCAGGTCTCAATGTCAATGAATCATTACATTAAACTGTGTATGTATTAATTCGAGAATTATTGATGCAGTGTTGGAAAATTTGGTTTTCATTCAAATCAAGTTTCTTTATGGAGCCACAAATATACTTTTCCACTTTAGGACAGTCCAATATCTATAACCTTAAATTAAGATCTTTAGTGTCCAATTTCACACAATAGTAAACTATGTGACATCACTGATTGTCATCGTTTCAATGGATATATACCCCCTTTGGCATTGTTGATTCTTTATGTCAGGCTTCAAGAACAACGTGTGGCTTGATTCTCATCCTTATGAGTTATGTAGGAGTGCTCAGACTATTATATGTGGTCCTACTTCCATCCATTCTATAAGTCTATCATATTGATCTGGTTTCTCCCATGAGTACATGGAATTGATTGAGGAAATTTGGTTCTCATTCAAATTAGGTTTAGAATAGCTGAACCATTTATCACCCTTGAGAGTATTGTTCCCAACATTTTTCTTTACCGCATGGCGTTAAACTGCCTTCGTATTTTCCATGCTTCACACATACCCTTTACAAGGGTCTATATTTCCTTCCACAAACTGAAGGTTTCCCTAAACGGTATAGATTCTCGACCATAAGGCTCGCCTATAATTATATCATTTCTCAATTCACAATTTATGTATAGTTCACGATACAAATAAAGACAATCATAGGGTGAAACTCAGGTCATATTATGATCTTAATGATGTGTTCATTGAAGTAAATAATTGTAAGAAATTATTTTCCAAAAAGGAAAAGATAAATAAACATATCTACTTATTTTATAAACAATAGATTTTTTGAATTCAAGAATAAATACTAATATTTTATCACTTTTCATAATGATAGGGAATATAATTTTTTTAATAATTCTTCAATGTTTTCTGAAAATAGTCATTAGCCCAATTTAATTTGGAGTGTTAAATCCAACCAATATCACTCATAATCCTCTGAATTTGAAATTTACAAAATTATCTTTATACCCATCAATGTAACACAGAAAAAATTATATTTAATTTCATTAATAATTATAATTATTATTTTTATTCCTACTACCCTTTAAAAAACATTTGAAATTTATTTTCGAAACAATGATGAATGATCTAGTTTCCTCCATTAACTATTTCAATTTCCATTATTAATGTACTAAAATACTTTTATGCTAATCTGAACCAGTTGTTACTTCACTTGTGGTATAATGAAAATGTTTTTATCCTATTATAACTAATTTCAACATCATCTATATAGTTGAGTTGTCATTATATAGAACAAAACCTCTTAGTTCTCACTCTCTATAAATAGTAGGCATAGAAAAATCAAAATCACTATTAACAACATATATTAATCATTATGGAAAAATAAAAAAAACTATCAAAAAATATTATATCTACGGATGGACAATACATTCCAAGTGAGAAGTCCCACTACAATTCATAGAATAAAAAACATACTGTCTGTACCTAAAATGATTACTTGAAAATATTTCTAAATGTATCTTACCACAATTTAATACTTGGACATATAGATAACATGACTTTTAGCAGAAATATGATAACTCAGACTTTTATATCTATAAAAATCATATTATATACATTGATTTTTCCTTTAAATTATTGAAACATATAGAATGGTCGACCAAGGATGATACAATATATAACATGACACCTAGAGTCAATCGAGATTGAGGGGTAAATGATGATTCTATAATTAGTTGACATCCCCAAGATGATAATTAATTACAATAAATTTCAATGGCTTATTTAGTAGTGGGGGTTCATTTTCCTTGAATAAGGAGACAACTAAACAGTAAGAAATATAAACATCGAATAAAAAAAGAATTGATTAATAAAAAACTAAAATCTTAATTCAAACTTATATAAATACAATACCATGGTGACAATATAAAAAATTGATAATTAACAAAAAATATGATTGGAATTAAGGAAATCAAGTTAGGATCCCATGTACCACTCTAATAATATATATGCTATAACACTACCTCCATCCACAATGAATCGGGATTCATTACTAGATGAATTTGATAGATTTTAATTTCCTATATATCAATGTGTAACATATATAAACACAAAAATGATACCCGGAAAGGGTTTTGAAAAAAAAATGTAGGGTTTCCGAAATGACTTCCAAACTAACAACACAACGACAAAATAAGTTAGAACATATTATATAAATCAATTAAAAACAATTAAATAGTTTATATATGTCCAAAAATATATCTTGTTATGAAATCAAATTAACAAAATTATTTCAATCTATAAATATTTATAAAAACCATTCCATATATCAAACACATAGCCATCCGTGAAAACTAAACCATATACTTAGTACCGCCGATTTTAATGTTACCAACGAGGATTTTACTCCATGACCATAATCCATACAACCTTAATAGATAATAATTTGACCACATCCATCCACTTGAAAACTCCCTAAACAAATTATTCTCAATTACATTTCTAAAACTTTTTTGAAATATAATACATCCTAAAAACAGGTCATCAAAAAAATTGTCATGTGTCCAAACTAGTTCGCAATTTTTAGTCAACATTTTTAAATCATATCCAATTAGGGCCTATAAATTCCACCAATGTATCCAAAGAGTGATAAAAATCAGTTTCCATCAAGAAATTGCATCGAAGTAACAATAGAAATCCAAGAAATCCCATGAATGAAAATTAATCCTTCATTTTTTAGAACTGTAGAAATAGAGATATGGAATCCACCTACCAGAAGTTTCATTTCATTGAATAAGGGGTCATTGATGATTTTATGAAATCCTATTATTCCTTTTAATCATCAATTATAAAAAAATTATAACTCATAATAATTCAACAAAATACCATAATTCTAATATGAATAGTAATGTATGGTTCTCTTCAAGAAAACACATGGCGATCTAATCCATGAAAGAAGAACAAGAACCAAACCTTGATTCCCAAAATTTAATATTTTAAGATCTATTGGAAATATATTTTGAAATATATGGTCTTTTAAAATAAAATATAGGTTCCCTATAAGTATGAAGAATTTATTATTATATAGAACCACTAGAGACACTAAAAATCTACATGGATCTATAAATTTATGATGTTAATTGGGAATTTATGCAACAAATTAAGTGAAAGTATTTTTATGAAGAAAAACATGTTTCCTCATTTTATTTTTAAGGAAAACCCTCTTATAAAAATTAAATCTCATTTTAAACCAAAATTACCTAGTCAATAACCCTAGATTCTAATTTATTTCTTTATCATGTTAAAATCAATTTCCCTCGTTAATAAATATCATCAAAAATTACAATTTAAATTTTCACTATAGAGAATACTAGAAGCCAAGATCCAGCCAATTTTCATTTTTAACAACTAATAACCTTAGTATGGTCCCTCGTGACTTCAAATGAATATGTAAATGAAAAAATCTATGTCATTCCTCAACCAAGGGGTTTTACAAATACATACACCGAGAACAATTACAATCCATTTCTAATTAGGGACTAAGTTTTTTAAATACTATTTTATCATGAGTTTTATTATTTTCATGATTGTTATTCAGGGTATAATCAATTAAAACATGACCTAGTAGATAATTATAAAACCATATTAACATTTCCTTGTTGCAATTTTTAATATCGAATTCTATCATTTGGGATATGTAATTCACCTTCCACATTTTAATGGTTCAATACACACAAAATGCAAGATATCAAAGATAAACTAAAATTAAAAATAATGGAATTTTTTTCAATACCTATATAATAGATTGATGAATTATTGAATAACACTGATCTAATTATAAAGTGATGTGATGAAAATTTCCTGACATTGAATTGGAAAAACATGTCATTTTATTGTAAAAGGATGTATTTTAGTCATTCATAAAATCAAAAATCAAAGATATAACTCAAAAATTTTCGAATCAAGTTAATAAAAGAACTCCATAAACCCTCTAAAATTAAATGTTTTAGATTTTCTATTTTCCATGATGAAGTTTAGAAAAAGATTGTGAATGAAATATAAAAATTAACATGTCCATTGAAACAATGTTTTCAAATGATATTCTATTCAAGTTGACTAAATAGTAAAATAAGTAATTATAAACCATGAAGTATAGTTTATTGATAACCTCAATTATCATATCACCATACTATGAATGATATATAAAATTTATTTGAGATCTATGTGAAATACCTATGAGTGGAGAATTTGGAATTGAGAATTTGTTATACGTTCAATTCCATTTAATTTTACCACTACATGATCATTAATGATCATGTGAATATCATTTTATGGAAAATAATTTACATATTATGGTGTTTTATTTTTATAAATTTAGTTCAAACTCATTGACTTGAATTTTATAGTTTAAATTAACTATATAACACGCAAATATGTCATCAAAAAATTGTCTCCAACACAATATTGATAAAATGGATCATAAAAAACATGAATTTGATATCATAATAAATGAGATGATGTGGTTAAATAATATAAAAATAACCATGGTTTAAGAGTTCATTTACTATTAGTTATTACAGATGATGAGTTAGAAATTTTGGATGAATTATCTAATGGAAGTATTTTTCTCTATTGATTGAAAAGATCAGAAATTTTTTCCTGATATTAAAAGTACATTTATATGGGTATCAAATATCATCAATTCTCATAAAAAAATTAAAAAATAATTTTGATGATTCATCAAACTAATATTAGGATGAACAATTTATTTTCCCCATGTTTGGATATACGTTAATGGAAAAATCCTTTCATGAAGATGATGTGAAAAGGGTTTTAGAGTTATGTGATACATTTCACACTTTATAACATGATGGTACACACTTAACTATTTATAAGATTCTTCAATGTTTATTATATTATCCTAACATCCTACAAGACGTAATGAACTTTAATCAACATCAAAATCAATTTAAAATAATGATAAATATTAGAAAAATGTTTGAAATTACCAAGAATCATATTTATAAAGTTGTTGTTATTAATTATTGGGAATTGAATTTTTGAGGCTCTTTTTAGGTTCATATAGAAAAAATTATATTCAAGTGTATGTGGATTATATTAAAAATGAGTATAGAAATACTAAGCCACACTCAATACTACCATTATTTTCATGTAATTTGTTAAGGGCAATATCATTGATAATATTGTGATTCCAAAATTATTAATCATTTTTCCAGGGAAATATTTCAATAATAACTTAATAAATAGTGTAGGTGGAAGTAATAGATTCTGATATTATACATTTTCTCCTTTCCACCCAAAATATAGAATGAAAGTGTAAATTTATAATCATAAAATTAATCATTTTTTAGAAAATAATATGAATTCATCCCAAAGTGATTAGATTCAAAACCATAAAGGTGATATATGGGAATATAACTATGCATACAAAAAATCAATTGGAATAAAACAATTTTTAATGTTCCTTTGAAATACTTGACACAAGAAAATGTGTCTTAAATAATGTGCACTCTAGCATATTAAGAACGTCAATTTAGGTGACCAATGGACTAGAGAACACAAACATGTCCATATAGATGAGTTGGAATAATTGTTGAGGGATACTTATAAAAACACATGAATTTAAAAAATATTAATGTCTAGAACATATCAAAAAGAAAAATATTATTAGGGGAAAATGTGTTGTTATTCCAATAAGGTCTAATATTATTAAATTAGAAGTAAAATTCTGGATTTTTAAGGAACAAAATTTTGATAGAATTCATACCATATATAGTTGATGAAATAAAACATAAATAATAACATACATTCAATTACAATATAATAACGTTGAATCTCATAGAGGAACATTTATAAGAGGTGTAAATTCTCTCATTAATGATAACATTAAACTCTATAAACCAATTATTTCTATATAGTATAAATGAAGTGCTATTTGGGAAAAAACCATTGATTGATTCCTTAATATTGATTATTTATTTTTAGGAAGGATGGATTCATTGTGTTTAAACCTTAGATAGTACTAAAAAAAGGATAAAATCCAACTATTCATCCTTATTCAGGATATCAAAATAAATTTCACATTATATGGTATCAATGATTAATTTAATTTCAAAAATAATAATTCATGTTTTGATCTAAAAATAAATTTCTTGAATGAATACAAACCTAAAAATCATCGGCTATGAAGCCTATACTCAAAACATAATTCCATCATTCCCAGTGATTTTCCCCATACTCCCCTTCTCCTCTATTTGATATGTTTTCTTTTATATAAATTTTGTGTCTTCTTTCTTATGTTTTATATTTATTTATTGTTGTGATTACTTGACTGGTAATTACAGTTTTTAAAATTATTGGAAATTGAAGAGAATGTAGAAAGTGATGATGACTTATGAAATTTAGAATGTTTTATCATGGTGAATAGTACCTTTACAATAGGAAAAGATAGAGAAAGAATTAATGAGATACTGATAGGGTCAATATGGGTCATAAACACTAATTCAACGCAATGCCCACATAATCCATTACAAAAATGACCAGGATTAGAATTTAGAACATTTTAATTCAATCTATGTCCTCTAGTAAACCCCCATTGAAACAACTTAAGACCTCATAGAAAACAGTTGATATGTTAGTATATCATTACGAAGACAATCGATGACTTTCAATTTCAATTCATGAAATGAATCCAAAATTTTTGTTCATGGATTACAAGGAATCCTACAATCAGAATTGTGATGCCCTAAACCTATTTTATGTGTAATAATAATATTGTATGGTTTTACTTCATTTAATTTTCATACTATCCAAACAATGTCTTCAAAATATAAACAAGGTATATTTTATTAAATTAAACACTAAAATTATTACATTAAATCAAGGTTATTAGAATCAAACTAACCTAAAATGACCACTAAGAGACCTATAAAAATCATAGGGAGACCATCAAATAAAACAAAAATAAAAAAAATAGATGGGGTCATTCATAACTGTCACAATGAACATCATTATAGAAAGAACCATAACCACTGTAATGAGGTTCAGAGGATTAATGAGCGCCATCTTCTCTAATTTTTTTTGAAGTCAGAACACCATAATCATGTTTTTATAAGGCCTAAACATTAATATGATTGTTTCCTCTCTTAGGAGACCATTAAGTCTCTAATGGATATAAGACCTTATATCCATTGGGTATTCTTGTGCATTAATTTAATATATCTAGGTATAATGAGTTTTCCAAGTTTTTAAAGTTTGAATTGAATTTATAACTATATCCATTTTTATAATAAGATCTTTTTATATATTATAAGGATAATGATTTAATGAATAAAATGGGTTTTAATCATAACAATTGTATTTTAAATGACATACCAAGAGAAGAAGAATTTTGATACTACATGGTTATGTTACAAAGAAACATATTTTTGAGTTTCAAATCATACCATGGGAAAAAGGAAATTAATGATTATTGTTGTATTTTATATTTTATCTATACATAGTGAATTAAGTGTTTAAGTATTTCAAATTTCATAAAAATCATTTTATAAATGTTATAATCTTTGATTGAATAAAAACCAGGTCTTAATTAAAAATATGTTTTGAATTTAAAATATAAAAATAGTATGGTATTTCCATTAGGAAATATTAAAATTTGATTTTATATTTTGAACGTTGAAGTTTTGAAAATGAAATGTTTATAAGCAAATGAAAATATTGGTTTTTGGATTTTGTTTAACCATATTATGGAATTTATATTCTCTTTTAATAAGGCACCAGTATATATATATAAACAATTATTATGTTTCTTAGAAATTAAATTCTACAATGAAAAAATTTAGGCGAGTACCCTACCTAACCAAGGGTGACCTAGAAGGCCAAGCGACGCAAGGCCTTGGTGGGAATCTCACAGATCCCATAGGCCAATAAACTAGGGCTATGCATGCATGGGGAATGACAATTTGCACACACAAGAATTCATAGTCAGGCCTTAATCACGCATGGGAGTGTGAAAGTTATGCCGGAGCGTGTTGTCGTGCATTACGACGCAATGGTAGGGGTGGGTGCAGAAGTGTGCCCAAAGAGACCCTGTATTGGGTGGTACCGGGGAGGGGGAGGGGGAATTCAAATCTCATGCTGAGAGATCTAGGATTATAAATATGGGCCCAAGGACATTTCATTTCAATGTGGGATGCTTAATTTCAGCGAAAATCATATTTGGATCGTCCGACCATATCGTACGAGACTTTAGTCGTCTGATCGATTCAACCATTGAATACTGGCAGTCACAGTTTTCCCATTGTGTTCATTTTAACCATTCGATCCAATTAGGATCTATTCTATATAGTTCAAGACGTTTTAAAATTCTCCATTTCACAACAACTTTCTGATCAAATCAATTCTTTAATCGTGACTGTTCGTCAATTTTGAAAACATCAAATCCTTTATCAGTTGTCTGATCATGAATCAGTTGATTAGAACCTTCCATTCATTACCTCACCCATCCATGTCGCCTTATCTTCCTCATGCTTCATGTTTTACCTGTATCTCTCTCTAATTTCATCATTTATTCTACACCTGTGTCCTTGGGTGGCCCCACCTCTCTCCTGTTTTCAACAAGACTGAGTGCACTCGGTCTGTGTTTAATCCAAAATGTCTTGGATCCATTACATGTATCCTTAAATATATATTATATATAGTTTATATATATGACTCCTTTTTTACTCAAACCCTAATTGTATTCTACTTCCATTACCTCCATTACGTTTCTCTCGACCTTTTCTTCTTCTTCGAATCAGGTAAGGGACCTAGTTGGGTCTTATCTTGATTCCATTCATGATTTTTAAATATATATATATATATACATATAGATGGATATATATATATATATATATAGTGTGTTTGTTTGTGTTTGTATTTTTTTAAACCTACAGATTCTTCTTGGATGGGTATATAAAAATGAATTCTTGGTTTTTTCAAAAAATGTTATTATCATGAAAATCACAAAAGAATTTTTTTTGTAACAAAAATTGGTTTCACTACATATATAAACACATGTATATATGTGTTCTTAACAAATCCATATTGGTTATCTTTATTAAAGGAATAGTAATTTATAATCTAATGGCATTCAGAATTATTAAAATTTATATTCGGTTTAGTGGTGTTTTATGTTGAAAAAAATATAAATACAGATGTATTATTACTTAAATATATATATATATATGCTTTGATAGTAATATTAATATGTGTTCACAATGGTTTGAGTTAAAGTTATAACAAGTGTTTTGAAGTGTGAAAAGTTTTCATGAATCATTTGGGAATTTTTTAAGTAATACAACCCTTTATAATAACTTTATGAGTATACATATTTCACACTTATTTTCATAAGTCATAATGGTATTGGTTATGTTAGTAAGTTATGTGGTTTATTTTCCAACTTTTAAATTTATAACATTTTTTATAAATAATTGGGTGTACCCTTGTGGTATTCTTATACATAAACCTACATGTAATGGGTGTTTAGACTACTATGTGTTTAATACCACACATGAAATATATAGTTTACCTTTAAATTAATTATCTATTCAATCCATGATGAATTTCCGTTATGAATTTCGGAATACACCATGTTTTCTATCATAATAATGATTTTTTTTAAATTTTATTGTTAATATTTTATGTTATGAAACATGAATATCATTTATTTCATATGAATTGGTTATCATCGCATGTCATTAGTTAATTTTTTTTATAGATATGCAGTTGTTAGTGTTGATAATTAAAGCATGATTCACTATACATATGTAAATTCAAAATAATGAATTTTCACTATTATGACCATTTATGGATTAAGGTACTAAGTTATTCAAAGTGGTATGGGACACCATGAATAATATGAAATTAAAAATTAAACATTCAAATTGGTATCAGAAACATTGAATATTAGACCATACTTAGTATATGAGGAATGTATTGGACTCAATATATGAAGGGTTTGGGACATGTTAATGAAATATCTACAGGTTGGGGTCCAGTATATGAAATTCCTCTAATGCATCAGTAGTTCTCTTAAAACAAATTAGGTCATAGCAAGATGCCTTAGTATAGTCCCACATTATACTTTCCCTCACTATGTTTTTTAATATTTAATTAACCAAGTGAATATTCAACTAGTAGAATATACCTGGTTAGGAGGTTGTACTTATGAGTATTAGAAGAAGTAAATAATTATGGAATAATTTTTATTCATCACTAAGAGATTTATCTGCCAGTTTATGAATCAAATTTAGTAGGGGAATAAATTAATGTTATTATCTTTTTCACAACTCTGGTCATGTATTACTTTCATTTTTAAATTTTTTACTTTCACATTTTCACGTCACTCTTATTGTATATAGATTAACTCTTTCTTTATATGATGCACACCATATATTTTGTATAAGCATGATTATGATTCTAACATGTTACATTTTAACCCTGTAAGTATTCCTTTAACTGTTCACTAGTAACTTTTGGGAAAAATGTAATGTTAGGCTTCATGTATTGCATCTTTCCTGAAAAAAATGTTTTATGAATAATTTTAAGGGAATGTTTTTAGAAGGTTTTAATTGAAATATTATTTTATTTTAAAACCAGCTTAATTAGAATTCAAATTCTCACCATACATTTTAACTTCAGTTTTATAGGTTTAGTAAATTTGAGTTACACTGATTGGTGGCAGCTTTGTAGAGATTCTTCTCTCTTTTAGTTTTGAATGAATGTAATATTTGTATATAGTTATCCATAATCTAAACTGAAAATATCCTCTATAATGGGACATGATGTTTAATTTACCATCATTTAGTTTTTATAAAACAAAAATTACTCAACATATTTTATTGAAACCAGGCCAGCTCCGGGGCAGTCTGGGGTCATGGCATGACAGTTGGTATGAGATGATTGGTTTAGGCAAACCTAGAATGTGAGAACAACATTAAAAACATGATTATTTTTCACTAAGTATAAATTTTCTTAATATATTTAGATGGAAGATGAAAAAAACCTTATGTATCACCCGACATAAATATTAAAGACTATAGAGGCCAAGTCATATTAATAAGGTTATGAGACTTTTGAAAACCATTGGTTGTCTTTAAACCCTTTTATCATGTACCCCATTCTCCTTGTGTACTTCAACTCCATTGAGGTTCATGCTTCGAATATTTCCTTATGATGAACTTAAAATTTCCATTCAATAAAGGTAAGGTAAAGTAATCTAAGTGTCTATTTAAGTGATTTACCCTATTTGATAAATTTTCCTCCATATAGGACTTCAAGGAGGTTGCACAAGGGGATAACCTATGAGTAGCATACCTTTGTCAAATCTTGACCTACGGTCTATCTGGTCATGTTTTGGAACATTATGTTCTTATGGAGAAGTCTACCTATTTACATTATTGACATCAAGTTCATACTGATGTCACTCAGCTTGAAAAATGACATATCATTATCACACAGAACATTAGATATCCACAAGTGGTTAATCATAGTTGTTCGTGCTACATCTAGACCCATGAAATCGATGAATTTGGAACTGTTTTAGGGATACACATGACTAGGAACATGGGAGATCCCCAACATCAGTGGTAACATGGAAGAGAAATCATTGAGGATGTTAGGAAATCTATACCAGTGAATTCTGAGAGGGAGCGAATGGTTATGTAACACCTATGGTTTTATAATTATTTTATAAATGGATAATGATATATTTAATGTTTTATTACTTTAACATTCTTTTAAAAAATAATGTTTGTGTTTTAATATGATTATGGATTACTATGTAAAACATGTATCTTGAAATTTTCAAATGGAAGACCTGAGTTCTCCAACCATCCTCCTATCACTCCCCAGTGAATTACTAGAACAAATAATTTTCGAGTCATATCCAGAGACCTGCCAACCATTAGTGAACCCACATCTAACCTGTAAACGCATTTATCAAGTTTCTAACAACCCAAATATCCTTCGACTTTATCATGGACCGAGTCACATTTTCTACCTCATGTCACAAGTGAATCATGATTTTTATGCACACAAAGGGAAGTAATATAAAGGCCTCTTATTGTGTATCGTCCTATATAAAGGTTATCTATCCCTAGAGAAGTTCCGAGAAGAAATAGAGGTGGGAAACCCCAAAACTACCTATTTGATCTATGTGTTGAGTATAAAAGGTATTGGAGGAATTGTAAGATCTGGTTTTTAGAAAATCATGTTATTTTATTATTCTTTCAGAACCACTTTCATTCTGATATCTCTGAACTTTACACCCCATGTTCCACCATCTCAATAACCTACTACTGCCCTCAAGATTTTGACTTCAGTTGTGGGAGGTGTGTTTGGGCGATTGATATTGAGGAGTTTAAGAATGTTTTGGGGATTACTCTATACAAAAAAATACTACCATGAAATTATTCGATGATTTCGGACATGTTAAAGGGGGCCCTTGGGGGTGAAGTATGATTGGAATTTCTTGTGGATGTGTACATGTGTTTTAGAATTGCAAGGACGTGATTCTTTGAAAAGGATGATAATGTGGTGCCCTAACCCTATTTTAGGTGTAATAATAAAATTTTATGGTTTTACATCATTTAATTTTTAGACTATCCAAACAATGCTTCCTATATATAAAATTCATTTTTTATTAAATTAAATACTGAAATGATTTCATTGCTTCAAGGATATTAAAATAAAACTAACCTAAAATTCCCACTACGGGACCTATTAAAATCACAGGGGTTCCACCAAATACAAAAAAAAATGACCATGAAAATAGTGCGGGTCATTTGGATCGATTAGGATGAACATCAGTATATCTAGAACAAAAATAACCATACTGAGCATTAAAGGAATTAAGGGAAACATCTTCTCCAAGTATTATTGAAGTTGGAATATCCTAATCATTTATTTTCTATGATAATAAAGTTAATCCAATTGTTTCGTCATTTAGGTGATTGCTGAGTCTCTAATGGCTACAAGACCTTATAGTTATTGGGTATTCTGGTGGCTTAATATAAAGTATTTAGGTATAATGATTTTTCTATCTATTTAATGTGTGCACTGATGTTATAGCTCTAAACATGTTTGTAATAACCAATTTTCTATATTTTAGAAGGATAATGATTTAAATATTAAAATGAGTTTCAATTATAACCCTTGTGTTTTAAAATCAATACCAAGAGAAGCACAAATATGATACTACATGGTTTTGGTATAAATAAATATAATTTTGAGTTTGAAATCATACCTTGGTAAAAACATTAATGACTATTGTTGTATTTAATATTTTAACTATACTTAGTGAATTAAAATATTTTAGTATTTCAATTGTTTTAAAAAAATTATAGTTTTTTTCATCCTTCATTGAGTAAAAAGAAGGTCCTAATTAAAAAATATGTTTTGGGTTTTAAATATTAATATAGTATGTGATTTCCCTTTGGACATATTAAAATTTGATTTTAGATTTTGAATGATGATGTTTTGAAAATAAAATGATTATAAACTAATGAAAATGTTGGTTTTTAGGATTTTTTTAACCATAGTAGGGAATATATATTAAATGTTCATAAGGAACCTATAAATATTTAAACCATTATTATCTTCAACAAAAATGTAATTCTACTTTGAAAAACTTTAGGCGAGTCCCCCACATAACCGAGGGAGAACTAGATGGCCAAGCCACTCAATTCCATGGTGGGCATCTCACAGATCCCCTAGGATACTGACCCTAGGCAGTGAAAGCATGGTCTCTACTATGTCGCACGTTCAGTTGTGCATTGACAGGCCCTAAGAAAGAATGGGTTCATGCAAGGGGTGTCGAAGCATGCCACCGTGAAGAGTGGTAGGGGTGGGCATATAAGTGAACCCATAGAGACCCAGTACAGGGTGATATTTGGGAAGGGGAGGAGGAATTTTCATCTTTGGATGAGAGTTATAGGCTTATAAAGTCAGGCCTATTGTTTTTTTGTTTTGATGTGGGAGGCTTATTTTCAGCTGAAATCATATCTGGATCGTCCGACCTCACCGTGACAGATCTGAGTCATATGATGAGTTTGTCTATAAAATCATTGTAACTTCAGTTTTCCCTCCATGTTTTTACCACCCGTTCGATCCAATCAGGATCTATTATCATCTCTTAAGGCCATTGTAAAATTCTGTATCTCACAACAATAGTCTGATCAAATCAACACTTTAATTTCGACCGTTTTTGAATTTTTAAAACATCAAATCCATTCTCATAAATCTAATCATGGATCATTTGATATGAACTGTCCATTCATTTGTTCACCCATCTAAATTGCATTATTCTTCCTAAAGAATCACCCTGAATGAGTAGCTCTCGCTAGTTTCTTTATTTATTCCCCACCTGTGACCTTGGGTGGCCTGTCCATTCTCCCATTTTCCACAAGACTGAGTGCACCAAGTATTTTTTTAAACCAAATTGTATCATATCATTTTCATGTTTCATTAAATATATATTATATATAGCTTATATATATGACTCATATTCACTCAAACCCTATAGGTCTTCTCCATTAGACACCTCCATCGGGTTTCTCGCGACATTTTCTTCTTCTTTGAATTAGGTAAGGAACCTAGTTTTTTCTTTCTTTGATTCCTTTCACAGTTTGTAAATATATATATATATATATAGACATGGATATATAGGAATGTATGTATGCATGTGTGTATGTATGTTTGTATGAATGTATGTATGTATGTATGTATGTATGTATGTATGTATGTATGTATGTATGTATGTATGTATGTATGTATGTATTCGGTTCTATAATCATACTGATTCTTCTTGGATGGGTTTTTAAAAACGAATTTCTAGTTTTGTTAAATGTTTCTATCATGAAAATCACAATAGGGATTTATGGTTGTACCTAAAATTGTTTTTACTACATATATAAAAACATGTATGTATGTGTTCTTAATAAAACCATATGGGTTTCCTTATTTAAAGAAATAATAATTTCTACTCGAATGGAATTTAAAATGAGTTATAACTATGCTTGGTTTAGTGGTGTTTAATGTTGTTAAAATTATAAATACATATGTATTCTTACATATATATATATGATTTAATCTTAAGATTAATATAGTTTCAAAATGGTTTGATAAAAATTTATAACAAGTTTTTGGAAGTGTGAATAGATTTCAAGAATCAATTATGAATTTGTTTTACTAATACAACCATTTATAATCACTTTATGTGTATACAGATTTTACACTTATTTTTATAAGTTTACATGGTATTGATTATGTTAGTAAGTTGTGTGGTTGTTTTTCATGCTTTCTAAATTATAACATTGTGTGTAAATAATTGGCAGTACCCTTGTGGTATGTTTATACATAAACCAGCAAGTAATAGGTGTTTAGAAAACTATGTGTTTAATACCTCTCATGAAAAAATTTGTTCAACATTAAATTAATTAAGTATTCATTCTATGATCAATTGACATTATGAATTTTAGAATATAATATTTTTACATTCATAATAAGGATTTTCTAATTTTAGGGTTATTTTTTTATGGGACGAAACCTGAATAACAATTTATTTCATATGCATTGGTTATCATCACTTATCATTGGATAATTTTCTATAGCTATGTAGTTGTTTGTGTTGATAAATAAATAATGATTCCTTATATATATGTAAATTATAATTAATAAATATAACTATTTTGACCATTTATGGATAATGGAACTAAATTATTCTAAGTGGTATGGTACACCATGAAAAATATGAAATGAGAAATTAAATATACAAAGTGGTATGGGACACATTGAATATACGGCCTTATTTGGAATATGAGTAATGTGTTGGGATCAGTATATGATGGGTTGGTGACATATTAGTGAAATATTTATAGTTTGGGGACTGGTTAACAAAATCCTTATGATGCATCAGTTGTTCTCTTGAGACAAATTTGTTCATGGAAGGAGGCTTTGACAAAGACCCACATTATACATTCCCTCACTAAGAATTTTAATATTTAATTAACTAAGTCAATATTCATCTAGTCGAATATACGTAGTCAAGAGCCTATACTTATGAGTATCATAAGAATTAAATTTTTATCGCAAAATTTTAATTATGTACACAATGATTTATCTACCAATTTATAATTCATAGTTAGTAAGGGAAAAAATTAAAATGATTATCTTATGTGCAACTCTGATCATGTATTATTTTCATTTGGAAATTCTATAATTTCCGATTCACATGTCACAATTTCTATAGTTATAATAACTCATGAATTATATGATGAACACCATATATTTTTTATAAGAATGCTTATTATTGAATCATGTTCCATTATAATCCTGTAAGTATTCCTTTAAATGTTCACTAGTAATGTTTTTGAAGAATATTTATGTTATGCTTTATATATTGTATTCTTCCGTAAGAAAATGCTTTATGGATATTTTACGGGAATGTTTTCAAAAGCATTTAATTGAAATGTTTTTTATTTTAAAACCCCTGACCAGGCATTCCTATGATCACCCTATGTTTTAAAATAAATTTTACAGGTTTAGTAGATTTGAGTAACACTGATTTGTTGTTGCATTGTTTATATAATTTTCTCTTTTAGTTTTAAAGGATGTTAATATTTTTATCTAGTTTTCCCGAATAAATATAGAAAATATCATATTTAGTGGAACATAATGGGTAATTTTTCTAAATTTCTTTTTATAAATGAAATATTTCACATAATGTTTTATTTAAACCGCACCGGCTCTGACATATTTTGGGGTCGCGGCGTGAAAAGAAATATCTCGATCTATTTCATGATTTGAGTTCATATTCATGCAATTATAATTGTTCATATATATATATATATAAGACCGTAAAATATTTAGGGGCTATTAATTTTAATTTTTATCATTCATTTTCCAATTTCCCACTATTATTTTCAATTTTGAGACTTCTCCACATTACTTATTGTTCTCGAATGATTTTTTTCAATTCCATTTTCCATTACATTATTTTTTTCTCTAATTTATTTTTTGTTATATGTATTTTAAATGTTTGATTTTTGTTTTCATTTATCTTGATCTGTACATAATGTTTTTTGTTGTCCCATATAAGGAATTAAACTTCTTCTTTTTGGGTCTAGGCTTCTAAGTATCATGAATCAAGAGAAAGGAGGTATAATTGTTAATTAAATATTAATTTAACTATGGTTAATAAAACCATTTATGAATATTATTAATAAATTATTCTCATCATATACATTTAAATTAACATAATCTGAGTAATTATAATTGCGTCACAACAATTTAATTGGTATAATTGAGTTAAAACATATAACATCTATTTTATTAAACTACATGATTCAATTATAGAAAATTTATTCTCAAATGATTATATACCATTAAAAATTATTGAATTAAATAGAAAACAATTATTTGAAAAAAACAAATTGATGATCGTAGAGAAATACTATAGCTAACATCATGGATTCAACAAGGTTTAGATTAGTGGAATCATTTGGATACGATCACTGATATTGATTATAAAACCTTGTTTAATTATCTTTTATATTAAATACTTACATTAATACATTAATCCAGATTTCATCAAATAGTCAACTATAGTAACCAATTCCTTCCACTCAACAACCACATTTTCCACTCTATTGAACAACCATGTACTTCCACATTTTTGAAAACCTTTTTAGTAGGGCAAGTCTAACATAAATAAATTTATAATATTCATTTCAACAAAATGGTTTTAATGACAACCCATAGGACTAATAGTCATCACTGGAGTTATTTTTCATATAAATATGAATAAATACTCTAATATTCCTAATTTGTTATCATTTATTACTCACTAGACCCTTTTTTGATTTAGTTAATGAATATAAATAGAATCCTGAAATTGAGGTGTGGATAAAAACTATAATAAATGAAAAAATATTATTTGTTTTATGTAATAATGATTCATTATTATGTTTAATAGTTTATAAGACTATATGTTAGTATCCTCAAATATTGTGTATTAAAGAGTTTTTTAATGAATTTATATGTACAATGACAAAATTCATGGTATATAACTCCATAATGGAAAATATTTATAGGATGACACTTAGTATGGATGTATTCATTCTACCCATCATATAATTAGATTTGATATTGGGAGTTTATTTGCTCCCCCTACATAGGTATCGTATTAGTTTTTAGTGGACTAAAATCTCAAATCATTTATCAATCTATCTAATTATAAAATATCGATACATATAGGGTTGTTTTATGAGAGTCTTTTTATGGATTTCAGGATAAAATACACTTTAATCCACTAAAGCATTGGGTTTTATTTATAATGGAATAGATAAGGGGATTTATAACTATATCAATGAGTCTTTGTAGGATTTAAACCATTAAATTGTAAAAATTAATGAAAAAACTCCATGATGATATTGATATGTGTCTTATATTCCTAGGTGTTTCACTAGTTGAATGTACTAAGACAAAAGTTGAAACAACATGTCTCTATATTTGTTATTATAAACATTAAAAAATCATTTTCCAAAAAATTAATTCCACCTAGATATCAGTTACTTTTTTGGTCTGTAATTATGTAATAAATGCATATAATAATTTTTTTAGATTTTAGAATAATCAATATGTGGTGAAAAACGATTTACATATGATAACCTTCTATATAAGATATGGTTATGAATAATTCCTAGTGATTCCTTCAAAACATATATGCATCCCATCTATTATTAGTATTCTAATTAATTTAGTCTTTTAGATTATCTTCATCAATTTATGGTAATATTTTGAGATTATATTATATAATATTACGTGATAAATTAAGAGTACAAAAATCATTATAGTATTTTAATGTATAATTTTATAAAGGGGAAGTTATAATAAAAATTTATAAACCGTATATTATAATAAAAAAATATCATTCATGATCATATAATCTTATGAAGTATATATTTTGATCGAAGAATTATAGGGGTAATTGGTTTATGGAACATAAAAAAATACAATAGTTATCCATTAATTCAAAGGATTATTTAGATACCATCGATGAATTTTGATAAATTTATCCCTACTATCAAATATACTAGCCTTGTTAACATGAAATATAGTCATTTTCTTCTTGATTGGTGAATTTGACTAAAATTTAAATGATCTCAAGAGTGTTTTGGTTGTTAAACCTATACACAATTTACATTATAATGTAGAATGATTAGTGACATACAAAGATAAAATAAAATCTAGGTAAGAATGTTTCCTTCCAAAAAAATTAAATGGTGGCTACTTATGGATCTCATCAATTACTGGTCCATAAGATAAATTATCTAATGAAATATATAGATAAATGAGTGATAATATGGTCATTATAGATATCAAGGAATATTTAGAACTAATGGTGCTAAAAAAATATAATGAAACTTTAATTTTATTATAACGTAGAATATGAGTTATATGTACTTACTAAATATAGAAATATATTTATTTCATTTGAAATTATATCATAACAAAAGTATTTTTTTAGTAAAAGAGTAATATATTTTTCTCAATTAGAGTCATTAAATATGAGAGGATTAAAATTGTTTTAGGGGTATAATGTAATACAACTAATTATATATATATTATATATACCTAAGATACTATCTTTTCTCTATATAAAGATTCAAATCGAAATAAGAAGTATAATATGTTCAAAATGAATCAAGTTAAGATTAATTTATTCAGTCATAATCAAACATTAAAACAAAAGTGCAAGAAACCCATCAATATACATTGTCAATTATTATATTCCATAGATGATAAAATCCATTAACTGTGAAAAAAATATTGGAATAGGAAAATAAATAAAAACAATAATATTATTATAAATAGGAATCCCCATCAAACATCTTCAACATTGATAATCACTGTAAATAAAAAAATAAAATAATTAGAAAATAAATCTTGAAAACCGAAAAGGTTTTATGGAATAAAAAATTAAGACTATAGGAATGTGATGTTTACATTAATTAGTTATATCATAATAATTTTTTTGATGTAATAGAGGTAATATATATTTTATATAACCATTATCAAAGGCTATAAAGTTATAGTGTAAAATAAGAGTAATAATCATCCCCATTTAGAATTATGTGGACATAGTTATCAAATATATTTTTAGATGTTAACATTCATTATTTTATATAATAAAAAATAATATAAATTTTTTTGAAATATATTTATTTGAAATCAATTTCATATGTATTTACAAGTGATTAATATGAATGTATATTTTAAATTACAAAACATTGTGACATTTTTTACTTTAGAAGATTTGTATCAATATAATTTATAATTAAAAAAAAGATAATTATTCATAAATACATTTAATAATATAAAGAAATATAAATAACTATTAAGAATAACAATTTAATTGATAATTATGAATAAAAAAAATGAAAAATGTTTTTTTGTAAAATATTATATTTTTATGTCAGATGTTAAATTTATCATATTTCAAGTATACAAATTAATGAAATTTATTTTTCACATGAATGAAACGATTAATTAATATTTCTATATTGATTATTAATTTCTTCTAAATATATATAAAACCATATATTTGATAAAAGACATATTTCTTATAGAATTGTTTCTCTATATGATGTGGGTACTTATTTTAATGATTTAAAATTAAAATAATACAAGAATGTTTTGAATTAAATTCAGATCTTGTTTACATAATCAAATAATATAAAATTCATACAATGAATATCACTAATTTATTCAAAATATTAAATTTAGTTTATGCTTAAAAATATATTTTATATGAAAATATACATGTAGGAATCATTAAATATAAGTTAATTTTTTCTTATTTGACAAATAACTATTCTAGATTGGATAACATATTTTGAACAAAGATTTTCATAATAATTGATAGGTTTATTTCAATTTTTATGCCTAAAAATAATTTCTAGGGTAAAAAGTTAGTTACCATAGTAAAGTATAATTTTATGTAAAATGGTTAATGTATTGTGGGAATTACTAGATTTTTAAACATTATTAAATATAATTATGAGGAATACGGAATAATTTTCCTCCATTTACTAAATATGGGTTATTTATCAACTATTATCCACTTTCATAGAAAAATTGAATTCTATATTTGATAATGAATAGGTATTTAATAAAATACCACTTAATGTTTCTTATAAAATGACACATCCATTTCCATTATCAAATCACATAATTCCACTACATTCCATTTTAATACCACTACTATGTTCACTCATTAGAAACCTAAAATATATATTTTTGGATCTCTAGTATAATAAATGTTTCCAAAATACTTCATCCCCAATAAGATCCTTATGAGATGATTCAATTCTACATTGTACTTTATATCATTCCATCATTATTTATCCATATCATCATTAACCAACTCTTATGAAATATGATTTAACCGTATTATTTTATTTTGGATAATTAATATTCTTTAAATTTCTATCTATTATTATATATTAAGATGTAATTAATCATTTATTGGTTATGTCATGTTCCTATTTGATATGGGACTAAAACCAACAAGAATGAAATTATAATTTTTACAATATAAATGAATATGAAATAATAAATATAGGAAAAAATATATAACAAGTATTAATTTTTATCTTTTCAGAATTATGATTTTATAACATTATAGTTTATTTTGATGATATATTCAATTGTTTGTTACAATAATATTCATCAAAATCATCATTTTTAGACATTCCATGTGAATCATGACCATAAATTTCATGATAATTATTTGATAATCCATACATCTGTAAAAATATATGATAAATCATTATTAAAAATTATTAGGTTATTAAAACATGATCATAGATCAAGTATGGAAACATCTATAACAATGAAATAAAAGAACAAACAAGAAAATTTTCACCAAAATATTAATACTAATAAAAATGATTAATATATGGGGAATAATAAATTTTAAATAAATCATAACATTTAATATAAATTTAAATATAAGTTCTTTTTTACTCAATTTTATTTCATATGGTAAGAATCATTTTTCCATGAGTATTTACATAAAAATTTGTTATATATTTATTTTCTCAACTTCCTGTAGTATTTTATATTTCAAACTATTTTAATTACATTTTCTTTCCAATTTTGTATTCTTTGACAGATCCATTCTTTTTTATAATACTACATTGTTATTAATTATTATCATCTTCTTAATTAACTAATTTTCATTCATGTACTTATTCAGTTATTCCACTAATGTTTTACTTTAATATTTTTAAATATAAATATTAATAGTCATCTTTAAAATTCATATTTTTTAGTATAAGTTTTGAAATGGAAATTTGGTAAATATTTTAATGATGTGAATAAAAATTAAAAATAAATATATATCTTACATATGTTTTCATTTTAACATTCTTATATTTTGTGTCATCTACTAAATTTATTTTATTCTTTGAACTTAATTAAATTAATGATTCAGTAATTTGGAATTAATATATGGTTATAAAACATTACATGAAACTATTTTGGGGTTAGAGATTTTGATTGTAACATAAAATCCAATCTTTTCGAAGAACATTACAAATGATTTGAGAAAATACCTTTATGATTTTTCACCATTTTATACTCTACATTTATAAGATCAATCTATTATGGGGTCATATTTCATTGACCAAAATCTAAATTCTCATTTCATAGATATCATTTATGTGATTTAATTTTTCTATCAAATGATCTAATTAAATATTCAATTTTATGTGATACTACATGATAATGAAATGTATCCCATATTTTTTACATAGGGATTCATCATATGTTATATTATTGGTATCTTGTGGAATATTGATTATTTATGTTTTTTCATTATCTAAAGCATGAATCAAATATATACCCTTAATTAATGGGGTAAACCTATATATCTTATGATATTGTGATGTTCATCGGTGACACAATAGAAATTATCTATATTCGTGCCTTTTTTATGGGCATGATTGAGGTCATCTATTTTATAATTGAAAAGTGTAGATTTTATTTAGATTATATATATCCATAATAGAATGCATGGATAATATTTTTGTTAACTATCTTCAAAAATCTGTTCATGTAAAAGTATATTGTTATCTTTTTTCACAACTATGTCAATGTACATGATTATGGTCAGATATGTTCCAAATATTTATCCTTGAAATTATTTTTTATATCCTTGTTCAAAATGTAATTTATTACCTATGATTCAATTTTCCTTCAAATTCATATGTCATTTCCAATAGTTTTTGTTATCTTATCATATTTCATCATTTGTATGTCCTATTATATATATATTCTTATATAATGAATCCTTTTGGGTTATATGTCGTTATATACCACCTTATAAAAAAAATTTGATGATATTTGTAATCATATATTTCCCCCTTAGTCATTTTTTATTTCATTATAATAATTAGTTTTGTTATAAAAAATTCTTATTTTGTTTCAATACTTTTAATTTTGGTATAACCATAATAATATTTTTCTATTTTCCAAAATAATTACATCCATCAATTTTCTAAATAGGATTTTTTGTGTTAATTAATTTGTAGGCCATATTTAATCAATAACTATAAATTAGGAATTTATGTGTCTACTTTATGGGGATCCAAACCATAAGGCTTCAAAAATATGGGTTTATTTTTGATATATAATATTTTTTTTAAAAACAAGTGTTCAAATTATATGATTTTTATGAGAAGGTCATCTCACTTAATCCGCAATATTATCTGATTTATCGTAACATATTTCACCAAAAATATAATACTATAACTATTCCAGTTGTTAATGTGGGGAAATTTCATGTTTTGAATGTGTTCCATTGGAATTAGTTGATTTTATAGAAAAATCACGGGTTTTTCATCATTATATTAATTTGAGAATGAAATGCGAATGAATTGTTAAATTCATTTTCACATCATATCATATTATTATCCCAAAATGGGATACTAAAATCAAATAAAATAAAAAATGAATATTGATATTGAAATTTTCCTTATGTTGATTTTATATCCGTTGAAAATCTCAAAAATAATACCTTAAATTGTCATTCACTGGTTGTATTTAGTCACCATCTCATTCTCCATAAAAATAATTGAATGAAAATGGAATCTAAAAAAGTAGGAGAATAATAATGAAACCATTTATTGATATTATTATATAACACATGGTCCATGCTGCGTCGTGCGGTTTCGTGGTCTTCCCTTTCTATGGAGCATCTCTTTGGGCTTCGGTGGTTGCTGGTTCAATCCCGCGGGTGTAAGACTGGTCCCCGTCGACGACATACTCTTCGGAGCATTCCTGGGTTTCTTCTCGGCAGCTTGCTGGTGTCCTGAGGTGTGCCTCTCAGCGTGTGATGGTCACGCTCTTGCGTCGGCAGTGCTTGGGGTCCTAGCCTTTCTCAGGTGAGTTTGGTGGGGTTTCATCATGTTTGAAGCAGTCGTTGTGGTCGGTAGCGGTGGGATCTTCAGATTCAGAGTATTGCTTGTGCAGTTGGGTGGTGCTACAGTGATTTCTAACCATTCGGAAATGGTTTTTGATTCTTCCTTTCATCTCGTTTCTTGGTGAGGTGATGTATGGATGTTTAAGTATTTTGGATTTGTTTTTCTATCGTTTATGGGTCATTTGGTGCCTTCGGTGAGGCGATGTATTTGGAAATGGCGATGGCGACGGCGGGGACGGTTCTTGCCGGTGATGTTGTTGATTGTTTGTGAGTGGAAGTTCCCACTGTGATTCCACTAGTGGTGATTAAGTGGTGATGCCGGAGGGAAGATGGCGATTCGGTGTCGATGGAGGCCGGAGAAGCTCGCCGGTGATCCGGTTGTTGTTTCAGACCTAGTGTAGGTGCGTGGTTCGAGGCAGTTCAGCCCCGCGGATCGAGGACAGGCTGTCGCGTGGTCTTCGCATGGCGTGTGGACTGAGCTGACAAGGACTGTTGTGGCAGGTGCGCAGCTCTAGGTCTGTGTTCATTGATTCTTGGGTCGTGGCTCGAGGCAGATGGCGGGGATTTGAATTTGGTTTTGAAATTTGAAATGCAGTTCTGTTTTGGATGTGGTGAAGTTACTGGATGTGGTGCAATAGTGTTTGGGTACCGGAAACCCCGTAAACCGGCCATTTGAAATGAAAAAAAATGATTAGCATATCATCATATTTAATAATTTGGTATTAATTAGACAAATTTCATTGATATAAAATAATATAAATTAAATACATATAATATGTTTAACCTCATATTTTTAGTTGCAAATTTATAATTAATGAAAATGGTAAAGCTATGTTATTAATGTAAATTTCAAAAAGGAATACTGACTAAAAAAATTATATGTCTCATGATGTGTAGAAATAATAATTTTTAATGACTATAATGATATTTATAATATACCATGTATGTTAATAAAAAATTAATGGTTATCCCTACAGAGACGGATGAAAAAGTTTAGTTTGGGGAATGTTGTTATTGGGAAATGGTTTAATTCATGAGGACGGACATGTTTAATTTTTCGAAAAAAATGAATGAACTCATAAAGGAAACATGATATTTTCCTAAATAAGTTATTCAGGAAATATTATCTATTTATTTATGTTTTTGAAGATTTGATAATGATTTATAATGATATCCCTGAACATAAATAAATAAATATGCAGTAATGGATAGGGCACATATTTTAATATATTTTACATTAATATTGAATTATTCAATAGAAATAATTTTATTATTTTATGGTAAATTATCACATATTTAGTTTTCAAGAATATTTGTATCTATAATGTAAAAAATGATTAAAATCATTTTTTCTTTGATTTTATTAATAATTAGTATTTTTTCAACTATAAATTTAAAACTTGTCTGTATATTATCAGATGAGAAGTTTATTCTATATTAATGGATAATATAATATCAATTCATTCAATACATACATGTTTAATGGTAATACAAAAGTTTTTCCAGAAGAATAAGAAATATTTGATAGGTCGTGATACAAAATATTTATGGGTGAGACCACATGAGTCCTAGATATGGAAAATAAATCCCATTAACATAAATTCTAAAATAATCTTACCTAAAAACCACAATCTTAGGTGTACTGATCATGCGACCAATAAATGTATTTTTATAAAAAACTGCAAAATATGAGTATATTCATGAAACAATGCGATGTGAAGAAGTAACATTTATGTAATCCATGATATATAATAAAATTTACTTGTTCATTACACTCTCTAAATTATAGATCACTTCAACAAAATTTGTGTGGTAGGAATTTTGATATCTTTTTAAATAAGTTTATTTTCAATGATTTTATTAACCAAAAAGATATATCTATAAATGAAATTTTTGATTCATGAAAATATATGAATATTTTTAAAAATTAAAACTGACATAAATTTTATAACACATATTCTATGTGTAAATTGAATAATGGACATGTAATTTTAATGTTGAAGTACCCCTTTCATTCTATGTCATTATGAATTAACTACCAACTATTTAAATAAATTTATTATTTCAATTTAAAAAAGATCAGAACTAAGAGATTCCTATGGTTTATTATAGGATGATGAATTGATGTTTTTAATGATTATTTTAAATAATTAATTTCATATGTTTAAATTTATAGTATCAATTTATCTTTTCATATCCTCACTTTTATTGTTTTTTCTTTCACTATAGATCTCTCTAACACTCACAAGAGTGAGAAACTAACCTATGGATGGATTATCATAAACATTTCAATTGTTTTCTTAAAAAAGCATTCAATATTTGAAAATGTATTAATATATTGGTTATATTTATATTGTTTCACAGAGGATTTATTTAGATATAATTCTTCTCTAATTAGTATCATTAATAATTTCATTATGTAATCCATAAATTCTCTATTCCCACCCTTTATTCTAATATCTGATCGTATGATTTAATTATGTTAGTTGGGGAATGGAATGATAATAGACGAAATCTAGTATAAAATTGTATCACATAATGAATCATTATGTGATAATTATTATTATCTATTGTAATGGGTGACACAAAATATATAGAAGTGATCTCATATGTTCACTAATTTTCTTAATCTCTATACAGTATATTGAATCTTATATTATGGGATGAGTTACCCAAAAATCCAATCCATTGAAAATAATAATGTAACACTTAATTAATCTAAACTATTAATACAGTTTCTTTATCAATAATAAATAATGTGTTTAAATTTTTTATTTATTTTATATTTTATTAAATCGATACAAAAAATTTCTAATCAAACTTTTATTTTCTAAAAACCAAAAAATTATAATATAATTTATGTATTTATTTTCCCAAATAAGATCCATGAAATATGAATCAGGTCACCCATTGAACTCCCTTGGAAAAATTAATATTATATTTTATTCCACCAACGTATATGAGTTTATGGCAGTAATAATTTAATATTGAGAAATAAGATTTATTAAACATTGATGTTTTTAAACATAAATATAACATATACTAAAACATTATTAAACCCCATATTTATCATCCATATGGAAATTTTAAAATATCATATTATTTTTATAACAAATAATTACTATTATGGATTTAATCTTAATGAAATGTGAATAGGTATGTTTATAATATATCCCTTATGCTTGAGTGTATCATTAAGCTACGAACATAGAAATAGTTATATTTATAAGACTATTATCATCTTTATTATCTATAATACAAATATATTTTATATAACTTGTTAACATATTAAACTGTCAATTAATTCTCAAACATAATTATGTAGAAATGAGTTTAAATATTATTTAACAGAAATAACCTAATTTTTATATCGTTTAAATTTTAAAATACTTTTCGATCCCATTTTAAATTAATTGTAACATAGAAACATATACATCTCATCTTTTTTTCTATTACATTTATTTTATAAAAATAATAATTCTTTGTAATGGATTTTATTTTATAGTCATTGGCAATCTATGTTTAAAAAGATCTAGTTCAGTGGTTTCTACATATTTTGGACTGTATTTTTCTAGAAAAAGTTACTTATAATTATTAAATTTAGAGTTAGTAGGAGTATAAATCCTAAAAATTTATGAATAATGAAAAATTTCATCAATAGATTTTTCCGATTGTGTTAAATTATTTCTTAGTTTAATCTTCACCAGAATGGATTTATCAACTATCCTTGAAATTTTATTGAAAACTCTATCATCATTATAAGTTGTAGAGTATCACAAAATATTTTTTTTATCATCCTTGGGATCGAATAGGTCTTTTTAATACATAGTATTCTTTATTGAAATATTGCATCTAAACATATTAATGTATCCAATATGTTGTTTCCACTATTTAATAATTTTTATTATATTTTCATTAAAATATATTTTATTTGATCTATTTTATAAATAGAGAGATATATTTATATCATAGAGATATAAATATGATGTAAAATTATGTTAAAATAAAATGTCTCTATTAATTTCATGATATGGATTATTTATCAATCAAAGGATGAAATATTTTATTGTTCCCAAGGGAAAAATATTGTGATAAATACAATGATCAAAAACAATTATTAATATCATTATATTTAAAATTTTATAAATGTTCACATGTCTTGTAAATTATTTTTTGGAATGTTTTTAAATAATAGAAAACTTTCAAAAAATGAAGAATACAACCTAACCCTCACTTTTATTCATCAAAATATAAAACCAAGTAAATCAATAAAAATCAATTAAAAACCAACTATGAAATGTCATTTTATAAGCTCAAAGAAATACATATGGATATATACCAAATTCCTAAAATTAGTATAAAAATTAATTAATTTAATTTTTTTATTGATTATATGTTGATCATACATAAAAATACACTTTAAATTAGATTTTATGTTACATAAAAAAATTAAATTTATCTTAAACAAATATTCATTGATTAAACATTATCATATCTATGTATTAATTTCAAACGAAAATATTCATTAATTTTAGATAAAAAAATAATATTATAAATACATAGAGAATCAATGTATCAATTATATACAATTTTACATCTTGGTTATTTATATTAAATTGAACTCTATGTACAGTAAGATCATTAATTATTAATAAATTTAAAATAAGAAACATTATCAAAATATTGAGAGATAAGAATTATATTATTCATTAATCCTTCAATATAGAGTACTTTTTATATTAGAATATAATCTATATTTCTAAAATAAATAGCTTGAATAATTTTTTCGATTGGAATTATCACCAAACGATACATGAAAACCATCAACCATTCATAAATCAGAAAAATTTGAAAATATATATGAAACTTTATTGAAAATCACCTAACTATAAAAAATCTAGATTACAATTGTTTTGAATCAATAGATACAAAAAATATAAAGAATATATTTTTTTGATCGTGTATACTCTTAGGTCATGTTATGTTCTCATTTAATATTTTTTTCCAACATATTATTTCTTTTATAAGAATTACCATCCCTAATACTAGAAAAATATTTAGAAACATAGAAATCCCTCTCATCGAATATATTATTATATATAACACTACATTAATTATCATAATTTCTAAATGATCCATACTGAAAAGAAATTGTTTTAGATAAAATTTTTATATTTCATTATGGAAATAATCCATAAATCTATCTGTTTTATCCATTACTTTATATTAATTATCCCCTTTAACTATACTTTTGAATATAAACAATTTATTATATAAATTCATCCCATAAAAAATATTATTGGCCACCAAATTTAATGTTGAAACATAATATATTACTTAATTATATCTAATATCATTTTTAACACAAGATGATTTATATTTATAAAATTTTGAAATCATTTCACTGAGTTGATTATAAAAAAAATATCATTTTAGAAGTTTTATTATAAAAAAATATTTAAATGAATTAGTATTTTTAATTTTTTAATAATATTTGTCTCCAATAATGGATTAGTATCCATTAATATCATTAAATAATAACTATAAGATTCATTTAAATGAGAAAAACAATTATGTTTCTATTTAATTAATATTTTAAATAATATATAACCATATTTTTTATTCATCATATCCACATTCAGAATGATATTCCACTCTATAATCCTATAAATCATACCAAGTGTCCGGAAAAACATTATTTTAATTATTTTTGGAATCTTATTTTCTGTTGATAAATAATTCATTTTTCCTCTTCTCATAGAGTTGATGGAATATAGTCATGATACATGACAGATGCATGGATTCATATGATCTATCCACTATTGTATTTTCACATTTTTTTTATGTATGGTAATTTAATATTATTTAATCTCTTATAGAAAATGTTGAATCAACCTTAAATTTTTGAGTGTTAATCAGTAATGTTTGAACTACGTGATTCTCTTTTATTAGATAAATCTTGTGATGGTTAATTATAAGTAATATTATCCTTTTTTGAAGAAACTTTAAAAGTATTCAACTCTATTCTATTAAATTTATCATATTTCATGTTATCTTTATACGTTGGTATAGTACTACTATAATCTACATTTTTATATCATTATCAAATGTATATTAGTTGATGGAAATATAAATTCAACTCCATCTAGCTATTAAAACCCTTGAAATTTTTAATTGTTGATCATATACAAGGTAAATATATACTATGGTATTTGTTTTATATAAAATTTTATAGATCCTTTATGTAAAATCAAGATTTGTTTGCTAATTTTAATACCCCCTTAAGATAAATTCTTTGGTAGAAAAAACCATTTATCATTGAAAATCATGATTTTTTATTAAATTATACCAATACCCTATTGTGTATAAAAATTATACCCGACCAAGGGTAAACACCCCATTCCGGACAAAACTATGCTCTAAGATTTCTCATATGACACACCATTTGAGAGATATAAATGATTTAATTTCTAAAATAATGAATAAATATTTAATTAAAAATAAAATTGTTTTTATCAAGAGCGATTCATTCAAAATTCTGGTGATTATAAGTTTTATACCCCGTAGAGGGTAAACACTGCGTCCCAGACACAACCACGGTATCAAATTTCTAATCTAAAGCACGATTTTGGTGTTATACAATTATTTTGATTAAATATCCCATGCGTAAAATAATATATTTTATATATTTTTTTCCTGTATTTTTGAGACATTATGGACTACAGAAACGTGCACTAACCTCTCAAAATATTCAATTAAATATTCTACAGTGTTACCTGGTATTTTTATGCCTTGACGATGTGTTTAACAAAAAATCGGGATTTTCACCAGTAAATAATTTTTTCCACTAAATTATATATCATAAGAAGGATTTATGATTATTTTAAAAATCAGGATGTCACAATTATCCCCCCTATCAAAATTCCTTTCCTTGAGAAGAATATCTAGTGGTTTTTTCCTTACATCTCATGAAACTAAGCTCGAATATCAGACTCATGCTCTGATGTCTATCTATCACTAAAAGAATCACAGACTACCGGTCTCTCATATACTAGGGTTTCAAGTCATTGATCAATGAAATATTAGAGGAATGTAAGTTAAGGTAACATAACTCTACCAGTAATTCAAATCTAGACATATCTCATAGATATAAGGAAAAAATAAATGAATAAAATAAGGCATATGATAAAAAGGGCACACTCTAGATTGTACCTCATACGGTAACAAGTATCCTATCACCCACAACTGGAGCATGATCCATTGCATAGGCATTTAATTCCCTAGCACTATGATCATAATAGTGATTTTCCTGAGTTGTCATTATCATGTGTGTCTGTATCCCCTTTCGTGGTTGTCTACCTGACCTCTGTCCCCCTTGCCATTTTAACATCCCTTTCCTAGCAGATACAAAATCAGAAAACTGATGAAGGTTCCCTATCATCTCATATTATCTTCATTAGCTCTGCGGTTTCATACACACCTAACTATATTTTCCAAAACATCCTACAGTTAAAAAATTGTAGGTCATCTTCAGAAGGAACTAAATAGACAAACCTATGATGTACTTGCATGCTACTACTCTGCTATATGTTCATGGACTTCCACTTTCAACATGAAGAAGTTGGGTTCACAATAGTTGTGTAAGATCAACATGTATGACTATTGAAATGTAGGAATATTCCATATGTTCTTCCATCCTCAATGAATCCTATCAATAGTCTGGGCCTTCCATAGAACCTCCGATTACAAATATTGGTTGTAACTCAGTAGTTGTTGTTTATGGTTAGAATGAAGACCGATTTAAAACTTCCTGGAGTTTTGTGCCTCATTACCAGCCAGTAGGGGTGATAATAGACGATCTTAGTAAAACATTTAGAGTACGATGATACTGTCATGGAACCCTGATGGAGCTTTATGAACTTCTTTTCTCAATCGATCTTCAACGTGTTAGGGAAACACTCACTGAAAAAAAGTATCTTGAAAGCCTCGTAAGTGAGACCCTCATGTTTTCTATCTTGTCCCATAACTCCCCACCAACAACCATCTGGTTCTTATAGAATGAAGGTTGAAAACATCACCTTCCTATTTGATGGCGTCTCCATGAAGTCCATGATACCCTCTATTATATCCACCCAATAATAAGTATCCTATGGTCCACTGGTACCCTAAAAGCTAGAGTATACTGGAGCTGGAAATCATTCACATAGTCAACCATAGACCACGGGTGAATCTGATAAAGAACCTTTACATGCACCCCTAGAGCTGGTGCATGGACGTTCTCAAGAGCAACCAGACCACCTAGAAGTCCCTCAATATGTCTGCTTGGTGGAATTTTCTTAAACAGAAATATGATTAAGATCATATAATGTCTTAACAAGTCTATGGGATCAATCTATGTTTTCCTAGGAGTCAACCATTATCCCATGTTATACCTATTATCCCATGTCATACCTCTCCTAGAACTAACCCTAGTCTTCATCCCTACACATTAGAAACAATCACAATATATATACACTAACACAACAACATGTACAATTCACCTAAATAATGCCAATAAATATATATGTCACAAAATAAACTATCCAGAAGAGATAACACAAATCATGTAAATTAATTAGTGAACTACTTTGTCGCACAACAACTTCTATATATATGGAATGTTAACCCATGTTTTTTTTATGATATAATAACATACATTAAATCTTATAAATCACATATAATATCATCTGTGTCATCCAAGGTGAATCAATAGGAACAAAATTAAATAAATTCTCACTTTATGGAAACATTGTGGTTCACAATACAATGCTGGCCAGACACTGACATTGTCCCCATGCTCGAGTCCCAATGTACTAACTCATGTCTATGCTATCCCAACATATGACAAGGAGAAGAAACAAGTTAGTGAAAAACCTCCTATAATAAAATTTTATAACATCCCAACCCGAACCACCGGGTCCGAGCTGAAATGTGACTGGACCTCATTCGTGCCTCCCCATATGCAAGAGGTTTTCGACTAGTAGTGAGGTTCAATGTCTGATAAAGGGGAGACAATACCCTCTGTTTCATTTCACCAAGTATCATAAAAATAATAATAACAAGAGAAAGAATAAAATAATTAGAGTAAATCATGAAGAAGGTAAATTAAATAAATGTTATGTAAATCAAAGAAGCTCCCAAAGTGGAAAGCCTATGATGGATGAATAAAACTGAAAAAATAGAAGAACTGCATGGTCCTCCAGTGTCGGTCCTAGCCCACCCAGATCCATTATCCATCTTCTCATCCATCCACGAAAAGGTCCTTTCCCTTAACTGAGTCATTCATGAATTCTATATGCATATAAAAAATTTATTTGTAGGTGTGAGTAAAAGACTCACTAAGACACTACCAATGCATCCTTACCCTTATTTTCTGAAGTATACATGCGTGTACAATAATAATAGATAATTCTGGAATCCTTAAAACATAAAATCCAAAATTGAGCAGTAGTGTGATAACCAAGCTTCCACAACCCCTGGCCATACCTGCTTTGGCTCCATACTGGAAAATAACTGAATGGGTCATAAGAAGTAAAAATTCTCTTTTATGGTGTCATCATAGTGTCATGGAGATGATACCCGACGTGATACTTCCCTCGTGTTAAAAAAGGCACTCAAATCCTCTACAAGGGATCAACTTGTTTACTCTCATCGTTTAGGCCATCTCGTGGTGAAAAGTACTAGGCATTAAGGAATCCTTGAGCACACTAACAACATGAAACCATGGAATCCTTGTACTTCCACCCTGTTCTTTGGCCCCATGTTTGTATCATTACAATAAAAAATTCATCTCCACTAGGAAATAAATATGTCATGACATTGCACCTGTCTGAAATACCACTAACAACCACAAGGCACGGTGACACATATACAAGGCAACAAAATGAGTAGGCATTGTATATCAACATGGGTGTATAGAAGCTTACAAAACAATATGTGATAATAATCAATGTGGATAAAAACTACACTATTATAACTCATGGGATCATAATAGTTTTTTTGGGATACACAAACATGAAATAACAATCAATCATATTCAATCAAATTCCAAAAAAAATAATCATCAAGGAAAAAAGTGTAAACACGAGCCCCAGAAGATGAGAAACTTCCTACCTCAAAATTTAGTGAGTCCGCTTCGTGGGTTTATTATTGTAAAAAGTGACACGTCAAACTATCAAGTTGTTAGTAAATTGATGATTGAGTTTTCAATACGTTGATGATCAAGATATGCTAGGGTATATTTTTTATACATAACAGACATTTGGTGTTATTTAAATTTTATATTAAATAATGAATTATATGAAATTAAAAAATCTTAATTTAATAAAACGATATGTTTTATCCTTCTTCTCTGCACACCAAACGTCCATTGAAGCCCTATTAAAATTCCAAAAGCTGTCATTTTAGCACCGTTTTAGTCTGTTTCTATTACAACTCATTTAGTAGGTGAAATTAAGGACTTCGTAACTTTTTTTGGAATGGTGGACTAAATTAGTCACATTAATATTCATGTTGGTGGATCATATCAATTATGGGTGATTATAGAACTCCTCTATGCATGATCTGTGAATGCCCTCATTCTAATCGTGTTCTCCTCCATTCTATTTAGGCATAGGTAGTCTTCTTTTCATCATTCTCTTAGGGTAAAAGGTGGGTTTTCCTGTCATTTTTAATTTATTTAATTCTTAAATTAATTTTATTTTACTATTAATTATTGGAAAAAAATGGTGTAATTTAATATAAACAAAAATTATAATTCTTAAACGATCAAGGGATAATTTCATGAGCCTATTGAAATCAATAGAATACAACTATCAAATGATATTTTATAAGAAATTTATATAAGTTTATTGTAGTGGGTAATCTATTATATTGATCTAATGAGAGTTTTTTTATCAAAATAAAAATTTATAAATTTATCAACGATAATTATTTATATTTATCATGATATAATTACATTTACATATCAAAGGGTAATTATTAATATTATCAAATTCTAATTACACTCATTATTTATTATGACGATATAACCTATAAAATCAACAAAATATATTTTTTCTAAAATCACAAAAAGTGAAGTTATTGAAGAATTTATAACTAGATAAAGGAAATGATTCATTAAAATATAATTGCATTGTCAAATTATATTTTGATATATATATATATATATATATAAATGTTAAGAAAAGAAGAATAATTAGGTTAAATACCAAATATGCTCTCAAATTACTTTTAGGATATAATTTATCGAATGAGGATTGTAATTATTCATAGGAATAATTTTTGTGATTATATGTGTTATAATTAAATGATAATCCAAAGATTATCCTGGGGATATTATACGTTTTTTGTTTTATAATTCATTACCTATTGAAATAAAATAGATGTTTTTGTTCTAGGAAACCCTAGATGTTTCTTCAACATTAATGTACTAACAACTCGAGACTTTAATGTGTTGCAATTGATGATTATAAAACCACAAAGAGGACACCCCAACATTTGAGGTAGGAAGTTTCTTAACTTATAGGGCTTTTTTTATAGTTTTTTCCTTGAATATTAATTTTGTGGTCTTTGAATGGCTATTCTTGGTTATCATTACATGTATGTATAGACCATAAAAACTATTTGGATCCCATTAGTGGTAATATTTTTTTTGTGGTTTATTATTATCACATGTTGTTTTGAGTCCTGGTATATACCCATGTTGATATACTATGCCTACTTGTGTGCATGTACTATATATGTATAACCATGCATTTTGGGTGTTATTTGTATTCGAGGAAGGTGGACCACTATGGAATATTTATTTCCTAGTTGAGGTTAATGCTTGATTGCAACAATAGCGATGAGGGGCCAATGCACATGGTGAAGTTATGAGGATTATATGGTGTCATGATGAGGTTGGGCTCTATGACTCCTTGATTCCAGTAACTTTTCACTAGGAGATAGTCAAGTCAATGAGAGTACACATGTTTATCTAGTCTAGAGGTTCTAGGTTACACGGTCCACTCGAGGGATAGATGACACTGAGTGTCTTCTCCATGACACCGTGAGGATTCCATAAAAAGGCATCATTATTTATTATTACCCGTTAAACTACCTTCTAGCATGGATCTAAAGTAGGTACAGCCAGGGGTTCTGGAATATTTTTTAGTACACTACTGCTTGGTTATGTATTATTTATTTATACGCTTCTTGAATTATCTAATATAATGGTACAACTTGTATACATGAGAACATTAGGTTATGGACACATTGGTGGGGCTATTACTGTGTCTTATACTCACACCCTACATGGATATTTTATGTGCTTGTATATTTCATGAAAGACCCATTGAAGGTAAAGATCCTATGGTGTATGGATGAGAAGGTGGAGCATTGAGCCAAGATGGAAGAGGAAAAACTCAAGAGGATAAGATAGTTATTTTCTTTAGCATCTGTTTTATTTATCCAAGACATGATTTCCACATTGGGAGATTATTTTATTTTCATAACATGTATTTCATTTACCTTCGGCATGAATTAATCTGATTATTTTTTTCTTTATCTTGTTATTATTATTTAGTAAACATCTCAATGACATGACATTAATGTTATAGTCCCCACATTTTCATACAGAGACCCTTGTTACTAGTTGGAATCCTCTTGCGTATGGAGAGGAGGGCATGAGGTCTTGTCACATTTCAGTATAGACCTAGTGGTTTGTGTTTGGATGTTAAATTTTAATTTATACTTATAATTATTTCTCTAAAAAACTACATTGAATTATCAAACAGAAAAATTTTATTATTGTCACTTAAATATTTATCATTACTATTAAAATAACTAGAAACATCATTAATCCAATATTTCATAAGAAATAATATATTTAAAAATATTATTAAAGTCATTAGGTCTGAATCCATATAGAATAAAATTTAAGATAGTTATATTTAAATCATACTGAATATATTGTACTATAACAAAGTTATAATAAATATTCCATTATAAGTTTTCAATAAATTCATATAAACATTCACGATAAAATTCTAATTATCTGTAATTATTATTTTCATCCACCATCCACAATTATCATCATTGAATCATTGGTCTATATATATAGAATTATATTATCCTGAAAGATTCCCTATAGTTTGGAATGGTAATCACTACGCTTAAAATAAAAAGTTTAGTGAAACCCAAATTTTTTTATGATATGTTTTATATTTATAAATTTTTAATAAAATAACTCAGTAGGGACATAGAATGAGTTCATTAATTTAATGGAATAATAATTTGACATCCTTATCCAATTAAATTTCTATGTATTTCATTGTAAATATATATTACAATGTTGAAATAATGAAAATTTATAATAGGAAAACATGATTTTATAATTGATTATGCTTTTTAAGAAACTCCCCTGACTCCAATACATCACCACCTAATAATGTTAAGATAATTTTATTCATATAATATAATTAATGATCCCATAAAATATTTAACAATGACTAATGTTATTGTGTATATGTTGAAAGTTATTTTAACCAAGCTCTCCCACTCCTTTATAAAAAGGAATATTATTGATATATTTCCCGATAATTAGTAAAAGATGTTTGAATTTTAGAAATTAGATAAAAGTAATATAAATTGATTATAATCATATCCTATATTTTTAAAACATTATAATGTGATTTAATTTAATATTCACCTGATAAAAATATATTTTCCCACATTTTTTATCAAGAAGATTAATATGAGTATCTCAAGTATTTAGGAACACAGAATTTAATTAGTATTTTAAATATCCAATTCAGGAATGATTTGGGATTAATGATAATTTTCTTTATTCAGAATGAAATAGTTTAAAAGAATCTGTTGATAATGGATTTACATATCATTAAATGCCTTGGTCAGAATTTTTCAAGCATTGTAAAATGAAACAACAAGTATAGTAAAATAAAATCTTCCAATATGACTTATATTTTTGTCCAAATAGATGGTAAAATTATGATGTACACACATATGATAAAAATCAATATCTTCCATATTAGATAATAATATAATAGAATAATGTTTGGGTCACATTTCAATATTTTATGGTTTCTCTCTCTATTGAAGGATAGATTCACTCCTTATTATCCTTTGGAGATCGTGCAATAGATCACTCAAAATTTATCATATTTGATAATAATTATTCTAATATTGATGTTGTTGGGAACTATGATATTTTTCCCACTGTGGCCTAAAAAAGGGTCAGTCAAATTAAGGTATATATGATGGGTGGAATTATTTTATCAGGAATGGGTAAGGAAACTACATTTGGATCATCCAAACAATAGTATGGAAAATACTGGGATATCTGGTCATGGGTTAAATCTGATGTGATATTAAAGCTTATTGATCTAGAGGGAAAGAAGTTCTTGTCAATGGAAAAATGGAGTATTGTTTTGATGGATAATTTCAACAATAGTCCTTCAAGAGGGGTTGTTATCTCACAAGGAACAATATAATTGATGCTTAAAGACTAGTGGACTGACGGTCTCGATGGACTGCGAACAATGGTGGAAAGATGGGATTTGGGATCCTGAAGGGTTTTTTTCACAAATGGGGGATTCTTTGGTCTGCGGGTAGTGTTCACGTTGTTTTAGGATGGTGATGTCTCTACTATGAGCCGATATTGGTAGGGTGGTGACCATAGTAGTGTAGGTGGTTTAATGATCTAGGTGGCTTGAGACCCAAAGGTGGGTAGTAGTGGCGATCTGGCTGGCGATGCATTGATGAGATATAGATAGAGACACAATGGGTAACCTCAAGATATAGAGCCTATCACAGGCTGGCAGCAGACTGGTATTGGCTTCTAATGATGACTTCTGGTGCCATGGAACATGTTGACGAACCATTTTTATTCATTAATTATCATTGATGTGCCTAATCACAATGGGATGTTATTATTCTAGGACTAGTAGTCATGTTTTTTAGGGGTTCTCATGATCCATACTTTTTTGGGGGTTATCATGCTAACTGACATTGGGGTGGTGGTTGTGTGACACTATGTGTTTGGAGGTGGCGTATATTCCCCTTATATTATGTCATTGTTTGTATTCACATCATTTTCCTTATTAAATTTTTATGATAGGGCACACTTTAATCGTGAACCTTACTACTACTTATATTATATATTACTTATATCTATATAGATTGAAAACAAGTATTGGTAAAAATATAATTGTCATATTAGCCATGAAACCCACTTAAATATTTAATGAAACTATAATGAGATCATGATAAGCCTGATCATAAAAATTCATATACTTAGAAAATAAATTCCAGTAAAAATAAAATTATTATAAAGATATCGTCTCAAGATAAAGATAGAATTCAATATGATTTCTAGATGATATATTGATTAGAATGTGTAATATAACATATTCATTGATAAAAAAAAAATATAATGATTAATTGTGGTCACACATAAAACAATGTTATTTAATTTCATTAAATGTTAATGTTGGAACTTTCAAAATATTCATGGGTTAAATTCTAACATACTCAATAGAAATGGAATAATATTCATAAATATTAAAATAAATGATTATCTTCAGAGGAATATTTTAATATTCCATATTGTATTGGTATTTAATCTACAATAAAATTATTTAGTTTCCAGGTGTAAATGATTAATCATTAATATATCATGAAAAAATATATTTAAATTTTCATATAGGAGATTATTTAGAAGAAATCGGTTTATATCGATATTTGTTCAAAACTCTTCTATACTATATTGAGGCTGGGATATAAATATATAATAGATACTTAAAGGATTAAAGAAAATTAAAATTGATTCAAATTATCATATGTTTTTAATTTATTCTAAACAACTTGAAGAAATATAATATTTTCTAATAAAATAGAGTCTAAGGAATTTTTATATATATTCATATAAATGTTTTAAAATTTTAATATGATTTATCATAGAAAATTTTGACAAATATTATATTTATTGAAAAATAGAATGAAAATATTTATTTATTAATATAGTGTGAAAATAAAAAAGAATAAAATAATAGTTTTAGAAGAACATGTATGAATTTAGATGTTATTTATTCAAATGAAGAAAATGATAATGATGAATGTGACACAAGTAATTTAATAATAAAAAAATTGAGGTTATGGTTTTAATTCGATAATAAAAACATTATAATTAATAATAATCCTTTTATCTATAATAAATAAAATGAATCTCACTAAAAAACAACTCTTTTAATAGGTAGATCCAATGAGTTTTGATGAGACCATTAGTGGAAAGACTTAAATAATATTGTTGAATTAATGGCTTTAATATTTTTTAAAACTAAATTTGGGATATTATTTTAAAAATAGAGGACATAAATTATCTATAAAAATGTGTTTTCATAATATATCATTATATAGTGTAATGGTTTTTGAAAAAATAATTCATTTATTGAAAATGGTATTGCCTTATTAATGTAATTAATTTGAATGACATTTTTATATAACTAGTGTGAATGGAAGTTATTTTATTTAATATATCATAACGATGGAAATGAAACTAATGTTTTTTAAAGGGGTATTATATCCATATTCCATTACTGTGTTATTAAAGATTATAATACCGCCAAATTGATATATTATTACCTTATTAATAAGGTTGAGAACAAATTATGTCAGTTGAATATGAAACATTATGTGTTGAAGAAATTCGAGTATGATAAATCATTTTGAATCATTAGGTTCTAACAGAGAGGAGATGGACATAATATATATTCTAAATGGGAGAATGTTCCGTTGATAATTACTCTTTTATGTGGTTCCAAAATATTTTTTAGAGTATGAAAATGGATAGAACAAAATATGATTACAAATTCATAGGGACATAAATTTAAAAGTGAACAATTGGTGAATTTATGTTTTCCATGGTTTTGAAGATATAGAAGAAATAATTCATATATCAAATATTTATTACAATTATATGAAATGATTTCTCAAAAATTTAATTTGGATAATTTAAATCTTATAACTACAAAAAAATTGAATATTTAGTATAAAAAATATTTCATTATAATTTACAAATGCATCAAATTTTAGTATGATCAATGATGAAAAAAATATTCACCTCGAGAACACAATAAACACATTATTATTAAATTAATATAAAGACATTATAAATAAATTATGAATAAATTATTTAAAATTAAAATTACTATAATTGAAAAAAAACCTAAAATTTTAAATATTGGGGGATTGTGGCCTCTTATAATTATCAAAATAAAAAATAACACTCAAGAAAAAGAATTAAACCAGTTAAAATAATATAGGAATATTGTTATTACAATGTAACTTTAATAGGATATTGTTTTTAATTATAAATGATATTAATGTGTGTTTTTTATCGAATGTAGAATGTCATTAGGACTATTGTAAATGTGGAGTATTATTAATATAAACATCTCACTTGGAATTTTCTTCTACATCACTACTTGAGTGATTAAAAAAATGTTATAATAACTGATGAAATAATATTCCAAATTTTATTTATCATTGAAAAAACATTTAATTATATCAGTAAAATTACATAGAATAATTGTCCACTTAATTTAAAACACATAAATATATGTTTTCTTTTTTAGTAAATTAAATTTATAAATATTTAATAACAAATAATTTTTATATAATATTAAAATATCAAAAATGTCTTATTTGGATATTTAATTTATGAAGAAATTCCATTGTTGGAAACATATAAACATAAATATAAAAAATTGTTTTTATGAATTTTATAAAAATTAAAATATTATGGTAAATATAGATATATGATAAAATACTACATTTTACAATTGTACATGAAATATATTATTAATTTTATATAATATAATTTGATAAATAATACTATTTTACATACATGTATACATTATTATAAATAATTAGATGAATCAATACTATTGATAATACATGGAAATGACTACTACGAAATCACTATTTTAATACAAATAACTCCTCTTCTTCGCTTGTAAATACAACAATAGAGTACCCGAAATATCATCATTTTTATATTTTTATTAATAAAAATTTCATCCAAACATAATAATTTATTGCGATTAGCCACATTTAGGAGGTTTTTGTATCCCTTAAAGGCCCCATACTGAATGACTAAGTCAATCGGAAAAAGGATTCATCCATATGTGTAATATAAAAACACCTATTAATCTTTTTTTAATTCCATTCAAAAAATTCTTCAATAAACACATTATATATTCAATAATAAAAATTAATTTAATAAAATATATGATATTATACTAGAATAAGATGAATGTTACAAAAATAAAATGAATCTAATAGTTTCTTTTTAACAAACATCCATTTCAACGATGGTATAACCTTCAATAAGAATGTTATTTCTAAATAACTATTATTTCCATGAAAATTAATATAATATATTAATTTATGGTTAAATACTAAAAAAAATTAATTCTGGTGACATAATTTCATCTAATTAAAAATATATTATTTTAAACTAGATATAAATGGAGATGTCTAACATATTTGGGAGAAGATGATGAATGAAACTTATGATCATGATTGCTGCACATTTTTTTGCCGCTTAATTCTAGATGGTCATTACAAGTAATAGATGTATCGTCAAATTAAATGAATGTCATTTAGCATAGTGTGATGCATATTAAACATCAAACTATATATTTGTTAGATCCTTTCTATGTTATATATCAAATGATTATTTTTGGTAACAATTCCCTATAGATCTTGAGGTAAATATGTTTATGACTTTCAATATGAAATATAATAATAATTTGATCTAATTAATGATCAATTTAAGAACAGTTTTTTACATTATAATACTTAATGAACCCTAGGATTAATATAATGGGTTTCACTACAATTATTTCTTATAAGTAAGCATGAAAATTTTTTTCTTCAAATTTTATTGGGTGTAAACTCATTACCCCTTCGGTGAAGAATATAAATAATATCTTTATTGATAAATATTATATGGTGTGGGCATGGTGGACAACCCGTATCTCATTCCATTTATAAATAAAAAAATAATGATATTATATTATTATTTATTTAATGTGAATTTTTAAATGATCATAAAATTTAAAAAAAATAATTCTCATCATGGATGTTAAAACCTATACAATGATCACACCATTTGATGAGATCAATTATATCAATTGAATCATTCATAAATTTTACCTCCATTTAATATTTTTACCCTATATAGATTTTTAAAATTCATGAATTCTATATAGGTAGGCATTTAGTGTTCGTGAATAATTTTACATGTACATTTAACATTATAAACAAATTAATGTGACCCTGAAACATGGAGTGTAATATCTCTGACATAGGAGAAATGAATACAAAGAATAAAAAAATATTATAAAAAAATATAGAATAATGATAACAATAAATTACATATATATATATATAATATTGTTTGATAAATTAAATTTTCTGATTTATGATATAAAATATGTGCACTATTCAATGTTTGTACTCACATTAATTGATTCCCTTAACAAATACTCGTTTATATTTGGTTCTAATCAGTTAATATTGTCGTATTTTTTACTATTATACATAAATGGTTCCCAATATTATATATATGTATCTTCTTATACATATATGTATATATTATTTTCACTTCATTACACGAGATATTCAAGTTACACATGTTCTATTCTCAGTAACTTCTTATAAAAAATGTAATTAAAGAGAACATTTATATTTCATGTTTAACATCATGTTTCACTATTAAAATGGTATTATTTTCCTTAGTATGATAAAATATTCATTATTAATGGGAAATTTTCACTATTTCATTTATGTATTTAAGGAAAACATTATCCCTTATCACATTTAGTGTTTAATTACCCGTTTCACAATGTATTTTTTAGGTGACTCATTTACACACCCCCAAAATTAATAATTTCTCACTATATTTCCATAATATGAAATATATCTCCATGCACATTAATTCATTATTTAATCCTGAACATAGAAAAAGATAAAATTATAACATTTTTTAGGAACCAATATGATATATTAGTTTGTATTTCTTTATGAAATTATTAGGTAACCCATTTCCTCCTATTGGGGTTTTCTCATCATTATGTTTTATATTATATTTAATTATATATTAAGAACCTATGAATTTAAATAATAATTTATGATGGTTGATCCTATATTACATAGCCCCAAATAAATTGGGTAATTATTTATATCTCATATGATTATTACGTGTGGGCCATGTTTAGTTACCTTCATCAATAATGTTATGTAGAAGACATGTATAATTAACTTTGTACACAAATTCGATGATGTAATTATAGTGGGACTTAAATGATTCATACATATTCATCATTAATGTTGTTTTTAAATTTTAATTATATTTTTCTAAATAAATTATTATATTAGTCATGATTATTTTGTTCTCATTGTTACACATTTTAGCCATTATGTTCAATTTTCCTCTTTATGATGGAAAAAACCCTAAAGGTAACAATGCAGTGCTTTTGGATGATTATGTTTTTAGAAAAAGAAGGATTCCTAGGATGTTGTGGAGTTCTAGAGGGGTTTTTGAAATGTTAAGTTGACATACATCCATGATAAAGGAATAGATTCCTGAGAATCAGTATTGAAAATTGTGTCCAAAAGATGGTGTTGTTTCTTAGTTTTTTCGAAAATTTGCAGTCCCAAATTTGAAGGATGGATCAAGAATTAAAAAAGATGTATTTTCAAGAAGGACTTTTCTATATATGTTAATGGAAATAGATTAAAAAATACTAGGTTTTTTAAGGTTGTTTCACAATGGTATGGGTGATCACAAACAAGTTAAATGAATATGAAATGATTTGATAGTAATCCCCCTGACTACAAGATGATTTGGGAATTGGAAATTACAATGTAGAATTGAGAAGTTATGTAGTATCATGAATGAGATGATATAGCTTTAATAAATAGTGTTATCATTGATAGAATCTTTTTGAATCAGCAGTAACACCTATAAATAGGCATTCACCCCTTTTGTAAAATAATTAATGCATAACAAAGATTATAAGTCTCCAGATTCATAATGGTGATTCATGAAGGTTTTTCTGTTCATGAAGGCCATACAAATATGATTGAATTTTGTTATATTTTCAAAGTCTAGTAGAGCCTCGTGAAATATCTGATCATTGTAAAAGATTTCGGGTTCATAATGTCAATATATGTTTTTAATGAATTTGTTTTTTTCTTTCTGTTTGTATAATTTTTTAAGGTAGAGAGCCTTACAAAAGTGTTATATTGTGATTTCCCAAAAATCTTGTGGTAAAGTTGTATTAATCAAATGGATGATAGTGAGACATCAACAGAGAATTTATCTATTTTTAAAGATTCATTAAATATTAATAATTAATGGACTTACATTTCCATAATCTATTGGTAAATTCCATCTTGAGTAGTGAGAAAAGGAAGAGACTAAAGGGGATCCTCCACTAGTAATTAGTTATCATAATAAATTCATAGAGTGACCTTTAGGAAGGCAGTGACATAACCATAAATATTTTAATGGAACTGATTTTGGGTATATAATTGATCAAGCCCAAACCTTATTCTAGCTGTTATCCTTAGTGGATATGGTACATCAACACATTATCCTTTTATATTCTTTGGTCGTAGCCTAGTGAGGTAGAAATATGTAAATTTGATGTGTCTCATTCAAACTTTAACTTCTATTTAGGAATTTCTACATTAAATATAGATAAAAATATTGATCTTAATTATGAGACAATATCTAATGGTGTAATTGTTTTAATCCAGCGTACCCTGATTAATCCACCTCTTAGAATTTAACCAATTTGGCCTAAAACCTAATGGTCTTTCTCTCTATGTTACACTACTATAATCACCTTAATTTTAATTATTTATTACATTTTTTTGTTATATTTCCTCATATAATCCTTTTCAATAAAAAAATTACAATGGTATTTAAGAGTACATTATAGAAACTGAAATAATGATGATATAGTTTATTTTAAAATGATTTTTTATTTATTATATCACCCAATGACACAATACATGTTGATTCATGGGTTTTGTTTAGTCATAGATTTCGATACAAATTATGTAATATTGAATATATCATTGGATGCATTTAATTTGGTAAAAATTTTAATGTATGTTACATGTAATAGGTGTTTATTAATAGAGGATTTATTTGGATTCATAGTCCCAATTTTATCCTTGAATTGGTTATAAACATAACCTAATATATTAACATATTTTCCTTTATTTTTCATGTGATATTTTCATAAAATTTCGTGGGTTTGAAAGTAGATGTTATTTTTCATAAAAACAATGAAAGGATATTGAAAAATGAATAAGGAATTATTTTATTGATACCATTTATTAGAGAGTAATATGTTGTTTTGAATTATAATCCAATTTAAATTTTTAGTAGTTGACATACGAACTTATCCTCCCTTGGCTAGGTATGGGAACCAGTTCATCCCCAACCACCTATGATGGAAAACAAAATCATCTTAACCAAATATAGCTGACCAAAAAATCATAAAGGATAACAGTGAGGGTATAAAAATCATCAATATTAGGAAACTGATTTCTGGTGTTAGGATTAGTGTACATTAGGAAATGAGATACTGATTCACTCTAATGTGGTATTCAATAAGAGGATATAGGATACCACCATATCTTAATGTTCCATTTCTGATAAATTTTATATTATCCATTATTTATTAGATGTGGAATATTTTCATGAGGGTCTAATATAAGATTCATTATTGAGAAAAAATAGTGAACATGATAAAAAGTTACAGACCTAAAAAGTGGGCAACAATGATTTAAATCAAAATGATGACATTCAAATTAATTATCCCCACAATTAAGTAAGATTAATCAATGATATAGTTATAACATGAAGTGTTTTCATGATGTTGTTTCTAGGGAACTTCCATGTATGAAAGAGGTCAATATTGAATGTTCTTGTCAAATATGGAAGTGAAAAAAATTAAAAAAATGGGATGGGCATCATGTGGTCTCTTATTAGAAGACATGTTGTAAATGTTATTACTTTAAATCACATCCAACTGATAAAAACTACATCTCAATGTAGTCTCTAACAACATAGAGAACCTTATGGTGTTTTTTTATTGAGAAATTAAAATATAAGTTATTAATTGTAAAAATAATGTGAAATTTTCCCTATAATAAAACCATTATGGACCCCCTTCGAGGCTTCTCATAATATATACTAATCTACATAACCTAGGGAAGGTAAATATTAAAAAGGGGGTATCAAAATACTATGTAAGGTAAAACATGTAAATATGTCATCAAGGGTTAGAGTATAAAAATATCAAAAACACGAGCAAGGGAAACTTTTTATTAAAATTAACATAGTATAATAATAGTGATCCATAATTCATGACGTAAGGATATGATATAAAAAAACATGTACCATAAAATATGTTTTTGAGATATTTTTGGAATCACGGAAAAAGAAAGGGATATCATATATAACATTTCATATCGTGTTCCACAAACCAGTGCCTCATGCTGGACCACCACATAACCTCATGCATGCCTCTTTGTACATCATAGGATATCGACTTGTAGTGAGGAAATAATATTGATCAAGGAGAGGCTATATCATATTTTATCCTTTCTCATAGAAATATACGATCATAAATAAATAAATAATAGCTTAATAATATTTATCCAGAACTCGAATAGTACCAAAATCATAAGGTGAAAAAAAACAGGAGATAAAATATCAAAACTAAATATTAAATATGTTATTCCAATGTATGGTCCATGTATCAAATGAAACATAATTATAAATGAATGGAAAACTCCCAACATGGCCCCGAACCACATCTGGTTACCTGATTCATTCCCCATCTAACTCGTGCATCTATCATAGGTCCTTTTTCCATTTTTTTTATTTTCAAAAGAAGATTTACAGGTTTCTGGAGCCCACGTTTACAATCACAAACTCAAAACAAGACAACCACAAAATTAAAGATTACAACCAAAAAATACATACACATCATAATAACCATACTCATCTCTGCATCCAATGCATGATTCTTCTTCCTCGGTAGCTGTAGCTGATTCCCATTCTGGCGATCTCCAGTAGCTTTCACATTGAGACTGACTCATATACTGATCAAGCATTAGTTGTTCTGGTGATTTCCTTGTGACCATGATACCCTTCTTAAAAGCCTCGTTCACCTCACTATTCCTCTAAGAGGCAGATCTAGTCCGCATCAGCCACAGATGATATGAATAATCTCTCCTTGGTCTTCTTCTTGGAGTATCAGAAAAAGGACCCTCCACTACAGCCATTTTATGATTCCCACTTTGAACAACATCACTGAAGGAGTGACCAACCGGACCACTCAAATTTTCCTTCCCACCACAAGAAATCTCCCTTCCATTACCAGTTTACTCCCCTAATCTCAAAACAGACATCCCTGTATTGTTTTCCCTCCAATGATCTGTTTTTTTATTCTCCCTTAATGGTGGACGTTCACCTTTTGTAGTCCGCCTCCCCGTAGCAACGACCTAAACCTCCTTCACGCCATAACCATCTTGTAGGTCCTCCACCATCAAATTGGAACTCTTGGTCACATTTTAACTGTCTTCCACAGACAAAACTCCTGGAAAATGTCATATAACAACATCATATTGGTCCTCAACATCCACTTCTCCAACCATAGCAGTAACATTATCCAAGCCTTCAACCGACTACATGTCAAGGACCTCCTCACCATCATCCCTTCCTCCAAGACCATCCTCCCCCATCTCCACGGACAACATACCATCTGAAAGTCCATCAAACCTGTTATTAAGATAAAGAAATGTAGCCACTGATGGATCCATCCCTCTAGAATCCATAGCACCCACCTTGGAAACTACATCTACGGAATTCAATCTCCTATTATCCCCATCCTTTGCACCTCTCACACTACCCAGTGAGCTAGTAGAAGCTCTAGCATCCTGCCTGAACTTGTGAAACCTCTCAATAGATTATACATTCTTCTTATGCCTCTTACCATCTAATGCTCCAGAATGACTTCTTCTCTCAAAGGAAAATTTACGAGGCCCATCATTTTTACCTACCAAAGCAAGACTAGACACCGCAGAACACCTCCCTCTGTCAGCAGGTCCTGCCAACCTCTGGTCCTGGCTAAACTCCAAGCCTTCTTCCAAACCCAAACCATTCGAAGTTCTCACCGGGGCAGATATCTCATCGCAACGGGTCCCCCTCAACCGTGGAGACAGTCCCCTACAACATACCACCACCGATTGACCTAGTCTCCTACAAGAACCATAGAACTCAATCCAATATTCATACACAACATTCTACATGAAAAAGTACACTCCTCCAATTTTTATCCACACAAAGTCAAATGGAGTGTGAGATGCATCAATTTCGACACAAATCCAGGGGGTCAATGGATGGAAAACTGCTTCGGTTCGACTATCAGTGAAATGAAATTTACCCACCATGTTGCCTAGAGTGCGAATAATTGAGGGGTTTTGAAAAGGAAAAGGGAGTTTAGGAAAATGTAACCAAACTACTATAGAAGGAGAATCAAAGTTAATTTGAAGGTTCAAGGACCATCGCAACAAAATAAATCAAAAAAATTGAAACAACAAAAAATACATTGCCCTGGGCCAAAGTCATAACCATTTCACATTTTCAATTACAAATTCTTTTTACAAATTAAGTTTCATTATCCATATAGTCTTGAATAACTAAAATGGATATTTGGATCCATAATCCAATGCCATTATATATATTTATTGATCTTCATGTCTGGCACCCAATGAATATTTAGAGCTTCATTCCATGTCTCACACATTATTGGTGTTTGGAACATCAATCTGCATCCCACACATCATGGGTATTTGGAGCCTCAGTCCCTATCCAATACAATTTACCATACATGAATGTTTATAATATATGGGTATTTGGAGTGTCATTCATGGTCCCACACTATTATATCAATCAATTACACATGGGTATTTATAACATTATTCTTTGTCGCATATTCATATATCAATCATTCACATGTATCACAATATCACATGTATCACTATATCACATCAATCAATATTATTCAAAATAATTAGTCTTATAAAATTTCACCATCACAATCATACATTAATTAATTCTATAATTATTTAATATTTGAAAATAAATTAATTCAACAATTATTTAATCCTTCCAATATCATTAGTTAACCAAAAAATTAATTAATCAAAAAAATTATATTAATTAATTATACACATAATAAATCATTTCTATCCAATAGTAAATTTAAAATTAAATGAATACCTCAATAACTATATTTGGTTCAAAAATTATCTAATCATGTTAATTTAAATAGTTAATCCCTCAATTAACAAATCATGTCACTTCCATTACTTAACTCAACAATGAACTAATCACATTAATAATATTAATTAAATCAACAATTATTTAATTATATCAATAAAATTTAGTCCACAATAAATTAATCATTTGAATAATGTTAAGTAACATATTAATTAATTAATCACGTCAATTTCCATAGTAAATTCTGTAGAGACCCGTATCTTGACATACATTGACATTACATTACTTTTGCGGAATACTTAGTACATAACAAAAACACACACTAAAGGATCGTAATAGTTTAGTGTCTTTGGAAACTCGGAACGTAATCTTCTAATCATGGTGAAAGTTCTTCAATATCTCCCATAAAGGTCATCCCCTTTTTTTACCTAAAACCTTTCTTTATATCCTGGGGAAAAGAAAACATAAAAGGGTGAGCTCAAATGCTCAGTAAGGGTAAACAAAGGAAATATCAATCACATAATTTTCATAAGAACATAACATTTTTGGAAATCTTAACCTGCAAAAGAGAGCATAATTTCATAACATGGGATAAATCATAGTAGTGAAATGAAATCATAACCTAAAACATTACTCATTGTGGCATACACACATAATCATAGAGAATCATTTCTTGTTAGTCAAGACTCATTGCCAAGACTATCTTAGTGGACAAAGTCCCTTTCTGAATCGAGTAATCCTCGTTTCAGTCCTGTTTCACTGAACCGGTATAACCTACCATTCCAGCCATGTCTATCTCATGAGATATAAAATCTTTACCCAATGCATTGGAGGGAGATATAGGTCCCACCCATCTCTTAATTAATCCTTTCTTATGTGTGCCACAAAATCATAAATCATACATCATTTCATAACCCATGTAATAAAAATGGGATTCTTAAACAACATGACATCATAAAACCATTCATATAAGATAAAGGAATTCATAAACATAATTCCATCACAACATAGTCAAATCAATGTAAAAATATGGATAGAAACAGAACTCTTTATTATCTTAGATGGAAAATAATTTTGATAAAACACTTGAATTGAATTCTTGAGGAAAATATCCTTTCTTCTTCAAAATCAATTTCTTTTCACAAAACATCATGCAACTTTAAAAGAAAGAGATTTTATTGAAAATAGTCATGAAATATTTTAGAGGAAGCTTCATGAAAATAAGGCTTTATAAAACAGTAGAAATCCGTTCGTGCCGTATAAGTTAAAAAAAACATTCTTCGTACTTTTGTCGGAAAAGTCAAAAAGTACCTCGTACGACAAAAGATTCCTTTCATACATATTACTAAAAACTCACCGAAGGGTAAAAATGGATTTAAACAATTGTAGGTGGATGGAAATAATATTACATTTTGATGAAACATGGATGTGGATGATAAAATACACCCCAGTAAATACTTACGAATAAACAATCTCGGATAAAAATGAGATTGTGATATTTCCCTTACCTTAGGTCCAATTTGCTTCGTATGTGTCCGAACCTCCTGTATAATGATTTAAATAATGTCATTGACTTATTACAGAATCATATTCATTGTTATGATATCATATATGGTTCACTTATGACATTATATTACCCGTTCTTTTGTAAATTCCATGTTAAAGAAGCGTTTTGGGTAAAATCGTTTCATTTATCGTAGGTGTTTTGACTTGTTGTTCTTGACATCATTATTACTTATATCATGATTTACTTACTTCCAGAATATAAAATATGATTTATATATCATATATATTCAGTATATATATATATATAATAGATAGATAAATAAAATGAAAAACACCGTTCATGGAGACGGTAGTCCGTACGTACGCATGAACGCTGTTTTTCTTTCCTTATTGTCTTGAAATGGAAGTAAGTAGATGACATACATATGTATATATATATACATAAATCCAGTAGCTTTATAATGTCATGTATTTCATTATTATTTCTTATATATACATTATAATCATTCTTAAATGGTTAACATGGAGAATGAATCTCATCGCGTCGTGGAGACGGTATTCCGTACGTACGCACGAGCGATGATATCATTTCTATAAATATTGAATTGAATTGGAGTGGATTATAAAATATATCAGAATCATTATGATGTTGTAATAAATATGTATAGTTATTCTTTACACCATTATACCCATCCATGTAAGGTGGTGGTGGAAAATAGATTACACCACGGCGTGGAGACGGTATTCCGTACGTACGCACGCGCGGTGATTTCTTTTTCCGTAGGATGGATAGATGGTGAAATAGGGTTTTTTCATACTTATAATAACATATCAGTATATTAGTGATACTGATGTTATTACTTCATAATGAAACAACCTAAGAAGAAGAAGTGGAAGAAGAAATAAAGATGAAAGAATTGGTAACGGTAATTACCTCTTCTTTGAAGTGCCTCTTTGAGACCTCCTCTTAGGGCACTAGAATTGGTCTTTGAGGAAGACCAGAACCTCTAGGATGTTGCTAGGGAAGTGGAGAAGGGATTTTGGCAGGGGTTGGCCGAGCTGGAGTGCTCAAATTGGTGTGAGGAGGAGGGGGAGGAGGTGTCCTTTTATAAGGGAGGAGAGGGGAACCTTAGGAATTCTTAAAAATATTAATTTATAATAAATATAAACCCACTTAAAAACCTCCAAAAATGACTCATATTCGAAGCTTAGATGAGATAGGGTTGTAATATCATCAACCAATCAAATTTATACATGTTTGGATCTTATTTTAAACCTTATCAATTAGATTTAACTCTAAGTTAAATAATTTAACTTTTACCGTGTCTTTTTGTTTTCTTTCACAATATGGTTAATACACTTACTATAACATGCCAAACGAACCCCAAATTGTATATTATTAATACATATATCCTTATCTAAGTCATTTGGCCGAACCTTAGATTTTTAGGAATAAAATAACAATTAATAATATAAAATTTGATTTAAAAACTATTTTGTGTCAATTTTGACACTATTTGATATATGATTTTTTTTGAAAGTCATAACAGAATTATATATTCGAACCTAGTTGATTAAATCAACACTAATATATCATAGTAACCTAGAAAATTAGTGGAATTCATAAAAAGTCTTAAATTACATTTATTTTGGTATTTATATTATCAATTATGTCAATATTTCATTAATAAGATAATTACTGCATCATCTTTGTGTCATAAATAAATTATATTATATGCTGTCTAAAAATTACAAATAAAATACCATCATGTAGGAAATCTTTTTAGCTTTCTAATGAATATTTATAGTCGAATTTAGCTTATGTATAACCCCATATTAAAAATGATTTACTTATTAAACTTTGATTTTAACTATTTTAACCCTTCTTTAAATAAATTAATAATAGATGTCCTAATCTAATCCAAGTGGGCCTAAATGGTCATATTTTATTCCTAAGTTTGTTTTTGGTCGAATTACACTTGTCCAATAGAATTAGGACATGTGTTAGGGTAATATTAATATCATATTTACCCTTAGTTACCCTATTTACTATTAACCGTGGTAAAAAAAGTAAAAAGTTACTATTCACCACAAAATTATTTTCATCTCATTGAACCACATTTTAGTCCTTGATATTAACCGTGTCTCTCGGATTTTCGAAATTCCATTCACAGAAGCGGTAAAATTAAGTTTTATGCAAAATTCCGTTTTTAACCTACCACTTAGTGGTTTCACTATTCATCAAAAATTGAATGTTTTCAGAAAAAAGCCAAAATTTCATCCTAAGCTATATTTCATATTCCGAATTCAAAAATGAAGTCTATTTTACCAAATTCATAGCATAGAAGTTGCATTAATTAATTTTATAATTAAATCCCGCTGTTAAAACAAATAGCGTGTTTTTAAGAAACAAAATCTATCAAAAGATTGACACTTGATTATGTTTGGTTTAAATGTGAAATTACAAACAATGACCAACATTGTATTAAATTGTAAATATATATTCTAAATATACTTTAAAACCACTCAAATTAATAATTTATCACTATTAATTATTTCGATTAAAAAAGTTGTTTTTAATTATAATTTAGTAATTTTCACTATTCATTAGAATATGAAAGTTATCCGAAAAGTACCAAAATTTCACCTTAGGATAAATTCAATACTCCGAATCCAAAAATGAATTCCATTTGGAAAAATAAAATTTACAAAATTTCCAAAAAGTGGTTATTACTATTCATAACGGCTAGTTTTAATAATATTTTAATAGCATATCGTTGTTTCGTGAAACTCAGTATTGCGTACTACACACGCTATCGAGGAAGGTCGCGATTGCGTGTAACGGAAGGAATGTCAAGGATGCGTATTGTGAAAGCTTCTTTTGTTGTAGCGTACAACACAAGACATTAATGAAATTAAAAAGAATATTTTTCATAAAATCTTGGGGCGTTACATTCTACCCCCCTTAAAATGAATTTCGCCCTCGAAATTCGTCGGGGTTATAAATGGTTTACTATTCAAAATTTTCTTTGATAGAAACCCATATCGTAAAAAGGAATACCAAAACATGGATTTAAAAACTAAAGTATGAAATGTAACGATTACCCAAATATACTAATCACTGGGTTTCCACATAGGTGAAAATATGGATATGGAAGAAAAATCTAACCATCATGTTCTGATGGAGAGTGGTAGAGAACATGGCTATGGAAAAGCCAGTAATCACAAATCCATAGATTTGTGATGATATAAGGTACCATCTGATTCATCAGGTATAAGATCACTAGGACAACATTTTTGGTTTTCAAGATCATTTCCCTAAAGTTGAAAATTTGCTTAGAATAAATACTTACTTTATTTTGGTAAAATCTCACTTTTGTTCGTGCCTTGAACAATTTCTACTTCATCTCTTAAATAAATGAAGTTGAATTTGTTATTCGTGATGTGTTAGCAGATCATGTGATAGAATGACAGGTCATTCCATCTGTCTCAAACAAAAGGTTAGCAAAACTTATATACATAAGTCGATCTATAGTGAGATTAATCATATATGGTTCCTAAAATGGACTTATACTTCATATATCATACTGCTTAATATAATAAAACTAGTTTCTACTAAACAGGGACTTCCTGTAGCTCAGTGGTAGGCGATAAAGGCCAGTCGCACTTCGGTTGTGGGTTCGATTCCCACAGCCTTGTCCGAAGCGATGGGCTGTCGCCCGTCCTGCAGGTTGTCCTTTTTCCAAAACTACTATAACATCCCATCAATAATATCGTCCAACACAATCCATTCCAATCTTTAGGCTTATCCATAATACTGCAGTCCACTCTCATAACATAGTGAAAACAATTACCAGAGATTTAATATCATCGTTGATCCCCATATATCATAAGATATGTTTTTTTTGGTCACATTCCAAACATTCAAAGTCCTTAATCATGTATACTCTTGAATACCCATTGAACCTTAGTGAAAACTTGAATGCAGTTAAAAGTTAACACTTTACACATACCAAAATCCTCAAAATTATTTATACTCAAACCATGATATCACTTAGTCCTTATATCAATCATGAGCTCATGAATACTATTAAACATTTCATTTTCTCGTCTTCATTATGCGCATATCATCTTATTTCCAAAAAAAATATCTCAATCACTTTGAATACCACATCAATAAATATTGCAATACTCAATGATACAACATTATTTTGGAATCCCATTACATAAACACTTAATCATTCCACCACATCGTTGTCATATTCAACATTGCCAATAGTGATCACATGTGATTTCCCTTTGTCCTTTTCCTTCAGTGGTTGCTCATGTTGATCATCACTAACCCTCGGATTAGGGCAATTATTAGCATAATGCCCCATTTCCTTGCACTTGAAGCATTGAAGTGTTGGTGGTGCGTTCTCTGCAGTGTTTGCTTTATCATTAGAAACCCTTTTTCCATTACTTCGACACTCAGCTGCTCGATGACCTTCTTTTCCACACTTAAAACATTTTCTAGTCCCTTTTAGACAATCTCCACCATGCTTCTTTCCACACTTTGTGCATAAGGAAACATTCATCTTCTTTTCACCATTATTCTGAGATTTCTCCTTGAACTCCATCTTTCGTTTCTTGTCAAAACCATGAGATGGATATGTAACACCAACTTCCATTTCTACCTTGATAGCACAACGCACAATTTCTTCATAGCTACTGAAGTCTCTTATAGCTAATGCCCTTCGAAGACTTGGTTTTAAGCCACTGAAAAATCGATCAACTTTACTTTCAGGTTGGATGATAATTCCAGAAGCATACCTTGCAAGTCTTGTAAAATTTGCTTCATAGGTACCAACAGATTCATCGTCCCTTTGCTTCAGTTCAAGAAACTCTTTCTCCATCTTTGTTCGAAGAATACGAGGGAAGTACTTATTGAAAAATAAGTTCTTGAACTCGTCCCATTCCATAGACTCAATTTCATCCCTTTGCCTTGTATTCTTAATAAGATTCCACCATTGATCAGCATCTCCTTCCAAACGATACACTGCTAGGATGACTTTATCATGTTCAGAACATTGAAGAACTGAAAATATCTTTTCAGTAGTACTAATCCATTGTTCAGCAACTAATGGATCAGTAGACCCACTGAAAGAAGGTGGACGCTGCCTCATGAAGGATTCAACAGAATGTTGCTCCTTCCTTTGCTCGTTTGGAAGTCCTGTATGATTCATAGCTTGAGAAAGTTGTGTGAGCATGGCTACAAGATTTTGCATTCCAGCTCATATATCGTTTGGTTGCTCAGGGGTACAATCATTACATTGCCCATCACATTCCGTATTAACACGGTTCCTTCGGGTTCCAGCCATCGTCTAAAACCCCAAAAGAATTGTGTGAGAGGCAAAAATCATGCTAGGGAAAACAACATAATAAAGGGTTAGTACCCTCAATATCTAACATCTTAGGTTAAATTCGAAGATCGTTAGCATAATTCTAGGACTATAACCTATACGTATACTTAACCTTAGAGACATCCCTAGACATACCTTAGAAATATCTCTAGGGATCTCACTAAAGTTCTCGCATCCTAGTTTCCAAAGGTTGACTAAACCTTTCCTCTGATACCAACTGTAGAGACCCGTATCTTGACGTACATTGACATTACATTACTTTTGCGGAATACTTAGTACATAACAAAAACACACACTAAAGGATCGTAATAGTTTAGTGTCTTTGGAAACTCGGAACGTAATCTTCTAATCATGGTGAAAGTTCTTCAATATCTCCCATAAAGGTCATCCCCTTTTTTTTACCTAAAACCTTTCTTTATATCCTGGGGAAAAGAAAACATAAAAGGGTGAGCTCAAATGCTCAGTAAGGGTAAACAAAGGAAATATCAATCACATAATTTTCATAAGAACATAACATTTTTGGAAATCTTAACCTGCAAAAGAGAGCATAATTTCATAACATGGGATAAATCATAGTAGTGAAATGAAATCATAACCTAAAACATTACTCATTGTGGCATACACACATAATCATAGAGAATCATTTCTTGTTTGTCAAGACTCATTGCCAAGACTATCTTAGTGGACAAAGTCCCTTTCTGAATCGAGTAATCCTCGTTTCAGTCCTGTTTCACTGAACCGGTATAACCTACCATTCCAGCCATGTCTATCTCATGAGATATAAAATCTTTACCCAATGCATTGGAGGGAGATATAGGTCCCACCCATCTCTTAATGAATCATTTCTTATGTGTGCCACAAAATCATAAATCATACATCATTTCATAACCCATGTAATAAAAATGGGATTCTTAAACAACATGACATCATAAAACCATTCATATAAGATAAAGGAATTCATAAACATAATTCCATCACAACATAGTCAAATCAATGTAAAAACATGGATAGAAACATAACTCTTTATTATCTTAGATGGAAAATAATTTTGATAAAACACTTGAATTGAATTCTTGAGGAAAATATCCTTTCTTCTTCAAAATCAATTTCTTTTCACAAAACATCATGCAACTTTAAAAGAAAGATATTTTATTGAAAATAGTCATGAAATATTTTAGAGGAAGCTTCATGAAAATAAGGCTTTATAAAACAGTAGAAATCCGTTCGTGCCGTATAAGTTAAAAAAAACATTCTTCGTACTTTTGTCGGAAAAGTCAAAAAGTACCTCGTACGACAAAAGATTCCTTTCATACATATTACTAAAAACTCACCGAAGGGTAAAAATGGATTTAAACAATTGTAGGTGGATGGAAATAATATTACATTTTGATGAAACATGGATGTGGATGATAAAATACACCCCAGTAAATACTTACGAATAAACAATCTCGGATAAAAATGAGATTGTGATATTTCCCTTACCTTAGGTCCAATTTGCTTCGTATGTGTCCGAACCTCCTGTATAATGATTTAAATAATGTCCTTGACTTATTACAGAATCATATTCATTGTTATGATATCATATATGGTTCACTTATGACATTATATTACCCGTTCTTTTGTAAATTCCATGTTAAAGAAGCGTTTTGGGTAAAATCGTTTCATTTATCGTAGGTGTTTTGACTTGTTGTTCTTGACATCATTATTACTTATATCATGATTTAATTACTTCCAGAATATAAAATATGATTTATATATCATATATATTCAGTATATATATATATATATAATAGATAGATAAATAAAATGAAAAACACCGTTCATGGAGACGGTAGTCCGTACGTACGCATGAACGCTGTTTTTCTTTCCTTATTGTCTTGAAATGGAAGTAAGTAGATGACATACATATGTATATATATATACATAAATCCAGTAGCTTTATAATGTCATGTATTTCATTATTATTTCTTATATATACATTATAATCATTCTTAAATGGTTAACATGGAGAATGAATCTCATCGCGTCGTGGAGACGGTATTCCGTACGTACGCACGAGCGATGATATCATTTCTATAAATATTGAATTGAATTGGAGTGGATTATAAAATATATCAGAATCATTATGATGTTGTAATAACTATGTATAGTTATTCTTTACACCATTATACCCATCCATGTAAGGTGGTGGTGGAAAATAGATTACACCACGGCGTGGAGACGGTATTCCGTACGTACGCACGCGCGGTGATTTCTTTTTCCGTAGGATGGATAGATGGTGAAATAGGGTTGTTTCATACTTATAATAACATATCAGTATATGAGTGATACTGATGTTATTACTTCATAATGAAACAACCTAAGAAGAAGAAGTGGAAGAAGAAATAAAGATGAAAGAATTGGTAACGGTAATTACCTCTTCTTTGAAGTGCCTCTTTGAGACCTCCTCTTAGGGCACTAGAATTGGTCTTTGAGGAAGACCAGAACCTCTAGGATGTTGCTAGGGAAGTGGAGAAGGTATTTTGGCAGGGGTTGGCCGAGCTTGAGTGCTCAAATTGGTGTGAGGAGGAGGGGGAGGAGGTGTCCTTTTATAAGGGAGGAGAGGGGCACCTTAGGAATTCTTAAAAATATTAATTTATAATAAATATAACCCCACTTAAAAACCTCCAAAAATGACTCATATTCGAAGCTTAGATGAGATAGGGTTGTAATCTCATCAACCAATCAAATTTATACATGTTTGGATCTTAGTTTAAACCTTATCAATTAGATTTAACTCTAAGTTAAATAATTTAACTTTTACCGTGTCTTTTTGTTTTCTTTCACTATATGGTTAATACACTTACTATAACATGCCAAACGAACCCCAAATTGTATATTATTAATACATATATCCTTATCTAAGTCATTTGGCCGAACCTTAGATTTTTAGGAATAAAATAACAATTAATAATATAATATTTGATTTAAAAACTATTTTGTGTCAATTTTGACACTATTTGATATATGATTTTTTTTGAAAGTCATAACAGAATTATATATTCGAACCAAGTTGATTAAATCAACACTAATATATCATAGTAACCTAGAAAATTAGTGGAATTCATAAAAAGTCTTAAATTACATTTATTTTGGTATTTATATTATCAATTATGTCAATATTTCATTAATAAGATAATTACTGCATCATCTTTGTGTCATAAATAAATTATATTATATGCTATCTAAAAATTACAAATAAAATACCATCATGTAGGAAATCTTTTTATCTTTCTAATGAATATTTATAGTCGAATTTAGCTTATGTATAACCCCATATTAAAAATGATTTACTTATTAAACTTTGATTTTAACTATTTTAACCCTTCTTTAAATAAATTAATAATAAATGTCCTAATCTAATCCAAGTGGGCCTAAATGGTCATATTTTATTCCTAAGTTTGTTTTTGGTCGAATTACACTTGTCCAATAGAATTAGGACATGTGTTAGGGTAATATTAATATCATATTTACCCTTAGTTACCCTATTTACTATTAACCGTGGTAAAAAAAGTAAAAAGTTACTATTCACCAAAAAATTATTTTCATCTCATTGAACCACATTTTAGTCCTTGATATTAACCGTGTCTCTCGGATTTTCGAAATTCCATTCACAGAAGCGGTAAAATTAAGTTTTATGCAAAATTCCGTTTTTAACCTACCACTTAGTGGTTTCACTATTCATCAAAAATTGAAAGTTTTCAGAAAAATGCCAAAATTTCATCCTAAGCTATATTTCATATTCCGAATTCAAAAATGAAGTCTATTTTACCAAATTCATAGCATAGAAGTTGCATTAATTAATTTTATAATTAAATCCCGCTGTTAAAACAAATAGCGTGTTTTTTAAGAAACAAAATCTATCAAAAGATTGACACTTGATTATGTTTGGTTTAAATGTGAAATTACAAACAATGACCAACATTGTATTAAATTGTAAAAATATATTCTAAATATACTTTAAAACCACTCAAATTAATAATTTATCACTATTAATTATTTCGATTAAAAAAGTTGTTTTTAATTATAATTTAGTAATTTTCACTATTCATTAGAATATGAAAGTTATCCGAAAAGTACCAAAATTTCACCTTAGGCTAAATTCGATACTCCGAATCCAAAAATGAATTCCATTTTGAAAAATAAAATTTACAAAATTTCCAAAAAGTGGTTATTACTATTCATAACGGCTAGTTTTAATAATATTTTAATAGCATATCGTTGTTTCGTGAAACTCAGTATTGCGTACTACACACGCTATCGAGGAAGGTCGCGATTGCGTGTAACGGAAGGAAAGTCAAGGATGCGTATTGTGAAAGCTTCTTTTGTTGTAGCGTACAACACAAGACATTAATGAAATTAAAAAGAATATTTTTCATAAAATCTTGGGGCGTTACAAATTCAACAATTAAAAATCCATATAAATAAAATTAATATATTAAATAATTAATTAATGAAAAAATTACATTAATTAATTAAAAATTGAATTATTTACTTAATCTATATTAGTCAATTAAACAAGTCCCAAATCATACCAATTTCATTATTCATTCATCATTTAGTTTATCACATTATCCCCTTAATTATTTACCCAATTAATTAAGTATGGAAATACCCTTAATTGAATCATCAATTAATTAATCAATATACACAACTAAATATACTATAATTAATTCAAAAAATAATTATTAAGACCATAATCTCAATATCTCGTAATTAATTCAACAATTATTTATCTCATAACATCTATATCAATATGTCATAATTAATTCTATAATTAAATATCAAATTGAAAAATATCATTGTGGTAAAATTAATCCAACAATTAATTATCCAGTAATATCAATTCAATATCACAATTATCCACTCTAAGTAATTAATAAATAATTTAATCTAGATTATTCAGTTTCACCGTCACAATAATCTCCATTAAATAATTACAAATTAGATAAACTAAAATATTAAATTGAATCAACACAATAATCTCCCTTATTCCATTTTCCTATTAATTATTCTATATCATTAAATTGAATTAACACAACAATCCCCTTACCTAATTCCCTAGTTAATTAATCTAACTCTATCAATTCTATTAACACAAAAATGCCCAATAATTAATTATCTGATTAATTAATCTAACTCAATTCCTTAAATTAATACAACAATTATTCTCTTAAACTAATATCATTAATTAATTCAAATATAAAATCCCTTCAATAATATAACTTATTTCACCAATTAAATAATAATATATCTCCTCTAATAAACTCATCAATTAATTAATACCAAAAATCCCATTATTTAGTTAATCTTTTAAATAATAACATTAATTAATCAATTAATTATTCCATACAAAAGAAATTGGATAACATCAATTAATTCCATAATTAATAGTCCATATTCAATGACTTCAATATAAAAATAATTAATTCATTAATTAATTCTTAAATTTCAAAAATCTCTATCTCGCAATAATTAATTAAATAATAAATTATGCTAGATCATAATTTCATAATCCCTACAATTACCATTAATTAACTCAAAAATTAATTTATCACGTTAAATAATCAAAATTTCCCAATAATTAGTTATCTCAAATAATAATATCAATATAACATAATTAATTATAAAATTAATTATACCCAATTTATGATATAAATATTATACAATTAATTCTACATTTAATTGTTCCTGAATCTGAGAATTTCACAATTTTGGTCATTAATTTATTTACCCAAATTAATTAAGTATTCACTGACCTCATGAACTTCAATTTCTAAAGTCCACAAGAAATTAATCAATTTTACTATACTTAATCAAAATAATGACTATGAGAATTTATGATTTGACCACATACCTCAAGAGTGGAAACGAATGGTTCCCAACATATATCATCAATCAGAGATGAAAAACCATGTAGAAAGAGAATCAGATCTAAAAGAAAAATCCATGATCGAAAAATTTTGGATCCTTTAATTATATATATAGATCTAGAAACCTAGATCTAGATATCCCATATATGGATCTAGATCTAATAACATAGAGGATAAATTCCCTAATGTAAGGAGAATATAATTGATGTGGGACGAGAAATCAATCAGGAGGAATCCACATAGCCGAAGAGATTCAGATTTGATAACGGAGAATTAAATAAAAAATAATGGAGGTAAAGAGATTTAGAAAACCTTTTTCAACCATCAAAAAAATGACATAATTTTTTGGATCAATCAAGGTTTGGATTTGGGATAATATATGGGTTCAAGAGATTTTGAAATCAATTTTTTATTAATTAATTTTCTCATTCTTGGTTTTCAAGGTGAATTCTCACTGATAATACTATCCATGCACCAAATCCATGAAATGATTCACACATAGGAAGAAAAATTATTTTAACCATGAAAAAACCCCACTACCAAGCTGAAAACTTAGTTTAACCATTCAAAATACATGAAAAAACCATGAAACCCCCTACACATATTCTTTACCCATTTACAAACCATGTGAAATCCCTAAACAAATCCAAAAATGACTGTCCTCCTTCCAAAATTTTCCAATTTTCCCCCAAATACACCCATGTCAATACCCAAACATTTTATACTTGATACATGAAAAAAGAATTCCTCAAATTGAGTTGCAGAAATTTCTAAAAGAGGTAGGAATATTAAAATGTCCCCACCTTATAATAACTCATCCTTGAGCTATACTACCAAGAATCCCAAATATTCTGAGTCAAAATTATAAGGCCAATGTTTTCATTTTATAAAATTCTAACTCATATGTTTCCTCCTAATCCCATCCATTTTTCCACAATAAATGATCTATTACATGATATTTCCCTACAAAACATTCTTACTATGTTCATACAAACTTATCGGACACCACAAAAGGACATATTGATATCCATATTATCTTTCCCAACATACCCACACTATTCCCAACTCACCATACTATAAACAACAATAACTCAATCTTACCATAGCACTTATCCTTCTCATAAAAAACCACTAGGAAAGGATGTACATCCACCAACTCCAAGGCCCTTCTAGACTTTCCTCAAGGAATTTTAACATCTACCATACAGGTTCTTCATTGGAACAATGATTCTGCCACATCCAACCCATGATCTTAAACCAAAGGCACACTAATAAAAAATAACTCCACACATTTGTAGAATTTTTAACACAACTTTTGAAGAAACTCATCCACCACAGTATTTATCGACCATCAGTTTGTCAAAATTACATTATCCAGAAGCTGTCAATGGAATTATTTCCACCGTCATTCTCCACATATACAACATTATAATATGAACCTCTAAGGGGTCCCACGTCCAACCAAAACACATTCATTTATCTAGGAATAATGTAATAGATTTTATATTATTCCCAAGATGATGTTTAGGTATGGGACATGGTCATATCTAATTAAAAGGATAGTAAGAAATCATTGATGAATACTACCATAAATCCTATATCACCAATGTTAAGTCCCATTATATTGATTCCTTAAACTATTAAAAGTCTTAGTATTCTCAACCTTCCAACATCTCAACACATCGTTCAAATTCTAGAACATCCATCCCAAAACCTATAACTGAGTTCTCAACAAAGGGAATTCACACTACCTAAAAAAACCAAAATAGGAGCCAAATAAAAAAATAAAAAATAATTCTTAAAACTTATCAATGTTATCAAAATGGATTTACACAATATCATATAAGTCATTCCCCCTTTTTCCCTCCACATGATCAAAACCAAGGCACTATCACTACCTTTAACTGTCCTACACTAAGGCTTTGGTTAACAAGGATAAGCACATTATCACTATTAAATATTATTATTCAGACACTAATCTATTATCATAATGAACCATTTTATAATCTATCTCAATTTCATGTTAGGAACCATTTTCATTTCAATTTCTTGAGAAATTAAAACAATCATGTTCAACAACTCACCCATTGTTTTTTTTCTAGTGAGTGCTGAAAATGATGAATGAAATAAAAAACATAACTACCTAGAATGATGCATGAAAACTAAAATCTCATGATATACCTTCCCACAAATAAAATATCAGAAAATATAAACATCAATAAGCACAAAAAACAACAAGTGCATCACCCAATGTGAAATAACATTCAACCATAATAAAAACAATGATAACAACAATCCCACATAGGGAACATGGGTTCTCCCCCATACATGGGGTATCTACTCCCATGCACTAGCTCATAATAATTCCCCTAATCATGATATTCTAAGGTTTAAAAATACAAAATTGGAAGAAAGAAGAATAATAAATGAAGAATAGACTCTTATAAAACAATGTCATGTCCCAGCCCGGGTGCCACGAATTAATGCCTCAAGCTGGATCGATACATGACCTCAAGATCTCAAACCAATATGCAAAAGGATGTCGACTAGCTGTGAGGGTCTAATATCGATAATTGAGAGACTATACACTTTTTTTCCTTTATTAGAGTAATACACCAAGAAAAATAAATAAACAATAGCGGAATAATATGTAACCAGAAATAAAATGTTACCATGATCACAAGATGAACAAAAATGGAGATGCAATATAAAAACCAATCTTTAAATGTGTCCTGTAAATGTTTGTTCAATGTTTCAAATGAAACTCAAAAGTAAAGACAATAAAAATTCACAAATGGATCAGGAACCAGATCTGGTTCCCATATCCATGTTCCATAATAATTCATCTATCTAACATATGAAATATTCCCTTATCCTTCCATACAACAATGTAATATATTTAGGTATCAATCAGGTAGACCTAGTAGGGTGTTAGTACAACTCATTAGTCTGCAACCAATAGCTCCAAAAAACTAATCTTGTCAACAAAAATGTATATAGTTGTTTAATGAATAAAATTCAATTAAAAAGTAAAGAGCTTACATTTATACAATTATCCATTATGTAACTGTATAAACTCGTGGGTTCCCAAGGACACCAAAATGTCAATTCCTACCTCATCCCATGTTGGATTCTAAACCATTTCACAATTTCAATTCACAATTCATTTAACATATGGTATTTAACTATCCATTTCATTTCAAATCACTATCACTAATATTTGGATCCATAATCCAATGCCAATATCTCTTGGCATAGACCTCTATGTATAAATCCCAGTGTGTGTATGGATCTTTTGTTCCAATCTAAAATATTTTGGGTATTTGGAGCATTAGTCCTATCATTCACATCACGATTATTTGTAGCCCTAGTCCCTACACCATACAATTTACCATTCATGTATTTTTAAACTCTATAGGTATTACAACTGTCATTTTGTGTCCCACACTCGTATATCTATCAATTACACATGGGTATTTGGAGGATTAGTTGGTGTCCCATGATCATATAGAAATCAGTCACATGTATCACAATATCAAATGTGTCGCTATATCACATCAATCAAGATTAATCAACATTAATCCTCTTATCACATTTCACAATTATATTCTTGGATTAAAAAATTCTATAAATAAATAAACCAAGTCCGTTAATTAATTAAAAAAATAATTAATAATTTTAATATTAATAATTAAATAACAATTAGTTATTTATAATAATTCCATTAATTAATTCAATAATTATATATTCTTATATATCCATTTTTTAATTCAAAAAATAACTAAATACATTAATAACGTTATTTGGTTCAACAATTTTCTTACAATTTCAATTACATTTGATAATCCCACAATTAACTATTCTCATCACTTCCATTAGTTAAGTCCATAATTAACTAATAAAATCAACGACATTAATTAATTAAACATTTAATTAATCACATCAATAAAATTAATTATTTTGAAAATTAATTAATGACATCAATAACATTAATTAAACCAATAATTAATTAATCACATATATTTTCTTAGTTAATTATACATTTAACTAACAATATTAATAAAGTTAATTAAATAAAAAATTAATTATCAAATCAATTATATTTATTATTTAAGAACATAATTAATTAATTCAACTCTATTTGGAATTTCTACAATTTACTAATCATCAAAATATCATTAGTAATTAAACAATTCGTATATCAAATAAATATCCTTAATTAATTACCCAATTAATTAATTAATTCAATCCTATTTATTAATTTATCAACAAATTAATCAATATCCAAAACAAAATATCTTTAATAAATTAAACAGGTACGTATTCAAATCAAGAGTATCAATATCTCATAATTAATTCGATAATAAAGTATCTCAAATATTCTATATCAATATCTCACAATTGATTCAACAATTAATTATCCAATTCACAAATATCATTGTACCATAATTTATTCTATAATTAATTATACAAACATATTAATTCAATATACTCAAAATCCACATTAATTAAGTCACCAATTAATTAATCCAACTCATTAAATTTCTCCATCACCACAATCCTCATTAATTACATCACTAATTAATTAGTCATACTAATTCAATTACATCAATATAATAAAGCACATTAATTATTTCCCCAATTAATTAATATAACTCAATTAATTGCATTAATATGTTTTCCCCATTAATTAATTCTCCAATTAATTAATATTACTCGTTCAACAACATTAAAAAAATAATCCCTACTAGTTAATTTACCAATTATTTAATCTAGGTGGATCTGGTCAATTAATACCCAAATTAATTGTTCACAACAATAACATTAATTAGTTCAAATAATTAATCCCATTAATCCCATTATTTAATTAATCTATAAAATAATCATATATATCAATTATTTAATTGATCAATTAATTAATACCAACAATCCCATTATTTATTTCATCAATAAAATATTAACAATAATATATTAATTTTTTCATCAATTAATTATGCAAAACATAAACAATTAAAAAACCCCAATTAAATCCTTAATTAATTATCCCTATTCATCGAATTCAATATAACAATAAATAATTTTTCAATTAATTATTCAATATCAAAAATATCTATCGCATCATAATTAAGTCAATTATTAATTATCCTAAATCAAAATTACATAATCCCAACCATTCCCATTAAATAATTCTATATTTATTTACCATGTTTAATGATATCAATAACTCCATAATTAATTAAATGATTAATTATCTCAAATAATAAACTCAATATCATATAATTAATTATACTATTAATTTTCAATAATTTATGATAGCTACATCCAAAAATTAATTATAAATTTAACTATTCCCGAAACTAACAATTTCATTACTCTATCATTAATTAATTTATCCACATTAACTAACTAACCATGAATATCTATAAATTAAATTTCTAAAGAAATCTATAAATTATAAAATTTGTATACAAGTGACCAAAATCATGGAGACATTAATTGATGAGACCACCTACCTTAGGAATGGTGATAAACTACCACCAATAGATATCATCAATTTGAGAAGAACAACCACATAGAACAAGATCTGGATCTAAAACCAATATACATGATAGAAAAAAAACATCCTTTAATTATATATATATATATATATTCAAAAACTAGATCTAAATACATCAAATAAGGATTTAGATATAATAAAATAAAAGATAACTTCATATAAGAAATGAAATAACTGTGAAAGTGAGAAGAAGAATAAATTGGTAAGAAACCACATTCCCAGATAGTTGAAGACCAGAGAATTGGGCTTTGAATAATAATTAAAGGAGGTAGGGATCCATAGAAAACCCTATAAGAGCATCCAAAAATTATTGGATTTAATTTGGGTCGAACTAGGGTCGAATAGGGGATAATATATTTTTTCAATCGATTTTAAAATCAATTTCTCTAATACTTATTTTCCGAAGAAATATTTTCTGGATAACAACTCATTGGATATTAACAACCTTGTTCCTAAACCATGAAACATTTAACACCTAGGCTACACACTTAGTTTAACCATTCTCAAACCATTCGACCAGTCTGCACACTTACTTTATCCTTTCACAAACAACGCATAAATACATATAACAACTTGAACACATTGTTTAACCATGATTAATACATGCGCAAAACATGCAAAATCTAGGAAAAGCCTATATTCCTTCCACAATTCTCTAATTTGTATCCAAATAAACCCAACTTAATACCCAAACATGTTATACTCCAAACAAGAAATAATAATACCTCAGAAAGAACCATAGAAATCTCCAGAAGATGTCAGGATCTTACTTCTTAATATCGTAGAATCATAACTATGTGGTAAAAAGATATAACATAACATTATAAGATTTTAGCTAGGATCACTAATATGAAAAAATGACATACAATTTCGTAGAAAACCATCTATGCAATATAGTCATTGAAAACCTACAACAGAATATAACATACTATATTTGGCCCCACATTCAATGAATCATACAAGGTGTCTCATAAGATAAAAACATTACCTAATTCCTTGGATACCAATTTTTGTAACCCATTTGTATTCATATATATACATGAATATTACTTCCACTAGAGAATAAAAAACCAAGAATAAACAATAAAAATTACATGACACATGATAAAGAAATGGGTTTTATAATATTTTATATAATCAACAACTGTATGATTGTGATTAAAGTTTTAATATGTAATTCAATAAATTTTAATGTTCTAATTCAAATAATGAATCATAGATCATGAATTTGGAGAATCCATATATACAATTCATCATATGAATTAAGGAGAGGATTGTATAAAAAACAAACGTTGTTGGGTATGCTTCTCTATATGAGGAAAAGTCCATTTAATGAATGAAATATATTATTATTTCCCAATTGATGAAAATTAAAATAGGATGGGTTTCCAAAATATAAATATCGTTTTATAATTCTATCCTTTTTTAATTACATTTTATTTAGCTGATAGATTCCATTAAATATGAAATTAGATTGATCCACTAAAAATAGTTTACTTATATGTTTTAGATTATAAGTGAATAAAAAACATCTATACTCCCCAACAGAAATGAAAATTAATATAGGTGTATCTTTAAGGAATATGTATAGAGAGTATTATTAAAATCCATGAATTAAATATTTAGGAAAAATGATAAAAATAATGAAAACATGTGACACAAATTTTAAGAGATATTATTTGTAAGATCATGTTTTATGTTTTAAAATTTTGTTTTTTAAATTCTACTTGGTAAAAACACAAATAATTATATTTATAAACATGATATAGGGGAAATATAATGGTAATATGAAATAAACCATAACTACCTTTCAAAAATTAACAGAAACTTTTAACGGGGATAGAAATATATGGACACATTGTTAAACATTATGTTAAAAAGGGAGGAAGTTATTGTCTACAATAAAATATCTTTTGAGAAGAAAATTAATATATATGAACCATTTTTAATAAAAATTAAATTATCATTATAGAGAATGGTAATTTGACATGAAATAATGTATTTCGTTAAAATAAACAATTCATGAATTAAATATTATAAAAATAACATTTTAAATAAATATAGGATATTACTTAAGGAATACTCATACATCATAAATATATTCAAATAAAAAAGAACATAATATTATAACATGAGATTAATTCATATTCAATTATAATTTAGTAATGAATTTATAAAATGAAATTATTCTCTAATAAAAAACACCAAAAATAATAATGTGTTGATTATGATTCATATCCCAATGATTGAAAATTATGATCCCAAACCAATAAAAATTTATCCACATTCATTTAATGTACACACCTTATATCATAGAAAAAATAATTTAAATAATTAATAAAATCATTATAAATTTTATTAATGAATATTTCAATTTATACTATTTAAATATGATTATATGATATCCATTTATTAAATAGTTTTTACACATGTCAGTTAGTTTAGGTGATTTGTAAAATTTATAAGAAAAATCCATTGTATAATAAGTATTGTAAAAATAAATATAAGATAGGTTCATAAGTTATGAAATATTAGTTGTGAATTTATTTATTATTCAATTAGTATGCAATTTATATGGTATTATTGTTAATCCCAAAATATAACCAAATAATAATGGTTCCATACAATTTTACTTTAATGTGGTTTAATTTACTATAACTATTTAATATTATTATCACTTATTGAATGTAAAATATTCTAATTTTATATTAATAATAATTTAATTAAAAAATTCTATACAATATAGGTTTTATTATTTATCCACATTTTGAAGAAATTAGGAAAACATAAGTCATTCTATGGATGTAATATTCATTATATACACACAAGAAAAATTACATTACCATAAAGATATGGTGGGGTTAAATGTAAAATATATATTATTTGAGAGTCCTCATATTTGAATAATTAAATTTTTTTAAATAAATAAAACATTGACTCTATCCATTTAATTTTTAATGAAAAATAGAACTCATCTCTCATGGTTCTAGTAGTCTATACAGACACAAGATGAATTACTCATTTTTTTAAATAGTTCTATAGGGTGGTAGACGAGTGATATTCCATTATTTTAATGAAATATAAGAGTATTAGTGTTAATGAATTTATTATAATGTCATTTTTATTTAATTTTTTGTGGGTGGATAATGTGAATAAATTATTATGGATTTAGTATAACTAAAAATTTGAGATTAAAATTCCTCTTCAATGTATTTTTCATAATGAGGGTTATAGGATGAAATCTAGAGAAATTTAGATTATGTATTTGAAATCGACATGTGGATAAGTCCATTGGTAATATTTTGAATAAAGTTTTTAAAAGGGATGTGTATAATAAAACGGGTGTAAGGGATCTCGTTTTATATATAGAGGGAAATTCCATTTTTTTAAATAAATATTATATATGTATGATTTCATAACATCATTTTAGGGTCAATGGCTTCAAAATAGTAAAACAATTAATATTAGAGGTTTTTGGATTGATGAGGAATCAACAATGAATTTTGAAACATGTTTTCAGAATTTTAACATTATGTTTTTACTATTTCCCATTTTGATAATTTCTATTTTAACTGGTTTTTCAAATAAGTAATTTATTTTTTATTTAATTTATTTTATAATCAATATTAAGAAAATACTTTTTACTAATCAAAATTTTTTTAAATACAATTACAATTAGAATTATGATAAAATTACTTTTTAAGTTAATCCATTTAATAAGTAAAAATATTTGTTTTTATAGAAAAATGATGTTTTGCTGTTAACTACTCATAATTTAAAATAAAATTAACATAAAAATAAAAGGGTGATAATATATTTTTATATATTTTCAACAATAATTTTAGTTAAATTATAAAAATATAAAAATATATTTTAAAAGATAAAAACTACTCAATATAAATGAAATAATTTTATTCAAATTAATGTTTCACTATTATATTGGTAATTAACATTGATCCTATTAATCATATATTTATGCTTAAATATGAAATTATTTTAATAAAATAATATTAAAATCACACATAAAATAGAGATCGATTTTTTTAGATTAAAAATTCCATAAGTGATGAAAAAATATTATTAATATAAGAAAATAAAACACTTTTTAGATTAAAATATCATTTAAGTTTCCAAAAATACAAACACAAGTTTAATAAATATTTAATGGTAACTTTTGATTGATAATTGTTCATTTAAAAAATATTAAGTTTATATAAAAATTGTTCCTATAACATTTTTGACATCATGGGGTTATGATACTTTCATAAAGATAATGTTTTATCCAAAACTGAAATATTTACTGTTCCTATATAAATCAATTACAACCAAAAAATTATAAAAAATCATCTTAGGATTGTTATGAAAAGTGGAATTAATAAAGGAAGTAACATTTATATAATTTTAATCCTAAAATATAGATGTTTAGAATTAATATTAATTAATAATTTGTAAAGAAAATAACAGTTATAGAAAATTGAATTTTAGTCATTATATATTAATAATGTTACATCATATTATTTATATTTAAAATAATATTAATATATATTAATAATATATTTTTTCTTTTTCCATAAATTTTATATTAATTTTTATAGAAAAATAATTAAAATATTAAAGGATTATTTTTATATAATATCATTTTTATGCATAACAGGATATTAACATAAATATAAGGATAATTTTTTATTAATATTTTGAAATAAAAATAGTTATATTAATTTTATGAAATAAATATTTTATAATAATATTTTAGCAGATATAATTAAAATATTTTTATTTGATATTATATTTTATTTCAAATTTTTTATTTATAAAATATATTATTTTAACACATTACAAACAATACATGAATTTGGTTTACCTATTAGACAGATGTATATGAAATTATGATTTCTAAAATGACCACATTATAAATGAGCATATTAAAAATTATTAGATTTAGATTATGTATATATACTTACTAAAATCATTCATTCTATTATCACATCTTCATGAACACTTCTCCAATCCAAAGTATTATGTTTTTATCTTAAAAAATGATTTATTAAATTCATTCTAATTTTTATTATTGTATATTTTTATACATGTAGTGATTTTTAATGGTGATTGTAGTCTCTATGAGTTCTAGTTAGAAAGTTATTATTCAATTTTAATTTTTTAAACTATTAACTATGGTAGTTGTAATAGATGAGATCGTCCACATTGTTAAACCATCCATTATAAGTGATTCATGGTTTCATGTTCCAGGGTATTAATGCTAAATTAATATTTAATAATGTTTAATAATATTCTTTTATAACTTCTCTGACCCAATCTATAATAAATAATTTATTATTTTGAATGCGTAGAGTAACATTCATTGTAAATATAAGGAAAACAGTAATGGTTCATAAATCATGGGTTGTTAAATTCACCACTAGTAACAACCCAGAACTAATTATAGTATGTGAGAATTTTATTTTAATAAAACTATAATTAAATTCATAATTTAGTAATAAATAATATATAAAATCATATTTCGTTAGATAAATATCTATTTGGAACTTACTTGGTCAAAAATTACCTAAAAGGTCTTTTTGAAAATTTCTCTTTGAAAAAAGATTCTATGAATAATACAATAAGTAGTATTTAATATTAATAATTTAAAGTAAATTAATGTGTCACAATATTTAGAATTAAAATTTCATTGACAGTGAATTTAATAGAAATATTTTTATGATCATTTGGAGGAAAAAATGATATTTCTCCGAGAAATTTTTTTAATGTGTGATGTCTATAAATTATAATTAAATAATATAATCATTAATTATAAATGATATATATGATATATATATATATTCATATATTTATGATTACTAGTTAGATTTTTAATTTTTGATTTTATTCTTCTTCCAAAATGAATTTCTTGATAAACCATTTTTTGACATGTTTTGTGGGTTTATTTTTAATTTAACTATTACAAATTCTATGAATTGAATTTTTTTTAAAAATACATTAAATGATTTTAAATAACATAATTATTTATAGTTAATAATTTCAAGAATTTTTTTTGTCATGATGTGTAGTAAAAAATGAAAAACTTATTTACTATAGTTAAGGTAAAAATAGGTTTACCCAGAGTGGGGGGAATAACATAAAAAAGATAAGAGTAAAACAAAAATAAACACATTCTAAATGCAAGTTGGATACATTTATTTAGACCTTATCCTTGTCACCATATAATATGAGTCATTTTATTATCCATAACTCTATGAAATTCACATGACATTATTGAAAAGCATTGAAAGTTAAATGTTTTCCACTCACCTAAATTATAATACGGTACCTCTTCCCCTCTTTTTCAAAAATACTCGACCATATAAATAAACCAAAACTTACAAATCTTTATCACCAAAAAAACATATCCTCATTATATATAATACGTTCTTCAAAAAATAACAACCCTGGGGACCTCAATAAAATATCTAAATGAGGTTCTTTTAAGGGAATGTAATTGTATTCACCAATCTATTTCTATTTTGAGATCTTCTTTAACCACCTAAAAATTAATATACACAATTATAAAATTATTTTATATTCATATAATATATAAAAATTCTTTAATATGTTTTTGACATAACATTTTCCCTCTAACTTCTCTATAAAATGTCAACACAATCATTGTTCATGTATATGGTGAACTTCTGCCTCCCAAACTGATATACTTTTATCTCCATAAATGAGACCCATAGATATCAATAATAATGTAAATAGTTAATTTTTTATATTCATGATATGAAATTGATTCATTAAAATTAATATATTTACCATGTACTTAAACAGTCACTAATTGTGGAGTTGATATCGTCACTCGTTTTTACGTAAGACATACTGCCACCACGAAGCAATGCAAGTCATATTCCATGTCCAAATTTCAGGATTGATTATAAATATTTTCCATATTAATAACTATAATATTTATAAAATTAATACCAATATATATTTTTTTGTAACTATATCATATATAAATTAATTAGAACATCCATTAAAAGGTACGCTTTTGAAAATGAAGAATTTTACACATAGTAAACAGTAATAATGAAATATTATAATCAAACAGGTGAAATGATTTTATAATAGGATCATACAAGATATAATAAATATGTTATTGGTTGTGTTGTAAATTAATAAATATATTAAAATGAATACATTGTTTTTTAAAACTTCTTCAACTAAATGGATGTTTTTTGTATGAGAATTCATCTCAAATTCAATTCTATTGAGACATATTTACTATTAATAAACTATTAACTTTTTTGGTATGCATACTATAGCTTATATATAATTTACTGGAATAACTATCTATTCATAGTTATTAATCTTTTAGTTCATGTTTATTCTTTCAACGGGTTAAAATTTATATTATTCCAAAGTGATAAGTTTTATATTATAATTTCTAATTCATTGGGGAAGGATTTAATATTCATTGATGAAATATTATAATTTATCCTCTATAAGTACAATATATTTTCTTATCATATTTATATTTATATAGATTTCATATTTTCGTCAAAATATTAGTATCTTAGGTACATTAATGATGTTAAAAAATTGTAATTAAAACATGTTTTATTTATCTTTGAATCAATTATTTATTTCCATTCTCATATTTATCAAATTTTTTATATAAAATTTCTTTTTTATCTAATGAATTTATTTTGTTGAAATTTAATTTTATAAAGGAAATTTTCTAAATTTTATAATGAAATGATTATAATTATTTATTGAAGTGAAATTTTCAATATTTTTTTATAAAAAATCAAAAATAATGTTTATAACATATAGGATGATAAAAAACATCCCAACCATTATAAAAATTTATTGATATTTATATTCTAGTACATGTTTTCCATGTTTTTTAAATGAAAATATTTAATGAAAATTTGAATTAATATTTCACTCCCATTCCATTTATTCTTACCAAGGATCGTATATTATTAAAAACCAAATATTCTTGGTGAACTGATAGTTATATTTTATGACTAATTTATTTTTCAATACTCACATACACATTATTTTTACCATTTTATATAAAATTTATCATAAATATCCATGTTCACTATATCGTGAATATGATTATTTCCAAAATAGTATTCAATTTTTAGAAATGTTTTTCAAATTTGAAATTTATATTATTGAATGGGAAAATCATGATATATATATTATCTACTCTCAATATGGATATTTATTTATATAGAATATTGTATATAAATTTAAATAACTATTCAATATATGAGGATTGAATTTTAAATTTTGTGATAGGTGGTTCCCGATTATATATTGCAACTTGATGTATCGACTTGTCACGTGATATAAATCTATTGGTAAAATTAAATGGTTTTTTGGTGTACACCTACAAAATATTATAAGAATTCTTGGTACATGGTCTTAACAGTATAGAATTCAGTTTTTATGAGTTATTTATTTCCAATATTAATCATTTAAACCTTTAATAATGTAGTCATTATTAAATATTAGAGTATTTCATTGATTTAGCAATGGATGTATTTTTTCTCAATTTATTTATTAAATGGAATGTGTTGTGAGTTATTTACATTTACATATGGACTACTAAATGGTTTCAAATGATAGATTCAGTTGAATGAAAACATTACTAAGAATTTATGTATATCTTTATTTTTTTACATTCCCATGGATATTAATATGAATTCATTAAATGCTTTTCAAGGATGTATTTCATTTCTTGGAATTTTTTTATTCCTATTGTAAAATTGGTATCATATACTTATCTCATTCTCTAAGAACAATTAATTGATCTATACTTTATGATTATAACCATTTTAACTACGTGAGTATAATAGAGTTAGTATCTACTATATGTTATCTGAGTATGAGTCATTACAGTTGGTATTAAAGGATGTTTACTTGAATCCTCTGGAACAATAGCTCAGAAAACATAGATTATGGAGAATAAACCTATGATTAAAATTTAGGATATATTAAATTGTAGAATATCTTCATAATGTTTTGTAAGGTTGATATTTTATGTGTTTTTAGAAATATATCACTCTCTAGATAAAAAAATTTTATATGGTTTTTGAACATGAGAATTTAGGCATGAAAACCTAAAAAATAGTTAGTTGGAGTATATCTCATCCAATATTCTATTACACTATGAGTGTGGCTTTACTCCACACATGGTTTTACAGTCCTAGGAGAAATCAATTTTTCAATTTTCTTGGTATTTATAAACAACTGTTAAGGACTTGAAAATATTTTTATCCTTACAAGATATTACCAAATACACCAAGGTTAGGATTCGAATATTGATATTAAATATATTTTAAATTTATGTTAAGTGTTACTCTAAAAATATATTTATAGACTATGAATATATATATATATAATGTTATAAACTAATTCAGTAAATTCCATTGATTATTAATAGATCCTGGAAGACTTAATTGTATCAACCCTCATGGTTAATGCAGATATATCCATGATTGGAAGGCTGATACAACTAAGGTCGTATATGATATGATAATGGTTATATAAAGTAATTTAACCCAAATTATAACTAATAAACATTTTTATATATATAAACATGATGTTCTGTATCATGATACACGGATGTTGGATTGTTTCACAGGATATAAGACCCAAATATTTAGGGAAACTACTAACCCAGTGGTTGATGATCAATGGATTAATTCCAATGAAAATATATTTCTAATAGTGGGATGTGATGAGATGGAAAATGTGATAATAGTATCATATTTTCTCAATGGTGTTGTTGATCAATTTTCATCATTACTTTATAATATTTGCGAGGAATGTGCAATTAAACACATGAAATATTTATATTTTAATGTAACATTCTTTGAAAAATATTTCCCGCAAGTGTAATGAATTTAAATGAACATAATGATCCTTATCATAAAGAAAAATAAATATTATATTGTTTTAGATTATGATGAAACTATTAAATGACTATCTTGGTATACTATGTATTAAATACCCAATAATGAATGTGTTATTGGCCATTTCTTTAAAGGGATTATGATAAGACTATTAATAGAATTATTTTGTCATATTTTTTAACAACTGATGAAATAATTTTATACTATAAAAATAGATTATAAATTTTAAAGGTCCTAAATATTCATGGGGAATCAAGAGAATAAGTGGATTTATAAATACAATGAATAATGGAATGTATCTAAGATGAAAAAAATCATTTTCTTTCATGTAAAAATTATAGAGAGAACCATCTTGGAAAATGTGTCATGTGTATGGCAGAGTGTTACAAGTGTTAAGACATGGGTCATCTAGAAGATGAATGTAATGGGAAAAAACATACCACATTATCATGTTCCTTAAATATAATGAAATTGGTCATTACACAAGCCATTTTCCAAATCATCAATGGAATATACCGTAGATGATTCCAAAGGGAGATGGGTAACTTTATTTGATCAATATAAATGAAGTATATGTTCCCAAAGACATAATAGAAAGAAATTTTACTCTATCTTTACTGTTAGATTATTATTTAACTTAATCTAGATCCTTGTAAAATTTTATATATTACATGTTATGCAGGATAATTTGATATTTCCCAACCACTGCAACGTCAGATTTGACAGTTTCAACTTTTTTTGTAATATAACAATGAAAAAGTGGATTGGATTAGTTCCCATTATGACACATTAATGTACACTATTTGTGGAATATATTATTACTGTAATTTTTTAATTATACATAATACATAACATTGAATGGATTTCAAAATATGATGCAAAACCTTATTACAAAAATAAAGAAATTATGATTTGTGGTGTAGATGTGGGATTTTTTAACTTTTGAGGTGAGACATCATAAACTAATTCAGTTCCAGATTTAGACCTATAATAACATTATAATTGGATTATTGAGGAATAAGAGTAAATAAATTATACATATGTAAAATCATGTCTTTATATTGAATATGTACCTAATATATAGGAATATAATGATGTGGTTCTTATGGAATTACTTAGACACCTAACATGGAATTATGTTTTGTTTATATTGATTTAATCCTTAATGTAAGATCTATATGAATGAATCGATAAAATGGACTATGTGGAATTAGTTTATTTCAATAAATAACTTTAAGAGTATTGTTATATGGGTTTTCTTAACCGTAGGGATAGAATGTTCTTTTCATTAAGAATAAAGACAGATCTATGATGGTTTGCATTGCTTATTTAGAAATCAATGCTATTATTGTAATAGCAGGTAATTTATTCCAAAAATTGATGATATATTTGATAAATTTTTGTTAATGAATATTTTTTAAAATATGTACCTTAGCCCTAGGTATCATCAATTATTATTAAATAAAGAAAGTATTTTGATGACATCATTTAGAATGAGGTATATACATTATGATTTTAATGTAATTCTATTTGGATTTATACATGAACAATATTTTATTATGTATATAATGAATTTGGTATTTTAAGAATGTCTTTATAATTTCATTTCGGTACTCATTGATGATATATTGTATTGTAATAAAATATATGAGATCAATGATAATCATATTCGAATCATCGATGGGACTCTTTGGGTAAAAGAGTCATATGAAAAATTTAGCAACTTTGAATTCTAAATTTAGAAAGTTTCCCTTATTGTCCATGTTTTAATGATGGATGTAATATTAGTAGATCTAAAAAATAATAGGAGAGTAAATTAAAAACATACACCAAAGAATATAACTGCAATATGCACTTTCATTGTTTTGGATGGTTACTATTATCAATTAATTTAAAAGATTTCTTGATTGTATAACCCGTTATTTCTGACGGTTTAACCGGGGCACACACATCCATCTGCCTGAGTATGAAAGGCACAATTTCATTGCCCCGCATTCCTGATTTCCAAAGGCATGCCACATTTGTTCTTTGTCCAGGGATGTTTTCTCCTTGATCGAAACGAGATGATTGGATGTCAGTTATTCCTTCCGTAAATTCCTCCTCATAACTCATCACATATCGCGGGTCTCCCATATAGATTTAATATGTTGTTCTTCAAACTCTTCCTAGTGCCATATCTTCATGGACCTCAATTAATTAAATTTCTTTTTTCGGGACATTGCAATGCTTCTAGTCAGGGCAGCAACCTTTGGTCAGGGTAGTAGTCACGATGGACATCACTGGCGTGGCTAGACACTAGGACACTAGAGCTTCTGGGATTCTTCCCATTATTAAAGGGCTTCTCAAGGGTGTGGATGCCCGAGGCATCCCACCTCAAATTCATGGAATCATATGACATAGGCATGTATATGATTTTTTCCTCAGCTTCATGTCTTTTACACAGGGTATTCTGTAGGATTAATATTCGATGGAGATGGATCAGACTGATCAGAGCACTGAATAAAGTGGATCAGATAGGTGAAACATCTGGAGGGAAGACTGATGTTAGGGAAAATGTGTGGTTAGATTCCCGATTTTTTTTAGGGGAATGAGGAATGAGGTGGCATGATCCCATTGGGATGTGGTGGCCCGGGTAAGAATTAGGATGGATGATAGAGCGTTCAATGAAGTGGATGGTGAATGGGCTGGAACGACCATTATGATGATGATGAATTTGGGAATGAGTCTCAAAGAGGCTTCCTACGTATCCTTGTGGAAGGGAATCAAAGTCCTCATAGTTTATCTGATGACAGATTACCAACAATTGGGGATTTCAATTTCTTACCACTGGATGAGGATATCGATGGATTACCGCTGGATAGGTTTGATCCTCATGGAAGATTCATACGTGCCATTCATAGGAGACAGTGATCAAACCCACGATGTTCGTATGGGATGGGGGTCAGTAGTCCAACGCGAAAGAGGACCTGGGGTCCAAATGGATGGTGGGCTTGAACCTCGTGGAGGCTTCCTACGTACCATGATTTGGGTAGGATCAAAGTCCTCATAGTTCATGGTAGAGGTAGGTGAACTGTCAGGAATGGGGTCAGATCTAATGGGTGGTGGGATTGAACCTTAGGGAGTCTTCCTACATACCTCACCTTGGCAAGGATCAAAGTCCACGTAGTTCATGTGGTTTTTGGTGAACAGACGTGAAAGTGGCTGGAACGACCGGATGTTCAGCTTGAACCTCAAGGAAACATCCTACATACCCTACCATGGAACGGATCAAAGTATATATAGTTCTGGTCGAGTGGGTGAATCAACGCGAAGGAGTTTGGAGTGACCGGGTGTTGGGATTGAACCTCATGGAGGTTTCCAACAAACCCTTCCTTGGAAAGGATCAAAGTCCACATAGTTCAGGATGGGGTGGGAACCGACGTGAAGGTGGTCGGAACCAATGAGGTGTTGGGCTTGAACATTAGGGAGTCTTCCTACGTACCATTCCTTAGAAAGGATCAAAGACCATGTAGTTAGATATGGGTTTGGTGAACTGACGTGATGGGGGTCGAAACGACCAGGTAATGGGCTTGAACCTCGTCGAGGCTTCATATGTACCTTGCCTTGGAAAGGATCAAAGTCCACGTAGTTTAGGTGGAGTGGGTGAACTGACGTGAATGAGATCGGAGTGACCAGGTGTTGGGCATGAAACATAGGGCAGCGTCCTATGTACCCAGCCTTGGCAAGGATCAAAGTCAACATAGTTCAGGAATGGGGGCATTTAGGGGAATTACCCTCTGAGGTATCCCAAGTTGTTGGTGATCTGATTTGAAGGGAGCCATGACTAATGGGTGTTGGGCTTGGACCTCTGGGAGGCTTCCAACATACCCTGCCTTGGCAATGATCAAAGTCCACGTAGTTTTGGAATGGGGTGTGGGGCTTATACTCTAGGCTGTCCGGATAGTATGTCATGGTCGATTCGTGCTCGAAACCCATCTGATTCATGCTCAGTGTGGGAAACAATATACTAAAAATCCCGACGATCACGTCATGAAAGGTGTGTCTGTGGGAATTAGACTGCGGCCACACGTAGTTGGTGTCCCCAATAAGAAATAGGGGATTATGTGTTGTTAGAAGCCCAGGGAGATGGATATTGGGACTTACTCCAGGATGGACACCCAGGTGGTTAAAAAGCCCAGTAGGAGAGGGATTTGGTACCCAGGAAGAGAGGAGGAGCAGGGGTGCTGCCTCCTACAAGGAAATCTAGAGGCTTACCCAAGGGTGGTTATCATTTCCCCATAGACAGACACTTCTCCAATGAAAATTATATCATTCCATGTGTATAATTATCTCACTCTCATGGAGGCCAGTGGGAATGCAGACTGTCCAATGTTGGAGAACCCCACGTCCAACACAAAGGGAATGGGGCATGGTCACAATTTAACATCATGTAATGAGGATGAAGGTGCTTGGATATTTAACGTCCTGCAGCTCAGACGAATTTGGTGCCCTTCGCACCCCAAGGACATACACAGCCAATACCCACCAACCCTTGAGGGAAGGAAGGCATGGGCAATGCCGTGGTAGAAGGTGTTATGGATCCAACCATTGGGGGGTCTATGTTAGCATGTAAATGCGAATCAGCAATAGTTGTTATCATTCCTATGAGAAGAATCATGAGGAGAAGTAATGAAACCGGTAGTATAATCTATGGGACATTGAATTTTCATCGTGAAACCCGGAAGGCCTTCACTGAAAAAGGAGTAGCAGAGCACAGGGGTTCATATGTAGAAGCCTTGTGAAGCTCTGGTGCTCCAAGAAGTGGAAGGACTTTTTAAAGGGATGTGCTTCCTGATGTGAGGTATCCACGAATAATCATATGGAATAGGTTCATATGGTAGGAGCATCGCGAAGTATAAAGGCATTCGCGAAGCAATAACTCATGATGCAGTAGTTCCTTGTGAGGTAAGGTGTTGTGATGCAATATTCCATGTGAATCACAATGACCCTCCCTTAGCATGTGGGTCATCTGTGTGTGGAGGGTATTTCACGAAGAATAAATTCATTGTGATGAACCGAGTCCTCGTGGGGATCTATAGCCTTCGGGATGGCCCATGGGCATCGCCAAATGCATCCCTCTTGGAAAAAGAGTTCGATTAAAGCTAAGGGGGAGGCACTTCGCAAAGCAAAAGTACCTTGAGAAGCTCATGGTACGCAGAGCAAGAAGTGCTCCACGATTTGAGATATCAGAAGGTGAAATATCAGATGATCACTCCTTTGGCCTCAATGGGAGCCCTGTATCTATAGGAAAAAGGCGTCACGAAGTAGAGGTCTCTCGGAGAGAAGAAAGAGGTCGCTCCACGGCGGGTTCGTGAATGTTGAAGGGGTTCACGGGGTGTCTTGACTCCTTACTTCATGGTGGGCTCGCGAATTTCAAATTCATTCGCGGAGCCTCCCACCTCCATGCATTGCAACGGGCTGGCAAACATCAAATTTGTTCACAGATCCTCTCTCCTCCTTCCTCCGTGGCGGGAGCAGGGCCATGGGGCTCTGCGAAAGGACTACGTGACGCAGCCTCAAAGACATCCCTGTTTTTCATCTTCTTCCCAACTTTTGGAGTCAAAAAATTCCCCCCCCCCACCTGAGTGAGAGCTTAAGAGAAATCAAGGGTCAAATTCTGAGGGTCAATTGAAAAAATCCCTCATCCATCCACAAAGAAGTTTCACTAAGAGGGCTCGCAAAGCATATAGGCAATGAGAAAGTTGAGCGTGCTATGAAGATCAGCGCGGTATTGATGTGCCATGAATCTATGAAGGTCGTCGTCTATAAATAGGTTTGATGACCTCTCTTTCTTCCTTTCATTCCTTCACGAAATTGGCTTTTAACACTTTTTATTCACGAACCCTTGCATACTTCATGCTTGCTCGCCACGAATTGAGGCCTCTGCTACACGGCGTACAGTGAGTCTTTGAATCCGTGATAGTGCTTAGAGACATTCTATTGATGGTCAGGGCAGGTCCCCGCAAACATTCTTTGCGAATGGGCTCCGCTACATTGCTCCGCGAAAGGGCTTCACACACCAAACACATGAAAACACCAAAAACATAAAAATTAATGGTTTATTAGGAGGCTTCCAGGGGGTCCTTGTGGATGCTTCCCGAAGGGAGGTGGTGGCGAACCGCTTGGTCCTAGTAGAGATAATACCGAGCCATTCTGACCACAATTCATTAGTGGAGCTGCTATCAGAATGCCACAGTTACTATCCACTATGAAAGAGGTTTTCATTTTATGTATTTCTACTGAGGAATGACGTATTAATTCTTGATTCTAGTAGGGATGAGCCATGTTACTGGTTCAAGAGTACGCTGTGTCAGCGCCAAGGGTTCAAGGCAGCTAACGGACATGCCCGGGAAGATTCCACACCTGTCAAAGCTGACATCTTGTATTACCACCTAAACTACATGTATGGGAAGGAATTTCACCAAGATATATCCCCCTCTATACCAGACAATCTTGAATGCAACCATGGGGAACCCATGGTAGGGATGGTCTGAGGAGTGGGACCTACGCCAGGGAAGCAACTTCACAGATGATTGGATTTAGGCCTACTTGTTAGGTGCCTCATGTGAAGATTTAGGCACTGAGCTAAAGAGCATGGGTCTATATTAGGCTACTTGGGCCTCCCATTTTATCATCTATCATCCGAAGTAGCTGATGTTATAGTTGTTATGTAGGTGGTCATCGAGGTCCAATACCTTCCACCTTCACCAATGGGAGGTTGGTATCATCTTGTGGGATGTGCACCAGATCTCAGGTGTCCCGCTATTGGGGCTGATGTATGATGAATTCCTCCCCGCCATGGGTGTGTGGGTGGATCCCGAGCAAATGTTTTGGCTGGTGATGGTGTTGATGGAGGTGGTGCCGGGAGAGGACAAGAAAGCAGTAAGGGATTTCCATTTTAGGTGGTGGTTCAAGTAGATTTTGATCTTCCTGGAAGACATGCAATTTTTGGTGAGGCCGTAGACTTTCCCGAAGGGGGATCAATGAGGCAAGGAACACTCGTATGGGTGGATCTTGGAGGAAAACCAGTAGAAGATGTGGGGATTTAGACTCATCACTGAGCAGCAGTTGATAGTTAGACTGGAAGCATTCATCGCAGCTCTCATCAGTGGTTGGATCATGCTGCTGAGGGATACAAACATTGGCATGCGACCCAGCACATTTATCATGGCGTCTCGGTTGGAAACCGGAATGCAATGCAACCTCGGGTTCCTGATGCATTACATGCTCTAGGGTCAAACCTCCAACCCTCGATTATGAACGTCATGGGAAGCTTTCCGTCCAAGTTGACCACACCGTTGGTACTGAACCGGGTGTTGAAGGTGGAGGAATTAATCTTTCACCCATTTCCATTGCCAACGGATACTTTAACTGACGATGGACAAGTAACAGAAGATCACCAGTCCTATATCCTAGACTTTCGAGGTGGTGTCCTGGTGGCATGGTTGGACCGTGAGCCCCTCTGCGAGCCATACACCCTAGACCGATTTTCTCGGCAATTACGATGTATGCAGCGACTGACCCCACGGGTCTATCCAGAGTTATACCATGTGGAACACCCGTGTGTGATGATGCAGATGTGGATCATGATCACATGGTTAGATGGTAAGATGCGGACTGAGCCACCTCCACCTAATATTGTCTTCAGGTTGGTAAAAGTGTATACCCAAAGCTGGGAGGTGGCCTACCTGGGGAAGATATTGAAACATCCCACCGTTCAGATTAGAGAATGTGATCCTCCCAGATCTCGAGGCCAGGGGAGGAAGGCGGGAACATCATCTCACGGTGGTGGGGCCGCCATGGCGGTAAGTTCCACACCAGTTGAGGGTGAGCCAGCAGTGATAGATCCAACAACGGTAGCAGATCTGGTGGTTCCTAAAGAATAGTGTCATCCAGAGGGGAGGCCACCGAGAGAATTCTGTAGGATACCCACCCTGGATCCAGGGAAGTGACTAGTCCATATAGAAATTTCTAAGTGTTATGTCTTTCTAGAGGACTGTAATATCTGGGATGTCAACCAGAAATTCCTTGTCCCATCTAATATGTAGAAACACTTGATCCATATCGGGATGGATTTTCTAGGGATCGACCCTATCTGGGCCGGCTATGCAGTGTCCCATGCAGAGGTGGAGAAATACTTGGCCGACCAGGAAGACATTTTGCATTCTCATGGTTCTCATCGTCCAATGACAGATCATGTCAAGTTGTTGCTGGATCTTATAGTACCACCGTAGTTGTTGGCCGCTGAACTGAGAGAGCACTTCCCAATGCCAGAAGAATCAGATGAGTCTTCCTGGGGGGACGAGGCCAGTAGAGGGAGCACATTGGAGGATGGAAAAGTCAGCGACCATGACTCAGACCACGATGAATTTGTAGAGGTCCTTGTGGAAAATTCCCAAGCCCCTTCCTTAGGGTCAGCTCCCAGGTCATTCTAGACACCTTGAAAATACTTGAACTATGCATTAGAGTCCCATACACAGAACTCGTTCTCATCCCTCAGTGGATGCAGGTGCGGGCCTTCAGGATCTACCACTAGGGCTACATCAGTACCAACATAAAGCGGGGCCAGAACACATGAGATGACCCCTTCAGAGATTTCAGAACATCTGAAAATATATAGGGGGCCAAGCCTCGGTGTCCCCGTGATGTTAACACAAGAACGAGACCATGAATTCGATCTATGTATGTATCCTCTAAAAAAATAATTATTGTTACACACTGACTATGTCAACATAATTCCAAGCCCTTTTTTGTGTGCACAGTTCTTCAAATGGCGTCGGTCGCCTTGGAGAGGTTGGTCGGGGCTTCGGGCGACATCTTTCCTAGAGGAATACCAGTGATCATGGAGGCGGATATCTTGAAAGACAAACTACGGTGTTCCCGATTTCTGGTGGGACCACCAGTGGGGCTATGCTCGAGATTATTGAGGTGGGATTCGATGAAGAGGACTGATCAAATACCCTAGGTCCCACCATGCCTAATCAAATTCCCGATGCAGACCCTACTGACGAGTTCTTAAGGGTGTTACCTACATATGATCCTACCAACTGTGCTGACTGGGATGATATGACCTCTGATTAAGAGGATTGTGAAATAGTTCATCATCAATCATGGAAGCTGATCAAGTGCTTCATTGATGAATATCCCCAAGCACGATGGCTGGATGAGATGGATAGATATCGTTCGCAACAATGTAAAATATGTGATGGGGGAGTGGATTCCCTGCATCCTCACTTGCTCATCCGAGATATTATGGCGGAGAAGATTTGGGAGTATGATCATGTCCATGGTGTGGGCTGGTAGCGGAGGAAAGCAGTAAACATCAAGAGACTCGGGGAGGCTAGTAACTTAGTTCTGCGACTATAGTTCTAGGCAGATGAGCACTCAGCCACCCTTACCTCACAATTGGGGCTGATATTGTGATTGAATCCCCAGCATGCAGAGGCCGTAGAGGGCCTGAAGTGAGCCTCCTAGAAGATGACCATTATCCTGACCAATGTAGAGCAGGCCCAAATCACAGGCGATTAATTGTGCCCTATCGCTGCTGAGGAGGAGCTGGAACTGAATAGGCTGTAGCAAATCCTGGATGCCACAAGCCAGAGGGTGGAAGATCTATAACTTTATTTTGACGAGATTAAACAGTCCATGGGAGGGAGAGGCCATCAGGTGTTGTAGAGATCCCAAACCCTCAAATATATTTTTATGCCTTGATTTTTTGATTCCATGGAATGCATGAGTCCTGTTATTAGTGTTGGTTTTACACACATATTTAATAATCGTGAAACGCACAGTGATCAATCCCCATGCTCACGCAGGTCGAGCCCAATGATAGAAGCAAGGGATGATCACCATTCTATTCCGTCTGAATGTAAGGATGCTGAACTAGCATCAGGAATCCAGGGTTTGAACATCCAATCCAGATTTCTGGGAATAAATGGGAGAGGCCCGATTGGAGGATGATGACCTCAGTACAATCGACATGACCACCTTCCAAATGTGCTCTAATGAACGAGTGGTGTGGTTCTAGGGGCGTTGGAATTAATCCGAACATAGGGGAGTGGAACGTGTGAATCACAATACCCAAAATTTGTAACTCTGTAGGGGTGGAATGATAATGAAAGATAACTATTGACCATGTTAGAAACATAGTATATTAATTGTGTTAGCCTGAAATGGGGAAAATGAGGGATTACTACTAACCATGTTTGAAACAAGGGGCCTGACTCAAAATGTTATCCATTAGTCTTATGGAAGGTTAGCCCATGACTGTAGGCGAGCCTTAGGTCGAGCTTCCATACTATTAGGGGGTTCCTTAAGACTTGAAAGAGGATGAGGGTCTGAATAAATGGCACACAAAGTGTGGAATGTGGAGTGGTGGTTTTCTCTAATGTAATGAAATACTCTTGGTATTACGCCCCCTAGGTGAGAAGACATTAGGTGGGAACACTGGCCTGATCATGGATCATTCTTTCTTCTAAACAGTACCTCTCTGATGAGGAAACTATCACCTCCCAATGTTATAATGGGGAATCCCGAACTAGTTTAGGATAAAGCAGTAATTTCATGGTTCCCCAAAAGAGCTCAAGTCAAAGGACTGATGAAATAGTAGGGAATATGAATTATGATTCATGGGGCTGGACCGAGAGACATGATTTCTGGGGGTTTTTACATATCCCATGAGAATGGGAATCAAGACTAAACATAGTTCTTGGGGCACAGTATAGTCAGAGACCAACACTGGTAGGGAGAATCCTCTCTAGAGAGGAAACTAATGCATCCAATGATTAACATAATGAATCCAACAATTGTTCAAGGTAGAACCATAGTTTAGTGTCATGCGTTGAGGGAATATGGACTTGTGCAGGTTAAGGTTGTACGATATGATATAGGGTGGAAGGGAAGATCCCAGGATGGTAGTATATGGTGCAGTATCTATAAACCTAATGTGAATGATGACTTCGAGTCCAGACCACACCACGTTTCCTCGAGGAAAACTCGTCCAGTCAAGGGATCAAAAGTGAAAATTAGGATAGGCCCGCAGTAAAGTGTGAAGGAATTTTTAGGTACCCCATGAGGATGGGATTCAAGTCATACTTAGTTTTGATAGGATAGTTTAAAATTGTGCTGGATGAGGAAAGGTATGTGTGGCATGAATGTGCTACTACATGTCCTACCATAACACGAAATCCCACGTGATTCATGCTTGATTTGGGAAACAAGATATAGTGATGGGACTTTCCTTGCACAGGGATGCACATTTTAGGGACTATTGAATAGTAGGTGAATGATGTCCCATTGATGCAGACCCGCCTATGTAACACACCTAGATGCACTGAAGAGTAAAGATGAGTATGATGGAATTCCACTTTAACATGAGGAAGTGAAAATGTGTGAATCATGATGCCTATGATCTAGACCACATTGTTTGTGGCGTAATGATAGGGGATAACTGTTTACCATGTTCAAAACACAGCATCCATATCGAGTTATCCTAGAATGGGGAAAGAAAAATGATGGTCGACCACTGACCATGTTCAAAGCATGGGACCTCTCACAAATTTCATCTAAGATCTTTAGTGAAATTGGTCTAAAATAGTAGGTGAGACAAGGTGACGTGAGACCAGGCCATGAAGGGGGTCCCTTTGGATGTGGAAGAGGATGAGGATACAAAAAACAGGCTCACAAATCTTGGACAAGGAACGATGGGAATTTCCCCGTGAAAATTCTACACATTGGGTTCATTGTAAAAACAGATATGAGTATGAAAATGAGACTCATTAGATAGAGGGAGTCATGTCCCTTCCCAAGGAAAAGGATCCTAGGTCCCCACTCTTTCAACTTAAGGTCCTAGGGTGGACCATTAGTGGGTTTTTTATTCAATGGTTTGTGCACAGGGTGGCGAAATAGGCAAATGTGACGCACAGTTCCCATAGAGAGATAGTAGTTTTGGGACATATTACTCAGATCACGCTGGGAAAAGATATGGGAAGCAAGTAGTGAGGGTATTGAAAACCCCAATGTGAATGTGAACATAAGAGGTACTCGCCACACCACATGTTCACAAATGAGTTCTGGAAAAGGGGATCAAAAATAAGGGACCATATTTGAAGAATCCTGGGGATGGACCTAGAGAAAAAAAAGTTATGGGCATTCCTACGTAACCTTTGCGGATGGGAATAAAGAGAAACGTAGATATCGAAGATACATCTTGTGGAAAGGATGTGGAGTGGTTTCAGTTTTGGTTATAGATCTTGGACCACACATGGTATGAAATGAGAGACATATGGTGATGTAATTACAATACCAGACGTGAATGAGAACCTCGTCCGGATCACCATGCACTACATGGGGGAGGTTTTTGGTCCACAGACTGAAAACAAAATTTAGGCAGAGCCCGAGACATAGTGCACATACATTCCTACGTACCCCATGAGCTTGGGGATAAAGCCACACATAGTTATAAGGATGGAACAGTAGGATACTGGTGCTATGGTTAATATGGTTGTGTGGGTCTGGCCCTTGCACCAAAAGAAGTTGTATTTGATATATCTTGTTTTTCCTTTACAATGAATGGTTTTAATGTGAATCAACGGGACTATGAGAGAAATTCTAGGCATCACCAAAAGAATCAAGCCATATGCAGGTGTTGAAAAATGGTATGGCGTGCGATGGATACAAAACTTGATGTCCCCTCTAGTGAGGACATCACAATGAAGTGCCATTTTTTGTTGTGCGGCCAGGATGATAATGTCATAGTTTAGGGTCATGTGACGGGACCAACCATTAATTTTTAACATCGTACAGTATAGATGCATCAGTATAAGGACATGTGGGTCTAAGAATAATAGTTTAAAGACATATAGCTCAAAATATTACAAGATAGATGAGGTTCTAGAGGGGATGTCCATGGCGTGATAAAGAATACATGATGTGAATGAGGACAAAGTCCAAACCATACTATGTGCAATTATGAGGTGGAAACCTTGGATCGAGGGGCCATGAAAGATTATAGGATAAGGGGCTAGAGAATCTAGCACCCAATTGAACTAGACATGAAGATAATATGTCCATGTGTTCCTATGTATCCCATGAGAATGGGAATCAATCCACATGTAGTTCTTGATGGTTCCTTTTAACGTCGTGCGAGAAAATGTACAGTTTAATGTCATGTGGTATAGGAAGTAGGAAGGCTAACTCCTAGAAAGGGGAATACGTGGCGTGGCTAATGCAAACACAACGTTATTGAGGACATTGTACACAACATACCATGAAATCCCATAAGAGTTAAAGTTCCAAAGTCAGAACAAAAGAGATAAGTTAGAGGAACCCAAGTTACACCCAAAGACAAGTTGTCTAGGAATTACTATGTATCCCATGGGAATGGTAATCAAGCTATTTTTAGTTCTGAAATAGATCATAGTTTATCGTCTTAGAGCATGGATCATAAAGGAGAGAAATCCTTCCATGTATGTTCAGACCTCAACCAGATCCCTAAGCCCACATGAGTCAAACTCGGTGTGGGAAACAAGGGAAGAATATATTTTTTACAATACCAAGAACACACACCATAGGGAAGGTAGTGTAGAGCCCCAATGATTCCTTTACTGTGGATTTTTTCCTGTAAACGTGCAAATGTGCACTGAGGGATAATGATAGGAGTGCCGAAATTCCATTTGGACATGATGGAGTGGAACGAATTTTGAACCATGTAACCAACATTCAAGGCATAAAGGGGATGGAGTGACGGTGGAGGAAAATTGTTTACCATGTTCGTATCATCGAATCCATATCATGTTAGCATAAAATGGGGACAAACAAATGAGTGTCGACCACTGAACTTACATGCAACGTGGAACTTGTATCGATTTTTCGTCTGAAACCCTTGAAGACGTTATCCAGTAATGGTAGGAGGGCCCTTAGGCTTAGCATCCATGCCATTTGGGGGTCCCTTCAGGTGTGAAAGATTATGGAAGCCCAAATGAAGGGGAACACAAAGCCTAGAAGGTGGGTGGGATCATGTCTACGTAAAATCTGATACTCCAGAAGCTGAACCATAGTACTCTTCGGAACATTAGGGAATAACTGAAGAGGGTCGAGGGGCTCAACTTGAGAGTGTCCAATATGAAAATATGGGTATAGAACAAGGGGATAGGGAACTCTCAATATAAATAGTTACATGGCATGGTTGTTAAAAATCTGATGTGAATAATGACATAATTTTTCACTACACCATATACCCCTCTCCCTCTGAAAGCTCAGACAATGGGAGCAAGGTGAAGGGGAGATTTCTGAAAGATGGGGTTAGACCTGAAGTCTAGATGCTAGGGAGGTCCTTCATATCCCATAAGTATGGGAGTCTAGCCACAAGTAGTTCTAGAATATGTCTTCCAGTTTAACGTCTTGAAGCTAGGATGTAAATGGGTAAGATACCCCACACAAAGGAGGTGTATGGTGCGCTGAGTAACCCGACATGAATGAGGACATAATCCCATACTACACCATACAATCACGAGTGAAGACTTGGATCGGGGCCCGAAAAGGCCAAGGGGCCTGAGGCTGGGCCTCGAACGGAAAGGCCCAACTAGCTTGTAGTTTAAAATCATACAATGAGGACGCAAAAAGGTGTAAGATACCTCAAAAAATGTAGGTGTACGGCGCGGTGAGTAACCCAACATGAATGAGGACATAATCCCATACCACATTGTAGAAAACTAAGTGAGAAATTGGTCCAGGGTCCCATGAAGGCCAAGGGCCCTGAGGCCGGGCCTCGGAAGGAAAATCTTGGCCAGTTTTCAGTTTAACATCTTGTAGTGAGGACGAAGATGAACCTAGTTTAGGGTCACCATGTTCAGACTATATATGCCTAGTTTAATGTCATATGCATCGGAAAGAAAGGGAGGATCATTGTGCTTATGGAAGACAACAAAGAAGAAATTATGATTGAATATAACTATAGACCAGGTTTATAACATTGTATCCACCCTTATGTGACCCAAAGGGGGGAAAACAAATTAGCATAGACAATTGAACATATTCTAAACAAGGGACTTTCATAAACAGTTCAGTGACAATCCTCGAGGGTGTTATCCCAAAACTGTAGGAGATCCCTCGGGTTAAGCATCCATGCCATTCAGGGGCATTTTGGAAATTTAGGGTGACGAAAACCCAAATAATGGGTCATGTCGAGCATGCCAGTGCATGTTCTCACAAAACGGATGCTAAATAAAGGAAGTTACATCCAAAGGGGATATGTGTGGCATAGAGAAATATCCCGATGTGAATTAGGACATGAGTCTTCACCACACCACACATTCCTAAATGAGAACATCAGAGAGGGGACCGAAGGGGTCGAAGGATCTAAGTCTAGGAGTCACTGGAAACTCTATCCATATGACCTCTTGTGCAGTTACTGCCTATCACAACTCTTAAGGCCTCGTGAGAAGTGCTTGGTGTGGTAAACAAGGAGCCTAATTCGGCTTTACCTATCATATAATGGTCTGATAGATAGCATCACCTGAGCGGAGTCACAACTCAAAGATACCGTGGGCAGGATGAACTATCACACTCAATGCTTGGGATCAACGGGGTTGGTGACAACAGCGAAGGGTAGCCACTGACCATGTTCAAAACAAAACTTCTTTGTAGAGTGACCTGAAATGGGAATAAAAAATGATCATAAACCGCTAACCATATTCGAAACGCATGACTTATATCAATATGTTTCTCAACATACACAACGTCGTTGGCCCGAAGTGGTAGGAGAGGCCTTGGGCCGAGCACCCATTCCAGTCGGGGGTCCTTTTGGATGTGAAATATGATAGAGTCCAAATAAAAGGAGTGGGTGAAGATATGTTGGGTCATGCATTTCAATGTCAAGTAGGGCAGTGAGAGTGATGGACATATCTAGGGGGTGGGATGTATGGCAGTATCAGGATGAGCTCGACATGAATTAGGGAAAAAGCATGTACCACCATATGTCCTGACCCAAGGGGGAATTCTGAGGTTCGGGATGGGACAACAATAAATTTTTTTGGGCATTCCTAAATATCCTATAATGATGGGAATCAAGCCGTATGTAGTTCCTAAAGGCCATTCTGTTTAGCATTGTGCAGTGAGGACATGAGAGGATAAAAGAATGGGGAGGGTCACATGGTGTGACCATTGTAATCCTGACATGAATGGGGATAAAGAAGCCTACACTATACCATGAAAGGACCCCCAGAGGGAACTATACCCAGGGGGGATAGTCAAAGAGAAGATTCTAGGGGCTGGACTCAGGACATAACATCCAATCATTCCTGTGTATCCCATGCAGATGGGAATCAAGACGTATGTTGTTCTAAGGGTACAATTTGACATCTTGGAGGATGACATATAGCTTAACGTCATGTGGGAAATTTTACAGTTTAAATTCATGTAGGACCAGGCAGTTTAGGGTCATGTGGGACCAAATGTTTTAGGGTCATGTCAGACCAGACAGTTTAGGGTCTTGCCGGACCATCTGGCTCAAGAAAATTATTGCCTGAGAAACATGGCATTAGTGGGAGGAGTTTTAAGCTCACAAACTATGGTTACCAGGGAGTATGCACTATTGGGTTCAACCTTTTGAACATTGAATGGTCCTTCCCATTTGGGATCCCACATGGGTGGTTTCCTGTCATGTATCATTGGTGTCCTAAGGGCCAAAACAAAATCACCTTGCAGGAAAGAGCATAGGCGAACCTTTTTGTTGAAGGATCTAGCTATCTTATTTTGATTCCTTTACAGATTGTGTAGTGTACAAATCCTATTCTCATCAATTGCTTCTAATTTATCCAGATGAATTTCAGCAACCTTATCTAGTGTATGGTGTTCATAGACCGTTGTGCGTAACAAAGGAAACTAAATCTCAATGGGCAGGACGACCTCAATTCTGTTCAACAGGGAATATGTGGTAACCTGGAAGGAATTACGAGTCCTTGCCAAAGAATCCCAGAGGGCGTTGGGGTGCTTGTCCGGACAACTCTTCTTATTCTAACCGCCAATTTTCTGCAAAATGTTATATGGTGTTTTGTTTAACTCCTCGATATGTCCATTTTCTTGAGCACGATTGCAAAAGTTTTGGTTATAGTGGATGTTGTACTTGTCTTACAACATATTCAACTCAGCTGCTCAGAATATTGTGTTGTTATCAGTGAGGATGAAATGAGGGACTCCAAATCATTAGATGATATTGTAGCTCACAATGTCAATGATAGAACGTGCCTTAACCTCCTTGAGTGGAACTGCCTCTGCCCACTAGGAAAAAAAATCCATAGCGGTCAGGATGAACCGACATTGGTGAGTTGTCACCGGTGGATATGGTCCCATGACATCTATTCCCTAGACTGTAAAGGGGAAAGATTACTTTGTAGTGTTGATAGACTCTAGTGGCCGATGCACGAATTTGGCATGAACATGACATGCGTGACAACTCTTGTAGAACACGATACAATCATGGATCATGGAGGGACAAAAGTACCCCAGTCTCTAGATCTGGTGAGAAAGATTTTTCCCAGGTGGGAATCACATGAACAATCATGAACCACTTATATAGCCTAAGAAATCTAGACTCCATTTATGCAATGGAGGTGAACACCATTGAACCTGCACTTGTAGATGATCTGCTGAAGACTGGGACCACTCTGGAGGGAAAGATGCAGTGCGTGACATTGTATTCGCTCGCGCTCTGCCCGATCTACCATGAGATAACCATTTTGGATATACTCTACCAATGGGGCCCTCTAGTTAGGAGTCACATCAACCACTGCATCTGGGGGTCCTGGCGTGGAGGCTCAAGAGGTAAGATGGAACACCTGTAGGTCATCATCAACACCTGGGGAGACAGCAGTAATGACTCTCTGATGTGCCACGTGGATAATCATTTCATCCTGCTAAGGCTCTACAAGTGATGACGCCAGGCCGACCAGGGTATCAGCTGGACCATTCTGAGATCGAGGGACATGAGTAACTTCTAGGTGAGATGGGAACTGGGCTTTTAGATTGAGAGTGAGCTCAGTGATAAGAGTCTGATACTCTCCCTCATTGTTAGTGGAGCCTTTAAACAAGAGGAATGTGTAAGGTAGAATGACTTGTGCTGAGGAAATAAAGATGACACACAATCCTACCCTGTTTAGTCTGGGACCAATGAGCCTCCTGCTAGTGGGGCTTTGGGAAGCAACATAGAAGTTCATCTTCCAGAACAACATATCTTGGTCTACCGAGAAGATCACGTCATCAGTGAAATCGAGATCCAAGGACTAGTTAGCAGGACCGGATTAACAACAAGGATTTATGCCATTGCTTTCCACTTAATAGCTTTCGGAGGGACAAACCTGATATCGAACAAGTGGAGAATCACTGTCCACCGAGAATGATGGCATGTCAACATGGGGCGGTTCAGAATGTTCTTCAGTGGGTCTACCCTAGCCACCAGCTGCACCTCGTGGTGCTACATGTAATGTATCAATTTCAATACTGTAAATACCAGTGCAAAGAAGCTCTTTTCTATGGGGGAGTATCTGCTCCCTGTATCAAGGATCGTGCAGATGAGGTATTAAAGGCTATTATTCCTCCTCTCATTGTTCTTCTGGGTGAGGAGGGCACCAAGATAACATTCCCAGGATGTCACGTAATGGATCAGTGGTATTAGGATGACGGGTGGCATAAAGACCAAAGGCTAGAGAAGATATTACCCGATTTCCTCGAACGCAGTCTGGCACTCTTTTTCCCATTCATAGGTGGTGCCGTTCTTCATGAGACAAGAAAAGGGCTTACACTTTCTGGGCATATTTTCAATGAATCGGCATATGTAGGCCATGTGGCCTTGAAAACCTCAAACCTTACAAATATTTCTTGGGGGAGGCTTCTGGATGATGGACTTTATCATCTCTGGGTTGATCTTGATGCTCCAGTACCTAAAAAAATCCAAGGAACATCCAATAGGTGACCCCGAAGTAACATTTAAATGGGCATGGACTGGTAACAAAACGTACCTTGTGGTGACCGGAAGGCTATAGACTCTTCATCCTCGGGGGCCATCCAAATCAGATTGTATCTATAGTAACCATACCTAAAGGATAGGTCTTGGAACCTAGCCATAGCATCGATCAACATTTCAATCATAGGAAAGGTGAAATCAGTATTCGGACAGTGACAGTTACGATCCTGAAAGTCGATGCTGACTCTGATCTATATGTTATTCATCCTGACTGCCACAATATTGGCTAGCCATTTGGGGTACTGAACCTCGTTAACAAAATTTTCCCTGTTGAAATTATCAACTTCCACCTCTACTATGTCTTCATGAGAAGGGTGCGTCTTCCTGGGGGGTTGTTTGAACCCTCGATGATTTGTCAGGAGATAGAGGCAGTGGATGGAAACCTGAGGATATAGTCCCAACATCTCGTAGTAGCTCTAGGTGAATACATCACAATGTTGTTTCAGGATGTCTACATACTATTGCTGCTCCTCAAGGGACGTGGCGACACTGATTAATATAGGTCTCGGATCTACCTCACTACCGAGGTTCACCTGTACCTATTCATCGATCATGGCAGAGATTCCTTCTTCAAAGGTGGGAGGAGCATCCCCCAAATCCTATTCTTCACTTACGGAGGAGGGATCCCCAGCGGGAGGAGCTTCTATTAGGTTTACAACCTCGTTTGAGAGGCTGGTACTAGCCTGGGTAGCAGTGGACAATATATCTGTGGATTCACATGCTATCAAAACCATAGCAATGATGGTTGTCGATCTGATCTTGTCTGGTCATCGACCCAAGGGCCTATACATGATAATATCAAATCAATAGTGGTGTGTCTGATTTTTTTGGTTAATTCCAGCCCAGTTTAACAAGAAAGTATGACATATTGTTGTTGCCATGGGGTGGGAATCTTGACACCTTATCGGAGTATGGGGGCTTCAGGGATCATCGAGGCTTGATTCGTAAAATAATATGTATTGATCTCCCAACATTGTTTGGACATGAGAATATGCTTCCCCCTTGTACCATATACAACAAAAAATTTCCCCATATCGGGGGTCGTGGCCTCCAATCGATGGATCGGGAAGATGTTGGCATCATCCAAACCTGCCCAGGGGTCTGTTGCAACCGCAAGGGGTTCAACCTCACTGACCTGAATATGCTTTTCTATTCTATTGTAATAGTAGACATCTAGGTTGCAGGCTTCATTAGAGAAAAAATGAGATGTGTCACCTTGGAGCACGCCCACTCGACCATTGAGGGAGAAATTGAGGCATTGGTGATATGATGAGGGAACCACCATGTGCCGATGGTGCCATGGTCTACCCATCAATGCATTGTACATGGTGTCTTGGGAGACAACCATAAACTCATTTCTAGAAAGCAGGCCACTGAACTAGGTCTTCAATCAGATCTTTCCAATTGAGCTCTACTGTTTCCTATCATATCCCCAGATTTTTAGGTCGGAGGGAGTCAAGTCATATTTAAATAACCCTTGCTTTCATAGTGTCCTTGTTGGGATAAGGTTAATCCTGGAGCCGGTGTGAACAAGACAGCAGTGAACCTCCACACCATTGAATTGGCCGATGATGTATAGTGGGAGAATGTGCCATTATATGGGAGAACCTTCATCCTTTCCATATAATGGGATAATTTCCTTGCATTAAACATTTTCTATTTCTTCCACATGAAAGGCCTCTGCAGCTACTACCTCCATCTCAAACTAGAGGGGGATTCTTACAGCCTCTGCGAGGGCCTTAGGCATATCTGGTGATAGGAAAAGGGCCTCAAGGATAGAACTCCTTGTGGGATTCAGGGTAAGGTTCTTGAGAACATCATACATTTGCACTAGGAATGAAATTTTTCTTGTAGGAGGTCACTCTTTGACAGGTGGTATGGTGGCCCCTACTGGCTGGACTGCCTACTGACTGGTTCTGGGCATATCCCTCTACTCACTAGTCAGAGCCTATAATGTGTCTACCAAATAATGTCCAGATGAATGAGACTGTCTTGTAGGAGGGCATGGTTGAGGTGTCTTTTTCTGATTTAGTAGCCCAAGTGGTGGTAGAGGCATGCCTGATGACACCGGATGAGGAGGCAACACATGTTGAGCTCTCTGTTGGGTCTGCTGTCTAGTCTCAGTGGCATGAACGGCCTAGTATGAAATGAAAACTAATGTGACTTGATGACCCATATGTTCGAGGCTCCACTGACATTGGCATCGACTGGGAACATTAAGGAGATCCATCTGGCGCTCCCCATTTCCAGGAGTCATGTAGGTGTTTATCAGCTCCACGGTGTTAACCGAAGCGTACCCTTGACTATCACACGAAGAGTCCTCCAATACTGGGTGGATTTTGGGAGGAATATTCATCTCCAATGGCATAAATTCATTGAGATTACGGGATGACGATGGCCTTGATGGGGTACATTGCTTTCCCTCGCACCGCTGTTGTTTCCTCTTCAGGGAAGAGGCCAGTTGAGATGATGATGCTGAAGTAGTGGTCGCAGCTTCTAAAGGCTCTGGCCGATTCAGGCGAGCATGGATGATACCATATTCATGGGAGACAATTTTTTGATCCATCCAGTCATCAAATTTCTAAGATCTATGACTGGTAACCCGATGCCACTCTCCATCACTTTCGCTGCTGCTGTTTGGCCTCACAAATATGCATGCTACCTGAGCTGGGGATGGGCCTAGCCTGACTATGTTGTTATTGACATGGTCTTGGAGCTAGTCTTTGAACATATAGAACTACTTGAGAGTGTTCCACAATATTTGGTGATAGGGGCATTAGTTCGGGAAATCAGTGAGGTTCACCTCTTCTATCCTTCTACACTCAACAAAACACACAATCATTTATTCCACAGAACATTAAAAATAGTCGGAAACCTGATTCTCATTAAATGAGTAGGTACAATATCTTTAATCAAGAAAGGGGGGTCTTGGAGCTTGGCCCTGACGAGGCACTGGAGGAGCCTGTCAAGGAAGTAGGGTTAGATTTTCCCACCTAGGTAGTGTCAGTGCATTATGTGGGGGCAGCTGCCGATTTTGAGGCAGTCGTTGCTGGATTGGAGGTTGTGCCTATGGCGGCGGGCCTCTGCATGGTTGTGGAGGCAGCTTCACTGTTAAATATTCCAGCTGTCTGGGGACCTCTTTTAGTGCCACTTCAGTGGGCTTGGCTCTGGCATCCCTCCTTGTGGGTATTACAGGGTGCAACAGTCGTGTCTTGCTGGCCTCTTGCAGGGCTTCTTCCAGGTGTTGATCCTTATCAGAGAAGTCTCAAAATCCTCCAGGGTAGTTCTAGGTGATCAAAGAGGTTACCAGTTCCGTCTTACCATTTCCCACACACATCGTCACTAATTTATTTTGATCCCATGTCATGTCAAGGGAGTATGTGAATCTTTTAGACAGAGAGATAAAGTCCACGACAAACTCATCGCTCCTCTAGTTTCACTTGAAGAGGTCTGTGCTGCTCGTTTTCCACGTTCTGGAGCTGAAATGGTAGAGGAATTTCCTAAGGGGGTCCTCCCAATTGGTCACTAATCCGATGGGGAGCTGGATGTAGCAGAAAAACATAGGCCCCTACAATTTATGCACAAAACCTCAGATCTTGGCTGCCTCCTCCTGCACTGAAGTCCCTAACATGGGACCACACCGTTATGTGAAGTGGGACAGATGTTGTGCTGGGTCCCCTATCCCATTGAAGGGGGAAAGGTGGGATGCCTGAAACCCAGAAGTTCTGTCATATCATCCACCCTTGCTGGATATGGCATGCCATCAGGTGGGAGTGACATGTGTCCCGTTTCCAATGCCTTAAGGTGTGTAATGAGTTCTTCCATTAAATCATCAGGGCGAGGGATCCTGTCTTGTTGAGGATACCTAACAACATGTTGTTTGGAGGGTTCTTTAACATGGTAAGGTGGCTCAGCAGCTTGTGGAGCGGCTAGTGAGGCGACCTGTGGGGCAGTTAGGAGAACCCGAGCTGGGTTCCTTGGGTTGTCGCGTCATTCTGGAAGGTTGTGCGAGACATACCACATGCTCTAGCTGTATCTTCCAGCCTCAACCATGTCTGCGGGGGAAGGAAGGTTAGGGTCACCTATAGGTAGTTCACAAACATGATGTTGTTCTTGCCCCTACTACCTTGGAACTTGATTTCCATAGTTTGGTCGTTGATCTACAGCGCCTTCAGTGAGGAGGTCATCGACAATCATCTTCTATTTGGAAATTTTTTGGTGCAATGAGGCCTTCTCAGGGTCCTCCGCCATCTTCTACACTAAGGTGGATGGGTTAGAATGTTTGGAAGCTCTAAGGTGATCCTTACCCTTACCGTGATTTCTGCTAAGGTCTAATTCCTCGATGGGCGCAGGGAGACCTCGTAGATTCTTATACTAGTGTGTAACTCTTCTTGATGGATCCAGTAGTGTTGGAATTCCCTAGGGTGGAATGTCCCAATCCATGATCTTCATCTCATTTTCCTCTTCTGACAGGGTGGCCATGTTGACCACGACTCTACTTGGGGGCATGTCTTCAATGCCGCCTAGTGAGTCGGGTTGTCATCGAATTGGACTGAAGAGGAGGGTAGCATTCTCACCTAGCCACATATTTTCACTTGGGGGGAATCCTGCTTGATAATCTTGCAGAGTACTGTGATACTCTATACGCATTGCAGTTGGAGGGCCCTATGTCAACCTGGTGACTCAGGGTGCTGGGCCGCATGGAGTGTGGCTAAATCAAAAAGATGGCAGTGATCACCATTGTCTTCAAAATGCACTTGGCCCCAGGGATAAACCACTCATGGATGATAAAGGTGGGAGTGCATCACCCATAGGGTTTTGTGGAAACACTCAACCTCCTCTGGGGTGAGGGATTCTGGCGCACATAAATTCAACACTGTTTGGGGCCAGAACATCTCAGGGAAGTGGTCCACTGTCAGGATATTCAAAAATCTCCTCGGCTCGGACTCTATGTCTATCCCTTCATTACCCCACTCGTCAACTAGAGGCGACTGAAGAACTTACTTCGGTACTGAGGCAGACCGCTGGGAGGGTAGTCTGGCCGGTGGGGAATACGACGAATGGGATGACTGGCCGCCGAATCTCGGGTTATCCTCCGAAGAGTGTAGAGACTCATCCACCACATCGTGGTAGGATGGAATGATGGTCTTTATTTTTAGAGTAGGGGATAGGGTCAATGGATATAGTATGTGCTACAGCATACCCACCATTGGTCCCCTGAATAGCTCTCCATGATCCCTAGTCGATGAAGAGAGTTCTTCTGGTGACGATGGTGGTGATTGCATGACCGTAACCTATGGGGTTTCCAAATTTTCATCCTCCTGGATATACCTATGGAGGGAGGTAAGAATTTGATGGAAATCGCATTTCGGGAGTACTAGGATGATGTGTCCCATTCTTTCCCCCACCCCTAGGCTCGGATGAGTGAGGGGAGGGTTCCCGCACTGAGTTGTATTCTGCATCGGATTCTAAGAAGTGGATTGGTTTTATCTCTGTCTGAACCTTCCCCAAATCCTTTTTGTGGTGGCGACGACCCCCTTCCTGCCCCTAGATGGATCTTCTGGATAGGGTATATTTCTGAAATGAGGAGGTCTTTCGGCCATACTAGTTCTTGGGTGGGGAGGAATTCCACCCTGGAAAGTCATTGTGTGAGGAGCACCAGGGCAAATATCAGAAGGGATATGGGGAGGCCCGTCGTGGGAAGTGGTGGAGTGGGTAAGACCATTTTTTGATCATGTAGGAGCATGGGTGGGACCCCAATGTGTGTTTCCTCTGATGACTGTAGTGAAAGGAAGGTCCTCGTACTGGTCAAGCCGAACACGGGTTGGACCTCTGTGCAAAGCACTGGTGAAGTAGAGGTGGCCCTCATTCCCCTAATTTCTGAGGTGAGGAGGACCGTCGCCAGCAGCTAAGAGAACAAGGGGAGGGTCTCCACATTGAAGAGTGACCAAATGTGCAACGTCCCCATACCAATGGTCTGTGTCAGGAGAAAATACTCCATATCCGGTGTAGTGCACATTAGAGAGACTTCCGTAGTGAGTGTCACTACCGTGGGGAGGACCCTCATTTGTGCTAAAGGTGGCATGCGGTATACCTCCATGCTAATCCTGGTAGCGGGGATGACATGAATTCTATAAGGTACTGGTATGGGGAGGACCTCCATAATAGGTTGCATCATTACGGGTTAGTCTACAGTGGCCACTGCCTATGTCGGCAACCAAGAGTGTCAACCCCCCCTTCCCTTGGGCTGGTTGGGGCCTCGATCCAATTTGGGCATATAAATGCCCCTACTAAGAATATACATGGTGTTGGTGATATGCGTCGGTGGTGTCTCGTGCTAGAGTAGCTGCTGACATTGACGCCCCTTGGCGGGCGTTCCTTTTCATCTTTTACATGATTCTGGGATTGGGTTAGACGGACCGGAGCCAGTGATGCAGGTTAATGGATTACCTTCTCCTTGTCCAGTAAAACCGGGTGGTGGCATTGATATGGCCGGGTGGGATCCATCGTTGGGATCCTATGGAATGGGACTCTAACTGTGCTAGCCCAGACATCCTATACCTCATCGGCATAGGGCAGCAAGTCATCGAGAGGTTCTGGGGAGAGGATCTCAAAAGGGTTATATGTTGGAGTGGGGAGCAGTGGCTCCCTTCGCAGCCCTCAGGGGAAGCATTGATGATGAGGCGTAGATGCCTCTAAATCTAGGCGGGCCATATCCCGAGTTAGGATAACACCATCCTCCTCGTACCAGCATATGAGGTCATTAATCACCCTCTACTGAACAAACACAGATAGAGAAATGGGGCGTGGGCACCACATGGTCATGGGTATAGAGGCCGTTGAGGAAGAGGCAGAGCCAGGTGGCATTGCCGCATCGGTACTGCCCCTCCCCTGCATCGGTGGGCATGTGGTGACCAAGTTCTAGGTGCAACATCTTGGTTTCTGAAAACATCAAGATTAACCCATCAGTGCTGAAAGAAAAAAGGAATTGATGACAAGTTCCCCAACACCATTCTGCCTTCCATGACCAGTAAGAGGGGTCCACGCTAACAACATCACAGACCGAGATCTCTAAAATTCTACTTCCCCAAATTCTGGTGAGTTTCACACCAGGCCTGCTATTTTCTTGGAAGGACCAGGCACTGGATTACTGGATCCAGTGACACACCAATCCAGTGATGTCTTGAATGCTACAAATCTCTATGTTGAGGATAATAAATTCACATCGGGTTCACCATTTCCATTTCTAATTCTTTTGAGGGGGCGTGTGCGTCCGTCTGCCTGAGTATGAAAGGCGTGGTTTCATTTCCATGCATTCCCTATTTCCAAAGGAGGGAGACATTCATTCCCTATCCAGGGACATTTTATCCTTGATCGAAATGGGAGGATAGGATATTGGTTCTTCCTTCTATTGATCCCTCCTCAGAATGTGTCTCCTAGTCTGGATCTCCCTTATAGATTCAAGACATAGTTCGTGAAACTCTTCCTAGTGCAATATCTTAATGGACACCAGTTAATTACACTGCTTCTGTCAGGACTTTCCAAAGGTTCTGGTCAGGGAAACAACCTTCGGTCAGGGGAGTAGTCACATTGGACATCAATGGCATGACTGGACGCTGGTAAATTGGTTCATCTAGGATTCTTCCCCTTATTATACGGCTTCTAGAGGGCGTGGAAGCCCGAGGTATACCACATCAAACAGAGGAAATCATATGCCATAGGCATGTATCTAAGGTTTTTCTCCACTTCCCATGTTTAACATAGGGTATTTCGTGGGTTTAACATCTGGAGGAGATGGATCAGACTAATCAGAGCACTGATTAAAGTGGATCAGATAAGTACAACCTTTGGAGGGAACACTGATGTTGGGGCCACAGTATGGTTATCTTTTCGATTGTTTTTGTGGGGAATGTGCAATGAGGTGGCATGATCCGTTCGGGATGTGACGGACCTGGTAAGAATCAAGATGGATGATGAAGTTTTGAATGAAGTGGATGGTAAATGGGATGGAACCCCCATGAGGATGATGATGAATTTGGGAATGAGTCTAAAAGAGGCTTCCTACGCATACTTGTTAGAGGGAATAAATGCCCTTGTAGTTCATCTGATGATGGATTACCACTAATTGGGTATCTCAATGGATTACCACTGGATGGGGATTTCTAAAGCTTACAACTAGAAAGGGTTGATCTTCATGGAATATTCCTACGTACCCTACCTTGGAGACAGAGATCAAACCTATGTAGTTTGTATGGGATGGGGGTCGGTAGACTATGGTGAATGAGGACCCGAGGTCCAAAGGTATGGTGGGCTTGAACCTTGTGGAGGCTTCCTATGTACCATGCCTTGGCAAGGATCAAAGACCTCGTAGTTCATGGTGGAGTTTTGTGAACCGATGTGATTGGGGTGGGAAACAATGGGTGGTGGGCTTGAACCTCAAGGAGGCTTCCTATGTACCACACCATCACAAGGATCAATGTCCAGGTAGTTCATGAGGTGTTTGGTGAACCGACACGAAGGAGGCCAGAACGGACGAGTGTTGGGATTGAACCTCACGGAGGATTCCTACGTACCATGCCTTAGAATTGATCAATGTCCACATAGTTCAGGTGGAGTGGGTGAACCGACATGAAGGATGTCGGAGCGACTGGGTGTTGGGCATGAACCTCAGGGAGGTATCCTACGTACCTTGCCTTGGTAGGTATCAAAGTCCACATAGTGCAGGATGGGGTGGGAATCGATGTGAAGGTGGTCAGAACCAATGAGGTGTTGGGATTGAATCTCAGGGAGGATTCCTACATACCTTGCCTTGGCGAGGATCAAAGACCACGTATTTCAGGATGGGTTTGGTGAACCAACATGAAGGTGGTTAGAACGACCAGGTGTTGGTCTTGAACCTAATGGATGCTTCCTACGTACCCAACCTTTTCAAGGTTAAAAGTCCACGTAGATTAGGGGGAGTGGGAGAACAGATGTGAAGGAGGTCGGAGCGACCGTGTGTTGGGCTTGAACCTCCGGGAAGAAAACTATGTACCCTGCCTTCGTAAAGATCGAAGTCTATGTAGTTCATAAATGAGGTCATTTAGGGGGCTTATTCATTGAGGCAGCTCATGTTGTCGGTGAACTAATGTGAAAGGAGCCAAGACCAACGGTTGTTTTGCTTAAACCTTAGAGAGGCTTCCTACATAACTCGCCTTGGCAAGGATCAAAGTACACGTAGTTTAGGAATGGGGTGTGGGGCTTACACTCTCATATTCCTAAATAGGATTTCATGGTTGATGCTTGCTCTAAGCCCATGTGAGTCATTATCGGTCTGAGAAACACAAGACAACAAAGACCTGATGATCACGTCTCAAAAGGTGCATCAGTGGGAAGTATACTAGGGCCACACGTAGTTGGCGTCCCAATGAGGAAACATGGGCTTAGGTGTGGTTAGCAGCCCAGGGAGATGGATATTTGGACATACTCTAGGTTGGAGGTCTTGGTGGTGACAAAGCCAAGTGGGAGAGGGATTTGGAACCCATGAACAGAGGATGAGCAGGGGTGATGCCTCGTACAAGGAAATATAGAAGCTTACACTAGGGTGGTTTCACTTTCCCCGCGTACAAATGACTCTTTGATGAAGATGATCTCCTTCCATGTGAGGAATGATCTCACTCTCATGGAGACCAGTGGGATGCAGAATGTCCAAGGTGGGGGAACCCCATGTTTGACACACGGGGCATGGGGCATGGTCATAGTTAAACGTCATGTGCTTAGAACGAAGGTGCTTAGAAATTTAATGTCTTGCAGATCAGATGAATTGGGTGCACTCTGCAGACCTAGGAATTACATAACTGATACCTACCTTCCCTTGAAGGAAGGAAGGTACTGGGAATTCTGTGGTGGGGGTGTTATGGAGCGAACCATTCGGGGTCCACATTAGCGTGGCTATGCGAAGAAGAGATTGTTGTTAGTGTGCCTATGTGAAGAAGCATGAGGCAATGCAACGCAACTGGAAGAATCATCCAAGGGACTTTGAAATTTCATTGTGCAAACCTGTTGTGTTGAATGGTGAAACGAGTTTCATAGCAGAAGGGTTCATATGTAGAAGCCTTGTGAAGCTCTGGCGCTCCAATAATAGGAATGTATTTTTAAAGGGATGTGCTTCGCGAAGTGAAGTCTCCTAGACTAGGCATATGTAAAAGGTGCATAAGGGAGGAGATTCGTGAAGTGGAAAAGAATTCGCGAAGAAATACCTCGCGAAGCAAGGGTGCCTTACAAGGTAAGGTATTCTGATGAAATATGCTTCACAAAGCTTAGTGACTCTAACTTATCATGTGGGAAATGTGTGTGTGGAGTGTGTTTCGCGAAGCATAAATGCTCCGCGACGTCCCGTGTCCCTATGGGGATCTCCTTTCTTCACGAAGGCCTGTGGGATTTGTGAAAGGCATCTTTCTCGAAAAAGGGGTTCGATTAAAGAAAATGGGGAGGCTCTTTGTAAGCAAAAGTACATTGAGGAGCTCATGGTTCACAGAGAAAGAAGTGCTTCACGATTTTAGAGATCATAAGGCGAAAGGTCGGATGATACTTCCTTTGGGTTCATAGGGTGCCTTGTATTTATAGAAAAGAGGCTCCGTAAAGCAGAGGTCACTCGTTGCGAAGGCAGAGGTCGATCCACGACGGGTTCGTAAAAAATAAATGGGTTCACGGGGCATCCCACCTCCTTGCTCCACAGCGGGTTCACGAACATCAAATTGGTTCACAGAGCCTCTCACCTCCTTGCTCCATGCTGGGTGCAGGGCCATAGGGATCCGAAAATGGAGTTTGCGAGACATCCTCAAAGACTTCCTTGTCGGTCTTCTTCTTCCCAAATTTTGGTGTCAACACCAATTAACTAATATTAAATTTATATGTATTAATTTAAATTGGGTAAATGAAGATGAAGATTTTGATGAATAATTAAATATGTTAGTTTTTAATTCATTTATTTTTTATCTACTAAACGGTAATGATTTATTTCTGATATATAGTGATATATCAAAGTATGGACATAGTTGTGTCTTTATAAAGAATGATACTATTATTTAATGTGAATCAATGTAACTATTAAATCTTGAAAATAAACATATCATGATTTTGAATTTGTAGATGTAATATTTTCATTGATGATTTAGAGATATTATATATTGTGACTGATGCAAGATATATAGTGATAATACGAGCATTAAATACATCTTCTTACAGAATGAGATGAATATGGGGAAAAAGGATAGTATAAATTACACATGGGTTTTGAATTTTCAATACACTACAACAAATGGAATTAAAATAAGTTATTTTATTCATTAATAATGAATTATCATGGATTTATAACAAAAATAATGATTGAAATGCATTTTGTGATCGTGGATCTAATAAAGAAGGATATGTTAATTATTAAGGATGAGGAGGAATCACTCATTTTTCAAATTATTATGAAACAATATTTATTATAAAATATAATATGTTTCTAATATGATGATATGAAATTCCTATGAAAATAAATAAGGCCAATATAGAAAATTGAAATACATCATTTATAAATCTAATATAATCAAAATAGGAAAAAGGCAATGTGTTCTATTTATACATGATTTAAAAAGGAAATTGTTAGATAAAGATAACTGTGTCAATTTACATATAACCCATTGTAGAACAAGGATGTATATGGATTTGAGGGAAAATTAATATTGATATAATGTGAATTGGGTAATTTTTGATTATGTATAGATTTCATTTGGTTTTTAGTAGGATAATGTTGAGAGACAACATTTTATAGATGTAAAAAACCCTATACATATTATTATATTGAAATTGGAAGATATTAGTTTATAATTTTCACTATACTTTAAGAATGAACAATAAAATGTTTTTTATTGTTGATCATCGAACCAAATATAGGTGTTTCCATTTGATAAGAGAAGATTCACCTGATGGGAACCTCAGATGAATCAATATTATTGAAGTTGTAAGACTTCATAGTTCAGATATTTCAATTAGGTCAGATCCTAATCCCTCATTTATATTAGAATTATGTAACATTCATCAATGGATCTTCAAACTGAGGATAGTATGAGAACCACCTATACATTATCAGGATTTTCATATGTTGATATTTTAACATCCCCCAATCGAGATCTCTCCCACATGAACAAAATGGGTTGTTTATGATACTACATGTGTGAATCCCTACATACCATAGGGTACGAACAAGTGGTGTAGGATTAATGTGGATATTGGGGAGACTGTGCCCCAATGTTACAGAGTTTCATCCCAATAGAATAATAATTTCATAATAAAATATAAATACATGAGTGCTAAAAAATAATGGAAAGAAATATTGTGGAAAACCAAATAGTAAATGAAAACTAATAATATCCTAAATTATAAATGGAATATGTAATGAAATTGTGGAAGGTTACTAAATATCATTCTATAAATAATAATAATATAATACTAAAATAATATAAGTCCCCTAGTGTTTAATCCCATATAGGTCCAATCTGAAAATTTTAGCCCATCCTGCAAGCATCAATCAACTGTAAGGTTCACTGCCCTTTCGCAGACATGTTCCATGTTCTATTCTCAAGTAACAAACTAAATCCTTAGTAGGGTGTGAGTATAACTCAATAGGTAAACCCCATAATGTGTAATCACGATCAACCTAATAATAAGGGAAATAAATAATTCTATAAACATGATTATTTATTAATTACATAGTAAAACTAATATAAAAAAATGTTCCTTGTCACCATTCCATAATATCTATGAGAATTACTCACAAACGTGGAAACCAAAACCATATTACCATTGTAAACCATTACATATCTTGGTGCCATGATTAAATTTCATCTATAATGTCTCACAACCATTGAAACCGTAACCATACATCCTTAGTATGAACCACACAAATCTGGGTCAGAACCCACATTGTACTCATTTCAGATATCAATTACTATTTATCTTAATATATAAGAATTTCGGCATGTCTTAGGGATATTCTCAGTATAAATTAATGTTTCCATATGTAAGGGCCATGATAAGTATATATGCATTTTATCATGTATCATGGAAATTCATTGTACATATGTATTTCAGCAAGTGTCAATAGAAATATCCTTCTATATACGAATTTCAACATGAAAACAAGGCCAACTACATATATAGACATCTCATCAATCAAAATAGGCCATCATCCCATACAGGTATTACAAGGTAAAAAACACAACACATTTCACAATGACAAGTATATAACAATATCACATCATAAAGATCAATGGTTAATTTTGAAAATTAGCAATTATCTTTCAATTAAACATTTCATTTATCATTTGGTATTAAACTAATAACATTTTGATCAATTAAATAATCATAAAAACAAGGTAAATTTATATCAACTAATCATCTAAATCCCATGTCATTCGATACACATTTCATGCTATTAATATATTAATTTATAATCAAGGGTTCCCTCACCTGAAAGATAGTTATAGCCTAGGTCAACCAATTGGATCCAATGTGATTCCAATGATTAGTCCAATTCACTGTTTAATAAATTCTATATGATTTTATGTTGGATTAATTGAAATGTTTCACATACTTAGAAATTATATAGACTATAGGGTTAAGGTTTTGATGACATACATTTAACTGAATATAAACCAATGCCTCCCATGGGATTCACCAAAAATAGAAAATGAAAATATGAGTTCAAGACGAATCCTAGATCATAACAGATCATGAAAAAAACAAAAAATGAAAATATTCAAGATATTACACTACAAAAACTAGTGAATAAAGGGTAATAATGGAAAACCAAAAAATGTAGTTTTCCATGAATAATATGCAAGATCATGACATCTAAAATAACGAGAGGCACACCAAAATCACCTAGAAACTACCCAAGGGTAGAGAGAGGAAATTTGTATGATATGTTGACAAAATGTCAAATGCACGACCCACATAAAACCATTTTTTGAAAAAAGAGTGTAATATATTTATACATCATGTAATCCTTATAAATATATTATCTGAATAATGTATTACCTTGGGTGATTTTTGACACTTTCCAAAAATTACATGATGTTTAATGTCTAGACTACATGTATTTATCTCATGTCATGACCCATGCTGACAATGTGTTCCTAGACATAGATAAATTTAATGTAACTTCATTACACAATACGTATATTCTATGCAAGTATCCTTTAGCCTATCTCCTATGGAAAGATTCCAAACTACCTCTAAAGCCATCCAAAACATAGAATCCCTCGTAAACCCATTTAACATGTTTATATAAAAAATATATTCATTATAACAAACATATGTCCCAAAAAATTATGATGTTTTCATCATTTAAATATCTTTATATCTAAATAATACATAGCCACAATGGATAGAACAAAAAATACAATGTGGGGTGCGCATGAAAAACGATGGGATATTACAACCTCTCTAGCATATAACATCTCATCCACGAGCTTCTCCACGAATCACTATGGTGTCTCAAAAATAAATTTTGAAACAATTATTACATATAAGACTCTATATTCCATATATCCTCCTATAATCACTCATGTAGCCACAACACTTTAACCCAAGAAAACTCCCTTCCCCAAGATACATCTCACTATGTTCCAAAATACATATCAGATGCTCTTAAAAGGATGCACCTGCACTAAGATCAATGGTTTCTACTTCTATAACATGATATGGGTTTGAATAATATCTATAAATCAATGACATAAGAAACATATTGTTCTTGTTATTGTATCAATATGTAAGGGATAATTGTTACACCATTGGACCGACCATATCAACTATCTTGAACGACATCAAAAATATTGGTGATATCTTCTCCTATTTCATGATACTACATTACCTTAAACTGGGTGAAACCCGAGGAAATAATGATTACCATCCTCAGACACTAATGGTTGTCTCATGTGGGTAGTGTATGATTTAAACATACTCTACATGGTTACCAATCATAGCCTAAACAATTGAAATAGCTCATACATCTTCTATATGAGACTAGGCACAACAATCGTTGACTATCTAACCTCATACAAACAAAGAGGTTAATGGAACGACCTTCAATATAAGGACTAAAAATATTCCATCAAGATGATTCTTTAAAGCTATTAATATATTAACACCCCATGAGTCATATATGTTTATCTAATGTACCATCAAAATCCAAAACATAGACTTGCTAAATATGCTTTAGATACTCCACAATTCATTCTGATTAACCATCAGTCTAGGGATGAAAGGTTATAATCCTAATAAAATGATATCCCATAGCCTTATAAATACCATTCTAGCAGTTCTATATGAATTGAGTATTTCTGTCTAAAATGTTAAACCATGAAACATCATGAAACAGCACTACATCATGTACACAGTGAATGCCCAGAAAACCAACTATGAAGTCAACCTGATATGAAAAAAGTGGGATACAAAATTCCATAAATTAATAATCACCATTAAAACATTATTGGTATGGGTTTTTAGGGGTAATAAAATCAAAATATAGATCGTAAAAATATCATATTTCGATTCAGTAACTAGAAGATACTGTTACAAGGATGAAGGCCTCTAATGCTCGGCTTTCGCCTACTGAAAACTAAAAAATTTCTCTACCAGTACCACTACCCCATTCTTCATTCATGACCACCAGTACTTTCTATAGATATTTTAATATGTCTTTGTCAAACCAGGGTGTATAAACCATCTTGAAGCATGAAACTAACTCATCATATCCTTGTGTATTCCCATAGGAAACTATAATCAATAACAAAAAAGGAGAGTTTCCACTTCTTAGAGACCATCCTTATGGTGTTTCTCAAACATATAAGATTTCTCTTTAAACTAGTCCCCTGATATTAGATAACTATTTAATCGTGATTTGGTACAAAGTAATGGGAATAACATTTGTTAGTGTCCCAGATACTTATCCCATAGACTCGTAAACTTATAGAAGCATGTCAGCAAAGTAGGTCATCACCATCCAATCATCACAAGACTATTAAAATACATATGTCTATATATTTGTTTCTTAATTAAATTGAAAAAATGTTTCGCATTCCCTATGTATAATAAATATGAAGGCTGAAAGACTGTAGCTACTTGACCAACCTCCTCCACTTAAGGTTAAGGTTATGCAATGATATGATATTCTTAATGATCATGTGATCCATGTATATTGAAAAACTCTCACACCTAATATACTTTCTCAAAAAACTCAAGGAATATTCTACCACTGCGAACTCCATATCATGAGTAAGGTAATTCCTCACATGTGATCTCAATTTTCAGGATCCATAAGAAACCACTTGATCCACCTATATCAAAACTTCGTTGAGTCCAGCTTCAGATGCATCATAGTAAAATATATTTTATTTACCACGAATAGGTAATTTAATGATAGGTTGTAAGGTAATCGTACCTTTTAGCTCATAAAATATTTCCCACAAGCATCAGATTAGAAAAACCACAACCCTTTCTTATTCAGCCCAAACATTGGTGCTTAAAAATGGCGGAAGTAATGGATAATGTGTCTATGATAATAAGATGAACACAAAATGATGCAAATCTCAAACACATTATTTGGATAAAACCAAGAAACCATAGATAAAGATTCCTATACATCAACTGACAGTCATTAATCTGATCAAATTACACCAAATAATTTAACATTATTTAACAATAAACTACATTTGGTTAGTTTGGCCAAAAGATGAAGTTATCTCAATTTACTCAATAGATTTTAATTATGTTGGGAAAAATTGTTTGTTGACTTGATGTATACTAATATTGCACCATGGAAATACTCAAAAATGATCCATAATGCGATGAAATATCCATTTTGTAAAGGAAATGAATATCTTCAATGCGTCAGTCAAACCAAATGACCTCACTAAAAACTCATATAAGACTTATCTTTTCCTAAATTCATTCTATAGTATGTTTGAAGGGAAAAACATTAACTTATAGTATTCTAATATAAAACATAACATTGATAATATGTTAACACTTCTTAGGTAATCTATGATATTATTGATTCAAGGAAGGGGATACCAGTTCTTAACCATCATCTAGTTCAATTTCCAATAATCCATACATAAGCGCAAAGTCACATCAGTGTTAATGGAGATAATAACCTAAAAACCAAGGGATATTGACTAGTTTATATAAAACCTTTATATTCCAGATCATCCCATTGAACATTTAACTCCAGAAGGCCTTCTAGTACTATTTTATAAAGAAGAATAGAAATTGGCTCTATTCCTATAACAACTCGATCATAAACTCGATCTACCACTTGGGATATATCCATAGATCATGTCGGGAATGATATCTTGTTAACAGTCTATAAATAGAGTAAATTTATCATACTACATTCCACTAAAATCTACAAAAATGTTGACCATATGATCCTTGAGACAAACTAATTTTCACTAAATTTTCCTCGCATGTCCTACCTTTAGATCCCAATTACCCATGTGTGAATATTTTCCCCGTTTTGAGGATAGAATGTAAAATATTCATTCTTAATAGTTGATCTGATATAGTTATATAAATATTTAATACATTCCATGAATCAAAATAAATCATGTTATTTCCATAATGGACCATTTCTAAATGAAACATTAACCACCAATCTCTAAAGTGCATGCCTTTAAACATTTGATGTTCATAGATCGTAAACCCAAAGGTGTGTCGATGGTCAAAACACCATCCAATATTTCCGAATACAATCCCAATCCATGGAATAAACATTCGAATAAAATAATAATTTCATTCTCTTAAATCAAATAAAACATAAGAAAAGGTAGATAATATAAAGATTGTACCTATGATGGTAAATGTTCTGGTATCCACACTAGGATGAGTCATATGCATAATAACCATATTACAATCCCATCTACCCCATGTGATTTATGGACTCCCCTAAGATATACCCTCTTTTTAGTACAACCATTTAAGAAAATAGGAACCATATCCCCCACCTAGACCAAAAGATCTTGTGGAACACCAAATACCTTCCAACGGAGGAGTTGATTAGTTATTCCCATATTTTGGTTCTTATTCTAATCCCCTATAAATTAATTTCTTCTCCATTACCCTAAAAATTACTATTGGTGGAATATTCAACTCTCATGAAACTACAACGAAGAGCATGGAAACTATGGTTGTTTGTTAACCATAATTACACATTGATAACACTACACCAAAACAAGGTCTTGATATGTATACCCACTACCCTGTCTAATATGTCCAATTTTCTCCATATTGAAAACTACCATAGATATTCTTCTTTCCACTAGAAGAAGAGCTCATAGTTTCCACCGTAGGAACGACGAATCCACTGATCAAGGCCTATCTAATATTACATTAAATAATAAGTGCATGATTCATCATATCAATAAAACCATCCCAAATAGAACATGTTCACCCATGAAAAGATCTCATAGAATAGAACATCCTAAAAAAGTCTCACTCGTGATATATCATTAGCTACAAAAGATAACACAAAGTGATATAGATTGCTAAAACATTCAGGGTAGTCTATTACTGGAATTCCCTGTATGTGTCAAGTGTATAAACTCATGAGACTTATCTTAACACAGAATATCAGTATAGAAATAGATACTGAAAATTATTATCATGTAGGTCTATGATAAATCCTAAAGATTCATTTTCTTCTCTAAAAAACACCTACTGACACAGGGTTGGTCCACACAACATATATTTAGAAGGCTTTACCCTCTTCTCTACAGGTGTCCAACGATGATTAAAGATCATTTAGACTAAGACAATCTAGAACATGGATACCTTGAGTCCTCTAACCATATTAAATATAGGTTAATGTTGTAGTTGATACACTCTTGTTAGATCAGACAATGAAGGCATGGTTTGAAAATTTTCTCTTTCTATAGATATAATGAACCTTGAGAAGTTAACGTGATGATTATCATCAATCTCATCCTCATGGGATACATGTTTCTTCAGATCAACTAAATTATGATCTTGCTAATTATTACTCTTCTAAAACTCAACTCAATGTTGATGATGAGGTATTTTCTATACAAGATAAACCCAATATTTAGAACACATGCTATATTGAATTAAACCTCAAGAGATGAAAAAAACAAAATACCACTAACCCATTGTCTCTATAATCAGGGATTACAAGTGATTTAGAATCACATAATAGTTAATTTATTTCTATTATCATATATAACAAGTTCTCATATCATAGTTCAAACAAGAATGTATATATCAAATGCAATAAATATGTTCCCATCAAGAACAATGCATGTCAACATATATCCATATGTGGCTATCATGGTTCATTAATACTCTTCTCATTATATACATGGCCATTAGTATAAATCTAAAAAACCATTAACATCATGAAACAATATCTTCAAAAAACAAGCTAATAACTACGGGAGATATAATATCAACTACAAAAAACAACAATCCACCCCTTGGCACTTGGATTTCCCCCATACATAGGTCAAATACTCCCATGCACAAGCTCAATACCAAGTCAAAACACATCCTCGTCTCCTTTATAACTTATAAAAAGGGAAAATAAATATAATTTAATCATTTTGTCTTCCAATAATACTTTATAATGTCCCTTGATCCAACACAATCTCGTGTGGCTAAAATAGGTTGGTTACGAGACATCAAGTTCCCCTCCACATACTTCTGATGTGTCTTACTATAAGTAGGGTGTGATATTGATAGAGGGGAGACTATACCCACTAGTTATAGACTAATAAAAAAGTGGAATAATCTTATAAAATAATCAATAAATATTACAGTGTGAAAAAATAGTGGAAACAATACAAAACAATGAAACAATAATAATAAATGCCAAATGATAATCCAATAAATTGTGAAGATAATAATTGAATGTCATGATAGAATGTAACTAAATTTCATGAAATAAATAATAAAAATATCACACTATTAACATAAAAAGAACCCAATACTGAACCCCATGACACTTCCATCTCCAAAATCTAGCCCATATAAAAAGAAACAGTCAACATCATGGTCTTATTCCCTTATCTAGTAATGTGTAAATTTAATTTTTGTGGATAGAAATTGGTGGCCTCAGTAGGTTATGAGTATAACATAGTCGGTATACACCACCATGTCTAGGAAAGACCATTCTGATAATAAGTATAAGTTGAAATACAATAAATAGGTGTATTAATTAAAAAAATTAATTTTTTACCACATCAACATGATTTTTCACCATTCAGGAATGTCTCTATGCATATATCACACCCATTCCAACCAAAAAAATATAACCATGGTAAAATATGACAATCATTTGTGCCATTCTGAAATGACTCTCTACAAGTATCTCAACCATGACATCCATGACAACTATAATCATCTATCAATGGATTGAATCAGAAAAATCGTGGTCAAAACATGTGATATAATAACTTAAAACTAAATCAATTATGAACCCAATATATAACTATTTTATTAGGTCTCTGGTCCAAATGCCAGTAAATAATCATTTTTTCACATTTTATGGCCAAATCTGGTATATAATATTTTCATCATGTGGTAGGGCCATGCCTTTAATAAAAGAATTACAACATGTGTCATTGTAGATAACCCACTATTTATGTATTTCATGATGTAAATTGTGCCAAAAACATATATAAACAATTAAATAATAAAACATGGAGAATGCCACGTATTAGAATAAAAATATATAAAACCCAACACATTTAATAAAGTTAAGGATATCACAATATCCCATGGTAAGGATTAATGGTTATTTATGAAAATTACCGTTTATCTTTCAATTACACAACTCATTTATAAGTTGGTCTTAATAAATTAACATGTCAGCCATTTCAATAACCAAAACAAACATATGGGAATCTATTTTATATATTCACCCAAACCAAGTGTAATTATAAACACCCATTATGATATTAATAAATTCATTTATAATCAATATATCGCTAACCTGAATGACATCCATAAGATATGTTTACCAATTGGATCCAAAGGGATACCAAAGAATGATACAACTTATCATTTAATTAATTCATTTGCATCTTTTGTTGGAACAATTGAAATATTTCACAGACATTGAAATAGACAGAGCATAGGGTTAAGTGTTTGACCCATTACCTTTAACTGGACATTAATTAATGATATTTGTAGGATTCACCAACAAGAAAAAAGGTGAAGATGGTCATAAGAAAGATCATAGATCATTGCCAATCAATTTCACAACCAAAAAAGAAAATGATTGTTATACTATACATAAATGGACATGGAAGAATGGGAGAGGATGGAAAACCTAACAAAAGCAATATAGCAATGATCATATGCATTATCAGGATGTTCGAAACCAAGTGAGGAGCTCTAAAATCACATGGAAACCATACTATACTCGTTAAAAGAATGTTTCATGTAACAATGAGATAACCTCACACAAAGAAGAAACATAAAACCACTAATTTAAATGTCATGTAATCCATTTAAAAAGGATATAATGAAAGCACATTGCCTCAGAATAGTTTTAACAATAAATAAATATTACACAACAACTGATGTCTACACGACATTTATTAAACTAATTTGTTGAACCTGGATCATAGTTTTTTCATAGAAATAGTTACATGTCATTTAACTTCATTGAATGGGTTTTAATTTCTCTATAAAAATTTTTCATCCTCGTTCCCACCAATATAATCCTAAATAACCTATGAAGCTATCAAAATCCCGGAAATCCCTCATAAACTAATTTAACAAATTTATCTATAGAATAAATTCAATTAGAAAACATATAGTTCTAGACTTTATGCCATTATCCCCAATAAAGGAACTCCATATCTGAACAAGACATAGATGACAAGGCTCAAATAAAAAATTAAATAAATAAAACAATAAGAAAAAATTGGATCACACATATATTTTATCTTTTTCGATGAATATTCAATACATTACACAAAAAAATACCTAAGGACCTTAATAGTTTTGTGTCATTGGAGACTATATACACAGTTTTCTAATATAGTTATTGACCTTTAACATCTATTATATTGATCATATCCTTCAATATTATTTACAAACATACTTTAATTAAAAACATTCTATATAACATGGGGAAATGAAATATAAGAAATAAGTATCTAAGATGATCAATAAGCGTAAATAATGAAAATATATAACCATAACATGAACATAATAGAAATATAAATTGAGAATAACGAATGAATAATATACATAACATATCAAAGATCATAAACATGATTCATTTCCTAGTGATTAGTAGATTATGAGATATAAATAATAGGTAAATTAATGAACATGAATCATGAGAGTGTAACAATAATATAAGAAATTAAATATTTTCATCCACATAAGTATAGAACTAATTTCCAAACTAGTCAACTCTCTTTGAAATCATATCATAGTGGAACTGGTTCAAACCCCAAACCATCATAGTAGTCATGGTTCTCTCACAAGGCCATCATAGTTGACAATCTAACATACTAAGTTATGCATACCCCCATTCCATTCCTACATTTGTCTATATGTATAAATATTTACCCAATTCATTGGAGAGAGCTATAGGTCGCATATATCATTATAAAAATCAGACATATTTATTACACCATATTATCATACATTCAACATCACATAACCCATGAAATGCAAATGGTTTTATAGACATTTCAACAAATCATAGCACATGGAAAAGAGAAATAATTAATTATAATTTCATTATTTCATTATAGAATAACAAATATAAGTTGTAACAGGTTTCAATTTTTTTTTCATGTTATAACATGTGTAAGTGAAATGCGTTTAATAGAAATTATGTCATCATAAACCATTCTACGTAAGAATAATAATTCAATCCTTGGTTAATATCCCTAAATAAATCCTAAATTATATTAAGGGGTGACATTGTATATAAAGAATTATTTTGAAAGATAAATTACATTAACATTTTTATTAGAAAAAATAATTAAAAATACCTTTAAAATAATAAAATTGATAAAAAAAAATTATATACAATTAATTAAAACAAATTAAACATATAATGGATTCATTAAAATATTTAAAATATTAATTAGTGAAAATATTTGTTCCAATTTAAAATATCTTATTAAAATATAAAAAAAAATACAAACTATTTGTCTTTGAAGGAAAAATTGACAAATTGTAACGGAATATTCAATGAATGTAATGGTATTTATTCTTTGAAATTCTGCTTAGGTCATACACCTTAAAAACATATTTCATGAGTATTTTTTCTAAAATCCAATTGAGAAATTATTGGAAAATGACATGAGGATCCATTTAAAATAATTAAACAAATTAAAAAATGTGTAAAATTCAATATAATACATCATTTTTAATAATGTTAAATCAATTTTTTAGAAAAATTTTAGAAATGATTATTTTTGAAGAAAAATTACTTTTGATTGAAGAGAGAATTAAGTTGTAATATAGTAAATATAGTTTATCAAATATTTTAAGTAAAAAATAGTGTAAAATGAAACTATTACATAAAAATATCATTATTATCTATATTATAATGAACTACACGAATTTCATGAGATAAGGATTTTAATATTTCACCATTGGGAGAATTAATATAAATAATCCTAATAAATGATGATATTGTAACATAATACCATTACCACTTTGGTATCATTGAATCTTAAGCCCTATTAGAGAATAAAATTAAATTGAACGTATAATAACAAGATAATAATAAATTCATTATATTACATGTAAAAGGGTAAATATATACAACTCATAATGAATATAGGTATATAACATAACCTATGTCTCTGAGAAGGAAAATTGTGACCAATATCCCTTTCCACATGGGTAATTTTTTGAATTTTAAACCCCATGAAAGAGTGATCATAATATGGATATGTAAATGAAAAAACTTCACAAGGAAAAAACTAAAATACATTCTGGGAGAACCTGTAAACCACCAATATGAAATAAGTGGTGAATATAGAATGTATCTCATAGGGTGTAAAAAAGTGAGATTGAAATCCCCAAACACGTAATTAATATTTTTTTAAATCGTATAGACAAATAATGAATAAAGTAGAATGAAAAAAACTAATATCATTATTGTATTAGATTAATGATTTAGAATCTCATAGGTGGTCTTTTTAAATCACAGAAAAGAAAAATGGGGTGAATTTTCATATGTCTCCTACAAATTAAAGAGAGAACATAAATCTCAAACCTTTTGTCTTAACTTCCTTTCCCCACATTCAATCATAGAATATAATAAATACATGATTATTATTAATATATTACAAAACCACTCACATATATATCATGACATATCATATTTTCTATTGAACTTTTATTACCTTTTTATTAACAATTCAGTGTTAATGTCATGTTTCATGAAATTACTACATTGTTTTTCATGTATGTTTTGATTGGTTATTTTCATCCATCTAACATTGATCGTGGTTCCATAATCTCTTTAATAATATAGTTTAAAAAACTATCATATTTAAACATCACTTAAAATATTCATACAATCATGATTTTTTTCTTAAATGAGATAAGTTCTAATCATGGAGGTGGAAGGTCTCACGTACACCTATGTAACATTTCCATTATTTGACGAACATTATGTAAAGTACATAAGTAATATTGTTTCCTCAAAAAACGACCATAATATCATAAATAACATATTTTTAATTTAAATATACATATACATATCATCAATTTAGTATAGTGAGAAGAATGATGACTCTCATTACATTGTGAATGTAGTAGTAAACATGTACATGAACGAAATTATCATTGTTGAAGCAGAAAAAGGTCCGTAACACTCAGAGGAGGTTTCGGAATGACGAAGCGAAGTCATATTCGGAATCAGAGGCCCGATAAGGAGGCCCAGGATGTGGTGTGAGAAATAAAGGAGGCTCCGCGCGAAAAATTGTTCTCTGCGCGTAGAATCACCGAGTTTCACGGAATTGAACCATTGATGCGCGCAATCTTTGCACGCCCCTGTTCCGCGCGGTGAGTTTTTTTGCACGCCGGCTGCAGTCGGCACAAATAATTCCATGTGCCACCTAGATTCCGCACCAGAGGTTGCCTATAAATAGAAGGTGACCCCGAAAGTTTTGGGGGTTGAAGAATCCGAAGAAACTCCCGTGCGCACAATTCGGCTCCCCTCGCGTGAAAGATGAATTCCAGGTAAAACCCTTATTTTGTGTAACCTTGCCCCGGAGTTTGCCTTTTCACGCAACTCCACCGGCTTCAGTGAGTTTTCCCAATCCCCAGTGTTCCAGCCTTGTGCGCAATGCATGTCTCGTGCACGCAATAGGATGTCGTGTGGGCAACACCCTGCACGTATTTCCCTATCCGCGCATTATTCCATTGCTCCAATTGCGCGCCGTCGAGTAGTTTTGCGCGCAAACCATCCCTTTTGCACGCATAGCCCATGTCCCCTCACCTTGACGCCCCTTCGCTACCTCCTACACCGGCACCTGATGTCTCCCCTGCCGAGCATGCATGCCATGCGTTGTTTTCCTGTACATCCTCCTAGGCTGGTGGGAAGTAACCTCAAGGTACCATGGGCCATGTTTCCCGTTGCGTTGCTTTGCCTTATGCTTCTCCGCATAGGCATGCTAATGGCTATTGCTTCTTTGCATAGCCACGCTAACGTGGACCCCCTAGTGGTTTTCCCTGCGGCCCCCTTCACTATGGCCTTGCCGATGCCTTCCCTTCAACAAGGGGTAGAGGGCGTTGTGCATTTAAGAACAAGGGGTGTGGAGCGAACCCACGTTGTCCAAGATGCAGGATGTTAAAATGCTAAGCACCTCATCCTTTACACAAGACGTTAAACTGTGGTCCAACCCCGTGCTTCGCACGTAGGGTCCCCCCAGCTCGGACATTTTTTACGCTACTAGTATCCATGGGAATGGAATATTCCTTGCATGGAATGAGATCCTACTTGTCGGAGCGGCGTTTGTCCGTGGGGGAAGGGCTGCCTCAGAGCGTAATCCCCTTTCCTTTCTTGCAGATGATTGCACCCATGCATCTCCGTACATCCCCCCTACCAAGGCCAGTGGAGTCCTTTTCCCACTACGCTTTGTCGCACCAAGAGCCTCCACCTTGGAGTAAGCCCCGACACCAAGGGCTGCTAACCACGTGTAAGCCCCTGTTTCCTCTTTGGGCCACTCAACGCGTAAGCCCCAATCCACTTATCATAGACGCACCCTTCGCAACATGATCGTCTGGTCCCTACTGCCTCTTATTTCCCACACCGAGCATGAATCAAGTGGGATTAAAGTGCACATCGACCATGAAATCCTCTTATGGGCCGCCTTAGAGTGTCATCCCCATCCCAGCAAACTACATGGACTTTGATCCGTGATAACGCACGGTACGTAGGAAGCCTCCACGAGGTTCAAGCCCACCACCCGATCGTCCTGACCTCTCCATGTCGGTTCCCTGACCACCTTAGGCCACCTCAGAGAGTAAGCCCCAAAACCCCAATACCGCATGACGTTAAACTGTATTTCGTCCCGCATGACGTTAAACTGTATTCCGTCCTGCATGAAGTTAAACAGTATTCCGTCCCGCACGACGTTAAACTGTATTCCGTCCCGCATGACGTTAAACTGTATTCTGTCCCGCATGACGTTAAACTGTATCGCGCCCCGCATGACGTAAAACCGTATCCCCCCTCTTGGGCCATCTCAGAACGTAAGCCCCATGTCTCACTCCACAGTCCGTCCTGATCCTTACCCGGGCCGCCACATCCCAGTGGGATCATGCCACCGCATCCCACTCCATGACATATGGGAAGCCGCCCACGTGCTGGCCCCAACATCGGTGTTCCCCCCTAGGGATCCTCCAACCTGATCCGTCTCCGCATAACGTTAAACTCGTGACATACCCCATGTTAAACATGGGAAGCTGGGGAAAACCTCATATGGTACACATTCCCCGCATTCGATGTGGGATGCCTTGGGCTTCCGTGCCCTCGAGAGGCCCTGTGATGAGGGACCAAAGACAGACATGCCAACGACGACCCAACGCGACCATTCTCATCACCGAAGGTTGATGTCCCGATAAGACCCCTTGGAGCGTCTTGACGGATGCAGCGTAATTAACTGGCGTCCATGGAGATATGGCACTGGGAATGAGCTTCACGAGCCCGTATTAAATCTATGAGGGAGACCCGGGCTAGGTAATGTGCTCCGAGGAGGAATCCACGGAAGGAAAAACCGACATCCCATCACCCCGGATTCGATCAAGGAGAAGACGCCCCTGAACAATGATCGGATGCCGCCCGCCTTTGGAAAGCCGGAATGTGGGGCAACAAGCACCGCACCCTCCCCCACGGACGGATGCGCGCGCCCCGGCGAAAGCGTCGGAAACCAAAAATGGTGAACCCGATGTGATGCTCTTCTCCTCAACAGGGGTAATGGCAGCTATTGGGGCATCAAAATAATAGCATGTCACCAGGTTCGGGTAACCCTCACCGGGATGTGAACCCGCCAGGGGTCGAGGCCGTCAGGACGTTGACTACTATATTCTGTGACGTCGTCAGCATGGATCCCTCTCACTGACCATGGAAGATGGAATGATGATGGGCCTTGGTTGTTGATATCCTTTCCTGTCGATACTAATGGGTTCATCTCCCTATTTCCAAGAATCAGATAACTACATTCAGAGCTCAATCGCCACCTGCCCACCAGCGCAGGGGCAGAGGCAGTACCGACGCGGCTACCCCACACAGTCCCTCCGATCCCACGGTCGCTCTGACTTCGAACGCTGTAGCAGCCAGGAACTTGCGCCCCCTCTCCCCGTCAGAAATCATCCAACAGAGGGTGATCAATAACCTGGTTTGTAGGTATGAAGAGGAAGGGGTCATCCCCACCAGGGGCATGGCCCGCTTGGATCTAGAGGTGGTTGTGCCTCACCACCATCGCCACCCTCAAGGGCCGCGCAGGGTGTAACAGCCCAAGATTTTATGAAAAATATTCTTTTTAATTTTATTAATGTCTTGTGTTGTACGCTACACCAAAAGGAGCTTGCACAACACGCATCCTTGAGTTGCCTTGCATTACACGCAATCGCAACCTTCCTCGATAGTGTGTGTAGTACGCAATAACGAGTTTCACTAAACAGCGATATGCTATTAAAACTAGCCGTTATGAATAGTAATAACCACTTTTTGAAATTTTGTAAATTTTATTTTTCAAAATGGATTTCATTTTTGGATTCGGAGTATCGAATTTAGCCTAAGGTGAAATTTTGGTACATTTCGGAAAACTTTCATATTCTGATGAATAGTGAAAATTACTAAATTATAATTAAAAACAACTTTTTTAATCGAAATAATTAATAGTGATAAATTATTAATTTGAGTGGTTTTAAAGTATATTTAGAATATATTTTTACAATTTAATACAATGTTGGTCATTGGACGTAATTTCACATTTAAACCTGACATAAACAAGTGTCAATCTTTTGATAGATATTGTTTCGTAAAAACACGATATTTGTTTTAATAGCGGGATTTAATTATAAAATTAATTAATTCAACTTCTATGTTATGAATTTGGTAAAATATACTTCATTTTTGAATTCGGAATATGAAATATAGCTTAGGATGAAATTTTGGCATTTTTCTGAAAACTTTCAATTTTTGATGAATAGTGAAACCACTAAGTGGTAGGTTAAAAACTGAATTTTGCATAAAACTTAATTTTACCACTTCTGTGAATGGAATTTCGAAAATCCGAGAGACACGGTTAATATCAAGGACTAAAATGTGGTTCAATGAGATGAAAATAATTTTTGGTGAATAGTAACTTTTTACTTTTTTTTACCGCAGTTAATAGTAAATAGGGTAACTAAGGGTAAATATGATATTACTATTACCCTAACACATGTCCTAATTCTATTGGACAAGTGTAATTCGACCAAAAACAAACTTAGGAATAAAATATGACCATTTAGGCCCACTTGGATTAGATTAGGACATTTATTATGAATTTATTTAAAGAAGGGTTAAAATAGTTAAAATCAAAGTTTAATAAGTAAATCATTTTTAATATGGGGTTATACATAAGATAAATTCGATTGTAAATATTCATTAGAAAGCTAAAAAGCTTTCCTACATGATGGTATTTTATTTGTAATTTTTAGACATCAAATAATTTAATTTATTTATGACACAACGATGATGCAGTAATTATCTTATTAATGAAATATTGACATAATTGATGTTATAAACACCAAAATAAATGTAATTTGAGCTTTTTTATGAATTCCACTAATTTTCTAGGTTACTATGATATATTAATGTTGATTTAATCAACTTTGTTCGAACATATAATTCTGTTATGACTTTCACAAAAATCATATATCAAATAGTGTCAAAATTGACACAAAATAGTTTTTAAATCAAATATTATATTATTAATTGTTATTTTATTCCTAAAAAGATATGGTTCGGCCAAATGACTTAGATAAGGATATATATATTAATAATAAACAATTTGTGGTTCGTTTGGCATGTTATAGTAAGTTTATTAACCATATAGTGAAAGAAAACAAAAAGACACGGTAAAAGTTAAATTATTTAACTTAGAGTTAAATATAATTGATAAGGTTTAAAATAATATCCAAACATGTCTAAATTTGATTGGTTGATGAGATTACAACCCTATCTCATCTAATCTTCGAATATGAGTCATTTTTGGAGGTTTTTAAGTGGGGTTAGATTTATTATAAATTAATATTTTTAAGAATTCCTAAGGTGCCCCTCTCCTCCCTTATAAAAGGGCACCTCCTTCCCCTCCTCCTCACACCAATTTTGAGCACTCAAGCTCGGCCAAACCCTGCCATTTTCTCCTCTCCACTTTCCTAGAATAATCCTAGAGGTTCTGGTCTTCTCCAAATACCAATATTAGTTCCTTAAGTGGAGGATTCAAAGAGGCGTTCCAAAGAAGAGGTAATATTCATTACCGATCTTTTCAATTTCTTTCTTCTTCAACTTCTTCTTCTTTAGTTGTTTCATGATAAAGTAATAACATCAGTATTACTTACATAGGGATATGTTATTATAAATATGAAACAACCCTAATTCACCTTCTATCCATCCTACAGAAAAATGAAATCACCGCGCGTGCGTACGTACGGAATACCGTCTCCACGCCGTGGTGTAATCTATTTTCCACCATCACCTTACAAGGATGGGTATAATGGTGTAATGAGTAACTACATATGATTATTATGAAGTAATATTGATACTGAAATAATATATATACTCCAATACAATTCCACGATCATAGGAACGATATCATCACTCGTGCGTACGTACGGAATACCGTCTCCACGATGTGATGCGACTCGTTCTACATGATCTTCATTTAATAATGATTATATAAATGAATTTAATGAATGAATATGGTATATACTACACTAATACCATTCGGGAAATGAATTATCTATAACCTAAAGATAAGAATAAGAATTTATTCGACAAAACACGCATAAGAACAAAAAGTTATAAAGACCCGAGTAACAAGTAACAATGAAATATTACTAACAAGAAGCTAATAATATGACCATATATGATATAATATCAATATGTATGATTCTGGAATAAGTCAATAACATTATTTAAACCATTATACAGGAGCTTCGGACACGTACAAAGCTAATCGGACCTAAGGTAAGGGAAATATCACAATCTCATTTTTATCCGAGATTGTTTATTCGTAAGTAATTACTGGGGTGTATTTTATCATCCACATCCATGTTCCCTCAATATGTAATATTGTTTCCATCCACTTGAAATAGTTTAAATCCAATTTTACCCTTATGTGAGTTTTTAGTAAAGAATATGAAAGGAATCTTTTGTCGTTTTTCCGTACGAGGTACTTTTTGACTTTTCCGAAAAAAGTACGAAGAATGTTTTTTTTTAACTTATACGGCATGAATGGATTTTTAAAACATTACTTCAAAGAATCTTCCTTTACAAGTTTTCAAGTTTATTTTTAATCAACTTGTTTTATTTTAAAGTTGTATGACATGTTATGAAAGGAAAAATGTTTTTGAAGAAGAAAGGATATTTTCCTCAAGAATTCAATTCAAGTGTTTTATCAAAATTATTTTCCATCTAAGATAATAAAGGGTTCTGTTTCTATCCATATTTTTACATTGGTTTGACTATGTTGTGATGGAATTATGTTTATGAATTCCTTTATCATATATGAATTGATTTATGATGTCATGATGTTTCAAGAATCCCATTTTTGTTATATGTGTTATGCGATGATGTATGTTTTATGATTATGTGGCACACATAAGAAAGGATTCATTATAAGATGGGTGGGACCTATATCTCCCTCCAATGCATTGGGTAATGATTTTATATCTCATGAGATAGACATGGCTGGAACGAAAGGTTATTTCGGTTCAGTGATACAGGACTGAAACGAGGAGTGAACTCGGTTCAGAAAGGGACTTTGTCCACTAAGATAGTCTTGGCAATGAGTCATGACTAACAAGAAATGATTTTCCATGATTATGTGTGCATGCCACAAAGATTCAAGTTTTATGTTATGATTATGGGGATCTCATTTTCACTTCTATGATTTGTTCCATGTTAAGATATTATGATCTCTTTTGCAGGTTGTGATTTTCAAAAAGATATGATATGATTTTTATTTCTTTTGTATACCCTTACTGAGCATTTGAGCTCACCCTTTTATGTTTTCTTTTCCCCAGGATATAAAGAAAGGTTTTAGGTAAAAAAAAATGGAAGATCTTTACGGGAGATATTGAAGATCTTTCACCAGGATTAGAAGACTATGTTCCGAGTTTCCAAAGACACTAAACTATTACGATCCTTTAGTGTGTGTTTTTGTTATGTACTAAGTATTCCGCAAATGTAATGTAATGTCCATGTACGTCAGGATACAGGTCTCTACAGTTGGTATCAGAGGAAAGGTTTAGTCAACCTTTGGAAACTAGGATGCGAAAACGTTAGTGAGATCCCTAGAGATATTTCTAAGGTATGTCTAGGGATGTCCCTAGGGATAAGTATACGTATAGGTTATAGTAATAGAATTACGCTAACGATCATAGAATTAAACCTAAGATGTTGGATATTGAAGGTACTCCCCCTTTATTATGTTGTTTTCCCTAGCATGATTTTTGCCTCTCACACTATTCTTTTTGGGTTTTAGACGATGGCTGGAACCCGAAGGAACCGTGTTGATCAATGCAATGGACAATGCAATGATTGCCCTCCTGAACAAACAAATGTTATGGGAGACGGAGTGCAAAATCTTATTGCTATACTTACACAAGCTATGAATCATTCTGGACTTCCAAATGAGCAGAGAAGGGAACAATATTCTATCGAGTCCTTCATGAGGCAACGTCCACATTCTTTCAGTGGGACTTCCGATCCACTTGTTGCTGAACAATGGATCAGTACCACTGAAAAGATATTTTCAGTTCTTCAATGTTCTGAACATGATAAAGTCATCTTAGCAGTATATCGTTTGGAAGGTGAAGCTGATCAATGGTGGAATCTTATCAAGAATACGAGGGCAAGGGATGAAATTGAGTCCATGGAATGGGACGAGTTCAAGAACTTGTTTTTCAGTAAGTACTTCCCTCGTATTCTTCGAACAAAGATGGAAAAGGAGTTTATTGAGCTGAAGCAGAAGGATGATGAATCTGTTGGTATATATGAAGCGAATTTTACAAGACTTGCAAGGTATGCATCTGGCATTATCATCCAACCTGAAAGTAAAGTTGATCGATTTTTCAGTGGCTTAAAACCAAGTCTTCGAAGGGAATTAGCTATAAGAGACTTCAGTAGCTATGAAGAAATTGTGCGTTGTGCTATCAAGGTAGAAATGGAAGTTGGTGTTACATATCCATCTCATGGTTTTGACAAGAAACGAAAGATGGAGTTCAAGGAGAAATCTCATAATAATGGTGAAAAGAAGATGAATGTTTCCTTATGCACAAAGTGTTGAAAGAAGCATGGTGGAGATTGTCTTAAGGGAACTAGAAAATGTTTTAAGTGTGGAAAAGAAGGCCATCGAGCAGCTGAGTGTCGAAGTAATGGAAAAGGGTTTCTAATGATGTGAATAAAGCAAACACTGCAGAGAACGCACCGCCAACACTTCAATGCTTCAAGTGCAAGGAAATGGGGCATTATGCTAATAATTGCCCTAATCCAAGGGTTAGTGATGATCAACTTGAGCAACCACTGAAGGCAAAGGACAAAGGGAAATCACATGCGATCACTATTGGCAATGTTGAATATGATAACGATGTGGTGGAATGATTAAGTGTTTATGTAATGGGATTCCAAAATAATGTTGTATCATGGAGTATTGGAATATTTATGTATTGGTTTAATGTGGTATTCAAAGTGATTGAGATATTTTTGGAAATAAGATGATATGCGCATAATGAAGGGAAAATAAGAAAATGAAATGTTTAACAATATTCATGAGCTCATGATTGATATAAGGACTAAGTGATATCATGGATTGAGTATATAGAATTTTGAGGATTTTGGTATGTGGAAAGTGTTAACTTTTAACTGCATTCATGTTTTCACTAAGGTATTCAAGAGAATACATGATTAAGGACTTTGAATGTTTAGAATGTGACCAACAAAACATATCTTATGATATGTGGGGATCAACGACAGTATTAAATCTCTGGTAATCGTTGTCACTATATTATGAGAGTGGACTGCAGTATTATGGATAAGCCTAAAGATTGAAATGGATTATGTTGGACATAAGTGAGTATTGTTTAAGGATCGAAGTTTTCTCGATATTATTGATGGGATGTTATAGTAATATAGTTTTAGAAAAAGGACAACCTGCAGGACGGGCGATAGCCCATCGCTTCGAACAAGGCTGTAGGAATCGAACCCACAACCGAAGTGCGACTGGCCTTTATCGCCTACCACTGACCTACAGGAAGTCCCTATTTAGTAGAAACTAGTTTTATTATATTAAGCAGTATGATATATGAAGTATAAGTCCATTTTAGGAACCATATATGATTAATCTCACTATAGATCGATTTATGCATATAATTTTTGCTAACCTTTTGTTTGAGACAGATGGAATGACCCGTCATTCTATCACATTATCTGCTAACACTTCACGAATAACAAATTCAACTTCATTTATTTAAGAGATGAAGTGGAAATTGTTCAAGGCACGAACAACAGTGAGATTGTACCAAAATAAAGTAAGTATTTATTCTAATTCAAATTTTCAACTTTAGGGAAATGATCTTGAAAACCAAAAATGTTGTCCTAGTGATCTTATACCTGAGGAATCAGATGGTACCTTATATCATCACAAATTTATGGATTTGTGATTTTTGGCTTTTCCATAGCCATGTTCTCTACCACTCTCCATCAGAACATGATGGTTAGATTTTTCTTCCATATCCATATTTTTACCTATGTAGAAACCCAACAATTAGTTTATTTGGGTAATCGTTACATTTCATACTTTAGTTTTTAAAGCCAAGTTTTGGTATTCCTTTTTACGATGTGGGAAACTTTCGAATAGAAAACCATTTATAACCCCGACGAATTTCGAGGGCGAAATTCATTTTAAGGGGGGTAGAATGTAACAGCCCAAGATTTTATGAAAAATATTCTTTTTAATTTTATTAATGTCTTGTGTTGTACGCTACACCAAAAGGAGCTTGCACAACACGCATCCTTGACTTGCCTTGCATTACACGCAATCACAACCTTCCTCGATAGTGTGTGTAGTACGCAATAACGAGTTTCACTAAACAGCGATATGCTATTAAAACTAGCCGTTATGAATAGTAATAACCACTTTTTGAAATTTTGTAAATTTTATTTTTCAAAATGGATTTCATTTTTGGATTCGGAGTATCGAATTTACCCTAAGGTGAAATTTTGGTACATTTCGGAAAACTTTCATATTCTGATGAATAGTGAAAATTACTAAATTATAATTAAAAACAACTTTTTTAATCGAAATAATTAATAGTGATAAATTATTAATTTGAGTGGTTTTAAAGAATATTTAGAATATATTTTTACAATTTAATACAATGTTGGTCATTGGACGTAATTTCACATTTAAACCTGACATAAACAAGTGTCAATCTTTTGATAGATATTGTTTCGTAAAAACACGATATTTGTTTTAATAGCGGGATTAATTATAAAATTAATTAATTCAACTTCTATGTTATGAATTTGGTAAAATATACTTCATTTTTGAATTCGGAATATGAAATATAGATTAGGATGAAATTTTGGCATTTTTCTGAAAACTTTCAATTTTTGATGAATAGTGAAACCACTAAGTGGTAGGTTAAAAACTGAATTTTGCATAAAACATAATTTTACCACTTCTGTGAATGGAATTTCGAAAATCCGAGAGACACGGTTAATATCAAGGACTAAAATGTGGTTCAATGAGATGAAAATAATTTTTGGTGAATAGTAACTTTTTACTTTTTTTTACCGCGGTTAATAGTAAATAGGGTAACTAAGGGTAAATATGATATTACTATTACCCTAACACATGTCCTAATTCTATTGGACAAGTTTAATTCGACCAAAAACAAACTTAGGAATAAAATATGACCATTTAGGCCCACTTGGATTAGATTAGGACATTTATTATGAATTTATTTAAAGAAGGGTTAAAATAGTTAAAATCAAAGTTTAATAAGTAAATCATTTTTAATATGGGGTTATACATAAGATAAATTCGATTGTAAATATTCATTAGAAAGCTAAAAGGATTTCCTACATGATGGTATTTTATTTGTAATTTTTAGACATCAAATAATTTAATTTATTTATGACACAACGATGATGCAGTAATTATCTTATTAATGAAATATTGACATAATTGATGTTATAAACACCAAAATAAATGTAATTTGAGCTTTTTTATGAATTACACTAATTTTCTAGGTTACTATGATATATTAATGTTGATTTAATCAACTTTTTTCGAACATATAATTCTGTTATGACTTTCACAAAAATCATATATCAAATAGTGTCAAAATTGACACAAAATAGTTTTTAAATCAAATATTATATTATTAATTGTTATTTTATTCCTAAAAATCTAAGGTTCGGCCAAATGACTTAGATAAGGATATATATATTAATAATAAACAATTTGTGGTTCGTTTGGCATGTTATAGTAAGTTTATTAACCATATAGTGAAAGAAAACAAAAAGACACGGTAAAAGTTCAATTATTTAACTTAGAGTTAAATATAATTGATAAGGTTTAAAATAATATCCAAACATGTCTAAATTTGATTGGTTGATGAGATTACAACCCTATCTCATCTAATCTTCGAATATGAGTCATTTTTGGAGGTTTTTAAGTGGGGTTAGATTTATTATAAATTAATATTTTTAAGAATTCCTAAGGTGCCCCTCTCCTCCCTTATAAAAGGGCACCTCCTTCCCCTCCTCCTCACACCAATTTTGAGAACTCAAGCTCGGCCAACCCCTGCCATTTTCTCCTCTCCACTTTCCTAGAATAATCCTAGAGGTTCTGGTCTTCTCCAAATACCAATATTAGTTCCTTAAGTGCAGGATTCAAAGAGGCGTTCCAAAGAAGAGGTAATATTCATTACCGATCTTTTCAATTTCTTTCTTCTTCAACTTCTTCTTCTTTAGTTGTTTCATGATAAAGTAATAACATCAGTATTACTTACATACTGATATGTTATTATAAATATGAAACAACCCTAATTCACCTTCTATCCATCCTACGGAAAAATGAAATCACCGCGCGTGCGTACGTACGGAATACCGTCTCCACGCCGTGGTGTAATCTATTTTCCACCATCACCTTACAAGGATGGGTATAATGGTGTAATGAGTAACTACATATGATTATTATGAAGTAATATTGATACTGAAATAATATATATACTCCAATACAATTCCACGATCATAGGAACGATATCATCACTCGTGCGTACGTACGGAATACCGTCTCCACGATGTGATGCGACTCGTTCTACATGATCTTCATTTAATAATGATTATATAAATGAATTTAATGAATGAATATGGTATATACTACACTAATACCATTCTGGAAATGAATTATCTATAACCTAAAGATAAGAATAAGAATTTATTCGACAAAACACGCATAAGAACAAAAAGTTATAAAGACCCGAGTAACAAGTAAGAATGAAATATTACTAACAAGAAGCTAATAATATGACCATATATGATATAATATCAATATGTATGATTCTGGAATAAGTCAATAACATTATTTAAACCATTATACAGGAGCTTCGGACACGTACAAAGCTAATCGGACCTAAGGTAAGGGAAATATCACAATCTCATTTTTATCCGAGATTGTTTATTCGTAAGTAATTACTGGGGTGTATTTTATCATCCACATCCATGTTCCCTCAATATGTAATATTGTTTCCATCCACTTGAAATAGTTTAAATCCAATTTTACCCTTAGGTGAGTTTTTAGTAAAGAATATGAAAGGAATCTTTTGTCGTTTTTCCGTACGAGGTACTTTTTGACTTTTCCGAAAAAAGTACGAAGAATGTTTTTTTTTAACTTATACGGCATGAATGGATTTTTAAAACATTACTTCAAAGAATCTTCCTTTACAAGTTTTCAAGTTTATTTTTAATCAACTTGTTTTATTTTAAAGTTGTATGACATGTTATGAAAGGAAAAATGTTTTTGAAGAAGAAAGGATATTTTCCTCAAGAATTCAATTCAAGTGTTTTATCAAAATTATTTTCCATCTAAGATAATAAAGGGTTCTGTTTCTATCCATATTTTTACATTGGTTTGACTATGTTGTGATGGAATTATGTTTATGAATTCCTTTATCATATATGAATTGATTTATGATGTCATGATGTTTCAAGAATCCCATTTTTGTTATATGTGTTATGCGATGATGTATGTTTTATGATTATGTGGCACACATAAGAAAGGATTCATTATAAGATGGGTGGGACCTATATCTCCCTCCAATGCATTGGGTAATGATTTTATATCTCATGAGATAGACATGGCTGGAACGAAAGGTTATTTCGGTTCAGTGATACAGGACTGAAACGAGGAGTGAACTCGGTTCAGAAAGGGACTTTGTCCACTAAGATAGTCTTGGCAATGAGTCATGACTAACAAGAAATGATTTTCCATGATTATGTGTGCATGCCACAAAGATTCAAGTTTTATGTTATGATTATGGGGATCTCATTTTCACTTCTATGATTTGTTCCATGTTAAGATATTATGATCTCTTTTGCAGGTTGTGATTTTCAAAAAGATATGATATGATTTTTATTTCTTTTGTATACCCTTACTGAGCATTTGAGCTCACCCTTTTATGTTTTCTTTTCCCCAGGATATAAAGAAAGTTTTTAGGTAAAAAAAAATGGAAGATCTTTACGGGAGATATTGAAGATCTTTCACCAGGATTAGAAGACTATGTTCCGAGTTTCCAAAGACACTAAACTATTACGATCCTTTAGTGTGTGTTTTTGTTATGTACTAAGTATTCCGCAAATGTAATGTAATGTCCATGTACGTCAGGATACAGGTCTCTACACAGGGAGTCGCCGCTCCCCACGCCGACGGTCAACTGCATTGGGAGCATATCCCCGGAGCGCTTTGACACATCCCTCCCCTACGCCAATGAGGTGGGGGATGTCCGGGTCCACCCGATCGACGATCCATCCCACGGGTTAACGGCAAGAACCCCCGCCAGGATGCGTCGACGCCGCCGCCCAACTCCCCGAGCCGTGGAGCAGGCAATATTCATGGCTACACCGCCGATTCCGGCACATCAAACATGACGCCAGCGTCGGGCGCGAGTGGGGGAGAATGCCCATCCTAGGGCACCAGCATCAGCAACCACTATGGCCCGAGCCACTGCAGACTCATGTTCCCAGATCTCGGCGCATGTTGAGCAGAGGCAGCCGCGTGCCCAACTTGGATCGAAACCCCGACCGCCCTGCAGGTAGGTTGGGTTGAATCTCCCGGTCGCGGACATTGGCAATGGCCACTGCGGACCAATCTGCGATACTGCCGCTCACCATGAGGGCTCATTCCATGCCACCGATCTGGGAAGCCGAAAGCTTCTTCGCGACGGCTTTGCTCCGGGTATGACTCCTCCCAGCGCCCATTGCATGGGGTATGAGGTTACTCCGCCTACTGCCAGTTGCGAGCATGGAGTCATTGTGTATCCAGTCCCTCACTCACATGGAGGTCCTCCGCATGTCCCTTTCGGCATCTTTCCCGGTGTTTCTCGCACCCCGGACTTCGGTCCCCTCTGCCCCACCTCTATTGTGGTCAGGGGATCCCATGCCGGAAGTTTTCCGTACCATGAGGAGCTACCCAAGGGCAGGAAGGCCGGGCATCGTCGCCGTAGGAGGAATGTTAGGGGAGTCCAGACGGATATCAGACCAGTCCGTTTCTCAGATTCTGAGGTACAGTATGGCTCGACGGCAGAGCCTCCCCACCAACCTTTCGAGTTGAGGGTAGGGATGGGGACGCGGTGCGTCAGTCTTGTACTCCCCAAATGCGATATCTGTATGATTCCCTCCTCCCTTCGAAGGTATATCCAGGAGGATGAGGACTTGGCGTACCACCAGGGATCAAGCCCGATGTTGCCGCTGACCTCCTCAGAAGCACCTACCGCCCCTATTAGGAATGGTGAGGAACTTTTCTGGGGACCGACGGAAGGATCGCGTGGCGATACACCCTCCGAAAGCACCGAAACTATGACATGAGGCCCATCCACCAGCCCATCCTATCGCGACATGGCAGCCTGGGCACTGCAACCCCTAGAGGATGACCCAGGGATCGGCGGCCAATCGTCCTGCTCTCCGTATTCCCCGCCGGCCAGCCCACCGCCCCGACGGCCTGCCTTGGCGCCATTGCCAATTCCCCGACTTTCCTCGGTGGACGAGCAGGGGCGGCAAGTTCCGGACCCCGAACCGGAGCCGTGGAGCTTCTAGACCGTTCTTGCAGTGGGCCACTTCCCTAAGAAGTTCTGGCCAGTCGCAGAAATGGGTTTTGAGGTTCTAGAGTCACTCACCCTGGGAGAGTTTGAATGCTTCCACCAGATTCTTCGGGTGACTCACTCCCGCCTCCGCCGTCAGCTAGCACCTTATCGCAGGAGCCAAGCGAATCTCGAGGACATTGGTGAGCAGTGCTGCCGGGTCGACCTAGCAGCACTCCCCGTGGTCCGGCACCCCGAGTTGCTGGACCACCACGAGGCCCTTCAGCAACAATGCGTCCTGTGTTTTCAATTACTCCGCAGAGTTATTGAAGAGTCCATCCCCCACGCGCATGTCTGCGGGTGGGGGCAGTACACTGCTCTCCTCTTCTGTGCGATCCACCGGCAACCCGATCTACTGGGAGGCCCTGAGGGAACGTCGCCAAGGGTAGTAGCAGTCATCATGGCTGAACCTTTATATGAGGGAAACATTGTGGAGCCCCTCGACGGAGACACACACCCCGAGGACATGCCTCTACTGGACCCATCTGGGAGGATTACTCGCCAACAGTGGAGCCTCCTAGGCCTTCTTGTACCCACGGAGGCACTGGCACTGGGCCGAAACATCAGCAAGGTTAAAGATCCCGTTGGGTTTGTCAAACTCACCGACCCATCTTCCTCAGTGCAGAAGGTAGAGTAAGATCTTGAGAAGGCCACGCTGCGCCAACATCTAGCCGAGAAAAAAAGGCTGGTTGATGAGCTCCTGGCTGAACGAATTGCAGAGCGGTGGCCTGACTACGGAAACCCTAGACCAGGACAGCAGGGGCAGGAGCATCTACCCCTTGCTGAGATTCCCTCGGGCAACCGTGATTGTGTCGTGTTCACCGGCAGTGGAGAAACTGAAGCCCATGGAAAGAGGGCGGGATATGTTTCTCCGAACCCTCCCGAGCGGTGAGACAACCTGGGGGACCCTGCTCAATTTCCTCCTGCCGCTCCGAGAGTCGCTCCGCCAGCTGCCCCCCGAGCCGCTAAGCACGACTATCGTATCGATGCGCCTGGAAATGCACTTTTGGTTAGAGATCCCCGTCAGGATAGGAATCTGCATCCGGATGATCCTATGGATGTACTCATCGCTCGCTTGGAGGCCCTGGAAACTCTGTAGGTGGCGATCCCACCAGATGGAAAGTCGTAACCCGCATGGGTGGATGACATGCCGGCCCCACCGGGATTTGGGAACCCCACTTTTTCCCCCTTTAACGGGACCAGAGACCCGCCACAACACTTGGCCCACTTCATCTCGAGGTGCGGGCCTATGTTAGGGACTCCAGCGCAGCAGGAGGCTGCCAAGCTCCAGTGCTTCATTCAGACACTGGAAGGACCAGCATTCGTTTGGTACAGCCAGCTCCCTGTTGGATTAGTGACTAGCTGGGAGAACCTTCGCCAACAATTCCACTACCAGTTCAGTTCCACAACCCGGAAGACGAACATTGCAGACCACTTCAGGTGCAAGAAAAGGCCCGACGATTGAGTCGCGGACTTCGTCGCCCGGTTGAAGGGGCTCAAGTACTCCCTTGACATGCCACTGACTCAGGAGAAATTACTGATGATGTGTGTGGGGAACGTCAAGGTGGAGTTGTTTCCTTTCCTGATCATGCAGAATAACCTTGGAGGGTTCCGGGACATCTTAGACAAGGCTCAGCGCCTTGAAGAAGCCCTGCAACAGGCCGGTCAGGCACACCCGCTACCTCCTGTGATCTCTGCAAGGAGAGCCGCCAGTGCCGAGCCCACTGCTATGGCGTAGATAGAGGCCCCCAGACAGCTAGAGTTTCTGCCAGTGAGGGCAGCTCAGCAGGCTCATAGGGGTCCACCCCCATAGCCTCCAGCCCAGCAGCGACAGCCTCAAAATCGGCAGGCGCCTCCGCATAACGCACTGCCACCACCTAGATGAGGTAATCCGGCTCCACCTCCTCGGCCTGCTCCTCCGGCCCCTGGCCATGGTCATCCCCCAAGAGTCCCCATTCCAGAGAGAAGGAATCAGGCTTACTCGTTTGGCGAGGCCCAGGTCCCCGGTTATTTCCGTAGCGCCTTGGAGCAGAGAATCGTGTGACTGCCTGAGTGCTGGAAGCCAGCAGAGGCGTGTCTCACGGATCGCCCTAACTACTACCCTTATCACCGGTTCCTGGGACACACCATCCAGCAATGCTATGTGTTTAAGGACTGGCTCCAAGACCATATTGACAACAATATAGTCAGGTTGGGCACACCCCGACACAGGTGGCAGGTGTCTTCGTGGGATCAGATGGCAGTAGTGACGACGAGGATGGGTGGGAACAGGTTTCCGACCATGGGTCCCGGAAGTATAATGACTGGATGGCCCGCAGAACGGTCGCCCGTGCCCATGGCATCATCCGTGCCCGCCTAGATCAGCCAGAGCCCTCGGAATCTGCGAGCGCCGCTTCGACATCGTCGTCCCAGCCTACTTCTTCCCAGAAGATCAGGTTGCGGTGCAAGAAGAAAGAACGAGCCCTACCATTGTCATCATCTTCTCGCACTCTTGGCGATTTCATGCCCCCAGAAATGGGGATCCCCCCAGACCCCGGTCCGTAATGGATGACTCCTCGAGTGAGAGCCCGAGGTACGCTTCGGTTAACACCATAGTGTTGGTAAATCCCTTTGTGGATCCCGATGACAAGGAGCGCCAGGTGGACCTCCCTGAGTGCCCAGAGTATGCTTAGGTTAACACCGTAGAGTTGGTAAATCCCATTGTGGCTCTTGATGACAAAGAGCGCCATGTGGACCTCCCTGAGAGCCCGAGGTACACTTCGGTTAACACCGTAGAGTTGGTAAATCCCTTTGTGGCTCCCGATGACAAGGAGCGCTAGGTGGACCTCCCAGAAAGCCTGGGGTATGATTCGGTTAACACCATAGAGTTGGTAAATCCCTTTGTGGCACCCGATGGTGAGGAGCGCCAGGTGAACCTCCCCAATGTCCCTAGTCGTCGCCAATGTCGACGGAGCCGTGGCTACGTGAACCGCTGGGGCACGACAGTCGTCACCTCTAGTCAGGTCGTGCACGCTACCGAGACCAGGAAATTGTCCCGGTATAGAGGGCAGCACTCGCGGCTCCCACACCCAGTGACAGCAGGTTCGCTTCCACCACCGTTTGTGTTGCTAGATCGGGCGGAATCACCTTGCCCGCATCGCACCCAGCCCAACCCTGCCACTGGCCGACTACGGCCTTCCGTTCCTAGCATGGTAGCCACCTCCCGAGCTTCAACCGGTGAACAGTGGGACATGCGCAGTACCAGTCATTCACCGGTCCTGCCAGTAGGGCCCGTCATGCCCCCAATCGCAGAGCGACCTCCTGTAAGTAGAAGCTATCGTTTGGCGCGAAAGTATGATGTCCTGAAACATCTAGCTGGCATTCCGGTGAGGCTTTCCATCCTTGAGTCCCTCCTCCTGTCGTCCGAAATACGTGAGGCGCTCTCCGAGGCTCTATGGATCCCCCTCAAATTTGAAGCGGAGGTCGCGACCACGGATGCCTTCCACACTGAGGTGATTGAGGATGCTGAATGTCAGTCGATTATCTCATTCTCTGTTGAAGATGAAGACCCTCACATATAGGGGCACATCCGCCCGCTGTACATCACCGGCCAGTTCAATGGCATGGAAGTCCTTCGATGTCTTATCGACACGAATTCTGGGATTAACGTGATCCCAACTCAAACACTGCGAAAGATGAGGTTGTCCGAGGATGATTTAACTCCCTCCGACCTTAGAATCTAGGGGTATGACAGGACCGAGCAAACTCCACTCGGCAAGATTCGTCTTAAGACCCAGTTCGGCGACATAATTGCCAATACGGAATTCATGGTTGTCTCTCAGGACACTACCTACAATTCATTGTGGGTAGGTCGTGGCTACATCTTCACGTAGCGGTTCCCTCATCCTACCATCAGTGCCTCAAATACTCCCTTACGGGTCGAGTGGGTGTGCTCCAAGGAGATGTGTCTCCGTTTGCCTTTTGTGAATCTCATTACCTGGACGCTGACTATTACAAGAGCAAGGAAAAGCAAATCCTGGCAGGTGAGGTTGAGCCCACCGCTATCGCGGGTGATCCCTGGGCAGGTTTGGATGATGCATATGACTTCCCAATCCATCGGTTGGAGGCCCCGACTCCCGATATGGGAGAGTTGTTTGTTGTCTCGGGTACTAGAGGAAGCCATATTTCCGGGTCTAAGCGATGGTGGGAAATCACCTCATACTCTTACACCAACCAGGCCCGGGTGATCCCTGATCCTCCTACCCCCGTACGATATTAGGACGTTGAGCTCATGGCAATGGTAGTACATCATACGTGCCTATTTCGTCAAGCCAGGATCGACTGGCTCAAGCCAACGCGTCACCACTACTTTGATGTCATAAAGCGTGGCCCCTTGGGCTGCAGGCCGGATGGGATTGGATCAACCGCCTTTGTCGCTACGGTCTCCGCGGTGCATGAGTCTCCCATCATGACGACCTCTGCTGCCCAAGCCGGTGCCAGCTCCCCATCAGGGTCGAGCAGCCCCGAGACGGCTTCCCCCGTGGACGATCCTTCCACAAGCGGGGAAGAATACATGGAATATGCTCCTCCTTCCTTTGAGGAGGGCGTCTCTTCCACGGTTGATGAGCTAGTACATGTTAACCTCAGTAGTGAGGCGGACCCGAGACCCACATTGGTCAGTGCCTCTATGCCTCCCGAGGAATGGCAACAGTACATAGAATTCCTCAGACAACACCGTGATGTGTTTGCTTGGATTTATGACGAGATGCCGAGACTAGATCCCCAGGTAGCCGTCCACCGCCTTGGCCTCCCAACAAACCATCGCGGGTTCAAGCAGCCTCCCAGAAAAATGCACCCCTTTCATGGTGCCATAGTCGAGGCCGATGTTGATAAGCTCATTAAGGAAAACATGGTAAGGGAAGTCCAGTACCCCAGGTGGCAAGCCAATATTTTTCCCATCAGGAAGAAGAATGGGCAGATCAGGTTTTGCATCGACTTCTGTAATCTTAATCGCCATTGTTTGAAGGATGGCTTTCCCCTTCCCGTGACAGAGCTGTTGATCGACGCAACGGCCGGGTTCAAATACCTCTCCTTCATGGATGGGTACTCTGGGTACAACCAGATCCGGATGGCCCCCGAGGATGAAGAGTTCACTGCCTTCATGGCCCCCAAGGCACTTTCTTCTATCGGGTTATTCCCTTCGGCCTGAAGAATGCGGGTGCCACCTATCAACGGGCTATGCACCGAATATTCACGTCGATCCTCGGGACGCTGGTGGAGTGCAATGTAGATGACCTGGTGGTTAAATCTCATCAGCACCCGGACCATCTCAAAGACCTTGATAAAGTTTTCGGTTTTCTCCGTTCTCGCCACTTGAAGATGAACCCGTTGAAGTGTGCCTTCGGGGTCACCTCCGGAAAGTTTCTTGGCTTCATCGTTTGGTATCGAGGCATCGAGATAAACCCGGAAAAGATCAAGGCCATCAGTCAGATGCCTCCCTCGAGTAATATTCAGGAGCTTCGAGGCCTCAAAGTCCACTTAGCCTATATACGCTGATTCATTGCGAATCTGGCCCGCAAGTGTAAGCCCTTTTCTCGGCTCATGAAGAAAGGCGCTGCCTATGGGTGGGATGAAGAGTGTCAGACCGCTTTTGAGGAAATCAAGCGGTATCTGCTTCATCCTCAAGTCCTGATGCGACCCGTTCCTGGAAAGCTAGTGGTCCTTTACATGACCGCCCTCGAGCGATCTCTCAGTGCCCTTCTCGCCCAGAAGAACAACAAGGGAACAGAGAATAGCCTCTACTACCTTAGCTGCATGCTCCTCGACGTGGAAGTTAGATACTCTCCCATCGAGAAGAGCTGCCTGACGCTCGTATTTTCCATACATAAATTGCGGAACTACATGCAGCACCATGAGGTACAGCTGGTCTCTCGGGTAGACCCGTTGAAATACATCCTGAGCCGGCCTATGTTGACAGTCCGATTGGCACGCTGGGCGGTGATCCTCCAGCAGTTCGACATTTGGTTCGTACCTCAGAAGGCCGTCAAATGATAGGCGTTGTCAGAGATCTTAGCTACCCATACAACCTCTGTGGACCAGCCACTGGATTTGGGCTTTCCTAATGAGGAAATCCTCTCAGTCGATCACGCCACCACATGCTGGCAAATGCACTTTGATGGCGCCTTCTGAAGCCCTACCAGTAGATGGCTCAACAATCCTAGGCTTAACAGAGTGGGCCTGGGTGTCGTCTTCATCACCTCGGAGCAAGTCGTTCTTCCATATTCTTTCTTGTTGTCAGAAGGCTGCACCAACAATGAGGCAGAATATCATTCCCTCATCACCGGCCTCGAGTTGGCTCTTGAGGTTGACGTAAACCACCTGTATGTAAAATGGGACTCTGAGCTCATCATCAAGCAGGTTAACAGTGACTACGCATTCAGGAATCCAAAACTCATGCCGTTTATGGATTGCACCCTCCATCTAATGGCTAAGTTCACATCCCGACCAGATGTCGTTCACGGTCCCCGGTCGCAGAACAGTCGAGCGGATGCTGTGGCTTTCCTGGCCGCATCACTCGCGGAGCCCGAACGGGATGACCTAATCATCCACGTGGTTCACCGAAGACTCATTGCTCCTGTTATCCCGGAGGGTGGTCGTGTCCCACGAGTGAACCATCTCACCGCTGGTGCCCCCACGTCAAGACCCCCTGGTGCTTCAGGCATGGTGATGGAGACAGTTCATGACTGGAGAACACCCTTGGTAGAATATCTCCGGCACGACAGTCTTCCAATGGAATGAGAAAAGCGGGAATGAATCTGGCACCACGTGCCACAGTTCACCCTTCAAAGCGGTCCCATCCGTGAGCAACTCCTTTACAGGCGTGGGTTTGACGGTGTTCTCCTACGTTGTATTCAAGGAGTGTTGATCCTACAGGTCATGCATGAAGTGCATGCTGGCTCCTGTGGTGCCCACCAGGCCGGGTCGAAGTTGTCCCACTAGATTCAGAGACTCGGATACTTCTGGCCCTCCATGATCCACGACTGCATCGAGTACGCCAAGAGGTGTCATGCGTGCCAAGTTCATGCTAACTTTGTGCATCGTCCACCAGATCCTCTCCATACTACTAAGTATTCTTGGCCCTTTGCAGTCTGGGGGTTGGATGTCGTAGGGCCTTACACGCCGGCGACGGCCCGCCAGTGCTGGTTCATCTTAACCGCCACAGATTTCTTTTCAATGTGGGCAGAGGCAGCCCCACTTAGGGAAGTCAAGGCTGGTTCTATCGCCGACTTCGTGAGTTTGAATATCATTCACCAGTTTAGAATCTCTCACTCTATCCTCACGGATAATGGAACCAACTTCCAAGAGGCCAAGATGAAGAGATTGTACGCCAAGTACAACATTCGCTCTAACCACACCTCCCACTATCATGTGCAGGAAAATGGACAGATTGAGGCGTTTAACAAAACCCTCTCTAACATTCTCAAAAAATGGTTGGTCAGAACAAGAAAATTTGGCCGGACAAGCTCCCCAATGCCCTCTGGGCTTATAGGATGACGACTCGCAATTCCACCCAGGTGACACCGTACTCCCTGGTATACGGAGCTGAGGCCATCCTTCCCATCGAGGTCCAACTGTCCTCATTGCGCACAGCGGTCTACGACCAGAAAGCGCCGGATAGAGTTGTCGAGATCCGTATAGCCGAATTGGAGGCTCTGTACGGATGTAGGCTTCGTTCTTTACATAACTTGGAAAGGCATCAGAGAAGAATGGCTCGAGCTTTTGATAAGAAGGTTCGCCTCCGCTCCTTCCTGCAAGGTGACCTGGTGTTGGCTCTCAGAGCGCCAATGATTTCCAATAGGAAACCACCCAAGTTGGAACCCATGTGGGAGGGACCTTTTATTGTCCACAAGGTCTATCCCAATGGTGTGTATTCCCTAGTGACTATGGATGGTGAGCGTATCACTCCGCCCACCAACGCCAGGTTCCTCAAGAAGTACTTTTCCTAAAATGTATGGTCCTGCATGACCTTAATCTGTATGGCCCTGCACGACCTTAAACTACACTCTGCCCTACATCTGGGCTCCATGGTCCGAGCTCTAAGACCTAAAACAAAGATCCTCTTTTGGTTCTTCCCTTTTCACGTTCAGAGCTCTAAGACCTAAAACTAAGATCCATATTTCGTCCAACATGACGTTAAACTGTATTTCCAGAACTATGTGTGGCTTGATTCCCATCCTAATGGGATACATAGGACCGCCCGAACATTTCCTCTTGGGTCCAGCCCAGGAGTTACTAAACTCCGCCATTTATTTTCACGGTCTGAGCTCTAAGACCTAAAACTAAGATCCATATTTCATCCAACATGACATTAAAATGTATTTCCAGAAATACGTCTAGCTTGATTCCCATCCAAATGGGATACGTAGGAACGCCCAGACCCTTTGTCTTTGGGTCCAGCTTGAGGTCTGCTGTCGTGTCTGATTAGCATTTGGGACTTCGACCACAGGGTCACGTGGCGTGGTGTGAGATTATGTCCCCATTCACCTCGGGTTTGTAATGGCTGCACCACGCGCACCCTGTTCTCAGGGTTTAGCCCTCCTCTGTACAATGGATTTTAAAGACGCATATTAAGAACTACGTGTGGCTTGATTCCCATCCTTATGGGATACGTAGGACCACCTGAACACCTAGATGTCAAGTCCAGCCCCATCTCATAGGAGATCCCACGATCTCCCGGTGCCCAGGGTGTTTGGCATTACGCCCCCTCTTTTGCCCATGGATTAGCCATCATTTGGCCGCTCTCGGACTGAGCCCTCTGACCCTTTCCAGTAGTCTGATGATGTGCTCAAGGCACTCTAGTCTAGAACTTGGAGTGCCAGATTCGACGAAGGCAATTTCCACCAACTTGCCATGCTTCGTGTTCCCCTTCATTCGGGCCCCCCATCATCCTTTATACCCATAGGGACCCCCAAGAACATCCTAGATACAACGCCCAAGGGCTCTCCTACCGTCATGGGCCAATTCCCCTGAGGGTTTCAGACAACAATATGATACAAATCTCGCGTTGCGAACATGGTCAGTGGTTGATGCTCATTTGTTTGTCCCCATGGCTAACACGACATGATGCTGCATTGAGAACATGGTCAGCAGTAATCCTCAGTCGTCACGTAGGCTTCCCCAGGCCCTGAATGTTGGTGGCATGGTTCATGTCATGTTCCGCCCCGCCGTGTCAAGGTGGAATCTCGACACTCCTTGTACTAACCCTCAGTACACCCCCGCACATCATACAGACCGAGCTGCGTAACAGTGTCTCTCGGGGCTCCCACGATCTGAGCACTAGAGTATGTGCTTGGGTCTCTCCTTTACGGGTTGCATGGATCTTGGCCTTCATCCCCTTGGGGAGTGAGGAGTCTCCCGGACATTGCGTTTCGGGCCCAGCATAGCTGGGATCTAGCATCTCCTGCCCCTCCTTGATTTTTGAACCCTCTTAGGCCCCTTTGGCCCAAGTATCCTCTCTCAGTTAGTCCAAACCATATGACCTTAAACTGTGTTGTTGGTCCAAACCTTATGACCATAAACTGTGTTTTCGGTCTAAACCATATGACCTTAAACTGTGTTGTTGGTCCAAACCATATGACCTTAAACTGTGTTGTTAGTCCAAACCATAATACCTTAAACTGTGTTCTGGGTCCAAACCATATGACCTTAAACTGTGTTGATTGTTCTAAACCATACGACCTTAAACTGTGTTGCTGGTCCTATCACACGACCCTAAACCGTGACATTATCGTCCTGGCCGCACGACAAAAAACGACACAGCATTGTGATGACCTCGTTGTAGTGGACATCACGTTGGGTATTGGTCCTATGCCATGCCATTTGTCAACACCTATCATGGCTTGATTCTTGTGGCGACACCACGGGCTACTACTATAGGCCCGTCGCTTCACAAAAAAAACCACTCGGCTTAAAGGACAAACAAGATTTATCAAATTCCGCTTCTTTTAGTGTAAGGGCCACGCCCGCACTCCCCTTTTTGTTTGGCACTGGTATCTTACGATGTCACCATCCAGAACTATATGTGGCTTGATTCTCATCCTTATGAGATATGTAGGAACGCCTGGGGCACTTCCTCGTGGGTCCATCGTACCTTCGTGTTCGATCCCTCGACTCGAGCATTTCCCCAGAGAGCACATGGTAATCAGGGCTTAGGTCCTCATTCATGTCAGATTTTGTAACTGCCATGCCATGTGTCCATTTCTCCCTTTTCCCACCTCACAGTCCGAGCTCTAAGACCTAATACTAAGATCCTCACGGTCCGATCTCTATGAACTAAAACTGCGATCCTCACGATTCGCGCTCTAAGACCTAAAAGTAAGGTCTTCACGGTCCGAGCTCTAAGACCTAAAACTAAGATCCTCTCGGTCCGAGCTCTAAGACCTAAAACAAAAATCCTCACGGTCCGAGCTCTAAGACCTAAAACTAAGATCTATATTCCTTCCAGCATGATGTTAAACTGTGTTGTGTCCCGCATGACGTTAAACTATATTTCGTCCCGCATGACATTAAACTGTATTATCAAGAACTATTTGCGGCTTGATTCTCATCCTTATGATATACGTAGGACCACCCGGATGTTTCGTCTTCGGTCCAGCCCCAGGGATCACTAAACCCCATCATTCCTTATTGTTAGCTGCCCGGCCCGACTTCATGGGAAGTGGTGTAATCAGGATATCCACCCCGAGCATGTTCGGGATGCCCCATGGTAACAATGGGAAGCGGCCATTCTCTCGCCAAAGAGGTCCTGCCTGGAAATTAGGACAACCCGTGATTAGGTTGGTATATCCGCCTAATGTGCCTTCACCATGGTGGATCAATTTCAGGAGTGTTGGACTCTGTTCGAACAAACCACCACTCCACCTTCCACGCCTTGCGTCCCCCCTTATTCGGATCCTCATTTCCTGTCATGTTTGACGGGACCCCCTAACAGTATGGATGCTCGACCTAGGGTCCGCCTACTGTCATGGGCCAACGTTCCAGAGAACTGGTCATGTTTGACGGGACCCCCTAACAGTATGGATGCTTGACATATGGTCTTCCTACCGTCATGGGCCAACATTCCGGAGAAGTAGTCATGTTTGACGGGACCCCCTAACAGTATGGATGCTCGACCTATGGTCCGCCTACTGTCCTAGGCCAACGTTCCGAAAAACTGACCAACAGTATTTGAGTTAGGCCCCATGTTGCGAACATGGTCAGCATTCAGCCCTCATTTATTGTCCTCCCATTCCAGGCCAACGTGATATGGATGTTGTGTTTCCTCCACAGTTGATAGTTATCCTCCATGGTTGCGCCCCATTGGGTTCGGAATTTGGGCAGTGTGATTCACCCTTCCTCTCCATTCCCCTGTGTTCGGATGGATTTCAATGCCCCCAGCATTGCCCTTCTTGTGTGTATGAGAACATTGAGAAGTCGACACATCAATCGGCTCAGGGGTCTCCTCAAATGTCTAGGCCCAATTTTGGACACCTCAAAGCTTGGTCAATGCCCCACAGTTGAACGAAATGATGGTACGAGCATCTCCTCCTCCTTGCGTTGGGAAGACACACAGGATCCTAGGGATGAGTTGTTATTCATTTCGAAATTATGGTTGAGCGCATTAAACCAAGGGTACAAATGAGTGAATTTGGCCTTGTATTGGATTGAGACGATGAGAATTATAAGCAGAAAGTTCATGAGATGGAAAAAACAAAACACTTAGGGGTTAGCATGCTGAAGCGATCATTCCAGCACTGCTACCCTTTGGCTCGTAGCCTCCATGACCGCTTCTCACTCTTTGAAGACTCTATCCTCATCATCCACCATGGAGCGCAGCTCGCCATCCCTAGCTTGTGCATGCGCCTGCTCGGTTTGAAGTACAGTCATCTGGTGACTCGCCACCACCAGTTGTTCCTACGCATCAGCCTGCTGGGCCATCAGTTGCTCCACGAGCTCAGAGCATGTTGCAATGAAGTCCTCTTTATCTGGCGCCTGCCCTTCGAGGTGTCGTACTTCCTGCCCCGCCCTCAGCAGCGCTTCAGCGCTCGCCGATCCTTCCTGGCACTGGGAAATGTCGGTGCGCCGACTTCTTTCGCATATCTTCTCGGCCATGTAATCACGGACCGTTAGATGAAGGCACTGAGCGTCAGCCCCTCCGGCGCACAGGAAGCGCAGCCAGGTCTGAAGTGATCCCATCCGCCTCAGCCAATCCGACTGGGGCTGCCTGAGGAAGCAAAGGATAGACTTCCACCCTTGGAGTCTTGTCATCCGGATCTCCTCGGATGCCTCTAAGTCTAAGTCATCAATCTCCTCAGGGTCAGCGGTTCGGTATAGGGGGGAAGGCCGCCAACAGATCTGCAGTAGGATCCACCCCAGGGATTTCTTTGTGAGGAATAGAATCCTCGATGTCTGCGCGACCCTCTCTCGCCCCAACTGCAATGACGCCTCCACCAGCTTCCGACCACGTTTCAGGAACATCGCCACTGATGTCCGCCGCCCCTTGTTCATCAATTGTCAGGGCCGACTCAGTGCAGAGAGAATTTTCCGAGCAAGGTGGTATGTCCGCCTCTGGTCCACTCGCGGATTTCCCGGGCTTCGCTGCCTGACGTGCCTCCAGTTTTGAGATCACTGTGCAGGGCATATGCTGGTTAGACGAGATCATTTGACACCAAGCAACAGTAGTGAAGCGTGAGACTTACCGGAATCCAGAGCGTCGGTCCCTAGTGTTTCGGCCGCTGCAGGATCCACCATAAGGGGAGACCCCTCTGCACTGGTTAATTCAATGATGGGTGTCAGATCCCCATCATGTCCCACAGGATCCTCTCCGCCCTCCTCAGGTGGGGACGCCCGTCCACCACTCATGTTCTCCTGAGTAGGATGGGGAAGTGAGTTAGAAGTTGGAAAGTATAATGGATGAATGAGGGAAATGAATGAAGACAGACACAAACATCGAGAATCTCGGTTATGTCGAGATCAGAGTCGGAAATCTCACCACTCTCTCAGAGACTCCCTTGGTAGGTTCCCCTTGAGACCCCTCACCTTCGTGATCATCTTCTTCGTCTTCTCCCTCCCCTTCATCCACTCCTATTTACTCCTCCCCCTCCGGCTCCTCGTCACTGTCGCCTTCGCCCAGCGGCATCGCTTCCGGATCATGCTCTTAGCCGAGCATCAATTTCACTAGGAAATTTGGCTCTGCACGCCTCCCCCTTTGGCATGTGTCTGTGTCCATGGCCATCAGATAAGCATGCAGCCGATGGATGTTCACTCGGTCAGTAATCCAAACGAGCCTGACCTCTGGCAATTGGATCCCGTTTTGCATTATCTTCTGCCAGATGGCTTCGACGCTCAGCGATTGCCTCAGGGTCATCCAGGCCGACCACAGTGCCGGGAGATTTGCGTCTTGAGAAGGTTCGAGCAGATATCTTATCTGCTTCCTGGGGAGTTCCCTGGCCGCCTTATGTGACCCCCCTGCGGGTAACGAGGATGTGGTGGCACCATTTGATGTTCCCGCTGCCCAAGTCCCAGCCTGCGCAGGCCTCGCTGCATGACGCGCCCTTGGATCCCCCCTTCCGACGGCTCCATGCCTGCTTTCCCATCTCCCGGTTTCCACGAGAGTAACCTCAAGTTGCTGGAAGAGCTTGCGTAATTTCCCCTCAGGGTACGCAATGGTCCAGTTTTAGGCATATTCGGTTGCCAGGCCGACATCGACCCCGGTGGGAGGAAGAGTAACAACGTCGCCAGAGCCGAAAGTGGTAAACATCAACCACATCTGGCGCAGGACGGATGGATTCTTCTACTGCCAGATAGCCGTGAATACCTTTTTTGTCATTCGTTGGAGGCACCCGAATTTCCTGGAGAATTAGGATGTCATGTAAGGCTCGCAGATCACCTTCCCGTCGATCCGAGCCACGAGCACCCTGCCCCGAATTCTCTGGTAGTATTCCTACTGTTCTAGAGTGCCTCGCCCGTTGTCCACCAGCTGGCCAACTGGGGTGGGGAACGGGCTGAAGTTGATGTTGGCCTGGTTGCCGATGTAGATCCTCACGCACTCCTTATTGAGCGTCAATGGCGCCACCCCTATGATGTTTAGCAAGGATGGCCGCATGCCATTTCCCAGAGGACGGAACGACGTTTGGGAAAGGATACCCGCCGAGATGAGCCGCCACCCAGCCATGGATGATCTGGAAGGGACCACATACTCTCTGAGGCGACCCCCCCTCGTGAGATGAACAGCAGGATGGTATACAGCTTGGCCAGCATAGGGACTCCCAAGTTGAACCGTTTTTTGGCGGCCATGGAGCCCGCCATCACCAAAGTTGCTGGACGAACGCCCATCCTCGCGTCCCGCACCGGTAGGAGCCACCCGCTCAGGAAGGCGACAAGGAACCCGACATACCAGACGTTCGGGTCTCGGGCCTCAATGACGCGGTAACCCCATGATTGGTATTGCCCATCCTCCAGGGACTTCCAATAGGACCCGTCCTTGCTCCTCTGAGTCGCGGTTGGGCACCGTTTGCCCCGTCCCGACATATTGATGGTGGGATCCCTCTCGAGGAATAGGCTGAACCATCCCTTGTAGGAAATGTCCTTCAGGAAGTCCTTGACCCCCAGCCTCTCCTTGGCCAGCTACAGCAGGTGCCACGTCAACATAGGTATCCGCGACCTGTCTCCCTAGGTGTTATTTGGAAGAACTAACTCGTCGTATTGGTAATCCTCCTGTGGGATACCTCCGATGCAGTGAACGTCCCAGAGACTAATGCCGACTTCCCCATGATGATGGTGGAACGTGTTGGTGTCAGGAGACCACCCGGTGAATAGCTCTGGTCCGAGTTCATGCTGGCGGTGGAAGTGGAACTGCGATGTCCACACAACCTCGAACAGGCCGATATACCGCAGTTCGTCCCCAAACTGGTCACATGTATGGCGAACCCAGAACACCCAGGACCATTCGCTAGTGATGTTACCCCCGGACCGCAGGTCCCAATCCTTCATCTAGCCCTTCGTGTCATCTGTGATGCTTTGACAGAATGTTCTCACGTAGAGGGCCGTAGAATCCTCTGACATAGGCTCGTCCCCGGTAATGGTCCTAGTCCTCGGGTTCAGGACCGCGACATGTCCACCTTGAATCCCGGCAGTGGAACCTCCTCTAGGATGCCAAAATTCCAGAGAGGGAGGTTTTTTGATAAGGGATATTCCTTCTGGGCCAGAGTCAGCAGGTTGAACAAGTTCAGATTGTTGGAGACAATCACCTTGGCGCCATAAACCTCCTTGTTTTCCACCATTTCTATCCTACGGGCAGCGGATTCCCCCTCATCTACTCGGTTTGAAGCCATCGTGAATCTTTCGGGAGTTGGGAGAAATCAGGATGTACGGCGCGGAATCAGAGAGTTCTGGGCGAAATCTGGATGAGTTGCACGAAATCATTGATATGAGCGCGCAATCGGCATGCAGATTCTGAAAAAGCGTGATGAGGTCCGAGATCACGGTCGAATTTCGGATGGAATTCCGCACTGCCAGTTCTTTATTACGTGCAGACGCAGATGAGATTTCGCGCACGAGAGAGATAAGATTATCGTGCGGAAAAAGCATAAGTATGGATTTGGGACCCAAAACCCCTTTTTATAGGCGAGGCCAGGGTTCCGCGCAGCGTGGAAAGAGTATTTTGTGCGCGTTTGTAGGTTTTGCGTGCCTCATCGGAATTTTTCACACAACTTGATCAAGAGACTTGTCTTTATGGTGTTTCAGCATTTCCCTTGGAATCCGATCATTGCGACCTATCGCCGATCCAATTCCAAGGGGGGCATTTGTTGATGCCGAAAAAAGTCCGTAACACTCGGAGGAAGTTTCGGAATGACGAAGCGAAGTCATATTCGGAATCAGAGGCCCGATCTGGAGTCCTAGGATGTGGTGCGTGAAATAAAGGAGGCTCCGTGCGAAAAATTGTACTGCGCGCATAGAATCACCGGGTTTCGCAGAATTGAGCTATTGAGGCACGCAATCTTTGCCCACCCCGGTTCCGTGCAGTGAGTTTATTTCCGCGCCGGCTGTGCTCGGCACAAGAATTTCGCTCGCCACCTGGATTCCGCGTCGTAGGTCACCTATAAATAGAAGGTGACCTCGAACGGTTTGGGGGTTGAGGAATCTGAAGCGACTCCCATGCGCGCAATTCGGCTCCCCCTTCGTGAAACATGACTTCCAGGTAAAGCCCTTATTTCCCGCAACCTTGCCCCGGAGTTCGCCTTTGCGCGCAACTCCACTGGCTTCAGTGAGTTTTCCCACTCCCCAGTGTTCCAGCCTTGCGCGCAATGCGTGTCTCGTGCGCGCAATAAGCTGCCGTGCACGCAAAACCCTGCGCGTAGTTCCCTATCCGCGCACAATTCCATTGCTCCAATTGCGCGTCGTCCCGGTGTTTTGCGCGCAAACCATCCCTTTTGTGCGCAAAGCCCAGTACCCCTCACCATGACACCCATTGGCTGCCCCCTGCACCGTTACCTGATGTCTCCCCTATGGGGCATGCTCACCATCCGTTGTTTTCCCGTACGGCCTCCCATGCTCATGCGAAGTAACCTCAAGGTCCCTTGGGCATTGTTTCCCATTGCGTTGCTTTGCCTTATGCTTTCCGCATAGGCACGCTAACAGCTTTTGCTTCTTCGCATAGCCACGCTAACGTGGACCCCTCAGTGGTTTGCCCTACGGCCCCCTTCACTGTGGCCTTGTCGATGCCTTCCCTTCCACAAGGGGTAGATGGAGTTGGGCATGTAAGCCCTAGGGGTGTGGGGAGAACCCACCTCGTCGAAGTTGCAGGACGTTAAACTGCTAAGCACCTTGTCCTTAACACAAGACGTTAAACTATGGTCCGACCCCGTGCTTCGCTCGCAGGGTCCCCCCAGCTCGGACATTTTTTACGCCACTCGTCTCCACGGGAATGGAATCTTCCTCACATGGAATGAGATCCTCCTTGTCGGAGCGGCGTTTGTCAGCGGGGGAAGGGCTGCCTCAGAGCGTAAGCCCCTAGCCTTTCTGGCGAATGATTTCACATGTCCATCTCTGTACTTCACCTCTGCCAAGGCCAGTGGAGTCCTTTTCCCACTACGCTTTGTCGCACAACGGGCCTCCACCTTGGAGTAAGCCCTGACACCATGGGCCGATATCCATCCGTAATCCCCAGTTTCCTCTTTGGGCCGCTCAACGCGTAAGCCCCAATCTGCTTCTCACGGACGCACCCTTCGCGATGTGATCGTCTGGTCCCTACTGCCTCTTGTTTCCCACACCGAGCTTGACTCACGGGGGCTTACAGTGCGCATCGACCATGACATCCTCTTATGGGCCGCCCCAGAGCATAAGCCCCATCCTACCGAACTACGTGGACTTTGATCTGTGCTAACTCATGGTACATAGGAAGCCTCCACAATGTTCAAGCCCACCACCTGGTCGTCCCGACCTCTCCATGTCGGTTACCTGACCACCTTGGGCCACCTCAGAGCATAATCCCCAAACCCCTCATCCCACATGACGTTAAACAGTATTTCGTCCCGCATGATGTTAAACTATATTCCGTCCCACATGAAGTTAAACTGTATTCCCTCCCACATGACGTTAAACTGTATTCTGTCCCACATGACGTTAAACTGTATTCTGTCCCGCATGTTGATAAACTGTATCGCGTCCCAGATGACGTTAAACTGTATCCCCACTCTTGGGACGTATTAGAAAGTAAGTCCCATGTCTCACTCCACCGTCCATCCTGATCCTTACCCGGGACGCGACATCCCGGTGGGATCATGCCACCCCATCCCACTCCATGACATATGGGAAGCCGCCCACGTGCTGGCCCCAACATCGGTGTTCCCCCCTAGGTATCCTCCAACTCGATCTATCTCCACAAGATGTTAAAATCGCAACATACCCCATGTTAAACATGGGAAGTTGAGGAAACCCTCAGATGATACACATTCCCCCTGTTGGATGTGGGATGCCTCGGGCTTCCGCGCCCTCGAAAAGCCCTGTGATGAGGGACCAAAGACAGACATGCCGATGACGCCCCAACGTGACCATTCTCCTCGCCGAAGGTTGCTTTCCCGACAAGACCCCTTGGAGTGTCTTGATGGAAGAAGCGTAATTAATTGGCGTCCATGGAGATATGACACATGGAATGAGCTTCACGAACCCGTCTTAAATTTATGAGGGAGACCCGGACTAGGTAATGAGCTCCGAGGAGGAATCCACGAAAGGAAGAACCGACATCCCATCATCCCGATTTCGATCAAGGAGCAGACGCCCCTGAACAAAGAATGGATGCCGCCTGCCTTTGGAAAGCGGGAATGCGGGGACACAAGAAGCACAGCCTCCCCCACGGACGGATGTGCGCGCCCCGGTGAAAGCGTCAGAAACAATCATCATTGAGTGAGTGAAAATATATGAAATAAAATGATATAATATATATTAAAAAATATAGATATTTCCATAATATCTTATTTATTTCATTTCTATCATATAAATTCATTCTTTGTAGTATTATTATAAGCCTTTTAACCAGATTTTCAAAATGAATCACATTTCATTGTGAGGGGGTACTCCACCGTACACAAAAATGAAATTATCGTATCCTATATGGAATGAAAAGTAAAAAATTTATTTATGTTATAATGAGTCTATAAGTATATTAATGTTATAAATATAAAATAGATTCCTTAAATCCTTCACCAAAACAAATAATTTCAGGTGGAAATGGAAAAATAAATGACATTTTTTCTCAATACAGTAGTTCATCGTACACACAAATGATTATTTTGTAACCCATTTCATGGAAATATGGAGCATTTGAAAGACCCGAATGTTTTAATGAAATATTTTATTCAAATAATTTAATTTTTTTCAGTAGATTACATTACACGCAATTGTGATTTCAAATGAACTGAGAGATTACCTTATTATTAAGTTTCCATTATAGCCTAGTAATTAGGTTAGTGAGAATAATTTTAATTATCTTATGAAAATGCATTGTTAATTCATGTCTATCGATTATTTATAAAAAAATTCAATCAATTAGATAATTTTATTTTTGAGTGAATTAATTTTTTAATGAAATTAATGAAATATACATGTGTTATATACTTTATTAAATAATTTTGATATTCATCTAAAGGATATTATTGTCATAGGGTATGAATAAAACCCTATTTTATGTTTAGAAGCCTATTTTTTAAAAGGTTAATGTAACACCCCAGGTAAATAAAGAGTATGAAATTTTCACATTTATCCATATTTTTGAAGAAAATATTAATAGTACATCAAAGGGAATGATATGCTCAATGGTGTACCTAATATGCAACAACAATTTTCTTTGAAATCTTATTTTGCACTCTAATAATAAAATAATATTATTTTAAATGGTAGTTAACGCCTAGCCGTTGTAATGGAGGGAATGAACAGAACTAAATACAAAATAATTATATATGTTTGTCAAATATTTTTACTCTTTACAATAAATTTTAGAGGATTAAAAATACAAATGAATCCAGTTTTTAAGCGAAAACATTCTAATATTCTTTAAAAGGTCGATTAACCGCCTTTTGATGGAGAACCCCTTTTAAATAAACTTTTTGAAAATTTTATAAGCTCTATTTTTCAAAATAAACATATTATTTATGATTGGGACATTGAAATTTACCTTGGGTTAATTTTTGTAATTTTTCTGACAATGTTCATTTTTCAATGAATAGTGAAAAATACTGCATTTTACATCAAAACTGCCTTTTCATATAATTTAATTATATGGTTATATTATCTTTTTAATTTGTTTTAATGTTTAAATAGAATATATTTTTACCATGTTATTCAATGATGGTCATTGGGATTAATTTCACTTTGGAATTAGACATAAACAAGTGCCAAACGTTTCATAAATATTGTTTCTAAAAAACCTGCTATTTGTTTTGACAACGAGAAGCTTTTTTTAAATTAATTATTGCAATTTTTGTGTTTGGAATTTGGTAAAATTAATTACATATTTGGAATCAGAAGGTCCAAATTATTTAATTAAGACTCATTTGTTTTTGGACATTATGAATAGTAACGACGGTAATTATCTTTAATTATTTGGATTAATGAGTAATCAGATAGTTAAAGATAATAAGATAATATCACAATAATACAAAATGACCACAAAATGTGTCCTAAGGATACTGGTTGTCTCATGTCCGACCATGGGATGCCTTTTTACAAGCTAGGGGGCCCCATGGAATCACTTTTGTGAGAAAGTGACTTTTTATCTATTTATTTTTTAATGAATGTTAAATGTGACAAAGAATGTATCACCTAAGTAAAATATTTTTAATTTTGTATACATTGATGATATTTTGGACTATGAATATTCATTATAAAGATAAAAATATTTCCTACATCATGATAATTTTTTTATAATTTTTAGAGATTAAATTTATTAAATTATTTATGACATCATGATGATGCAACGATTACCTCATTAATAAAGGATTTAAAAAAAATGAAATGATAATGTAAAATATATTATCTAAACATGTCCAAAACCTATTGGATTGGTGGTTTTAGAAACCTTATCACCTTACCCTCTAATTATATCATTGTGGGACCTTTTGAATCTGAAAATCATTTTCAAATAAAGTAACATTTCTTTATTTTCCAAGAGTGCTGTCCTCTCCTCTTATAAAAGGCCCCCACCTCTACCTCCTTACCCACACTTCCAAAGCCATTGGCTCGGCCACAACCTGCCCATTTTGTCTCTCCACATCCCTATATATCTCCTTGAAGCCTCACTTTTGGGATAATGCTTTCCAAGGAAGCCTTTGAGCTCAAATCAAAGGAAGTTACCCGATTTTATGGTAATGTCTTCACTTGAGTCCTTTTGTTTTATTTTACTTCTCCAACCCACTAAACTATTTTTATTCTTTTCTTTTGTAACAACTACAGTATCTCCAATATAATATGATGTGTTTATAAGAAGGATTCGAGCTACACTTACACACACCTACATCTAATGGTTAATGACCATACTGTTTCTGAGGATGGCAATTTTCTGCCTCCCGAAATGATGACTGATCAAAATTATTCTAACACCTTCAAAGGTGTCCATTAAGATGACAATATATTTATATATGATATCTAATATTTTTATGTTTTACTTAAGCTTATGTATTTTTCATTTATGGCATACCTTTATGGTTTCCATTATGTGTAAACACGATATCTTCATTTAAGGAAGTGCACACTACTGCCCCCTCAAAATGATTTGATTCGTTAATACCATATGTGGTACATATAAAGGATATATTTAATGATATTATACATGATAACATACTGTAATTAAAATACTATTATGTATCACGATGTTTTAATTCCATTAAATATGAAATAGAAATGGAAGTAGCATTCATGCGTACGTACGGCTTACCGTCTCCATGAACGATGCATTTCATTTCCTAACTCTAAATGTTATGTAATATTATAAATGCATGAATATAATTGATATATATGATATATATGATATCTACATCATGAATACAATTCTGGTTATAATGAACATTTGGCCACACGAAAAACATGTAAATGTAAGAAGTCCACTTTTGACAGAAGAACCAAATATCGGAAAAACAAATATTATTAAATTAAATGATTACATAATGTATATGACATGGTATTAAGTGATAAAAAAGGAATAATGAACTTGAAAAAGGTTCTTAAGGAAGTATAATTTAACTCATGTTTATTATTCAGGAGATTAAATAATGATCGAGTCATGTCGGACCTAAGGTAAGGGATCCTACTCCTCTCTTTCTTTTTAAGTACATTCATTTATGTCATTCCTTTTAAAGATCATCTTTCTTGTTATTGGGATGTTATTTTATATTACTCTTACTGTAATTTTCATGTTCAAATGATGAGAGACCCTATTCTCTCTCATCAATCCATTTTGTATGTTTTGTGTGGCACCGTTAGGCTGCCGAATTTTCGTAAGAGATATAACCTCTCTCTTTCTCTTTAAGTACTCTCCTTTTTGTAACTTCTTTTAAGCTCCTATTTGTTATGATGGGGGTTGTTATTTTATATTCCTCTCACTGTAAATTTTATGGTATCATTATGAGATACCCTATTTCCTCTCATCAATCCATTTTGGACGTTTTAAGTGGTGCTGTTATGCTGCAGAGTTTTCGTAAGGGATTTTTCATCTCAGTTTTATTCCTGTGAGATTTATGCAACATTTGCCATAATTTCCGTTGAGTGGTGTATGTACTTCCCAATATTATACACTTTGTATAGTATAATTTCATTTATGGGTATTCACATATTCATTGTATGACCCTTCTTCCATGGGTTGTACGTTTCGAAAGTTACCCAACTCGGTAAGGGGACCTTTTACCCTCCTCTTTTTAAAAGACTTCCTTTGTTATGTCTTTTAATTCACATAATATTATGTTGGGATATTTTCTTTTATATCCTTATTGATGTAAATTTTATGTCCAAGTGATGAGATTCCCTTTTGATCTCTCATCAACTCATTTTCTGAATTTTTAAGTGATGTCGTTTGGCTGTCGAATTTTACCAAGGGAACTTTTTATCCCAATTTTGATTTCTTTGGGTTCAACATGTAGTTATTGAATATTACATCTTTTGAATATGTGTGATTGACCTTTTATTGTTTTACACTTAATATCCACTTATATTGGGTGTATTTATATTTGTCACACATAATTTTGAGATTGAATTATCTTTAATTTAGGGATACGTTCTTTATAAGAGAATTCATCACTTTTGACATTTCTACTGACACATCGTTGTTGTTATGAACCAATTCACACTTATATGGTGTATATACTGTCCATTGGAATATTATATCATGAATCCATTTATTATCATGATATTATAAAGTTCTGACTAAATGTTATTCCTCAATTATTGTATTCAAGTGTCTCTAATTTTAGTAGAACCCCTTTAACCAAAATATCGCTTTAAATGTTTTAATTATTTGTTCTTATTAATATCCAAGTTTTCTAAGTGGTTTTAAGGATTTATTTATATGGATATTAATGGTTTAAAAATTTAAATGCTTCAAGGTGGTATGGGACACTTTGATTCAAAAATCATCATATTAAATGTTTTAAATGGTTTTGGAAATGGTTTCTTTTTGAATGGATTCATTATTTCATTATCCTAAAATGTTATATTGTTATTGAAATGTGGAGATGTTATGTTTACTTTATTCATGTTTTATGTGATACGTTTATGTTATGGTTCTTGGGAATTGTTATGAAAACGGGTGGTTCCGTGATAAACTAAGGGCGGGTGAGCCCGATATAGCCCTCCAATGCATTGGGTAACGCAAAGGAGTGAAATGTTAAGGTTTCTCCGAAGCGATTTAGGGAATATACTGTGGTGGGTATTCCAAATGTAACCAAGAGGGTTACTCCCTATGTAATAATGTTGTGAATGCCTCAGGATACCATTTATTTCTTATGATTTCTATGATTTATTCATGATTTGATATGCCTATGTTTTATGGGTAAAGTATGATTTCATTATAATGTATATATGAACTCCTCTTTCCTTTCCATATTTTTATAACTCTTACTGAGCTTTTTATGCTCATCCCATGTTTTGGAAAAAAAATTCACAGGTCAAGGGAAAGGTACATGATGTGATGATAGTGTTAAGGGTGTCTCAAGAAAGAATCCATGTTTTATTTTAAATATGTTTCCACTGATGGGAAAAATGAATACTGTCTTTTATGTAACCACTTTGTTTAAATGTGGAATGTATTGCATGTTTCATGATCTAAATATCTAAAACTCTAAACCTGAAAAGATCCTCACCGTGTAATCTTGTAATAACTCAAGATTAAGTAAGGTTTAAGGCTGGGGCCTTATAGTTTGTATCAAAGTTCGATTTAGATAACTTTATAGGTTAGGGTATTCTTTAAGCATAAGTTACATTACCATAATGGTTAGGATTTCAGAAAGAGTCCTAGTTTCAGATAAAGTGAATGAGTAAGTATATCTTAGTGTTTATCTTCCTCATTAGAACATGATGGTTTTGTTGATATACTCACACTGACCTTTTTAGTTTTAGTAAATGGATGGATCTAGCAGGCACCAAAGTGACAATAGGTTTGAAGGAAACTGTGGTGGTTCTCTGATTAAGAGACTGGATGAAATGGGGGATTCAATGAGGAAACTCATGGTTGTTCTAAACCAACTAGCAAGGAGTCATGATCAACCACTTGAACCTTGGTATTATCTGTAATGCATCATCTACGAGATGACCAATCGATGTGGAAGTTTAGGTAATAATTATAAAGGTAACCATTAGAGTTTATATGATACTTACTTTTGAGGTAATTATGTGTTATTATATGTAATGATGGAAAATTAAAGGCATGAGATAAACATGAGGTTAGAATATGTTATGATCATATTTAAAGATTTTATTTCGTTTTGGGGAATTTTTTAAGAATTATATAGTTTTGTAAAAAGGACAACACACAGACCGTGTGACAACCCGTCGCATCGGACAAAGCTGTGGGAATCGAACCAACAACCAAAGTGCGACTGGTATTTATTGCCAACCACTGGACTACGTAAAGTCCTTGGTTAGTTTGACTGATTATTGTTAGTTAGATGATTTTATGAATTAAGAGTAAGTGTATTTTGTGTTATCTATGGAAATTTATTAACCGATCATGGAGGATATGCGTTTAGGTTAATTACTTTTCAATACGAGACATTAAGAGCAACTGATGTTGTTTGGAGATAAATGTTACGATTTAACTTGGAAGACTATGTGAATAAATCCTTCAAATATTTGGGTTTCAATCTTAATTTGGTTTACTTTGAAGAATTTTATGGACAAATTGTTTATCAGATGGTCCTCGTTGAACTTTGGGATTTGTTAGACAAAATTTTGGAGATTAAGAATAGATTTTCATTTTATAAAGGGTTATCCTTTTCTAGATTATCTGATATTATACTAACCTTTTTGGTTTTGGTTTTGGATAAAGTCTAAAGACATGGTAAGTATATAGTTCTCTTTTTGTGGATAAGGTGATTCTCTAGAAGTTGATTTTAGAACTCTTAATGTGAACAAGTCTTCCTAAATACTCATCTTTTGGAGAAAATATTAGTTGGTGTAAGGAATCTAATAAGAGTTGAAAATCAACATGATAAGTGATTATGTTTCCTTATGAATAAATTCTTCAAAAAAAAGTAACTTAAAACAAAAATGTTGTCTATTAACTTTTCCTTCTAGGAAATCGAATACTGTTTAACCCTTCAAAAGTTTGTGATTTTCTTATGGTTAACTTTCTCCTAGAAATGTTTACTATCACTCTCCATCAGAACATGACCCTTTGTTTTTTCCTCCATGTCCATATTTTCATACATGGAATCCTAGTATGGGTTAACTTGGGTGACCTATGTACTTCCCTTTCATTCATTTAAAGTGATAGTTTAATTTACTCCTTTTCCGATGTGGGACTTTCAATGGAGTTTTCAAGCCCAATTTTAAAATTGCGAGGATGCAATTCCCACAAGGGGGGAAGGATGTAACACCCCAGGTAAATAAAGAGTATGACATTTTCACATTTATCCATATTTTTGAATGAAATATTAATAGTACTTTCAAGGGAATGCTATGCTCAATGGCGTACTCAATATGAAACAACAAGTTTCTTGGAAATCATATGTTGCACTCTAATAGTAAAATAATATTATTTTAAATGGTAGTTAACGCCTAGCCGTTGTAATTGAGGGAATGAATATAACTAACTAAAAAATATTTATATATGTTTGTCAAATATTTTTACTCTTTACAATAAATTTTAGAGGATTAAAAATGAAAATGAATCCAGTTTTTAAGCGAAAACATTCTAATATTCTTTAAAAGGTCGTTTAACCGCCTTTTGATGGAAAACCCCTTATAAATCCACTTTTTTAAAATTTTATATGATATATATTTCAAAATAAACATATTATCTATTATTTGGACATTGAAATTTACCTTGGGTTAATTTTTGGTATTTTTCTGACAATGTTCATTTTTTAAATGAATAGTGAAAAATACTGCATTTTACATCAAAACTTCTTTTTCATATAATTTAATTATATGGTTATATTATCTTTTTAATTTGTTTTAAAGTGTAAATATAATATATTTTTACCATGTGATTAAATTATGGTCATTGGGATTAATTTCACTTTGGAATTAGGCATAAACAAGTGCCAAACTTTTCATATATATTGTTTCTAAAAAACACGCTATTTGTTTTGACAATGGGAAGTTTTTTTTAAATTAATTATTGAAATTTATGTGTTTGGAATTTGGTAAAATTAAATACTTATTTGGAATCCGAAGGTCAAAATTATTTAATTATGACTCTTTTGTTTTTGGACATTATGAATATTAACAACGATAATTATCTTTAATTATTTTGATTAATGAGTAATGGGGTAGTTAAAGATAATAAGATAATATAATAATAATAAAAAAATGAACACAAAATGTGTCCTCAGGCTACTGGTTGTCTCATGGCCGACCATGGGATGCCTTTTCTAAACTTGGGGGCCCCATGGAATCACTTTCGTGAGAAAGTGAATTTTTATCTATTTATTTTTTAAGGAATGTTAAATGTGACGAATAATGTATCACCTAAGTAAAATATTATTACTTTTGTCTAAATAAATTATCGTTTGGACTATAAATATTCATTAGAAAGATAAAAAGATTTCCTACATCATGATATTTTTTTATAATTTTTAGACATTAAATTTATTAAATTATTTATGACATCATGATGATGCTGCGATTACCTCATTAATAAAGGATTTAAATAAAATGAAATGATAATGTGCAATATATGACCTACACATGTCCAAAACCTATTGGATGGGTGGATTTAGAACCCTTATCACCTTACCCTCGAATTATATCAATATGGGACCTTTTGAATCCGAAAATCATTTTCAAATAAAGTAACATTTCTTTACTTTCCAAGAGTGCCCCTCCTCTCCTCTTATAAAGGACCCCCACCTCTACCTCCTTACCCACACTTAAAAAGCCTTTGGATAGGCCAACCCCTGCCCATTTTGGCTCTCCACATCCCTCTCTAGCTCCTTGAAGCCTCACTTTTGGAATAATCCTTTCCAAGGAAGTCTTTGATCTCAAATCAAAGGAAGTTGCCTGATTTTAAGGTAATGTATTCACTTGAGTCCTTTTGTATTATTTTACTTCTCCAACCCCCTAAAATCTTTTTATTCTTTTCTTTTTTAACAACTCTAGTATCTTTAATATACTAGGATTTTTTTAGAATATGTATTCGAGCTACACTTACACACACCTACATCTAATGGTTAAGGAACATACTGTTTCCGTGGATGGCGAATTTCTACCTCCTGAAACAATGATTGTTCAACATTCTTCTAACACCTTAAAAGGTGGCCATTAAGATGACACTATATTTATATATGATATTTAATGTGTTTATGTTTTACTTATGTTTCTGTATTTTTCATTTATGGCATTCCATTATGGTTTCCATTATGGGTAAACGCGATATCTTCATTTAAGAAAGTGTGGACTACCGCCCCCTCAATGTGATTTGATTCGTTAATACCATATGTGGTACGTATAAAGGATATATTTAATGATATTATATATGATACCATACTGGAATTAAAATACTATTATGTATCATTATGTTTTAATTGCATTAAATATGAAATAGAAATGGAAGTAGCGTTCATGCGTACGTACTGCTTACTGTCTCTATGAACGGTGCATTTCATTTCTTAACTCTAAATGTTATGTAATATTATAAATGCATGAATATACTGGATATATATGATATATATGATATATACATAAAGAATACAATTCTGGATATAATGAACATTTGGCCACGCGAACAACATGTAATTGTAAGATGTCCGCTTTCGACTTAAGAACCAAATATCGGCAAAACAAATATTATTAACTTAAATTATTACATAATGTTTATGACATGGTTATAAGTGATATAAAATGAATAATGAACTTGAAAAAGGTTCTTAAGGAAGTATAAATTAACTCAAGTTTATTATTCGGGAGATTAAAGAAAGATCGAGTCAAGTCGGACCTGAGTTAAGGGATCCTACTCCTCTCTTTCTTATTAAGTACAATCTTTTATGACATTCCTTTTAAAGAACATCATTCTTTTTATTGGGATGTTATTTTATATTAATCATACTGTAGTTTTTATTTTCAAATGATGAGATACCCTATTCTCTCTCATCAATCCATTTTGGATGTTTTGTGTGGCGCCGTTAGGCTGCCGAATTTTCGTAAGAAATATAACATCTCTATTTCTTTTTAAGTACTCTCCTTTATGTCACTTCTCTTAAGCTCCTATTTGTTATGATGGGGGATGTTATTTTATATTCCTCTCACTATACATTTTATAGTAATATGATGGGATACCCTATTTCCTCTCATCAATCCATTTTGGAAGTTTTAAGTGGCGCTGTTAGGTTGCCGAGTTTTCGTAAGGGATTTTTGATCTCACTTTTATTCACGTGAGATTTATGCTACATTTCCCACAATTTCCTTTGAGTGGAGTATGTACTGACCAATAATATACACATTTTATAGTATAATTTCATTTATGGGTATTTACATCTTCATTGTATGACCCTTCTTCCATGGGGTGTACGTTTCTAAAGTTACCCAACTTGGTAAGGGGACCTTTCACCATCCTCTTTTTAAAATACTTCTTTTGTTATTTCTTTTAATTCACATACTATTATGTTGGAATATGTTATTTTATATCCTTATTTATGTAAATTTTATGTCCATGTGATGAGATGCCATTTTGATCTATCATTAACTCATTTTCTGAATTTTGAAGTGATGTCGTTAGGCTGTCAAATTTTACCAAGGGAACTTTTTAACCCAATTTTGATTTCTTTGGGTTCAACATGTAGTTATTGAATATTCCATCTTTTGAATATGTGTGAATGAACTTTTCTTGTTTTACACTTAATATACACTTATATTGGGTGTATTTATATTTGTCACACATAATTTTGAGACTGAATTATCCTTAATTTAAGGATACATTCTTTATAAGGGAATTCATCACATTTGACATTTCTACTAAGACTTCATTGTTGTTATTCACCAATTCACTCTTATATGGTGTATATACTATCCTTTGGAATATTATATCATGAATCAATTTATTCTCATGATATTATAAAGTTTTGACTAAATGTTATTCCTCAATTATTGTATTCAAGTGTCTCTAATTTTGGTAGAACCCCTTTAACCAAAATATCACTTTAAATGTTTTAATTATTTGTTCTTATTAATATCCATGTTTTCAAAGTGGTTTTAAGGATTTATTTATATGGATATTAATGGTTTAAAATTTTAAAAGTTTCAAGGTGGTACGGGACACTTTGATTCAAAAATATATTTATTAAATGTTTTAAATGGTTTTGGAAATGGTTTCTTTTTTGAATGGATTCATTATTTCAATATCCTAAAATGTTATATTGTGATTGAAATGTGGATATGTTATGTTTAAATTATTCATGTTTTATGTGATACATTTTTGTTATGGTTCGTGGGCATTGTTATGAAAATGGGTGGTTCTGTGATAAACTAAGGGCGAGTGAGCCCGATATAGCTCTCCAATGCATTGGGTAACACGAAGGAGTGAAACGTTAAGGTTTCTCCGAAGATATTTATGGAATATATTGTGGTGGGTATTCCAAATTTAACCAAGAGGGTTTCTCCCTACGTAATAATGTTATGAATGCCTCAAGGTACCTTTTATTTCTTATGATTTCTATGATTTATTCATGATTTGATATGCCTATGTTTTATGGGTAAAGTATTATTTCATTCTAATGTATATAGGAACTCATGTTTCCTTTCCATATTATTATAACTCTTATTGAGCTTTTTATGCTCATCCCAAGTTTTTGAAATGTTTTTCATAGGTCAATGGAATGGTACATGATGTGACAATAGTGTCAAGGATGTGTCAAGAAAGAATCCGTGTTTTATTTTAAATATGTTTCCATTCATGGGAATAATGAATACTGTCTTTTATGTAACCACTTTGTTTAAATGTGGAATGTAATGCAATATTCATGATCTAATTCTCTAAAACTCTAAACCTGAAAAGATCCTCAATGTGTAATCTTGTAATAACTCATGATTAAGTAAGGTTTAAGGCTGGGGCCTTATAGTTAATTTTACACCATTGAATGGAGAACCCATTTTACATTATGATTTTGACCCATAAATAATTTATATATGGCAACATAAAAATTTTATTTTGAAGTGGGATATAAAATATTACATTGTATAAATTTCAGATATTTTATTGATAACATTAATGTTTCATGAATAGTAAAAATATGATATATTTTAATTTTCAAAAAATCAGCTGAGATAATTTATATGGTAAAATTATAATACTGAATGTTTTTAAATTATAAATTGAAAATATTTATTTCATTTAATATAATATATGTCATTATCATTAATTTTACATTGAATTACTAAGTTAAAACAATTCAATTTTTTCAATGTTTTAACTTTTAATACTCGTTTTCTCATTTCAACAATGGGGTTAATTTTACATTAATTACTACAAAATCTATATTTTGAATTATGAAAAATTATTCCATTATTTGAATTATTATATCCAAATTATGTTAATAGGATAATTTTATTTTTGGGCATTATGAATAGAAACTTTGATAATTATTTTTATTATCATGGTTAAAGGTAAATTCTGTAATTACGAGTAATAATAATATTATAAAATTACATTAACAAGTATAAAAATTATATTTTATGACTAAATTAGACCCATATCATCTATTTATATAATTTTAATCACATTATTTACAATTACATTTGAATATTACATGAATTTAATAAAAACTAATGAATGTTAAAAAATTTCACAATTAAATTTTATAAATGTATATTAATTTTAATATATGGATAAATATGAGATAATATCTACCATAGAAATTATTTAAAATAAATACCTAAATTATATGATTTTATTTATAATTTTTAGAGATTAAATAATTATCATAAATGATGACACAATAGGGATGTAAAAATTATTTTATAAATAGATATATCAAATAAATGGTTATAAAAATATTAAAATAAATATCATATAAACTAATTAACAATCTCCATGAATTTTCTAGGATTATATGACATGTTAGGAGTGTATTGAATATTGATTTCTGAATTTATCTTAAGCGTGTATTTTTCTTAAATTAAAATAAATCAATAGTGTCAAAATTGACAAAATTGATATTTTATGATAATAACATTTTATTAAATTATTTAAAAATCATAAAAATATTTAAAAATACAAATTTATAATTATAAGATATAATATGTAAGGAAATATCCATTTATGGTCAATTAATACCATATATGTAAATATTTTTAACCATTAAATATTTAGAATGTTTTTAACACAATTAAAATTAAATAGAATAAATAAGTGTCGATTAAAAGGATATGGTTTAAATTGAAAACATTAACATGTAAAAAATTTATATTTTTTTATATTACCACCCTATCATATCTAATATTCTTAATTAGGACATTTTGGTGGTTTTGGGGGTGGTTTTGACTTTATTATAAATTATTATTTATGGAGTATCCAAAAGGTCCCCCACCTCAATTATAAAAGGGAACCTCCTCCCTCACATATTTAATTCATTTTGAGTTTTCAAACTCATCCACCCCCAATCCATTTTCATTCTAAAATTCTCCATATTTATTCTAGATGTTTGGTCCATCATCAAAGACCAACTCTGGTTCTCTAAGAGGAGATTTAGAGGAGGCACCTTGAAGAAGTTGTAATATCAATTACTGATTCTTTCAAACTTCTTTCTACTTCTACATTATCATCATTAGTTGTTTTAATATAAATTAGTAACATAAATTGAAACCATATATATATTTTTTATCATAAATATGAAACAACCATACTCTACCTTCTACCCATCCTATAGAAAATCAAATCACCACGTGTGCGTATGTACGACTTATCATCTCCACACTATGGTGTAATCTATTCTTCACCACCACCTTACTTGGATGGGTATAATGATGGAACTAATAAATATATATATGTATTATATAAAATTCTTTTTATTCTGAGATACTATACACCATCAACTTCAATACCATTTCATAATTTTGACAACAATATAAAAACTTGTGCGTACGTATGAGTTACCATCCCTACGGTGCGATGTGATTCGTTCCACATAATCATCATTAAAGAATGATTATATAAATTAATTGAATGAATAAATATAATATATATTATACTAATACCGTTATTTAAATTATATAACTATGATAAAAAAATATTTATATGAACTTATCCGAGAAAACATGTGTAAGAACATAAAGTAGTTAACACCTGAATAACGATTAAAAATTAAATGATACTAACAAATAGATGAAAGTATTATCATAAATGTTATCCTATAAATTAATATGATTCTATAATAAATAATTACCATTATTTAATTCATTATACTAGAGATTCATATACATATGAATCACATCATACCTAAAGTAATGGATACCTTTTCAAATCTCGTTTTTATCCATGATAGTTTATTCGTTAGTATTTACTGGGGAATATTTATTATCCACGTTCGTATTTCAAAAATATATATTCAAAAATATTATCTATATAATTCTATAATTTTTAAAATAAAATTTTACTCATTTGTAATTTTTTACTAAGTATTATGAATGAAATCATTTTTCAATTTTAGTATGAGGTACTTTTTGACATTTCTTGAAAAACTATGAGAAGAATGTTTTTTAAAAATGTACAAAATGAATAGATTTTTATGCTTTAAAAAAGAATTATTTCCAATAATCTTTCCCTAAAATATTATATTTTTATTTTCACATAAAATTTATTCTTCTAAAATTTTATGGCATTCTATGGCAGGAAACTATTTTTGATGAAGAAATGATATTTTCCTCCGGAATTAATTTCAAGTGTTTCACAAAATTATTTTCCATATATGATGACACTCTTTAAAGAGGGTTATATTTATAACCCTGTTGTTAATATTTTATGTGTGTGTTTATGATGGAATTTTATTTAGGAAATTAATTTATTTTATATCAACTATGATTGAATGATATTTAAGAAACCCATTTGATTTCATGTGTTGTTCTATGGTGAATATTTTTATGTTTTTCCATGCACACCTAATATTGGTTTTATAATGAGATGGGTGGGGCCTATATATCCCTTAAATTCATTGGGTAAAGACTTATATATCACGATATATACATTAATTTAATGGAAATTATATCTGGTTCAGAAATACAGGGCTAAAACAAGGAGTGAACTCTGTTCAGTAATAGACTTTGTCTACTGTGATGGTATCGGCAATGAGACATGACTAATATGAAATGATTTTATATACTTATGTGTGTATGACATAATATATTATATATTATGTTGTGACTATTTTGAATCAATTTTACTTTTATGATTTATCTCATGACATGATATTGTGATCTTTTATATGCAGGATAAGATTTTCAAACGTTATGTTCTTATGATTATTGTAACATCCCAGGTAAATAACGATTAATACATTTTTCATATTTATTAATATTTTTTAATTAAATATTAATTTTACATTAAAAGGTTTTCTATGTTCGATAGTGTAACTGATACGCAACAACAGGTTCTTTTGAAATCTTTCGTTGCACACTAATAATATAATATTAATATTTTAAATGGTAGTTAACTCCTAGATTTTGTATTAGAGGGAATGAACAAAAATTACTATAATATGATTATACATTTATTTTAAATGTATTTACATTAATCCAATAAAAGTTAGAGGCTCAAAATGTGAATGAATATGATTTTAAGCATAATTTACATTAAAAGGTTGATTTACCACCTTTTAATGGTGAACCCTATTTAAATCTAGTTTTGGACATTTTTATATGTTATAATTGAAAAAATAAAATCCTTATTTAGAATGGGGACATCAATGTATACTTTGGGTTATTTGTTTTGTATTTTTTTTTTGATAAAGTTCATTTTTTTATGAAGAGTGAAAAATATTGTATTTTAATTTAAAAGTGCCTTTTAATCTAATTTATTAATATGGATAGATTATCTTTGTAATTGGTTTCAAAGTGAAATAAAAGTATATTTTTACCATTTAATCTAATTTAGGTCATTGGAATTAATTTCACATTAAAATTGGACATAAACAAGTATCAATCTTTTGATAGTTATTGTTTCTTAAAAACACACTATTTGTTTTGAAAACGGGAATTAATTTTAAAATTAATTAATGTCACTTCTATATTTTGAATTTGGTAAAATAGAAATCATTTTTTAATTTGTAATATCAAATATAGCGTAGGCTGAATTTTGGATATTTTTCTGAAAAACATTAATTTTTGATGAATAGTGAAACCACTTAGTAGTATTTAAAAAAAAATACCTTTTCATTTAAATGAAATTTTACCACTTTTTTGAATTGAATTTCAAAAAATCGACCTACATTTTTGTTATGAAGAAGTAAAATGTGGTTTATTAAGATGAAAAATATTTTTGGTGAATAGTGACTTTTGACTTTAATTTACCGTGGTTAAAGGTAAATAGGGTAATTTAATTTTAAAAAAATATTATAATAATTCCAAATTACCTTAACAATTGTCCAAACCTTATTGGTTGAGTCATTTACGACCATGGGCATCTCTGGGTCGATTTTGGGACCCCATTGAGCCGCCTAGGAGTGATAATGACAATTTAGATTAATTAACTTAAAGTAAAGGCAAAAATGACAAAAGCAAATATCTTTTAGTAAATTTATTTTTATAAGGGGTTATGTAATTTATCTTTTCTACAATAAATATTAATTATAAAGATATAATGATTTAATATATCATGGTATTTTTTTATAATTATTAGACATCAAATAATTAAAATTAGTTATGACACAATAATGAAGCAGTGTTTAGCTCATTAATATATCATTTAAATATATTAGATTATAATGATTAATATATTATCCAAAACCTATCCAATTCATATTGTATGATTTTATTTGGACCATGAGTCATTGTATCTTCGACTATAATGATTTTTGGACCTTTAGAAACCGAATATCATTATATAATAAAATAATATTTTTACACTTTCCAAAAGAGCCTCTCCTCCCCATTATAAAAGGAGACCACTTCTATCCAATTCCACACACCTCCCAAACCATTTGGATCATCCAAACTATTCCAAATTAATCTCCCTACATCCATCTCCTCCTTCTAGATTATTTAAATTAGGCAGAAGGTATTTTAAGAAGTCCTTTGGTTCAAACCAAAGGGAGTTACCCAAATTAAAGCAACAGTTTCTCTTAAATTGTTTTATTTTATTTTACTTCTATAACACCTAAACCCTTTTTTATTACTTTATTTTGTAACCACACCAGTATTCTCAATATTCTATGTTGTTTTTATGAGAAGGATTTGAATTACACTTACACACACCTCTATCTAATGGATGAAGAATATAATGTTTCTGTGGATGGAAAACCAACGCCTCACGAAACGATGATTGTTGAAATATCTACAACCGCCTCTCATGGTGGACATTATGATGGCACTATATCTATATATGACATATATTATGTTTATGTTTTATTTATTTTTATGTATTTTAGATTTATAGCATGCCTTTATGGTTTCTATAATGGGTAAATACGATAATCTCAATTGAAGAAGTGCGGACTACCGCCCCCTCAAAGTGATGTGACTTGTTAATGCCTTATGTGGGATGCATAAAGCATAGAGTTAATAATATTATATCTGATATTATACTGGAATTATAATATAAATGTGTATCATTATGTTTTAATTTTATTAAAAAAAGAAATAGAAATGAAACTAGCATTCATGCGTACGTACGACTTACTGTCTCCATGAACGGTGGATTTCATTTCTGACCTCTGAATGTTATGTACTATTATTAATTCATGTATATACTGAATATTTATGTTATATATGATATCTAACTCATGATTTTCATTCTGTAGATAATGGATATTTGACTACATTTACAACATCTAATTATAAGAAGTCCATTTTTTACTCTAGTGCCAAATATCGACAAAACAAACGTTATTAACTTTAATGATTACATAATGTTTATAACATGGTAATAAGTGATATAAAAGGAAAAAATAACTTGAAAAAAGTTCGTAATCATGTAGAAATTAACATTAGTTTATTATTCATGATATTAAAGAATGATCGAGTCAAGTCGGACACGAGGTATGGGACTTATTATCAATCTCCTTTCATTGAGGCATATTTTGTTTTAATACAGGACATTATTTTATACTCTGTATAAACAACCTTGACTTTTCAAAGATAATATTTATCTATGAAGCATTTTACTAAATGAAAAAAAGGAATGTTTCTTTTAACGTAATCAGTGACAATGGCTTTTCCACCACCGCGAGTATTATTTGATCTTTGGCTTCCTCAACAAGCCGTAACATTTTTAAAAGAAAATAAATGACTTATACTCTTTTACGAATTTTTTGTATTTAAAATGGTTTTGAAAATGGATTTGTTTTTTCAATATATTTATGTGATATATTGTGATTGTAATGTGGAAATGTTTTCTTTCATTTAAACTTGTTGTAGGTGTTATGATTTTATATTGGTACATGGACATTTGACGGGTGGTAACATGATAAACCAAATGATAGGTGGTGTAATGAATACCAGGATGGGTGGTTACGTTATAACCTGTAATGCATTGGGCATGGAAGTCAGTCGTATGGCTATTCCATTTAGTGGTATATATGGAAATTGACATTATGTTTATTCCAATTATGTATGTTTATGTCCTAAGTTACCTTTACAAGTTATGTGTTCTTTATATCGGTTTTATGGTAATATTTTGGTTACAAAAGGGTAAGTAATGATTTTTTATCTAGTGAAGAGTATTTACTACTTCATAAAGTTGAAAAGTATTACTTATGTAAAATTATTCATGGATTACTTTTTTTTTTAAAAACTAACAGTTTTCCTTCTTTGTGTATCCCTTACTGAGCTTCTAATGCTCATCCCATGTTTTGGAAATGTTTTTCCAAAGACATAATGCGGAATAGGGTCAAGGATGGGATCAAGGAAAAGTCATGCTGTCTTAAACATGGAACTAGACATGACTATTTTTTCAAGAGTTCATGTTTTGTAAAAAAAAGGAAAATGTGTAGAAGTGTCTACTTTGTAATATTTTGAAATTTAATATTTATGGCCTAACTCTCTAAAAATCTAAACCTAAAATGATCCTCAAAGTGAATTATTCATTTAATTCAATATTATGTAAGGTTTAAAGTCTGGTCCTTATAGTTGGTATCATAGGTCGGTTTAGAAAACTTTAGGAGTTAAGGAATTGTTAAACAAATATCCATAAAGTAATTTATGAGAATATTGAAATCATATATCATTGAATCATTACCATGTTGCGTCGCCTAAGATATTTCAGTGTTCATAATGGTTTTCCACAGAGGAAAAATGGTAGATATGTTTGGAAGAAATCAAGAGGAAGACAACCTTCCAAATCAGCAACCTAAGATGGTCGGAATCGGAACTGAACGGTTTGTTACAGTGATGGCTCAGTTGACTCAAGATATAAATGGTGGTGGTATGCATGCACGAGATAATCCAAATCAACCACTGAATAACATGTCTGTAGTGGCGCATTTCATGAGGTTACATCCCCCATCATTCAGAGGATCGTCTAGCCCTGTGCTAGCTGAATGGTGAATTAAATAACTAGAGATAATTTTCGATGTTATGGGGTGTTCAGAACATCAAAATGTTAGTTTCACTATTTACCATTTTGAAGGTGAAGCTGATCATTGTTGGTCAATGGTGAAAAATATCAGGGATAGTGAGGAGATTGAAGCTCTTGATTGGAATGAATTCAAAGGAATGATTCTTGTAAAATATTTTCCAAATATGGTTAATCTTAGGATGGAAAATCAATTCATAGAATTAAGGCAGGAGGTGGAATAAATGGCTACTTATTATGAAAAGTTCACTCGACTGGCAAGGTATGCACCAAATTTCATCTGATACCTTGATTGTAAGATAAATCGATTTTAATTAGGACTAATGCCACGATATCGTAGAGCTTTAGCCTCTCATGGGTTCAAAAGTTATAAAAACCTTGTTTTATGTGTAGAGAAGGTGGAAATGGAGTTTTACGTTGATCAAGTGTTCTTTGAAAAACAATATAATAAGAGGTCCAGTTGGACAAAAAAGGGGAATAATTCATCCATGAAGCCTGTAGGTAAGAAAATTTAATATCCAACTTCTGAGAAGTATGGTAAAAAGAATCCTGGAGAATGTTTATCAAAGACTGGAAATTGATTTTAGCGTGGTATGCCAGGTCATATTACTCGTAACTGTAAGGAACATGAACAATCAGGCAATGAAAAGCCATTAGTAAGATGTTTTAAGTGTAAAGAAATGCGTCATTATGAAAATGAGTTTCCAGGGAAGAACTCAACTGAGGGAATGCAGTCTGACTACAAGAAGAAAGGGGTGGTGAAATCCTTCGCAACTACTTCAGTACATGTTGGGACATCGATTGAATTAGTATCAGGTATACTGTTTGTTTGTTCAAATTATGCCAATGTGTTGTTTGATTAAGGTTCTACACACTCTTTAATTTATAAAATGTTTTACTGTAAATTGGGAATTTCATCTAATGATATAAATACTGAACTAATGGTAAAAAAACTTGGAGGAAATGATGATACCAAAGGATATTATAAAAACCTTCATATCCTTGTGTACGGAAAGAATCTACCTACAGAACTTATTTTTTAGCCTTTAGTATAGTTTGATGATATTTTGGGAATGGATTGGAATTCCGTTTATCATGCTAAGATTGTTTGTAGAGCTAAAGAGGTTTCTTTTTAAAAATATTTACAGTTTTTGTACAAAAATGAACCCTTTCTTTTGATGACATATCAGTAAGGTGAGAAACTAGTAAAAGATGGAAATGAATGTTAACTTGCATATATTGTTGAATGCAAAGGAACTGTTCAGATTAATGATGTTCTAGTGGTAAATGAGTACCTTGATTTTTTTCCTGATGATTTTCCTAGTATAATACATGATCAGGAAGTTGAATTTACTAATGACTTAGATCCTGATGCTAAGACAATTAAAAAACCCCCTTATCGAATGGCTCAAATTAAACTTTTAGAGTTAAAGAAGAAATTGAAAGAGTTATTAGATAAAGGTTTCATTATATCTAGCACATCACCTTGGGGTGCCCCTGTATTGTTTGTTAAAAAGAAAGATGGTTCAATGAGACTTTTCATTGATTATAGAGAATTGAATAACATCACTGTTAAGAATAAGTATCCTTTCCCTCATATTGATTATTTGATTCATCATCTCCAGAGAGCTCAGAATTTTTTGAATAGTGAATTGAGGTCGGGGTACCATCAGTTGAAAGTAAAGGAAGCAGACATTCCAAAGACCAGGTTTCGTACTAGATATGGCCATTATAAATTTGTAGTCATGACTTTTGGGTTAACCAATTCACCTTCTGTATTCATGGATCTTATGAATAGAATTTTCTGCGAGTTCTTGGATAATTTTGTGGTTATTTTCATTGATGATATTTTGGTTTATTCCAAAAGTAAGGAGGAACATGAAATTCATTTATGGGTTGTCTTGCAAAACATAAAATAAAAGAAACTATTTGGGAAATTCAGAAATTCTGAGTTTTGGTTAAAAGAAAATTCTTTCCTAGGTCACATTGTTTCAAAAAATAGCATAACTATTGATCCAGCTAAAAAAAAAGTTGATGAAGAATGGTCAAGACCCAATAATATAACTGAGATTCTTAGTTTTCCTGGATTCACAGTTTATTACCTTAGGTTTGTTGATAATTTATCATGGTTATCTAGTCCAATGACTAAGTTAACTCGTAAAAGTGTTATGTTCATTTGGACAAAATAATTTGATGATTGTTTTCAAGAATTGAAAAGATGATTGGTGAATGCTCCCATTTTATGACTGCAATCCAATAATGGTGAGTTTTTTATCTACAATGATGCATCGTTGAAAGGATTGGGTTGTTTCCTAATGCAGAATGATCAGGTAATTGCTTATGCTTCACTTCAGTTGAAACCACATGAGTTAAATTACACTACACATGATTTGGAATTAGCTGCTGTTGTTTTTGCTTTAAAATTTTTGAGACATTATTTTTATGGAGATAAATATTAAATATATACTGATCAAAAAAGTTTAAAGTATATATTCACTCAGAAATAATTTAATATGAGACAGAGGAGATGGTTGAAATTAATCAAGGATTATGATTGCAAGATCCTTTATCATCCGGGAAAATAAAATAATGTGGCTGATGCTTTGAGTCGAAAAAGTAATACTTCTTTAACCATGTTACGTTTGGAACGAGATCCTTTGGTTTTTGATTTGATGAACTTTGGAATAGAAGTTGTCAGTGTAAGAAAGTCTTCATGTTTTGTTTCACGTGTCAGTGAAATCATCTCTATCAGAGAGAATTAAGCAAGCGCAGAAGGAAGACAATGAGTTCTAGAAAAAGGTAGAGTTGGTTCAGAAGGGTACGTTTCCTGATTTTAACATTGATAATGATTGTGTATTGAGTTTTGGAAAGAGATTATTTGTGCCTTGTGAGTCATAGTTGAAGAATCAGTTGTTATGTGAAGCTCATAGTTCCCTGTTTTCAGTTCATTGTGGAAGTACAAATATGTAGAGAGATATTCGTGTGTATTAATGGTGGGATGTAATGAAATAAGATATTTCTGATTTTACTGTGAAGTATTTGACTTTCAGCAAGATAAAGTAGAGCGGCAGTTACTGAATGGGATGCTTCAGTTTTTACCGGCGCCATAGTGGAAATGGGAAAATATATCCATGGACATCGTTGTGGGATTACTGAATACATCTCGATGTAATAATGCTATCTGGGTTATTGTAGGTCGGTGGACTAAATATGCTCATTTCCTTCCTATTCGAGATAATTTATCACTAGATAAAATTTATCGATTGTATGTTAAAGAGATAGTTAGGTTACATTGAGTTCCCCTCTCCATTGTATCTGATTGTGATCCGAGGTTTACTTCTAACTTTTGGAATGGCCTTCAGAAGTCATTGGGTACTCAATTATCTTTTCGTAAATCTTTTCATCCTCAATCAGATTAGCAATCATAATGAACAAATCAGACAATAGAGGATGTGTAACGTGCTTTCTTGATGGATTATCAGGGAATTTAGGACCAACAACATTCTTTGGTTGAATTTTCTTATAATAACAGCTTTCATTCTTGTATACAGATGGCTCCATTTGAGGCATTATATGGAAAGTGTTATTGAACTCCATATTTTTGGGATGAAGTAGCTGAAAGGAAGCTAATGGGAGCAGAATTGGTAAAAGAGATGACATAGAAATTACGGTTGATTCCGAAGCACATGAGAATAACTTAGAGAAGATAGAAAAGTTATGCAGATAACCTGAGGAAGGATCTTTCTTTTGAGGTAGGTGATCATGTCTTTCTCAATGTTTCTCCTTGGAAAACTGTGATGTGTTTTGGTAAGAAGGGAAGTGGAGTATGAGGTTCATTGGACCTTATGAAATCCTAGAGAAGGTTGGATCAGATGCGTACATAGTGGCTTTGCCTCCATGTTTATCATAGGTACACAATGTTTTTCATGTTTTGATGTTAAGAAAGTATATGCCAGATCAATATCATATTTTGAGACCATTGGTAGTTCAGTTGGAAGGGAATATCTCTTATGAAGAGCAATCGGTCTAGATTCTTGACCGTAGAGAGAAAGTGTTGTAGAACTAGGCAATTCACCAGGTACAGGTTTTTTTGAAAAACCCATATGATTGAAGAGGCAACGTGTGAATCTGAAAATGCTATGAGGGATAAATACCCCCACTTATTTTGATAAGAAAATAATAATTGCGAGGATGTAATTTTCAAAAGGGGGGAAGGATGTCACATCCTGGGTAAATAAAGAATAAGAAATTTTTCATATTTTTTAATATTTGTGAATTAAATATTAATTTTACTTCAAAAAGAGTTTCTATGTTCGATAGCCTACCTGATACGCAACAACGAGTTTCTTTGTAATCATACATTGCACACTAATAATATAATATTATTATTTTAAATGGTAGATAACTCATAGCCATGGTATTGGCAGGATTGAACAAAACTAACTAAAATATGTTTATACATTTTTCTTAAATGTATTTAAATTTATCCAATAAAAGTTAGAGGCTTAAAATGTGAATGAATCTAATTTTATGCATAATTTATATTAAAAGGTCGATTTACCGTCTTTTAATGGTGAACCCTCATTAAATCTAGTTTTGTCATTTTTATATGTTCTAATTGACCAAATAAAATCCTTCTTTATAATGGGGACATCAAATTTTACTATGGGTAATTTTTTGGTATTTTTCTGAAAAAGTTCATATTTTTGAATAGTGAAAAATATTGTATTTTAATTCAAAAATTCATTTTAATATGATTTATTTATATTGAAAGTTTATCTTTTTAATTAATTTCAAAGTTTAATTAAAAAATAATTTTACCATTTAATCCAATGTAGTTCATTGGAATTAATTTAACTTTGAAATTGGACGTAAACAATTATCAATCTTTTGATAGTTATTGTTTCTTAAAAACACGGTATTTGTTTTGATAAGGGTAATTAATTTTAAAATTAATTAAAGCCACTAATATGTTTTGAATTTTTTAAATAGAAATAATTTTTGAATTTGGAATATGAAATATAGCTTAGGCGGAATTTTTGGTATTTTTCTGAAAAACTTCAATTTTTGATGAATAGTGAAACCACTTATTAGTAGTTAAAAATTTGACTTCTTCATTTAAATGAAATTTTACCACTTATGTGAATTGAATTTCAAAAATCTGACATACATGGTTGTTATCAAGAAATAAAATGTGGTTCAATAAGATGAAAATAATTTTTAATGAATAGTAACTTTTGACTTTTTTTACCGCGATTAAAGGTAAATAAGGAAATTCATGGGTAAATGAATATTATAATAATTCAAAATTAACTTAACACTTGTCAAAACTTTATTTGATGAGTCATTTACGACCGTGGTCATAATTGGGTCGATTTTGGGACCCCATTGAGCAACTTGGGAGTTATAATGACAACTTAGATTAATTAACTTAATGTAAAGGCAAAAATGACAAAAGCAAATATATTTTAGTAAATTAATTTTTACAAGGGCTTATGTAAATTATCATTTTGACTAAAAATATTAATTGGAAATATAAAACAATTTCCTACATCATGGTAGTTTTTTTATAATTTTTAGACATAAAATAATTTAAATTATTTATGACACAATAATGATGAAGTGTTTACATCATTAATAAATCATTTAAATAAATGAGATTATAGTGATTAAAATATTATCCAAAACCCATCCAATTCTTATTGGATGATTTTATTTCTACCAAGAGTCATATTATATTCTACTATAATGATTTTTGGACCTTTAGAATCCGAATATCATTATATAATAAAATAATATGTTCACACATTCCCATAGAGCCCCTACTCCCCCTAATAAAAGGAAACAACTTCTATCCAATTTCACACACCTCTTAAGCCATTTGGCTTGTCCAAACTCTGCCCAATTAAGCTCACTGCATCCCTATCCTCAACCTATAATCCTTACCTTAGGTATAAGGCACTTTTATAAGTCCTTTGGTTCAAAACAATGGGAGTTACCCATATTATAGGTAACATTTTCCTTTAAATTGTTTTCTTTTTATTTTACTTCTCCAAACCCTATCACTATTTTTATTCCATTAATTTGTAAAAACACCAATATACTCAATATACTAGTATTTTTTTAGGAGAATTATTCAAACTACACATACACAAACCTCCATCTAATGGATGAATAACATAATGTTTCTGTGGATGGAAAACTAACGCCTCACAAAACGATGATTGTTCAAATATATCCAACCACCTCTCATGGTGGCCATTATGATGGAACTGTATTTATATATTATATATATTATGTTTATGTTTTCTTTATGCTTCTGTATTTTACATTTATAGAACGTATTTATGGTTTCCATAGTGGGTAAATACGATAATCTCATTTGAGTAGTGCGGACTACCATCCCCAAAGTGATGTGACTCATTAATGTCTTATGTGGGAAGTATAAAGGATAGAGTTAATGATATAATATATGATATTATACTGAAATCATAATATACATATGTATCATTATGTTAAAATTCCATTAAAATAAGAAATAGGAATGAAAGTAGCGTTAATGCGTATGTACGGCTTACCGTCTCTATGAACGGTGCATTTCATTTCTTACCTCTAAATGTTATGTACTATTATAAATACAAGTATATAATGGATATATATGATATATATGATATCTAAATCATGATTATAATTATTGAGATAATGGATATTTGACTACATCTACAACATGTAATTATAAGAAGTCCATTTTTTACTCAAGTGACAAATATCGACCAAACAAACATTATTAACTTAAATGATTAATTAATGTTTATAACATGGTAATAAGTGATATAAAAGGAATAATGATCTTGAAAAAGGTTCTTAAGAAAGTAGAAATTATATTTAGTTTATTATTCAGGAGATTAAAGAACGATCAAGTCATGTCGGACATGAGGTAAGGGACTTCATCTCAATCTCCTTTCATTGAGGCATATATTGTTTTAATAAACAACTTTCTCTTGTAATATATATAAACAACCTTGCATTTTCAAAGGGAATCCTTATCTATGAAGTGTTTTACTAAATGACAAAAAGGAATTTTTCTTTTAACATAAGGGGTGACTAGGACCTTTCCTCCACCGCGAGTATTATTTGATATTTGGATTCCTCCACAAGCGGTAATGTTTTTAAAAGAAAATAAATACCTTATACTCATTTACGTAACTTTGGCATTGAAAATGGATTTATTATGTCAATATATTTAAGTGATATATTTTGATTGAAATGTGTAAATGTTTTCTTTCCTTTATATTTGTAGTATGTGATATGGTCTTATATTGGTACTTGGACATTTGACGGGTGGTTACGTGATAAACCAAATGACGGGTGGTGTCGTGAATACTAGGATGGGTGGTTACATTATGACCTCCCATGCATTGGGTATGGAAGTCAGCCATATGACTATTCAATTTAGTGGTATGTGTGGAAGTCGACCGTATGGTTATTCCATTTAAGTATGTTTATGTCCCAAGTTACCTTTATAAGTTATGTGTTCATAATATGGGTTTTATGGTAATATTTTGGTTACAATATGTTATGTAATGATATTTTATTTATTGATGTTTATTTACTAACTCACAAATGTGAAAAGTATTTATTATGTAAAATTATTCATGGTTTACATGTTGTTTTTTTTAAAAACTAACAATTTTTCTTCTTTGTGTTTCCCTTACTGAGATTCTTATGCTCATCCAATGTTTTTGAAATGTTTTTTAAAGGAAATAATGTGGAATATGGTCAAGGATGGGATCACGGAAAAGTCATGTTGTCTTAAACTTGGAACTAGACATGACTATTATTTTCAAGAGTTCATGTTTTGTAAAAAAATGGAAACTGTGTAGAAGTGTCTACTTTGTAATATTTTGAAATGTAATAGTTATGGCCAAACTCTCTAAAACTATAAACCTGAAAAGATCTTCAATGTGAATTAATCATTTAATTCAATATTATGCATGTTTTAAGGCTGAGTCCTTATAATTATGATATGATGGATGTGGTTTTACCCTTACTATGAATTTGATCTCACCCTTTCATAAGTTTATATTCCCCAGGTCATGAAGAATGGTATTAAGTAATATTTTTAACAAATGAGTCTAGTTTTGACGAAATAAGTGGGAGACAATGTAGATGTTTTGTAAACCAATATTGAATATTTCAATGTTTCTAATGACCCTAAACCTATACGGTGATGGCGTGGTCGTTGTAATGTTATGTAATAGATAGTCTTCAATGATGAAGTAATATCTACATGTAATTTTTTTTATTATAATTGGTATCAGAGAAAAGGTATAGTTATCCCTCGAAAAATAGGATGAGATAACCATAGTATGAAACCTAAAGATATGTCTATGTATTTGTAATTATCCTATAATAGTGTTATAAAGATTTTTATGAATAACCTAGGATAAAACCTATTGTATCATAAATGGAAATTTTATTCTTCAATTCTATGTTTTTTCAATTATGATAATTGTTTCTCACACTATTCTTCTTTGTTTTTATTCAATGGATTGAACCCGAAGGAACCACGTTAATGCTGAATGCGATGGGAAATAAAATTATTTACCACATTAGTAAACAAATGTTAAGGGATATGGAATGAAAAATATTGTATCCATGCTCACACAACTTTATCAAGATATAAATATTTCAATACTTCCAAATGATCAATGGAGTGTGCAACATTCTGTAGATTCTTTCAGGAGACAACATTAACCATCATTCAATGGGTCTTTTGATCCATTAGAGGTTGAAAAATGGATCAATACCACTAAATAGATATTTTCTATTTTAGAATCTTCCAAACATGATAAATTCTTCTTAGTAGTCTATCATTTAGAAGGATAACTAGATCAATTGTGGATACTATCAAGAATACGAGGAAAAAAATATGAAATTGAATCCATGGAATGGGATGATTTCAAGAACATATTTTTTAATAAGTACTTTCCTCAAAATTTTCAAACAAAAATAGATAAGGAATTCCTTGAACTTAAGAAAAAGGATGATGAATCTGTTAGAACCTATGGCGAAAATTTTACAAGACATTCAATGTATGCTTCTATAATTAATATCCAACTTATGATTAAAATTGATCGATTATTTAGAAGCTTAAAACCAACTATCTGAACGGCATTAGCCATAAGGGACTTCAATAACTACAAGAAAATTGTAAGATGTTCTCTCAAAGATGATATGGAGATTGGAGTAACCCATTAGTCTTATGTATTTAAAACTAAGAGAAAAATAGATTTTAAAGGAAAATATAAAGACCACGCTGAAAAGAAGATGAGTTTCCCCTTATGCTCAACGTGTGGAAAGAAACCAGAAGGGAATAATCTTAAAGAGACTATTAAATGTTTTAAGTGCGGAAAAGAATGTCATAGGGTAGCTGAATTCTGAACAAATGGTAAAGATATGTATAATGACGTGAATAAAGAAAATGCTACACAGATTGCACCTTTTACACTTTAATGTTACAAGTTCAGTGAAATGTGTCATTATTCAAAAACAATTCTCTAATACTAGGGTTATTGATGATGATCAATGCCAAAAAACTCTTAAGTTAAAATACAATGTAAAGTCACACGAAAGGTATACATACCATCAATCTAAATTAAAAATGTTTTTTTTTATTCTGGATCCACCCACTCTTTCATTTCTGAATCATTTTCTAATGGTATCATCGTATTACGTAAATAATTTGATGTTGAGTAACATATTAAAACTCTTAATGTCAAAACAGTCACATCAAATGTTTATAATTCTTTGCTTGTTGAATTTTGAGGGAACGTTTTTCCTAAAAATCTTGTGATCCTTCCTATAGTGGAATTTTATGACATTCATGGCATGGGACAACATTATCTATATGGATAACATATCAATTTACAAGTAAGGGAATTCACATTTCATATTCCAGATCAATATATGATCTACTATCGATGCAAGGACAAATATAACTTCACTTAAGAAATTTATTCTATATTATGGGAATTGTTTCCATTACATGAAGGTTATTTATCTCAAATGTCTCGGGAGAAACTCGGTATTCAGAACATACCCATTTTACAATAGTTTTTTTAGGTATTTCCAGAGTAATTACTTGGTGTTCTATCAAATTGTGAAGTTGAGTTTTCAATATAACTGATACTGTGTTTTATGACAATTTCAATTACACCATATATAATCAACACAATTGAGTTGTTGGAATTGAAGAAGCTACTCCATTTGAATCTTGATGTGGGATTCATACACCCTAGTGCATCACCATGGGGAGAACATATTCTATTTTATAAGGAGAAAGATGGATCAATGAGACTCTATATATATTGTCGAGAACATAATAATATAACTATGAAGAACAAAAATCTTCTTCCCCGCATTGATGACTTATTTGACCAACTACGCGGAGCTCAATTATTTTCCAAGATTGATCTTCATTCCATATATCATCAATTAAGGGTAAAAAGTTGGATATACCAAATAATACATTCTGTACAAGGCATGGTCACTATGAATTTATAGTGAAGCTATTTGGTGTTACTAATGCCCCCATTATCTTCAAGGATTTCATGAATATATTCTTTAAAGTCTATCTTTATTAGTTTGTTATAGTCCTTATAAATGATATTCTTGTATATTTAATGATTAATGAAGAACGTGAAGATCACATGAGAATTGTACTAAAGACCCCAGGAATGGATAATCTTTATGCCAACATTAACAATTGATAATACTTTCTTTATAGAGATTAATTTTTTGGTTTCATAATCTCAAGAGAGGGGATATATTTGTATCTTGAAAAAAAAGAGGTTATTGAAATATGGTTGAGACCAACAATCGTAACTGAGATATAAAGTATTATGGGTTTGGTTGGATATTGTCGATGTTTCATGAATTATATTAATGATTTTCTAACCCAATCACCATGTTGACTCAGAAAGGACTTTGGTTCATTTGGACAGATGAATGTGAAGAGATTTTTAAAGTGCTAAAATTAAGGTTAGTTAGTGCACATGTTCTCACACATTCTTATAGTGTAAAAAGGATTTTGATATATAGTGATTCATCCAAGAATGGGTTGGTTTGTGTTCTCATAAAAAATGATATGGTGATAGCTTATTCATCATGGTAGTTGAAACATCAAGGGAAAAATTATCCAACTCATGATGTGGAGTTTTCTATGGTAATTCATTCGTTTAAGATATAAAGGCATTATCTATATGGTGAAAGGTGTGAGATTTATACAGATCATAAAATTTATATTATATTTTCAAGAAAGAGAGCTAAATATGAACTAGGAAAGACGGTTGGAGTAAATTAAAGATTATAACTGCTCAATACATTACCACCCTGGGAAAGAGAACAATGTGGCATATGCTTTGAGTCGAAAAGTCCATGAAAGCATATCCATGATGAGGATCATGAAATATCCAGTGTTTTTGGATTTGAAAAGGATGGGTCTTGAAATTTTCATTGAGGAAGAGAAATATTATCTTTCTCAAATGAATGTTCAGCCATCTATACAAGTGGCGATTAAGGAGGAAGAAAATGAAGATGTAGAGTTAAAAAAGAAGGGGAGAAATGATCTTAAATTCAATCTATATTTTGATGAAATAATAAGGATCAAATACCAATTATTAATTCCAACCTTCACATAATTTATGAAGGATATATTGTATGAGGATCATAGTTCTTGATTATCTATTCTCTTAGGAAGCAAAAACATCTATAGGGGCCTGTAAGAGTACTTCTGGTGGGATGGAAAGAAAAAATATGTCATCAAATAGGTCTCTTGATGCATGGTTTTTAGCAAGTTATGGCTGAGAGAGAGAAGTCTAAGTGGATTTTACAACCATTAACCATACCAGAATAAAAGAGGTAAAATATTCCTATGTCCATTGTCATCGAATATTCCAAAATATCGGAAGGTAATAATTATATATATGTTATGGTTGATCACCTTATAAATTAGGAACACTTAATTGCTATTAGGCACGATTTCTCTCTTGATCGTCTTTCCAGGATATTTGTAATGGAAGTGGTAAGATTTCATGGTGTACCAGTTTACATTATATCTAATTGGGATATTGGTTTTACCTAGTTGTTCTGGTGATGTAATTAGCATTATATGGATACAGAGTTAAGTTACATCACTACTTATCATTTGCAAATAGAAAGTCAGTCTATGCGGACAATTCAAACTCTAGAAGACATGTTAAAATATTGATATATGGATATAAAATGTGGTTGGGATAAACACCTAAAATTGGTGGGGTTTTCATACAATAATAGATTTCACTTTAGTACTCAGATGGATCCTTATGGAGCCCTCTATGGAAATAATAGAAGAACTCAATCTTGCAAGGATGAAGTTGGGGAACAAATGTTTTTATGACATGATCTTGTTAATGAAATGGAAGAAAATGTTAGATTCATTCAACAACACGTAAGTGAAGCTCATAGTTGAAAAAAACGTTATGCTAACAACAAAAGAAAAGACACAGAGTTTGAATTGGGTGGTAAGGTGTTCTAATGAATATCTCCCGGGAAGAGAGTGATGAGATTTTGATAGAAGGGAAAGCTGAGCCCTAGCTATATTGATGCTTTTTAAATAATGATTCTTGTTGGTAATGTAGCTAACTGATTGGAGCTTCCACCAAATCTCACTCAAGTTCATGACGTGTTCCATGTATCTCTCCTGATAAAGTACATACCTGATCCTTCACATGTACTAAGATCAAAAGGCATGCTGCTAGGGAAAGATCTTTCTTGTAAAGAACAATTGATAAGGATTCTAGATCATAGAGAAAATGTTCCATGAAACAAGTCCACTCTCATGGTTAATGTATTATGGATAAACCACTAATTTGAAGACACTACATGGAAACGTGAGGATATGATGAGGGAGAGGTATCCTCATTCGTTTTATTCCATATGATGAATTTCAAGGGATAAATTTTGTTTAAGGGGGGAAGAATGAAACACCCAAATGTTTTTATGAAATATTTTCCTTAATAATATTTTATTCTTAAATATATTTCTCTTCACATAATCATGAGTTTAAAAGGACCCTGAGAAGCCCATAGGTTAAAATTAATGTTATTGATTAGCTGTTAGGTTAGCAGGAATAATTATAACTCACATGTCAAAATGCATTATGAATTAAATAAATATCGATTATTTATGAAAAATATAAATCAATTAGATATTTTTATGTTTTTTTGAATTACATTTGGTAATGATATTAATGAGATATATATGTGTTTTACACTTAATAAAATATTTTTTATATTCTATGAATGTATATTTGAGTCATAGGATATGAATAAAACCCTATTTGATGTATAGAAACCTCTTTTTCAAAGGATAATTTTACACCATTGAATGGATAACCCATTTTAAATTAGGATTTTGATGCATTAATAATTTATATATGACAAAATTAAAATTTTATTTTTAAATCGACATAAAAATTTACTTTGGATAAATTTCTGATATTTTTATGAAAACATTAATGTTTAAATTAATAGAAAAAATACCCTAAATTTTAATTAAATACACAACTTCTCATTGAGATTATTTATATGGTTTAATATTAATATTTAATGTTTTTAAAGTGTTAATAAAATATATTTTTAAAATGTAATATAACTTATTTCATTATCATTAATTTTACATTGAATTCATAGATAAAAACATTTCAATCTATTTCTATGTTTTATCTTTTTAAACCAATTTTTTCATTTCAAAAATGAGATTAATTTTAAATTAATTAATGTAACTTCTATGTTTTCAATTTAGAGAAATGGATTCCATATTTGGAATCAGTATGCCCAAATATTTTTAATAGGATACTTTTATTTTTTGGCATTATGAATAGTAACAATGGTAATTATTTTTATTACCATGGTTAAAGGTTAATCAGGTAATTAAGGGTAAAAATAATGTTATAAAATTACCATGAAAATTATAAAAATCTTATTGGAAGAAAAAATTCTACCCTTATCATCTAATTTTAGAAATGGAATAACTTTATGTCCCCTTACCATTAAATATTAGACGAATGTAATAGAAGTTATAGAATCAAACAAACTGTCACAATCTCATTTTATATAAGTATTTTAATTTTACTATATGGAAAGCTACAATATAATATCAACTATATGTAGTATACACAATTCTGAAATCATTACCTACATCATAGTAATTTATATATAAATTTTATAGATTAAATAAAATCCATTAATGATGACATGATAGTCATGTAGAAATTATTTTCTTAATATAAATATCAAATAAATAGTTTTAAAAATGTTAAAATAAATATCATGTGAACTAATTAATGCGATCTATTAATTTTATAGGTGAAACTGAAATTTTAAGAGAGTATTGAATATTTTTTTTTCAAATTTATCTCCTATGTGTATTTTTTTAAGTCAAAAAAAAATAAATAGTTTCTACATTAACACTATTGATATTTTATTAAAATAACATTTTATTAAATTATTTAAAAATCATAAATATATTTAATATTTACAAAGTGATAATTATAAGATCTAATATATAATTAAATATCTTTTTATGGTCATTTAAAAAAAATAATTAAATACTTATATCCATTAAATATATATAATGTTATTCCACAATTAGAATTAAATAGAAGAACTATGTTTCAATAAAAAAGATATAGTATAAATTGACAAAATAACTTTTCAGACATTTATTGGTTGAAAGTATTATAGCCCAATGTCATCTTATCTACTAAATTAGTATATTATGGATGTTTTCTTTGTGGGGTTTTATTTAAAATAAATTATTATTTATGGAGTTTCCAAAAGTGCCCCTCACCTCAATTATAAAAGGGAACCTCCTCCCTCACCTCTTCACTTAATTTTGATCCTTCAATCTCTTTCATACCCTTACCATATTGCTTATCAACTTCTTTGTTTTCATTCTAGAGGTTATGGACATCTTTAAAGACCAACTCTAGTGCTCTAATAAGAGATTTAGAGGAGCCACATCGAATAATAAGTAATATCACTTTCTGATTATTTCAAACTTCTTTTTTTCTCATACATTCTCATAATCAGTTATTTCATTATAAAGTAGTAGTATAAGTGACAATAATATAATTATATGTTATTATTTATTTGAAAAAACCATATTCCACCTTCTACCCATCCAATGATAAATGAAATCACCATGTGTGCGTACGTACGGCTTATCGTCTCCACATTGTGGTGTAATTCGTTTTTCATCATCACCTTACATTGATGGGTATAATGATGGAATTAATAAATATATATATGACTGATATAAAATTATTTTTATTCTAAGATACTATACACAATACACTTCAATACTATTCAACAATTATGGGAATGATATCATTGCTTAGGCATACACACAATGTACCATCTCCATGATGTGATATGATTCGTTCTACATAGTATTCATTAAAGAATGGTTATAAAAATGAATTGAATGAATTAATATGATATATATTATACTAATACCATTATTTACATGATATAACTATAACATAAAAATAGGAATAAGAACTTATCTTACAAAACATGCAAAAGAACAGAAAGCAATTAATACATGAATAATGAGTAATAGTGAAATGTTACTAACAAAATGATGAAAATATGATCATAAATATTCAGAAAAAAATGATTATGATTATAGAATAAATCAGTATAATTATTTAACTAGTTATAATAGAGGTTTAGATACATACAATTCATATCAGACATAATGTCAGGTATAACGTTTCAAATCTAATTGTTATATGAAATTGTTTATTCATAACTATTTTTGGGGTATATTTATCATCCACATACTTGTTTCCTAAATATGTATTTCAAAATATTATTTACATAATTATATAATTTTTAAATGTAAATTTTACCAATTAGTAAATATTTACTATATGGTATGAAGGTAATCATTTTTTCTTTTTGGTATGAGGTACTTTTTGAATTTTTAGCCAAAAGTATGAGAAAAATGTTTTTTTAACGTGTATGTCATGAATAGATTTTTTAGCTTTCATAATTACTTATTTACATGATCATTTTCCTATAGGATTACAAGTTATTTTCACATAAAATGATTTCTTCTAATTTTTTTTGGCATTTTGGTGAAGGAAAATGTTTTTAAAGAAGAAAATATATTTTCCTTCGGAATTAATTTGATGTCCTTTCTCAAAATTATTTTCCTTATAAGATGACACTATTTAAATAGGTTTATATTTCATACCTTGTTGTTACAATGATTTTATTGTGTTTATTATGTAATGTTATTTAGGAAATCCTTTTTTTAAATATCAATTATGATTGAATGATGTTTAATAAACCCATTTTATTTCATGGGTTACGCTATGGTGAATGTTTTTCTATTTTTGTGGAACAAGTAAGAATGGTTTCATTTTGAGATAGGTGGGGCATATATCTCACTCCAATGAATTGTGTAAATATTTATATCCTATGAGATAGACAAGACTATATTGGAATTTAAATCGGGTTTAGTAATACAAGGTTGGAATAAGGAGGGAACTCAGTTAAGTAATGGAATTTTTCTACTCTGATGGTCTCAGCAATGTACCTTGACTAATATGAAATGATTTTATATGATTATGTGTGTATCAAAAAAATTAATGTGTTATGATATAAATATTTGGATTAAATAAAACTTTTACAACTTATCTCATGACAGGATATTATGATCTTTTAATGTAGGATAATATTTTAAAATGTTATGTTCTTATGATTATGATATGATTTATATTTCCCTTGTTCACCCATATAGGTAATTTTAGGTCACCCTTTCATATGATTCTTCTCCCCAGGTCAAGGAGAAAGGTATTAAGTAAGATATGTCAAAAAAGAGACTAGTTTAGATGAAATAATTAGGAGACAATTTAGGGGGTTTTCAACTTTTTATTTAAGTTTCCCAGTTTCTAAAGACACTAAACATATACTTTCCTGGCATGTTCCTTATTATGTTATAAAATAAATGTTGATCAATGTTGATTTAATGTATTCATGTAAAGTATGTTATTTTATGCCATTATAGGTAATAAGGAAAACATGAAAACATCTATGTATATGGAATATATTGAGGGTATTATATCATTATGTATTAATAATAATAGAAGGAGGTGGAAGAATAAATAAAATAAAAAATTCATTAGAGAATGTTACCTACTCTTCGTGTATCATCCTTAGGTTTGCACCAAAATCCATACTAGGTTGGATGTTTTCAAATAAAATGGATTCTAGGATTATAGGAGGGATTTTGGTTATGGATTTGAGGAATTGTAATCTAAAATAAAAAGTGTTTGATAGTGTGAATAAGAGAGAATATGGGTGGCCTTTTATAAGAATGTTTAGTGGCACATTAGTAATTTTTGAAAAGAAAATGGTGTACCCATGTTTCTTACTTGAAGCAATGGTTAAAATAGATTATCACAATTAATTATACATTATATGGTATAAATATCAATATAGAGTATATTTTAGACATTTTGGGTTATTTTTACCATTATCCTTCTAATATAACCCTCTGGTACAGCCATTTTTACCTTTATCATGGTAATTATTTTATATTATTTCTAATATTATGTTCAAAAAAATTAAGTTTAACTTAATATATGGCATAATTATTTATTATTATAAATGTATGATATACTTTTCCTATTCAAATTTATATAAGTTTCAAATCATAATTTATAGTTAATCTGGCATATGCGACTAGAGATAGAGTTTTTTAGGAGAAAATTTCTAAGACTCCATATGTTTTATATCAGTATTTGGTATCAAAATTATTTCAGTAAACCAAATTTTATTAATATATGAATAATTGAGCTAGTGTGAAGTTGAGTCTAATATTAAATATAATTTTAATTTATAAATAATTTTATAGAAATGGAGGTTTTCAATACAAATTAATTTTTTTCAGATTTCATCTAATAAATAATCTTTGAAAGAAATAATAAATCATTAACCCTAAAGTAATTTATAAAATAATATTTTAAATATTACGTTTATTTTTCATATAAAATCTACAAAATTTGGAAAAATAATTTTTTGAAATAAATGCACAAAACACATTATAATTTTTTTGAAATATATTGTTTTTAATCATAAAATTTGATTAATGAATATTTCTTGTATAAAAAACACATAAGAGTATTAATAAATATTTTATTTAATAGATAATATATACATTTGATTAAAATAATTCACAAAGTGTTTTTTGTTTAATTTATTTTAGTTAAACACATTTTTTTCATTTAAATAGTTTTCTAAAAAAATATTTCCATTATTTTCCTTTTTTATTTAATGTTCACTATAGAATTTATTTTATATTCAAGTGAAACCCATATATTTTTATAACTAAGATAATCCTATTCATACCCACCATTCCGATGTCTAGGTGATAATTGAAATAATATTTAAATATATTTTCCTGTCTTGTTTAACCATGGTGTAGGGTTTATTGGAAGTTACACTCACTATTATGTGTAATTCATGATTGATATAGTGTTGTGTGTAATAAAAACAAAACGTAGTGGTGAGTGTAACAAAAAATAGTGAAAAAAAATTATTTGAAAAAATATATTTCAAAAATTCTTGGTGAGTGACATTATACCAAACATAAAAAAAATTCCACCTTAAAATTCATCAATCTAGTACCAAAAAATGAGGATACATCTGCATCAATGCATCCCTATATTACCTGGTAGTTTCCTCATGATGGTGGTTTCATCGAAAAAACATTTACCAGGTGAGTTTTATTTTTTCATAGGAAATTCCATATTCTATCTAGATTTTAAAATTAATGTTCCGTAAAATCAATATCATTTTTCAGTTGTGAGATCGCTGAGTTCAGTAAATGTGATTGATTTGGTATATACAACTTCAAAAGAAATACCTACAATATTTAATAAACATGAGAGTGTTTCAGTGCATGCACCAAGAAGTAATCTTGAATCCAAATATTATCTAGAATTTTACAGGGACTAATATAAAGATGGAATATTTATTCATTGATTCATTCCTAAAAAATTTTAAGAAATAACTTCTCACCGAGTTCATATTCTATATTACATCGAAGATTAATTTTATAGTTTTTGTCTACTTTTCCAATATTTTTTTTAATTGTTCTAACATTATCTTCAAATTCGTTATCTATTTTAAGTATCAGTATATTTTTTTTCATAATCATTCTTCCATTATTTTTCATTTATAGATTTTCTATAAATGGAAACATAAAGAGACATATTAATGCTCAATTAAAAGATATTTCTGAAAGAAAACTCATATTGTGGAAGGTGTTGATTCCAACCACTTTTGAAATCCAAAGAACACAATCATAGCATGTCATCTTTGGGTATTAATTATTTATAGAACCGTCCTTCTTTTTTCGGATAATATTTAGTGATGAAACTCAACTCTATAACAAGAAATTACTAAATAATTCATTAAATCATAGATATAAACATTCTATGATTTCATCCCTTTTCATTTTGGGTATGGATAATGGTTGTAGAATCCTATTATACTTTGTTCTCTCAATATTAAATTTATAACATACTAAGAATCATGATATATAGTCAAAAATAGTTCTCTTTACATTGTCCCACCATTAATTTTATTACATGTAGGCTAGTGGTTGGTGTTATACCATTTTATCTCTTCGATTGTTTGTTTAATTGTTTCAACTGTGCCGAATGAAACAGATTGTTGTTCCCCTTGTGGGTTATCCATTTTCCAAAACAATACAAATAAAAAATATTCAAATCTAAAATAATAAATAATTACCTTAAAATAAAATATATTTTAGAATCCAATGGATACCAATACCATTAATAATTGTCCATAAAAAGACATTCCTCCTCAAAACCAAAGGGTTGTATTAACATATATGTGTCCCAAAATATCCATTATCATTATAAACTAGAAAAAAGTAAAATATTAGAAAGGGTTTATATGAAATTGAACTTATGATCAACCATAAACTCAAAAACCCATTATTTAATTCATTAATCCAAAATTAATCATATATGGATACGCATATTCTTCCAAAAATAAAGAAATCTGTAGACGTTTGATTATTCTTTTTAATAAAATACCTTTTTTAAACAACTTCTACAACATAATAATCGAATAAAAATATCTAATTACGTCAATTCAGTCACTTCAATTATTTTCATGGTATAAGTCCTTCCTTTTTATATAAGGTAATTATTGGGTCAGGTAAATGAGTTAAATAATTCCCATGTAACCCATAAATAAGACATTTAGCTTATAGAAATTTTTTCCCAGTCTATAACTTTATTTTTCACATGGATAGCATACCAATATATTTGATATCTTCCACAAGGTTTTTCTTCCCTCATTCTTGACATTTGGGAATTTAAATCACCTTTTCTATAATTTATTTTCCCCATAATCTTTTTTAAATGTGAATCTTTCTCTTATTCTATGTTTTATGAATCTCATTGAATAACACATTTTAATTAATAGATCATGATAGACAAATTTGTATAACCAAAATATCATTATCTAAAGTCAAAATACAATTTTCAGTCTCATAGTCACCAAATTTTCCATCATATTCAATGTTAAGAAATATCATTATTGTTTTAAACATTGACCAAAATAAAAAAGAACAATTTGACAGATAGTAATCTTATTGGAAGAACATATAATCATGAAAAAAAATTAATCTATGTCTAAATATTTACACGTAAAATTATATCTATCAAACCTAATTCATAACATATTTCATCCGTCATCACAATCTATTTATATAATTCATGATGATTCATAAATAGTTTTTGTATTTCTAAATCATATACCTCTAGAGTTTCAGACACGTTATGAATCAGAGCCTATTTTAATGCACCAGGAAATTATGGAGTCAACATCAATGCACCATCTTATTGAGTTATTACATATATAATTCTCTCTTCCATAGCCACAACATTTTATTGTATCTTGAAAGGAATATAATTTCTTGGAAAACAATTTCTCTATCCTTTACCAAAAATTAGTAGATAATTTTCTATACTTTGACTAATCCATAGACTTATAATTAGATACATCCATTGAAATACCCTTATAAATATCAATACATTTCTCACTATTTCATTTCTCATAATTTTTTAAAAAGAGTAATTAAACATATCCTCTGATAAATAATGTACTGAAATTATATTTTTAAACGTGTGAATTAAATATTTTCAAATTAATATTCAATACCTATTATAAAACCACAAATGAGGGCCATACTTGTTTATTGTCCTTGGAGACGAGGTAAATATTAATCTAATTTTGAGAAATATCTTCCATAACATTCATGATGATTATATCCTTTAGTACTATAAACAAACATACCTAACATAAAACCATTATTCATATCCTAGGGAAGGAAACATAAGAAATGGTGAGTTTAGATTATCTATAAGGGTATTAAAGGTAGATATATAATCATAATGTGAACATGTGGTTATAAGGACATGATAATAACAAATGAAATCAATACATTTTATATCAAAGATCATAATATTTAGTCATTATATAATTATTGTTAGTTCAAAATACATGAATCATAATGAAATTGTATAACATTATCAATGAGAGCCTAAATGTTGAATACAAAATGGAATTGGGGCATACACATAATAATTGAAAATAGTTTCCATAGTAATCAAGTATCACTATGAAATCCATCATGTTTAAATGGGTTCACTCCCCCAAAATATCATAGTAGTGAAGGTTTACTCTAATGACAATGATAGAATAACAATTCCAATAATGAACCATGTTGACTCCCCATTACAATATTTTCTATCTCATGATATATAAATACAAAACTAATTTAATGGAAGGATATATAGGTCCCACCAATCAAATAATAAATATCATATTAATGTGTTCTACATGATAATAAAACACTCATCATCTCAAAACAAGTTGAATAAATAGGGTTTCGTAAAAATTTTATCATATCATAATAGGTTGAAAAGTGATAAGATTCATAATAATTTCATCATTTCATCAATTCATAAATAATTAAAAATTATTTTCCTTTCATAATAATTTTTTCAAGGAATAAAAAGTAAAAGAGAAGTAGGTTTCATAACCATCTTGTCATCAAAAATCATTCAATGAAAAAATAAGAGTGGTATATTTGGTTCATACCACCACGAAATAATACTGTACATAAAGGTATGTCATCTTATATAAAGTATGATTTTGAATGATAAATAAAATCTAATTTTTCTCAAGAAAAGGAAAATTATATTTAAAATTCCTTTCTAAAATAAAAAATTTTAAAATATTTTATTCCATTTCATTGTAAATAACATTGAATTTTTATGAACGAATATTTAAAAAAAATTTAGAACATTTCTTAAGTAACATATCCTTTTAATTTTTTTAAAAATTAAACCCTAAAAAAAATTAAAAATAATTATCTATGAAAATAACATTTAACACATATAAAGGCTGATTCAAAGAAAATAATTGGAATGATTCTAGACGTTTTTCTTCTTTTCATACATCCAAAACCAATGATTCCATTCATATTTTGGTAAAATCTAAATAGCAATTTCTCAGAAAATAACTAGAATATTCCATTCAAGATATTTTATAAAAATTACAACTATATTTAAAATTATATTAATAAATAATTTTTAATAATGATAAAAAAGGAAAATATATTAAAAAATTCAGTTTAGTGAAAAAATTATTTTCGACTAAAGAGAGAAACAAATTAAGATTTTATGAAAAATATTTTCCTAAAAATTTAATACCAAATTGTGTTTAATGGTACTATTACTTGAAAATTTCTTGAATAAACTTTTTATAACAATATAAAATACTTTCGTGGTATATAAATCATAATATGTCATACTTGGAACCATAGTCATCAAAAATTCCAACAAACAATGAGATTATAACTAAAACCATAACCAATTTGGTAAAATTTAATAATGAGTCCCATTAAATAGTAAAAATACATGAAACATTTAATATCATGAAAATATATAATTGCATTTTATTACATGTCAAAAGGGATGTATATACACCTCATCAAAAATATTCGTGTAGATCATAAATTATTTCTTAAATTAGGAAAATTGTGAAAATGATCCCTTACCACATGGGTATATTTTAAACATTAAAACCTATGAATGAGGGGTCCCAAAAAAGATATATAAATAAAAAAAATCATGATAATAAAAATAAATCAAATTCATGGATATTATATGCACTATATAGAAGAAACATGTGATGAATATTTAATGTATCTCATGGAAGTAAAAAGTGTGATAGAAAATCATTACTACTTTAGTAATCATTTGAATCATAAGCCCTAATAAAGGATTAAATCAGATGAAACATTTAATTTAATTAAAATTATTAAATAAATTATATAAAATTTAAAATAATAATTGATCACACCATAAAAATAAATGAGTGGAAATGTTTTATATGTCTCCCAAAAATAAAAGGATTAATAGAAATCCCATTCATTAAGTTTTGAGTTCCTTTGTTCATGTTGAAAACACTCGTATAATAAATATAAGTTTATTATACATATATACAACCAAAATAACTATATATATCATCCCATGTATGATTTTCATTTTACCTTTTATCTCCATTTTATTAACAACTCACATCAGACGTTATGTTACGTGAAATAACTATTTCGTTTTTCATGTATATTTTAGTTTGTTATTTTTGATCTTCATAAATTTATAATGTTTAAATTATATCTATAATAATTATCATCAAATAAATATAATATTTATTAATCAAGTAATATTTTAACCCCAATCACAGAATTTGGATTTGAGAAATGATATAATTTACAATCATAGAGATAGTAGGTCAATCATACTCATGACTAGAATTTCTATTTTTAAATTATCAGTACAGAAATGGTATAGATAATAATTAGTTTTTACATAATTATAATAATAACAAAAATAACTTTTTCATAATTTAAATATATTTATTAATATTTTTTCTATGATATAGTTATGAAAATATCATGTCACATTGCTTCATGAGCATGGTTGTAAACATGTACTTGAACGATGTTATCATATTTCATTGAGTGAAAAGGTAAGAATGAATTTGATATATTCTCTTTTAGTAATTATAAATAGGGTATTAATATAAAAATCATGTCATTTATATCTTATATATTAATTTTATTTATCCTTATAATCTTACGTGTAAATAGATATCAAAAATGAACCACATCACTTCATGAGGAGGTTGTTTGCTGTACACATGATTGATGAAATCCTATCCCCTATGGAATAGATGGTAAAAAAGTATATATGATATAATTACTCAATAGGTATAAATTTGTTATTAACTTATCAAATATACTTTATATCCATCAACATAACCAATCATGGAAGGTGGTAATATTAAGACGAAAGTCATCAATTCTTAATGCTATAGTCCCTTTTACACATGAATGGTGATTTTGTAACCCATTTGATTTGGGTGGGGGATAGTTGTAGGTCAAAAAATGAAATAAAAACATCTCATAATATCTAATGTACTATTTTTATAATATATTCATGTTTTAATAATGATATAATAATGTGGATAATAAATAAAATAAATATTCTTATTGAAAAATGACACCTTTTATATTGGTATCCTCCATAGGATTTCACCAAAATCCATCTTATGATATATTTATTTAATAAAAGGAATATATTATGAGAATATGGAATTTTTTGTTGTATTTTTTTGTGTTCATCAAAAAATTTGTTTTTACTGTGTATAGGAGATGAGATAGGTGGTAGACTTTTATATTTGAGGTGAGTGGAAAAAATGTAATTTTTTAAATAAACAATGTTTACAGACGTTTATCACATACCAAAAGTTTCGAAAATTTAGTATTCATGATACTTATAAATAATAGGTTCGAATTATGGAAATATAATATCTTTTAGAAAATTTATTAGTTTATTTTATTCTATATGTTTTTTATTTGACCCACCCTTAAACCATTTTTTCCTTAACCACATTAATTAATTTTCACTCACATCAATATAATTTTTGGTGATAATTTATGTTTAAATCAACAAAATATATAATTTAGTCTAATATAAATTATTAATTCTATTTAATCAAATTTAATTAATATATGTGGGGAATTATTGTTTTTTTTAAATCCCACGCTTCAACAATATATCATATTTTCAAAGTGAAATTATTCATAGGATTAAGAGTTCCATAAATTAAAATTCAATATTAAAATGATTAAATTGAACTAACATGGATTAATATGTTTATAATTGATATAGTGATATTTTAAAACTATATTTATTTATTATTTATATTTATTAATAATTTAAACTAGTATACAGTTTTAAATTCTATGTTAGTACTTTTCAAAAATCATTAAAAAACAATAATATTTTCAGAAAATTCTCAACAAGTACATGTAAGATAATTTTAATAGGAGGATTTAAAAAATTATTATTTATATAAAAAATTTAATAAAAGTTTAAAAAACTATTTTCAAAATTATTTACACATAAAAAGGATAAAACTGATTTCTAGAAATTTAATTTTCTTAAGATAAACATTTGAGTTATTCTTATATATTTTCTAGAAAAAACATAATTTTAACAATATATAATTTATTTTATATCATATATATATTTAATTTCAATAATTCATCAAAAGTGGTTTTTTTAATTTTTTAATGTTAAATGAATGTGTTTTAAAAAATATTTTTTAGAAAATGATTTACATAATTTTAATTTTTAATTAAATAGTCACCATATAATTCATATTATATATCAATTAAAATGATATATTTTAAAAATTAAATAAATAATATTTATAACCACCATTTAAATGGATTGGTTAAAATTATAAAAATAATTTAACGTTATTTTATGTCACAGTTAAACTCAGTGTATTGTGTATCACATGTTTCAATCAATGTTGTATGTAACACAATATAAGATCAGTGTCGAATGAAACAAAAGATTAACTCTATGTTGTGTTAATCAAAAAATACATAAAATAATAAATTTCTTTTTGAATATATATATTTCAAAAAATATTAGGGTGTCACATCACTTAACATCCTAAAATTGATGGACAATCCAAAAGTACGATTCAATACATAAAAACAATTCTGAGATCATTGTGACATTACGTTAATGTCATGTGTGAATAATATTTTTCTTTTTATAGTTTTTAATAAAAATTGTTTTCATTCACATATTATAATACAAATATTTGAGGTATTATATAGAAATATATGCAGTACACCAAAATGTTGGGATGATGTTGCTAAAAGGGAACTTATAGGTTCAAAACATGTTGAAGAGGCAATGAAAAAGGTAAAGACTGTTAAGGTAATTATTAAATGACCTAAATAAATTAAAATGTTGTATTAAATTAACCAAAGGAATGATTTTTAATTTCATGTGGTATATGAACTTTTTTGCAAAAAAAGTCTACATGGATGGGTGTTATAATGTTCAGTAATAATGTGAAACAAATCCCCATGTATATCAGAGTTTTGAAATTCTAAAAATATTACAGCTAAGGATAATCGATTAGTAATTTCACAAAAATTCTCTAATTTATATGATGTTTTCAAGTATCATTATTAAGGAAGTATATGTCAGTCTTAACATATGTTCACCCCTCTATTGAAATAGGATTTGAACATGATCTATCTTACTGTGAAGTTCCCATTTGTAATATTGAAATTGGATGGAATGTATTTAAGAATCAAATGAATTATACTCCAAATTTACAGTAGATAGATTATTACATTGTGAAATTACTTTGGGAACTAGTGTATGAAATTAAGAAGAACCGACCTAATATTTTTACAAGGTAAAAAAAATGATTTGGGATGAATGTTATATAGGATGAAATAATGTAACACAAGAATGTATATTATTAAAAGGAAATATTATAAATTAATAAATGAAAAATAAAATAAAAATTTTCAAATTTCATGGAATAAATATTGTAAATTTATATGGTATGTATCTATTTTGAGATTACTTGCTCAAAATAATCCAAGAATAATTTTTTATAATTTTCCATTAGAAATAATAATTTTGAATTATAAAAAAACTAAAATATTACATTTTCATAATAATTTTTAAAATATGGCTAATTAAAAAAATGACAAACTATAAATTTTATATAAATAATGATAATATAATATTGTGGTAAAAGGGATATATTTTCTATAACAGTTTCTCTAAGGCATAATTTCTATCAATTGTAATTAATTATCATAATAATTAATTATGATTTATTTATTTGAAATTTATTTATTAAATATATTAATACATTAATTTAAATCCATATAATTTGGAAAAATAGTTCCATACTTTATATAATTTAATCTTATGAATGAAAAATGTATAACTTGAAAACATGATTTTTCACACATTTGGTTGGTATATTGTTAAAATAAATTACCACCACTTCAGGGAATTTAATTTTATATAATGGATTATATATTTCCAAATTTATTAATTAGTTTTATTTAATATAGTTAACATGATTTTTTTCATAATTAATTGTAAAAATTAGTAAAAATTTAATACAATAATTTTGTTAAAAACATGTTTAATAGGTGGTTTATTTAAAATTATAGGTGAAAAAATGACCTAAAACCATTCGAAAAACCATTTGTTAGTTGTATATCTCCCTTATCCATATAAATTTACAATATGAATCATTTTGGGGTCATATTTCATATAATTGCACATGACATTGTTCACACAAATTAATGAATTACAAGATTTCAATTTACCTAAATTATAAAGTAGAACATATTCCCCATGACTAATTTACTAAACAAAAGTCACCTTAATAAACCCAACCATAGAAAAATATCTATGAAAAATTTTCACCCACATTATATCTCTATTTTAATTACCAAATTTCCATTTCACAGAACATTAATAATATATCCAATGGAGTTTCTTCTAAGCGAAGGTAATTGTCTACAACATACACTTTCATTTTTTCTGTCTTCTATTACCATCATAAATTATGAAGTAAAATTAAAAATATAATAATATAAATATCTATAATATATTAATATTTTATTACATTTATGGTATAATATATATACACATACTTCTACATAAAATGGGAAACACAACCATCACATTGGGAATATAATGCTCTACCATATGGAAAAAAATATATGTTTTTTTCCATAAAAAAATAAAAAGGATAATTATGATGAAAAAACTAATCAATATATATGATGTGATATTAATTTTTTAAAATTATTATATCATCCACTTCATTAACATTTTACCCATTAAATAAATGATATCATTGCTTGTGTGTACATAAGGCATATCTCCACTATGAATCGATGTGATATATTTTAATTCTCAAACATTAATGAATGATACTAGAAAAGAATGAAATGAGGTAATATTATTTTATAACATATATAAAATTACTGAGATGATTTAATATAATGAAATATATACGAATTCAAACACCTATGTTAAAACTTGCATGAGAAAAATAACAATCACCACTAGAAACAATGGTAATAATGAATTATTATTAATAAAATTGTGATGATATTATATTAGAGGATCAAATATTATATTAAAAAATTAATATGGTTTTGATACAAATTAATATCATGTTTAAATCCATTCTAAATCATGGTAAATTATGTTCATCAAATATGAATTGTGGGGTAATGTATTACATCTCAATTTCTATTTTATTGAGACATACAATTTATTATTCAGCTATTAAATTATTTTGTTGTATATATTTCCCCATTTTTATATATAACATGAATAAAAATTTATTCATGAATGTTAATGTTTTATATTAGTTTTATTCTTTCATGGAGATTAATTTAAAAATTTTCTAGGATGTAGTAATTAATTTTTCAATTTCACAATCTTCTGGGATTGAATTTATTATTATTGATTGTGTGTTATCATTTATACTTAATATTCTCCATATATTTTCATATACACTAAAAATTAAAGAGTTTACATATTATTTTCAACATTCCCATTATTTTCTAATTTAATATAATAAATAAATTTTTAAAATAGAAACAAATTTATATTTTCTTTAATCAGGTACATTTCACTTCAATGTCCATATTTTTTAAAATTGATTTATGAAATGTAATTTTAGGTATACAAATGATATATTAATGAAATTTTATATAATAATCAACATTTTTAAAAATTTTAAAGGAATATTTCTAATATATTTCATGTGGTATATTTTTGGAATTCATTTAAAAAATAAAATGAATTTTTTATGTATATGTTGATAACAGACATCAATACTATCATATACATTTTATGATATTTAGATTCTTATACATGTTTCAATGTTGTTATAGGTGAAACTAGTTAATTAAAAATTAATTTTATATTTCTTATATATTTAATTTATTCTTCCAAATTAATTTATTTTGTTAAATAACTTTTATTCCCAGTTACTAATTGTCATCTCTTATCTCTTGTTAATTTCGATGTGGAAATAGTCAATCTATTGGCATTATTGTGAATTACATTTCTCTGAAATTACCATATTCCATGTCTCATGGATATTATTATTCCATAAAACATATACCATATTTAGATATTGTTTTTTATTATCCAAGTCATTTAATTTAAAAGGGGAAATGACGATAAATTCATATTCTATAATAAACAAGGATATTTCTTAATATGTAATATTTTTTAGGAATTGAATTGACCATTCAATATATTGGTATTTCATTGGGAATGTAGTGATATGTGGGGCCTGATTATAAATAAAAACCTGATACACCCATAAGTCTCTTGAATATAATCATTTTTAAATATTTAATGGGTTTTGGTGTATACCTATACATAGTTTTAAACATTATATGAACAAGGTATAAATAGTATATATATCATGACGTGTAGGATCATTGAATAAAATATTAAGCATTAACTTAATTGATAATTTAGTTCATAATATCCTTGAAATTGTTTCATTTTTATTATATATAATTATTCAGAATAAATTAATTTATTAAATGTACTATGTTTATAGTTTTTTACCATTCCATGTTTATTATAATATAATTATTCATAATAAATTCCACCACATGTAACACTTATTTTCAATTTTATAAATACCTTATTTTTTTCATTTCGCACGATATGAAGATGAAATTTTGGAATGAGTTTCATGGATACTGAGCATTTTATTTTTTAATTTCATATATTCTATTTACAATCAATAATGTGTATCATGTATCTATATTTTTCATCAAGATTACTATAGAAGATAATTATTATAGATTAAAACCTTATTATAAATTTCAATGTAATAATGTAATCATTGGATTTAGGATACATTAGCCTTGTTTGTTACAACCCCATAAAAAATTATTCCTTTATCATTTAAATTATCACATTATAATGTTAATAGATGTTGGTATATTAGATATATAAATGATTTAAGATTTAATTTCTATAGAGATATCAACCTTAGAAATGGTGAAACATATCATTTTCTATAGAATATATAAAACACTAATGTTGAGTTTCTGCCTAACCATTTTATCGAAGATTATTGAATTCTTCAGCATCAAGACCCAAATTTATTAATTTAATCTAAATGTGTGTTCATAATCATTATTTCTTTGATATATTGTCATAGAATGATATGAAATTTTTACTACTGATTGAATAATAAATTTTCCACTTAGTTGATAGAACTATTCTATTATTAAATTAATATTAAATTAATCTAATTGAAGGATAAAATTATTGGAATGAATTAATTTTCATTAGGATGATTGTTGTTGTATAATAACCATAAAACTTGAATATTATGTAAATAAATATATACTTATTCATTAAAGTGTTAATTTTATGTACATGGAAGAAAATTATATAAAAAATTAGATTGAAAATGATATAAATAAAACACTAATATTTCATGAGTTGATGATGTTTTTATTCACTTCAAATCATTTCGTTATCACAAATTTTTAGATGTAGTTTCATTGAAATTACTTTTCTCCCTTATCCTTGGAGTTTTTAGACACCTAATATTCTTTTTTATCAATATATTAGTGAATTAACTTGTATAATGAATATGTTTTACACAACTAATCTGTAAAAATGTTTATTTTACCTTAATAAGAAGTCATTTTCCATTCACTATATCACTATCCCCAAATTTATCATAAAAAATTAGTTTTCTAATGAACTATTTCACCATGAAAATAATAATTCCATTTTATTGATTGATTATGTTGGATTCCACTTCCAACATTTATTACTTACTCGAAACTGGTTTTGCAATCCTTTTTTATCAACATCACATGAAAATAAAAGTTATTACACTCTAATCATCTTTGTTTTTTTTGAATAGAAAATATATTCATGATGTTATTAATAATAAATGATATCTACTTTAGCATAATCACATTATATATCAATACAACACTTATAACATTAGTTTTCTCATTGGAAACATATCTTCTTTTTCCATGACACTGATAATGATTATGGTCCATGTGACTCCCCAAAAAAAATCACTAGGTAAAATATTAAGACCTACATGACATATGGAATGCCTTTACACACACCACATGATAGAGACTAGAAAGATTGATCTCATGTTGAAGTGATGGGAGAGTACAACCTCTATAATAAAAAACATTAATAGATAAAAAATCAAAGATTTCACAAGAATAAATCAATGAAAAAAACATTAAAAAATTTCCGCTACTTTTAATTAATAAATAAACAATGTTATCTAAATTAATACGTGGAAAAATTCTCCCACAATTCTTATCAAACACAAAAAACAATAAATTATTAATTTTTCTATTTCCTATATACGAAAAAACCATCATAATCACTTTCAAGTATCCATAATCATAGTGATTCATCCTACTCAATGATCAAGATCAAGAATCACCCAAATATAAACCTATAATATGTGATGTACTATTGGGTATCCATCTACCAGGGCTAATCAATCAAGGTGTGAGAAAATACCTATATAGAACCATCAAGGTATTCCAGTAACAAAACAGTAAATTCAATTCACATGTTTTCATAATATAATCATAATCTAAATAGGAAATAGATAAGCTGCAAAAGCATAAAATATAATGAACAAATAAAAAGAAAAAAATAACCAACCCTATGTTAAGGACACATGTTCCATCCAAGATACCATGAACTGTTTCAATACAAACTTTCTCTCAATGACAATATATATTGTTATAAGTGTGTCGAATAAGGGGTTAGACATACTTCCAAGAGATGTCCTTGATTATTACAAATGAATATTAGTCATGTAAGGATGAAATGGTTTTATAATCTATATCTATAAAAAAATATGCTAAAATACATCCTAACTTATGAAAAATACTTTTAAGGCCTCAAGGTGTCATACCCATACTCTTTTAAAAACTGGGCTATAAAGCCTCATAATATAAAACATTCATACGAGAGTCATTAAAACCATCATATGTTGGATATTCTTTGGTAATCCCACAAAGATACCATTACCCACTTCTTCCAATATGGGGTTGGACTTAATGTTTTCATTCTGCTACCTTTTTATTAGGTCCATCGTTTTCTTTATTTCATGTTGTGTGAATTCCACTTCTATGTGGTAGTCTTAACATGATTTTCAACACATCATCATGTAATATAATAATAACTCAAATGGGAGTAGAACATATCACATGACATGGGAAAGAATACCTATACATAGAACATAAAATATCCTCATGGTTAATATAATCTACAATTAAACACATTTGATTAAATTTTCAAATATTGTCTGTTTTTCTACATATAAACTCTCATTCCATAAATCTTCATATCTATCACATATGTTAAAATGGACATATCTATACATGATAGGTAATAACACATATTATGACAACATAAAACATAAATCCTGAGAATCATTATACATATATATATGTACACACACAATGGATCGACATCAACATAGTTTCATAGAATAAAGCCACAAACATTTCTGACCAGTCTCAAGAACGGGTGTTAGGGAATAATGTATCATGTGGAATGACCACACACCCATGGGGGTCTATATGGTATTAAGAAATAATTAGTGATGAAAACATGGCCATCGATGGTCGACATCAATCTAGATCAGAAGGGTCCTTCATGGATCATATTACTTCTAGTAACATTTTTCATGGTCTCGTTAATTAGTTCATAATTGATGAACATTAATTGGTTAAGAATTACATTTTATTCATATCAAATTTTTGAATTAATATTCATTCAAACATGGTGGGGAACCATATATCACATTCTAATAAATTATTAATTGGATAATATTGTAAGGTTAATATAACAACATACCTCAAAAATGTGATAACTCTAATACAAGAATATCATATCTTAATTATCTTAGTTTTTTCAAGTACATTCAACTTGCATTAGTTGCCACGATGTTCTAACTCATTCCCAAAAATTCTAAAATGATTAATTATAAATAAACTAAAAAAAATTAAAAAAATTCAAGTAAATATATTGGAAAATGTGAAAGGAATACAGGTAGAATGTAAAAATGGATATCACCACCTACCTGGAATCATGAATAACCACCAGAAGAAGGTTCATAATACCTTTTTCATATCATTAGGGTTAAAAATCATATCACATATAAATAATACAATGTAAAATCTAGTATAAATAAATTTGGGCCATAGAAGAGGTCAATCAGGTTATGTACATTTGATGCAACAACATCCGATGGTGTTTAGCCACTCTATTCACACTCCCATTCATTTAGAATGAAAATTCTGAAAATAAATTCAATTATATAATAGATTATTTAACTCAAATTGAATATACGAAAATGGGATCTCTGGGGAAAATAAATTCAATGAACCACTCTACAAGGGACCTGTAAAGAACATAATCTTGACGTACAATGAAATTACCTCACTTTTCTTGAAAGCATATTATATTACGAAAACAGATTACCAAAAATTGTATTAGTTTAGTGTTTGGGAAACATGGAACACATTATCAAAACATGTTGAATAATATTTAAAATCTCCCATAAATATCTTCCTCTTTATTTTTACTACCTAAAACCATTCATTATATCCTTGGGAAAAGAAAACATAAAAAGTGTGACCTTAGATTCTCAGTAAAGGTAAACATGAAAAATATCAAATAAAACATTAATATAAGAATGTAAAAACATGAAAAAAAATATCTTAAAAAATATTCCACATATAACAAAATTGTGAGTTATGAAATAACTTTTGGTTGTTCATAAGTCATAAATCTTATAGGAATCACGAACTATGAGAAAATAGCATTGGCATAAAACATAAAATTCTAGAATACACGTAATCATAGAAAATACTATCCATATTATCCAAGTATCATTTCCAAAACCATCAATGTGTAAATATTCCATTATTGAATAGGGTTTACTTGTCATTCTAGCCTTGTATTACTAATCTATATTTAAATGTCATTGATGCCCTATATTACTGAACCAGATTTACATTTCATTCCAATAATTTATATCTCATGAAATATAAATCATTAACCAATTCATCTGAGGGAGATATAGGTCAAATTAATCTCATAATTCTAACCATACATATATGGCCCACCAAATCATAAATCATTCATCATAGCATAACTCAATCAATAAAATGGGTTTCTTAAACAGCATTCCATCATAAAATAATCCATATGAAATATATGTATTTTATAAACATAATTCACTCATAATCACAATAAAACCATAGTAAGAATAGGGATAATAATCTTAAATAATAACCCTATTAAATTATTTCATTTAGATGGAAAATAATTTTTATAGAATGATTGAATATAATTCTTGAAGAAAAACACCTTTCTATTCAGTAAACATTTATTTTTCAGGAAGTTCCATAAATATTTAAAATAAAATAATTTATTTAAAAATAACCTTGAAATATTTTAATGTAATATTCATGGAAACATGGAGTTATGAAGTTGTAAATACTCATTCATGTCATTTAAGTTTAAAAAAATTCACATACTTTTATCAGAAAAGTCCAAAAACACCTCATTTGGTAAATGATTGAAAGAATCATTCCCAACCATGTAATAAAAGTAATAAGGAGGAAAAATTAATTTATAAATCAATAGGATAAATTTAAATATATTGTGAGAATATTTTTAGAAAACATGGATATGGATGATAAATATACCCCAGTAAATAATTACATATAATCAGTCTTGGATAATAATGAGAATGCAAAATTATCCATTACCAATATATAATTAGTTGAATCATACACCCCAATAAAATAATGGAAATTATATGAATTTAAAATTATCATATCCACAAAAATAAAAATCATAAATACATTCATGGGTAACATAAACACGTCCCAAAATAAATTGGTTTTGTATAAGGCAAATGACTTATATAAATAAAAGTGAGAAAAAATAATCCCTTACCATAGGTCTGATATTCATTTTATGTATCTAATCTTTATTTATAATGATTTAAATGATCCAATTGACTTATTAGAGAATAATAATCAATTTTATGATATCATATATGATCATATTATCATTCTTATGATAATAACATTTAATTATTTTTCATTATTTGAGTATTAACAACTTTATTTTTGTATGGATATTTTGTCAAATAAGTTCTAGTTATCATTCTTAGTCTATTTTTATTTCATTAAAAAATTATATTAACATAATATATAAAATATTTATTCTATATCTAAATTAATATAATAATTCTTTAATGGATATTATGTAGAATGAATAACATCATAGTTTGGAGATGGTAGGTCGTTTGTATACATGAGTGACGATATCATACCAATAATTATGAAATGGTGTGGAATTGGAAGTTATATAGATTTTATCAGAATCCATATAATTTTATAAAAATAATATATAGTTATTATTTCCATCATTATACCCATCCATGTAAGATGTTGGTGAAAAAAAATTACACCATGACGTGGAGATGGTAAGTCGTACGTACGGATGCGTGTTGATTTCATTTTTTATAGGATGGATAGAAAGTGTAATATTGTTTTTTTATAGTCATTAAATGATATAAGTATATAATTGATAGAGTAGATATTATTAATAATTCAAAAAATAATTAATAGTAATTATATGAAAAAATAAGATCGAAAGAATCAGTAGAGAAGATTGCCTCTTCTCCGATGTGTTCCCTCTAAATCTTTTCTTAAAGATATTATATTTGGTCTTTTGAGAATACCAGAACCTATATAATTTTACTAGGGAATTTTATAACGTGAATGTAAATGGGATGGGTGATATTGAAGGAGAAGTTTGATGTCAGGAGGTGAGGTTGGATGATCCCTTTTGTAATGGAGGTGAGAGGCACATTTAGAATCACCCAAAGTATTAATTTATAAAAAAATCAAACCACATCCAAAAACCGAAAATGAATGTTGGATGAGATAAGGATGTTATATCATCATCCAATAAAATTTACTCAAGTTTTCCTATCATTTTAAACCATTTCATTTAAATTAAACCTTTCTTATTCTGTTTTTATTTTGGCTAAGGTAATAAATATTTCAATATCAAAATAGGGTAATTTTACCAATTTGATTTCAATTAGACCATAACAGAATGATTTAGAACACTATATACAATATCATAATTATTTTTTATATTTAAAGAATCTATTAGTATTTTTAAATAATTTGATAAAACAATATTTTGAGAAAATATCTTTTGTATCTATTTTGACACTATTCATTTCTTGGATTATTAAACAAAATAATAAGATAAGATATTATCCCCCCTGAAATATTTTCATATATCTATATGGGTTAAATTTCATCTAAAAAATTCATTGTACGTATTAATTATCTCAAATTATATTTATTTTTATATTTTTTATAACTTTTAATTGATATTTCTCTAAATAAAATAATTGCAACATTAGTGTTTTGTAATTATTAAATACTTATATTTTTTGAATTAAAATTAAAAATAAAATACTACGATGATTATAAATATAATATATTTCATATAATTACTTATAGTAATATATGATTTCTTGAAAATACATCATTCAACAATGTTATACTTATTATAACATTAATCGGAAAATATTAACATCATATTATATAAAATATTATAAGTGTCATAATAATTTCCATATGGAACCAAAGGGTCAATAAATAGAACCGTGGATCCTTATGTTATATATATACTCTACCAATAATATTTTTTATTGTTTTTTGTTTTATTAATTTTTATTATAATTTTAATAAAAATTATTATATTTATTTTTGATTAAGTTAATAATTTCTACATAATCATTGTATAAGCATTTAGGGTGATTATTTAATCTCTAAAATTTATAAATAAATTACTATGATGTAGATAATTTCATTATATTTATTTAGAATACATATTGTATATGTTATCTAATATTTACCACTATTTTAAAATTATTCTTGTAACATCCCAAGTAAGTAATGAATAATAGATATTTTTATCTGTGTCTATTAATGATTAAGATATTGTTTTAGAGGCTTAAAATGAAAATAAATACAATCTTATGCTTGGAATACACTAATATTCTTAAAAGATTGTTTTACTGCCTTTTAATGGAAAACCATTTTTAAATCTATATTTTGAAAATTTTAAAAGCTATTTTGTCAAAATAAACTTATTCAATATGATTGGGACATCAAAATTTACTTTGTGTGAATTTTTGGTATTTTTCTGACAATGTTCATTTTTTAATGAATAGTGAAAAATACTGCATTTTACATCAAAACTACTTTTTAATCTAATTTATTTATATGATTAGATTATCTTTTGAATTGGTTTTAAAGTTAAATTAGAATATATTTTTACCATTTAATCCAATGGTGGTCATTGGAATCAATTTCACTTTGAAATTGGTCTTAAACTAGTGTCAATCTTTTGATACTTATTGTTTCATAAATACACGTTATTTGCTCTGACAGTGGGAATTAATTATTAAATTAATAAATGCAACTTATATGTTTTGAATTTTGTAAAATAGAAAACATTTTTGAATTCATAATATAAAATATATCTTAGGGTGAAGTTTTGGAATTTTTCTGAAAAACATCAATTTATGATGAATAGTGAAACCACTAAGTGGTAGTTAAAAAAACTGAGTTTTCATTTAAATGAAACATTGCCACTTCTGTGGTTTGATTTTCAAAAATCTGACATACATGGTAGTCATTAAAAAGTAAAATGTGGTTCAATGAGATTAAAATAATTTTTTGGTGAATAGTAACTTTTAAGTTCTTAATCGTGATTAGAGGTAATTAGTGTAGTTTAAGGTAAAAATAATGTTTTAATAATATGAGATGAGCTTGGAACATGTCCTACCATCATTGGATGTGTCATGGAAGACTAAGAAAATCCATGGGTCATCTTGGGGACCCCATGGAGTCACTTTGGTTGGGAAATGACATAAATAACTTTTTATTAAATGTTAAAGTAAAAATAACACAAACATGATATGTTTTACTAAAAAAATTTTTACATGGGGTTATACAAGTCATATTTTTTATTATAAAAATTCATTGGAAAGCTAAAACGATTTACTACATCATAGAAATTTTTTTATAATTTTTATACTTTAAATAAATTAAATTATTTATGACATCATGATGATGCGGTGATAACCTTATTAATAATGGATTTAAATAAAATGAAATGATAATGTAAACTCTTTGACTTAAAAATGTCCAAAACATATTGGATGGGTGGATTTAGAACCCTTATCACCTTACCCTATAATTATATCAATGTGGGACCTTTTTAATTCGAAAATCATTTTAAAATAAAGTAACATTTCTTTACTTTCCTAGAGTGCCCCTCCTCTCCTCTTATAAAAGGCCCCCACCTCTACCTCCTTTCCCACACTCCCAAAGCCTTTGGCTCGGCCACCCCTGCCCATTTTGTCTCTCCACATCCCTATATTACTCCTTGAAGCCTCACTTTGTGCAAAAGTCTTCCCAAGGATGTCTTTGAGCTCAAACCAATGGGAGTTACCCGAGTTTAAGGTAATGTGTTCACTTGAGTCCTTTTGTTTTATGTGGCTTCTCCAACCCCCTAAACTCTTTTTATTCATTTATTTTGTAAGAACTCCAGTATCTTCAATATACAAGGATGTTTTTATAAGAAGGAATCGAGCTACACTTACACACACCTGCATCTAATGATTAAAGGACATACTGTTTCCGTGGATGGTGAATTTATGCCTCTCGAAACGATGATTGTTCAAAATTATTTTAACACCATCAAAGGTGGCCATTAAGATGTCACTATATTTATATATGATATATAATATGTTTATGTTTTCCTTAAGCTTCTGTATTTTTCATTTTGGGCATACCTTTATGGTTTCCATTATGGGTAAATGCGATATCTTCATTTAAAGAAGTGCGGACTACCGCCCCCTCGAAGTGATTTGATTCGTTAAATACCATATGTGGGACGTATAAAGGATGGAACTATGATATTATATATGATATTGTACTGGAATTATAATATACCTTTATATTATTATGATTCCATTCTATAAAATACGAAATAGAAAAGAAAGTAGCGTTCATGCGTACGTACAGCTTACCGTCTCCATGAACGGTGCATTTCATTTCTTACCTCTAAATGAATATGTAATATTATAAATGCATGTATATACTGGATATATATGATATATACATCATGATTATAATTCTGGATATAATTGATACCTGAACAACTTGTAATTATAAAGGGTTTATTTTTGACTCAAGTACCAATGATCGTTAAAACGACCGTTATTAACTTAAATAATTACATAGTGTTCATGACATGGAAATAAATGGTATACAAGGAATAATGAACTTGAAAAACGTTCTTAATAAAGTACAAATTAACTCAAGTTTATTATTGAGGACATTAAAGAATGATCGATTCAAGTCAGACCCAAGGTATGGGACTTCGTCTCAATCTCCTTTCATTAAGGCATATTTTGTTTTATACACAACCTTCTTTTATACGGTGTATAAACCCCTTTGACTTTTATGTTTATCCAAAAAGAATATTTTTTATACTTAGCATTTTACTAAATGACAAAAGGGAATGTTTTTGTCATACGTATGCGGCGACAACGACTTCTCCGCCGTCGTGACCGTTATTTGAGTTTCAAATTCCTCTAAAAGCCATACCTTCTTTTTAAAAGAAAAATAAATACCATGTTTTACTTTTATTTTATTTTATTTTGGTATTGAAAATGGTTTTCATAAAGTTTTTATATCAATGTGTTGTATTGATATCTTGTGATTGAAAGGTGGAAATGTTATGTTTCCTTTATGCATGTTTTATATGATACGATTATGTTGAGGTTCTTGGGCATTATTATGAAGACGGGTGGTTCCGTGATAAACTAAGGGAGGGTGAGCCCGATATAGCTCTCCAATGCATTGGGTAATATGAAGGAGTGAAACGTTAAGGTTTCTCCGAAGAGATTTAAGGAATATACTGTGATGGGTATTCCAAATGTAACCAAGAGGGTTACTCACTACGTAAGAATGCTATGAATGCCTCAAGTTAGCTTTATGTATTATAATTTCTATGATTTATTCATGATTTGATGAGGTATATTAAAGTGCTTATGTTTTATGGGTAATGTATGATTTCATTATTATGTATATATGTACCCATGTTTCCTTTCCATATTTTTATATCCCTTACTGATCTTTTTATGCTCATCCCATGTTTTTTTGAAATGTTTTTCACATGTCAAGGGAAATGTACATGAAATGATGATAATGTCAAGGAAGTGTCAAGAAAGAATCCATGTTTTATTTTAAATATGTTTCCATTGATGGGAAAGAAGAATACTATCTTTATGTAACCACTTTGTTTATATGTGGAATGTAATGAAAGTTTTAGGATATAATTTTCTAAAACTCTAAACCCGAAAATATCCTCAATGTGTAATCTTGTAATTACTCAAGATTAAGTAAGGTTTAAGGCTGGGGACTTATAGTTGGTATCAGAGGTCGGTTTAGATAACTTTAGGAGTTATAATTCTACTAAATGATTATCCGAAAATATTTTTTTATGGTCAAATTGAAGTGATATAGAATTTAAAGATTACCATGTTGCTTCATCTAAGAAATGTTTGTTCAGAATGGTTTTCCGTAGAGGAAATAGGGAAGCAGTGCTAGGAAGGCATGCAGAAGGAAATAACCTTCCGAATCAGCATCCTGAGTTAGTCAGAATTGGAACTGAACAGTTTGTTGCAGTAATGGTGTAGTTGACTCAAGCGATAAATGGTGGTGGCATCCATGCACGAGATCATCCAGATCAACCGCAGAGGAACATGTCAGTGGTGGAACATTTCATGAGGCAACATCCCCCATCATTCATAGGATCATCTGACCCTGTTCTATCTGAAGGGTGGATTAAAGCGCTGGAGATGATTTTCGATGTCAAGGGGTGTTCAGACAATCAAAAGGTTAGTCTTTCTATTTACCGTTTGGAGGGTGATGCAGATCAGAGGTGGTCGATGGTTAAAAATATCATGGATGCTGATGAGATTGATGCTCTTGACTGGGATGAATTCAAAGGTATGTTTCCTGAAAAGTATTTTCCTAAGGCTGTTTGACTTAGTATGGAAAAACAATTCTTGGAATTTAGGCACGAGGAAGACTCAATGGCTACCTATGAATAAAGGTTCACTTGGTTGGAAAGGTATGCTCTAAATTTTATCCGAGACCTAGATAGTAAAATCAATCGTTTTTACTCAGGATTAAAGCCAAAATATCGAAGGGCATTAGCTTCTCGTGAGTTTAAATGTTATGAAAAGCTTGTTCGATGTGCTGAGAAGTTGGAAATGGAGTTTGCCGATGATCAAGTGTTCTATAACAACGAGTAGAAGAAGAGACCAAGGTGGCAGGAGAAAGGGAAGAATTCATCAAAAAAGTTTGATGGTAAGAAATCTAAGTTTCCAGTTTGTGATAAATGTGGAAAAAGGCATGCTGAGGAATGTCTTCTGAATTCTGGAAAGTGCTACCGATGTGGTAAGATGGGACATAAGGCTCGTGATTGAACTGAAAAAGATCAAGGTGAAGGTAAGATGAAATTTTATTTACAGTTAGTGAAATGTTTTAAGTGCAATGAGATGAGTCAATATGCAAAAGAGTGTCCAAAAAAGATCTTGAGTGATGGGAAGCAGTTAGACTACAAGCAGAAAGGGGTGGTGAAATCCTTTGCAACTACATTATCCAATTTTCAGGCCATCCAATGAAGTTGTATCAGGTACATTGTTTTTTCAGATTATGCCAGTGTGTTGTTTGATTCGGGGTCCACACATTCTTTCATCTCTGAAACATTTTATAGTAAAATGGGAATACCATCTCAAGAAATGACTCCTGAACTTTTGGTAAAAACACATGGGGGAAATGTTGAGGAAAAAAAGAATTTATAAGAATCTTCCTATCCTTATCTGTGGAAATAACCTACTTCCAAAACTTATTGTTATACATCTAGAAGAGTTTGATGTTATCCTAGGTATGGATTGGCTCTCCATTTACCATGCTAAGATTGACTGTAGATCTAAAGAAGTTTCTTTTCATAAAGGCTTTCAGTTTGTGTACAAGAATGAACACTTACTGTTGATAACTTATCAAGTGGCCAAGAAACTAGTAAAAGATGGAAATGAATGTTACCTTGCACACATCGTTGAAAATAAAGGAACTGTTCAGATTAATGATGTGCCAGTGGTAAATGAGTATCTTGATGTATATCCTGATGAGTTTCCTGGAATAATACCAGATCGGGAAGTTGATTTTACCATTGACTTAGTTCCTGATGCTAAGCCAATTTCAAAACCCCCTTATCGAATGGCTCAAATTGATCTTTTAGAGTTGAAGGATCATTTGCAAGATTTATTAGAGAAAGGTTTCATTTGACCTAGCACATCACCATGGGGTGCTCTTATTTTATTTGTTAAAAATAATGATGGTTCAATGACACTTTTCATTGATTATAGAGCCTTGAGTAACATCACTGTTAAGAAAAAATATCATTTTCCTCATATCGATGATTTGTTTGACCAGCTCTAGGGAGATCAGTATTTTTGAAAGATTGACTTTAGATCGGGGTACCATCAGCTGAAGGTAAAGGAAGCAGATGTTCCGAAGACCGCGTTCCGTACAAGATATGTCCATTATGAATTTGTAGTAATGACTTTTGGGCTAACCAATGCACCTGCTGTATTCATGGACTTAATTAATAGAATTTCCCATGAGTTCTTGGAGAAGTTTGTGGTGGTTTTCATTAATGATATTTTGGGGTCTTCTAAAATTATAGAGGATCATGAAAGACTTTTAAGGGTTATCTTTCATATCTTAAAATAAAACAAGCTATATGGAAAATTCAGAAAGTGTGTGTTTTGGATGCTACAAATTTCTTTCCTTGGTCACATTGTTTCTAAAGATAGGATAACTATTGATCCTGCAAAAACAAAAGTTGTGGAAGACTGGCCAAGACCCACAAATGTAACTGAGATTCGTAGCTTCCTTGGTTTGGCAGGCTATTACCAAAGGTTTGTTATAAATTTTTCACGGTTATCTAGTCCAATGACTATGCTAACTCGTAAGGGTGTTAAGTTTATCTGGACAAAAGAATGTGGTGATTGTTTTCATGAATTAAAAAGAAGATTCGTGAATGCTCCAGTTTTGGCACTACCATCCAGGAATGGTGAGTTTGTTATCTATGGTGATGCTTCATTGAAAGGACTTGGTTGCATCCTAATGCAGAATGATCAGGTAATTGTTTATGCTTCACGATAGTTGAAAACTCATGAGGTAAATTACCCTACACATGATTTGGAATTAGATGCTGTTGTTTTCGCTTTAAAAATTTGGAGGCATCATTTGTATGGAGTAAAGTGTGAAATATATACTGATCATAACAGTTTAAAGTATATATTCACTCAGAAAGAGTTATTCATGAGATAGAGGAGATGGCTGGAATTAATCAAGGATTATGATTATACAATTCATTACCATCTAGGAAAAGCAAATAAAGTGGTTGATGCATTGAGTCAAAAACGTAATGCTTCATTAGCAATGTTGCGGTTGGAACGTGATCATTTGGTTAAGGATTTGAAGAACTTTGTCATAGAAGTTGATGGTGCAGGAATTTCTTCTGTTTTGTTTTAGGTATCAGTGAGATCATCTCTATCAGATAAAATCAAGCAAGCACAGAAGCAAGACAGTGAGCTGCCGAAAAAGGTAGAGCTGGTTCAGAAAGGTAAGTTGCCTGAATTCAACATTGATAATGATTGCGTTTTGAGATTTGGGAAGAGATTGTGTGTGCCTTGTGATTCACGGTTGAAGAGAGATTTGTTATGTGAAGCTCATAGTTCTCTGTTTTCAGTTCATCCTGGCAGTACTAAGATGTATAGAGATCTGCGGGAGTATTACTTGTGGGATGGAATGTAAAGAGATATTGCTGATTTTACTGTGAAGTGTTTGACATGTCAATAGGTTAAAGTAGAGCTGCAGTTACTGAAAGGGATGCTTCAGCCTTTACAAGTTCCATAGTGGAAATGGGAGAATATATCCATGGACTTTGTTGTGGGATTACCGAAGACATCTCGAGGTAATAATGCAATCTGGGTTATTGTTGATTTCCTAACTAAATCTGCTCATTTCCTTGCTATATAAGATATATTCTCCCAAGATCAACTTTCCCATTTGTATCTTAAAGAGATAGTCAGGTTACATGGAGTTCCCCTCTCCATTGTATCTGATCGTGATCCCAGGTTCACTTATAACTTTTGGAAAGGCCTTCAGAAGTCGTTGGGTACTGAATTAAATTTTAGTACATCATTTCATCCTCAATCAGTTGAGCAGTCAGAACGAACAATTCAGACCATGGAGGATATGCTACGAGCTTGTTCGATGGATTATCAGGGAATTTGGGACCAAAATCTTTCTTTGGTTGAATTTTCATATAATAACAGTTTTCATTCCATTATACAGATGGCACCATTTGATGCGTTATATGGGAAGCGTTGTCGAACTCCAGCTTTCTGGGATGAAGTGGGTGAAAGGAAGTTGATGGGACCAGAATTGGTAGAAGAGATGGAAGAAAAAGCTTAGCTGATTCAGAAACACATGAGAACAGCTCAGAGTAGGCAGAAGAGTTATGCAGACAACAAGAGGAAGGATCTATCTTTTGAGGTAGGTAATCATGTTTTTCTCAAAGTCTCACCATGGAAAAGTGTGATGCGATTTGGTAAGAAAGTAAAGCTGAGTCCAAGATTTATTGGACCATATGAAATTCTAGAGAGAGTTGGATCAGTTGCATACTGGGTGGCTTTACCTCCGATTTTATCTCAGGTACACAATGTTTTTCATGTTCCGATGCTGAGAAAGTACATGCCAGATCCATCTCATGTTTTGAGTCCAGAGGTAGTTCAGCTGGAAGAGAACCTATATTAAGAGGAACAACCGCGCCAGATTCTTGACCACAGGGACAAAGTGTTACCAAATAAAGTGATTAATCAGGTAAAGGTTTTGTGGAAAACCCACATGATGGAAGAGGCATCATGAGAATCTGAAAATGCAATGAGGGATAAGTACCCCCATTTATTCGATAAGTAAATAAATTGCGGGGATGCAATTTTCTAACGGGGGGAAATATGTAACATCCCATGTAAGTAATGAATAATATATATTTTTATCTATGTCTATTAATGATTAAGATAGTGTTTTAGAGGCTTAAAATGAAAATAAATACAATCTTATGCATGGAATACAGTAATATTCTTAAAAGATTGTTTTACTAACTTTTAATGGAAAACCATTTTTAAATCTATATTTTGAAAATTTTATAAGATATGTTTGTCAAAATAAACTTATTCTTTATGATTGGGACATCAAAATTCAATTTGTTTGAATTTTTGGTATTTTTCTGACAATGTTCATTTTTTAATGAATAGTGAAAAATACTGCATTTTACATCAAAACTGCTTTTTAATCTAATTTATTTATATGATAATATTATCTTGTGAATTGGTTTTAAAGTGAAATTAGAATATATTTTTACCATTTAATCCAATGGTGGTCATTGGAATCAATTTCACTTTGAAATTGGGCTTAAACTAGTGTCAATCTTTTGATACATATTGTTTCATTAAAACACGCTACTTGCTCTGACATCGGAAATTAATTATTAAATCAATCAATGCAACTTATATAGTTTTAATTTCTAAAAATAGACAACATTTTTGAATTCAGAATATCAAATATAGCTTAGGGTGAAGTTTTGGAATTTTTCTGAAAAACATCAATTTTTGATGAATAGTGAAACCGCTAAGTGGTAGTTAAAGAAACTGATTTTTCGTTTAAATGAAACTTTTCAAATTCTGTGATTTGATTTTCAAAAATCCGACATACATGGTTTTCATTAAGAAGTAAAATGTGGTTCAATTGTGTTAAAATAATTTTTTGGTTAATAGTAACTTTTAAGTTCTTAATCGCGATTAGAGGTAATTAGTGTAGTTTAAGGTAAAAATAATGTTTTAATAATATGAGATGAGCTTGACACATGTCCTACCCTCATTGGATGTGTCATGACCTACCCATAAAATCCATGGGTCATCTTGGGGACCCCATGGAGTCACTTTGGTTGGGAAATGACATAAATAACTTTTTATTTAATGTTAAAGTAAAAATAACACAAACATGAGATGTTTTACTAAAACAAATTACATGGGGTTATACAAGTCATATATTTGATAATAAATAGTCATTGGAAAGATAAAAATATTTACGACATCATAGTATTTTTTTATAAATTTTAGACTTTATATAAATTAAATTATTTATGACATCATGATGATACAGTGATTACCTCATTAATAAAGGATTTAAATAAAATGAAATGATAATGTAGAATCTATGTCCTACACATGTCCAAAAACTATTGGATTAGTGTATTTCGAACCCTTATCACCTTACCATATAATTATATCAATGTGGGACCTTTTTAATCCGAAAATTATTTTAAAATAAAGTAACATTTCTTTACTTTCAAAGAGTGCCCCTCCTCTCCTCTTATAAAAGGCCCCCACCTCTACCTCCTTACCCACACTCCCAAAGCCTTTGGCTCGGACAACCCCTGCCCATTTTGTCTCTCCACATCCCTCTATTACTCCTTGAAGCCTCAATTTGGGCAGAAGTATTCCCAAGGAAGCCTTTGAGCTCAAAACAAAGGGAGTTACCCGATTTTATGGTAATGTCTTCACTTGAGTCCTTTTGTTTTATTTTGCTTCTCCAACCCCTAAACTCTTTTTATTAATTTATTTTGGAGAAACTCCAGTATCTTAAATATACTGGGATATTGTTATAAGAAGGATTCGAGCTACACTTACATACACATACATCTAATGGTTAAAGTACATACTGTATCCGTGGATGGTGAATTTATGCCTCCCAAAACGATGATTGTTCAACATTATTTTAACACCTTAAAAGGTGGCCATTAAGATGTCAATATATTTATATATGATATATTATATGTTTATGATTTCCTTAAGCTTCTGTATTTTTCATTTTGGGCATACCTTTATGGTTTCCATTATGGGTAAACGCGATATCTTCATTTAAGGAAGTGCGGACTACCGCCCCCTCAAAGTGATTTAATTCGTTAAATACCATATGTGGGACGTATAAAGGATGGAACTATGATATTATATATGATATTGTACTGGAATTATAATATACCTTTATATCATTATGATTCCATTCTATAAAATAAGAAATCGAAATGACAGTAGCGTTCATGCGTACGTACGGCTTACCGTCTCCATGAACGGTGCATTTCATTTATTACCTCTAAATGATTATGTAATATTATAAATGCATGTATATACTGGATATATATGATATATACATCATGATTCTGTATATAATTGATACATGAACAACTTTTAATTATAAAGGGTTTATTTTTTACTCAAGTACCAATGATCGTTAAAACGACCATTATTAACTTAAATAATTACATAGTGTTCATGACATTGAAATAAGTGATATAAAAGGAATAATGAACTTGAAAAAGGTTCTTAATCAAGTAAAAATTAACTCAAGTTTATTATTCAGGACATTAAAGAACGATCGAGTCAAGTCGGACCTGAGGTATGGGACTTCGCCTCAATCACCTTTCATTGAGGCATATTTTGTTTTATACACAACCTTCTTTTATATGGTGTATAAACCCCTTTGACTTTTAAGTTTATCCAAAAGGAATATTTTTTATACGTAGCATTTTGCTAAACAAAAAAGGGAATGTTTTTGTTGTACGTATGCGGCGACAAAGACTTCTCCACCGCCGTGATCGTTATTTGAGTTTCGGCTTCCTCTACAAGCCATACCTTCTTTTTAAAAGAAAAATAAATACCATGTTTTACTTTTATTTTATTTTATTTTGGTATTGAAAATGGTTTTCATAATGTTTTTATATCAATGTGTTGTATTGATATATTGTGATTGAAAGGTGGAAATGTTATGATTCCTTTATGCATGTTTTATGTGATACGATTATGTTGAGGTTCTTGGGCATTATTATGATGACGGGTGGTTCTATGATAAATAATGGCGGGTGAGCCCGGTATAGCTCTCTAATGCATTGGGTAACGCGAAGGAGAAAAATGTTAAGGTTTCTCCGATGAGATTTAGGGAATATACTGTGATGGGTATTCCAAACTTAACCAAGAGGGTTACTCCCTACGTAAGAATGATATGAATGCCTCATGTTACCTTTATGTCTTATGATTTCTATGATTTATTCATGATTTGATGAGGTATGTTAAAGTGGTTATGTTTTATGGGTAAAGTATGATTTCATTCTTATGTATATATGTACCCATGTTTCCTTTCCATATATTTATATCCCTTACTGAGCTTTTTATGCTCATCCCAAGTTTTTTTAAAATGTTTTTCATAGGTCAAGGGAAAGGTACATGATATGATGATAGTGTCAAGGAAGTGTCAAGAAAGAATCCATGTTTTATTTTAAATATATTTCCATTGATGGGAAAGAAGAATACTATCTTTATGTGACCACTTTGTTTATATGTGGAATGTAATGAAAATTTTAGGATCTAATTCTCTAAAACTCTAAACCCGAAAAGATCCTCAATGTGTAATCCTGTAATAACTCAAGATTAATTAATGTTTAAGGCTGGGGCCTTATAATTCTACTTATAATATATAATAGGGTGACATGTTGTCACTTTCTTTAATGCTAAATATATATATATATATATATATCATTTTCATGGAAAATATTCCATTAAATTTGTAAATTACAATTCATAAGTGTTAAGGGTCTACTTTTATTCATCCAATAATATTTTTTAATGTTTTGGGAGATTGTATTTTCCTTATCATATAATTTGTTACACTAATTTATCGGATATTATTTTAACCATCATAAATAAAAATTATCAGAATTACTATTCAGAAAACCCAAAATAAATAAAAAGAGCATATTAAAATTATTTGGACCCACTTATTCCAAATATAGAATTAATTTTTAAAAATTTTGATCAAAACATTTTCAGTAAACAAATTTAATTTATTCTTTTTTCGAAATAAAAAATGTATTTTTTAATGATAAAACATTGCGAAAGATTGAAATGTTTTTATAAAATAATTAAATTTAATATTAAATAAAATAACATAAATTATAGTTAATGAAACAAATATATTATATTTATAATTTAAAAATCATTAAACATTATAATTTACCCATATAAATTATTTTGATGAAGAAAATTTGTTTAAATTAAAATTTAGTATATTTTTACTATTCATCAAAACATTAATTTTATCATATAAATAAAAAAATTATCCATAGTGAATTATTATATCCCACATCCAAATAAAATTATAATATTGTTAAATATAATATATATAATTATACAAAACTACATTTAAAATAGGTGTGTCCTCAAAAGGCGACAAAACTGTATTTTTTTGAGAAATAATTATTTTCTCTGAAAAAATTAATTCTTTCTTATATAATATCTAGCAACAATATAAGATGAAATTTAAATACTATACTGAATATATTAAATATATATTACATTAATAAGATATATAAAATTTGATTTTATTATTATATAAAGTCACTTATTTAAATAGTTTTTTAGAATAAATTTAATACTGCTCATACCCACCATTATAATGTATAGGTTATAATGTAACATAATAACGTTTTGTTGTTCACTTAAACATGGAATTCTATAACATGTATTCTATCAAAATAAGATTAAATTTTTTTAAACACAGGCCAAGCATAGTATTACATATACTTCAATCTAATTCAATGTTGTGTATAGTGCAAACTGATCTTTTTCTAGCATACATCACAAGACATTAATGAAATTATTAAATATATCTCTTAAAAAAATAAGTGTGTTACATTAAACACCCCATAAATTAAATTTTCCATTAAATTTTTTATAGTTTATAAAAGTATTATAACTTGAAATTTTATTTCATTAAAAAGAAGATCATAAAAATGAAAAATAAATGTTCCTTTTAAAAAGGAATCATAGAAATATAATGGTTACCCAAATTAACTCATCAATAGGTTTCAACATATGAGAAAATAATTAGGAATGAAAAACTGGGTATGAAAGAGAAATATCATTATCATGTTATGATTGAGAGTGATAAAGAACATAGTAAAGAAAAAAATTAATAATCACAGTGCCATAAATCTATGATTATCTATGGGACCTCATATTCATCAAATAAGAAGGTACTAGGATATTTTTTTTGGTTTCAATATCCTTTTTCTAATGTTGGATATTTTTTTATGAGATGAAATAATTAATTTATAGTAATACAATCTCACTTTTAGTCATTCCTTGAACAATTTCTACATCATATCTCATTCAATGAAATGATACTGAATTTACCATTCCAAAATCATTATTGGATCATAAAATTAATTAATAGAATGATAGGTAATTCCATCTGAATTTATCACAAAAATATGTTATCACAAGTTATCAAATATCCATATGTCTTCCTATATTGAGATAATAATTTAATCTGATGAACATTATCATGATTTTAACTTTTACTATCCATAAATATTTAACCTTATAATCCTGATAAAATCTTAAAATAAACAACATTTCGAAATTGGTTCACTAACATGGATTAACATTTATCTCGCCATATATCATAAGTTATATCTTGTGGGTCACATTAAAAACATGTGAACAACATCAATATGTATTCTCTTGATCCATTGTAATAACCTGAGTAACCCTATATCCATTTTAAAAACTTGCATGTTTTCTTATTCTAAATATTATTGGATTATTTCTCATGTCCCAAAATGTTTCATACTTCATCAATTATAAAATATCCCTCTAGTCAAAAAATCCATAATTAGTTCCCAAGAAACAATTATCATCCAATTTACTTATTAAAATCCAACACATATTTATCAAAACATAATTATCATAAAGTAAGTGACTTATTAGGGGTTATCTTTCCATTAATAATGTGTTCTCCAAGTATATCACCATACAATTAAATAAGTTTTCTAGGTCCATATAAATATTCAAAATATCCTTTCTAATCCGTAATTATAAACTTATACTAAAAGAATTATATATTTCAGGATTCATAATCTTTTAATTATGAAACATGTACACATCAATCATCTAACTTTATTCTTAAACGATTTCACATGATCCATTATCTTAGTTTTTACAAAAATAAAAATCGTGTCTTAAGTTTACTCAACCTGATTCTAACCAACATCATAGGTATAAAGTGAACAATAAATCTAAAACAAACTATACATTTCACATGTCAATTACAATATCTATATACTTAGTAGTATAACCAATACTCATACCACCTTCATTGTTTCCATTTTGAGATATCTACATAAGAAATCAGTTTTCCTAATTCCCATACTTTCCACATGTAAAACATTCAAGTAGAACTATGATCTATTTAGTTCTTTCTATTGACTAATACCATAAATAAAAGTGTAATAAATACATATCAGATATTAAAATCACATAATTAAGTTAAATGACATATATTTTTTCAATCTATGATATTTTAGGTGTAATCTTAGGTCATTTAGGATTATTACTTATAATATTTCAATCTATGATATCTCATGGGATCTCACTAAATATATTGCATCCTAGTTTCAAAAGGTTTACTAAAACATCACTCTGATACCATCTATAATGACCCTAAGATTTATGTACATGGAAATTGCATCACTTTTGTGGAATACATAATATATTACAAAACATATTCCCATAGATCGTATTAATTTAGTACATTTGGAATCATGGAACACATTCTCCTAACATTGTGAATGATCTTTAACATCTCCCATAATAATATTCCCCTTTAGTTTTTCTACATAAAACTTCTTTTTATATCCTGGTGAAAAGAAAACATAAAAAGGGTGAGATCAGATTCTCTATAGGGGAAAACAAATAAAATATCAAATAAAATATGAACATATGAATGTAAATACAAGAAAATAACTATTGATAACCATGCCACATATAACAAAATCATGAGTTACGATATAAATTGTTAATGTTCATAAGTCCTAAATCATAAAGTAATCATAAACCATGATAAAATTGCCTTTTCATAAAACATGGAATTTTGTAAAACAAAGAATCATATGAAATCATTTTCAAATTATCCAAGGTTCATCACCCATATCATCATAGTGTACAAAGTCTGTTACTAAACCGGGTTTACTAACCGTTCTAGGCTTGTTTTACTGAACTATATTTACTAGATGTTACTCTAATGTCTATATCATGAGAAAGAAGCCCTTACCCAATTAATTTGAGAGAGATATAGCTACCGCCCATATCATAATAAATACCATACATATGTGTTCCACCAAAACATAAATTATTTATCATAGCATAACCCAATGAATAAAATTGGTTTCTTAAACATCATTCCATCAATACATAATCCATATAAATCAAATGGATTTAATAATTAAAATTTCATAATGGAAACAATAAAACCACAGGAATAATAAGGATAAAAAACATAAATAACAATCCTATTAAATAATTTAATATTATATAGAAACTAGTTTCGATAGAACAGTAGAATTTAATTCCTAAGGAAAATATCCCATCTTTTTTAAAATGTTTTCTTTTCATAAAATTTGATGACTATTTAGAATAAAAGAATTTATTTTGAAATAAAATTGATATCATGTATGGTAAGAATCATGTAAACAATGTTTTATGAAGGAATAAAAGATAATTCTTGTCATATAAGATAAAAACATTAATCTCGTACATTTTTCAGAAAAGCAAAAAAGTACCTCATTTCGTAATTGAACGTAAGAATCCACCTAAACCACATAGTGAAACTAAAAAATGGGAAAAATTAATTTAAACATCCATATGGGAATATTAATAAATTTATTGAAACATTTTTAGAATACATGGACATGGATGATAAATATACCCCAGAAAATAATTACGTAAAATCATTCTCAGATAATAAGGACATTTCGAAATTATCATTAACTTATTTATAATCAGTAGAATTGTATATCTACTAAAATAACTAAAATAACTTTCAGAGAAAAATATCATAACTATATTAATAATAATCCTAAAAACATTTATGTTTATCATAAACACCACAAAAAATAAACAGGGGGTTTATAAGGCATATACCCCACAGAAATAAATGTCTGAAAAAATAATCCCTTCCCTTAGGTTTTGATATCCTTTTTCATTAACTAAACCACCTATATATTGACGTAAAATATATATTTGACTTATTAAATAAACATAGTTATTTCTATGATATAATATATGATTATTTTATTATTATTTTGGTAATACAATTTCATTATTACACATTATTCATGTATTAACGACATCGTTTTCTTATGCATGTTTTATCAAATAAGTTCCAGTTAACTTTATTAGGACACATTTATTTCACTAAAAAATTATAAACTCATTATATATATCATATTATTTGATTTTATACATTTATATAATCATTATTTAATGGATAACATGTATAATAAATCACAGCACATCATGGAGATGTTAGGTCACAAATACACATGATCGATGATATCTTTCTGATAATTATGGATGGTTATGGAAGTGGATTGTATATATGTTGTTACAGAATATATGTAATTTTATAAAAATCATATATATTTTTTATTTCAATCATTTTTTCCATCCAATTAATGTGGTTTTGAAAAACAGATTACACTAGAGCGTAATTACGGTGATCCAAACGTACATAAGAGTGGTGATTTAGTTCTTTATAAGATAGATATAAAGTGGAATATCGATGTCCCATAATAATAATAAAATATATGTACATAATTCATACTATATCTATTACTTTATAATGAAACAACATGAATAAGAATTATAATAAGAAATAACTTTGATTAAATCGGTTGAGGAGATTACCACTTCTTGGATGAGCTCCCTCTAAATCTCCTCTTAAAGGCATTAGAGTTGGTCTTTTGAAAATAGAGGAACCTATAGAATGTGAATAGGGAATTTTATAAGGTAAATGGTTACGGTATGGAATAAATTTAATGATCAATGTAAATTGAAGATGTGAGAGGGGAGGTTCCGTTTTATAATTGCTTTGAGGGTCACATTTCGAATCCCCACAAATATTAATTTATAATAAAATAAAAAACATAAAAACTACCAAATTTTCATATATTAAAATATTACAAGTGATATAGTTGTAATATAAAAAACCATTAAATTTTACACATGTTTTTCAATCAATTTAATACTTATTATTTTAATTAACCGCCATTTATTCTATTAAAATTTTAATTAAGGTAAAAATGTTTCAATATTAAAAAATTTTAATTTTACATATTTGACGTAAATAATACCATAAAAGAAAAATTAAGAACATTATAGACCATATCATAATAATTTTAAATTTTCAAAAATTTATTATAAACATTAAATAATTTAATAAATTATTATTTTTACAAATCATCAATAGCTTCAATTTTGACACTATTCATTTTGTGGATTTCTATAAAGTACCATGATAAGATGTAATCCACAAAATAAATATTTAATTATATCCCTGTTAATTAAATTTAATAATAAAATTCCTTGGAAACATTAATTATCTCTAATTATATTTATTTTAATATTTTTGATAACATTTATTTTATATTTCCCTTGATAAAATAATTATAACATAATATATGTGTAATTAGTTAATACACTTAATTTTGTATAAAACAAAAATATAAACTACTATTATTAAGATAAATCTAATATATTTTAGAAGAATAATTATAATAGAATATATCTTCTTGAAAATCTAACCTTTAAAATGTTATGTGTTTTAAAACAATAATGTGAAAACTATAACATCACTATAAAAAACATTATATTTGTCATAATCTTTTACGCAGGGCTCCAAATGTTCAATAAATGAACCCTTGTATAATCATGGTAGATATATACTCTACCATTATGATTTTATGAAAATAATTTAGTCTCTTGTTAGTTATTATAATTTTAATAAAAATTATTTTATTTATTTTCCATCAATTATATAATTTCTGCATCATCATTGTATAAGCATTCATGGTCATTATTTAATCTATAAAAATTAAAAATAAATTACTATAATGTAGTCAATTTTATTATATTTTGTCATAATATTTATTATTTAAGTAATCATTTATTTATAAATATATGAAAATTATTGTACATATAAGAGGTAAAAGAGTTACATGTTGTCACTTTCTTTTATTTTAGTAATATATAAATACTTTTAATGGAAATGAGTCCTTTAAATGATTCCATTCTGATCCATAGGTGTCAAGGGTCTAAATATATTCATCCAATAGTATTTTGTCTTGTTTTTGGGAAATTTTGTTGTTCATATCATATTATTTGTTACCAAACATTACCAGATTTAACTTTTACCATGGTAAATAAAAATTACCAAAGTTACTATTCATGAAATCCAATAAAATAAAATGAACCTATTAAAAGAAATTTCACCCATTAATTCCAAATATGGATTCCATTTTTTTAATATTTCACACATATACTTTTAATTAATTATTTTCAAATAATCCATATCGTCAGAATAAATATTAGGTTTTTAAAAGTTAAAAAATTGAAAAAGATTAATATGTTTTTACATCAAAATTCATTGTAAAATTAATGAAAATGTACTAAATTATACTGAATAATAAAAAATATTCTATTCATAAATTAAAACCATTCAATTATATATTTTATAAAAATAAATTATTTCAATTAAAATTTTTTTTTCAATTAAATTTAGTGAAAATTTTCTATTCATCAAAACTTTAATGTTATTAGAAAAATATCAGATATTCATTCATAGTAAATTTTTATATCCCACATCCAAATAAAATTTTTATATCAAATATAATATATATATGTTTCAAAAACTATATTTAAAATATGTGTTCCGTCAAATGGTGGAAAAACTAATTTTTTTTGGAAAAATACTTCTTTTATCCAAAAAACATGATGTTGTTCTTATATCAGGACTAGAAAACATATAAGATATATATTAAAGATGATATTCAATATATTATATTTCTATTATATCAATAAAATACATAAATACTAATTTTATTATTTTCAAACTTACTTATTTATATTGTTTTTCAGAAGAAAGTTAATATTGTTCATACCCACCATTATAATTACTATGTAATAAGTTAACAGAATAATTTTTTTGACATATACCAAGTCTTGAGTGAAATAAATTCTATAAAATGAACTTAAAATTTTGTTCAAAACAAACCAAGAATAGTATTGTGTATACTTCAAGCTAAGTTGGTGTTGTGTATATTGAAAACTTATCTTGGTGTAGCATTCAACAAAATATATTAATGACATTAAAATATTCTACCTCATTAAAACTTTTTTGTATTACAAGAACACAATCATTTCAATGACATGTACAGAATATATATTAATCCAATACCTCCCTAGTATAAGATAATTCTATCATGGATTGATGGAATTTTCATCCAGTTCCCATAATAATTGTCAATAATCAATGACATGATCGTCCACCGACCCAAGGGGATAGAGTGATCCATGATTGAAGAATAATAAAGTATATTTCATTGATTTATAAATGGACATTTCTTAGATGTGTGTAGTTTAATGGTGAACTCTAGTAGGGGTGATAATATGAGGATATGAAATAATTGACCTAAAGAATTTTTGAAAGGGTGTCTAACATTATGGGGGCCTCAAAAACCAAAAATGGAAAAGGTAATTTAAAAATTAGTACCTAGTGTCACCCATAATCTAGATGGTAGGCCTCTGGCCTCCATATGTAGACTCATCAGCTAGCTATTAGGCCCGACTAGGTTGCAAGTATCCTACCTTCCCCAATAATTAGCCGTTTATATTAGCAACAACCCGAACTACATTGGACCTCTAACGCAGAATACTAGACTATTGATTCACACATAGAGAATTATTTGATATCCAAAACATGAATTAATTAATTTTAAACATAAATCTCCCCAGGTCCAATTATGTTTCTTGTATTGTTCTTCCAACAAGATTAAAATCTCATATTCCTTCTTAAATGTTCAACTGAAAATAAATACGGTAATCATAATCTCTATAATACATGAATTATTGTCTTCATGAATATTTGGTATCATGCATATCACATATCTATATTTATCATGGTATTTGTTAAATAGGAGTTCCTTTTGTTCCATCACTGAACAATGAAACACCGCCTCAGGGTTTCACTTATTCTTGCATGACCATTATTCTCTTATAACTTCTGTACATTCATGAACCTAAAAAGGACATAAAAATAGTCCAATTTCAAAAAACATAGAGACTGTAATCACTGCTTCAATTTACCTCGAAATAGAAAACATTACTTATCCAATTAATCCTGAAACATCACATTACTACCCAATATTGGAAACAACATATATAAATTTTTTTATTTAATGAAATTACACATAAATTTTGTTTCAGTTACATCACTCTTGATCAAGTGAAAGAAATGGATAAAATGTTGACACCAAAACTTCGATATTGATACTGAAAAAAAGAAGATTCTTCATTAACCATACAGAACCAACACACGACATACATTCTAGAAAGGCCATGTTTGGCCCTCAACCATTCAGTAATATAGGATATGATTAGATTGATAAAATTCTTACCCACTATATTTAGGTTCACATGGAAACAATAGTCATATATGAATGGCCAAAATCCTACCAAGGAACCTTTCCAAGAATTTGGTGTTCCAATGAGTCACTAATTATAGTTCCATAGTCCTTAGAGTAATATTTAAATTATTAATCCATATTAAATTAAATCCAAACCACCATTGAAGGATGATTTCGAGTCATTTAACCAACTAGTCACACCAGCCAAATGGCCATGAACCATGCAAAAACTCACCACTAATCAGAGTCAGTATCAAAATGTACTGACATCATCTTGATTCTGATGACCACATAATGTATCCATTTAGTGGAATAATTTAGTCACACATCATGATCGCTTCATGAAACTAGATAAAATTAGGTCACTCATACATCAAACCCTAGATTTTCATGATTACAATTATACAGTCAATCATACAGAGGAACATGATTATTTGAAAATATGTTTATATTATAACGAATAGAATTATACTCCCTAACAAGGGTAATCCATATTATTTCCATAAATGTATACATTAGTCTACCATACCTTTATTTAATTTATCAAATAACAAATCACTTTCTAGGAATATCCATCAAATCCAGATTTTGAAGCGATGAACCATGAACCTCACACTTTAATATTACTCATAAAGTAGTTCAATGCATTGAACATTCCACCATTGATGGTATTTAAATCCTCCAAAATCATATATATTGGTTATGACCTCTGACCCAAATGGGCCTTGTCCCCACACACAAGATTATAAACCGAAGCACCCTCCATTATTGATTATCCTGGGTTAGCATCACAATGATACTCCTTTCCTTAATCAATTCCTCCTATACTTAATCAACAAATCTTATTTTTCAAATACTACTGGGTGAAAGGACCAATGAAAATCACATTAATCAGAGTAGTTTCTAACTCTAGGGTTGAAGCTGAATCAAATTCATTAGTGATAAACTATCACTACCACCACTAGGTTCACTTATGGAACATGAGGCATTCTAATAGGTTGGTTTCATCTCACATTCCCTTTATTCAACAAAATTCATAAATAACAATGGAATGATTGTTACGACATCAAGTATTTCCCTATAAGGTGTGACATTAGCACATTTACTCTAATAGAGTGATTTATGATGATTAATGAGCTTCCAAGGAAAAAATAACTATTTTTTCACTTGTCCTTTTTTCCATGGTGTCGGATATGTGAATCGATGCACCTTCAATGGTATATTAATAATAGGCACCAATTTATTTCCAAGATTCATTCCCAGAAAGCATTATTTAGTTTAAATATAACTCATCTATCACCCTACCACGCTTTAAATAAAATATTCTAGACCACTTTGTATCATAATTCACTGCCCAATAATCATATTAATTTAAATTTATTTGCTAGAAAAAAACTAGTCATGACCTCTAAGGCACAACCATATAGGCATTCAAAAACACAACCCTATACCATTAGAACATGTACTCAATGTGACCTAGAATCAATTCTGTAAATAAAAACACCTTATATTTATATGATTTTTTCCATACTTATTCACATGCATAGATAATTAAAATCATTAGAATCTTGTCTTTAGGAACAAAACTTGATTAAAAAATCAATATATTTGTTCACACATAGCTTACTCTAAAATGGATTGAGGAAACTTACATTACCATAAAAGGGTCCTATATATAAGGTTAAATGTTATCCCACATTACCTAGATAGGGTTTCATTAATTTTTACAACACAAAGAATATTATCTAGGTATATAAGCATATATATGTCATCACGACATCCCGGTTAAACTAACTATGTCAAGGCTCCATTGACACCAGGATCAGTTTAATAGAATTCTGCTGGGGTTCTAAATTATTATACCCATAAATGGTATTGTAGGAACATTAATTATATATTATTATCTTAGGGATACCTTTATATGATTATTTATTAAAGAAATGATGCCAATAATTACCTTTCATGGTATTTGTAAGATATGTGCACAGATGGAATGCATCATTATTTATTTCTTGGTGCACCACACGATAGTCACTTATAACCTTTTTACAATAGTAGTCATGGATAATGTTTCAAAAATAAATGTTTATTTCAGAAATCATATATGAAAAATATAAGGAAACAAGCCCAACATTTACATATTCAATTATTTTTTTGACTATATTTCATATCTTATAATTACTGAAGTTCCTTTAGGTATACTATTTTAGAGAATTATATCATTAATTTTACATAAAAAACAAATATATCATAAAATTGAATCTTCCCCTGTATATACATTTTTTTCCAAATATATAACTTTTATAATGGTAAACATTTTATTATAATGATAAATAATCAATACATTCAGCTTAACATCTTATTTTTTCTTACTCATTATTAAACATTGTGAAAAATATTAAAATATAGGATGATCAAAAAAAGGATCAGTAGCTGACATAAAAGAAAGAAATCTGTTAGTCTAGTGGTAAACATGTAATCCCAATGTACGTTTACTATTATCCCAATATTCATTGATTTAATGAAAGAAATCAAAATGTTATTAATCTATAAACATTTTAATCATTAAAAAACATGAAAACAAATAGAAAGAAAATAGTATACGTTTTTAGAAAAATATGGATATATATTCATATCCCATTTTATATTGATATATAAAATGATGATATCCTAGTTAAATCCCTAATAGAAATTTCCCCATTTAACTCCCCCCTTAATTTTGTTTATAACTAACATTACCTAATTCATTGGATATATATATCAGTCTAACCCATCAAATAAGTTTTATCAATCTTAACCATTGTATAATTTATATCAATATCACCCATCATATTAACCATATCTATAGAACTTGTAATCAAAAAAAATTATGACTTTCCATAACTTTAACAGAATAATTATTCCTTCTCATTTTTATTATAAAAACATTGAATGATCCTACTGAATCCATGTGAAAAACATTTTCGGATTTTGATATATCGCATTCAATTAATAACCAATTGTGAAAACTAATATTCTATAAACCATTGTAAGTAGTGTTATTATTTAAATAAATATTTAAACCCTATAAGAACACCAAAACATAACATTTTGGTATCATTTGTGGGAAAATCCATTGATTTGATTTATGTTAATATATAATATTTCTTTTTTACCTATTTTATCAAAATTAAAAATGTTTTGTTAAAAAATATTATTTTGAAAATCATTGAAAGAAATTAAAATTTTAAATATTGTATAATTTTTAATTTATATATTTAAATATAAATATATTGATGAAATAATTCAATATATATTCGAATAAAAAATAGATTTAGAAAGTAAATCATTAAATCTATTAAAATTGAGTTTTAAGTTAATGTGTCTCTTACCTTGAGTCTATATAGCCACATAAATAATTATATTTTTTAATAATAAACATGAGTTAATTATTTAATTTCTTTGGAAAAAATTATGATTATTATTCTCTTTATTTATTTCAAATTCAATTACAACTTTTTAGTCATTTAAATTCACATTGTGCTTTTTTCGGATACTCAACTCATTAGTAAAAAAATGACATCAATAGTTTAACTATTCCTGATGTAATAATTATTCCATTATCAAGAAAATAATATTTTTGATAGTTATAATATTTTTTCATCTATTATACTATTAAAACCAACCATGAATTATTCTTTTCTATGCCTGAATTACGTTACAATCATGTCATTTGTAGGCCATATGTACACATGTGTTACATTTACATTCTTTAATTATCATCACAAAACTATGGTATAGTTAATATGATTATTATAAAGTTATTATTATATGCAAAAATTCATATTTCATATGAATATAAACTTATTTTTAGTAGAAATTGGTTGTGGTTGTGGAAAAGGAATCAGATACCTTTATAGAGGTCATAACACACAAATAAGCATAAATGCCATTATTAATTTTAAGAGCCTAGAATGTTAAAAAAATCTATGATAATGTGTATATAAATAATAATAATTATTTTATAAATATCATATATATATTAAATCCATAATTAAAACCATTCATGAGTGTTGGTGATCTAAAACAAATCGATTTGTTCGTGAGGTGGTATTGCCCTATACAAATGAATGATGGTTTGGTTTCCAATTTGATGGAAGAGAAGCCAGATATATGTTATTCCATTTTCATAAAAACATATCTATGTATGTAATGTTCTATAGTTATAATTTTATATTTTTTAAGTATATTAGATATATATTGAAGAATAAATAAAACAAAAACATATTTTGTAATGCTATAAAGCTTCTTCGGACAACAAGCTTTTTTTACAACCTAAAACTTGTATGGTTTGTATTGTGAAAAAATTAATACAACTAGACTTTTTATTGGGGATTTAGGATAGGGTTTGGAAAGTATCATCAGAACATGAGTGATAAAAATTTACAAGGGAGAGTGGATCTAAGGATCCCTTTTCTAAGTGGAGGGTGTAAATTTTTGGAATTACTTAAGGTATTCAATTTATAATCTTTATTTATAATTATAAAATAGATCAAAATTGATATTATTTAAATATAAGAATATTATGGCTTGAAATAATCTCATATAATATAATTTTTTAAAATTTTATATTAGGTTTTCACCCTTATATATTAGATTTCATCCATGTTAACCATTTTAAAAAGTACATAGATATTAATGTTTTTTACATTTTAGTGGTTATGAAAGTGACTATAAAAGAAAAAATGAAAAATAAATATATGTTAGTGGATATAATAAACCAAATACCATAATCATGGAAAATGATAAATTTTTCAGAATTTAAATAATTTCATAAAATATTATTTATTATAAAATACCATTAATATCTTTTTTAGAACTCTACATGTAATTTTAATTTTAAAACAACATAAAAAAAATTGAATAAGAATATATTTTTTAGAATAAAAATTTATATAATGGGATTATTTTAAACATTTTTGTGACATGAAAAATCAATCAATTCATATTACTTTAAATGTTTTGAACATTATCTACTAGATTTGTATGCTTCTTTCATAGGCACTATGTCAGTATTACGTATAAATATATAGTAATTATTTTTTCACTAAAAATAAAAACAAAATAAGCATTATAAAAATTAAATATTATTTAAATCAACCATTTATATCAGAACATGTGTTTTTTATTCCTATCAAAATATAATATAGCTATTAAAAGAGAGATTAAAATTGTCAACTTTATATACGCATAAAATAATATATAAGTCAATTTAAGAGTAAAATGGAAAAAAAATTATAATAAATGTGAAACATATATGAGGATTTTTTAACCCCACTAATAATATAGTTTTATTTTATTGATTTCATTTCGTTCTTATCGTATTATGTTCTAACTTAATAACTTAATTTAACTTTACCGAGGTAACAAACATTTACTGCTATTATTTTTCCTAGTTAAAAAATACAATAGGGAAATATTCAGAAAATATTAACTTCTTAATTGAAAATTTAAAATCTATTTTTCCGGATTCCATGTATAGAGTTGGATGAAATTTATTTATGAATTAAAAATAAAATAAAATGAGAATTAGTCATTAGAAAAAATAATTTTTATGCCCAAAAAAGAACATATATTATAATTTGGTAGAATAATATATTACATTGAAATTATTAATATTATTTACAACTAAGGGTTACTTATTAAACATTACAATAAAATTGGAATTTTATATTAATTTTTCTCATAAATAGAAATTTTAGTTTTACAAATATTTTTATTTGTCATTGATTTCTAAAAATAAACCATTTTAGGAATGTACTGAACACTCCCCTTTATCTATTTTAGATATTTTGATTTAAAAAATGAATCTAATTTAGTGAATGTGAAATAAAAATATTTTGGAATTAAATATTTAAATATATATAAAAATAATAGTTATAATCATATTTAGTAAGACTAAAATTATTTCCTTTTTAATTAAAATTTTAAACAATATTCATTTATTTTTTATAATTATCAAAAATACTATTAATAAATAAAAATAAGGTAGAAATTTGATTATTTGATTTTCCAAGGTCATTACTCTCATTAATTCTTTTAAAAAATTTATCCTTAATATTGTATTCATTACGTAAACATGTGGTGATATTTTTACTTAAAATCATTTTTTGATTAAGATGATCTTTCATCAACAATATGATTTTTCAAAAAATCCTTATCTTAATCTAGTACATTATTATCAATTTATTTTCTCTATGTCAATAATATTCTCTAGTTTACCTTGTAAGAATATGTTTCTTTAAATTTATCTACTTTATCATTCAAAATATAGGATTTCTCAGGAATATGATTCCTTCACCTCAAAAAATTAACTACAACATATACATGAGATAGACATAGAGGAAAGGAACATTAGTATGAAAACCATCCAAATTTATTAGACATTTTATATAGTATACTGAAAATATACTTAAAATTGCATTTATACCCAAAAAATAGAAAATTAAAATGTATATACATTAAGAAGATCATGATCACCTACCTCAATTGAAATATATTTCATCCAGTTATCTGGATAACTTTTCAACATACTCTAATATTTCCACATATTTTTCCTAATCTTCCTAAACATATTAAAGATTTTTTATACCTACAATCATCTCATAAATATATTTTTTACAATTTCGTCTAAAAAATATGGATTACATAATTTCATTACTTATAATACATCAATTGGTTCCATTTTTATACTAGAATAGAAATTTTTATCATAATATAATGAATCAACTGAATGATTATAATACCAACTTCCTCATTATTCCATTGAATAATTAGGAAGAATATTTCATATACCATGTGTCATTCACTCATGATTTCCACCTGATTGAGGGTGAAATGATGTATGAATAATTAATTCAGTACTCAATGGCTTAATAAGGCCCGTTAAAAAATTAGAAGTATAACCATAATTACGGGCTGATACTTTTTAAAGAAAATGTATCATGACAAAAAACATGAGGTATAATTAAGAAAGCCTCTTTAACTATATATTATCTAAAATTTGAAGTAAATGTGTCGATTTATTTGGTCAATAAACTCTAACACAAATTGATTTATTACATAGAGATGTAATTAGAAATCCTACCTAAAATTTCATTAAAATATTTTCCATTTTCCATTATTTATCAAGAAATGGATAAATAACATCCTCGAATAAATTTAATTCTTATTTGACCAAATGAAAATTCCACCATTTCATAGTAATGTAAATATATCTCATTCCATCAAATAAGGAATGTAAAATTCAATAAAGTCTATGTACATATTAGTTTATCAATGATTAATAGAGAATGGTGAATTATTAGTTTTAATAATTAATTGTATTTTAAAATAAAAATCATAAGGAACATATAATATATTTCCCATATTAATAAAACCTTCATTATCAACATAAAACTCTATAATCATGCCCTTTATAATTGACTTCACCTTTTAATATAAAAATCAATCCTCATTTTGATCTATCATATTTCCTTCTAACATAGGTTTTTTTAATAACACAAGAAAAAAATAGAGGATGTTCTTGCATGTACAATTTATAAGTGAAATATCATCAAGTTAATATCCAAAGGGTTATGTTCTAAAGGAAAAATTTTAATATAAAATTATATTCATGAGTAAAATCATTAACTAATTTATTTTTATTTCCATAGTGATAATTAATCATGTAGTCATAATATTTAATCAATTTAATATATCATTCCCACATCCTTTTCAATTCTTTCTTGGTGGATATATGCATGAATAATTTATGATCAATATATATTTCACAATTTACTCTATAATATTATTGAAATCAATTATTTTAAAAACAATTCTACTAAAATTAATTATAGAGAATATATATGATAATATACATTATTATGATTTAGTTAAGATGAAGAATAATCATTTAAATAATAATTCCATATCCAGACACAACCTAGTCCTTTTAATGAATCTTCATTTTATAAGAGAGATTCATAATTCCAAGAGGGTATTGCCAAAACTAGAGATTTATGAATTCTTCATTTCAATTCCTATAATGAATCATCATTCTTTTTCACCAAGACTAATTTTACTCCTTTCTAAGTAAACATATTCACTAAGCTAGGAAATTGAATAAATATTCCCACAAAATAATAGTTGTTACCCATTATTTAATGAATGCACATAATCTCTATGAAATTTTTCGGTCCCTAAAAATTCTCATTAATTTTATATTTAGTACGTAAATCTATTATTCGAAATTTATAAACAATAATCCTATGGAATGAATTTTCTTAGAAAACATAACTATTAAAAATTGTTCTATATAGATTATTTACATTAATAGTTACTAATAAATTACCAAAATTTAATTCATGATCCTCGTAATTTTTACATTTTTTTCAATATATCATCATTGAAAACAATAACAAAAATAATCTAATTACTCATATAAAACTCTATGAATAAATCCATAAATATATACGGTTAATTTGTAATTCCAGCAAGAATAAACAAAAACTCAAAATTTATATATGAATTCCACAATTATGTGTTTGTCAAATGATCCTACATCACCATCAACTAATGGTTCCTTGAACTGAGTTAAATCATGAAAAAATATTTTCCCCATATAAATATTCAAGTAAATAATTGATATTAAATAAATATATTATTTCATAATAGAGATATTAAACAAGGATCTTTGATCAAAAAAATTATCATTAATCCATAATTTTATATAAAAGAAAATATATTAGAACACCAGGGATATGTTCTCATATAATTAATCCTTCATCAAGAAATAATTGACAATATATATTCAATTATAAAATTTCAACTTGTTCTATTCATTAAGGGGGTTTGGAAATTATCATAACATCATAAAAAAAATCAATTATAAAAAATACCACATAGTTATGATTAAATTAAAGAAAATCAGTAGTAACTTAACCATTATAATCAGTTACTACTAGAACGTCACTTATATAATAAATTTTATTTACTTTGAAAACATGACTTTGGTAACATTCACAACCCTCTATGATGATATTTCATAGATTCTGGATATGTTATCACGTGTATAAAATCATTAGATATAACTTTTATAGAATTTCATTTTTACTAATCATGATAAAAAATTAAAAAATAAATAACAATAAAATTATCAAACTATATTATTGGACATTCAACTAGATTAGAAGAAAACACTATCCGACTCATAATAATATGAAGATTCTTATAAATCTTGGTTTCTTCAATAAATCCCCCCATTGTTTTAACCAAAATATCCATCTTCATTTAATGAGGTCATTTTCTAATTTTACATGAAAATTTCATAGAAATAAATGAATTTTAAGATCTAGATTCTAATTAAAAATTGATATAATTTTAATAAAATGTATCATAATAATCACCACTTAATTAGATTTCCTAACATTGACTATAGAAGTAGAAAACTATTTTAAACACCTTTTTCTTTAAATCTTGATAATTTATATCATAATTAACTAAATTCATATAAAAATTATGAAAATGAATCAATTCATAGAAAATAAAAAAAATCACCATTGTAGGGGTTTCTTTTACCAAATTTTGGTATTTTTCACATCTCTTTTCTTTACATTCATGAGCCTTGTGGCCAAATATACAACATCAGTTACACCATAAAGATCATGTCACTAATTCCATGAAATTTACTTAACAACACTTGGAACATATATTAGAATTAGATTTATATTTCACTATTTACATATTCTCTATTTCATTCCACATTTACCACTTCCAGCTCTTTTTATCTAAATAAACAAATGTTTTATAAAAAATGCATATCAAAATTATCTCCACAATGAAAAACATTTTTGTAACTTTTTTATTCTCATGTGGCTAATGAAAATTATAAAGATAAATATAATAATTATTAAAACTAATTAATTGTATTACCACATTAATAATTGTGAAACATTATTCATATATATCTACTAATCCTTCATATTTTGAGATTAATTCCACTAAATATTTATCCATCAGGACTCAAAAATCCTATCTAAAAATTTCACTAAAAAATATTCTAAAATTTAACCCATTCCAAAGAAAAAAACATTATATATATATATATCTATTATATTCTTATCCAAATACCACCACCAATGAACATTAACTTCAAAATGATAAATTACATGGGTTACATTTTGACTTTTGCAACATACAATGACATCAAATATCTTTCTATATCATAGATATCTAACTCAAATAAAATTGGACCTAAGGTTCCACCAAAAGATGAAGGGTATGGTTTCCTAAAATACTCAACTATCTAAATGTACCATAGTGGTAATTTTGGATGATATTTAATATATATTCCATTAATAATTATATCCTACATCAAATAAGCCATAACTATGAAAAATTTCCTAATTTAATATTCAATCATTCAAGGGTGAAAATTATGAATGAAATTGTCCACTTCGCCCTTCCTATCACATTTTCCCTATTTCCTATATGGAAGAAAATTATTAATGGACATAACATAAAATAAGGAACTTAGTAAACATTAAATTCTATATAATTTCATATTAACACTAAATTTGGATATTCTAAATGAATTATATTAACAACATTTCATCCTCTAATATTATCATAAATAATGTTAATCATTCATGCTATAAAAATACATTGATAAACATTTAATATTATATATATTTATACTAGGATTAATATTCCTTAATTCCATTGAATTATTAGAATCAGTGTTATTTATAATTAGATCATAATTGCTATATAACAAACCCATATATATGAAGTATAAACACCCACTCAGAATCCATTTTTTCAATAAAATATTTTTTAACAAAAATGAATCAAAATATATTTTCATGAATAATCACCATGATTTCAAGCAATACTTTTTTTCTATTATTAATTATCCTTATACCTTATATAAATGTAGTAAAAAATATTTATTAGAAAAATCTATATAAGGGAAATATTGTTTAGAAATCATTAAGCATAGTTTAAAACATTAAAACACGTTAAAATTTTACCTTAATCAAAATATTATTTTAGGGAATAAAAAATTATAGATTCCTTAAATAAATATAAAGGAAATGTTTTTAAAACCCAGATCAATAAAATAGTGACCATATTTAGAAACATATAGAATTATACTCTTATTTCATGTTATAATATTGTAATAAATAACTAGATTAAAGATAAATTGATTAAGGAAAATACCCATGTTTACTCTCTCCTACATTTCTTTAAGGATATAGAACATTTCCTAAAGCATTAGTGTGATATAGCTGGCTCACCTATTATATGAGATGTATCAGGATAACCCTATGTATATGATGTATGAGGATCCTCAATCATCCAATATAATTATCAAATAAAATAGTATGATTGAAAATATTTATATTTACACTATTAGATCATAAAACCATTGAAATAATCTATTGATTCCCCATCCAAAATAGTTTCAAATATTAAAATATCTTTATCCATTAAAATCCTAGTTTCAAAAATGAAATTAATAGAAAAAATGTATGGAGGGTTTTTATTTTATGAAAACATGGAGGCTTAAAAATGAATCAAAAACATCAACTAATTTACTCTTTACCATGAAATTCAATTGATTATATAATTTTAAAATATAAAAAATATTTTCCATTTTGTAAATAAAGGAAATATGTTTTGTATATTGATTCCATTTGAATAAATTTTAATGAAAGTTAAATTTTTTTATATAATTCCAATTTTTATGTATTTATTTACCAATAAATAATTATATAATATAATATTATGAATATAGACATGGAGTAAAATTATTTAGAAAATAAATCTATACAAAATTTAAAATATGGTTTTTTTCAATGTTTCCCTTACCTTGAGTTTGACTCACCACATAGATCTATTATCTTCAATTATAATGAAATTTTTTTTCATATAGATTAGTAATAACCCTTTTCATGTTTATTTTTCCTTTGATTTATTTATGTATTATATTAAATTACTTAATGAATTAAATTTATGTCATATATTTGGATGATATTTTAAAAATATGTCTGAAATGACTTTTGTATGTTTACTATGGTTAGAGATTCCATTATTCCTTCATCTTTATAAAAATATTCATAACATAATTATATTTTTTATTTATCAATAAGAATTTTTAAAAAATACATGTATGATGTTTAGGAAAAATGTATAACTTTACAATAATTGGGATGGTGGGTCGTATATTCACATGAGAAATATTTCAATTTTTCAATGATCATAATGGAAAGAAGGTATGTTTTATTTTATCATTAAAAAATGATGATTATGTCATAAATATATTATTTTATCTCTAAATAACATTATATATATATATTATACATATGATTTTCTTAGGATAAACTAATCACATCGCTTATTGGATATAGTAATTGTAATGAGGGAAGGTTAAGATAATATAATATATATTAATTTTTAAAAATTATAATTATGTCATTAATATAATATATATATATATTAAATCTAGAATTTTACTATAAATGAGTGGTTGTAAAATAAAATGAATTAAATTAGTTAGTGATGTGTTTGTCCTATATACACATAAATAATGATTGCATTTCCCTTTTTAGGGAAGTGGAGATGAATATATATTATGAAATTAACATAAAAATATCTATGTATATGAAATACAATATTCTATTTATTTAATACTTTTTTAATAATATTTTTAGGAGGTATAAGTAGGGTTTAATCTAAATAGGTTAGTTAAATGATAGACTACTTTTTCAAAAAAAACATCATTTTCTTTAAACATTAATCCATTTATGGTTGATATTCATGCCCAAATAAGACCAATATAAATTGGGGATAGATTTATGTAAGGAATTTGGGAATGGAATTTCTATACTAGAGACCTCAAATAGTGTGACAAAGAGAAAAGGGTAGGTTCCCCATTGTAAGTGTGAGGAGGGAACTATTGGAAATAATTTATTTATTAAATTAATATAAATTAATTTTCATGTAAAACATGATAAAATTTATATAATTATATTATCGAATTAAAAATATTCAATATAATATCACATAATAAAAATTTTATAACATTATATTTGTTTTTAACTCATATCACTTTTTAACCCCCCCCCCCATTTACCATTCTTTTCTTTTTTATGATTTCAGTGCTTTGTACACATTATGGTTACAAAATGTAACCATAAAAACAAAAATTGACCTATAAATGGAACATTGTACATATTTTAAACCATATGACATTCATGTTTCAAAACATAGTCCTTTTCAAAATATTAAAACATTTGGGAAAATATAGTTTATTATAAAATATCATTAATAATATTTTGGGATCTATAGATTTAAATTGACATTGATAACATGAAAATGATAGAATTACCTTTCAATCCATTCAAACATCCATATTATATTATTTTAATAATTAAAAAACCTGGGACACAAAGAATTACGCATATAATAATATATTTTCAATTTTTAAAAATATTTACGTGATTTTCTACTAAATTCAAAAGAAATGTGACAACTTTTTGTAATAATTTACTGTAATTATATCATCACTAAAAATTAAAAATAAAATACCATGATTAAAATATTATTCATATTTATAAAACCATTTATAACTTATCATAAGTTGTTTTTTCAAATCCCAAACTACTATAAAATTTAAAAGCGGGATATTGAAAATTTTTACTTAATATTTATGAAAAATACTATATTAGTCAACTAGAAACGAAAATTAAAAAAATCTTAAAATAGAATATATAATGAAGATATTTGCACTCCATGGATCAAATAGATGAATCTAATATGTTAAAGTTCATTTTAGTTCTTTTTATATTTAATATCCTTTATTACATGATTTAACATTGCAGAGGTAACTGATATTTATATTAAATTTTATTTGTAATGAATATATATATAAGGACACTATTTACAAAATGTTGACGTCTTGATACTAAATATGAACTTTATTTTCCTTCATTCCACTTATATATATTTCAAAATTTCATTGAATATTAAAATAATATTTGAAATTTAAAGAGTTTTTAGAAATATATTTTTAATACCAAAAATAAATTTATAAAAAAATAAGGTATAATTATGATTTTTATGTATTTAATAATATTATTTGTAATTAAATGATACTTATGAAACATTATGATCAAATGTAACTATGAAAATGCTATATTTTAAAAAATAAAAGATATTTATTAAATACAATATTATTCAACATTTATATAAAATATATCTTTTTGTAATAATAGAATTGTTTTATCCAAATAAAATAATTTATTCTAATATTAAAAATTATTCTCATCTAGTAATGTTAAAATTATACATTTTATTAATTAATCATTTATATAAAAACATTTAATAATTAATGAAGTATTTAATATTAATAAAACAGTTTCATGTTATATTTAAAAAACACATATTTTTAATATAATGAATAAAACTATATAAATATAAATAATTAAGATTAATAAGACTTGAAATTGATTAATAAATTTACCTTTTTTATTACAATAACATAATAAAAGTTTTTAAAATAAGTATTTTAGTCCTCTATCATATATTAAATCTCATAGAAACGTTATAAATTCCATGTGAAACATACATTCCAAATATAATCCATGGAAACCAACTTGTATTTATAACCAATATATGAATCATTATGACATAAAATCATAAAAAACATTTTCTGTGAGATGAGGTGAAATCATATAAAAAACACCTCAAATAATGAACATGAATCCAATGCACTGGTAACCTAGACATTCATCAAAAAATGTGTTTGCAAAGCACTATACCAAGATTTATCAAATTAATTGACATTTTCATAAACATATTCTCATCAAACTCCATCAATCAAGAAAAAAATATTTTATTTGAAACTATTGTGTAACTCCTTTCCTTAATATAATTAATCCACGAAAAACTGCCACATGTCCTTGTGCATGCCTCCCCATTTACAAAAGGCTATTGAAAATAAGTGAGGGTCACTTCTATAGATATGGGGATAATATACACTCCTTCACAGTTCATAATATAATATAAAATATCAAAGTTGTCATAAGATGAAAATATAGTACATAGATACCTATGATATATCATGAGTTTAAATTAAATTGGAAACAATAGTGTCAACATGAAAATAAGGAACTAATATCCCACATGGATAATCATAGATACATGATTCAAAATTAATAAATTTACAAGAGGATTTGTATCCACCTTTAGTCCTAACCATTATCATATATCTAGATTGATATCTAACTATCCAACTCAATGATTAAACCAAGCCCTCATCCTAATGAATACCTGTAACATGTTAGGGATGTCCAAATACCAATGATCAATGGAACAGCAAGTAGGCTGTGATTCCAACCTAAATGGAATGACCAACATTGTTCAATACATAATGATAAATATATGTTACATGAATATGATGATATCTGTATCAACTAAATAGAAAATACCGAAACAATATAATCATATCGTATAATCACTCAGAATCTGTAATAAAACCAACCAACTTTATAACTAGTATTCATATGCTAACCAAGCTTCCACAAATATAGACCATACATTTGTTTTATTTTAACATTTATGTATAGTCATAAGGGTATAAAAACACTGGTTTTCCATGAATCAAATGGATATCATTGTGTGGTCAAAATGATAATGAACTGGGTATGGAATAAAATCTATCAAACCCCCTCTCTATCATGTAATGGGATAAAATTCATCATAATATATGACATCACTAGTAAGGGCCCAAGGTTTCATACCACGTCTCTATCATAGGTCAGAATACAAATCCTCAGAATACATGGCATTCCTAGGTCAATCCTGAAGGTCTTCATATGCTTTTTTTACCGAGGTATGTCCAAAAAAATCATAATGTTTAACAACTAATATAATGGTTTTAAAATCATGTACATCATTACTTTTTCATATTCCCATTTCATTTTTCATCACCTTCGTATGTATTTAGCATTCACCATTAATGGGTTAGTCATAACATGATGTCGCACCAATCAACAGGTACCAAAATAATACATAAAAAGGGAATATAATATCCCACAAAACTTGTAAAATATTATATATCAACATAAAATAGAATTTCCAGCTAAGTCATAATAGTTACTAGCACCCAATTCATATCAAATATTCAAAAAAATCTATTAGGATCCCTAAAAAATTTCATAGAATAAATCATCATATTCATCATATATATCCATAGGCAAAGATTATTACATTCTAGAGGATAACACATATAAGAAAAATATAGTACATAATACATGAGTATCAAGAAACAAACACACACACACACACTAGTGATCAATAATAATATTGTTTAATATGATACATATTTACACACATGTCATAGGGAACAAACATGGTTTATAAAGAACCATGTATCATGTTGAACAACCACACAACCTATAGGGTCTATGTAGTAAAAAAAATCACAAGTGATCAAACATCAACCATCAAATATTTGTACCAAGCTAGAGTACAAGGGTCGATCATGAACCTTGGAACATTATCTTGTACCATTTTTTATATTTCCATAAATTGGATAAGACATTAGGATCATTACCTAATTGACAAAAATTTTATTCATGTTAGTTTAATTACTTTAGTTTTATTATCTAAATGTGGGGAAGCTCGTATCGTAGGTATATAGACTCTACATTACACCATAGTATAAGGAAAATAGAACTACCTACATAAAATAGAAACAGACTCTCATATTGGAAAATCCCATCAACATTGTTTGAGTCCATAATGTATCATTAAGTCTCCATGAATCGACATGAGTTTCTAACTCATGCACATGAATCCCAAAATAGTTAATGACAACAAAACTATAATTAAACAAAAGTTTCTAGGAGAATTTTTAACCAAAAGTGTAAAAAATACTAACTTAAAGACACATCGGATATCCCATCAAATATGGAATCCTAACCTGCCACTGTATGAAAGTTTTTAGTACCATATAGAATCATTATGGAATAAAATATTATCAAAATATAAGTAAACAATGTCCAATATAATATAAATAAATGGGAAAATTAGAATAATTCAACCAAGTGACATACCTTCAATGAAATTCTATACAATAAAATACATTCATCAACATGAGATAACCATTATCCAATATGATCCACTTCAAAAACTCCCTTCTATAATTCCATCAAGGAATTTTGAATTTTAATTCATTTCCCAAGAGAAGAATCCTTGAAAAATGTTATGTCTATCCACCATAATCTATGGAATAAGGGAAACTCAATCGATAAAAGAGGAAGTATCATTTCAGACATATCTAGTAGATCTCATTTATATCCACCATGTATTAACAAGAAATCATAGAGAGAAGATAAGAGGAGTGTATATAAAAATTTCACACAAAAATTCATAAAAGCGTGGTTAAAACCCAAGGGGTCCATTTTTTGTGAAATAGACCAAAATGAACTTTCTAATGTGTTACAAATCACGAACCTCTAGAGATAAATTTTGTGTCTATATTATATAAATTTCACAACTAGAAACCTAACATAGTCTCATAGAGGGGCTAGTGATTCTTGTAGTGTAAGAGGCTAACATACATTCTTGGATGACTAGAAAGTGCCTTCATTCCTCATATAATGTAAACACAATATTTGAATCACCCAATGGGAATTATTTTAATTCCAAATAAACTATCTAATGATATTTAGGCACAATTCAACACAGTTTATCACTCATCCCTCAAAATAGTCTTTCCTCTAGATGAAAATTTCAAATTCTCTCTAAAATTCATTACTCGTAATTATGTAGTTCATTATAGTTTATTTCATCTTCAACCATTAATAAATAAAAAAGAGGGTAATTTATGTGATTATAAATTAACATCATATATTAATTATCCTAAATTTCATATTGAAAAATTTACCCAAGAAATATATTAGCCATTGAAATCATATCTTTATCTTTCAGTTCACCCAAAATAACTCTTGTTTCATTCTAGATTTTATTTGGATGGATTCATGGATACTCCTCAAACTAACACTTTAACATAATAAATTAATTATAATTTTTCCAAAAAATAATTTTATTTACAAATGTACTGACCCCGACCCCAGTATCTCGGGTCCGGTGTCGAACATTAAAACATTGGTATAAGATACAGTTAATTTAATCTCGATGGACTGATCTATTTAGTATTATTGGTAAAATAGTTTCATAAATGAGTCATACATTTCATTTTAGTACAACAATTATAACATAATATATATTTTTTGAGAGCGTCATTATTCGAGGTAGAATATTCTTTCACATATATCACATTAATCTTCAGGGAATCATAGGGGAATGTAAAAAAATATAGGTTTGTAAAAAATGATCATTAATGGTTAAGTACACTTGAATAAAATATGAATAAATAAGAAAATTTTATAACTTAAGGTTATAAATGAATTCATATTCCATATAATCAATAAACTAAAAATGATTTTCATCCATATATACTATAAATGAAATAATTCAATGGTTAATAGTTAAAACGGAAATAATAGAACACACATGAAATTTCCATAACAAGATAACATGAATATATAAGGAACAATCAATATGTAATAGTAAATAAATAAAAACACATTCCATTTAATCAAATAATTGATAATGAAAGTTATAAAAATGTACTTTTAGAGTGAAAATATCATAGTTAGTAATAATTAAATACTAGACGAACACAACTAGTAATCATTGGACACATGTTTCCCTAAAACTTGAAACATTTACCATCAAGACCTTTCAGATGACTATATATACTATACTGGGTGAGAACCCAATTAAGGAAAGACAATTGATTCATCTAATGAAACTACTGATGCATCGAGTGGATATATATAATTGGGACCAACACATGTCATAACATGCCAAATCATTCACCATAAATCAAATAATTTATTTAATTCATACAAAATGCGCCTTTTCAAATATCAGTATTATGTAAGGACTAAATATTTATAAATATTTTCCTAGATAGACAAATAAAATTCCACTTGGAACACCATATATAGAAATTATATTTGATTGAAGAAATACACAAATATATTTTAAAAAATATGGATGTTTATGGGATATTTAGTTACCAATGATGACATTAAGTGGTATAATCCATGGGAAATTTAATGGCTATAAATATGAAATAAGTAAATTTCGTTGGTTGGAGTGGATACTCAAGAGGGGGATGAATTGAGATCCAATTAAAATTTATGTTAAAAAAAATTATGATAAAAATCCCCCAATTCAAAACAGCCCAGTCAATTAAGGAAGTGGAGATATAAATGTTTAATTGCTCAACAAGTTTCACTAAGGTTTATTAGTCCTCAGTCGAATCAATGTAATCACTAGTTCATTTTTTGAAATAGGTATACTGAATTAAGAATGTATACACACAAACCAAAACTAACTTTCATAGTGAATATAAAAACAATTTTCTATTTTTAAAAATATAAGAAGCGGATAAAATAAAATAGAGTATATGAGGAGTAGCACAATAGTATAAACAAGAGGATCAGTCTCAAGCTAAGACCTAATCCTCTCTACTTTGTGATCACCTTCCACCAAGAAGTTTGTAAAAATAATCTTTATACACAACATGTATTGGGGTTTACAACAGTTTTTACAAACTATTCAGGTTCTACGAACTCTACCAATGTTCTACATGGGAAAACAAAAAACGAAGCCTCACAAGGCTACTTCCATTGTTATTCATGGGAAACAATAGTAGAGAGATTTTTCAGTGGGTATTTTCAGTATCTCCCAGTTAATGAACAAGAGACATTGTGTGTGTAACAAACACACACTGCTTAGAAATGTAAAATATGAAACACAATAGAGCCAGAAAAATTAGGATGGAGTTTATAATTCTCTATGTGCTTGATGATCAGCTCTGGACTTCATAAAGTTTCGGAAATGATGGTTTTGTTCTTATCTACAAGTTGCCTCCAAAACAGAGTGTTGCAAGTTTCAGATACTAGATTCTAGGTACTGAGATGTTCAACTTGTTGGTACAAGGGTTCTTTTAACCACAATAGTATAGAATTGAATTTGATCATCGAAAAGATCTTTGTGAATCTTTTGGATTTTCAATATAAGCACTAGCGTTTTATTCTTCTTGTTCTTCAGAATTTATTTAACTTCAGGACTCCTTCCTTTTGTTTTTCTCTGGGACTCTCTATATCATTCTTCCTTAGTCTTTTTCTCTTTCATATTTGAGGTCCGACAAAAGGAGTAAGTACATCATGAGCAATATTTCTTTTACCTCGTACTGTCAAGATATGGCCTCCTCGTATGTTTATGAACGATATTAATTAATATCAGATTCATGAAATCAATAAAATTTTATCATTATGAATATATTATAAAATTGGAAAATGTATAGATTATGTTATCAGTAGACTGGTAATAATAGCATTTCAATCGATATTATCTTCCGCAGCAATCTTTATCAGCAGTAGACTTTTATCAATAGGTGTATCCCGTGGTAGACTTGTCTAGTGGTAGACATATCCAATGGTAGAATTTACCAATGGTAGACTTTTCCAGTGGTAGACTTCACCATCAGTAGATTTTTCCAGCGGTAGACTTTACCAGTGAGCACATCTAAGGTAGACTACTTAATAGTAGACTTTCAGTAATAAGACTGACAATAGACTTCTGACTGAAACTCTTTGTAACAGCAACCTTGTTACAACAATGACCTATCACATTGACTCGGCATATGTATGCTTCTGTAAGTATTCCAACGGTAGGATTTACAACAGTGACCTTGTACAAGTGACTTCCAATAGTAACTTTATAATTGTATCTCTTATAACGGTAAACTTCATCAGCAAGGTCTTCAAGGGTGACCTTTTCACCAATGACTTCATGCGGTAAGGATCATCTGTGGTATTATCAATGGTGACCGTGATAGTGGCCTAAAAATAGTGTCCTCTTTCTAGAAACCTTCAACAGTGACCTTTGACATAGAGAATTTTTATACAGTAAACTGATTTTAGCAAATTCATGAGAAAAAAAATTAGATTTAAATATATTGTCAAATAACTAACCCATTATAGAATAAAACATGATTAGGGATTATCTAAATATGTGAGTCCAACAATCTCCCCAATTTTGGAAATAAAAAAGTATTCCATTAAAATTTGAAATAATTTTACGATTATCAGAGATATTGAAAATCAGAGGTAAGTTAAGAAAATAGATAGGTGTTATAGATAAGCCTATCACAAATGCAGTAGCAGGGATTATTGTGGTATGGATATTGAATTACATGTGTTGTATTTTCTCCCCCTTTGTGATTACCAAAAATAAAAACAATAAGAGACAAAATAGAATAGTTTTATTAATGAAATATTATTACATTATTCAAAGATCATTATAGACACCCTATCAAAAGATACAACCACACTCCATCCACAATAGAAATATGTAATGAATCCATCCATTTTGAGGAGGAAGAGGGATGGTGTGCAGGTGGTTGAAGAGATTGAGGCTAAGGTATAACATCAAGGATGATATGAGAAGCTGCAATAGAAGCTTCAGTGTCTTTGAAGGGAGTGACTCTCCGAGGAATCATTAGATTCAAGCTTCTGATGGCCTGAGCAGGAGATATCAAATGAGTAGTATAGGCTGAGGCTGACGTAGTGGAGGCAGAAGGTAATGATAGAGGAACAACAATGGGTGTACAGTCCACATGGAGGAAGGGTAACCGAATATTTCTAAAGTCCATAATGAGGATTTCACCTCACTCCCTGGATGAGATAAAGTAATCCATATTCTCCATAAATTTATCCAAGGCAGGAGTCGGCTCTTGAAGCTTTCTCGCTTTATCCTTAAATTCCTGAGTGATAGGTGGAATCCTCATGTTCTCCCACAACAACTTGAAGTGCCCATCCATATGATGCTTAGTGAATACCCTTTTGTAATAAAAGTCAACTTGTTCCATGATGGCCTTAGGATCATGAGCATATTCCCATAAAAAATTTCCCACAAGGGTATGAATTTCTCAGCTAATAGAAATGTCCTGAGAGTTTTAAGTACTAGAACCAGAGATATTTTATGATTCTTCTCTATCAATGGATCTATAAGAATCAAATTCAAATGGGGAGAGGTTGAAGTGGAAGAAGATGAACCTAGAGGTTCCAAAGAGAATTATAATATCTCCATAATGGATTTAGTCAGGCCACTGATCCACCTCTTCACATCATCATCTTGACATTTCACATGTGTTTCCATGGAATTATTAAATTCCGAAAACACAGTTACCAACTACTCCACTACACTATTGACATATTGAATATCCTTTTCCAACTAATCCCTAGAGGTCATAAGAGAATTCAAGCTCCCCAATGATTGTTTCAGAAGCTCCACAGACTCTGAAAACTCACTCATTTGACTCTGACACTTTCATACTTCCTGAAGCAGATCAGAGTGAATACTGGAGTGTATTCCGGCTAACTCAAATGTTGAATGCTCTTGAACTAGAGAAATGGCCTTTTCCATATCAGACGACCTATCTTAAGAAATATTTTTCATGTTGGATTTCAAGGATTCAAAGTCTTCCTTTCTAACAAGGTCTTGAAGGAAATATTTTTCTAGGGGTGTGAAAATGAGGTTTGGAAATGAAGGTATCCTATTGGGTCTTTCATCTTCTGGGTCATCATTATCTATTACCAACACCAGAAATATAGGGTCCTTAGTCCATCCTTCAATTTCAAGCCCAATTGATACTGATCCGTTGGTAATAAGATGATCCCCCCTCCATTGGAGCTACTTCTGGGACAACTATTTCATCTTCTTCTAGCCTTGCAACCTCGGAAGCTGTTGCAGATTGATCAACTAACTCTCCAGTAGAGTGAGCCACAGCTTCTACTGAGTCATCCACAATTTCCATATCAAAGGTAGTAGATACCACTTTTTCGTCCAATTCACACACTTCCCTTTCAGTGACTCTTATAAGAGGACTCACACTGAGTTCCTCTCCTATACTAACCTTATCAGCATTAGCCTCGTGTTCCTCATGGTCAAAATCACCAGATTCAGTAGATTCTTCATCTTCTGAGGTATCTCTATTAGTGATATGAGCCTCATCATACTCTTCTTCCCTGGTTTCTTCAACCTCATTGTCCCTTAGGATAGATTCTCTCCTAGGTAACTCTCTTGGAGGACTAGGCTCTCCAAAATCTATCATTCCAACTAGAGGACTGGCTGGTAGATCATGATTACTCTTATAATCTATCAGAGAACCTTCTTTCTCAATTGCCACAACCTCCTCTACTTCTTCATCAGAATATATAGGATCTACCTCATCAGACATCAGACATGGATCCCACTTATCCTTTGGAAAATAAGGATTATTTATAGAGTCAAACTTCTCAAAAATCATCTCTTCATCATTTACCCATTCTCTTGTCCAGGGATTCTAGATGATCTTCATGAACTTCCATATTATCTTTGAGACACAAAAATGTTTCTTGGATAAATTTCATTCCTCTTTCTCTCTAGTAATTCTTTTGACCTTCATCATCACCGAAAGTAGTTTGGAATGAAATAGAGCATTTGATTTAGAACTTGTCTTAGTCATGTCTTACAACTGATCCATCAGTAACCTACATAGGTTGATCTTATTCCCATGCTTCAGTAAATACAATATAAATATGTCTTGATATTTCAACCCAGTGAAGTCCCCTCTCCTCGGACTTATCACATTTTGTATAAACATGAACAAAATTCTATCCTATCTATTCGTTTCAGTAACTATAATCGTCCTTGAGGTCCCATTTCCTGTCAGTTCTACCAAAGAATTCTCATACCCAAAAATCTCACTATCTAAGGGAATCACTCTAGAGTAGTAGTCACATATACCCTCATGAGGTATCCATATAAATTCAGCCCATTCAGTAGATGAAAATATTAACTCAGTTCCATTTACTCTTGACATCAGTCCGTTCTCATCATCTGACTTCTATAATTTTAGATATTCATAGAATTATTTGACTAGATTCAGGTAGTAGAGTCCATTATTATTGTCCAAGCACTCCAACCAGCCTTGCGCATCTAGTGATTCTAGCACTAAGGATTTCCTTGAGCGAAACCAATCATTTCTTAACTCATTTTCAGCCACAATTTTTATCTTTGACAGATGCATGTTAACAGGATCTGTTGATATATTACTACCACAATTGGATTCTCCACGAGGTCTCTTAGGCCTTGGAACATCTCCATCATTAGCCGAAGGTCTCTTGGCTATTTCCATTGAAGTTAGTAGCACTTTGAGGGTTCAGTAGAAAGTTAGTGTTTAAGGATTTTGAGAGCAGGGGTTAGAGAGTGAGGAATAGAGTGGATCGAATTGTTTATGTGATCTAATTTTATCATTTAGGGATTTAAACAAAAACAATTACAGAATAAGAATACTAATAAAACAGTTCAGATTCCCAAATAAAATAAGATGTAACGGTATGGATCAACAGTTAGGTACCCAATAGTGAGGTTCTAACAGTGAGGTGCAATGGTGTGGTTCTAATAGTGAGGTTCAACAGTTAGGTACCCAATGGTGAGGTTTTAATAGTGAGGTTCAATGGTGAGGTTCTAAAATTGAGGTTCTAAGAGTGAGATTCAACAATGAGGTTCTAACAGTGAGGTTAATCAGTGAGGTTCTAACAGTGAGGTTCAACGGTGAGGTACTAACAGTGAGGTTCAATGGAGAGTTTCTAACAGTAAGGTCCAATGGTGAATTTATAACAGTGAGGTTCAATGGTGAGGTTCTAATTGTGAGTTTCAATGGTGTGGTTCTAATAGTGAGGTTCAATGGTGAGGTTCCCTTTACTGAAATTAATCAACCCTAATTCATTTTTGATGTAATTTAACCTCTCAGAATTCAAGGGCTTTGTGAATATATCTGCCAATTGATGTTCAGTGCCAATGAATACAAAAGTGATATCAACTCAATGATAATGATCTCTCAATAAGTGATTTTTTACATCAATATTCTTTTTCCTAGACGGACATACTAGATTTTTAGAAATGTTAATAGCACATTTTTTTCATAGTTTATAGAGACATGTTTGAATTGATATCCATAGTCTAGTAAAGTGTGTTTCATCCCCAAAATTTGAGCACAACAACAAACCGAAGCTATATATTTAGCTTCGACTATAAATAATGAAACAGAATTCTTTTTCTTACTACACCATGATACTAGTGACTTTCCTAAAAGGTGACATGTTCCTGAGGTGATATTTCTATCTAACATGAAACCAGCAAAGTCAGCATAAGAATAACTTATTATATCAAATGATTATATTTTTGGATAAAATAGTCCTAAGATGGGAGTATATTTGAGATATTTGAAAATCCTTTTGACATCATTTAAACTAGATTCTTTGGGAATATCTTGAAAGCAAGCACACATGCATACACTGAACATAATGTCAGGTCTGCTAGATTTAAGGTAGAGTAGACTCCCTATCATACCTCTGTAGTTGGTTTGATCCACTGGTTCTCCAGCTTCATCTTCATCCAACTTACAAGTGGTACTTATAGGTGTATCACTTCCTTTACTACTGCCAAAACAAAAATGTTTTAAAATATCCTTAACATATTTACTTTGACATAAAACAATACCATATTTATTTTAAAAAATCTGATATCTTTAGAAAAATTTATGTTCTCCAATTAAACTCATTTCAAATTAATTTTTCATTATATTCGAAAATCAGTAAATAGAAAAATTTAGAAGATCCAAAAATGATTGCATCTACATAAATTTTTAATATCTAAACATCTCTGCAAATTCCTTTAATGAAGATAGTAGGATCTGTTATTCATTTAGTAAAACATTTCGAAATAAGAAAATAGCTAAGCCTATATTACCAAGATCTTGGAGCTTACATTAAACCGTATAATGCTTTTGAATGTTTAAAATAATGATTTGGAAAATGGGGGTTTGTAATACCAGGGGGTTGTTCAACAAACACATCCCCAACTATGTACCCTTTTAGAAAATCACTTTTAACATCCATTTGAAATAATTTAAAATTCAGATGAGCTACATAAGAAAGTAGTATCCTAATGGCCTCTAACCTAGATATAGGCGAATAGGGTTCCTCGTATTCTATACATTCCTCTTGACTATATCCTTGTGCAACTAACCTAGCTTTGTTTCAATATATATTTCTAGACTCATCAACTTTGTTCCTAAAAACCCAATTAGTTACAATTTTCCAAGTGTCATTATGTCTTTCAACTAGTTCCCATACTTTGTTTCTTTCAATGTAATTTAAATATTCTTTCATAGAAATCCTCTAAAATTCATCATTTATAGCATCATTAATATTTTTGGGTTCAAGATGTCAATGAAAATCTTGATGTTCAACCTGGTTTCTAAGAAAATATCTAGTTTTTGTCCCTCTATTTAAATCACCTACATAAGAATCTAAAGGATAATTCCTAAGAGTTAAAATAGCTTTAGAAACAGTTGAAATGACTCCTAATTGTTTTTTAAAGGTTCAGATTCAATAAGTGAATATTATGGAAGATTCCTAGAATTGGTTACATTTATATGGGGTTCACTATCATTATCATTAAGGTCCAGAATTGACACATCTTCCTCAATAAATTCAAGGAAGGTTTTGGGTTCATGGGGTTTAGTCTCGTCAAATTTGACATTAAATGACTCTTCCACACATTTTCATTTCTTATTGAATACACTGTTGGATTTAATCAAGATTAAGTAACCTAGGAACATTCCTTCATCACTTTTGGAGGTGAAATTTTCTAGATTGTCCTTAGTGTTAAGAATAAATACTTTGCAGCCAAAAAATCAGAAGTATTTAACCTTAGGCTTCCTATTATTCAAAAGATCATAAGCGGTATTATTATGAAAATGTCTAATTAAGATTCTATTGATGGTATAAAAAGCTGTATTTACAGCTTCATCCCAAAAATAAATAGGTATATTATACTAATTAAGCATAGTTCAGGAAATCTCTTGAAGTGTCCTATTTTTTATTTCAATAACTCCCTTTTGTTTTGGTGTTCTAGGAGCATAGAAGTTTTAACTATAGCCATTGTGTTTGATATAAGATTCAAACTATTGATTTTCAATCTCACGGCCATGATCACTTCTCAAGGTCTTAATTCTAAGTCCACTATGATTTTATATAGACTTGGGGTATTAGATTAAATAAGAACAAGAATCATTTTTGTGAGTCAAGAAGTATATCCACGTGTACCTAGAAAAATCATCTACATGAACATAAACATAGTGCTTCCCATTTAAACATGAAACTCTTGATGGTCCAAACAAGTTCATGTGAACCATATCAAGCAGTTCAGAAGTAGAGACGTCTTTCTTCGATTTGAATGTACTTTGTGTTTCTTTACCTTTTCACAGGGATTACATGATTTGTTAAGAGGAAATTTAAATTTAGGTAAGTCTCTAACTAAACCTTTCCTTGTCAGTTTGCTATGTGAGTGCACATTTCAGTGTCCTAATCTTTTATGCCACAACCAAGATTCCTTATGAAAAGTATTTAAGAACGAAATTTTTTTCTTGGATATAGAATTTAAATCAACATCATACACATTTTCATTTCTATGGGCAGTGAATAATGAATCATTTTTGGAATTAAAAACATTACGTGCCTCATTTTCAAACTTGAAATTAAATCCATTATCACACAACTGTGAAATTCTATGTAAACTGTACTTTAATCCATCAATAAAAAGTACTTTGGGAATTAATACTTTATTGGGGTTACCAATATGGCCTATACCAATGATTTTTCCCTTTGCATTGTCACCAAAAGATACATGTCCACCATCAACTATGATTATGCTCTTGATTCCAGAATAATCTCCTGTCATATGTCTTGAACATCCACTATCCAAGTACTACAAGGTCTTACAGGAACTCTATAGGCAACATCCCTGAAAAACAGATTCGGCATGGGGTAACTTTGGTACCCTGATTTTAGTGGGTCTAGGGTGGTTATAAAGTAACACTTTGGGAACCCATATTTACTTTATAGGTTTCCTAACATCAACATACATATTCAATGGAATAAATACTTTGTTAGGTTATTTAGATAACTGTCTCTCAAAATATGGTCCAGAACTGGAACTAGCATTAAACTGTCCAGATATTGGAAGAAATTTGTTTTTGCTAATTTTTCTCTATCCTGGTTGAAATCCTAGACCATTTTTATATTTTGGGGAAATCTATTTTCCTAGAAAATTATTCAAGGTATCCCTACCGGTAGTAAACTTCTCAAGAAATTTCTTTAGTTGTTCATTGGATAGTTTATGTTTAGTATTTTCTTTTAACAGCTAAGATAATTTCTCTTTTTCAATATCCAGTTTTGACATATAATTTGCATTTAAATCATGTTGTCTCTTTATTGATTTATATTTTTCTTTGAGATCATTAAAGGTATCCCCAAGCATTTCATAGTATTCAAATAGTTCATCCTTATTCATATCTTCAGCATTATGTGACTCACACTTATTCCTAGAATAATAGGCATTATGTGTAGGAGAATTAAGTGTTACCTTAGATGTTTCTTTCATGAAACATAAGTTAGCATGATTGTTTGGTTCACTATCAGGAGTATCAGATCCACTGGAGTTGTATTTTGAAGCACTCCATGTATATATCATAACCTTTTTAAAAACCATGCCCTTATCATCATATCTCTTCTTAAATTTTAGCTTGGTTCATTCTACCTTCACATGACCTTTTTGTTTATACTCATGTAAGATTATTTCATTTGAGTTTTCATTACATTTTCTATCTTTCTCCCATTTTCCTTTACTATCATACTCTTCCTTGTAGTTTTACTTCCAAAAGAGTTTCTTCTTTCGGTAAAACATTTTGAGCCTTCTAGAAAGATGAGTCATCTCCTCATCACTGTCTAAATATGACTCTTCACTAGTGGAACTATCTAAAACAACTTGAACTTTTTCATTATCTTTGCTCATTGAGGTTAAAGTCTTGAATGCTATTGACTTCTTCCTTGGTTCTTCTCCTTATTCTTTATTCTCTTTATGTTCTTCTTCATAAATCATATTCTTTCCAACTAGTTACTTCACTAGAATTTTTCTTATGTCACAAGCTTATCAGATAGAAATAGAAGTTCCTCTCCATCAATCCGGTAGGCATTGACGCGGTCTCATAATCTGGTCCTTGTTTTCCACTGGTTTTCCAAGTAGACTCATAGTATTCACTATTTCATTGAACCTAAGATACATTTCATAAATAAGTTCATTAGGCTTAATTTTAAAATTATTATATTTAATATTATATGTATTTAATCTCATTTATTTAACATTATTTGTTCCCTCCTGAGAAATAGCTAATGTTCCCCAAATTTCATATGCAGTTTTGCAAGAAGATATTCTATTGAATTCATCATCAACTAGAGAATAGTACAAAACATTCATTTCTTTACATTTATTGTTATATGTAGCTTTAGTAATCCGAGACCATGTGTCCCTAGTAGTAGCAGACAATACATGGTGTTCTTTAATTGTATCCCAGATTTTAGGTCCCATGCTCTCTAGATACATTTTCATTTTTAATTTCCACTGAGCATAGTTAATACCATTAAATAAATGTGGATTGTTAGTAGAATCACCCTTAACTCTAGTTTCTATAGTTACTTAGAATATAAAGAACTAAAAATTTAGATATGACCAAAATTTTAAGATCATTAATATACAACTAAAATCACAGTTTTAATGAATTTGAACACTTGAAAATAAAATCCTCTGATACCAAAAGTTGGTTGGAGTGGACACTCAAGAGGGGGCTGAATTGAGTTCCAATCAAAATTTCTGTTAAAAAACATTATGATAAAAATCCCCCAATTCAAAACAGCCCAGTCAATTAAGGAAGTAGAGATATAAATGTTTAATTTTCCAACAAGTTTCTCTAAGGTTGATTAGTCCTCAGTCGAATAAATGTAATCATAAATTCATCTTTTGAAATAGGTATACTGAATTAAGCATATACACACAGTAACCAAAACTATCTATCCTAGTTAATGTAAAAAAAATTATGTCTTTAAAAATACATACAGCAGGTAAAATAAAATAAAGTATATGAGGATTAGTATAACAATATAAACAAGAGGTTCAGTATAAAGCTGAGACCAAATCCTCTCTACTTGGTGATCACCTACCACAATGCAGTTTGTAAAAATAAACTTGATACACAACCTATATGGGGTTTAAAATATTTTTTAAAAACTATCCGAGTTCTAAAACCTCTACCATAGTTCCTCATGGAAAACAAGAATCCAAGCCACACAAGGCTTATTCCATAGTTATTCATGGGAAAAAGATGTTGAGAGATTTTTGAGTGGGGATTTTTAGTATCCACCAGTTAAATCACATGAGACATTGTTTGTGTGTAACAAACACACTCTACTAAGAGATGTAAAATAAGAAACACAGTAGAGCCAAAGACATTAGGATGGATTTTAGAATGATATATGTGTTTTAAGATCAACTTTGGAATTCTAGGAGTTGAGGAAATGAAGGTTTTGTTCTTCTCCGCAAGTTGCCTCCAAAATAGAGTGTCACAACTTTCAGATACTGGCTTCTAGGTACTGATATGTTCAACTTGTTAGTATAAGGGTTCTTTTAACAACAACAGTACAACCTTGCATATTTTCTTCAAAAATATCTTCGTGATGCTTTTGGATTTTCAGTACAAGCATTGGAGTGTTCTTATTTTTGTTGTTTAGTAATGAATTTAACTTCTGTACTCATTCCTTTTTTATTTCATTGTGTCTCTCTATATCATTCTTCTTCAGTCTTTTTATCTTTCATATTTGAGGTCCAACAAAAGGAGTAAGTACATCATGTGCAATTTTTCTTGTACCACGTACTGTCAAGATATGGTCTCCTATTATGTCTACAAACAATATTAATTTATATTAGATGAATGAAATTAATCAAATATTATTGTCATGAATATATAAATAAAATGGATAAAGTATAGAATATGTGATCAGTAGACTGGTAACATTATCCTGTCAATTAGTAGCATCTTCATCATCAAGCCTAATCAGCAGTTGACTTCTAACAATAGGTGTATCATGTGGTAGACTTGTACACTGGTAGACTTCGTCAATGGTAGACTTTACCAATGGTAGACTTTTCTAGTGGTAGACTTCGTCAATGGTAGACATGTCCAGCGGTAGGCAATACCAGTGAGCTCTTCCGATGTAGAATACTTAACAGTAGACTTACAGTAATAAGTCATATACTAGACTTCTAACAGAAACGCTTTGTAACAAAAACCTTCTCACAACAGTGACCTATTACATTGACTCAGAATCTGTATGCTTCGGAAAGTATTCCAACGGTAGGCTTTACAACTATGAACTTGTTCTGGTGACTTCCAACCGTAACATTATAATTATAGCTCTTATAACGATAACCTTCATCATCAAGGTCTTCAATGGTGACCTTTTCACCAATGACTTCAAGAAGTAAGGTTCAGTTGTAGGTTTGTCATCAATGACCGTGACAGTGGCAAAAAAACAGTGACCTCTTACCAGTAACCTTCAACAATGACCTTTGACATAGAGACATTATATACTGTAAACTAATTTTAGAAAATTCATGAGATAAAAAAATATATTGAAATAGATTGTCAAATAACTAACCCTTTATATAACTAAACAAGATTTGTGATTATCAAAATAGGTGAGTCCAAAAAATTTCAATACTATTTTTGGTTAGAAAATCACAATCAATCCATAAGAATAATAATAATGGTATCAATTTAAAATATACCCATTGGAGTATGAATAATTATTTTATCATTGATGAATGTAAATACAATAAGAATTTAATTGATATTGATCATGAGGAAGATATCATTTTTATTTTCAAATGTATTCTTAAAATTATTTTCATTGAAAATAACCTTTTAAAATTAATTTAATTAAAAAATATAGTCTTAAACATGAAATGAAAGATTTAATGAAATCATGGTCATAACAATATGTAATTCTGAAAATTCATTAATATTTTTTTCACTATATAATTTTTATGAATGTTCATTGTTCATAAATGTATAAGAATAATCCTTTCACTTTTTTATTAAAATCCAAATGATAATATTTTTTAGAACAACATATGATTCTATTGAAAGCATTTTCTGTAGAGTAAGAATTCGTGAAACATTCCTAAATAAAACAATTTAAAAATATTAAAACATTTTTTAAATATTTTTTATAAATCATGTTTTTGGAAGAAATCATATTTCTGATTGAAGAGAAAATTTTAGTTTGATTTTATTGAAATAATTATCTAAAATGTTTTAAGTATCATTGAGTGGAGAAATTGTACTGTTACATGAAAATAAAATTAATAATCAATAAATATGAAAAACTAAATTTAATGATTTGGAAATTCTCAAGTATATTTTCATCAAATAATATACAATAACAAAAAATCTCGACTACATTTATATTGTGAGATAAACTGAAGAAATTGTTGTAATGTTGTAGTGTGAATTCATAAATGGAAATATTATTTGAATCAACAACAAATCCACCTAAAAATGAAAATAAAATATATTATAAACATAATCCATTAAAAAATAATATTATCTTGACGAAATCAATAAAATAAATATTTATCCTAATGAGTGGAAATTGATTTTAGTATTCCCTTACTACAATAACCTAGGTAATTATAGATGAAATTTTTTTCATATTTGTTAATATAATGAATTAGATATTAATTTTACCTTCAAGGGTAATATGTTTGATAGCTTACCTAACACACATCAATGGGTTTCTCCAAAATCATATATAGACCATATTATTGAGTTATATATAAAAATAATATATTATTAATATTATAATTTAATATGATGGTTATCAAATATTAATTATAATGATTCGAATGTAAATTATTAATATAATTATGAGGAAAGGATTTACAAATGTTTATATAATTATTCATTGGTTAACAAAATAATTAGGAAATTAAATATAAACATTGGAAAATAAAGGATGTGTTTTTTGAAAAACTATTTAAATGAAAACAAGTTAGTTTATAAAATAATAAAATAACTATTTATGAATTTTATTAATGATATATATATATATGTGTGTGTGTGTGTGTGTGTGTAATTTTATCAATTTAATGTTTAAAATAATTCTTATATGTTTTCTATACATTATATAAGAATAAATTAAATTTTACGTATAAAATGAGTGTTTTTCTAAAAATATAGTTTTACCACCTTTTGATGGAGAACTGATTATAAATCTAGTTTTGACACGTTTATAAGTTCTATTTTACAAAATAAACTTCTTATTTGGAATTGGGATATAAAAAATTATTCTGGATGAATATTGGAATTTTTTGATAAAATTCATATTTTAATGAATAATGAATAATATCGTGTCTTAATTAAAAACAGCTTCTTCCTCAAATTTTAATATATTGATAGATTATCATTATAATTTTATTTATATTATAATTATATTATTTTTTACCATTTAATAAAAATAGGGTCATCAGAATCAATTTCACAATGAAATTTGATATAAAAACTATTTGACTATTGAATGTTTTACTTAAAAAACATGGTTTCTTATTCTATCAAATAGATTAATTTTTAATTAATTTCTTCAAATTATCTGATTTTAATTTTAAAAAATGGAATCAATATTTTTAATAATAAGTTAAAAGTATTTAAATAGTTTTCTTTTATTTTTGGACATTATGAATAGTAACTTTAATATTTATTTTAATTACTAAGGTTAAGGGTAAATCAGAAAATAAAAGGTTAAAAGGGTATTATAAATAACATAAAAATACCCTAAACATGGCCTAATATTATATTATGATTTTATTTTCATCCTTTGAAACACATGGTCCAAAATTGTGGCCTTTGGAAGCCACCTGGGTGTGATTATGATACTTATAGAATTTTTTAATTTAAGGAGAAAGATGACATAATATTGTCTCCCATAACTAAACCAATTTTTATATGGGTATATATAAGTGATATATTAGACTATTAATAGTAATTAGATAAATAAAAATATTTTCTACATCATGGAAATTTATTTATAATTATTAAAAATTTAATAATTTAATTTAATTTTCACACAAAGATGATGCAAAAATAGAATTATAAAAGAAAGAATAAAATAAATGATATTAATAATATTAATATAAATAATATTTGAACTATTTAATGCCATAATATAATGTTATAGATTAATTTTAAATGTTTTATATGAGGTAATTTATTATTTTTTTAAGGAATCAATCCGTTATGATTAAAAAAATGTAATGTAACAAATTATGTCAAAATTGACATAATTTGTAACATAAAATATAAAATAATTAATAAAATGATCTAAAATTTATAAAAAATAAAATATTTCACCATATAGTTTAGATAAGTCCAAAATGTTCATTAATGTCCCATTAAATGGTTTTTTAATGATTTGGTAAATATTTGAACTCTCAAAGTGTAAATTATGTGATAAAACGTTAAGAGTTAAAAGGTATAAAACAAAAAGATAAGAATCAAAAAAATATTCAAAACTTTTCCAATTTGACATGTATGATGTGTATTAAAACCAAAGTAAAATTATCATACAAATAAATCAGTTTGTGACCATTTGGAAAAGATAAGTAACTAACATTAATTTAACACCTTTAATAATTCCAAGAGTGACCCTCCTCTCTCCTATAAAAGGGAACACATTCCTCTTGATTTCTAACACTTAAAAACATTTTGGATCATAAAATATATTCCTAATACCCTTATTTAATTGCCTAATAATGTTTTTGAAGACTTAGTTTAGGAATAACATTCTCTTTAGAGTTGTTATGGTGTTAAGAAAGGAGATAATCCAATGGAAAGGTAATGTTTTTATTTAAATATTCATATAATATTTCATCATGCACTTCCATAAAATATCCTTCAACCAAGATTAAATAATAAATACATTATCTAAATATACTTATCTGTTATTATGTTAATATCATAACCTTATTTCATAACCAATTTCAAAAAAATTATAAATTAACTTTCTGTTTGTTTATACAGAAGACTACTGCCTCACGAACTGATAGAGTTCATTTTTCAGCCCAATGTTTAAAGTACTTGTTATAATTATGGAATTAATATTAATATGTGATATTCATGACATATTAATAATTATAATTTTATAATATATAACAGACATTCTAACATTCCATGTACATAAAAAGTTTATGGATGTCCATTCGTACATGTGAACTATCACCTCCACAAATATATGTGAATCATTTTTATTCACCACATAACATATATGATATATAGAAGAATATTTAAAGGATTATTATGATATTAATAATATTATAATATTTATGGAAATATAAAATAATAATTAACTTATTTTCATAATAGTCAATGAAAAATGGAAACATTAGTCATGCGTGCGTATGACCTACCGTCTACATGTATACAAGATTGTTCAGTTTTCTTAGCTTTACTTCACATTTTGATATAAAAGAATTATTTATGTATAAAAATCATTTTAATATCAGGAATATTGTTCTGGATATTAAGGTCTTATGACCACGTGGACCACTGAAGTCAAATCATGTTCATTTTTTACTTAAGTACTGAATATCGATGAAATGTCCGACATGAACACAAATAATTAAACAATTATTATAACTTGGTAATTAATTATATAAAAGGAATAAGAAAAATTAAATTGTTCTTAATTAGGTATTAATTGAACTATATTTATTCTTTAAGAGTAACAAGGAACATATATGTATAATCAATCTCACGGTAAAGGACATCCTCTAAATCTCTTTTCATTGAGGCATTTTTTGATGTTACACACCACCTTATTTTATATGGAATACAATATAAAACTTTTAATTATAATTAATTCCATTTTTTTGAAACTGAATATTTTAATATGAAGAATTTTAACTTTTTTGAGGTTTTTCAATAGTAAATGGTTTTGAAAATGTATTGAAAATTTTAATATCTTCAAATGATTTCTTCTGATTGCAAATGGAATTTTATGAGGGAAATGTTTACAATTTTAATATTTTATCTGTTATGATTATATAATGATTCTAGTAAATTTGATGGTTGGTTATATGATAAAAAATAGATTTTTGGTTACGTGATAAACCAAATATGGTTTTTTCCATGATATCCTAAGGATGGGTGGATATATCATAATCTTATATGTATTGGGTATGGAAGTTGGTTGTATGGATATTCCATTTGTAAGAGTGTTATGTGTGGAATTCGGCTGTATGGCTATTCCATTTAAGTGCGATTATTTCCCAATTTACCATTATATGTTATATATTCTTTATAATGGTTTTATGGTAATCATTTGATTTAAAAATTTAAGCAATAATTTTAAATTCGGTGAAGTTAATTTACTACTTCATAGAGGTGAAAAGTATTACTTTCTAATAATGTACCTGTGGATTACATGTTTTTATAAGAATAACAGTTATACTTATTTTTGTATCCCTTACTGTGTTTTTTATTCTCTTCCAATGTTTCGAAATGTTTTTCTCATGATTTAATTCCGCATATAGTCATTGATGGTATCAAGAAATAGATATTATTATTAAACAAGAAATGAAACGATGTTTCTTTTTAAAAGTTTTTATTTTATAAAAAATTGATACTCAAAAGAAGTTTATAATTTTTTGTATTTGAGTTGTTATGTTTTATTTATTTCCTAATTATGTAAACCGAAAAACCTGAAAATACACATGATTTGAATCAAATTCAAAGTATTGACATAACTCATGATTTAGTAACATTTAAGGCTGGGGCATTATACAGACCATAAGATCCATTTGGTTTAAACACACATCAACATCCTGTATAGTGGTTTTGAAAATATTATTATCTTGTTCTGAACCCATAATTTTATTTATGATACCATATATTTTCCTTTACTATCATTTTTCACCCATTCATTAATAATGATTCATTATACTCATGGTTTTCGGTGTTAATTACCTTATTATTTCTATTCGAGTTTTGTTATAAAATTTCTAGTTATTTAGAATATAGTTATATCATATATATAATATTAATAATTAAATAAATATAACATTTTTACATCAATTATACTAGTAAAATCAACCATGAATGTTTTTTTATGAAAATTGATGTTTGTTACAATTATTGACATGGTAAAACGTACGTACACTTGAGTAAGGATTCCATTTTTTAGTGATCAATATGGAAATGTGGTAAAAAATATTTAACCAATTCATAATGATTATATTATCATATATACGATATTATGTACTCATATTTATATATATATATCATACATGTGTTACGCAGATTGAAATAGCTAAACATTGCATATTGAAGGCTTTAGAACAAAGATACACAAACAATGTTGTCATATTTACCTAAAAGAAATTTTTTAAAGAAAATGAATTATTTTATCATTATATAATGATAAATATTTTATTTATATTATAATTAATTTATTTATTTTGTACATAATCATTAAAATTATTTTTATCACCTTCTATGTGAAGCTTTATCTAAAGAAAAAACACATCACTTTTTGAGGCAGCAGTTTTCCATACATAGAAACGATGTTATCATATATCCAATGATATTAAAGGTAAATATTTATACATGGCATAGTGAATATAGAGGTATAAATATTTTATAAATATCATATATTTTCTTTTTATACATCATTAGACTAGTCCTTCAGAGCTGGAAATGAAAAAATTAAATGACATCTGTTCTTGAGGAAGTAGTATGTCTTACACATAAAAATTGATTTCATATCCCATTTTATGGAATTGTAGATGGTTTAATGTCATTAAATTATTACCAAAATAAATTATTTTATTTAATATACTTATGTTATTATACCATCATGGTTTAATAAAATTAAATGTGGTTTAGAACGAATTTGAATAAAGGTGCTCAATGAAGAACATTACCTCTTATTCAGGTATCCTCTTTAGATTTTCCGTAAAGAATTCCGAGGTGTGAGTTAATCCAAATATAAGGATTAATGGAATAGATGAAATAATTTATTAATTTATTTTTGTTGGTCAGAGAATAGAACTCAAGTATGGGGGATTTGAGTATCTAAAAAAATTTCTGTTTAAAATGTATTTTTAAAAATGATCCCCAATAAAATTTAATATTTCCCAGATAATCAAGGTTATACAGTTATGAATGTTTGACTATTTAAATAAATTCATAGAATATTTATTAATTCTTAATAATTTTAATATTATTTATTAACATATCATTTGAAACTATTCTAATAAGGAAAAACTATTATAACTTCGTTCCAAGATTAACTATCAAAGTAAATTTAGAAATTTCTGAATTAAATAGTAAAACAAATAAAACTAATGTAAAAAACAGAACAGATATAAAACAAGTTGTTCAGTCTCATGCTGATACCTAATCCACTCCACTAAGTGATCAACTCCCACCAAGCAATTTATATAAATAAACTTCATCTACTCCCTGGATCGGGGTTAACAATAGTACACAAGACTGTCAGGGTCTGGTGACCTCTTTTATAGTTCTTCCTAGTTATGAACTAACAGGTCAAACAGGGACACCTTCCACAATTTTCCATGGGAATACACTAGTGTTAAAAGAAATAAGTGAAATGATATCTTTTATTATTTAGATTGATGTAGGAGACAATGCATTTTTAATACAGACATTTACACTACTCGAAATACAAAAATAATACACAATAGAGAAGATATTATGAGATAATGTTTGAATTTATCAAAGTGTGAGTCTATCCATCTTTGGACTTCTATGATGAAGTATATTATGAAATCGAGTCCTCCTGTAGAAAACAGAGTATTTTAATTCATCTAGATCTAGCTTGTGTTCTTCATAGAGTTGATAATGTGAAAATATTCTCGACTCAGGGATTTAAGTATGCTTCATGTGTTATTCAATAGTATCGGGTTGCATGAAATATATTTCTTCTTCATTATCGCACATACAATTGTTTTTTTGTTACACTATTGTCAATACAGTCACCACGATCACACAATCCCCTTTTCATTTCATCTGCAACGTTTTTCTTCTCAATCTTGGAATTCATTTGTTGGGGCCAATTGGATGCATGTATTCTGCACCTCGTACCTAATACTATCTGGGGATATGTCTAAAAATGAAACAATAATTATTTCAGTGCATTTAAAAGCCTCAAATATGACCGTTAGAAATTAAATTGAAAAAAAAAACAGATTAATAAATGGTTCCACATTCTGTTTATAGATGGTGTCTTCATGAAATGGTGTCTCCTAGAAATAGTGTCTTCTTATTTTTCTTTGTGCGGAGATCAAGAACCAGTACCACCGATGTGTTGTTAGGATCAATGTGTTTGGTCATAGTGTCTGGATGGTCATGATGTCTCGATGGTCTAGGTTCTTGGATGGTTATAGTGTCTAGACGATTACAGTGTCTCTATGGTTACAATGTCTACATGGTTATAGTGTCTGGTTGGATACGGTGTCTAGATGGTTACGGTGTCTGGATGGTAATGGTATCCAGATGGTTATAGTGTCTGGATGGTTATGGTGTCTAGATGGTTACAGTGTCTGGATACTTTTCTAGAAAAACACAACTGGTGGTAGACTCACCATTTCTCAGGCGTAGTCAAATCATTGTCCACAGACTAAAATAATGATATTCATAGAGTTAATTAAACATAATCATTCATATGATAATTTCCTTCAAAACCAAATAGTTTACAATAATTATTTAAGGAATGAAGAAACTAATTAATTGTATACATGATTCTAGATAGATTAAACAGGATTAATAGGCTTTACAGAATGTATATGCTTTGTGATCATTAAATCATGATTAATACATGATGAGTGCAACAATATCCCCCTTTTTGATGATCACAAATCATGTGAGTGAGAGATTTATTCTTAGGTAATGTTTCTCTCCATAAATGTTCATTTAGTTCATTTAGAATTCATATTTTCATATAGAATACATATGTATCCCCCTTTTAGGATTATCAAAAATAGTAAATAAGAAGTAGACAATAGAAGTGCACCATACATTAGATGGATAAATAGTGGAAGTACAAGCAGTAAAGAAAAATACTACATAAAACATCCCTATAAAAATATTGTATTCATTGTTCTTCATCACTGGATTGACATTTCTTTTCCCTTGGCTGCAGCATCATATGATGAAGCCATAGGAGCAGAGGTAGAAGTGGAAGAAATGATTGAACAAGTGGACAAAGACGATAAAGAGAGTCCTTCCAAAATTGAAGGGGAAAAGGTTGGTGAACTAGAAGACTGAGGCTCCAATTGATCAAGGATTACACGTCTGATCTAACTCAGATCATAAGAGACAGTCATTGATGTGGAGGCTAGATAAGAGGATGAGATGGTAGGAAAACCAGATCTCAGGGGTGCAGCTGCAGGAGGGACAATGTTAGTACTCTGAACATGAAGATAAGGCAAAAAAAGATGGATGATGTTACCAATGATCTCACCACCATACTCCATAGCTTTCTCAAAGTCATTAATGTTCTCCATAAACTTATCCAATAGAGGAGTGAAATATTTGAGCTTTTGGACTTGATATTTGAAAGAATGGGTTACAGTAAGGATCCTCATATTCTCCACAAGTTACTTGAAGCGGTTTGTCATGTCATTCTTAGAAAAGATTTGATTAAAGTATATGCCCAATTTCATAGAAATTTCTTACAGAGGATCATTTGAAATATTGGAATGGATTATCACCAAATCAAGAACATTGTCACTATTCATGATATCTTCAGATAGAGATTCCTTGTGAAATCCACTAAGCACAGATTGAAGTTCTTCTTTAACAACTGTTCAATATAGATCACTATCTAAAGAAGGTTGAGATAATTTTATAGAAGTACGACATGCAGTGACATTCGAGGTAAGGGATTTTAGTTTATTTAGAACTTTTTGGAGACAACCCTTATACTCATTAGTTAACTTGTTAATACAAAGAACAAGCCCAAATATCTCTTGAACAGTTGGATTTTTTCATTCACCTACCTTCACAACTATATAAGTTAGATGAGGTTGAATCAGTGAGGCTACATCTTTTGGGGTATGAAAAACAATATTCCCGATAAGATAAGAAAGAGTTTCAGGTGCTGAGGTTAATACTCTCTAAATTTCTTCAACCATACCTCTTAGATTTTTTACTTCATCCCTGAGTATTTTGTTCTCAACTCTGACTTCTGGAATATCATGAACCATCTTTGGTTGAATCTACCATATGACTTTTTCCAACAATAGTGATGCATCACTTTTACTCAAATTGGTTTTATAATCTAGTTGGGTATTCAAGAGTTTCTCAAATCTAGCCAATATGGTAGAAAAAAATGATTTCAGACCATTTTTATTCACCAAGTTTGGTGATTCTTGTGAGGGTTCAAGAATAGAAGCTGAGACAGGCTCAGGTTCCTTGGTATAGAGAGCTTCAAGTGTATATTCCAGTTTCAAATAAAATATTGTAGATATATCAATTCCATTAAATGATACATCATAGGAATTAGTCACATCAATGTAAGTGTAGAATTTCATACCACGTATCCAGTAATCATGGATCAATCAGATTAGGGACATCAACAGATTCCAGATTGGGGGATATCTTCCACTAAACAGGTGCATTTTTATCAGGAATGATAGATTTAGATCCTTGATCTATTTACAATAATTCATCCCTAATTTCCTCATCCATTTCTTTTCTAGCCAACTGAATGGATTTCTACATTCTCTATTTAGCAGAAGGAATAACATCAAGAATAGCTTGTTCCTTTGGGTGTTCCCCAAGTGCAGTTTCATACACAATTGAAAGATCTTATTCTATATGCTCTTCTACAACAACCTTTTTACTTAGCTTAGCAACAAATTCTTCTTTGGAAGCTAGTTGTTCATCCATATCAACAACTTCTTCATGAATATGAATTTCCTTTTCAATTAATATTTTCAGAGTAGGTGTACTATCTTCTTTATCATGAATAATTTCTTTTGATTGTACAACAATCTCTTGCTCTTCTTCTTCATCATAATATTAAAAATGTTTATCTTGTTCCAAAGAAGGATCATAAATATCCCTATGTATTTAAGGGTGTTACACTGGATTAAACATTTCATAAACTCTATCATTATCTTCTACCCATTCATTCCTCCATGGATTCCAATTTATTTTCATTCTCTTTACTGTAACTTTTGAATGACATAACTCATAATCATTTATGACTTCTTCATCTAGTCCAACCAATATTTTTTCATAAAGAATAGGTGAGATTATCCTTGAATAAAATATGGAGGTTGACATGGATATTGTTTTGATCATCTGACACATATGGTGTGAAACATACTTTATTAGGTTAATCTTATGTCCATTTTTCATGAGATGTATCAAAAATACGTCCTGATAATTGTGTACAACAAAATAACCTTTTTGGGGATAAACAAATTCTGAAAAAACCTAAACAAGAGTCTATATTCAACATCTAGCTCAGTAGTTACAGCTCTCCTCTTGCTTTCATTGTCTGTTAAACTTATCCAAGCATCTTCCAAAACAAAGATATCACTCGATGCTGGAGGACCTCTCTTATTGTCCTCAAAAATACCCTCATGAGGTATCCTAAGGCATGCATCCCATAAACATAAAGAAAAGGTTCCAATATGACCATTGATCTGACATCACACAACATAACCATCTTTTAAATCAAAAGATAATTGAACATACAAGTAAAACTGGGCAAATATCTTTAGATAAATAGGATTATCCTCCATTAAAACCAATCTAGCAATCTTAGTTGTATTTTCACTTTCAACACTAAAGAATTACTTTATAGAAGCCGCATTGGGCATATCTCCTTTTCAGTTACCACTTCTATGTTCAATAGATTAGGATTCAGAGGGCCTTTGGGTGCTAACTTAGGTGTGATTTTCAACTTCTTCGTTGGCGTGCACTTCTGAGGAGTTGTTGCCAAAGGGTGTTTCATCCTGGGCATTCACCGAAGGTTTGATAGAGAAAATAGTAGAAAGAGGGTTTATGGTTTGGGAGAAGCATCTTTTAGTATATCATTTAGTGATATCAAGCATCACGGGAAAAAAGCGCAGTAAAGTAAAAAGAATAAAACAATGAAATCACGCGATACAAGTTAGTGGTAACTCAACTATTTCTCGGTGACTTCGGCTCCGCCATGATAGTTCATTAGTTTGAAGGCTTGAATGGATTTCATCCATTGTGATTGCATGATTTTAAGTGCTGATTTGGTGATTTGGTGATTTGGTGAGGACATGTATGGTTTCTCACATTTTCCTTAAAAGTGTTTTCTTAATAATAAAAAACAATTTTCAGTCAGTCAGTCAGTCAAGTTATAATTTATAAATAAAATAGTAAAGAATCTTTACAATGAGTCCGTAATCAAAATTCTCAGTGTGATTGTAACAAGAGTTCATGGTGAGACTATAACAATGTGATTTATAAACTGTGCGACCATATGGTTTGAGACAGTAAGTTCCAGACAGTAACCAAGAAATAGTAAATATGAGGCCGGAAACATGGAATAGTAACTCTTAAGAAGGTAAGAATATAAAATCGTTAGATCTAAATAGTAATCTTAAGACAGTGACTTGTGAACCCATAATCTATGAAACTATATACATACTACTTAAGATTTATCATCCCTTATACTTATATGATGTAATCAATTGTTTCAGAATTTAGTGGTTTGGTGAATATATCTGCAAGCTGATATTCAGTTCCAATGAATTACAAAGTGATGTCACCTTTCTGATAATGATCTCTCAAAAATTGATATCTTAAATCAATGTTATTTTTCCTAGAGTGTGAAACGTGATTTTTTGAGATTTTAATAGAACTTGTATTTTCCCAATTTATAGGTACAAGACCAAATTTTTATCTACAATCTAGTAATGTGTGTTTCATCCAAAAAATATGTGCAATAAAACTGCCATGAGATATGTATTCAGCTTCTATAGTAGATAATACAATAGATATTTTCTTCGTACCACACCATGATACTAGTGACTTGCCTAAAAAGAGACATGTTCTAGAGGTGATTTTTTATCTCACTTACTACCACTGATTTCAGCATCAGAATATCTCACTAAGTTAAATGATTTTACTCTGGGAAAGAATAGTCCATGATTGGGTGTATGTTTCAGGTATTTGAAAATTCTCTTAACAACATTTAAATGAGATTCCATAGTATTTTCTTGAAACTAAGAACACATACACACACTAAACATAATGTCAGGTCGGTTTGATGTTAAGTTGATTAAGCTTTCAATTATTCTTCTGTAAGTCTTTTGATCAATAGATTTTCCATCTTCATCAAGATCCAACATAAAAGTAGTACAAATTAGAGTCTCACTAATTATAGTGCTATCCAATCCAAAACATTTTATAAAATCTCTAGTATATTTTCTTTAATTTAAAATAATATTTTTCTTTATTTTAAATGATTTGAAATCCACGAATGAATTTCAGTTCACCCATTAAACTCATTTCAAATTCATTTTACATTATATTATAAAATTCAATACATAAAGAGTTTTTTTATGATCCAAATATAATTTCATCTTCATAGATTTCAAATACTAAAAACATCATTGCAAATATTTTTTATAAAAATGGTAGGATCGGCTTTTCTTTTGTAAAAACATTGGAAATAAGAAAAATACTTAATCTATCATACCAATATCTTGGATCATGTTTTAATGTGTATAATGATTTTCATAATTTAAAAATATGTTTTGGAAAATAAGGTTTTATAACACCAGGGGGTTGCTCAACAAATACATCCTCATCTATATAACGATTATGAAATTAACTTTTGACGTCTGTTTGATATAGTTTGAAATTCAGATGTGCAACATAAGCAAGAAAAATTTTGATGTCTTCAAGTCTAGCTACTGGTGAAAAGGTCTCTTCATAGTTAATTATTTTTTATTGAATATAGACTTGTGAACCAATATATCCTTATTTATAACTATATTATCATCTTCATATACCTTATTTAGAAACACCCATTTTCTTCCTATGGCCAATGTGTCTTTGGTTCTTTCAACAAGTTTCCAATCTTTTTTCTTTCAAACTGAATAACTTCTTATTGTATAGCCATCACTGAAAATTGATCATTGATGGAGTATTTAATGTTTTAGGTTCATGTTATGATAAGAAGACTTTATGTTCAACCTAATTTCTAATATAAGATCAATTCTGAGTTCTTTTGTCTAGGCCACCTACAAAAAAATCTAAAGGATGGTTCTTAAGAGTTATAACATCTCTAGAAAAAGAAGGATTGGTGATTTCAAGTTCTTCAACAGGGTCAGGTTCATTGTGACTTGAATCTAATGATTTTCCAGAACAAGATGATTTTACAGATTCATTTACATGATTGATATGGGATTTTGAATTAATTTCCAGATTTGATACATCATCCTCCAGGTTTTCTAGAGTGGTATTTGGTTCATGTGGATCTATTTCATCAAATTGGATATCGAACGATTTTTCCACAGATTTAGTTCTTTTACCAAACATTCTATTGTCTTTACTTGAAATTGAATATCCTAAATAAATTCATGCATCACCCTTGGATGAAACTTTTTTAAGATTGTTTTTAGTATTAAGGATATAAACATTGAAACCAAAAACATTGAAGTAGCTAACTTCAGGTATTCTATTGTTCCCCAACTCATATAGAGTTATTTTAAGAGTAGGTTGTATAAATATTCTATTGATAATAATGGATGTTTTATTTATTGATTCAGCACAAAAATAAATAGGTATGTCCTATTCACTAAGAACGGTTCTAGAAATCTCTTATAGGGTTCTATTTATTATTTATACAACACCATTCTGTTGAGGTGTTCTAGGGGAAGATAAATTATTACAATATAAATTTTGTGAGTAGAAGGATTTAAAGTCATTATTTTCAAACTCACAGCCATGATCACTTCTAAAGGATTTAATATTATGTCCAAAAACATTTTCTACATTTTTTTCATATTTTGTAATATGAGAGCTGACTTCACTTTTTTGATCCAGAAAAAGGTCTATGTATATCTAGAAAAGTCATCTACAAGAACATAAAAATAGTTCTCCCCTTTAAAACAAGAAACTCTATATGGTCAAAAAAATCCATCTAAAACAATTGAGAGGTTGAAAAGTTGATATTTCTTTCATTGATTTGATGGAAATTTTGTGTTGCGTTCCATTTTGTCAATGATTAGCAATGTAAAAATTTGGGAACTCACATTTTTGTAGGCCTTTGACTATGTTTTTTATAGTTAACATTATAAGGGTGTGAGTGTTATAGTTTCCATGTCTCCAATGCCAAATCCAAGACTCTTTGTGAAACAATCATAAACATGAAACATTTTGGGAAGCTGAAGAGATTAAGTTAATAGAATATACATTTTCATTTCTTAATGCAGAGAATGAAAAATTATTGTTAAAATTAAAAACATTACAGGAATCATTTTCAAATTTGACATGAAATCCATCATCAAATAATTGTGAAATACTAAGAAAATTATATTTCAATCCCTCAACAAAAAGTACTTTAGAAATCAAAACTGAGTTAGAGTTACAAATTATGTCAAGGAAAAATAAATTTCTTTTGGAATTGTCGCAAAAGGTGACATGTAGAGACCCAAATATTGACGTACATGGACATTACATTACATAATACATAAAAAAATAGACACACAAGGACCGTAATAGTTTAGTGTCTTTGGAAATGTGGAACATAATCATCTAAACGTGGTGAAAAATAGTCAACATCTCCCGTAAAGATCTTCTCCTTTTGTTTTCATACCTAATACTTTTCATTAAATCCTAGGGAAAATAAAACATAAAATGGGGGACCTCAAATGCTTAGTATGCGTAATCATAGAGAATATAAAACAATCCATAAACATTTGAATGCAAAAGCTTGAACATAAAATCCAAACATCAAAATCTTGAGCAATGACATAAATCTTGGAAGTAAGTTAGGAATATATCATAAAGGAACATCCATCATGATAAAATATCATGGGAAAAAAACATGTAATTTTGGCAACCATTCAGCACATGTTATGACATCCATAGTAGCCAAGGCATTGCTGCCAAGACTATATTAGTGGACATAGTCCCTTTCTGATTCGAGTTCCCTCCTCATTTCAGTCCTATAACACTGAACCAGATTTACTTACCCTTCCAGCCATGTCTATCTCATTAGATATAAATCTTTACACAATTCATTAGAGGTTGATATAGGTCCCACCCATCTCATAATGAAATCATTCTTACTTGTGCCACAAAATAAACATACATCATTCATAATAACCCAATAAATAAAATGGGTTTCATAAACATCATCCCATCATCATATAAAATAAATGTATATAATTTCATAATAAGAAAAGTGAAACCATGTAAATCATAGAGACATGATACTTTAAACAAACACATATGAAATAATGTCATCATAGATGGAAAATGTTTTTGATAAAAAACATGAAATGAATTCTTGAGGAAAATATCCTTTCTTATTCAAAATCATTTTATTTTCAAAAAATGTCATGCAATTTTAAAAGAAAATGATTTTTTTGAAAATATTAATGAAATATTTTGGAGTAAGCTTCATTAAATTAAGGTATTATAAAACCATAAAAATCTATTCACACCGTATATGTTAAAAATAACATTCTCCTCGTAGTGTTGTCGGAAAAGTCAAAAAGTACCTTATATGGTAACTAAAGGAATGAATCCATTAATACAATGTGGTAAAAAGTCAATAAAGGGTAAAAATGACTTTAAAAATTCAAGGATGAATTTTAAACATTTTTTGATAACATTTTTAGAAAACATGGTCATGGATGATAAACATAACCCTAGTAAATACTTACGTATAAGCAAACTCGGATAAAAAATGAGATTGAAAATTTTTCCCTTACCTTATATCCGATATGCTTCGTAGGTATCCGAACCTCCTGTATAATTATTTACATAATGCCATTGACTTATTACAGAATCATATTAATTGTTATGATATCATATGTGGTTCACTTATGACTTTATATTACCCGTTCTTTTGTATATTCCATGTTAAAGAGCGTTTTGTGTAAAATCGTTTCATTTATCGTATGTGTTTCAACTTGTCGTTCTTGATATTATTACTTATATCCAGATTTACATAATTCGAGAATGTAAAACATGATTTATATATAATATATATTCATCATATACATATATATTATAGATCCATAAAAGGAATGAAATACACCGTTCATGGAGACGGTAGGCCATACGTACGCATGAACACTGTTTTCGTTTACTTATTGAGTAGAATGAAACTAAGTAGATTACATAAATATATATACACATAAATCCAGTATTATTATTATGTCATATATTTCATTATTACTTATTGTATATACTTTATAATCATTCATTAATGGTTAACATGGAGAATGAATCTCATCGCGTCGTGGAGACGGTAGTCTGTACATACGCATGAGCGATGATATCATTCCCATGATCGTGGAATTGCATTGAAGTGTATGTATAATATTTCAGAATAAATATAACTTTTAAATAATAATATATAGTTATTTATTTACACCATTATACCCATCCACGTAAGGTGGTGGTCGAAAACAGATTACACCACGACGTGGAGACTATATTTCGTACGTACACACGTGCGGTGATTTTGTTTTCCGTAGGATGGATAGATGGTGAAATATGGTTGTTTCATACATAAAATAACATATTAATATATGAGTGAAACTTATTTTATTACTTCATAATGAAAAAACTAAAGAAGAAGAAGTGGAAGAATAAATAATGTTGAAATAATCGGTAACGGACATTACCTCATCTTTGAAGCGCCTCTCTAAGACCTCCTCATTGGGCACTAAAATCGGTCTTTGAAGAATTCCAGGACATCTAGGATGTTTCTATGGATGTTTATAGGAGAAATTGGAAGGTTTTGGCAAAGAATGAAGGCTCAAAGTGGTGTGAGAAAGAGAGGGAGGAGGTGCCCTTTTATAAAGGAGGAGTGGGGAACCTTTGGAATAACTAAAAATATTATATTATTATAAAGTCATATTCGGTTTTTAATAGCTCCAAATTGAGTTATTTCTATGATAAGGAGGGTATGGGTAGAAATCCTCTCATACAATACAATTTAGACAAGTTTGGATTTCTATTTTAACCTTATCATTTAGATTTAAGTTTAAGTTAAATAATATTTCTTTTACGGTGTCTTCTTGTTTTCTTACACTATATGGTTAATAAATTTTCTATAACAAGCAAAAAGAACCCCAAGTTGTTTATTATTAACATATATAACCTTATCTAAGTCATTTTTCAGAACCTTATATTTTTAGGAATAAAATAACAATTAATAATATAATATTTGTTTTAAAAACTATTTTATGTCAATTTTGACACTATTTGGTAATTGATTTTTGTGAAACTCATAAAAACATTATTAGTTCGAAAAAAGATACTTATATCAATAATAACATGTCATATTAAAATATAAAATTGTTTTAATTCATAAAAAGTCTCAAATTATATTTATTTCGGTATTTATAACATCAGTTATGTCAATAGTTCATTAATAAGATAATTATTGAATCATCATTGTGTCGTAAATAAATTAAATTATTTAATGTTTAAAAATTACAAATAAAATACCTTTATGTAGGAAATCTTTTATATTTCTAATGAATATTTATAGCCGAATTTATATTATGTATAACTCTATATTAAAAATGATTTAGTTATTAAACATTGATTTTAACTATTTTAACCCTTCTTTAAATAAATTAATAATAAATGTCCTAATCTATTCCAAGTCTACCTAAATGGTAATATTTTATCCCTAATGTTGTTTTTGGTCTAATTAAATTTATCCAATAGTATTAGGACATGTTTGAGGTTAATAATAATATCATTTTTACCCATAATTACCGTATTTACATTTATGTGTGGTAAAAAATGTAAAAAGTTACTATTCACCAAAAATTATTTTCAACTCATTGAACCACATTTTACTTACTCACAACAACCATGTCTCTCGGAGTTTTCAAATTCCATTCACAAAAGCGGTAAAATTATGTTTTATGTAAATTTGAAAATTCTCCTAGCTGGTGGAAAAGACGGTCAAAAGTTCAATAAACTTTTTATATATCTAAAATTATTATAAAATGACTCCAATGAATTTAATTGAACTTATATATATATTATGTTTTATTTTTGACCTCAAATAAATTTAAATGAAATTAATAATTATTTAAATAAAAAGTTGGTTTTTAAATAGTAACCTACTGTTTTCACTATTCATCAAAAATTGAAAGTTTTCAGAAAAATACCAAAATTTCACCCTAGACTAATTTCGATATTCCGAATCTAAAAGTGAAGTTAATTTTTCAAAATAAAATTTAAAAAATTTCAAAAAATGGTTATTACAATTCATAACGGCTAGTTTTAATAATATTTTAATAGCATATCATTGTTTAGCGAAACTCGGTATTGCGTACAACACACGCTATCGTGGAAGGTTGCGATTGCATGTAATGAAAGCCAATCCAGGAATGTGTGTTGTGCAAGATCATTTTGGTGTATCATAAAACACAAGTCATTAATGAAATTAAAAAGAATATTTTTCATAAAATCGTGGGGTGTTACATTCTACCCCCCTTAAATGAATTTCGCCCTCAAAATTCATCGGGGTTATAAATGGTTTACTACTCTAAAGTTTCTTTAACAGAAACCCACATCATAAAAAGGAATACTAAAAATTAATTTTAAAAAATAAAGTATGAAACCTAACGATTACCCAAAGTAACTCACCACTGGGTTTCTATATTGGATAACAAAGGTTAAAATATGGATATGGAAGAAAAATCTAACCATCGTGTTCTGATGGAGAGTGGTAGAGAACATGGCTATAAAAAATACATCAATCACAAAGACAAAAATTTGTGACGATCTAAGGTACCATCTGATTCATCAGATATAAAAGCACTAGGACAACATTTTTGGTTTTCAATATCATTTCCCAAAAGTTGAAAATTTTGAATTAGAAGAAATACTTACTTGATTTTGGTACAATCACACTGTTGTTCGTGCTTTGAACAATTTCCACTTCATCTCTTAAAGAAATGAAGTTGAATTTGTTATTCTTGAAGTGTTAACAGATCATGTGATAGAATGATGGGTCATTCCATTTGTTTCAACCAAAAGGTTAGCAAAAGTTATCAAATATACATAAGTTCATCTATGGTGAGTTTAATCGTATATGATTCCAAAAATGAACTTATACGTCATATATCATACCGCTTAATAATATAAAACTAGTTTATACTAACCAGGGGAATCTTGTAGGACAATTCTAGGCGATAAATGCCAGTCACACCTCAGTTGTGGGTTCGATTCCCACAGCCTTGTCCGACGTGATGGGCTGTCACCCGTCCTGCAAGTTGTCCTTTTTCTAAAACTACATTACTATAACATCCCATTAGTAATATCAAAAAAAGTTATATCCTTAAACAATAATAACTTATGTTCAACATAATCCATTCCAATCATTAGGCTTATCTAAAATACTTCGGTCCAAGCTCATAGTATAAAGAAAACAATTACTAGAAATTTTATCTACCAAGAATGTGAATACATGCATTTATCCCACATATATAATAAGATATATCTTGTTGGTTGTATTCCAAACACATGAATACCTTAGTCATATATTCTCTTGAAACATTAATTACCATATAACCTTAGTGAAAACATTAATACTATCACAAGGTAACTCATTCCACATACCAAAATCCCAAAAATCTATATAATCAAACCATAATATCACTTAGTCCTTATATCAGTCATGAGCTCATGAATACAATAAAAAATCTCATTATCTTCTTATCCCTTCATTATGCGCATATCTTCTACTTTCCAAAAATATCTGAATAACCTGCCATGATTACCGGAACCATTCATCATATACTTTCAAATACTTTTGGAAAAATGATATTGTAACAATCCTTGGATGATTCTTTATTCCATAGTACCATACATTATTCTTTATAAACATGCAATAATTCCACTACCTTCTTAAACCAATAACTTAGCTTCATCATTTCTTTCATCTCATATTTCAATTGTAGTCTCTTCATCATCATCCACATAAATAGTACTCATATGACCATGCTGATTCTATTCATGAGATTTTCCCTTAGGGAATTGGTTTGCAAAATGCCCATAAATTCCACATTTAAAACATCTAATCATTGTTGATGTCTTAGCAATACCATTATCCTTGTCCATGTTGTTTACTAAACCTTCTCCTTTGCACTTACTGGATTTGTATCCTTCTTTTCCACACCCAAAGCATCTTCCAGTTCCTTTGAACCAATCTCCATGATACCTCTTCCCACATGATTTACATGGGGGAAATTGAACTTTCTTTACTCTATGATCATCATGAAACTCCATCATTCTCTTATTATCTGAGTCGGGAAACTTACCAAAGTTGAGATTATGGATCATATTATGAGATTGCTGATTAGGCATAATAACAATGTTTGGACATCCAAATCCCGTTTTATTTGGTTGCTCATGAAGAATATCATTCCATTGTTCGTCATATCCTCCATTATCGTGAATCTGCATGTTTACATCCGTTTTCTATAACCCAAAAATAATAGTGGGAGAGGCAAAAATCATGCTAGGAAAAAAAAACATAGTAAAGGGGGACTACCCTCAATATCTAACATCTTAGGTAAAATTCTACGATCATTACCATAGTTCTAGGACAATAGCCTATATGTATACTTATCCTTAGGGACATCCCTAGACATACCTTAGAAATATCTCTTGGGATCTCACTAACGTTTTCGCATCCTAGTTTCCAAAGGTTGACTAAACCTTTCCTCTGATACCAACTGTAGATACCCAAAGCTTGACGTACATGGACATTACATTACTTAATACATAACAAAAACAGACACACAAAGACAGTAATAGTTTAGTGTCTTTGGAAACTTGGAACATAATCTTCTTAACGCGATGAAAGATCTTTAACATCTCCCGTAAAGATCTTCCCCTTTTGTTTTATGACCTACAACGTTTCTTTAAATACTGGGGAAAAGAAAACATAAAAAGGGTGAGCTCAGATGCTCAGTAAGGGTAGACATAGAGAACATAAAACAGTCCATATACATTTAAATACAAAAGGTTGAACATAAAATCTAAACATCAACATCATGAGCAAAGACATAAATCTTGGAAGTAAGTAAGGCATATATAATAAAGGAACATCCATCATGATAAAATAGCATGGGAATAAAACATGTAATTCTGGAAACCATTCAGCACATGCTATGATTTCCATAGTATCCAAGGCATTGCTGTCAAGATCATCATAGTGGAAAAAGCCCATTTCTAAATCGAGTTCACTCCTCATTTCAGTCCTGTAACACTGAACCAGATTAACTAAAAATTCCAGTCATGTCTATCTCATGAGATAGAAATCATTACTCAATGCATTGGAGGGAGATATATGTCCCACCCATCTCATAATGAAATCATTCATACTTGTGCCACAAAATAAACATACATCATTCATAATAACCCAATAAATAAAATGGTTTTCATAAACATCATCCCATCATCATATAAAAGAAATGGATATCATTTCATAATAAGAAATGTGATACCATGTAAATCATAGAGACGTGATACTTGAAACATACACATATAAAATAATGTCATCTTAGTTCGATAATGGTTTTGATAAAAAACAAGAAATGATTTCTTGAGGAAAATATCTTTTCTTCTTCAAAATCATTTTCTTTCAAAAAAAGTCATGCACTTTTAAATGAAAATGACTTTTTTGAAAATAGTCATGAAATATATTGGAGGAAGCTTCAGGAAAATAAGGCTTTATAAAACCATAAATATCGGTTCACATCGTATAAGCTAAAAATAATATTCTACTCACACTTTTGTCGGAAAAGACAAAAAGTACCTTTTATGGTAACTAAAGGAAAGATTCCATCCATACAATGTGGTAAAAAGTCAATAAAGGGTAAAAATGACTTTAAAAATTAATGGAATAATATTAAACATTTTATGAAAACATTTTTAGAAAACATTGTCATGGATGATAAACGTAACCCCAGTAAATACATACGTATAAGCAATCTCGGATAAAAAAAAGATTTAAAATTTATCCCTTACCTTATGTCTGATATGCTTCATACGTATCCGAACCTCCTATATAATGATTTAAATAATGTCATTGACTTATTACAGAATCATATTCATTGTTATGATATCATATATGGTTCACTGATAACTTTATATTACCAGTTCTTTTGTAAATTCCTTGTTAAAGAACTTTTTGGGTAAAATTGTTTCATTTATCGTATGTGTTTCGACTTGTCGTTCCTGATATTATTACTTATATCCTGATTTAAATTATTAAAAAATATAAAAAAAATGATTTATATATAATATATATTCATAATACACATATATATTATAGATCTATAAAAAATTAAAATACACCATTCATGGAGACGGTAGGCCATACGTACGCATGAACGCTGTTTTTGTTTCCTTATTGAATTGAATGAAATTAAGTAAATGACATAAATATATATACACATAAATCCAGTATCATTATTGTGTCATATATTTCATGATTAATTATTGTATATACTTTATATTCATTCATGAATGGTTAACATGGAGAATGAATCTCATCGCGTCCTGGAGACGGTAGTCCGTACATTCACACGAGCGATGATATAATTCCCATGATCATGGAATTGCATTGGAGTTTATGTATAATATTTCAGAATCAATATCAATTTGAAATAATCATATATAGTTATTTATTTACACCTTTATACCCATCCAAGTGAGGTGGTGGTCGAAAACAGATTACACCACGGCGTGGAGACGGTATTCTGTACATATGCACGCGCGGTGATTTTGTTTTCCATAGGATGGATAGATGGTGAAATAGGGTTGTTTCATAATTATAATAACATATCAGTATATGAGTGATAATGATGTTATTAATTCATAATGAAAAAAATAATGAAGAAGAAGTGTAAGAATAAATAAAGTTGAAAGAATCAGTAACGGATATTACCTCTTCTTTGAAGCGCCTCTTTGAGACCTCCTCTTAGGGCACTATAATTGGTCTTTGATGAAGACCAGGACCTCTAGGATGTTTCTAGGGAAGTGTATAGGAGAAATTGGCAGGGTTTGGCCGATCATGAAGGCTCAATGTGGTGTGAGAAAGAGAGGGAGGAGGTGCACTTTTATGAGGGAGGAGAGAGGAACCTTTGGCATAAATAAAAATATTATTTTATTATAAAGTCATATTCGGTTTTTAATAGCTCCAAATTACGTTATTTCGAATCTAAGGTTGGGATGGGTAGAAATTCTCTCATCCAATAGAATTTATACAAGTTTAGGTTTCTATTTTAACGTTATCGTTTAGATTTAAGTTTATACTAAATAATTTTTCTTTTACCATGACTTCTTGTTTTCTTACACTATAAGGTTAATAAACTTACTATAACAAGACAAACAAAGCCCAAGTTGTTTATTATTAACATATATAACCTTATCTAAGTAATTTTGTCGAACCTTATATTTTTAGGAATAAAATAACAATTAATAATATAATATTTGTTTTAAAAACTATTTTATGTCAATTTTGACAGTATTTGGTAATTGATTTTTGTGAAAATCGTAACAGAATTATTAATTCGAACAAAGTTAATTGAATCAATACTAACATGTAATATTAACATATAAAATTATTTTTATTCATAAAAGGTCTCAAATTAAATGTATTTGGGTATTTATAAAATCAATTATTTCAATATTTAATTAATAAGATAATTACTGCATCATCATTGTGTCATAAATAAATTAAATTATTTAATGTATAAAAATTACAAATAAAATACCTCTATGTAGGAAATCTTTTTATATTTCTAATTAATATTTATAGACGAATTTATATTATGTATAACTCTATATTAAAAATGATTTAGTTATTAAACTTTGATTTTAACTATTTTAACCCTTCTTTAAATAAAATAATAATAAATTTCCTAATCTAATCCAATTGGGCCAAGTGGGTAATATTTTATTCTTAATGTTGTTTTTGGTAGAATTACATTTATCCAATAGAATTAGTACATGTCTTTGGTTAATAATAATATCATTTTTACCCTTAATTACCCTATTTACTTTAAACCGTGGTAAAAAAAGTAAAAAGTTACTATTCACCAAAAATTATTTTCATCTCATTGAACCACATTTTACTTACTGAAATCAACCGTGTCTCTCGGATTTTTGAAATTCCATTCACAAAAGTGGTAAAATTATGTTTTATTGAAATTTGTAAATTCTCCTAAGAGGTCGGTAAAAGACAGTCAAAAGTTCAATAAAATTTTTATATATCTAAAATTATTATAAAATGAACTTATATAGGTATTATGTATTAATTTTGACCTAAAATAAATTTAAATAAAATAAATAATTTTTTAAATAACAAGTCTGTTTTTAAATAGTAACCTTGTGTTTTCACTATTCATTAAAAATTGAAAGTTTTCAGAAAAATACCAAAATTTCACCCTAGGCTAATTTTGATTTTCCGAATCCAAAAATGAAGTCCAATTTCAAAAAAAAAAAAATTTAAATTTTGAAAATTGGGAATTACTATTCATAACGGCTTGTTTTAATAATTTTTTAATAGCATATCCTTGTTTAGAAAAACTCGGTATTGCGTATAACACATGCTATCGTGGAAGGTTGCGCTAGTGTGTAATGCAAGCCAAGTCAGTGTTGTGTGTTATTCAAGCTCCTTTTGGTGTAGCGTACAACACAAGACATTATTGAAATTAAAAATATAATTTTTCATAAAATCTTGGGGTGTTACATTACATATCCTCCATCAATTTTTATTATATTCTTAAATAATGAATAGTATCTTAACATGTGTCTCGAACATCCATTTTCCATGTAAAAAAGTCTTTTATAGGAACTATTTATGAAAATTTCCTACAAAATAGTCAAATAAAAATAGATTTTGTTACCCAGAATTTGTTGTGACTACTAATATTAGTGACTAGTGCCTTAGGAACCCATTTCTTCCTCATTGGATTCTTATAAGAAATATGTAAAGTATTTGAAAAATAAACAGTATTTGGTTTTGAAAAGAATTAAAATGTAGAGAGTGTGTCATTACTTGAACTATCTGAATGTTTTCCAGATCTAAGAGTAAAACTTTATGTCCCAGATTTAGAAACAAAATTAGTTCGTCCAAAATTTACTTTATGAGGTTGATAGCTAATGTATGTGGTATATTTAGGGGCAACTTATTTACCTAGAATTTGTACCAAGGTATCTTTACCATTAGTAAAGCATTCAAGATCCTTTCTCAATTTCTCATTATATAGTATTATTCCATTATTCCCTTTGAGTAATTGACCATTTCTCGCTCTTTCTACTGTGATTTTAGTTTTAATATTATTGGTAAGAGCATGATGTTTCATTAAAGGATTGTATTTATATTTTAGTTCATTGAATGTCTCTTCAATATTTTTACAGTACTCAAAAATTTCTTCATTAGAAATATTTTCGGATTCACTCTCATCTCTATAATAATAGGAATTTTGTATAGGATATTCTAGTGTAACCTCATATTTTTTTTCATTAAACACATATTGGCTTTGATAGCCTGTTCATCATGTGAAGATTCTGAGTCACTTGAACTGTCCTATGAATCACTCCATGATTATTTCATTTCATTTTTATTCCTTCTATCTTTGTCAACATATTTATTTTTTTAATTGATCTTTGGAAAATCATCCTTTATAAGTCCCTTTTTATTACATTCATAGCATACAATCTCAACAGACATGTCACTTTTTTCAAATCATTCTTTATCCTTCCTTTTTAATCATATATTACCATGAAGTTAAGATTTCTGACAATATTATTATTCTTGTAAAACATCTCAAATCTTAAGGCTACTTGAGCCATCTCATCATCATTGTCAGGTGATGATTATTCACTATAAGATCATTCTATAAAAACATCCAATTTCCCTTTCCCTTTTTATTTAGAGGTGGTGGTCATGAACATAACATATTTTCTTTTGGGGTCATACTCCTATTTCTTATTGACATTTATCTCCCCTTCATACATTATTAGTTTTCCAATGAGTTATTTTATAGGTTTTTTGATGATGTTTCATGACTCTCTAATAGTGACAAAGGTTCCTCTCCATCTGTCAGGTAGACATTTGAGAATCATCATGATCTGTTCTTTGGTAGTGACTTCTCTCCCAAGAGAAATCATTATGTTGAAAATTTTGTTGAACCTGAGATACATGTTAGAAATAGTCTCATCAAGTTTCATTTAAAATATATTATATTTAATAGTATATGTATTAAATATCATTTCATTCACACTAGAATTTTCTTCATGAATAACAGACAAGGTGTCCCAAATTTCATGGGAATTTTAACATTCATATATTCTATTAAATTCCTCATCTCTAAAAGTGAAATATAAATCATTCGTTGCTTTGAAATGGCTATTATTGGAATTTTTGGTAGGTTCATCCCAAGTTATTCTATCAGTAGACGGACTATTATATTCATCTATAATTGAAGACTATATTTCAAAGCTCATACTTTTTAATTTCATTTTCATTTTAATTTTTCATTGAGCATAATTGGTTCCATTAAAGAATGGTGGTCTGTTTTTTGCAGCACCATCCAATCTATTATCCATAATAAAAAATAATTTAAAATAGCTAGAAATTTATAATTACATAAATTTACATATCATTAAAATACAACTACAATAACAGTTGAATAGGGTCAAAAATTGAGTTTTAATATACATCCTCTGATATCAAATGTTGGTGAGAGTAGAAAACTCTTGAATTGGGGTGGGGGTAATTTGAGTATCTAAAAATATTTCTGTTTAAAAATCTTTTTTAAAAAGGCTCCCCAATAAATTTAAATACAGCCCAGTTAACCAAGGTTATACAACTATGAATGTTTGAATATTTAAATAACGTTAAAGAATATTGATTAATTCTCAGTAATTTTAATATCAGTTATTAACAATACTTTTGAATATATTATAATATGGAAAAACAATTATAACTTCTTTACAATATTAACTATTTATGTAAATTTACTGATTTCTAAATTAAATAGTAAAACAGTGAAAACTATAGTAAATAACACTGCGGATATAAAATGAGTGGTTCAGTCTCAAGTCAATACCTAATTCACTCTACATGGTGATCACCTTCAACCAAGCAGTTTATAAAACTAAAATTGATCCACACATAGGATTTGGGTTTATAACAGTACACAAGATTGTCTAGGTCTCGCGACCTCTTCCATAGTTCTTTGTCGGTATGAATTAATAGGTCATACGGGGACCTCTTCCACACTTTTCTAGGGGAATAAAAAATATTAAAAAATGTTGTAAGTGAAAGGATATCTTCAATCCTTTAGTTTAATATAGGAGATAGTGTGTGTTTAATACAGACACACAATCTACTTAAAATATAAAAATAATACACAACATAGCAGAGATGATGAGATAAGGTTAGAAGTGCTCTGAGTGTTATTCTCTGTAGATTTGGACTACTATGATTAAGTAGATGTATAAATTAATTCATCTCATGGAAATGAGATTATCGTAAGATAGCTAGATCTACCTTGTGTTCTTCATGGAGTTGATAATATGAAAATTTTCTTGACTTTGGGATTCGAGAATGCATCTTCTGTTCTCTAGTAGTGTTAGGTTGCATGAAATCTATTGCTTATTCGTTATTTTGTATATACATGTTTTTCTATTACACTATTGTCACTACAGCCAACACTATTACACAATCCCCGTTTCTTTTATTCTGAACACATTGTTCTTCATATTCTTGGAATTCATGTGTTGGGGCTGATCGGATGCAGGTATTTTCCACCTCGTACATCGTACTATCAGATGATATGTCTAAAAAAGAAACATTAATTATGTCAGTGCATTTAAAATATTCAAATATGACTGTTAGCAATTAAATTTAAAATGAAATAATAGATTATGAAATGGTGTCATAGTATGTCTGAAGATGGTGTCTTCATGAAATGGTTTCTCCTTGAAATGGTTTCTCCTTCTTTGTCTTTTGGAAGAGATCATGAACCGGTAACACAAATTCGGTGTTAGGTCCACGGTTTCTAGTCAAAGTGTCTAGATTTTCATGGGGTATAGATGGTCACAATGATTATACAGTCACAGTGTCTGGATGGTTGTAGTGTCTAGATTATTACGGTGTGTGTATGGTTACTGTGTTTGTATGGTTACAGTGTTTGGATGGTTATGGTGTATGCATGGTTACAGTGCCTGGATGGTTATGCTATCTAGAAGGTTACTGTGTTTGGATGGTTATGGTGTTCGGATGGTTATGGAGTCTGGAAGGTTACAGAGTCTAGATCCTTTTCTAGAAAAACACAACCGGTGACAGACTCCCAGTTTCTCAGACGTAGCCAACTCTCTGTACACATACTTAAACATTAAATTCATAGAATTAATTAAACTTAATCATTCATAAAATAATCTCATTAGAAATAAAATAGTTTACAATATTTATTTAAGGCATAAAGAAACTAATCATCAATACACATGATTCTAGATAGATTAAACATGATTAGCAGTCTTTACAGAATATATATGATTTGTTATCAATAAAACATTATAAATACATGAGGATTCCAATAATTTTCATAGTTATAGGCCCAAAATATGTTTGAATGTGGCAATATGTGTTAGGAGGGTAACATATTTTATGTGGGGTGGGTGGAAAGACTTTTTATTTTTTTCGATGAATTTAGTTCTCCAAATTTTTTCGTAAGGATCAATAGACCAAAATAATGTATTATTGAACACAAGAGGGTTTAATATATAAATAATTTCATACAATAGTTTTTATGCAATCTCATATGTCATTTTTACCCTTATTTTGTAGTTTAACCATCGATAAATTGATTTTTTTCATTAACCATGGTAATTTTTTTTACTACATTACAAATTCATTTTATTCAAAACATAAGTTGAAATTATTAAATTTTATAAATTATTAAGATTACATATATGGATGTAATTTTTCATAATTCAATACACTAAAGTGTAAATTTGAAATTTAAAATTATTCTTGTGTATGTGATGAGAAACTGTGTTTTTAAATTGAAACTATTCAAAAGTTAACAAGGATTTTTTGTTTAGATTTCATTTAAAAATGAGTCCAATGAAATATTTTTAATTAATCCATAAAAAAATTATGAAATTCTAATTAAATAATATTTATAAAATAGTTCAACATTATAAATTATTTAATCAATAAATAATATTTAACTAAAATCTTACATTTTGCACTATTCAACAACAAATTAAAATATTTCAAAAAAATCATAAAAATTTGAAGACATTTAATATAAATATTAATATATAAAAAATTAATAATTTATCATATAAATTTTAAAAAGAAATTTTCAATTATTTTTTAATTGTGTATCCAATGTGCGATTAAACCGTCTTTAGAAAAATATTTTTTCAGAAAACATTTATTTTTCTTTTAAATGATTTTTATTTTTTAGAAAATAAAAATATAATTAATAAAAAAGTGTAAACTATATACATTCATAATATATTTATTCCTATTTATTCCTTCTATGCAAAAAACTAGGGGATTAATACTAAATTAAATTAAAATATTTTCATAATATATCATTGTTCGATTAACTGCAATCTTGAATGTAATGCAAGCTATCAATGAAACTCATTATTGTGGGAATCATAATCTATTGAAGAAATTAAATTTATTATAAAAAATATATGTTTTAAATTAATTGGGTATTATATTTTAATCTCTCATAGTTGTGTCGTGTTACATATTCTATTGAGTAAAATTGTATTCTTTTCTAATTTTGTGGTGTTACATTCTCCTGACCTAAAATTAATTTCATCTTGAAAATTTAAACTTGATCATGGGATTATTGGGTTTTATATTTGAAAATTACTTTATTTAAAAAATATAATCCTAAAAGGAGTTAGTAAAATATTTACTGAACAGGAGGGCAATGTGAGTACCTTGATCATATAGAATATAACCTAAATAGCTTTCAATGTTAGATGACATTGGGGGAATATGAAGATATGTACATAGAGGAAAATAATAAATAGTTATAGTGAGTGAAAGTGGTAATTGATCAAAATAAATAGAATGATAAGTGGAATGATAAGGTCCTAAAAAAAGAAATCTATAATTATTTTATAGACTATATTATTAATAAAATATGAATGTAACAGGGTAATTTTTATTATTTAAATATAATTTTCCTAATTTTAATGAAAAAAATTAAATTATATAAATATACTGAAATAGGCATACTTGATACATTCTATTTCATAAAAATAATTTCATCCTTTGGTTGTTCTTTATTCTGTTACTCCAGGAAATGAATATCTAATAAATAATTTATATACCTGAAGCACTAAAATTAACTTTTAAAAGATCATATGATCTATAAAATAGTGACGAGTATTTTTGTGTATCTCTAAATATATTCCACAACCAATATGGTAAATGAATTAATCTATTAACCTAAAAAGTAATACAACTAATTAATCATTAATAATTATATTTCAAATTTTTTAACTAAAATCAATGACTTTTTAACTAGAAAATCATGTGGGATAGTGTATGGTGATAAACCCTTATCATTCATATGTCATGGGTTCATGAACAACCACCTTTCTAGACATGATGGGTTTCCACCTCAAATTTTTGTTTTTCTTTTTATAAATATATATATTAATATAATTTCTATAATTTAAAAAGAAAATATATTGGACATCATGAAATGAAATTACTCATTAAATTTTTTTTTATGGTTTTCAATGTATATTTTTTCCAAAGCATAATAATCTGATTTAACTAAAATTAAAATTTCATTCCTAATAATATTAACCCTATTGGTTTCCAATACCTTTAAACTAATTTCTATAAAACTTCACGACCTGTCCTTGGGGCCCATGTTGTGACTACCCAAGCCCGCCTTCCATATGCTAGGGGCTGGCGACTAGCACCAAAGGCGAATCCCTGATAAAAAGGGAAGGAATGTTCTATTAACCTATAACACACATAGTCTGAACACAATAAGTAGAGGCAAAAAGTACTAAAATAGAAAATTAAGGTGTGTTGAATGTAAGTGCGCCGGTATACAAACCCAATTGAAAAACAAGTACAAGTAAAGAAGAAAAACTGCTCCTGGATCATCCACCGGGGAATACTACCATAAGGGTAGGTACAGAACTCAAACAACTTTTCCCTGCTATACGTCTCATATAGTCCATCTCCGATTAGCCTCCCGTCAATCACCCATAGCCTCGATCACTACTTTCCATCATTTTCACAGAACACAACAAGGTGCGGGCGAAGCCCGAGCATGGGTTAGTATAACAATACTTAGTAGAGGATCCCGAGACCTCCGAAAGTCTCCCAAAATCCACAATGGATATACCATAGAAGAAAGATACCATCACAAAGTATCAACCAACCAAAGATAGGTATATGTCCATACATATACCTAAGTTACCAGTCACATGCCAACTCTAACTCTCAAGCTCAAACATAACTCAGTCCACAAAGGAAGTAAAGTCATTCACATCAATGATAATGATTGAAAAGAAAGACTTAGCTCACACAAGTATATATATTCTGTAGAGTGATAGAGATGATCATATGTAGTCACAAATTCATCTAAGCTGTCGAACCCACACAGGATATATGACCAGCTAAGATGTTGGACCCACACTGGATACAAGACCACATATTCTGTTAGACCCACATAGGATACAGGAACAAAAGTCAGACCTGTCAGACCCACGCAGGATCCCGGTATAGTAGTCATCACTGTTGAACCCACAGAGGATTCCGGTAAAGTAGTCATCACTATCGAACCCACAGAGGATTTTGGTACAGTAGTGTCACAACAAACTCTAGGGTTTCCGCACACAGCACGCTAGATTCTGGTAGGGTCCACTACTCGAGCCAATCATCGATACATTTACTATCAAGAAGTTATGAGTTGATGTATCATGTTGTTTCATCTCATAAATGGGAACCCAACGCAATAGACAATGCATTAATCGGACGCCCGGTCTGAGAGTTATTGGAATATCCGTTCCAGGGGCCCGGTTTTATTTTACGTTTGATCGAACTTGTCCATTTTCTAATTTCTCAATAACCCACTTAGAGTATCGCAATAGGACCGCCTCATCATGAGGGTCTCAGTGCCACAAACGGTGCATCAATCAGACGCGTTGTCTAGGATATATTCACATTTATGCGAAGACGGGCATGGCCCGTGAAGCCCAGTGGGCTGTCTGGTCGGCCTGAACCAGCTTGGTGGGTCTAACCCGGCTGGGGGTCAACCTGGCCAGCGCTGCGGGCCGGTCTGGTTCTCCCAGCGGCGCCGCCTCCTCCTCTTCCTAGCAGGCCATAGCCAGCCGGTTCGCCCCGGTGCATGCGGCCCGCGTTGCTGGCCCCATTTCTCCCCACGCGGTGCCTACTAGCATCGCGATTCTCCATCTCGGTCGGCACGTGGCCGGTCGGTTCACCCAGCCGAGCTGCCCATGGATGGCGGCCGCGTCCTCCTCCACGAGGTTCCTACATGCGTCGTGGTCTTGCTTCCCTCCACACGGAGGGTCGGCGTCGTGCCACCACCGCTACGGCTTGACCAGGCCACAGCCTTCAGCTCCACTGCACGGCGCGGTGATGTTGAGTTTCTTCATCCGTTGTGGCCCTCCCGACCACGATTCCTCTTTCATCCACTGCGGTTCTCCTTCGGCACTGTGCGACGGCACCGCGCCCTTTCGGCTCTGCCTCCGATGTCAACCAAACAAGATTCAACAGAGGGACGTCAGTCCGTGATTGTTTGGCCCATGCCCTCCGAATTATGTGAAAATAATATGTCCACCTTCAATGCAAAAATAAATGTCGAATTACATGGTTATAATTAATACTTAAAAATAATCCAATTCCCCCTACCTCGCAATCGGTGATCGCTTGATGGATACATGGGATGACGACATCCTTCCGTTGACTTTGAGAGGGGCTGACATTGTCATGGGTGACATTCTTCATGGGTGGTGTCTTCCCTTTCTTGCCCCGTTTGGAAGGGAAGGAGATGATGTTTCACGTTCTTCGGAGATGAGGAGCATTCTTCATTGGGAGTATGTCGTTCTTCCAGGAGTTCTCCCAATGCTCCACTATAGAATAATTGCCAAGACAAAATAAAATAATAGCCTCCATATTATTTTAATGTTTCCATGCATTTTAAAATAATTCAAATTAATTCATAACACTAAAAATTAATTAATCAAGCCATTAATTATTCCTTGTGTTGGGCCCATTATGAGGGAGGGTGGAAAGGATCCACGATAACATGGGAGTTCAAGAGTTAAAGGGGGGTTCAAGGGGAGTTGAGGGGTTTGATGCTCGTGTGGGCCCCACAACATTATATCCTCCAATGGCAGGTTATGTGGGGGTGGCGCCCAATACCAAATTTTCCTTGGAGGATTAAACCACCACTTACATAAAAATATGTTAGTCATATTTTTACTTAATTTGTTTAGAGGACCCGGAAAACTAACGTCCGGTCTCGATAAAACGCAATTGTGGTAAAGGTCTCCTTAAGAGAATATCGGCGATGCGAGTTCATCGGTGACCTCAGAATTATATTCCATGCACCAGTTCAAATGATATAAAATCTTGCACGTTTGTTTACTGAACATAACTGAACAAAACCTCAGAAATTGATTCTGGGCACACCGGGCCTCGGAATCAGGAGCCGTCAAAAACTGTGGACTCGTAAAATTCCCATGAATTTAAAAATAACTTCAATTGAATTTATGGTTCTTTATATTCACCCCACATATGGTATTTAAATCCCCATAAGATACACCACACACTAAGAGAACAAATGGGGGTACTGAGCACACATCTGAGCCTCCCACTCCATTGTGCTCTCCTGGAGGTTCCTGTGCTACCAGCGAATGCACACTAGCAGAATCAACCATCCACGTAGGAACCGCTCCTGTCGATCATCAATATCCACTGGAACCTCCATGAATGTCACCCCATCATCGATGTCCAGCACCCCATGGTTGATAATGTGGGACAGATCGTGCACGTATCTTCTCAGCTGAGATACGTGGAAGACGTCGTGCATCTGATGAAACTGAGGTGGAAGATCCATGTAGTAAGACACCTCGCCTACCCTAATATGGACCTGATAAGGTTTGATGAATCATAGAGATAGCTTGCCGCCTCATCCAAATATCCATTGACCTCATCGAGGTGAGACATGTAGGAAGGCGTGGTCTCCATCCTCAGTGGTCACTGTCTCCTATCTGCATATGACTTCTGCCTACTCTGTGTAGTCTTCATCCACTCCTAGATGATATACACCTTCTCTATCTTAGCCTGCACCATATCTAGTCCTACAAGTGCTGAATCCCCGGGGTCATTCCAGCACAGTGGTGATCTGTATGGTTGGCCGTACAGTGCCTCGTAAGTTTCTATCTCGATGGTGGAGTGGTAGTTGTTGTTGTATGAAAACACCAACAAGGTTATGTGATCCTCCCAGATGTTACCAAAGTCAAGGACACATGCACGGAGCATAACCCTAAAATTCTGAATGGTCCTCTCAGTCTAACAATCCATCTGAGGATGGAAGGCGGTGCTCAAGTGAAGATGCGTTCTAAAATCCTCCTATAACCCCTTCCATAGTTGGGAAGTGAAACAAGCATCTCTATCGGAGATGATCGTCGATGGAACACCATGTAGCCATACAATCTATTAAATGTAGAGGCATACTAGGCTCTCTACTAAGTCATGCTCTCTAATTGGTAGGATGTGGGGCCAACTTGGTGTGTTGGTGAACAATCACCCAGATAGAGTCGTGTCCTTTGGATGTACATGGAAATCCCATCATAAAATCCAATGATATCTCATCCCACATCCACTCTAGGACCTCTAAAGGCAGAACCAAGACTTCTGAAACCTGGTGCTCCACCTTCACTTGCTGACAAGTGAGGAATCATGAGACAAACTCTACTAATAACTTCGTCACAACTAGCCAAATGTTCTGTCGTCCGAGGTCCTGATACATATTCACCACTCTTGGATGTAACTCTAAAGTTGATATGTGGAACTCCCTCAACACTTCCTCTTAAAAGGAAACTGGTACCATTGTACATCCTCTGAAGAGAATGATGTGCTCCTCATCTTCATAAAATCCATTAGGTTCATGCCCTGTTGATATCTGAGCACATCACATCTCACTGTCAATGTCCCCACGATGAGCCTCTCTGACTCTCTAATGAAGTGAAGGATTGACTGTGAGAGACTGCAGAAAGGCTGCTCTATCTCTTTCCACAAAGGATATCCGCAACGCGGCTATCTTCTCTGTCGGTTCTCCTAGAAGCTGAATGCCTGATCACCTGCTGAGAGCATCTAATACAATGGTCCCCTTCCCAGGAATATAGACTATCTCAAAGCCATTGTCCTTAAGGAACTCAAAAAATCTTCGTTGTCTCAGGTTCGAGTCCTTTTACGAGAAGATATAACTAAGACTCTGGTGGTCATAGTAGACTGTAATGTGCTCATCCATCAGATAGTGCTGCCACATCTTCAAGGTGAAGACCACTGCTGCTAACTCTAGGTCATGGGTAGCGTTGTTCTTCTCATGCTGTCCCAACATCCATGATCCATACATGATCACTGCTTGCTCCTACATAAAAACACACTCGATTCTAGTCCCTAATGCATCACTGTAAACTACGTACCCAATGCCCTCCTCCTGTAGCCTTAATATGGGTGCATTGGTTAGCCTCTTCCTTAGCTGTAGGAAGCTCTGCTGGCATCTCTCTAACCACACGAAGGGTTTTCCCTTCTTCTTCAATGCTGAAAGCGGTGCTGCAACTATGGGGAAGTCTGGAACCAATATCTGATAGTACCCAGCCTGTCCCAGAAAGCTTTGTTCCTCTGTCACACTATTGTGTGGCTCCCAAGAACGTACATCCTTGATCTTCACTGGATCCAATGCAACTCCATCCTCCTAGATGATGTGTCCCAAGAAGTGAACCTCTTGAATCCAGGACTGGCACTTTGAGAGATTACCATAATGTTGATGCTCTCGTAGTGTGTCCAGTACTACCCGCAAATTGTAGCCATGCCCATCCTAAGTATTCAAGTATATCAGTATGTCATCGATGAATACTATGACAAATAGATCATGGTATGGCTGTAATATCATGTTCATAAGACTCATGAACACTTCTAGTACATTGGTTAGGCCGGAAGGCATAAAAAAAACTCGTAGTGGCCATACAGACACCTGAAGGCCGTCTTCTGCACATCCTCATCTCAAACTCTGAGCTGGTGATAGCCTGACCTAAGGTCTATCTTCGAGAACCATCATGATCCCTTGAGATGATCAAATAGGTATTCAATCCTCGGGAGTGGGTACTTTTTTTTCACAGTCACCTAATTCAGGCGACGGTTGTCAACAAAATGTCGCAACCTCCCATACTTCTTTCTTGGTGAACAAAATCGGTGATGCCTAGGGTGAAAAACTAGGTCAGATAAATCCCTTCTCTTACAATTCCTCCAACTATACCAGCAGCTCACGAAGCTCAGCGGGAGCCATCCGATATGCTGGAGTAGATATCGGTGTCGTCCTAAGGTATAGGTCATTGTAGAATTCTACCTATATTCAAGGAGGTAGTCCAGGAATTTCATTAGGGAAACCATCATCGTACTGATCCACCACAATAGGATAAATCAGACTCTGCACATCAACCACTCCGAGGATGAGAATAGCCAACTGATGTGTGATCGGATTCCCCCTCCCCTAGGTTAGTCGATCTTATGATGAAAAGGCTCCTTCTTGCCGGTGAATGTGAACATACTCCCATCCGTGCGGATACACCACACTTTGCGCCTAATACAGTCAATCTGAGCATGAACTGTGGATATACAATCCATAACCAAGATGACGTTGTAAGTCCTCGACGCTGCTAACAGAAGATCCCAACCGAAGTTCTCACCACCTAGAGTAAGCTCACACTTCCAGCACCAGTGCGTAATTGTCGAGTCTTCTCTCATAGGAGTCTCTAGCCATAAGGATCGAGCCAACAACTCCATAGGAATCTTCGAGCTACGAACGAGGGCAGTGTAAATAAAATAATAACTCACACCTGTGTCTATAAGTATTTCATCAACGGTGGTGTATACACAGATAGTACCTCGAATCATCTCAGGTGTGTCGTGGTCATAGGCCTAGACTGCCTGGAGCTGATCCCGCCTCTGTCCGCAAACTCCTTGTGGTCAGGGTGGACCTTCTGGTGGTAGTTGTGGTAGAGGCTCGAAATTTCATCCACCACCCGCTGCTCAGCCAAATCCTCTACCATATCCGCCTGCTCCGAGAGTACCACCACGGTCGAACCTCTACCTCTTCCTGGGAGGTCCCTCTAATGTCTTATGATCATCTGCATGGGGGTCGAGCAGTCATGAACCATGTGGTCCTACCCAACACATGAATAGCACTTCTTGCTACTCGTATAGCTGGCTCTGTCTTGTCTTCCATGCACAACCGAACCATTATCCTGGGGTCACCCACCTAATTTCTTGGTCCGCTTGGACCTCTGCGTCATTTGTCTACTGCCGGCTGCAGAACACTCTACTATGTGTCACCCTGTGGTGGGTCTCTTTGCTGGTGACTGCACATCAAGAAAACTATCCACTAGAAGGGCTTGCTCCAACACCCCCGCATGCGTCATGATGCTGATGGAAATCATCGAAGCCCTGATCTCATGCATGAGTACCTGCTCAAAGGTCTGGGCCCTGAAGAAGGGCTCCCATACCATATCTGTGGAGTAGCGTGAGAGGTCAGTGAACCTTGTTGAGTACTGAGCTACTGTCATGCTGCCCTACTACTGATGATGTAACTCATGAATCCACACCGCACGAAGGGTGGCTAGAACAAACTCTAATCGGAAGAGACTCTAGAATTATGTCCATATTAAAGATGCCTCGTCAAGCACATGGAGAATCAGGCTCCACCATCTACCTTCTGTTGCATGCAGAAGACTCGTGGAAATGATCACCATGAGGTCAGCTGATGTCCCTACCAATCTGAAAACTCTCATGACAGCCTCTATGTAATCCTCAACTGTCTGTGGGTCTATCTCTCCCCAGATCCCGAGCGGCCTCTGGTGCTGGAACACATACAACGCAATGAGGGGGTGTGTACTCTCTACTACTAGGGCTGGTGGTATTGGTGTCCCAACAGGTAGTGGTACCACTAGTACATCTGCTATGATGGGTCCCTGCACCAAGGCCTCATCGCTCGGTGGGCTACTATCTCATATTTAATTCGGAACCCTAGCTGGATGCCTTTATGAGGCCATCCTAAAAAAAATAGGTGCACCATATTAAAACAATATTCCTGGTGAGCTGACACAATGTAATCATGAAGAAAACTTTTTCAAAAGAAACACACACCCAATCAGTGTTTTCGTGCACTGAGTCAGTAATCAGAAGTCAGAGTCCTAGTGTATGGATATGTCGGCTACCGCACCAACATCAGTTTCCTTAAACTGATTACCACACCCAAAACACTTGACAATATGTCTACTAAAATAATCAGAGTCCATGTTCTGTGGTAGAACTGACTCCTCTGATTCCAGTTTGTCACGAACCGTTCTCAGGGCCCGTGTCGTGACTACCCCAAGCCCGCCATCCATAGACCAAGGGCTGGCGACTAGCACCAAAGGCGAATCCCTGATAAAAAGGGAAGCATTGCCTTGTAACCTATAACACACATAGTCTGAACACAAGATTTAGAGGCAACATGTACTAAAATAGAAAATTACGGTGTGATAAAAGAAAGTGGGCCGGTATACAAACCCAATTGAACAAAAAGTATAAGTAAAAAGGGAAAAATGCTCATGGATCATCCAACGGGGAATACTACCTGAAGGGTAGGTACAGAACTCAAAAAACTCATCCCTATGGTAAATCTCGTCTAGTCCAGCTCTGATTAGCCTCATGTCCATCACCCTTATCCTTGATCACTCATGTCTGCTGTTTGCACAAAACACAACAAGGTGCGGGCAAAGCCCGTGCAGGGGTGAGTATAACAATACTCATTAGTGGACCCCGATACCCCTGAAGGTCTCCGTGAATCTAAAAATGATAAACCACAGAAGAAAGATACAATCATGCAGTACCAACCAACCCTACTTAGGTATATGCCCATACATATACCCAAGTTACCAGTCACAGTCCGACTCCAAATCTTGATCCCCAACACAGCCCAGTTTATAGAGAAAGTAATGTCAATCACATTGATGATAATTATTGAAAGAAAAGACTCATATCACACATGTATACATCATTCATAGAGTGATAAAGATGATCAGATGTAGTAACTGATTCATCTAAGTTGTCGGAACCACACAGGATACAGGACTAGCTAAGCTATCGAACCCACATAGGATACATGACCAGCTATTCTGTCAGACCCACACTGGATTCAAAAATAGAAGTTAGAACTATCAGACCCACAGAGGATCCTGATATATTAGTCATCATTGTCAATCCCACAAAGGATTCTGGTACAGTAGCCTCGCAGACAGCCCTAGGGTTCCCGCACACAGCACACTCGATTCCAGGAGGGTCTGCTACTCGATCCAAGTGTCGATACATGAACTATCATGAAGTTTTCATTTTATGTATCTCATAGTTTTGTATCATCATAAGTAACCAGACACGATAGACGACGCGTCAATCGGACACCCGGTCTGAGAGTTATTGGTATTTTCGTTCCAAGGGCCCGGTTGGATTTTACGTTTGATCAAACCGAGCCGTTTCCAATTTTACCTAAAGCACCCTTATATAATCGAAAAATGATAGCCTATTCATGAGGGTCCCAGTGCCATAGACGACACGTCAATATTATGCACGGTCTAGGAGATATTTTCATTTAAGCGAAGACGGGCCCAGCCCGTCAAGCCCAATGGGCTGGCGGTTTGACCCAACTCAGCATGGCGGGTCCAACCCGGCGCATGCGGCCCTTGCTTCGGGCCTCGATTCTCTCCACATGGTTCTTTCAAGCGCCACAATTCTCCAGCCCGGCCGGCACGTGCCCGGCCTGTTCTTCTAGATGATCGGCCCGCGGACGCAGGCCGCATCCTTCTCCAAGTGGTGCCTACGGGCACTGCGGTTCTCCAACGGGCCAGCCGGGCGGCAGACCGGTCTGTCAGCTAGTATTCCCATGGTCCGGCTCCACGGCGGCCGGCTTGGCCGGCCGCCTCCGCACCTTAACTGCGGCATGACGACGCCATAGTCCTGCTACCCTCTGCACGGCGCGCCAACACTGCGCCCCCACCGCCGCCACATCTAGCGCCACCGAGCAGCGCAATGGCGCTGTGCTTCTTCATCCACCGTGGCCCTCCAAGCCATTGTTCCTCATTCATACTACATGGTTCTTCTACGTCATGGTATGACGAAACCATGCCGTTTAGACTCCACTTCCGATGTCAACCAAACAAGATTCAACGGAGGGACATTGGTCCATGTTTGTTCGGCATGCGCCCTCTGTGTTATGTGAAAACAATTTTTCCACCAACAATAAAAAAATAAACATCGAATTACATGGGTATAATTCATACGTAAAAATAATTCAATTCCCCCTACCTCGCAATTGGCGATCGCTTGACTATTTCGTCGGAAGACGGTGTTTTTCCGTTGACATCATGAGGGGATGACATTTTCATTGGCGACGTTCTTTGTGGGAAGCATCTTCCCTTTCTTGTCCCGGTTGGAAGGGAAGGAGATGATGATTCACGTTCTTCGAAGATGAGGAGAATTCTTCGTTGGGTGGATTTCATTCTTCCAGGAGTTCTACCAAAGCTCCACAAAAGAATAATCGCCAACCCAAATAAATAATATCCTCCATATTATTTTAATGATTCCATGCTTTTAAAAAGAATTCAAAAGAATTCATAACACTACAACGTAATTAATCAAAGAATTAATTAATCCTTATGTTGGCACCATTATGAGGGAGGTGGAAAGGCTCCGCCATACATTGGGAGTTCAATAGTTAACAGGGGTTTCAAGGAGATATGAGGGGTTTGATTCTCTTGTGGTCCCCACCACATAATATCCTCCCATGGTAAGTTATGTGGGGGTGGGACCCACCTCCAACTCCCACTTGGAGGATTAAACAACCACTTACATAAAAAAAATTTAGTCATATTTTAATTTAATTTATTTAGAAAACCCCTAAAATTAACATATGCTCTTGATAAAATGAAACTGCAGTAAAGGTCACCTTAAGCGAATGCCGGCGCAGCGAGTTCACTAGTGTCCTCAGATTTCAATTTCGAGCATTGGTTCAAAAGATATAAAATCCCGCACGTACCATTGCTGAACGTACCCGAAAAAAACATCAAAAATTGATTCCGGGAACACCGGTTCTTGGAATCAGGCTCTGTGAGAAACTGTGGACACATAAAATTCTAGTGTATTTAAAAACACTATTTCCACATAATTTCTCGGTCTTTGCATAAAATGTGAAGGAATTATTCCCCAAAATAAATTTCACTAAATCAATATACTAATCCAATTAGTTTTATTTTATTAATATTCTCCAAAATAACATAATCTCATGACATTCCTTCCTACAAAATTTTCAAAAGGGGTGTATATTTTTTAAAAATTATGATCGACCTAGAGATCGTAACCTATAATGATATCTATAAATCTTAAATTAATGAATATATATATGATTCTAACAGAATATAATGATGTTTCATGATACATTCAACCAAAATAAATTTGGTAAAAATTAAAAAATTTAAATCACAATATATAAATACTTCATATAATTTACTTCCACATACATCCTGTGGGACCCCAGGACACCCTGAGAGGGGAGGGGTGAATCAGTGCATCAACATTTTCATTTAAAAAAAAGTATCTTGTTCCCACGATTGTAGGAACTTGTTAAATCTCTATGATGAATATTATCATCAATGAAACATTTACATGCAAAGAGATGACACATATATTTTAATTGGTTCACCGCTAAGGGCTACATCCAAAGAGAATACGCCGAAAAGGTTTTGGTTGTACCAAATTCCACTAATCTTCACTAGTTGTGGATTACAAAGGTTCTGGAATAGTCACTCTGTCCCAGGCTTACTGCATTTACAATGGTTTAGGGATAGCTCACTGCTTCCCTTGGGTCACTCCCATTGACTCCCCCAGGCTCACTACCCTTGGTGAAGTCACACTCAGCTTATAGACATAAAGGTCTCTTCAATAGATTTTTATTGAATTCCTTGTCTCATCATATCACGAGACTCTTCTTGCATACCAGTACGAAATTGATGCACTAGAACGCACAGAACCACTGAAGTAAATAACCAGAACATGCAGACAAGCTTCACTGACAATTGTGCGCGCCACCACACCCATTTTCTATGCAACTGAATCTTTTATGTGCAACCCAAATATTTACGTGCAACAATTCCTTTTTTATGCATCTCGGAAATTTCCGCGCAATCCAGAATATTTCATGCAAGCCCCTTTATGCGATCCTTTTTCACACATCCGACCTTGATACTTCTCTAAGTCTTCAACCATACGGAATGAGTGGGGTCACCTCTAATTTATAGGCATTTGAGACCCCAACATGCAAAATCCCCTTGGGCATGAAAACCTCTAATCTAGCACCTAATGTTTTGCAACAGGTATCGTTTTCCGCGCCCATGTACAGATATTTCATGAACCCCATGCCTTTTCAATTTTTCGATGTTTTGATTCCAAAACACTATTTTTGCGAAAAACCGTGTTCCCCTATTTGATGAACCACACTCTTTTTCTCGCAAACCCTCAGTTTTTCATGCCCATCTCAGATATTTCACATACATCCCTCCTTTTTCACCCACCACTTCCTCTTTGCTTGCACCTCGTTTTACCAACAATCCATGTCTTCATTTTCAGATTTTGAGACCCACAAATTTGGCAAACACTGGGAAATATCGCCACCTTCAATACTGTTGTCTGCTTGAACTGTATGATCACTTTGCTGGAACACATTCTGAACTTCTAGTGAGGATTGACAAAAAACACAAACCAAAATCCATTTCCTCCATAGAACAACCATGGATCCAACACATCCTTCCTTGTTTTATGGTTTATCCAAGGTCATTAATTTTACATATATTTTAAAATACTTCATAATCATTTCTAAACAAAATGTAAATTATCCTAAGACTATCTGTCAAGTATTTCGAACTTTGTATATAGTAAGAGAAATGTTAATGTACTAGATAATGCCCGATTCAAGTGTGACATGCCCTTTTTATAGTTATAACACATATGAATAACTATTATAAAACCACATATACATATTGAATCAAGTCAAGGATGTTTTTATGGAACATTCACATAGTCTACATTGTACCAAAACACTATGATGTACTTCTATACTTATCCTAAAATTTTATCATAGGTTTATGTTCCATAGTCCATGATTCCCTAAATATAGTTCCCAAGGATTAAAATAAACATATGATGATTCCAACTATAGCACCTATTCTTTGATTATCCTAGAGCTTGTTATATACATTAACACATTGCAATATGATATAATGAATTTCATCATGGAGGACCGATCAATTTAGTATAGCCTGTAATCATGATAAATACATGAGTCTTATATTACATTTAAATAAAAAAAATTACTAGTTAATTTTTATTCAGAGTATCATTAATAACACTAGTATATTCACACATATCTCTCATAGTATAATTCATATAATCTAGATGGAAAGTGAAAAAATTAGGTTTACCTCAAAATGATCACCAAGGTAAGTTCAACAAAATTATTCATGAATCAAAATAAATACTCAATTTCAAAAGGTAATAACTGAACAAATATTATAAAAAATAAATAACCTGAGAAAGAAGTGAATCCATAGATAATATCATTGTAAAAAGCATATGGAAAATAATAAATTTTGAAAGGTAAATAATAGATGAAACATACCATATAAATAACATTACATTATGAATTGATAATTCATATTAAATATTTAAAGTTAAATAGTTGAAACAACATTACATTTAATCCATAACATTAAATGAAATCATTCTAGAGATAATTATTTACTAAAAAAATTGGATTCTAATAATAGAATAATAGATGATTGAAATTTTTATTTATTGGCTTCCATGTATCTATGGTACATGATATTATTATCATCAATACATTTTACAAGATGAATTAAAACATACTTGGTGAAACCAATTTATATTAGTGTATCCAACTAATTTATCCCATGATACTATTTTTGAATAAAGTTTATATTTATAACTAGCCCATACCTATTGTGTAATAGTCCAAATCATTCCTCATATATCAAATAATCAATTCATTTCATAAGCAATGCTTCTTATCAAATATTTGTTTTGTGTAAAGAATCGATATTTATCAATATTAACACATTTAAAAAATAACAATCAACGTAGAACACCATATTTAGAAATGAGATATGTTTTAAGTAATAAAAATATCCCTAAAAATTATATGGATATTCTAGGAAAATTTAAGTAACAATGATCATAATAAAGTGAAAAATCTAAGGGAATATTAATGGTTACAAAGAAGAAATAGGTATATAAATTCCATTACTATCCTTGGTAAAATAATATCATAAATAATTGAGATGAAGAATAAGGTTCTAATAAATATAAATTATACCCATTGGTGTAATAAATTTTTTTGTCCTTTATGAGTAGAAATACCATATAAATATCTTTAAAAACATTCTTGGGGAAAATATCAATTTCAGGTGAAAAATATTTTGATAATAATTTTCATTGAAAATATCTATAAAAATTATTAAAATATACTTTATCAATTAAATGATATTAATTATGTTGACTAATTTCATAAATTAAATAAAAAATTTCCTTTTATAGTATAAAAATGTTAGGAATGTTCCTTGTTTGTAAAATGACAAAATTATTTCTTTCACATTTTATGTAAAACCAAACAAGAATTTCTTTGAAACAACTAAAAGTTTCATTATAAGAAAATTAAATTAAAATATATTTGAAAATTACTTCTATAAATCATTATGAGAATGTTAAAAAATTTGTTTTTATTTTTAGAAACCATGGATTTTGAAGAAAACATATTACCGATCAAAGAGATAAATGAATATGGGTTTTCATTAAAATATTTTCTAAAACCTTTTATGTACCATATAGTTTTAGAATAGTACACATTCTTTAAAATTATTTTAATGAACATTTAAATATAAAAATGAAATTATTTTATTAATAAATGTTCATGTAAATTTCTTTTAGTAGATATTAAATAATAAACAATCTCGATTGGAATGTAATTGTGAAATAAACCCTTAAAAAGATCATTACGTTGAGGTCGAAATTAATAAATAGATCAATTGTATATATCACATATAAATATGAAAAAATAATTATAAATTAATTAATTAAAAATAAAAATTCATCACACACATAATCTTTTTATGATGTAATCAATGAAATAGTAGTTTTACCCAATGAGTAAAAAATGATTTATGGAGTCCATTACATTACAAATGATATTGTTTGATAGAAATTTAAAATCATGTATAGTGGTTTTATAAATTTTATTAACTTATTAAAGAACCATATTAATATTTTTATAGAATACATTTTTTCTTTATAACATCTTATCACATGTTTGTTAATAATATTTCATTATTTTCATCTTGTCTTTTGTTAATTGCATTATTTTTATACTTCATGTTTTGTGAAAACATGTTGTAGTTATTGAGCATATAGTTATAACATATATAGAATAATAAGGAATTAATTATAATTTTTTTCTTCAATTATACTTTTGAAATGAACCATGAATGTTGGTAATGAAAAATTAAGTATGTTACACTCATGGAGATCGTAAGTCATAAGTACGCATTAGAAACAATTAAATTTTTTAATGATCATTATGGAAAGGAGGTAAGTAAAATTTTACATTTAATTAATTATTATAATATCACATATATAATATTATATACTTAAATATATCATCCATGCGGTATGGTGATGAAAAGATAGTCACAAGGATTTGTGAAGGCAATAGTCCACACATACATGAACAATGTAATCATCTGTATGTGAGTGAAATGCTAATAGTTAAAATATTATATGTTATTTTAAAATAATCATAAATATTTCATGAATGTCATAATAATTTAATTTATATTAAATATAATCAATAAAATTATCTTTATCACAGTCAATGTGAAGCTTTAGTGATGAAAAATCACATCTTTTTGTGAGGCGGGAGTACTCCATACAAACGTGCGACATTATAGTTTCTATTACGAGATTGAAAGTAAAAATATATGAACGATATATTGAATCCATAGGTATAAATATGTTATAAATATTATCTATTTACTTTATATCTATCATCATACCAACATTGAGGTGTTGAAAGGTAAAAATTTCCAACATTGGCTTGCGAGGCAATATTTCTCAATATACAAAAGACAATGATTTCCCAACCCATTTGATGGAAGTGTATATGTTATTGTGTAATGAACTTATTATAACAACATATTATTATATTAATTATATTTTTTGTTTAATTGCATCATTTTTAACACAAATTTACATATTTTGAGAATGATGTAAAATAAAGGTGCTTATTGAATAACAATACATCTTCTTCGGGTATCCTCATCGGGTTTTAAATAAAGCCTTACTTTGTATATTTACAAAAAAAATTATTATAGGATGGTGAGGTTGTTGTAAATAATTTTTTTGAAATTTTATGAACCAATAAGTTTTTATGGTTTGTATAAGTGATGGGATGGTGGCCTTTTATAATTGTGATAGAGGGAACACATTTTATTTTTTAAAGGGTTTGAGTGCTTAAACATTTTCTATAAGGAAAAGGGTTCAAAGAATTTCCATTCATGAACCGTATGTGTGTAATGGTATATATATTTCCTGAAATAAGTTCTAATACATGTTTATAATGCATTTTTACTCATATCCTTGTAGAGTAACGCCTGGTAAACCCGTTTTTCCATAACCTTGATAATAATTATTTACTGAATTCACTATTAACATTGTTAAAAAATTATGTTTACCATATTATAAATCAATAATTATTGTTATTAAAATTATTATATACAATTTAAAGAATTAAATTCACAGATTTTCAAATTTTTAATTTAAAATTAATCTTAGAGATGTGATAAGAATGCGAATTTTGAATGTGAAATTTTCAAAAATATCACAAATATTTTATACAAACATTCTATATTTAAATGATTCTAAAGACAAAAAATAGATTAATTGATATAAAAATGAACTAATTTTACTTAAAAACCAATTCAAAATATATAATAAAATTATATATTATTTAAATCAAAATATAATTTTAAATTAAAATCAAGTATTTTTCTACAATAAAAAATTAAATATTTCTGAAAAAAAGTAAATTTTTTGTAATATATAATTTCAATTATCAAAAATAATGTTTATATTCCCAAATGAAATTTCTAGAAGCGTTAAAATATAATTTCAAATGAAGTATGATAATCGTGATTGAACCATCATTAGAAAGAAATCTATTTTTCAGAAAACATTTCCTTTTTAAATGGTTATTATTTTATTTATGATGTATATATAATTAAAAGCATGTTTTAAATTTTTTTTAATGATTTAATTAATTTTTTTCATTCCTTACATTCTAAGGGCTAAAATATAACAATTAAATTTAATTGTAATATATTAATAATATATTATTGTTCGGTAACATCTATGTTATACTATTAATATAGAGATGTAATCTTTAGGAAACACGATACACTGTACTTTTTCAATATTTTTGGGAACATATTATGACTAGAAATATACCTTATAAAATGAATAGCATGTTTAAAAATTCCTCATATTACTAATTCATGAAAAAACTACACTAATCCAAAAAATAATAATTGAACCCTCTTTTAAAATTTAATATAAAGACTCGTGATAAACATATCATTATTTTACATCAATATCAAAATATAAACCCTAAAACCTGATATAATCTCATTATACATGTATAAACATTAGTTTTACTATACATTTTGACTAGTTATATAGAAAAAATACTTTAAAAAATAGGTGAACATTTCTACAAACTCAAACTCCTATAAACCCCTTAAATAGATCACATAACATATAATTATCATCATAACTCAGGGACGGTAAACATAAAAAATTATTAAACTCCAACAATAATAAAGGATAACATTTCAAGATTTCATTAATTTTTAGATATAGTAAATATTAGAAAAATTTATCAGAGAGAAATTTCATATTGAAAATTACATGAAAAAATAATAGTTTTCAATAAAAATGATGGAAGACATGTATACTCAAAAGAATAATCATGTACAATAACATAATAGTGTATGATAAGTATTAAATCATATAAATACAAAAATAATTTATAAAAACAACAAAAAATAATTTTTATAATGAATATAAAATATGACATCATAAGAACATGTCACGGATCTTCACCAATAAAATCACACAATGTTCATAGAATTACTACTTGTACACCATTAATTATATCCCAAGTGATGAAAATGTTGATGAATTAATTTGAGTACTATATTAGTTCACCATCCATATTTAAAACATGGAAATACATATGATTTCCAAAATATTAAATAAATCCATACATAAAGCTCAAGAAAGAAACAAAATACCAAGAAGTCAGTTTTATAATCTTATCTATAATCAGCGTCTCTATAATAATAATTCCAAAGAGAATAAAAAATGAAATAACTTTGGATAATCATATTTTAATAACATAATATGTCTAAGGATAGTTATTTCCAATATTGAAAAATCATAGGAAGGATTAAGGATAAGTGTGAATAATAATTAATTTCATATGTAATGATTTTCAAAATGAGAAAAGGTTATATTATAGATGGAAATAGATAATTATTTTCCTTTATACTATAATTAAAATATGATTTTTTTCCCAAAAATTAAAAATCATATTCAATAATATCCATTATAAACAAATATTATGAAGGTGACACTTTTGGGGGAATAAAAATTTGGATTGTTCCCTTATGTAGGGTTTAAATAACTATTTTCGATCTGAAGGGATAGTAAAAAATGTATTATCCCATAATGAAATATAAAATAAAATATTTATATAATTCCATAAAAAAAAATATAATATTGATGAAATACATAACATTATGAGTAAGTAAATGTTATTAAAAAATATAATGTCTAATTGATTATTATTGAGTGTGGTTTAGAAGATCCCTTTTTTATATTTATTAGTACATCTCTTTAAATTATATAATGAATAATGTTGAAAAAATAACATTTTTTAAAATCTATGAAGGTAAAAAAAGTCATATGAGATAAAATAAATTTAGGTTTCCAAAAATAAAGGATAATTATGGTTAATATAGAAAAATATAGGCATATTGGGGATATTTTTTTAAAGAAGATACAAATTATTTTAAAGAGTGACATAATTATTGAGCAAGAAATTAGTGAAGAGAAAATCATTGAACTACAAATAAATTCTTTCAAAGTTATTAATTTTATATAACATTAAATGAAGTATTTTTATTGAAGTAAAATTTTTTTGATAAGAGATGTTTGTAAAGAATAAGTTGAAGTGAACAAAAGGATTAGTATTACTAAAGACTACAACATCATTATTGTCATTAAAAACAAACACATTAAAGTTATAAAATGAATGGATTTATAAATCACATATATATCAATAAAATATTGGAAAATTATATTCATTTCAAATATATAATACATAGAATAATAATAGGACAATATAATTTAAACTTCATGGAAAAAATACTATATTAAATAACTGTTACATTAAGTATTGATTCGTCTTGTGCATGCACCTACTTCCTTGAGAATTTAAATTAAATATATTATTAATATTAATAATAATATTTTTCTTCTATATTTCATCTTATAATTTTTTTTTGCGATCTCACGTTATTTATTTATTAAATAGTTTTTCATTTTTCAGTTTCTTGATGATGATTGGTCAATTGTTTCTGAATAATCTTGGTTATATTGAATGTGGTCTGAAGTGGTGAAATAATTATATTTATCGCCTAAAAAATATTTTATTTTATTTTCATAAAATAAAATTGATCAAAATGTATATATTCACATTTATTTTCTGATAATATTATAAAATTAAGAATCATTCTTTGAGATGTTCATTTAATATAGTTCAGTTTAGCTTAATCATGTATTATTGATGTTACATATTTAATATAAAATATTAAAATTATAAAATATTAATTAAATAATAAATAAACTATTTTTATATTATATAATAATTTAATTTCATCCATTTTATTGGTAATTAAGTAAAACACGTCCTTATATGGTGGTGGTGGTCTTCATATACACATACCACAATTGTTTTCATAGAATTGGAGAGAGGGTGTAAAGATTAACATTTAATAATATTAACCACGTTATAATTATTATATTGTTTTATTAAATAACTCTCATTTAAAATCCATTTAATGAACATAAAAAATTGAACTCATCATCCAAAATGGTTGTAGTATGCGCATACACATGATGACATCCCGGATTTTCAAATTTTATTTGTATGTTGGTATAAATTTTATATTACATTAGTATAATATAATTTTATAAATTTAATCATAATAATGATAACATAAATAACGGTATGTATTATATTTGTATGATAAATATTAATATGAAAACATTATTGTGTATGTATTAATAACATTTAGAGATTGAATATTTTTTTGAAATTATTAATGGAAATAAATGTCATAGTATACCAACTACAGACCATTGGACTATATATATGTAAAAATTATATCTGATTCATCATGTATAATATATAAATTAAATTACAAAAATTTAAAATAAAAAACATTAATAAGATGTTTTTTTAAATAAAAAATTCACCATTATCATGTTACCTAAAAAGGATAATAATAATTTTGAATGTATGAATAAAAACACAAGGAAATATATTATATAATATGAACATGATGATTTAAAATATGAAATATTTTTATTTATATTAAATTTATATAATTACTGAAAAATAATATGTATCATATGATACTATAATAGTATTTAGAGATGAATTTTATATGTGTTTCAAAAATAGTAAATAATAGTTTTATAAATTTAAAATTTTATTTCTTAATGATTTGTTATAATTTATATTTATAAATTGTCAAAACTATCCCCCAGGACCCCTATTGTGACTTCCCCAAACCCGCCTTCCATAGGCTAGGGGTTGGAGACTACCACCAAAAAGTCATATCCCATAAAGAGAAGGTAGTCCATAACCATCATTGAGAACACTACTTTGTGTATAATACAATTGAAAGTACAAGGGGGCCAAAATACAAGCCCAAAACCAAAAAGGAGAGTACAATTGCCATGTTTTGTCTACTCGAGACCCTATATGAAGGGTAAGTGAATGTAGATGCCCGTATCCATAGAATTATGCATGTCTGTACCATCTCAAAGAGCACCACCCGGTCCCAGACCACCAAGGTCTCTATAAAAGAATTGATCACATGCATGAGACACGACACATTCCAGTGATTCACATATATGGGTGAGCAAAACAATACTCAGTAGGGACCCAAAACCACAAAGTAATGACCACAAAGTAGTACCACACAACAAAATCACACAACAATGATAGATCACACAAGGTGTAAATTAAGTATAGAAAGTGATATTATCTATTGTAGAAAAAACTCATCTTGTACAGCTGAGGGACTCATCCCTGATAAGCCATTGAGGTATTCTCAGATGCTAGACCACTGTGGTTCGCTCAGCTGTTGGACCACTGAGGTCTTCTCATCTACTAGACCACTAAGGTATGCTCGTCTGCGGGACCACTGATGTCTACTCGTCTGTTGCACCACTCAGGTATGCTAGTATGTTAGACCACTAAGATCCACTCGTCTGTTGGACCACTGAGGTATGCTCATTTGTTGGACCACTAAGTTCTACTCTTCTACTGGACCACTAAGGTCTACTGGTCTAGTGCACCACTACCGTATGCTCATTTATTGCACCATTGAGAAGCGCCCGTCTGCTGGACAACTAAGGTTCACTCGTCTAATGAACCACTGATGTACATGCGTCTGATGCACCACTGAGTTCTGCTCGGCTGTTGGACCACTGATTTCCACTCATCCTATCTTTCATGTAACAACCATCTATTGGATTCATGAACACATGTGTTCTTGATTCCAGGAGAATATAGTACGCAAGACATCTTTCATATCATGACAAGCACAAAATCCTACATAGAGTTTTCCCAATGGACCTTCTTACCGGAAGGGGCCCAACAACAAATATGGAAAATCAATCAGACACTTGGTCTGAAATATATTAGCATTTTAGTAAAAAATGGTTAGTTTCTTACAGACCCAATTTGATTTGTTGAACCGACCCAACCAACCCGACCTAAGGGTCCTGCATGGCCTGACCTGTTGCAGCTGACCCAACCCGACATGGTTGGTTCTGGGCTGATCCAGTCCCGCCTGGGCCATTTTCCCGGCCTATTGGTCTTTCCTGGATCCAGCCCGTTTTGGTCGTGGGTCCAGCCCGCCGGGTCGCCCAACGACCCGGTCCATATTATCTGGCCCGTCCAACTTGCTCGTACCGGTACTGACCCACCAGGCCACCAAACATCCTAGTTTTCCATCCATCCCAATCTACAATAGTGGGTCGGTTCTCTTCCAATTTGGTGGACTCAGTCGTTGACTACATCATACCCTATCGGTCAACATGGCCTAAATCTATGTTGACCATCTCCCCAAGGTTAGTTGCCACGAGGGTTCTCTTACCAGAAGAACATGGTCAACCCGTGTTCTATGTATCCGTTCTGAATATCCATCACCGACATGTGGTGCTACCACAATTCCTCTATCTGTCACGGCTTCTTGATGCTTACTGTCACTACCACCCGTGGACTGGGTGTCGCGGGCTCCTCCTCCACTGTCTTTCCCTGGTTTCCAAGGCCATGTGTTGTCGCCACCCCATGCGTGAGTGCTATAGGGACTTCCACTATAGGACTTCGAGCCGACGAACTCCGCCACCGCTACAACAATGTGCTACAGTCACCATCCACATCCATGGCCCTATGTCGCGGCCTCTTGCCAATCCACGACTCACCTGGACAAACCCCTTCATACCCGATGCTACCATCTCTCATGGCCTCCGACCACAGGAAGATGTGTCGATGCTCAGTTGTGGTCCAGTCTGGACCATAGATACAGTCACCACAAAAATCATTGAACCCCAAAGAATGTGAATAACACAAATAGAGGAGAGGGGAAGGAGTCTCCCATAAGAACACCGAAATATTGATTCGGGTATCTATTCATATAGACCCAGATTCATTCTTTCTGATAGGGTTAAGAAAAACCAAAAAGTGTGGGATAATCAAAAAAAATATGTATCCCATTTATCCCAAATCATTAACAATCCTGGATGAATGATTGATCAGTGGGTTAACTTGTTAGTGAGTTATCCCATATTCATCATTTTAAATGAATAATGGGGAAAATCAATTAAAAAATAAAAGAATCAAAACCCAACCTATAAAAATTATCGGTCGAGGAAGATCACTATTCATTGTTCGTCGATCTCCGGTTTGGATTCTCTCTCCAAGGGTATCGTCATTGCTTTTCAATTCTTTAACTTTAATCATTTGAGAGGTATTTTTTAGTGGTTCATATTGATTTTCATGATCCAAATATCATCTCTAATTCATGTTATCCCATAAAATGTGGAAAAGGCCTTGTAATGTTTCTGTTACTCTGATTTGCCCATGTTACACTATTTTATTTATAAAACAGATTTTCCTTTACTTTGTGTTGAAGAATATTTATGCTATTTCATTTATGGAATTAAATAGTCGTCCCATCACTGCATTTCACCAAATGTTTTTTAATAAAATAAAAATTTTGTGTTTATTTTTTTCCATAAAATGTCTGAAAATTAAATTTTTCTCTCAACATCTACTAGTCGTGGTTAGACCCCACTTAAAGAGAACATCTCATTATGAACTCAATGGTTGTATCAGATTTTTAATCCATGTTACCATTTTTGAGTTATGTGGTTTTGAAAATAAAATAATTTTTATTTAAATTTTTTTATTGGTTATTTCCCAAAACCCAGCTTTCACAGCCAACCCGCATTGGCCGATGTTAGGCTCTGCTTGAGGGAAGCACAACCAAAAAAAATAGTGGTACTCTCAGATTTCCCATCTGAGTTTCCTTTTAGGAGTTGTAAGGATTTGAAAACAAATTATTCATTATTAAATTGTATTATTTATGGATGAAAACTACTTTCCACTATTTTCTCACACAAGGCAATGTCAGGCTTTTCCAAAAGAAAAAAACTGCCCTCATGAGATCAACAGTTGTCTTGAATATTCCTTTAGAGCCACCATTTTTGAGTTACAAATATTTTAAAAATAATGTTATTTTATTTTATTATTTTCTTTACAGTTAGGACATTTTCATGATTTCTCACTGGTGTTCCAAGCCGATAATACATAAGTCACGCCTAGGGTAAACCTGTTAACCTGAACCCAAATGTGCCCATTGATTTAGGATCTGGGCATCCGTTTAAGAGTAATTCCACTTTTTCATAAAAAACACTTACACAAATTATTTAAAACATAAATTTTTTTGAAGGATCGTTTTTTGGTACTCTGTACCTCTGAATCGCATGCTATCTCAGTTCTTGGTCATGAAATATTCCCAAATGATTAAAAACATCACATGGAATTCCAAGACATTACATTACCCTCTCCTTTAAGGATTTATGCCCTCGTAAGACCAAATAAAGGTTAATCAATCAAATGGGGGTACTAAGAAAGAGTCTAAGTCTACAACTTCCACGTGCTATATTGGAGGATCTCATGCTACCAACAAACAAAATGCAAAGTAATCGAACCTCCACAAAGGATCCTCTCATGAAGATCATCTATCTCTACTGGAAAGTCCACAAAATTCACCCCATTGTCAAATCATCATCACATAGAGAAATCCCGAGGCATCTACTGAACTCTTCTCTTATGTAGTTGGGAATCGGTTCGAATTGATGAGTTGGTCAATGATCAATCATATGGTATTGTATCTCTTATAAATACATGGTAAACCCTTCACGAATTCCATTGATATTACATCCCACATCCACTCTAGAACCTCAAGGGTTTGTGTCAAACCTACTAGAGCCTTGTACATAGCATTCCCTTGCTGAGAAGTGAGGTATGCCGAGGAAAACTACGCCACTACCTTCTTTATACTCAGACACCTGTACTAACATCAGATATCCTGGTACATATTATGTACACTTAGATGTACCACCATAGGGGATGTATGGAACTCCCTCAACACCTCCTCCTACAACATGATTGGAACTACATTGCTTCCTCTGAAAAGCGTGACGTTCTCCTCACCTATCAAATATCCCACAAGGTCATTCCCTGCAGACATCTAGGAACATGAAGCCTCACCGGTGGAATCTCCAAGATGCACCTCCCAGACTCGCTGTAAGAGTGGAGTGGAAACTACCATCATCCAAATAAAATATTCCTCCTCTCTATCCATTAAGGAAACTTGAATTGATGCTAAATTCTCCGAGGCATCATTCAGTATTTATGAACCCGATCTCCTACTTATTGAATCTTCCACCACGTTCCCCATCATATGAGTATATACTATCTCTAATTCATTGTACATGATAAACTCTATCCAACATCACTATCTTATATTTAGGTCCTTCTGAGAAAATATGTACTTGAGAATCTTGTGGTCAGAGTATATGATGAATTGTTCTCCCATAAGGTAGTGTCATCACATCTTCATTGCGATGACTACCACTAAAAAATAAAGGTCTTGAGTTACATAGTTATTCTCATGAAGTATTAATTACCATGATCCATAACCAATCACTACTTTCCTCTACATCAGGACAAAACCAATACTGGTTCCTGATGCATCACTGAACCCCACATAGTTGGTGCCCTGCTTAGGAAACCTTAAAATTGGAGCACATGTCAAGATATGCCAAAACTAATGAAATATCTTTTAAGAACGTTTTTTCTACCAATATGGTTTTCCCTTCCCGATCAATGAATTCATTGGTGCTTCCACTCTGGAGAAATGGGGTACAAACCTCCAATAGTTCCGAGTAAACCGATGGAAACTCTGAACGTCGGTAACACTCTTAAGTGGATCCCAATAAAGCACTACCTTGATCTTCACTGGATCCAGCACGACTCCAGCCTATGATATGAAATTTCCTTGGAAGAGGACTTTTGTATCCATAATTAACACTTCATGATACTTTTTTAAAGAGGGTTCTCTCATAGGTTGTCTAGAACTATCATTTGATGTATCGCGTGCCCCTCCTCAAACATTGAATACACTAAGATTTCATCAATGAATACTACTAAAAATCGTTCTATATATGGATGGTAGATCATGATCATGAGTCTGGTGAACACTTTTAAAGAATTCATCATGCCAAATAACATCAATATGTACTCATAGTGGACATATTGGCATCTATAAGATTCATTTTATATAACCTTATCTCTTACTTGAAGTTGGTGATAGCCTGATCTAAGGTCTATCTTTGAGAACCATCTCACTCACTTCAGATTATCGAAGAGATCATCACAACTGGGTATAGGATAGTTTTTCCTCACAAACACTTCGTTTAGGAACTGTAATTCCATTCATAATATCAAGCTACTATCTGCCTTCTTGGAAAACAACACTAGGGTTGCCCATGACGAAAATATGGGCTATATGAACCCCTTCCTCTATAATTCCTCCAACTGTACCATCATCTCCCTGAGATCTACTGGATCCATCTAATATACAGGTTTAGATATCGATGTTGTCTCAGGTTATAGATCAATCCATAAATCTACCTCTCTATGAGGAGGTTTTATTGGATCATATTATGTAAATAAGTCCTTGTACATATTTACCACTGTATGGAACTGAAAACTCAAAACATCCACTACTATGCAGGTAAGGATGGACTCATGTAGCTACCCCTTCCTCTATCCTCCATCTTTATAAGCTTAGTGTGGACCACATTGGGGTGGTGGTTATAACAAAATAAAGTATACCACCTCCTACTGCTCTCCCAGCTCCTCTACTACATATTTCTCCCTAAAGATTAATCTGTTCATGTCACTATCTCTTCCCTGTCATCCTATCCATCATTTCACTATTAGCACGATTACCTGGAAAGTCTCTAGACATATTTCCAATGGCTTCTCTTGAAAATAATTACTTATTTCTTGGCCGACTAGACTCACCCTATGAGCCATGATCTATAGATCCCCTATCATGGGACCACTTCTCAGAACGTCTGAAACGTCCATGTCTTTGAGACTGACCTAAGCTTCCTGCTTTTCCACAAATGATATCTCCTGGGTGTATCTGTTCTGTCAAATGACTTTCAACCATAAAGGTTTTCTATAGCACCCTAGAATTGGTAAGAATGAATAGAAGAATAGTACTGGCTCATATGTCCCTAAACACATCTCCCTCGGAGGTCTGATCCCTGACGTATTGGTAGTATATTATTCATCGAGGACTTATAATTTTCGGTACGCCTGGATAAACTCTCAGATACCGAAATTTCATCATACTGAAGCTGTAGAAGCTCTTGGAAACACATATCCCTTAGCTTTTATGGCAATTTCCCCTTATCTCAAAAATATTTCTCAAGCTCTATCCACAAAAAAGTCACATCATCATAAGATCAGGTAATCTAAACCCCACCACCACCCAACTGAGCCATATAGAAGGAAAACTGCTGGGACTGCCCTCTAAAATAATGGTGTGCTTACTAGAGGAAAACTAAGTCACCATCTCAAGACATTCTTAAGATTCCTGTGAGTCGGGATCTCCTCAGAACCTGTGGGGTATCTGCAGTTGAAACATGTGTAAGGCACTGAGCCTACATGCATCCTCTACCTGTAGAACCGGATTTATGTTCTGACCAATGGGTGGTGGTAATGTTGGGACACTGCAAGAAGGTTCCATCTTAGGAAACGGTCCCTACAAAAAATTCTCATTCCTATGTGGACTATCTTCATGATCACACATTTGAATCATGGTTGGCTATCTATGTGGATGCATCCTGAAGGGTATCTAGATGAACCATGATTAATATATTATACATAGTGAGCTAACTCTGACTTAGAAAAATCTTTAGAAACTATTCAAGGACTCATGCAACCTGTGTTTTTAGGTACTGAGTCGAAAAGTAGAATTCAGGTTCCTGGTGTATGAATATATTGTGCGCCGCACTAACACCAGACTCCCAGGCCTAAAATCCGAACCCAAAACACTTAACAATGTTGCCTCATAAATATTTTTAGACTCTTATTTCTTCTAGTAGAATTGACCTCCTCTGATACAACATTGTCTTGTCCTATCCCCCAGGTCTCATGTCATGACTAATCCATGATCACCTTCCATAGGCCTGAGGCTAGAGACTTTCACCAAAAAAATAATATCCCAAAAAGGGAAGGCATTTTCATTTAAACTTGTACACATGCCCAAATCTCAAACTATGGAATGAAAACAAAAATTAAACCACAACCATCCCTGAGACAACCAATGAGAGTACAATAAAACTAAAAGTAAAAAGGGTCCAGAATACTTTCCCAAAACCACAATGGAATGTACAACTACCATGGTCCATCCTCTAAAGACCCTACGTGAAGGGTATGTGAAGGTAGCTGCATATAGCCATATAAGTACACTTGTCTATCCCATCTCACTGAGCACAACCCGGTCTTGAACCACCGAGGTATCCGTCAAAGCATAGATCACTAGCACAAGACACGAAACATGCATGTGAATCCTGTATAGGGTTGAGTAATGAAATACTCAGTAGGAACCACAAATAAAAAAGGGCAGTCCACAAATAAGGACAATATATCATGATCACAAAAAAATCACACAACAAAGACAACTCACAATAGGTGTAACTATATATATATAGAAATAAACATTACCAGTCGTAGAGCTGATTCATCTTATAATACTGAGGGAATAATCCCTGATGAGACACTGTAGTCAGCTCAGATACTGGACCACTAAGGTCTACTCGGCTGTTGGAACATGGGGGTCTGATCATCAGCTAGACCACTGAGGTCTGATCTTCTTCTAGGACATTGAGTTCCCCTCTTCTTTTGGACCACTGAGGTACGCTCGGCTGCTGGACCACTGAGGTCCACTCATCTGCTGCACCATTAAGTTATGATTGTCTACTAAACCAATGAGGTACACTCATCTCTTCTACCACTGATCTCCTCTTTTTTTCTAAACTCATGAGGTACGCTCATCTATTGTACCACTGAGGTACGCACTTCTCATTGACTTTTGAGATATACTTGTCATATCCTTTATGTCATAGCCAGCTGTAGGATTCCCACTCTCCACTGAGTTTGATTCTGAGATAATCTATACCACATGCGATTGGTATTATCTCTACTATCTTGGAATCAAACTTATAGTATTCCCAAATTACACACATATTGCAAGGGTCTGAACACCATAGAAGGCACGCCAATTGGATGCACGGTAATAAAGATAATGTAAATTTAGTAAAAATGGGGTGGTTGCTTCTGTATTGGGTCTGAATTGGTCAAAAGGACATGAAAAACCTGTCTTCGGGATCCCAAATGGGCCGACCCATTGTGGCTGATCCGACCAGACTTGGTTGGGTCATGGATAACAAGGTCGGCCTTGGCCCATTGGGCTTTGCTGGACCAGACCCGGTTCATCTTTGGGTCCAACCTACTGGGTTTCCCAACGACCTGGTCTATATTCTCCATCCTGTTCCAACATGGGCAGACCAGTACTACTCAGCGTCCCAGTATTCTATATGGCCAGGCTTGCAATGTTTTTTAGTTCTCTTCCAGCCCAGGCTAACCATTTTGGTGGTTCACTACACCGGTCCGGCTATTTGAGCTGCCAAATTTTCTCTAGCCTCGTGAATGTGGTCAGTGATCATTTTGTCCCCTCTCAGTAAATGAGGCTCAATGCCTCATTGATCAACTCCACACGGGCAGCCACAGCAGGGATTTGTCCACCGAATGAATGTGGTTGGCTAGTGTTTTGTTTGGCCAGTCTGTGTGTCCATCACTAACCTGCAGTGATGTTGCAGGTCCCTCATCCACTATTTCATTGTGTCGCGGCCTATCGCCTTCATCCATGGCTTGGTTGTCGTGGCCCTTTGCCACCCCTACCCAACAGCTAAGTTCCTCAGTGACATCCATTGTCAGACATAAAGCTGATGGCATCCTCCTCTTTCGTGACCATGTATCGTGGTCTCCTGCCGTTGTTGTGGCCTTGTGTCATGTCCTCATTCCAATGTCACAACCCTCATGGTCATGTCCCTTCCCACCCAATTTCCCAGTTTCCCTAGGCCTCCTATCATTGGCTAACGTGACGATGTGCCGCTGTGGTCCACTCTGAACCGCAAATACCATCACCACCAAATTCATTGCACCATGAAGAATAGGAATAACACAATAAGAAGAAACGTGAAGGAGTCAGTCATATGAACACCCAAATATTGATCTGGGTCTCTTCTCGTATGGACCTAGATAAATTCTTGTTTCCAGGATCAGAAAGAACCAAAAAGGATAGAATAATCATAAATATGGATATCCCCTTTATCCTACATCATTAACCATCTTACAGGAACAGTTAATTTGTGGGTGAACTTTTTCGTGAGTGAATCCATGTTTTTCATTTAAAATAATGAACATGGATAAGTAATTCACTCACAAAACATCAAAACCCTACTTGGAGAAAGGATCTGTCAAGGAATATCACTTGTCGCCATAATTCGATCTTCAGTTATGATTCTCTCTCCAAGGGTCTCATTGCATCTTTTTGATTCGCTATATTTCATCGTTTTATAGGTTTTTTTCAGGGATTCAGAGTGATTTTCATGATCCAAATCTCATATGAAATTTATATAATCCATTTAAATGGGGAAATCAGGACACATCATTTCTATTTCATTGATTCACCGCTATTACGTTGTCTCATTTATGAAATTTAATTTATGATACATTGCAATGTAGTGTCATTACATGGTTTCATTTATGGAATGAAATATTCAGTCCATCACATTGTTTCTACATTACAATTTCAAATAAAACAAACAAATTAGATTCATTTTATTTTTCCTCAAAACTGCCAAAAAATAATATTTTCCCTCAACCTGGACTGGTCTATGTTAGACCCTACTTAAGGAGAACATCTCATTATGAACTCAACGGTGGTCATGAATTTGTAATATGAGTTACCATTTGTTAGTTTTGAAGAATCGAAAATAATATAATTTTTATTTAAATTATTTTATTTTCTCTTACATCCCAAAAACCAACTTTTATAGTTGGCACACACCGGCTGATGTTAGGCTCTACCTAAGGGATGCACACCATCATGAACTCAATGGTACTCTCGTATTTCAAAACTATTTTCCCTTTAATTAGTTATAAGGACTTGAAAATAAAATTATCATTATTCTATTATTCTATTTATGGCCAAAAACTATATTCACTTGTTGGACTGCACCAACCACTATTAGTCTCTTCCCGAGGAAATCATACCCTCATGATCACAATGGTCATCTTGTATTTTCAATCCAAGTCACCATTCATGAGTTATAAGGATTATAAAAATAATATAATTCTATTTAATTATTTCATTTAAGGTTATGTCATTTTTGTGTTTTCTCACTGGAGGCTCGTGCCGACTAAACATAAGTCGCGCCTAGGGTCAACCCACCATCCTGAGCGCAATGGTGCCCTTGGAGTTCTTATCCGGACACCCATTTAAGAGTTATTATACTTTTTTAGGATAATTTCTCTCTTGCTCTATTTAATACATATCATTTTTTGTTAGTCATTTTGTGTACTATGGGCCTCGGAATCGCACGTCGTCTCAGTTCCTAGTCACAAAATAATCACATATAATTAAAAAAACTACACATAATTCTGGAACATTACATAAATAAATAAATATATATATATGTATTATAAAAATTAAAAAACATCTATGCCAATCTTATATTATGATCAAGTCCTAAAAATGATAGATTTTTAAAATTCGTACTTTCCACCATGACATAAATATATATTACCTTAGAAAAATACAAAAAAAAAATCAAATTTGGTGAAGTTTGGTATTTCAAACTCAATGATTTAGTTAATTTTATGACACTAAAATTCTAATATTTATTAATTTATCTTATTTATTAAAATACATAATATAAATAAAATTGATTATATAAAAAAGTAAATATTTATACTTTTTGGTTTTAATAATATTGATCTAAAATAATATAATTTATTTATATAAAATAATCCATTCATAAAATTTTTTTATCACATAAAAATTAATATATTTAAATTTGAACTTATTTTTTGTTTAATTATTATTATTTGTAAAATATATTATTTAAAATCTTTTCTGACAATACAAAACTTTGTTATACATACATGACACATGTATATCAAACAACCATTAAATAGGGATAATTTTCAATTATGATATATATAATGTAATTATTCAATATTTATATATAGACTTACAAAAATCATTTATTCTATTACCACTTCTGATGTCATACTACTCATTTATGTAGTTTATATTTTAGATCTCAAAAAAATATTTCTCTCATGGTGGATTTCATTCTCATTTTTTGGTTTAATTATACTAATTATGTTTATTAAAGGATTTGGTGTCCCATGGGTGATTGTTGTTTTGAATATATTAATATTTTCTAATTAACAACCGCAATTTATTTTTTCAATTTTAAAAGATGAAATCATTCATAATGTGAATAATCCATGGTATTATATACATGTTTTGAGGAACCTTCATTATATTATTACATTATTATTGAATGATGGTTCATTAGATTAGTTAATATATATTATGGGTTAATCATTAATCATGTATTAATTTTTTATAATGATTAATGAATCATTAATTAAAATAGTATGAATAAAATAGTGGTTCTCAATACCTAATGATTTATATCTGTAAGAGGTGTCATTATGATAGTGGAAGACAATGGACATTTTGATGGTTTATGTACCACATGTGATAAAGGAATAAAATGATTCACCAATTAATATATGGTACATGTGAGATGAGTAAATAGTGAATTTTCATTATCAAATTAGAATGTGGTGAGGATGAAAAACAAATTTCTAGAATTCATAAAGTGGCTGGACATGCAATTTCTTTAGTTCAAATTGAAATAATGAAGTCCATTTGAATTCATGATGTTCTTTTATGAATTTCAAATGTTCTTCATGTTTTTACACAACCACTAATAATGTTGTAGATGTGTAATCAGTATGTGAAGTTTTGAGGAACATGGTTGTAGAAATATATGAATTTTAATCATTGAGGTATGGAAAACTTATCATTAATTCATGGAATATTCCAAGACTATTATCATTTTTTATTTTTCCATGAATATTTGTTAACCCCATTAAAAATAACACTTAAAATTTCAATGATATTTTTACGAGAAATTATTTTCTATCATATACCATGTATACTATGTGTGTGAAGTGAAGATATATTAGTTGTGATATTTTATAATTTAAACATGATTTCGGTATTTTTAGTGAGTAGTGTTTTAGACTGTGGGTTTTTTTGTCTATACAGATAGCACGTACAGACCACATACCAAGTGTCTGAGTAAACGGTGGAGACTACGTATAGGGGCATGGGTTGATGGTTTAGATCACTTACATGGTGAATTATGTGTTGGCCCATGATGCTTATAATTCATCTGCAGTTAAATAATAGATATCATGATGAATAGTGAACACTTAAATAAATTATAATAATAATGAAAATACCAATATATATGTTTTGGTTTCGACATTCTATTGAACCATTTATTGCACGGGGTTTTCATTAAGTGCATTGAATTTCTTGATTATTGAATTTATAATAATGATAATTTGATATTTTTTAATATAATATTTTAAAAAAATATATTCAGAGTGGGGAAATAATTCCTTAAAATATTTCACAATCAATGATGATCTACTATCGATGTGTTAAATTAAATGAAGGGACCTGGTCACTCACTCTCTAGAGCATGTTTTATGAATAGAAGTCCTATTGAGGTGGATTATAATGTTCATGTATATTATAAATATGAATGTTATATTAATGTAGGAATATTTTTTTGGAAGATCAGGTTAATGGTTTTTGTTGATAATGATAGAATATATTATGTTTATTGGATTATTATACCAAAGATAAAGAAGAAGAATGTGATTTTGTTATATAACTAATTATTTTATCTAGAAATTAGGGTGCCAAATAGATTTCTGAAGAGTGTTTCTATTACATGGGTTAGTATCAGTTTATTGGGGAATTGTGTTTAGAGTGTCTAACAAACTTATTTTTAATCCAAATGTGAATACATTCATGAATCCGTGATAGATATTATATCCAACTAGGAAATGATTAGTAATTTATTCAAATCATTATAAATATAGTGATTTCAAGTCTCTTTTAATGTAGAGGAGATCTAAAAGCATAATAAATTCAAGAAGAATAATTAATAGAACAAAAATAATTAATGAAATCCACATGTTAACACCCCCCCCCCCCACAGTGGTCAATCTGAAATATTGTTCTATAAGATGTTTTTTTGGATTCAGTGTTCTGGAATAAATTATTTTTATATTAGATACCATTTTTATATTCTTTAATGTTAATGAAAATAAAATATCAAAATATATACTGTTCATCTTTCTGTGTATTTTTTTTTGTAATTATGTTTTACATTATCTATCATATAGAAAATTCCATAGTAGTATCTCACTGTGATTACAATAATAAAATTTGTTAAGAATTTTCAGAATATTTTTAAACAGTCGTATGAAATTCTACAATGATACATTTTGTAAGATGATTATTAGTATTATATAGTAACAATATACTAAATAATAATATCATTAAGTTTTCATTTTTTAATATCCTATATGAGAGATTATAAGAATTGGCCATCTAGTATAAATTGTAAATGTTTTTATATAATCTAATATTCTTAACTATAATGATATATAATGATCCTAGGATGTAATGATTATTACTAATTATTATCATGGCTCATTCACATTAATGTATTTTTTTAAACCAAGATGACATGTGTTTCGACTGATCTGGGGTGTGTTTGTTGCATCATTAATTATATGTTATTAAGGAATATGTTGGGAAATTATTTACCCTTATATATTAATTGAATCTAATATATAGAACCTTTTATTGAAAATGATACATCAAATTACATTCCATAACCATGATGTAAAAATTAGTTCATTTTAGACAGTCAGAGAAGGCCATATACAGAATAAATATTGTTGACATAGGAGTGAATCTCAGTTCATAGAATAAAATTTAAATGGATTTATATTACATAAAAATTATTCATTTTTAGTTGTTTTTTTTGTGATATTTCATCATATATTTTCAATACCATTCCTTTTTACTAGATTGTAATAATGGACTTTCGGCATGACCACTTAATTCCACTATGGAAGACACTAAGAGGGTCATACACAATGTGTTTCTATATATCACATATTAATATTATTTATATTTTAATACTCTTAGAAATAATATTTTCTCGGTCAGGATGTTATATTTATTCATAATTTAATAATAGATTAAATTTTGTCGATAAATAAATATCCTTGGGGACGTTATTTAATATTGGAAACATATAAAATTTATTTATATCTTATTATTCAAAAGATAATATATAATTATTCATTTTAAAACTATAAAAATTTATTGATTTAGAAAAATATTAAATAATTATTTTTCGCAATTCATTTAAAATAATAATTATTTTTTAATGAAATTATAATTCAATAAATATTGACAAAAACTGATCAAGATTAATTTTTATGACAAAAAATTCATTAAAACTAAATAAAATATTTTTTTTTCATTCTGTAGATTATAATGAATTTTTAAATAAAATTATATTTTATTATATTAATTGGAATTGGATTTCATCCATGTTAAATATTTTTTAAAATTGATTTAGGCAATTAATTAAATTTTAATCCTTAACCCATGGTCTATAAATATATTATTCGGTCATTTTGGAATAGTATAATCATGATGAACATTCATCCCCTATAATTCTTATTACATTTATATTACATTCTTAATCCAAAATAATATGTGAGATTCATATATGCTCTGAGGAACATTATGTGAACAAGGAAGACAATAGAAAATGATCAATCATCCATGATAGTTGCAAGTGTCCAAGTAATGTTTTGTTGGGATTGAAGGGTAACATGTGGATCATCTATAAAGGGTTTATGATTTGGATTATCATGATGTAATGATGAAACACTGATTAGGTATGGATGATCATTCCATCAACAAAAAAGATGTCATAATTGAGGTAATATGTCTTCTATTATTTTTAATTTGTTAAAAATTAATGTGAAATGAACCTATATAATATATCTAGTGAAATAAATTGTCTATATTCATTAAATAATTTTGTTAGTTGTGAAGTTCATCATAATTTACATTTCATAATATCTATTTAATTCAATAAATTTTAATTTGACTATTGGACTGATAATCATATTTGTTGTGTCCAGAACCAACAAGTTATATCATAGTAGTGATTTTAACCTTACAAATATTTATCAACTATTAATATTTTAAATGTTTGAAAGATGGATTTCATTTCAAAAAAATCATTTATATTATCCAATTATTGAATATCCACTTCCACACTTCATTTCATACCTACATCACCCATTATTAGATAATACTAAATAATGAATGTTCAAATATTAAATTTGAATGTGATTGGGATTCATAATTGGTATTATAATAGTATATGGTATGTTCCCCAACGGAATATTGCATGTATCCTATTGTATTGAACCACAATAAACCATATTTTTTAGGGGACACCAAAAAATAAATATATATTGATATAAAAAATAATTTTTATGTGTTCATTAGAATTGGATGGAACATGAAATGTCAGACTACACATAATGTAATTGGGTTTAACATCATATAGTTTACATGTTTGCATCATCGATAATTCATGGTCAAATGAAAGGCATGAATTAATTAAATGACATTTAATGGATAAAAACCTTATCAAAAAAAGATAATAGTGCATGAAGTTATTTTTTGATCCATGTAACACAACAATTTTTTAAATGAAATGAACTCATAGTCACTAAAAATCTATCATATATATATGATGAGTAAGTAAAATTATGTGTTCTAGGTTCTACATTGATTGTAGACAACTAGTCTATATGAAAAAATAAAATTTATTTTACTACTCTATAAGCCTCATTATAATATGTTATTTATTTTATTTATTATCCAATTATTAATATATTGTGTGATTTATATTATATTAATTACTATATGAATATTTATGTAATAATCTACACAATATACAATTTATAATTGTAATAAATTTACAACTATATATGCATTACAAGTTTTATACACTATATTAACTAACATGTTCTCTGTGTGTAACTTATTGAATCTTATAGAACATATAATTATATATAATAAATTGTTATATTATATTTTCAACTGAGTAGAATTTATTTGATCCAAATACATTTATAATTATTCAAACAAGTACTCGACAAGTTTCTTCCATGTACAAGTTCTATACTTCTTTTAATAAATTTTTATTAATGGTAATTTATTTATTTTATTTAAAATAATAGTATCTATATAAATCGATAATATTTTTAATATACAGTAAGACAAATTAAAATAATTGAATAATCAAATAATTAATTGTATTAATTGACATGCATATAGAGAGGAAAATAAGGTAATAGATATTATGTCCAAAAAAGTGGTAATAGAGTTTAATATGATGTGATCTTTTACATCCCCCACTATTGTGTGTTAATGGTTGATATAGATATTCATGGAATGATACATTCTCATATTTTTAATAAAACCTATTAATTATTGACTCAGCATACTATATTATATAAATTTTACTGGGACCGACATGATGAATTCCATGATTTTTGGTTATGGGTATGACTTTGATCATAGACCAACTTGTGAACAAGTATAGTTTCATTTAATTTAATTATTTATAAAATATTTTCAATTATATTTAATAAAATTAATTTATATCGGATGAATCATCCCTCCCTCTTTGTTATATATGTCTTCCATACTCATATTTTCTTTTTCAAAAACCCCATTCCTATTCACATCACATATGATTTAAGTATATGAATTTTATAAATGTCTTTCCCAATAAGATTTAGTTGGTTCTAGGTGAAGGTGAGATTAATGCATACATCAGTGGAAAACATAATATATGTGAAATATTATAAGTCTAATGAATATTTATAGAAGTATTTTTCCTCATAAGATCATTTTATTATCTTCTAAGTAATGAGACAACTAGTTAAAACTCACAAACATTCCGTGTTTTTTCTGAATCTTATGATTGATATATTTTATGGATACAACACTATGTTCGAAAAAATAATATAATTTATATGAAAATATTTAATTAAAAAAATTTGCTTATGAATATATTTTGGTTCGATGCATATTTAATCATTATATTAAAAATAATTTAATATTTAGATTAAATGTAATAGATAAAGTAGAAAACATATTAATATAATTAATAAAATATCATATTTTAATTAATTATCTATAGATTCCAATATCTGAGTTATGTATGACCCATATATAATGTTTTGGTTAAATAAATTTTAGGTAACATTTAATTATCAGTAACTATAATCAATGATGGTTGGATAATATTACAACTCATGTATTCAATTTATAAAACATTTTCAATTAAATAATAATTTGGAGGCATGTGTTCAAATAAACCATTCAAGGAATTTAGAACTGTGGAGTCCTAATAATGGAATAAGGAGATGAAATGTTTTAGTTTGATATAATACCAACCTTATAAAATATGAAGGGATGTATGGATCCTTTCCAATAGAATGTCTACATGACAATATATTTTTCGTTAAATGATGATGTTCATTGACACTAGTTAAAATATTATGGGAATTGATAATCATAAAAATATTATATCTCATATAATTTGTAATATAGTAATGTAAAAATAATAATATAAAATATTATAATATAAATAAAATCACCAACAAAATTATCCATTTTCTCATATTCTAGAAAATTACAATATTTTCTCTTGTAGTAACTTTTAGAATTGGATCATACACTAGAATATTGTGTTTCATCCTGAAATAATGTATTAAATTCTATAATACTCTATATGTTATGTACCTGATAAGAAGGAGTGTGTTATAGAGTTCACTGTTTAGGAAAACCACCCTAACAATGATCTTTTATTAGTCTATTAATGCATTATTATTTTTTAAATGAACACGTGATGTATCTTGATATCATTAAAAACTAGTAAATACTCCAAAATTTTGGTAATCATTCTCTAGAGAGATCTATATTTTAATTATATGACACATATATGGCCCTATTCATAATTAAAATTGGAAAATGATGGGTTGGAGGTTCTCACATAGTCAATATTATTGGCTATATGAAGTTATTATGTGTTCCAGGATATATGATACCGTAGTAATTTCACTTATATATCATTACTTTATCAACTCCTTATTGAATTTATAATTATTTTTATTAATTATTAAAATAAAAACATGGATCGGTGTCTTCACTCAAATTCTCAATTATTCCAATGATAAGAACAATGAAAATCCATTGGTCTATGTATTTAATAAGAGGAAAATAATGAAAAGATATTTGAGGCTAAGTACATGTTTAATTATTCTTTGAAATTCCCATAAATTAATTGGATGATGTAGGGGAAAGAAAGTGAATATAATGTTATTGGTATGAAATATATATGAAGGGACACTAGAAGAAAAAATAAAACCTATAAAATAAACAAGGGTAATGTTCATTTATGATTATTATCTAGTGAAATATATATATTTCAATAAACTAATTATTATATATATTCTGTGTAGATCACATATGTTTTAAAATACAAGTTGCTACTAGATTATATATTCTGTACCATGGAAATTTTAGTACATGATCATCCAACCAAGAATAAAATATTATTTTGGGTATTGTATAATATAACTACACATTGTAATCTAGAATGATCATGGGTTTGAAATGTAGTTATTATATTATATTTGATGAAAATAAGGTTATTTATATTGTAGAGACCCAAAGCTTGACGTTCATGGACATTACATTACTTTTGTGGACTACTTTATACATAACAAACACAGACACACAAGGACCGTAATGGTTTACTGTCTTTGAAACTCGAAATTTAATCTTCTAATCGTGGTGAAAGATCTTCAACATATCCCATAAATATCTTCCCCATTTTTTTTCTTACCTAAAACCTTTATTTGTATCCTGGGGAAAAGAAAACATAAAAAGGGTGAGCTCAAATGATCAGTAAGGGAAGCATATAGAACATAAACCAATCCATAAACATTTGAATGCAAAAGATTGAACATAAAATCTAAACATCAAAATCTTGAGCAAGGACATAAATCATGGAAGTATGTAAGGAATATATCATAAAGGGACATAAATCTTGATAAAATAGCATGGTAATAAATCATGTAATTGTGGAAACCATTCAGCATTTCTTATGATTTTCATAGTAGCCAAGGCATTGCTACCAAGACCATCTTAGTGGACAAAGTCCCTTTCTGAATCGAGTTCACTCCTTGTTCCAGTCCGGTATCACTGAACCGGATTGACTTACCATTCCAGCCATGTCTATATCATTAGATATAAATTTTTACCCAATGAATTAGAGGGAGATATAGCTCTCACCCGTCTCATAATGAAATCATTATTACTTGTTCCACAAAATAAACTTAAAACATTCATCATAACCCAAAGAATAAAATGGGTTTCATAAACATCATCCCATCGCCTCAAAATCCATATAAAACAAATGGGCATTTTATCATAAGAATAGTGATACCATGTAAATCATAGAGACATTAAACTTTAATCATACACATATGAAATAATGTCATCTTATATGGAAAATGGTTTTGATAGATCATTTGAAATGAATTCCTGAAGAAAATATCCTTTCTTCTTCAAAATCATTTTCTTTTCACAAAATGCCGTGCACTTTTAAAAAAAATTATTTTGTTGAAAATTGTCAAAAAATATTATAGAGTAAGCTTCATGAAAATTAGGCATTATGAAATCGTAAAAAATCCGTTCACGCCATATAAGTTAAAAATAACATCCTTCTCGTACTTTTTTTCGGATAAGTCAAAAAGTACCTCGTATGGTAAAAAAATATTACTTACATACAATGTAGTAAAAGTCAAAAATGGATAAAAAAGAAATTAAACATACATGAATCCATTTTTAGGAAACATGGACATGGATGATAACAATAACCCTAGTAAATACTTACGAATAAACAATCTCGGATAAGAACGAGATTGGAATAGTTATCCCTTACCTTATGTCTGATATGCTCCGTACGTATTCGAAACATCATATATAATAATTTAAATAATGTCGTTGACTTATTACAGAATCATATTCATTGTTATGATATCATATATGGTTCACTTATGACTTTATATTACCCATTCTTTTGTAAATTCGATGTTAAATTAGTGTTTTGGGTAAAATCATTTTATTTATTGTACGTTTTTGGATTTGTTGTTCTTGATATTATTATTACATATATCTTGATTTACTTACTTCCATAATTTAAATAATGATTTATATATCATATATATATTCATTACATATATATATATAATAGATAGATAAATGAAATGAAATACACCGTTCATGGAGACGGTAGGCCATACGTACGCATGAAGGATGTTTTTTTGGTTTCCTTATTGAATTAAGTATATGACATACATATATACATACATAAATCCAGTAGCAGTATTATGTCATATATTTCATGATTACTTATTATATATACTTTATAATCATTCTTGAGTTGTTAACCTGGGAAATGAATCTCATCGCGTCGTGGAGACGGTAATCCGTACGTATGCACGAGTGATGATTTCGTTCCCATATTTGTTGAATGGAATTATAGGGGATGATATAATATCATAGAATCAGTATGATGTTATAATAATCATATAAAGTTATTCTTTACACCATAATACCCATCCAAGTAAGGTGGTGGTGGAAAAATAGATTACACCACGGCGTGGAGACGGTATTCCGTACGTATGCATGCGCGGTGATTTCGTTTTCCGTAGGATGGATACGTGAAATAAGGTTGTTTCATATTTATAATAACATATCAATATATTAGAGATACTTATGTTATTAATTTATAATTAAAAAACAAAATAAGAAGAAGTTGAAGAAGAATCATTAGAAGATATTACCTCTTCTTCGACGCACCTCCATTATGCTTCCTCTTAACGAAGTAGATTTGGTATTTTGAGAAGACCAGAACCTCCAAAATGTTTCTAGGGAAGTGGAGAAGCGAAATGGGCAGGTTTTGGCCGAGCCTAAAGGCTCAAAAGGGTTTGAAGAGAAGACTTAAGGGGTGCCGTTTTTATAAAGGAGTGGAGGGGCACCTTTGGAGAAACTTAAAGTATTATTTTATAATAAAGTCATATTCGGTTTTTAATAGCTCAAAATTAATGTATTTAGAAGATAAGGTTGGGATGGGTAGAAATACTCTCAAAAAATATATTTTAGATAGGTTTGGGTCATTATATTAACCATATCATTTAGTTTTAACTCTTAGTTAATTAGATTGACATTTACCATGTCATTTTGTATTTTTATATTATATAGTTAATAAACATACCATATACATCCAAGAAACCCCCAAGTGGTCCATTAATGATTCACCTATCATGATATAAGTATCTCGGAAGAACCTTAGATTTTTAAGGATATAATAACAATAATATAATATTTTTTTAAAAACTATTTTATGTCAATTTAGAGACTATTTGGTAATTTATTTTTGTGAAACTCATAACAGCATGATTAGTTAAAAAAAGTTAATTAAATCAATACTAACATGTAATATTAACCTATAAAATTAGTTAAATTCATAAAAAGTCTCAAATTACATTTATTTGTGTATTTATAACATCACTTATGTTAATATTTCATTAATAAGATAATTATTACATCATCATTGTGTCACAAATAAATTAAATTATTTAATGTATAAAAATTATAAATAAAATATCATTATGTAGGAAATATTTTCATCTTTTTAATGAATATTTATAGTGTAATTTATCTTATTTATAACCATATATTAAAAATTATTTAGTTATTAAATATTGATTATATCTATTTTAACCCTTCTTTAAATAAATTAATAATAAATGTCCTAATCTAATCAATGTGGACATAAATGGTCATATATTATTCCTAAGGTTATTTTTGGTTGAATTACACTTATCCAATTGAATTAGTACATGTGTTAGGGTAATAATAATACCATTTTTACTATTAATTATCCTATTTACTTTTAACCGTGGTAAAAAAAGTAAAAAGTTGTTATTCACCAAAAATTATTTTCATCTCATTGAACAACATTTTATTCCTTGCTATTAACCATGTCTCTTGGATTTTCAAAATTCCACTGACAGAAGCAGTAAAATTATGTTTTATATGTATTTTCAAATTCTCTTAGGAGGTGGGCAAAAGACGGTGAAAAGTTTAATAAGATTTTTATATATCTAAAATTATTATAAAATGACTCCAGTGAATTACATTGGAATTATATAGGTATTATGTATCAATTGTGAAATAAATAAATTTAAATAAAATAATTAATTATTTAAATAAAAAGCCAGTTTTTGAATAGTATCCCAGTGTTTTCACTATTCATCAAAAATTGAAAGTTTTCAGAAAAACACCAAAAATTCAACCTAGGCTAATTTCTATATTCTGAATCCAAAAAATGAAGTCCATTTCAAAAGATAAAATTAATAAAATTTCAAAGAGTGGGTATTACTATTAATAATGTCTAGTTTATATAACATATCATTGTTTAATGAAACTCGGTATTGCGTACAACAGACACTATCGTGGAAGGTCGCGATTGCGTGTAATGCAAGCCAAGTCAGGGATGCATGTCGTGCAAGCTCATTTTGGTGTATTATACAACACAATATAGTAATGAAATTAAAAAGAATATTTTTCATAAAATATCCGGGTCTTACATTCTACCCCCCTTAAAATGAATTTCACCCTCGAAATTCATCGGGGTTATAAATGGTTTACTACTCGAATGTTTATTTAATAGAAACCCACATCATAAAAAGGAATTCAAAAACATGACTTTAAAAACGAAAGTATGAAACACAACGGTTAACCATATTAACTAATCTCTGGGTTTCCACATAAGAGAACATAGGTGAAAATATGGATATGGAAGAGAAATATAACCGTCATGTTCTAATGGAGAGTGGTAGAGAACATGGCTATGAAAAAACCCAAAAATCACAAAGACATAAATTTTTTATGATCTACGGTACCATCTTATTCATCGGATATATGGGCACTAAGACAACATTTTTGGTTTTCAAGAACATTTCCCTAATGATGGAGAATTTGAATTAGAAGAAATACATACTTTATTTTGGTATAATCTCACTGTTTTTCGTGCCTTGAACAATTTCCACTGCATCACTTTAAGAAATGAAGTTGAATTTGTCTTTTTCGATGTTTTAGCTGATCATGCGATAGAATGACAGGTCATTCCATCTATCTCAAACATAAGTGAGAAAAAGTTATTTACATAATTCCATCTATGGTGAGATTAATCATATATGGTTCCAAAATGGACTTATACTTCATCTATCATCCTTCATAATAAAATAAAACATCTTTCTACTAACCAGGGACTTCTTGTAGGCCAGTGGTTGGAAATAAAGGCCTGTCGCACCTCGGTTTTGGGTTCAATTCCCACAGCCTTGTCTGACGTGACGTGTTTTCGCCCGTTCTGTAGGTTGTCCTTTTTTTTCTAAAAAAACAATATTATAACATCCCATCAATAATATTAAAAAAGTTATAGCCTTAAACAATACTATCTTATGTCCAACATAATCCATTCAAATCTTTAGGCTTATCCAAAATACGGTTTTCCTTTCTCATATTATTGGGAAAATGATTACTAGAGAGTACATATAACAAGTAGGTTAATACCATCGTTGATCCCCATATATCATAAGATATGTCTTGATGGTCACATTCCAAACATTCGAAGGCCTTAATCGTGTATTCTCTTGAAAAATGAATACACATTGAACCTTAGTGAAAACATGAGTTCTGTCAAAAGTAAACTCATTCCACATACCAAAACCCAAAAATTCTATATACTCAAATCATGATATAACTATTTCCTTATATCAGTCATGAGATCATGAATACTGTCAAACATTTCATTTTCTCCTTATCCCCTTATTATTCACATATCATCTTGTTTTCAAAAATATCTCAATCTCTTTCCATGTTTATCGGTACGATTAAATTATTGAAAACCACAATAGACCAATACATAAATATTCCAATATTCCACGATACTATATAAAACATTATTTTGGAATCCCATTACATAAATACTTAATCATTCCACCACATCGTTGTCATATTCAACATCTCCAATAGTGATCGCATGTGACTTCGCTTTGTCCTTTGCCTTAAGTGGTTGCTCATGTCGATCATCATTAACCCTTGGATTAGGGCATTGATTAGTATAATGCCCCACTTCATTGCAATTGATGCATTGAAGTGTTGGTGGTGTGTTCTATACAATATTTTCTTTATTCACATCATTAGAAACCCTTTTTCCATTACATAAACACTCAACTTCTCGATGACCTTATTTTCCACACTTAAAACATTTTCTATTCCCATTAAGACAATCTCCATCATGCTTCTTTCCACGCTTTGAGCATAAGGAAACATTCATTTTCTTTTCACCATTATTCTAAGATTTCTTATTGATCTCCATCTTCCATTTCATGTCAAAACCTTGAGATGGATATGTAACACAAACATCCATTTCTACCTTGATAGCACAACACACAATTTCTTCACAGCTACTGAATTCTCTTATAGATAATTCCCTTCTAAGACTTGGTTTTAAGCCACTGAAGAATCGATCAAATTTACTTTCAGTTTGGATGATAAAGCCAGATGCATACCTTGGAATCCTTGTAAGATTCGCTTTGTATATACCAACAGATTCATCATCCTTTTGATTTAGTTCAATAAACTCTTTCTCCATCTTTGTTCGAAGAATACGATGGAAGTACTTATTGAAAAATATGTTCTTGAACTCGTCCCATTCCATGGACTCAATTTCATATCTTGGCCTCGTATTCTTGATAAGATTCCACCATTGATAAGCTTCACCATCCAAATGATATACTGCTAAGATGAATTTATCATGTTCAGAACATTGAAGAACTGAAAATAACTTTTCAGTGGTACTGATCCATTATTCAGAAACAAGTGGATCAGAAGACCCACTGAAAGAAGGTGGACGTTGTCTCATGAAGGACTCAATAGATTATTGTTCCCTTATTTTCTCATTTGGAAGTCCATAATTATTAATAGTTTGTATAAGTATACCAATAATATTTTTCACTCCATCTCCCATAACATTAGTTTGTTCAGGAGGACAATCATTGCATTGTCCATTACATTGATCAATATGGTTCCTCTGGGTTCCAACCATCGTCTAAAACCCAAAAAGAATAGTGTGAGAGGAAAAAATCAAGCTCGGGAAAACAACATAATAAAGGGGGAGTACCCTCAATAACTAACATCATTGGTTTAATTCTAATATCGTTACAGTAATTCTAGGATTATAACCCAAAATTATACTTAACCTTAGGGACATCCCTAGACATACCTTAGAGATATCTCTAGGGATATCACTAAAGTTATCGCATCGATGTTTCCAAAGGTTAACTAAACCTTTCCTCTGATACCAACTGTAGATACCCAATGATTGATGTACATAGACATTAAATTACTTTTTCGGAATACTTTATACATAACAAACATAGACACACAAGGACCATAATAGTTCAATGTTTTTGGGAACTCGGAATTTAATCTTATAATCGTGGTTAAAGATCTTCAACATCTCCCATAAAGATATTCCCCTTTTGTTTTCTTACCTAAAATATTTCGTTATATCCTAGGGAAAAGAAAACATAAAAAGGGTTAGATCAAATTCTCAGTAAGGGTAAGCATAGAGAACATAAAACAATCCCTAAAAATTTGAATGAAAAATCTTGAACATAAAATCTAAACATCAAAATCTTGAGCAAGGACATAAATCTTGGAAGTACGTAAGGCATATATAATAAAGGAACATCAATCTTGATAAAATAGCATGGGAATAAATCATGTAATTGTGGAAACCATTCAACACATGTTATGATTTCCATAGTAGCCAAGGCATTGCTGCCAAGACCATCTTAGTGGAAAAGTCCCTTTCTGAATCGAGTTCAATCCTCATTCCAGTCCTATATCATTGAACCAGATTAACTTACCATTTCAGCCATGTCTATCTCATGAGATATAAATCATTACCCAATTCATTGGAGGGAGATATAGGTCCCACCCATCTCATAATGAAATCATTTTTACTTTTGCAACAAAATAAACATAAAACATTCATCATAACCCAAAGAATAAAATGGGATTCATAAACATCATCCCATCATTTCATAATCCATATAAAAAAAATGGAAATTTCATCATAAGAAAAGTGAAACCATGTAAATCATAGATACATTATTCTTGAAATATACACATATGAAATAATGTCAACTTATATAGAAAATGGTTTTGATAAATCATTTGAAATGACTTCTTGAGGAAAATATCCTTTCTTCTTCAAAATCATTTTAATTTCACCAAATTCCATGCACATTAAAAATGAAAGTTTTTTTTAAAATAGTCATAAATTCTTGTAGAGTAAGCTTCATGAAAATGTGGCATTATGAAACCGTAAAAAATCGGTTCATGCCGTATAAGTTAAAAATAAAATTCTTCTCGTACTTTTGTCGCAAAAGTCCAAAAGTACCTCATATGGTAAAAAAAGATTCCATACACACCATGTAGTAAAAGTCAAAAATGGTTAAAAATGACTTTAAACATACATGAAACCATTTTTAGGAATCATGGATATGGATGATAACACTAACCCCAGTAAATAATTATGAATAAACAATCTCGGATAAGAACGTGATTGAAATAGTTATCCCTTACCATAGGTCCGATATACTTCGTACGTATCTGAACCTGTTGTATAATAATATAAATAATGTAATTGACTTATTAGAGAATCATATTAATTGTTATGATATCATATATGGTTCAATTATTACTTTATATTACCTGTTATTTTGTAAATTCCATGTTAAACCAGCGTTTTGGGTAAAATCGTTTTATTTATCGTATGTGTTTGGAATTGTTGTTCTTGATATTATTATTACTTATATCTTGATTTACTTACTTCCAGATTGTAAATCACTATTTATATATCATATATATATTCATTACATATATATATATATATTAGATTGATAAATGAATTGAAATACACCGTTCATGGAGACGGTAGGCCGTACGTACGCATGAACGCTGTTTTTTTGTTTCCATATTGAATTAATTAGATGACATACATATATATATACATAAATCAAGTAGCATTATTATGTCATATATTTAATTATTAATTATTATATATACTTTATAATCATTCTTTAATTGTTAACATGGAAAATGAATCTCATCACATCATGGAGACGATAATCCGTACGTACGCATTAGCAATGATATCGTTCCCATAATTATTGAATGGAATTATAGGGGATGATATAATATCATAGAATCCATATGATGTTATAATAATTATATATAGTTATTCTGTACACCATTATACCCATCCATGTAAGGTGGTGGTGGAAAAATAGATTACAACATGTCGTGGAGAAGGTATTCCATATGTACGCACACGCGGTGATTTCATTTTCCGTAGGATGGATAGATGGTAAAATAGGGTTGTTTAATATTTATAATAACATATCAGTATATTATAGATACTGATGTTATTACTTTATAATGAAAAAACTAAATAAGAAAATGTTGACGAAAAGAGAAACTTGAAAGAATCGTTAGAACAGATTACCTCTTCTTAGACACACCTCCTTTAAGCTTCCTCTTAAGGAAGTAGAGTTGGTCTTCTGAGAAGACCAGAACCTCCAGAATGTTTCTATGGAATTGGAGAAGAGAAATGGGCAGTGGTTGGCCGAGCTTCAAGGCTCAAAATTTTGTGATGTGAAGAGGGAAGGGGTGCCCTTTTTATAAGGTATGAGAGGGGAACCTTTGAAAAAACGTAAATTATTATTTTATAACAAAGTCATATTCGGTCTTTAATAGCTCCAAATTGTTTTATTTAGAAGCCAAGGTGGGGATGAGTCAAAATCCTCTCAACCAATATATTTTAGACAGGTTTGGGTCATTATATTAACCTTATCTTTTAGTTTTAACTCTTAGTTAATTAGATTGACATTTACTATGTCACTTTGTATTTTTATATTATATAGTTAATAAACATCCCATATACATCCAAGACAAGTTTGGGTCATTATATTAATCTTATCTTTTAGTTTAGTTTAATTGAACCACATTTTAGACCTTGATAATATCCATGTCTCTCGGATTTTCAAAATTCCACTCACAGAAGCGGTAAAATTATGTTTTATGTGAATTTGCAAATTCTCCCATGTGGCTAAAGGACGATGAAAAGTTCAATAAAATTTTTATATATCTAAAATTATTATAAAATGACTCCAATGAATTTCATTGAACTTATATAGGTATTATGTATCAATTTTGACAGAAAAATAAATTTAAATAATATAAATAATTATTTAAATAAAATGTCAGTTTTTGAATAGTAACCTAGTGTTTTCACTATTCATCAAAAATTGAATGTTTTCAAAATAATACCAAAAATTCACCCTAGGATAATTCCGATATTCTGAATCCAAAAGCGAAGTCCATTTCGAAAGATAAAAATTATAAAATTTCAAAAAGTGGGTATTACTATACATAACGGCTAGTTTATATAATATATCGTTGTTTAGCGAAACACGGTATTGCGTACAACACACGCTATCATGGAAGGTCATGATTGCGTGTAATGCAAGAAAAGTCAGGGATTCATGTCATGCTAGCTCCTTTTGGTGTAGCGTACAACACAAGACATTAATAAAATTAAAAAGAATGTTTTTCATAAAATCTCGGGGTGTTACATTTATATCTAGAATTGATATATAAGGATTTCTTTATCCAATTTGGGAATAATTGTTTCTTCAATTATAAAGAAACCATTTTTTAAATTGAGAATATATAAAACTCTTTCCATATGTGTTGTGTTACAAGAACCACATAATAGGAATTGATGATTAAAATAATTCACATGACTAATACAAACCCCAGCTAACTACACAACTAAATTGATGATGTAAATGAAAGGCATAAGACCATATAACCCCATGTTTTATATTTGATTAATTTTTATAAAGACTAATTAGTGTATTTCACAAATGTATTAATTGAAAAAAATATTAAATCCTATTTAATTTGAATATTTTAAAGGGTTATTGACAATCATGATTTGGTCCATAATAATATATGTAATTATTTTTTAGTATTAACTAGGTGTTGGTACTCATACATCATATCATTTATTTATGAATATAAGAGATATGTACATATTTATGTAATCTTTTATAAGTTAGATACTTCTAAAAGATTCATGAAATATTATAGATATGTTTTTGAAACATTTTTGTAAGAATATTAAGGAAATATACTCAGTAAATCATGGAAAATATCTCAGTAATGGAATCTAGTACTATTTACATAATTATAGGATTTTATCTCTACGAACACCCCCTTATAACCTATAATATAATAGTGTTGGTTAAAAGAAGTACCAAACATTTTTCACATGGTGAGATCATTTGTATTTCATGAATTTCATCTATTATTTATTTTTTGATTTTAATTTTAGATAGTAACACAAATACTAAATTGAGTTATAAATAATGTGATAATTTGTATTTTATATGATCCTTAGTTTGTAATGAAATACATAATGTATAATTTATGATATTGGGTTTGGGGAAGAGTTTAATAAAGATATTTTTAATAATATAATTTCACTCCATGACATAAAAGGTTTCTTTATATATTACATGAATGAAACTAGAGGATATTTTCTCTGAAATTGTTTATATTTTTAACTATTTTTTAAATAAATGTCAAAACATTTAGTAAAGGTATCACATATTTAATTTAGATAGTTGGAGCATAATGGACTATTATTAATTCATGAATCATGCTAAATATTAGTTTTTTTAGGAATAAACACTACAAAACCTAGTATTATATGATGCTCCATAAACACATGTAATATATAAAATTACAAGACTGATTGGACAACCAAAATGTTTTGGTTTTATTTTTATTATAAATTTCAAATATTTATTATTTGATAATAACAATCATAAAACCTTTAATAAAGTAGAATGTTGTAAAAAAATTTCTAAATGGAATGGATACATGAATTCAGAAGTCAGTTATATCTACCAATACCTAGAGTGTGATTTTTAAATCATCCATTTTATGTAAATAGTAATTGATAAGAAAATTTACTCAAGATTAAACTAGAGTTAAATTGGAAATATTGTAAATAAATTGAATGACCATTTATGAAATGAATGGTCATGATTCTTGTAATATATAAAAAATAAATCATTTTTACCAGATTCCATGGAAAAAATATACCATTTTTTACAAGAAATAATGTACTTTCATAACTACAAGATTTTTATGATAGATTCAAAAACTACATTCTATAATGAGACACATAAATAATATGAATTTATGACATGAACATAATGGATTATTAACCAAAATTAATCAACCATGGTTTTTATATATCATAGATCCATTTATAGATTAATGAAAGCATCCATTTCATGGAACATGTGATTTGATGAATCCATGATGAAATCTGATTTAATAAAGAATGAATTTGTGAAATGTGTTTATAAGAGATTATGTGGGAGTGTTATATTTTCATAATAGTTTATATTTAATATATATTACTTATTGGAAAATAAATATATTTTTTGGACTCTGTTATGGAATAGTTAGATAGTGCCTTATCCATGATAGATTTAGGATATGTAAAACATATTCTAGGGATAAATATACATCTCTATAGATCAAAAAAACTTTTATAATTATGGAAATTAATTTAAATATACTTTTCACATAAGTGAATCTCTGTTGAAATGTATAACAGTGGATTCATTCCATTTTAACATGGAATTCATATATCAAAGGAAATAACCCCTTGAACACATGAGTGGCGATAGAGGATGGAATAGATTCCATACCCATCATTTATTCGGATGATAATTTATTATATTATATAAAATAGGATCGGGTTTCCAAGACCATGGATTGTGTATGGACTCATCATCACTAGTGCTATCATTCATGGAGGATTTTTTTCTTCGATGTGCTACAAATATTCTTTTCAGCATGTGGTGGTTTCAATGGTTCAGGTTGGTGGTCCTGGGGACTTTTCTTCTCTATTGAGGCCATGTACACTTCAATAGATTCTATGGCTTCATGTTCCTACGCTGATCACCCTGTTGGTATACTACGATTCTTTCAAGGAGGCTTTGGGATGTTTGTTAGTTCATTCATGGTGTTACAAGAAGAATTTACAGGCCTCAACCCAAGCAACAATGCTCTATGTTGGTTTAAGATCATGGATGTGGATGGATTCAGTCAGTCTATCTAAAGGTTTTCAAATTTTTTATTATGAAAATGATTTGGGATCTGACTTTAGTTGTTTTAGATTCTTATAATTTGTTCCCTCGACCTATTATATTATTAATCAATAGTATTTTCTTCAGATATTATGGTTGAAGTGGCGATGGTGATGTTGAATAGGTTGGATGAGTCTTGTTTCCTAGTTTTATTCACCAATTCTGATGATTATTGGGTCACAACAACCACAATGTTGTTTCCAATAGATACTTTGATGACATGGATCTGTTGATAGTATGATGGTGATGAAGGATATTTGAATTGGGGTTGTGAAACCATTATGTAGGTTTTAGAACATAGAAAATCATTGATGTAACATCCTTGGGATTGTCATTCCCCTTTTAATTTTGAAATTCTAATTTTGAATTATGGGTTTATTTATTTCTTATGGTTACCACTCAACCTAATATTGGTTTTCTAAAAATGAAAATATATAATTTTGATCTAGTGATATTAATAACTTGTCATTATAGTATATGAATAAATTATTTTCCAACAAAGAAAATATGTGATAAAATACTAGTTGCAATACATTCTCACATTGAATGTAGTTTTCGTGTCTATATAGTCCCCATTGGATTCCTTGGTTTCCTATATTATATAATTTTATGAGCACTTTGTGGTATATGAGGTATTTAGTGAAGTGTTTTGTATATAAAAATTCATTTAAGATATTTATGTGATTCAATGAGGTAAAGGCACTAAAAATACATTATTATAATAATAAAATAAAGTATCTTGTAACAGATCATATGCCATATCATCAAAAGAAGAACATACATTGAACATATAACCAGATGATTTAATTTTACATGGTTTATTGGTCATTTTTATAAGATTTTCATATATTAATGTGTGGTGTAAAATTTAACTAATTCCTTAACAAAGTATAAACATGATTTTCATGTGTTATAATGTGGATTCAACATCCTAAGTAGTTTTTTATCATCTATGATCATGTGTATTGGAGCTGGTGATCTAGAGAATACAAATTATAATTTAGATAGATTTTATATTCAATGAAGTAAATATAAATAAAATATATTATTACATATTGGTCATATCTATAAGTTTAATTAATATAATAATGCAATAATGTATCATTTATAGTGAAATAGTCGTAATCGTTTCTATCTATAATGATAACCATTAAATTCTATTATGTTATTCGAAATATTATTCTATAGTTGGATAACATTATATGATGGTATACATATTTTTTTTGATAGTAAAGTGTGATTAATCATAATTAGATGAGACATCATCACATGAAGATCTCATTGTGTAATCTATGAAATGGGATATTATCGAAAGTGACCTTCAATAACAAATTCCACATGTTTTGTGTTATTTTATATTCCAATTTTGAGGTTTCTTTAATGATATTTAAACATCAATATTATTTATAATTAATTTAATGAAATTAAAATTTAATATTATTTCATAAAAAATGATGACATATGTTTACATCGATGATGGGTATGTTTGATATGTCAGAAAAGATATGTTAGTAATGAATAATTTGAGAAAGGTGATGACATTTCCATTATATTGTGTCATGTTATCTCACCCCATTGATAGAAATTGTAATATCATAATAAATTCCCTTTATATATTTTACAGGACTGTTAATTTAATATATTCAATGAAATATATCTCAGTAATATAGTTATATTATATAGGTGTGAAATTTACATGATATGATATTGGAAAAAATGGATTATTGTTCACAATGACTATTCAAATGTGTTCATTCTTAATTGAAGATATCCCATTTATCTATCGGTTAGTTGACCCATTTCTAGATATTAATATTGGACTTTAGGCATTCCCAATTAATTTCACCGATGAAGAGGGCTAGAGAGTCATTCCTAAATTGTTTTTGTTAATCTGAATTATATATTATTTATTATTAAAAATATGAATAAATGTTATTATCTATAATAGGATGTAATAATTATTTGGGATTTTTTATAAAACAAATATTAAATATATATATATTCTGGACATAATTATTTAACTTCACATAAAATAATTTTTATTAATCAATTATTATTCATAGGGTAATAAATAATTATTAGTTTTATTAAATAGGTAATATATTAAATTGCACAACTATTAAGTATTTATTTTTTTCACTAGAATTTAAATATAATATAATTTTTCTTATTGAATGAATAATTTTATTTTATTCATGAGTTAAATAATGGTACAGGGTGACAGGTTGACTATATTATTTCTTATGATAATTTTTTTATCAAGTTGTAAACTAATATTTTAAATTCTATAAGTTAGAACATGATAGAAATAATTAATAATATTGTTATTATATTTCATGGAATGGTGTTACTTTTGGGTTTAAAAAGCTAATCAAGTTCTTTAAGAAATTATATTATTATTACACCTAATTATTTGTCTAAAAATAGAATGTTGTGTCATATTAGAAGTAGTTATTCATTGTGAAAAGTAATAACATCAACTCCCACCCCCAACATATACACACCTCATGAATAATAAGAATAAAATTGATTCCTTCAATTATGAGGGAACATTAAGTGACAATATATAACAATATAAAAAATTTAATCAGCAATGATAGCACCACATGTTGTATCGATGTTTCTTGGGTATAAAAGGAACATTTTTAGATCACCAATAGTCTTTTCTGTGTGTACATGTGATCAAATGATGAAAAAAATAACACTTTTCGGTGATAAAAATGATCAATGAAAAAATGTATCATTATTTTGGTTGGCATTCATCTTATGTTTTTAATTATTTACAAATTTCTAAAACAATATCGTCTCACATTGTTTTTTTAAAAAAAATTAGTCAGTAATGTTTAGAAAAAAATTAATGGATATGATGTTAATAACCATATATACACTTAGTTATTCATTGAATCTATACAATCTATAGTTTTTTGTATACCAAACCAACACTTCTGCTTCATCAGCAGAATACAATATCAAATGTAGTATCAAGCCAAATATCCAAAATGAGGATTCATAAAAATAAGAATCTAAATGCTATTAAAAATATGTGTTCTTTAACTTTTTTCGTGATAGATTATTATAACATGATTAATAATGTGATTTTCTAACTCTTATCTCCCAGCTTACAGGTGATGGATGAATTGAAATTTTTTATTCAATTAATTTTTAATTGTGTTTAGAATAATATATATGATAATAGACATAATAATTTATATAAAAATAATATAAATGGAATGAAAATTTATCTATTTGAAAATAAAAAAATAAGTTCATGGGTTATAATAATTCAATGGAGATATGGGTAAAATTATAAATAATTTATAAGTGAAATATAAATGTTAATGAATCCAATTAAAATGTATGGATTAGATAATTAAAATAAATTAAGACATAAGATTATAAGGACATTGATGAAAACATTACATTGTTCAATGAGGTTGTGAGAAACATATTGGAATTTCATGGGAAGCTATAGGAATCAATAATTATTTAAAAATTGATAAAGAATTTATAAATCAATTTTCTTAAATGTTATAACCTGATAACGAAGACAATTTCTATCAAAATAAGAGTTACAAAACATGAGCTGAACATCATCTTCCCATAAAAATAAAAAATGAAGATATATTTTTTCATCCATGTTAAAATTCGTAATATGGGAATAATATGTAGATTAATTAGGTTATTCATATACAATAGTAGGTGAATGTCAGAGTGAAATATTATCAATTATATCATGGATGTTCAAAATGGTTATGTGGAATGGAAAATATAAGGGTTCACCAAAATAATTGATCTGTGATATCCTTATAAATTTTTCTTATGACTTCTGAAGGAAGATGTTCATGGAAACTAAATATTTCATCGTAGATAAATTTTTTTGAAAATACAATAAATTAAAAAAATACAGATTCAAGTCTAATGAAGATATATACAAAGAGAAATAATAATTAAAAAAATTTATAATCATGTAGATATTTATAATATGAGGTTAATTTTCATTATAATGTTGAAAATGGATTTCATTTTTTAAGTAGTGGTAATGATTGTTAATATAGGAATATGATAGAATAACAATTTAAAAGTTATTTAGAAGTATGTTTTCTTGTAATTAAAAATCATATGAAATAAAAAATATTTATAAGTGAGAAAATAACTATGTTAAAAGAAATATAGTATATTGATTGAAAGTTAAAAACCTATATTTATTATCATAAAAATAATAGGACTTGCGAAAGTGAACCAGAGAATATTATTAGTGATGTTGGGGATAATATAGCAGAATTAGAATAATACCATGTCGAGACACAAAAAATATTTCATTTTCTAAAAAAATGTTATGAAAAAATGGAGGAATACTTTAGAAAATTAGTTTTGGATTATGGAGAGTTATATTTAGATAGTGTTATAATGGTTTCTAATAGGAAAGTGAAAAGTATAAATACAATATGTTATATTATTTTTTTAAATAATAAATATATTTCATAATTTAATATATTAGGAAACCATAATATGTGAAGAGTGAATTTTGATATTACTATAATATTATATATAATATTTTTTCACTGTATATCAACTGCTATATACACTCTAGTTTTCTGAAATTGGTTATCATATATATTATTAAATTTGTGATTCTTATAGAAAATTATAAAAATGGTTTCATGATTCAATATCAGGTATATTTGAAAACATTATTAAATAATAGGAGATGAAAATATCTTTATGGAATACAAAGTATATTTTTAAATGTAATCCCCCTAAACACTAGATTTTAATTTTTCTTCAATTAGGGGAAGAATAATATGAACTTATTTTTAATGGTGGAGTGTGTAGTGATGTCAAAAATAAAATATAAAGGGGAGAATTATGTGATCATGGGATGGATTTTATTTTGTTTCAATAGGAAAATTTGTTTTCTATTTTAGGGGGTTATAATGTTTAAAAAATTATATGGGTACATAATTACAATTATATCTACTCACTATTTTTTAAATTATCTTAATGTTTTGATCCTACTATCCAAAAATATTTCATTTGATATTGAAATGGAAAAAATTAGGATTAAAATAAGAATTTATTTAGAATAAAAATAAATAAAGGATAATTAAAAATGGATGATGAATTATTTGAATTAGTGTTTGTACTATAGAGTAATATTGTAGTTTTATTTATTTTGATATGTATTTTTTTAGAGGATGAATATAAGATCCCCTAATTTTCTAGGTATGTTACACTTTAGGTTTTTAGATAGTCATCTTTATGTTTACTTAAACCACTAAACTCATGGTAATAAATAACCTTCACCCAATTGGGTTAGTATTTTATAGGTATTCAAAGGGAAAAAAAGAGAGATTAATTATAGAAATTGGAACTAATTCATGTTGTGAACTATCAATTAACGATGTCAATAGATATGAGTAAACCCCATGAAATTACTTTAGGAGATGTGTTTATTTATAAAAATAAGCAGTTTACAATAAGATATTTCTCCCAAAAAATTGACTGATTTTAGGGATTTTAAAGAATATATGTTGTATTTTGAGGTTTATATTAATAAATTTGGATTCATGATGTGATTCAAAAATTTAAATCATGAATATGGTGTTCTTCACTTATTTTTATAAATATCATGCCCTGTGATTTTCATATACCTCTATCCATTTTTCTCAATTTTCACCCTTCCATTACGTATTTTTTTAGAGTTTTCATTGATCCAATGGTTGGTTTTATTGAATATTTGTGTTCTAGAAATATATATTCAATGTTTTACTCATAGTTTATATACTCATTCTTATTTTATTATCTTTCCATTGAGAAAAACCTTGTTCAAAACATACAATACATGATCTTGGATTAATTCATCATACAAACAAATATTCATTGTCTTTACTCATGGGTAAAAATTTGGAACCCATTTTTACTGTAGACATTCTATAATATCATTGTCTCCATGATTTTTAAGGCAGTTTGTATAAAATGATTCCCAATAACATTCATCATTATTATAGTATGGGAATTTGCTCAAATTTAATTAGTGTTCCATGAACACAACCTATCAAATTTCATAACACAATAATTTCGACCCTATGAGAACCATTGGATCCATTGGAATTGATATCAAAATATTTTTCCACCTGAGGGATGTTCCAACCATTCTCTTTAGATAAGAACAAGAATAGAATAAATCAAGATCCCATCGATTATTTGAAAATTTATTAACTATTATTTAAACAATATGAATTGTTATGTCAAGAGAAATGAGAATTTTTCTTTCCATTAAGATGACATAACATGAAAATCATGTTGATTGGCGTGATAATAAATTATATGCAATAATTGAAGGATTTTGACATGTGATTAGTATTGATATAATTTCCTGATGGAATTGTGATATTATAGGTATTGGAATTGTAATTAATATTCCATGATAAGTGAAATTATAAAAGACACAAAAAATATAACTAGTAAAACATATTATTGAAAATGACATTTTATTTGGTTATTGGATATAATTTTAGAAAATAGACAACATGGAAATATATTTATATAATAAAATAAATTAATAATGAGAATTTTTATAACATATTTTTAATTTTTTGGTTGTTATTAAAAATATATTCATAATATTTCATTATTTGTATAACTAATTGGTCACCTAATGACTATAGTTGAATTTATGGGCTGGACACCATAATAGTTGGACAAGGAATTCCTTCCTAGATGATTTTATCCAATAGGCATGCAATTCAATAATTATTTTGATATTTGTTTGGACATATAATTCCTACCAGTATGAGAATTGTGTTGGACTTATGATTACATCTAGTTTGAGATATTGGTTACGACATAGTTCTCCTTACAATATGATATATTGTTTTAGAAATGAATTTCTTCCCTTGATGTTATATTCAGTTGGACATGGTTTTCCCTCTTGTATGACGTTATGTTTTTTACATGGTGTTCCTTTGATTTTATAAACTATATTGCATGGAAAAAAGACATATAACTTCATGTTGAAGTGTGTATGGGTGATATATGGCGTCAAAGATGAAATAATGTATGATATTAATATATAAATTAATTACCTTTTTATTAAACTAGTATATTCAATATTTATTTACAATGGATAATTTATAAACTATGGTTTCATCCTAATGAGTTTTACTCAGACGACGTTCTTGAACCATACGGTGCCCGGATGGATTTCATAGATGATGTTTTGGAAAAGTTAAATTGTATCTATGTGTGATTTTATTGTGTTACTAGATGGGATTGGAGTATTGAAAGTAGATCAAGCATGGGGTTTAGAACAAAGATATTTTGGACCCTTTATTTATAGTCTATTTGTTTCTCTTGTTTGAATATCAATATGTCAATTGGAATGGAATAAATTATATCATGGCATGATTAATTATTATTTTCCATATTGTTTTCGAATTTTTTTATTATTCTACTTGAGATTCATGGTTGATTTTTAATATCCTTTCAACATTTATTGAATCCCGATAACAAAGGTTATAATCTTGAAACAATAATCCATAAAACATAATTTTCTATTTGATAACCTCTGGAATATGGGGAGGGACAATCGACGTTTTGAAGCATCAAATCTCAGTCATGTGAAGGAGTACATGTTCTAGATGAATATAAATTGGTATAAAATGTGAACATTTCATTTTATTAATTATTTTTGAATGGTATAAAAGTTAATAATACGTGTTGGGAATTGAAAATGAGGTCATGCATGGGAGTATCTAACTAATGTGAGGGGGAAACCATTTGTTCCCTAGGATTAGAATATTTGTCTTGTTATTCCTAGGTTAATATTTTGATGTTATTTTAGTTATAGAGATTCACATGTTGTGAGTTATTATCGTATATTGATATTTTAATTATGGATTAATATTTAATGAGATCAGTATGAATGTATCATTATTTATGTCACAGTTTTTTATATTTATTATGTTTTTATTGTGTTTTTAATTGATTTTATGTGATTTATACTATATAAAAAACCAATAAGAAAGGAAATTTTGTGTAAATAATTCTGGGTAATTATATTCCCCCAAACTATAAAAAATGAAGTTCTCAAAATTTCCATAATGTCACCTCATAAAAATATTTTGGTACTTATTTATCTCAACTTTTTATGGATCCCACAACCCCTATTCAATTTTGTGATTTTTTCAATGTACATTTTCTAGCTAATTTGTCTGAATCTTTAATACCTATTCTCATGTTTCCCAAATCCATATAGTCTCTTGAAGGTAAGATAAATAATTTTCATATTCTATTTTAATATAACTGATAAAATGAGTTTGGTTTGGTGTGTACTTTGTTAAAAAAGAGATGTGGAACACATCATTAGTATCAGAATTCATACGTGGCATTACCAAATGATAATCCACAACTTCAATTCTATTTAGAATTTCGAAATTTATGAATTAACTAGGGTCTAGTTTCACTTTCTTATCATGTCTTATGTCTCCCTTATATATATATAATTTTCAAAAAATATGATCTCCCACTTCAAACTCCAAATATTTCTTACAGTTATCGGCATAGCCCTTTTTCATTCATTTATCTTATTCAATATGTTTTTCAATAGTATTTTTCTTTATGTTATTTCATCTATATTCTCTAGAAATATAAGATTTATGTCTCCAACTTTATCCCAAAAAGTTTTTGTACAAAATCTAATTAATACAATTTTTCATATGGTTTCATTTTAATACTTGAATGGAAAGTATTATTTTTGGAAAATTATAATAAAGGAAAATAAAGATCGCATATACCTTGAATGTCGATGAAGAATGATCTCAAAATGCCTTCTAATGTTTGAATGTTACTTTTAGACTAAATATAATTTTGAGGGTGATAAGAACTACTCAAATGAATCTCAGTAACCAAATATTTATAAATACATTTCATGAATTTTGATGTAAATTTTGAATCGTGATAATAAAAATTGAAAGTGGTTCTCCGTGATGTCTAAAAACATCATTAATATATATTTGTGCTCAGCACACCATTGGAAAATACTCTAATATTGTGAGGAAATGTCCAGATTTGGTTGGTCGATCAATAATTATCCTAATTGCATCATTATTTCTAGGAGTTTTTTGTAATATAGGGAAAAAATCCATACTGATTTTATCCCATTTATATGTAGGAATAGAAAGAGGTTTCATGATTCCTCTACGATGTTGGATTTTAGACTTCACATATTAACAGAATAATCATCAGGATATATAATCAATAATTTCAGGCTTTATGTTATCCCACCGAAAAAGTTCCATCAAATATATATACATACTAGTGCTAAAAAAATTTATAGTTAAATCTGACTTATGTTCACTATTCAATAAATATTTATTTAGAAAAGGAATAGAGGAAACACAAATCAACATCCCGCATTTCTTAATTACATACTTATACACAATTTCTTTCAACTTCTTACCATTCATATCTTTTATTTTTCTTTGATAATTAAAAAATTTAGACTAATAGCTTTCAATACATCCCAAAAATATCATACTCAAACCAATTGAAAAAATTATGAAGTTTCATTTTCCTTGATAATATCCATATTCATATTTTTTAGGCCCATGTATATAGGATCCTTGGAAATCATTATTTGGTTTATAACTCCATAATTCTTCATTCTTAATGAATTTTCTACCTTATTTTCCTTCCTTGGATGATAGTGTCCTGAACAATTTTAATCCTTAAGTTTAACAAGCCATTGCCTTTTCCTCATGTTGAATTATTTATGTGAGAGTATATATTTCAAAATAATTCATATGTATATATCTCAAATCATTAAATATAGATATAGTGTCTCCATATCTTCAACGAAAATATTACAACTCTATACTTGAGACCATGATTTTGATAGATCTATTCGTGATTTTTTAACTACCTGGATTCATAGTAAATAACTCTATCATATGGAATAATGAAACAACTATCTCCTCTCTTTGATTCATCATTATAAATTACAAATCCATCATTTACCGATGGTGGATTCCTGATAATAGAATTCACTAATCTCCTATTTAATTCTTCAAAACATTCTTCACCAACATTTTTCTGTATGAACTGGTCCCTTTTATGTGTAAGCTTGGTTTATAGGTTATCTAATTAGAAACATTCTAAATTAAACACAATTTTAACATAATAAACCCATGAAACAATGTACTTTGGTTATGTTCGTTATTGTAGGTCAATCTTGGACTACATTCTTAATTGAATTTTATATTGAGACTACATCCATAGAGACAATATGGCTAGGAAAAAATACAATTAAATCCAAAATTCACAATTCCTAGACAAACCATATTATTATTTTCTTTTAATATTCTCAACAATAACCCACAAGTGGTTCCCATGGTCACCATATATTTTGGAATATATAAATATATCATTAATAAATACAACATCATAATTGCCATGATATTCCTTAAACACTCAGTTCATTAAATCCATAAAAATTTATGGTGCATCAGTCTATCCAAATGGAATAACTATAAACTCATAATGTTGATACCCAGTACAAAATTCTATATTTGGAATATCTTCCTTCCTCACATGAAATTGATGACATCCAAAATGAATAGCATTCTTCGAAATTTTTTGAGCTCTATGAAGTTGATAAAAAACCATCAATGTGAATAAGAGGATATTTTTTCTATATTTTAATATAATAGATTTCTTTATTGACTATAAAAAACATCAAGTATCAATCATTACTAATGAAAAAAGAGAATAGGGGCTCCCCTTTTAGAAACACTAGGGAGAATAATTCCATTATCAATAAATTCCCCTTATTGTTTCTTCATCTAAACTAATTCCACATCATCCATTATATAATTAGCCTTCATTATAGGCCTTGCATCAAGGATCAGTCAAAAGAATACTCAACATACCACTCTAGATTATGACTAGGTAAAATCTTCTGTAAATATATCAATTTATTCTTGTACAATATGTGAATCTTCAATTTGATTATTTCTTTACTTATCCATAGATTATTCGTTCTCTTCCTCCCTAATAATTTCATTTTAAAGAGCTACTGTAGGTGGATCCATATGGGAATAATATGATTAAATCTCTTCTCTAAGGATGATAAATATCATACATTCATCCCGAATCGTAATTTCCTTCTCTTTGAAAAATATTTTGGCATTGTATTTTGAAATCCCCTATATGTCATGGATTACATCAAAATCAACTATATGTATTATGATACAATAAATAACTAGAGAACATTTCTATGTTATAATGGGAAATTGTTGAACATCATTTTTTTAATAAGGATTATACTATGAGTATTTACTAATAACTCTCTTTATGTGGTGAATTAGAAATATCTAAATAATTAGGAAAACTAAGAAGATACAAGTAATTCAATTATCCAGATTCATATAAAGATTTATCTAAATTTGAGGAGATGAAAAAAGTTACCTAATAACACATCACTAAACACATCGACCTCATTAGATGTGATCTTATATTCATGGCCTTTATCCCTTGTCAGTTTATTGGGAAATTATCCCTCAGGCTTTGGAAAATCATTTTCATAATGACCCATCACATTAAAATTATTGTAATGAATTTTTATATCTTCTTTTATTCCATTGGAATTATGGGATTAGTGGACAGTTTCTGTAAACATTTATGGAACTCCCATTACTTTTAATAATGTAACATGGTGTTTCCTTCAACAAGTATCCAACTAGGTAAAATTCCCTTTTTTTTCTCTCTTTATATGTTTTTTCTCCTCGGCCCTTTTCTTCTTGTTTTTTCCATTAATTTAATAAGATATTGAGAATTATTTATTTTTTCATTATAAAACATGAGAAAATATCTTAGTTTGATGAGAAATTTTGGGAGACTAATTCCCTTCATAGTAATGGTTTTAAATAATCAATGAATCGATCAATATATCTCCATGGATTACATTTGTATTTCATGTTATGCCTAATTATTTTTTTAAGGTTTTATTTGTACATGGAAACATTTTAATGCACTTTTTATCTTGGACATAATAATTCCTCCCTAAATCCTCTTTTTGTCTGTGAGGGAAATATTTGTCCAAGAATATTTTCTAAAAATCAATTCATTACATATTGTAAATTTCAACAACCTACATTGTGTTTTTTATAAGTGATAACCCTTAAACATTACTAAATCATGGGTTATTTCAAGAATTCACATTGAGAATCCTTTTAGGTTTAGATTTTTATAGAATTAGATCATAAATCATGAATTACATTCCACATTTAAACATGGTGGATACATAAAAGACAATATTCATTTTTCTAGTAAAGCAAATATATATAAAATAAGTCACGGTTTCTTTCTTGACACTTCCTCGAAACTATAATCACATCATGTACTTTTCCCTTGACCTGTAAAAAAAATTCAAAAACATGGTATGAGCATAAAAAGCTTGGTAAGGGATATAAAAATATGGAAAGAAAAAATTAGTCCATGTATATATAAGAAACAATGAAATCATACTTTACTCATAAAACATAAGCACTTTAACATTCCTCATGAAATCATATGATTTATGAATAACTCATATAAATTATAAGAAACAAAGGTAACATGAGGCATTCATAACAATCTTACGTAGGGAGTAACCCTCATGGTTATGTTTGGAATACCCATTATAGTATATTCCCTCAATATCTTCAGGGAAACCTTAGAGATTAACTCCTTCGCATTACCCAAGGCATTGGATAGATATCTCAGGCTCACTCTCCATTAGTTTATCATGGAACCACCTGACTTCATAATCAATTCCCAAGAACGATAACATAATCGTATCACATAAAACATGCATAAAAAAAATATAACCTTTCTACATTTCAATCACAATATATCAATACAACACATTTATATACTCAAAAAACTATAAAAACCATTTTCAATACCAAAATAAAATAAAATTAAAATATGGTATTTATTTTTCAATTAATAAAAGCAAGTCCAACTTGTTCTCGTTCGTTCGTTATATTCATGAATAATAAACTTAGGTCAATTTATATTTGCTTAATTACTTCCTTTAATTTTTATTATTCAATTCATATCAAATATTATCATTTTATAATAATTAGTTAATTATGTGAGTTCATATCATACGTTTTGTCGATGTTAGGTACATGAGTAAAAAATGAACTTGTTTGAAAAGAATTACCAATGAATTTATAAGTATATCATCTCCAGAATGGTATTAATTATTTAAATATCATATATATACAGTATATATTCATTTCCTAATATTCCATGGCATTTGGAGATAAAAAATGAAATGCACCGTTCATAGAGACAGAAGGTCGTACGTACGCAAGAACGCTACTTTCATTTCATTGTCATATTAAAGGAATTAAAAATAAATGAGAGATATATATTAATTAATTAAAGTATAATATATATGTTATATATGTAATATATGTTCATTAATTACATTATTTATAAATTCCATGTTTGTAATGAAAGAGTCACATCACTTGAGGGGGCGGTAGTCCACACTTGCTCGAATGAAATTATCGCATTTACGCAACATGAAAAGCATAAAGGTATGTTTTAAATATAAAATACAGAAGCATAGAGAGGATATAAATATAATATATATCTTATATAAATAAATTTACATCATAATGGAAACCATGAATGGTTTTAAAAGAGGATTGAACAATCATTGTTTCGTGAGGCAGTAATTCGCCACCCACAGAAAGAGTATGTTCTTTAACTATTAGATGGAGGTGTGTGTAAGTGTAAATAAAATCCTTCTCATAACAAAATAATATTATATTTAGGATATCGGGTATGTTATGGACTCAAATAATAAGAATGTTATGGGGAGTGAAGAGGAAAATAAAAAAAGGATTTTGAGAGAAGGCGTTACCTCTAAATTGGAAAATTTATTTGATGTGACAAAAAGGCTCTCTTGAAAGGCATTCTACCCAATGTGAGGCTTCTTATGAGGAAGATAGGAATGTGGAGAACTTATTTGAGCAGATTTTCGACGAGACATGGTGCTTGAGAGGTGTGAGTAAGGGGGTATAGGTGAGGGATTTTTATAAGAGGGAGGAGGGGCACTCTTGGAAAGTCATGAAATATTAATTTATTATAAATTTTTTTTCAAATTATAATGGTTCCAAAATGTTTTATTTCTAGGTTAATAGGATAAGGGGTATAACGACACTCAACCAATAAGATTTAGACAAGTTGATCTCATATAATTCACCTTATCTTTTCATTTTAACCATTAGTTAAAAATTAATAATTCCTACCACGTCTTTCTTTATTTTCAAACTATAAGGTCATAATCATTACATTAAAATTTAAATAGTCCCATAATTGTATCAATAATGATATTAGTAATATATTATAATTCATTGGGAAGAATATTATATTTTTGAGACTATTATACCATTTAATAAAATTGCATTTTTTTAAAAAAATCATTTATGCCAATTTTGACACTATTTAGTTGTTGACTTTTGATAAAGGCATAAAATATTTATTCCTTAGAAATAAAAGAATTAACATAAATTTTAAATGTCATAAAAATCTATAAAAGTCTTGGATTTAATCCAAAGTTTCAAAAATAAATATTTTAACACATATAATATCATATATTTAAATCATTCATTAATGAATTAATAACTACATCATCATTATGTCATTAATAAATTTTTTTTATTTAATGTCTTAAATTAAAACTAAAATACCATGATATAGGAAATAGTTTTAGATTTAAACTGACTATTTATAGTAAAATATATCATTTATATAAACATAATTAATTTTTTTTACTTAGTTATTACATTCTTTTATTATATGTCCCTTTCTTTAAAAAATAATATGATTAAAGGTCACTATCAGAAAAAAGTGATTCCATGGGGTCCCTAAGATGGCCCAAGGTTGTATATGGTAGGCCATGACACAACCAAGAGGATGTGGACACATTATGGGGTCATTTTATATTATTATGATATTATTTTATTACCCTTAACTACCCAATTACTAATTAATCAAGATAATTAGAGATAATTATTGTCGTTACTATTCATAATGTCCGAAAAGAAAAGAGTATTAATTACATAATTTGGAACTTATGATTCCAAATATGGAATCCATTTTATGAAATTCAAAACAAATAAATTGCAGTAATTATTTTAAAAATAATTCACATTGTCAAAACAAATAGCGTGTTTTTAAGAAACAATATATATCAAAAGTTTGACAATCTTTTATTTCTAATTTCAAAGTAAAATTAATTATAATGACCACCATTGAATTAAATGGTAAAATTATAATATAATTACACTTTAAAACCAATTAAAAAGATAATCTAACCATATAATTAAACTAGATGAAAAAGAATTTTTGAAGTAAAATGAAAAAAAATTCATTATTCGTTAAAAAATGAAAATTGTCAGAAAAATAGCAAACATTTATCCGAAGTAAATTTCAATGTCTCAAATCTAAAGAATAAGTTTATTTGGACAAAAAAACATATAAAATTGTCAAAAGTTATATTTAAAAATGGTTTTCCATCAAAAGGCCGTAAAATAATCTTTTAAGAAATATTAGATTATTATGTTCCTAAGATTGGATTTATTCTCATTTTATGCCTCTAAAACTATATCTAATTCTTAAATAGACATAGATATGAAAATATATTATTATTTACTTACTTGGGATGTTACATCCTTCCCCCCATTAGGAAATTTCGCCCCCCAATTTATTTACATCTCGAATAATTGGGGGTATTTATCCCTAATTGCATTTTCAGATTCCCATGATGCCTCTTAAACTATATGGTTTTTCCATAGAACCTTTACATGATGAATCACCTTATTCCAAAAAACATTCTCCATGTGGTCAATAATATGGACATATTTTTCCTCATTAGATAGAATCTCTTCCAGCTGATCTACCTCTGGACTCAAAACATTAGATGGGTCAGTATTGTACTTCTTTAACATTGAAACATGAAAAACATTACGTACCTGATATAAACTCGAAGGTAAATCCACTCTGTATGCAACTGATCCAACTCTCTCTAAAATTTCATATGGTCCAATGAACCTTGGAATTAGCTTTCCTTTCTTACCAAGTCGCATCACAATTTTCCATGGAGAAACTTTGAGGAAGACATGATCACCTACTTCAAAAATGAGATCCTTCCTCATATTGTCCGCATAACTTTTATGCCTGCTCTGAGCTGTTCTCATGTGTTTCTGTATTAGTTGAACTTTTTCTTCCAACTCTTCTACCAATTCTTGTCCCATCAACTTCCTTTCACCCAATTCATCCCAAAAAGATGAAGTTCGATACCGCTTCCCATATAATTCGTCAAATAGTGTCATCTGTATACTGGAATGAAAACTATAATTACAAGAAAACTCAACCAATGAAAGATGCTAGCCCCAACTTCCCTTATAATCCATCAAACAAGCATGTAGAATATCATCCAATGTCTGAATTGTTCATTCTGATTGCCCATCTAATTGAAGATGAAAAGTTGTACTAAAATTTAATTCAATACCCAACGACTTCTGAAGGCCTTTCCAAAAGATAGAAGTGAACCTGGGATCACGCTCAGATACAATGAAGATGGGAACTCTACTTAACCTAACTATCTATTTAAGATATAAATGAGAATGTTGGTCTAGGGAAAAAGTATCCCGTATAGCAAGGAAATGAGCAGATTTAGTCAAACGATCAACAATAACCCAAATTGCATTATTACCTCGAGGTGTCTTCGGTAATCCCACAACGAAGTCCATGGATATATTCTCTCATTTCCACTCTGGCACTGGTAAAGGCTGAAGCATCACATTCGGTAACTTCCACTCTTCTTTAACCTGTTGAAAAGTCAAACACTTCACAGTAAAATCAGAATTATCTATTTTCATTCCATCCCCCGAGTAATACTCCTGAAGATCTCTACACATCTCAGTACTACATAGATGAACTGAAAATGGAGAACTATGAGATTCACATAACAACTCTCTCTTCAAATGTGAATCACATGGCATGAACAATCTCTTCCCAAATCTCAAAACACAATCATCATCAATGTTGAATTCAAGTAACATACCCTTCTGAACCATCTATACCTTTTTCTTCAACTCACAATCTTTCTTCTGTGCTTTCTTAATTCTGTCTGATAGAGAAGATTTCACAGATACTTGAAACAAAACAGAATAATTTCATGCTCCAAAAACTTCTAATCCAAAATTCATGAAATCCTTAACCAAAGGATCACGTTCCAAATGTAACATGGTTAATGAAACATTATTTTTTCGACTCAAAGCATCTACCAATTTTTTTTCTTTTCCTGGGTGGTAGTAAATCGTGCAATCATAATCTAAGATTAATTCCAGTCATATCCTCTATCTCATGTTAAATTATTTTTGAGCGAATATATACTTTAAACTTCTATTATTAGTATATATTCAACACATTACACCATACAAATGATACCACCAAATTTGTAAAGTGAAAACAACAGTAGCTAATTCGAAATCATGTGTAGGTTAATTTATCTCATTAGTTTTCAACTGATGTGAGGCATAAGAAATTACCTGATCATTCTGCATTAGGAAACAACTGTTTCATTTCAATGAAGCATCACTGTAGATAACAAACTCACCATTCCAAGAAGGCTGTGCCAATACTAGATCATTCACTAATATTCTTTTCAATTCCTGAAAACAATCATCACATTCTTTTTTCTAGATAATCTTAACACCCTTCCGAGTTAGCTTAGTCAATGGGATGAACAACCATGAAAAATTATTGACAAACCTTCATTAATATCCTGCAAAACCAAGAAAACTACGAATCTCTATTACATTTGTGGGTCTTGGTCATTCTAAAACAACACTTGTTTTTGCAGCATCAACAGTTATTCCATCTTTAGAAATAATGTGACCAAGGAAAGAAATTTGTATCAACCAAAATTCACACTTTTTGAATTTCCCATACAATTTATTTTCATTTAAGGTTTGCAAAATAACCCTTAAATGACTTTCATGCACCTCTTTACTTTTAGAAAACAACAAAATATCATCAATGAAAAAATCGACAAACTTATCCAATAACTCATGGAAAATTCTATTCAAAAGTTCCATGAATACAGAAGGTTAATTGGTTAACAAAAAATGAATAACTACAAATTCATAATGGCCATATCTTGTATGAAATGCGGTCATTGGAATATCTACTTTGATTAACTTCAACTGATGGTACCCTGATCTCAAGTCAATAATTGAAAAATACTGAGCTCCCTGGAGATGATAAAACAAATCATCAATATGAGGAAAATGATATTTGTTCTTAACAGTGATGTAATCCATGGCTCTATAATCAATGCAAAGCCTCATTGAACCATCTTTATTTTTAACAAATAAGACAAGAGCATCCTATGGTGACGTGCTGGGTCAAATGAAACCTTCCTCTAAATTTTTTTTCAATTGCTCCTTCAACTCTAAAAGTTCAATTTGAGACATTTTGATAAGGGGGCTTTGAAATAGGATTAGAATCAAGAACTATGTTAACAGTAAATTAAACTTCCTGATCTCATATTATTCCAAAAAACTCATCAGAAAAAATATCATGATACTAATTTACCACTAGCACATCATTAATATGAATGGTTCCTTTGTTTACAACAATATGTGCAAGGTAACATTCATTTCCATATTTTATAAGTTTATCCGCCTCTTGATATGTTATCAATGGTAAGGTTTCATTCATGTACACAATCTGAAAGTATTTCTGAAAAGAAACTTCTTTATCTCTACAGTCAATCTTAGCATGGTAAACAGAGAGCCAATCCATTCCCAGGATAACATCAAACTCTACTAGAGGTAAAACAATGAGGTTTTCAAGTACATAATTTCCATGGATAAGTATACGATGATTATTATAAATTATTTTTTCCTCAACACTTCCTGCAGGTGTTTTTACCACAAGTTCAGGATTCATTTCCTGAGATGGAATTCCCAATTTACTAGAAAATGTTCAGAGATAAAAGAATGTGTATACCTTGAATCAAACAACACATTGGCCTAATGTGAAAAAACAATCAAAGTACCTCATACCACTTCATTTGATGGCCCAACATCTACGGAAGTAGTTACAAAGGATTTCACCGCACCTTTCTATTTGTAGTCTGACTACTTCCCATCATTCGAGCTCTTTGTAGAACACTCGTTTTCATAATTACCCATCTCGTTGCACATGAAACATTTCACTAACTGTAAACCAAATTTCGTCTGACCATTAGCCTGATCATTTCCAATGCAATCCCGAGCATTATGTCCCATCTTACTACATCAGAAGAACTTTCAAGAATTCAAAAGGCATTCCCCATCAGGCTTTTTACAACATTTATCACAAACTGAAAACGTAGTTTTCTTACCATCAAACCATTTTGAAGGAATCTTCCCTTTCTCCTGCCACATCGGTCTCTTCTTTTGTTGGTTGTCATAGAACAATTGATTATTGGAAGACTCCATTTCCACCTTCTCATCACATCGAACAATCTTTTCATAACTTATGGTATCATGAGAAGCTAATTCACTTCGATATTTTGGCTTTAGTCCTGAGTAAAAAACGGATGATTTCACTATTATGGTCTTTGATAAAATTTGGAGCATACCTTGCCAATCGAGTGAACTTTTCTTCATAAGTAGCCACTGAGTAGTCTTCTATCATCAATTATTAGAATTGTTTTTCCATCATAAGTCGAATAGCCTTAGGAAAATATTTCTCGAGAAACATACCTTTGAATTCATCCCAGTCAAGAGAATAAATCTCATCAGTGTCCTTGATATTTTTAACCATAGACCAGCACTGATCTGCTACAGCCTCCAAATAGTAAACAGCAAGACTAACCTTTTGATTGTCTGAACACCCCATGACATCGGAAATCTTCTCTAGTTCTTTAGTCCACCCTTCAGCTAGAACATGGTCAAATTATCCTATGAATGATTGGGGATGTTTCCTTATGAAATGTTCCACCAATGACATGTTACTCTACAGTTGATCTTAATGATCTGGTTCATGGATACCACCACCATTTATCGCTTGATTCCACTACGCCATTACTGCAACAAATTGTTCAAATCCAATTCCATCCATCTCAAGATGCTGATTTGGAAGGTCATTTCCTTCTGTATTCCTTCCTAGCACTACTTCCCTATTTCCTCTCTGGAAAAACATTCTGAAAAAAAATTTAGATGAAGCAACATGGTAATCTTTAAATGTTATATCTTTTCAATTTGACCATAATGTGTAAAAAAATATTATTGGATAATCATTTAATAGAATTCTAACTCTTAATGTTATATAAACAGACCTCTGATACCAACTATAAGGCCCTAGCATTAAACTTTACTTAATCATGGGATATTTCATGAATTTACATTGATGATCTTTTCAGGTTTAGAGTTTTGGAGAATTAGATCATAAATCATGCATTACATTCGAAATTTAAACAAGGTGGTTACATGAAAGACAATATTCCTTTTTTCCACCAAAGGAAACAAATTTAAAATAAGACATGATTTATTTCCTGACACTTCCTCGGCACTATCATCACATCATGTACATTACCCTTGAGCTGTGAGAAACATTTCAAAAAATTTGGATGAGTATAAAAATCTCAGTAAGGGATATAAAAATAAAAGAAGAAAACATTAGTCCATGTATACATAAGAAATAATGAAATCATACATTACTCATAAAACATAATTACTTTAACATACCTCATGAAATCATAATATTTTTGAATAACTCATATAAATCTTATGATATAAATGTAACATGAGGCATTCATAACATTCTTACGTAGGGAGTAACCCCCATGGTTAAGTTTGGAATACCAATCATAGTATATTCCCTAAATCTCTTTAGAGAAACCTTAGAATTTAACTCATTCACGTTACCCATTGCATTGGAGAGCTATCTCGGGCTCACCTACCCTTAGTTTATCACGGAACCACCCAACTTTATAAACAATGCGCAAGAACCATAACATAACCTTATCACATAAAACATGCATAGAGGAAACATAAAATTTACACATTTCAATCACAAGATATCAACACAACACATTGATATAATCGAAACATTATCAAAACCATTTTCAATACCAAAATAAAATAAAATTAAAACATTGTATTTATCTTTCATTTTAAAAAATTTATGGCTTTTAGAGGAAGCCGAAACTCAAATAATGGTCACGACATCAGAGAAGTCGTTGTCGCCGCATACGTAAGACAAAAACATTCCTTTTTTTTGTTTAGTAAAACCCTTCATGTAAAAATATTCCTTTTTAATGAAATTAAATGTCAAAAGGCTTTGTTATGAAACTGATAAAATAAGTTCATATATAAATTGATGTATGCTTCAACGAAAGGAGATTGAGACGAAGTACCTTCCCTAAAGTCTGACTTGTTCTCATTCATTCATTATATTAATGAATAATAAACGTAGGTCAACTTATAATTTCATAATGACTTCCTTTAATGTTTATTATTAAATTCATATCACATATTATAATGTTAAAATAATTTGTTAATTATGTGAGTTCATATAATACGTTTTGTCGATGTTCGGTACATGAGTTAGAAATGAACTTGTTTGAAAAGAATTTCCCATGTAGTTATAAGTACATTATATCTCGAATGGTATTAATGATTTAAATATCATATATATTCATTATATATTTATTTTATACTATTCCATATCATTTGGAGCTAAAAAATGAAATACACCATTCATGGAGACGGTAGGCCGAACATACACTTAAACACTTCTTTCATTTCTTTGTCATATTAGTGGAATTAAAAATAAATGCGACATATATATATATATTATAATTCCAGAATAATATATATTTTATATTGGAAACATATGTTCATTAATTGAATTATTTATAAATTCCATTTTTTGCATGAACGAGTCACATCACTTGAGGGGGTGGTAGTCCACACTTCCTCAGATGAAATTCGCTTTTACACAACATTCAAAGTATAAAAGTATGTTTTAAATATAAAATACATAACCATAGAGAGGAAATAAATATAAAATATATCATATATAAATATTGTGACCTCATAATGGCCACCATGAAAGGTGTTAAAAGAATATTGAACAATCATCGTTTCGTGAGGCAGTAATTTGCCACCCACAGAAACAACATATTCTTTAACCATTAGATGGAGGTGTGTGTAAGTGTAAATAAAATCCTTCTCATAACAACATCCTAGTATATTTAGGATACTTGTTTTATGTAATAAAATAATAAAAATGTTACGGGGAGTGAAGATGAAAATACAACAAAGGATTTTGAGAGAAGGTGTTACCTCTAAATTGGGTAACTTCTTTTGATTTGAGGCAAAGGATATCTTGAAAAGAATTATTCCCAGTATGAGGCTTCTATAAGGGATATAGGGAAGTGGAGAGATTATTTGAACAGACTTTTGACGAGACAAGGGACTTGAGAGGTGTGGGTAAGAGGGTAGTGGTGAGGGATTTTTAGAAGAGGGGAATGGGGCACTCTTGGAAAGTCATGAAATATTAATTTATTATAAAATGTTTTTCAAATTATAATGGTTAAAAAATGATATATTTCTAGGATAAGAGGAAAAGGGGTAGATATCCACTCAAAAAATAGGATTTAGAAAAGTGGAGGTCATAGAATTCACCTTTTCTTTTTTATTTTAACCCATAGTTAAAATTAATAATTCTTACCACGCCTTTTTTTATTTTCAAACTATAATTTCATAATAATTACTTTAAAATGACAATACTCCGATAATTTTATCAATAATGATAATATTAATATATTATATGTAATTATTTATAATATTATATTTTTTATACTATTATACCATTTAATGAAATTACAATTGTTTTAAAATCTCATTTATGCCAATTTCGACACTATTTGGTATTTGACTTTTGATAAAGGCATAAAAGCTTTATTCCTTCGAAATAAAAGCCTTAACATAAATTTTACATATGATAATCATCTATAAAATTAATGGATTTCATCCAAAGTTTCAAAACAAAATTATTTTAGCACATATAATATCATATATTTAAATATTTCATTAATGAGATAGTAACTGCATCATCATTGTGTCATAAATAAATTTATTTATTTAATGTCTAAAAATTATAATTATAATACCATGATATAGGAAATATTTTTGGATTTTAAATGAATATTTATAGTCAAATAGATAATTATTATAAAAAAAAATTAAATTGTTTTACTTGGGTATTACATACTTTTGTTATAATTCCCCTTCTTTAAAAAATAATATGATAAAAGGTCCCAATCACACAAAAGTGATTACATGGGGTCCCAAAGTTGGATCAAGGATGTAAATGGTTGGACATGAAACAAAAAAGAAGATGTGGACACATTTTGGGTCATTTTATATTATTATGATATTATTTTATTACCATTAAATACCCAATTAGTAATTAATCATGATAATTAAAGATAATTACCGTCATTACTATTCATATTGTCCAAAAACAAAAGAGTATTAATTATATAATTTGGACCTTCGAATTACAAATATTGAATCCATTTTACCAAAATCCAAACAATGTAATTGCAGTTATTATTTTAAAAATAATTCCTGTTGTCAAAACAAATAGTGTGTTTTTAGGAAACAATATCTATCAAATGATTGACAATTGTTTACATCCATTTTGAAAGATAAATTAAATCTAATGACCACCATTGAAGTAAATAGAAAATATATATTCTAATTATACATTATAACCAATTAAAATGATAATCTATCCATTTAATTAAATTATATGAAAAAATCTATTTTGAAGTATAATGCAGAATGTTTCACTATTCATTAAAAACGAACATTGTCAGAAAAATACCAAAAAATTATCCAAAGTAAATTTCAATGTCCCATTTCAAAAGTATAAGTTTATTGTGACAAATAGAGCTTATAAAATTGTCATAAGATAGATATAAAAATGATTTTCCATCAAAAGGTGGTAAAACAATCTTTTAGAAAATATTAGAGTATTATATGCTTAAGAATGGAATTATTCTCATTTTAAGCCTCTAAAATACTATATAATTCATAAATAGATATAGATATGAAAATATATTATTCTTTACTTACTTGGTATGTTACATTTTCAATAAACTAGCTTCATTGATAAGATTCTACAAAGAGACGATAAACTTCCATGATAACCTTATCCCTTGTATAACACCCCAAAGAGAGAAATATATTTTTTATGAAACATATCCATTTATTTACTAAAAATTGGTTTTTTCATTGAGTGAGTAAGGATATTGTCTCCTGAAGAGTTATAACATTATTCCACCACATTTTGGATTTGGAAGCTCCATATGGATAAGTATATCAACCATAACCTAAATTATTTGTCCCAATATAGTTATATGTTTCATAGATAAAGTTTTATCTCCTACTCCATAATAATTATCTTTCATAGGATGGAAATCCCTATATTATATACATGCATTGATATGGTTTCCATTCCATCGAAATTTCACTATTTATACAAATGGCATACACTAGATTATGTTATGAATTTTAATGCATAATTTTAAACTATCAAAACACAAATAAGAAATTAGAAATTTATGAATAACTAATATCTTAATATTAAACATGGTTTATTTGGGGGAATATTTACTTTTAAATCATTAATTATGGTTTCTAAAGAAATTCTGAATTATACAATGAATATCCCCCAAAATATTCAAATCGGGTGTGAAGAAAGGCATGTTGTTGGGTACAATGTCACATTATGTCAGGTCTGACACACATTTTTGGAGTTTTTACCCTTAGTTACATCTTCACCAAAACCATGTACACTTTTAGTATCAAAATTGAGATGTTGTAGACACCATGAAATGTGTTCCATGCACTTTTTCATAGAGTGAAGTTATGACTCTCACATAGACAACAAAAGTCTAATAAGGGTAAAGATGTTTTCGCCATGGAGGAATAAGATTAGGATAGATTCCAATGTTCCAAAATACTACTCCATACTGATTGATAAGTGTAATGATTCCCCCATCCATGAGTAGGCAGTGGATTTCCACAAATGATGATGAAAAAGTTTCAATTGATAAAATTTCAATTTATGAGTTTTTTTTGAAAATACATGGTGTATTTACCATCTCACGAAGTATATATCACTTCATGTAATCCGATTTGACTGGTCACGAAGCCCCAATAGACTTATAGGTCAAAATTTATGGCACTCTTAAGATCGATAAATTTCACTGAGGGACATACACGAGGGACCTACGCGGAGTATCTACATGGAATAATAATTTCTACACCCCTGCGCAGAAGAGCTACATGGAGGACCAATGCATAGGACCTATGCAGACAACATACCTTTGACCATGCCCCATCCGTGCCTACAAATAGGACCCTTGGGCTCCCCATTTAACAAACAGAAATAGTTGGATGAAGTCTCAAAGCTCCAATTGCGTAGCTCATTTGCTAAAATCAGCCAAATTATCTCAAGTAGATCTCTAAAATATCATAGATGAGATAATTAATGGGGGAAAGCAATTGATAGTCCCTACAGAGTCTAGAACATAAGGACCTATGCAGTGCCCCGATGTGGAACACCTTCACGCTGCACCTGCGAGGAGAACCTACACAGTGGAGCTACATGGAATACCTACACGAGGCACCGTGGTGGAGGAACTTCATGACTCCATTGGTGTATACAACGGGGATTACACCCCCGAGCCCCTGATCGGGATCAATGTTAGCCTATGGTCCGGACCCTTCGTGTTGGTCCCATCACTTTTTTCACTAACCCCCATGAAAAATGGAGAGTCCAACCACGAACATTTCACCCCTGGTCAGGGACATTTTCCATTGAAGACATTATGTTGTCCAACTTCCTGCCTTAGAATACCATTTTTTAAGACACTCCATCACACTCAATGAAATTACTTGAGTCTACTTACTCCTCTTCATTCCTTTCTAATTTTATGAGTTTGGACACTCCTTTTGGATTCCTCAAGAAACTCCTAAAACCTCATCACCTGACTCTGATTCGAGGTTAAATTCCAAATCGGAATCCTAGATAGGAGTAATCACAAACCAATTCCGAAATTTGAATCCTTCTTATGATTAAGCCCCAAATAATTTTAAATGGGCATCCTCATTAAGAGTAATCCCCAACAAATTCACAAACGAAGATCCTTATTTTGAGTAATCCCCAACCAATCCCAAAAGGGAATCCTCCTTAGGAGTGGGCCCAAATAATCCCTCAAGGGAATCCATCCTGGTGTAATCCCCTACCTTAATACCTTATTCCTTTCATTGAACCCTATTCCAATGTAATGTGAATAGAGGGAAGGGCTTGTCTCCTCTCCCTCTTTCAATGTTGCCTCTCCCTCTTCCACCCTCTCTATCATAGGTGCACTGTCATCCTCCAATGGGGGAGGAAAATTGAATGTGTCGTTGTTGAATATTTCGCATCCTCTTGCTTCTCACATCGAGCATGACTCATGTTATTTTAGAGATTCATTATGATTACAACATGTGTATAAACACTCATTGTTAATGAACTATGAGAACTCTTATTCCCACCACAATTGCGATTTGTAGGAAGTCTTCTTAGGGCCCGAGTTCACTGGAAATCCTCTTCAAGAATCCAACCCTAATTTCCCTAATTTTGACACCCTCCTTAAGAATAAGCTCTAAATTAAACCCCCAAAATCGTTAAGGCATCCTTTTTAGGAAGTAAGCTCAAACTCATTCCTCTTAAAGGACTATACTTTCCTATGAGATTTATCGAACTACATGGGATTTGAATTCCCATCCAAATGGGATATGTATGAAGCCTCCTTGATGTTTAAACCCAACACTTCAAATCAACCCTATTCTCCTTGGGCCACATTCCAAACATGGTATAATCTTACTTGCAAACCCATATTCATTCCAAGTTCATTCAGCTTCCAAGGCATAAGTCCCACACTAAACATTGACTAAGATCCTTTCACTTAGATTTCCAAACCACGTAACATTAAACTATACAGTTAGGTCCATATCACATGACTATAAAAGGTATGATGTGTCCCATTAAGCAGCACTAAACTAAGAGAGTTCTTATTCCTTTCACAAGGATATGAAGGTAACCCATTTCATGGGTACGATCCCAATATCAAAGCAAACCTCCATCTCCCTGGATGACAATAAATTCCATAGTTCCCCACTAAGTGTGTTAAAAACCAGTATCATCATAACGATGATTAAACGAATCGCTAAATAGTATATAAAAGGACACCATTGATTGAGAACCTTGAATACATACAAATATATCCATTAATAAAGAACCTTTAATATATACTAATGATTATAAATTTTACAAATGTTAATAATTTATTGCAAATTCTATGGGAAACATATGTTATACATGTTGAATTAATAAGGATTTATGAAAATACTTGAAATTTATAAATAGAGTCCTAGGGCAGATGATAATTCCTCCAAAAAGGGTGTGATGAGTTTGAACTCCCATCCTCTCAACCAATGAATGTTCCTAGGTATCATAAAGTTCAAACATAATGAACGCATGCCTTTAGAAAGAATATCCATTTTGGATAAAGAACTGTTTGAAGAGTCTGGTTCCATGAATAAATCCAATAGAAATTGCCTAGAAGCAAAGATTTTTAACTAGAACAAATGTTTTAAGGAACTATAAAACAGTTTTCATTCTAATAAAACCCCCATAATCTATAATTTTCCAAAATTATAGGATGTTCTTATTTTCTTTTCCTGAAATTCTACCTTTAGGATATTTTCTCTATTCAATTTTTTCAAAATCTCGTTTCTAGGGTTCATACAAAGCATTGTCTAATACCGACGATAAATAACCCAACCCCAGTACTCCATAAATGGTGTCATAATTTATTACATTCTTACTATGAATATTTGTTTGCACCCTAATGGACAGAATTGTTTAGTAGTTTTGGAAAACTAGACAAAAACATAAGATTGACATTACAACTTGAAAATAAAAACAACATTATAAACATCCATAACTCCTATATTATCCATACAGGTCATTAATAACACACATATACACATCCTAAAAAATAAAACATAAATTAATGATGATCATAGATGCTTAGTAAGAGTAAAAAATGAAACAAAAGCTATCATAATCATAATAAATAAGGAAATATTAATAATGAGATGCATTCCAATAAGACATAATATTTAGCATAATATTGTAGTAATAAAAGATAAAAACATATTACATATGAATAATCACATTAATCATAACTATAATATACTACTAGTCTAGTAATTACATGATTTATCAATTTATAATATCATAATGTGGTAATTCTTAATGGCATATATAATTAACATACCATCACTACCTCATTAATGAAGTATGCATAAATGGGTAAGGACTCAACCAAAACCCATTTTAGTTTTTCTTATGAGACCTAGTGATGCATCATAGGGTAATAGTATAACCCCGACTCATCACTTACTAAGTCCAATGAATTTCTCATCTATTGAATAATTTATATAAAAAGATGTATCTAAATCGATGTTTCCCATAACACTTTGAAATAATTAAATAATGACCATAGATGAAAATAATAAAAAAATCATTGAGAAATTCTTAAGGTAAATACCCTTTTACTTTGGAAAATAATAGTTCGTTATGGACTGTACATGAAAATGGTTATGAAATTGGGATATTCCCCTAAATCGTGATTGCTTATTGGGAAACATTAAGAAGTGAACCTTATAAAACAATTATTCTCCAATAAATTAATGATGAACGGATATAGATATATGATTTCGGAATAAATTTAATGGAATTTAGTGTAAGTATATAAAAAATAATTCATTATTACATTAGGGAAAACAAGGATATAATATAACCTTGGTGAAAAATAATGGTTCAAGGAGATACCATTACATTATGTCCAAAAGTGTTATTTACATATACTTAATATCGTATATAATCTAATAAAAGTCATTAATATATTAATTAAAAAATTATTATTTTAATTTATTAGGTCTGATTTTATTATGTTCATTTACAATCTTTTTGACGAGTAATAAGATTGAATTTATTCATTTGGGAGTGATCGTTTCATTTGTTTTCATGATTGGTTCACATGTATACATGTATGAAATAAAATATAGAATGGGTATAGTTTTATATAAATGAAATTAAATTTAATTAGTGAAATTATAGAATATTTTTTGAGAAATAGATTATTTTTATATTTTTGGTGACGAATAATCATTAGATAATACATTAGTGATAATCATTTAGATTATTTTTTGTTGTTTTTCAATCTTCACAAAATAGTTTTGTCTTATTTTTTAATATATTGAATATATACTGGTTTTATAAGACTAAATAACATATAATATTTATAATAAAATATGTTTTCACAATAATAATGCTTTTATAACACAAACTGAAGGCTTTAATGGAAAATGAAGTCGTATTATCCACGATAGTAGTAAATCGGAAAATCACGGACTATGTTTTCATTTTAAAATAAAATAGAGAGGGGAAGGGGTTTGATGATGGAACTTCCATTAAAATAATTAATTTATAGTATATATAAGATATTTTAGGTATAATGCATGTTTGTATAGAAGAGTTAAGGAGTTAATAAGATGAAAATATATTAAATGAAATTGAAAGGGAACAAAACTCGATTTACCTCTAGAATTATTCACCTTGATATCCTTCTTAAGGGAATTTGATATGTTATTTTGGTGATAAATTAATGTCTTGAAATTGGGGGTATAGTATTGGGAGATTAAATTGGAAGAATAAAATCAATCATAATTGATATGCCAGTTTTAGGAGAAGGGGTGGTATTTATATTGTAGGAGAGGGGCGTTGTTTGAATATTTTATTAATTTGTCTATTATTTTGGATCATGACTATGAATAGATTGAAAATTATCACCAAATATATTAAAAAGATGAAAAATAGCCCGATATTTTTCTCTTAAATAATCTATGCATCATCTATGACTCAATAATTCATTTTTTTAAATACCCTAAATTATTGTATTTCACTATTCACAGAAAAAATTAAACTATTTTTGAAAAATATAAAAAGTTTCCCTAACCATTTTTTGAAATCTATAATTCAGAAAATGACTTAATTTTTTAGAAATAATTTTCTATGAATGAAAGAAATATTTTTTAAATAAAATCATCAATTTTTTGGAAAATACCAATTTTGAAATTATAACAGCTTTTATAACATATATAAAAATTAATAAAGGTAACATAGAATTTTCATAAAATGATAATTAAAAGACATATTAATTTATAAATATATTTTTTGAAAATAATTTATCTTTTAAATAATTATATTAATTATAAAATTGTATTTAAATATTTACGACCTATAAAAATTAAAATAAATTTATTATTATCAAAAAAAATTATATGCATATTGACAAAAGGTTTAGGAGGAAAGAGAACCTGCTCCAAATAAATTTTATTAAAATATAAAAGTTCTAAATAAGAAATTACAAAGAAACTTTAAAAATATTTTTGTACAAATATCCAGGATATTCCTCCTCAATTACACCCAAACAATAATCTGGTAACATAAATGGCCAGCTTGAAATAACCATCATGATTACTCTCCTAGAAATAGAATAACAAACATTATTTCCTATTCATAGAAACCAGTTATGTCAAGGGAAATGGAGTCCTCAATATCAAGAAACTCTATCTTTGAAATTATAATTTTCCATGATACTTTTTTGGGTCACCTTTTTAGAATCTACAATGAAATAGATGAATACGATTCCAACCACCGATCATCCCAACAACAATGGACATAAACCCCAATTGAATTTATCATATCCCACAACTATGCTTCAATTTCATATCTATTTTAAATAATGTGAAATAAGTATCCATTAATAGGACCCTGATAGGTGTGAAAGATACCACCACATCCTGAATGCCCAGGTACACTTGAATCCACACCATCAACATTGACTTTAAACCACTCTAGGATTTCACGTACCCATATAATTGATTTAGACAATAACAGTTTCATCCACATACCATGAACACCAAGTGATATCAAAATAACATGATAAAAAATAATCATTATAAATGTTCCCAATTATTATTTTAGAAGAAATAATGATCCAACAATGAATAGTATAGACAGTAGTATAAAAAAGAACACGAATGATTATTAAAGACTAGATCATTTGTTTCTTGATTAGTATATGAGATAACACAAACTAAAATAAACAAAATGAGAGATTGAATCTAATCACTAAATGACATGTTGCATATAGAATAAATTATCTCCTCAATACTCAGAAAATGGAAGGTAAAATGAAATGAATCCAATAGGTAATTCCATAGTCTAAGAGTAAATTTACAGCACGTAGACAAATGTGAAAAAGTGTCCCCAGCATGTAGGAAAAAGAAGATTTACGAAGAGATATTCATTCCTATATGTTGAATACTACATTGAAGGGGAATGAATTTTATAAATATTTTCCATATTAGTAACATATAAGCATTAGAAATGAAGGGATTTCTGAAACCTTACACCCAAGCTGGATAACCAATCAAGAAACCAAATCAAAACATATAACAATTTCTAGTAATAAATATTCCATAAATATTAGTAATCCAAAAAAAATATCACAATCGATGTAAGCTTACCTCGATACCTCCTCAGTGGCATGGTAGGGAAGAAAATTGAACATCATAGTGTTAGGATCTAATTCAGAAATAGAAAAATTCTACATGGATATAATAACTTCAACATAATTTATAATGGGTTAATAAATCCATGGAGGGTTCCAAAAGTTCCATCATGACTTCTTAAAAACCTCCCATTTCAAATAACCCATAATCTTCTTGAAGGCCTTCTTAATAGCTATCAAAACAGATGAGTAAATGTACACGACATGCCCATTATGTAGTTTACTGAAAAATCTAGAGGAAATAAATTCCATTGAGGATTCAGTGGTGGAAATAATACTCCATGTGAAAATTTTAACCAATGAATTATTTAACATCCTATGATCTTTGATCCACATTCCTCTGATTTTTACATAATTGACATAGTCCTTCCTGGAAACCATGACTACCTTCTTATCATGAATCAAAAAAATACATTAAATTGGGAACCATGATTTGTAACTCCTTAATTAGTTCTCTAGGACACCTATATAATAATAATGAATATACAAACATTTAGGTTATTATAAAATTTACCGATAAAAATATATCTACCTGAGACATTGTCTTCCCCTTCAAAGTTTCAAGATGATTAATAATTTTAGTGAAATATTTTTCATGTATAATTCTTTCACCATACCCCATTAAAGTGGAACTCCAAGATAAATAAATATTAAATATCCTCTCTTCACACCAATACTTCAAGACACCATATTCTTCTTAGAAATAAGAACTACTCTTCTAAACCTAACAAAAGATTTGTCCTAACTAAAGACAGTTCCCAAAACTTCTTCATAATTGTAAAAATTATCTTGATGTGTGAAATGGTTACATGGTAAGTATTCCCAAAATTTAAAATATCATTTAAATAAATAAAATTCTAGGGAGAAAAAAATTCCTTAAAACTTTTATCTGACGATAAATACAAACATTAACAAGATTACTAAGACACAACATAGGTAATCCTAGCATTGGAAATGGGAATCCCAGATATATGATATTATTTTTTCACTATACTAGATAACTATATGAAACCCCTCAGGGATACATTAACAATAATAGAGATCCAATAAATTTTTAGAAGAGGGAAAATCATCCAAATAATATTTTGTGAAAAACCTTGCATTCTTAGGAATGAAAAAATAAATCTATGTTTTATTGTGTAAATTATTTAGAAATAACAATCTTCAGGGCCATATTGCCATATATTACATTTATACTCACAATATTCACCGATATAAATGTAATATAGAGTTAGTCCTGAATATTCATTTATGACCTCACTATGAACAATGTCATAATAGAACATGATGAATTTGTTTGTGAAGTCATCAGGGCCAGAAACACAATCCATATTTAATGATAATAGAGCTTCATGAATCTCATTTAAATTTTTATCTTGAAAAATTACCTTTTTGGAGTATCATAAATTCTAGGATCAATTCATTTGAGCATTTTTTCCATTTTTCCTCCCCATTATCTAAGTAGATATCTTCAAAATACATGGTCATAATGTTCAAATTTTCATTCTATGAACTGAAAAAAATTGCCTAAATTTTGATGGAATTAAGACATTATATTTATTTTTTATACATGTGCATGAAATGAAACAACAATGAGTTCTTACCCCATTCCATTATTAACCTGATGTTGAATTTATTACGGACATGATTATCCTTTAAAGAAATGAGTGTATTATGTTTGGAAAAGGTTCTTGTCTCCTTCAGGGGGGGACATCTTATAACATGTAATTTTTAAAGAAAATATCTAATAAGATTAATCCTCATAATATCACTTTAAATATTAGAAAAGTATGGAATGCTTTATTTTATATGTCTGGACTTAACATTCTTCATCATACTGGATATAATGTACAGGGGTCTTCCTAAACATAAAACTTCCATGGATGGAAAACAATTTCCCTACATCTTAGAACAACAAAACACGTGTTGTTAGATTTAATTGTAAATAGAGTGAACATTATTTATTAAAAAATGATCCATCAATAGAGGATTATGATCAGAATAAAATTTTGGAAGAGTGTGGCATGATATATCCACTACACTATACCTCTCATCGACTTATACAAAACAATTATCTAATTTACTTACGGACATCCCATTTAATATATAACTAATAATGGTATAATTATATCTAGATATGGGGACCTAAACCCATAAATATTTTTAAATATAAGAATAAAATTCATTGGCTGATATTGTATTGAAATTACAACCATTTTTTCATCTGTCCTCAAAACAACATTAAAATCAGCTAGAAAAATCTAACTGTTACACATATTCTCTAAGATATATGACTGATTTATTAAAATATATATTATTCTTGTATATAGAATAAAATAATTGAAATATATCAAAAAAATAGTGTATTTATTGATACTATTGGAAATGGTTGCAAACTGATAGTCAATAGAGAAGGAAATAGTAATAATACATTCGTGGTTAAGACCTCAAAAGGACTTCTTGGATGCATAAAAATTATTATTAGCAAAAATGAGTAACCTAAGGAGCTAAACTTGAGTGAAATCTAATTCTAAAACATAATTCTTGGATCATAAAGACCAATAAGTAGAGGTTTTCTATCCACAATATAGTGACTAATGGTTTTGAGCTTTATAGAATAATCAATCCCGTGGAAATTCTAGAAGATTTTTTTTACTGCTTTGAAGATCTGATCCTACTGTTAGGCCCATAATGATTTTGTTTCCTACCTTTATCAAGATAAAATAATTTCATAATCTTTTCATTATATTCTTATAATATAATAATAGACTAGGAATCAATCATGGTTTTCCGAGATGGGGAAAAATATTTATCACCATCAATAAATATTCAACGCTTTAAGAGTAAAACATATTAGATAATTTCCCTAGGATATTAAACAATTCAGTTAATATACTTCCTTTAGTAAAATATGATGTTACCTGTGAGAACTCACCTATGTTTTGATCAGTTAAAGAAGCCATGAAATCATTAGGAATATATAAATCTGATAAATTGACAAGATCAAGGGTCAGACCATTAGATTACAAACATTGTAGAGATGTATTTTGCTTGAATTTAGTGCAATCCATATTGTTAGGTGAAGAAGAATCCATGGAATTACCCTGGTTAGTAAAATTCTTGAGTTTGAAATCAGATAGAGGTTTGGAAAACTACTCTACGATTCAAACATTGAACTACTCGGGTTCCATATGAGAGATATTAATGGAAACATACTCTAGAATTGAATCTATGACCTGATTAGTGGACAAGGAACCCTAACAAGAAACCATGACATGAATATCAGAAGCATCCTATGTATGAACAAAACTGAAAATATCACTATAATTATGGGATAAAAATGAAACTAAATTGGGGGATATATCATCATTAGATGGATTTACAACTTTTATCTCCTTTGGAACCTTTAGAGGAGCAGAAGTATTCATATCAACTGTGGATCCATCCTCATGAGAAGGAGATTCCTTATCTTTTAGCAGACGAAAATCACTAGATTATGGGACCATTAACTTGAAATTTTTTCTCATACAGTTGATTTCAACATGTCCCTTAATATAAAAAAAATATATAGTTTTTTCCTATTACAATTTGATACTACATTCACAATGAATTGATAATTCACACAAATGTTTTCCTTCCTCAAATAGAAAATTTCAAGATTAATATTTTCATCTATAGTGGTTAATAAAAATTCATCAATAGGTGTTATAAACCTTTCATCCTCAATACAAATCCTTGAATACGGACCACAACTTGAATTATCTATATACAAGTACAACCTTATTTGATTTCCAAAAAAAAGTGATATCCCAAAGAAGTTGTGGGTGCCAATAAATGAATTTCATTTTCCAGACTCATATCAAAACCTGACCATGTGTATTATTAATGTTGATGGGGTCATATTTTTTATCTGATACATGAATCCATATAAATATATATTTTAGAAAAACTGATACTAAACTCCATGCATTCCTTTTACATTAATGTAAAGGGAAAAAATGTGATAAAATACATGATCCATTTCTCAAATCTTCAAATAATAAAATCCCCATTTCTTATTTATCCAATGGATGACCTCAATAAATTTCATTATTTTCACTTCTCTTTGGATAAAAAATGTCTAATAATTGAGAATTTTCTGAGATTCACATTTTCTTATACATCATTTTTATTTTTCGACTCATGTAAAATTTTATCATTATTAATAATTCTTCCCGGGGTAGGAGAATCACAATAGAAGAATGAAATATTACCTATTTTCATAACAATATAAATAAATTTATTTTTGGGTCCACATCCTTAAAATTTTCTAGGATCCAGTCTAACAGCTTTATTTTTCATGTAGATAGCAAAAAGATATTTCTGATAAATATTCTTTGGATGATCATCAACCGAATAATAATCAATCTTCTTCCCTAGATTATTTATTATAAATCCAAGAATTTCTTCCCCTAATCTATGGTTACCTATTATATCCCCACTGTGATCTGGTTTCATATATACATATATCAAGATTTAAATATATCATATTTTAAATTATGACATAAAAAAATTTATTTAAACATTCATTAGTGAAGTTACTATTCTATTGGTCCTTATACTCTTCCTATTTGTCACATTATTACTCAAAATTTAATGTTAATGTTCCATTTTTATATGTTCATTAAATTCTATAAATACCTATTATTTCTTGTCTTATTAATTAATAAAGTTTCTGTTTTATCTTATATGTGATTTTCTGTGATATATACTATAGAAAATAAAATAAGAAGGTAAATTTCATTGATAGAATTATAGTTAGTAACATTTTGGCTACCACTGGTCTATAGTGTGACACACAAGAGTTTTTATATTGACCACTAGTCCGGGAACCAACTAGTGGTATGAGTTATATAGATATTACATATTATTCCAAAAAATAACTCTTATGTTTAACCACTAGTTTATAATGTCCCACAATAGTCAATATATATCATAATCCCAAAAATGATTCAAACATCACCAGAAAAATCATTCATATATTTTAATTAAATAATAAATCAATTTGAAGGTAATCTATACTATCTCACTAAATTTAAAGAAAATAAATCAATTAATTGATTCCTCGTCATCAAGTATATATTAATCCTAATATTTATTCATTGTTCATTGATGTTTTCTATAATAGTTATGTCATAAATATAATCTTTACATAAAATAAAATTTCTAGGTTATTGATACGATTAAATATATTTTTCCAAACCATTAATGATATTATACTTGTAAATAACCCATCTCTAAAAACCCAAATATGTTGTCTACATTATTACATTTTAACTAGATATTAGAAAACATATCTCAATAGATAGAATTGTTCATTTCTTTTGGTAAATAAGATACATACATGAGTTTCAAAAATATTTGAAAACAAAAAAATAAACTGGTTTTTTTCTATGATAATTTCATTTTCCCTTAAAATATCTCAATATGTCAATCAAAAAACACTTTTTGGTATCCTAGGGAAAAAAATACTCAATAAATGGATGAAATTAGATTCTTAGCAAGGGTTAGCATACAATAGATGAATCTATAAAATAATAAACATAGTCAAATTATAATTTTAAATAATTTAGACACATTTCATTTAAACAATAACATGTTCATTATATGAAACGAATAAATAATTATAATATAAACTGTATAAAAAATCACCTGATCATGAAAATTATCCATGGATATTTTAACTATTCAAAGAATCACAAGGATGTTAATAAAAAATCTCATAATAATGGGATGCATAATTTCATACAAATGAAACATACTATCAAAACATTATACAAGATATTTTATATATATTTGAATAAAGTCGTCTAATTTAGAAAATAATAATTCTCATGAGGCATGTCGATGAATTGGGGATATATAAACTATTGATCCCCAAATATCGTAAACTAATTTCAATTTATTCTTTATATTAATGAGATTAAAAATAATCATAATAAAAAATATTATGAAAAAACTAACATATTAAATGTTTATACTTAAACCGATCGAATATACATAATCCTATTCCATATCGCGTAATATGGTGAATAGTTATAAAACATTATACCCTATGACAAACTGATCGTAAATAATATAAATAGTGAATAATGATAATTTAAATACAACACATCCTCGTTGTATCATATGTAAAAAAGGGTTTATTTTGTTGACAAGTATAAGTTCCATAAATTTTGATTAAATCATACTGGTGTAAAATAATAAAATTTACATTCGAAAATATTTTTTAAAACAAGAAGTTCATAATATATATTGAAAATAATATTATTTAAAAAAAATATACACATAAATGTATCTTTAAAAATTTATTCTTCATGATGATGAAAATTCCCAACATGTTGTAGATGTCAAAACAATGATTTCATTCTAGTTATCGGAAAAAATCAAAACTGGCCTTATTTGGTAAACGATTTCACGATTCCTTTCAAATAATTTTGTATAAATCCAAAAATGGGTATAAATTGATTAAATAAATAATTTTTATAATGTGAAAAATAAATTTTAAAACATTTTTATAAAACATGGATTTTGAGGAAAAAGGATTTTCGATAGATGAAATAAATAATGATGGATTTTCACAAAAAAACATTTTCTCAATTATTTCAATTACAGAGTGGTGGAAATTGGTACTATAAATTTAAATCTACGTGAATAATATGAGGATACAAAAATAGATTATTTTATGATATAAAAATTAATAATACTCCCTAAGGAGACTAAAATCAATTTAATCCTGAATAATGAAGAGATTGTGAATAAACCCTTTCAACATTAGTACATTTAGAATCATAATCCCCATGAATGAAATAACCTAACATGAAACATTAAATAACCTTAATATAATTATATTCAATATAAAACATATAAAAATGGGTTATAAATATAATAAATAATGGAAAAAGTGGTGAATATGGTGTATGTATCACATAAGTAAAATTGAGATGACATACCCTTACCTTAGGTTTGACTTACTTAAAATGTATCTTAATCACAATTATAATAAATATGTTTAATATAATTATTTTAAATAACCATAATCTTACATCTCAAATAATATGTTATTTAATCATAGTTTTTTATCACATGTTTATTAATAATTTTTTATAATATCACAGTTTTGGGTGAAAATTGCTTCATTTTTCATATATGTTTGGTTTTTATATTTTTCAATTTAACTTGTCCTTGGTTCAATAATTTATATAATTTAAAATATTATATAAATATACAATATTTTAATTATATATTTATATTTATATTAATCGATATACGTTAGAGATAGATAATGGATTACACTATTCATTGAGATGGTAGACTGTATGTTCTCACGAATTTTCATTCCATTTATCAGTAATATGGAACAACAAGAAAATAAATCTTAATTCACTTTTCAAGAAAATATTATTATGTTAGACATGGGATTTGTACTAATAAAATACATGAATATTATTATATGTGTAGTAGTAAAATAAAAAAAACATTTCCCATCACTATATGGACGAAGTAGTACACATGTCTTCCTGAGAGATATTATTGATTTCCAACGGATTGGATGGTAAAAAGTAATATATGATATTAAATTTATAAAAGTCTGGTTAGTTTATTATTATAACATATATTCATTAAATTTAACCTTACCAACTTTCATGTAATGAGTAGGAGAATACAAAATCCAATCACTTCCTGAGGCGATAACCCTCCATACAAAAGTGAGACATTATCATATCCACTATAGAATGGAATGTAAGAGAGTAAATGTGATATAATAATTCTATAAGTATAATTATGACATCAATATTGTAAAAATATTTCAACCCCATCATTATATCCCACCTTTAAAGGTGGTGATGGAAAAAGAATTACTTTTGTTCGAGTGGACGTAGTCCATCACGAAACATTTGATAGTTTTATTTCCCAATTTATGGGTGAGTAGATAGATATAGTTAATAAACATTAAAAATATCTTATTATTTTATTTTTTTAAAGAAAATGTGATTTATTTTATTATTCTTGATAACATTATTGTGAGGGTTTGAATGTTCTATAATCATTCACATCGAGTTCACCATCACCGGATGGTGTCATATAGGTTGTGTCCATGGATATAGAAACCCCTAAAGACTCTTAATTACATGATAAATAATATATCTGCATTCTAATAGAATGTGTTATTTAGGTTAATTTTCCAAAAAACTCTAATGAACACACCTTTGTCGATAGTATGGGAGCTTCAGCTCATCACTCCCATTTTTGAGGGAATTAATTTCTTTTTCGATAATCTCTTTCTGATTTCACTAATGAAATTTCATGAATAATTTATTAATTCCCATGTATGACATGAGTCATGTTTTTATTAACATTAAATTACTAATTGGTGTGCATTTTTAAACAGATCTATGTATCAAAGGTTCTCCATAAATATAAGGATTTATATGTATCTGATGTTCTCCATCAACAGTTACTTTTAGAATAAAGAACCTCGTTTCATTTATTATTATAATTCTGGTTTTAACCCTCACAGTGGGGAACTCTAGAGTCTATTTTCATTCATTTAGAGAGGAATTGTTTTCATTTCTGTACTTGACTCAAAAAATGGGATTCTTACATATCCATGTGAAAGGAATTAGTACCCATATAGTTCTGTGACACTTAATAGGATACATCATACCGTTTATGGTGATGTGATAGGGAACAAAATATATAGTTTAACATCATAGAACAATTATTTCTAGGTGGAAGGTACCCCTCATTTCTTGGTGTGTGACTAACATAGATGTGGTATGAATGAACTAGAAGGGATGTGGTCCCTAAGGTGAGGACATGATCACATCAGTAATATGAATTGATGTGGATGTTAATGTAATGGTCTTTGATGGAATATGTCCCTCCAAATAAGATGTGAACCTACTAAAAATATAGCCAGCAAGGAATTAGGGTAAATATGGAGTTTTGGGTTTGTATATTTGAGAGGCTTCCTACATATCCTATGTAGTCAAGAATCAAAACACACAACATTCAAAAATGATTGGGGATTACTCCTATGGAGGTTTAACATTTTCTTGTGTATAGTTAGGGATTACACTCATAAGTATGACCATGTTTTCTGTACTGTGATGTAAGTTGAAACTCATGGTGGTTTAGAGTTTTATTTGGGGCATACAATTACAAAAATTCCAATTTGATTGATATCATGTAGATTTAATTATTGTCACAATCTCAAGTGTACGCTAGTGGATAGTGATTAGGCACAAAACCGGGATGGAAAGAGATAGGGAAATTGAATGTCCATCTCCTTCAATTGGTGTACCGTTGTTCATTGAAGATGATAAAGAGTTCCACCTCATGTATGAAAGGCTAGGGGATTACTACCTAGGGTACTCCCATACTAGTTCACGGGGAAAAGATAAGGATAATAAAATACACCAAAAAATGAAAGGAAAGTGTGATCCTTCCCCTCCCATCCTAGAATGGGGAGGTCCATATCATCCCACAATAATTCTGGGGCCTTCATTACAATAAAAATTTATCATTGTGAACATTATGAGGATACCCCTTTTAAAGGAGGTTACGAATAGGACTCTTCATACAATAGTTATTTAGAATCAAGAGGACACACTCATGTTTTACATGCTTAGGTATGACCAATATTCTAAAAGTGGGAATTTTTTTTATCATCTCTAGGACGAAGACATAAGGTTTTGGAATCACTACATATCTCTTCACAGTGAGAATCAACCCATACATAGTTCTGGGTTGATTCCCCACACATATCAAAATTTTGTGCGCAGAGGTGGAATTTTTTTTCAATACGGGATCATAAAAAGTTTTAAAACACATATTGGGCCATCCTATAAATATCTTGATTATACCTAGGATAGTGGTGGCATTGTTTTTTGTGGCTCAACTAGGATATAAGATTTAGGAGTCACTAAATATATCCTTTAAAGTGAGAATGAATACCTACATAGTTCATGGCTGAGAATTAAATGAGAAATTATAACACATTCATATAGAAGGGGTCATTTTTTTAATTCATCTAGTCTAATAATTGGATATTCGAGCATCACTACATATCGTGTGATAATTGAAATCATGTCATATGTAGCTTATGGAAATCATTTAGTTTAGTGTAATGTAATGAGGACACCAAAAATTCAGTTTTCTAACATATTTTAAGGGAATAAGAAAATCAATGTAAAAAGGGGTCACAAAGAACCATGATTGGTATTTGTGAATTTAGGTAATCACATTACCGGAGGCATCAAACATTTTTGAAATGACACTTCCTAAGCTTTTCACTCACAAATTTTTATTCTTATTACACAAGATAAGACTAAATTCTAGAGACATGTTCTAAAGAAGTTTTCATATAGTTTAACATCATGTGTCTATTCTGACATGGGGTCAGGTAGTGTTAAGTCATACTTCTAGGCCCATATATCACATAAAATATCGGTAATAAAATTATCATTGGTCTAATTTGTTCTGACATGACTCGAATGTGAAGAGGAAAAATTTAATCCACGATGATGGTTGTTCTGAGATCTGGAAAATTGATATGGGAGAACATCCATTTGGACTTATAGGTATTGAAGAGGCCTTTATTATGGTTGAATTTTTTATAAGTTAACAATCATTTTTGTGGAAATTATTTTAAAATTAAATACTGTCGTATTGTGCAGAAAAATAGGTTTTATCAGGAAACTAGAATCTAATTATCATTGGATAGAGAAATATTGAAGTGATTCCAATTTTTACATGACAATTAATATGATAGGTGGGATGAATTTTTCTGAGTCTATAAGAATAATTCATATTGATACTATCCCTAGAGTGTGAAATTCCATGCATATATATGACTACAATTTTGAGGGGGAATTTTTATTTCCTTGATGGACCAAAAAGTGAGGGAACCAAAATTAAGATCTCATGTATAGATATTTTGTATTCATATAGGAGAGGGGGTATGTTTCCTTTAATTACCACATGGTTAGGATATGAACATGACATCTTGGAATCACTATGTATCTCATTTAGGATATAATAAAGACACACATCGTTTATGAAATACCATTCTATTTAATGACACTCAACGATGATGTGAGTTGCCTAAGGTGAAAAGGAAGTATGACAAGAAGACCCAATATTAAAGACATGGGTGTCACTATGTATCATGTGATGGAATGAACAAGCCACTCATAGATATTATACTCACGTAAACCCTGATCATTAATGTCATCTAGTAAAGACATGTAGTGTTCTTTTTATGGTCTTGAAAACAGAACCATAGTAACCCTAATGTGAATTGATGTGAATTAATCATATGGGGAATCAATTACCAAAACACATTAGTCCATGTGAACTATACTAACTATGATAAAAAGTGGTGTAAATTTTTCTTCCACCGCACAAAGGAGATAAAAATGAAGGATATGGGATTTTTTATTTAGTGGTTGGTGGACGAGGTTGTATGACTGAGGTGTCTCTATTTATCTTAATAGAGTAAGAATGATGCCACATGTAGTTCTCAAACTGGATCCTTATGCTTGTTTGAACCATACTCATGGAGGGTGAATTTTAGTTAGATGCAGTTGGGATAATAATTTGATATTATTTGTTACTATATATCCTATGAAAAGACAAATCAAGATGTAAATATTTCTTGAATGGAAAACACTCCATACATGACTAACCCATATGAAGAGGGGGCATTGTTCCCGTTGATTATTGAAGCTACAACCTAATATTGGAGATCCAGGTGTCACTAAATATCCTATGGTGAAAGGAATCAATAAAATCATAGTCATTGAATTCATATCCTGATTAGATCATAATCATGTATATATAGAGGGAATTTTACATCAATCATGCCCAAAAATGACAGGACACATGTTAGAGTTTGTCGCATAAATTTTTTATATATATAAGAGGGATAATTTTCATTATTTTGTGGTTAGGACCAGGAAATAGGGTCTAAGAGTCACTATATATCCCATTAAAATCAAAATTAATCCCACATAGTTCTTGAGGAACCGTACAGTTTACTTTCATGTGGAAAGGAAGTCATCCATTCAGTTTGATGTCTGGCGTTAAAGACACAAAAAACCAAACATTGAAGGGAAGAATTAAAGTGGAAACACCTAGGTTTAAATACATAATGGTCACTATGTATCTTGATATTTAAAGTATCAAGAAACACTTATTTCAATGAAAAGGTAATTACCTATGTGTATCTGATTGTCAAAATAGAACTTGGTAGTTTTCACTTTTTTTATAGATCTGTCTCATGTATAGTGTACCTTTCGTGGGGATATAAAATTAATATGTTTATGGATTAATAATTTTATTTTCATTCACAAAAAAGTCTTTTATAAGAAATCCCTAAAATAATCATATTTAGGTAATTTCATTTTCATGATTTCATTTTTTTTAATCAATGTCTTGGTCAAAGACCAAGAAACAATTTCTTTCAAATTCAAGAAAGGAACTACTAAAGTCTGAAGTGGTTTTTTATTATAACACGAGCCTTGATAAAACTGTATAACCTCATATGTGAACACATGCATATGATCTAGCATGTATTTATATAGTACTAAAACATTGATGGTGTCATTTACTTTATAAAGTCTTGGCATCACAACTTATAGGTCATCTATAACTCCAACACATTATTATATTCAAAATGTTATATTATATATAATGCTTAACATAGCCTTGTTAACAAATCATATGAATCCATTAAATGGTAATAAATTTATGAATACATGGTCCGTAACATGAAATTCTTTTTTTTCTTTTCATTTCCATCATATCTAATTTTTCTCTTTTGGGATTCATTAAAGTGATATTGATTTTTCTATACTCTATCCATGAAATTCTAAACATGTTTTGGGTTGAAAAACATTCATTATTAACTTATTTTCAATATGATGGGATATGAAACCTATTCTAAGATAATTATTCATATGAAACCATATAGATTCATGAATACAAGCTATTAACGTACGAGAATTCAATAATAATTTGATATTGATCTGACATGTCATGGAATTTAAGAGAACATAATCTCACCATGTCTTTTAGTGTCTGGATTTTTCATTTTAGACATCCCATAAAATTAGGAATGATACGAAATTTATAAATGCAAATTAATTTTTAGAGTTAAATGAACAATCATCTAAAATTTCTATGTAAACTGAGTGTTATAGTCAAATACAATTGGTAGGGGTTCCCCATGAATCTTTATAATTTCAATAATATAGATATGGAAAATGAAACCATATGGTATATTTTAACTTATTTATAATAAATTAATAGACTTATTAAGGCCATAAAAATGACCAATATTATTTCATTATTCTCCAAAGTATTTGGGAGTCCAATGAGAATGTCCTTTATAACACTGACCCAGTTTTAATTCTGTATAGGTAGAGGTTATTATACTACATTATGATGTTTTGATTCGTCCATCGCGTGTTTCTATACTATGCATCTGGACACATTGTTTACAATTTCATTATTCATAATAGCCATTAGAAACATTATCTTATATACATATAGTTCTTATTACTACCATGGAATATAGTGAAATTTTATTAATGTGCTTCATCTAGATTTCCCCTATTCTACTATGTAATGTACACATAAACCCTTACCAAACTTCAAAACTCTATCCATGTAGATTAAATATGTCAATTTACCATTATTTACTACTTTATTATTACTTTAGAAGTTACCATCTTCCTTCCATGACATCCCTATTTTTTTCTAGTAATATTGTATTAACAAATTCATTAAAAACAAATGATATATCACCTTGGTTAGAAATGTCCATATCTATATTTATAAGATCATTATACAATGGATCCTTGTAATTGCTTAGCATGGTTTGAACCATATAGTCAATCATTATCAATACATTGGGAACCAATTTTTTATCCCTATCGTGGTAGTATCGAATAATCTTATTCCTTTAGTAGTTTAACCATAATATTTTCCACATGTTGATCTCATTCAAAAAATAATAAATAAATAAATATCATGTTATTCTTATATATATAACTTTATTCACCATATAGGTTTTTCCACTACATTTTCGAAGCAATTAATATATATTCTATCTAAAGGTCATGAGTATGATAGTTTTGTTTATGAATTATTAATTACCTTGATTCATAGTAAATGACAATATCTATTTTCATAAGGAAACAACAGAGTACATTCATAAAATAAATCACAATATAATAACAATCCTTCCCTTATCAATGGTAGAGTAAATATAAGTTCATTAATATATATCTTACTAGACTCTATATATTTTGTCACATTCCTATAAATATATTAACATTACTCATTTTCATGATTATTTTGTTAACAAGTTTTCCTAGCTGTAAAATCATGAACATACAAATGATAGTAACTTGGTATTCCCATGAAACATCATATATCAGTTATTTTTATTAGTGTACATCATTATTTGACTATCATTATCATTTTAGGGTCAACAGTTATTCCATAATTTATAAGAATATGATAATGAAATGAAATATTATTTAGACAAAATTCATATTTACTGCAATTTTGAATGAATTCCTTTTCATTCGGGGGATTCAGGGTTATTTTTAGATAATTATCATTCTCTTACTTGCACTTAGATTGTATCAATATATCATTAATTATTACCACCAAAATTTATCTTGATAGTCTTGAAAAATATATTCATCATATTTATAAATATATAGGGTTCATTATTAATCCACAACGACATTACCGTAAACTCATAATGTACATATCTTTTTAAAATTAAGTGTTTATTATGTAATACTTATTTACCTTTAGTTCATGATTAATATAGAAGATATTAATCTATGAAATATAATTTTTTCCTTGAATTTTATCAAATAAATCATCAATTCATGGTAACATATTCTTATTCATTATAGTAATCACATTGACCACTCTACAAATTTTGTATAGTATCAGAGACCAATACACAATATCCAGGAATTAAACAATTTATCCCTATAGTGAAACACATAGTTAAATAAATCCCTTTTAAATAAAATCATACAGCTATTACATTATCATAGATTATGATATTGTTCCCATAATATAATAATTTTATTTATAGGTCTTTAATGAGGTACAAATTCAATAGAGAACATAACAACATCTTTTATTGGATGATTGGTTAATTATTTGGGAAACACATCAATGGTATTTTATACCATGTAAAAATCCTCCTTTATTAGAATACCTTCCTTATCCATGTATCACCCAAAATCATTATATTTACTAAAAATTTAATAAATGATGACTACTGGGACACGATTTGAAAATTAATTTTATAATGAATTTTAACATATAATTGTAATATATTTCATATAACCTTCATGAATTATAATATTTTGATCTTAAAAATTGAAATGTTATTTATAATTCAAAATGTTATCTTTATAATCGATTATTTTTAAGTCAATGGAATATATAATATTCATTATTTCAAATACATTATTCACATGCATCGTAATTTGAAAAACCTAATAGATATTTTTTGCAATAAGATATTCACTTGGTATCTTAATTAATAATTATAATAGTAGGTTAAGAATTAAATAACAAATATTGGTTGAAAACATGGAAGATATAATATTGTAACAACATAGAAAAAAATAATACATTTTATAACTTTGTGGCTATAATAAATATGCATTCCACCACATTATTAGATCTTTCAAATTTAGAAATTGTAATTTGATAACACATTATTTTCTCAAGTGACATTCATTAAGATAAATTAACTTGTTTTTAGAGAATTAGTTAGAATTAAAATCATTTTTATTAATTTTAAATCATTTATTTTTTTATCACCAACCATAACCCTTGAATTCATGAACATGATGTCTTTTTTCTCTGCACTTCTAGAAAACAGATGTTCCCTTCCTACCAGAACCATGATGTTTTATCCAATAATTATCAAATGTGTGAAATTCCAGTATTCTTTTCTTCCCCCTTTTGAATTTTTTATCCCCCAATGATCTTCCATATGTGTATTCTCCAAAGTGTATTTGATTACATACATAATATGGATATCCTTTTCTATCTTAATAGTCCTTGATAATATATAAATATATATAGAAAATTTTATAGTGACAAAAAATCATTGAATTGTAATGTCCATGAGATTACATGAAACTATATATTTAAATTATATGGAATTATCTTGAGAGAAGGCGATGAGACGTTGTGCGATTCTATGTTCCCAAGTTCCCAGAATAATTTATTGAAAAAAGATAAGTTTTAAATAGTGCAATTGAGAGATTTTCTTGAAAAAATGGAATAACTCTTAAATGGGTGCTCCGATAAGAAATATGAGGGCCCCGTTGTGTTCAGAAGGGAAGGTTGACCCTTTGCGCAACTTAAGTATAGTCGGTTCATGCCCCCAGTGAGAAAACCCAAAAATTTCATAACGATAAATAAAATTATATATTATTCTTCTGATGCTTATAATTCATGAATGGTGACTCTGATTGAAAATATGATTCCACTAACGAGCTCATGAGGGTATTCATTCCTTATAAAAAACCAATCATTGTCCGGTGTGGGCCAACCTTGGAAGTTAGTATTTCGCCGTAAATAAATTAATTAAGTAACAAATGTTTTATTTTCAAATTCTTATAACTCCAAAATAGTAACTCAAATTAAAAATATGAGAGTATGTTTGTACTCAAGATGGAATTTTTTCTTTAGGTGGAGATTATCCTCGACCGGCACAGGTTGATGGTGAAATAGAGTCTTTGGAACTTGTTTCAGTAAATTAAAATGGTGTGCTTGCACAATTTTGGAAAATTCTAAAACGGTACACAAATAAATGTATGGGGGAATCATTAAACTCATAGTTTAGGGATTCACCTAGAACGTGCCTAAAAAAACTAGGAATGAGTTATTGGAAAAGTTATTTTTTATACTTTTTATAAAAAAAATAACATAAAAAGTTATTTTATTTATTCTCAACCATTGGGCGGTGGCACGACGGCAGAGCGGTGTGGCGAGAAATTGATGATGAGTCGAATTAAATAGTTCTCATTATTGGCTCATAAATATGAATGATAATGACACATTAAATGAAGCGCAATAGATATGTAATTTCATAATTGAAACAACATAGTTATGCGACGATGTCGTGTAACAGAAACACAACGACATATTTTCTTTTAATGGATTAACACATTGTAGAAATTAGGTTCAAATGGTGGAATTTCTCTAAAGAACCTACATCAAAAATTATCTCCAACAATGAATGAAAAATGTTGTCGAATTTCCAGCGACATCAACTCACCTCGAAGAACAGGAACAGAGAGTGTCAAACTCCAATAGAACTTGTATCCCCACGGACGGAACACTTCAATGAAAACCGACAATAAGGTAGGGGTTGTTTTTTTGAATTTCCCTATTCTTTATTCTAAAATTACTAACATTGGTTAATACATGAACATGTTGATCCACGAATCACGTTTTTTTAGGGTTGGTGATTTCCTTGGGGTTTTTCACTGGGATTAACTATTTTTGTTGGATAGAACATCAATCACAAGCCTCCCCATGTTTAAAAACTAATGAGGAGAGAATGGTTTGACATGAACAAGTCATATTCCCCTCCATATTCTGAGTTCTATGTGTCCAAACTTTTTAAATGGTGTATATATAATTTTGAGGCCATATCAAAGAAGGAGGCTCCTCATGGAGGCCAGAGGCGCAGACATCATGAAGAACAGACCACCAGAACGAACCTGGTGGTCCGCAAAAGAACCAGCCAGTGTGTCAGAAATGTCCCGTGGAGGCGGCCACGAGTGGGTGGAAGAATTACATAATGGAATGTTGGAAGTGGATTTCATGGCCGGATCATACAACAGCAAGGTAGTAGGAGCCACCAGACGCGTCAGATAGAGCATCCTGAGCTCGCGGGCTGCGACACCCTGCTGGCACGCGATCGTAGGACCGCGTGCAGACACCCAGAATGGATGGCCAAGCCAGTCACATCACAATGAACTAGATTCCCTTAGGTGTTCAGGTTAGAAGAGACCCAACCCATGATCATGGGCCGAGTAGAGGGATCATAGAAAACGGCTGTAGGCGGGGCTAGGGTGCACCATCTCGGCAGCACTGCGGCCCATGCAGGAAAGGAAATTGTCCCACTTCTTCTGGTCATGTCGATGAGGTGACACTGGGACTATCCAGTAAGGTAACACTAGGAAACTGGGTGGCCTAGGCTGGTAATAAATCGGCCCACCGGTTGCCATCTTGGCCACAGTGGACTGGCTCACCGAGTGACTTGGTGGGATGGACCCCTAGTCGAACCTGGAGGTGTCCATCGAGGCCCAATGGGTGAGGATATATTGGGCCGACCCAAACCTGAACCAGGTCAGGTCCGGATAGACGAATCAAACTAGGGCTTGTGGATCCCCCTGGCCTTGTTGGTTGGGTCGGTCCGATAGGGTCGGACCGGGCCCAGACGCAACCGAACCCTATTTACTAAAACTCCATTATCTTTCCAAATTGGTGTCTGATTGATGATCTATTTATATCATTGGAACCCTCGCGACAAGGTGGGTATTTTGGAATACTCTAAAGATTATTTCATGGATGTTTATAAATGAGTAATGTCTTGAGGAGTGGTTCTCCCATTATAAATTGCACTGTGTGTGGAGATCCTGCGTCTAACTGATAAGTGACGACTACAGAAAATAGACCCTATGTGAATTATCTACGATGACATAGTGGGAAGAGGCTCTGTGTGACCTGTTAGGCCCATGATGGGGAGAATCTCTATAGGAACAGAATGACCCATGGTACTCGATGTAAATGAGTACCTTAGTATAATGGCCAAGGTGGGAAGCAACTATGTGTGACCTAGAATGAACATGGTCGGCAGTAGCTTTTGTGACCCTGCATACACATGGTACTCATTAGGGATGAGTACCATAGTGGTCCAAGGTTAAAGGGTAGAGACTCTGTATGAACCGGTAGGCCCGCGGTGTGGAGCAGTTCTGTGTGACCTAGCACACCTGTGTTATTCATTTGGGAGGTTTATTCCAGCAACCCTTGGTGTTCAGTGATATAACTGATAATCTAAATTTTCTTACATTATATTATACCTTGTGTGATATTTATTGATTCGTGATCATTCTTCATGGTTTTCTTATGAATTTATTTTTGGTCTTTCCGCTTTGGTTTGGGTTCCCTATTGAGTATTGTGTTTCTCCACACTATGTGGGCTTCGCCCGCACTTGTCGTGCCTTATGCAGGCAATCGACTCTTTGAAAGGGTCCTTTGTGTTCTTGAACCAAGTGGTTCTTAGTGAGAATGGACAGACGGATTCATCAAAAGAGACCTATGTAACGCCCCGACCCCAGCTACCCAGAGTCGGTGCATTACTTCGTAACATTGGCATGATCACAAAAGATCAAGTCTCGAAAGACCGATTAGTTTAGTAGCCCTGGAAACACTAGATACATTCATAAGTCTTACATTACATCATAAAGTGAAACACTAATAACAAAGTCTTCATAGTCCACACTCATATCTTCTTCTGACTATCCCTGCAGGTCATTCATAAAATACTTCTTCAAATCCTGGAAAACATTAAAACATTGAAAGGGGTGAGCTCAGATGCTCAGTAAGGATAACAATATTGCGGAAGCTTTCATAAATAAACATAAACATTTAAGGCAATGTATGAATAAAACAAAAGCCTTTTAAACTTGAACATCACCATAATATGGCAAAAGTAAAATGAGATAATGCCATTTACATCTTCACATGGATATTCTACTGGTCGAATAATCACATGCAATATCAATAACCACTTTCATAATGATTGAATGCATAATGCCAGACTGTCATAACCACGTAGTCAAGGCCTCGTGCCAAGACCACAAATAAGATTTTGTCAAGGCCTTGTGCCAAGACACTAGTTTGTCTCATGAGACCTGCCGATGCATCGAGGAGCTATAGCGGGCTCCACCCGTCACTTATTAAGTCCAATGCATTCCTCATATGAATAGGTTTAAACATATCATAAACCATAACATAATCATATCACATAAAACATGCATAAAGGAAATATAATGTTGAGTCAATAAGGTTTTCCTTATGACTTTTCCATTCCTTCTTGTTTTGAAAATCACAAACACCTTATCTTTAAGGAAAAATGATTTCTTAAGGAAAATCGCTTTTATAAGGAAAAATGCTTTCTTAAGGAAAATTGCTTTTATAAGGAAAATTGCTTTCTTAAGGAAAATCGCTTTTATAAGAAAAATTATCCTTATCATATTTTCATTCATATTTTTCTTAAGTATGAGTTTCGGATTCATTTTTCTCGGAGTCATAAAAACTTTGATATAAAAGCATTCTGTTTTTAGGATTCGGTTCTGGACAAGAACTATAAGGAAATTTCATTCCGAATTCCGGATATGAATTCTGACTTAGTTCTATTCCAGAATCAGGATACGAATTCTGATGAAGAATTCTCATTACGAATTCTAATGAAGAAATTCTATTCTGAATTCTCATTACGAATTCTGAAGAAGAATTCCCATTACGAATTCTGAAGAAGAATTCTCATTACGAATTCTAATGAAGAAATCTCATTCCGAATTCTCATTACGAATTCTGATAAAGAATTCTCATTACGAATTCTGATGACGAATTCTCATTACGAATTCTGTTGACGAATTCTCATTACGAATTCTGATGACGAATTCTCATTACGAATTCTAATGATGAATTCTCATTACGAATTCCTATTCCGAATTCCTACTCCGAATTCTCATTCCGAATTCTCCTATTAAACAGAATCTGATTATCATTGTTTTATACACTCTGAATTCATTCACTCCGAACCTTCATTCCGAAATTTCTATTCCGAACTTTTATGTTAGAGTTTAAAACGATGTCGTACTTTCTGTTACACTTGTTTTGTTATAAAACGATGTCGTCCATTTTGTTATAAACTAACCGTTGTCTAAGTGACACGTGTACAGGTCCCTCCGAACTTTAAGGGAAATATGACCGTTGGAGAAGGAGCCGACCTTACCTATAAATAGGAGCTCATTTGAAAAAGCTCGCAACGGATGGATGAACATTTGGACTTTGTGCATACATGCTGTTGAAGTGATTTCTAGAGAGAGAGTCTCTTATTAACTCTCAAAGCTTCGTGCGACTCCGAATGTTGGTGATTACATTCGAGGGCTTCCGGGGATAGGAAGACAGAGGTGCCGACTACCTTAAAGATCGAGGGCTTTCTTGCTGAGAAAGACAGAGGTTGCCAACTACCTTGAAGTTGAGGGCTTGCGGGGATAGCAAGACAGAGACACCGATCTTCGTATCGAGGGCTTACCCTGGTGTGGGTAAGACAGACTTGCTTGAAAGTATAAATCAAGGGACCTTTATCCAAGGTTGTTGGATACCCTTCTCTTTGGGTTAAAAGACTATTATCTTGTTGCTAGTAGTTTTACTACTCGTTTCTATTCCGCTGTAATTCGTATCTTAAGGAAAGTATAACATTCTTATACTTCCTTACTTACTCTGATTCATTCAGATTCTATACGCTTTAAGGTAGAATCTTATATTGTAACTTTTGTTAAGTTTCAAATTCCGGAACCATATTTCCGGAACTTACTTTTGGAATCTCTTTCCAAGTTTAGTTCGGTGTTAGAGGTGTTGTGAATCAACTTAGTTTAACTTTGTTAAACTTAGTTCTTTCCTTTTCTTAAGGAAACTCTAGTTATTCATAACTAACTTTAAAGGTTCCAAAGGAATTTTTAAAGTATACAATTCACCCCCCCTCTTGTATATTGAGCATCTCATATTATATTTCGATCCTACAATTGGTATCAGAGGTTGGAAACCTCTTACTCTATACCATTCTTACATTTGGTATCAGAGCCAAGGTTACTGAAATACTTGTACTCACGTTCAAGTTTTTCTTGCTCACTTTTCAATTCCGAACTTTTTCATTCCGGATTATCCATTCCGAACCTTTCCTATTCCGAACTTTTTAATTCCGAATTTTTGTTATTAACAAGTTTGTCTCCAAGTTATTTTCAAGTATGGCAGGAATGAATGTTGGTTCGATAGACAATTTGAATCCTACAAGGCCACCAATATTTGATGGTAATGATTATGAATACTGGAGAGATCGTATGAAGACGTTTGTTATCAATACTGGAGTAGATAACTTTGTCATGCTTACTGGTGATTACAAAATTCCTGACAAGGAAGTCAGAACCTTTACTAACCAGGAGAAGCAAGAATATCAACTCAACTACAAGGTACGCAACACTTTATTATGTTCAATGACCAGAAATATATATAGCCAAATTTCTTCTTGTGAAGCAGCTAATTGTATATGGAAGAAGTTAGAGGTTACTCATTTTGGGACTTCTAAAGTGATTGAGACTAGGAGAGCTATGCTTAGAGCTGAATATCATGGCTTTAATTTTCCTTATGGAGAACCTATCTGTAAAGTACAACAAAGATTTATGACAATCGTCAATAGTCTACAGTCTATGGGAGAGAAAGGTTTAGATGACGAAGCTCTTGTGGACAAGATAATTGACATTATGCCCAATGAGTGGGAATCCAAGAGAACAGCTATAGATGAGAACAGGAAGGTTACTCAAATAACTCTTGATGAATTATTTGGAACTCTTCTACAACATGAGACCAGAATGAAGAGAGATGCTGACAACATCAAGAAGAAGAATGGAAATGGTACTGTTGCTTTTACTACAACTTCGAATCAGATGAAAGCTAAGACTCCTGAGAGAGTAACCAGATCCAAATCGAAGAAAGTCATTTTCCAATCCGAATCTAGTGAAAGTGAAGTTTCAGAAAATGAATTAGCCAATCTTGCTCGAAGGATGAACAAGATAGCTGGACAAAGAAACTTTCAATCCAAGTATAAGAAGAAGGATAGGAAAGATAAGAAAGATGGAGAAGTTACTTGTTATGAATGTAAGAGAGCAGGACATATTAGACCAGATTGCCCTATGCTCAGAAAGAAAGAAAGAAAGGAAAGGCATTCAGACAGGAACAGGAAGAAATATTACAAAGCTAAAGCTAAGAAAGTTTTGAAAGCTAATGACACCTGGAGTGCCAGTGGTGGTGACTCTTCAGATGAATCTTCTGAATATGAATCTTCAGGACAGAAGAATCTTGGTCTTATAGCCAGATTACCTATTGATAATCATTGTCTTATGGCTAAGGTACGAAATGCTGAATCTTTGACCAATGTTTCTTTAAATCCTAATGATAGTAAGTATTATAACTCTTCTGATGAAGAATCATCTTCTGATGAGGAAAATACTTTACCTACTTTTGAAGAAGTCTCTAGATTTGCTGAACTTCTTGAGATTGAGAATTCCAAACTCAACAAGAAACTTGATAAGGCAAATTCTAGGAATTCTATTCTTACTAAAGAGATATCAGATCTTTCTAAAGATCTTGATAAGAAAAATGCTGATTTTGAAAATATTTCAAAAAATCTTGAGGAAGTAAGTTCTGAGAAGAATAAACTTTCTAAAGAGTTAGAAAAAGTAATTTCTAATAAAAATGTTTTCGAGTCTAACTCTAGTTCCAAAACTAATGATTTTGAAGATAAAAACTTGGTTGTAAAACTCAAGTCCGAAATTTTTTCCTTAAAGAAGTTCTTATCAAACTTTACCCATGGTAAGGAAAATTTTGATAAGATGTATTCTCAAATACGACCTTTAAGAAATAAATCCGGATTTGGTTATACCCATGCAAAACCTGTTTTCAGCAACAATTATTTTGTTCCTCAAAGTGCCCCATTTTGTACTAAGTGTCAATGTGGTGGTCACTGGGCAAGAAATTGTTCCTTAAACAAAACCCAATCCTTAGGTTTTCATAAAGCTTATTTTTCCAAGAAAATGTGGGTACCTAAGATTTTATTGTCTAGAAATCTCGGATCCAAACAAGTTTGGATTCCGAAAGTCTAACTTTGTTCTTAATTTCAGGAAAATAAAGAAAGTTCCAGCAACAATGTTTGGTACATGGATAGTGGATGTTCCCGGCACATGACTGGTAACAAAAGCTTCTTTGAAAAAATTATCAAGACGAAAGGAGGAAAGGTAACTTTCGGAGACAATGCTAAGGGAGAGATTGTTGGTATTGGTAATATTGTTCTTTTAGGTAAAACTTTGATTTCAAATGTTTTTTTTGTTAAAGGTCTTAAGCATAACCTCATTAGCATAAGTCAGTTATGTGATGAAGGTTACCTTGTGAATTTTAGGAATGATAAATGCTTAGTTCACAATTCCAAGGAAGAATTTATTCTCTCAGCCAACAGGCAAGAGAATGTTTACACCTTAAACTTAGAAGACCTAAGAAGCCAAGATTTACCTTGCCTAAGTGCAATGGAAGATCATTCTTGGTTATGGCATAGAAGACTAGGACACTGTAATCTTAGAAACCTATGTAAACTCTCTAAGAAGAAACTAGTTAAGGATCTACCGGAGCTTAGATTTGATTCTTCTAAAGTTTGTGATCCTTGTCAATATGGCAAGCAACATAAATCTAGTTTTAAGTCAATCGGTGAAGTCTCAACAACCGATGCATTACAGTTGGTGCACATGGATCTTTTTGGTCCTACACAAACTGGAAGCATTGGAGGCAAATACTATGTGTTTGTTCTAGTTGATGATTACACTAGATTTACTTGGGTCTATTTTCTAGCAAGGAAATCTGAAGCTTTTTCTTATTTCAAAAGTTTTAGAGCTCAAGTTAAAAATGAAAAAACCCTTCCATTGAAAACTATTCATAGTGATCATGGAGGAGAATTTCAAAATTCTGATTTTGAAACTTTTTGTAGTAAGAAAGGTATTACTCACAACTTTTCAGCACCTAGAACTCCTCAACAGAATGGTGTAGTTGAAAGAAGAAATCGAATTCTTCAAGAAATAACTAGAACCATGTTGAGTGAATATTCTATTGCTAGACATTTCTGGGCTGAAGCTGTAAGTACTGCTTGTTATACTATAAATCGAGTTTTGATTAGACCTTTTCTTAATAAAACTCCTTATGAGTTATGGAATGGTAGAAAACCAAGGCTTTCCTACTTCAGGGTTTTTGGTTGCAAAGTATTCATTTTGAATACTAAAGATAACTTACATAAATTCGCACCAAAATCAGACGAAGGAATTTTCTTAGGATATTCCACAACCTCTAAGGCTTATAGAGTTTTTAATAAAAATACTTGTACTGTTGAGGAAACAGTACATGTGAAATTTGATGAGTCAGATCCTTTTGTTTTTAAAACTTCCCAACTTACATCTTCGGATGTGTTTTCAAAAACTGATTGTCAACCTTTGTTAGAAGAACCTTCTGATAAGGAAATTGTTCTAGAAGATACTTCTGAAACATTTACCCCAGAAGACTTTCTACCTTATGTTGATGAACAGGTTTTACAAAACCCAAATCAGATGTTTCTTAAGAATCATCCCAGTGATAGTATTATTGGTGATGTAAATCAACCTGTAAGGACTAGAAGTTCCTTAAGAAATGAAGTAGAACATCTAGCATTTCTTTCCCAACTAGAACCTAAAAGCACTGATGAAGCTTTAGGTGATGATGATTGGATCAAAGCAATGCAAGATGAACTAAATGAATTCGAAAGGAATAAAGTCTGGACCTTGGTTGAAAGACCTAAGGAAACTTCTGTTATTGGAGTAAAATGGGTCTTCAGAAATAAATGTGATGAAAATGGAGTCATTGTTAGAAATAAAGCTAGACTTGTTGCTAAAGGCTATAATCAGCAAGAAGGAATAGACTATGAAGAAACCTATACTCCAGTAGCTAGACTTGAATCTATCCGTATTCTACTTGCCTTTGCAGCATTCTTTAATTTCAAACTATTTCAAATGGATGTGAAATGTGCTTTTCTTAACGGTTATGTTCAAGAGGAAGTTTTTGTTGAACAACCTCCTAGATTTGAAGATACAAAACATCCTGATCATGTTTTTAGACTTACCAAAGCTTTGTATGGCCTTAAACAAGCCCCACGAGCATGGTATGATAGACTCACTGGATTTTTGCTTCAAAATAACTATGTTAAGGGAAATGCAGATCCAACCCTTTTTATAAAGAAAGATAAGAAAAATGTTTTGATTGTTCAAATTTATGTTGATGACATTATATTTGGTTCAACTCAGCAATCTTTGACTGATTCTTTTGCTAGTCTAATGAAATCTGAGTTTGAAATGAGTATGATGGGTGAGTTAACATTTTTCCTTGGTTTTCAAATTTCTCAAAAACCAGAAGGAACCTACATATCTCAACATAAGTATATTAAAGATCTTCTTAAAAAGTATGGTTATGACAACACGAAGAGTATAAGTACTCCTATTGGTACCTCAAACTCTTTAGATCTTGATGAAGCTGGGAAACCAGTAGATCAAACATCTTTTAGAGGTATGATTGGAAGTCTACTTTACTTAACTGCTAGTCGACCAGACTTAATGTTTTCAGTATGCTTATGTGCAAGATATCAATCCAATCCTAAGGAATCTCACTTAAAGGCAGTTAAAAGAATTTTTCGCTACCTTAAGGGAACCATGGATCTAGGATTATTTTATACTTCTGGAAATGATTTTGTTCTAAAAAAGCTTTTCTGATGCTGACTTTGGTGGTTGTAGAATGGATAGAAAAAGTACATCCGGAACTTTTCATTTCTTAGGAGATTCATTAGTTTCTTGGTCATGCAAGAAGCAACATTCTGTTGCACTCTCCACTGCTGAAGCTGAATATGTAGCAGCTGGAAGTTGTTGTGCACAAGTGTTGTGGATGCAACACACACTTACAGACTATGGCTTGAGTTTTACTAAAACTCAAATTTTGTGTGATAACACAAGTGCCATTGCCCTAAGTAAAAACCCTGCACATCACTCTCGTGCAAAACACATAGATATTAGGCATCACTTTCTTAGGGATCACACACTTAAAGGAGACATTATTCTTCAGTTTATCGGAACGCAAGATCAACTTGCTGATATTTTCACAAAATCTTTACCTTCTGATAGATTTGAATATATTAAACAGAAGTTAGGAATGATAACCGTAAGGTAATCTTCCTCAATTAACTTTCTGTTGAAAAATCTCCTTACAGTAATAAACTCCTTTTCATAGGGGGAGTACATTTGTTTGTTTATTTAACAAAGTTTTTTCAAAATTTGTTTTCAAACTTTTCGGAACGAAAATTTCCGGAATGGAATTTCCGGAACAACAATTTTCCAGAAAGGATATTTTCGCACAGAATACTTCTAGAATGGAAGTATTCGTATTGAAAATTTCCGGAATGGAAAACTTTCGTACTGGTATTTTCATAACGGAACTTTCGTACTGAGTCTTTCGTATTGACTTTTCGTGTTTACCTTTTCGTATTGAGTCTTTCGTATTGACTTTTTCGTATTTACTTTTTCGTATTGACTTTTTCGTATTAAGGTTTTCGTATTTAGTTTTTCGTATTGAATTTTTCGTAGTCGTCTTTATATTACCCATTACGAATAACTTTCCTAAGCTAATCCGAAAGGTATGATTTCCTTACTGAAGTTTTCGTAATCATATTTTACTTGCTGGAAATTTCTTATAGTTTGTTTTTGGTTTTTTTTTTGAATTTCTTAAATCTTTACTTTAATAAAACCTCAAAAAGATCGGATTCAAGCTTTCAACCGTTAGATCTGATCTCAGATCGTTCTAAACCGTTAGATCAACCGAGGAAGTTGAACCGTCATTCCAAAGCCTATATAAAGGGGACCCTATTTTCTCGTCCCACATCGATCTCAAGCTCTTGCGTGCTGAAGCTCTGTCTCTCTGATTTAAGGCTGTTCCGAACTACAGTTTTCCAGTTCCGAACTTCAGTCTTCTCAGTTCCGAACTTCTCAGAGACTTCTAATCCGAATGTCTGCAGAGTTAGCTTCTCAAGAGATGTCTTCAACTAAGCCCATTTCACAGTGGTTAGTTTACAGAGAACGGTTAGTTCATCCGAATTTCTTCAGCAACTATGATTCTATCATTTCGAAGAATATCAAGTTGAATGGCTGGGAGGATGTTGCGATATCAAAAACCGGCAACCAAGATGAAGTCTACTCAGATTTGCTTGTTGAGTTTTATGAGTCGGTTGCTTTCTTTGTGGAAGACAATAGAGAAAAATTTTCTTTCAAATCGTATGGAAAGACATATAAGCTATCTTACACCAAGGCTGCAAGCTTGGTAGGGCTGAGTTATGAAGGGGAAGCTGAGTTTATCTCGCACGTTCTGCCAGACTCCTTGGGTAGTTTCAACAAGGAGAAAGCCTTAGAAATTCTCGGATTAGATGATGATAAGGCTCCGAAAATTGCAAGTCTTTCTACAAACTTCCGGATTCTGGAGTTATGGGTGCAAGGGCTTATCGTACCGAGAAAAGGAGATAAGGATAGCCTGAAGAAGAGTGAGATATACATCTTGGATTTTCTGATAAATCTAAGAAAGTTCAACCTGATGAAGCATATTCTTCTCAACATTGATAATTTGAAGAAGGGGAATCTGAGAGCTCAGATAGTGATGTACCCGGCAGTATTGTCGAAGCTGATAGTTCGGTGCCTAGAATCCTTCAAGGTTGCTTGTAGTTCTAAACCGAAAGTTTGCAAGATCATGTTGCTCAGTGATGCAACTCTTAAAAGGATGAATATAGCTTTTAACAAGGAGTCAGGGAAATTCATTGATCTACCGCCTCAAGCAGAAGTGACTCCGAAAGTGGCTGATCCGGAATCATCAAAACCGGTAAGGAAGAGGAAGCAGAAAGAAGTGGTAGGTGAAGCTGAGGAACCCAAGTCTAAGGAAGTCCATTCCGCACCTCCTAAGCCTAAGAAGAAGAAGACATATACTGATGAGGTTGCAGCGAAGTGGAGAGCTGACAAGGAAAAGAGGAAGGATGGAGATCCGCAGTTCGGATTGGATCCTGCAGAGGCTAAGGCTCTGAAAGAAAAGGATGCTGATGAGCTTGAGAAGCAAGCTAAGGAAAAGAAGCTGAAAAAGAAGTTGTCAGAAGCTGAGGCTGTGTAAGCTTTGTTGAAGTTTAATGAAATGGTTTCAGCAACCATTCCCGTTCCGAGATCTTTTTCTCTGGAATCTCTACCTGAGACTCCAGGAAGAAATCTTGTAACTCCGGAAGAGGCTGTTCCTACTGAGGAAGTAGAGCAAGTGGAAGAGGTTGAAGAAGCGGCTGAAGGAAGTGGTGAGACAGGAGATGTGCTCAAACAAGTAGATGAATATAAGGGAACTCCTTCGGAACACCTGTCGCTCCGAACATCTGAAGCTCAATCTTCAAAGCTTGCTACTCCTGCAATGGAAGAAGAAAAGGGAGAAGAAGAAGTTACTTGTCAAGAAAATATTTTACTTGATACTGCTCAGATGGGAAACGTGGAAGCCAATGTTCAAGAAGTTGCTGATGAGGAAGATAAAATTGTTCAAGTCTCTGATAGTGAGAACAGATCTCCGGAACAGGTTTCAATTCCGGAAAAACAAAAGGGAAAGCAAATTCTTGCTGATACCCCGAGTTCAGAAAAAAGTTTGAGGAAGGAAGCTGGTAGCTCTTCTAAGAGGAAGTTGGAGCTTATCGAGGAAGAAAATTCTCCTAGCAAGATTTCTGATTCGGAGTCATCATCGTTGGGGCACGATTTTGTTGTTCAGTCCTTGAAGAAGTTGGTGGGAACCATTCCAACCTTCTCCAGTATTGATTCTCGGTGCCAGATGCTCCAACATACGCTGAATCAGAAAACCGATTCCGTATCCATGGTAATGGATAAGTGTGTTGAGATAGAAGCCCAGTTCAAAAATTTCTTCATTGGTTACGAAGCCCATAAAAGATCTTGCAAAAGGATGACTAGCTGGTCGAAGAAGAATGTGGAAGAGATGAGGTTGCTGGATGATTTTCAGGAGAATGTTAAGGATGCTTTTCAAACCGAGGATAAGAAGTTTCATGAGATGACTGCATCATTCGATGAGAAATTGGCTGAGGAAAAGAACATTCGGAGTCAGGAAGTAAGAGATCTGAATGGAAAGCTCAACTCTGTTAATCAAAGTTGGAAATTTGAAAGGGATCATCGGATCAATTTTCTAGAAAGGATAAAGTCTCAGGAAGAGAAAATGGAAGCTCAGGAAGAAAAGTTGAAGGCTCAGGAAGAAATCATTCAAGCTCAGTCAGCAAGAATAGTTGCCTTAGAAAAGCAAGCAGAGGAAGATCATAAGGATCTCAAGAAGATCAAGACAATTCTCAAGGGGCTCATGTCGAAGGAGAAAGATCCGAAATGACCAATCCGATCATTTTGTTGTAATCTGTTTTTGTTACTGACATTTCAAATATAATGAGAATTGTGCTTGTTGATTCTATTTTTGTCATTACTAATCTTTCAGGTACTTTGTTATTTTTTTCCATTCCCTCCAATTCTTTTTGAAAATCACAAAGGGGGAGAAGGAAAAGATCCTTAAGAAAAAGAGGAAATCTAATAAGTGCTTATCAAAGGGGGAGAAAGAAAAATACCCATGGAAATAGAACTCTAATAAGAGTTTGTTTAAGGAGGAGTTTTTCTTAAAGAAACATCACTCCGGAAATATGAATACGATCCTTAGAGTTTCAAAGCCTAAGGGGGAGTTAGTCGTATTCATCTATTTTTTTTAAACCAAGGGAGATAAGCTTTAATGTGTTTCTTTCTTAGAATAGCTTTTTCGTAAGGATGTTTGTGCTTTCCAAAAAGGGGGAGATTGTTGAGTCAATAAGGTTTTCCTTATGACTTTTCCATTCCTTCTTGTTTTGAAAATCACAAACACCTTATCTTTAAGGAAAAATGATTTCTTAAGGAAAATCGCTTTTATAAGGAAAAATGCTTTCTTAAGGAAAATTGCTTTTATAAGGAAAATTGCTTTCTTAAGGAAAATCGCTTTTATAAGAAAAATTATCCTTATCATATTTTCATTCATATTTTTCTTAAGTATGAGTTTCGGATTCATTTTTCTCGGAGTCATAAAAACTTTGATATAAAAGCATTCTGTTTTTAGGATTCGGTTCTGGACAAGAACTATAAGGAAATTTCATTCCGAATTCCGGATATGAATTCTGACTTAGTTCTATTCCAGAATCAGGATACGAATTCTGATGAAGAATTCTCATTACGAATTCTAATGAAGAAATTCTATTCTGAATTCTCATTACGAATTCTGAAGAAGAATTCCCATTACGAATTCTGAAGAAGAATTCTCATTACGAATTCTAATGAAGAAATCTCATTCCGAATTCTCATTACGAATTCTGATAAAGAATTCTCATTACGAATTCTGATGACGAATTCTCATTACGAATTCTGTTGACGAATTCTCATTACGAATTCTGATGACGAATTCTCATTACGAATTCTAATGATGAATTCTCATTACGAATTCCTATTCCGAATTCCTACTCCGAATTCTCATTCCGAATTCTCCTATTAAACAGAATCTGATTATCATTGTTTTATACACTCTGAATTCATTCACTCCGAACCTTCATTCCGAAATTTCTATTCCGAACTTTTATGTTAGAGTTTAAAACGATGTCGTACTTTCTGTTACACTTGTTTTGTTATAAAACGATGTCGTCCATTTTGTTATAAACTAACCGTTGTCTAAGTGACACGTGTACAGGTCCCTCCGAACTTTAAGGGAAATATGACCGTTGGAGAAGGAGCCGACCTTACCTATAAATAGGAGCTCATTTGAAAAAGCTCGCAACGGATGGATGAACATTTGGACTTTGTGCATACATGCTGTTGAAGTGATTTCTAGAGAGAGAGTCTCTTATTAACTCTCAAAGCTTCGTGCGACTCCGAATGTTGGTGATTACATTCGAGGGCTTCCGGGGATAGGAAGACAGAGGTGCCGACTACCTTAAAGATCGAGGGCTTTCTTGCTGAGAAAGACAGAGGTTGCCAACTACCTTGAAGTTGAGGGCTTGCGGGGATAGCAAGACAGAGACACCGATCTTCGTATCGAGGGCTTACCCTGGTGTGGGTAAGACAGACTTGCTTGAAAGTATAAATCAAGGGACCTTTATCCAAGGTTGTTGGATACCCTTCTCTTTGGGTTAAAAGACTATTATCTTGTTGCTAGTAGTTTTACTACTCGTTTCTATTCCGCTGTAATTCGTATCTTAAGGAAAGTATAACATTCTTATACTTCCTTACTTACTCTGATTCATTCAGATTCTATACGCTTTAAGGTAGAATCTTATATTGTAACTTTTGTTAAGTTTCAAATTCCGGAACCATATTTCCGGAACTTACTTTTGGAATCTCTTTCCAAGTTTAGTTCGGTGTTAGAGGTGTTGTGAATCAACTTAGTTTAACTTTGTTAAACTTAGTTCTTTCCTTTTCTTAAGGAAACTCTAGTTATTCATAACTAACTTTAAAGGTTCCAAAGGAATTTTTAAAGTATACAATTCACCCCCCCTCTTGTATATTGAGCATCTCATATTATATTTCGATCCTACATATAACATTTCCACATTTCAATCACAAGATATAAATACAACACATTGATATAATAAAAATGCTTTCAAAACCATTTTCAATACCAAAATAAAAGCAAGTTAAAACTTTGTATTTATTTTTCATTAAAAAAATGATGGCTTATAAAGGAAGCCGAATCTCAAATAATGGTCATGGTGGCGGAGAAGTCGTTGTCGCTGCATAAGTACGGAAAGAAAACATTCCCTTTTGTCGTTTAGCAAAACGCTTCGTATAAAAAAAATTCCTTTTGAAAAAATTTAAAAGTCAAAGGGGTTTATACACCGTATAAAATAATGTTGTGTATAAAACCAAATATGCCTCAATGAAAGGAGATTGAGACGAAGACCTTAAAAAGATCAATTTTAAAATAAAATAGATCTATTATGTGTATTCACTATAGATACACATAAAGAAAGTAAAAATACAAAATAAGACATAATAATATCATGACATAATTTGAAAGTAGGAGATTAACCCAACGAATGGAAGTTGGGTTAAGAAATTCCCTTACCTTGTGTCCGACTTGACTCAACCGTTCTTTAACCTCCCGAATAATAAACTAGAGTTAATATCTACCTTATTAAGAACCATTTTCAATTTCATTATCCTTTTTATATCACTTATTACAACGATATGAATATTATGTAATTATTTATGTTAATAACGGTCGTTTTGTCGATCTTTGGTACTTGTGTCAACAATAACCTTCTTATAATTACAAGTTGTTCATGTGGTGAAATATCCATTATATCCAGAATTATATTCATGATTTAGATAACATATATATCATATATATCCAGTATATAAATTTATTCATAATATTACGTAACATTTAGAGGTAAGAAATGAAATGCACCGTTCATGGAGACGGTAAGCCGTACGTACGCATGAACGCTACTTTCATTTCTATTTCGTATTTAATGTAATGAAATCATAATTATATAAAGGTATAATATAGTTCCAGTATAATATCATATATAATATCATTTACTCCATCCTTTATACATCCCACATATGGCATTAACGATTCACCTCACTTTGAGGGGGCGGTAGTCCGCACTTCCTAAAATGAAATTATCGCGTTTTACCCATAATGGAAATCATAAATTATTCCATAAATGAGAAATAAAGAAGAATAAGTAAAACATAAACATATTTTATATCATATATAAATATAGTTACATCTTAATGGCCACCTTTGAAGGTGTTATATGAGTGTTGAACAATCATCGTTTCGCGAGGCAGATATTCGCCATCCACAGAAACCGTATGTTCTTAAACCATTAGATGTAGGTGTGTGTAAGTGTAGCTCGAATACTTCTTATAACAACATCCTAGTATATTGAGGATACTGGTTTTGTAACAAAAGAAATTAATAAAAAGAGTTTAGGGGGTTGGAGAAGAAAAATAAAACAAAATTAGAGAAGACATTACCTCAAAATCGGGTAACTCTTTTTGATTTGAGCCAAAGGATTCCTTGGGAAGAGTTATACCCAATGTGAGGATTCTAGGAGTAAGAGGGGGAAGTTAGGAGAGTATTTGGGCAGAGTTTGGCCGAGCCAAATGGCTTGACGGTGTGAATATGGTGGGAGAGGTGGGGGCCTTTTATAAGTGGAGAGGAGGGGCTCTTTTGGAAAGATTGAAATGTTACATTATTATACAATGCTTTTCGGATTCTAAAGGTCCCAAACTTATATACTTCGTGGCTAAGGTGATAATTGTTATAAATCTCCTCATCCAATTGGCTTTGGACAAGTGTAAGCCTTGGATTTTTCATTATCTTCCCATTTTAATTAAATCGTTAAATAATGAGGTCATCGCTGCATCATCATGATGTCATAAATAATTTAATTTATATAATGTCTAAAAATTATAAAAAAAAAATACTATGATGTAGGAAATCTTTTTCTATTTCTAATGAATATTTATAGTCAAAATTTGGACATGTGTAACCCCACTTAAAAACTGTTTTAGTAAAATAACTCATGTTTGTGTCAATTTAATTTTAACATTAAATAAATATATATTAATGTCATTTTCCAACTAAAGTGGATCCATGGGGTCCCCAAGTTGACTCATGGGTTGTCTTGGTCGTCCATGACTCATCCAATAGGAGTAGGACAAGTGTCATGCTCATCTCATATTATTAAAACATTATTTGTACCTTAAACTACACTAATTACCTCTAATCGCGATTAAGAACATAAAAGTTACTATTCACCAAAAAATTATTTTGATCTCATTGAACCACATTTTACTTCTTAATGACAACCATGTATGTCTGATTTTTGAAAATAAAATCACAGAAGTTGTAATATTTCATTTAAACGAAAACTCAGTTATTTAACTACCACTTAGTGGTTTCACTATTCATCAAAAATTGAAGTTTTTCAGAATAAGGTCAAAATTTCACCCTAAGATATAATTGATATTCCAAATTCAAAAATGATGTCAATTTTACAAATTCCAAACATATAAGTTGCATTAATTAATTTTATAATTAATTCCCGCTGTCACAACAAATAGCGTGTTTTAAGAAACAATTTATATCAAAATATTGACAATTGTTTATGTCCAATTTCAATGTTAAATTAATTATAATGACCACCATTGGATAAAATGGTAAAAATATATTCTAATTATACCTTAAAACCACTAAATAGTATAACTTATCACTATAAATTATTTTGATTAAAAAAGTTGTTTTAAGTATTTTTCACTATTCATAAAAATTTGGAAGTTCTCGGAAAATTACAAAAAATTCACCATAGGCTAATTTCAATATTAAGAATACAAAAATGAAGCCCATTTTGAAATAAAAAATTTCTATAAATTTAAAAGGTGGTTATTACTATTCATAACGGCTACTTTGATTAGTTGCGGTTTGTTAGAACTCGAACTTGCGTACAATGCAAGCTATTGCATTATTGAAAGAGAGGCGTATCGTGGAAGCTCGGGGTGTTACATTCTCCCCTCCTTCAATAAATTGCATCCTCGCAATTTGAAATTTTTCTTTGAAAATAAAAGGTTGAAAAGAGAAAATACCTTTGAGGAAAACCCACATCGGAAATAAGGTTAATAAAATTTAGTCTTAAAAAGAGGGAAATGGAAATAAGAAAGTCACCGCCAAATTATGATCTCGATAAGGAGAACATTGGTGGAAATTAGAGACATATAATTGGAGGAAAAATGTAAATATTTGTAGCGAGTGATTGAGGTCATCAATCACAATCAACTGTCAAATTGAGGGCCTCAAAGACTTCAATCTATGTTGATTTAAAATATCACCAGTTCAACAAGACATAAGGTATTAGGATAACATTTTTTTTTGTTTTAATATCCCTTTACTAAAGTTTAAGAATTAATTCATTCATTGAATAAGATATAGGTATATATATATTTATGCTTGATAATTAGAGTTTCAACCTTCAACTCATCTTTCACTCAAAAAGATAATAGAACTCAAAAATATTATACTTATCGTAATTGTATAAGGTTCCAAATGTTAACACATACCATTTAGATTAGTAAAATTATTTTGTAATAACCAGGGACTTCCGGTAGGCTAGTGGTAGGAAATAAAGCCCCGTCACACTATGATTGTGGGTTCGATTCCTGCAGCTTTATCCGACGCAACGGGTTATGCCCCACCCTACAGGTTGTCCTTTTCCTAAAACTATAGTATCATAATATTCCAAAAATAATCTTCATAAATTTTTTAACCTTAAACAATACTATCCAAAGATCAAATTAATCCACTCCAACCATTATAGTTATCCAAAATACCTCTGTCCAGACTTTCTCTAAAAGGTCTCTTAATTCCAAAATCAATTTATCAGATTCCCCAAACAAAGTAAGGTTTCTCTTATTGTCATATACTAAAAATATAATTACCTTCAACATATTAAAACCTTACTGAAATCAACAAGTACTGCAGTACAATCCTTATATATATATCACATTATTCTAATAACCAGAATATAATCCTTGAGTCCAAAAGCACCAATACATTAATTATTCCTCTTCAACTGTAGTCACAGTATAAGTTTGGACTTGATCCCTTGGCCTTTTCTGAGGTAAGATTCCTTGACGCTTATGACATTCATTTGCATAATGCCCTGTTTCCCTACAATTGTAGCATTCAACTTTGACAGCTTCTTTCTTTACCTTGCAATCACGAGCCTGGTGACCCTTTTCTCCACATTTATAACAAACTCCCATTCCTTTTAGGCAAGTACCAGGGTGATTCTTCCCACAATTATCACATAATGGAAAATCCTTCTTTCCCTTTTCCCCTTATCCGTCTCTTGTTCCACCATTCTCTTCTTCTCTTGCTTTACTTTTTTGTCATAAGACTTAGAGAATTCCTTTTGTGTCTTGATAGCACACGAGACAATATCTTCGTATGATGAGAAGGATTGTGATACCAATGCTCGATGTAGAAATGGTTTTAAACCATCAAAGAAACGATCAATCTTACTCCTTGGGTTACGTATATAATCGGCATCATGCCTCGCTAACCTTGTAAAGTTAGCCTCATACTTTGCGACATTCTCATCCTCCTTCTGCCTCAGACTTAGAAATTTCCTTTCCATATCTGCTCGATGGTCACGAGGAAAGTATTTTTCTAAGAAAAGCTCTTTGAACTCCCTCCATTCCATATTTGATACGTCATCATCTTCCTTTGTGTTTTGAATTAGTGACCACCATTGATCGACATCTCCAGTGAGGCGGTAAACTGCCATGACAACCTTCTCCCTATCACTACTCCCTAAGGCAAGGAATATTTTCTCTAAGGAATTTATCCGTTGATCAGCTACTATAGGATTTGTACTCCCTTTGAAGGTTGGTGGTTGTTGCCTCATAAAACGGTCTAGCATTGATCCTCCACATTGCGGATCAGGGTGCTCCATATGTGTAAGGTTATTATTCATAACCTGAGTGAGTTGTCCCAGTATGGTATTAAGTTGATCAGCACCAGTTGTATCTCCAGATCCACAATAATTATCTTGAGCAGGAGGGAAATCCCTACACGGAGTTCGTGCATTGTTACGGTTTCCATTCCTTCCACTAGGCGCCATTTCTAAACAATGGCATAAACTAGATTAGTTTATGAATCAAAATACATAATTCCATACTTGTAAAACACTTTACATAAATTGAACTATTTATGGATATAATCCATAATCATAAAAATAAATGTTTTCATTGAAGAAGTATATACTCATAACCCTTCATAGTGGTTTGTAAAGAAAATGAGAATTATCCTAAGAATATCCCCCAGGAGTGTCGTAACCAAGAGTGCAGCAAAGCCCGTTGTCGTGCACCAGTTCCCGTTCGAGTCTAGCTCAAAGCAGTGTTTTCGGGTTTTACCCATAGGTACATCTGTGCCAGAGCCGCCTCTAATTGCTCGTATCCAGATAGGGATGTATTGCTCGGAAAACTCACAAAATCTCTACAATAACAAAATTCTAGGAAGTTCTTCTACACTAATCCTCAAAGTCTATCTTCAGGCTATGTGCTCTAATCAGAGTTTATCTAAATCTAGCTTCCAAAGTTAGTACTAAACTGCCTCTGATACCAACTGTAACGCCCCGACCCCAGCTACCCAGAGTCGGTGCATTACTTCGTAACATTGGCATGATCACAAAAGATCATGTCTCAAAAGACCGATTAGTTTAGTAGCCTTGGAAACACAAGATACATTCATAAGTCTTACATTACATCATAAAGTGAAACACTAATAACAAAGTCTTCATAGTCCACACTCATATCTTCTTCTGACTATCTCTGCAGGTCATTCATAAAATACTTCTCCAAATCCTGGAAAACATTAAAACATTGAAAGGGGTGAGCTCAGATGCTCAGTAAGGATAACAATATTGCGGAAGCTTTCATAAATAAACATAAACATTTAAGGCAATGTATGACTAAAACAAAAGCCTTTTAAACTTGAACATCACCATAATATGGCAAAAGTAAAATGAGATAATGCCATTTACATCTTCACATGGATATTCTACTGGTAGAATAATCACATGCAATATCAATAACCACTTTCATAATGATGGAATGCATAATGCCAGACTATCATAACCACGTAGTCAAGGCCTCGTGCCAAGACCACAAATAAGATTTTTTCAAGGCCTTGCGCCAAGACACTAGTTTGTCTCATGAGACCTGCCGATGCATCGAGGAGCTATAGCGGGCTCCACCCGTCACTTATTAAGTCCAATGCATTCCTCATATGAATAGGTTAAAACATATCATAAACCATAACATAATCATATCACATAAAACATGCATAAAGGAAACATAAAATTTCCAAATTTCAATCACAAGATATAAATACAACACATTGATATAATAAAAATGCTTTCAAAACCATTTTCAATACCAAAATAAAAGAAAGTTAAAACTTTGTATTTATTTTTCATTAAAAAATGATGGCTTATAGAGGAAGCCGAATCTAAAATAATGGTCACGGCGGCGGAGAAGTCGTTGTTTCTGAATAAGTATGGAAAGAAAACATTCCCTATTGTCGTTTAGCAAAACGCTTCGTATAAAAAAAGATTCCTTTTGAATAAATGTAAAAGTCAAATGGGTTTATACACCGCATAAAATAAAGTTGTGTATAAAACCAAATATGCCTCAATGAAAGGAGATTGAGACGAAGTCCTTAAAAAGATCATTTTTAAAATAAAATAGATCTATTATGTGTATTCATTATAGATACACATAAAGAAAGTAAAAATACAAAATAAGACATAATAATATCATGACATAATTTGAAAGTAGGAGATTAACCCAAAGAATGGAAGTTGGGTTAAGAAATTACCTTACCTTGTGTCCGACATGACTCAACCATTCTTTAACCTCCTGAATAATAAACTAGAGTTAATATCTACCTTATTAAGAACCATTTTCAATTTCATTATCCTTTTTATATCACTTATTACAATGATATGAACATTATGTAATTATTTAAGTTAATAACGGTCGTTTTGTCGATCTTTGGTACTTGTGTCAACAATAACCTTCTTATAATTACAAGTTGTTCATGTGGTGAAATATCCATTATATCCAGAATTATATTCATGATTTAGATATCATATATATCATATATATCCAGTATATAAATTTATTCATAATATTACGTAACATTTAGAGGCAAGAAATGAAATGCACCGTTCATGGAGACGGTAAGCCGTACGTACGCATGAACGCTACTTTCATTTCTATTTCGTATTTAATGTAATGAAATCATAATTATATAAAGGTATAATATAGTTCCAGTATAATATCATATATAATATCATTTACTCCATCCTTTATACATCCCACATATGGCATTAACGATTCACATCACTTTGAGGGGGCGGTAGTCCGCACTTCCTAAAATGAAATTATCGCGTTTTACCCATAATGGATATCATAAAGTATGCCATAAATGAGAAATAAATAAGCATAAGTAAAAAATAAACATATTTTATATCATATATAAATATAATGACATCTTAATGGACACCTTTGAAGGTGTTATATGAGTGTTGAACAATCATCGTTTCGTGAGGCAGAAATTCGCCATCCACAGAAACCGTATGTTCTTAAACCATTAGATGTAGGTGTGTGTATGTGTAGCTAGAATAATTATTATAAAAACATACTAGTATATTGAGGATACTGGTGTTGTTACAAAAGAAATGAATAAAAAGAGTTTAGGGGGTTGGAGAAGAAAAATAAAACAAAACAACATTAGAGAAGACATTACCTCAAAATCGGGTAACTCTTTTTGATTTGAGCCAAAGGCTTCCTTGGGAAGAGTTCTGCCCAAAGTGAGGCTTCTAGGAGTAATAGGGGGAAGTTGGGAGAGTATTTGGGCAGAGGTTGGGCGAGCCAAATGGCTTGAAGGTGTGAATAAGGTGGGAGAGGTGGGGGCCTTTTAAAGTGGAGAGGAGGGGCTCTTTTGGAAAGATTGAAATGTTACATTATTATACAATGATTTTCGGATTCTAAAGGTCCCACACTTATATACATCGTGGCTAAGGTGATAAGGGTTCGAAATATCCTCATCCAATTGTCTTTGGACAAGTGTAAGCCTTGGATTTTGCATTATCTTCCCATTTTATTTAAATCGTTAAATAATGAGGTCATCGCTACATCATCATGATGTCATAAATAATTTAATTTATTTAATGTATAAAAATTATAAAAAAATACTATGATGTAGGAAATCGTTTTAGCTTTCTAATTAATATTTATAGTCAAAATTTGGACTTGTGTATCCCCACTTAAAAACTTTTTTAGTAAAATCACTCATGTTTGTGTCAATTTAATTTTAACATTAAATAAATATATATTAATGTCATTTTCCAACTAAAGTGGCTCCATGGGGTCCCCAAGTTGACTCATGGGTTGTCTTGTTCGGCCACGACTCATCCAATAGGAGTAGGACAAGTGTCATGCTCATCTCATATTATTAATACATTATTTGTACCTTAAACTACACTAATTACCTCTAATCGCGATTAAGAACATAAAAGTTACTATTCACCAAAAAATTATTTCGATCTCATTGAACCACATTTTACTTCTTAATGACAAGAATGTATGTCGGATTTTTGAAAATCAAATCATAGAAGTGGTAATATTTCATTTAAACGAAAAATCAGTTATTTAACTACCACTTAGTGGTTTCACTATTCATAAAAAAATGAAGTTTTTCAGAATAAGGCCAAAATTTCACCCTAAGCTATAATTGATATTCCGAATTCAAAAATGATGTCTATTTTAAAAAATTCCAAACATATAAGTTGCATTAATTAATTTTATAATTAATTCCCGCTGTCACAACAAATAGCGTGTTTTAAGAAACAATTTATATCAAAAGATTGACAATTGTTTATGTCCAATTTCAATGTTAAAATAATTATAATGACCACCATTGGATAAAATGGTAAAAATATATTCTAATTATAACTTAAAACCACTAAATTGTATAACTTATCAGTATAAATTATTTTGATTAAAAAAGTTGTTTTAAGTATTTTTCACTATTCATAAAAATTTGGAAGTTCTCGGAAAATTACAAAAATTCAACATAGGATAATTTCAATATTAGGAATACAAAAATGAAGTCCATTTTGAAATATAAAATTTCTATAAATTTAAAAGGTGGTTATTACTATCCATAATGGCTACTTTGATTAGTTGCGGTGTGTTAGAACTCGAACTTGCGTACAATGCAAGCTATTGCATTATTGAAAGAGAGGTGTATCATGGAAGCTCGGGGTGTTACAACCTAGGTGGCCCAAGACCAGGCAGTTCCCATTGAGATACGACAGGTAGGATGTACTTCCAAAACTTCTAACATTAACTCCTTTCCTACCCATTAGGTGGGGTCTTTTGCAGATGTCTTACATATATATTTTGAACATTATTGATTTTTTTGTTCTTTTATTCAGTTTTTATTCTAGAACATTTGACTTATATCTTGTAACATTGTTCAGTGGTTGTTTAGTGGCATGTATGTTTCCCTTTCCACCTATATTGGATGTTGGTGTGTGTGTGTTTGTGCATACAGGTACTCAAGAAAATTACTCCCACTCGTGGGATGATGCCTTCAGTGATAATCTCCAGACCCTGGTATTTGGGAGGCGGGCTTTGGATAGACACTGCATGGGCCTTGGGGGACGGGCCCTGAAAAAGTTGTATCAAATGTAATTTGTTATATTTCAATGATCGGGAGTCAGTTGTTCTATTTTGTGAGACAGTGACAAATGAATCGATTTCGACTTTTAGATTTAGGGAGTCCCGTATTGGTACGACCACTGATGTATCCATACAACAAGACCCTGAATTCTGTTTTCCACCCCAGTACATGAAAACACTGGTTTCATGCATCTTTGAGTGTCTTCATATGATCCTTTTGAGTCAGATTCATCTCAACAGGTATAATCTATTAAATGTGGTTCATCTTAATTCTCTATCATAATGCCTCTACTTAGAGAACCATCGATGATTCTAGAGTGTGGTCATGAGGATGGTTTAGAGAGTGATGAGGCTTTAGTATAGAGATTGTTTCTCAAGATGGAACCTTCATGTTTTGTCTTATATTTTCCACCACTCATTGGTCATCAGTTACTATAATGGATACCTATAGAGGACACATGTATGCTTAGTTCATTACATGAGTTTCAGTGATAGAGACACCTCAAGATTCGAGAAGAGCCTGACTCATTGGCTTTTAAGGACTATCTTGAGTTGGTGACTAAATATTCTATCTTTTCAGGGAACCATTAGATTAGATTGTGGTCTTGGAAGTTAGACTTCTAGGTGGCTCAGTAGGGTGATGGAAGGGTTTAGATTACCCTATCTTATGATTAGGTGAATTTTTCCTGGACAGAGGGTGATAACAATTCCCATATATGGTTATATTTCCATAAAGGCTACGTTCTATATGTTCCTGAGATCTTCTACAGATTCAGAAGGAAAAAATTTTGGTAGTTGAGTGTTCATCAAGGTGTAATAACCTTTCTAGGTACTCAATAAATATTATACAACCACTTCTTTAGGGCTCGGACCTTCGAGTGAGGTATGTTTAGGGAGATTTAAGATAGAACTATTCCTATCATAATTAATACTTATGAAAGGTTGATAGAGAGATCATTTGTGGTTAAAAGTTCTTTGGCTAAGCAGATATATCCAGTGGAAGTCAACTGTGGGAAAGCAGGAAACTAACACCAGTCTCAGAGACTTAGACAAGTATGAGGACGCATTTCCATAGGATATTCCAAGACTAAATCCTAATAGAGAGATAGTTTTATTCCATTATATGTACTCCAGGGTGACACAGATATCTACACCTGATTATCATATATCTCCCATGTAGCTATAAGAAATGTGGGTACAATTGGAGTATATGCAGAGTAATGGGTTCATAAGGGCTAGTGTTTCACCATGGGCTACCCTAGCGCTGCTTTCCAAAAAGTAATATAGAATCCTGAGGTTATTCGTGGACTTCTAAAACATAAACCATGTAATTAGGAAGAACATGTATCCTCTTCCTAGGATTGATGACCTCTTTGATAAGTGGAAGAGAGTGAGATGATTCTCAATAATAGACTTCCGGTCGGGCTATCACCAGCATCAAGTGAAAGATGAGGACATCTTTTAAGAGAAATTTTAGATGTCCCTATGCCCCCTACAGGTACATAGTGATGTTGTTTGACATGAAAAAATCAATAGTAGTCTTCATGGGACTCATGAACAAAAATCATCCAGTTATAATTAGACTGGTGTGTGGTGGTCTTCATTAACGAAATATTATTGTATTCAATTTCTGAGGAGTATCACATGATACTCTTATAGACATTCTAGGATACACTCAGAGATAAACATATTTATGGGAATCTCTTGATGTTCTTGTTCTCGATTCGGTAGGTCATCATTTGAGGACACATCATCTCAGAGGCTGGAGTTGCAATGGATCTGACTAAAATAGAGTTATTTCATGATAGGGAGACACCCATGTGCGTGAATAATGTTCATAGTTTCATGGGATTTGCCAGAAACTTCTAGAGGTTTGTGACCAATATCTCTATAGTAGTAGAACCCTTATCGGATTTGACACAGAATGGCCAACCCTTCGTGTGGGTGGAGAAGTGACAATAGAGTTTCCATGATTTGAGTTAGATACTGACAAGTGCACCCATCTTGAGTCTACCAGAGGAGGGAGTTGGGTATGTAGTATTTTTTGATGCATCATGTACTAGACTAATTTTTGTCTAGATTTAGGAGAAAGAATTTATTTTATATGGTTCATGGAAGTTGAGATAGCATGAGTAGAACTACGCAACCCATGACCTGGAGTTTTTAGTAATGGTCTTTTCTTTGATGATGTGGGGACACTACATGATGGGTGAGCGATTTACAATCTACTCAAACCAAAAGAGTCTCAAGTTTATCTTCTCTCAGAAGAACCATAACTTTGGAATGCGGTGATGGCTAGAGTACCTCCAAAACTATGACTTTGAGATTGTTTATACTCCTAGGAAGGGGAAATAGGTGGTAGAGGCACTCAGAAAGAGGGTCAGTTTGCATCTGATGAGTGATGCGATGGAACAACTAGCCGCGATGCTGATATCCTTTATGGATGATAATGAGGCATCATACCTTCAGTCAATATTTTCACTCCCACCACTCTTACATTGAGTACGGGAGGTACAGCTTGTGATGTTGACTGTGAGGCCTAACGTGCTCATTTATCCTTAGGACATGCTTCTGATGGATTTTCAATAGGTGAGGATCACGTCATCCTTTTCAGATGATGCACAATTGTACTAGTGGAATCGTGAGAGGATATTTTGATGGAGTTCAATACATCTACCTTGGAGGAACATCTTTAAGTTGAAATGATATACCAAGAACTCTGATGTTAGTAAGAGTGGACTGGGATGAAGAAATCAGTGGCCAAGTTTATTTCAAAGTGCCTCACTTTTCAGAAAGTTAAGGATAAGTACCAAGTTCTTGCAGGATAGGAACAACCAATTGAGGTATGAGAGTGGAAGTGGTATGGTATCATGAGGGAATTCATGATGGGATTACCATGAACATACAAGGGTCTCAATTCTATATGGGTGATCATTGAATGACTCACCATGTCGGCTCACTTATTTCCCATCTGGGAGCTGGGATCAGTAGAGGGATTTGGATGCCTCTACATCCAGGAGATAGTGAGGCAACACGGGATGGATTCGACAATTGTCTCAGACCGTGACACTCTCGTCACATCCTGATTATCGAAGGTATTACAGTTGGAATTCGGGACATAGCTACACTTGAGCACAACCATTCACCCACAGACGGATGGTCTGATGGAGTGAACCTTATAGACATTGGAGGACATGATTTTTTCTTGCATCATTGATTTTGGTTATAGTTTGGAGGACCACCTTCTACTAGGGGAATTCACATACAATAATCTCTATCACTTCACAATTGTCATGGAACCATTATAGGATTTATATGGAAGACCTTTCAGATCACATCTATTCCAGACATACCCTGGGGAGTCAGCACTCATGGGTCGAGAGATGGTACATGCTACCACTGAGGAGGATTAGATCATCCAGGAGCTAATTAAGACTGCATAGAGTATGAATAAATCTTAAGCTAATAGGATATGTAGGCCCTTGGAGTTTGATGATGGAGACCATGTGTTCCTGTGGGTCTCACCCCGACGGGGATTGTAGAGATTTGTTATGGGAATCAAGTTATCTTCAAGGATCATTGAAACTTTCCAGATTCAGAGTAGAGTTTGAGAGGTGTCATAATGCCTAGCTCCCCCCACCCCACAGATGCAAAAAGTGCATCATGTTTTCCACGTGTCGCAGCTAGGGAGGTACCTTCATGATCTGTTTCACGTCATCGACTAGGGTGAGCTGGAAATTGACGACTGAGCGACGTTTGTGGAGTTCCCAGTGGATAAAGAGGATAAACAAGAGTATGCCCTTCATGGATGGTCAATTATTCTGGTGTGCATTTGGTGGCAGCACGAGAATCTATAGGATAGTGCATGGTTGTGGGAGGCTCATATTCATGCTCAGTACCCCCATATATTTTTTATCCTTGTGATGGATTATGGGGATGTGAATCCCAAAATATGAAGTTAATGTAATGTCCTATAAATTCAATGAAATTTTTTATAAATTATATCAAATTATTTCAAGACCAGGCATTGAGACACTGTGAGATTCCATAGCCCCGATTTCCTTGAATGATCTATCGAAAAATGTTATGTTTTAAATAGATCACATGAATAGTTTTCTTGAAAAAGTGGAATAATGCTTAAACTGGTGCCTAGATAATAAATTCAAGGGTATCATTATTTTATGGATGACATTTTTACCCTAGGTGCGACTTTCGTTTATTTGGTGCTATCCTCTAGTGAGAAAAATGAAAAATGGCATAATCGTATATAAAATATTTAAATAAAATTATATTATTTATCTGATGCTTATAACTCAATATATGTGACTTGAATTGAATATATAAGACCATCATTGAGATCATGAGGGTATTCTTTCCTTTAGTAGAGCCCAATGTTGGTCAGTGTGTTCCAATAGTGGAGGTTAGTTTTTTCCATGTATAAAATACTTATGTAACAATGATTATATTGTAAAATCCTTATAACTCTTAAATAGTAACATGGATTTGAAATCCGGGAGTACAGCTGAGCTCGTGGAGGAATTTTTCCTTTGGGAAAATCATAACCCTGACAGGCACGGGTTGAGGGTGAAAGATAGTTTTTGGAACCTCTTTTTAGTGAATTTAAATGGCGCATGTGTGTGATTTTGAAAACGTCTACACCGGTTCTTGGGTCAAAAATCTAAGGGCATTGTTTGACTATGAATGGTGGGATTCACTTATAATGGACCTAACTTTGACTGGAAAGGGACAATTGGAAAAATTAATTTGCAGACATTTCTGAAAAAAAATTACATAAAAGGTTATATTTTTTATTTTTTACATCTATAGGGTGGTTGCACGGTGGTTCTTTTGTGTGGCGACAAAGAAACAATGAGTCGCATTAAATGAAGCATATTAATGGATTGTAAAAATGCATCATAGTTACGTATTAAATGAAGGGTAATGATGTTATGACGTAGCATAACAGAAATGTTGCAACATGTTTTGTTTTAATGGGTTAATACATTGGAGAAATTGGGATCAAATGAAGGATTTTCTCAGATGAACATACGGTGAAAATTCTCTCCAATGAAGAATGGTGAATGCTGTTGAATCACCAGTGACATCGAAGCACCACAAAGAATGGGAGAAGAGAGCATATAATGCCAATGGAACTTGAATCCCTGCAGAAGGTTCGCTTTAACAATGAACTCCAATAAGGTAGGGGATGTTTTGTTTTTATTTTCCAATTTTTTTTTCTAAAATGATAGATTTGGATAAACCCACAAACATGTTGATCCGCAGATCTATCTTTCTTGCGGGACGGTTTATTCCTTATGGTTTTTCACTGGGATTGATAATTTTTTATATAACTTTAATCCCATGCCACTCCATGTTTACACTCTAATGTGGAGTGTGTGGTCCGACACGAACAAGGCCTAAGCCCCTCAGTCATGTGTGTTATGGGTGGATTAACTTTAGAATTGGTGGTAAGAAGGTTTTGGGTCCTTATCAGAGATGAAGGAACCCCATAGATGTCATAGGTTCACATGTCATGAAGAACAGACAACCAAAGCGGACCCAGTGGTCCACCGAAGAACCCACCAGTGGTGTTCCACGGTGGTAGCCACTGGCGGTTGGCGGTGTGCCATGACAATGCGTCATAAGTGGAAGTTACATCAAACTCGATACGTGGTGAGGTAGTAGGAGCCACTGGCACCCAGGCCGGTGGCTGGGGGACTAGGGACGTGATGAACATGTTGCGCTAGATATGGTAGCACACTCTCAAGGGGCACAACACCCTACTGGAACATGGTCACTAGAATGCGTGCAGACCACTAGTGTGGTCGGCCTATCCAACCGCAATGCACCGAACCAGACTCCCTTAGGCATCCAGGATAAAGGAGACATGGCCCCTACTTGTGGGTCGGGTAAAGGCAAATGGATTTCTGGCTGTCGGCAAGACTAGGGCGCACCAACTAGGCAGCTATGTGGCCCATGCTAGAAATGAATCTAGCCTGCTTTTGTGGGTCAGGCCACATAGGATCATTTTTTCGGGCGACGTGGTAGACAGGACTCTCACCCAAACGGCATCGAGTCCAGTGATGCCCAATGTTCTTGGCCCACAGGTTAGGCATGAATGGGCCTAACTAGACCCGAAACAAGTAGAATTTGGCTAGTTGAATCAAACCGGGGCATGTGGGGGCCCTAGGATGAGTTGTTCAGGTCAGTCCGAACGGGTCAGACCGGGTCGGGATGAAACCATCCCCTGTTTACTAAAATTCCAATATCATGAGAACTGGAAATCTGAATGACCATCCATTTGTGGGGTTAGAACCCTCACGACTAGGTGGATCATTTGAAATAATATATGAAGGATTTAATTGATTTTTAAAGATTATGAATGGCTTGAGAATCGATTGTCATATAATCAAGCACACTATGTGCCGATATCCGACGACTGACCGAGACCTAATGATTTCTGACCAGAGACCCTATGTGGATTTGTTGTGATGGCCCAGTGGAAAGCGGTTCTGTGTGACCCAGTCGGCCCATAGTGGGGAGGGTCCCTGTGTGACCCGGTAGAACCATGGTACTAGATGGGAAAGAGTACCTATGTATGATAGACAAGGTGTGAAATAGCTCTGTCTGACATGGTATGCCCATAGTGGGGAACATATTTGTGTGACCCATCATACCCATGGTAGTCATCATGGATGAGTACCACATCAGTCTAAGGTTAAGGGGAAGAATCTCTCTATGTCCTGGCAGGCCCACGGTGGGGAGAGGCTCTATTTGACCTAGCATACCCACGGTACTCATTGGTGAGTAGTACTCCAGTAGCACAAGGTGTTCAATGATATGATTGATATTCTTACTTTCCTTACCCAAGATTATACCTAATGTAATATTTCATTATTTGTGATCATGTTTTTTAGTTTTCATGTTGATTTTATTATGGTAATTACTTTTTGGTTTGGGGTCACTACTGAGTATTGAGTTTCTCACCCATGTATGGGAATCACCTGCACATGTTGTGTATCGTGCATTTTATCGATGATTCAACAAAGAACTTGGTGTTCTAGTACCAGATGGTGCTTAGTGAGATGGGGCAGAGAAGCAGTTTGACAGAGACCTAGGTGGCTCAGGACTAGGTAGTGCCGAATGACATATGACAGGGAGAATGTACTTACACAGCTTCCAATATCCACTCCGTTCCTACCCTTTAGATGGGGTATTCTACAGACATCTTACAATGATATTTTTTATTTTCTTATTTGCAGTTTGTCTTTTGTTGATATTGTATTCTTTCCCATTTGACTTAAAACTTTTTCATTTTCTTTGTTTTTTTAGTGGAATGAATTTTTTCCATTCCAGCTATTTGGGACATTGTTCTGTCTGTGTGCATGCATACAGGTACTTAGGAAAATTCCTCCCACTCATGGGACGATGCTATCAGTTCTAGTTTCCAGCCACTAGCCTTTGCATTGAGGGTTTGGGGTAGTCATGGCCTGAGCCACGGGGGATGGGTTCTGACATGAATGATCATTGTTTACCCCTAAAATAATATATTGAGCCATATTTCAGGACTATGTTACAAGTATTTTTAATTCATAGAGAACCTTGTAGTAGTGTCCTCTTTTACTATAACATTGAATTCTTAATTGTTTTCAAATATTGAGGAGCAACCTTTCTATTTCTTATCTATACTAATATATAATATATATTTTGTGGAATACCTTTTTAAATGATATAAATTCTATATAATAATATCATATTTCTCATTAGTATTTTGAATTAATGACACACATTAGTAAACATTACTATTCATATGGTAAACTTTCATGATGACTTTTCCTTTTTCACTACTACCCAAAGGAACAATAATGTTCTCTAAAGACTCAATTACCTTTTTAGCTACCACTGTTGTTCCAACGAATTATATTATCTATGGTCACATGAAGTTATCCAATATAGTAACACCATGATGTAGATAAACAATTCACACTATGTTGGTGATATTGTTTTCCTAACCATGGAGAGCTATACTAATATGGTACTTAAATTAATATTATAAAATCCATCTTCAGTAACTTATTTAGGGGGAATGTACATGTACACACTACAAGAATTGAAAAATTTTCATTACTCATTTTAATAATTATCTTTCTATAACTTACTAATTATAATTATCTCAAAATAATTCAATATAAAATAAAATTCTTATTGTTTTTTAAATTATAATCCTTATAAATCATGATGTTTTTTCTTATAACGTTTCTTATCTATCATGGTTCTTATTAATATATCACCCACAATTCCTACTAAACATTATATGATACTAAATATAACATCACATACAACAGAAACATGTCTCTAGTAGTTAAATTATATTATTGGTTTTAATTCTAGTAATATACATACATTAAATTTAAAATATTAGATAAACTAGGAGAATAGTGTGAGAACATGATTAAACCTCCCATCATATAACACAAAATCACCCATAGACATCACCAACGATTACTTGGGGAAGGAGAATAAATAATGGTGGGAATAAAATCTCATTAATTTTTGGAAAAACATATGTTTCCATATAAAATAATTGATAAAAATATGGAAGGAATAAGTTAAAAACATAAATCCATAATCAACTAAAACTAATGAAATATATTATCAATGAAAATAAAATAAAACATTGATTAAAATTATCATTAATCTCATAATTATTGAATGCATAATTTAAAAAAACATTCGGAAATGCATTTTCTGGAGTCACTATCTAGTAATGGGATGAGGTTTACACCACAACCCAAATAGCTTTGTCTTATGAGACATGTTAATTCTGAAAGGGTCAATAAAATTTCATATCACACCTGTCATTTGATTAATACCAATGTATATACTATATGAGTGATCACGACCATTCATAACATTCGCTGAGGAATATCTAATTGAAAATACATTTTTATCCTTAAAATGTGAAATAAAATAGATAAATACATCACCATTCCATAGAATTATGTGTACATCTAGAAGAATATCTATTTATTAACACTGAATCCATGGGGTATCATGAATGTATCATTAAATTCTTTTATCAATTAAATACAAAGTTGATGGTACTAACAATGTCTTAGGTTATCCATGACAATGTCAATATTCCAAAGCATATCCCATGAGGTTGTATTTATAGTTGCATAGTCATAAGCCCACTCATCTTGCATTTTGGTAATGTTTAACTAAATTACCAAACCTCTCCTTTATAAGTTATTACCCCAGAGTGAATATTAAAAAATCAACCATTTAAATTTATCAGAAACCAAAATAAATAGGTTTTGATTATAACGTGAGTTCCATTAAGTGTAAATTGAGGAGAAATAACTCCACATATTCTTTGGACTGAAATTAAATAAAAAATGTGAAAATTTTGAATTTAATTTGATAATAAAATTCAATGAATAAATTAATTTCAAGATATATTGTGGTTATATATATACATAAAAATGGATATTATGTGCATAATATGAAACAAGTCTCAATGATATGAATTTGTGATAATAAATACTTATTGCATGATTTCACATCCACAAAATTATATTAACCTCCAACATTATTATCATATCTTCCATAATATCAAAATTATTAACCATACTCATATAAAATTTCATTTATAATCTTCATAATTATTCATTCTCGGTATCAAGTAAGTGTAATTTCCACATCTGGTCTTTTTAGTATTTATCATTCGCACAAGTTTCATAATGGTGGTGTATGTCTTCATTTAGATTTCACATTTAAATTTTAAATATAATTTAATTTATAGTTAAGTATTATTTATATGAACTTCTGATGTTTCTTACTCATTTCATGATATTTCTAGAAATTACACTTGAATATAAAATTAATAACTACCATGTTTTAGTTATTCTTAACGATCTAAGTGTGTTATAATTATTGAAGAATTAAATATTGTTATACCGAATATAGATATCAATAAATGTAATTACTTTCTAATTTATATAATATTATACTATAAATTATGTTCACATGTTCATTAATGATATAAATTATTAGTATGATTCATTTTGGTTAATAAATAGACCTAAACATGAACATATAACTATTTAATATATGATTATGATGTTTTTTATATAAAAAAAATTATAGAATCATATAAAATAAATTTTTTTATGATATACATGACTTGAATATAATTATCAAAATAAGTATTTTGAAGTAATATATTAAGAAATTTTAATAAAATATTATCCTCATAGTAATCCCATTTTAAACTATTAAATTATCGATGAAATTTTGTTCATAATGTTATTAATGTGTTATAAAATTTTCCAGAAAAGAAATTTAATGATATCATAAACATTAAATTCATCCTTTAATATCTTCTTTATTTCAAACCATGTTTTTTGTTTAATGAAATAAAATCACACAATGTTATTGGGGAAGTATTCTTTATTGTGGGTGAATGGAAGATTAATTTTTTATAATGGAAAGGAAAAGAGTGGTTAGTTTTATTACATACTAAAAAATAGTAAATATAAAATAAACCATAAATTAATAATAAAATATGTTCAAAACTAAATATGTAATTTAAATATTAGTGTAAAGTAATTTAGGGAAATCGATGAACCCATATTAGGAAATTCTGGGATCTCTTGAAATATTCCTTATAAAATAATGGATTTGATAATTTATTATCTCTAATTTTATTAGAGATAACATGTATGTGAGTGGAGGGAAAGAGGGTTATTTTTTAAGATTAAATATAATTTTTCTAGTGCTATTAAAGGTATGGTGAGATAAAAAATTTATCATTGAAAAGGTGGATATTTTTTATTAAAACTAATGATAGGTAAGAGGTTGGAATGAAATCACATGGGTGATAGGGGGAGGCTATGTCATGTTAGGATAATTAGGTAAAGAAATGGTAGGAGAGAAATGTGGCATGAATTTAATAACTAATGGGGTTTTATTAACCTATATTGGACATTTTAATTATGAGAAATTTAAAATTTATTATTCTCAATCTTGACACTAATAAATCTTGATTAAAAAGTATCCATGAAATTTATTTTTAATACTATGTATACTGGATAACTCTGCATGAAATAATTTATATGGTGAATAAAAATATTTTATCCCTTATAACATAAAAAATTATAAATATGAGGAAAAAAAATTAAATTAAAACTTTAAATTAACCAATTTTATAGGAAAATAACGTCTATATATTACTTTTTTAATGCCTCATTAATCATTAATTGAATGAGTTTTTATATATATTGTTTATTTGTATAAAAATAATATTTGTGTCATAATTTATATTTGATTAATCAAATTTTAATTATTAAAATTTATATAACTCTTATAAAATAATTTTTTGAAAACATTAATTTTACTTTTAACTATGTAATTAGTGTTTATCGAAAATTATTTTGTTTTTAAGTCTAAAAAATGTTGGAATATTTAAATAATTTTTATAGTCTTATTCTAAAGATAAATTAAATTTTATCTAATAACATTTATATGTATTGAGAAAATTAATTTTTAGATTTTGTTCAAAAAAAAGTGTTTTTATAATAATCGTCAAAATTATACAAAACCAAATTTCATTATTATGAATTCAAAAAGGATATTAATTATAAAAAAAATAAAATTCAAACATTAATAAATTAATGGTTTAAATATAATCAGGAAATATTTATCTTAATAGATCACATCATTTGATTTTTGAAATATGATTCATACCTACTAAAACAGTGTCATGGGTATTATAAGTGTACATAACAATCTGTGATAGGTTTTGATAAAAATGATCTAGTGAATCACGAACACCATACATGAGAAAAATCTTTGTTACCATGTAAAATGATTTATGTTATTGTATTGTATTATTATTATTATAAGATTTAAATTCCTGTGACGAACAATGTTTTTGAGGTTTTTAATTTTCAATATATCTAACTCTTGGATGTGTCAATATGAGGGGTCAAATTAATTATATTATGACCATAATATTAAAATGATATATATGATTCTTGTGTGTGATTTTACCAAACATGGAGGACTAATATAAATTATTTCCCGTGGATTGTAATATGGATTAACATATATCTTGTTGATGGAATTCTATTTGGTTAAATCCTTATCAATGACTACTTATAATTGAAATTCATGTGAGACTATGATATATTTCATATAGTTGATAATAATAATGATGATTATGACAATACATTCCCTATATGCATGGATATTGTATTAATCCTTTTTAGATATTTTTTGGAATATAATTTCTATAGTAAATTATCTTTATCAATTGGATTTTAGATTGGTCTAATCAATTAGGTTGGAAATAATTTTATATGAGGAGTTATCTATAAAATACAAAGTAGTTTTCTATTTTACCTAACTTGTACTCCATGGTCCCAGGTAGAGGATGGTGTAGGGAGAAGTTAACATGTTATATCATTATATACGTACTTAGATATTGTTCTTATGAGTTATGAACCTTAGTGATACTTCGACTATGAGAATATAGGAGGCCATGTGGCTATTGAGGTGTGACTCTTATTACATTTGAATCATTTCCTTGTGATTTATATGGATAACTTAAGTGATTATATTCCTTATGAATTAATTTTATAGGATACTAGTTCCATAGAGTAAAATTTAAATTATAAATATTACATGTGCGTGTTCATAACCATTGAAAGGATTTGAGGAAGGTCATATGGTTTTCTTATCATCTATGGTGTATAAAGAATGTTGATTTTCACCAAATGTGATTTTTAGGATGGGGTATGGAGCACATAGATGAAAATGGAAAAAATGAAGGAGAATAGCCGGAATTTCCTATTAATTTGACATGTAATTCTCATTGGATTTCTTTTGAAGAGCCTATATTTTAAAATATTGTAGAGATAAAGTGTGTGTTTACCATCTATTTTTTAAATTTACTCTCGTATGACATGCATTTCATGATAAATCATGGAAACAATGTAGTACCAATTACAAATATAATGACCATGTATATTAGATTCCTGGGTGTTTTGTAATCCAATGACCATGACTATTATTCAAAATTAGGAATTGCGTATAAATTGTGAGGCTATTGATGCATTCCTGATACGCTTATGGTTATATCAATTAGGTTAGAATTAATAGCCATTTTAGTCCTATAATTCTATTAAAAACCATTCATGGTATGGGTAAAATGATATATTTATTAAATTGAATTTATAAGGATACACTTATGGTGGTGGGTCAATCATGTTTTCAATCATGGAACCTTTGGTGGGAAGGGTCATGAAATTTAATAATACTGGCTATTGAATGGTAGTTTTATCTATGAAATACTGATGTGTAATAGAAAAAAGTTAATTGGGTTTCGTAATGAATTCATCATGTTTAAATCATATGTGACACTAGATAGAGACCATATGTGGGATTATATTGGGAATTAAGTTTTTAATGTATCAGGGTGAGTCAATTGAGAGTTTCATTAGAGGATCGTTGAGATATTTTTGTCTTATTGTATTTGTTAGAAAACCCAATATGAATATCCAATCAGTGTTTGATTATATTTTTAATGAATGCAAGTCTCATTAAATGATTCTGTTGAGGATTATGTAATTATGAGCAATTTTTTTGGTCCAATTTTTTTGTACCATATAATTATATGTGAAGTCTAATGGAAGATTACATAAATTTTCATCCACATGGAATAGAATAAGGTTGTTCGAAACCGCATTGATATCTTCATATTGTTTATGAATGGGATTCATAAGGATAGACCATTACATTTTCTGAAATATTAACATGTTATTATTGTATTTGGATAGAAGATACTCATTCATCCAGTTTAAAATAATGATCTAGGTTTTTATTAAATAAAATTATTCTATTTCATGACATAGTTCATGGGGTTTATAACTGATTATCCTCAGGATTCAGGTGGTGAGCTATGTGACAAAAAAAGTGATGTTATTCCTTTTGATGAAAATTTACTAGAATCATGGTAAATTGTTTTTGTCGTTATTTGAATGTGTGAGATCCTACATGAAAATATAATTGTAAAAATTAAGGGTTGGTGAAAGATGTTTCTTTTGATGCTGTGTTTTTTTGGAGATAAAATATTTTTAGAAAATATTTCTATATTAGGTCCAACTAACAATCATTATTGAGGTTGAACATGGAATGAGATTAAATTGGTTGGATGAAGAATATTGGATGAGTTTAGGGGGACAATGGATGATGGTAATGGATTTTTAGTTGGTGATTTTAATATGTAAGAGTACCATGTTTTAGAAATAAACCTTGGAATGTCTGTTTCTATAGGAGACATCTTCTGTATTGAGAAAAATGTTCTGAAAAAAATTTGAATTTCAGTAAATATGGGTGGAGAGATCACTATATAAGGATTCATGTAGGAAAAGAGAATATGGATCAGTTTCATTTGATTGATGTGTTTAGTTTTATTTTTTGAGAATTGTGGGATTTTGCAAATGAGTATCACCTTGGTGTAGGGAATTTGGTTTAGGGATGGAACAAGGAGAATTCCATGTGGTTAGGGTTGAGGTAGATCAAAAAAAGTAATTCACATGCAAAAAACAAAATATAGAAGAAAATTGGTGTTATTTTTTGTATAATTTAATGGACTAGATCATTATATGTTGGAAATACATGGGGGAATTTGAAATATTCATTTATGGGATAAATTATATTGAGAAATGAACTTTGGGTTGATAATTTTTGGGTTTGGACACTATTAAAGGATATTTTTATGAAATTATTGTATATTCAAAAAAATCAGGTGGTCTGAGAGTGAGATCCGATGATTCATTAATTATTCTGGTATATTTTGAGAACTGTATGAAGGATTAATGATGTGAATAATTCTTTAACATCATGTTTTAGTGGGATCAATCATTGAATTAATTTTATCTGGATGATTTATATTTGGAAACCATTTTTTATACAATGAAATGCTATTAGATATTATATTAGTTATTTTAATGTACATGGATCAATCTAGAACCCTCTAATTTCATTTCATTGAGTCTATCATTAGGTTTTTTACTACAATTAAAGATGTTGGCCTATAAAATCTCCTCCAAACTTGTCTCTCCACAGATTAAAGTGTTTTCTAATGTGATGGATTCATCTTGGTATGTTTCATAGCTTGTTATACCTTTATGTCCATGTTCACTTTTAATTTCCATTAATATGTTGATCATATATTCAATTTCAATTGGTAATTAGATCAAAATTCTGTTAAATCATTGATTAGATTGCTGATAAAAATGGTTCCTTTGATTATCATGGTGAGAGTATATCACATGATGATGAAAAATTTTCATTTCTATGTTTTTATTTGAGGTAACATAATTTTATTTTTGTTTCCAAATATATTTAATTATCGAACTTAGTTTAATAGATCATAATATCTAGGGTTTAAATAATGTTTTTTTCATGCTTTGGATCGGAAATTTTTTAGGAGTCACCTAACTCAATTGAATAATTTTATGGAATATGTATGTTGAATGGTTGATTTTTCAAAGAGTTTAAAATGTAATTATATTAAAATTACTGATAAATCATCACATGATGCGTTTAAATTTTTGGTTTTACATGATTTAGATATATGAGTTTTTCATGAGTGGCCAAACTCTGTTATATTATTTTATCAAAAATATATGTGGGAAAGATGATTTCTCTCAGAGAATACAATTTAATTATAATAAATTATCCCTTTTTATTTCCATGTAGTGGGTACTTTTCATAGGATGATGTGAGAAGGGTGCTTCGTAGCTTCAAGGGGGTGGTAAATTTTCTGGACAAATAGTGATACGTAGCTAGAATTTTGGAAAATATATTGTTTTTTAATCCTTCTTTTAATAATTTATTTAGTTATAATATATTTATATTTATGTAAATATGAATTATTGGTAATGATATAGGATCTCATGAAGATTTATGGATATTGAATAGACATAGAAAAGACCATGATAAAAATAATTAGACACTTCATTGATGGAAGTTGAATTTGTATTAAGGTATGTGGTATTGTGTTATCTACCCCATGCTAATATGCATTTTTTCATTTTCATGAGATATGAACTTTTTCAACTTTAGAAAATATCCCTTAGATAAAAAATTTATTATGGATAAATGGGGATGAGTAATTTTTAAATGATAAATAAGACTTAAATAATTAATTAAACCATGCCTAATACAACTAAACAATGTTACCACATCCGTGATGGAAACTTATTAATTTTATTGATGTCATAAATCTATTTCTAAGGAAATTATCTAATGTCTATTATTTTTTATAACCTCATACAAATATTTGATATTTTTTCATGTTTTTTGTGGTAACTAATTTCATTACAAAATATCATTTGTTGATATAATATATTGTTCTTTGAAATACAATTTTTTATGTGATTAATATTACGTATCCTATTAAATTTATCATTGTGATACATTATTCCCTCTAATTTAATTTTTTACTTATGTCATATTTAATGGAATATGGAATTACATTTTGTGATATAATTTTACTAGATTTTTATGAGTTATATAAGGTTTTTTACATTTCTCTTTGAAGAAATGTTTTAGTGTTTAGGTTAAAAGTTGGCCTCGATAGATCTATTCAACTCCTTACAGGGTTAACATGGATGACATGACTCCTTGGTGATATATCTTTATATGATGTTTATTATATTAACTTTCATTTAATGGGGGAACCCCATATCTACTTTTGATGTTTTTATAAATGCTTTAGTATGATATACTAGTAGGGAACATCCTTTTTTAGGATAGAGAGTCCATTATATGGGTGTTCTAGGGATGTGTATCATTACAGGTGAGAAGATAAGCATGATTCATGGGTAGGAATTTCTCTTAAAGATAATAATGGTGTTTTTTCTCTAATGTGTAACATTAATTATCTATATGGGTTAATAATGTTACACGATGTTTCATATATCACATAATATTACTTATTATATTATTCCAACATGGAGATGATGAAGGTATTATAGAGGGTTCATGGATTCTGGATAAGCATAGAGTCGCTCTATGTATTGTTGATTATTTAATACTTTTGATTTTATGATTACCTATAATTTTTTTAAGTTTTTTTATTATAATTTATTATTATTTTGATATTATCATATTAATGTGAAATTAATTTTATTATACATGTAATAGAAAACAATAATGGTTCCATAAAAATGAAAAATCATATCACCCCCTGTGTTTTTGTGAAATAAAATTTTTGAATTAATTTAAACTTTTCAATGTTTTTAAATTCATGTATAATTGAATATAACCCGTGTTATATAAAAGCACTAAGTTTGTTTAGTTGGAATCCAAAAAGAAATATTCCTACACTAAACAATTTATATTAGCCTTCAGTACACAAAAAAATGTCTTGCATTACACACGATTTTGACTTCCTTCAATTGATTGCATTACAGACAAGACCTATTTTTACCAAACTACAATGTACTATTAATACTATTAAAAAAAAATACTATACTTGTACCCTAGACATGGTATTGAAATTTATGAATAATATTAATTAATATTATGAAAATATGGTTTACTCATTAATATAAAAATAATTATTTTGTGACTAATTAACTAGAAATAAAAATAAAACCCTTTTAAAATATGGGAAATCTAATGGTAGAAATATATATCAAACATGTTTAAAATAAATAAATTAATTAAACCACATTAGATAAATTATTTATATGATATATATGTATATATTATATTTATTAGACTATTTAAGATTCATATTTTGTGGTTTTTATAAAATAGATAAGAATAAATCCAATTGTACGTATAAAGATATATATTTTTTCTAAAAGGAAATTTTTATCACATTTCAATAATTAACCTAATTTAAATAAAATTTTTGTAACATAAATAATTTTTATTTTAAACAATTAACTTCAATTTTGAATTAAAATATAATCATTTACATTATGATATTTTTTGGTTTTTTTGGAAGAAGTAACATTTTTTATGAATTGTCAAAAATTATGAATTTTAATTGAAAATTATTTTTCCTAAAATTTATTTAAACAGTTAAATTATATTTTATTTTTTTAGATATATATATATAATTTTCATTATTTTATTTAATATCACATTGAAATTGGATAAAAAAATTAGATATTTAAACATTTTCATTTTAAACACCTATTGTTTCATAATGTTTGTGGGATTATTTTTAAATTATTTTATGACACTTTTGTGATTCTATGTTGTAAAATGATTCATTATATTGATTCATCAAAATATATAATTTCTTATAAGTTAATATAATTTTTTTACAAAAATTATCAGTGAAAGTATTACAAATTATTACAATGATTAAGGTTAAACAAGTTTAAAAAGTTGTTACACTTTATCTTAAGAGGCTAAATAACAAAATAAACATATCAGAATATAGTGTATGGATATATTTCGTGAAATTAACATTTTTTATCAAAAATATACAGTTATTAGCATCACATGATGTAACATATACCTCTCAATAGTTTTTAACTTTTATAATTACATGAATTCCACTCCTCCTCCACTATAAAATTAAACCCACCCCATCACTTATTAAAAAAATTCCATCCATTTTCTCATCAAATACCTACCCAAATAATCTCCTAACATTCTTAATCACATCATATAATAACAAACACTTTTTAAATAAAACCAAGATAGTCCTTTTCTAAAAACTCAAAATAATTAACAAAAAAAAGGTAACATCCTTGACAAGCACTGTTGTTTTATTTATTCCTACACCCCCTAAATTCATATTATTTCATTATTATATAATAAAATATATATCATAAATATTTTTTTTATATTCTATAATTACATCCTAAACTCCCAGAAATATCCATCAAATAGGATATGCAACCAGCATTCATTTGTATGAAGGATTACTACCTCACGGATTGATGTCATTTGTTATTAAATTTCCACCATTCATGGTTGAGAATAATGATGGGAATTATGTTTCATATAGGATATATATTATATTTATGATTTATATATTACTTTTAATTATTATATAACACATACCATCATTCATTCTATTTTGTGGGAATACGTTTACTTTATTTGTGCATGTGTGGACTTCTGCACCCTCAAACTGAAGTGATTTCTTCACAATTTACATGGAATGTATTTAGGAAGGTTTTAGTATAAATATATGATATATATGAACTAATAATTTTAATATATATATATATATATATATATATTTCATTTTCATTCTTTCAATATGACTAGAAATTGTAATCTGTGTTCATGTGTCCATACGACCAACCATCACCATGAACGGCGTATACCATTTGATATTTATATATTTTATAAGATATCATAAATAAATATATAATTAATATAGATAATATTTATTTCAATTTTTAAAATATAATTTTATGTAAATCATGATCTATGTTAGAGGATCAAGAATAACTTGTCAAAACATATACGAAAACAACACTATTATTACCAGAAATTTTTCATTAACATGGGATTTTTGATAAATAGGTAATAAATTTCATAATAAAATAATATATGGTATGATGTATAAAAATATGGTTCTATGGTATATTTATAATAAAATTACTTTACTTATATAAGAGTTTTAATCATTTAAAAGTAATTCAGTACTTACAATAAGGTTATTCTCATCTAACTTTTATTATTTGGAGATATATTCTACAATCCACGCATATTATTATTTTATGGTGTATATACTAACATATGGAATGTTATATAATTCATTTTAATTATTTAATTTTATTAAAATTTTAAAATTTATGTAGTTCTTTTATGGAATTCATGATTCAAAATTTACTAACATTATAATGGGATTTATAGTCTCACTTTCATTTCTATGAGACTTGTGCCTTATTGAAAACAAATTTAAGTTGGGTGGTGTATATATTGTACATTAATGTATTATATGATAATTATAAATAGATTTATTGTTATCTACATATCCATAAAATGATCTCTATTTCATAGGGTTTTGCATTTCAAAATAGATACGGTAATTTGTCCTCAATTTTCATTCATTGAGGCACATCATTTTTATGCACCTAAATTATTTTAGAAGGTGCATTTACTACCCATTGACATGTTATATCATGAAACTACTTAATTTTATTTTATTTTATACTTAATTTAATTTTATATTTTCATAAGGACTTTGATTCAATGTAACCAAATTGTTATGCGTTTGTTGCTACAATATCATCATTTATTAGAATTATTTTTGATTATGCTTCAATTGATGAAAAATTATGATCCATATCTAAATAATTATAATTAAATTTTTTTATCCTCTTGTTATAAATTATATCATCGTGTATTTATACAATTTTACATTCTTTGGTATGATATATAATTAAGAATGGATTTTTAGGAAAATACAACTTCATGTCTCTCTTTGGTCAGAAATCCAATTTCTTCTAAAACCATGTTTTCTAGAAATGTTTTATAAATTTTTTTTAAATGATCATTAATGTTTATTTTTAAATAAAAATTATTTTAATGATTTTAAATTCATAAATAGTAATTTATAAAATCAATTTTCATATAAAAAAATTATTTCAATTTTTTTATGTTCATGAATAGTTTTAAATTATTTTCAAAGATTATTTTATATGATTTGAATATAAAGGTTCAAAAATATATTTTATTTTTAAAAAGCATTTAAATATTTTTAAAATATTCATTTATATTATTTTATATATAGTTCTTAATGAAAAGGTTTTTGAATATGTTTCATGTTATTAAAATTTTATTTTTAATAAAGGATTATTTTCAATAAATTAATCAATTGATCATTAAAAATAATTATCCATCTAAGATAACAATATTTAATGTATTATGGGATTTATTAGTGATACGATCTGAGGAAAATAATTGTATCCTTAAGTTGAATGAAATATATTTATGAAGCATGTTTTTTTATGAAACCATTTAATAATCCACGAGTTATACAATGATAAAAACCTTATGAAACATGAGTCATTTAATGGGAAATTATCTAATAAAATGATTAAGAAAACTATATTTATTCTACAGGTTAAAATAATACTAATTTTTATTATAATATTTTCATTTATTGCGTTATTATATAATGTCAAGGAAACCCATCTCTTTTAATAGATCAGGATATGATGAATGGTTTTTAATATTCTGTCACACATATGTATGATTTCATTATGTGATTGGTGGGACCTCTCTCTAATGAATTGGATGAAGATTTATATATCATGACATAATGATGTAAATAAGTCTATGTGGTTAGATGCATTATGGGAAGAAGGCGTATCCAGATACACTATGAAGAAGGGGTTTCCACTGGTAATAGTTGTGTGTCCCTCCCAGGAGGTATATCCTCCCATGAGTGAAATTGACGTACTATATCAGCTCGGGTACCACACACATGTTCCTATAGATGGTCGGTCTCCTAAAAAAAATTATCTCCTAATATGCAAGATGATATGGAATAATAGTTATTGTATGGTATGTTGATAATGGGGAGACTATGTTGTATTTTATCAGGGAAATACACCAATAGAAATAAATAAATAGTACTATAAGATTAAGTAATAATAACAATACTAATATATCATGAAAATCAATGGATGAAATAAAATATCCAACAAAAGTAGAAAACATTCCAGGATAATGCCTCAAATTTCTAAAATGATAACTAAAAATAAAGACACTGAAATCTCCAAAGAGGGTTCTGAACAATGTTTAGTTCCATCATCCAAACTCAATTCCCAAATTAGAAATATACACATGATCATTTCCCGTAAATGTTCCTTCAACAATAAAATCTATTTAGGTACCGATCAAGTAGCATGAGTAGAGTGTCAGTGCAACTGAGTAGGCCACCACCAATGGGATCCAAAACAAATGATATCCAAAACTGTATATTTTTTTATATAAGTAATTAATTACAAAGATTAATTAAACATTTATAACATTATTAGATATAATTATTTATCCACATAACCTCCAAATCTTCTAGAACACTGATACCTCAATGCCTTATTTTTCTTGTTTCAGAGTCTGAATTATATCAAATTATCAAATCAAAATACAATACATTAATGGTATTTCATTACATATTTTATTTCGACTTGATAAAATGGAAAATTGGAACCACTGTATAATGAAAAAAAGTTAGGTCTAGGTTATCATGAATAGGTCTTCATGGGATTTGAAAACATCATACCATGTCCCCCATAAGTTTATCACTCTGGGATTCAGAGGTACTGGACCATATCCCGCTCTTGTTGTAATTGGGAACAGTAAACCATGTCCCTCACTCATTCATCAGAAAATTTAACACTACCAGATTTGGAAAAAGTAGACCATGTCTCTCTCATGTGGGATTTGAAAATAATAGACCATGTCCCAGACATATTTATCAAATATATATAAAACAAGCATATATATCACCAATATCAAACAAAATCACTATATCCCATAAATAATGATTAATAAACTTTAATCCTATTATCACAATCATTCTAATTAATTAATCTGACAATTAATTATTCACACTAATAACATTAATAAATTTTAAAATTAATTAATCAAATTTATATTATTTATTAATTCAACCTATTAATAAAATTCATCTCAACAATTATAATATATTATTATTAATGACATGATTAATTATGTAATTCATAGTATCTGTATCTCATAAATTATTACTCAATTAATTATTCAATTTATAATATTGATATCACTTAATTATTTCACTGATGAGTTATCTCAATTTTGTATCTCAATATCAAATAATTAATTTCAGAATTAATTATCCCCAAATTCCAAAATTTCATAATTACTTCATTATATAATTATCCCAAATGGATTAATTTAATAAATAATATCAATTGATAAAAAAACCCTATCAATTCAAAAAAATAATACATGTAAACAAATTCACTATTGTGGTATTTGAATATTATACCACCTACCTCAATTTGATGATGAAGGACCAACCAACCAAAATCCATAAAACTGAGCGGCTTAATAATGTCGAAAGGGAACTAGATCTAAAATCCTAAATCAATATTTATACAATTAATATCTCATTCATCTAGATATAGATCCATAAATATATATATATATTCTTTAATTATATATACAAATCTAGTGAAAATATAATATTTCTTCCGCCAAATGAGAGATAGAACAAGAGTGGAGGAACGAGAAAGAAACATGGTAAGGTCCACTTACTAGGAGGGATTAAAATATTCAATATAGGTTTATAATATAATATAATTGAGGTTATATGTCCATATAATCCATCAATAATGCTCTAAAATCATCAAAAACTAGTTTTTCTAAGTTTGGGTCGAATTTGGGATGTTTAGGCAGTTCTGGTTGGTTAAAAACTAATTTTCAGTATAATTAAAATATCGTGAAATATTTCCTGGGAAGTGGTGAGAAGTTTACCCTACCCAAGCACCAACCATAAACCCATAATTTTAGGGGTTCACAATTTCTCATTTTAAGGCCCAATGTTTGTCAATCATGTTCCATCTATGCAAACCCCCACATTCCAGGGTTGCATGGTTTCCTAGTTTAGGGAACATGGCTTTCTCTACCCATGTGCCAACTTATAATAACCATTTTTTTTTAAAAAAAATTATAACCTATAAAAAAACCCAAGCTGTAACCCAAATGAAAATTACCCAAATAAATATAAAAGAGTACCTATAATCAATCCCATGTCAACTCCATAAATGTTTGGGATCATAAAATATCCCAACATTATAAAGACTCTTTATAGATATGAACTCTGAATCTTCCATAAGATTATGTGCAATAAAAAAATTGCCTCTCAATAACCAAATATAATTCTATTTCCAATGTATCCACTTATAAATTCCAATGTTTGCACAATACAAGAACTATGAACATTTTACATCCCCATAACACTTTATCACTATGATCTAACACACATATCAAATAATCCTCAAAGGAAACATCTATCTCATGTTCAACCTCGTCCACATTGATAACATGAGATGGGTATGTTGATACCGTTGTATTCTTGATATATAGAAAATCTCACACATCACATTGTATTTCTGTGAATGTTCCAATTGTTATGATACTGGCCCAATTCTCCCCATAGCCTCAATTGGTATAAAAAAACATGGGTACCAACTTGCCATATATCCTTATCTAAAAATGACCCAAACTAGGTGGAACCTAAAGGAAAACATGATCACACTTTTTATACTCTAGGTTTCATCAACATCTATCAGCATACGACTTATTCCAACTCTGATCCATACACATACATTTTAAAATCAACATCTCCTACTCCATTGTCCCCTTCATGACACTCAGTCCGATGAACTCTAACTCACCAGCTTCTATCCATCATAGTGATGACCTGCATGGACTACCATAAATATATTTCTATTGTTATTATTGACGATTTTCCTAATAACTGTTGTTATAGGAAAACTCTAGTAAATCTATGTGTTTCTCCCAAGACTATAGAAATTCAAGAACACATTCCCACAAAATATCCACAAAATATTATATGGTATGCTCCTCCTTCCAATCTTTCTGTGGGTGAAAGGTCATACTCAATAATAATAATGTACCATGAACCATTTTCATTTCCAACTATAAGCTTGATGAAATTCATTCATCGGAATTTGAAACTATTGTTTCTTTCATTCAATGTAGATGGAATATCTATCGAACATACAAATACCCTAGTTGTATCACTGAGAAATACTCCGGTATAGGCATGAAATGAATGAATTTCATCATTATATCCAAAATAAACCAGATAACATCATTCTTCTTAGTCATCTTTGGGAGACCGACCACAAAATCTATTCTCACATCATCCCACATCTATTCCAGAATGGGAAATGGATATAGAAATAGTCTAGTTTGTTGATGAACTATCCTCACTAGTTTATAGGTGTAGAATCATGTAATTAACCCTTATATGTCCATTTTCATTCCTATACACCAAAAATTTCAACCTATGTTTTGGTACATTTTGGTCACACTTGGATGTACTACCCACTTCGAGGATTGAAATTCCTACTTGATATCTACCCCCATGCTAGTTGGCCCAACAACCTGATTCATGACATAGATGATCTCATCCTAATATATTATCTAATTTGAAAGAAACTTCCTACATTCAAGGATTTACCTCAAGGTCAACCATTTTGGATCTTAAAACCACCAATCACTAATCTAAACCAAAAGGGTAGTTTCCACTGAAACTGACACTAGATTTATCTTCTCCCAACTCTCCTGAACCACCGCATGTATCTCAACCAGTAAGTTCATAATATTCAAATAAACAATAGACTCATGAACTACCTAAGTCTATGTTATCATTCATAATGAATTAGAAAAACTTTTTCCTTTCCCATAAGTAAATTCTAGATCAAAATTAAATGATTTAAAATACTCCACTCATCTCTTATGATGAAGATTCAAATAATGATGCAAAAATATGTACCTTAATATCTTGGGATACCTATACATTGTGAACACATCTCCCAAAAGATAATTTCTCAAACCCTTCATAGCATAAACCATTATTTCAAACTCATGGTTGTGATTAGGGTATTTTGGGTCATGTGGCCTCAACTGCCAATACCCATACAAAACAACTCAATATTCCTATATCCACACAACTCCATTTTCAATCCTAGAGGTATAAAAAAACACCACATTATCTTCACCTGGCATGGGTAATATCAATAACTTTATAAATTTCAAGTTATTATTTAATTCCTAGATGGAATTATCACACGTTTTTGTCCAAAAATATCATTATAACCTTTTTGGTATGTCACAGAATTGGTTCTTATAAATGGAGAAATTCCTAAATTTTTCTCTTATAATATCTAGAAAATTTTAGAAAGATTCAGATATCAAAAGTATTCTTGGGATGCTCCCAATATACAACTACATAAACCATATCGGTGTCTACAGACACACCTTCCTCTAGGTTGGTGTGTCCCAAAAATTGTACAAGATCAATCCAAAATAGAAACATAGATATCATGGCATATATTTAATTCTCTCTCATTATACTAAGGGTAATTTCAAGATATTGGGAATGATCTTCATGATTCTTGGAGCACACTGATATGTTGTCCTCAAACACAACCAAAAACTGATCTAGGTGCATATGGAAGACCCTGTTCATCAATACCATAATCTATGTTGGTGTATTCATCAAACCAAAAGGAATTACAATTAAATCATACAGGTCATACCAACTTCTGATGGTTGTACTTGGTATGTCATAATTATGAACTCTCAATTGATGATACCTCGAAACGAATTCAATATTTCAGAAGACATGAACTCCCTGTAAATGGACAAAAAGATCTTTGATACGTGTAGGATTATATCGGTTCATTACATTGATCTTTTTCAAATTATGGTATTTTACATACAAGAAATAACTCCCGACCTCCCTATTTGAAAACAACCAAGGTTAACCCCATAGTGACATAATTAGATGAATAAATCCCTTACCCTTTGACTCTTCCAACTAATATCTTTTTTATCGATGCTCTATTGGCGTTATTCTACATAGTGTAATTGATACTAGCAGAGTCTCTGACATAAGGTCAATTTTGAGTTCCACATCCCTCTCAAGTGGAATCCCTAATATTTCATTATGAAGGACATATAGAAACAATATTACTACTATTGGAATGATGTATTTCTTAATACCTTCTTCATTTAGTAATAAACTAGTAACATGGGATCTAATCTATCTTAGTTGCTGAATAATTGGACATGATATAACTTCTCGGATATCCCACTCTCTATAATGTATATAGTTGTTTCCTTTAGGAGACATAAATTTCACTCTCCTCTGGTATCAATCAGTTTAGGATCATTGTGTGACTATCCGGTCCATACAATTGATTGGGTGGAAACATGGCATGTATAAGAAATAGATATTTTCAATAAAAAGACAATCCACAACCTCAAGATAACATACATGGAACATATATATGTCTCTAGACCATTCCTACAATTTTGTATCTATAGTAATAACTCTTCTCAATGACTCCACCTCCATAATCAAACCATTAATAGGATTTGCTTATATAATGTTTTGAAAGGAATGAGTATCAAATAAGGCCCTAGCTAATATAGAAGCCACCAGAATTGTATCTTCCACCGTTGCTAGTCTAGAATTGCTCTCCACAATTGTAAGATGCGATACATGAAATTTTATCACCCATATTCCATGTGATGTTGTTTGAATCCCTTTATTTACATCACTCAGCTGATATGAGTTGTTTTTCCTAGATGTACCACATGTATTGCATCTACCACCTCATCCAATAGAACTCCAACTATAAGACCGATATGGTATATATGTTTCCTTTCCCATGCCCTAGTTTAGTTTTTCTCTAACATCCCTAACCTTATGTTTTCAGTTACCATAGAACCTATGTATATGTCCCATCACGTGATAGACTCGGCATTCTACTGGGGTCGGGGACAGTATTTCTACGAGTGTCATGTTGTACCACACTTGTGAAAAAAACACATCAGTAAGGTCATGTGCAACCAATCTATCTATGTATTTACTATGCTTTCCACTTCTTTGGATAAAGTTGTTTTAATGACTCTTTATGATTTTAGAATTCGTACCATGTGGACGTGTAGAAGAAACCAATTGTTCTTCATTAGAATCCACCCTCTCCTATGAGAGCCTGCTTTATGAACTCTTAAAGCATCTTTAACTGAAAAAAGATAACTTAGGACATGATATGACACTTAATTATGTACTGAATATGTCTACCCATAGGTATATCATCCCCATACAATGTTAGAGTAAATAATTTCAAGTATATGAAGTTTCAAATTTAGCCCATCACAGACATTCTCCCGTAGGCCAATATCATGAACTCATATGTTCTCTCCTATATCAGTGTCTCTAGGTTGAAGCTATCTAAGTGATTTTCAAAAACTTAATTCCATATCCTAAAAACATCATTTCATTTCTTCAATTCAATATACCACCAGTGCTTCACTGATCCCTATAGAATATAAGTGGCCAAAATTAAAATATTATTTCCACGAGTCACCATTTAGTTGGGTATCATCTCGATGGACTAAACCCAGAAATCATCCCCCTCCGGTCCACCCTCTCTAGTAAATATAGGAGGGTTCTAAAACTGAAACTCCCATAACAGGTTATTCATGCTATTATTAACCTTCCCTAGACCTCATTACATTAATTTCATGAAGTGAGATATGTTTTCTTTGAAATACTCCTATGCTTCCCCACCCATCACTATAGCAGCCATAGGCTCCACCACTAAGGAATCAGCCACTGAAATGTCCTTTCATTTTCCTCTCAATAGGTGTCATTATGGAGGCATAACTCTACAATTCCAACTAAACACCGTAGTACATAGTTTATGAAATTAACACATTTAATAAAAAGTAAAATCATAATGAGTTGTGACGATTATTTTCCCCAAGTCTCTACACGCAGTGAAAACTAATTCCGAATAACTACATTTAACAATCCTACACCTAGGTCTTAGCTAACAAGGGTAAAGATGTTCTCATTTTTCACATTTCAGTAGGAACACATTTATTCACATTTTTTAATAACATTACCATTATATACTTTATATTATGCTCCTTTTTAAATTTATCTTCCCAAGGAAGGAAAACGGGTCATGTTTAACAACATACACATGACCTATTTTCCGTGGATTTCCAAAATGATGCATGTCACAATGACCCAAAGTTCATAGAATGATTCATATAAAATCAACCTTCATTCTATAATTAGAAATGAGTAAAATATAAGAAAATTCATTGAAACAATAATCACATCATTCTACAAGTGTGTCACCTAAGGTCAAATAGTAATCAACTATAACAATAAACGTCAATAATAATAATTAACACTTTTGGTACTTGGGATATCCCCCATACATGGATTAGATACTTCCATTAATGAGATCTAAACTAAGGCCTGATTTTTCCTAGTCTCATGTCTAACTCTCATATGTAGTATTCCAAAAGAAAAAGAGAAGTAAATTTGTCTATGATACAATTTTGTAAAATATCAACTCGGGCTCCCCTCACTGATACCCCAATATGATTAGTCATATTACCTCAAGCACACATCGCCATATTCTAGAGGATTATAAATTGCATTTTTGGTCTACTAACTCAATAATGGGGAGAATATGAACTTTTTATAAGATAAATAAACTAGTAGAAATAAATAAATAGTATTGGAAACTTATATAATCAAAACAAATACCAATATCTCAAGATAATCATAGTAGGAAATACAATATCCAACTAAAGCATAAAAAATTCCAATATAAACTAAATGTTCAGTATCCAAAATGAAAAGTGAAAATAAAGAATTCGATAACTCCCAATCGGTCCCCAAACCACATCCAGTTCCCTCATCCAAGATACTTTCCCAAATAAGAAACCTACAATAGGGCCATTACCCTTTACATATCCTATAATAACATTGAATATTTGGGTACCGATCTGGAGGCCTGAGTAGGAGGTCGGAAAAACTCAATAATCAACCACCAATGGTGACTAAAAAAACTCCAACCTAAAATAGTGCATGTAGTTATATAAATAAATAAGTACCATGCTTAATAAAAATGTTATGAGATTATGAGATATTCATTATTTAACAAAATAACCACCATGTTTTTGAGAGCACATGTACCTCAAAACCTAATCCATCCCATGGAAAAGTCAGAATCATTTCACATCATCAAATTAAAATTTAGTAGACTTTTGGGATTACATTTTCTTTTTCATTTCAACTTAATAAAATAGAGTACTTGAACTATAGTATAATGGATACAGTTTGGTTCTAAGTCATTATTCATATGAACTTATGATATTCAAAAATAGTACACCATGTCCCACACAAGTTTATTTCTATGGGATTTGGAAATTATAGATCATATCCCTCTCTCATGGGATTTATAAATAGTCGAACATATAGAAAAAAATAAATCAAATAGTATGTCACTACGGGTTTGAAAAACATCATACCATGTTCCACTCACATGGTCATTTGAAAAATCCATTTGTGTGCTGCACATATTTATAAAATATATAACACACACACACACACACATATATATATATATACATCCAATATTATAAAAATCACTATATGACATCAATATAGATTGGTTTACATAAATATTATTATGAAGATAATTTTAATTTATTAATCCGGAAATTAATTAATCATACTCATACCATAAATTTCTTCGACAATTAATTAATCACATATATTCTATTAATTGATTCAACAACTAATTAAATATATCTTAGTAGTTAAAATATCTCATAATTAATTCAATGATTAATTAATTAATTGACAATATCTATATCTCATAATTAATTCAAGGATTAATTTTTCAATTCATAAAATCAATATCAAATAATTAATTCATAGATCAATTGTCTCAAATATGTATCTCAATATCACATAATTAATTTCACTTTTATTTATTCTCATATCCAAAAATTTCCCACTTCATTCATTCATTCATTCACCGAAATTAATTAATTTAATCAAGAACATCAATTCCTAAACAAACCTAGATATTATATATTTTTCATACACAGAATCAAATTCACCACTATGGGATTTTAATATTATACCACATAGATCAATTTTATGATGGGGGATCACCTAATTGAAATCCCTAAAATTGAACAATAAAAGGTTTTACAATGGGATCCAAATCTATAACCCTACATCAAGATTAAAAATGTCATGATCTCTTATATATATATATATATATAGATCCATAAACCCGGATCTAGAATCTTAAAACATATATCTTGATATAAAAATTGTTGTATATTAATACCACCCATTAAAAGCGAGAACAAGGGAGGATGAATGGGAAAGAAATGAGATATGATCCACATATCCATAGGGATTGAGTTCTTCGATCTGGGTTTTGAATCATGAATATTAGAGGTTGTATGGAATTTTAATTCCTTTTAAAATATCTAAACTCATAAAAAAATTGGGTTGGTCCATGTTTACATTAATTTGGGGTTCTTTTGGGGTTCTTCTGGATTTAAAACAAATTTTTAGTCCCATTAAAATATCATTCATAGTTTACTGGGAAAGAATGCATAGTTTTTCCTAATTATACCAAAAATTCTCCAATTATTATTGGGGTTAAGGGTTTCTCATTTTAGGGTGAATGGTTTGAAAATCCATTTCCAATCCATGAAATCCTTCAATGCCTAGGGTTGTATGGCTTCATAGGCAAGGGTGTATGGTTTTCTATAACTATGCGCCAATCTGCGCAACACCCTTTTCTTCCATGTTTCTAAATTTTCACCCAAACACACCCAAAGGTAGATCAAAAATGAAAAGTACTCAAATAATGAAGAGAGAGTAAATGTAATCAATCCCAATTAAACCCCAAAAATTATAGGGATCTTACACCTGATGACATGTTTGCAATGTTATGAGTTAACCTTATTTTGTGTTCACAATGTTATGCATGAAACAAGTTGTATGTCCGTATGATAATATGTGGACCTGATTACATGTTCACAATGCTATGAGTGAACACTATTATGTGTTAATAATATTATGTGTGGACCTAGTTTCATTCCCATATGTATATATGTGGTCATTATTTCATGTTTACAATGTTATGTGTGAACCATATTACATATTATCAATGTTATGAATGAACCTGGTTGCATGTCCATAAGTTTATGTAATGTATCGATATCTTGTCCTTAAATTAATGAATGTTCCATTTTCTTTTTTACAAATGTTTACAATGTTATAAACTGAGTTTTATTCGATAATTGTATGCCTTATAACAAATATATGCTTTAACAACTGATGATCTTTGATTTCATTATGATTTTCATCAAATGAATGGCCAATAATTATAACACAACTCATGGTTATGACATTTGATATGAAGGGTATGATCATAAAATATTACTCTCATGATATCATGACCTTATGTCAATTTTATTCATATGTATCTCCTTTATTTTTACCCTTTCTGAGCATCTTTTCTCACCATTTCTTATGTTTCCTTTCCGCATGATATGAATAATGGTTTTAAGTAGGATTAATAAAGGGGAATATCATTATAATATATGTTTTAGATATTCAACCAAATTATATGAATGTGTTCCCACATTAAAAACACACTAAAATATCCCATTCATCGGGAATGTAATTTGTTAATGCACTGAATATTCATCTAAAATGAGGTAATATCCATGAATGTTATGAAAGGGAATCTATACTTGTAATCAATGTAATTTTTAAAAAATAATTTGGAAACTGGGATGTGAAAAAATTAATGATATCCCTATACATATTTCAAATGATATGTTTAGAGGTAACTCTAAGGATAATCCTATAGTGTCATAGATTTAAATGTAGGTTTCATTATCTAGGCATCCTATAAGTAATTTTTCATGATTATTTGGTTTTATTCTATTATAATTACTTCCTACACTATGATTTCTCATCATATTAAACACCTCAAAATAAAAGGAAATGGGGTAACAATTAATGTTTAATATATGGAATGTATGGTAATTATATAAATTGTTATCTTAAGTGGAAATATATTGAAGTGAATCACAAAGGTGTTATGACTGTTGGTTATATTGATAAAGATAAAGAGACCGTAATTGATATGTGAAAGGTATTGTGAGTGATAATAATATTTTTTACATTAAACATAACAAGTGTGAATAGATTGTGGTTTATGAACCATAAGACATGATTAAATTTTGAAATTCTATTAAATGGGTATTAAGGAATAAGATAATGAATCATAAGTAATGGTTTAATAAAAAAGTAGTATGATTGAAGTGTAAATGTTTGTGAAATTAAATATTATGATATATTAATCATGAATTATATAAGGATTGTTTGTAGATGTTTTTATAAAATTATTTTCATGAATGTGTTAAATGATATTGATGTATAAGAAAATTTATTTAATGGAATGTTTACAATGAGGGATGGTAAAACATAACATTTTCTCGATGATAAGAAAATTTTATTTTATATGGATAAAGAGTATATTATATGGATAATGTAAATTGGAGACCATTAATGACCTTAGAACCAAAAACCGATTTTCTGAAAAATGTATTTATGAAATCATGAATGGATTCTATGATATATTGTTGATTTAATGAATATAAAGAATGATATTTGGAAAAATAAATCATGCATGTTTTCAATAATTAATTCTGGTTATTCAAGTTATTACTATATTTTACGAGAAAACATTATAAAGGTATTGATATGTTTTATTTTTTAAAACAAATAGTTACTTTATAATATCCATGGGATCATTGTTGAGATGAATTTGAGATTTTCTTACCTTCTTTCTAAGGATAAGGATTTTTATCTTTAGGAAGGGTTACATGATTTTTAATTTATATAATGGTTGAAGATAAAATTTAGTGGAGGTTGTGTAGATTAATGAATTATATCTCCATATGAGGATTTTTACATCTTGTATAACATGTTCTAACCTTCATTCTGTGATGATAAAAAATTAAAGATGGAATTAATTATTACTATACATATAGATATTAATATTCATAAGTTATTCAAGAAAAAAATTGACCTTAATTGTATAGAGTAAGATATTAAGTGAAAATTATTCAAGACACAACCAAAGGGTGATATTAAGTGTATAAAATATAATTCAATCAAGTATGTATATCTACTTATGAAAATTAAATTAAATTTGGTAAAATGGTCTTCAAATAAAAAATCATGTTTTTATCATTTATTATTCTATCAATAACCTTTTTCAAGCCTCTTTGGTTTATTGTTTTGTTATTTTTATCTTCATCCTAACTAGGTTCTATATCAATATCTATAGGAATGTGATAAATAGATTTATCTTCAAAGACAATGTTTCTATATTCCACCTATGTTATCTTATGAAGAATCCTAATTATGAGTTACATTGGGTGAAAATTATGTTTCCAACATTCAATTTTTAAAGGAATTTGTAGTATTAATTTTTATATTTTGGTATTTTATTAAGGGGACTTTTAAGTATTAATCCATTGATAACACGGATGAATCTCTAGGATGAAATTACTTTTTATGGGGGTGGGGTTAGAATGTATCACCTAGAAATTTTTTGAAATATTTTTTCTTGAATTAATTTAAAATATTAGATATTTTCCATTTCTCACAAAATAGAATATAGTTTATTCTATATGATTGAACTAAGTTTTTGTTGTGTTTGACACAACACCATGTTATTATTTTTCTATATATAACACTTAGAATAGAATTTTATAGATAAAAAATATGTTTTGGTTGTGTTATATACAATTCTGTCTTCTGTTAAAATCTTTCTTTACACATAAGACCATGTTTTACCAAAATACAATGTATTATTAATAATATTATAAAACTTTATTATAGTTATAACCTATAAATTGAAATATAGTTTAGAATAATTCTAATTTAAATTATGAAAATATGGTTTATCCATGTATATATATAGAATTATCTGGTAACCAATTAGCTATAAATTAGAATAAAACCCTTTTGAAAATATAGAAAATATTTTACTGAAAGTCTATTTAAATTTTTTTTAACTCATTAAATAAATAAATAAAATTTGATAAAAAAAAATATTAATTATATAAATATTTTTAATTCAACTATTTAACATTCATATTATGTGTTATCTAGATAAGTGATAAGAATATATCTAATTTTACTCATAGGGATATATATTTTTTCTAAAAGGTAAATTTACATCCTTTTTAAGGAACACCTATTTTCAATATAATTTTATAAAAATTTAAAAATTTTATATTCAAAAATATTAATTACTTTTAAATGATAAATATCATATTTTACTTCTGGGGACTGCTTTTTATTTTTATGTGAAGTTTAATTTTCTTATGAACAGTGAAGACATTGAATTTTATTTGAAACAAGATCTTTCAACTAAGTTATATATATAGTTAAATTATATATTAAATTATTTATAAAGTATATTTAGATCAATTATATATATAATAAATAAATTTATTTCCTTGGAATTAATATCACTTTGATACTGGATTTAAAAACTATTCAAATATCTGAACACTTCCACCATAATAACATGTTTTTTCGTCTCGTATGTTTGATTTTTTTAAATTTATTTTTTTCCAATTGTATATTTGGAATTTAAAAAACTCATTCAATATTTTTTTCATAATAAATTTTAATTTATAATTTTTTCCCCTTAAATATTGAAAAAATATAACTGATTGTAATTAAAATTAATTGTAGCTATTAATGTAAAAATGTTAACTTAGTGGTTAAAAATTATATTAAGTGTCCAAATAACAAGGATACCTTTCAAAAATCCATTTGAAATACAAATTTTGACCAATTAATATATTTTACGGAAAATAGAAAATTATTATAGGCACATTATGTAAGGGAGAACTCTCAATAGTGTTTATCTTTTCATATTAATGAGAATGCCACTTCTCCTCCACTATAAAAGGGAACACACTAGACTTCAAATTAGTCACACCTCTAAAAGCCATTAGATCATCCAAAACCTGAAATAGTAACCTGCAAACACCCATCATTGCATCCTATAGGACTCACTTTCGTAATAAATTAAATTAATTTAGTCCTTTGGTAAAATACAAAATTAATTATTTAAATGGTATGAGCTATGTGGACACACAATTTCGTCAAATAGGATACACAATCATCAATTGTGTGTACGTCAGTCTACCGTGTCATGAATCGATGTCATTCGTTCATCCATTGAAATCGTCAAAGGGTGGTAATGATATTTAAAGTTATATTTTAATATTTTATATACTATATTAATATTATATTTATTATTTTATAATTATTAAACAATTCATACATTTATGATTTACATTTTCTGGCAATACAATAATGTTGTTTGTGGATGTGTGCACTACCAGCTCCTAACATAGATGTGATTCATTCACAAATTACATGTAATGTATTAAGGATGGTATTAGTAAAATTATATGATATATATGACATAATAATTATACATTAATGATAATACATATATCATTTACTTTCTTTCATTCAATAATTCAAGAAAATGGAATCGTATTCATGCTTACGTACGACCTACCGTCTCCTTGAATAGTGTATACCAATTCATAATTATATGTTTTATGGAATATTATTAATAGTTATATACCAATGATATATTATATTTATAAAATAAATTACATTTGGAAAATATTTAAATCCTAATCTAAGTAAGAGTATCAATAATATCATGTCAAAACATATAAAAAACAAAGTCATTTTTACATGAATTATAACATTAACATGAAATTCATGACGAACAGGTAATATAAATCAATAATAAAATGATATATGTTATCATATATAAAAATATGTTTATTTATTACAGTCATAATAAACATATATTAAATATGAATGAGTTTTGAATTTGTACTAATAATGTCAAGACTTGTGGTAAGGGTTTTCTCATATAACATTTATTTCTATGATATGTATGCTATATTCAACACTTATTCTTATTGAGTGGTGTATATACCACCATATGAAATGATATTTCTTAAAGTTAATTAATATTATAATATAATATGTCCCCATTGATGCTATTATTTAATTTATTTCATGATTCAATTGTTAGTCATGTATTAATGGAATTTCAAGTTTCACTTATATTTCTTCAAGACTTATCCTTATTCACCACTCATTTATTTGGTGTATATACATCCCATGAATTTATGATATTATTATAACCCTTAAATTTGTGTATATTTAAATATAAATCATAATATCTATATTTCATGGGGTTTTACAGTTCAAAAATTGGTATAGTTATTTTGACCTAATTTTCCTTCTTTGAGACATATGTTCTATTATGTACCCGTATACATTTACAAAGTGTATATACAACCATTTGACATGTTATTTCATGAAAATATTTATTTTGAAGATATTTTCAAATTAATTTAATGTTATTATTTTTTGGTGACTTTTATTCAATAATATAAATGTTGTAATACTTTATTATTATAATCCCATCATTTACTATAATTTTTTATAATAATGCTTCCATTGATGACATCTTATGATCCATATATCAGGAATTATTATTTATTTTAATATAATATTTTTATTCTTGAAAAAATCATGTATTGATACCATTTCCCCCCTCATTGGAGCCAAATATAATTATGAAAATGTATTTATGAAAATCTGAGATCATTTATCTCTTTAGTCATAAATATGCTTTTATACAAAACAATGTTTTCTAAAAATGTTTTCAAAAAAATTCTATAAATAATCTATACAAATAATTTTTATGGAATCGTTTTTTCATGTATTTTAAAATATTCCATTATTATTTTTAGTAGGTATTTTCATATAAAAAGGGTTTCAAAAAGTTTTTATATTCGTGAAGTTTTGTAAATGAGTTTCAAATCATCCTATATATGTTTTCCAAGAAAAAATATTTAAAAACTATTTTATATATAAAATGTTTTTTAAATTATTTTAAATTATTATATAATTTTTTTAATTTATTTTTAAAGTTAATGTTTTTAAAAGTAATTAATTGTTCTAAATGGTTTTTTTAAAAAATAATTATTTTGTTTAAGAAATGTTTCAAGTGAACTTTTAAAATACATCTCCACCTAAGATAAAATCCTTTTATATTATTTATGATTTATGAGGAATATGATCCACGGACAACATTCGTATCTTATCTTTTAATGATTTATGTTTACGATGAACAGTTTTCTGAGAAACCCATTTCTCTTCCATAGGTTATACCATGATAAAACTCTTATGAAACCTATTTCCTTTCCCAGGTTACTCTATAATAAAATGATTAAGAAACATGTCTCATTTCCACATGTTATAATTAGAAGAATTTTTTATAATACTTATTTTGATTCCATGTATTATGGTGTGGTGTTTGTGAAACCCATCTCTTTTTATGGATCATGATATCAAGAATGTTTTTTTATCTTATAGCACGTGTATATATGATTGTATTATGTGATTTTGGGGACCTTGACTCACTCCAATTCATTGGGTAAGGAGTTATATCCCATTAGCAATTAATGGGAACAAGTCAACAGTCTAGATCCGCTATGGGAATAATGTGTGATCAGATCCAATATGGAGAAAGGGTTGCGGCTCAGGTTGGTCATGTGTCATACCTAGGAGGTATATACTCCCATGCATACACCTAATTACTTGTTCAAAATATAAAAGTGAACAATATAACATATTCACATTATTACATGTGGACCTATTTTCATGATCATATGTTTATTGGTGGGCCTGATTGCATGTTTATAATGTTATAAGTGAACTCTATTGTATGCTCAACATGTTATGTGTCGACCTGGTTATATTTCCAAATGATTATGGGTTGACCACATTATATCTTAATAATATTATGATTAAAAAATATTATGTATTAAATATTTTATGCATGGAGATGGTTTCATGTCCATATGATTATGAAAGTACCTTATTTATTATCCTTAATAGAATGAGGGATCATATATTTGTTTACACACGTTCTCAATTTTATAAGTGGATGTGTATTCCAAATGTCTATGTATTTTTTCAATAATATTATGTCACAACTCATTCTCTTTTATTTATTTATTTATGATTTTTGTCTTATGAGCCTTCTACATTATTCCATGACCCATGATTATAATCATTGATATTCAGGGTTTGATCATCAAATGTTATGCTCATGTTCTCAGACCATTAATATTATGATATACTTAAATGTATTTTTTCCCTTAGTAAGAATCTCATCTTAAAATTTCTTATTTTCCCTTCCCTTTGGTATGAATAATAGTTTTATGTAGGATTACTAAATGGGAATATGTTTATATGATATATTTTTGATATTTCCCCAAATTTGAAGAATGTGTTCCATGTTTCCAATGATGATAAACTATTGTAGTCCTTGGAAAAGTACTTTTGAAATATACTAAATATTAATATATAATGATGAACTATACATTTATGTTTATCGTAGATCCTTATAAATCAAACCCATCTTGGGAAACCATGGAACATGGTTACTAAAATAGCCCTCACTTATTAGACATACTGGTTGTGCTGAGGCTTGTGATTAATCATTGAGTGGGATAGCTCAATATAGGTATAAATTCTAGGTGGAGGTGATTATTCATGTTTGGTAACAAAATATGATTATAACTTTATTATTTTTCTATATTTAATATATGGTTATCCAAGGGTATTAGATCAATAGAAAATAATGAACATCTTATAAAAATAATTATAACTATAGACATCAAGTTGGAATAAATATTGTAAATGATTCACATAGGTTATAACATCAAAGTCTATAACCTAAAATGTCATATGAATGATATCATTCGTGACAGAACAACCAAATCTCACATTTGGGTCTTCTTAAAGAATCAAATCACTCTTAATTACATAGATTGTTATTCAAAACACATAACTATTAAGGTCAACAAGCCCCAAATTTTGTTCAATTATTAATATGTTTTTTCTATAAGAGAGGACATGGAATGATAATTTATTCATAATAGAAATTTCTCTATAAATACTTACCTACATTTGGTTTTATATTTGGGGTTAATAAACTATTTTTTAGTTGAAAAAAATATGGTTGGAAAACTCTTAATATATATGTGTGTGTTTGTCCATAGGAAATTAATGGAATATTTTGCTACAAAAAAACATATTTTAACTAGTATTCACTAGGAACATGTTCACTTGATATAATAAAAAAACACCTAAAACTAATTATTTGGAGTTGGTTACAATGATTTAGGGTAAACAGCAACCCAAAATTATCCTTCTAAAAATTTAATTTGACTCACTTCACTTGAATCCTATTTGATCAATATATTTTGATTCTCTATGTAAATCCATCCAAATTTGAGGAGAAAAAATATTTTTTTTAATCACTAGGTTTAACAATAGTCTCTAATAAGATGGGTCTTACATTCTGGTCATCAAGCACTCCGGGGACTCGTTTGGTTATCATGCATAGTAAGCTCATGAGGTTGAGAGGGGATATTGTAAGACGATATAAAAACCATAATTTACAGTAATCCTATTTAAAATGCATATAATATAACATTTTATAGTAGGATGGAAATTTTAATGATCAACGGGATGATGTCACATTTCATCTAAATTCTAAAAAATTAAAATACAAGGTATTATTAAATTATTGAAAACGTGATATTTTTTTTGTAAAATCTATATGAATATATATGACTATTATAAAATTAGTTTAGCTAAAGGCATATTCCCATTTCACGTTCCCACTTTTTTATTTTCATGGATTTCCAGGACATGGATCTAGATTTGATCCCAATAATTTAGAGCATGTTAAATATATTTTCTAATATATCATGAGATCTCTTACGGAGGAGATAACCGTACATTTGAAATGAAACTAGTTTTGCAGAATTTTGAGTCTATCGATACTATATGTACACATGATGATGTAAGTCCTAATGGATTTTCAATATTATTTTATTTATTTTCTTGGGATATTATGGAATAATATTTCATTAATGTTTTCTTTGGTTTTATCCAAGGGGGTGATACATAGAGTTTTCTATTTCATCATCCTTTTACTTTTATCAAAGATGAGAAACCCATATGATTTACCTCAATTTTGTCCCCTCAGTTTATTCCTCTTTTCACATAAGATCCTCTCCTCAACTACACGAAATGGGATATTAAGTAACATGGGTCTTTAGATTTTATTAAAAACACATTTATTTATCAAATATAAGACACTTTCAAAGAAAATTTAGATAAATTATGATATACTTATAAATGTTGATTGGATATAGTTTGGATCCATCATTATAATGAATATTTATATTGATAATGTTTATTGAAGGATGTAATAGAACATCCCCATCAACATCATTAAATTTTATAGTTTCTTTGAATGTGGATATAAACATTTTTAGCACATTACTTTCAAATTATATTTTTTTTACAAATCGTAATGTGATTTTATTATTGATGTTTTTCAGTGGCCTACAATAATGTGATTGTCTTCCAATATTTATATTTATCCTTTCCCAATATGTTCGTATTATAAATAATAATTAATCCATTTTTAATGGCCTTGTGAATTTATATATAGTCTGGTGTGAGGTGAAGGGACAATAAAATATTCCTATTGTAGATGACATGATTTTTTCAATCAATTTAAGGAGTGACTATGTTCTCAATATTAAAATGATAATCAATTCATACTATTGAATAGTTTTATAACTCATCAAAATCAATAAATTTAAAGTCATAATATCAAAAAATTAATCTATATGGACATCTAATATCAATAATAAGAATCTAGGAATCATAAAATGTTAATTGTATTAGACTACCTAGGTTCCCCAATTCTTAAAGAAATGATACATATTTATAACTTTTATGGAATCCTCAAAAAACGTATGAAGTATTCCAAATTATAAAATATTTTTTTATTAATTATGGGGGAAGTATCGCAAGGTTCAATAGTGAGTATTAAACTATCCCATTTGTTGTACAAACATTTTTCATGACTCTAATGATTATAATTAACAATATAAAATGTTTCTATACTCATTAATTTGTTATTTTCATCTACTGTGGTAAAATATTTTGTCGTGCGGGGAGTGTTTGGCCAAGCCTACTAAAAATGCGGGTGTAAACAATGATAAAAAAATTATAACATCACATGCTTGCCGATAAAATAGGCTGGGTAGAAAAAATTAAGGAACACCCTTTCAGATATGTTCATCAAGAAAAAAGTGTCTCTTCTCCCATTTGATAGATTTTCGGGGTCCCCATGATCACATCACCAGTGAGGCATACAAGATTATATTGGATTTATCATTGAGAACTCACACATAATTATTAGTAATGGTGATATATCTTTATATAAGGAAAATGATGTTTGACTTCCTATCCACTTCCCTAAATTACCTATTTAATAAAACAACTATATTTGGGTTGCATCATTCCCACATTTCAGGGATTTTATCCTTAATAATGAAAAAACAAATAGGCACAATATCCTTTTTTACAAAAATGAACCTGGGTATTATGCATTTAACATTACAATCATTCAATTTTTGTTATTTTAAATAATTAAAATGTGATCTTCAATTCCAAAAAAATCCCATGGAAAAAACATAGAAAATATATAACTATAAAATTTATCTTTTCTATTATGTGTCTCAAAATTCATCACTCCTTACAAATTTAAATTTACACAATAAATGAATTCATCTCCCATTTATGTTCTTATAGTACATGAGTTCTAGATCAGAATCTAATTTTTATATTTATTATTAAAGGGGATTGGTATCATTTCTCTTTTATCAATCATAAGGGTTACTATGTAAGATTTGAATTTTTTATCATTTTTCATCATCTTTTTTCAATGACTATTCAATGTATCTAATAAAATATCAAGGAAAAAGCATCCTACTTTTAGTGGGATGTTTACTGAAATGAGACACTTAGAATAATTCTCAACACCAAGGAATCTATCCAAGCTATTGGTACAAAAAATCTAGGCTAATTCAGTGGGTCATCTCCTTTAACATATTATATCAGGATTATAGTCTTTCAGGTGTTATTCATATATATATTATTATTGTGTTTTATGAAATAAGTTATTTTATACCATGAGAATGGTTATCCTAGGGTCATTGGAAGTCTCCTAGTTATAGAATTAATTATTATACTAATGACTCTTTCATCGGATAGAGTATTTATAGAGGATTTGTAGCTTGGGATACCCATATCTCCATTATCATGGATTTATAATCCCCCTATCTAGTGGGTTATTTATATAATGTGGATGCCTAATCCATGATCCCTAGTATCAACATTTTCGTATCTATTAACATATCTTATATCATATAGAATATGACTCTTACGTGATAGTAAAATCAATACTGGGCCTTCACCTTATCCATTGGTGTATATCATATAACATAAAAATATTTGATGTGGGTTTTCCTTATATGTTTAAATCCTTCATACCTTGTGATAAGGGAATATAATGGTGGGTATTCATAAATGATAAGGTAATAATGAAATTATATTGATCATTCCTTTAGGTATAATATCTTTACCAAAAGTATATAGTAATTTCATAAAAGGGTATCCTATTGGTATCCATCTCATTACGAACCAATAGTTCCCCTTGTCCTCCTTTATTCTATCTAATATTGTAACTTTTAAATATTAATAATAAGTTATATTTATAGTATGTGACTGTCTTTGTGAGTGATTGGTACCATTGTATTTAGAAAACACAACCTATTATTTTGTTTTAATAATCATTATTTATATATAGTATTTTATTTTCTTTTATGCACTATAATTGTTTATCCTAACATGTTTGGTTTCTTATCTGTCATTATGAACTCCTAATATGGGTATAGTATCCCCATGACTTCCCTTTATAAATTCATTCTATGTAGTCATCCTTTGGAATATAAATAGGCACACCTAAGGTCATTTTTTTTTTGGTTGGACCTAACAATTTTGGATGGCATATAATAAATTATATCATAAATTATAAAAAATAATCATGGAATATTATGTACATAATCATAAGAAAGAAATTAAGATAGTGTGGAAACATGAGTCCAAAAACATGAGACATAATTGCATATAAAAATCATAATAATAAGAATACTACTATGTTACAAAAATTAATATATGGTATAATTATATTTTGAGAATATTTTAGTAGACTCATGAATTAGTCTCCAACAATATATGAGAAATCAATTCAATTTTTTAGAAAATACTAACAATGACCAACCCTTTAGAATGTGAGAACATAAAATAAGTATGACACACTAGTTTGTGAGAATATCCAATGTTAATCATGATAAATTAAAGATCCCATGGGAATAAAATGAGATTAATTCATCACATTATAATATACTATGGAATAAAATAAAATCCTATATTATCTTAAAATGGATTTATGTAAAGGCATCATTTATCTACCAATCATTAAATGTAACTTGGTAAACCAAATTAAAATATAGGGGTTTCTAATAATATTAAGTGAAATTATAGTTAAATATCAATCAATAAATATAAGAAATCATATTTATTTTTCAGTATATAAATAATGGGTATATGGTTTTGTTATATTTTGATGAATTAAATGAATTTTTTATTTATGGTGAACACCATAAAAATAACTAAATGTGATGTTTTTTATTCATAATGAAAATGAATTGGATTAATGAACATTTCTATCATACCATGAAATTTTGGAATACACGGGATTTGATTGATAAAAGCATTGATATATAAGAACATTACATACATTATGTATTTGAACAATATGTATGGTAAAATTTGAATAATTTCCTCAATCAAAAATATAATTCAAATTAAAATGAAGTAGAAAAAAAATTTAGAGTTCTATAAAAATCACTATTAGTATATGATATATCCTAAATGGTTTGAATTTTTTTTAAATAAATATTTAATAAAAATGTGGGAAATAATATGTTTTTTATTCAATTAAAACAAGTAGGGAAATGTTTATATAAATAAGAAAATTAGAAATGTATGCTAAATATAAATTGGTAAAATGAGATAATTTTCAAAATATTTTTAAAAACCCCATATATGAAAATTTAACAATTTCTATAAATCGTTTAATGAATGAAAATTGAACAAAATAAACATAATTAATTACTGAATCATAGAAATGGGCAATCCCAAAATCATCATATGAATATGGAAGTAGAAAAATTGTGGTTCCTGACTGACAAAAAAAATATATGTTTGGTTCTAATTGAATTATAAAATTGACATCCAATTTGTAAAATTAAATACTGATAAAACAAATTGAAACAAAAAAATGACCAAATTAAAATAAAATTATATGAGTTTTTATTGTGTAATGTATAAAAATTTCCCAAATAGATTATCATTCATAATAATTCTCTAATTGAAAATGTGATTGTTGACTAAACTATCACGGTATATATAAAATAATCATCATTTGTATCACGAGATGAAGATAATGAACTTTTGATTAAAATACCATATAATGAATGGAATTTAATAGTTAATGATATATTAATGTGTGTAAACCATATAAAATACATATTGGTGTGTATTATTAAACATGTCTCACAAAATTAAATTTGAGATAAGAACTCCTTACAATTGTTGAACCATTAGAGCCTGAAATATTTGAAGGATATTATTTTAAATAAATCAATAAATTAAATTAACAATTTTAGTATCGCAATACTTATATAATATTTTTAGTATATACACCTTTCATGGGATGAAATGGTTTTTAATAATAAATATTTCTTACGATATAAAAATTTGAATTAAATACTCAATCCTAGTATTCATGATTCTCAAAATTTGATCCAAACTACCATTTGATAAAGATAAATATCATAATAAACTACTTCCTAAAGTCATTTATATATAAAAAATTTTAAAATTTGATTAAAATAATTCTATATAATTATATTATTTAGTTATTATATATTTTCATTATCCATTAAGAGTTATCATGGTTGTTTTGAACTTGTTTCGTAGTAATGGTGTTTTATTTATTATTATCCAAATTTTCATCACTAATAGATCATAAATGGTATAGTAAATTATTATTTATAGTTATTTATAATGGTATTGTTTTATTATAATTTATTTTAAGTTATTATCATTGATGATGAAATCAATGTTGAGTAAGTTTCTGTTATTTCTAATGGATGGACATTGGTAAATTAATTATAGATATTATAGGTAATTTGAACATTATAGAAGAAAGATAAAAACATTATATAATATTTTTTATTATACAATACCTAATATTTAATTTCTATTCTCATTGATTATATGAATTCATAACATCTATATGTTAGTGGTTAAAGTAACTACTAAAAGAATATAACATAATTAATTGATAATCATCTGGTGATGTACCTATAAAATTGTTACACCAAACGAATAATAATATTATTTAGTGTTTTGATGTTTTATATATAAGAATTATAAATAAATAGACAAAATATATAACCTATACTATTTGAGTACATAGTATATAGAAATAATTCTTCCACACAATACTCTCTTTTGGATTGTATAATTTACAACTATTATTTATTACTAAACTTTTTATAATTTGAAAAAATTAGAATTAATAAATACATAATATACTAATAGATTTAAAATTTATCATATAAAACCAATCATATAATAGTTGATGATTTTTTTAAGGAATGGCTTAATAAACAAATCCATGGAGTAAACTGTCTGCACATATTCTTGTATAGTTAAATAATTTTCCATATAATTCTGAAATGGAGTAATATGGAATAATATTTCATAAAACATGTTTCAAACATATTATTAATATTTAATAAAACGAAAATTCTATGAATACTTGTATTGTAGTTAAGAAAAATGAAACATATTTCTTCATGGAGGTGGTAGTATACACATATAAATGAATGAGCTTTTCACTTTTCAAAAGGGAAAAGGGTTGATAATGAATATACAATAAAAATTAAAAAAATACATATAGGTAATAATGATTTTTTCATTTCACAAGGGGTAAAATATTTTTAATATAAAATGATAGATAATGAATAATATTATATAATGTGAAGTACATATTTAGTGATGACAAACTTTCTTATGATTTACTTCTTCTAAATGATGGACTTTGGAAAATATTTTGTGATAAGAAAATTATTGAAGTGAAATATCAGGATAGGGATATGAATGTTGGAATATATTAAAATTTAAATGAATTTTTTATAGTGGTCTTGATGGGGTGCTGATATTCTATATTTATTACAGGTGAGAATGATATTTTCATAAATATAACTCTATATAAAAAGATCACCTATTAAAAATGTCACGGGGATCCAAAAATTAATAATAAATCAAGGATGAATAAAATAAGATCAATGATATCTCAAACACACAAATATAAACAATTTTCAAGCCCTTGTATCAAATATTTATTATACTTACTATTTTAGATTTTACCACGGTAGCAATATTTTTCTTTAAGTAATTTAAATTTGAGGCCTAAAAATATAATTTCCATAATTACATAATTTTTACCTACTAGTTCCAAACATATAATATATTTTATAAGAAAAAATATATATTTGTATGGGAAAGTCATATTTACCAAATGGTGTGTCTCGCATCAAAAAAACTTTGAAGAAAAAAATATTTTTACGCTCAACATTTTGGTTAAGGGTATTATTATACTCGCGATTTCTTTTTAGAAAATATTTTTAAAAAAATATTATATATAAATGATATTTGTATATAAAATAATTCAAAAACTAAATTTTACAAAAATAATAATTAATTAAATGAAAAAAAAATAACAAATTTTTTAATGGGAAAATATTAATTAAAATGGTAGATATAGTTTTTTTAAAATCTTAATAGTATTTTGAAATATATTGTCCTTCTCTTAAAATAAAAAATTGATAATGAATAATGTTTTTAATGTTTTTACGTTATAATCACTCTATTAATTAGTCATTAAAGATGTGAATTTATACAAAACATTATTTTTTATTGTTCACTTAAAAATAATTTATTTCTGTGAAATATCAAAATTTAACCCCAAGATAATTTTGATATTATAAATTAATAAAGAAGTTATATTTATTAAATTAAAAATATAAAAATTATATATATTGTTATTGAAAATTTAATGTAAAATATAATAAAATTTTAACTATTGAAAAATGTCTTATTAAACATTAATATTCTTTATTAATATTACATCTAAATTTATAATAAATTGAATTTTTTCATATTATTACAGAGATATATACACTTACCCTGATAATAAAAATATAAAAACAATTAATAATATTTATTAAAAATCCGTTCTTTGAATAGTATCCTTTTCCTAATTTAGTAGATGAAACATAATATTATATAATTATTTTAATTTAAAATTATATTATTATCTTTGATTGATTTTATTCATTATGTAAAATTAATATTTAGATATTTTTTATATAGTTTTTTTATTATTATGTTGATTTATGCGACATAACTATCAAATATTCTATTATTTTACATTGTATAAAATATTAGGTCACTACAGTCCATTCAATTTCCCGATATCCCAAAGTCTCAAAAAGGTAAACTAAATCATTAGAAACTAAAGAATATTTTCATATAAGGTAATGATTTTTAATAGTAAGTGACAACAACATTTAACATTTTTGTTAGTCTTATTTAACATGGTATTCTTAAATCAAATTTAAATCTTTAATAAAAATTAATTGAAGTTATTATTCATTAATAACTGAGATATTACAATTAGAAGAAAAAAATATTATTAAAAATACATTATTTATGAAGTGTTTTTATTTGGGTTAGTTCTGCAACCTACCTAAATAATTTTATATTATACCAATCCAGAATGATATGAAAAACATATAAATTGGTAATATGGTATAATAATAACAATAATTACTTTTATATTTTACATGAATTATTGAATAGTCAATAATATAATGAAAATAATTTATACAAAAAAAAATATATAATAGTGATATAAATAAATATTTTCAAAATGTTTATTATAAATTATCAGTAAAAAATCCATAAAATATCCATGGAACTATATATCCTATCATCCACATTCATATCTATTACATGACCATGTCATCAGTTATTAACATTTTATAATGTAGCATATACTGAAACCATCTATCCAAAGCATACATTGAAAATGTAGAATAATAAAAATATAAACATTTTTAATAATTTAGAATCAATAATACTTTTGTGATAATTTATTAAAAATGATTAATATTATAAAAATTAAAAATAGAGGACATAAATTTATTTATGAAAATAATGAATTAGATAATAGAGAATGTTTGATAAGGATTAGCAATATAGGAATCTAAAGTAGCATTTTCGTGGAATCAATATCTCATCATTTAGTTGTAAACAATCTTCTATCATTATGTTATTATAAATTTGATATCATATATCTCATACATATCTCAATTCTTTTATTTATTTTACAGAAATTAAATATTCTTTTAAAATTATTTTTTAGATTCTTCTTACTTCTTAATGATATGATATTTTCAAGGATAATTTCAAATATATATTTTGTGTATATATATTCAATTTTAATGTTATTTAATTCTAATTTTTTTATTTTTTTATTGAATATGTTATCTATTTTTATTTTTTCATAATCCTCATTATTTATATTATAATGAAAATTTTATATTTCTTTTATCGATGATGGATATTATATAACTCTTGAAAATAATTATAAAGGACACTCATGAATTTCCATTCCAATATTCATATTTTAATTCAATTTTCATTTTATTTAAATTTATTAAATACATATATTGCATTATTATGATTTTTTTGTATAATATTTTCAAAAACACTTTTTCCACCTCTTGAATAAGTATTTTATGACTTGTAACATAGTTTTCAAACTTTAATTATATAGTTGATAAGAAAACTATTTTGAGGATTAATTTTCTATTTGAAAATGTATTCCAAAAATAATTATACTTTATGATATTTTATTTAATGGAGAATCCTCAAACTGATCATGAGATATATTTATTTTTGGGTATTGAAACATTGTATCATTTGATCAAAAATATAATTACATCTCTTCTGATTCATTTTGAATATAATTTTTTAAAATTCTTTATTTAAATTGTATTACCAAGATATGATAAATTTTTTACTTCATATTTCACTCATATGTTGGGATAACAATTATTTAACAGATGGGAAATCTATTTTTAACCAACTATATGATTTCATGAAGCATTATATCTCATGGGATAGGTATAATATTTTACATCAATGCTCAAAATATTTCACTGCGATAGTGAACATTGTTGGTTAGCCTCATAAATCATGATATATGGTATATGTGGTTAGCCTCATCAACAGTGATATGAATTTTTTAGTGTAAACATTGAAATATGTTATGATTTATTATTATTATTTTTGTTCATTATATAGATGTTATGTTACCCTGGCTAACTATTATGGATTTTATATTTCAATACCTTATTATATGGTATATGTTTTCATTTCATGATAGTCCTATTATGGTTTTACATTATAATCATATGATCTATTATTATTTTATAAATCTTTATTACCATTTATTATGATTCTGTGATCTTATTCCTTTATTTTTGCCTTTTTTCTATTGTAGATGTTCATGTAAGCTTGTGATTTAATTATGAATATTCCAAAATTCACTCATATACGTTTACCATAAAAATTTTTGATCTCTACCACTTTATTATGTTTCCCATTACATATGTAAAGAAGAATAATATGATATTTTATATTTGTAATACCCATTATTTCTTTTTTAGATACTAAAACCAATAGTATTGTTTTTTATTTTTTAATGGATAAAAAAACATTAAACTTTTGAAGAATTTATTATGATGATCTGTTAGTATGAATTCATCCTTAATAGTGTATTTATATTCTATACTTTAAATTTTGGGTACCAGTAACTTCCCCAATATTTTTGAATAGTTAGATCAACAATGTATGTTATCGAATTTTGTTCTAGATTCTGACACAAGGTTTGGGAAATCCTTGAAAAATAGTTCCATAAAATACTGAATCATTTTAAATTTATAAATATATTGATATTTAAAATCAATTCATAATGCGAATGACATCTCTTTTATTCTATGGCCCTTAGTCAGATTTTCCATTAAGATCAGTTTCTTATAATGATTCCATATTAGGATTAACTATTTCCTTTAGTCATTTTAAAGGATATTTATTTGCTTATTTTTATTCTCTTTATATCATACATTCTATGCCTATTCATATCTACTTTTACCATTTTTACATCATTGGTGTCTAATATATCAGGAAAAAATTAATATTTTGGTATTTTTCACTAATAAAAAATTCCTCTACCCTCAAAGGATTGATTATATTCTTCATTAGTAGAGTAAAATAATTCTTTAATGAAATCCTCATTTAATGGAATGTGGTGCGATGAAAGTTTACTATATTACAGTGTATATTTTCTTAGGAAATGGAGGACTCAATATGATTCATTTGGAAATTTATAATTTTATATTGAACTAAATTTTAATAAATTATTTGATAGAGGTTATTCATAAAGATATAATTTTATCCTAAAAGGCCTTTATAACCATAACTTATATGTTGACCTCACCTGTTTTGATAATCCCAATTATGCTTTCACATACTTTGATAATCCCAATTAATGTTTATCTATATTCTAATTCTCTCAATCTATGATATTCTATTATCAATATGATAATAATATTAAAACAATCCTTAAAATATGTTAATCAATTTTTATATTTTTTTTATAAGTTTTGAAGTAATTCTAACCCAATCGGATATGTTTTGCACAAAACAGAAGTGTTAGTCACTGATTTGCATATAGATACTGATACAGAGCTACCGGTACTTAGTCTACTGAAAGACATGGTCTACCGATAGACGGAGTCACCAATATGTAGAGCTACCGGTATGTACAAGTCCACCGGTAAGCACAGAACAAGTATTTCGATAGTACAGAATGGAGATACCGATATGCATAAGTCTACTGATACACATATTCACCAGAACTATGTAAGCTACTGATACATACAGTCACCAATACATAGAGCTACCGATAGACCAGAGCTACTGATAGACCAAGAGATACCGATAGACAGAGTCTCCGATAGAACAATTTCACTGATGCCGATATCTACCGATAGAATAAGTCTACCGAGCTACCGATATCAATAGATACCGATATAGGACCAAAGAGATACCGATAGAAGGTCACTGCTACACAAATTCCACAATACACATCTACCAACAGAAGGCTAATAATGATTGACCAACCAGTCAAACTCTATACTCTCAAAACTATTTATTTATTAAGCCAATGGTTAAATTTGATGTTTTTAATGCAGTTAATGTTATTTAATGATATCTTTTGGCATGTCAGGGAACCGTACCTAGTACCCATTGAAAAAGTAATCATTCCTTTTTGCCGTAGCTGAATTCTCTAAAAGAGAAGATAAAGACCTAGCTAAAAAGAAAGCGGAACACAGAGATTGAATGAAATAGGCAAACACAGGGTGTGCATACAGCGAGAATCAAGGAACTAAGAAGGCACATGAAGGGTGAAAAAGAAAAAGAGCTCAACAGCATTAAAACGTGGTGCATTCACACAAGACTACATCCATACTCCATGAACACTAGACAAACACGAATCCAATCATTTCTAGAGGATAATATAAGCTGCATATTGAGTGAAGAACTACAAAAAACACTTCATGTACATAGGCTGATAAGTTGAACCTGGAACCAAGGAAGAAAACGACACTCTGTTTTTCAGACAAAAACCAAAGAAGAATTCAGAAGCTTTTCTGACCAATCAAAGGAGTCCAGAGCTACACTGCCAATCACTAATGCTTTTCTAAACTCATTCATACTTACTCAAGTGATTCTTTCATTTACATTTTGAGCAGTGTGTGTACCCTGTTTATTTTACACACACACACTATCTCTTGATCTATTCTGGAGGATTCTTAAATCCTCATTCAAACTCTATAACTCCTTATATCCCACTGTGGATAGTGGTAGAGGTCACGTAAGACCTGGATAGCTGTGAGGTGTTGTTTTTTTCCCACGTAGAACTGTGTTAGAGGTCTTTGTACCTGGACAGTGTGTTCACTGTTTTGTTTACCCCGATCTAGGGTGTGGATCAATTTATATAAATTGTTTGAGAGGACTAATTCTCGGCTTGAGAAAGAACCTCTTGGTTACATCTGTTGTGCATTTTAGTTTAAGTCATAAGTATACTATATATATTTCATATGCCGCTGCTAACTACATTGGAATATAATCTGTTTTAAAGTTACATTGATAGTTAAATTAGAAAGTGTTTATACATATTGTAATCTAGTAAGATAGTTTCAAAAGTCTATTTAATCATCAGATTAAATTAACTGAGACCTAATTAATCTTTGAGAAATTAATTGAAAATTTAAACTCTGTATAAATTCACTACAGTTTGACTTTGTTTTTAAATAGGGTGATTTAAGATAAATATTTTTAACAAAAATATTTATTGGAACTCAATTATCCCCCCTCTTGAGTGTCCACTCCAACCAACATTTGGTATCAGAGGTTGTTTTTATTAATACAAATTTTAAAAAAATTCTGTTTTCAACAGTGATTTTAGTTGCATATTTAACGATCTTAAATTTCTGTTAGTTCTAAATTTTATCTCATTAAAACTAATTTTTGAAATCTAGTTATGGATAATAGACTTCAAGGTGCTGCAAATAACATGCCACCTTTCTTTAATGGTACCAACAATTCCCAGTGGAATCTTAAGATGAAAATTCATTTAGAGAGTATGGGTTTTGATATCTGGATTGCTATAGAGTCACAATATCAAATTCTAGATAATTAATGAACTACATGGGATGAACCTACAAAGACTGCTAACAATAATAATTCCAAATCTATGAATTCCCTGTATTGTGCTTTAGGAGATGTGGAATTCAATAGAATATCTACTTGCAAAACTGCTTATGAAATATGGGATACTTTGAGTGTTTCCCATGAAGGAACAACCAATGTTAAATAAATGAGATTAAATACTTATACTATTAAATATGACAATTTTAAAATGAAGACAGATGAACCTATCTCTGACAAATATCTCAGGTTCAATGATATTTTCAATACTATAGGCTCTCTTGGAAAGTGTGTTCTGGCTAGGGAATAAATCATGAGAATCTTGAGATGTCTACCAGACCGATGGAGGGTCACTTCTGTCTTAATTTGATAATCATGTGACATTGGTGCTCTCCCTGTAGAACATGTTATTGGTAAATTAATGATTTATGAGGAAGAACTCATGGTGAATAAGGAGTAAGATGATGAACCTAAAAGAATGTATGTATCATTCAAGTCTACTTCTTTAAAGAGCAATGAGAAATAGAAAATGAATGTACCAACTAAAAGTTCAACCAGTGAAGATTCGGTCTCTAACAGTGATGCTGAGATGGCTCAAATAGCCAGGAGATTTAAGAAGTTTTATAGAAAGAATAAATTCATCAGAAAATCTAATTACAAAGGTAAGTATGACAATAAAGGTCATTGGAAGAAGGATTAGATGAAGTCTGATAAAGAAGATGATGTAATATGATATGAGTGAAAAATGAAAAAACACATCAAGGATGACTGTCCAAAACTAAAGATCAAAAACAAATATAATTATAAGGACAAGAAGTACATGGATGCTATGAAAGCTACATGAGGTGCTTCAGAAGATAGCACAAGTGAATCTGAAATTTATGATTCTGAAAAAATTGTTCCAAATGTGTTTCATGACCAATACATCTGAGGTAACCTTAGTTACTCCTGTTTTAAATTCCTATTATTCTGGAGATGATGTAGAATCTGATTTTGATTCTGAAGATATGTCTAAGGCTGAATTGATTGAATATTTTAACATGTTGGAAGAAACATGTAATGAACTTAAGGAAAAATATAAGTCGCTAAAGAAACAGCATGCTCTCACTTCCAATATTAAATATGCCCTTGATATAGAAAAAGAAAAGAATGTTTAACTTTTTTTGTAACTGAAAATTTCTAATGAGAAACATAGAAAGGACATAGAAAAAATCACAAATGGAAAGGATACTCTTACTCAAATGTTAGGAAAGAAAGTGGAACCAAAGTACACTACTGGTTGGGATACCAACCTGGACAGAGACAGTTTACCAATAATCGATTTATTCCTAAATCTGGACAAAATTATGCTTGTTCCAGTTAGAGAAATTTGTATGATTAAACTAGTTATTCATATGGTAATTGATCAAATAATGTTTATCTTTAAAAATCTATTGACTCTGTATGTTATATGAGACCCATAATAAAAATTTTGGTACCTAAATCTTTGATTGTTAACCTTTCTGGACCCAAGAAGATCTGGGTACCAAAATAATTTCCAATCTGAATCCGTTTTGTAGGAAATCTGTTTGATGAGCTCCCATAAGAAGACGTGGTATTTGGACAGTGGATGTTTAAGCCATATTTCTAGGGATTATTCGTGACTCAATATCTTAATAAAGGATTATGGAGGCTATGTCACCATTAGTGATAATTCTAAAGGAAAAATCATCGGCCTAGGCCAGATTGGTAGCACTGATTCAGTTTTAATTTCTAATGTTTTATTTGTTGGTGGACTTAAATAAAATCTCTTAACTATTTATCAGTTATGTGATGATGGATTTAATGTGAAATTTAAAAATAATTCTTGCAATGTTTTTAATTATAAAAATGTTTTAGTATTCTATTCCTTAAGAAATGAAAATGTTTATGCTATTGATCTGAATTTTTTAGCTACGCAAAATGTTACTTATTTATATAAATTTTCATAAAGAATCCTGGTTGTGGCATAGAAGATTAGGACACTACAACATCCACTCACTTAGAAAATTGACTAGGAAGAACTTAGTTAGAGACCTACCAAAACATGAGTTCCCATCAGACAATGTTTGTAATCTCTATCAAAAGGGAAAGCAACATAAAGTTTCCTTTAAATCAATGAAAGAAGTTTCAACTTCTCAACCTCTCGAACTTGTTTAGATGGACATGATTGGACCTTCATGAGTTTCTAGATTAAATGGGAAGAACTATGACTATGTATTAGTAGATGACTTTTCTATATATACTTGGGTATATTTATTAGCTCACAAAAGTGAAGCTTGTTCTTACTTTGTTAAATACTCCAAGTCTATAGAAAACCATAGATGACTTAAGATTAAAACCCTGAGAAGTGATCATGGATGTGAGTTTGAAAATAATGAGTTTGAATATTATTGCTCACATAATGGCTATAGTCAAAACATTTCTTCCCCTAAGACACCTCAGTAGAATGGTGCAGTAAAAAGGAGAAATAGAACCCTTCAAGAAATAGCAAGAACCATGCTAAATGTGTATAACCTGCCTATTTATTATTGGGTTGAAGATGTGAATACAACTTGTTATATTATCATTAGAGTCTTGATTAGACCTGTTCTCAAGAAGACCCCATATGAACTATGTAATAATAGAAAACCTAATGTTTGTTAATTTAGATTCTTTTAATGCAAAGTTTTTATTCATAATACAAAGGATAATCTGGACAAGTATTCATCTAAAAGTAATGAAGGAATTTTTCTTGGTTATTCTTTAACTAGAAAATCCTATAGAGTATTTAATAAAAGAACCTAATGTGTAGAATAATATGTTCACATAAAGTTTTATTAAACTGATCCACATGAGCTTAAAACCTATTTTGAAAATCTTGAAGAAGATTTGACTTTTCTGGACCATAATGATAAAACTAAAGAACCTATTGAAAAAATATCCAGTTCTGTATATATTCCTGAATCTACTTCTATTGAACCTGAACCTATAGATGAACCTAAAATTTCTAGTCCTACCTTTACTAGATAAATTATGATTCTAAATAATAATCCTTTAGAAGCTGTTGTTGGTAATCTTGATAGAGTGACACAGACTAGGGATTCTCTATGAAACCAAGTTGCACATCAAACTTTTCTTTCTCTTTTAGAAGCTAAAAATGGCAATGATGCAATCAATCATGAATTTTGGGTAATGGCTATGCAAGAAGACTTAAATCAATTTGAATGAAACAATGTCTGGGAATTAGTTGACAGAACCAAGGAGACTTTAACAATAGGAAATAAATGGGTTTTTAGAAAAAAAAAAGTTGATGAATTTGGAAATATTTTTAGAAACAAAGCTAGGTTAGTTGCACAAGGATATAGTCAAGAGGATGGAATAGACTATGAGGAAACCTTTTCCCCTGTATCTAGATTAGAAGCTATTGGAATTCTACTTGCCTATGATGCTCATATGATTCTAAAGTTATATAAAATGGATGTCAGAAGTGATTTTCTAAATGGCTTTGTTGTTGAAGATGTTTTTGTTGAACAACCACCTGGATTTACTATTCCTAATTTTCCAAATCTAGTTTTCAAACTTTCTAAAGCGTTATATGGTTTAAAACAAGCTCCAACAGTCTGGTATGATAGACTTAGTAATTTTTTTCTTTAAAAAATACTTACTAAAGGGATTGATGATCCAACTCCTTTTATTAAAATAATTTCTAAAATTTTTTAATAGTACAAATCTATGTTGATGATATTATTTTTGGATTTTCTAAACACTCCTTATGTACTGAATTTTCAATGAGTATTCAAAATGAATTTGAAATGAGTTTAATGGGAGAACATAAATATTTTCTTGGATTTAATGCTTTAAAAAAAATGGTATTATTTTTAATCAAAGTAAATATACAAAGGATCATTTATAAATTTTTAGTTTCGATAGTATTAATGAAAGTGATACTCCTATGTGTATTGTCTGTAAATTGGATGCAGACAAATCTGGGAAACTAGTGGATCAAACCAATTATAGAGGTATGAATGGAAGATTACTTTACTTTACTGCTAGTCGACAAGATATTAGGTTTAGTGTATGTATGTGTGGAATATTTAAAGCTAATACAAAAGAATATCATTTACTTCATGATAATATAATTTTTAAGTATCTTAAACACACTGTAAACTTAGGTTTGTTTTACCCAAAAGGACAATATTTTGAGTTAATGAGTTACTCAGATGCCGACTTTGATGGTTGCAAGTTGGATAGAAAAAGTACATCTAGAACATGTCATTTATTGGGAAAATACGTAGTATCTTGGTGTAGTAAGAAGCAAAATTATGTAGCTTTGTCCACGGCCAAAGCAGAGTATATAGCTGCTGGTAGTTGTTGTGCACAAATTTTTTGGATGAAACAAACTCTTTTGGACTATGGATATGATTTGAAGAATGTTTCTGTCAACTGTGACAACACTAGTGCAATAAAAATTTCAAAGAACCCTGTATCTCACTCTAGAACCAAACACATTGATTTATGGCATCATTTCTTGAGATATCTTTACCAAAAGGGTGATATTACTCTTGAATTTATTGGTACTGAACATCAATTAGCTGATATTTTCAACAAACCTTTGAGTTTAGATAGGTTATGTTACATTATACATTATTTAGGAATGATTACCCTTGATCGATAGCAACCTCACCGATGTAACCTCACCGATGTAACCGCACTGATGTTACATCACCGATGTAACCTCAGCGATGTAACATCACCAATTTAAGATCACCGATGTAACCTTAGCGATGTAACATCACCGATGTAACCTCACCGATGTAACCTCACCGATGTAACCTCACCGATGTAAGATCACCGATGTAACCTCGGCAATGTAACCTCCCCAATATAACCTCATCGATGGACCTCACTGATAAGAATTTCTCACCGATACACCCTACCGATGACTTAACTGTTTTAAAATTAGGTCTCCCGACAAAATCTGAATCATTTTTGCTTTATTTTATTTATTTATTTTACGATTCCTGAATGATAAAAACTATATCCTATTTACATCTCAATCCACTAAGCCTCAAACCCTTACCCTCAAACCTCAGCTCCTGAATCTCTCGAAAACCATAAAACCCTCAAACCAGTGATGGAAAAAACCAAACATCCTACCATCAGAGATGACACTGATGAGCCGAAATCAAAGAACCAAAAGTATAAGCCAGAATAATGTGGTAATGTTGGTAGAACAAGGTTGGGTAGGCGACCAGTGAATCCTCGTTTTTAGATAGAGTTATTGTGATTGAAAAAGAGTTGTTCATGGAATGGTTGCTGCCTAGAAAATCATTAGTGCTTGAAGTGCTGGAAGATAAATAGTGGGTAGATTGCTTTTCGAACAACAATGGCCCCTACTATAAAAATCTACTGAAACAATTTTATGAGTTTTTAAGCTTTGAGAAATCTGAAAATGAGAACCATGTGACTTCTTTTGTGAATTGAAAGGAGTTATCTTTTTCATCTGTTGAGTGGGATGAATGCTTGATGTTTCCACACGAAGGTGTATCTAGATATGTCTCGAAATCTATGCCACCTACAAGTGAAATATACGATTATGAGACTGCCTTGGAGGAGCTCAACGGTGATGGAAATCAATGTCATGTAGTGGCTGCTGAAATGGATGGAGTGAACAGATTGTTGTTCAAATATGTTCAGCATGTCTTAATACCAAGGAGAGGAGACTTTGGGAATTTATGATATCTGGATATCTATCTCCTGAATCTCTGGACACATTGTGTAAAAGTGATTCTATGATGATTGATGATGATTAAAATGGAAGATGTGACAATGAAAAATTCAAAGACTAATGCCCTATTCATTTCTATGTTGATCTCAGTGATGATCAAATTTAAAGAGGTAGCTGAGAATCAAGATGAGACAGTGGTAGTAAGGAATAACTTTTGTATCACAACCACAGTTTGCAAATACATGATGATAAATTAGAACCCATGTAGAGGAATGTGGGTTAATGATGACAATAAGGTAAATGATAAATTAATCATGTGGATCATCCTTCAAGACCTATGGATGTGAGGGATCCAGGTCTAGGACCTGATGAAGAAGAACCTGAGTACAGTAACGAGACTGAAGAAGAAGAGACTTCTATGGATGATGGAAGAGATCCGGACATCCCTCCAAGTCATGCTGCTGAAATTGTATCTTCTAGAAAGGAAGCCTTAGTAGAATAAGTGACTCTTGCAGATGAGGAAGACCATCTAGACCCTTTTCATAAAGAAGACAACGAGAATGAATCTGATGCCGATGATTCTTTCTTCTTAAGTCTGATACCATTAATTTGAAGGTCTGTTGTGCCTACTGAGGATGTATTAGGATAAATGGAAGAAGTTATACCTAATCCAGAGGACCCTCCAGCTTTCGTAGAGAAAGAATTGATATTAAAAGATTCTCCTGATAAAGAAATGCCTTCTGAGAATATTGTTGTTGTTCATGGGAATGAACCCATTTAGGGGGAGCATCAAACCATGTTTGGAAGTTTGTTAGTGGATATTGACATTGAGGACTGGGCAGAAGACCCAGGTTTTGGGGATTATGTATCAGACTATACTGATTCTGATAATGGGGCATCTCTAAATAGACCAAAATTCATTTATGATGTTGAGTCTGAGTTGCTACCTGATGATGTTGTCAGAATGAATGACCGAGATATTTGGAAGAAAAAGCTTAAGGATAGTTTTGTAGAAGAGACAAAGAAGATGGAATCTTCACTTGTGTCATCAATCTAATCGATTATGAATGACTCTGTGGCTAGCATAGTCTCTAAAAGAGCACCTGATGTAATTGATACTATTGATATGATCACGCGAGCTAATCTTGAATCCTTAAAGGATGAGATTAAAGAGTCTTTTAGTGCATCTGTTGCTGAGTTGAAGCACTGCTTTGTTGAAGAGTTGAATAACTTGGAAAAATATGTTGATCTGTCTCTAGGTTGTAATATGTAAACCTTTGTGGCAGAAATAGTGGAATAATTTACCGACAGCCAGACTCAAGTTTCAATAATGGAAGCTAATGTTGAAGCTCTAAAGAAATAGGTTATCTCTTTATACTCTTAAATGAGCTCAAAATCCCAAGAAGACAAGGACATAGGCTATGTCAAAATTGTTTTAAGCCAGATGGTTTCAGTGTTCGACGGTTTTAAAACATCCATGAAAGATCATGTTAAAACTCAGGATTCCCAAGTCCAAAATCTTATCAGTAGATTGACCAAAAACATCAAGGAAAGAGTAACCTTCTCTATTGGTTTTGTTGCTTCTAAACATTCAATGTATTTGAATCAGATTCGATCTATGATGAAGGAAGAGCTTTGTTTAGTATCAACCAGTGGCTCTGTGGACTCATATGACCTAAGAAAATTTGTGCTTTCTACATGAGATTCAGCTAGAGAAATCATGAAGATAATCCAACACTATATGAGAGAAGCTTCTTCCTCTTAGAAATAAGTGAAAGAAATGGTGGAATCCTATTTCCAAAAGAGTTACACCAAACATCAACTCAACAATCACTTCAAACATCACCTGGAAAACATGAAGTTACCTTCTATCAATCAAGAATTCATAGAGAAAGTCAACAAACTAAGGGAATTAACTCCATACATGGACAAATTCATGGACATCAAGGATGATTTCATATCTTCTATGGAGAGAGGATGAGGAATAATTATGTATTTCATAAATATTTTGCTCCCTTTCCTGTATGTTGATGCTAGGACAGGGATTGTACCTCCAACCTTACATGCCTCTTCCTCTACTGCTTCTCCTATTCATATGACTCCAGCCCAAGCCATTTGTAGCCTTACACCTATGATCACTCAAAGAACTCCTCAGTACTGGACCGGCACAATTTCTATGGCTCAGCCCCATGTGATAATTTTTGGAATTCCTAAGCCTTCACCAGCATCCACACAGTCTGAATCCTCTTCTGATCCAAAGGGAAAATCTCACATTGGGGATGTGGATTGAATAGATGGATAATATGTTTGATTGGAATCCCTTGTATTTTTTTTCTGTCTATGTACATTTTTACAACATCTAATACCATTGTATTTCTTTTCTTTCTCATTTTGTTCCTCTTCTCTTTATTGTTTCCCACTTTTTTATTATCACAATGGGGGAGAAATATTATCTAAGGAAGTATCAAAGTGGGATAAATATTATCAAAGTATGAAAGGGGGAGGAATATTATCTAAGGAAGAACTTCCATGATTTTCCACTCTGATATCAATGAATATAGTTGTACCTCTAATACATTATGTTCTATAATATACAGTTTTCTCTGAGATAATTTCATTTAATGATATATCCTATGATACAACTACTCATTGTTTTAAAATGATATTATCATAAGTTGTGATTATCAAAAAGGGGGAGATTTTTTCCCTCACCTATTTTGATAATCCCAATTATGCGTTCACATACTTTGATAATCCTAATTAATGTTTATCTATATTCTAATTTGCTCATTCTATGATATTCTATTATCAAGATGATAATAATATTAAAATAATCCATGAAACATGTTAATAAATTTTTATCTTTATTTATATAAGTTTTGAAGTAATTCTAACCCAATCGGATATGTTTTTCATAAAACAAAAGTGTTATTCACTGATCTGTGTATAGCTACTGATACAGAGCTACCGGTACTTAGTATACTGATAGACATGGTCTACTGATAGACGGAGTCACCGATACACAGAGCTACCGATATGTACAAGTCCACCTGTAAGCATAGAACATGTCTTCTGATAGTACAGAATGGAGCTATCGATATTCATAAGTCTATCGATACACATAATCACTAGAACTAAGTAAGATACTGATACAGACATTCACCAATACATAGAGCTACCGACAGACCACAGCTACCGATAGACCAAGAGCTACCGATAGACAAAGTCACCGATAGAACTGGGTCACCGATGTTGATAGCTACCGATAGAATAAGTCTACCGAGCTACCGATATCAAGAGATACTGATACAAGTCTAAAGAGCTACCGATAAAAGGTAACTACTACACAAGTCCTCAATACACATCTACTAATAGAAGGCTGCTAATGATTGACCAACCAGTCAAACTCTATACTCACAATACTATTTATTTATTATGCTAACAGTTATATTTGATGTTTTTAATGCAGTTAATGTTATTTAATGATATATGTTGGCATGTTTGGGAAACGTACCTAGTACCCATGATAAAATCAATCATTCCTTTTTGCAGGAGCTGAAATCTATAAAAGAGAAGATAACGACCTGGCTAAAAAGAAGTGGGAACACATAGATTGAATGAAAGAGGCGAACACGGGGTGTGCATACAGCAATAATCGAGGAACTAAGAAGGCACACGAAGGGTGAAAAAGAAAAAGAGCTCAACAGCATTCAAAAGTGGTGGATTCACACAAGACTACATCCATACTCCTTGAACACTGTACATACATGAAGCTACTCATTTATAGAGGAGAACACAAGCTGTATCATGAGTGAAGAACTAGAACAAACACTTCATGAACTCAGGATGATAAGATGAACCTAGAACTAAGGAAGAAAACGACACTTTTTTTCAAGAAAAACCCAAAGAAGGACTCAGAAGATTTTCTGACCAATCAAACGAGTCCAGAGCTGTGCTACCAATCACTAAAGATTTTTTAAACTAATTCATACTTACTCTAGTGATTATTTCATTTAAATTTCAAGTAGTGTGTGTACACTGTTTATTTTACACACACACTATCTCCTGAGCTAAGTGGAGGATTCTTAAATCCTCATTCAAACTCTATAACTCCTTGTATCCCACTGTGGATAGTGGTACTAGTCGAGTAAGTCCTGGAAAACTGTCATCTGTTGTTTGTTTTCCCACGTAGAACTCTGGTATAGGTCTTTGTACCTGGACAGTGTGTTCACTATTGTTTACCCTGATCCAGGGTGTGGATCAATTTATATAAATTATTTGAGATGACTATGTCTCGTCTTGAGAATGAACCTCTTGGTTACAGCTGCTGTGCATTTTAGTTTATGTCATAAGTATACTATATATATTTCATATTCCGCTGCTAACTACATTGAACTATAATCTATTTTAAAGTTACTTTGATAGTTAAATTAGCAAGTGTTTATACTTATTATAAAGTAGTAAGTTAGTTTCAAAAGTCAATTTAATCTTCAGATTAAATTAATTGAGACCTAATCAATCTTTGAGAAACTAATTGAACATTTACACTCTGTACAAATTTACTAGAGTTTAACTTTTCTTTTAAATAGGGGGATTTAAGAGAAATATTTTTAACAGAAATTTTTATTGGAACTCAATTCACCCCCCTCTTGAGTGTCCACTCCGACCAACACTATATACACACTTCCAAAATTTGTAGGCATATTTTCCCTCTCTTTTGGCAATGAAAATCATCCACCTTATGCTACCATATTCATTTTATGTAATTTTAGACTTGGAAGAGGTTATGCAATTGGAGATGACTATTTTTTCATAAGGATATGTGTAGATACATTAATTTGTTTTATGGTTAATCATTATTAGTTATGTATTCTACATATATGTCACATAATAAGATATAAAACTCAAAAAGTCATTATATTTTTATATTAACTTTAATATGGATTCATCATGCTTTTTCGTTCCTTATAGTCATTGGTTATATTGATCTTTATGTTACTATAAAATCTTGTTTTTATGTTAGTGTGCATTTATTGGTAAGGATTTATTTTTAAAATATGATCTTCTGATACGTGTATTATTAATATATTTAATGATCATAGTATCCTTCAAGGATGAATAATTATACATTGATTATATTATTCCTCATGTGAAATTATTCCTTATTAATTTGTTTAATTTATGGATCTATTTGGCATCCCCTAGTAATTAATAATGCACATTATGCCTTGGAAGAGGCCAACTTGGGTACTATGGAAAGGTATACATGGCTAGTTTGTCACAAAATGTTATAAATTTATTACCCATGAGGTCATTTTTTATATGTAATTTTATATAAATTAATTCTATCTATTATTTTAATGTTTGGTCTATAAAATTAGACTTTGAGAGAATATTACATTGGTAAATGGTTTGGGGTAAAATAACCTAACCATGCATATGAGTCATGTTATTTAAATATATGGCATCAGAAATATTAAAACACTTTTGTGTCATAGAATAAATTATGAGGTTAATAAATTTATTTATATGTGGATTTTCAATCCATAAGTCATTCATAATTGTTCAAAGGGTTTAATCGTAAAATTCAATTATTAAATTCCATTATTATAAATCAGAATTTTTCTATTAATGTTATGGGTATAATTTTAATTTATAAATTGATAATGGTCATTGAATTCATTATGATTTATTTTTATTTCCTTAATATTTCAAAAGAAATGATTATTATTTTGAAAAATATTTTTTATAACATTGTATTTCCATTAAATGTTTTTGATGAAATGTAAAAACATTTGTTTCACATAAATATGTTTAAATAATTATAGATCATGAAAAGTGAGTATATTTAGAAATTAAAATTTCATTTCTTTATAAATTCAATGAAATTATTTTCATGAAATAAATTAGAGTTAATTATTATTGAAAAAGCCCAGAATTTTGAAGGAATTTTTTTTAATAAATACTATGAAAATGTATGAGTCTCTGGTTTCTGACGGTGCCTGATTTCAAGGCCTGGAGTGCCCGGAATGATCCGTCGACATTTTGTTAAGATTAAATTAATGCGTGTAAACAGTTTTCATGAAAAAGTCAAATAACTCTTGAACGGTTGCTCGAATAAGAAATATGAGGGCACCGTTGCGCTTAGGATTGCGGAATTACCCAAGGCACGACTTATGTTTAGTCGGCACAGGCCTCCTATGAGAAATCCTAAAAATGGATTAACCGTAAATAAAATAATTAAATAAATTATTTTATTTTTTAAATGCTTATAACTCACAAATGGTAGCTTGGATTGAAAATATAAAACCACGGCTAAACTCATGGGGGAATTCTTTATTTATGAAGATACTAACTTTGGACGGCGCGAGCCACCAGAAAAAGTTAGTTTTTGGCCGCAAATAAAATAATTAAATGATAATTATTTTATTGTAAATTTTATAACATCTAAACGGTAACTCAGATTGAAAATATGAGAGTAAAATTGGGTTCGTTGGGGCGTGTGTCACCTAGGAAAAGGCTAACCTTGACCATAGTGGGGCGAGGGTGACTGATATTAATTTTCCAAACTTTTTTTAGGTACGTTCAATAAATGTACGTTCATAATTATATAACATTTGAACTGGTCCTCGGAATTAAAATCGGAGGACACCGACGAAGAACACCCATTTTATCTTATATTCCTATGCGTCAAGAGAGAAGATGCCGACCATGGTGATCTTTTCCAACGACAACGTTCTTTCTCCTCCGACGTTGATGGAACGAGACCGTCTTCCGTGATGCCAATTTCTGCGCCGATGGCGAGCGAACCTTGAATCGAGGTAAGGGATTAATTTTTGTATGATGATATTCCCCTGGTTTTTTTCTTCTAAAACAAAGAACACGGATCAAATCATCATTAAGTTGATCTGATAACGTTTTATGTTTAACTGCGGGTTGGAATATTGGTATGCTACAAGTTTATTTAGGAGATCGTGGGATGATTTGATTCAATTTTATTTAAATAAAATTGATTGTTTGTCTTTATAAAACCCAGTATAGTCTTGTTTAATTGATAATGCCTAACACGGAGTGCGTGGCCCGAACAAACACGGCCCGGCAACCCTCCGCAACTTGTTTATTGATGTGTGGATTGACATGTGACGACGAAACGGGCAGCAATGGTGATTTGAAGTCTCCGTAGTGAAATACGGGTCCCGTAGTTACAGTAGGCATAGACGGCAGGAGAAACGGACCACCGGTGCGCATCCGGTGGTCCGTGGAAGGCGGTAGCGAGGATCCACCCCGGTGCGGCGGCGGCGGCGACTAGCGGCAGCGACACGCCGCCGGAGAAAACTGTCGCGGCTTAAATGTCACGCTGGTTCAATCAGCCGGGGGGGTGGGGGGACGACACGCGCCTCTCCGAAGAAACTGCTCGGCCAAAAAGGCCAAACTACGCCTTCTGAGCTAGACACGGACCGGGGACGGGTCGACCCGGTTCGGGCCGGCCCAGGGGGTATTGGGCCGGGTCAGACCGGGCCCAAACCCACTGTTTTCAGACAGTTCCTTTCTAACCCACATAACATGGGCTACAGACCTCCGATCGACCCACCGTTAGTTGCGTTGGGATACTTGAGCTCCAGACGTCCGATTGATGTTTCGTAGACTTTGATGGATTCCTCATAGTGAGATGGACCTTTTGTCTTACTCCGCTCGAGGTTTGGGTGTAGTTGGAGTATGGCTGGGATGTATTGTACCCGAAATCCATCTGGGCCCCTGCAACGGAAAAGCCGATAACTTTCAGACCGGACATCCGTTTGACGAACTGACAGTGGTGTTGGTGGTCACGTTGAGAAATTGACCCTAAGAGTATACCCTATGTTAGTTCGGGGCACAGTTGAGATACGGCTGGGTTTGTTCGTATACGAAACCAACCGGGCCCCTGGGATGAAAAGGCTAATAACTCACAGACCGGGCGTCCGATTGACGCACCGTGTGTTGCATTGAGACCCCTATGACGAGGAGGTACTTTGCGATACTTTTTCATGGTACTTTGTGATAATTGAAGTTTTGACCTGTAGCTCGTGGAGTGGTCCCTCCCGAAGACGAGCGTACCGAGTACGGAGACCGTGTAGCTGGATGAGACCTGATGACTGCTTTTCCGATTTGATTCGGAGTGACTTGCATAGTCCAGTGGGGAGCACCACTTTGTGAGGTGGAATACCCATGGAAAAGGAACACTACTTTGTGAGGTGGAAGACCCGCGGTACTCAATAGAATGAGTACCTCAGTAGGCTTTGAGGTAGAGAACTACTGTGTGAGGCAGCAGAACCATGGCGGAGGATCACTACATTGAGAGGTGGATGGCCCGCAATACTCGATAGGAGGAGTACCTCAGTAGTCTTAGGATAGTGAGCAGTACCTCGGAGTCCTGATAGGATCCCTATACTTGACAGAGATAGATCTCTTCAACAGTTACGGTTTCGTTAATGAAAATTCGGGTTTGAGCTGAGTCAATGACCTTTGTGTTTTCCTCATGAATGAGATGGGTTACTAGATAACATACATATATGTATGGGCATATATATAAGTATTGGTTATCAATCGACTTTATATCTATGTGGTACCTCATGGTTGAGATGGGTTACTTAGTAACATATGTATAAGTATGGGCTTATAACTAAGTTAGGGTTATCTCTTGAGAACCTTCCTTGTGATTATCCTTGTTTGACTTAGTGAGACCTCGAGGGTCTCGGGGTCCCTAATGAGTATCGTATACTCACCACTGCATAGGCTTTGCCCGCACCTCATTGTGTTGGTTTCAGACGACGGACATCACTGATCATGGTTGAGGCTTGTAGAGATGAACGGTACCCGGAGGTGGATCTCACGACGAGTCGGTACCCGGAGGCGGATCTCCAGACGAGTCGGTACCCGGAGTTGGATCTCACGACGAGTCAGTACCCGAAGGAGACAGACAGATGTGGAGTACTAAAGAGGACATATGTACCTACCATTCTGGTAGGAAGCCGGAGGACGATCCAGGAGTTGCTTGTCACCTTTCGGTTTCTGTCCTTTGAGTTATACTTTACTATCAATTTTACCTGTACTTTTCTTTTGGGCTTGTATTTCCGACCCCTTTGTATTACCATCACACTTGTTTACTGGTTTACTTAGTGTCTGCTTCCGCTTGTACTCTATTGTGTTGTTTACTTTTATAAAGTCAATGCCATCCCTTTTTTATTAGGATTAACAATTTGGTGCTAGTCGCCAGCCCCTGTCCTATGGATGGCGGGCGTGGGGTAGTCACAGCACGGGCCCCGAGGATGGGTCGTGACAAATTCGTATCACAGGATTTGGTTCTTCCGAATAACGTAGGACTCTGATATTTTCTTTATGTGAAGCAATAGTGTTAAGGGTACTAAATATGGTTTTTCGTTCAAGAAGTCCAGTGTTGGTGCGGCGGCCGACGTATCCGTACACCAGGACCCTGACTACTGATTTCCGACTTAGTGCACGAAATCACTGATTGCATGTGTGTTTCAAATGTTTTCTTTAAGTCAACTCAAACCAGGTCAACTCACCATGATTAAATCGTTTGACTGTGTCGAATCTGTTCAAGATATCTCCATGCAGACAGTCAGTTGGAGTTTCTTAGAGACTACTCGATGACAGCCCACCGAGCGACGAGACATCGGTGCATGGCCCTTTTTCAATGTTGGAACCTTCTGGTGGTTTACCGGCAGCACTGACACCCGTTAGGTAGCAGATGCCACCAGCCGTACTAGTGGATGGTGTACGCTGGCAGAGCGTGTTTCACAAGTTCCAGTAGTATAAGACTTCGAGGTTTTGAGACGAGAGAGATTTCCAGACAGTAGTGGACTGGATGGAGGTGACTGCTAGAGTTGTACATCTAGTTTAGATCTAGTAGAGAATATGGCGATCATAACTACGGGTGTTTCCCAGTGAGTGACCATGAGGTTGGTACGCATAGTGATGAGGCTTCGGTACGCGGACCGATGCATGAGATAGTACCTTAGGGTAGTGTGCCAGCTATATCACTACCTTTTGGATAGCAGTTACAATCGGCAGTACCGGTAGATGACGCATGTGGGATTAGTGCCTTACAAATGTTTCAGCATCAGATACCCGTCAGGTTCTGAGGTGAGCCCAACTCACATGCGGCTGAGGACTGGCTTGAGGAGGTGGCTGAGAGTTTTCTAGAGCTTATACAGCTTCGGCAGGACGACAAGTTGGTAGCTGAGAATTCATCAGGGTGTACCAAACCATTCCTGGTACTCGATGAATTCGATGGGATTAGTGCTTCAGAGCTCGGACCTCTGAGCGAGGTGTGTTTAAGGATATCCAAGTAAGAACACTTTCCTCTATGCATTCCTACTTATGTTAGGGTGCTATAGAGAACCTTTGTGGTTGAATGTTCTTTGGTTATTCAGTTTTAGCCAGTGAATGTTAGTAGTGGGAAGATACGAGCTGGCGCCAGTCTCAGAGACTTAGGTCGGTAAAATGTTTCAAGAAGAGGAAGTGTTAAGGACAGATAAATCTGCAGAGCAGCAAATGTGGAAGAAGAGCTTGGAGAGAAGCATGAGGTGGTTTACTTTTTGACATGTCACGATGACCCGCCTGTGTAGTCCCTACCAGGATCAGGGAACTGAAGGGCAGGGGAAGAGAACAGCTGCATGCTGTCACAGAGTGTGACTCAAGGGCTCTAAGAGTGATTTGAGGTGTGGTCTATGTCTACTACGAGCTTCCATATCAATAGAAATAGGTACCAATCATTAATTCCTTCCATGAATCTTATCCCAGACCTAGAGTTTTGGGTTAAAATTGTTGAAATGACCATCATGTCTGGAGATACCATTGAGAGGAGACTTGATAAACATACTTACGTCGACATGTGTGATCTAACCCTTGAGGAGATAGTTTCGGTTGGAACCTCTTGGTGGCAGTGTCGAGGAATTACGACGTTAGTTTGGGTATGGACTAGGAAACCACAGTTCATACACGGGTTGACGGTATTAGGAAAAAAAGGTTGTGGTTTACTTACAACGATGGGATGGGTTTTCCTTGGTCGGCGAAAAGGAAACCCCAGGCAGCACAGAAACCTCCAGGAGAGCACATGGGAGCGGAAGGCCCAGATGCATGATCAGTACCTCTTTTTTTCCCCTATTATGTGTCGAAGCTTTATGGGGACATAAATCCCTGAGGTGGGAGTAATGTAAAAGGCCCAAATTTTCAAAGAATTTTTTTCTTAAATTCGTTGGAATTTTATGAGTCTATAGTTTCTAACAGTGCCTGATTTCAAGGCCCGGAGTGCCTAGAATGATCCGTCAAAGTTTTGTTAAGATTAAATTGATGTGTGTAAGCAGTTTTCCTGAAAAAGTGGAATAAATCTTGAACGGTTGCTTGGAATAGAAATTTTGTGGCACCGTTGTGCCCAAGATGGCGGGATTACCCGAGGCACGACATAAGTTTCGTCAGAACAGAACTACTATGGGAAATCCCAAAAATGGATTAACCGTAAATAAAATATTAAAATAAATTATTTTATTTTTCAAATGATTATAACTCACAAATGGTAGCTCAGATTAAAAATATGAGACCACCACTTAACTTGCGAGGGTAAGCTTTATTTAAGAAGATACTAACATTGGTCGGCGCGAGCCACCAGAAGAAGTTAGTTTTCGGCTGCAAATAATATAATTAAATGAATATTATTTTATTGTAAAATTTATAACTTCTAAAAGGTAACTCAAATTGAAAATCCGAGAGTACCGTTGGGTTTTTTGGGTTGTGTTTCACTGAGGAAGAGCCTAAACATGACCGTAGTGGGTCGAGGGTGACTGATATTAATTTTCCAAACTTTTTATCGTCTACGTTCAGAAAATATACATTCAGAATTTTATAACATTTGAACCGGTGCTCGGAATTGAAATCTGAGGACACCGATGAACTCGCAGCGTCAGTTTTCGCTTAAGGGGACCTTTTCCACAGTTGCGTTTTATGCAGGTTTGATGTTATATTTTGGAGTTTAACCTTAAATTAAATAAAAATTGTGTTGCAAACATTTTTAATTTGAGTTGGTTATATCCTACAATGGGGAGGTTGTTGGTGGGGCCCACACCCACATAACCTCCCATGAGAGGATATTTGTGAGGTGGGTCCCACATGATCCCAACCTTTCATCTTCTCTTTAACTACTTGAAACCACACTTAAACTCCATAAACCTTTAACCTTCCCATTTTACTCTCTCTCCTCTCTCTATTTTAATATGGCAACACACTTGAGTTAAGGCATTTATTTAGTTGGATAACATTTTTTTGAATTAATTTGAATTCATAAGGTGAGAATAATAATATGAGTTATATTATTATGTTTGGGTTGGCATAGCTGGATGTGGGAGAACAAAAGAGAGGAGAAGAATTCTTGAAGGAATTATCCTCTTCCAATGAAGAACATCTCTTGATAAAGAATGAAGACACCCACGAAGAATTCTCATTTTCTCTTATCTTCCTACACATCAAGAGAGAAGACGTCGACCACGATGATCTTCGCCGATGACAACATTCTTTCTCCTCTGGCGTTGATGGAATGAGACCGTCTTCTGCAATGCTAATTTCTATGTCGACGACGAGCGAACCTTGAATCGAGGTAGGGTATTAATTTGAGTATGATAATATTCCCATTGTAGTTTTCTTATAAAACAAAGAACACGGATCAACTCATCATTAAGTTGATCCGCGAACGTTTTATGTTTATCTGGGGGTTGAAATATTGGTATTCTGCATGTTTATTTAGGAACTCGTGGGATGATTTGATTCAATTTTATTTAAATAAAATTGATTGTTTGTCTCTGTAAAACCCTATTTAGTCTAGGTTAATTGATAACGCCTAACGAGGAGGGTTCAAGCTGAACAAACAAGGCCCGAAAACCATCCACAGCTTGTTTATTGATGTGCGGATTGACGGGTGACGACGAAATGGGCCACAATGGTGATTTGAAGTCTCCGTAGTGAAATACGAGTCCCGTAGTGACTGTAGGTGTAACACCCTAGGTAAATAAAGAATATTACATTTTCATATTTATCCATATTTGTGAATAAAGTATTAATATTACTTTAAAGGGGACGCTATTCTCGATGGCGTACCCAACACGCAACAATGAGTTTCTTGGGAATCTTACATTGCACTCTAAAAATAAAATAATATTATTTTAAAAGGTAGTTAGCATGTAGTCATTGTATTGGCGGGAATGGATAGAAATAACTAAAATATGATTATATATGTTTTAAATGTTTTTACATTTATCCAATAAAAGATAAAGGCTTAATATACGGAAAGAATTCAATTTTAGGCGTATATGCCCTATTTTTCACTAAAGGTTCACTTATCTCCTTTTGATGGCGAACCATCATTAAATATAGTTTTTTTCACTCTTATACATTCTATTGGACTAAATAAAACTCTTCTTTAGAATTGGGACATCAAAATTTACTTTGTGTAAATTTCTGGTATCTTTCCGATAAAGTTCATTTTTTTAATGAATAGTGTAAAATGTTGTATTTTAATTCAAATCCTCCTTTTAATCTAATTTATTTATATGATTAGATTATCTTTTTAATTGGTTTTAAAGTGAAATTAGAATATATTTTTATCATTAAATCCAATAGTGGTCGTTGGAATTAATTTCACTTTGAAATCAGACTTAAACTAGTGTTAATCTTTTGATACTTATTGTTTCATAAAAACACGTTATTTGCTTTGACAGTGGGAATTAATTATTAAATTAATTAATATGAATTATATGGGTTGAATTTTGTAAAATATATTTCATTTTTGAATTTAGAATATCAAATATAGCTTATGGTGAATTTTTAGGATTGTTCTGAAAAACTTCAATTTTTGATGAATAGTGAAACCACTAAGTGGTACTTAAAAAAACTGATTTTTCCGTTTAAATGAAAATTTGCCATCTTTGTGTTTTGAATTTCAAAAATCCGACAAACATGGTTGTCATTAAGAAGTAAAATGTGGGACAATGGGATAAAAATAATTTTTTCGTGAATAGTAACTTATAAAGTTTTAATCGCGATTAGTGGTAATTAGTGTAGTTTAAGGTAAAAATAATGATTTAATAATATGAGATGAGATTGACACATGTCCTACCATCATTGGTTGTGTCATGGCCGACCAAGAAAATCCATGGGATAACTTGGGGACCCCATGGAGCCACGTTTGTTGGGAAATGACATAAATAACTTTTTATTTAATGTAAAAGTAAAAATGACACAAACATAATATGTTTTACAAAAACAATTTTTACATGGGGTTATAAAGATCAGATTTTTGATTATAAATATTCATTGGAAAGGTAAAACGATTTTATACATTAATATAGTCTTTTTATTATTTTTAGACACTAAATAAATTAAATTATTTATGACATCATGATGATGCAGCGATGACCTCATTATTTAATGATTTAAATAAAATGGAACGATAATGTAAAATCTAAGACCTAAACATGTCCAAAACCAATTGGATGGGTGGATTTCTAAACATTATCACCTTATCTTCGAAATATATCAATGTGGGACCTTAGAAATTCGAAACACTTTTGAAAATAAAATAATAGTTTCATGATTTCCAAAAGTGCCCCTCCTGTCCTCTTATAAAAGGCCCCCAACTCTACCTCATTTCACACACTCCTCAAGCCTTTGAATCGGCCATACCCTGCCCATTTACTCTCTCCACATCCCTCTACTCATCCTAGATGATCCCCATTGGGAAGAATCCTTTCAAAGGAAGCCTTTATGCTCAAATCAAAAGGAGTTACACTTTTAAAGGCAATTCATTCTCTCATGTTCTTTTGTTTTATTTTGCTTCTCCAACCCCCTAATCTCTTTTTATTTACTTATTTTGTAACAAACCCAGTATCTTCAATATACTAGGAAGTTGTTATAAGATTTATTCGAGCTACACTCCCACACAACTACATAAAATGGTTAAAGAACATACAGTTTCCATGGATGGCGAAATTCTGCCTCCCGAAGCGATGATTGTTCAATACTCATTTAACACCTTCAAAGGTGGCCATTATGATGTCACTATTTTTATATATGATATATAATATTTTTATTCTTTCCTTATGATTCTGTATTTTTCATTTTGGGAATACCATTATGGTTTCCATTATGGGTAAACGTGCTATCTTCATTTAAGGAAGTGCGGACTACCGCCCCCTCAAAATGATGTGATTCGTTAATGCCATATGTGGAATGTATAAGGGGTGGATTTAATGTTATTATATATGATTTTATACTGGAATTATAATATACCTCTATATAATTATTAATTATTTCCATTAAAGTATGATATTGAAATGAAAGTAGCGTTCATGCATACGTATGGCTTACCGTCTCCATGAACGGTGCATTTCATTTCTTATCCCCAAATGGAATGTAATATTAAAAGTACATGTATGTAATGGATATATATAATTAATGATACATCTAAATGATTAATATAATTCTGGAATTAAAATATACATAACTCTCATATAGTTGTAATTCCATTAATACGACATAGAAATGAAAGTAGCGTTCATGCGTATGTACGGCTTACCGTCTCCATGAACAGTGCATTTAATTTCTTTCCTCTAAATGATTATGTGATATTATAAATACATGTATATGAACGATATATATGATATATATGATATCCAAATCAGTATGTTCATTATTGATATAAAGAACCTTTGACCACACGAACAACATGTAATTGTAAGAAGTCCACTTTCGACTTAAGAACCAAATATCGACAAAACAATCATTATTAACATAATGATTACATAATGTTCATAACATGGAAATAGGTGATATAAAAGGAATAATAAGCTTGAAAAATGTTCTTAATCAAGTATAAATTAACTCACGTTTATTATTTAGGACGTTAAAGAACGATCGAGTCAAGTCGGACCCAAGGTAAGGGATCTTACTTCTCTCTTTCTTTTTAAGTACACTCTTTTATGTCATTCCCTCTAAAGATCATATTTCTTATTATTGGGATGTTATTATATATTACACATACTGTAATATTTATATTCATGTGATGAGAGACCCTATTCTCTCTCATCAATCCATTTTGGGAGTTTTATGTGGCGCCGTTAGGCTGCCGAATTTTCGTAAGAGATCTAACCTCTCTCATTCTTTTTAAGTACTCCCCTTTATGTCACTTCTTTTAATATCCTATTTGTTATGATGGGGGATGTTATTTAATATTCCACTTGCTGTAAATTTTGTTGTAATGTGATGAGATACCCTATTTGATCTCATCAATCCATTTTTGGAAGTTTTAAGTGGCGCCGTTAGGCTGGTGAGTTTTCGTATGTGATTTTTCATCTCACTTTTATTCCCGTGAGATTTATGCTACATTTTCCACAATTTCTTTTTAGTGGTGTATGTAATTACCATTATTTTACTCATTGTGTAATATTCCTTCATTTATGAGTATTTACATCAATGATGGATTGTCCTTCTTTCACGGGACGTATGTTTCAAAAGATACCCAAGTCGGTAAGGGAACCTTTCACCCTCCTTTTTTTAAAGACTTATTTTGTTGGGTCTTTTAATTTACATATTATTATGTTGGGATATGTTCTCATATATCCTTATTGATGTAAATTTTATGTCCAAGTGATGATATACACTTTTTATCTCTCATCAACTCATTTTAATGTGACACATTTAGGTTGTCAAGGGAACTTCTTAACCCAATTTCGATTTCTTTGGGTTCGACATGTTGTTATTGAATATGTCATCCTTTGAATATGTGTGAATGACCTTTGATTATTTTACACTTAATATCCACTTATATTTGGTGTATTCGTTTTTCACACATAATTATGTAATTGATTTATCCTTAAACCAAGGATACTGTCTTTGTAAGGGACTTCGTCTCAATCTCCTTTCATTGAGGCATATTTCATTTTATACACAACTTTATTTTATATGGTGTATAAAACCCTTTGACTATTACATTTATACAAAAGTAATCTTTTTCTACGAAGCCTTTTACAAAAAAAAAGGTGTGTTTCTTTTAATGTACGCGGTGACAACGACCTTTTCCACCGCCGCGAGTATTATTTGGTCTTTGGCTTCCTCAACAAGCCGTAATGTTTTTTTAAATAAAATAAATACTATATACTCTTTTATGTATTTTGGTATTGAAAATGGTTTTTATAATTGATTTTTTATTTCAATATATTTAAGTTATATATTGTGATCAATGTGTGTAAATGTTTTCTTTCCATTATATTTGTTTTATGTCTTAATATTTTTTAATGGTACTTGGACATTTGACGGGTGGTTACGTGATGAACCATCTGACGGGTGGTGCCGTGAATACCAGGACGGGTGGTTACATTATAACCTCCAATGCATTGGGTATGGAAGTCGGTCGTATGGCTATTCCATTAAGTATGTATGGAAATTGGCCGTATGGCTATTCCATTAAGTGATATGTGTGGAAGTCGATCGTATGGTTATTCCACTTAAGTATGTTTATGTCCCAAGTTACCTTTATATATGTTATGTGTTCTTTATATGGGTTTTAGGGTAATCCTTTGGTTACAAAAAGGTATGTAATGATACTTTTTTTTCAGTGAAGAGTTTTTACTACATCATGAAGGTGAAAAGTATTACTTTGATAAAGTATAAATGGTTTACTTGTTTTTTTGAAAAACTAACAGTTTTCATTCTTTGTGTATCCCTTACTGAGCTTTTTATGTTCATCCCAAGTTTTTGAAATGTTTTTCACAGGACTTAGCGTGGAATAGGGTCAAGGATGGGATCAAGGGAAAGTCATTCTACCTAAAACATGGAACTATACATGTTTCTTTTTAAGAGTTTTTATTTTATGGAAATTTAGTAGAAGCGACTACTTTATAATCTTTTGAGTTGTAATAGTTATGTCCTAATTCTCCAAAACTCTAAACCTGAAAATATCCTCAATGTGTAATCTTGTAATAACTCAAGATTAATTAAGGTTCAAGGCTCGGGCCTTATAGTTGGTATCAAAGGTCGCTTTAGATAACTTTAGATGTTAGGGTATTCTCTAAGCATAAGTGACATTACCATAATGGTTAGGATTTCAGAAAGAGTCCTAGTTTTAGATAAAGTGAATGAGTAAGTATATCTTAGTGTTTACCTTCCTCATTAGTACATGATGGTTTTGTTGATATACTTACACTGAAATTTCAGTTTTTAGTGAATGGATGTATCTAGCAGGCACCAAAGAGACAACAGGTTTGAAGGAAACTGTGGTGGTTCTCTGATTAAGAAATTAGATAAAATGGGGGATTCAATGAGGAAACTCGTGGTTGTTCTAAACCAACTATCAAGCAGTCATGATCAACCACTTGAACCTTGGTATGTTCTGTAATTCATCATGTATAAGATGACCAATCGATGTGGAAGTTCAGGTAATTATTAAAAAGGTAACCATTAGAGGTTATATGATCCTTACTTTTGAGGTAATTATGGGTTATTATATGATATGATGGAAAATGTAGGGCATGAGATAAACTTTAGGTTAAAATATGTTAGGATTATTTTTGAAGATTTTATCTCGTTTTGGGGAATGTTTTAAGAATTATATAGTTTTCGAAAAAGGACAACACACAGACCGTGTGACAACCCGCCGCGTCGGACAAAGCCGCGGGAATCGAACCCACAACCAAAGTGTGACTGGTATTTATCGCCTACCACTGGACTACGTGAAGTCCCTGGTTAGTTTGACTGATTCTTTCTAGTTATATGATTTTATGAATTAAGAGTAAGTTTATTTTGGGTTATTTATGAAAATGATTAACCAATCATGGAGGATATGTGATTAGGTTAATTACTTTTCAATACGAGACTTTAGGAGCAACAAATGTTGTTTGCAGATAAATGTTATGATTTAACTTGGAGGGCTATGTGACTAAATCCTTCAAATATTTGAGTTTCAACCTTAGTTTGGTTTACGTTGAAGAATTTTATGGACAAATTGTTTATCTATTGGTCCTCCTTGAACTTTGGGTTTTGATGGACAAATTTTGGATATTAAGCATATATTTTTTTTAAAGGGTTATCCTTTTCAGTATTATCTGATCTTGTACTAGCCTTTTTGGTTTTGGTTTTGGTTAAAGTATAAATACATGGGATGTATATAGTTCTCTTTTTTTTTATTAGGTGATTATCTAAAAGTTGATTATAGAACTCTTAATGTGAACAAGTCTTCCTAAATACTCGCCTTTTGGAGAAAATATGAGTTTGTGTAAGGAATCTAATAAAAGTTGAAAGTCAACATGATATGTGATTATGTTTCCTTATGAATAAATTCCTAAATAAAAAGTAACTTAAAAAAATGTAGTCTATTAACTTTTCCTACTGGGGAATCGAATACCGTTTAACCCATCACAAGTTTGTGATTTTCTCATGGTTAACTTTCTACTAAACATGTTTTCTATCACTCTCCATTAGAACATGACCCTTTGTTTTTTCCTCCATGTCCATATTTTCATACTTGGAATCCTAGTATGTGTTAACTCAGGTGACCTTTGTACTTATCCTTCTTTATTTTAAAGTGATTGTTTTACCGACTCTGGTTCCGATGTGGGACTTTCAAGGATCTTTCCAAGCGCAATTTTAAAATTGCGAGGACGCAATTCCCAAAATGGGGGAAGGATGTAACACTCCAGGTAAATAAAGAATATTACATTTTCATATTTATCCGTATTTGTGAATAAAGTATTAATATGACTTTAAAGGGGACGCTATGCTCGATGGCGTACCCAACACGCAACAACTAGTTTCTTGGGAATCTTACATTGCACTCTAAAAATAAAATAATATTATTTTAAATGGTAGTTAGCATGTAGCCGTTGTATTGGCGGGAATGGATATAAATAACTAAAATATGATTATATATGTTTTTAAATGTTTTTACATTTATCCAATAAAATATAAAGGCTTAAAATACGGAAAGAATTCAATTTTAGGCGTATATGCCCTAGTTTTCACTAAAGGTTCACTTATCGCCTTTTGATGGCGAACAGTCATTAAATATAGTTTTTTTCACTCTTATAAATTATATTTGACCAAATAAAACCCTTCTTTAGAATTGGGACATCAAAATTTACTTTGTTTAAATTTTTGGTATCTTTCCGATAAAGTTCATTTTTTAATGAATAGTGTAAAATGTTGTATTTTAATTCAAAACTTTTTTTAATCTAATTTATTTATATGATTATATTATCATTTTAATTGGTTTTAAAGTGAAATTAGAATATATTTTTATCATTAAATCCAATAGTGGTCATTGAATTAATTTTACTTTGAAATCAGACTTAAACTAGTGTCAATCTTTTGATACTTATTGTTTCATAAAAACACACTATTTGCTTTGACAGCGGGAATTAATTATTAAATTAATTATTATGACTTATATGTTTTGAATTTTTTAAAATAGACTTCATTTTTGAATTCGGAATATCAAATATAGCTTATGGTGAATTTTTGGGATTGTTCTGAAAAACTTCAATTTTTGATGAATAGTGAAACCACTAAGTGGTACTTATAAAAACTGATTTTTCCGTTTAAATGATATTTTTCCATATTTGTGTTTTGAATTTCAAAAATCCGACATACATGGTTTTCATTAATAAGTAAAATGTGGTTCAATGGGATAAAAATAATTTTTTAGTGAATAGTAACTTATTAAGTTTTAATCGCGATTAGTGGTAATTAGTGTAGTTTAAGGTAAAAATAATGCTTTAATAATATGAGACGAGCTGGAAACATGTCCTACCCTCATTGTTTGTGTCATGGCCGACCAAGAAAAGCCATGGGTCAACTTGGGGACCCCATGGAGCCACTTGGGTTGGGAAATGACATAAATAACTTTTTATTTAAAGTAAAAGTAAAAATGACACAAACATAATATGTTTTACAAAAACAATTTTTACATGGGGTTATAAAGATCCGATTTTTGATTATAAATAGTAATGGGAAAGATAAAAAGATTTCCTACATCAAGATATTTTTTTATAATTTTTAGACACTATATAAATTAAATTATTTATGACATCATGATGATGCAGCGATGACCTCATTATTTAACAAATTAAATAAAATGGAAAGATAATGTAAAATCTAAGACCTAAACTTGTCCAAAACCAATTGTATGGATGGATTTAGAAACATTATAACCTTATCTTCGAAATATTTCGATGTGGGACCTTAGAAATTCGAAACACTTTTGAAAATAAAATAACAGTTTCATGATTTCCAAAAGTGCCCATCCTCTCCTCTTATAAAAGGCCCCCAACTCTACCTCATTTCACACACTCCTCAAGACTTTGGCTCGGCCATCCCCAGCCCATTTACTCTCTACACATCCCTCTCCTCATCCTAGATGATCCCCTTTGGGATGAATACTTTCAAAGGAATTCTTTAGGCTCAAATCAAAAGGAGTTACACTTTTAAATGTAATTCATTCTCTCATGTTATTTTGTTTTATTTTTCTTCTCCAACCCCCTAAAATCTTTTTATTTACTTCTTTTGTAACAACACCAGTATCTTCAATATACTAGGAAGTTTTTATAAGATTTATTCGAGCTACACTCTCACACAACTACATCAAATTGTTAAAGAACATATGGTTTCTGTGGATGTTGAAATTCTGCCTCCCGAAGCGATGATTGTTCAATACTAATTTAACACCTTCAAAGGTGGCCATTATGATGTCACTATTTTTATATATGATATATAATATGTTTATTATTTCATTAAGATACTGTATTTTTCATTTTGGATATACCTTTATGGTTTCCATTATGGGTAAACGTGATATCTTCATTTAAGGAAGTGTGGACTACCGTCCCCTCAAAGTGATGTGATTCGTTAATGCCATACGTGGGACATATAAATGATGGATTTAATGATATTATATATGATGTTATACTGGAATTATAATATACCTATATATCATTATTATTTATTTCCTTTAATGTGTGAGATATAAATGAAAGTAGTGTTCATGCGTACGTACGACTTACCGTCTCCATGAACGGTGTATTTCATTTCTTATCCCCAAATGTAATGTCCTATTAAAAGTACATGTATATAATGGATATATATAATAAATGATACATCTAAATGATTAATATAATTATGGAATTAAAATATACATACCTCTCATATAGTTTTATTTCCATTAATACGACATAGAAATGAAAGTATCGTTCATGCGTACGTACGGCTTACCGTCGCCATGAACGGTGCATTTCATTTATTTCCTCTAAATGATTATGTGATATTATAAATACATTTATATGCAGGATATATATGATATATATTATATCCAGATCAGGAAGTTCATTATGGATATAAATAACCTTTGACCACATGAACAACATGTAATTGTAAGAAGTCCACTTTTGACTTAAGAACCAAATATCGACAAAACAATCATTATTAACTTAATGATTACATATTGTTTATAACATGGAAATAAGTGATATAAAAGGAATAATAAGCTAGAAAAAGGTTCTTAATCAAGTATAAATTAACTCAAGTTAATTATTCAGGACGTTAATGAACGATCGAGTCAAGTCGGACCCAAGGTAAGGGATCTTACTCCTCTCTTTCTTTTTTAGTACACTCTTTTATGTCATTCCATCTAAAGATCATATTTCATGTTATTGGGATGTTATTATATATTACACTTACTGTAATTTTTATGTTCATGTGATGAGAGACAGTATTCTATCTCATCAATCCATTTTGGGAGTTTTAAGTGGCGCCGTTAGGCTGCCGAATTTTCGTAAGAGATCTAACCTCTCTCTTTCTTTTTAAGTACTCCCCTTTATGTCACTTCTTTTAAGCTCCTATTTGTTATCATGGGGGATGTTATTTAATATTACACTTGCTTTAAATTTTGTTGTAATGTGATGATATACCCTATTTGATCTCATCAATCAATTTTTGGATGTTTTAAGAGGCGCCGTTAGGCTCCCGAGTTTTCGTAAGTGATTTTTCATCTCACTTTTATTTCCCGTGAGATTTATGATACATTTTCCACAATTTCCATTGATTGGTGTATGTACTGACCATTATTTTACTCATTGTTTAATATTCCTTCATTTATGAGTATTTACATCAATGATGTATTGTCCTTATTTCACGGGTCGTATGTTTCAAAAGATACCCAAGTCGGTAAGGGAACCTTTCACCCTCCTTTTTTTAAAAGACTTATTTTGATGGGTCTTTTAATTTACATATTATTATGTTGTGATGTGTTATCATATATCCTTATTGATGTAAATTTTATGTCCAAGTGATGAGATACGCTTTTTATCTCTCATCAACTCATTTTGATGTGACGCCGTTAGGCTGTCGAGGGAACTTCTTAACCCAATTTCGATTTCATTGGGTTCGACATGTAGTTATTGAATATGTCATCCATTGAATATGTGTGAATGACCTTTGATTATTTTACACTTAATATCCACTTATATTTTGTGTATTCGTTTGTCACACATAATTATGTAATTGATTTATCCTTAAACCAAGGATACCGTCTTTGTAAGGGACTTCGTCTCAATCTCCTTTCATTGAGGCATATTTCATTTTATAAACAACTTTCTTTTATACGGTGTATAAAACACTTTGACTTTTACTTCTATACAAAAGTAATCTTTTTCTACGAAGCGTTTTACAAAATGACAAAAAGGAATGTTTCTTTTAACGTACGCAGTGACAACAACCTTTTCTGCCGCCGTGAGTATTATTTGGTCTTTGGCTTCCTCAACAAGCAGTAATGTTTTTTTAAATAAAATAAATAATATATCCTCTTTTATGTATTTTGGTATTGAAAATGGTTTTTATAATGTATTTTTTATGTCAATATATTTAAGTGATATATTGTGATCAAAGTGTGGAAATTTTTTCTATCCATTATATTTGTTTTATGTCTTATGATTTTATAATGGAACTTAGACATTTGAGTGGTGGTTACGTGATGAACCATATGACGGGTGGTGCCGTGAATACCAGGACGGGTGGTTACATTATAACCTCCAATTCATTGGGTATGGAAATCAGCCGTATGGCTATTCCATTATGTATGTATGGAAATTGGCCATATGGCTATTCCATTAAGTGATATGTGTGGAAGTCTACCGTATGGTTATTCCACTTAAGTATGTTTATGTCCCAAGTTACCTTTATATATGTTATGTGTTCTTTATATGGATTTTATGGTAATCCTATGGTTACAAAAAGGTATGTAATGATACTTTTTTTCAGTGAAGAGTTTTTACTACTTCATGAAGGTGAAAAGTATTACTTTGATAAAGTATACATGGTTTACTTGTTGTTCTGAAAAACTAACAGTTTTCATTCATTGTGTATCCCTTACTGAGCTTTTTATGCTCATCCCATGTTTTTGAAATGTTTTTCACATGACTTAGCGTGGAATAGGGTCAAGGATGGGATCAAGGGAAAGTCATTCTACCTAAAACATGGAACTATACATGTTTCTTTTTAAGAGTTTTTATTTTATGGAATTTAGTAGAAGCGACTACATTGTAATCTTTTGAGTTTTAATAGTTAAGTCCTAATTCTCTAAAACTCTAAACCTGAAAAGATTCTCAATGTGTAATCTTGTAATAACTCAATATTAAGTAAGGTTTAAGGCTGGGGCCTCTATAGTAGGCGCAGACGACAGGCAAAACGGACCACCAGTGCGCGTCCTGTTGTCCTTAGAAAGCGGCAGCGGTGAGCCACCCCAGCACGGTGGCAGCGCACCATTGGAGAAAACCGTCTCGGCTGAGCCGCGACAGTCCGAAATGGAAAAGCAGTTCCGGATTTTGGAGAGGCATGGCTTAAAAGCCGCGCCAGTTCAATCAGCCAGGGGGGAGGCGCCCCTCGTTTCGCGAAAACCGCTCAGCCATAACGGTCGAGCCGCGCAGGGCCGCACCGGCTGGGCCGGGACGCGCCCTAATTGGCCGGACCTGGTCCCGGGTCGGGTCGACCTGGACTCGAGTCGGGTCGACCTGGTCCTGGGTCGGGTCGACCTGGTCCCGGGTCAGGTTGACCTGGTTCGGGCCGACCCAGGGGGTATTGGTCCGGGTCGGACCGGGCCCAAACCCCCTGTTTTCGGACAGTTCTGTCCAAATGCCCATAACTTGGGCTACAGACCTCCGATCGACGCACCGTTAGTTGCGTTGGAATCCTTGGATCGAGAAGGTCGTTTAGGTATGTTACACTCAAGGTTTCGGAGAACATTCGGTACAACCAGGTTGGTTCAAACATGAATCCAACCGGGCCCTCGAAGCAGAAACGCCTTTAACTTGAGCTACGGACGTCTGATCGACGTGTCGTCGCCTTTGTTGGATTCCTCATAGTGAGAAAGACATTTTTTCTTACCATTCTCGAGGTTTGGATGCAGTTAGAATATGGCAAGGTTGTATTGTATCCAAAATCCAACCGGACCCCTAGAATGGAAAAGCCGATAACTTTCTAACCGGATGTCTGTTTAATGAACCGTCAGCGGCGTTGGTGATCACATTGAGAAATGGTCCCTATGAGTATACCGTATGTGGGTTTGGGGTACAGTTGAGATACGGCCTGGTTGGTTCATACACAAAACCAACTGGACCCCTGGGAGCAAAAGGCTAATAACTCACAGACCGGGCGTCCGATTGACTTGCCGTGTTTTGCGTTGAGACCGCTATGACGAGGCAGTCCATTTAGATACTTCTTAATGGGACATTGTGATACATGGAGTATCAACCTATAGCTCATGGAGCGGACCCTCCCGGAGACGAGCATACAGATTACGGAGACCGTGTAGCTGGCTGAGACCTGATGACTGCTTGTCCGATTTGATTTGGAGTGACATGTATAGCCCAGTGGGGAGCACTACATTGTGAGGTGGCAGATCCATGATAGTGGAGCACTACTTTGTGAGGTGGCAGAACCACGGTACTCGATAGAAGGAGTACCTCTATAGGCTATGAGGGGGAGCACTACTGTGTGAGGTGGCAAACCCATAGTGGAGAAGCACTACTTTGTGATGTGGCTAACCCGCGGTACTCGACAGGAGGAGTACCTCAATAGTCATAGGTTAGTCAGCAATACCTCAGAGTCGTGACAGGATCACTGTACTCGACAGATATGGAGCTCTTCAGCAGTTATGGTTTCAGTAATGAAAATTCGTGTTTGAGCTGAGTCAATGATCTTTGTGTTTTCCTCATTAATGTGATGGGTTACTAGATAACTTACGTATATGTATGGGAATATAAATAAGAATTTGTTATCCATCGACTTCATATCTATGTGACACCTTATGGTTGAGATGGGTTACGTAGTAACTTAGGTATAATAATGGGCTTATACCTAATTAAGGGTTATTTGTTGATAACTTTCCTTGTGATTATCCTTGTTGGATTTAGTGGGTCCTTGAGGGTCTCGGGGTCCCTACTGAGTATCGTATACTCACCCCTAAATGGGCTTTGCGTTCACCTCATTGTGTTGGTTGTAGACGAAGAAAATCACTGATTGTGGTTGAGGCTTGTAGAACTAGACGGTACTCGGAGGTGGATCTCACGACGATTTGGTACCTAGAGGTGGATCTCACGATGAGTCAGTACCCAGAGGTGGATCTCACGACGAGTCGGTACCTGGAGGAGACAGACAGACGTGAAGTACTGAGGAGTACATCTGTACCTAGCCTTCAGGTAGGAAGCCGGAGGATGATCCATGAGCTACTTGTCACCTTTCAGCTGTTTTCCTTTGAGTTGTACTTTACATTCAGTTGTAGATGTACTTTTATTTTGGGCTTGTATTTCCGACCCCTTTGTGTTTCCAGCACACTTGTTTACTTCTTTACTTAGTGTTTGCTTCCACTTGTACTTTGTTGTGTTTTTTACTTTTATAAAGACAATGCCTTCCCTTTTTTATTATGATTTATGCATTTGGTGCTAGTCGCCTGCCTCTGGCCTAAGGAAGCTGGGCTTGTGGTAGTCACGACATGGGCACCGAGGACAGGTCAGGACTATAATAATTTTCACATAATAGTTTCATAATGATTTTTTTAGTAATTTACACAAAACAAATGAGAATTTACTATTTATTATCTTGTATTTGATATATATGTTCCCTTTAAGGTAAAATAATTTTATACAAATGATCTTATTAATGGGATTAATACATATCTATACTTTTTGTTTTAATAGAAATATTATATGACTAGAATTTATTACTTACATAAAAATATAATTGATAGGATACAAAGTGTATTGTGAGTGTTCATAAGAAAAATATTGTTATAGATTATAATAATTTACCCTCTTCATATTTTAAATCAAATTGGATCCCCCTTTTATAGGCCCCATTCTAGTTCATAATAATCCTCTTTCCAGAATATACTATGTATTGATAGATACCTTTATTTAAATGTCTAGGTGAATCACAGTAATTACGGTTTATGAAAATATTTTATTTGTTTTCGAATCTTATGACTCATGACAACCATCTTCTTTTTATGTGTCTTATTTTATATTTATTCTTAATATTTAATATACCTTTTAAGTTGAATCTTACCTCATATAATCACTATAACTATTTTAAAAATATATAATTGATCATTTTTGTAATTTATTTTAAATATTATGGAAATGATTTACTTTTCTATTATGTTTAAATATAGAAGAAACTATTATATTTTATCATGGTCCTACAAGGAGAAAATGTTTGGATCCCAATATGCATGTATAATCACACCTAATGGACACAATATCAGTGTGTATAGTCATTTTTTATATATTAAAAATGTAAATAAATGCACTCTTATGAGTTAATATATTTATGGTAAATGTTGGTAGGAAATGTAGGTGGTTTCATGATAAAATAGACCCCATTATTCATATGTATATAGGTAGTTGAATTTTATGTTTATGTCATTTTTAGTTATGTATTATGTATTGATAATTTATATATATTAATCATATTACCGTCCAATTTACCCATAAATTTTTATTTTACATAACTTTTTTATTTATTCATTTGGTTGTGTGAATTACTTTGGTTGGATCCCATATAGATCATTCCATTCTCAATTCTCTCCCTTGATGGTTAGTCTCACTTTCAGATCATTTCCAATGGTATGTTGTTCTTGTACTCTTCTTCTATAAAGACTCTATCTTCACATCCCATTACATTCCATTGACACTCATACCATTTCCCATTGATTCATAGGGTTCATGATATATTATATTTATTATGGTTGTTTTCATTCATTATTCATTCATATACACATAAAGGGTTCATCCTCTTCTCCATTAATGGGATAATATTTTTTTCAAGTAATTATTTATTCAATGGTTGGTTTCATTATTATAATGGCTATTTGTTTCAATTAATTGAATTTATATGTTTTAAAGGACTAATTAAAATGAATATTAAAATTTTTACCATGATTGGTACCTAATAAAATAACTTTGGGTAAAGTAAAAATTTTCTTATCTTGTAGTAAAATTTCATAACTCGACATTTACATGGATATAACCTTTGATATTTATAATATTTTCGTTCGTATGAGATGCTATATGATTATAGAGACCAAAGAGTGACATTAAAGGATATTTTATCTTAATAGATGAATATTCATTACATTAAACTAACACATGCCCGAGGAATATATTAGTTTAGCGCCTTTGGAAACATTGAATATGATGTTCTAGTATTTTGAAGGATATTCAACATATCCCATAATGTTCATCCCATTTAGTACTCTTCCCAAACATAACATTCTTAAAACCTTTAATCATTACCTATGGGAAATGATACATAAGAAATGGGGAGCTCAAATGCTATGTAAGGGTAGACAAGGAGGATACATAAACCTGACATAATCATAAGGGTATGAGAGCATGATAATAACATTGGGAAAATATACCCTACATATCAATGATCATAAAAATTATTCGTGGAATAAATATTGGAATATAATAATATTTTAATCATAATGAAATAGAAATGAATGATCTATGAGAGCATAACATTGGAAGAATACATGGATTTTTTGCATACACATAAACATATGAATTGATTCTCATAGTAGAAAATGATTACTTACAATGCAATTAGAGTAAAATGAGTTCACTCCCCAAATGATCTTAGTAGTCAAGGTTCACTCCCAAGACCATCTTAGAAGTAAAGGTTCGCTCCTAAGACCATCTTAGTAGACAATGTTCACTCTGAAGACCATCATAGCGAACAATGTCCCTCGATAAACTTTTTTCACTCTCTATTCAATATATTTCTATATGATGAGATATAAATCTATACCCAATGAATTTCAGAAATATAGTTCCCACTTATAACATAAAAAATTATACACATGTATTCCATAATATAATAAAACATTAATCATATCATGACCCGTAAAAAAATATAGAGTTCATAAACATTATATTATAACCCATGAAATGAAATGGGCATCATAAATATTTTATCATATAAAAACATAGATAAAATATACATGTTTCATAATCATTTCATCATTGAATAACCCATGATATTACGTGGGTTTCATAATATATTTCATGGTATAAACTATGGAAGAGAAATGGTTTTTATAATCAAACTTCTATTCTTAATAATAAAACATACAATTAAATAATAAGAATGGCATCCATGGATCAAATCATAATAAAATAAAAATCTATATGAATGTTTTTCTTCATAGAAGGATAATTATTATGAAATATCACTTGGATAATTTCTTAAGGAAAATAACCTTTCTTGAAATATCATTTTTTGACACAAAGAATTTTCAAACTACTTTTCATTGAAAAACACATTTAAAACTTATGAAATAATCATTAAAATTAATTATAATATTTTCAAAAAATAAGACATTTTTAATATTATTTCCATGTAAATATTATTCAATTAAAATTTTAAAAAATGAAAACCTTTTTGTAAATCACATGTTTTCAATAAAACAGATTTCTGATCGAATAGTGAAATAAATTTATAATTTATTAAGAATGTGTTCATAATTATAATAAATACCAAAGAGTTTAATAATTGAAAAAGTAAATGAATATCTCATAAATAAATATATTATAATACTACTAATAAAATATGATTAAAATCAATAGATTCATTATATAACATTTCAAAATTGAAGTATATACATGTCGTACAATCATATAGGTTTATAACACAAAATTTTCTCATGGGAAACAAATTGAGAAAAAATTATATTACCGATTTGGTGGCACCAAAATTGTTACCCCGTGAAAGATAGATCCTAAAATATATGTGTAAATACAAAAAATAATAATTAGATAAATCTTAAAGTACATTATTTTGTTGTATATACACCACATATAAGAAATTGTTGGTGAATACAAAATGTGTCTCAAAATTTTAAAAAGTAAAACATAAATCCTTTACTACTTAACTATATTTTGGATTATGAGATATATAAATGAAAACAATTGAAACATGAAATATAACTAAAAAACTAAAATTAATGATATAAATTGTCATATGGATGTATATATACAAAAAAAATAAGTTTTGAATATAACATATGTCTTGAAGAAATAAAAGTGAGACTAGAAGTACGCTTATCTAAATTATTGAATCTATTCGTATTCATTTAAAATTCATGTTAAAAATAAATTTTTATTATAAATCTGTCATAGATCCATAATAAAGAACCATTTTTTTGTATTATTTCAATAATTTTTTTTTATTATTTGAAAACTAAAAAAAAAATTTAATAATTTTTTTGAAATATTGTAATATGAGGTTGGTGGCTGCTGAAAGTTTGTCTTTATTGCTAAGAAATAAAGAATTTTCTGAGATTGGGGAAGTTGTTGTCCTTGAAGGAATTTTATGAGTATAAAGAAATTTGGTGAACTTGAAAGATGTTTCTATGTCTTAAATATGTTGCTGAAGTCCTTTTTGTGATCAATAATCTTTAAAAAGGATGTTGTTGAAGAGTCAAAAGGTAAAAAGTTTCTCAAACTTTCTAAACAAAATTAGATGATACTTTTTTTATCATAATTTTCCCACAAATAATGAAAAGATTCATGATAAAAGTTACGGATGAAATGGTGAAGTGCTTTGATGACGTTCAATGAGAAATATTCTTAGACAAACCAGATGTAGAATTTTGAACAACATTATGTGAAAAATCTTCTCTAGAATTCAGAGCAACATTCTAAGAAAACTCAGATACATAATTCTAAGAATCATTCTAAGAAAAATAATATCAATAATTATGTGAAAAATTATGGGAAAATTGAATATATAATTATGAGAAACATTATGAGAAAATAGAATCTAGAATTATGAGAAAATCAGATCCAGACTTCAATGAAAGTCAAAACCATAATTATGTACAAATTAAAACATAAATTCTATGAAAATCGAGACCTAAATTCTTAGAAAATCCAAACTTTAATTATATGAAAATTGGAACCAAAATCCAAAGAAAATTGGAACCTGATTTATGAGAGAATTGGATCCATATTTCAAATAAAATTGAAACCTGAATTATATATAAATAAAAAACTAAATTCAGCACAAATCGAAATATGAATTCAATAGAATTTAGAACCTAAATTCTATGTAAATAGAAACCTGAATTCTGAGAAAACCAAAAGTTGAAATTTTAGAAAATCGGAGCCTGGTTTCTGAGAAAATCAGAACCTGAATTCTGAGAAAATCATAACCTAAATTCTTAGAAAATTAGAATATGAATTCTAAGAAAATCATAACCTGAATTCTGAGAAAATCGGAACCTATTTTATGAAAAATTTGGATCCTTTTTTCTATGAAAACTGAACAAATTTTCTAATAAAGTTTCTATGAAAATTGAACTACTTTAATGAGCATGTTTCTGTGAAAATTGAACCACTTTTCTGAGCATGTTTCTGAGAAATCTGAACCATGTTTCTGAGCATGTTTCTGAGAAAACCTAACACACATTTCTGAGCATGTTTTCAAAAAGTTCTGAATCAAGATTCTTCTTTTTCGAACCCTAAATTCGATTTTTCATAATCATGGATAAATTTATGGAGTTTTGAAGAATTAAAATATTTAATATTAAACATGATATATTTTTGGTGTTTTTGAGATTTGACTATGTAGAAAATATTTTCAAGTTTCCCACCCTTTTTCCTGTGTTGCATATAAATATGTTCTAAGATCATTCAATAATTTGTATCCTTTACACACATGGAAAATAAATACAACTAAAGAATAAAAATTGAAATGTTCCCACCAGATTGATGAAGTTTTCTTTGTGTGTTTAAGGAAAGGAAAAATCGGAATAATTATTACCATACTAAGAAGATTGGTTTTAGCCAAATTTAACTAATGATTCGAACTGATCATTTGTGGACCAGATTCAACTAATGTTTTATTATTTTATTTGGCACAAATATTAATTCATAAAAAATTTCAAACTGACAAGACCAATATAATCATTCCAATTGGGAGATAGAAGGTGTATAACAAAAGGTGACATAAGTTTTATTCACTTTTTCATTGTATTTTATTTCCATAGAACCACAAGAGTCGTTATGGCAAGGAAATAGGTTCTCTCATTAAGGTTAAACCTTGTAAATTGTGTGTTTATTAATTATATTACTATTATTGTGTGTGTATGTATTTGTTAAAGGATGAGAAGGAAATCAATCATAATAGTCCTGAAGGGTTAAGTTTCTTTATGTTTTGGAAGATATAAAAAAAGAATAACTAGTTCAACCCCACCCCCTCAATTGTTATTCAATACTTGTAACTTCTAGTTGTAATAGAGTGAGGTTACCTTACTTAATCCTTATCATGGAGAACATCAATTCTATCAATATTAGAGGAATTCCTACATTCGATGGAATGAATTATTATTGAAGGAAAATAGGATGATACATTATCTCAAATCTCTTGGACTTGAAGTTATTAATGACACTATAATTGGTTTTCTAACTATTCAAAAATAAGCTCCTATAAAGATCACTGATAAGATAAATATAGAAGTTGATCGAAATCCTATAAATTATACGCTCATGTCATTATTAGAAAATGATTATCATAAGCGGATTGGTCTCCAATCATCAAAAATAAAGTGGTACAAGCTATAAAGTGTTTTTCAAAGGAAAAAAAAGAGTCAAGCAGGATAAACTACAAATATGGCGTATTATGTATAAAGACATCATAATTAGATATGATGAAACAATTTATGAATACTTTATAAGAGGTAATAAAATTATGTTCAATATCAGAGGATTCAATGATTTCTAGGAAGACTCTAAAATTGTGACGAAACTTATGAGAAACATTCTGGATAGTGTTGATTATAAAATTTCTACCTTAAAATACTAGGATGATTTAACTCTTCATGATTTGAATAACAATCTTGTTGTTTATTAAATGATGAAACCTTTAATATTTATGATGAAAAATAAAGATGAAATGGGTTTTGAATCCAAGAGAAAGATGAAAATAAATGAAGTTGATGAAGCTGATCTTAGTGAATCTGATGAAAATAAAGATGATGAGATAAATGAAAAAAAATTTATCTTATTTATAAGAACTAACAAAGAGTAAGAGGTAAGTATGGAGTAAAAATTCCTCTAAAAAGTATCGAGTGTGGTGGAATCGAGAACTTTTCTTTGAATTTCCCCAAGAGGAAAATTGGAGAATATCGAGACAATTTTGATAAAAAACTCTGAGGGAAGAAGTTAAAAAATGATAAATAAGATAAGTCTTCCAATAAATTTAAGAAGAATTTTTTTGGAAAGAAGATAATCATGTTGAGAAAAAATGTTGAATCAGTCTCAACAAACAACAATTCTTTTGAAGATGAATGTTCACAAAAATTTAGATCAATTTTTAAAAAGTTGAGAAAACAAAATAATATTTAGAGATTGAAAAAGTTGTTGATTAATATTATAGAGAGTATCAACTCATAATTAAAATTAGTCCATGTCTTGAGAAAATAATGTCTCTCAATAAATAAATTGGAGCAATAAATAAATATTGGTAACATGTTTCTGATGGATGAAAAGATCTCATCCATAAATAGAATGAATACATTCATGAGATTCTAGGATAAAACATAAAAACTATGAACATGGAAAGGTGATTGAAGATCATAGAAAGAAGCTAGAATATATTTTAGAATAAGTTAACAAGTTGAGCTAAATCATCTTGAGTCTTAAAAACCCTAGGGAATATTAATGACAACATCGAAAAAGATAAAAAAAGTAAAATTTGAGACAACTAAAATTGTTGTTAATGGTCATTACAGGAAACATGTGAAGTCTTATCTTACAAAAAATAAGGTTTCATCTGATTCTTCTAACATTTCTATAGTGACCCAATGATTGATGTACATGGACATTACATTACTTTTTGGAATACTTTATACATAACAAACACAGACACACAAGGACCGTAATAGTTTAGTGTCTTTGGAAACTCGGAATTTAATCTTCTAATCGTGGTGAAAGATCTTCAACTTCTCCCATAAAGATCATCCCATTTTTTATTACCTAAAACCATTCATTATATCCTGGGGAAAAGAAAACATAAAAAGGTTGAGCTCAAATGCTCAGTAATGGTATGCATAGAGAACACAAAATAGTCCATAAACATTTGAATGCAAAAGCTTGAACATAAAAACTAATCATAAAAATCATGAGCAAGGACATAAATCTTGGAAGTACGCAAGGCATATATCATAAAGGAACATAAATCTTGAAAAATGGCATTGGAATAAATCATGTAATTGTGGCAACCATTCAGCACTTGTTATGATTTCCATAGTAGCCAAGGCATTGCTGCCAAGACCATCTTAGTGAACAAAGTCCCTTTTTGAATCGAGTCCACTCCTCGTTCCAGTCCTGTATCACTGAACTGGATTAACTTACCATTCCATCCATGTCTATCTCATGAGATATATATCTTTACCCAATGCATAGGAGGGAGATATAGGTCCCAACCATCTCATTATGAAATCATTCTTACTTGTGCCACAAAATAAACTTAAAACATTCATCATAACCCAAAGAATAAAATGGGTTTCATAACCATCATCTCATTATCATATAATCCATATAAAAAAATGGACATTTCACCATAAGAAAAGTTAAACAATGTAAATCATAGAGAATTTAAACTTGAAACATACACATATGAAATAATGTCATCTTATATGGAAAATGGTTTTGATAAATCATTTGAAATGAATTCTTGAGGAAAATATCATTTCCTCTTCAAAATAATTTTCTTTTCACAAAATGCCATGCACATTTAAAATAAAAATATTTTGTTAAAAGTAGTCATAAAATCAGGTAGAGTAAGCTTCATGAAAATGAGGCATTATGAAACTGTAAAAATCCGTTCACGCTGTATAAGTTAAAAATAACATTCTTCTCGTAGTTTTTCTAGAAAAGTCAAAAAGTACCTCATATGGTAAAAAAATTATTCCTTACATACCATGTAGTAAAAGTCAAAAATGGTTTAAAAGGTCATTAGAAATACATGAAACCATTTTTAGGAAACATGGATATGGATGATAACAATAACCGCAGTAAATACTTACGAATAAACAATCTTGGATAAGAATGAGATTGGAATAGTTATCCATTACCTTAGGTCCGATATGCTTCGTACATATCCGAAAATCCTGTATAATAATTTAAATAATGTCATTAACATTTTAAAGAATCATATTTATTGTTATGATATCATATATTTTTCACTTATGACTTTATATTACCCGTTCTTTTTTAAATTGCATGTTAAAGCAGCGTTTTGGGTAAAATCGTTTTATTTATCGTACATGTTTGGATTTGTTGTTCATGATATTATTATTACTTATATCTTGATTAACATACTTCCAGAATGTAAATAATTATTTATATATCATATATATATTCAGTACATATATATATATATATATTATATAGATAAATGAAATGAAATACACCGTTCATTGAGATGGTAGGCTGTACGTACGCTTGAACACTGTTTTTTGTTTTTTCATTTTTGATTTAAGTAGAAGAAATAAATATATATTTATATAAATCCAGTAGCATTATTATGTCATATATTTCATGATTACGTACTATATATACTTTATAATCATTATTGAATTGTTAACATGGAAAATGAATATCATCGCGTCGTGGAGACGGTAATCCGTACGTACGCACGAGCGATGATATCATTCCCATATTTATTGAATGGAATTACAGGGGATGATATAATATCATAGAATAAGTATGATGTTATAATAATCATATATTGTTATTCTTTACACCATTATACCCATCCATGTAAGGTGGTGGTGGAAAAACAGATTACACCACGACATTGAGACAGTATTCTGTACGTACGCACGCACGGTGATTTCGTTTTCTGTAGGATGGATAGAAGATGAAATAGGGTTGTTTAATATTTATAATAAAATATAAGTTTATTAGAGATAATGATGTTATTAATTTATAATGAAACAACTAAATAAGAAGAAGCTGAAGAAGAAAGAAACTTGAAAGAATCGTTAGAAGAGATTACCTCTTCTTCAACACACCTCCTTTAAGCTTCCTCTTAAGGAAGTAGAGTTGGTATTTTGAGAAGACCAGAACCTCTATAATGTTACTATGGTGGTGGATAAGATAAATTTTCTGGGTTTTTATGAGATTCAAGGCTCAAAAGGTTGTGAAGAGAAGAGGGAAGGGGTGACCTTTTTATAAGGGCGGAGAGGGGCACCTTTGGAAAAACATAAAATATTATTTTATAATAAAGTCATATTCTCTTTTTAATATCTCCAAATTGATTTATTTAGAATATAAGGTGGGGATGGGTCTAAATAATCTCAACCAATAGATTTTAGACAAGTTTGGGTCATTATATTAACCATAACGTTTAGTTTTAACTCTTAGTTAATTAGATTGACATTTACCATGTCAGTTTGTATTTTTTTTATTATATAGTTAATAAACATAACATATAAATCCAAGAGACTCCCAAGTGGTCCATTAATGATACACTTATCATGATATAAGTATCATGACCGAACCTTTGATTTTTAGGAATATAATAACAATTAATAATATAATAGTTTTTATAAAAACTATTTTTTGTCAATTTAGACACTATTTGGTAATTGATTTTTATGAAATTCATAACAGCATGATTAGATCAAAACAAGTTAATTTAATAAATACTAAAATTTCATATTAACTTAGAAAATTTGTTTAATTCATAAAAAGTCTCAAATTACATTTATTTGGGTATTTATAACATCACTTATATTAATAATTCAATAATAAGATAATTACTGCATCATCATTGTGTCATAAACAAATTAAATTATTTAATGTCTCAAAATTATAAAGAAAATACCATTATGTAGGAAATTTTTTTATATTTCTAATGAATATTTATAGCCTAATTAATCTTATGTATAACCCTATATGAAAAATGATTTAGTTATTAAACTATGATTTTAACAATTTTAACCCTTCACTAAATAAATTAATAATAAATGTCATAATCTAATCCAAATGGACCTAAATGGTCATATTCTATTCATAATGTAGTTTTTGGTATAATTAAACTTATCAAATATAATTAGGACATGTTTTAGGGTAATAATAATATAATGTTTACCCTTAATTATCCTATTTACTTTTAACTATGGTAAAAAAGTAAAAGTTACTATTCAAAAAAATTATTTTCATCTCATTGAACCACATTTTTTTCCTTTATATTAACCGTGTCTCTCATATTTTTAAAATTTCACTCATATAAGCATTAAAATTAAGTTTTATGTGAATTTTCAAATTCTCCTAGGAGGTGGGTAAAAGATGGTGAAAAGTTCAATAAAATTTTTATATATATAAGATTATTATAAAATGACTCCAATGAATTAAATTGAACTTATATAGGTATTATGTATCAATTTTTACATATAATAAATTTAATTAAATTAAATAATTATTTAAATAAAAAGTTGGTTTTTGAATTATAACCTACTGTTTTCACTATTCATCAAAAATGGAATGTTTTCAGAAAAATACCAAAATTTCACCCTAGGCTAATTTTGATATTCTAAATCGAAAAATGAAGTCCATTACGAAAGATAAATTTTATAAAATTTAAAAAAGTTGGTATTACTATTCATAACCGCTAGTTTATATAATATATCGTTGTTAAGTGAAACTCGGTATTGCGTACAACACACGCTATCATGGGAGGTCGCGATTGCGTGTAATACAATCCAAGTCAGGGAAGCATGTCGTGCAGGCTCATTTTGGTGTAGCATACAAGTTAATACATTAATAAAATTAGAAATAATAATTTTCATAAAATATCGGGTTGTTACATTCTACCCCCCTTAAAAGGAATTTCTCCCTCGAAATTCGTCGAGGTTATAAATGGTTTACTACTCGAAAGTTTCGTTAATAGAAACCCACGTCGTAAAAAGGAATGCCAAAACATGACTTTAAAAACTAATGTATGAAACGTAACGGTTACCCAAATTAACTAATCACAGGGTTTCCACATAGGGAAACATAGGTGAAAATATGGATATGGAAGAGAAATCTAACCATCATGTTCTGATGGAGTGTGGTAGAGAACATGGCTATGAAAAAGACAACAATCACAAAGCTATAAATTTGAGATGATCTTGGGTACCATCTAATTCTTCGGATATAAGGTCACTAGGACAACATTTTTTGTTTTCCAGATCATTTCCCTAAAGATGAAGAATTTGAATTAGTAGAAATACATACTTTATTTTGGTATAATCTCACCGTTGTTCTTTCCTTAAACAATTTCCACTTCATCTCTTTAATAAATGTAGTTGAATTTGTCTTTTGTGAAGTTTTATTAGATCATGCGATAGAATGATAGGTCATTCAATCTGTCTCAAACATAAGTTAGAAAAATTTATATACATAATTCCATCTATGGTGATATTAATCATATATGGTTCCAAAATGGACTTATACTTCATCTATCATCCTACATAATAAAATAAAACTAGATTCTACTAACAAGGGACTTCATGTAGGCCAGTGGTAGGAAATAAAGTGCAGTCGCACTTCAGTTGTGAGTTCAATTCCCACAGCCTTGTCCGACGTGATGGGTTGTCACCCGTTCTACAGGTTGTCCATTTTTTCTAAAAAAACAATATTATAACTTCCCATTAATAATATTGAAAAAGTTCTAGCCTTAAACAATACAAACTTATGTCCAACATAATCCATTCCAATCTTTAGACTGATCCATAATACTTCTGTCCTTTCTCATTTTATATTGAAAACAATTACTAGAGAGTTCATATAACAATAAGGTTAATACCATCTTTGATCTCCATATATTATAAGATATGTCTTTTTGGTCACATTCCAAACATTCGAAGGCCTTAATCATGTATTCTCTTGAAAAATAAATACCCATTGAACCTTAGTGAAAACATGAGTGCTATGAAAAATTAACTCTTTCCACATACCAAAACACCAAAATTCTATATACTCAAACCATGATATAACTATTTCCTTATATCAGTCATGAGCTCATGAATACTGTCAGAAATTTCATTTTCTCTTTATCACGTCATTATGCGGATATCATCTTCTTTCCAAAAATATCTCAATCACTTTCCATGGTTACTGGTAACATAAAATTATTTAAAACCACAATAGACCAATACATAGACATTCCAATAATCCACGATACTATATACAACATTATTTTGGATCCCATTGCATAAAAACATAATCATTCCACCACATAATTTTCATATTACACATCGCCAATAGTGATCGTATGTGACTTTCCTTTGTCCTTTTCCTTAAGTGGTTTCTCATGTCGATCAACATTAACCCTTGGATTAGGGCATTGATTAGCATAATGCCCCATTTCATTGCACTTGAAGCCTTGAAGTGTTAGTGGTGTTTTCTCTATAGTATTTTCATTATTTACATCATTAGAAACCCTTTTTCCATTACTTCGACACTAAACTGCTTGATGACCTTATTTTCTACACTTATAACATTTTCTAGTCCCTTTAAGACAATATCCACCATGTTCATTTCCACACATTGAGCATAAGGAAACATTCATCTTCTTTTCACCAATATTCTGAGATTTTTCCTTGAACTACATCTTTTGTTTCTTGTCAAAACCTTGAGATGGATATGCAACACCAACTTCTATTTATACCTTGATAGAACAATGTAAAATTTCTTCATAGCTAATGAAGTCTCTTATAGATAATGCCCTTCGTAGACTTGGTTTTAAGCCACGGAAGAATCGATCAACTTTACATTCAGGTTAGATGATAAATCCAGATGCATACCTTGAAAGCCTTGTAAAATTCGCTTCTTATATACAAACAGATTCATCATCCATTTTCTTTAGTTCAAGAAACTTATTCTACATCTTTGTTTGAAGAATATGAGGGAAGTACTTATTGAAAAATAATTTCATTAACTTGTCTCATTCCATGGACTCAATTTCATCTCTTGGCTTGTATTCTTGATAAGATCCCACCATTGATCAGCTTCACCTTCCAAATGATATACTGATAAGATGACTTTATCATGTTCAGAACATTGAATAACTGAACATAGCTTTTTAGTGGTACTGATCCATTGTTCATCAACAAGGGGATCAGAAGACCCACTGATATAAGTTGGATGTTGCCTCATGAAGGACTCAATAGAATATTGTTCCCTTCTCTGCTCATTTGGAAGTCCAGAATGAGTCATAGCTTGTGTAAGTATAGAAATACGACTTTTCACTCCATCTCCCATAACATTGGTTTGTTCAGGAGGACAATCATTGCATTGTCCATTACATTGATCAATACAGTTCCTTCAGGTTCGAGCCATCATCTAAAACCCAAAAAGAATAGTGTGAGAGGAAATAATCATTCTAGGGGAAACAACATAATAAAGGGGGAGTACCTTCAATATCTGAAATATTAGGTTTAATTCTAAGATAATTACCCTAATTCTAGGATTATAACCTATAATTATACATAACCTTAGGGACATCCCTATATATACCTTAGAAATATCTCTAGGGATCTCACTAATGATTTTGTATCCTAGTTTCCAAATGTTAAATAAACCTTTCCTCTAATAACAACTGTAGAGACCTAAAGCTTGACGTACATGGACATTACATTACTTTTTCGGAATACATTATACATAACAAACAAAGAGACACAAGGACCGTAATAGTTTAGTGTCATTGGAAACTCGGAATTTAATCTTCTAATCGTGGTGAAAGATCTTCTACATCCCCTATAAAGATATTCCACTTTTATTTTCTTACCAAAAACCTTTCTTTATATGCTGGGGAAAAGAAAACATAAAAAGGGTGAGCTCAAATTTCTCAATAAGGGTAAGCATAGAGGACATAAAACAATCCATAAACATTTGAATGCAAAAGCTTGAACATAAAATCTAAAAATCAAAATCTTGAGCAAGGACATAAATCTTGGAAGTACGTAAGGAATATGTCATAAAGGAATATCAATCATGATAAAATAGCATGGGAATATATCATGTAATTTTGGCAACCATTCAACACTTGTTATGATTTCCATAGTAGCCTAGGCATTGCTGCCCAGACCATCTTAGTGGACAAAGTCCCTTTCTGAATCGATTTCACTCCTCGTTACAGTCCTATATCACTGAACTGGATTAACATACAAATCCAGCCATGTCTATATAATGATATATAAATCTTTATCCAATTCATTGGAGGGATATATAGGTCCCACAAATCTCATAATGAAATCATTTTTACTTGTGCTACAAAATAAACATAAAACATTCATCATAACCCAAAGAATGAAATGGGTTTCATAAACATCATCCCATCATATCATAATCCATATAAAACAAATGGAGATTTCATCATAAGAAAAGTCAAACCATGTAAATCATAGGGACCATAAACTTGAAACATACACATATGAAATAATGTCATCTTATAAGGAAAATGGTTTTGAAAAATCATTTTAAATGAATTCTTGAGGAAAATATCCTTTCTTATTCAAAATCATTTTCTTTTCACAAAATTCCATGCACTTTTAAAATAAATATATTTTGTTGAAAATAGTCATAAATTCTTGTAGAGTAAGATTCATAAAAATGAGGTGTTATGAAACCGTAAAAATCCATTCATGCCGTATAAGTTAAGAATAACATTCCTCCCGTACTTTTGTCGGAAAAGACAAAAAGTACCTCGTATGGTAAAAAAAGATTTCATCAATACCATGTAGTAAAAGTCAAAAATGGTTAAAAAGGACATTAAACATACATGAAACCATTTTTAGAAGACATGGACATGGATGATAACAATAACCCCAGTAAATACTTACAAATAAACAATCTCGGATAAGAACGAGATTGGAATAATTATCCTTTACCTTAGGTCTGATATGATTCGTATGTATCCGAAACTCATGTATAATAATTTAAATAATGTCGTTGAATTATTAAAGAATCATATTCATTTTTATGATATCATATATGGTTCACTTATGACTTTATATTACCCGTTCTTTTGTAAATTCGAAGTTAAAGCAGCGTTTTGCGTAAAATCGTTTTATTTATTGTACGTGTTTGGATTTGTTATTATTGATATTATTATTACTTATATATTGATTTACCTACTTCCAGAATGTAAATCATGATTTATATATCAAATATATATATTAATTACATATATATATATATATATTAGACAGATAAATGAAATGAAATACACTGTTCATGGAGACGGTAGGTCTTACGTACGCATGAATGCTGTTTTTTTGTTTCCTTATTTAATTAAGTAGATGAAATACATATATATATAAATAAATCTAGTATCATTATTATGTCATATATTTCATGATTACTTATTTTATATAATTTATAATCATTCTTGAATTGTTAACATGGAAAATGAATCTCATCGCGTCGTGGACACGGTAATCCGTATGTATGCACGGGCGATGATATCGTTCCCATATTTATTGAATGGAATTATAGGGGATGAAATAATATCATAGAATCAGTATGATGTTATAATAATTATATATAGTTATTATTTACACCATTATTCCCATCCATGTAAGGTGGTGGTGGAAAAACAGATTACACCACGGCGTGGAGACGCTATTCCGTACGTACGCACGCGCGGTGATTTCGTTTTCTATAGGATGGATAGAAGGTGAAATAGGGTTGTTTCATATTTATAATAAAAAATAAGTATATTAGAGATACTGATGTTTTTACTTTATAATGAAACAACTAAATAAGAAGTAGTTGAAGAAGAAAGAAACTTGAAAGAATCATTAGAAGATATTACCTCTTCTTAGACGCACCTCCTTTATGATTCCTCTTAAGTATGTTGAGCTGGTCTTTTGAAAAGACCATAACCTCCACAATGTTTATAAGGAAGTGGAGAAGTGAAATGGTCAGGGTTTGGCCGAGATTCAAGGCTCAAAATGGTGTGAGGAGAATAGGGAAGGGGTGCCCTTTTTAAAAAGGAGGAGAGGGGCACCTTTGGAAAAACATAAAATATTATTTTATAATAAAGACATATTCGGTTTTTAATAGCTCAAATTGATTTATATTGAAGATAACATGGGTATGGGTCTCAATACTCTCAAGCAATATATTTTAGATAGGTTTTGGTCATTAAATTAACCTTATCGTTTTGTTTTAACTCTTAGTTAATTTGATTGACATTTACCATGTCACTTAGTATTTTTATATTATATAGTTAATAAACTTACCAGATACATCCAAAGACACCCAAGTGGTATTTTAATGATACACCTATCATGATATATGTATCTTGGCTCATCCTTATATTTTTATAAATATAATAACAATTAATAATATAATATTTGTTTTAAAAACAATTTTATGTCAATTTAGACACTATTTGGTAATTGATTTTTGTGAAAATCATAACAGCTTGATTAGTTCAAAAAAATTTAATTAAATCAATACTAACATGTCTTATTAACCTAGAAAATTAGTGGGATTCATAAAAAGTCTCAAATTACATTTATTTGAGTATTTATAACATCACTTATGTTAATATTTCATTAATAAGAAAATTACTGCATCATCATTGTGTCATAAATAAATTAAATTATTTAATGTCTAAAAATTATAAATGAAATACCATTATGTAGTAAATATTTGTATCTGTATAATTAATATTTATATTCTAATTTATCTTATGTATCACCCTATATTAAAAATGATTTAGTTATTAAACTTTGATTTTAACTATTTTAACCCTTCTTTAAATAAATTAATAATAAATGTCTTAATCTAATCCAAGTGTACCTAAATTGTCATATTTTATTCCTAATGAATCTTTTTGTCGAATTAAATTTATCCAATAGAATTAGAACATATGTTAGGTAAAAATAATATCATTTTTACCCTTAATTAGCCTATTTACTTTTTACTGTGGTAAAAAAATTAAAAACTTACTATTCACCAAAAATTATTTTCATCTCATTTAACCACATTTTATTCCTTTATATTAACCTTGTTTCTCAGATTTTTGAAATTCCACTCATAGAAGCGGTAAAATTATGTCTTATGTGAATTTCTAAATTCGCCTAGGAGGTGGGTAAAAGACGGTGAAAAGTTCAATAAAATTTTTATATATCTAAAATTATTATAAAATGACTCCAATTAATTACATTGAACATATATAGGTATTATGTTTCAATTTTTACCTAAAATAAATTTAAATAAATAAATAATTATTTAAATAAAAAGTTGGTTTTTGAAATATAACCTAGTGTTTTCACTATTCATCAAAAATTGAAAGTCTTCAGAAAAATACCAAAAATTCACCTTAGGATAATTTCGATATTCTGAACACAAAAATGAAGTCCATTTCGAATGATAAAATTTATAAAATTTCAAAAAGTGGGTATTACCATTCATAACAGCTAGTTAATATAACATATTGTTGTTTAGTGAAACTCGATATTGCGTACAACACATGCTACTGTGGAAGGTCACGATTGCGTGTAATGCAAGCCAAGTCAAGGATGCATGTCGTGCAAGCTCCTTTTGGTGTAGCGTACAACACAGGACATTAATGAAATTAAAAATAATATTTTTCATAAAATCTCGGGGTGTTACAATTTCATGTTCTATAAAAATGTTGGTAATGCTATGATGGAAAAAGGTTGTGCAAAACCGATCAAATCTAAAACAATAGAAACCTCACTTAAAGGAAATGACAGTACATATATGGTTAATAATAGGGATGAAAGAATTTACCAACCTCAAAAACGTTTCTATAGAGAAAGAAAATTATTTTATAGAAAATCATGATTCGAGGGATAGTGTTGGGGCTGTGGAATCTATGGGCATATAGCTTATAATTTTTATCACCATCTATCTCTTCCAATAAGAAGGATTGAGAAAAGTGGAACAAATAGTGAAATAAGAATGATTAACTTTCCTCACTCATGGAATGTTGAAAAGATAAATTATTAAGATAAGAGAAACATTCATAAAATAAATTGATTAGAATATCCTGAAGAATTTATTAGAATATGTGATTTGTCTGGTCATCGTGAAAAAATATGTATGACAATCCATCCATAAGAAGTTTCTTATGATAGGAAAGAAATGAAAAATGAAAATAAAAATCATGATGAGAGAGCTTTTGTTGTTGAGACATCTTTGAATGCAATTAAGAGGAACAAACCATGTATTCATGATAATGGTTGTTCATAACATATGAAAGGTGATACAAAAATATAGGAATATGTTTAAAATCATGATGGAGATGAAGTTACTTTTGGAAATGATAGTTTCATAAAAATTAAAGCAATCAGAATGATAGAGATTGAATGAGAGAAACTAAAATCTAAGGAAGTATTTCTTGTTGATGGCCTAAAATATAACTTAATTAGTGTAAGTCAACTATGTCATGATGACAAAGAAGTAATCATCAAAAAGGATTCATGTGTCATCAAATGTGTGAAAATGGAAACTTCATGACAAAATAAGAATGAACCATTGGGAAACTCTTTCAAATTGAAGAATCCAATAACTCTAGTTATTTGAGTGGTGATGATGAAAACATGATGTGTCACTAAATACTTGGCCACCTTTGGTAGACGAAAATGAATAAGATTTCTAATGTCAATGTTGTTTGGAAATTTCCAGAATTTAAATAAGAGGTGACGATGTTTTGATTACTTGAATGAAAGGAATGCTGACTAAGAGAATTCATAAAAGAGTTGAGATTTAATCTATAAAAACACTTTAGCATGTTCATTTTGATATTTGTGGTCCGATGAAACAACTATAAAAAACGAGATCTATAATTTATCACTTTTATTGATGATTTCACTCATATGACAAACATAATGTTCAATAATCACAAGTTAGAGGCTATTTAAATGTTAAAATTCTTCAGAAAAATATGTTGAGAAAGAATTGGAGGTTTCCATAAAAATATCAGAATAGATAATAGTATTGAATTCACACAAAATTATTTTGAATCATGTCGAAGAAATAATGGTATCAAACATCATTATAGTGCTCCCTATACTCTACAAAAAATAGAGTAGCAGAAAGGATTAATCAAATCTTGTTAGAAATTGAAAAAAATTATGTTCAGCATAATACAAACATCCATTATTCTATTAGAGAGAAGTTGTTATTGTTGTTGTACATGTTCAAAATAGATTCTTGTTGAGATCAGAAACCGACATTACTCCTTCTGAAATGTGGTGTAACAAAAAACCATCATTGAAATACATAATTTCTTTGGATTTCCATGTCTTCTTAATGTATAAAATCTATATTTGAAATTATGATGAGAAAAATGATGAAGGAACATTCAAGGGTTAAGCAACAAATAGGAGAAGTTACAAATGTTGTAACAAATGTTTACAAAAGTTGGTGGACTCATATGAGGGGAAGGTAATTAAAAATAAAAATTCCTTAACAAAAGTTGTTTAGAATATTGAGGATGGAACATTAGAGAAATATAAGAATAGTGAGTGTTATCCGAAACAACCTCATCATGATTTAGATGAGTAATGTGGTGAATAAAGTGATGGTGGGGGAGAAACCTTGAAATTTCCTACCTTATGATAGCAGGTTCAATCTGAAAACATTATTGGGAATCAGAAGGATCTAGTTCAGGAATGAAGGATATTGAGATTAGAAAAGCTGACTTCACATATCACAAAATTTGAACCAGAATTATTTTCACAGGCAATTCAACATAAAGAATTGGTGGTTAATATGAATAAAGAGTTGGATCAAGTTGATAAGAATAAAACATGGTAACTTGTTCTAAGGAAACCAAATCAATCATTTATCGTAACCAAGTGGGTTTATAGAAATAAATTGATTATACATGGATAAGTTTCAAGAAACAGCACAAGACATGTTTTTAAGTGATATGAATTGGTGTAAGGTGTGGATTTTGATTAACATTTTTCCCCAGTTGCAAGGATAGAAACTATTTGAATGTTTCTTGTAGGGTATGACCATCGAAATTAAAATGTTTATCAAATGAATGTAAAGTCATATTTCTTAAATGGTGATATTGAGGAAGAAGTTTAAATTAAAAAAACCTTGTAGGTTTTTACATTATAAGCATGAAACCAATGTTTGTAAATTGAATAAATATTTGTATGGGTTGAAACAAGCCCTATGTGCTTGGTATTCGAAGCCTAAAAGTTGTTTGAGAAAGTTGAACATTTATATGGGAAATGTTGATAGAAAATTTAATTTTAAATATGTTGAATCCAAAACATTAATTGTAATTATTTATGTGGATGATATAATTTTTTTGGGGATGAAGACATGTTTTGTGATGATTTTATTGAAGAGATGTGGAAGAAAATTTAAATTTCAATGTTGGGAAAATTAACATCATTTTTTGTACAAAATGTTATAGAAAAATAAAGATACATTTTATTATCTCAAGAAAATTATGCCTAGGAATTGTTTAAGATGTTTGGAATGGAATAATAAAAATATGTTTCAACTCCTATTTCAGTGATTAAAAATTTGGAAAAAGAGGAATCTGGAATAAGTGTGAATCAGAATGATTTCAGAAGCTAATATGAATTTTTCTTTACATTGTATCTTCAGGGCCTAATATTGTTTATGTTGTAATTTTATGAGACGTGTTTCTAGGTAATCTGAAAGAATCATATATGTTGGATGTAAAGAATATTCTAAGATATGTTAAATGAACAAAAACATATGGGTTGTTATCTAAAAGAAACAATGAGATAATGTATCATGGATTCATTGATGCTTATTGGGTTGTTGATTGAAATGATAAAAAATCAACTTTAGGGGGAACATTTTTCTTAGGGGAATGTTGTGTGAGTAGTCATAGTAAGAAACAAATTTTGGTAACTTAGACCACATTCAAGTTTGAATATGTTGTATCTGCTCAAACTTGGACACATATGTTGTGGTTGAAAGTTCATCTATAATATTTGAATGTAAAAGATTTTAATCCATTGAAGATACATTATGATAGTCAGAGTGCAATTGATCTTTCTATGAATCATTTCGAACACTCGTGATAAAAACTAATTGATAAAAAAATTCACTACATAAAAGATAATGTTGGTTCTTGAGACGTTTTTTTGGAATACACATTCATAAAGAATTATATTTCTAAGATTATTAGAAAAGAAACTTCAAAGGAAATGTTTGTCGAATTGAGGCGACCACTCCATGTTCATCCTCCTCCCATGCCTTCCTAAATCTCATAAAGAATAAACTCCCAATGTAATTTGGATTATGTTGATAAAGGGGGAGATTAAGAAATAACTTTTTTACTTCATAAGAAGTTTTTACATAGTTTTATTTTATGAATCTGATATTTTGGTTATCTTATAATGTGAGGGAGAAAATGAAAATTTAGAAATATAAAGATAAACATAAATGTAGAGTTTGTGTAAGGGGGAGTTTATATTTACATGGATGCAAAATTTTCATTCCATCAAGGTATGAAAATCCTTTAAAAACATTACTTTATCCAGTTGTGCATTGTCATGACCCTCTCCTTTGAGAAATACTCTATTTTGATAAATGTCTAAAACATGAGTTGCAAAAACTTCAAGGATTTTTAAAAGTTGTTAATGAGGGTTGTAAAAAAATCTAAAGGGGAGATTGAAGAACCTTTTTGGTGTTTTTTTCTAAAAAGGTTTAGTATTTTCTAAAATCTAAACTTTTTGTTGAATAATGTATTTGATATACAGGATGATGAGGTTGGTAGTTGCTGGGAGTTTATCGTGTTGATGAAAAAGAATAAATTTTCTAAGTTTAAGGAAGTTACTAAGCTTAAAGGATGTTGATGAGTTTAATTAATGTTTATATGTTTGAAATAAGTTACAAATTTTGATTGATGTTTTTGAAGTCATTTTTTTTGCTGAATAATATTGAAAAAGAATGTTATTGAAGAGTAAAAAGTTTGAAATTTTCTCAAACAATCTAAAATATCATACATTGATTTTATGATTATAAAGTTCTCACAAATCATGAAAAGTTATAGGATAAATGTTTTTGAAGAAATGGTGAAAAGGTTTGAAGACATTCAATGAGTAACATTCTAAGAAAAATTGGATCAAGAATTCTGAGAATATTTGTTGGAAAAATTGTATCCAGAATTCTGAACAACATTCTGTGAAAAATCAGATCCATATTTCTAAGAAACATTCTGAGAAAAATATGATCTAGAAGTCTGAGTAAAATCCTAGAAAAAATCATATCAAAAATTCTGAGAAACATTCTGATAAAATCAAAACCATAATTCTATAAACATTAGATTTGGAGTTATATGAAATCCAGAACATAAATTCTACACAAATCAGAACCGTAATTTTTTATAAATCAGATCCTGAATTCTCTAAAAATAAGAACCTGGATTTTGAGAAAATCAGATCCTATATTCTGAGAAAATCAGAACTTGAATTCTAAGAAAATCATAACCTTGATTTTGAGAAAATCTATACCTGAATTCTGGAATAATTAGAACCTAAATTATGAGAAAATCAGAACCTAAATTATGAAAAAATCAAATCCATATTTCGGAGAAAATCTGATCCTGAATTATGCACAAATTAAAACCTGAATTCTGAAAAAATGAATACATGAATTCTGAGGAAATCATAACTTGAATTATAAGAAAATAGGAACATGAATTCTGAGAAAATAGAAACCTGATGTCTAATACAATTGTAACCTGAATTCTGAGAAAATCAGTACCTAAATTCTGAGAAAATCAGAACATGAATTCTAGGAAAATATGAACCTGAATTTTGAGAAAATTGAATCATTTTTTCAAAAAAAATCGGATCTTATTTTTTGAGAATACTAAACAACTTTTTTTAGGACTCTGAGAAACATGAACCACATTCTTGAGCTTGTATTTGAGAAAACTGAAGGACTTTTCTGAGCATATTTTTTAGAAAACAAAACCACTTTTCTGAGCATGTTTTGGATGAAAACAAAATCAAATTTCAGGGAATGTTTCTGAAAAAATCAGAATCATGATTCTGCATTATCAAACTCAAATTTTAACTTTGCATATATCTTAACAAAAATTATGTTGGTTTGAATAAGTGAAATATTGAAGATTAAATGTGAGATATTTTAAATGATTTTGTGGATTGAGGAAGCGAGAATGATTTTCATATTTCCCACCCATGTTTTCGGAGTTTCCTATAAATATGTTCTCAACTAATTTTCCCATTTGTAACATTCACACACTTAGAAAAGATATATTGCTATAGAATTAAAATTTAATGTTTCCAAATTAATTTAAGATGTTTTTATTGAGTGTTTAAGTAAATGAAAAATCTGAATCATCCTGACCATACTCAAAATATCGAACTTAGACAAATCAGAGAGAGAATTTTTGGAGAAGATTCAACAGTGTTTTTATTCATGGGTTTGGATAAATTTTTCTTTTTTAAAACATTTTAAAATGATGAGAGTCAATATAATATTTTTTATTGGGTGATAGAAGGTGCCTATTGGTAGTTTACACATGTTTTATTCCCTTTTTCAGTGAAGTGGATTTCCATAGACCCATTGGACTGGCTATGTCGAAGATGTAGGTTATCAAATTTAGGAATAACCCTAATAATAGTGTGTTACTCACTTTCTTTACTATTTTTCTTGCTTATGAATTTATTAAAGTTTTATGAGGAAATAAATCTTAACAGGTCCAAAGGGTTATGTTTCTTAATGTTTTGAAACATATAAAAAGTGATCAACTAATTCAACCCCCCGCCCCTCTTAGTTATTATTTGATCCTTAGAACTTCAAAAATACAAATATATAATAAATTATATTATTTAATTTTTTTTTATTTTACCCAATAATTAATAATTTAAGGTTAATTTTTGGTTTTTTAGAATAACCTCTTTGTTTTTTGTACATGTTTTGAATTGTTATCTTTGGTCCTCTTATGTTCATAATTATTTCATCATTTCAATATTTTAGTACATTATATAAATAAAATATTATATATATACATATATATATATGTATATAATATTATATAAAATATTGAAATATTAAATGAAATAAAACCTTCATGGAGATAGTAAGCCGTACATACACATGAACATTGTCCCATTTTTCTTATCATACTGATAAAAAGAAAATATAATCATATAAATATATATTATCATTATATTATAATTTTTACTTCATACACATCAAATATTAATATTAAAAACATCATTAATACATTCTATGTTATGTTTGAATGAATCACATTGCATCATGAGGCAGTAGTCTGATATACACATGCACAAATTATCCTCTTCCCACAAATTAAAAAGCATAAAGGAATGTTTTATATAATAATTAAACAAGAATAAATAATTCCTAAATATCATATATATCATATATATATTTTAAATAAATCATTATTTCCAACTTTCAAATGTGGTAATGGCAGAAAGAACAACATCGGTTTATGAGTCTGCAGTCAATTGTACACACGAACGATGATTGTGTATCCAATTTTATTGAAGGGTGTAAAGGTTTAAGTCATAAAATTAATATAAAAACATCTCATAAGATTTAATATACTTGTAATATCATATATATACATTATATAAATAAAACGAATAGGTTTTATAAATAATAAATGAAAAATTATCATTTATGAACACTACATCTTCTTCCGGTATCACTATTTGGAATGTACCAATAAAATACTTATAATGATTTTATGACCAATGTAATTCTTCTAGTATTAAGGTATGAAATTGAGTACTTTATTTGGGAGGGTTCTGGATGAATAAAATGGATTTAATGGTGTGAATAAGTAAGGGGGTGAGTTCCCTTTTACAGTGGAGGAGGAATGTCATTAATCTAAATAACCAAATTTAAAATGTATTGGGAGGACTCCCTTACTTTTTGTGCCCCAAATAATAATCCTTTTGATATTTAAGAGGTGATATAATTGAAATATGTCCATGAAATGGGTTTTTAATAGTTTTTGGGTAATTGTTTCCATTATGTATGACATTTAGCCACATTGAAAACACATTTTTCTCTAATATCCATGATTAATTTTAACTATTTTCACTAATAATTGTGGTTAAAATTAATTTAAACTTTTTATAAGTTATAACATATCTGGATAAAAAAATGGAATCCATTTTTCCAAATTCGAATCACAGAATTGGTAGAAATTAATTTAAAATAAATCTTATTGAACGGATGAGACAAAATGTATTAAAAGTGAAAAAAATGTGCGAGCTTTTTTATATCCAATTTCAGTGTAAAATTGACTCCAATGACAAAAATAGGATTGATAGATGTAAAATTGATCTAATTATACTTTAAACCCTATTTTAAATATAATTTAACTATATCAAAATTTTCATGAAAAATGTGTTTTCAAATAAAATTTAGTATATTTCACTATTTAATAATAACATGAATCCTCTTTAAAACAATACAAAAAATCTTGCACCTAGTTGTTTTTTGTGTATTTTTTAAAAATTAATTTAATATTTTAGATATTTTTCATTTCACGCAACATTAAAAATATAATATTTTATAGTAAATCACTATGGTTGGAATGTGTTATTCGTAGCATCAAGTTAATCATACACTACAAGAAACATAAATTTTAGATTTCTATTTATGGAACATCGAGGTTATCTTGTGCTACATGAAACAATGACTTTCTTCAATGGCTTTTCTAACATGCATAACTGAATTTTACGGATGAATATAAAATCATTATAATATTATTATTTAATATAATAATATATAACTTATATGTAAAATTAGAGGTTATGAATACTATTAACCACTTTATAAATATAAATGGTTTCCACAATATAATATTAATTCATACGTTACCAATTAATTATAAATGAATATGAAAGCTGATTGAATATGAAAGGTAATATTATTATTTTTATTGTAACAAAGTTATTTTATCCTAATAAATTAAATTAAATACAATTAGTGGGTGATATTAATGTAATATATATGTTATATATTCAATAAAAAAATATTTTCATATTCATTTAATATATTTTATATACATATAATAAGAAAAAACCTAGTTTTATACTTAAAAACATATATTTTATAAACTTAGTTTAACTGCATTTTAATGGATTTCCTATTGTAAACATAAATTATGGGTCTTTTACATGCTTAATGTATCAATATCAACATCATTTTTTAATTAAATATGTAAGAATTCAGTATGTATGTTTTTTTTTCAATTTTTCTGTAAGGTTTCATTTTTTTAATAAATAGTATGAAAAAATGAATTTATTTAAAAAATAATTTTTCTTTTAATTTATTAATTATATTTTTATTTAAAAGATTAGTTGTATTATATTTTTAGAAATTAATACAATATATATCTTTGATATCATTTTCAAATTTAAATTTAATATAAAAAATAGAAATCTTTTGAATGTTTTTACTTTAAAAACTTGTATTATCAACCTGACTATATGATTATTTTTAAATTACTTTTTACCACCTATGTGATTAGAGTTTGGAAGAATGGATACAATTTTTTTAATTAGAATAATTTATAATTTCCAGTAAGTTCAATATATCTTTTACCAAAATGATTATTAAAAGTGATGAAAATTAATTTCCTTGATTAAGGTTAAATTTTCTTAATAACATACTAAACCATAACCTTAAAGCCCAAAATGGACTATAAACTATTCCAAATACCACTGTATGTACATATATCGACCATATACTCCATTTTATCTAAATTGGATAATTTTTGGATCCACATTAAACATGAAAAATATTTGTGGAATTCTCTCCTCAAATATTTACAAGAGTACAATTCCTCCTTCCCTTTGAAAAGTCCTCACCTATCAAACATCCTCACACCTATCAAAAAACATTGGTTTGTACAATATCATCACAATAGAATTATAAAAATCTCTAAATTATTCATATAATCCTCTAAATTTTAAGACATAAATCCAACCAATCCTTTTGGTACCAACGAAAAAAGTGTTACCCGATTAAGAAGTAACCTCTTCTCTCATGCTCCTTTCTTTTATTTTTCTTGTAAACCCCCTAACTATATTTATTAAATTATTTTATTACAAAAACAATATGTTAAATATAAATATTTTTTGTGATAATGTTTAAACATACACACAAAAATACCTACATCTAAATGGTAACAAACACACTATTTATGTGTACAGCAAACTGTCACCTAACTAAATGATGATTATTCATTTTTCCTTTACCATCACTCATGATAGAACATATGATTGAAACTGTATTAATATATTTCATATATTATATTTATTGTGTATTTATTCTTATTTATTCCTTTTAAAAAACAAATCTTTTTAGTTTCCATTCGATGTAAATACGATAATTTCATTTGAGGAAGTGTCGACTACCACCCCCCTCAAAGCGATTTTATTCATTCATACACAATGTGGAATATATTAATAATGGGTTTAGTGAACATATATGATATATATAACATTATTATTATACATTAATGATATTATATACATATATTCATGTATATAATTTTCTTCATTTCTATCGATATGATAATAAAAATGGAATCAATGTTCATGTGTACGTACATCTTACAATCTCTATGAATTGTGCATTCCATTTCATACTTATATAGTATATAAATTATTAAAATAAACATATACTAAAAATTCATGATATATATAATATGGTTTATATTCATTAACAATGATATAAGTAAAAGGATTAAAGATATAAAAAATTAAGGCTCATACGAAGAACTAAGTGAATATTTCTAGAAGTGAAACCATAACATATAATTGATAAAATCTAGTAATATATATTAATAATAAAACCATATATAATTTTGTAAGTAATAAAAAGGTTCAATTATATGTTTATAATAAATTTATATTTATTATACATAAGTTTTGTATGAGTATTAATAGTGTCATGTTAAATGTAAGGGGATTTAATCTCACATTTTATTTTCATAACATACACACTATATTAACCACTAAATATTTGTGTGTGGTGTTTCTAATAAAAATGGATATAATACATTATTATAAAACAAAAAAATTTCATTTTTAACATTTACATATTATAATATATATTTTATGGGGTTTAAGTTTCAGAAGTTATAAAATTGGTAAACTAGATTTGTCTCAATATTTCTCCTTTGAAACTAATGTTTTGTTATGTAAAAAAATTATTTTAGAGGTGTATATTTTCCAATTTTAAATTTTGAATCTTCTTATTTTCATGATATTTAATAATTCATGTAATTTAATTTTATTAAATAGATATAATGACCCGAGGTTACCATGTTATAAGAGTTTATTAAAACAATCTCATCACATTTAAAATTTGTTTGTGTTTATGATTCATATGATGGAATACTATTATCCATATCTTAATAACATTTATGAATTATCTTATCCTCGGGTTATTTATGTTATATTCATGTATGGTTACTATATTTATAATCTTTAGAACATAGGATAGTTAAGAAAGTGTTTTTAATGAAATCCCAATATTAACCTATCTTCGGCGGGGAATCTATGTTTCTTAAAATGGCTTCCAAAAATATTTTATCATTCCACTATAATCATTATAATTAATTTTTACCCTTTTTTAATTTAACAATCTCTACAAATGAATTTTCTAGTCTCTTTGGGAATAACTAATTTTTCTAACAAATTTCCCATGAAAATGAATATTCTTTTTACCTCATACGACATGTATGGATTTACCAACTGTCATTTCCATGAAATATAATTTGAAATTTTAAAATGTAAATTTTTAAGAAAATAATTTTAAAATAAATTTTAATGTAAAATTTCCTTAAAATTATTTTATGTCTTATTTTATATGTTCTCAAGTATTTTTTTAAATATTTGTTAAGATTATATTATAATATATCATGTAAAATTATTTTCAATACTTATTTGTAAGTTTTCAATGTATTCTCAATGAAATTTTTTTCAAATAATTTCCAAGATTATTCCATATGTTTTAAAGTAAAATATTTTTAAAAAAATTTCAATATTTTTTTATAAATTTTAAAAATAAATATAAATAAATTTGGTTGTATAATATTTTGAAGATGATTTTATATGTTTTCAACGAAAAAGGTGTTCAATATGATTTCAAGTATCATTTATAAGCCTTAAAGTAATTTTATAAGAAAATATATTCCAAATGGTTCTATGTATTAAAAATTCTTTTCATAAAGAAGAAAGGTTATTTTAAACAATAAATGTTTTCAAAGATATATCAAAATTATATTCCATCTAAGATGAAATCAATTAATGTTACTCATTTTCTTCTAGAAAATGATCTAAGGGTTCCATTAATATTGATTATATGAATGTGTTGTGCTTAATTTCATGGTATTTATGAAATATGTTTCTCATTCATGTATTATAGGATTATGATATTTTTTTCTTTTTCACAGGTTATTGTTTTGATAAAATAATTATAAATCCTATATAATTCCTCACATGATATGGTATGATTATATGTTTATGATACCAATTTCATTTAATGGGTTATGATATGATTGTTTAGGATTTTATTAACATCCTTGTATGATTTCATTATAATATGTGTGCGACCTAAATATCCCTCCAATAATTTGGGTAAGGATTTATATATCATGAGATATATATTGGTGGAATGAGAAATGAACATAGTTATGTATTATAGGGCTGGAACAAGGTATGAACTCAGTTCATTATTACAAGGTTAGATTGAGAGATGACCTTGATTCCGTATTACAAGGTTTCAAAGTGAAATCAAATTCATTAAATATTACATGGACATAATGAGAAATGAACTCAGTTTAGTATTAAAAGGTTGGAATGAGAAATAAACCCAGTTCTGTATTACAGTGCTATAATGAGAAATGAATTCAATTTAGTATTATCGAGATGGAAGGAGAAATGAACTAGGATCATTATTAGAGGGATGGAATAAGGAGTGAACTCAGTTTAGTAATACAGTGCAATAATGGTGTGTGAACTCGGTACAATAATGGAATTTTTCCAGTAATATATCCTTAGTTTCAATGGCATGCAGACTATGGAAATCATTAATATATGCTAATGTGCTTTCCATAATTCCATGTTTTGTTTTTATGTTATTATTTCATGGATTATGTTCTTTATTTCTTTAGGATTAATGTCTTATGAAATTTTATGCTTTCTTCCATGATTCATGTTAATGACCTATGATGTCCAGGGTATGATCTTATATATTCATGATCATGTTATCATACCCTTATGCTCATGATTATGCTTACATATCTCCCTTGTTTAACCTTACTTATAATTTGAGCTCAACACTTTCCTATGATTCCTTTATCCATGGTATAAACAAATGTTTTTGGTAGATTTACTAAAGATTGAGATATTTATTGAAGATTTTGATAATATTTTACCATGATAGAATATTTTATTCCATGTTTCTATGACATTAAGATTTTACGATCCTCGGGAATTTATTTTTTAAATGTTTTGAATATTAATCTAATATGATGTAATATTCATGTATGTTAGGACTAGGTCTCTATATTTGGTATCAAAAAAAAGGATTAGTGAAACATTAAATACTATAATGATAAAACATTAGTGATATCCCAAGGTATATTTATTAGGATATGTATAAGGATATCCTTAAGGATTAGTATAAGGATGATTTAATTTTTATTGAAATTTACCTGTTATATTTGTAAAGGTTGGAGTGAGTGGTTTACAAGAAATACATCTTTTCTTAGATACTACAAGTGTATGTTTCTCTGGGTCAAATATACCTAGGATGAAAAACTCTTACATGGTGTTCTGGGAATGACATTGTGTAATCTAGTACACACTAATGGGTCTTTCTACACATCTTTAATGACACTCATGGAGGATATACTTTGAAAATTAAAAAACTAATTATGAACCATCAGGAAGGATTTAAATAGAGGATGAATATAAATAACAAATTATAAAACTAATGATTCATTGATTAATGAAATTTCATCCATGGTTTAGGCACCCTATACATAATTCTTCATGATTATACTGTAAACCAATTTAAAAAATGTATCTCACACTATTAAATTTGTTTTAGTCAATGAAATGAACTAGAATGACCATGGTTAAAATTTAATGTTTCATATGTGGAAATTATGACCGTTATGAATATTAGTTTCCCATGTGTAAATATCATAAAGAGAATCAATAAGGTGTTACAAGTATTGGTTATACTTATGAAGATAATGAGACTGAAAATGAAATTTGAAATTATTGTGATGTTCTTACAATATGGATTTCATTAAATTTAATAAGAATTATTATATTGAGGTTGACTATCCTTAAAACATATTTCATATTTCATATTCTAGGAAATATGTATTTGTAATTAAGTAGATGAAGTCTAGTAAATTATTTATAAAATTTTTTATGAATTAATTAATTATGTTTTTGAATTCATAGATTATGTTATATGAATAATGAAATAACTATGCATTTTTATTATAATTTTTCCTTTAGTATTGGAAAAGATATATTTAATGGTGCTGAATACATAAAAACTGCTTTCATGGAAATATGATATTTTGATAAAGGGAAGGTAACCCTTAATTATTTTAAGATGTTGAGATAGAGATGTTTGGATAAATATATAATGTATATGAAAAAGTAATTTGGATGGTACATAATACCCTAGAACTATTTATTAAAAAAAAGTTATATTTCATCAAGGATGAATTTTACATCTTCTTGATTCAAAAGAATATATCCATTAAACATTGCAGTAATGAAGCTAGAAAATTTTTTCCAAAAGGAATGATGTTAATTAAGGTTATTACCATGTTTTAAGGGAATACATGATTAGGTTATTCAAATTTTTGGAATGTGAAAAACAAGTTGTTTTTTGGATATATAGGTAATCAATGTTAATATGAATTTGCAAATTTCAATATACTGTTTTAGTATTTTCATATTACAAATGGTTTATAATGTAAAAAATTCATGAAATGTTTAAATTAAAAATTTTAGGAAGTATTAATGCACTAAGTGTCTATAGAAAACCTTATTTAATATGATATTTAGTGATTATCCTTATATCAATGATGTCCATATTATTTATCTTTTAAATTATATTATCATGGTTTTAGGGAAGTAAATCATGTATGTTGAGTGAAAACCAGTAAATTATAGAAAGGTTGTGGGTCTCGAACACATGAATGAAACGCGATAAGGGTTTCTTACCTACAAAAAGCCTATGTGATGTCCAGGTTAATGTGTAATTGTTGTAGTTGAATAATTATTAATGATGAACATGTAGAGTAACGTTTTATGTTTATAGTTTATTGTATTATTCATATTGATTTAGAAGAATAGTTTGAGGAAAATAGTTATTATTCTCATTATATTTTGGGATTAAGATATTTTAAGTGTATTTTATCACTTCAAGAATAAAATTATATTTTTGGAAATCCATTTATTGATGTAATGGATGAATTAAAAATATATAAAATCACATATAAAGAATTAATATTTTTTATTTAAATAAATAATGTTGTTATATTTCCTTATATTATTGTTCAATAAATGAATTAATCGATGTTAGTATAATTTTCAAAAGAAAATGCATTGTCATGATACATTATTTTTTTAAACTGATGACGGTTTAAAACAACATATATTTATGACTTTGAGGCCATGAAATTTTTTTGATCAATCACTTGTTTTATATTGAAATCATAAATCACTCCCTGTAATTACGTACATTTTCCCTCCATGTCTAATATTTACTCCAAACCTATGTTCTCCTATGTGTAAGCCAAGTTATATGTTACTTTTGGTGACCTTTATGGTTCCTACATTCCCTTTTTAAGGGATGTTTTAGTAACCATTTTTTGACATGGGTTTCAACGAATGAAACATTCATGTATTAAACCATTGATAAACCAACTGAATTCTGAGGGAGAAATTAATTTTAAGGGGGTATAATTTAACACTTTGATATTTTGTGACTTATTTTTTCAAATTAATTTAATCTTTTTGATATTTTTCATTTCAATCAACATTGAAAATAATTTATTTTTTTAATGAACTCAGTTTCTCTTACTTTATACTCAAAACCAAGTTAATTGTACACTACAATAAACATAAATTTTATGTTTATCTACACATAACACCATGGTTAGCTTATGTTATACTCAACAATGAATTTCCTTGATGGCTTTAGTAACAAGCATGACCGGTTTTTACTGAACAATAGTATATCATTAAAATATTATTTTTTAAACAAATAGAACATAACATAAACGATAAATTATATATTATGAACATTAATACATAATTTATTAAAATAAATTTTTTACATAATATAATATGAATTCACCTATTACCAATTAATTTTATATGAATATCAAATCTGATTGAATATTAAAGGTAATATTAATATTAATATGGTCACAAAGCTAATTTACAATAATAAATTAAATTAAATATAATTATATGATTATATTAAGGTAATATATATGTTATATATTCAATAAAATATATTTTATAATTAATAAATTGATTTTATAGACATATGAAAAGTTCAAACTCATTTTTATACACATATATTTTTATAAATGTAGTTTTATGGCCTTTTAATGTTGATACCATTTTAAATCCAAATTTTGGATCTTTTATAGACTTAGTAATTCAAAATAAACTCCATATTTTAAATTGAAACATAATTTTTATGCAAGGATAGTTTTTTGTTATTTTTCTTTAAGGTTTCTTTCTTTAATGATTTGTTAAAAGTACTGAATATTAGTAAAAACTTGTTTTTATTCTAATTTATTTATATGATTAAATTATATTTTACCTTTGTTTAAAAGTTTCATTATATATTATTTTTAGAAATTAATAAAATTAATTTCACATTGAAATTTTATTTGAAAACAAATAAATGTTTTAAATGTTTTTACATTTAAAACCTACATTATCGACACGACTGTTAGATTTATTTTAAATTTATTTTTTCCACTAATTTGATTATAATTTAAAAAAGGGATTAAATATTTTTAATCATAATAGTTTACAATTTCTAATAATCAGAACTTGTATTTTTACCAAAACCTTTAGTGAAAGTGATTAAAATTAAATACATAAATTATGGTTTAAATAAACATAATTAGGGACTAGACCATAACCATGAAGGCCAAAATGACCTGTAAACTTGTCCAAAATACATTTAATGGAACATTTTAGACCCTATCATCCATTGTATATTATTTGGATCATTATTGGTTCTACTAAAAACATGAAAAACATGGTTGGATTTTTCTCTTCGAATATTTACATGAGTGGCACTACTCTTTCCCTATAAAAGGCCACCACCTCTCCCACTTCCAAAACCCTCTAAAAAACATTGGATTTGATAATTCCTACCACATAATGTCACCAAAATACATACCATAATACTATATTCCTATCATAGGTTGTAAATAAATCCAAATATTCTTTTTGGCACAATGAAAAAGGATTTACCTGATTTAGAGATAACATGTTCTCTCAAGCTCTATTATTTTATTTTCCTTCTCAACCCCCTCCATTATCTTTATTAACTGATTGTATAAAAACAAAATTATAATTAATATACTATGAATTTCTTATGGTATGTTTTCAACCTACATTTACAGAAACTTCAATCAAATCTTTAACGAACAAATTGTTTACGTGTATGGAGAACTACCACCTCAATAAAAGATGATTGAATGTTTTTCCTTTATTGACTCTCATGATAGACATTATGATTGAAACAATATTTATGTATGTAATTTCTTATATTTTTATTTTATTTAAACTCTCTACTAATTATATATATCATATCTTTTTTACTTTCCATTTTCTATAAATACTATAGTTTCCATTGAGGACTTGTGGACTACCACCCCCTCAAAGTGATGTGATTAATCCACACGCTACATGGAATGGATTACGGACAGGTTTAGTGAAATTATATGACATATATAAAAATATAGTGTTACTTTAATTATATTATATACATATATATATAATTTAATTTCTTTTCATAAGGTTGGGGATACATCCCCATTTATTATTAAAGCAAAACAATGTCCTCTTTAACTAGGTAGAGGGAGATACATTACATAGCCTAAAGGACTAGTTGGAATTTAGCCCATTATATGGCATATAGGACCAAATGTTTTTTCCAAGGACCGTTATTTTAGTATTACTACTACAGTACCCACCTTCTACAATACCACAAAGTGCCCACCGCTAATACATAGCTCTACCGCAACTATAGTTATCTTCCGTCGTTATAGTGCTTGTCGTTTCAATAGTGCTGCTGCTGCTATAGAATGCTATAGTTCTATTATAGTGCCTTGGCCCAATGGGTTTTGAACCACCATTTTTCATGTAGGATTACTGAGTGCTTACTACTAATCTAAACCCCAACAAATTTTTCTTTCTTTCTTTCAATTTGATAGTAAAATTGAAGACAATATTCTTGTATTCGTACGGTTTACTGTCTCCAAGAATGGTGTATTGAATATCATACTTCTATGATATCTAAAATTATTTCAATACACATATAATGAATAAAATTGATATTTATATCATGGATTACATTATGGTGTCATTATATAATTATAGGTAGACAAGATATAATAAATTAAGACTCATGAAAAGAACAATGTGAATATTACCTGAAGTGAAACCATAAAGTTTAATTGTAAACAAGTGGGTAATATAAAGTCATTGTCAAACCATATATAATAATATAATTAAAAATATGGTTATATAATAGATAAATAATAAATTTTAATTTATTATAGAGTAGTTATTTATGCGTATGAAAAGAGTCAAGACATAAGGTAAGTGGATTTCATCTCACTTTTTATTTTTGTGAGAGACATGTTTTAATCACCACTCATTCCTTTTACGTGATGTGAAAAATACCGTTGGATAAATTCAACTATTCTTATACTTAAATATATTTGTATTTAAATATACATTATATTATATCTATTTCATGTGTTTTATGTTTCAAATGTTACCAAATCGTTAGAAGTGTTTTGTCTCAATTATCGTTCTTTGAGACTCATTTTTTCAAATCCACGTATATTATTTTTGATGAGTATATACATACATTATAAAATTTCAACATCCATATGCTTGTGAAAATTTATGATTCTTGTAGGTTCCTTTTCTTACATGTATATTATAATCTCAATTTACCATGTTATAAGAGTTTATTAAAACAATCTCATCGCTTTTCGATATTAGGAATGTTTATACTACCATTAATTAAATTGTATGGTCTATCTCTCAAGAACATTAATAATGTTTATTAGCGTATGTTTATTCATGATATATTCATGTATTATTACCATATTTATTTTATTTGGCATATAATATATTTAATAAGGTTTTTCTAATAAATCTCGACATTACCCTCCCATCATTCTGAAATATATGTTTTATAAACATGGATATAGGACCCTTATACAATTCTGTTGTGATAATTAACAGAAATTTTTACCGTTTTCTATTTTATAAATCCTTTGAAAGGAAATTTATTGTCACATTCTTAATAAGGTATTTTTATAACTTTTTTACCATGTAAAAGGAATTTTCTTTTTACCTCATACAACATGTATGGATTTAATCGCTATTATTTCATTAAATATTTCTTTCCATTTTTCAATGTATAATTTATATTAAAATTTTAATAAAATTAATTTTAAAGGATAAATATTTTCAAAATGTTTTCAATATTTTTTTATAAAGCATCAGGGAAAAAATATTAAAATGTTTTCACTCTTATTTTATAATTTTTCACAGAATTTTTTTTTCAAAATGTTTTCATGGATTATTTATATGTTTTCAAAGTATTTTCATCAAAATGGTTTTAAAAATATTTTAAATCATATTTAATATGTTTCAATTAATAATTTGTTCAAAACATATTAAATATTTCTTTATATGTTTTCAATGTTTTTTAATGAAAAGGGTTCATAAAATATTTGGAAACTTATTTTATATGTTGTGAAGGAAAAAGGTTTTCAAAATTATTTTATGTATTATTTATATGTTTTGAAGTTATTTTCTATGAAAATGATTTTCATGTGGTTTTATGTATTAATAATATTTTTTCTAATAATAAGGGATATTTTCCTCAAGAAATGTTTTTGAAATATATATCAAAATTAATTTCCTTCTATGATTCAATATGTTGAAGTCATTAAATACATTATATTAAAAGATATAATGTTTTAATTCATATTATTTATACTATATGTTTATTCTTAATATTATGGTCTTCATAAAACCCATTTCACTTTCATGGGTTGTAGGTTAATGAAATTAGTTTCTCTTTCACTGGTTATTCTTTTGATGAAATAACTATGAAATCAATATCTCTTTCCACAAGATATAATATGTTTATATATTTATGATTACCATTTCATTTCATTATTTATGATATTATTATTTTATTGACTTTCTGGCACATATATGTGTGATTTTATAATGATAATGGTGGGACATAAATCCCCCTCCAATGAATTGGGTAGAGATTTATATCTCATCTGATAGACATGGATGGAATGATAAATGAACTTAGTTTCGTATTATAGGGTTGGGATGAGAAATGAACTCTGTTTAGTATCAAATATATAGAAAGAGAAATGAAATTGGTTCAGTATTACATGGATGCAACAAGAAATGAACTCAGATCAGTATTATAGGGATGGAATGGGAAATGAAAATGGTTTTTTATTATAAGGGGTGGATGTAGAAATGAACTCCGTATAGTATTACAGGGATAGAAAGAGGGATTCACTTGTTTCGGTATTAAGGGGTTCAATTTAAAATCAAATAAGTGTAGTATTACTGTGATGGAATGTAGAGTGAACTTGGTTCATTAATATAGAGTTAGAATGGACTTTGAACTCAGTATAATAATGTAATTCTTCCACTAATATGGTATTGGTATCAATTCCTTGAATAATATAGAAATCATTATTATATGCTTATGTGTTTTCCATAATTACATGTTTTGATCCTATGTTATGTTTTTATAGATTAAGTTCTTTATTTCCTTATGATTCTTCTCATATGAATTACCATGTTTTATTCAATTATTCATGTACATGATCTTTTATATGAATGAGATGATCTTCTATAATCATGACCAGGTTCTCACACCCTTATGCTCATTTTTAATCTTATATATCTCCCCTATTTACCGTTACTGAAAATTTAGCTCACTACTTTCATATGTTTCCTTTCCACATGATATGAAGAAAGGTGTTAGTTAAAATTACAAAAGTTATAAATATTTATAGTAGATGTTGATTGTCTTTCACCCATGTAGAAGATTTTTTTTCCATATCTCCAAATACATTGATGTGTTATGGTCCTCGGGCATTTATTTTTGAAATGTACTGAATATTCTCATAAAATAATGCAATATATATTTTTGTTAATAAAGTTTCACTACAAACACCTACTAAGATAATTTTAAATTATAATTTCACAAATGATATTTATCTTGTCACATAAAAATTATAAAAGTGTTAAAAAATAGTTTTAAAACATGTTCACCCTTAAAAGGTTGTAAAACATTATGTATAAAAATACATCCTTTGTGCATAAAATTCAATTTGTTCTTATCTTATTCCAATCAAATATATTATACAAATTTCAAACCATTTTTTGTAATATATAATATATAAATATCATTAATATAAATTATTAATACTATTAAATTAAATTAATGATGATAAAACACATTTGGGTTCATAAAAAATAGTTTTTTATTAAAATATTTCATTTACATATATTTGGATATTATTTTTATTTCCAATTATTTAATAATTCATTAATTCAAAAATATATTTTCATAAGTTATTTAATCAAATTCATGTCATCCACCTTAATTTATATGAAATAATTTCCCCTTTTTATTATAATATTAATAGTTTTTGGTAAAACTATGTTTTGCATGAAAGAAAGCTGGTGAATAAATTCATTTTTGCATGTAACGCAACGTAACCCAATGTTTCATTTAATTAAATATTAACTTGGTGTATCATTCAATGAAATCAATCAATAATATATAATTTATTTAAAAATAATAATTCATAAAAACTAAAGGTTTGGCAATGATATTGGTAATGAAGTGGTATCAAGATATGTCATGTGCAACATAATTTAATTATATAGAAAAACCAATTTATTTTATATGATGGGTTATAATTGGGTACTTAAAACTACTACCAAGCTATGTTATAATTGTGATCACTCCGCTTCAGGTATATTACAATAACTAACCACAATATATACATAAAATAAATACTATATGTATCTATACATAAGAAATCACATGAACATGTAAATATTGGTTTGGATATGTCTATTGAAACCATTATTTGAAATATATATTTTATTGTATTTATTATAACGTGGATTTTAGTACCATATACCATTTGTACTCATGTATATATACCACTATTTATTTGTAATATATTTTATTCTATACTATATTATCATTCAATTCTGGTCCTTTATGTGAAACTTTTCTCAGAGATAATATGATTATTTTTGGTATTATATATATGTAAATTTTTTTTGAATTATTTTCAAAACAAGTAGAATTGTCTATTTTAGAAAAATGATTTTATTTTTTATTTTTTCCAATATATAATATTTTAAAATTAATTAAATTTTTTATCATAATGGTATGATTTAAATTAATATCATTTATATGATTTAAATTAATCTCATTTTAGTTAATGTGATATGGATTTCTATATAAACCAAGCCAAAAAAACAAGTACATGAGTTCTTTTTCCTAGATTAATCTCAGATTCAAAGAATTAATGCTACTAAATTAACTTCGGAATAAATTATGATTATTCTATGGTTTTTCTAGTTTTATGAAATTATAAAATTATATAAAATTGATATGTTACACATTAATACTTGAAGGACCCAATATAATGTCATCAGATCCTTTGATTTGGGTGAAAAGTCCGTGGAATTTGTAATGGATGGATTTGATGTTTATATTTAATATGTAGCTCTATCCAAAACTATGTAATTAAAAATATTTAGGCAGATATCATTCCTTGTTTAATGATTTTATTCTATGAAAAAAATAAAGAAATCAATTTTCTATGATTACCTTGTTAGAACCCGAAATGATAAAAAATGTAAAATTGAAATATTAATGAATTGAAATTGGATTATACCTATATATTATACTTTTTAAAACTAATATACAGTTAAATTGTCGATAGAGAGTTTTTAATATATGTACGTCAAGTTATATTAATAGGGTTTATTGATTCCTTTAATAATTAATATAGGAGTGGTGAATTTTTAACTATGAATGTGAGGAAATATAAAAATTAAATATGAAACTTCTAGTAAAATAATATATCCATTTCAATTTTTTGGGTATGAACCAATATTGTACAAGACTTCAATGTAACATAAATTTGGAAATATATGATATTTATCGACAATGTGTAAGGTGGAACCCAATGAATTTTAACAATATGGGTGAATATAAAATGATTAAAGCCTCTTTATAATAAACACTCTATAAATTTTTGATGTGACCTGTGTAGATATAATGGTATCTCATGTTCAATAAAATTAATCTAAAGTAGTATGGAATCATTAAATTGATTATAAAGGAACAATAATATCTTTATAAGTGTAGATATAATTGATGAAATATCCAAAATTAAGTATATAGCCTCGGAATCAACATGAATTTAGGTAACTTTTTGATAATGACAATTCTTTCAGAGAAATGAAGCCAGTATAATTAGTGTGAGTTAATATTCTTAAAAAATATCTATCACTAATGTTTTTTTAATTTGAATTATATTATAAAATTTTCCTTTGTTATATAATTATATATTCTAATACATTAACCTATTTAATATGTGATGGAGATATGTACAATAAAATTAAATATGAGTGTTTGTGTCTATTATTTAACCTATTATATTAAATCTATATTATAAGATGAATTATCATGTCACTTCATTAGGATTTTAAATATTTTATTATTATTTTAGGGATGGAAAGGATGGTCTCACTTAATGATCATATTATTTTCTATCATCCACTAATATTACCCATTTACCTTTATAGATTATTTCATTACTTCTTATAGAATGAGATCCATGTTAATGTTTATCTAAACATTCCCTCTAAATTGTAACAATGTTTCATGTAAGATACCACATATTTTGATACCTTTTAATGATGGGTATTCAATAAAAATTATTTTTCCATTAGTTTGGAATATTGCTAATGTATTCCACCAAGGTTTTTATTGAAATTTATCTAAAGGGATAGATTCTATTTAATATTATCTTAATTATTTTTGGTAAAACCATATAATTTAATTCTTAAAAAATATCTCAAGATGAGTTAATGTAATAAAAAGCTAATAGGATGATCATAAAGATAATGTTTTCATTCATCCCATTTTATCACTATAGCCACTATAATAATATTATCTTTCTTGATATATGTAAGAATACATTATGTTTGAAATTTAATTGGTTGAAAAAAGTTTCAATATAGAAGACAAACCATTTCCTATATCCATTAAACTCTTCATTAAATATAAGGATGAGGATTTGTTTTTAAAAATAAACAATTTATTAATATTTCCCCAGTTCTAATTCATTATTTTTTAAATAACCCGTTTGTATTTTATAAAAATATATTTTCATTTTGATATTCTTGTGATAGAATTAGGCATAAGAAAATTTTACCCCATTATTAATGTTGGATAATATTTTTGCATTCCATATATATCTTTATTCAGATATCATTGAATTCAAAGATAATATATTATTATATTATAAATATGGAGAGAGGAAATATGAATAAATAATTATAATATTATGAATAAAATGAAATATTTTAGTTTGTTAAATATATAATAGATAAAATTTAGGATTTATGAGTTACTATTTCTTGGAAATGTGGTATCACAACATGGAATTTTATTTGACCTTGAGAATGTAATGGTTATTTTTATTTTCAAAAAGATAATAATTTTTTAATATAGTGATTCTTTGTACCAATATATTACTATGATCAATTATTGAAGGATATTTCTATGATTTCATCACTATTTATATCCCTTAATTATATGAGGTAAATTTTCATGCAGGGTTTAAATGCCAAGCATCCCTTGATAAATTAATGTTGATGATTACAATATCTCCAATAACAATTCTATATGGGACACATGAATAATACATTGATCATTTATATGAATTGAAAATGTGTTTAAGTTATTTTATTATAATATAAAATCATGTTTTAACTTATATATATTTCTTACATCAGTCGCAAAAAGGAGATAACAAAATAAAGACATTAATTTTATGGTGGTTATACATGTTATTCAAGATTTTTGTTACTATGAAATCTTCTATAGGATTTTTAATTTAATAACCACTAATATATGAGTTCCATGTTATCTTAAAAGTAAAAAAACCTAATAAAAATTTAATTGTTTCACTGGATGTAAATATATGTTATCGACTTAAAATATACACTGTGTTAGGTGAATCTCATGATTGATGTTCCTTGTAGGAATCGATCATCACAACAATTGGAGGAATACTGAATCCAATATAATATAATGAGACTATTTGTAAAAATTCACCTTTAATTTATTGAAGAGAATTATATATGGTTCTTATGTTATAAAAATTACACCTTCTAACATAGAGTAAATTCATCAAGATAAACCTATAGATAATGATTGTTATTTCATTATAGTATTATTAAAATATGGGGAGACCAATAGTTTCTAGTCACTATCCTATAATAGTGTCTTCTATTACCAAATAATATATTTTGTTCTTCATTAAATGGGGTTAAAATACATTAAGTATTTCCATTACTCACAATAGGATGTTAAACCATTATCTACTTATATGTATTTAATTATGAATGGTTGATGATGTTGGCATGATATAAAAAGAGAAATTTGTAATTATTCATCGTGATACTTCATTTCCAAATAAATGAAATTATAAATTCTAAAGCATAGTATTATTTTTCATAATTTTACAATAATTACATAGAAATGTTACCAGATATCAACGAAAATAATATCTAGTTAAACTCATACAGTTGATAAAAACACATTATTTAGTTGATGGTCAGTCAATATACTAATTTACCTAACAACCTATATATTGAGGATAAAAAAATATATAGATGTTTTGAAATTTATATGTTAATGAAATAATTACATTTTATTGGGTTAATTTTGTGATTATTTGTAATTAATATGCCTAACTCAAAACATGGTTCTAGAAAAGGGGTTTTTAGGTAATTAAAATCTAGGTAATGATTGTCATGTTCTACCATTGTCAGACATGTGGATAAAAATAAAAATATATATCCAATTTTTGGAAGGTATGGTTCATTAATATGTGATTTATTTTAAGGTATTATAAGATTTAAATTTAAAAATCACCAACTACATATAAAATAATATCCATGAAATAATCAATCTAGATAACTACCAATGATTTTATTTATTATTGGACATGATATAATATAATATTTTGGAAATAATATAGTCAGACATCCGTGCTGAAAATGAACATACTACAAGTGATGCAAGATATGATTGAGATTATTCAAAATTTAATAGTTATGGATTAATGTTGTATAAAATAATATATTTATCATCACTGAAATACGTTAATGTTTTTAGTTTTCATTTAGTGACACTATAAAGTATAATTGTAGATTTGATATGGATGGTAAATAAGAAAAATAAAACTAATTACATGGTATGTGCAACCTTTTAGAATTTTTTTAAAGGATCTAATTTTCTTTATATGGATTGATGATACAACCTAAAATAATATTCATTGATAAAGGTTTCTACATCACCAAGATAATGATGTTTTTTTGGGATTCTTCTTCTATTAGTAATGAGGATGAATTGAATATTGATCCTGATTTCTAGGAAGTTGACCTTCCTGTAAATATTTATAACTCAATATTTTTTATAGATATCAATTACAATAATTTTGTTTCTATGGTATACTGAATGTGCTTCTCAAGACTAAAGGTAGTGATAATCAAAAAAGAAAAAACCCACAACCTCACCTTTTTACAAATTAATTAAATTTTAAATAGAAAATATATTGGTATTAATTGATATTGTGATAGATATTATAATACCAATGGTTTTATTTTTTTATTTTTTTAATCTAATAATTTAATTTTTTTGTTATATTAATTTTTGAGTAAAAAAATAAAATTGTTTTCTTGCATTAAATGAGTTTATTATTCCCAAGACATCATTATGATATTCTTAATTTATATATATTTTTCCAGTATCATCTATAAGGATAGTAATTATATGGATCAACTATAACACATCCTTTCTAAATATATTTGATTAGTTCTTAAACAGACAGAGTATTTTTGCAACGTTTTATGATATGTGCAACTAAATAGTGGGTCTTATTTAGTCAAAAATTATTTTTAGTATTAAAATAATTATTTCATTTTGTAATATCTTATTCCTACCACATTCTTTCAAATAGAACTTAATATATCCCCATTAGGGATATTTAACATTTTAGGTCTCTCCTTATAATTTGTTTCCCTGTTAATCATGATTTCTCCAGTTAAATATTTTAAATATTTATTTTTTTTATTATTTTAGAAAATTATTCAATTGTTATCAGTTTCATCATATCAATGTGGAAATGCAATAATAGGTTTTTGGTTTTATTAGTTATATAATGTGTATTTCATTCCACTGTCCATTCCTCAATCCCTAAATGGTTCACCATCTACTAATTTTGGAAAATAACGACATTCAACAATGGACTTCCCAATAAACAGGTTGTAGAAAATGTAATTTATGAATATTTTATTTTATTTTAATTCATATAGATTATTATGGTGTTTTATATGTTATATAATTTATGTTAAATGAATTCTATAAGACTTTTTTAATTAAATTGTTAAACCTTTTTGGTTTTATATTAACAAAGGTAAGTAGTTTTGGAAAATATATAACTTATGACCACTAAATGTGTCCATAGTTGGTGTCTAAACCCATTTTATAGAGTGTTTATCATTGAATTTATTGGAAATGGCTCTGTTAAACAACTTTTAAAGAAAAATAAATTTTATAATATGATGAATTATTAGTGATATTATTTTGATTAATGTAGAATTGATTTACATTTATTTTTTATTTCTTCACTCATTATTTAAAATAATAATACAATTGTAATTATATTGCTATATGTTTTTGTATTCATTAATTTTTTTTAATAATCATAAAAGGTTGTAATTTTATTTTACTCCTTATGTGAATTAAAAATATTACATACACTTTTAAAATATTATATTAGATTCATTGAATAATTAGTGGGGTCAAAGAATATTCACCAAACAATGTTTTTAAGTCTCTCCCCCTCTATGTGCATTATAATTTTACTCACCAATTTATGGGATTCACTCTTCTAACTAATCAATCACTTATAAAAATAGAACTCAAAATATATAAATGGATATTTTTATATTTAAATGAATAGTGGAGTTGATGTAAAATGTATATATTTTATTATTAATTGAATTTTAGAAATCATTGTGTTAGGTCCCCAAGTATATTTAACCATGATGATTCATTATGACTCAATTTTCTATATTGTTTATATATATATTATTACATAATTTAAAAGATTTTATTTTACACACAAGTCTTTTAAATATTATAATTTTCAATATTCTATCTCTTTTAATTAGTTATGCATTAAATGAAAGAGTGGTTATTTCATATTGTAATAAAATATAGCATAAAATAATTCATTTTATATTGTTCAAACATAGAGACCATTGTAGGTTCATATTATTATTTAAAATTATACCCATTAATAATACATTCTAATATAATTTTTTTGTTATGTATGATATATGTAAAGGAAAAGAACATCTAGAATCTAGTGAATTCATGGTAGATTTTTGTAGGAGAACATGGGGGTGAAAATATAAGAGATTCCACATTTTTGGTACAATGATTGGTAGTTCCGTTTTGTGTTTGGATTTATTGTTGTTCTTTACTACTATATTTTCAAATATGTTTCCTAATTGAATTATCAACTTTTTTATTCATTTTAATTTATATGCAATAATTATGATATATTAATTCCATTTGGTTATGGGTTACATTTATCATCATGTTATAATGAATTCATAGTTTTTTCTGTGACCCATAGATGCATGATTATTTATTTCAAAAAATAGTAATCCAAACAAATGTCTTATAAATATATGGTAATTTCATGTTTGGATCATAAGAAAAATCATTTTATTTGGTGAGATAATACCTTGAGTGAAATCATTCCTAATGGATAAATTTGAATCCTGGAAATAATTTTAAACCCATGTAGATAGAGAAAGAATTTTTGGATATATGATGGTCTAAATAGGGTAAAATGATGAGGAAGTCTTGATTTTTTGTTAAAATATGTCTATAAGGAGATCAATTATTAAGAATAATTGGAAATAAATTTACTCTATTTTATGAAATTTTGATGTTTCATATAAAATAATTAAAATTGCTAAACCACTATATTTATGGATTGTGTGTGTAGTGATTAATTTTTTATAATGATTTATAATACTTTTATATATTTTCTTTTTCTTCTCATAAATACTATATCAATACTCTTTATAAAATAAAAATTCAGATTGAGCTACATAAATTTATGATTGAATTTTTATATATTTCAGTTCAATTTATCTTATAGATTTTGAAAATTAAATACTCTAAAACAAGTGGGAATATATTGAATTGTGTATTAGAAACAATAAATATTTTATGGACACTTTATCTTGTAAAAAACATTGAGTAAAAAAATTGAATAGAAATATTAAATTTAAATTAATTATCCTATTATAATAAAGTATGGAAAATAAAGTATTATTAATATTATAAAAAACATATATCATTAATCGATAAATAAGATAAATTTAAAATACCACTAAAACTAAAAATCAGGGGCTAGGGAAATTGTAATATATTCCTAATACAAATTAGAATTATTGAAACTATAAATAAATGTTTTATAATGAATTTGTAAACAACTCTCTTTTGAATATTATAGTTTAATAACCTCGATTAACATGAATGGTTTTGAGTGGTATCCCCTATTCTGAAATGATAATTGTCATTGTATTTTTGTATTAAAATATAGTATACCCAAAAAATGTGTTTTTAGAAAGTGCTTCAAAAACATGATGTATTTTCTCTCCTGGATTGATTATATGAGTAAATATTTCCATCATTTAACATTTTATTAATTTCTCAAACGGGTTCATAGACCAAGGGGATGATTAATAGTATTATATATAGGCAAATTAGAAGTATAATATTTCATAAAAATTTGTATAAAAAGAGTATTGAAAGAGTGATATACTCATGGAAAGATGATTATTTATTAACTATTAATGAAAATAGGAACATTTATATTTTAATATTGACATAAATGATAAAATTAGTAACGTAAAATTTGGGAGAAATATGAAAAATAAAAAATGGGAGTTTGATATAGTAATATTATCCTTCAAAAGTAACATTGTTGATTATTTTTTTATATAATTCAATTTTGCTAAGATGTCACTATAAAATAATATGTGATGTTTAGTATGATGTAAGAACATCAACGAAGAGTTTCATTTATGTTTACGATAATTAACTATTGTTTCACCCTGAACACATGATTCATGTGAACTATTAATGGATAATAATGGTATTTTTCAATTATATAATTTGGATTATATGAATGATAGTATAGTGACAATGATTTTATTGATCTTTTAGTGGGATATAGTCTAAAAAACACAACATCATGTTCATTATTAAAAAAATACAATGTGTTTTTTAGTTTTCATTGAAAACAAAGTGTTAAATCATATAAAATTCACATGAAATAATCGTGGAATAAATTTATTGAATTTTGAAATTTTATGATGAATATGGATATGTTTTTTTTCAAATATAAAATATCATGATACATCACATAGGATATTTCACCGCGATTTATTAGTATCGCACTAAATTTGAATGATTTAGACTTATAAACCATGATGGATGAATACTGCACATTCATTTCTATGTAAGAATAAATATATTTTTAAAATATAGTTAAAGTGTTGGAGATAAAATTGGAATTAATTATATTATATAATAGAGAGAAAGATGGTGTTTTGAAAAATAGAGTTTTTTAGGATCCAACCCATGTAACAACATCGATTTGGGCACCAAATTAGATTGGTGACATAATTTAGGATCATTACCATTCTCTATAGACTAAAAACTAATCATAGAGAATAAAATAATAATCACTTAGAATAACTTGTCTCTAATAAAATAAAAATTAAAAAATAGATTCTTCCCTCATATACGGCATGCCCCATCTACATATAGGATTCTGAAACTAATAAATAAATCAATCAATAATAATAAAATAATAACATAGTGTCTATATTATTAATAATGTTAGATATCATTCAATAAATATAAATGATAAAAAAAATTCATAAATTGAGGAATAAATTATTAAACTAAATAAATTTCAACCCATTGAGGATAAAAATATTTCATAACAACATAAAACAAATACCCACCAAACCACTATGATGAATCCTATTCACATTCTACATTCCATTGTAACTATAATTAAAAAGAAAAAAACATAATTCCATAAACCAAAATACCATAGATGTGCAACCTGAAATAACACCATAAAAGTTGTATACATTTAATTGTGTATATTTGGTGTTAGTGAAACAAATATCAAATAGGTATCAATAAGAAGTTTATTCAATATCCTTGAAATTGATTATTAATTTACATTAGATTTTTAAATATATTTTTAAAAATTATAATTTCATACATCAATATATAAAATCCAATTTCAAAAAAATCACATAAATTCTTCCCTTTCATTGCCTTTTAAATTAAAAATGATAACTTATATGAAATTTCAACAGAAAAATCCTTTATAACTAAAATAGAAACCTGAAATAAATTTCAAAATAACCCCCTATAAATTCTCATTTCCATAAATATACATTATAAATAATTTAATAACAATGTAAAAACCATGGAATCATATCATAAGGGAAATTTTCATGCATAAGGATATCAGGATAATATGTGTTCCATTCATATAAACAAAAAAATGAACTTTCCTCAGTGGGAACTATTTAGAATCATTTGAAATTTCTATAAATTTCACATGGAAATCCAAAACAAGGTCATATTGGGAGCATATGTGTGTATATCCCTAGATTCTAATATCTATAACTATATTGGTCGTCTAAACCATATAACTAGTGTCACTCCCCTATGTCCTCCATGACCATAAGATACATAGTTTGCATCTTTGTGACTAGATTGTGACTACCAATAAACCTTACTTATATGAATAGAACCTATATGTATTTCAATAAATTTTATGTGATAAATCACCTTAATATAAAAATAATAATAGTTAAATCTCATCTTCCCTCCTATACCATGGAATGAAATATTAATTTTAGATATTCAACTCTATCATGAAAAATAACATTGGAAACATTAAGAAAGAATCCATAATCGATTAAATATATCATAATATTCCATTAAGAAATGTTTAAAATTAATTTAAATAGATAAGGAGGTTCATGTTGGTTTTATAAACCCATCCAATCTAAAAATCACTTCAATATTTATGAAGATCCTTCACTAAAAAAATTCATATGTTAGGAATTTTCTCAATTTTTCAGAATTCTCTTTCAAACAATTCATCAATATAAACCCATTGTGATCAATTTATAAATAATCTAATAAAACAATCCATGTAAAATCATTTTGATGTTAATTGATGAGTTAATAAATTTTTATTTTAATACAACACAAGGGTCTAAAAAATCACATTACAATTTCCCTAATGACCCAACCTAGGTCAAATCACTTTTTAATGAAATCATAGTTAATAAAATCCACAAAAAATTTAAATATCACTTAATATTAAAATAATTCATTTAATAAATAGAAATCATAATCAAATAACAATTATACCAAGTTAAAAATTACTCAACAACATTTATAATGACTATTTTATCTATCATATAAAGGTATAATTTTATAGACAATTCATTTATAAAAATAGAGAATGAAAACATATTTTATACAAAAAATCACAATTAAACTTACCTATATTCAACAAAAATCATATAAAAATTCATCTATTTGATTATGGGTTCTCAAAATAGAAAAAAGGTTCCTTCCTTGAGTTATAACAAAAAAACTCAATTATGAAACTACGCAAAAACATAATATTACCAAAATAGATTCTATTTTTTTCTAAAGGATGAGAAACTAAATAAAAATGATAATGGGGAAGAAGATGAATGGAAATACTAAGGAATTATTTTTTACCTTTCAGTCATTTAATGTAATCAATGAATGTTAATCCAAAATAAAAGGATGGAGCGATAAGTAATGTCCCTGATGTGTTACAAGGCTCAAAATAACTGATGGAGGGAAATGAGATTATGTTATTAAAGGATAAATGGAGTAAAAAATAAAAAAAATGAAAATTAAACAATGGGATAACCCATTCAAGTGGTGAACCATATTTCACTGCGTGAATGGTCATTAGGGAGACCCATTCATCTAGTAAACTGATATTCACCATGTGAATGTTCTACCCCCTCCCCCACTACTAATTAGAATATCATGATGTGAAACATATATCATGAGTTCAAATTCCCATGGAAAAATTGAAATGTCACTAGGAGGACCCTTTCGTGTGGTGAATCATAATTCACTAGGTGAATAATATCCTACTTAAAATTTTTGTTTTTAATTATTCATTAATAGGTTAAACTAATTTAGATTCACAACATCATAATATAAAATCCTCTTAAACCACCCTAAAATATTATAAATCCTGTAGGAACTCTAGAATACCACAAAAATAAAGTTTATACACTTCAACACTAACATGTGGGTGGGATAATTCTTCCCAAGATGACATTTTGCCACCATGAAAATTCCATGGTCCAAAGTATAAGGAGATATAATTATAAACCATAACAAAAAAATAAATTGTGGGTGTGATAAGGTTATGAAATAAAGAATGGATTTAGAAATAACGAAAAGATCAAAATTATCCATCCTCAAAACATCTATAAAAAATCATCAATGGATTGAAACAGGAATCATTGATTTAATTAATACCTATTTATGAAACCAAACCACAAACTACAAATAGAAATACCTAAGGGGGTAGAGACAAACCATTTGTCTCAAAACCACATAAAATCTTTCTAAACCTCTAGATAATGTAAACCAAGGGAATAAAATTCAAAATATAATAATTAAATACATATATATATATATATATGAATTACACAGGAATTAAAAAATAACATTAATAAAAATTTACCACTAATGGAGAAAACACTAATTCAAATGGGGGAAAGATCCCAAAATAATCTATTTTGAAAATAAAAATACCCTCACAAATCTGAACACACATATCAAACACCAAACCCATGAATTAAAAAACCAAAATATTTATCATCCATATTAAACAAGGGAACAATCCCCGGTTACCAATACATAAGTAGATAACAATGGACAACAAATTTGGGACACCATCCCATGAAAAACTGAATAAAAACTGGAACCATCAAATTCTTAACATCCAAAATGAGTCTCCCTTCTTCAATAACCAAGAATTATCACAATGATTCCCATTTAGAAGATAACATAAAATCAACCACATAGAATCCATTTTAAAAAAATCTTCTTAAGAAACAATACATGCATGAATCATCAATTTTCCATTATCCAAAAAATTAATGATCGAAAAAATTCAACAGAAACAAAATTGAAGTCACTAGAACCAATAATAACTGAACGAATGATCACATGTTCCCATGAAAATACCTATAATAGTTTACTATAGAGGATCTAAACAAATCTGAACTCACAAAGAATAATTTTTAATCCTTCCTAACCACTATTTTACTTCATTTGAACATAGATAATTACATTGAAAAGAGTGAAACAAAATCCCGATGACTTAGATTATATATAAAATATTAATTCCATTATATAAGTGGGACCACTCAAGAACTAAGCATTAGGATATAAGACTATTAATTTCCATGGACTTTCTATGTCGATTACAACAATAATTAGCAATCATAATTCCAAATGATCATGCTCTACAATATAATCACGGTGTCCCGTAACTGACGAGATAAACCAGAATATACCATTCTTATAAATGAAGATAATAAGAATTATATTTTCCACAACCCATATTTTTGAAAACAATACACCCCTTAAAAAATTAAATATTATTTTATTATTTTCAAGGAATCCATATTTTTCAAGTAAATAATTTTAAAAAAGTTGACCATAATATCTAAACTATTAATAAAAACCCATTCAACATTCAATATAGTATCTAAAACAAAAAAAAATTAAAATAATTTAAATATGTTTTTCCACCTAATATTAATTTCCAAAACATTCTTTAAATCATATCATATCATTTGAATTTTCATATAATGTATAGTTTTTCAAATATATTATACCAGGTTATTTTAGAACCATACACTATTAGTTTCTATTAAAATTTTTACAAATACTCATTTTATGAAGCACTTCTACCCACACTATTTTGAAGTACATACAATGATAAATTATTATATCAATTTCCATAAAACATAATCACAATCATATATATATAATATACCATAAAGTGAAATTTTTTATCCAAAATTCAAAAAATAATGTTTCCCAAAAAAATAATATTTCTCCACAAATATTAAATGATCTCTTATTACACTGCTGAATAATAATCTGTAACCATCATTTAAAACCAAGAAAGATGAAAAATTAACATACAGTCTCTTCCTTATTTAAAATTATAATAATGGAAAAAAATTAATGGACTTTCAAGAAATCATGAATGTAAAAAACCCTAATAGAGGAGAAACAAAACCATTCATGGTTTCAAAAACCCATGATGGTAAAACAGGTTACCCTTAAAATAATTATTATAATGTTTTCAAAAATATTTTGAATGATCTCCTAGAATCATAAATAACCATTTTTTATAATCATAATACCGCATTTTGTTAAGTACTTTCACCTACTCAACTGAAAAAGAACATAATGTTCAATGATATACTACTCATGGAACGAAATATAATTAAATGTAATCAAATTCCATATAATATATCCATAATTGAACTCCAAATCAAGGCTAAAATATCAACTATAAATTTTATCATGTGGTTCATGATGTGAAATAGGTCATGAAACTCTCCATAATCTTACCTATCCTTATTTGATGAATATCATAGTCAATAGTTTTCCCAAAATAGCCTAAATAAAAAAATGAATCCAAAAAAATAATGATGAACCTAGGTGACCATTTTTATAAGGGTATGTGATATGGAATATTCCATTCCTAAGGAGCAATTATGATCACATCAGGATAGAAAATTGGGTCAGGGAGACAAATCATAATCATCGAGAATAATTATTTAATCATATGAATCCAAATAAAAAACTTATTCATTATTCCATGAAATCCTACTTGAACCATTCATATATAGGATATCAACTATATCAAATCAATAATAATAAATCATTCATTTTTATTTTCCTCTATAAATAAGGATAAATTCCTTCAACTGAACAAGAAAGTGAATTATAAATGAATAAAACCTAGAATAGATAAATAATTTGAGGAATATATTCTTCATCTATTCCATTTCAAATACATCCCAAAAGATGTAAAATTAAAATTAGAACCAAAATCCTACCATAATATTCATATTTTCTTTGGTCACTCTATGCATCCCATGATAACCATTATTATGAATCTAAATTAAAAAATATTGATCAGGAATACCATATCAATCTATCAAATATAAAAAAACTAGTTTTTCATATATTAAATTATATATATATATATGGTGTGAGTAAATCCATTCTTAGTTCGATATCAACATATATTTCATACATTTTCTTTAAAAATGAGAGTTCATTTATAGTGGTTTGAATGTTTACTAAATGAATTATTTTTTTCATACATTTATAAATAAAATAAAATATCTAATCACTTATAAATTAAAAACAAATTTTTATTATAATTTCATTGAATATAATATCTTTTGAAAACTTTCCTTCACAAAATACTCTTTTAATAAAAATTCAATTAAAATTCACTTTCAAAAGACACCATGTAAAAACCCATTTCCAATGAAATTATTAATTATTTTAAATAAAAATGAAAAATAGATAAACCAAAAAATATATCTTCCTTAAAATACATAACATGGGAAAGTGTGTGTAAAAATAAATTATGGTTCCATCAGGACCAATCGAATAGAGGAAAATCCTGAATGTTACCTAAGAAATTATCTTTCAAATCAAGGGAAAATTTTAAAAAAACATTATCCGGTGATCATATTAATACGTGGGGAAACCCTATATATATATATTAAACAATTCAAACTTCGTTAACCAACCTTCATCTAATTAGATCCCTCAGCATTGGAACTCAAAAATGGCCTCCAACACTATGGAAGGTCAATTTCATGTCATTGGGATAATATTACAATCTCCCATTATCCATAACTAAGATACATAAGAAACATATTTATTTCAATCAATCACATATGGGAAATCATATTCATAAAAACAATAAATAAATTAGACATCATTGATTCTCTAAAAAACTAGGAAGAACATTCCATTTAAATATATCACCCATATAAAAAAATTATTCTCATTTTGAATCAAAAAAGATTGATAAATAAATAATAATATACACCTCAAGCCATTTTCCACATAATACATAATATTTATGGGTATTTAAAGGTCTCTCACCCACCCAAAAATAACTAAAACCATTTTATCATTCCAAATATTGAATTTCTAAAATTCACTTGGAATGAAAAAACTTTTCTCAATGATAATGAATAATATTTCAAATAATTATATAAAATAAAATTATTGAGACCATTTTATAAAATAGCTTCCAAAATAATCCACTTATAGCTACTTTGAAATTAACTAATGAATCAAATATTTATTCATTAAAATATTTCCAAGTATCTAAAAAATTTCTTAATTTCCTTTTGATGTAAAGGGTATTGAATCACATTTATAATGAAAACAATTTTGATAATACCATTTAACCGTTAAATGGTAATTAGAGATGAAAATAACACTAGAAATTTAGAAAACAGAACCAGTTTCTCTTATTCTAATTGTTAACCACCCCAAAAAATTATAATGTCCCTTTTATCTGTAATGAATTAGAGACATTCAAAAACAATGAATTCAGAAAAAAACCGATAATAAAATCATATTCTAGTGAAATATAACAAAAAAACAGATACATTAATTTAAAAAAACAAACTCAAAGTCATTTCCTTCTATGGATAATTCTTAAATAAGAAACAATTGTACTTATAAATTCCCGGAAAATAAAAACAACTGAAAAGGTAAAACCCTAAACCCTATTCCAAACAAATAGGAACATATTCTTAATGGGATGATAAAAAAAAGATACTATTATTGAAGTAGAATGAAAAAAATAATAAATGGAGGGAATACCTTCACAATATATTAGTGAATAAATTAAAATGATAAAAATAAATAATGGATAAGAGGAGGGACTCCTCTTATGTGTTATGTGGACTGGTTGAATAGGAATGGCGAAAGAGATATATGAAACTTAATGGTCGATATAAATGAAATTATAGAAATATAAAAATTATTAATTGGGAATAACTATTCATAGATTAAACAAAATTTCCATGGGTAAAATTACATTATAAAAACCCATTCATATGGTGAACCATATTTCACTGGATGAATAGTCTCCCCCCCAAGAATTTTTTCGGGTGAACCTCATTTCATAGGGTAATATACTCAAAACATAACACTCATGTCTCTCAGTATACCCATTAACAAGGTGAACCAACATTTGTATAGAAACCCCAATGCTAGTAACCCAATTTCTGAACTAACATTATTACATTTATATAACATACAATGAATCTAACCATTTAGGATATATTAGTTTAGAGGTCATGGAAAAATAAATACATATATGATTCACATATTACATTGAAAATATAAAAAACTAAGAATATGAACCATTACTTCTTGTTATATATCATTCATGATATCCTTATTTAAAAAATTAGGAAAGGAAAAAATGGTTATCCAATATTCCAAGTCAGGTATATTTACAGTGGAATATTACATTATTGAATAATGAATGAAAAGAATAAAATAGTGGATAATAAAAACACATTCCATTCAATAAAAACATGAGATCAATAAAAATCCATAGATAATATGAACATATTAGTAATATGGATAACTAAACATTATTTATTAAAAAATTAATTCCATGGTTCTTAACATTCTTGATTAATGCATTTTATCCAAGCTATAATTAATCTCACCATTATATTATCTCAAAAAATACCACATTCATAACTATTGGGAAGTGTCATCCAAATACACATATAATATGGAATTATTATTATTTTATATAATGATACCAATTGATGCATTGTGGGGATATCTATAATTAGGATATATGAATTACATGAAAATCCTATGAGTTCTATATATTTTGATAATTTATTCTCAAACAACCATATAAGTAAAAAATTATTCATTTCGAATCAATAATGTGGAACATATAAGCATCATCATCATGAATCATATAAAAAACTAATAATTATGGTGACATTTGATCATATCACCCATAATATCAATGGTTGTTATAAATGTTTAAAATGCTAATTTAAGAACACATGTATATTTTGTGAGGGAAATAACATTTCATACTAAAAAAACTTAATTAAAATCAAAACAATTATAATATACGGGATAAAATTTTCATCAAAAATAAACAAGGAATGGTTCTAATGAAAATTTAATTAATTGAAAATTCATGGTGGTGGTAAAATTATTTCATACAGTGTATGTTAAAATAAAGATTATGCTCACATTTTTTGTAAAATGTACCTCATTTGAAAAAAAATTAATATTCATTTAAAATAATTTTATATATTTTTGAACATAAATAAATATAATATTAAACTATAATATTATATTATTATAAATATTCTAGTAAACATTTTCATGAAAACATGGACATGGATAAAAAATATTTTCCACAAATTTTGAAATAAAGTATATTTTCCTTTAATAAAAATTTCATAAACAATTAATATACCAATATTAGTAAAAGGATAGTATTAATTAAATATCCATGAATAACCAATGTGAAATAAAATAAAATTTCATTATCAGATAAAGATAATGTAATTTCATTTTCTTAAAATTCGATCATAAAATATCCAAAAATAAACTATGATTATAAAAGAAATCACTTACCAATAGTTTTATATTCACGAAAAGAACATCTAATCTCATGTATAAATACATTATATAGATTATTTTGATATAAAATAATATATAACTAATTATTATATAATATATAACCAACTTATAACATTAAAATACCAATTTATATTTAATTATTTATTAAATTAAATATTTTTTGTGTCAACTATTTCATTTTTTAAGAATGTTTTTCCTCTATGGTTCCACTACAATAGTATATATCGTGGTTCCATAATATGAATTTTTTTAATAATTATATAAATATAAAATATATTCATTATATAGAAGATTTTATTCATATTGAAATGTGATACATAAAAAAGGAATCACATCGCTTTGTAGAGGTGATAGTCCAGACGTATGCATAAGCAATGTATTCGTGGTTAACAAATGGAATGAAAAGATGATAAATGATCAAACATATTACTAAGACAATAGTTATTTTATAAATATAGTATATATTAATTATATAAATTTTAATAACCATCCATGTAAATAGGTGATGAAAAACTAATAACACCGCTATAAGGATATGATAAGTTTTATGTACGCATGTCTGAGGTTTTCACATTCAATAAGATGGAAAAGTAGTGGAAATGTGTTTTCCAGTGATCATAATAACATCAAATTATATTGATCATCAAATATAATTTATTTTTGGATGGGTAAAATTGTTTTATATGATATTTAATAATAAATAAATTTGATAGCATTCGATTATGAGTTATATGACTTCATTTAAAAACCTCTATTTTCATAAAACATACTGCTTAAAAGGAGAGAATTTTGGAATGAACAGATGCTTTTGGAACTAGAGAGGTAATATAGTATGTAATTAGGTTTGAGATGTTTTATTATAGAGTTTCCCAAATTTTTGAATGTGGTGGTAGAGAAGGCATCCTTTTATAGGTCAGAGGAGGGGAACCCTTGAATTATATAAAGTATAAAATTAATTATAATTAATTATGAAGTTTATGTGGATCAAAATTTATAGATTTATATACTAATATGTGTATAAGGATAAATAATATTTTATAATTAGAAAATAATTTTATAGGGGTGTGTTTTGACCATTATCACTATGTCTAAACCCCCACCCTAAACACACGTTATACATACTAATAGTTACCAAAATATCAATGTTTTATAACTCATTAATGGTCATTAATATTAATATAAAATGAAACTTGACCATTAATGGTAAAATTATTAATATTATTATTCATATCTCATGGACCTGGTTTATGATAATATACTAAGGAAGTATATTTCAATTAATAAATTTTTATTGAATATTATATTCCAGTAAAAACATTTTTAGAACATTCTACATAGTTATAAATTAAATAAACCACGATTGAAATGTAATTCAAATATATTCCTTCAAAAAAATAGTAATATATAATATTTTCTATATAAATTAAATTTAATACAGTAAATCATCAATATTTTATTACATTTAATATTTTTAAATGATTTTCAACTATTTTTCTATTTCTTTATCAAATACAGTGTGATAGGTATGTAAGAATTTAGTTTAATTATAATATAAATAAAAACAAAAAAATAAATTACGACGATAAAAATAATTAACACACCATTGAAATAAAAATTTAGGACATAACCTAACAAATTTTTATCCTTAAGAATAAATATTACAGATATTCAACTCAAGGGAGTGACTTTTTTTATCTATACTTTTATTTAAATAATATAATTTTGAGAGTCAAAGTAAAATGGAATCAATATTCCTTCTTTCTAAAATTTTTTTGAATATATTTGAAATAAAAATATTTGTTCTGATAAATTAATATGGTATTGATATTTTAATTCCTTGTTCTAATGGCTTATCCCTATTTTATCTATTCTACCCTTACTAAGGTAAAAACGATTTTGAATGTTTACTATTTATAATGTCCGAAAAGTCAAATATTTAAAAATTTTGACCTCATAAATCAATATGTGATATTAATTTTTCATCTCACTAACTTGATTTGGAAAATTTAAATTTTAATATGTATATATAAATCACAATCAAGAATAGGTTTTAGGATAATTTGAATTTAAACAATGAAATTAGCTAATATCAAAAGCATGAATATTTCTAATTTATAAGGAATGAATTTAATTAGTATAAATCAAATGGATCAAATGTAATTTTCATATAAAATTTGAAATATATTGGGAATATTAAAAAAATTATTTAATGAAATGAAATGAAAATATTCGAGAACTAGGTTCTCTCACAATTCACTAAAAAATCAATAATTTTGTGAAAAATATAAAAATTTAAAAAATTGATTATTGTGGTTTATTGATTTAAAAATTTATATGATTTTATTAAATTGAAATTTTTTTATTTCATGATTTTAATTATAATAAGCATGAACACAATTTAAGAAATCATATTTCGAATAAAACATATTATCAAGGAACCAAATAGGCTTTATAGAAATTTAGTACTTCTATAAAATAGATTAATAAATAAAATTGTTTTTAAAAAATAATATATATATATATATATGTTTAATCCTATTCAATTATTGTAATCTAATAGTTAGGTAATGGCTATCAGATAACAATACTTTAATAGTATATTGTGGTTTGTTTAAATTCAGTGTAGTTTGCATGGAAAAATATTAATGAAATTATTTTTCATTAAATAGAAATATAAAAAATATTAATTTTTAAATTTAATTTTATATAATAATTTCATGATTGAAATAATTCCACGTTGATTAAGAATCTATTGAAACTTCTTCCTTTTCATGTCCAAAGGTTATGATGTAGCATCAATAGTTTTTTTATTTTTCTAAAAAAAATTACTGGCGAGTGGTCTAGTTTCAAAGAACATTCCCTCTACAATCCAAAATCTCTAGGGGTTTTTACACATAATATAGACCAATTTAAAGTGATGTGAATTATAAGTAATGTAAATGTAAAGGATTATTTAGGTACATCCTCAGAAAAGGTATGTGGAACATATTATGAACATGAGATTGATATAGTGGATGAAAAACGTTATAGGTTAATGTCCCGATATGATGATGAAATTTGAAGAGACCATTGTATCAATGGATCATCATTCAATTCATTAGAAATATGAAAACCTTATTATACTGATATATTCATAGGAATAAATTTTCACTAACATAGAACTCTATATATCACCAAATGTTGTTAGCATATCTTTTTTATTATCTCATAGATACCCTTATGTACTGTTGAATGGATCTAACATTATCTAACTTTTTCATTGTTGGGTCAAGTCAAAATATTTATATTTTTTCAAATTAATTTAATTAAATATTATATCTACACTTCCTTCCATAGATGGTATTCATTTAAATCTATATAAATTCTCTATTTGATTATATTTTTGTAAAATTATTCCATGAACGGAAGGTATTTTTTCTAATTGACAGTAAAATAAATAGAGATTGTATCTTTCTTTATTATAATGTTTTAATGTTACTATTACAATTACAAGCTATATTAAGATACAATTAGGTATATAATTGATTTATGTATCCATATTGCACTGAATAATTCTCTATAATATCATGGTAAACCATAGTTTTGGATCAGATATGATTTATTGTGGTATCTTTTGAAATAATAAAAATTCCTTCACTTATGACCAAAAGAGCTGATGAACATAAATATATTCTCTAAAAGAAATAAAATCCATTGATTTCATAATGTTATAATTAACTAAAAAAATATAGTTATTTTAATTAGATGTTTTTTGGATTTTTATGATGTAATCAAAGGTAATGTTTTCTTATAGCCATTTTTTATTTTTAATGGTTGTATTACCCCCAAAGGATTCTATCACTTAGGCTCAACATTATAAATCAACAAGAATTAGGATACATACTATGTAATATCCCATTTTTTGTTATGAAACCAGAACATCTCTTTTATATCTCTATACATCTTCATACTTCCTCGATGAATTGATAATAATGAAGTGTGATCTTTTTCCAATAGTTCAATCTTCATATCGTGTATTGATGGAACACATTTTCTATTAATTATACATATTTTTCACACATAAAGAAATTTTAACTTTAAAAAATTACTAAAATTATTTTATAATTCATTATCTCCCATATATTCCTTCTTAGTCTTTAAAAGTGTGGATGGTTGGACATTAATTAGTGAATGATTTCATATATATTATTTTATTATAATTTCATGATATATCATCTACAAATATAAATATAGTATTTATTTCAGTCATCGTCATAGAAAAACTAGATTTGATTTTCTAACATAAGAATCAATCACTGTGTTCATCTTCCTAGGTTGGTAAATTATCATTCAAAAATAATTATTATTATAATCTAACCATAGTTATTAATTTATATTATGCTCTACCTATGTAAATATATACCTCAAGGTTTTATGATTTATATATATATCACACCATTCACCTTGAGAAAAATATCTCAGTATATTTAATGTGAATAATTTCTGATTCCCACTCAAAATCATGAGTTCAGTAAATTATATCATGAATATTGAATTGGTGAGAGCATAAATATCATCGTATAGTTAATTATGATGAAAAATCATATTGCATTTATTGATGCATCAATATATATTTGAAACTATTTTCTACTGCATTGTTGTCTAATCATCGGTCCACTAACCAACCTTTTATTAAATTCTTTGAAATTCCACAACATTTATCATTCCACAAGAACATAATATCATTATATATCAATATGGTGAGTTTCATATATGTTCATGAGATGTATCTCATAATTCTTTGGAAGTATCAATCCAATGCAATAAAAATATTGATCTTGTTTACATGGTTTCTCTACCCTATTTCTCAATAACTATTATCATTGAAGTATCATCTAATAAACCCTCACATAGAATTATTTGACTACAAAATTATACTTTTTATCCAAAAAAATAACATGGAAAACATGAGATATAGATTTTACTTCATTTTGGTATTTAGAAAAATCCTTAATTATTATTTATTCTCTTATATTCGCTATTAATATATAAGAATATTGTCTAAAAAAACTTGCACAAAAAAATCATGGTGATCTATATGTTCTTTATTAATTAAATAGATTATGATAATAATTTATTTTTTATGTCCCATGGAATTAATATAAATTCATAAAGAAAATAAACATTAAGAAAAAATGTCACTGGTATTTCTTATTTAATAACTCTTTGTTGATGATGTCCTGATCAAAGATAAATATTTCTAAAATATTACTTTCATCCAAATTAATCATATAGAAATTTGATATGGTGAAAAGGATTATTTTTATACATAATGGCCATGTTATGTTCATGATAATCAATTCAAATATGCATTGAACCTTATTTATTTTTATCAAAAAAGAATAGGTGCACCCTATAGTGAATCACAAGACCAAATAAATCCCTCGTCCAATTTATCTTGTATTATAATTATAAATTCCAATAACATAATTAGTTCAATTCTATAGAGAGTCTCCAAAATAGTTCTAGCACACAATATGAGTTATATTGAAAAATAATCATATCAATTTTGGGAATACTAGGAAACCCTTATATAAAGATATCAACAAACCCTCATACAATAACCATATAATAAATTTTGAGTTTCTCATTCTGAATTTAACAGAAATATCCACAATAAATAGGTAATAAAACCCATACAATTGAAGTAATTTCCATTGGGAATTCAGTATTATCCTTTCACTGATTGAATATTGTAGTCCAGTTTTGATGATTGAATGTTTCAATCCTTCCTTGACAATTTATATGTGATCGACACTGAGACAAAAAACTAATTCCAAAAATTACATTGAATTATAATAGAGGATGAATAAGAATATTTTAAAATATTATATTACCCTAAAATTATATTATGGATGATATAGATACTGAAGATATGATTATAATAGAATATAAACATATAAGGGACAAATATTCATCGATTCTATGAGTTGGTGATGTGGTACCCTTAAAAAATTAATTATATATAGAATTTATGATAGAACATGAATCATATAGAACATTTACACTTTCAAAGTAGATAATAAGTGTACCTTTCACCACATCATTAGGAACCAATATTTAGATATATTAATTTCATCATCCAAGTCGTCACCCATTGTAGTCTTCTGTGGTGACATACAATTATTATTAGGATGTTCATTTTAGGAATGTTTCATCAGTTTACATTGGAATATTTACATAATAATTGATTTATTAATTAACCATCATTCATGATATATATAGAATACTTCTCAACACATTAATCAAACTGTGGTTTCTATTTTTAATGTACCAAGGTGTTGCATTCGGCAATTAGCACATGTTAAAAATTTAATCCTCCTTTTCTACATTATTGACTCAATTATTTTTCATTGTAATTTCAATATCCCATTATTTGATTTAACTTACTCTTATGAAATAAGACCATGAAAATTATTTCATTGTATTTATGGCACTTGAAACTAAATCATCATGCAATAAAAAAAATTAAAAAACTAGATCCCTTAAAAAATTCATTTAAATTGCATAAAAAAAGCATTCAATCATTCATTATGGATTACATATTTAGTCCATAGTATGTATGGATAATATTTTAATTTTAGAATAACACACTACTACACATTCTAATTAAATAATCTTTAATTTGGGAAGCATCCTCCCAATTTTGGCTCATTGTTTTCCAGGGCAGTATTTATTGAAGAATATCACATTAAAAATTCTCTATTATATTCATTCTATTTCTTGACCACTTTAGTATACCGTATCAATTTCCAATTTTTTTGAATCCCCATTTTACAAATAAACATCTAGAAATACCTTTTCCCACCCATTACATCTCAAATATGTGAATATATTTTTAAGTACATTATCTATTTTTTAAATAAAAATGGATTAATATATACATTATATGATAAAGGATTCTATCATATAATTTTATCCAAAAAATGTGAATCAAAGTATTTTTATATTATATCTTCCCATAAAATAATTTTTATTCATTAAACCATAAGTCAGGAACATTAATATGTTAAAGGTATTATCTATTACAATACTTGAAGTATTGGCTTTTTTAGTAGCGAAATCTCTAAATTATCTAAAGATGTTGATTCCCATTATTCTACTAATCCCCATCACTAATAAAATTCATGGACTATGTTATCTAATAATCAACACGAATATTGGTATATTAAACAAAAATAACTATAATTGTGAATGTTCTAAAAAATTATATGTGATTATCATTGTTCTTATGTTAGTTATTTAAATTTAAAATATAGTTCCAAATATTCATACAAAACATACTCTGATACCATAAATAAAAACCCCAACTCGAATAACTAAGAGACGAGGTTTAGTTTATTACAATCGTATAGGGTACAATAAATCACACTATGGCACATAGATCTATCTTGTAGTATTAGGGAACTTGATGTATCCATGATTACAATATCACAATATACATAAAAAAATCCTTAAATGCTAATATTTCTTGTACATATTATGTCATTCATAATATCATTCTTCAAATTGGGAGGTAATTTAAAAAAAGGTGACATTATAAGCTCTATAAAGTTTATGTACCTTGAAATTTATCATGAGTAAAAATAAATAATCAACATAGATGATCGAAAAATCAAAACACAATCCATTCAATTGCCATTTCGTTCATTGAGAATCAATAAATAATATTGACATATCAAAAACATTTATTATAACAACTAAACTCTTTATAAATGAAATTAATACTTCAATACATTAATTATGAATACATTTCTACCAAGATATCTTGAATCTTAACATCATATTCTCTCAATCAAATACTACCTTATAATTAATCGGAATGTGTAAAAATATATAATATATTATGTAATGCATGATATCTTTTATCTTGATACCTATAAAAGCATCAAGAGGCTATATATAATTTTTCCCCACCAGTCACATTCATATCCTATTCATTTTTCATAATTTTAATGATAAAAAATATTTTAAAAAATAATTATATATAAAAAATAATCTATATTTTATAATTAATATATAAAGACAATATTTCATCATAATAAAAATTTTAAATAATGAAAAATTATGGATTTAGGTGATCACATCCCCATAAACATTATTCGGAGTTTTCATATTTATAAATACATTTAAAATAAGACTTGAACATTTCTTGAGAAAAATACATTTTTTTAAACAATTATTTGAAACATAAAAATTATATTAATAACAAAAAAAATTTTTTTTCTAAAAATAACCATTAGAAATTTTAATGGATGATATAATGAAAATACTAGTCATGGATGTGGAAAAATCATTTCATGAGTTTTACATTTTAAAAATTATTCAAATGTTTAGTAAAATTAACTCATTTTCAAAATGTAAATAATATTAATTTTACAAAATATCATAGAAATTAAAACAAGGGTAAAAATTATTTAAATAATGAATAGTATAATTGTAAAAATAGTATTCAAAAAAATTAATGATTATATGGACAATTAAAATAATGATTACCTAAAAATGAGTAAATAAATTATGTTTATAAAAACTACCAAAAAAATTACCGATGGGATGGAAATTGTAATATTACATATAATATTCATGAATAAAAAAATGATAATAAATTTAATTGATTTTATCAGATAAGGATATATTAATTCCCTCAATGTAATGTCATGAAAAAATAACCATGAATTAAAAAAATAAATGAAATCTCTTACCTCAAGTTTGACCCGCCTCATATGCTCCCTTCGTGTCTATTATATTAAATTAATATTTATCATAATTATATTAGAGAATTCTATGTGTTCATATAATATAATATATGATCTAATTATAACATTCCAATAATTGTTTATAAGAAACATCATTTTTAGGTGATTTTTGTCTCCTTCTTTATGTAACATTTTGTTTCATGGTTTCAGTCCTTACATTTTTTTCAATGATACATAATATATATAATTTTAGTTATGATAAAAATATTATATATATTAATTAAATAATTTGTTAGAACCATCCTTTAAATGAGATAATGAAATGTGAATCACATAATTTCACCATGGTGGTAGTCTATATGTATGCATGAGGGATGTTATCATTTTTAATAAGATGATGTGTAAGAAAATATATGATATCATATATTTATAGGAACATAATTATTTAATAAATATCACATATTTTCCTTAGTTAAAAATTTATTACCATATATGATAATTAGTGATTAAAAACAAATCACACTACTATGTGGAGATGGTGAGGCATACATACAAATGGGAGACAAATTCAGCTAACAAAAGATAAAAAAGAGGTGGAAACTTATTGTCTAATATTAATATAAAAATATAAATGTATTGAGGATATTTTAGAAAAATTTTTAAGTATTTTTACAATAGATTTAGTGGATGTATATCATGAAATAAATTTTAAAAGTACAATGTTATGTGTTACAAGTATTTTTTGAAAGACTGCTTTTCCCTAACTCATTAACACATGAGAGGATTTAATTTTTGCAGAAAAAAAGATCTAAAACATTTATAATGAATTTAGTATGGTATTTATATTTGAATATTCTATGATATAGTACTCAAAATTTGTGAATAATGGATGAGAGGAGGTTACCTTTTGTAATTTAATGGAGGGTAACCATTGGAATTATATAAAGTATTGAATTAATATAAATGATTTATCATGTTCATGTTGCTCAAAATTGAAATATATATAATATTGTATGATGATAAGTATAACCACTCCAATCCAATGAAATAAAGGAATTTTTATGTGATTTTTTAATCCTTTTCATTTAGTTTTAACATAGGTAAATCATTTTGACAATTATCGGGAAATCAATTATTTTACTCTTAAAGGTTATGAATATTAATTTAAAATTTAAAGTTACCAATAAATTGATTATGGTTGATTTTTATCACCATAAATCATTCAACTGTATTAATATGATATCTTTTTGAATTTTAATTCTTTTAATAAAATATCAATTTACAAATGGTAAATTTAAGTCATTTTTGGGACAATTCACCATTGTTTATCTATAATGACATCATCATTGAAATAAAATTATAATTTAGGAAATTATAAACTAACACATATAATATAATTATATAAAAAATTATTGATCACAATAATTAATCTCAATTTTAATTCTTTCAAAATTTTTAAAATCATTTATTATATTTTGTATTAGTTCAACAAATAATGTGTTGAAATTGCGTAAACATTTAAGGTAATTATTTTATCTTTATAAATTTATCATAAATACCATTAGAAATAAAATTTATTCTTAATTGAAAAAATATTTAGAAAAAAACATAATGAAATTTTTTCCTACTGAAAATATATTAATGATAGTAATGTTACGAAACAGACATTTTTTATTTATTATTTTCATAAAATAGTATAAAGGTTATAATCAAATTATAATAGGAATAAGTTTCCTAATTTTTAGAAAATGGATGTATATGGATGAAATGCACTTATCCCATAGGATAAAGAGGAGTTTTATAGAAATTTTAGTTTCATGTCCCAATGTTTAAACAATATTTTACCGGTTTTACCCTCACTGATATAATCATGATTTTTATTAGGATAATAATAATAATGACCAAAAATAAAAGTTACTTATTTAAAAATTTATTTACACCTAATTAAAAATATGGTAAAAAATTCAATATTCAATATCTAAATGTACCAGAAATTAATTTTAAACTAAATATGTTAAATGAAATGAAATTTTTTTTATTTATGTTTTTTGAGTATAAAAAATAAATTATTTCAAAATCATTGATATTTATCATTGAAATGGAGTTAATTAAATTAATATAAATTTAATAGATCATATTTATATTGGAACCAAGGCTGTTTGTTGTTTATAATGGATTTTTTTTGTTTTTTTTTTCAATATGCACATGGATGACCAAAGAGTTTTCAAGGAATGTGGTCTTAGGATTGAGGCTGAATATAGTATTGATGGTGGTGTTGTTTCCCAATGCTTGAAAATTTTTAGGGCCTCAAAATCAGGAATTTGTTCATATTAATGTATGGCACAATGAACAGATATGGAATTAATCAAAGAGAGAGAACCATGTGGACTGGGACGTGGACCATGTACTATATTCGTGAAAGGTTCACGAACTGCATACAGAAAAATAGGAACGGTACACAGAGAAGTTTGTGGAACTAAATTTTTTCTTAGAAAATGTATATGGACAGAGGTGTGTAATATATAGAAGGTTGTAGGTTTACAGGATATCTAAAGTGCATGGGATAGCAGTGGTACGTGGTGGAGGCTATACCAAAATCAATGATTTGGTAAATCATGGATTAGATGATTTTTCAGATCCATTTTGGCCTATATAATGAGATGTAATCCCCATTATTAAGGAACTGTATTGGAGATTAAAAATTCCGGAAGAAATATTGTGATGTCTAAAGTGCTTCTAAAAGGAGAATACGATACACAGAGAGAACAATCAACGTAAGGAAAAATAGTCTGCAAAATAGATCATGGTTTGTGGAGGATGCTCTCGTAGTACACTACAGAGAAAGGTAGTGTGAATAGAAAGTAGGTTTGTATGTGGAGAAGAGGTTGTATGCAAAGAAGGGGATATTTGTGGAAGGTTTTATATGGAGGTAGTATAAAGAGTTGGTAGGCAGTCACAGTATGTGGACGCAGTATGCAGAGGTAGTTTTTGGAGGTGGAACTCCAAGATAATATATGGAGAGGCGATCCGCAAATCGTACCCTCTACTCAGTATTCAGAGGAGGTAAGGCGTTATGTGAAACACTCAAAGAATCCCATAAAGTGACAAAATCATTTTTCAAAAGTAATTTTCATAACCTACAAGTGTGGGGAAAATTGATATACATCTGTGGAAGAAAACATGACTTAAAAACAGAATCCATTTATAGTTGAGGATTCCCATTTTAATGATAAACCATTGAAGCAAACATCAAGTCGAATATATGGGTGAAGATTCTTCCAACACAGCGAGCGAAGTGGAATCAGCAGAAGTGATCTGAGGGGTGCGGTGTGCTATCCCTAAAACCATGTAATTGCATTTCATTTTGCATAGAGTTACTGTGCCAAAATTTTGTAATCCACAACATGAGAAGATTAGTGGTTCTTGGTACAACTGACACATTCTCAGCATATGATTCTTGGATGTATCCCTTAGTGGTGAACTAAGTAAAAATTATAGTGTATGTATATTTCATGTGATAGTTGGTTTTATATACTCTCTCATCATACAAGTTTAACTGGATCCAAACAATGTGGGAACAAGATTCATCAGTTTAAAAGAAAAATTGGACACCCTAATTCACCCCTCCACTCTCAGGTTGTTTTGGGGTCCTTCAATTAAAATTTATGAAAATATTATAAATATAATGATGCTTTTAAATTACATGATTTTATGAAAATAAATGACAATATTATAAATTTTTATAGATTACATAATTAACTAAAAAATAATCAATTTTATAAAAATCCTAAAAAAATAAAACTATGATTTATGTTGATATTCTGAATAAAAAAAATTATCCTTTTAATAAAATTAAATTTCTAAAACCAGGATAAATTATTTACTATATATACCATCATAATGCAATAACAATATTATAAGAAACAAATTGTTGAAGAAATAAATATATTATCTAAAAATTCATTACTTATTTTATAATATGTAATCAATAAATTGGTATTAAATAAAATATATGTTCATATTTTTGATAATTTTATTAGTCTTAATCATACCACAAACCTAAAAAGTTGGTGATACCTCTAAAATAATAATATTTTTATTGTATGTTTATTTTCATTTCATCATTTTTTTTAAATGAAATCTATCAATGAAATGAAATATATTTAGTTAGATATATATAAGAAAATACTATGTTATAATTATTCATTGGGTGAATGGTATCCCATGATAATTTCATGGGGTGAAATCTATATTCATTTGGTGAACATATATAGGTTTTGACCCTTATCTTTCTAGGTCCTCATAATCATCCCTTAAATATCAAAAAACTATTGGTAAATAATATATATCCATGAGATATGATAAAATTTCTCAACATAATCTTCTAGATAAAATATGGGCACTGAAAATATGATAACAATCTAGTTTGGATAATTTTAACAAAAATAGTTAGTTATTAAATGACAATATGAATGAATATATTTTCTAATAGTATATCCACGATAGGGATTTTGGATTCATAGTCGTATAGAATCATTATTTTCAATTATAGAATGGTTACCTCCATGATAAGGTTGATCACTCTATTATATTGTAAGGTTCGTAGTTTCTCTAGATTTAAAATTTTGATCATTTATTATATATATTGATATAAGAATGATAATTCCCTTACATATATTTGAAATATATAAATAAAAAAATTTACATGGTTTCAAATGATATGGATTTTTTTAAATGCATGTTGGAAGTTATATTAAGAATATTAGAGAAATACCTTCTCATAGTTAGAATAGATATTTCAGAATTTATTTTATAGAATAAATATATTACATCTAGTCAGGTGATTACAAATATTATTATAAATAGTGAGAAATTTTAATGGAAATTTTCATTCTATAATTTCATGGTGATCATCATGTGGATGAAGAAAATGAATTTTTCTACAACTATGTTACTGTAGTCACTTTTTATAGTTCATGGATGATCTTTATATTCACTTAGAGTAGATTGTAAATCTTTAATGTATATTAAGGAGTGAAACAAAAATTAATGTGATGGTTTAAAATCTATAGGGATATGGGGTCCACTCTAAAATTATAGAAACATTTATAAAATTTAATGTTTATTTCAGTACATAAGATGATCAATGACTGTATACTTCTTAGATGTTTCTCATTGTGGGAGAAACACAAAAACTATTCACTCTCTATAACTATATCATTATAGTAATTTATATATTCTATATATAATATAATAGATATATTATAGTATATTATAATTAAAAAACTAGATCATTGATAAAGGAAATTTGAAATAATCATATTATGATTCAATACAATGCAACCACACGGTAAATTCTTTATATAAGAAAAAAATCAACCATTAAAATTATTATTATTCTTTTTTTTAATACATCAGAGATATTTTAATGTGAAAATTTAAAAAAAGGTATATATATTGTTGGTATATATTTAAAATTTCATAACATGGTTTGGAAAAGAGATTAAAAATAATGTAAAAATAAATATTGGATTATTATAAGTACATTTTCTTTGAACAAATTCTATATTAATTTTATTATAATTATACAATAGAATTAACAAAGTGTAAGATGTCTGTAAAAATAAATTGAGTTGTAGTAAGAAAACATTCCATTTGAGTTCAAATTCCACATTTGTAATGCACTTTAATGATGTTATGTATAGTCTTATTATAAGGCTATGAATTCCACATTTTGAATAAGAGTGTTTCAAAAAAAAAAGGGTTATAAATTATTTTTTGAAATTGAATGAAATAGAAATGTGGGTGTAAATTGGTTATGGATAGTGTTATTTTAATTTTAAGGAGAGGGGGTTTTACATAAAATATTTATGAATTTGATTAAATTTTTCCAATAGAATGTTTAGTTTTCATTTATGTATCAATATTTAGAAACATAATGATTTCTTGATTATTGAGGACATTTTATATCATTTTGTATATAATAAATAATATATTAATACATTAAAATGAATTATCATATTTAACCAAAATTCACTATTCAAATTATTATATCATTATACATGAAAAATATTAGAATTGTACCCTTACGTAACATTTATATTACTAATATATAAAATAACCAATTTAACGATATAAGGATTCAATTCATGAAATTCCAAATTATTTGTGTAACAAATAATGATTTGTTATATTAAATACTGGAAAAAATTATAAAAATATATACTTATAAATATATGACATAAATTTAATTTGCAATTAATTTGGGGTATATTGATGCTTATATTTAAATATTTTACTGAATTAAAATAATAAATTTTTGGTAACATCATATTTTATTTTTTTTAGTTATATTATTCCAATGGTAATTTCACTACTCTGATGCATTGGTTATTATTCCAATGATATTATGTTCAGTGCACAATTCGTAAATTTTGTGTGTCTCTATATCTCGTAGAATTATATATATATATATATTAATTAATTAAATATTAATTGTAATTTATATTTTTATTCCTTTTAGAAAATGATATTTTATTTTACATATTTGTTATTCTTTATATATTGTTATTAATTGATATGGATGATCACAAAGATAATAATTTATCAATTTTATAACTTTATGTAATATCATTTACATGGGTTATTATCCAAGTTTTTTCTTTATTGATATTAGAGAATGTATTCATTATTCATTTACAATCATATAATTCAACTAAAATAATGTATATTTGGTTGATAAATCATATTATAATACCCCCAGCATTTGAAATAATTAATTAATATTTGAAACAAATAATTTTTTTGGTGAAAATATTTAATTAAAATATTATATGTCACATTTAACCTTGAAAAAATATTATCCTGGAAACTCCAACAGAATTTATATTATGAAAATTGATTTGGAATTTTTTTTCATAACATGACTAGGTTATAATGTTACCAAATATTTAATATGAATTTAAAATAATAATTTTAAAATCATAGACATATAATTTCAAAAATATAATCTCTCTTATTTATGAACTTCATCATCCTCCACTAATAATACATATCGTTCATAAACAACACCACATTGATGTTTCAGTACATAATTGTGACATGTCATGTAAAACATAAAGAGTGTTATTTGAAACAAATATATACTAGAGAAATATTTATAATATGTTCAAATCGATATTCCATAGTTATAACATGATTGTGAATCTTTAATGGATGAATATAACTTATTACTAATTATACTAAACTTTTAAACCCCACAATACCCCCCCCCCCAATTATATTAATAGGTATATTTTACCCCAACAAAAAACTACTTTTTTATCAAGGAATATTAGTAGAGCTCATTTGTTGAATCCATGATAATATAATATATTTGTTATTGTACTATAACATACCTATAAATTTATCGTATAATTTTATTCTAATTTTTTTATATTTTAATATAATCATATTAAATGTTTAAATTTAGGCTCAAAATAATTCGATTAGTTCAATTTAAATTATTTAGTGAAAAAAGATATTACATGTATACTCAAACAATATAAGACAATCATCCCAACCTTTATATAAATATAATGAGTAGGTCTAAATCATGACTTCAAAATTTTGACTAGTATTTTCAGATTGGTCCTCATTTTAAAGCCGATTTTATGGACCCAGCCTTAAAAATTAAATAATATAATGACTTTATATTATAATTATATTCTTTTTAGTATTATGTATCTTCTATGACTAGAGTTATTGATAATTAAGAGAAAATATCACATAAAAACTAATAAAATATATATTTTAAACTTCTAGTTGGTAATCATTTTTTCTGAAATATTAAAAATTAAACATGAAACAGGATTTCTTATCATACCTAATCGTGAAGACATTGAACATCACTTTTTATTTTCACTCAAAAATCTTTAAATCCAGTGAAAAACATTTAAAATCATGGGATGAAGAAAATATTAGTTTGGAACATATAAAAATAATTATTGAGACATTATTCTTCATGAATACTTATTAAAAAAATTTACCTTTAAAAATTTAAATTTTGGATCAATTTAATAATTTTAGAACCCACAAAATCAACATTCTTTCTCAAATATTTTGGTAAAACCTTTCACAAGGCGGCATGAAAGAATAAATAATACTCATAAAGGTACATTACCAATCCAGAAAAAGATATTATATATTATTCAAAAAAATTTACACATCACAATTATGAAGTATAATATAATTTTTTTAACATAATATGATGAGTAACCACAAGGTAACTCAATATAAAGAACGTGTAATCATAATTTCAGGAAACATATTAAATTTAAAAAAGAAAACAAAACATGAAATAATAATTTTCATGGATAATATTAAAGAAAAATATATATGGTAGACAAATTCCCATATTTGAATAGGTTTATACCACATTACCACACATAACATAACATGAGACAAAACATTACCCAATGAAATAGAGCATTGGGTTCACCCATTATAACATGGTCATTGTTATGTATACCACAAAAGGACCAATCATAAGAAATAATCATAGGATTTACTAATGAAAATATATGAGTTCTATAATCCCACTATATTTCACTGTCATAAGAAATTTAATAAATATTGAATTTGACCAATGAATATTAGGAGTGTATTACCCTATCAGGGGTAGAGAGATTAAGATATGTAATGATCTAATTCAGGTCAACCTGACGAGACACCCAAATCAGCCAATCGCATGATATGTGTCACACCCATTACCTTTTTTAAAATTCATTTTTCATTTAACTTCCATTCCTGATTTGTTTTGGGGGGTTTACCACTCATTTTGGTTAAAATGGTGGGTTTTGAAAATTTGGGTCAAACCATGAGCCCAATTCCAGATTTAAAATCAAATTTCATTTCTTCTATAACTCCTTCAATTTTTACTATTCTATACCCAGTACACTTCCTTATTGGCATAACCAGATATATTAAAATCACCATATCCCTTTGGACCACATAGAAATCTAAAATCATGATGGATTTGGGTTTTTGATTAAGGTAATGGGCCTGCCCATAATCCCATTTCCTACTTTAAATTATTTTTTTAAAATTTAAATATCTCATTCGTTTTTTACTTGGTTTTGTTGATTAGACCTCACACTCGAATACAAACACCTCAGGATCACCCCCATTATCTCGTTTGCCTCTTTGTTGCTCATATACCATGCGGATTTGGGAGATCTTTCATACTCTTTCTCAAATCAACCATATTTGATGAGGTAAAATGAATCATTCATAACCATTAAATTTTCATCATTTTTCCCCCATTTCAGTCCCAAAATGACCTAATATAAATCCTTCAACCCTCCATACTAGTTTTGGGTACTTCAAGATTCAAATATTAGTGAATTTGGGCTGATTACTTTATGATTTTTCAAGTAAGGGAATTCCTTCTTGGTTCCTTCCATCCTCTTTTAGTTTTATTTCCACTTTATTGAAGTTACTCATATTCAGAAGCTGGGGTTCTATAATAAGGTCTGATTTGGTGTCTTTTGGGTCAATTTTTGTGGTTTAGGTCTGGATTAATATTCCTTGTGGTCCAACGGTGGTGCGCTTAAGGATTCGCACCAAGTTTTGAGGGTTTTGACACAAAAGGGTAGGTGATTCCATGTGTAATCATTTTATGATGAGTTATCTTGTTTGTATTATTATTTAATCATGTTTATAATCTGTTTTGTGTGGTGAGGTTGATGGAATTTGTTAAACATTTAATTTTTAGTAGCATTTTAGCTTGAAATTTGGTACATTTCATGTGTGACTCTTGAGGTAATGTTTGGGTTTAGTTTATAACATATGAAATTGATTTATTAGTCTTGAAAGGGGCTGAAAATTATGGTTTGTTAATTCTTTATTTTCATGTGGGCATTGAAAATTGGTTTTTGAATGATTTTAATGTGTAAAACCGTGTTGTACTTCTTGAAGGTGATTTATGAAAATGTGTGTTTTTCATGTGTATCTTTGTGGTATTATTTGATGTATTTTTATAACTTTTGGGGGTGGTTTAATAATTGTTTTAGGGCTGAAAATTCTGTTTTGGATTAGTATTGGTATGATTTTGGTCTTGAATGAGGGTTTTAAAATGGGTTTAGTGTGCAAACAATGGTTATACCTCTTGGGTTTGTTTTATAAAAATTTCAAATGTTTAATTTGGTTAAACAAAGTTGGAAAATGGTGAATATGTACTGTTTTGGTGAGTGTGTTCACCTAATGTGGGGGTTTTAATGTTATTGTGGTGATTTGAGTTGTCTATCATTTTTAGAATGTTTTATAAATTGCCGAAATGTTTTACTAAATTTTGTTTTGTGTGCGAAACACGGGTGTGGGATGTTTCGTGTGAGTCTATTGATAAAATGAATTGTGAAGGTGAGAAGGGTATTATGTGACATTTGTGTGGGTGGTTATGTGGGTTGAATATCTTGTAAGGGTTTTATAAAATTGTTTAAAGGATTTGTGGAAGTGTTAATGAGATGTGAAAAGTGTTGTATGCAATTTTTGTGTGAGTTTGATTTCAAAATGCATTTGAATGAAAAATGGAATTTGTGAATTGTATGATGTACATGGGGATGTTTGGTTAATGTGTGATATGGAAGTGATATTTCCATGTGAAAACAATATTTCTTGGATTGTTGAACTTTTTTGAGCACAAAGGGAAAACCCGGTGATCTAAATGGGTGGACTTGTACTAGTATGCTAGTGAATCTGTGGGGTTTGGCCTCAGTTTCACTTAGCAGAATTGACGCTTACAACTGTAACTAAACTATGACGATGATGATTGGGGACCACTAGGTTATGGGTATGATCCCAACTATTCGCTCGTGCATGAGAACAGATATTTATTTGTGGTTACTCTCACCGAGATACTAGGTACCTGGGACCCACAACTAGCTAGGTCCAAGGGATTAATTCCTATTACTTGTGCTCATTAGATCCTTTGAACTTACCGTCGGTATATGGTATTTTTGGCTGGAAAATTTAGTAGATTTTTAATTATTTTAGAATTGTTGGTCCTTTAAAATTAGTCCACATGAAAACTATTTTCATTTATTATTTCATCCTTTATAAAATTATAACAAGCATTTCTTATTTATAAAACATGCAATGCTTTTTTGTCATGAAATGTTTATCACATGGAATCTCATAGAGGTGGTATCCTACTGGGCTTTGGATCACACCCTACTTACACCCTTGGGTGTAAGTATAATTTCTTATTTTGTGTCACATGTTTGGGTACAAGTTGTATGCCATTGGTTTGGGTTTTTAGCAGTCCATCGTGATGCAGTGTCATGGAGATGGCATGAGGGTGGTTCATCTTTCCATGTGGAGGTTCTTGGGCTATAATTTCATGAGTATGTACCTTTTTAATGGTTTTCAAACATTTTTTAAAATTATTTAATTCAGTTATGAATTTTATTAAAAGATGTTTTGGTTTGAAAAATCCATATTTGATTTCTTGGATTCATTTGTTGTTTTAATTATATGAACTCGTGTAAATCATTCCCAATTTTCAGTTCATGATACCCAGACACTTTTGCCTACCAGTGGGGATTAGGAACGCCCTTCAGTACTTGCCATGGGTCGGGTCAGGTGCCGGTTTTTGTGGCGACCAGATTCGGTTCGTGACAAAATGTTATCAAAGGAGGTTCTCCCTATTTGAGTCATGTTATTTGTGAAATATTTGGGATAGTCTGGAGTTATGATAGTCGAGACATGAAATTCCGGTTATGGGAAGTGTGGTTGGTCACCACACCTAATGGTGGGATTCAATTCACCTGGGTAAGTCAGGATTTATCTACCTCTTTTGGTTTTCTTGGTCAGATGATGATTAGGGGAAATTAAAAGAGAGTTGGGTTAATGTTCTCAGTGATCTCGCAGGGTCTGGAAAGCCATGTGGAGCTAGGGATATTCCCTAGAACACTCTCTGTGATGGTGATGTTATTGGAATATGTCTGCCAACCATATGTCCAAGTCACCCACAGAAACTAGTTTCCTCCCCCCTTGTTTTGGGCATTAGTTTTGAAATCATGGAACTTTTCATTTAAAGTGACCTGGTTTTACAAAGCGTAATGTTTTTGTTAAATGATTTTAAAATAAAGAGATAATGGTTTGATTTATTAAATGGATTACCTAAATTTTCAGAATTTTTTTGAAATGGAAAATAGTGTGTTTACACCTCTTTTGAAATCAGGATCCATATTGAAGTTGGTTTTCAAAAGTTTTTCCATTATAGTTTTCTAAACAATTAAAGGGTTTTTTAATGGGATGAGATGTTTTCAAATTGATGTGAATAAATGGAAATTGAGTTATTTTCTAAATGGTTTTGTCCTTATGAAATGTTTTGTAAGATGTGAATTGGGATTTTGATCTCATTGTTAGGAGTATTGAGAAAAAGGATGGGTTGGTTGACCATTTTGTTTTTGAAAATTTGAATGAATTTTAGTTTTATCCTTTTTTATTTCAATGAGAGACCACATGAATGGGGTTATATGGGATTATGGATGGTTGAGGGAAAGACTGGATGAGTATCGGGATGAAAATGAGGAGGGTGCCCGGTGTGGCACAAAAACATGAATGTGCGGGGCCCATGGGGTACCATTGGTAGTTACACTAACTTATGAACCGTTGGTTTTCAGTGAAATGTTTTTAAAGAAAAACATGATTTCTTGATGAATTGTTTGTGATGGTGTATATTATGTGTTTTTGGAAAATTTTGATGTTGTGTGATGTTTTGAATCCAAGAACCCCTCATGTTCGAACTGTGTTTTGGGTTAGTGTTTGGTCGGTATGCTGTGTAGAAGGTCCGGTTAGTAGTCTCCTATTATATATGTTTTGGGAAACCTTTAAGGTGGTTCCTTTAATGTGTTTGGATCTGTTTTGTGAAATGTTTTTACCAATGGACCAGCTTGGTTGGTTCCTTGGGTTCTCCCATTGGATAGGGTATTCCCCCATTAAGGGTTACTGCACAACTGAAGAGAAACCCGAATTATTTCACTGCTGGAAAATCCTCAAGTTGATCAATGTAAGGAATCTATTATTGAGCATTATATAATGAGTCCACACTATTTACATTCATGGTTTTTTTCGTATCCTCTTGTTTTGGAAGAGTACTCATGGATGGTTGAAAGAGACCTTAGTTTCTTAAGCTACCTGATTCATCAAAGGTGGAAGTTGTCAGGGGTTGTCAGTATGGATAGTGTCTAAGAGGGCCTCTGAGTCCTTCTTAGACTTTTTTAAGAAGGGGTTTATGTTATACCACCCGTGTGGGAAATCTGGCCATGAGAGGATGTTATAGACACTTTATAGAATGTTGTGATATTTGGGGATGTTGTATAAGGCCCATCCTTTTATTATTTCTATGAGTCGCTTTGTTCATGTTCGGTGATGCGTTGTGATGTCGCGTTCTCATTTGATTTTAAAGGTGAAATTTTACAATATTTTGTGAGTCATTTCTTCAGAATTGTTTCTCCTTTTGGGAGATCTTTACATACTCTGTTTTAGAGGAAGGTGTTTATATGTGTCGTTTATTTCTGTTGTTTCTCACCTAAAGAAACAATGTGTGATGTGAGTGCATCCTCTAAACCCTTATTTCAATGAAAATCCCTATTAGGGTAATGTGAGTTTTGTAGTGTGTTTTATCTTGGTGAACGCATCTGTGATTGCATGTAGTTTTTTGTAGCACCAAATGAAGAAATTCTATTCGGGGGTTTCCAAATCCTAACTGCGAGGCCAAAGATGCTTCAATCATTCCAGCTCCAGCAATATGACCCGGAGGGAAGCTGGCACGTAGTTAGAGGAAATCACAGTGTAGTTTTTAACTGTGTACAAATAACTTTTCTTAGTATGAGATATGTGAATAGATTAAACATTTTGTGTTGTCATCTTTCTTCTTTTGTTCATTTTCGGTGGAAAGAGGTGGAGGGCCTCATCCTAATGTTATCTCTAATGACTTTCATTTCCCCTTTGGGTTTCATTGGGTTCAGGGAAAGGTTTTAGATTGGTCAGTACATGTTGAGAGAACATTTAGTTGTAACCATTCCCCAGAAAATCATGTAGGTATAAGGATCCACATGGTTAGCGCACAGTTTCCCAAACAATTCGGGCTAACCGTGCAGCCATCCCAACTCTTTACGTTTTGGGTTTTTTTCTATGTCGGCCCATATTGGTCAGTTAGGATGGTTGGTTCTTATGGTGGGGATACCCACTATGAGTATCATGTATATTATTTTGAAAATTCCTAATGGGATTCTACCCCTTGTACCAGGGAGTTTGTTCGAGGCTCCCCTGTTAGTGTCTTGATTCTGTCTCTGAAGAAATTTTAAGTTGTCTCTTATGGTTTGGGAGCCCATTTGTGTATCACTGTACTAGTAACTCACTTTTTGTACTTGGTCTTGTCTTGGAAGTGGGTAGTCTCATTCGGAGCAATATAACCACCAATATCTTACTTGGGTAAACGTTGGGATTGGAGAGTTCTCAATGGTTTAGCTATATCAAGGTAAGTGTAACCTTGTTCGATGTTCGTGTTTGTTTGGGTAAATTGCTTGAGCCTTGTTCAGATAGTGTTTGAGAAGTTTTTTTTAGGATAAATCCGGAATGTGATTGATCATTTCAGTAAAGAGGTGTATGTTTTGTTTGTGAATTATTCTTTCCTAAATTGATCACGGGAGGTGTTTTGGCCTTTGGGGGTGAAGTTTAGCAAAGTAGTCCATTTCTGCCTTTCGGTTGGGTTTGGTTTTTTCTTTGTCCTTGATGTGGCTTTCCGAGGGCGGAAAGTTTTATGGTGGGGAGAGTTGTCACACCCATTACATTTTTTTAAATTCATTATTCGTTTAATTTCCATTCCTGATTTTTTTGGGGGTTTACCACTCATTTTGGTGAAAATGGTGGGTTTTGAAAATTTTGGCCAAACCGTGAGCCCGAATCTAGATTTAAAAACAAATTCTGTTTCTTCTATAACTTATTCAATTTTTTATATTTCATACCCATTCCACTTCCCAATTGGCATAACATGATATATAAAAATCAACATATCCCTTTGGACCACATAGAAATCCAAAATCATGATGGATTTGGGTTTTTCATTAATGTAATGGGCCTGCTCGTAAGCCCATTTCCTGCTTTAAATTATTTTTTTAAAATTTCAATATCTCATTTTTTTACTGTTTTTCGGTGATTCGACCTCACTCTCAAAGACAAAAACCTCAGGCTCTCCCCCATTATTGAGTTTACCTCTTTGGAGCTCATATACCCCGCGGATTAGGGAGATCTTTCATACTCTTTCTCAAATCGACCAGATTTGACGAGGTAAAATGAATATTACATAACTCCTTAAATTTTCATCCTTTTCTCCCCATTTTAGTCCCAACATGACCTAATATAAATCCTTCAATCCTCCATACCAGGTTTTTGTACTTAAAGATTCAAATATTTGTGGATTGGGGCCGATTGATTCATGATTTTTCTAGTAAGGGAATTCCTTCTTGGTTCCTTCCATCCTCTTTTAGTTTTATTTCCACATTCTTGAAGTTCCTCATATCCAGAAGCTGGGGTTCTATACTAAGGTCTGATTTCATGTCTTTTGGGTCAATGTTTGCGGTTTAGGTCTGGATTTATATTCCTTGTGGTGCAACAGTGGTGCGCTTAAGGTTTCGCACCATGTTTTGAGGGTTTCGACTAAAAAGGGTAGGTGATTCCATGTTTAACCATTTTATGATGAGTTATCTTGTTTGGTTTATTAATTTAGCATGCTTATAATCTGTTTTTTGTGGTGATAAAACTATTTTTGATGGATTTGGTTAAACATTTAATTTTCAGTAGTATTTTAGCTTGAAATTGGGAACTTTTCATGTGTGACTCTTGAGGTAATATTTGGGTTTAGTTTATAACATATGAAAGTTATTTATTAGTCTTGAAAGGGGCTGAAAATTATGGTTTGTTAATTCCTTATTGTCATGTGGGAATTGAAAAGAGGTTTTTGAATGAGTTTAATTTGAAAAACCATGTTGTATTTTTTGAAGGTGTTTTATGAAAATGTGTGTTTTTCTTGTGTATATTTGTGGTATTATTTGATGTATTTTTATAACACATGGGGGTGGTTTAATAATTGTTTTCAGGATGAAAATTCTGTTTTTGATTTTTATTGGTATGATTTTGGTCTTGAATGAGGGTTTTGAAATGGTTTTAGTGTGCAAACAATGGTTATACCTCTTGGGTTTGTTTTAAAAAAATTGAAAATGTTTTATTTGGTTTAAAAAAGTTGTAAAAGGGTGTATATGTACTGTTTGGGTGAGTGTGTTCACCTAATGTTGGTTTTTGAATGTTAATGTGGTGATTTGAGAGGTCTAACATTTTTATAATGTTTTATAAATTGCCGATTTTTTTTACTAAATTGTGTTTTGTGTGCGAAACACGGGTGTGGGATGTTTCATGTGAGTCTATTGATAAAATGAATTGTGAAGGTGATAAGGGTATTATGTGACCCGTGTGTGGGTTGTTATGTGGGTTGAATATCTTCTAATTGTTTTATAAAATTGTTTAAAGGATTTGTGGAAGTGTTAAAGAAATGTGAACACTGTTGTCGGCAATTTTGGTGTGAGTTTGATTTCAAAATGCATTTGATCGAAAAGTGGAATTTGTGACTTGTGTGATGTACATGGGGCTGTTTGGTTAATGTGTGATGTGGAAGTGATATTTGCATCTGAAAACTGTATTTCTTGGATTGTTGAACTTTTTTAAGCACAAAGGGAAAACCCGGGTATCTAGGTGGGTGGACGTGTACTAGTATGCTAGTGAATCTGTGGGGTTTGTCCTCTATTTCACATAGCAAGATTGAGACATACAACTCTAACTAAACTATGATGATGATGAATGGGGACCACTAGGTTATGGGTATGATCCCTACCAGTGGCTCATGCATGAGAACATATATAGTTTTCTGGTTACTCTCACTAAGATACGAGGTACCTGGGACCCACAAGTAGCTAGTTTCTAGGGGTTATTTCCTATTACTTGAGCTCATTAGATCCTTTGTACTTACCGTCGGTATACAGTATTGCTGGATAGAAAATTCAGTAGATTTGTTTATTTATTTTAAAATTGGTGGTCCTTTAAAATTAGCCCACATGAAAACTATTTTCATTTATTATTTCATCCTTTATAAAATTGTAATAAGAATTTCTTATTTATAAAACTTGCAATGCTTTTTGACATGAAATGTTTATCACAAGAAATCTCTTAGCGGTGGTATCCTTCTGGGCTTTGGCTCACACCCTACTTGCACCATTGGGTGTATGTAGACTTTCTTATTTTTTGTCACAGGTTTGGGTACAGGTTTTATGCCATTGGTTCGTGTTTTTAGCCATCCATCGTGATGCAATGTCATGGAGATGGATTGAGGGTGGAGCCTCTTTCCATGTAGAGCTTCTTGGGATATCATTTCATGAGTCTGTACCTTTGTAATGGTCTTAAAACATTGTTTAAAATTGTTTAATTCAGTTATGAATTTTAGTAAAATATGTTTTGGTTTGAAAAATCCAGATTTGATCTCTGTGATTCATTTGTTGTTTTAATTATACGAACTCGGGTAAATCATTCCCAATTTTCAGTTTTTGAAACACAGGAACTTGTGACAGCCCATGGGGAATGGGAACGCCCTTCGGGACTTTCCATGGGTCAGGTCGGATGCCAGTTTTGGTGGCGACCAGATTCAGTTCGTGATAATATGGGTAAAATAATAAGATAGAACATAGTCCTGAATATATGAAAAAAATACATAAAAACAGAGTATGAATTGGAAATGGATGATATAACCCAAAATACACAAAAACCAAAGATAAAACAAGCTAAACTAGAGTGCATGTAGAGTCTACAGATGAAAAAATATCACCTCTAGACTAACTTGAACTGAATGCAGCTGCATCAAGAGAAGCCAACATGATACAAGATGCTCTTACCATTACTAGAATGTTAAAATAATTGAGCAAGTGAACTTAGCGAAAAAATTATTGTTTAATTAAAACACCAATAGGAAATCACCAAGGGTTTTATAAGAGTTCTAATATCAAGAATGAAAAAAAAAATCTAGTTTAAAAAACCATTTTATAAATAATTTTTATAAATCAATACCATTTATAAATCATTAAGACATTTTTATCATTTGGTTCACCAAAAAATATATTAATATTCTATAACCAGAAATATGATATGTTCAAATAATAAAAAATTATAACATATCAAAGCATATGTCGGAAAACAAGTAAAAAATTATAAATTTAATAACCTATCATAATAATATTTGTTATGAAACCTCATATAAAAAACTATAAGAAAATGACAGTGATAAAAGTAATGAATTGATAAATAACCATAAATAAAAAAGAAGCTAAAATATATATGCTACATTCAAGTACATTGCATGATAGATAGGAAAATTTTAAAAAATGAATAACTTTATCCCCAACCAATATAGAATCATTCTGGTCCATATCACAAAAGATTGCCTCGTAGTGGTGCAACACACAGTAAGGCTGCCCATGTCTCTCTCTAGACACACCCAATGTTTCCAATGTGCAAGTTTCCACTTCCATTTCAAAGACATTAACACAATATTATAAACCATATTCAAAGCCCTTAAAATTATCTTTAGATATAGAAAACTTATTTACTAATCAATAAAAATAATTTAAAAATAAAACTTTTTGAAAACATTTTCAATTCCAAGAATACATTTTAAAGAAATTTTGACATTGAATAAATGAAAACCCAGATGTAATTTATCCTGAACATTGTGAAAATCATTAAAATAAACCATTATGTATGAAGACCTACCTCAAAACTATAAAAAAAAGATACTTTGGAAAAACCTTACTAGAATCCTTGATAACAAACTTTGAAAGAGAAGTCTCTCTAAGAAACTGAAAGTAATCAATAGAAATCACTATCTAATAAAAAAAAACAGAAACACATTAACATTGTTAAAAATAATATCTATAAAGATTATATACTTGATGAGAAGCAATCCAACAAAAAAAGCGATCAATTGCTAAACAAAGTGACCCATAGCGGAGGGACTCAGCCAAAATTGTAAATAAAGATCCTCTATATCAATATATATTATGAATTCATGAATAAAATAAGAATATAAACCTGACTACCTGCTCAAATTCAATCCCTTTCAGATAAAATGGAATATAATTCAATTACATGTTGTGTAATACGTGAAGCATATATATGCTTAAAACCCCAACGGTTTTTATTATAAAATACCAAATTTTATTATTACATGATGTGTACCCTTTACACAAATGAAAAATTCCAACACTGTGTATCATGTTGCTCGGTTTTATCCTACATCCCTTACACATCATGTACTCCCATTAAAAATCATGCTATTTCCTAAATAACATCCCATACTGCTGATTCTATGCTGAAAATTCTATAAATTCCCTAACATCACAAATATAGGTATCCTCCCAATTCCGTTTAGGACTTAATCAAAAAATAAAAAAATAAAGACAATAAAAAAATTAAAAGCATACATGACCGAAAAGTAATGGGGAATTACAATATCCTCAAAATACTGGAGCCCCAAAAAGAGAAGGCCACTGCTACCTCATCCATAAATCTCATTACAATATAACTTGGACATTGTGTCTTCACTGACATGGTACTTACACCAAGGGTATTATTTTAATGTTTGACACCTTATACTTGTGATCGATAATATGAACTAGTTCTCAACCTTAGTGGTATCATGATCGAGATCAGAAATGTTCCATATAATCAGAAGGGAAGGATTTGGAAGATACCTTTTGAAAATGGAAACATAAATAACATCATGGAAATATGTCAAAATATGTTTAATTTGAAACCATTAAGCCACCCACCCTATTCATATAATGATCTAAAAGGGGAACAGAAACCTCATTACCAACTTACCATATTTAACCGACCAATGAAGTTCCAAGAGATGTGAAACTCTAAGAATGACATGATCACCTACTTCAAATCATGAGGTTGTCCCCAATGGTTGACATCGTATTTCTAATGACTCTATGTTGTGATTAAATTCTTTGGTATCAACTAAACCATATCATTCATCTATTGAAAAACACTCGGCCCACCCAAGGAGCTCTCTCCTAAATCTACCTAGCATAAAGTAGATCTGCATGTTCACCCATACACATAATCAAATGGTTCCATCTATATCAAATCCTAATAAAAATTTTAATTGGAAGATGAAACAAAAGGAAAATTCTTTTCACAAGATCCTTGGAAATGAAAAACACGATCCTGAATTATTTACTCTAAAAAATGGAAATCTCTCTCCATGTTTCCATACATTTTAATTTTACAAGTTGTCCATAATTAAATCAGTGACCACATCTCCTATTGTGAACCTTCCCAAAACCTTAATGTGATCCTCATAACCCTATTAGAAAAAACTATAGTAGGAACCCATTAAGTGTCACAATGTCTTAGACATACATGTCCCAAAGCTATTCCACATTTTTATCTCCTTGATAGGTAAAAAATTAATCAATTTAACAAGATTTTTAGTGGCCACCCAAATCAAAACATTCACACTAGGAGTGTTTGGAAAAATAATGAGAAATATATATAAATCTCATCACACTTCCATATCAAAATTGATTAGGGTTTCAATAACTATAAATGTCTATAGTGATCCTCCTTAATTCATGGACATGTAATATACTATAAGAATAGATAATTGCTCGCCTTATCCTATCTCACAAGAATTTATTCTAGAAAACATTATACATATTTCTTTCCCTAGGTTGAACAAACCAATAAGAATAGTTTTTTTTGTGAAAAAATCATGCCTCAAGGAAAACAAAACAATAAAACTAATACAGACACATAAGGCTCTAATGGGAGACCAGAACCACTCACCTGATGTGTCCCCACCATAAAGGATATTACTATAGCATTGATACTTGGTGTCTAACACTTTTTTGAGAAGAATTAAATCGTAAAAAGTCGACTAAACTTTAACAATTCTATGTACATTTCTACACCAATGCATTCTAACTCAAGGATAATATTAGTAAAAAAAATTCATCAAAGACTACTCCTCAATCCATTCATTACCATCTTGTGTTTCTAATTTTATTTTCAATGTATCAAAAACCACAATTCCTTTCCCATGTGTATAATTAATATCAAAATTAAAATAATAAATTTACACAACCTAGAGTCTCTATGGAAAATTTATATGTATATATATGAGTAAAATTATATTTCATGATTTTATTATTAGAATATTCTATAAATTACTCCCCGAAGAGGTGGTGATGCCACATTTTGAGTGCATCAATAACCACCACCAACTCAAGATCCTAGGTATTCTATTTCATCTCATGAGGGCATAAATGGTGAGATCTATAACCCAAAACCTTCTTCCCATGTATTAGGACACATCCCAATCCTATACCATCAAAATCAAATAAAAAATCAAAACCCGAACCTGGTTCTAGAAGAATCAAAACAGATGTTGATGTCAATCTCACCATTAAATCATCAAAAGATCTCTGAGACTTTTCATTCCAGTCAATATTTACTCCTTTATAGGTTAAAGTTATCAATGAAGAATATATCCTGGAGATGTACTTAAAAACCCATCTATAGTAACTAAACAAATCCATAAATTTATAGATATCAAAATAATTTCAATGATTCTCCTATAACATAATTTTCTATTGAAATTTAGGATCTACTGTGAATCCCTCTCACATATATGATTACCCAAAAACATCACCTCATGGATCCAAATATCACACTTTTAATTCTTACCAAATGGATGATGTTTACTCAATGTCTATGTAATGACATCAGAATGTTCTATAAGCTTCTCCTCAGACATATAGTAAACCAAAATAATAACTATAAACAATATAAAAAATATATATCAACCAATGAAAGATCCATTTCAGAAATACCATAAGCAATACATGAGAATTAATGAGACTGAATAGCATTACTAGAAACTCTAAATTCCCATATTAACTCTTAATAGTTGTCTTAGGTATACCATGTTATCAAACTCCAAACTGGTGATACCCTGACAATATGTAAATCTTATAAATTAAAAATCCCCCTTATTATTATAAAATATATCATCAATAAAAGGATGTTGATATTTTTTCTTAACATTCACCTAATCCAATATTTTAAAATCAATACAATTTCTAATTATCCAATCTTATTCCTTAGAAAAAATGACTCGAAAATGCAATGGTGAAATAATCGGATGAATACATCCATCAGCCTATAGGTCCTCATTTTGGACATTAAGTTCCACTAACTCAATAGGTTCCATATAGTAAGAAAATATAGTAATGGGGATCATTCCATAGAGAATGACAATAATAATCATAACCTCTCTCTATAGAGGAAAATTAGAAAAATAATCTGGAAAGACTTTAGGGTACTCCAGAAAAAATTGTAGGAAGTTAACCACCTAGGTAAGGGTAAACTACATTAAGAAGCATCTCTGACAACTGGGATGATATTAATCTATCATTTTGATCATCATGCCTAACACATCCTCATATAGAGCCCCATATACATTAGAAATCATGAGTTACCCATCGAAAGATAATAACTGAGCACTATGATGATTAAAGTAAATCTGGGCTATAACATTGAACATATAATCCATTATAATAATAAAGTCTATGATTTCGTGATCATGCACCTAAAAGTACCACTCCACCTCCAATTTTACTATCATTACCCATCATGAAGTATATATAGAAACTTGTTTGAACCTATTTCCAAAAGGCATAAAAAGATTAAAAAAATGGAATAAGTTTCAAACACAATGCCAACACAATAACTAAAGATAAAGATACAAAATAATGAGTGACACTTGTATCAAACAAACCTCGAACCATAAATTTTTTATTAAACAACATACCTCTAATAGTTTCTAACCTTACATTAGATTCCCCTATACATACTCTGCTGCATAAATTCACCAATTAATAGCCACATGAATATCTCCCTTGGGATAATGATTAGACCCAACACTACTAAGAGAATCTTCAAGAAATTGTGAACCCCAGGTACGACTGGATCATGTTGTACTTCCCTATTAAATATATTCATAAAACGATTATTAAAGGTTGAATAATCCAAAATGATGACAAGTATTAGGAGACTCCACATAGTTATGATTGGTAGCACCTCTCCTTTCATAATTTTAGTAGACAACCTACTTCAACCCTATCATCACCTATGAGACTGGTCTTGGGGATATCTAACCACTCATATACTTTAGTTTCTTGCATTAAGGTACACCCTGGCTAACAACTATACCAATTTAATATCCCCCCAAACATATAATCCAAAATTTGTCTACCTAATCTAATAGTTCCTTGTTTACTACCTCCTTAATGTTCAGAAAGCACATGAGTATCAATATTGACCAAATATCAGGTCTCAGACATAAGAAAAACCTACGATCCATTAAGTAATTATTAGTGATAATCCATGGTACTATATGCCCAATCTTATCCAAATGGATTGAATACTCTAGAATGGTATACTCTCCATTATCTGAAGTTAGAAACAATCTAGTATTTACTTCCCACAATGTATCAGGTTAAAACTTCTATTTAAATATCTTCTTGATGGAATCCCAGGTAATATCATTGGGCAACATGATTTTTACAATATAGTCCCACCATATCCTTCATGATCCCTCTAGAATATATGTGTAAGAAGACAACATAGATTCTTAAATATTATTTATGAATTTTAAGATTCATTCTATCCTCCCCAAATACTCATTATATTCTTGGGGTCCAATGTCATGACGAAATATGGGGTGATGTGACCTGGTAAATTTTATAGACCTGATACACTATACATCCATGTTTTTCTGTATCCACATGTACCACATTCTTAATAGTTGAGATAAAAGCTTATAAAAAATTTGTGTCAACTATAATATTTTTCTAAGGAACCTATCTCACATATTCCTCATTGTATTTTTAAGATATTTTATCATAGAAATTATCTATAAAAAGACAAAAAACAATCATCTACAATAAAATTAAAAAATCATAGGAAAAACTTCCTTTATTGACAAAAATGTTTTACAACATTAATAAATGATATAAAACACCAATTAATCAATCAAAAACTATTATTAAAAAGGAAAATTTCAATTAAAATAAACATCACACATAGCTCATTTAAATGACATTTAATCCAATTTTTGAAAACCTTGTAAAAGTCCCTGACCATCCATGGTAGCTCGGCTTCATTGATATAAGTGAACCAGCCAGCACACCATTCTGTACCTACTATATCAATTCCAATGGTCCTTATTCCATTATATACATGACGTAGAACTATACTCAAGAAGTAATTAAAGAATTCATCTATATCATCCCGTTGATACAAAATTATAACAAAGCAACCTGGGTCTACCATACAACCCAAAAGAACTAGAATGTATCTTGATAGAGGTAAAAAAGGAAAATAGAAACTAGTCTAGAATATAAGAAATAAATGAAATAAAAACTAGATTTTTAAGAGGAAACAAATGAGATACCATAAAACATATACAATCCAATGAAAAATGGGGTACAAAAAAAAGTAAGTGATGTCCACACATGACCAACAGTCACCTCCAAACCAACTAGAAACATACTCAATAATAATAGGAGTATCTATCATGCAATAAGATGATATTCCCTATACCTAAATACTATAATAAAATATCTATAAAAATCCAAAAGGCATATGTAAGGTGTGATCCAAATCCCAATAGGAAACAACCCTAATTTATATTAATGGTATAATATAAGGGATGAATTCTAATTTTTAAAACAAAATTGTACTACAAATAAATTATATAAATCCCAACTATTTTGGAATCATTTTTCCCTTATGAATTTTGGTTTTTCAAAAAATTCATTCATAATTTTGAACCAAAAATATGACATGTTGAAGTGATATAACAAGAAAACATATCCTTGCATGAAAATGTAAATGTGTAAAACACATCCCTAGAAATACTTATTATTCAATTCAATTTCATAAAACCACATATAAAAATTTGTGAGAAAATATAAACGATAAAAATATTCATCTGATAAATAACCATAGATGATAAATCACCTAAAAATTACGCTCTAGAATTTGTCACACTTATACTAGAAAATAAAAATACAAAACTAGAATAAGGTTGGATCAATACAATATTAATTCTTACAATTTGATATCAAAAAAGGAAACCTCATAGTGGTGAAACACACACTAAGTATACCCATGTATATTTCCTGAAGTACTAGAGATTACCAATATGAAATTTTCCAAATCCATTTCAAATACATGATCATAATTTTATAAATTATTTTCGATGCCAAACCAATCATATTTTTTGTTTGAAACCCCATTTATAATTCAAGAAAACCCATTTTTAATGAAAACCCACATTTTGAAAACTTTTTTTCTTCCAAGAATCAATTTCAATCTATTTAATACTTCAAACATAATTGATGACCCCAAAATAATTTATCCAGAACAACATGTATTTATTTAAAAAAATCATTTTATGGAAAAACCTTCCTCAAAATAGTATAAACATATCTTCTCTGGGAAATAATGACCAGAATCCATGGGAACAACCTTATAAAATTAATTCTCACCATGAAACTGAAAACGATCGATATAAAACACTATTCAGTCATAAAACAGCATCCAAAACCACAACTAAAACCAAAATAACATAATATATAGAAGGTTTATATAATCTTAGAAAATAAATACATACTAATCCATGATCAATACTTAAATGAAGTGATTGGGAGGGGAGGGAGTCCAAAAATGTTAGTAGGATGAGCCTCTAGGTCAAGAGAAAGGATTACTATATTAATGAAATAATAATTTCAGTCAAACATAATGATTAAAAATTACCTCTATGAGTTTATATGGTGTTTAATCCCATTACACATCATATAACCCTTGAATAACATATACTCCATAAAACATGTTACTTTTTATAAAAAAATCCTCTATTTTATATTACATGATGTGTACCCTTTACACAGCATGAAAAATTATCACACTGTGTATCCAATTTATAGGTTATGTCTTAGGGCCATTAAATGTGGTATACTCCCATAACATGCTATCAAATTTCCCAAAAAATAGAAAAAAATTTATGTTTTATATAGTAAATTCAACTAAATATCTAAATTCAGAATTAGAAGTATCCTCCAAATTTATTTTTTACCATTACTCAACCAATGAAATAGTAAAAACAAAAAATGGTTAAAAAATACCTAAACATTATAGTAGTGAGTTACAAGATAGGTATACATTTCAAATAAATATATACAGAATTCAAAATCATTGTATAAAATTATATAGAGAGAAATAAATTAACATAAATAGATAAATATCAGAACCCAATTAAAAAGGGTGTTTTATATGGATCCCCTCCTATAATAAGAAAACATTTTCACGATATGAAAATATCCATAAAATTTTAAAAACATTTTGAAAATACATAAAACCATATAAAGTATGATTTTTATTTGAAGAAAAAAATGATTATAATACTTAAATCCAAAATTCAAATTATGGTTGGTGCACCCGGAAATTCATTTTATGTTGTATTGTTAAAATAAAAGATAAAATTTATATTCTATAAATAAATTGTACATGTTCTGTATAAAAAAATAAATAGGTTCCTTTTCAGTAAAACTGATTTAAATAAAAAATAGTCATATTTATGTCCATATAAATGCCTTAATAATTTCATTTTATGAATATATAAATAGAAGGTAATGATTTACAAAATAATGTTTTGAAACCATTATATTTTTGTTTTTAATGTTATGTTTTTTTAAAAGGTTGGGGCCGAAGCCTTAATTTATTATTAAATCAATGACCTCTTTATAATGGGTAGAGGGTGACCAATTACATAACTCGAAGTCCCAAGGCCAAGTGGCATGCATTCAAGGCAAGAATGCCCATTTTTTTGCCCAAAGGACCCCTCGGTGAACAGTACTACTACAGTACCCTTGCTGCTACAATACCACCCACAGTCCCTCTACCACTACATAAATCCTAAAAAACATTCCATTTTATAATATATTTAAATAATGTCAAATTTGATATAAATTAAATTTACCATCGTTTTATGAATAATTAATATGTTTCTGTGGATCATTTATGATAAAAAGTACTTAGATTAAAGACAATACTATATGAAACATTAAAATTGAATATTTTAAAAGATTTTCCAATACCATAATTCCTATTGTTCTCATACATTTATTATCATCATGAATAATAAAAATATAATAATTAATTAATTACTTAATAAAATTATTCAATTTTATTATCCCTTTTTTATTTTTTAACAATTTATATACAACTATATAATAATTTGTCTCATGTCATAAGTTTTGATTATATTTGGTTTGTAAGACTAAAATAAATTCATTTAGTTCCCAATTTTCAATGAGTTTATTATTTTATCATATATTGAATTATAAAAATGATATAATTTTATTTCCTTTACATAAATTATACTTTTTAATCCATACTTTATATATGGCTATGAAAAATGAACTACATTAAAATCTTTGAGACAATAGGTTGTATATATGCATGAGTAAAATTCCCCAATTTTAACGATCATAATAAAAAGAATAGAAGTTTTATTTTATCATTATATAATGATAATTATATAAAAAATATCAGCTTATTTATTTTAATAAACATATATAATATCTATGTCATTTGGTTATGATAACATTAATCCCCTCGATTCATGGGGGTGTTAATCTACATGTGTGCACAAATGATGAAATCATATTTTAATGAACGGAATTTTAAGAGATTAAATTATATATTATTTTTTATAATGATAATTAATTCATGAATATCATATAAATATTAAATACATCATCATAAATATTTTTGGGGGAGATTATGGAAAATTAATTAGATTTATTTTTGTGGTGGTATTTTTTCATACACATGAAAAATGGGTTTGTTTCCCATTGTATGGAATAGTATATGTTTGAAGGTTATGAACATTAAAAAATAAAATAAATTTATATGGTAGATGAATTTTTAGTATATATTATTTACTAATATTATTTTTATATAGAACTAAGAAGAAATAAAACATAAATTCTTGATTAATAATGATAACTATTATTTCGATAACCTATATAATATTATAAAAAAATTCCATCCTTGGTGTTTATTTTAAATTGAAAATAACACTAGGATATGCGAAGTAAAGTAAGAAAGTAGTTTGGGCAGTTGTTGGGAAATCTAATGGGATTTTAAAGTGTTATTCATTGAAGAAAATATGTTCCCATTTATAACTGAGGGGAGGAGAAATTTAAAAATTACATAAAATATTAAATTAATATAAATTAAATTTCATGTAAAAAATATTTAAACTAGTATATTTTAAATATATGATGATTATGGGTATAAATACTCTAATCAAATTACTATTTTTGATAATTTAATGTTATGTTTTATAATATTCGTTTGGTTTTAACCAGTTTTAACCCATTTTGATGATAACGATTATAACAATGTGTTTTCCACCACAATATCAGATTTTTTCTCAAGTGATTATTACTAAATACTAATTTTTAATCCCTAAATAACAATAATAAGCTTATAACTTATCACATAATACAATAATAGATAAAGAAATATCTTTTGTTTTTAGAAATTAAGCAAAAATAAAATTTTGAGGACATGGTAAGGTAATTTTTTTTATAAAATAAAGCATTATATTATTATATACAAAAATAATCCCCAAACATAAAGGAATACTAACAAATTTATTATTTAGATAATTTGATGAAAAAACAAACTCAAAATTAATTAATATGTTCTTAACCATGCGATAAAAACAAAACATAAAATTTTTAGATCTCAATTTAAACCATGATTAATTTATCTTTCATCCCAAAATTATATTTGTTACTAATAATGTCATATATATAAAAAATATATCTCTTATTCATATGGTCTCCAAAATATGCTAATTATTTCCATAAATAACCTATATCACCATAAATCCACATTAAAACATAAATTATTCAAATAGATAATTTACACTTGTTTCCTCGAATAAAATTCTATAAAATTATATTTATTGTAGTTATATATTGTTCCAAAAAAATATAGTGATCTTTCTCAAAAATAACATTAGTCAGCTATTTAATGAATCATTTTTTATTCCAATCATAATATATAAGATAAATCTAATGTTACCAAATTAGAATATCAAAAAATTACTTCAATATAAATGATCATAAAGCCCTAAAGTTTTTAAATACCTGAAAACTAATATAAAAAAGTTAAAAGTAATTATTAACCAAACTAATCATTCACTAAAAAACATACAAAATTATATAGTTGTATTACCTGAAATATTTCCCAAAATTAACTTAATAAACATAAAATAAATTCACATAAAAAAATGTGTGACTAAGACCATAACTCATGATCAACCACATGCATATAAAACCATAATATTATACATTAATATAACATGACATAGAATAACAATAATCTCAAATTTTATCTAAACCCATTCCTTGATACCAATTAAAAAACCCAACATTAATCATTATATAATCTAGTTTCTTTAGAAATGAATTTTAATTATTGAATTCTAAATGATTGTATTTTTTTAAAATTAGTATAATTAGGAATAATAATTTGTAAATAACACATAAATTACAAATAAGACACTTCTACTTGTTATCTATTTTTCCAATAATATAAAGCGTTTAAAATGTAACATGTTTTATTTTCTTTTCTAATCGTCATTAAATTATTATTTACCTTAAATTTTTTAATTCTTATCTTAATTCCATTTGAAAAATTATTAAAACATTTTATAAGAAAAAAATATAAGAGATGAACTTATAAAAATAAATAATTAAATAATGTTATTTAATGAAGACAGATTCTATACTTTTATTTTCAGAATAGAATATCTTCATTAAAATTAAAAATTTATCATATATAAAATAAAATTTTCTTCTCAAATATATTCATAACAAATAAAAAAACAAAAAAGTAATTTATAACATAGAAAGGATCATTTTACATCCTGAAAAACAGATGTCAACATTTTCAAAAGAATTTATACATTTTACCTCATAAAGTCAAGATATAATTTCCTTTAAATATAATCTCATGATTAATAACAATGCAATATAATATAATTATAATTCTATAATAAGATATTGGAAAAATATGAAATTTGGAAGAATCATAAAATAATAGAGAAGAAAATTTCAAGGATAACTTCCAAGACAACAATACATGGTGGAAAACGTCAAAGAGTGAATTAGGTGTACTTTGTAATACCATAAATTACATCTCATGATTCTAGGGTACTACCCAATGCATTATAGCACTCTTTGGGTGGACACATCATAACATGTTCATGATTCAGTGTACTATTAATGAAAATAAATTATAATTCCTAATTAAAATATTTAACCATGTAATGAAATTGTTTGGTTGTCATGTCTCATATAATACTCAATATAAATTTAATAAAGAATATATTTTAGAATTGAACATATGGAATGTATTACCCAATCAATGCATGATAGAATAAGAAAGATATATATATTATAGAAATATGTATATATAATATAGAATAATTATATAACATTAATTTGTTAGAAAGTGACTTAGAGGTAAAAATGCCATGTCCTAATGAAAATTGTTGTTTAGATAGATACCATACACCCATATGAACAACATTACTAAATATCAAAATTTCCATTCAATTTAAAACCCTTTTCTAAAATAAATAGATCAAAGGGAAAGAGGGCTATATAATATGAAATCAATGAAGGATATAATTCATGGAAAATACTAAATAATGCTTATAGCTATGGAAAAATCCATTAACAACGTTAATGATAAAATAAAATATTTCTTTTTTATTTTGTTAAGAATCTTAAAAAATTCCATATAAATTACATAAAAATTTTCCATTTTAAATACAGTGAATGAAATTAAAAATTATTATATTTATATACATATAAATACCTTAATTTAATAATTTTGTTAATATGGATATCAAAGAGATTGATTTTTAAAAAAATCTAAAACCATTAAAATTTGGCTTATAACATATTGTGTTCCCTACATAAAAACCTATAATTATTTATTTTAAAAATTATTAATAAAGTTAAATAGGGTTTAAGATTGCATTAATAATCAATTTAACTCTAAATAAAAATATTATTGAATAATTAAGATAAATATGGACATGGAGGAAAAAATATTTTTGTAAATTTTCGAAGATGGTTTTTTTAAACAAAGTCCTTTTCCATGAGTCCAAATCACCAATTACATTATTTTTCATATTGAATAATAATATAACATTAATTATTTAATTTTTAAATAATATTTATGATGTTTATTTTCAAAAAAAGTCCTTCTAAATGAAAATATTCTAACTAGTTATTAAAAATAATATAAATAGTACAAAAAGAGATGGGCGAGGTCAACCCAAGGGACTTTATATCATCCAATAAAATAGAAAAAAAATTTAAATATCAAAATAAGATATTTCATTTATATAATCATAATCATCAATATTTTCACACTCATATTGGGATTTATCTAGATTGATGATCTTGAGGATTTATTCATTTTCCATCTTTGAAACTATTAAGGAAGATCTGGTGGACACAGTCCATGGTAGGTTGGAATAGTGTCTCCATAGGATTATCCTCGAAGGATCAAGAGTGAATCCATCATTGTCAATATATTTTTCCATTCCATATATAATGTCATATTTAAAAGAGGCATGGCCATAAATACCCAATTCCATTAGGGGTGTTTTCATTCACCCCTTCATCTGAAGTGATGTTTCCACACTTCTCACCTACCTTAGAGAAAATAAATATATTATTAATTCCTTAATGACAATCAACTTGTTGTTTAGTATTAATTTTATTGAAATCATAATCCTACAATGTTTTATGATTATTACCCACCATATTCAATCATCATTTCCCCAAGGGAGACTTTAAATAGATATCCTATGAAACATCCATGTGAGTCTAAACATTATCCATAACTTTCATGAATTGATTCATACAATTTCCACCTAGTTTAGGTGATGTTTCTTACACCTTTACATTCTCAATAAATTTAGAAATATTTTTCATAAGTTTCAATAACCTACCATATTGTGAGATTCCCTCAGGACAAGAATTAATGCTAAAATTTTGGATGTTCATTAGAACAATAAACTCAAAACCATGACTTATCACATAGGAATATTTATTAATATTATTATCCATATTGTTTTATTAACGATCCTTTTATATTCAACTAATTAATCATTAAATTTTATGATAGATGTTTTGGGGATATTCATCGCGTAAGAAAAAATTAATTTAGTAGGATGAATGTGGTCAATGTGATATTTACATCATAATTAATAAAATAAAATCATGAAATTTTTATCATAATTATTAATCATTTTTTCATTTAAAACATAACAAGAAATATTGTTTTGAAAAATTAATTATGTTTCAATCATAAAGATTGTATGTTGTACATATTAATGTGAAATGCTTACATTTTTCAAAAACCGTGATGGAAAAAATGAATTGTGATATTTAAATTTCAAATAAATATAACTATATTTTAAATATCATATTATTTCATTAAATACATTTTAATATATTATCTATGTTTTTTCATAATTAAATAATAACCACATCACATAGTGGAGGTGTTAATCTAAAAAAACATGAATAAAACAATCATATTTTAATAAATTGGAATGAAGAAAATATATTATTGATTAATTTTTTGGAATGATAAATATGTAATCAATATCATAGATGTAAATATATTAAACAAATCATCATAAAATTTTAATATAGGATATTTTAGAAAATAACTTACATAATTTCGTGAGGAACTAGAAAAAATACCTTAAATCAAAAAATGGTATTTTCCAAGGGTGGGTTACATGTAAATAGTAATAAGTATAATCATGGTATAATATTTTAAATTATTTTTCTGGAAAATTTTTAATATAGTAAAAAAATTATTTTATATTAAATTAAATTATTCAATTTTTTAAAAATAGGGGAAAATTTTGTATATTAAAATATTCTTAGTATTTTTAATTTTGGGAATATAACATCAATTAAAATATTAATCATATACCTCAAAATTAAATTATAAAAAAATCATACATTTCATATCAGTGAAATTCTATAGTATATTTTGTTAAATATGACTCATAATTGTGGAAACATTAGGTATTTAAAAAAAACTAGAGATGAAAAAATTGAATTGATGATGGACATAATGTATTTTTAAATAATTTTCTATAATATTTCTTCTTTAATGAAAATTACATATTTTTCTTGTTATATATAAATATCTATTGAACTGCTATTAGGAATCAAAATTTGTAATTTTTCTTCTTACTAAAATTTAGAATCAACTTATTCATCATTTCATGATTCCATTTATTCGTTTTAATATTAGAATCCATATATAAGGTAAATAAATCATAACCTATTAGTTTCCCCTTTTACATAATTTTCCACCATTATGGAAATTAATGTTTGGGTTTTACTATGATGTTTAATGCAATTAAAATTTATTTCATAATATTGAATTAGAGATAATATATATATTGTAGATATCCATGATTTAAATTATTATATATCATTTAATTATATTATAGAAATATCTGGTTGAAGTATTTAATATTTTCCATGAATGATAGGTGATATATCCATGTTTTCTTTATATGATATTAAATTAATTATATTTAGTTATAAATTGAATAACTGAATGTTTTTTGGAAAATTGTTTTATAAATGAATGAGATAAATTTAATTTTTTTGAGAAATATTACCATTATTTTAAAAGGAATGGGTTATAAAAATTAATTTTAATTTTTATTAAAAAATGTATTTATATAGATAATTATTTAATGTAATATTAAACATTAAATGATAATAAATTCATATTTTATAATTTTTTTTTGTAATAATGTGAATTGATTTGTTTTTAAACCTACATTGTGGTCTGTGTTTTTTAAAATTTGTTATTTTGATAATTTTATATATTTATCATTTTTAACACTTGAATTCTGGATTGTATATCGGGTTTTATGACCCTATTCAAGGGTTAGGATATTCGATTTTATGATGAAGGTTCTATAAATAAAACTCATCCATATGTTTCCAACATTAAATATTTAATATGATGGGTAAGACTATATTATTTGATTGGCTAACTATATTTGATCAAATGATGATATAATGTCCCAAATGTCTGGACCTTGCAAGTTTGTTGTAACATTTTCCTGTTTGGATTAATATCATTTAAGTATTTTCTGTAAATTTACTTTTGAATGCGTAGAAATGATATTGTTACTAAATGAATAATACTCATGAATATCTTAAATTATCTTACTAGAAACTCTTAACTGGGTAATGATTTATCTATTACATATTTATATTCATATAAATTAATTAAATAATATAGTTTTAAAAAAATGATAGATTTACATTGTTTTTTATTTAACTATTCTTGTCAATGGATAAAATATGTTTAAAATTTACTAGCATGGGAAATTTTGGTATTCATTTGGGTATTTCCAACCAAGTATTTTATTACTCACCTGATACATGAAAAACAATTATGTACAAATAGAATTTATAGGATATGAATTTATTTTGTAAAATATTCATTATTTATTTGAAAAATAAAATAGAAAAACTAGTGGATATTTTATTATTATTTGGATATTGTTTGTATCATCTTTTTTCATTATGGAGTTTGAATTTCTTATGTATTCACATTTTTTTTATTTTAATGTTCTTAGTTAGTGTTTTCTAAATAGTAATTTGTTATATAATATGACATATCATGTGGGTATTTTTCAGTTATATTTTAATGTTTCATTTCCATTAGTGATGTTTTGTTTGGTGAGGTTGATTCATTCCCTAATGATTTTCGTTTGTCCCTTATGGATATTTTCCATAATATGGTGATTTTGTAGTGTTCTTGGTATATTAAATAAATCCCAGAAAAATGATACATTTATAGGCTATCTCGGTTAGGGTGTAAATATATAGCATCTAATACTTTTTTCAGATCTTTTCAAGCATAACCATTGGTTGTTATGTAGATAGGGTAGTTTTAACTAAAACTATTCTCATAAAATTTCAAACAATTTTTTTTATTGTGATCCTCTAGAACCCATAGTGTTTGGGTGATTGAATATGTAACATAATACATTATAGTTTAGTTATATTGTATTTAAATTATTTTCATATCTATTAGTAATGGTTTGGTTCATAAATTCTATAAATGTATCATTGTAGACATGATAATAATTTATATAGAAAATATCTGAATTATCAAATTATTAAATAAATTTTTTATAGTTTTATATAATAGTATATTTAGATTTGGTTTTAATGTCAATTTTTTATATAAGATTACAAAATTTATTTTTATTCCATTCATTGAATTATTGGATTGTGAATAGGGAAAAAAATACGAAAGAATTGTGAAATTCAATGTAACTAGAGGAGGAAAAAATGTTTTGAAAAAACCCTAAGAGGTATATTATTGATGAAAACTAATATTTAAATATATAATATTTTTTAATGATATTATTTTCATATTGTAAAATTTTAAAACACTAGAATCCAATATAATAAAAATTATTATCTTCTATGATAATGGGTGACACACTAAGTGAAAAACCCGTTCTTATTAATTTTATTCAATTAACAATAGTAATTGAAATAAATTATAATCATGATGTGTTAGTTGATATGGATAAAAACATAGAATTTTTTATTCTTAATCTATCACTTTCTTTGGAGATTAAAAAAATGTTTGGGGATTAGTTGGTTAGAATGGATGAACCTCATACTCAAGTGTCTATATAAACATAAAACCACTAATTTTGGTATCCATGTGTACATTCATGATATGTTTAATGAAATGTTGTTGGAGGAAGTTGTAGAGAAAAAGAAAAATATATATATGAAATTTCATAGAATTTATATAGTTAAAAAAATGTTTATCTTAGCAAAAACTTGATTTTTAGTATAAAAATAAATAAAAATTTCAATTTATGAAAACATAATTTATTTCACTTTGTATCATTGATTTTCACCATAAATGGAATCTACAGATTACTTAAAACCACATAGTTCATGATCATACAGTGACATGAGAATAAATTAATTTCTATTTGATTAGATTATTCTAACTAGGTTAAATTTTATAATAGGAAAACAAACATCAAGTTTGATATTGAGGGATATTTAAATTGTTTTTTCATTAATTCCTTGAGTTGCTAGGACTAAATCATCATTCATAAAATAGAAAATGTAGAATTTTCATTCTCATTTGGGATGTATCCACAAGTGTTAAATAAATATTTATCAATAATTTAACCATTTGAAAATATTTTATTATGGTAGATTTGGGATTAGATATTTAAAATATATAATTGAACCATGTACACGTCTTTTTTTATTGAAGTTCACAACATCAAAAATGTATTGTTAACATTTTTCAATGATAATTTTTATGGTGGTATCTTCATATATAAATGGATTATTTATTTTAATATAGAATTATAAAAATATCATATATGGTTATAATTTTCATATTATTTTTAATCCATGAGAAAAAATATGCAATAGAAAAACTCAAATCTTCTATATATGAATAATATATAATTTCTCATTAATACATACACAATAATTTAAATAACAAAATTTATTGGATTAATATAATTGAAAGATTAGTTTCTTTTATCCTTAATATATATCATACATTTTAAAACATTTAAATTATTCTTTATTGTAATTTCATTTTCATTATTGAGCTCTATAGTACATATAATATCATTAAAAAACATCAAAGTTAGGGTGAGATATTAGCTTAGTAGGGTGAGATTTAATATGGAAGGAACGTGACATAGAATATATTTAAGATATCAGTTTCACTAAGAGTGGGGTGATTAGTATCATATTATGTTTTTTCAAATTCTTTTTTTATCCCTTTATTTTACATTTGTACTTTTATGTGAAAATATATATCATTATCACATACTAGATTCATTATGTAAATAAATATTAGTGCACACACATAAAACGGGAAAAGATGATTATGAGGTTCACTTATCAATAAGAAAAGGAAATGTCTAGGTATGATCTTACAAACCAAATATCGCATGAACCACTAAGAAAAAAATCTGAGACTGAAATGATTAGAGAGTATCATAGAACCTATGTTTAATGTAACCCGGTATTATGTGGAGCATCACCCACTCCTGTGAATCACTCATTTTAAAATAATAAGAATCTGATTAAACAACCAATGAGTCCTTCACAAATTTATAACATTGTCATATTTTTCATGCCAATGATATTTTTTAAATTCATTCCTTTAATAGTGGTTTATATATGATTGTTTCTATATTTAAAACAAATCATAATGAAATTTATTCTTTTTCACTTTAGTAAACATGATTTTTATTTCAATTTTTTTTCTTTTTTATATAGTGTCACATATAGTTTATCATCCCTTCTCAAATAGCATCAATATTGAGAGATTTATTAACCACTTCTTCTTCTATTTAGATTAATAGAATGGTAAGGGATATTATTATATCATATCATTTACTCTAAAATTTTTATTGAGGTGGATCTTCTTCATCTAACATCCAACTTCGTAGAATATATTTTAGTTTAGATATCGAGTCCTTTTTCTTCATCGATGACCATGGATTTTTCAGCCACATTAAATATCACTTATACATTTACAATATTTATTTTCTTACCTGAATAATAAATAATAAGTACATTAGTCTTATTCTAATCGGTAATATTTACAAAACTATGTGAAGGTATCATTTTATATGTCTCTAATATTATAATGTGTGGGTTTACTAGATTTTATTTAAGATATATTCCTATTTAAATTTTCTAATGAATTGGTCTCCTTGAAAATGTCTCTATGAAGACATTTATAACCTCACATGCACATTTTCCTAAATAACGAAAAATAATTCAGGCATTCCTATTTAGTTGTGGTGAAAACAGGGTGTCATTTCCATTTTTTATTACTACAAGAATCGTGAATAAACAAATTTGGATTTTAAAATTTTGATTTCTATTAAATCATCATTTTATTTTATTTTATATTTCAATAAAAAAATTTATATCTAAAATTTCACAAAGAATTAATGTCCTACAATGAACATGAAATTATTATGGGAATCAAAAATAATCCATTCCATAAAAAATATAATGTCATGAATACATCTCATGAGATTATTTCCAAATTTATTAAAAATCATTGCATGGTTTGAAAAATATGTAACAAAATTAAAAATTATAATGAACTAATTCTAAATATTATTATGATATTTAGACATTCTACATCCATGGTGTAATATCTCGGATTTTCCGTGGATTATTTTTAAATATTATATAGAATTATTTTAAGACCAGGCACTGTGACGAGATATGATTCCAAGGACCAGAGTTCCTAGAACAATGTTTTGAACTAAATAAAACTCTATATAGTACACATGAGTGGATTTCTTCAAAAAGTGGAATAACCTTTAAAAGGGTGCCCGTATCAAAAATTTGAGGGAATCTTTGCATTCAAAACAACATCTTTACCTTAGGTGGGGCCTAACATTGACCGGTATGGGTTGACGGAAAATGTTAGTTTGTGTACATTTTAAAGGAAATAAAATAAATTAATAATTTATTTTATTTTAAATGTTTCCTTAATGCAGAGACCTAATCCTCCCCTATTAGTACCTTTTTATGGAACATTCGTTGCATTATCCACATAACCCTATGAATTGAGGATTACCATTGGAGTTTTGGAAGGGAACCTGTTGGCGCGATCGATCGATACATCATGGATTCGAAAAACCTCACCAACAAACATGACGTGTCAATCGTTTTTAAAATTAATTGAGGTAGGGGTTTTGTTTTCGATTTTATCCTTCCCCATCAATTAATTAAATGAAGAATTTAGATCAACCCATAAATAGGTTGATCCTTAGATCGTGCGTTCTTATGGGTGGGTGTTAATTTCTATTTCTTTTGGGGATTTGATTCGAGAATCGATTTTAGGATATTTTTTGGATTATAATTTTATTTGTCTATTAAACCTATTAATGGGAAAATATCGATGTCCTGACAAATGACAGTGGATGTGTGTCCCTCATTTGTTTATTTAATTTCTTCCTCTGCTCCCCTCTGTTATTCTTTTTCTTCACAAGGCGATGAACAACGGATTGTTGTGCACCCGTTTTATAATTTAATGATCCCAAGTTGTAGATATGGCATCTGGATTACCTAACGGAGGTTCGATGACGACGAAGGAGGATAAATCGACTTGATTTGGGAGAAATCTACCTTCAAGTGTTCTTCATGCAGGTGGGTTGAGACATGTTTTCATGGTCTATCGGAGGCCTGAAACCAACAAAAAAACCCTTGCAGTGCCGGGGTAACCTTGAACTTTAAGATTCAAAGCAATCAGACTTCCAAATCAATGATCATAGGATCACCCAAAGGGTCGTGATGAATAATAGTGATTCTAGAAAATCCCATGAAACGCAGCATGTTTTCTGATGAAAATTCCATTTGGGGTCAGCATGGAGGCAGTTAGGTCTTGTGTGCTACATAAGTTGAAAGACACAGTGTTCTCCTCGGAGGGCATGGTGTGTGGGCCCCACCGAGCGGCGGCTATAGCTTTGGGTGAAAAGAAGCTAGACACAACGTGTGACCATCATCACACGGTGTGTGGGTCCTTACGTGGACATAGTGTGTATATCAGAAGATACACTTATACGGGTGGAGTACACATCATGTAATGCACCACATGGCCAGACACATTTGGATACACATACTACCCCATGTACCAGTACATGGTCTGGGACACACTAGTTGAAGTCATGTACGGGCACATGGCCAGCATACACTGAGTCCTCCGTAGGTAGTGGAACACAGCATGTCACACTCTTACATGCCTTGTATACCTTCTTCTACATGAAAAGCCTTGGACATGGGTCATTGTACATGAGCAATACCTCGGGTTAGGGTTCATGGTGTTTGACCATTCTACATGTCATTTACTTCTTGGTACATTGATTGATGATCTTTTCCACCATTCCTTGGACAATTTTCGTTTGGGTTAGTGCCCCTTTTCTCATTCCCCTGGTAGTCAGGTATCGTTTCCATCCACATGAGTATGGTCCCTTTAATAGGGCTCTCTGAGATAGAGTCTAGTATTCCTCTGAGAGGACAAGAGAGAGATTGTTTATATATTCTTGATGCTAGGTAGAGTCAGGTATCTACATGTCTAATCCAACAAGACACTGATCCTAAACATAGCAGGTGAATCTGGATGAGTCACATTATCCTCTAAGGCCCTTCTAGTGATCCCCGTCTGTGTATTGTTATCATTCCCACTCAAGAGTGTGTTCTCCCAGAATGAGTTATTTTGTTCTCTCTTCGAATCTATCGGTGCATCTATCTCTCTCTTGGATTTCCCTAACAAATAGTACTTCTCAGATGGTCATCATCAATGCTATCAAACTCATGGAGTGTTTTATCTCATACAAGTGCTTCATGGAATCTTCTAACTGAATCCCTAGTATTGGTATGTGTCATTGTGACTTGTCTCTTGACTACAGGTCGAGGTTTTGAGTTTATATGGATGGGTTTCTATTATTGTATGTTCAGTATACATATGTTGTGTAAATTTTATTGTACCATTACTTGGTGTATTTATTTGTGGTTTTCAGGGTCCCCTACTGAGTATTTTTAAACTCACCCCTACATGGGAGTTTCTTGAGCATGTTGTGTCTTGTGTAGATGAGTGACCGTTTTGACGGATTTCAGGGCTGATTAGGACCAGACCTAGCTTTCTGAGTTCCTTATAGGAAGAGGTGTTCCTACGACTACGAGAAATAGCCCTAGTACCTAATAATTCATACATGTTAGACTCTGTATTTTGACGAATCTTGTTTTTGGTAGGCTTGGATTTTGGCCCTATTTACGTTCTACACATTACTTCTATTGTAGTCTGTTGGTTGGGTTTAGTTGTATGCATGCATTTGTGTTCATTAGTAGATTTTATATTTAATCATTTTTGGTCTTGGAGATGTGTGTGTGTGTAGATGTAATTAGGAAATTCTTCCTATGTTATTGATATGCCTACTCGGTGCTAGTCACCATCCCCTACCCTATTGGGGGTGGGCTTCGGGATTCATAGTGTGGGCCCCATAGGGATGGGTCCTAAAAGAGTCATATCAATTGTGGTCGGTTCTACGTTAGAATCAAGAGTCCGTGAGATTAGTATGGGGAAACAGTGTTATGTGTTTCGAGTTTGCATTTCAGGCCAGGGACTCCAGTGTTTGTGTGGGCAGCCAACATCTCCATACACTAGGACTCTGATAACACAATTTTTGACTTAGTACATGAAAACACTAGTTGTGGGGGTATAAAATAATAATACATGCATCATATTAGAATGGGTGGTATTTTGCATGTCCTTTTGTATCAGCTATCCAGATATACTCATTGACCATAGTACATCTTGTTTTCTTACAAGATACATCCACTATGCATGCCCACTAGGATTCGGTATCTTGATCGCGAGGATCACCCCCTCACTGATGAGAATTCGATATAGAGACCAGTTCCCCAGGTGTCACCTCTAAGTGGTTCACCTATTATACCACCATCGGCAGTGCAACATGTGGTACCTGTAGTGCCGATAGATGGGGGGCGTAGACTGATCGTTCTCCATGAGTTTTAGAAATAGGGATCCCTCATATTATATGGTGAGACTGACCCTCAAGTGGTTGAGGAATTTCTTGAGGCGGTGACCAAAGTTTTCTATATAGTGAGGACACTAGAGTACTGGATGGTTTTCCTAGGAACCAGACATATTCACGGGTCAGCGGGATGATGGTGGAGTTTGACAATGCAGATCCATTATGAGGAGACTCTTCTTTAAATGGAGTTTTAGAGACTCTTTATGGAGTAGTTCTCTCGAATTACAATGAGAGAAGTGTGTATCTGGGAGATTATTCATATCAATTATGGTAGTTTAACGGTTACTGACTACTCATTGAGGTTCACCAACCTCTTCAGGTACTCTATGAATTTGGTTAGGGATCAGTACTTTAGATCTTAGAATATTGAACGATGTATAAGGTATTACATATGAGCTAGATTCGTGCCTCTATGCATTTTTAATTATTCTAGAGTGCTTGATAGGGCCTTGATGATCAAGATATTTTTGGTGGAGTAGAGATCTCCAGTGCTAGTTATCAGTAGGAAGATAGGTGTGGATACCTTGATAGCAAGGAGCCAATTTCCGGAACGGGGATCAAGATGTGGTTGACATCAAAGGAGGACTCAAGATAGGGGATTGACAGTCTGAGGCTCTCAGGCTGGTTCCATTCATCCTAGAGAGATTTGATTCTACTCATTCATGGCAAAAGACATCTCACTAGATAATATCTGACCCATTGAGATACTAATAAGAAGGTGGTGGATGTCCACCGATGCAAAAGCAGAGATTTGCGTAGGAAGACCTACAAGGCAACTAATGTGGTAGAGGAGTAGGGAGAGAAACAGGTGGTAGCAGATTCATTGATCTACTTCCACCACCACCCCTAGGTGGTCCGCACCAGGCTCAGGGAGCCAGGGGACAGTGGTTGGGAAAACTGCATGTGGTCAAGGAATACGACCAAGGTTCTCTAGGAATGATCCAAGGTATGATCTATGTCTTTTTTTACCTTAGCTTTCATACTTATATACACAGGTTCTATTCAGTCTTTCCTCACCACATGTCTTGTGAGAAACCTTGAGATTCTAGTAAAGTTGTTGAGTCTACCCTTATGCTTGGATAATCCTACAGGAGGAGACTCTATGATAATGCACCTTTGCAGATAGTGAGATATTTCCCTTGGAGAAGTGTGTTATGGTTAGAATCTCTAGGTGGAAGCATCAATGCCTTAAGACATTATTCATGGTATGGATTGGTTATCTCAGTCCATGCCTAGATTGACTAATTTAGGTGAAGAGTGTGTATTGCCTGTGGTGATGGAATGTGTTTTTCCTTTTTTTGGTGAAAAGGACCCTGAGGAATCACAGAATGGGCTCATGCTTAGGAGGGTGTAGCCGATCACACATGAGTTGGCTAGAATTACCCTCAAAGAAAAATATGTTTTCAGATTCCAGTTCCCAGTAGTAGTGGCAGATAACAAAGACGTCCTTCTAGAATATGTTATAGTATTATTTCCCCATTGGGATAGCGATTTCATCATTGACTTGCACCCCAGGAAAACATCGATATCCTCACTAGTATATCATATGTCTCCTGTATAGCATCACAAGATATGGGTAAAGTTGGAGGATTTTCAATGTATGGGCTTTGTAAAACCCAGTGTTTAACTATGGGAAGTCCCAATTTTGTTTCCCAAGAAGTAAGATGGTAGTTTTAGGTTTTTCATGGATTATCGATACCTGAATTAAGTAATAGTGAAGAACAAGTATCCCTTTCCTATGATCAACAACCTCTTAGATTAGCTGAGAGGGGAAAGTTGGTTCTTGAAGGTTGACCTCAGGTTATTTTATCACCATATTCAAGTATAGGACGAGGATGTGCCAAATATGGATTTCAAATGTCTCTATGGACACTACGAGTACATTGTGATGCCCTTAGGCATGATGAATTCCCACATAGTTTTCATGGGACTTATGAACTGAAACATCTAGTCGTACATAGACTTATTCGTAGTGGTCTTCATTGACGTCATCCTTATGTACTGAGTATCAGAGGAGGAGCATGCGAGACACTTGTGAATGGCTCTAGATGTGCACTAAGAGAACCAACTTTATGCGAATCTCCAAAAGTATTAGTTCTAGACACAAGAGGTTCAGTTTTTGGGAAATTTTATCTCACCAGATGATGTATTAGTGGACCTAGCCAAGTTAGAGTCTTTGTTATCATGGGAGCCACCCTAGAGTGTAATAGAGGTGTGTATCTTCCATGCTCTTGTAGGATAATACAAAATATTTATCTTTTATTTCTCTTGTGTATTAGCACTGATGAAAACCATGACCTGAAAGGGGAAGCCTTTTCTATGTACGGAGACGTGACAACATGCTTTATAATTGTTGAGGCATAGTTTAATGAGCACAACAATCTTGAGATTTCTAGATGAGGGTGTTGAGTACATATTTTCTAGTGACATATGAAGGATTGGGCTTGGTAGTGTCCTATTGCAGAGATAGGTGGTGATTTATTATGGCTCGAGCTAGCTAAGGATTCATGAGAAGAACTACGTGATCCAAGAACTTGAGTTGGTAGTGGTGGGTTTCGCATTGAAGATGTGGCGACACCGCCTGATGGGAAAATAATTTATCATCTACTCTGACCACATGATCCACAAGTATATTTTCTCACAAAAGGATATGAATCTAAGGCAGAGATTATGGATATAGTTCCTCTATGATTACTAATTCGAGATCGTCTATACACCATGGAAGGGGAATGTTGTGGAAGATTCTCTCAACTAGAGATTGAGTTCACAGCTGCTGAGTTAGGCGATATAGTAGTTGGCCACACTACAGTTATCCTTTGTGGATAGAGATGATGCATCCTATCTCCATTTTATGGTTTTCATCCTTCCATACTTACAGCGGGTCACCGAGGCACATCTAGGGGATGTTGACTGCAAGACTCTTTGTTCTCAATTATCCAAATGACAATCTTCTGATGTATATTATCAAGGTGGGGATCACGTCATCATTTTTAGAGGATTCAAATTTGTATCAATGGAATTGTGAGAGGAGGTGATGAGGGAGTTTCATACATCCCCCTTGGTGGTTAATCCTAGAGTAGAAAAAATGTATAGGGATATCTAGCGTCAGTTCTGGTGGACAGTTATGAAGAAGGAAGTAGTAATGTGCGTTTCTCGATTCATTGTGTGGTAGTAAGTGAAGGCCAAGCACAAGCTTCCAATATGGTTAACTCACCCCCTGGAAGTTACAGAGTGTGAGTGGGATGGAATATCGATGGACTTTGTGATGGTATTACCAAAAATGTCCAAGGGACATGATTCTATTTGGGTGATAATTTATTGACTCGCCAAGTCATCCCACATCCAAGATATTAGGGAGAAGAGTTCTGTAGAAAGATTGGGACGCCTCTATGTGTAGGAGATAGTTCGGATTCATGGAATCTCTTCAATGATAATCTCGTATTGAGATGTGTGTATCACATATCATTTGTGTAAGGGAACCTAGGAGGAATTTGGGACTCTGCTACTCTTGAGCACGACGTTTTATCCCCAGACTGATAGTCAGACTGCGAGAACCATTCATGTTCTAGAGGATATGTTGTGGGCCTGTATCACAGAATTTGTTCATAGTTGGGAGGAACACCTACCATTGGTGGAGTTTGTGTACAACAGTAGTTGCCACTCCACCATTGGTATGTCACTGTTTGAGGCTTTATATGGGCGGCACTTCCGATCACTACTTTGTGGGACCGACCCCGGAGAGTCAACACTAATGGGCCCAATGATGGTGCGAGCTACAAATGAGAAGGTGTCAATCATCCAGGAGTAGATTAAGACTACACAAAGCTAATAGAAGACTTATGTTGATAGATGATAGAGACCTCTGGAGTTCAAGGAGGGGGGCGATGTATTCCTTTAGGTCACGCCTCGATGAGGGTTGTGAAGATTTGGTCAGGGGGGAAAGTTGTCTTTGAGGTTTATTATCATTTTTTTGATATTGTGCAGAGTTGGCGAGGTGGAATACTAACAAGCTCAAACAACAAAGTTTCACCAGGTACATGATATATTCTACGTGTTGAATCTGAGGAGGTAAGTGTATAACCCATCGCACATCATCGACTGGGGCGAACTGGACATCAAGGATGCAGTGACCTTCGGAGAGTGACCAGTGGAGATCAAGGATCAGAAAGAGAGGATCCTCCATGGGTGAGTGATTCTATAGGTGCGTTTATATTATTATCACAAGAATATTTATCAGAGAACATTAGAGCAGGAGGCTCAGATTGATACCCAGTACCCTCGTCTTTTTGAGTATCCCCCCTTTTCTTTAGCTTTCTGTGATAAAATCTCCAAGTTGAGGAGAATGTAATGACTCATATTTTTCGTGTATTATTTTTAAATATTATAGGGAATTATATCAAGACTAGGATTTATGAAAGCAAGTGGTTTTGAAGACCGATGTTCCTGTAATAAATTTTTGAAATAAATTAAACTATAAATAGCACGCGTAAGTGGTTTTCCTGAAAAGGTAGAAAAACAGTTAAATGGTCACCTAGATTATAGATATGAGGGCATCATTGTGTTCAGAACAACAAAATTACATTAGTTGGGGCCTACCATCAGTCGGTGTGGGCCGACTACAAATATTAGTTTTTGGACGTTTTAAAATAAATAAAATAAATTAATAATTTATTTTGTTTTAAATGATTACTTAACTCATCAACCTAATCCTCCCCTATTAATAACTTCTTATAGAAAGTTCGCATGGTTAGCCATATAACCATATGAAATGATGATTTCCATTGAATAAATGGTGAAGAACCTGTTGGCACAATCGACCAACATATCTCAGAATCAATGAACCTCGCTTAAGGAAATTATGTGGAAATCATTCCTCACAGAATTGAAAAATGAGTTTTATTTTTGATTTTTCTCTTTCCTAGATCTTTGATTAGATGATGAATGTGGATCAACCCATGAACAGGTTGATCCATGGATCGCGAGTTCTTATGGGAGGGTTTTATTTTACATTTCTTTGGGTGTTTATATTTTGGAATTTATTTTATCATAATTTGCAGATTATCATTTGATTATCCAATTTAACCTATTAATGGAAGTGGATCGACATCGTGACGAATGACAATGGAGGTGTGTTACTCCGTTGTTTATTTAATTTATTCCTCTTCTATTCTCCATTCTTCCTATTCTTTATGGGTTGATGAACAACGGATTATTGTGCACCTATTTTTCAATGAAACAATCCCACGTTATATATCTGGCATCGGGAAGACCAAAAGGAGCTGCGGCGACGACAGAGGCTGACGACTCGATATGGTTTGGTAGAAATATACCTTTGAGCATTGTTCATGCGGGTGGATGCAGACATGTTTTCAGGGCTGATCAGAGGCCCAAAACCAGTGGAAACGACCTTATAGTGGAGGAGTGACCTTGAACCTTGAGTTTCAAAAATCGGACAGCTGGATCATATATTAGAGGATCACCAGAAGCGTGGCAACAAGGAACAACGATTATGGAAAATCCAAAATACAATGTGTGTTCTCTATATAACATGGTGTGTTCTCCAAAAAACATGTTGTGTTCTCCAAATAACACACCCTGTGGGGTCATCATGGTGGTGTCTAGGTCTTGCACGCTGCACATGGTGAAGGAAAATGCATGCTCATTGGAGAACACGGCATGTGGACACCACCCAGTGGTGGCTAAAATTCCTGGAGACAGGAAGCATATAATCGCTGTGTGAAAATCATCACACGGTGTGTCGGTCCTTATGCAGACTCGATGTTATCTCATAAGATACACAGGAATGGGTGGAGTACATAGGATGTACTCCACCACATGGACAGACACAGTCGGATACATGGACTACCCGTGTACCAGTACAAGGTCTGGTACACACAGGTCGAAGATGTCTATGGGCACATGGCTAGCATACACAGATTCCTCCCTAGGTAGTAGACCATGAAGTGTCACTCTCCTGTATTGTTTTTATACCTTCTTCTACACGACAAGCCCTACGACATGGGCCGTTCTACACTAGTAGTACCCGGGGTCAGAAGAAATGGTCTGTGACCATTCTGTGTGCATGCAAATTTCTATACAAGGCTTGATCCTCTTGTCCACTATTCCTTGGAAATGTTTCATTTGGATTAGTTACCCTTTTCTTGTTCCCCTGAAGTTCAGGTATGGTTTCCATCCACAAGAGTATGGTTCATTTAGTACAGCTTTCGGAGATAGAGTCTGGTATACCTCTGAGAGGCCCAGAGCAGGATCCTATTTCCATTAATGATGCTAGTTATAGTCAAAAATCGATGTGACTAATCTTATAGTACATCGATCCTCTACTTACCAAGGGAATCCGGATGATTCGTAGTATCCACCAAGGCCCGGCTACTGATCCTCATTTGTGTATCGTGATATTTCTCACTCAAAAGTGTGTTCTCCTAGAATGAGTGACTTTGTTCTCTCTTCAGATCTATCAGTGAATCTATCCTTCCCATGGATTTTCCCAATGAATAGTATTTATTAGATGGACTTCATCAGAGCTATCAGACTCGCGGACTGATTTCTCCTAAATGAGAGCTTTGTGGAATCTCCGTGCTAAATACCTAGAGTGGGTATGTGGTCATTGTTACTTGTCTCTAGACTATGGGTATGGGTTTCGAGTATATCTGGGTGTGTTTCTCTCTCTGTATATTCAGTAGAAATATGTTGTTTCAATCTGAGTGTACCTTTACATTGTGTATTACTTTGTGGTTTTTGGGGTCCCTACTGAGTATTTTTATACTGACCCCTGCACGATATTTTGTCTGCACCTGTGATGTCTTATGCATATGTGTAGCCTTTTGACAGAGTCTTGGGATGACCCTGACAGAACCGGGCTTTTTGAGGTCTTTACAGGCTGAGGTGTTCCTATGACTATGATGAGAAGTCTCAGTACCTCCTTTTTCTTATCAGTTGGACTATTTAGTTTGCAAACTCTTGTTTTTGGTGGGCTTGTAATCTGACTCAGTTTACTTTCCGCACTTTACATCCATTACTCTTTTGGTTGGGTTTAGTTGTATGCATGCATTTTTATTGCTTAGTAGTTTTTACATTTCTGAATTTTTGGGCTTGTATGTGTGTGTGTGTGTGTGTGTGTGTGTGTGTGTGTTTAGGTACTTAGGCAATGTCTCACATGTTAGTGATGTACCTACTCGGTGTTAGTCACCATCCCCTTGCCAATTGGAGGCGGCTGGGTGAGTCTAGTGTGGGACCCACTATGATGTGTCGTGAAACATGTATAATCATTATATGATCTTTTTAAAATCCCACATGCATCATTTTATAGTAACCCCATCCACATATCCACTATTGGATTATGGAATAAAAACCCAACTATTTAATGGAATCAATTATATATGGAATACGATAACACTTAATGTAATATCAACTAAGAGTGACCACATTTTTTATAAATGAACATTGGGTAATTAATGTGATTTGTACCTCCAGTATTTCTTCGAAGAAAAACCCCATCATCTTCCTGAGTTAATCAAGGTTCCAGTATTTAAATAACTTTTTAATTCTATATTCCATGATCTATAGTTCCTCCCCACATCATGGTGGTCCTCCAAACTCTACCCTAATCTCGCAATGTTTGCATTGATCGAAATAGGTTTCTACTCTTCATTAGTCATCCTTGTTAGCATTCCCTAAATCTTATTTAGGATATATTTATCAAACCTTCAACCCTTTTCAAGATTTTACATTCATTGGCACATAACCATAACTCATACATGGATCCTATAATTTAAAAAAGATCCCACATATACATATTTTTTCCTAAATTAGAGTATATGAGATATAGTATCCTTCATTTTTGAAACCCCAATTTCTATTTTTTACGTTACCTTAAAATTTCATCATCTTCATCCATGTATAATTTCCATTTTTCAGGTAAATTTAATTATTTTTAACCCAAAAATTGAACATCTAAAACACATATACCACATATTTGTAATATTAACCATTATAGATTTTCTAAGAATCTCTTTCACACCAATTTTTCCCTCAATATAAATGGACCACCAAAATTCCAATGGTAGGTTCTTCACATTGTAACAAGAGATTTGAAAAGTTTCACCAAACCATCATTTAAGATATGTCCTCTACTATTCATTTTCAAATGCAGGATGATAACAAGATTGGTAATTCTTCTTCCCAGCATTATTGGGTAGTTCAAAAAACTTATAATATCATATTATTAAATATAATTAAAATCCCTTGTAGTCAAGAAGAAATATTGGGTTTTCATTATTGATTACATAAAATAAATCATAAGAAAACGTAGTCTCACTAAACACCCTCGTTGTATTTTTTTTATTAACCAATGAAATTATATGAACACTTTTATTATCTCACTAGTTCTCATAAACATTATATTTTTATTTCAATCCCTTACTGAATATTAAATAAAAATTATTTTAGAGAGGATGGTATCAATCCATACATTGGAAATATTTCATCAACCATGAATCTCTTCATTCTGTGTGAAAAATTATCAGCATAGAAAATAAGAAAATTTTATTTATATAATAATGTCGTATATTTTAAACATATATAATAAAAAGGTAAATGATATACTCAAGAACTCTATTATGAGATATCCAAAAATATATAGGTTGAGGTAATTTATTTATAGAATATATTAAAAATATTAAAAAATTATTTTTTAAACTGGAATTTCTTACAATCACATCAATACACAGGTTAATAAAATTCAAGTACAAAATAGTGGATTTGACTATAGAAACAGACATCAAATCATCATTAAATTTCACATTCATGTAATTTATTAATAAATAATTTCTGTTATTTATTTTCTGGGGTCGATTCTTGTAACTAAGGTTAAGAATATGTGAAATAATAACATTTAATTAAACACATTTTCAAAACATTCCAACCATTTAGATAAGTATAATGTCACTCTCCTAATAATATGTAAAAAATTTATCAACAGGTCCGACATAAATGGGACTCTCCACTTCTCTTTATAAATACTGATCCACTTCTTTAATAATACTAATAATTGGATAAATTTTAAGTGGTAAATCTCCACCTTACTATCTATATTTGATATCTTGTTTACGTTCATCACGTATATTAGTTGTCAACACATGAAATCTAAAATATTAAATGAAATAACATCGTATTATGGGAGCTTTTTTTCATTTCTATCTAATATTTAATTCACGAACACATTCTCATGTTCTCCCCCGTGAGAACCACCATAACCTTCAATTACTAACATGTTTATCAAACAAATAAAATAGGTTTGATATGGAATAATGTGAAACATGTTCTATAAAAATGTGAGATGAGAGTTTTATAATATATTATTACTGAGGTTTCTAGATAATTCATGAATGTAAATATATTTTTTAGACTTAATTTTTCATCAGGAAACATGGACCTCATCACTATATGAATTTTTATGTGGGATACCTCTATTTTTATTTTCCAATAATACATATACCTCCCCAAGATCATTAATTATCATTTTCATGACTTATTATTTTAAAGGTAGAGTTTTTAAAAATCAATTGAGGTGTACCCAACATCATTCCACCTTCCAAAAAACTCTATTATCAATCTTATGTATTATTTGAAAGTCAACGTCTTATGAAATTCTGATTATTTTTTCATTATATTCTTCTCATATAACAATTATCTTCTCATGATCCTTATCCATTTTCAGTTATTTTTCCAAATCACCTTTTGGGATAATTATACACACTTCTGAAAATGAATCAACCTATTTAAATATTTACAATGGATTATTGATAAGGTTATTCGTTTAATCAATCGCATTATTTCTATCATGGATAGATAATTCTATTTTCTATTAAATGCAACCACTCATTCATTCATCCATGAAATTTTCTACTGATTGCATCATGTGTCCACATTTACCACAATAAATATTTTTGATCACTTTTTCTATGGAATACTTATTGCGAAAAATTACAATATAATACATTCCCATTATATAGCACACGAATGAATCACATGAATTTTAATAATTCAAGGGAGAACTCTGCTTTGCAAAATTATTCATATATTTTACAAAGGATATCTCTCATTTCATCATTATATATTGAGTATTTTAATAACTATTTTTTAAAACATACCTAGATAAATTAATTATGCATATATCACACATGGGACCAATACAATTGGAAATACAACAATGGTATCCATATTTTTGAAATATGTTTTGGATTGAATAATTTATCTTCTTAATCATTTTATGCTTGATAATTATTTAATTTATCCACCTTGATATAGACACCAACAGTTTTATTTGTATTATTTGAATATAGTAATAATACTATTCCCTATTTTTAAATATTTTATACAACAAAAAACATCCAAAAATAATTTTTTTCCTTTTTAACATCATGTTCTCTAAAATTACTAGATATGTAATAATGATATTATTAATCATTTTTCTGAAAACATTTTTATTTCATTTTTGAAACATATCATTTACATTCTACGTTATTATAACACATCACCCCAATTTATACAGGTTAGTATAGATTTCTATATAACCTCATGTGCGCCACCTTGTATGTAATATGTTTCTGATTAGTAGAGAGGGTCAAGAGAGAAATCATAGAGATAAGATATCCACGTAATTTGTTCAAGGTCGGCATATAAATTTAATATTTAAAAATAAAATAACATTTAAATAATAAAAATTAATTCATATAGGTAGTAGTATATAAAACTTTTATACCCAGGTGTAAAAATATATTATATAGATCACACAACCAAAACAGTGAATGGTGATCCATAGTTAATTCATCATCATATGGGGGGAACATAACTATTTAATGGAGTATAAAAACCAAATATCAAGGTATACCCCATAATTACCCATATCCTATTCTATTAACACTTTATAGCCCACCATATGGCCTTTACCCATCACTAGATTCCTACTAATAAAATATACAAGTTCAATGAGATTTCTAAATAGGGTCTGAATAAAATTCCTAATAAGATACCAAAAAATACCATTAATATAAATTCGTGGTCATTAGAGACTAGATCAACCTACTTCAGTTACATGACAGAAGGAAATTCCCCCATCCATTTAGGAAACATCCCCCCTCGATGTGATAGTCCCCAAAAAATGCTTAAAAATACCGCTGGAATGGATAACCCATGTATATATAGATTGAGGAATAAAACATCCCTCTCAAGGAAATAGTTTATAAGTCAAAAGAAATAGAAGGAATATCAGTTCCCATGTAAATATAGGATGAAATATCAATATAATATCAAATCGTGAGTGAAAATTTAAAATAAATAAACTCATGTGTGAAACAATTGAGTTTAGTTATCATAGGACATACATATGCACTAAATATGATCAAACATTAATCATTGGTCTCAATATGCTATAAATATATTAAAATAATCATTCTATGAAGTTTTATAAATAGTCACCAATGATAATGACCACCAACCTTATGCGTAATGTCATTCTGATAAAAACGGTTGTTTTTATTACATAATTATACCTCTCCAAAACCTATCATGCAAAAATAATAGTATATAAGACACGAATTGTGGTTTAGAAGAATCCAATCCTAAAAAATTGGTCATGAAAACACATGACCTACAAGAAACACTAACAAAAATTCATTAATTACAAAATATGGGAAGATTTCGAGACATAGAATCTAGGTGCTAATTCTATCAATAATAAAAAATAATTTATGAATTGAATTAGAATCCAAAGATCTAGAAAATAAATCCTGGATATTTAACTAATATCAATGGATGTGTGGAAGATCAAGATGAACATGATCAATATGATGTTTTAGTTCACATACCTTAATTCCATATCATTAATAGACTTAGACAACTAGAATCATGATTAAAGGGAAATAAATTCACTATGGGAGGGTTTTTTAGTATCTTAGTTCGAAAGGGAAATTAATAGTGTGTAGACATGTCCAAACAGATCATTAAGGGTTGATAGAATGGATTTTAAAATAATTAAATAAAGTGAACATGATTGTTTTTAATTTTTTGACAATCATTATTCTAATTGTGTAATGAATAATACCTCCTCTAGAAAACTCATGGTTCTTTCACATAGTTTATTTAATAGTGGATGAACCTTGATTTCAGTCCCTAAATAATTTTAATCATTTATTTTTTTGGATGAATTATTTGAAAAAAATATCACCTTAACAATGAACCACTAAATGTTAATCTTCTAATATCCTCATTGTTTTCTATAATATTTTCATGGTTTGGGAAAACCATTATCAATCCATTTACCTTAAAAAATTTATCATAATATACTACACCCCAAATATAATTTCCTAGAACTTGTCACAAACAATTATTAGCTGAAAAACACCATAAAAAATGATTAAATTAAAAATTTACACAATTAAGAAGACATGAGGATATCACCATATTATCCTATAAGTGATTTTCATCCTTGAGATGTATCCCTATGTATATTTCATGAACAATGTAGGCCAAATTTCTAAAATGCATTTCAATAACTATAATGTCTCTTTATGATTGATCTATATATTCTATTGAACATAAAAATGATGTATAGTATTACCTCACATTACCTTCTCTCCTAGGTCAATTATCTGAATAACCTAGTGCATAAAAATTCAACAAGTTCTAGATAAACATAATTTAAATGAATTCCATGTGCATGATAACAATTTTTCATTCAATGATGATACAGTGTGCACACATTATGTATATTGTGATACATTGAAGAAATATTCCACCATTAGGGAACTGTCCTTATGAATTTTATGAACTTTAGAAACCTAATATATAAATTTTCTAAATTCCCATTCTTTGGGAAATTCATATCCACCCTCCAATGGAATGTAAGAAAGAAAACTATTTCACCCATAGTGAACTACAAGGGTCATATGCCCTAGTAGTTATATGATTGATGTATTCTCTATGACCTAACTAGAACCTTTGAATCTTCTACACCCATTCTATGGTAACATGACCCATAGTAGGACCAAAAACTGATGATTCCCCAAAATCATTCTAGTATAGTGGTGAACGATATTCTCTTTCATATGGATCCTATAATAGAATAATCACATTCAATGACCTGAAATAGTTGTTATTAGAAAGCTTTATCGGAGATAATGGGTCATCCTAATATCTTATAATAATTAGAATAGGTTCCTAAACAAATTTCAATAATATCTAGATCAGTCCCTAAATCTACCGACAAGTCTGAATATGAAAATCTTTAATCATCTTATATTGGGTCCCCATCTCCATATAAAATCTCTCCCAAAATAGTGAAATGAAGCATGTGGCTCAATTAGATGACACAATGAAAGTATCTTCATAAAGATGCAAAATTTTACAAATGTATATCATCCTTAGATATTTCAATGAGATAGTCTCCTGCATCTAAAAAAGTGCTCTAACTTGGTAAACTGATTCACTACCATCCACATAGTATATTGACCACTCAATCCCTTTTTAGAACTATAATAAATCACATATATACCTTATCCCACTTTCACATAGGAATTTGATGTTTTTTTAATACACCCACAAGGTCACTAATTATTATCCTTGATCCTCTAATAATTAAGACATTTAGGGATAAGGTTTGCAATTATACTTTTCTTATTATTCCATCAAAATTTCGTACTGACATTATGATACATTTTCATTGATCTATGATAGACTTAACACTGTAATATATATGTTACTTTCATATGTTCTTCTCTCATAGAAGAATGAACCAACATGCTTCCATGAACCAAAAGCAAACCACATCCATATTTGATCAATCCTAAAAAAGTAACCGTTCACTGAAACCTGTTATAGATCTAGGAACATCCTTGATCAAGTAATTATCTAACCTCCACACTACCCATCTATGAGAAAATCATCACGAAGTGTGATTATGTAATTTACCATAAATCCTTATATAAGGAAAATTACCTTTATACAAGCTAATCGAGTAACAACAAACCATTTACCAATGTCTGTTCTTTATCATCCATTTTACTCCTTCTAAAGGCAACTAAATTAATCTTTCAATCCTCTAGGGAATACTCTAAATGAATTTGTAATTTATAAAATTATTCTTCTCAATTCCACCGATTTAGATTCATATATAACTATGATAGAAACACCATAGGCTTTTATAGTCCATTTACTCAAACAAATGTCTCAATTAAGGTGTATTGTGTCTAAAAATTGAATGAATAAACCAAAATTTAAATCTCTCATTCTAGAGTAGGATTTTTTCTCAAGTGGGGTTTTATCTAATGAGACATATAAGAAAATAACTTATCACTGTACCATTAAATTTCCTTTATGAAAATATTAAATGTGTCACCATTCACTAAATACTGAAATCTAGTATTTTGAATAATCAAAGGCTTAATGAATGTTAATAAGCCCTCTTCGCACTATTTTTCCATTTAAAACTGACCACATCTTTTTTTAGTGTGATCATCAGAATTTATATTGGAGATAATTTCATAATTAACCTCTTATTATACTCATCCAAGCTATGGAATCTATATACCTCGAACACATTTTGAGGATTTTCCCAAGATATAACTACTTCCACCATATCTACATTGAAAAATATGCATTCATTAAAAACAAAATTCACATGGAATTGAATCTACTTTATCTGAAATTACACATTGATATCATAGAACAATTTCAATGTGCATGAAGAATGATCGAAATGAGTTTTTAGTTTATGATATACTGTTATAGCATCATATAATATACAATGATGTCATGATAGAATACAATGATGATGGACTCCAATATTGGTTAATGATATTTTTATTTACATCACTTTAAATTTCTAATGATTTCATTATTCCAAAAGGAATAATGAGATAACCATATAGACCATATTATCCCCAGAGTTGTTTAATAATATGGAAGATGGGATAATTATACTTTTATGAAATATTAGTAATTGAACTAGAACACTATAAAAAATAGATTAACCTATTTGAATTACCATTATGGGGTCTAAACCTACTTTTGAGGTCCTATACCCCTGAAAAGATCTTGAAATTGTTGTATAGATCCACAATGACTTGTAACAATACCATTATTGATGATCAGTCTTTGAGAAGTAGTGAAAATTCATGTGGTTAGAAATAAAATCCCTAAGATAATGACATTCCCACAATTATAAAACCTATAATATATATCTCAGATAGAGGGATATGATGACACTATTCCCCTTTCTAACATTTTACTGCTTCCCTATAATCAACCCCTATATTCAATTTCTAATTACATTAATGTGAAACTAGGTCTGGTCAAGATAAAATAATAGTCCTTCCATTATAAGTTGGAATATTACCTGAAAATAAATCTACATCGATTCCATTATCAATCATAAAATCTTTATGAGGAATGGAAACATAGCTCATGATATCAATGTTCCAAAACCGAGATTTTATCTCTATATGATGAAAAATATCAATCAATTTGGATTTTTTACCTCGTATCTAAAAAAAATAGAAGTAAATTGAATAAAATAATTAAATTATATTGATTTAGAAACACTTTTGTCTTCCCTATAAGGAGCTCCATCACCTCTAGGCCCTTATCCAACTTTATTAAATCGGGGAATGACTCAATAAATATAAAATCCCTAATTGTTTTGGAAACCATACATTCAAATTTACCATCTAGAATCATTATTTTACACCACCTTAAAATGATCCTGAATTATAAAGGACACATGATTCATCATTAAATAATCTGAGATCTCAACCAGGTTATAGTCCCCTTGATGAATTATATATAGTTTACTACATCATAGTGGCCTCAAGTGACCTGTATGACTTGGGATTGTTGGAGTTTTATGTCACGATAGTAGTTGACCATCATTGGCCCACATTTTGGTCTCCCCTTATATAAAAAGTTTAATCTCATCAGAGTCAAGTATGGATTTTTATTAAATCATGAGAATATATAAAAAACACCAAACACTCCCATCTGCAACCTCCTATACAAAATATTGTGAAACTAGAACCTCAAGACATGTGTGAGAAACAATTTCCTAAAATTATTTATTAAACCATAGTTGGATGAAAATAACTAATTCAATAAGAAATATAATAGATATCATGCACAAAAAAGGGATAAAATAATGGTATACTATAGATGTTACCCACAGAAACATGGCATAACACTTTATGCAATACCCATGGCCCCAGCCAAGCCTCTGGTTCCTTCACATTAGTGAAAACTATATATATATATATATAATGAAGAATTTAATAATTTGGTAAAAATAGAATAATTAATTGAATAATGAACCAAAATTTATATAATATATTACCTTAATGATTTAAATTATTTGGCAAATAATGAAAGTAATAAGAATATAGATTTTGATCTTATGTGCCTAGACATGATGTATGAAATCACACCAATTCCCAATAAATCCGTATACCAATATCATGTGAATTAGTTGTGGAAAATTTAAATTCAAGGTAACATAAACTGATAAGAACATATTTTACCACATTCATATGTTCTTGAAGGACTAATATATAATGTGAGACATGAAATAACATATTTTCCCTACCTGAGTACCATCAATCCTATCTCCTATCTACGTAATCATAAAAAATTGTAAGTAATGGAAACAGGTAAGTCAACCTAGTGTGGAAATAATATTATATTATACCATGAAAAAATAATCATGTCTGTAATGGATTCCCACATGACATCATAGAAACTTCCTCAAAGGAATTAGGTTTTGAAATAGGGTAAATGGACCATAGTAACATCATGGTAATGAATATGATCTCAGTATGTGGTTGAAATTAGATTTATAAGTTTAAAAAAAATAAAATAAAATAATAAAATTCATAAATTTAGTAATATAAAAAACTCATGTAGTGAAAATATAACAGCAAAGTCACATAACCCAATCAAATAATAAATTCCAACATATTTTCAATCAAGGTAAAATAAAATGTGTCGAATCAAAGAAACATTAGACCCCAAAGTTTGAGTTATATAAATAACACACTAGACACACTACCAATTATAACCAATAACATAGTATAGATACATTTACCTACACCATAATCCTTATCAGAAAACATTCCTATGAATTGATATTTTAATGTACGGTGTGTGAAAAAAACTTTATTTTGATGAAACTGGAGTCCCCTCTCATAAATCCATAAAATATATATTTTCATTACATTAAAGAAAAAATAAAATAGATAAATAACATGTATATTACACATTAATAACATATATCATGGTTCTTTAGAGATCAAATATAACTTCTTCACCATCAAGTTTGAAGGAATGTCTACAAACAATGTTAGATAACCCCCTATATAGTGTAACAGTAAAACATGTTTCGCACATTCAGTGAGATGAGATGGACAATGTATATTTTGGATTATATATAACACATATGTCTTATATGTATATCACATATAACTAAAAATATAAGAGGAATATAATACCAAACATGGAAATATAATGATAGATCAACATCAAAACATATTAAAAAAATCAAAAAAACAAACAAAAAGAAAGTGTGAAATAATTATGAATATTTATCTATGGTTAAACAATATAGAAAATGTGACCAAACATAGAAAATTGGTCTCATGGGTAAAACCATGCATTCCAATAATCAATAAAATAAAACAGATATGAATTTTATAATAATAAAGACCACATAACATAGGTGAAACAACATTTCAAGGATAACACTCACTATATCAATCTAATTTCATTACATCGGCACCATGACAAAAACCTTATACTAATTGATTTAGAAATATAGGATCATAAATAAGGAGAATATATTGTTAAATAGTATAACATGTTCACACATACTTGAGGACATCTATTTTAAATAGTGGAATGGGTTGAACTTATGCTGATATTCCAAAAGTAAGAATTCGAGTGATGATTTTATCAAAGATAAAAAACTCCTTTATTATGTATAATTCAATACAACCAATAAGGAAATGGAATTAAAAATCATTAATTTGACTCATGTATTCAGTGTATGTTTTTTATGGAACCCATAAAACATTTTTTTATCACAAACCATAATTCATTCCCAATAACATGTTTTAATCCATTAGAATCATGATTATAATGTTTAGAATTCCACATGAAAGGGATTTGGAATCTATAGGTAGATGGGGTATATAATTAATAGAAATAACATATCAAAATATCTCATTAATAAATGTTAAATGATGTTTACAACAAATTAAATAAAAACAAACAGTTTGGTCACATGGTTTGAAAAACCATCCTCCAACCATGGTAGGATTACTGCCTCTTCTAGGAAACATTATGGTTGGGTTGTGTGGACTGTCAATAAATGGACCAAAAAATATTATAGACACTTATGTAGGATTCATGATTTATAAAGTGATGATACATTATTTGATAAGAAAATTCCAAAACCATGCATAATTGTATGTGGTTATTCCAAAATCTACAACCTTTTCTAGAGGGTCAAAAAATATTAGTAAAATAATTTTAAAATATGAACCATTAAAAAGGCATGAAAGGATCTCCAAAACCAACCAAAAACATCCAAACTAATCCAAAGAACAACATTGTTCGAAAAAATGATTATGTTCTGAAATATATCTCACAAAAAAAATATGATTTCGTTACATCTATATACATTTGACAAGGTTGTATTATTTTTATATTTTTTCATGTATCCAATTATATATTATTTATTTATTCCATAATTATTCATGAAAATAGATTCAGTACAATTTTTCTTAATAATGATTGATATTACATTTTCTTATAAGGATAATTGAGATTAATCATCATCTGGTCTTAGTTCATTCGATATATGAAATATAGAACATTTTCCCTAATAATTATCCATGGATAAATGTATAATAATAACATCAATATATATTTTCGTTGAATAGTAAATTTGTGTCATTTTTAGGTAGTCATATTTTTCTATAATTTAATACATATCACATTGAGTGTGTTATTATAATCTTCTACCCAAATAATTATTTATTTACACTCAATCACCATATTAAATATATTCTTATTGTGAAACATTTATTTATCCCACATTAATGTTTGAAGATCGATTACCATGTTTTTGTTGAATTATAATTAAATTTTTTGAAATATAAATGGATGATCAATGTTTTATCTCCAACATATGTTTCTTCTCTCCATGTATCTCAAGTAAACCATCCTTTTACATGATTTTATCAAACCAATTCATTCCATCATCATATAAAATTTCATTACTCTAAATATTTATTTCACTCATGGAATGACATTTCTTTTTTAGATCATAAATAATCATTACCTTTAGAGACATGTGTTCTTATCTCTTCATATAATATTATTATAGGTGTGTTATGAATGCCTAAAAAATTTTAAAATATCAATAAATAGGAGTGGAAATCAACATTTTAGAATCATTAATAATGTTTTTTAAAATAGTGGATAAGGCCTCATATGAATCCAAAAAAAAATTATCCTTCCCATATTTACATAGATATTATATTGTGATGTTTAGAAAAGAAGTATCAATTAACATTGGAAAATTTAAAATATTGTTTGAAACTTATAATGTATAATTTTATTATATCTTCATGGTAGTTCTTATAATTTACATATCCTCTTTAATTAATGATATGTATTCATTATAATTATTCAAGTGGGAAAATAATTTAACTTATTATTTGAATAAGAAGGATAATATCCCTATAATTTAAATATATTTCCTCATTCTATTCATTGTATTATTTTTAAATAATAATATTGATCTATAGTTGAAACCTATTCTCTAATAAATAACTTTATTATAAATATAGGAATAGATATTGAACTCTTCAAAGATAACATCATATTTTATAATCCAATATGATGTTCAACCTAATCTAATATTAATTGTAATATTGGTTTGGGATATTATTATTATTCAGGGAGAATTAGTGCGGTGGAGTTTTTTTTCAATTTTATCTTATTATCACTTTATTTTAACTTTTAACTTTTCTGTGGATTGATATCTCATTATATCAACTTATATTCAATATGCATACAAATCGAAATGGACACACAAAACAGAGGGACTGATTAGGTAAAATTGTAGCCTCTAAAAAATGGTATGAAAATATATGGTGTGGTTCTTAGAAACACATTACCATACAATGCCCTAGTAAAAACCCTATGAGTGGAACATGATAGAGAGTATTATGGAGATCATCTTATAATTATCCCTGCATTAAATTGTTTTTCCAATACTATGTTTTATCATACAAATTAAAATCTATGAAATCCTTTTAAATAATAAAATAGTTCCCCACCAATATAGACCTTCATCTAATTATTAATGTGATTATATTTTTCTTATTCATACCTCCAAAAGTGTATTTTAACATATTTTGTATGAATTCATAAAACAATATACAATAGACTCTTCATCCTCATATCATAAATCATGAGTTCTACTACACTTATTCTTTTCATATGTGAATCATTACATATATAATTCGTGTCCCTTATCAAATAAAAAAATCATGAGAGTTACTACCATGACCTCATTGACTTATTCTTTACTTCAATGAAATATAATATAACTAAATCTACTATATTATTTAATTCATCTACTTATAATATGTAGAATCAAATTTTTTTCATCTATCATTCTTATTAAATAAATATATTTTTCTGTTAAATTCAAGTCTCCACTCTTATTAAAAAAAATGATTTTCTTGTTTCATGATGTATCATTTATTTAGTCGCTCTACTTCTTATTTAACTTGTGTAATATTTATCTTCTCCATTTTTCATGTTATTTTTAAATCTCTCAAAAATATATATTTTTATAAATTAGTGATATTAAAAAAATAGGTTTATTTATTATTTTATTCAAATATACTAACTTTTATAATTCTAATATACTCATATTCTATTAAAACCCTCAAAAAACCACATCATAACCTCAAATCTATGTATGTATGAAAATTACAAAATACAATTGTGATTTTTTGACCTATTTTTTGTAAAAAACATCATAATTTTTTTATTACATTACAGCAAGACTCTCAATTAAATGGATTATGATATTTGAAATTTAATGATCAATAAAACATCATTAGATTTCATTCAATGTTCAATAGAATAGATACATTTTGGATCTCTCAAAATTTGAAATACATTTATTTCCATAAAAGGACATGAATGTAATGTATTTCTCACACTTCATAAATTTACAAAAAAACATGGATTTTCTATAAATATTTAATGAGTTTCTTATAAATTCATTCCAAATTCTTATTGACATTATATAAAGCCTTATTAAAATACAAAAAACTACAAAATACATCATGAGAAGAAACTCCCTCGAAACCTTTAATAGAATAAAAATGGATAATAAATATAGGGATGGAATGTAATCAATCATTATAGGAATATGTTGATACATGTATCCATATATTCCCAATTTTATATGTGTTTATAATTCATTAAATGTGCAGATATATAATAATATCATATCAAAAAATTATATAGATGTTAATGTTCTCATTAACTTGAGTTCTCTAAGGTAATGTTATTAAAATCATACATTACTGACTCATTCTAGGGGCATGTTGTGATTCCTCATACCATTGGGTTCCTTATTGTTCTATCACATGTGATCAATTTCTTTTCAACCTATGTAGGTTTATAAAATTATACAAATTTACTCATTGGATTTAAATTATCATTGACAATAAATAAATAACATAAAAGTGGGATTTACACATGATACATCAATGAATATACATTATGAGTGAGAAATATAATTATAATTATGTCAAAATAATATGATTGTACTAAATAAGATAATGAATTCAATTATAAGATATTGGAAATATGGAATATTATAAAAAATGAAACATTATAACATGTGGATACCCTACCCATATATAGGATGTGAACAAATAGAGAATCATTTTCACTCATATAACATGTGTTCAAATATTACTAAATATAATATGAAGAATGATATAATGATGTTCATCCACAAAATAAAAAACCCAAAAGATATATCACAATCCCCTTATTATAAAAGGAATATGTAATTCTTTTCCCACTCAACTTATTATATAATTCTTATTATCAAACAAACCACATAGAATAAAAACAATATTGTTATCATATCCTAAACCAAAGTGCAAATATTTTTTTATAATTGATTAATAATAAATACATATATTAATAAAACACGGTCATTACCTAAAAATTAATGGAAGTCAAATATTTAATGAATAATTGTATTTTTATAAATGTAAATATTATATTTCATTGATATAATACGGATATAATAAGATGAATCTAGTTAAAATTTTAGGGAAATAAATTAATAAAAAATCATGATGGTGTCGTAGAATTTGTCCTAATGATATAAGGATTTGTATATTAAATTATGATTATTGGGGGAGAGTATTAAGATACATTTATATGGTTTTAGGAATAAATGGGTTTAAATTGAGGGATTTAGAGGTAACAAACCGATGATGAAAGAGTTATGTTTGAGATTCAACTTACATTAAGCTGCATTTTTCTTCATTGGGATAAATCATCATGATTAATAAACTAGTGTTGATTATTAAATTAATTTGTAATAAAATTATAATAATGTTTCACTTATAAATCAGTTTTAATCATTTAAATTTATTTTTTACTCCTTCATTTACGAGATAATTAATCAATCACATGTTGGTTATCCATTTTGAGTTTAAATTTTTTAAAATAGTTTTTATTTTTTTAATTATAAATTGAGAAGGATGAATAAATATAGAATTAAATATTTATAAATTATACATAAGATAAACTAATTGGATATTAATGTAGTACAAATTATATAATTGAAAACAACATTATTTGTTGATATAATCGTTCTCTAATGTGTCCTTTAAAAATGATGGTGATAGTGTGTAGAAATAAAATTAACGGATATAAAATAGTTATACAATAAAACTAATAATAATAAAAAATAACTCCAAATTTAATTTTTTATACCTATAATATACTCATTGGCATATGAACAATGAGTGAAAAAATTTGATAAGAAGATAATTAGAGGGTTAAATCTTTATTGAAGTAAACTCCTTTGTTATAGATCTAAATCACTGACATTATAAAGTTAGACTACAAAAAATTTCAAATGATACAAGTTATAATAAGATAATTTAATTGGATAGGTTTAGGGCTCGAAAAATTGATTCTCAAATTGTATATATAGGGGTAATTATAATTTTTTGGAGGGTGATTTTTAGTTTATAACAATTAAAAATTCATTATTTCCAGTGTAAAATATTAAATATTAATAATTTTAAATTTATGAATTATATTATAGAGAGGATACATGATTGAATTTTTCTTTCCATATTAAAATGAAATATTATTTTTATACAAAAGAAATGATGAAAATTGAAATAATATTTTTTAATGAAATAATTTATCTGTTTGTACTTTAAAAGTTACGTTTTTTTAATGAAATTATATGTACAGTTTTTAAAATATGTAATTTATCTTATAATAATACTTTTTGGATGAATAGAACATTTTATAATTTATTATATTATTATTTCATGTTAATATTTTCATAAAACAAGTGGTATTTGAAAAAAAAATGTATTTTTAAAATTCACCTAAACAATATTCGCAAAATTATCAAAATTTCACCCTTTTAATATTTAGAGATATATATTATAAAAACTATAATTTTTTTTTATAAAAAATTATATCTTAGTTAATTATAATATTTAATATTTTATTTAGGATTTCGAAAATACTACAACATATACAATATTAAAATTCACTTATATATTCAATGGGATATTTGAATTGAAAATTTATTTTATATTAATTAATTATTTCTGAAAGGCATTTGAGTGCCACATCAGTAGTTTGGAGGAGATTCTAAATCAGTTATATGGTATTTTGGGTACTCAAACGTGGTCTTTGGGAAACGAAAAATTGGCCTTTTGGCCATCAAATATATTTCCTTTGACCACTAAAATATAAATGTATCATCTATAGTGTAGGAGAATCCAATGAGGGGTTGTGGCCGATCATTTCATTCCCAAGGGTCTGTGAGATGTTTTTTTCAGTAAACCTTAGTTTCTTAATAAATATTTTTAACGACCCAAACATTTATCAAATGCAATATCTCTCTTATTATGGACATTTTATATAATATAAATCATATAAAATCACATAGATTCCACAATAAAATTATTATAAATGAAGAAATACTGAAATAAGCAGTGTTTCAATGAGTTAAGGAACTAATACCAATGAAATAGTAACTTGACCTTAGGAATAGTAATATGACCCTTATGAATATTTAAGTGACTAAATGAATAAGTACATTACCCATTATATCATAAGTAAAATTTATGCATCTTATAATTAAAAATATGATGTAATTATGTTATAGTATGAGTAAATATTTTAAAAAATTAAGTGTTGGTATTTTTATATGTCATAAATATTTAATTAAATTTTTTTAATAATTAAATAATTTAAAATATATATATCTATTCATAAATGTATTCATAAATTAACATTTTTAAGTGTTATTTTTTTAATATAATTTTACGAGACATTAAGTATTTTTTTAAATGTGTTATAAAATCTGTTTTAATTTTAAACATTATATTTCCCAAGTAAATGGTGATTTTATATCCAAATTAAAATTAATCATATTTAGAAATTTACTTTCATAAAATGGTTTTCATTTTTGAATTCAACATTTTTTAGAATGGTTAGAGTGAATTTTTTGGATTTTTATAAAATCCTTGAATTTTTTGTGAATAGTAAAATATGGTAACTTACTGTATAAATACATTATAAGTTAAATAGAATATTCTAAAAAAATAATTTATGTAAGAAAACAAATATTTAACTCACATTACCTCATTAATGTATATATATATAGATTTACGATTATTTCTTGTCTTGGGGAAAATTCATATACTAATGAATTAATCATTGAGAAAACATCATTCCTCTCAACTATAAATACCACCCCTCACAACCTCATTTACTCACACCTAACAAGATTCAAGACCAATCCAAATTCTTCCCAAACCTCTTACCTAGACCAGCCCCCACGTTCAATAACTCTTGTGCTCATCCAAATACCATGCCTATGTTCCTTGAGGAGGATCTCAAGAAGAGAATTCTAGAGGTAATTCCTCTCTCTTTTTTCTATCATTTACTTTCAAATTTCAATTCATTTATTATCATATCCACATATTATCATATTAAAATGTCATAATAATAATATTAAGATTTATGTAATGGTATTATATCATGTCAATGGAATATTATTCATTATAATCCCCTCTATCTCTCTCTCAAATGAAATAGTTGCCCATGATGTGCAAATTTACCAACATTGTTGGTGATGCACATTAATTTCCTTTCGACAACATAAAGTCTGTTAATAAAGACATTAAAGGGTTGAAAAAAGATTATAAATTTTATCTTGTAACCCATTTTATGTTCTGGAACTATGTTATATACATAATACTAAATTATAAAATAATAAATGTTTTTTGTGATCAAAAAACCACTAAAATTATCCTAAACAATAATTATTAACTTTTATCTAATTATTCACCATCATGGTGTATATATATAAATTCATTATAATATCATTTAAAACAGATATAATATAATTATTAAAATTTAATATAAATTCTTTATATTTATCCATGTTTTATGCGAATTTCCTTTCAAGAGTACAAGTGAATCGTTCATGAAAACAAAGAAAAAGAACAATCCATAACAATGAATTTAAAATTTTAAAATCATAAAAAATCACATAAATAAACTTAATAAAAACATAATGAATAAATTTTATGTAAAAATGCTTCTTTAAGTGTCAATTAATGAATCTAATGTGATTATATTGGACATTAAAGTGAATGAATCATTCAGACACAGGGTCAGAGGAATTCTCAAACCCAACACTCATTATTCATGTTTTCGCTCTTTAAACACATTTTAAGGATGGTTATTTCCTAAAAGACATGTAATTATCATTATATTACTTTTTCTAGGATATAAAATTTTACTACTAGTGTTTTTTTTTAACACGATGTTTTTCAAAAGAACTATTCTTTATGAAAGCACGCCTTTTACTTCCCAATGTTGATTCATCCTCACTCAAGATTTTTTATTCTTACATCATGTATGTTATTACCTCTTTCATTTGGGAACCAAAATTTTAGGATTGTATGATTTATGAAATAAATCCCATTCCATTCCATGGGTTATTGATGTACAATATTTATATGTGTTCTATGTGGCAAGCATGATAATAAATATTTTAGGATGTGAAGGGTGTTCCTAGAATTATGTAGCACTCCAATGCATTAGGAAATGTGATGAATATCATGTGTTAATGTAAGCATGAACATGATTCTATCTTTTTAACAACTATGTGTGGTATTTTTACACTAATACATGATGTTTAATTATTTATGCATTGCAACATTTCATGAATTTACCTAATGATTCCTCTCATGATTATGATGATGATGTTATGATTATGCTCAATCCATGTTATGTTGTGTCATGTTATTATCCTATTACTGTGATTTTAGCTCACCCTTTTTATGTATATCTATAGGTGACTGCTTTTACTAATTATAACACAAGGGATAGTAAGAATCTGGAGAAGAATTAATTAAATAAATGTTTATGTTTCATGCTGTAAAAGTTATGTATGATCCTATTTTTTTGAAGACACTAAGCATTTGGTTCCTTAGTGTGAAATGTTTTTATGTTTTTCTTTAAAAATATGTAAAAGTAATGTAAGGGATTTAGGGTCTCTATAGTTGGTATCATATGCACAGTTTAGTTAATCTAATAATTAGGATAAGATAACCTTAGTGAAAACCCCTAGTAAGAGACTAAGTATATATAAGCACACAATAAGATTTTCTAAATATAGAGATCCCCTAAGATATGATTTAACTGTTAATTTCATAAAGGAATAAATTATTTATTCATGAATTTTTTACTTATGTTCTCCTTTATCCTTTTCAATTTTAGAAAATGGTGGGAACTAAGAGAAGCCAACCCAAAAACCTATATAATGGATAACGTAGCAATTTCCTGAATGACATCCACAATGATTTGGGAGGATTAGTTCAAAACATCATGCAGATACTTACCTTGTTATCTTAGGTTATGATAAATATCCTGAATTACACGTACATTCCTTCTTCACCTAAGATGGAGAAACGTGTTTCCAAGTGTTTTATACAGCAATGAACATGGATTTTTAGTGGATCATCTGATCCACTATTTGTGGAAATGTGGGTCAAATCAATAGACAAGATATTTTATGTGCTTCACTATTCTAAGAAGGTGAAGGTGACATTGTTTGTTTATCATATTAATGGTAATTCCGACCAATTTTGATTCCATCCAATGAATGTATTTGATTAAGAACACAAAGATGAGTGATGAAATTGAAGATATGGAGTGGGAAGACATTAAGATAATTTTTCTTAATAAGCATTTCCACTTCTAATAAATATGGATAGAGATCTCATAAAGCTAATGAAAAATGATGGAGAACCTTTCTGGGACTAAGAAGTTAATTTTAAAAGGCTTTCAAGGTATGTGTTTCGGTGCGGATGTGCGTCGGGTTACGCTGTTCCGCCAGGACGCGTTCGCGCGTGCACCCATCAACCCGAGGGGATGGGCGCGCGGCTTGTGGTCCCGCAGTCCCGCTTTCCAAGGGCGGGCGGCATTCGTCCCTTATTCAGGGGCGTCTGCTCCTTGATCGAAACTGGGATGATGGGATGTCGGCTCCTCCTTCCTTGGACGTCTCCTCGGAACTCGTCGCCTAATCCGGGTCTCCCTCATAGACTTAAGAATGTTCGTGAATCTCGTTCCCGGCGCCATATCTTCATGGACACCGGTTAATTACGCTGCTTCCGCCCGGACGCTCCAAGGAGTCTGGTCGGGGCAGCAACCTGCGGTGAGAAGGCCGGGTGGCTCGGGGTGCTGGGGGCGTGTCGTAGCACTGCGGCTCTGCACGTCTGTCTTCCGTCCCTAATAGGGCTTCTCGAAGGCATGATGGCCTGAGGCATCCCGTACTAGGTGCAGGGAACTGTGTCACCTGAGGTTTTCCTCAGCTTCCCATGTTTAACACGGGGTATGCCGCGAGTTTAACGTCCAGCGGGGACGGCATCGGACCGATCAACACGAAAAGTGGATCGGATGACAGAACCCCTTGCGGGGAACCTCCGACGCTGGGGCCAGCACATGGGCGGCTTCCCAAATGATGTGGAGTGGAGTGAAGTGGCATGACCCCACCGGGATGTGGCGGCCCGGGTAAGGATCAGGATGGATGATGGAGTGAAGAGCTTGGACCCCGTAGAGGCTTCCTACGTACCGCGCGTTAGCACGGATCAAAGTCAACGTAGTTCGGGTATACAGTTTAACGTCATGCTGGACGTCGGCAAGCCGAATCACGAAGAGGTCTAGGCCGCCGGGCGGAGGATTGAACCGGACCACCTCGCACAGAGGGGGGTGGAACGGCCGGGTGGATCACAGTTTCACGTCATGCTGGACGATAAAAGGAGAAATGGGAAAAGGGGCTGTGGGGAGGCACAGTGGAGATATACACGGGCAGTCTCCCACAGGGGCGGATTCATAGGCGAATCGACGCAAGCGTGAACCCTGGAGGGGTCCACTGATGGACGAACCGACGTAAATACGACCGGGACGACCAGGTGGCGGGCTTGGACCTCAAGAAGGCTTCCTACGTACCCTGTTTAGAAGATAGGGATCAAAGTCCACGTAGTTCATTCTGTCAGGACTTACGCACTTGAGGTGGCCCGGATGCGGCAAAACTCAGTTGGAAGGGACTTGGACCGAAAGTAGGAGACACCTCGATCCCAGTCACACCCTCTACTGGCTTCGGCAGTGGGGAGGCGCAATGGAGATACACATGTGCAGCCTCCCACGAGAAACTAGGGGTTTGTAATACCCTGCCCCCGCAGGGAAAAGCCACTCCCATTAAATCGTCCCAAAAGCGGGACAATCCCGACATCCCTGCAGAGACGAGCGGGTGGGGGCCACGTCCAAACCGGGGGGAGACCCTGCGTGCAGAGCACGGGATCGGACGAAGCGGACGGTTTAGCGTCTTTCCAGACGAAGTACAGTTTAACGTCATGTGTTGAGGACGAAGCAGACGGTTTAACGTCTTGCCGGACGAAGTACAGTTTAACGTCGTGTGTTGAGGACGAAGCGGACTGTTTAACGTCTTGTCGGACGAAGTACAGTTTAACGTCGTGTGTTGAGGACGAAACACTTGGCAGTTTAACGTCTTGCAGCGCGGACGATGGGGGCTAGGCAGTTTAACGTCGTGCAGCCTGGACGTATACAGTTTAACGTCGTGCAGGACGTGGTGCAGTTTAGCGTCATGCAGGACGAATGCTGAATAGTTTAACGTCTTGTAGCTCGGACGTAGTGCAGTTTAGCGTCATGCTGGACGAATGCTGAACAGTTTAACGTCTTGTAGCTCGGACGTAGTGCAGTTTAGCGTCATGCTGGACGAAAAAGCCGCCGGTAGGTCCGTGTCACTTCGCGCGAGCCTAGGGGGGGCCGCACGGAAAGACGACGCACAACGCGGGCACCTGCGACGAAGACCATCGGGCGCCACGCAGGCGGGTACCCAAAGGGGGTCAAGGGAGGCGACCCTGGCGGATTGCGCGCAAAAGAGGAGCTTTGCGCGCAAAACCGCGGGTCGGCGCGCAAAATGGCGGGCTGGCGCGCAATTGGGCCAGCGCTTCGCGCGCGGAGGATTGGGATTGCACGCACCGGGCTTCGGGTAGCGCGCGGGGGCAACGGCTCATTCTCTAACGAATGGCCACTTTGAAGATGGGGGGTGCGCGCAATCGGGTTGGATTGCGCGCACCCGGGGGCAATTGCGCGCAAGAGGCTTCTTTTGCGCGCAAAGGCCTTCGGGTTGAAATTTATTCAAAGGAAATGAGCCAAGGGGATTGCGCGCGAAGGCGGACCCCAAGGCTCTATTGCGCGAAAGAAAGGAGGTTACCTGAAGATCGGCATTTTGCGCGGAAGGGGTTGAATTGCGCACGCGGGAGACCGTTCGACTTCCAGCAACCTTTGAAACGTTGGGGGTCGCCTAGTATTTATAGGCAACCCCGGGCGCGGAATCCAAGGCGCGAGCGCGGAATTCTCCTCGCGGGCGCGGAATCGGGCACCGCGCGCAAGGGAGTTGCGCGCATCCCGGGGGTTTTGCGCGCGGATCATCGACTTTGCGCGCAGACCTCCGAAATTCCGCGCAAGGCCTCCGGGCCCTCCGAAACATTCTTCCGACTCCAAATATGACCTCGCTTTCCGCATCCGGAGCTTCGTTTGGGAACAACGGACTTTTCCGGCGTCTACAAAAGCCCCCCCTCGGAATCTGATCGGCGAGAGGTCGCAACGATCGGGTTCCGAGGGAGACGCCGGAATGCCGAAGTCCTGGGCGGCGCGGGACTTAGGCGCGCAAAAAGGGGCGCCGGTCGCGAAATTCGCCGCTGCGGTCGCGCAAAGCACTTTCCGCGCAGCGCGGACCCCGGCCTCGCCTATAAATAGGGGCACTGGGTCCCTCCGTGCCGTACATTGGCCTTCCGCTACTTTGATCCATCTGTATGAATCAATATATTTATCTGCATCTTTTGGCTTAACATGCTCAACCACAATTCGTTGTCTTGCGGGAGTGTTAACCAAGCATCAGGCATCCATAATTGGGCCTGGATTTCTGGAGAAAAGAGGGAGGTCATTCCTAGGAAAGGAGACCTCAGACCTAATCAATGTACCATTCCCCCAACCTGTTCCAACACACGAGTGGGACAATGCTAGGGGCGTTGAGATTTTATCCGAACATAGGGAAATGAGAAAGGGTGAATCGCGTGTCCCGAATCCAGACATCCACAACGGTCGGCCTTCCAGGAAATGCCCATGACGGTAGGCGGACAGTGGATCGACCATAAAAACTGCAATAGACGGACCGAAAAAGGCCATCATTCATATTGCAGGAGGCGGACCACATGTCATCATGAATACCGCTTTGGGGTTCCTTCAGACACAAGGGTGGAAATCCAGATCAACAGGGCATGCGAAGCGTGGGGCGAAGTGACGATTTGTTCGGACAGAATCCAACGCTCTCAAAATTGCGCCACCGTGGGGAAAACGTATTAGGCGGATGCACTAATCTGGCCGTGAGTCACCACAATTCTCAGACAGCACCTCTCTGACGAGGAAACCGTCGCTTCCCACCATTGCAGTGGGGCATCCCGAGCTGAATCGGGGAGAATATCACAACTGCACCACTCTACCCGAAGTCAGGCCAGACGGCCGGCGACGAGGAGGGGCGGGACTTAACGATCCCTGAGGCTGGACCCGAGTCGGAATGCCCGGGCGTTCCTACGTACTCCATCAGGCTGGATATCAAGCCACACGTAGTTCTGAGAGTTCAGTTTAACGTCATGCAGGACGTAGGACCCCATTTGGGGAGATCTTAGTTTAGGGTCGTAGAGCTCGGACCATAAGGGCTAGGTCTTAGTTTAAGGTCTTAGAGCTCGGACCATAAGGAGAGATCTTAGTTTAAGGTCTTAGAGCTCGGACCATAAGGAGAGATCTTAGTTTAAGGTCTTAGAGCTCGGACCATAAAGAGAGATCTTAGTTTAAGGTCTTAGAGCTCGGACCATAAGGAGATATCTCAGTTTAAGGTCTTAGAGCTCGGACCATAAGGAGAGATCTTAGTTTAAGGTCCTAGAGCTCGGACCATAAAGAGAGATCTTAGTTTAAGGTCTTAGAGCTCGAACCATAAAGAGAGATCTTAGTTTAAGGTCTTAGAGCTCGGACCATAAGGAGAGATCTTAGTTTAAGGTCTTAGAGCTCGGACCATAAAGAGAGATCTTAGTTTAAGGTCTTAGAGCTCGGACCATAAAGAGAGATCTGAGTTTAAGGTCTTAGAGCTCGGACCATAAGGAGAGATCTTAGTTTAAGGTCTTAGAGCTCAGACCATAAGGAGAGATCTTAGTTTAAGGTCTTAGAGCTCGGACCATAAAGAGAGATCTTAGTTTAAGGTCTTAGAGCTCGGACCATAAAGACCTCAAAGTACGCCGCATCTGGTCATATCCCCTGGATATACGAAGATGCACTGAGGGATAGTGTCAAGATTGTCGAGGATTCGCCTGGCCGGAATGGGAGGTGGAAGATGTGAATCATGCGGCCATTCACTCGAGGACCGGGAGCACCGGCGTGACGATATGAGAGTACTGCCGACCGTGGCGGAAAAGCAGCATCAACATCGCACTAACCGTTGGTGGAATGAGGCAGCAAACGAGCATCGACCGCTCAATCGCAGGATTCATATCGATTTGCTGCCCGAGGCCATTGGGGGTACCGGCCCGAGTCGGTGGGAGAGCACTGAGGCATTGTGTCCGAACCGTTCACGGGGGCTCCACCCAGGGCGTAGACGATGGGTCCGAATGAAAGGGAGCACGAAGCCTGAAAAGCGGAGGAAACCTGACCAAGCGGATCCTGACCCTCTTGGCAATAAACCAGAGTACTCTTGACACCGGTGGACCACTGCAAGGGGTCGGGGAACACGCCTTGAGGGTGACCTGAAGGCGGCAGATTCCCCAGAGAAGGGGGAATCTCTAAGAGGTGGGGGGCTGGACCCGAAGTTTCAAACATCCGGGCGTTCCTACGTATCCCATAAGGATGGGAATCAAGCCACACGTAGTTCTCGAAGCGCGGCGCAACACAATCGGGCACCAGCGCGGGGAGGAGTGCGGGTCTGACCCCCGCACACAGAAGGAGCGGCATTTGATATTTCTTGTTTGTCCTTAAAGATGAATGGTTTTTCTTTGTGCGGCGACGCGCCTGGGATTGAGAAATCTTTGGCGTCGCCACAATAATCAAGCCATGGAAGGCATTGATGAATGGCGTGGTCATTAACCAGCGCCCAACATGAGTGCCCCCTGAGGGGAACATCACGATGCAGTGTCGTTTCTTGTCGGGCGGCCAAGACGATCACAGTTTACGGTCGTGTGGTAGGACCAGACAACACAGTTTAAGGTCGTGTGGTTCGGACCATGGAGGAATCCGCTTATCGCGGTACAGCGGAGGTGGGAGCATACCCAGCCCTGCGGTCACGCACGATTCCAGGAGAAGAGTCTTGGGATAGGGGCCTGCGTATGTCCATCACCCGAGGGGCAGAGATGCTAGCCTCCAGATATACTGGGCTCAGAACGCGATTGTTCGAGCGACTCCTCCCTCCTTATGGGGACGAGGGTCCAGCTACGCATGGCCCTTGGGGAGAACATCCGCATATATCCTTGGTGCTCAGATCATGGGAGCCTCGAACGACATCATTACCTTGGTTGGTCTGCCTAACGTGTAAAGGTGTACTGAAGGTCAGTATGAAAAGAGTGTCCAGATTCCACTACAACGCATAAAGGCGGAGTGTGATGAGGACTGCGCAACCAATGTTTAGAGCCTGAAAGAGCCGACATGGCGATCAAGGATGTTGCTGACGCATTCGCAACACAACATCCGATCGCGTCAGCCTAAGACGGGGCAAGCAAACGAGCATCAACCGCTCAATCGCAGGATTCATATCGATTTGCGGCCCAAGACCCGCCGGTAAATCGACCCGGAGCGGTGGGAGAGCACTGAGGCATCGTACCCAAACCACTAACGAGGATCCCTCTGAGTGAAGGCTCGAATAAGAGGAAGCGCGAGGCCTAACAAGCAATACAGGACTTGTCGGGATTGAATCTGACACTACGAGTCATAGACCGAAGTACCCAAAACATGTTAACAAATCTCCGGAAAGGGTCGGAGGACTCACCCTGAGAGCAACCAAAAGAGGGCAGATCCCCATGATCAACCGAGAGACGGGGCTGGACCTGAAACACAAGCGTCCAGGCGGTCCTACGTATCCCATAAGGATGGGAATCAAGCCGCACGTAGTTCTTGAGAGGCAGTTTAACGTCATGCAGGACGATGAGGGGTGTGAGGTAGTCCCACACACGGGGGGAGGCGTACGGCGTGGCCAGTAGACCAACGCGAATGAGGACATAATCCCCCGCTCACGCGATACGCCTCGCACAAAAAGGAGGGGAACTGGGGCCAGAGGCCCAACGCGGGATAGAGATTCCCGGGAAATGGGGCTGGGCCTGAAACATGAATGTCCAGGCGGTCCTACGTATCCCATAAGGATGGGAATCAAGCCATACGTAGTTCTTGAAATGCAGTTTAACGTCATGCAGGACGATGAGGGGAAAAGAAGGGGGGAGCAGAAGGCATCCCCAAACGTGGGGGGGCGTACAGCGTGACGAGCAAACCGACGTGAATGAGGGCATAGCCCCGCACTCACACCATACGCCGCACACCCAGGGGCAACTGGGCCAAGGGCCCGAGATGGGATGGAAATTCCCGAAGGAAGGGGCTGGGCCTGAAACATGAATGTTCAGGCGGTCCTACGTATCCCATAAGGATGGGAATCAAGCCGCACGTAGTTCTTGAGGGGCAGTTTTACGTCATGCAGGACGAATGCTGAACAGTTTAACGTCTTGTAGCTCGGACGTAGTGCAGTTTAGCGTCATGCAAGACGAAGCACTTGGCAGTTTAACGTCTTGCAGCGCGGACGAATGCTGAACAGTTTAACGTCTTGTAGCCTGGACGAATGCAGTTTAACGTCGTGCAGGACGTGGTGCAGTTTAACGTCATGCAGGACGAAGTGCAGTTTAGCGTCATGCGGGACGAAGTGCAGTTTAGCGTCATGCGGGACGAAGTGCAGTTTAGCGTCATGCGGGACGAAGTGCAGTTTAGCGTCATGCGGGACGAATGAACACTCAGGAAAAGTATTGCTTGAGGAACCTAGTGTTGGTTGGAGGAGTGACACGCTCACCATCCATAGTCGCTAGGGAGTACGCGCCATTGGGATAGACCTTGTGGACAACAAAGGGTCCCTCCCACTTGGGCTCCAACTTGGGTGGCTTCCTTCCGGGGATCATCGGCGCTCTTAGGGCTAGCACTAGATCACCCTGCAGGAAGGAGCGGAGGAGAACCTTCTTATTGAAAGCTCGAGCCATTCTGCTTTGATGCCTCTCCAAGTTGTGCAAAGCGCGAAGTCTATTCTCATCCAGTGCTTCCAACTCGACTAGACGGGCTTTAGCAACTCTGTCCGGCGCTTGCTGGTCGTAGACCGCAGTGCGCAAGGACGGTAACTGGATCTCGATGGGCAGGACGGCCTCAGCTCCATACACCAGGGAATAAGGGGTCATCTGGGTGGAATTGCGAGTCGTCGTCCGATAAGCCCAGAGGGCGTTGGGGAGCTTGTCCGGCCAACTCTTCTTGTTCTGACCAACCATCTTTTGCAGAATGTTAGAGAGGGTTTTGTTAAACGCCTTGATCTGTCCATTCGCCTGCGCATGATAGCGAGATGTATGGTTCGAGCGAATGTTATACTTGGCGTACAACTTCTTCAACTCGGCTGCTCGTAAATTGGTTCCGTTATCCGTGAGGATAGCGTGAGGCACTCCAAATCGATGGACGATGTTGGAGGTCACGAAGTCAGTGATCGAACAGGATTTGACCTCTCTGAGCGGAATCGCCTCTGCCCATTTGGAGAAGAATTCCGTAGCGGTCAGAATGAACCGGCACTGGCGAGCTGTCGCCGGTGGGTAAGGTCCCACAACGTCCAGTCCCCAGACTGCAAAGGGCCAGGAATACCTTGTGGTATGGAGAGGCTCCGGCGGCCGATGCACAAAGTTCGCATGAACCTGGCACGCATGGCACCTCCTGGCATACTCGATGCAGTCATGGATCATAGAGGGCCAGAAGTATCCCAACCTCCGAATCTGGTGGGACAGCTTCGGCCCAGTCTGGTGGGCGCCGCATGAACCAGCATGAACCTCTTGCATGACTCGTGGGATCTCAACTCCCTGAAGGCAACGGAGGAGAACACCATCAAATCTGCGTTTGTAGAGGATCTGCTCCAGGCCGGGACTGCTCTGGAGGACAAACTGCGATGCGCGGCGTCGAACTCGCTCGCGCTCGGCCCGATCCGATGGAAGAATGCCATGTTGGAGGTACTCAACCAAAGGCGTCCTCCAATCAGGGGCTGATCCGACTGTCATATCTGGGGTACTCGGGGCTCCGGGCATAGGGGCAACCGTGGTGAGGTTACTTACCAACGTGCCGCGATCTTCTTCCGGGATAACGGGAGCGATGAGCCTGCGGCGCGTCACGCGGACGATCAGGTTGTCCTGTTCAGGCTCCGCAAGTGATGCAGCGAGGCTGGCCAAAGCATCTGCTCGACCGTTCTGCGACCGGGGAACATGGACAATTTCCGGCCGAGAAGGGAACCGGGCCATCAGAAGGAGGGTGCACTCCAACAATGGCACATGTTCCGGCTTCCTGACAACGTAGTCTCCATTGATCTGCTTAACGACCAGCTCGGAGTCCCCTTTCACGCACAGACGTGGCACGTCGATCTCGAGAGCCAACTCGAGGCCGGTGATGAGGGCATCGTATTCCGCCTCATTGTTGGTACAGCCCTCTGACAACAGGAACGAGTATGGCAGCACGGCTCGCTCCGGGGTAATGAAGACGATACCCAAGCCCACTCTGTTGAGCTTAGGATTATCGAGTCTTCTACCGGTGGGGCTCCGGGAGGCACCGTCAAAGTGCATCTGCCAGCATGGATCGGCTCGATCAACCGAGAGAATGGTCTCATCAGGAAAGCCTAGATCCAGCGGCTGATCCGCGGAGGTCGGGTGAGCTGCCAGAAAGTCTGCCAATGCTTGCCCTTTGATGGCCCTCTGAGACACATACCTGATGTCGAACTGCTGGAGAATCACAGCCCACTGCGCTAGACGGCCAGTCAACATAGGTCGGCTCAGGATATATTTCAACGGGTCTACCCGAGAAACCAACTGTACCTCCTGGTGCTGCAAGTAGTGCCGTAATTTCTGTACGGCAAATACGAGCGCCAGACAGCTCTTCTCGATGGGGGAATACCTAACTTCCGCATCGAGGAGCTTGCGACTGAGGTAATAGAGGCTATTCTCTGTTCCCTCGTTGTTCTTCTGGGCGAGAAGGGCACCCAGGGACCGTTCCAGGGCGGTCACATAGAGGACCAGCGGCTTCCCGGATACAGGCGGCATCAGGACCGGTGGTTGAAGCAGGTACTGCTTGATTTCCTCGAAAGCGGTCTGACACTCTTTATCCCATACATAGGTGGCACCTTTCTTCATGAGCCGAGAAAAGGGCTTACACTTGCCGGCCAGATTCGCGATGAATCGGCGTATATAGGCTAAGTGGCCTTGGAACCCTTGCAGTTCCCGGACGGTACCTGGGGGAGGCATCTGGCTAATCGCCCTGATTTTCTCTGGGTCGATCTCAATACCCCGGTATCTTACCACAAATCCAAGGAACTTTCCGGAGGTGACCCCAAAGGCACACTTCAACGGGTTCATCTTCAGGCATCGAGACCGGAGGAAGCTGAACACTTTCTCAAGATCTTTGAGATGGTCCTGACGCTGGCGCGATTTGACAACCAAGTCGTCGACGTAGCATTCCACCAGTGTGCCGAGGAATGGCTTGAATATGCGGTGCATCGCCCGTTGATAGGTGGCACCTGCATTCTTCAGGCCGAAGGGCATGACCCGGTAGCAAAAGGTACCTTGGGGGCCCTGAAGGCAGTGAACTCCTCATCCTCAGGGGCCATCCGAATTTGGTTGTATCCGGAGTATCCATCCATGAAGGAGAGGGCTTGGAACCCTGCCGTGGCATCAATCAACAGCTCTGTCACTGGAAGGGGAAAATCATCCTTCGGACAGTGGCGGTTGAGATCGCGGAAGTCGATGCAGACTCTGATCTGCCCGTTCTTCTTCCTGACCGGCACAATGTTGGCCAGCCATTTGGGGTACTGAACTTCCCTCACGAAGTTGGCATTGATAAGCTTGTCAACTTCGGCCTCAACCATGGCACCGTGGGATGGGTGCATCTTCCTGGGAGGCTGCTTGAACCTGCGATGGTTCGCCAGGAGACCAAGGCGGTGGACGGCTACCTGAGGATCCAGCCTCGGCATCTCGTCATAGCCCCAAGCGAATACATCACGGTGCTGCCTGAGAAAGTCCACGTACTGCTGCCGCTCCTCAGAGGGCATGGCGGCACTAACCAATGTGGGTCTTGGATCGGCCTCGGTTCCAAGGTTCACCTGTATTAACTCATCGACCGTGGCGGGGACGCCCTCCTCAAAGGCTGGGGGTGCATCTTCCATATCCTCTCCACTCGGGGAGGGATCATCCACGGGAGAGATTGCGTTGGCAACTGCATTGGGGCTACCAGATCCTGCTGGGCCACTGGTGCTGGCGCGGGCGGTCGCGGCCATCTCATCAGGAGACTCGCAGACCGTCAAGACTATGGCGACGTCCAACCGTTGAATTGGGAGGACGTAAGCGTCATCTAGACTTGCCCAGGGATCACTTGCAACAGCGACATGCTCAACCTCACCTGCCAGGATCTGCTTATCCTTGCTCTTGTAATAGTCCGCGTCCAGATAGCGGGCTTCACATGAGGCAAAAGGAGAGGCATCTCCTTGAAGAACTCCTACTCGACCATTAAGGGAGTATTTGAGGCATTGGTGGTATGACGAGGGAACCGCCGCGTGAAGATGGAGCCATGGCCTGCCCATCAATGCGTTGTACGCGGTGTCCTGAGAGACTACCATGAATTCGGTGTTGGCAACCAAGTCACCGAACTGGGTCTTCAAACGTATCTTGCCGACCGGGGTTTGCTCGGTGCGATCGTACCCCTGGATCCTGAGGTCGGAGGGAATCAAGTCATCCTCAGACAACCCCAATCTCCGGAGCGTCCGAGTTGGAATCAAGTTAATCCCGGACCCCGTGTCGACAAGACAGCGCCAGACTTCAAGGCCATTGAACTGGCCAGTGACATACAGCGGACGAATGTGTCCCTGTATAGGAGGGTCTTCATCCTTGCCAGAGAACGAGATAACTGCCTGACATTCGGCGTCCTCGATCGTTTCGGCGTGAAAGGCCTCTGCAGCCGCAACCTCTGTCTCAAACTGGAGGGGGCTTTTCAGGGCTTCAGCGAGTGCCTCGCGCATCTCAGATGACATGCGCAGAGCCTCAAGGATGGAGAGCCTTGCTAGGATGTCGGCCAAGTGCTTCAGGACATCATACTTTTTGGCCAAGCGCGAGCCCCTGGTTGCAGGAGGTTGCTCTGCGGTTGGTGGCATGACGGGCCTTGCCGGTTGGATCGGCGGCCGACTGGTACTTGGCGCATCTCGCAGTTCACTGGTCGCAGTCCGGGAAATGGTCACCGTACTGGAGTCAGGAGGCCGGGATGGACTTGTGGCAGGGCGGAGCTGGTCGCGACGCGGCTGAGGCGGTTCTGCCTGGTCCCACACCACAAACAGTGGCGGAGGCGAATCCGTCATCCCCGGATGGGGGGGCTGCGCGCGCTGAGCTCGGTTTTGAGCATGCTGCCTAGTCTCGGTGGCGTGCACGGCCTGGCTGGAGGTACCAACGGCTGTGCCCCGGCGACTCCTGTTGCTGCGGTTCTTCCGACGGTAGCGACGACCGGGGACACTAGGGAGGTCCACCTGGTGTTCTTCAACGTCGGGAACCGAAAAGGGATTTACCAGCTCGACGGTGTTAACCGAAGCGTACCCAAGAAAAACGTGGGGGGAACCCAGGCCATCGACTTCGTGAGACGGAGTGCCCGATTTCCCTTCCCCAGCCCCTGGCGGGTAAGACTGAATGCTTGGCCGGGCAACACGTCGGTCTTCCAACACCTCTGAAAGCCATCGGTCTTCGTATCGAGGAGAAGAGATTCACGTCGGGTTCACCATTTTTCTGTTTCGGTGCGGATGTGCATCGGGTTACGCTGTTCCGCCAGGACGCGTTCGCGCGTGCACCCGTTAACCCGAGGGGATGGGCGCGCGGCTTGTGGTCCCGCAGTCCCGCTTTCCAAGGGCGGGCGGCATTCGTCCCTTATTCAGGGGCGTCTGCTCCTTGATCGAAACCGAGATGATGGGATGTCGGCTCCTCCTTCCTTGGACGTCTCCTCGGAACTCGTCGCCTAATCCGGGTCTCCCTCATAGACTTAAGAATGTTCGTGAATCTCGTTCCCGGCGCCATATCTTCATGGACACCGGTTAATTACGCTGCTTCCGCCCGGACGCTCCAAGGAGTCTGGTCGGGGCAGCAACCTGCGGTGAGAAGGCCGGGTGGCTCGGGGTGCTGGGGGCGTGTCGTAGCACTGCGGCTCTGCACGTCTGTCTTCCGTCCCTAATAGGGCTTCTCGAAGGCATGATGGCCTGAGGCATCCCGTACTAGGTGCGGGGAACTGTGTCACTTGAGGTTTTCCTCAGCTTCCCATGTTTAACACGGGGTATGCCGCGAGTTTAACGTCCAGCGGGGACGGCAGCGGACCGATCAACACGAAAAGTGGATCGGATGACAGAACCCCTTGCGGGGAACCTCCGACGCTGGGGCCAGCACATGGGCGGCTTCCCAAATGATGTGGAGTGGAGTGAAGTGGCATGACCCCACCGGGATGTGGCGGCCCGGGTAAGGATCAGGATGGATGATGGAGTGAAGAGCTTGGACCCCGTAGAGGCTTCCTACGTACCGCGCGTTAGCACGGATCAAAGTCAACGTAGTTCGGGTATACAGTTTAACGTCATGCTGGACGTCGGCAAGCCGACTCACGAAGAGGTCTAGGCCGTCGGGCGGAGGATTGAACCGGACCACCTCGCACAGAGGGGGGTGGAACGGCCGGGTGGATCACAGTTTCACGTCATGATGGACGATAAAAGGAGAAATGGGAAAAGGGGTTGTGGGGAGGCACAGTGGAGATACACACGGGCAGTCTCCCACAGGGGCGGATTCATAGGCGAATCGACGCAAGCGTGAACCCTGGAGGGGTCCACTGATGGACGAACCGACGTAAATACGACCGGGACGACCAGGTGGCGGGCTTGGACCTCAAGAAGGCTTCCTACGTACCCTGTTTAGAAGACAGGGATCAAAGTCCACGTAGTTCATTCTGTCAGGACTTACGCACTTGAGGCGGCCCGGATGCGGCAAAACTCAGTTGGAAGGGACTTGGACCGAAAGTAGGAGACACCTCGATCCCAGTCACACCCTCTACTGGCTTCGGCAGTGGGGAGGCGCAATGGAGATACACATGTGCAGCCTCCCACGAGAAACTAGGGGTTTGTAATACCCTGCCCCCGCAGGGAAAAGCCACTCCCATTAAATCGTCCCAAAAGCGGGACAATCCCGACATCCCTGCAGAGACGAGCGGGTGGGGGCCACGTCCAAACCGGGGGGAGACCCTGCGTGCAGAGCACGGGATCGGACGAAGCGGACGGTTTAGCGTCTTGCCAGACGAAGTACAGTTTAATGTCATGTGTTGAGGACGAAGCGGACGGTTTAACGTCTTCCCGGACGAAGTACAGTTTAACGTCGTGTGTTGAGGACGAAGCGGACGGTTTAACGTCTTGCCGGACGAAGTACAGTTTAACGTCGTGTGTTGAGGACGAAACACTTGGCAGTTTAACGTCTTGCAGCGCGGACGATGGGGGCTAGGCAGTTTAATGTCGTGCAGCCTGGACGTATACAGTTTAACGTCGTGCATGACGTGGTGCAGTTTAGCGTCATGCAGGACGAATGCTGAACAGTTTAACGTCTTGCAGCTCGGACGTAGTGCAGTTTAGCGTCATGCTGGACGAATGCTGAACAGTTTAACGTCTTGTAGCTTGGACGTAGTGCAGTTTAGCGTCATGTTGGACGAAAAAGCCGCCGGTAGGTCCGTGTCACTTCGCGCGAGCCTAGGGGGGGCCGCATGGAAAGACGACGCACAACGCGGGCACCTGCGACGAAGACCATCGGGCGCCACGCAGGCGGGTACCCAAAGGGGGTCAAGGGAGGCGACCCTGGCGGATTGCGCGCAAAAGAGGAGCTTTGCGCGCAAAACCGCGGGTCGGCGCACAAAATGGCGGGCTGGCGCGCAATTGGGCCAGCGCTTCGCGCGCGGAGGATTGGGATTGCGCGCACCGGGCTTCGGGTAGCGCGCGGGGGCAACGGCTCATTCTCTAACGAATGGCCACTTTGAAGATGGGGGGTGCGCGCAATCGGGTTGGATTGCGCGCACCCGGGGGCAATTGCGCGCAAGAGGCTTCTTTTGCGCGCAAAGGCCTTCGGGTTGAAATTTATTCAAAGGAAATGAGCCAAGGGGATTGCGCGCGAAGGCGGACCCCAAGGCTCTATTGCGCGAAAGAAAGGAGGTTACCTGAAGATCGGCATTGCGCGCGGAAGGGGTTGAATTGCGCGCGCGGGAGACCGTTCGACTTCCAGCAACCTTTGAAACGTTGGGGGTCGCCTAGTATTTATAGGCAACCCCGGGCGCGGAATCCAAGGCGCGAGCGCGGAATTCTCCTCGCGGGCGCGGAATCGGGCACCGCGCGTAAGGTAGTTGCGCGCATCCCGGGGGTTTTGCGCGCGGATCATCGGCTTTGCGCGCAGACCTCTGAAATTCCGCGCAAGGCCTCCGGGCCCTCCGAAACATTCTTACGACTCCAAATATGACCTCGCTTTCCGCATCCGGAGCTTCGTTTGGGAACAACGGACTTTTCCGGCGTCTACAGTATGCTTTAAGTTTTGTTATAAAAAATGATAGTAAAATTGATATATTCTTTCGTGGATTAAAACCACCCCTTTGAAAGGATCTTGTAATTTGAGACTTTGGGAGTTATGAAGAAGTTGATTGATGTGCTCTCAATGTGGAGATGGAGTTTGGATAATTTTCTCATGCCTATGTTGATATGAAAATAAACATAGAGATTCAAGATAGAGGATCTAATGAGAATGGTGGAAAGAAAACCCAACCACCCACATGTCAAAATGTGGGAAGAAGCATCATGGTAATTTCTTTAAGGGGATAGAGAACTTCACCATGTGTGGGAGAGTACACTATGGTCAATATTATTGAAAATACATGAGAAGTTATGATAATGTGGTGGAGGAAAGGAGAGCACCACTCATGGTCAAATTCTACAACTATAGGGAGGAAGGGCATTATGCAAGCTAGTGCACTAATCCTTGAGTCCTTGAGGGTAATCAGCATCATCAGTCACCAAAACCAAAGGAGTAAGTGAAGGAATATTCAATAACTACATTGTAAGTGTAGTAAGAGAATGAAGTCTTACAAGGTACACATCCTATTCACTCAATAATAAAAAAACGTTATTTGATTCTAGTTCTACACATTCCATTATATCTTGCATGTTTCCTTGAACTATTGAATTGAAGTCCTGAAACCTTGAAGTAGAGATATCTGTAAAAACACCTAGTGGTAAAATCATTACAATCTATGTTTTGGACTCCTCTATTATTGTTGCATGCAGGAAGATTTATCCTAAAAATCTCATGATACCTCCCTTGGTGGAATTTGATGGTACAATGGGAATGTATTTCATCTCGTTATATAGAGTACATATAAACTTCTATGAAAAGGAAATATCTTTTCATATTTTGAAACATCCCATGATCCTCTACAAATGAAAACAAGATCATGAATATCCTTTCGAAAATCCTTCAAAGTTGTGGGAGCTGATTCTCTGTGAAGAAGCATACCATGATCAAATGGTTTAAAAAACGAAGAGTGTCACCCTTGGGGAAAATTCCATTGTGATGGAATACCGTGATATATTTCCTAAAGAGATGCCCAAAAATCCCCCAGATCGTGAGGTATAGTTCTATATAGAACTCATACCTAATTCTACTCCTATCTCAATGTGTCCCTAGAGGATAGCTCCTGTTGAACATGAAGGGTTAAATAAGAAACATCAAGAGAATTTGGGTAAAGGTTTCAAATGCCGTAGTGCATCACCATGGGGTGTACTAGTGAAATTTGTAAATAAGAATGATGGATCAAAGAATATGTGTATAGATATTTAGGAACTCAGCAAAATCACCATAAAGAACAAGTATCCTCTCCCATGGATGGATGAAATTTTAAATTATATACAAGGATCTCAATACTTCTCAAAGTTTGATCTTCATTCAAGATATCATCAGTTTAATGTGAATCAGTACGTTATTCAGAAGACTGCATTCCATACATGGTATGGACACTATGAAATTCTGTTGAATCCCTTTGGACTTGATAATTCCACTAAAATTTTCATGGATTTTTTTAATAGAGTCTTTAAATATTACCTTGACAAATTTGTGGTGGGGTTTATTTATGATATTCTCATCTACTCCAAGGGAAACGCGGAACATGAAGAACATCTAAGGCTTGTGTTGGAAACATTGAACAAGGAGAAGTTATATTCCAAGTTAAGAAAGTGTGACTTTTGGATGAATAAAGTCATTTTATTAGGACATGTGATCATAAGTGAGATTATTTCTATTGACCCTTCAAAAAAAGGAAATATTGGAATGGCCCAAACCCTCTAGTGTCATCGAAATATGTAGTTTTCTTGTCTTACCAGGGTCCTAATGACGTTTTGTGAAACATTTCTCATGATTTTCAGGCCCTCTAACAAAATTAACAAGAAAATGGTTAAAGTATGTTTAGACATAAGAATGTGAGGAATTCTTCAAGTAGCTAAAGGGAAGGGTTATCATTGTACCAATTCTCACATTATTGAATAGTGGATAATTTTTTCTGATATATAGTGATGCTTCAAATAAAGGACTGGGTTGTGTACTCATGATAAATGATAATGTGATATCCTATGCCTCACAAAAGCTGATGTTTCATGAGAAGAACTACCCAACACATGATTGGAAGCTAGATGTTATGAGTTTGTCCTCGAAAATCTGGCGGCACTACCTCTATGGTGAGAAGTATGACATATTTACAGATCAGAAGAGGCTAATGTTTATATTAACACAATAGGATGTCAATATGTATCAATGTAGATGTATATAAATAATCAAAGACTATGATTTCTCTATTCACTATCATCCTGGAAAGGCAGATAAGGTAGTTGATTCTCTTATAAGGAAATAATCTTCTAATTTATCCATGTTGTGAATTTAGAATAGTAGTATCTTCATTCATATTCAAAGGATGTATTTAGAAATCATAAGGATAGGGAATACATCCTATCTTTCCCAAATTTTTATTCAACCATCTATCCAAGATATGATTATGGAGGAACAAAGGGATGATCCAAAGTTACAAAAGCAGGTGAATGCATTAAAGGAAGGGATTCTGAAAGAGATACATATCGACAATGATGGTTTGACTCCATTTTGAATGCGGATTTTTTTCCATCATCACCTAGGATAAATAAAGAGAAATTTGATAATTCACATGGCTCACATTTCTCTATCCATACTAGTAGCACCACGATGTATTATGATCTCCGAGAATAATTATGGTGGGACACCATTAAGAAGAATATTGTTGAGTATATCTCAAAGTGATTTATATGAGATTAATTTAAAGTAGAGAGACAATAGTCCAATGTAATGATGCAACCATTTCCTACACCCATATAGAAATTTGTAACACTTCATGCTTCCATGGTATGTTTCCCTTCGAATAATGCAGTATCTTGCGTTGTACGCAACTTGGAGTTTTAACAGAGCCTGACCAAAACAAACTAACCGTTATAGTAATACCAACTTTTAGAAAATTTTATAAATTTTATTTTTCAAAATGGACTTCATTATTTTATTCATTATATCGAAATTCTCTTAGGGTGAACTTTTGGTATTTTTCTGAAAACTTTAATTTTTTGGTGATTTGTGACAAACACTACGTTACTGTTTAAAACCGACTTTTTATTTTAGAAATTAGTAATTTTATTTTAATAAATTTTAGGTAATAATTGATACATAATACCTATATATGTTCAATGTAATTTATTGGAGTCATTTTATAATAGGTTTAGATATATAAATGTTTATTGATCTTTTTACCGTCTTTTACCCACCGTCGAGGAGCATTTCCAAATTTGCATAAAACATAATTTTACCACTTCTATGAGTTGAATTTCCAAAATATGATAGACACAGTTGACATCAGTAAGTAAAATTAGGTTCAATAAGATGGAAATAATTTTTGGTGAATAGTAACTTTTGAATTTTATTTACCACGGTTAAAAGTAAATTGGTTAATTAACGGTAAAAATGATATTATAATTACACTAACACATGTCCTAATTCTATTGGATAAGTATAATTGAACCAAAAACAACATTAGGAAAAGATATGATCATCTTTTATCCACATGGATTAGATTAAGACATTTATTATTATTTTATTTAAAGAAGAGTTAAAAGCGTTAAATTCAACGTTTAATAACTAAACCATTTTTAATATAGGGTTACAAACAATATAAATTCTAATAAAATATTCCTAATAAAGATAAAAAGATTTAATATATAATGTTATTTTATTTATAATTTTTATACATTAAATAATTTAATTTAATAATGACACAATGATGATGCCTTAATTATATTAATAATGAAATATTAAAATAATTGATATTATAAATATCCAAATAAATGTAAATTGAGAATTTTGATTAATTGCACTAATTTTCTAGGTTAATATAACATGTTAATGTTGATTAAATAAATTTCATTCAAGGTGATAATGTTTTTATGTCTTTCAAGAAAAAAACAATTACTAAATAGTGTCAAAATTGAAATAATTGAGTTTTTAAAATAAATACTATATTATTAATTGATATAATATTACTAAAAATCTGAGTATAGAATAAAGGACATATATAAGGTTATATATATTAATATTGAACCACTTGGGGTTATCGTGTCTTGTTTTAGTAAGTTTACAAACCATATAATATAAAAATACAAAGAGATATGGTAAAAGTCAAACTATTTAACTAATAGGTAAATCTAAAAGATAAGGTTAATATGGTGACCTAAACTTGTCTAAAACCTATTGGTAGAGATATTTTAGACATATCCCCACCTTATCCTGGAAATAAATCATTTTGTATCCATTATAAACAGAAATTTATTTTATTATAAAATAATATTTCATGTTTTTTTCTAAAGTGTCCCTCACCACTCTTATAAAAGTGTACATCCCCTTATCTTAATTTCACACCTCCAAAGCCGTTTGGATCGGCCAAACCCTGCCCTAATAACCTCTCAACTATACTCTATTCATCTTATATGCCTTACTTTGATCATAAATCCAACCTAAGAATCCCTTTTGATCTACTCAAAAGGAAACACTTGAAGAAGAGGTAATAATTTCACTACCCTCTTTGGTGTTCTTTTCTTCTTCCACTTCCTCTTTATTTGTTGTTTCCATACCATTATAATAACTAAAGTAACTTCTACATACATTGATGTTATTATAAATATTGTACAACCATATTTGTTATTATATCCATCCTATAAATGAAAAAGTAATCATACGTGCATACGTACAGCTTACCGTCTCCACGTCGTGGTGTAGTTTTTTATTCAAACACTTCAATATTTGGATGGGTATAATAATGAGTATAACTAATATAAATTAAAAATATGAAATGTAAATTATTATTTATATAATATATAACATCCAATTACATGAAATTTCACCATCAATATAATGATATTTTCGCTCGTGCGTACATACAAATTACCGTCTCCACGAAAGCGATAAGATTCATTCCCCATCGTAATCATTCAAGAATAATTTTCATCTTATGTTTAAATATAATGTTTATGAACATAATATCATTCGGTATATGAATCAAATACATCATATCCATAACAAACATGACTTATCTAACCAATCATATAAAGTAAAATGAATTAGTTAACACCCGAAACGATGATTCTACCGAAATATTATTAACAAAGAAATATTATAGGATTATATATGATATCATATTTATGTATATAGTTCTTGTATAATATAATAACAGTGTTTTAACTATTATATATGAGGTTAACATACCATCAACTAAGGAAAATTATAAGGTAAGGGTTAATTCTTTAATCTCATTACTTATCCAAGGTTGTTAATACTTCAGTATCTACTCAGACCTCTTTATCATCCACATCCGTGTTTTCATAAAAATATAATTCAAAACATTTTTACTATTTAATAAACTATAGGGTTAAAGTAATTTATACTATTACATGGCCACATATTTTTTGAAAGGAATATTTCCGTCATTTTCCAAACAATGTTCTTTATGACATCGACAAAATTAAGGTAATAATGTCTTTTTTAACTTATATGGTGGATGAGGCTATTTTATTTCACTATAACATCATCAAAGCATCCCATAAAAGCTTATAAAAATATTTCAAAAATAAATTTTTTCTTTTAAAATTATATTACTAGTAAATGATTTCAAAATAGAAGGATATATTTCTCTACAAAATTTTTTGATTTCATCTATGTAAAAATCCTTTGATGGATTTTCAGAATATTTGAAGTTGATTTATTAGGATACAAATATTCCACATTGTATTTAAGGTTTTGTGATATGTTTGACTATGGATGTGTTATTTTTAGACCATTCATGGTTTATGGATAATGTATTAAATTTTCATATGCTAGTTTTCATACAATTGTTTATGTTATGTTTAAACATTTTCATATGAGGAATTAATTCGACTTATTAAGTGATGGGTGGAGCCCGCTATAGCTCCTCAATGCATCGGTAGGTCCCATGACCAAAATAGGGTCTTGACACAAGGCCTTGAAAAAATCTTATTTGTAGTCTTTGCACAAGGTCATGACTATGTGGTTATAAAGTCTAGAATTATGCATTCCAACATTGTGAAATTGGATATTGATATTACATGTGATTTTTCGACTAGTAGAATATCCATGTGAATATGTAAATGGAATTGTTTGATTTATCTTTTCCATATTATGATGAATTTTACGTTTAAAATTCTTGTGTTTTGGTCTTATACATTACCTTAAATGTTTATGCTTATTCTAGAAAATTTCCGCTATATTATTATACTTACTGAGAATCTAGGCTCACCCCTTTATATGTTTTATTTTTTCCCAGGATACGACGAAATATATTATGACTAACCGGTGGGGATAGTCTAAGGGATGAATTTGGTCAATGGAGACAATTTTGTTGTTTTTTTTCATTTTATAATGTAATGTAAAACTTGTGAATGTATCTAGTACTTCCAAGGCTACTAAAATGAACGGTCTTTCGATATTTTGATCCCTTTTGATCATTCCAATGTTATGTAATAATGCAACGACTCTAGGTAACTTGGGCAAGGGCGGTACAATTGGTATCAGAGGAATTTTAGTAAAAACCTTGAAAACTATATTTATATAAACTCTAATTAGAGAACATTACCCTAAGATAGAATTTGAGAATTGGTATAGAAGAACATCCTAAAATATTGTTAATGTAGTGATTTTGTGTATTTTTCAAGAAATTCATCCATGTCTGGATACGAGCTAGTAGAGGCCGCTCTAGCACAGATGATCCTTGGAGAAAAAAATCTAACAAAGAGTTTCGGGCTTGACCTGGGGTATCCTGGTACATGATAGTGGGCCTTGCTGAACTCTTGGTTACAAAACTCTCGGGGGATATGCTTAAGATAATTAACATTTTAATTAAAAACCATTATGAAGGATTTATGATTATATACCTCCTCAATGAAAACATTTTTTATGAATATGGATTATATCCATAAAATTTTCAATTTATGTTAAGTGTTTCACAAGTTTGGAATTATGTATTGCGATTCATAAACTAATCTAGTGTATCACATTGTTTAGAAATGGTACCTAGTAGAAGCAATGGAAACTATATCAACACACGTAATCCATGTAGGTATTTCCCTCCTACTCAAGATAATTATTGTGGAGATGGTGATGAAACTTGTGTTGATCAGTTTTTAACCATACATGGACAACTCACTCTGGTTATGAATAATAACCTTACTCGTATGGAGCACCCTGATCCACAATGCATAGGATCATCATTAGACCACTTCATGAAGAAATAACCACCAACATTAAATGGGAGTACAAATAAATTAGTAGCAAAGCAATGGATAAGTTCCATAGAGAAAATATTTCATGCTTTGGGGAGTAGCAAAAGGTAGAAAGTAGTCATGGCAGTTTATCGCCTCATGAGAGATGCAGATCAATGGTTTTCATTAATCCAAAACAAAAAGGAATATGAAGAAGTTTAAAACATGGAATGGAGGTAGTTTAAAGATATTCTCTTAGAAAAATAATTTTTTCGTGACCATTAAGAAGATATGGAAAGACAAGTATTAAGTCTGAGGCTAAATGAGGATGAGAATGTCGCAAATTATGAGGCTAACATTACTTGGGTACCAAGGCAGGCATAAGATTATATATGTAACCCAAGGTGTAAGATTGATCTATTATTTTATTGGTTAAAACCATTTCTCCATCGAGCATTAGTCTCAAAATCCTTCTCATCGAATGAAGATATTGTCTCCCGCGCTATCAAGACAGAAAATGAATTCTCTAAGTCTTATGAATTCCAAGAAAAGCATGAGAAAAAGATATCTACTAATCACATTGGAAATGAAAATAAGGGGAAGATGGGAAATGTTTAATATCCATCCTGTGGTAAATGTGGGATGAAATTCCATGGTATATACCTGAAGGGAATGTGAGTCTATTACAAATGTGGTGAAAAATGCCACCAAGCTCGTGTTTGCAAGGGTAATAAAGAGGCTGTCAATGTTGAATGTTATAATTGTAGAGAAAAGTGACATTATGCAAATGAATATACTATGCACCAAGGGAACTTACCTCAGAAAAGGCCATGGGAGAATGGCCAAGCTTATGTGATCACTACTACTAAGGTTTAAGCTCTGAAAGACATGGTGGAAGGTAATTAAAAGGTTTCCTCAAGTTTGGCCAATGATTTATTTGATTATGGATCCTCGCATTGTTTCATATCTTCCCAGTTTTCTATGAAAATTAGATATTTTTCAATTTTACATAAAAAGGGAGTTATCGGTCAAAACTCCTAAGGAAAGAATCATCACAATAGAGTTTTGTGAATCAGTTCCCATTAGGGCATATAAATGTTTTTATCTGTTGATCTCATCATCATACCCATGATTGAATTTGATATAATCCTCTAAATTGATTGAATTTCGGACCATGATGCGAAAATTTATTGTAACAAGGAGGTTACAATTTTTGATGATGATAAAGAGTACCTTATCTTTAGAGCGGAAATTTCACCACCCGATTTTTATCTAAATCCACCCTCAGTAGCTCTACTAAATTATATTATTGGGGAGGAAGATAAAGAAGTAATTATGGGTGAGGAAAATAATGTTCAAATAGAGGATGTACCTATAGTGCATGAATATGTTGATGTGTTTCTAGAGGATTTACCTGGGCATCCTCTAGAATGAGAAATTGAGTTTTACATTTATTTAATTTCTGGTTCAAGGCGCATATCAATGACCCCTTATAGAATGGACACTTTTTAATTAGTGGGACTAAAGAAACAACTATAGGAATTGAGTAATAAATTATTTATTCACCCTTTTGTTTATCTATGGGGATCCCCTATCCTTTTTTTAAGAAGAAAGATGGATCTATGAGGTTGTGCATTAACTATAGTTGGATCAATGTTATAACAATAAAGAACAAGTATCCCCTACCTCTCATTGATGATTTATTCAACCAAATTCATGGAGCTCAATATTTTTCAAAGATTGACCTTTGATCTGGATATCATTAGTTGTGTGTGAAGAGGGAAGACATTCCAAAAGAAACATTTCGAACCTGGTACGGGCATTACAATTTCACCGTATTGCCTTTTGTATTGACTAATGCACCCTCTGTCTTCATGGATTTAATGAATAGAATTTCCAAGGAATATCTTTATTACTTTTTAGTGGTATTTATTGATTATATCTTGGTATAATAAAAATGATACCATGATCATGAAAATCACATGTGCACTATATAGAGACCCGTAGCTTATCGTACATGGACATTACATTACTTTTGCGGAATACTTAGTACATAACAAAAACACACACAAGGATCGTAATAGTTTAGTGTCTTTGGAAACTCGGAACGTAATCTTCTAATCGTGGTGAAAGATCTTCAATATATCCCATAAAGATCTTCCTTTTTTCACCTAAAAACCTTTCTTTATATCCTGGGGAAAAGAAAACATAAAAGGGTGAGCTCAAATGCTCAGTAAGGGTTAACAAAAGAAATATCAATCACATCATATACATAAGAACATAGCTTTTGGAAATCTTAACCTGCAAAAGAGCTCATAATATCATAACATGGGATAAATCATAGAAGTGAAAATAAGATCCCCATAATCATAACATGAAACTTGAAACTTTGTGGCATGCACACATAATCATAGAAAATCATTTCTTGTTAGTCATGACTCATTGCCAAGACTATCTTAGTGGACAAAGTCCCTTTCTGAATCGAGTAACCCTCGTTTCAGTCCTGTTTCACTGAACCGGTATAACCGACCATTTCAGCCATGTCTATCTCATGAGATATAAAATCTTTACCCAATGCATTGGAGGGAGATATAGGTCCCACCCATCTCATAATGAATCCTTTCTTATGTGTGCCACATAATCATAAACCATACATCATAGCATAACCCACATAATAAATATGGGATTCTTAAACAACATGACATCATAAAACAATTCATATAAGATAAAGGAATTCATAAAAATATTTCCATCACAACATAATCAAATACATGTAATAATAGGGATAAAAAAAGAACCCTTTTATTATCTTAGATGGAAAATAATTTTGATAAAATACTTGAACTCTATTCTTGAGGAAAATATCCATTCTACTTCAAAAACATTTTTCCTTTCATAACATGTCATACGACTTTAAAATAAAAGAAGTTTATTAAAAATAAAATTGAAAACTTGTAAAGGAAGTTTCTTGGAAATAATGTTTTAAAAATCCATTCATGCTGTATAAGTTAAAAAAACATTCTTCGTACTTTTGTCGAAAAAGTCAAAAAGTACATCGTACGAAAAACGACAAAAGATTCCTTTCATTTCTTTTAATAAAAACTCACCGAAGGGTAAAAAAATGGATTTAAACAATTGTAGGTGGATGGAAATAATATTACATATTGATGAAACATGGATGTGGATGATAAAATACACCACAGTAAATACATACGAATAAACATTCTCGGATAAAAATGAGATTTTGATATTTCCCTTACCTTAGGTCCGACTTGCTTTGTAAGTGTCCGAACCTCCTGTATAATGATTTAAATCATGTTATTGACTTATTACAGAATCATATTCATTGTTATGATATCATATATGGTTCACTTATGACATTATATTACCCGTTGTTTTGTAAATTCCATGTTAAAGAAGCGTTTTGGGTAAAATCGTTTCATTTATTGTAGGTGTTTTGACTTGTTGTTCTTGACATCATTATTACTTATATCATGATTTACTCACTTCCAGAATATAAAATATGATTTATATATCATATATATTCAGTATATATATATATATATAATAGGTAGATAAATAAAATGAAAAACACCGTTCATGGAGACGGTAGTCCGTACGTACGCATGAACGCTGTTTTCCTTTCCTTATTGTCTTGAAATGGAAGTAAGTAGATGACATACATATGTATATATATACATAAATCCAGTAGCTTTATAATGTCATATATTTCATTATTATTTCTTATATATACATTATAATCATTCTTAAATGGTTAACATGGAGAATGAATCTCATCGCGTCGTGGAGACGGTAGTCCGTACGTATGCACGAGCGATGATATCATTTCTATAAATATTGAATTGAATTGGAGTGGATTATACAATATATCAGAATCAATATGATGTTGTAATAACTATGTATAGTTATTCTTTACACCATTATACCCATCCATGTAAGGTGGTGGTGGAAAATAGATTACACCACGGCGTGGAGACGGTATTCCGTACGTACGCACGCGCGGTGATTTCTTTTTCCGTAGGATGGATAGATGGTGAAATAGGGTTGTTTCATACTTATAATAACATATCAGTATATTAGTGATACTGATGTTATTACTTCATAATGAAACAACCTAAGAATAAGAAGTGGAAGAAGAAATAAAGATGAAAGAATTGGTAACGGTAATTACCTCTTCTTTGAAGTGCCTCTTTGAGACCTCCTCTTAGGGCACTAAAAATGGTATTTGAGGAATACCAGAACCTCTAGGATGTTTCTAGGGAAGTTGAGAAGAGATTTTGGCAGGGGTTGGCCGAGCTTGAGTGCACAAATTGGTGTGAGTAGGAGGGGGAGTAGGTGTCCTTTTATAAGGGAGGAGAGGGGCACCTTAGGAATATCTCAAAATATTATTTTATATTAAAGTCAAAATCGGTTTATAATGGTTCCAAAGGGTCTTATTTCGAAGCTAAAGTGGGGATGGATCGAAATCCTATCAAACAATAAGATTTAGACAAGTTAAGTTATTATTTTAACCTTATCAATTAGATTTAACTCTAAGTTACATAATTAACTTTTACCGTGTCTTTTTGTTTTCTTACATTATATGGTTAATAAACTTACTATAGCATGCCAAACGAACCCCAAATTGTATATTATTAATAAATATATCCTTATCTAAGTCATTTGGCCGAACCTTAGATTTTTAAGAATAAAATAACAATTAATAATATAATATTTGATTTAAAAACTATTTTGTGTCAATTTTGACACTATTTGATACATGATTTTTGTGAAAGTCATAACAGAATTATATGTTCGAACCAAGTTGATTAAATCAGCACTAATATATCATAGTAACCTTGAAAATTAGTGTAATTCATAAAAATCCTTGAATTACATTTATTTTGGTATTTATATTATCAATTATGTCAATATTTCATTAATAAGATAATTACTGCATCATCTTTGTGTCATAAATAAATTAAATTATTTGATTTCTAAAAATTACAAATAAAATACCATCATGTAGGAAATCTTTTTAGATTTCTAATTAATATTTACAATCGAATTTATCTTATGTATAACCCCATATTAAAAATGATTTACTTATTAAACTTTGATTTTAACTATTTTAACCCTTCTTTAAATAAATTAATAATAAATGTCCTAATCTAATCCAAGTGGGCCTAAATAGTCATATTTTATTCCTAAGTTTGTTTTTGGTCGAATTACACTTGTCCAATAGAATTAGGACATGTGTTAGGGTAATATTAATATCATATTTACCCTTAGTTACCCTATTTACTATTAACCGCGGTAAAAAAAGTAAAAAGTTACTATTCAACGAAAAATTATTTTCATCTCATTGAACCACATTTTAGTCCTTGATATTAACTGTGTCTCTCGGATTTTCGAAATTCCATTCACAGAAGCGGTAAAATTAAGTTTTATGCAAAATTCAGTTTTTAACCTACCACTTAGTGGTTTCACTATTCATCAAAAATTGAAAGTTTTCATAAAAATACCAAAATTTCACCCTAGGCTAATTTCGGTATTCCGAATCAAAAAATGAAGTCCATTTTGAAAAATAAAATTTATAAAATTTCAAAAAGTGGTTATTACTATTCATAACGGTTAGTTTTGATAATATTTTAATAGCATATCGTTGTTTAGTGAAACTCAGTATTGCGTACTACACACGCTATCGAGGAAGGTTGCGATGGCGTGTAATGCAAGGCAAGTCAAGGATACGTGTTGTGCGAGCTCCTTTTGGTGTAGCGTACCACACAAGACATTAATAAAATTAAAAAGAATAGTTTTCATAAAATATCGGGCTGTTACATTCTACCCCCCTTAAAATGAATTTCGCCCTCGAAATTCGTCGGGGTTATAAATAGTTTACTATTCGAAAGTTTCTTTAATAGAAACCCACATCGTAAAAAGGAATACCAAAACTTGTCTTTAAAAACTAAAGTATGAAATGTAACGATTACCCAAATAAACTAATCACTGGGTTTCCACATAGGTGAAAATATGGATATGGAAAAGAAATCTAACCATCATGTTCTGATGGAGAGTGGTAGAGAACATGGCTATGGAAAAGCCAGTAATCACAAATCCATAAATTTGTGACGATCTAAGGTACCATTTGATTCATCAGGTATAAGAGAACTAGGAAAACATTTTTGGTTTCCAAGAACATTTCCCTAAAGTTAAAGAATTTGAATTAGAATAAATACTTACTTTATTTTGGTACAATCTCACTGTTGTTCGTGCCTTTAACAATTTCCACTTCATCTCTTAAATAAATGAAGTTGAATTTGTTATTCGTGAAGTGTTAGCCGATCATGTGATAGAATGACGGGTCATTCCATCTGTCTCAAAAGGTTAGCAAAATTTATATACATAAGTCGATCTATAGTGGGATTAATCATATATGGTTCCTAAAATGGACTTATACTTCATATATCATACTGCTTAATATAATAAAACTAGATTCTACAAAACAGGGACTTCCTTTAGGCCAGTGGTAGGCGATAAAGTCCAGTCGCACTTCGGTTGTGGGTTCGATTCCTACAGCCTTGTCCGAAGCGATGGGCTGTCGCCCGTCCTGCAGGTTGTCCTTTTTCTAAAACTACGTTACTATAACATCCCATCAATAATATCGAAAATCTTCTATCCTTAAACAATACCTACTTATGTCCAACATAATCCAGTCTAATCTTTAGGCTTATACATAATACTGCAGTCCACTCTCATAATATAGTGACAACGATTACCAGAGATTTAATACTGTCGTTGATCCCCACATATCATAAGATATGTCTTGTTGGTCACATTCCAAACATTCAAAGTCCTTAATCGTGTATTCTCTTGAATACCTTAGTGAAAACATGAGTGCAGTTAAAAGTTAACACTTTCCACATACCAAAATCCTCAAAATTCTATATACTCAAACCATGATATCACTTAGTCCTTATATCAATTATGAGCTCATGAATACTAATAAACATTTCATTTTCTCGTCTTCATTATGCGCATATCATCTTATTTCCAAAAAATATCTCAATCACTTTGAATACCACATCAATAAATATTGCAATACTCAATGATACAACATTATTTTGGAATCCCATTACATAAACACTTAATCATTCCACCACATCATTGTCATATTCAACATTGCCAATAGTGATCGCATGTGATTTCCCTTTGTCCTTTGCCTTCAGTGGTTGCTCATGTTGATCATCACTAACCCTTGGATTAGGGCAATTATTAGCATAATGCCCCATTTCCTTGCACTTGAAGCATTCAAGTGTTGGTGGTGCGTTCTCTGCAGTGTTTGCTTTATTCACATCATTAGAAACCCTTTTTCCATTACTTCGACACTCAGCTGCTCGATGACCTTCTTTTCCACACTTAAAACATTTTCTAGTCCCTTTAAGACAATCTCCACCATGCTTCTTTTCACACTTTGTGCATAAGGAAACATTCATCTTCTTTTCACCATTATTCTGAGATGTCTCCTTGAACTCCATCTTTCGTTTCTTGTCAAAACCATGAGATGGATATGTAACACCAACTTCCATTTCTACCTTGATAGCACAACACACAATTTCTTCATAGCTACTGAAGTCTCTTATAGATAATGCCCTTCGAAGACTTGGTTTTAAGCCACTGAAAAATCGATCTACTTTACTTTCAGGTTGGATGATAATACCAGAAGCATACCTTGCAAGTCTTGTAAAATTTTCTTCATAGGTACCAACAGATTCATCTTCCCTTTGCTTCAGTTCAAGAAACTCTTTCTCCATCTTTGTTCGAAGAATACGAGGGAAGTACTTACTGAAAAACAAGTTCTTGAACTCGTCCCATTCCATGGACTCAATTTCATCTCTTGGCCTCGTATTCTTGATAAGATTCCACCATTGATCAGCTTCACCTTCCAAACGATATACTGCTAAGATTAATTTATCATGTTCAGAACATTGAAGAACTGAAAATATCTTTTCAGTAGTACTGATCCATTGTTCAGCCACAAGTGGATCAGAAGACCCACTGAAAGAAGGTGGACGTTGCCTCATGAAGGACTCAATAGAATATTGTTCCCTTCTCTGCTCATTTGGAAGTCCAGAATGATTCATAGCTTGTGTAAGTATAGCAATAAGATTTTGCACTCCATCTCCCTTAACATTTGTTTGTTGAGGAGGGCAATCATTGCATTGTCCATTGCATTGATCAACACGGTTCCTTCGGGTTCCAGCCATCGTCTAAAACCCAAAAAGAATAGTGTGAGAGGCAAAAATCATGCTAGAGAAAACAACATAATAAAGGGGAAGTACCTTCAATATCCAATATCTTAGGTTTAATTCTATGATCGTTAGCGTAATTCTATTACTATAACCTATACGTATACTTATCCCTAGGGACATCCCTAGACATACCTTAGAAATATCTCTAGGGATCCCACAAACGTTTTCGCATCCTAGTTTCCAAAGGTTGACTAAACCTTTCTTTTGATACCAACTGTAGAGACCCGTAGCTTATCGTACATGGACATTACATTACTTTTGCGGAATACTTAGTACATAACAAAAACACACACAAGGATCGTAATAGTTTAGTGTCTTTGGAAACTCAGAACGTAATCTTCTAATCGTGGTGAAAGATCTTCAATATCTCCCATAAAGATCTTCCTTTTTTTTACCTAAAAACATTTCTTTATATCCTGGGGAAAAGAAAACATAAAAGGGTGAGCTCAAATGCTCAGTAAGGGTAAACAAAATAAATATCAATCACATCATATTCATAAGAACATAGCTTTTGGAAATCTTAACCTGCAAAAGAGCTCATAATATCATAACATGGGATAAATCATAGAAGTGAAAATAAGATCCCCATAATCATAACATGAAACTTGAAACTTTGTGGCATGCACACATAATCATAGAATATCATTTCTTGTTAGTCATGACTCATTGCCAAGACTATCTTAGTGGACAAAGTCCCTTTCTGAATCGAGTAACCCTTGTTTCAGTCCTGTTTCACAGAACCGGTATAACCTACCATTTCAGCCATGTCTATCTCATGAGATATAAAATCTTTACCCAATGCATTGGAGGGAGATATAGGTCCCACCCATCTCATAATGAATCCTTTCTTATGTGTGCCACATAATCATAAACCATACATCATAGCATAACCCACATAATAAAAATGGGATTCTTAAACAACATGACATCATAAAACAATTCATATAAGATAAAGGAATTCATAAAAATATTTCCATCACAACATAATCAAATCCATGTAATAATAGGGATAAAAACAGAACCCTTTTATTATCTTAGATGGAAAATAATTTTGATAAAATACTTGAACTCTATTCTTGAGGAAAATATCCTTTCTACTTAAAAAACATTTTTCCTTTCATAACATGTCATACGACTTTAAAATAAAAGAAGTTGATTAAAAATAAACTTGACAAATTGTAAAGGAAGTTTCTTGGAAATAATGTTTTAAAAATCCATTCATGTCGTATAAGTTAAAAAAAACATTCTTCGTACTTTTGTCGAAAAAGTCAAAAAGTACCTCGTACGAAAAACGACAAAAGATTCCTTTCATTTCTTTTAATAAAAACTCACCGAAGGGTAAAAAAAATGGATTTAAACAATTGTAGGTGGATGGAAATAATATTACATATTGATGAAACATGGATGTGGATGATAAAATACACCCCAGTAAATACTTACGAATAAACAATCTCGGATAAAAATGAGATTGTGATATTTCCCTTACCTTAGGTCCGACTTGCTTTGTAAGTGTCCGAACCTCCTGTATAATGATTTAAATAATGTTATTGACTTATTACATAATCATATTCATTGTTATGATATCATATATGGTTCACTTATGACATTATATTACCCGTTCTTTTGTAAATTCCATGTTAAAGAAGCGTTTTGGGTAAAATCGTTTCATTTATTGTAGGTGTTTTAACTTGTTGTTCTTGACATTATTATTACTTATATCATGATTTACTCACTTCCAGAATATAAAATATGATTTATATATCATATATATTCAGTATATATATATATAATAGGTAGATAAATAAAATGAAAAACACCGTTCATGGAGACGGTAGTCCGTACGTACGCATGAACGCTGTTTTCCTTTCCTTATTGTCTTGAAATGGAAGTAAGTAGATGACATACATATGTATATATATACATAAGTCCAGTAGCTTTATAATGTCATATATTTCATTATTATTTCTTATATATACATTATAATCATTCTTAAATGGTTAACATGGAGAATGAATCTCATCGCGTCGTGGAGACGGTAGTCCGTACGTACGCACGAGCGATGATATCATTTCTATAAATATTGAATTGAATTGGAGTGGATTATACAATATATCAGAATCAATATGATGTTGTAATAACTATGTATAGTTATTCTTTACACCATTATACCCATCCATGTAAGGTGGTGGTGGAAAATAGATTACACCACGGCGTGGAGACGGTATTCCGTACGTACGCACGCGCGGTGATTTCTTTTTCCATAGGATGGATAGATGGTGAAATAGGGTTGTTTTATACTTATAATAACATATCAGTATATGAGTGATACTGATGTTATTACTTCATAATGAAACAACCTAAGAAGAAGAAGTGGAAGAAGAAATAAAGATGAAAGAATTGGTAACGGTAATTACCTCTTCTTTGAAGTGCCTCTTTGAGACCTCCTCTTAGGGCACTAAAATTGGTCTTTGAGGAAGAACAGAACCTCTAGGATCTTTCTAGGGAAGTGTAGAAGTGATTTTGGCAGGGGTTGTCCGAGCTTGAGTGCTCAAATTGGTGTGAGGAGGAGGGGGAGGAGGTGTCCTTTTATAAGGGAGGAGAGGGGCACCTTAGAAATATCTCAAAATATTATTTTATATTAAAGTCAATATCGGTTTATAATGGTTCCAAAGGGTCTTATTTCGAAGCTAAAGTGGGGATGGATCGAAATCCTATCAACCAATAAGATTTAGATAAGTTTAGGTTATTATTTTAACCTTATCAATTAGATTTAACTCTAAGTTAAATAATTTAACTTTTACCGTGTCTTTTTGTTTTCTTACATTATATGGTTAATAAACTTACTATAACATGCCAAAAGAATCCCAAATTGTATATTGTTAATACATATATCCTTATCTAAGTCATTTGTCCGAACCTTAGATTTTTAGGAATAAAATAACAATTAATAATATAATATTTGATTTAAAAACTATTTTGTGTCAATTTTGACACTATTTGATACATGATTTTTGTGAAAGTCATAACAGAATTATATGTTCGAACCAAGTTTATTAAATCAGAACTAATATATCATAGTAACCTAGAAAATTATTTGAATTCATAAAAAGTCTTGAATTACATTTATTTTGGTATTTATATTATCAATTGTGTCAATATTTCATTAATAAGTTAATTACTGCGTCATCTTTGTGTCATAAATAAATTAAATTATTTGATTTCTAAAAATTACAAATAAAATACCATCATGTAGGAAATATTTTTATCTTTCTAATGAATATTTACAATCGAATTTATCTTATGTATAACCCCATATTAAAAATGATTTTCTTATTAAACTTTGATTTTTACTATTTTAACCCTTCTTTAAATAAATTAATAATAAATGTCCTAATCTAATCCAAGTGGGCCTAAATGGTCATAATTTATTCCTAAGTTAGTTTTTGGTCGAATTACACTTGTCCAATAGAATTAGGACATGTGTTAGGGTAATATTAATATCATATTTACCCTTAGTTACCCTATTAACTATTAACCGCGGTAAAAAAAGTAAAAAGTTACTTTTCACCAAAAAATTATTTTCATCTCATTGAACCACATTTTAGTCCTTGATATTAACCGTGTCTCTCGGATTTTCGAAATTCCATTCACAGAAGAGGTAAAATTAAGTTTTATGCAAAATTCAGTTTTTAACCTACCACTTAGTGGTTTCACTATTCATCAAAAATTGAAAGTTTTCAGAAAAATACCAAAATTTCACCCTAGGCTAATTTCGGTATTCCGAATCCAAAAATGAAGTCCATTTTGAAAAATAAAATTTATAAAATTTCAAAAAGAGGTTATTACTATTCATAACGGCTAGTTTTGATAATATTTTAATAGCATATCGTTGTTTAGTGAAACTCGGTATTGCGTACTACACACGCTATCGAGGAAGGTTGCGATGGCGTGTAATGCAAGGCAAGTCAAGGATACGTGTTGTGCGAGCTCCTTTTGGTGTAGCGTACAACACAAGACATTAATAAAATTAAAAAGAATAGTTTTAATAAAATCTCGGGCTGTTACACACTATTCTAAAAAACCCTAGGAATAAATGAATTATATAGGAAGTTTAGAAAGTGTGAATTCTGGCTTCAAGAGATTTATTTTATTTCCTATATTTCCTCTAATGATGGAATCTCTTTTGATCCTTCAATGACTAAGGAAATCCAATAATGGCCAGCACCGATGAGTATAACTAAGGTAAGCAGTTTTATTAGTTTATAAGGTTATTAATGGCGTTTTTTCCAGAATGTTTCCTGGTTGGCTAACCCATTAACCAAGATCAAACGTAAAGGGGTTAAATTTTTTTTGAAAAAAAAGAGTGTGAATAATGTTTTGAAGAACTAAAGAGAATATTAGTCAACACTCCTATCTTGACTCTTCTATCAGAGAACGATGGGTTTGTTATTTATATTGATGCTTTATAGAAAGGAATTGGTTGTGTCCTTATATAGAATGATAGAGTTATTGCTTATGTATCACGAATGCTAAAAATTCAAGAGCAAAACTATCCCACTCATGATATTGAGTTAGTAGCTGTAATCGTTGTTCTAAAGATATATAGACACTATCTCTATAGTGAAAATTGTGAGATTTATAATGATCACAAGAGTTTGATGTATATTTTCTAAAAAAAGAACTCAACATGAGGCAATGGAGATGGCATGAACTACTCAACAATTATTATTGCACAGTACACTACCTCCCGAGGAAGGCAAATAAGGTGGCATATTCTTTGACCAGAATGGATCATGAAGTGTTGAACAAGATGACAGTTGAGAGGGATCCTATTTTCATAGATCTATTAAAGATGGATATGGTAATAACCATGGATGGTGAAACCTCAATACCTTGTCAAATGGTTTCCAAACCATCTTTACTAGAAATGATAAAACTTCTTAGACTAATGATGAAAAGTTTCAAAAGAATATTAAAGTTGTAAATGATGGGAGATTGAGTGACTTCATATATGAGGATGGAATTTTCAGATTTGTGAAGAGACATTATGTTCCCGATATACCTTATCTAAAAAGGGAATTGTTGGATGATGACCATAGCTTCAATTTCACTTTACAACCTAGGAGCACCAAGATGTATAGAGATTTGAAAAAACATTTTTTGTGGGACAACATAAAGAGGGATATTGTTGATTTTGTGTCAAGATGTATTGTTTTTCAACAAGTTAAAGCTGGAAGGAAATAGCATATAGGAGTCATGCAACCTCTTCCCATACCTGAGTGGAAATGCGATAATATTACGATGGACATTATCATGGGGCTACCAAAGACTCCTTGAAGGAATGAGGAAATATAGTTCATTGTTGATCGTCTTACCAAGATAGCACATTTTCTTGTTATAATATAAGATTTACCACTTGAACGTATATCAATACTATATATTAATGATGTTGTAAGACTCTATGGTGTACCCCTATTGATTTTTTCTTATCATGATCCCTATTTTACATCAAGATTTTTTAAAAGTATTCAGAAGGCCTTGGATACTAAACATCATATCAGCACTGTCTACCACCCTCAAACCGATGGAAAATTAGAATAGACTATTCAAACCTTAGAAGACATGTTGAGATCATTCTCACTTGACTTTCAAGGTATGTGGGATCAATATTTACCTTGGGTAGAATTTTCCTATAAAAAAGATTCTATTCATGTATTTAGATGGCACCATATAAAGCATCATATGGAAAGAGATGTCACACACCATATTTTTGGGATGATGTTGGTGAATGAAAACTCAAAGGCCTATAACTTATTGAGGAAACAATGAAAATGGTGGAGACTATCCAGGCCCACATCAAAGTAGCTCAAAGTAGGAAAAATAGCTATGCCATTAATCAGAGGAAGGATTTGGAATTTCATGTTGAATATAATGTTTTCTTGAAGGTATCTCCATGGAAGGGTGTTATACGATTTGGTAAAGATGTTAAATTGAGTCCCAGGTATATCAGACCTTTCGAAATTCTAGAATGAATTGGAGTTTTGGCTAATCATTTGGCAATGACTCCATGTCTCTCTAAAGTTCATGATGTGTTCCACATATCATTGTTGAGAAAATATATTCCGGACCCAACGCATGTACTCACCTGTGATAAAATTGAACTGGAACCTGAACTGTCTTATTTTGAAGATCATGTCAAGATTTTTGATACATGAAAAGAAGTGCTGAGAAATCGGATGACTCGTTTGGTAAAATTTCTATAAAGAAACCATATTATTGAAGAGTTAACATGGGATCCCAAGGAAATTATGATGAAGAACAAACTCAATCTTTTTATGTAGTAATATTTTAGAAACCTCGAGGATGAAATTATTTTAAATAGGGGAGAATGTAACACCCCAAGCTTCCACGGTATGTTTCCCATTAAATAATGCAGTAGATTGCGTTGTATGCAACATCGAGTTTTAAAACACCATTACAATTCAAACTAGCCATTATGAATTGTAATAACCACTTTTTGAAAAAAAAATTTCAAAATGGAAATCTTTTTTGAATTCGGAATATCGAAATTATCTTTGGGTGAATTTTTTGTATTTTTCTGAAAACATTCATTTTTGGAGAATAGTGAAAAACATTGTGTTATTGTTTAAAATCGACTTTTTATTTAAGTTATTAGTTATTTTATTTTAATTTATTTTAGGTAAAAATAGATGCATAATTCTTATATATGTTAAATGTAATTCATTGGAGTCATTTTATAATAAGTTTAGATATATAAAATTTTATTGAACTTTTTACCATCTTTTACCCACCTTTTAGAAGAATTTGAAAATTTGCATAAATCATAATTTCACCACATTAGTGGGTTGAATTTCAAAAATATGAGAGACGTGGTTGACATCAGTAGGTAAAATTTGGTTCAATAAGATGAAAATAATTTTTGGTGAATGGTAACTTTTGACTTTAATTTACCACGGTTAAAAGTAAATTCTGTAATTAAGGGTAAAATTGATATTATAATTACAATAACACATCTCTTAATTCTATTTGATATGTGTTATTAGACACAAAAAAAACTTATTAATAAAATATGATCCTATTTGGTTCACTAGGATTAAATTAGGACATTTATTATTGTTTTATTTAAAGAAGAGTTTAAGAGTTAAATTCAAAATTTAATAACTAAAACATTTTTAATATAGGGTTACACTCAATATAAATTAAACTATAAATATTCATTAGAAGAATAAAACAATATATTATATAATGGTATTTTATTTATAATTTTCATACATTAAATAATTTAATTTATTTATGACACAATCATGATGCAATAATTACTGTAATAATGAAATATTAAAATAATTGATATTATAAATATGTAAATAAATGTAAATTGAGACATATGATGAATTAAACTAATTTTAAATAGAAATATGACATTTTAGGGTTGATTAATTAAATTTTTTTAGAATCGATAATGTTTTTATGGATTTCGAAAAAATCAAATACTAAATAGTGTCAAAATTGACAAAATTGAGTTGTTAAAACAAATACTATATTAGTAATTGATTTAATATTCCTAAAAATATAATGTTAGTAAAAATGAATTAGATAAGGTTATATATATTAATATATAACCACTTGGGTTATCATGTCTTGATATAGTATGTTTATTAACCATATAATATAAAAATACAAAGAGACATGGTAAATATCAAACTATTTAACTAAGAGTTAAATCTAAAGGATAATGTTTATATGGTGCCCTAAACCGATCTAAAACCTATTGGTTGAAAGGTTTGGTGACCCATACCTAACTTATAATCGAATTAAATTATTTTTTAACCATTAGAAACCGAAAATTATTTTATTATAAAATAATATTCCATGATTTCCTAAAGTGATCCTCACCTCTCTTTTAAAAGGGAACTTCCCCTTCTCTTAATTTCACACCTCCAAAGCCATTTATCTCGGCCACACCCTGCCCAAATATCCTCTAAAATAGAATCCCTTCATCCTAGAGGCCTTTATTTGATCATAAATCCAACATATGTATCCATTTTGATCAACTCAAAAGGAAACACTCGAAGAAGAGGTAATAATTTCACCACCCTCTTTCAAGTTATTTTCTTCATCCACTTCATCATTATTTGTTGTTTTGATAAAAAAAATAATAACTTAAATACCTTATACATACTTTTATGTTATTATAAATATTTAAGAACCATATTCTTTATTCTATATATCCTATAAATAACAAAGTCACCATACGTGCATACGTATGACATACCTTCTTCACGTTTTGGTGTAGTTTTTTATTCAAACACTTCATTATTTTGATGGGTATAATAATGAGTATATATAATATAAATAATAAATATAACATGTTAAAGATTATTTATATATGATATACCATCCAATTAAAAAATTATTTCACCACCAATATAATGATATTGTCACTCGTGCGAACGTATGGATTACCATCTCCACGAACACGATGAGATTCATTCCCCATTATAATCAATCAAGAATAATTTTAATTTTATGATTAAAAATAATTTTTATGAACATAATATAATTCTGTATATGAATCAAATATATCCTATCAATAAAAAATAAGGATTATTTAACCAATCTTATAAAGTAAAACGAATCAGTTAATTCCTGAAATAATGATACTACAAAAATATTATTAAAAAAGAAATATTATAGGATCATATATGTTATCATATTTATGTACATAGTTCTTGTATAATTTAATAAAAATGATTTAACTATTATATATGAGGTTAACATACCATGTACTAAAAAAATTACAAGGTAAGGTTTAATTCTACAATCTCTTTAATAATCTGAGGCTGTTAATACCTAAGTATCTACTGGGGCCGCTTTATCATCCACATCCGTGTTTTCTTAAAAATGTAATTCCAAAATTTTTTACTATTTACTATCCTATGGGTTAGAGTCATTTATAACCTTATTTTACCACATATTTTTTGAAATTAATCATTCTGCCATTTTCCAAACAAGGTATCTTATGACCTTCTCGACAAAATTAAGGTAAGAATGCCTTTTCTTAACTTATACGGATGGTGTCGCTATTTTTTTCATCATTACATCGTCGAATCTTCCCATAAAAGATCATAAGAATATTTTCAAAATAAATTTTATCCTTTATAATTATATTACTTTTAAATCTTTTCAAAATAGAAAGAGATATTTCTCTACAAAATGTTTTGATTTCATCTATGTCAACATCCATTAGTGGATCTTAAGATTATTTGAAATTGATTTATTATGATACAAATCTTCCATATTGTATTGAAGGTTTTGTGATATGATTGATTGTGGATGTGTTATTTTTACACCATTCATGTATTATGGACAATGTATTTACATTTCGTATGCTAGTTTTAATACGAATGTTTATGTTATGTTTAATCATTTTCATATGAGGAATGCATTGGACATAGTATGTGATGGGTGGAGCCTGGTATAACACCTCGATGCATCGTTAGGTCTCATGAGACAAACTAGTGACATGGTACAAGGCCTTGAAAAAATATTATTTGTAGTCTTGGCACTAGGCCTTGACTATGTGGTGATGAAGTCTGGAATTATGCATTCTAATATTATGAAATTGGCTATTGTAATTACATATGATTATTCCACTAGTAGAATTTCCATGTGAATTAGTAAATGGAATTATTGGATTTATCTTTATCATATTATGATGAATTTTATGTCTAAATGGCTTTTGATTTTGTCTTATACATTGACTTAAATGTTTATTCTTATTCTTGAATGTTTCTACTATATTGTTATCCTTATTGAGCATATGTGCTCACCCCTTTCTATGTTTTATTTTTTCCAGGATGTGAAGAAGTATATTATGACTGACCCGGATGGATAGTCTAAGGGATGAATGTGGTCAATAGAGAAAATGTTGTTGTTTTTTTTATTTTATAATTTAATGTAAAACTTATTAATTTTTCTAGTGATTCCAAGGCTACTAAACTGATCGGTCATTCGGTATTTTGATCCCTTGTGATCACGCCAAAGTTTTTTAATAATGTACCAACTCTAGTTAAATGGGGTCGTGGTGTTACAAAATGAGATAATGTCTCAATGGAATTTTTCATGGTTCCCTTGAAGACTTACAATGGAAATTATGCTATATTGGTTGTGGTGGACTGACTCGCCATGACTACCCACTTTATCACTATTAGAGAAGATCTCTTGCTTGAACAACATGCAATTATATATGTGAAGGAAATGGTGAGACTACATGGGGTTCCACACTTGATTTTTTCTAATCATGATCCATGGTTTTCATGTAAATGATAGAGGACTCTCCAACATTCCTTGAGTACTGGATTGAATTTTAGCACAACCTATCACTGCCAATGTAACGACCAAAACCTTTATTATTGGAAATTATTCTTGATATATTTAAATTTCTTATTATTTGACATGGTTATATTACATATGCACTTCATTGGTTTTATGTTTTTGGATTTTAAAATACTATTATGCATTGTGACTATTGCTAATATAATCGTTAAATAGTGATCACATGATTGGTATAAATATAGGACTTTAACAAATCAAATTTACTCAGACAAATGAAGTGATCGCCTTATCTAGTAGACTTTCCATATAAAAATCCCATTTATTAGAGCTCAAAACGGAGGTGGTGTCATTGGGCTTCGCTCTTGACCAAGTTCAATCCGAGCTTCATCATGTTAAGCTCGAGCGGAACCGCCTATGGAAGAAGTGGATGTTAATAGAGATTATCACACAAACAATGTTATTCGAGCCACCCCAAGAGTCTGTCACCATCGCACACCATACCCTTTGGTCTTATTTGGGTGTTTTAAGGGGATATGTAACAATACCCAAGCACTATAATTATGCAATATATTTTTTTATAGAGAATTTACATTTTTTAATAGTATTACTTGGAAAATAGTTTTTAAAGAAAAAATACTATTTTTAGTTAATATTAAATTAAGAAATATATTTGGATTAATTAATTTATTTGTGAATTAAATAATATTTTAATAAAATATTATCACAATATAATTATTATGAATAAAATTGTGATTTATATTATGGTTTGAAATCCATTTTTGTCAAAACCCATTATTTTTTTATAAATGTTGGTTTTTATGATTAATGTAAAAATTCACATATTTAGAAATTTATTTTGATAAAGAGAATATTTGTTTTGGAATTAGAATGTCAAAATTATCCAATTTTAAATTTTTCATAACTTTCTGAGATAGTTGAATTTTTGGGGAAAAATTAAATACCGTTTAAATATAAAATATGTTTTACGACATCATAATGACACAATAGTAATGTAATAAAATACTATAAACATTATGTTTTTCCAATATATGTTTTACAATTAAAATAATGTGATTTTAGGTTTGATTGATTTATTTTACAAAGCCTTAGTAGACCCTCCAAGACTTATAAAACATTTTAGCTTTTTAAATTGATTTCCTTGAGAGTGTGACTCGCCTACACATAATCAACCATATTGTTTTTAGAATTTAGGATATTGGAATTATAAAATATTGTTCTCCACTCCCTTTGGAAAAACCCATGGGAAAAACCCATGGGCTGGTTTGTGGTTTTGATTAGTTTAATGTGTGGTGTCCCAAACATAAATAATGAATAATTACCTCTCCTTTCCTATATAACCCCACCATGCTCCCACTTATTCTTCACTCAAATCCATTGGAGTTCGTCGAACCTCTTCCCTCCTCTCTCTAGAATCCTCCCAAGGCACCCCAATATTCCAACAAGCCTCTCTCAAGCCTCTCGCAATCCTTTGGGATCTCACATCCAACTAATAGATTCCTTCCTTTCTCATTTTATCCAAAATTCTTATTATTGTTATGCCCTTTTATTTTCAATTATAAATGTTGGGGTATGATTTTTCACCTCCCCCATAATTCCCTATTTATTTTTGGATGATGAGTGATCCATTTCTCTCTCATTAATGCCTTCCATGTGCACCTGTTACCACGTCAAAATTCTATAAAAAAAATTCTCTCTCCTAATTTACTTTCAAGCAATTATTTTGTAATATGAATCCTAATTTCAATAATTATTTTAGTACAAGTTTAGATATTCCCCCAATAATTTTCATTTAATGTATATATGATGAGATTCCCCTTTCTCTCCCATCAACCATTTTTAGGAATTCTTATGTCACAACGTTAGGTTATCGAAATGGCATCGAGTTTTTCCAAGAAAATGTCATCATGTAGTGAATACCATGACTATTTCTATATCAAGAGTATTAAAATTTATGATCATTTACTTATTTATATAGTGTTTAATCTATGAATTCCACATTACTTTTACTGTGTAATAAATTATTCTGAATCCAAGTATTATGACCTATGTGTCACTCTTATGCATGAAATGAAATGTTTAATAAGGGTGTGCCCTGATAACACTCCAATGAATTGGGTAAAGATTATTATCATGATAAATAAAGTCAAATTAGGGTTTACTCATTCTAATTAAATTTAAATGAGGTTTTACTCATGCTCAATGTGCAATGAGTCATGGATCATGCTCATATCATGTTAAGTGTTGTTGCCACATTTCCATGTTATGATAATCATGCTATATCATGCCTTTATGTTCATGTTTCTCTTGTGCTCCATTGATATTACTATTGCCTAAAATATATTGTAATATTCATGTTATTCAATGTTTACTCCCTTACTAGACTATATATCTCACCCTTTTCTTATGCATGTCCTCAGGTTATCCAATGCAATGATAAGTAAAATGGAATGTAGTGGTCGTGTAAAGGATGTTTTCAATAAAGATGTTATGTTTCATGTTTTAAGTCATTATGTAATGTTCATAATACCCAAAGACACTATACCTCTCAAAATTATTTGTTTTATCATGTGAATATTTTCTGTAATAAATCATGTTTAAGTGTATAATAAAATGTAGGGTAGTTATAATTGGAATCAGAGGATAGGTTTAGTTATTTTTTGGATTAGGATTAGAAAACCCTAGTGAAAGCCTTATGGATACGACTAAGTATAATAAGAACATCTGTAAATTTTGGTGATTATTGAGTATGTGGTATATCAAGAAAATACATCTCTTTCTGGATATAAGAAGGTAGAGGCGGCTCTAACAGAGATGTACCTTGGAGTGAAAACTCCGACAATGAGTTTAAGGCTTGGCCCATTGTACCCTGGTAAACAAAAATGAGTCTTGAAACACTATTGGTTATGAAACTCCCAAGGGATATGATTTGGTAAATTCACAAGCATATTATAAGGCATTATTAATGGAATAAAAAATCCCCTAAGAATATATGTTAGAAAGTAGATCATGGAAAACATAGATTGATGCATATAGATTCATAAGTTATGGAAATAAAAGTTATTTAAAAGACATCCATTTTTTGTCTTTGGATTACCCTTTATATGTTTAACCTATCATTCCTTTTATTCCATCCAATGACAAGATATAGGAGGAACCAGGCTGACAACCGATGCGAATATCAATGTGATGACTGTTCTAATGAGATGATCAATCTTATGGGAGCAGGAATCACAAAATTTGTCATGATACTCTCTCACTTAACTCAATATTTGAATAGAAACATTGGTCAAGAGTAACGTTCACCCCCCCCCCCTCCCCAAAGAAATAACAAGTCACAATTGAGAGCATAATGTGAAAAATGCCACCTACTTTTCATGGATCGTCTGATCCCTCAATCACTGAACAATGGATCTACTCCATTAAAATGATATTCTCCATCCTTAAATGTTCCGAACAAGAGAAGGTTATTCTGGATTCTTATCATATAGAGGGTGAATCCAATCAATGGTGGACATTGATCAAAAATATGAATCCTGAGGAGGAGATTGAGGTTTTAGTATGGAAGGATCTTCAAAAAAATGATTTTCAATAAATATTTTCCTCGCACCCCCCATATTAAGATGGAAAGCGATTTCCTTGACCTCAGGAACAAAGATAACGAATCCATCAGAGCGTATTGGGTAAAATTCCCACAGCTTCCACTATACACCTTCGTCTTTTTCAGTACCCATGAATCAAGGTTGACCTCTTCTTTTGTGGGATGAAACCTAGACTATGGAAAACCCCGGTGATCCATGACATCGACAACTATGAGGAAATTATCTGATGTGCCCTCAAGGTAGAAATGGAAATCATAAAATTTTAGGGGTATCAGGGGGATAATGAGCATAAGGTGGACTTCAATTATAGTAGTCTGATGGATAAATCCAATGGTGCTAAGAAAATATATCACCCCACTTATCAATGGTGTGGAAAGATGCACATCAGAAATTGTCTGAAGGGGATGAGGAAATGATTTAGGTGTGGAAGTGAAGGAAACCTACCTGTTAACTACTGACAAGAAAAACCCTCAGCTGTGATAGGGGAGAGGAACACTCCATTTGACTCTCAATGCATTTTTCATTGCATCAACTGCAATGACCCAAGGCACCTTGAAAATCAGTTCCATAAGCAAGGGTTTTTTGAGGCAACTAACAACCTCCAATGTAGAAAGGGTGAGCTTTTTCGATCACTACCACCAATGTGAAACCTAACAATGAAGTGGTGATAGGTACGCTAGTTATTAATTCACGAATAGTAAATGTAATTTTTTATTCTCGTTCTACACATTCTTTTATATTTTGAATGTTTAGTATAAAAATATCAATACCACCAAAAATCATGGAAGTAAAGATTTCAGTGAATACAGAAAATGGTTCAATCATTGCATCCCAAGAATATAACTCCTCCACTATCAAAATTTGTGGATTAAACTTTAGAGTGAACCATGTAATACTCCATCTGGTGGAATTTGATGAAATTCTCAGAATGGAATAGCTTTTCTTATATAGAGCCAACATAAATTTCTGGGAGAATGAAATCACTCTCTATATGGAGAATCGACACCCAATTCTCTATAAGTGTAAGGAGGAAGAATAATCTTCTTTAGCAACATCATCCCAAGAATGGATATTTCTTCATTATGAGAATGCGTATCTGGCTCAGATAATTGAGTCCAAGGAAGCAACCATCCTTGAATACATGCCAATTGTGAGGGAATTCACTGAAGTGTTTGCCAAGGAATTTCCTGGTCTTCCTCCTAGAAGATATTTTCAATTCATAATTGACCTTATACCAAGAGAATTTCCAATATCCAAAACTCTATATAGAATGGTATTGTGGAGCTTAAGGAGATGAAGAATAAACTATAGGAGAATCTGGATAAAGGATTTATATTCCCATGTGTGTCGCCATGGGGTTCTTTAGTCCTCTTCATCAAGAAGATTGATAGGTCAATGTGCCTTTACATCGATTATCATGAGCTTAAAAAATATCACAGTAAAGAACAAGTATCCTCTACCACGAATTGATGACTTGTTTGATTAGCTGCATGGAGCACAATACTTCTCCAAGGTGGATCTACGGTTGGGATATTACCAAGTAAGGGTGAATAAAAAAGATATCCCCAAGACTGCTTTTCGTAAAAGGTACGGGCACTATGAATTCATATTAATTCCTTTCGAACTCACTAATTCTCAAGAAATATTCATGGACAAGATGAATAGAGTCTTTAGAGATTACCTCAACAAAATTTTGGTAGTCTTTATAAATGATATTTTAATATACTCCAAATCCAATGAGGTGCATGGGGACCATATAATAACTATAAAAGAGACCATCTAACAGGAGAAGCTCTATGTAGAGTACAGTAAGTGTGAGTTATAATTGAAGGATGTCTCATTATTAGGTCATATAAACACAACAAATGAGATATTCGTAGATCCCTCCATGACAACTGCAATTGAGGGATGGATGAGGCCAACATTGGTAATGGATATTTGTAGCTTCTTGGGGTTAGCTGGACATTATCACTAATTTGTGAGAAATTTATCACAATTGTGCAACCCTCATACCAATCTAACTTGTAAGGGAGTAAAGTTTTCTAAGAGTTATGAATGTGTAGAGAACATCAAGGAGATGAAAATGAGGGTTATCACTATGCTCGTGCTCACACTACCCAAAAGTGGAGAACTTTTTATGGTATTTAGTGATGCATCAAAGAAGGTCCTAGGTTTTATGTTGATGCAGAATGATAAATTGACTATCTACACTTCATGGTGGCTGAAAATCCATGATCAAAACAATCCCACGCATGATCTATAGTTGGCATTTGTGATCTTCACGTTCAAAATCTGGCAGCATTATCTCTATGTGGAGAAGTGTGAGATACATGCTGATCACAAGAGCCTCAAATATATATTCACACAAAAAATTTCTTAATATGTGCCAACGAAGATGGATAGAACTCATCAAGGTTTATGACTGTTTGATCCACTACTATCCCAGTAAGGAAAAAAAGGTGGTTGATTCTCTAAGTAGAAAGGATCCTACATCTTTATAAATAATGATAATTGAAAAGGATCCAATATTCTTAATGTTATATTGGATGTACATGGGAATCATTAAGGGATAAAAATCATCAATCCTTTCTCAAATGTTTTTTCAACCATCCCTCATGGAGAAATTAAAGGATGCTCAAAGAAAGGATGTAAAGATTCTGAAAAATGTTTAATCTATCATAAATAGGAAATCTGTAGAGTTTTTGGTTGAAAAAGATGGAATTTTGAGATTTGGGTCACGATTATGTGTACCATCTAATCTAAAGATAAAGAAGGATCTTCTAAATGATGCACATAAATCAACCTTCTCTATTCACCTAGGGAGCACAGAGATGTATCGAGATCTCTGAGAAAACTTTTCGTGGGATAATTTGAAAAAGGAGATTGTTGATTATACATCGAAGTTCTTAGAATGACACCAAGTGAAGGCTGAGAGGCAAAAGTCTAAGGGGATAATGAAACCACTTCCCATACCAAGATAGAAGTTAGACAACATTACAATGGACTTTCTCACTGGACTTCTAAGGAAATTCAGAGGAGAAAATGCTATATGGGTCATTTTGGATCGTCTTACAAAGGCATCTCACTTTATCAAGATTAGAGAGGACATCTCATTGGATCAAATTTCATGGATTTACATTAAGGAAGTGGTAAGTAGGCATGGAATATCACAATCTATTGTATATGATTGTGATCCAAGATTCACTTAGAAGTTCTGGAAATGTCTCCAGCATGCTCTAAGAACTAAAATGATTTTCAGTATGGCCTATCATCCTCAAAATGATTTCCAATCTAAGCGAAGTATTTTGAAACTGAATGATATGTTAATATAATGTTCTATGGACTTAAAATGAGGATGAGACAAATATCTTCCACTGGTTTAATTATTCTAAAATTACAGTTCCCACTTGAGTATCAGAATGGAACCATATGAATCCCTTTATGGGAAAAGCTTCAGAACACCGGTGTTTTGGGACGAAGTGGGTGATTGTAAGCAACAAGGACTTGAAATGGTTGAAGAAATGGTGGAGAAGGTGATAATCATTCAGCAGCATATCAAGATAGCCCAATGTTGACAAAAGAGTAATGCAGATAACTATTGATGAGACCTTGAGTTCAAACTTGGAGACATGGTAATTCTCTAAATATATCTATAGAATTAGATCATGAGGTTTGGAAATAAATGGAAGTTATGTCCTAGGTAAATCAGACCCTTAGAGATTCATAATCATGTCAGAGATGTGTCCTATCGACTGGCACATCCACCCACCATGGTGAAAGTACATGATGTATTTTATGTATCCCTCTAAGGAAGTACATACCAGACCCTTCACAAGTACTGTCTTCAGAGGTAGTACAGTTGGAGGATGATCATTATTATGATAAGCAACTAGTGAAGATCTTAGATTTTAGAGAGAACATTCTACGAAATGAGACAATGCCCCTCATCAAGGTGTTGTGGCGAAACCACAAGTTTAAAAAAGTGACGTGTGAATCAATGGAAGTGATGAAGTAGAGTTACCCACATCTGTTTTAGTGCGAGAAAAGGAAATTTCGAGGGCAATATTTATTAAGGGGGGAATATTGTAACTACCCAAACTTTTCTTAATGGAAATTACTCATGATATAATTTAATGTCTTATTATGTGAAACGGTTATATAACATATGCACTTATTTGGTTTTATGTTTTTGGATTTTAAATTACTATTAAGCATTTTGACCATTGCTAATATAGTTGATTACCAGTGATCACATGATTTGTATAAATATAAGGATTTAACAAATCCAATTTAATCAGTTAAAGGATGTGATGGCCCAATCCAGTAGACATTACCCATAAGAAGCACATTTTTAGTGCTTGGATTGAGGAATCATCATTGGGCTTCACTATTGACCATGTCCAAGGCGATATTCAACACATTAAGCTCGAGCGGAACCGCCTACAAGAGAAGTGGATGATAATAGAGATTACCACTGTAGTGATGTTATCCAAGCCACCCTAAGAGTTTGTCGCCATCACAGACCATAACCTTCAGTCTTATACGGATTTGATAAGGGGATATGTGACAAGACCCTATCACTATGATTATGTACATTATTTTTTATAAAGAATATACATTCTTTTTTATTATTGCTACTAGGTAAATAGTTATTAAAGAAAATAGTATTTTAAGTTAATATTTAATTAAGAAATATATTTTTATGAACTAATTAATTTTTTAATTAAATAATTTTTTAATTAAATATTATCACTGTATAATTATTATGAATACAATAGTGATTTTTATTATGGTTTGAAATCTATTTTTGTCAAAACACATGACTTTTTTATAAATATCTGTTATTATGATAAAATTAAAAATTCCCATATTTAGAAAATTATTAAAATAAAATGAATATTATATTTGGAATCAGGATGTAGAAATTATCCAATGGTGATTTTTTCATAATTTTATGAGACAGTCGAATTTTTTGGTAAAAATTATATATCCTTTAAATATATAATGTGTTTTATGAAATCATAATGACCCAATAGTGATGTAATAAAATACCATAAACCATATTTTCATAAAATATATTTTTTACCATTAAAATATAGTTTTTTTAGTTTTGATTTATTTATTTTACAAAGCCTTAGTGGACCCTCTAAGACATATAAAACATTTTAGCTTTAAAAATTTATTTCCATGAGAGTGTGACTCCTCTCTACATAAAGAACCCTATTATTTTAATAATTTTGGTCATTGGCCTTATAAAATATTTTTTCCACTCCCCTTTGGGAAAAAGTATGGGCAAAAACTATGGGTTGGTTTTGTGGTTTTGAATAGTATAATGTGCGGTGTCCCAAACATAAATAATAAAGAATTCCCTCTCCTTTCCTATATAAACCCACCCAAGATCCCACTTTGTCTTCATTAAAGGCCTTTGGAGTTCTTCCAACATCTACCCTCCTCTCTCTATGATCCTCCCAAGGTCCCCTAAGCTCCCAATAATCCTCTCTCAATCCTCTCTCAAACCTTTGGGATCACACTTCCATGTAAGGGATTTGTTCCTTTCTAAGTTTATCCATGTTTCATAATATTGTTATGCCCTTTTATTTTCAATTATAAATATTGGGGTATGATTTAGAACCTCCCACATACATCTCTATTGATTTTTTAATGATGAGACACCCATTTATTTCTCATTAATTCCTCCCATGTACACTCGTTTCCATGCTAAAATTCTGTAAGAAATTTCCCTATCCTCATTTACATTCACGAAATTCTTTTGTATTATAAATCCAAATTTCATTACATATGTTGGAAAATGTATCTATATTCCCCCCATTAATTAAATTTCATGTAAATATTATGAGACACCTCTTTCCCTCTCATAAACAATTTTTTTGAAGTCTTATGTCACGCTGTTATGCTGCCGAAATTGCACCGCGTTTTTCCAAGCCAATGTCATCACGTAGTAAATACCATGCACATTTCTCTATCAAGGGTATTCATCTTTATTCACAATTACATATTGATTATATAGTTTCATGTTTTAATTACACATTCCCTTATCATGGAATAAATTATTATGAATCCATGTTCTATGACATATGTGGCACACTTATGCACGAAATGAAATGTTTAAGATGGGTACACCCTGATAGCGCTCCAATGCGTTCGGTAAAGATTAGTATATTGATAAATCATGTGAGATGAGGGTTTGATCAGGCTAATTCATTTGTAATATGTTTTTACTCATTCTCCATGTGCAATTAGCCTTGTCTCATGCTAATACCATGTTAAGTGTTTTTGCCACATTTCCATGTTATGATAATCATGCTATATCATGCCTTAATGTTCATGTTTCTATTGTGGTCCATTGATATTCATATTGACTGAAATGTATAGTAATATTCATGTTATTCCTTGTATACTCCCTTACTATACTTTATATCTATCCATTTTCTTATGCATGTCCTCATGTTATCCCCTGCAATGCTAAGTACGAGGGAATGTAGTGGTCATTTAAAGGAAATTTTCAATAAAGATGTTGTGTTTCATGTTTTAAGTCATTATATAATGTTACTAATCCCCAAAGACACTACACCTCTCTATCTTCTATGTTGTATCAAGTGAATATTTTTTATAATAAATCATGTTTAATTGTGTAGAAAAAAGTAGGGTTGTTATAGCCAAACAGATGGCCAAAAAGAAAGGACATTTCAAAAGATCGAAGATATTCTAAGAGCCTGCTCACTATAAATAAAGGGTGGATGGGAGTAGTTTCTCCCATAGGTTGAGTTGTCATACAATAATAGCTTCCACTTGATTATTTATATGGCACCATATAAAGATCTTTATGGAATGTGATGTAGAACTCCAACCTATTGGGATGAAGTTGATGAAAAAACTACTTGGACTTGATCTTTTGCAAGAGATGGTAGCCAAGGTCAAAGTTATCCAACAAAATATCAAAGCATCTCAGAGTCAGTAAAATAACTATGCTGACAACTGTCGAAGGGACTTGGAGTTCAACATTGGAGAAAAAGTCTTCATTCTAATATCACTATGGAAGTGAGTTCTGTGATTTGGAAAGAAAGGGGTGTAAATATTAAGGTACATTTTCCCCTTTTAGATCATTGACTGTATATGAGTCATGGCCTATCAGTATGAAATTTCACCAAATTTGTCTCATTTTCATGATGTGTTTCATGTATCACTACTAATGAAGTATATACTGTATCCCTCACATGTACTGAACTCAAAGGTTGTACAGTTAGAATATCATCTCTCTTATGAGGAGTATCTAGTAATGATTCTGTACTAGAGAGATAAGATTTTATACAATAGGACAACCCACCATTCAAAGTTGTTGAAGGGGAACCAGAAATATGAAGAATCAAATTGGGAATTGGAGGAGGAGACGAAAGATAAGTACCATCACCTATTTATTTAAAATGTAATTTTTAGGGAAACTTTTCAAAAGGGGGGAAGAATGTAAGGACCCAAACTTTTATCAAATTCCATTTCACCCTTATTATTGTAATTTTATATATTATAAATCCAAAAACATCACTTAGAGACCATAATTAAAGTCTTATAAATGATTAATTAATTAAATAAAAAGTGTCTTAATGAGTTAAGGAACCAATACCGATGAAACAGTTACATGACCTTAGGAGTAGTAATATGAAACTTCTTAATATTCAACTGACCAAATGAATAGTGACACTAACCATGAATGTATAAATAAAATTTATTCATCTTATAATTGATAATATTTTTTAATTATATCACAGTTTATGTAATTATATACATTGAAAATTAAGTGATGGTTTTTTATATATGTCATAAATATTTAATTAAAATAATCTAAATAATTTAATAATTTAATAGAAAATTTATTTTCATAAAAATTGTTCATAAATTATAATTTTTATGTCTTATGGTTTTAAGATAATTTTACAAGACCTTATGTAATTTTTAAATGTGTTATAAAATCTTTTTTAATTTTAAAATCGTTATTTTCCATGTAAATAGTGATATTTGGTAAAAAATAAATGTACTAGTATTTAGAAAAATTATTTTCATTATATGGAGTTAATTTTTTAAGTATACACATGAAAAATGGTTTGGGGGAATTTTTGGTATTTTTCTGAAGAACATGAAATTTTGTGAATAGAAAAATATAGTAATTTGTTGTAAAAATACATTATAAGTTAAGTACACTATTCCATACATAATGATTTATGTAACAACACAAATCTAGAACTCACATGCCCTCTTTACCATATCTAGTAATTTAATTGTCCCCATTTCTTGTCTTGAGGTAAATTAATAAACTAATGAATTAAATATTTAGAAAAAACCGCTCCCTCCACTATAAATTTCACCCCTCACAACCTCGTTTCCTCACACCTCTCAGGATTCAAGACATATCCCAATTCTTCCCAAAACTATTTCCTACCCCTTACCCCATGTCCATTAACTTTTGGTCTCATCAAAAATACCAATCCTAGGCACCTTGAGGAGGATCTCAAGAATAGAATTCAAGAGGTAATTCCTCTCTCTCTTTTCTTTTAATTTACTATAAAATTTCATTTCATTTATAATCCTATCCTCAAATAATCCTAAACAAATGTCATGATAACTATATTATGATTGATATAATGGTATGATATTATGTTCATGGAATATTATTAATTATACTGCTCACTCTCTCTCTCTCTCAAATGAAATTATCACATGAGATATGCCAATTTACCAACATCATGGGCGATGCACTTTTATTTTCCTTCAACACCTTCAAGGATGTTAATAAAACCATTAAATGGTTGAAAACAGATTCTAAATTGTATATTATTAACCCCATTTACGTTGTATAACTAACTTATATACACATTACTAAATTATAAAACAAAACATGTGCATTGTGATCCAAAAACCGCCAAATTTAACTAAAAATAGTCATCATTAAATTTTATCTAAGGATTCACCATCACGGTATATAAACAAATTCATTATAAGATAATTTATAACATATTTAATAACATTAATAACGTTTAATATCAATTATTTAAGTTGTTTCATGTTTTACACGTAAATCCATTCATGAATACAAGTTAATCGTTAATGTAAACAATGAAAAAGAACACTCCCAAACAATGAATTTAAACTCTATAACTCATCCAATGTCCCATTAAAGAACATAATAAAACCATAATGAATCAATTTCATGTATAAAATAATAATTAACTGTTAATTAGTGAGTCTAATGTCATTATATATGACATTAATGTGATGGAAGCATTCAGACAAAAGGTAAGGGGAATTCTCAAACCCTATACTCAATATTTTGGTTTTCCCTCTTTCAACCCATTTTCAGTATAGATATTCCTTCAAAATAATTTATTCATCAATACCTTACCATTTCTAGGATATAAATTTTTTTAATGTGAGTTTGTGACAAACATTACTTTTTCCCAATGAACTCTTCTATCAAAAAACATAACTTATACTTCTCAAAATCATTTTATCCTCACTCAAAATTGTTGATTATTATATCATGTATGTTATTCCCTCATTAATTTTTGAAATAAGAGTTTATGAATTTTTTCTTTATTAAATGAAACACATTACTCTCCATGGGTTATTATTTCTAATATTTATATAATTCCTACATGGAAAGCAGGATAATGATAATGTTATGATGTTACGGGTGAAACGTGAATTATATATCACTTAAATGCATTGGGTAATATGATGACTCGCATGATTTAATTTTAGAATGAAGATGATTATAGATTTTTTCATAACTATGTGTTGTATTTGGACATTAAGACATGATGTTTCATTATTCATGCATTTCCACAATCCCTGCCTTTGCCTAGTGATTTATTTCATGATTATGATGATGTAGTTATGATTATGCTCACCCCAGTTTATATTTTCTCATGTTATTATCCTTTTACTAGGCTTTTAGATCACCCTTTTTATGTATATCCTCAGGTGATGACTTGTACTAAAGAGGTCACAAAGGATTGTAATAATCTTTATAAGAAGGAATTAAACAAATGTTTATGTTTTATGTTGCTAAATTTATGTGTGGTCCTAATTTTCCGAAGATAATAAACCATTAGATCCTCAATGCATAAATTTTTTATTCCGTTTATCTTTAAAATAATGTAAAAGTAATGTAAGAAAAGTAGGTTTGTTATAATATTAATATTCCACCAATTTGTTTTTTACAAAAATCAAATTGGATTTATAACTACAATAAATATATCATATTTCCATCATTCATCATTCCATTAAATGACAAATTATGTTTTATTTAATTTTTTTTAAATAATATCTATAAAAGTAATTATTTGTTCCTTTTTATTGATTTATTCATTACTGTAATAATTTTAGGGGACTACATTGTTTTAAATAACTAAATTATAGTTTGCATTTTTTTTAAATGTTTATCATCTCAATGTACTACTCACAATTTTATGTAAACATTTATTATCTATATATTGTGTAATAAATTAATTAAATAATGTTATGTAATCTCATTTATTATATACAATATCATATTCATAAATATGACTCACATGTATAACCATAAATAAATTTTGATAAATAAGAGTGTATGTTGTTACAAAAATATTCATTATAAAAGTAATAAGGTTATATTATAGTCTCCAAATCATTTTTTCGTTTTTCATTTTTTGTAAAAACTCTATTAGGGTAAAAGTGGGAACTCACACATCCACAAACCACACCTAATTCAACATCACTGAAATTTTAGTGGTAAACATTGAAATTCAAAAAACCAACAACAAAAATTCAAAATGGGCATCATAAGAAGATCACATCAACCCACAAATCCTACGAGTGGCTCGAGGATCTATGCATCAAGGTAAGACATGTCAAGTTCACACTTTGTCACTATCAACACATTGATTTTGTACCAAACGTCATCTTCAACTCTATTGTTGGTTGTCGAGCAGATCCAACCTCACACCAAATCCAAATCGAAAAAAAAAATACATAATGAGATCACCAGTAAAGGAACAAAACAAATATTGCAAACAATGCTGACAGCCACCATCTGAACCAGAATCAACGAACACCCAAAAACATAGGGCGGAAAGTTTTATGGTAGAGTCCATTTTGGACTTTCGGTTGAGTTTGGTTTTTGCATTTGGACTTGCTTTGGATTTATGAGGGTGGAATGATTTATGGTGGAGTGAAGTTTCACCTAAATTACTTATATTAAACGTTTTTTTATTTAATTTTCATTATTGCTTCGATTTTGAATTATCTCGTTCATTTGGGTGGAAATGGTTGGTTTTCAAAATTTTGGCCAAACCATGAGCACATTTCCATATTTAAAAATATATTTTATTTCTTTTATAACTCCTTCATTTTTCAAATTTTTTATCCATTTAAATTTATGCATGGCTTCAACTAACCTATTAACACCACCATGTCAATTTGGATCCTTTTGAAATATATAATCATAATGTATTTGGGTTTTTAGTTAAGGTATTAGGCATGCTTGCAAGCCCACTTTCTAATTTAATTTTTTTTAATTATTTAATATCTCCTTCGTTTCTTTTATCAGTGATTCCACCTCCCTATCAAATCCAATATCCACAGGATCACCCCCATTATCGGTTTTTTATTTTTAGAGATCATTTGAAACATGAATTTTGGTGAATAGTTTTAGAGTTTCTCAAACTGTCTAGATTTGAGAGGGTAGAATGATTCCTTCTTAAATCATTAATTTTTTAACTATTTTCCCCCATTTAAGTACCCACCAGACCTAATCAGCCTCATTAAATCTTAATTATCACGTTTTGTTTCTTTATGATTCAACATTTTGATAATTTGGGGTGATTTCTTTAACTTCTCTTCAAGTAAGTGTTTCTCTCTTTAATTTCTTCCCTATCATTAGGGTTTCTTCCATCTTCCATGAAGTTCCATTATGTACAGAAGTTAGGGTTAGAACCTAGGTTGTAATTGTTTGTATTTTTGGTAAAATATTGGGGATTTATGTTGGGTTTATTTCCCTTTTGGTGCGGTGGTGGTGCAGTTAATGTTTCGCACCAAGATTCAAGGGTTTTGACTCAAAAGGTGGGTGGTTCCATGTGTAAGAAATATTTGATGAGTTAGATTTTTGATTTGTTAGTTATAATGTTCCTCATATACTTCTTTTGGTGTTAAAACAGTTTTTTATTTATTTTCTTAAGCATTTAATTTTATAGTTGTATTATGGCTTGAAATTGGTTGTTTTTCATGGGTGACTCTTGGGGTAATGTTTGAGTGTATTTTATAAGACATTAAAGTGACTTATTGGTGTTTGAAGATGATGAAAATTGAATTTTTTTATGACTTACTGTCATGTGGGCCATGAAATGGGGTTTTTGAATTCATTAATGGTGTAAACCTTGTTGTACTACTTGGAAGTGATATACGAAAATGTGTGTTTTTCATGTGTGTCTTTTGTGGAGTTAATTGAGATATTTTTATAAAAGTTATGGGTAGTTTAATAAATTTTTTTGGGCTTCAAATTCTATTATGTATTGGTATTGGTATGATTTTGGAGTTGAATGAGTGATTTGAAATGGATTTTGTCTGTGAAGCATAGTTATACCCCATGGGTTTGTTTTATGAAAATTATGAATGTTTTGTTCGGTTAAAAAAAGTGGGAAAAAGGGAGTATATGTACTTTTTGGTGGGAGTGTTCACCTAATATGGGTTTTTTAAAAGGTAATGTGGTTATTTAAAATGTCAAATATATTTTTTAGAATGTTTTATAAGGTGCTAAAAATTTTTATCAAATGGAAAGAGAGCTGTGAAACATGGTTGGGGGCTGTTTTGTGTGAGTGTGTTGTGAAAAATAAACTTTGTTGATGAAAGACATATTATATGATATTTTAGTGGGTTATTATGTGAGTTATAATGTATTAGAATGGTTTTTTAAAATTCATTAAATTATTTGTAGAAGTGTTAAGTAAATGTGAAAAGTGTTGTGAGTTTTTTTTGTGATTATGATTTCAAAATGCATTTTAATGAAAAAGTTGATTTTGTGACTTATGTGATGTATATGTGGGATTTTTGGTGACATTTTGATGTGTAAATTATATTTTTAAGTGAAAATTATATTTCATTACTTTTTGAACTTGTTTGAGAACAAGGGGAAACCCGGGTATCTAGGTGGGTAGAAGTGTACAAGAATTCTAGTGAATCTATGGGGTATGGCCTCAGATTCACAAAGAAAGATTGACGCTTACAACACGAACTAAACTTTTATGAAGACGATTGGGGACCACTAGGTTATGTTTATCTTCCATACTAGTGGAGCATGCACGAGAATAGATATTTTGATGGTTACTCTCATAGAGATACGAGGTACCTGGGACCCACAACGAGCTAGTGCCTAAGGGTTATTTCTTATTGCTTGTGATCATTAGTTATGTTGTGCTTACTGTCAAAATATTGTATGGTTAGATGGAAAATTCAGTAGTGCTGACATTAGTTTTTAAAATTGTTGATTCTTAATGATATCCCACTAGAAAAATATTTTAATTTTTAAGTTTCATATTTTAGAAATTGATACTAGCATTTAATATTTATGAAAACATGCAATATTTTCGTCTTTGAATGATTATCACATAGAATATCTTAGTGGTGGTGTCTTATTGGGAATTGGATCACACCCTACTTACACACTTGGGTGTAAGTAGACTTGGTTATTATTGTTTTCGCAGGTTGGGTATAGTTTTTAGGGCCAATGGTTCAAGTTTCTAGCTGGACCTTGGTTTTGAAGTCTTGTAGAGATGGCTTGAGGGAGGTTCCCCTTTACATGATGGTTCTTGGGATGTTTCCTTTTTGTTTTTTTATCTTTATTATTGTCTTGATGAGTTCTTTTAAACAATGTAATTCAGTTCTGAGTTTTTGTAAAAGATTGTTTTGTTTGAAAAACCTCGATTCATTTTATTGAATTAATTTGTTGTTTTAAGTTTATAAACTCAGGTAAATCATTCCCAATTCTCATTTTATGATACTCATGCACTTTTCCCATCCCATGGGGATTGTGAACACCCTTTGGGCTTTGTCATGGGTTGGGTTTGGTGCCAGTTTCAGTGCCAACCAAATTTGGTTCATGACAACAACGATTAATAGATAGTAATAGAATGAAAAAGATATAAGTGGAAGTAGTATAAATCAATAACTAAAACAACATAATAAAAATAAAAAATTCATTGAGTATAGAAAATGACGAAAGAATGTTTATTTAATGAATGCATTTTATGGTGATATATAATCCAAAAGTAGTAAACAAAACATCATAATTTTCATTTCATAACAGATATAAATAAAGGACAACAAAGCCCTATGGGTGATCTCCATGAGAATACTAAGCTACACCTCAGTCCATTTCTCCTAACTCCCTGATACATGCTAATACAAAAATCAACCTAGATGAGGAATATATAAGGTCTAGTTGGGTACCAAGGGTACTGAGGTAGAGTGTGATGTAAAATATCAGTATTCTAGCACCCACTGGTTTCTAGCCCAAATAATGTAGTGGGTAATAATTAAACACTATAAAATTATGGAATATTAATAACATAATTGATTAAATAAACAACAACCCATCCAGGTTCCTAAGAGACAACAGACGGTGATACCTTCTTCAGATCATTACTGAAATAAGAGTCTTAATAAAAACTATATATATAATGAATAAATAAAATATTTATCGCATTATTTAATATTCATCATTTAACCACACAAATGAATGATCATGTTACCATTATTATATTTTACCCATTGGAAGGACTATGTTATCATTCCATAACTCATGCACTTGGAATGTCCATGTTACCATTCCATAACTCAAGCACATATTTGAATTTACATGTTTCCATTTCATAACTCACACACTCATTTGAATAACCATGTTACCATTCCATAACTCACGCACAAATTTGAATGTCCATGTTACCATTCCAAACTAAAACTCATATCTAAATGACCATGTTACAATTCCATAACTCATACACACATTTGAATGTCTATGTTATCATTCTAAACTCACACACACATTTTAATGTTCATATTACCATTCCATAACTCCTGCACACATTTAAATGTCAATTTTACCATTGCAAACTCTTACACATATATTAATGTCCATGTCCCCATTCCAAACACACACAAACATTTGACTATCCATTTTACCATTCTATAACTCATGCACACATTTTAATGTCCATGTTTCTATTCCAAATGCACACACACATTTGAATGATAATGTTACCATTCAAACTCACACACTCATTTGAATGTCCCTATTACCATTTCAAACTCACGCACACATTTTAATGTCCAGGTTACCATTCCATAACTCACACACACATTAGTGACTCAATAAAGGACCAACCACCTATGTATTTTTCGTTTAATTACCCACACCGAAAAATTTCTCAAAATAAGAATCACATGTAGAATAAACTATTATATAGAATTAACTTCAATCATCATATGTGGGCATATAAACAAAGGGTTCAAGTCATTCCAATTAAGGAAATTAAAAAACAATGCCATTCTCAAGGGATTTACATTAAATACTCACATGATAATTTTATTCATAACAAGCCTAACAAGGTTCTAAATGAATTAGATATAATATATCATTCATGTGCTATGCATTAAAAAGCTTCACATGCTTTCACAAGCCATTATATGGAAATTACATCAATAAACTCACATGGAGAAAACTTTATAACATGCTTGTCAAACTTAACAACATACTACACAATGTGGTAGTACTAAACTAATGTTTTCATGGCAGTATCTATTTCTCATGGGCATATCCATACAAGGAAAAAAATGCTTAATAAATAAAAGGAATAAGAAGGACTGAGGGTATTAGTCACTCATCCCTTACCAATTAATTAGTGTATTTCATCATTATATATAAAAATCGATTACATAATTAACATTCCTTGACATGGGGTAAAAATGTACACATAAGTGTCTTTGAGGCCAAAGCCATTATAGTTTTGAATAACAAGACAACCCAAGAGATTCTTTTAGTTTAACAAAATATCGAGCATGGAATAGACTTTACATAACACATGATGGAAACAACATTTAACATCATTCAAGGGACATGAAATAACATACCATATATCAATTCCAACATAAAGACATATGAATAACTAAAAACACACAAAGTATGATATAAAATCTATCACTAGTCTTTAGTTTAAAGGCAACACACATCTATTTGATGGTTTTTATTATAAAATCATGACTTTATCAAACAATAAGATATTTATATAATTTCATAATTTCATTGAAACTATGAAGTTACATTAAAAAATATAACTTATAGAAAGAACTTATATAAATAAGCAACTAAGGCATTCTCAAATAGTCTAAGATAGAGAACTTACCTCAAGCAGACCAAGCCAACTCTTGGCATTCAATGATTTCTAACTCAAGAAATATCATGATCATATGCACGCATATCTATATATATATATCCTTAATCTGGTGCATGTTTTCCATGCACCATAAGGGAACCCGCACACGTAAGATATATATATATACATATATATTCTTGGGAAAATGTGTATGCGCCCTCAAAATTGATCACAACACCCTACAACAATTCCCCCGGGTATCAGAAAAACCACTAGACCCAAAAATAAAGGGTTTGAAACAATTAAGCAGTATAAAATCATACATCAAATAAATAACGGATGAATTAATCTACACGAACCGCCTCACCTTAAGTGGTTGTAATCAGAACATAGACCAATGGGTCCCAATAAATCTATTAAATACACTAGAATTACATAACACTAAAATTCATGATAATACCCTAACAAAGGGTTTCAACCAAGTATCTTAGGGAGAAGAATATAAAACAATCAGCCAAATTGATATAGGAGAACAAGGGAGGACTTACATCGAAGAATTAGGCCACATCCATGAAGGAACCGAAAGAAATCAGTTGCAGAAGGAGGTGCCTCGAAAACTGGGGTTGAATTGTAGGTTTTTCGAAAGGGAATCTATCATACCATAGGGTGTTTATCCAAGGAACTCAGTGCTAGGGGTTTGGATGAGAGATCTTGTGATGATGGATCTGGGGTTGAGCTCACATCGCTAAGGGAGAGAGTTTGGTCGAGGGGTGCGCTGGAGGGGCTGGTGTACGCTATAGTAAGGTTCAAAGGGGGTGCGATAAGGAATGAGAGACCTCTTGTGGGTCTCTAAAAATAAAATGAGTAATAATAATAATTATAATAATAATAATAGAAAAACTATTATTATCATTAAAACATTTTTTATCATTTTCTCATTTAATTTACATTTAATTTATTATTCCTTTAAAATTTAAGTTAATTAATTTAATCTAAATAAATAAAGACACATATCCCTGTGTTCCAACACTTTGAAAAAAATATGTTTTGATGCTTGTTTTTAATTTCGACCCATTTAGTAATTTCTAAATGTTCAAAACCCATCAGATTACTACTCGGTCCAAAAACAGAGGTTTCTACAATCTTCCCACCATAAAAATTTTCATCCTTGAGAAGCCTTTGAAAACAACGAAATCATCAACCAACCTATTGTGGTTGTGAAATTTCATCCAAATCACTGTGTCTCATTCCCCACAACAAATACACCCTTAATCCTTTCACAAGACTATAGCACTTAAGCCTTTATAACCTTGTTCAAATCTCCAATTGCGACAAAAAAATAAAAGCATTGCTTAACTAAGCACATGCAACCAGAGATTGGATCCCATCGTCACCACTTTAACTATTAACCCATTGGTGGTTTCCACTAAGGGTCTCAGCATTTAATGACCAATTATAACCACTGCTCTTTCTACCATTAGAGTAATCTAAAAGGATACATCCTAAGAATTCTTGGAATACTTATCTTGTGATTTCCTCAAATGGGTGAACCCTCTTACAAATATTCCCATTAAAAAAACTTCATCGACGGAAATAGTTGAATCTCAATCGATCAACAAAAATGGGTTGCACATGCTTTAGTCGAAATACATCATCAACCCAAAACCCACAATCCTTTAAACTGGTGATGTGTCCTTAGAAAAATATGATTTACAGCTGCATACCATACTCAAAAAGTGAAATAATCTAAGCCACATCTAGTTAACCATTCTCAAATATTTCCAACATAGATATCTAACACATCCAAAATAGAAATTCAATGCTTTTCTTACCAAGGGATTCGTCATTTAACACAAGTACGTACACTGAATTCATTACCTGGCATCTAGTGAAATTACCAAGAACAATCCATTACTAGGATATTTTAAAATCATTGAGCCTCATCACGAACAAAGGTATAACCCAAAGAAACATGCATCCTGAAAACATCCCTGATAAAAACCACTTATCAAACCAAAAGACATTTAAAACATTATCACAACATAAAATAATGATATCATAGTGCCTCCAGTATGAGGTCATGATTGGGGACACGATAATCTCTTTTAGAAGATAAAACTAAGAGTAACCCAAGTCACAAAGAAGATTAGTCGAACCACTACTGATCGAATCTTTACAATACCCTAACTACATCTGTTGATGCATCATCAACCAATCCCTGAATCCAATACCACCCATGGAATTCATGTTCTTTCAAATCTTCCTATTAAAACTCTTCCAAAAGTAATAGAGTTTATAAAGGGTTGTGCATACTGAAAAACTGATAAAAGCCATACTACCAAGAATGCACCAACATGTACACCTGAACTGATGTGACACTACCCACATTATAAGTATCAATGTCGTTGCAAGAAATACCAGCCACTCTCAAGCTCACTATTTTAGAAGAACCTTAAATGCACGTGTGACATTCAATAAACCACAATAACCACATCAATACATTTGGAATAAAATATGACATTGAACTATCAGGTGTGTCAAAACACCCATGTCCCAAACATTCCTCTAGAGAAGTGGGATGACCATACCATAATTTCCCGGTCACCCTATTCCAGAGTTGTCCCAAGAACGTCCTCAACATCACAAATCTCAATGATCACTCCAAACTTGACTGGTTTGTTACACCACTAAACACTCAACAATTTCTACGTCTTCCAAAACATACCACCCCTATTTCACAAAATAAAATGTAACTTCATCTTATACAACCATTAACTTGGATTATGATGCACCAATCCATCTATCACTAAAGAAAAGAGAGGTTCACACAACCTCCTCAACAGTTGAACATTACGAATGTATTTCTAACCTATTGAAACAAGAATTCATTAATGCATGTTCCCATATCAAGGGACAAGATACAATGACCACCCATTCGAAAAAGGGAATCATTTAAAATACAAAATTTCTACTAGGAAAAATAGTACCACACTGAACCAACGCCAGAAATCTCGCATCAGAAAGCAAGGAGTCAAACTTTAAGGGTTATGCCTACTACATGTTATCCCCTTACGAAGCATGATCCTTGACCGTTTCTATTGGTCATTTAACATGGATTTTACTACAATCAAGATCCATTTACCTTTAATATAAATATACAATTAAATAGACTACATATGATCTCTCACATCTCTATTCCAAGTCATATCACCAGAACATTTAAAACTGCCCTTCTGCATAATTCTAATCCAAGGACACCACGTTAGGTACCAATTTAAATCTATTTCATTAATTCATCTTAACCATTAAACATTTGAAACAAATTAACCCACAAGTACCATTTCACAACAATTCACTTGGTTTTTAAACAAGTTATAACATACTCCACCTAGAACATTTAACATACAAAGGCATTACAACATAAATAGTTAATTTAGAATCTAGATTTCTTTTAATGGAATGGAAACCTCTGTGGGTCCCTTTATTCAACCCAGATTCTTTAAAAAGAACCTCATAATAGTTCATTTTTGAAAAACATGCCCCAACAAACCTACCTGGGTCAATTCTACCACATTTATAATCATTCTCAATCATACCATGGTTATACAAAGGCTCAGTTACTTAGGTTTCCATCTACCAATCCATAAGGTACCCATACACTAGACAATTTTCATTTGGATCCCATTTAATTGCATCCTAGCAAAATAAACCAATTAAAAAATCCACACTGTCATGTCACTACAAGCAACTACCATAGAGAAACATGCTAAAATCACAAAAACATGATATAACATAGGAGAAAGAAACATAATAAAGACATGAAGCATGACATATTATCACCAAATAATGTTAAATATATCACTCAAACATGATATCTAAAAAGTCATGGTAAATAATTAAAAGGCATGATATACATTCAAGACACACAATTGGAATCAGTAAGAAAAATATAATGAAACCACATGGCATGGATCTATGCATGGAATGTAAATTTATATGTTCATAACATTAGGCATGAAATATTTAATCATTGTCAAACTAGGCCAAGGGTAAATGTCAATAAATTTCACAAATCATATGTAGCGAAAATTATATCAATTACACATGGTGAAATCATATCACCTGAAACATTGAATAGTACAAACAACAATTCCCAACCCTGTCCACATGGTCATTTCATGTATGTGGGGTTATTATTACCACGAATGGATATTAACCAATCGTAGACACATTCCTATTATCCATTCTACTATCCCAAAATAGAAAGACAAATGAAAAGTGAACCTGCTCTGATACCACTTTGTAACGTCCTAACCCAACTTATAACTAAACAGGTAGCCAGACCGGTTCCCACATGACCTCAAGAACATCTCCTCATATGCCAGAGGCTATCGACTAGCAGTGAGGTTGTAAGGATAGTTAGTAGGGATACTATACTATCATATTCTAAGTGCACAACAGTAAAAAAACAGTAATAGTAATAAATAGATATCAGTGGACGAAGTATAAAGCAGTAACATAAAATGTGGAAGAAAAATGCAAAATCAATAGAGTATATAAAATGGAAAAAGACAGTTTATACAATTCATGCATGTCATGGTGATACATAATACAAATGTAGTAAACAAAACAACATGCATTACATTTCAGAACTGAAATAAAGAAAAGATAGCAAAGCCCCACGGGTGATCTCTATGAGCATCCTAAGCTCTGGCTTAGTCCTTTTCTCCTAACTCCATAGTACAAGATAATACCTCAATCTAACTAGATCCTAAAAGTATATGGTCTACTCAAGTACCAAGGGTACCCAATCATGGTGTGAGAAAAAATCTCAATAGGCCAGAATGCACTAGTGTCCAGCCAAAACTAGGTAGTGAATAATAATTAAATTGTGTGAAAGTATAGCAATGTAATAACATAATTGAATAAATAAACAATAAATCATCCAGGTTTCTAAGGGACACCTGATGTTGATACCTACTTTAGATTGTAGCTGGAATAAAATTCTAAACATGAACTATATATATAATTCATAAGTAGACTATTTATCACAATATTTAATATTCTTCATTCAAGCAAACAAAATAATAAGCATGTCACCCTTCTTATATTTCACCTATTGGAATGACTATTCTATCATTCCATAAATCACACATCATGAATGTCCATGTTACCATTCAATAACACAGACAAAAATTTGAATGTCCATGTTACCATTTCATAACTCACACAAACATTTGACTGGCCACGATACCATTCCATAACTCACGCACACATTTGAATGTTCATGTTACTATTCCTAACTCACACACATATATGAATGACCATTTTACCATTCCATAACTCACACACAAACATTTAAATTTCAATGTTACCATTCCAAACTCAATCACACATTTTAATGTATGTGTTACTATTCCAGAACCCACACACTCATATGAATTTCTATGTTACCATTCCAAAGTCACACACACATTTGAATGTCCATGTAATTATTATAAACTCACACACACAGTTGAACTCCCATGTTACCATTCTATAACTCAAAACCACATTTGAATTTTCATGTTACCATTCCAAACCCACAAACACATATGAATGTACATATTAATATTCAAAACTCATACACACATTTTAATATCCATGTCATCGTTCCAATGTCATGCACACATTTGAATTTACATGTTACCATTCTATAACTCACACACACATTGGTGAATCAAGAAAGGACCAACCACCTAAGGCATGGCCTTTTGTTTACTCACAAGGGAACACTTATCATAATAAGAATCAAATATAAAATTAACTATAACAAGGCCTTCATATTATTCGACTCATGTGGCTACATAAACAAAAGGTGCAAATCATTTATATTAATGAAATTTCAAAATAAGTCCAATATTAAGGACTTTCCTTTAAATTCTTACATGGAAGTTTTAAGCATTACAATCCTAACAGGATTCCAAAGGACATGGTTATAATATCTCTTACATGGGCTTGGAATTAAAAAGATTCCCATGATTTCACAAGCCATTAGATGGAAATTACATCAATTAACTCACTTGGTAAAATCTTTATAACAATCTTCTTAAACATAATAACCTACTACTTGACAACGTAGTGTTAAAATAATGTGGACATGGCAGTATCTATCTCTCATGGTCATATCCATACAAGGGAAAACATGCTTAATCAAGAAATGGAATAATAAGGGTCATGGGTCTTATTCACTCATCCAATCCCAATTAGTTCATTTAATTCATCATTTTATAGAGAAATTAATTACATAATTAACATCCTTTGATTTGGGGTAGAAATGCACACCTAAGGGTGTCCAAGGCAAAAGACATTCATGTTCTATTTTACAATACAACCCACCAGATTCTTCTAGTTTAACAAACTATCGCACATGGCATAGACATGACATAACTCACATAGGAAACATCAATTAACAACATTCAACAGCCTTGTAATAATATACCTTATATCAATGCTAGTAGAAAGATATATGAAGATCTCAAACCACATTTAGCATGATATATCATCTATCTATACTTTTTTTAAGACATCAAACCTCTGTTAGAGGGGTTTTATTATAAAAACATGGAATTATCAAATAAGAAGCAATTTATCACATTTTAGAATTTCAATCAAGCTATACAAGTACATAAATCTAGGAAACTCAAAAAAACAACTTATTTAAAGAATCGAATAAGGAATTATTAAATAATGAGTCAAATATACGGATGCTACCTTGAGTAGACTAAGACAACGGTTGGCATTCAACACTTTATTACTCAAGAAACAACCTGATCACATGCACTCACATCCATATATATATACACACACTTAAACCGATCCATGTGTTCCCTAGCCCATGAGGTACCCCACACATGGATGATATATATATATATATATATATATATATATTCATACCTTGGAAATTGTGTGTTCACCCTTGGAATTGATCGTAAAACCTTATAATAATTCCCCAGGGTCTTATAAACACCACTATACTCTACAATAAGGGCTATGAAATAATTAAGCAGTATAAAACCTTACCTCAAATTGATAACGAATGACCAAATCCACAAGAACTGTCTCTACTTTAGCAGTGTTTATTGGAACGTGGAAAAATGGGACTTGATACATTCCTTGCATACCCTAGAATCAAAGAACACTAAAAATCTGAATAAAACCATAACCTAGGGTTTCGACCAAGCTGTTTAGGGAAATGGATATACCAAAATCAGCCAAAGCGATGTAGGAGAACCATGGATAATGCCTTATATCATCAAATCGAACCATATCCATGATGGAAATGACAGAAATAGGTAATGGATGGAGGGGATATTAAAGGGAGGCGCACACTATAGGGTTTTGTCTAGGGGTTCCATCGTTCCTCAAGGTTTTTGACTAAGGGTCTCAGTACAAGGGGTCCAGGTATGAGAGCTTGCAAGGAGGAAGTTTTGGTGACTCTCGTTTCTCTAAGGGAGAGGATTTTAGGCGTGGGGTGTGCTGTAAGGGGTGGTGTTCGAGACAATAGTGTTCCAAGGGGCTTGATGGTGAAGGAAATTGTAACACCCTGAGAGAATTTAAATAATTATTAATTATTTACTATTTCTGTTATAAATTAAAATTAAGAAATGATTTAATAAAAGGTTTTTATAAATATTTTTTTTCAAATAATCAAAATATGATTGAATCAAAATATAACATATTACGTTATATTTCAATAAACAATATTTTTATAATTTATATATATATATCATATAAATTGATTTGAAAGGATATATATATTATTATTTCTAATAATAAATACTTTTAATTGATTTTTTTTTCTATAGAAAACCTATATTTTTAACATTTAAGGAATAATATATTAATATATAAGTAGTATTATTTTCTAATAAGGAAAAAATATTGTGATTTTGAATATAAAATTATTAATTAATTATAATTATGAATTTATAGTTAAGATAGTAAGAAAAAATATTATTACTGTGATTATTATTTTAACATATGAAAACTATTTTAGTTTTTCATAATCTTCTTTCTATGATACTTATAAATATTAATTTCTTAAAGACAAAAGAAATTGTTTAATATTCATATAAATTATTATAACTAAAATTTTTAAAGGTATTATATATGAATTATGTTTTTCTATATATAATAATATTATTTTATAAATGAAATTTAGGGAAATTTAATTTATTATAATATGTAAATAATTATAGTTAACTTAATTATGGTTTTTAAAATATAAAATATGTTACAAAAAATCATAATTAGTGTTTTATAAGAATTAAATACATAACAATAACAATAATTGATTTAAAAATGAATAAAATGATAAAACTAAAATCTAAATGAATAAAGAATTGTGGTTTTGGTTTTGGGGGTCCCATATGTGGAAGAGGAGAAGTGATGTTTGAAGTCAAGATGATCATCATAATAGTGGCATAGGTTGTGATGCTGAAGGAGTCTAGTCGACCATGGGGGATCTTCATTGTGAGGTCGCATTCGAGGTCATATACGAGGTCAAGGATGAGCGCGATTGTGAAAGGTTTTGATAGCTGGTCAAATTATGAGCATTGATCTATGTTGATGTAGAGTGTATTAAGAGGTGGTCATGATGAAGTTATAATCAAGTCTGATGTTTGATTGTAGTCTAATAAGTTGTGTGAAGCATCCGAATGAGATTTGGGGAAAAGGAACTACGATTTTAATGATCTACCATGTGACATTCTAATTTGCAAGTATTTAGGGTTTCTAGATTCGATTTCAATATATTAATTTTCATCATTGTAAATTTTTATCCACTTGTGTTTTATTTATTTATTTATTTATTGTATCTAAATCTCAATAGTAGATTTGTTGTTAGGTATATTGAATACCTAGATGTAATTTTTCTTCTTCAATCATAGTCGAACAAGGGAGGTGTTCATTTTCCTTTATTTTCTTCTTCAAATAATATTTGTTAGCTACGACTATATTTTTTTATTTTTGATCATTTAATTAACTGAATAAATCAAAATAATGGTTTAATTTTATTCAAATTGATTTTAAATAGTTCATTGTTTATTTTATGGGTGAGGCTTGATGCATCGTACTAGTTACAATCCATATCACGTAGATAATAGTACCAATTTTCCAATTACATCTCTATTTAGAAGTAATAGTTTGTCAAATTTATATATATATTCAAATCTAATATTAGATTCTAAGTAAATTTAATATAAAAAATTTACGAACACATGTATTTGTTAAATTATACTCGTGGATTTATTTTTTAAGATAATCCAATTGCATAAGATATATATATATAACTCTGTTTCTATTTGACTTTGATCACCTTGCACTGCAAGCTCATTTTCATATGGAAATAAAATATTTAAATAGTTTAGTCTCACCAAATGATTAAATAGTAGTGTCTCTGAGGAAGTCTTGCATATTTCTTTATGCATTGTGTTATTTTTTTAGTCTTGATAGTATAAGAGAATAGTAAAATATTGAAGGAGAAAAGTTATTTTACTATTCTTCCAAAATTGGTAAGGGATAAATATTTATTTCAAATAATTATTTATTTTAGGATATTGTTTTTGTAATGGAAAAATTTGTTTTCACATATATCATTACATAAAAAAAATTAAAACATTTTACTTAATTTATAAAGGGTGTTCAATATAATTTTTTTTTTGATTTTATATATTTTAAAATAATATCTCAATTATAATTCTATTATACGGATTTTGATTATTTTCATGTTTAATTTTATATCTTTGAAATTTTAATTTTAAAGGTGAGTCATTATTTTCAAACACAAACATGAATTTTCTCTATTTTAAAAGAACACTTGAAAGCTAGTTTCAGTTTTTAAAATAATTTATGATTTCTATGTTATTTATTAATGATTTTATTTATGAATTAAGAAGAAAGATCAATTTAATTTTAATTTCTATCTACATTACATTTTTATGGGTTCTCATAACTTGTTATGAATTTATGGATTTCATAATAGGAAATAGTCATTATCTATAAAATCGTGACATTTCATGATTGCACAACAATTTTAACAAGACATTGCTTTATGTTTATATGAGTTATTTGTAATTATTTTATGAAATGATTATTTAGAATAGTATTGGATCAAATAATTAGTTAAAAATATATTTAAATATATTCTTATGTGTTATCTAACAATATTTTACAAATTATGATAAATCAATTATTATATATGATATTATAAATTAATAATTTCATAAACTCACCATATCATACGCAAGTCATGCACAAAACATAATTATAACCATATATCGATGAATTTGTTTTGGTTATGGAATATCAAAAATGCATATGCATAGGTATATATGCATAAAGGTGCACACATACATGCTTCAACATTGAATAAAAGTTATAAAAATAGGGACCTTTTATGGGATTAAGAATAAATTCTGACGTACATGAATACTAATTGAGTATTCATGTAATCTCCAATGAAAATAAGTATTTATATATTTATATATAAATAAAAGTGAAAATATTTATCCAATTAATGATTATATATATTCAAAGGTAAAAATATAGTGAAAATTATATGTATGTAATGAAGGTTGGGAATGTTTTGTTTTACAAAAAACAGTCCTTAAAATATTTTTATATTATAAGGAATTGGAGATTGAATCGATCCCTTAAGTGGGTATGCCCAAGATAGACTTAAAAGTTTCAATTCGCCTAAGTTGTTTTGTTTTTAAGATCTTTCTTAATGTATTCAAATGATTCACTGGATTAGTTTAAAAGTGTTTTTAAAGTAAAATTATTTTTCAAAACATTATAATATTTTTTATATTTGTATTATAATTGTATTACTAATTTAATTTTTTGAATGTATTTATCAAAGGGATATTTTTTTAACGTGATTTATCAATAGATTTCAAAACCTATTACTGGGTAATTGAATCCTCACCATTTTTATTTTTAAAATTATTTTCATAGGTATCTTAATAGTCCAAATTAGATGTTATCACTTTTTGAGTTAGTGCACCCAAAATTGTAGAAGGAATGTGTTAAATTTTGGTTAAAATCTGATAAATTTAATGTGTTGTCTAATCATCCAAAACCTAGACTGGTAAAATGTCCTCTTTTTTGTAATCCATTAAGTAATTGTTTTTTTATTTTCAAAGAAAAAAATTACACTGTACCTTTTAGCACTGATTCTGGAAAATGGGATCAGGGCATTATAATTAATATCAGATAAAAAGTCTAGATAACGTTAGAGATTAGATGATTTCGATTTTATAGGTTTAATAGTCATAGTGTTTTTTTCTTAATTTTTTAGTTTGGAAATTCAAATTTTTTTAGTCTGAAAAAACGAATTGTGAGGATGCAGTTCTTTTGAGGGGGGAATAAAATGTAACACCCTGATAGAATTTAAATAGTAGTTAATTATTTAATAATTTGGTTATAAATTAAGACTACAGAATGATTTGATAAAATGGTTTTATAAATATTATTTTAAATAATCAAAATATGTTTTGAATCCAAATATAACATATTACATTATATTTACAGAAATAGTATTTTTATAATTTATATATATATATATATATATATATATCAAATAAATTGATTTCAAATGATATATATATATATATATAATTATTATTTTTAATAATAAATAATTTTAATTGATTATTTTTTTATAGAAATCAATATTTTTTACATTTAAATAATTATATATTATGATATAAGTACTATTATTTTATAATAAATAATCTATATTATGATTTTGAATATGAAATTATAAATTAATTATAATAATGAAAATATAGTTAAGATATTAAGAAAATATAATATTACTATGATTATTATTTTAACATATGAAACAATTTTCATTTTTCATAATCTCCATTTTGTGGTTCATATAAATATTAATTTCTTAAAGAAAAAAGAAATATTTTAATAATCATATAATTTATTTTACCTTCACTTTTTAAAGTTATTATATATGATTTACGTTATTATTAGTATATGAATATAAGTTTAAAAAATAAATTTAAGGCAATGTAATTTCATATAATAAGTAAATAATTAAGTTTTACTTAATTATGATTTTTAAAATATAAAATATGTCAAAAATTATAATTAAAGTTGTATATGAATTAAATATATAATAATAACAAAAATTGATTTAAAAGTGAATAAAATGATAGAACTAAGATCCAAATGAATAAATGACATGAGTTTTTTGTTTCGAGAGTCCTATATAGAGAATAAGAGAAGTGAGGCTTTGAGGTTGAGCCAATCATCAGGAGAGCGGCACAGGTCTTGATGCCAAGAGATTCTAGTCGGCTGAGGGAGATTGTCTTTGTGAGGATGGATGTGAGGTTTAGGCCGAGCGTGACAATGAGAGGTTTCAATAGCCGGTCAAATTACGAGCATCGATATATGTTGAAGCTATGGGTTTCACGTAGTAGTAAGGATGAATTTCAAACCAATTATGAAGTACAATTCGAGTTTGATGAGTTGCATAAAGTATCTGAAAGATATAATGGGAAAATAGACCGTGATTTGATGATCTATCCCCTGATGTCCAGATCTGCAAGTAGGTTGGGTTTCTTGATTTTATTTCGGTATATTTATTTCCATCACTGTCAATTGTCATCCACTTGTGTTTTATTTATTCATTTTTTTGTATCTAAATCTTAATTGTATATTTTTTAGGTATATTAAATACCTAGATGTATTTTTTCTTCTTCGACCGTAGTTAAACTTGTGATCTGTTCATTTTCCTTCATTTTCTTCTTCAAATAGTATCTATTATATGCTACTATATTTTTCTGTTTCAGATCTTTTATTCAACTGAATTAATCAGGATAATGGTTTGATGCTATTTGAATCAATTTTCAATAATTATTTTTTTATTTTATGGATGAGGCTTGATGAACCATACCAATTTCAATCCATAATAATTATATAATAATACCAATTTTCCGATTACATCTCTTTTTGGAAGTAGTAGTTTTTCAATGTTATATATATATATATATATGAAAATTGAATTGTGGATTCTGTTTCAATTTAATGTTAACAAATTTGGCTAATGCGCTTATTTATTAAATTTTACTCATGGATTTTTTTATTAGGATAAACCTATTACATAATATGTGTGTGTGTGTGTGTTGGATTTTGATCATCTTGCACTGAAAGCTCATTTCAAAGGGTAAATAAAATATACCAATAGTTTAGTCTCTCCAAATGATTAAGTAGCAATGTCTGGGAGAAAGTGTTCCATTTTTCATTATGCGTTGTGTTGTTTTTTTCTGTCCTGAGAGAATGAGAGAAGATTATAATATTGAAGGAATAATGTGATTACAGTCTTCCTTCAAAATTGTTAATGGTTAAATATTTATTTCAAACATTTTTTTATTTTAATATCATATTTTTCTAAGGAAAACATTTTTTTCATATATTTAATTTCATCAAAATTTTATTGAACCATTTTACAAAATTTAGTAAGGGTGTTCAAATTATCTTTTTTGATTTTACATTTTTGAATAACATATGTGAATTATAATTATATTGTATAGATTTCATTTATTTTCATGATTAATTTTATATCTTTAAAACTTTAATTTTCAAGGGGAGTCACTATTTTCAAACACTGACATGAATCTTCTCTATTTCAAAAGAACCCTTGAAATCTATTTTTAGCTTCTGAAATGATTTATGGTTTCAAACTTTTTTAATACAGATTTTATTTGTGCATTCAGAATAAAGAACGTAGTCATTTTAATTTCTGTCTAAAATAAGTTTTATGGGTTCTCATTTTATATTATGAATTCATGGATTTCATAATAGGGAATGGTCATTATCTAAAAAATCATGACATTTCCTACTTGAGCCACAATTTCAACAAGACATTGATTTATGTTCATATGATTTATTTTTATGTATATTATGAAATGATTATTTAAAATAGTATTGGATTTATGTTGTATGTATACATACATTTAATATATTCTTATCTGGTATATAACAATCATTAACAAATTATGATAAATCAAATATTAGATATGAAATTATAAATTAAGAATTTAATAAACTTGTCGTGTCAAATATATGTCATGAGAAAAACATAATTATAACCATATATCGATGAATTTGTTTTTGTTATGTATTATCACACATGCATACGCATAGGTATATATGTATATTGGTATTCACATAAATTTTTCAATATTGAATAAAATTTATAAAAAGTGGGATATTTCAGGGATCAAGAATGAAATTTGAAGTACGTGAATACTAATTCATATTCCATGTAATTACAAATGAAAATTAGTATTTTTATATTTATATATAAATAAAATTGAACATTCTTATCCCATGTATGATTATATATTTTCATAGTTGGGAGGAACACCTACCATTAGTGGAGTTTGTGTACAACAATAGCTGCCACTCCACCATTGGTATGTCACTGTTTGAGGCTTTATATGGGCGACACTGCCGATCACTACTTTGTGGGACCGACCCCGGAGAGTCAACACTAATGGGCCCAATGCTGGTGCGAGCTACAACTGAGAAGGTGTCAATCATCCAGGAGTAGATTAAGACTACACAAAGCTAATAGAAGACTTATGTTGATAGATAACAGAGACCTCTGAAGTTCAAGGAGGGGGGCGATGTATTCCTTTAGGTCACGCCTCGATGAGGGTTGTGTAGATTTGGTCAGGGCGGAAAGTTGTCTTTGAGGTTTATTATCATTTTTTTGATATTGTGCAGAGTTGGCGAGGTGTAATACTAACAAGCTCGAACAACAAAGTTGCACCAGGTACATGATATATTCTATGTGTCGAATCTGAGGAGGTAAGTGTATAACCCATCGCACATCATCGACTGGGGTGAACTGGACATCAAGGATGCAGTGACCTTCGGAGAGTGACCAGTGGAGATCAAGGATCAGAAAGAGAGGATCCTCCATGGGTGAGTGATTCGATAGGTGTGTGTATATTATTATCACACGAATATTTATGAGAGAACATGGGAGTAGGAGGCTCAGATTGATACCCAGTACCCTCATCTTTTTGAGTATCCCCCCTTTTCTTTAGCTTTTTGTGATAAAATCTCCAAGTTGAGGAGAATGTAATGAATCATATTTTTCGTGTATTATTTTTAAATATTATAGGGAATTATATCAAGACTAGGATTTATGAAAGCAAGTGATTTTGAGGACCGATGTTCCTGTAATAAATTTTTGAAATAAATTAAACTATAAATAGCACGCGTAAGTGGTTTTCCTGAAAAGGTAGAAAAATAGTTAAATGGTCACCTATATTATAGATATGAGGGCCTCATTCTGTTCAGAACAACAAAATTACAATATGTGGGGCCTACCATCAATCGGTGTGGGCTGACTACAAATATTAGTTTTTGGACGTTTTAAAATAAATAAAATAAATTAATAATTTATTTTGTTTTAAATGATTACTTAACTCATCAACCTAATCCTCCCCTATTAATAACTTCTTAAGGAAAGTTCGCATGGTTAGCCATATAACCATATGAAATGATGATTTCCATTGAATCAGTGGTGGAGAACCTGTTGGAACAATCGACCAACATATCTCAGAATCAATGAACCTCGCCTAAGGAAATTATGTGGAAATCATTCCTCACAGAATTGAAAAATGAGTTTTATTTCTGATTTTTATCTTTCCTAGATCTTTGATTAGATGATGAATGTGGATCAACCCATGAACAGGTTGATCCATGGATCGTGAGTTCTTATGGGAGGGTTTTATTTTACATTTCTTTGGGTGTTTATATTTGGGAATTTATTTTATCATAATTTGGAGATTATCATTTTATTATCCAATATAACCTATTAATGGAAGTGGATCGACGTTGTGACGAATGAAAATGGAGGTGTGTTCCTCCGTTGTTTATTGAATTTATTCCTCTTCTATTCTCCATTCGTCCCATTCTTTATGGGTTGACGAACAACGGATTATTGTGCACCTATTTTTCAATGAAACAATCCCACGTTATATATCTGGCATCTGGAAGACCAAAAGGAGCTGCGGCGACGACAGAGGCTGACGACTCGATATGGTTTGGTAGAAATATACCTTTGAGCATTGATCATGCGGGTGGATGCAGACTGGTTTTCAGGGCTGATCAGAGGCCCAAAACCAGTGGAAACGAACTTATAGTGGCAGAGTGACCTTGAGCCTTGAGTTTCAAAAATTGGACAGCTAGATCATATATTAGAGGATCACCAGAAGTGTGGCAACAAAGAACAACAATTATGGAAAATCCAAAAGACATGGTGTGTTCTCTGTATAACATGGTGTGTTCTCCGAAGAACATGTTGTGTTCTCCAAATAACACACCCTGTGGGGTCATCATGGTGGTGTCGAGGTATTGCACACTGCACATGCTGAAGGAAAATGCATGCTCATTGGAGAACACGGAATGTGGACAATACCCAGTGGTGGCTAAAATTCCTGGAGACAGGAAGCATATAATCGCTGTGTAAAAATCATCACACGGTGTGTCGGTCCTTATGCAGACTCGATGTTATCTCAGAAGATACACAGGCATGGGTGGAGTACATAGGATGTACTCCACCACATGGATAGACATAGTCGGATACATGGACTACCCATGTACCAGTACACGGTCTGGTACACACAGGTCGAAGATGTCTATGGGCACATGGCTAGCATACACAGATTCCTCCCTAGGTAGTAGAACATGAAGTGTCACTCTCCTGTATTGTTTTTATACCTTCTTCAACACGACAAGCCCTACGACATGGGCTGTTGTACACTAGTAGTACCTAGGGTCAGAAGAAATGGTCTGTGACCATTCTGTGTGCATGTATATCTCTATACAAGGCTTGATCCTCTTGTCCACTATTCCTTGGAAATGTTTCATTTGGATTAGTTACCCTTTTCTTGTTCCCCTGAAGTTCATCTATGGTTTCCATCCACAAGAGTATGGTTCATTTAGTACAGCTTTCGGAGATAGAGTCTGGTATACCTGTGAGAGGCCCAGAGCAGGATCCTATTTCCATTAATGATGCTAGTTATAGTCAAAAATCGATGTGACTAATCTTATAGTACATCAATCCTCTACTTACCAAGGGAATCCGGACGATTCGCAGTATCCACCAAGGCCCGGCTACTGATCCTCATTTGTGTATCGTGATATTTCTCATTCAAAAGTCTGTTCTCCCAGAATGAGTGACTTTGTTCTCTCTTCAGATCTATCAGTGAATCTATCCTTCCCATGGATTTTCCCAATGAATAGTATTTATTAGATGGACTTCATCAGAGCTATCAGACTCACGGACTGATTTCTCCTAAATGAGAGCTTTGTGGAATCTCCGTGCTAAATACCTAGAGTGGGTATCTGGTCATTGTTACTTTTCTCTAGACTATGGGTATGGGTTTCGAGTATATCTGGGTGTGTTTCTCTCTCTGTATATTCAGTAGAAATATGTTGTTTCAATCTGAGTGTACCTTTACATTGTGTATTACTTTGTGGTTTTTGGGGTCCCTACTGAGTATTTTTATACTCACCCCTGCACGATCTTTTGTCCGCACCTGTGATGTCTTATGCATATGAGTAGCCTTTTGAAAGAGTCTTGGGAAGACCCTGACAGAACCGGGCTTTTGAGGTCTTTACAGGCTGAGGTGTACCTATGACTATGATGAGAAGTCTCAGTACCTCCTTTTTCTTATCGGTTGGACTATTTAGTTTGCAAAATCTTGTTTTTTGTGGGCTTGTAATCTGACTCAGTTTACTTTCCGCACTTTACATCCATTACTCTTTTGGTTGGGTTTAGTTCTATGAATGCATTTTTGTTGCTTAGTAGTTTTTACATTTCTGCATTTTTGGGATTTTATGTGTGTGTGTGTGTGTGTTTAGGTACTTAGGAAATGTCTCACATGTTAGTGATGTACCTACTTGGTGTTAGTCACCATCCCCTTTCCAATTGGAGGCGGCTGGGTGAGTCTAGTGTGGGACCCACTATGATGTGTCGTGAAACATGTATAATCATTATAAGATCTTTTTAAAATCCCACATGCATCATTTTATAGTAACCCCATCCACATATCCACTATTGGATTATGGAATAAAAACCCAACTATTGAATGTAATCAATTATATATGGAATACGATAACACTTAATGTAATATCAACTAAGAGTGACCACATTTTTTATAAATGAACATTGGGTAAATAATGTGATTTGTACCTCCAGTATTTCTTCAAATCAAAACCCCATCATCTTCCTGAGGTAATCAAGGTTCCTGTATTTAAATAACTTTTTAATGCTATATTCCATGATCTATTGTTCCTCCCCACATCATGGTGGTCCTCCAAACTCTACCCTAATCTCGCAATGTTTGCATTGATCGAAATAGGTTTCTACTCTTCATTAGTCATCCTTGTTAGCATTCCCTAAATCATATTTAGGATATATTTATCAAACCTTCAGCCCTTTTCAAGATTTTACATTCATTGGATCATAACCATAACTCATACATGGATCCTATAATTTAAAAAAGATCCCACATATACATATTTTTTCCTAAATTAGAGTATATGAGATATAGTATCCTTCATTTTTGAAACCCCAATTTCTATTTTTTACGTTACCTTAAAATTTCATCATCTTCATCCATGTATAATTTCCATTGTTCATGTAAATTTAATTATTTTTAACCCAACAATTGAACATCTAAAACACATTTACCACATATTTGTAATATTAAACATTATAGATTTTCTAAGAATCTCTTTCACATCAATTTTTCCCTCAATATAAATGGACCACCAAAATTACAATGGTAGGTTCTTCACATTGTAACAAGAGATTTGAAAAGTTTCACCAAACCATCATTTAAGATATGTCCTCTACTATTCATTTTCAAATGCAGGATGATAACAAGATTGGTAATTCTTCTTCCCAGCATTATTGGGTAGTTCAAAAAACTTATAATATCATATTATTAAATATAATTAAAATCCCTTGTAGTAAATAAGAAATATTGGGTTTTCATTATTGATTACATAAAATAAATCATAAGAAAACGTAGTCTCACTAAACACCCTCAGTGTATTTTTTTTATTAACTAATGAAATTATATGAACACTTTTATTATCTCACTAGTTCTCATAAACATTATATTTTTATTTCAATCCCTTACTGAATATTAACTAAAAATTATTTTAGAGAGGATGGTATCAATCCAGACATTGGAAATAATTCATCAACCATGAATCTCTTCATTCTGTGTGAAACATTATCAGCATAAAAAATAAGAAAATTTTATTTATATATTAATGTTGTATATTTTAAACATATATAATAAAAAGGTAAATGATATACTCAAGAACTCTATTATGAGATATCCAAAAATATATAGGTTGAGGTAATTTATTTATAGAATATATTAAAAAAATTAAAAAATTATTTTTTAAACTAGAATTTCTTACAATACACAGGTTAATAAAATTCAAGTACAAAATAGTGGATTTGACTATAGAAACATACATCAAATCATCATTAAATTTCACATTCATATAATTTATTAATAAATAATTTCTGTTATTTATTTTCCAGAGTCGATTCTTGTAACTAAGGTTAAGAATATGTGAAATAATAACATTTAATTAAACACATTTTTAAAACATTCCAACCATTTAAATAAGTATAATGTCACTCTTCTAATAATATGTAAAAAATTTATCAATAGGTCCGACATAAATGGGACTCTCCACTTCTCTTTATAAATACTGATCCACTTCTTTAATAATACAAATAATTGGATAAATTTTAAGTACTAAATCTCCACCTTACTATCTATATTTGATATCTTGTTTACGTTCATCACGTATATTAGTTGTCAACCCATGAAATCTCAAATATTAAATGAAATAACATGGTATTATGGGAGCTTTTTTTCATTTCTATCTAATATTTAATTCACGAACACATTCTCATATTCTCCCCCATGAGAACCACCATAACCTTCAATTACTAACATGTTTATCAAACAAATAAAATAGGGATGATATGGAATAATGTGAAACATGTTCTATAAAAATGTGAGATGAGAGTTTTATAATATATTATTACTGAGGTTTCTAGATAATTCATGAATGTAAATATATTTTTTAGACTTAATTTTTCATCAGGAATCATGGACCTCATCACTATATGAATTTTTATGTGGGATACATCTATTTTTATTTTCCAATAATACATATACGTCCCCAAGATCATTAATTATCATTTTCATGACTTATTATTTTAAAGGTAATGTTTTTAAAAATCAATTGAGGTGTACCCAACATCATTTCACCTTCCAAAAAACTCTATTATCAATCTTATGTATTATTTTAAAGTCAACCTCTTATGAAATTCTGATTATTTTTTCATTATATTCTTCTCATATAACAATTATCTTCTCATGATCCTTATCCATTTTCAGTTATTTTTCCAAATCATCTTTTGGGATAATTATACACACTTCTGAAAAAGAATCAACCTATTTAAATATTTCCAATGGATTATTGATAGGGTTATTCGTTTAATAAATCGCATTATTTCTATCATGGATAGATAATTCTATTTTCTATTAAATGCAACCACTCATTCATTCATCCATGAAATTTTCTACTGATTGCATCATGTGTCCACATTTACCACAATAAATATTTTTGATCACTTTTTCTATGGAATACTTATTGCGAAAAATTACAATAGAATACATTCCCATTATATAGCACACGAATGAATCACATGAATTTTAATAATTCAAGGGAGAACTCTGCTTTGCAAAATGATTCATATATTTTACAAAGGATATTTCTCATTTCATCATTATATATTGAGTATTTTAATAACTATTTTTTAAAACATATCTAGATAAATTAATTATGCCTATATCACACATGGGACCAATACAATTGGAAATACAACAATGGTATCCATATTTATGAAATATGTTTTGGATTGAATAATTTATCTTCTTAATCTTTGTATGCTTGATAATTATTTAATTTATCCACCTTGATATAGACACCAACAGTTTTATTTGTATTATTTGAATATAGTAATAATACTATTCCCTATTCTTAAATATTTTATACAACAAAAAACATCCAAAAATAATTTTTTTCCTTTTTAACATCATGTTCTCTAAAATTACTAGATATGTAATAATGATATTATTAATCATTTTTCTGAAAACATTTTTATTTCATTTGTGAAGCATATCATTTACATTCTACGTTATTATAACACATCACCCCAATTTATCCAGGTTAGTATAGAGTTCTATATAACCTCATGTGCGCCACCTTGTATGTAATATGTTTCTGATTAGTAGAGAGGGTCAAGAGAGAAATCATAGAGATAAGATATCCACGCAATTTGTTCAAGGTCGGTATATAAATTTAATTTTTAAAAATAAAATAACATTTAAAGAATAAAAATTAATTCATATAGGTAGTAGTATATAAAACCTTTATACCCAGGTGTAAAAATATATTATATAGATCACACAACCAAAACAGTGAATGATGATCCATAGTTAATTCATCAACATATGGGGGGAACATAACTATTTAATGGAGTATAAAAACCAAATATCAATGTATATCCCATAATTACCCATATCCTATTCTATTAACACTTTATAGCCCACCATATGGCCTTTACCCATCACTAGATTCCTACTAATAAAATATACAAGTTCAATGAGATTTGTAAATAGGGTCTGAGTAAAATTCCTAATAAGATACCAAAAAATACCATTAACATAAATTCGTGGTCATTAGAGACTAGATCAACCTACTTCAGTTACATGACGGAAGGAAATTCCCCCATCCATTTATGAAACATCCCCCCCTCGATGAGATAGTCCCCACAACATGCTTAAAAATACTGCTGGAACGGATAACCCATGTATATATAGATTGAGGAATAAAACATCCCTCTCATGGAAATAGTTAATAAGTCAAAAGAAATAGAAGGAATATCAGATCCCTTGTAAATATAGGATGAAATATCAATATAACATCAAATCGTGAATGAAAAATTAAAATAAATAAACTCATGTGCGAAACAATTGAGTTTAGTTATCATAGGACATACATACGCACTAAATATGATCAAACATTAATCATTGGTCTCAATATGCTATAAATATATAAAAATAATCATTCTATGAAATTTTATAAATAGTCACCAATGATAATGACCACCAAACTTATGCGTAATGTCATTCTGATAAAAACTGTTGTTTTTATTACATAATTATACCTCTCCAAGACCTATCCTGCAAAAATAACAATAAATAAGACACGAATTGTGGTTTAGAAGAATCCAATCCTAAAAAATTGGTCAAGAAAACACATGACCTACAAGAAACACTAACAAAAATTCATTAATTACAAAATATGGGAAGATTTCGAGACATAGAATCTGGGTGCTAATTCTATCAATAATAAAAAAATAATTTATGAATTGAATTAGAATCCAAAGATCTAGAAAATAAATCATGGATCTTTAACTTATATCAATGGATGTGTGGAAGATCAAGATGAACATGATCAATATGATGTTTTAGTTCACATACCTTAATTCCATAACATTAATAGACTTAGACAACTATAATCATGATTAAAGGGAAATAAATTCACTATGGGAGGGTTTTTGCGTATCTTAGTTCGAAAGGGAAATTAATAGTGTGTAGACATGTCCAAACAGATCATTAAGGGTTGATAGAATGGATTTTAAAATAATTAAATAAAGTGAACATGATTGTTTTTAATTTTTTGACAATCATTATTCTAATTGTGTAAAGAATAATACCTCCTCTAGAAAAACTCATGGTTTTTTCACATAGTTTATTTAATAGTGGATGAACCTTGATTTCGGTCACTAAATAATTTTAATCATTTGTTTTTTTGGATGAATTATTTGAAAAAAATATCACCTTAACAATGAACCACTAAATGTTAATCATCTAATATCCTAATTGTTTCTTATAATATTTTCATGGTATGGGAAAACCATAATCAATCCATTTACCTTAAAAAATGTATCATAATATAATACAACCCAAATATAATTTCCTAGAACTCGTCACAAACGATTATTAGCTGAAAAACACATTAAAAAATGATTAAATTAAAAATTTACACAATTAAGAATACATGAGGATATCACCATATTATCTTATAAGTGATTTTCATCCTTAAGATGTATCCCTATGTATATTTCATGAACAATGTAGGCCAAATTTCTCAAATGCATTTCAATAACTATAATGTCTCTTTATGATTGATGTATATATTCTATTGAACCTAAAAATGATGTATAGTATTACCTCACATTACCTTCTCTCCTAGGTCAATTATCTAAATAACCTAGTGCATAAAAATTCAACAAGTTCTAGATAAACTTAATTTAAATGAATTCCATGTGCATGATAACAATTTTTCATTCAATGATGATACAGTGTGGACAAATTATGTATATTGTGATACCTTGAAGTAATATTCCACCATTAGGGAACTGCCCTTATGAATTTTATGAACTTTAGAAACCTAATATATAAATTTTCTAAATTCCCATTCTTTGGGAAATTCATATCCACCCTCCAATGGGATGTAAGAAAGAAAACTATTTCACCCATAGTGAACTACAAGGGTCATATGCCGTAGTAGTTATATGATTGATGTATTCTATATGACCTAACTAGAACCTTTGAATCTTCTACACCCATTCTATGGTAACATGACCCATAGTAGGACCAAAAACTGATGATTCCCCAAAATCATTCTTGTATAGTGGTGAACGATATTCTCTTTCATATGGATCCTATAATAGAATGATCACATTCAATGACCTGAAATAGTTGTTATTACAAAGCTTTATCGGAGATAATGGGTCATCCTAAGATCTTATAATAATTAGAATAGGTTCCTAAACAAATTTCAATAATATCTAGTTCAGTCCCTAAATCTACCAACAAGTCTGAATATGAAAATATTTAATCATCTTATATTAGGTCCCCATCTCCATATAAAATCTCTCCCAAAATAGTGAAATGAAGCATGTGGCTCTATTATATGACACACTGAAAGTATCTTCATAAAGATGCACAATTTTACAAATGTATATCATCCTTAGATATTTCAATGAGATAGTCTCCTGTATCTAAAAAAGTGCTCTAACTTGGTAAACTGATTCACTACCATCCACATAGTATATTGACCACTCAATCCCTTTTGAAAACTATAATAAATCACATATATACCTTATCCCACATTCACATAGGAATTTGATGTTTTTTGAATACACCCACAAGGTCACTAATTATTATCCTTGATCCTCTAATAATTAAGACATTTAGGGATAAGGTTTGCAATTATACTTTTCTTATTATTCCATCAAAATTTCGTACTGACATTATGATACATTTTCATTGATCTAGGATAGACTTAACACTGTAATATATGTGTTACTTTCATATGTTCTTCTCTCATAGAAGAATGAACCAACATGCTTCCATGAACCAAAAGAAAACCACATCCATATTTGATCAATCCTAAAAAAGTAACCGTTCACTGGAAACCTGTTATAGATCTAGGAACATCTTTGATCAAGTAATTATCTAACCTCCACACTACCCATCTATGAGAAAATCATCACGAAGTGTGATTATGTAATTTACCATAAATCCTTATATAAGGAAAATTACCTTTATACAAGCTAATAGAGTAACAACAAACCATTTACCAATGTCTATTCTTTATCATCCATTTTACTCCTTCTAAAGGCAACTATATTAATCTTTCCGTCCTCTAGGGAATAATCTAAATGAATTTTTAATTTATAAAATTATTCTTCTCAATTCCACCGATTTAGATTCATATATAACTATGATAGAAACACCATAGGCTTTTATAGTCCATGTACTCAAACAAATGGCTCAATTAAGGTGTATTGTGTCTAAAAATTGAATGAATAAACCAAAATTTAAATCTCTCATTCGAGAGTAGGATTTTTTCTCAAGTGGGGTTTTATCTAATGACACATATAAGAAAATAACTTATCACTGTACCATTAAATTTCCTTTATGAAAATATAAAATGTGTCACCATTCACTAAATACCGAAATCTTGTATTTTGAATAATCAAAGGCTTAATGAATGTTAATAAGCCCTCTTAGCACTATTTTTCCATTTAAAACTGACCACATCTTTTTTCAGTGTGATCATCAGAATTTATAGTGGAGATAATTTCATAATTAACCTCTTATTATACTCATCCAAGCTATGGAAGCTATATACCTCGAACACATTTTGAGGATTTTCCCAAGATATAACTACTTCCACCATATCGACATTGAAAAATATGCATTCATTAAAAACAAAATTCACATGGAATTGAATCTATTTTATCTGAAATTACACATTGATATCATAGAACAATTTCAATGTGCATTAAGAATGATCGAAATGAGTTTTTGGTATATGATATACTGTTATAGCATCATATAATATACAATGATTTTATGATAGAATACAATGATGATGGACTCCAATATGGGTTAATGATATTTTTATTTACATCACTTTAAATTTCTAATGATTTCATTATTCCAAAAGGAATAATGAGATAACCATATAGACCATATTATCCCCAGAGTTGTTTAATAATATGGAAGATGGGATAATTATACATTGATGAACTATTAGTAATTGAACTAGAACACTATAAAAAATAGATTAACCTATTTGAATTACCATTATGGGGTCTAAACCTACTTTTGAGGTCATATACCCCTGAAAAGATCTTGAAATTGTTGTATAGATCCACAATGACTTGTAACAATACCATTATTCATGATCAGTCTTTGAACAGTAGTGAAAATTCATGTGGTTAGAAATAAAATCCCTAAGATAATGACATTCCCACAATTATAAAACCTATAATATATATCTCAGATAGAGGGATATGATGACACTATTCCCCTTTCTAACATTTTACTGCTTCCCTATAATCAACCCCTATATTCAATTTCTAATTACATTAATGTGAAACTGGGTCTGGTCAAGATAAAATAATAGTCCTTCCATTATAAGTTGGAATATGACCAGAAAATAAATCTACATTGATTCCATTATCAATCATAAAATCTTTATGAGGCATGGAAACATAGCTCATGATATCAATGTTCCAAAACTGAGATTTTATCTCTATATGATGAAAAATATCAATCAATTTGGATTTTTTACCTCGTATCTAGAAAAAATAGTAGTAAATGGAATAAAATATTTAAATTATATTGATTTAGAAACACTTTTGTCTTCCCTATAAGGAGCTCCATCACCTCTAGGCCCTTATCCAACTTTATTAAATCAGGTAATGACTCAATAAATATATAATCCCTAATTGTTTTTGAAACCATACATTCAAATTTACCATCTAGAATCATAATTTTACACCACCTTAAAATGATCCTGAAGTATAAAGGACACATGATTCATCATTAAATAATCTGAGATCTCTACGAGGTTATAGTCCCCTTGATGAATTGTATATAGTTTACTACATCATAGTGGCCTCAAGTGACCTGTATGACTTGGGATTGTTGGAGTTTTATGTCACGATAGTAGTCGACCATCATTGGACCACATTTTGGTCTCCACTTATATAAAAAGTTTAATCTCATCAGAGTCAAGTATGGATTTTTATTAAATCATGAGAATCTATAAAAAACACCAAACACTCCCATCTGCAACCTCCTATACAAAATATTGTGAAACTAGAACCTCAAGACATGTGTGAGAAACAATTTCCTAAAATTATTTATTAAACCATAGTTGGATGAAAATAACTAATTCAATAAGAAATATAATAGATATCATGCACAGAAAAGGGATAAAATAATGGTATACTATAGATGTTACCCACAGAAACATGGCATAACACTTTATGCAGTACCCATGGCCCCAGCCAAGCCTCTGGTTCCTTCACATTAGTGAAAACTATATATATATATAATGAAGAATTTAATAATTTGTTAAAAATAGAATAATTAATTGAATAATGAACCAAAATTTATAAAATATATTACCTTAATGATTTAAATTATTTGGCAAATAATGAAAGTAATAAGAATATAGATTTTGATCTTATGTGCCTAGACATGATGTATGAAATCACACCAATTCCCAATAAATCCGTATACCAATATCATGTGAATTAGTTTTGGAAAATTTAAATTCAAGGTAACATAAACTGATAAGAACATATTTTACCACATTCATATGTTCGTGAAGGACTACTATATAATGCGAGACATGAAATAACATATTTTCCCTACCTGAGTACCATCAATCCTATCTCCTATCTACCTAATAATAAAAAATGGTATGTAATGTAAACAGGTAAGTCAACCTAGTGTGGAAATAATATTATATTATACCATGAAAAAATAATCAAGTCTGTAATGGATTCCCACATGACATCATAGAAACCTCCTCAAAGGAATTAGGTTTTGAAATATGGTAAATGGACCATAGTAACATCATGGTAATGAATATGATCTCAGTATGTGGTTGAAATTAGATTTATATGATTAAAAAAAATAAAATAAAATAAAAAAATTCATAAATTTAGTAATATAAAAAACTCATGTAGTGACAATATAATAGAAAAGTCACACAACCCAATCAAATAATAAATTCCAATATATTTTCAATCAAGGTAAAATAAAATGTGTCGAATCAAAGAAACATTAGACACCAAAGTTTGAGTTATATAAATTACACACTAGACACACTACCAATTCTAACCAATAACATAGTATAGATACATTTACCTACACCATAATCCTTATCAGAAAACATTCCTATGAATTGATATTTAAATGTACAGTGTGTGAAAAAAACCTTATTTTGATGAAACTGGAGGCCCCTCTCATAAATCCATAAAATATATATTTTCATTACATTAAAGAAAAAATAAAATAGATAAATAACATGTATATTACACATTAATAACATATATCATGGTTCTTTAGAGATCAAATATAACTTCTTCACCATCAAGTTTGAAGGAATGTCTACAAACAATGTTAGATAACCCCCTATATAGTGTAACAGTAAAACATGTTTCGCACATTCAGTGAGATGAGATGGACAATGTATATTTTGGATTATATATAACACATATGTCTTATATGTATATCACATATAACTAAAAATATAACAGGAATATAATACCAAACATGGAAATATAATGATAGATCAACATGACAACCTATTAAAAAAATCAAAAAAACAAACAAAAAGAAAGTGTGAAATAATTATGAATATTTATATATGGTTAAACAATATAGAAAATGTGACCAAACATAGAAAATTGGTCTCATGGGTAAAACCATGCATTCCAATAATCAATAAAATAAAACAGATATGAATTTTATAATAATAAAGACCACATAACATAGGTGAAACAACATTTCAAGGATAACACTCACTATATCAATCTAATTTCATTACATCGGCACCATGACAAAAACCTTATACTAATTGATTTAGAAATATAGGATCATAAATAAGGAGAATAGATTGTTAAATAGTATAACATGTTCACACATACTTGAGGACATCTATTTTAAATAGTGGAATGGGTTGAACTTATGCTAATATTCCAAAAGTAAGAATTCGAGTGATGATTTTATCAAAGATAAAAAACTCCTTTATTATGTAGAATTCAATACAACCAATAAGGAAATGGAATTAAAAATCATTAATTTGACTCATGTATTTAGTGTATGTTTTTTATGGAACCCATAAAACATTTTTTTATCACAAACCATAATTCATTCCCAATCACATGTTTTAATCCATTAGAATCATGATTATAATGTTTAGAATTCTACATGAAAGGGATTTGGAATCTATAGGTACATGGGGTATATAATTAATAGAAATAACATATCAAAATATCTCATTAATAAATGTTAAATGATGTTTACAACAAATTAAATAAAAAACAAACAGTTTGGTCACATGGTTTGAAAAACCATCCTCCAACCATGGTAGGATTACTGCCTCTTCTAGGAAACATTATGGTTGGGCTGTGTGGACTGTCAATAAATGGACCAAAAAATATTATAGACACTTATGTAGGATTCATGATTTCTAAAGTGATGATACATTATTTGATAAAAAAATTCCAAAACCATGCATAATTGTATGTGGTTATTCCAATATCTACAACCTTTTCTAGAGGATCAAAAAATAATAGTAAAATAATTTTAAAATATGAACCATTAAAAAGGCATGAAAGGATCTCCAAAACCAACCAAAAACATCCAAACTAATCAAAAGAACAACATTGTTCGAAAAAATGATTATGTTCTGAAATATATCTCACAAAAAAAAATATGATTTCGTTACATCTATATACATTTGACAAGGTTGTATTATTTTTATATTTTTTCATGTATCCAATTATATATTATTTATTTATTCCATCATTATTCATGAAAATAGATTCAGTACAATTTTTCTTAATAATGATTGATATTACATTTTCTTATAAGGATAATTGAGATTAATCATCATCTGGTCTTACTTCATTCGATATATGAAATATAGAACATTTTCCCTAATAATTATCCATGGATAAATGTATAATAATAACTTCAATATATATTTTCGTTGAATAGTAAATTTGTGTCGTTTTTAGGTAGTCATTTTTTTCTATAATTTAATACATATCACATTGAGTGTGTTATTATAATCTTCTACACAAATAATTATTTATTTACACTCAATCACCATATTAAATATATTCTTATTGTGAAACATTTATTTATCCCACATTAATGTTTGAAGCTCGATTACCATGTTTTTGTGGAATTATAATTCAATTTTTTGAAATATAAATGGATGATCAATGTTTTATCTCCAACATATGTTTCTTCTCTCCATGTATCTCAAGTAAACCATCCTTTTACATGATTTTATCAAACCAATTCATTCCATCATCATATAAAATTTCATTACTCTCAATATTTATTTCACTCATGGAATGACATTTCTTTTTTAGATCATAAATAATCATTACCTTTAGAGCCATGTGTTCTTATCTCTTCATAGAATATTATTATAGGTGTGTTATGAATGCCTAAAAAATTTTAAAATATCAATAAATAGTAGTGGAAATAAACCTTATAGAATCATTAATAATGTTTTTTAAAATAGTGGATAAGGCCTCATATGAATCCAAAAAAAATTTATCCTTCCCATATTTACATAGATATTATATTGTGATGTTTAGAAAAGAAGTATCAATTAACATTGGAAAATTTAAAATATTGTTTGAAACTTATAATGTATAATTTTATTATATCTTCAAGGTAGTTCTTGTAATTTACATATCCTCTTTAATTAATGATATGTATTCATTATAATTATTCAAGTGGGAAAATAATTTAACTTATTATTTGAATAAGAAGGATAATATCCCTATAATTTAAATATATTTCCTCATTCTATTCATTGTATTATTTTTAAATAAGAATATTGATTTATAGTTGAAACCTACTCTCTAATAAATAACTTTATTATAAATATAGGAATAGATATTGAACTCTTCAAAGATAACATCATATTTTATAATCCAATATGATGTTCAACCTAATCTAATATTAATTATAATATTGGTTTGGGATATTATTATTATTCAGGAAAATTAGTGCGGTGGAGTTTTTTTCAATTTTATCTTATGATCACTTTATTTTAACTTTTAACTTTTCTGTGGATTGATATCTCATTATATCAACATATATTCAATATGCATACAAATAGAAATGGACACACAAAATAGAGGGACTAATTAGGTAAAATTGTAACCTCTAAAAAATGGTATGAAAACATATGGTGTGGTTCTTAGAAACACATTACCATACAATGCCCTAGTAAAAACACTATGAGTGGAACATGATAGAGAGTAGTATAGAGATCATCTTATAATTATCCCTGCATTAAATTGTTTTTCCAATACTATGTTTTATCATTCAAATTAAAATCTATGAAATCCTTGTAAATAATAAAATAGTTCCCCACCAATATAGACCTTCATCTAATTATTAATGTGATTATATTTTTCTTATTCATACCTCCAAAAGTGTATTTTAACATATTTTGTATGAATTCATAAAACAATATACAATAGACTCTTCATCCTCATATCATAAATCATGAGTTCTACTACACTTATTCTTTTCATATGTGAATCATTACATATATAATTCGTGTCCCTTATCAAATAAAAAAATCATGAGAGATACTACCATGACCTCATTGACTTATTCTTTACTTCAATGAAATATAATATAACTACTTCTTCTATATTATCAAATTCATCTACTTATAATATGTAGAATCAAATTTTTTTCATCTATCATTCTTATTAAATAAATATATTTTCCTATTAAATTCAAGTCTCCACTCTTATTCAAAAAAAAAATGATTTTCTTGTTTCATGATGTATCATTTATTTAGTCGCTCTACTTCTAATTTAACTTGTGGAATATTTATCTTCTCCATTTTTCATGTTATTTTTAAATCTCTCAAAAATATATATTTTTATAAATTAGTGATATTAAAAAAAATAGGTTTATTTATTATTTTATTCAAATATACTAACTTTTATAATTCTAATATACTCATATTCTATTAAATCCCTAAAAAACCGCATCATAACCTCAAATCTATGTATGTATGAAAATTACAAAATACAATTGTGATTTTTTGACCTATTTTTTGTAAAAAACATCATAATTTTTTTATTACATTATAGCAAGACTCTCAATTAAATGGATTATGATATTTGAAATTTAATGATCAATAAAACATCATTAGATTTCATTCAATGTTCAATAGAATAGATACATTTGGGATCTCTCAAAATTTGTAATACATTTATTTCCATAAAAGGACATGAATGTAATGTATTTCTCACACTTCATAAATTTACAAAAAAACATGGATTTTCTATAAATATTTAATGAGTTTCTTATAAATTCATTCCAAATTCTTATTAACATTATATAAAACCTTATTACAACACAACAAACTACAAAATACATCATGGGAAGAAACTCCCTTGAAACCTTTAATAGAATAAAAATAGATAATAAATATAGGGATGTAATGTAATCAATCATTATAGGAATATGATGATACATGTATCCATATATTCCGAATTTTATATGTGTTTATAATTCATTAAATGTGTAGATATATAATAATATCATATCAAAAAATGATATAGATGTTAATGTTCTCATTAACTTGAGTTCTCTAAGGTAATGTTATTAAAATCATACATTACTGACTCATTCTAGGGGCATGTTGTGATTCCTCATACCATTGGGTTCCTTATTGTTCTATCACATGTGATCAATTTCTTTTCAACCTATGTAGGTTTATAAAATTATAAAAATTTACTCATTGGATTTAAATTATCATTGAAAATAAATAAATAACATAAAAGTGGGATTTACACATGATACATCAATGAATATACATTATGAGTGAGAAATATAATTATAATTATGTCAAAATAATATGATTGTACTAAAAAGGACAATGAATTCAATTATAGAATATTGGAAATATGTAATATTATAAAAAATGAAACATTATAACATGTGGATACCCTACCCATATATAGGATGTGAACAAATAGAGAATCATTTTCACTCATATAACATGTGTTCAAATATTACTAAATATAATATGAAGAATGATATAATCATGTTCATCCAAAAAATAAAAAAACCCAAAAGATATATCACAATCCCCTTATTATAAAAGTAATATGTAATTCTTTTCCCACTCAACTTATTATATAATTCTTATTATCAATGAAACCACAGAGAATAAAAACAATATTGTTATCATATCCTAAACCAATGTGAAAATATTTTTTTATAATTGATTAATAATAAATACATATATTAATAAAACATGGTCATTACCTAAAAAATAATGGAAGTAAAATATTTGATGATTAATTGTATTTTTATAAATGTAAATATTATATTTCATTGATATAATACGGATATAATAAGATGAATCTAGTTAAAATTTTAGGGAAATAAATTAATAAAAAATCATGATGGTGTCGTAGAATTTGTCCTAATGATATAAGGATTTGTATATTAAATTATGATTATTGGGGGAGAGTATTAAGATACATTTATATGGTTTTAGGAATAAATGGGTTTAAATTGAGGGATTTAGAGGTAACAAACCAATGATGAAAGAGTTATGTTTGAGATTCACCTTACATTAAGCTGCATTTTTCTTCATTGGGATAAGTCATCATGATTAATAAACTAGTGTTGATTATTAAATTAATTTGTAATAAAATTATAATAATGTTTCACTTATAAATCAGTTTTAATCATTTAAATTTATTTTTTACTCCTTCATTTACGAGATAATTAATCAATCACATGTTGGTTAACCATTTTGAGTTTAAATTTTTTAAAATAGTTTTGATTTTTTTTAATTATAAATTGAGAAGGATGAATAAATATAGAATTAAATATTTATAAATTATACATAAGATAATCTAATTGGATATTAATTTAGTACAAATTATATAATTGAAAACAACATTATTTGTTTATATAATCGTGCTCTAATGTGTCCTTTAAAAATGATAGTGATAGTGTGTAGAAATAAAATTAACAGATATAAAATAGTTATACAATAAAACTAATAATAATAAAAAATAACTCCGTATTTAATTTTTTATACCTATAATATACTCATTGGCATATGAACAATGAGTGAAAAAATTTAAAAAGATAATTAGAGGGTTAAATCTTTATTGAAGTAAACTCCTTTGTTATAGATCTAAATCACTGACATTATAAAGTTAGACTACAAAAAATTTCAATTGATACAAGTTAAAATAAGATAATTTAATTGGATAGGTTTAGGGCTCGAAAAATTGATTCTCAAATGGTATATATAGGGGTAATTATAATTTTTTGGAGGGTGATTTTTAGTTTATAACAATTAAAAATTCATTATTTCCAGTGTAAAATATTAAATATTAATATTTTTAAATTTATGAATTATATTATAGAGAGGATACATGATTTAATTTTTCTTTCCATATTAAAATGAAATATTATTTTTATACAAAAGAAATGATGAAAATTGAAATAATATTTTTTAATGAAATAATTTATCTGTTTGTACTTTAAAAGTTACGTTTTTTTAATGAAATTATATGTACATTTTTTAAAATATGTAATTTATCTAATAATTATACTTTTTAGATGAATAGAACATTTAATAATTTATTATATTAGTATTTCATTGTTAATATTTTCATAAAACAAGTGGTATTTGAAAAAAAATGTATTTTTAAAATTCACCTAAACAATATTCGCAAAATTATCAAAATTTCACCCTTTTAATATTTAGAGATATATATTATAAAAAATGTAATTTATTTTTATAAAAAATTATATCTTAGTTAATTATAATATTTAATATTTTATTTAGGATTTCGAAAATACTACAACATATACAATATTAAAATTCACTTATATATTCAATGGGATATTTGAATTGAAAATTTATTTTATATTAATTAATTATTTCTGAAAGGCATTTGAGTGCCACATCAGTAGTTTGGTGGAGATTTTAAATCAGTTATATGGTATTTTGGGTACTCAAACGTGGTCTTTGTGCAACGAAAAATTGGCCTTTTGGCCATCAAATATATTTCCTTTGACCACTAAAACATAAATGTATCATCTATAGTGTAGGAGAATCCAATGAGGAGCTGTGGCCGATCATTTCATTCCCAGGGGTCTGTGAGATGTTTTTTTCAGTAAACCTTAGTTTCTTAATAAATATTTTTAACAACCCAAACATTTATCAAATGCAATATATCTCTTATTATGGACATTTTATATAGTATAAATCATATAAAATCACATAGATTCCACAATAAAATTATTATAAATGATGAAATAATGAAATAAGCAGTGTTTCAATGAGTTAAGGAACTAATACCAATGAAATAGTAACTTGACCTTAGGAATAGTAATATGACCCTTATGAATATTTAAGTGACTAAATGAATAGGTACATTACCCATTATATCATAAGTAAAATTTATGCATCTTATAATTAAAAATATGATGTAATTATGTTATAGTATGAGTAAATATTTTAAAAAATTAAGTGTGGTATTTTTATATGTCATAAATATTTAATTAATTTTTTTAATAATTAAATAATGTAAAATATATATATCTATTCATAAATGTAATCATAAATTAACATTTTTAAGTGTTATTTTTTTAATATAATTTTACGAGACCTTAAGTATTTTTTAAATGTGTTATAAAATCTGTTTTAATTTTAAACATTATATTTTCCAAGTAAATGGTGATTTTATATCCAAATTAAAATTAATCATATTTAGAAATTTACTTTCATAAAATGGTTTTCATTTTTGAATTCAACATTTTTTAAAATGGTTAGAGGGAATTTTTTGGATTTTTATAAAATCCTTGAATTTTTTGTGAATAGTAAAATATGGTAACTTACTGTATAAATACATTATAAGTTAAATAGAATATTCAAAAAAAATTATTTATGTAAGAACACAAATATTTAACTCACATGACCTCATTAATGTATATATTTATGTATTTATGATTATTTCTTGTCTTGGGTAAAATTCATATACTAATGAATTAATCATTGAGAAAACATCATTCCTCTCCACTATAAATACCACCCCTCACAACCTCATTTACTCACACCTAACAAGATTCAAGACCAATCAAAATTCTTCCCAAACCTCTTACCTAGCCCAGCCCCCACGTTCAATAACTCTTGTTCTCATCCAAATACCATGCCTATGTTCCTTGAGGTGGATCTCAAGAAGAGAATTCAAGAGGTAATTCCTCTCTCTTTTTTCTATCATTTACATTCAAATTTCAATTCATTTATTATCATATCCTCATATTATCTTATTAAAATGTCATAATAACAATATTATGATTTATATAATGGTATTATATCATGTCAATGGAATATTATTCATTATAATCCCCTCTATCTCTCTCTCAAATGAAATCGTTGCCCATGATGTGCAAATTTACCAACATTGTTGGTGATGCACATTAATTTCCTTTCGACACCATAAAGTCTGTTAATAAAGACATTAAATGGTTGAAAAAAGATAATAAATTTAATCCTGTAACCCATTTTATGTTCTGGAACTATGTTATATACAAAGTACTAAATTATAAAATAATACATGTTTTTTGTGATCAAAAACCCACTAAAATTATCCTAAAACAATCATTATTAACCTTTATCTAATTATTCACCATCATGGTGTATATATATAAATTCATTATAATATCATTTAAAACAGATATAATATCATTATTAAAATTTAATATAAATTCTTTATGTTTATCCATGTTTTATGCGAATTTCCTTTCAAGAGTACAAGTGAATCGTTCATGAAAACAAAGAAAAAGAACAATCCATAACAATGAATTTAAAATCTAAAAATCATAAAAAATCACATAAATAAACTTAATAAAAACATAATGAATAAATTTTATGTCAAAATGTTTCTTTAAGTGTCAATTAATGAATCTAATGTGATTATATAGGACATTAAAGTGAATGAATCATTCAGACACAGGGTTAGAGGAATTCTCAAACCCAACACTCATTATTCGGGTTTTCGCTATTTAAATGCATTTTAAGGATGGTTATTTCCTAAAACACATTTAATTATCATTATATTACTTTTTCTAGGATATAAAAGTTTACTACTAGTGTTTTTTTCAAACACGATGTTTTTCAAAAGAACTATTCTTTATGAAAGCACGCCTTTTACTTCCCAATATTGATTCATCCTCACTCAAGATTTTTTATTCTTACATCATGTATGTTATTACCTATTTCATTTGGGAACCAAAATTTTATGATTGTATGATTTATGAAATAAATCCCATTCCATTCCATGTGTTATTGATGTACAATATTTATATGTGTTCTATGTGGCAAGCATGATAATAAATATTTTAGGATGTGAAGGGTGTTCCTAGAATTATGTAGCACTCCAATGCATTAGGAAATGTGATGAATATCATGTGTTAATGTAAGCGTGAACATGATTCTATCTTTTTAACAACTATGTGTGGTATTTTTACACTAATACATGATGTTTAATTATTTATGCATTGCAACATTTCATGAATTTACCTAAAGATTCCTCTCATGATTTTGATGATGATGTTATGATTATGCTCAATCCATGTTATATTGTGTCATGTTATTATCCTATTACTGTGATTTTAGCTCACCCTTTTTTTATGTATATCTATAGGTGACTGCTTTTACTAATTATAACACAAGGGATAGTAAGAATCTGGAGAAGAATTAATTAAATAAATGTTTATGTTTCATGCTGTAAAAGTTATGTATGATCCTGTTTTTTTGAAGACACTAAGCATTTGGTTCCTTAGTGTGAATTGTTTTTATGTTTTTCTTTAAAATTATGTAAAAGTAATGTAAGGGATTTAGGGTCTCTATAGTTGGTATCATATGAACAGTTTAGTTAATCTAATAATTAGGATAAGATAACCTTAGTGAAACCCCCTAGTATGAGACTAAGTATATATAAGCACACAATAAGATTTTCTAAATATAGAGATCCCCTAAGATATGATTTAACTGTTAATTTCATAAAGGAAAAAATTATTTATTCATTAATTTTTTACTTATGTTTTCCTTTATCCATTTAATTTTAGAAAATGGTGGGAAATAAGAGAAGCCAACCCAAAAACCTATATAATGGATAACGTAGTAATTTCTTGAATGACATCCTCAATGATTTGGGAGGATTAGTTCAAAACATCATGCAGATACTTACCTTCTTATCTTAGGTTATGATAAATATCCTAAATTACATGTACATTCCTTCTTCACATAAGATGGAGAAACGTGTTTCCATGTGTTTTATACAGCAATGAACATGGATTTTTAGTTGATCATCTGATCCACTATTTGTGGAAATGTGGGTCAAATCAATAGACAAGATATTTTATGTGCTTCACTGTTCTAAGAATGTGAAGGTGACTTTGTTTGTTTATCATATTAATGGTAATTCCGACCAATGTTGTTTCCATCCAATGAATGAATTTGATTAATAACACAAAGATGAGTTATGAAATTGAAGATATGGAGTGGGAAGACATTAAGATAATTTTTCTTAATAAGCATTTCCACTTCTAATAAATATGGATAGAGATATCATAGAGCTAATGAAAAATGATGGAGAACCTTTCCCGTACTAAGAAGTTAATTTTAAAAGGCTTTCAAGGTATGCTTTAAGTTTTGTTATAAAAAATGATAGTAAAATTGATATATTCTTTCGTGGATTAAAACCACCCCTTTGAAAGGATCTTGTAATTTGTGACTTTGGGAGTTATGAAGAAGTTGCTTGATGTGCTCTCAATTTGGAGATGGAGTTTGGATAATTTTCTCATGCCTATGTTGATATGAAAATAAACATAGAGATTCAAGCTAGAGGATCTAATGAGAATGGTGGAAAGAAAACCCAACCACCCACATGTCAAAATGTGGGAAGAAGCATCATGGTAATTTTTTTAAGGGGATAGAGAACTTCACCATGTGTGGGAGAGTACACTATGGTCAATATTATTGAAAATACATGAGAAGGTATGATAATGTGGTGGAGGAAAGGAGATCACCACTCATGGTCAAATTCTACAACTATACGGAGCAAGGGCATTATGCAAGCCAGTGCACTAAACCTTGAGTCCTTGAGGGTAATCAGCATCATCAGTCACCAAAACCAAAGGAGTAAGTGAAGGAATATTCAATAACTACATTGTATGTGTAGTAAAGAGAATTAAGTCTTACAAGGTACACATCCTATTCACTCAATAATAAAAAAACGTTATTTGATTCTAGTTCTACACATTCCTTTATATCTTGCATGTTTCATTGAACTATTGAATTGAAGTCCTGAAACCGTGAAGTAGATATATATGTAAAAACACCTAGTGGTAAAATCATTACAATCTATGTTTTGGACTCCTCTCCTATTGTTGCATGCAGGAAGATTCATCCTAAAAATCTCATGATACCTCATGATACCTCCCTTGGTGGAATTTGATGGTACAATGGGAATGTATTTCATCTCGTTATATAGAGTACATATAAACTTCTATGAAAAGGAAATATCTTTTCATATTTTGAACCATCCCATGATCCTCTACAAATACAAACAAGATCATGAATATCCTTTGGAAAATACTTCAAAGTTGTGGGAGCTGATTCTCTGTGAAGAAGCATACCATGCTCAAATGGTTGAAAAAACGAAGAGTGTCAACCTTGGGTAAAATTCCATTATGATGGAATACCGTGATGTATTTCCTAAAGAGATGCCCAAACATCCCCCAGATCGTGAGGTATAGTTCTATATAGAACTCATACCTAATGCTACTCCTATCTCAATGTATCCCTAGAGGATAGCTCCTATTGAACATGAAGGGTTAAATAAGAAACATCAAGAGAATTTGGGTAAAGGTTTCAAATGCCGTAGTGCATCACCATGGGGTATACTAGTGAAATTTGTAAATAAGAAGGATGGATCAAAGAATATGTTTATCAATATTTAGGAACTCAGCAAAATCACCATAAATAACAAGTATCCTCTCCCATGGATTGATGAAATTTTAAATTATATACATGGATCTCAATACTTCTCAAAGTCAGATCTTCATTCAAGATATCATCAGTTTAATGTGAATCAGTACGTTATTCAGAAGACTGCATTCCATACATGGTATGGACACTATGAAATTCTGTTGAATCCCTTTGGACTTGATAATTCCACTAAAAGTTTCATGGATTTTTTTAATAGAGTCTTTAAATATTACCTTGACAAATTTGTGGTGGGGTTTATTTATGATATTCTCATCTACTCCAAGGGAAAAGCGGAACATGAAGAACATCTAAGTCTTGTTTTGGAAACATTGAACAAGGAGAAGTTATATTCCAAGTTAATAAAGTGTGACTTTTGGATGAATAAAGTCATTTTCTTAGGACATGTGATCATAAGTGAGATGATTTCTATTGACCCTTCAAAAAAAGGAAATATTGGAATGGCCCAAACCCTCTAGTGTCATCGAAATCTGTAGTTTTCTTGTCTTACCAGGGTCCTAATGACGTTTTGTGAAACATTTCTCATGATTTTCAGTCCCCCTAACAAAATTAACAAGAAAATGGTTAAAGTATGTTTAGACATAAGAATGTGAGGAATTCTTCAAGTAGCTAAAGAGAAGGGTTATCATTGTACCAATTCTCACATTATTGAATAGTGGATAATGTTTTCTGATATATAGTGATGCTTCAAATAAAGGACTGGGTTCTGTACTCATGATAAATGATAATGTGATATCCTATGCCTCACAAAAGATGATGTTTCATGAGAAGAACTACCCAACACATGATTGGAAGCTAGATGTTATGAGTTTGTCCTCGAAAATCTGGCGGCACTACCTCTATGGTGAGAAGTATGACATATTTACTGATCAGAAGAGGCTAATGTTTATATTAACACAATATGATGTCAATATGTATCAATGTAGATGTATATAAATAATCAAAGACTATTATTTCTCTATTCACTATCATCCTGGAAAGGCAAATAATGTAGTTGATTCTCTTATAAGGAAATAATCTTCTAATTTATCCATGTTGTGAATTTAGAATAGTAGTATCTTCATTCATATTCAAAGGATGTATTTAGAAATCATAAGGATAGGGAATACATCCTCTCTTTCCCAAATTTTTATTCAGCCATCTATCTAAGATATGTTTAAGGAGGAACAAAGGGATGATCCAGAGTTATAAAAGTAGGTGAATGCATTAAAGGAAGGGATTCTGAAAGAGATACATATCGACGATGATGGTTTGACTCCATTTGGAATGCGGATTTTTTTCCATCATCACCTAGGATAAAAAAAGAGATATTTGATAATTCACATGGCTCACATTTCTCTATCCATACTAGTAGCACCACGATGTATTATGATCTCCGAGAATAATTATGGTGGGACAACATTAAGAAGAAGATTGTTGAGTATATCTCAAAGTGATTTATATGAGAGTAATTTAAAGTAGAGAGACAATAGTCCAATGTAATGATGCAACCATTTCCTACACCCATATGGAAATTTGTAACACTTCATGCTTCCATGGTATGTTTCCCTTCGAATAATGCAGTATCTTGCGTTGTACGCAACTTGGAGTTTTAACAGAGCCTGACCAAAACAAACTAACCGTTATTGTAATACCAACTTTTAGAAAATTTTATAAATTTTATTTTTCAAAATGGACTTCATTATTTTAATCGTGATATCGAAATTCTCTTAGGGTGAACTTTTGGTATTTTTCTGAAAACATTAATTTTTTGGTGATTTGTGACAAACACTACATTATTGTTTAAAACCGACATTTTATTTTAGAAATTAGTAATTTTATTTTAATAAATTTTAGGTAATAATTGATACATAATACCTATATATGTTCAATGTAATTTATTGGAGTCATTTTATAATAGGTTTAGATATATAAAATTTTATTGATCTTTTTACCGTCTTTTACCCACCATCTAGGAGCATTTCCAAATTTGCATAAAACATAATTTTACCACTTCTTTGAGTTGAATTTCCAAAATCTGATAGACACAGTTGACATCAGTAAGTAAAATTAGGTTCAATAAGATGGAAATAATTTTTGGTGAATAATAACTTTTGAATTTTATTTACCACGGTTAAAAGTAAATTGGTTAATTAACGGTAAAAATGATATTATAATTACACTAACACATGTCCTAATTCTATTGGATAAGTATAATTCGACCAAAAACAACCTTTAGGAAAAGATATGATCATCTTTTATCCACATGGATTAGATTAAGACATTTATTATTATTTTATTTAAAGAAGAGTTAAAAGCGTTAAATTCAACGTTTAATAACTAAACCATTTTTAATATAGGGTTACAAACAATATAAATTATAATAAAATATTACTAATAAAGATAAAAAGATTTAATATATAATTTTATTTTATTTATAATTTTTATACATTAAATAATTTAATTTAATAATGACACAATGATGATGCCTTAATTATATTAATAGTGAAATATTAAAATAATTGATATTATAAATATCCAAATAAATGTAAATTGAGACTTTTGATTAATTGCACTAATTTTCTAGGTTAATATCACATGTTAGGGTTGATTAAATAAATTTCATTCAAGGTGATAATGTTTTTATGTCTTTCAAGAAAAAATCAAATACTAAATAGTGTCAAAATTGAAATAATTGAGTTTTTAAAATAAATACTATATTATTAATTGATATAATATTACTAAAAATCTGAGTATAGAAAAAATAACATAGATAAGGTTATATATATTAATATTGAATCACTTGGGGTTATCGTGTCTTGTTTTAGTAAGTTTACAAACCATATAATATAAAAATACTAAGAGATATGGTAAAAGTCAAACTATTTAACTAAGAGGTAAATCTAAAAGATAAGGTTAATATGGTGACCTAAACTTGTCTAAAACCTATTGGTAGAGATATTTTAGACCCATCCCCACCTTATCCTGGAAATAAATCATTTTGTAACCATTATAAACAGAAATTGATTTTATTATAAAATAATATTTCATGTTTTTTCCTATAGTGGCCATCACCTCTCTTATAAAAGGGTACATCCCCTTATCTTAATTTCACACCTCCAAAGCCATTTGGCTCGGACAAACCCTGCCCTAATAACCTCTCAACTATACTTTATTCATCTTATATGCCTTACTTTGATCATAAATCCAACCTAAGAATCCCTTTTGATCTACTCAAAAGGAAACACTTGAAGAAGAGGTAATAATTTCACTACCCTCTTTGGTGTTCTTTTCTTCTTCCACTTCCTCTTTATTTGTTGTTTCCATACCATTATAATAACTAAAGTAACTTCTACATACATTGATGTTATTATAAATATTTTACAACCATATTTGTTATTCTATCCATCCTATAAATGAAAAAGTAATCATACGTGCATACGTACAGCTTACCGTCTCCACGTCGTGGTGTAGTTTGTTATTCAAACACTTCAATATTTGGATGGGTATAATAATGAGCATAACTGATATAAATTAAAAATATGACATGTAAATTATTATTTATATAATATATAACATCCAATTACATGCGATTTCACCATTAATATAATGATATTTTCGCTCGTGCGTACATACAGATTACCGTCTCCACGAAAGCGATAAGATTCATTCCCCATCATAATCATTCAAGAATAATTTTCATCTTATGTTTAAATATAATGTTTATGAACATAATATCATTCGGTATATGAATCAAATACATCATATCCATAACAAACATGACTTATGTAACCAAGCATATAAAGTAAAACGAATTAGTTAACACCCGAAACGATGATTCTACCGAAATATTATTAACAAAGAAATATTATAGGATTATATATGATATCATATATATGTATACAGTTCTTGTATAATATAATAACAATGTTTTAACTATTATATATGAGGTTAACATACCATCAACTAATCAAATTTATAAGGTAAGGGTTAATTCTTTAATCTCATTACTTATCCAAGGTTGTTAATACTTCAGTATCTACTCAGACCTCTTTATCATCCACATCCGTTTTTTCATAAAAATATAATTCAAAACATTTTTACTATTTACTAAACTATAGGGGTAAAGTCATTTATACTATTACTTGGCAACATATTTTTTGAAAGGAATATTTCCGTCATTTTCCAAACAATGTTCTTTATGACATCGACAAAATTAAGGTAATAATGTCTTTTTTAACTTATATGGTGGATGAGGCTATTTTATTTCACTATAACATTATCAAATCATCCCATAAAAGCTTATAAAAATATTTCAAAAATAAATTTTTTCTTTTAAAATTATATTAATAGTAAATGATTTCAAAATAGAATGATATATTTCTCTACAAATTTTTTTGATTTCATCTATGTCAAAATCCTTTGATGGATTTTCAGATTATTTGAAGTTGATTTATTAGGATACAAATATTCCACATTGTATTGAAGGTTTTGTGATATTTTTGACTATGGATGTGTTATTTTTAGACCATTCATGGTTTATGGATAATGTATTAAAATTTCATATGCTAGTTTTCATACAATTGTTTCTGTTATGTTTAATCATTTTCACATGAGGAATTAATTGGACTTATTAAGTGATGGGTAGAGCCCTCTATAGCTCCTCGATGCATCGGTAGGTCCCATGACCAAAATAGGGTCTTGACACAAGGCGTTGAAAAAATCTTATTTGTAGTCTTGGCACAAGGTCATGACTATGTGGTTATGAAGTCTAGAATTATGCATTCCAACATTGTTAAATTGGATATTGATATTACATGTGATTTTTCGACTAGTAGAATATCCATGTGAATATGTAAATGGAATTGTTTGATTTATCTTTTCCATATTATGATGAAGTTTAAGTTTAATATTCTTTTGTTTTGGTCTTATACATTACCTTAAATGTTTATGCTTATTCTAGAAAATTTCCGCTATATTATTATCCTTACTGAGTATCTAGGCTCACCCCTTTATATGTTTTATTTTTTCCCAGGATACGACGAAATATATTATGACTAACCGGTGGGGATAGTCTAAGGGATGAATTTGGTCAATGGAGACAATTTTTTTGCTTTTTTCATTTTATAATGTAATGTAAACCTTGTGAATGTTTCTAGTACTTCCAAGGCTACTAAAATGAACGGTATTTCGATATTTTGATCCCTTTTGATCATTCTAATGTTATGTAATAATGCACCGACTCTGGGTAACTTGGGCAAGGGTGGTACAATTGGTATCAGAGGACTTTTAGTAAAAACCTTGAAAACCATATTTATATAAACTCTAATTAGAGAACATTACCCTAAGATAGAATTTGAGAATTGGTATAGAAGAACATCCTAAAATTTTGTTAATGTAGTGATTTTGTGTATTTTTCAATAAATTCATCCATGTCTGGATACGAGCAGGTAGAGGCCGCTCTAGCACAGATGATCCTTGGAGAAAAAAATCTGACAAAGAGTTTCGGGCTTGACCTGGGGTATCCTAGTACATGACAGTGGGCCTTGCTAAACTCTTGGTTACAACACTCTCGGGGGATATGCTTAAGATAATTCACATTTTAATTACAAACCATTATGAAGGATTTATGATTATATACCTCCTCAATGAAAACATTTTTTTTATGAATATGGATTATATCCATAAATTTTTCAATTTATGTTAAGTGTTTCACAAGTTTGCAATTATGTATTGCGATTCATAAACTAATCTAGTGTATCCCATTGTTTAGAAATGGTACTTAGTAGAAGAAATGGAAACTATATCAACACACGTAATCCATGTAGGTATTTCCCTCCTACTCAAGATAATTATAATAGAGATGGTGATGAAGCTTGTGTTGATCAGTTTTTAACCATACATGGACAACTCACTCTGGTTATGAATAATAACCTTACCCGTATGGAGCACCCAGATCCACAATGCGGAGGATCAACATTAGACCACTTCATGAAGAAATAACCACGAACATTAAATGGGAGTACAAATACATTAGTAGCAAAGCAATGGATAAGTTCCATAGAGAAAATATTTCATGCTTTGGGGAGTAGCAAAAGGTAGAAAGTAGTCATGGCAGTTTATCGCCTCATGGGAGATGCAGATCAATGGTTTTCATTAATCCAAAACAAAAAATGAATATGAAGAAGTGTAAAACATGGAATGGAGGTAGTTTAAATATATTCTCTTAGAAAAATAATTTTTTCGTGACCATTAAGAAGATATGGAATGACAAGTATTGAGTCTGAGGCTAAATGAGGATGAGAATGTCGCAAATTATGAGGCTAACATTACTTGGGTACCAAGGCATGCATAAGATTATATATGTAACCCAAGGAGTAAGATTGATCGATTATTTTATTGGTTAAAACCATTTCTCCATTGAGCATTAGTCTCAAAATCCTTCTCATCGAATGAAGATATTGTCTCCCGCGCTATCAAGACAGAAAATGAATTATCTAAGTCTTATGAATTCAAAGCAAAGCATGAGAAAAAGATATCTACTGATCACATTGGAAATGAAAATAAGGGGAAGATGGTAAATGTTGAATATCCATCCTGTGGTAAATGTGGGATGAAATTCCCTGGTATAAACCTGAAGGGAATTTGAGTCTATTACAAATGTGGTGAAAAATGCCACCAAGCTCGTGTTTGCAAGGGTAATAAAGAGGCTGTCAATGTTGAATGTTATAATTGTAGAGAAAAGTGACATTATGCAAATGAATATACTATGCACCAAGGGAAATTACCTCAGAAAAGGCCAAGGGAGAATGACCAAGCTTATATTATAACTACTACTAAGGTTTAAGCTCTGAAAGACATGGTGGAAGGTAATTAAAAGGTTTCCTCAAGTTTGGCCAAATATTTATTTGATTATGGATCATCGCATTGTTTCATATCTTCCCAGTTTTCTATGAAAATTAGATATTTTTCAATTTGACATAAAAAGGGAGTTATCAGTCAAAACTCCTAAGGAAAGAATCATCACAATAGAGTTTTGTGAATCAGTTCCCATTAGGGCATATAAATGTTTTTATCTGTTGATCTCATCATCATACCCATGATTGAATTTGATATAATCCTCTAAATTGATTGAATTTCGGACCATGATGCGAAAATTTATTGTAACAAGGAGGTTACAATTTTTGATGATGATAAAGAGTACCTTATCTTTAGTGCAGAAATTTCACCACCCGATTTTTATCTAAATCCACCCTCAGTAGCTCTACTAAATTATATTATTGGGGAGGAAGATAAAGAAGCAATTATGGGTGAGGAAAATAATGTTCAAATAGAGGATGTACCTATAGTGCATGAATATGTTGATGTGTTTCTAGAGGATTTACCTGGGCATCCTCTAGAATGAGAAATTGAGTTTTACATTTATTTAATTTCTGGTTCAAGGCGCATATCAATGACCCCTTATACAATGGACACTTTTTAATTAGTGTAACTAAAGAAACAACTATACGAATTGAGTAATAAATTATTTATTCACCCTTGTGTTTCTCTATGGGGAGCCCCTATCCTTTTTTTTTTGAGAAGAAAGATGGATCTATGAGGTTGTGCATTAACTATAGGGGGATCAATGTTATAAAAATAAAGAACAAGTATCCCCTACCTCTCATTGATGATTTATTCAACCAAATTCATAGAGCTCAATATTTTTCAAAGATTGACCTTTGATCTGGATATCATTAGTTGTGTGTGAAGAGGGAAGACATTCCAAAAGAAACATTTCAAACCTGGTACGGGCATTACAAGTTTACCGTATTGCCTTTTGGATTGACTAATTCACCCTCTGTCTTCATGGATTTAATGAATAGAATTTCCAAGGAATATATTTATTACTTTTTAGTGGTATTTATTGATGATATCTTGGTATAATAAAAATGATACCATGATCATGAAAATCACATGTGTACTATTCTGAAAACCCTAGGAATAAATGAATTATATAGGAAGTTTAGAAAGTGTGAATTCTGGCTTCAAGAGATTTATTTTATTTCCTATATTTCCTCTAATGATGGAATCTCTTTTGATCCTTCAATGACTAAGGAAATCCAATAATGGCCAGCACCGATGAGTATAACTAAGGTAATCAGTTTTATTAGTTTATAAGGTTATTAATGGTGTTTTGTCCAGAATGTTTCCTGGTTGGCTAACCCATTAACCAAGATCAAACGTAAAGGGGTTAAATTTTTTTTGAAAAAAGAGTGTGAATAATGTTTTGAAGAACTAAAGAGAATATTATTCAACACTCCTATCTTGACTCTTCTATCAGAGAACGATGGGTTTGTTATTTATATTGATGCTTTACAGAAAGGAATTGGTTGTATCCTTATATAGAATGATAGAGTTATTGCTTATGTATCACGAATGCTAAAAATTCAAGAGCAAAACTATCCCACTCATGATATTGAGTTAGCAGCTGTAATCTTTGTTCTAAAGATATATAGACACTATCTCTATAGTGAAAATTGTGAGATTTATAATGATCACAAGAGTTTGATGTATATTTTCTAAAAAAAGAACTCAACATGAGGTAATGCAGATGGCATGAACTACTCATCAATTATTATTGCACAATACACTACCTCCCGAGGAAGGCAAATAAGGTGGCATATTCTTTGACCAGAAAGGATCATGAAGTGTTGAAGAAGATGACAGTTGAGAGGGATCCTATTTTCATAGATCTATTAAAGATGGATATGGTAATAACCATGGAAGGTGAAACCTCAATACGTTGTCAAATGGTTTCCAAACCATCATTACTAGAATTGATAAAAGTTCTTAAACTAATGATGAAAAGTTTCAAAAGAATATTAATGTTGTAAATGATGGGAGATTGAGTGACTTCATATATGAGGATGGAATTTTGAGATTTGGGAAGAGACTTTATGTTCCCGATATACCTTATCTAAAAAGGGAATTGTTGGATGATGACCATAGCTTCAATTTCTCTTTACAACCTAGGAGCACCAAGATGTATAGAGATTTGAAAAAACATTTTTTGTGGGACAACATAAAGAGGGATATTGCTGATTTTGTGTCAAGATGTATGGTTTTTCAACAAGATAAAGCTGGAAGGAAATAGCATATAGGAGTCATGAAACCTCTTCCCATACCTGAGTAGAAATGCGATAATATTACGATGGACATTGTCCTGGGGCTACCAAAGACTCCTTGAAGGAATGGGGAAATATAGTTCATTATTGATCGTCTTACCAAGTTAGCACATTTTCTTGTTATAATATAAGATTTACCACTTGAACGTATATCAAGACTATATATTAATGATGTTGTAAGACTCTATGGTGTACCCTTATTGATTGTTTCTTATCGTGATCCCTATTTTACATCAATATTTTTTAAAAGTATTCAGAAGACCTTGGATACTAAACATCATATCAGCACTGTCAACCACCCTCAAACCGATGGAAAATCAGAATAGACTATTCAAACCTTAGAAGACATGTTGAGATCATTCTCACTTGACTTTCAAGGTATGTGGGATCAATATTTACGTCGGGTAGAATTTTCCTATAAAAAAGATTCTATTCATGTAGTTAGATGGCACCATATAAAGCATCATATGGAAAGAGATGTCAAACACCATATTTTTGGGATGATGTTGGTGAATGAAAACTAAAAGGCCTAGAACTTATTGAGGAAACACTGAAAATGGTGGAGACTATCCAGGCCCACATCAAAGTAGCTCAAAGTAGGAAAAATAGCTATGCCATTAATCAGAGGAAGGATTTGGAATTTCAAGGTGAAGATCATGTTTTCTTGAAGGTATCTCCATGGAAGGGTGTTATACGATTCGGTAAAGATGTTAAATTGAGTCCCAGGTATATCAGACCTTTCAAAATTCTAGAATGAATTGGAGTGTTGGCTAATCATTTGGCAATGACTCCATGTCTCTCCAAAGTTCATGATGTGTTCCACTTATCATTGTTGAGAAAATATATTCCGGACCGAACGCATGTACTCACCTGTGATAAAATTGAACTGGAACCTGAACTGTCTTATTGTGAAGATCTTGCAAGATTTTTGATACATGAAAAGAAGTGCTGAGAAATCGGACGAATCGTTTGGTAAAAGTTCTATAAAGAAACCATAATATTGAAGAGTTAACATGGGATCCCAAGGAAATTATGATGAATAACAAACTCAATCTTTTTATGTAGTAATATTTTAGAAACCTCGAGGATGAAATTATTTTAAAGAGGGGAGAATGTAACACCCCAAGCTTCCACGGTATGTTTCCCATTAAATAATGCAGTGGATTGCGTTGTATGCAACATCGAGTTTTAAAACACCACGACCAATCAAACTAGCCGTTATGAATTGTAATAACCACTTTTTGAAAAAAAAATTCAAAATGGAAATCTTTTTTGAATTCGGAATATCGAAATTATCTTTGGGTGAATTTTTTGTATTTTTCTGAAAACATTCATTTTTGGAGAATAGTGAAAAACATTGTGTTATTGTTTAAAATTGACTTTTTATTTAAGTTATTAGTTATTTTATTTTAATTTATTTTAGGTAAAAATAGATTCATAATTCTTATATATGTTCAATGTAATTCATTGGAGTCATTTTAAAATAAGATTAGATATATAAAATTTTATTGAACTTTTTACCATCTTTTACCCACCTTTTAGAAGAATTTGAAAATTTGCATAAATCATAATTTTACCACATTAGTGGGATGAATTTCAAAAATATGAGAAATGCGGTTGACATCAGTAGGTAAAATTTGGTTCAATAAGATGAAAATAATTTTTGGTGAATGGTAACTTTTGACTTTAATTTACCACGGTTAAAAGTAAATTCTATAATTAAGGGTAAAAATGATATTATAATTACAATAGCACATGACTTAATTCTATTTGATATGTGTTATTAGACACAGCAAAAAACTTATTAATAAAATATGATCCTATTTGGTTCACTAGGATTAAATTAGGACATTTATTATTGTTTTATTTAAAGAAGAGTTATAAGAGTTAAATTCAAAATTTAATAACTAAAACATTTTTAATATAGGGTTAAACTCAATATAAATTAAACTATAAATATTCATTAGAAGAATAAAACAATCTATTATATAATGGTATTTTATAAATAAATTTCATACATTAAATAATTTAATTTATTTATGACACAATCATGATGCAATAATTACTGTAATAATGAAATATTAAAATAATTGATATTATAAATATGTAAATAAATGTAAATTGAGATTTATGATGAATTAAACTAATTTTAAATATAAATATGACATTTTAGGGTTGATTAATTAAATTTTATTAGAATCGATAATGTTTTTATGGATTTCGAAAAAATAAAATACTAAATAGTGTCAAAATTGACAAAATTGAGTTGTTAAAACAAATATTATATTAGTAATTGATTTAATATTCTTAAAAATATAATGTTAGTAAAAATGACTTAGATAAGGTTATATATATTATTATATAACAACTTGGGTTATCATGTCTTGATATAGTATGTTTATTAACCATATAATATAAAAATACAAAGAGACATGGTAAATATCAAACTATTTAACTAAGAGTTAAATCTAAAGGATAATGTTTATATGGTGCCCTAAACCTATCTAAAACCTATTGGTTGAAAGGTTTGGTGACCCATACCTAACTTATAATCGAATTAAATTATTTTTTAACCATTAGAAACCTAAAATTATTTTATTATAAAATAATATTCCATGATTTCCTAAAGTAATCCTCACCTCTCTTTTAAAAGGGCACTTCCCCTTCTCTTAATTTCACACCTCCAAAGCCATTTATCTCGGCCACACCCTGCCAAAATATCCTCTAAACTAGAATCACTTCATCCTAGAGGCCTTTATTTGATCATAAATCCAACCTATGTATCCATTTTGATCAACTCAAAAGGAAACACTCGAAGAAGAGGTAATAATTTCACCACCCTATTTCAAGTTATTTTCTTCATCCACTTCATCATTATTTGTTGTTTTGATAAAAAAAATAAATTAAATACCTTATACATACTTTTATGTTATTATAAATATTTAAGAACCATATTCTTTATTCTATATATCCTATAAATAACAAAGTCACCATACGTGCATACGAACGACATACCTTCTTCACGTTTTGGTGTAGTTTTTTATTCAAACACTTCATTATTTGGATGGGTATAATAATGAGTATATATAATATAAATAATAAATATAACATGTTAATGATTCTTTATATATGATATACCATCCAATTAAAAAACTATTTCACCACCAATATAATGATATTGTCACTCGTGCGAACGTATGGATTACCGTCTCCACGAACGCGATGAGATTCAATCCCCATTATAATCAATCAAGAATAATTTTAATTTTATGATTAAAAATAATTTTTATGAACATAATATAATTCTGTATATGAATCAAATATATCCTATCAATAAAAAACAAGGATTATTTAACCAATCTTATAAAGTAAAACAAATCAGTTAATTCCTGAAATAATGATACTACAAAAATATTATTAACAAAGAAATATTATAGGATCATATATGTTATCATATTTATGTACATAGTTCTTGTATAATTTAATGATAATGATTTAACTATTATACATGAGGTTAACATACCATGTACTAAAAAAATTACAAGGTAAGGTTTAATTCTACAATCTCTTTACTTATCTGAGGCTGTTAATACCTTAGTATCTACTGGGACCGCTTTATCAGCCACATCCGTGTTTTCTTAAAAATGTAATTCCAAAAAATTTTACTATTTACTATCTTATGGGTTAGAGTCATTTATACCCTTATTTTACCACATATTTTTTGAAACGAATCATTCTTCCATTTTCCAAACAAGGTATCTTATGACCTTCTCGACAAAATTAAGGTAAGAATTCCTTTTCTTAACTTATACGGATGGTGCCGCTATTTTTTTTCATCATTACATCGTCGAATCTTCCCATAAAAGATCATAAGAATATTTTCAAAATAAATTTTACCCTTTATAATTATATTACTATTAAATCTTTTCAAAAAATAAAGAGATATTTCTCTACAAAATTTTTTGATTTCATCTATGTCAACATCCATTAATGGATCTTAAGATTATTTGAAATTGATTTATTATGATACAAATCTTCCATATTGTATTGAAGGTTTTGTGATATGATTGATTGTGGATGTGTTATTTTTACACCATTCATGTTTTATAGACAATGTATTTACATTTCGTATGCTAGTTTTAATACGAATGTTTATGTTATGTTTAATCATTTTCATATGAGGAATGCATTGGACATAGTATGTGATGGGTGGAGCCTGGTATAACACCTCGATGTATCGTTAGGTCTCATGAGAAAAACTAGTGACTTGGTACAAGGCCTTGAAAAAATATTATTGGTACTCTTGGCACTAGGCCTTGACTATGTGGTGATGAAGTCTGGCATTATGCATTCCAATATTATGAAATTGGCTATTGTAATTACATATGATTATTCCACTAGTAGAATTTCCATGTGAATTAGTAAATGGAATTATTTGATTTATCTTTATCATATTATGATGATGTTTATGTCTAAAAGGCTTTTGATTTAGTCTTATACATTGACTTAAATGTTTATTCTTATTCTTGAATGTTTCTACTATATTGTTATCCTTATTGAGCATATGTGCTCACCCCTTTCTATGTTTTATTTTTCTCAGGATGTGAAGAAGTATATTATGACTGACCCGGATGGATAGTCTAAGGGATGAATGTGGTCAATAGAGAAAATGTTGTTGTTTGTTTTTATTTGATAATTTAATGTAAAACTTATTAAATTTTCAAGTGATTCCAAGGCTACTAAACTGATCGGTCATTCGGTATTTTGATCCCTTGTGATCACGCCAAAGTTTTTTAATAATGTACCAACTCTAGTTAAATGGGGTCGTGGTGTTACAAAATGAGATAATGTCTCTATGGAATTTTGCATGGTTCCCTTGAAGACTTACAAAGGAAATTATGCTATATTGGTTGTGGTGGACTGACTCGCCATGACTACCCACTTTATCACTATTAGAGAAGATCTCTTTCTTGAACAACATGCTATTATATATGTGAAGGAAATGGTGAGACTGCATGGGGTTCCACACTTGATTTTTTCTAATCATGATCCAAGGTTTTCATGTAAATGATAGAGGACTCTCCAACATTCCTTGAGTACTGGATTGAATTTTAGCACAACCTATCACTGCCAATGTAACGACCAAAACCTTTATTATTGGAAATTATTCTTGATATATTTAAATTTCTTATTATTTGACATGGTTATATTACATATGCACTTCTTTGGTTTTATGTTTTTGGATTTTAAAATACTATTATGCATTGTGACTATTGCTAATATAATCGTTAAATAGTGATCACATGATTGGTATAAATATAGGACTTTAACAAATCCAATTTACTCAGAAAAATGAAGTGATCGCCTTATCTAGTAGAATTTCCATATAAAAATCCCATTTATTAGAGCTCAAAACGGAGGTGGTGTCATTGGGCTTCGCTCTTGACCAAGTTCAATCCGAGATTCAACATGTTTAGCTCGAGCGGAACCTCCTACGGATGAAGTGGATGTTAATAGAGATTATCACACAAACAATGTTATTCGAGCCACCCCAAGAGTATGTCACCATCGCACACCATACCCTTTGGTCTTATTTGGGTGTTATAAGGGGATATGTAACAATACCCAAGCACTATGATTTTTCAATATATTTTTTTATAGAGAATATACATTTTTTAATAGTATTACTTGGAAAATAGTTTTTAAAGAAAAAATACTATTATTAGTTAATATTAAATTAAGAAATATATTTGGATTAATTAATTTATTTTTGAATTAAATAATATTTTAATAAAATATTATCACAATATAATTATTATGAATAAAATTGTGATTTATATTATGGTTTGAAATCCATTTTTGTCAAAACCCATGATTTTTTGATAAATGTTGGTTTTTATGATTAAAGTAAAAATTCACATATTTAGAAATTTATTTTGATAAAGCGAATATTTGTTTTGGAATTAGAATGTCAAAATTATCCAATTTTAAATTTTTCATAACTTTCTGAGATAGTTGAATTTTTGGGGAAAAATTAAATACCGTTTAAATATATAATATGTTTTACGACATCATAATGACACAATAGTAATGTAATAAAATACTATAAACATTATGTTTTCCAATATATGTTTTATAATTAAAATAATGTGATTTTAGGTTTGATTGATTTATTTTACAAAGCCTTAGTAGACCCTCCAAGACTTATAAAACATTTTAGCTTTTTAAATTGATTTCCTTGAGAGTGTGACTCGCCTACACATAATCAACCATATTGTATTAAGAATTTAGGATATTGGAATTATAAAATATTGTTCTCCACTCTCTTTGGAAAAACCCATGGGAAAAATCCATGGGCTGGTTTGTGGTTTTGATTAGTTTAATGTGTGGTGTCCCAAACATAAATAATGAAGAATTACCTCTCCTTTCCTATATAACCCCACCATGCTCCCACTTATTCTTCACTCAAATCCATTGGTGTTCGTCGAACCTCTTCCCTCCTCTCTCTTGAATCCTCCCAAGGCACCCCAATATTCCAAAAAGCCTCTCTCAAGCCTCTCCCAATCCTTTGGGATCTCACATCCAACTAATAGATTCCTTCCTTTCTCATTTTATCCAAAATTCTTATTATTGTTATGCCCTTTTATTTTCAATTATAAATGTTGGGGTATGATTTTTCACCTCCCCCATACTTCCCTATTTATTTTTGGATGATGAGTGATCCATTTCTCTCTCATTAATGCCTTCCATGTACACCTGTTACCACGTCAAAATTCTATAAAAAAAATTCTCTCTCCTAATTTACATTCAAGCAATTATTTTGTAATATGAATCATAATTTCATTAATTATTTTAGTACAAGTGTATATATTCCCCCAATAATTTTCATTTAATGTATATATGATAAGACACCCCTTTCTCTCCGATCAACCATTTTTAGGAATTCTTATGTCACAACGTTAGGTTATCGAAATTGCATCGAGTTTTTCCAAGAAAATGTCATCATGTAGTGAATACCATGACTATTTCTATATCAAGGGTATTAAACTTTATGATCATTTACTTATTTATTATATTGTTTAATATATGAATTCCACATTACTTTACTGTGTAACAAATTATTTTGAATCCAAGTATTATGACCTATGTGTCACACTTATGCATGAAATGAAATGTTTAAGAAGGGTGTGACCTGATAACACTCCAATGAATTGGGTAAAGATTATTATCATGATAAATAAAGTCAAATTAGGGTTTACTCATTCTAATTAAATTTAAATGAGGTTTGACTCATGCTCTATGTGAAATGAGTCATGGATCATGTTAATATCATGTTAAGTGTTGTTGCCACATTTCCATGTTATGATAATCATGCTATATCATGCCTTTATGTTCATTTTTCTCTTGTGCTCCATTGATATTCCTATTTCCTAAAATATATTGTAATATTCATGTTATTAAATGTTTACTACCTTACTAGACTTTATATCTCACCCTTTTCATATGCATGTCCTCAGGTTATCCCATGCAATGATAAGTAAAATGGAATGTAGTGGTCGTGTAAAAGTTGTTTTCAATAAAGATGTTATGTTTCATGTTTTAAGTCATTATGTAATGTTCATAATCCCCAAAGACACTATACCTCTCAATATTCTTTGTTTTATCATGTGAATATTTTCTGTAATAAATCATGTTTAACTGTGTAATAAAATGTAGGGTAGTTATAATTGGAATCAGAGGATAGGTTTAGTTATTTTTTGGATTAGGATTAGAAAACCCTAGTGAAAGCCTTATGGATAAGACTAAGTATAATAAGAACATCTGTAAATTTTGGTGATTATTGAGTATGTGGTATATCAAGAAAATACATCACTATCTGGATATAAGAAGGTAGAGGCGGCTCTAACAGAGATGTACCTTGGAGTGAAAACTCTGACAATGAGTTTCAGGCTTGGCCCATGGTATCCTGGTAAACAAAAATGTGTCTTGAACCACTATTGGTTATGAAACTCCCAAGGGATATGATTTGGTAAATTCACAAGCATGTTATAAGGCATTATTAATGGAATAAAAAATCCCCTAAGAATATATGTTAGAAAGTAGATCATGGAAAACATAGATTGATTCATATAGATTCATATGTTATGGAAATAAAAGTTATTTAAAAGGCATCAGTTTTTTGTCTTTGGATTACCCTTTATACGTTTAACCTATCATTCCTTTTATTCCATCCAATGACAAGATATAGGAGGAACCGGACTGACAACCGATGCGAATATCAATTTGATGACTGTTCTAATGAGATGATCAATCTTATGGGAGAAGGAATCACAAAATTTGTCATGATACTCTCTCACATAACTCAATATTTGAATAGAAACATTGGTCAAGAGTAACGTTCACCCCCCCCCCTCCCCCAAGAAATAACAAGTCACAATTGAGAGCTTAATGTGAAAAATGCCACCTACTTTTAATGTATCGTCTGATCCCTCAATCACTGAACAATGGATCTACTCCATTAAAATGATATTCTCCATCCTTAAATGTTCCGAACAAGAGAAGGTTATTCTGGATTCTTATCATATAGAGGGTGAATCCAATCAATGGTGGTCATTGATCAAAAATATGAATCCTGAGGAGGAGATTGAGGTTTTACTATGGAAGGATCTTCAAAAAAATGATTTTCAATAAATATTTTCCTCGCACCCCCCATATTAAGATGGAAATGGAATTCCTTGACCTCAAGAACAAAGATAACGAATCCATCAGAGCGTATGGGGTAAAATTCCCACAGCTTCCACAATACACCTTCGTCTTTTTCATTACCCATGAATCAAGGTTGAACTCTTCTTTTGTGGGATGAAACCTAGACTATGGGAAACCCTGGTGATCCATGACATCGACAACTATGAGGAAATTATCTGATGTGCCCTCAAGGTAGAAATGGAAATCATAGAATTTTAGGGGTATCAGGGGGATAATGAGCATAAGGTGGACTTCAATTATAGTAGTCTGATGGATAAATCCAATGGTGCTAAGAAAATATATCACCCCACTTATCAATGGTGCGGAAAGATGCACATCAGAAATTGTCTGAAGGGGATGAGGAAATGATTTAGGTGTGGAAGTGAAGGAAACCTACCTGTTAACTACTGACAAGAAAAACCCTCAGCTGCGATAGAGGAGAGGAACACTCCATTTGACTCTCAATGCATTGTTCATTGCATCAACTGCAATGACCCAAGGCACCTTGAAAATCAGTTCCATAAGCAAGGGTTTTTTTAGGCAACTAACAACCTCCAATGTAGAAAGGGTGAGCTTCTTCGATCACTACCACCAATGTGAAACCTAACTATGAAGTGGTGATAGGTACGCTAGTTATTAATTCATGAATAGTAAATGTACTTTTTTATTCTGGTTCTACACATTCTTTTATATTTTGAATGTTTAGTATAACAATATCAACACCACCAAAAATCATGGAACTAAAGATTTCAGTGAATATAGAAAATGGTTCAATCATTGCATCCCAGGAATATAACTCCACCACTATCAAAATTTGTGGATTAAACATTAGAGTGAACCTTGTAATACTCCATCTGGTGGAATTTTATGAAATTCTCAGAATGGAATGGCTTTTCTTATATAGAGCCAACATAAATTTCTGGGAGAAGGAAATCACTCTCTATATGGAGAATCGACACCCAATTCTCTACAAGTGTAAGGAGGAAGATTAATCTTCTTTAGAAACATCATCCCAAGAATGGATATTACTTCATTATGAGAATGCGTATCTGGCACAGATAATTGAGTCCAAGGAAGCAACCATCCTTGAATACATGCCAATTGTGAGGGAATTCACTGAAGTGTTTGCCAAGGAATTTCCTGGTCTTCCTCCTAGAATATATTTTCAATTCATAATTGACCTTATAACAAGAGAATTTCCAATATCCAAAACTCTATATAGAATGGTATTGTGGAGCTTAAGGAGATGAAGAAGAAACTATAGGAGAATCTGGATAAAGGGTTTATATTCCCAAGTGTGTCGCCATGGGGTTCTTTAGTCCTCTTCATCAAGAAGATTGATAGGTCAATGTGCCTTTACATCAATTATCATGAGCTTAACAAATATCACAGTAAAGAACAAGTATCCTCTACCACGAATTGATGACTTGTTTGATTAGCTGCATGGAGCACAATACTTCTCCAAGGTGGATCTACGGTTGGGATATTACCATGTAAGGGTGAATAAAAAAGATATCCCGAAGACTGCTTTTCGTAAAAGATACGGGCACTATGAATTCATATTAATTCCTTTCGAACTCACTAATGCTCAAGAAATATTCATGGACAAGATGAATAGAGTATTTAGAGATTACCTCAACAAATTTTTGGTAGTCTTTATAAATGATATTTTAATATACTCCAAATCCAAGGAGGTGCATGGGGACCATATAATAACTATAAAAGAGACCATCTAACAGGAGAAGCTCTATGTAGAGTACAGTAAGTGTGAGTTATAGTTGAAGGAGGTCTCATTATTAGGTCATATAAAAACAACAAATGAGATATTCTTAGATCCCTCCATGACAACTACAATTGAGGGATGGATGAGGCCAACATTGGTAATGGATATTTGTATCTTCTTGGGGTTATCTGGACATAATCACTAGTTTGTGAGAAATTTATCACAATTGTGCAACCCTCATACCAATCTAACTCGTAAGGGAGTAAAGTTTTCTAAGAGTTATGAATGTGTAGAGAACATCAAGGAGATGAAAATGAGGCTTATCACTATGCTCGTGCTCACACTACCCAAAAGTGGAGAACTTTTTATGGTATTTAGTGATGCATCAAAGAAGGTCCTATGTTTTATGGTGATGCAGAATGATAAATTGACTGCCTACACTTCAAGGTGGCTGAAAATCCCTGAGCAAAACTATCCCACGCATGATCTATAGTTGGCATTTGTGATCTTCACGTTCAAAATCTGGCAGCATTATCTCTATGTGGAGATGTGTGAGATACATGCTGATCACAAGAGCCTCAAATATATATTCACGCAAAAAAGTTCTTAATATGTTCCAACGAAGATGGATAGAACTCATCAAGGTTTATGTCTGTTTGATCCACTACTATCCCGGTAAGGAAAAAAAGGTGGTGGATTCTCTAAGTAGAAAGGATCCTACATCTTTATAAATAATGATAATTGAAAAGGATCCAATATTCTTAATGTGATATTGGATGTACATGGGAATCATTAAGGGATAAAAATAATCAATCCTTTCTCAAATGTTTTTTCAACCATCCCTCATGGAGAAATTAAAGGATGCTCAAAGAAAGGATGTAAAGATTCTGAAAAATGTGGAATCTATCATAAATGGGAAATCTACAGAGTTTTTGGTTGAAAAAGATGGAATTTTGATATTTGGGTCACGATTATGTGTACCATCTAATCTAAATAAAAAGAAGGATCTTCTAAATGATGTACATAAATCAACCTTCTCTATTCACCTGGGGAGCACAGAGATGTATCGAGATCTCTGAGAAAACCTTTCGTGGGATAATTTGAAAAAGGAGATTGTTGATTATACATCGATGTTCTTAGAATGACACCAAGTGAAGGCTGAGAGGCAAAAGTCTAAGGGGATAATGCAACCACGTCCCATAACAAGATAGAAGTTAGACAACATTACAATGGACTTTCTCACTGGACTTCTAAGGAAATTCAGAGGAGAAAATGCTATATGGGTCATTTTGGATCGTCTTACAAAGGCATCTCACTTTATCAAGATTAGAGAGGACATCTCATTGGATCAACTTTCATGGATTTACATTAAGGAAGTGGTAAGTAGGCATGGAATATCACAATCTATTGTATACGATTGTGATCCAAGATTCACCTTGAAGTTCTGGAAATGTCTCCATCATGCTCTATGAACTAAAATGATTTTCAGTATGGCCTATCATCCTCAAAATGATTTCCAATCTAAGCGAACTATTTTGAAACTGAATGATATGTTAATATAATGTTCTATAAACTTCAAATGAGGATGAGACAAATATCTTCCACTGGTTTAATTATTCTAAAATTACAGTTCCCACATGAGTATCAGAATGGCACCATATGAATCACTTTATGGGAAAAGCTTCAGAACACCGGTGTTTTGGGACGAAGTGGGTGATTGTAAGCAACAAGGACATGAAATGGTAGAATAAATGGTGGAGAAGTTGATAATCATTCAGCAGCATATCAAGATAGCCCAATGTTGACAAAAGAGTAATGCAGATAACTATTGATGAGACCTTGAGTTCAAACTTGGAGACATGGTAATTCTATATATATATCTATAGAATTAGATCATGAGGTTTGGAAATAAATGGAAGTTATGTCCTAGGTAAATCAGACCCTTAGAGATTCATAATCATGTCAGAGATGTGTCCTATCGACTGGCACATCCACCCACCATGGTGAAAGTACATGATGTATTTTATGTATCCCTCTAAGGAAGTACATACCAGACCCTTCACAAGTACTGTCTTCAGAGGTAGTATAGTTGGAGGATGATCATTATTATGAGGAGCAACTAGTGAAGATCTTATATTTTAGAGAAAACATTCTACAAAATAAGACAATGCCCCTCATCAAGGTGTTGTGGCGAAACCACAAGTTTGAAGAAGTGACGTGTGAATCAATGGAAGTGATGAAGTAGAGTTACCCACATCTGTTTAGTGCGAAAAAAAGGACATTTCGAGGGAAATATTTATTAAAGGGGGAATATTGTAATGACCCAAACTTTTATTAATGGAAATTACTCTTGATATAATTTAATGTCTTATTATGTGAAATGGTTATATAACATATGCACTTATTTGGTTTTATGTTTTTGGATTTTAAATTACTATTAAGCATTTTGACCATTGCTAATATAGTTGATTACCAGTGATCACATGATTTGTATAAATATAAGGATTTTACAAATCCAATTTAATCAGTCAAAGGATGCGACGGCCCAATCCAGTAGACATTACCCATAAGAAGCACATTTTTCAGTGCTTGGAAATGAGGAATCATCATTGGGCTTCACTATTGACCATGTCCAAGGCGAGATTCAACACATTAAGCTCGAGCGGAACCGCCTACAAGAGAAGTGGAAGTTAATAGAGATTACCACTATAGGGATGTTATCCAAGCCACCCTAAGAGTTTGTCGCCATCACAGACCATAACCTTCAGTCTTATACGGATTTGATAAGGGGATATGTGACAAGACCCTATCACTATGATTATGTACATTATTTTTTATAAAGAATATACATTCTTTTTTATTATTGCTACTGGGTAAATAGTTATTAAAGAAAATAGTATTTTCAGTTAATATTTAATTAAGAAATATATTTTTATGAACTAATTAATTTTTTAATTAAATAAATTTTTAATTAAATATTATCACTGTATAATTATTATGAATACAATAGTGATTTTTATTATGGTTTGAAATCTATTTTTGTCAAAACACATGAATTTTTTATAAATATCTGTTATTATGATAAAAGTAAAAATTACCATATTTAGAAAATTATTAAAATAAAATGAATATTATATTTGGAATCAGGATGTCGAAATTATCCAATGGTGATTTTTTCATAATTTTATGAGACAGTCGAATTTTTTGGTAAAAATTATATATCGTTTAAATATATAATGTGTTTTATGAAATTATAATGACCCAATAGTGATGTAATAAAATACCATAAACCATGTTTTCAGAAAATATAGGTTTTACCATTAAAATAAAGTTTTTTAGTTTTGATTTATTTATTTTACAAAGCCTTAGTGGACCCTCTAAGACATATAAAACATTTTAGCTTTAAAAATTTATTTCCATGAGAGTGTGACTCCTCTCTACATAAAGAACCCTATTATTTTAATAATTTCGGTCATTGGCCTTATAAAATATTTTTTCCACTCCCCTTTGGGAAAAAATATTGGCAAAAACTATGGGTTGGTTTTGTGGTTTTGAATAGTATAATGTGCGGTGTCCCAAACATAAATAATAAAGAATTCCCTCTCCTTTCCTATATAAACCCAACCAAGCTCCCACTTTGTCTTCATTAAAGGCCTTTGGAGTTCTTCCAACATCTACCCACCTCTTTATATGATCCTCCCAAGGTCCCCTAAGCTCCCAAGAATCCTCTCTCAAGCCTCTCTCAAACCGTTGGGATCACACTTCCATGTAAGGGATTTGTTCCTTTCTAAGTTTATCCATGTTTCATAATATTGTTATTCCCTTTTATTTTCAATTATAAATGTTGGGGTATGATTTAGAACCTCCCACATACATCCCTATTAATTTTTTAATGATGAGACACCCATTTATTTCTCATTAATTCCTCCCATGTACACACGTTTCCATGCTAAAATTCTGTATGAAATTTCCCTATCCTCATTTACATTCACGAAATTCTTTTGTATTATAAATCCAAATTCCATTACATATGTTGGGAAATGTATCTATATTCCCCCCATTCATTAAATTTCATGTAAATATTAAGAGACACCTCTTTCCCTCTCATCAACAATTTTTTTGAAGTCTTATGTCACGCTGTTATGCTGCCGAAATTGCACTGCGTTTTTCCATGACAAAGTCATCACGTAGTAAATACCATGCACATTTCTCTATCAAGGGTATTCATCTTTATTCACAATTACATATTGATTATATAGTTTAATGTTTTAATTACACATTCCCGTATCATGGAATAAATGATTATTAATCCAAGTTCTATGACATATGTGGCACACTTATGCACGAAATGAAATGTTTAAGATGGGTACACCCTAATAGCGCTCCAATGCATTCGGTAAAGATTAGTATAGTGATAAATCATGTGAGATGAGGTTTTGCTCATGCTAATTCATTTGTAATATGTTTTTACTCATTCTCCATGTGCAATGTGCCTTGTCTCATGCTAATACCATGTTAAGTGTTTTTGCCACATTTCCATGTTATGATAATCATACTATATCATGCCTTTATGTTCATGTTTCTCTTGTGGTCCATTGATATTCATATTGAATGAAATTTATAGTAATATTCATGTTATTCCTTGTTTACTCCCTTACTATACTTTATATCTATCCATTTTCTTATGCATGTCCTCATGTTATCCCCTGCAATGCTAAGTACGAGGGAATGTAGTGGTCATGTAAAGGAAATTTTCAATAAAGATGTTGTGTTTCATGTTTTAAGTCATTATATAATGTTACTAATCCCCAAATACACTACACCTCTCGATATTCTATGTTGTATCAAGTGAATATTTTATATAATAAATCATGTTTAATTGTGTAGAAAAAAGTAGGGTTGTTATAGCCAAACAGATGGTCAAAATGAAAGGACATTTCAAAAGATCGAAGATATTCTAAGAGCCTGCTCACTATAAATAAAGGGTGGATGGGAGTAGTTTCTCCCATAGGTTGAGTTGTCATACAATAATAGCTTCCACATGATTATTTATATGGCACCATATGAAGATATTTATGGAATGCGATGTAGAACTCCAACCTATTGGGATGAAGTTGATGAAAAAACTACTTGGACTTGATCTTTTGCAAGAGATGGTAGCCAAGGACAAAGTTATCCAACAAAATATCAAAGCATCTCAGAGTCAGTAAAATAACTATGTTGACAACTGTCGAAGGGACATGGAGTTCAACATTGGAGAAAAAGTCTTCATTCTAATATCACTATGGAAGTGAGTTCTGTGATTTGGAAAGAAAGGGGTGTAAATATTAAGGTACATTTTCCCCTTTTAGATCATTGACCGTATATGAGTCATGGCATATCAGTATGGAATTTCACCAAATTTGTCTCATTTTCATGATGTGTTTCACGTATCACTACTAATGAAGTATATACTGTATCCCTCACATGTACTGAACTCAAAGGTTGTATAGTTAGAAGATCATCTCTCTTATGAGGAGTATCTAGTAATGATTCTGTACTAGAGGGATAAGATTTTATACAATAGGACAACCCACCTTTAAAAATTGTTGAAGGGGAACCAGAAATATGAAGAATCAAATTGGGAATTGGAGGAGGAGACGAAAGATAAGTACCCTCACCTATTTATTTAAAATGAAATTTTTAGGGAAACTTTTCAAAAGGGTGGAAGAATGTAAGGACGCAAACTTTTATCAAATTCCATTTCACCCTTATTATTGTAATTTTATATATTATAAAGCCTAAAACATCACTTAGAGACCATAATTAAAGTCTTATAAATGATTAATTAATTAAATAAAAAGTGTCTTAATGAGTTAAGGAAGCAATACCAATGAAATAGTTACATGACCTTAGGAGTAGTAATATGAAACTTATTAATATTCAACTGACCAAATGAATAGTGACACTAACCATGAAAGTATAAATAAAATTTATTCATCTTATAATTGATAATATTTTATAATTATATCATAGTTTATGTAATTAAATACATTGAAAATTAAGTGATGGTTTTTTATATATGTCATAAATATTTAATTAAAATAATCTAAATAATTTAATAATTTAATAGAAAATTTATTTTCATAAAATTTGTTCATAAATTATAATTTTTATGTCTTATGGTTTTAACATAATTTTACAAGACCTTATGTAATTTTTAAATGTGTTATAAAATCTTTTTTAATTTTAAAATCGTTATTTTCCATGTAAATAGTGATATTTGGTAAAAAATAAATGTACTAGTATTTAGAAAATTATTTTCATTATATGGAGTTAATTTTTTAATTATACACATGAAAAATGGTTTGGGGGAATTTTTGGTATTTTTCTGAAGAACATGAAATTTTGTGAATAGTAAAATATAGTAATTTGTTGTAAAAATACATTATAAGTTAAGTACACTATTCCTAACATAATGATTTATGTAACAAAACATATCTAGAACTCACATGCCCTCTTTACCATATCGAGTAATTTAATTGTCCCCATTTCTTGTCTTGAGGGAAATTAATAAACTAATGAATTAAATATTTAGAAAAAACTGCTCCCTCCACTATAAATTTCACCCCTCACAACCTCGTTTCCTCACACCTCTCAGGATTCAAGACATATCCCAATTCATCCCAAAACTATTTCCTACCCCTTACCCCATTTCCATTAACATTTGGTCTCATCAAAAATATCAATCCTAGGCACCTTGAGGAGGATCTCAAGAATAGAATTCAAGAGGTAATTCCTCTCTCTCTTTTCTTTCAATTTACTATAAAATTTCATTTCATTTATAATTCTATCCTCAAATAATCCTAAACAAATGTCATGATAACTATATTATGATTGATATAATGGTATTATATTATGTTCATGGAATATTATTAATTATACTCCTCACTCTCTCTCTCTCTCAAATGTAATTATCACATGAGATGTGCCAATTTACCAACATCATGGGCGATGCACTTTTATTTTCCTTCAACGCCTTCAAGGATGTTAATAAAACCATTAAATGGTTGAAAACAGATTCTAAATTGTATATTATTAACCCCATTTACGTTGTATAACTAACTTATATACACATTACTAAATTATAAAACAAAACATGTGCATTGTGATCCAAAAACCGCCAAATTTAACTAAAAATAGTCATCATTAAATTTCATCTAAGGAGTCACCATCACGGAATATAAACAAATTCATTATAAGATAATTTATAACATATTTAATAACATTAATAACGTTTAATATCAATTATTTAAGTTGTTTCATGCTTTACACGGACATCCATTCATGAATACATGTTAATCGTTAATGTAAACAATGAAAAAGAACACTCCCAAACAATGAATTTAAACTCTATAACTCATCCAATGTCCCATTAAAGAACATAATAAAACCATAATGAATCAATTTCATGTATAAAAGAATAATTAAGTGTTAATTAGTGAGTCTTATGTGATTATATATGACATTAATGTGATGGAAGCATTCAGACAAAAGGTAAGGGGAATTCTCAAACCCTATACTCAATATTTTGGTTTTCCCTCTTTCAACCCATTTTCAGTATAGATATTCCTTCAAAATAATTTATTCATCAATATCTTACCATTTCTAGGATATAAATTTTTACAATGTGAGTTTGTGACAAACATTATGTTTTCCCAATGAACTCTTCTTTCAAAAAACACAACTTATACTTCTCAAAATCATTTCATCCTCACTCAAAATTGTTGATTATTATATCATGTATGTTATTCCCTCATTAATTTTTGAAACAAGAGTTTATGAATTTTTTCTTTATTAAATGAAACACATTACTCTCCATGGGTTATTATTTCTAATATTTATATATTTCCTACATGGAAAGCAGGATAATGATAATGTTATGATGTTACAGGTGAAACGTGAATTATATATCACTTCAATGCATTGGGTAATATGATGACTCTCATGATTTAATTTTAGAATGAAGATGATTATAGATTTTTTCATAACTATGTGTTGTATTTGGACATTAAGACATGATGTTTCATTATTCATGCATTTCCACAATCCCTACCTTTGCCTAGTGATTTATTTCATGATTATGATGATGTAGTTATGATTATGCTCACCCCAGTTTATATTTTCTCATGTTATTATCCTTTTACTAGGCTTTTAGATCACCCTTTTTATGTATATCCTCAGGTGATGACTTGTACTAAAGAGGACACAAAGGATTGTAATAATCTTTATAAGAAGGAATTAAACAAATGTTTATGTTTTATGTTGTTAAATTTATGTATGGTCTTAATTTTCCGAAGATAATAAACCATTAGATCCTCAATGCATAAATTTTTTATTCCGTTTATCTTTAAAATAATGTAAAAGTAATGTAAGAAAAGTAAGTTTGTTATAATATTAATATTCCACCAATTTGTTTTTTACAAAAATCAAATTGGTTTTATAACTACAATAAATATATCATATTTCCATCATTCATCATTCCATTAAATGACAAATTATGTTTTATTTAAATTTTTTTAAATGATATCTATAAAAGTAATTATTTTTTCCTTTTTATTGATTTATTCATTACTCTAATAATTTTAGGGGACTACATTGTTTTAAATAATTAAATTATAGTTTGCATTTTTTTAAATGTTTATCATCTCAATTTACTACTCACAATTTAATGTAATCATTTATTATCTATATATTGTGTAATAAATTAATTAAATAATGTTACGTAATCTCATTTATTATATACAATATCATATTCATAAATATGACTCACATGTATAACCATAAAGAAATTGTGATAAATAAGAGTGTATTCTGTTACAAAAATATTCATTATAAAAGTAATAAGGTCATATTATAGTCTCCAAATCATTTTTTCGTTTTTCAATTTTTGTAAAAACACTATTAGGGTAAAAGTGGGAACTCACACATCCACAAACCACACCTAATTCAGCATCACTGAAATTTTAGTGGTAAAAATTGAAATTCAAAAAACCAACAACAAAAATTCAAAATGGGCATCATAAGAAGATCACATCAACCCACAAATCCTATGAGTGGCTCGAGGATCTATGCAACAAGGTAAGACATGTCAAGTTCACACTTTGTCACTATCAACACATTGATTTTGTACCAAACATCATCTTCAACTCTATTGTTGATTGTCGAGAAGATCCCACCTCACACCAAATCCAAATCGAAAAAAAAAACAATACATAATGAGATCACCAGTAAATGAACAAAAAAAATATTGCAAACAATGCTGACAGCCACCATCTGAACCAGAATCAACGAACACCCAAAAACATAGGGCGGAAATTTTAATGGTAGAGTCTATTTTGGTCTTTCGGTTGACTTTGGTTTTTGCTTTTGGACTTTCTTTGGATTTCCGAGGGTTGAATGATTTATGGTGGAGTGAAGTTTCACCTAAATGACTTATTTTAAAAGTTTTTTTATTTAATTTTCATTATTGGTTCGATTTTGAGTTTTCTCGTTCATTTGGGTGGAAATGGTTGGTTTTTAAAATTTTGGCCAAACCATGAGCACATTTCCATATTTAAAAATATATTTTATTTCTTTTATAACTCCTTCTTTTTCAAATTTTTTATCCATTTCAATTTATACATGGCTTCAACTAATCTATTAACACCACCATGTCAATTTGGATCCTTTTGAAATATATAATCATAATGTATTTGGGTTTTTAGTTAAGGTATTAGGCCTGCTTGCAAGCCCACTTTCTAATTTAATTTTTTTTAATTATTTAATATCTCCTTAATTTCTTTTATCAGTGATTACACCTCCCTATCAAAGCCAATATCCACAGGATCACCCCCATTATCAGTTTCTTATCTTTAGAGATCATTTGAAAAATGAATTTTGTTGAATAGTTTTAGGGTTTCTCAAACCGTCTAGATTTTAGAGGGTAGAATGATTCCTTCATAAATCAATAATGTTTTCACTATTTTCCCCCATTTAAGTACCCACCAGACCTAATCAGCCCCATTAAATCTTAATTATCACGTTTTGTTTCTTTTTTATTCAACATTTTGATAATTTGGGGTGATTTCTTTAACTTCTCTTCAAGTAAGTGTTTCTCTCTTTAATTTCTTCCCTATCATTAGGGTTTCTTCCATCTTCCATGAAGTTCCATTATGTACAGAAGTTAGGGTTAGAACCTAGGTTGTAATTGTTTGTATTTTTGGTAAAATATTGGGGATTTATGTTTGGTTTATTTCCCTTTTGGTTCGGTGGTGGTGCAGTTAATGTTTCGCACCAAGATTCAAGGGTTTTGACTCAAAAGGTAGGTGGTTCCATGTGTAAGAAATATTTGATGAGTTAGATTTCTTGATTTATTAGTTATAATGTTCCTCATATACTTCTTTTGGTGTTAAAACAGTTTTTTATTTATTTTCTTAAGCATTTTATTTTATAGTTGTATTATGGCTTGAAATTGGTTGTTTTTCATGGGTGACTCTTGGGGTAATGTTTGAGTGTATTTTATAAGACATTAAAGTTACTTATTGGTGTTTGAAGATGATGAAAATTGAATTTTGTTTATGACTTACTGTCATGTGGGCCATGAAATGGGGTTTTTGAATTCATTCAAGGTGTAAAACCTTGTTTTACTACTTGGAAGTGATATACGAAAATGTGTGTTTTTCATGTGTGTCTTTTGTGGAGTTAATTGAGGTATTTTTATAAAAGTTATGGGTAGTTTAATAATTTTTTTTGGGCTTCCAATTCTATTATGTATTGGTATTGGTATGATTTTGGAGTTGAATGAGGGATTTGAAATGGATTTTGTCTATGAAGCATAGTTATACCCCATGGGTTTGTTTTATGAAAATTATGAATGTTTTGTTCGGTTAAAAAAAGTGGGAAAAAGGGTGTATATGTACTTTTTGGTGGGAGTGTTCACCTAATATGGGTTTTTTAAAGGTAAGGTGGTTATTTAAAATGTCAAATATATTTTTTAGAATGTTTTATAAGGTGCTAAATTTTTTTATCAAATGGAAAGAGAGATGTGAAACATGGTTGGGGGCTGTTTTGTGTGAGTGTGTTGTGAAAAATGAATTTTGATGATGAAAGACATATTATATGATATATTAGTGGGTTATTATGCGAGTTATAATGTATTGGAATGGTTTTTTAAAATTCATTAAATTATTTTTTGAAGTGTTAAGTAAATGTGAAAAGTGTTGTGAGTTTTTTTGTGAGTATAATTTCAAAATGCATTTTAATGAAAAAGTTGATTTTGTGACTTGTGTGATGTATATGTGGGATTTTTGTTGACATTTTGATGTGTAAATTATATTTTTAAGTGAAAATTATATTTCATTACTTTTTGAACTTGTTTGAGAACAAGGGGAAACCTGGGTATCTAGGTGGGTAGAAGTGTACAAGAATTCCAGTGAATCTATGGGGTATGGCCTCATATTCACAAAGAAATATTGACGCTTACAACACTAACTAAACTTTTATGAAGATGATTGGGGACCACTAGGTTATGGGTATCTTCCATACTAGTGGAACATGCACGAGAATAGATATTTTGATGGTTACTCTCATAGAGATACGAGGTACCTGGGACCCACAACGAGCTAGTGCCTAAGGGTTATTTCTTATTGCTTGTGATCATTAGTTATGTTGTGCTTACTGTCAAAATATTGTATGGTTGGATGGAAAATTCAGTAGTGCTGACATTATTTTTTAAAATTGTTGATTCTTAATGATATCCCACTAGAAAAATATTTTAATTTTTAAGTTGCATATTTTAGAAATTGATACTAGCATTTCCTATTTATGAAAACATGCAAGATTTTCATCTTTGAATGATTATCACATAGAATATCTTAGTGGTGGTATCTTATTGGGAATCGGATCACACCCTACTTACACCCTTGGGTGTAATTAGACTTGGTTATTTTTGTTTTCGCAGGTTGGGTACAGTTTTTAGGGCCAATGGTTCAAGTTTCTAGCTGGACCTTGGTTTTGAAGTCTTGCAGAGATGGCTTGAGGGAGGTTCCCCTTTACATGATGGTTCTTGGGATGTTTCCTTTTGGTTTTTTTTCTTTATTATTGTCTTGATGAGTTGTTATGAACAATGTAATTCAGTTCTGAGTTTTTGTAAAAGGTTGTTTGGTTTGAAAAACCTCGATTCATTTTATTGAATTAATTTGTTGTTTTAAGTTTATAAACTCAGGTAAATCATTCCCAATTCTCATTTTATGATACTCATGCATTTTTTCAATCCCATGGGGATTGAGAACTCCCTTTGGGCTTTGTCATGGGTTGGGTTTGGTGCCAGTTTCAGTGCCAACCATATTTGGTTCATGACAATAACGATTAATAGATATAAATAGAATGAAAAATATATAAGTGGAAGTAGTATAAATCAATAACTAAAACAACATAATAAAAATAAAAAATCCATTGAGTATAGAAAATGATGAGAGAATGTTTATTTAATGAATTCATGTTATGGTGATATATAATCCAAAAGTAGTAAACAAAACATCATAATTTTCATTTCAGAACAGATATAAATAAAGGACAACAAAGCCCTATGGGTGATCTCCATGAGAATACTAAGCTACAGCTCAGTCCATTTCTCCTAACTCCCTGATACATGCTAATACAAAAATCAACCTAGATCAGGAATATATAAGGTCTAGTTGGGTACCAAGGGTACTGAGGTAGAGTGTGATGTAAAATATCAGTATTCTAGCACCCACTGGTTTCTAGCCCAAATAATGTAGTGGATAATAATTAAACACTATAAAATTATTGAATATTAATAACATAATTGATTAAATAAACAACAACCCATCCAGGTTCCTAAGAGACAACAGACAGTGATACCTTCTTCAGATCATTACTAAAATAAGAGTCTTAATAAAAACTATATATATAATGAATAAATAAAATATATATCACATTATTTAATATTCTTCATTTAACCACACAAATGAATGATCATGTTACCATTATTATATTTCACCCATTGGAAGGACTATGTTATCATTCCATAACTCATGCACTTGGAATGTCCATGTTACCATTCCATAACTCAAGCACATATTTGAATTTACATGTTTCCATTTCATAACTCACACACTCATTTGAATAACCATGTTACCATTCCATAACTCACGCACAAATTTGAATGTCCATGTTACCATTCCAAACTCAAACACATATCTAAATGACCATGTTACAATTCCATAACACATACACACATTTGAATGTCTATGTTATCATTCTAAACTCACACAAACATTTTAATGTTCATATTACCATTCCATAACTCCTACACACATTTAAATGTCAATTTTACCATTGCAAACTCTTACACATATATTAATGTCCATGTCGTCATTCCAAACACACACAAACATTTGACTATCCATTTTACCATTCTATAACTCATGCACACATTTTAATGTCCATGTTTCTATTCCAAATGCACACACACATTTGAATGATAATGTTACCATTCAAACTCACACACTCATTTGAATTTCCCTATTACCATTTCAAACTCACGCACACATTTTAATGTCCATGTTACCATTCCATAACTCACACACACATTAGTGACTCAATAAAGGACCAACCACCTATGTATTTTTCGTTTAATTACCCACACCGAAAAATTTCTCAAAATAAGAATCACATGTAGAATAAACTATTATATAGAATTAACTTTAATCATCTTATTTGGGCATATAAACAAAGGGTTCAAGTCATTCCAATTAAGGAAATTAAAAAACAATGCCATTCTCAAGGGATTTACATTAAATACTCACATGATAATTTTATTCATAACAAGCCTAACAAGGTTCTAAATGAATTAGATATAATATATCATTCATGTGCTATGCATTAAAAAGCATCACATGCTTTCACAAGCCATTATATGGAAATTACATCAATAAACTCACATGGAGAAAACTTTATAACATGCTTTTCAAACTTAACAACATACTGCACAATGTGGTAGTACTAAACTAATGTTTTCATGGAAGTATCTATTTCTCATGGGCATAGCCATACAAGGAAAAAATGCTTAATAAATCAAAGGAATAATAAGGACTGAGGGTATTAGTCACTCATCCCTTACCAATTAATTAATGAATTTCATCATTTTATATAAAAATCGATTACATAATTAACATTCCTTGACATGGGGTAAAAAGGTACACATAAGTGTCTTTGAGGCCAAAGCCATTATAGTTTCGAATAACAATACAACCCAAGAGATTCTTTTAGTTTAACAAAATATCGAGCATGGAATAGACTTTACATAACACATGATGGAAACAACATTTAACATCATTCAAGGGACATGAAATAACATACCATATATCAATTCCAACATAAAGACATATGAATAACTCAAAACACACAAAGTATGATATAAAATCTATCACTAGTTTTTAGTTTAAAGGCAACACACCTCTATTTGATGGGTTTTTATTATAAAATCATGACTTTATCAAAAAATAAGCTATTTATATAATTTCATAATTTCATTGAAACTATGCAGTTACATTAAACAATATAACTTATAGAAAGAACTTATTTAAATAAGCAACTAAGGCATTCTCAAATAGTCTAAGATAGAGAACTTACCTCAAGCAGACCAAGCCAACTCTTGGAATTCAATGATTTCTAACTCAAGAAATATCATGATCATATGCACGCACATATATATATATATATATCCTTAATCTGGTGCATGTTTTCTATGCACCATAAGGGAACCCGCACACGTAAGATATATATATATATATATATATATATTCTTGGGAAAATGTGTCTGCGCCCTCAAAATTGATCACAACACCTTACAACAATTCCCCCGGGTATCAGAAAAACCACTAGACCGAAAAATAAAGGGTTCGAAACAATTAAGCAGTATAAAATCATACATCAAATAAATAACGGATGAATTAATCTACACGAACCGCCTCACCTTGAGTGGTTGTAATCATAACATAGACCAATGGGTCCCTATAAATATATTAAATACACTAGAATTACATAACACTAAAATTCATGATAAAACCCTAACAAAGGGTTTCAACCAAGTATATTAGGGAGAAGAATAGAAAACAATCAGCCAAATTGATATAGGAGAACAAGGGAGGACTTACATCGAAGAATTGGGCCACATCCATGAAGGAACCGGAAGAAATCAGTTGCAGAAGGAGGTGCCTCGAAAACTAGGGTTGAATTGTAGGTTTTTCGAAAGGGAATCTATCATACCTTATGGTTTTTATCCAAGGTACTCAGTGCTAGGGGTTTGGATGAGAGATCTTGTGATGATGGGTCTGGGGTTGATCTCACATCACTAAGGGAGAGAGTTTGGTCGAGGGGTGCGTTGGAGGGGCTGGTGTACGCTATAGTAAGGTTCAAAGGGGGTGCGATAAGGAATGAGAGACCTCTTGTGGGTCTCTAAAAATAAAATGAATAATAATAATAATAATAATAATAATCGAAAAACTATTATTATCATTAAATTTTTTTTTATCATTTTATCATTTAATTTTAATTTAATTTATTATTCCTTTTAAATTTAAGTTAATTAATTTAATCTAAATAAATAAAGATAGATATCCCAGTGTTCCAACACTTTGAAAAAAATATGTTTTGATACTTGTTTTTAATTTCAACCCATTTAGTAATTTCTAAATGTTCAAAACCCCTCAGATTACTACTTGGTCCAAAAACAGAGGTTTCTACAATCTTCCCACCATAAAAATTTTTATCCTTGAGAAGCCTCTGAAAACAACGAAATCATCAACCAACCTATTGTGGTTGTGAAATTTCATCCAAATCACTGTGTCTCATTCCCCACAACAAACACACCCTTAATCCTTTCACAAGACTATAGCACTTAAGCCTTTAAAACCTTGTTCAAATATCCAATTGTGACAAAAAAATAAAAGCATTGCTTAACTAAGCACATGAAACCAGAGATTGGATCCCATCGTCACCACTTTAACTATTCACCCATTGGTTATTTCCACTAAGGGTCTCAGCATTTAATGAACAATTCTAACCACTGCTCTTTATACCATTAGAGTAGTCTAAAAGGATACATCCTAAGAATTCTTGGAATACTTATCTTGTGATTTCCTCAAATGGGTGAACCCTCTTACAAATATTCCTATTACAAAAACTTCATCGATGGAAATAGTTGAATCTCAATTGATCAACAAAAATGGGTTGCACATGCTTTAGTCGAAATACATCATCAACCCAAAACCCACAATCCTTAAAACTGGTGATGTGTCCTTAGAAACATATGATTTACAACTGCATACCATACTCGAAAAGTGAGATAATCTAAGCCACATCCAGTTAACCATTCTCAAATATTTCCAACATAGATATCTAACACATCCAAAATAGAAATTCAATGCTTTTCTTACCAAGGGATTCGTCATGTAACACAAGTACGTACACTGAATTCATTACCTGGCATCTAGTGAAATTACTAAGAACAATCCATTACTAGGATATTTTAAAATCATTGAGCCTCAACACGAACAAAGGCATAACCCAAAGAAACATGCATCCTGCAAACATCCCTGATAAAAACCACTTATCAAACCAAAAGACATTTAAAACATTATCACAACATAAAATAAAGATATCATAGTGCCTCCAGTATGAGGTCATGATTGGGGACGCGATCATCTCTTTTAGAAGATAAAACTAAGAGTAAACCCAGTCACAAAGAAGATTAGTCGAACCACTACTGATCGACTCTTTACAATACCCTAACTACATCTGTTGATGCATCATCAACCAATCCCTGAATCCAATACCACCCATGGAATTCATGTTCTTTCAAATCTTCCTATTGATACTCTTCCAAAAGTAATAGAGTTTATAAAGGGTTGTGCATACTGAAAAACTGATAAAATCTATACTACCAAGCATGCACCGACATGTACAACAGAACTGATGCGACACTACCCACATTATAAGTATCAATGTCGTTGCAAGAAATACCAGCCGCTCTCAAGCTCACTATTTTAGAAGAACCTTAAATGCACGTGTGACATTCAATAAACCAGAATAACCACATCAATACATTTGGAATGAAATATGACATTGAACCTTCTAGTGTGTCAAAACACCCATGCCCCAAACATTCCTCCAGAGAAGTGGGATGACCATACCATAATTTCCCGGTCACCCTATTCCAGAGTTGTCCCAAGAACGTCCTCAACATCACAAAGCTCAATGATCACTCCAAACATGACTTGTTTGTTACAGCACTAAACACTCAACAATTTCTACGTCTTCCAAAACATACCACCCCTATTTCACAAAATAAAATGTAACTTCATCTTATACAACCATTAACATGGATTATGATGCACCAATCCTTCTATCACTAAAGAAAAGAGAGGTTCACACAACCTCCTCAACAGTTGAACATTACGAATGTATTTCCAACCAACTGAAACAAGAATTCATTAATTCATGTTCCCATATCAAGGGATAAGATACAATGACCACCCATTCGAAAAAGGGTATCATTTAAAAATACAAAATTTCTACTAGGAAAAACAGTACCACACTGAACCAACGCCAGAAATCTCACATCAGAAAGCAAGGCGTCAAACATTAAGGGTTATTCCTACTACATATTATCCCCTTACGAAGCATGATCATTGACCCTTTCTATTGGTCATTTAACATGGATTTTACTACAATCAAGATCCATTTACCTTTAATATCAATATACAATTAAATAGACTACATATGATCTCTCACATCTCTATTCCAAGTCAGATCACCAGAACATTTAAAACTGCCCTTCTGCATAATTCTAATCCAAGGACACCACGTTAGGTACCAATTTAAATCTATTTCATTAATTCATCTTTACCATTAAACATTTGAAACAAATTAACCCACAAGTACCATTTCACAACAATTCACTTGGTTTTTAAACAAGTTATAACATTCTCCACCTAGAACATTTAACATACAAAAGCATTACATCATAAATAGATAATTTAGAATCTAGATTTCTTTTAATGGAAAGGAAACCTCTGTGGGTCCCTTTATTCAACCCATATTCTTTAAAAAAAATCCTCATAATAGTTCATTTTTTAAAAACATGCCCCAACAAACCTACCTGGGTCAATTCTACCACATTTATAATCATTCTCAATCATACCATGGTTATACAAAGGCTCAGTTACTTAGGTTTCCATCTACCAATCCATAAGGTACCCATACACTAGATAATTTTCATTTGGATCCCATTTAATTGCATCCTAGCAAAATAAACCAATTAAAAAATCCAAACTGTCATGTCACTACAAGCAGCTACCATAGAGAAACATGCTAAAATCACAAAAACATGATATAACATAGGAGAAAGAAACATAATAAAGACATGAAGCATGACATATTATCACCAAAGAATGTTAAATATATCACTCAAACCTGATATCTAAAAAGTCATGGTAAATAATTAAAAGGCATGATATATATTCAAGACACACAATTGGAATCAGTAAGAAAAATATAATGAAACCACATGGCATGGATCTATGCATGGAATGTAAATTTATATGTTCATAACATTAGGCATGAAATATTTAATCATTGTCAAACTAGGCCAAGGGTAAATGTCAATAAATTTCACAAATCATATGTAGCGAAAATTATATCAATTACACATGGTGAAATCATATCACCTGAAACATTGAATAGTACAAACAACAATTCCCAACCCTGTCCACATGGTCATGTCATGTATGCGGGGTTATTATTCCCACGAATGGATATTAAACAAGCATAGACACATTCCTATTATCCATTCTACTATCCCAAAATAGAAAGACAAATGAAAAGTGAACAGCTCTGATACCAATTTGTAACGTCCTAAACCAACTTATAACTAAACAGGTAGCTAGACCGGTTACCACATGACCTCAAGAACATCTCCTCATATGCCAGAGGCTATCGACTAGCAGTGAGGTTGTAAGGATAGTTAGTAGGGATACTATACTATCATATTCTAAGTGCACAACAGTAAAAAACAGTAATAGTAATAAAAAGATATTAGTGGAAGAAGTATAAAGCAGTAACATAAAATGTGGAAGAAAAATGAAAAATCAATAGAGTATATAAAATGGCCAAAGACAGTTTATAAAATTCATGCATGTCATGGTGATACATAATACAAATGTAGTAAACGAAACAACATGCATTACATTTCAGAACTCAAATAAAGAAAAGATAGCAAAGCCCCACGGGTGATCTCTATGAGCATCCTAAGCTCTGGCTTAATCCTTTTCTCCTAACTCCATAGTACAAGATAATAACTCAATCTAACTAGATCCTAAAAGTATATGGTCTACTCAAGTACCAAGGGTGCCCAATCATGGTGTGAGAAAAAATCTCAATAGGCCAGAATGCACTAGTGTCAAGCCAAAACTAGGCAGTGAATAATAATTAAATTGTGTGAAAGTATAGCAATGTAATAACATAATTGAATAAATAAACAATAAATCATCCAGGTTTCTAAGGGACACCTGATGTCGATACCTACTTTAGATTGTAGCTGGAATAAGATTCTAAACATGAACTATATATATAATTCATAAGTAGACTATTTATCACAATATTTAATATTCTTCATTCAAGCAAACAAAATAATAAGCATGTCACCCTTCTTATATTTCACCTATTGGAATGACTATTATATCATTACATAAATCACACATCTTGAATGTCCATGTTACCATTCAATAACACACACAAAAATTTGAATGTCCATGTTACCATTTCATAACTCACACAAACATTTGACTGGCCACGATACCATTCCATAACTCACGCACACATTTGAATGTTCATGTTACTATTCCTAACTCACACACATATATGAATGACCATTTTACCATTCCATAACTCACACACAAACATTTAAATTTCAATGTTACCATTCCAAACTCAATCACACATTTTAATGTATGTGTTACTATTCCATAACCCACACACTCATATGAATTTCTATGTTACCATTCCAAAGTCACACACACATTTGAATGTCCATGTAATTATTCTAAACTCACACACACAGTTGAATTCCCATGTTACCATTCTATAACTCACAACCACATTTGAATTTTCATGTTACCATTCCAAACCCACAAACACATTTGAATGTACATATTAATATTCAAAACTCATACACACATTTTTATATCCATGTTATCGTTCCAATGTCATGCACACATTTGAATTTCCATGTTACCATTCTATAACTCACACACACATTGGTGACTCAAGAAAGGACCAACCACCTAAGGAATGGCCTTTTGTTTACTCACAAGGGAACACTTATCATAATAAGAATCATATATAAAATTAACTATTACATGGCCTTCATATTATTCAACTCATGTGGCTACATAAACAAAAGGTGCAAATCATTTATATTAATGAAATTTCAAAATAAGTCCAATATCAAGGACTTTCCTTTAAATTCTTACATGGGAGTTTTAAGCATTACAATCCTAACAGGATTCCAAAGGACATGGTTATAATATCTCTTACATGGGCTTGGAATTAAAAAGATTCCCATGATTTCACAAGCCATTAGATAGAAATTACATCAATTAACTCACTTGGTAAAATCTTTATAACAATCTTCTTAAACATAATAACCTACTACTTGACAACGTAGTGTTAAAATAATGTGGACATGGAAGTATCTATCTCTCATGGTCATAGCCATACAAGAGAAAACATGCTTAATCAAGAAATGGAATAATAAGGGTCATGGGTCTTAGTCACTCATCCCATCCCAATTAGTTCATTTAATTCATCATTTTATAGAGAAATTAATTACATAATTAACATCCTTTGATTTGGGGTAGAAATGCACACCTAAGGGTGTCCAAGGCAAAAGACATTCATGTTCTATTTTACTATACAACCCACCATATTCTTCTAGTTTAACAAACTATCGCACATGGCATAGACATGACATAACTCACATAGGAAACATCAATTAACAACATTCAACAGCCTTGCAATAATATACCTTATAACAATGCTAGTAGAAAGATATATGAAGATCTCAAACCACATTTAGCATGATATATCATCTATATATACTTTTTTTAATACATCACACCTCTGTTAGAGGGGTTTTATTATAAAAACATGGAATTATCAAATAAGAAACAATTTATCACATTTTAGAATTTCAATCAAGCTATACAGGTACATAAATCTAGGAAACTCATAAAAACAACTTATTTAAAGAATCGAATAAGGAATTATTAAATAATGAGTCAAATCTACGGATGCTGCTTTGAGTAGACTAAGACAACGGTTGGCATTCAACACTTTATTACTCAAGAAACAACCTGATCACATGCACTCACATCCATATATATATATATATATATATATATACACACATAAACCAATCCATGTGTTCCCTATCCCATGAGGTATCCCACACATGGAATATATATATATATATATATATATATATTCATACCTTGGAAATTGTGTGTGCACCCTTGGAATTGATCGTAAAACCTTATAATAATTCCCCAGGTTCTTATAAACACCACTATACTCTACAATAAGGGCTATGAAATAATTAAGCAGTATAAAACCTTACCTCAAATTGATAACGAATGACCAAATCCACAAGAACTGTCTCTCCTTTAGCAGTGTTTATTGGAACATGAAAAAATGGGACTCGATACATCCCTTGCATACCCTAGAATCAAAGAACACCAAAAATCTGAATAAAACCATAACCTAGGGTTTCGGCCGAGCTGTTTAGGGAAATGGATATACCAAAATCAGCCAAAGAGATGTAGGAGAACCATGGATAATGCCTTATATAATCAAATCGAACCATATCCATGATGGAAATGACAGAAATAGGTCATGGATGGAGGGGATATTAAAGGGAGGCGCACACTATAGGGTTTTGTCTAGGGGTTCCATCGTTCCTCAAGGTTTTTGGCTAAGGGGCTTAGTACAAGGGGTCCAGGTATGAGAGCTTGCAAGGAGGAAGTTGTGGTGACTCTTGTTTCTCTAAGGGAGAGGATTTTAGGCGTGGGGTGTGCTGTAAGGGGTGGTTTTCGAGACAATAGTGTTCCAAGGGGCTTGATGGTGAAGGAAATTGTAACACCCTGAGAGAATTTAAATCATTATTAATTATTTACTATTTATGTTATAAATTAAAATTAAGAAATGATTTAATAAAAGGTTTTTATAAATTTTTTTTTTTCAAATAATCAAAATATGATTGAATCAAAATATAACATATTACGTTGTATTTCAATAAACAATATTTTTATAATTTATATATATATATCATATAAATTGATTTGAAAGGATATATATATTATTATTTCTAATAATAAATACTTTTAATTGATTTTTTTTGTATAGAAAACCTATATTTTTAACATTTAAGGAATAATATATTAATATATAAGTAGTATTATTTTCTAACAAGGAAAAAATATTGTGATTTTGAATATAAAATTATTAATTAATTATAATTATGAATGTATAGTTAAGATAGTAAGAAAAAATATTATTACTATGATTATTATTTTAACATATGAAAACTATTTTAATTTTTCATAATCTTCTTTCTATGATAATTATAAATATTAATTTCTTAAAGACAAAAGAAATAGTTTAATATTCATATAAATTATTTTACCTAAAATTTTTAAAGGTATTATATATGAATTATGTTTTTCTATATATAATAATATTATTTTATAAATGAAATTTAGGGAAATTCAATTTATTATAATATGTAAATAATTATAGTTAACTTAATTATGGTTTTTAAAATATAAAATATGTTACACAAAATCATAATTAGTGTTTTATAAGAATTAAATATATAATAATAACAATAATTGATTTAAAAATGAATAAAATGATAAAACTATAATCTAAATGAATAAAGAATTGTGGTTTTGGTTTTGGGGGTCCCATATGTGGAAGAGGAGAAGTGATGATTTGAGGTCAAGATGATCATCATAATAGTGGAATAGGTTGTGATGCTGAAGGAGTCTAGTCGACCATGGGGGATCTTCATTGTGAGGTCGCATTCGAGGTCAGATACGAGGTCAAGGATGAGCGCGATGGTGAAAGGTTTTGATAGCTGGTCAAATTATGAGCATTGATCTATGTTGATGTAGAGTGTATTAAGAGGTGGTAAGGATGAAGTTATAATCAAGTCTGAAGTTTGATTGTAGTCTAATAAGTTGTGTGAAGCATCCGAATGAGATTTGGGGAAAATGAACTGCGATTTTAATGATCTACCATGTGACATTCTAATTTGCAAGTATTTAGGGTTTCTAGATTCGATTTCAATATATTAATTTTCATCATTGTAAATTTTTATCCACTTGTGTTTTATTTATTTATTTATTTATTGTATCTAAATCTCAATAGTAGATTTGTTTTTAGGTATATTGAATACCTAGATGTAATTTTTCTTCTTCAATCCTAGTCGAACAAGGGAGGTGTTCATTTTCCTTTATTTTCTTCTTCAAATAATATTTGTTAGCTACGACAATATTTTTTTATTTTTGATCATTTCATTAACTGAATAAATCATAATAATGGTTTAATTTTATTCAAATTGATTTTAAATAGTTCATTGTTTATTTTATGGGTGAGGCTTGATGCATCGTAATAGTTACAATCCATATCACGTAGATAATAGTACCAATTTTCCAATTACATCTCTATTTGGAAGTAATAGTTTGTCAAATTTATATATATATTCAAATCTGATAGTAGATTCTAAGTCAATTTAATATAAAAAATTGACGAACACATGTAGTTGTAAAATTATACTCATGGATTTATTTTTTCAGATAATCCAATTGCATAATATATATATATATAACTCTGTTTCTATTTGACTTTGATCACCATGCACTGCAAGCTAATTTTCATATGGAAATAAAATATTTAAATAGTTTAGTCTCACCAAATGATTAAATAGTAGTGTCTCTGAGGAAGTCTTCCATATTTCTTTATGCATTGTGTTCTTTTTTTAGTCTTGATAGTATAAGAGACTAGTAAAATATTGAAGGAGAAAAGTTATTTTACTATTATTCCAAAATTGGTAAGGGATAAATATTTATTTCAAATAATTGTTTATTTTAGGATATTATTTTTGTAATGGAAACATTTGTTTTCACATATATCATTACATCAAAAAAAATTAAAACATTTTACTAAATTTATAAAGGGTGTTCAATATAATTTTTTTTTATTTTATATATTTTAAAATAACATATCAATTATATTTATATTATATAAATTTTGATTATTTTCATGTTTAATTTTATATATTTGAAATTTTATTTTTAAAGGTGAGTCATTATTTTCAAACACAAACATGAATTTTCTCTATTTTAAAAGAACACTTGAAAGCTAGTTTCGGTTTTTAAAATAATTTATGGTTTCTATGTTATTTATTAATGATTTTATTTATGAATTAAGAAGAAAGATCATTGTAATTTTAATTTCTATCTACATTACGTTTTTATGGGTTCTCATAACTTATTATGAATTTATGGATTTCATAATAGGAAATAGTCATTATCTATAAAATCGTGGCATTTCATGATTGCACAATAATTTTAACAAGACATTGCTTTATGTTTATATGATTTATTTGTAATTATTTTAAGAAATGATTATTTAGAATAGTATTGGATAAAATAATTAGTTAAAGATATATTTAAATATATTCTTATGTGTTATATAACAATATTTAACAAATTATGATAAATCAATTATTATATATGATATTATAAATTAATAATTTCATAAACCCATCGTATCATACGTAAGTCATGCACAAAACATAATTATAACCATATATCGATGAATTTGTTTTGGTTATGGAATATCACAAATGCATATGCATAGGTATATATGCATATAGGTGCACACATACATGCTTCAACATTGAATAAAAGTTATAAAAATAGGGACCTTTTATGGGATTAAGAATAAATTCTGACGTACATGAATACTAATTGAGTATTCATGTAATCTCCATTGAAAATAAGTATTTATATATTTATATATAAATAAAAGTGAAAATATTTATCCAATTAATGATTATATATATTCAAAGGTAAAAATATTGTGAAAATTTTATGTATGTAATGAAGTTTGGGAAAGTTTTGTTTTACAAAAAACAGTACTTAAAATATTTTTATATTATAATGAATTGGAGATTGAATCTATCCCTTAAGTGGGTATACCCAAGATAGACTTAAAAGTTTCAATTCGCCTAATTTGTTTTGTTTTTAAGATCTTTCTTAATGTATTCAAATGAATCACTAGATTAGTTTAAAAGTGTTTTCAATGTAAAATTATTTTTCAAAACATTAAAATATTTTTTAAATTTGTATTATAATTGTATTTATAATTTAAATTTTTGAATGTATTTATCAAAGGGATAATTTTTTAACGTGATTTATCAATAGATTTCAAAACCTATTACTGGGTAATTGAATCCTCACCATTTTTATTTTTAAAATTATTTTCATAGGTATCTTAAAAGTTCAAATCATATGTTATCAATTTTTGAGTTAGTGCACCCAAAATTGTTGAAGGAATGTGTTAAATTTTGGTTAAAATCTGATAAATTTAATTTGTTGTCTAATCATACAAAACCTAGACTGGTAAAATGTCCTCTTTTTTGTAATCCATTGAGTAATTGTTTTTTTTATTTTCAAAGAAAAAAATTACACTGTACCTTTTAGCACTGATTCTGGAAAATGGGATCAGGGCATTATAATTAATATCAGATAAAAAGTCTAGATAACGTTAGAGATTAGATGATTTCGATTTTATAGGTTTAATAGTCCTAGTGTTTTTTTTCTTAATTTTTTAGTTTGGAAATTCAAATTTTTTTAGTCTTAAAAAACGAATTGTGAGGATGCAGTTCTTTTGAGGGGGGAATAAAATGTAACACCCTGATAGAATTTAAATAGTAGTTAATTATTTACTAATATGGTTATAAATTAAGACTACAGAATGATTTGATAAAATGGTTTTATAAATATTATTTTAAATAATCCAAATATGTTTTGAATCCAAATATAACATATTACATTATATTTACATAAATAGTATTTTTATAATTTATATATATATATATCAAATAAATTGATTTCAAATGATATATATATATATATATATAATTATTATTTTTAATAATAAATAATTTTAATTGATTATTTTTTTATAGAAATCAATATTTTTTACATTTAAATAATTATATATTATGATATAAGTACTATTATTTTATAATAAATAATCTATATTATGATTTTGAATATGAAATTATAAATTAATTATAATAATGAAAATATAGTTAAGATATTAAGAAAATATAGTATTACTATGATTATTATTTTAACATATGAAACTATTTTCATTTTTCATAATCTCCATTTTGTGATTCATATAAATATTAATTTCTTAAAGAAAAAAGAAATATTTTAATAATCATATAATTTATTTTACCTTCACTTTTTAAAGTTATTATATATGATTTACGTTATTATTAGTATATGAATATAAGTTGAAAAAATAAATTTAAGGCAATGTAATTTCATATAATAAGTAAATAATTATGTTTTACTTAATTATGATTTTTAAAATATAAAATATGTCAAAAATTATAATTAAAGTTATATATGAATTAAATATATAATAATAACAAAAATTGATTTAAAAGTGAATAAAATGATAGAACTAAGATCCAAATGAATAAACGAAATGAGTGTTTTGTTTCGAGAGTCCTATATACAGAATAAGAGAAGTGAGGCTTTGAGGTTGTGCCAATCATCAGGAGAGCGGCACAGGTCTTGATGCCAAGAGATTCTAGTCGGCTGAGGGAGATTGTCTTTGTGAGGATGGATGTGAGGTTGAGGCCGAGAACGACAATGAGAGGTTTCAATAGCCGGTCAAAGTACGAGCATCGATATATGTTGAAGCTATGGGTTTCACGTAGTAGTAAGGATGAATTGCAAACCAATTATGAAGTACAATTCGAGTTTAATGTGTTGCATAAAGTATCTAAAAGATATTATGGGAAAATAGATCGTGATTTGATGATCTAGCCCCTGATGTCCAGATCTGCATGTAGGTTGGGTTTCTTGATTTTATTTCGGTATATTTATTTCCATCACTGTCAATTGTCATCCACTTGTGTTTTATTTATTCATTTTTTTGAATCTAAATCTTAATTGTATATTTTTTAGGTATATTAAATACCTATATGTATTTTTTCTTCTTCGGTCGTAGTTAAACTAGTGAGGTGTTCATTTTCCTTCATTTTCTTCTTCAAATAGTATCTATTATATGCTACTATATTTTTCGGTTTCAGATCTTTTATTCAATTGAATTAATCAAGATAATGTTTTGATGCTATTCGAATCAATTTTCAATAATTATTTTTTTATTTTATGGATGAGGTTTGATGAACCATACCAATTTCAATCCATAACAATTATATAATAATACCAATTTTCCGATTAAATCTCTTTTTGGAAGTAGTAGTTTTTCAATGTTATATATATATATATATATATGAAAATTGAATTGTAGATTCTGTTTCAATTTAATGTTAACAAATTTGGCTGATGCGCTTATTTATTAAATTTTACTCATGGATTTTTTTATTAGGATAAACCTATTACATAATATATGTGTGTGTGTGTGTTGGATTTTGATCATCTTGCACTGAAAGCTCATTTCAAAGGGTAAATAAAATATACCAATAGTTTAGTCTCTCCAAATGGTTATGTAGCAATGTCTGGGAGAAAGTGTTCCATTTTTCATTATGCGTTGTGTTGTTTTTTTCTGTCCTGAGAGAATGAGAGAATATTATAATATTGAAGGAGTAATGTGATTACAGTCTTCCTTCAAAATTGGTAATGGTTAAATATTTATTTCAAACATTTTTTTATTTTAATATCATATTTTTCTAAGGGAAACATTTTTTTCATATATTTAATTTCATCAAAATTTTATTGAACCATTTTACATAATTTAGTAAGGGTGTTCAAATTATATTTTTTGATTTTACATTTTTGAATAACATATGTGAATTATAATTATATTGTATAGATTTCATTTATTATCATATTTAATTTTATATCTTTAAAACTTTAATTTTCAAGGGGAGTCACTATTTTCAAACACAGACATGAATCTTCTCTATTTCAAAAGAACCCTTGAAATCTATTTTTAGCTTCTAAAATGATTTATGGTTTCTAACTTTTTTAATACAGATTTTATTTGTTCATTTAGAATAAAGAACATAGTCATTTTAATTTCTGTCTAAAATAAGTTTTATGGGTTCTCATTTTATATTATGAATTCATGGATTTCATAATAGGGAATGGTCATTATCTATAAAATCATGACATTTCCTACTTGAGCCACAATTTCAACAAGACATTGATTTATGTTTATATGATTTATTTTTATGTATATTAAGAAATGATTATTTAAAATAGTATTGGATTTATGTTGTATGTATACATACATTTAATATATTCTTATGTGGTATATAACAATCTTTAACAAATTATGATAAATCAAATATTAGATATGATATTATAAATTTAGAATTTAATAAACTTGTCGTGTCAAATATATGTCATGAGAAAAACATAATTATAACCATATATCGATGAATTTGTTTTTGTTATGTATTATCACACATCCATATGCATAGGTATATATGTATATTGGTATTCACATAAATTTTTCAATATTGAATAAAATTTATAAAAAGTGGGATATTTCAGGGATCAACAATGAAATTTGAAGTACGTGAATACTAATTGAGATTCCATGTAATTGCAAATGAAAATTAGTATTTTTATATTTATATATAAATAAAATTGAACATTTTTATCCCATGTGTGATTATATATTTTCAAATCTAAAACTCCAGTGAAAATTATATGCATGAAATTAATGTTGAGAAAAACAATGTTTTACAAAAAACGGTACTTGAACGTCCTAAATATGATAGATAATTGGAGATTTATTTCATACCATAAGTGGGTAGGCCCAAGATAGCAATCAAAATTTCATGTGGCCTAAGTTATTTTGTTTTTAAGAGCTTGATTAATGTTTTCAAATGAATCACTCGATTAGTTTAAAATTGTTTTCAAAGTATAATTATTTTTTAAATCATTATAATATTTTGTAAAGTTGTTTTACAATGGTATTTCTAATTTAATTTTTAACATGTATTTAATAAAGGGATATTTTTTTAAACGGATTTATCAATGGTTTTTAAAAACCTTTTTTGGGAAATTGAATGGTCACCCTTTGTTTTTTTAAAATGATTTCCACAGGAATCTTAAAAGTTCAAATCATATATCATCTCTTTTGGAGTAAATGTGCGCAGAAGTGTAGTAGACATGGATTAAATTTTGGATCAACTCTAATAAATGTAAGGTGTTGTCCAATCCTCTAGAACCTAGACTGGTAAAAATTCCTCATTTATATAATCTGTTGTGTAATTTTCAATTTATTTTATAAGAAAAAAATTACACGTCACTTTAAAGCACTGAGTCCAGATGAGCAGGCTAAAAGAATTATAGAGAGACCCCTTGTTGGTATCTAAAAAAAAAATTAATTTTATTAATTTTATTAATTTTATTATTATTAATAATTAATGTAATAAGAAACATAATAATAATAATGGAAAAGTTATTATTATCATTAAAACCTTTATTATCATTTTCCCATTTAATTTAAATTTAATTTATTTTCCCTTTAAAATTTTATTTAATTTATATAAATAAATACAAATATTATAGTGTTTCAACTCTTGAAAAAAAATATGTCTTCTAATGCTTGGTTTCAATGATATCACATTCAGTACTTTACAAATGTTCAAAAACTATTAGAAAAATTCTCAGTCCAAAAACACATGTTACAGCACAATATACATAAAAATATTTCATCTCTTCTATGAGTATATTAATTTATTTGACTTCCATTCTAATTTTAGAATTGTGTTTTTCAAATTTTTAAAATTTTCATCCATTATTTGAAAAATTACTCCTCCAAAATTAAGTTAAATGATCAAAACATTCTTGTATTCCATCATTCAATTTCACCCATTCATCGAATCCATATTACTGATACATTTTCACTGAGTATGATTTTTGAAATTAATTTTTACATTCCTATTTTTGAGTGTGGTTGAATGTCAAGATAATAAAGATTTAAACATTATGTGATTTATTTACTATTTGAAATACATATATTGAATGTATCTATTCTCATTTCTTATTATAGGGGAAAATATAAATATATAAAAGATATTCACTTCAAAAAACAATGTCTAAATCCTAAATTTATTTATCAAAATATTTCTATTGTTAATTTTTTATGAATAACTGATTCATTGAAATAATTATTATTTTAAAATCCAATTATATAAACAATATTTTTCACATTTATAGAGTGTTGAAAATTAATATTTTTTAATGAAGAATTATAAATAATTGATTCAATTTTTTTTTTCTTTTTGAAATTATTTATATTTATATAATTATAATTTTTTATGTAATGAAAAGGTATTTATGACAGAACAATTATATTTGTAGAGCATATAAAATGTTTATGAGAATATTTTGAGAAATTAAAAGTATTAATGACTATGAATTTATGAAATTTATATGTAATGTGGAAAATATTTTTACACTATGTTTGAATTATTTGATTTTTCATCAAAACACAAATAACCAAAAACCATTCCATGATTTTGGTATATTGGATTTTATAATGGAGGGTTAAGAGTAGGTTTTCTTTTTATATAAAAATATTTTTTAGATATGACTATGATATAACTCAAGATTTTACATTTTATTTTTTCACTCTAGTCTGATAATGACAATATTGTGATTGACATTATTTTGTAATATATTTTTGATATAGGTAAATGAGTTATCATTATCAAAAGAAATAAAATAGTGGGTGGTAGTTTTTAGTTGAAATGATTCTTAATGGAAATTTGGATTTTGTTGATAACTTTTTAATTACAATATCACTTATAATATAAAAATTTATTTTCTAAAAACACCCTTTTCATGTATCTATATTTTATTAACCACTGAATTCAGAATGGTATTTATTCATTTTAAATGAATGGTATATTATTGGAATGTTCAATTAAAATAATATTAATTCTTGTTTTACTCTATTTAAAAAAGGTTACCCAAATATATATATTTTTTCATTATAATTCATCATTAATATGACTATATGTTTTTATTATCTGTTAATGATGGTTCATGGACACTTATATAGATATATGAATGAGTTTCAAGATGGATTTCTTGTCTTTTATTTTTATTCATTTTTTATATTTCATGCATAAAGAACTAGAACTATTTTTAATCTCATCAATATTATTCCTTTATAGAATGTCGATTATCTATGATTTCATACCATAATGAAATAATTTTTTTATATTGGACTCTATAATTACATATATATAAATATATTTTGTTTTATGTATAAAAAATCATTCAAAATGATTTTTATTTGTTCCTTAATAATAGATTCAAAATTTAATAAATTAATTATTTTTATATCTTTATAAATAAGGAATTTCGTTAGGCATATATCCTAGGGTGTCACACTTATAAAAATACTAAATTTTAGAATTCCACTCATAAAAAAGAACATTTACAATTATTTAATTATCATGTAATATATTAACTTATCAATCATTATAATCATATAAAATTTAAAATTTTGGGAATTATTTAGTTTATTAAAAAATATAAGATATCAAGAAACAATTACTAAATAATGATCTAATAATAAAATTATCCATGAAAAAACTATGGGTTATAAATATAAAAGAAACTAATAATTTATAATAATACATTATAATAATAAGTGAAAATAAGAAAAATATTTTATATATATTGTAACATTTAATGGAATTTGGTTACAGAATATGTAGATGTGTATTGGAATATCATTATTAATTAATTGAATGATATGGGATATCAGGAAAAGTTATTTTTTATGAAATAAATCTTTATCATTTTTTGTAAATTTTCAATTTTGATTCTATATATTACATTGAACAATTACTAAAAACAATAAAGTTTGTTGCATCAACATCACTTTATAAATTAATTATAATTTTTTATACTTAATTCATACTTTTCACAGTTCATAAAGTTTTTTTTCTTGATCACTAGTAATTATATTTCAGTTTCCTATAAATGTTCTATATATATGTGTGTATATATCATTTGTGATAAGTTAATAATCATCAATAAATTAGTTATTATTTTTTATTTTTTATTTAGGTGGCCAACATTATTTATATTACTCCCCCTCTACTGATTCACTTATCATGAATATTATTTTTTTTAAAATCTATATTATCATCATGAGTCGAACATGTTACATTATAATGACATATATAACTCTATATAATCAAAATATTTTGACGTATGATACATGTGAATAGACACATTATGATGTTATGGGAACTCCCAAAATTATTAGACCCCAAAAGTAGTTATTAAATTCCTTTATTTAATCATATATAGTATATATGGAATTGCTAATGAGCTAATTATACAATTTTATAATTTATTGGATAATAAATTTGAATTTTCATTTTCATTTCCTGTTATCATTTTGGAGACACATCAATATATGATTAATTTTACTCAAATTTTTATATTCACATGATTTACAAAATTGTACCATAATAACTCTTGGTAAATCTTATATGAATTTTTTTTGATGAATATACCATTATAGTTATATGACATTACCTTTTAATATAGTACAATTCCTTATGATACCTCAGATATTATGATTAACATAATTATGATATATGATTATAAAAATGAGAAATTAAATTAAATATATTAATTTATTTAAATGATATTTTAATATATCTCTAATTTTAAAATACTCTATACATTTGGGGTCCCAATACTGAGTTGTTTTATGTATTATTAATGTTTTTTTGAGTAATTGTAAGAGATTATATATGTGACTTTTTTAATCATAATACGAATGTATAAAATACAAATTATGTAATGGGAAACCATCAATACAGTTATGTTTGACACTAAAGGATATGATTATATAGTATGACCCTTGTTTTTTTATTTCTAGTAAACTATCAACCTAAATTCAACATAAAAACCCATTCATGATTGTTTTTGTATTACAATTAAGTTAGAAAACATAAAAAAACAATACTAATGAAATTTGATGTTACACCAAAGGTCCTATATTTTTTGTAAAAACTATTGGTATAACAAACATCCAAAAATCATTTTGATTAACTATTAATATAGGTATGATTTTTTCCTATACAAATTTTTTTTAATAAACCATTTTTATAGTATTACCATTTTATAATTCAGTTATATAACCATTTTTTCAGGATCAAGCAAATATTTACTTGTTTGGACGTCTTTCACTAACATGAAATAACTTACTTTACATCCAATTTCACCCCATAGGTGATTCCCTTTGTTTACCACATTATTCCAATTTAAATCATAATTTTCAATATGTTTTTTGGATGAAATCATCATGTTATTCTACTTTATATCGTTTTTCCTCTTATTGTATCCAAATTACTCTATAGTTTGGTGATCAATATTGCTAATGACCTAACCCTATAATATATTTTCATAATATAATGTTTAAATTACAATTAAAAAAATATTACTATCATTATTTCACTAATGGATTGATATTTTTTTGAAAACATTTCATATATAATCATATTTTTTGAAATTCCATCTAACTGAAATTGGAACTTATCCCTAAAAAAAGTTAATTTCACCAACTATAACAATGGAGCAATAAGAATATTTTACTTCCCTACAGTCAATTTCCTTGGCTACTAATGGGTTTTCTTCCAATTATAATGGTGGATGTAATATCATAATTTTTAATTTTCTATTTGCATTGTCCAAACATTCCAATTGACTACAAAACATCATTATTTTTATCCTAGGATGTTGATTGCAATATATCACATTTTTTTAGATTTTATAAACCTAAAAATTAAGTTTTTTATAGATTATTTATTATGTTGGTTATAATTGATTTATATTTTCTATATGGATATTTATATAGAAAACCCACCAATTAATGAATTGTATTTTATGGAGGAAACTAATTATGGAATAACAATGATGTATGGACTACTTGATAATGGAATAATAATTGATATATTTAGTTTCAATTCAATAATTCCTCTATATTTATTTGAAAATAATTGAATTATAATAGTTATTAGGAAGGAAAACACGTATTTTTACTTGATAAAAACAACGTGTGATTCTTGATATGTTATTTTTCAAATATTCTTAATAGTTAAATGAGAATATATTTCTTTCTCTTTGCATGAATTGAAAATATTATTTAATAACAAATAAATAGTGAGTATTCTTTGTAACACATCAAGATGTTACATTTTATTTAAATTTAAATATATTCAATATCATTGATGTTTTTTGATGCACATAACATTGAGTTTTAATGAAATGTGTTACTCTAAAAAAATATGATCTAAACATAACCATTACAGACTAGTTGATATTTAAGTGGGTATGAATAAGAATGAATAAATTATTTTTAATATATTTTTCAAATATAAATATGATAAATTAAATGGTTATGTATTGACTAGATGAAAATAAGAATAATTGGAATGGAATGAAATGTTCTATAGGAAAAATCATTTTCCTAAATAGTGATTTAGTCGATCATTGTGAACAAAATTTAAAATTACTGTTTACTACTATAAGAAAATTAATTTGATAAAAAAAATTAATTATTAAATTAATTATATCAAAATTAATTTAATGTGATTTTTTTTTCAAAATAATATTAATTTTTTAATTAATACTGAAAAAATGCTGATTTTTATTGAAAATTGCCTCATAATTTTAATTATTTACGATGTTATATTATAATTTGAATTTTCATTAAAGTAAAATAACATCAGTTATATTATAATAAATTAAAATAATGTAAGTGGAATATATTTTATATTGAATTCTTATATTAAAACCTTCTATACATAATATATTTTTCACATTGGAAACTAACCTTTTCATTATGTTCACAAGTATAATATTAAATTTTATTATTAGAATTATGTGAATTTAATTTGTAAAAATATATTTAATATAAGGAATCATCAAAATTTATATTATTTAATACGGTAAACATAGTTTTTAACATCATTAATAGAGAATGATGTAAAAATCTAGTATTTCCATTAAGGTGGAAACTAATTTATCATGGGTAAAATAAGTTATTATGCATTAAAATGACACACCAACTTTCCAAAAACCAATTTTCTAACAACAATTAAACCTTATAAAATATTATTATCAATAATTAAAAAAAATTATTATTTTTTAATGATTTAAATGTTTTTTAATTGATTCATTTCAAAAATTCCATATGTTTCCACTCCCTCACTTATAAAAGGACACCCCCTATGTTACCTAATATACACTTTAAAAAGAATTTGGTCCCATAAATGAAAAAAAATCCATTCCAAAATACCCTAAATATGTATTAGGACCATTTATATGATAATAAATAAATCTCTATAAGTTATTCAGTGAAAACAAAACAAGGTTATCCGAAAAAAGAGGTGACATTAATAAACAATAATTCATATTTTATTTCTTCATCTACCTAATTTAAATTTTGTTCAATCACATTAGTATAAAAACCATAGTACATCCCATATAATATGATTTTGTTATGATAATGTAATACTCTTTTTCTATATCCATTACGTTTAAATGGAAAATGAAATCATCAATCAGGTAACCCAAAAGACTATAACCTCATTAACATATTTTAGTCATTTCCCAATAGCACCTCTTACCGTTATATATAATGTTGGATTTTAGGAACATATATAATATATTTATAAAATTACAGATTTGAAATTTTAATATCATATCTACCTTTTTAGGAACATATATAATATATTTTGGAACATGAATATGTAATATGGTATAATTTTATTCTTGTTTTTTCATTAGTGTAGTGAAATTTTGACAGTGAATTTTTTAGGTGGGTTAGAATGTAACAACCAAAATGTTGATTGGAATATTTAATTTAAATCAAATATATCAAAACTTGCATGAAACATATGACTAAAAATAAAATTAATTTATTTCTAAATGGTTGAAATGTAAAATACAATAATAAATATAATACATAATGAATAATTTATGCCAAATTCTTATAATTTTAAAACGAATAAAAAAATACACATAAAAAAATTGATATATGACTCATCCTGATGTGACTTGAGTATCATACCAATGATATTAAAAAAATAGAAAATAGAACTCATTATAATGATGGAAAACATATTTATAATATATATATAATAGATATAGATGTATGATTTTCTATAAGAATTTATTGTTATACATTCAAATAAAATATTTCTATTTTTTATATGGTCATTAGGATTATATGGCCATTTAATCCATCATTAAACTAAATAGTTTTAAATTTCACAAGAATTATGTTTATTGGATTTCATTTTCAATTATAATATAGCCATTATAAAATAACCATTTCATTTGAGAGAATAAATACAACTGACAGAATTATATAATCTTTATAATAAGGATAAACATTATAAGAGTCTATTAGAATTATTATTTAAGAGGGTCATTATTATGAGCAATAAATTAAGCAATCATAACATGGATTTTCCATAGAACAATCCCTAGACTATCTTCAACATGTAAATTAGGAGTAAAATCAAATAAGAGATACCTGAAAAATCATTGAAAACCCTATAAGATAAATGCCATGACATTCTCAAGTAGTAAAAAAAATTCCCCCTAAATATTATCCTAGATAATTTTCCTCCAATATATCCCAAATGTTCTCCCATTCATATTATCCTTTTAAACAAATAATGTTTAATGCTTCTCTTTATAACCCAACTAATTGAAAAATAGATAAATGGGATATATTAAATGCCCAATTAGAGAAAACATGAAACTATAGAAATCATAACATAAAAATTATATGAACATTAATTATAAATCCTATTTCTTAAATCAACTAAAACAGAGAGAATAATTTTTCAATTAATATCATTGGAAAAAAATAAATCACTTAATTACACTAACTGGTTCTTTGAGGAAAAAATACATAACATCAATCAGAAAATTATATACCATAATCAGGGACATCCTGATAATATAAATCCTGATCTAACCATAAATTAAATAACATTTTTTAACTATGAGTGAAAATACTCAAACATTATTTCCTCGTGAAACATGCTGATGCATTGATGGACTATAAAATTTCTATAACATCATAAAATTTTAAAATGAAGCATTTTGTGATTAAATGAACTACAAAATACAATGTGACCTATATAGCCAAATAGTTAAACAAATTTTTGACATGTCTATATTTTGAATTTCAAAAAACAAACATACACAGTTTTGATAATAAAGTTATTTATAGTCTGATATTATCAAGTTATTGTTTGATGAATAGTAAATTACCCTTATGAATATTAATGTACCCTTATGAATAGTAATATGACCCTTATGAATAGTAAATCTTCCAAATGAATATTAACCTCACTGTGAATTTATAATTAAAATCTATGCATCTTATAAGTGACAATATTATCATAGTATAATTATCTTTATTTTTATAAGTCATATATCACGACCCGTCCTCGGGGCCCGTGTCGTGACTACTCCAAGCCCGACTTCCATAGGCCAGGAGCAGGCGACTAGAACCAAAGGCATAAATCCCGATAAATGGGAAGGTATTGCCTTTATAAAAGTAAAAAAAACACCAAAGAGTACAAGCGGACGTAAAACAGTAAGTAAAAAAGAAAGTGCTGAAAAGAAAAATGGGCCAGAACACAAACCCAACTAAAAGAACAGCTACAACTGAAAGAAAGTACAATAGAAAAATACAACATATGGAAGAATGGAAGCAGCTCCTGGGACGTCATCCTCAGATCCTACCTGAATGGTAGGTACAGTTGGCGCATATCCTGGATCTTCCACCACGGATCCTACCTGAAGGGTAGGTACAGATAGCGTAGCTCCTCAATGCTCTTGCCCGTCAACCTCCTCCGTGTTTCATCTTATCGTGAAGTCCACCTCCGGATATTGACTCGTTGTGTGGTGTACCTTCGGGTACTGTCTCGTTGTGTGGTCCACCTCCGGGTACTATCGAGACCTCGAGCACTCGGCCTCCGTCAGCACTTCCCGTCGTCTGCACCCAACACAACAAGGTGCGGGCATAGCCCGTGCAGGTGTGATTATAAGGATACTCAGTAGGGACCCCGAGACCTTCATGGTCTCACTAAACCAACAAGGATAACCACAAAAAAGATCTCAACAGATAACCTCTACTTAGGTATATGCCCATACATATTCCCATGTTATCAAATAACCCTTCTCAATCATGAGGTAAACACAAAGGTCATAGACTCAGCGCAAACCAGTATTTTCATTATCGAAACCAAAACTGTTGAAGAGCCCCATCTCTGGAGTGTAAAATGGTCCGATCACGACTCCGAGATACTGCTCACTAACCTAAGACTGCTGAGGTACTCCTCCTGTCGAGTACTCTGGGCCTACTACTACAACCAAGCACTTCCCACCATGGGTCTACTGCTACAACCAAGTGCTCCCCCTCATAGCCTCTAGAGGCACTCCTTCTGTTGAGTACCGCGGGTCTGCCTCTACAACCAAGCGCTCCTCCACCGTGGGTCTGCCACTACAACCAAGAGCTCCCCCTCATAGCCTCCAGAGGTACTCCTTCTGTTGAGTACCGCGGGTCTGAAGCTACAACCAAGTGCTCCTCCGCCGTGGGTCTACCGCTACAACCAAGTGCTCCCCACTGGGCTATCTGAAACACACCGAGTCGATCGGTCAAGCAGTCGTCAGGTCTTAGACGGCTACACTTTCTCCACACTCCACACGCTCGTCTCTAAGAGGGTCTGGTCCACGAGGTACTGGTTTATACTACAAGTATCACAAGGTTCCTCGAAGAAGCATCTCAAAGGACCGCCTCTTCACAGGGGTCTCAACGGAACAGATGGCTCGTCAATCGAATGCCAGGTCTGTGATTTACTAGCCTTTTCGTCCCTGGGCCCCGGTTGGTTTCGTGTGTGAACCATCCGGGACCGTTTCTCCACGTGATCACCAATGCCGCTGACGGTTCGTCCAACGGACGTCCAGTCTGAAAGTTATCGGCTTTTACGTTCCAGGGGCCCGGTTGGATTTCGGGTGCAATACAACCTGGTCACTATCCAACTGCATCCAAACCTCAGGAGAAGTATGCAAAAAGTTCCATCTCATCAAGAGGAAATCAATGAGACCGATGGCATGTCAATCGGACGCCCGGTCTGTGAGTTATTGGCTTTTTCGTTCTAGGGGCCCGGTTGGATTCGTGAGTGAACCAACCCGACTGCACTCCGACGACATCCAATACTCGAGCATAGTAAGCCAAAAGTTCCATCTCATCAAGATGAAATCAATGAGACAGACGACGCATCAATCGGACACCCGGTCTGTGAGTTATTGGCTTTTTCGTTCCAGGGGCCCGGTTGGTTTCGTGAGCGAACCAACCCGACTGCACTCCGACGGCATCCAAACCTTGAGTGAAGTAAGACAAAATTTATGTCTCATCAAGAGAAATTCAACAAAGTCGACGGCACGTCAATCAGAAGTCTGGAGCTCAAGATATAGGTGTTTCCGCTTCGAGGGCCCGGTTGGTTTGGTGGACGAACCAACCCGGCCAAACCCCAGGTACTCCGAAACCATGAGTGTGATATACCGAAATGACCGTCTCGATCCAAGGATCTCATCACCATAGAAAAAGCGTCGATCGGAATCTCGTTGCTCATGTTATTAGAAAAAGACCGAAAAGGGGAGAAAACGGGGGGTCTGGGCCCAGGCCGACCCGGCCCACCCCCACTGGGGTCGGCCCGAACCGGTTCGACCCGACCCGGGCCCAGGTCCGACCCGGCTGGTGTGCCCCTGCCGGAACGGGCGCGGCCCTACCGCCAGGCGGTTTGGCTCGGCCTGTCGCGGCGGAGCGGTGCGGGGGGCGCGCTGCCCGCGCGTGAAGGAATCGCGGCCCCACGTGGGGCCGCCCTTGCTAGCGGATGCGACAGTTGGCCGTGTCCCGTTCTTCGCAGGACCCGCGCGGTCACGGGTCTGTTGGCCACTGTAGTGGCTTCAGCCGCGGCGGTTCTGCTCGGCGGCGCGCCGGGCGCCGCCGCCTTCTGCTGCCGTGCCGGCGTGGCGCGCCGGCAGTTTGCTCCGCACACCACCGGATGAGCTCAGGTGGTCGGAATTCCTTGATGTCTTTGCCAAAATCCCTCCTGGGGTCCGTCCTTCTCTGCGAGGACCTTACATCGCCCGTGCGGCTTGTTTTTTTTACATCCGTCATTTCGCACACAAAGAACGAAAGGGGCGGTGGGTTCGGATTTGTTCATTGGTCCGCACCCACCGCGTTAGCGGTTTTAAAATATCTCACAAAAAAGTTTAATCATACGCTGCGGGTATAAATCACAAATATTAAATGAATCCAACCCCTACCTCGTCATTTCATCGGAGGTGAGTTTTTCGCAGGATTGACCATCGTGAAAGAAGAGGATCGTCGCGTCGTAGAAGGGGGCGTCGCGTCGTCGCGGTACATGGCGTCACATCGACGATCTCCAAGGGTTAAAGAAAACACAAATTTTAATTGCACATTTAAACCCATGTTGAGGATATAATCCACAAAGAATTAGAGAACCCTAATCCCCTACCTCAAGTAGTTGATGATCGGAGATTGTTGCGAGGTAGAAACGTCGTGGAAGAAGCGTCGTGGAAAGAGAATCGTCGGCGTCTCGGAACAAGGCGTTGCGTCGTTGATCTATGAGGGTTCGGCATTCTTCGTGTTCTTCGCGTTCTTCGCGTTATTTGCATTCTTCGCATTCTTCGAGAAGGAGGATGAAGATCTCAAGCCTTAGAGTCTTCTCCAAATCCCACCAATGAGCTATCCTCAAGAAAGACAACTGTTCGTCTTATTTCATTTACATGCCAACAATTTGAAAAAAAAAGTTAAGAAACGAACCATTAATTCTTTGAATTAATGGTAACGTGTTAAATGTCCAATTAATATGAGCATTAAGAGTTTAGAAAACGAACCAGTTGACTTTCATTAAAGAGGAGTTTTGCGGGTGCGTTCCTTAGGGGAAATGAAATGGTGGGGCTCATGTGGGCCCCACCTCACAAATATCTTACCAAGAGGGTAGGATATTTTGGGTTCCACCCTATCCGCTTCAACTTATCTTAAGTGGCTTTATGTGTCTTTAAGTGGATTTACGTGAAATAAAATAAAGTTATCGCACCACTTTATTTTATTTTCTTCACTTAACCACATAAATTAAAAACCATACCCAGGCAAATACAACTCCGAAAGAGGTGTTTCTATGTAAATACCCGCGCTTCGATTCCAACGGTGCCCTCGGAATTCGATTCCAAGCACCAGTTCAAAAGATAGAAAAAACCACTCGTCTGTTCACTGAACGTACCCGAGCAAAACTTTGGAAAATGATTCCAGGCACACCGGGCCTCGGAATCAGCCTCCGTCAAAAACTGTGTTCTTGTAAAATTCTAAAGAACATTATGAAAAATAAATTTCCTTGAAATTTCTGGGTCTTTTCATTACTCCCACCTTAGGGATTTACGTCCTCGTAAAGCTTTAACACACACTAGGGATACAAAAGCGGTACCGAGTACGCATCTGAGCCTTCCACTCCCATGTGCTCACCTATAGGTTCCCGTACTACCTGTGAAAGCACACTTGGGGAATTGACCGTCCTCATAGGATCCTCTCCTGTCGATCCTCGATCCCCACTGGAACCTCCGTCAAGGACACCCCATCGCCAAATTCCAGCTCCCCATGGTCGAGGATATGTGAAGGATCACGGACGTATCTCCTCAGTTGAGATATGTGGAAGTCGTCGCGAACCTGATGCAAATGAGTTGGATGCGTCAAGCGGTAAACTACAACTCCTACCCAGCTGAGGAACTAGAAAGGTCCGTCAAACATCAGAGGTAACTTGTCGCCTCGACCACATCTCCATAATCCTCGTCAAGGTGAGACCTGTATAAGGATGTGATCATCATCCTCGAACTCTAGAGGTCTCAAATTCCTGTTAGAACTGAAATTCAAAACAACTGTAGCCACGATGGTAAGGTTGACTGACTCAAGAGTGATCGGCCACACCCTCCTGTGCATGAGTTTATCATGTGCTGCCTGCGGTTTCGTTTTCTCCAACCAAGGAAAACCCATCCTGACGTTGTAGTTAAACCAAAACCTTTTTTCCTAATAATTTCAATATGTGTATGAACTCTGATTGCCCAGTCCATACTCAAACCAACGTCGTAAGGCCTCGACGCTGCCACCAAGAGATTTCAACCGAAACATTCACCTCAAGGGTCTGACCACACTGTCGACACATGTGTGATTATCGAGTCTTCTCCCATGGTATCTCCAGACGTGAGGGTCTATTCTACAGCTTACCATAAACTCTAGGTCTGGGGCAAGATTCGTGGAAGGAAGGAATGATTCGTATCAACGTCTCTAACTACGGAAGCTAGTAGTGAACACAGACTGTCCCTCGAATCATTCTTAGAGCCATTGGGTCACTCTCCATGACCGCATGCAGCTACTCTCTTACCTCGTCCTCTAGCTCCATGAGCCTGGAGGGGATAACTAAGGCGGGTGGTTGTAGCATGTTAAAACATACACCACCTCATGTTGCTCTCCTAGCTATGCCTCCACGTCTTCTGCTTCGTAGAATCTTCTCTCCTTTAAGATTCCTGTTATTGAAACATTTAACACGCCCGAGTCTCTAAGACTGGCACCGGTTTCCCGTTTCATACTAAACGGTGCAGTCTACATCTGCTCCTAGATGATTTGCACCATCCTTGCCTACTATATGAAAGAGCTGCTAAAATTTCTCCTTTGCCGAAAAAGAGAAACTCGGTCTCATCCCCTCGATGAACCACACCCATTGCCTAATACAGTCAATCCTGACATGAATGATGCATTCATTCCATGGATGGCGTCGTAAGGCCTCGACGTAACTACCAAGAGATCCAATTGTCACTCTCGCCTCCAAGCGTCGAGTCACACTGTCAGCATCAGTGTGAGGTCACTGGGTCTCCTCCAGTAGAAATCTTGAAAGTGAGGGTCAAGTCAACAGTTTTAACCAGGACCACTCAATATCAACCGAACAAAAGGACAGGAAAGAAAACAAATATAAGTGTCTTTTTATTATTGCAGCTCATAGTAAAAAGACACTAAAACAACAACATCATGGAACTAGAAGTACAAGGGATGTATCCACCAGTTCTGCTCCTGTCCACCTGCTCCCGGATCTCTACTGCCTTGTCCACTGCTCGGCTGTTGCTCAAGCACCTACCGCTGCTTCCGCCTCAGTGGCTCCTCTAAAGCCTGCGGATCGACTGTGCGGGGGGTCGGACAGTCACGTTCTAGGTGACCCTTCCTACCACATTCATAACACTTCATGATCCTCGTACGGCTGGCTCTGGTCCTCTTGGACCTTTGCATCATCTCTCTACTACCCATATATGACTCGAATATTGATCAAAAATCCTACGGCAAATGCAGCAGCTCCTGTACATGCTTGGAGTGTAGAGCTACTGGCACAAACTCCACCCTGAAGAAGGTCTCGAAGTCTTCCCATGTGAAAGTCATCTCATCAAAAAACTAGAACAAGTGGCTCCACCACCAGCCTGCTGCTGCCTGAAGAAGGCTAGAAGCAAAGATCACCATGAAGTCTGCTGGTATCCCCACTAGCCTGAAGACTCTCACAACTGCCTCCAGCCAATCCTCAGCCACCTGCGGGTCCGTCTCTCCACGAAACCTGGGTGGCCTCTGGCACTGGAACTCGTGCAGCGCGCTCAAGTGGCGTGCATCGCCCACTGCTGGGGCTGGTGGCATCGGTGGCCCAATGTATGGTAGTACCGCTGGTGCCTCCGCTGGTGCCTCGACTGTAAGAGGGCCCTACATCGATGCCTCATCGCTCAGCAGACTGTCAGTACGCACATCCCTCTGGGCTCTAACTGGTCGTCCGTGAAAAGGCATCCTGAAATAAACAACGTGACATGGTCAAATGATTATACCTGGTGAGCTGGCATGGTTTGAGCTGTTTTAAGGGAAAACCTTTGAAAACACACACGCAATCAGTGATTTCATGTACAAAGACGGAAATCAGTTGTCAGGGTCCTGGTGTATGGATACGTCGGCCGCCCGCACCAACACTGGACTCCCTGAACTGAAGACCACACTCGGTACCCTCAACATTATTGCTTCACATAAATAAAATATTAGATTTATATGTTTTGCGGTAGAACCGACTCCTTTGATAACAATTTGTCATCACCCGTCCTCGGGGCCCATGCCATGACTACTCAAAGCCCGCCTTCCATAGGCTAGGGGCTGGGGACTAGCACCAAAGGCGTAAATCCTGATAACTAGGAAGGCATTTCCTTTATAAAAGTAACAAAACACCACAGAGTACAAGTGGATGTAAAAAACTATGTACAAAAGAAAGTGCTAAAAAGAAAATGGGACAGAATACAAACCCAACTGAAAGAACATCTACAACTGAAAGAAAGTACAACAGAAAAAGACAACAACTGGATGAATGGAAGTTGCTCCTAGGACTTCCTCCTCAGATCCTACCTGAAGGGTAGGTACAGTTGGCGCATCTCCTAGATCATCCCCCATGGATCCTACCTGAAGGGTAGGTACAGATAGCGCAGCTCCTCAATGATCTCGCCCGTCATCCTCCTATGTGTGTCGTCTCGTCGTGAAGTCCACCTTCGGATACTGACTCGTCGTGTGGTCCACCTTAGGGAACTGTCTTATTGTGTGGTCCACCTCCGGGTACTGTCCAGTCCTCGAACACTCGGCCTCCGTTAGCACTGCCTATTGTCTGCAACCAATACAACGAGGTGCGGGCATAGCCCGTGCAGGGTTGAGTATAAGGATACTCAGTAGGGACCCCGAGACCCACAAGTTCTCAATAAAACCAACAAGGATAACCACAAAGAAGATCTCAATAGATAACCTCTACTTAGGTATATGCCCTTACATATACCCATGTAATCAAGTAACCCTTCTCAATCATGAGGTAAACACAAAGTTCATAGACTCAGCTCAAACCAGGATTTTCATTATCGAAATCGTAACTGATGAAGAGCCCCGTCTCTGGAGTGTACAGTGGTCATGTCATGACTCCGAGTTACTTCTCACTAACCTAAGACTGCTAAGGTACTCCTCCTATCGAGTATTATGGGCCTGCTGCTACAACCAAGCGCTTCCCACCATGGGTCTGCCGCTACAACCAAGCGCTCCCTCTCATAGCCTCCAGAGGTACTCCTTCTGTTGAGTACCGCGGGTCTATCTCTACAACCAAGCACTCCTCTGTCGTGGGTCTGCCGCTACAACCAAGCGGTCCCCCTCATAGCTTGCAGAGGTACTCCTTTTGTTGAGTACCGCAGGTCTGCCTCTACAACCAAGCGCTCCTCCACCATGGGTCTGCCGCTACAACCAAGCGCTCCCCACTGGGCTATCTGAAACACACCGAGTCGATTAGTCAAGCAGTCTTCAGCTCTCAGCTGGCTACACTTTCTTTGTACTCCACATGCTCGTTTCCTAGAGGGTCCGCTACACTAGCTACTGGTCTATACTACAAGTATCACAAGCTTCCTCGAAGATGTATCTCAAAGGACCGCCTCGTCACAGGGGTCCCAACGCAATAGACAGCGCGTCAATCGGACGCCCGATCTGTGAGTTACAAGCCTTTTCGTCCCCGAGGCCCAGTTGGTTTCGTGTGCGAACCAACCCGGCCATATCTCAACTGTACCCTGAAATCTCGTAGGGTAATCTTATATGGACCGTTTCTCCACGTGATCACCAACTCCACGGACGGTTCATCAAACGGACGTCCAGTCTGAAAGTTATCGGTTTTTCCGTTCCAGGGGCCCGGTTGGATTTCAGGTGCAATCCAACCCAGACAGTATCCAACTTCATCCAAACGTCAGGCGAAGTATGCCAAAAGATCCGTCTCATCAAGGGGAAATCAACGAGACATACGGCACATCAATCGGATGCCCGGTATGTGTGTTATTGGATTTTTTGTTCCAGGGGCCCGGTTTGTTTCACGAGCAAACCAACCCGACTACACTCCTACGACATCCAAGCCTCGAGCAGATTAAGCCAAAAGTTCTGTCTCATCAAGAGGAAATCAACGAGACTGACGGTGTGTCAATCGGACGCACGGTCTATGAGTTACTGGCCTTTTCATTCTAGGGGCCCGGTTGGTTTGTGAGAGAACCAACCCGACTGCACTCCGACGGCATCCAAACCTTGAGCGGAGTAAGCCAAATGTTCCGTCTCATTAAGAGGAATTCAACGAAGTCAACGGCACGTCAATTGGACGTCCGGAGCTCAAGATATAGGTGTTTCCGCTCCGAGGGCCCGGTTGGATTTGTGGACGAACCAACCTGGAAAAACCCCAAGTACTCCGAAACCTTGAGTGCGATATACTGAAATGACCATCTCGATCCAAGGATCGTATCGCTGTGGACGGCACTTCGATCGGAGACCCGTATCTCATGTTATGAGAAAATGACCGAAAAGGTCCGAAAACGGGGGGTCTGGGCCCGAACTGACCCAGCCCAACCACCCATGGGTCGACCCGACCCGGGTCTGGGTCCGACCCGGCCTTGTCGGCGTGGGTGCGGCCCGACCACCAGGTGGTTCGACTCAGCCGGCCGCGGCTGAGCGGTGCGGGGGGCGCACTGCCCCCGCGTGCAGGAATCGCGGCCCCGCGTGGGGCCTCCCTTGCCAACAGACGCGACAGCCGGCCGCGTCCAGTTCTTAACCGGACCCGCGCGGTCGCGGGTTTGTCGGTCACCGCTGCAGCTTCAGCCGAGGCGGTTCTCCTCGGCGGCGCGTCGGGCGCCGCCGCCTTCTACCACCGGCGCCGCCGTGCCGATGTGGCGCGCAGGCGGTTTGCTCTGCGGACCACCGGATGCGTTCCGGTGGTCGGAATTACTTGTCATCTTCGCCAAAATCCCTCCTGGGGTCTGTCCTTCACAGCGAGGACCTTACATCGCCCGTGCGACTTGTTTTGTCGACGTCTGCCATTTCTCACACCAAGAACAAAAGGGGCGGTGGGTTTGGACTTGTTCATTGGTCTTCACCCACCACGTTAGCAGTTTTAAAATATCTCACAACAAAAGATTAATCATACGCCATGGGTATAAATAAAAAAGATTTAATGAATCAAACCCCTACCTCATCGTTATCGTCAAACATGAGTTCTTCACGGGATTGACAGTCGCGGAAGAAGAGGATCGTCGCGTCGCGGAAGGGGCGTCGCATCGTCACAGTACACGGCGTCGCGTCGACGATCTCTGAGGGTTAAAGAAAACCCAAATTTTAATTTCATGTTTAAACCCATTTTGAGGATAAAATCCACAAAGAATTAGAGAACCGTAATCCCCGACCTCAAGCAGTGGATGATCAGAGATTGTTGCGGGGAAGAAACATCGCAGAAGAAGCATCACGGAAGGAGAATCGTCGGTGTCACGGAACACGGCATCACATCGTCGATCTCTGAGGGTTCGGCGTTCTTCGTGTTCTTCATGTTCTTTGCGTTCATCGTGTTCTTCACGCTCTTCTCGAAGGAGGATGAAGATCTCAAGCCTTTTAGTCTTCTCCAAATCCTCTCAACGAGCAATCCACAAGAAAGACAAGCGTTGGTCTTATTTTATATACATGCCAAAAATCTGAAAAACAAGTTATGAAATGAACCATTAATTTGGCGAATTAATGGTAACGTCTTATCTGTCCAATTAATAAGAGCGTTAAGAGTTTAGAAAACGCACCAGTTGACTTTCATTAAAGAGGAGTTTTCATGGGTGCGTTACTTTGGGGAAAAGAAATGGTGGGGCTCGTGCGGGACCCATCTCACAAATATCCTACCAAGAGGGTAGGATAATTTTGGTTCCACCCTATCCGCTTCAACTTAGCTTAAGTGGATTTAAGTGGATTTAAGTGGCTTTAAGTGAAATAAAATAAAGTTATCGCACCACTTTATTTTATTTTCTTCACTTAACCCCAAAAATTAAAAAACACACCCAAGAAAACACAACTCCGAAAGAGGGGTTTCTAAGTAAATACCCGCCCTGTGATTCCATCGGTGCCCTCTGAATTCTATTCCGACCACCAGTTCAATAGTTAGAAAAAACCGCTCGTCTGTTCACCGAACGTACCTGATCCAATCTTCGGAAAACAATTCCGGGCACACCGGGCCTCGGAATCAGGCTTCGTCAGAAACTGCATTTTTGTAAAATTCCAAAGAAAATTAAGAAAACAACTTTTACTTGAAATTTCGGGTTCTTTACATCATAAATATTTAATTACAATTTTATGATTAATTTAATAATTTTAATGAAAATTTATTTTGATAAAATTTAATCCTAAATTATTAATTTATTTTCTTATGGTTATAAAATAATTTTATGAGACTTTGATTAATTTTTCAAGGTGTTTTAAAATGAGTTATAATTTTAAAATTTTATAAATTGGGATTTTATTTAAAAATTAAATTATAAAAAATGTGAAAAAATGTAGTTTATTTTTTAATTCTACATGTCAAAAAATGGTTCGGGTAAATTTTCGGTATTTTTTTGAAATACAAGAATTGTTGGTGAATAGTAAAATTCAATAATTTACAAAAAAATGGTAAATAAATGAATTTATATGTCATGATTGACTCCAGGATGATGTAAATGGCTAGTTGTTTGAACTCAAATGAACTCTTCGTTATTTTGGGTCATAATAATCAAGACTATTTATAGTCTTGAGAAAAAAATATTAAACTAATGATTAAAATAATGTAAAACCCTCCTATCCTCTACTATAAATACCACCTTCAACCCCATCTTGTTCTCCAAACTCTCAAGCTCCAATCATTGCCTAAATTCTACCCAAACCCCTTATGAATGATCTTCCCCCTGATCAAGACCTCTTGGTATCACCAAAAGGCCAATACCAATGTCCTTCAAGAGGATCATAAGGATAAGATATCAAGAGGTAAAAATCCTCTTTAATTTTCATCTGTTTTATTCAAAATTATTTTATTTTCTTATACTATATTTACATCACCTTATTGAAGTGGAATGCAATCTCTATTATTATATATATTCTGGTTTTTTATCTTGTTTTTGGAACAATTCATAATTGTACACCTTCTCCTCTCCCTCTTATTCTATAAATAAAAACATTATCCCTGATGTGTTGATTTGCCAGAATCGTGGACGGTGTGTATTCAGTGTCCATTACTTCTTTGAAAGATGGAAAAAAACAATTTTAATGATTTAGAAAAATAAAAAATTCATTATATAACCTCTCTTATGTTTTTAATAAACTTATATGCATGACATTAAAGGTATATGATGAAACAAGTTTGTGGTTATCGAAAAATGCCAAAATGACCAAAACACTGTTAATGTTGTTTCTAATGATTCATAAACATATATGATAAAAAACTATATAATGGTATCATTTAATAGTTTGAAAACATATTAATAACATCTCATTTCACTTCTGGATTTTTTCTTATATTCGATATGAAAATCCATTATGAACCGACCTAGGAAACCCTGTAAAGAACGCACCCAAAACAATTTAAATAACAAAATATTATTAATATATGTGTGGAATAGGGTTATAATATGATCATATAATGTGTTATAAAAATTATTATGCTTATTTAAATTATTAATAACACTATTTTAAACAATATATAGTAGGTTTAAAAACATTTTAATTAAGAAAAACATGAGGTACGGTAATTCATAACCCAATTGTTGTTCATTGGGTTAACCTTATATTTCATTGATTATGTGGTACTGTGATTATTTGTGAAATTAATTTTGTTCATATTATGTTTTATTATGTGGATTTATATTTTATACAATTATTCCTTTAATTTTATTAATTCATATTAATTATATGATATATGTAAGTGAATTTTCTTTAAAATTCATATTTTAAAATTCTATATTAAAAAATTCAAAATAAATGTTTTTATCAAATTATACAAGTTTTATGATTATTTTCTTGTTCTTAAGAATTATTTATGATAATTTGAGGGACATATATCCCCCTATAATTAATTGGGTATGTGTATTTTGGAGGTCGATTGTATGGTTACTCCAACTGTAACTATTATAGTTACTCGAAGTGTAACTACGATGGTTACACCATAAGGTGGTTGTGAGGGTTACATTGAAGGGTAATAATAAAGGTAACAAAACATAATGAATCTATGATGGTAAAAAAAATTAAATTAATTCCATAATATACCATTATGGATTAATATATGTTATCTAACGTTTTATGTAAATCTCATGTTTTAGAATGTATGTATATAGGGTGACAAGTATTTCTTTGTTAAAATGATTTCATATGTTTATAAGTATTCATAGACTAAGGGTTTATTTCCTTATTTATATATCCTTTATAGAGTTTTTTATTCTCATACCGTGTTTCGAAAAAAATATTTTTCATTGGATTCTTTAGACGTTCAAAGGATATTTAATGTGCTTTTATAGTTTAATCCAATTTTTTATTTTCTAATTTTTTTTGAAAACTCTGATTTATTATATGGAAATTGTTGTCTAATTCTATAGAACCAATAATGGTAAAGTTCCTCATATGTTTAATTTACTATGAATTTTTCTATTATCTCTTATAAAATAATTACACATCTTGTTTTAGTACTGAATCCAGATGTGCGGGTTTATATCGTTACAATTTTGATCACCACCCATCTCCTCTTTTATTCCAATGCATTCAATATATGAGAAAATAATAAACAATTATTAATAGAATTTTTTCTATAATCACCCATATTTGAATTAAAAAATAAAAAAATTCAATACATTTCCCCATGAAAAAATTACGATAACACGATCATAACATATCCAAATAATGAAGGTGGATTATTATGAAATATACAGTAAAGCTGGCCATAATCATTTATATTGGAATAAAAACATATGGAAATCCAATAATTACCCAATTGAAATAAATGGTATAACATTATAATTACCCATCAAGAATAATAATGTGGATTGAAAAAAATACATAGTCAACATTCTTATAATCATTATCATTTGGATAAAAATATAAAAAATAAACATAAATTTAACCAAGTCAAAAAAATGTGATAACATGATCATTTCACAAAAAAAATAATTTAATAGAATAATAATATATATTAATATTCCTTATGTAATAAATCAAAATCTATATAGAAATAAAGAAAATATTAATTTCAATAGTTCCTGAATAATGAAATGGAATATATTTCAATATAAGAATCCATGAAGCTAAAACTATATGGATTAATAGTATATGTTTATGTAAAAAATTCACAAATTAATAAACATATAGAAACTATGTTATCACATTTCATTAAATTATTTTAAAATATGATATTCAAAAATAAAAATCATTGGATGTGTGATGTTAAAGATAAATTATTATAAATACAAGGAAAGATATTGTATTTATCAATATCACTTATGAAAAACATACATCATAGGGTAAGAAATATTCAAAAAGTATTTTATTATATGAGTTGATACTAATATAAATTAAAAATATGAAGTATGAGAAAATATATTTTAAAATTAACCAATCTTATATTAAATAATTTTTAGGGAATAATAATATTTAAAGAACAAGAGTTTGGTTACCAAAAATCATTAATACTGTGGAAAAATGGAATCAATAGTAATTCAAAGAAGGTAATATGATTTTTAATAATAAAATATGAAAATAAAAAAGGTATTATATTAATATATAAGTGGGAATAAAATACACTATAAAAGTATCAAATATTGAGAAAACAATTATTATGTCTCAATGAATCCGAATTGAGACCGTAAAAATCATTACTGATTTTACTATTTGTATGTCAAAGTTCCGTGAGAGAAAAAATTTAATAAAACATTTAAATTCATGATATAAAATAGAATCAACAAATGATATTATAATTGGTATATTTTTTTCATAATTTAATTTAGAACACGGTGTATAAAAAATAATGTGTTAAGGAGTTCATATTTGAGACAAATAACTCATACCTATAGTCTTCACATCGAAAAAAATACTTTATCCTCTTGTATATAAAACATTTATATCTTAATAAAATTATTAATAACCTTACCTATATATATTTTAATTGATAATCTTTATATATAGTCATTCACTCTGTAAATTCTTTTTAGTTATTGCATATTTTCAATATTTTCTCTAAATGATCTTGACTATTTTAAGTTATTCACATAAAAATAGGCTTAATATTCATTTTTTTAAGATATTAATAATTTAAAAAATATTTATTGGTATTTTAATAGGTATTACATAATATTTTTATTAGTATAATTTCATTTTAGGGTAGTTATGGATAGAATCCATGAAGATGAAATTGATGATGATTGTGTTTCATGGATTCTTAAAGTATGGAATGTGTTTTCATAATTAAATAGTTCATTGATAATGTTACCATTACAGATCTAGAAATAGTTATTTATGAGTTTTAATCATATTTTATAATTAATAATTTTTTCATTTTCACCCACGTTATAATTTTATTATATTGTTCAATTAGATGATTTCATCAATCCAAACATGAACATATCATTATTACTTGATAATTATGTGGTGGATTAGAACTGATATCATTATACGAGAATGATTATGATATTATTTTTTATTAGAGTAATTTATCATATTTTCAAGGGCTTATATAATTATTTAATTAATATAAAAATGTTAAATTGTATTAATAAGAACAATTTTATTTTTCTACATTTTTTATAAATGATTCAATTATGGTTTATCATTTTTTGATCACATCATTAACAGGTTGTCAAATTTTTAATAAAATACACGTAATGATATAATGAAAAGAATATTTATTAATTTATTTCATTATTAAGACCAATAGTCATTGTTGTTAATTAAATGAAAATAAGGAATCAATCGTAACATGAAGGTATTAGTCTACCCGTACACAGGGATGATGAATTTTTACCATATAATAAGAAGAATGTATAATATGTTTTATAATTTTAGAATAGGAAATTAGGTATTAAATTTCATACATATATAATATAATCCATATTAGTACCATCCATTAATTAGGTGATGGAAAACAAAACTATTTTCTTCATTTAGATGATAGTCTAGACAATAGAGGAGTGAATGATTTGTTTTTATTAAAATAAATGAGGGGAGTGCTTAATGTTAATAACACCATTAAAATAATATAATAATATAATTCTTTTAATAATTTTATAATTTTAATATGGTTAATGAAAATTTTTTAACAAAAAAATTTATATAAAGAAATAGAAATGCTGGTGAAGTGATTAGAAATATTTACATTACTCTATGGACTTTAACTATTATGAAGTGGATTACACCTTTGAGGAATGGTCTAATAAGAATAAAAATATAATAATGAGTATTACATGAGATTTTGTGATAGGATCGAGAATATTTTAGGCCTAATAGCGAATTGTTTCATGTAAGGGGAAGTGAGGACAGGAGTGACTCCTTTTTAATTGAAAATTGATTGTATTTTTTTAAATATACAAAAGGTTTCAAGAATGGAAAGTTACATTCCAATAATTATATTAAACAAATTTATATATATATTCAATAGTATTTGATTTAAAATTAAAACACGCTTAAAAAATGTATTTGGGATGTTTTTTTAACATATTTTCCCCCTTACCACTTTGGTTAATAATTTTTACCATTTAGTGTTTTATCTTGAAAAATATTTATTACCATGTTAATTTATCATTTATACATGCAAATAAAATGGACCATATTAACTAATTTAAACCTAATGATTATATATTGCAAATCAATTTCATTTTATTTAATTTATATAAGTATAGAAATAAATTTTAACATATTAATATATAATGTATCAAAACCAATTTTTCATAAAATATAACTTATGTAATACAATATCAAATATTATTTTGGTATTTTTTAAAAAGTTTTTTAAACTATTATATGACATAGAATATAAAAACATTATAAAAAATTATTTTATAAATTTTTATTCATCATATTAAGCATATATTGGCATCCAATTCATTTTATTTCTAAAAATGATATTTTTATCTATTCAACAAGAAATCTCGTATATTTAAAAAAAATTAAAAAATTCATCTTAGGAAAAATTTTGAATTTTGAATCCAAGTATAATGTTATTTTTCCTAATTCATATTCAAAACTTTATACAATGTTAATTTTTTATTAAATGGTGAGTTATAATGAAAAATTATATTTTAAAAAAAATAGTTTTTTAGAATATTAACAACTCAAATTCATAATTTATGTTATTTATTTATTAAATTAGTATTATCCATGTATTAATATAATATATATATTATCATTAACAATACAAATTTTCTTGGAATATAAATTCATATTACATAAAAAGGAAATTTTATGAAAAATAAATATCAATGAATAACACGGGTGTAATTATTATTTAAGATATACCAATTGAATTATATTTATATTAATAGTTTCCATTGTTTTCATTCTATAAATATTTCAAATAAATGTTAATCCTATTCATTACCAATAATTAAATAACTTGAATATAAAACTATAAAAAATCACTATTTCGTTTTATTTTAGTTTTTTCTGTTAAACAAGTTATCCAATACAATAAACTACTATATGGTATTCATAAATTAAACTTTTATGTTGTCACATTGGTTATTTCATGTGGTTATTTTTATTTTTTAAGATTAGATTCTTAATTCAAACAACATGTTCCTAATTTTCATTCATAGTTATTTCCTTCCCCATGGATTTCATAGAAAACCACCATTAACATTCTTGTTTATAATCATATTTGGAACTTTTTTAGACTCAACATTATAGGATATAAAATTGAAATAGTTAAAAAAATATCAAAGAATCATTGTGTTTTGTGTACGGAAACATATGATGAATCTTATATATAAATATTTCAGATGTGTGATGTGTTTATTTGGATAATAATTGATTTTCAGGATTATGGAATGATGTATGGTTGGAGAATTAAGGGAAAACATATCTTTTTTGAAAAAAAACATGATATAGAAGACACTAATATCATCCCTGTTTTAGGTGACTGTTTAATCATTGATTAGTTCCAGTAGATCATCCATACATTAATACTCATTAAATTTTTATAAAATTTCATTGAGATTGATAATCCAACTTGGTCTTTATTAGGAACTAATTTTTATAATGAATTTATGTTATCGTGTTTTTATTTGGTAATAGCCTGATTAAATAGAGAAAGAGAAAGAATGTCTCTATTGAATATGATTACAATTGGAAGAAGAAATGTTCCTCCTTTTAATAAAATTGTTAGTAAAATTAATTTTTATATAACTGTTTTTATTTATAGAATTTTTTGAATCTTACATACGAAATATTTCATTGAATTTATTTAAATGTCACTCGTAAGATCAAATATGATTTCTGATCTCAACGTGCACAATTTTATTGGTGTATCACACCAAAAAATCATCACATTTTTATCATGGAAACAAAATGGAATTTCCCATGTCACAAACCAACATGGGTCGATCCTAAACCGGTCACCCAAGCCAGTCTGCGACATGGCCGAAGAGGTGTTTCTGATTCACCCGGGATGGAGACAAGTGTCAGGGCATCAACAGAGGCTGTGGGAAATATTTCTCCCAGCAAAAATAAATAAATAAAGCAGCAGAAATAAAACATAGCAGCGCAAAATAAATAAACAGTGTAAGGTAAATAAATAAGAACAAAAGAAAATAAAACTAACTGATGGGTACAACCATTATCTCCATGTGACCACATGGGTCACTCTCTAAATCACGACCAAAAGTCACCCAAGGCGAAATAACCCAAGCTGTAGCCTGCCCAAACACTAAAAACAGAAAAGAACTATAGGCATTAGTGTTAAAACTCAATAGGCTAGACCGATATCTTTTCCTGATGCACTACCTTTAAGTAAAGAAATTTACTGATTCTAGGTTTGAACTAAATTATATAAAATATTAGTTTCTACACACACATTCATTTCTAAGACATGAAAAATTCCCTTGCCCTTTTTAGATCAAAAACATGTTTAATGTTTTAAAGGAACAGGTGCATTGCATCTTAAAACATTTTTGCTAACACATTAGAAATCCAAATTTTAGTTGTTAGTCGAAAGGAAAACCACAGACAACACACACTATGGGAAATGGAGAAAGTGCCACACAGGGGCCAACAATCGAACTAGACCTCTCAATCGTCCTCCATATACAAACAAACACTAAAGCAAACATGGGTCGAACCTAGGATATCATGAACAATCCAGAACATACTATACATGTGACACATCCTGAAGGCATTCCCTAACTCGATGACGCCATAGCGCCCTAATGCTCATCTTAGCCCTACATGGCCTAACTGAGGGGCACAACCCTTATAGCAACAATAACTCAGTATTCCCCTGCTATGGGGCCACTAGCCATTACGTAATCTAAACTAGTGCAGCAATCATTCTCAGAAGATCCACTCACTATGCCAGGTTCCCATGTCAACACATGCAATAAAAAGGGGTGCGTCCATATTGTAAATCAATCAGTCACGAGGCACAAATATCACACACAACTCACACAATAAACACACACCAAAAATCACCCCTGAGTTACCCCAATGTGGGTTTTTCCAAAATAATTTATTTTATTAAAGTTCCAGACGGTCCATCACCAAAATTAATGAAAAACCTCATTTCTCAAGATAACCCAAAACACTTGTTTTAAATAAATAATTTATTTTTAAAACCAGGAGAACATTTTAAATTCTGTAAATTATGTTTAATGTCCAAATAGTAATTCTTTCAAAATTGAGTGTCTTTTCATCAATAACATATTTCAAGTGCCATGTATAAAATTAATAGCCCTTTTTTACATCGAATCATCATTTAGGAATTTAATATCTTATATCATTACTCATTTATTAAAATTAGTAAAAACATCATGAAATTAATAAAATATAAATTTAATGGTGAATGCAGTGGGGGCCTACCTCTACTCGCATTCGAAACACGATGATGCGACACGCCTCGAGCGAGCGCACAAGCCTGTGCAGGCTGACGACCGCAATTTCGCATAATTACCTCGCCAATGCACTGCAACAAACGTACAACAACCAAAATACATAAACATGAACTTAAAACAACACAACCGAACAAAAAACACAAAAAACCGCCTCAACATATTTTCAAAACACAACTCGCACCATTCACATTATTTACAAAACCTCTTTTTTCAAAATAAAATATTAATAAATTCCAAAGAGACACCCACAACTACACATAAACAAAACATATTCAACGAACACATTTTTGATCAAACACATAGTTATGCCCTACTAAAACATAATACGCACCACTTATATAGTTAAATATATCATTTAGAAACATGATAAAACAATTTCATGAAACTCCACAAGGTTATACACCAAAAAAACTAAAAATACACTTTTTAAACCAAGCCCACATTGAATCCATCCCAAAGTATCATTCGCATCACACTCACAAATAAATAAATTATTTCAATAAATAATAAAACTTTTATAAAACGCACAACATGGTTTTACCCTAAAAACATACTCCATTTCCTCTCTTTAAAATCCAACGCACCTCGAAACAATTTCCAAACATAGTTTGCACCTTTTAAAAAAATAAAAACACCATTAAAATAACATATAAAATAACTTCAATGGAACCCCCAAATTCTTCTAAACCCAAAGGGAACCCAAAACCTCTATAAAAATCAACCGCATACCAAAACCATATCAAAATACAATTTCAATCCAACACATATTTTAATAAACCACATTCATGATTTATAAAATCATAATCATTGACACGACTAAGTTTTCCACATAAAACAATCACCATTTAACATATAATCTCCACATTAAAACCAAGTCCACCACAAATAATGACTCACCAACCGAGACGAACAAAAATCACAAAGATATGACCGACGCACTAAAAGATAATTACTACACACATTAAAACACATAAAGACCCTAATTCAGCAGGTGCAAAACCCAAAAAAAAACATAAAACTTACCCTAATATGAATCCAATGGATCAAAAGCAATTATACCACTTTACTTTTATCAGCGATTAGAGGATACGAACCAACATCATCCTTGTGAGGAATCACACTCCATTGTCGATGCAGACATGATCCGTGAAGGAACTGGAAGAAGAAAAGGTGTGGAAGGAGGACCCGGTGTAAGGCGTCACGTCACGTCGCAATGGGGGAGTCGTGCACCTACTGAAAAACATGGCAAGGGGAGGTCACGTAGAGGGAGGTTGCACCGTGGAAGGATATTGCACCGAAGGGAGGCCCGACTGTGGAAACCTGGACGTGGAGCCATGGGGGTGAGTTGTAGATCGTGCACCAGGTAGGGAGAGAGGGAGAAAGGGAGGCCAAAAATGTGAGGCTGAGGGATGGGGAGTGGACCATTGGCGATTGTAGAGGGCCTGACTAAGGCTGGCGAGAAGGTGAGTGGGGTGAGGAGTCTGGTGCGATGTGTCACATCGTGGGGGGAAGAAGGAGGCTGGGTAGCGTTGTGCCACACCATCGGGGAAAGGAGACGGTGCCTCCTGTCATGTAGTAGGCTGAGCAGGAGGGGTAATGGGGGCTGTAGACGTTGGATGGGATAGAAGAGAGGGTGGTCGAGAGTTGTGCGTAGGAAACCAGGGGAGGGGGAGAAGCTTTAGAGAGTGAAGAAGTAGGGGAGGGGGGCTACATGAGAGATGCGGCTAGGGTTAGGAGGGGGGAAATTTTTTAAAAAATGAGAATAGTAAAAGTAATAATAATAATAATCAAAATCTTAATATTAATAATAACATTATTATTATAATAATAAAAAAGTTAGAATAAAAAAAGGTAATAATATTGTTCATTATAGTTTTTTTCAAATATTGACAACATTTATAATAATACAACATTAGTAATTTTATTAATAATGAGTTACGCATAAGATTATTAAAAACACCTTTAGCATTCATTTAATATAAAAAAAATATTAAGGACAATAATAACACTACCATTAATATTAATAATATTATTATCTAAACCCTAATAATATTTTGATTATTGTGGTGCAAACATTTAATACATTTTATTTTTATAAAACATTATTTATTTTAAACATTATATAACTACGCAAGTACGTGGACCGACTGTGCAGCTATCATCAGTCGTGCGGTGACCATGCACTAATCTGAAACTCAAGAAAATAATTAAATGTATATATATATATATATATATATATATATATAATACTCACACTTGCCTCGCACCTTGGGGAGGCTAACTAAAACCAATTAAACAATAAAATAAAATAATTTCCAGAGTCGGGGTGTATAATGCCCCGACCACAGTTACCCATAGTCGGTGCATTATTTCAATATGTTTGCATAATTACAAGGAATGATGTCCTAAAAGACCGATCAGTTTTTCAGTCATGGAAAATAGGTTACATAAATGAATGTTACATTGCATTTTAAGACATAAAAAACAACATAAATAATATTTATGAATGCCATTATTCCATTAGCTTAACCCTGAATATCAATCACCATACACTTCTTGGAATCCTGGGAAAAATAAAACATAGAAAGGGGTTAGCTCAAACGCTCAGTAAGGGTAAGCAATACAGCGAAAAATTTCATAAATAAGAATAAACATTTAAGGCAATGTATAACTAAAACAGAAGCCTTTTAAACTTTAACATCAACATAATATGGAAAAGATAAAATAAAATAATTCCATTTACTTATTCACATGGATATTCTACTAGTCGAATAATCACATGCAATATCAATAACCACTTTCATAATGATGGAATTCATAATGCCAGACTATCATAACCACATAGCCGAGGCCTCGTGCCAAGACTACAAATAAGATTTTGCCAAGGCCTTATGCCAAGACACTAGTTTGTCTTACGAGACCTACCGATGCATCGAGGAGCTATAACGGGCTCCACCTGTCACTTACTATGTCCAATGCATTCCTCATATGAAAATTTCTAAACATTACATAAACATTCGTATTAAAAATAGCATAAAAATGTCAATACTTTTCCAATAATCCATGAATGGTATAAAAATAACACATCCACATTCAAACATATCACAAAACCGTCAACACACTATGAAAGATTTGTATCATGATGAATTAACTTCAAAATAATTTTAAAATCAATTAAAGGATGTTGATGTTGATGAAAATGATTTGTAAAACCCTTTGAGAGAAAAATCCATTTTTCATGAAAGCATTTAAAAGTCACAAAATTTGGAAAAGAATTCATTTAAATATATTTTTGAATCAAATTGTCCCATACCACTTTGAATCTTTTTAATGGAATAAACATTTTAAAAACATTCATGTCCATATAAATAAATCCTTAAAACCCATTTTGAAGAAATGGACATAAATGAGAAAGACATAGAAGAATAAATATTAAAAACATTTGAAATGATGTTTTATTAAAAAGTCCATTAAAATAATCCATTTGAAAACTATTTCATAAAACATGATCATGGATAATAAATATGTCCCAGTAGATACTTATGTAAAAACAACCTCGGATAATAAAGCGATTGTGAAAATAACCCTTACCAATTTTGTAACGTATGAAACATACACCCCATGAAAGAGGTATCATACAATGAATATGTAAATACAAATAAATTAATGTGTATTACACAAATAATACAATTATGGGTAGTACATACACCACACAAAAGGTAATAGTGGTAATATGGCATGAATCTCATGAGAATAATGAGTTAGATGAAAACCCCTTACATTACACTTTCCTTTAGTCGAGGGTATTTTTAACCTCCTGTACGAAGATAGTAGTATGTTATTAAATTATACCAAAACCATTTAAATTTTAATGATATCGTACATGATTCATTTATGACTTTATACTACCCATTTAATAAAAATTTCCATGTTAAATTAATATTTCGGGTAATAATCGCTTTCTTTATCGTGCGTGTTTTAACATGTTACTCTTGATTGTATCACATAGATCATGATTTAAATACTTCCAAAATATAAAACATGATAAATATATCATATATATTTAGAATATAGATATGTATAATAGAAATATATGAGAAATGGAAAGCACCGTTTATGGAGACGGTAGTCCGTACGTACACATAAACGCTGTTTCTATTTTAATATAGTATTAAACAGAAGTAAGTGAATAAGATATATGTAAGTACATAAATAAATATATATATATATATATATATCTAAAGTATCATTATTATGTCATATATTACATACTTATTAGTAATATATATTTTTATAATCGTCGATGAATGGTGAACTTGGAAATGAATCTCATCGCGTCGTGGAGACGGTAATCCTTACGTATGCACGAGCGAAAATATCATTTTTTTCTATATAAATAATACATAATTGGATGGTATATAATATATAAATAATCATTATCGTGTTATAATTATTATTTAAATGAATTATACATCATTATTATAACCATCTAAATAATAATATTTTGAATAACAAGTACACCACAACGTGGAGACGGTAGGTCATACGTACGCACGTATGGTGACATGTATTTCAAGGGATGGATAAAATAGTGAATTTGTTTGTTCCATAATTATAATAACATTACAGCATATATAAGATACTAGAGTTATTATTTTATAATAGAAATAACAAGGAAAGAAAAAGTTGAAGAAGAAAGGAACTTTAAAGAGGGTGGTGAAGACGTTACCTCTTCTTCGGGTTCTCCCTTTTGATTTGATCAAAATGGCCCCGAAGGTTGAATTTATGATCCAAATAAGGCCTCTAGGATGAATTTAGTGAATTTTAAAGAGTATTTGGATAGGTATAGGCCTATCCAAAAGGCTTTTAAGGTGTGAATAATTGGTTAGAAGTTGGGTCCATTTATAAGGGGGAGGAGGAGCTCTTTAGGAGAAACTAAAAGTATTATTTTATAATAAATATATATTCGGTTTATAATGGATACAAAGTGTATTATTAAAATTTTAAGATGGTAATTGTTCAAAAACCACTAAAACAATAGGTTTTATACAGGTTTGGGTCACTATATTAACCTTATCTTTTAATTTTAACTCTTAGTTAATTAGTTTACCAATTACCATGTCACTTTGTATTTTTATATTATATATTTAATAAACTTACATTATCCATCCAAGAGACTTCCAAGTGGTCCATTAATGATAAAAATATGATTATATGAGTCCCTTGTCTGAACCATTGATTTTTAGGAATTTAATATCAATTGATAATAAAATATTTGTTTTAAAAACTCTTTAATGTCAAGTTTGACACTATTCAATAATTGATTTTTGTAAAACTCATAACAGAATTATTACTTCAAAAAATTATATTTAAATCAATACTAATATTCCATATTAACCTATGAAATTATTTTTATTTATAAAAAGTCTCAAAATAAATAAACTTGGGTATTTATAATATCAATTATTTTAATTGTTCGCTATTATGGTAATTACTACATCTCCATTGTGTCATAAATAAATTAAAATATTTAAAGTCTAAAAATTATAAATAAAATACAATTTTGTATCCAATATTGCTATCTTTCTAATGAATATTTATAGACGAAAATAAAACATATATAACCCTATGTAAAAATTGTTTTTCTAAACGATATATGCTTGTGACATTTTTGTATTCATTTAACTTAATTAAAATAAAGTGTCCCTATCATTTACATGTGGCTCCATGGGGTCCCAAAATCGACCCAAAGATTCCCATGGACGAAAATCTATCAACTAGTAAGGTTATAATACGTTTTAGGGTAATTGTTTATTATTATAATATTATTTTTTAACCCTTATTTACTGGATTTACCCTTTAACCATGGAAAATAAAATATTTACCGAAGTAATTATTCAAAATGTCTAAAAATAAAAGTTACGTATTTACAAAATTTTAACATCCTGATTCCAAATATGGAATCCATTTTTCTAAATTCTAAACACAGAAGTGGAAGAAATTAATTTAAAATTAATTCCGTTTGTTAAAACAAAAAGCGTGTTTTTAAGAGATAATAACTATCAAATGATTGACACTTGTTTATGTCCATTTTAATTTTGAAATTTTGTCTAATTACCAACAATGTAATAAATGGTAAAAATATATTCTAAATATACTTTAAAACCACACAAATTCATAATTTATCAGTACCAATTATATGGAATAAAAAAGTTGTTTTTAATTAAAATTTTGTAATTTTCACTATTCATCAAAATATAAATGTTATCTGAAAAGTACCCAAATTTCACCCTAGGCTAAATTTGATATTCCGAATCCAAAAATGAAGTCCATTTTGAGATATAAAATTTATAACATTTTAAAAATAAGGTATTACTATCCGTTATGACTAGTTTGATTGGTTGCAGTGTGTGTTAGAACTCGAAGTTGCGTACAACACACGCTACTGTATTATTCAAAGAGAAGCGTACCGTGGAAGCATGGGGTGTTAAATTGTAAAAAAAATTTATGTCCCCATAAATTTATTTAGTCAAATTTTATATATAAATGTTTAAAATATTGGATTTAAAAAGGGTTCACTATTAAAGTTAGTAAAAGTGCATTTTTTAAAAATACTTCTTTTATCTGAAAAAATGAATTTATTCATACATTATGTCTAAGAAACTCATAATATGGATTCTAAAATTATAAGGATTATATAAGGTTCAAAATTTACTTAATACTATTCATAACCTCTTTTCAACGACTTTTTTGGTATGTCATGCTGCGCTTGAACTCGGTGTCACGTGTAGTGCAAGTTATTGAATTGTTTTGAAGAAGTACATACTATGAAATCTGGGGTGTTACATTCTTCCCTCCTTAAATAAATTTCATCCTCGAAATTTGATATTCTTCTTCGAAAATAATGTTTGAAAATACAAAATATCTTTGTGGGAAAACCCACATCGGAAATTTTGTTAATAAAATTAAGTCTTAATAAGAGGGAAAGAGAAATGAAAGGGTCCACACCAAATTATGTTATCTATTATGAAAACATTGGTGGAAATTATAGAAATTTAATTGGACGAAAAACGTAAATATTTATAGGTAGTGATTGAGTTCATCAATCACAAACAACTGTAAAATTGAGCTCCTTAAATTCTTCAATCTCTGATGATTTGAAATACCATCGGTTCAACAAAACATAGGGTATTAGGATAACACATTTTTTGTTTTAGGATCCCTTAAATAAAGTATAAGAATTAATTTCTTCATTGAATAACAGAAGAAGAAAAATATATACATTACAAGTAGAGTCTCATCCTTTAACTAAGTTCTACCACAAACTCATCTTTCACTCCAAAAGATAATAGAACTTACAAATAATATTATATTTATCCTATTCGTATAGGGTTAAGAAATGAATTTATAATTCATCTAGAAGAACCATTAAAAATGACATTATTCAATCCAGGACATCTCTTGGGTTAGTTGTAGGTGATACACCCTTGTCACCCTTCGGTTTTGGGTTCAAGTCTCGCGGCCTTGCCGGACGCGATGGGTTGTCGCTCGACCTCTGGGTTGTCCTTTTATGGAAATCCAAAAATAATCCAAACTAGAACTATCCAAAATACATCAGTCCAAAATTTATAAGGAAGGTAAACACAATGAAAATCCTTTTTTCTACGTAATAACATGTGAACACCTTCATCATGTATTCTTTTAAAACACTACAACATCCCAAATTACCATAAAACCTTATTGATTACATTCATGATCCCTTATTCCTTAAATATTAATGGATATACTCCTTCAATCCAAAAAAGTTGTAAATACCAACAATGATGGAATATAAAAATCACTAATCAGTTTCAAGGCAGTCAATAATATCCAATATAATTTACCCAAATCAACCATATCTTATTACAACATAAGTTCCTTAATATTAGGACCATATTAAGGTTTATCTTCCCTTCAACCATGTAATTTCCAAAAAAGTATAACTTCATGTAGACTTTCTTTTCTTAGTACCATAAAATCTCAAATCCTCAATGAAATAGTACTGCAGTACAATCCTTATATACTCCATAATTATTATAACACGTACATTGCTGATACAACACTCAAATGACATAATCAATATAAGAACTCTAATAATTCCTCTTCATCTGTGGTATTATCATAATTTGATTGTTATCCAATAGCATCATTTACGGCATAGTCTAATGATATAATCACATAGTGTCCAAACTCCTTGCAAATCAAGCATTGTAAATTTGAATCCATTTTCTTACCCTTGCAGTCACGTATTTGGTGCCCTTTTTCCTACACACTTATAACAAACTTCCATTCCTTTCAGGCAAGTTCCAGGGTGTTTCTTCCCATAGTTAACAAATATTGGGAAATTATTATTTTCCCTCTTCCCTTTATCCATCTTTCTCTCTTCAATATTTTTCTTCCTTTTCTTCCCTTCAAAGTCATAGGACACAGTAAACTCTTTAGTTATCTGATCCACACATGATACTATTTCTTCATATGATGATAATACGTGGGAGACTATTTCCCTTCAAAATTATGGCTTAATACCAAGAAAGATACAATCCTTCATACTCTTTGAATCATACGTATTACTGGAGTTCACATTCCTTATACTGGGTGCCATTTCTATACAATAGAATAAACTAGGTCAGTTTATGAATTCCAATGAATAATTCCAAACATGTAAAATACCTAACAAAAATTGAACAGTTTATGGATATATTCCATAATCATAAAAATGATTTCTTTGAGTAAGTATATACTCATTAACCATTCATAATGGTTTGTAAAGAAAATGAGAATTATCCTAAGCATATCCCCCGGGAGTGTCGTAACCAAGAGTGTAGTAAGGCCCATTGTCGTGCACCAGTTCCCGTTCGAGTCTAGCTCAAAGCTGTGTTTTCGGGTTTTACCCCAAGGTACAAATGTGACAGAGACGCCTCTACCTGCTTGTATCCAGATAGGGATGTATTGCTCGGAAAACTCACAAAATCTCTACAATACCAAAATTCTATGATGTTTTTCTATACTAATTCTCAAAGTCTATCTTAGGTATTTGTGCTCTAATCAGAGTTTATCTAAATCTAGTTTCCAAGGTTATTTCTAAACATCCTCTAATACCAACTATAATTCCCCGACCCCAGTTACCCAAAGTCGGTGTATTATTTTAATACATTGTCATAATTACAAGGAATTAAGTCCCGAAATACCGATCAGTTTACCAGTCTTGGAAAATATATTACATACATTAATGTTACATTTCTTTTTAAGACATACAAAACAACATAAATAATATTTTTGAATGCCATCATTCCACTGTCTTAAAACTGCATATCAATCACAATACACTTCTTGGAATCCTATTAAAAATAAAACATAGAAAGGCGATAGCTTAAATGCTCAGTAAGGGTAATCAATACAGTGTAAACTTTCATAAATAAGAATAAACATTTAAGGGAATGTATAACTAAAACAGAAGCCTTTTAAAATTGAACATCAACATAATATGGAAAAGATAAAATGAAATAATTCCATTTAATTATTCACATGGATATTCAACTAGTCGAATAATGACATTCAATATCAATAACCACTTTCAAAATGATGTAATGCATAATGCTAGACTATCATAACCACATAGCCAAGGCCTCGTGCCAAGACTACAAATAAGATTTTGTCAAGGACTTGTGCCAAGACACTAGTTTGTCTCATGAGACCTACCAATGCATTGAGGATCTTTAGCAGGCTTGACCCATCACTTACTAAGCCCAATGCATTCCTCATATGAAAAGGTCTAAACATAACATAAACAGTCGTGTTAAAACCAGCATATGAAATGTTAATACTATACCCAAAAACCATGAATGGTATAAAAATAACACATCCACATTTAAACATATCACAAAACCTTCAACACACTATGTAATATTTTTATCATGATAAATCACCTTAAAAATAAGTTTAAAATCTATTAAAGGATGTTGACGTTGATGAAAATGATTTGTAAATCCCTTTGAGAGAATTTTCCCCTTTTTCATCAAAGCATTTAAAAGTCCCAAAATTTGGAAATGAAGTCATTTAAATAATTTTTTTTAATCAAAGTTTCCCACACTACTTTGAAACTTTTTAAAGTAATTAATATTTTAAAAACATTCATGTCCATATAAATAAATCCTTAAAAACCATTTTAAAGACATGGACATAAATGAGAAAGATTTAGAAGAATAAATATTAAAAAAATTTGAAATGATGTTTTAGTAAAATGTCCCTTAAAATAATCCATTTAAAGACTCTTTCACAAAACATGGTCATGGATAATAAATATTTCCTAGTAGATACTTATGTAAAAACAACCTTGGATAATAATGAGATTGTGAAAATAACCCTTACCAATTTGGTAACTTACGAAACATACACCCCATGAAAGAGGTATCATACAATGAATCTGTAAATACACATAAATTGAAGTGTATTACACAAATAATACAATTATGGGCAGTACATACACCCCACAAAAGGTAATAGTGGTAATATGGCATGAATCTCACAGGAATAAGGAGTGAGATGAAAACCCCTTACCTTGCACTTTCTTTTAGTTGAGGGTATGTTTAACCTCATGTATGAAGATCGTACTATGTTATTAAATTATAAAAGAACCATATTAATATTTATGATATCATACATGAATCATTTATGACTTTATACTACCCATTTAATAATAATTTCTATGTTAAATTAATATTTCGGGTAATAATCGCTTTCTTTATTGTACGTGTTTTAATATGTTACTCTTCATTGTATCACATAGATCATGATATAAATACTTTCAGAATATAAAACATGATAATTATATCATATATCTTTATAAAATAAATATGTATAATAGACATATATATGAAATGGAAAGCACCGTTTATGGAGACGGTAGTCCGTACGTACGCATAAACGTTGTTTCTGTTTTCATATAGTATTGAACGGAAGTAAGTGAATAAGATATATGTAAGTACATAAATACTTATATATATAAATATATATATCTCTAGTATCATTATTATGTCATATATTACATACATATTAGTAATATATATTTTTATAATCGTCGATAAATGGTGAACTTGGAAATGAATCTCATCGCGTCGTGGAGACGGTAATCCGTACGTACGCATGAGTGAAAATATCATTCTTTTGATATTAAAATAATACATAATTGGATGATATATCATATATACAGAATAATTATCATGTTATATTTTTTATTTACATGAATTATACATCATTATTATAACCATCTAAATAATAATATATTGAATAACAATTACACCACAATGTGGAGACGGTAGGTCGTATGTACGCGCGTATAGTGACATGTCATTCAAGGGATAGATAAAATAGTGAATTTGTTTGTTCCATAATTATAATAACATCAATGTATATAGAACATACTAGAGTCATTATTTTAGAATGTAAATAACAAGGAAAGAAGAAGTTGAAGAAGAATGGAACATTAAAGAGGGTGGTGAAGACGTTACCACTTCATCAGGTTCTTCCTTTTTATTTGATCAAAATGGACACGTAGATTGGATTTTTGATCAAAATAAGGCCTCTAGGATGCAGTTAGGGAAGTTGAGAGAGTATTTGGACAGGGATTGGACGATCCAATAGGCTTTGAAGGTGTGATTAATTAGATAGAAGTTGGGTCCTTTTATAAGGGGGAGGAGGGGCTCTTTAGGAAAAACTAAAAGTATTAATTTATAATAAATTCATATTCAGCTTATAATGGAGCCAAATTGTATTATTTAAATTTTAAGATTGGTATGTGTCTAAAACCCCTCAACAAATAGGTTTTAGACAAGTTTGGGTCACTATATTAACCTTATCATTTAGTTTTAACTCTTAGTTATTTAGTTTAACAATTACCATGTCACTTTGTATTTTTATATTATATAGTTAATAAACGTACAATATACATCCAAGAGACCCCCCAAGTGGTCCATTAATGGTAAAACTATGATTATATGAATCTCTTGGGAGAACCTTATATTTTTATTTATTTAATATCAATTGATAATATAATATTTGTTTTAAAAACTCTTTTATGTCAATTTTGACACTATTCAATAATTGATTTTTTTAAACTTATAATAGAATGATTAATTATAAAACGTTTAATTAAATCAATCCTAACATTCAATATTAACCTAGAAAATTATTGTTATTTATAAAAGTCTCAAATTAAATTTATTTGGGTATTTATAATATCAATTATTCTAATTTTTCACTATTATGGTAATTACTACATCACCATTGTGTCATGAATAAATTAGGTTATTTAATGTATAAAAATTATAAATAAAATACCATTATGTATAAAATCGTTTTATCTCTCTAATTAATATTTATTGTTGAAAATAAAAGATATATATCCCTATGTAATAATTGTTTTTCTAAAAGATATATGCTTGTGTCATTTTTGTATTCATTTTAACTTAATTAAAATAAAGTGTCCCTATCACTTAAAGGTGGATCCATGGGGTCCCAAAATCGACCCAAAGATGACCCTGGCCGGACATGTATCAACCAATAATGTTAGGATACGTTTTAGGTTAATTTTTCATTATTATAATATTATTTTCTAACTCTTATTTATTGGATTTACCATTTTACCATGGTAAATAAAATATTTTCCGAAGTAATTATTCAAAATGTCTAAAAATAAATGTTACCTATTTACAAAATCTGAACATCCTGATTAAAAATATGGAATCCATTTTTCCAAATACAAAACACCTATGTTTCAGAAATTAATTTAAAATTAATTTCTGTTGTCAAAACAAAAGCGTGTTTTTAAGAGATAATAACTATCAAAAGATTGAAGCTTGTTTATGTCCGGTTTAATTGTGAAATTTTGTCCAATGACCAAAATTGTATTAAATGGTAAAAATATATTCTAAATATACTTTAAAACCTCTCCAATTCATAATTTATCATTACCAATTATTTGGATTAAAAAGTTGATTTTAATTAAAATTTAGTGATTTTCACTATTCATCAAAATATAAAAGTTATCCAAAAAGTACCAAAATTTTACCCTAGGATAAATTCAACATTACGAATCCAAAAATGAAGTCCATTTTGAGAGATAAATTTTAAAAAATATTAAAAAGTAGTTATTACTATTCATTGCGGCTAGTTTGATTGGTTGTAGTGTGTGTTAGAACTCGAAGTTGCGTACAACACATGCTACTGTATTATTCAAAGAGAAGCGTACCATGGAAGCTTGGGGTGTTACATTGTAAATTTTTTTATTCCCTCATAAATTTATTTAGTCAAATTGAATATATAAAAGACTAAAATACTTGATTTAAAAAGGGTTCACTATTAAAGTTGTTAAAAGTGCATTTTTGAAAAATACTTCTTTTATCTGAAAAAAATAATTTGTTCTTACATTAAGTCTAAGAAACTCATAATATGGATTCTAAAATTATAAGGATTATATAAGGTTTAAAATTTAGTTAATACTATTCATAACCTCATTTTAACGACTTGTTTGGTAAGTCATGATGTGCTTGAACTCGGTGTCACGTGTAGTGCAAATTATTGAGTTGTTTTGAAGAAGTACATACTATGAAATCTTGTGGTGTTACAGGGTGTGAAAAGTCTCCCATCCACAAAACATTCTGCCCCCATAATGTCACCAAGAGAACAGTTGAAACAACTAGAGTCCATGACCAGACCAAACTAGAAGAAACTGAGATGCTCGGGGTGACCATTACCAACACACGTCACACCCGACCAACTCAAGAACAAGCACTATCTGAAGTTGAGGGGAGAACACAAAAGGGTTCTCCCCACCACAAGAATTAATTAATATGAAAACCCTCAAAAAGCGAACACACAACCCCCCCCCCCAATGGGGGCCAACATGGGAACTCCGAAACAGAACTCATTCATTTTCCCAAAATGGACTAAACAACACACTTGAGTATTCGACGTGAAGCTTGCTACGAAACAACTCAGCTACTTGAGGATGAGAAATTAATAAAATACCACCCATCAATTTATTGAAACGAACATCCCACTAACGAACACTTCTGAGACCAACTCAAATCAGAATGGGTCAGTTTATTCACGGGCCCAACACCCCTAAAAGAATGCAAATAATTTAAAATCCACATTTAGAGTGGATGAGGCCGCATGGATTTCTTTACAACGAGCTCATCAGACCACCACAACAAGGAAGAGCTTATAACAACAACGATAATAGAACAAGGAAATTTCGGATATTTCCATCCCAAAATTGAAAACGTTATTCAGACTGAGGTTGCACACACCCTCGGCAACTCCTGACTGTGTGCGAGCTTCATCCCGAGACCTGTGGGTAGGGATCTGATGGCTAAAGCATCTCTTGCCTCACAGTCATGCATTTTCATCCTCCGGTCCCTATCTCCTTCCTCCCGAATGAATCTTCTTTCAGAACTCTCCCCAGTGGCTTGAACACTTGCGCGGTAAGACGACTTCAGAGGGATGCGACAAGCCGGCTTAGAATGCCTAAACTGACCAGACTAGTCGCATGTAAGAGAACGGTCCGAAAACCTGGGAGTCGATACAGACGAAGATCATTTCCAGAAGAGGGACCTTCACAAGAGCCGACCCCCACCATCTACACCCCAGACTCCAACGACGATGAGACATCCCACCTTTAGTAGTCCATAACTGAACCCTCAAATAACTCTGGGATGGTATGATGCTTAAATACCCTTTGAGTTCTCAACAACCTGAAGTCACACTATCTTTCCAAACTATAAAACTGCCTCTTATAGACATCAATTAACTCGTTAAGCAGGCAACACACAAAACGAACTAGGAATTGTGCATAACTCATTAACAACATTTGGAGGATTTCTGGGCGGCATACTCATAACAACATGGAAAACAACATTGAAACCAGCATCATTCCAAAACTCAATCATGGATCCAACAAAAGCCTAGGGAAATAGGCCCATAAGACAAATATATACAATCACAAGCATGAATCACTTTTCTAAAACCTATATTTCTTTAAAATTTTAAAACTCACCTATGGAACCTTATGAACCATCGCATGTGCGTTAATTTAATCTCAATCACATCATCTGTAAAAAAGTTCCCCTAAGAACTCTCCATACATACCCACGCATGTGTGATACTCCATAAGGATTTCCAAGGTTCAACACTTCTTTCCTTACCAAATCCAAACATATACCATGTTGTTCCAAACTCATACACTTTCTCTTTAAAAAACCAATTTACTAATTTTAAAAACAATTTGGATGAAACCCCTTTTTCATTTCGAAAACACTTCCATTTTTAAAACACTCTAACATCAACTAAGTTCAAAAAAACACAACCAACTATAAACCATCCGAATGAGGAACTAGTGTTTGTGCCTAACCCGGCGACATGGTGGTGAGCCATGCCTCAAGTAAGACATAACACTAAGTGGACCTTAACTAGGGCACTTGGACTCCACAAGGGTCACCACCCCATGTCAGGATGCAACGTGAATCAATTCCCCCCATTATCATCCCTCAATAAAAAACAACCAATGGTAAATGACTCAAATCCTGGTCGAACCCTAGTAAATTAGGTCTCATCACACGTGGTGGTGATCAGGCACCGACCCGTAACCTACCTCCGGAGCCCCAACAATCCCAATCTCCTTCTACCATACACCCCAAATAACAAAGGTCTCCTTTGATACCATTTTGTCACAAACAAACCAAGGTCGACCCTGAACCATTCACCCGATCTGGTCTGCGACATGGCCCGAGAGGTGTTTCTGATCCTCCCGGGCTGGCGACAAGTGTTAGGGCATCAAGAGAGGCTGTGTGATTGATTTCGCTCAGAAAAAATAAATAAATAAAGCATTAGAAATAAAACAAAGTAGTGAAAAATAAATTAACAGAGTAAAGTAACTAAACAAGAACAAAAGAAAATAAAACTAACCGAAAGAGACAACCAATATCACCATGTGATATCGCGGGTCACTCTCCAACTCACGACCAAATGTTGCCCAAGGCGAACACACCCATGTTTTAGCCTTCACAAAAATAAAAAACAGAAATGAACTATAGGCATGAGTATTAAAACTCAGTAGGATAGCCCAATATCTATTCCCAATGCACTACCTTTAAATAAAAAAAATTACTAATTCCATGTTTGAACTAAATTATATAAAATATTAGTTTCCACACACACTTTCATTTGTAAAACAAGTAACAGTCCATTTCCCTTTTTAGTTCGCAAACAAGATCAATGTTTGAAAGGAATAGGTGCATTGCATCTTAAAACATTTTTGCAAACAATTTATAAATCCAAATTTCAGTAGTTATTCAAAAGGAAAACCACACAAACCACACAACAGACGGTAAGGGCAATGGAGAAAGTGGCACACAGGGGCCAGCAACCGAACTAGACCTCTCAATCATCCTCCACATACAAACAAACACTAAAGAATACATGGGTCGAACTTAGGAGATTGTGAACAGTCCAGAATGTACTATACATGTGAATCATCCTGAAGGCATTCTCTAACTTGATGACGTCATAATGCCCTAACGCTCAGCATAGCCCAACATGGCCTAACCGAGGGGCCCAATCCTCATAGCAGCAATAAATCAGTATTCCCCTACTATAGGTCCACTAGCTAGTGCGTAATCTAAACAAGTGTAGTAATCATTCACAGAAGATTCACTCACTATTCCAGGTTCCCATGTAAACACATGCAATAAAAAGGGGTGCGTCCACAATGTAAATCAATCCGTCACAAGGCACAAATATCACACACATCTCACGCAATCAATACACACCAATAATAACCCCTGAGTAACACCAATGTGAGTTTTTCCAAAATAATTTAATTTATTAAAGTGCCAGATGGTCCTTCTCAAACTTTAAAGAAAAACGTCATTTCTCAAGAAAATCCACAACATTTGTTCAGATGAAATCATGTATTCTTAAAACCAGTACTACATTTGAAATTCTGTGAATTATGATTCATTACTAAACGAGCATTCTTTCACAACTGAGTGTCAGTTCATCAATAACATATTTCAAGTGTCATGTATAAAATTAAGGGCCCTTTTTTACACCGAATAATCATTTAAGAGTTATTTATATTATATCATTACTCATTTATTACAATTAATAAAAACATCAATCAATTAATAAAATATAAATTTAAAGGTGAATGTAGTGGGGGACATACCTCGACTCACAGACAAAACACAATGACGCGACACACCTCGAGCAGGCGCACAAGCATGCGCAGGCTGATGGCCGCAATTTCACTGAATTACCTCGCCAATTCGCTACAACAAACGCACAACAACCAAAATACATAATCACGAACATAAAACAACCCAACTTAACAAAAAACACAAAAAACCCACCTCAACATATTTTCAAAACACAACTCGCACCATCCGTAAAATTTACTAGACCACTATTTTTAAAAAAAATAAAGAAATTCCAAAGAGACACAAAAAACTACACATAAAAAATCTGATTCAACGAACACATTTTTGATCAAATGTACACCTACGCCCTACTCAAACAGAATACGTACCACTTATATAGTTAAATATGTAATTTAGAAACTTGATAAAAGAATTCCATGAAAATCCACAAGGCTATACACCAAAAACACACAAAAATACACTTTTTAAACCAAGAACACACCAAAGCCTTCCCAAAGTATCAATCACATCACACTCAAAAATAAATAATAAATCTTTTCTAAAATGCACAAAAAGGATTTACCCTAAAAACAAACTCCATTTCCAATATTTAAAATCACATTCACCTTGGAACATTTTCCAAACATGGTTGGAACCTTTTACACAAATAAAAACACCATTAAAATAACTTATATAACAACTTCAATAACACCCCCAAATGCTTCTAAACCCAAAGAGAACCCAAACCCTCAAAAAATAAACTGCATACTAAAACCATATCAAAATACAATTTCAATCCTACACATAATTTAACAAACAACATGAATAATTTATAAAATCTTAAAAAGTGACGTGACAATGTTTTCCACATAAAACAAACACCATTTCACTTTAAATAGCCACTTAAAAACCAAGTCCACCTCAAATAGTAACTGACCAACCGAGATGGACCAAAATCACAAAGAAAAGACCGACGCACTAAAAGATAAATACTACAAAAATTAAAACACATAAAGAACCTAATTCACCAGGTGTGAAACCAAACTAAAAACATAAAACTTACCCTGAGAAGAAACCAACGGATCAAAACCAATTCTATGGATTCGCTTTCAGTGGTGGTTGGCAGATTATGAAGCAACATAATTTGGGTGAGGCATCACACATCATTGTCGAGGTGGACATGATTCGTGAAGGAACTGAAGGAAGAACAGGCGTGGAAGGAGGACCCGGGGTGGGGCGTCGCGTCGCGTCGTTATGGGGGAGTTGTGCACCTGCTAGAAAACTTGACCAGGGGAGGTCGCGCAGAGGGAGGATACACCGTGGAAGGACATTGCATCGGAGGGAGGCCCGGCTATGGAAACATGGAGGTCCAGCCATGGGGGTGAGCTGCAGATCATGCGCCTGGTAGAGAGAGATGGAGCAAGGGAGGCTGGAAATGCGAGGCTGGGGGTGGGCGAGCGGATTAGGGGAGAGAGAAGAGGGTCTGACTGAGGCCGGTGAGAAGGTGAGCAGTGTGAGGAGGCTGGTGCGTTGTGCTGCGCCGTGGGGGAAAGAAGGAGGTTGGGTAGCACTGTGTCGCGCCGTGGGGGAAACGAGGCAACGGCGGCTGCGGCGCAGCAGGCCGAGCAGGAGGGTAATGGGGGTTGTCGACATTGAATGGGATAGAAGGGAGGGTGGTTGGGGGTTGTGCATATGAAACCAGGGGAGGGTGAGCGGCATGAGAGAGGTAAGAAGGAGGGGAGGGGGCGTGTGATAGAGGTGTCTAGGGTTATGAGGGGGGAAAGTAAAAAAAAATTGAGAATAGTAAAAGTAATAATAATAATAATAATCTTAATCTTAATCTTAATAATAACATAATAATAATAATAATAATAAAATTAATAACAAAAAAAGGATATAATCTTTTTCATTATAGTTTTTTTAAATATTGACAACATTAATAATAATACAACATTAGTTATCTTATTAATAATGTGTTACTCAAAAAATTATTAGAAACACATTTAGCATTCATTTAGTATAAAAAAAATATTAAGGACAATAATAACACTACCAGTAATAGTAAGAATATTATTATCTACACCATAGTAATATTTTTATTATTTTGGAAAAAACATTTAACCCATTTTATTTTTATAAAACATTATTTATTTTAATCATTAGATAACTATGCATGTATGTGGATTAACTGCGCGGCTACCGTCTGTTGTGCGGTGCCCACACACCAATCTGAAACTCAAAAAAAGGATTAAATGCTAATATATATATATATATATATATATATATATATTACACTCGCGCTTTCCAAGAACCTTGGCAAGGCTGACTAAAACCAATTAAAAAATAAAATAAAACAATTTCCAGAGTCAGGGTGTGACATCCCATATGCTTCGTATGTGATGAAAATATAAATGAAAAATACATTTTTACAAGTATTAGAGTATATCAATATTCATGAGGGAAATTCAAGAAACAATTAAAAATGGGTAAAAGGACGAGATACGAAACTGATGTCTCTAAAATCTAATTATTATTAAATATTTAATTGTGAATTTATTACAATGGAAAAGTTTTGTTTATTATCCAATAATGTAAATGGGACGATGATTCAATTATTCCATTATAGAGATAATTGTTCCACAATCCGGGCCAAATAATTCTTTAAAATGCCAAATAATTATTAAAATTAAATTTTTATGTGATAATGAAAATTGGGCACCTATATTTTACCCATTGCATTCTATTTATGATTTTCCACCTTCCAACTTATGAAATACATTTTTAAGGACCCTTTTTTGTACTCCGTATATATCCAACTAAAAAAATAAATTAAAAATAATGTATTATTTTGATAATGTGTGTACAAAACTACATAATATAATGTTAAATGAGTATGAAAATAATTAGAACATTGATCTGGGTTTTTAATCACTTCACTGAAAGTTGTGTAATTCCTAAATTATATATACTTTCTATATTAACCTTGAATAGAGGTAAATGAAAAATTTTATAATCTTTATTAACAATGATATGTTAAATTACTATATCATGTAAATTTGTCATTTATATTTTATCTCCATCTTTATCATTACTTATATATATTAAATTCATTTAAAATTTATTTTAAAGGAACCTTGTTAAACTATAATGAATTCAAAATTTGGTATCTTTAACAAGGAGATAGATTTTTAATATAAAATATTTTACTTTTTGTGTGAAATAATAGTTATGATAATTACATTAGTAAGACAAAACCATTGTTATTCATTTATTTTTAATCATAAAATATGTTTCAAGTATTGATTTTGTTTTTTTCTCTCTTCATCAAGTAATTTGGTTACTAGATTTTGGTCGCAATTATGTTGTTTGTGAATTTAAATCATTGGTGTTCACTACCTTCATATTTTTTATAACAAACCCACTATTTAATATAGGAAAAAAACCTGAAAAACTTATGATTTCTATAGTTACTCACTGTTATGAAGTTGTATCGAATAATAGTCCACAATTAGAAAATGTGTATTATTTTGGAGTTGTATATAAAAAATTATATTATATTATTTCTCACATTGTTGGTCCCCCATAATGAAATACAATTTATTTATTCAATGATATAATATAGAGAATTTATTGATGTGATTAGATTTTGAGTTATTCACATGAGACATTTTGAAGCTTCCATAGATACATATACTTTTCTATTAATGTCAAAAAATATGATTTTTGTGAAAGATCCTTTGACAGAATAATTCAATGTCATTAATGTAGCATTCCCATGAAATATTATTGATGATTACATAGATGAAATTTATAGTATCACTACTCTAAGTGGTCTAGAATAGTTTTTGGAATATGATGACTATAATAGTCTAATTTTATGGAAAAACGTTTGATCCTAAATATGTTGTGGGTAATATATAGAAGCACCCTAATTTATTCTAATCTGATTCAGTTCTTATAAACATGTATCTTTACGTTTTATAATATTATAATTTCTTTTTATTGTATTATTTTTATATCAAAATCTAAAATTATGTGTATTTTACATGTGATATGGTTGCACATAAATACATGTATAGCTCATTTAAAACAACATTGATAGGTTAAACTATGCTTTAATGTTATCTAATTCAAAAACTATTTGATAATTCATTCTTGAGAACTTGATCAAGAATATGGTATTTTAAACTAAGGATGATCTTAATCTACATCGGGGACTCATATATGTAATACAATTATAGTCATTGTTTTTTTTCAATAATAATCAATTGATTTAGGATTTATATATAATATTAAATATTTAAATAGAGAAAAAATTTACATGAAAACTGAATATCAATTTACATGTCAACTGTAAAATTAAAATTAATATGAACAAATTAACAAACCAAAAAATTAATCGGAACACTTAATCAAAATATTTGAAAATGGGTAAACTCAATAATATTAATGAATTAAATAATCAATCAAAAAATAAACCAAATTACAAAACCTAGAATAGAGAAAAATGATGTATTGACCAAAAAACTGGATTAACTAACCCAAAATGTTCTAAATGAAAAAATTAACTAATCCAAATTATATCAACATAACATAAATTAAATTCATGAAAATGAACATATAAGAATAAAACTCTATAATACCCATGTTAAACATGAATATTATTGTTTGTTGATAATATTATTCATCATATATTTTATTTTTATAATCTTTATATTATATATTACATGATGACAATAATAATTAATTCAACGTATATTTATTTACCAAATAATGAAATGAATAAAATTTAAAATATTTGAAGGAATATAATGTTTATAAATGATCACCATAAGAGATAGATGGTCATTCAACCTCTATTTCCTATTGTGAGTATAAAATTTGAAATATATATATATTACAAAACATCTAATTCAACAACAATAATATTTTTTGACTTTCAATTACTATCCACCAACCATGAGAAAATAGTTCTTCATTTAGGAAACTAACAGTGATGACCATCTAAATTTCTCAATGAAGGAATGTACTAGAAAGTATTACAATACTCATCAAACTAGTAAATTTTGAGACCAATAAATATATATAATATTTATCTAATTTTATTATACAATAATTCAATTAGAGGGATCCATGATATTATTACTACTTATGTTATCACCATAATTTTTGTCTAACCATCCATATTAGTTATTATTTCTTTATCCGATGATGGATCCATATACATATTCCAATTATCACCATCCACTAAATTCAATGATACATACATTATAAAAAATACATTATCTCCAATAATTTATGTTCATGCATCTTTAACATCTTCTCCAACGCATTATAATCATCATAAGAATACCAATAACTATGAGAAAATAGAATATCTGAATGGAACTACAATATTTATCAATCCTTACAAGTGATGGAATCTATTAGATCCCACTAATTAGCATATCTAATTTATATTTATACAACCTAATTAAATTTTGTAATAATTATCTTCTTTTCATCATATCATTTATTAATATAACATTTTTTTTGTAAATTCATAGTGGGGTATAACTCTATTAAGTTATATAGGGTAATGAAATGAGTGAATTATTTTATATCCATGAATAGGTTATGTTTGAGTATTTTGAATACAATCAAATTATTTCTAAAACAGGGAGAAAATATAATTGTTTTTTTGAAATTATTGGAAAATGATTTGAGATCATCCCCAAAAAACTAGTCTCTTATATACACATTGAAAATGAAAAAATGGATAATCTGTGGTCTAAGATATTGGTATGAATATTTTTTATATTAAATTTTATATAATTATTTTATTTATATTAATTAATATTCTGTGATATAATTAATCTAATTTTCTCCATGGGGAGGTTCGAGGTATGTATGAATAATTAGATTTTGTGAGATATGGAGACCATAGGAGAATGATTTATATAATAGGTGGTATAGTAGAGATGGAATAGGTCTATAGGGTATAGAAACCATCCACTATTTTCCAAAAACATGGTAATAGGAAATTATTACATATTGGAAGAGTGATTACTTTAATATATTCTTAAAATAAATTTTGTTTATTAAAATTGATTACAATTTTTATTCATACTACATTTCGTATTAAAAATTTTAATTTTTATACAATCATTATGAAAATATAATAACCAACTATTATATAATGTATATCCTAACTTTGGGATGAACTACTATGTCAACGCATGAGATAACAAAATTCATATAAAACAATTTTTAATTAGGGTCCAACACAAATAAGTAATACCAAACCAACCGTTATATAGATGATTTGACATGAAATGAATCAATCAAATGTGAATTGAATTGTAAAAAACATGAATTAAATAAGAAAAAATCATCCATGAACCGACTATATTAGGGAAGAACTAAAACTTTAATAATCAATCTCAATGGACATGTCATGATCCAAATGAACATAAACTAAAGAAAACATATTTGATCTTGCATAAAAATACTAAAATAAAAAAAAAATTATTTATTTCATGAATGAAATTAAAGTGAATTAAATAAAACTATACCATATTAAATGAAATTTAATTTTATTGAAATTAATTAAATGAATACATACATGATTAAAAATATGCGAAAGTAATGCAAAAGTATAATGTCATAATTAAATGTATAATGTTTAATGAAAATGTGTAATATATAAAAAATTTAGCATTTTTAGTCCTTTTACTCTTAGTAATGTTTTTATAACAAATATATGAAATTTTAATAGTTTTTACTCAGTTTATAGTTTACAATAATATGATTGATGGAAAGATGAGAATGTTTTTTTGTAGTAGAAGAAACCAGAAAATAAATTGTGGTAAAGCCGACCAAGGTTATATGATTAATGAATAACATGGTCCACAATGTGGTATGAAAGTTTATCAAACATGAGATGATTATAAATAATAGGTAACTAATTCCAAAACCTAATTTTTAAATCAATTTTTAAGATAGAATATTGGTGAATCCAATATCACAATTACAAATGTAGAAAGTACAAAAAAATGAATAATATTAAGAGAATAACTTTATTTTCCCAAGTGGTGCCTTGATTAATTAATAATTCAATAAAAAATTAACTATATGTCAAGGTGACTAATTATGAGTAACATTGAAATAAGAAAATCAATTCGGGATATCATGTGAAGATATAACATAGAATGAATTTTGAAGAGACAAAATTTTAATTCTTGATCAAATTTATGAATGGTTATTTTTTATTAAAATAGTGATTTAAATATATACCAAGGTTACTCCCAGAATATGATGTCAATATGGATTAATTATTCACACCACATGAAATAAAAGAATAAATTAATTTATTATTATGAGTCAAAATCTAATGGAAATTCAAAATTTAAACTATAAATAGTATTTTAGAACTGAAGATTTAAATATTAATGTAGTTTATATATATATATATATATGAAAATATATTGGCATTTATACAGGTACATGTTATAAAAAATGGATATAAATGATATATATATATATCATTTCTAATATATCAATAAATATGGATTAATATAAATATATAAATTTGACTGTAGTTTCATATAATATTTAAAAATAATCATTATAAAATGTAAAATAAATTAACATGTCAATATAACATATATTTATATAAAATCATATAATCTCTTAATATTTTTAACATGTATATAGTTCTAATCAATATTAACATATATGGACGTAAACATATTTATTTAATATAAACATATAATCTTTTAAACTCAAATCTATAAGTAAAACTATGGGAATATAATGAAGCTATATATACATATATATATATATATATATATCCATAATTGATAAAAATCAATTCAATCACAAAAAAACCAATTGGGAAAATATAACTAAAAGGATAAATAAAAACCATATAATAATAAAATAAAATTTAACCAAACTAAATATAACCCACCCTTAATAGAACAGAATTCTAAAAATGTATCAGAATACAATCAAATTATATATTCTATAAAATTTATTTAAAAACAATTTTGCTAAATTAAATAAAAAAATATGAGTACAAACTATTAAAACAATAAAAATCAAAATTGACTTGAAAAAAATATATTATTGATTCACAACTATGTCAAAAAATTGAATTTAAATTTTTAAAATTCAACAAAACAAAACATACTCAAACTAAACTCACCCAAACCTAGTCGAATCCATAAAATAAAAAAAATTGAATAAAAAAATTGAATGTCACCCATCCCACATGAAATAATATAATAATAGTAAATCTAATCAATACAAAAATTGATGTATATAATAAATATTTATTCATTTATATTTTATTGATTAAAAATTTTAGCTTCTGAGGATAATAAGATTATTTTTGATGAAATATAGTTAAATTTTGTTTGTTTTTTCTTAGATGAATATTGGTTAGAGATTTAATATTATCATAATAAGTTAATACTATTTAATATTATTTTCTTTGATTTATTTTAATATATATTAGATATTATTTAATATTTACAATTGTGTTCCTTGATTGAAAATATTTTTCTCAAGTGGATGATAGAAATATTGAACTGTTGTAAATTAATATATGCAAGAAAATATTATATATTTTATTCCCCAAAATTGATAATTTAATTACAATTTTTTAAAATAAAAATATAATATATTATAAAAAACATTTTTTTCGAGGCTATTAATGATAAAAAATATTACGACTCCAGGTTATATGATCGTTTGAGGAAGATATTCATTTATGATCATCCTAAGAGAAACTATTATTGATCAGTGATGTGTATCATCCCCAATATTTATTGTCACACTTCATGAACCTATATATCTCTGGTATAAATGATTTTGAAAAATATGATTTATAATTTTTAGAGAAAAATATTTTTTAATGTAAGAGAATGAATGATGTTAAAAGGTCATTTTATTTATTTATTAAAGAACTGATAGATTTTTGCCTTTAATTTTCACCAAATTTTGTTTTAGTCTTTTCTATATTAATTTTGATGCTTCCCTCTTTATGTGATGTGTCTGTAAATGGTACTTATGATACTATAGATAGTAGGGGTTATTATTTTCCTTGTGGTGATGAAGATGTTGGATACAATAATGTTAATAAATATTCTCATATTGACGGTCATGATTGTGATGGCAATGATGGTAGTCATGATAATGAAAGATATATTAATCCCCAATATTTCAAATATGACCTAAATTTCCAATCCTTTTGGATGGTATTTTATGAGTAAAACTGTATAAAAATATGTGTCATTATTTGATTTTATTTCTTATAATTTATTTAGTGGGAAATATAAATTGTTACTATTATTTTAAATTCATATTTAGATTCATAAATACATAATTTGTAATAAATCAAACTTTAGAAAACCAGAGAATATGAAAATATTATTTAATTGAAATCTGATACGAGGGATATCATACCAAAGGACCAATATTTTTTCTTGACATGGGGAATGAGATATAACCATGATTCCTATTTTACATTGGAAATTAAATATAATAAATAACAAAATGAAATGAATGAAGTCTTTGAAAATCGTGAAATGAAGTTTTCTACACAACATGGAGAATTTGAAAATAATATAGGTGAACTCAAATTCTCAGTTAGGGTGACATATAATATAAGATATCATGAGTAAATATGTAATAATTAAAATGGAAATGTAAATAATTGAAAACACATGCCATTTATTAAATAAATTGAATACAATATGAATCCATGGATCATATAAATTTAGTAATGTAATGGATAATAAAAATTAAAATATTAATGAATTAAATTAATAATATTATATATCATGTTTTCATACATCAATATATGTTTACCATCATGTTATTTTTCTAAGATAGTATACAACATTAGTTGGAATTCACAAAAAACCAATTTAATAAGGTTGGCCAACTTGTTAGTCACATGAGACATTTAGATGCATATAGGGAATATATAATTACAAACCCATCCTATAAATTAATTTACTAAGAGTTCCTAATATATTGAATGATTCATTTGTTTCAAAAATAATAATACTTGTTATCAAATGTCAATATTGAGTAAAGAATACAAGATTTTAATATTTCCTCAGTCAATCAAATATCATTCAACCTAAAACATAATTTATAGAAATTATATATGGATTAAGAAAGAATAATATGCACAAAACAATTAATATGGGTAGTTATGTTAAATTAAATTTCTAATGATCACATGTAGTTGAATTGAAAAATAAATACAAATGAAAAAATTTATATTCATTCTAAATATATAAATAGGTCATTATATACACAATATAAAATTAAATAGGTGTATGATAACAAATATGTCATTATAGAGTGAAATTGAGAAAATAAATATATATTACCTTGTATTTTCCCTTAGATAATGAGAATTAACATTCTACATAATGGATAAAAACATGTTATTAATTTATACTAGAACAATATATATATTTTTAATATCATATACTATCCACTTATAATAACTTTTCACCCGTTTGTTAAAAAAATTCATTATTATCATTGTTTCAGTTGTTAACTTATTCATTTTCATATGAATGTTTTAACATGGGTGTTATGATAATTGTATATATTTTATAGTTACATAATTACAATAATTATAATAATTAAATTAATATCATATAAAATCATTATATTAATAGATATTACCATCCTTGTAAACTGGAAATGAAAATGTATCACATCGCTTCAGGGAGGTGTTAATCCATAGATACGAACATGGGGCATTGTCATTTTCTATTTGTTTGGAAGGTAAAAATGAAGATTTGATATCATAATCTCATAATAGTAATTATTTAATTAATATCATATAAAAACATCCTTCTCATATTTATAGACATCAAACAAAAATGTTGAGGAAAAAATAATTACACCGCTATGTTCACATTAGAATCCAAACACATTAATAATTGATGTTTACTCTTTCCATATGATGTAAAATAATTTAAAATGGGTTTTCTATATTCATAATAACATATTAGTATATTTATGATAGTATATAAATTATTTTATAATTTTTACAAAATATTTTGAGGGTGTATAAGAAGATAGATATTTGAAAGTGTCGATAAAGATGATTACCTTATATTTGGTAGAAATCATTTATATATCATCTTAAGGATCCAAGGGTTAGTATTTAGAAAGGGAAAGAATCTAAAAAACCTGGATAAGGATTTTTATAAGATAAATGGTTAGTATTTTTTGGAGATTCGATTCTCAATGTGGGGTAAGGAAAAGATAGATGTGGTGTCCTGTTAGAAGTGAGGGGAGTGGCACTCTAAAAAAATACTCAAACTATTAAATTAATATAAAAATACTTTCTTGAGAAAATAGCTAAAAATTTATTATATTTGAATTTATTATGATTATTAATCGAAATACACTAATACTAAAAAATTTAGAAATGTTTAGTTTAGGTTTCTTGTATTTATCAATTTGTTTTATCCCCCATTAACTCTTTTGATAATTATCTTGATAAAAATATTTTTTACACTGTAGGTGGAAAAAAAAGTTACTATAAGAAGAAACTTTTTCCATTAATGGAAAATTAATAACATTTTATACCACATATTATCCCTTTATCATAGATCAATATTTTTAGGATGTTTATATAATTTATCAAATGTTGTTTTCATGTAATATAATTAAGGTCATTTTTGACATAATTCATTTAATTTGCACATAAAAAGATAAAAAAATATGGAATAAAAATATAATCCATTAAAACATCACTAATATTACACATTCACTTATAAATATAATTAGAAAAAAATCATCCATATTTTATTATTGTTATTATTTTTAAATCAGTTGTTTTATTATTCTATTAATTGAATGAATGCTCAAAAATCATTTCATAAGAATTTATTACAGTTATTCAATCATTAAAAATTATAAATATATTGATATGATAAAAACTGACTAATTATTTTTAAAATAAACTTTTATATCCATTTATATCATATTCTTTTCCTCATTTTAATATAAAAAAAATTAAAATCAACAGAGAAATATTTTTGGAGTTTCTAGAAATAAAATAATATAAATGAAATTACCAAGGTCAAATGGTTCAAAAATGCAATATATTAAAATTTCTATTATACATGGATGAATTATTATAATATTGTGTAATGAATTATTTTTTTGGATATTTTTTACTCCATTTTCACATTATTTTAAACCTAAATTAACTAATTTAATCTTCACTAATGTGATAAATTTTACTATGGTTATTATTCTTATTACCTAAAAATTTGAAGGACATCTGTACCTAATTTGAAAATATTGATACAAAAATATGGTATCCATTTTTTAATAATCATTTTATAGTATTGGATGAATTTTTGTTTAATATTGATGCATAAAAGGCATCAAAAAATTGTTTTTTGAGAAAAACGATTAAGTGTAAAATTAAACTTATATAAAAGTCATGAAAAAATTTCATTCAATTTATATTATTCTAAATAAAATTGATTATATGTTACTTTAATAATCTATAATAAATATAATTACACTGGAAAATTACAACATTTAATGAAAATAAAATATTGTAATGGAATTATATGTATTTTTTCACTATTTGCCTAAAAATAATTAATTTCATAAAAATCAAAATATTTCACTCTAATTTAATTTTAATATGATGAAATTTAAAAATAAATTAAAATAATAAAATTAATTATTTAAAATATTGTAATTTACATTTTAAACACATTATTGAATAATATAATTCTTAGTTTGTTATAAAGATAATATTACTATAATTGAATCATTATGAGTTAAATTATTCTCTCCTAAAAAAACATCAATAAGATTTATATAATACCAAACCATGAAATTTTTTGATTATTTATTCATAATAATTCCTTCATATTTCCACATAACCTCATATATCTTATGATTTATCGAAATTACAATTACCTATTTGGTCATCTGATTTCTCAATAATTGTTCGCTTGTGTCACAAATCAAGAATGACAATTCATATTAATTCAAGTTAGTTGAAATTTTATTTATTTATATGTGAGATTATGTGTTCGATCTGGAGTTTACATTCCCAATAATGATATATTGAATGCATCGTGTACTTGTGAGAGGTTAGGTAGAATATCCAAATGGTAGTCTATGTCTCAAATTCATTCTAGAATATTAAAATGGTCTATGTTCAAGTGGTTCTATATTACATTCAATACAAATTTTATAACAACCTACCATAGATATAATTTCAATAGAACCTGATCCCCCACTTTAAAATCTAAAATATTCATTTAGTTATCATCATACTTCTTTTTAAAGCATTTTAATTCATTAATATGGGTTTGAATAGTCTTTATAGTCCATATTTTCAACTAAATATAATTGGGAGTAAAAATATTTAATCCCCCGAATTCAAAATTACATGTTACTATAAAACCTATCTATAAATATAATGCTTTATACAGTTTTATATGAATACTTGAATGAAAACTATTTTTATAGCAAATATTCACCAATGGTCAATAAAGATCCCTCACACATTGAAAGTAATGTTTGTATAATGCAATAATATCTTCTACAGATTAAATATTTTTAGGCTTTCCATCAGTTTGAGGTTGATATGCAGTGCTCAAATGAATCTCATTTTGTAATGACATATGATAAATTTTCCATTGTTTTATTTTCAATAGTGGGTCACAACCAAATAAGATTGAAAGAGGTGCACCAAAGTAACATTAAAGTTTATTAATAATGTGTCATTCTAGGTGTTCAAGAGGTATATATTATCATATATCATGGTAATTTGATGCTTTTTATTATAATAAAAATTAAAAAATATAGTAGCATTATTTATAAGAGTTGTTTGTAATCTAGTTTTACATTCTATATTAATTTCATCCCATTTACACATTAGAAACCATTAATAAATAATTAGAAACAACCCACTTCATATTATTCCAAAAATATTGTTCCTTTAATTATTTATAATTCAACTATCTAACTAGGTGTATATAGATTTTTTATATCTAATAATCATCTAATAATTAACATTTCAGCTGATGTATAGATAAAACACATATCCTCTTCCTTAATTTCATAACACCATCCTCATATTGGAATTATTCATATCTCTCATCAATGAAACATAGAATTTATTTTTAAAATTCACATCCCTAGGTTGATAACATTTTATCTTTTCTAATAGATATGGTTTGGTAATTATTTGAAAAATATTTTTTCCCCTTTCATTAATAATTCCTATATTCATCTTCACAAAATCTAACAACTTAAGATCCCTGTCACACATGATTTTGGTAAGGACTCCAAGATCAATACTAATAAATGAATCTAATACAATATTTTCTATATCTATGTGGTACTATATTTTTAAATAATAATCTATGAGAAGGTAAATCAATTTCCTTTTCCTCGTATTGTGTTATTTCTATGAAAATATAAATTTTAGTCTCTTATTATTAGTGTATTTATCATATATTTGACCATAGTGATAATTTTTCTATATCATAAAATAGATGATTATGGATTTCGACTCATGATCATGATTTTTATTGTTATATTAATGATTCTTTAACTTCCATTATTCATATGAAATAACTTCATTAATCTATACGAGGATAAAAGCATGTCCCTTATTTCATGCATCACTATATATCACAAATCCATTATATCCCAATCATAGAGTCAAAATATAATCATTCATCAATCCACTCATAAATCCCTAAAAATAACCATCAAAGTATTTTTTTTCTATATAAGAATTATCTATTTACATGTAATCATGGTTATCATATCAGCATATAGGGTAATATTTTGAAACAATTACTGATAATAAAATTCCAATCCCATGAAACTCGGGTTCTAGGAAAACACCCAACATAAGGTTGTAGGAAAATGTCTTCATTTCATAGAAAACCTGTATGATATAAAATAGTGTGATTATATGTAATAAAATAAACCATTGGATATATTTAATGATATGATTTAAATATATACCACCAAATATTTTGGAACATTATACTCATTTGTAATAACCTTTTAACCTTGGCCTTCTTCTATTAGCTGCTTCCATGGTAGATTCCCATGATTCTTGGGACATTGGTTCTACTAGTGCCTCATTTCTCTATAATTTAAGAACTATAAAAATTGATATTTTTTCATCCCCATGTATTCTTTATCCATGTGAGACATATCTTTATACATGTACCAAACTCTCATCCCCTTCATATATTTTCTATGATCCTTCATTCCATAATTTTTAAATTATGGATATTTAATTATTCCATTCTCATTCATTGACACATTTCATTTTTCATAGTGTGTATCTGACCTCATCTTGACTTTCTTTTCTTTTAATATATCAGATTATAAAAATTCCTTCTACATTTTGATGGATTTTATTACTATTTCATCATATGATGAATTTTTTTGATAATCTAATAACATTTATAAGATTTTATTATGACCCTAAATGATGTGGGAAATAATACATGTTTTTTATTACTAATATATTCCCCTTATTGTCTAGATATTATTGTAATGATATCCTCATACTCCAAAAAAACAACCTAACCTCATTTTCTTTATAGAAATATTTTCTTCATTTCAGTCCATTCCTCATAAGAGAAATATTTGCTGATGAATTTTAAATTAAAAGATCAATATTCCATATGTTGTATTTTATATTCTCCTATATTATTCATGTTCAATGAACAACATTGATCAACATCAACATAATGAATATACACTACCAGTATAAATATTTCACTTTAATTTATTACTAAGGTCAAAAATATCATTTCAATAGATTTAATTCATTACTTTAAAACTAAAAGGTTAGTTTTTTCACTATATTATAGTGCCTTCTGTATCATGGAATATTCAGATATATGTGTATCTTTTATTTAAACATCATATGTCTCCATATGTGTAATGTTATTAGACATGAACCAGATCAACTACCATAATATTTCCATGATAATTTAATATCTAACAACTATTGTATGATATTTACTAGAAGGGAATTCTCTATATTGACCATGAGTGTTTATTCAATTTATTCTATTATATGGAATAACTAAATTATAGAATACATTGTGTTGTCTCAAAATAATCATGAATATTGAGAAATAAAATAAAAATACCCCTAATGGATTAATTTGTCAAATACTATAGTGTATTCTCTTAATTCTCATGCTATCTAGGATAATTTAATGTATAGTTCACATGGTTTCTATTAAAAATCCTTTGATAATAACTTTAAAACCATCACCTCCAGCAACCTAGATCTTGTGCCTACTTCATTATATTGGAATATGATACAAGGGGTCTCCTCCAGATTGACTGATTAGCTTACTAATCATGGAGAACTATGTATATTCATGAATTCTATTTTATATAATTAATAAATTATAATATATAACAATAAAAAGTTTTAGAAACCTTGAAAATAATTCGATGATTTATCCTTCATATCCCGGGGAAAAGATATATAATAAAAATGATCTAAAATGCTCAATAAGGATCATGTAAATCAAAAACGAATTGTGTTTAAATATGGTAAAATCATTATTATAAGTTAAATAAATAGAAGATATGATTATTTAATGGTACAAGGCTCCTCACAATTATAATGGGTGTTTCTTTTATCTAATATACAGTACTCATTATGTCTATATAAAGAGAGATACCACGATTTTAGTGATTTGGGTATGTTTACCAAAAATTCTGCTACCCTTTATAAACCATCCTATTTTTTGTATTCTTGGAAACATATTAGGTTGTTGTTTAAGCCTAAATAATAGAACTCATATCATTTGTCATCTTATTTTTTCCACATTTATGTGGTGGTTTTTGTTTTTATGGCATCTGTGGAGTTGGTTTGGATAATAGTCAGAGAGGAATTTTGGTGGAAACAAGCTGTTTTCATTGAATAATGGACATATTTCTGCAATAACTATTGCAGGTTCGGACATATGGATTTAGTGCGCCACATTGGCCATCATAATAGAAATATGCATGATATGAATGAGAGGAATTCTGCAACCCACAATGACAATTTAGTAGATCATTCGATCCTTTAAAATAACGAACACCCAAAATTGATACAGAATTAGGAAAGAACAATGAACCCATATCCTAAGGTTGATTATATATAGGATTGATTGATAAGATATTTGGGATACATCATTGTGATTAATTCAATATTTTTGTGATGGGCATAAGAGGGGTTTCTTGAAGGTGATTCTTCTATCCCAATCAATATTAAATGAAACTCTCTTTCATATAAGTGGTGGTAAGACAAGATTCTGATACAAAAGGTTCCTTAGCTAAGGAGAATGTACAATTGAATATATTTAATAGGAAAAATTATATTGGGACCTTGAACATAATTCAACTATGAAACCACTTTGACGTTCTAGATATCATGGGGAAAACACTATAACAAAGTGGTTCAAAATAGGACAATGGGGTAAAGACAGAAGTTAAACAAGTAACCAAGGGGGTTTTTATAGATTATTATCATGATAGATTCTTCTTACATGATAATATAGAGTGAATACTAATCATAACAAATCACTTCCCAAGAAGGAAGAAAGTGTCGAAGGGTAGGCATGATTCTAGGAGTTGTATTTTGACCAAAAGGGAAAAACTCAAAAGGAGAAAAGATTACTCCCATTTTTCTAAAAAAATGGAAAAAAGTCATCCAATTAGTAAAACATCAAGTTAAGATAAGGTGAGAGAGAATAAAAAAGGAATATGTGTGATCTAATCTTACACTCTGGGGAAGTAATGGTGGAGGAGGCCATGCTGATTAAGGCATCCTTATAGAATGGTTATATGATAGTTTAAATATTACCTCTCATGGAAACCAATGATTGGTACTTCGGGTGGTTCAAATATAATGAACATATTTTGATTAGAGGCTTTAGTGAATGAAAATTTAATGTGGAGGAGTTTATCCAAACATGGTACAAAATGGTGTATTGTATCAAATATATTATCAAAGACAATCTCGAATTAATGGTTATTACTATACACTTGAAATTTTATAGGTATAATGTTTCTAGTTGACTAAAACATGATTTTAATGGCTTTTTGAATTCCAATAGGGTTTGATGCTTTTCGATTTTGATGTATGGGTGTATAGTATCTTGGGATGTGGTCTATTTATCTGTTTGACATCTTTTGTGAGGGTTCTCACTTCACCATGAAAACTGATTTTTCTAAAATAAAAAGTATTTATTTAAGAATAATATTAATTTATTATTCTCATGGATAATGATAAATTGTTTATAAATAAATGAAATTCTTAATATTATATTTCATTATATGAAAAATCATGATATATTCACCATGAAGGCCTTTCACCAATAAAATATAATTTGTGGGTAGTTATACTCCTAAACCCCGTTTATTAAGGCAAGTGAAATGGATTATATCAATAGGAATATAGATGAATCGAGGGGCTATATAACATAGCACCCCACCGATAACTCCATGCCCAATTCATTCCTTGTATATTTAAATTGTCAATTTAATTTGTAATAATAATTCATTATTTAAAAATGACCATATTGACTAAATAATATGGAATTTCAATATTTACCCAGTCAATCAAATAATATTAAAACTAATATAAATTTTGCTGAATTGTATATGGTTTATAAAATAATCAGACGCATGGTACAATGAATATTGACATTTAAGATTAATTTAGTGTCCAATAATGATAAAAAATATAATGTTTCATGAAATTTTTAATGACACAAAATTTAATCAAGTGATGTGGGATACCAATTAATTCATCATAGAAACATATTTTTTAGTAACATCGTATATTTTAAAGAGTGGAAAATTTAAAAGTAAAAAATTTTAAATAATATTTCATAAATAGTTTTCATTTTAAAATCATTGGGATTCTATAGAATTATAAAAATAACATAAAACATCTATTTAATATGAAAAATGTATTAAATATTTATAAGGTAAAAAATAAAACATTCCATTCATTATGATATAAATAAAGTAAACAATTAACCTTTTGGAATATATTATAAGGATTCCATTCAAACATAATAAAAATAAAATTTTAATAAAAATATCTTTAGTAAATCATTTGATTAAATAAATTGTATTCTTTAAACTAAAATTTAAAAATATTGAAATGGATGAAAAATATACCGAATCAATAAGTGAAATAGGATCAACTTTTCATGTATGTATTACATTGTATGATTCAAATGAAAAATAAATGAATATTTAAAAAACAACATGGTAATTTCTCTTATATATAATGTATAAAAAATTATTGTTGTGTTTAATAAATATATATTATAATATTCCTTTAATGAAAATAAGATCACGCCCAATAAAGTGATATTGTAAAATAAATTCTTACCTCTTAGGAATCTTTAAAATTGAAAACCCATGAAATAGTAACATGAATTGAATACTTAATCCTAATTAATGAATATATATTCACGTTAAATATTTCAAAGGGTTGGTATATACATCATGTAAAAGTAAATTGGTTTATTATACCCAACATGTCTTAATGGAGTGGAAATTGAGATGGAATCTCATACCTCATGCTTCCCATTAATTTAAAACACATTAACCTAATTTATAATAAATTCAATCTTGTTAATATTTTTTTTAAAAACCATATTCATATTTATAATATCATATATGACCCTCTTATATCATCTAAATACTTGTTAACAATCATTCATTTTTATCATTATTTTAGGAGTTAACTACTTCATTTTCTCATGTATATTTTTTCACAGATGTTCTTCTCCATGTACATTTATTATTTTAAACATAATCTATAATTATAATAATTATGTAAATATAATATATATTCATTTAATATGGCTTATTTTCATACATGTAAACCATGAATGAAAAATAGATTGTATCGCTTTGGAGAGGTGGTAGTCCATGCGTACGCACAAGTGACGTTATCGTTTTCCAATGTATTGTAATGTAAGAAAGTAGATTTTATATTATAATCATAGAATAATAATTATTTCAAAAATATAATATGTAAAAATTACTTCTATATTTATAACTATCCTTTTAAAATGGCGATGATACACAAATTTTTCCCCAACATAGTTATGGTAATCCATACATATGCATGAACGATGCTTCATTTTTACCAATGGTGTAAAAGAGGTGTTAAATGAGTTCCCCTTATTAATAATAACATCTTAGTATATTTACTATATTATAGTAATTATTGTATAATATGTAGTAAATATTTAGTATATGTATAAGAATAAATAAATCTAAAAGATTTGTAAATTTGATTACCTCTTTTTTGAATGTAATCCTTTAGATCTCCACTAATGGGACCTAAGGATGATATATTAGAATGATTAGAACCTATTAAAAATTGATAAGATTGTTTTTAATATAAATTTGAGGGGTTTGTACAAGCTATGATACTCAATGTGGTGTAATGAAAAGAGAGACTGGTGTGGGGAGGTGAACTCTTTTGAATAACATTCAGTATTAAATTAATACAAATTTATATTCATGGATAAATTGTTAAAAATTGATAAAATTAAAATATAACATCATAATGAGTCTAAATACTCTCATAAAATAAATTTTGGACATGTTTAGATAATGTTTCACCCTTGTCATTTTGTTTTAACCCCATGTTTAAACTTTTGAAAATTACAATAATAACAAAAACCATTACACAGTTGGATTCTAAAAAGTTACCATCATTGGAAAACTAACCTCTAAATTTTAATGTGATGAAAATTTGGACCATATGATATCCAATTTTAAAATTTTCATTATTTTTATTATTTTTAAACTATTTAATAAAATATTACTTTTATAAAATATCATTAATTTTATTGTTATCACTGTTCAATTATTTTTACCTAATACATCATGAGAAAGATGGAATCAAAATATAGTATCTTAACATATCAATAGCATGATAAATTTTTCATTCGAATTTATGGGAGTGAATAATTCATCCAAATAACAAAACCTTTAATATTTTTAAAATCATTCATTTTGTTCCTATTAATTGAAGAAAATTATGTCTGTGTTGCGTAATAAATTAAGAGACTTTTTCAATTTCGAAAAATTAATAATAAAATAACCTGATAAAAATAAATTATCATTAATCATATTAAACATTTATATTAATTCATAAAATATTTTTATCCATATTTGAAGATATAAAATAAATTAAAATCATGATATACATTTTCAAACTTTTTAAAAATTGAATTATTATAACTTCCATTAATAAAGTAAAATTGCTTGAAAATTCCATATATTCAAATATAAAATTTATATTACAATATTAAACTCATTAAAAGAAATAAAAGAATGTTTTGTATTGATATTTAATGCCTTTTCAAAATACTATAAATCTTATTTTCTCAATTTACCTTTTACCGATGTGATAAATTTTATCAAGGTTATTACTCAAAATGCTTAAGTAAATGGGATATAATTACAATATTATAACTACATAATTCCAAATGAGGAATCTTGGACTAGGATCAACTAAAATGGTTCCCTGAGTATGTGGGTCATTAAGCCTCAATCATGCTTCCATGATCGCTAGAGGCTACCAACCAACAGTGAGGGTCTAAATGAGGTCTGAACAGGGTGTCAGATACACTCAACATTCCAAAATCAAGGACATCTGAAGAATAATTTATCCCATTAATTTAAATTTAATTCTTATGTAGTTATAATAAAAATAAGTAACGAAAATTTGTGAAAATAAATTGTTTCGTGCTTAGGTTCCTCACGATGAACTTGGTCAAAAACATCTTCTTAGGTAGAAGTTAAAATATCTATGAACATTATATATAATATGAATATATATGTAGATAAACCCCTTGATATATATTTATATATCCAATTATACTCATATGAGTATAGGAGGGGACCCGAGCTATATAACCAAGGGATCCACATATACTAGAAGCATCCAAGTAATAAGGTGATACTAGGACACCTAAAAATATTTCTAGAAATCTAGGAGGATATATATCAAGAATAACCTTATAAGGTCCTACATATTTTATTATATTTATAATTTATTAGTAGGGTAATCCTTATAACAATTAATAACAATGTAATTTCATTTAACCTCTGTTACATTCAAAGGAATTCCATAAAGAGGAACCCAACACTACTAGAAATTAAATCTATCTCCACAGACCTATAGCCACGGTTTTATTAGTCCATGGATATATCATTCTAATTTCCACGGTTTAATTTAATAATTGTGGCTATACCACGTGATTTTCTATTTGGTCTCGGGGTCCCCAAATTCGCACACTCGCTCTCGAAATCTTCTTCTCCTAGCTTCTTCTCCTCTGGATGATTTCTCCTCTCCGACATCGCCTGAACTCGGGGCCCTCCTCCCCGACCTCGCCTGACCGCGGCGCCCTCCTCCCTGATGACTTCTCCTTCTCGGACTCTTCTCTATGACCTCTCCTTACCGTGGCACCCTCCTCTCCAATGAACTATCTCACCGCGGCGCCCTCCTCCCAACGACCTCTCTAACAGCGGCACCCTCCTCCCTAGAGACCTATCTCACTCCAGCGCCCTCCTCTTCGATGATCTGTCACCGCGACGCCCTCCTCTCCGACTACCTGTCACCTTGGCACTCTCCTACTGGTTTCTATTCAACATAGGTATTTTAAGAAATGGGGAAAGTATCTTATCCCATGTATTTTCTCTCATCAGTATGGTCTACAATCAAATAGTCCTATTGTTATATTGTGGGTTGTTTTAAATAGGTGGTTTTTAAGAATTCCCAATTGAATATCTAGAGAACTCTATGGATTTATAGATCCATTATTGATGCTGTTTTCAATCCGATAACTCAGAAGGATGTTAGTATTTTTGATTTATAAATAAATCCTAGTATATGTGATCTACTACCTCCTCGTCTAGATGTGGATGTTACCTAGTATGATTTCTATGATTGTGATATTTTGGTTTAGATGACAAAAATGGATTATAAATTCAATAACAGTGATTTCTAATTACATCACAGTGGTGACCTTACATGCATACCTACATGGGTAGAATGTTTTAGAAAATAATTTATTTCCCCTTCTGATTTGTTGTTGATCTGGAAAATTTGGAAATAGTGCTTTCCCATACAACACCTCATTTAACATACATGAATGCATTTAGCATTAGTCTTCTTCTTGTGCTTAAATGTTGATGAAACCCAAAAATATTTATTCTTCTATTGCAGGTTCAGTTATCGGTTATGGAGTTATATGTATGGGTTATTTAGATGAAACTTTAATATCCAAACAATTGAAGGGATACTCCTCTAAATGTGCAGAAAACCATGCAGTGATCAAATCCCTTCTATTATGGTGGAAATGACTGTTGGTGTACTATCTTATTCTTGGAGAGAAATAAATTATCTGAAACTGAATAATCAAAAATATTCTTTTCAGGCTAGAGTTTTGGTCATTCATCATGGAATTATGTTGTCATGTAATATTCAAATTGGGTCAATGACTAATGATTTTTTTGATATGGTTGTGTTGGGATCACTTGTTGTTCTTGGGTGGGAAATGATTCCATTAGTTCTCAAATCTATTCAGTGGATACTGCCGATTGTAGGTGGGTTGAATGACAATATTAATGGGGTAGCTTCAGGTGCACCAGGGTCTGCTGGTTTTCATGGCATTATGGTTGGATTGCTTTATGGTTGGAATCATATTTATCTATTTCTTGGAAAATTATTAAGGAGTGTTCATGAAATGTACCATAGAGGATGCCCATACCCAGGACTGATTTTCTTCATCTTGTAGAATATATTTCTATTAATTTTACTCATGTCTATAGATAAGAAAACTAGGTTGCTAAGTCTCTTTCAAAAATAGCAATTTTGAAGGTCAGTTTCATCTTTTTCTTTGTCTTAACATACTATTGTTCTAATATGGGGTAAGGTGACTGTCTTGGTGATTTGTATACGTATTTCTGTAAATCACCTTTGAATGTTTCTATATTAAATATATATATATACTAATCTTACATTTTTCCATGTGCCACGTGCCAGTCTAATAAACATCCACATCCTAATTCCCATATGTTTCAATCCTACTCACATCCACGACCCTCATATGCTACCCGTCTCTACCATTTTCTCCCTCCTCCACCCGCTCCCGCTTAGCCTCCCCATCGTGATTTCTGTTTCCCCAATTTCCATTATCCAGTGATCCTCCATTATTCCCCCACTCATGATTTCCATCATTTTCACCTCCTCCTCCCTCTGTCTTCCTCACGAGGTTTGCATCGGTGTGTCGTCCCACTCGCACTATTGATCTCCCATAACCCTCTTCTGTTATTCCTTCAGCTTCCCCTCTCTCCTCTTCATGTTTTAAATCTTCTAATTCTTCAGTTTCTTGACATTCTTTGTTCTTCCCACTTCATCAGCCACCAATTTCACTAACATCGATGTCTTACTCCTACAGTTTGAACTGCATCTTACTACTCCATCATCCCCTCTTCATACCTCCACCCTGTCGTGACTTCTCTACTCCATGTTCACCACTATCGATCTCTTCCCCATTGAAAGTTACCAATTCTGAATCACCAACTTGAAAACAACCACTATTTTCCCTTTCTCCTCATCCAGCACATTCACCAAGATCAGCCTCCCAATTCTATGGTTAGCGCTACTTCTCAAGAATCCATCTTCACTTCTTCTGATATCTGAAATCCAGGGTTTTGTAAGCTATTATATTATGTGTCCTAAATCATGGGGTTTCAGCCCACCGTGATCGGCTACTAGGGATCCATCACTACCGAATACCTTAAATTCCATCATGTACCTCTGCTACGGTAACTGATAAATCATTCACCGCCAACTACTCCCCCATTTCTCTCTAAAATCCACACTCTTCTACTAAATTAATTCCCTCGGATTATCCTTGGTTCAGCTCCCGCAATCCCTTCTGCAACAGGTATGTTATCCTAATATCCTTAAATACCTATCCATTACGTGCATCTTCTATTATTTGTAGGTTAACATAAGACAATGATAATTTCATAATACTTTAACCTATGTCAATAATTCATGTATTATTTGTCTTCACCATTTACTATCTTTTAATGTCGATAAATTTCTATAATTTGACAGCCAACCATAGCAGTATCTATATGCACATTCTGAGTATTATTTTTCTTCAACATATAGATTATCTATTCAATGGGTTCAAATTTAGTTTGAATTTTCATGTCATGTTTGAAAATAATAAACTTCTACTGTGGTTAGTTTTCTGTCTATGATTATATCATCTCGGTTGACTTCCTCCATCTCCTATTCCCTCTTACAGCATCATCACACTTCAGGTATGTGATAAAATATGTTTCTATTTAAATGTTGCGATTGTGCATCATGTGTTTAGGAGTTTTTAATATGTTCAAGGAAGAATGTATGTTTTACTTACGGTTGAACTTGGGGGCATTGTGGTGATGTTCAGCAGACAAGAGGGACTTTTCACATCTTCTCACTTCAGATATGTGATAAATTTATTGTTTTTCCCTGTGTAGATGAGTTTTCTATAAGATATTACAATTCATCTATTTTGATTCAGGAATTTGGGAATCTAATTTATTTTTTATCATGTTTTTGATCATCCCTATTGGGCCTCACATCAATTTAGCTTCACCTATATTTTCCTTTACTGTTAGTTTTGTTGTATTCATTGTATGTGTTCCAATACTCCCAAGTAATATTTGTCTTCACTATTTACCATCTTCTCATGACAGTAAATTACTATAATTTGATAGCCAACCATAGTAGTATCTATATGCACATTCTAAGTATTATTTGTCTTCTGCATAAACATTGTCTATACAACGGGATCAAATTTAGTTTGAATTTTCTTGATTTGATTGTCACCATTTTTCACTACTGAAACACTATGATGCCAACATCCAAGATAGGGGATATAGTGTAGCAATTATTGATGGTGCTGATGGATGGATATTATTTAAATGGATTTCCTTCACAATACCTCTGAAGGAAACAATATGTACTATATATGAACGTGCTCTTAATTTTTTTGAAATCTAATCTGATATTAGAGTATTTTATGTTATTTCTATGTTTCTTTATAAACCAGAACCTTCCGTGGAATAACTCAACCTTATTTACCTCCATGATGTTGAGTTGCATGATTTCATTATTTTTGATGGTTTTCTAGGTTTCTATTCTTGCTCGCACTAGATATTGGCCTTTTCACCCTATTCAGGGATATACATTGAGGTCTTAATGCTATCCTGGAGTTGTTGCCTAGTTTTGTTTGATGATAGGTTTTTTTTCTCATTCCTGGATTTCTTTCTCGACTACAATGCCCTTTATTTTCAGAATATCAATTTGAAATCTTTATGGAAGAGCATGGATGTCTTCTTGAGGTTTCAGTTTTGAAGAATGTAAATGCTTGGCATGGTCGACTTGCTCTTGTACAGGCTTCTTGGAATGCATTTCTCACTGGTATGACCTCCTTTTTCAGTTTCACATATTCCTTCTGGTAGTACAAGACTATCATTGGGTAGTTCATGACCTATGAGTATAAGTAGATATTATAGTATGTATTACCTTCACTCTTGACTATGGGATTTTAATACACTTATTCATTAATACAAATGTTTTAGATCCATGTGAACAATTAAATTATTTAATATTCGTTAATAATAATCTTATGACTTGCTCATTTATTTTTTCCAATAGGTTTTATTCTCTTGATGGTCAGGTTAAACGATTTGCAGGGAAGGTATCTACTAAATATAATAATCTTAGGTATTTCCACCTACCAAATTTCACTCTCATAATCCTCCGCATATTATTTTTCATGCGTGCCAAGCCTACATCCCTCCATGTCTCTCCATTTATCTCTATCTATACCATTCTCTCCCTCACTCTCCAACTCCTGCTTGGCATCCCCATCGCGAATTCCCACTCCCCCATTTATATTTTCCACTGCTCATCCCTTCAGCCTTCCTCACTGTCTATAGGCTTCACCATATTCACTCTACCCAATCAATGTTTTCCGTAGTTTCACCATTCTCCAGCTTCCCCACCTTCACCATCTCCCCCCTCTTGTGATTTCCATCCTCCCTTTTTCTTTCGTATCTTTCTACCTCCTCCACCTCCTCCAAATATCGTTCCTGTTTCACCTCCGCTCTGGACTTCCCGGTGCTCCTACGATTCCCAATACAGGTGTCCTCATCCTTTGATTCCCTCTAATCATATGGTTCCCACTAACATTTCGCCTCTGCCGCTGCTCCTAGGGTTCCCGCTACTCCTCCGCCTCTATTACTGATTCCCACTATAGATTTTCTCTCTCCATCCCATTTCACCTATGACGTTTCTCATACGCTTCGCACTCCTGTTTCCCCTCTGGAAACACTCTTACAGTTCCCGCTCCCATCACACCTCCACTGCCGCTCCTAGGGTTCCTTCTCGCATTTCCCCTCCCATCATCCTACAGTACCCGAAATACACTTTGGGTGTCTTCCATGCCAATCTTTCCATCTTCTACTATAGTTCATCATTCCAAATCCCCTCAACTCATCATATGTGTTCTATTTCTCCTACTATGTCGAATTATTTCACTCACATACCCTCTAAATTCACTGTATCCCGTTCCCTGATTCCCTCAAGTGCATGATTTCCATCAACATATACTTCTACTCTTACTTCTCAATTGAGTTTAGAACAATGTGTTTCTCGCACCGTAAAAGATGTGTGTTTCAATTCTCTATCTGATTATTGTATTCACTGTTAGTTTGTTCATTGATCATATTGTGTGTTTTTACTACATATGTGATTCCATATTTATATGTGTTCTAATAGTTCATGCTCCTAATATATAATGTTTTCAATGTGTTTTCAAATATAATATAGAGACAAATTTTCCCTAACTACCTTACATTGTTAATTGTATTTTTATATTATAACTTGTATGACCTATATCAGTGTCTGTGGCCGTTTAATTTTTATTTGTAGTGATGGATAAGATGAAACGTATTAATTCCAACTGAAAATGATTTGGGGTATGAAAAAAGAGATCTTATACCATATTATCTCTCAAACTACATGACTTAAATGAATTAGGTAATGTCCATTTTAACGTTACTGTATATTACACATACATGTGTTAAACCAAAAGGTTTTATTTTTTAGTAGACACAGCTATAATGTTAAATGATGTATCATTCATGGAACAACAAGAAAATTGAGACTAAAAAACTACACAAAACTTCATTTTTGGTCAATATTTTTTGGTTTTATATAGATTAATTCATTTAAACTAAATTTCAATTTTTTTATCAAAATATTAATCATGTGTTTAGTTATTTTTAGATTATTTAGAAATATTTTTTTAGTAGTTAGCATTTTGATCATAATTTAGTTTAAAAAAATCATTTTGGTGTAAGATTTCTTTTCCATTTAACATTTCAATGTCGTTGTATTTGAATCTTTATTATTTTGTTAAATGATGATGGGTCACAGTACCGCTGGAGTTGCATCAATAGATTATTGTTTCTCTGAGGTCTCTAACTGCTGTAAGACTTTCTAGTGATACTCATCAGATTTTAATGTATTTCTATTATATGTTGTGGTTTGATGAAAGAGTCCACTAATTCAGATTTAAAAAATATCCAAAGTTTTCATTCTTTTTTCCTCTTAGTAAAATCAAACTGCATGAATTTTATACTCCAACAGAATACCTAAATCCCTCATTTTCTATGATTGATCTAAGGATATAGGAAATGTTTGTGATCTTATCATCCTTTTAAAAAAAATGTTAACTATTATGATTTGTGTGCATTATTCAATTATTTATTTATAATTACATTCTATGATAATATATATATATATATCATTCATTATACAATTAGTCACTTCTAAAATAAATACATTATATTTAATGTAATTTTATTCATCACATTGGTGCTACTTTTGTTTATTAATTTAATCATATACATTGTAATGATATTACAGGTTTCTAATTTCAACATAATTATAGCTTTAATTCACTTTTCTAGTCCCCAATCACTAAAGGAATTCATATTGTGAATAATGAATAATATTTCGCTCCATCCTTTATGTATTAATGTCATTATTCTGAGTCATTTCATTAATTTTATGATACATTAGTTTAAATAGTTCTCATCTATTTTTTATTTTACATTCCTTGAAAATTTACTCAATTAAATTCTATATCATTTTTATATATTTTTTGCAATGTGTGTTACAGAAAATCTCATTGTTTAGTTAATTTCAGAATTGTCATTTTCTATTTAATGTACATTTTAATTCATAGCTATAATTTGGATCCAATTCTCTGAGACATTTACAATTCCATTTTTTCGTTTACCTTTCCATTTATTAATTTTATTTTTTATATCTGTATTTTTTAATTGTAATTCATTAATTTATTCTATTTTAAATTTAATTAATCAGTATACTTCAAATATGACATATCTATCTGATTCAATTATGAAATAAATTGTATACTAATTTTTTTTACCTATATTGAATTGAAGAATGGTTGATAACCAAGTTGAAGGGGGTGAATTATAGAAATGATATGGGGCCTCCATTGGGAAGGTAAGGAATGCATTAGATATCGACCAAGATTCATTTGGGCACTAAATATTTTAATCAAATTACATTTTTGTGTCTTTTGTGAAGTACCCTAAATGGATCAATGTTGTGTTTGACATCAAAAATTAAACACTAAATCATGCAATATATTACACAGTAATTAATAATGATATATTGTGTATTTATTCTACATACTAATAAAAGTTCATATGGTATATCAACCTCTAATATACATAATATTTCCCCCAACGTTTTTAGAAAAAACATTTTGATCATTAAAATAATAAACAATAAAAGCATTGGAACATACCCTTTTGAAATATTACCCATTTTTAGATGATGTTCAGTTCAAATAATAACACCTTTTAATGATTCAGCATTACATTCTGTTACTGCAATGCATAGTTCATTGGGAACTAAAGATATGTCTCTTGTAACTACAATTCACAGGTCATTGGGAACTAAAGAGATCCATCTTGGTCGATTTTTATGCAATCTAGCTATTCTGAGTGCCTATGTGCAAGGATCCACTTGCATGTGCTCATGGCCATACGGGTGTGGGCATAGGGGCTAGGTGTCCTTGCATTTGTGTGAAGGTGTTATCCCCTCTTAGCCTCTTTAATTCAAGAATTATTTAAATTGAATTTAGCTTATTTTTTAATTCTACTTAATTATATTGAATATCATATCTTGAATAAGTGTTCTTTAATATAATTGTTTCATTTGATAAATAAAGTCATGTTTTTATAATAAAAACCCTCAAACTGAGGTGTGATGTCTGTGAAAACTCACAGTGATAGTTATGTTGATCTACTTTCTTAAATTATTTCATTTGATTTGTGCTGAATGAGTTTTAGAATAAATGTTAAATATAATTAAATCAATTGTGTGATAAATAAATGCCATGATTTTATAATAAAACCCCTCTAACGGAGGTGTTCTATCTTCTAAACCAAAGAGTAGTGATAGTTATTTGTATCAGGCTTAAATTTGGTTTGAGTCTTTCATATGCCTCTTGTTGGTGTTTATTTTTGGGCTAGTTAGTTTTTGTTTTCTTTGAATAATATAAATTGGCTTATCATACTCGTTTAACTCAAATGACATTGCCCGAGTAGTCATATGCCTTGACCATGACACTTTCTTTTTCACGCTTTTAATATTATATTTTTTTTCCATATTTAGGAAAATTTAATGAATTTGTAAATGGTTTTTGTATGGTGTATAATTCTTTTTCGTTGTTTTGATGCCCTTTAGATGTTGTGTCATTGTTCCTCTCGCTACAACCTTCTCTGGACATCCCTTGTTATAGCATATTAAATATTTTTTCTATCATATGTCGACGGGGCAATGGTCAGAATGTTGCCCTGCCTCTTCTAACATATGTCACTAGACCCCAGCCAACACGACGTGATCACGACACGGTCATGCCGCGGTCACGCCACTATCACGCCGCGGTCACACTGTGGTCACGATGCGGTCATGCCGTAGTCACGCCACGGTCATGCCGCGGTCAAGCCGTAGTCACGCTGTTGTCATGCCGCAGTCACGCCGTAGTAATTCCGTGATTTGGCCCTGCTCCAGGATGACACCCCATGGAGGTTCGATGTGATAGTATTCAATGATTCTTGTGATCAATGTTGAGACTGACTAATCACAATTTCTATCGGCTGGGCGATGACCAGAATGATGCCCCACCTGCTCCCGCTCCCTTCGCTCTGGGGCGAAGGATTCTGCCCTGTGGATGTCACTAGACCGGGCTAACATGACGCGGTCACGGTGCGGTCATGTTGTGATCACGCCACGGTCACACTGCGGTCACGTGGCAGTCACGCCATGGTAACGCCATGGTCACACCGCGGTCATGCCGTGGTCAGGGAGCGGTCACGTCGCTGTCACACTGCGGTCACGCCGCGGTCACGCCGCAGTCATGCCGTGGTAACGCTGTGGTCACGCCACAGTAATGCCTTGATTTGGCCCTGCTCCAGGATGACACCCCACGTCAGTTCGCAGTGATAGTATTCCATCAGTCTTGTGATCAATGTTGAGACCGACTAATCAGAATTTCTATCGGATGTGTGATGATTTTAATGTTTCCCTGCCTCCTCCCGCTCCCTTCGCTCTTGGACGAAAGATGCTTCCCCGCGGATGTCGCTAGACCGGGCCAACACGCCGCGGTCACTCCGCGGTAATGCCATGATTTGGCCCTACTCCAGCTACATCCAGCCCACACCAGCCCCCTTCCTCCATCATTTCAGCCCACTGCCACCAGTATTTCAGCCCGCAACAGCCCCCCTTCCCCCTTCGAATCAGCCCGCACCATCACCCGAGCACCTACAACCATCCCCCTTCCACCAGCATTCTAGCCCCCTTCCACCTACATTTGTGCCCGCACCAGCCCCCAACCACCTGCAATCCAACCTGCACCATTTAGGTCATGCCCTTTGGATCAAATAATGATGAAAATACATACCAACACTACACAAATTATATCATTAATTCCTTCTTATAAAGAATAGATAAATGATTTTGTTAATAACATGGTTTTCAAGTCTCAATAGATATGTGATTATTTCAAAGATATTTAAACAATATTTAACAAGTTGCAGTAGCACAACCTAAACATGAATCTATTAAAATGAATTTTCAGGGAAACTCTAGGGAAATTCGATATATTTGTGGTGTGATACCATGAAATTGAGGTTTAATCTAAAAAAATAAGTTCAGTTTTATCAATTTCACTCCCTCATATTCTTAAATAATTGAGGGGGATCTAGGGGAACCTTTCTTACATTTATAACTTCATATCTAACCTGGATGACATGTCTCTATTCTTCACCATGTTAATTAAGAAGGGAGTCACCTTCCATTTAAATGATGAATTCCATGAAGCCTTTGAGATTCTAAATAAATACTTACTTCATTGACTAGTATTGATTCCATCGGTGGAAGAAATTACGCTCATCTTATGTGTGGACTTCATAAATTGATTTCTCAGTGTTCTAATTGCACATAAGAATGATGCAAGGTGTGAAACAAGTGTCTATTACATTAGTAAAATGATGTTAGGTACTAAGACACAATATTATTAGGTTGAGAAAAACTACCTCACACTAATCTTCCCAATTAAAATATGAGGCTTTTCTTGTATCCTTACAAAGTTCACCTAGTCATTCATATTGACCCGCTCAAGTACATCCTTAGCTACCCCAGGTTGACTAGGAATTTTTCCCTAGGATCAGTCACATTAAGACAACATGATATCCAGTTCATATCACATAAGTTAGTTAAATGGAAGACCCTCTCTAATTTCCTCATGGCACATCCTTCCCAAGAAAGTATACTACTAGAAATAAAACTTGTAGATTAGAAGGTTTTCTATTCCCATGAAGCTCCTCGAACACAGGATATATATTTTTTTCTGCCTCCTAGAGTTCTATCAACAAAAGTATGGAGAACCCAAAGATTATCTGTGTATGTCCAGGGATTGTATTACTTTCTCTACACAAAGAAACTTTTCTAGACACATTCTCACTATCTAATGGATGGAAAAATAATTAGGTAGAATACAAAGCCCTAATTTCTATCTTGGAACTGGCACTATAGCTGAAAATAGACTACATAAATATCATAGGAGATTCAAAGATAGTGATAAAATATATGATGTTGAATATGCAATAAAAAAGGAAGAACTGGTCCATCTCACTTGCTATGTTTGAATATTGATGGAAGAATTCCATTTTGAACCCACATTTTATATTGTACCCTATCAAAAAAATGATTTTACTGATGTAACGTCTACTGAAATCATAGTATTAGATGACCCTAATCAGTATGAGGTTTTCTACAACATTACACATCAAAGGATGGTCTCATATATCATCATCTGTGACATGGAGGAAATCAATCAGATCAAAACTTCCCCAGTTCCTGATGAACTGATATCCAACCCTAGATAGCAGGTGCCCATAATTGATTATCTACAAAATTGGACCCTACGGATATAGCGAGTTGGAAGGGAATAAATTTGGAATCAGGCATAGAGCTTTATGCTTCAGGATGGCCCAAAAGAGAAAAATCCTTCTACAATATGGACAATGAGACCAACTTATTCTATAGATAGTTAATGAATGTGTTCCAGGAGTATACCATTGAGTCTAATTGATAGAAGCCAACAGATGCTGAAAAGTTGGCTGCTGTGAGATGTTGTTTGGAAGGGGGAATAATAATAGGGGGATATTGTTTTTTAGAAAATGGATTTGTTGTACAGATACAGGGGCAGCGGCCATCGGCCTCGCTATGCGACCACGGGTAGTCCTTACTTCAACTGTTCTTTTTTCCTACTGTAAATTTTTCTCGTTATTATAGTAGAAATCAATAGAAACTCTTATTATTATTCTCTCTATAACTTTAACACCTATCACTAACCACTCATACTGCTATCATGTAGCAACAAATGGATAGATTCAGGCCTCCAATAAGTCTCTATCGAAGAAGTAGTAGAAAATGGTTGAAAAATAGAATAAGTCCAATATGGACAAGCTCCTACGTGATTTATGGGCCTACGATACCACCATGTGAACTACTAACCAAGAGACACCGTAATCACTGGTGTACAAAACCAAGCTTGTTTGTCCCATTGAAGTCCAGTTTCCATTGCTACAAATAGCTATCTGTGGAAAACTCTATATTTGGGCCAGACCTATATAGGGAATAACCCGTTCATGAACTACATGTGGGTTTGATTATCCCATTACATGATACATATTGACCCATATCTATTATCTTCGGTCCAGCCACAATATTTCATTTTCATGATATGGAACCTACATCTTTTATGCATGACATTAAACTATATGGTTTTTGAAGAACTATGTGTGGTTTGATTCTAGTCATCAAATGATATGTAGTGATGAATGAAGCTCCCATCCTTGGTCCAACTACATAAATCAATAGGAACAATAGCCCCCTCTACATATGGGTCAGACCTATATAGATAGTTTCCCATTCAAGAACTATATGTGGATTTATTTATGTTATCACAGGATATAGAGTGACACCCAAATCTCCAATCTTGTGTCCAACTACAATAATTAATGGGAACAATGCCCCTCTCTATGTATGGGGATGACTTGTATTGATAGTTTCTCATTCAAGAATGTCATGTGGCTATATTTCATTCATTATAAGATATTTGGGTCTGATTGGATCTCCAATCTTGGGCCCATTTACAACTATCGACATGAAAATGATCCATCCCTGCATACGATTTAGACTTGCATAGGTATATTTTATACATTAACAACATAAAACATTATTACTTCCATCATAGGATAAATAGTAAGCCATCTGACACCCACTCTCGCACAACTTAACAAACTTCCTAGTTTTCTCCTCTTTCTACCACTGATCATTTATCATGTGAGATCAAGTAACCAGGCTCGCTAATATGGAAAATGATATCGTGGACCATTTAGATCAGAAAAAATGACTTTACCACATGATGTTATACATCATGAAAAATTTCCTTACCACATAAAATTAAACTATGAGGAAAGAATCTTGTCACTTGATGTTAAGTTGTATAATAGATACGTCCCCAATACATGATGTTAAAATGTGTAATCCATCATACATCATCATTCTTCTTCATTTTACCACAAGATCATAGAACTAATCAACCAGAGAATGGGGTGCCTCCATTATCTTTTTTAGCACCTTAACCCATAAACCACATTTCATTACTTGAGTGACTTGGGTTTCCAATAATCTCCCATTAACCCTCAATGGTATATATATCTCCATTAATTATCTTAGTATCATTGAATAAGCGATTTAAACTAGCAACTGGAGACATTTTAGCCCTACAAGAAGGACATTCTAATCTTTTTGAGCCTCATGTAAACGTGGAAGACCCCAACACCTTAGAGTGTTCTAGGCCATCCTTGGTATGATTTTATCATACCATTAGTCATGACCCAATAAACTTGATCCAGGATTTACAACATTTTCACCTAATTCTCAAAAGGATCACCACACCATCCACCACCCCCAGCCTCCTTCAAAACACTCATGCCAGCCCTCTGTCACCTTGAAAAACACTCATCCCAGCCCCACAGCCAAAATCAACCAACCAGACCAGCATCCCTATCCAAACAAAGCCTAGAGTGTAAGACCTCTAGAAAACCATGCCAACTAATGGACACTACACCAACAACTACTTTCACAAGAACCCAAAACCACACCAGATCCAACCACAATAGCACCTATTGTAGACACAACACCCAAAATATTATCTAGAAACCAAATCATCCCCTGACCACCATCTGGACCCATCCATCACCATCTGAACACCCTGTATCAAAGTGGACTACCCTACCATAAGAAAGTCTAAAAACCAGTAGTCAACTAGTACCATCCATCCGAAGTGCCCCACATCACCCATGCCAAACCCATCACACAACCTAAAGAATCCCCAAGCAGTCCCTGATCCATATCTGAGATAATACCCACCATGAATCAAACACCTCTAGACCCACCAAGTAGTCAACTTGCACCCACCCAAGAAAAAGAACCACCCATATACCAAAAACATGCCTCCCAACCTGTAGCATCAAGAATCTCAAAGTAATTTTAGAACATCAACCATAGAAATACCTACACCATCAACAACCAGAATACACAAGATGGGGAAACCGAGCTCATGCCAACTGAACTTACTCCAAACCACAACCTGAAGACCCACCCCATAATATATCCCCCACACTAGACAATCAAGAGAACCAGAAGCCTAAAATAGTAATCCAAAACAAAGAAGAAACACCAGAAATCCACCACTTATGTACCCAAAACATGTTACCAACCATAGTAGAAGTCACAGACCAACCAGAACACTGAACCATGTAAGTGTATCCTATACTAAACCATGTAGAAAAATCCAAACAACAACACCCCCATCAGAAACCCATATTCAATGGTCCTATAATTCCAAACTGTAACACGAAACTCACAACCTCTCCTTCTAAATCCTCCACAAGAAACCTATAACCCCACTATGAGAATCTATGTAAGTCCCAATTTGGTAAACCCATCATATCCCAGCCTCAACCATAAGAAGCATCCAATGTAGGGGGGATGCTGTCCAGGGGGTCCAGTAGGGGGGTTCTGTCCAGGGGGGCTGCTATCCAGGGGGTCCAGAAGGGGGGATTTCTGTCTGGGCGGGCGAATGTCTAGGGGGTCTGGGGGGGCTGCAGGTTTCAATCCCGGGGGGCTTCTGTCCAGGGGTTACGGGGGGGGGGGGGGCTACTGTCTAGGGGGTCTAGCAGGGGGGTTCTGTCCAGGGGGGGCTGCTGTCCTGGGGGGTCTAGCAGTGGGGGAGGGGGGTTGTTGCCAGGGGTTAAGCAGGGGGGGGTCCAGCAGGGGGGTTGTCCTGGGGGTCTGCTATCCAGGGGCGTCCAGGGGGGTGTGGGTTTCTGTCCAAGGGGGCTGCTATCCAGGGGGTCAAACAGGGGGGACTGTTGTCCAGGGGGGTCTAGCAGAAGGGAAACACTATTCATGTTTATTGAGTTATATTCTTTGTGAATATTATAAGATGTTTTGTTTTACCATAATTTTTGGGGATGAGCACTACTATGTTATACCTTTTATTGTAGGTACTTTTGAGCTGGTTTCAGACTTCTTTGATAATTTTTCTTATAGAGAGACTCGTGTAAGTGAAGTTATGTGTTTTTTTATATTTGGTTTTGTTTAATTCTTATTAGTTAAGTACCTTTTGTGTATAATTTAATTTGGATGGGACTAGAAGGGGTAGGGGAAACTGGAAGGGGGAGGGGACTGGCAGGGGTGAAAGTGGGGGCTGGTAGGGGGTGCAAGTGGGGGCTGGCAGGGGCAGGGGGCAGGGGAAATGGAAGGGGTGGGGGCAGGATGGGGGGTGGGGGTTCCAGGGTCTTTCTAGGATGGTGGGGGTAGTTGTCTAGGGGAGTAGAGGTCTGGGTTGTCTAGGGGAATCTGTCCAGGGTTTGGTGGGTGTCCAGGGTTTGGGGGTATGGGGAGGTGTCTAGGTTCTGGGGGGGTCTCTAGGGTCTGTCCAGGAGGGTGGGGGTGGCTGTCCAGGGGAGTGGAGGTCTGGGATACCCAGGGGGATCTGTCTAGGGTATGGGGTGTCCAGGGTCTGGGTGGGGGTGTCTAGGGTCTGTCCGGGGGGGGGGGGGGGTCTAGGGTCTTTCCAGGAGGGGGGATTTACAGGGGGGGTTGTCCAGGGGGGAGGGGGTTGTCCAGAGGAGGGGGTTTATGCTGGGTGGGGGTGTACAGTGTCCAAGAGTGAGGGGTCTATAGGGGGTCTGTCATTTGGGGGTGTCCAGTAGGGGGTGCAAGGGATGTCCAGCAGGGGGGCTGTTGTCCAGGTGGGGTTGTCCTGGGGGGTGTCCAGGAGGGGGGGGGGCTGTCTGAGGGTGGGGGGTCTGTCCAGGGGGTGAGTAGGGTCTGTCCAGGGTGGGAAGGGGGTTGTAGAGGGAGGGTTGCATGTGGTTTTTAAGGTCCAGGTGGGGTGAAAGGGGAGAGTGGGGGGGGTTGTAGTGGGGGGGGTTGTATGTGGCGGTGGGGAGGATGAAAGTGGCCAGCACCGGCTGAACGGTGCTAGTTTTTTTTTTACGAAATGTGTAGGCCCATAGCCAGGGTTTTAAACCATAGATATAGGTCTACATCCACGGCTCCTAACCGTGGCTATATGTCTATAGCCGCAGTTTCAACCGTGGCTCTAGGAGATGAGTGCTTTTAGCCAATGCCACGGGTTGAAAACTGTGGCTTTAGGGTTGTTCCCACGGTTGGAACCATGGCTATAGGTCTATAGCCACATTTTAAACCGTGGCTAAAGTGATATAACCACAATTGGGAACCGTGGATATAGGTTCTAACCTATTTCCACGCCAATACTAGCCATGATTGTGGGAACCATGTCTATAACCTATAGCCACAGTTTTTGGGCCTATAGCCATGGTTTAAAACCGTGGCTATAGACAGATTTTTTAGTAGTGAAAGTATCACTCAAGTTGTATGGTAAAACCATAACCCTATATGTGCATCCATGGTGTTATAAAAGAAATGAAATTTTCACCCAGTAATAGTACATTGAATATACTACCATGTCCATCCATGTTCTTCAAAATTATGAAATCCTTGTATCCCTCAAGGAATAATTCAATCAACATCACACTGAGCCTATTTAAAGAGTACCATATCATGAAACCCATGTATCACATTAGGAATAATTCAATAAATATCGTACCAAGTCTTTCCAATGTGTTCCATATTAGGAAACCCACTTATCAATTTAGGGAAAATATAATTCATTAACCAAACAATATCATCCAAGGCATTCCATAAGGAGGAAGTCAAGTATTGCCTCATGGCCTATGAAAGAAAAAAAAGTAGGATCCCTATATAAAATAGTTATCATATTCCATGAATATATATTCTCTAACTCTTATTTCCTTTTCTACATTGTAAAATCATAAAAATAAACCAAATTTAAAAAATTAGTGCATCCCATTCGTAAACGGTGAAATGTTTATGTTAGTAAAAATATTGTATTATAGTTTATAATATAAAATGTAAATAGGGTCATGTAAATAGATTGAATAAAACAATTTACATTTAATTATAAATAATTCCAGGAGAATAATTATTTATTAACTCGGTTATGCTAATATTAAATAAGGTGTTCATATACATAGAATTTCACTTAGACTTGAAAAAATTTCTTAGTGATTTCCCCTTATTTTTAATAAACAATGATAGGAAACCATGGAGGTTTTTTTAATGAAATAAGGAATGGTTGTAATTCTATTTGATTTAGCTCAATCCTGAAATCCTATACATGAGGGAAAAAACAACACACCTCCAAAGGTGATTAATGAATTTATAAAACATCCCAAAAAGGGATTTTAATTACCTATATATTAATATGTCATGGAATGATATGAAACTCACCAAAGGATTAGTTTAAGTCCTGATGTAAACCACCTATGGGGAAATTCAAATTATTAATAGTTAACCAGTATTAGTTATCAGACATTACAACATTTATATAATAATTTTGAGATAATGCATTTAAATTTTTGACATCAATGAGAATGACACATTTTATAAAAGCGATGAAACATGAAGGAAAATCTATAACCTACATACCAAATGATTAGCACAATCCACTCATCCATTATCAATCTTTGGTTCAATCCAATATGAGAGTAATTGAAGGAATAAAAAAAATACTTAAATGTTTAAAAGTGCTCGTACACTTGTAACATCTGATATTTTGAGATAATCATGGAAAAGAAGGAGTATGATTATTACACTTACTATGAGGAATCCAACACAACTGACTATGATGAAACTAGACCATGAATAGTATAGAACCATCCATTGAAAGATAACATGAAGGAGGAGCACTGGGTGAGTCTCCTTGAATAAATAGTGTAAACATTTGGGGAATCCCTACATGGGTGGAGGGGAAAATCAATAATTATTCCCTATTAAATGTTTGGAACAGTTAGGTAGTATGATTTAACTAACTCTACATTGACAATGCAAATACTTCTTTATAAGAGACACATACTGCATTTCTAGGTGCATGGTTAGAGAAATTTTGTGTTAACCATGCTCTTGGAACTATCAAGAAATATCATCTGTCACACAGATAGGTTCATGGTTAAAAAAATATTAAGCTAAAAGTCTTATTTTGACTTTTATGTCATTTTTTTTGGAAATCACAAATTTCATTATTCATTTCTCAAATAAAGGTCTTATTTTGAAAAACAAATTTGACTATCGTATTGACCCTTTCAATCGTATTGACTCTATCTATCATAATGAATCTGTCTATCGTAATGATTCTATCTATTGTATTGACTATGTCAATCGTACTCAAATAATGCATCGTACACACATTGCATCATAATAGTTTTTTTACACTAAGTAATTTTAATTTTACTCATGTGTTTCATTCATAACATGTATGTTTTCATTGTTTTATCAAAACAAACGTTTTATATAAATCGTACTCATGTTATCATTTTTATATATTTTTTATTTTAACTAAATGGATGAAATGGAGTTAGTTATAAACTAATCAAAACAATATTGTGTTTTCTATTTCAATATGACAGTCACAATGCCAGGTGTCCATGTCCATCTGAGTTTTCTGGAGAAATATGATTGTTGGAGAAAATATGACCATTGGAACCTGAGTCCTATAAATAAGAGTTCATTTGAAGAAGAGAATAAAACATGAACAAATTTAGCTACATTCAAGTTCTAGAGAGAGGCTATGTGACTTCTTTCTACTTCATGTGGAAGCCTTGAAATTACAAATCATGAATGGCTTGTTCTTAGTTTTTGTATTTCAATAAGTGCTTTGTTTTTCATTGTGCATCCAATTAGATGATAATGATCAAGGTTTCCTTGGGATAGGAAGACGGTGCGACTGGTCATCGTATTGAGGGATTTCAAGTGTTTGAAAGATAGAGGTGTCGATTACCTGTAAAATCAAGGGTCTGCGGGGAGAGCAAGACGAACATGTTGATCACCGTATTGAGGATATACCGGTGTTGGTGAGACAGACCTATTATCCTAGGTGAAATTATACCCTACTCTTTGGGATAAAATAATTGTAATACCTTTTAATTTTCAGCTACTTATTATAATAGAAATAGAATCCTTTTATTTAATTATTCTATTTTTATTCTTTGTAATTGTTTTAATTACATCTTACACATTTATTATTGATTCTATATGCTATATGTTAGAATCATTTACACTATTTATTACTCTGATATTTATATACAATCTGAATACAATTTTTTCATATCCTCTGGTATTATATTATATCATAAGACTGAGAGTTAGTCCGACCATTTGTTTTATTTTATAAGAGGCTTTATTAATTGTTTTAGTTAAAGTAAACTAAACATCTTAGAAGTTTTAATAGAAATTTTAAAATATAAAATTCACCCCTTATTGTATTTTTTCCATCTCATATCCATTTAGATCAAACAATTTGTATCAGAGTAGGTTTTCCATTACTTTGTATTTTATTTACATTGTTTTCATTTAAATACACTAACATGTATTTATAGAAAAATTATTTTGTTTCTTTATGAAGGCAGGCATGATGAATGTCAGTTCAATTGAAAATATTAACCCTATAAGACCACCTATTTTTATGGAAATAATTTTAAATATAGAGATATTTGATGGAGAATTTATCATAAACACTGCTGTAGATAACTTTGTTGTGCTCACTGGTGACTATAAGATTCCTGAGAAAGAAGTCAAGACATTTACTACTCAAGAAAAAAATAAATATCAGCTAAACTATAAGGAACACAATACTTTGTTTTTTTCTATGAAAAGGAAAATTTACAGTCAAATCTGTTCATGTGAAGCTACAAATAGTATATAGAGGAAATTGGAGACTATACATTTTGGTACATCCAATTTTGTTGAAACAAGAAGAGATATTATAAGATCTCACTATCAAGATTTTGAATTTCCTTATGGCGAACCAGTAGTTAGGCTTCGACAAATATTTATGACAATAGTCAACATTCTTAAAGATATGGTAGAGAAAAATTTAGAACATGAAGTTTTAGTTTACAAGATCATAGATATTATTCCAAATTAATGGTAATCCAAGAGGACTTCAATTGATGAATCTAGAAAGATTAATAATATTACTCTTTATGATCACTTTGGAACTCTACTAGAATATGAAGGAATAATTAAGAGAGATGAAAATAAATTGAGAAATAAGAATGGTGGAGTGGCACTCACAACTTCATTAAATCCTACTGAGTCCCAATCTCTTATAAAAACTAATTCAAGAAAGAGCAAGGTTGAAGTATTATCATATTATAGTGATACTGAGCATTCATATAATGATCTTACAAATCTATCTAGAAGAATTGATAAAATTTTTGGAAAAAGGGATTTCCAACACAGATATAAAAATACTTCAAAAGGTAACAAGGATAAGAAATATTCTAAAGTCACATGCATTGAAGGTAAAAGAGATTCACACATTTTACCTGATTGTCCTATGCTGAAAATAAAGGATAGAAATGAATTTAATTTAAAGAAGAAGAATAAGAAATACTATAAGTCCAAGGGAAAGAAATTCTTGAAAGTTAATGACTCATGGAGTTCCAGTAGAGGTGATTCTTCTGATTACTCTTCTGATACTGATACCTCAAATCACAAGAATGTTGTTTTTTCAAAACTAATTATCATTGCTTAATGTACAATGTACACAATTCTGAATCTCTTACTAATGTGTCTTTGAGTAAAAATTATCCTTGTAAAGATTATTCTTCTAAGGAAGAAACATCCTCCTGAGAGAATTATAATTCTTTACCTTCTTATAAAGAAGATTCTAGATTTTCTATACTCTTAGAAAATTAAAATTGTAATGTTTCTATAAAACTTGAAAAAGAAAATACTCGGATTGATATTTTAACAAGATACATATCAAATCTATTTAAAGATAATGATTAAAAAACTCTTACGATTTAATGTTTTTCTAAAATCCTTGAAAATGTAAATTTTGAAAAGAACCAACTTTCTCATGATTTTAGTAATATGATTTTTGAGAAACATATTATGGAAGAAAAACTCAATTATAAAACTAATAGAAATAAGGATAAGGATTTTTTTCATTAGACCAAAATCGTAGATTATTTCTCTTAAGAAACTTTTATCAAAATTCACTATTAGAAGCAGGAGTTTGATAAAATGTATTCTCAAATTCATCCTTTAAAGAATAGTTCTAGAATTGGTTATACGCATTCAAAACCATTTTTTAGTAATAACTATTTTGTTCCCTAAAGAACACTATTCGGCACTAAATGTCAATGTGGTGGACATTGTGAAACAAATTTTTCATTAAATAAAACACAATCTTTGGGTTTTCACAAAACTCACTTTTCAAAACAAATGTGGATTCCAAAAAAGAAATCTAATATTTCCAGACCCAAACAGGTTTGGATTCCAAGAGTTTAATTGTTTTTTTAGGAAAAAAATCAAGAAACAATAAAAATACATGGTACATGGATAGTGGATGTTCCAGGCACAATATTTTAAATAGAAACTTCTTTGAAAAAGTTATCAAGAAGATAGAAGAAAATGTTGCCTTCAGAGAAAATTCTCAAGGAAAGATTGTTGGTATAGGTAATATCATTTTCCTTGGAAAAAATTTTATTTCTAATGTTTTGTTTGTTGATGGTCTTAAGCACAACCTCATTAGCATAATTTAATTATGTGATGAGGTTTAACTTGTGAATTTTAGGAATGATAATTGTATAGTTTACCATTCCATGGATGAATTCATTATATCTAACCAATGTCATGAGAATGTTTACACAATGAACATAGAAGACCTTAGGAGCCATGAATTACCTTTTCTATGTGAAATGGAAGACTAATCTTGGTTATGGCTGAGAAGTCTAGGATGCTGTAATTTTAGAAATTTATATAAACTCTCTAAGAATGGACTTCTTAAAGATCAACCAGAGTTTAGCTTTGATTCTTCTAATTTTTGTGACCCTAGTCAATATGGAAAAAACATTAGTCAAGCTTTAAATAAATCATTTAAGTCACAACTACCAATGCATTACAGTTAGTGCATATGGATCTTTTTGTTCCAATAAAAACTGGAAGTATTGGAGGCAAGTATTGTGTATTATTTTAGTTCATGATTATACAAGATTTAAATGGGTAAATTTTATCGCTAAAAAATTAGAAGACATTTGTTTCTTTAAAAAAAATTATAATGTTTAAATTGAAAAAACCTACCATTTATAACTATTCGAATTTCTCATGGTGAATAATTTTTGAATTCTAATTTCAAAACATTTTGTAGTAAAAATGTATTACTCACAAAGTTTATGCACCAAGAACACCCCAACAAAATGGTGTTGTTGAAAGAAGAAATACAATTCATCAACAGATAACAAGAACCATGTTGAGTGAATATAAATTTGCAAAACATTTTTGGGGAGAATCATTTAGTACTTCTTGTTATACTATAAATTGAGTTTTAATTTGACCTTTTCTTAATAAAACTCCTTTTAAGTTATAGACAGACCAAAAAAAAAAGTTTTATACTTCAATGTATTTGGTTACAATAAATTTATTTTAAATGAAAAAGATAACTTACATTATTTTGCACCCAAATATGATGAAAAATATTTTTAGGTTATTCCACCACATCTGAGGCTTATAGAGTTTTTAATAAAAACGCTTGTTTTGTTGAAGAAAAAATACATGTTAAGTTTGATTAAACAGATCCTTTTTTTTTAAAAAACTTGAAAATTCTACTTTTGAAGTGTTTTCTAAAACAGATTTTCAACATATAAAATATTCTTCAAACATTATAAATACTCATGAAATTGTTTCTCAGACATTAACACCCGAAGAATTTCTACCTTATGTTAATGAGAAATTTTTTTAAAATACAACTCAGTAATTTCTTAGGAATCATCCCAGTGATAACATCATTGGAGTTGTAAATCAACTAGTGAGGACCAGAAACTCCTTAAGAAATGAAATAGAACATCTTTCTTTTCTATCTCAATTTGAACCTAAAACTCCAAGTGAGGCCTTAGGTGATGAGGATTGGATTAAGGAAATGCATGATGAACTAATTGAATTCGAAAGAAATAAAATCTGGACCTTGTTTGAATATCCTAAGAATACATATGTTATTAGAGTAAAAAGTGTTTTCAGAAAAAAAAAAATGTGATGAAAATGATATCATTGTAAGAAAAAAATCTAGACTTGTTACTAATGGTTATAATAAAAAAATGTATAGACTATAAAGAAACCTATGATCCAGTTACCAGACATCAATATATTATAATTCTATTAGCCTTTGCAGCATTCTTTAATTATAAACTCTTTCCAATAGATGTCAAGTGTGCTTTCATTATTGGATATATTCAAGAGGAAGTCTATAGAGACCAACCCCCTAGTTTTTAAGATAATAAGAATCATGAATATGATTATAACCTTAATAAGGCCCTTTATTGACTTAAACAAACCCCTATATCTTGGTATGATAGGTTAAAAAGATTTTTGTTAAAAAACAATTACATGAAAGGAAGAGCTGATCCAACATTTTTTATAAATAAAGAAAACAAAAATCTTATTATTGTTCAAATTTATGTTGATGAAATCATTTTCAGATCAACTAAAAAGTCTTTAGAGATTCATTTGTGAATAAAATGAAGTTTGAGTTTGACGTAAGTATAATGGGTGAATTAATATTCTTTCTTGGTTTTCAAATTATTTAAAAACCAGAAGGTCCTTATATATCTCAACAAAAGTATATCAATGAATTACTCAAAATTATGGGTATGAAAATACTAAAAGTATTAGTATGGCCATTGGAACCTCAAACACTCTTGATTTAGATGAAGCTGGGCAACCAGTTGATCAGAAAACTTTTAGAGGTATGTTTGGAAGTCAACTATACTTAATAACTAGTTGTCCGGACTTAATGTTTTTTGTATTCTTATGTTCTAGATATTAATAAAATACAAAACAACCACTTTTAAGAGATGTGAAATGGATTTTTCGATATTTAAAAGGAACATTGGATTTAGGCCTTTATTATTCTTCAAGATATTATATTGAGTAAAAAAAGTTTTTTGGATGCTGACTTTGGTGGTTGTAGAATGGATTGAAAGAATACTTCTAGAACATGTCATTTTCTACGAGATACTTTCACTTCTTGTTTGTGAAAAAAAATACTCAGTTGCACTCTCCACTATTGTAGCTGAATATGTAGTAGTTGTAAGTTGTTGCACTCAAGTGTTGTGGATGCAACACACACTCAAAAAATATGGTATGAGTTTTACTAAAACTAAAATATGATGTTATAACACAGGTTCCATTACTCTAAATAAAGACTATGTAAATTACTCTCGTTCAAAACACATAGATATTGGGCATCACTTTCTTATAGATCACACACACAAAAATTTATATCATTTTTCAATTCATTGGAATTCAAGAACAACGTGTTGATATTTTTAAAAAACCATTACCTTGAGATAGATTTTAATTTATTAAATAGAATCTAGGAATTATTACACTAAACAAATCATTCACATCTACGTTTTGTTTTTACAATTCTCCTTACATTAAAACATCCCTTTTCTTAGGGAGATAAAATTTTATTTTGTTTAATATTTTACATAGTTTTTCTTCTTGTTTCATTTATTATTACTATATTATATTTTGTATCATACCTTAATTATTTCGTATTATCATTTTATTCATCTAATTTTTTACATTCATTGTTTTATTTTTTATGTTGTGACATTCAGCCTCACTTTTATTAGTTTGTAGTTTCTTCATATCAGCATAATGCTCAGACTATCAACATGATAGTCTGCCCATCGGATTGACAACCTATGGTAATGACTTTGTTTTCCATTAGATTGAAAACCTATAGTAATGACTTTTTTCATCCATTTGACAACCTATGGTAATGACCTTGTTTTAAATCTTCTTGACAACATATGTTAATGTCGTTGTTTTCCACTGGCTAGACAACCTATGGTAATGAATTTATTTTCCATCAGCTCGACAGCCTATGGAACTGAATTTTCGTCCCATCAGTATGACAGCCTATGGTAATGACTGTATTCCATCAGTCTGTCAACCGATCGTATTCAATTTCTTTTTCATTGGATTGATTTTTTATTGTATTTTATTCTCATTATTTCAACTATTTCATTTCTATATTGTATTATGTTTTTACTTTCTCAACACTATGAAACCAACAACTTACTTGAAATATCTAATAGGTACATTCTCTTTTATTTTTTTACTGTCTTTCTCTTGTGTTATTATTTCTCGTTTTATTTAATCTTTTTAGTTTTTTTTAAAATATTTTTTCATTTTTTATAAAAAAACACTTTTATTCTCCACTATTGGATTCTTTATCTTTTAATCTCAACCACAGAAAACCAATGGTCATCCAAATTTTCCTATAAATAGAGGACTCCCCTTGTCGAACCCACACCTGTTATTCATATTTCATGAAGAAGCTTTTCCCCCTTCTTAAAACTTGTTACGATCATTTATTTTGCCAGTAAAATTTCTGTCCGAGTATTCTGTAAATACTCCTGCCGATATGTATTCAAGGACTTTCTCAGAAATTGATTTCGTCATAGTAAGGTTAGTCTCCCGAGATTTCTTTGACTGTTATGACTCACCAATCAAAAGAATTATTTTATTCCAAGGATGAGAACATATTTTTGCTGAGAAACCCATATCTCAGGATCTGATTCTTGTTGAATAGGTTAGACAATTCTAAAATATTGTGTATTTTGAGAAGGATGTGATGATTAACTTTATTTTCTATGATAGAAAGTTTCAAATGTTTGTAGAACAAGAAGCACATTTCATAAATGTATTTATAGAATGTGACTCTTTTTATCCTTCTTATATGTTACCTTAGGATGTTGGTACATTTAATAAGGAAAGAGTTGAAAAAACACTATTTGTTATAAATGAGCAGAAAATAAAATAGCATATATCTCTGCAGATAACTGGTTTGTTGTCCTTTGGATACAAGGGTTTCTAATTCCAAGGAAAGGGGATAAATAAAATCTTAATATATCTAACATATTTATGTTATATTATCTTGTAAATATGAGAAAGTTAAATCTAATGGGTTACATTTTTGAAACAATCAAGAATGTGATGTCTAGAACAATTAAGTCTAATCTTATCATGTAACCATATATTCTCACAATGTTCATTCTTCAAAGTTTGAAGTTTTGTAATATTTTAGTGAAAGGAGAATTGAAAGAGCTAAAGGATTCTTGTATAAGAAAGAATACAATAATTAGAATGAATGTTTTTTATGAAAAGTTAAAACTCTACATCAAAGATGTTGAAGAATCAACACCAAATAAATTGTCAACACTTCTAATAGAATCATCTCTAACATTTGTAACTTCTAAAAAGTCAGATCGTCAAATTAGTACAAAGCATAAAAAGAAAACTAAATATAGTAAGGAGGTTTTAGCCAAGTGGGGAAAGGAGGAAGAACAAAGAAAATACGGTGATACTAAACTTGGTCTTGATCCAGCTAAAGCTATAGCTATGAATATAAGAATATAAGATACTCTACAGGCTGAGAATAATATGAAACATCATTTGAAAAGAAAACCTCAAGATTTTTATTTTGAAAAATTTCTAAAACATGTTGAGTTGTCAAGTGCTCAACTGAGAGAAGAAGTTCAACAAGAACCAATCGTACAGACTTATCCATAGAAAGGAAAAGGGAAATAAATAGTGCAAGAAGTTATTCAATCAGATTTACAATAGGAAGGTAAAGAATAGGATATGACTTTATTTTGTAATATCTTCATATTTCTATGAAAAGTAGAGAATAATCTTCTCCACAAAAAAAGAGAAGGAATTCAACAACAAATTCATCATGCCGATCAAGTACCAGTTCAATCCTTAGAAACCCAATCAGAGATAATTAACACTCCAGTCAAGCAAGGGGATCAAATTTGTAATGCCAAGAAATTAATTGTCATTATTGAAAAAGATAAAGAAGAATGATTCAAAAAATAAGAAGAAAGGGTTGAAAAGGAAAAATATTAAAAAAACATTCTGACAAAGACTCGAGCCAATCCAATGAACTTGAATCATATGATGATGATACTGATTCGGAACACATAATTTATCTCAAGAAAAATGATTAAATTGTTCATGTTTTAAGATGACTTGAGAAGACTAATCCCTACTATCCCAAAATAGAAGGAACGATTGATTTCATTATAGAGAATCAAAGGATGAAATTTGGTTCAGTAGGAGAGCTTAGAAAGAGAGTAATGTCAATAAAGGCTATCTAAAAGTTTTAAGTGATAGTTTTATTACACATAATAATTATTGCAACAAGATGACCAAATGGTCATACAAAACATAAATCTCAGTGAATGAACATGAGTAATCAATTAAATACATAAGGAGACTTTCAAATGATTTTTCCATTTCTTTTAACAAACATGATGTGGAAACTATTTATATGTTGAGTAAGATTTCGAAAACTCATGGTGTTGATGCTCCTTCATTAAAAGAGTTGCAAGAATGGATGAATGATTTCCAATAATACTTTTCAAAGGTTTCATCTTTCAATGATGAAATAGTTTTGTTAAGGAAACAAAACATTGTGTTGACTCAATAAAATAAGAATATGCAAGATAGAATTTATACTCTTGTAGAAGTGATCATAATTCAAAAAGATACTATCAAAAACTAAGATCAAATTTTTGCAGAACAACATGAGCTTCTCAAATCCTAGGATTTTATATTTCATAATAGAAGAAATAAATAAATAATATGAAGGATGTTATTCATGAGTTGATCAAGAAAGATAAAGAATGAGAAAACAAATGAATGTGTTGTTGTATCTTTCTTTCTTGTTTGTCTTTTCAAAATTGTAGAACTATTAAAATTCAATGAACTGTATGGTTGTATCCCCATCTTTTTGTATTCCAATTTTATCTAACCTTTTTGGGATATACAAGAATAGACTTTTCTTTTTGTAAATTAAAAATGGGGATAATGTTTTATAAAAGGGGAGAAATTTTCACAAAAGGGGGAAATTGTTAATGATTTACTCCAAAGTAATTCATTAAAGAGAAGAATAATCAAAACCAAAGAAAATCTATATGAATACAATCCATAGGAATTTATATAACTAAGGGGGATTTAGTTGAATTCATTTCTCTATTTATAAGAGTTTACATAACTCAGGGGGGTATGTATTTCTTTCTAGTTTTAATTTGTGTTTTGTGCTTTCAAAAAAGGGGGAGATTGTTAAGTCAAAAGTACTATATTGACTTTTATGTCTTTTTTTGGGAATAAAGAATTTCTTTATTCATTTCTCAAATAAAGGACTTACTTTGAAAATGGTGTTTCTATCTATTGTATTGACTCTCTCTATCATGATGAATCTATCTATCATATTGACACTGCCTATTGTAATGAATCTGTCTATCGTAATGATTATGTCTATCGTATTGACGTTGTCCATCATACTCACATTATGCATCATACCCAATTTACATCATAAAAGTGTTTTACACTAAGAAATATTAATTGTACTAATGTGTTTATTTTATAACATTCATGTTTTCATTCTTTTATCAAAACATATGTTTTATATCAATTGTAATCATGTTATTATTTTCATACATCTTTTCTTTTAACAAAAATGTGGTCGTGGAGTTAGTTATAAACTAATCAAAATGATGTCTTGTTTTCTGTTTCAATATGACCATTACAATTCCAGGTGCCAAGTACCTCTAAGTTTTCTTGAGAAATATGAACATTGGATAAAATATGATGGTTGTAACCTGATTCCTATAAATAAGAGTTCATTTGAAGTAGACAATAAAACTTGAACAACATCAGCTACTTCTATGTTCTAGAGAGAGACGGTGTGACTTATCTCTGCTTTGTGCAGAAGCCTTAAAATTACAAAATGTGAACGGATCGTTCTTAGTTTGTGTATTTTAATAAGTCATTTTTTTCATTTTACATCCAATCAGGTGATAACAATCGAGGGATACTGGGGATAGGCAGACAGTGAAACTGATCATCGTATTGATGGATTTCAAGTGTTTGAAAGACAGAGGTATCGATTACCTGTAAAATCGAGGGCTTGTGGGGATATCAAGATGAATGTTCCAATCATCGTATTAAGGGATTACCGGTGTTGGTGAGACAGACCAATTATCCATGGTGAAAGGATACCCTACTATTTGGGATAAAATAATTATAATACCTTTTAATTTTCCAAAGCATATTGTAATAGAAAAAGAATCCTTTTATTTCTTCTTTGTATTTGTATTCTTTTGTAATTGTTTTAATTACAGGTTACACTATTATTATTGATTCTATACATTGTATGGTAGAATCATTTACACTCTGTATTACTCTGATATTTGTATTCAATCTGAATACAATTGGGTCATAACATGTGGTATCATATTATAACATCAGACCGAGATTTAGTCCAATCATTTGTTTTCTTTTATAAGAGGCATTGTGAATTGTTTTAGTAATAGTAAACTAAAAACCTTAAAGGTATTAATAGCAATTTTTAAATATACAATTCACCCCTTCTTGTACTTGTGCCATCTCATATCCATTTTGATCGAACAAAAACCATGTGCTAACCATGCATATGACCAACAATTTATTCCAGACCCCACGTGGTTAGCTATGGGACCTCACATGTTTCAAAAACCCATATCCCTATAGAATTTGGGCCACATTGTTTTAGGGACAAGGTTATTACTAACCATGTGTCAACCATTTTCCCAATACTACCTCTCCTAAAATGTTTTTTTTTGATGCCCGAAATCTCCCAAACTCATCTGAATTCATGAGACACCACTCGGTCTATAAATATGGTCGGAAAAACATCATCAAAGTGTTCTAAAACAAAAAATTACATTCTGATCCTAAATTTAAGATTCAACCCATCCACCAAATGAAATGTTCAAAATATCATGGACTTTTTAACCCTGTCCAAAACATGGGACATTACAATCTCCCCACCATAGAACTTCTCATCCATGATAATCAATTAGTAAACAAAAAATATATCACTGGACCTACTTGGGTTAGGAATTTCTATTTAGATGAACATGTTAAGATTCCTAATTCCCTACACGCCAAAATCAAAAGTCGGGCTAATGCTTGTAACTGAAATTGAAATATCATGAAGAGTCATAAAATCCCCTGTATAACCAGAGACTTGATAATTTCATCACGTATATCTTTATATTGCTAATTTAACCTCCCACCATAGGTCTCATCCCTTAGTGTCAAATTATAATCCATGGTACTACCACCATCCGAATTTCCTATGGAAAGATGTCACTGGCATCCTAGTGTTGCACCTATAGTAATTTCCACTTTCTCAACCCGGTTATATATGAGGACACTACCTCTAGTCCTTGATAATATTGAAATGGTTGAACTCCATTTTACCTATCTTGAGATAGATTTTCCTTGAAAATCCAATGATGTGCCCATACACCACACCTTTTTGAACCCACATACGATGTTTAACATATGTTTATAATGAAAAACAAACTACTTTCCTAATGAACTATAGCATAATTGATGTTGATCAACTATTCTAGAAATTATTATCTTAAAAAGATAACACAATTAAAAATAAAACCTGATTCCATCACCTTTGGAACATTTAATCCTCTTCAAGTACACCCACTAAATCCTGTAACTGAGTTCTAGAGATGTCTCTTGGTTTAACCATTTCTAATCCTTTTTACTAAATGGAATATATGTTATGAAAAAATATATCAAATGATGTTTTATTCATTTTCATAACCCATATATTACAAACATCGTTGTTCCACAACATATAGTGGAAATCCACCCCATAATGAACTCTTTACACCACTCCTTGACCACACTAGGATATCCTTTCACAAAACCAGAATGTACATCATGTTTTCATTCCATACCTTTTCCTGTAACCGACACTCTCTAAGAGTACTCAGGATAACATCAATATTGTTGTTATGATATCCTAAAAACTATATGTACCATAAAATATTATCAATAGACATACATTTCTCACATTGAGCCAAAGAGTATTTAAAACAGTATATATCTTCCTTTAACCCACTCCAAGAACCACGTCTCTTGACCATGATTTTTGAGTATGAAACATAGGTCAACTTATATGGGTGTTCAATATAACTAAACATCATAGATCATCATGGAACAACCCATAAATTTTAAAAAATTTCTTAGTTTTAATACGCTAAATTTTCAATCCATAATACAATTGATCCTTAGCTTGCACATAGCAACTCACTAACAAGTTGTTTTAGTGGAACCACTTAGAACTAGCACCGATAATTTATTTGTGGCTTTTCATAATGGGAGTAGCATAATGTGTAAGCAGGTTTAAGACCCAAATCACCCTTCCATGGGTCGTTTATCATTTATGCCAAGATAAATGTGCAAATTAGTATGTCATTATCATTAAGGTACAAGAGGTCATGGATCATACATTGAGAACTAAAACCTATATATTCCACTAACTATTGATTGATGTCCTGCCTCAAAATATTATTTAAATATTTAAAAAGTCAAGAAAGATTACATGATTCTAATACCAATTATAACCATATCCAATTTTTCCTTTATGTTAGCATTCCTTCTACCTACAAAGACACACTTCTCACACATGACAAGACGCTACCCACATTATGAGTTTGCTGGTCATTGTATTTTTGAGAGAGGATCCTCGTAAAATTGAACACTCCCCATCACCACTAAGCATGGTTCCTTGATATTTCCAAAGTGAGTTCAACAAGCGTTGTGATAGAAAAAACCACAAACTAGCAACTTATAAGTGCAAGATTTTGTATTCACATTTAGAAACCATCCTAAATCACCCTAAAAACCATGAATCCTGACTAATCTAGGGTCTTTCATGGAGGAACAAGGTGACAAGGGAAGAATAGGACAAACGAGTGATTGATCCGAGCTAGGGGAAATCTAAATCTAGGGAGTCAAAAGGGGCCGGATATCATCGGATCAGTGACGTGGAATGTTCGGAACATAGAGTACCTAAAGTGGAAGTGTCCAAGGAAGATGAACAATGGTAGTGACTTCATCAAAAGAGCTCCAAATGTTGAACCATGGGATCAATAAACTGAGAAAGCCAGGACGAATGAGCAAGACACATGTTTTTGATCCAACACAACCATCGCGGAACAATATTTAAGGATCAGGAGTAGAAATGGGAAGTGGATTCCACCGGTCCAGAGCATTCCTAAACCGGTCACCTTAAGCCTCATAGTGGCCTAAGAAGAATGTTAGTATCCTAAATGACGGGTCCCTTGATACAACGATAATTGGAAGATTAAAATAAAGTGAGAAAGTGCGGATTTAAAGTGAACACCAGATGTAACTTGGAAAAACCCCCAAATGAAAGGGGTAAAAAACCACAGGCAAATAGAAGGATTTCACTATGGTATTATGTGGGTAAAAATTCTCTATTAATTATAAGGAGAAACACTCAATAAATTATCTCTTTTAAAATATGTAAAAATGCCTCACAAAATACTGCACTCTGGGATGAAGATGTGTTACTTATGAATCCGATGATGAAAAAGATCTAGAGGAGATCCCTTTTTATAGCCTTCCTTCACACCCTTTGGTCTTCCCTCAATTAAATGACTTTTACAAAATTAATTGGGGAAATAATTGTAGGGTGTCAAATTCTTTAAATGTAATGAATGCGGTGACCATCATTAATCTCTCTCCATGTCATCCAACATATCTCCCACTTGGAGATTTGATTAAGTGTCAATAACATCTCCACACATCCTTTATATCTGCCCAATATACTACTCATTTATCTACAAGGCCACTTGAAGGTCTACACCATCTGAAATTTTCAGAATTAATTGCCTTTGTGAGGAAATCTTCCAGATTTTCTTTAGTGTGAATTTTCTTCATGTCCACACTTCCTTCCTCCACCACATCTCGAACAAAAAGGTATTGTACGCCAATGTGCTTTGTCCTGGAATGAAAGGATGCATTCCTTGATATGTTCAAGGCACTCTTACTGTCAGAAAATAATAGAATATGATCATGTTTTTTCCCAAGATCCTCCAATAACCTTCTCATCCAAATTGCCTCTTTACAAGCGTGTGTAGCTTCCATGTACTCCGCTTCTGTCGTGGATAAAGCCACAACTGACTGTAGCTTTGAGATCCATCTCACAACTCCTCCTAAAATAGTCAACACATAACCCGTAGTGGATTTCTTCCGGTCAGAATCACATTCAAAATCTGAGTCAACATATCCAGTGATAGTAAAATTTGATCCTCGAAAACATAATGTAACACTTGAGGTCTCCTTGATGTATCTCAGGATCCTCTTCACCATGCTCCAATGCTGTATTCCTGGATTCGACATGTACTGACCAACTGCTCTCACTGCATGTGCAATGTCTGGTCTAGTAAAACCCATAGTGAACATTAAACTCCCCACTACTGATGGATACGGCGCTCGAGAAATTTCCATCCTCTCTGCTTCACTGCTAGGACTCATTGTAGAGGATAAATTAGAGTTAATGGGAAGAGGGGTAGAAATTGCCTTACATTCTTGCATATTGAACCGTTTCAAGACTTTCCTCGAATAATTCTTCTCTGATAGACAAATCTTTCCATTATCCCTGTCTCGGTAAATCCGCATCCCAAGAATCTTGTTTGCGGGTCCCAAGTCCTTAATATCATACTCCCTAGCCGATACTGCCTTCGTCTCCTGGATTTGATCATTGTTGGGGCCTGCAACCAACATGTCATCCACATACAACTGCAAAATGATAAAATTATTACCATTTAAACCATTGAAATATGCACAAGGATTTGAATTAAGCCTCTTTTATCCAAGGCTCATGATATAGGAATCAAATCTCTTATACCAACACCTCGGTGCCTGTTTGAGACCGTACAGAGATTTGTTCAACCTGCAAACCAAGTTCTCTTTACTTTTTTTGGTAAAACCTTCTGGTTGGAGCATATATATTTCCTCATCAATATCACCATGGAGAAAAGCTGTTTTCACATCTAGTTGCTCTAGATGTAAAGTGTATACAGCACACATAGCCAGAACTACCCGAATAGTTGTTATTCTAACAATAGGAGAAAATATTTCATTGAAATCAATACCTTCCTTCTGAGGATATCCTTTAACCACCAGTCTTGCACAATATCTTTTCACCTAGTCTGTTTCATCCCTCTTGATCTTATAGACCCATTTATTCCCAATGGCCTTCCTTTCGTGAGGTAATGGAACAAGATCCCAAGTCTTGTTCTTATGCAGGGCTTCGAGTTCCTCCTGCATTGCCACCATCCATGAGGATACATCTGTACTCTTGGTCGCCTCCACAAATGAAGATGGATCTCCATCGTCTGTCAATAAGTAATACGCAATATTGCTCTCAGTGACATTGTCTGAGTTCTATAATGGTGCTCTTTTTTCATAAGTTGACCATCGCGGTCCAGACTCAACCGGTACATGATCATCATGCTCAAGTAATGCCTCATATGAAATTGGTTCTTCCTTTGTTTATTCCTTCACCTTGACTGTTGTAGTTTCTACATACTTCTTCTCCATGTCTTGATCAGCTGTCATTTGCACCTTGTCTTCTGCAAAAATGATATCTCTGATGATGATAAATTTGTGGGCAGTGGGATCTCACAAACGATACCCCACCACATCATCGGTGTATCCCAAGAAGATACATTCTCTGGATTTTGAGTCCAACTTCGACCATTCCTGATAATGAAGTAGTGCATATACAGGACATCCAAAAGTATACAAATTAGAATAATCAGCATGTTTACCAGTCCAAATTTCCATCTGTGTCATGAGATCAATTTCCACCAAAGGGGATCAATTGATCACCAAGCAGGTGGTATTTTCTTCTTCTGCCCAGAATGTCTTATTGACTCCTGCAGTCTTCAGCATCGCCCTTGTTCTGTCCAACATGGTTCTATTCATCCGCTCTGCCAATCCATTCTACTGAGGAGTGTACGCCACTGTGAACTGTCCCTTGATTCCTTCTTGTTGAAAAAAAGAATCAAACTCCTCACTTGTATATTCTACACCATTGTCAGTCCTCAGACACTTGGTCTTCTTTTCCGATTCACGCTACTTTCGCTGTTTGAATGTTTTGAAGACTTCAAAAACATCTGATTTTCTTTTGATTGGTAACACCCAACATCTCATGGAATAATCATTAATAAATGATACAATGTACCTTGCTCATCCTAGGGATATAACTGGTGCTTTCCAAACAGCGGAATGGATCAAATACATGATCTCATGACTTCTTGCATTTGACATCCTGAACTTTAACCAGTGTTGCTTGCTCAAAATACAATGCTCACAAAATGGTAAGGATACCTTTGTCAGCCCAGGTAGCAACTTCTGATCCTCAAGAATCGTTAGGCCTCATTCTGACATATGTCCAAGATTATGATGCCATAACATTGCCAACGCTTCCATAGAGGTATCTGATGCAACAACTATTTCCGCCTATTTTTATGTTTCACCCATAAGCACATACAGGTTCTTTGAGATCTTCTCCACCTTCATTACTATAAGCGCACCCTTCACAACTCTCATCACTTCATTCTCGGTGCGATTCTTTCATCTAATGTCATCAAATTGTCCCAAGGACAAGATGTTCTTCTTGAGGCCCTCCACATGGCATACTCCTTGGATGGTTCGAACTATGTTATCATTTATCTTCAATTTGATGGTTCTGAATCCAACAATATTCAATGTATGATCGTTTCCCATGTACACAAGTCCTTCCAGGATGGTTTCATATTGGTCAAACCATTCCTGTTGAGACATTAGGTGGCATGTTACTCCTGAGTCGATAATCCATGCATCACTGAGGTGATGTCTTCCTTCAATAGTCATCGCCGCATCACGGACTAGTATATCTCCATTTCCCGATGTACTCACCACATTTCCTTGAGAGTTCTTCTCACCACTCTTCTTATTCCAGCAGTCTTTTCTCATAGGCCCTCTCTTACCGTAATTGTAGCATTAGACGATTTTCTTCTTGCTCCTTGATTTAGACCTGCCATTATTCTGGCTCCCACCAGAACTACACTCCATCATTCTTCCTCTTTCCATCGATAGAGCTTCCACTTGGTGTGAAGTCATTTTTCTATCTTCCATGTTCTTGCACTGACTATCTTCTTCGAGAACTGTAGCTTTGAAATCATTGAAGGAAAACATATCCGTCAGGATATTATTGGTGAGGTTGATGATGAGTTGGTCATATGAATCTGGAAAACTCTGGATTAGGATCTCCGCACATTCAGTATCCACAATTTTATATCCCAAAGTTGTAATTTGAGAAAAAAGGGTATTGAGGGTGTTGATGTGGTCAGTCACCGATGATGAATTTTCCATTAGAAGAGTGTATAATCTTCTCTTCAAGAAAATTTTGTTGTGGAGTGATTTTTCCTCGTACAGTTTTGTTAGAGTATCCCAAATTTCTTTCGCAGGCTTTTTCTCTACAATTCTTGACAGGACCCCATCTGGTAAAGCCAAATAAAGGTTGGAAATTACATTCCCATCCATGTCTCTCCATTTATCTTCCATCACACCTGTCAGTTTCTCTCCAATTGCCTGTAGGAAATTATCCTTCTGTAGGACTTCTTGCATCTTCATTTTCCAAAATGAAAAATTATATCCATTGAATTTTTCAATCTCGTATTTTGCCGCCATTTGGACACATCGTTGGTCCAGAATATTCTTGGGCCACGAACCTACATCAGATACCACTTGTTAGGATCGTAAATGATGAGTCCTTTGATACAACGATAATTGTGAGATTAAAAATAAAGTGCAAAAGTGTGGAATTAAATTGAACACCAGATGTAACGTGGAAAAACCCCCAAATGAAAGGGGTAAAAAACCACGGGCAAATAGAAGGATTTCACTATGGTAAAATGTGGGTACAAATTCTCTCCCAATTATAAGGAGAAAACACTCAAGAAATTATCTCTTGAAAAATATGGAAAAAAACCTCACAAAATACTTCACTTTGGGATAAAGATGTGTTTCTTCTGAATACGATGATTAAAAAGTCCATGAGGAGATCCCTTTTTATATCCTTCCTTCACACCCTTTGGTCTTCCCTCAATTAAATGACTTTTACCAAATTAATTGGGGAAATAATTATAGGGTGTCAAATTCATTAAATGTAATGAATGCGGTGACCATCATTAATCTCTCACCACGTCTTCCAATAAGGAATATGAGTCACTTCTGCATTCAGACTCCACCAAATCAGATCGGCCGAGCTCCCAAATGAGGCCACCGAGCACCACCGAGACCACATCCGTAGAGCGCCCAACATGAAGGTGCAGAATGTTCTGGGAAAATAGGAGGAGGGGAGCAGAGGGAAGGGGATGAATAGAGGAGTGATGAGATCCATTTACACCTAGGGGAAACCCTAGAGGAAGCGCCCAAGCAGATCCCCTTTCGGGCACATTGGGGAAATTCAGCTTTCAATTAACATAATTGGATTCCACATCCGTAATGAGTTCTCAATGACCCGGTCGCTCTAATTTGATGATGACCCATAACAGTGGCCTTCAAGTACCCATGAAACTTCATCCAAGCGACTGATTAGACATATATTTAATGATATTTCATTACCTCATCATCCAAACAGCATGTGATCAAGAATATCATTTTATAACTCAACGATAACCTGTTACAACAATGCATGCTACTGTGATATTAAAACAATGCATCTTGTGTGAACAGACTTTTTTAATGTATAGGAAAAATGGAACTGTGCATCTAGATTCATATTACCCTATATGATCATTAATCTGGTTGTCGACGTTCTATTAAGCATACCACTAGAAAAGACTGATGGTTTTCGAACCACTATGCAACCGACCATGCCCGAGGAATCTCTATTTCACTAATAGAAAGAATTACATGATGCTCACACCCTTATCAATGATTAATTTTCCCAAAAACTACACATATTTCTTGGATTTCCTTACATTACTGGCAGTCCTACATTGGACAACGACACCTGAACAACACCAAAAGTCTAAAACCCTACATAATAAATGTGAAATAATTTCTGTTTATAAGGGAGCCAGCACTAGAGAAATAACACCTTTCTCATGATATAGATCATAAACATGACCATGCCTGAAAATTTATTAGGTCACACAACCTATCCATTTGGTGAAAAATTAAGAGAAAGAATCCAACTGAGATCTATGGGAAACAATAACATTTTCTTTTCAACATTTTCTCACGGTAAAACTATGATATCATCTACTTGAGGGTACATATATAACAAAAACTATAAAGGGATTCAATTTAATGCATTTAAATGATGATGATTATTTTTAATATAAAAATGAACTCGTATATAGAGGATATATTATACCAGTTATAAAAGAAAACTATATAGAGAATTTTATTTAGTTGTTAACATGCATAATAAAAATACAATTATCTCAAAATCTATATTTAAGCATTTATTTTTTTAACCATCAATCTAATATAATTCTCTTAGTTAATAAAAATTATGGTTCTTATCAATAGAGGAAAACACCCTTTAGGATGTAATTGTAACTTCCATGAACCTATTTCAGATAAAAAATATAAAAAATAGAATAAAAGTATTTTTTATTATTTAAAAAGGGAATCAGTTAAGTAATATTCTACCCTATAGGTATATGTAATATGTATAAGGGGCTACATAAAATTTAAATAACCATCAATTCTATCATGAAAATACTACCCATGGGATTAAATACTACGGAATTAATGAATAAGGTGCACTATAAGGGTCCCATCCTGGTATTAAATATTTCAAAAACACCCTTAGCAGGTTCATATCATAAGAGGTATTCCCTAACTGACTTCTATGGGTGCAATTGCGTATTTAGGAATCTAGTCACATGGGTCATCAGAACGAATTTATAAAGGTACAATCCAATATAATGGAAACATTTTTTGGAAATAAATCCATTTATTGATATATATATATATATACACACACACATCATGGATCATTTATAAAAATTAACATCCCTAAGTTATAAAAAAATGTGAACATATATGTTACAATTTTCAATACATGTAAATGAAACCATGTTATCATATTCTGTCTTAGAATATAAAAAATTTACATGTGATGGACAGATTATATGTGTTATTATTCCCAATTTATAATGGACTATAAAGTTTGTAAACTGTTATTTCCCACCCTTTAATTACATCAATTAGTGTTTCATACATGCAACGAATGATCCATGGTTCAAAAATTTCAGAATTGGTTAATTACGGATACACCACCACGCTATATAGGGACACACTATTTAAGCAATGAAAAATCATTAACAACCAATTATATATATCATCACCATATCAAGTCATGCAATCATTTGGAAAGGAAAAAAATTAAAATATACACACAACCACATAAGCACGATATATTAGTATATAGGAAAAATAATCACCAAGTAATATTAAATATAAAATAATTCTAATAAATCATTGAATAATGTTATATAGGAAATCACGATAAAATAAATCCTAAAAATATTACAATGAAACATAACAAACAGACTCTATCACTTTTGTTAGGGTGCACCCATCGTGTTTGGTTGACGTGATGCTAACATCACATTTCAGTTTCGCCTTCTTCCCTCTTTCTAAATGATATTGGAGTTCATCACTTTCAATAGTGATGTCTTCTTATTAACTGAAACGCAATGATGGGATTTCTATTTCTACTTCTGTGGAATTCTCCTTGGAACTTATTTCCAAGTCTGGGTCTCCCTCATTTATTTATGTTATTTTTTTGGAACTCCTTCATGATTCCATCACATTGAGGATGCTAGTTAACTATTCAACTTATGTCTGGACATTCCAAGGGGTCTTGACAGGGAAGCAACCATCGCTCTGAAGAGTAGTCACATTGGGCGTCACTGAAATATCTAGACGCTGGGAAAATTGGTAAACATTATCTTCCTTATATGATGGCGCCTCATGGAGGAATCTCGAGCACGGATCCCAAGGTGTCTCATCTCAATCACAAGGTATTTGATACCAAATTCATATCTTCCAAAGGATTCTCCTTAGGCATATAACGCCCCAACCACTAAAGCCCAAAGCTTGTGAATTATTTTAATAAATTAACATGATTACTTCTGAATGACTGAGTAGTATAGTATTTTTGGAAAACTAGATACACACATAGGTTTAACATTATAACTTCAAAAATAAATACAACATATAAGTTTTATTGGGAACATCCAAAAATCTAAGTTTATCCGTGCATGCCATTCATAATAATCTTCTTCATGTCCTACAAAATGAAACATAAGAAAGGGGTGAGCTCATATTCTTAGTAAGGGTAAGAAATACAGCAGAATATATCATAAAAATAGACATTAGACATGGGTAATAACTAATAACACATGACTTTAAAAAATAACAAACGTGAACACATTATGATAGGAATATGAGATGAGTAAATAATGGCATAATAAAACCTAACCATGGGTATTCTACTAGTTGAATAACCACATGAACTGTGAATTTATAGCTTTATAATGAGGGAAATTCATATCCCATACATTCTAAAACATATCTTCAAGGCCTCATTCCAAGACCATAAATAGTCATTTTGTCAAGGCCTCGTTCCAAGACCATAGTTTGTATCATAAGGCCTACCGATGCACTGAGGGGTGATAGAAAACTCCACCTGACACTTACTAAGTCCAATAAAAACCTCATATGAATGGGGATAAATATAAGCAACATAAACATTCATATTGAAACTAACATGTGAAATGAAAATAACTTTTCTCAAACATTAAACATAAACACTAACCATTCAGAGTAAATTGGTGAATGGTTTTAAGATAGCACATCCACAGTAAATTTAATCATAAACCATTCCGTTGAATATGGTACATGATACCATAGGAGATAAAACTCAATGGAGTGACTACTAGAAATAATGGATTTTTCACCTCTGTGAACGGGTGACTTCCATTGGAGGTCTCTAATGCTAAAATAAAATATGCAGGACTTTTCCCGCCCCCACCGTTGTCTTCCCCAAATATCTGCTAAAAATTCCTATATATCCCCCCAGTTTCCCTTTCTTCTACCCTAAAACCCTCGGTCAGCCCCATTTCCACCCTCCTTCACCTCTCTTCACCTTGATAACACCTTCTGTTGAACCCTACAACACCCGACGTTTGACCGCACTCCATAAACCCCTCAATGTCGCACCTGCCCCTCCCTCCGGCCACCGCAGAGCTTCCTTAGCCGGAGACCATACAATGAGGTCCATCCTTTTCCATCATTTTCCCCACATGTACCTCCTCGCACCCCACCAGTTTCACTCAAAAGTGAAATGTGGCATTTTTTAAAGGATCTAGAGAGACCGCCAATGGCGGCTGTTGTTCATCTTTACCGACAGTGCAACCGTGACCACCAAAAGTGGTCTCAATGTGGTCTATAAAGGCTTTTAGTGGTCTCTTTTTGCTGCCGCTAAATGTATTTATTGTAGTAGTGAGTAAAATATTCATCAAAGGACGTTGACATAGAAAAAGATACTTTTCAATGAGACCATTGAAAAATCCTTGAGAAAATTATCCATAATCATTCCAAAGTGTCTCATACCACCTTGAAACATTAAAATAATAATCACATAGAACATCATGAGAATAAGAAAACACTTTATATGATATAATAAAGGGTAGTTAATACACCACAATAAATAAATAAGTGGTGAACTTGGCATATATCTCATAAAAGTTAATGTGGGATGAGAAAATTCATTTTTACTTTGGAAAGAAGTGTTCTTTTCGACAATCATTTTTATTTGTCATGAAATCAGATTGTAAATATGTAAATCCCAGAAAATAAAAGTAAATGTCATTGAAATTATATTTGAGGCTTAAATAATGTCATATTGAGGTAAAATCATTTAAAAATCGTTTTTTAATAATCTTTAGACATAAAACATTTTAGTGTGGTTTAAGGAAAATATTAAATAATTTTAAAGTGCAAAGTTATGTTTTCTTTCATAAAACCAGAAATGAACCAAAATATATTTTTTATGTTAACATATTTTATTTTATAAAGATAAATATGTCTTAAAATAGATTATATAGTGAACTTCTAAATAGGTATGAATTCAAGAAGTTCCTTGAATCCATCTTGTATTTCGTGAATAATTTTTGAAAGATCCTTTTAAAACATACAAATCCCCATAAATTAAATAAGGAATATGATTAGTACACATATATAGAACATTAAAATAAAATTTATGAGGTGTAAATATGAATAAATAATAATTTAATTGAGGTGATTAGAGAATAAGAGAAACCCAAATGAAAATAGAGGTTCGAGTAAACAATACATAAATATTTGTAATCAATTGAATCGTATTCCCCAAAATTAATAATCATAAATGTTACATTTATTATCATGAAAATGAATATATTAATTATATCAAACATAAATGGGTAGTATATAGACACCTTACAAAATTAGTAGTATTAGTGAATATGGAATATCTCACAATAATGGGAGTGAGATGAAGAAACCCCTTACCTTAAGTGTGATGGTGTTCTTCACTTGGTCTTAGTGTCCTGGATAACTGAATTAAATTCATTAATTAATATTTCCATACCCTATTATATATTTAATTTATTTATTATAAACTTATTAAGTGCATTCATGGCCTTTTTCATGGGTTTAGTGGTTCAATTTTATTGTTCGGGTCTGTTTCATTCATGATCAATATACTTCTTCTATACATGAATGAAGAATCATGTAAAATGGGGATTGTTGTCCAGAATTGAGGTGATATGTTATTAGTGAACATAAATAAGGTTACATGTTTTAAAATTTCATTTGGATACATTAAGTGAAGAATAATCATTATATAATTGATTAAATGATAACTGTTTGGGTCAATTGGCGGTTTTTGAACACAATGAACTCATTTTGATTTATAAATCAAAACCATGTGTACAAAAAGATTATGAAACCATAGATAAGACATAATAAATATAATATAGTCAATATCAACCACAAAAATGGTTTGATAAACAGAATTGAAGATGGTAATAGAAATTGAAAACTCATCGTCCTTGAATATGGTAAATTAGCACATCTCGGATGGTGTTTTCAATTTTAGTATAAAATAATGGAAAAGGATAGATGATGAATAATTATTACATTATCATGAAAAAATTGATGTATATGTAGGGTACTGGATTCATCACAAAATATGGATGAAATGAGGTGAGGAAAGAAAAAGAAAAGAAAGGAACTTGAAAAATAAAAGAAATGTTGAGGGATCTGTTACTAAAATTCGGTAGTGTAACGATGTCGCTTAAAATTTCATAAAATATTTTAATGAAAGAAAAACAGGTCTATCATAATTATTACAAAACATGGATACTAAGGGATATATGGAATGACATATCCTAATACAATCCAATTTAAATTAAAAAGAAAAAAATTAAATGAAATCTTGACAAAGAGAAGGGTGGAATATCCCCTTACCTTGTAGAGTAACTCCTAAAACATGAATGTTGGGACCTTGGGGACTTGAGAAAACCATGGGAGGTATCCTAGAGAGTTATAACTACCATATCTTCTAGTATTATGAGTTTTTAATGAATGAAAACGAATTAATGAGTGGGTATTTATAGTAAATTAGAGGGAGTTTTTTATTAATTTCAAAGGACACCTCATTAGTGTTTTTTGAAAAACCATGGGATTGCCCATGGTTTTTTCCCATTCTACTAGCCACATGGGACATATCATGTCATATTTTACTGTACAAAAGTTTACCATAATTTTATATTATTTATTACACCATTATGAGGTCACTAAACATACTGAAAACCCAAAACAGTATTTTTGCTATTCGCAAATTTTAAGTATTTTTGAAAAATCCCAAAAATTCACTCCAACAATTTTTCATTGTGTAGAATTAAAAAATGAAATCCATTTTTTTAATATGGTTTTATAAATATTTTAATTTAATTTAAAATAAAATCATAATTAATTCCAAAAAATACATTAAAACTATAACTTGTTTTATAACACCTTGAGAAATTAATCATGGTCCCATAAAATAATTTTCTAACCATAAGAAAATAAAGTAACAATTTATGATTACATTTTATGGAAAAACATTTCAATTTTAAATTATTAAATTACTCAAAAAAATTTACTTAAAATATTTATGGTATACAAAAATCACCAATACTTATATAATGATTTGTTTTTAACTTAAAACATGTAAACATTTTATTTATACATTCATGGGTTATGTTTCTATTTTATTGGTGGATTTACTATTCTTTGCTTTTAATTACTATTCATAAGGGTATGTTAATATTCATCATCAATTATGTTTTTCTTAGAGACTCTAAATATCATACTGAATGCAACCATGTATATTAGTTTTTTTGAAATTCAAATTACAAAAGTGGAAAAATTATGATTATTGGTTAGGTTATAATAAAGTTTTATTTTTTAGAGAATCAGTGTTTCATGAATTATATATTAAATATATTTGTAAATTATTAGTGTGTTAAATTATTCCCCTCTCGACATAATTGTGTCCTCGAAATTTGAAACTGCACTTAATAAGATAATGGTTGATGCTTCAAAATTCTCTTGTGGGAAACCCACATCAGAAACAGGGTTAATAAAATATCCTCCTAAAAGGGATTAATGGAAATGAGGCGGTAACCAAATAAATTATTATTTCAAATGGAGTGACATTGGTGGGAAGTAAAAACCTAGACGTGAAATAAAAATATAATTTTGATGTTCTGATGGAATGTGATAGAGAACATGTTCATATGAAAGTTTTATTACTACAAAACTATAAACTACTATAAAAAAATTCATCGATATTATCAATGATTATGATAATAGGAAAAAATTTTATATAACACTCTTTTCCTTGATTTTAGGAATTATTCCACTCTATAAGAGTATAAATAAATATTTCTATTTAAAAACTCATCCTTGGATTTCACCCTGAACTATCTATACTTCATAAATTAGCATAGGTTATTCCATATGGTTAAGTAATAAATTAACCTAAAAAAGCTTGTAAAATGATCAACATAATCCATTTCATAAATGGTTAAACATACCAAAATACAATGATTCAACACTATATAATGAAGGTCTCTGAATTTCCAAGATGAACTTATCATTAACCCTTAATCAACATGAAGCTGCACTAAATTTTCACATTCCAAACATGTGAATAACTTCATCATGTATCTGTTTGAAATATGTTAATAACATGAATTACCATAAATACCATATTAAAACAATTAATTATTAAGATATATGTTTTTTAATATATTCCATTAATACAAAATTGTTTTAAACTCCATTTATGATAGCATAGACCACTTCTTAACACGTTAATAATCCGTTCAAAGGTAGTCAGTACTTATCTTGAATAGTCATTTCTTTATCATTATCTCGACATCAGATATATATTTAGGGATTTCATTCCCTCAATCATGAATTTCCCAAAAAGTTTAAATTCCACTGAATATCTTTTCTTGGTACCATTCAACTTATGGTTTCAAATCCTTAATGAAAAAGTATTGCAGCACAATCCTCATATATTTCATAATTCTTATAACCAATTGTAACTTCCCGGTTTCAAAAGCCACTGACAGGTGCCCCGTAACCGATTGGTCACATGGCCTCAAGTGCATTTCCCCGAACGCCAGAGGATACCGACTAGCAGTGAGGGCCTTGGGTGTGATAGTGGGGAAACTATTCCCTCATTAGCAGAGTACAAAATGGAAGAGAAAACTAATGAAAACAATAGTGGAAGCAGTAGACATACATACAATAGTAAACGATAAACAACGGAAGACTAACAAATAAAAAAATGGAGCCGAAATATATTTAAATGATGAATGATACATATATGTTTTGGAAAACATCCAAACAAGTCACAATTCTGAATATAGTTCTAAGTAAAAGTACAAAAGAAAAATAGATGAGCAAATCCTCATCATCGCAAGCCTTGGCTTGGTCCCATGATCTCCAGCTCCAGTGCAATAAAGAACCTGAAGTAGAAGGGCACTTGCCCTTATCTACACCTGAAACAATATAATCTGTTTGATCCCAAAAGCATGACCCAAACAGGGTGTAAGAAAAAGTCCCAATAGGCAACCACCCAAAGGTCTGTGCCTATCAATCAGTGAATATATGGCAGGTAAAGTACAGTAAGCAATAAATAGTAAGTAGTTATTAGGATATTACAAATCAGTAACACTACACAGTTTCTAGCAAATAATCTACAAACAAGAAACAACCACTCATGAAAGTAGAACAAAAAGGTAACCTCTGGTTATTTATCATAGTCTAACCGATAAGGTTCAACTTACAAGTACCAGTAACCCTCTGGGAAGCACACACAGTCTCGCCCCTCTAGTTCTGCTAAACAATTGTCTCTCTGAGGAAGCACTCACCGTCAATTCCCCCTATAGTCTCATATTGTACTAAAGAATCTCTGGGGAAGCACTCAACATCAATTCCCTTGGTGGCCTATGTCATGGAACTACAGACTCTCTGAGAAAGCACACAACGTCAATTCCCCATGTGGTCTCGCATAGTAATGAAAGACACTTTGGAGAATCCCTAACGTCCATTCTCCCTATGGTCCACTACACTAGGTTCTCACAGCCCTGTGTAAAACAACATGCATAGCGCACGTATCAGCCCGAGTAAACCTCATGAACTACTTGGATATCATTCTAAGGCACAACAGCATAACATTACAACAGTTCCACTATCCTAATACTAGGCATGGCAACTAGAAAAATGCCAAATAAGAAAAACAAGCATGGAAACATCCAGAGTACAGTAAAAACTATGTTATAAAAAAGAAATTACCTCTACTCAAGCAATCAAGAAAAGAAGGAAAACAACAGGGAAAAATCGGAAACACACAATGCCCCGTTCAACGGTATTGGTGGAAATTGCACATAATATTCGCAGACATTCTACAGAAAGGCACAGAGAACCTACCTAAATGCTTGAAGTATGATATACGTGAACCATGATGATTGATTCTCCTTATAATTTCGAGGATCTGAGAAAACATCCACAATGCTCAACCCATGATATCTTAAGAAAGAGGAGGAATTGAAAAACAAGGCTCTAGGACAAGGAAGAACTCACTGATGCGGTTCCAACGCAATCGACAGTGGCTGAAATGGAGATTAGATAGAGGATGAGGAATCCAGAGAATAATCGCGACCGTACAAGTCGCTCTCGGACGAAGAACCTAGAGAAGGAGAGCGTTCTGTCCGTCAGGCGCGACCCCAGTGTGTTTAATGAAATGAAAAAAATGAAAATACACGGTGTGTATTTCTATGGTACACGATGTGTACTCTGTTTTTCTGTACTCCACTTTAAGCGGCCTCCACTTCACCCCTACACACCGTGTGTGTGGCCCGGACACGGCCAACACACGGCCTGGTGCGGCAAGGGAGTACACGACGTGTACTCATAATGTACATGGTGTGTACTTAAAAAATTTCTAGAAACCACTATTTTCTTCAAAAAGACCAAGAAAAATAAAAACAGACCTGAAATGAAGATCTGGGTTCTTACACCAATACATTACTGACAAAAAATTAAAATGATATGATTCTTGACATGGCATATTAATCATTCTACTTCATCTATGGTAACATCATAACTTGATCATTATCCAGAATCATTATTTGGGGTACATTCCTTTGACAATTGGGGCATTGATTCGCATGGTGTCCCATCTCCTTGCAGTGAAATAATTGTACATTGGAAACCTTTTTCTATCCCTTGAAATCATGAACATTGTGTCCTTTTTATCCACACTTATAACAAAAACGCATACCTTTAAATCATTTTCCAGGGTGATTATTTCCATAGTCATCACATGTGGGAAAACTATTATTTCTCTTATTCCATTTATCCATATTTTCTCTGATGCCCTCTTATAATTTTGCTTCCCTTAAAAGCCATATGACTCATAGAATTCTTTATATACCTTTTTAACACACAATACTAATTCTTCATATGACGAGGACACATGATAAACTATCTTCCTTTGAAACGATGGTTTATGACCATGAGAGATATGACCCTTCTCACTATTTTAATCATGTGTATTTGTGATGATCTCATTCCTTATTCTAGGTGACATTTCTAAACAATGGAATACACTAGATTAGATTATGAATCCTGATGTATAATCTCAACTTAGAAAAATACTTAGCATGAATTGAAATCTTATCCATAACTAATATCATAATCGTAAACATGGTTTCATTGAGGAAAAATTAAATTTAATTCCTTAATCATTATTTGTAAAGAAAATGTGAATTATTATAAGCATATAACTTAGGAGTGTCAAACCAGGTGTGTAGTAAGGCCCATTGTCATGTACCAGGATACCCCGATTCAAGCCTGAAATTCGTCGTCGGAGTTGTTACTCCTATGTACATCTATTTCAGAACCACGTCAATGTGTAGTATCCAGACAAGGATTTATTCTCTAGAAATATCCAAATAATCAATTCCTTACCAAAATTATAGGATTCCCTTGTATTCATATCACAAAATTTTATCTTCGGGTTTTGACTAATATATGTTTTCTATATCTAGTCTCCATGTTTTCTACTAAGCATCCTCTGATACCAACTGTAACACCCTAACCGCAAAAGCACAGAGCCAGTGTATTATTTTAATACATTGACACGATTACAAGGAATAAAATTCCAAAGTACTGAGTAGTTTAGTAGTTTTGGAAAACCAGAGACATACATAGGTTCAACATTACAACTTCAAAAGAAATACAACATATAAGTTTTATTGGTAACATCCACAACTCTAAGTTTATCCCTGCATTTCATTCATAATAATCTTCTTCATGTCCTAAAAAAATGAAACATAAGAAAGTGGTGATCTCATATGCTCAGTATGGGTAAGAAATACAATGTAATATATCATAAACATAAACATTAGGCACAATGAATAACTAAGAACACCTTCCTTTTAATATAACAAACTTAGCACATTATGACAGGAATGCGAGATGAGTTTATAATGCCATAATAAAACATAAACATGGGTATTCTACTATTCACATAACCACATGAACTGTGAATTCAAAGCTTCATAATTATGGAAATTCATATACCGGACATTCTAAAATATACTGTCAAGGACTCATCCCAGGACCATAAATAATCATTTTGTCAATGACTTGTGCGAAGACCATAGTTTGTCTCATGAGACATACCGATTCAAAGAGGGGTTGTAGTAGGCCCCACCAAACACTTAATAAGTCAAATTAATTCCTCATATGAATGGGGATAAACACAAACAACATAAAATTTCATATTGAAACTAACATATGAAATGAAAATAATTTTTCCATGACATTAAGCATAAATACTAACCATTTAGACTAAATTGGTGGCTGATTTTAAGATTACTCATCCACAATCAATCTTTTAATAAGCCATTAAATTAAATATGGTAGATGATATCATAGGAGATAAAAATCAATTTAGTACAAGATTCAACAAAGTACATTGACATAGATGAAGATACTTTTAAATGAGACCATTGAAAAATCCTTGAGGAAATAGTCCTTAAACATTCCAATGTGTCACATACCATCTTGAAACATTCAACTATTAATAAATTAGAATAACATGTGAATAAAGAGAATCATAATATGATATACCAAAGGGAATTACATACACCACAAGAATGAAATAATTGTTGAAAAATTCATATATCTCATAAAAGTTAAAGTGATATGAGAAAAATCATTTTTTACTTTGGAAAGAAGAGTTCTTTTGTATAATCATTTTTAATTTTCATGAAATTGTATTGTAAACCTGTAAATACTTGAAAATAAAATTTAATTTCCTTGAAATTATATTTTAGGGTTAAATAAACTCTTATTGAGGCGAGTCATTTAAAAATAGTTTGTCAATATGCTTTAGAAATAAAACATTTTAGTGTGGTTTAAGGAAGATATTAAAGTATTTGAAAGCACAAAGGCAGGTTTTCTATCATAAAACCATAAATTATACAAAATAACTTTTTAATGTTAATTTTTTTTTGTTTTTTTGGTAAAAATATTTCATAACAATGATTATAGACAGAACTTCAAAATAGGTAAGAATTCGAGAAGTTCCTTGAATCGAGTTTGTATTTCGGGAAGAATTTTTGAAAGATCCTTTTAAAAGATATAACTCCCCAAAAAATAAAGAAGTAATATGACTAGAAAAAATATATATAACATTTAAACACAATTTATGAGGAGTAAATAGGAATAAATAATAATTTCTTTGAGGTGAGTTGAGAATAAGATCAACTCTAATGAAAATGGATGTTCGGGTAAAAAATACTTTAAACTTTGTAATCAATTGAATCATGTACCCCAAAATTAATAATCATCAATGATAAATTTATTATCATGAAATTAAATAGAGTCAGGATATTAAACATCAATGAGTATAATATATACACCATACATAAGTAGTAGTAGTGAATACAAAATATCTCACAAAAAATGCTAGTGAGATGAAGAAACCCCTTACCTTAAGTTCGATGGTGTTCTTCACATGGTCTTAGTATCATGGATAACCAAATCAAATTCATTAATTAATATTTCCCAAGGAATATTATTAGTAAACATGTATATATAATTCACACACAATTTATGAGGATTATATATGAATAAATAATAATTTCATTTTGTTGAGTAGAGAATAAGAGCAACCCGAATGAAAACGGAGGTTCGGATAACAAATACATAAAACTTTGTAATCAATTAAATCATATGACCCAAAATTAATAATCATAAATAATACATTTATTATAATAAAAATAAATAGATTCATGATATGTAATATCAATGGAATGTATACATAAACCATAAAAAATTATTAAAAGTGAATACAGAATATCTAAAAAAAATGAGAGTGAGATGGAAAAACCCCTTACCTTATGTCTGATGGTGTTCTTAACATTGTCTTAGTGTCATAGATAACTAAATTAAATTAATTAATTGATATTTAAAGAACCTATTCTATATATAATTGATTTATTATAACCTTATTAAGTTCATTCATGGCCTTTTTTATGGGTTGAGAAGTTCAATTTCATTGTTGGGGTCCATTTGTTTCAAAATCGGTATACTTATATACATGAATGGAGAATCGTGTAAAATGAGGATGGTTGTATAGAATTGAAGTTATATGTTATTAGTGAACATTAATAAGGTTAAATGGTTATAAACATCATTTGGGTACTTTGAGTTAAGATGAATCATTATATAAATTATTTAATGATAATCTTTTGGGTAAATTGGTAGTTTTTTAACAGAACGAACTCATTTTTATTTATAAATAAAAACTATGTACAAAATATAATGTAGTAGAATATATGATACATAATAAATATATTATATTATTTTTCAACCATAATAATTGTTTCATGACCAGAATTTAAGATGGTAATAAAAATTGAAAACCCATCGTCCTTGAATGTGGTAAATTAGTACATCTCAGATGGTGTTTTATTTTTTAGTATAAAAGAATGGGAAATGGGAGATGATGAAGAATTATTCATTTATCATGATAACATTCCATTACATTTAAGGTAATTGTGTCATCACAACATTTTTATTAAAAGAGGCAAGGAAAGATAATGAAAAGAAAGGAACTTGGAAATAAAATAAAAGTTGAGAGATCCCTTACAAAAATTCGGTAGCCTAACTATGTCGCTTAAAATTTCATAAAATGTTTTGATGAAATAAAAGGGGTATCAATTCATTATTACATAACATGAAAATTAAGGGGGATATTTAATGACAAATCCTAACATAATCCAATTGAAATTAAAAATTATAACATAAAATGAAAGCTTGAAACAGGGAACGGTGGTATATTCCCTTACATTGTATAGTAACTCCTTAAACATGGAGGTTGGGACCTTCGGGGCTTGATTACACCTTTTGAGGACTCATAGGGATGTAAAAATAAAATATCATCGAGTATGATGAGTTTGTAATGAAATAAAATGAAGGAATGAATGGGTATTTATAGTAAACGAGAGGGAGTTTTTTTATTAATTTCAAAGAACACCTCATTAGTGGTTTTTGAAAAACCAAGGTATTTACATGGTATTATCCACTTGGGAAAAATCTTTTCATATTGTACTATACAAAATTCTAACATAATTTTATATTAGTTTTTACATCATTATGATGTTATTAAACATACCGAAAACTCAAAACTGTATTTTTACTATTCATGAAAAATTCAATTATTTTAGAAAAATACCGAAAATTCACCACATCCATTTTTTATGTGTAGAATTAAATCATTAAATCCATTATTTGAAACTAATTTTATCCATATTTGTTATTTAATTTTTAAATAAAATCATAATTTTTTTCAAAAAAACAACTTTAAAACTATAAATCATTTTATAACGCCTTGAGAAATTAATCAAGGTCCCATAAAATTATATTATAACCATAATTAAATAAAGTAAAAATTTATGATTAAATTTTATGAAAATAAATTTCCATTTTAAATTATTAAATTAATCATGAAATTTTAATTAAAATATTAATGACATACAAAAATACCAATACTTATACTATGATCATTTTTTCATTTATAAGATTTCTAAATTATATTTATACATTCATGGGTGACATTTCTATTTTTTTGGATGATTTACTATTCATTACTAATCATAAGGGTATGTTACTATTAATTAAAAATTATGTTTGATGAAGAAGGATGGAAGAGAACAGGGAGACCGAGGAGACCGGGAAGATTTCAAACTCATATACCCTATATGACCGTGAGAAGTTGAATCCTATCATGGATCAAGAGATTCCCTCAGCTGCTGATCATGTTGGTCATAAGGAGTTGTTTTTACTTGATTCAAAGAAGTGGAATGTTGAGAATCATTCACCGGAAAATGTATCCATCCTGAGGAAAATTTTTTCAGATGTGGTTAGATCTACTATGAATCCCTATTTTTTTTATTTTGATCTCCCTCCTCGCGGAAGTATTATTAAGAAATGAAAGATAGAGTATGTATCTACAAACCAAGAAGTCGTGGAGTACTGGGTTCATCTCTGTCGATAATAAATCATTGCGAGGGTCTTTTCTCAAAAGGGTGAAAGGAATTAGAAGTTTGGTGACCTCATGCGATGGATGTCGAGCTCTAGGGATTTATAAATTGGAAGATGACAGTGATGGGTCGTGTGTATTACCATGTGATGTTTCCCTCGGATGTTCTCAAGTGAAGATCCTGGAGATTTGTATTGATTTCGATGAAACCTAGATTCCATGGAATTTAAGAATGGGACAAAAACATTGATCCATACAGTGTAAGGAACATTCAAACTCAAGTTTGGATATGAATTTTTAATTTGAACTTTCTATATTGGCATTCGAGGAATCTATAGGATATATCCTCTGTTGTGGGGAACCCGATTAGGATGGATTAATAGACCGACAACCCCAACTATGGACATTTTTCAAGTATACTAGTAGAATTTGACATGGCCAACACTCTTGTGGATTAAGTGGTGTTGACTACAAGGGATGACACCACCAACTTAGTCATTCACTATGAGAGGAAGACCAAATTATGTACGAAGTGAAACTTCTTTGGGAATATCCTATTCGAATGTGTGAGAGACATGGAATGTAGAATCTACCAAATGAGGGGTCACACCGATGATCTTTATAGGAGGAAAAATGGAAAAGAGGCTTTCATACCCCCTGCTAAAAAACATCCCACCACACATGGACGCTCTGGTTTGGTGTTTGGGGGGAATGTGAATGTGGCATCTATTGTGGCTGGGATCTATGAGGACCCTCATCACTCTTAAAACCATTTTGGGAATTCCATTGATGTAGGAGAGGTGCAGTTGCAACATGTGGGTGAGTTTGGGATTATCCATGTTTAATGTGGTAATGATCAAGCTGGCCTTACACAATCAGATGAGCACCCCAATGGCACTAATGAAGGAATAATGATTGGAGAAGGAACTAATAATGACAATGGGGTACATGATTCTCCCGAGAAACTCATTTCTAAAGTGAATGAAGACACCCTACATATGAGGCCAGATATAGTATCTGATCAGGGATCTGTGGACAAGAATATGCAGGTTGCATGTCCATCAAGTGATCTCATATAGTTTCATGCATCACCCAAAACTGGGTAGGAGGAGCTCCCATTTACTTGGGACTACACTCCTTTCCAGGTAGTAGGAATCCAACTGGATGCTCCCAACCCCCCAGATAATCATGGGTCACAAAAGGCAGTGCAACAGGCTGTAATGGATGTGCCAGACAGTGTCCCCACTCCAGTCAATGTCAGCTTGAATTCTTCATATCATGTTGAAAAATCCAAATCAAGGGACTCTTTCCTTGAGGTTTCCCCATCCAAAACAGCTAGAAGAACCTCTCAAGTAGGCAAGTTACCTGAACCCATGATATCCAACAACACCTTCACCCTACTAAGTGGACGCTTTTGGAGTGATGATGTGGATAAAGATAAATCCCCTCCGAAACCTAATGGAAATGAGGAGACGAATGACTAACAGAATACACTAGAGGTAAATAAAGGCCAAAGGATGGACACAACCCCAAATGAATGGAAAAATAAGGGAATAAAGAGGAAAGGGAAAGGACCTAATAAGCCAGCCCATGATGAGAGACCATTCACAAGGGGCATGGCCTTTAAATGATAAAGATATTATACAAAAATTACCAAGGGTTAGGAAATACCCATATGACCAAAACCCATAGGAACATTATTATGAACAGTAAACTATTGATCATTGGAATTGATGAACCGAAAATGTTGTTTGGAAATTGGAAGATCTTTAAATGTGAATCTATGGGATACGATTTTTTCTCCTATAATATTATCAAATTAAGTAAGGATCACCTTTGGATTGTTAGGAATGAAAGTTTCCAACTGATCACATGTGATAAGAAAGAGAATTGAATTACTGTCTCCGTCGGCAATTCAGGCCACAATGCTCAGATCTATTTTTTATGCCTTGACATCATATCTCGAGAGATAATATCTATGGAATGACCTAGAGTAAATATCATTAAATGAGGTCTTAAAATGGATTATGTTGGGTGATTTAAATACTATTTTGACACCTTAGTAAAGACTTGGATCATGTTTTAATAGAACATCATCTCTCTATTTTTCCTCTTACATTGGCCAATGAAACTTTGTGGAGGTTCCAATTACAGGGGATGATTTCACATGAATCTAGCATACCATGAATGGATGGAAGACAAGTAAGATTGATAGGTTCTTTGTATTTTTAGATAAAAGAGGCACTCCTTATGCGCTGTCAAGTTACATGCTACCCAGACACTATTCTATACATAATCCAGTCATTGTGGATGTATTTTACTTAAAGAGGACTGCCCCTGACTTTTCACTTTAACAATGGATGGTTTGTATACCCAGGATGCAGGGAAACCAATTTTCATGCTTGGAAACTTATGCCTACGGGAAGCCCACTCTAGAGGATTGAGGAGAAACTCAAATATACTAAGAAGATGCTAAGTTAATGGAGTAAAAACTCTTTCTCAAAGCTGGATGATGGTATTAAATATGATGGAAAGCATCTGGTTGAGGTCCAAGATGAAAATCAATGGAAAGATACTCTTTCTTGGGAGGACCTCCATGCCCAGGAAAAGTTGGATGATCTTCTCTCTATTAAGGAGAGGCTAGAAAGAAATTCAATGAACATGAAATGGTCGAAGGAATGAGACAAAACTAAAGCTTCTTCCAAATATTACAAAGGGAGAGGAGATCAAAACTGTGGAACAACACCATCTGCATTAATGGGAACCTTTATACCTCTAAGAATGACATCCCAAAAGCTGTTTTTGACCACTTCTATGAGTTGTACACAAATGATGGGGATTATTACACATCAAGGATAGTTGATGATATCACCTCATGCATTGATGAGAAACAGAATTGATGTCGTGTCTCACCACCAGACAATGAAGTGGTTAGAAAAGATCTCTTTTCTCTCAATATGGAATGTTCTGTCAGGCCTAATGGTTTCTCAAATATATTATTTATATTTTATTGGGATATTTTACAATATGACATGGTCAATGAAGTAAGGTAATTATTCACCCAGGCTTACTTGCCACATGGAATGAACTCAGGATTCGTTGGTTTAATCCCCAAGAAAATTATTGTAGTGGATGTCAAAGATTTTAGGCCGACTTCCCTTGGGAACACCATCCATAAAGTCATCAACAAAATTATTATGCTCTGGATGGTTGTAGTCATCCCGGAACACATTACCTCAAATCAATATAGAATTTTCCATGGTCGGTGCATATAGGACAGCTTGTTCACAACTTCAGAAAGTGTGAACATTATGAGGAAGAATTCAAGGGAATGGAAGTTTTCCTTGAAAATTGATATCTCTAAGGCTTTTGATACCCTTAAATGGAATTTTAAACTCAACATTATTAAAATACATGGCTTCTATGATTCCTTCTTAAAAATTCTTAATGTCATTATCAAATAATCAAGGATGTACGTTATCTTAAATGGGTTGGTCACCCAAGGTCTTTTTTTAGTATACAAGGGGTGTTCGGCAGGGTATCCATGATCGGGCCTCCTATTTCCCATTGCAAGAGATTATCTTAGCTGACGCTTTAATGATCTTTCTCGGTTTGACATATATAAAAAAATCAGAGCTGGTAGAGGTGAACCTATTCTGTCACACCTCTTTTACACCGATGACATTATTCTCTTTGGTCAGGCCTCTCAGAGGACCATATCTTCCATTCATGAAATTTTCATTCACTATGAAGAAGTGACAGGGAAGACGTCCTTTTGGGGAAAATCATTCATTATGTTTGGGGATGGGCTCAAGGTGGGTAGATAGAATATAATTTCATGAAGTCCTGGAGTGAGGAAAGGGACTCTTCCCTTAACACACTTTGGTGACACATTTTTTTTGGGGTAGAGTCAAAAGTCACTTTTTTAGAGGAATCAGCTCTGTCATTGTTACCCAGTTTGCCAGATGGAAAGGAAAATCAATGTCACAAGCTAGGAGGGTGTTCCTTGTCAACTCACTCATCACCACTAAATTTGTATACTCTATCTATTTATACATATGCACATGAGTTCTCTTAAAAAGAACTATGAGGCATGATTAATAATTTCATTTGGACCAATTCGGTTCTCGAAAGGAATCTGGTCATAGTTTCATGGAGGGAATGAAATAACCCCATTGCAATGGAGGGCATGAAATTAAAAACCTATGAATTTTCAATGATGGCCTCATTGGTAAATTAGTTTGGAACCTATTGGCCCCAAATGTGATCTCCTGTAGCTTCTTAGCTAGCAGGTTCAAAGAGGAGGCTACTAGATGATTATAATTCCTATCTTGGGTCTTCAGTGTGACCATCTCTCAAATACTAATTCAATGAGTTTATGTGCAACACCAAATGGCTGGTCTCTAAGCAATTACATGTGAACTGTTGGAACCCCTTATGGTTGGATAATCTACAAAGGGATCATCTGACTATTCCTACTAAATGATTACAAATGACTACCAGTGAGCTCATCGAAACTCACAGTGCTCTTGATTTTGTCCCCATATAGGTTAAACATCAAATTAAACATCATTCCTTAATTGATATTGAAACTTTGGTCTGGACATCATGTAATAGTTTCCAATTTAATGCCAATGATTACTACTGGTTGGTGAGTGCAAGCATCAACATGGCATCCACATGGATTTCCAATTTTTAATGTGATTTTATCCATCCCTCAAGGTATATTCTGCTATAGAGAATCTGAAAAAACCAACTTCCACTACATGATCATCTGAAGAAAGTCAGAAGGAACATAGTTTCGGCATGCATTCTTTTCATTAAGGAAGAAGTGAGTCTGCAACACCTGTTCATTTACTGTGATTACTCATGGAGGCTGTGGGAATATGTTAGCCGGAGCTTTGAAATGAACCTGGGAGCAGGTAGACAACTACTAGACTTTCATGAAATTATTTCCCATTCTAAATAGAGTCTGTAGGTGCACCATCTCTTTCTTGTAGAAACTACCTCTATGATTGCCTTGATCTTGAGGGAAAGGAATGAAGGCATGTTCATGGGTTATAAACCAACAATTCACCCTGGAATTCTCGACATGAAGAGGGAGGTGCATGCTGCTGCCAAGGAAAAAACAAGGGCCATGAATAACACTATAAGTGATCGGATTTTTCAATGATTTTTGTGAGTAGTAGGTCATCCTAAGAAACCTATGGTTCTGAAATCTAGGCGATGGATCCCACCGATTGTCTACTGGGTTAAAGTAAATGTAGATGGCGTGGACTCGGGCATGCCCGGACCCTCAAGGTGTAGAGGTATCTTCCAAACCTACTGTGGATTTGTCAAGGGGTATTTATACCACTACATTAGAGTTGGGGATGCTTACAGTGCTGAATTATGGGCGATGATCATTGTCATCAAGCATGATATCTGCTATCAGTGGAATGACCTATGGATTGAATAAGATTCTGAAACTGTGGTAACGACACTTATGAATCAATCCTGGAATGTTCCATGGGCGCTTCTACTGCATTGGATTGAATGCATCAATCTGGAGAATCTGATTAATCATCATATTTCACATGTGTATAGAGGGTCAAATCATGTGGCAGATTCCCTATCCATGAAATCTATAATGGAACCATGCATAACGTAGACTATCAGAGATCTTACCTTCTATGAATCACTGATTGATGATGAATTTCCTGGAGTAGCTCACTCGTGCCTCTGTAAAATCCCCTTGAAGACATAGTGACTAGAACTATTTTCACTGGGCGGATGGAATTGTTTCAAAACCTATTTCCTGTTGATATAGCAGCGACTCACCCTTCAGTATGGATAGCTTGCAGTGAGCTTTTATTTGGTGTCATTGGTCTTATCACCGATGCTGGTTCGTTTTTGATGTATCATGATAGAAATGTTGTTGTTCCCATGAAAACTGGCCCCATGGACAATTAGACTTCCATGAATTTCAATTTCTGGGAAATTTAGGTAGGCCTAAGCCGTCACCCATGGTTAAGAACTTATACAGGAGCCTCTTGGGTATTGTTAAAAATAAAATGGTGATGGATTTGAGTTCGGATCACTTGGACACTTGGGTTGTAGTGGTGTCCTCCGCACACACTGGGGCCTCTCCCAAGGTTGTCTTCACTATTTCTTTAGAATAGGAATCACTTATATAGCTACACTGTGGGCCATTAGTGGTCCTTTTAGACCCCAGATTTTTATACCTTTTAAGTGAAGGATGACATGAGGGTAGTATCCCACTCTCTTCTATGTAATTATCCTTTCTTAGTGTCATATTTTAACTTTATTTTTCATTAATAAATTTATGGGTCAGTAATACTAGACCAAGACATTCTAGGTAAAAATTATGTTTATATTATCAGACTCTAAATATTTTACTGAACGCAACTGTGCATGTCAGTTTTCATGAAATTCAAATTACTGAATTGGAAAAAATATTTTTATTGGTTAGGATATATTAAATTGTTGTTTTTTAGAGGATTAGTGTTTCATGCTTTCTATATTAAAACTATTTGTAAATTCTTGGGTTGTTACATTATTCTCCCCTCAACCGAATTTCATCCTAGAAATTTGAAACTACTCTTTGAAAGTTAAAGGTTGATGCTTGAAAATTCCCTTATGGTAAACCCACATTAGAAATATGGTTAATAAAATACCCTCCTAAAAGGGGTTAAGGGAATGATGTGGTCACCACAAAAATTATTCTTTTGAATGGGGTGACATTGGTTAGAAGTAAAAACATGGGCATGGAAGAAAAATCTAACAATGATGTTTTGATGGAACATGATTGAGAACATATTCAGATAAAAGTTTTATTACTAAAGAACTACAAAATACTATAAAAAAATTCTTTGATATTATCAAAGATTATGAAAATATGAATTTTTTTATTTAAGACACCTTTTCTTGATTTGAGGAATTATTCCACTCTATAAGAGTATAAATATACATGTCTATTTACAAACTCACCATTTGATTTCACCTTGAACCGTCTATACATCATAAATTAGCATAGGTTACACTATATAGGGAAGTAATACATTAACCAATAAAAGCTCATACAATGATAAACTCAAACAATTTTGTAAATGGTTATACATTCCAAAATATAATGATTTAACACTTTATAAGGAATGTCTCTGAATTTCCAAGATGAATTTATCATTAACCCTTAATCAACATGAAACACCTCTAAATTTTCACATTCTAAACATGTGAATAACATCATCATGTATCTATTTGAAATATGGTAATAACATGAAATACCATAAAACCATATTGAAAACATGCATTCTTCTGTATTCCTTAAGTAAGATACATGTTATTGGATATATTCCTTAAAACCAAAAAGTGTTGTAAAATCCATCAATGATAGAATATACCACTTCTTGACAAGACAATAATACGTTCCAAGGTAGTCAGTACTTACCTAAAATAATCATTTCTTCATCAATATATCAATATTAGATATATATTAAGGGTTGTATTTCCATAATTCATTTTTTTCAGAAAAGTTAAACTTCCAATGAATATCTTTTCATGGTACCATTAAACTTATGGTTTCAAATACTTAATGAAAAAGTATTGCAGTACAATACTCATATATCCCATAATTCTTATAACGAATACATTACTGACAAATAATTCATATTATATGATTCCTAACAAGGCATATTAATCATTATACTTCATCTGTGGTAGAATAATAACTTGATCATTATTAAGAATCATTATTTGGGGTATATTCCTTTGAAACGTGGGGAATTGATTCACATAATGTACCATCTCCTTCTAGTTAAATCATTTTACATTGGAAACCACTTTCTTAATATTGTAATCATGAACTAGGTGTCCTTTTTCTCCACACTTATAACAAACACACATTCCCTTCAATCATTTACCAGGGTAATTCTTTCCACAGTCATCACATGTGGTAAAAGCCTTATTTTTTCTTTTTCTCATTATCTATATTTTTCTCTAACATCCTCTTCTTATTTTTCGTCCCTTCAAAGATATAGGAATCATGGAATTATTTACATACCATGTTAACACATGATTCCATTTCCTCATATGATGAGGACTCATAGGAGACTATCTTCCATTGAAATTATGGTTTAAGACCATATGAGATATGATCCTTCATATAATTTCCATCACGTTTATTTGTGATGATCTCATTCCTTCTACTATTCTCCATTTATAAATAATAGAATACACTAGATTAGATTATGATTCATGATGTATAATCACAACTTAGAAAAATACTTTTCATAAATTGCAACCATATCCATAACTAATCTCAAAACCATAAACATGGTTTCTTTGAGGAAAAAATCACATTAAATTCCTTTATCATGGTTTGTAATGAAAATATGAATTATCCTAAGAATATCCTATGAGAGAGTCAAACCAGGTGTGTAGTTAGGCCCGTTTTCATGTACCAAGAAAGCCTAGGGCAAGCCCAAAACTCCTTTTCAGAGTTTTTACTCATGGGTACATCTTTGTTAGAACCACGTCCACTTATATTATCTAGATAGGGATACATTTGCACGAAAAATCCACATAATCAATTATTTACCAAAATTATAGGATTGAATTGTATTATTATTCCAAAATTCTATATGAGGGTTTTGTTTTCTAATCGACCTTTTCTATATATATTTTCTAATTTTTCTACTAAACTTCATCTAATACCAACTGTAATGCCCCGACCCCAGTAGCCAAGAGTTTGTGAATTATTTTGATACGTTGGAATGATTACAATGACTCGAATCCCAATGTACCGAGTAGTTTAGTAGTTTTGGAAAACCAGATATATACATCAGATTAACATTACAACTTTAAAATAAATAAAACATATATGTTTTATTGGGAAGATCCACAACATAATATTATCCCTGAAGGTTATTCCTAATTAACTTATTCATGTCATGAGAAAATAAATCATAAGAAAGGGGCAAGCTCATATTCTTAGTAAGGGTATGCAATAAATAAGAATATACCATAAACAAAAACATTAGGCATGGTGAATAACTAAGAACACATTCCTTTAAAAAACAACAAACTTGAACACATTATGATAGAAATATGAGCTAAGTAAATAATTCCATAATAGAACATAACAATGGGTATTCTAGTAGTTGAATAACCACATGAATTATGAATTTATAACTTCATAATGAGGGAAACTAATATTCTAAAAATTCTAAAGTATACCATCAAGGCCTCTTCCCAAGACTATAAATAATCCTTTTGTCAAGGCCTCGTGAGAAGACCTTTGTTTGTCTCATAAAACATACCGATGCACCGAGGGGCTATAGAGGGTCCTACCTGACACATACTAATTCCAATGCATTCCTCTTATGAACGAGGATACAAATAAACAGCATACACATTCATATTGAAAAAATATATGAAATGTAAATAATTTTCCTCAAACATTAAACATAAACACTAACCATTCAGAGTATATTGGTGAATGGTTTTATGATAGCACATCCACAATCAATATAATCATAAAACATTCAATTAAATATAGTAGATGATATCATAGAAGATGAAACTCAATGAAGTACATGATTCAAAAAAAGAAGTTGACATAAATGAAGATACATTTAAATGGGACCATTGAAAAATCCTTGAGGAAATAATTATTAAACATTCCATGGTGTCCCATACTACCTTGAAAAATTCAAATCATAATCCATTAGAATATCATGAGAATAAAAAGGTTATTTATATGTTATAACAAAGGGTAGTACATATACCACAAGAAATAAATAATTAGTGAACAAGTCATATATCTCATAAAAGTTAAAGTGAGATGAGAAAAATTATTTTTACTTAGGAAAGAAGAGTTGTTTTAGAGAATAGTTTTTATTTATCATGAAATAAGATTGTAAAAATTTACACCCATGAAAATAAAAGTTAATTTAATTGAAATTATATTTGAGGATTAAATAATGTCTTATTGATGTAAAATCATTTAAAACGTTTTTTTAATGAGGCTATAGAAATAAAACAAATTACTATGATTAACGGAATGTATAATGTATTTAAAAGTGAAAAGGTGTGTTTCCTTTCATAAACCTAGAAATGAACCAAAATATAATTTAAAATTTTAAATTTGTGATTTTATAAAGATAAATATGGATTAAAATAGATTATAGAGTGAACTTTAAAATACGTAAGAATTTGAGAAGTTCCTTGAATCGAGCTTATATTTCAGGAATAATTTTTGAAACATATTTTTGAAACATATAAATCCACATTAAATAAAGAAGGAATAGAATTAGTACACATATATAGATCATTAAAACACTATTTATGAGGATTAAATAGGAATAAATAATAATTTCACTGATGTGAGTAGAGAATGAGAGTAACCCAAATGAAAATTGAGGTTCAGGTAAAAAATAATAAAAACATTGTAATCAATTGAAATTTCTGCCGCAAAATTATTAACAATAAATGATAGATTTATTATCATGTAAATAAAGTGATTCATGATATTAAACACCAAAGGAAAGTATACATAAATCATACACAAGTAGTAGTAGTGAATACATAATTTCTCACAAAAATTGGAGTGAGATGAAGAAACTTCTTACCTTAAATCTGATGGTGTTCTGCACTTGGTCTTAGTGTCCTGGATAACCATATTAAATTCATTAATTAATATTTCTAGCGAAATCTGATTAGTACACATATAAATAACATTCAAAAACAATTTATGTGGAGTACATGGGAATAAATAATAATTTAATTGAGGTGAGTAGTGAATAAGAGCAACTGGAATGAAAATGGAAGTTCGGGTAAAAAAAATACACAAAACAATGTACTCTATTGAATTGCATCCACCAATATTAATTATCATCAATGATACATTTATTATGATAAAAATAAATAGATTCAAGATATAAAACATCAATTGGAATTATACATACACCTTACCCAAGTATTAGTAGTGAATACGAAATATCACACAAAAATGGGAATGAGATGAAGAAACCCCTTACCTTAAGTCCAATGGTGTAATTTACCTGTTCATACTATCCTAAATAACAAAATTAAATTAATTAATTAATATTTAAATAACATATTATAAATATAAATTATTTATTATAATCATATTAAGTTCATTCATGGCCTTTTTGATGGGTTAAGAGGTTCAATTGCATTATTCATGTCCATTTAATCATGATCGGTATACTTATATACATGAATGGAGAATCATGTAAAATGATGATGATTGTCTAGAACTAATGTTATATGATTTTAGTGGACATAAATTAGGTTACTTTTTTTAAATTTCATTTGGTTTCATGGAGTGAAGATGAATCATTATATAAATTATTTAATGATAACCGTTTGGGTTAATTGGTGGTTTTTGAACACAACTAACTCATTTTTCATTATAAATAAAAACCATGTGTACATGGAGACTAAAAAACCATAGGTGAGACATAATATATATATTATAGTATGTATCAACCATAATAATGGTTTCATGACAATAATTTAATATCGTAAAAGAAATTGAAACCCACCATCCTTGAATGTGGTAAATTAGCACATCTCGGATGGTGTTTTCATTTTTAGTATAAACGAATGGGAATTATGAGACGATGGAAAATTATTAATTTATCATGAAAAAATTATATTATATGTAATTTACTGGATTCATCAATACATTTGGATGAAAGGAGGTGTGGAATGAAAAATAAAAGAAAGGAATTTGAAAATAACAGAAAAGTTGAGAGATCCCTTATGAAAATTCGGCAGCCTAACAACGTCGCATAAAATATTATAAAATATTTAGATGAAAGAAAAAGGGGTCTATCATAAATATAACATAACATGGAAATCAATGGGGATATGTAATGACATATCCTAACACATTCCAATTGAAATTAAAAATAATAACATAAAATGAAAGCTTCAAAAAGAGAAGGGTGTTATATTCCCTTACCTTGTAGAGTAACACATAAAAATTGAAGGTTGGGACCTTGGGGGACTGAAGAAACCTTGGGAGGACTCCTAGGGAGGTAAAAATACTATATATTATAGGATTATGAGTTTGGAATGAAGGAAAAAAAGAATGAGTGGATATTTATAGTAAATGAGAGGGAGTTTTTTATTAATTTCAAAGGACACCTCTTTAGTGAGTTTTGTCAAACCATGGGCGTTACCATGGTATTTTCCAATGGTATTAGTCAATTGGGACGACTCATGTCATATTTTACTATACAAAAGACTTCCATAATATTATATTAATTATTACATCATTATGATATCATTAAACATACCGAAAACTCAAAAATGTATTTTTACTATTCACGAAAAATTCACGTATATTTGAAAAATCCCCAAAACTCAGCCTGACCTTTTTTTGATGTGTAGATTTTAAAAATGAAATCCATTTTATTAAAATATATTTCTAAATATTTTTAATTTAATTTTTAAATAAAATAATAATTTATTCCAAAAAAACAACATTAAAACTATAACTCATTTTATAACACCTTGAAAAATTAATAAAGGTCCCATAAAATTATCTTATAAGAATATGAAAATAAAGTAAAAATTTATGATTACATTTTATGAACATACATTTCCAATTTAAATTATTCAATTAATCATAAAATTTAAATTAAAATATTTAGGACATACAAAAATACCAATACTTATACTATAATTGTTTTTTTTCACTAATAAGATATCTAAATTGAATTTATAAATTCATGGGTAAAGTTTCGATATTTTTGGATGATTTAATATTCATTAATATTCATAATGGAATGTTACTATTCACAAGGGTATGTTACTATTTATCAGAAATTATTTTTGTTTTTTCAGACTCTAAATATCTTACTAAATGCAACCGGTCATGTCAGTTTTTTCAAAATTCTAATTATAGAAGTGAAAAAACTATGTTTATTGGTTCGGTTATAATAAAGAGTTGTTTTTTAGAGACTCAATGTTTCATGAATTCTATATTAAGTCTATTTGTAAACTCTTGGGTTGTTACAAGGCATCTCAGATTTGGCATGGGGTTGTTGATGTCATAGGTTTATATCTTCTATTTCTTTCACCATATGCATCCCATGGTTAGCTTGATGTATAATTATGAGTCAAGTCATGGGTTTAACTACTTTCATAGATGAAAGGACGATGATCAAAATTCTCTATGGAGGTACATATAGTAGGTATTCCCTCAAGAAAGAGCACCTATATGGTTTACTAATGGATAGATTCGAAGACATATAGAGGTTGACTCAGGAAGTGTGTCCCACAAAGAGAATATTTACAACTATTATGGCTGATCAAGACACCAATGTTGGTGGATCAAGGAAGTGAACCCCTAGGAGGAGTGATAACAAGGTTTAACATTTTTTTTGTATTTGTTCTCAAAGATTCATACTACATACCCTATTTTGATGATATGGATAAAAACCCTTATAGATTGAGGTATGGTGTGGGAATGATACAAGAAAGTTTCCCTTCACAATATAATTTATCTTGGTTAGATTTTGTGGGGATAATTCATGACATATTTCAGGGTGATTCTAAGATAAATGGTGATGTGGATGGGGCTTACATGTAAGAGAATCCTGGGAGGGTGGAATGATCACACTAGGATGTGGTGTCCTGTTTAAAATCAAGATGGATAATGGATGGATTGGACATAATATATGTAGTGGATAAATTGTTTATATTGTTGGTATTTATGGGATTGGAATTCCTAGGGTATTTCTTATGTACCCCATGTTATTAAGAATCAGATACCACCTTGTTTTAGTAGGGTTATTGGGGATTATACGTGAGGTGGAGGTCTATGGAAATAGAGAATATGGCGGGGGAATAAGAATGGGACTGGCCCAAGTGGGTAGGTGAATACTGGAGATTACACCATGAGGGACTCCCATATGGGGGTTAAGAGGATTTCATGGTCTCTACCAACCATTGTGCCCATGAGAGTCATACTCGGTGTGCGAAACAATAACAGGAAGTAGACCTCCCACTTGTTTCACAAAAGAAGTGTAAATAAGTGATGATCTGAGGATTTTTTATGGAAAATATATATAGAGGATATCATTCCATACGTGGAGTATCTCATCCCATGTGTGTGTGGCTTATGCATGGATGATTTCTATGATAGTAGTCTTCTCCTCGTGAGTGGTCATGCCACCGTGCGAAGGATCACATTCCAAGTAAGGAAGATCTCATTCCATGTGAGCAAGATTACATTCCATGTCACTCATACATGAAGCATCCTATGAAGGGTGGGGGGATTTCACATGAATGTTTCCCAAGGAGGATGTAATTCCATATCTAGAGTATTTCATTCCATGTAGAGATTATCTAATTCCATGTGATGAAGATCTCATTCTGTGTAATGGGTAGGTGATGTGAAGACCATCCCATGCCACTCATTCGAAGAGAATCCTATAACGAATGCATTGGTTAATTCCACAGTTTAACATCATGTGCCAAGGATGGGGTTGATTTGAAGTTTTACATATTTCTTCATAGAGGTAGGGCAATCACTCCTTACCCATTAGGAATAAATAACTATAGCTCATGCACCCTTGGGAGGGTGATGATTTAAAAAATTCAATGGTGCAATAATGCAGAGGATTTTTTCCACCATAAGGTCCACATTGGTGTCCCTATGATGATTATTAAAGGTAATTAGCACACCTATGATAAAAACCAATAGTTAGGGTACAACATGCATTAGGTAAATAGGGGAAACCTCTCTTGGGACCAGAAAATCACTAGGCATAACATGGAGGGTTGTGCCCAAGACATGTGTGAAAGAACTGGATGTTGTGTGCAAGGGTTTCTCTAATATGGTGGTTTGGAATAACTTCACATGAGGGATGTAAAGACCCGTAAAATTCAAGGGAATTTTTTTCATAATTGTTTTTTGGGATTTTACAAGAACGCGGTTTCTCACTGCACTTGATTCTGAGGCCCGGTGAGCGCGGAATTTCTATCCAATGTTTATCTCAGGTACGTTCAGTGAACTAACAAGCGAGATTTTCTAACTTTTGAACTGGTGCTCAGAATCGAATTTTGAGGGCACCGATGGGTTTGCAGCACCAGTAATTTCTTAGGAACACCTTTTTTGGAGTTGTGTTTTCACGAGAGAAGTTGATAAAAATTGTGTAAGTTAAAATAAAAATTTACCTACACTTTTTATTTCTAGATGGTTTAAGCTTTGAATGGAAGTTGGGGTAACCACCCAATTTCCCATGGGAGGTTATGAGAGTGGTAGGGCCCACACGAACCCCACCCCTTCATATTCCCTAACTACTTCAACTCACCATTAATTTTGTTAACTTAAGTTAATTAAATAGGTGAGTTAAATTTGAATGTTTAAAATTCAAATACTTAAGTTATGTTAATAAAATAAGTAAGGGACTTATTTTATTTTTGTTGGGGTCTTGTTTCTTTGAGAGTTTTTGGGAGAAAATATATGGAGATTGAATAACTTCTTCCTCTTCGACGAAGAACTCGAAGAACGTGAAGAATGTAGGATTCCTCGGAGATCGACGACGCGATGCCATCCCCGCGATGCAACTCTCTTCTTCCGTGACATCTTCTTCCGCGACAGTTACCTCTGTGAAGAAACCTCACTCAAGGAGTTCGACGATGTAGGGGTTTATTTTATTTGTCTGTTCGTGATTACTCACGTCGCTTTCTTCCTTCCATATTGAACCGCCTGTTATCGTAAAAATGGGAGGAGGTCGGTCCGCACAAACACGGTCGACTCTCCCCCCCCCCATTTTTGTTGTTTGATATTGATGCGGCCCGAACAAGGTAACGCGGTGCCGAAGCACCAAGCTGGAATTATTAACGTAAGGGGGATAAGCGGGGCGCCGTCGTGCCGCGACATTGAAGATGAACCAAAGACGTGGCGTCGTCGCACCGCGCTGGAGAACCACAAAAGCACCACAGACGGATTGTGGCCGCGGCGGAGCATGAGAACTGGTGGCCGGTTCTGGGCCACTGGCGTCGGAGCAGGGGGACCGGCTTTGCGGGTACCGTGGGGGCAATAGTCGACCCGCCGGGGCGGACCGGCCGGACAGGGGAAAAGTTGGGGGTTACAATCCCCCATCTGGCCAGTAGAGTGGCCCCATAATTGGGGGCCGCGGTTAAAAAACAATGGGCATGCTCCCCCCCCCCAATCATCCGCTCGGCCAAAGGGTCGAGCCCCTGGCTGGCGCCAGCGCGCCGGCGCGTCGGGCCGGCTACCCTGGTCGGTCCGCCTGACCGGGCCGCCAGGAGGTGCCCAAGCGGGCTGGACCCGGACCTGGTTCCGGTCGACCCGGTCCGGGCCGACCCTGGGGGTACCGGGCCGGGTCGGACCGGGCCCGAACCCCCCTAATACCAGACTTTTCATTCTGATTCCCATAAAATGAGCTACAGGCCTTTGATCGACGCACTGTCAATTGCGTAGCGATCCATAAATCGAGACAGCCGTTTCAGTATATTACACTCATGGTTTCTGAGTACTTTGTATTCGGCCAGGTTGGTTCATACACGAAACCAACCGGGCCCCTGGAGCAGAAACACTTATAATTTGAGCTCCAGACGTCTGATTGACGTGCCGTCGACTTTGATGGTTTCTCATAGTGAGACAGACCTTTTGGCTTAATCCGCTTGAGGTTTGGACGTTGATTGAGTATGGTTGGGTTGGTTTTGACGTAAAAACCAACCAGAACCCTGGGACTAAAAAGCCAATAACTCTCATACCGGGCGTCCGATTAACGTGCTGTCTGTGACGTTGAGTTCCAGTTGACGATACAAAACTTTCGGATACATCAACTCCGAACTTTGTGTCAGTTGATGTATCAGACCCTCGGCTCGTGGAGCGGACCCTCCTGAATGAGCTTGCTTTGTGCGGGAACACTAGAGCTATATGCGACTGCGACGACGATGACGACTGTACAAAAATCCTCAGTGGATTCGACAACGACGACTACAACACACAGCGATCCTACGAGGATCAATGCTACCAATCCTATGTGGGTCAGATCCTGTGTGGGTCAGCGCTCAGTGGTCCTGTGTGGTCCAGCGCCTACAGATCCCATGTGTGTCTGATCTTGTGTGGGTCATTGCAGGGGTTAGTTACCTATCGATCCTTTATGGGTCACTGTGGGGGTTAGTTACCTATCGATCCTGTGTGGTTCATTGTGGGGGTTAGTTACCTATCGATCCTGTGTGGGTCATTTCATCGGTTAGTTACCTATCGATCATTTGTGGGTCATTGCGTGGGTTAGTACCTATCGATCCTATGTGGGTATGATGGCTTATATGAATCAGTAGCAATATCTGATCATCTCTATCATCATAAGAAGAAGTATACCCGTGTGAGCTGAATCTTTACATTCAATCCTTATCTTAGATAAGATTGACTTGATATCCTTTGTGGATTATGTTATGCTTTCCTGTGTGGATTTGGGTTGTGATTTCTTATGTGGAATGTGTTACATTTTCCTGTGTGGACTGGTTGTACTTGGGCTTGGATGTTGGAGCTAAACTGGAATTAAGGACTTAGGTATATGTATGGGCATATACCTAAGAAGTTTCGGATGTTACTTCGTGATTGTATCTTTCCTTTATGGATTATCCTTTATGGAATCTTGGAGACCTTCAGGGGTCTTGGGGTCCCTAATGAGTAGCTTATACTCACCCCTACACGAGCTTTTCCCGCACTACATTTTGTTGGTTGAAGATGACAGACATTGCTAATCGTGGTTGAGGCACGAGGAGAAGGTCGGTACCTGGAGGTGGACCATTGGGCGGTACGTACACGGAGCGGACGGTATGACCCGAGGAGCTGTGGAGGCTATCTTTACCCACCCTTCTGGTGGGACTTCTAGTGGACGACTCGAGGCTGCAACTTTACATTCAGTTGTTGTTTTCCCCTTTTATTTGTACTTTACCTTCAGTTCGGGTTTGTATACTGGCCCATTTACTTTTCCGCACTAACTATTATACCCAGATTTTACTTAGGGTTTACTTTTACTTTTTGCTTGCTCTGTGGTGTTTGTTTACTTTACAAAGGAAATGCCTTCCCTTTTTACTGGGAATTACGCCTTGGTTCTAGTCGCCAGCCCCTGGCCTATGGAAGGCGGGCTTGGGGTAGTCACAACATGGGCCCCAAGCACTGGTCGTGAAAAATTGGTATCAGATGAGTTCGGATCTACCGCAGAACTTTGGACTCTGATCTTTTCATTTATGTGAAGCAATAGTGTTAAGCGTATTGGGTGTGGTTATCAGTCCAGGGAGTCCAATGTTGGGGCAGCAGCCGACGTATCCATACACCAGGACCCTGAATTCTGATTTCTGACTTAATGCACGAAAACATTGATTACATGTAAGTTTCAAGTTTTCATTGTGATTAATTTGTGTCAGCTCACCAGGTATAATGTTTGACCGTGGCGCATCTGTTTATTTTTAGGATGGCCCCACGATGGCATCCAGCTAGGGTTCTGAGAGTTGTGCACGACGAAATCCCACCGAGCGACGAGACCTCGGTACATGGCCCTTTGACAGCAGAGGCACTGGCGGTACCACAACCCGTCGAGCCACATATGATTCCAGCCCCAGCCGCTGACGATGCACGTCGCCTTAGTGCACTGCATGAGTTTCAGCTCCAACGACTACCCATGTTCTGTGGGGATACGGACCCTCAAGCAGTTGAGGATTGGCTGGAGGCAGTTGTATGAGTATTCATGTTATTGAGGACACCAGCAGACCTCATGGTGATTCCCGCAGCAAGCCTACTGAACGCCGCAGCAGGCAGATGGTGGATCTTGATGCTCCAAGAGCACGATGAGGCATCTCTCATCTGGATGGACTTTGAGAGCCTCTTCCGCTCGAAGATCGTCCCAGCCACCATCCATGCGGTGTGCATATAGGAGCTTCTACAGCTACTGCAGGGCAGCTTGATGGTCGCCCAATACTCGGCGAGATTTACAGATCTCTCGTGCTACTCGACAGACATGGTACGAGACCCATTCTTCCAGGCTCAGACCTTCGAGCAGGGATTGAGGCAGGAGATCAGGGTATCGCAGATCTCCCTCAGCATCCCAACACAAGCAGGGGTACTGGAGAGAGCCCTTCTCATCGAGAGATTTCTTGTTGAGTCTACACTAGTGGTGGGACCTACCGCAGGGCGACACGTGGTGGAGTCTTCTACAGCCGGCAGTAGACAGATGTCGCAGAGGTCCAAGCTGGCCAGGCCATCGGGCAGACGACCACAGGATACTGGCTCAGAGGTGTGGGGCACACGTAGTATAACCAGTCTTACGAGTGGAAGAAAGTGTTGTGCATGCGGCAGGCAGGGCCACATGGCTCGTGATTGCCCGACCCGCCATGTAGAGGAGCAGCCGACGGTTGTGGAACCACCTAGGTAGAGGCAGATAATCGACCGTGGCTGTCCACAGGGAGCAGGTGGACGAGGCAGAGGATTTGGCCGAGCAGCAGGTGGTGGGAGACGCTTTGATGCTCTAGCACCACCAGTACAAGGAGGTCAACCCCGACCTCAGGGGAGAGCACAGCTTCAGGCAGATGAAGCTTACGATCATGGAGCTCTGGAAGCGGGTGGACAAGTGCGGGTCTATCTCAAGGCATTGAGGCCTTTGCGCATTATGACTCTAACTTCGTTGTTTGTGTTTCCTTGTGTCCTTGTAGTTTGTGTTGAAGTAATAAAATATGCTTGCAATAGAGATGTTTTCTTTCTTGTCTTTTGTTTGTTAATACTAAGAGGTTCTGGTTAAAAACTGTTGACATGACCCTCACTTGCGAGATTCTTACTGGAGGAGACCTAGTGACCACACACTGATGCAGACAGTGTGACTCAACCCTTGGAGGTGAGAGTAACGGTTGGATCTCTTGGTAGCAGCGTCGAGGCCTTATTACGTCATCCATGCCATGAATTAACTAATCATGACGGGATTGACTATATTAGGCAAGGAATGTGGTTCATCCAGGGGATGAGACAAGATTTCCCTTTTCTGAAAAGGAGAAATCTTTACAGCTTTGCAGAACGTTAAGGAGGAAGGGGAAACCCTTCATGTATTCAGAAAGATGTCACTAGAGCTTCCAGGAGCTGAGACAGAGATTGACCAGTGTGCCTATCTTGAGGCAACCAGAGGAGGGAGTTGGGTACGTAGTTTTCTGCGTTACATCAGGGACCAGACTCGGATGTGTCCTGATGTATGAGCGGGCTGTGATCGCTTATAGATCACGTCATTTGAGGTAGCATGATAAAAACTACGCTACTCATGACCTGGAGTAAGCAGCAGTGGTCTTCGCTCTGAAAATGTGGTGACACTATCTGATGGGCGAGCGCTTTATAGTCTATTCTGACCATCAGAGTCTCAGGTACATCTTCTCGTAGAAGGAACTGAACCAGAGACAACGACGATGGCTCGAGTTCCTCCAGGACTATGACTTTGAGATAGTCTATAATCCTGGAAAGGGGAATGTGGTATCTGATGATCTCATGAGGAGGACGGGCACTCATCTACTTGGGAAGGTGACAGAGCAGCTAGCCGCTTTGCAGATATCCTTCGTGGATTGAGATGGAGTAGATTTTCTTCAGTCACTCATAGTCACTCCTCCACTACTGTAGCGGGTCAGAGAGGAACAACATGGGGACACCGACTGTGAGACGCGACGTGCGCAGATATCCTCAGGACAGGAACTGGATGGTTTCTCTTTAGGAGGAGAGCACGAAGTCCTATTTAGAGGACGTGTCGTGGAACCAATTGATTTATGGGAGGAGGGATTGAGAGAGTTTCAAACTTCTCCTTTTACGGAACATCCTGGAGTGGTGAAGATGTACCAAGATCTCAGACGACATCACTGGTGGCCGGTCCTGAAGAAGGATATGTCAAATTTTGATTCTCGATGCCACACCTGCAAGCAAGTGAAGGCAGAGCACCAGGTACCAGTAGGCTTGGTACAACCCTTGGAGGTCCCAGAGTGGAAGTGGGATGACATATCTATTGACTTCGGTACTGGACATCCACACACTTCGAGAGGTCGCGACTCCAATTGGGTGATTTTCGACCGACTCATCAAGCCGTCTCACTTATTACCCATCAGAGAGCAGGGATTAGTGGAGAGCTTGGGATGTCTCTACATTCAGAAGATTGTATGACTTCATGGTGTGCCATCATCCATCGTCTCCGATCAAGATGCTCTCTTTACTTCCCGTCTTTGGAAGGGGTTGCAGGAGGCATTCGGGATGCAGCTACATCAGAGTACCGCCTTTTACCCTCAGACAAATGATCATACGGAGAGGACCATATAGACTCTCGAGGACATGCTCCGCACATGTGTCCTCGACTTTGGTCGCAGCTGGGAGGATCACCTCCCCTTGGTGGAGTTAGCGTACAAAAATAGCTACCACTCCACCATCGGGATGACACCATACGAGGCATTATACGGCCGACCTTACAGGTGACCTCTATGCTGGATAGACCCTAGGGAGATAGCACTTGTGGGACCAAAGATGGTCCAGGACATGACAGAGAAGGTCCAGATCATCCAAGAGCGGATGAGGAAAGCTCAGAGCCAACAGAAGTCTTATGCTGACAGGAGGCGGAGGCCACTTGAGTTCAAGGATGGTGACCACGTCTTCTTGCGGGTCTCACCTCTACGTGGATTATGGAGATTTGAATGATGTGGCAAGTTATCTCTGCGCTTCATCGGACCTTTCTAGTTCCTCATTAGGGTTGGCGAGGTGGCTTATCGCTTGGCTCTACAACCTCAGATGCACCTAATATACGACGTCTTCCATGTATCTCAGTTGAGGAGATATGTGCATGACCTGATGCATATCATTGACAATGGGGAGATGGACGTTGATGATGGGGAGAATTTTGTGGAGGTCCCAGTGGAGATCGAGGATCAATAGGAGTGGGTCCTACGTAGATGGTCGATTCCTCTAGTGCGCATCAGATGGAAGCACGGGAACCTCCAGGAGAGCACTTGGGAGCGGGAGGCTCAGATGCGTGCCCGGTACCCATATTTGTTTCCCTATATTTTCATGTATCATTACAGGGACGTAAAGCCCTGTGGTGGGAGTAATGTAAAGACCCGTAAAATTCAAGGGAAATTTTTTCTTAATTTTATTTGGTATTTTGCATGAACGTGGTTTCTGACGACACTTGATTCCGAGGCCCAGTGTACCTAGAATTTCTATCCGAAGTTTAGTTCGGGTACATTCAGTGAACGAATGAGATGGTTTTTCTAACTTCTGAACCGGTGCTCGGAATCGAATTCCGAGGTAACCGATGGGTTCGCAGTGCCGGAAATTTCTTAGGAACACCTTTTTCGAAGTTTCATTTTCACGAGAGAGGTTGATAAAAATTGTGGAATTTGAAATAAAAATTTAGCTACAAATTTTATTTCTTGGTGGTTTAAGATTTGAGTGGATGTTGGGGTAACCACCCAACGTCCCATGGGAGGTTATGAGAGTGGTGAGGCCCACACGAACCCCACCCCTTCATATTCCCTATCTCCTTCAACACACCATTAATTTGGATAACATAAGTTAATTAAATAGGTGAGTTAAATTTTAATGTTCAAAATTCAAATGCTTAATTTATGTTAATAAAATAAGTAAGGGGCTTATTTTATTTTTGTTGGGGTCTTGTTGCTTTGGGAGTTTTTGGGAGAAAAGATAAGGAGCTTGAATAACTTATCCTTCTTTGATGAAGAACGTGAAGAACGCGAAGAAAGAGGGATTCCTCAGAGATCGACGACGCGACGCCGTCCCCGCGATGCGACTCTCTTCTTCTGCGTCGTCTTCTTCCATGATAGTTATCTCCACGACGAAACCACGCTCAATGAGTTCGACAAGGTAGGTTTTTATTGTATTTTTCTGTTCGTGATTACTATCGTCACTTTCATTCTTCCATATTGAACCACCTCTTATTGCAATAAAGGGAGGAGGTCGGTCAGCACGATCACGGCCGACTCTCCCCCCTTTTTGGTTGTTTGATGTTGATGCAGAACGAGCAAGGTAACGTGGTGCCGAAGCACCATCCGGGAATTATTAAGGAAAGGGGTAAAAGCACGGCGCCGTCATGCCGCGTCGTTGAAGACGAACCAAAGACGCGTCGCCGTCGTGCTGCGCCGGAGAACCACAAAAGCACCGTGGCCGGAGTGGGGCCGCGACGGAGGGGCGCGGTGCCATCACGCCGCGCCGGACGAACTAAGGCCACAGCCGGTTCCGGGTCGTGGCAGAGCAAGTGAACTGGCGGCCAATTCCGGGCCGCCGACATCGAAGAAGGGGGACCGGCCTTGCCTGTCCTCCGGCGGCAATAGCCGGCCGGCCGGGGTGGGCCGGCCAGACAGGGGAAAAGCCGGGGGTTACAATCCCCCGGCTGGCCAGCTGAGTGGCCCCATAATTGGGGGCCCCGGTTACAAAACGGGGGTTAGGCGCCCCCCCTCCCACCCCCCTCATCTGCTCGGCCAAACGGCCGAGTCCCTGGCTGGAGCCAGCGCACCGGGCCGGCTGCCCTGGCCGGTCTGCCGGACCGGGCCATGCCCCGCTGGGCTAAGCCGGACCCGGACCCAGTTCGGGTCCACCCGGTTCGGGGCGACCCTGGGGGTACCGGGCTGGGTCGGACCGAGACCGAACCCCCCTAATACCATAATATTCGGTCTGATGACCATAACATGAGCTACGAGCCTCCGATCGATGCACCATCAGTTGCGTAGCAATTATTGGATCGAGACGGTCATTTTGGTATATTACACTCAAGGTTTCGGAGTACATTGGGTTTGGCCGGGTTGGTTCGTACACGAAACCGACCGGTCCCTCGGAGCGGAAACGCATATAACTTGAGCTCCGGACGTCCGATTGACGTGTTGTCGACTTTGATGGTTTTCTCTTAGTGAGACGGACCTTTTGGCTTACTCAGCTCGGGGTTTGGATGCATATGGAGAATGGTCGAGTTGGTTTTGACTTAATAACCAACTAGGCCCCTAGGACGAAAAATCCAATAACTCTTAGACCTGGTGTCCGATTGACGCGCCATCTGTGAAGTTGAGTTCCTATTGATGATACTGAACTTTTGGATACATCAACTCTAGACTTTGTGTCATTTGATGTATCAGCCCCTCAGCTCGTGGAGTGGACCCTCCCGAACGAGCTTGCTGTGTGCGGGAACCCTAGAGCTGGATGCGACTGCGACAACAATGACGACTACACAGAAATCCTCCGTGGATTAGACGATGATGACTAAGGCACTCAGAGATCCTACGTGGAATAGTGCTACTGATCCTGTGTGGGTCAGATCCTATGTGGCCAGCGCTCAGCAGTCCTGTGTAGGCCAGTGCTTATAGATCATGTGTGGGTCTAATCCTGTATGGGTCATTGCGGGGGTTAGTTACCTATCGATCCTGTGTGGGACATTGTGGGGGTTAGTTACCTATCGATCATGTGTGGGTCATTGCGGGGGTTAGTTACCTATCGATCCTATGTGGGTCATTGCGGGGGTTAATTACCTATCGATCTTTTGTGGGTCATTGCGGATGTTAGTACCTATCGATCCTGTGTGGGTCCAACGGCTTAGATGAATCAGTATCAATATATGATCATCTCTATCGTCTTATGAAGAAGTATACCTATGTGAGCTGAATATTGACTTTAAATTCTTATCTTTGATATGATTGACTTGATATCCTGTGAGGATTATGTTATGCTTTCCTATGTGGATTTGTGTTGTGATTTCCTATGTGGAACGGGTTACGTTTGCCTATGTGGACTGGTTGTACTTGGGCCTGGATGTTGGAGATGAACTGGAATTAAGGACTTAGGTATATGTATTGGCATATACCTAAGTAGTTTCAGATGTTACTTCATGATTTTATCTTTCCTTTGTGGATTATTCAGTGTGGAATCTGGGAGACCTTCGGGGGTCTGGGGGTCCCTACTGAGTAGCTTATACTCACCCCTTCACAGGCTATGCCAGCACTACATTGTGTTGCTTGCAGACAACAAACGAAGATAATCGTGGTTGATGCACAAGGAGCGGGTCAGTACCTGGAGGTGGACCATTTGGCGGGACATACACGGAGCGAACGACTGGACCCGATGAGTTGTGGAGGCTATTTGTACCCACCCTTCGGTTGGGACTTCTAGTGGACGGCTCGAGGCTGCGACTTTACTTTCAGTTTTTTTCCCTTTCCAGTTGTACTTTACATTCAGTTTGGGTTTGTATATTGGCCCACTTACTTTTCCACACTTACTGTTATACCCAATTTTTACTTAGTGTTTACTTCTACTGCTTGCTTTCTCTGTGGTGTTTGTTTACTTTACAAAGGCAATGCCTTTCTTTTTTACCCGGAATTACGCCTTGGTGCTAGTCGCCAGCCCCTGGCCTATGGAAGGTGGGCTTGGGGTAGTCACGGCATGGGCCCCGAGGACGGGTCATGACAAGTGAATTTCAAATAAAGGGTGCATTAAGGAAAGATTGCCTCCATGCAAGGCATGACTTTCACACAACTTTATAGTCTTGCATGAAAGGTTTAGGTTGTGAGTAGGATCATCCCTTTCATGCATCTGAATTAGTATGAAATAGGTTGGGAAAGTATTATCGAACTATGGGCCCACTCAACAGGGGACCCACATAGAAAATGATGTGCAATATTTCTACCTTGAAGGTTCAATGTCTTTCACGATGTCACAAAACATTTTTTCTTACACAAAATAGTGTGGCGGTTTCACTTCTATAGGATCACCCTACAGAAGGGGGAGGGGTGACCATCAGAATATAGATGAAGTATTTAGTGATGGTATACAATTCAATGGTCATATAAGTGGTATTCCACATATCTTTATACCTTTTACATCGAGGAAAAGCGTGAAAGGTTCGGTTTGATGTCTCATTTCATAGGCCATAGTTTTTTACACAGCTTCGGGTATTATGAGTATAGTAAAACTCTTTTGTGAACCTACCGTATCCAATTTATAGTTATGCATGAAAGGGGATTGAGATATTCCACATTGGGTTCAAAATATCATTGTCCGTACATTTAAATCATCCATGCACACCTTGAAAATTCTGACAAAATTCCATATCTTTCCTTGAATGTATAGTTGAGACAGATAGTGGATTCAATTTATCCACCAATGAAAATTTGAGACCTCATTCTGAATTCTATGCCAAAAACTCCCCCCCCCCATAGAATATGAGCTGGAAATAGAAAATATCTTCATGTTCTGAGGGAAACTCTAAAGAGGAGGGCAGATTCCAATAGGAGTGATCAAAACTCATCTGTGGGCATATAAAGCCCCATATGCACACACAAAAAACCAAGACCATGCCTAAAAGTAATTGGTTGGGATCCTATGTATAAAACCATGACATACCATAATACATGCCTTCGTTACTCTCATTCATGTAAGTTCAATCATTCATCACAATGAACCAATCTTTGGTCACTTATTTTATACAACACATATTTCTTTCATGATTTGGCCTTTGTGAGAATTCTACATTCTATGTAAATACCACTTCATATTGTATGTAATAACAATACTAATTAATCAAACATAAAATATTATAAGATTCTTAAATAGAACATTAAAAACCATTAGATAATTCTTACCAATAAGACACTTCTCAGATTGAAGCCAACATCGCCTTTTAGAGAGACATCATGACCTAAAAACATAATTCTTTAGGCCATGGGAGTTGTATCAGATAATATAGATTCTTCTCCGGATGATGATGCGGTCACAAAAAGACTATCCTCTATGTTACTATCTCCCTCTTTGGATCCTCGTACTATTAGAAAAATTGATCATTCCTTCTCATGCGATTGAATCATCATGATCATGGTTCATGTGAAAAGACGATCCCTGCTATTGGAATGTCACTTTCCATAATCATGATACCAAAAATCATAGGGACATGTCCATCTATATGCGAAATTAAATGATAAGGAAGTTCATAGCAGATGATCCAGAGGTAGAATAATTCCCTACTAATTATTAAAATACATTCCAATGTTGCATGAGGGACAAAATAAGGGCTGGAAAAAATATTGGGACCTGTGTTCTGGTAAGAATTTTTCTATTGAGTCTGTATGACCCAGAGATTTTGTGAATTATTATTTTCCAATTTAATTTAATTCTGTTTATATTTTTCATTTCATGCAACACTAAAAAAGATTATTTTATATTAAAACACTATTGATGGATTTTGATATATGAAACACCAAGTTAATCATGCACTAAACACAACCTAAATGGTATTTTTCTCTATATAAAACACTAATATTAGCTTACATTACATGCAAGACAAACATTCCCTAATGGTTTGAGTAACACACAAGGATGATTGTAGCTGAACAATAATATATTATTAAAATATCATTTTCTAATAAGATATAACATTGATATTAAATTGATGATTATAGGATTAACTAAGTAATGAATATATATATTTGAATTCATTGTTTACCTATACAATAGATAAAAATATAGAAACCAATTGAATATAAAGAGAATAATTTTATAAAAGAATAGTTTTATCTAAAATTGATAATTTTTATTAATATGTGAAATTAATTAATAATAGTGAGTGATATTAACAAAATTTATATGAGATAATCTTCCAATTTATTTTATATCCGTAAGATGAGAACAGACCCAATATTACACATAAAAACAGATATTTTTATGATAGTAGTTTTACCACCTTTTAATGGAGAACATATTTTAAATATAAATTTTGGAAATTTTACAAATATAATACATCAAAATAAACTTCATCTCTAAATGATAATCATAAAAATTATGTTATGGAATTTGTTTAGAATTTTTCAATGAAGTAATATTTTTTTTATGAATAGAGATAAAAAATAAATTTTATTTCAAAACATCTTTTTCATTTTAATTTATTAATATGGATAAATTATAATTTTAATTAGTTATAAATTTTAATTAGATAATATTTTTATACATTAATCTACTTGAGGTCATTATAATCAATTTCAATTTGAAATTTACTATAAAAATATAACAAACTATTTAACATTTTTACATTCAAAATAAACATTGACCTCCCATATGGAGGATTACTTTTAAATTAATTTTCACCACTTCTATTATTGGAATTTAAAAAGGTGGATCCCATATTTTTAATTAGAATAATTAATAATTTATAATATGTAAACATAGTTTTTGAACAACATTATTAGTGAATGTAATTAAAATTAATTGCAGTGATTAAGAGAAAGATTAGGTTAACAAAGGACCGAACCATAAAAATATGACCTAAATAAACCTATAAACTTGTCCATAATCCAATTTATATCAATATTTCTACCCTATACACCATTTTATTTAAAGTTTAATAGTATTTGATCCAATTTACTTGGGAAAACGTAGGTGGAATTCCTTTTCCATATATTTATAGGAGTGCCACATCTCATCCATTATAAAAAGGCCTCCTCTCCTCGCACTTCATCACACCTCTCAAGACACTTTGGATCGGACATGATCAACCCAAATAGCGCCTCAAAATCCTTCCCCTAAACGTATAAGCCTCATTGTGAGTATAAATCAATCCATGGAATCCCTTTGGTGAAAACTAATGGGAGTACCTAAAGAAGAGGTGACATCTTTTACCAAGATCTTTAGTTGTATTCCCATTCTACACCACCTCAACTCTACTGATTATATTCATATAAAAAAAATAGTATCACAAATATAACTATATGTTGTTACAATAAGAGTTATACCTAAACATACTCAAACATTTTTATACTTGGTAAATAATATACTATTTACGTGTACATCAAAATACCGCCTTACGAAATCATGATTGTTTATTTTTCCATTACCCCCTTTCATGGTTAGAGATTATGATGGACAATATGTTTATATATGATATATATAATAAATATAATTTTTTTAAGCTTCTGTAATTATTTTATAACACATATCATTATTATAATGACCCATACATTACATACTAATATATTACCTCAAAATTGAATAATATTCATTATAAAACCTAACAAAACAATACCAGGATTATATATGATTTTTTATTAAGAAACATGGAATCATAAAAAACTAATTTATAAGACATCAACATTATATCCCTCTAATTTCATCATAACTAGACCCCTTTTTTGACATATCTTATTTAATACCCTTCTTCATGACATGGGGAAAAGAAATATAATAAAGGGTGAGCTCAGATGCTTAGTAATGGAAAAAAGCGAGATATCAATCATATCATAATCATATGACATAATAACATAACATTTGAAAATCATATCATGTATATAAAAGATCATGATATCATGTTATGGGGTAAATAATAAAAGTTCAACGTAATCCCAAATGTCATAACATATGGCATGAATCATTGTGGCATACAAAAATCATAGAAAATAATTTAATATTAGTCAAGGATCATTTCCAAGACCATTATAATAGACAATGTTCATTACTAAACCCATTTTACTCCTCATTTCAGCCCTATATTATTGAGCCAAGATCTTTTCAAATTTCATCCATGTCTATCTCATGAGATATAAATATTTACCCAATACATTGGATGGATATATAGGCCCCAACCATCTCATAATGAAATCATTCTTACGTGTTCCACAAAAATAGAAATCATTCATCACAGCATAAGAAAAGGAAGATAATAGGTTTCGTAAACATCATTCCATTATACACAATCCATGTAAAAATGGATTTCATAAATAACATTCCATCATATAAAATTTATCCATAATAACAATATGGATTTTATACATCAAACATATACTTATTAAATAATTTTAACCTAGATGGAAAATAATTTTGATAAAAAAAACATTAATTTAATTATTGAGGAGAATATCATTTCTTCATAAAAAAAATTCCTTTCTCAAAATGTCACATATTTTAAAAGAAAATATTTTAAAATAAACATGAAATCATGTAATGGATTCTTCATGGAAATAAGGTGTTATAAAAATGTAAAAATCCATTCATATTGTATAAGTTAAAAGAAAACATTCTTCTTGTACATTTGTTGGAAAGTCAAAAATTACATCATACCAAAAATTAGAAAAGATTCATGTCATACCATTTAATAAAAATTCACCAATGGGAAAAATTGACTATAAAATTTTTTAAAGGATATAGAGAATATTATGGATTACATATTTAGTAAACAGGGATTTGGATGATAAAGATACCATAGTAAATATTTATATATATATAATATGGGATGATAATGAGATTAAAAAATTATCCCTTATCCGAGACCTAATTTAATGTGTATGTATCCAAACATCCTGTATAATAATTTAAATAAATTCATTGACTTATTCCAGAATTATAGTCATTTTCATGATAACATATTTGATCATATTATCATTTTTTTGTTAGGAACTTTATTACTCTTCCCTCATGTATTAACTTCTTTATTTTCTTATTCATGTTTTGTCAGATAAGTTCTTATTCCAATACTTAGGTTATAGTTATTTCATTTACAGAATGATATTAATATAATATATATCATATTTATTCATTAAATGCATTTATATAATCATTATTCAATTAATATCATGTAAAATGAATCACATCACATCATAAAGATAATAGGCCTTACGTATACACGAGCATCGATATCATTCCCATAATTGTTGAATGGTATTGAAGTGGATTGTGTATAATATTTTAGAATCAATATCATGTTATAATAATCATATATAGTTACCATTTCCATTATTATATCCATACAATTAATGTGATGGTTAAAAACAAGTTACACCACGATATGGAGATGTTATGTCGTACGTACGCACACGTGGTGATTATATTTTTCATAAAAAGGATAAAATGTAGAATATGGTTATTACATTATAATAAATTCTTAGTATATATGTGAAAATATATTTATTTATTTAGAGTGAAACAAATCATGAATTGGAAGTAGAATAAGAAATAAGTTTGAATGAATGGGTAGAGGAGATTGCCACTTATTCGACGTGCTCCCTCTCAATATCCTCTTAAATCATAAGAGTTTGTCTATGAAGAAGACCAGAAACTCGAGAATATAACTATAAAAGTTGATAAGGTAAATTTTCAGGGTATGGTTGGCCTTGAAGGATCAAATTAAATTAATGTGTTTATGGATAAGGTTTATTTTTATAATTGATGTGAGGGGCACTTTTAGGATCTCCACAAAAATATTAATTGATATAAAAAAATTTAACCCTACCCAAAACCCCCCAAAATGTTTCAATTTCGAAGTTGATATGTGATAAGGTTTTAATATCATCAACCAATAAATTTTAGACATGTTTTTTTCAATTTAAACCATATAATTTTAATTAACACTTAGTTATTCTATTTAATTTTTAACTAGGGTATCAAATATTTCAATATTAAATGGGTAAAATATTTACCTATTTGATGTCAATTATACCATATATAAATAACATAGAACATTTTAGACCATATAATAATTATTTTATGTTTTTTAACATGTTTTATTATTTTTAAAGAAATTAATAATATATATTTTTTATAAACAATCACTATTGTTATTTTTATACTATTGAATTCTTTGAGTTTTTAAATATATTAATATAAGAAGTTAAATTCAAAAAAATTATTTTATTATATTATTAACGAGTCAAGTTAATCTATTAAATTAATTTTAAATATTAATTATCTCAAAATATATTTATTTTAAAATTTTTAATTACATTTATTTATTATTTACTTTAATAAAATAGTTACAATATAAGTTTTATGTAATTATTTAATAAACTTATTTGTTGAATAAAAATTAAAAAATAACATTCCTTGATGAATATAAATATACTATATTTTATAAGAACACTTTTATTTTAATATATCTTTTGTAAAATACATCATTAAATTTTTTTATAGTTATTAAAACATGAATATGACAATTTTAACACCACTTTAAATAAAATAATATATGTCCTATAATCTCTTATGTAATTCTATAAATGGTAAAAAAACTCAACCCCTGGATGATTTTGATTGATATATACTCTACCAATAAGATTTGGTTAAATATTTGTGACTTTACATGGTAATTATCATATTAATAAAATTTTGTTCATTTATTTTTCATCAATTAAATAATTAATGCATCATCAATATATAATCCTTTAAGGTAATTACCATAATAAATAAAAAATAGCATTAAATTGAGTATTTATAATCTAATTTATAATTGATATAACATTATACTAAAAGTTATTTAGTTATTAACATTATTGTGAGACATATTTAACTTTTCTTTAAGTAAAAGAAATTAACGGTCATAATCTCATCGAAGTGGATTCCAATTGATACCATTTCGACCCAATGATGATTTATATCAAAACATAATCATAAAAGGATATTATGACAAGGGTTAGGGTAATTTGATAATATTATTATTACCCTTAATTACCAGATTTACCCTTTTACCGAATTAATAAAAATTACCGACATTACTATTCATAATGCCCATAAATAAATAAATCTATCTCCTTAATTTAGACCTAATGATTAAAAATATGGGGTAAATTTTTAAAAATTAAAAAAAAAGAATTAGTAATTATTTTATATTTAATCCAATTTTCAGAATGAGAGAACAAGTTTTAAAAGTTTAAACATTGTAAAGGATTAAAATGTTATTACATATGAATTTAATGTAAAACAAATTCCAATGTCCAAAATTATATTCACTGATAAAAATATATTATATATATACATAAATACCATTAAATACTATAATTTAACTATATAAATTTTTTAATTGAAAAAAATTTGTTTTCGGTAAAAATTTAGTGTAGTTTTACTATTCATCAAAACATGAAAGTTCTCAGAAAAATATCAACAAATTCATCCAAAGTAATTTTTTATATCCCGAATCCAATGAAAATGTTTTTCTGTTATATAAAAATAATTAATCTGTCAAAATATTAATTGAAAAGGGGTTATCCCTGAAAAGGTGTAAAATTACCCTTTTGAAAAATAAAGGTTTACATACATCAAATAGGTTTTATTCAAACCCTATGATAAAAATATCTCATGGAAAAATTTCATAGATATTTTATTATGTATTTAACATATATATTACATTAATTTAATTTACTAATATTAACCAACTCAAATTATTAATACAAAAAATACACAAATATAATTTATTTATATTTTTCGTAAATAATTTTTAGTCAATGAATTCACCATATATTTTTATAAGTTACTAAAATTTATTCATTATAACATAATGACTAGGTTATAATGCTTATTTTATACCAGGGTAATCTCATGTTTCTTTTAAACTCATGATTGCATGAAATGGATGCTATTAAAGAATTAACATTATTTAATGAAAATATTTTATAAATACATCTGGGTGTTAAATTCTACCGCTTCAAACTGAATTTATCCATCAAAATTTGTCACATGGATAAAAACAGATGAGTATTCTTTTGCCCTATCACATCCTCATGTTCCAACATAGCTTTATCAAATTGGTGGTTCCACCATAAAACTACTACCAAACGAGTGATCTTGTTTTGTAGAACTGTTTCACTACGATCTAGAATTTCTAATAGTTGTTCTTCATAAGAAAGGTCATGTTATAGTTGTAAAACCTATGATTTTGGTACTTGTAAAGGATTGTGTATATACTTTCTCTATAAAGATACATGAAACACGTCATGAAATTTGTAGAGATTTAGTGGAAGAGCCAATCAGTGAGATACCTTCCCAACACAATCCATAATTTCAAAATGACTGATATACCTTGGGAACAACATTCCATTCTTTTTAAATCTCATTACTTTATTTTAGGGAGATAATTATAGAAACACCTTGGAACTCGCTTTAAACTCTAGTTATTTCCATTGGATGCTAGCATAAATGTTTTTGTTTAATTTGAGCTTCTCTTATGTGTTGCTGAATAGATCTGAAATTTTCTTCCATTTCATCAACTAGATCAGATCTTAATAGGTTTCATTCCCCAATATCAACCTAGAAAGATGGAGTTCTTCACTTCATTACAATGATGTCTTCATAAGGATCCATCTGAATAGTGTATTGAAACATATTTTTATATGAAAATTCCACCAAATATAGGTGTTGATACCAACCACCTCTGAAATACATAGAGAAATCTCTCACCATGTCTTCTAGAGTTTGAATTTTCCTCTCAGATTGACCGTCTATCTGAGAATGATAAGTAGTGATGCAACATAAATTTTTATCCAGAACCTACTAAATACATTTCCAAAACATTATGGTAAACCTCGGATCACGATTGGATATAATGGAAATTTTTTACTCCATAAAATCTTACCGCATCCTTTACTTATATCGTGGAAAGATGATAAAGAGGGAAATAATATCTAATAGAAATGAAGTGTGCCAAATTCTTGAGGTGATCTACTATAACCCATATAGAATTATGGTCTTTACATGTTTTGGGAAGTCTAATGAAAAATTCTATAGTGATGTTTTCCAATTTCCATTATGGTATAAGTAATGGTTTAACAACCCCTAAGACTTTTGTCTCTCATCCTTAACTGGCTGAAAAACCAAGCACCAAGAGACATGTTCAAAAACATCTCTTTTTATACCATCCCACCAGAAATACTCTTTTAGGTCCATGTACATCTTCTTGATTCCAAGAATAATAGAGATTGAAGAATAATGATCCTAATACAAAAGATCCTTCTTTAATTTGAGTATGGGAGGAATAAAAACCAAGTTATGAGACCTTATTATTATATCACAATCATGGTTGAATTCAGAAACATTTTTCACCTTCTTCAGTGGTTCTACATATTACTTCTACACCTCCTTTGTATTCACTTGTATATATGGTTCCAAATTAATTATAGAAACATAATATTTCTCCCCTTACCTAAAATTTTCAAGATCTATCCTTATAAAATCCATAAATATTGGATCTCTTGTGATATCCATCATGGGTAGGCTAGCATGATCTATTTGACTCAATTCATCTACCACCTTCTTTATTTTCCCATGGTGGTAGTGTATTGAGCAGTCATGATTTTTGATCAACTCCAACCATATTATTTTGGGTCATATTGAACTCCTTTTGTGTGAAAATATACTTTAAACTTTTATGATCAGTATAGATATCACACCTTTCACCATAAATATAATGCCTCTATATATTTAATGCAACTATTATCGTAGCTGACTTCAAATCATGAGTTGGGTAATTTTAATCATGGATTTTCAATTTTCATGAGGCATAATCTATCACCATATCATCCTTCATGAGATTACATCCCCACCCATTATTGGATACATCACTATAGATCACAAACCTTTATCCACCAGAAGGTAGTGTGAGAACAGGTGCACTAGCTAACCTTCTTTTTAGCTCATTGAAATTCTCTTCACATTCCTACATCAGCACGAACTTAAATCCATTCTGAGTCAAATTGTTGAGAGGATTAGATAATGATGAAAAATATTCCACAAAACATTGATGATATCCATCCAAACCATGAAAAATTTATATCGCAGTTACCATTGTTGGTATAACTACTTTTTCTACGGGATCTACAGATATCCCCTCTATTGAGATTATTTGACCAAAAAATGAAATTTTTTGAAGGCAAAATTTAAACCTGGTCAATTTTTCATAACGATTCTCCTTTCCCAGGGTCTTCAGTACAATTCTAAAGTTATATTATTTATTTTCCTTACTTATTGAATAGACAAGAGTATCATCTATAATGTGTACACAAAAAATGATCGGGATAGTTTCTAAAGACCCTATTCATTAGGTCCATGAAGATAATAGGGGAATTAGTAAGACCAAAAGGAATCACTTCAAATTCACAGTGTCCATACCTTGTACAGAATTTAATATTTTGTGCATCCTCCCTCTTGACCCCTAATTGATTATATCCTAAATGAAGATCAATCTTCAAAAAGTATTGAGCTCCATGTAGTTGGTCAAATAATTCTTCAATGTAGAGAGGATGATATTTGTTCTTGATAGCGATCTTGTTATGTTATAAATAATCAATGAAGAGTAACAACAATACATATTTCATCTTAACAAATAGAATATGTTCTCACCAAGGTGACTCACTAGGGAATATGAATTCATTTTAATGAATCTCCTGGAGTTTCTTCTTTAATTCCTACAACTTAATTGGGTATAATTTATAAGTTGTCTTTAAAATAGGCATAACACCAGATATAAGTTATATTTAAAACTAAAACTCATGATTCAATAGATGACCTAAAAATTATTTTAGAAAGGAATCATAAATATCACATAAAATTTGTTTATTCTTAATGGTGAGTTTCTCCCCAGTCATTTGAGATCGATAACATTCATTTATAGGAATCAAGAGCCATAAGATGGAAGAAATTTACACTGGAAGTTCATATTCATCCTTACATCGATAGATGCTCATAGATTGATCTGGAATATGAAATTTGACATCCCTTACTTAGAAATTGATATGAGATCAATATATATAAATTCAATCCATGCCATTAATCACATAAAATTGCATTATAGGAAGGATCATGAGATTTTTAGGAAGAAATTTCCCACAAACTTCAACCAAATATTAATTATAAACTTTTAATGCGACCGTTGTTCCACTTGGAGTTACCACAACTAACTCAATATATAATTGTTGAGGTAATACTATGATACCCTTATAAAATTCCTCAGACTTAAAATAGTTTGTGGATCCAGAATCAAATAAAACATTTTCTAATTTAGATTGGATGGTAAGTATACCATTCAATACTTCATTATTGTAATCCACATCACCAATAGTTACCACATGTGACATTCATTTATCATTGGCCTTATGATTTTGATGATGTTTATCATTATCAATAACCCTTGGATTTGGGAATTAATTGGAATAATTCCCCATTTCCTTGCAATTTTATCATTGAAGTGTAAAAGGTGTTTTCTATATAACATTTCATTTATTCTGATCATTAGACATAATTTTCCCGTCACTTTGGAATTAAATAGTCCAATGACCTTCTCTACCACACATAAAAATTTTTCTAGTACCTTTAATACAATTTCATCCATGTTTCTTTCCAAACATTGAAGATAAGGGAAAACTCATCTTCTTTTTAGTGTGGCCTTTAGATTTTCCATAGAATCCCATTTTTTCCTCTTATCAAACCCATTGGACTGATTAGGTACTCTAATATCAAATTTAACATTAAGAGAACATCAAAGGATTTCTTCACAGATATTGATGTCTCTTATAGATAATTCACTTCAGAGACATGGTTTTAATCTACTAATGAATCAATCGGTTATACTCTCGGGATGGATAATAATTTAGAAGTGTACCTTGAATGACTTGTAAACATTACTTTTTAGGTATCAGTAGATTCATCATCCTTTGTCTTAATCTTAAGGAACTCTTTATCTATATTTTTTTGAAGAATACGAGGAAAGTACTTATTAAAAAATATTTTCTTGAACTCATCCCATTACATATAGTCAATTTCATCTCCTTACCACATATTCTTTATAATATTCCATCATTGATCAACTTCGCCTTCTAAATGATATACTTCCATGATGAATTTATCATGTTATTAACATTGGAGAACCAGAAATATTTTTTCAGTGGTACTAATCCTTTTTGCATCCATAAATAGATCAGAAGTCTAGATGAAGCAAGGTGGATGATTCCTCATGGAAGACTCAACAGAATGTTGTTACCTCTCTTTCTCTCTTAGAAGTCATGCATGATTCATATCTTGAGAATGTTTGGAGAGAATAACTACAATATTTTTTATTATAGCTCCCAAAATATTTGGTTTCTTAGGAGGATAATCATTTCATTACCTGTCGCATTTAGCATTAACTTGGTTCCTCTGGGTTATAGACATTGACTAAAACCAAGAAGCATAGTGTGAACAACAATAATCATAATGGGAAAACCACATAATCATGAAAAAATATAAATTTAGATCACATTAGGTTTTATTGTAAGTTATTCATGATCATTTCTAAAACACAAGGATTTCCCCATCGTAGGTGGTGGGGTGGTACAGGTGGGTGGAGGGGGTGAGGGGTAGGTCATGAGGTCAAGTATGTGGGCCTTTGATTTACTGCAATTTTCTTCGTTGTATTGTTTTTTGTGGTGGAAAATGTAATTGATCTAGTATTTCAAAAACACAAGGATTATATCCTATACTTATAAATATCATTAGAGTTCCTACTAAGGATTGATCATCCTAGTTTCCAAAGGTTAACTATACATTACCTCTGATACCAACTATAATGGACCATAATTTACATACAAAGTTATTACAGCAAAATTGAAGAATATTCAATACAAAATCTAACAAAACCACAGTAGGATTTTATATGTTTAGTGTCTTTAGAAACTGGGGAACATAAAAAATTGATTAATAATAATTCTACATTGCCTCCTCTAATTTCTTCATAACTAGACCCCTTTTTGACATATCTTACTTAATAACCTTATTCATGACCTAGGTAAAAGAAATATAAGATAGAGTGATATCATAAGATAGATTGAGCTCAGTTGCTCAATATGGGTAAAAATGGGAGATATGAATCATATCATAATCATATGACATAAAAACATATCATTTTAATATATTGTGTTGTATATAAAAGATCATAATATCATGTCATGTGATAAATCATAAAACTTCCAAATAATCCCAAAAGTCATTACATAAGACATGAATTTTTTTGGAAGACACATAAGCATATAAAATCATTTCATATTTGTAGAGACCCGAAGCTTGACGTACATGGACATTACATTACTTTTGCGGAATACTTAGTACATAACAAAAACACACACACAAGGATCGTAATAGTTTAGTGTCTTTGGAAACTCGGAACGTAATCTTCTAATCGTGGTGAAAGATCTTCAATATCTCCCATAAAGATCTTCCCTTTTTTTACCTAAAACCTTTATTTATATCCTGGGGAAAAGAAAACATAAAAGGGTGAGCTCAAATGCTCAGTAAGGGTAAACAATGGAAATACAAATCATATCATATCTTTTTGAAAATCATAACCTGCAAATAAGATCATAATATCTTAACATGGAATAAATCATAGAAGTGAAAATGAGATCACCATAATCATAACATGAAACTTGAAACTCTGTGGCATTCACACATAATCATAGAGAATCATTTCTTGTTAGTCAAGACTCATTGCCAAGACTATCTTAGTGGACAAAGTCCCTTTTCTGAATTGAGTAACCCTCGCTTCAGTCCTGTTTCACTGAACCGGTATAACCTACCATTCCAGCCATGTCTATCTCATGAGATATAAAATCTTTACCCAATGCATTGGAGGGAGATATAGGTCCCACCCATCTCATAATGATACCATTCTTATGTGTGCCACAAAATCATAAATCATACATCATTGAATAACCCATGTAATAAAAATGGGATTCTTAAACAACATGACATCATAAAACCATTCATATAAGATAAAGGAATTCATAAACATAATTTCATCACAACATAGTCAAATCAATGTAAAAATATGGATATAAACAGAACCCTTTATTATCTTAGATGGAAAATAATTTTGATAAAACACTTGAAATGAATTCTTGAGGAAAATATCCTTTCTTCTTCAAAATCAATTTCTTTTCACAAAACATCATGCAATTTTAAAAGAAGATATTTTATTGAAAATATTCATGAAATCTTTTGGAGGAAGCTTCATGAAAATAAGGCTTTATAAAACCGTAAAAACTGTTCCTTCCATTTAAGTTAAAAAAACATTCTTCTTGTACTTTTGTTGGAAAAGTCAAAAAGTACCTCATAAGAAAAACGACAAAAGATTCCTTTCATATATTTTACTAAAACTCACCAAAGGGTAAATTTGGATTTAAACAATTGTAGGTGGATGGAAATAATATTACATATTGATGAAACATGGATGTGGATGATAAAATACACCCCAGTAAATACTAAAGTATAAACAATCTCGGATAAAAATAAGATTGTGATATTTCCCTTAACTTAGGTCCGATTTTCTTTGTTCGTGTCCGAAGCTCCTGTATAATGGTTTAAATAATGTTATTGACTTATTACAGAATCATACATATTGATATGATATCATATATCGTCATATTATTAGCTTCTTGTTAGTAATATTTCATTGTAACTTGTTACTCGGGTCTTTATAACTTTTTGTTCTTATGCGTGTTTTGTCGAATAAATTCTTATTCTTATCTTTAGGTTATAGATAATTCATTTCCAGAATGGTATTAGTGTAGTATATACCATATTCATTCATTCAATTCATTTATATAATCATTATGAAATGAAGATCATGTAGAACGAGTCGCATCACATCGTGGAGACGGTATTCCGTACGTACGCACGAGTGATGATATCGTTCCTATGATCGTGGAATTGTATTGGAGTATATATATATTATATCAGTATCAATATTAATTCATAATAATCATATATAGTTACTCATTACACCATTATACCCATCCTTGTAAGGTGATGGTGGAAAATAGATTACACCACGGCGTGGAGACGGTATTCCGTACGTACGCACGCGCGGTGATTTCATTTTTCCGTAGGATTGATAGAAGGTGAATTAGGGTTGTTTAATATTTATAATAACATATCATTTTTTAAGTAATACTGATGTTATTACTTTATCATGAAACAACTAAAGAAGAAGAAGTTGAAGAAGAAAGAAATTGAAAAGATCGGTAATGGATATTACCTCTTCTTTGGAACGCCTCTTTGAATTCTCCACTTAGGGAACTATGATTGGCCTTTGAAGAAGACCAGGACCTCTAGGATTATTCTAGGGAAGTGGAGAGGAGAAAATGGCAGGGGTTGGCTGAGCTTGAGTGCTCAAATTGGTGTGAGGAGGAGGGGAAGGAGGTGCCCTTTTATAAGGGAGGAGAGGGGCACCTTAGGAATATCTCAAAATATTATTTTATATTAATGTAAAAATCGGTTTATAATGGTTCCAAAGGGTCTTATTTTGAAGATAAAGTGGGGATGGGTCGAAATACTACCATCCAATAGGATTTAGACAAGTTTAGGGTATTATTTTAACCTTATCAATTAGATTTAACTCTAAGTTAAATAATTTAACTTTTACCGTGTCTTTTGGTTTTCTTTCACTATATGGTTAATACACTTACTATAACATGACAAACGAACCCCAAATTGTTTATTATTAATATATATATCCTTATCTAAGTGATTTGGCCGAACCTTAGATTTTTAGGAATAAAATAACAATTAGTAATATAATATTTGATTTAAAAACTATTTTGTGTCAATTTTGAAACTATTTGATATATGATTTTTTTAAAAGTCATAACAGAATTATATGTTTGAACCAAGTTGCTTAAATCAACACTAATATATCTTAGTAACCTAGAAAATTAGTGGAATGAATAAAAAGTCTCAAATTACATTCATTTGAGCATTTATAACATCAATTATATTCATATTTCCTTAAAAGAGTAATTACTGCATCATCGTTGTGTCATAAATAAATAAATTTATTTAAAGTCTAAAAATTATAAATAAAATATCATTATGTAGGAAATCGTTTTATCTTTCTAATGAATATTTATAGTCGAATTTATCTTATGTACAACCCCATATTAAAAATGTTTTAGTTATTAAACTTTGATTTTAACTATTTTAACTATTCATTAAATAAAATAATATTAAATGTCATAATCTAATCCAAGTGGACCTAAATGGTCATATTATATTCATAAGGTTGTTTTTGGTCGAATTACACTTATCCAATAGAATTAGGATATGTGTTAGGGTAATAGTAATATCATATTTACCCTTAGTTACCCTATTTACTATTAACCGTGGTAAAAAAAAGTAAAAAGTTACTATTCACCAAAAATTATTTTTATCTCATTGAACCACATTTTAGTCCTTGATATTAACCGTGTCTGTCGTATTTTCGAAATTTCATTCACAGAAGAGGTAAAATTAAGTTTTATGCAAAATTCAGTTTTTTATCTACCACTTAGTAGTTTCACTATTCATCAAAAATTGATGTTTTTCAGAACAATGCCAAAATTTCACCCTAAGCTATATTTCATATTCCGAATTCAAAAATGAAGTCTATTTTATCAAATTCATAACATAGATGTTGCATTAATTAATTTTATAATTAAATCCCGCTGTTAAAACAAATAGCGTGTTTTTAAGAAACAATATCTATCAAAAGATTGACACTTGTTTATAACTGTTTTAAATGTGAAATTACATCCAATGTCCAACATTGTATTAAATTGTAAAAATATATTCTAAATATACTTTAAAACTACTCAAATTAATAATTTATCACTATTAATTATTTCTATTAAAAAAGTTGTTTTTAATTATAATTTAGTAATTTTCACTATTCATCAGAATATGAAAGTTATCCGAAAAGTACCAAAATTTCACCTTAGGCTAAATTCGATACTCCTAATCCAAAAATGAATTCCATTTTGAGATCTAAAATTTCTAAAATTTATAAAGTGGTTATTACTATTCGTAACGGCTTGTTTTAATAATATTTTAATAGCATATCGTTTTTTCGTGAAACTCAGTATTGCGTACTACACATGCTATCGAGGAAGGTTGTGATTGCGTGTAATGCAAGGCAAGTCAAGGATGCGTGTTGTGAAAGCTCCTTTTGGTGTAGTGTACAACACAAGACATTAATAAAATTAAAAAGATTATTTTTCATAAAATCTCGGGTTGTTACATTCTACCCCCCTTAAAATGAATTTCGCCCTTGAAATTCATCGGGGTTATAAATGCTTTACTATTCAAAAGTTTCTTTAATAGAAACCCACATCGTAAAAAGGAATATCAAAACCAATCTTTAAAAACAAAAGTATGAAACGTAACGGTTACCCAAATAAACTAATCACTGGGTTTCCACATAGGTGAAAATATGGATATGGAAGAAAAATCTAACCATCATGTTCTGATGGAGAGTGGTAGAGAACATGGCTATGGAAAAGCCAACAATCACAAATCCATAAATTTGTGACGATATAAGTTACCATCCGATTAATCAGATATAAGATCACTAGGACAACATTTTTTTTGGTTTTCAAGATCGTTTCCCTAAAGTTGAAGAATTTGAATTAGAATAAATACTTACTTTATTTTGGTACATTCGCACTATTGTTTGTGCCTTGAACAATTTCCACTTCATCTCTTAAATAAATGAAGTTGAATTTGTTATTCGTGAAGTCTTAGCAGATCATGTGATAGAATGACGGGTCATTCCATCTGTCTCAAACAAAAGGTTAGAAAAAATTATATATTTAAGTCGATCTATAGTGAGATGAATCATATATGGTTCCTAAAATGGACTTATACTTCATATATCATACTGCTTAATATAATAAAACTAGTTTCTACTAAACAGGGACTTCCTGTAGGCCAGTGGTAGGCGATAAAGGCCAGTCGCACTTCGGTTGTGGGTTCGATTCCCACAGCCTTGTCCGACACGATGGGCTGTCGCCCGTCCTGGAGGTTGTCCTTTTTCTAAAACTACATTACTATAACATCCCATCAATAATATCGAAAATCTTCTATCCTTAAACTAACTTATGTCCAACATAATCCATTCTAATCTTTAGGCTTATCCATAATACTACAGTCCACTCTCATAATATAGTGAAAACGATTACCAGAGATTTAATACTGTCGTTAATCCCCATATATCATAAGATATGTCTTGTTGGTCACATTCCAAACATTCAAAGGCCTTAATCATGTATTCTCTTGAATACCCATTGAACCTTAGTGAAACCATTAATGCAGTTAAAAGTTAACTCTTTCCACATACCAAAATCCAAAAATTCTATATACTCAATCCATGATATAACCTTCTCCTTATATCAGTCATGAGCTCATGAATACAATCAAACACCACATTATCTTATTATTCCTTCATTATGCGCATATCATCTAAATTCCAAAAATATCTGAATAACCTTTCATGGATAGTGGTATCATTAATCATACACTTTCATAACTCAAGGAAAGACAACAGTATAACAATCCTTAGATGTCTCTTTATTCCATAGTACCATGATATTTCTTATACAACATTACACATGATAAACATGTAATCATTCCACTACATTCTTAAACCATTGACCGAGCTTCAAAAATTCTTTCATCTCACATATCATTTGTAGTCTCTTCATCATCATCCACATAAATACTACCCATATGACCATACTGATTCTCTTCATGAGTCTTTCCCTTAGGGCATTTGTTTGGATAATGCCCATACATTCCACATTTAAAACACTTAACCATTTTTGATGTCGTAGCAATACCATTATCCTCATCCATGGTGTTAACCGACCCTTTTCCTTTGCACTTACTTGCTTTGTGTCCTTATTTTTCACACCCAAAGCATCTTCCAGTTCCCTTGAAACATTTTCCTTGATGCCTCTTCCCACATGATTTACATAGGGGAAACTGAACTTTTTTTCCTCTATGATCATCATGGAACTCCATCTTTCTCTTATTAGTCGAGTCAGGAAACTTACCAAATTTTACTTTATTGATCATATTATGAGATTGCTGATTCGGCATAATAATGATCTTTGGACTTCCAAATCCCATTTCATTTGGTTTCTCATGAAGAATATCATTCCATTGTCCATCATATCCTCCATTATCGTGAATCATCTTGTTTCCAGCCATTTTCTAAAACCCAAAAAAAAAAGAATAGTGTGAGAGGAAAAAATCATGCGAGGGAAAACAACATAATAAAGGTGGATTATCCTTGATATCTAACATCTTAGGTTAAATTCTATGATCGTTACCGTAGTTCTAGGACTGTATCCTATACGTATACTTATCCTTAGGGACATCCCTAGACATACCTTATAAATATCTCTAGGGATCTCACTAAAGTTCTTGCGTCCTAGTTTCCAAAGGTTGACTAAACCTTTCCTCTGATACCAACTGTAGAGACCCGAAGCTTGACGTACATGGACATTACATTACTTTTGCGGAATACTTAGTACATAACAAAAACACACACACAAGGATCGTAATAGTTTAGTGTCTTTGAAAACTCGGAACGTAATCTTCTAATCGTTGTGAAAGATCTTCAATATATCCCATAAAGATCTTCCCTTTTTTTACCTAAAACCTTTCTTTATATCCTGGGGAAAAGAAAACATAAAAGTGTGAGCTCAAATGCTCAGTAAGGGTAAACAAAGGAAATAAAAATCATATCATATCTTTTTGAAAATCATAACCTGCAAAAGAGATCATAATATCTTAACATGGAATAAATCATAGAAGTGAAAATGAGATCACCATAATCATAACATGAAACTTGAAACTTTGTGGCATTCACACATAATCATAGATAATCATTTCTTGTTAGTCAAGACTCATTGCCAAGACTATCTTAGTGGACAAAGTCCCTTTTCTGAATTGAGTAACCCTCACTTCAGTCCTGTTTCACTGAACCGGTATAACCTACCATTCCATCCATGTCTATCTCATGAGATATAAAATCATTACCCAATGCATTGGAGGGAGATATAGGTCCCACCCATCTCATAAGGATACCATTCTTATGTGTGCCACAATGTCATAAATCATACATCATTGCATAACCCATGTAATAAAAATGGGATTCTTAAACAACATGACATCATAAAACCATTCATATAAGATAAAGGAATTCATAAACATAATTTCATCACAACATAGTCAAATCAATGTAAAAATATGGATATAAACATAACCCTTTATTATCTTATATGGAAAATAATTTTGATAAAACACTTGAAATGAATTCTTGAGGAAAATATCCTTTCTTCTTCAAAATCAATTTCTTTTCACAAAACATCATGCAATTTTAAAAGAAAGATATTTTATTGAAAATATTCATGAAATCTTTTGGAGGAATCTTCATGAAAATAAGTCTTTATAAAACCGTAAAAATCTATTCCTTCCGTTTAAGTTAAAAAAACATTCTTCTTGTACTTTTGTTGGAAAAGTCAAAAAGTACCTCATACGAAAAACGACAAAAGATTCCTTTCATATATTTTACTAAAACTCACCAAAGGGTAAATTTGGATTTAAACAATTGTAGGTGGATGGAAATAATATTACATATTGATGAAACATGGATGTGGATGATAAAATACACCCCAGTAAATACTAAAGTATAAACAATCTGGGATAAAAATGAGATTGTGATATTTCCCTTACCTTAGGTCCGATTTGCTTTGTTCGTGTCCAAAGCTCCTGTATAATGGTTTAAATAATGTTATTGACTTATTACAGAATCATACATATTGATATGATATCATATATGGTCATATTATTAGCTTCTTGTTAGTAATATTTCATTGTTACTTGTTACTCGGGTCTTTATAACTTTTTGTTCTTATGCGTGTTTTGTCGAATAAATTATTATTCTTATCTTTAGGTTATAGATAATTCATTTCCAGAATGGTATTAGTGTAGTATATACCATATTCATTCATTCAATTCATTTATATAATCATTATGAAATGAAGAACATGTAGAACGAGTCGCATCACATCGTGGAGACGGTATTCCGTACGTACGCACGAGTGATGATATCGTTCCTATGATCGTGGAATTGTATTGGAGTATATATATATTATTTCAGTATCAATATTAATTCCTAATAATCATATATAGTTACTCATTACACCATTATACCCATCCTTGTAAGGTGATGGTGGAAAATAGATTACACCACGGCGTGGAGACGGTATTCCGTACGTACGCACGCGCGGTGATTTCATTTTTCCGTAGGATGGATAGAAGGTGAATTAGGGTTGTTTCATATTTATAATAACATATCATTATGTAAGTAATACTGATGTTATTACTTTATCATGAAACAACTAAAGAAGAAGAGGTTGAAGAAGAAAGAAATTGAAAAGATCGGTAATGGATATTACCTATTCTTTGGAACGCCTCTTTGAATTCTCCACTTAGGGAACTATGATTGGTCTTTGAAGAAGACCAGGACCTCTAGGATTATTCTAGGTAAGTGGAGAGGAGAAAATGGCAGGGGTTGGCCGAGCTTGAGTGCTCAAATTGGTGTGAGGAGGAGGGGGAGGAGGTGCCCTTTTATAAGGGAGGAGAGGGGCACCTTAGGAATATCTCAAAATATTATTTTATATTAAAGTCAAAATCGGTTTATAATGGTTCCAAAGGGTCTTATTTTGAAGCTAAAGTGGGTATGGGTCTAAATACTACCATCCAATAGGATTTAGACAAGTTTAGGGTATTATTTTAACCTTATCAATTAGATTTAACTCTAAGTTAAATAATTTAACTTTTACCGTGTCTTTTGGTTTTCTTTCACTATATGGTTAATACACTTTATAACATGACAAACGAACCCCAAATTGTTTATTATTAATATATATATATCCTTATCTAAGTCATTTGGCCGAACCTTAGATTTTTAGGAATAAAATAACAATTAGTAATATAATATTTTATTTAAAAAATATTTTGTGACAATTTTGACACTATTTGATATATGATTTTCTTAAAAGTCATAATAGAATTATATGTTCGAACCAAGTTGATAAAATCAACACTAATATATCATAGTAACCTATAAAATTAGTGGAATTCATAAAAAGTCTCAAGTTACATTCATTTGAGCATTTATAACATCAATTATATTCATATTTCCTTAAAAGAGTAATTACTGCATCATCGTTGTGTCATAAATAAACAAATTTATTTAAATTCTAAAAATTATAAATAAAATATCATTATGTAGGAAATCTTTTTATCTTTCTAATGAATATTTATAGCCGAATTTATCTTATGTAAAACCCCATATTAAAAATGTTTTAGTTATTAAACTTTGATTTTAACTATTTTAACTATTCATTAAATAAAATAATATTAAATGTCATAATCTAATCCAAGTTGACCTAAATGGTCATATTATATTCATAAGGTTGTTTTTGGTCGAATTACACTTATCCAATAGAATTAGGACATGTGTTAGGGTAGTACTAATATCATATTTACCCTTAGTTACCCTATTTACTATTAACCGTGGTAAAAAAAAGTAAAAAGTTACTATTCACCAAAAATTATTTTCATCTCATTGAACCACATTTTAGTCCTTGATATTAACCGTGTCTGTCGGATTTTCGAAATTTCATTCACAGAAGCGGTAAAATTAAGTTTTATGCAAAATTCAGTTTTTTATCTACCACTTAGTAGTTTCACTATTCATCAAAAATTGATGTTTTTCAGAACAATGCCAAAATTTCACCCTAAGCTATATTTCAAATTCCGAATTCAAAAATGAAGTCTATTTTACCAAATTAATAACATAGATGTTGCATTAATTAATTTTATAATTAAATCCTGCTGTTAAAACAAATAGCGTGTTTTTAAGAAACAATATCTATCAAAAGATTGACACTTGTTTATAACTGTTTTAAATGTGAAATTACATCCAATGTCCAACATTGTATTAAATTGTAAAAATATATTCTAAATATACTTTAAAACCACTCAAATTAATAATTTATCACTATTAATTATTTCGATTAAAAAAGTTGTTTTTAATTATAATTTAGTAATTTTCACTATTCATCAGAATATGAAAGTTATCCGAAAAGTACCAAAATTTCTCCTTAGGCTAAATTCGATACTCCTAATCCAAAAATGAATTCCATTTTGAGAGCTAAAATTTCTAAAATTTATAAAGTGGTTATTACTATTCGTAACGGCTAGTTTTAATAATATTTTAATAGCATATCGTTTTTTCGTGAAACTCAGTATTGCGTACTACACATGCTATCGAGGAAGGCTGTGATTGCATGTAATGCAAGGCAAGTCAAGGATGCGTGTTGTGAAAGCTCCTTTTGGTGTAGTGTACAACACAAGACATTAATAAAATTAAAAAGATTATTTTTCATAAAATCTCGGGCTGTTACAATATTAGTCATGGCTCATTACCAAGACCATTATAGCGGAAATATTCCATTACTAAACCAAGATCACTCCTCGATCCCGCCCTGCACTATTGAACTGAGATCATTTCCCATTACATCCATGTTTATATCATAATATATATATGTAATTTCCCAATGCATTGAGGAAGATGTAGGTCCCATACATCTCATATTTAAATCATTCTTATGTGTGCCAAAAAAAATAGAAATCTTTCAATATAGCATAACCCAAGCAATATAATGGGTTTCTTAAACATCATTCCATCATAAAATAATACATGAAAAGAAAATGGATTTCCCAAATATCATTCTATCATTAATATAATAAATACATAGGAATAATATTAATAGTAAAATTGAAACATAACCATATTAAATAATTTCATCTTAGATGAAAAATAATTTTGATAAAATAGTTGAAGTTGATACTTGAGTAAAATAATATTTCTTCATCAAAAATGTTTTCTTTTCGTAAAATGCCTTGTAATTTTAAAAGAAAAAAATTTATTTAATAATAAACACGAAATCATATAAAGGAATCTTCATTGAAATAATTCCTTATGATAATGTAAAAATCCATTCATGTCATATATGTTTAAAGAAAAAAATCTTCTCATACTTTCGTCAGAAAATAAAACAACACCTCGTACTGAACACAAAATAATATTCCTTTCATAACATTTAATAAAAATTTACCAATGGTTAAAATTGATTTAAAACAACTATAGAGAGATGGAAATAATATTTTTGAATAAATATTTAGGAAACATGGACGGGGATGATAAATATACCCCAGTAAACTCTTATGGATAAAAAATCATAGATAATAATGAGATTACAAAAATATCCCTTACTTGAGGTCTTATTTTCATTATATGTATCTGAAACTCTTTTATAATGATTTAAATGATGTCATTGAATTATTCCAGAGTCATAGTATTTTTTTTAATATCATATATGATCATATTAGGATCAATTTTTTAGTAACACTATTACTCATCCATCGGTTATTAACTTCCTTATTTTCTTACACATGTTTTTTTTGAATAAGTTATTTTTTATCATATTAGGGTACAATTATATCATTAATATAATAATAAAATTATAATATATATCACATTTTTTAATTAAATTCATTTATATAATCATCAATTAATTATGGCCATGTAGAATGGATCACATCGCATCATGGAGATGGTAGGCTATATGTACGCAGGAGTGACAATATAATTCCAATAATTTTTGAATGATATTGAAGTGGATGATGTATAATATTTCAGGATCAATATAATTTTATGATAATTATATATATTTATTCTTTCTATCATTATATCCATCCAAGTAATCTGGTGGTTAAAAATAGATTACACCACGACATAGAGATGTTAAATCGTACGTATACACGCATGATGATTTCTTTTTTCATAGGATGTATAGAAGGTGTAATATGGATTTTCTATAATAATAAAATTTTAGTATATAATTTATACTGTATTTATTACTTTATAATGAAACAGATCAAGAATAATAAGTTGAATAAAAAACAAGATTGAAAGAATGTGTAGAGTAGATTTCCTCTTCTTCGGTGGCCTCCCTCTAAACCTCATCTTAAAGCTCTACATTTTGTCTTTGAAGAAGGACATAACCTCTAGAATTTAACTGGTGAAGTAGATAATGTAAATGGCCTTGGTATGGATGATATTTAAGTCTCAAAGTAATGTTAATAGGTGAGGTATAAGGTTCCCTTTAATACATTTTGGTGAGGGACACTTTTAGGATCTCTAAACAAATAATTTATAAAAAAATAAAACGCCACCTAAAAACCTCCAAAATGTACCAATTTCTAAATGGAGATGATATAAGGTTGTAAAATCATCACCCATATAAATTTAAGTCACGTGTTTTTTCAATTTAGACCTTATGAGTTCAATTAAGACTTATTTATTTTATTTAAACTTTATCTAGGGTAACGAATATTTCAATATTAAAAGGGTGTAATTTTTACTTATTTTTTGTCAATTAACCAAACATAAGAACATTATAACATTGTATAACACATCATAATTATTATACGTTATTTAAAAAAATTAGTATTTTTAAATAATTTAATAAATCATTATTTTGATAAAGAATCAATAGTGTAAATTTTGAAACTATATAATTCAATGATTTTTTAAAATATCAAGATTATAATTTGAAATCAAATAAAATATTTTATTAAATTTATTTTACTATTTTAATATCATTTATTTTTTATCTTCATTAATAAAATAGTTACAACATCAGTTTTATGTAATTATTTAATACACTTATTTATTGAATAAATATTAAAATTAAAATACTATGATGATGATAAATCTACTAGATTGCATAATAATACTTTTAATTGAATATGTATTCTAGAAAATACGTCCATAAAAATGATATACTTATTAAATAATTAATGTGAAATGTTTAACACCAATTTAAATAAAACATTATAAGTGTCATAATCTCATATATAAGGCTCTAAATGGTCTAAAACTTGACCCTCAGATAATTATGATAGATATATACTAGAAAAATATGATTTTATCAAGTGTTTGTATATTTAAATGGTTATTAGAATTTTAATAAAAATTAGTTTATTTATTTTTGATCAATTATATAATTTTTGCATCAACAATTTCTTATCCTTAAAGATAATAATTTATTTCCTAAAAATTACAAATAAATTACAATGATAAATAAAAAAAATTTAAACTTTGAATTTTTTATTTATAATCTAATTTACATTGTGTATATCCTTATATTAAAAATTATTAATCATTAAAATATGAGTGAGACATAATTAAATTTTCTTTAAATAAAATAAATTAAATATCCTAATCTCATCCAAGTTGATTCTAATGGATACCATTTCAAACCAAGAATTATTTTGGTCAAAAAATAATCATTCAATGATATTAAGACCAATTTTATCGTAATTTTATATTATTATTCTTACCCTTATTTACCTGATTTACCCTTTTACCGAATTAAAATAAATTAAAAAAGTTATGATTCATAATACCCAAAAATAAAATATTGAAATTTAAATAATTTGGGCATAATTATTTCAAATATGGATTCATTTTTTCGAAATAAAAAAACAATTTAAAGTAATTAATTGAAAATTAATCTTATTGTGAGAATGAGAGAATGGGTTTTAATATTTAAAACATTACAAAAGATTGAAATGTTTTTATATCTTAATTCAATGTAAAATTAATTCAAATGACCAACATTATATTAAATTATAAAAATAAATTCTATTTATACTTTAAAACCATTATATAATATAATTTATCCACATAAATTGTTTTGATGATTTGTTTTCAACTAAAATTTACTGTAATTTTACTATACATCAGAACCTGAAAATTTTCAAAAAAATATAAACAATTCATCCAATGTAAATTTGTATATAATACTTCCAAAGAAAATGATTACGTTGTCATATAAAAATTATTTATGTTTCAAAATACTAATTTAAAAGGGGTTATTCATTAAATAGTATCAAATGACCCTTTTGAAAAATATATGTTTTTATACATCAAATAGAGTTTATTCAAACCCTATGTCTAAAATATATATTTGATGAATATCAAAAATATTTTATTAATATATAGCATATATATTCCATTAATTTAAGTTAATAATAGTAATTCCCTCAATTTATTGATAAAAAATAAAAATATATAGTTGATTTATATTTTTATAAATAATTGGTTGCTAATGAATTTAGTATTAATTTAAATAAGTTAGTTAAATTTAATTCTTCTAACCTATCAACTATGTTATAATGGTCATTTTATACTAAGGGCATCTCATGGTTCATTTAAACACATAATTTAATTCAATGTTATTTATTAAACAAGTAAAACTATTTAAAGAAAATATTTCATAAAAAAATTCAAGTGATACATTTTTACTTTTTATTTGGTGTAAATAAATTAATTTCGTTTGAGGAAGTGTGGACTACCGCCCCTTCAATGCGACGTGATTCATTCAAATAGTACACGGAATGTATTAATGTTCTTTTAGTGAACTTATATGATATATTTGAAATAACAATGATAATTTTTTGATATTATATATATATATACAAATATGTCATTTACTTACTTCATTTCAATATTCCCATAAAATGGAACTAGTGTTCATGAGTACGCATGACCTATTGTCTCCATGAACATTATATTACATTTCATACTTCTATATTCTATGGATTTATATAATTAGAAAATAATCAATATAATTGATATTCATATAAATTTTTAAATTATAGAAATCAAGAAATAGGAATAATTACTATATATATACGAAAAATTAATACACATGTGATGAAAAAAGCGGATATTACTCGAACTGAAACCTTAACATAAAATTAAAAAAAGTAGGGTAATATAAACTCATAATCAAACCATATATGTTATTAAATATAAAAACATGGTTTAATGATATATTTATAATAAATTTTTATTTATTATTTAGTTTTTTTATTATGAATAGAGTCAAGAAATAAAGTAAGGGGATTTCATATCACTTTTTATATCCATGAGATACATTCCATGTTCATCACTTTTTTAATTTTAGTTGTTTATATAATAAACATGAATGTATTATATGATTAATATAATTAAATTAACGGTTATTTACATATCTATTCTACAATATTTATTTTTTGGGGTTTATGTTTCAAGAGTTACTAAATCGGTAAGATGGTTTTGTCTCAATTTTCCTTCTTCGAGACACTTGTTGTGTTATGCACCTAAATTCATTTCAAAGGTGTATATACATTTATTTTTACATGTTATATCAGGAAAATAATTATTCTAATGATATTTAAATCATAAAGTAATTTGATTTTCTTACACGGGGAGTATGATTGATTGTTACCAAGTGGTAAGAGTATATTGAAACAATATCATCTTTTATTGAGATTGTTTATGATTGTTTTTTCATTAATGAAATATTATGATCCAAATAATGGGAAATATCATGAAATTTATTACCCTCTAGATATTAATGTAATATACATATAATGGTTCAATTGTTTCACTCTTTGATATGTAATATGTTCGAGAAAGTGTATTAATGATATTCGGACTTTACATCTTTATTTAGTGGAAAATATGTTTCCTTCGAAACCATGTTTTCCAAAAATGTTTTCAAAAAAATTATAATATTCTCATATGATATTTAAATGGAATTATTACCCATTATTTAACATTTTTTTTAAAAAATGGGGTTTAAAATAAAAAGATTTATCATTTTTCAAATGAGGCACTTTTCTAAACATTTTATGGTGTAAAAGGAATGTTCGACACGTACAGATTTACGTACTATTATGATTGTCACTCAATTAATGATTACTTTAAAAAGTTAAAAAGTTATATTTTTAATGAAAAAATTTTCCTAATATTCTAGAAATTGATTTTTTAAATTTGGAATTCAAGAAAAAGGCTTTCAAAATGGTTTCAATATTGTTTATAAATTTTCAAGGGAAAAGGGTTGTTAAAATATATTTTTTCATATGTTTTTTATAAAAAATTATTTTCAAAACCATTTCCTTATTCCTTCACATTTTTTCAATTAAAAAGGTTTTAAAAAAGGTTTAAATAATTATTTATATGTTTTCAAACTATTTTCACATAAATTGTTTTCAAAATGTTTTCATATTTTATTCATTTGTTTTCATGGAAAATGTTTTTCAGAACATTTCTATGATTATTTCATAAGTTTTCAAGAAAAAGGTTTTCAAAATATTTTTATAATTCATTTATATGTTTTCAATGTATTTTCAAGGAAATGGGTTTAAAAAAGTTTTTAATATTTTTTTATAATTTTTCAATGAAATTTGTTTTCAAAACATTTTTAATCATTATTTATATGTTTTCAAGTATTTTCAATGAAATTTTTTTCAAAACAATTTCATGATTCTTTTATATTTATTCATAGAAAATGGTTTTCAAAATGTTTCCATGTTATAATCATAATTTATCAAAGAATATAGTTTTCAAAATGTTTTCAAATCTTCCTTTATACAAATTCATGTTTATTTTCAAATAATAATAATAAATGGTATGATTTTTGAAGAATCATTTTTCAATAGAGAAATGAAAATTGTGTCATGAAATAATTTTAAAATATATTTCCAAATTATTTCCCATATATGATCAATCCTATTGGTGTTAGTCATGACTATCTAGGGAAATGATCCAAAGGTTCCATTCATATTCTTTCATTGAATCTTTTATTCTTTAATGGAATGATATTTATGTAACCCAATTCTCTTTATTCGGTAATATTCTTTTTAAACCTTCTTCATTTAACTGGTTATAATTTTGATGAAATGATTAACAAAGAATTATATTTTTCAAATGGTTAGGATATGATTAAATTTTTATAATACACATTTTAGATTATTTGTTGTGATATGATTGTTTATGATTTTGTTCCACATGTATGTATATTTTAACTATGAGATGGGTGGGACCTATACTTTCTCAAATGCATTTGTTAAAGATTTATATCTCATGAGATAAAACAAGATGGTAATAGGAGTGAAACATGACTACAGAGATAGCCATGGGAGTGAACCATGACTACTGTGATTGTAGGATGAATGAACTCATTCTATTAAGATGGCCATGGGAGTGAACCATGACTGCAATGATTATATTGGTATTGAACCCATGATATTAATATTTCCATAATAGTAATTCTTTTACTACTATAGAATCATTTTATATGTTTATGTTTCTACCACATTTCCATTTCTGATTCACATGTCAGGCTTTCGTGGATTATGTTCTTTATATCTTTATTATTAATATCTTATGAATTTCCATGATTTATAAAATTATTAATGTTTATGATATTTGATATATGTGGTATTATATTTTAATGTTATGATCATGTTCTCATTCCCATATGCTAATTTTTTAATGCTTACATGCCTCCCTTTTCTACCCTTACTATACATCTTAGCTCATCCATTTATATTTTTATTTCCCTATTTTATAAGGATACATGTTATGCACGATGTGTCTAATAAGGGTGCTAGTTAAGAAAAACAAAGTGGAAGATAATGTATCTCTATTATGTACCAGTCATGTTTTCAAATGCACTAAACTAAAACGGTCTTTGGACATTCAATTGTATAATATTTTAACTGTTCTAAAATATTTATGAAATTTATATGTACATTAAGACTAGGTCACTATAGTTGGTATTAGATAAATGGTTTAGTAATCCATTGGAATATAGATTTAGAAAGAAAATTAATGAGATCCCTTGGAATATTTCTAAGGATGTCTTGAGATTTTTCTTAGGATAAGGATGAATTAACGATTAGGAACATCTCCTAGAATTTTTGTAAAGAATAATGATACTAGTTTCTTAGAAATAAATACCAATCAAGATACTACAAGTGGATGTGGATCTGGCATAGATATACCTAGGAGTAACAACTCCAATAAGGTGTGTCAGGCTTGACTCGACTTAACCTGGTACATGACAATAGGCCTTGTTGCACACCTAGTTTTACACTTTGAGGGAATATTCTTTGCAAATTCACAAACTATTCCTGAACCATTAGGAAGGATTTAAATATAATTTTTTTTATTAATAACCTAGGATTATCCATAGGTTTCATAGTTTAAGGATGGTTTCATAATTTAGATACTGAAGTGCCCAGATCAGTGTGAATCACTGAGAGGGGGAGGGGGTGAATCAGTGATCCTTTAAAACTTTTTACTAATTGATTCTTAGTCAATTAAACCTTTATGGCTGGTTAAAGCCTCGATCCACTCTTCTTGTATCTCTCAACCTTTCCCGGATAATGCAGTAATGAAAAGGCACAGAACACAAGGATTTACAAGGTTCGACACCAAAGGCCGACATCCTTTCCATGCTCTCCCAGCATGGATTCTCCCATTATAACTTGTTAGAATTACAATGGTCGATACATCTTCCCACCATATCTCTCCTGAGTCCCACAGGAGGGTCTTTATACTGCGTCCCACAGTGTTACCAGAGTCCCACTGGCCTGCTTCAGAATCCCACTGAAGACTTCTTCTCCCTGAGTCCCACAGGGTCTTCTCCTGGCTCCGCGAGTCACACGAGTAGCTCTTCTTCTTGTTCAGCTCTTCAAGTATCCTCAGCAGCCTGGGATAAAGACTGATGGCCTTGCTCTTCTTCTGATCACTTGTGGTTGATCAGGTCTTATCGTCTTGCTCAGGATTTATCTCCTTCTTCTCAGGATGACCTGGCCTCTCTCTTCAACTACTGAATGCTCAGACAACTGATATCTTTATCTTTGGTCTGGTCCAGTCTCAGTTCAACTCTACTTCATGCACTGAGTGCATGGAAACTCTGCATCCTCATGCACTGACTGCATGGCCTTCTCAAATTCTTCAAGAACCTTCAAGTCTTGGACAACTCAAACACACACCACTGATTTAAGCTTGTTCAGTGTGCGCGTGCATGCATGCATGCATGCACTCCCCTTCTTCTCTTCTTGGTGCAGTAAACCCTTAGAGGGTGTAATTCTTTTCAGCACACACCTACTTCTCAGACTACACACACCATATGCAATTTGTCTACACACATAAATGTGTGTTCTTCTTTGTGTGGATGTCCTCCCTTTTCTTCTTCTAAGTGTATACACACTTCTTAGTGCACACACCTAGGTTCGGCCTTCTTGTCTCTTTGCACACAAAACTTCTTCACATTGGCACACACTTGAGCTTGGCCTTCACACTTCTTGTTGCACACCCTTAAATGTCTGTAGGGTGTTCCTCTTCAATTTTCACACACACACACTCAAATGAGGTGTGGTCTTCACTTCACCCACACAAGGCTACGGCATTTCACTTCCTTTGCACACAAGATTTATTCTTTTATTCTTCTTTGCATACACCCAAGGTATCCTCGGCCTTCTTCCTTCATTCCACACACAAAGGCTACGGCCTTGGGTTCTCTTGAATGCAAATAACCCGTAGGGTCTTCCTTCTCCACTTACCCACTCACTTAAATGTGTCCTTCTCCACTTATGCACACACACTGCCCACGGGTGTATTCTTTAAGCACGGGCCGCGCATGTATCAAGGGTGCAAGGGGTATCCGTGGGTCGCGCAAGTCACAAGGGTGCAAGCGGCCTCATTCGCACAAGCCTCAAATGACCACGCAAGTGCTACTGCCCTCAGGCGCGCAAGTGCTTTAGCCGCGGGCTCCAACCAAGGGTGCGCAAGGCTTGGTGCAACCCCGGTTCTTCCTGTCGCGCAAGGATTAGCGCGCAGGGGACTCCCCTTCACTTCTTTCGCGCAAGGGATGCGCAAAAAGGAACTTCACGAAGCCCAAAATGGCTCCGGGCTTCTCTGCCGCGCAGGGGACGCGCAACTCAATTCTTCACGAGGCACAAGGGTGCTCTCACATGACTCTCGTTTCTCAAAAGATCAGCAAGCATACCGAGAGCATGGGCTCTTCTTTTATAGGCAGAGAATCCTCAAAACTTCCGCGTGGGATAAATCTCAAATCCCCGAAAGTTTCGGTTCTTTAAAATCTTTCCAAATCTTGAATTTACTCTCTATTTCACGCGGGTTCTTTTATTTTCTCTTCCCTCACGTTCATGTTCGGCCGAACGTGTGCATGCCTCTGTCTAGGCCTATCCATGCAAAACATGAACACCCGATGCCTCGGCAACTCCGTTTGCCTCGGCCTTCTTCGGATTCTTCCAAACATTACATGCATGGTCATTTTTAGGCATGATCGTGTTCAGTGTGGCCAGACGAACCTCAAGGACACTTCGTCTTCGTCAGAGGTGGCCGGATACTCAAAATCCATCTTCGGGAGGCCTCTGGTTCAGCGGCGTCGCGGGTGGCCTTCGGGCGAGCTCGAGGAAGGAGATGAGCACTGGGCCGTTGGATGCGGCATTTGAAATACATCGGACGGCCGCGATCTGGAGATCTCGCGCGGGATGCGATGAGCGGCTGTGATTAGCCGCGCGATTGGATGAGCGGCCAGGATCTCTTCCGCGGGAAAATCCGGCGTCCCACATCGAAACGAAGCCCGGTTTATCCGCGACATATTACCCTGGCGCTGCCTCTCAACGCTCAGTTGAACTTCTCCCCTCCCGGTGCCGCCCCGCACCGGGTTCTCTCTGCGGGCGCGCTCTGCGCCCACCTATGCTCCCTGCGGGCGCGCCTCTGGCGCCCAATATGCACTACCTGACACTCGCGGGTGCGCTCATGCGCCCCTGCCGCGCTCCTCCGGGCGTGCCCCAGGCGCCCACACGGTGTCTTGGGTGCGCCCCTGCCTCAAGGATGCTGCCCTGGCCTTGAGGGTTCCCCATGGGCGTGGTGACCTTGAGTCCCACATGTGCCTTGGGTGATGACCCTCGGCTGGCCTCCTTGGTGGCCCATTTTTTGGCTAAGTCTTGAATAAGACTTTGTCAAAAAACAAAGTCCTCCATGAAATCAAGCCATATCAAGACCAAATGCCAAGCCACTCCAAGCCTTCTTCCTTTCTTCTTCTTCTTAAGAATTCCATCATTTCTCCTCATATGATCTTCACTTAGGATATGGAATTCAAAAGGTTTCTTCTTAATCTTCAACCGAGCTCCTGAATCAAATATTTCTTCAATAATCTTCATTGATCTTATCAGAGATCAATTGGAACATCTTCTGATTCACATGCACTAAGTGATAGTGCATGGACTTCATTAATGCACATCATCCACTTAGTAGTTGTGGATGGAACTCCTTTCAACTCCTCATGCATTGTGAATACAATGCATGGTATTATAATCATGTTGTGACATTGTATCCAGTTGATACAAGTTCTTTGAACTTTAAGAACAGCTCAACAATCGTCAGATGTCCATGGAGAATGTTTCAACCATATTCTCCAATGCCACTTAGTGAATCTCCTAAGTGACATTCCTCTAAGTTCCATGGCCATTCTCCATTCTTTACCAACACCATCACAACCTTTGTCATTCACATCTTGACATTCCTTGACTTCCATTCATTCCAAGACAACTTCATGCCTCATTGACAACAAATTCAACACAGTGCACTTCAATCTCCCCTTTTGTATTTGTTGTCAATACACTTCTTCAGCACATATGAATGGGTCAATATGTGTGCCAATCTTTTCTCCCCCTTATTGGCAATCAAATGCAAAGGTGTGGTGTGGTTCACTTTCAAAAATCACTTCCTCCCTTCGAATAGCATCTTCTTGAAAAAAAAATCACTAAGAGAGGGATGATTCCACATGTTCTCTTTAGCAAAGAACCTTTATTAAATCAACTCTAAGTCTACTTGGGCTAACCCGGTGTAGAAAAAAAGAGTGATATAACCAAGGAACTCAATTCTGTCCACATTCACTATAAACATGTGAGATCATGCTTAGGGGTTGAAATTTTTCAGATGTAACAATGAATTTGCTAAATCCTGCACAACTTCACAAAACTCATTAGAAAGTTCAGGTGCAAAGATAAAGCTCCCCCTTTCATCCATTTGTCTTCAATCCATACTCCCCCTTAATTGACAAGATAAACTCAATTAAGAAACAAGGGATGATAGTATGATTGGAATACCTTCACTTTTCTTCTCAAGATGGTATTAATCTAAGAATCCCATCTTCTTCAGATTGGCTCCCCCTCAAGGGGTGCACTCCATTCTTTCCAAACCATCCTCCAGTTGAGAATGATCATCATCTTCAATTCCCTGTAATGTTAGCACATGTAAATGCCAATAGTATAAGGGAATAAGATGGAACCTCCTTGGTTCATCAATGTGAACAACAAGGTTGAGAAGATTCTCTCAACCGAGATGTCCCATTTTCACCAGTCTTCACACTTGCACATTTGATCTTCATTGATGATTGTGCTGGTGTGGATCTCAAAACATCTTCATGTAAAACCTTCTTCTTTCCTTTTGCTTTAGCAATTGCCAGAACATCATCTTCAGCTCTTTGTAGAACTTTGGAAAGTTGCAACTGATTTGGCCATATGACTAACAAGTCATTTGGAATTGTGGCCTCAGTTCTGGAATTTTCACATGGTTCCTTTGATGCTGTCAAGCTACCTCTCTTAGGCAACTTGTTTTCAATCAATCCCTTCTGCTTCTTTTGGATTGATTGTCTGTTTGAGTTCAGTTGGCTCCTATTTATTTCCATGGCTTGTTTGCAGAGATCCATGGTATGTCCTTTCTTCCCACAGTAGAAGCATTTCTTGGTGGTCCTTCTGGATGCATCACACTTCTTGGACTCAGACTCCAAGGACTTCTCTTCCTTTTTCAACATCTTCTTGGGAGCTTTTTCATCTTTCTTCTTCTTGCTTCCAAAGGATTCCTTTTTAACCAGGTTCAGTGATCTTCTCTTCTTTCCGGCTTCGGATACATTCGGAGATTGATATGTATCAACTCTTTGACCACTTTTGCAACCATCCCAGATGTTGTCAAGTAATCCAAATCTATTTGCAGTAAACAGATGTCTCTGGACCTGTGGATGTTGCTTCCTTCCTTCTGGCTTGCTCCCCCTTGGCATGGGCTTCCTCTGTGCTTTAGCATTCAGTGGATTGTACCAACAATCCTTTGCACAATGCCCATACTTGTTACAACACCAGCATTGTCCCACGAATCTTGACCTCTTCAGTCCTTCTGATTGTAGGGTACTCTTCTTGACCTGTTGTGCTGTTTCAGGAGAGCTCTGCTTCTTTACTGCCTTCATCCATACTTGTTTGGAATTATTTTTCCGTCCTACACTTTTTGTGGAAACAAAATTAGAAGCATCAGTACAAGATGGTATGGATGGTACCTTCCTTTTAGAAGATGTTGCACTATCATTAGAGGATGTATTTCTCTTAGAATCATCCTGCTCAATGCATACTTGAGTAGAAACATGTCTTCTTCCAGCTGACTGGGAGGATTCAGCTTTAGTTGATTGCTGATTTTTCAAAATCACCTCCAGTTCTAAGCATTTCATATTGAGGGAGTTCTTCTCATCCTCAACAGTTCTTAGCTTTCCTTCCCAATTCTCCACCAGTTGTTTCATCTGGTCTTCATGCACCTTCTTCAATTCTTGCAATGAATTGTCCAGCTCCTTCACTAATTTGACTTTTTCTTCAAGTTGAGCATCTCTGACATTCATTGACACTTTGTACCTCTTTTCCAGTGCATGGACAACATCTTTGACTATTATCATAAAGAATTCATTCTCAGAAAGGCTTCTCTGCAATTCTTCAGCAGTGTCTTCATATCTTTCATTGCAAAGAGAAACTGTTTCATCTTTAGCCTTCACTAGCTTTCTGAGAGTGTTGGTTATGCCAACCCTTTTTGTCAACTGATCTTCCATTGCATTGGATTCTTCTTCTAAATGTGATTTTTCTTCATGAAGATCATGGATTCCTGTATCTATACACTTTGCCACTTCCATGGGAACTGTCTTCTGAAGATATTTGAGTGCACTCTGAAGATCATTCATTGTTTCAACTTCATCACAGCTAGGACAGGCTTTCTTCATCTTCTTGGCCTGTTTCTTCTTTCTATTTTTCTGAGTCTTGGCAGATATCTCCATTTGAGGCTGGTCGCTCGTTTCCTCAAATCTGCACTTCATAAAGACTCCCTTGGATCTTTTAGAGGTAACCTTCCCTCTGATACCAATTGAAGTGCCCAGATCAGTGTGAATCACTGAGAGGGGGAGGGGGTGAATCAGTGATCCTTTAAAACTTTTTACTAATTGATTCTTAATCAATTAAACCTCTATGGCTGGTTAAAGCCTCGATCCACTCTTCTTGTATCTCTCAACCTTTCCCGGATAATGCAGTAATGAAAAGGCACAGAACACAAGGATTTACAAGGTTCGGCACCAAAGGCCTACATCCTTGCCATGCTCTCCCAGCATGGATTCTCCCATTATAACTTGTTAGAATTACAATGGTCGATACAGCTTCCCACCGTATCTCTCCTGAGTCCCACAGGAGGGTCTTTATACTGCGTCCCACAGTGTTACCAGAGTCCCACTGGCCTGCTCCAGAATCCCACTGAAGACTTCTTCTCCCTGAGTCCCACAGGGTCTTCTCCTGGCTCCTCGAGTCACACGAGTAGCTCGTCTTCTTGTTCAGCTCTTCAAGTATCCTCAGCAGCCTGGGATGAAGACTGCTGGCCTTGCTCTTCTTCTGATCACTTGTGGTTGATCAGGTCTTCTTGTCTTGCTCAGGATTTATCTCCTTCTTCTCAGGATGACCTGGCCTCTCTCTTCAACTACTGAATGCTCAGACAACTGATATCATTATCTTCGGTCTGGTCCAGTCTCAGTTCAACTCTACTTCATGCACTGAGTGCATGGAAACTCTGCATCCTCATGCACTGACTGCATGGCCTTCTCAAATTCTTCAAGAACCTTCAAGTCTTGGACAACTCAAACGCACACCACTGATTTAAGCTTGTTTAGTGTGCGCGTGCATGCATGCATGCATGCACTCCCCTTCTTCTCTTCTTGGTGCAGTAAACCCTTAGAGGGTGTAATTCTTTTCAGCACACACCTACTTCTCAGACTACACACACCTTATGCAATTTGTCTACACACATAAATGTGTGTTCTTCTTTGTGTGGATGTCCTCCCTTTTCTTCTTCTAAGTGTATACACACTTCTTAGTGCACACACCTAGGTTCGGCCTTCTTGTCTCTTTGAACACAAAACTTCTTCACTTTGGCACACACTTGAGCTTGGCCTTCACGCTTCTCGTTGCACACCCTTAAATGTCCGTAGGGTGTTCCTCTTCATTTTTCACACACACACACTCAAATGAGGTGTGGTCTTCACTTCACCCACACAAGGCTACGGCCTTTCACTTCCTTTGCACACAAGATTTATTCTTTTATTCTTCTTTGCACACACCCAAGGTAACCTCGGCCTTATTCCTTCATTGCACACACAAAGGCTACGGCCTTGGGTTATCTTGAATGCAAATAACCCGTAGGGTCTTCCTTCTCCACTTACCCACTCACTTAAATGTGTCCTTCTCCACTTATGCACACTCACTACCCACGGGTGTATTCTTTAAGCACGGGCCGCACATGTATCAAGGGTGCAAGGGGTAGCCGTGGGTCGCGCAAGTCACAAGGGTGCAAGCGGCCTCATTCGCACAAGCCTCAAATGACCACGCAAGTGCTACTGCCCTCAGGCGCGCAAGTGCTTTAGCCGCGGGCTCCAACCAAGGGTGCGCAAGGCTTGTTGCAACACCGGTTCTTCCTGCCGCGCAAGGATTAGTGCGCAGGGGACTCCCCTTCACTTCTTTCGCGCAAGGGATGCGCAAAAAGGAACTTCACGAAGCCAAAAATGGCTCCGGGCTTCTCTGCCGCGCAGGGGACGCGCAACTCAATTCTTCGCGAGGCACAAGGGTGCTCTCACGGGACTCTCGTTTCTCAAAAGATCAGCAGGCATACCGAGAGCATGGGATCTTCTTTTATAGTCAGAGAATCCTCAAAACTTCCGTGTGGGATAAATCTCAAATCCCCGAAAGTTTCGGTTCTTTAAAATCTTTCCAAATCTTGAATTTACTCTCTGTTTCACGCGGGTTCTTTTATTTTCTCTTCCCTCACGTTCATGTTCGGCCGAACGTGTGCATGCCTCTGTCTAGGCCTATCCATGCAAAACATGAACACCCGATGCCTCGGCAACTCCGTTTGCCTCGGCCTTCTTCGGATTCTTCCAAACATTACATGCATGGTCATTTTTAGGCATGATCGTGTTCAGTGTAGCCAGACGAACCTCAAGGACACTTCGGCTTCGTCAGAGGTGGCCGGATACTCAAAATCCTTCTTCGGGAGGCCTCTGGTTCAGCGGCGTCGCGGGTGGCCTTTGGGCGAGCTCGAGGAAGGAGACGAGCACTGGGCCGTTGGATGCGGCATTTGAAATACATCGGACGACCGCGATTTGGAGATCTCGCGCGGGATGCGATGAGTGGCTGTGATCAGCCGCACGATTGGATGAGCGGCCAGGATCTCTTCCGCGGGAAAATCCCGCGTCCCACATCGAAACGAAGCCCGGTTTATCCGCGGATTATTACCCTGGCGCTGCCTCTCAACGCTCAGTTGAACTTCTCCCCTCCCGGTGCCGCCCCGCACCGGGTTCTCTCTGAGGGCGCGCTCTGCGCCCACCTATGCTCCCTGCGGGCGCGCCTCTGGCACCCACTATGCACTACCTGACACTGGCGGGTGCACTCATGCGCCCCTGCCACGCTCCTCCGGGCGTGCCCCAGGCGCCCACACGGTGTCTTGGGTGCGCCCCTGCCTCAAGGATGCTGCCCTGGCCTTGAGGGTTCCCCATGGGCGTGGTGACCTTGAGTCCCACATGTGCCTTGGGTGATGACCCTCGGCTGGCCTCCTTGGTGGCCCATTTTTTGGCTAAGTCTTGAATAAGACTTTGTCAAAAAACAAAGTCCTCCATGAAATCAAGCCATATCAAGACCAAATTCCAAGCCACTCCAAGCCTTCTTCCTTTCTTCTTCTTCTTAAGAATTCCATCATTTCTCCTCATATGATCTTCACTTAGGATATGGAATTCAAAAGGTTTCTTCTTAATCTTCAACCGAGCTCCTGAATCAAATATTTCTTCAATAATCTTCATTGATCTTATCAGAGATCAATTGGAACATCTTCTAATTCACATACACTAAGTGATAGTGCATGGACTTCATTAATGCACATCATCCACTTAGTAGTTGTGGATGGAACTCCTTTCAACTCCTCATGCATTGTGAATACAATGCATGGTCTTCTAATCATGTTGTTACATTGTATCCAGTTGATACAAGTTCTTTGAACTTTAAGAACAGCTCAATAATCGTCAGATGTCCATGGAGAATGTTTCAACCATATTCTCCAATGCCACTTAGTGAATCTCCTAAGTGACATTCCTCTAAGTTCCATGGCCATTCTCCATTCTTTACCAACACCATCACAACCTTTGTCATTCACATCTTGACATTCCTTGACTTCCATTCACTCCAAGACAACTTCATGCCTCATTGACAACAAATGCAACACAGTGCACTTCAGATACCTTATATATAATTATCTTTCATGATTACGTTTTTCATTATGATAAATTTTTATAAAACTATGCTTTTTTGTTTTAGTCCATGGAGGGAACAATAAAGAACTCAGTTATTGTTCAATGCGATGATGGGATGTAAAATGGGGTGATAACTAGAGATAAGGATGTTATGATCATGAATAGTTAGATTTCACAAAACAAGATTAACAATGTATACTTTAACCAACTCTCAGACTCACCAAGGAAGAGAAGGATGGAGTTAGATGATTTTTGGTAATGGATACCATGGATTAAAGAACATCTAGTTTCATTTTTGACAAGAATGTTGAATGAATCACCTAATTGAATGTCTTAGTGGTATAAGAATATGTTTTGACTGAGGAAAACAATGATGCAAAGCAATTGACTTCAAATAAAATAATTAAGATATCAATTAAATATAAAGATGTGAATATTAGACTCCTTAAGACAACATAACATGTAAAATGTTTTAAGAGTATAATAAATGGTCATTATTCAAATCAATGTCCCATGTGGAAATCTCCCGAAGAAAATTAGCATGGAGTTATGATTAATGGTTATGATGTTGATGTTGATGAGACTGCCAATGAAATGTGAATAGAAATAGGTATTAAGTAATAGGATGAGGTACCCTTATTATTTCAAATTGATAAAGTGGACGAATCAAAATTTTTATCTATTGGGATTCAATAATATGTTATATGAAGGTTGAAATATACATGGATTTTCTAGTTTCTGTTTTTCCCTATTGATTTACATGATTATGTGGAATGTTTTCGATGGATTGGAAAGGTTATTTAATGATAAGGATATATTTTTATTTTGGGAAGGTAATGCTGAATTAATGCTTGAATATGCTTAAATGATGTTTGGAATATGTTATTTTGGATATGAATAAGTTAATTGTATGGTACAGATTACCTTGTAACTGATTATTGATAATGTGGTCTATGCCATCAAGGATGAAGTTTACAACTTCTTGAAATTATAGAATGTATTCAATAATCAGTATAATAACAATCAATGAATGTATTCCAAATTTATTTATGATAATTCATGTTATTACCATGTTTAAAGAGGATATACGATGAGGGTATTCACATGTATGTAGTGGGACAACAAAGAGAAACATTGTGTTATATGGGGGATCAATGTCAAGTTGATTTCATGAATATCATTCATTTTTTTTGGATTTTCAACTTTCAATATTCTTATAAGGTTAACCGGTTATTTTTTATTTAAATATTGGATGATGTTTTTGAGATTAAATTATTATCTCACCAATTGATTATTTATACATATTTGATAACATGTTCTATCAACTTTATGTTGTTGGTAACTGATGAAAAATTGGAAAGAATGTCATGGATCTTAGGATCTATTAGTACTCAAAGAATGAGAAATTCACTTAAATTCTAGGTGAAATAAGTTAAGTGGATAAAGGAGTGAAAATGTGTGAGGCTCTCCTAAAGTATCTCAAGTATATCATTTCATGAAAATTCTTCAACTTTAGGTAAAAGGATCTTGAATCCAAAGATGTTATCCTAGTAGATTATCTTTTGATGAATCATATGTTCCCTAAGGTCATCAAATATTTATGGATATGTAATTATTAACGTTATCCTGACCTTATTATCTATCACTCTCTTTTCGAACATGATAGTTATATTTCTCATTCATGTCCATGTTTTCACTTCCCAATTATGTTCTCAATTTATGGAATCTTGTTATGAGTTACTTCAGGTGACCATTAATATACCAACATTATTTTTTTAAAGTATGTTTTAGTATTAATTTTACCAATGTGTGTTTTATGAATGGAACATTCAATTATTAAACATTTAATAACACTAAAAAATTTCAAGGGAGAAATTCATTTTAATGGGTGTTGAATGTAACTCCCATAGATTTGGTGAAATATTTGTTTTCAAATGAATTAATTTTTTTTGATATTTTTCAATTCACTCAACACTAAAAATATTTTATTTTATATTAAATCCCCATGTTCATATTTCTCTATGTGCATCACCAAGTTAATCATGCACTACATAAGACATATATTTTGGCTTTCTTTACATGGGACACCGACATTATCTTACATTACAAGGAAGAATGACTTTCCTTGATGGAGTGCATAACATGAAAGTAAGTGTGTAATGGAAAAATAATATATTTACTAAAAATTATTTTTTAATAAGAAATAATATAGTTATTAAATTTAAAATTATAAGATTAACTAACTTAAATATATATATTGGTGAATTCTTTGGTTACCTATTAATTAGAAAAGAATTTAGAAACCAAATGAATATATGGGGTATGCTTTTATAAAAGAATATTTGTATATGAAAAATAATATTTATATAAATAATTTATATTAATTACTAATATTTAATGATATTAATTAAATTTATATTTTATATTCATCAAATTTATTTTATATACATAAGATGATAATAGACCCAATATTACACATAAAAACCAATATTTTAAAAAAAATCCATTTTACCACCTTTTAATAGAGAACATATTTAAAATATAAATTCTAGAAATTTTATAAATATAATATGTCAAAATAAACATCATAATTGAAATTTAAACATAGAAAATTTTTAGGGTAAATTTTTGTTATTTTTTTGTAAAGTTTTATTTTTTGATGAATAGTGAAAAATACTGAATTTTAATTTAAAATAGTTTTTTAGTCTAATATATTTATAAGGATAAATAATATTAAATTTTTTTTAATGATTAATTAGAATAATTTTTTATCAATTAATAAAATTTAGGTAATTTGAATCAATATCACTTTGAATCTTTTAAATGTTTTTACATTAAAACCCCGCATTGTCGTCCTGTCTGTGGGATTAATTTTAAATTATTTTCTTCCACATAAATGATTATAATTTTGAAAAATGTATTATATATTTGGAATCGTAATAATTTATAATTAATAATAAGGTCAACATATTTTTTTACAAAAAAAATAGTGAATGAAATTAACATTAATTACAACGATTAAGAGAAAAACTAGTTTAACAAACAGATAATCCTTAAAAATAAGACCCAAAATGACCTATAATGTTTTTCAAAATCCAATATATAGAAATATCTAAACCCTATTCTCCATTTCTCAACTTCTTAATATTATGGTATTGACCTGAATTGGGAAAAAGTGGGTGGAATTACTTTTTCAATGATTTACAAGATTGTCGCTCCTCCTCTACTATAAAAGTACCCATGTACTCCCAAATCCTAAAAAATATCAAGAAACCTTTTATAGAGAAATATATGAACAAAACTATCTCTTATTAATCCTTCCAAAGAACATAGTAGCCACACGTTGGTCATAAATAAATCAAAAAAATATCATTGGATCTAATCAAAATGGATTACCCAAAGAATAGGTGACATCTTTCGTCAAGATCATTCATTTTACTTCCATTACCTCACCCCCTCATCACTATTAATTAAATGATTATAAAAAAATAAGTATCATCAATATAATTTATTTTTTATTCTTTGGTTTATTTCTAAAATTATACACACATCCATCTAATAGTCATCAAACATACCGTTTACATGTACGGTGAACTACCGCCTCACGAAACGATGATTATTCATTTTATATTTACCCCCTTTCATAGTTGGTAATTATGATGGAATTTTTTTATATATGGTATATATGAAAAATATTATGTTTTAAATCTTCTATAATTATTTAATAACACTTATATTTATAATTTCTATTTTGTGTAAATATGATAATTTCATTTGAGAAAGTGTGGATGGCCGCCCCATAACAAGATGTGATTCCATAACACACAACATAGAATGCATTAAGTATGTTTTTAGTAAAATTATATGATATATTTGAATTAATAATGATATTTTAATGATATTATATATATAGATATATTTAATATAATAATTTCTTTCAATCCAATAATAAAATGGAAATAACATGCATGCGTACGTACAACCTACCATCTCCATGAATGGTGTATTCCATTTCATATATATCTATACTCTATGAATTATTATAATAAAAAAATATTTAATATTAATGAAATGAATATCATGGTTTATATTCTAGAAATAATGATATAATTTTATGGACGAAGGATAAAACAAATTAAGATACATGCGAAGAACAAAACAAATATTATCAGAAGTGAATATTTAACATAAAATTGTTAACAAAAAGGTAATATAAAGTAATAAAAATCATATATTTTATTATATATAAGAATATATCTCTATGATAGTTGTTTAAAAAATTTATATTTTTTATTTACATGTTTTTTATGAGTACAAAGAGAGTCAATAGAAAAGATAAAGGAATTCCATCCTAGTTTTATATATGTGAGATACATGCTATGCTCAACAATATTTTATTATTTATGGTGTATATACTAAACGTGAATGTATTATATGATTATTAATATGAAATTTATAGGTATTTACATATCCATTCTCTGATCTTTCATTCATGGGGTTTATTCTTCATGAGTTACCAGAACAGTAAGTCAATTTTCTCTTAATTAGCCTTCCTAGAGACAGATGTTTTGTTATGCATGCACATTGTTTTTCAAGATGTATATACATAAACATAAAAATGATATATCATGAATATCCTCATTCTAATGATATTTTAATCTTTATGTAATTTTATTTTCTTACATGGGGAGTAATATTCAATGTTACCATGTGGTAAGAGTTTATTTAAACATCCTCATCATTTATGAAGATTGATTATGATTATGATTTCATTGATGAAATATTCCGATCCACCTTTCTGGAACACTCATGTATTTTATTAATATTTATTTATTCAAGTTATATACAAGTTATTTTATTATTTTATTCTCTATGTTACATAATATTATCAATATTGACTTTTTAAGAAAGTCTGACTTTACCCCACTCTTTGGTTCGAAATCTGTGTTCTTTCAAAACCATGTTTTGAAAAGTTTAAAAAACTATTCTTTTATTATTATATGATCATTAAATAAAAATTTTACCCCTTTTTTTCCTTTTCTAAAAAAATCGAATTTTAAAATGAATCTAATTTTCATTTTTCAGTTGTTTCTCTTTTCTAATCATTTTACAGAGAAAAAGGAATGTTTAGAATTTATGGATTTACCTGTCATCATGATAATCATTTCATTAAAGATTTATTTACTAGATTAAAAACATATTTTTTAAAGAAATTATTTTCCAAATATTCTAGGAATTAGTTATTTTAATATGTTTTTCAAGAAAAATATTTGTAAAATGTGTGAATTATTATTTAATAAGTCTCCAATGAAAAAGGACATTGAAAATTATTTACTTCATAATATTTCACGAAAAATGGTTTTCAAACAAATATAAAGTTTCTTTCAAAAAATTTCAAGTAAAAAGGTTTTCAAAATGTTTTGAAGCCTTATTTATATGCTTTAAAATAATTTTCAAAACATTTAAAATTTTTTTTAATTGGTTTTCAAGGAAAATAGTTTTCAAAACAAATTCAAGATTCGTTAATAAGTGTTCATGTAAAAGGTTTCCAAAATGTTTTCATGATTTATTTAAAAGTTTTCAAAGTATTTTTAATGAAATGGTTTTCATATTTTTTATATATTTTTTCATAATTATTCAAGGAAAATTGTTTTCAAAACGTTTGTAAGCTTTATTTATAAGCTTTAAATGTATTTTAAATGAAATGGATTTCAAAATATTTGCAATATTATTTTATATTTTTTCATTGAAAATGGTTTTCAAAAGATTTTCACGTTTTTTATGTGTTTTCAGTTAAAATAGTTTTAAAAATGTTTTCAATTCTTCCTTTATAATTTTTCATGTTAATTTTAATGGAAAGGGTTTTCCAAAGTTTTTATGTTTAAAGAATAATTTTTCAAGGGATAAAGGATAATGTCATCATGAAATGTTTTCAAATGGGTTTTCAAAAATAATTCATAAATAAGATGACATCCATTGGTGTTAATCATTACTTTATAGGGAAATAATCCAAAGTTTCCATTAAAATTATTTCTCCGAATGGATTATGTTTTGATGGCATGATCTTATGAAGCTTTCATCACATTCATAGGTTATATGATTTCGAAACCCGCTTCTTTTAACCAGTTATTATTTAGATGAAATGACTAAGAATCCTGTAAACGTTTCCAGAGGTTTTGACATGATTACACTCCTATGATTACCATTTCATTTCATGTGTTATGTTAAGATTTTTTATGACTTTATGGAACATGTGTTTATGATTTCATTATGAGATGGGTGGGAAAATATCTCCCTCCAATGCATTGGGTAAATATTTATATCTCTTGAGATAGATAAAGATAGTATTGGGAGTGATCCTCGACTTCTAAGATGGCCATTGGAGTGATCCATCACTACCAATATGTTATGATGAGTGAACTCATGCTACAAATTTGGACATTGGAGGGAACCATAAATACCAAGATGTTATATATATTTAACTCATGATACTAATTTGGAATTGGAAATAAATACTTTAATACTAGGAAAATAATTTTAATTGCATATATGTCAGCCAAAATTCAATGACTTATTCAAATGTTATCTATTCATGTTTTATGTTCTTTATTTCCTTATGATTCATGTCACATGAATGGAAAAGATTTGTGACATAATTAGTTTTATGATATTTGATATGTAGGTAATGATCTGATATATTTATGATCATGTTATCATACCCCTATGCTCATGTTTATGATTACATATCCCCCATTTTTACCCTTCCTTAGAATCATAGATAACCCCTTTTTATGTTTCCTTCCCTAGGTTATGAATATTTTTATTATGTATTATGTGTATAAGAAGGATTCTAATCATGAATAACATAGTTGTAGATAATGTGACTTGATTTTGTACCAGTGTTTATATTTCCATGTTTCTAAATGAAATAAACTCATATTTCCTTTAGGCATCTCATTGTATAATTTTTTAATTATTCAGAAAACTTTATGTAATTTCTATTTATGTTAAGAATCAACAAAAAAATCCACCGCATAGTGGTGTTTTATTTTGTTATGGTGATGGTTTAATCTATCTCCATATGATTATTTGGAGGTTTCATAAAATCACCACTATAATGGGTATTGGTGTTAAATATGCGAAATTTTCCCTACTTTAGAAACAGTTTTTAGAAACTGTTGTAGTAAACACATTTAACAGTGGTTGGTTTGGTTTTCACTACGAATTTATTAAAAAATGAAACCTTTTTTTGCGGGAGTCAAAATCGACGCAATTTTTTTTATTTTTTCCTAGGGAAAATTTCGTGAATAACACACTAAACACCTCTAAATGACAACAGAATCTAAGATGTATTTAGCGGTGGTTGGAACCACCATTAAAAAATATACATTTTTTGCATAAAAACCACCGCTAATGCACAAAATTGCTGCCAAATTATATTATCCATGTATGTAGTGGTGGTTATAACCATCAAAGATAATAAAATACCAAATTATAGAAGTGGTTTAAACCATAGATAAATATGGTCCATTTAACTAGTGGTGGTTTAAACCACCTCTAAAGGTAGATTTATAGATAAAAAATTCTTTTAATTCCACTTTCTGAGTACCAATACCCTGAAAACAAATAATGTTCAAATTTCATATAACACCTAGGATGGGTGGGGTACATATAGAAATCTAAAGACACATACAATTCAAAAACACAAACACACACGAACATATATCCACATACATGACTATCTTATGGGTTAACAACAAGAGTTCCAACCAAATCAGAACATCACCACCCAAGATCATACAGCACCTTATATGGGTGGGGTAAATATAAAATCAAAAGAAACATACAATACCCACACAAACACACAGATATATATATATCCATACACATGACCATCCTATGGGTTCACAATAATAGTGCCAACCGACTTGGAACATCACCCCCAAACCTCACAACCTCCACCACTTTTACAACCACCACTAAATTCTTAACACCATAAAAGAAATCCAAGAGAAAAAATTTACATCCACCTTCCATTTCATGTTTACATCACTCTAAAATCTCCAATCATCATACATAATCAGAAGGGAAACTAGCTTTGTGGCCAGCTGGCCTATAATCTGGCCAATTAATCCGACGACATCCTCCGTAGGGACCCCATAGGAATGAAATGTGACAACTATCTCCTCTCTAGTCAAATTCCATACAAGTAAATATTTCATATATTTCTCCATACTTTCATTGTATCCATAATTTATTAAAAACAAGTACTATAGAAAAGTGAAATAAATTTGTTCATATTAAAATATGTACCTATAATAGTGACCCTATAGTATCCCCATGAAGAACTATAAGTGGCGCCCCATTTCCTCCTTGGAATTCCTATCATTTAATAAAATAAAATTAAGACCAGAACATGTATTTCAAAAAAAATATGCAGAAGAAAATTTAAAAATGATAACAGATGTACAGTACTAACAAACAAAATATACAAAACAATGATAATGAATGTCTGAAAAAATTATATAAGTGGTTTCTAAATGAATAAATAAATGTACATAAAATCATTTTCTACTTCAATCATGTCAGTTTCCTACCCCATTACATCAACCACTTTATCCACCCTTTCTATAATATATTTTCAATATCATGATGGACAAATAAGTCCACTTATTTCTATTGATGAGAGTCAATGTCAGATGTAAAATCTTATATTTCATCACCAATATCATATAAATTTCTTTTTTAATGTGACAAACTACACTCCACCCATCATCCACCACATCAGTAAAATAATATACCATTTTATCTTGTGATGATAAGATATATGGATCACGTACTTCACAATCACGAACACCCATCAAGCAAGAAATGTTCATAGAATTAAATTGCAAGGAATCTCTTTTAATACATTTGATAATATAAACTCAATTTCATTTGAATAAAATAGCTAAAAAATTACATTGGCAGTTTAATTCAATAATATTAGTAAACATTCCATATTATCGCACTTCAAAAAATGTAAATAAACCACTATTCTATGTTTCCAAACCCTCTTCTCGATTGACTGTCGGAAATCTAAATCCATTCACATTATAAGCATGAAACATTCTATATTGTTTTAAAGTAACTCAAGAAATAAAATTCAAATCTTTTGAAAAATATGCTCGAGTAACAATATTCATGATCTAGAAAAAAAATAACTTATTAGATTTAAAAAATATATGTGTCAACCTAATATCCATATTTATTGTAATATTCATGAACTTACACATCGTGCAGACAATTCTATGAGATATTTATTAACATATTTTAATATATCTTTCTCATTTCATATTCAGACTCTCATTTTTATCGTTATTTGTATTTTCAACTCATCAATAAATGGTTCTGCAATTTTACTATTCAACAGCACATATCTATGTGCCTATAATAATCACATTTCTTTTAGTGTAACATTTGAGGTCCTCTCAACTGATCGACCAATATCAAGAAATATTTTTGATTTCCCATGTATTTGAGATTGAGCTGATGTGTCATCAACATGTCCAACTCAATTAAATCTTGTCTCGATATCATCAAAATATCTAGAAAAATTGTAAGACAATCCTTTTCCAAATAGACCTCATAAATAAAGCCTTCAGGTTGAGCTTTATTTCTAACATATGATTTCAAATTACCAAGATAACTGTGAAATAAAATATAAAATCACAATTATTTATTTAATTAAGTTCCATGAATTTTAGTAATATATATATATATATATATATATATATATATATAAAGTACCTAAAAATTGGATACATCCTTCGATAATGTATTGATAAATGCATCATGACAGTAAAAAATGATGGAGGAAAGATCATCTCCATTGAAAAAAGTGTCAATAAAAATATCTCCTGAAGGTTTTAATGATCAAATGGATGTAGAGATTTATCAAATAGTTGTCTGAAAAATGTGCATAATTGGAGTACAACATTACTATCATTTTCATGTAACAATTTAATAAATTCTAATAGTAGTAATGGCTGTAAGAAATTATGTGAATCATGACTTTTCAACCCATGCAACATATGATGCTTTAAGTCAACACACCTTCAAATGTTACTTGAATGCCTATCAGATCCCTTAAAATGATTTAAAATTTGTAGGAATGTATCTTTATCTATATTTTTCATTGCAAAAAGTTTTTGAGAATACTTTTCCTTCTCATATGGCTAGAGATCATGTTTTATGTTCATTGCTAGTAAGTCTTTCTGAGCATTGAGATGATCCGTCTACTTTCCATGCTTATTAAGCAATGGGAAGATCATATTTCCACAAAAAATCTTCTTTAATGTGCATGAAATCAAGATTATGTTTCTAAAAATTAAATTTCCAATATAGAATCTTGAAGAATGTACTTTTTATCATCCAATGTTGCATTATGATTTCACATAAAGATGCACTTAGAACTCAATTCCCACCATCATTAAAATGATGCACCATTCCAAATTTTGTTTCAACATTTCCAGGTTGTGCTAATATTTCAGAACTAGTTAAAAACATTGGAGGTGGTCTACGATTAATGAAACTATTCTATTTTGACATGTTTAGCTAAAATCTATGAGTTGCATCGATAAATATTCGATAGCACAAGAAGCACCATTTTATACTGTGATTTAGTCATTTGTGCTCAAAATAAAAGTTATAAACAAGACAATAAAAACCCATTTCTGTGTTCCAACTAGCTAAATTCACAAGTATAGGGAAGTAACTAATGGTCCACATCAGAGTAGCATGCATTTTGAACATTTTTTTAGAAGAAGAATCATAATTCTCAATGCCGTTTCTCCATAAATCCTATAAATTTTCAATTAAAGGATGCAAGTATACATCAATATCATTTATAGGCATTTGTTTTCCAGGAAAAATCATTGAAATGATAAAAATAAATTTTTGTCATACACATCCATATAAGCAGTTTGTTAGGGATCAAAACAACTTTCCAAATTCTATAACTAGTACTCAAAGTCCCAAATGGGTCGAATCCATCGGCATCCAATCCCAATAAAAAATTCCTTGGATCAAATCAGAAATATATATGTTGTGAATCAAATTTATTCCTTGATTTTCAATCTTCTGGATGTCGCATTAACCCATCATTATTATAATCTACATAAGGTCACTTCATGTGTTCGGCGGTTTCCAATGACATGAATAATCATTTTAATCGAGGATTTAAATCAAAGTAACACAAAACCTTGTAGGTGTGTTCCTTTTAATCTTCTTCTTCATGGTAGTATATTGATTAATATTTCTAACATGACCCATTAAATTCCGTCTAGAAGAAGAACTTTTTTATAATATTTTAAACTTGAATCGTCTCACCAATAAAGAATACAATCATTGGGACACACATGTATTTTTATATAATTTAGACCAAGTATGTTAAAAACTTTTTTTATATCATAAAAAGACTCGGGGATGTCTGGTTCAATAAATGCATCACGAAACAATTTCATCATCAACTAAACCACGAAACATATTTTTCATAGTGATGTTTTATCTTACATTTTCATCTACAGAATAAAAACGAGGATCCAATGATACACTACAATCTTGATCTGGTCGTCCTACAGTCTAAAAAACATCACTTGTCACATTTCTATTTGTAGCACCGTCATCTGGTTGTTATGATATGTTTTGATGTTGATGTTAGTTTCTTAAAATTCCAAATGAATCATTTATAAGGTTATTAATTTCATTTTCCTTTATCGATGAAGTTTGGAGATCATTCTATGGATTGACATTAGTGCTCAACCTTTCTATAAGGTTCAATTTCCATGACAAATCTAACACAAATATTGAGTAGGGAATTTCTTCAATATCAAGTGTTCAGAAACATCATATTTTTTCAACCATCTTCAAAATTTAAATTAATGACATGGACATATTATCCTCCCTTAAATGGATCAATTGGAAATTAAAAAATCTAAAAACTCCTCAAAACATTTAGCATACTGAGTTGTGTTACTTTTTAATGTGATCCAACTTTTATCAATGTATATCACAATGTGCCTACACAATATTAAAAAAATTAAAACACATAACTATTACAACATAGGGAAAGAGATTCATATATTCTGGTTGAAAATAATATGAATATGTTAAATAAGGTTTTCCTATATAAATACATATGGTAAATAATGAATTATTTTAAAAGTGATAAATGAAATCCATAAATTCTAGTTGTGAGGAAGCTGATGTGTAAAAGAGTTACATTTTTTATTTAAAAACTATTAAGAATCCCATGACGAAAAATACATGTTTAAATCCATTCATAATAAAAATATTATTTTTAGAAATCATTAAAAAATTATCACAATACAATGTCAATAATTGAATAAAGAAAAATCATGGTTCTCAAAAATGTTTAGCTACTATCATGATATTCTTTTTTATTTAATGGATACATTTTGTAACATTTTTTTCTTTAAGTGATTTGGTGGATTGATGATGATAAAGTATATATTATCAAAATTGTATAGAGGGTATGGATACTTTAGTGGATCCTATTTGGATTTTGTTTTTGGGTATAACAATTCATTTGTTCAATATTGAAGTTTTATGTGGAATTACATTATTTGTAAGAAAGCCCATCAAAATTGTTTTAGTTACAAGGATGCTAAATAGGATTTCATTTGAAAGTGAATACATTTAATTAGATGTGTACATGGATATACATTAGTACATTTTTATTTATAAAAACATGTTGATATTCCATTAGGAATAGACTTATGAGAACATTCCTATGTTTTATACTAATTTCCTGAAGTCATAACATGTATATTCATTCTATAGTATATTTTAAGGAATAACCCAAATCATAACTACACTCAAGGTTAAATACAGTGCTGTTAAAGGTTTTCACTTAAGGGAGACTTGGAGAGAGGTGCGACGAGGCGCAACGAGGTGCAGCTAGGGCGCCTCGTCTCAGGTGAGGCTAGGAGACCTCACTATGGCACGCCAATTGTGCGAGCCTCATCCACCATCTTAGGAGGTGCTAAGGTGGAAGGTGGTGTAATGACGCGCCCCATAAAAAACCTGACCTCCTTTATAAAATCCAACACAACCACAAGGCCACCAAAAAAAACTAGAATCACACAATAATATATTTCCAGAACACATATTTTAACATAATTATTTGAAATGGGGAATTCACATGAAATCATTTTCTTATGCATGGGTATTTTTACGCAGTTTCTATATTAACAAGGGAATAAAATTCATTGAAAAATATTCATATTAATCCTTTTATGAACATCGGGTTTAAACACCAATTAAATGGAAGGTTTATCATACCACAACATTCATATAATAACATGTAAAACTATTTTAGAGAAAATAGTAAGAAATAATGAGGAAATTGATAAACCCTTACAATTACACCCATTTACTTCCAATTAAATTTAATCTAGTTAATTACAATCATTATTTATTTAATATAACCCAACCACTATAAAACCAAAGCATGCATATTAAAAATATCTATAAAATAATAGGAGAACAAAGATCTCATCCCTAAAGTATTTTGTATGTCGTGCTACACCAAAACAGATAGACAAACTGATGATTCCATAATAATGATATCACTAAGGTAAGGTCTTTATAAATCATATAATAATTGAATAGAAGATTGGAATATGAAATGGAAACAAACTCCTACCATAAACATGACTAACTACTTTATAAAATACATGGAGAACCATGATGTAGAAAATGTGCAGAATCATCAAGTGAAAGGATTATTGGCTTGGTTAGAGGAATCCTTGGCTTATGAGTAAGGTATTTGTTTTTCCAAAAACAAAGTAAACATGAAATTCCTAAGATATATGACACCATATATATTAAATTTCCCAAAATAGATCCTTGAATAACACTGAAAATTATTGTTTCCAATATAACTTTTCAATTTCTATTTAATTTTGTTTCAATTATATAAAGTGGAATAACCTATTAAATCTATAGTTTTATGGAATTAAAATAAAATATTCAATCCCAACAAAATTTGATATTAAAATATTTATTTATGAATTTAAATTTACATTTTACATTAATATAATTTTTTCACATAAGTTTATATAAAAATTTGTTATTTTAAAGAACTCAATTTTTTTACAAACTGTTGAACCAAACATGAGAATGGATTAACCAAATAGATACAATAAATTAACCAAATGAAGGTAATCACCAATCACAAGAAATAAACATCCAACTGTATTAAGGAGAAATTAGTTATAAGAAGAAATAAACCAACTGCATGAAGGAACCAAACAACTGCAAGATGAAACAAACTGAATGAATGATGGAATATGTGACTATAGGAAGAACCCCACAAACCAACCACATAAAGGATCGAGTGACTAAAAAAATAGATTAAATAACCATAATAAGTAACAATCTGATTGAATAAATGAACCAAAAAAACTGCAAGAAGAAAACAACCATCCGTGTGAAGGAACCAACAAACCACAAGAAAGAACCAACAAACCGTACTAAGAAATTAAAAGACCGTACCTTGGAAACAACTAACCACACATAGGTTAATGTGATGACACTATTGTTCAAGGTACCATGTATGAAAATATATAAATTTAAAGCGGGAATTTCCTTGAACTCCCCCTGATACTTCCAAGCCTTGGGAAATCAGAAAGGAAAGGTTTTAAAAACCCAAGATATTATAATGGAAAACATAAGAATTGGATAAGATCAAATTATTAGTAAAATAAAAACTTATCAATATACCATTTATGTTTAGATCATAAGTACATGGTAAACATGAGAATGGAATAAATAACTTATTAAAAATGTCATGGATTCATGGCAGTTGATCACATGTCATGAGAGAAGGACATGAAATCTCAAATGACTAAACATATACTACAGTTTAAGATTACAGAAATATGACATAATAAAGATGATCCACTAATCATAACACAGGCATTAAAGATTGTGGAATAAAATTTTATATAGAAATAATCATAGTAAATCATAACATAGTAGATCTAATATCACTACATGGTTTCCCTAATATAGTAGAGTATGCATTAACAATTGATTCCCATAACATAGTGGAGAAGACATCATTACCCAATATCATGATATAACCCAATATCAATAATTCAATACTCAATAATGTAACTATTAATACTAATATTTTCACAATTCAAGGAACACATTTAGAAAGCATAAAAATGAAGGCACACATGAAACCTAACCAATTTCATTTTCAAAATCAACTTTCAACCCATACGCACCTCAAAACCATTTGAAAACATATTTATCTCCATTATAACAATTAATAAAACAAAATTAAGAATCACATCAAGAATAATAAATTCATTTAATAATGTTAAATTATGGAATCACCAACCACATGCTTGGAAACATCTAGAATCTTATGGAAAACCACATCTACACCACAATGGGAACCTACAAATGAATGATCATACCAAAACCATCAAAATTAAAAATAAATAACTAATATTCAACCCAATTTATAGAAACCAACCCAAGATCATACCACAACTGAACCACAATGGTATAGAGACCGACGTCGAGGGAAGATGAAGTTAGTGACAAGCATTGATGGGCAGCGAGGTTCGGTGAGGGGTGGAAAAACGCGTCAAGGGGAGGTGAGGGTCAGTACTGGAAACAAGGGAGGTGAGGATCAGGAATCCAAGTTATTCAAGGTGTTGGGGTGGTCATGGAGGTCACGGGTATGGGGGTGTTAAGGGGCGAAGTGTCGGGTCTATAAAAAAATACATTTAGTGGCATTTTTTTTATAAAACACCGCTAAAATATTTAAAAAAATTAGCAGCGTTTTAATAAACCGCTGTTAAAAAACCACCACTAAAGGAAAATTTTGTTGTAGTGAATGGGACATTTTATAGTGGGCATGTTAATACTATGTGCACTATAAATTCAAGGATTATTGGGAAAAGTTTCACAACATTGGGGTTCATGAACCTGTATATATGTCACAATTCCATTTTTACCAATAACATGATTTGATGACAGATCTCCTTAGCCACTGGTCCATTGACATGAACATGTTTCATCTCCAATATAGGGAAGACAACATCAGTCTATGGGAAATCCAATGCATTAGTGAAATACCAATATAGGGGTTGTATTATGACTAATTACACCCACCATAGAATATCTGGTGAGATAGTGAGTGGACTCCTATATTCATGAAAAATACTATGGAATAGGTGAATAAAAAGTTGAAAATCAAAACAAATTCTCAAATGAATATCCTATTATAAGAATATTTTGACTTATTTCTCCAGATGGATCTAATGGTTAGAATATGAGGCTACGGAAAAAAATGTCTGATCGTATTGTATAGGGATAAGGAAAGATCATTTTTGTTTATCGTAGAAGAAGGAAAGGTGTAGCATGGTAGGAGACCGAGACCCACTAGTTGTTTATACTGCTTTCATGGACACTTTTTTGAGTGGGTGGATGATTTTATAGAGATAAAACAGGATTGGAATCCTCAAAATAATGTTGGAGATGGATGTGATCTTAGCAGCTATGAACATGGTCAACTTGGGAATGCTGGTGCTAGACAGATTGTACGGAAAACCGGGTCACATTGCTTGAGGATATACACATATATGGATCTTTGGGTCATTAAAATTCCTATATGGTTGTACTATATTTCATCTAGAGGGATATGAATCCACAAATTATATCCCTACTAATAATTTTGGTTCATTCCATTACTATGGAACATAGAGGGGGTCTGACTGATGATGCTAGATGAGGCTGAGATTGTACATTGTATCTCTAATCATGTGAAAATCATCATCCATCCATTTGAAACTATGGTTTTTCTGATGGTGGACAACCATCATGGTTCATGGATGAAATTTGAGTACCAAAAAATCATTAAGGAGAGTTTTTGTGGCCCGAATCATCAGCAAGGTCATCTACCAGCCACACATTCCGTCCAAATTATCAAAATGTTTTTATTCATATAATTAATGGAACGTGAGTCTAAATTGGGAGTTTTAAGAGTGGAACCCATGTATCCTTTTACAATGGTGGTGCATTATGACTATAGGGTGATCCATTGAAACAATCATGTTGTCGCTAACTAACATTTATGCAGGCATATCGATGGAATAAACCAACAACTATGTGGCATCATATCTAGTGGCAATCTTGTAGAAACGTATCTGAGTGATTTTTCTAGTGAGAGGAGAGCCAGATCAATAATGATTTTTGTGGATTTCCTCCTATGGTGTGATCCTGACATCTCGGGGAACTCAGGTTAGAACTGTGGCAACAGGGATATCACAGTTGTGGTTTCACCCTTTCCTCTTGGAGGTGAGTGACCTCAGAAGCTACACTGATGACTGCAAAAATAGGCTTCCGTGAAGTAGTTGACTTATCTTCTACAACAATTCACTAATTTCATCTTCCATTTCCTTTGGTTGTCGCCGCATAAGTAAGACAAAAAAAACATTCATTTTGTATTTTATTAAAACGCTTCATGTAAAAAATATTCATTTTGAATGAAATTAAAAGTCAAAAGGGTTTATTATACAACTAATAAAATAAAGTCATATATACATTGAATTATTCCTCAATGAAACGAAATTGAGACGAAGTCCCTTAAAAAGATGATATTGTTAGATTAATGATATATCAATTACATAATTATGTGTGAAAAATATAAATACACCCAATATAAGTGGATATTAAGTGTAAAACAATCATCGGTCATCCACACATATTCATAGTAGGACATAAGCAAGAAGTAGAGGTTTCACCCAATGAATTGAAATTGGGTTTAGAAGTTCCCTTACAGAAATTCGACGGCCTAGTGATGTCACATTAAAATTCAGAAAATGAGTTGATGAGAGATAAAAAAGGGTATCTCATCATTTGGACATAAAATTTACAGCAATAAGGATATATAAGAACATATCCCAACATAAGAAGATGTAAATTAAAAGACCTAACAAAAAGAAGCCTTTTCAAAAGAGGAGGGTGAAATGTTCCCTTACCGATTTGGGTAACATTAAAAATGTACACCCTATAAAAGAAGGACTACACAATTTTGTTGTAAATACCCATAAAAGAACGTATATTCCACAAAGAGTAGAATAATGGACAGTACATACACCACTCAAAGGAAATAGTGGCAAATGTAGCATGAATCTCACAGTAATAAAAAGTGAGATAAAACCCCTTACCCCATTGTAATAAATCGAGTCATATGACCAAAATATAATAAGAACAAAATGAATCACAGAATACCATGAATATAAATAGAATCATTATAATATATATCAAATAGAAGTACACAACAAACCACATGCAATAAATAATTGGAAAATAATGGAAATCTCACAGAATTAAAAGTGAGATAAGAAATCCCCTTACCTCAAGTTCGACTTGTCTTGTTCGTTTCGTTATATTCATGAATAATAAACATTGGTCAATTTATAATTTCTTATGGAATTAAATTAAATATTATTATTCAATTCATATCACATATTATCATGTTATAATAATTAGATAATTATGTGATTTCATATCATACGTTTTGTCGATGTTCGGTACATGAGTCAACAATGAACTTGTTTGAAGAGAACTGTTCATGTAGTTATAAGTACATCATCTCAAGAATGGTGTTCATGATTTAAATATAATATATATCTAGTATATATGAATTTAATAATATTCCATAATTATTGGCGAAAATAAATGAAATGTACAGTTCATGGAGACGGTAGGCCGTACGTACGCATGAACGCTATTTTCATTTTTTGTCATATTAATGGAATTTAAAACTAAATTATACATAGATATATTATAATTCCAGTATAATATATATTTTATATAGGTAAAATATTTTAATTAATTACATTATTTTTAAATTCCATGTTTTGCATGAACGAGTCGCATAACTTTAGGGGGCAGTTGTCCACATTTCCTCATATGAAATAATCGTATTTGCACAACATGAAAAGAATAAAGGTATGTTTTATATATAAAATACAAAATAATTTATATGACATAAATATAATATATATCATAAATAAATATAGTTCCATCATAATGGCCACCATGATATGTGTTAAAATAATATTGAACGATCATCGTTTCGTGATGCAGTAATTCGCCACCCACAGAAACAGTATGTTCTTTAACCATTTGACGGAGGTGTGTGTAAGTGTTGGTATAATCTATATCATAACAAAATCCTAGTATATTTAGGATACTGGTTTTATTATTGGATAAAACAGTAAGAAGATAGTGGTGAGTGAATAAGGAAAATAAAATAAAGAAACCCGAGAGAAGACATTTCCTCTAAATCGGGTAACTCTTTTTGGTTTGAGCCAAAGGCTTCCTTGGAAAGACTTTTTCCAAACGTGAGGCTTCTAGCAGTAATATAGGGAGGTGGAGAGATAATATGAGAATCGTTTTTCAAAGACAAGGGATTTGGAGTTGTGGGTAAGGGGTTAGAGGTGGGGTCCTTTTATAAGAGGGAGGAGGGTCACTTTTGGAAAGTCTTTAAATGTTACTTTATTATAAAATGGTTTTGGGATTTCCAAGATCCCACAATGATATATGTTGAGGATAAGGTGATAAGTGTTCGAAACAAACCTATAAAAGAGGTTTTAGACAAGTATAAGTTTTATATTTTACCTTATCCTTTAATTTTATTTAAATCGTTCATTAATGAGTTAATCACTGCATCATCATGGTGTCATAAATAGATTTATTTATTTAATGTCTAAAAATAATAATAAAAATACCATGATGTAGGAAATATCATTATATTTCCAATGAATATTTATAGTCCAAGAGATAATTTATGTAAACAAAATTAAAATTGTTTTAATTAGGATATATAAACCCTTGTTATATTTCTCTTCTTTTTTAAAAAGAATGTCATAAATGTCACTATCAAACCCATGTGACTATATGGGCCCTAAGGTTTGGTAAAAAGCTTCCCAAGGTCGTTAATGACCCAAAAAAGAGTATTTTGACACATGTTGGGGTCATTTTTTATTTTTGTGATATTATTTTATTACCCTTAACTACCCGATTACTAATTAATCATGATAATTAAAGATATTTACCGTCGTTATTATTCATAATGTAAAAAAAGATTATTAATTACATAATTTGGACTTTATTATTCCAAATATGGAATCCATTTTACCAAATTCCAAACACACGAAGTGTAGTAATTAATTTGAAAATAATTCCCGTTGTCACAACCAAAGACGAGTTTTTAAGAAGTAAAATTTTTCAAATGATTGACATGTTTTTACATCCAATTGAAAAGTTAAATTACCTCCAATGAACAAAATTGTATTAAGTGATAAAAAAATAATTCAATTACACATTAAAAACAATTAAAAGGAAAATATAACTATATAATTAAATTAGATGAAAAGGCAGTTTTGAAATAAATGCAGTATTTTTCACTATTCATTAAAAATGAACATTTGTCAGAAAAATACCAAAAATTTATCCAAATTAAATTTGATATTTAAAATTAAAAAATTATGACCATTTTATAAAATTAAAAATTTATAGGATTCATTAATTTATTTTATAATTAATTCCCTCTTTCAAAACAAATAGCATGTTTTTAAGAAACAATATTTATCAAAAGTTTGACACTTCTTTATGTCCAATTTCAAAGTGAAATTAATTCCAATGACCACCATTGTATTAAATGGTATAAATATATATTAAATAAACATTAATACCAATTGAAAATATAATCTAACCCTATAAATAAATTAGATTAAAAGGAGGTTTTGAATTAAAATACCGCATTTTCACCATTCATTAAAAAATGAACTATATCGGAAAAATAATTTTTTTTACACAAAGTTAATTTTTATATCATGATTATAAATAAGAATATTATTTTTTCAAATATAAAATATAAAATTGACAAAAAAATTAGTTATAAAAAATGGTTCACCTTCAAAATGCGGTTAATTGACCTTTTAAATAATATTAGAATATTTATGTTTAAAATTGGATTCATTCATATTTTAAGCCTCTATAATTTATTGGGTAATTGTTAAAATATTTAACAAACATATGTAATCATTTTTTATTTAGTTCTGTTCATTCCTGCCATTACAACGACTAAGTATTAACTACCATTTAAAATAATATTATTATATTATTAGTGTGGAACATAAGATTTCAAAGAAACTCGTTGTTGCGTATTGGGTACGCCATCGAACATAGAATCCACTTTAAATTAATATTAATATTTTATTCACAAATATTAATAAATATGAAAATTTCATATTATTTATTTACCTAGGATGTTACATCTTTCCACCTTCAGGGAATTACGTCCTCACAATTTTAAAATTGGGCTCAGAAACTTACTTGAAAGCCCCACATCAGAAAAGGAGTCAATAAAACTATCACTTTAAAAGAAGGAAGGAGAAGTATAATGGTCACCTGAGATAACCCATACTAGGATCCCTTGAAAACATGGATATGGAGGAGAAACTAAGTGTCATGTTCTGACGGAGAGTGATAAAAAACATGATCAGGAGAAAGTAAACAATCTGAAATACACAAACTTGTGATGGGTTAAGCGGTATTTGATTCTCCAGTAGGAAAAGTTAACAGACAACATTTTTTTTAAGTTACTTTTCATTAAGGAATTTATTTATGAGCCTAACTAAATCATAAGGAAACATACTTACTTGTCATGTAGACATTCATCTCTTACTATATTTCATACATAAACTCATATTTTATCCAAAAGATGAGTATTTAGGATGAATTGTTCATATTAAGAGCACTATAATCAACTTCATGAGAATCACCTAATCCAAAAAATATGAACTATATATTTCCCATGTCTTTAGATCTTAATCAAAACCAAAATTGTTAGAACATCATCAGATAATCCTCAAAAGCATAATCCTTTATAAAATGAAATACAACTCTTAATCTCTAAAATTCTACAAAAAACCCAAGGGTCAAGAAAGACCATTAAATAAACAGCTCTCCATAAAATTTTTCTAAGTAATCCCAACTAAGATTGAAACCCAAATCTCTGAAGGATTTAATCACTTAGTCTTCCAAGGTAAATCTTAACATTTATCTCAAAATACCATCAGTTACTCTTAAAGTTTCATAATGAAAAGTAATTAACCTAATCCCATATCCTCCTTGATAGGTTAATCATTTCTCAGAATAAACTTATTCCTGATTCATAAGATCATCTAACTAAAAATAATTAGTCATACTAACCAGGGACTTCACGTAGTCCTGTGGAAGGCGATAAATACCAGTCGCACTTTTATTGTGGGTTAGATTCCCATAGCTTCGTCCGACATGATAGTTTGTCACACAGTTTGCGTGTTGTACCTTTGAAAAACCTACATAATTTTATAACATTCTTAAAAGGAGATAAATTCATAAAAAATAACCATAAAATATTGTAACTACTAAGGTTATCTAATAACTTTCATTTTGCATTCGAAAATTTATTAACTGGTAATTACCTCAAATTCAAGGATCATATAAACCAAAATGGTTCTTTATAACTTTATCAACAAAAGAAAAGATAATTATTCCTTGAATAAAATTATCATATATCAAACATCAGGGTTACACATACTATAAAAAGTCTTCTAATGTACTCTCATCATCAAAATAGCCTTAATACTTTTAAGAATTTAACCATACTAAAATCAACCATAAATCTTGAATCCCTTATATGTTGACTTCATACTCATTCAACATTCTTCTTGATCCATTAACCATTTCATTACAACTTATTATGAAATACTTATTTCCTACAAACAAAATCATGAATCCTATCCTAAGATTTCAATAACAGGAAAACATATGTTATGAAATAATCCATACCTTTCATTGGTCATTGTCATATTCTTCATCCTTAATCAGAATGGCATTAGGTATTGGTAATAGAATATTTGTATGATCATGGTGATACCTTTCCCGAAACATCTTCATAGGACATGTGTTTTCATAATGAGCATGCACACCACATTTAAAACATTCAAATGATTATTCAAAAAGCACTTATTTCCCTTTCCTAGAGTCAACCAGATACTTCCTTTTTTCCATGGTAGGATCTTGCTTTATGACCTTCATTTCTATATCTATAAAATATTTCTGTCCCTTTGAAACATTTTTCTATGTGTTTCTTTCCACATCTTTGACACATAGGTTTTTGAACATTATTACCTTTATGATTATTACCTGAACATCAGTAGGGATTTGTTTCTCTCATATAAGATGCCTTATAAAAATCACTAGGTTCAGGTGGTCAATCGTGACTCCAGGTAGTTGGTTGAGAATTACCACAAGAGTTCTCATTGTATCTCTCATATCATTTTGTTGCTCATTCAGAAAACTGTCAAAGTTTCCTTCATATCCACTGTTACTTTGGTTCCTGCTAGATCCAGCCATTTACTGAAACCAAAAAGGTCTATGTGAGTATATCAGAAAAATCATCATATAATATCTTATGATAAGGGTAAATAATAAGATATACTTATTCATGTTATCTTAAACTCATTCAATTTATAAAAATAACTATGACTCTTTCTAAAATCCTAACCATTATGGTAATGTCACTTATACTTAAAGAATACCCTAACCTCTAATGTTATATAAACCGACCTTTGATACCAACTATAAGAACCCAGACAGAAAACATTACATAATCATGAATTAAATGAATAATTCACATTTAGGATCTTTTCAGGTTTAGAGTTTTAGAGAATTTGGACATAAATATTACATCTCAATGATTACAAAGTATACACATCTACTCAGTTTCCATTTTTCCACAAAATAAAAACTCTTGAACAAAAGAGTCATGTCTAGTTCCATTTTTTAGACAGCATGAAATTTCCATGATCCCATACATGAACCTATTCCAATTTATGTCATGTGAAAAACATTTCAAAAACATGGGATGAGCATAAAAAGCTCATTAAGGTATATAAAAATACGAAATGAAAATAGTAGTCCATGTATACATAAGAATCAATCAAATCAAACTTTACTCATAAAACATAAGCACTTTAACATACCTCATGAAATCATAAGATTTATGAATAACCCATAGAAATCATAATACATAATGGTAACATGGGACATTCATAACATTCTTTCATAGGGAGTAACCCTCATGGTTACGTTTGGAATACCCATCATAGTATATTCCCTAAATCTCTTCGGAGAAACCTTAGTGTTTAACTCTTTCGCTCTACCCAATGCATTGGAGACCTGTCTCGGGTTCACCCAACCTTATTTTATCATGGAACCACCCGAATTCATAAACAATTACCAAGATCCATAACATAATCATCTCACATAAAACATGCGTAAACTAAAAATAACATTTCCATATTTCAATCACAAGATATCAATACAACACGTTGATATGATCAAAACATTATCAAAACCATTTTCAATACCAAAATAAATGAAAATTAAAACATGGTATTTATTTTTCATTTACAAAAAAGTTATGGCTTGTAGACGAAGCCAGAACTCAAATAATGGTCACAGCGGTGGAGAAGTCGTTGTCACTGCATTTGTAAGAAAAAAACATTCCATTTGTCGTTTAGTAAAATTCTTAGTGTAAAAATATTCCTTTTGAATGAAATTAAAAGTAAAAAAGGGTTTATTATACAACTAATAAAAGAAGGTTGTATATACATTAAAGTATGCCTCAACGAAAAGAGATCGAGACGAAGTCCCTTACAAAGATGGTATCCTTAGATTAAAGATAAATAAATTACCTAATTATGTGTGTGTTTCACTTGGAATTTGGGGATGACCTCCTTGATTGAAGGTTGAAGCATTCCAATCAGTTTATAATGGGTTTGTTCGTAGAATCGAAAACATCCATTGATTCCACATCCATTTGGACCTACATTCCAAAGGTAGGCACTCATTAGTTTGTGGACTGATGAGGCTTAGGAATTTACATTCGTCAAGAAGATGGGAGGTCAGACTCATCATACCTTTTTAAGGGGAATTATTGTCTACGCTGGGACTCTCTTTATAGATTTATGTTATGTTCGTGAATCCTTATTACATTACCAAGTATAAAATGAGATTTCCTTCAGATCTGACAATCAGTGATTAAATATGCAGGAACATTAGAGAATCTTTTATATGTATTCGAGGTTCTTCATCGATAGAGAATCATCTGTTTAGAGATTCATGGACAATCGTATCCTTCAACATATTTATATAGAAGTATCATGGTCATTATGATGACCATGCTGGTTTTAAAGCCACTCAATGGGGAACTTGAAGTTTATTGTCATTCAGAAGGACATGGATCTGTTCAGAGTTGGGATCGAACCCACAGATGGGATACCTACATATCCATTGTTTAGAAAAGGATTCAGAACCCACATAGTTCGAGTAAGGGAGCAAGATATTTATGATTGATGGATCAAATAAGGATGTCATAATTACTTTTACAGTCTAATCTCACGTGAGTCATGCTCGGTGTGAGAAACAAGAGGTATTGGTAAAAACTAGAAAAATTGTGCCATGAAGGATGCAATCATAAGAAATGATGTGGGGCTTATGTATGTATGACTTCCCAGATAAATGAATATTAGGATTTACTTCAGGGAAAAAATTCAGGAACAGGGTCCATAAAGGTATATGTGCTTCATGGAGACTTAAATACTATAACTCAGGGCTTAATCCTGAAAAGGAGGCCCAAATTAGGAGAGGACTTATGATTGGGTTTTACTCCTGAGAAGGAATCCCAGATCAAAGGTAAATTAGGGCTGGTTAAGAGAAATTAAGACTGGGGCTTACTCTTGAGAATGAGGCCCAGGTTAAGGGACTTGAAAAAATTAAGAGACTTGGGGCTTACTCCTGAAAAGAATGCCCATATTTGAGATTGGGGCTTCCTCCTGAGGAGGATGCCCAAATTAGGGGACATGGGTCTTACTCCTGAAAAGGATACCTAGGTTAAGAATTATGACTGGGGCTTATTCTTGAAAATGAGGCCCAGGTTTACAATTATGACTGGGGCTTATTCCTGAAATGAGGCCCAGGTTAAGAATTATGACTGGGGATTATTCCTGAAAATGAGGCCCAGGTTAAGAATTATAAGTGGGTATTATTCCTGAAATGGAGGCCTAGGTTAATGGGTTCTCTCGTCTTAAAGGATGAGGTCGAATGAATGAAATCTAAATCTTTAGTGACATAATGATGTGTAAATCAATAGGTTTTGGGAGATATTCCACAGAATTCTTTTTAGATAAGGAAGTTAAATCAAGAAATCATGCCATAAATAGATTTGAAGAGTGTCTTTAAGACTGAATCATGAATAGTAGAGGTGGAATGGCATAAGAGGGGTGAAATGGTCAAGAAGAGCACCCAAAAAGGCAGGGGCGCGCAAGTCCTAGAATACGCGCAGGTACTGCGTGGGCGTGTAAGTCCTAGTCGCGCAGGTATACCTGCGCGACACATGGGTAATTGCGTTCTTGTAAACCATCATGGTAATACTTGGGCGATCCTTGATCAATGCCTTTAGAATTATCCTAAGGTACTTCCAGAAGAGAGCGCGCAAGTTTTGGTAAGGAAGTAGGGCTGCGTGCAAGTATATTCATTTCCCTTAAGGGTAAGACACCTTAGGCACGCAAGTGTTAGTGAATTCTAACACCTAGACCTTAGTCCTCTTGTTTAGACCTTCCATTATAAGTAAATAATTACCTTAGAAGTGTTCAGAAGACCTGAATAAGAGACTTGAGCTTTCATAGCTCTAAATCTGAATTCTGGAAAAAAATCCTCTCGAAATGGGGGGTCTATAGGGTCTATTTATAGGTTGGATAAGACCTCAGACGGTTATCCTTTAGGGTGCGCAAGTCACTTATGCGACCATCAGGCGTCGCGCAAGTGGACTTGCATGATAGTGATGGAACTTGCGTGACACATGTTCTTTTGAAGCCTTGTTCATGCCTTTGTCAATTTTTGATGTTTTCTTCAAAGGATGAATCAATTTTTGCTTAGTCATTTCCTTTTACATTCTTTTAGACAATGTGATGAAAAAGGAGAATCAAAAAAAGTCCCCCCTCGGAGTTGGATCCGAAAGAAATGAGGATGTGACTCTTAGGAAAAGAAGAAAACCAAAGGAAAGGCAGCGCAGAAGTGTTCAGGGCTCAACACTTGGCGCGCAGGATCAAGGCGCATAGGGTTGGAGCACACTGGATGGAGCACGCTGGGTGTAGCCATGAAGGTGGGCCGCCTTCCCTATAAATATGCGGTCATTTTCCACGCATAGCATCTAATTCCGGATTTTTGAGCTCTCGCTGCGCAGGTCCCCTACACGGCGCAAGTTGCTCTATTTTTCGATGTTTCTTTCCTGTCGTGTTTCGGTATAGTTATCTGGACCTACACGGTGATACTTGCACGCCAAAAACATTGTGTGGCTTATTAACACTTGCGTGACACATCCATACTTGCGCACCAAGTTTAGACTTGTGCGCCTTAATGCCTTTTCCATTTTTCTGAAATTCCTTCACAAATTTTATGAAAATTCAACTTACAAAAAAGTTAATTTATTCAACATTCGTGTAGAATCAATGGATCTCAAGAGAATCGGAACAGTTGATGGACTGGCTAGAAAGCAGATTGATGACATGAAAAACATTGTTGGCCATGATTACTATGATATCTGCGACAGAACTCTCCCAGATTTGGCTATGTAATTGAAAAAATATCATCTTAATTTCCCACAGAGCATCTACCTGCCTCTATATGGTCATTCTCATCTACAAGGAGTAAATTTTTGAGATTCAAATAACAATATGCCTGAGATACAGCTGCACTGCTACTCCTCTATTTCAGTTATTCCATGGGCTGAAATGTTTTCCGCTGCCAGTTGGTGGAGTGAAGACAAATATGGTATTAGAGTAATATCTGAAAAGATTAATCTCTCCAAATGTCTCTTTAATTCTAATGCTTCATTATCAAATCCATGTATCCATCTTCTATGTCTCTTGGAGAGAAACCGAGTCACTATTTGATCAGTAGAAAAGTTTCTCAAACCGCACTCAAGAACATTCTTTTACAATTATTCCAAGAAGATCTGGTATCACTATATTTCTTATGGTATCTAGTTGAATGAATGAATTCCATGTGGCTGCTGATGAAGCTCAGGATGCCGTAAATAAAATGAAGAGTTATGTTGAAATTCTTTTGTTATTTCCTAAAAAAGATAAGAGGCTCCAATCTATGGATGTCCCTCTAATTCTTGTGAATCAATGGAGAGTACTTTTATCTTCAATCATTTGTGCACGTATTTTCCCGCTACATGCTTTAGATTTTACCTATGCCAATGGGCCTAGTAAGCATAGTTTGCTTTTTAATAGGATTATTATAAATAACCCTACAAATGATGAATCTTTTAATTGCTCAATATTACCTAAATCATACAATATATATATTTAGTGAGCTGGTACATGACTTTTATTCAGATTTCCTTTTTCTTTTGTGGGAAGTTTAAAGTCATACACGTCGAACATAAAGAGGATAATGTTTAAGGTCAAAATAGCTTTGACCGAAAATGGGTTAAAATTGACTCAATTCCATGACAATTTATCTAAAAACATATTACCAAACTCATGTATGAAGGAAAATATGTAAACAATGACTTAAGAATATATGGATCTGAGGAATGATATGAAAAATATCTAAAATGCATTAGAAGAAGTAGTTTCCAAGAATGATGTTACCATTTTTTAGAAAATCTGTTATGGGGTTGAATTATGTAGGGCCACCTAAGGGCATTGGCTGCATAGTCAAATAAATAGTATCTTTTGGCTAACAAATCTGTTATGTATACTGATTATACAAGGCTGCCTAAGGAAATGTGCTGCATAGTCACGCAAAATAACTCTCAGAAATTTACTTCCCTAGTGCTAAAAAACCAGTGAATGTTTATGGAGATTCAAATTTTCCAAAAGTATAGAGTTTGATGTATGGAAAGAGGTACTTGAATATAGAGAAGATATTTCCAAACAAAATTATCGAAGAACTATATGGATATCACTCCTACAAAGGTCTGACCCAAGCATAGGGAAAGAGAATATAAACCATGGACTTGAATACTTTCAGATCATGAAAAAAAAGGTGTGGGACAAAAATGTTAAGGATGGATATTTTTGTGGATCCCTACATACTGCAATTTAAGACCAATAAGGAAAAAAGAGGATTTCTTCCCAAGAATGAAGTTACCATAATTTAAAAATCCCGTTAGGGGGTTGAATTATGCAGGGCCACCTAAAGGAATTGGCTGCATAAGCAAATAATAGTATCTTTTGGCTGACAAATCTGTTATGGAGACTGTTTATGCAAGGCCGCATAAGGGAACATACTGCATAGTCAAGTAAATGAACTCTCATAAATTTGACATTTTTGTGACTAAAAGTCGAGAAAAGGGTTATGAAGATATGAAAATATTTAAGGTTGGGATTATGACACATAAAGTTGGGTATTTTCCAATGTATACAATGATACACAGATCAATGCAAACCATAATAATGTTATTGCTGGGTCCTGTATGGAAATGTTGGACTTTACTACGTATTCCATAAGAATGGGAATGAAGCCATACGTAATTCTTGAACTACATTTTAACATCCTGTGGGACAAAACGATTTGAGATCTTAGTTTAGGGTCATAGAGCTTGGACCATTGTAAAAAATACACAGTGTGTGTTTTCATGGGGGATTTTCAGCCAGGGGACTGAAAGAGGAATTTGGGGTTAGGCCCAAAAGACTTGGGGCTATATTCGAGGGACACTCGAATGTTCCTATGTTTCCCATAAGGGTTGGAATCAAGCCCACATAGTTCTAGAAATACCATCTGTACAAATTTTCTTCATACAAGTGAAGGGAGAAAAGAGACATTATTACAATGATGATTTGAACTAAAATAACATATTCGGGCATTGCCATGTATGCACGTAGTCTTTGAAATGAAGCATGATTGAAAAATCAATGTAAATAATGATTCCCTCTCAGATGAGGATATCAAAGAATATTTTAGTTTATTATCATACTGGACAAAAGTGTTGTATAGTTTACCGTCGTATAGCAAGGAAGAAAGTGAACTAATGTAAAGATATTGATTCTAGGGACGGGTTCACGAATCAAAATCGTATGAGATGGAGGTGAAATGATGTGAAGAGATTGGTTTTGGGCAAGAACCATGGGAGGATTTCTATGTACCTAGCCTAGAAGGCAAGGATCAAAATCCGCACAGTTCAATTAAAGAATGAATTAATGATCAAGTTTTTCTTGTGGAAAACAACCTAAAAATGGTGTTGGGACTTACGCATTGTTAGTGGCCCAGAGAGGGTGTTATGGTTGAAGTTTTCTCTAAGATCACGTGATTCATACTCAGTGTGAGAAACAAGAGGTAGCAACAACCCTAAAAATGCATATTTTAACGTCATGTAGGACATATTAAAGGTCTTTCTTTACAGTTTAGCATCATGTAGTTACGATGATGGAGACAATATATTTTAATGTCATGTTGGAAAAAAATAAGACTGTGCAGTTTAATGTCATGCAGTAAGGACAAAAGAGTACACAATTTAACGTCATGTTGGATGTAAGTGCGAATAGTTTAAAGTCATATGCATGGATTGTTAGTTATGCAGTTTAACGTCTTGCTGGTCTTAAGGGACTTTTATACAGTTTATCATCATGTAGTTTAGACGGTACAGTTTAACGTCGTGTAGGATGATATAGGGACAATACAGCTTAACGTCAAGTTGGATGAAAAAAATATATGCAATCAGTTTAAGGTCATATGCATAGACCATTGGTTATGCATTTTAATGTCTTGCTGGACGTAAGGGACTTTTATACAGCTTAGCGTCATGTAGTTTAGACGGTACAGTTTTAATGTCGTGTAGGACGATATGGGGACAATACTATTTAACGTCATGTTTGACGAAAAAAATATGCAAACAGTTTAAGGTCATTTGCATAGACCAAGGGTTATGTAGTTTAATGTCTTGTTGGACGTAAGAGACTTTTATATAGTTTAGCGTCATGTATTTTGGACGGTACAGTTTAACGCCATGTAGGACAATATAGGGACAATACAGTTTAACGTCATGTTGGACGAAAAATAAATATGCAAACATTTTAAGGCCATATGGATGGACCATGGATGAAATATTTTGTGTTATACAAAATAATTCTTCAAAAATATAGCATTGGTTGGAGTAGTGATGAGTTCTCCATCCATGGAGATTAAAGAATAAGCTCCATTGGAGTAGACCCTATGTATTGAGTAAGGTCCTTCCCATTTTGGCTCATGATTGGTAGGTTTATTTCCTGGTATCATTAGAGTTAAGATAACTAATTCCAATTCTCCCTGAGTGAATGAATAAAGACGAACTTTTTTGTTAAAATATCATGCTATTTGATTCTGATAGACATCCAAGTGGTGCAAAGTGCACAATATTTTCTCATCTAACCGTTCCAATTCATTCAATCAATTTTGAGATAGTTCATCTGTTGATGATTGATCACAAATGTCAACTCTTATTGACGGTAGTAGAACTTCAATTGGCAAGACTTCTTCAGTTCCATATACCAATGAATATGGAGTTAACCGAATTGTAGTGCGGGTGGTAGTCCGATAAGCCCATAAAGAATGAAAGCGTTTATCGGGGTATGACTTCTTATCATTATACACCATCTTTTGCAGTATATTTAAAAGAGTCTTGTTGAAGGCTTATATCTGGCCATTGGCTACTGCATGATATCGAGATGAATGGTTTGATTTGATGTTGTATTCTTAATACAACTTCTTCACCTTGGATGAACAGAAATTGTTGCCATTGTCCGTCAAATTGGTATGAGGGACACCAAATCTGGTAATGATGTTAGACATGATGAAGCTAACAATGCATTTGAAACTGACTTCCATAAAAGGTATTGCCTCTGCCCATTTGGAAAAGAAATTAGTAGTAGTTAGAATATACTTAAACTGCTTGGTCATAGCTGAAGGGTAAGGCCCCACCACATCCATTCCCCATGTGGAAAATGGTCATGAGTATTTAGTTGTATGACGAAACTTTGGAGGATGATGAATGAATTTGGCATGTACATGGAATGAATGACACTTCTTTGTGAAATCAACACAATCTTGTATCATTGACATAAAAAAGTATCCAAGCCATTGAATCTGATCAAACAGTCTATGTCCAGACTGGTGGGCACTACAGACTCCTGCATGCACTTTTTTCATGATAGTCATTGTCTCTTCACCATCAATGCATCTGAAGAGAACTCCATCAAAAACACATTTGTAGAGAATTTTCTCTAGGTGATCTGGGCTATCATAAATAGTAAAATTGACCACACGTCACCGGATTTGTTCTTTCCCATCTCTATTAGGTGGAAGTGTTCCATTTTGAAGGTATTCTATGATAGGTGACATCCATCTTGTAGTATGACCATACGGTTCAAGAATGGGACTAATTTCATTAATTTCCTCTATTCTGATTCGAACATAAGGTGAAATTGCACGACGGTGGGCAATACAGAGGGTTGTCTCGTCCCGATTTGGATCTTCCAGAGCTGTGGCTATATTAGCCAGTGCATCAGCTTGAAAATTTTGTAATCTTGGGGCATATGAAAATGTCGTTTCTGAAGGGAATTCCTCCATTAACTCTCTGACGTAATCATACAAATGGATTAGTTATTCTTTTAGGATGTCATAATCCCCATTAACTTGTTTGATTACCAGGTCTGAATCACCTTTCACCTTTAAGTGATTCACTTGTGCTTGAAGTGCTAATTCCAAGCTTATGATGAGAGCATGGTATTCTGCTTCATTATTGGTACCAACTTCCCACAATAAGAAGGAATAAGGTAACACTGCCTTTTCTGGAGAAATGAGCACAATTCATAAGACAACTTTGTTGAATTTAGGATTTTCCATTTTCCTCCGTGTTGGACTTCTGGAAGCACCATCAAAATACATTTACCATGCCTGATGATTTTCGTGAATATAGAAGACTTCATCATCAGGGAGTTCAATATCTGAAGATGTGTCTTCCACTGAAGGGTGTTCAACCAGTAAATTAGCTCGAGTTTGTCCCTTTATCACCTTTTGAGACACATACTGAATGTCGAATTGCTGCAAAATTACTACCCACCTTGCTAGACGTCCTGTAAGCATTGGACGACTAAGGATGAATTTGAGCGAGTTATTGCAAGATACCAATTGGACCTCATGATGTTGCAAGTAGTGTCTCATCTTCTGAACTTCAAAGATTAATGCTAGGAAACACTTCTCAATACTTGAATACCGGGTTTCTGCTTCAATCATAGATCAACTGAGATAGTAGAAGATGTTTTCATTCCCAGCATCACTCTTTTGAGCAAGAAAGGCGCCCAATGATCTCTATAGAGAAGTCACGTAGAGGATAAGTGGTTTTCCTTCAACAGGTGGCATGATTACCAGTGGACTAAAGAGGTATTTCTTGAGAATATCGAATGCTTCATGACATTGTTCAGTCCACTGGTAAGTGACTCCCTTCATTATCAATTTGGTTAAGGGTAAACTTTTTCCTTCCGAATTGGCGATGAAACGACAAATATAGGCTAATTGTACTTGAAGTCCACTTAATTAGTTCAAATTTTGAGGAGGTGACATACCATGGATTGAATTGGTCTTCTCAGGATCGACTTTAATACCATGATGACCTACAACAATGTCGAGAAATTTTCCTGAGGTTACCCCATAAGCACATTTTAAGGGGTTTATCTTCAAATTTTGTTGTCGAAGCTTGCGGAATATGACTTCCAAATCAGCCAAGTGATTAGAATGTTCTTTGGATTTAACCTCCAAATCATCTACATAGCATTCAACAAACTTCCCTAAGATGGGATTGAAGATATGATGCAAGGCACCAAGATATGTTGCACCTATATTCCATAAGCCAAAGGGAATTGCCCTGTAGCAAAACACACCCTGAGGGGGTATGAAGGCTATGGATTCCTCGTCTTCTGGGGCCATTCGGATATGATTATATCTATAATATCCATCCATGGAGGAAAGTGCATCATAGACAGCTGTTGCATCAATTAAAAGTTCTATAATCGGAACTGGGAAATCATCCTTAGGGCAGTGCCGATTAAGATCTCTGAAATCGATGAAAAATCTAATTTGTATGTTCTTCTTCATTACAGGGAAAATATTATCCAAACACTTGGGATATTGAACTTCTTTGATGAAGTTATCTTTGATAAGATTATCCACTTCAGCTTCAATTTTGGAAGCATAAGTTGGCTGTGTTCTTCTCACGGCTTGCTTAAATCCTCGATGTTCTTCTGGTAAACCCAAATGATGAGTAGAAATATCAGGATCAAGACCAGTAATTTCTGTAGAGTTCCAAGAAAATATATATCTATTTCACTTTATAAAGGAAATATACATCTCTTTCTCTTCAAGAGTCATGGTCGCACTGATTAAAGTGGGGTCTGGATCTTCTTTTTTACATGGATTTATTTCTATGAGTTCATCCACAGTGATAGAGATACCCTCTTCAAATGATAGAGGAGAATCTCTGAGATCTTCCTCTTCTTCTTCTTCATGTGTTATTTCTTCCATTTCTACTTGCATAGTAGATGATAAAGCAGAATTTTCATGATCAGAAGAGATGTCAAAATTTTCAAATCTTGAAGAAGAAGCGTCCATTTCCGACCCGATTAAAGATGAATGGTCTTCTTTGGGTAATAAAGAGGAGATGATGGATTGAGAATCAACATCATTGTACACCTCTGATGTTGCTGTAACTTCTTCTGGCCTAATAGGTGAAGTATAGACTTGTTGGATTTCAGCAGATGAAATGACGACATCACCATTTGTACTTCCATCACTGCATGGTGGGATACTAATATCTCCCATATTGTCTGGAACGATTGCCGTAATTGAAATTATGGATCTTTCTATAAGAGTATTTTGATTTGGGTCTATCTTGTCAATTTCACAGATAGTAAACACATAATCTGTACTCACATGTGTAAATAGATTTACTCGAATCATCTCCAAACCATATATAGCATTAAATATGGTAATCTAATTTCTTTTGGATTTCTCCCTTCCCTTCATTTGATATAATTCCGACTCAATGTATTGAGACTCACATGTCTTGAACGGGGCCATATCACCATAAAATGTCTCATCATTACCATAGAAATGATATTTCAAACATTGATGGTATGATGAAGGGATAGCCGCATGTTGATGTAGCCAGGGTCTTCCAAGAAAGATGTTGAAAGCTGAGTCTTGATCAACAACCATGAAATCTGAATTGGATACAAGATCTCAAAATTGAGTTCTGAGTGTAACTTCGCCCAGTGTATCTTGATAATTTTTATCATATCCTTGTAACATCATGTCATAAGGAGATAAATCAGATTCCGTGAGGCCCAATCAATGGATTTTACGAATGGGAATGAGGTTGACTCCTAAACCATCGTCAATGAAATCTCTTCGGATGTCTACACCATTGACCTTTCCAGATATGTACAAAGGTCTAATATGCCCATGCACAACATCATCTTCATCTTCATCAGAAAAAAATATTATTGGATGGAATTCTATAGGATTATTCTTTATGTGATAGACTTTAGTGCATCAATTGAAGTTTCAAACTCTTAAAGACTTGACAAAGCCTCGATGAGTGCTTCCCAGAGATCTTCTGATAGATTCAAAGCATCCAGAATTGATAACTTGGCTGGTACATGGGCCAAGTGTTTCAATACATCATACATTTGATCCAGAGGTCTGCGTTTCCCAACAGGAATATGTGGTTTAGCAGGTACCTTAGAAGAATATGATTTGGAAGTTTATGCATCTTGTATTGGGATAGGAGTTGTCAATTTTCCTGGTTTTGGATGATTAGACCGATTAGATCCATTTACTTGCTGAGAGGAAGAAGATGGAACCTTCAACCGGTCTTCCAAAATAACTATGCCAGGACTGAATTTTCTATTGGTAGAAGAACTTCCTTGTTCTTGCTGAGCTCACTGAAGGTCTCTACCATGAGTTTCTGTTGCATACATAGTTTTAGCAGGGGTAGAATTGGAATAGTGGCTTCTGAAAGATCCACGTCTTCCTCTTTATCCTAAGCCTCTAGAACTTCCTCTGATTCCTCTTTTTGATACAGGGAATTCAGACTCATCGAAATCAAAACTGCGACTGGCATATGGATCTATTAATTGAATCATATTAACAGAACCGAAGATTACCTCTTCGTCTGATGGAGACTCTGCCTGATTATCTTGTTTAGGTTGTGCCATTTGGTGGGGCGGTTCCCGTGGCATTGAAGTAAATGGAATGAAGTCTTCCAGAGTAAAATACAACATAGGCTTTGACACATACTCATCTTCTTTTGATTCTTTTTCTTTATTTGAATCATGCCATCTCTTTGAGGACTTTTCCTCTTATGAAGAGGGTTTTGCCGCGACATTCATGGTTGAAGACACAATTGGTTTCTTTAATTCTGTTTGCAAAATAGAATGAGTTCGGTTGATTTCCTTTCTGACCATCCAGTAATCATACTTTTGTGCATTTTTGCTTTTGACTTCTTGCCATTCGCTCTCCTCTTCTGGAACTGTAGCAGTAACACATGCTACCTGAGCTGAAGAACTTTTCAGTTTGACTTCTCCCGAGTCGACAATCTTTTGCAGGAGGTCTTTGAAAACAAAACACTCCTGGATCGGATGCCCCAAAATTTGATGAAAAGGGAAATAATTGGGACGGTCTTCATCTCTTTCCTGGTTTGGCCTCTTAGGCCTTGGAAATTGAACCATATTATTTTCCAGAGCTGAAATGAAGTAACCAAGAACTTGTTCATTTTGGAAAGAGTATGTTTTTCTATTCAGATCCTCAAATTGTTTCTGTCTTTGATCTCTTTGATCATCTGGATGAAACGGCCTTTTTTGTTGGTGCTCAGGAGGTGGAGCCCTTAGAGAAGATGAAGGTTTTGAAGTAGAAACATGTACATGTGCTTGTTTAATCCTAAATGTAGTAGTTTCTACTTTACCCATTCTCCTTAAGGAAGCTGGTGGAATTACGTGAGATTTAGCCTTAGCCTATATAAGGTAATCTTTAATCTACTGAGTGATTGAAGTAAGGTCTCGAAACCCTCATCTGTATTTCACAGGGATCAATGGCGTGCATAATTTGTCACGTAGATTTTCCAAACAGATTGGCAACAATTCCTCTTGAGGGAGTGCTAATCTTAGGGAATATGTTAATCCCTTCCAGTGAGCAATGAAATCAATGACTCTTTAATTATCCCTTTACTTACAGTTTTTAAGATCCAAAACTGTTGTCTTTGGAAAAGATGAGTTGAACAGAAGAAGAAATTTTTGGATAATATCCTCACATTCGGTAATTGACCAGGATTGCAAGCTTGTATACTAGACAATGGCTGGTCCTTGCAAGGTACGCATGAAGAATATGAGCCTCACTACATCTTTCTATACCGGATTTCCCATCATAGGATCACAACAAGACACATAATGTGTCAGATTCTGTTCAGGATCACCTGATCCATTGAAAATAGGGAATATAGGGTTCCCAAAAATTGATGGGGGAGAGATTAAATCTACCAATTCAGGGTAAGATTTATTTTCCGATTGAACCTGTGCATGTTTCCCTTCCATGGTATCTAACCGAACTGTTAGTGACTCAACGGTAGTTATTTACTTTTGAGAAACTTCTGGTTGAACTTTGATTTGGGAAGGTACAATGATTGGAGCTTGGACAAATGTGGTGGTTGGTGCTACAACTGATTGTAGCACTGCCAACTATTGTTTCACTAGACCCGTAGGATTAGACTTGTGAGGGTGTACTGATAAAGGAGGATATTATTGATCCATCTCAGTAGCTGCAACAAATTCAATTGGCTGACTGACTCTAGCATGCTTAGGAAGAAGACTAACCTAATGTATTTATTCATTCAACCTCCTTAATTCCTTCATTTTATCTTCCTATTGTGCAAATCATTGCTCTAGTGAGAGCGATTGTCCTTCTCCAGAGGAAGGATATGTAACTTAATTCTTTCCCCTCCCTTTGTTGGATCCTTTTCGGAGAGGGGGAAGTGGTTTACTTGAAGGATTACCTAGGTTTTGAGTAATCCTTTGATTTCATGTACGCGGACATTCATAATTTGTGTCGGTGAGTACATCTTCTTGAGTAGGAAACTCTTCATTTGAGTCCCCTGAGTGAGCCTCATCAGGTGGATCAACAAGAACGGCATTGATGACATTGATTTATGCATAACGCATCACATCCCTACTATCAGCATTTCTGTGATATTGTTTTCTTCCATGTCTTTGATGAGACATAGCCTTTTGTTGATTAGATCCCTCAGGAACTTCTTGACGAACCATAATTTGGAGAGAATATCCAGATAATTTGTCTCTTCTTTCCTCTTGAGGCTTCTTCCCTAATCGTGAAACTACCGACTTTATCTGAGGAGGGGATTGATGATTTGAAATATTCCCCAGTCCTCTGGACTGGGGTGTTCCTTCTATTCTCGCTCAACTCCTCGAATACTATTTGTTGATTCCAAGGGTTGGTTTAAAAGAGTCCCCAGTCTGGAATGCTAGGGTGGCTCTTGACATGCTATGTCTGAGAATTTCATAAAATCTCTCTTGATCCTGTGAACTTTAGTCTGGAAATTAACTAGATGCATTAACCTGTATCCACTTTTATCACCTGGTTCGAAAGACCACTGGATGATTTCTGACACTTCTGTCACTTGATTATGTTCTTTCTCCATACGAGAGTCTTGTTCAATATTCTCATTTCCTTGATGCAGGAGTAATTGAACAACTTGTTCTCTATATACTTGATTTTGAGAGGGACTAGTTGAAGCCTGTTCTTGGGAAATATTTTGATTACAAACAAATCCTATTGACTTTGGACAGCCATGGGCATTAACATTGCATGAGACCATTTTCGGTGGGTTTTGATGACTGGAGAGCACAGTGAAATGTAGTTCTCCATGAACACCCCATCCTCTGACATGAATACCAGATGGGGCATTGGAAATTAACTGGCACAATCTTCTTAGTGCACCATGGAATGGACGTTGAAAGGATCTCTGCTTCTTTTCAGCCTTCAGATATCGAGAACCTGGTAGATATGCCAAATCAATATGGTGTTGTAACCCTTCTATTATCTTAACATGATTTCATATTCATTATAAGATAATACTTTATTCTTCAACTGACAAAGAGTTTTCCATATGTTGAGACGAATATCATAAATTCCATCTTCCGTCAATATCTTTGGATTGTCATACTGAGATTCATCCAGAGGCCAAAACATGACTGGTACTTCCCCATTTGGAAGTTGTTTTCTCTTGTTCAACATTTCCTCATTATCATTAAATGAAGATTCTTCTACCTGATTTGACCAGAGCTAGTGCTTCCTTGTTACTTCATCATATTCAACAATATTGGTAGAGAAATCCCTGATTAAACTAGAATATGCATGACTTAGGGGTGGTTCAGAGAATTACCTACACCCTGGGCTATCTTCTGATTGAGAAAGTATTTCCCCTGCTACCGATAAAGCATCAGACATGACTGGTTTCACATTTGCAAGTGCCTAAAGATAAGAGGGCCTTCTCGGCACTACATTGTCCACTGGAGCATTTTCCGGGAAATGTGCATCACTACTGCGGAGAGGACTTTCACAGCGAAATTCATCATCATGGGGAGGAACACCATGGTGGGTTAAATCAAAAGATGAGATCTCTTACTCCTTGGTCTTCTATCCACATAGAGGGTTATTGTAGCTCTCATCTAAAGATGAAACTTCGAGATCGACTGAATTTTCATGAAGCAATACTTCATGAGGAAGTGTCTAATGAAGATCTTCAGAATTATTGTTCCCACTATTGGGAAATGAGGGAGTAGAATCTTGGATTCCAACAGATAATTGTCTGAGGGCTTCATGAACTATAGCATCGAGCGAGGCCTTGTTACAGATTGGCTCTTGATCTTTTGACTGTGCGGGGTGGGTCTTCTTCTTAGATGCCTTCTTACTCGCCTTGGAAACCACTTGATGACGAAATTGGCTGCTCTGAGCAGGTGTACGTGCCTGATCAGGAGAGATGTCCAGGTTAGGCTGGCGATCTCCACTAAAATCAGGTGTATGTTCCTGACATGGTTGTCCATATGATATGGGGGAGTATGACCTGCAACCCTCTTGGACTGGAATTGATGTGTGTGTCTATTCCGGAGTGAACTGTTGATGTGTTACTCTACTGGTAGGGATAGATTTATGTGTCCTTCCCTGATATGCTGCTGAAGTTGTTACAATATCCTGATAGGCATCCAGAATATGAGCAGGGATTTGCTTCTACTCATTCACCATTGATAAAATATCCTTGGTGACTTTAGCTGCTCGAATGGGGATATAAGTCTATTCCATGATTGGAGTGGGTGTATGTGTCTGCTCCTTTCCTCCTTTTCCTGTCAGTGAATCCTGGCAGTACTCAAGTGTGGGGGCATAAAGTTGAGTCTACCTCGTGTTTGTTTCCAGGGATTTCGGAATAACTTCTATGAATTCTACCATGTGATATTGTTGGTAGTCTTGACTAATACTAGAAGGTGTATGTTCCTTCCTATAGTACTCTGCCGAAATTGCCTGGCAGGATTGGCGTGATGCTGCCAGACAAGTCTGCTGGATAGAAGAATTATAACGGGCAGGTGTGTGTGCGCGCTCATTGCTTTCCATCAAGTTAGGTTGGTGGACTTCTCCAGAGATGGCAGAGATGAGAACTTGCTCACTGTTAACCGGATTTCGCCTCTGGTGATTCGTCTTTCCTGCTCGGGTTCGAGGAACCTGACCCGAACACCTGGAGTCGATACCATCATCATGTTGAGGGCGCACTACCGCACGAGTCTGGCGGCGATTGTTGATAGGAGCCCACGGGAAGGACTTCTGCTTCCTTGAATTAAGGCCCCGAGGGACCAGTTCATTCACCTCCCCAGAATAAGAGAGTGAATGGTGATTGCATTCCGGGGATAAAAACCCGAGACAGTTGGAGACGGTAGTTAACACCGCCTAATTCTTGATCACTGGTCATCGTTGTCCGGACGACCGGTGTGAGTTGTTCACTTGGAGGGCTTGTCAGGTAGCCTCCAGAGTTTAGATGGTACCGTGTTGATGGTACTCTTTTACCAGTGCATTTGATACCCAGCGTTGAAGATGCTGAGTAGGTGATGTCATCTTTAGAGCGGATGACGATCCAACAGGAGTAGCAGCAGTGGCATTTTTAGCAGCAGTATTCACAAGTATGAACATGAGAGCAACCATTCTAGAAATGCAGAAGATATTGGAAAAGAGTGCATGTTTGATATAACAGACGTAATCAAGATAAATTCTACCACTACATATTTTGGATGAGCACATATGTCAATGATTCTTTTTGTTGGACCTCTCAATTAGTTTTAAATAGGGGCCTAACAAATAGGTAAAACATCATTTTAACTTGGTTAAGGATTCACGTTGGGTTCACCATTTTTTATTTCCCTGGGAATTTGGGGATGACCACCTTGATTGAAGGTTCAAACATTCTAATCAGTTTCTAAGAGGTTTGTTCGTAGAACTGGAAACATCCAATGATTCCACATCCATTTGGACCTACATTCCAAAGGTAGGTGCTCATTAGTTTGTGGAATGACGAGGCTTAAAAATTTTCATTGGTCGAGAGGATGGGAGGTCGGACTCATCAAACCTTTTTGAGTGGAATTATTGTCTACTCCAGGACTCTATTTATAGATTTATGTTATGTTCGTGAATCCTTATTACATTATCAAGTCTAAAATGAGATTTCCTTCAGATCTAAAAATCAATGATTAAATATGCTGGAAATTTAGAGAATATTTTATATGTATTCGAAGTTCTTCATCGATAGAGAATCATCTGTTTAGAGATTCTTGGTCAATGGTATCCTTTGAAACATTTATATTGAAGTCTCTTGGTCATTATGATGACCATGATGCTTTTAAAGCCATTCAATGGGGCACTTGAAGTTTATTGTCATTAAAAAGGACATGGATTATTTCAGATTTGGGATCGAACCCGCAGATGGGATACCTACGTATCTTTTGTTTAGAAATGGAATCATAACCCACATAGTTGAGTAAGGGAGTATGATATTTATGATTGATGGATCAATGAAGGATTTCATAATTACTTTTACACTCTAAGCTCACGTGAGTCATGCTCGGTGTAAGAAACAAGGGGTATTGGTAAAAACCAAAGAAATTGTGCCATGAAAGATGCAATCATAAGAAATCATGTGGGGATTATGTATGTATGACTTCCTAGATAAATGAAGATTAGGATTTACATCATGGAAGAAATCGAATAACATGGTCAATAAAGGTATATGTGCTTCATAGAGACATGAATACTCTAACTTGGGGATTACTCCAAAAAAGGAGGCCCAAATTAGGAGAGGAATTATGATTGGTTTTTACTCCTTAGATGGAATCCCAAATCAAGGGTAAATTAAGGCTGGTTAAGAAAAATTAATATTGGGGCTTACTCTTGAGAAGGAGGCCTAGGTTAAGGGACTTGAAAAAATTAAGGGAATTGGGGCCTACTTCTGAAGAGGATGCCCATATTTAAGATTGGGGCTTACTCCTGAGGAGGATTCCCAAATTAGGGGACTTGGGGATTACTCCTGAAAAGGATTCCCATGTTAAGAATTATGACTTGGTCATATTCTTGAAAAGGATGCCCAAGTTAAGAATTATGACTGGGGATTATTCTAAAAAAGGAGGCCCAGGTTAAGAATTATGACTGGTGCTTATTCTAGAAAAGGAGGCCCAGGTTAAGAATTATGACTGGGGCTTATTCCGGAAAAGGAGTCCCATGTTATGGGGTTCTCTCATCTTAAAGGATGAGGTCTAATGAATGAAATCTCAATCATTAGTGACATAAATATGTGTAAATCAATAGGTTTTGAGAGATATTCCAAAAAATTCCTTTCAGATAAGGAAGTTAAATCAAGAAATCAAGCCATAAATGGCATTAAAGAGTGTCTTGAAGACTAAATCTTGAATAGGAGAGGTGGAATGACATAAGAGGGGTGAAATGGGCAAGAAGATAACAAAAAAACGCAGGGGCACTTAAGTCCTAGGAGGCGCGCAGGTACTGTGTGGGCGCGCAGGTATACCTGCGTGACACATGGGTACTTGCACGTTTGTAAACCAGCATGGTAATACTTGGGCAATCCTTGACCAATGCCTTTAGAATTATCATGAGGTACTTCCAGAAGAGAGGTGTGCATGTTTTGGTAAGGAAGTAGGGCGACACGCAAGTATATTCATTTCCATTAAGTGTAAAACACCTTAGGCGCGCAAGTGTTAGTGAATTATAACACTTAGACCTTACCCCTCTTATTTAAACCTTTCATTCTAGGTAAATAATTACCTTAGAAGTGTTCGGAAGACCCGAAGAAGAGACTTGGGCGTTCAAAGCTCTAAATCTAAATTCTTGAAAAAAATCCTCTTGAAATGGGGGGCCCACATGGTCTATTTATAGGTAGGAGAAGACCCCAGGCGGTTATCCTTTAGGGCGCGCAAGTCACTTGTGTGACCATGAGGCGTCGCACAAGTGCACTTCTGCGACAATGATGGAAGTTGTGCAACACATGTTCTTTTGAATCCTTGTTCATGCCTTTGTCAGTTTTTGATGTTTTCTTCAAAGGATGAATCAATTTGTGCTAATTCATTTCCCTTTACATTTTTTTAGACAATGTGATGAAAAAGGAGCGTCAACAGAGTGAAAAATATAAATACACCCAATATAAGTAGATATTAAGTGTAAAAAAATCATAGGTCATCCACACATATTCATAGTATGACATAATCAATAAGTAGAGGGTTATCCCAAAGAATTGAAATTGGGTTAAGAAGTTCCCTTACAGAAATTCGACAGCCTAACGATGTCACTTTAAAATTTAGAAAATTAGTTTATGAGAGATAGAAAAGGGTATCTCATCACTTGGATATAAAATTTATAGAAATAAGGATATATAAGTACATATCTCAACATAATAATATGTCAGTTAAAAGACCTAACAAAAAGAATTCTCTTAAAAAGAGGATGGTGAAAGGTTCCCTTACCGATTTGGGTAACTTTTGAAACGTACACCCCATGAATGAAGGACTATACAATGTTGATGAAAATAAAAATAAAAGAAATTATCTTACACAAATAGTAGAATAATGGTAATTACATACACCACTCAAAAGAAATAGTGTAAAATATAGCATGAATCTCACGAGATTAAAATGTTAGATAAAAACCACTCACTTCGTTGTAATAAATCGAGTCATATGACCAAAAGATAACAATAACCAAATTAATCACATAATACCATGAATATAAATGGAATAATGATAATATATATCAAATTTATTTACACAATACACCACATTCAATAAATAATTGGTGAACAATGGAAATCTCATGGAATTAAAAGTGAGATAAGAAATCCCCATTCCTCATGTCCGACTTGTCCTGTTCGTTTCATTATATTCCTGAATAATAAACTTTGGTAAATTTGTAATTGATTAAGGTCTTAATTTAAAGTTAATAATTCAATTCATATCACATATTGTCATGTTATAATAATTAGTTAATTATGTGAGTTCATATCATACGTTTTGTCGATGTTTGGTACACAAGTCAACAATGAACTTGTTTGAAGAGAATTGTACATGTAGTTATAAGAACATCATCCCCAGAATGGTGTTCTTGATATAAATACCACATATATCAAGTATATATGTATTTAATAATATTCCATAATGTTTGTATAAAAGAAATTAATTGTACCGTTCATGGAGATGGTAGGCTGTACGTACGCATGGACACTACTTTCATTTTTTTGTCATATTAATGGACTTTAAAACAAAATTACAAATAGATATATTATAATTCCAGTATAGTATATATGTTATATAGGTAACAAGAAGTTCATTAATTTCATTCTTTTTATATTCCATGATTGGTATGAATGACTCACAACACTTGAGGTGGCGGTTGTCCACACTTACTCATATGAAATTATCGCATTTGCACAAAATGAAAAGCATAATGGTATATTTTAAATATAAAATAAAAAAGAATTGATAGGACATAAATATAATATATATAATATATAAATATAGTTTCTACATAATTTCCACCATTATAGGTGTTAAAATTAGATTGAAGCATCCTCGTTTCGTGAGGCACTAATTCGCCACCCACAGAAACAGTATGTTCTTTAACCATTAGATGGAGGTGTGTGTAAGTGTAGGTAGAATCCTTATCATAACAAAATAATAGTATATTTAGGATACTTGTATTATTATTTATCAAATAATAATAAGATATTGGTGAGTGAAGAAGGAAAATAAAATAAAGAAACCCGAGATAAGACATTACCTCTGAATCGGGTAACTCTTTTTCGTTTGAGCCAATGGCTTCCTTGGAAAGACTTCTGCCCAATGTGAGACTTCTAGGAGTAATAGAAGGATGTGGAGAGATAATATGAGTAGAGGTTGGATGATATAAGGGATTGAGAGTTGTGGGTAAGGGGGTATTGGTGGGGGCCTTTTATAAAAGTGAGGAGGGTCACTTTTGGAAAGTCTTGAAATGTTACTTTATTATAAAATGGTTTTCGGATTATAAAGGTCCCACAATGATATATTTTGAGGATAAGGTGATAATGTTCTGAAATACACCCATAAAATAGGTTTTCAACAAGTGTAGGTCTTAGATTTTACCTTATCGTATTATTTTATTTTAATCATTCATTAATGAGGTAATCACTACATCATCATGGTTTCATAAATAAGATTATTTATTTAATGTATAAAAATTATAAAAAAACTCCATGATGTAGGAAATATTTTTAGATTTAAAATGACTATATATAGTCTAATAGATAATTTATGTAAACAAAATTGAAATTATTTTACTTTGGATATACAAACCATTGTTAAATTTCTATTCTTTTTTAAAAAGAATGTCATAAATGTCACTATCACACCCATGTGACTCCATGGTCCCTCATGTTTGGTAAAACACATCCCATGGTCATACATGACTCAAAAAAGTGGATTTGGACACATTTTGGGGTCATTTTATACTATTATGATATAATTTTATTACCCTTAACTACCCAATTACTAATTAATCGCTAGAATTATAGATAATTATTGTTGTTACTATTCATAATGTCCAAAAACAAGAGTCTTAATTAAATAATTTGGACTGTATGATTCCAAATATGGAATCCATTTTTCCAAATTCCAAACACAGAAATTTCAGTAATAAATTTAAAAATAAAACTCGTTGTCACAACCAAAGACGAGTTTTTAAGAAGTAAAATTTATCAATAGATTGACTTGTTTTTACATTCAACTGAAAAGTGAAATTACTTCCAATGAAAAAAATTGTATCAAGTAATAAAAAAAATAATTCAATTACACTTTAAAACAAATTAAAAGGACAATCTAAATATAAAATTAAATTAGATGAAAAATAAGTTTTGAAGTAAAATGCAATATTTTTCACTATTCATTAAAAATGAACATTTGTCAGAAAAATACCAAAAATTTATCCAAATTAAATTTGATATTACAAATTCAAAATTAATTTCCATTTTACCAAATTCAAAACATATAACTTGCATTAATTAATTTTATAATTAATTCCCGATGTCAAAACAAATAGTGTGTTTTTAAGAAATAATATCTATCAAATGATTGATACTTGTTTATGTCCAATTTCAAAGTGATATTAATTAAAATGACCACCATTGGATTAAATGGTAAAAATATATTTTTACTAAAATTTAAACCCAATTAAAAATATAATCTAACCATATGAATAAATTATATTAAAAGTAGGTTTTGAATTAAAATACATCTTTTTCCCTGTTCATTAAAAAATGAACTATATCAGAAAAAGAAAATAAATTTACACAAAGTAAATTTTTTATGTCACGATTCTAAATAAGGATTTTATTTTTCAAATATAACATATAAAATTGACAAAAAGTAGTTTTACAAAAAAGGTTTCTCCATCAAAAGGCGGTTAATCGACTTTATAAAGAATATTATATTATTTATGCTTAAATTCGAATTCATTTGCATTTTAAGCCTCTATCATTTATTGGGTAATTGTTATGATATTTAACAAACATATATAATCATTTTGTAGTTAGTTCTATGAATTCCCGCCATTACAATGACAAGGCGTTAAGTACCATTTAAAATAATGTTATTATATTATTAGTGCGCAACGTAAGATTTCAAAAAAAACTCATTGTCGCGTATTGGGTACTCCATCGAACATATCATCCTCTTTAAAGTCATATTAATATTTTATTCACAAATAATAATCAATATGAAAATGTAATATTCTTTATTTACCTGGGATGTTACATAATTTATGTTATACACTAAACTGAAGGATGTGGGGAGGGATATAAATAATAAATTTGGTTAGGTATTGTCTTTAATAGAGGGATTATTAATTGTATAGAAGAGAGGGGAGAGGGTGGTATTTTATAAGTGAGGTGAGTTGAACACTAATAATTACTGAAAATAAATATTTATACCCATGTTTATCACATACATAAATGATAAATAATGGGAAATTAGAAAACCATATACGTAAAAAGGTCAAAATATGTCCATAACATTGGTGTTGGATAAGTTTCTAGGTCATTTTACCTCTATCATTTTATTTTAACCCATGGTAAACCAGTATTAACATTAACTGTATTAATTAGTTTTTACAAATTTGTATTATTTATATTGGTATAACAACAATATAAAATTATTATATAATATAAATCGTGATTATTAAAAATATGGAATACATTTTTCCAATTTCGTTTCATGGAAGTGGGGGAATTTGATTTTATAAATTAAGACTACAAATGTGTCGAAAACAGGTTTTTCAAAATGGAAAAGTATAAAAATATTTAAAAGTTTTTATATCAGAATTTATTATAAAATTTATTCAAATGAGATAAATTGTATTAATAGATATATTATTTAATAAACTTAATTTTCAAAAAAAATTAGAAAAATTATCTTCAAAATCCCTTGAATGAAACGATAGTTTTTTAATAGTAATAATTCTTTTTCACTATTGAATGAAACAATTATTATTTTATAAAATAATAAAAAATTGAACATAATATAATTTTTACATGATAATTTAACAAATAATAAAATTTAAAAATATTTTTCTAAAAGTGTTAAATATTAATTTTAAATAAGTTTAAAAAATGAGACAAAATCAATTTTTAGAAAAATACCTTTCTGAAGAAGAAAATTGAATTTATTTTATCTCTTTCATAGAAAAAAATTAATATGATAGTTAAATATTAGCTTGAATATATAATATAAAAAAAATTCATTAACTAAATTAAGTATGGTTTAGTTTTTAATTTATATATCTAAAAACTGTTTTGGAACCTAAAATGGATTTTTTAGATAAATATATTTCTTATATGAAAATATTTCTTACATAAATTTATAAATAATTTTTCATGAAATAATTAATTTTATATCATATTAAAACCTTATATTGTCATAATTTAATTAATCTCTTCCATATTCATATTTCTAATTTCTTGATGAAATATAACATTTTAAATAATATTCTTTTCATAGTATGTCACATTTTTTTAAAACTCGGTGCTGTGTGTGACACAGGATAAAATACGTGTTATTAGTAAATCATGATATTTTAAAAAATATTTTATTTTAAGTAATTATTTCATAAAAAAATTACGGGTTTACATGTATAGTCTTCTTTCTCCCTTTATCTTTAATGGGAATTTATTGAATTTCACCCTCTATATTAAAAGATCATTTTGGTAATTTTTTTCTTTCAAATTATATTCATCTTTACACCATATATATTATCTTTTATCTTTACCTAAAATCCATAGATTCCTTAGGTTTATTGAATCTTAATTTCATAAGGATAATTTTTAGTTTATGGTATTATCTTTCTGTTTGGGAGTATTTTATATATTTTGATTTTTGATTCAATCCAACATTATTTTTATCAAGTTTTTTTGGTTAGGGAGTTCTTAATGATAGTTTTCATATGATCAATGTTTTCATAAACAATTTTAAACCTGTTTTTATATTTTTAAAATGAATGATATTTATTTTTTTAATATTTATCGAAATATATAATGGATTTGAAGCTCAAATTTATTTTCAGGTAATATTATTATCATTTTTTGGGATATTTGTGTTTTATTTGATAAAATTATTTTATGATTAATAAAAATACCATTAAACTATTTTTGAATTATGAAAAATGTGTTCCTGTGAGAAGGGGACAAGCAATGGGATATTAGGTATTATATGGTTTCTTTTTTTTTGATAATCACATAAACCTATAATAACATATACTACACAACTATAACATTGGTACGATTTGGAGACACATTTCCACAATCTCATATCCATTTGCTTTAGTTATTGGGATCTGAATTCACATAAGGTTATTTCTCATTTTTCATGAAGGATTAAGGATCCAAGATAACTTTAACATAATATTTAGGGGGAATCCAAATAATATTTCAAAAATATTTTATTATAAAATATCTATTTATTCACGACATTAATGAGTTTTAAAGTAGTTCATATTCTGGTTTTATATAAATATATAAAAATAAATTTTCATCCTATTTTATAATTCATTAATTATTATAATTGGTTTATTTAATTAATTTTTCTTCTAGAACACAATGTGGGACCCTATTGTGTTTTTATATGACACCATTCACACACCCAATGGGATCCTGTAGATTTCGTTATATCTATTGTTGGTAAAGTAAAGACACCACTTGTGGGGAAAATGTATTCATGATAATGGTGCATAGGTTATGTTGCTATTGATATGGATTTTCTATACCAACGTTACACAAAGATGTGTTGCAATCTTATGGTTAATTTTTTTTTCCATATATATCTATATGTGTGGTCATAGTGGAACTATTATCTTTTTTTTGTTATTTATTAGGTGATGTTTTGTCATTCATTCAACCATTTAGAGTATTATTTTATTCATTTTATATTTTGGGGTCATTTCTCATGACTTCCTTATTCATATATTCATGTTTCTAAAAAAATATGCTTAATTATTCTCAATGTAAGTCCTTATATTCCTAAGAAAATATATCCAGCCCGTGGTGATCATGAATTTCGTACATGGTTTATTATAGGCTATATCATTTTTCAAGATCATGAATAAATTTAGATGTTTGTGATAATATGGGTATTATATTATTATTTTATTTTATGTGATTTGGGATGTTTTTTAGATATGATCATTGACTTTTAATAATTATGGGGTTGATTGTGAGTGAGTTTCAAGTCATTTCTCATCATGACATTTAAATTGGTTATATTATTTTGTGTCATTATTTAATCTAATAATTGATAAAATTTAGTGAATTTTATATTATTTTTATTTTCCTTATTACATTATTTGTAAAATCCCATATTTATTTGATTTTTTGTAGTACTATTCCACCTTAATGTCTTGTAGTGAATATATAAATGGGTTCTATGGATAATATTCTATGAAAAAATCATTAATTTCACCAAAATAATGTTGTGGTCATAGTGATAATGACCCATTATATGATCTATGTTTCATCTCTAGTCCATGGTCAATATAGAAAATTGAAATAGAATAACGATGGAGATAGTGGTCGAGCCTCAGAGTTTCTCTGTTAGTAATTCCCATCCTTATCGAGAAAAAATGATCCTTAAGAAGGAGAGGGTTAGTCAGGAAAAATTTGTTGGATATTTACGTTTTAGAGAATATTGTTTCCATTAATGTGATTTTTTTTCATTAAGTTTAATGGTATTGGTGAAAAGTGTTGGGATTTATTTTTTTCTAGAAATGAAGTAACATCATTTGGAGTGTAAAGGAAGAAGTCCATATTTGCTGAGCTTTTATAACTTTAATTGATGCTTTCAACTAATTTGTTGGATTTATTCATCCATTAATAGTTTTAATTGATAATAATGCAGTAAGGCAACCTATTTTTCTAACTTTCCCTTTTAAATCATGTGGTTGTATAAAAATAATATCTAAAAGCTCAAAGAATTTAGATGGTTCAATGAACATATATTAATTATCAGGCCATCCTTATAAATTTCCCCACATATATTGAGGTTATGGAATGGGAAAATATGGAAAAATATATTAGGTTGGAATGTCAAGATTGGTTGGGATTCCTTGCTCATCTGATGGTTGTTATAATGGCCCTTCTTTATTGAAGAGGAATCTGAATGAGGTTCATGAGGGAGTTATAATATTCTGTAGTAGTTAGATCATTCTATACCCTTGATTGAAAATATAAGATGTGCATTTATTAATACATGGTTGGTAGGTCATTGAATAAAAAATAATCATCTCTAGAAGATCTAATGTTTTCCCTCTCTTATAGAATTTTGAGTAATTTGAAAATTTTATGTAATGAAGTCTCTTATCAGAATAGTGGTATTGATACATCCATGACAACAAATTTCTCTAAAATAATTATAGATTAAAGAATAACTCATATAAAAGGAATAGTAATATAAAGTTAGACCCTTAGGATAATGTTAATCCATTAAAAAGGTCTAGGATGATGTCATTTCATGACTTAGACAAGCCTCATATTGAAATCTAGGTGGGGAAAGTGATTGTGATAGGGTATATATTAAAATATTCATCTATATATGATTCCTTATTAGATATTGGTTCACATATATCTGTTTTATCAACCCAAATAGAAGATATTTTAAAACTACACATGAATAAAATTTCATATTTTATGTATTTGGAAACTACTATATAGTGGATGAGAGTGTACGTTTTTTGATTCCCTATTAAAAATATTTATATGGTTAATGTTGAGTTACATTGTGATATCATAGTCAATGAAATAGACATTATAATATCTTCGTATTTTGATTCTCTCATTTAAATTTTAGTCTTAAGTGTAATCCTCTATTTGTGAGCTTCTTGTAGTTGTCAAAGAGATTATTGATTTGTTTCAAACTGAAATCCATAATCTTACTGGCTAGTGTGAGGTGGATTTATTGATAAAATACAAAATACTGACCAAAATGATATTTATACTATCATTTTTTTGCTACTGTAAAAATTAATGTATTTGATGATTTAGTTGTATAATTTGGAAGCCAAGGGATTCATCTATCTGTTTTAATATTCATAGTTAACTTTAGTACTCATAGATATATAGGCTGATGTAACCCTATTTTTATGTGTAAATATTTATATTCTCAACTAGGTGACCATAAATATTAATTATATCATTCCCCATATCAATAATAATTTATATCAAATTAATATGTAATTTGGTTCTCAACAATTAAATTTTTTCAAGATACCACCATATCAGAATTAATTAGGGAGATATTCTAGTAGATCATTCATGTGAAGGTATGATAATAGTGTATATCATGAAAATTTATTTTACTACTTTAGTTCTCTATGATTCATTATGGAATAAATAAAATGGATATTCCAACAAAATAATGATGCATTCAATATTTTAATCCTGGGTGATATAATGATTTATTAGTTGTATGGGGAAGAAAATTTTATCTTTCAAAAAAGTGATTTTGTAATCTTGAACAATCCAGTAATATATGAAATTAAAAAAAATTGGATATAAGAATTGATTTTATTGGAAATTGTGGAATTGATGTCGTAATCTTATTTTATGATAAAAAGAAAATAAGCTGTCACATCATCATAGGTACCAAATTATGACTTGGTGATTTTTTGTTACTTGGATTTATCATGAAATCCCAAATGGGATATAAAGGATTTAGGTAATCTTAAGTCACTATTCAATATTATCACCATTAAAGTGGTGAATTATAATTGGATTTTATATTTTATGAATTTTTGATGTATTTAAATAGTGATTAATATTTTTTATTACACATATCTCCCCCAAATTAATATAGGGAGACATGGTGTATCATAATTATTCAAGAATAGGTTTGGGATGTGTTCTTATATAATAGGGTAATTTTGTGGTGTATAGCCATCATTATCTCTGGATAGATGATAAAATAATACTAACCCAAGATTTAGAAACTCCAATAGTTATGGAAAAACTTAATAGTTAGTGGAATTACCTTTATGGGGAAGGCTTCAGTACCTTTTCTACGCACATATATTTAATATATAACATTTCTCAGAAGTACGCAAATATCCGGTAGAGATGGTGTCTTATTTACCTTCAGTCACATGCAAATAAAAATTAATAGACCAATGGATTAAGTAATGTTGTTGTCGATGACCTAAGTAGGTTCTTACCCACTCGTGTTCTGACGGAGTCAATGGATGATTTGATCCTCCTGAGTGTCTTAACTAAGATCCTCTTGTATTAAATGATATAAGGGACTAATGATTTATATGTTAGAATTCAGTTGACAAAAAATAATATTGAGTTAGTTTTCTAGGAAAATTTAATGGAATGGTGAATTCTTGTATATTAATAGTTATTTATATGGTGGGGAGATTATGACTATGTGGTATTTCATTCTAGATAGTGTTATTTTTCTTTAATTATAGTTTATCATTCATTCACCTGGGAGAAATGTATTGAATGAAAATTTCTATTTAATTCCCCCAATATTTATTTAAATGTAATATTATATAATGTCTCAGTTTTTGTTTAATGTATAGATGTAACATAGCTAAATTAATGTGTCATCATTATATATACCTTTATATTATATACCGACACTGAAGTTAGGAATGTTGTATATTCTAGAAAATGGGAGGTTAAATAGGGAACAATAAACTATTATCTTATATGGAGACTCGTAGATTAGCTCTTAGTTTTTTAATTTCAATAATGAGGTGATTCGATTTTATTATAGCATATGCATATCATACCATTATCAAAAAATGGAAAATCAATGTGGGAAAATTAAGTTCTAGAGGATATTATCTTTTCTTATTCCATAGAACATAATGGTCCTTGGGAAAACTATTCAATAGTTCTCAATTATTTTAATAATTCATTATGATTCCCCTAATATAATATAACATTATAATATTTTATGATAAATTTAATTTAGTACATAAAATTAATTACGTAGTACACTAATTTTAAATAAACTCTGGAAAAAAATTCAAATGATATTATATTAAATTATCACATAGCTATAAAATTAGAGTGTTTGAATAAAATGGACCATAATAAAACAAATATGAATAAATATTTTATTTAATATATATTTATCATTTATATTTTAGTAAATAAGGAATCAATTTTGAGTGAAACCAATTTATGCTTCAAAAATATGTTTTATTAAAAAAGGGAAATTATAGAATTTTTTTGCATGGTATGATAATTAATTTTTACCTTATTAAAAAAATTAGTATTTAATACCATTTTTAAAATCATGATTTCATTGTTAATTGATATATTTTTTTTTCAAAATGTGTTTTTTCATTAAATAATGGAGATTAACATTTTTATAAAATTAAAATTTATTTTTATTAATTAATGTAATTAATAATACCAATTATATTTTAGATGTGTTATTAATATTAAATAAGATCTATTATATTTTTAATAATTCAATTAGACCCATTTTGATAAGAATTATACATGATTTTTATATAAGTTATTTTTTAGGTGTAAATTTTTAAGCTTAAGATCCAATCACTAACAACTATTTTAATTTTATTTTATGCATTCATATTAAAAATAATTCATTATACTATTACAAAATCAATATGAAAAAATAGATACAATATTGATAATGAGGATTATATAGTATTTTAAATAGGTCACTTGTATTTTTAATAAATTTTTGTAGTAATTGTTGTACGATTTATCACTTTGGTAAACGGTAAATCATGTAATTATCATTAAAAATAATGTGATAAGGAATTCAAACATTATCCACCACATGAGATAATATATTTTATTAATGTAATTCAATCATAACCTTCTAGAATTTAAATTTATGTCATATAGGTTCCATTTTACTCTGATAATAGAATTTATATTATTTTAGGTAATGAAAAAATACAAAATGCTACTCTCATGACTTTTAAATTTCTATTATATGTTAGAGTTAGAATACAAGAATTTTATGAATGAATATTGAATTTTATTTTAATAATAATGATATTATTCTTATTTTAATAATTTATTTATAAATTATAATGATTATATATTTATATTAAAATATTATAAAATGTTGAAATACTACTTATGGAAGTTGTGGAAAAATATAAATAAATACTTTTGAACACATTAAAAGTATTATTTTTTTGATCAATTGACATTAATATTATTTTTTTGTTTAAATTTTTATTTTCCAATTATTTAAAAATAAAAAAATATTAAATTAGGTCTGGTAGGATAAAATATGATCTAAAATGTCCTCACTTGACCATTCATGAGAAATGTTTCACCTTATATGTAAAATTATATCCAATTTAGACTAAAATAGTCATTATAACTGTTAGGTTCTAATTTGTTAATAAAGGAGTTAAACCAAAAGATATATATTAAATTACACACAAACATATCCTATTTTATTCAATTAATTTATTTTAACCATATACTATCATACATTTTATATTTTGTACAAATGGTTCTACATTATTCTGAAATGAATATATTGTATTTAAATGTTTTTATTAATTTCATATGTATCAGTTCATTCACTATAAAAAACACCTCTCCAATATTATTAAAACAAATTAAACATACATAGGTCAACCAAAACATATCAAACCTCTACAAACATCCTTATCCATGTATTATAGGTGTTTGTCTCCCCAAAAGGCCGAGAATAGGGCCACTTATAGGAGATCAAAATGTGATCTAACAAAGAATAGTTAATCATCATCACCGACCACTTTTGTTTTTCCTACTACTTTACCACATTAAATTATTTTATAAAAACTACATTACAATAAAAAAATTATCTCCTTTATAATTATTTATTAATTTTACAATTAAATAATATTTGTCCTTATCCATCTCCATCAAATGGGAAATAAATCCAATGCTAGTGTGTATCGAAAACTATCACCTCACGAACTAATGTAATTTTTTTCACATCACCACTTTACAAGTATATCCATAATTATGGAATTAATTAATATATATTACAATTATAATATAATTATAATTCTATAAACATAATACATCATCTACTTCTTGACCATTCCTCCCATTTAAAAAGGATAATGTCACCTGTGCATGTGTGTGGACTACCGAATTTACATTGTGATGTGTTTCATTTTCTCATGATATGTATTCATGGATGAATATAGATAATTAAATAATGAATGTACATGAAATTTATATCGTTATTAATATATTTTATATGATAGAATTGTGAACATGATATAATGACCATAACCGATAAATCATAATGTACATGAAAAATAAAGTAGTTAATACCTGAAAAAAAATAAAGAAATAGATTGTTAATAAATGGGTGATAAGATTTTATAAGTGGATAATATATTATATTATATGTATATTATATATATATATATATGTGTGATTTCAATGTAATTATAAAAAATGTAAATTTATATATACAATATTTTAAAATAAGTTATATGGTATGTAGAACATGAGGTAATTGATTTAATCGTTATTCAAAATCAATTGAGACATATTTGGTATTATAGAACAATATAAATTTATGGGGTGTATATACTAAGCCTTTAATTTATTTAACATAATCACTAATATTTCTTACCTATTAATGTTTAAAATCAGTTTTAAGTTTTTTAGGTGTTACTATTTAAATGTTACCAAAGAGGTAAGAATTTATTATGTAATTTCATTTTATAGGATTAAATTTGATTTCACTAATAGAATATTATAATAATCCCATAATAAAATCCATTTATATCACTGTCCTATAGATATTAATATAATTTACTTTTTTTATTACAAAATTTCCATTAGTTTACATTTAAATAATGTAAATTTATTTTTTATAGAAAACTGATGTTATATCTCTTTTTGAATACGAATAATATATATCCATGTCATTAATTTTCATGATTGATTTACAAAAGTAATTTTTTTCCAAAATTATTTATATTTACAGTTTAGTTTATTATTATGTTTAAAAAAACTAACTAAATATTTCAATAGTTTTAATAATGTTTCACTAATTTATTTCATTATAATAATGTCAAAATGAATTTTTTTTATCATATATAATTTAAATTTATTATCCCTCAACCATAAATTTTTTACACTATATAGATTCTCGTAGAGGTTTTCAATGGTTTAAAAATAAAAAAATAAAACATTAAATGTTTTTCATTAATTTAATTCTATTATAAAAATGATAAGATTTTATTACAAAAACTATATATATAATGAAATAATGGTAATATTTTATCTCTTATTAATTTTTTAGTATTTAACATTCCATTGAAATAATCAATTTCATGTTATAATGTTCTGTTGACCATTATTTTTCTCTTACATATCAATATTTCTATTTCATTGATAATTTTTCATACAACATATACAGATTCAGCATTTGGTGTTTTACAATGAAATTTATTTGTTTTACTATAGAATTGCTGATATTCCGTACTCTTTACAAAATATAGAAATTTATTTACATTCCATATTGTTTATGAATTAAAATGATTTTTAAATATATTTTGAAATCATTGGAAAAGTAATTAATAATCAGGACCATAAATCTATATTCCTTTGACACATCGACATGTCTACTGAACAAAAATTAGCTGGTTAACCTTATTATATAGGATTTTGATGTATACAAACCCTATGATTAAGTATTATTGGAAAAAAGACATGACGGTAAAATTATCATCATTTTTTAGATGATGACATCCAAAATTAATTATTTCTTTTATTTATAATTCTTTTATTGGTGTCTATGATATTACTATATTGATGTTATCCATAGATACATTTCATACTCATGTATTTTTTATATGATATGGGTTTTTATTTATTTTCCATACAATATTGATTATTTCTTATTTACACATTATTTATTCCCATATATATAACTCTTAGTGTGTATATTATATACACATTTATTTTTTCATCTTCATAATATATGAAGAAATAAATTATGAATTATATCAAGAATGGATGAATATTTTAATTACCAATTTTATAAAAATTTGGGGTAATATGGGATACATATATTTATCTATTTATTTAAAACTATTATACTGATTGGTCCATTATGATGATATCCCTTGTATGTTATTCCAATGAGACAAATAAAACCCTTGATTCGGGTTATTGTTGTTGGGGTTGTATGAATTGGTATCATAGTCATGTTTTGTATAATATTAAGGGAACTAGATAATAATTTAACTTACTTATCATGTGAATAATGATAATCCATTAGAATATTCGATGAATTTTAATATTATAGAATTTTTTTATTTTATGGCCCAATATACTTTATTATTATGAGATAACATAGTGTGGATTATTATATAGTGATGGTGCTAAATTGAATAAAGGGAATCAACACCCGTACTCAATATATAGATTTCCCATCAAGAAAGCAAATAAATCTATTTTTGGAATAGTGAAGATCATTACAATTTTAGAAAATTTTAAATATGATATGAAATATTAATATTACAATATATATAATCATATTGTTCTATATTTTGATTCACTGAGATTTAATCGCCATATGTCATAAAAGCATCCACCTTTTAATGAAACTACAAATATATTGGTATCTAAAAAATTGATTAAGTTCATCCAAAATATTTTCATGGTTTGAGATATAATGTAATGGAAATGGTTATTATATAAGGGTATTATTTGAGTTCATATGTTGGTAAATGGATTTCACATATACATAACACTAAAGAGGTTGATGATATATAAGGCATAGAATAATGACTTTTTAAAGAGTTATTCATTGAGAAAAACATCCCTTGAGAGAAGAAAATGGAAATATAGAAACATTTATTAATTAATCAATTATAATATGTTGTATCATATTATTATACTAACATTAAAATATCATACATTCATGTTTTAGGCTCCATACATAATCCAAAAATGAAGACTGGCCATCTCTTTGATGAGCTTCACCAAATTCTTGTAAGGGAACATAGTTTTTATGAATTATCATTAAAGAGTGATATTTTATGAATTGACATTAATAAATAGAAATAATTTTCAAGATACAACATCTTAAATGGAAGTAAACATAAATACATTTCGGTTGGGAATCATGAAAAATGGAACACATACATGGAATAGAATGGAACTAATGATTTTACAGCGTTTAAAAAATTAGGTTTGAAACTCCATAAAAAATATTTTAATAGAATGTGAGTTTTTCTAAAAGTTCATAGATAAGATCCATCTAGATAAATAATGTAGGGAAATTCATTAAATAACTGCTATCAAATTATTTAACCATCATGATATTAGGTATTTTCATACCAATTCCCAATGATTTAAGGGAAATTACCTTAGAATAATCCATGTGTAAAAATCCATGTACATATAATTACCATATTCAAAGTTGAAATTCATATTTATGTGGTAAAATTTACACTTATCCTCAACTTTAGAAGAAAATATATTTAATAGATTGAAATATTCCTACTTTGTTGTCTTAAAATAATTTAATAACTATATTATATCACCACACCAATGATTATATATTCATATGAGGGTGAAAATCATTATTCTTATGATGATCACATTTCAAGAATATATCTCCTATTTAATACATGTTTTTATTGTTTCTCTTAATTAAAATAATTTTATTCTGCCTCTTTTGTAAATTGATGTAACTTTTCTCATGCATTTAGCTATATCACTATATATCAATTATAAATTATCTTGGAAGTGATGTTTCATTCAATATTCATATTTAACCAATGATTTTCTATCATTATGAGGTTGAAAATGAAATCCAAATGACAATTACTTCAATTATTTTTGTTTTATAACATATTCCAGAGGAATATTTATTTTATATGGTTGGGGATAAACTAAAAATTTATACATTCCAATTGCAAGAGAGGTTGTTAAGGTATTTCCAAATGATTTTTTGAGTCTTATTTTGAATAATATAGTTTAGTTTTCAATAGGCCTTATACCTAGTGATGAACTAATTTCAATGAAAATATATATAATAGACCCAAATAATTTGAAACAGTTATGTAATCAACTATAGGTGAATCAAAATAAGTGATTCATTTGGCCTAGTACTTACATATGTGTAGTGAAAGGTCATTTTTAAGGAAATAAACTGGTGAATTTACCTTTGTATTGAATACCAAGAGCATAAAAATATAATTATTAATAAAAATTATCTTATACCACATATATATTAGATATATGACCAATTTTGATGTGAATATAAATTTTACATTATTGATCATTAATATGGATTTCATTAGCTAAGGGTCTAGATAGATGATATACCCACTACATTCATCTGTACGAGGTATGTTCATAATGAACTTTTAAAAATTATATTTATTCATTTAAATTCCATCTATATATTCATTGATTTTATGAATTTATTATTTATAGATTAACAAGATCATTTTTGTTGTTGATATAAAATATATTCATATATATTGGATGACTAAGGAAGTGCATGAAAAAAATGATTATATTATCGATTACCCTAATGAGGAAGAGTTTATATTCCCAATTTACCATGCCTATATTTTAGCAACAAAATTTCCCATTTAGGGGACATATAATTTCAACATAAGGTATATTGATGAATCATTTATAGATGTATGTCACTGAGAAATTACCATAAATAACAACAAGAATTGAGATCAGTGGTTTTTTGGGTTAATATGGCTACTTCCATTTATTTTTTTAGATTATTTTCATGAATATTTAATACACTACACATGTTAACTTGGAAGGGATAAATGTTCATATGGGTGGTCAAATGTGATTAATATTTCAAATTACTAAAGATATGGCTGTTTAATTAACATGTGCATACACTAACCATGAGTTGAGTAGGGATTGTAATATATATTGATTAAAAAAAGAAGGTAATGGGATTACTCCTCATTTTGAATGATATAGTGATAGATTACTCCACTATATAATTAAAAATTATTTTGAAAAGTTACCTATGTTATGATTTGGGGATGAAAATAATAAATTTTTTTATTCAAGATATTGAGTCAATATCTATATAGTTAAAGGTTCTATATTTTTAGTGACACTAATATATTAAAATATATAAATAAATATAATGAGTTTAATATGTTTCAGAGATGGTGGATGGAGTTTCTCAATGATTGTGACTCCTTAACACATTACCACCCAATAAAGATGAAAAAGGTGGTTGATTCTCAGAGTCAGGAAAAATGTACTAATTTTACCACGATGAGGATTCAAAGTGATATAATATTTATAGATTTACTGAAGATATAATTTGAAATATCATGGAATGTAAACTTATTTGATCATTACTAGATGAATTCTCAACCATACATCCATGAGATGGTCAAGAAGGGGTCGAAGAAAAAATGGAATTATAGAATAAAGTGAAAAATAACCTGAGTCCAACCATGATCATGGTGAAATGATGGGGTTTAGAAACCAAGTATGTATTCAACCAAAACCAAACATGAACAAGGAGTATTTTTATAATTATCAAAATTCATTATTATCTATTGATCCTTGAAACACAAAGATATATATTGATCTGATATATTATTTTAGGATAGATAAATTGAATATAGACCTATTAGATTATGTATATGGATGCCAGATTATTTAAAAAGAGGAGGCCGAGAGAAAAAATTAAATGGGGATGTCACAACCATTACCCATACCAAAATAGAAGTAGAAAAAATTATAATGATATCATCACCATGTTCTATAAAATAACTAAAGGGGACAATGATATTTGGGATGTAGTTGATCACCTTATGTAATTAGAAAATATTTATTCTATTATATAAAATTTAAATCTTAATCATATTACTTATTTATTAATTATGGAAGTTAAGATATTTCATGTAATACCACTCTTAATAGTATTTGATCTTGATATGAGTTTTACTTTAATGTTATAGAGAAGTCATCAACAGGCTATGGTTATAGATTTGATTTTTAGTATTTATTTTCATCATAAAAAATATGCATAGATTGAGAGTAATAATGAAACACTAGATGATATGAGGATTAGTTTATCTATTTATTTTGAATGTAATTTGGATAAACACCTTCCTTTATTAAAATTATATTAAAAAAAATATTTCTCCCAAGAATTCAAATATATTATTTTAAATATTTATATTGATGAATATGCAGAAATCTAATGTGTTGGATAAATGTTGAAGAATGAAATTTATTGGGATATGATATATCTTAGGAAATTGTGGAGATGTTTTTTTTTATTAATTAACTCATAAGGGTTTCTTATAGTCCATATATAATTTATGCTAAAAACTATATGTGATATCTATAGTTTAGAGTTGGTGATAAGGTATTAACATGAATAGATCCTTGGATGATGTTTATAATATTTTAAAATATGGGGAATCAAATCGTAGATTTATTATCCCATTGTAATTATTTATTATGTTAGGATGGTAACTTATCACATAGAATATACACCAAATCAGTCTCATGATCAAATTGTGTTCCTTGAATTTCTATAGGGGAAGAAATACTTAGCCCATCAAAAATATGAAACTCAATGTTCTCATAATTAGGAGAATATCTATAATATAAGGAAAACCATGTGGAGATTCTTAATCATATATATAATGTTCTATGTAAGAGTACCACTCTTCCAATCAATTTTGTTTTCACAAACCCATAATTTTAAGGATGCTCTATGACAACCTGAGGATGAGAGGAGGTAAAATTATCCTCAGGTTTTTATATAAGAGTGATGTAATTTTGAAGGATAAATTTTTTATGGGGGAATAATGTAACATAATGAGATTATATAACCAATTTTTCATCAGATAAATTTAATTTCATTGTTATCTTGCTTTATATGAAACTATAAGTGTAAAAGAATAGTATATTTATTCTTAAATATTATAATGTGACAGTTTTCTTCAAACCATTTTAATAGAGGTTAGGAATAATATTAAATAATTTATTTAACATATTTTTAATAATTTTATTCAATTAAAATATATTTATTAACTCATTAGAATGACGTTCACAATTGTTTGTAATTCCTTTTTTTATTTAGTAATATGTTTTCATAAAAAATATTGTTTATGAAATTTTTTCATGAAGATTATAATTATCCTATTCCAATTTTTAAATTGAGTTTTATAAATATTATATAATTTTGAAAATAACATAATCAATCTTAGAATATTTTTATTTTTTGTTAGTTTTAAAAAAATATTTCTTTTTGGTCGAATAGTGAAATATAACATTTTAAAAAAATATTTCATTTATTTTTTAAGCAATGAAATTTAAAGTAAAAATATATTATTGATTTTTCATTATATTTATATAGGATATTTTTTTTTAAATTAATCTAATTAATTATATTCGGATCATAATTATACCTGATTTTTATATAAGTTCATTTTTAAGCCTAAAATGCATTTCTAAAATATGTTTTCGTATTCATTTCTTAAATTAATATTATTTTTAATGAATAAAAATTCAAAAAAAAATTAATCATAAAAAATGGATTCATTATTTTTAGTTATTATGTTTAAATTTTGTAAATATGTCACTTTTTTTGTAGGCATTATTATAATTAACTATGGTAAAATTTATCTCCCATTTAAAGGGTAAATCATTTAATTAAGGTTACAAATAAGGTGATAAGTCGTTAGAAAATTATCCAAGCTGTGAATTAATTTCATTAAATGATACTAATTATAAAAATTCCTTCCATAATTTATATATATGGATTATTTGTAAACACTTCTTTAATAATAACATCTATATTATTTTATGTAATGTGAAATAAAAAATGCCCCTATATTACAATTAAATTTATCATTCATGTTTACCTATGAAAAAATATAATATTTGAATTAATATAAAATATTATTTTTTCAATAATTAAATTATTATATTTAATTTAATTTATTTATATCTTTTAGTGATTTTATAATGACATTGAATTCTTATACAATTCTAACATAATTCTTGGGAAAACAGTGGAATAATCAAATTAAACAATTTTAAAAACATATAATGTAATGTTTTTATGATATTTTATGGTTAGAAAATATTATTATTAACATCATTCACTATTTATAGTAAAATGGAGTATATTATTATTCATCTTGGTCTTTATTTATTAAATTTTAAATTTTATGAATTGTTATTAAAATTAAATTAATAGTTATTTATGTTAAATAATATTATATTAAAAAAATTAAAACAAAAATTCATCAAATATGACATATAGGATCAGAAATGGAAAAACATTCATTGGCCATTCATGTGAAAAAATTTACAATATATGTTAAATTAAAACCCTTTGAGATTGAAAATGGTGTTACTATGGTTAATGTTATAATTGGAAAGTGAATGTGATAAACTAAAATGTAACGTTTTAAATAGAACATAATGATTTCAATATTTTATTTGATAAATGTATTTTAACCTTAACCTATAATAGATTTGAAATTTTGTCTATATGATTCCACTTTTATATATACATTAATATATTACATTTAACATTTTTAATAATTTCATGTGTGTCCACTCATTCACTATAAAATGGAACAAAATATTCTCCCATATTAACATGAACTAAATACTCATAGTTTTGAAAAACCTACCAAAACCTCTTATAAAAATCCTTATTTATTTTTTAGAAATTGTATTATTTTAAAAAGGACAGTATTAGAGCCCTTTAGATGTGATCTCAATGATCACTTTCAATGAGTAGGTAATCATCATCATCACACCCTTTCAATTTTAAGACAAATTTTTTCACCTTAAATTTTAAACAAAAATTATATTATAATAATAGAATTATCTCCCCTGTATTTATGTTTTATTATTTTTATGTAATAATTTTCATTATTCCCTATCTTCATAAAATGAGAAACAAACCCATCGCTTGTGTGTACGGTAGACCGCTCACTCCTGAACCGGTATAATTTGTTTCCATCACTAGCTCACATGGATTCCAAAAATTATACAACTAATGAATCTATATGATACAACTGAAATTATTTTAATTTTGGATATATAATATATTGATACACTCTATAAATATATGATATATATCCTTTTAAATAAATCCATTATATCGGATAACTTCTGATACACAAAAACTCTAGTCTCAAAGAACCATAAAATAGTATGCCATCATAATGTAGAAGTTAAATTGGTGGTTAGGAATACGATACAATAAATTATTAATATTATAAATTTTATAAATAAATAAAATAAATTCAAAGGTTATAAATTTATTATAAAAAATATATGAACCGTTTGAATGAAATGAAAAGATTTGAGGAAATCAAAATTTATCTAAAATATGATTTTGTCGTACTTTCAAAACATAATTTAAATTTCATTTTTACAACATATTGAAAATTATTTTGAAAAAAATAAAATTATCTTTCTAAATATAAATTTCAAAATTATCCTTGGGTGAATTATTATAAAATTAATAAAAAATTATTATTATTATTATCATATTGAAAAATAAAATTTTTATTGAAAAGTGTATTTTAATTTAAATTATAAAAAATGTTACATTATCTTTTTCATTTTTTTATAAATTAAAATTAGTTATATTATATTTAAATTTTACAAATTTAGATCATTTTAATCAATTTCATATTGATTTATGATATAAAATATTTTAAAATTTTAATTTTATTCTTTGGGAAATTAATTTTTTGACTCATATGCTTGTTTAATTTTAAATTCAATTATTCCATATATGAAAATTGGTATTTGAAAGATGTATTTGTAACACCCGAGACTTTTATGTTATATAAATCATCAAAGGAATCTTTTTCTACACAACACTTTCTTGGCTTGCTTTACACGCAATCGCGACCTTCCTCGATAGCTTGCGTCGTACGCAATACTGAGTTTCACTAAACAACAATATGCTATTAAAACTAGCCGTTATGAATAGTAATAACCACTTTTTGAAATTTTATAAATTTTATTTTTTAAAATGGACTTCATTTTTGGACTCAGAATATCAAAATTAGCCTAGGGTGAAATTTTGGTATTTTTCTGAAAACTTTCAATTTTTGATGAATAGTGAAACCACTAAGTGGTAGGTTAAAAACTGAATTTTGCATAAAACTTAATTTTACCGCTTCTGTGAATGGAATTTCAAAACTCCGACAGACACGGTTGATATCAGTAAGTAAAATGTGGTTCAATGAGATAAAAATAATTTTTTGGTGAATAGTAACTTTTTACTTTTTTTCCGCGGTTAATAGTAAATAGGGTAACTAAGGGTAAATATGATATCAATATTACCCTAAGACATGTCCTAATTCTATTGGAAAAGTGTAATTCAACCAAAAACAAACTTAGGAATAAAATATGACCATTTAGGCCCACTTGATTAGATTAGGACATTTATTATTAATTTATTTAAAGAAGGGTTAAAATAGTTAAAATTAAAGTTTAATAAGTAAATCATTTTTAATATGGAGTTATACATAAGATAAATTCGATTGTAAATATTAATTAGAAAGCTAAAACGATTTCCTACATGATGGTATATTATTTGTAATTTTTAGACATCAAATAATTTAATTTATTTATGACACAAAGATGATGTAGTAATTATCTTATTAATGAAATATTGACATAATTGATAATATAAATACCAAAATAAATGTAATTTAAGACTTTTTATGAATTCCACTAATTTTCTAGGTTAATATGATATATTAGTGTTGATTTAATCAATTTGGTTCGAACATATAATTCTGTTATGACTTTTACAAAAATCATATATCAAATAGTGTCAAAATTGACACAAAATAGTTTTAAAATCAAATATTATATTATTAATTGTTATTTTATTCCTAAAAATCTAAGGTTCGGCCAAATGACTTAGATAAGGATATATATATTAATAATAAACAATTTGGGGTTCGTTTGGAATGTTATAGTAAGTGTATTAACCATATAGTGAAAGAAAACAAAAAGACATGGTAAAAGATAAATTATTTAACTTAGAGTTAAATCTAATTGATAAGGTTAAAATAATACCCTAAACTTGTCTAAATCCTATTGGTTGATAGGATTTCGACCCTTACCCACTTTATCTTCGAAATAAGACCCTTTGGAACCATTATAAACCGATTTTGACTTTAATATAAAATAATATTTTGAGATATTCCTAAGGTGCCCCTCTCCTCCCTTATAAAAGGGCACCTCCTCCCCCTCCTCCTCACACCAATTTGAGAACTCAAGCTCGGACAAGCCCTGCCATTTTCTCCTCTCCACTTCCCTAGAATAATCCTAGAGGTCCTGGTCTTCTTCAAAGACCAATCTTAGTTCCCTAAGTGGAGGATTCAAAGAAGCGTTCCAAAGAAGAGGTAATATCCATTACCGATCTTTTCAATTTCTTTCTTCTTCAACTTCTTCTTCTTTAGTTGTTTCATGATAAAGTAATAACATCAGTATTACTTACATACTGATATGTTATTATAAATATGAAACAACCCTAATTCACCTTCTATCCATCCTACGGAAAAATGAAATCACCGCGCGTGCGTACGTACGGAATACCGTCTCCACGCCGTGGTGTAATCTCTTTTTCCACCATCACTTTACAAGGATGGGTATAATAGTGTAATGAGTAACTATTTATGATTATTATAAAGTAATATTGATACTTAAATAATATATATATACTGCAATATAGTTCCACGATCATAGGAACGATATCATCACTCGTGCGTACGTACAGAATACCGTCTCCACGATGTGATGCGACTCGTTCTACATGATCATCATTACATAGTAATTATATAAATGAATTGAATGAATAAATATGATATATGTTACACTAATACCATTCTGGATATAAGGTATCTATAACCTTAAAAGAGGAATAAGAATGTATTCAGCAAAACACGCATAAGAACAAAAGACAATAAAGACTCGAGTAACAAGTAACAATGAAATATTACTAACAAGAAGTTAAGAATATGACCATATATGATATCATATAAATATGTATGATTATGGAATAATTCAATAATAGTATTTAAACCATTATACAGGAGCTTCGGACAAGTACAAAGCAAATCGGACCTAAGGTAAGGGAAATATCACAATCTCATTTTTTTCCGAGATTGTTTATACTTTCTTATTTACTGGGGTGTATTTTATCATCCACATCAATGTTTCATCAATATGTAATATTATTTCCATCCACCTACAATTGTTTAAATACATTTTTACCCTTCGGCGAGTTTTTATTAAAGGATATGAAAGGAATCTTTTGTCGTTTTTCATACGTGGTACTTTTTGACTTTTCTGACAAAAGTACGAGAAGAATGTTTTTTTTAACTTATACGGCATGAATGGATTTTTAAAACATTATTTCCAAGAAGCTTACTTTACAAGTTTTCAAGTTTATTTTTAATCAACTTATTTTATTTTAAAGTTGTATGATATGTTATGAAAGGAAAAATGTTTTTGAAGTAGAAATGATATTTTCCTCAAGAATGGAGTTCAAGTATTTTATCAAAATAATTTTCCATCTAAGATAATAAAAGGGTAATGTTTTTATCCCTATTATTACATGGATTTGATTATGTTGTGATGGAAATATTTTTATGAATTCCTTTATCTTATATGGATTGTTTTATGATGTCATGTTGTTTAAGAATCCCATTTTTATTACATGGGTTACGCTAAGATGTATGGTTTATGATTATGTGGCACACATAAGAAAGGATTCATTATAAGATGGGTGGGACCTATATCTCCATCCAATGCATTGGGTAAAGATTTTATATCTCATTTGATAGACATGGCTGGAACGGTAGGTTATACCGGTTCAGTGAAACAGGACTGGAACGAGGGTGACTCGGTTCAGAAAGGGACTTTGTCCACTAAGATAGTCTTGGAAATGAGTCATGACTAACAAGAAATGATTTTCCATGATTATGTGTGCATGCCACAAAGTTTCATGTTTTATGTTATGATTATGGGGATCTCATTTTCACTTCTATGATTTATTACATGTTAAGATATTATGATCTCTTTTGCAGGTTTTGATTTTAAAAAAGATATGATATGATTTTTATTTCCTTTATTTTCCCTTGCTGAGCATTTGAGCTCACCCTTTTATGTTTTCTTTTCCCCAGGTCAGGAAGATGGATATTAAGTAGAATATGCTAAAAGGGACCCTAGATATGATGAAATAAATGGGAGACACTGTAGAAGATTTATGAACCAGTTGTTTATGTTTCCTAGTTTCTAAAGACAGTATACCTATACGGTCCTTTGTGGTTTTTTCATATGTTGTAATAAGTGTGCTTCAATTTTGAAGTATTAACAATGTATGTAAAGTATGGGTCGTTATAGTTGGTATCAGAGGAAAGGTATAGTCAACCTTTGGAAACTAGGATGTGAAAGCCTTAGTAAGAACCCTAAGGATAAGTCTAAGCATAGAACACATTTTTAGTGTTTTAGAAATTTCCTTGAATAACCAGGATAAGACCTTAAGCATGAAAATTTTATTCTTGAATTATGTGGTTTTCCTATTATAATTAGTGTTGCTCACACTATTCTTCTTGGTTTTAGTCAATGGCTGGAACCCGAAGGAACCGTGTTAATGCGGAATGTGTTGGGCAATGCAATGATTGTCCCCCTGAGCAACCAAACGATATGGGATCCGGAATGCAAAATCTTGTAGCCATGCTCACACAACTTTCTCAAGCTATGAATCATGCAGGACTTCCAAACGAGCAAAGGAAGGATCAACATTCTGTTTAATACTTCATGAGGCAGCGTCCACCTTCTTTCAGTGGGTCTACTGATCCATTAGTTGCTGAACAATGGATTAGTACTACTGAAAAGATATTTTCAGTTCTTCAATGTTCTGAACATGATAAAGTCATCCTAGCAGTGTATCGTTTGGAAGGAGATGCTGATCAATGGTGGAATCTTATTAAGAATACGAGGCAAAGGGATGAAATTGAGTCTATGGAATGGGACGAGTTCAAGAACTTATTTTTCAATAAGTACTTCCCTCGTATTCTCCGAACAAAGATGGAGAAAGAGTTCCTTGAACTGAAGCAAAGAGATGATGAATCTGTTAGTACCTATGAAGAAAATTTTACAAGGCTTGCAAGGTACGCTTCTGGTATTATTATCCAACCTGAGAGTAAGATCGATCGATTCTTTAGTGGCTCTAAACCAAGTCTTCGAAGGGCGTTAGCCATAAGGGAATTCAATAGCTACGAGGAAATCGTTCGATGTGCTCTCAATGTCGAGATGGAGATTGGAATAACCCACTAGTCACATGGGTTTGATAAGAAGAGGAAGATGGAATTCAAAGAAAAATCTAAAGAGCACACGGAAAAGAAGATGAGCTTTTCCTTATGCTCAAAGTGTGGAATGAAACATGGAGGGAGTTGTCTTAAAGGGACAAGTAAATGTTTTAAATGTGGAAAGGAAGGTCATCGGGCATTTGAATGCCGCGATAATGGGAAGAAGATGTCTAATGATTCAAACAAAGGAAGGGATACACAGAATGAACCTACTAAACTTCAATGTTTCAAGTGCAAGGAGATAGGGCATTATGCCAATAAATTCCCAAATCCAAGGGTTGATGATGATGGTCGACGTCAACAAAATCTTAAGGATAAAGACAAAGGAATGTCACATGCAATTTCTATCAGCGATGTGGAGTACGATAACGAAGTGGTGAAAGGTAGACTTACCATCCACTCTAAAGTAGAAAATGTTTTATTTGATTCTGGATCCACCCACTCCTTTATTTCTAAAGAATTTTCTAAGGGTATCACCGTATTACCACAACAATTAGATGTTGAGTTATCTGTGACAACACCTAATGACACAACAGTCGCATCAAAAGTTTATAATTCTTCTCCGATCGAAGTTTGTTGGAAAGTGCTTCCTGCAAATCTTGTGATCCTTCCTTTAGTGGAATTTGATGTGATTCTTGGCATGGATTTCCATTCTCTAAATGGAGCTCATATCAATTTCCAAATAAGGGATGTCACATTTCATATTCCAGATCAATCTACGATCGTATATCAATGCAAGGATGAACATAACCTTCCAGTGGAAATTTCTTCCATCTTATGGGTATTGATTCCACTAAATGAAGGTTATTTATCTCAAATGGTTGGTGAGAAACTCACGATTAAGAATATTCCCATTGTAAGGGAGTTTGATGATGTCTTTCCAGAGGAATTACAGGGTCTTCCACCAAATCGTGAAGTTGAGTTTTCAATAGAACTCGTACCGGGTGCTTTGCCTATTTCAAAGACACCTTATAGAATGGCCCCAATTGAGTTGCAGGAATTGAAGAAGCAGCTCCAAGAGAATCTTGATAAGGGATTCATACGCCCTAGTGCGTCACCTTGAGGAGCACCTGTTCTATTTGTTAAGAAGAAAGATGGATCAATGAGACTCTGCATTGATTATCGAGAACTTAACAAGATCACTATCAAGAACAAATATCCTCTCCCATGCATTGATGACTTATTTGACCAACTACGCGGAGCTCAATACTTTTCCAAGATTGATCTTCGTTCAGGGTATCATCAATTAAGGGTCAAAAGGGAGGTTATACCAAAGAAGGATTTCCGTACAAGGTATGGACACTATGAATTTATAGTGATGCCATTTGGTCTTACTAATGCCCCTGCTATCTTCATGGATCTAATGAATAGAGTCTTTAGAGATTATCTTGATCAATTTTTGGTAGTCTTTATAGATGATATTCTTGTCTATTCAAAGAGCAAGGAAGAGCATGAAGATCACTTGAGAATTATATTAAAGACCCTGAGAAAGGAGAAGCTTTATGCCAAATTTACCAAGTGTGAATTTTGGCTTCAAAAAGTTGCATTTTTGGGTCACATAATCTCAAAAGAGGGAATATCTGTGGATCCAGCAAAAACAGAGGTTATCGAAAGATGGTCGAGACCAACAACAGTAAATGAGATCCGAAGTTTTCTTGGTTTGTCTGGATATTATCGATGCTTTGTAAAAGATTTTTCACGATTATCTAATCCACTCACCAAGTTGACTCGGAAAGGAGTTAAGTTTGTCTGGAAAGAGGAATGTGAAGAGAATTTCAAGGAGTTGAAAAGAAGGTTATCCAGTGCACCTGTGCTCACACTGCCTTGTAGTGGAGAAAGGTTTGTGATCTACAGTGATGCATCCAAGAAGGGATTGGGGTGTGTTCTTTTGCAAAATGATATGGTGATAGCTTATGCCTCACGACAGTTGAAAATCCATGAGCAAAATTACCCAACACATGATTTGGAGTTGGCTGCGGTAATCTTTGCATTAAATATTTGGAGGCATTACCTTTATGGTGAAAGGTGTGATATTTATACTGATCATAAAAGTTTAAAGTATATTTTCACACAAAAGGAGTTGAATATGCGTCAAAGAAGATGGTTGGAGCTGATTAAGGATTATGACTGCTCAATCCATTACCACCCTGGAAAAGAAAACAAGGTGGCAGATGCATTAAGTCGACAAGACCATGCTAGTTTATCCATGATGAGGATCACAAAAGATCCAATATTTATGGATTTACAAAGGATGGATCTTGGAATTATAATGGAAGGGGAAAAATCTTATCTTTCTCAAATGAATGTTCAACCATCTATACCTGTGAAGATTAAAGAGGCACAGAAAGAAGATGTCGAGTTACAAAAGAAGGTGAGAAATGTTCCTGAATTCAACCTTGATTGTGATGGGATAATAAAGTTCCGGAATCGGGTTTGTGTTCCTTCCATCTCCGAATTAAAGAAGGAGCTGCTGGATGAGGCTCATAGTTCATCATTCTCTATTCATCATGGAGGCACGAAGATGTATAGAGTCATGAAAGAGTACTTCTGGTGGGATGGAATGAAAAGAGATGTTGCTGAATATGTCTCTCGATGCTTGGTTTGTCCAAAAGTTAAAGCTGAGAGACAGAAGTCTAAGGGGATGTTACAACCATTACCCATACCCAAATGGAAAGGGGAAAACATCACTATGGACTTTGTCACAGGACTTCCTAAAACATCCAAAGGCAATAATGCTATCTGGGTCATAGTTGATCGTCTTACAAAGTCTACACACTTCATTCCTATTAGAGAGGATTTCTCTCTAGACCAGCTTTCCGGGATATATGTAAAGAAAGTGGTAAGATTGCATGGAGTACCACTTTCTATTATATCTGATCGGGATCCGAGATTTACCTCGATGTTCTGGCGAAGTCTTCAGCATACTCTGGATACAGAGTTGAGTTTCAGCACTGCTTATCATCCCCAGACAGACGGTCAGTCTGAGAGAACAATTCAAACCCTAGAAGATATGTTGAGAGCTTGCTCTATGGATTTCAAAGGAGGTTGGGATCAACACCTACCTTTGGTGGAATTTTCTTATAATAATAGCTTTCACTCCAGTATTCAGATGGCTCCTTATGAAGCTCTCTATGGAAAGAAATGAAGGACTCCAACTTGCTGGGATGAAGTTGGGGAAAGAAAGCTATTAGGACCTGATCTCGTTGATGAAATGGCAGAAAAGGTCAGATCTATTCAACAACACATAAGCGCAGCTCAGAGTCGACAGAAAAGTTATGCCGACAACCGAAGAAAAGACCTAGAGTTTGAAGTGGGTGACAAAGTGTTCTTACGAATATCTCCCTGGAAGAGGGTTATGAGATTTGGAAAGAAGGGGAAGTTGATCCCTAGATATATCGGTCCTTTCGAAATACTGGATCGTGTTGGGAAGGTAGCTTACCGATTGGCGCTTCCACCGAATCTCTCTCAAGTTCACGATGTGTTCCATGTATCTCTCCTGAGAAACTACATACCAGATCCTTCACATGTACTCAGTTCAGAAGTTGTACAGCTGGAGCAAGATCTTTCTTATGAATAACAGCCAATAGAGATTCTGGATCGTAGCGAAAAAGTCCTACGAAACAAGACCACTCGATTGGTGAAATTTTTATGGAGGAACCACCAACTTGAAGAAGCTACATGGGAGCTTGAGGATATGATGAGGGAGAAGTATCCTCATCTGTTTGTTACAAAGTGACGAATTTCGAGGGTGAAATTCTTTTTAAGGGGGGTAGAATGTAACACCCGAGACTTTTATGTTATATAAATCATCAAAGGAATCTTTTTCTACACAACACTTGCTTGGCTTGCTTTACACGCAATCACGACCTTCCTCGATAGCTTGCGTCGTACGCAATACTGAGTTTCACTAAACAACAATATGCTATTAAAACTAGCCGTTATGAATAGTAATAACCAATTTTTGAAATTTTATAAATTTTATTTTTCAAAATGGACTTCATTTTTGGACTCAGAATATCGAAATTAGCCTAGGGTGAAATTTTGGTATTTTTCTGAAAACTTTCAATTTGTGATGAATAGTGAAACCACTAAGTGGTAGGTTAAAAACTGAATTTTGCATAAAACATAATTTTACCGCTTCTGTGAATGGAATTTCAAAAATCCGACAGACACGGTTGATATCAGTAAGTACAATGTGGTTCAATGAGATAAAAATAATTTTTTGGTGAATAGTAACTTTTTACTTTTTTTACCGCGGTTAATAGTAAATAGGGTAACTAAGGGTAAATATGATATCAATATTACCCTAACACATGTCCTAATTCTATTGGACAAGTGTAATTCGACCAAAAACAAACTGAGGAATAAAATATGACCATTTAGGCCCACTTGGATTAGATTAGGACATTTATTATTAATTTATTTAAAGAAGGGTTAAAATAGTTAAAATTAAAGTTTAATAAGTAAATAATTTTTAATATGGGGTTATACATAAGATAAAGTCGATTGTAAATATTCATTAGAAAGATAAAAAGATTTCCTACATGATGGTATTTTATTTGTAATTTGTAGACATCAAATAATTTAATTTATTTATGACACAAAGATGATGCAGTAATTATCTTATTAATGAAATATTGACATAATTGATAATATAAATACCCAAATAAATATAATTTAAGACTTTTTATGAATTACACTAATTTTCTAGGTTACTATGATATATTAGTGTTGATTTAATCAATTTTTTTCGAACATATAATTCTGTTATGACTTTTACAAAAATCATATATCAAATAGTGTCAAAATTGACACAAAATAGTTTTTAAATCGAATATTATATTATTAATTGTTATTTTATTCATAAAAATCTAAGGTTCGGCCAAATGACTTAGATAAGGATATATATATTAATAATAAACAATTTGGGGTTCGTTTGGCATGTTATAGTAAGTGTATTAACCATATAGTGAAAGAAAACAAAAAGACATGGTAAAAGTTAAATTATTTAACTTAGAGTTAAATCTAATTGATAAGGTTAAAATAATACCCTAAACTTGTCTAAATCCTATTGGTTGATAGGATTTCGACCCTTACCCACTTTATCTTCGAAATAAGACCCTTTGGAACCATTATAAACCGATTTTGACTTTAATATAAAATAATATTTTGAGATATTCCTAAGGTGCCCCTCTCCTCCCTTATAAAAGGGCACCTCCTCCCCCTCCTCCTCACACCAATTTGAGCACTCAAGCTCGGCCAACCCCTGACATTTTCTCCTCTCCACTTCCCTAGAATAATCCTAGAGGTCCTGGTCTTCTTCAAAGACCAATCTTACTTCCCTAAGTGGAGGATTCAAAGAAGCGTTCCAAAGAAGAGGTAATATCCATTACCGATCTTTTCAATTTCTTTCTTCTTCAACTTCTTCTTCTTTAGTTGTTTCATGATAAATTAATAACATCAGTATTACTTACATACTGATATGTTATTATAAATATGAAACAACCCTAATTCACCTTCTATCCATCCTACGGAAAAATGAAATCACCGCGCGTGCGTACGTACGGAATACCGTCTCCACGCCGTGGTGTAATCTATTTTTCCACCATCACTTTACAAGGATGGGTATAATAGTGTAATGAGTAACTATTTATGATTATTATAAATTAATATTGATACTGAAATAATATATATATACTGCAATATAGTTCCACGATCATAGGAACGATATCATCACTCGTGCGTACGTACGGAATACCGTCTCCACGATGTGATGCGACTCATTCTACATGATCATCATTACATAGTAATTATATAAATTAATTGAATGAATAAATATGATATATGTTACACTAATAACATTCTGGATATAAGGTATCTATAATCTTAAAAGAAGAATAAGAATGTATTCAGCAAAACACGCATAAGAACAAAAGACAATAAAGACCCGAGTAACAAGTAACAATGAAATATTACTAACAAGAAGTTAAGAATATGACCATATATGATATCATATAAATATGTATGATTCTGGAATAAGTCAATAACATTATTTAAACCATTATACAGGAGCTGCCGACACATACAAAGCAAATCGGACCTAAGGTAAGGGAAATATCACAATCTCATTTTTATCCGAGATTGTTTATACTTTCTTATTTACTGGGGTGTATTTTATCATCCACATCCATGTTTCATCAATATGTAATATTATTTCCATCCATCTACAATTTTTTAAATTCATTTTTACCCTTCGGCGAGTTTTTATTAAAGGATATGAAATGAATCTTTGTACTTTTTTCATACGTGGTACTTTTTGACTTTTCCGACAAAAGTACGAGAAGAATGTTTTTTTTAACTTATAGGGCATGAAGGAATTTTTAATACATTATTTCCAAGAAGCTTCCTTTACAAGTTTTCAAGTTTATTTTTAATCAACTTCCTTTATTTTAAAGTTGAATGATATGTTATGAAAGGAAAAATGTTTTTGAAGTAGAAAGGATATTTTCCTCAAGAATGGAGTTCAAGTATTTTATCAAAATTATTTTCCATCTAAGATAATAAAAGGGTTCTGTTTTTATAGCTATTATTACATGGATTTGATTATGTTGTGATGGAAATATTTTTATGAATTCCTTTATCTTATATGGATTGTTTTATGATGTCATGTTGTTTAAGAATCCCATTTTTATTACATGGGTTACGCTAAGATGTATGGTTTATGATTATGTGGCACACATAAGAAAGGATTCATTATAAGATGGGTGGGACCTATATCTCCCTCCAATGCATTGGGTAAAGATTTTATATCTCATGAGATAGACATGGCTGGAACGGTAGGTTATACCGGTTCAGTGAAACAGGACTGGAACGAGGGTGACTCGGTTCAGAAAGGGACTTTGTCCACTAAGATAGTCTTGGCAATGAGTCATGACTAACAAGAAATGATTTTCCATGATTATGTGTGCATGCCACAAAGTTTCAAGTTTTATGTTATGATTATGGGGATCTCATTTTCACTTCTATGATTTATTACATGTTAAGATATTATGATCTCTTTTGCAGGTTTTGATTTTCAAAAATATGATATGATTTTTATTTCCTTTATTTGCCCTTGCTGAGCATTTGAGCTCACCCTTTTATGTTTTCTTTTCCCCAGGTCAGGAAGATGGATATTAAGTAGAATATGCTAAAAGGGACCCTAGATATGATGAAATAAATGGGAGACACTTTAGAAGATTTATGAACCAGTTGTTTATGTTTCCCAGTTTCTAAAGACACTATACCTATACGGTCCTTTATGGTTTTTTCATATGTTGTAATAAGTGTGCTTCAATTTTGAAGTATTAACAATGTATGTAAAGTATGGGCTGTTATAGTATTCGATGGATAGAATCTAAAACAATTATATTACATAAAAATTTCAACTTATAGTTTTATAACTATTAGAAAAAATAGTTAATATTATTTATCATGGATAAGGTTAAACCGAGTTTAATGGGATCATGGTTGACTAATAGAGATAATTTTTAAAATTTACAAAATTAAGTTGAAATTTATATTAAATGTATATATTTAGAATATAGATCTTACATGTTCTTAAATTATTTTTTTTGAGTCTTTTTGAATCCAAAAAATGTGGGTATCCATTTTTATTTTAAACAATTTTATGTATGTACTCTAACCCAATTAAAAATGTTGACCACCACCCTCATCCTCACATCACGCTTCCAAATCATTTTGGATTAGTAAATAATTTTCGAAATATCTTCCTTAATTACTACCACACAATATATATTATTTATTTTTATTATAGTAACCTCATAAAAATGATTTACTTATAAAAATAATGGGGTTCTTTAAAAAAGAGGAAAAATTCCTAACATGCATTATTTTTCAACATAATTAAATCATTTTTCAAAAATTATATTATGATAAAAAAATTTATATTATATTATGATATTTTGTTATGTTAATGTAATAATCTATATAAATATCCACTCTAATAAAATAGAATATGAAACCATCGATCACGTGAATGTAAGACTACCGCCTCATGAATAGATATAATTTATTTTCCATAACCAACATTAAATGATATATATAATGAAGGATTAAAATTTTTAATATTATATTAATGACATTATTATAATTATTTAATTTTTATAACACATATCAATTCTTACTTTCCATTCCATGGGGCTATAAAATAATGTTTATCATGTGTATGGAAGATTATTGCCTCACGAAGCGATGTGATGGGTTTTTTCACATATGCTTTTAATGAAAGGATATAAGGATAGACTTAATGAAATATACAAGTTATTTATTACATAATCATAATTATTTAAATATAATATCAAATGTTAGTTCTTACCATACATTATATTTGAATACAATAACATAGATCATGTGTATGCACAGACTACTGCCTCTATATATTGATGTTAAAATCTATTCATTCTATTTTTTTGATTGAATGCAATAAAGATAGATTTGATTAATATAAATTATAAATATAACATAACAATTATTCTATATGTTGAATTAATAATAATGTTTCATTTATTCCATCATTCATTAAAATGAAAAAAATGATCATGTATATATACCAACTACTATCTCCCTGAACAATGTAATCCAATCTTATCATTAGATTATATGGATCATGAAAAATATATATATAATGAAAATATGATATATATATATATAAATCATTTCTCATATTTTAGATATTATATAACCTTTACTAATGTAAAAGTAACTAAATAACTTGGGGAAAACATATATGAAATGAAGCAATTATCACCCAAAATGGTAATCTTAACAATGAATTGTTAATAAACAGTCATAATAGAAAATAATTAAATAATATATATCATAAAATATATGAGTATAATTATTTAATATATCTATAATAAATATTTTTTAATCAAGGTATAAACATTTTTGGAGGAAATAAAATTTAATGTTACGGTTTATCACTTCACCTTTACTTCTTTAAGACATATGCCACAACCACCACTTAATTATTTTTTGTGGTTTATATAATTCCAATTATAAATATCATATCATCAATACATTTATCATAATTGTATTTAATGTTTAATTTGATGCAATTTATTTCATGTGTAATATGATTCAAAAGTTACCAATTAGGTAATAATTAATTTTACAATCTTATCATTTGTCCAAATTGTTTATGACTAAATTTATGATGAAGAAATATTATTATACACTCAATAAAATCTCATAATTTCATCTAAAAATGTATTCAATAATTTTTTATGTTATATTACTATTTACTTCTCTTTAGGCCATTAAATGATTTTAAAAATTATTTTATGAAAATACAATAATATTTCAATTTTCAATAAAAAATCACTTCCACTTACATGTCCATGTTTTCCAAAAAATGTTTTCAAAAATGTTTTTAAAATTATAAAATTAATATTTAATGATATTTTTTCCCAAATTATATTTTTATAAAATTTCGTAAAATTAATATTCTTTCCATTTTCTTAGCAAGAATATTTTTTATTTTCATAAAAAAAATGCGAAAGGAATATTTTTTCTAACATACTCAAAACGTACCGAATTTATTAAATCCATAACACTCATATATTTGATGCATAATTATCACATTTAAATTTTTATTTAAAACAAAAATTATTTCATAATAACATGTAATTGTTTAAAAAAACAATTCTTATGAATGTGAAAATGAAATTATCTTAAAGAATGTTTTTAATGAAATTTTTATTGTATTTGTATTAATCAATAAAAACAAATGTTATATTAACTATGATACATTTGGAATCTAATATGTTGTTTCCATTTGTATTATATCTATAGATAATTTATGATCACTTTGAATTGGTATGTAATATTTTGAAACAATTTTCTATATTACACTTAATCTTATATGATTATTTTTATTAATTTGGAAAATTATTAACATTTAATAAGATTGTTTTTAAACAAGAATATTTATGTATATTATGGTTTACCAATTTCATATGTGGTATTCATTGAAGATATTAAGTGATGGTAGGGTCTTGCTACTGCACCTCGATGTATTGAAAGATCAAATGAAAGAAACATTCTTTGGTATTTAGATAAGGATTTACCTTTCATTAAGAAAAGGTGATACCTTGGCCCAAAACGACTAAAGCACAATTATTATAAAAAGAAATTTTACAAGAGTCTAATGTATGGGATCATATTACAATATTTTTCATGAAAGTAAATAAGATCAGTGAGGAGCTCTTCGAACTAGTTAATGTCTTGATTTAATCCCATGTTATCCAGGTCGTCTGTAATTGTGTTTGCTTCTCGATAAAAATTTGTGATTATATAGCTAAGATCCATAAGTGAGCAGGTGAATTCCATCCAATGGGCCGTAATTGGCCAAGAAAAATGTGTTATCCCAATCCAAATCACTTGTATGACAGTTGTCGAGAAAATTTCAATCCAAAGGTTGTTCCAACCAAAAAGCTTGGAAAAGGCAATAACATGTAACAAACTCAACTTATCAGCTTCAAGGGAGGTGGAAATGCCACATTTACGCATAAATCATCCATGTATTTGTTCAAGGTTATTCCTGAAGACATCAACACACCTTTCAGGTCCCATATTTCCCATAGAGGCTCTATCAATATTGATTTTGATCCATCTAGGGAGGGGTGCTCTCCAAAACAACCCTAGAGTGTGATGTGGTTGACATAAATTTACATTAATCCTTTGACGCTTTAGGATTCCAAAGTCATGCATGGTGTTGTGGAAATATACATTTTGTATCATGAAATCTTCATATATGGAAATGAGGATCCACATACAACCTACATTTTTATTGAGTGATCAATGTTTTTCTATTATAACATTCGGATCATACAAGATCACATGTTGGAGATCAACAACCATGGAAAAGAAGAGGTTCTTTATTTGATGAGAGCCTTCCATTCCAACACATTTTTTTAGTTGAGCTTTGATGGAATCAAGAATCAATCATTTGTAGTAAAAAATATCAAGAATATAGTTTCAAAGAGCAGAAGTAGTAGAACAAGAGAGGAAGATATGGTTAGCATCTTCTTTTTTTTCATTACAAATTTTTCACTTTGATCAGAGATAGATTCCAAAATATTAGAGAAAAGTTATAGTTGGAACTCTGTTATGAGCAAGATGCTAGATGAGATTTAATCTTGAAGGTTTTATCCATGGTTTGTTCAACTGTGTTAACCAGCTATAATCACTCTTAAAGTTACATAAATAATGACTATATAAATTATTTGAGTTAATAATTCCATTTTGAGAAGGTTCCCAAGTTAATAAATAATTATTTTAAGTGAAAGAGTAGTTTTCAATGACGTTTAGAATAGTATCAAGGAGGGGATCATGATGAGAGATTAAAATATATTTGATAGAGCTATTGATATTATCAAGAGTTTTATCAGGAGATATCATAAAAATTAAAGGTGTGATAGTCTAGTTTTCTAACCCTAATTTCATGGAGAGACTCTCGTGACCATACATATGATATTATTCATAATATTGGTGAAGGAGTGTTTTATTGAAGGGAAAATAGAACAATTAATGAAATTAGAATTTCAAATCTTAAGTTTTTCAAGAAACATTTTTTTGAGAAAGGTAATAGCTTTATAAGTATTGTGAAATAGGATCCAAGTGAGTCTTGCTTGAAGGGATTAATTAATGTATTTTAAATTTTTTATAATAATTCAACCATTTTCAAGGGTCTTGAAAGATGTTGACAAGGGAAGAGTCACAAGTTTTCTTTCCAGAATACTACCATTCCAGATGAAATTATTTATGGTGGTGTTCATTTTTTAATGAGACCAACATTCCATTTGTAGACCATCAATGGAGTAAACCATCTTGGGGACAATAGTGGATTTAACAATTCAAGTCCTAACTACCATAGAGAGAGATTAACCCTTCCAAGAAAAAAGATAATTTAGAACTTGGTAAAAAATATTCACAATGTGAAAAGATTTGGGTATTCCACAAACGATGGTAATAACAAGATAATTGAAAGGGAGTGTACCATCATTCAGACCTAGGAAACTGATAATGTTACATTTTCTGCTGGGAGGAAATTTCTTCCCAAAGAAGATATAGGATTTGATCCAACTAATGGTTTGACCAGAAAAATATACATAGTGTAAGAGAAGATTTTTGATGTTAATAATGTTTCTTTTATCACCTTGAAGGAAAAGGATGATGTCCTCAGCATAAAAAAGTTGAGTAGAACCTTTCACACTCCTAAAGATATGTATAGGCTTCAGTTTATTCTGGTCCACCAGATGGATGATCAGATGATTGAGGTAGTATTTTTCTATTAAAAAGATAATAGAAGATAGGGTCACCTTGCCTAACATTTTTGTGAATTTAAAATAGACTTTGGGAGAGTTATTAATCAAAATTTGGATAGACGCTGTGTTGAAGATAGTTCTGATGGCTGTTATAAAAGTGGCGTTAAAACCAAAACCTTGATGGAATTTGATGATAAATCTCCAATACATGATGTCAAAAGCTTTTCAAATGTCATGTTTAATAGATATTGTTCCTCATATATTGGTTTTATTCAAATAATTTACACACTAATAGCTAATAAAAATATAGTCTTCAATAAATCTACCCTTTATAAAACCAAATTGGTTCCAAGAGACAATTTTATCTATGAGAGTGGAAAGTTTATTTGCAATGATTTTGGTGTTGATTTTATAAAGAGTGTTGATAAGAGAAATGGGTCTAAACAATTGAATATCGGAGGAATTATTCACTTTTGGGATCAAGGTGAGAAACTAGGCATTAATATATTGAGGATGCACCCCATTGGAGGAGAAGGATTTTTAAATATTAAAAACATCGATCTGAATCACATCCTAATAATGTTGGAAGAAACTATTATTTAATCTATCAGGACCTGGAGCATAATCTATATTCATACGAAATACATTATCGTTGATTTCATTATCTAGTGGAGTGTTGATATGTATGGAGTTGTCCTCATCAGTGATCACAAGAGAAATTACCTTAGGTTGAAGATCTTTGTTGCTATTAGGACCATTGAAGGTAGATTCCTAGTAGGAGAAGATATAATGAGAGATGTCATCTAAATTTAAAAAGAGATTTTACCCATCCATTAAATATGTTAAAATACTTTAGGGCTTCCCGATTCATTGAAGAGAGTTAAAAAAAATATATTTATGTCATCGTATGTTAACCATTTATCATGAAATGATTGTTTTCTCTTATTTTCGTTAAACATGAGCAGGGAGTTGAGTTTGAATGCAATTTGTTGTTCTTGAGTACGATCAATTTATAAGTCAAAGCTTTTTTTCGAATATCATTGTGATCTTTCTCAATAAGCATGATTTCATTATTAATTTTTTAGCTTTAGAGCTACACCATGTTTTTAGAGTCTGTTTGAGATGTTTTAATTTGAGATTACAGGAAATGGAATCATTTTTATAAGACATTGAGGACCAATAGTTTTGGATGATATGAATGCACTAATCATCAGAGAAGCAGACATTGTAAAATATGAAAGGAAATCAAGGTTTCATGTCTTTTGTTGAGACATTGAATAGGATGGGGTGATGATTAGAGTTCATTCTGTGATGAGTGGTGCTAAATATAGTGTCCCATTTATCTAATGTAGGGACATTCGTGAAGGCTCTATCCAACATGGAGGAAAAAACATTGTTGTAGTGTCTTTAATACCATGTGTTATTCACACTAGGAAGATTAATTTTAATGATATTTTTTTCATCGATTGAGGATTTAAATTATATCATAGAATAGAAGCATGAGAAGGTCCAATTGTCTCACTTGATTTGAGAATGGCATTAAAGTCTCCAATAATAAACCAGGGTGTGTAGAGACCCGAAGCCTGACGTACATTGACATTACATTACATTTTCGGAATACTTAGTACATAACAAAAACACACACACAAGGATCGTAATAGTTTAGTGTCTTTGGAAACTCGGAACATAATCTTCTAATCGTGGTGAAAGATCTTCAATATCTCCTATAAAGATCTTCCCTTTTTTTACCTAAAACCTTTCTTTATATCCTGGGGAAAAGAAAACATAAAAGGGTGAGCTCAAATGCTCAGTAAGGGTAAACAAAAGAAATATCAATCACATCGTATTCATAAGAACATAACATTTTGCAAATCATAACCTGCAAAAGAGGGCATAATTTCATAACATGGGATAAATCATGGCAGTGAAATGTAATCACAATAATCATAACTTAAAACATGAAACTTTGTGGAATTAACACATAATCATAGAGAATCATTTCTTGTTAGTCAAGACTCATTACCAAGACTATCTTAGTGGAAAAAGTCCCTTTCTGAATCGAGTAACCCTCGTTTCAGTCCTGTTTCACTGAACCGGTATAACCTACCGTTCCAGCCCTGTCTATTTCATGAGATATAAAATCTTTACCCAATTCATTGGAGGGAGATATATGTCCCACCCATCTTATAATGAATCCTTTCTTATGTGTGCCACATAATCATAAATCATACATCATCGCATAACCCATGTAATAAAAATGGGATTCTTAAACAACATGACATCATAGAAAAATTCATATAAGATAAAAGAATTCATAAAAATAATTCCATCACAACATAATAAAATCAATGTAATAATAGGGATAAAAATAGAACCCTTTATTATCTTAGATGGAAAATGATTTTGATAAAACACTTGAACTCCATTCTTGAGGAAAATATCCTTTCTTCTTTAAAAACATTTTTCCTTTCATAAAATGTCATATGACTTTAAAATAAAATAAGTTGATTAAAAAAAAACTTGAAAACTTGTAAAGGATGCTTCTTGGAAATAATGTTTTAAAAATCCATTCATGCTGTATATGCTAAAAAAACATTCTTCGTACTTTTTTCGGAAAAGTCAAAAAGCACCTCGTACGAAAAACATCAAAAGATTCCTTTCATATTTTTTTACTAAAAACTCACTGAAGGGTAAAATTGGATTTAAACAATTGTAGTTTAATGGAAATAATATTACATATTGAGGAAACATGGATGTGGATGATAAAATACACCCCAGTAAATACCAAAGTAAAAACAATCTCGAATAAAAATGAGATTGTGATATTTCTCTTACCTTAGGTCCGACTTGCTTTGTAAGTGTCCGAAACTCCTGTATAATGATTTAAATAATTTCATTGACTTATTACAGAATCATATTCATTGTTATGATATCATATATGGTTCACTTATGACATTATATTACCCGTTCTTTTGTAAATTCCATGTTAAAGAAGCATTTTGGGTAAAATCGTTTTATTTATCGTAGGTGTTTTGACTTGTTGTTCTTGACATTATTATTACTTATATCATGATTTACTTACTTCCAGAATATAAAATATGATTTATATATCATATATATTCAGTATATATATATATAATAGATATATAAATGAAATGAAAAACATCGTTCATGGAGACGGTAGTCCGTACGTACGCATGAACGCTGTTTTTCTTTCCTTATTGTCTTGAATGGAAGTAAGTAGATGACATACATATATATATATATACACATAAATCCAGTATTATTATTATGTCATATATTTCATTAGTACTTATTATATATACTTTATAATCATTCATGAATGGTTAATTATTAAGAATGAATCTCATCGCGTCGTGGAGACGGTAGTCCGTACGTACGCACGAGCGATGATATCATTCCCATGGTCGTGAAATTGTGTTGAAGTGTATGTATACTATTTCAGTATCAATATCAATTTATAATAATCATCTATAGTTACTCATTACACCTTTATACCCATCCGATTATGGTGGTGGTGGAAAATAGATTACACCACGGCGTGGAGACGGTATTCCATACGTACGCACGCGCGATGATTTCCTTTTTCCGTAGGATGGATAGAAGGTTAATTAGAGTTGTTTCATATTTATAATAACATATCAGTATGTAAGTAATACAGATGTTATTACTTTATCATGAAACAACTAAGGAATACGAAGTTGAAGAAGAAAGAAATTGAAAAGATCGGTAATGAATATTACCTCTTCTTTGAAACGCCTTTTTGAATCCTTCACTTGGGGAACTAAGATTGGTCATTTAAGAAGACCAGGACCTCTAGGATTATTCTAGGGAAGTGGAGAAGAGATTTTGTCAGGGGTTGGCCGTGCTTGAGTGCTCAAATTGGTGTGAGGAGGAGGTGGAGGAGGTGTCCTTTTATAAGGGAGGAGAGGGGCACCTTAGGAATATCTCAAAATATTATTTTATATTAAAGTCAAAATCGGTTTATAATGGTTCCAAAGGGTCTTATTTCGAAGATATAGTGGGGATGGGTCGATATCCTATCATCCAATAGGATTTAGACACGTTTAGGGTATTATTTTAACCTTATCAATTAGATTTAACTCTAAGTTAAATAATTTAACTTTTACCGTGTCTTTTTGTTTTCTTTCACTATATGGTTAATACACTTACTATAACATGCCAAACGAACCCCAAATTGTTTATTATTAATATATATATATCCTTATCTAAGTCATTTTGCCGAACCTTAGATTTTTAGGAATAAAATAACAATTAATAATATAATATTTGATTTAAAAACTATTTTGTGTCAATTTTGACACTATTTGGTATATGATTTTTGTGAAAGTCATAACAGAATTATATGTTCGAACCAAGTTGATTAAATAATCACTAATATATCATAGTAACCTTGAAAATTAGTGGAATTCATAAAATGTCTCAAATTACATTTATTTTGGTGTTTATAACATCAATTATGTCAATATTTCATTAATAAGATAATTACTGCATCATCATTGTGACATAAATAAATTAAATTATTTAATGTCTAAAAATTACAAATAAAATACCATCATGTAGGAAATATGTTTATCTTTCTAATGAATATTTATAGTCGAATTTATCTTATGTATAACCCCATATTAAAAATGATTTACTTATTAAACTTTGATTTTAACTATTTTAACCCTTCTTTAAATAAATTAATAATAAATGTCCTAATCTAATTCAAGTGGGCCTAAATGGTCATATTTTATTCATAAGGTTGTTTTTTATCGAATTACACTTGTCCAATAGAATTAGGATATGTGTTAGGGTAATATTAATATCATATTTACCCTTAGTTACCCTATTTACTATTAACTGCCGTAAAAATAGTAAAAAGTTACTATTCACCAAAAAATTATTTTTATCTCATTGAACCACATTTTACTTACTGATATCAACCGTGTCTGTCGGATTTTTGAAATTCCATTCACAGAAGCGGTAAAATTAAGTTTTATGCAAAATTCAGTTTTTAACCTACCACTTAGTGGTTTCACTATTCATCAAATATTGAAAGTTTTCAGAAAAATACCAAAATTTCATCCTAAGCTATATTTCATATTCCGAATTCAAAAATGATGTCTATTTTACCAAATTCATAACATAGAAGTTGAATTAATTAATTTTATAATTAAATCCCACTGTTAAAACAAATAGCGTGTTTTTAAGAAATAATATCTATCAAAAAATTGACACTTGTTTATGTCTGGTTTAAATGTGAAATTACATCCAATGACCAACATTGTATTGAATTGTAAAAATATATTCTAAATATACTTTAAAAACACTCAAATTAATAATTTATCACTATTAATTATTTCGATTAAAAAAGTTGTTTTTAATTAAAATTTAGTAATTTTCACTATTCATCAGAATATGAAAGTTATCTGAAATGTACCAAAATTTCACCTTAGGCTAAATTCGATACTCCGAATCCAAAAACGAAATCCATTTTGAAAAATAAAATTTACAAAATTTCAAAAAGTGGTTATTACTATTCATAATGGCTAGTTATAATAATATTTTAATAACATATCATTGTTTAGTGAAACTCGGTATTGCGTACTATACACGCTATCGAGGAAGGTCGCGATTGAGTGTAATGCAAGGAAAGTAAAGGATGCGTGTTGTGCAAGATCCTTTTTGTGTAGCGTATAACACAAGACATTAATAAAATTAAAAAAAATATTTTTCATAAAATCTCGGGCTGTTACAGGGTGCATTAATGGTAGTGCCATGATTTGAGAGATCATTACAAAGAATTCTCATTTATTGGTATGGATTCTTAGCCTAATAATGAGTAGGAAAATATGTGTTCCATCTATATTAATGTTTCAAGTAAAAATATGGTTAGAGATATTTAATACACTAATATTCTATAAAGAATAATGGGGAAAAATCCATAATGATCCTGCATTGAGGTTATTATTGATTGCACCGAAAAATACATAATTATGTTCAAAAAAATGGGATTATTTAGAGGAAAAAGTAATTTTTGGATCCATAATAGAATATAAAAAAGGACGATGAGTGTTAATCATTCTATTTAAAATAATAAATTTGTCAAAGTTAGAAATACCCCAATAATTCCAAAAAAGGATCTTCATTTAAACATAGGTTTGGATTAAGAACTCCCTTTTTTCTTTTTTTTCTAGAGCCTTTATTTCTAGTAGACCTTCCAACCTCTTATGTAATAGAGGTATATTCCTATTTATTTCAAGATATGATAGTGTTCTTCTTTCTAGGTTCACTTATTTTAACAGTCATTGTTTAGTCTGTATAATTCTTAGAATATAGTAAAAAAGATTTTTTATTATGGTTTAAAATAGATTTTCTAGACTTTATAGAGTAGTCATCACTATCTATAGATATAGAAGTAATTGTACCTCTAACCTTTGAAGTGGTTTTGTACTATTGTTTGACATTGTCTAAATCATATGGATAACACTGCATCTGATCCATATAGTCATTCATTACCTACATATGCTTAGGGTCTTATATCGAGGGTGTGTTACCATGTTTAATATATTTTGGTGTCATGAATATAGAATTAATATATGTTTAAATTATGGTTTTTGTCTCGACCTCATCTACCTTATGGATAAAGGTCTATTTCCCAGAATCATCAGGACTGCTAACAGGTTTAATTTTAGTAGAGGTTGAATAAATTAATTCATTATCTTTCATTTTGATTTCATTATTTATCTATAGATTAGTGTCATTAGTAGTAGTTTTTATTATTTAAGCATTAAGGGTTGGGTCTATAGATTTCATATTACAAAACATCTTATAAATAATACAATAACTACTATCAATCAGTTGGGAACCATTAAATAGAAATTTTCAATAGTAGAAATGGTTGTACCTGGGTCCTTTTTATTCTCCACTTAATATTTCTCCATGGGTATATGCTTAGTGGAGCCTTTTATTTTCATGATTTTCATAGGATACTATACCAAGGGAGTAAATAATTTTGATGGTTTAACAGATTTCAAATCCTTTGAAACAGTTTCAGTCACCTTAGTAGTAATGGACTATGTTTTGTCTTGAATATCCTTCGGGTTATTCATAAGTTTTATATATTTTATAGTGTGTACAGTGGAGTCCTATGTATTAGAGAAAATAATAAATGTACTTTGAGCATGGATAAGAGAGTATAAGTCATTTTTTTTGTTTTTGGATTCATTATTTATCCCTAAAGTATTAGTGGCATTTAAAAGGTATGGGTCCTGGATCTAGTGAGTACCCAACTATAGGGTGTGTTTATCCACACATTGTACAGAAATTTCCCCAGGGAAATACCAATTATGAAGGGATACAATGAATTTGTTTCACGCATTGAATTTTTCTTATTCAGGTAGATTTTCCCTTTTACCTAGGTTATGATCAGTATCTTGGATGAGAATAGATCTTGAGATCTGTCCAGATTGACAAGTATTGGGTTCTTCATTCTTATTGGATAGACTTAAAATGTCTAAAACTAGATTTCCTATTTATTCTAATAGGCCTTGATATTTAATGGATTTTTATTCTTCTTCAGCAACATCTGCCCAGTTTAAACTTGAGGTATCCCCTATGTGTGTCAAATTGTGTGTTTCTTTCAATCATATTTCAGATTTATTTTTGGGAGGTTCAGGTATATCCATCACATGAGCATTGTGTTTTCTATTTATCTTTATTTCCTTATAATCATTTTCAATTGGTTGAATTAATTTTTTTCTAATCACCCTAAAATTAGATATTATATTACCAATGATCTTACAAAGTTCACACAATGGAGGATTCCTCTCATATTGAATTATAATTTCACTTTTTAGTCATTATCATTGATATTAATTTTAATGGTCAACTCTGTATCTACATTAATTTCCACCAAAACTCTAGTAAAGATTCCTATATCTACATTTTAAGGTTATTTTATCAAATTTTGAAGGAGATATTATGCATGAAACAATATTATTATGAATTTTTGGATGCCAAAAGAACCAATTAAGGCCATGAAGTTTGACCCAGACTTGTTCCATTGCATTTCTATATGTGTTCTTGTTGAAAGAAGAGTCTATGTTCGAAATTATATATAAAACCAATTTTATATAATGGTTTCCATTCTTCCAAACATTATCTATGTAATCTTGCGATTTCAAAAAAATGTAAAAATAGTATTTTCCTATTGGAATCAAATTCCATTTTGAAGAATTACCATAGTGTGCAATACATGTATGTAATTCATATATAGGCCAAGGACAATCACCTTTGAGGTAGGACATGCGGCCCCTGATAGAAAATTTTCACATGTGTGTGCATTTTAGAAGAGAATCTAGATCTTCTTTCACCACGAAACCACTTTCATCAAGCCTCTTTACAAGTGGAGTATTCATCATGATGTCTTTTCTTAGGTCTGTACTCTTCAAAGCATCCCAAAACAAGATCCCAGGGGATCTACCGAAGAAAGAATGGAGGCAATGATTTTCTTCAGGGGCATCCTCATTATAGTTTTCCACAATAATATATTGAACAAGGGGCACATCCATTATCTAAGGAGTCACAAAGTGATGATAATCAAATCTCTAAGGCTTGAGAAAATATTCCATGCATGTTGAGATTGAAGGAATCATGTGAGGAATCCATAATCACTCAAGGGTTTTAGTGAGAGATGGTCTCCCATCTTTCTAAAATCCCACCCCCTTTATGAAAAAAATTAATTCTTAAGGATTTACCCATTTATATAATATATTGTAGAATTAGGCCTTGAATGCATGGTTATATTTTATAGAATTGTGAGTTTCCTCATTATGAGATTAGTTATTTATATTCCCTATAATTATTCATTTAGATAGAATTTTCATGGTTCTATTTCATTCTTCTGTGAATATTTACATTGAATTAAATGATCATAATTTATTTTTTCCATATTATACTCAAGTAATTGATAGAATGGAATGTGTTTTAGTTATTTATCTTTAAATATTGATCTTTTTTATAATGTATTCCACTGTATTCTTACACTTATATTGAATTTCATCTCACACGTTACTTCAATTTTATTCCCTACGATTCAAAGATGTATATTATGATTGATATAATGATTGACTCAAAGAAAATAATATTATTTATTTTATGTATTCAACTGTAATGTGATATTTGTATATGAAGATAGTATACCATAACTATTAAACTATTTGGTACTTTTGGTTACAATTTCTTGTATCTAGTACCAATGTAATAATTTATCCACTGACTCTGGGCCACTAAGGTTGGGGTATTTTCTACTGGTATTATATCAATTTTAGTATATAAGATGGTAAATAGATTTAATAAAATATATATTTAATAAAAGAACTCTATTTAATCGCAATAAGCCTCAATGATCACCTTTATTGGCACTAATGCAAGACAATATTAAAATAGTTCCGGTTTTCATTACAAACAAGTATGAAGTATTTGAATATACTGTTATGAATAGAAAATGTTCTTGAAGAAACCATGTTTATGATCATGAAATTTTATTTGAATAGTTTTTCAATTTATAATATGTATTGATATATATTTAGGATATTATGTGTTGCTACATATTGTTATGATCAAATCTTTGGCATGCCATATATCAGAAGTGGTGTTGAGGACAAGTTATAGGAACCATATCAATGAACACAATCCATGTTGGGATTTCCCTTCTGAGAAATATAATGAATATATATCTAGATATAACATGGGAGATGGTAATATTTTATCTATATTGTTGTAAATGACATAGGTTATGAGAAATAAACATTCTCGTATAGAGAACCCTGATAATCGACAACATGGTGTAATAATGTATGACCACTTCACACATCATCAAAATCCAATATTCAATGGGACTACAAGTCTTTTTTTAGTTAAGAAATATATAAGTTCCATTTATAAGATAATTCTCACTATGGTATGTAATGAATGAGATAATATTTTCATGTGAGTTTATCATCTCTCAATATATGAATATCAATTGTATTTATTGAGTTAGAAATTTGAATAATAATTAGAAATCATGGAGTGGAAGTATTTTAAGGTACTAAAAATAGAATAATATTAAACCCCATCAATTAGCATATATGGTTGCACAAATATTAAATCATAGAAAAATTTAAGATTCATAGGTTTCTAGGTATGAATCTAACATTACAATGTCAGAAAAGCATGTCGTAGAATATTTACACAATTCATATAGAATTATTCACCATTTATTTGATGGATTTTAGAAAATACATGAAAGGGGACTTGTATCCAAAACCTTCTCATCATAGGAGGATATGATAATTTTTTATACGAAGAAAGGGAAATAATTTTACAATTCATATGGATTATAATGGATATAAGGGAATAAGAGGATAATAAAGAACGAAATAGGTAAAGGGAAGAAGGGAAATAAAGATTTTCTATCCTGTTATAGTTGTAGAAAGAAACACCATGATAAATTCTTGAATGTAATTAGAGTTATCATGAATTATAGAGAGAAGGTACACCATGTACATGAATTTACGGATAAAAATAGAAATTATAATGTTTAATTATTAAACTGTAATGCGAAAGGACAATACCCAAATTAAATCCCTAAGTGAAAGGATAATTTTACATAGAAAATTCAAAGGGTTCATGGATAATATTAGGAAATCATAACATATGAGGTTGCAGTCCCAAACTATGTTGTGGAAGGTGCTTTAAATGTACCACCATATTTACCTAATTCTTTAATTGATTTTTGATTCTTGAAATACTAATTTCCTTCTTAATTTTCTAATAAAATTATTTATCATTATATATGTTTAAGAAGGGAGTTATAGGTTAAGACTTCTAGAAAAAGTATCACCACAACAAGGATATGTCAGTCAGTTCCCATTATAACCCATAAATATGACATATTTGAAGAAATTGATATTAAATCAATGGTTTATTTTGATATAATACTTGATATGAAGTAGATTTTAAGATATTTTGACAATCATTATTTCCATGAGATGTAAGTTACAATTTATTATGAAGATGTGGAATTTATTATCGTTATGGTTGATACATTATCTCTAAGTCATGTCTACATCCAAAACTAGTAGATATTGTCGATAAGAATTATGGGGATAAAGAGATGATATAATCTATAGATGTAACATTTAATCATAAAATTGATAATGTACTAATTGTGTAGGAATACATTGATATATTGTATAAGGAATTACATGAACAATCACCAAATAAGGAAGATGAGTTTGAAATTGATTTAATCCCTGATAGATTACCAATATCAAAATCTCGACATATAATCTCATCTATGGAATTAGTGAAATTGAATAAAAAAAATAGGAGAGTTTTGTGATAAGGGAATTATACACCCTAGTGTTTCAACTTTGGTATCCCAAGTTCTTTTTTTAAGATAGATGGATCTATGAGGATATTCATATATTGTAGTAAAATCCATTACATTATCATAATGAACATGTATCCTTTATCTCATATTGATGACTTATTCAATCAACTTCATGAAGGTCAATATTTTTAAAAGATTTACACTCATTCTGGGTAAGATCAATTATGGGTAAATAATGAAGAAATTCTAATGAAAAAATTTCTTAAAAGGTATGGATATTACATGATAACAATGCCACTATTTCCATTGAATAATGAACCATGTATATTTATGGATATGATGAATATAGTATCAATGTAATGTCTTGATAAATTTACAGGGGTATTTATTGATGATAAATTGGTGTACTCTAAGAGCTACAGGGATCATTAGAATCACTTGAAGATCATTCATGATACCCATAGATGGTTTGATTATATGAGAAATTTATAAAGTGTGAATTAGATGTTTAGAAAATTTCTTTTCTTTTCCATATTTTCTCTAAGGATTAAATCATAGTTGATCTTGAGAAGACAATAATAGTCAATGAATGGCTTATACCCATGAACTCAACCATGGTTTGTAGTTTCCGTATTTTGGAATGTCACTATGAGTGAGTTGTTAAAATTATTTCCCAATTTTCTAACTCGTTATCCAATATTAATCATAAAGGGTTTAATCATGAATGGAAAATTTATTTTGATGACTATTTTAAATAATATAAAAGGATATTAAAGAATGGATAAAATTTGACTATACCTTCAAGAAATGAGGAGTTTCTAATTTATAGTCATAAATTAATGAATGTAAATTTTCATGTAATAATGTAGATTGAATATTTTCATGGTTATATATCAAGGATGATGAAGTTTTGTTGAAAAAACAATCCATCCCATGGTATTGAGTTAACAACCAGAATAATTTATTTGAATATTTTAAGAAATTAACTATATTTTTAAAAGTGTGATATATATATATATATATATATATGGATCCAATGATCTTGAAATGTATCATTTCTATGAAAGTGATAAATAAGAGGAACATTATATGACTTGATGTACACAATCCTATGAAACAAAAATTTGTATAGGATGCTTTAAACTTGAATGATCATGGATTCCTTGAAAATATGAGGACTGAAAATTATCATATGTTCATGGATTTAGTAATGATCAATATTTGAATAATTAATGAAGATAAAACATAAATAGTTTTTAATTGATATATTAACTATAATTATTATAAAATAGAAATGTTTTACAACCTAATGATGAGAATCTTCAAAATATAATTAATTATTTGAAAGAGGAAAAATAAGTAGAAATAATATGTGAAGTTTGAATTATATCATTTGGAATGATAGAATGTGTCCCATATATAACTATGCTAAAGATATTTTTTTTATGATTCTCCTATTTTAAATTTTTCTACACGCCTAGGTAGTACCAAGACATATAAGGATTTTATGGAATTTTTATGGGATAATATTAAGTGATAAATTTCTAATTATGTTTCAAGATGATAGGTTTTCCAATTAGTGTAGGATAAAATAAAAAATCCTATAGGATTATTGAAATATATTTCTATTAATATGCAGAAATTGGATGAAAGAACCATGTATTTCTTAATTTATTAGAAAATAATCCTAGAATAAATTAAAAAATATGCATTATTATGGATCACTTTAGAAAATATTTATATTTCTATACTAAAATATATGATTTACCTTTGCAGTTCCTTCCACATCTCTAAATTAATGTTATATTATGAAATAATGGCCCACTAAATTAATTTGATTCTGATCATGATCTATGATTTACATTAATATTCTATATGAGTTTTTAGAATGATCATGAAACAAATATTCTCTTGAGAAACACTTATCACCCTTAGACTGATTGAGACATAGAAAGAACTATTAAAATGATGGAAGACATGTTGATGTCAAACTCTCTTGACATTAAAGTTATATGGGATCAATATATACCTTTTTTAGACTTAAACTATAATAATAATTTCTATTAAAGTATTCAAATTCTCATGCATGAAGAATTATATGGCATGATATGTCATACTCCCACTTTTTTGGATGAATATGGTTAAAAGGAAAATTTTAATATTGTAATATGTAAAGGATTCATTAGAAATGGTGTAGAATCTTCAAACCAATATCAAAATTTCTCAATGTAAGAAGAAGAGATATGAGATTAACTAAACGAATGATTTTTAAGAGATCTTGTTTTTTTAAAGTATCTCCATGGAATGGTGTTATAAGAATTGGTAAGAAATGGAAACTAAACATGAGGTACATCAGACCTTTTAAAATCATGGAACTAATTGGAGATGTAGCCGAACATTTTTTTAATACCATAATGTATTTATAAATTACATGACTTATTCCATATATTCTAATTAACAAATTATATTCCAGGACCAATGTATGATCTCACCTATGAATAAATAGATTTGGAAAATGACCTATCCTAATTAAAATATCTTATCCGTATGTTGGGAAATATAGAACATGTGTTTAAGATTTGAAAAACTAGAATGGTAAAGGATATTTGGTGAAATCATAAGATAGAAGAAGTGATGTGGGAACCATAAGAGATTACAATGATAAATTACCCAGATATATTCTTAAGTATGAATCATAGAAATTTCATTGATGGAATTTTTTTATTATTGAAGAGTGTAACACCCTAACACCTTAAAATATACTTCCTTTTAGTTATATCTATTCTCTCGTATATCTTGTGATATAGAGAACCCAGAGTCTAAAAGAACCATATAATGGTATTCAATAATAACATATCCATTAAATTTCAGTATTTGAATAAAAAAAATAAATTATGAAAATTATTTTATTTTTTACATATATACAATAAATTCAATGGTTATATATTCATTATATTTAAAATAATAACAATTTGAAGGAAAATAAATGTTTCCTGAAACAATATTTTTTTATAAACTGTGGCTTAGTAACACTTAAAAAAATTTAAAATTAAATTTTAAAATCATTAGAAACATTATTTTTAAAAATAAACCACGCTATTAAATTATAAATTTCAAAAATATCTTTAGGTGAATTTCTAAAAAAATTCGGAAAAGGTTAATTTCTTGATGAATAGTAAAGAATAGTTATTTTTATTAAATACAATATTTTTATTTAAATTATATACAATGATAAATTATATGTTAATTAAATTAACATTAAATAATATCAATTATATGACAACTTTTCAAATTTATTTCATTATAACCATTTCCATATTGAAATTTGATATAAAAACTTTTAATCTATTGGATGTTTTCTTTCGAAGATCCAATTTTCGGTGTAATTGTAGGTTTAATATTAAATTGAATTCTTCTAGTTGTATGAATTAAATTTGTAAAAATAAATTCCATATTTCGAATCAGAGTAATTTATATTATATAATATTGACTATTTTTTCAGTGTTAATAGTTAATTAGTAAACATTATTTAACGTGGTTAAGGCTAAAGAGGTTTTACCATGGTTTTAACTAAAAAAATGAGGGTTAAAAATATACCAAAGATGTCTGATTCCAATTATATAGACATATTACAATTATATATCTTCCATGTTAGAGAAATAATCTTTTTGGATGGTTGTTATATGAAAAAATATAGCCATCACTATTCCTATTGTATCCTCTACCCACTTGGACACCCACTCTCCTCACCTATTGAAACTACCGAAGAACATTGATTCTTAATATTACTCACCAAATACATTAATAATATACCAAAAAAAACCCATATTTCATTGTTTGGTTATTGAAACCTCCTATAAATTTATAAGGTATAATCCTAAATGGTTTATTTGATGAAGAGGATAAATTATTATCATATATATTTGTTTTATTTCTTTTCCCACATCCTTAAAAACTTATTATAATATGTAAATATACTCTTGATATTATCCTCTATATACTATTATGTTATTATTTTAATGGAATAACCTACATCAATGTTCACTTCCATTATATGGAAAATGAATTGGTTGGTAATGTGTACGAAGGACTACCTCCTCACGAACCAATGTAATTCGTTTTCCATCACAAAATTTAGAAGAAGGAGATGATGTTGTGATTGAAATATTTATTTTTATATTTCTGAAATTATTATACTCTTTTAAATATTATATCACATATATATTCTTACATTCTATTCTGTTAGTGTATAAGACAACGTCTCTCATGTGTATAGCTGACTACAACCTCAAAAATTGATGTGATGCATTTTTCTATTACGATGTACACAGATGGAAGTAAAAAATATATTTAACGAAATATATATGATATTTATGACCAAAATTTGTTTTGGAATGATAATATCACATCTTAATTCTTACGTTTCAATCCATTGAAAAACAATAACATCTCTTCTGAGTATATGTGGACCACCATTTATATGTAGCGATGTGTAATGTTTTAAATTATATTTTTACATAGATGAAAAAAGTAATTATTTGACTAAAAATCATGATATATAATAAATTCTAATTATTCCAGAAAAGTTAATGAATTTTTTCATTCCATCTCTCATGAAAATGGAAACAACATTCCTACATATGAACCTAAAGTCTCCATGAACAATGAATTACATTTTTGGTCATTAACATTGATAGATTACCCTAAATAAGTATATAATAAATATATATGAAATGTATATAATATTTTACATTCTTGTTATGATTTCACCATGATCAATTTTAAAGGATCAAAATTACTAAACTGAATCATATATGAAAAAGATATAATTATGACCTAAAATAGTGATTTTGACAATGAATTGTTAATAAGATGGCCATAAATGACTATAAGTAAATCATATATGGCTTGAAATTTATATGAATGGTTAGGAAATATTTTTAAAATAAATATATATATATATTATATTTTTTTACGGACATGTGTGACAGAAATCAAACTTGAGGTAAGGGTTTCTAGTTTCACTTTTACTTGAGTGAGACATATCCCATATTTACCACTTAGTTATTTTTTATAGTGAATATAATGACCATGTTTTTATAGTGAATATAATACACATATTATATGTTAGATAATACAGCCTTTTATCTTCATGGTATCTAATCTTTTATTTTAGTTTATTTTTTTCTTGGAGATTACAATTCAAAATTTACCAAGGAGGTAATTGTTTATTTTACAATATAATCATTTATCAGGATTATTGATGACTAAACTGAAGATGACGGAATATTATTAAAACTTACTAAAGGAACTATTGAAAATTTTTATCCTCTAGTTATTAGAGAAATTTTAAAATAATAATATCATTTTTCATAATTTGGTAAAAACAATTATTAAAAAAATTATTTCATGGAAATCCGATATTATTTCTCTTTTTGACTGAAAGTAATTTTTTCTTATAGGTCCATGTTTTATAAAAAAAATTTCCAAAATTTATTTAGAATTATATAAATTTTTTATTAAATTAATGTTTACCAATGATTTTATTTTTAAAAAAATCATTAAAAGTAATGTTCATGTCATTTTTCGAACTAGGTACTTTTTGAATTTTAAGAAAAATGTAAAAGTAATCCTTGTTTTAAATTTTTTAAAATATATTAAATTCACCACCATAATGACCACTAATATCATTAGAAATTACTTCAAAATTTTGTAAAAATCTTTTCAATGAATAACGTTTCCAAATATTCTATATTTTTTTTGTTTTGAAATGTTATTTTCTACTTGAAAATTATACATTCCTCAAGAGTATTTTAATGTAATATTTATGATATTTTTATTCATCAATTAATACAAACCTTATTTATCAAATTCTCTATATGAAATATTCTGAAATTATACCATACATATTATATTTTTATATGGAATATGATCAATTTGATATGGGATGTACTATTTTGATACCATTCACCATATTACTCTAATTGTATTATGATTATATTTATTGATTGGGGAAAGTATTAAAATTTATTATACATGTGTTTTAATATGAAAGTTTTTCTTGATTATGTTTAACCCCTTTCGTATGAAGAAATCATTGGATATAGTAAGTAATATGAGGGGCCTACTATAGCCCCTTGATGCATCACTATGTCACATTGAACAAACATGCTTTGGTATTGGGATGAGGCCTTACCCATTTATGTGAGATGTATTGGAACAATGCCTTAGTGGTATGGTAATTAAGTTTTTCATTAACAATTTAATCATTATGATATTAATTATTGATCTTATGTTGGGTTATTATAGTAGATATAATATTCATGATTATGTTTCAATATCAATTGATTATTTATATGAAATTATTTGATCAACATTTATTATTTCCATATTATACTGACCTAATTTATTTAATGGAAAGTATTTTAGTTTTTTACCTCACCATATTGATTATTATTATTTATTAATGGTATCATTATTTATACAAATACCCTTACTAGGCATTTTAGATCACCTATTTCTTATGTTTTATTCCCTAGGTTTCCTAGATTTGTATTAATTTTTATATGTCGTGTTATGATATATTAAATAAGGAAAAAATCAATGAAAAGTCAAGGTTTTATTTTATGTTTTCAAATATAACGTCAGATTCATGTATGTATCTAGATTTGATAGTAAACTAAATCATTTGTTCCATTTTGATTTTATTTATTTTATCTATAACTAATGAAATAATGTAACCAATGACTTTGGGCTACAAGGGTTGGGGTTTTTATAGATATTACTTTCTTGCTCTTAGACCTTTTAAATAATGATAATGTATCTCATGCATATGTGTGGACTACAACCTACATGAAGTAATGTGATTCATTTTTTCATGTATTATTTTCATCAGTGACACTAAATACGTATATAATTAATATGTATGATATTTATATAATTATTATCATTTATGATATATATAAACATGATCATGATAAAAGGACCAAAATGGATAATTCAAAACTTTTCTGGAAAACAATTAAATTTACACCTCAAAATTTATAATAATAAAATACTATTTCAAAATGGGTGAAAATATAATATAAGTATATCATATATGGTATTATTAAACTATATAATATAATAGATGAAGAATATTGAACATTAGGTAAGGATTGTATTTCAATTTCCACTCTATTAAGTCATAATTATAATTATATTACTATTTTAAATTATGTGGTGTATATAAAGAATATTTAATCTATTCAAAAAAATAAAATAATTATAAATGGATATTTACGATTCAATTCTTGTTTACTCTTTCATAGAATTACAATAAAATAATTTCAAAATATGTAATACTATTTTTTATAATATCATTTTTTGAATATCCTTTATTTTCATTGAAGGAATTTTAAAATATATAAATCATAAACCCCATATATTATGTTATAATATTAATATCAAAGGAGTTTCCATCATTTGTTTTAATATTTCCACTAATCATAATTTTAAAAATTAAAATAACTATATTAATTTTAATCTGAGCTTATTTATTCATTTAATCCATTATATCTTTCTTCCATATCCAATATATTTTTTAAATGTTTTTCTAAATGATATATTATTGAAATTTTTTGATATCCACATATTTTTTTAATGTTTTAAAGTGTTCTTTATTATTTTATGAAAGGATCATTTTCATATTTATATAAAAGAAAGTCAAAAGGAATATTCATTTATATCATATAAAATAAAGACAAGTTTTACCTCCACCATAATTGTTTTACACAATGAATAATATTCTAAATTATTTCAATGATTTTTCATAGAAAATTAATTTCATGAAATTTATATTAAATGTTTACTTCAATTTTATAATATTTTAAAAATGATTTTTTTTATAAAACCTGTATTTATACTTAATTAGTAGTCTTATTCTATCTTATATTACTTTTAGGTCACAAAAATTCTCTTTATACATTTACATTCATGTGATTAAAGTTCATCGACTATTATATTTTCCTTCTATATCCATTTTTTGTATCACAATTTTTTTTAATTGCCTAAATATTATATCATTTTTATATTTGGTGTTTTATTATGGATATTATTATATTTACTTGACTAATCCTAATATTTCATATTTATTACTCAATTGGTATATTGAACTGTATGGAATATTATGTATGAATATAGTTGATCATTTTGTAAATATGGTATTCTTTAGATGTACAATGATAAGTGGGGCCTGCTGTTACATGTCCCACTGTTATATCTATTGGTCTCATGTGAAAAAAGTGTCTTACATTATAATTATGATTTTTGGGTATACATACCCATATATAAATCTTTCTTGGATTATGTACCTAATGGTAATTAAATCATAATATTTGGACCATGAAATTTAAAATCAATAATTTCTTTTATTTGAGAATTTAGTTATCATTCTCAATGGAACAACTAAACTAATTTTTCTTGTGGATTCATTTCATGATATTTTTTTAATTAAATATAATTTGTTTTATATTATTTATTTTTACATATTGATTTTCCCATATTTACTATAGATATCTTCCATTATGTGTAACCCTTGTTATCATTTGAGAATTATTTTTTATTTAAGAAATATATATATAATTATGTTATCAATGATTTCATGGATATGATAATGTTTTATATGCTATTATTTATATTTCTAATGTAATATGGGAATAATGGATATATAGGGTTATTGAATACTACAAAATTGATCAGCCCTTTGAGAGGATACTCCTAATATCCTATTATAGTATAATAATGTAGACACCAAATAATGATTACTGGACTTGGGTTTGTTATGAATTATTTCAGACATTGAATCCTTATATAGTCAAACCAGATGATCACCTATTTATTGGTCTCAGTTTGGGAAGTTTTATTCTGTTGGATCATGTTTTTTTTAGGATATAACATTAAATATCATTATTATATTTTATAAATTTATGATGGCAAAAATTTAACATAAATCATATAAATATATTTAGTTTTTTACTTTGGAGTTTTAAAATGGTATAATGGTGTTCTTGAATGTATATATATATTACATGGCCAATAATTTCATGAAAATCAGTGGATTCTATTAATGATATATGTGTTTACTTTTAAAATATTGGTCATGATTGAGTATGTATATTATCTGTTATCTTTAACACCTTATTTTACTTATATAACTAGAGTACTTGATGCATATCAGATCAAGAGGTATCATCCATAGCCAAATCAAAAAATGATTTAGAATTAATTATATTTATAGAATGATATATTAATATTAAAACAAATGGTTTAGATAGATAATTCTTAGAAAGAAATCCTATATAATAGATATTTTATGTTATTTGGACATTAATTGATGAATGATTAATATTATCATCATATGTGTGAGTAATAATAGTTTACATGGAAGTAATAGACTCCCATATTTTTGGATCTAGAGTTATCAACTTGAGTTTTTAAGAAAAAAATTTTATATGGTCAGGAAATATTCTGAAAACCCTGTTTTTCCTTCTTGTAAAAAATGATTGTTTATATATATTTTTTCTACCACTTTTTAATCCTATGCATCAGTTGGGTGATTTTAACCCAGAATGAACTTCAAAACTACATGTATTGGTTTTCAAAACATACAACTGTCATCAACATTATGAATAATTATGATAGTAATACTGAGTTTACATAAATATGGTTCACCAAATAAACAACCTTTTTATTCCAAAAATTGGTTTAGTAGAAGGGATTCACTAAATTAATCTATTTTAAAAGAAATAAAGACAATTTGTATTTATGTAGAATGTTTTTTTCATTTTCCCCGAGGTTTTATTTAAATAAATCACCACTATATTTTTATTATAAAAACCCACGTTGTGTATTTATCATATAAACACACCTCCCTTTATATTTGGTGTGAATTTGAAATCATTTCATCCATGAAAACCGGGGATTGTCATGATAAGTATTTTCATTTATCTTACAATGATATTTTCCCTTATCTCTTGTGTATTTCTTCAACCCAATGTCTTTTGAAACCTATGGTTTATTGGATAAAAATTTCATGATAGGAATTTATTATTTATGGGTATCTTTTATAATGAATGAATATTTTCTCTCATCAGTCCACTGATACAAATAGGTGGAAAAATTTTTAAGGTGTCTAGGGTTGGAATTTTTTATTGATTCATTTTTATATAAACATTTATTCCTTCTAGATAATTAAAATTAATTAATTTTTTTATAAAGAGCATTCATTATTCTCTGAAATCAGTTTTAAATGTGATAAATGATTTTATGTAGAAATTTATTCAAAGTGAATAATTTAATAATATTTATAATTTTATTATATTATTTGATAAAGCACTATTATTATTGATTAAATTATTATTATTATTTTTTGAATTGGGAACATTGTTGCCCTATGAAGGGAGACTTAATGAATAATAGAAAAAGGTGTCTTAATTACATTCTATACTTTATTTACTATGACGATTATTGTTCTAATCCTAAAAAGTGATTTGAATTGTGTATTACAATAGAGTGTCCTATCAAAAATAGTTTATAAATATCATGTAGGTATAATTATTTAAGGAAATTCGAATGTTATTCATTTTAATGAAAAAATAGTTCCAAAATAAAATATCAAAGAGATTTAAAATTCTTTTATGTTAATAATTTACGATAGAATATCACATAAAATCTATATGAAGATCTATATATAAGTAAAATAAATTCTAAAAATATTTGAAATATGAATTTATTTTTTAGTAGTGATAGAAAAATTGAAATGGATTAAGTGTATGACATGAGGTTGTGTATTCATTCATGATTTTATAATTCAATATGCCCGATAAATAAAAAAGTCGTGTGCAGAAGACTTTTTTCTTAGTCTCAAATATCAAAGTATAAGTAAATTTTATGAAAATTATATTTTTCTATCTGTGTTTAATAATATTAATCTAAACATAATGCATTAGTGTAATGCCTTGAGTGAGTATTAGGATTTCAATAATTTTTCGGAATCAAGTAAAAAATCAAGATTGTTTATCATTACATATATATTTTTAGGCTTCATCATAAACCTTTTATCCAATCATATTTCCTTGATTTTAAATCTTAATCATTATAATTAATCATCATATTTCTCTATATACCATTGTAACACTTTTCCACAGAACAAGAATAATTATTGAATACAGAAGCATATGATATTACCTAATGATCATATATCTTCAAATGTTAGTTAATTTATAAGGATAATTATAAATAAAAAATTTATATTATGGATTTTACATTATAAATAAAAAAATATATAATTTAATTAATATTATGAATCAATGATGCTTTTAGTTGATCATACATTATTATTAAACATAAGATCATGATTCTTGCCGAGTTCCAAGGTGATGAATTATTTTAGGGATGTGTTTATAATGGAGTATCACACAAAATTCTACATATTCCTTGACATCATACATATATTGAAATAAAAATTAAAAATACATGACCTTATTTTTTTTAAAAGATTTCATTTATAGAAAAAACTCAAGATTATTTAAATATCATGGAAAAGAAAAGAATAGAGTCTTCAACCAAACCTTCACAGATGTTCACATTACCTATTGACAAGATGTTTATGAATTTTAAGGTGAGAAGAAAATCCAATAGATATCAAGGTAGAATTAAATAATTTAATATAAAAATAAAATTCATTTTCAATTTAGTGAATAAAAATAATTAAATATAAAGTAAGAAAAATGGCGGAGATAATTCTAACAGTCTAGACCAACATTATATTTTATAGATGGTAAATTAATATTTTAGCAATGAAAATGGATATGTTTCTATAAATAAGTGGAATGTAATCATCTAGAGTCTGTGTGCTATCATATATTCTAATTTATGATCAATCATTATAGGGATTCTTCTGTACTCTGTGGATGAAAGATTTTATCTTGTTAGTGATAATAGATTTTTGGATATTCATTTCATAAGCCTTATAAATTTCATTTGGATAAAAATAAGGGGTATATTAATGAAGGAAACTAACCATATGTCACTTAGTATGTATTCATCCATAAGGAATTTAACTTCATTAACAAACTTGTTATTCCACTCTACTTTTTTATCAGATTATTTCATGGGAGAGGAGATGATAATTATAGATAGATAAAAGATTTTAAATTGTTATACACATTGAATCACCCCACCCTCTCATAGTGTTTATCACATATCATGTCATATATATTAACTTTTAGGGACACGTTTAATCATTTTCAAAACATGTTTCAGATATTGATAATAATAATTCAAGTAATAGTATAGTCATAACAATGTCTAATGGTAAAGGGTTTAACAATCCAAATGAGATAGTGGTATGTTAAATTGTATATCTAGGGTATATAGTTATTAATTCCATTCAATTTGAAATTAATTTTCAAGATTAAAACTTTCCATGGTCTTTGTTTGGTAAAATAAATTTTAGAAATGGTGGGAATTTCAAAAATGCATTATTATCTTTTTTTATTGATAAAGTATTTGACAAGTGTCATCAGTTAAAAATGACTAACTATAATTAGAAGATTCATTGTATGATCTATATATGAAATTAAATGCTTAAACATTAAAATATTAAAATTAATTTATAATAGTTTGATGATATTATAATTCATGTGGATGAAACTATTGATGAAATATTTATGCCTATAAATATGATTATGTGAAAAATTATTGGACATAGAAGAATTCTTGAAGACTACATTATTGTAAAATCATTGATGATAATATTTCCAAATATATTTTATACAATAATAAAAACTAAAAGATAAAGAAATATGGAATATTTATCTATTGATGAACTCCATAGTACAATTACTAACTGAAAAATTATAAGCGAGCTTACTCTGGAAATCAAAGGAGGGAAGGAAATGTAAAATGATATTAATAAACTAAGTGATCTGAGTAATAGAGAAAAACATGATGGTTCAAATCAATATAAAAAACATAATTTTTTTTCGAATTTGTTATTCTCATTGATGTAAATTTTAAAATATTCTTATGAGGTAATAACATTGGTAAACTATATTAAAAAATATATTTATCGATATGGTGGCCATTTTTTAAAATATTCCTTATAGAATTAGTTGGGGAGAATTATTATGAGGAAGACTCAAGTAATAACACCTATAAATATCCAAAATATTCAAAAAATGTAAATAATATGTTTTTACTTATTTCCATTAAAAGGATGTTACCATCAGTTGATGATTTTGTAACTAATTGAGATGAATGTGGTGATATTGATGTTCCTAGAGATGTCTCTAAAATATATATTATAGTTCATGTTTTTGAAGAGGTAAATTAAATAACATATGAAAAAATTGTTACTATTCAATATAAAAATTATAACTTGTGGTGTAATATACAGTGATAAAGGATATATAGTTTTTCTTAAAAGAAATTAGGTTTATGAAAGATGATGAAACTCTACTTAATGGATGAAAAAAAGCGAATTAAAATTATTTATGAACATTATAACTTTTTTAAAGAACACGAAAGGATAAAGAATTAACTATAAATGATGTATAAAATATTTTAATACTTTACCTCCACCATCATGTTTGGGGATATGTAAATTTATTAAATTAGAATATGAAATTATTAATTCACAAAATAAGATTAGTAAATTAGTTACCACAAGAAAAATGCTTTTGAAGAATGAGTATAATATTCAAAGAAACTAATAGATAATATCTATTTTATAAAAATGATATATTTTTTAAAAAAAATCTACATAAAGTCATGTGAAATAGAATTCTAATCTAATTAATTAAAAAAATTATAGATTGCAATCTGAAAGAACTTGTTTTTTAATACGGAATAAAATCTAATGAAAATCATCAATGAATGAAACCCATATAGAATTTCATCATAAAATTAAAATAGACAAGGAATAAATCCCCAAAATGATTTCATAAGATATAATCATTTAATGCATGATAGTAGATCATGCTAGTAACCCATTAAAAGGAATGATTTTTCATATAATATATAATTATATGGATACTAGTGGTTCTATGACATGTTTGGGAATTAGGAAAAAATATTCTTCTACAACATGTCGTCTCATAAAATATATACCAAGGAAGAAATCTAATGGGAGATAAAAATAACATGTGAGTGCACATCCAAGGACTCAATAATTTGAATTTTTTTGATTGTGAAATAAATTTAAATATTTTAATAATGTTTATGGATGATGTGATCCTGATAGGAACACCTTGGATATATATGTTTATTATATATTATATTAGATAAATATATGTTTGAATTTCATTAGCCACTAGAATCAATGGAAATATAGTGAATTGGAAAGTATGGTTCATGTCTTATTTAGTCTTATAAATCATAAAATACATTGATTATGGATAATGATTATTCACCTCACAAGACAGGTGATTTGAATAATCATAATAATATGAAAATATACGGAGGATGAGAAATGTAATAAGATATAGATAGTTCACGTAGGATAAATGGTATTGGGAAAATTGTTTTTGTAAAAATATTATCATTCAAGATAGTGTATTTTGGTTGATGGACTAAAGCCAATATTTTTCAATGAATCGCAATTTTGTGAATTAAAAATGAAATCATATTCTAAAAAACATATATTCCCAATAAATAGAACCAAATATATAACATCTATTTATTGTTTTATAATTACCCCATGAAATGTTTTTAATGTTTTTGAATAATATATATCTTGTTTCATATGTATGAAAGTAAAAAATGAGTTATGGAACATGAATTATGATATAATTAGACAATAGAATATGAAGAAACTGATCCCTCAAGATGTGTTGAGTAATTTTCATTTACTAATAAAAGGCACCATTACTATAATTACAATATGCAGAAATGAAAAAATAATGAAAAATAAATAAAATGTAGTTGATATTTAGTCACCAAAGACTCATTATCTGATTGAATATAATTTGTACGGTCCAATGAATTTGTAGAAAAAAAATAGATAAATATATTTCATCACTTTTAGATATGATTTCACAATAGTGAAATTCGTCATGCTTATCTCACACACATTTAATTTCAAAGATTGATTCAATAGTTTTAGAAGATATATTGAAAAATTGGGAGGCATCAACATAAAGATTTTGAGATAAAAAATGGGAATGAGTGTGGTAATATATACTTTATAGATTACCTTAACAAAAATTAGATCATATATAAAAATAGTTCTCAATATACACATTACAAAATGGATTGGATGAAAGGAAGAATGTATTTCTAATAGATATGGATAAGACTATTTTATAAGAACATAACACCCTAAGGTATTAATATTTATAGTACATCACAACTACTAATATTATTTAAAAAATATATTTCTGAAGTCTCGTGTTAATCACGACATGAGATATTGTTAAAAATGAATGTAAATGTTAAACATTTTTTGTATTAGTAATGTTCTTCATCAATAAAATAGAACTTTTTGGATAAATGTATTATGAAAATTCAATATATGAAACTATTATATGGTATACTATAATTGGAATATCATTCACGTGTTACAAAAATATGATTTAATGAATTATAGATAGTGAGAAGATAATTTTTTAGAATGAATTAATAACTATAAATGTAATCATTTTAAATGATTTGAAATTTGATTTCAATTAAAATCATCTTGAAAAATATTTATAATATACACATATCAATAAAATAGATGCATATTTTTCCATTTCCAATGAACAAGATTTATAAATATAGGGTTAATGGTAAAATATAAATATAGGAAAACATATTGATCTAATAACATCATTAGGGACCAGAATCATGGTGTGTCAAAATAGAGGATGTTCAAGGAAACTAGTCATACAATTTAATTTTCAAAATTTGAATCCAAAAATTTTGAAAGAGATTTATAAAAAAGGATTGGATTATAATAATAAATATTGAATTAGACATGACTGAAAATAATATAACACGAGATCAATTTTTTTGACCCATATTGATGATTTCCATTAGAGACCAATGTGTTCTTATAAATAATATTGATGTGGATGGTGATGTAGGTTCAAAAAAAATCCTGACTTGTTTGAAAGGGATACTCGATAATTGATGGTGTTCAATTCTATATAAAATTTTCCTAGTAAATAGACATGATTGCATCATAATTTTCCTTTCTATAGAAGCTTAGACATTATTCATGATAACACAAATGGATATGAAGCTAAAATATCATAATTATGAGATTGATGAGGAATGATATATGGAATATATTGAGTGAATTATGATGGATGTATATTGGACAAATGTATGTAAATTAATTAATTTTCTCTATGGGTTACTATATCCCCATGATATCATTATTTGTAGAATGGTTAATATCATAAAAGAAATTTGTTTTTAGAAAGAGTAGGTAGATGATTTTTTGTTAGAATATAGGAAGAACATAATTTTTTTGGATTTTGTATGTTGATGAATTTTTTTATTATAAATGACAAAAGAATATATGTGGATTTCTCAAGTCACATAGAAGAAATATTTGAGATGTAAATATACTATGAAATGATGTTTTTTCTGGTATTAAAATATTTCAAAATAGTATACTCCATTATATATTTTTTCAAAAGACAAATATTATTAATAGAACTTTCAGAACATTAATGTGTTGGAATATAGTGGGGCTTCCACACACATTAATGTGGGTAAAAAGATGATAAATGATGATTATGAGAGTAATTTTATGGAGACTTAGTTTATAGTCACAATTTGAGGTCCCATGTATTTAACAAACACTAGAAAGTATATTTTTCATATATTACACATTGTTGTAGGTTCCAATAAAATATAAATGAATCAAATATGTTAGATATTACAAGGATCGTGATATATATTTCTATGACATTCAATTTATGGGTTATTAATAAAAAGATATGAGATATGTATATAAAAAATAATTTACTATTGCAAACTAAGAAGTATCTATAGATGATAAAAACCCATCATTTGGTGGATAATATTATATATAAAAATATGTTTATCATCAAATTAATGAAGGGAAAAAAGTACACTAAGATAAAGAATATGAGTAAGTGGGTGTACCACTTTCAATGAAATAGATGACATAGATGAAAAAATAAATACAAGTAAAAAATATTCAAGTATGTTACTCTATGATAAATTTTTATTATAACCATTGTGCCGATATAATATCTATGAATCTAGAATAAGTCACATGTTCAAAATATATTGAGGTTAATTACAAATTATTTAAAAGAGTAATTTTGACATAAGTGGTTATCCATTCCAATTAACACTTGGATAATATTCCCACAAAACCTTACACAATTTAGAAGTTTTTGAAGTTCAAGCTACAAATGGGAGGTCACCCCACTCCCCCCATTGAGTTATGTATTTTACTTAGTTCTTTGTTACATTATTTATTTCTTATTTCCATGAGGATATTTTTTTTATAGTGATAAATTTGTTTCACCTATATTTTAACTAATTTTATGTATCTATTATATTATTTATGATTGAATAGAAGAAATTTTAAAAGAGTTTTTAAAATGATATGACGTGGTCGAGTTGATATATTTTTAGTCGAGATAATAGTTGATTCATTTCATCACACATTATTATTAAAAATAATATTCTCATGTATAATTATAAAATTTAAATTATTAATTAATTTTTACAATAGAAGATAGATTTGATCTATTGTTGTTGAAATATTTGGAATTATTTCAAAAAAAGGAGAGAAGGATAGTATTTTAAAAAATTAAAAAATTGAGGATTATTGAACCAAAGAGATGATATATATTTTTTTATAATTTTTCATATCTAATGTGTAATTTTCAAATCAAAAATTTCGATATTATTTGTTTTATAGAAAAGATATCACATTCTACAATTTTTTAGATGAATCTTGATGTGCATTTTCTATTAGAATCATAAACAATGGGTTTAATTAATGTTTAAGGTTATCCTAAACTAAATATCAAAGATGTATAGAATTATAAAATCCATAAATGATTTTAATATACCATGGATTAATCTTGGATAAGTATAGGAATGAATTAAGTTGGGTTGAATACATTCTATGAACAAATGGAATAATTCATCATTTTGGGGTTGAGCTGGAGAAATTAACATTAAAAGAGTGCATGGAATGATTTTAAATCTTCATTAATGGGTCGAATAAATCAGCGAGGTAGGAAAAAGGCATTGGAAGTGTCAAATCCATTTTTCTTAGTTTAATACATCAATTTGTATGTCACATGGATGAACATAATCCTTGATTTTAACGATTTTTCACCATAAGGATTCATCGTAAGTATTTTTATTACATTATAAAACTTTGAAACAAAACATTAAAAATGGATAAGACCTTAAATGTAGGATTTTATGAATAATTATAAGGCTTCAATATAGGGTGATTTTTTATGATCCTGTTGAGTGAAAATTAAAGATTCCAAAATCGATATTCTTATGAAATAAATAGAGAATATATATTTAATAATTCTTGTGTGATTATTTTTGTGGTACATATAATGAAATAAAAACTTTATCATGATTAATCCTGATATGAAAGTTGATGAATCATCTAATGGAAAATCTAACAAGAGTGGTCCACACTACAAGGTATAGATTCTATGACATTATCCATATGTTCAAATAAAAAAATGGAATTAAAGGTTTTTATGAAGGATTTAAATATAGAAACAATGACTATAATAATATAGATATCAAGAGATTGAAATAAACTAATTCTTTAAACAAGAATGATAGATTTTTTGAAATAAAAATAATCTCAGTGATTATAAATATGAATTAGTAAATCCAGGTAATAAGATATCAATAGAGGATTCAATATTTTAATATAGAAACATAATTTATCTATCATTAAGTGAAAATAAATTACATAAAATGAAGTATAAAAAAATGTGATATATAATTATTCGAAGATGAATCGATACTTTATTTTTTTAAAACTAAAAACAAGGAACTGAGAATAGAATCTGAAGATTACATTTTAATGAAGAGTATGTTCATCATTAAGATTATGTTTGGGGGCTCAAATGTTCATCTGCTATCATAGTTCTGATGGAGTTTTCAATTCTCTTTTTACCTTATATTTTAATGAGTTAGTTGTATTAAATTGAATCATTTCAACATCATACTGTTGATAATGATAATTTTTTAATATGAAGGGGAATGTGAATATGAGATAATAACTATGGGCTACTGGGATATTGTTATCCATAAAGAGGTGGACTAAATTAAAACTGTTTTTCTATCATTCTATTTTTTGGATGAGTGAGTTTCATGAGAGAGTATTTGAAAAAATATTTTTATATGAAGGGATTTAAAACTAGAATTCACAATACTTCACCCCCTATAATTATGTATCTAAAATGTTGTGATAAATCAAGAAATCCCATGGGTTCTATGTCATTAGGTGGGACATATATGACGACCACAACTGAGTAATTTTAGCCACCATAGTGTATGATATATTTTACAAATATAAATAATTGATATAATAGGGATACACATTTTTGTAAATCTATAAATGCTATGATTGAATTCTAGGGATGTAAGATCAAACATGCATATTTTTTCATGGTAATAATGGTATAATGTTCTATGATAGAACTAATATGGAATGCCTTAAGACTCCCAACATATTTTAAATGTTATTCTATTAGAAAATGGGATAATTATTAATGAAATTAATTTAAACTATTTCAATGTGGATCGTCATTACATTTAATATAATAATGAAGAAAACCTACTTCTTATTTCTTATACTCATTTTAAGAGAATAATTGACTTATTAAGAAAATAATTATTATAAATCACATTGTGGGACCCCATTTGAATTTTATATACCAACCTACACAATGTCAATGGGTGTATATTGACATTGTTTTTTCTATCATTGGTAATGGAAGGAAACCACATTGGCTTGTTTATATTCTTTAATTTCATGTAGCTGATATGTTTGATACATGATATTATGTTGAACCGTATATCAAAAATAGATGTGTTATAGTATTTTTTTATATTTATATTCTACCTAATCTTTTATATTAGATATTTAATTGGAATTCCTATATTTTCCCTTTAATATAGATTCTTCTTCTAATGCTTAAAACTCATTTTGAGTATTCATTTATTCATGATAAATTTTGTAATGTTGTTTTATAAAAATTTTCTTGATATAATATCATCTCAAAAAATGTTAGTGAAATAAATATCAATGGTATTTATTGGATGCTCAGAAATATTTTCTCAGACATTGGGTAATTGGAACACACATTAGGTTTTGTTGTGGGTCGACATGAGTGTATGGTTTAGGGATGTCCCTTGAAAGTTCATGATTTTATTTATTGCATAAGTGATTTTAGGATTATGATATTAACGATTACATAGTAGATGATATTTAGGATCATAAAGATTAATGAATTATGTTGTTAGTTTGTTACTAGCCATCTCTCATCTAGAAAATAATTATGTTATAATGGAATTTTTGGAAATGGGTGTATATCATTTATATAATGGTTATATTTATGATTTTATAGAGGTTCATGAAATCTATATGATTTGGAATGAATTGGATTCATTGTTATAAATGTAACCTCTTTTATTTTTTTGTATTGTTCCATGACTTATAGAATCCTTTTTTAATACATTGTTGGGTGCTCTGTATAATGTTTCACAAGAAAAACAATGAAAGTTCATAATAGTATCGATTTTGTCGTTTGATTAGTCTATGGTATAGAACATGATTATGATGTTAATCTTTCTCATGAAATGGAAGTAGATCAAGGTAATGGTAAAGGTAGGGATTGATACCAACTACATGTCTACATAAAATGTAATGTTTCTTAGGGATGAATAATTCTAAAGATCTAATTTATTGTTTAGAAAAAAATGATCGGATTGTCTTATTTTGGAAGTCATTAAATTTTGTTTTGGTGAATGTTTTCCAATAATGTGCAACGGACCTGGTTCATTTAAGTAGGAATCAATTTTAATTGAAAAATATAATATTGGATATGATTGGATATAAATTCCACCCATATTTATACAATAGGATTACCCATGAAATATAGATTTGGCTATGTCAATAGTAATCAAGTATATAAAACTAGGTGAGTAAATACTATTTGAGTATACTAAACATTTTTTGAAAATGTGATATTTTTAAAACAAATATAATATCAAATGAGAAGAAAAATTCTTATAGGTCTCTATTTACAACACTTTCTCCAGGGCACGCACGTCCATCCGTGGAGGGCCTGCAGTTGTTGCCCTATATTCCCGCTTTCCAAAGGTGGGCAACATCTGTTTCTTATTCAGGGAAATTTTCTCCTTGATCAAAATGGGATGAAGGGATATCAGTTCTTGCATCTGTGGATTCCTCCTCAGAACTCGTTACCATGTCTGGGTCTCCCCTAATGATTAAGTCATGGTTCGGGAATCTCATTCTCGGGGCTATATCGTTGTGGATGCTGGTTAATTACATTACTTCTGTTAAGACATCCCGTGGGGTCTTGACTTGGTAGAAACCTTCAGTTAGAGTAGATGACAACATCTGGCATGTAGGGGAATCTCTGGATGTGTGTACATTGGGGAATCTGTATTCTTCCTCATAAGAGGGCATCTCAAGGGCACAAAACATGAGGCATCGCACGTTAGTTGCAGGGTATCTTATGCCAGAGGCATGTATCTAAGGTTTTCCTCAGCTTCCCATGTTTAACATTGGATATTCCAGTAGTTTAACATCTAGTTTAGATGGTTACACAAAAGATGTGTCTTTCGTGGTTTTCGTCAGGCATCTCATGTTTAACAAGAGGTTGGTTGTGAGTTTAATGTCTTGTAGAGACATAATGAGAGTGATCAGAATGTCCCATAGAGATGGATCAGATTTGTACATCCCAAGGATGGAACACCTAGAAGATGTATGGATCAGAACGCCCAATGAGGACAGATCAGAGGTGGTTTGTCCCATGGAGGAGAGATATCACACCATAATGGCTTATCTGAACACCATTGAGGGCAGATCAATTAGAGTGCACCCCAAAATGGGAGGCACCGAGGTTTAACATTGGCTGTGATTGAACCACGTGGAGGTCTCCTATGTACCACATGTAGACGACATGGATCAAAACCCGCTTAGTTCGATGGGGTGAGGAATCAGGGTGTTTATAAATCACTATAACCTGGATATATTCTCGGGCATATGCATGGAAAATGGCCCAAGTACTGCTTAGAGTAGTGGGGAGGTTGATGACATGATCCCAATGGGATGTGGCGGCCTGGGTAAGAATCAATATGGATGATGGAGAGTTTAATAAAGTTGATGTATAATGACATGGAACCGATATGAGGATGACAATGATGTTGGGATTGAGCCTTGAAGAGACTTCCTATGTATCCCCATGGTAGGGAATCCATGTCTACGTAGTTCGGTGGGATGATGGGATGCCTAAGTAGCCGGCCCATGATAATGGATGCATGGATGGGATTGAGAGGAAATAGAACCTCCAGGTTGGGGCATTATATTTTTGGAACACATGGGATCGAGATGTAGATCAGGATGAGTCATGACTGATGGTATTGAACCTCAAAAAAGGCTTCCTATGTATCCCTATGGTAGGGAATCAATGTCCACATAGTTTATCTGAAGACAATTTACCATCTATTGGGGACTTCAACGACTTACCACGAAATGGGGTCACAAAGGCTTATTTTTGAATGGGGTCACAACAGATTACTGCTATATGGGGTCACACCAGATTACCGCTTGATGGGGTTGACAATGACTTACCACTGGATGGGGTCACAACAACTTACCTCTAGATGGGGTGGAATCTCATAGAGGCTTCCTACATACCCTATCTAGGATACAAGGATCAAAGCCCACGTAGTTCGAAAAAGGTGTGTGTTTATCTGACATGAAGTTGGTCGGGACTAATGGGTGTTAGGAATGAACCTCAGTGAGGCTTCATATGTACCATGTCATGCTAGGAATTAAAGTCCACGTAGTTCAGGTGAAGTGGGAACCAACATGAAGGGTGGTCAGAACCAATGGATGGTGGGCATGAACCTCCGAGAGGCTTCCTACGTGCCTTTCCTATTCATGGATCAAAGAAAACGTAGTTCAGGAGTGGTGGACCTAATTGAAATGGTTGGAACCAATGGATGGTGGGATTGAACCTCAGGGAGGCTTCCTACATACCTTTACTTGGGAAGGATCGAAGACCACGTAGTTAAAGAGGAGTGGGAACCGACGTGAAGACGGTCGGGACCATTGGGTGTTAGGATTAACCTTAGGGAGGCTTCCTACATACCTTGCCATGGCCAGGATCGAAGACCATTTAGTTCAGGTGGAGTGGGAACTAACGTAAAGGGTGGTCAAAACCAATGGATGGTGGGATTGAACCTCAGATAGGCTTCCTACATTCCTTTCCTTGGCAAGGATCAAATACCACATAGTTCAAGAGTGGTGGACCAATGTGAAATTTTGGGATTCAATGGATGGTGGGATTGAACCTCCAGGTGGCTTCCTGCGTACCTTTCCTTGGAAAGAATCAAGACCACATAGTTCAGGAGGAGTGGGAACTGATGTGAAGATGGTCGAGACCAATGGGTGTTGGGGTCGAATCTCCAAGAGGCTTCCTACATACCTTGCCTTGGAAAATATCAAAGACCATGTTGTCCAGGAAGGAGGTTTGGGCTTACACTCTAGGCTTCCAAGATAGAATTCCATAATCAATGCTTACAACTCTAAGCCCATGTGAGTCCTGATCGGTGTGAGAAACAAGAGGCGGAAATGACCTAATGATCATGATGAAAAGGTGCGTCCATGAAGGGTGGTGAATGGGGCTTATGTAAGGAAGCAGCTCGGGTGCTGCTAAGGAGCAGAAATGGTGGATGGAGTTTACGCATGGATGCAGCCTGTGTGCCGCTACAGAGCGAAAATGTGGAATATGGCTTAGGCATGGAAGTTGCACGGGTGCCGCTATGGAGCGAAAATGGTGGATGGGGCTTATGAAAAGGAGCTTCCTGGGTGCCGCTATGGAGTGGAAATGGTGGATGGAGCTTACACAAAGAATCTTCCTAGGTGCCGCTATTGAGCAGCATTGGTGAATGGGGCTTACGCACGGAAGCTGTCTAGGTGCCGCTATGGAGATGAAATGGTTAATGGGGTTTACAGAAGGAATTTTCCCCTGTGTTGCTATGGAGATGTAATGGTGGATGGGTCTTACACAAGGAAGCTATTGTGGTGTCACTATTGAGTGGAAATAGAGAATGGGGCTTACTTACAGAAGCTACCCAAGTGCCGCTATGGAGGAGCAATGGTGAATGGGGCTTACACAAAGAAGATGCCCGTGTGCCACTATGGAGATAAAATGGATATGTGGGGCTTATGAAAGGAAGCTACATGTGTGCCGCTATGGAGCAGCAATGGAAGCTGCCCAGATGCCGCTATGGAGCGACAATGGGGGGTGGGGCTTACACAAGGAAGCTTCCCGGGGTGCCACTATGGAGCGGCAATGGTGGATGGGGCTTACGCAAAGAAGCTGCCTGGGTGCCGCTATCGAGTGGCAATGGTGAATGGGGTTTATGCACAGAAGATGCTCGGGTGCCACTATAGAGCGGTAATGGTGAATGGGGATTACATAAGGAAGTTGCCTATGTGTCACTATGGAGCAGTAATGGTGGATGGGGCTTACGCACAGAAGTTGTCTGGGTGCTGCTATGGAGCGAAAATAGTGAATGGGGATTACGCAAGGAAGCTGGCCATGTGTCTCTATGGAGAGACAATGGATGGATGGGGTTTACACAAGGATGTTTCTCGTGTGCCACTATGGAGCGGCAATGAATGGGGCTTATTCATGGAAGTTGCTTGGGTGCCTCTATGGAGTGGAAATGGTGGATGGGGTTTACCCAAGGAAGGTACCCAGGTGCCGCTATAGAGCGGGAATGGTGAACGGGGCTTACGCATGGAAGCTGCCTGGGTTCCGCTATAGAGTGGAAATGGTGAATTGGGCTTATGCAAGGAAGCTGCCTGTGTGCCACTGTAGAGCGACAATTGATGGACGAGGCTTATGCAAGGAAGCATCCCGTGTGCTGCTTTAGAGTGGAAATGGATGAGGTTATGCAAGTAAGCTACCTTAGTGCCACTATTGAGTGACAATGGTGGATGGGGAATTGGCAATGAAGCTTCCTGGGAGCCTCTTTGGAGCGGCAATGGTGAATTGGGCTTATGCAAGGAAGCTGCATGGGTTCCGTTATAGCACGGAAATGTTGAATGGGCCTTACGTAAGGATGCTTCCCATGTGCCATTATGGAGTGACAATGGATTGATGGGGATTACGCAAGAAGCTGGCTGGGTGCCACTATTGAGTGGCAATGGTGAATGGGGTTTAGGCATAGAAGCAATCCAGGTGCCTCTATTTAGTGGGAATTGGGAATGGGGATTACGCGAGGAAGCTGCACGAGTGCCGCTATGGAGTGGCAATGGGGAATTGGATTATGCAAGGAATCTACCAGGGTGCTGCAATAGAGCAGAAATAGTGGATGAGGCGTACACAAGGAAGCTGCCCGGGTGACGCTATGGAGTGAAAATAGTGAATGGGGCTTACGTAAATAAGCTACCCGGGTGCCGCTATGGAGCGGCAATGGTGGATGGGGCTTACACAAGGAAGCTGCCCAGGTGCTACTATGGAGCGACAATGGCAGATGGGGCTTACATAAGGAATCTTCTCTGGGGCCTCTATAGAGTGAAAATGGTGAATATGGATTACACAAAGAAGATACTTGTGATGTCTTCATCATGTCTGGATGTGAGGGCCCCCCAACACTCTGGTGGGTTGAGGTATATAATTGGGACCAACATCTATGTGCAAGTGAGCAAGTGGGAAACACCAAGGGGCATTAAAATCAGTCCGAACAAAGGGAGATGAAAAGAGTGAATCACATGCCCGAAATTCAGAATGCAATGAGGGTGGCGTGGCGATGGGGGATAACTGTTGACTGTTTTCGAAGTAGAGCATCCATATCATGTTATCTTGAAATGGGGACAAAAAATGAGGGTTGACTGCTTACCATGTTCGAAACACAGGACCTGACTCGAAGTGTTGTCCAAAATCATACGGGTTGGTTTCCCAATATGGTATATGAGTCAATACGGCATGGGACCAGACCGTTAGTGGGTCCCCTCAAACATGGAAGACGATGAAGATCTAAATGAAGGACACACAAGGCATAAGGTGGAGTGATGGAATGTTTGAACGGATTCCAATGATCTTGAAATTACACCCTTGTAATCATGGAATGTGGTATCTTATGGTTTTCACATAAGCCATCTCTTATTTGGAACAAGAGGCATCATATTATTGAATGACAGGGAATGATACAGTTTAAAGTTATATAGAGAGGACAGTGGCATATTATGCTTGATGTATAAGGCATATCTTGTTTAGAGAAAGAGACACCCTATGTTTGGAACATAAGGTGTACTATAGTTTAACTTCATATAGATAGAACTGTTTGCATCTTATGCTTGGAGCATAAGGCATCTCTTGTTTGGGGAAAGAGGTATCAAGTGTTTGTCACATAAGGACTAATATTGTTTATAGTCATGTAGAGAGGACTATTGGCATATTATTCTTGGAACATAAGGCATATCATGTATGGAGAAATAGGAATCCTATGTTTGGAACAGATTGTGCACTACAGTTTATAGTCATGTAGATAAGACTGTTGGCATATCATTCTTGGAGAATAAGGCATCTATTATTTGGAGCAAGAGGTATCTTATGTTTGGAACATAGGGTGCACTGCACATTTTATTCATGTAGATAAAATAGTTGGGTGGAAGGCGCCTAACAATGGCTGGTGTTGGGACTTATACAAGTGTATCGCTTTCTGGTTCAACCTGGTATATGAGCCAAGTGATGGGGTTTGGATGAGTTTCTTGAGGAATGGTTCGACTCAAGGTACTCGGGGAATTGATGATGAGAATATCAAATCATGATATGGGAAAAAACCAAGAGGAATATGTCGAATCAAGGTGTTTAATAGTGTGTGGAGGAGTATATCAAATCATGGTATTCCATAGTGGGAAGGTGGGCTCGCATAAGGGTACAATGGAAAATGCCGACACCCCGGCCCAAAAAGTTCACGGTGTGACTCTCCATTTTTCATGAAGTCAGTGATAGTAGAGAAGGGACCAGATAAGATGGTCGGGACCATAGCCCGGTACTGACCCCTGAGCGGTGGTGCGGGGGTGCATCCCACACGGTATGGACTAGTGGGTGCGAAGGTAGAAGCCTCACAAAGGATAGGTCTTTGCAAAGTAGCTTCGCAGAGCAAAGGGACTCGCGAATCATGGGGTCTTGCGAAGAAACTTCGCGAAGGAAAGATGCTTGCAGGACATGGACTCGTAGAGCATCATTGCGAAGAAAGTAGCTCAGGGAGCATGGACTCGTAGAGTAGCTTTGCGAAGGAAGCCCCTCGTGGAGCATGGACCCACTGAGCAGCTTTGCGAAGGAAGCCACTCATAGAGCATGGACTCGTAGAGTAGCTTTGTGAAGGAAGCAGCTCATGGATAATGGACTCACAGAGAAGCTTCGGAAATGAAAGATGCTCGGGCAGCCTCGAGCAACCCAAAGGTGCTCTATCCTTTGCAAAGGGCACGAAGGGAATCACTTCGCGGAGCTCGAGAGCTCTGCCAAATGAGAGCGATCAGCTATCCAAGGGTAAGCATAACCATCCATGTGAAGGGGGTGAGATGGGTATTTATAAGGGAGAGGCACCATGATGTAGAGACCTCTTGGGATGAAGATAGAGCTCACTCTATGGCGGGATCGTGAACATCAAAGGGGTTTGTGGAACAGCCTTCCTCCTTGCTTCATGGTGGGTTTGTGAATGTGAAATCAATTCATGGAGCACCGCACCTCCTCGCTCTGTGGCGGGTTCACAAACATCAAAGGGGTTTGCAGAGTATCCCACCTCCTCGCTTCGTGGCAGGTTCACGAACGTCAAATGGGTTTGTGGAGCATCCCTCCTCCTTGCTATGTGGCTTCTTCTCAAAGGCGGAGCATTGCACCAATGTGGGGCCCCAAGGTCTCTGTGAAATTTCTTCGCGAGGCAGCCCCTATTGCTTTTTGTTTGTTCTTGTTCGTCCCAAATTTTGGTGGCAACTGTATTAGATGAGTCTATGAATTTATATTTTTTGTGATGCCATAATGATACAAGTTTCATCATATCCTATGGTTGCATATAGGGAAATGATAGTGACAATTGATTTTGAATGATTTTTGGAAAGTTTTTGGATTTATCCAATGTCTGTTGGTAGTTATAGTGGATCTTATGAAATGAATAGGGAGTGTAAAGAATTAAATATACGGAGAAATAGTTAAATAATGTATAGGACACATTCTATGGGCACAATAGTTTAAAAAATAGGCACTCTAAATTACTAATAGTGTCAAATTATGGGGAATACAACATGTCCTTTTTTAATAGATCTATTTTTTATTTACTGGGGACATTTATGTCACTTGTAAAATTACTACTAGGAATTCTCTTCTCATTGATGAGTTTTATATGATAATAATGTAGAAGGTTTAGAAAAATAATTATTTAGGGGAAATACAAACTCATCTCATAGACAAAGTCGGATTATTATAGACAATTATATTAGTGGTAAATAGAAGTCTTATTTTAGGGTAATATTTATTCATGTTTTAGATGATTATTTGTATTATGTTATAGTGGGAACCATATCTATGTGAGGTAATATATAAATTACTTCTTCCATTATGAATTATATTATTGATATAGTTGCCTCCCACTCTTTTTGAAATCTTTTTTTGATAATTTAAATATCCCATTGAATCTCATTATATATATATTATGATGGACGAAATGGATCTCAAAAGAATGATTCTATATTTTTTATTATTACCGTTTTAAAACATTTAGGTATCAAAACATAATTTATTATCATATTTCCATGACCTTGATATTGTACTCTAGGTTGTTATTATTGAGATGGAGTAGTTAGTTTCTCATAATTCATGTATTTATTATTATAATTGGTGGCTTTACTTCACTTCAAATATCATAATTCTTTGATATTTCAAGAAGAATTGGATCTATGGTATAGTTGGGAAATACCTTATATAATTAATCCTGGTGAGTCAATGTTTTCATTTGAGGATGATATTTAGGAGGAAATATTGGTTTCTAAATTTCCTCAAATGGATGAGGAGTAACATGATGTGTTTTTAACAAACATCCCATGTCTACCTCTTGAGAGAGGTGGGTTTCATGATATAATAGTCATTTGGAATCAATTGAATTTTTATACATTAATATTGTATAGTACAAGTTGAACTGAAGTAGTAGAATATTTGGGTTAGATGAAATCAAATCCATCACCTTAATCTTTCCACAGGAAATATTGTGAGAATCTGTAGTAGGTACTGTATTAGGTACTATAGAAGGTATTGTTTGGTACTGTATCAGCCAGAACTATTCATCCATCTAGGCCTTAGGGCCATCATTTTGGTCCTCGGGTCCTACAAAGCTTTCGGGCCACCCAAGGCCTTCGGGCCAGTTGATTATCAAGGCATTCAGGCCACCGTAAGGCCTTTGGGCCACCCCAAGGCCTTAAAGCCACATGAAATGAAGATGTACCAATCAGACTACAATGGAAAAGGCTTCATAGGAGGATTCAAGGAAGTCACATTCAATGGAGCAGAGCTAACTAGAATTGGAAGAATGAGAGGGTATTTCTTTTCCATCGGTACCAGGCCTGTGCAACTTTTCATTAGATAGCTAGTTGACCATCCCTGTGAAGGTGGAGTTCTGATATCATGACATATGATGGGGAGGATCAGTTCCAAGTTGTCTGTCTGGGTGATCCCTCTAAGACATCAGGGTCATGTAATTGACTCTAAGACTTCGGGCCTTGTAAGGATTCCACCTCACCCCTTGAAAGGGGGATTATTGAAAATTAATAATAAAATGAAGGTCTTTAGGCCATTCTGACTAGCTGGTTAATTAAAATGGATCTTTAGTCTGGATACAAAAATCATTGAAATAATTATTCAGATAATTATTATACACTACCATCTAGTACAACTATGGTAAATTTGAGTACCATGTTAAGATATTTTTACTATATAATTATCATTTAGCCATTATAGTACTAATAATCATGATATTATGCTAATATATATGTGATAACCTAGAATTGACATATAGGATAACACCATTCAATCATTGGAATAAAAAAATTGGAATTTATAGTGAAAAAGTATTGGATGAAAAATTATGGCTATACAATGAGAATTATTTTGTGAGAAAAGTTAGTGATGGGTCATTTTTATTATATAGATTTAATATATCTCAAAATTTAAAACAATGGTAAAGAGTTAATCAACTGATGAAGAATACATTTACAATAATACTTTAATTTTATTTTTAAATGAAATTAAAACATGAAATTTTTTCATTCATTTTTTAAATAAAACAAATATAATAATGTGAAAATATTTTAAAATTTATAATGTCAAATAATTTTAAGGAATATTTAAAATGATAATACATCCTTTATTGTGAATTGTTTTTTTGATTTTATTTATTATATACTCAAACGATTACATTGAATATTCATTTTAAAAAAATTATTATGGAAAAATATGGAGATATTTTTTGACATTAATTATTATTTAATCTACAATAATGGTGTATTGAAAATAAATAAATGGATTTATTAGGAAGACATGTAATGGAAGATAAATCGTTTTAATTTGAATGGATTGAAAACCTTTTATCTATATTTTGAAATTACCATTTGGAAAATCAAAAGTCTAAAAAAAATCATTGTATTATTTTGGAAAATACATAAAGATAATTATGAGGATCATATAAATTAGTAAATAATTGAATTTCCCAAATGATATAATAACATTGGTAGGATGTAAACTATGAATGAAAAAGATATATTAGAATGAATTAGAGTTATTCATTCGAATGTAAAAAATTTATTTGAAAAGATATTTTAACACCCTGACCATTGTTACCAAGAGTCAGTGCATTATCACCTAACATTGGCATGCTCAAAAGATATCAAGTCCCGAAATACCAATTAGTATAGTATCCTTGAAAGTACAAGATACATACATATGTTTTACAATACATTATGAATTCAAAAAGTAACATTTTTTCTCCTTAGAACACACTCATATCAATTATCCCATCCCTCCAGGCCAGGCATAATATACTTCATCACATCCTGGAAAAAATAAAAAATTAGAAAGTGGTGAGATAAGATGCTCAGTAAGGATAATAATATGGATGAAACTTTCATAAATAAGAAAAAAAATTTAAGGCAATGTATAAGACTAAAACACAGTACTTTTGAACATAAAATTCAGCATAATATAGAAATGATAAATCAAATAGTTCCATTTACATATTTACATGGATATTTTACTAGTCGAATAATCACATCTAATATCAATAGCTAATTTCATAATGATGGAATACAAAATGTCGGACATCATAACCACATAGTAATGGCCTCGTGCTAATACTAAAAGTAATTTTTTTCAATTCCTTGATCCAAGACATTAATTTGACTCATGAGACCTACCGATCCCTTGAGGGGCTATAACGGGCCCTTCCCATCACTTACTACGTCTAATGCATTCCTCATATAAAAAGGTTGATACATAACATAAACATTAATATTAAAACTAGAATATGAAATGTTAAAAAATTAACCAAAAACCCTGAATGGTATAAAATAGCACATCTATTGTCAAAAAAAATCACAATCCTTCAATAAAATATGCAATGCTGTATCATAATAAATCAACATTAAACATGCATAAAATCTAACAAAGGATGTTGACATAGATGAAATCAACACTATTTGAGAGAAATATCTCATTGTATTTTGAAATAATTTGAAAATCATGTAATTATAAAAGAAATAATTTATTTTGAAAATACTCTTATGAGCTGGTAAGTTATGCTTTGAAGGTGTTATAATGGAAGAAAATAGCTTCACCCACCGTATAAGATAAAAAAACATTCTTACCTTAATTTGTTGATCATTCCATAAAGTACCATGTTTGGAAAATGACGGAAAGATTCCTTTAATTTTTTATAAAAAGTAAAATAAGGGTATACACGAATTTAACCCATATTCTAGGAAATTTTAAAATGGTTTTGAAATATATTTTTATGAAACATGGATGTGGATGATAAAGAAGTCCCAGTAGATACTTACGTATAAACAAACATGGATAAATAAAGAGATTGTAAATTTAACACTTACCTTGTCATTTTACTTGGTAGAGGTTACTTTAAAATCCATTGTAGTAGTTAAATCATGGTTATTAAATTATAAAATAACAATATACATAAATATGATATCATATATGATCTTCTAATATTTCATTGTTAATAATTTTTCAGAAGTATCATTATTTCGGGTGTTAACTGATTCATTATCCTTTATATTTTTTATTAAGTAAGTCATGTTATGAATAATATGTATTTGATTCATATACATAATGATATTAAGTTATTAAACATTATTTTTAATCATAAAATGAAAATTATTCTTGAATGGTTAGGATGTTGAATGAATCTCATTGCGTTCGTGGAGACGGTAATCCGTACGCACACATGAGCGACAATATTATTCTTTTGATGGTGAAATAGTATGTAATATGGTGGTATATCATATATAAAAAATCATTAAAATTTTATATTTATTATTTAGATCAATTATAATCATTATTATAACCATCCGAATAATGACGTGTTGAATAAAAAACTACACGACGACGTGGAGATGGTAAACCACATGTATGCACATATGGTGAATTTGTCATTAATAGAATGTATAGTATAATTAATATAGTTATAACATATTTATAATAACATCATACTATGTATAAGGTTATATATTTATTATTTTGGTATGGAAACAACAAATAAATAGGAAGTTGAATAAGAATATTACTTTGAAATAGGTCATGAAGTAATTACCTATTCTTTGGGTTCTTCCTTTTGATTTGAACCAAAGGGATCCTTAGGTTGGATTTCTGATCAAAGTAAGGCCTCTATGTTTAAGTGAGTGTAGTTGAGAGGATATTTTAGTATGGATTTTCCAAGCCAAATGTCTTTGGATGTGTGAAATAAAGAGAAATTAAAGTACCCTTTTATAATAGAGGTGAGGGTTACCTTAAGAAAATCGTGAAATATTACTTTATTATAAAATCATTTTCAATTTATAATAGATCCAAATGGATTTATTTCTAGGATATGGTGGGTATGGGTCTAAATATTTGCAACCAATAGTTTTTAGACAAGTTTATGTCACCATAATAATCATATCTTTTAGATTTAATTCTTAGTTAAATATTTTAACTTTTAAAATGGGTTTTTGTATTTTTATATTAAATGGTTAATAAACATACTATAAAATTAAAAGAAAACCTCAAACGGTTCATTAATTAAATATATATCATTATATAAGTCCTTTTATGAACCTTATATATTTAGGAATATTCTATCATTTAATAATATACTATTTGTTTTAAAATCTCAATTGTGTCAATTTTGACAGTATTGAGTATTTGGTTTTTGTGAAAGTAAAAAAAACATAATTACCTCAAAAAAAATTAAATCAACCCTAACATGTCATATTATAAAATAAATTTAGTTTTATGAACAAAAGTCTCCATTTACATTTATTTTGACATTTATAATATCAATTATTTTAATATTTCATTAACAAGGTAATTACAACATCATCATTCTGTCATAAATAAATTTAATTATATAATTTCTAAAAATTATAAATAAAAAAATGATATAGGAAATATATTTATATTTATAATTAATATTAGTATTCAAATTTATCTTATGTATAACCCTATATTAAAAATGTTTTAGTTATTAAACTTTGAATTTTACACTTTTAACTCTTCTTTAAATAAAATAATAATAAATGTCCTAATCTAATCCATGTTTATCAAATAGGATCATATTTTATTCCAAAGGTTGATTTTGGTCGAAATACACATATCCAAGAGAACTAGGATATGTGTTACGGTAATTATAATATAATTTTTACGTTAAATTAATCTATTTACATTTAACTATGGTAAATAAAATCCAAAAGATACTATTCTAAAAAAAATTCATCCAATGGAACCAAATTTTACTTACTAATGTCAACTATGTCTCTATAATTCAATAAATTAAATTTAGAGAATCTGTAAAATTTGTTTTTGCAAATTTGAAAATGTGCCTAGAAGTTGGTTAAAAGACAGTAATAAGTTCAATAATGTTTTATATATATAATATTACTATAAAATGATTCCAAAAAAGTACATTGGAATAATATAGGTGTTATGTATCTATTTTGACTTTAAAATAAATTTAAATAATAATAATATTTCTTTAAATGAGAGTCAGTTTTAAACCACAATGTAGTGTTTTTCACAATTCATCAAAATTTGAAATTTTTCAGAAAAATATCAAAAATTCACCCTAAGCTAGCTTTGATATTACGAATCCAAATATTAAGTCCATTTTGAAAAATTATATTTTTTGTGTTTCAAAAAGTGGGTATTATTGTTCATAAATTCTTTTTAAATGGATAGTTTGATTGGTCGTGGTGTGCTATAACTCAAAGTTGCATACATTGCAAGATATTTTATTATTCAAAGAGAAACATAATGTGAATGATTACGGTGTTACATTACCCACTCCTTCAAATAATTTCATCCTAAAAAGTTCAAGAATATTTCGGCATAAAAATATTTGGATGGTTGTTCATCATAGTCTCCTTAGGTTCCCACATTGCCTCTTCCATTTTATGGTTTCTCCAAAGAACATTCACTAGCCGCGTCTTCCGGTTTCCCAACACTTGTTCTCTGGTATCAAGAATCATGACAGTCTCTTCACAATACGACAGATCAGGTTCAAGTTCTATTTCCTCATAGGTGAGTATATGAATTGGGTCAAACAAGTATTTTATCAACAGTGATACGTGGAACACACCATATGCTTTTGAGAAACATGGAGGCATTTCTAAACGGTAATCTACAAATCCAATTTGTTCTAGGATTTAGAAAGCTCTGATGTACCTGTGACTTAATATACCCTTCTTACCGAATCGTATAACATCATTATATAGATATACCTTCAAGAAAACATGATCTATTATGTAAAATTAAAAATCTTTCCTTTGGTTATCGGTATAGATCTTTTGACTACTTTGAGATGCTTTGATGTAGGTTTGGATACTGTACACCTTTTCCATTGTTTCCTCAACAAGTTCTGGGCCTACGAGTTTTCATTCACCAACATCATCCGAAAAAGTTGGTGTGTGACATCTCTTTCCATATAATGCTTCATATGGTGCCGTTTTATTACTTGAATGGAATCCATTGTTATAAGAAAATTCTATGAGGGGTAAATACTGGTCCCACTTACCTTGAAAGTCAAGTGAGCAATATCTCAACAAGTCTTCTATGGATTTAATAGTCTGTTCTGATTGTCCATCAGTTTGCGGGTGGTAGGCAGTTCTCATATGAAGTTTAGTATCTAGGGAATTCAAAAGACTTTTAAAGAATATTGATGTAAAATGGGGATCACAATAAGAAATAATCAATAGGGGTACACCATGAAGTCATACAACTTCATTAATATACAGTTTTTTTAAATGTTCAAGTTGTAAATCTTCTCATATGAGAAGAAACTATGTTGAATTGGTAAGACAATCAACAATGAACCAAATTTCACCATTCCTTCTTGCATTATTTGGTAGCCCATGACAAAGCCCATCGTAATTTCATCACATTTCCACTCAGGTATGGGAAGAGGTTTCATGAATCCTCTAGGATGTTGTATTGCAACATTCACCTTTTTAAAAACCATACATCTTGACACATAATTAGCAATATCACTCTTCATGTTGTCCCACCAAAAATGTTCCTTCAAATATCAATACATATTAGTGCTACCAGGGCATATAGATAAATTGGTGCAATCAGAATCATCCATCATTTCCCTTTTTAGATTAGTTATATCCAGAACACAATGTCTCTTCCCAAATTTCAAAATTACATCTACATATATGAAGTCGATCAATATCCTATTGTTCAAAACATTATTTTTATTTTGAAGCTCCTCACCATCAGTCTGAGAACTTTTTATCCTTTCTAGAAAAGATGGACTAAAAACCATTTGAAAAAGTATCAATGTTTCACCTCCCATGATTATTCCCATATCTACATTTAATAGATCTATGAACATAAGATCAATTTCAACTATCATATTGTTCAGACCTCCATGATCCTTTCAACTCAAAGCATCTTCCATCTTATTTTCCTTCCCTAGGTGGTAGTGTATAGTGAAATCATAATCCTTGAGTAGTTCGATCCATCTCCTTTGCCTCATGTCATGTTCTTTTTGTGTAAAAATATACTTATTACTATTTTGATCATTATATATCCCACATTTTTAACAATAAAGATAGTGTCTCCACATCATTGGAGTAAATATTATAGCTTTTAACTCAATATCATGAGTGTGATAGTTTTGTTCATAATTTTTTAGTTGTCAGGATGCATAGGCAATAACTCTATCATTCTGCATGAGGACAGAACTTAGTCCTTTCTTTGAAGCATCACTATAAATAACAAACCCAGCATTCACCGATGGTAGGGTAAAGATGAGATCATTGACCAATTTTCTCTACAGTTCATCAAAACATTATTCACACTCTTTTCTCCAAAAACATTTAACCCCTTTACGTGTGAGCTTAGTTAATGGGTTAGAAAATCAGGCAAAATTTAGTATGAAATAATGATAATAACCTACTATACCAATAAAACTGCGTACCTCAGTTATACCCATTGGTTCTAGCCATTCCTGGATTGCCCTTGCCATTGAAGGATCAATAGATATTCTATCCTTAGAGAAAATATGGCCAATAAAAGAAATCTCCTGAATCCAGAATTCACACTTACTAAAGTTCCCATATAATTCATTTTTTTAGAGTCTTTAGAATAGTACGTAATTGATTTTCATGATCTTTGTATATTTTTCACAATTCCTAGATATAATAAAAAAAACACCACTATAAAGTAAGAAAGATATTCCTTAAAAACTATATTCAAGAGAATCATGAAAAAAGAGGGTGCATTACTCAATCAAAAAGGCATTATTATAAACATGTAATGCCCGTACCTGGTACGAAATGTAGTCTTTGGAATGTCTTCCTTCTTCAAACTGAAGTGATGATATCCATGTCAAAGTTCAATCTTTGAAAAATATTGAGCTTCATGAATTTGATCAAATAAATCGTCAATATGAGGTATGCGATACTTTTTATTTATTATTATAGCATTGATCTCCCTTTAGTCAATGCACAACCTCATAGATCCGTCATTATTCTTAACAAAAAGAACATGGGCTCCCCATAGAGAAAAACTAGGGATAATAAATCCTTTATTACTCAATTACTCTAGTGGTTTCTTTAGTTCCACTAATTCCATAGTGACCATTCTATAAGGGGTATCTGATATGGGGATTGAACTATGAATTAAATCAATGGAAAATTAAATTTCTCGTTATGGAGGATGTCCAGGTAAATCCTCTGGAACACATCAACATATTTTTTCACAACTGGTACATCCTCTATTTAAAAATTCTTTTCCTCACCCATTATTATTTCACTCCTTTCATCCCCAATAATTTAATTTAGTAGTGCTACTGGGGGTGGATCTAGATGAGAATAATATGGTGACCTTTCTTCTCTAATGATAAGATATTCCTTATCATCATAAAAAATAGTAACCTCCTTATTCTTATAATAAATTTTCGAATCATGGTCTGAAAGCCTATCCATACTGAGGATTATAACAAATTCAATCATGGGTATGACAATAATATCAATAGATAAATCACGTTTATATGCGATAATGGTAACTGATTGATAAAACATTATTCCAATGATACTTCCCTTAGGAGTTTTTACTGACAACACCCTTTTTTAGTCAAAATGGATATATCTAATTTTCTTGGAAAACTGAGAAGATATGAAAGAATGCGATGATCCACAATAAATTAAATCATTTGATAATCTTGATGAAATGATTAATGTACCCACCAACACATCATTAGATGCATCAATATCTGCAGTAGTGATCACATAAGCTTGACCTTACTCCATTGGCCATTTCTGAGTTAAGTTTTCTTGGAACTTAGGGCATTTATTTTAATAATTTCCCATTTCTCTACAATTTTAGCATTCCAAATTGACAACCTATTTGTTCACCTTGCAATCATGTGCTTGGTGGAACTTTTCACCACACTTTTAACAAACTCAATTTCCCTTCAGAAATGTACCAGTTTTTTTCTTCCCACATTTACTGCAGGATGGAAATTCTACTTTTCCCTTCTTCCCCATATTTCTATTTCTGGAGTTTTCAAAAGTTCTCTTCATCTCTTTCTTTGCTTTAATGTTGTAATACACAGAGAATTAATTTTCTGTCTTGATATCACATGATACTATATCTTCATATGATGATAATGATTGTGAGACTAATGCTCAATTGAAAAATGGTTTTCACCCATCAAAGAATCGACCAATCATACTCTTTTGGTTACCTATATAATCTATAGCATTCCCTGCTAACCTTGTAATTTTAGCCTCATACATTGCGATATTATCATCCACCTTTTACCTCAGACTAAGAAATTACCTATCCATATCCTCTCGATGGGCATGAGGAATGTATTTTTCTTGGAAAATCTTTTTTAACTCCCTCTAATCTACATTTGATACTATTTCATCCTCCTTTGTGTTCTGAATTAATTTCCACCATTAATATGCATCTCTTGTGAGGTGATATACTTCCATGACAACTTTTTCCCTTTCACTACTCCCTAAACCATGAAATATTTTCTCTAAGGAACTTATCCATTTATCATCTAAAAATGGATTGGTAGTCCCATTGAATTTTGGTGTTTGTTTCCTCATGAAGAGGTATAACATTGATCCTTCACATTGTGGATCAGGGTGCTTCATCTAGGTAAGGTTATTATTCCTAACCTGAGTGAGTTGTCATAGTATGGTTATAATTTATTCAACCCCAGTTTCATCACCAGATCCACTATAATTATCTGGTGTAGGAGGGAAATCCTTACGTAGAATACATGTGTTGATAAAATTTCTATTACTTCCACTAGGCTCTATTTCTAAAAAAATGGAATACATTAGATTAGTTATTGAATCACAATGCATAATTCCACACTAGTAAAATACCTAAAATAATTTTTATAGTTTATGCATATAATCCATAATCACAATAAAAATCATTGAGGAAGTATTTACTCATAAATCCATCATAATGGTTTCTAAAAAAATTGAATTATCCAAAGAATATCTCTACAGAGTGTGATAACCAAGAGAGAATCAAGGCCCGTTGTCATGCACCAGTTCTCCTTCAAGTCTAGCACAAAGAATTTTTTTCGGGTTTTACCCCTAAATACATTTGTCCTAGAGTCGCCTCTACCTTATCGTATCCAGATAGTGATGTATTTCTCAGAAAATTCAAAAAATCTCTACATTACTAAAATTCTAGAAATATATTCTATACTAATCCTCATAGTGTATCTTAGGGTAATGTTATCTAATTAGATATTTTATAAATCTAATTTCCAAAGTTTGTACTAAATTTCCTCTGATAACAACTGTAACACCCCGAACCCAGTTACCGAGAGTCGGTTCATTATTACATAACATTGAAATGATCACAAGAGATCATGTCATGAAAGACCTATTAGTTTAGTAGCCTTGGAAGTACTAAATACATACATAAGATTTAAATTACATTATGAATTGAAAAAGATATATTGTGTCACCATAGAACACACTCATATATCTTAGACTATCCCTGCAGGTTAGTCATAATATACTTCTTCACATCCTGGGAAAAAGAAAATATAATAAAGGGGTGAGCTCAGATGCTTAGTAAGGATAACAATATAGTAGAAACATTCATAAATAAACATAAAAATTTAAAGAAATGTATAAGACCAAAACAAAAAACCTTTAAACTTAAAATTCAGCATAATATTGAAAAGATAATTCATATAATGACATTTAAATATTTAAATGTATATTCTACTAGTCGAATATTCACATGTAATATCAATAGCTAATTTCGTAATGATGGAATGCATATTGCCGGACAGCATAAACACTTAGTCTAGGTCTCATTCCAAGAATAAAAATAAAAATATGGTCAAGGCCTTATTTGAAGACACTAATTTGTCTCATGAGGCCTACCAATGTATCGAGGGGCTATAGCGGGACCCGCTCGTCACTTACTACATCTAATGTATTCCTCATACAAAAAGGTTGAAGCATAAGATAAACATTAGTATTAAAACTATCATACGAAATGTTAATAATCTAACCATAAACCATGAATAGTATAAAAAGAGCACATACATAGTAAAACATATCACAAAACATTCAATACAATTTGGAATATTGTATCATAATAAATCAACATTAAACAAGAGTAAATCCAAGAAAGGATACTAACATAGATGAAATCAAAACTATTTAAGAGAAGTATCTCTTTCTATTTTGAATTATTTTAAAATTAATTTAATTATAAAATAAAACATTTATTTTCAAAATATTCTTATAGTCATGTAAGGGAATTTTCAAAGGTGTTATAACAGAGGAAAATAGTTGCAGTTGTCGTATAAGTTAAAAAACCTTCTTACCTAAATTTGTCGAACATGTCAAAAAGTATATAGTTTAGAAAACGATGGAATGATTCCTTTAAAAACATTTTATAAAAAGTAAAACAAGGGTATAAATAACTTTAACACATATTCTAAGAAATATTAAAAAAATTTGAGATACATTTTTCAGAAACACTGATGTTGATGATAAAGAATCCACAGTAGATACGTACCTATAAACAACCACGAATAAATAAAGAGATTATAAAATTAACCATTACCTTGTACTTTTCCATGGTCTAGGGTACTTAATACTACTATATAATATTTAAATCATTGTTATTAAATTATAGAAGAACCACATAAATATATATGATATCATATATGATCTTCTAATTTTTCTTTGTTAATAATATTTCAGTAGTATCATTATTTTGGGTGTTAACTAATGTGTTTTCCTTTATATTTTTTTTACATAAGTCATGTTTGTTATGGATAGGATGTATTTGATTCATATCAAGAATAATATTGAGTTATTAAAAATTATTTTTAATCATAAAAAGAAAATTATTCTTGAATGGTTACTATGAGGATTGAATCTCATCACGTACGTGGAGATAGTAATTCGTAAGTACACACGAGCGAAAATATCATTTTATTGTTGGTATAATCCTATGTAATTGGATGGTATATGATATATAAATAATAATTAATATGTTATATTTATTATTTACATTAATTAAACTCATTATTATACTCATCGAAATAATGAAGTATTGAATAACAAACTACACTACGACGTGGAGACAGTAAGTCGTATGCGCACATTTATGGTGACATTTTCATTAATAGGATGGATAGAATAAGGAATATGGTTGTAAAATATTTATAATTAAATAAAATTATTTAAATGGTACTAGATTAATTTTTTTTATGGAAACAACAAATAATGAGGACGTGAAAGAAGAAAAGAACATTGAATGAGGTGATGGAGTAATTAACTATTCTTCAGGTGCTTCCTTTTGATTTGAACAAAAGGGCGCATTAGGCTGGATTTCTGATAACATTATGGAATATAGGTTGAAGTGATGTTATTTGGGAGTATATTTTACTAGGTTTTGGTTGATCCAAATAGCTTTTGAGGTGTGAAATTAAGATAAGGGGAAGTACCCTTTTATAAGAGATGTAAGGGTCACTTTAGGAAAATCATGAAATATTATTTTATTATAAAATAATTTTCGGTTTCTAATATCTCCAAATGGATTTATTTAGAGGATAAGGTGGGTATGGGTCAAAATATTCTCAACCAATAGGTTTTATACAAGTTTAGGTCACCATATAAACCTTATCCTTTAGATTTAATTTTTATTTAAATAGTTTAACTTTTACCATGTCTTATTGTATTTATATATTACATGGTTAATAAATATACTATAAAATTCCAAGAGAACCTCAAGTTGTTCATTAATGAAATATAGATCATTATAAAAGTCCTTTTTCCAAACCTTATTTTTTTATGAAAATTGTATCATTTAATAATATAGTACTTGTTTTAAAATCTCATTTTATGTCAATTTTGACAGTATTTAGTACATTAATTTTTTGAAAGTCAAAAAAACCTGAAAAATTCGAAAAAAACACATTAAATAAACTATAACATGTCATATTAACCTAGAAAATTAGTGTAATGCATCAAACATCTCAATTTACATCTATTGTTTTATTTATAATATCAATTAGTTTAATGTTTCATTAATATGGTAATTACTGTATCAAAATTGTGTAATAAATAAATTTAATTATATATTTTCTAAAAATTATAAATAAAATACCATGATTTATGAAATATTTTTACCTTTATAATGAATATTTATATTCAAATTTATATTTTGTATAACCTTATATTAAAAATGGTTTAGTTATTAAACATTGAATTTTACACTTTTAACTCCTCTATAAATAAAATAATAATAAATGTACTAATCAAATACAAGTAGATCAAAGAGGATCATATTTTATTCCCAAGGTTGATTTTGGTCGAAAGAAACTTATTGAGTAGAATTAATACTTCCATTAGCGTAATTATAAAATCATTTTTACCTTTAATTACCCTATTTACTTGGAATTGTGGTAAATAAAATCCAAAGTATACTATTCACCAAAAAATATTTCCATCTTATTTAACCAAATTTTACATACCTATGCAACTCTCTATCTCTTAATTGTGAAATTAAATTCACAGAAGCTGTAAAATTATGTTTTATGAAAATTTTCAAATGTGCCATGAAGGTGGAAAAAAGACGGTAAAAAGTTCAATAAAATTTTATATATCTAATCTTATCATAAAATACTTCCATTGAATTAAATTAGAAAAATATAAATATTATGTATCTATTTTTACTTTAAAATAAATGTAAATAAAAATAACAATTATTTAAATAAAATTCATTTTTAAACAATAATACAGTGTTTTCACTATTTATCAAAAATTGAATGTTTTCAGAAAAATACCAAAAAATCACCCTAAGCTAATTTTGATATTTAGAATCCAAAAATGAAGTCCTCTTTGAAAAATAAAATTTATAAAATCTAAAAAGGTTCATATTACTATTCATAAATGCTTTTTAAACGGCCAGTTTGATTGGTCGTGGTGTGCATGAACTCGAAGTCACGTACAACACAAGCTATTGAATTATTCAATGAGAAACATATTGTGGAAGCTTGTGATGTTACATATATTTCATAAAATAAGATAATATGTATGAAAGTATGTAACTTTCAATGATAATAAGATAAAATACCGCAATGAAAATGAAATGAAATTATAAATCGTACATAGAAGATAATAATAATATAGGCAATTTATAAATCCACGAGATTGATTCTTTGTGTAGAAAATTGTTACATCTAAAGGATAATTTTAATAAAAACCCCTAAATTGAAGGATTCATATAAATTGAACTTATAAAAATTTATTGAAATTTATTTAATGGAGTAATGATTCAAATAGGTTTTATATAAAATATAAAAAAAATTAGGTGAGTAATACAGACTTGTCTAAAATAGAGGGATTATAGGAAACAAACTATTAATAATTTTGACTGTTTTGAGTCAAAAAAACATTAGATGAAGGACATATAATTGATCATACAATATACTGATATATTATAAAATCATGATAAATATTAATATAGGGATAGAAGATACACCATTCTAATGAACGCATGTTGTATAATAATAAATATTTTTCATGAGGTGAAAATTATGACATGAAACACATACTTTGTTTATGATTTTTATTAATATGGATATTATCTTGAATAATAAAATTATGATTAATATATTCCTTATTTTGATCTTTATTCATACATATTACATTTATTTTAGGTTATTTGTTTACCATATTGTTTTAATTACTAAATTGTTTTAGATTATGTTTTCATGAAAATTTTTTAGGCATTTTCCTATTTTTATAATTCTAGAAATCAATGATGAAAAGTCAAATACATAACATAACTATTATATAATAATTGAAAAATATTTACATGAGTATACAATAAAAATAAAAATTGTATTTATGTATCCGCGTTCATCAATGAATGATTTCTATAGTATTGTTTATGTAGGGGTTAAACTAACCCCAACTAGAACGGACTATATCTCTCTAGGAACGTTTGTTTTGGAATTATTTAATTTCAATACATCTAGTGAATAATTATATTTTTTATATTTTTTAAACTTTTTCAATCAAATTTTGTGTCGTTTGGATAAATAATGAAAATTAATATCAAAAACAAATAACCATACTTCGTCGAGGTTGTAGTACACATAATCCATATATATCATTAATTTTATTTTCTATGTGAATGTAATGTAGTAAATTATGTGTTTAAAATTAACAAAATAATTCATCAGAATACTAATGATATTGATGTAACTACATTACAATTTTTGGTTTTGGAAGATAAATATTATGATGAAAAGGTAATGAGTATGTCTAAAAAAATCATTAACATTGAACATTCTCTTGAAATCCTCCTAGTAATTGAAGATATTATGATAAATTTTTTGACCATAGGCTATGGAAATAAAATTGGTTTCAAGGAGGATAAAAATGGAATTCATTCTAGAATAAATATAAGTAATGGGTGTTTAAGGAAGGGGTGGAATTGACCTCTTTTATAAGGGATATAAATAGAACATTGTGAATACCTATTTTTTTAAAACAATAGAATGACACTATTCAATGGTATATGGTTTCAAATTTTAGAAATAGTGTATTTTTTTTGTGTGATAACGTAAAAAAAATCTCCAACACTAATTTTTCTTTATGTGGTAAACATTATTCTATCCTTTTACTATGTCATTTTTATCTTTTAATATTATTATTTTTTAATTGGTAAATAGTATTTACACAACTGATTTACATTTTCATAAAAATATAATGTAATCCGAACAAAAAATTATTGACATTAAAAATACAAAATTATGATAAAATATTTCTTTTAAAAATAAGTTATAATAATCATTAACATTAAAACATATAAGAGTTATAATTTATTCATAGAAATATTTTATTTTTACCATTATGTGTTCAGAATCTTAATTAGAATAGATTAATAATTTAATTAGTATTATTTGAGTTACCTATATGATATAAAACAATATTAATTTCATTTGTTTATGTGATTAATTTCTTTAGATAATGATTATAGAAATTTAATAAACAAATTTTCTTAAAAACAACAGTATTACAATTATCATGGTCATTAACATCACACATATTAATCATTCAATTATTCCCAAAAATGTATTTAAAATTATTAAATAACATGATAGTGTCTTTATTAAAAATTAAAATAAATTTATTGAATATGATTTTAATGGTTGGAAAGGTTAATATTAATATTTGGACCAATAAAGAATAAAAACCATTTATAGAAAATGATTTATAAGCTTAAATTATATGTTTGTAATAAATTTATTAATTTCATTGAATTTTATGAAATTATATTTTTAATAAAATTTAAAATAAGAGTCATTAGGAATTATGTCAAATCTAAAACAACATATTACCATTAAAAATTTTAATTGAATGAAAATATGAAAAATTAGATTTAAATGTTAATTATGTTCAAAAATATAGAAAAAGTATTTCTATGTTCAAAATGATATATTAAACTAAATATTTTTACTCCATAAATATATATTTAATAATTTAATAGGTTTTATTAGATACCAAGTCTTTCTAATATATTGATAATGATCTATAAATAAATATTATGTCAACAATTGTATTTTTTACTATTTGAATAAAAATATATTATTTTTTAAAAATATAAAAAATAATCCTATGATAAAATAAAAATATTATGTAGAAAAATTTAAATAAATTATATCTATTTACAATTATAAAAATTAAGAAATATAGTCAGCGTATGACAATGGATGTCACCCATCAGTGTGTAGATAAAGTTTTCCAAATGGCCTTAAGCATGCCTCCCTGAATGCAAGAGGCTATAAATTAGTAGTGAGGGCCTTCGATAAGTTTGTGGGGTAGGTTTTTCCCACATTGTCTAGTATAGAGTGAAAATATATATGTATATATATACACACACACACACAATATGAAACATCAAAAACAAAAAAAACAATATATAGTACCTGAAAATAATAATGATTAAATATTTAATCATAATGAACAATAAGTGGAAGCTGAATATTAAATTGATAAAATGGATAATGAAAACTTGGTATGTAATATAAAAAAAATTATTCAAGGTTCAGGGGATAAAAAATATTACATGTTTTTAAAATATAAAAAAGCACAGAAACTGATATGATGTGCATCTCGAGCATATGCACATTCCTCTTCCTTGATCACTATCCTAGAACTAAAAGACAACCAATCATTGGAAGATGGATTCATTATATTTACTATAATTACAACCATAAGTTCTACTAAGTTACAAATGGTCGCATAGTAGGCTGTGTTGAGTCTACAAGTTTTCTTATGACTTTTTCATTCCTCTATGTTTTTAAAATCACAAACACATTTTCATAAGGAAAATTTTATTTCTCTAAGAATGTTTTTGAATTTACACATGGTTTCCAATGACTTATCTAATCTTTTCTCAAACCAAACATAACTATTTTTTTCTTAAGATAAAAATCAGATCCTTATCTAACTCAGAGCCTTATAGTTCCTTCGACACCAATTTCTCTTGAATTGAGAATCTTGTTTCTCTAGAAATAAGACACTCGTTTCTTCAAAAATAAAACTCCAATTTCTCTAGAAATCAGACTCTAATTTCTTCTGAAATCAAATCTCAATTTCTTGTAAAAAAAGACTTTTATTTCTATGGAAATTAGACTCCGATTTCTTCTAAAATCAGAATCCAATTTCTTTTAAAATTATACTATGATTTCTTCTGAATCCAGAATCCAATTTCTTCAGAAATCACCCTCTAATTTAAGTAGAAATCAGACTTTTATTTCTCATAAAACCAGAGCCCGTTTTCTTTGGATATCTTATTCTGATTTCTCCTAGAATCATACTATAATTTATTTTTAAATCAGACTTCAATTTATCCAGAAAATATACTTCTATTTTTAAAAAAAATAAGATTCTGAATTCATAATAAATCAAACTCTAAATTCATCATAATTTAGACTCTGATTTCTTCCAAAATCATAATCATATTCTCTATTATTTTAGAATATTATTGTCAATATTTCTAGATTTTGATTCTCAATATCTTAAGAATCTGATCAAATGTTTTAGATACAATTATCATATTTCCATTATGTAACGTTCCATTTTATCAGATCCTAAATATGATCATGTTTCTTAATAGCATTAATGTTTCTCCTAGTTTTTATATAAAATGATGTCATACAATATGTTTTAACATAACCATTTTTAGAGTTCCATATGTACTAGACCCTCTAAAATTCAACAAATAATATAACCATTGGAGGAATAAGTCGACCATTAGAATCCATGGCTATAAATACCCAGCCATTTGAAGGACCTCAATGCTAGAGTTTTCGTTGAGAGATGATGATATATGAAATGAAGTGATACTCTATGAGATCTCTGCTCAAATATTCCTTGTTCGTATGATGTGAACAACTTGTTAAAGAGGATAAAATATTGTTAAAACTAGACTCGTGTGAATCTGATTGTCACTATTATCATTCAAGGGATTCCAAAGATAGAATGATAGAGGTTTCGATTACCCAATTAATCGAGGGCTTGTGGGGATAGCAAGACATATTCCAATATTTGTATTGAGGGATTAGCCTACTATGGGTAAAAGAGGCTCTCTTGAAAGTATAAATAAAGGGACCTTTATCCAAGGTTTTTTGATACCCTTCTCTTTGGGATAAAATATTTCTTATTCTTGTTTACTTGTTGTTGTTACAAGTTTTATTTTCGCTGCATTTTAATAATGATAGTATGTGTGACTTTCTTACTCTTTCTTATCCATGTATACTATGATATAGATAGGATTTAGTACACTTTATGGTAGAATCTTTCTCTAAGTAAACTTTTCTTATGTTCCCCTACCAGATCCATTTTTTGGGATCTTTTGAATGGTATTTTATTTTTTATGAACTAAAGAGGGTTTGTGAATCCATTTGTTTTAACTTTTTCAGACTGAAATTTATTTGTTATTGATAAGAAAAAATTCATGGCACTGACCCTTCAAGGAGGGTGAATGTTTTTTATCCTAAAATTCACCCCATCTTGTAATTTAGAAATCTACATATTGACTTTGATCCTACAGTTGGTATCAGAGGAGGTATCTGAAATACTTATACTTGTATATAAGTTTTATATCTTAATTGTTATTTCTTAAATTTAGTTATTCAAGCTTCTTTTAATGTTTTTTTCATATAAAATATTTATTTATAAACTTTTTATTCTAATCCTTTTTGTGGAAAATAATTTCTTTTAAGAATGGAAGGAACGACCGTTGGATCAATAAGAAAACTAAATCCGACCAGAACACCAATTTTCTATGGTAATGTATTTGAATACTAGTGAGATAGGATGAAGACATTCATTATCAATACTAGTGTGGTTACGTTTTTTCTGATAACTGGAGACAACAAGATTCCCGATATGGAAATCATTCAATTCGGCAATCAAGAAAATCAAGAGTATAATCTTAACTTCAAGGTACAAAATTCATTATTATTTTCTATAACTAGAACCATTTTATATCCATATATCATCATGTGATGATTCTAATAGCATCTAGAAAAAAATTAGAAGTTACACATTTTAGAACAACGAAGGTTATTGAAACAGGAAGAACTATGAATAGAGGTGAATATCATGGATTTATGTTTACTTATGAAGAACCAATATGAAAAGTTCAATAAATGTTTATAACTATTGTCAACAACCTTAAGTCTATAGGTAAGAAAAAACTTAATGATGAGATTATTGTAGATAAGATAATCGATATTATTCCCAATGTGTGGGAATCCAAAAGAACAACAATTAATAAGAATATGAAAGTTTGAAACATCACTCTTGATGATTTATTCAGGACTCTTCTACAGCATAAAACTCGAATGAAGGGAGATGCAGAGATCAATAAGAAAAATAATGGTAATGGTAGTGTGGCTTTCATTACTAAATAAAATCACATAAAATCCAAGACTCCTGATTGATTTACTATAACAAAATCCATGACATACACTGTTATATCTAAATTAGGTGACAATTATCATTATGAGAATGAACTTTCAAATATTTCTCAAAGAATGAAAAATATAGTCAGAAAGAATGATTTACAATAAAGATATAGGGAGAAAGAAAAAAAGGATAATAAATATTCATAAGTGACTTTATATGAATAATAGAGGGAAGGTCATATCAGACCAGAATATCCTATGCTCAAATGGAAGGAAAGAAATGATAGGCATTCAAAAAGAAATAATAATAAGTAAATCAAGTGTAATTCTAAGAATTTACTGAATGCTAATGACACCTAGAGTGCTAGTGGTTGTGAATATTTTGATGAATCCTTGGATATATAATCTTCCAGAAAGAATAATATTGGTCTTCTTTCTAGAATTCCATCTAAAAATATATGTATCTTGGTAAATGTAAACACTACTGAATCTTTAACTAATATTTATTTAAGTGATAATTTTCCTAATGAATAATTAATATTTGGATGAAGAACCTTCCACATCATAACATAATAATTTAACTTCTTTTGAATAAGTATATAGGTTTTATAAGTTAATTGACAATTAAAATAATTAAATAAATAATAAACTTTATAATGAAAATTATAGCATATCTATTTTTAAAAAAGAAGTATCAACTCTTTCAAAAGATCTGGATTAGAAAATACATGATTTTTAAAATGGTTTCAAAAAACATAATCATTTTTTTAAAAAATTATATACTTTATAAAGATCTTGAAAATTATATTTCAAAGAAAAATATTCTAAATACAAACTCAAATTCTAAGAATAATGACTATGAGGATAAGAATTTAGTCATCAGGCTAAAATATAAAATATTTTACTTAAAATTTATTTTGTCAAAAATCAAAAAAAGAATTTAAGGATTTGATAAAATGTATTCAAAACTTCTTCCTCTTAGGAATAACTATGGATTTGTTCATTCTCATTTAAAACCAATTTTTAGTCAAAAACAATTTTTACTCCAAATTACTCCTTTTTACACTAAGTGTCATTGTGGTGGACATTTTGAGAAAAGTGTTTATTTAAATAAAACCCGATCCTTAGTTTTTTATAAAGACCATTATTCTAAACAAATGTGTATAAAGAAGATTTTATTTTTAATATTTTCATATCCATGAATTTTTGGATTCTTGATGTTTAACTATTTTTTATGAAAAAAAGTAAGTTCCAAAAATAATAAATTGTACATGGATAGTGGATGTTCCCAACACAATAATGGTAAAAATACAACTTTGAAAATATTATTATGATTAAAGGTTGAAAATTAACATTCAGAGTCAATGCTGATGGAGAAATTATTATTATAGGTAACATTGTTCTTCTTAGAAAAGATTTAACTTTCAAACATTTTAGTTGTTAAAGGTCTTAAGCACAACCTTATAAGAATAATCCAATTATGTGAAGATTGTTACCTTATGAATTTTAGGAATAATAATTGTCTAGTAGAAAAATCCAAGGAATTGTTTATTCTCTCTGCCCATTGGAATGATACTATTCACACAATTGACATAGAAGACCTTAGAGGCCAAGACATAACTTTCCAAAGTTTAATAGAAGATCAATCTTGGTAATGGTATAGAAGTATAGGATAGTGTAACCTCATAAACATATGAAAAATATCAAAGAAAAGACATGTTAAGGGCCTACTAGAGATTATATATGATTTTTAAAAAGTTTGTGATCCCTTATAATATGGAAATAAACATAAGTCAAGCATTAAATCAATTAGTGATGTTTCAACTTCAGATGCATTACATCTTGGGAATATGGATCTTTTTTGATCGAACACGAGCTGGAAGTATTGGAGGAAAATAAAAGGTATTTGTTTTAGCTTATTACTACACTAGATATATATGGACCTATTTTCTAGAAAATAAATATGAAGAATTTTCTTTTTTTAATTTTTTTAAATCCAAAGTTAAAAATTAGCAAATTATTCCATTGATAACTATTCATAGTGATCATGGTGGAGAATTTGAAAATTCTTATTTTGAAACCTTTTGTAGTAAGAAATGAATTACTCATAAATTATCAGTTCTAAGAAATCCTAATAAAATGGTGTTGTTGAAAGAATTAATTGTATTCTTCAAGAGATAATAATTATCATGATGGGTAAATATTTTATTTACAAACACATTTTGGATGAAGCTGTTACTACTAACCGCTATACTATAAATAATGTTTTAATCATACATTTTATTTATAAAACACCTTATGAGTTCTGTACTGGTAAAAACCCTTTAGTTTCTTACTTGAATATATTTAAAAGAAAAGTATTCAACTTGAATACTAGAGATATCATACATGAATTTTCACCCAAATCTGATGAATTAGATTTAATAGGATATTCAACTACTTCTAAGTCTTATAGATTTTTTAACAAAAAATAATGTACTATTGAAGAAACAATACATGTTAAATTTGATAAAACTAATCCATATGTTTTTAAACAACCCCATCCTACATCTTTAGAAGTCTTTTCAAAAAATTATTATCATCCTTGGATAGATTATTCTTTTAATAAGGAAAATACTCAATAAAATGGTCTTGAAGTATTTTCCCTATAATATTTTATACCTTATGTTGTTGAAAATGTATTAAAAACCCTGAATCACTTGTTTCTTAAGAATCATCCCATTGATTGTATCATTAGTTATGTAAATCAACATTAATGTTCTAGAAGTCTTCTAAGAGATGATGTAGATCATCTAACATATATTTCTGAATTAGAATGTAAAATTACAAATGATGATTTAGTTCATGATGATTAGATAAATGTAATGAAAGTTTAGCTAAGTGAATTTTAGAGGAACAAAGGTTGGACCATAGTTAAAAAACCAAAAGAAACCTTTGTAATTTGTATAAAGATGATTTTCAGAAAAAAGGTGACTAAAATGGAATCATTATAAGAAATAAAGAATGATTAGTTACTAAAGTCTATAATTAATAGAAACGAATATACTATGAAGAAACCTATTCTATAGTAGTAATACTTTGACCTATTTGTATTCTATTAGCCTTTACATCATTTCTTAATTTCAAAATTTTTCAAATTGTTGTGGAGTGTGCATTCCTTAATGGACATGTTCAAGAGGAAGTTTATGTTGAAAAAAATTCTGTTCTTGAAGACACAAAACTTCTTGAACATGTTTACAAACTTACCAAAGGATTATATGGTCATCAAAAATCCCCTTGAGCCTTGCATGACAGACATATATGATTTTTTACAAAATAATTATGTTAAGGGGATGGCGTGTTAGGGTGTTTGGGAGTTCCATAAAGATAGAGATATAAATTCCTAGGGTTGGTAATGTCGGTTACCAATTTTCTTGACTCTGTGTTTGTGGCTGTAGAATCAGGATCCATCGGGAATGACGATTCGCGACGGCCTGGCGGTTATGCATCAATTGTGAGTCTATCGGCGTCTACGGTTAGTTGGGATGTTGTTGTCCAGTCTATCGCCCGGACTGACAGTGCACTCAGTCCCAGAGGTTGTGTGAAATCAGTGGATGGTGCTTCCCCTGATCACATTCTTCTCTATCAGTTGGTTGAATGTGGCCTACGGGATTTTGTTGCCGCTTGGGAGGATGCCGATGTTGAATTCAGATCCTAGACCCTAACTATTAATTTGGGAAATGGATGAATGCATGGTCGGGATGTTAAATATGATTCAAAGATTCCTCTGAAGAATGATATACCTTCATATGTTTGTGCTGGTGCCAAAAAATTGGATGATGCAATGTTTCCTTTTCCTTTTCATGTGTTGAATCTGCATTTGTGTCTTACACTGAATCATGTTCTGGAATAATTCTTCTAAAGGGTTCTTTAACACATGTTGAGGCCACTCCTGATGTATTTGCTGAAATTATTTCCACTGGGAAATCCTCCCTGATTTCCCATCATATTTTACCTAAAAGTTAGAAATCCTGGAGGTTTGATGAATTGGTCCGACATATCTCATTTTTGTGGGGTTTTTTCTGATTGGAGGTGTGTATCCCTTGGATGTGTATTTTTCATTACATTTTTTCTTTAGATGCCTCTAAAAGTCATGCATGGAGCAATGGATCTCATTCCTTGAAACCTAGATAGTTTCACCTTCATTAATGGCCTTTAGACATTAATTCTTTGAATACAAGGAATGCTTTTTATTAGGTATGGGTTCGTCTTCATGGTCTTAATTGGGTCCTTTGGCAACCAAATATTATGCGTGATATTTTCATTGAAATTGGGACTCATATATGACTTGAAAAGGACACTAAGAATGTTCGGTTTGGATATTTTTCCATGATGTTAGTTGAGATAGATCATAGCTTCATCCTGATTAAAAAGGTAACTCTTTCCACTCCGATGGATGACATTCAAATTGATGTTGAGTATTAAAGAAAACCACTCTTTTTCAATGAATTTTTGGTTGTTGGGAATTTGATGGAACTATTTCAGAGGCAAATTTATTGTGAAAACTATGGGATGAAAGGTCATCCATCCAACCTCTATAGAAGGAAATAAAAGAGGAATGATGTGGGTTTTCTTAAACCCCTTTATTATAACAGCAAGCCTTCTTCCACTAAGGTTTATGTGTTGGCTTCTGAGGAAAAACAACAGTTACCTTCAAAGGGGAAGGGACTGATGGTGGATTCATCAAAATTTAAATCCAAAAGTGGTCATTCTAATATTCAGGAAAACATTGCATCCCTGATTAGTGGTCCCTCGACTGCTTGGGTTGATTCTTACAAAGAGATTACACCTAAGGGTGGTTGTACAGTTACTCCTGCTAGTTTAGTTGGGACTTGGAAAAATGCTATTCTCTCTATTTTAGGTTCTTCTGTTTTCACTGATCCTTAAAATATATGAATGAATGATAGTCCTTGTGCAAGTTTTCTATGTTATGAGACTAATGAGATGAATTTTAACATTAGGGATCTTTAAGAGGTTGATTTCCATTAGGAGATCCAGAATCTCTTGAATTCCTCTAGGATATCTGGGAAGTGGGGTGATATCTCATAAGGGGAATGGATTTCAGCAAGTAGTGGTGGTCCTACTTCTTTCAAAGATTCACTCATTTTTTGTAATGGGGAGGTTGACTAAACTCATACTCCTTTGAGGTGAAGGCTGAGGAAGGAATACCCTAATACACCTCGCAATGTGCGTGCTCAATCTTCTAAGCTATCAGGCAAGTTTATTTCTGATATTCTTCAGCTCCTCTATCAGGTTAAGTCCCAATCGTAATGCGAAACTGCCAATGACTCTGATTATGGGAATGAAATGTCTTATTATGATCTTTTGCTTCGTGTTTCTATGGATGAGGGCAAGTCCCTTTGTTTGACCCCACCCGTCTTCTATGTACTCTTTTCCATTATTTAATAAATACTCAGAAGATTCTCTTATGGCTCGACTTTCTGGGTAATTATGTTAAGGGAACTCATGATCCAACCCCTTTGTTAAATAAAGATAAGAAAAATTTTATTATTTTTTAAATTTATGTTGATGACATTATTTCAGATCAAATCAACAATCGTTAACTGATTCATTTACAGAATCTTATGAAATATGAGTTTGAAATGAGTATTATCGGTGAGTTAACATTTTTCTTTGTTTTCAAATTTCACAAAAACCAGAATGAAAATTTAAATCCTAATATCAATAAATTAAATATCTTTTTAAAAAGCATGGATATGATAACACTAAAAGTATAAGTACTCCAATTGGTACCACAAACACTCTTGATCTTGATGAATCTAAGAAACCAGTAGGTCAAAAATATTTTAGAGGTATGATATGATTCCTATTATAATTAATATCAAGTCATCTAGACTTCTGTTTTCAATATTATTATGTGAAATATATCAATTGAATAAAAAATAATCCCATTTAAAAGAAGTGAAAATAATTTTTTCTATTTAAAAAAATCATGGATTTATTACTTTTTTATTCTCTTAGAAGTGATTTTGTTTTTAAAAGATTTTTAGATGATAAATTTGGTGGATGTAGAATGGAGAGAAAAATTACATCCCGAAATTTTCATTTATTAGGTGATTCATTATTTTCTTGTCCATGCAAGAAATAATAAATCAAAGCACTTTCCACTGATGAATCTGAATATATAGCAGCCAGATGTTGTTGTGCTCAATTTTTGTTGATGCAACACAAACTCACATACTATGACATGAGTTTTACAAAAAAATAAATAATGTCTCATAATACTATTTCCATTTCCCTAGTGAAAAACTCTGCATATCACTCTCTTGAAAATCACATAGACATAAGGCATCACTTTCTTAGGGACCACACACTTAATGGAGATATCATACTTTAATTTATCCGAATGCAAGATCAACATAGTGACATATTTACAAAACCTTTACCCATCGATAGATTTGAATACATTAAAAATAAGTTAGGCATTATAACCATATAGTATTCATCCATATTAATTTTTTCTTAAACCAATCTCTTAAAATTTAGATACTTATTTTCATAGGGGGGTACATATGTTTAATCTTTTATATTTTCTCCTCTAAAAAAATTCAAAACCTAATATTTTCAGAACCTAACAATTTTTCATTCTCTAATAAAAAATTTTGGAACCTTTGTTTTATAAGATATATCTTAGCAATACTAAAAAATATATCTTAGCTATCCGTATGTTACATTACTTTACTAATATCATCATAATTGCATCTTTGTTTGTTGGTATTCTCAATATTGTTTTAAGAAAACCTTACCATGTTCACTTTCCTTAAATCTAACTTTTCCTTAAAAACTCAGAAGATCAGAACCTATAAATACTTCTTTATCATTAATATCAACCATCAGATAAGATAATGTATATCTCAACTATTGGATAAAATCGATATAATGAACCTTCCCCATGAATCCTATATAAAGGACCCCCTATTTGCATCCCACATCAGTTTTCACACTGTTTTTTGCATCAAAGACCTGCCTCTCTTCAAATATTCCTTTCAGTTTTCCCCTCTCTTTAATATCTAATTGTCTCTTGGGGTCTGCATACAAACTTAGATGGCATCAAACAAGGAACTCGTTGATTATCTAATCTTCAGGGAAATATTAGTAGACCTGAAATTATTTTCCATGTAAAACTCATTGATTTCAAAAATCATAAAAACAATGGATGGGAAATCCTCTTTGTAGACAAGGAGAAGAATCTGGAATTATTATATGTTGATCATTTTTTAGAGTTTTATAATACCATTCATTTTTATTAAAAATGTGGGAAATAAATGTTTTCTATTAAGATTTATGTAATGAATTACTCTTTTACTTACAAAAATGTTACAAGAATCATGAAAATAACTTATAAATGAGAAGAAATCTTTTTCTCTCAATGGTTTCCAAATAAGGATGTTTCTTTTGAGAAATTTAAGGATATTGAATTCCTTGGACATAATGGAGTGAAGACACTAAATATTTCTCATCTTTCAACCAACCACAAATTAATAGCTCTTTGGATGCAATTATTTTTTATTCGAAGTAAGGGAGACAAGGACACTTTAATGATATGCGATATCTTTATGATGGATTTCTTGGTTATTGTAAGGAAGTTATATCTCATTAAATACATTCTTTTGAACACTATAAATATTAATAATGACACCATTAAGTCTCAAATAATGATGTGCACTTCAATTTTGTCTAAATTATTGTCTTATGCTTAGACTCTTTCAAAACCCCATGAAATTCAATGCCCAAAACCTTCAAGATAATTTTTTTAAGTGATGATTCCCTAAGAAGGATAAATATTGTCTTCAGTGTTATGTCAAGATAATTCATTGATGTTTTTGATAAGGATGATCAAGGTACTGGGAAGAAAAGAGATAATGGAGAAACCTCCAAATCAACCACAAAGATAAGAAAAGGTAATAACCCAGAAGCAAAGGACAAAGAACCAAATGATGAACCAATATATGCTCATCCAAAGCCCAAGAAGAAAAAGGATTATTCTGATGAAGTTTTAGAGAAATAGGGATAGATAAAAAATTATAAAAAGGATGATGATTCAGTTTTTTCATTAGATCATACAAAGGATAAGGACATACAAATCCATGCAGCTAAATATCTTGAGGGGCAAGCCAAAGAAAATAAAATGAAGAAGCCGTTTTCAAAAGTTGATATTTTCTATAATTTTCTAAGAGATACTGAGAAGGAATCTGAACATTTTTAGGTACCATAATAATTCTTGAAGGAACAAATAGAAATCGTGACTTTGACACCAGTCAAGGGAGAGAATGTTATTTTAGTTTAGAAACAAAAGGTTTAAGAAGAAGTTCAGTAAGAAGAAAAATAATAATTAGATGAAAAATATGATGATGTGATATGAATGGTGTAAGAATATTAAGAGACTAAAATCCCTTCTAACATGATTTCTATAAGAACATACCAATCTAAATCCAGAAAGACTATTTCAGATGGAAAATTTGTTCCAAAAGATGATGATTCTTAGGATGATGTCAATAATGTTATTTTAGATTATTAGAGTAGTAATGATAATATTTTTCAATAAGTTGTTGATGAAAAGGATGATAAGTAAATTGGTGATAATGGTGTTGATAAATAAGCTATTGATGATGAAAAAAATCTATGTTTATGATGAATAATATGAGGCTCAAATAATTGTGAATAAAATATTCAAGAAAGAGAAACAAATGAAAGTTTTTGTTGATCCACCGAAGAATGTTGTTATTGCAAAATAAAAAATAGGATGTTATTGGATCATCTAAGAGGAAAGAAGATGATAAAGGTAAATTTCTTTCACCAATAAAATAATCTATCTTGGATTCTTCATCTTCATTAGGTCATGATTTTGTGGTTCAGTCCTCGAAAAAACTTGTAAATTCCATTCCTTTCTTTAAAAGAATTGATTTCAAATTTCAAATACTTCCAAAAATAGTTAATCATAAATCAAATTCAATGAATATTTTATAGAAAGGTTCATTAAACTTGAATCATATTTGAAGACCTTTCAGATTAGTTATTATCGTCATAGAATATCTTGAAAATAAATCAAAAAGTGGTCAAAGTCCATCATTGGTGATCATAAAATATTTTATGATTTCATTGACTCTATTAAAAATGCATTTGATAAGTTTGGTGATAGGATCAATAATTTATCAACAAGTTTTTTAGAGAAACTAACAGAATATAAAGCTAGCTGAAATAAAGAAGAAAAATATGTCAATGGTAAAATGAACTATGATTATCTAAATCTAGAAAGGGAAATTAGAGAAGTTTTGGATGAAAAACTCAATGATCAGGATGATTTGATCAAGTATCTAACTGAAATAGTCATGTCTCAAGAATATATAAACAAAGATCTCAAAAGGAAAAAATAGGATCAGGAACAGTTGGTCGAGATGTTTGACGATAGTTATAAATAATTGAAGAATCTAAAGGCCACCTTGAAAAAGATGATTCCAAGGGAGAAAAAGAAGGATGAACAATATTTTCGAACCTTATCTTTTGTTGTTAAAACATTAATTATATTAATGAAATTTCTTATCATTCCATTGTTTTGTTTTGTATGTTTCCAAAATTATAAGGTATAATTTTGTTCATTACCACCATTTATTTTTGAAAATCACAAAGGGGGAGGAAAGAATGTTCAAAAATGTTTTTAATGTTAATGGAATAAAATGACTAAGTAAGGGGGAGATTACTTAGATATAAATTTCATCAGTAAGTAAGAGTTATCTCTCTATGAAATACAAGATTACATTCTTTAGGGATTTCATATCATAAGGGGGGGGGGATTTAGTCATATTTATCACGAGTCATAAATAAAAAGGGAAATAAGTATTACTTTTCATGTTCAAAAATGAAAATCTCATTCCTTTATATTTTTGATAATTTTATTGTGCTTTCTAAAAAGGGGAATATTGTCGAGCCAATAAGATTTATTAAGACGTTTTCCTTAAATTATGTATAGAAAATCACAAACACATTCTCATAAGAAAAATTATATTTCTCAAGGAAATAGTTTCTAGAGGAAAATTTTCTTTCTCTAATAATTGTTTTGAACTTACACATGATTTTAAATGCCTTATATAATGTTTTCTCCAACCAAAACTAAACATGTTTTTCTTAAGCCAAATATTGGATCCTTATATAACTCAGAACCTTGTAGTTCCTTAGACTCTGATTTATCATGAATTCAGAATATGACTTCTCTTCAAATTAGACTATGATTTCTTCTAAAATGAGAATTCTATTTCTCCTAAAATCAAACTCTGATTTATTATGAAATCAGACTCCAATTTATATGGATTTTTTACTCTAATTTCCTCTAAAATTAGACTCCAATTTCTCTAGAAATCATACTCCGATTTCTTCTGAAATTGAACTCTGATTTCCTTTGAAATTCGACTTCTATTTCATTGGAAATCAAACTCTGATTTCATCTAAAATAAGACTCAGATATCTATATAAATCTAACTCTAGTTTCTCTTGAAATCAAAATCTTATTTCTCTATAAATTAGATCCTAATTTCTTCTAAATTTAGACTCTGATTTCTTCAGAAATCAGACCCTTATTTCTTCATATGTTTAACAATGATTTCGCATGAAATCAATCTCCAATTTTATTAGAAATCAGATTCCAAATTCATCATAAATATGAATCTGAAATCATCATAATTCAGACCCTAATTTCCTCAAATATTAGAATCTAAATCTGTATTATTTTAGACTCTGATTGTCAATATTCCAATATTCAAATTCTCAATATCATAACAATTAAAAAAATATTTTTCTTACAGTTATCATATTTTGTTAATGTAACGGTCCATTTTTTCAGATCCTAAATATGATAATGTTTCTTAAGATTGTTAATGTTTATGATTGTTGGTTATATAAAACAATTTCGTCCAATAGGTTTTAACATAAATGTTTCTTAAGTTTGATGTGTACAGGTCCCTTATATTTTCAAGGAAAAATATTACTATTTGATGACGAAGTTGACAACTAGTATCCATGCCTATAAATACCAAGGAATTTAGACGAGCTCAATGCTATAGTTTTTGTTGAGAGCTGTTGATCTCTAGAATAATGTCATACTATGTGAGAGGTCTTCTTAAATCTTCCTTGTGTGAATGTTGTAAACAACTTGTTCAATCAGAGAATGTATTGTTCAAAACTACCTAGTGTGAATCTGATTATTGATGCTATCAATTGAGGGATTGCAGGGATAAGAAGACAGAGGTTCTTAATACCTACTTAATCGAGGGCTTTCAAGGATAATATTATATATAATGATCTTCGTGTCGAGGGATTAACCTAGTGCAGGTATGATATACTTTCCTGAATGTATAAATCAAGGGACCATTATCCAAGGTTGTTGAATACCCTTCTATTTGGGTAAAAAAAATTCTTATACTTGTTTACTTATTATTGTTACAAGTTTTATTTCCACTATATTTTGTTAAAGATAATAAGTATAAATTTATTACAATTTCTTGTTCTTGTATACTATGATATAGATAAGATTCAATATGATTTAAGGTGAAATAATTCCTTAAGTAAACATGTCTTAATATTACTTAACAAATCCATTTCTGGATCCTCACAAATTGAATTTCATTGTTAAGAACTAAAGAGGGATTTTTAATCCATATTTTTTAACATCCTTAAACATAGATTTTCATAAGGATAAAAACGAATATTTTTAAACCTAAAATTCACCCACTATTGTAATTGAACAATCTACATATAAATTACAATCCTATAGGGTGTGAGATACAACATTATTAGACCATTACCCAACATTTCTAGGAAATTAAATTTTGTTTAATATAAAAATATAAGTGTTCCAATATAAATTAGTGAAAATGACAAAAAATAAATATTTTCATTGAATTGGTTTCCACTTGGATACCCACCCAATTTACCTTCCTCAGCCTAATATGGTATGTCTGAACAAAGAGAACATAAATTAGTAAAGTGAGTGGGAGAAAGAGGACTAATTTAATGCTTGTGATTTCACATAGAAGAAACATCCCTACATTTATAAATCCCAAATATATTTTATCATTTTTAAATCATTCATTTACCTTTCTTATTTCAATTTGAAAACCAATTTATTAAATATAGAGAGATACCTCAAGCCTGTTCATAGAATCGTTGTGAGACATTCCATGTATCACTATAGGGGACTATCATTTGGCCAATTCTAATAAGTCTATCCATGGTGAAACGTGGATGAAATTACTCATATCACTCCATGCATGGTGTAAAAATATCATGTACTAGAAAAAATATAATTTTATACCTAGTATAGCACATATGGTCCCAATAATATCGCATGGCATGGTACAACCAATTATTTCATTGGGCACATCCAAGGGGTCTCCCATAGGTAACTGCAGTCACTCATTTAAATGTAAAATATAAATGACACTTAGATATCTCTTCTCAGGTATAGCTGATGTTGCCCCTGGTGTGTTCAAAAACCATGAATAATTCCTAATAGAAAGTAATAAGAGTATCTCTATGGGTTTCTCATGTTAGAACCCCTTGTATCACCCTCGACACTAAGGTGAAGCATTGAACAACCAAAAGTTTATATAAATTGAGTTGTGGTCAAGGGAAACCATTGGTGAACCATTTCAGTATTAAGGAATATGGAATAGGGATTTACAACATGTCCAATTCATTTTTTGACATGAAATTATATGGTGGAAATCCAATTTAATTAAGAATTTATATTTACATAACTATACATTGATCAAGGATATGAATTGGGAAACACATATATTCTATAAGGCATAAGGCTCATCAAATAATTCTATGGCTCAATATTTAATTCTATTAAAACAACAAACCCAATCCCTTAATTTTTTAGAGACACACCAAAAGGTTGTTAACAACAATATTGAACAAAAGGGTATTTTGACTCTATGGTAGAGAAAACCCAATTGGATGGAGTTATTGAAGTAATAAACCCATTGGTTGATTCAAAACTAGCTTGGGTAATCAATGGTATGATAAATAATTAAATTCAATTTATTTATCAAATTTGAGGTGTCATTTGAAGGGTCTGGCTCGTGAGAAAATGGATCATAATATAGAACACAAATAAATGAAGGGAAATATCCTAGACCACCAACCATATCCACATAGTTCATCCCTTATCCAATGTCAACCATTGATTCAAGATAGGTTGGAAGAAATATAAAAAACTGTCATATGCTCTAAAAATGGGGAAAATTATATTTCATTAACATAGTGAAAAAAATTCAAATAAGAACATGAAATATAAAGGATATGATCAAATGAAATACCACTAGCTTCATTATTGATTCTTTGATGAGTGAAACAAAGTTTGTATGATGATTTTTTTGAAAACATCTAAGATGTTTAAGAAATATCATTGTATATGTGAGGGGAATGAGATCCACTAAAGAAATAGAAAGGGACATGAAATAATATGTTTTATTCATTAAAATAGGGGAAAATGGGAATTTATACCTAAAAATAGAATCACAAATTTTAATCATACAGTTGAAAAAATTGTGCATACACCATGAACCATTATCAGATTTAAAGGGGATCCCCAATTGGTAAGGAAAATGATTCATCTATTTCTGTGAGAACCATGAAAAACTAATCAGTCAAAAAATGCAGATATCTCACATGGTCCATCTAACTAGGTACCACTATTTTAGATAAATTGTGTGGTCCTATGTCCCCACTGTCAACAACCAATTTTTTTTGGAAAACTATGCAGGCTGGGCCTCATGATTTCTCCAAACCAAGCGACCTAGTATTTTCATCCCATTTTTGTGGTTTGGGCCTCAAATGATCCTTACATGGACTCGAAATATATTATAAACTTTTAGGAAACAATATAAGGTCTATTTAAGGAAATTAAAACCAAAAAAATATTCTATACCATTGGGGAAATATAGGATGTTCCAATATCCCATCATAAATGAAACTCTTCCTTGAGTGTCCCTTGTGGGGGTAGTTGAATTTCATCTGAGAGGATTTACATCCACTATATATGTACATCAGATTCCCACTCACTAGTCACATTTTGTACACATTTGAAGTGAAATAGAACCCTGACTAGAGGAACTCAACTACCTTAGAGAGCATCTGTACTGTGATAAACTCTATATATCAGATGCTCCTCAAAGGATGTTTCCCCCTCTACATTGATATACTTAGGGTCAAAGGAATGAGGTGGGTCGTGATGATACTGTTGAAGATGTGATATATAGAAAAAAAACATATATTACATGGTAACTCTGAGATAATATAAACTGATAGCATACATTCTCAACTCACTCCACTATATTGAAAGTCCGGACATACTAAGGTGGTAACATAAAATATCATCAGATTTCTTTGTGACCCAATCCAGGTGATACACTCAATATGACTTGATATCCCACCTTAAACTCTAGAGGTATACTATAATAAACAATATATTACTTATTCTGAGATTGATATGTATCCATATGATTCTAAATCAACTAGAATTTCTTTGAAGTCTCCTAAATAAGGAGAGAACCTTATAATGCTTCCTCGCCTACCCAAACCAACATAGAGTATAATGACATGGTCTACCATAATGGTACTCATAAAAATCCATGAAAATCATTACATGAATGTTTTTTTAGGAAATCACGACCATATGTATATTATTTTCTTACGTTCCTCCAATATTGACGATATTGGCTCATAGCATATCCTCTAGCACCGAAATTGTCCACTCAGACTGACTGTCATTTTGTGAGAGATATGCCATAATCAATAGAACTTGAAAAACTTGGGCCTTTTGAAAAAAATTCCATAACCATGAAGTAAACCCATATTCTCAGTCTCTTACAATAGAACAGTCAACAAATTGAATTTTCATTATCTCTCAAATATATACCCTTCCTATCCCATTAACAGAGATAGACTCTCAGATTAGTAGGATGCTCATGAACAAGGTCAATCTTTTTATTGTCACCCATACTACATCGATTATGTGAAGGGATCTCATAAATCCCTTTTTCAAATTAATTCTAATTTCATTTGATTTCAACATAGGAATAAAAAGAAGCTGTAGAAGTTAAACAAGTTATTAGTGCTCTGGATTCACCTGCTAATAGGTTTACCACTGAGTGATGATTCCATCAATATTCCTCTGCATACCTGGCCACCAATACTAATAGTTAAAATTTTTGTACAACTTGGTAATAATAGGGAGAACTTCCTATCGAGAGGCATGATATTCTATCATAATTTATTCTCCTATGTTGGTAGTCTCCAAAACACGAATTCATAAGAATATGAACTCATTCTCATAAACGACCCAGTCAATAGGTGGATTCTATCATATTATTATCTCCCTCAAAACAGGGCCCTTATAATCTGATAACTACCTTATTCAGACTCATTCCAAAAGAAAGGTTTTCACTACCAGTGCTTCTATAACTTGTTTCATGTTATTTTCTTAAACCTCCATGCACATCTCAAAAAATAAATCCATTAACTACCACTCGGTATTGTCTTCATGATTTCTTGTGTATATGCCTTCCAACATAAGAAAGGAGCCACTGCATTACCATTTCCTAGTGTGAAATAAATCACAAATTTGATTTATTGAAGGTATTCCACCCACATGGGTTTCCTCAGATTCATGTCTCACAGATTATAAATGTGTTTTATATATTTTTATTTGGTATAAGAAATAAATGTCACACCCAAAAAAGTACTTTCACCTATATCGTAGATCATGGGCCATGACAGCTGGCTTGAGGTCATGAATAGGGTAGATCCTCTCATTATGACTTATCTTGCCTAATTCATACTCTACAACCTGATCACCCTATATTAGAAATTCACCTAGCCCAATTAATTAAGAATCAGAAAACAACTCTATAACTTATTCTCGGATCAGGAAGAATCAGGATGGTAATTCAAGAGATATCTCCTGTTAACTATTGAAAAGCTATCTAACAAGTTTTAATTTTGTAAAATTTTATACACTTCTTGGTCAAGCCTGTAACTGGTGATTTATACCATGAGAAATCCAAAATCAATCACTTATAATATCTTGACATCCTAATAAAGTTTCATATTTCAAACACATTATTGGGATTATCCCACTAAAAATGATTCTCACCTTCTCTTGGTGAACTGATACACATTCCTCACATATGATATTAAATAATAAGGGAACCTTACTCATCCAAAAATTGAATTTGTTGAGCTTTGTATGTAGTTGGATCTCTATTAGTGTATTCATCAAGATATCAATATGGTTTAAATGGTCATTTCTGGTTCATGAATAAACTAATGCATCATATATGAAGACTAAAACAGGGGAACCATGATAGAAGTGGAGAACCCAATTCATCAAATCTATGAAGTCTACTAATGCATTCCTCATACCGATCAACCTGAACAGTAACTCATACAAGATGTACCTAGTCTATAACTTTTAATGTGGTATGTATGATAGCCTATCATGAACCTAATGGTAGCCCAAACTAAAATTGATTTCAGAGAAAATAGTTTTTCTTCAGATATGGTCAAATAGGTTGTCTATTTGATTCAATGTATACCAGTTCTTCACCATATTCTGGTTCAGTTAAAAGTAATTTGTTGACATTTGAATGGTACCATGCTCTTTCTTGGCGAAAAGGGTAGGTGAACCCCATGGATATGTGTTGGGTTGAATAAAACCCTTATCATCTAATTCATCAAAAAAAAATTTGAATACCTAGAGTACTGTATGTGTCATCCTATTGGGTGGAATAGATACTAGTACCACACATAGAACATGCTTGATGGTGAAATCATCCTATTTTTTAGTAGGTATTCAAGAAAATTTGTTTGTGATGAAATAATCAAAAATATCCACAATTGGAGGGAATTTCAAAAAATATGTTCCCCAATCCCTCATAAAGAGACTGGCCATCTAGGCTATTATATATCCAAGCCATGTATTCTTTAGTCCATCTCGATTGACCTGTTGATCCCATTCACCCTTATGAATATACATGCTTCCCTAGAGATATATGAAAGATACATACTGAAAATTGAAATACAAATGGGTTTGATAAGGAAAAATCTAGTCCATAATGATTAGGACATTGATATTGGTTGTCTCTAGGAAGGATAAACTCTAGAAAAAATGGTGCCCACCAATATTAAGGTTGACTCCATTGATTGGCATATACCCTATTCCTAAATTCCCAATGAAGTTTCAAGGGTCAAAACACCACTATAGTATTATATTACAAATATCAAACTCCCCATAGTTGAAACAAATATAAAAGTGTGTGATGCACCTATATTGAATATGGAAGATACTATAATATAGGTTCCGTAATAATATCAGTAACTACCCAAAATTTTATAAATATAAATCCTTATGATTTAATGTTTTATGGTTATGTAGAAAACACATGATCTTATTTTGTTTTATTATATCCTATTGGATTCAAAAGGATATTATAAATCTTTACCATTGATAATATATCTATTAAAAAGTGATCACACAATTAGTATAAATATAGGCTCTAAAGAATCCAATTGATACGAAAAAATGAACTGATGACCTCATCAAGTAGGATTATACCCTATAATGCCCATTTATTAGAGATTCTAAGGGAGGTATCACCATTTTTATTTTCCCTTGACCAATCCCAATATGAGATCCAACAACTTAATAATTATTGAATCCATTTACGAGAGATGTTCATGCTCATCAGGATCATGTCCCAAACTATGTTCGTCGAACGACCCTATGAAAGTCTCCCCATCTTATAAATTACTCTTAGGGAATACATTGGTGTAATAAATGGATATCTATCAAGACTGTAATACTATGAATATTTAAATTGTGTGGAATAATTATTTTATTTCCATTTCTTTTGTTACTTTATTAATGATTTTGATTTTGATTCAATTTAAAAAAATTATTTTTAGGTAATATTCAAATTAAATAAAGTGATTTACTATGATGAGTTAATGCATTTTTGAAATAATTAATATTTTAGGAAAATTTTATTCATAAAAAATTTTTATTTATTATAAATTTCCATACAAGTTTTATGAATTAGAATTTACTTTTTATAAGAGTTTGAAAATTATTTTTTGTCAAAAATCCATCATTTTTTAATAAATGCCGAAAAACTTTTTATAAGTGAAAATAAAAATATATTGAAAATTATCTAGATCTAATGAATATTATTTTTGGAATCATAATTTCTAAATTATCCAATTGTTAATTTTTCTTAATTTTTTTAGACAGTCAATTATTTGGGAAAGAATTAAATATCGTATAAATATACTGTGTATTTGTTAACATCATAACAACAAAAAATGATTTAGTAAATACTATAATGTGTATTATCGTCCAAAAATATTTTCCCCTTTAAATAAATGATTTTATTTTTATTTTATTAATTTTATAAGGCTTTCATGAATCCTACAAGATATATAATATATTTTTTGATTTTAAATTCATTTCTTTAAAAGAGTGACTAAAATGCACATATGAAAGGGAAATATTTAAGTTTGTTCGGCCATTTTCTTAATTAAATAATTTAAACCACACAAATTTTTAAAAAACCATGGTTAAAAACAATTTGGTGGTTTTTAGTTTCGAATATTTTATTTAGCAGACTCGATACCCTAAATATTAATGAATTCCACTCTTATATCCTATATAAACCCATCTAGGATCCCATTTATCATTACTAAAAATCATGATATCACATCCTTACTCTTCAATACCCACTACAGAATCCTCCCAATGCACCCTACAATATCAAGAATTCCATTTTCAAGATTTTGGAGTCACACACTCGAGTAATGGTTCTTTCCTTTATCCTCTTTAATAGGGAATCTTTATTATGTAATGCATTCTATTTTACCTTTCCTAATGTTGGTATATGTGTTAAATACCCCTAGTACTACCCATTTTATTTTCAAATAATTATAATCCCATTTCTTTATCATCAACCCATTTTAAGAATTTCTATGTGATGCCATTAGGCTACCAAAATTTCATGAGGAAACCGCTATTTATCCCCTTTATTAAAGAATGTTCTTCATTTTTTTCCCTTTAATTTTAAATTCCTAACGATGGGGTATGTTTTTCACCTTACCCATACATTCATTTTGTTTTAAAAATTTTGAGAGACCCATTTATCTCTCATTAATTTCATCCATTAATATTTACACTTTACCTTTATGCTGTAAAATTTCACTGCGGGAATCCATACAAGAAAAAATTATGTAGTGAATACTATACCCAATTTCTATCAAATGTTTTCACATTTTTTCACTTATAATAATAATAAGTTTTTATTTAAATTTTTTTATTCCACACTCCATATCTATGGAATAAAATATGATGATGAATAAATCCATGATGTATGATCTATGTTGCATTCTTAAGTATCAGAATGAAATGAAAATGACAGGTATTCCTGAAACTATATAGTGCTCCAATGCATTGGGTAATGTTTAGTATCACAATAATTCATTTTTTAAAATAGATTACACCTGATTCATTTATGAGTATTTTTCCATTATTATGTCTTGGAAGTTATCATTGACCCATGATGTTGTGTTATAAGTTGTTTCTACACTCCCATGTTGCCTTTATGCTATCATGTTATGTCACGTCTTATTATTCATGTTTATGATTTATACTCATTTTATTCCCCTCGATATGACTATTTTCCACAAAATTTACCTTTTTCATGTTTCTTCACATACTGGGATTTATATCTCACCCATTTCTTATTTATTTATTCAGGCTATCAAATGCAGTTTTATGCTCAAGAATGTTGGAGAAGTTTTCAATAAAGATGTTGTAATTCATGTTTAAATATGTATTGAAATATAACTAATTCCCAATGTCACTATAAATCTATATATTTTATCTTTTATTAGATTAATTTTATGAAATTAAATCATATATTAATTTTTGACAATTATAAGGGTTGTTATAGTTGGTTTCAAAGGAAAAGTTTAGTTGTTTTTGGGATTTGGATTACAAAACTCTACCAAATGACTTAGGGACAAAAATAAGTATAAAAAAATATACCAATTTTCGTGTTAGTATCGAGTATGTTTTTTATCATGAAAATACATCCATTCTTGTATAATTCAAGTGTATATGGTTATAACATAGATTTACACAGGAGTAAGAACGTCAATAAAGTGTTTCTGGCATGACTCGGGGTAACCTAGTACCTGATAAAGGGCTTTAATACACACCTGGTTTGACACTGTCAAGAGATATTAACTGGTAATTCATAATCTCCTTAAAAACCATTAGTAAGGGAGTCAAAAAATTCCCATAAGAGTATATATTAGGAAATAGATAATGAATAACAACGACTAAAGCCTAGAAATCCCTATGTTAAGGAAATACAAATAAGTTATAAGTTATACCTTTTATGTCATTAAAATTCCATTTATGTTTTTATTAGTAAAATATAATCACCCTTAAATTTTCTTTTATTCTAGCCAATGGATTTAAATATATGGAAATAGGGTAAAAATCAATGTCAAGATAAATGTGATGACTTCCCTCAATGATATGCCCAAACTAATGGGAGAAGGAATCACACACTTCATGACAATAAACTCTTAGGTGAATCAGGATATGAATAGAAACATGGATCAGGGGGAGCCTCCAAATACCACTAATATACAACAAAACGCAATCAAAATAATTATGTGTCAGAATCCTCCTATATTCAATGGGTTATCTGATCCCTTAATCACAGAATAGTGGATAAACTCCATTGAAAATTTATTCCCCATCCTTCAATGTTATGATCAAGAGAAGTCTATGCTATCTATTTATCATATTGAAGGTAAAGCTAATTAGTGGGGGAAATTGATCAGAAATATGAAGCTTGAGGATGTGATCAACGTAAGGGTGTGGAAGGATTTCTGGTAAATGTTTTTCAATAAATATTATCTTTTTTACTCTCTCTCTTAAAATGAAAGTGGATTTACATCCCCTTAAGAAAAATCATTGATGAATTTATCAAATAATAGAAGGAAAATATCACCCATCATGTACAATACACCTATTGATTTTTTATTTTCACCAAGTCCATGGTTTACTTCTTATTTTTTAGGATAAAACGAAACATACTCAAATCCCTCACGATCTGTAAATTTGATTGTGACGAGGAATTTTTTTATGTGACCTCAGATTCGAAATGGATATCGGTGAATGTCAAGGGTATCATAGGGATATGAATCGAAAAGTGGAGATCAATTCCAGTGACCCGATAGGGAGATCTACTTGTAGCATGAAATTCCAACAACCTGCTTTCAAATTTTTTGGAATGAAACACCATGGAAATTTCCTAAAGGGGACAAAGAACTAGTTTTGGTAAATAAAGGAAGGACACCTAGAGAATGATTGATGGTATGAATAACCCAATACATTAATGGAGGAAAGGAATTATCAAGTCAAACCTCATAGTATTGTTTTTTACTACAACTTTAAGGAACCATGTAAATTTTCAAACCAATTAACTAAGACGGGGGGTTTTCAGAGAAAAAAAACAACCTCCAATGTAGCAAGGGCGATTCGTTTCCATCACGGTTGTCAAAGTGTATACAGAAAATAAATATTTGATAGGTATGCTATATATTCATTTAAGAATAGAAAACATATTCTTGATTCTAGTTCTATGCATTACATAATTTTACAAATCTTTATTAGAACTATTCAAACACCATCACAAATCATAGAAGTGGGTTTATCAATGAATATGGTAAATGGAAAAACTATTTCACCAAAATTATATAACTCATCCCTTATCACAATTTGTTGGATTAACATCCCAGTGAAACTTTTAATACTCCCTTCAGTGGAATTTTATGCAATATAGGGTATGGATTTTCTTTCCCTATATATAGACAACATAAATTTCCATGATAAAGAAATCACTCTCCGTATTGAAAAACGACCACCAATTCTATACAAGTGCACGGACGAGGATGAATATTCATTAGCACCACTATATAAAGAATATATATTATTTCCCCATGATAAATCATATGTATATCAAACGATTTATTCTATGGAAAGAATTATCCTCGTAGACATTCCTATTGTTTGAGAATGCACTAATGTGTTTTCTGATGAATTTTCCTAGTCTTTGTCCTAGAAGAGATGTTGAATTTTCAATAGACCTTATACCTAGGGTGTTACCATTATTCAACACTCCGTATAGAATGGATATTGTGGAACTTGATGATCTGAATAAAACTATAATGGAATATGGATAAAGGTTTCATACGCCCATGTTCTTCACTATGGGGTGCACCGGTCCTCTTTGTTAAGAAGAAGGATTGGTCAATGCGGCTTTGCATTGATTATCGTGATCTCAACAAGATCACAATAAAGAGAAAGTAATCCTATAACATTGACTTATGGATTTTTTGATCAGCTATGAGGAGCAAAATAAATCTACATAGAACTATACTTAGGATATTACCAAGTTAGGGATAAGAAAGTGCATATCCCCAAGAAAAAATTTCATACAAGGTACGGGAACTAGGAGTTCTTAGTGATTAGTTTCAGACTCAATAATGCTTCAACAATATTCATGGACTATATTAATGGATTCTTTAGGGAATACCTCAACAAATTTTTGGTACCCTTTATAGATTATATTCTAATATTCTCTAAAATCAAGGAGGAGAATGAGGAGCACTTAGACACTTTTCTGAAGACCTTATGAATGGATAATCTTTATGAAAATATCAAAAAGTGTGAGTTTTTATTGATGGAATTATTATTCATTTTGAATTTCATCATGAGAAATGGAAACCCTCTAGGCCATTAAAAGACTAATGAAATTGAGGATGGATGTAGCCAACAACTGTGATAGATAAATGTAGTTTCCTTGGGTTAGATGGGTATTATCTCTCATTTGTGAGAAATTTCTCACAATTTTCAAACCATAATAATTGTTTACTCTGAATGGTGTAAATATTTCTCAGAATTATCAATTTAAATAGAGCTTCAACGAGTTGAAAAGAAGGATTATTATAGTGTTTGTTCTCACAGTAACACCAAGTGTATAAATTTTATTGGAATTCATTGATGATTGAAATAAATTAATTGGATGTTTGTTGATAAAAAATGAAAAATTCATAACCAATAATTCATGGAAGTTTAATTTCTATGAATATAACTACCCAACACATGATTTATATTTATGTACAGTAATTTTTCCATTAAAAATTTGGTGGAATAATAACATTGTGGATAATTTTTAAATATACACGGATCACAAAATTCAAAAGTATATACTCACATATAAAGTTCAGAATATGTGCCAATGAAGACTGTTTGAGCTGATAAAAGTCTATGAATCCTCAATCCACTACCATACTAAGAAAATAAAATAAAGTGTCAGATTATTTAATTAGAATAGATTTGTCCAATTTATCATTGATGAAAATTAATATGGATCTGATCTTCTTATATTTGGAATTGATGGATATGAGAATTCTAAAGGTAGGAACATCATCAATCCTCTTACAAATGATTTCTCAACTCTCTCTTATGTATAGGTTAAAGGATGCTAAAATTCGTGATGCATGTATTCAGAGGATGCAGAAGCTTTAAAGAAAGGGTAATCCTCATAGTTCAATGATAATGATGAAGGTGTTGTGGGATGAGGGTCAAGACTATGTGTACCACCAAATCTTGAGTTAAGGAAGGAGCTGTTGGATGATGCACATTAGTCAATCTTCTCCATCCACCCATGAAGCACAAATATGCAACAAGATCTACAAGAACACTTTTATTTGGTAAATTTGAAGAAGGTGATTGTATAATATACATCAAGATGTATTTAATGTCAGGAAGTGAATGAAAAAAATAAAAAAAAAAATTGGGATTTCAGAACTATTACGTATACCTACATGGAAATGGGAAAACATCACCATGAAATTTTTCACTAATCTTCCAAAGACCTCAAGATTGAATAATGATATATGGGTTTTGGTGGATCTTCTTACAAATACTACAATCTTAATTGAGATATGAGATCAAATATCACTAGATATACTTGAATTTATATAAATCAGGGAAGTGGTCCGGCTGCATGGAGTACCATTATCAATTATACCCGATCAGGATCCAAGATTCAACTTAAGTCTGGGAAGATTCTCTAGAACACTCTGAATACTAAGTTGAACATCATCATGAACTATCACCCTATAACTGATCTCCAATATGAGTGGACTATTTCGACAAATGATAACGTGTTGAGAGCATGCTAAATATAATTCAAAGTAGCATGTGATCAATATCATCCTCTTGTAGAGTTCTATTAAAACAAAAATTTCTTCTTGAGGATCCAAATGGATCACTATGAAGACCTTTATAGTAATAGGTGAAGAACATTTTCACTTTGGGACTAATTTTGGGAAGAAAAATTTATAGGTACTAAAATGGTTGAGAAAATTTTGGAAAAGGTTAAGACCATTCTTTATAACATCAAGGCTTCTTAGAGTCAAAAAAACAAACTATGTCTTCAGTCATCGATGAGACCTTTATTGTAATTTAGAGACATGGTATTCTTATGCATATCTCCATGGAAGAAAGTGATGACGTTTTTTAATAATAAAAATCTCAGTTCAAGATACATCAACCACATTGAGATCGTTGATCGCATTAGAGCAGTGGAATATCGACTTGCACTCCCATCTAACATATCTCATCATCATCACCATATAAGTTTTTATTCCAAAAAGAAAAGAACACATACAAGACAAACATGTAAATGTAAGAAAAACACACTAAAGGGGTCTAAAATGATGGAGTCCTAGAGAGTCCCCTCATAGGATACTAATCCTCATTGGATTTAAATTTTGGAAGTTGTGAAAAAACAAGCTCTTCAACCCAGGAATGTCAAGCAAGGCCATGTAGTCCACTGCCTTGTTTACCTTCCCACCAGGTATGTGACACATTAGTTTTGGTGCTTAGAAGATGAAAAAACTTACAAAAAATGTATTAAATCGACTAGGGAGTAGATCCATGTCCTTGGAAATAATTATGAACCACCATTGGGTCAGTTTCATCTTCCATGGGAACCAATCTTCTCTGCTATCACACTAAAAGACTAGTGAGCATAGCCTTGGACTCATCTAAAAGTGAGGGACCATACCCCATAAGAATTGATAATGCCAGGACAACCAAGCCGATATAGTCAAGAACAAGCCCCCACCACTCATGACTCTAGAAATATATAAACCATTTATATTGACTTTAACCCCTGAGGAGGAGGGTAACACCTTACACATTTACCGATGTTATTTCAAGTAGTGGAAGGGGCGTCACAAGGGATGAGGTTGAGATCCTGTAGAGTAGGGTCCTCCCTACATATGATGAGAGAACATTCCATGTCGAGAATCATATCATTGATTCTAGAAATAATCACTCGACTAGACAGAACCATCCCATCATTTATGTACTTATTATGAACTTTCCATAGACACCAACATAATATATGTAGTATGAGAGTGTGCACCTTTCTCTCTGGACCTACCTTACACAAACTGTGGAACCATCGGAACACAAAGGGCTCCTCCGCCATGGTCGAGATGGAAACTTGAGTACAATCACTTAAAAATTTCTAGACCACATGGGCCCATTCACTCTCTAAGATCAGATGAACCAAAGTATCCTCTTATATCCTCCTTCAACATATGCTTCTAGATTCTAGGCTCACACCACATCATCTAACATTTTCATCAGTGGGATGCCCTCTGTTATGAACTCTCCAAAAGAGAAAATTATATTTAGTGGGGATAGACCAGTCCCAAATAATCTCATTCCATGAATCTTCTCCAGGCTGTAAGGGTAGGACACATCAATAATCATTGTTCGAGAATGATCTCAAGGGATATGAGGTGAACAGACATTTATAAGGGGACTTAGAGAGCTCAATGATATAGAGAACCTCCAACTGGTTCCTATCCAGAACATCATTGATAAAGGGTTGATAGTGAATAGCCTCTCTAAAATATATATCAGTAACATGGCATCTCGGGTAGCCTATGGCCTCAACACACAATTTTTCATGCCCTAAAGGGATAGCATCGGCCCCAAAGATCCCTCAGATGTGGATTTTGTGAGAGGAAACCCGAGAAGAAATCACTTTCTAAAGAGAGGAGGTTTGTCCAGAAGGAACAACCATGTCCACAACATAGCAGGCGTGCGTTGACTGCCCCCACAATGTGTGCTGCTCTATCACCTCCCAATCCATTTTTTTCATGTATTCATGCATGTGTATCGTGAATATTTCAAACATTAAAATGATATTCACTGCTCGACCTCTCGATTTTATACCAAGAGACACAATTCCATTTTCCCTCGAATAGGGGATCCCATATATAACCTAGGAGCACCTTATTTAGGTTTTTGATGACACCCTTGAGGACTTTAATGGAGGAAAGGGCATGTACAAGGGTAGTCAGAAGAATACTTTTAACCATTGAGATCATACCCACAAAGGATAGGTAGTTGTTTTTCTAGTTATGAACCCACTTTATGATTCTTTTAACAAGGGGATCAATGTCATGGATCTGTGGTTTTTTTGAAGGTAGGGGATATCTAAGGTAAACCATAGAAAGATCATCCTTTTGCATACCCAAATAGTTACTCACTAAAAGGATATTATTTTATTAAACACCTAATTAATATGAAGAAACTAATCTTATTCTTATTGATGACTTTTCCTCTCTAGTGGAAGTAGGACTTTAGGACCCTATTCAAACCCCCACTCACTTACTCGACACATTGATGAAGACTATGGAATCATTCGTGAACATGAGGTGTGACACTGATGGAAGAAACATTATTATATAGGAAAAAAGAACCTCATCACTACAAATGTTCTGATGAATAAGGTGACTAAAATAATCCAGGTAAATTATAAAGATGCCCGAAGAAACCTATCTCATGTTCATGATGAATTCCATGTATCACTATTAAGAATGTAAATACTTGACCCCTCACATGTACTCAATCATTATGCAGTACCATTAGAGAATGATCATTCATATGAGGAGCAACCAGTGAAGATCTCAGATTGTAGTGAAAAAGTTTCATGAAATTAAACAATTTACCTTGTCAATGTGCTATGGAGGAAACACATGTTTCAAGAAGAAACATGGGAACTAGAGGAATCTATGAGATAAAATTAACCACATCTGTTTTAAGGGGGGTGTGAAATGACAATTTTGAGTGTGTAAATTCTCAAGTCGAAAGATTGTAACGACCCAAACTATTATAAATAAAATTCCCTTATTATTTAATGTTTTATTGTTATATAGAAAACATATGAACTTATATATTTTGAATATATCCAATTAGATTAAAAAGATCATTAATAATCCGAACAGTTGATAATATAGTAATTAAACAATGGTCACATGATTTGTATAAATATATGTATTTAACAAATCCAATTGACATAGACAGGGGAAGTGTTGACTCATCCATTAGGATTGTACGCTATCAAGCCCATTTATTAAATATTCCAAGGGAGATATCATCACTATTATTTTCCCGTAATGATTCTGAAGGTGTGATCCAACAACTTAAGGAAGAGTGAAACCATTTACAAGAAAATTTCAAGATCATCGAGATCATGACCCAAACCATGTTCACAAAACTAACCCATTAATGTCTCACTATCACACACCTTAATATTAGGGTTTATAGTGGTGTAATAAATAAATATGTGTGAAGAATACAATAATATGTATTTTTATATTTTATAGAATAATGAATTTATTTTCTTTTTATTTATAGTTTATAAATTTTTTTTATTTTGATTCAATGAAAAAAAATTATTTTTCGGTAATATTCAAATTTAACTAAGTGTTTAATTTTGATTAATTAATAGATTTTTGAAATAAACAATATATTTATAAAATTTTATTATTAAATATGTCTTACTAAATAAAAATGGTCATATAATTTTTTAAGTGAACTAATTTTTTTATCAGGGTTCAAAACATGTTATTGTCAAAAACTCATCATTTTCAATAAATATCTAATATTATTATTAAAATTAAAAAGCAAATATGTAGAAAATTATTTATATAAAATGAATATTATATTTGGAAATAAAAAATTGAAATTATTTAATGGTGAATTTTACATAATTTCCTAAGATAGTTCAATTTTCAGGTAAAAACTTAATACCGTAAAAATTTGCAAGTGTTTTATGACATCATAATGACCCAAAAATGTTTTAATAAACACAATACTAGGAATAATAATCCAAATGAATGTTTCCCAATTCAAATAATTTTATTACATGTTTATCTGATTATTTTAATAGTCCTGTTATGAACCCTCCAAAATATATAATATATTTTAGGATTTTAAATTCATTTATATAAAATATTGACTCACTTCCCCATAAGGAAGAGTAATATTTTAATATGTTTGAAAATTTTCCTAATAAAAATTATGAAAAACTCCCCACTTTGGAAAAAAAACCCAGTTCAAAACAATGAGAAGCATTATGGTTTGGAATATTTCATTTTATATAGTATAAACCCTAAATATTAATGATTTGTCCTCTCAGTTAATATATAATCCAACAAAATCTCCCATTTATCTTCACTCAAAACCCATGGAACACATACTTACTCTACCATACCCTCTATAGAATCCACCCAAGGTGACCCAATCTCTAAATAATACTGTTTTCAATCTTTTAGAGCCACACACTCTAGTAATGGTTCTTTCCTTTCTCCCCTTTATTCGAGTTCCTTAATTATGTTTTCCCATATACTCTCCCCCTCCTAGTGTTGGTATATGTCTTTTCATGTCTATATTACTGACCAATTTATTTCCAAATGATGATATTCCCCATTATCTATCATCTACCAGTTTTATGAGTTTTTAAGTGACATTTTTAGGGTGTAGAAGTTTCAAAAGGGAACCTCTCTTTCTACCCTGTATTCATGGAAATTCATCATTTTATGGCCTTGAATTTTCAATTTCTAATGATGGGGTATGTTTTGCCTAATTCCTTGTACTTTTCTTATGATTTATAAATGATGAGAGACATATTTATCTCCCATTAATTCCTTCCATGAATATTTACACTTCCACGTTATATTGCTAAGGTTTCACCAAAGAAATTCATTCCAAAACAATTGTGTAGTGAATACCACACACAATTTCTATCTAGGGTGTTCTCATTTGTGAACTTATACTCATTCCAATTGGGTATTTACATGTATTTATTACACTCTCCATTTTTATGGAATAAAATATTATTATTAATGAATCTATGTTGTATGATTTATGTGGCACACTGAATCCTGAGAATTAAATGAATGTGATGGGTGCACCAGAAATTATATAATTATCCAATTAATTGGGTAATGTATGGTATCATGATACATTGTGTTTGGATATGGTGTAAACTAGATTCTTTCATGGTAATCATTCTATTATGTTGTCTTGGATGTTATCCTTGACCTATAACACATTGTTTCAAGTTATTTCCATGTTCCCATGTTTCTTTTATGTTATCATTGTTTATGATGTCTTATCATTAATTTTTAGGATTCATACTCTTTTTTATGATCCTTAATATACCTATTTTCTAACAAGTTTTTCCTTATTCTATATTTATTCGCTTACTTGGATCTATATATTAACCTTTTTTATATATTTATTCAGGTTATCCAATATAGTTTTATACTATATAATGTTAAATAGGTTTTCAAAAATGATGTTTAAATTTGTGTTTAATCCTGTAATCCAATGTACCTAATTCCCAAATAAACTAGACTTCTCGTTATTTCAGCTTGTATTAAGTGTAATTTTATTTAATTAAATATTAGAATAATGTTCAATAATGATAAGGGTTATTAAAGTACCTCTATCTATAGATGGTATTAGAATCTATTCCTCTAGTATTGGATCCACTTCATAAATGTGGCATGAACTATGGACATCATATTTTGGAAGAGTATCCTAAGTAGGTACAATTTTTTAATTCAGAATGTATAAGGATTGACTACCTCAAATACAACCCATATGGTCGGCCTAAATGGCCTATAGAAAACTAGATTCATGTCTAATGGGGAGTCAATGATCCATCATGTGGAGGAACATATCACTACAAACATGGCATTGATGTAAAATATTGATAAAAATGATGATGGTGGCCCATTCGGTTTTAATCCCGAAGCTTGATAGGGTGCCTCATTAACTAGGGATTCTTGTGGAATAATTTCCCTACATGCACCCTAAAAGCATTTCTTACAACTACTATATAAGCCACAATATTTATTTGAATCCGAACTATCCAAATTCACATAACCTGATTCACTTAGGTTATGCATAGTGATGAGGGCCTGCTTTACTATATCATAAATATTTGTTAGTCGAAATATGTCCACTTGTGAGTGAAAAGAATATGCATGCCCATCCTTGAATTGCCTTGATGTAGTCACCACATCCCTAGTCAAGGTCAGTGAAAAACAAATTCATTTCTGTGAATCGATCTGAATATTACATCACTAATATGTCACCTTTAACAAGGTGCATGGACCCCAAAAAATAACCAGTTCTCAAGGTTGTAGGGAATAAATTTTCAATGAAGGATGTCAGTAAGTCCACCCAGACCATACCCTAATGTCTATAAACCTATGTCAAAATGTACCAAAAAGTTATTGATGAGTCAAGTATCAAGTAGGTCACCATCTTGACCCACCAATCTGGATTATTCTCAATTTTATATTACATAGACAACATATCCTCCATCCATGAATTCACAACCTAAGTTCTGTTATCCCCTGATAAGGTGGGAGGATACTGTTTCTAGATCTTATTGGTTAGATCTTCCATAGATGGGGTCAGTTGAGGAGCACCATGAACTTATTTCGTGATACAGATGAACCTATCACAAAATTTTGAATCAACACACATTCAAGGATCAACAAGAACATCCTTATGTGGAACCCCGAGTGGTATCATAGGTGGCTAAGAGAAAAGAACATCAGAATTCAGATCATAAAAAATCTCTTGGCGTAGAAAATGAGTTCATGGTAGTGTAATAACTCTACAATTTCCATATTAATGGATCAAATAGGATTTATAATAGATAGGGAAAATGATAATAAGGTACATCCACAAGTCTATCCTAATAAAGAAATAGACCACTATACATTCTCATGGAGTCTAGTATGGATGAAGATAATGTGTAATTAAATGATCAAGGAGACACAACCAACATCCCACAACTAATTTTGGGTCAAGCTAGTTTCTCATGTTTCTCATATAAAGTCACCATTTCATTTATAAGTTGCATTCATTTTAATTTTTTTATTAATTTATATTCCTTTTAAAAGGTAAAATTGAATGGTTTTACATATCTAATTTATAAGGTCCCATATAGCTTATAAATTATTTAGTGGTCTCTATTGAATCCTAACCACAAATTCTTTATGCCCATGTGACTGATGACCCATGGATCAACATGCCACAATTGGCTACCGAAGGAATATTCTTTAACCTATGTGTTAAAAAATTTCATGAATAAGGTATTGGTTTAAGTGACAAATGTATTTTCTCAGTCCTTCAAGGAAATATTTTTAAACAATTATTCACCTAATAAAAAACACTTTAATGTATACTATTTAAGGAAAAACAATAATCAAATGAAAATCAAACAGTGCACCCAGAAAGTAGATATGGAATGACATTTAAAGTCCAATGGTTCCTCATATAATGCATTATTATTGTATTAACTCATAACATCAGGCTGGTGCCAAATAACCCATTCAAATAATATCAAAATTTGTAAATCCACAATACAAGTGTGTCACCCAATGGTGGAATCTTGTGGAACCCTAACAGGTGAATGAAATAATAGCAATTACCCATCCCATGTAATTTTGGTTTCCCATAAACATGGGATAGATACTCGAATTCAAATTCTCATAATCAAATTCATATATCCTAGTCTCTTGACTAAACCCAAATAGTAAGATAAAATGTATAATGGATTTGATTCAAATTTTTAGAGTCCCTCCCCTTATGCCACTCACCAGTGTCCGGAGAAAAGTTTCTACAAGGCCTCAAGTGATCCTCCCCCAACACCATAGGATTATCACTAGAAGTGAGGGACTTGGGTAAGTCCATGGGATATTATTCCCTCATTGATAAGTTTGTATAATAGTAATATATGTATATACATAAAATATGAAATAGTAAAAATCAAAAACAATAATAGATATCAGTGAAAAATAATAACTATTAAACATTTATTCTAAAATAATAATAAGAGGAAGTAAAATAAAAATTAATACAACTGATGATGATGATATGGTGTGTACTATCTAAAAAGATAATGAATGGGGAGGGGTATAGAATAATATACAACATGATGAAAAATTATATTAAAATTCCAAAAACATTTATGATGACTATCTCGATCAAGGTACAATCCTCTACACCGATTCGTGTCCTAGAACTGAAAGTCAATAAAGCATTGGAATCTGGGTGATGTCCATTATATATACCTACAACTATAAAGCCTACTTGAGTTCTAATGGTTCTTGAGGAGGGTGTGAGATACATTTTAAGTATGCTATCACCAACGATGTTTAGGTCATTAAATTTCATGAAATATAAAAAGTGAAGTTAACTATATTCAATTAATAAAAATTGGAAATAAATAAATAAATTCATTGGGCTGGTTTCTACTTGGATACCTTCCTAATTTTATAGTTTCGGCCTAATCTAGTGCATCTGAACCAAGATATCCTATCATGGAATGTGAGTGGGAGAAGGTGGACAGTCGCCATGGTTATTATTGGTATTAGAAGATACGTCCCAACATTTTTTAATCCAAATAATCATTTCTATATTTTCTAACATTCATTTATCCATTGTTAAATTCAATTAGAAAACCACATTATAAACCATAGTGAGGAACCCTGAGCTATTACATGGAAATATCATGAGACTTTTCATGTACCATTCCCATCATATGCCCAATTATAAGGAGTCTATCCATGGAGACCTGAAACGCACAGCCGATTGTCACCTATCGACCAGTCAATGTTCTGGTGCTCTTCTAATGTGTATAGCAGCACTTGGGTCGAATCCTCAGTGATGATACTTTGAAATAGTTGTTTGTTTTTAGTTGATTGTATTCTGATTGGGGTGGGGGTTGATTGCAGAACATAATTGAAATGACGAATGAATGATGTTTAATTTAACAAGTTGATAAAGATTGGGGTGAGAACATTATTAGGTTATTTAAGCTTCTGATATCCTTGAGCTTTGCTTTATATTGCATTTAAATTAACACCCATGTCACAAGTTGACGTTGATTTGAATTCCCAAGTGTTAAGGATTCAATCCAAGCCTCAACATAACATAAGATTCTAATCATGATCATATATTTTTTATGGTAGTGTATTTATGGTTCCAATAATCCATGGAAACCACATGTTAAACAAAACAAGTCATTAATCCATGACATGCTAAGTCCAATATACACAATGTTAATTCAACGAATACTCATCGAGAAAAAAGCTCTCAATCGCTTGACATACCTAAATTAAAACTCACCCCAATGAACGATTTACTCAGCCATTATGATGTTTATTAATCTGGTAGTATATGTCTATGGTGACGAATTACAAAGAGAAGAAAAAGTAAGGGACAATATAAGAGTAGTGTGCCGAACACACACACGAAATATTTTGATAATCAAAAATTGAATTTTGATTGAATGAGGAAGAAAAATAAGGGACTGTAATTTAAAATTATTCAAACTATTTTAAGACCATGAATATTATACTACAGAAGGTGTAGAAGAATAAGAGGTATTGAAGAAGAAACAAGCACTAAAATTTGATTGAAATGAAAACAAAGTTACACAATTACAATTGAATGCAAACATAAACCAACGTGAAAGAGAAGTGGAGGATTGGTCTCTATTGTTGAAACAAGATCAGAGCATATCCTCCCAGAACCTTGTCAAAGCTCTAGTAATGAAAAACCTCCTCTTTAAGTGCTGAAATTCAAGACCTTTTGATAGGAGAGGAGGGGATGTATTTATAGCCCAAGGTGGTGGACTGTTTACATTCCTGAAATACTCCTCGACTTGGCTCGCCAATATGTATATCCAGACAGCCGAATCGTGAGAAATCTCCTTCTTCACAGCTGTAGATAAACATGTCTTCTATCTACTGTGAAACCTTGGCAGCCATTGGACTTATTGATCTAATGTTATGGTGGTTTTAGTAAACAATTATGATCTTTCCATTTGAATACAGACTTTTTCAATGTCCATAATGTGAATGGGTTTTTGAATAGCAATAGGCCTTCAAATAAAAATCATTTCTTCAACAATGTTGGCCACCCGAATCTCCTCTTTCACACTGAAAATTCTAGGCTCTAGTGGTTTTCTACATTAGGAGACATTGAAACATTAGTGGGCTATTTGTATTTCCCGTCCGGAATGGTGGGATAGACTTCAATGCATCAGTTGGGCCACTTGTATTTGTGATTGGGTTCTAAGATTTTTATCATGGACTCCTTTAAACGTCCTCCGAACGTGGGAGGAGAATTAAGGTATTTGGACTTCTGGATTGAGCCCAGTAATTCAACCTTCATATATGGTCCAGTTTCTTCACAGTTTCCTTGGGCCTTCTTGTGGGGTCCATATGACCCTCCAAATGGCAGAATTAGATCATGTCACCTTCTAATGAAATTTTGTTTATTTAATATAGAGTCCTACAAAACAATAACCACAAAATCTGGATCAGTATAGTGATAATTATTATTAAAACATTATACTGACTCAATTGGACTACTTCTAAAAATGCTCAAAAATTATACTTAATATTAAAACATTAATATTTCACACAAATTATTCAAATTTCATATAAAATCAGTAAATAGGGAATATAATAAGTCATGAAAATATTAATAACATCAAATCCCCCACACTTATCTTTGTGCATGACCTCATGTGCAACAAATATAAAAACATGAAAAAATCATTTTTACACACCTACAAATTTTAAATATTGTTGTTCTCCAATCAGGGGAGGTTTAGACTATTTCACTCATCCATTTTGAAATCCACCACAAGTTTTTACACAAACAATGTTCCAAAACTAATTCATTTTTCCACGCTCAAATTTAAAAATGGAAAATGTGTACACTCAAAACTCACACCTCTCAAGATGATAAAATTTATTTGTGGAGGTTCACTCTTTCACCAACCAAAAGTGAAAATCTTAGAGATTGAAAAGAGCTCTCAGCTTAAAATCCCTATCCAAAGTGAACAAGAATCAAGATGTCTTTTTAATGGGGTTTTTCGGTGGCTATGGGATTGTAGGAATATAATGTCCAAGAGAGAGAAGAAGATGGTTAAAATACCAACATAGAAAAAGAAATGCACATTTTTTTGAAATGAAACATGGAAGGAAATGAAAAGACATATTTAAAGGGAATGATTGTGTGTAGAAAGACACAATAGAGGAAGAAAAAAAGAAGGTAATGACAAGAAGGAATATTTACAAAACAATAAACTTCTCCCAATAAGAATATAATGCAAGTGTTCTTTTTTTCTTTTTTTTCTTTTGAATGTTCACCTTGAAACAGATCTCACACTCATATCCCAACACATGATTGATCTCCTCACGAAACTAATTGTAATAGTTATAACAAGATCAAAGGTTGAGGAAGTGTGATTTTTGACCTACACAAGACATAACCCATTTTTTTCATTTTTTTTATTGTGTTTTTTTTGAATATTTTTTTGAATACTTTTCAATATCATTTGTACAATACATTCACTGAATGACAACCTCCCCCCCCACACTAAAATGGATGCTTTCCCTTAAGCATATGATAACACACGAGAAAGTAAGGAAATGATACCCAGAAATGAAATCCATTCCCCACACACTTAAATTTAAAAAACTTATGCAATGACAATCCTTGTTGATATTAGGTGGGATAAGTTATTGGCCTTGTAATGTGGCTATCAAAGAAAAGGTTTTCATAGGCTTGAAGGGGCTTTAAAAAGGAGGATTAATGTAAGGGTAATGAGGGGATATTTGGCTATTGTGATTCTCATGTGGTTCAGAAAATGCCTCTATCATATTAATGCACACTAAGGCAGGAAATTCAGCTCGAAGGTCCGCAAACTGAAGACTCACAAATGGGGTTGAAAACACACATTTTGAGAAGATTTCCATAGGTGGCCTTGGCGTGAAAGCAATTGTTTGTTCTCAAGGTTTGGGAAACGCATTTTCCAAATCAAAAATTGAGCATTCAAAATTTGTTAATTTTGAAACAAAATTCCTTATCCAAAGTCATGATGAAAATAAAGAATTTTTGAGAGGAAAACATGTATGTTAACTCCCCAAAATGGTTGGACAAAATTTAAAAACTAGATGGTTAGTATGCATGACTCTTTTTTTGTAATTTTTTAAGTAATTGTGTTTTTTGGTTTTTTTAGTTTTTAAGGTTTTTTTAAAAATACACACCCACACAAGAAAGAGAGAAAGAAATGGTTTAATGAATAAAGTGGTAAAAAATTGAGAGAGAGAGGAAGAAAAAGAAAGAGGTACAGAGAGGAAGAGTTAGAGATAGAGTTAAAGTGAAAGAGGTGCCCCTGGTTTGTATTTTGTGGGTTTCCATCTCCATCCAGTGGTGGGTCTACTGTGGATCCAATGGAAGTAGATGATGATCCAGGATTGTGTGTCCTCTCATAGTGATGCTTCAACCGATGTCCATTTACCGTAAATTTCCTTTTGGAGGAGGGGTCTTGGACTTGCACTACACGAAATGGGTAAACGATAGAAATAACAAAAGGACCATCCCAACGATAATTAAGCTTACCTGGGTGAAGCCGAAATTGAGAATTGAAGATAATTAACTTTTCACCTTCACGAAATACCTTTCTCAAGATGTGTTTGTCTTGGAGTACCCTAGCCTTCTCTTTGTACATATTGGAATTCTCATAGGATTCAAGTTGAAGCTCCTCCAGTTCATCCAATTGCAACAATCTTTCTTCACAAGATTTTTCAAGATCAAAATTACATGTTTTTACTACCCAAAATGACATATGTTGTATGTCAACTGGTAAGTGACATGCTTTACCAAAAAATGCCAAAAAGGAGACATCCCAATGGGTGTTTTATAGGCAGTTCGATAAGCCCAATGTGCTTTACCAAGCCTTTCAGGCCAGTCTTTTCTGGTGGGTTTTACAATTATCTCAAGCAATGATTTCACTTCTCTATTAGAAAGTTCAGCCATTCCATTTGTTTTGGGGTGATATGCAGTTGAAGTTTTATGTACAACCCCATTCTTTTTCAGAAGAGATTCCATGGCTCTATTGTAAAAATGGGTTCCTAAGTCACTGATCAAGGAATGTGGTGTGCCAAATCTTTGGAAGATGTGGGTCTTTAGGAACTCACTAACAGTATGAGCATCATCCTTCCTAGTGGTTTTTGCCTCAACCCACCAGGAAACATAATCGACCGTAAGAAGAATGTATGAGAATCCATTGGAAGGGGGAAATGGTCCCATGAAATCAATACCCCAAACATTGAAGATTTCACAAAAGATTAAGGGCTTTTGGGGAATTTCATTTCTTTCGGAGATTATGCCAAACTTTTGGCATGTGGGACATGTTTTAAAGAACTCATGTGAGTCCTTGAAGAGGGAAGGCCAGAAGAATCCAGAGTCTATGACCATTCGGGACGTCCTTTGTGGTCCAAAGTGGCCACCACCAGGCATTGAGTGACTGAAATCTAAGATGGAAGAATATTCATCTTCATCAACTCATCTCCTAATTCCCATGTCTGCCCCAATTTTCTAAAGTTTATTTTCTTCCCAAAAATAGTATTTTGAATCACTTTTCAACTTCATTTTTTGTTGTTTTGAAAAATTTTCAGGAAAACACTAGAAACCATGTAATTTAAAATTGGGGCATACCCTGGTAGTTTTGTAGTGAGAGATGAAAGGTGCTCAATCAGAAATTCAGGATTAATGATTTCAGAATGAGGAGAATTAGGAATTCTATGCAAGTGATCATCCATAGGGTTTTATTTTCCAGGTCTATCTTTGATTTCAAGATCAAACTCTTTGAGCATTAGAATCCATCTTATTAGCCTTGTTTTGGAATCACTTTTCTTGTGTAAGAACTTAATAGCATAATGGTTTGTGAAGATGATGATTTTGGCACCTAAGAGATAGGGCCGAAATTTATCTAAGGCATAAACCACATCTAAAAGCTCCTTTTCAGTCACAGTGTAGTGAGATTGAGTTTCATCCAATGTTTTTGAGGAATAATAGATGACATGAGGAATTGTTTCTCTTCTTTGACCAAGAACAGCCCCAACAGCTCTATAAGAATCATCACATATCAATTCAAAGGGTAAGGACCAATCTGGGGTTGGATTATCAGGGCAGATGTAAGAGCAGTTTTGAGTTCAATGAAGGCTCTCTTGCAAACCTCATCAAAATGGAAAGAGACATCATTTTGGAGAAAACGAGTGAGTGGGAGAGAAATTTTACTAAAGTTATGGATGAATCGCCGATAGAAACCAGCATGACCGAGGAATGATCGGATGTCTCGAATAGAAGTGGGTTGAGGAAGAGATTAGATCACTTCAATTTTGGCAGGATCAACTTCAATACAATCTTTTGAAATTATGTTCCCAAGAACAATTCCATTTGCAGCCATGAAGTGAAATTTTTCAAAATTTAACACAAGGTTACACTTGACACAATTTTGAAGGACTAGAGAGAGTGAATGCAAGCATGACTCAAATGACTATCCATAAATGGTAAATTCATCCATGAAGACTTCTATGTAGTGTTCTATGAATTCTGAAAAGATACTCATCATACAGCTCTGGAATGTTCCAGGAGCATTACAAAGGCCAAAAGGCATTCTTATATATGCATATGTTCCAAAGGGGCATGTGAAAGTAGTATTTTCTTGGTCCTAAGGTGCGATTGGGATTTGGAATTAGCCAGTGTATCCATCAATAAAGCAATAGTGTGACTTTCTGGCCAATCTTTCTAGAATTTGATCAAGGAATGGAAGAGGGTAGTGATCTTTTTGGGTTTCAACATTCAATTTCCTATAGTCAATTCACACACGGCATTTGTTCTTCACTCGAGTTGTGACTACCTCTCCATGTTTATTTGTAACAACAGTTATCCCACCCTTTTTAGGTACAACATGAATTGGACTAACCCATTCACTATCAGAAATTGGGTAGATAATACCAGCATGAAGTAGCTTGGCGATCTCTTCTCTAACTACCTCAAGTATGAGTGGATTGAGTCTTCTTTGGGGTTGTCTAACTGGTATGGATGTCTCCTCCAGATGGATGTGATGCTTGCAAAGGGCAGGTTCGATTCCTGGTATGTCATCTAGGGTCCAACCTAAGGATTTTTTGTTTTCCTCTAACACTTGAAAATTTTTGGACTCCTCGGTTTAAGTAAGTGTGGCAGAGATAATGAGAGGATATGAGTGGTCATGGAAGAGGAATGCATATTTAAGGTGTGCAGGAAGAGGTTTCAAATCAGTCTCATCTTTCACTTTTGGGATATACAACTCAGGAATAGAACAAGGGACTTCAGTTGCTTCAGATTCATTTTCCTTAATACTGTCCAAGGTGGAGTAATAGAGGTCAGAATTAATGTGGAATTCATGAGAGTTTTCAAGTTCCTCTGGATTGATGGAGTCTATGAATGAAAGGTCCACATAAACTTCACCATTTATTACTTGTTTAATCCTAGTGCGGATTTCACAACATCCTATCTCTTCAGAACAGGATGAACATGATGTAATGGGGTTCAATTGACTCTTAGAAGTGTCCTCGGAAGCATGGATTGAGAATGCAGAGTGATCCTCAGATGGGTATCGCATGGCTTGGAAAATGTTAAATTTGACCAGTTGGTCACCGAATTCCATGGATAAGATTTCAGAATGGATATCAATCTTTGTTCTCATATTCATGAGGAATGGTCTTCCATGAATTAGGGGAGATCAAGAAGAGTTTGTCTCACCTTCCATGTCAAGGACATAGAAATCAGCAGGAAAGATAAGATCATTGACTCGGACAAGGACATCCTCAATTATTCCATCTGGACTGGTTGTGCTTCGATTGGCTAACTGAATGACAACACCCGTTGGGTGAAAGGGACCTAGACCAAGGTTGGAGAATATGTATTTGGGCATGAAATTAATTGAGGCTCCTAGGTCTATGAGTGCATCATCAAAGTTGGAACTTCCAATTTGGCATGGAACCGTAAAGGTCCCTGGATCTTTGCACTTTATGGGAATAGACTGCTGGGTGGAAACATGTTCAAAGGTCCTAAGTTGCCTTTATGGGTACACAACTCCTTGAGAAACTTTTCATACTTAGGAATGTTTTTATGGAATCTAAGAGGTGAATGTTGACTTCAACACGTCTAAACATGTTGAGCATTTCAGGATCAGGTTCAAAGGACTTCCTTGGTTTAGAGACAGCTTGAGGCAAAGGAATTCAGTTCCTAAGTGGAATTGAAGGAGGTGAGGGAATGGATTCATGTTCTTTTTCAAGTTTCTTTTTCTTTTTGTTTTCTAGGTCAACATTCAAAGGAGGGTTTGAGGATTTATCTCGAGGCACAACAATTTTCTTTCCCGATCTAAGTGCAATTGCACTTACATTACCCTTGGGGTTGGGTAATGGTTGAGCTAGGAGTTGGGAAGAATTTGATTATTGTTGCCGGCTCAGGTGGGATGAAAGTTGTCCTATTTGAGTTTAATTGTTTTTAAGACTAGAACAGGTGAAGGAGGAATGATCTTCCACTGCACTTTCCCATGGATTCTTGGAAGAAGAGGCTTGTCTTGGATTGGGATTACCTTGATTTTAGTTCTTGGGAAAGAGATTGTATTAGGTTGGGAATTGGGAAGGCTCATTCGGATAGTGGAATCCAGGAGGAGGATTGTTCCTTTGATGTTGAAGAACAAAAGGATAAGGTTGATGGAAGTTACCACCACCTTGACCATATAGGAATTGGTTTGGATTTTGAGGAGGGAATTTAAGGGGATGAGAGATGGTATTACCATACCTCAAGCCTGGGTTAAAGGTAGAGGAGAAAGTCTCAGAGTGAGGTTGGTTTAAGTTTCTAACAAACTGACCTGATTGTTGGGGGTTTGGTGTCCGCTGAGCATATGCTGCATTGAGCTCCATTGGTCCGGATGAATCAGATTGATCCTCTTGAAGTTGTGGACATCTGCCTATTGGATGAGCTGGGGAGCTACAGATTCCACAATTCATGATAGGTCCAAGGAATAGTGACTATGGAGAAGATGAGGTTGGGGCTTTGGTAGCCACAGCTAGTTGACGCACAAGACCTATAAGTTAACTCATCCACTCGGTCATCTTGTTAGGCTTTATGGATTGATTATCGTGGGATTTTTTGACTTGATCATGTGCTCGAGTATGGAATTGTTGTGTGTTTGCTGCCATGTTACTTATGAGATCTCTTGCAGTTGCTGGAGTTTTGTCAAAAAGAGAACCGCCACTTGCGACATCAATGAGGGTTCGCTCCATAGCTAATAACCCCTCATAGAATTATTGGATCAAGAGTTGGTCAGGGATTTGGTGGTGTGGGCAGGTTGCCACAAGCTTTTTGAACCTCTCCCAGTACTTGTGGAGTGATTCATTTGGGAATTGACAGATACCACTTATTTCCTTTCTGATGGAAGCGGTAGGAGAAGCAGGAAAGAATTTTTCTAGAAAGAGACGCTTCATGTCATTCCATGTAGTTATGGAACCAAGAGGGAGGTAGTAGAGCCATGAGTTGGCAGAGTCATCTAGGGAGAAAGGGAATGCTCGGAGTTTGATTTTTTATTCAAAAACCCCTTGAGGCTTCATGGTAGAGCACCCCACCTGGAACTCTTTGAGATGTAGATGCGGATCCTCACCTGTTAGCCCATGGAAATGAGGTAGAAGATGAATAAAACCCTATTTGAGTTCGAAGACAGCCTCTATGTTTTGATATTGAATACCAAGGGGTTGGTAATTCATATCAGGGGCAGCAAGTTCTTTCAATGTTTGTTCCCTAGGATTGGCCATATCAAATTCAATTGTTAGGGCAATGATTGGTTCTTGTGTGATTTGGTTATCCCTAATGGTCCTCCTAATTCGACAAAGAGTTCTATTAATATCAGGGTCAAACCAATCCGAGGGATTGTTTGGGAGGCTACAGGGCATTCAGAGAGATTTAGAAAGGATGAGGAAGGTTAGTTTTTCTCGGTATTTTTTTCAGATTTTTTTTTTAAATTTTGTTTTTTTTACAAAAACTAATGACTACCCACTACTTAAAGCACCATCCCCAGAAAAGGCGCCATTTGAAACACGTGGACGATTGTCTCCTATCGACCGGTCAAAGTTCCAGTGCTCTGCTGATGTGTATAGCAGCACTCGGGTCGAATCCTCGGCGATGATACTTTGAAATAGTCGTTTGTTTTTAGTTGATTGTATTCTGATTGGGGGGGGGGTTTGACTGCAGAACTTAATTGAAATGACTAATGGATGGTGTTAAATATAAAAAGATGATAAATATTGGGGTGAGATCATCATTAGGTTATTTAAGCTTGTGATATCATTGAGCTTCGATTTATATTGCATTTAAATTAACACACATGTCACAAGTTGACGTTGATTTGAATTCCAAAGTGTTAAGGCTTTAATCCAAGCCTCAACGTAACTTAAGATTCTAATCTTGATCGTATCTTGTTTATGGTAGTGTATTTATGGTTCCAATAATCCATGTAAACGACACTTTAAACAAAATAAGTCATTAATCCATTACATGCTAAGTCCAATATACACAATGTTAATTCAACGAATACTCATCGAGACAAAAGCTCTCAATCGCTTAACATACCTAAATTAAAACTCAACCCAATGAGAGATTTACTCATCCATTATTATGTTTATTAATTTGGTAATATATGTTTATGGTGATGAATTACAAAGGGAAGAAAAAGAAAGGGACAATATAAGAGTATTGTGCCGAACACACACATGAAATATTTTTAGAATCAAAAATCAAATTTCGATTGAATGAGGAAGAAAAATAAGGGACTATAATTTAATATTATTCAAACTATTTTTAAACCATGAATATTATACTACAAAAGTTGGATAATAATAAGAGGTATTGAAGAATAAACAAGCACTAAAATTTGATTGAAATGAAAACAATGTTACACAATTACAATTGAATGAAAACATAAACAAATGTGAAAGAGAAGTGGAGGAGAGGTATCTCTTATTGAAACAAGATCAATGAATATCATCCAAAAACCTTGTCAAGGCTCTAGTAATTCAAAACCTCCTCCTTAAGTTCTGAAGTGCCAACCCTTTTGAAAGGAGAGGAGGGGATGTATTTATAGCCCATGGTGGTGGACTGTTTACATTCCTGAAATACTCCTCAAATTGTCTCGACAATATGTATATCCAGAGAGCGGAATCTTGAGAAATATACTTCTTAAAAGTTGTAGCTAAAAACGTCTTCTGTCTACTGTGAATCTTTGGAGGCCATTGGACTTATTGATCCAATGTTATGGCGGTTTTAGTAAACAATTATGATCTTTCCATTTCAATACTTAAATTTTAAAAGTCCATAATGTGAATGGGTTTTTTAATAAGAAGATGACCTCAAATAAAAATAATTTCTTCAACAAAGTTGGACACCCAAGCCTCCTCTTTCACACTGAAAAAGTGAAGCTCGAATAGATGTCTACATCAAGATACATTGCAAAATTAGTGTGTTGTTTTTAATTCCCGTCCAGAATGGTGGGCTGGACTTCAATGCATCAGTTGGTCCCCATGTGTTCGTGATTGGGTTCTGAGATTTTTATCATGGACTCCTTTAAACATCTTCCGAACGTGGGAGGAGACTTAAGGTATTTGGACTTCTGGAATGATCCCAGTAATTCAACCTTCATATATGGTCTAGTTTCATCACAGTTTCCTTGGGCCATCTTGTGGGGTCCATATGACCCTCCAAATGGAAACATTGGCTCATGTAACCTTCTAATGAAATGTTGTACATTAAAAGGAGAGTCCTAATAAACAATAAACACAAAATTTGGATCAGTATAGTGATAGTTATTATTAAAACATTAAACTGACTCAATTGGACTACTTCTAAAAATGCTCAAAAATTATACTTAATATTAAAACATTAATATTTCACACAAATTGTGAACATCTCATATAAAGTCAGTAAAGAGGTAATATAATAAGTCATGTAAATATTAATAACATCAATACACAAGGATGAAGTCCCATGTGTCACTCAATAATGGTGTGAAATTATAATATACTTGGAAACTGATGAGTCTATACGTAGTATCAAACATATGGGCCTGAGTCTATCTCATGACATGATAAAACCAATCATTTAATTGATCCCGTCCCAGGGGTCTCCCCCATGGAACTAGTATAAATCAAATATCGGTAAAACAAAATTGATTCTTGTCAAGAACATCTCATGCATAACTGATATTTCCCTCGACATGGTTACAAAGAATAAAATGTTTTAATAGAAATGAATGATATTCAATCCAAGGAGTCCATAAGATGGAAAACCCCTGTATTAACCATGACACTAAGGTGAAGCATTAATTAATCAATCAATTAAAAAAAGGTATAGTTGTCAAGGGAAATCATTGGTCAACCATTTTTGTCTTCTGGAATAAGGCATAGGGCCTGAATCCATTGGCAATTCATTTGTAAAATGGTTTAATATCGTTATTTTTTCATTTAATTCAAAATTTACATCATGATAGGTATACATTATTTGTTTCTATACAATGGGAAAAATGGATTTCCATAAGGGAAAAAGGCATGTGGCCTAATACCATGGATTAATCTTCTGGTAGATTAAACAAAAAACCAAATGCCTTAATTATTTAAATACATGACACAAGGGTGTTAGGATAAATTTCGAAGAGAGGTGAAATTTTTCTCAAAGGTAGATAACACCCAATTGGATGTGTAACTCAAATTCTCAACCAATGGGGTGATTTTCCACTATTTCCGGTCAGTAAAGGTCTAATAATGTGTTCAATTAGATTTCATTCTCAAAATAGAGGTGATGTAGGAAGGGTCTATCTCTCAACACAATGACACATAATATAGAACTCAACAAAGTTAAGTGGGAGATCCTAGATCACCTACCATATCTTTGTAAATCTTTCCTTTTCCGGTGTCAACTTTTCTTTTCGAGCATGGTTTATAGACATTGAAAAAACAATAAAATTTCCTGAAAATGTGGAAAATAATCTTACACTCAGAGAAAATAATGGGTCTGAATAATAACATGAAAGAGAAGCAAGATTATTGAAGTAAGTTCCTAAATCTTACCTATGGATCCTATGATAAGTGAAAAAAGTTTATACGGAAGAGTTATCATAAAAACAATTGATGGAGGAGGAAATGGATTCATAATTGAGAGGCTAAAGAGATTTTATGGATGAATAGAAAAGTATAAAAAACTATATGATTTATTAATAAAATTGTTCAAAATTTCAATATCATCCTAAAAAAATTCATGGTTTGGTTGCCTGTTTTTCCAAACAATGAACAAAATGTGTTCTATTATCTACTTCAGAGGAGAACACAGCAATATTTGGCACACAATTTATCTAAACATGCACAAACGGTGAAATATTTCTATATCAAAATTATAGATGGATTAAAACAATATGTTCCATGTGTCACATGTTTTCAGACAAACCATGTATCCCCCAGGTCCCCACATTTAGTAGCTTCATGATTTTAGAAAACCATACGAGCAGGTCCGTACAATTTCTCCAAACAACACAACCCAATATATTCTTTCCATTTTGATGATCTGAGATCTGAATGATCCCCAAGCGCATCCAAGACCTCCTTGAAACTTTTAGGAAACTTTATTATAATAATATGTAGTAATTAAAAAAATTGTACATAACTTTGGAAAAATCTGGGATACTAAAATTGATTTTAGATAAAAATAAAATATATAAATAAAAAAACATTTATAATTTACAATAAATTTATAATCTCAAATATTAATTATTATTATTTCAATTAAATTAATAAATAGATAAATATTTATATATTTAAATATATATCATAATATTCCCCATTATATAAAATAAGTAGCTATACAAAATTTAATTTCTTAGTATAAAACATATTACTTTTTAAAATAGGTTCTTTATAATGTATCCTTTTCTAAAATATAAATCATAGAAAAACACAATATCTTATTATTTTGATTTATTTTTATCTTCTTATTTAAAAATTATTAACTTAATTTTGTGAATTTAAAATATATAGTTTTTTATGGGGGATACATTTTTCAAAATCTATATATGATTTCTTTAATTTAAATGGTTCAAAATCACTATTGGTTATAACATATATTTGTTCATCATGATATTCATGGATGATATCTTTTAGTATTTGATGTTAAAAGAATATAATTATCATCAGAATAGAATTATTTTTGGAAGCCTTTATAGATCTTTAGGATTAATATAATCTATCAAAATATGAATTTTATATTGGAGAATTGATTTTTTGTTGCATGTTTCCTTAGAGAATTTCATCTTAGATTATTATGATAAGTCAAAGGAAGTTACATAAAGGGAAGATCAATGAAATTGTTTTTTAGATTTGATGGTTCTTATTTATGGAATGATATTACTAGTGTTTTTAGAGGGTTTATCTAAGCTATAATCAAATTGGTTTTTATCACCCTAAAGGTAGTGAATTTTTCATGGGATTTGAAATGTAAGGATTCCTATGATGAAATAAATATTTTTTTGACCGCATATCATTTCCTTATCATTTATGGAAATAGTCAAGGATATGTTATGAATACATAGGGATGTGAACATTATATTACATTACTTATATAAATTCATTCATTATCATAATTTCCTATGATATTTTATGTTTATTGTCTTAGGGAAATAAGATAAAAACATTAACAAAAAAACCCAACCAATTATCAAGTAACTCATATTGTTCCTATTATGTAACTGTTTTCTTAATCTATATCAATTACTTAAATACTCTAATAAATTTTATAAACAACATAAGCATCTAAATATACAACAAATATTTCTTTCTTTCATTACATTTGGAAATGGAAACCTAAACTTTTATGACCTCAAACTCATAAAATAGATAATAATTAGAGACAAAAATCATCGATTGTAAATGTGAATAAGATAATAAATTGGTTGTGAAAATATAAATAAATAACATTAAAATATAGTATATAATTCATTCAAAATAACACATCTAAACATATTATACATATTTCTTTCATTCATTACATTTGGAAAAGGAAACATAGAATTTTATGACCTCAAACTCCTAGAATGGATAATAATTTGAGGCAAAAATCATAGATCATATATGAGTATAAGATAATAAAATGGGTGTGAAAATATAAATAATGAACAGTAATATATTTTATACAATTCATTGAAAATAACAGATCGATCATGATATTTGGATCATGGAGTGGGGATTTAGAATAATGAAATTCATAATAATGGACATTGGCATCTAATGATTTTGACCACAACATAATTCCTGAAAAAATAAACATAATACAAGGATTAATCACAATACCATCATCACATAATGTAAAAAAAATCCCATAGTGTATTTGGTTCACTCACTAATTTCATACATAATATCAAAAAATATAAATCATTAACCAATGAATTGTATGGATATATAAATACTATCTAGACCATCAAATTATATCATGTACATGAATATATATGCAACATCAAAAACCTTCATGATATTAATAAGGAAATAAAAATTTTGGAAAGATATGGGTTTCAAGATTATTTCCACAAAACATGAACATAAACCATCAGGATAAAATAAGGTGGATTATGGAAAAATAATATACATACATCTACCAACATAATTATTCAAGAATGTTTTAATATATGGGAAAAAATCCATGAAAAACTTTCTCCAAATGGAACCAAAATATAAATTAATAGTTCATATCATTTGTAAAGATTATATTATTTCCTAAAAAAATAAGCATGTGAATCAAAGGAAAAATCATGCAAAAAAATTCCATTGAGGGTTATTCATTTGGAATAGGAAAAAAGAAATTAGATGAAAAAATTGAAAAAAAATTTTAGAAAAAAATTTGGACAATGATCCAAATGATTATGTTATATGCTACATTCAAAATTAAATTTAAAAATAATGGGTTGAATTCAATTTTATACAATTATTTTCAAATATAATATCATTGATAAAGATTTTAAATGGACATAATTATATTTCATTATGATATATAGTGTAGGAGAAAATTATTTTATTAGAAAGTGGAAGAAAATCCCTTTTTTAAAACATTATTAAAAAACATTTTTTAAATGGTATAAAATAATAATTTATCAATTTTTTATAGAGATATTTGAATGGAATAGTGAAACATTTATAGGATTGAAAATATTAAGGGAAAATCTGGGGGAATAGGAAACTAGTTATTGATAAATAAAAATAATTTTAGTAGATGTGATTATTATAAACATAGTTTCATTTTCATCAAGGAATATAATCCACTAATAAGGAATATTTTTAACAAAATTTATACTTAAAACATAGAAATATGGAGTAAAGAATTATTTTAATGATTATGCTCAAGGGGATGAACTATAAATAAAATATTAATTTTTATTTATTTAAACTGATTATTTTTTGGGGTGATTTAAATCATGGACATAAGAAATTATGAAAATAAATGGTAGTTAATTATCCATGATCAAATAAAATTTATGATATCTGAATTTATTTGGGTTTTTTTCAACCATTCTGTAACACCCCAAGCTTCTACGGTACGCTTCTCTTTGAATAATGCAATAGCGTGTGTTGTACGTAACATCGAGTTCTAACACACCACAACCAATCAAACTAGCCGTTATGAATAGTAATACCCACTTTTTGAAATTTATAAATTTTATTTTTCAGAATGGACTTCATTTCTTGATTCGGAATATCGTAATTAGCCTAGGGTGAATTTTTGGTATTTTTCGGAAAAACATCATTTTTTTGATGAATAGTGAAATCACTAAGTTGTAGTTAAAAAACTGAATTTTTCATAAAACTTAATTTTACCACTTCTATGAGTGGAATTTCAAGACTCCGAGAGACACGGTTAATATCAATGAGTAAAATTTGGTTCACTGAGATGAAAATATTTTTTGGTGAATAGTAACTTTTTTCTTTTATTTACCACGGTTAAAAGTAAATAAGGTAATTAAGGGTAAAAATGATATTAATATTACCCTAACAGATGTCCTAATTCTATTGGACAAGTTTATCTTGACCAAAAACAACCTTAAGAATAAAATATTATCATTTAGGTCCACTTGGATTAGATTAGGACATTTATTATTATTTAATTCAAAGAAGAGTTAAAAGAGTTAAAATCAAGGTTAATTTACTAAAAATATTTAATATAGGGTTACACATAAGATAAATTAGATTATAAATATTCATCACAACTATAATAATATTTCCTACATAATGATATTATATTTATAATTTTTAAAAATTTAATAAATTAATTTAATTATGACACAATGAAGATGTAGTACTTACCATAATAGTGAAAAATTAAAATAATTGATATTATAAATGCCCAAATAAACATAATTTGAGACTTTTTATGAATTAAACTAATTTTCTAGGTTAATATGACATGTTAGTAATGATTTAATTAACTTTGTTCGAAGTAATAATTCTGTTATGATTTTCAAAAAAATAAATTGTCCAAATAGTTTCAGAATTGACATAAAAGAGTTTTTAAAACAAATATTATATTATTAATTGATATTCAATTCAAAAAAATATAAGGTTCGTCCAAGAGACTTATATCATGATAGTTGTATCATTAATGGATCACTTGGGGGTCTCTTTGAGGTATATAGTAGTTTTATTAATTATATAATATAAAATACAAAGTGACGTGGTAAGTGTCAAACTAATTAAATAAGAGTTAAAACTAAAAGATAAGGTTAATATAATTACTCAAAACTATCTAAATTCTTTTGTTTGAGTGGTTTTCGACCCTTCCCCACCTTAACCTTTATATAATCCACTTTTTAGCTATTAGAAACCGAATATGAATTTATTATAAAATAATAATTCTAGCTTTTCCAATGGTGCCCTCACCCCTCTTATAAAAGGGCACCCCCCCTTCTCATTAATTCACACCTTCAATGCCTTTTGGTTTGACCAAACCCTTCTCAAATACTCTCTCAACATCCATCACTTCATCCTAGATGCATTCCTTTAGTCAGAAAGCCAACATAAGGAGCCCTTTTGATCAAATCAAAAGGAAGATCCCGAAGAAGAGGTAAGGTTTTCACCACCCTCTTTCAAATTCCATTCTTCTTCAACTTCTTCTTTCATTCCCATTCTAAAATAATAACTCCAGTATCTTATATATACTCTGATGTTATTATAAATATGGTATAACCATATTCAATATTCTATCCATCCTTTGAATAACATGTCACCATACGTGCGTATGTACGGCTTACCGTCTCCACGTCATGGTGTAATTGTTATTCAATAAATTATTATTTGGATGGGTATAATAATGATGTGTAATTCATGTAAATAATAAATATAACATGATAATGATTCTGTATATATTATATACCATACAATTAAATATTATTTTAATATCAAAAGAATGATATTGTCGCTCGTGTGTACGTACGAACTACCGTCTCCACGAACGCGATGAGATTCATTACCCATTGTATCCATTCAAGTCTAATTATCATTTGAAGATTAATAATAATGATTGAGGACTTAATATAATTCTGGATATGAATAATATACAACCTATCCATAACAAACATGTCTTATATAACAAAACAAATAAAATAAAATGAGTATGTTAACACCCGAAATGCGGATAATTCAAAAATATTATTAACAAAGCAATGTTAAAAGAACATATATGATATCATATTAATATATATGATTCTTTTATAATTTAATAACAAGTATTTCACCATTATACAGGTGTTTAACCTACCCCAACCAAGTAAAAGTACCAGGTAATGGTTTATTTCACAATCTCTTCATTATCCGAGGTTGTTTATACGTAATAATCTAATGAGATTTATTTATCATCCAAATCCATGTTTCTTAAAAATGTATTTCAAAACATTTTTACTATTTACTAGAATATGGGTTAAAGTCATTTATACCCTTGTTGAATTTTATAATTGGTTTATAAACGAATCTTTTCGTCGTTTTCCAAACAAGTTCCTTTTTAACCTTTTCGACAGAATTAATGTATGAATATTTTTTTAACATATACAGTGGGTGCAGCTATTTTCCACCATTATAAAATCTTGGAAGCTTCCCTTACAGGCTTATAAGAATATTTACAAAGTAAATTTTTTATTTTATAACTATGTGACTCTTAAATGATTTCAAAATAGGAAGAGATATTTTTTCTAAAAAGAGTTTTTATTTCATCTATGTCAACATTCTTTGATGGATTTTAAGTTTATTTGGAGTTCATTTACTGTGATACAAAACTTCTATATTGTATTGAAGGTTTTGTGATATGTCTGACTGTGGATGTGTTATTTTTTTAACATTCATGGTTTATGGATGAAGTAATTACATTTCGTATTCTAGTTTTATTATTAATGTTTATGTTATGTTTAAACCTTTTCATATGGGAATGCATTGGACTTAATATGTGATGGGTGGAGCCCGCTCTAGCTCCTCGATGCATCGGTAGGTCTCATGAGACAAACTAGTGTCTTCGTACAAGGCCTTAACAAATTTTTATTTGTAGTCTTGGCACGAGGCCTGGGCTATGTGGTTATGATAGTCTGGCATTATGCATTCCATCATTATGAAAGTGGTTATTGATATTGCATGTGAATATTCGATTAGTAGAATATCCATGTGAATAAGTAAATGACATTATTTCATTTTATTTTTTCCATACTATTTTGAATTCCATGTTTAAAAGGATTTTGTTTGAGTTATAAATTGCCTTAAATGTTTATTCTTATTTATGAAAGTTTCCGCTATATTGTTATCCATACTAGGAATTTGAGCTCACCCCTTTTCTATGTTTTATATTTCGTAGGATGTGAAGAACTAATTTATGAATGACCTGCAGGGATAGTATGAGGGGATAATAGTGTGGACTATGGAGACTATATTGTTGTAGTTTTCATTTTATGATGTAATGTAAACTTTATGAATGTATCTAGTTATTCCAAGGCTACTTAACTAATCGGTCATTTGAGATTTGATCTTTCTTGTGATCATGCCATTGTTATGTAATAATGCACTGACTCTGGGTAACTAGGGTCAGGGCGTTATAGTTGGTATCAGAGGAAGTTTAGTACAAACCTTGGAATCTAGATTTAGAAAACTCTTATTATAGCACATAGATTTAAGTTGGACATTGAGGATTAGTATAGAAGAACTTCCTAGAATTTTGGTATTGTAGATATTTTGTGTGTTTTCTGATTAATACATCCCTGCTTGGATATGAGAAGGTAGAGGCGGCTCTTGCACAGATGTACCTAGGGGTAAAACACAAAAACATCGCTTTAAGCTAGACTCGAACGGGAACTGGTGCAGGACAACGGTCCTTGTTACACTCTCGGTTACGACACTCCCGGGGGATATGCATAAGATAAATCTCATTTTCATTACAAATCATTATGAAGGGTTTATGAGTATATACTTTCTCAAAGAAAACATTTTTTTGATTATGGATTATATCCATAAATAGTTCAATTTATGTTAAGTGTTTTATAAGTATCAAATTATGTATTTTGATTCATAAACTGATCTAGTTTATGCCATTGTTTAGAAATGGCATATAGTGGAAGAAATGGAAACCGTATCAATGCACGCACACCATGTAGGGATTTCCTTCCTGCTCAAGATAATTATAGTGGAGATGGTGATGCAACTGGTCCCAATCAGCTAATCACCATACTGGGATAACTCACTCAGGTTATGAATAATAACCTTGCCCGTTTGGAGTACCCTGATCCGCAGCGTGGATGATCAATGTTAGATCGCTTCATGAGGAATAAAACACCAATGTTGAATGGGAGTACAAATCCCTTAGAAGCTGAGCAATGGATAAGTTCCCTAGAAAAAATATTTCAGGCTTTAGGGAGTAGTTAAAGGGAAAAAGTTGTCATGGCAGTTTATCGCCGCACTGGAGATGATGATCAATGGTGATCATTGATTCAAAACATGAAGGAAGATAATGAAGTATCAAATATGGAATGGAGGGAGTTCAAAGATCTGTTTTTAGAAAAATACATTCCTCGTGACCGTCGAGCGGATATGGAAAGGCAATTTCTGAGTCTGAGACAAAAGGAGGATGAGAATGTCGCAAAGTATGATACCAACTTTACAAGGTTAGAAAAGTATGATGGAGGTTATATAAGTAACCCAAGAAGTAAGATTGATCATTTCTTTGATGGGTTAAAACCATTTCTCCATTGAGCATTAGTCTCACAATCCTTCCCATCATACGAAGACATTTTCTCATGTGCTATCAAGACAGAGAATGAATTCTCTAAGTCATATGACTTTAAAGAAAAGTAATAGAAAAAGAGATCTACTGATCAATCTAGGAATGGATATTAAGGGAAGAAAGGAAATTTTAAATATCCATCCTGCAGTAAATGGGGGAAGAAACACCCTGGTACTTGCTTAAAAATAACATGAGTCTGTTACAAGTGTGGTGAAAAAGGCCACCAAGCTTGTGATTTCAAGGGGAAGAAGGACGCTACCGATGTCCAATGATACAATTGTAGGGAGATGGTACATTATTAAAATGAATGTCCTATGCGTCAGGGGAACTTACCTTAGAAAAGGCCAAGGGATCAAGGCCAAGATTATTCTATCACTACTGCTGATGTAGAAGCTCTGAAAGACGTAGTGGAAGGTAATTTAATGGTTTCCTCAAGTTTATAAAATGCATTATTTGATTCTAGATCATCACATTGTCTAATATCTTCCCAGTTTTCTAAGAAAATTAGATATTTCCAATTTGATTTAACAAGGGATTTGTCATTTAAAACATCCAACGGAAGTATCATTGCAAAAACGTTTTGTGAATCAGTCCCCATTAGAGCACATAAATATTCTTTATCCGCTGATCTCATCATCATACCTATGATTTAGTATGATATAATCCTTGGTATTGATTTTCTTTCAGACCATTATGTGAAGATTTGTTATAAGAATAAGTAGGTTACAATTTTTGATGATGATGATATGGAACACCTTATCTTTAGAGCTGAATTGTCACCACTTAATTCTTATCAAGATCGACCCCCAGTAGCTCAACTAAATTCAGTTATTGGGGAGGAAGAGGATGAAATTATAGTGGGTGAGGAAGGAATGTTCAAATAGAGGCAGTACCTATTGTGAAAGAATATGTAGATGTGTTTCTGAAAGATTTACCTGGACATCCTCCAGAACGAGAAGTTGAGTTTTCCATTGATTTAATTTATGGATCAAGGCCTATATCGACGACCCCTTATAGAATGGCCACTGTAGAATTAGTTTAACTAAAGAAACAACTAGAGGAATTGAGTAATAAGGGATTTATTCTCCCTAGTGTTTCTACATGGGGATCTCCTGTTCTTTTTGTAAAAAAGAAAGATGGATCTATCAGGTTATGTATCGACTACAGGGAGGTCAATGCTATAACAATAAAGAAGAAGTATCCCCTACCTCACATTGATGATTTAATTGACCAACTGCATGGAGCTCAACACTTTTCAAAGATTGACCTTCGATCTGGATACCATTAGTTTTGTGTGAAGAAGGAAGACATTCAGAAGAAAACATTTCGAACCAGGTACGAGCATTACGAGTTTACAGTAATGCCTTTTGGATTGACTAATCCACCCTCTGTATTCATGGATCTGATGAATAGAGTTTTCAAGGAATATCTGGAGGAATATTTGGTGGTATTTATTGATGATATCTTGGTATACTCCAAAATCTACGAATATCATGAAAATTACTTGCACATTATCCCAAAGACTCTGAGAAGACGTGAATTATATAGGGAAGTTTAGCAAGTGTGAATTTTGGCTTTAGGAGATTTCTTTCTTGTCCATATTGTCTCTAAAGATGGAATCTATGTTGATCCTTCTATGACCAAGGTAATCCAAGAATTGCCTGCACCGACAAGTATTACTGAGGTACATAGTTTTATTGGTTTATCAGGTTATTATCGATGTTTCCTCCAGAATTTTTCCTGGTTGGCTAACCCATTAACAAAGCTCACACCTAAAGGGGTCAAATTTGTTTGGATAAAAGAGTGTGAATAATGTTTCAAAGAAATGACGAGAAGATTATTCAATGCTCTTATATTGTCTCTACCATTGGGGAATGATGGGTTCGTTATTTATAGTGATGCATAAAAGAAAGGACTTGGTTGTGTCCTTATACAGAATGATAGGGTTATTGCCTATGCATCACGACAGTTGAAAATTCATGAACAAAACTATCCAACTTGTGTTCTCAAGTTAGAATCTGTGATCTTTTCTTTGAAGATATGGAGGCACTACCTCTATTGTGAAAAATTTGAGATTTATACTGATCACAAGAGTTTGAAGTATATTTTCTCACAAAAAGAACTCAACATGAGGCAAAGGAGATGGCTTGAATTACTCTAGGGTTATGATTTTACGATACACTGCCTCCCCGAAAGAGCAAACAAGGTGGAAGATGCATTGAGCAGAAAAGACCATGGAGTTTTGAACAATATGATAATTTAAAGGGAACCAATTTTCATGGATCTAGTGAAGATGGACATGGGAATAACTAGGGAAGGTGAAACATCAATTATTTTTCAAATGGTTTCCAAATTATATTTACTAGAAAGGATTATGAGTTCTCAGACTGATGATGAAAATTTTCAAAATAAGATTAATGCTGTGAATGATGGGAGATTGAGAGACTTTGTGTATGAAGATGGAATTTTGACATTCGGGAAGACACTTTGTGTTCCCGATATATATGATCTAAAAAGGGAATATTTGGATGATGCTCATAGATCCAATTTCTCTATACACACAGAGAGAACCAAAATGTATAGATACTTTTGGGACATTTTTGGTGGGACAACATGAAGAGGGAGATTGCTGATTTTGTGTCAAGATGTATGGTTTTTCAAGAAGTGAAAGATAGAATGCAACAGCCTAGAGGAGTCATGCAACCTCTTACCATACCGAAGTGGAAATGGGACAATATTACGATGGACTTTGTCATGGGGCTACCAAAGACTCCTATAAAAAATGATGCAATATGGGTTATTTTTTATCGTCTTACCAAGTCAGCACATTTTCATGCTATAAGAGAAGATCTACCACTGGAACGTCTAGAAAATCGATATATTAATGACATGGTGAGACTTCTTGGAGTACCCCAATCGATTGTTTCTGATCGTGATCCCCGTTTTACTTCAAGATTCTAGAAAAGTATTCAGAAAGCCTTGGATACGAAACTTCATTTGAGCACTTCCAACCAGCCTCAAACAGATGGAAAATCAAAACGAACTATTCAAACCTTAGAAGACATGTTGAGATCCTTCTCATTTGACTTTCACGTATGTTGCATCAATATTTACCTCTGGTAGAATTTTCCTATAATAATAGCTTCCATTCGTGTATTCATATGGCACTCTATGAAGCATTATACGGAAAGAGATGTCGCATACAACCCTGTTGGGATGACGTTGGTGAAAGAAAACTTGTAGGCCCAGAATTGGTGGAGGAAACGATGGAGAAGGTGAAGGTAATCCAAAACCATATCGAAGCAGCTCAAAGTAGTCAGAAGAGCTATGCTGATAATCGAAGGAAGGATTTGGAATTTCAAGTCGGTGATCATATTTTCCTGAAGGTATCTCCATGGAAGGGAGTCATACATTTTGGTAAGAAAGGTAAATTGAGTCCCAGGTACATCGGACCTTTCGAAATTCTAGAACGAATTGTGGTTGTAGCTTACCATTTGGCAATTCCGCCAAATATCTCAAAAGTTCACAATGTGTTCCTTGTATCACTATTGAGGAAATACATGCCTGAACCAACGCATGTACTCACCTATGATGAATTAGAATTGGAACCCGATTTGTGTTATTGCAAAGAGCCCATAATGATTCTTGATATGAGAAAACAACTACTAAGAAACAGGACGACTCATATGGTAAATGTCTTGTGGAGAAACCATAAGATAGAAGAAGAAACGTGGGAACCTGAGGAACTTATGATGAAGAACCACCCAAGTCTTTTCATGCGGTAGTATTCTAGAAATTTCGAGGACAAAATTATTTGAAGGATGGGAGAATGTAACACCGCAAGCTTCTACGATATGATTCTCATAGAATAATGCATTAACGTGTGTTGTACGCAACATCGAGTTCTAACACACCACAACCAATGAAACTAGCCGTTACGAATAGTAATAGCCACTTTTTGAAATTTATAACTTTTATTTTTCAAAATGGACTTCATTTTTTGGATTCGGAATATCGAAATTAGCCTAGGGTTAATTTTTGGTATTTTTCTGGAAAACATCATTTTTTGATGAATACTGAAACCACTAAGTGGTTGTTAAAAAAAACTGAATTTTTCATAAAAAATAATTTTACAGCTTCTGTGAGCAGAATTTCAAAAATACGAGAAACACAGTTAATATCAAGGAGTAAAATGTGGTTCAATGAGATGAAAATAATTTTTGGTGAATAGTAACCTTTTACTTTTACTTACCACTGTTAAAAGTAAATAGGGTAATTAAGGGTAAAAATGATATTAATATTACCCTAACACATGTACTAATTCAATTGGACAAGGGTATCTCGACAAAAAAACAACCTTAGGAATAAAATATTATCATTTAAGTCCACTTGGATTAGATTAGGACAATTATTATTATTTAATTCAAAGAAGAGTTAAAAGAGTTAAAATCAACGATTATTTACTAAAACATTTCTAATATAGGGTTACACATAAGATAAATTCGATTATAAATATTCATTAGAAATCTAAAACGATTTCCTGCATAATTATATTTTATTTATAATTTTTAGACATTATATAATTTAATTTATTTATGACACAATGATGATGCATTAATTACAATAGTAGTGAAAAATTAAAATAATTGATATTATAAATACCCAAATAAATATAATTTGAGACTTTTTATGAATTAAAATAATTTTATAGGTTAATATGACATGTTAGGAATTATTTAATTAACTTTTTTCGAAGTAACCATTCTGTTATGATTTTCACAAAAATCAATTTTCCAAATAGTGTCAAAATTGACATAAAAGAGTTTTTAAAAAAAATATTATATTATTAATTGATATTCAATTCCTAAAAATCTATGTTTTGGACAAGAGACATATATCATGATAGGTGTATCATTAATGAACCACTTGTGGGTCTCTTGGAGGTATATATTAATTTTATTAACTATATAATATAAAAATACAAAGTGACATGGTAAGTGTCACACTAATTAACTAAGAGTTAAAACTAAAAGATAAGGTTAATATAATGACCTAAACCTATCTAAATTCTATTGTTTGAGTGGTTTTCGACCCATACCCACCTTAAACGTTAAATAATACACTTTGGAGCCATTAGAAACCGAATAGTAATATATTATAAAGTAATATTTCTAGCTTTTCCAAAGATGCCCCTCACCCCTCTTATAAAAGGGCACTCCCCCTTCTCATTAATTCACACCTTAAAAGCCTTTTGGTTCGGCCAAAACCTTTAAAAATACTCTCTCAACTTCCCTAACTTCATCCTAGAAGCCTTCCATTCGTTTGAAAGCCAACCTAACGAGCCCTTTTTATCAAATCAAAAGGAAGAACCTGAAGAAGATGTATTGTTTTCACCACCCTCTTTCAAATTCCTTTCTTCTTCAACTTCTTCTTTCTTTACCGTTCTAAAATAATAATTCCATTATCATATATATACTGTGATAATATTATAAATATGGTACAACCATATTCAGTATTCTATCCATCCTTTGAATAACATGTCATCATACGTGCGTACGTACAACTTACCGTCTCCACGTCGTTGTGTAATTGTTATTCAATAAATTATTATTTGGATGGGTATAGTAATGATGTGTAATTCATGTAAATAATAAATATAACTTGATAATGATTCTGTATATATGAAATACCATCCAAGTTAATATTATTTTAATAACAAAAGAATGATATTGTCGCTCGTCTGTATGTACGGACTACCGTCTCCACGAACGTGATGAGATTCATTCTCCATCATATCCGTTCAAGTCTAATTATCATTTGAAGATTAATAATAATGTTTAAGGACATAATATCATTCTGGAAATTAATAGGATACAACCTATCCATAACAAACATGGCTTACATAACAAAACATATAAAATAAAATGAGTCAGTTAACACCCGAAACGACGATAATTCTAAAATATTATTAACAAAGCAATGTTAAAAGATCATATATGATATCATATTAATATATATGATTCTTTTATAATTTAATAACAATTATTTCACCATTATAGAGGAGGTTAAGATACCCTAACCAAGGAAAAGTACAAGGTAAGGGTTTATTTCACAATCTCTTCATTATCCGAGGTTGTTTATATGTAATAATCTACTGGGAATTCTTTATCATCCCCATCCATGTTTCTTAAAAATGTATTTCAATTTTTATTAATATTTACTAGAATATGGGTTATAGTCCTTTATACCCTTTTTGACTTCTATATGTGGTTTATAAAGGAATATTTCTGTTGTTTTCCAAACAAGGTCCTTTTTAACCTTTTCGACAGAATTAAGGTAAGAATGTTTTTTTAACTTATACGGCGGGTGCGGCAATTTTCCGCTGTTATAAAATCTCCGATGCATCCCTTACAAGCTTATAAGAAAATTTTCAAAGTAGATGTTTTATTTTATAATTATGTGACTCTGAAATGATTTCAATATAAGAAGATATATTTCTCTAAAAATAGTTTTCATTTCATCTATGTCAACATTCTTTGAAGGGTTTTAAGTTTATTTGGAGTTGATTTATTATGATACAAAACTTCAATATTTTATTGAAGGTTTTGTGATATTCTTCACTTTGGATGTGTTATTTTTATAACACTCATGGTTGATGGATGAAGTATTTACATTTCATATGCTAGTTTTATTACAAATGTTTATGTTATGTTTAAACCTTTTCATTTGGGAATCCATTGGATTTAATATTTGATGTGTGGAGCCTGCTATAGCTCCTCGATGCATCAGTAGGTCTCATGAGACAAACTAGTGTATTGGCACAAGTTCTTGACAAAATATTATTTGTATTCTTGGCATGAGGCTTTGGCTATGTGGTTATGATATTCTGACATTATGCTTTCCATCAATATGAAAGTGGTTATTGATATTTCATGGGAATATTCGATTAGTATAATATCCATGTGAATAAGTTAATGGAATTATTTCATTTTATTATTTCCATACTATGTTGAAGTTCAAGATTAAAAGGATTTTTTTTATTTATACATTGCTTTAAATTTTTATTCTTATTTATGAAAGTTTCTGCTATATTGTTATCCTTACTGGGCATTTGAGCTCACCCCTTTTCTATGTTTTATTTTTCCCAGGATGTGAAGAAGTAATTTATGAATGCCCTGTAGAGATAGTATGAGGGGATAAGAGTGTGGACTATGGAGACTATATTGTTGTAGTTTTCGTTCTATGATGTAATGTAGACTTTATTAATGTATCTAGTTATTCCAAGGCTACTAAACTAATCAGTCTTTCGAGATTTGATCTTTCTTGTGATCATGCCATTGTTATGTAATAATGCACAAACTCTAGGTAACTGTGGTCGGTGCGTTACACATTCAAAATGATATTGGTGCATAATATCAAATCATGCCTTAATGAAAGATGGAAGAGATAAGACCACTTAGGAATTATGATGTTTTTGAGTAAAAATACCAAGAGAGAAAAGCATATAATATAATGAATTTTAATAAAAAGATGATTTAAAATTATTTATGTGTTTTAGATACAATAATAAAATTAACACACAATGATTAATAAGAAATATGACTCTTTGGGTGAAAATTGAGATAATAAACCCTTAAAAGCAACATAATCATTTATAATAACAACATATGATAATGAAGTAATAAATTATAATTGAAAAAATTGAAAATGAATGAGGAAATAAAATAAACAATATTCATTAGGTATAATAAATAAAAATATCAACAATAAATTACAACAAGAAAATATGAAACTCAATGGATGAAAATTATGTTAACACAAAACCTACATTTATCTTAATTCCTTATTTTCATGCACCTAAATTCGTGAATAATCATATTATTTTTCTTAGAAACTATTGGATGAATCTTATTCATAAATATTTACTTTTTTTGACAATTTATTATCATAATATACTTGTATATTTTATAGATTATACTTATGGGGATTTAAATTTGAATCATCTTTGGATTAAATATTTAAATTTTGATATTATTGATGATATATTACTAATAAATTATATATTTAATAGAGGAAAAAATCTAAAAAACAATAAATATTTTTTGAAAAATATTAATATTATTTTTTATATTATTAAAGTCATTTATGATATAGTTTTATAACATTAATCAAGTGGTAGTTAAACCAACCGAATAAATAACATATAATATATCATTATGGTATTATGTTTAAAAAAATTGTTTTATATCATTATGACTATAAATAATGGTAATGTTTAGATTTTTTTAAGTAGTTGGATCTTATTTTATGTGTTTGAGATTAATAATAAAAATTAAGAAGGAAAATGAAAAATATAACTTCGTGGAGGTGGTATTATACACAACACACTGTTAATGTTCAGTTGATATATAAGTGGATAAAAAGGGATAATCTAGAGTTTTAAATAAATATAATAATATATTAGTATACTAATGTTATGGAGGAAATTAGGCATCTTTGGTTAGTATAGGTGTTGAAGAGAATTATTAATCATAAACATTACATAGTAAGTAATACACCCTTATGTTCCATGAACTCTATCTAAAAATAATCCACTAAAATTAAAGGTATTTGATAAATAATTTACTCTAGAGGTTTTTTGAATTGAGATAACCCACAATTAGGATTAGAATGATTAATATTTAAGAATAATGTAATAGTAATGAGGGTGGAGGGGTGGGGTGGTGAGGGTGTGTTTTCCATTTTATATATTAACATGAGGTAAATTTTTGAAACATATCGTACATTTTCATTACCATAAATTAAATATTCAATTGAAATAAGGATAAAAATGAACTACATAGTAAGGGGGGATGTTTTGGTCGAACCAACCCTTAATAATCCATTATAATTTTTTTTTGAAATGTTTAGGATCATTTAATATTATAAAATTACTTTAATCATGGTAAATAACATTCAATCCTAGTAATTAATTTTTAAGAAAAAAAATTAAAATTTTACTTTTTACATAATTTCAACCAACTTAAAAAATTTAAAAATAGTTTATAAAATAATATTTATAACAGTGTTAAATAATAATTTTTTAATAATAACATATAACGATTTAGTTTTTTTGGAAAATTATATTTTATGATTAAAGTTTTTATCTTATATAAAACAATTAATTCCATGACCCATCTCGAAAATCACATCCATATTGGTTACAAACTAGACTATGTCATGAACTAAAGAGTGTTATTGATCCCTAATTGCTAGATACTAGCACCAAGGCAACCAACAATATCTAGAGAGAATTATTTTCGCAACCTAAAACAAGAATACAAGGAATATATATATAGAAAAAAAAATAATGAAATATTTCATAAAAAATTGAATACTATAGAAAACTTACCAAATATAGTACGAAAAATTACTTTGTACATGTTTAGAAACATCCAGAAAGTACCAACATAACTACCAACAACTACTCCCTGGGATATGTGTTTAACATTCCAAGTTCTCAGAACCAATTAACTATACCCATGTGACATAAACTTCATTGTGTCACTGTGTCAAATTGTATTTTCCTGTATTAGTCAAAAAAAAGTCTACAAAACCATAATGGAGTTATCAAGGTGTGAGTTAAACAGACTCTGTAGTATCCCACTAAGAATTATGATAATAGTTCTCTATCAAATAATACCAATATGATCCACTAAATATAATAAATTACATGATATAATAGTTAGTGAATTTATTTAAAAATCATTGTAAAATAGTTCCCCATTTCATAATTCATTAACAAAGTCAGGAGAAATTGTTTTAAAGATTATTTCAAATAAACCATTTAAATTTATGTAATAATGAACCAAATTAGTTTAAATAAAAATCAATGAAACTAGATCACATTATATATTTCCCCATTTATTTTATAGTCTATGATACCTAGGTCACTCATTCTAAAATATAATAACAAAAAATATAAACTATATAATTTCTGTAGAATAATAAGGACTTGGTAATGGGGGAACACCCCATGAGTGGTCCCCATACTATGTCAAAATACAGTTGTTAGAGCCAATGAATTCATATCCTAGGAACATTTAAACATAATATAATGTGAACACCGTATGATATCAATAGAAACCATATAATAATAAATTATCTATCTAGGTCTCAGAGGATCCCTTGTGTTTTATTTATAAAGTTATTTACTAGTCCTTGTAATGATTCATAATAAAATTATAATGAAAAACGTTTTGCATCCAAAAAAATTTATTTCAAAACCAATTTTACCAACCAGTTAATAATGTTATGAAATAAAACACTAATTGAAAAAAACAAGGGAAACCCCATACTTTATCAAAAACCAATTTATAAAAACATATCAAAAAACTCAAAATTAAAACTTATAAAACCATTTAAAGATGAAGAGTATTTTTTTACTCAAACATGGTTTGGGGAAGAAACATTTTACATCAATCATTGGTTCACACGACTATGAAATTGGGAGCCTTCACCAATTGAAGGAATGTAACTAGCAGAGAATACTTGGTGGAGACCTCAACATTTACTCTCACTCTGACAAATAGATTTTCCAAAATAAAAGGTTATTCTAAAAAGTTTAAAGGTCATATTAGTTAATAGAAAACAATATTTCATCCCATCACAAAAATCATTATCCTTCAGGTGCCATCATATAGAATGATCATTATTAAACTCTCTAGGTAATTAGATAACATAAATTAGAATGGATAATAATTTAATAGAAAAAATATCTTCTGAAATTCCCAATATTTAAAAAACTTGATCATAAAAGATAAAATAATTATTAATAAGGGTAAATATTGAGAAACAAAGAACATTAAAAACCCATTTATATTGATCATATGAGTTTCCACCATTAGTCGTATTGTAATCAATAAAATATATTACCAAATAGATATTTAGAATTATCCAAAAATGATGCCACTATGATGTGGTAGATTAGCACCAAGCCATTGGTATTCCCAAGGGAATCCCACAATACATCCCAACACAACCTTTGCACACATCATATCCCATGGGAACTGGCCATTTTTAACATAATATTTCTTACCATGTGGTGGGGCCTTAATGACCATGGTGGATAGGGAGACCACACATGAACCATTATAGAGGCCATACCCTGTAATAGGTATCTTGGTTGGGTTCATAGAATCCTAGTCAAACCTAGGGAAGAAAATTATTCAATCATTCCCTAGTCCAACGCATTTAACAATTTGAAAAGTAATAAAATAGACTCTAGTCCTAGAATAAATTCGAAAACATGTTTAACCCTAAAATATCAACCCACTTCTCCTATTTTAATGTACCTAGAGTTAGGATGTTCAAATCTATCCACTATTTGTCTCTTTGTTCCTAAAAATTCATGGAGAAGAAGGATGATCCAGAATGGGGATAGACTAATGATTCCTTACCGATGATTCCCCCTCTAATGTCTCATGATAATCCAATCTATATCTTTATAATACATTGAAAATTGATATAGGTATTTAATTTAAGAAAATTCATCTATGTCTCAGTTACCACCAATGACTATTCCACCTCTAGAACATATGCCTCCAAATCAAAATACACCCTATCATGACATTGAAAAGTGTGGGATGATACTTCTAGATCTAGGTTTTTTTCAAAACATCATGAATTCATATTGAATAATAAGTGAATTAATATAAATAAACCTAGACAACCCATATAGTTATCTCTAATAGTCCTCCATTTCTCAGAGAAATCTTTCCTTGACTACCAAGACAACTATGACCAAACCGAGGAGAAACATCCATAATCACTAGGCTATTAATAGAAAACACCTCAGTAAAATATCAACGATTTGTATATTACATTCTTTAATAATGTTATCTATCCTAGCATAGACATGTATCCTAGTTCCTCACTGACACCTCTTCAATTGGACCAGATATATCAAGAGAGGAATTGTCCACCTCTAATGAATAAATAGGGTGACTTCATGAGAAACTATAAAAATCCCTTATGTTATCAATTCTAAATAAATAATTTTAACTATTAATATAATATATTTTTACCTTTTCTACATGAAAATCCAATGACTCACCAAATTCAATTTCAATGACAACGTGATTAGCATCCAAAATTTATATTTCACACACTATCTAGCAATCCATTTTTGGATGGTAATCTTTATTAAATATTTATTAAGTCCCCATAGAATAACAAATACTCTTACAAGATATATAAATAAACATGGGATCCCTTCTAGAGATAATGGATGATGGGAACCCATGAACCCTCACAATCCCCTGCACATATAGCTTACTAAGAAAATTAACCATGTTGGTGTCCCTATTTGGAAAAATATAAACTGATTTGATTAACCAATCAATCCCCAACAAAGTAGAATTATTTATAAGGGTATTATATAGTAATCAAGTGACTAATTATAAGAAAATGTCACCCCACAAAAATGCACTTAATGAAGATGGAGTGAACACGAAGGATTTAGGTTATCCTATAATATCTAGAAGTTGGTGTATCAATGAGAAATGTAATCCACAATGTTGTACTTCATACCCATCCACCAAAATCATTGTATCATAAAATAATAAATCTTCATATTACTAGGATTAATATAACGTCATGAATAATATAAAACACAAAACCCTAAATTTTTTATTGATGGAAGGATGAAAAGAATATTACCAAATTGAATATTTCTATGAAAAGGGAGTCACAAACTAGCAATGGTCTTCATATTATATGTTTAATCAATAATTATAATGAAAACATATGTAAGGTACAGGTACAATAATTTCTAATGAAATATATGTGATTATAACTAATCAGTAGATAAAACCATTATTGAATCATCCTCCTAAGAGTCTTAATTCAACTAAGTGAAATGCCCAAAATGATTTCACTCCTATTAAAAATTTGATGATGTTATAGAATATATTTTTAAATTGAGACACTTAGATATGAAACTAAATTTTCCTATAGTACAAATTATTTAAAATTCAATTTTTTAGTTTTACTCATACATTTCCACTTCAAGAGTTTTATTCTTTTTTAGATTAACTAAAATTCATGTTCCTATGATTAGAAATGAATGTGGTCCCCTCCCATAAAAATAGTGTTTCCAACACAAGATATCATGAGTAATAGTGGAAATCTATAAATCCTGAGTAGGGAAATTCATCTCATGCTACTATAGATGAAATAAATCACATATCACCATATGATTATCCTGCCGAATTAGAAAACCCATACCATATCATAAAGAATCACAATTGACCCCATAACATTTACCTATTTTCAATAATGTCATTATGATGTCCTGTATTTTCCATGTAATTTATTTTAAAATTATATGGGATTATTTCTAGACCAAGAGTAGAGACGACACATGATTCTACGACCAGTGGTGCCCAGAATAAATGTTCGAACTATTGTTTTTATGTTTATTAAAAATAGAACTCATGTGCGGTTTTATTATCTTTTAAATGAGTGCGCAGATTTGAAATCTGAGGGAACTATTGTGTTCAAATCAACGGGTTATGCTTAGTCAGGACCTAACTTTGACCGTTGCAGGTCGATTGGAGAAATTGTTTTCGTACATTTTATGGAAGAATAAAGAAACACATTAAAAGTTTATTTTATTTATGTTTTGACATATTGTGATGATGAAACTATCCTATGGTAAAAGAAATCAGGAGTGATGCAACACAACATCATGGAATCACTGAAACACTTTTAAAATGATAACATTCATTAACACGTTTCCTCCATTAATTAGGTGTGTGGACCAGTGTTTGAATTCATAATGCTAGATAATTTCCTTGAATCTTGAAAGATTCTAAGTAGAGGGACAAGGAATGTCACTCGCCAACAACGAAAAACAGTGATGAAAAACGGATCGAGATCACTAATGGATGGATAGACATCATCCATGAATTATCTTCTTCGACTGATCCAAAATCCATGTAGGGGATTTATTTTCCTTCATGATTCCTTTATTTGATATTGTTTCCATCAATGAATGCTGACCAACACACAAAAAGGAGGATCCATGATTATATCATTATTATTTGATGTTTAAGAATGTGGGATTAAATGGAATGAATCTTATTAAATATTCTATATCTCCAATTTCATATTTCCTCTGACATGAATGGGTCATGGCTAACATTAAGAAGGACAATGCCTATTTTAATGGGTTTCTTGCACTTATCTCACTTCCCCGTTTTTGTTTTCTTCATCAATGGACCCCTGTCATCACATCATAATTTTATGGAAGGTTCTGAACATGAACAGACCCCCAGAGTTATGATAAGATGATAATGAGACAATGGTAGTAATGAACGTGACTCGAGGGTCACATGTGTGCTATTTCAAAAAACAGAGCACCGGGGTGCGACCTGTGACCCGTAGAAGGATGTATGCTGACAGCTGTGTGCGGAAGGGATGGATGTGGTGTGTGGTGGTGAGGACACCTTGAATCAGATGGCCATTGGTTCAACAGCCGGCGGTAGTGGACCTTGTGGCACAACAGCCATGGGTGGCGGGCTCAACCAGACGCGGCCCGATGCTGCGTCACACGACAAGGAGCCATGGTCTAGCTCGACCATGGAGATATCCCATGGAAGCCTCGACAGGGAGGTTTACATGGAGTATTTCCTTGTTGAATGTGGAGTTCAACCATGTTAACTAGTTGGGGATGTGTATCCCGCCACGTTCGGGTGGATGAACTGGCCCACTCGAGCAGACCGGGCTGGAGCCGGTTGGACGGACCAGTTTCTGGTTGGGGCCAAGTGGGGCGGGTCAAACCCAGAGGGCTGGGTTGACCCGATAGGTTGGGACATGCGGGACCTAGGTTAGGTTGGTCTGCCCGGGTTAGACTAAACCCTAAACCAACAAACCCTTTTTTACTTAAATGTCGACAACTCGCAAACTGTGTGACTGTTTGACGAACTATTTGCGGTGTTGGTGCCCTAACGGAGACGTATTAGTCTTGAGACACTCTAACTGGGTTTACATGGAATTTGGAGTAATGAATTTTCACTCTAGGAGAAGTTTCTCCGAAAACGAGCATGGTTAGGACACAATAATGTGGCTGGATGAAACCTTGAAGCTATTTGATTACATGGACTATGTGTATTACATACACTATGTGTATTACTTAGAATATGTGTATTATTTAGGCTTCATGTCTTAAAATGACTGAGTCAGTACTCCCCTACCTTGGAAATCTGCTGTTCCTCTAGTATATGACTAAACTCCATCTGTTATCAACTCTCCATGTGTTATCTACACTCTGTGTGTAAACTACACTTTGTGTGTCACTAACACCCTGTGTGTTACATGCACTCCACGGTTTACCTACTCTCCACGGGATACCTACGTCCACGTGTTACTACTTGAGGGTACTGTTTATTCTTATGGAAATCATGTTTATATACCGTAAACCTGTACTTGGTGTGAGCTGACTCTAGTGATTATCTTTATTATACTTCTTAGATGGTACACATTTCATACCTCCATGGTATTCTACATGGTGTATTTCTTACTGATATTATTTTTGGTATACTTTGTGTCACTCCTTTTTGGATTGTGGTCCCTACTGATTATTGTTTTACTGACCCCTATATGGGCTTCACCCGCACGTGTCGTGTCTTGTGCAGATGACCGACAGCTTTGACAGAGTCATTGATAGGTCAGAGATAGGGGGTCTTCTGGGTGACCGATGGGCGTGGTACTCTTCTACAACATCCAGACAACTTACCATACCTACCCTTCACGTATGGTTTCCGTAGATGAGATCTAGGAGATTCTACTTTTCCATTTCAGTAGGTATGATATTCTTGATTCTTTTTATTTCAGTATTGTACCTTACTCTAAGTGGGGTTTCTTAGTGGTTTGCATCCATGTTTACATAGTGGTTTTATTTTCAGCCTTTTATTGGAGAGAGGTGTGTCTATACATGTACTAAGTAAAATGCCTCCCACTTGTGGGATATTCCTACTCTACACTATTTTCTAACCCCAAACCTATGAGAGGTGGGATTAGGGTAGTCACGGCACGTGTAACACCCCAAGTAAATAAAGAGTATGACATTTTCACATTTATCCATATTTGTGAATAAAATATTAATAGTACTTTAAAGGTAATTCTATGCTCAATGGCATACCCAATATGCAACAACATGTTTCATTGAAATCTTACGTTGCACTCTAATAATAAAATAATATTATTTTAAATGGTAATTAACGCCTTGCCATTGTAATGGCAGGAATGAACAGAACTAACTACAATATAATTATATATGTTTTTCAAATATTTTTACTCTTTACAATAAATTTTATAGAATTAAAAATGCAAATGAATCCATTTTTTAAGAGAAAACATTCTAATATTCATTAAAAGGTCGATTAACCACCTTTTGATGGTGAACCCCTTTTTAATCCACTTATTGAAAATTTTATAAGCTCTATTTTTCAAAATAAACATATTATTTATGATTGGTACATTTAAATTTACCTTGGGTTAATTTTTGGTATTTTTCTGACAATGTTCATTTTTCAATGAATAGTGAAAAATACTGCATTTTACATCAAAACTAATTTTTCATATAATTTAATTATATGGTTATATTATCTTTTTAATTTATTTTAATGTGTAATTAGAATATATTTTTACCATGTGATTCAATTATGGTCATATGGATTAATTTCACTTTGGAATTAGGCATAAACAAGTGCCAAACTTTTCATAAATATTGTTTTTAAAAAACCCACTATTTGTTTTGACAACGGGAAGTTTTTTTTAAATTAATTATTGCAATTTATGTGTTTTTAATTTGGTAAAATGAATTAAATATTTGGAATCATAAGGTCCAAATTATTTAATTAATACTCTTTTGTTTTTGGACATTATAAATAGTAACGACGGTAATTATCTTTAATTATTTTTATTAATGAGTAATCGGGAAGTTAAAGATAATAATATAATATCATAATAATAAAAAATGGCCACAAAATGCGTCCTAAGGATACTGGTTTTCTAATTGCCGACCATGGGATTCCTTGTGACAAACTTGGGGGCCCCATGGAATCACTTTTGTGAGAAGGTGACTTTTTATCTATTTATTTTTTAAATAATGTTAAATGTCACAAAGAATGTGTCACCTAAGTAAAATATTTTTAATTTTTTCTACATAAATTATATTTTAGACTATAAATATTCATTATAAAGCTAAAAATATTTCCTACATCATGATACTTTTTTTATAATTTTTAGACATTAAATTTATTAAATTATTGATGAGATCATGATGATGCAGCGATTACCTCATTAATAAAGGATTTAAATAAAATGAAATGATAATGTTCAATCTATGACCTAAACATGTCCAAAACCTATTGTATGGGTGTATTTCGAACCCTTATCACCTTACCCTATAATTATATCAATGTGGGACCTTTTGAATCCGAAAAGCATTTTCAAATAAAGTAACATTTCATTACATTCCAAGAGTGCCCCTCCTCTCCTCTTATAAAAGGCCCCCACCTCTACCTCCTTACCCACACTTCCAAATACATTGGCTCGTCCAAACCCTGCCCATTTTGTCTCTCCACATCCCTATCTACCTCCTTTAAGCCTCTATTTTGTCAGAATCCTTTCCAAGGAACCCTTTGATCTCAAATCAAAGGAAGTTACCCGATTATAAGGCAATGTCTTCACTTGAGTCCTTTTGTTTTATTTTACTTCTACAAGCCCATAAACTCTTTTTATTCTTTTCATTTGTAAAAAATCCAGTATCTTAAATATACTAGGATGTTTTTATAAGAAGTATTCGAGATACAATTACACACACCGACATCTAATGGTTAAAGAACATACTGTTTCCATGGATGGCGAATTTCTGCCTCCCGAAACGATGATTGTTCAACATTCTTCTAACACCTTCAAAGGTGGCCATTAAGATGACACTATATTTATATATGATATCTAATATGTTTATGTTTTACTTAAGATTCTGTATTTTTCATTTATGTCATACCTTTATGGTTTCCATTATTGGTAAACACGATATCTTCATTTAAGGAAGTGCGGACTACTGCCCCCTCAAAGTGATTTGATTAGTTAATACAATATATGGTATGTATAAAGGATATATTTAATGATATTATATATGATACCATTCCGGAATTAAATTACTATTATGTATCATTATGTTTTAATTCCATTAAATATGACATAGAAATGGAAGTAGCGTTCATGCGTACGTACGGCTTACCGTCTCCATGAACGGTGCATTTCATTTCTTAACTCTAAATGTTATGTAATATTATAAATGCATGAACATACTAGATATATATGATATATATGATATCTACATCATGAATACAATTCTGGATATAATGAACATTTGTCCACACGAACAACATGTAATTGTAAGAAGTCCACTTTCGACTTAAGAACCAAATATCAGCAAAACAAATATTATTGACTTAAATGATTACATACTGTTTATGACATGGTAATAAGTGATATAAAAGGAATAATGAACTTTATAAAGGTTCTTAAGGAATTATAAATTAACTCATGTTTATTATTCAGGAGATTAAAGAACGATCGAGTCAAGTCAGACCTGAGGTAAGGGATCCTACTCCTCTCATTCTTTTTAAGTACACTCTTTTATGTCATTCCTTTTAAATCTCATCTTTCTTGTTATTGGGATGTTCTTTTATATTAATATTACTTTAATTTTTATGTTCAAATGATGAGAGACCCTATTCCCTCCATTTTGGAAGTTTTAAGTGGCGCCGTTAGGCTGCCGAGTTTTCGTAAGGGATTTTTCATCTCACTTTTATTCCCAGGAGATTTATGCTACATTTGCCACAATTTCCTTTGAGTGGTGTATGTACTGACCATTATTATACACTTTGTGTAGTATAATTTCATTTATGGTTATTCAAATATTCATTTTATGTCCCATCTTCCATGGGGTTTATGTTTCGAAAGTTACCGAACTCGGTAAGGGGACCTTTCACCCTCCTCTTTTTAAAAGACTTCTTTTGTTATGTCTTTTAATTCACATAATATTATGTTGGTATATGTTCTTTAATATCCTTATTGATGTAAATTTTATTTCGAAGTGATGAGATGCCCTTTTTATCTCTCATCAACTCATTTTCTGAATTTTGAAGTGATGCCGTTAGGCTGTCGAATTTTTCCAAGAGAACTTTTTAACCCAATTTCGATTTCTTTGGGTTCAACATGTAGTTATTGAATATGTCATCATTTGAATATGTGTGAATGAAATTTTATTGTTTTAAACTTAATATCCACTTATATTTTGTGTATTTATATTTGTCACACATAATTTTGAGATTGAATTATCCTTGATTTAAGGATACTGTCTTTATAAGGGAATTCATCACATTTGACATTTCTACTGAGACTTCAGTGTTGTTATGCACCAATTCACTCTTATATGGTGTATATACTGTCCTATGGAATATTATATCATGAATCCATTTATTCTCATGATATTATAAAGTTCTGACTAAATGTTATTCCTCAATTATTGTATTCAAGTGTCTCTAATTTTGGTAGAACCCCTTTTACCAAAATATCACTTTAAATGTTTTAATTATTTGTTCTTATTAATATCCATGTTTTCAAAGTGGATTTAAGGATTTATTTATTTTTATATTAATGGTTTAAAATTTTAAAAGATTCAAGGTGGTATGGGACACTTTGATTCAAAAATCTCTTTATTAAATGTTTTAAATGGTTTTGGAAATGGTTTCTTTTTGAATGGATTCATTATTTCAATATCCTAAAATTATATATTGTGATTGAAATGTGGAAATGTTATGTTTAATTTATGCATGTTTTATGTGGTACGTTTATGTTATGGTTCTTGGGAATTATTAGGAAAATGGGTGGTTCTGTGATAAACTAAGGGCAGGTGAGCCCGATATAGCTCTTCAATGCATTGGGTAACGTGAAGGAGTGAAACGTTAAGGTTTCTCCGAAGAGATTTAGGGAATATACTGTGGTGGGTATTCCAAACGTAACCAAGAGGGTTACTCCCTACGTAAGAATGTTATGAATGAATCAAGATACCTTTTATGTCTTATGATTTCTATGACTTATTCATGATTTGATATGCCTATGTTTTATGGGTAAAGTATGATTTCATTCTAATGTATATATGAACTCATGTTTCCTTTCCATATTTTTATAACTCTTACTGAGCTTTTTATGCTCATCCCAAGTTGTTGAAATGTTTTTCACAGGGCAAGGGAAAGGTACATGATTTTATGAGAGTGTCAAGGATGTGTCAAGAAAGAATCTGTGTTTTATTTTAAATATGTTTCCGTTGATGGGAAAAATGAATACTGTCTTTTATATAACCACATTGTTTAAATGTGGAATGTAATGCAAGTTTCATGATCTAATTCTCTAAAACTCTAAACCTAAAAATATCCTCAATGTGTAATCTTGTAATAACTCAATATTAAGTAAGGTTTAAGGCTGCGGCCTTATAGTTGGTATCAGATGTCGGTTTAGATAACTTTATAGGTTATGGTATTCTTTAAGCATAAGTGACATTACCATAATGGTTAGGATTTCAGAAAGAGTCCTAGTTTTAGATAACGTGAATGAGTAAGTATATCTTAGTGTTTATCTTCCTCATTAGTACATTATTGTTTTGTTGATATACTCACACTGACCTTTTTTATTTTAGTAAATGCATGGATCTAGCAGGCACCAATGTGATAATAGGTTTGAAGGAAACTGTGGTGGTTCTCTGATTAAGAGACTGGTTGAAATGGGGGATTCAATGAGGAAACTCATGGTTGTTCTAAACCAACTAGGAAGGAGTCATGATCAACCACTTGAACCTTGGTATGATCTATAATGCATCATGTACGAGATGACCAATCGATGTGGAAGTTCAGGTAATAATTATAAAGGTAACCATTACAGTTTATATGATCCTTACTTTTGAGGTAATTATGGGTTATTATATGTTATGATGGAAAATGAAAGGCATGAGATAAACATGAGGTTAAAATATGTTATGATCATTTTTGAAGATTTTATCTTGTTTTGGGGAATTTTTTAAGAACTATATAGTTTTGGAAAAAGGACAAAACGCAGACCATGTGACAACCCATCGCGTCGGACAAAGCTGCGGGAATCGAACCCACAACCAAAGTGCGACTGGTATTTATCGCCTACCACTGGACTATGTGAAGTATCTGGTTAGTTTGACTGATTATTTTTAGTTAGATGATTTTATGAATTAAGAGTAAGTTGATTTTGGGTAATCTATGGAAATTTATTAACCTATCATGGAGGATATGTGATTAGGTTAATTACTTTTCAATTAGAGACATTAAGAGCAACTGATGTTGTTTGGAGATAAATGTTACGATTTAACTTGGAAGACTATGTGACTAAATCCATCAAATATTTGGGTTTAAATCTTATTTTGGTTTACTTTGAAGAATTTTATGGACAAATTGTTTATCGGATGGTCCTCGTTGAACTTTGGGTTTTTTTAGACAAACTTTTGGAGATTAAGAATAGATTTTATTTTTATAAAGGGTTATCCTTTTCTAGATTATCTGAACTTGTACTAACCTTTTTGGTTTTTGTTTTGGTTAAAGTATAAAGACATGGGAAGTATATAGTTATCTTTTTGTGGATTAGATGATTCTCTAGAAGTTGATTATAGTACTCTTAATGTGAACAAGTCTTCCTAAATACTCGCCTTTTGGAGAAAATATGAGTCTGTGTAAGGAATCTAATAAGAGTTGAAAGTCAACATGATAAGTGATTATGTTTCCTTGTGAATAAATTCCTCAATAAAAACTAACTTAAAACACAAATTTTGTCTATTAACGTTTCTTACTGGGGAATCGAATACCGTTTAACCCATCACAAGTTTGTGATTTTCTTATGGTTAACTTTCCCCTAGACATGTTTACTATCACTCTCCATCAGAACATGACCCTTTATTTTTTCCTCCATTTCCATATTTTCATACATGGAATCCTAGTATGGGTTAACATGGGTGACCTTCGTAATTCCCTTTCTTTATTTTAAAGTGATAGTTTAATTTACTCCTTTTCTGATGTGGGACTTTCAATGGAGTTTTCAAGCCCAATTTTAAAATTGCGAGAACACAATTCCCAAAAGGGGGGAAGGATATAACACCCTAGGTAAATAAAGAGTATTCCATTTTCACATTTATCCATATTTTTGAATAAAATAATAATAGTACTTTAAATGTAATGCTATGCTCAATGGCGTACCCAATATGAAACAACAAGTTTCTTTGAAATCTTACGTTGCACTCTAATAATAAAATAATATTATTTTAAATGGTAGTTAATTCCTAGCCGTTGTAATGGAGGGAATGAACAAAGCTAAATAAAAAATAATTATATATTTTTTTTCAAATATTTTTACTCTTTACAATAAATTTTAGAGGATTAAAAATGCAAAAGAATCCAGTTTTTAAGCGAAAACATTCTAATATTCCTTAAAAGGTCGATTAACCGCCTTTTGATGGAGATCCTCTTTTAAATCCACTTTATGAAAATTTTATAATCTATATTTTTCAAAATAAACATAGTATTTATGATTGGGACATTGAAATTTACCTTGGGTTAATTTTTAGTATTTTTCTGACAATGTTTATTTTTCAATGAATAGTGAAAAATACTGCATTTTACATCAAAACTGCTTTTTCATATAATTTAATTATATGGTAATATTATATTTTTAATTTGTTTTAAAGTGTAATTAGAATATATTTTTACCATGTGATTCAATGATGGTCATTGGGATTAATTTCACTTTGGAATTAGGCATAAACAACTACCAAACTTTTCATAAATATTGTTTCTAAATAACCCGTTATTTGTTATGACAACATGATGTTTTTTTAAAATTAATTATTGCAATCTATATGTTTGTAATTTGGTAAAATTAATTACATATTTGGATTCATAAGGTCAAAATCATGTAATTAAGACTCTTTTATTTTTGGACATTATGAATAGTAACGATGGTAATTATCTTTAATTATTTTGATTAATGAGTAATCGGGTAGTTAAAGATAAGAAGATAATATCATAATAATAATAAATGACCACAAAATGTGTCCTAAGTGTACTGGTTGTATCATTTCCGACCATGGGATGCCTTGTGCCAAACCTGGGGGCCCCATGGAATCACGTTTGTGAGAAAGTGACTTTTTATCTATTTATTTTTTAAAGAATGTTAAATGTGATAAAAAATGTATCACCGATGTAAAATATTTTTAATTTTTTCTACATAAATTATCATTTGGACTATAAATATTCACTATAAATCTAAAACGATTTCCTACATCATGATATTTTTTTATAATTTTTAGACATTAAATTTATTAAATTATTTATGACATCATGACGATGCAGCGATTACCTCATTAATAAAGGATTTAAATAAAATGAAATGATAATGTGAAATATATGCCCTACACATGTCCAAAACCTATTGGATGGTTGGATTTAGAACCCTTATCACCTTACCCTCGAATTATATCAATTTGGGACCTTTTGAATCCGAACATCATTTTCAAATAAAGTAACATTTCTTTACTTTCCAAGAGTGCCCCTTCTCTCCTCTTATAAAAGGCCCCCACCTCTACCTCCTTACCCACACTTCCAAAGCCTTTGGCTCGACGAAACCCTGCCCATTTTGTCTCTCCACGTCCCTCTATAGCTCCTTGAAGCCTCACATTTGGCATAATCCTTTCCAAGGAAGCCTTTGAGCTCAAATCAAAGGAAGTTACCTGATATTAAGGTAATGTCTTCACTTGAGTCCTTTTGTTTTATTTTACTTCTCCAACCCCCTAAACTCATTTTATTCTTTTCTTTTGTAACAACTCCAGTATCTCAAATATACTAGGATGTTTTTATAATAAGGATTCTAGCTACACTTACACACACCAACATCTAATGGTTAAAGAACATACTGTTTCCGTGGATGGCGAATTTCTGCCTCCCAAAATGATGATTGTTCAACATTATTCTAACATCTTAAAAGGTGGTCATTAAGATGACACTATATTTATATATGGTATCTAATATGTTTATGTTTTACTTAAGCTTATGTATTTTTCATTTATGGCATACCTTTATGGTTTCCATTATTGGTAAACGTGATATCTTCATTTAAGGAAGTGCGGACTACCGCCCACTCAAAGTGATTTGATTCGTTAATACCATATGTGGTACATATAAAGGATATATTTAATGATATTATATATGATACCATACTGGAATTAAAATACTATTCTGTATCATTATTTTTTAATTCCATTAAATATGAAATAGAAATGGAAGTAGCGTTCATGCGTACGTACGGCTTACCGTCTCCATGAACGGTGCATTTCATTTCTTAACTCTAAATGTTATGTAATATTATAAATGCATGAATATACAGGATATATAAGATATCTACATCATGAATACAATTCTGGATATAATGAACATTTGGCCACACGAACAACATGTAATTGTAAGAAGTCCACTTTCGACTTAAGAACCAAATATCGGAAAACAAATATTATTAACTTAAATGATTACATAATGTTTATGACATGGTAATATGTGATATAAAAAGAATAATGAACTTGATAAAGGTTCTTAAGGAAGTAGAAATTAACTCAAGTTTTTTATTTAAGGGATTAAAGAACGATCGAGTCAAGTCGGACCTGAGGTAAGGGATCCTACTCCTCTCTTTCTTTTTAAGTACAATCTTTTATGTCATTCTTTTTAAAGCTCATATTTATTGTTATTGGGATGTTCTTTTATATTAATCTTACTGTAATTTTTATGTTCAAATGATGAGAGACCCTATTCTCTCCATTTTAGAAGTTTTAAGTGGCGTCGTTAGGCTGTCGAGTTTTTGTAAGGAATTTTTCATCTCACTTTTATTCTCGTGAGATTTATGCTACATTTTCCCCAATTTCCTTTGAGTGGTGTATGTACTGCCCATTATTTTACACTTTTTGTAGTATAAATTCATTTCTGGGTATTCACATATTCATTGTATGACCCTTCTTCCATGGGGTGTACGTTTTGAAAGTTACCCAACTCGGTAAGGGGACCTTTCACCCTCCTCTTTTTAAAAGACTTCTTTTGTTATGTCTTTTAATTCACATACTATTATGTTGGGATATGATATTTTATATACTTATTGATGTAAATTGTATTTCCAAGTGATGATATTCCCTTTTTATCTCTCATCAACTCATTTTCTGAATTTTGAAGTGATGCCGTTAGGCTGTCGAATTTTACCAAGGGAACTTTTTAACCCAATTTCGATTTCTATGGGTTCAACATGTAGTTATTGAATATGTCATCTTTTGAATATGTGTGAATGACCTTTTATTGTTTTACACATAATATCCACCTATATTTGGTGTATTTATATTTGTCACAAATAATTTTGAGATTGAACTATACTTAATTTAATGATACCGTCTTTGTAAGGGAATTCATCACATTTGACATTTCTACTGAGACTTCATTCTTGTTATGCACCAATTCACTCTTATATGGTGTATACACAATCCTTTGGAATATTATATCATGAATCCATTTATTCTCATGATATTATAATGTTCTAACTAAATTTTATTCCTCAATTATTGTATTCAAGTGTCTCTAATTTTGGTAGAACCCCTTTAACCAAAATATCGCTTTAAATGTTTTAATTATTTGTTCTTATTAATATCCATGATTTCAAAGTGTTTTTAAGGATTTAATTATATGGATATTAATGGTTTAAAATTTTAAAAGCTTCAAGGTGGTATGGGAAACTTTGATTCAAAAATATCTTTATTAAATGTTTTAAATAGTTTTGGAAATGGTTTCTTTTTGAATGGATTCATTATTTCAATATCCTAAAATGATATATTGTGATTGAAATGTGGAAATGTTATGTTTAATTTATGCATGTTTTAAGTGATACATTTATGTTATGGTTCTTTGGCATTGTTATGAAAACGGGTGGTTCCATGATAAACTAAGGGCGGGTGAGCCCGATATAGCTCTCCAATGCATTGGGTAACGCGAAAGAGTGAAACGTTAAGGTTTCTCCGAGGAGATTTAGGGAGTATACTGTGGTGGGTATTCGAAACGTAACCAAGAGGGTTACTCCCTACATAAGAATGTTATAAATTTCTCAAGATACCTTTTATATCTTATGATTTCAATGATTTATTCCTGATTTGATATGCCTATGTTTTATGGGTAAAGTATGATTTCATTCTAATGTATATATGAACTCATGTTTCCTTTCAATATTTTTATAACTCTTACTGAGCTTTTTATGCTCATCCCAAGTTTTTGAAATATTTTTCATAGGTCAAGGGAAAGGTACATGATGTGATGATAGTGTCAAGGATGTGTCAATAAAGAATCTGTGTTTTTTTAAATATATTTCCGTTGATGGGATGAATGAATACTGCCTTTTATGTAACCACTTTGTTTAAATGTGGAATGTAATGCAAGTTTCATGATCTAATTTTCTAAAACTCTAAACATGAAAATATACTCAATGTGTAATCTTGTAATAACTTAAGATTAAGTAAGGTTTAAGGCTGGGGCCTTATAGCACGTGCCCTGGGGGATGGGTCATGATAGAGAGGTATCAGAGGGTGGTCAGTTTTACTCTTATTTTGGTGAAAAAGGGTTATGTGTTTCAAGATTGGATTTCAGGTCAGGGAACCTAGTGTTGGTGTGATGGATGACGTATCCATACACCAAGACCTTAAATTTTTCTTTCTTACCCAATACAAGGAAATGATAGTTTCATTGGAAATTAATGGTTCATGCATCATATATTAATTGAATGTGTTCTCATGTCCTTCTTGAGTCAGATTCAGCTCACCAGGTATACTCTATTGACCATGGTACATCTTGTTCTATTTAATGATGCTTCCATACATAGAGAAAAGCAGGATTTCGGGGCGTGGACATGAGGATAGTCTACCGAGTAATGATTAATAAATTTTGGGACCGTTTCTTGTGATAGAACATCCTTTTGGTGTACAAGTGATACCAACACCCAAACAGTAAAAGATCCTAACGATGTTACTGGAAGATTATGCACGCAGGATCTATGCATTGCATGAGTTTCAGAGAGAGAGACATCCTAGGTATTGAGGTGATATGGATCCTTAAATAGTAGAGGACTGGTTGGAGGTGGTGAAGAGAGCCTTTCGATTAGTGAGGATCCCTCGTCACTAGATGGAAGTCCATGCTGCGAGCCTTCTTCCAGGCTCAGTGGGGACATGGTGGAGACTGATGAAACAGACGCATGAGGAGGCAATGCTATCTTGGAAAGAGTTAGAGTACCTCTTCAGGGAGGAGTTCTTTCTAGTGATGTTATGTTATGTGCATATATATGAGCTACTCCACAGGCAGTAGGGAAACCAATCTGTAGAAGAGTACTCGACTAGATTCATGGATCATTCTCACTACTCTGTTAGCATGGTGCATAACCAGTTCATTAGGGATAAAACCTTCAACGAGGGACTACGCTATGATATTATGGAATTTATGATATCCCTTATCATCTCGACAAATTTTGGGGCGATGGAGTGGGCTCTACTGATAGAGATATATTTTTTGGAGTAGGCACCGATAGTGGGAGATACCATCAGGTGACAGGTAGAAAACACTTTTCCAGAGGGAAGATTACCAATTTTGTAGGGACCCAAGAAGGTCAAGCAATCTAGGGGATGACCATAGGATATGATATCAATAGTGTGATCCTCCTAGGGAATAGCGTGTCAACTAAAGGATATATTGTACTAATCATGCGGTGGTCGTGGCTATCTGGATAGAGATTATCCGAAAAACCATATGAATGAGTAGGAGACGATCATAAGGAATCCAAGGCACTAGAAGAGGTAGGAACATGGCAGTGTACCTTGCAGTAGACATTTTATAAGAGAGATATGGGTGGTAGGAGGTGGTTGGGGGGTTCGAGTCACTACCACCACCACCCAAAAGAAATCCACCCTATGCTCAGGGATCTGGTGGACATGGGTGAGGCTAGCTCCAGGTGATGGAGAGTTAAGATCTCGAGACTTCTGGGATGCCTAAGGATATAATATGTTTCTTTTCTTCCCTATCTATAATTTTTAGAGAAAGGTTTTCCAATCACTCTCTTCTCTTCATAACCCTTGTTCGAGACACAGAAATTCTAGTAGAGTTGTTGACTCAATCCCTACACATAGAGACTTAAATGGGAAGAGGTTCAATGATCACACACTAGTGCCAATAGTTTCCCTTACTATTGGGGGTGAGAGTTTTTGTTGGGATATCTTGGTGATAGCGTCAAGGACTTATGACATTATTATGGTTATGAAGCGGTTATTCACAGTTCATATTGAGATCGACAATTTTAGGCACACAGTGTTGTGTGCCAGTGGATATAGGACATGTTTATCCTTTTTTTGTGAAAGGGAGACACAAATAGGGAAGTATGGACTCCCACATAAATGTGTGCAGCCAATCACACATCCTTTGGCTAGCATGACCCTTGGTGTAGTGGATGAGATGTGTCCCCAGTTTTCTATAGGGGTGGATGAGTAAGAGGACATATTTCTGAAAGATGTTGTAGGACTACCTTCTAATGGGGAGGTAGAATTCTGCATTAACATGTACCTTGGGATGACACCGATATCTACATAGTCCTATAGGATGGATCTTGAAGAGCTTCCTGAATTGAGGGTATAGTTGGAGGATGTTTAGAGGAAGGGCGTCATGAGACCCATTGTTTCATCATGGCCAGCCCTTATATTGTTTTACAAGAAGGTAGATAAGATCATGAAGTTATCTGTGGACTTTTGAAACCAGAAATAGGTGACTATGAAGAATAGGTATCCACTACCAAGGATTGATGAACTATTTCAATCAGATGAAGGGAGAGATATGGTTCTCAACGATAGACCATAGATCAAGCTATAATTCGCTTTGGGTGCGGGATGTGGACATGATGAATAAAGATTTTAGATGTCGCTATGGCCACTACACATACAGAGTGATGTATTTTGGTTTGACTAACTCTTTAACTGTGTTCATGGGACTCATGAATAGGATATTCCAACTATACCTAGACTAGTTTGTAATGGTCTTCATTGATGACATCCGGGTGTACTCAGCGTCTAAGGAGGAGCACACAAAACGCTTAAGGATGGTCTGAAGCATACTCTTTGAGCACCAGCAATACGGGACTCTCTTGAAGTGTCAATTCATGACATGAGAGGTTCAATTTTTTGAACATGTCATTTCAGAGTCTGGAGTTGAATTACATCTATGAAATATAAAGATTGTGCCTTGAGAGCCACCCAAGAACGTTAATGAGGTGTGAAGTTTCCTTGGGTTGGATGTATACTATCGATTGTTCATGCCTGACATTTCCAGAGTAGCATTATCCATGAAATCCTTGACCTATAAGAATAAACCTGTTTTATCGATGGAGAAGTTTCAAGAGACATTTTACTTGATGAGGTAGAGTTTGAAAAGAACTTCCATTCTGATATTTATAGAGGAGGGTGTCGAGTACATGGTGTTCTGAAACACATCAGGAACCAGGCCTGGTTGTGCCCTAATATATGGGAAATGGAAGATTTATTATGATTAATGGAAGTTGCGACCACATTAGATGAAATATGTGACTCATGATTTGAAGTTTGTGGAATTTTTCTTCACATTTAAGATGTGGTGACACTGACTTATGAGAGAGATGTTTATCTTCTACCTAAAAAACAAATGTTTCTGCTATATGTTTTCTCAGAAATATCTGATCCTAAGACAATAGTGTTGGATAGAGTTCCTCTAGGAATATGAATTTCAAATAATCTATACTCCTAGGAAGGGTAACATGGTGGCAGATGCTCTCAGCTAGAGATCGAGTTCAGAGTTACTAAATGAGGCCTCTATATAGCTAGAATTGCTTTAGATATCCTTTTTGGGTAGAGATGAATTATATTATCTCTAGTCTATGTTGGTTACCCCTCCACTCATACATCATGTGCAGGAGGCACAAATCGGAGATTTCAACTACGAGACTACACATGCTCAGATGTCCACATGGCATGTCCCTGATGGATATAACAAATGTGGGGAGAATTTCATCCTTTTAGAGGATTTATAGTTGTACCAGTGACGTTATGAGAGGAGGTGTTGAGGGAGTTCCATACATCCCCTTTTTCAGAAAATCCATGTGTGGAAAATATGTATCAAGACCTCCGACATTAGTTTTAGTGGCTGGGGATGAAGAAGGAAGTGGAAGAGTTTGTCTCTAGATGCCTCACATGTCAGCAAGTGAAGGATAAGAACTAGGTTCCATAGGTTTTGAATCAACCCCTTGAGGACCCATAGTGGAAGTGGGATGAAATATTGATGGAATTCATGATGGGTCTACCATGTACATCCAAAGGGAATGATACCATCTTGGTTATCATTGACCAAATCACCATATCTGCCCACTTCCTAGTGATTTGGGAACATGGTTCAATAGAAATCATGGGATGCCACTACATATAAGAGATAGTTTGAATCCATGGAGTACCATTGATGATAGTCTTAGATTTTGTTTTTCATTTCACATCTTAGTTTGGAAGGGATTATAAGAAACATTTGGGACTATGTTGCGCTTAAGAATATCTTTCCACCTATAGAACGATGGCCATATGGAAAAGAATATTCAGGTATTAGATGATATGATATGTGCTTGAACCCTCGATTTTTCCACAGTTGGGAGGATCACCTAACTTTGATGGAGTTTGTGTACAATAATATCTACCACTCCACCATCGGTATGGAACCATTCAAGGCCTTGAACTGGAGACCATGTAGGTTGCCACATTGGTGGACTAACCCCGAAGATTCAGCACTCATGGGCCCAATGTTGGTGAAGGCTACTACAGAGAAGTTTCAGGTCATCTAGGAGGGGATGAAGACTATACAGATCCATCAAAATTATTATGCTGATAGGAGATGAAGACTTTTGGACTTCATGGAGGGAGACCATGTGTTCAATTGGGTCTCTCCTCAATGTGGGATATAGATATTTGGTAGGGGTGACATGCTATCTCTGTGGTTCATTGGACCTTTTCGATACTACGTATAGTGGGGGAAGTGGTGTACTACATGGACCAACCTCTATAGTTAAAGAGAGTACATGTTGTCTTTTATGTATCGTTGCATTGGAGATACATACACGACCCATAACACATCATTGACTAGGAAATGATAAATTTTGATGATGGGGAGACTTTCAAAGAGTACCCAGTGGGGATCGAGGATCGATAGGAGAGGATAATTGGTTGATGGTTAATTCCTCTGTTGTCTATTCAGGGGTAGTGTGGGAATCTCCAAGGGAGAACTTGGAAGTAGGAGGCTCATATTCATGCTATGTTTCAAATTTTTTTTGTTTATCTATAGTTTTGGATTCCAAGGATTTAAATCTCTAAGGTGGGGAGAATTTAAAGTATTGGATTTTCCATGTATTTTTTTGGAAATTATAGGTGATTAATTCAGGACTAGGCACTATGACGACATGTGATTCTCGATGCCCAGGGTTCCCAAAATAAAGTTTTGAACTATTTTTTAGGATTATTAAAAATAGCGCTCAAGTGCGGTTTTAGTAACGTTTAAATTAGTTCCCAGATTTGAAATTTGATGGAATCATTCTATTTAGAGGAGCGGGTTATTCTTAGGTAGGACATAAATTTGATCGGTGTGGGTATTCTATGAAAAATATTATTCAGACATTTTATGGAAGAATAAAAATAAACATAAAAAGTTCATTTTATGTATCTTTTATGATTTTTGGATGAATCAACCATACTGCGATGCGACAATTCAATGATGCGAAAACATAGCGTCGCCATAATACAACAACATGTTAATGTGGTTCCGCAAATAATTATGGGAAGGGACCATCATTTAAATTCATACTGCTGAAGAATTTCTCTGGAGCCTAGAAGTTTCCCTGAGGAAGGATAAGGAATCTCTCTCACTAGTGATGACAAACGATGAACACCAATGAACGACATATCAAGATCGCTCATGGATTGATTTCCATCATCAATGAATCCTTTTCATGGAATGATCCAACCACCAGGTAGGGGGTTTATTTTTATTCATGATTCCTTTCCCGTTATTGTTTCCTATGATGAAAATGGACCGACCCATGAATGAGCTGATCCATTATTCGATCATTATTATGGGATGGATAAAAATGTGAGACTAAAGGGGATGAATCTTAATAAATATTCTCCTTCTCTACTTTTATATTTCAAAATATGTGAAAGGACCAAGGCCAACATTAACAAGGCCCATGTCTATTTTAAGGGTGTTCTTGTGATTATCTCTCTTCCCTATTCATGTGCTCTTCACCGACAGTTCTCCATGGTTGCATTGGTATTTTCTAGGAGGTTCTGAACATTGTGGGACCCCATATTGATATCAAGATGATCTTGATCCCACAATAGTTAATTACACACCCTGAGGGTCTGATGTGTGCTTTTGTTTCAAAAAATGGAGCACCGGAGTGTGATTGAAAACCAACTGAAGGAGGGTTGCTAACGTCGGTGTGCAGCAACACTAACAATATCACACGGAAGTGCAGGCACCTGGTAGTAGACAGCCACCTGCTCAATTTCTCATAGTAGAGGACCCTAATACAAAGTGGCCATAGGTGATGGGATCGATCTGATGTGGCATGATGCCACATCATGCGGTGAGACCCCTTAGAAACTATCGCATGGTGGTTTACGTGGCCTCCGACCACGCTAAACGTGGTAGTAGGCCACATTGAATATGGCGGTTGACCACATTAGTCGGGTGGGGATGCGAAACACACCTTGTCCAAGAAAATGAACCGTCTTGCTCGAGCAAACTAGGCTAGAGACGATGGTCCAGACCGGCAGCGGGCTGGGCCATTAGTGTACTAGGCCCAACCGGGGTGGGTCGGACCCTGTGGGCCAGGTTGAACCGGTGGTTTGGGTCAGGTGGGGCCCATGTTAGGTCGGTCTCGCCGGGTCGATCCGGACCCACACCCAACCATCCCCTTTTTTACTAAAATTTCCATAACTCTCAAAATGTTTTTCTATTTTATGATTCGTTAGAAATATTGGGACCCTCAAGACGAGGCATCCATTTTGATATAATGAAAGTGAGTTTCCATGGAATTTAAAATATGAATTTTTCGATTGAGGATTAGGTGCTCTCATAAAAAGCATGATAGGGATGGAATCTGATAGCTGGCTATGACCACAAAGATATGTGATTACCTAGACCACGTTCCTTACCTAAAATATGGGTTTTACGTAGATTATCATTCTTATCTAGACTTTTTTTCTTACCAAGACTAATTCAGTACTCCCCTATGCATACAATATGCATGTCCTCTAGTATTTTAATACACTCTGTGTGTTACCAATACTATGTGTGTTATATACACTCCATGTGTTACAGATACTCTATGTGTTTCCTACACTCCATATGTTGCCTACGATCCATGTGCTACTACTTGAGGGTACTGTGGATTCTTATGAAAATGATGTTTAAATACCATAGACCTATATTTGGTGTGATTTGGCTCTAGTGACACTCCTGATTATACTTCATAGAGGGTACACATCATGTACATATTTGGCAGTATACTTATTATATTTCATATTGACCTTATTTATGGTGTACTACATGTAATTCATTTGTAGATTGGGGTCCCTAATGAGTATCAATTTACTCACCCCTACACGATATTCTCCCACACGTGTCATGTCTTCTATAGTGGATCGATAACTTTGACAGAGTGCTTGGTTGGATGGAGACATGGGGTTCTTCAGGGTGACCCAATGGATGTGGTATGCTTCAACAGTATTCAAACTTCTTACTGTACCTACCCATCATATAATGTTTTTTGGAGATTAGATCCATGGGATTCTACATTTCCATTTCAGTTGGGATTATATTATGGTCCCTTTTTCCTTCAGTTTTGGAACTTACTCTGCGTGGGTTTTTTAGTGGTTTAAATCCATGTTTACTTAATGTTTTAATTTTCATATTTATTTTGAAGAAGGTTGCCCGCGTACAGGTACTAGGGAATATTCCTCTTACTTGTGGGATATGCCTACTCAACACTAGTCTCCATCCCATGGCCTATTAAAGGAAGGATTTGGGTAGTCATGACACAAGCCCTAGGAGATGTGTTGTGACAATCAGAATTGGAGTCAATGCCAGAAGTCCATTCTATTAATCAATAAAATAATGTAATTTAGAGCCATAGTGGAATCTATCCCCTTTCACGGTAAGATATCTCAATGATGATTCTTGTTTTGATAAGTCCTTGATGAAGCACCACGAGTATACTAAATAGTCTATGATTGCATGAACCTCAAATATAATTTCTAATTTATCCCATGAAAATTAAACTTTGACTATTTTTGGATTGACTGAAATACCATACAAAAAAATCATGTTCTCTATGATAATTACATAATGTATATATAAATATCATTTTGATATCTTCCCATAAGAAAGACACCTCCTCAATTTTAATAAATACCAACTTATATGATTCTCTTTCTCTTTATATGATTCAAATTAAAATAAAAATTCATCAAAAACTTCCAATAATGGGTATAGAAAAATGTGTGGAATATTTGGTTCATAAAATAATAAAAAACTATAATAGATTTAGTTAGGAAAAGTGGAATAATAATATCCATAGCTACACTAGAATTTATGCTTCAGGATATCAAATTCTATAACTATGAGATGATGATACATGACTAAATATCGAATTTTGAAAAACAAATCCCCATTTATTTGATCTAACTGGTCCTCAATATAAAGAAAATGATACTTATTCTTAAATTTTTCCCATGTCATATTCTGGTAGTCAATATGGGGACAAAATGAACTATAAGCATTCTTAGAAAAGTGCACTCGGACCACCAGTTATGAAACACTATGGCATATAAATACATTCTCCATCATATTTTATTACTGTATCTTGAGCACATTCTTCATAGCTGTGTGATTATGATAAGAAAGTATAAAAGTATCATATATTCATTAAATCAGATCAATTTATAAATTTACCACTATTTATGGAAGAACTATGAATGTATAATCTAGGAAAACATCAATATAATTCTAAAAACAACAGGAAAATGAGAAATTGTGGAAACAACATAAACTTCAACTTCAATTCCAAAAAAACATGATCTGTAGAAAATAACAACCCACATGGATTAAACATAGATATTACCCTTTATCAAACATCTAATAGATCCCATATAAAAAACAATATAAAACATTGATTGCAATAATAAATATTAGATTGACGAGTCACTAGAAATATTTTGCCAATGCTATTATAGAAAATTTCCATATTGAGATCCATGAAAGATGTGGAAAACTCCACAACATGTATTATTAAAGAATGTGTAGAATAATGAATCTCTTTATCCATCCTTATTCTAAAAAACATGACCATCTCTATAACATGGGAAATGAGATCTATTAGATGTTTCAATACATCCCTAGTATGGTATGATATGAAAACTATTCTAGGAACCGATATGAAATAGTTCAATTTTTATAAATATTGCAAAAAGAATGGCACATCTCACTATAGTGGAACTCATATCAAAATCTATTAGAAACACAAAAACTACATGATGTTGATTTACTCCTAAGTCAAATTTTTGGAACCCTTTTGACATATATTCATTCGATGACAGTGTTATAGGCTTTTTAGTAGAATATAAATAATCATATCAGCTCATAGATAGAGCTTGGTAGAATCTCCACAGATGACCTCAGCAACCACATACACTATAGTTTTTCAAAGGTGGGCACCAAGATCATTGAATGTTTCACTCTATGCCACAATGGTATTAATGAAATTTTATCCGACTAGATATTGCTGATTGGGTGGAAAATCATGCTCTTGAGAACCCCCATCATATATATTGAAACTATCCATCATGTTCATCTTCTTTCCATTTGATCCATTAGAATAAACACAAGGTGGAATAAGGTCTAACTAGTATGTATGATTCCCACCATACCTATATCAAACATAATATTAATGTTAAAGACCTCAATATAGTTAGTGATAATCAACAAAGATACCTGTGATAAAATGTTAGGTCGCAATCATGTCTTGTATTTCTGAGCATTCATATAGTTATTCAACACTACCAATGGAGAGATATGATTAAACTCTTCAAAAACTATGGTTTCATATAACACCAAACTATCTCTCTACATCATGAAGGATAACCCTAATGATATTTAAACTATTTAGGATATTCTATAGATCTAATAAAATAAAATTTTCTTCATTTCATTCTACTAAATTTTGATGTACCTATTTTCGTTAATTATAGATTCCCAAATCCTCTTTCTTAGAAAATAGAGCCATAACATTGCACACTATACCTTTATAGACTCATATGTCTCTAATAAGTCGAATAAAAAATATTTTCTTTAACCATTTATCCTCCTCATTGTTTTTCTTTATACCCTTAAAGGATGGTGACTAATCTTATAAGAACTACCAAGCTTGATCTTTATCTCATCAAGATCATATAAACACATTAATATAATGGTTCTAAGTTGGGGTATATTTTATCCATGATATGAACCTACAACATTATATCCTTTAGAAGATTATAATTTTGAGGAGGATTCCCTTGGGGAGTACATCCCATATAACCCTCCATGGGGACCCTTGGATGAGATCTTCAAGTTATGTTTCTAAATACCAAATATAGAGGGATACTATATAAAAATAAGAAATTCATAGCTTATACAAGAATAAACTTTTAATAAACTATGATCATGGCCCAAAACCAACACATGAGACACACATGCCCACATATTGAGGTGACTTAAGTAAGATCATGATAATATCTAGTCATGAAATCACCACATCCAACCCATAAATTCAAAATAATCCTCTCTATTTCCTATCAACTTCACAAGAATAAGTATAAAACTACTCTAATAATAATTTTTCATGAAACAACCAAGAAAACTAGTCCATATAGGCTATGAATAAGACTACAGATTGAAACAAAGAGAATTCTCAATCACTAGTGGATATATTATAGAACATTGGAAAGAAACATCAACAAAAGGGAATGATTTTTCAATATGAAACAATATTACATAGAATATGTATATAGGGAAAAACTAGAAAAAATATTTTATTGAATAAATAGTGATAACAAAATATCCATTGAAAAAAATTAGTATGAAAAAAACACAATATACTACTTTGCATACATTTATAAATGAAAAAAACATCATACTGATAGACTTTGTGATAAATTGGAAATTTACTACTGTCTCACCACCAACAACCAATACATATTTAATATATCCTCAACACCTCACTAAAATTCCTTTCAATTTCAAACATCTGTGAAACAAGGTCTACAAGAACCTCATTAAGTGTGTATGGTATATGATATAAATGCTTAGTAATATATGACCTTAGTTTTCTATGATATTTATATATAAAATAATTCCCATATTCTCAATTCAAAAGAATATAATGAATGATATAATAGTTATCACTTTTATATCCAAATATTGATCATCATAATCCCTAATTCAAAATTCATAAACAAATAAAAAAGATATAGTTTCAAATAATACTTCAAATAAACCATTTACATTTATCAAATAAAGAATCATATCGTATTAGGGGAAAAGTAATGTATGTTTATCACAATAGAGATATGCCTATGGATAATATACGTTGGATAGCTAGATAACACATACATTAATATAATCACAAATTGTGCACACTATATATGTTCCCATAAATAGTTGTGGATAGAGAATAGAGGAACACCACATGATGGAACACTTATTATATGAAAATCATGATCATAATGTAAATGGATCACCGTTCCCAGAATAGATGTAAATACTATAATTTAAACCCCATATGGTTTTAAGACACAAGGTATAATACTAAACCCTCCACCATAGTGCCCAAGGTTTAAATGTGATGGCTTTATTAACTCATTTCAAATGGACTTTTAGTTTTAAAAATTAAATTCTAAAAACCATTTTTCCATATGACAATCATGCTTTAAATACCCATTTCATAAACCATATTAAAATGTGTTGAAAACCATCTGTCACTTTCTAATCCATATTTTTTATTTTATAATGATGTTTTTAAGGGTATGCTTGAACCAGTTAGAAATCCAACTATGTAAACCTCAAATCCAACCCATAGCTGGAGTCCTGCCCACTGAAAATCTAATGTTTAAATTTCTGTGATACATGAAAGAAAATTAAAATTCAGACTTTATCATTCCATCTTGGTCCACATGACATGTAAGGCCACATAGTCATTAATTAGGGTACCTTTTCACCTCACAACTACATCATCTCTTTATACTAAATCACATGTGATCCCTTCCACCAGAGTCTTCCATCGCTATTGTCGTTATAACATATTCATCATCTTCGCCATTGTCCAAGTCCCTATACCGGTCATCCAAATAGCCAAATAATCACATACTAACACCTACCAACCAAAATAATGGAATCACTTTATTTCATAAAAATCCAATTTAGGGACACATAATAAACAATTTTTGGTTCATAAAATTAATCATTTATAAAAACATATGAAAATAAAAAAATCCATGATTTATTAATCATAGACTAGAGATAGAACCGACTACCTAAATCATGGGTTCACATGAAAAAAATGGGATCCATGAATACAAAAATGAATAAAATATCTAGAGAAAAATATGTGGAGGCCCTGAACATCGATTCTCATCTAGTAAAATTGATTTTTATAAAGAATAGGGTCATCAAATAAGGTATGATATCAAATACCTTAATAGAAACCATGATCTAAACCCTACCCTAATACATTTTAACACCAATAACAAATTAATAAAAAGATAAATAACAATAAATCAATGTAATTTAATCAACAAAAGAAAAACTATCCCCACAACTTCACCCAACGCTACTAAATACTAACCTAAGTCAAATACCTTGACAATAAAATTGATAGGAATAATTAATATTGGTGAATAGTGATTCTAAAGTTCATTATAAGATCTATCATTATGATCCCCTGAGTTCTCCCCCCATAATCATAACGTGCATAATGAATTAAGGTGGTCAAATCTATTGTATGAATTATCCAAAAAAACACCACTATAGTGTGGTGGCTACATACCTCACCAATGATCCTCTCTATGGAATCGAAATAGGTTTCCAATAAGACATACATACATGAGATAAATAACATATTGCAATAATAAGAAAAAATTTATATCAATATAATATAATAATTCATATACCATAAATATCAATTTATAATATTTAAAAATTCATTTTGTTATTGTGGTTATCGAGGGTGGTGATTCTTCAAGCATATATCACATGTATATTTTTACAAGTTTAATTTATATTGATTATGATATCTATAATACATACATTTTTTATAATTGGAATCATTTTAGTATTTTTAAAACCCTAATAAATCTACTACCATTAGGATCATGAAAAAATGCTCCATATAATGAATTCTTCTACTACTTTATTACATTAATTTCATTCAAATATTTCATAATTAGGTCTCTTCCTTTTATACAAACTAATTTAATGTCTATATAATTATGGAAGAATTTTATTTTATCGTTTCATAGGATAATTGTTTTAGTTCTTCATGTGTTATAATTTATTAAAAAATATATATTTATGGAAAATATGTTGTTGAATTTCAGGTCAATACATTCTCTATCCTTAAAAATAAATTATCCATTCAATTTTAAATCTCAAATAATGGGAGTGATTTATATATTTATCAACTTATAAACCATACCATAGTACAAGATATTGGGTTTATTTATGATATCAAACATGATTTCCATATATAAAATTTGATATTAATCTATTATAAGAAGAGATAAACCATTTTTAATGTAGTCATAATTATTAGTAACTACAAAAATTATTGATGAAGTTAATTTTAATGTGGATATAATTACCATGAAACCAATAACATTATATATATATATAATATGTTAAAACAAACAAGGAATAAATGATTCTCAAATCAAGAGTGAAAAGTCAAATTCTATAGTAGTATAGGTTGATTAATAGGATTTTCCATTATTCTATGATCTAAGACATTTTTGGTTCCAATTTTCTCTATCATATGTTAGAATAGGGAATTAATCTTTTTAATATATCATTTTCTTATAATATAATAAATAGATTTTTAAACATTTTCATTCTCCCTCATATATTTTAGTTTCGCGGACAAATATCTCCACAAGTATAGTATCTACCCACCCTTTTAATGTGATCTACACATCATTCATTCAATATATCTGATATTTAAGTGATTGAATAATGTTTCCATAAATATCATTATAAAATAAACAACTAGAAGAATTTATCCTTCTCATATTTTTTGGTATTAGGGACTTCCACTATGTTCACATTGTTAATCATATTTCCTTATACCTAGTTTTCTATAATCATATGGTTTCTCAAATCAAGTCTAATTTCAATAGGTTGTTCATTTAGGTAATCCATGAATTGAACCTTAAATCCATGCTTCCTAATAATTTTTTAATTATTAAAATTATTAGGTGTCTAATTGAGAGAAAAATATTAAAATGATAATAATATAATCATATATTGAAATTGTAAAATAAATTCCATAATATATAAAAGTTTATGATATTTTCACGTTAACCACTTCTAATTTTAGAAAAATATATATCACTATTAGTTACACCAATATCATTGAAAATCATACCAAGGTAAAACTACATTGGGGATTTTCACATTCCCTTTCCTAGTGTGTAAAAATAAATTTTGAATCAATAATTCATGGTTGTTCATATTGGGCATATGATTAACCAAATCATATCCCATATATGCATCAAACTAGGTGTGTTGTTATAATTTTTTTTCATGAAATGGGTGATGATAATTTTGACATGAAATATGGTAGTTTTGTGTTATTACACCTATGTAAATCTATGACTTTCACAATGTCCAATTAATGAATCCAGATCGGTATTTCATTAGTAGGAAAACTAAATATTCAAAACCTATATAATTTCTCAGATGTTATCATGTACAATGAATTATCACACTATTTTTAATTTTTTTTTACTCATACTAATTACAATAATATTGAATATTACCTCAAATAATATAATGATATGTTTATATTTTTAAAACTATGATCCATATTAGCTAATAAACATTCATATTATCCTAATGTTACATCCTAATCTATAATATTTTCTTAACACTTCTGTTTTACCAACTATAACAGCCTTTGGATATGACCATCTAATTACTTGAAATAAGGAAAAACTATATTATAATATTTACCCGTGTTCATTTTGGATTAGAGTGTTATCAAATTTGAATAAAACATTATACAACATACCTAATGTTTTCTCAACAATGGGACATTTTCCCCACTATACAATCAACTACTAAATCAATTATAATTCTTCGACACCTCTAATTAATTTTCTATGCATGATAATATATTAGAGACACCACACATATTTAATTCATTATTTAAATGGGGGAAATGATTATAATGAAGGAATCAGCTCAAATTATCATTAAAGGTAATTATATGCAATAATAATCAAAGATCGTAAGTGAGTATAAGATTAATATACGGTTATGATAATGTAAGTAATTAAAATGAACAATGAATTCTATAATTCATACTCAATTACACATGGATAATTAGACAAGAATCATTTTAAGTGTAATTTACATAATTAATAGATATCAAATGATCTAAACATGTTATTAATTAGATCATAACATAATTCATGACATCATTAATATTGGCCCAGAATCATACCCAAGACCACCATCAAACAACTAATATTGTCCTATATTAAATTAATTTCACTCCATTATCCTCTAAATATTATCCCAGGAGATATAAATCATTACCTAATTCATTTTATGTATATATAATTATGGTCCCACACATTAGATCATGTTAAGAACATGCCTAAATATGACACATAGAAAAACTCATATTCAAATAAATAAAATATTGACCAGTGGAAGACATTGTTTCCATTATTATAAAAAAAACAATTACCACAAATAATCTATATAATATAAGATGGATAGATTCAAAAATATCAACTATTTATAAAAGAATAATATATGGATATGGGAAAATATAGAAAAAATATGATTTTGAAAATAATTCTCCAAATGTTACCACACTAGACATTAAGAATTAGGGTCATTTGATTATAGAAGATTTTTCTAATAATGAGAATAATTATCATGTATATGAAATAACAAATCATTAAACAAGAAAATAATAAGAATAATTACTTTTTAAAATTTAAAGGGAAACTCGATGTAAAATTTTAGAAGATTTTTTGGAGTATATATTTTTTATTATTGTAAGTGATGATGTTATGTGTAATTTTCATATAAACAATAATTGATTCTGCAAAGTGATATAAAGGTTTATCATAAATAATTATTGAGTGAGATAAAAAACCATTGATTATGAAGTGAAAGTAAATCCATTTCCCTATTTACGCAATTATTGAATCCAAAAAATAATGAAAAAAATAAAAATATTTTTAAAAAAAATAAAGAAATTAGAATAAAGTATTTCATAGGTTATTACCCATTAATTTTATTCAATATATATTAGAAAAAATTGGATGGAATAGAAAAATGAACATAGATGATAAATAATAATTTTACAGTATTGGAATTATTCTTAACATAGTTGGAGTCTCATGATGGAAGAGTATACATTAATAAGGATTATAATGGTCCAAAATAGATTTAAAATGATATAAACAAGGAATAACATATGACATAAAAGTGGAATATTTGGGAGAAGAATTATTACTCATAAAACCATGTAGATTTATATAAAACCCTTAAATTTTGGGGAATATATAAATCATAATTTAGATAATTCATGATAATGAATATAAGATAAATATACATGTTCAATAATAATTTATGACATTATAATTATAGGGGTAGTATTCGACCTATAAAAATTGAAATTTGTACTTAATATCGAAGCATGACTCAAAATGGGGTGATATAGATAGAAACCATTATGGATTTTCATATTCCTGAGTCAAAAGAAAATGATACATAGAAAAATAGGTAGACATTTGGATGTCAATACATAAAATATAATCATTATTCTAACATATAAAATGGATGTTGATCTAGAAATACTATAGAAAAGTGTATAATATGGAATACACCTCTAGGGTAAAAATCAAGCTAAAATAAATTTAGAAGTAACATAATCATTGATGTATGACTCATTTGATAAAGTGAATTTAAGAAAGAATAGTGAAAACTAAAAATTAATAGGTCAATTCGTAATTTTTTTTAAAAAGTCATATATTTAATAATTAATCTCAATTAATAATGTTTGTAACTCAGTGAAACAGAATTGAATAAACAATATATGTTACCCTTTTACTGATTCATTCTACTCATAGGCCTAGAAATCTTAATAATGAGACAATATTAATTAAATATATTCTCAGGAACTTTATTATTATTTATTAATTTATTATGGACCATTTATTATCAAATAAAAATGTTAAAATATATATTTTTTGATATTTTTCCTGGTAATTTAATCGGGGTCTTCTTATTTTAGTTTTTAGTGATAGATGGTGGTATTATATTGAAATGAAAAATACACAGTATGATAATTATAGAACAGAAAATTAATGATTAATTTTTTATTATATTATGATAATATTTTTATTTATATTGCCATAGTCATCCATAATAGTTTTTGATATTTTTAGTTAACTATTTTCTAAAATAAATTAATATATGAACATGCTATTTCATGATGGTGTTTCACTGTTATAGAATTGAGTAATATCATTAAATTAAAAGAATAATTATATTATTTATATTTTTATAAACTGTTGTGTTGTATTTTATATTTTTGGATGAAGAATTAAAATCATGACGAAAATTTTTTTCATGGTGGAGTTTGTCTACACAACACATAGTTAATGTTGTACTCTATTTTAATAAGGGAATGAAAAAGTTTAAATATTATACTAACATTAATATAATAAAAATTAATTATAATATTTTAAATTATATTATTATACTAATATATTTAGGGTTGGTTTGGAAAGAAAATGTTAATGAGGAAATGTAAGGAGTAAGTTATACTCACTTTTGTTTGTTTAAAATTCTCTTAAAATTTCATCTTCGAATTACATGGATTTTGAAAAAAAAAATTCCACAAGATGATTATGATTTTTGGAGGGACATCTAGATGGAAAACATTATATAGTTTCAAGAAAAAATTATATTTAATTGTTTTAATAGGAAGGGATGGAAGAGTCCCCTTTATATGTGATGAGGAGGGTAATTCTTGAAGCACACTTTACATTTTCCAGAGTATAAACTTATTATTAAATTAAAAATGGATAAAAAAATGGTAAAAATGGGATGTGGTTCTCCATTTACATCAATCCAAACCTCAACCATCAATTTGTAAAATAATTTTTGACATGTAATTTTTCATTTCCAATAAATAAATAACTATTACCATTTCTTAAATGTACTTGGGTTATTAATTTTAAACCATGGTAATGAATTTTTGATGAAATAAATTAATATTGAATATTTAAATAACATTAAAAATTATCATTTAATATTGGAAAAAAAATTATAAAAAAATTATAATGGTGTGAAACATTAAACATAAATAAATTATTATAGCTCATGAAAGTAGTTTTTTAGAAAATTCAATTTCAAAGATTATAATTTATGTGTGTGATAAAATTATAAATGGATTTTATTTTAAGGAAATAAATTTAATTATTTTAAAAAATGTTATGTGGAATTTAAATCATTGCAAAACATAATTTTAGTAAATAAATGTTTCATTAAATGAGAAAATTGAAACTATGTTTTTTAAAACATAATATTATATTTGTTTTATAAAATTTAACATAGGATTTATAAAATAAATAAATAAATTTTAGAAAGGAATATAATTATTTATTAAATAAATTTTTGATTGACTAAATGTTTTTATAGAATATTATATCTTTTTTTAAAACTGATAAAATAAAAAAGTTTTCTGTTTTTTGGAAAAATTAAATTTTTTACTCTTCATATAAATTAAATTGTTTTATATAAATCCCAAAAAAATCAAATGAAGCAATTTTTTAAATTCTAAATCAATAAATAATTTTTTAACTAATTAAGATTCTAAAGTTTAAGGATTTACTTTTGGAAAATGAAATATAATGAAATCCTCTTTATTTATAAAACACTATTTTTTTGTCATTATGAATATTTTGAGAAACAAATTGATAAATTAATTATTACATTAATAATTAATTTTTCGTTTACATAAAATTTCAATGTAATATATAATCATAAGTTATTTATTGGTTAAATTCATTGGTGTTGGTACTTTGTGAATAGATCCTATGGAAATTTCTATGAGCTTTAATTTCAGTCACATATGATTTCTCTCATATCATAATTATTTGAGTTCCGCTTAGGAATGCTATAAATAAGACCTAATGAATCTACTTTCATTCATATCTCAATAAAATATATCCATGTTTAATACTTCTTCTACTTGATTCTATTCCACTAATTCATATAATTTTTAATATATTTTCTTAAATTTGTACATAATAATTTAAAATATATATAATAATGCTGAAATTTTATTTTATCATATGAAGGGGTTTTTATGTTTAGTGTTGTATCTATAAAAATATATTAATGTAATATTTATTTCATTAAAATACATAAATATTTCATAGTATGTTACATACATAACGTACTATGATGTTTCATGGATAGGTTAACATTTTTTATTATGAAATAGGGTCATGGATTTTCATATCATTCTTGATATATATAAAAAATGGAAAAGAATTACCCCACCCATGATTTCATAGATGAAGTAGTCGAACATGTTCTCATGTGTTGGAGACATGAAATTGTGTTTTAAGGGTTGACATTATTTTTTACCATAATGGTTTATTTTATATATTGTCTCGAAAGAACCATTGTATTAGGAAGAGGAATTGGGGTAAGTACCTTTAGTCATTTGACATTGAAATCACCAACATAGAAAGAATGTTTATTTTTGTTGATTATTCCATTAGTAGGATATTTCCAACATAGGTCATGATGGAGAAGTAAGTTAATTGGAAACATATTAGAAACTTCACTTAGATTCACTTGTATTCAATTTTATAATGGAATAATATTTCTCTATTGAGACCATATCTCTTGTCAATGGTTTTCTATGCGTATATGTGGGGCCGAAAATTCATGATTATCAATAATTCATTATATGGTAGGAATACTATCATTGAGTGTCTATTCTCCTTCGAGAGTATTCATTGGATCATATATTAGTATGTCGTTCATTCACCCGTAGTAAAATTTATTTTTGAAAACTATCATTAGACTTCGTTGGATATTCCTGTAGGTTATATTAAGATATATTATGACATGAAGTGTCATTTATGGTGTCCAGGCTCTATGTAGGATGTAATTTATTTTGTAACTCATTATAATATATTATATTATATTATGGTCACTTAATAAAATCCAATTTGTTGGTTTTAATTCCCCATACACAAATATGAAGATGAGATATGGTGTCCGAAGACCTCCTTATTAGACAATAAAAAAACACAGAAATTGGAATACCGAATATCAAGTGATTTACCAATTAATTGATTTGTATTATTTCATCCCAATAAAGGATACCAATATGGTTTTGGAGTTAAAAAATAAATACATACAATAATTTTTTATGTTTTATATGGCTTTATCAGCTCTCAGCTTAGATAGAGACCCAAATGTTTACATCATGGGTTTTTAAATTCCTCTAAGAAGTAATGAGATCTAATGATAGTACTATCAGAATACATAATCCATATATAGATGTATGGATAAAATTAGAAAAATTTATTTTGGAATATAGCCTATGTTCGTGTGTATTAAACATTAGGGTTTCTTCATATTACTATTCCACAGTAATTCAATTTTTTTATAATAATTGTTTTGTTTCCACAAAATCAATAGATATAATTAAATCCTTTTATATATATATCATTTTGAATAATATGTTTTTTTGATTATGGTCAATGATGATTCCATGTTTATACTTTGTTTCATTAATAAAGAAATATAAATGTTTTATACAATTCACCAATGTTTTTTGAAAACTCATAGTTGGAATAAATCTTATATAGATCTGTAGTGTCACACATTAGAGTTTTTAGTTTCCCTCCATGTGTCATTAAATGGTTCACCTATGTTAAGCCCCCAACATCTTGGAATGTAAGGGATGATGGAACCAAGATACCTTAGCCATTTTGATATTATCTAGAAAATTATAAAGACAAATTATCCTTATATTGGAAAACTCTATTAAAAATGACCCCCAATTTATTCCATATGTATTATCTCAATATATACCATCCTGAAACATATGAAATTATGAATTTTGTGGAAATTTAATTGGATGCATATATTTATATAGTTCAACAAACACTTCAAATACTTTATTTATAATAAATGATCATATATATAAATTCTATTATACTATTTCGATTGTTATGGAAACATGAGAAATATTCTAATGAATTTTGTGAGTGTGTGATGTCCCAACCTGTTAGCCACTGAACGGTGCCCCGAGACGGTTCACTACATGCCCTCAAGTGCGCCTCCTCGTATGACAGAGGGTGCAGACTAGTAGAGAGGGTCTGGTAAGTCAGTGTTGGGGATACTATACAGTATATTATCACAATAAAACACTAGTGGGAGAAAATAAAAATAACTAAGTATGGAATAATATTAATAACCCAAAAAATACCATGACATATGATAGTCAAAACCAACAAAATACAATATTTAATTGTATTGTAAAATATGCTATGACAATGCATGTTCCAAGTGTCTAAAATGCAACTCAAAGTTAATACACAACAACTCCAAAACTGGTCCCAAAATGCTTCTGGTTCCCTCTTCCATGCTCCAATCCCAAAAAACAACCCATCATAGGGCCTTTACCTTATCCTATCATGTAAAAAAAGAAGTCTGATTGGTTTTCAATCAGGAAACCCAAATAGGGTGTGAGTAAAACTCAGTAGGACACCCATAATAGTGTCTAAAACTAGTCCTGTCAAATGATAGTTCATGCATATTTATGAAACAATAAATACAATGCATAATTCAAACAATTATCATATTTTCATTTAATCTTTAATCATCACATTGGGAAAATTCAATCCATATTTTCCATTTGAATCATCATTAATTATTATCATTCATTTGGTGTAGTTCTTCATGCATATCAAACCAAGCCTTAGTTTAAACATCATTCATTGGGTGTAGGTCTTCATGCCGAGGACCCCAAATCTCATTGAGTGTAGGTCGTCATCCCTATAACTTCTTTTCTAATTCAGTTTAGGTCATTATTACTAACACCCCATAATCTCAATCTTGGATAACTACTAGGGAGGAACACCATGTCCAGGTCACAAATTCTAATTGGTCTAGGACACCATGCTAATCACCACAAAATCAAATCCATGTAATCATTCTTTAAGTCACAAGAAATTTCTACATTATTCATTTACTAATCCAATTATTAGTTAAACATTTCAAAGGCCATTATTTAATTCAAAAATTAACTAAGAATATAACCCATTAATTAATTCTTCAATTAATTAATCAATCAACACAATTCATATTCCATAAGTAATTCTTCAAAATTAGTTATTTATTGCAAAACCCAATAAGTCATAATTAATTATCAAAATTAATTATATTTGATCACATCATGGAACATAATTAATTATTGAAATTAATTATCTTTCATAGATAAACAAAATTCCATAAGTAATTCCCCAAAATTAATTATCTTATCACAATAATTAAATATCTCTAGACAATATCTCATCCCAAAATAAATCTCCAAAACAAAAATAAATTTGGAAAACCTCCTTCATTTGTCCCATGATCAATTAACAATTAACAACCAAGTAAAATCACAAGTCAATTCCATATTCCAAATTAATCAAATTTAGGAATTAAATTATCAAGGTAATATAGAAATTTCATAAACTCATACACATATCATAAATAATGACTGTGGTAGTTCGATCTAAACCACCTACCTCTATTTCTGGATGGATGTTAGCCCAACAAAAATCCCTAAAATTCAATCCACACAACTTCATTGATCAAACTCCATATCTAAATCCTTAAAACCAAAATTAAGATCAATGGAATCAAGATCATGAAAATTTCGATCTAGATCCACAATCCTATATCTATATCTCATATCATGGTTTTAGATCCAACCAAATGAAGAAGATATTCAATGAAAAGATCTAGAAAATATAAGAGAAAGAACGGAAGAAACATCGGGATGAAATCTACTTTCGAAGATGAGACAAGATCTTCAATATGGGTTTCCAATATAAATGAACAGTGTCTAGACAACCTAGGAATATCTCTGGGAGGATTTTGATACACCTAGAATTCATCAAGCCTGATCCATGGTTGAAATTATGGAAGAAATGAGGGTTTGGGTGGTGTTAAAAATAATTTTTGTAATTAAAATCCCACGGATACAATTTCCTGGGTAGAAGCAAATAGTTATGTAAAAATGTGCACTAATTGTGTGGACCCCTCTATCAGGTTTTTCATGATTACCACGGCTTGGTTGCATGGTTTGTCAAACCGTGCTCAAACTGTGAAGATGTCTTTGTCCAGTTTTGCACACTTGGCACACTTTGGTCGTGCGATTTGTCCAACCATGCACAAACCATGCACAACCCACATTCCTTTAGTTTTCCTTAAAATTTTTCCCAAATTCACCTCAATCCAATACTTAATGTTAAAGTTACTTAAAATCTTCTAAACATAGATGATAACGGGCCCAAGATGACTCTGGAAATTGCTGGGATCTTACAATCTCCCCACCTTATAACAGCTTTTCCTCGAGCTGCACTCTTAAATTCCTCTAAGAATCTGAGAAAAAAAGATTGGGTCATTGATCCATTATATTGGCTTCCCATTCCCAAGTTTCCTCTTGAACATTTCCATGTTTCCATAACACATGAAGTACCAACACGATCTTTCCCCAAAACACTTTCTCATTGAGACCCAACACACGTACGAAATGCCCCTTAAAAGACGAATCTCTCTCAAGGTGAACTTCCTCCATATCAATCACATTATATGGGGTTGGGTGGTACCTACATAGTTGTGGAACATGGAAAACATCATGAATAGAACTTATTTTCTATGGATGTACTAATTGGTAAACCACCGGCCCGATTCTCACTAGCACCTCAAATGGACCCAAAAACCTGGTCACTTTGTTGACCTGCCTCTGTATCCTGTGGTGTCCCAATATAGGTGACACCTGAAGGAATATATTTTCACCCTCTATAAATTCTAGGGGTCATATCTATCTATCAGTTTATGACTTCGGTCTACTATGATCTGTAGCCGTATGTTTTTGAATCAACTGTTCTTTCTCTAATGTCTCCTAAACAAGACTCAGTCCTTTAAACTATGACTCACCCACCACTAACCAACATAGCGATGATCTACAAGGCCTACCATTAATTTAATCATAAGGGTCCATTTTAATTGTTTCCTGATAACTGTTGTTATAGACTAGCTCCACTAAAGCCAAGTGATTCTCCCAAGAACCACCAAGGTAAAGAACACATGGTCGTAAAATATAATCTAACACCTGTATGGTATGCTCCAACATCCCATCTACATGTGGGTGGAAGGTGCCACTTAACAGAACCTATGTAGCCTATGCCTTTTGTAAGACCTACTAGAAGCATGAAGTAAAGCATGAATCATGATGTGAAACTATAGTTTGTGGGACCCCATGAAAATGAACTATGTCACTCACAAACAGTTCTCCCAACTAGTCTACTATAAAGGTTTCCTTTATAGGAAAGTAGTTTGATAACTTCTTTAGTTTATCCATAATGTCCCAAATGGCATCATTCTTTCTAAAGGTCTTTGAAAGTCCTACAAAAAAATCCGTAGTCACGTCATCCCACTTCCATTCTATAATAGGTAACAACTGTAATAGGCATCTAGGTCATTGGTGCTCTCCTTTCAACTAATGACCAGTGAAATATCTTATTATGAACCCTATTATATTCTTTTTTTCATTCCCTTACACTTAAACTATCATCAATGGTCATGATACATTATTTTCACCCCAGGATGTACCACCCACATTAAAGCATGAAATTCTCACATGAGTTCTTCTTGCATACTCGTAGGTACAAAAAATTGATTTTTCACATAGATAATATCCTCCTCATTTATTTTATAGTATAAAAGTGTCTCTATACCTTCATGGATTTCCATAAAGGCTAAACACTATGGATCCGTGTACTTCCTTTCCCAAATCATTCTCATGAGTGTAGACTCCACTGCCACAGAAACCGGAGTCATCCTCTCCTGACTCCCCCAATGTACCAAATTCATTTCATCTAATAGAGTCAACATCTTCCACTATGCACTCAAATTATACAACAACTGAGTCTGATATTTCCCACTCAAGGAATCAGCCACACTATTCCTATTTCATGGTGTATATGATAGTTCAAAATCACAGGACTTCATATAATCTACAACTATTCACAGCTGAAGATTTATGTCGTGTAGTGAAAATATATACTTCATGGTTTTTTGATCCATAAAAACCGTAAAATTTTCCCCCAAAAGATAGTGTCGCAAACACTTAAGTTCATAAACCACTTCTCCCAGCTCGAGGTCATGCATAGGTTAATTCCATTCGGGTGGCCTCAACTGCTGAGACCCATAAGCAATGACTCTACCCCCTTGCAACAACACAAATCTAAGTCCAAACCCAGAAGCGTAGCAATACACCATGAAACTCCTCACCCGACTGAAGTAAAACAAAAATTGGTGCTGAAGTAAATCACTTTTTTAACTTTTGAAAAGTATTCTCGCAAGATTCTGTCCAAAGAAACTTTATCCCTTTTGTTGTCAAACTAGAAAGTGGTGCTGCAATTTGGGAAAATTGATCGATAAACCTCCTATAATAATCAGCTAATCCCAAAATTCTTTGAATATAAAAAATCATTCTTGGGCTGCTCCCAAGAAATCACTGCCTTCACTTTTTCTAGGTCCACTGTCACACATTATTCTGAGATGATGTGCCCCATAAAATATACCCTATCAATCCAGAACTAATATTTAAATGTCTTTGGATATAGATGATTATCTCTCAGTGTACTCAGGATGATGTCAAGATTTTGGAAATGATAATCATGAGTCTTAGAGTACACTAAGATGTTATCCCCAAACACCAACACAAACTGATATAAATATAAATGAAAGACTATGTTAATCATGACCGTAAACACTACTAGAGAATTAGTAAAACCAAACATCATTACAAAAAACTCATGAAGTCAACACCTCCTTCGAAAATAATTTCTTGGTATATCAGAAGAACGAACTCTCGCCTCATGATACACTAATCTCAGACCGACCTTCGAGAACATAGTAGCCCCTTTAGCTTTTCAAATAGATCATCGATACATGGAAGAGAATATTGGTTCTTCATAGTCATTTTATAAAAATTTAGGTAATTGAAACAAAAGAGTTAATTTCATTTGGCCTTATTTTCAAACAAAATAGGTCATCCCAATGCGATGCACTTGTACAGATAAATCCTTTATCCTCCATCTCTTTCAACAATGTTTTGAGATCTTGAAGATCAATCAATGCCATTCTGTAAGGTGAAATAGATACCATCTCATCCCCCAACATGATATCAATAGTTAATTCCACATATCTATCGGGTTGAAATACTGAAAATTATTCAAGAAAGACATCCTAAAATAGTTCTACTATTGGTGGAAGGATGTCGTATCCACCACCCCGTCATCTAGAAAAATACTAGTAACTGGGGATGTGAGATCTCCCAGTTTATTAGAAATTGGCTCATCTCATCTTGTATGGATATTCCATTCTCTAAGAAGGGAATATTGGTCACCCTAAGGAGATACAAAGTTCACTCTCATGTGGTAACAATCTATTTGAGCTCGGTATGTGACTAGCCAGTCTATACCCATAATCGGATCAAATCCCATTATATCATGGACATAGATACCCCAAAGGAAACGATACTCTCTAATCATTAGCGAACATACCTTTCATAGACAAATATCCCTAGACCATGTTCCCAATGGTGTATCGATATTCATCACAATGATTATGGACTCCACCTCTAGGCTCAATCCATTAAGAATAATTGCAGATATAAAGGAATGAGAGGCCCCAGGATCGAACAAGGAAGTAGATAAGGTAAAAGATACTAGAATAGTACCTCTCACTATCGAAGTGCTAGCCTTGCTCTCCACATGTGTAGGATGCACTACATGTATCTTTCCTACCCCTCTTCCCCGTGGTGTCAGCTAACTCCCCTGAGTAGTACCACTCTGCTGATACCGGCACTAATTTCGTAAAGCGCCCTGCCAACTTCCTCTACCGCCTTTTCCAGTAGAACTGCAGATGACAGACCTATATGTTGTAGATGAACCCCTTCCCACACTCTTACTCTGATAAGCTACTCCCTCAACACCAGCATGCCACTACCTCCTTAATAACAACTATTGATTTCACATCTTTCCACAACACCAGCACTCCACTGGTAGTTGAGGAAAATGTGTACAATAAGGCCCATTCCTAACGCACTGGTGGAAAAGAACATGAGAATGATCCGGTGTAATTATCCCTCCAAACTATCCACCATTCTTTCCACTGTCCTAACTAAGATTCTCATAGAAGCGCTTCCTACTCTCAGAAGGCCCGCTCCCTAATCGTCCAGCTACCGGTCCAGTACTAAAATCCTTCTTCATTTACCCCTTTAAAAAAAGTGCTTGATTAACCACTAATTAAAATTTCATCAGCCAAAATATATATGTGTGTGACTTAACTTCACACTTAATTCATCCTAAAATCCTTTTTATGAAGAAGCCCCATCTACCTCCATATCTGGTGAAAAACCCTAAATCTATGAAACGTTCAGAATACTCCATTATGGGCATGCTTCTTTGTTGTCATATGCAAAAACTCTGAAGCATTGTCCTATATCAGTTTTTCTAGATATAAGGGTTCCAATAACTTCTCCCAAAATTTATTCTAAAACATCTCTTAAATCTATCTAGATCATACCTGAATGTCCCACCAACGCTTTGTAGAACCCCGCAACATATAAGCAACCAACTTTCTCATTCTCTCTACCGGAGTCTCCAAATATTCAAGTATCATCTTTGTGGATTCAATCCAAAATTCATCTCCCTCAAGTCCAACCTCTCCATTAAAAGAAGGATGTTGCAGCTAAAACTCTCTTGTCAACTCAAACATGCTTTTCTGAACCCGCCCTGGGTGTCTCTCCATAAATTGCATGAAATGTGAAAAGTTATCTCGAAACAATCCCAATTCTTCATCAGATTTCGCCAATGGTGCCTCAAGCTCCCTGTCTTGAAGTTTATTCTAGTCCATACCCCTCGGTCTCTCCCTCAACAAGCGTCGTGGAGGCATAATCCTACAAATCCAAACACATGTCTCAGGTCCCATAACACAACCTTATAACATTTACATAAGAGGATAATCTAACACAACAAGTTTCAACATGCCTTTCCCCACTTTTTCAGACCACGCGTTCAACACCTAAGGATTATCACTACCCTTAACCATCCTACACGTAGGTCTTGGTTAACAAGGGTATATTCATTATAATTAATTAATTCATCCATTAATTAATCACATCATATAAAATTAATTATTTAGACAATTAATTAATTTCCCATACTCAGTGAAACAATTAAGGTTCTCATTAGACACCCATTTATTCTCATTTTCATCATTATTTAAATCTCACATCGAGGAAAAATAGTCCATGTTCATCGACTTACCATAACCCATTTCCTTGTGAGTTCATAGAAGGATGATTGTCAAAAAAACCATCATTGCCTAGAATGATGCATGTAGACTCAACTATCATGCCTATTTAGGCCACAAATCAAAATTCAAAAAATTTGAAAACAAATATCACATCACACCATAAGTTCATCACCCAAGGTGAAATAATATTCAACTACAACAAAAAACAAAAATCACAACAATCCCACCCTGAGTACACAGATTTCCCCTGTACTTGGGCTTGTAAATCCCATGCAAGATCTCATTAACAAGCCCCGAATCATCCTATTCTCCTATATGCCTTTCCAGAAATAGTAATACAAAAGAAGAAGAAAGAATGGAAAAATCCTCTGATACCACTTTGTGACATCCTGACCCGGGAGGCACTGAATGGTGCCCCGAGCCATTCAGACACATTCCCTAAAGCATGCCTCCTAATAAGCTAGAGGGTTACAACTAGAAACGAGGGAATATTAAGTCAGTCTTGGGGAGACTATAACCTCTATTATCAGAGTAAAACACATGTAGAATCAAATTAAAATAACCAAGTATGGAAGCCTATAAATATAAAAATCAATACAATGATATATGATATTTAAAACCAAAAAAATATAATACTCAACTAAATGGTAAAACATGATATGACAATGAAAGTTCCATGTTTCTACAATTAAACTCAACGTAAAGACAGAATTACTCCAAAATGGGTTCCAAATTATGTTCGGTTCCCTCTTCCACACTCCAATCCCAAACAATAACCTATCTTAGGTCCTTTCCCTTATTCTATCCTATAACAACAAATTCTTCTCGAGTTCTGATCTGGAGGCCCTAATAGGGTGCGAGTACAACTCAGTATGCCACCACTAATGATGTCTAAAACCAGTCCAGTAAAAATATAGTGCATGCAGATTTATGAAGCAATAAATACAATTAATAATTTAAATAGTTTTCATCTTTTCATTTAATCTTTAATCATCACATTAGGTCAATTCAATCAATGTTTCCCATTTTAATCATCATTCATTATCATCATTCATTTGTTGTAGGTCTTCATTTCTAGAAACCAAAATCCTAGTTGAAAAACTATTCATTATTATCATTCATTGGGTGTACGTCTTCATGCTTAGCACCCTAAATCTCATTGAGTGTAGGTCTTCATTCCCATCACTTATTTTCTCATTCGGTGTAGGTCGTCATGAATAACACCACATAATCTCAATCTTGGATAACTATAATAGAATAAAACCATGTCCATGTCCCAACATCTAATTGGTTCAGGACGCTATTCCCAACACCACAAAATCTCATCCATTTAATCATTCTTTAAGTAATAAGAATTTTCCACATTATTCATTTACTAATTCAACAATTAGTTAAACATTTCAAAGGCCATTAGTAAATTAAACAATTAACTAAGTATATAACTCATTAATTAATTCATCAATTAATTAATCAATCAACAAAATTAACATTCCATAATTAATTTTTAACAATTAATTATTCATATCAAAACCCAACAAGTCATAATTAATTATCAAAATTAAATATATTATAACACATAATGGCATATAATTAATTCTAAAAATTAATTATCTTTCATATCCAAACATATTTCCATAATTAATTCCTCAATATTAATTATCATATTACAAAAATTAAATATCTCAAGACAATATCCCAACATAGAATCAATCTCCAAAACAAAAATCAATTTGGGTAACCCCCTTTGTTTGTTTCGTGATCAATTATCAATTTATCACCAAGGAAAATCACAAGACAATTCAATATTCCAAATTTTTTCAATTTAGGAATTTAATTATCAAGTGAATCAATATAATTCATAAAATCATAGACATATCATAAATCATGACTATGGGAGTTCGATATAGTCTAGCTACATTAGTTTCTTGACAGAAGTTATCCCAACATAAATCCCCAACATCCGAGTGGAACAACTTCGTTGATCATGTTTTGGATATAAATCCCTAAAACCAAATTTAAGATCAAAGGTATCAAGATATTGAAAATATATATCTATATACACAATCCTAGATCTAGATCTTAACTCATTGGTTTAGATCCAAGAAAATGGTGGATATATTTGATGAAAAGATCAATAAAATATAAGATAAAGAATGGAAGAAGCATCAGGATGAAATCCACTTACTAGAAGGAGAGGGACCTTATGTCCAGGATTTCAGTCTCAAATAATGGTGTTCGGATCACCTTGGAATCTCTTTTAAAGGATTTGGAAACACCTATAAATCTTCAAGCCCAAGAAAAGGTCAAAAATATATAATTCATGATAGTTTGGGTAGTTTTAAAACATATTTTCAGAATTAAAATCCTACACGTGTGGTTTCTTAGGAAAAGGTGCATGGTTAGGGAAAACCATGCACCAACTGTGTAGAATCCTCTGTTTAGTTTTTCATGGTTGGCATGGTTTATCAACATGGTTTTTCAAACTGTTCGCAAACCGTTCAGATCTCTCTGTCCAGTTATTCGCACTTGGCACGGTTTGGTCACATGGTGTGCAGACCATGCAAAAATTGTTCACAACCCACTATCCTTTAGTTTTCCTTAAAAGTTCACCCAAACGCACTCCAAGCCACTAATCTAAGTTAAAAGTACTTAAAATCTTCAAAAATTACCTGAAAATGCACTCGAGATGACTCCAGAAAAAGATGGGATCTTATAGAGTGAGAATGAGAAATAATGAATTAATGGCCTTACCAATTTTTGGTCAAACCTTCATCAACATGACATTATTAGAGAGGAAGCCATATGGTGTGTGTATTATTTATATCTAGGGATTTTATTTATGTTCAAAATGAGTGTCTATTTTTTCTATCACCTTATATTACTATTTATCTTTTATGAAACTCATCCCATTGTTGTATCTATAGTACAAATTTTTTTGGGGGTTCATGGAATGAACTTGTCATTCAAGAACAGAATAATTATAATAGTGAAATTGAGTTTATATAATTATGGTTTCCAAAAATAACCAATTTTATATTCCATGAACTTCTTAGTTTGAATTGATTAATGTGGTGAATCTTTTTCTATTTCGCGAATAGTCTAGGATATCATTTAAATGTTTTGGTCACCCCATTATCCCATCATTCAATCTATATAAATTTCCTCCATTTTATCAGTCTCGAAACTCACTATGTATCACTCATATAGAAACATTACTCCCATCATGTTTGGTTATTTTTTGGATGGATATCACCCTATATAATTAAGGAACATTGATTTAATTGGTTTATATCATCATTATTTGATCATTTACCATTATCTCTTGTGTTTTCATTCATCCTAATGGATACAACATAAAAATGGTTTGTTGGTTCAAAACATCATTATATAAATTTGTGGTCTAGTTGTTTCTATTAGAATCTACGAGTCTTATATCTCTTTATATTTTGTATTCCATCTGATTGAAGACATTTTAATGTGTTTGAGATAGGTGATTTCAAAAATAGATTCTTTCATATAAACCTTGATATATTTACCATGTTTGTAAATGTCCATATAGTTTTGAAAAGAATAGATTTGACTCTTTGTTCTATTTCTTGAATTATATGATTTATTTTCTAATAATATTTATTTATAGGACATGTTAATGATATATTTATAGTTTATTTATTTTCATTGATAAAATAGTTTTATGATAGATGACAAACCAATTTCAATAGTTTTAATTGTTAAAATAATTCCTCCTAAAGTGGTGGAAAACACATGAAATACAGAGTATTAAGTAGGTAATTAATGATAAAAATTACTTATTATAGTTAGAACACCTATAATTTTATATATTCCATATTTCGAATAAAAAAATTTCATGTATTGGAGACAAATATTGGTGATCTTAAATTTACAGTACCATATTCTAGATGGTGTAGTAGAACCTATTATTTTACATTGGTCAGTAATGATACAAAATCCTAGTCATACAAGAACCAATATTCCTTTTAGCTCATTTTATGGGGATAACTTTCTTTAATTTAGAAATTAGTTATTTTTCATGGATTTATATTAAATTGTTTCAAAATAATTCGTCTCCTTATTTAAAAAAAATTAAAATGATATATTTTTAATATATTATAATCATTTAGAAATAATAATTTTTTATAACAATACATGATTATGGAACACTTGGTGAGGCCATATTGGCCTCTAAGATCACAACATGTATACAGCTAGTGAGTGCGTGTATACGTTTTCATGTTTGATGTTGTAAATGGAAATGAAACACATTAGGATAATTGGTATTTATATAAGTTGAGTATATTATTTAGAGTAGAAATGATGAGGGGTTACCCATATGTCACATGGATTTGTATTATAGTCTTTGAGTTCATTTTATGTTTTCTCATGGACCATTGTTAAGTTATACAACAGCACAATTCTCTTTTATTTTTTGGTATCTAGATTATACTATTAGATATAGGATAATATAAAGAGATTTATTTTATTCATGTTATTTTATGGGATGAATTATATTAAAATATTTTTTATAGAACCATAGTTTAGAATTTTTTTAGGTGTGAAATCATTCAAAATAATAGTTCATGGATTACATGATAGTTGTTTTGAGATTTTGTTCATAAATACCTCCCATTTGACTTTTCAAATAATGGATTGGGTGTCAACATTATGTATTACACATTTTGGTTCATGATAATGGAAATATAATTTTTACTCTTGTGTTATAAATACCAAATAAAAAACACCATGAATAGATAGTAGTTCCATAGGTTCAATATACGAACTACCACAACTAACATAAGGTTGTGAGTGGGGTAATTCTTCCCATGAGGGCATAGTTGGGGAGATCAGTAAACTATTACATAATCAAAATTAATATAGACACACGCCAATATCAAACCAAAAAAATTACAACACACTAAATTTCCGTAACTAGACTCATAAATAATCTTAACTATACTTGAAGATAACTTCACTTTCTGCTCCCCAATGGTCCTATGAAAATTCCAAACTCAATCAAACTTCATTGCTTTTTAGTCTAATCTATAAAGACAAAGACATCATGGAAAACAACTAAAAGTTTTCTTGTAATATATAAATAAATTGTGAAGGAAACATATCTCATGAATATTATAGGGTTTTTTCAAAGAAAACACTTCTTGTAACATCTCATGTCCTATTGTGAAGTAGTTTATAGAGGTCACTTGGTCTATAATCACCAAATCCTAAAACAAAAAGTGAAATTTTAAAAAAACATTACATATTGGATTATCATATTGAGGGTTCATAGGGAATGTTTTAGATAGCCTTAGTGTTCCTTGATCTACATGGAGTATAGCAGCGTGTTATATTAAAACACCCCTATGATGGAATATGTAATGTGATGAAATATATAGTTCACCTAAGTCATAAAATCAAATGGTTGATTCATAAGGCTAAATGGAATAAGAAACTACTCATTATGCATATACCATCTCTATAAAGTATTATTAGGAACATCTACCTGATTAACTCTTAAATGATGGTATCTCAATCTAAAATTGAATTTTCATAACCACTTGGAACCCTGAGATAATCAGTGACATCATAAATATATGGTTGTAATTGTTTATTATTCATTTTTAAATATTTAGTTAATGGTAATTGATGAAAATTTAGATGATTTTTTCACATTCATTGAGAAGAGAAAAAATGAAACTTGAGGTAATAAATTTTCTCAAATAAATCCATTTAAATCGTGATCTTCCAATAATAAATTCAACTAATTTTACTCAATATGATCTATATGGTTTTATAAAAAAGAAATGATACTTATTATTAGAAGTGAGAGTCGGTGTGTGGTCTGTGGTGAAATCGAGGATTCGGATCTGTTCCGATATCTCTTGTCTCACGTCGTGGTTGAGGTTCGATTTAGTCCCTTCCCTGTTTATATTCTGACCACCATCTGGATTCGATTTTTTTCTTCTTGCCTAGGTCGTTGGAAAGACCGTAGTGGTGGATTTCGAGCCAGGTCATCTCAAGCATCGTCCTCAGAGGTCTTCTCCAGTTCGGTGGTGGTGCTTCTATCCCTAGGTGGCGCTGCACTAATTTTGTGGCTCAGTGGGGTCCATGTGCTTACTGGAGGCCTACGACGGAGGGATTGGGTTTGTTCATCCTACGACATTGTGATTGTCATCCAGCGAGGGTTCCTGTGCTCGACCGCCTTGACTACATGGTGACGGTCCGGTGGTTGAAGCCTACTACGAGGGCTTGGGGTGGATTGTGCAGGCTCTTTGAGCATGTGTGAGGGAGGTGGCGAGTGGTGGGTTTCTGGTTCGATTCATTTTCCGATGAGGTTTCCTTCATCAGGCGAGAGATTATTTTCTGTTGATGGGTTCAAACCTGGAATTTTGTGGAATCTATACATCGGTTTGGAAATTTCTCGGTTGGTTTGAGGTGCAGTGAGGGTTTGAGGGATGTTTGATGGCTTTGTGAATTGAGGAATGGATTTCTGTTGGTTGATTTGAGAATTTGTGTAATGGGTGATGACGACGGTGAAGTATTGGTCTTTTTTGAGTCAATTTATGTTAGATGTTGGTTTTTGGAACCTATGATGATAGTGTTTTGTGGGTTTGATGTGGCAGTTCCGGCGATGAGGAGGATGTCTCCGACGGGCATCGATAATGATGGGTATGGGTTCGTGGGTGCGTCATGGTCTGCGGCTCGTATTAGTTTACGGCCCTAGGCTATGGCATTTCTACATTTGAATTTTGAATCTGGTTGTACCGGAAATTTTATGACATTGTTGAATGCTGTTGTGTTTTTTGTGGTGTTTTTAATCGGTTATCTAGAATTGTATGGTTTCCACTCATCCAAAAAGTGGATTTTGAAAATCAAATAAAAAATTAATTTTCATCCTATGGCAATGGCATTTTCTCATACTGGTCAATCTCATACATTTATCCATTTAGAGTCAATTTATTATTTCATAGTGTAGTAAGAGCTAATACCATAGATAATGGATACTTCAACTCTATTTGGAAAGTGGAAAATGTTGTGATTCAAGTTTTCTATTTTTCATATCTCAATTTATTATTTTTCAATAATTTACTATTTCATGGTCCTTTACCTTGAAATTTATAATCTCACAATTTTTATGGATGATAAATATTTATTACTAGAGAGTATACTATTATTATTTATTTTATTTCCTTTTTCTTAATGGGAAGAATCACATTGTTCTTATAGAGTGTGATCTAGTTTTAGAATGGTAGAAACTATTGTTCAATATTTTTGATTTATCTCATTCTAAATGGTCAACAATATTAAATGAGAAAATTAAAATCCTTAGGAATATGGTCAACTGTATTAAATGAGAAAATTAAAATCAACCATGAATATTCTTATACAAGTGAGAGTCCCCATTATCTAGAAAATAGTTATCCTCACACCTAGATTCATTTGAGTGAACCTGGGATTTCTTTGTGATAGAGTATCTATATCTTCTACCTAGAGGTTATCCTCTGTAAATTTGTTTATGGTTGTCTTGACACCAACACATCTAGAATCAATTTTTTCACTCCTATAAATATGGATTTGGGTTTCCAAATTTCAACCAATAAAAATAACACACCAACTTGTTCCTTGAATATGACATAGTTTCATAACATGATGAATAATGAAATATTTGGAGTTATGATTCCAAATATTAATAAGGTGAACACATTGAAGAATTAATAATTTCATCATTGATTATTTTTTATCTATATGGAAATCCCAACCACGTGTGAACCTTGAATGTATCATTAAAATGGTGTTCAAACATGGACATATATATGTATCATGGTTTTCTACTAGCTATGTTCATAAATCATGGTCTTTTATTTTACCTTCATATTTCATCCCAAAAAAATTAGTTTATATAAAAAGGAAAATTGGTTCTTCCAAAAAACTATATCCATGAGTAAATAACATCTATTATCATAAAAAAAATACTTTTTGGTTTATATCTAGTTCAAAACTTCTGAAAACCCGTGGTATATCAATATTTATCACCATGAATAGATGGTCGAGCACTCTCCTATTACTACCTCTTAGGATCCAATAGTATAATAAAAATTCTACCATAAATAAATTAGTAACAAGAAGGATTCAATACTATTATGAAATGAATTAGACCGGGTAGAATACAAATATAACCCATAAAAGCTCTAAACAAGGCCTCAACAAAAGTTCCCAATCCACAAAGACTAGTAATAAGAACACCAGTATCAAGTTACTACCCTTTGGAATGGTTTCTCCTTCAGAATCTAAATAACTATCTCATGGATTTTCCCCGAAGATATAGAATGATAGATATATGTGTTGAACATTCATGTACATAAATGATTTGTTTAAAAAATTTAAATACAAAATAAATAAGTATAAATTTTAATTAGAAAAACATATAAACATCACACAATGAGAATAAATAGGTGATAAACAAAATCTATATAAAAAATACACTAAATCATGTTCAATGATGATGTGGCTAACATAAAATACCCCGTATTACCTAATGACCCACAAATTTTACTAATGTTCATAATTACTTTTTGACATAAGTTTACAACTCCCATTATAAAATTGAAAGACAAAACAAATAGTAAGATTTACTAAAAAATAAGTCTACCATACCATTACATGTTTCCTATAAAGCAATGTTTTCATATACAACACATATATATATATGTAAGGTGTGAAGTAAATCCCTATATACGTCTACCATGAGTCAAAAAAAGTTCATTATTCACTTACATATTATAGTTTTAAAATATAATTTAAATAAATTTAATTTTAATCATATACCTACACATCCACTAGTTTCAATAAAACAATCTATTTCCCAATGATAATATGAATAAGTCCATCATAAATAAAATGAGTTTACCATTGAATAAATATAATCAAATCAAAATAATATAAATATAAATAGGAATTATAACTCTCAAAAGAGTACCCCATATTATAAAATTGTTCAGACTTATGAGTCTAGGTAAACTAAAACTTATATTGGGGGACAATTACCGATATACCCGAAGCTCACAATTTTGGTTGATGGTGACGTCTAACCTAAGTACTAATTCATCCATTGAGGACATCTGGTCTAGTTAAGAAAAATTATATTACCATATAATAATATATCATTGAGATATAGTATTTAAATTTATCAACAAACCCATGTAATCCAATGGGTAATTAATCATCGAACACAAATAACAATATAAATAAAGACACATAACCAACATAGTTGAAAATTAGGAACATATCATTAAAAGGGTTATGAACCATTAAAAAATTATTTGAAAAAACATCCACACCAAAATCATTCTTTTACAAATTTTATTTGATAAATTTCAATAATAAAAGGAATTTTCAATAAAATTAATTTGAAAAAATATTTTTCCTACCTCAAGATAATAAGAAATGAATCAGAAAACAACATCCCTCATGAAAAAAATATATCATAATTGACCAATTTAAACTAAATGAAACTAAAGATCCTATGATGTTATAATGAATATGAAAAACCAATAGAGTTATTCTCTATAAATTTATATATTATTGAATAATTTTTATTATACAAATTTTTATTTTATATTCCTTTTGATTTTAGGAGATAATTTTTTATAGTTATTTTTTTATAATTTTTTTGTTTTTTCGTAAGAATTCATTAACCTATAATAAATATACATTTTCATAGAATATTTTTGTTCACCAATTGTTGATTTTTTTCAAGAAATGTTTCCAAATTTTTGAATTACTATGATTGTTTATGTTTCACTTATATTATTGGTGATCAATTTTCTAAATCATGTGGCCATTCTGTAAAACATAAAATGGTAAAACACCAGTATTCCACTAATCAATATAAACCATCCAAACCTCATTTCATTCCCCAATTCAACCATTTTATATACCCTTTAAAATAATTCTATACCTTTACCCTATTTATGTACATTTTGACCGTATTTCTTCAATATTCATAAATAATTTTAATTTAAGGATATCCACATCCATCCTCTGATTAATATTCTCATTATCATAAGGTTTTCTCATTCCACAAACTTCTAATAAGCCTATGACCTATCTTGGATGTATTTTAAGAGAGGGTATTTTATGTTAATGGTATTTTACTAAATTTTATTGATATCCTTTAACATTTTAGGTATTTTATTATGATTATATTTTTTATAAATGGATTATGGTATATTGTTTCATATTAAAAATTTGTCTCGTGTACCATGACTTCACATTAGTTTCTAAAGTGAATTTATAATTGTTTTTAATAATTTGATAATATCATTAAATGATTATATGTGAGATATAATTATTATTAAATGTTATATTCATAATTGAAAGGTGAAAAGTTTTAAAAATAGTGTGTATATATATAAATTAATATCACATGTTATGGTTTTTATAAAAGGATCTATATTCAATGGAAATCATTTTGATAAATGAATTTTGATTCCTTGTAAACTGTGTTGACATATGGGAACCTTGGTAACTATATTGATAGAATATAAATAAATACCAATTCAGAAAACACTATAAAAATTAATCAAACTAGGATTTATAAAGGATCTAATTATTCCATAGCTGGGAAGGACCACAACATAGATAAATGAAAGACACTCCATAGATATCAGTTGGATAGGGTGATCATAGAAGGGTGTAACCATATAGTTGGGTAAACACATGATATTCCTGAAATTGTCTATTAACCTTTTTTAATGATAAAACCCATGTTTTTATGGTGGTTCAAGGTTTATAGTCCTCTTCTCTTCTATATAGCTCTCCAAAAATAATTTCTCAATATTTTAATTATTACATGTCTTTATTAGTAAAATTTTGCAATTATGATTATAGTTTTTCATTTATGGAAATGAGAAAATAATATTATAATTTAGATTTTTTAAACTACCATAATATATTTTATCTAAAAAATATTTATTATGAACCCTTTGGTGGAATAATATTTGGGAGTGGGAGTCATCGGTGATATAGCAGTGGCCTCACTAATTTTATAACTAGTAAAGTTTAACTGAAATTATAAGGGATGAATGTGATATAGTGGGGCGAATTTGAACTTCTAAAGTTTCATAATCATGTAAAATTTATACAATTAAATTTATCTATATTTGTATATTTCTTAACTAAATGTTTATTTAAAATGCTTTTTATCATTTGTGATGGATTAAATTAGGATATTTCATATTAGAGCTTTTTTAAAACTAATATTGAATTCTTAGGGTTTCCAAAAATAATTTATAGCTATATTTTAACATGTTTTCAAATCATTTAAGACTACTAAATGAGGTATAATTTTATATAAATGTTATCATTGAAATAATTTTTTTAAATAAGTGTTTAAAAATTTAATTAAGGGTTTACTATTATGTGTTTGATAAATGCATCCCACTAAAAGGTAAATTTGTTTTTAATTGAATTTTAATTTCATGGAATTGGGATTAGAACATGTGAACATATGTTCTAGGGGTGGGATAAAAAAAACTACAATTTGAGACTATAATTATCTAGAGTAACATAATCGACTCTGTCAATGAGGTATTATATCCATGAATAGGCATCACTACACCATTGGGCCATGATATGCTCTCCCTGGAAGATAATTGCATGTGATTTTATTAGATGAGAATCCTAGTTCCCCTAGGCTATTACATGATTTCATAACAATTTTATTGTGATTTTTTTATACCAACATATTAAAAATTTAATCTTGGTTTCTAGGCTACCTTTTATCTTAACCACCACTTGACTCTCCCATGGTTCTTGATTATTCATTTTTATAAAGTATGTTATCAATGACAATATTTAATAAATATTTTTATAAATTTGTTGTTTGAAATTAAGAATATTTTATTCTCATTTAGATTATTTTAAAAACAATACTCAAATAGTATATCTAATGAAAGATGAATATGAAGAATATAGTGGGATCCTTCTAGTATTGTTTTGATCACACTGAAATGACACATAATGTGTGTATGTAGAATTTTTTTCTTACATACATGAGGTTGTTACATTCCATTTTGTGGTGGTGGTTCCCCTTATTAGTGGTGCTTCATATAATGGTGGTGGTATGGTGGTGATTGGGATCTCATTTAATATATATATATAGTTGAAAACTTTTGATCAATTTTTTGTGTTTATTATATTTTATAGTATTCATATATTTTCTGATTAGATAACTATATTATTCTACATTATATCTATTAAAAATAATCCCCTTTTTGTTATTAGTTTTATTATTATTATTAATAGACATTCATAGTTGTTTTGATCATGTTGAGATTTAATTTTTGCTTCTATTGGTTATTCCATATATATTTAGTTCTATCTATTTTCATATATGGTCATCCAATATATGTTAATGTTATTCTAGATTCATTATGCAGTTTTTAAAATAGATTTCAGTTGGAAAAAAATTCCAATAAGTTTATTTTTGATTCATAGAAATTGGTATCCATCCCATAGGAATCGAAAATTCCATTTGGATCTTATCATTTGAAGGATTGAGTATATTATTAAGTGGTGACCTATGTGGGATTGTGAAAAAATTGTAAAAAATTATATTTGTTGATTTATGATATTTGGGAAGTCTTAATAGAATAAAAATTTGATAATCATAAACATAGTCATATATTGTGAGATATTATTTAACTATAATTTATAATAATTTTTTTAAGTGAACATAGGATATAAGGAATTCAGTATTTTCAAATTTTGTTTATTATGATATCAAATATATATGCTTTGGGTCATAAATTATGAGCAAATTGGATATTTTTAGGTATCTTGGTTAGGGATACTACGATACATATGGTGATACTAATCCTTGTGTCTTATGTGAAAGGGTTCCAATGTGACCAAGATGGTTGGAACATGATTTACTACATCATACACCTAAACCATGTGTACTAAATGTTTTAGTAATTTATATTTATTATTATTTAAATCTACTTTTTGTGATTGATGAATATTTTTCAATTTATTTTTATGATTTTGAAATGCCTGGATCGGTTGTGATCACTGAGAGGGGAGGGGTGAATCAGTGATAACTTTTTCTTTTTATGAATTGTTCCCTTTGGATTATCAATTCAACCTCTGCAGCTGGTTAAAGCCTAGATCTACTCTTTTAGGGGTGCAGTAATAATGAGAGCACAGAACACAGAGATTTACAAGGTTCGGTACAAAGACCTACTCCTTGCCGTGTTGGTTACACCCCCCAACACGGATTCTTCACTATGCCAAAAGATGATTACACAGTAATTGGTTACCCCCCCCCCCCAATTACAAGTTGGTTAAACCCCCCAACTCCACAGCATCATCTTCATCATGGCTTCACTTCACTTCTTCAAAGGTGTTGTTCAAAACTTCAAGTAGCTTCAACAGTATTCAAAAGATCTCGTTGGTCTTGCTCACAAAAACCCAATCACTTAGAATGATCAGTTCTTTTTTATTCACACACATAAGTGTGTACTCCTCAAAGTTGATCTTCTTCACATGTGCACACATACACTACTCATTCTTTTAATGCACCCACTTGGCTTGTCCTTCTTCTTCAATTTATAAACACACAAAGTGTGGTCTTCCTTTGGTGCACACAAGGCACTAAGGCCTCGGCCTTCTATTCTTTTGCACACACACAAATGGGGTGGCCTTCCTCCTTATGCACACACAAGGCATGCAGGCCTCGGGTCCCCTTCTTGTTTAGCACAAGGCAATGCCTTGGCCTTCCACTGCCTTTGCACACACTGCCCGAACTCCACCTTCAAAATAGGCGCGCAAGTGGGGCGGCCTTCTACTCACTTAAAACACCACGTTGGGTGTGGGTGTCACTGGCCGAGCAAGTGCACAAGGGGCACAAGGCAGCACACCTCACTGCCTTCTTCAAAAGCACAAGCACAAGGTGCAAGGGCCACTGCCGCGCAAACACCTCCTGCCACGCAAGTCTGCGGACAGAGAGGGATGCAACCTTGGGCGCGCAAGAATGCGGCCTCGTGTTCTTCCTGTCGCGCAAGGGAGTAGGCGCGCAGGGAACTCCTCCTCCTCCTTCACCTCTTTCGCGCAAGAGATGCGCGAAAGGAACCTCACGAAGCAAGAGTTTCTCCAGGATTCACTGCCGCGCAGGGGGCGCGCAAAGCTTCGACTTCGCGAGGCAGAGCACTTGCGGGTCTTCCAAGTTTTTCAGCAGCGTTTCAGCAAACAAAATGAGAGCACGGGCTCTCCTTATATAGGCGATGAGAGCCTCTTCCATCCGCGTGAGATATTTTTAATCTCCCGAAGATTTCAGGATTTCAAGATTTCCTTAAATCTTGTTTTCTTTCTGTTTCCACGCGGGTACACTTCCATTTTCTTTCCTCCTCGTGCATGCGATTTAGAACGCATGCACGGCCTCCTTTTTGGCCATCCCATGCACAGCAATAATCCTCATGGCCTCGGCAACTTTTTTTGCTTCGGACGAACCTCAAATTCCCCATCCAACGTTTGTATGCATATTTTATTGCATGTGAACATTCAGTAGGGCCAGACGAGCATGAGGGTGTCTTCGGCTTCAAGAGAGATGGCCGGAATCTCAAAAACCATGCTCGGGATGCCTCTGGTTCAGCGGCTGCTCGCGGGAGACTTCGGCTCGAGTTTGAGGAAGGAGATGAGCCGGGAGCCGTTGGATCAGATCTTCAACGGCCGCGATCAGATCATCGCCGCGGAGATGAATCGTGCGGCGTGGATCGGGCGCGCGATGAGACGGACGGCCAGGATTCGCTCCGGGTGAAAAATGTGCGTCCCACATCGAAACCTTCCGCGGATTTTCCGCGGTTTATTACCCTGCCGCTGCCGCCATATGCTCAGTTGAACTTCCTCCCTCACGGTGCCGCCCCGCACCGTGTTCTCCCTGCGGGCACGCTCTGCGCCCACTCTGCTCCTTGCGGGCACGCTTCTAGCGCCCACTATGCTCCCTGCGGGCGCGCCACTGGCGCCCACTATGCACACTGCGCTCCATGCGGTGTCTTGCGGTGCGCCCTGCCGCCCTGGCTCGCCCCACGGGTTCCCCCATGGGCGTGGTGCCCTAGCGCCCATGCCTTGGGGTTGAACCGCCAAGGTGCCTTGGCTGGCCAATTTTTTGGCAAAGGAAAATCTAATGACTTTGTTAAAAACAAAGTTCTCCTCCATATAAAGCATGCCAAGTGCCACTTCTTCCAAGCCATCATTCTCATTTCTCCTTCTTCCTCTCTTCTTCTTCATTTGAAATTCCTCCATTATCTTCAACATGTATTCATTACTTAGGAGTGAATTCTTTGAAGGTTCTCCATCAACCGAAGCTCCTGAATCAAATAATTCTTCAATGTTCTTCAATGATCCAATTAGAGGTCAAGTTGGATCACATTCACATTGTCATTCACTAAGGATTAGTACATGTTCTTCTTCAGCTCACTTCATCCACTTAGAAGTTGTGGAAGGCTCTCTTCATCTCCTCATGCATTGTGAAGACAATGCATGGTCTTCTAAAAGTGTTGTGACTTTGTATCCAGTTGATACAAGTTCTTGGAACTTAATGATCAGCTCAACAATCGTCAGATTTAATGCTTCTGTAATCATCAATCTTCAAGATGTACTTCATTAGATGGCACACCATGACAAGTTATTGACAACAAATGCAATTACTTCACTTGGGCACAACAATCTCCCCCTTTGTATTTGGTTGTCAATACTCCGAATCACACTGATAGAATGTCATATGCCTTGTGCCTGATGATTTCTCCCCCTTATTGGCCAACAAATGCAAAGGGATGAATGAAAGCCATACTCATAGTATAGAGCTTCGGGAACCTGCACATCTCCAACTACCAATGCTTCCCCTCAGGGGATGCACTCATCTCCTTCAATTCCCTGCATGTAAGTACAAGAATACAAAAAATTTAGGGAATAAGGAGGGACCTTCTTCTTCCTAAAGTGAGAGTAGAAGGCTGAACATGAAGTTTCAGCCTCAACTCAACAAATCTTTCCGTAGGCATAGCTTTGGTGAAAATGTCTGCCAACTGATCTTGAGTAGGAATGTAGTCTAGCTTGATGTCTCCACTGGCGACCCTTTCTTTGATGAAATGATATTTTATATCAATGTGCTTGGATCTGGAGTGTTGGATAGGATTCTTAGACAACCCAATTGCACTTTGATTATCACATAAGATCCTCAATGGTTTTTCAGCTTTAATCCTCAAATCTGATAGCTACACCTGCATCCAAATCATTTGAGTACATGCATGTGTAGCGGCCACATACTCTGCTTCAGCTGTGCTCAATGTTACAGAATTTTGTTTCTTGCTGTACCAGCTAACACATCCTTCTCCCAGAAAGAAGGTTCCACCAGATGTGGATCTTCTATCAGTGCAATCACCAGCCCAATCAGCATCTGTGAATCCCAACAACTGTATGTTTGCACTGTTTTTGTATAAGAGTCCATAGTTGAGGGTTCCTTTAACATATCTCAGGATTCTTTTGGCTGCAGTTAGATGAGATTCTTTTGGGTCACTTTGGAATCTGGCACACAAAGTCACTGCATATGCTATATCTGGCCTTGAAGCCGTGAGATAAAGTAGACTGCCAATAATTCTTCTGAACTCTTTCTGATCAACATTGTTGCCTTCTTCATCCTTGCATAGCTTGGTTCCGACAGAAATGGGTGTGGAGACTTCCTTTGAACTTTCCATTCCAAACCTTTTCACTAAGTCCCTTGCGTACTTTTCTTGTGAAAGAAATATGGAGTTTTGTCTTTGTTCCACCTGAAATCCTAGAAAATATGTCATTTGACAAAGCATCGACATTTCAAAAGTTCTTTTCATCTGCTCAGCAAATTCTTCACATAGTCCTTCCTTGTTACCAGCAAAAATGATATCATCCACATAGATAATGACTATGAGGGTACCATTGGCCATTTCTCTGACATAGAGGTTACTGTCAACTGTTCCATTGACAAATTTCATGTCTTTAAGACAACCATCCAATTTTGAGTACCAGGCTCTAGGGGCCTGCTTCAATCCATACAAGGCTTTTCTCAATCTGCACACCATACTGCCATCTTTGTCTAGCAAAAATCCCTCTGGTTGTTCAATATACACCTCTTCTTCAAGATCTCCATTCAGAAATGCAGATTTCACATCCATCTGATAGACCTTGTACTGCTTGTATGCTGCAACTGCTAAGAACATTCTGATAGTTTCCAGTCTTGCAACTGGTGCAAAGGTTTCCTCAAAGTCGATTCCTTCCATTTGTGAATATCCTTTGCATACAAGTCTGGCCTTGTTTCTGGAAACTTCTCCCTTTTCATTGAGTTTGTTTCTAAACACCCACTTTGTCCCAATAACATTTTTATTTTTGGGCCTTGGCACAAGATCCCAGGTGGAGTTCTTTTCAATTTGATTGAGTTCCTCATGCATAGCTTGTATCCATTCCTCATGTACAACTGCTTCAGCCACTGTGTGAGGTTCAACTTGAGAAACCAGTGCAGTCTGATCTTCCAATCTCAATCTTCTTCTAGTTCTTACTGAGGACTGTAGGTCTCCAAGGACATTTTCTGTGTCAACATGCTTCTTCAATTTGTTGTATCTTCTTCTTCCATTTTCATTACCTTCATCTTCATCACTGGTATATTCAGAGTTGATCTCACCAGCTGTTGGTGTTGGCTCAGGTAATTCTGCATTCTTCTGTTCCAAGGCTGTGTCATTCTTTGAGTCATCATCATCCACAGTGTATGGTTTGGTGTTGTTTTCAATTATTATGACATCACTGCAGTCAATCATTTTATTAAACCTCTTATTCCAGCATCTGTAGCCTTTTCCATTAGGTAGGTAACCCATAAAGATTCCTTCTTCAGCTTTTTCATCAATCTTTCCCAGATTGATGTTTTTAATCTTGATGATGCAGGGACTGCCAAAGACTTTGAAATATTTAACAGTTGGTTTTCTGTTAAACCACATTTCATAGGCTGTTGTTTGTGTTTCTGGTCTCAGGAGACATCTGTTCTGTATGTGTATAGCAGTGCATACTGCTTCTCTCCAGAAAAACTTAGAGATATCATGCTCAGCTAACATAGTCCTCCCCATTTCAACTATGCTTCGATTCTTTCGTTCAGCCACTCCATTCGGTTGTGGAGTATATGGTGTACTATATTGATGTTTGATTCCATGCTTGACCAGATAGCTTTCAAAGACATCACCGGTATATTCTTTTCGGTTGTCTGATCTTACTTTCTTGATGCAGAGCTCTAGTTCCTTCTTAGCCTGCCTTCTGAAAGACTTGAACATCGTGATTGCCTCTGACTTGTGTTTCATGAACATGACATTGGTCATCCGAGTGTAATCATCAATGAAGGTTATAAAATAGAAATCTCCTCTTGTAGACTTCTGTCTCATCGGTCCACATATGTCTGTATGGATGAGTTCAAGAGGCCTAGTAGTCATGATATCAACTCCTTTGTGTGACCTATGGATCAGTTTTCCCATCTGACATGTGTCGAAGACTTCATCTCTTTCTCTCTTTAATTTGGGTAGATCTCGTACAACATTGTACTTCAGAAGTTTACTCATACTCCTTTGGCCAAGATGGCCAAGTATTCTATGCCAGAGGTTGTTTTCATCTTTAGAGCTAAGAAAACAAGAATTGATGGGATCACCAATTTGAAATAGATTTCCAGTGGTTCTTCTTCCTTGAGTGATGATTTTTCCATCCTTTGAGCTCTTGGTGATGCATGAGTCCTTCTGGAACAACACCTCATGTCCATCATCACATAATTGACTTACACTGAGTAGGTTATGCTTTAATCCTTCAACAAACAACACATCATTGGATTTAATATTTGTTGTTGCAATCATAGCCTTTCCAACTCCCTTGATTTTCAGAGAACAATCATTTCCAAACACCACGGTTCCTCCCTCATGTCTTTCAATGTTGCTTAGAATTTTTGTATCACCAGTCATGTGGGATGAGCATCCACTATCAAGAATCCATGACTTGGTTTTACTGCTGGCTTTTAGAGCCATTTCAGCAAAGCATGTGATTTCATCATTGGTTTCTTGAATTCCTTTCCCTTTCATGTCTTTGACTTTTTGTTTAGGAAGAGTTGTCATACATTTATCAGCTCTATGACCTTGTTGGTCACATCTTCCACAAGCTTCACTTAGGCAGTCAAATGTGTTCTGAGATGGTGGTTTTGATGCTTTCTGCAAAACACTCTGGGTTTCAGGATGTCTCCCCCTTGACTCATGCCTCATGTTTGGACGAGACATGTTATACCAGCATGCATAGGCCTTATGTCCAAACACACCCCAACACCAGCAGTAGCCTCTGAACCTTGACCTTCTTTGTTGATAAGAGTCATGTTGTAATTTTCTGTCCAAGATTTGAGTAGTCCTTCTTGAGGATTTCCTTTCTTCCATTGAAGATGATTTTACACAGGTTGGTTCATGCCATGTTTGTCTCAATTTTATCTTTGAACCTGCATTGTTAGGAATAACAGATGTATTTAGAGATTTACTTAGTGGTAAATTGACCTGCCTCTGAGCACCAGCATAAGATGATTCTGCCTTGACCTCAACAGCCTTGTTGAAGTCTTCTCTCATCTTTGTCAAGCTATTCTGTGCTTCAATCCACTTGGAATGTGTCACTGATTGCTCTTCTTCTTTGAGGTGAAGTTTCTCCTCAAGATCTTTTGCTATCTTGTCCAGCTCAGCTACCTTCAGTTTATGTCTCTTGATTTCTTCAATGTACATTGTCTCTTTCTTCATACATTCTTCCAACTCCTCAGTCATTCTTTTAGTTTCCTTTGGAACAATTTCTTCTCTTTCTTGAGTTTAATGTTTTTCTCAAGGCAAGCCTCTAATTCATCTTTCAATATGTATTCAAGCTCTGTTCGTTCACTTTCATCATCTTCACTGCTGCAGGTATCAAACCCTTTTTCCACATGATCCATAAAATTCGTTTCTTCTTCTGATTGACTGGCTGAAGTAGAGTCTGATTCTTCCTCTTTGCTTACATAGCTTCTTCTTTCACCTGGAACGAACCTTTTCTTTCTTACACCTGATTTGTTTCCTTCTCTTGGGTATCTACTCCATTTCTTCTTTTGTGACTTCTCATCTTCAACTTCTGGAGAACTATATCTCTTCTTGGGGCAGTTTACAGCAAAGTGTCCGATGTTATTGCAATTGAAACATCTTGATGGTGATTTCCCTTTTCCCCTGAATTTATTTTTTCCAAACCTTTTAGAAAAAGAGAAATAATCGTGTTGAGATCTTCATCCTTTTCTTCATTGTCAGTACCACTTGATTCTAGGACTTCGTCATCTTTTATCTTGAGTTGTCTCATGGCCTCAAAAGCCATCTCATCCTTGATCTTCTTCTTGAATACTGGGATCTTCCTCATTTCATATGCAATGAGAATGTTGTGTAGTTCATCAAGAGAGAGATCATCTCTGTCTTCTAATGCTGAGACTTTGGGGTCAAACCTGTCAGGAAAATTTCTCATTAGCTTTTTAACAATAGTGGAGTCCTCCAACTTTTCTCCAAAGCCCCGAATGTTACTGACAATTTCATTGACTCTTGTGAAATAATCATCAATATTTTCTTCTTCTCCCATCTTGACATCTTCAAACTTGCTTCTCCAAATCTGTAATTTGGCTTCCTTGACTTTCATGTTGCCTTCATAACTACTTTCGAATTTGTCCCAAATTTCTTTAGCATTCTTGAGTCCCATGACTTTTGTGTATACCTTTTCTGAGAGTGACATAAGAATGGCATTTTGAGCTTTACCATCAACTTCCATATTTCTTTTCTCATCGAGTGTCATAGCAGCTTCATTAGCAAGAGGAGGGAATCCAAATAAGGCTGCATCTCTAACTTCAAGGCCGAGAGATTGAAGGTAGGGTAACATCCGATTCTTCCAGCTGTGGTAATTCTTTCCATCTAATGTAGGAACACCCCTACTATTAACAGAATTCAGATTGTCCATCTTCTCAGAAGTCGATCCTTACAGAGGTAACCTACCTATGATACCACTTGAAATGCCTGGATCGGTTGTGATCACTGAGAGGGGAGGGGTGAATCAGTGATAACTTTTTCTTTTTATTAATTGTTCCCTTTGGATTATCAATTCAACCTCTGCAGCTGGTTAAAGCCTAGATCTACTCTTTTAGGGGTGCAGTAATAATGAGAGCACAGAACACAGATATTTACATGGTTCGGTACAAAGACCTACTCCTTGTCGTGTTGGTTACACCCCCCAACACGGATTCTTCACTATGCCAAAAGGTGATTACACAGTAATTGGTTACCCCCCCCCCCCCAATTACAAGTTGGTTAAACCCCCCAACTCCACAGCATCATCTTCATCATGGCTTCACTTCACTTCTTCAAAGGTGTTGTTCAAAACTTCAAGTAGCTTCAACAGTCTTCAAAAGATCTCGTTGGTCTTGCTCACAAAAACCCAATCACTTAGAATGATCAGTTCTTTTGTATTCACACACATAAGTGTGTACTCCTCAAAGTTGATCTTCTTCACATGTGCACACATACACTACTCATTCTTTTAATGCACCCACTTGACTTGTCCTTCTTCTTCATTTTATAAACACACAAAGTGTGGTCTTCCTTTGGTGCACACAAGGCACTAAGGCCTCGGCCTTCTATTCTTTTGCACACACACAAATGGGGTGGCCTTCCTCCTTATGCACACACAAGGCATGCAAGCCTCGGGTCCCCTTCTTGTTTAGCACAAGGCAATGCCTTGGCCTTCCACTGCCTTTGCACACACTGCCCGAACTCCACCTTCAAAATAGGCGCGCAAGTGGTGCGGCCTTCTACTCACTTAAAACACCACGTTGGGTGTGGGTGTCACTGGCCGAGCAAGTGCACAAGGGGCACAAGGCAGCACACCTCACTGCCTTCTTCAAAAGCACAAGCACAAGGTGCAAGGGCCACTGCCGCGCAAACACCTCCTGCCACGCAAGTCTGCGGACAGAGAGGGATGCAACCTTGGGCGCGCAAGAATGCGGCCTCGGGTTCTTCCTGTCGTGCAAGGGAGTAGGCGCGTAGGGAACTCCTCCTCCTCCTTCACCTCTTTCACGCAAGAGATGCGCGAAAGGAACCTCACGAAGCAAGAGTTGCTCCAGGCTTCACTGCCGCGCAGGGGGCGCGCAAAGCTTCGACTTCGCGAGGCAGAGCACTCGCGGGTCTTCCAAGTTTTTCAGTAGCGTTTCAGCAAACAAAATGAGAGCACGGGCTCTCCTTATATAGGCGATGAGAGCCTCTTCCCTCCGCGTGAGATATTTTTAATCTCCCGAAGATTTCGGGATTTCAAGATTTCCTTAAATCTTGTTTTCTTTCTGTTTCCACGCGGGTACACTTCCATTTTCTTTCCTCCTCGTGCATGCGATTTAGAACGCATGCACGGCCTCCTTTTTGGCCATCCCATGCACAGCAATAATCCTCATGGCCTCGGCAACTTTGTTTTCTTCGGCCGAACCTCAAATTCCCCATCCAACGTTTGTATGCATATTTTATTGCATGTGAACATTCAGTAGGGCCAGACGAGCATGAGGGTGTCTTCGGCTTCGAGAGAGATGGCCAGAATCTCAAAAACCATGCTCGGGATGCCTCTGGTTCAGCGGCTGCTCGCGGGAGACTTCGGCTCGAGTTTGAGGAAGGAGATGAGCCGGGAGCCGTTGGATCAGATCTTCAATGGTCGCGATCAGATCATCGCCGCGGAGATGAATCGTGCAGCGTGGATCGGGCGCGCGATGAGACGGACGGCCAGGATTCGCTCCGGGTGAAAAATGTGCGTCCCACATCGAAACCTTCCGCGGATTTTCCGCGGTTTATTACCCTGCCGCTGCCGCCATATGCTCAGTTGAACTTCCTCCCTCACGGTGCCGCCCCGCACCGTGTTCTCCCTGCGGGAACGCTCTGCGCCCACTCTGCTCCCCGCGGGCACGCTTCTAGCGCCCACTATGCTCCCTGCGGGCGCGCCACTGGCGCCCACTATGCACACTGCGCTCCATGCGGTGTCTTGCGGTGCGCCCTGCCGCCCTGGCTCGCCCCACGGGTTCCCCCATGGGCGTGGTGCCCTAGCGCCCATGCCTTGGGGTTGAACCCCCAAGGTGCCTGGGCTGGCCAATTTTTTGGCAAAGGAAAATCTAATGACTTTGTTAAAAACAAAGTTCTCCTCCATATAAAGCATGCCAAGTGCCACTTCTTCCAAGCCATCATTCTCATTTCTCCTTCTTCCTCTCTTCTTCTTCATTTGAAATTCCTCCATTATCTTCAACATGTATTCATTACTTAGGAGTGAATTCTTTGAAGGTTATCCATCAACCGAAGCTCCTGAATCAAATAATTCTTCAATGTTCTTCAATGATCCAATTAGAGGTCAAGTTGGATCACATTCACATTGTCATGCACTAAGGATTAGTACATGTTCTTCTTCAGCTCACTTCATCCACTTAGAAGTTGTGGAAGGCTCTCTTCATCTCCTCATGCATTGTGAAGACAATGCATGGTCTTCTAAAAGTGTTGTGACTTTGTATCCAGTTGATACAAGTTCTTGGAACTTAATGATCAGCTCAACAATCGTCAGATTTAATGCTTCTGTAATCATCAATCTTCAAGATGTACTTCATCAGATGGCACACCATGACAAGTTATTGACAACAAATGCAATTACTTCACTTGGGCACAACAGATTCTAATTAATTTTGTACCTATTTTTTATTATTTCAAATTTTATTAATCTATTTTAGATATCATTATTCATAGTTAAAAGAATCCTATGAACCCTCTAAAATATATAATGAAAAATTATCTTCAATCCACTCTCCCAAAGAAAAATAATTTTGTTTAGGTGATAATGAGAATGATATGAGAAACATTATTAGAATATGACATCAATACAACTCCTTTTAATGAAATATTCCAATTCTAATATAATGAAAGATTTTTTGAATTCCTCAATCACAATCCTCCATCATTTTGATTATGAAATGATTCAAAATAGGATGAGGAGTTCCTATAGTTGATAAGGAGGATCATTGAGTTCCATTATACCTGATAATTCCTTAAGGTGAAATTTTTTTCCTTTATGATTGAAGGCCATAATAAAAAATTATAAAACTCAATTTTCCAGGTTATTTAAGATGAGTTCCTAGTATATAATTATTTATTATTGATTATCAATCATATATTCTATTTATACATGATAGACCTAAATAATTCCTTGAAAAAATTTCCCTTTATAATGGTGATGGGGTAGTTATGGAATATTCTATCACATTCATCAGTCATTTCTTTTTTAACATGATTGTAAAATGTCAAATAAGATACACAAAGGATTAAAATTGATATTTATCCTAGCATCTATTCTTATTTATTCATATTGACACACTAAACATATGAAGTAGTTTTGGATTGTAAAATCATGGTATATGTGATTAAGAAGTGATATTAGGCATGGTTGATGTACTACCAATGTTAGGTGAGAGTGGTTATTCCATTCAATAGATGATAAGGAATAATGTTTAGTTATGAAGAGGGGTAAAATGTTCCTAAAGGAAACCATCTCAACAATCACCATAGGAATACTTAGGTGTCTTATCTCATATTCATTACTGGTGTGCGATGTGTGTATTTGTGAGGTATTTAGGCCAAGACTGCAGTAAGGTTTTTTATTATTGGGGGCCTCTAGTTCATATAAATTTATATATTATACTCAACCCTCCTCTTTAAAGTGGGCAATGCCCCTACTAATATAAGGGATCTTCTATCTAGTCTGATGTGTCAATGATGGTGGGACTAAAACATTAGTGTAATGGAGGGAATACAGGTTCATCTTATATATAGTTTCATCTAATGGAAGTGCCCTTATCTAGTGAAAATCCTCAGAGTCATTTCACGATGATTTTCTATAATATTTTTGATCTAGCAATTGTGGAGTCCGAGACAAGGATGATGAAAGTGGTAGTTGAAATTATTATTACATCATCTATAGTGATTGTCTATTTTGTTATTGGTTATACTCACTCAATTTACATTACTCATGCTATGTAATAACTCATATTTGATCTCATTTTATAAAATATTTTTATAGATATATGAATATATTTCTGGGAGAAGAAAGGGTAGGGCCTCTAGTATCCTTGTATTTTATTCTGATTACAAATGGAACAAGAATGGTACATCCTAATTCTCATCATATAATTGTTTTACAAAATCAGTGGCATGGAATAAATTTTTCCTTCGATAGTAACAATGATTATTATAAGAAAAGGGTGACCTTAGTCAATCCAAATGGAATCTCATATGTCTTTTAAGGTGAATGTGGTTGTTAATCAAGATAAGAAGTATCAATTTACTATTCTTGTTATTTTTTAATGCCAGTTAGTATTGATAATTATTTGGGGATGATGAATGAAATTATATAATTTACCTTCCTCTTGTTTTATAGGATATTCCAGAGCTATTTTGGAATGATTTCCAATATTTTTCTCCTATAATAGAATTTCATACATCCTCATAAACCATTCCCTATATTTTTTATATCACTTCCATCGTATCCTATGGATCAATTAGTGCTGTAAGAGTTTAAGATACATCTAGGTGATATCAATGATAAAGGATTCATCCACCATTGTTTGTCTCCCTTAGGGATAATAGTTCTCATTTTAATTAAAGAGTTTATTACTCTTTTCTTATGTATTGATTTTTTAATGTTGAATAAGATGGTTGTTATGAAAAAAGATCACACCCCCCATATTTATGACCACTTTTATCAACTGAATGGGGAAATATGGTTATTTAATATAAATATCTATTCAAATTATCACCACTAAGAGTTGAGAGAGGTTGATTCCACATTACACATTTTAAAATATGGAGTTGTAAATTTGAGTTTATGGTGATTTTATTTGGGTTAATTAATTGTCCAATTGATTTCATGGGGTGTTGGAAAAAATATTGCACCTCATCATGGAGCATTTTGTTGTTGTATTTGGGGATGATATTCTATAATGCACAAAAAATCATCGAAATAAAAAAAATTATAATGATTTATTTTGGGGACATGATTATTCATTATCTTTATAAGAAAATATCCAAGTGTATGTTATGGATCAAAGAAGTAAATTTTTTGTAATTCATAGTATTCGAACAAGGAATTTTTGGGTATCCTTAAAACGCAAGAACTCTAATTTCATGTAAAGAACCGTGTAATTTTATCATGTTTAGTAGAATCATTTTTATATTAGGATATTATTTGTATTTTATGTAATATTTTTCAATGTTTTCATCACCTTTAATTTCTCTCACCTATAAATGGTAGAAACACCTATGGAAAATTGAAATTTAGCAATCCTTTTTTTGATTTCATGTAGTGGCCAACATCAAATTACATTTGTATCCTTCTAGAATTTAACAAGGTCTATCTAGTTAAATAATAATTATCCAGGATAGTATTCATTTTTTTCATATAGTGAAATCATTTGATTTCATATGGTAACCTTTAACTTCGACGACATGAGAATAAAAACCTGAAAAATGATCATTAACTCTCAATAAGTTTTTATTATATTTTGAGTGGGTGAAATGACCTCATTAGAAATAAGTCCAGTATATTGTCTATATATAAAAAATTTGGAAATATCATTTCTCATATAGATCTAAAACTCAGTTAGAAATAATGTTTTGTGTATTTATTTTAAATTTATTTTAACACTTACTAAATACTATAGAAGGGAAATAACATCACTTAAACTCATGGATGAAATTGAATTCCCCTGAATTTGATGATGGTAGTGATCAATGGAGTTTGATGAGACATTTTCCCCATATGTATATAAAATTGTTTTTGAAAAGCATAGATGTGTTTCTAACTAATATTATGAAAACAATTTCCCTTCTTGATCTTATTTTCTATAGTAAACTAGGTCATAAATAATGATTGTGTTGTAGGAGAATTATATATTGTGGGGATAACACTATTTATTGGTCTATATCACTTATGGTAATCAAACATAATAAAACTAGAATGTGGATCCCTTTTCATTAAGTATAGGTTTGATTAAAAATTATCATTATTCTTAATTTATCATCCTCCCTGGAACCACTACGATATATTATGATCTAAATTTATTCTTTTGGTGTACGTATATGAGAAATTTCATTTCATACATCATGTGATTTTTTTAAATTCTAGTAGATCTACGAAATGTATCAAAATCCATCATGTGATCTCCATCCTATTTATATACCAAGCATATATTTGGATGATATATCTTAGTGTTTTTCATGGGATGAACTCATACCACATGCAAGAATAATTATATCTTGTTTTTATTTATACACTAACCAAATCATCTAATTTGTTTTCAAATGAAGATTTCACTAATATAGAATAACTTAGGAGAGTGTACGTGAAAGTGGAGATGAGGTTTTATTGAGTGTCAAACAATATCATCTTAGATGTAGACTAATAACTAACTTCTTGATTCAAAAAATTCATTCTATAGGTAATCATATCTCCTGTGAAAAGATCACAACATATAATCAATTGCGGGATTTCTAAATAGAGTGAGAAAAATCAATTTTTTATGATATTCTCTATACTGGTTTCTTATATTTCAAATAATCCTACAGTAACCATCATGGATTCATTTAGTTATCAAATAATTAATGTTAGTAGTTATCAATCATTATGGATTATTTTGATTATCTCAGTGGTAGGACATGTTAGTATACACTCTTTTGGATTGTGGTTCACAAATCAATATTATTGAGAATGTGAAATAAATAAAATGTATATAAAAATGATAGGATGATTTTTTAATGGTTGGTACCACTCAGAGTCTCCATATGTCATACGTTGATCACTAACACTGCCTAATGGAGTTTTTATTTTGGTATTATGTGTTTCTGAAGATGTCATATCAATCGGTTTATAATTAACTTAGAAGAAAGGGGAAGAATTCTTATATGCCTCTTGGTGCATTCAAAACCACTGATAGTATTGATAAGGTATATTATCAATTGGAATTACCTCCTTAGTCTTTGTTGATTTATAAAATTTTCCACGTCTCTTGGTTGAAGACATATAACACTGAAACCTACAAAATTCTAAAATAATTGTTTCATGACCTATAAACCCATGTATTAGTGGATCTAAATAAATTTAAAAATATTTTCCTATATGAGAATGTGAGAGATGAGATATCATTCACTTTGGTCTTAGTGAAATGTAAACATAGGGTTGATTCTCTTTATACATGGGAGCAAGAGTCTCGTATGAGGGGGTAGTGGCCTCACATATTTTCCAACCAACCATTATTGAGGTGAATTTATAGGGGAATAAAGAGGTATGTCATGGTGAATTATCACACCCACAATGTCATTTTATGAAAATTATAAATTTTTTTATTCACTATTAATATTCTGTTACATTTACCATAACATTTTCTTTAAAAAATAGTGGTAGTGAAAGTTTCATGACCAGTTCAAATTTATGAGTATCTGAGAGAAATATATTGAAATGAAATTATATTATGAAAATAGTTTTTTCATATCTTGAATATTACTTGACCAATCATGTATCCAAATATATAAACACTGGAGTCTTCTAAACTTCCACTATAATGGTTTACCCAAGATTTGAAATATTTTGTTTCCAAACCATTTTTTAACCTTAAAAACACAATTTGAATAAATTTTGTTCTTATATTTCTAAAAATAAATCATATGACAATAGGTTTATTCCTTATTCAACCATCCACTTATCTCTATAGCACAAACACCATTCTTCTTCTCTCTTTCATTGTATTTTGTTTTTAATTCCTGACATTTTATCGGTGAATCATATTATAAGGATCTCTATATATTTCCAATTTTTTATCATCTATTTATAATGGAGTTTTCACTTTTTTCCAAGTCTATAGAGGATTAAGGTAGGTACTTCGTAAATTTTAAGAAAGGGGTTCTTATTTTCCTAGTGTTTTAATTTATTTTTACGATCCATCGTATTATTCAATCTAGGTTTAGAACATTTTACATCTTTAGGGAGTGATTAAGATAGTTGAATTCATAATATTCTTGTCTTACATGAATAATGAATGATTTGATTTTTATAAAGGACATTTATAATTTTAATAGTATGTTTTCCATTGAAAATTCATTTTTATATGAGATTAAAATTTTGGTAAATATTTTTATTGAAATTTAATATTAAACTATTTTTGAAAATCAAGGTGTATGTAATAATTTAGGGTTTATTTTTATTTGTTTAATACATGTATTATATTGGAATATAAATTTTAATATTATTTAAATTGTGATATTCATATGGGGATTATCCTAAGATAACATCGGTACCTGGGTGGGAAGATAATAAGTGATTACCATTTAATTATATGACACATAAACCAAATATACAATATTTGGAAATTGAGGTAGAAGTCATATAGAGGGGTTCATCATAATGTTGGGCTATGACAATCACTATATAGTGTTTGATTATATATGAAGTCATTAGAAGGGCTTCGTAATACCACTAAGAAATTCATGACCTCATTAGCACTTTTGTTCTCATTTGTATAATACAATTATATCACATGTTAGAGTGACTTTATGAGATACCTATGACATTATCTATTGTAAAGATCTCACATAGTTATTTATTATGAACTTTTTTATGGAATTAAAAAACTAATTAATTTTTCTAAATACCAATATCATTTTTCAGATAATTAAATATATTTTTTTCATATAATTAATTTAAATAAATAGTATGATAGTGTTTATAAAAAATGATTCATTACACACTTTTTATGAGATCCAAAAAAGCTATTTTTTCGTAAAACACTACATACCACCATTAGTTAATTACATATTTTTAAAGATACATGTATAAAGAAAGTTCATTAGTGGAAATGGCCCATTTTATTATTGTTGTGTTGTAAGATATTGAAAATAGGATGTGTATCATGAAACATAGATATGGGTAGGGGATTTTGTTCAATTTCTGGGTACCACATTTTTATGTTATTATTTTATCATTTTTTTAGATCCCTATATTTTTCTTTTTATATGTATTTGGTTGAATCAATCATTTTATTTATGGAAATCTAATTATTTGTTAATAATTATCCTTTTTGTCATATTATTGATATTTAGTTTTTCCTTATACCAGTTTATACTATATTTTATTTGGTTCATGTATTTTACATATTTAATTTCAATTATATGGAATGTTCACTCTAGATTTAATATTTGAATCTATTTAATGGTTCTCATTTGGGAAAAATTCCAAAAAATAAGATTCTTGATTTTCAGAGACTTGTTTTTAACTCATGGAAATCATAAACATACATCGGGCCATTTTACTTGATGATGTGAGTTCCCTATTTATGGGTGAAATATGTTGGATTCCGATAAGAAAGACCAATTAGTTAGATAAACCTAAATCATAAGGTATTAAACTTCATCACCTCATCCAATACAAATTAAAATGATATAATGGGATCCCCATGATCATAAACCATTATGAAAAATCCATAGCCCCCCATCATTAAACATAAATTCATCCAAAATAGAAATATATTATTCTCAATTCCAATGAAAATGGAGGAACATATGATGGGATAAATATTTGATGGAACGTAGAGAAATACAGGACTACTACATTAAAATAAACAATTATTGAGGAGAAATCATCATGTATACTAGGGGAAGAAACTTCCATAAATTGGAGAGGCTGAATCTCATGAATTTATAGTTGAGTGGAACAGTTAGGTTTAAATTTTTAAATGAAAAAAACTTAATTTTATAATTTTATATAAAATAGGAATTTAGAATGATTTATTCACACAATTAGGAAACCTATGATCCAATCATTTAGATCACACTTACACCCAAAAAATGAGACACATTGTATATTAATGATCCAACATATTTTTATAAACCAATATATGTTATCATAAATCTCACTATAATCCATGTTTCTATAATCATTTAATTATATTCATGGCTTTTAATAACCATAAAAAAATAATGATGTTTTAACAAAAATACATATTTTTTAGGCCCGACTCCAAGGAAATCCAAAATATTTGAAGTTAAAAAAAATTAGAAAACAAATTTATACTATAGACTCATCTAGTTACGAATTATTCCAAAAGGAATTATAGAAATTACATTAATATAATTTTTTATGAATAAAAATAAAATTTAATAAATAAAACAGAATAAAATAAAAAAACATAAACCTTCAAACACTGTCAAAAAAGACATAATCTACAAAACACATAAATTATATATTGAATGTATAAATAATAACATTAAAAATTATTGTATTTACATGCCATCTGAGTATACCTTTTCTATTAGAAATCATTAAAGGGAATAAGATTCCAAAATTTTATCACTATTGAAATTAATCATCCTCAAAAATTCATATCTAAATGGTCTTTAATCATCATTATATATTAAATAAATGTATCATTTTCATCTTAATATATCTCTCTAAAATAAATAAAATGAGAAGAACTGTTTCTAAATATTTTTTCGGGACACGCATCGTCTGTGAGGACACACTGGTTGTTTCCCCACATTCACTCTTTCCAAAGGCTGGTGGCATTCATCACTTCTTCAGTGATGCATGCTCCTTGATCAAAACAGGATGATGAGATGTAAGTCTCTCCATCTATGGATTCCTCTGCATATTTTTTCACCAAGTTTGGGTCTTCATTAATGATTAAGATGTCATTCATGAAACTCTTCTCGGTGCCATATTTTTATGGATGCTGGTTAATTACACTAGTTCTACCAGGACATTCCTAGGGGTCAAGTCAGGGTAGCAACCTTCGGTCAGGGGAGTAGTCATGTTGAGAATCATTGTAATGTATGGACATTGAAACACTGGTAAACCTAGATTTTCACTTATAATAGAGCTTCTCGGGTGTTTGTAATCCCAAGGCATCCCACGTTGAATGAAATTAATTATAAGTTGGAGGCATGTCCCTGAGGTTTTCCTCAGCCTCCCTTGTTTAACATGGGATCTGCAATGATTTTAACATATAACAAAGGCGAATTAGACAAATCAAAACACTGATGAGAGTGGATCAGATGGGCATATACTAAGTAGGGAGCACCATAAACTTTTACTAGATGGATAGGTCAAAACGCCCCCAAAAGTGTTAGACCCTAGGTGATGTTTCCAAAAAAGGGAATATGTCAAAGCATGTGGTTTTATCTGGACACCACTGAGGGCTGATCAGGATGGTGGACCCCTGAGTGGCGAACGCCAAGGGTTACCATTGGCTGGGATTGGACCTCAGGGAGGCTTCGAACATACCCCTATATAGAATACATGGATCAAAACCCACATAGTCCGAATGGATAAGACATGGAATCGAGGTGTACACAAAGTACAACAACCTAGAAGCATGATGGAGATTACACATACTTAATGGCACATTTAGATGACATGATTTCCCCTGGACTTGTTGACCCGGGTTAAAATTATAACGTCATAGATACGGGTTCCACCTAAAGGTTCCTCGAACCCAGTTGGACACATTACCTCAAGTGCATTTCCAAAAATGAAAGAGGCCTAAGATAAGAAATGAGGGCCAAGGTGTGATATTAGGGAAACTATGACCTCATGGGCAGAGTATACACAATGGAATCTAATTAGTAATTAATAGAAGAATCAATAATAAGAAATAGACATAAACTGTAGAATACTGAATGTAAATCCAATAGTAGCCAATATATATATATATAAATGTTTCATGGAATATTTATCTAAGAAAAAATCCAAACAAGTCACAATGATAGAAAGAAATATATAAACTAAGGAGCTAATGAAACAAGTAAAATACAATAGCATCGCAAGCCTCATCTTGGTCCCATTCTCTCGAGCTCCAAAAGAAGTCAAGTACCTGATAAATAAGGGATCTTTACCTTATCTATACCTATAATCATATAATCCATCTGGGACTAAATTCATGACCTAAATATGTTGTGAGACAAATCCCAGTAGGCAACCACCAAAAGATTTGTTCCTAACTGTCAGTGAATGTATATAGTAGGTAACATGAAAGAATAAAGAAATAAACTCGGATGTACTCAAAATTAAATAATCTTACAGTATTCAATTATATTCATTTTAACATTTATTATTCATCCATTAAATCATGTAACACTAGGATCTGGACCATTCTCGGTGTCCCCTATGCAAAGTAACCAAAACAGACGTATCTTAAGAGTATACAAACAATCAAGAAAGAAAAATCCAAGCTTGTTCATTGGCTTGTAAGACTTATCAAAATCATTCAATTATCCACAAATTACCCTCTAGGAAGCTCTCATAGTATAACTCCTTCAGTACATCATAGTGTCAACTATTTATAAATGACTAACTGGTAAATCTCTCATGGTCTAAACCCTTGGGTCAAAAATTCATTTAATCAAATATTAATGATAACCTAGGTAGCTCTCATGGTCAATACCCTTGGGTCAAACATTCCAGTAAAACATACATAAATGATCTCTTTGGGAATCTCTCACAGGCCAAAACCCCTTGGTCAAACATTGATTAAATTAATTATAAACCTCCACTTGGGCAGATCTCACAGAAAAACCCTTGGTTCATTCATTCAGAATGCATATCATAGGAATTTCATATAATCAAAAACTCCATCCTAACAAAAAAAGCATATAAAATAAGGAAAATCTAGAAAGATTCCAAGAAAAATAGTCCATAAATAATCAATCAAGGGAAATACACCCATGGAGTGTCCCTTAGATAAGTTACTTAACCTTACACACAAGCAACAAAATAAAACCCTAGGAGGTAATAAACAAGGTCAAATTCCAAATCACACAATACCCAAAACGTGGGTATTAGTCACTTTTATCATATAAAATTCAAATAAAATCAGTGAAAGGCACAAAACACTGACCTTGATGTCATACTATGGATGTATTCGAACATCATCCCTTGATTTGGCCTAAAACAGAGTAGATCTAAAAAATGGTGAAATTTACTAAAATTTTATAACTCAAAAGATAGGATGAATTAGAATGATAGGGTCTATGGGTTTGGATAACTCACTGGTTGGATTCCAACGCACCCGAAAATGTCTTAATCGAAGGTCATACAGATAATTAGGAGGGTTTCAGAGTTTGTCGGACATTCCATAATACTCCTTTATGAAACATGAGAAGAAGAAGCTGTTTCCAAATGTGAGAGATGACCCTGCTATGATATATCAAATAACAAAAAAATTACATGACATGTTCATTAAAACCACACGCTGTGTATTATCCTCAACTGACACCCTAATTAAGAAGGTATGCCAGGTCACCACATGGACATGTACTCAGCTATTACACAGTCAAGACGTGGCCATACACGGCAAGATAGATACACAAGGTGTACATATAAGTACACAATGTGTAATTAAAAAAATTATTTACTTCCCTTTTCCTATAAAAAACATGAAATCAAGATCCATACCTATGAAAAAGATATGGGTCTTGGAATCATCCCCCTTTAAAGGAATTCATCCCCGAATTTCACTTCCAGGGGTGGTGAAGAAGAATTTGTGAACAACTCCAGAAACTATGATCGTACATCAGCCTCACTCTCCCAAATATTGTCATACACTCGCCCATGATGCCATAACACCCATACCATAGGAACAGACTGGCCAAATAGAACCTTCATGATGCGATCGACAATCTGAAGGTCTAATAAGTAACGTCATAGATGAGAAACGTGAAATACATCATGCATATTCCAATACCTTTGAGGTAACTGAAACTAATAGGAAACCAAACAGACTCTCTTGAAAAACTCAAATGGATAGACATATCTCATTGAAAGCTTCACATGTCTCATAATCCTCCTTGTCCCAATCTCAGTGTGATACATTAGAAAACCGGATCTCCAACCTTGAACTATAGAGGACATCTTTTTCAATCAAAAATAGATTTTTTCTAAGACTGTGAAGTAGCCATCCAATTTAGAATCAACTCCACATTCTCAGCGGTCTCTTGGACAAGACAAGGTCCCAACATAGCTACATATCCTACCTATCGACAGCATAGGGGTGATCACCATGGCATATCGTACAAATCCTCATAAGGTTCCATCAAAATCATTTCCTATAAACTATTAATATAAGAAAAATACACATGGGGTATGTGTATCTCCCAAGAACCTTCAAAATCAATGATGCATGCTCGAAACAAGTCCCCCAAAACCCTAATCGTGCGCTCAGACTGGCCATCTGTCTGCGGAAGGTAAGTTGTATTCAGAAGTACCTATGTATCCAAAGCCCACTATAGTCCCTTCCAGACACAAGAAGTAAATGGTGAATCCCTGTCTAAAACGATAGAGTGGGGAACCCTGTGGAAACTTATTATCCCTTATATGTCAAACATTCCAAGATCATCCACAATGAAGGTTTCCTTAATCAGCAAGAAATGTGGAACCTTTGTGAGTCTCTGGATAATAACCCATAAAACATCATTCCCTTGAGGTGACCTCTATACACCTATAAAAAAATCCATTGAAACATCATTACACTTCAACTCAATAATGGATAATTGTTGTAATAGCCCTATATGTTGTTGATGCTCCGCCTTCACCTGATGATAGGTGGAACATTTCATAACAAAATCAGCTACATCACTCTTCATACATGGATACCAATACTGAAAATGTAGATCTCAATAAATGTTTGTGAAACTAGGATGAACTGCCCATACAGAGGCCGGAAAATATCACATAAACTCTTTGTGAATGAATGTTGACACCCATAAGCACCCATGAAAATACAAAACCTCATCCTCTCGTATGGTTCACCCAGGAGTATGGTCCTCTCCTGACACTCTCTCCCATAGGACTAGGCCTTAGGAATATGATAGATTCCTCATTTTCACTCGATCCAGTAGAGTAGAGTTAATAACCACAGAAGAGAGAAACGTATACCCCTATTTTTCATGCACGTTAAAATTCATCTCAGAGAATAGTGCCATAATTTTCTACTCACTACTAGCCTCCAGAACTACTTTTGACTAAGTCCTCCTACTTAAGAATCATCCATTACATTTCCTTTCCTAGGATTATAGGCATGTTCAAAGTCAAAAAACTAAATGTACTCAATCCACCATCGCTATCTAAAATTAATATCTCATTGAGTAAATATATAGGTGAAGGTTTTTGGCCAATGTATACCAAAAAACACTCTCCCAAAAGATAATATCTCCAACTACACAAGGCATGCACAACTGCAGACAACTCAAAATCATGTATTGGGTAATTCCTCTAATGTGGCCTCAACTTCTGAGGCATGTAAGAAAAGAATCCTTCCCCCAACATAAGAACTGATCCAAACCTGATACCTGATGCATCACAGTAAATGGTGTATCTCTTTCCCGGATCTGAAAAAATCAGTATCAAAGTTGCAGTCAATCTCCCATTAAGTACTTTAAAGGAATAATCATAGGAATCTGTCCATAAGTACTTTACTCCCTTCTTAATTAGGACCATTAGTGGCATTGATAAGCATGAAAAGTCTTGAATAAATCATTTGTAGTAACCAGAAAACCGTAGAAAACTCCATACCTTAAAGTTGTTCTTTAGTTGATCCTAGTAAACTACTTCTCTCACTTTCTCAGGGTCTATTGATACTTTTATCTATAAGATAACATGACCCAAGAAATGAATTTGGTCAATCCAAAAGTGGAAATTTGATAGTATAACATATAACAGATTATCTCTCTGTGTACTCAAAATAAACTCAAGATGGATTTCATGGTTGTATTGTGTATGAGAGTACACTAAGATATCTTCCATAAAGACTACTAAAAAATAATCCGAGTAAGTATAGAACACTTGGTTCATCTAAGACATGAAAACTTCTAGCGCATTTGTGAGGCCGAACAACATTACCAAATACACGTATAGACCACACCTGCTCCAAAAGGTTGTAAGAGGAATATATGATGGTCTAACATGCAATTAATGAAAAATGAATATCAAGTATATCTCTGAGAATACTCAAACTCCTCAATGATGATCAAAGATATGATCAATTCTCAGCAAGGGATATAGATTCTTGACCATCATCTAGTTCATCTTATAATAATCCACACAATGTCTGAGGGTACTGTCTGCCTTCTTCATAAATACGACAGGTGAACCCCATGGAGAAGTACTGGGTCCAATGAAACCCTTTGCCTACAAATCCTCTAACTACATATTGAACTCCTGTAACTCTGGTGTATCCATCCTATATGGATGAATGGAATCTTGTTCCACTACTCACACAAGCTCAATAGAGAAATCCACATCTCGCTCAAGAAGCAAACCTAAAATGTTTTCTGTGATGAAATCTCTGAAACGATCCAACACTAGAGTAAAGTTCATCTATACAGTCCCTTGGTCATCTAGATATAAACTAGAAATCTGGGTCATAATTACTCCTAACAATGATACTCAGGTCCCACTATACTCTCCAAGACATTCCATTCTTCATTATATAGACAAGATCCCCCCTACGGTGATGTGACACTCACCCTGTGGTGATAGCAGTCAAAAAATTATTGAAAGGAGACCAACCAGTTCATTCCAAGAATGACATAAATTTCTGTCATATCTGAGACATAGAGGTCCCCTAAGAAGTGACACCCACCAACCTGAAGAGGTAACTCCTTAAACTAACTTACACTATCCTTCATAATCCCCAATGAAGTTTCTATCATCATAATATAATTATATATAAATACATAAATCCTAAGGCTCTCTACAATAGAAACAAATATAAAACTATGGGAATCCCCTATATAAAAAAGAGAAGAAGAAAAAATTGAGGCTACTAGAATCGTACCTCTAATCATAGAGGGTCCGGCATCCTTCTCCTGTTGGTTATGTCCCATCACAAAAGTATGACATATATCGTATCCCTGCATCCCTGCCAAACTACCTGTGCTGACCCACCCTATTGTTACTAAAAACCTATCATCTGGATACCATGGCCATGACCTCCTCCTCAGCCTGAGTGGCATGACGAAATGTATTTCCCTGATTGATGAGGAACTGGTGGCCCCACTTCTTTACATGGAGTCATAACAGATCCCCTATCAATCATTTCTAGTGATAACATCTGAAATAATGTTGAATATGCCCCATCTTTCTGTAATATAGACACTCAATTGGGTATATCAATCACTGCAGTATCATGTTCCCCTCTTTCTGCACTGGTATCACACCACTCGGATACCATAAGAAACATCGCATGAAAGTTCTTCGTGGTGCATCTTGCTATCAATCGAAGGAATACCAAACCTATATGTTTAACCACCCTAGCAAGCAGCTCCAAAATCTCTCAGATTATGCTTGGTAATCAGCACCTGGTTCACTATAGCAGTCACCTATGTCAATTAAAAAATATACAAATTTTATCAGATGTCATACCCGAGGCCATCCTCAAATCATTTATCCAGTGATAACTCATCACCTCCTAAAACAGTTACAAGAGATGAAGCTCTGTAAAGAGAAAAGATATATCAATCACAGAAAGAGATCCCTGATCCAAATTCATGAACTATCTTTCTCGGTCATCCCTTAATGTCTCGAGGTAGAAGTAATCATAGAAGGTCCTCTATAACTCTTCCAAATCCATATCCAAACGACGTCCTGCCTATGAGATAACATCCCACTATCTCTTAGTGAAATCACATAACATGTAAGTCATAATCTTCACCCTCATCTCAGGAGGTGTCTCCAAATTATCAAAGATAGAAAGCATGGACTCCATCAATGACTCTATTGCCTATGCTCCTCCATCCCCTACAAAAGTGGTAGGATACTACTACTGGAACACCCATTTCAACTCTTCCATCACCAGGGAAAGATGTGGTGCTCCTTGAAAGTTTGACATTATCCTCATAAAGACTTCACGAAACTGTGAATCAACACCTCTGTTTGGTATAAATATTTGTTCCATGATGGTCACAATATGGGGATCTACTAGTACTGCTTGATCTACCATTTCTGATGCCTGGTCATTACCATATGCCTAGAATAGAACTAGAGGATGTGTTGGTGGAATGACTCTTCAGTGTCATGATCCCAACTCATAATGATATTAATGGAACTAAAACTCAGAAGTTCAAGTATGGAAAAGGTGAAGGAAGGAATTCACGTTTCCCAAAATATGTTTACATGTAAAGTAGAAACCCTAAATTTTGGGTTCACTTATGATTTAACGTGGGCATGTATCTCTGCCTTCTTGGTCATGTAACACTCTATACACACGATGTTTTCTTCACGGTACACATTGTGTACTTGAATATTCCCTCCTTCCCAAGTACTTCTACATGGTTATAACTACATGGTTCAACTGGTTTAACACCACATAATTTGTTCACCCAAGGCACGACACGTACTCAAAAGTTCTATCAAATAGTGTCATTTTTTCCATGGCAGGATACACGGTCAACTATAGCATGACATGTACTCCTAGAACAAGGCGTGTTCTACAAAAAGTTTATCAACCTCGTTTCTCTTCTTATATAGTCTTTAAAATGGTCAAAAACTACATAGCGTGTAAATATAGTATATGACATGAACTTAAGAAAAGCCATTTCTTATAGAACCGATGAACACATGGCATATGTTCATAACATCACATGCTATGTATTATGGGTTTTCTGGATAATAAGCCTCTGAAACTTCTCCAAACCCCCAAAATCTTAAAATTTGGCCATGGTATTCCATGTTCAAATCCTTGAGAACCCATACTCCTCACAAATAAATGTTTGGCATCCTTATTCATATCATATCTTACCGAATTCAATTAATATTCAAACATGATCCACCAAATTTCTATCCTAAAGGGACAATAACACCTCAGGGATCAGTGCATGGAATCCATCCAAATGAAAACTTACATAAATAAATACCATATCAAAATAATAGGTATTTATGTCACAACATCAATCACAGCATCATGCATATCTAACACAACATCTATCACAACAACATGCAATCAGTAATGCTCCCAAAATGGCATGAACAAAATGCATGAAATGTGATCTATTGAAAGTTCCTATATGATACATGAGATGAAATTCCATCATCTAATTGGTTTGTAATAGAAATAAAACCACAATGATATCATCCATAACAACACAAAACAATTGAATCACCCAATAGTGAACTCTAATCAACTGTAACAATTACAAAACTAGAAAAACATAAAATATTCGAGGTACCATGGCCTTTCCCTATACACAGGTTAGCTAACAATGAGAAAATATTTTTACCAACTACCTTTTCCTTCATATCCCACTCTATTGGCTCCAAATAACAAGGCAAAGCAGAAAAAAATCCATCTCATACCACTTTTTAACCTCCCGGATCCGGGTGCTGCCCAAAGGTGCCCTGAACATGGTTTGTCACATAACCTCAAGAACATTTATCCAAATGGAAAAGGATTCCAACTATTAGTGAGGGAAAAGGTGTGAAATTGGGGAAATTATTTCGTCATTGGTAGAGTACACACAGTGGAATTTAAATAGTAAACAATAACAAAATGAATAATAACAAACATACATAAATAGAGGAAGACTAAAAGAAAATTCTATAGAAGACACAATATATATATATATATATTATGCATGGAATATGAATCTAAGAAAACATTCAAACAAGTCACAGTGCGGGAAATAAATACAGAAACTAATGTAAAAAAGAAACAAGTAAACTCCAACAGCATCGCAAGCCTCAGCTTGGTCTCATGCTCTTCAGCTCCAACAGTAATCACGTACCAGATGAAGAAGGTTTATTTCCCTTATATAAACCTCCAATCATATAATTTTTTTAGGGTCCAAAGTCATGACACAAATAGGGTGTGAGATGAATCCTAGTAGGCAAAAACCAAATGATATGTGCCTAACTATATGTGAATGTATATAATAGATAATATGAATGAATGAAGCAATAAACTAGGAAGTACTCAATAGTAAAAAATCCGACTATTTTCAATTAAATTCATTTTAACATTTTTTATTCATCTGTTGATTCATGTAACTCTAGGATCTAGCCCAAGATCTGTATCCCGTATGTATAGTAACCAAAATAGATGTCTCTTAATACCATCTAAACAATCAAGTAAGACAGAATCTAAGCTTGTGATTTTTCTTAGAAGACTTGTCACAGTCATTCAATTATCCAAAAATGACCTTCTAGAAAACTCTCATGTTCTTACCACTTCGGTGAAACATAGAATCAAATAATTAAAAATGACCACATGGGGAATCTCTCACGGTCTAAACACTTGGGTCAATCATTCATTTAATCAAATATTAACAACCACCTGGGAAGCTCTCACAGTCAATACCCTTAGGTCAAACATTCCAATAAAACATAAATAAATGACCCCTTTGGGAATATGTCATAGTCCAATCCACCTTTTTCAAACATTCCTTAAATTAATTATAAACGACCACCTAGGTTGTTCTCATGGTCAAACCCTTCAGTCCAACATTTACCATGCATATCACATGAATTTAATATAATCAACAAATCCATTCTAAAAAACATGGCATTGAACACAAATAATGACTAGCAGGAATCCTGGAACAATCGACCATAAACAATCAATCAAGGGAAACACAACTATGGGGTGTCCCTTAAACAAGGTATCTAACCTTACACATAATCACCAACACTTTATCAATAAGTCAAACCATAACAGGTAATAAATAGGGTTGAATTTTAAAACACTCAATACCTAAAATGTGGGTATGTGGAACTTTTAGTATATATAATCCTAATAAAAACAACTAAAGGCACAAATCACCTATATCAATGTTGAACAATCAATATACATAAACATCGGCCCTTGAATCGACCTAAAACGGTGTAGATCTATAAAAAGGTGAACAAATTCCAATCATTGAATAACTCCCAAGAGAGAATGAATCAGGAAGAGAGGCTCTAGTGATTTTGAGAACCCACCGGTGGGGTTACAATGCACATGATGACGTCTCAATTAGAGCTCAGATGGAGAATCGGGAGGGGTTCAGAGTTCATCAGTGGTTCCAAAACACTCTTGTATGAAACACTGGAAGAAGGTATTTCCGAACATGAGATTTGACCCCTATCTGATATATCAAATATAATGAAAGTTACACATCATGTTCATTAAAACAACAGACTATGTATTAGCCTCAACCGACCACTGACTTAAGAAGGTTTGTTAGGTCACCACATGGATGTGTACTCAGTCATTACAGGTCAAGACGCAGTGGTATACGGAAAGCTAGCAACACAGCGTGTAAACAGAAGTACACAACATGTAATTATAAAATCATATTTCTTTACTTTTTCCTAAGATCAAACCAAATTCACAATCTATATTTGAAAAGGAGATACAGGTTCTTACAAAAATTCAGACAGATATTTATGATGTGTCGAAAGTTGAAATGAATGGGGATGGGACTGAGAATCGGTGTGATGGTGGCGATTTTGGGATATAACATTAGGGGGGTTTCCTACGTATCCCTATAGAGGGGAATCAATGTCTACATATTTATGGTATGGGGTGACGGGACACTTGAGGAGATGGCCCATGGGAATGGAGCACATGGATGGGACCTGAAGGTAATAGAACCTCCGAGCTAGAGCATGATCTTCAAAAAAAGATAGAAGGAGAGACTGTGATGGGAAATGGACGAGGGATTGAACCTTAGAGAGTGCTCTTATGTATCCTCGTGATATGGAATCAAAGTAAACATAGTTTATGAAATGGGGGTGTATTATTGGGGTGTAATAAAAGGACAACAACCCAAATACACGTTAGGGCTTATGCATGGTTAGCGGCCCATCAGATTAGGGAAACTCTTGGGTGGAGGATTATGGATTGATGGTGGGGTCTATGCATGGTTAGATAACTAAGAAATGATCTATCACTTCTAATGGTAGACCAAGGATATGGGTCTTGAAAAAGGGGACACCAATGATTACAAGTGCTTGGGGATGATCCTCAAGGAGGCCTCCGATGTACCCTACCTAGGAGACATGGATCAAAACTCACATAGTTCAAAAGAATATAGTTTGACATCATTCAATATGAAAGGGGAATATAGTGTAGCATCATTTGGGATGAGGGTAAATATATGTGATGTGGTTGGGACTGATGAGGGATGGGATTGAACCTTAAAATGGCTTCCTACATACCTTCTCAAAACGGGAAAGGATCAAAGTCCACATAGTTCGGAAAAAAGGGGCATGTGGATTACACACTAAGGAGGACCAAAGAGGATGTAAAGTTTGATTCTTACTCTAAGCTCATGTCAGTTAGAATCAATGTGAGAAAAAAGAGGCAACAATTGACCTAGAGATCATCGGGAAAAGGTGCGACCATGAAGGGTGGTGAATGGGGATTAAGCATGGATAGCGACCCAAAGAGGAAACATGGGGTATTACTTCAAGAGGGATGCTCATGTAGGGTTATATATGTACAAGGATGATATGACCACCGTACATGGAGAACCCTATCAAGGTGTGTAAGGGCTTACATCGAGATTTCTTGTGGTACGCTTGGCGACCGAGCGCAGTGGGAGAAGGGGAGTGAGAGTGCGTGGGTGCAAATCCCCTTCGTAGTCCTCTCGAGGATTTCCACTTATGCGGGGATCAATGTTTAATATCTTTTAGTGCAGACACTGGTGATTGGAATTTTTACAACCTGCAGTTTGGATGATGGGGATTTAATCCTCACCCCTAGGAATTACATAACTAACTCACTTTAACCCTCGGTGAAGGGAAGGCACCACCAATGCCATTAGTTAACACTAGGATATCCTTCCACAGTACAAAACCATAATAAATGGTCATGTTTCTATGTAAACAAAGAAAACGGTTGTTTACGTCCTGAATCTGAAGACTAGGAATGTTGTGGGGAGTGATTCAACTCATGAGGAATCTCCAGCTCGCTATGCGAGCACCTTAAGAAGCAACAATATCGATGATAACAAAGGTTTTATGGAATGAGACCTTATTTCTAGGGGATGCATTATAAGTGAATGGGCACGAGTGACCTAGGTACACTAGTGGGGGCAGAACTATGATCTACTAAGCTGTTTGATGCTTTATAGATATCACAGTTCCATTTCTACCATCAACAAGATCAAGAACTGGATCTATTCAGCCGGTGGTCCCCTAATAGAAATACCTTTAATATCCACCATGGGTAGTTTGACATCAGTTTTTGGTAAATCCCCCAGAAGTGTACCAAAATGACGAGCTCCTTCCCACATATAATGTTTTGGGGTACAGGACATGCACCCCATTCTGACATGGCATCTATTGGACCTGGCCAAGGAGAAGATAAAAATACAGTACATCTTGAAAGATATTTCCTACTTGGGATGGTTTAGTCTGTTTCTAACACATGACAATGTTATCAAAATTCTAGGTCGAGGGATGCAATGCTGAAACACATCACATTGGGAGATGGCAGGATCATACAAGATGGTCTTTGAAGCAGGTGAGTACCGATCATGGAGATTAAACATAAACAAAATCCAGGACCCGAATGTATGATATGTTGGGTTCCATTACATATTTTAGAGTGGATGGATGCTACCAGTGATGGACATGAGGATGTGGGTTCGTACAGAAATGATGTTGATGACTGTAATTATAATAGCCAAGAACATGTTCAATCCAGGGGGTGCCTATATTGGAAGGTTGTACAACATTCTTAGGCATATCTCTAGAGGAAGTACGCCCAAGAGAATATGCGGACCATTATTAATTTTTCATGGTTAAGTTATATCTCATTACAAAGGGTATGAATTCCCTAATTCCATCTGTCCTCCAACTAATAGTCTACAACCATCCATAAATATTACTAAAATTCGACCCCTAATGCTAAATGAGGAGTGGATCAATCTCAAGATCATCAACAATGCAAACATAATATTTCATTCATTTCAGACCCCGACTGAATAGATGGTAGATGACAGAAAATTCTCATTGGATCTAATGGAATACCTCAAAATCATATAGGGTGATTTTTTGGTAGCCCAGATCGACAAAAACTTCTTTTGGGAACCCAATTTTCTGACGTGGTTTTCCAAAAAATTATAGTGCATGCAGTGGATTCCAAATAATGTGTATACAAAGGTCCCATAAGAGTGTAATCCATGCATCCATCTCAACTTTTAGCTTATGTTCACATATTTTGGCTTCAGTGTGGTCATCACCCATCCCCATATTGATTTTAATGCTGGCCTATCAACAGAGTATGCAAAAAATGTATAATAGCATACCAAGAGGTGATTCTGTGGAATCACATTCAGAAAATTATAGCAGCCAGTTGGGATTCCGGAAAATGAGGAACTAGACAATGTACTATTTGGTAATTGATACTGGGAATAATATATGCATTTGTGAATTTCACGGGTTTTAACTTTGTCGGCATGAGTGTTTTAATGTGAAAATACACCTCCTCCATCTGAAGAGTGGTGGTCCTATGGGCAGCCTCATGTTCCAACTAGGAAACTCCATGTGAATAATCAACGAAATCTCTTAAAACCAAACTAAGACATAATTTTCTCATATCTATGTTCTACCTAGATGATGTTGTGACAATCAATGCCCACTGAAGAGATATGGTGGAGAATGGTTCACACTGGTATTGGCCTACAAGAAGTAGGTCACATTCAGGTGGGGAGAGGGTTTACTTTCATCATCGACATGCATACCTGAAAACCATGGATATTTATGCATGCTATTGTGGGAGGTAATAAGAACAACATCTTCATATAAGGGTGATACTTGAACAAGACCACAACCCAGAAAATTGATGTTCGGGCATGACGACGACGAGGAAGAAGAAGAAGATGGTGAGGAAGAGGAGGAAGAAGAAGAAGAATGAGAAGAAGAAGAGGAGGAGGAGGAAGAGGGAGAAGAGGAATCCATAAGTGAGGGACCATAGGGGACAACAATCCACCTAGGAATATCATGTGAGAGTGGTGAAATCACATGATTTGTCACAAAATTGGCTGAACAAATCAAGGTGAGTCTCAACTCTAATCTCCACCTGTCATTCTCTTTTCATAATATTAATCCACTGACAAAACTTTTCCATGTTTAGGAACACATTGATAATGATAGATAGGAAGTTAGCTTTGTACGGGGTGAGAATTGTGACCATGAATGATGAATGAAAACCACATGAATCTGCATCTGGGAATGAGCAGGGCGGAGGGCCGACCATTAATACAGTAGGCAGAGGGATGGTTGCAGTTGAAGTGTTTAGAAGTGAGCTAGATAGAGGGGATTAAATGATGACATCTATGTCATAGGCTATTAATACCATTAAGAAGGAACTAACGTCGATCATTGAATTAACAAAGATTGAGGGATCACATTTGGTGGAAACTCCTACTATGACACAGTCACTAGATACTATTGTGCTTGGATGTTGTATGTTTATACCTTTTGAGTCACAAATCATTTATTAGAGAACTCATCTTACCACGATTTCAATCCCTAATTCAGTGATCAAAAGAATAGAGGATTATCAAAATATCTGGTCCAGAACATCCGCCAGAGCTCTACCAGGGATGCAGTAGCTTGCGCAGATCTGATCATTCAAAATGCTCAAGCCCTAGCACCTAGGGAGAAAGGAGCTGCAATCATGGGTGATGCAGCCTCTAGTGTTGAGCTCTAGGCTGGTGGGGTTGAGGACATTGAAGAAGAAAGGATTCCAGAAGAAGACCCTACTGCTAAATTTGTTTCTATTTTTATTTAGTAAAGGTATTCTAATCCTGGGGATATGGATGAATCTAATCTTGATGCAACTGATGAGAGTCACATCATGTGATGCAAGGTGTGGAATTGCATCATGTTCTTCCTTAGTCAACCAAAGGAAGAATGGATGAGTTGGATTGATCACTTCACACAAGGCTACACATTCTCTACACCATAGGGGTGGATGCACACCATATTCATATAATAATCCATGATTATATGGCCTAGAAGATGTGATATAGTAGCCGACCCTCCAATATTTTCTGGTGTTGGTAGAAATCAAAGAATATACAGAAGATTTTCGAGGATGAGAAAGACATCTGATGCCTTGAGGAGGAGGAGAACGAATGAGGTTAATTTCTCACAAGACAATATGATCTCATTGAATGGTTGAAATCCTAGCTAAAGGATGTTTAGGAGAATGAAATGTAGGAAAGCCATTAACTGGATGAGCTCTATATCGATAAGGAACGAATGAAAACCATGGCTAATGAGAATCATCCTGTGGTGGCTGGTGAAGAAAGGGAGATCAGGGAGTGAGAAATAATTTTGGAGGCTACCATTCAGAATGTAGAAGTAGTTGAGAAATCCATTAATGGGGCTCATCCATAAGGTTTGTGTGGTTTCCATACACGTGAAAAATATTTCTTTATTTTTTTACCCATTTCGAACTTCGTGTATGAATACATTGTTTTCATTATTATTTTAATTAGTGAATCTCAATCATGAATGTGTAATGTCAAGAGATTTATCTCTAACATCACATAGTCCATACATGGTGGGAGAAACAAGGGAGGACTACATAATAATCCACTTTGTGTGTGAGAGTTCCAAAAAAACATCAAATACACACGGTCTATTTTTTCCAACAGAGCGGTCAATTTTTACAGGTGGAGAAAGGCTGTGACTGGAGGGTATAGTTCCCAGAGCAGTCAACTTATCATTCTCAATGCTCTCCAGTGCACAAGTGGGGTAACACCATGGGTGTTGGGATTAATCCGAAAAAAGGGGAATGAAGAGTGTGTATCACAATACCCAAAATTTGGAACAAAATTAGGGTGACATGATGATAGAGGGTAATTGTTGACCATATTTGAAACACATCATCCATATCATGATATCTTGGAACAAGGAAAATCAAATGAGGTCCAACCATAGACTGTATTTGGAAACACATGTCTTAACTCGAAATTTCATCTGATACCTTACAAAACATTGGCCTAAGATGGTAGGTGAGACAAAATGGAATGTGATCAAACCATTAGAGGGGTTTCCATAGACATTAAATAATATGGGGATCCAAATAAAGGGTACATAAAGACTAAATATAAAATGATGTGTTGTTCGAATGGAGTCCAACACTCCTGAAACAACACCACAACGACGAAAGAACATTGGGTGAACTTATCAATATGAATCAAGATCAAACCAATTACTAGACGGGACCTATCTAGTGAGGGACATAATAAATTGTAGTTTTACATCATGAAACTGAGTATGTGGAAGTCTTAACTTAAAGGTCAAATAGTTTAGACTATTGTATGGCTAGACCTGGAGGTAAAGTACCCAGGTGTTAATACATATATCATATATGTGATAATCAAGAAAATTATAGTTTTGGAATGTGGCATGGTAGAGGGCCAATGCCAAAGGGGAAACGTCTTCATGAATTAAGACATTATGAAACTACGTAGTTTATCAATACACAACCTGGATGTAGAAGGCATAGTTTAATGTCATACGTCAAGGGCATAAAATATCTTATTTTATGGTCATAGTGATTAGGCCAAAAGGGGATGATTCCCAAAGTGGAAATATGTGACACAATCCCACAAAACAACCTGACGTAAATGGGGACAAGGTAGACTGCACCACATTACAAATTTCCAATACAATGCACATAGTTTAATGTCATGATTCCTGGACTAGTGGACCAGATCACCTAGTTTAAGGTCATAGTGTTTGGACCAAAAGGAAGTGTGACTCTTCCATGAAGGCACAAACCATACCCAAATCCCTAAGAATACGTGAGATATGCTCAGTGTTTGAAACAAGGGTAGAGAATATATTTACAATTCATGGATGCACACGGTATGGGATGAAGGTGTAGTGTCAAGGGTGACCACATGACACTGGTTCATCCTCCCAATGCACAATGGTTCATGGAGTGATAACACTGAGGGTTTCAAAGTTCTTTTTGAACATGATAAGATGGAATGTGATTTGAATCATGAGAAAAATATTTAGGGAACAATGGGGTAAGTGTAATAATGGAGGATAACTTTTAAAAGTATTTGAATCATATCATCCATATCGTGTGACCTGAAATAGGAACTCACACTCGAGGTTCGACCACTGACAGTATTCAAAACGCAAAAACTATCTCCATCTTTCGTTTGAACTCTTCCAGAACGTTGACCCGAAATGGTAGGCGAGCCTCAAGGTGGAGAATCCATATGATTTCGGGGGTCCCTTCAGATGTAAAAGGTTATAGGTTCCCAAATTATGGGGAATGTGAATAATGGAAATGGATAAAATCATGTTCCTAAAGAACCCAACACTCTAGGTAATTAACCATAGTGTCTCTGAGCATGTTGATGAGCCAAAATAGAAGTCAAGAAGATCATACAAGAATAAACAACCCGAGGAGATGAGTGAAGTAATGGGGGAAATGGGTTGATGGACCATGGGTTGGACCCATGAACAAAATATCCAGGAGTTCCAATATATCCCATAAGAATAGGAATCAATAAAAAAATATTTCTGAAATTCCATGTAGTATAACGTCAATCAATAAGAAAAAAGTGATGTAAGGGAGATCCTAGAAGGTAAGTACATGGCCGGACAATTATAAACCCAATGTAAATGAGGAAATGAATTCCACACCACATGACGTGCTTCGAACATTGTTTCGGCCAAGGGGCCATAAATGATGCAGGATTTGAGGTACCTAGGGATGGACCCAAAGATGAAGGTTCTCGGAATTCCAATGTATCCCATAAGGATAGGGATCAAGACAAATGTATTTCTGATATGGATTGTCATGCAGGCCTAGCTCATGCACTGCAGGAAGAGGAATTTGATGGATCTTGTTTTTTGTTTATTGTGGATGTGTTTTTTGGATAAAAACCCATGGATGGAGAATCCAGGTGTCACTGCATGAATCATGCCATATCTAGGCCTTGATAAATAGCATGGTGGATGACCGATTCCAAACATGATTCCCTATCAAGTGAGGACACCACAATACAGTTCCATTTTTTTGTTGTATGACCACGACAATAGTGTCATAGTTTAAGTTCATATGACATTACTAGCCTATGGACTTTAATTTCATGTGGAAATGAAGATATAGTTTAAAGTCGTGTGGGATGAGGAAACACAATTTAACATCATATGGTTTGGATGCATGTTTAGGAAAAAGATTGTAAATGTAATTCACATGGAATGATAAAGCATACCCAACATAAATGGGTAGAGGAAAATTCCACATCACACTACACGCAATCCAAACGGGGAACCTTAGGCCAAGGGGCCATAATAGATTGTGGGACCTGTGGATGGACCCAAAAATTAAATGCTCAAGAGTTATTCTGTATCCTATGAGGATGGGAATCGAGACATACATAGTTCTTGAAATCTATACAGTTTAACATCATGTGGTAAGGATGAAGGAGATATTTGTTTAAGGTCATAGAGCTCGGCCCATATGTTCCCAGTATAATGTCATTTTCACTTGACATGCCTATGTAGTTTAATGTCATGCAGTGAGGATAGAATAATGAAGTGATATCGAGAGAGGTACAAGGATTGGTTATTGCAAACTCAATGTGAATTAGGACATAAGTCAACACCACACCACATACTCTAGGGATAACATAGTCCAATGGGACAGAAGAAAGATAAGGTTTATAAAAACTGGGGTTGGAGTTGAAGATGAAATATTCGGGCGTTCCTATATATCCCATAACGATGGGAATAAAACCACATGTAGTTCTTGAATTCCACACAGTTTAACGGCGTGTGGTAATAAAGTGTGGAAAGGGTGTCTCAAAAGGATGTGTGTGGAGTGTATAAGTAAACCCGATGTGAATAGGGACAGAAGAGTCTATACGACACCATAAAATCTCAAGAGAGAACATGGTACAAGAAGCTAGAAAGGGGAATGGACCTGAGGGTAGGCCACTGATTTAAAGTCTGGGTGACACTACACATCGCATAATGATGGGAATCAAGACACGTGTAGTTATCGAAATTTCATGCAGTTTAACATCATGTGAAAGGGATGTAAGGGATCATAGTTTTAGTCGTAGAGCATAGACCATAGATGCCCAGTTTAATATTGCGTGTGTGCGACAGAAGGGAAAAAATGGTGAATCACCGTGCCTAATATTTGGAAGACCATGGGGATTGAAATAATGATATGGGATAATTACTAACGATGTTGACTACATAGTACCCAAATCATGTGACCTGCAATGTGAACAAACAATTGAGCATCGATTGCTGACCATAGTTGCATAGTGGGACTTGTATCAAATTCTCTTTCAAGATCATTTGAGATGTTGGCCCAGAACTGTAGTTGATCCAAGGTGGCATGAGACCATGATTCTTGGGTGTCCTTTCGAATTTGAAAGGTGATGGAGACCCAAATGAGGGGCACTCATGAAGCATGCTGATACCTTTATAGAATATCATCTTTCTGTAAGGATGAAAGAAATCTTAGTTTAACGGAATAGAGGTCAGACCATGAAATGTGTTTACAGCTTCTAGTTTATCATTATGCCGGAAGAAATCGATCATATTGTAAGGTCATAGAGGTCAGACCATGAAGTGTGTTTACCACTTTCAATTTATCATCATGCAAGAAGAAAGAGATCTTATTTTATGGACATAGTGCTCAGACCGTATATAGTTTAACATCTTGGGGGAGAGAGGGATCTACTCATGTGAAGTAATGCTTTAGGAATTTGGAATTTGTATAAGGAGTGACTTTCTCACCATCCATAGTGACCCGAGAGTATGCACCATTGGGGTAAATGTTGTGAATGATATAAGGTCCCTCCCATTTAGGCTCAAATATTGGTGGCTTACTATAGGGTATCATTGGTGTTACCAAGGAAAATACCATGCCTCCAAAAAGGAACGAATGGATATGAACTTTCTTATTGAAAGCTATGGATATCTTGTTTTGATGCCTCTCTAGATTGTGTGAGGCATGAAACATGTTCTCATCGAGAGCTTCTAATTCAGCTAGATGGAATTCTACTACTATGTATGATGTATGATGATCAAATATGGACATGAAGAGTGATGGTAACTCAATCCCAATGGGGAATAATTCCTCTGCTCCGTACACTTGGTAATATAGTGTAACCTGGGTGGAATTACAAGTCGGTTTTCGGTAATCCAATAGAGTGTTGTGGATCTTTTCTGACCAAATATTCTTATTCTTAACCAACATATTCTACAAGATGTCATATAGGGTTTTGTTGAATGACTCGATATTTCCATTTCATGTGCATGATAGAAAGAGGTATAATTAGAATGGATTGTGTACTTGGAGTACAATTTCATTGACTCGTTTTCCCAGAAATTGGTACCATAATCGGTGAGGAAGGCATGATCGACTCTAAATCTGTGGATGATATTAGACCTCATGAAATCAATGATGGAATGGTCCTTTACTTCCTTGAATGGAAACACCTCTACCCACTTGGAATAGAAATCTGTAGTGGCTTGGATGAACCAGCACCAGCAAGATATTACTAGTCGATATCAAGTCCCCAATCTACAAATGGCCAATAGTACATAGTAGTATAGAGAGACGTTGGAAGCCGACAAACAAAATTAGAATGGATCTAGAATGCGTAGTACCTATTGGAAAATTCAAAAAATTCTTACATTATTGTGAGCCAAAAATATCCCAACCTTTGTATCTGATGATACAATTTTTGACAAACCAAATGAGCTTAATAGGAACTACAATGAGATTATAGTAGGACCTAGAGAATATCATCTCCTAGAATATAACAGTGGAGAACTCCATCAAACCCATGTTCGTAGAGGATCTGTTCAGGACTGGGACCACTATGGAGGGTGAACTGTACTGCGTGCTGATGCACTCACTCACGTTCAGCTCGGTCTGATGGGAGCTTACTGTTTTGGAGATTCATGATATGGGGAGTTGTCCAACTGGGGTTTATTTTAATAACCATGTTAGGGGGTGCTGGTGGTCCTGATATGGATGCACCACTGATGAGATGGATCGCCTGCTGTATATCTTTATAATTTTGGGTTATGGGATCAATGAATATTCTATGTGCCTCATGGATAATCAAGTAATCCGAGCCAAGATCTGCAAGATATGTGGAATGTCTAGAAATGGAATTGACTTGAATGTTATGAAATTGGGGAACATGAGTAACTTTTGGTAGATAATGGAATTGGGCCATCAGTTGGTGAGTTCACTCTAGTAAAGGTATGATCTCTAGCTTCCTAATAATATAGTCACTGTTATTCGGTTTGATGACCAATTCAGAGTCCCCCTTAACATATAGGTGGGGAAACATGATCTCAAGGGATATCTTGAGGCCAATGATAAAGGTCCTGATACTCAACCACATTATTGGTGTATCCTTCTAACAACAGGAATGAATTGGGTAAAAAATCAAATATAGTTGTGGTGAATATGATTCACATACCTACACTGTTAAGCCTGGGATCATTGAGTCTTCTATTGGTAGGGCTTCATGAAGCACCATCCAGATTCAGTTTCCATAATGGAATGGATTGATCCACTAAGAGGATTGCCTCATCTAGGAAATCATGATTTGGAAACTACTCTACGGGGGCCAGATGGGTGGAAGGGAAGCATGTCGGTGCTTTCCCCTTGATAGCCTTCTAGGTAAAACCCTAATGTTAAACTATTTGAGGATAATTTCCAACTTAGCTAGAAGACCTATCTATATGGGGTGGTTCAGAATGTTCTTTAGTGGATCCACACCGGATACCAGCTGTATCTCACGGTGTTGCAACTAATGTCGTAACATCTTCACTATGAATACTAGAGCGATTTAGCTCTTCTCGATAGAGGAATATCTGGTTTCTTAATCTATGGGCATGCTTTTGAGATAGTATAATTTGTTCTCTTCTCCATAATTGTTCTTTTCTATTATAAGGGCTCTAAGAGATCATTATATGGTAGTCACATAGAGGATCTATGAATTTTTGGAAAGGGGTAGAATCAGAACTGAAGGTTGTAGTAGGTACTACTTGATCTCCTCAATGGTGACCTAACACTCTTCATCCCACTGGTATTCTACATGTTTCTTCATCAGTTAGGAAGATAGATTAAATTTTCCATCTAGATTCATGATGAATCATCATATGTAGGCTAAGTGGCCTTGAAAACCTTGATGCTCTTAGAGGTTGCTCAAAGGAGTCAAATGGTTGATAGACTTGATCTTCCCCAGATCAATCACAATGCATCTATAACTAATGATGAAGTTGTGGGACTTTCTAGAGGTAACCCTAAAGGCATACATAAAGGGTTTCATCTTCAGATGATGAGTTCATAGGAATCCAAACACTTTCTCAAGATCCTTGATATGGTCTTAAAGATGGAGAGATTTAACCACCAGAAAATCCATGTAGCATCCCACCAATATTCGGAGAATTATTTTGAATATGCGGTGCATGGAACCGTGATAGGTGGCACTTATATTCTTTAAAATGTAATGTATTATGTGCCTATAACCCATTGATGGAATCCATCTACCTTTCTGTCATAGGAAGGGGAAAATCATCCATCAAATATTTTCAATTTAGATCCAAGAAGTTGATGTCGGTTCTAATATGCCCATTCTTTTATCTAATAAGCACAATTTTGGCTACCCATCTTGTGTACTCTACCTCTTTGCGGAATTTGGATTTAATGATCTTATCAACGTCACCTCGACCATGGAACACTGAAAGGGTTTCATTATTCTAGGAGGATACTTGAACCCATGATGATTTATTAGGAGACCAAGGCAGTGGACGATGACTTGAGGATCCAGTTAGAGAATCTCATCATAGCTCAAAAAAATACATCCTGATACTGCTTCAAAAAATCCATGTATTGCTATAGTTCCTCTATAAACAAGGCTACATTGATCAGTGTTGTCCCTAGATCTCTCTTGGTACCGAGGATCACCTATACTAACTCAAAAATGTTAGTGGAGATTCCTTATTCAAATGTGGGAGGGGATTCTTCAAAATCCTCTTCATCATCAATAATGAGATGATCATAGATAGGGTGAAATTCTTCTATGTGCGATGACCCTATTGGGATTCTAGTTCCGGAATGAGCGGCAAGGTAATCATCATTGGGGAGCATCTGTGTGGTTGAAATCACGACAAAAAAAAGATGTTTGTTTGATTTCATCAGGACTTCAAACCGATGGGCCACAAAAGATAATATCAATGCAGTAACAGCACATCAACTTGAGTCGGTTCAACCAGGTCTAGAAGAACAAGAAATTATGATGTATTACTATTTCAATGGAGTGAACATCCTGATACCTTACTTGGTAAGGGGCTCTGGGATCACTCTAGCCAGATTTTTGTAGCAGTACAAAGTGATCTTTTTTCATTACTTGCAATGGGGAATGAGTTTTCCCATCATCCTAGAGTTGTAAAAATATTGCCTCAGTTCTAGGGTCATGGCCTTCAATCAGTGAATTGGTAGAATGTAGGTGTCATCCAAGTCTGTACATGAGTCAACCACAATGCTAGTGTGTTCAACCTCATTGACTTGAATCTACTTATCCTCTCTCTTATAGTAGTTAGCATTTAAATATAAGGTTTCTCAAGAAGAAAACATAGACACATCACCTTGTAGCACACCAAATCAACCATTTAGGGAGTACTTAAGGCATTGGTTATAACGACCCATACTTTACATACATTGTTAATACTTCAAAATTGAAGCACACTTATTACAACATATGACAAAACCACAAAGGACCGTATAGGTATAGTGTCTTTAGAAACTGGGAAACATAAACAACTGGTTCATAAATCTTCTACAGTGTCTCCCATTTATTTCATCATATCTAGGGTCCCTTTTAGCATATTCTACTTAATATCCATCTTCCTGACCTGGGGAAAAGAAAACATAAAAGGGTGAGCTCAAATGCTCAGCAAGGGCAAATAAAGGAAATAAAAATCATATCATATCTTTTTGAAAATCAAAACCTGCAAAAGAGATCATAATATCTTAACATGGAATAAATCATAGAAGTGAAAATGAGATCACCATAATCATAACATGAAACTTGAAACTTTGTGGCATGCACACATAATCATGGAAAATCATTTCTTGTTAGTCATGACTCATTGCCAAGACTATCTTAGTGGACAAAGTCCCTTTCTGAACCGAGTTCACTCCTCGTTTCAGTCCTGTATCACTGAACCGAAATAACCTTCCGTTCCAGCCATGTCTATCTCATGAGATATAAAATCTTTACCCAATGCATTGGAGGGAGATATAGGTCCCACCCATCTTATAATGAATCCTTTCTTATGTGTGCCACATAATCATAAAACATACATCATCGCATAACACATGTAACAAAAATGGGATTCTTGAAACATCATGACATCATAAATCAATTCATATAAGATAATGGAATTCATAAAAATAATTCCATCACAACATGATCAAATCAATGTAATAATAGGGATAAAAACAGAACCCTTTATTATCTTAGATGGAAAATAATTTTGATAAAACACTTGAACTTTATTCTTGAGGAAAATATCCTTTCTACTTCAAAAACATGTTTCCTTTCTTAACATGTCATACAACTTTAAACTAAAAGAAGTTGATTAAAAATAAACTTGAAAACTTGTAAAGGAAGCTTCTTGGAAATAATGTTTTAAAAATCCATTCATGCCGTATAAGTTAAAAAAAACATTCTTCGTACCTTTGTCGGAAAAGTCAAAAAGTACCTCGTACGAAAAAAAAAACGACAAAAGATTCCGTTCATAATCTTTACTAAAAACTCACCGAAGGGTAAAATTGGATTTAAACTATTGTAAGTGGATGGAAACAATATTACATATTGAGGGAACATGGATGTGGATGATAAAATACACCCCAGTAAATACTTACGAATAAACAATCTCGGATAAAAATGAGATTGTGGTATTTTCCCTTACCTTAGGTCCGATTAGCTTTGTACGTGTCCGAAGCTCCTGTATAATGGTTTAAATAATGTTATTGACTTATTCCAGAATCATAAATATTTATATGATATCATATATGGTCATATTATTAGCTTCTTGTTAGTAATATTTCATTGTTACTTGTTACTCGGGTCTTTATAACTTTTTGTTCTTATGCGTGTTTTGTCAAATAAATTATTATTCTTATCTTTAGGTTATAGATAATTCATTTCCAGAATGCTATTAGTGTATTATATACCATATTCATTTATTCAATTCATTTATATAATCATTATGAAATGAAGATCATGTAGAACGAGTCGCATCACATCGTGGAGACGGTATTCCGTACGTACGCACGAGTGATGATATCGTTCCTATGATCGTGGAATTGTATTGGAGTATATATATATTATTTCAGTATCAATATTACTTCATAATAATCATATGTAGTTACTCATTACACCATTATACCCATCCTTGTAAGGTGATGGTGGAAAATAGATTACACCACGGCGTGGAGACGGTATTCCGTACGTACGCACGCGTGGTGATTTCATTTTTCCGTAGGATGGATAGAAGGTGAATTAGGGTTGTTTCATATTTATAATAACATATCAGTATGTAAGTAATACTTATGTTATTACTTTATCATGAAACAACTAATGAAGAAGAAGTTGAAGAAGAAAGAAATTGAAAAGATCGGTAATGGATATTACCTCTTCTTTGGAATGCTTCTTTGAATCCTCCACTTAAGGAACTAAGATTGGTCTTTGGAGAAGACCAGGACCTCTAGGATTATTCTAGGGAAGTGGAGAGGAGAAAATGGCAGGGGTTGTCCGAGCTTGAGTGCTCAATTTGGTGTGAGGAGGAGGGGGAGGAGGTGCCCTTTTATAAGAGAGGAGAGGGGCACCTTAGGAATATCTCAAAATATTATTTTATATTAAAGTCAAAATCGGTTTATAATGGTTCCAAAGGGTCTTATTTCGAAGCTAAAGTGGGGATGGGTCGCAAGCCTATCAACCAATAGGATTTAGACAAGTTTAGGGTATTATTTTAACCTTATCAATTAGATTTAACTCTAAGTTAATTATTTTAACTTTTACCGTGTCTTTTTGTTTTCCTTCACTATATGGTTAATACACTTACTATAACATGCCAAACGAACCCCAAATTGTTTATTATTAATATATATATCCTTATCTAAGTCATTTGGCCGAACCTTAGATTTTTAGGAATAAAATAACAATTAATAATATAATATTTGATTTAAAAACTATTTTGTGTCAATTTTGACACTATTTGATATATGATTTTTTTGGAAGTCATAACAGAATTATATGTTCGAACCAAGTTGATTAAATCAACACTAATATATCATAGTAACCTATAAAATTAGTGGAATTCATACAAAGTCTCAAATTACATTTATTTTGGTGTTTATAACATCAATTATGTCAATATTTCATTAATAAGATAATTAATGCATCATCATTATGTCATAAATAAATTACATTATTTAATGTCTAAAAATTACAAATAAAATATAATCATGTAGGAAATCTTTTTAGCTTTCTAATGAATATTTACAATTGAATTTATCTTATGTATAACCCCATATTAAAAATGATTTACTTATTAAACTTTGATTTTAACTATTTTAACCCTTCTTTAAATAAATTAATAATAAATGTCCTAATCTAATCCAAGTGGGCCTAAATGGTCATATTTTATTCCTAAGTTTGTTTTCGGTCGAATTACACTTGTCCAATAGAATTAGGACATGTGTTAGGGTAATATTAATATCATATTTACCCTTAGTAACCCTATTTACTATTAACCGCGGTAAAAATCGTAAAAAGTTACTATTCACCAAAAAATTATTTTCATCTCATTGAACCACATTTTAGTCCTTGATATTAACCGTGTTTCTCGGATTTTCGAAATTCCATTCACAGAAGCGGTAAAATTAAGTTTTATGCAAAATTCAGTTTTTAACCTACCACTTAGTGGTTTCACTATTCATCAAAAATTGAAAGTTTTCAGAAAAATACCAAAATTTCACCCTAGGCTAATTTCGATATTCTGAGTCCAAAAATGAAGTCCATTTTGAAAAATAAAATTTATAAAATTTCAAAAAGTGGTTATTACTATTCATAACTGCTAGTTTTAATAGCATATTGTTGTTTAGTGAAACTCGGTATTGCGTACGACGCAAGCTATCGAGGAAGGTCGCGATTGCGTGTAAAGCAAGTCAAGCAAGTGTTGTGTAGAAAAAGATTCCTTTGATAATTTATATAACATAAAAGTCACGGGTGTTACATTGGTGATATGAGGAAGGGACTTCATTAGGCCTGTGGAGCCATGTTCTACCCAACAACATGTTGTTAACGGTGTCTGGAGCGACAACCATGAACTATGTACTAGCAATCATGCCATCAAATTGAGTCTTCAAGTAGATTTTTACAACAAGCATCTACTCTGTCCTGTCATAACATTGAATCTTCAGGTTAGAGGGATTCAAGTCTATTCCAAACAGTCCCATAATGCAAAGCAACCATACCTATATAAGATTGATCCTAGAACTTATGTCAACGAGACAACGAATGACCTCCTTGCCATTGAACTGGGCAGTGATGTAAATTGAGAGGATGTGGCCCTATATAGGAGAACCTTCATTTTCTCCTATGAATGAGATGATGGACTGAATCTCTACATGATCGGATCCCTCAGCATGGAAGGCCTCTACGGCTGCTACCTCTATCTCAAACTGGATGAGACTTCTTAATGAATCCACAAGAGATTCACTCAAATATACTAACAGGTAGAGCTACTTGATTAATGAGAGACTTAATGGAATATTGGATGGGTTCTTGAGAACATCGTACATTCATGAAAAATGCACATTTCTACAGATATGGGCTCTATAAGTGTAAAGAGGCATGGCGGGCCTTTCTGGTCGAACTGGCGGATCATGGATGGTTTTGGAATTGACCCGCTTCTCACTAGTTAAACCACATAGAGTGACCACCAACAAATAGCTAGATGGATGAAATATGTCCCCAACTTAACGTGGTTGGTCCCGGAGAGAATGTGGTGACTCTGCCTGATCATGAAATACGAATGACGGTGGGGGTGAGTTTGAGAAAACAAGGTGTGAAGGATGTGCAAGCTGGTCTCTGCACTAGGCCTAATGTCTGGTCTCGATGGCATGCATAGCTTGGTCAGGAGTACTGGATAATGTATTTTGACGTTTTATATACCCTGTTTTTCGTCATCGTTGGCATTGTCTAGGGACATTAAGAGTGTCTTCCTGACATTCCTCATCCTCGAGGACTATATATGGGTCCACTAACTCAGTAGAGTTCACCGAGGTATACTCTTAATCATCGATTCAAGAGTCCTCCATTATTGGGTTCTTTCTATGGAAAATCCCCATCCCTAGGAGAATTATGTCTCTAAGAGTATGGGATGGGTTTCCAACCGGTATAGGGATTGGCATCCCCATAAACTGTCGATGCTTTCCCTCTTGAGAGGATGAAGGCTGATATGTCGACGCAAAAGAGGCCGATGAAGGTAGAAAAATGACATCAGAAGGCTCTTGCTGGTTCAAATAGGCCTAAATAATACCATGGGAATGGGAAACCTCCTTCTGTTCCATCCGTTTATCATACTTCTATGACTTGTGGCTAGAGAAGTGCTTCCATTCACCATCACTATTGTTATCAGGATTTATAAACACCAACAACGCCTATGCTGGGGATGAACCCAATCTAACTATGATGTTATCAACCTGGTTTTGGAACCAATATTTGAACACATAGCACTGCTTGAGGGTGTTACAACGGAAATAGTGATAAGGTCAATAGTTAGGGTGGTCTATGAGATATTACACTTTAGGTCTCTTACGTTCCATCAGCCAAAGGATCCCCTGATCCAAGGAACTGTGGATATAGCTGGGGGCCTGTGCCTTGTTTAACAAAAATGTCTGGTTTCTCTGATATAGAAAATGGACCCTGGGAGCCTATCCGTAACGAGGATCTAGATCCTCGAAAGGTTGTGTAACATAGTTTTCTTGCCTAGGCAGTGGCAGTGAATTACGTGGTGTCACCTAATTATTTTGGGGCAGTTGATTCTGAGCTATAGACTGAGCTTGGGGCAGTGTCCCTCAATAAGGTTGCAGATCTGGCTCTATTATAAATAATTCTAGCTATCTAGGGGCCTCTACCTATGCTACAATAGAGGTATCAGCCTTAGAAGCTCTTCTTATGGGATTTAAAGGAGGCAACTATCATGTCTTCATAGCTTGCTGTAAGGATTCCTCTAGATGATGATCTATGTCAGGGAAATCCAAAATACATCCTAGGAAGTTGTGAGTGAAGAGAGAGGGGACCGATTAAGTTTTCACATCCCCTGCGTACATCATTTGTTATTGTTCCTATGTTAGTAGTATATCAAGGGAATATGTGAGGCCCTTACTCCTGGGGACAAAGTCTACGAATTTCTCATCTGGATTCCACTTTCACTTGAAGAGATCAGCAGTACTAGTATTCCATGTGGTATAACTGAACTGGTAGAGAAACATTCTATGAAGAAACTCCCAGCCATCTATAGACCCAATGGCTGCCTATCTTTACTAGACAAACACATTCTCTTCTAATTTTTTATGATACACTAGAGTATAAAATCTTCTTGTTGTGTCGGAGTTCCCAACATGGGTCCACTACATTCAAATAAAGTGGTTTGGGTGATGGAATAGATCACCCGTACAATTGAAAGGGGAGAAGGTAGAATTTTTGAAACCCAGGGGTTCTGGTATATCATCCACCCATGCCTCATATGGTTTTCCATCAGGTGGTATTTCCACATGTTGAGTTTCCACAGACTTCGGGCGAGCAATACGAGTATCCATTAGATTATCCTAGAGAGGGTTCTTATCTTGATGAGGGTCCCTAACCAACAATCAATTTGTAGGTTATTCAACATGGTAATTCGGTCCAGTTTCTTATGGAGTGACTGGTGGAATTACTTGAGGATCTTGGGGAATAACCTGTGGGGCCACTAGAGGAAACTGAGGAGCGACTGGTGGAGCATGCAGAGTGGCTAGTGGAACCTGATCTGAGTCCCGAGGTAGGTTGTTTCATAGCTCATGTGTATTTAGTGATGCATAATGTGACCGCTTTCCATAAAAAATAGCCTATACCCTATCTAGATGAGCAGGGTTATCGACATCACCTGGGTGTAATTCACTGGGGTGAAGTTGTTCCTTACCCTAATTCTCTAGTGTAGGATTACAATAATCTCCCCACCATTTCTTAGTGAATATGGAAAGGATCTCATCAACCATATTTCATTATTCGGAGATCTATTGATCCAATTCCACCTTTTAGGATCATCCCTATCTTATGCATCATGACAAGTGGGTCAAGTGTTTTCACGATCCCAACATTCCCTTTAACCTTGATATGGTCTTGACTAATATGCCTTGAATCAAAAGGTGTAGGAAGTCCATTAAATGTTCTCGGTTGGCAAGTATGGAAACATGTAGGGTCTGAGAAGTTTTATACTTCCCCAGTTAGATTTTCATCTTCTCCAGGACCTGTGTCAGTGCCCCTTCTGGTTATATCTCATGAATGACCTTGTTCACTATGGAAATGACTAAATGAATATCCTCGATATCACCGGGTGATCTAGGTTGATGTGGGATTGGAATGAAATGTATGGAATTTTAATAACCCCAACCATAGATCTAGTAATGTGGGGAGACCTCCTTAATAACATTGTGGAGCACTGTAGAGCTTTGAACGCATCTTTTTTGGAGGGTCCGATGATAACCCGGAGACACAAGGTGATGACCAACAATGAGTGCAGCCAACAAAACTAGGAGAAACTAATTGAAAATGTCATCAAAGTGTTCCTGAAATTTTGGGTAAGCTAACCATCGATTAAGGAGACAAAAATGTGCCCTCCCTATGGTTTGGTGGAGGCACATAACCTTCTCCATGGTGAGGGACTATAGAATGTTGAAGTATGTAGTATCAACTAGCCATAACATCTCAGGGAAATGGTTTCATACAAGAATTTCCCACAAACCACTCAACTCAGACTTAGGATCTGGACCTTGATTTCCCCATTCATTGACTGGGGTCGGTTGACGGACTGATAAGGGCACTGACATAGACTATTACGATGGTGGACTAGTCAATGGAGAGTACATCGCTTGAGATGAAAAACTGTTGCATCTTGGGAAACTTCCTAAGCAGTGTTCTGACCATATCACCATGTCCTTGTATGAAGGTTTACTGACCACTACTTCATGTATAGGGGCGATGGTCATTGGTGACGGATCAGGCTAGTGTTCGTCATCGACCAGTTCACAAAAAAATTCTTCATAACCTCTTTTTAATGTATAGAAATATCACGATGATGATAGGGAGTATTCAACAGATAGAACCTGGAAAAGATCCAAATATTCATCCTCATGTATGTATCTATTGAAGGATTCAAGGAACTAGTTCATATCTCTTTTTGGGAAGAAGAAGTTGATACACCAGATTCTATCCCCAGTCCCCAGCATAGAGGATTGGGGTGAAGGCTCAATCATATAACCACAATCCACATTAGAGTCTGAAAAGTAGGCGATCCTAATTGTGATCTGAGGCTTCTCAGAGTTCTTTCTATGGTGGAGACGACCCTCCCTCTCGCCTCAATAAGTTTCTTCAGAGCAATGAATATTTTCGACACAGGGAGGAACCCTATGTGGGTTGGATTTATAGTAGGGAAAACCTCCACATGGATGAGTTGGGAAGCAAGGAGAACCTGAAAAAATGTCGAATAGAACAAAGGGAGGACCTTCGCAGGTGGGAATAATGTAGCGGGGAGGACCTTCGCTCTGGATGATGATGTCGTAAGGAGGTCCTCCACCCGAGCAGGGGATGGAATAATGAAAACCATCACATTGATAGATTGAAACATGGAGAGAACCTCTATACCTGAGACCATGGGAATTAGGAGGACCTTTTCATTGGGTGTTAACAAGATAGGGAGAAACTCCACCAAGACTAATGATGGTTCCATGGGGAGGACCTCTATACCGAACATGGAAGTGGGGAGGACATCTACTATTACTAGCAGTGGTATGGGAAGGACCTTCGTACTAAATGGAATTGCCATGGGTTGGCCCCTGATAGCTAACTCCTACACCAAAGACTAGAAGAGTTGACCCAGCCTACCCAGGGGGTAGTTGGGATGACAAACCCACTCAAGATTAATGGTTCCCCAGCTTTTTAGTCACATGTAGATGATAACACACGTCAAGGGTGGCTCAATAAAATTGATCTATAGAAGATGATTCCCCCATGGAAGGAACCCTTCTGATCTTGCACCATATTTTGGCATCAGGTCAGTAGAACTAGGACTCACTTTTCAGGGGTACGTACCACATTCTCCCTGATCTACCGGACCAGCTGACAACAATGACACGACCTGGTTGGAGCCATATTGGGTAGCCCCATAGTCATATTCGTAGCTGTGAAGACTCAAACACCCATTATGTTTTCTTCTAAGGGGATTGATTCATAAGATCATTCTGGGGGAGACTCCGGAAATGGTTAAACGTCGGAGTGGGGAGAAGTTTCTCCCTACGTGACCATAGGGGGAAATGAAGATGACAAGGTGTAAAAGCCTCCAAATATTGATGATCCATATCCCTTATTGGAATAAACCTATCTTATTCATACCATTGAACAAGAGTACCAATCACACTCCTTTTAATAAAATTAGAGGGTGATATGGGGCATGGATGTCCAATAGTTGTGGTTGTAGGAGTCATCGTAAAAGACTTGAAGCCATGCAGGATGGTCACATCTAGGTTTCCACTCCCCTTGTATCTATGGGTGGGATGTGGTCGGTTTCCTGTGGCTCTAGCTTGAGTCCTACAAAGAAGGAGGATACAACCATCAATACAGATAGTAGGAAATAAATTCCCAGTTCCCTTGAACCATTAAATCGTTAATATATGGATAGAAAGATCCATACTAATAACATCCTAGATCGGGAAGATCAAGGATTAACCTCCCAAATCCTTGATGAGTTTCACATGTGTCCCACTGTTTTATTAGTAGTACCTGGAACCAGATAATTGGATCTGGTGACATGTTTTTCTGCTGATGTCTCATATGCTACAAATATCTATATTGAGGAGAAAAATATAATGTCAGGTTCACGATTTCTATTTCTGATGCTTTTTCTAGGGCGCACATTATCTGTGAGGATGCACTGACTGTTTCCCTGCTTTCCCACTTTCCAATGATGGGAGACATTCATCACTTATTTTACGATGTTTTCTCCTTGATCAAAATGGGATGATGGGATGTCGGTCTATCCTTTTGTGGATTCCTCCATGGAATTTGTCACCTAGTCCGGGTCTCTCATAAATATTAAGACGATGTTCTTGAGACTCTTCCTAGTGCAATGTCTTGGGGGACGACGGTTAATTACACTACTTCTTTAGGAAATTCCAAGGTGTCATTTAAGGGATGCAACCTTTAATTAGGGGAGCTTTCACGTTGAGCATCGCTTGTGTGTCTGGAATGTGAAACACTAGTACACTTGGATTTTCTCTTATAATAGAGCTTCTTGAGGTCATGGAATCTTGAGGCATCCCATGTCGAATGTGGAGAATTATATGCCGCAGGCATGTCTCCAATGTTTTCCTCAGCTTCTCTTGTTTAACACAATGTATACCATGAATTTAATGTCTATCGGAGATTAATTACACTGATCAGAACACTGATGAGATTGGATAAAATGGTTATATACGAAGGATATAACATGTAGAAAATTTACCAAATGGATGGGTTAGAAAGCCCAAAAAATGGGCAGACCTAGGGTGGTGTGTCCCAAAAAGGGAATACTTCACACCGTGAGGGTTGATCTGGACACAAATGAGTGTGGATCAAGTTGGTGCACCCCGTATAGGGAAACACCATGGTTTACCATTGGATGGTATTTGACCTCAAAGAGGCTTTATTTTTACCACCTATATAGAATATAGGGATCAAAAACCACATACTTCGAATGGGTGATACATGGAATCGAGGCGAACACAAAGGAAAATAACCCAGAAGCATGTTGGGGCTTACACATAGTTAAAGGCCCATATGGATGACATGATTTCAATGAAATGTTTAAGACTAGGTAAAAATTATCATGGATATGGATAAAGTGTCAGAATTTGGATTGTGGGGGATGGAACCGAGAATCAGTGTCAAGGTGGAAGTTTTGGGTTAAACCTCAAGGAGGTTTTCTACGTATCCCTATTCCAGGGAATAAAAGTCTATATATTTCTGTGATGGGGGGGATGGGACACCTAAGGAGGTGGCCCATTAGAATATAGTGGATGGATGGGGCCCTGATGGGAATAAAACCTTTAGTCTAGGCCATGATCTTCAGAAAACACAAATGCTCAATGGATAGAACAGGATGGGAAATGGATGATGGGCTTGAACTTCAGGGATGCCTCTTATGTATCCCTATGGTGGGGAATCAAAATCCATGTAGTTCTAAAAATAGGGGCGTATTTTATGGGTTTACGCAAAGAAAAAATACCTAAATACATGTTGGGGCTTATGCATGGTTAGAGGCCCATCGCATGAGGGAAAATCTTAGTTGGAGGAGTATGGATTGAGGGAGAGGCATATGCATGGTTAGATTCTCAAGAACTAGCATGACCCCACTATGGGGCGTACCATGGATATGGGTCCCAACAAAGGGGATGTCATTGTTTACCAGTTTTTGGGGTTGAACCTCTTGGAGGCTTATTACATACCATGCCTTAGATATGGGGATCAAAAACCATTTAGTTCGAAAGCATACAGTTTAACATCATGCAAGAAAAATGGGTAATATAGTTTACTGTCATTATGAATGATAGTAAACTGATGTGAAATGGTTGGGACTAATGGGTAATGGGCTCTAAGATCAGTGAGGCTTCCTATATACCTTACTTGTAAAGGGAAATGATCAATGGTCATATAGTTCAGATAAAGGGGCATGTTGATTATGCACTAAGGCACCCCATAGTTGATATCATGGTTGATGATTACTCAAAGATCAGGTGAGTCATGATCGGTGTGAAAAAAAAGAGGCAACAACAGACCTGATGATCATGGAGAAAAGTTGTGACCACGAAGGGTGGTGAATGGTGCATAGACATGGCTTGCATCCCGAAGAGGAAATAGGGAGGATTACATGGAGAGGGAAGCACAAGTAGGGGTGTAGATGTATGAAGATGATATGATCACTATACATGGATCACCATATTAATATGTGCCAGGTATTACACAGAGGCTTCCCGAAGTGTGCATGGAGACAACACACAGAGGGAGGGGGGAGTGATAGTGGGTTGGTGTATATCCCCTTCATGGTCTTCTCAGGGATTTTCACTTAAGGAAGGATCATAGTTTAATATCATGTATTGAGGATGCAGGTGATTGAAAATTTAACATCTTGGGGCTCGGATGACGAGGATTTTACCCTCACCTATAGGACTTACATAACAGGATCACTTTAACCCTTGGTGAAGGGAATACACTGGCAATGTCATTAGTTAACGAGGGTGCGGAGTGATCCATTGAGGGGTCCATGTTAGCGTGGCTATATGAGGGAGAAATATTCATTAGAGTGCCTATGTGAAGAAGCATTAGGTAGGGTTTCATAAAACAGAACACCACTCAAGGGAGAAGGAAAAAACTACACACAATCTTGGAAGGACACACAAGGAAAGTGCACACAAGATAAGGGTGTTTCACACAAGAAGGCATAGACATGGTGCCTTGGGGAAAGGACAACACATGGAGCATATATTAAGTGATGAGAATGGGTTTTAAAGGTTTCACACAAGATGAAGGACGACACAAAAGATTTGGCACTATGCATAAGATGGAAGACTTGCTCAAAAGATAAGGGTTCAGTACTGAAAGAGGCTCTAGAAATATGGAAATCTTGCGCGAAAAAAGGATTATTTGCATGAAATTAACTAGGACTAAAAGAAAATGGGTGAGGATCATTCGTTATTGGGACCACCCAATGGATAACCCCTTGGAGACCTATCTCACAAGATCCAATACCTCGAGTACATATCTTTCGTGTGGTAACATAAGCAGTCTTACTTCACACACAGGAGTGATAGTTTGTCTTTTGTAATGGTATCCCATAATTAGGGGGTTCATTTCTATTTATAAACAACAAATTATGAAGTAGTGCGCACGGTGGCTGGCATGGAAGTGGAATTTGAAGTTGCATTTGGTTCGTAAAATCATGGGTGTCGTCCCTCTTCTTGCACGCCAGCCATATTTCTTTAGCGTGTTTGACTTGGCTATTTTCTGAAGGGATTCCATGGATAAATCCATTTGACACTGCATTAGCCATGCAATATCTTTCACTAAATTTACAATATTTCACACTAACCTTGGATCTTGTACGCACCTCCCATGGGTGTATCAAGATTGTTTCCTGATTCAAAATATTCATTTAGTTTTCTAAAAAATGTCCATTCATGGCCTTAACAAAAATTTGACACCAACATGAATCATGAATAAATTTTCATATATAATTTGAATTAACAGATTATTTTACATTATAAAATGTGGTTTATATTTCAATGAATCTTCTACCTCTCAAATGAATTATATCATTCACAGTAATACCATGAAATTATTTGATGTATTTTTTCTCCTATTTTCTAATACACTCTATTATATTTAATGATACATAAATCATGAAATAATTTATGAAAAATTTATCACTAATAACCATAAAATATTTTCAATGAATACCTTAATAAATATAACAAAATATCTTTTTTTAATGTCCATAATGATGAGAAAATTATATCATATTATTTTCATTACCTGAACTCCAGGTTGATATTATATTATATATAAATTAATATTTAAAAAAAATTCTTACCATAATTTAAGAATTTATATATTAAATAATTCGTAGTGAATTAATTTTACTGATTATCACCATATTTAACATATATTATCCATTGAATAAAAATTGAAATCGATCAAAATTCATTGATAAAAACATTCATTAACCTTATAGTGATATAAATGGATCTATTAGTACAATATATTTCAAATAATTAACAAAAATAATAAAATATTGAAATTTTTTATATTATATAAGATATGGTACAATTCAAATTAGTTTCCAACCTTATCTATCAACACTGTTGAAATATTCCACAATACAAGTTCAATGAAAATCTTACCCCTTTGAAAAGATATCATGGATTTCATTGAATTTTTATATATGAACAAGAGTAACCAACTCCAATTAACATAACTAAAATATTGGTATCTTTAATATAATAATCTAAAAATATCATTAACATTTCTCTTACTAATGGAATTAGTTTCCTATAAATAGGATAATAATTCAATTCTAAATTATATTGGTAATACTTTATATGATGAAATCTACTTATGATCAAATATATTATAATGGATTTATCATAAGAAAAACATTATAAATTATAATTTTATGTATTATTACATCTTAGTGTAGACTATTATATCATTGAACAATCATAAAACTCATAAATAATTTTCTGACTACTGACTATAAAAAAAACATTTAATAACATCGATTGTTGGATTATATATTATCTAAATAGTTACAATACTAAAACCCACATTATATAATTATTAAATTTGTTTCTTTTATATATATTTATATAAATGAGAATTTATAAATATATATATTGTATCTACTATGACCATGGGACCAAATATAATTGATTCATTTATTGTATGGAACCTACCACGAGGAATAAATACTCTTTAAAGACAATGTATAATAGAAAGTCTTTGTGATTGAAAATTTTGTTCATTCTAATGAACATTTTAAATATAGAATGATAATAGAGTATATCATCTACATCTAATTTCAAGTGGAATTTTTAAAATGATATAACTAGAACAATATCGAAATGGATTTCCATGAACTATTTTTTATCTATTATTACATCTACATCTATATATTTGATAATATAAACTACTGATAAGTGAAACATATACATGAATAAGGACACATCAAATCACCACTTAATAATTGGGAACATATAAAAAAATGATCAACTAAAAGAATAATTTTTTTCACAATTCTCTATCTATATTTTTATGAAGGTATGTGACTATAAATATCAATACCTTCTTAATATTATAAAAACCTCAATGATATAAACATTCATGAGAACCAAATTATGATCCAAGGATCTCTATAACATATCCTTTCACTATTACATATGTATTTTTTCACTAGTATATATTACTACTACATATATTGATATTGAGGTGTATTGATTAACTAAATGGACCACTCATAGTTAATCATTTTCCCTAATATATGTTTTTTAAAACATATACATGATTAAATTATATTAAAATACAATTACCCTCATTCTTTAATTATTTCTATGATATATTATTGTTTCTCTTATTATTGATGTATCAATAGAAACTTATAATGAAAATTATATCACTATACTTACCTCAAATAGGACTCATTATACCTATAATCATAATTAAACATCTTGAAATGAATCACAACATTGATATATTTATATTTTTATTATACTAATTTACACATGAAAATATATTATTTGTCACATATGATCTCCACCACCCCCAATCATTTCCAATATAGATAATAAAATGATATACAATGGGAAGAGAGATATTATTAAAGAAAAAAAATTATATATTTTTAGGTACATAGACTTCCAAAACATAAGAATTTAATTAAATGCATTTTTATTTTAGAATAATTGAATTTTCATTTGTGGATACAATATAATGAAACAAGATGATGTCGGAAAATATATCTTATAAAAAAATATCTCTCATGTTTTGGAACAGATTCTCCGTAATATAAATTAATTGTATTCATTAACATAAGGACAATGATATAGAAATGTTTAATCAATAATCCATAAATTATAACCATATGAATATTACTTCTGAAAATATAATTCTATGTGGGCATTAGATAATTAAAACATTTTAATCCATTTATCGACCATTACATCTGTATAAAAAAGATACTATAGAATTTCAATAATCAAGTTAGGTTGAAAATAAAATCATTAAGATGAATAATATATTCTATCGATAATTATATTCATCACCTTGGGATTAATAATAATTTTTTCAGAGAAATCTATTATCATCCTCATCTATAAGTATAATTTAGTGGTGTTACAGTAGAAACTATTGAAAAAATAATTTTTAGAATACATTAATATGATAAACCCCGTCCATAATGTTATGTAGGAATAAATTTCTTTTGATAGAACCTCTATAATCACATATACATTATAAAAAATCGTAGATGATGGAATCTAAGGAATATTAATGATCAATTGGGGATAACTATTCAATGAAAAACACATTTCACCTATTATAATATATTATAAAAAATAGTATCATATATATAAAAAATATATAAACACACATACACACACACACATATGTATATATATATATATATATGGAAATATATAGAAAAAATGTAAATATTAAATTCCGAATAATTCGAAGCATTAGAATCATGAAAAATAACATATTAAAATGAAATAATATTAGATAAAACCTATATTTTAAATCTAAAATTAATGACAATAAAAACCAATAACCCATATAATCAATGAAACCAATCATCATGTCCTTGGAAACAGAGGTTGAAAATATGATTCATATTGAACAGTTTCTCTATAATACCCAAATAATAGTAATCCTTATTGAAACATTATTGATGAAAATTATTTTGTATTAATGCATTTATTTTACAACCAATAATTTTTTTAAATGTATTCCTAGAAATAATTAGGAAAATAATATTAATTTTATGTAATGGATAATAATTATAAAAAATAATAGAATTCTATAGAACCATAATGTTTTTATAAATTTATGAAAAATATACATTTTATTATTAACTAATGTATATAAAGAATATACATAGAAGTGAGACATAGCCCACAACTAATAATAATGAATATAATCTCTCATAAAAATGGTCATTTTTATTAGATGCATAGAAAATGTGTTTTAATTCCACTAATAATGAATCCTAGTTGACATATCATTAGATATGGTAATCAAGAAATCCTAATACCATATAGACATTGGTTATTGTATACTATTATAAAAATCAAATATATTATTTTAAATAATTAAAAGAAAAATATACACAATAGCATCAATATTGAAATATAAACAGAACAGAATGGTTCAGTGACTTTGTGTATTAACTTAATATTTTAAAACATTAAAAAATACATCAATTTCTACAGAACACTCCTTTAAAATATCTACACAAATCAAATTATTCATATTTGAATGTTTAAAAATACTAGATATGCATATAATGTATAGAATGGGGGACTATATACCCTAGTTGGGGGGGGGGGGAATATGTTATATATAAAGGAGAATAATTTGTGATTTCATATAAAACTATAATGGAATGTTCATAAGAAAAAAAATAGTTTGGAGGCATGAGTATAGATTCATAGAATATAGATCATATATAATAATGTAATGACCATGATTCATGGAAATAAAAAAAATTAATTATAAGATAGAAGGGTGAAACATGATAAAATATATGACATAATAAACATAATTCAAGTAAAATATTCAAGATATCACAATAGAGTATATAATTTTCCCACAATGGGACAACACCTTGAGTGGGGGGGAATAAGGGAAAGAAACATTTAAATGTTTCCCCAAATGATATTGTTCCACGTTTAGTTAGAATCCTCCTAGAATCTTCTATGAAAATTTAAATAATAATTCACTATATATATTTGATTTTTTATTTTTCTCTGTCATTGGGATATTTCTATAGATCATATATCTAGAATGAGTTAACATACAAAAATATTCTAAAGGGAAATAATTTAGACTATTTATATAAAAATATCTATCACTATTTCTCATCAACCCATAAAAATAATTAAAGGTTACTCCTACCTAAAATAAGAAAAAATGTATACCCCAAATGTGAGCATGATTGATCTTAAAAATAAAAAAAGAGTAAAAAATTAGGGTATAGATAATTGCAGACCATCCCCATGACGTTTGATTATATATTTGTTTTCATTCACATTTTGGAATGATGTTTTAGTTGTAGAGAAAACCCTCTAACTATTTATAATGATTATTTTTAGAATTACATTAATATTACATCACAATTATACTCTTCCAATATCTATTTATTGTTTTTAACTAATATATACTATTTAATAAATGGGTATGTTTTTCCTATTCCTTTTCCATTCTCCAGGATTATGTCAGAAGTTAATAGATATTAATGTTGGTTGAATTTTATCCGAAAGACTTTATTGAAAATGTATTTTGAATTCTTAAATTTTTTTGTACATAAACAATAAAACATATCATCCAAATGAATATAGATATAATTATTTTATATATAATTAAACTCTAAAAATCTTAAAAAAATCCATATATACATTAAAAATATAATCATAACTAGACATTGAAAATATTATTATAAAATTAGTGAAAATGTAAACATAATTTCTATAAAAGAATCATCATTTAAATGAATTCACAAACATTGTAAAAAATAAGATGTATTAATTTTCTAAAGAACAAAAGTTTTCGGAACCATCATCATTATAAGAACATTTTATATTAATGAAGTGTGGTAATTTCTCAATAATGATATAACCAATATTAATTAATTAAATTTCAATATATCATGATTCAACTACTACCTATCATGGTAAAAAAATTAATTTACCATTTCATTAAATTTTAAATGTACAAAACACATGGTCCTAAACAACTACAATAAAACTTATAATAATAATAGGTATCCAAGAATTAATTTAATTACACAATAATATATTGGGTAAGATAGATTGAAATTTAATTTATTGACCAAATCATATTTAGCATCCATAAAACTACTTAATACTCAAAAAAGTTAATTCTAAATGATCACATTAGATTTTCTAAGGGATTTCCATCCACTATATAATAAAGGAAACTTCTCAAAATTCACACTTAAATTTTTTAATATGAACTACCACTTATTTTTATCTTATAAAATAATTCATATTATTATCATATTTCACTAAAAAGACTTTTAAAATATATAAAACTATTGGTATAAATATCCTTAGCCACCAGAATATCCATGATAGTGCGTCTACTGATTCCATAATCACTCACTCCAATCTTGAATAATCCATCCAAATAAACAAAATAATTATATAGAAGATAAATCAATTAATTTATGTGATTACATTGAATGTTAATGTTATCCACTTCTGGTGCGCTATGAATCCAATCTCAAATTTTTAATTCAATATTATTATACCCACAATTAAATTTTTTAATATTCTCCCATATGTGAGTGTAGAAACCTTAATATTCGATATATAATCACCTAAGTGTATCTACTCCGTTGAATTTAACTATTTTATAATCATTTAATATTAATTGATTTACCCTTAAGTATCTCTGATATTCATTTTCTTATCTCACATTTTTTCTAACCCTAATGATAATTTCATCTTGGTTTTTAATATGAATTGATAACTAAATAAATCAAAAAATGATTGAAATTATACCATTTGATAAAAAAAATTGATAACCATATAAAAAATTTCTTAAATTACAAATTAGTAATACCTCTCATTAAAAATAATTCTTGGATTGTAATACACCATAAGGAAGCTAAGGCTTGATATCAGAGAGTTGTAAGATAATGTATATTATAACTTAACCAAATTCAATAATAATTTTTTAAAAAATATTTGAAAAAAAATTAAATAATTAAAATCAATTTGATATATATATTCTATTATAATGAACATATTATAAAATTAAATAATCTCTGTATAAAAAAAATTTATTGAATGGATTAATTTAATATATTTACATTAAACACACTATATTATATATATTTATTTGAAAATCAATTTGTAATTATATGCAATTTGAAAATATAATCAATAATAAGTTTTTATATATTAACTATTGAGTATTATGTTTTTAATGAAAATTTTAAGAAAAATAAAATTATTTATTTAGTGTTGAAAAAATTGCAAGTTATAAATTAATATATTGATATCTGTTTTATTAAAAAAATATAATGTATAAATAAAAGAAATTTTAATAGTAAAATACCATTTGTTATCTAATATGAAATATTAAATGATAATATAAATATATGTAAATTATTTTATTGTAGATATATTTATTTCTAATTTCATTCATTAATTAACCAGTATATGTAAGGAACGTAATTGATGTAGATATTGTTATTGGTGAATAATGTTAAGCATAATTTAAAATAGTTCATTATAATCATATAATTAAGTAAAATACTATTTTATATTTCTTAAATATACTAACATGAATTAAATATATACCTATAGAAAATAATTGGTGAAATATTGATGTAATAAATTGTTTAAGATTAATGTATATAAGATGGATGAATTAAATAGAAATGAGATATATTAAGTAGAGAAATGGATGAGAAAATTATTAAAATATTGAAAATATATAGTGAATAATAAATTATCATTAATAAAAGTAAATAAAACATTATATGAATGGTAATATTGTGTTTTTTAAATGATTAGATTAAATGTTATATATATAATATATTGTTAATTTTTAAATTTATAATTAAATAGTAGCATATTAAATTATTTATTCATAGAAAATATTTCTAGAGAATTATAATTATATTTTTTACTATTTATATAAAATATTGGTAATCTATATATGCTTATGTAATGTTTACGTAATTGATTTATAATGTCTAAATTTATAATTAAGTTGGAAATTTATATAATTCATCCCTATAGTTTAATGAAATTTTTTATTCCTAGATACCATAATGAAATGAATAACACACAGAAACCAAATGTTATGGTAGAAGTTAATACTCATAGGTTAAAAATAGGTTAGCATGTGGTCTAGGACATTGAGAAGTATATGTTATCCTCACTGGGTGGTCTGGACTAGCGATTATAGGAAACCGATGAGTGCCTTCAGATGTCAATGGAAATAAAATAAATGGGATATACAATAAAATAATGAAAAGAATAATGTGTAATTGATATGGGATAATTGTATAAAAAATAATTCAATTGATATGGACTGAATAAGGCTAAATGAAAATGATGCAATTTGAGAAACCAAAAGTTGTCTTCTTTTTATCCACCGACCTAATACAGTAGTGTTTCATGTATTGGATATATATATATATATATCTATGTGTGTGTGTGTTTGTTTGTTTTTTATGTATATAAATATATATTTATATATGTATATGTGACTAACCAAGGGTATTAATTATTTGTTGATGATTGAATAAGGATAAAAGGATTCAAACATTGAATTGATCTAAAACTAATTCCATGTCTTCCTCCAAATAATGACTATAATATTGAGGAGAAGTTTATATAAATATAATATATATTTATATGAGTGTGTGTCTGTAAATATATATTGTATGAAAAGGTACTTGTTTCACATGGGGCTTAGAAGCATGAACCTCAAAGGTTTTAGATAATATATTAATGAATTTTTCACTTTCATAAAAGTGAATACAACAAGATGGATATAATTGTTTTCTTCTAATATATTTGTATATATATATATGTTATCATGTATATGGTATTGTTAATAAAAATTATAAAAGTGTTCATCATATTCCCCTTTACATGATATTTTATGCGGTCAAATGATATATAAATATATCTATATACTCCAATGTGGAGCCACACTCACAACATGTTTTCAAAAAAATATGAAGACATATGGATTATTGGTGATAGATAACCTTTTATAGGTTTTAATGGTTTATAATAATATGTTATGTTTATTCATTAAAATTCATATGATATGATCTCCAAAAAAAATTATAATGTTTTTGTAATTATATATCTATTTCTATGGGGGTTGTGTTATATAAATATGAAGTGTTCCAGTGATTAGACTAAACACGTTGAAAAAATATTATTCTCAGTGGTAGTTGTTTTAGATATAGAGGGTATAGATGGTGATTTAGTTTTAATATTACCTTCAATAGGGTGTTCAAATATGATAATCTTATACGGGTAAGTTAAACTGATAATTTAATGACAGAACATGTTTAAAATCCCACTCTTTTAATTCATTCTTCTTCCATTTTGGATAAAATAACGTTTCTACTAAGTAATTTTTTTTAAAAAACAAATATTATTATTTTATTTAAATTTTAAGGTTATTTTCAAATTAATAATTTAATAATTATGGAATAGATTTTTTTTTTTGAAATTATGTTTTATCTTTTTTTATTCATTGTAACTAGAAATGAATTAATATTATATGTTCTTCATTTTTAGAAATAAACTATTTTTTCAATGTCATTATGATAAATTTATTATTGAAATAATATGTCTAAGTTAAGATAGATTATGATTATATATTCTAATATCTTTAAATCATTAATTTTTTTAACAAAGATCCATTTGACCTCAGTATCATGGAAATAATAAATCTCATAATGATTTTATTCCAAAATGTAATTTTAGGAATACATTACATTTACTAGACATATCCTTTCATATATTCAATATTTTGTTTCGAAACAAAAAATTTATTATTTTATTAAAATATTAATTAATTTAAAAATAATTTTTTATTAATGAATATCATTTGTTTTATTTTTTGTGATCATGCATGGATTTAATCATCATTATTTATTTTTTTTTTCATGATTCACATTTCATAATTTATTTATTTGAATTTTGATTGTTTCTTACCCATGTAGGCATTTATTAAATATATTTTATTTCATGGAAAACAAAATTTTTAATTTTTTTTTCTTATATCAGATAATTTACATATTTTCACAAATTTTATGAATCAAGATTTCATTTAAATAAAACATTGAGAGCTATAAAATGTTTTATAAATACATTAAACATTTAAATTATAATATTTAGGAGGAATGGGTAGTAAAAATAGAAATCAATTTACATTCTCCAAAAATAGATTAGTATGACAAATACTATTTTCATTGTTCCAGGTCACCACATGGTTTTCCCTATACATGAAATATGTTTTTCTATGAAAATTAGTGGATTCAATTTGTATGGATTTATTATTAAAACTCTCCAAAAGTAAAATTTATCTTATAAAAAATAGAAATCTGGTTCTTATAAAATATCATGAGTTTTAGGAAATTTATTTTATTTTATTTTAAAAGTATCAACAAATTAATCATTTATAAAAACATAATTATCAAACTCATCATTATAAAAATATTTATTTCTAAAAAAAACTCTTATAATGGAAAAGGAAAATTTTATTCTAAATAAAATATTTTGAAAAATAATGACTGCATTCTGTTATGATGATATTTTTATTAAATAATATTCAATTTTTTAAAATGAGACATGGATGATTTGTTTTAATACCCCTTATGGGTAAGTTGTTTATCACACCATGTGTTTGGAAAAATGTTTTCCTCAAGTATTATAATGCATCTAGATATATTATGAGTTCTACACTATATTTAGTGAATATGGAATGCATTTTTAATGGTATATAAATATATTGAAAATAATGTTCCCATTTAGAATTATTATGAATTTTTTTGATCTTATTAATTCTCCAATATGCTATATCTAAGTGACTGTTAGGAATATAGGGACTCATTATTTGTATTTGTGGATGTATTTTAAAATATATTTATTCATTTGAGTCAATATATCTATTCTAAAATAAAATAAAAATATATAAAACTAAAAAATATATAAGTTTTACAGAAGATATGTTTTTTACGTCATGGAATTTATAGTTGGTATGAGAGAAAATGAATAGATAACTATTTAGATTAGGATAGTATCACCTGAAGATAATTTATGAGTTAGGTTTTTTTTATTTGGAAATTTATATTATAATTAATATTGTAAATGGATGTTTTGAATTAACTTTAGATCTAAAATAAGCATATGATATGCCAATTAAATTTATACATTGTATTTAAGGTAATTCGTCATTTTTGATTGAAATGCAGTGTTAATTGACAATACAATAATAGTTAAATTTTAATATTAGTGTGTTTGTAAAATATTATCCCAAAGATTTCAATTTAATTTTTTAGTTGAGGAAATTATGTTGAAAATGAATCTCTAATGTGCATATTTCTAGAAAAACGTTATCTTTATAAATATAGATGTATGTTTGGCATCAATATATGTTAAAATAGAAAATATATATACATTATGAAGTAAAAATAGATTATTTCCCTTTATATTAATATTGGTAACTCTTTAGAAATAATAATTTTAATAATATATTTTTATATTTTAAATAGTGAAAAAATTAAAATTGGGAGGATACTATTTATTTAAGGGTGTATAATGAAACATCCCCTGATTATATAGTATATTTTGTTGAAATCTGTTTTAAAAATATCATTTCCCTACAAAAACACAATTTCATATATATTTCTATATAAAATGTCTTTGAAAAAATTTAATTCATTTTCTATGAATATAATTAATTTTAGAATATATTAATTAAAGTTATTGAAATAGTTGAAATTCTTTATTAACAAAAAAATTAGATGCAATAGGTAAATGACTTCAATTAAAATAGTTATACTTTAATATGTTTAATTTTTTAAAATATGAGTTATAAGTAAAGAAATTAAATTGTTATTCAATCAAAAGTATTTATTAGTTATTGATAAATAATAGCAAGTGATAAATTCCAATAGTGAAATAAGGTAAACTATGAAATATAAAGTATCTTAAAAATGTTAATTTATTTGTAAAATAATATTTATTATGTTATGTAAAATAATAAGTATTTATATAAATATAAATATATCTTAAATAAGGTAAGGTAAATATAATTAATTAATTTTTAGTATAATATATATTTGTGTGTATTGAGAATTTATTTCATACAGATATAGTTATTGTTCAATTATGTTCAATTATATTTTATATAAGTGCAGATAATGGAAGAATTAAGTAAAATTATTTTTACTTTGGAATAAAAATATTAAACTACAATTAATACATATATTAAATATAATAAGATAAATATAAATTTTATATTTTTGTTTGAGGTTAATGTATACATGACTGTAAAATTAAATAAAAATGATATATACTTACGGCTGAAATGTATATAGAAATATTTAAAATCTAGTAACTATTTACTAAATTATAAATAATCATTAATACATCTAATCATATGTTTTTAATAGTGGTAATAATATATATTTTGAAATGATTAGATTATATAAATAATTATAAATTAATTACAATATATAAAAGTTCAATTAAATGATATAGTTGGAAGTAGTATATTACAAAATAATATTTAGATAAAATTATAATAAGATAAGAAATTGTATTTATACTTTATTTGTGATATATATATTCAATGGAAATATTTATGTAATAGGATTATAATCTGGGAAAATAAAATTATGAAGGTAAAGTATAAACATATGGTTTTTAGTGTAAAAAATATTGGCACATCCAGTGGACCGAAAAATTATAATCGAACAGGAAGTTCATGCATAAAGTATTAAAATCCTGAAGAGAGGGTGGGAAAATTCTAGGATATGGGTTAGAGTAGTCAAAAGTAGAGGTTATCATCACTATTAGGTAAGGTAAAGTGTCCATAGGGAACTTGTAATCCCCATTGAATTTAAACAACAATATTAACCATGGTTCTTCATATAAGGGAGTGTAATTTATATATTGAAATCTATGTGGGATAGATATATCCTAGTATTGTTCAACTATCATAAATTATACTTAGATTTTAAGGCCACATGTGGATGACGTCGTTCGAAAACCCCAACATCATCATTTTCTTCTCAAAACATAAGACACTACATTTGGTCATCAATAGAATATATAAATATATATATATATATATATCACTATTCGTGTCTACAAGTATGTATATATATAGGTAAACCAATAGGTATTTTTGTTTTTTGTGTGATCAATATATGGTTGTAGGAATACCAATAATCATTAATAAAAACCTAATAAAGTGTCTTCATCATCCACCTTCAGAATAAAAGTGGTTATAAAGTTATATAATTATATAAATATTTAAATATTTAAATATATCATTTATAAAAATGAAATATTTTTTTGTGAAATGTGTAGGAATAAACTTGTAGGGATTGGGTTATGTATTGAGGTTTTTCGTTTTTTTCTCTAGATACTACAACATGTTTTCTATTGATTATAAATTTAAAATTTATATTTTGAATAACATGGTAATCATATTTTCCGAAAAAATGTTAATGGAGACAATTTTATTCTACTCAAGATGAATCTATTAGTAGGCCAATATATATATATATATATATATATATATATATTACATCGTGGTAGCCACACTTGCAACAATTTTGGACTAAATGAAATATAGATATGTATATATAGTGATAAATAACAAAAAAATATTATTTATAGGACTTTTATATGAAGTAGAAGATATAGAGTAAACCATTCATGTTCATTTGTCATCAAAATGTCTTTATGTACAAGATGATGATGAAAAATAAATGCAATATATGTGCAGATTTGAAGATAGAGATGGATAGCTTTGATGTTATTACATGGAAATAGTATTTTTTGTAGGCACATTGATAAAAAATTCATATTTTTAATAGTTTTAGTTTTAGAGAGTGAGGGTGTTCAGCAATATGGAATCCATTAAGGATCGATTACCATTGTATTTTAATGGTAATTTTTTTGAAATATACTTAACAATATTATCTCATCATCTATTTTGAAAAAATGTGATTAATTTTTAATAAAATTGTTTTTAAAATATTAATTTTGATATTAAATATTATTTGAGTGTTTTTTTAAAATTATTATCCCTTATGTTATTCATAATAATTTTAATTATTTTCAAATAATAATTATATGTGTAAAGTAATTTTTTTATAAAAAACATTTATACTCTATATCATTAAATGAATGGTTTTATTATTAACCAAGGGAACTTTCACTCTATTATATTTGGGAAACAAATATCCTATGGATATGATGCATAAATATATAGAGTGGAATATAATCATTTTTCAAAATACTAAATTTCATGTATAAAACTTTTTAATTTAACCCTTTTATATTTTATAACTTGTAAAAATATTTATTTACTAGATAATTATTGTATCTTCATGGATATCATTTATGTTTAAATTATTCTATGTTCATACACTACTATTGTCATTGATATTTTATATATGAATTCATAACTAAATGTTACTTAATATTTTCATGAATTTTAAATAATGATAACATAGGTACATATTTCTTTAATAACTTTATTTTCATTAAAACATAAATTGTATGGTTTTTTATCTTCCAATAATGCATTTTTTTATTTTTCTATATTTTTAAGAATTCAAATTTATGTTTAAATAAAAAATAAAAAATTGAAATCTATAAAATTTATTATAAATAAATTCCAACAAAACCATGTAACATAAATGAGTAATGTGGAATGAAACAATAATTTAAGTCATCATGTCCCCTATGTGGGGAGTTGGATATGTATATACTTCATTATTCAATGATGGGTCATCATTTTCTTTTCTAATATATAATTAAATTGTATCCAATATTTTCTAAATATATTTTATAAGGACTTTTTTTGTATTATTCAAAAGTAAAGTATCATATTTGAAAATTTTATTTCACTATGTTCTATAATTTTGAAAGATTATTTAATAAATTGGATTTATATTATTTTATAAATATTATGAATGAATGATTTTTAAAAATATCCTTTCTTCTTACTCTTATTTATAAATGTTTATTTTCTAAAAATATTATTGTGAATGAAATTTGTATTTTTATTCTTAATACTGTTTTTGTTAAATTTAATGTATTTAATTTTGACTGAAATTTTTTGAATGATTATTCAAGAATTTTGATAGGAACCTCATGGTCACACTCCATATCAAGGATAAGAAATCTCATGGTCACACTCCATATCAAGGATAAGAATATCAGCAGGAAAAAATAGTTTCCATAGTCCCACTAACAGATCATCGACCCTACCCACTGAATAAATAATGGACATATCAGTATGATATAACACAATAGTGATGGGTTAGGGAAATCCTAATCTCATGTGCTGAAAAAGTGACCGGGGAATCATATTAATAGTAGCACCCAAATCACAATAACAATTGAAATTACCACCTTTACCCCAAAGGTGCAAGGGATGACAAAGCTTCCTGGGTCCTAAAGATTAGGAGGTATCATATTCTGCAATACGACACTACAGACCTCTATTAATCAATAGGTGGAAAATTCTTCTAATGTATTTTTGTTTGAACATATTTCCTTGAGTGATTTCAGAAATGATGGTATTTCAATCAAGGTTTCTGAAAATGGGATATCAAGGATCATCTTTTTAACCACTTTCTAAAACTTCAACAGTTTAGAATCATGAATTGGTTTCTTAATTCTTTGTGTGAAGGGGATTGCAGATGAATCATTCCTCACAATTGGTGGAATCTCTACAACTTTCTCTTCCAAAATTTTCTTCCATTTATTGTCTTTGTTTTTCATGATATTTTCTTTGGGTTTTTGAGTTATAAGAAGTGGACCGAGAGGGATTCCAATGGTTTTTTCTAGTTTTATAGATTTATTTTTTTTTCAGATTTGAGTTTCCATCTTCATCTATTTTCTCATTTTCAACATTTTGGGGTTCTTTCATAGGATCTTAGTGATTTTGGAGACCACTTATGGTGGTTACAACCATGTAAATATTCCTAGGATTGGCCTCATTCGTGTCGGGAAGCCTACCCTTGTCTCTATTACTAGCATCCCTAGCCAACTACTCCATTTGATTTTCCAAATTCTTCATTCTCACATCCATTTGATCATTATCATAATCAGTTTTGGTCTTTTTTTCATCAAACCTCCCTATCAATTGATGGAACATGTCTCTCACCTCATCTTTTGAGTTGGATGACTCAGTCTTAGGTTCGGGTTGGGGTTGGAATTGCTACATAGAAGGCTACTGGAATCTTGGAGGGGTAGTAGTTCAGAGGACTCCCTGCTCCCTCCATGACAGGTTCAAATGGTTCCTATACCCCTGATTGTAGGTGTTAGAAAAAGGATCTTCCCTAGGCTGCATCCGACGTCCATATCAAGTAAAGTCGGCACTCTCATGAGGTTGGACATGCATATTGATGTTTGGACAACAGGTTTGAGAATGACCATACATGAAACAGTGGTGGCACTACTCCTTAAGGGTATGATGTGGGTAATCATTAAAGAACCCAGTAACATGGGATTTATATTGAGGGGTAGGGGAAGTTTCTTTTCTCACAATGGCTCTCCTCCTAGAGAATTTGGCCTGGGAGTTTTGAGCTATGGTATTATAGATTTTTTTAAGATCCCTAGTAATCATATCACCAATGTATCCTTCAGAAGACTGATCCACCAAGGTTTGGGGGTAAGGGGTGAGAATTTTGTAGAAGGTGTCTATAAGGAATTGGGTTGTATGTTAGTGGTTTGGAAACTCCCTAAACAAACCTCAACACCTATCCCAGGCTTCATGAAATAGTTCTCCTTAATCCTGAAGGAATTTAGTTATTTTGTGCATAATTTCAAATGTCAACCTCCTAGTATAGAATTTAATTTTGAAATAATTATAAACATGATCCAAGGTGGAAAAGATTTCTCTTTACAAATATTGAATCCAAGTCCTAGAATTTCCATTGAGTCAGAAGGGTAACACTCTCAATTTAAGCTCTTCGTCAGTGATACCCCTAAGTGTTAACTGCTGGACACTACAATAGAAGGATCTAATGAAGTCAAGAGAGTCTTCACTAGGAATTCCATTGAAGGTAGGCAGGTGACTAATCATGGATTGATTTATTTCATAATTCCTAGACATATGAGGGAGTCTAATACATGAAGGGTTACTAGACATCGAAGTCAGCAAGTAACCCTTCTAATTATGCCTCTCAGGTATCTCATTTCTAGGTGGGTTCATCATTCAAGGTTCGTCCATATTCTCAAGAAGTGGATTGTTCATGTTTTCATTTATGTTATCATCCATTTTGATTATGTATAAATTATTTTTTAATTCCATGAGGTTCTTATTAATTTTAGGAATACTAGGTATTATGTATTCGTACTTAGACCTAGTTTTCAAGCAGTAGGTTCAAAATTTTTATTATTTCAATTTTCTTTTTTTAGATTTTTTTATTCTGATTTCTTTTTTTTTGTGATGTTTTTTTATATCACACTTAGCCTCCCAATAAATGGAGGAAATATTTGTGTACTCACGGGTCATTGGGAATGAGTGACAAATTAATATTTATAACCCACTTACTTCTCAGAACAATGGAAAGACAAGGTCGAACCATAGAGAGGCCAAAATTTGTGCTTAGTGATTTAATAAAAAAACAAAACAAAAAAATTCACACAAGAACTAACAAACTTAGTTTTTGGTGGTGAAGTGGATTGAGTGAATATTAGTGTGAGGAAGTGACGGTGAACTAGTGAGTGAAATGGGGCAGTACCAACAATAAGCAGACAATGTATAGTGGGAGCAAGCGTGAGAAGTCAATATGACAAAGAAGGGAAAATCAACTGGCCAAATTCATTATTGTTTTTTCATTATTTATTCATTTATATCAAAGGATCTGGATGGGATTGATATCAGTTGGCTAGATTTGTCATCTGGTAAAAATTTTACTAAATAACCTCTACATTTATCTCAACGGAAGAAATCATTCGATCAAGTAATGGTTAAAAATAAGAATTCATCGGGTTCATATTTTTATTTGAACTTAGTGAATCTTCCTCTCTCTTGAGATTTAATAACTTTTCATTTTAATCATCATGTTGAAAACAATTTGAAATTTGTTCTAATAAAGACATGTTTTCATTGTTACACACTAGTGCAGAAAACGTTTTTTACGTCGGTTATTTTTTATTATTTACGTCGGTTTTTAGGCGACGTTAATACGGACGACGTTATAAATAACGTTTTTTACGTCGGTTATTTAAAACCGACGTAATATCCCTAACTTCACGGTGGTTATCACGTCGGTTCATATAATAACCGACGTGATAAATATGCGCGGGGGGCTTTATCACGTCGGTTATTCCCTAAACCGACGTGCTAAAAGGCCTGGGATATCGTTTATCACGTCGGTTATGTCATAACCGACGTGATAAACCCTTCCCCTGGCCTATTACCACGTCGGTTATTTAGGAAACCGACGTGATAAAAAGGCCTGGGAAACGTTTTAGCACGTCGGTTATTCAATAACCGACGTGGTAAATCGATTCCCAGGCCTTTTATCACGTCGGTTATACTAAGCACCGACGTGATAAAATCCCCGGGAAAGGTTTATCACGTCGGTTCTAGAAAAAACCGACGTGATAAACCCCTACCGATTTATTTACCACGTCGGTTATTTTATAACCGACGTGAAAGAATTTTTTTTTTTTAAATAATTGCACTGCTCTCACCAAAAAGCAACCAGAAACCAAACAAAAAAAACCATGCCAGCCCTCCCCCAAGCCCCAACTGAACCCCACCCTCATCTATACCCACCTAACAACCTGGCCAGCCCTCCCCCACCACATTGGAGCCCCACCACAACCCTTGGACACCCCTCCCATATCCCTTGGACACCCTCCACCCCTTGGACACCCCCAAGACCCCTAGTACAGCCTCAAACACCCATTGGACACCCCCCCCACACCTTGACAGCCCTCCCAGACCCCTTGGACACCCCCCCCCCCTCATTTACACCCAACCTGCCCCTTGGACACCCCCCACCCCTTCGACAGCCCCCCCACCCTCATTTACACCCCCCGAACACTAGGACAGCCCCAAACACCCCTTGGACACCCCTCCCATATCCCTTGGACACCCCCCCACCCCTTGGACACCCCCCCACCCACTGGACAGCCCCCCACCCCCTGGACACCCCCCCGACCCCTTGGAAACCCCCCCTACCCCTTGGAAACCCCCCCTACCCCTTGGAAACCCCCCCTACCCCTTGGAAACCCCCCCATCCCCTTGGACAGCCCCAAACACCCCTTGGACACCCCTCCTATATCCCTTGGACACCCCCCCACCACTTGGACACCCAACCGACTCCTTGGACAGCCCCAAACACACCTTGGACACCCCTCCCATATCCCTTGGACACCCCCACCCCTTGGACACCCCCACCCTCATTTACACCCCCCCCCCCGACCCCTAGGACAGCCCCAAACACACCTTGGACACCCCTCCCATATCCCTTGGACACCCCCCAAACACCCACCCACCCCCTTGGAACCTCTCCCCCCATACCAAAATCCAGACCAGAAAAACCATCAACAGTAGACCAAAACAAGAAGTAGAGAAAAATTAAACATTCACTTATATAACATTCAAAACTTACAATGTCAACTTCAAAAAAAACTAAATCCAACCTAAACGACTACGAAATACACAATTACATTGACAATATTCAAAATTACATTTTACATTACAAACAACTAAAAGTCAATCGAACCTGTAAAATAATTTGACCACTCCACTTGTAAGTGTTTGATATCTTCAGCAGTAAAGGGTTGAGGGTCATCAAAAAGCTACAAAGGAAAAGGATAGTAGTCAACGTGTATAATGAATAAATCAAATTGAAATATTATTAGAAAGAGGAAATCTTACCAGGTCAAAACTCAGAACTGTCCCAGTTGTTATTATTTCATACATAAATCTTAACATGTAATATCCGCATTCGATGATGCCTTGTTGCTCATGACATTTCTGTTTGAATGAGTGTAAATTCAATATATTATTTTTATGTAATAAATCAAAATGTACAAATTATAAATGGATATTTACCTTCGCATGTACATATTTGATCTTGTAATTCCTTTTCTTTGCGCTTTTTCGAAAGTGGACCCATGCCCTGTTAGAAAATAATACGAATGGGGTAAATTTAAAATTCATTATAATATATAAAACTATTGTGAAATTGAAACTTACGTTTCCAATATATTCTTAAAACTTTCTCGCACATCATCATGGAGAGAGCATATCCAATAAAGTGTTTTCTCCCTAGGGCAAAAAACCCCTAACATCCAATGATCCCTGAGAAAAGGAAATTTAACGTTAGTGGTTTTTTATGTTAAAATATAATTAACTCTTTGAGAGGGATGTGTTTCATACCTCTCACAAAAAGGCATCATCCAACACTGTGTGATTACATTCTTTTCAAATCTATCAGCAATATAAAGCATTCTTTGTTCCTCATCCAATGCACATGCTTCAGGAGAAATCAATTGTGGGTCCATGAATCCATATACATCTGTCAGCTCATTCCTCTCACAAATTTTATACATATACCTAATACAAAGCAGACATAAGTATACATTTTTAATAAATATAACGCAAGGAAAAGGAGTTAAGACTTACATGATAAAAATTTGCACCACGTTGATGCCCATCTTATCTCCAGTGACAAACTCCATGATATCACTTTTCATAATCCCCACACATAGTTCACGTCCACAGACATGAGCTTCCATTGTAAAGTCATAATGATCCGCCAACAAATTTGAATATCTTGACAATTTGTCAAGACTGCTAGTATCTGCATCTGATGTCATAGCTATCTGTCTTTGTTGTTGTCTATACAGTATTTCTTTACCTTTGAAGTATTCCTGTAAAAATAAATTGAAAAATATATTAGTTTTCAAATGATAAAACATTAATAAAAATATAAAATAAAAGATATAACATCCATACCTCTATGGTAATGAGTCGAAGAAGTCTGGATGGCCAAAGTAAAAAATGGCCGATACTATGTCCAACTGTCGTCACCTCATCTGTAGGTAATGGTATCCGAGCTGATCTATCTATAATATCCTGTACAGTGACCCTCTGATTCTCTACCTCTAACTGTTGATGATGAACTGTATCTCCTATACAATATACCATCCCATATGCAACTATATGATGTTGAGGATCATCAACATACAACTCACAATAAGTAGGTAGCTGCGGCGGAGGAGGAGGATCAAAAATGGGGTCCGCAGGCTGAGGTGGGGGAGTGGGAGCTACTGGGAGAGGTGGAGTGGGAGCTGCACCCTGAAATTGTCTTTGCAAGTCTGCAAACATTAACTGCACCGATGCTCTAATCTTGTCCTCCATTGTCACATTAATATTATGGACTTCAGCCTCCAACGATTCTATTTTTTTTTATAAACTCCCTCAACGTTAGAAGTTGAGGAACGTGGCAACACTTTTCTTACCGATACACCTGCCGAATATCCTCTTACACGGCCAGGATGTTCGGGCTTTCCCAATGCCACAGATAAAATATCTTCCCTCCCAGATGGTGTAAATGTCCCCTGTGAACTCTGCTCCTCAAGAGAGTCCTGTAATAATTAATTGAACTTTTCTATAATGATTGGAAATATATGACGAAAATAGTAAACTTAAATAAATAAAATAGATATCTTACAATCCTCTCAACTACGAGTCTCGATTCTTCCGAAAGATATTGTCCTTTTTTGCCCTTCCGAGCTCTTTTCCATTTCTCATGTCTAGATGGAGGGGATGGAGGGGCCACCTCTCCAGAGCTTGAAGACTCAGCTCTTAGTTGTTGAAATTTTTCTGCCATCATTTGTTCTTCCAATAATGCATACCCTCCCCGAGATAAACTATGAGGGTATACATTTTTAGATTGGATCTCTTGATGAGCTTTCCTTGTTTGCTGTAAATTAAGAATAAGTAATCATTAACAAAACAATAATAAGATCATTTATATAAGAAAGCTTATAAAAGTTTACATTGCCCTTACCAAAAATGATTCTTTTCTTCTACTTTCAAAAAATTGTCTCCATGTGTCTTCATCTATAAAAGGATATATACGACATGGATTCTCACGACTCCTATGACCATAAATGAAATCAGATGAGAGGGTTGATTTGAAATCCCTCCATCTCCTAGCAGCCAACGATAAGCATTTCTTCCTGACTCCTCCAGTGTCAGGAATATCAAATGTCATCTGATAAAAAAGAGGTTAAAAATATTATATATACTAGAAACATTTAAAGAACAGTCAAACAATAGCAAAAGATCTTACCAAAATGGTCTCCCACAGCTGAGAAATTATCGCCTTATCCACACTTCTCCAATCATCATAAAGAATGCTTACTTTGCTCTTAGCCTGAGTTGCTACAAAACCCTTAAAATCTTTAGCATTTGGACCTCTAGGAAGATCATCCTCATCAAACTCCACGACTATCCTCTCCTCCTTCGTACGGGCAAGTGATAATTTTGGTAAACGTGTGCACCCACGCTTACCAACCTTTGAACTCTTTTTCGTAATAGGAGCATGTGAATGTTCCTCCCCAGATGTATGACCAATATGCTCATCTCCAGAATCATGTGGCTGATCAACTGATTGATCTGTCATTTTCCTTCAAATCAAAAAAACAAACATTAGTTCACAAATAGAAAAGTGTACTAAATTACATAATAGTAAACATCGGTAATATGATAAGCATGTTAAACAATGATAAACATGGTAAACACAGGCAAAATGTTGCCAAGGAGTTGGCATAAGAAAGCTGAAAAGTGGACTCACTGATGCCACCGGCCGGCCGCTGGCTCACCACCAGCTGGCCGGTGGAGCAGACAGCCTTCCTCTGTCTGGACCACCGGCCGGCCGCTGGATCACCACCGGCTGGCCGGTGGACCAGACAGAGAGCCTTCCTCTCTGTCTAAACCACCGGCCGGCCGCTGGCTCCTCACCGGCCGGCCGCTGGTGATCCAGACAGAGAGGAAGGCTCTCTGTCTGGTCCACCGGGCGGCCGGTGGTGATCCAGCGACCGGCCGGTGGACCAGACAGAGAGCCTTCCTCTCTGTTTGAACCACCGGCCGGCCGCTGGCTCAACACCGGCCGGCCGCTGGTGATCCAGACAGAGAGGCTCTGTCTCTGTCTGTACCACCGGCCGGCCGCTGGCTCACCACCGGCCGGCCGGTGGTTCAGACAGAGAGCCTTCCTCTCTGTCTGAACCACCGGCCGGCCGCTGGCTCAACACCGGCCGGCCGCTGGTGATCCAGATAGAGAGGAAGGCTCTCTGTCTGAACCACCGGCCGGCCGGTGGTGAGCCAGCGGCCGGCCGGTGGTACAGACAGAGAGGACCGGTTGCCGGTGCGCGCAGGACTTCTCCTCTTTACGGTTTTTATTGTTTTATCGTTTTGGTTTGATACATATTTTAATAAGTAAAAAATTTACAGTATCTAACGTTATATGAAAAAACTAAATGTAAACAAGATATATACTTGTGTTACCTGTAATTTTAGGAATGTACAGTTGGATTGTTTTCCCAAATTCCTTCGTCGTGATCGTTCCTAATGGCACAAACCATGTCTTCAACATACTCATCATTATGTTCTGTTAATCTTTCCATGGAAGTAGGGATCTCACATAAATCAGCATCTTCATCAAATTCATCCTCACCAACATATTGGTTTTTCCCTTGTAAAACAACAGCCCACTGCATATCTGATTGATCTACTACATAGAAAATTTGTTTGGCATGTGTTGCCATTATAAAAGAATCAGCTGTGTCTTCCAATCTATTCAGATTAACAAGTGTCATTCCAAATTCATCGTGTCTGACACTGTTGTTACCGATAAACCATTTACAGTTAAAAACGGGAACTTTAATTTTAAAGTAATCAGCCTCCCATATGTCTTCAATCACTCCATAATATGCACTTGATGCCGAAATTGGGTTTCTGTCCTTAGCACTCGAAAAATGCATTGCTTCTGCAAACACCAATACACCACTATTCTGAACTGCACTTCTGTTGTCCTGAGCTTTCGTATGAAATGTATAGCCATTAATGTCATAAGCGGACCATGTTATCACATTTAAAGATGGACCACCCACTATCCATTTTAATGTCTCTGATACATCTGATCTACCAAGCAAGGTCTTTTTAAACCATGGCAAAAAAGTTTTGTTGTGCTCATTCAAAATCCACATTTCTTTCTTCTTTGGATGACATTGTTTCAACTCATTAATATGCAATGTGATATACGGTTGAACATCAGCTATGTTATTCAAGATGTATGATTCTAACTTCTTCATATGTTCAGCTGACAGTGATTTGACTTTCAAGCCACGAATCCCCTTTCCCTCATTATTAACCCGTTCATGGCGAGATGGAGGCAAACCTATGTGTTGCGCCGTAGCCAAGTAACTCGTACAAAACTCTGCTACCTCCTCAGAAATATACTTTTCAATAATGGAGGCTTCAGGTCGATATGGATTTTTAACATATCCCTTTAATATTTTCATATACCTTTCAAAAGGATACATCCAACGAAGATATACAGGTCCACAAAGCCTTATTTCTCGAACCAGATGAATCAGTAAATGCACCATCATATCAAAAAAAGTTGGAGGAAAATACATTTCCAAATGAAAAAGTATAATAATTGCATCCTTTTCCAAAATGTTCAAAGCATTCACATCAATCGCCTTGTTGCAAATTGAATTGAAAAAATAACACAACCTCATTATAGTCTTTCTGACACGGATGGGCAATATTCCACGCAGTGCAACTGGTAGAATTTGTTGCATCATGACATGACAATCATGTGATTTCATACCTATCAACTTCAAGTCTTTCAATGAGACAAAATTTTTTACATTTGAAGAATAACCTTGAGGCACTTTGATATCATGAAGACACTGACAAAAGCTACTTTTCTCCCTCTTCGATAATGTATGACAAGCCGGGGGAAGAAATGTTCGTCTTCCTTTAGGAGTGGGAGCTAACTCTAAACGTATTCCCATTGACAGTAGGTCTAACCTTTCATTCAACCCATCTTTTGTCTTTCCTTTAATATCTAGCAATGTTCCGATCAAAGAATCACAGATATTCTTCTCCACGTGCATGACATCAATATTATGTTTGACTTCATGATACCTCCAATATGGTAGCTCAAAAAATATTGACCTTTTCTTCCAAATATGTCTATCATTACCAGATTTCTGTGTCTTTCCCAATGTCACATCAAGGTTTTTCACCCTCTCAAAATACAATTCTGGGGATAAAGGTTGAGGTGCAGTATCAAATTCTTGTGAGCCATTGAATGCCTTTTTTAGTCTTCTATAAGGGTGATCCATAGGCAAAAACTTTCGATGACCCATGTACACTGTTTTCCTCCCATGATGCAATTGACAATATGACGTCTGTTGTTCGCAAATTGGACATGCTTTATGCCCTTTAACACTGTATCCAGACAAATTTCCATATGCTGGGAAGTCATTTATAGTGAATAGAAGCACTGCATGCAGTTGAAAATATTCCATTTTATAAGAATCATACACCCTAATACCATCAGCCCATAAAAGTTTCAAATCATCAATCAGCGGTGACAAGTATACATCAATATCATTGCCGGGTTGCTTTGGACCAGAGATCATGATACTCAACATGACATATTTGCGCTTCATACAAACTTCAGGAGAGAGGTTGTAAATTACCAATAAAACAGGCCATGAACTATGTGTGCTACTGAGGGTTCGGTATGGATTCATTCCATCTGTGCACAAGCCTAGTCTCAGATTTCTAATTTCATTTCCAAATGTAGGGTACTGGGCATCAATTTTCTTCCATTGTGGACAATCAGCTGGATGACGTATTTTTCCATCACATACCCGCTCATCAGCATGCCATCTTAACCTTTTTGCATCATGTGAATTAGCAAATAAACGTTTGAAACGAGGAATTATAGAAAGATACCAAAATACCTTTGAAGGGAGCTTTGTAATCTCTACATCAGCTTGTGATTTTTCTTTCACCTTATACCGTGATGTCCCACATTTGGGACACTCTTTCAGAAATTCATATTCCTTCCTATATATAATGAAGTCATTCGGACATGCATGTATTTTCCTGTATCCCAATCCCATCGGGCATAATATTTTTTTGGCCTTAAAATGTGAATCTGGAAGATCGTTATCTTTTGGAAGAATGTCTTTCATCAATTGTAGCAGCTCTGTAAAACTTCTGTCACTCCATCCATGTTTCGCCTTCAGGTTAATCAATCTTAACACCGCCGACAAAACCGTAAAATCTGTACAACCAGGATATAATGGTTTTTCGGCATCACCATATAGACGTGCAACTCTCGGTTCTATCTCAATTTGTTCTGCTACAATATCGCGAATCATTTCATCAATTCCATCGGAGTTACCATCTTGCGATTCATTATCATCAGTGACATTCTGTCCAGTTTCGCCATGCCAAATCCAAGGGTTGTAACTCGGATTGAAACCATGACAAATCAGATGATCTTTTATCTCTCTACTTTTCAACTTCTTCATATTCAGACATTTCAGGCATGGACAGAAAAAAATGTCACTACTTGGAACATTTCGTTTAGCAAATTCCAAAAAGGCATCAACACCTTCCTCATATTCATTGCTCATTCGATGTGCCGTAATCCAACTTCGACTCATTATTACCTATAAAAAATAGCAAAAATATATATATTTTTTAGATAAGACAAATATATGTTTATATGAAAAAAATCATAATTTGAATATAACAATTTTGAAATATAAAACAAATCGATGTGTAAACCCCCCTGGACACCCCCCGACCCCTCTGGACAGCCCCCCACCCCTCCTGGACACAACCCCCCACCCCCGACCTGCTTGGACACCCCCCTGGACACCCCCCAACCCTCTGGACAGCCCCCCCACCCCTCCTAAACACCACCCCCACCCCCTACCCCCTTGGACACCCCCCTGGACACCCCCAACGCCCACCCACACCCTTGGACAGCCCCCCACACCCACCCACCCCTTGTAAACCCCCCTGGACACCCCCTGACCCCTCTGGACAGCCCCCCACCCCTCCTGGACACCACCCCCACCCCCTACCCCCTTGGACACCCCCCTAGACATCCCCCAACCCTCTGGGCAGCCCCCCCACCCACCCGGACAACCCCAAATACCCTCTGGAGAGGCCGCCACCCACTTGGACAGCCCCCCACACCCATCCACCCCCTTGGACAGCCCCCCACACCCATCCACCCCCTTGGACACCCCCCTGGACACCCCACCGACCCCTCTGGACAGGCCGCCACCCCCTTGGACAGCCCCCCACACCCACCCATCCCCTTGGACACCACCCTGGACACCCCCCGACCCCTCTAGAAAGCACCCCCACCCCTCCTGGACACAACCCCACACCCCCGACCTGCTTGGACACCCCCCTGGACACCCCCCAACCCTCTGGACAGCCCCCCCACCCCTCCTAAACACCACCACCCACCCCCTACCCCTTGGACACCCCCCTGGACACCCCCCAACACCCACCCACGCCCTTGGACAGCCCCCCACACCCATCCACCCCCTTGGACAGCCCCCCACACCCATCCACCCCCTTGGACACCCCCCTGGACACCCCACCGACCCCTCTGGACAGACCGCCACCCCCTTGGACAGCCCCCCACACCCACCCATCCCCTTGGACACCACCCTGGACACCCCCCGACCCCTCTAGAAAACACCCCCACCCCTCCTGGACACAACCCCCCACCCCCGACCTGCTTGGACACCCCCCAACCCTCTGGACAGCCCCCCCACCCCTCCTAAACACCACCACCCACCCCCTACCCCCTTGGACACCCCCCTGGACACCCCCCAACACCCACCCACGCCCTTGGACAGCCCCCCACACCCACCCACCCCCTTGTAAACCCCCCTGGACACCCCCGACCCCTCTGGACAGCCCCCCGCCCCTCCTGGACACCACCCCCACCCCCTACCCCCTTGGACACCCCCCTGGACATCCCCCAACCCTCTGGACAGCCCCCCCACCCACCCGGACAACCCCAAATACCCTCTGGAGAGGCCGCCACCCACGTGGACAGCCCCCCACACCCATCCACCCCCTTGGACACCCCCCTGGACACCCCACCGACCCCTCTGGACAGGCCGCCACCCCCTTGGACAGCCCCCCACACCCACCCATCCCCTTGGACACCACCCTGGACACCCCCCGACCCCTCTGGACAGCCCCCGACCCCTCTAGATAGCACCCCCACCCCTCCTGGACACAACCCCCCACCCCCGACCTGCTTGGACACCCCCCTGGACACCCCCCAACCCTCTGGACAGCCCCCCCACCCCTCCTGGACACCACCACCCACCCCCTACCCCCTTGGACACCCCCCCTGGACACCCCCAACACCCACCCACGCCCTTGGACAGCCCCCCACACCCACCCACCCCCTTGTAAACCCCCCTGGACACCCCCGACCCCTCTGGACAGCCCCCCGCCCCTCATGGACACCACCCCCCACCCCCTACCCCCTTGGACACCCCCCTGGACATCCCCCAACCCTCTGGACAGCCCCCCCACCCACCCGGACAACCCCAAATACCCTCTGGAGAGGCCGCCACCCACGTGGACAGCCCCCCACACCCATCCACCCCCTTGGACACCCCCCTGGACACCCCACCGACCCCTCTGGACAGGCCGCCACCCCCTTGGACAGCCCCCCACACCCACCCATCCCCTTGGACACCACCCTGGACACCCCCCGACCCCTCTGGACAGCCCCCGACCCCTCTAGATAGCACCCCCACCCCTCCTGGACACAACCCCCCACCCCCGACCTGCTTGGACACCCCCCTGGACACCCCCCAACCCTCTGGACAGCCCCCCCACCCCTCCTGGACACCACCCCCACCCCCTACCCCCTTGGACACCCCCCTGGACACCCCCCAACACCCACCCACACCCTTGGACAGCCCCCCACACCCACCCACCCCCTTGTAAACCCCCCTGGACACCCCCCGACCCCAAATCCATGCACCTATGCCATGGTTGTGTGTGAATAAAGTAGTAACAACTGTAAAAGGGCAACCCATCCAAATGGACATGCCCCAACCCTCTCGGGGATTTATAGAAAACGATGAAAAATTAGTGAAATCATAAAATTACTCAATATTGCAAGTCGAACAAATAGATCTAGGGATGATAAATAAGATTATGGTGCCAAAACGAGTTAAAAGGGTTCGCAATCGAAGAATCTTAGCTAGTTTCAACAAAAAAATCACAACACATATATATTTATTATCCGCGAAAAAAAACGAACGAGTGGGAGGATTACCTGAGTGCTGCGAGTTTAGATGATTGATCCGAGGAGATTAAATATGAGAAACGATGATCGCAAAACGAATCTAAACCAACGAAATGGACGAGCCGATTCGGGTTTACGCGCGAGAGAGACGAGTCGCGACTGTCGAAGGTAAACTCGCGAATGACAATCCACGGGTCTGGGTAAATTTTTAATTGAGTTATCACGTCGGTTATTCAATAACCGACGTGATAATTGTTTTAAAAACATTTATAACGTCGGTTATTTCAATAACCGACGTAAAAAACTTCCTCCGATTCATTGTTTACGTCGGTTATATAATAACCGACGTAAAAAATGGCTCAAAATCCGCGTTTTTTTACGTCGGTTATGGAATAACCGACGTCAAAAACGTCTGCGGATTCTTTTTTTACGTCGGTTATTTTATAACCGACGTCAAAAAGCCTTCAAAAACCGCGTTTGTTACGTCGGTTATTCCATAACCGACGTAAAAAACGAAGCCGCGAGATTAATAACGTCGGTTATTTGTATAACCGACGTTAAATGTGTACCGAACACAGGTTTTTACGTCGGTTATTTCTTAACCGACGTAAAAAACCTCGTTTTACATATTATGACGTCGGTTTTATATAACCGACGTAAAAAATGGTGACGTAAAAAACGTTTTCTGCACTAGTGACATGACATTCAAAATAAAATAAATATCTAGACGATGTGAGAAATAGAGAGAGAGTTATCTAGTAGAAAATGAACACGTAAACAATATATCAACAACTCTAGCCGGCTAGACTATTCCCCCAAAGACGATTATCCTAGCATCATGACCTTCTTCAAAAAATTATAATAGTTAAACATAATTATGTTCATAATGAATGAAAATTCACAAAATAGAGCAATGAGAAAAATGTTCATCTACCTTCTTGAACTCAAGAAAACTCCAATTCCTGCTACTTGATGGTGGATGAGGTGCTGGAGTACACTCGATGTCCCGCCCTGGAAATCGAGATGTGGAATCATGTTATACTGCTCCAATGCCTGGAATATGCTCCCTAGAAGTAGTGAAGACTCTTGGGATCACCAGATGGCTGTGGATGGATGAGAGAAGTCTCCCAATTTAAGTCCCTGATAAATTCCCCTATGTATTAATGATGATGACCTAGTAATCTAAGTATCTAGAATCTCCCCCGAGGTGTTCCCTGGCCTCCATGTAGAGATTTCACAATTCTACTTCTTTTATGTCGGTCACTAGAGCAGTTTCTCTTAACTGAATGAATGGGTCGCACACGCTGAGCCACAACCCTTTCTATGCATGGGACACCAAAAAATGCTCATGATTCATTTGAAAAAAAATGAAACAATTATATATTAATACTATACATTATATTGCTACTTAAAATTAATGAGAATACTTATATTTATATATATATAATGTAATATTATTATTACTAATATATGTTTAATTACTATTATATTTATTTAATAATATATATTATTTTCATATACAAATATTATATATAAGATTATATACTATTATTAATATACCTATAATTATTATTGTATAGTATATTATATATATATATATATATATAATATAATATGTTATGTTATATTATATGTTAGAATAAAATAAAATAAAAACTAAAATGATGAAAGAAAAATGAAGTGGGGGTTTTGATCGTGCGGTGCAGGGAGAGGGAGCGGTTCGACGAGGTCTAAGCAAGAGCAGCCCGTCGATCTGGAGATGGGGACATATTGGTAGGACGAGCTAGATTCGAGCAGGTGGCTCACTGTGGAGGTCGTTGCGTCAGGGGTTTTTGGGGTTAGGGTTTCAAGTGGGGTCATAACTGGGGCCGATGTTGTTGGGGTTCAGACCACACATGGGTGTTTCAATTATTTTTGATATGATGTATCTTTTAGATTTTAAGATATTTTTTTTTTGAAATTCAAGATTCTTCCACTGTGTATCTGCCAGCATGAGATTCAAGTAATATCTCATGATATCTTTTGAGATATTTTCAGATTTCCTTTTCAAACTTGATATGTGGCATATGGGAGCCTATTAAAGGGGAAGCAGCGAATCAAGGAAGGAGAATTGGGTGGTTCGTGACAACCCAGGAGAGAAGATACTTGGGTGACTATTTTCTAGGGCGTGGTAAGCAGCAAGCAGTGGCAAATCAGGTTGTGCAATGAGGTTCTACAACAACTCTGCATGTTTGATTTTGATCTCTGAAGGGTGACGTATTGTTACGAACTATTATCAGAGAGGCGACAGAGGCATATTAGGGTGTGGTTTTTCACACAGGTTTTTATGTTGTATTTGCGTTTCAAGTTTCAGGTTTAACTTGGATTTTTGTACTCTCTGGTTCATAGTGAATTTTCTCGGAGTTTCCATGTGGTTTTTTAATTCTACGAAAGCAGGGTTTTTTCCATGTTAAAAAAACATGCGTGTTGATTTCTTCATTCTACTTATATCGCTTCGAGTTTCTCACAAGATTTTTTGGAAAGCAATTTTCAGCCCGGATTCAGGATTCTCTCCAACAACTGGTATCAGAAGAGGTTATCCTTGTCTTCTTACTGATTAATATGGGGGATTCATACTGTGGTATTTCTACTAACATTGAACTGTTCAATGGGAAAATGATTTTACACTTTGGGAGTAAAGAGTTAAAAATATTTTGGATCATGAGAAGACAACGAAGGAGTTGTAGAAAAAATAAGAGAAGCAGGAGACGATGATTGATGATGATTGGCAGGATATGCGAGAGTTGGCGACAAGCACGATTCAGATGTATTTGGGTGATAATACACTATGGGAAGTGATGAATCTGATAGATCCGGAGATGATCTAGGCAAATCTTAAAAGCAGGTATAATCAAGATCCCTCACAAATCGTTTATATTTGAAGAAGCGGTTGTATCCTTTGCAAATGCCAAAGAATGGAGATTTAGGTAACCATCTAGAAGAGTTCACCAAACATCTGACAGAGTTATCCTCGGTGGCAGTCAATATTGATGATAAAGGTAATGCGGTACCTGTTCAAATGTAATAAGAAGACAAGTCTTTGATTATTTTGGGTTCCTTTCCTAATTCATATGATAATCTGGTCACCACACTGTTGTTCGGGAAGGATACACTGAATTTGGATGATGTGATTTCATCGTTATAGATGAACGAGACTTAACAAAAGACCAATGTTGGTGAATCTTAAGGTTATGGTGGTACTCTGGATGTGGAAGATGGACGCGGTAGTCAGGGAGGTCGGTCAAAGACAAGAAGAAAGGTCAAGTGCAACTTTTGCAATAAGGAGGGTCATGTGCAGAGACGCTACTATGAATTGAAAAATCTTAAGAAAGAAAAGAAGGTGCACGACACTGATTCTGAGGATACCGGCGTAAGTCTTGTTTAGGGTGATGGTGATTTACCTTCAGTTGACATTGATTGTTGCAAGTCAGAGATGTTCACCGAATGGGTGGTTGATCAGTAGCATCATACCATATTTCACTAAATAAGGGACTATTTTCTTCATATGAAGAACGTGACTTTGGTAGATTGAAGATGGGAAATAGAGATTCTACTAATTTCATTGGTGTTGGTGATATTTGTATCACTACGAATGCAGGTTTTGAACTGACATTGAAGGATGTGCGACATGTGATAGGTATTTTCCATAATTTGTTGTCTGTTAGTACTCTTGATACTGATGGATTCAGGAGTTCGTTTAGCAGTGGAAGATGGACTTTTTCTAGAGGCTTGATATTTTATGTGTGCGGAAAAATGGATGACATTATTTATAGGACAGATGTAAAGGCATGCGGTGATGTGATGAATCCAGTTGCGAAGAGGACATCGTCAGATTTGTGGCAGTGGAGATCGTCGTGCATGAGTCGAAGACCATCGACTAAGTTGAAGAAGGTTTCGAAGCCAAATCTTTTCATGGAAGGTGTTTCAGATCTTAGACCTAATTATTTTTCTTCAGAGAGTTCCACTATTAAAGAAAGATTGGAAATCAAAGATCGAGGTGATGCACTGAGTGTGTTTCACTGCTCGAAGGATGTTGAGCAGAGGGAGAATGTAATTCCTACAGGTGCTCCAGATTATGTGGTGATCACAGTTATGGGGGAGCCAGATATTTTTTATTCTGGTATTAGTGGTGCTGACATAAGTCTGAAGAAGACTTCAGCATTTGGATTTCTTTTGCAGGGGGAGCTTTCAGGTTTCCGTCAGAGATGTAAAAGAGGGATGTCATATTTTTTGCAGAGGATGGAAGTTGGTGTGATTCCAACCAGTTTTCTTTCCAACTGAGTTTTTTGGTTGCAATCTCATTCTTCGATGGGCTTAAGGGGGAGATTGTTGGGGTTCAGCCCATACATGGGTGTTTCCATTATTTTTGATATGATGTATCTTTTATATTTGAAGATATATTTTTTTTTAAATTCAATATTCTTACACTATGTATCTGCATGCATGAGATTCAGGTAATATCTCATGATATCTTTTTGAGATATTTTCATATTTTCTTTTTAAACAAGATATGTGGCATATGTGAGCCTATTAAAGGGGAAGCAGCAAATCAAGGAAGGAGAATTGGGTGGTGCGCGACAACCCAAGGAGATTAGATACTTGGGTGATTGTTTTCTAGGGCGTGGGCAGCAACGAGCAGTGGAAAATCAGGTTGTGCAATGAGGTGTTGCAATGACCCCGCAAGTCCGATTTTGATCTACGAAGGGTGACGTATTGTCACGAACTTTTATCGGAGAGGTGGCGGAGGCATATCAGGGTGTGGTTTTTCACATAGGTTTTTATGCTGTATTTGCGATTCAACATTCAGGTTTAACTTTTATTTTTTTACTCTCTAATTCATAGTGAATTTTCTCGAAGATGCCCTGGGGTATTTTAATCCTTCGAAAGGAGGGTTTTTCCACATTAAAAAAACATGCTTGTTGATTTCTTCATTCTGCTTATATCTCTTCGGTTTTCTCATGAGATTTTTTTTTCAAGCAATTTTTGGCCCAGATTCGGTATTCTCCCAAACAAATGGTTCGATAGAGGATAGGGGAGGGTGGAGCAGCATGCCAGGTGAGCTGCACAGAGGAAAGTGACGGGTGCAGGTTTTCAGTGGTGGATAGTGGATTCAGGATCTTATCGCGCGGTGAGGTGGAAAATGTGGGCGGGAGTTTGATCAGGGTTGCGATGATGCGGAGATGAGCTCAGGGTTTAGATGGAGGTTCGCCGGAGGCTTCGGCTCGAGGAAATGTGAGGTGTGGTTGGTTCGTGCACAGGGGAAGAAGGTTTGGGGTTCGAACAGGGGATGCACTTCTCTGGTGGCAGCCTGTGAGTGGATTTGATTCAACAAGGGTACAAATATGGAATAATATTTTTATTGAATTTTTTGTTTAGAATGTTTTTGTGGTTCATGATTTTGATTTGGGATTTCATGTTGTTATTGGTTGATTCGTCGCAAAATGTGTGACACTGCATCGATTTGGTTTTTTTATTGTTGTGATTTTTCCATTCTATTGTGTTGATAATGTAGGTTGGGAAGAGGCGACACAGGTGGAGGGATGGAGGTAGGGAGATGACATAGAGGGTTGATGAATGGACGTTGGGAACGATGAGACCATAAGGCTGAAACAGTGGCTGGTTTTTTGTGGCACCATGAATGCTGGAATGGTGGCATAGTGAGGTGGGGGTATGGTGTAGAGGGGCTTGGAAAATGGTTTCACCATGATGAGTGGAAACATTTCCACTCTTTCCTGCAAAACAAATAGTAGACACGAAAAATAAAAATAAAATAATTTACTAAAATAATAAATAAATTAATAAATAAATCTCTTGAATTTATTAAAATAAATTAAAAAAGATGATTCAAATAATAAAATTTATTATTAATTATTTAAAATAATGAATTTTTTTTATTAAATATTATAAAAAACATAATTTATGAAAAAATCAAAGTAATTATAGTTACTTGCTTAAATTATTTAACCAATTAATTAATTTAAGAATTAAGTAAATCTAAGAGTTGAATAAAATTACATTGTTAAAAACAAATTTATTTATTTAAATATTAAGATGTAAAGTGAGTTATTTATTTAAAAATTTAAAAAATGTATTACTTAAATTAATGAATTGATAAACTAACTAGAATAAAAATTAAAAAAAATAAAAGAATAAAAAAATAGATTCAAATTCACAAGAAAATATTTAATTTAAGAAATATTTAAAATGATAATAATGAACATTAAAACGAAATATTTAGACTAAAATTTAATATTTTACACATAAAGGTACAAAATCGCAACAATTATCAACTATTTAATAAAAAACAACATTTTTGTATTAATAATACAGTAAAACTACAAAAAAGGATGTGGAAATGAATGTGAAAACATTGTCACCTCAGTCTATCGTCATTCAAACTTAAGGATAGTAGAATGGGGGAGGTAAATAATCATAAACTAGCATTTTTAAATGAAAATACATGGGTATAGAAACATAAAAAACGTAGATGAAAATGAGAGGAAGAAATCCCTTACAAAATTTGGGCATGGTAATAGGTGTACATTTGACTCATTAATGGAGAGAAATGAGTCTATCGTTAATCAAAAATAATCAGGGACGTATGGTGGAGGTGATAAATCATACCACAACTTTTCTAATAGAAAATAAAATTACATAACAACATGGATAAATTGGGACAAAATGAGAAAGGAAGAAATCCCTTCCATGGAAGTTTGAACCCAAAGTCTTGGGAGAGGCTTGAGGGGGCTTCATAAGAGCTAGGGACACCTTGGGAGGATTCTAGAGAGAGTAGGGTAGATTTTGATCAAGCTTCAATGGCTTTGGGTGAATAGTATGTGGGAGATTTTGTGAGTTTATATAGGAAAAGAGAGGAAATTCAATATTATTTAGGTTTTGGATACCACCCATTAAACTAAGAAAAACCACAATCCAAACCATGGATTTTGCTCATGTTTTTTTTTCAAATGGGAGTGCAAAACATTATTTTATATGGGAAATGTCTTAAAATTTTAAAATATTAGGATTTTTTATGTGGAGGTGATTCGTACTCTCAATGATACCAATTAAAAAAGTTTAAATATTTTATATGTCTTGGAGGGTCCACTAAGACACCATAAAATAAAAAAACAAATATAAAATTAAATTATATTGAAGTTAAAACATATATTGGTTGAACATCGAATTTATTTTATTTTATTACATCAGTATTGGGACATTATATTGTTAAAAAACATGTTATATAATTAAATGGTATGTAATTTTTACCCAAATATTCTGCTGTCTCAGAAAATTATGAAAAATTCACTATTGGATAATTTCGATATCCTGATTCCAAAAATAATATTCATATAATCTAAATAATTTTCTAAATATGTGATTTTTTACTTTTAAAATATAAGCTGATATTTATCGAAAAATCATGGGTTTTTAAATAAAACAGCTTTCAAACCTTAATAAAAATCACGATTTTATTCATAAAAATTATATGATCATATATATTTAATAAAAATAAATTTATTAATAATATTTTATTAAAATATTATTTAATTCAAAACAATTATTTAATTCAACAAAATATAATTCTTAATTAATTATTAACTTAAAATACACTTTGTGCTTTAAAAACTATTTTCAAAGTAACAATAATAAAATGAATTTATATTCATTAATCTATAAAGAATAATGTACATAACCGTAGTTCTAGGGTCGTGTTACATAACCCCTTATAACGCTCGCATACCATTGAAGGGTAAGGTGTGCGATTGTGATAGACTCTTGTGGTGGCATGGATAACATCGCTAGGGTTGTAATCTCTTTCAACTTCTACTTATCTCGTAGGAAGTTCCATTCAAACTTAACGTATTGAAGCCTAGATTGGGATTTTTGAAGCGTGAATCCCAATTATGTCACCTCCTTTCCGAGCTTTGGAAAATGGGCTTCGTATGGGGGAAGTCTACTGGATGAGGCCATTACTTCCTGTGTCGGATTAAATTGGATTTTTTAATGCACTACGCCAAAAACTGGCAAGGGAAGTGCTACCCATTTATCAGCGCTCAAAAAAAGCACTGATAAAGGGCGGCCTTTATCATCACTGAAAAAAAGAATTGATAAAGGGGGGCCTTTATCAGCGCTTTTTTTGAGTGCTGATAAAGGGGACCCCTTTATCAACACTTTTCCCGAGCGCTGATAAATGTTGAGTTTCAAAAAACAAATTTCATGAATTCTTTTTGTTATATAAGTATATTTATATTGATATAAATACAATATATATTTTTTTAAATATGTTATAGATACATATAAATATACTATTACATTTAATATATAAGAAATTTAGTGAAAATGGCTTCAAAATATTTTTAAGAAATATTAATAATCAATAAGTTTCTAATTATTATCGATTAAAATTCATTTAATTACAATTTTAGGACACAAAAAATCAAAACAATTAATAAAAGATCTAAAATACGTTGAAAATGTAACTCAATTTTCAAACGGCCATAACTTTTGATCCGGGTGTCCGTTTGATCTCTACGGCATATCAAATTGAAGCATGCAACGGGCCCTACGCACTAGTGAGGGAGGAAAATCCTCCATCACATTTTTCGAGCCCAAAAAAGGCCCAGATGGCCTCCAAAACTGAGTTTTTAATCAGGATACCACTATTTTTTATCATTCAAATATGTATAACTTTTGATTCGGATGTCCGTTAGGCCTATACCACATATCATATCGAATATTGTTTAATTTTCTTCGATTTGACTAGTTGTGGCGTTGAAACAAAATTCTATATTATAAGTTATGGTCATTTTAACATTTTATGGCTTTTCAAATACACATATATATGTATTTATTCATAAATATATATGTGTATGTGTGTGTGTGGGTGTCTATGTGTGTGTCTATGTGTTGTATATATGTATATATGTATATATTTACTTACTTACTTATAAACACACATCAAAAACATATTTTTTTTTCATAAATTCATTTACAACTAATCTTATATGTACATTCTATGGCTTTTCAAATACACATATATATATATATGTATTTATTCATAAATATAAATGTGTTTGTGTGTGTGTGCCTCTGTGTGTGTCTATGTGTTGTATATATATATGTATGTGTGTTGTATATATCTATGTATGTGTGCATGTATTTATTTATTTATAAACACACATAAAAACATATTTTTTCATAAATGTATTTAAAACAAATCTTATATGTATATATTAATATAAAAATAAATATACGTATAAAAAATTATATCTAAAAATATATATATTAATATATGAATATACGAATTAATATATATATATACTAATATATGAATAAATATATTTATATTAATATGAATCTATATCAATATATGAATCAATATATGAATAAATATAACTATATATATATATAGATATATCACTAAATAGAGAACAAAATAAAATGGCATAGTGGTAAAGGTGTAGCAGCAAAAGGGGGGAGGCCACGGGTTCGAGTTCGGGTGGAAGCGATGGGGGTGCGTGCATATGAGGATGTGTGGAAAGGGCAGCACGCGGGATACTTCCTAACGCTGATAAAGGCGGTGTGAAATGCTGATAAAAGCACTCCCCCTGTATTATATTTGATTTTTTAGTTTTATTGACCTTTATTAGAGATTTTTAAAAGCGTTGATAAAGGCCCGTTTTATTAGCACTAAAAAAGCACTGATAAAGGGGTCTTTTATCGGCGTTTTTTTAGCCCTGATAAAAGGGGCCTTTATCATCGCTTTTCGGAGATATGATAAAAAGGACCCCCCTATATTAGCACTGAGCTTTACAACTCTTTTTTAGCGCTGTTAAAGTCTTTTTTTAGTGTTGATATAGGCTATTGTTTTAGTAGTGAAGCCCTATATTAATACAAATCATGTGATCACTATTCAATGACTATGTTAACAACAATCAGAATTCATAAAAGTGTTTTAAAATCCAAAAACCTAAAACCTATGATGTGCATATGTTATATAACCATATTACATAATATGACATTTAATTAGAACCAGAGGAAGTTTTATTAATGAATGTTTTGGGTCATTACAATCTTCCTCCATTAAGAAATTTCACCCGTGATATTTCCTTTTCCACACTAAAACAGATGTGGGAAACTCTACTTCATCACATCCTCTGATTCCCACATTGCTTCTTCAAACTTGTGGTTTCTCCACAACACTTTCATGAGGGGAATTGTGTTATTTTGTAGAAATGTTTCCCTACAATATAAGATCTTCCTCTTATTCTCTTCGTATTAGTGGTCAATCTCCAATGTTACCAAATCTGGATTGAGTACATGCGTTGGGTTAGGTATGTTCTTCCTCAAGAGTGAAACATGGAATACATCGTGTACTTGAAATAGGATTGGTGGGAGTTCTAGTCAATATTCCACTACACTAATGTGATCAAGGATCTCAAAAGGGCTGATGTACCTTGGTCTAAGACTTCCCTTCATACCAAATCTCATAACTCTCTCCCATGATGATATGCGAAGGAATACCATGTCTCCGACATCAAACTCTAGGACTCATCGACGATTATCAGCATTGACATTTTTTTGACTCCGAGTATCATTAATGTGCTGATGAATGTACTTAACCTTCTTTAAAATTTCATAGACCATTTCTAGACCTTGGAGTATTCTCTCCACATCTCCATACCAACATGTCTGTGTTCTACACCTCTTCCCATACAGGGCTTCATAAGGATCCATTTAGATGCTTGAGTGGAAACTGTTATTGTATGTGAACTCAACCAGAGGGAGATATTGATCCCATCCTCCTTTTAAGTCCACTAAACATTCTCTCAAAATTTCCTCGTGTGTTTGGATAGTCCACTCCGATTAGACATCAGTTTGGGATAATAAGTGGTACTGAAGTTCATCTCAGTATTCATAGCTTGTTGAAGACTCTACCAAAACATAGAGGTGAATCTGAGATCTTGATTGGATAAAATCAATAGTGGTACTCCATTCAGCCTTACCATATCTCTGATATATATTCATGCTTGTTAATCCAATAAAAAATCCTCTCAAATTGCAATGAAGTGTGCAATCATTGTAAAACGATCCACAAAAACCCAGATAGCATTGTTTCCTTTGGATGTCTTCGGAAGTCTGGTGACAAAGTCCATGGTGATGTTCTCCCATTTATATGTTGGTATGGGTAATGGTTGTATCATCCCCTCAAACATTTGACTCTCATCCTTCACTTGTATACATACTAGGCTCTTTGATTATTACACAACAATCTCATACTTTATTTTATCCCACCAATAATTCTCTCAGAGATCCCAGTACATCATTGTGTTTCCTAGGTGAATGGAAAAATATGAACTATGTGCATCTTCCAAAAGTTCATTCTTTATCTCTGGATTCGATGAAACCCATGGTCCTGACCCAAATCCCACAATTCATTCTTCATTGACATTGAACTCTGAGGATTTCCCATTCCTGATAGTTTCCACTTTTTTCTGAATTCCCATACCATCCTTTTGAGAATCCATTAACCTTTCCAAAAGAGATTGTTGAGAAATAATTTTTGAAAGGATTGATGTTGTTCCCTTTATTATGATTCCAATGTCCATCTTTATCAAATCTATGAAAAATTTATCCTCTTCAATTCTCATCATTGAATGAATTTTTGGGTCCTTTCTACATAGAGAATCTGCAACCTTGTTCGCTTTCCTAGGGTGGTAATGGACTTAGTAGTTATTTCCTTTGATTATCTATAACCATATTTGTTGGAGCATGTTCAACTCTATCTATGTGAATATATACTTAAAGATGTTTTGATCTATATATATCTCAAACTTCTCCCCAAAGAGGTAATGCCGCCAAATTTTTAAAGTGAAGATTTCTGCAGCGTACTCCATATCATGTGTCAGATAGTTTTTCACATGAAAATTCTATTTACATGAAGCATAGGCAATGAATTTTTTATTTTTCATCAACACACAGCCCAAGACCTTCTTCCAAACATAAACAAATAACATGAAAAGTCATCCACATGTGGTTAATGTCAGAACATGTGCACTGATAAGCCTCCTTTTCAACTCCTTGAAGATTTATTTGCATTCATTCCACCAAGAAAACAAGAATTCCATCTTAGTTAGCTTAGTAACAGGGTTTTAAAATCATGATAAATTTCTCAAAAATAAAGGATAATATCCATCTAGCCCCGGGAAGCTATAGATATCTGTTATCGATGTTGGCCTCAACCTTTCGTCAGTTGTAGTTGTCTTGGAGGGATCCACATATATCCCATTTCTTGTGATGATATGACCCAGGAATGAGATCTCCTTCTACAAAAACTCACACTTGTTTAATTTTCATAGAGCTTCTCCTATCACAAGGTATTTAGTACAGTGCTTAGATGCTCCTCATACTCCTCCTTGGTTTTGGAGTATATTAGATTATCATCAATAAAGTCTACCCAATATTTGTTGATGTAATCAATAAAGATTATATTCATCATGTACATGATGATTTCTAGAGCAATCGTGAGTCCAAAAGTCACTAATATGAATTCATAGTGCTCGTAGATAGTACGAAAAGTAATCTTGGGGATATCCTCCACCTTCACCCCTACTTGGTAATATTCTAATTGAAAATACACCTTGGAGAAGTATTGTGCTCCATGAAGCTAATAAAACAAGTCATAAATTCATGGAAGAGAATACTAGTTCTTTATCATGATTTTGTTGAGTTCACGATAATCAATTCAAAGGCACATTGAACCATCCTTCTTCTGGACGAAAAGGACTGGTGCACCCCATGGTGAAGCACTTTGGTGTACAAACCCTTTATCCAGATTCTTCTGTGGTTGTTTCTTCACCTCCTCAAACACCAAAAAATCTATTATATATGGATTCCTTGATATTGTCCATGCCCCAGGTATAAGATAAATTGAGAATTCAACATCTCTTCTTAGAGTAAGACCAAGAAATTCCTCGGGAAACACTTCAGCAAATTCCCTCACAATAGGCATGTCATCAAGAATAGTTTCTTCCTTAGACTCAATTATCTTATCTAGATACACATGCTCACAGTGTAGTAATATCCACATTGAGATGATGGTACTAAATAATATTCATCTTCCTCCTTGCACTGGTACAGAATCGGGGGTCAATTCACCATATGGAGAGTGATTTCCCTCTCATAACAATTTTTGTTTTCTCAAAATATAAAAATAGAATCCATGATAATAATTGCATCAAATTCCACCAGAGGGAGTATGAAGAGGTTATATGGGAAGTTATATCCATAAATTGTGATATGGGAGGAGTTATATTCATCGGTTTCAATTATTGTGCCATTTTCCGTACTCACCAACATCTTTACTTCCATGATCTGTGGTGGTGTTGGGATTGTTTTTCTAAACTCTTGGGATATAAAAGAATGTGTAGAACTATGGGAGATAATCCTTCCTTTCAATTTTTGATTCTGGTTCTCCACTATCCAATTTAGGCTTAGGGATGAGTGCTTTTAAACTATTACGCACATAAAGGGGAATCCAAATACAAAAAGGAATAACTTATAAATCCCTTTTATTTTTTAACCTGTGAATTTATAGGCTTCAATCTATGTTATTCATGATATTCTTCCCAAAATTTATTCTTAGGGGCATTTGTTTATTCCCATAATAATGGTTCCTAATAATATTATAAATTTACCAAAGAATATCCCCTGGGAGTGTCTTAACCAAGAGTGCAGTAAGTCCATTTATCGTGCACCAGTTGTCATTTGAGTCTAGCTCAAAGCGGTATTTTCACATTTTACCCATGCCAGATCTGTCTCTACCTACTCATATCCATACATGGATGTATTTTTTTTATAAACCACTTACACAATACTCATCAAAATTTAGGGATGTTTTTATTATACTTAGTCTTACCCCTATGGATTTCACTAGGGTTTTCGAATCCCAATCCCAAAATAACTAAACCTATCCTCTAATACCATCTATAACAACCCTGCTCATTGTTTCACAATTACTAATCATTTATTACATAAAATATTTACTTGATACATCATAAAATAGAGAGAGGTATAGTTTCTTTGGGGATTATGAACATTACATAACAACTTAAAACCTAAAACACATCAATCTATTTGAAAACATCTTTTACCTAACCACATCATTCATTCATACATAGCATTGCATGGGATAAACTGAGGACATGAATAATAAAAGGGTGATATATAAAGCCTAGTAATGGATTAAAAAGGCATAACATGAATAATATAATTCATGTTAGGAAATAGGCATATTAATGGAGCATAAGAGAAACATGAACATAAAGGCATGATATAGCATGATTTTCATAACATAGAAATGTGGAAACAACATTTAACATGATATTAGCATGAGCCAAGCCTAATTGAAAAATAATCATGATTAAAACCTAAATTAACATGATTTATCATGAGTAAACCCTCATTTCACTTGATGTATCCTGATATTAATCTTTACCAAATGCATTGGAGTGCTATCAGGGCGCACCCTTCTTATTCATTTTATTTCATGTGTAATTGTACCACATGGATCATATATCATGGATTAATTAAACATAATAATTTATTCCACAACAAAGGAATTTATATTTCATACATGAATATAACGACCCATACTTTACATACATTATTAATACTTCAAAATTAAAGCACACTTATTACAACATATGACAAAACCACAAAGGACCGTATAGGTATAGTGTCTTTAGAAACTGGGAAACATAAACAACTGGTTCATAAATCTTCTACAGTGTCTCCCATTTATTTCATCATATCTAGGGTCCCTTTTAGCATATTCTACTTAATATCCATCTTCCTGACCTGGGGAAAAGAAAACATAAAAGGGTGAGCTCAAATGCTCAGCAAGGGAAAATAAAGGAAATAAAAATCATATCATATCTTTTTGAAAATCAAAACCTGCAAAAGAGATCATAATATCTTAACATGGAATAAATCATAGAAGTGAAAATGAGATCCCCATAATCATAACATAAAACATGAAACTTTGTGGAATGCACACATAATCATGGAAAATCATTTCTTGTTAGTCATGACTCATTGCCAAGACTATCTTACTGGACAAAGTCCCTTTCTGAACCGAGTTCACTCCTCGTTTCAGTCCTGTATCACTGAACCGAAATATCCTTCCGTTCCAGCCATGTCAATCTCATGAGATATAAAATCTTTACCCAATGCATTGGAGGGAGATATAGGTCCCACCCATCTTATAATGAATCCTTTCTTATGTGTGCCACATAATCATACATCATCGCATAACACATGTAACAAAAATGGGATTCTTGAAACATCATGACATCATAAATCAATTCATATAAGATAAAGGAATTCATAAAAATAATTCCATCACAACATGATCAAATCAATTTAATAATAGGGATAAAAACAGAACCCTTTTATTATCTTAGATGGAAAATAATTTTGATAAAATACTTGAACTTCATTCTTGAGGAAAATATCCTTTCTACTTCAAAAACACTTTTCCTTTCTTAACATGTCATACAAATTTAAACTAAAAGAAGTTGATTAAAAATAAACTTGAAAACTTGTAAAGGAAGCTTCTTGGAAATAATGTTTTAAAAATCCATTCATGCCGTATAAGTTAAAAAAAACATTCTTCGTACTTTTGTCGGAAAAGTCAAAAAGTACCTCGTACGAAAAACGAAAAAAGATTCCTTTCATTTCTTTTACTAAAAACTCACCGAAGGGTAAAAATGGGTTTAAACAATTGTAGGTGGATGGAAATAAAATTACATATTTATGAAACATGGATGTGGATGATAAAATACACCACAGTAAATACTTACGAATAAACAATCTCGGATAAAAATGAGATTGTGATATTTCCCTTACCTTATGTCCGATTTTCTTTGTTCATGTCCGAAACTCCTGTATAATGGTTTAAATAATGTTATTGACTTATTCCAGAATCATACATATTGATATGATATCATATATGGTCATATTATTAGCTTCTTGTTAGTAATATTTCATTGTTACTTGTTACTCGGGTCTTTATAACTTTTTGTTCTTATGCGTGTTTTGTCGAATAAATTCTTATTCTTATCTTTAGGTTATAGATAATTCATTTCCAGAATGGTATTAGTGTAGTATATACCATATTCATTCATTCAATTCATTTATATAATCATTATGAAATGAAGATCATGTAGAACGAGTCGCATCAAATCGTGGAGACGGTATTCCGTACGTACGCACGAGTGATGATATCGTTCCTATGATCGTGGAATTGTATTGGAGTATATATATATTATTTCAGTATCAATATTACTTCATAATAATCATATATAGTTACTCATTACACCATTATACCCATCCTTGTAAGGTGATGGTTGAAAATAGATTACACCACGGCGTGGAGACGGTATTCCGTACGTACGCACGCGCGGTGATTTCATTTTTCCGTAGGATGGATAGAAGGTGAATTAGGGTTGTTTCATATTTATAATAACATATCAGTATGTAAGTAATACTGATGTTTTTACTTTATCATGAAACAACTAAAGAAGAAGAAGTTGAAGAAGAAAGAAATTGAAAAGATCGGTAATTGATATTACCTCTTCTTTGGAACGCTTCTTTGAATCCTCCACTTAGGGAACTAATATTTGTCTTTGAAGAAGACCAGGACCTCTAGGATTATTCTAGGGAAGTGGAGAGGAGAAAATGGCAGGGGTTGGCCGAGCTTGAGTGCTCAAATTGGTGTGAGGAGGAGGGGGAGGAGGTGCCCTTTTATAAGGGAGGAGAGGGGCACCTTAGGAATATCTCAAAATATTATTTTATATTAAAGTCAAAATCGGTTTATAATGGTTCCAAAGGGTCTTATTTCGAAGATAAAGTGGGGAAGGGTCGAAATCCTATCAACCAATAGGATTTAGACAAGTTTAGGGTATTATTTTAACCTTATCAATTAGATTTAACTCTAAGTTAAATAATTTAACTTTTACCATGTCTTATTGTTTTCTTTCACTATATGGTTAATACACATACTATAACATGCCAAAAGAACCCAAAATTGTTTATTATTAATATATATATACTTATATAAGTCATTTGGACGAACCTTAGATTTTTAGGAATAAAATAACAATTAATAATATAATATTTGATTTAAAAACTATTTTGTGTCAATTTTGACACTATTTGAAATATGATTTTTGTGAAAGACATAACAGAATTATATGTTCGAACAAAGTTGATTAAATCAACACTAATATATCATAGTAACCTAGAAAATTAGTGGAATTCATAAAAAGTCTTAAATTACATTTATTTGGGTATTTATATTATCAATTATGTCAATATTTCATTAATAAGATAATTACTGCATCATATTTGTGTCACAAATAAATTAAATTATTTGATGTCTAAAATTTACAAATAAAATACCAACATGTAGGAAATCTTTTTAGCTTTCTAATGAATATTTAAAATCGAATTTATCTTATGTATAACCCCATATTAAAAATTATTTACCTATTAAACATTAATTTTAACTATTTTAACCCTTCTTTAAATAAATTAATAATAAATGTCCTAATCTAATCCAAGTGGGCCTAAATGGTCATATTATATTCATAAGGTTGTTTTTGGTCGAATTACACTTATCCAATAGAATTAGGACATGTGTTAGGGTAATTGTACTATCATATTTACCCTTAGTTACCCTATTTACTATTAACCGTGGTAAAAAAAAGTAAAAAGTTACTATTCACCAAAAATTATTTTCATCTCATTGAACCACATTTTAGTCCTTGATATTAACCGTGTCTATCCGATTTTCGAAATTCCATTCACAGAAGCGGTAAAATTAAGTTTTATGCAAAATTCAGTTTTTAACCTACCACTTAGTGGTTTCACTATTCATCAAAAAATGAAATTTTTCAGAAAAATACCAAAATTTCACCCTAGGCTAATTTCGATATTCTGAGTCCAAAAATAAAGTCCATTTTGAAAAATAGAAATTATAAAATTTCAAAAAGTGGTTATTACTATTCATAACGGCTAGTTTTAATAGCATATTATTGTTTAGTGAAACTCGGTATTGCGTACGACGCAAGCTATCGAGGAAGGTCGCGATTGCGTGTAAAGAAAGCCAAGCAAGTGTTGTGTAGAAAAAGATTTCTCTGATGATTCATATAACATAAACGTCTCGGGTGTTACATTCTACCCCCCTTAAAAAGAATTTCGCCCTCGAAATTCGTCACTTTATAACAAACAGATGAGGATACTTCTCCCTCATCATATCCTCAAGCTCCCATGTAGCTTCATCAAGTTGGTGGTTCCTCCATAAAACTTCCACCAATCGAGTGGTCTTGTTTCGTAGGACTTTTTCGCTACGATCCAGAATCTCTATCGGCTGTTCTTCATAAGAAATATCTTGCTCCAGCGATACAACTTCAGAGCTGAGTACATGTGAAGGATCTGGTATGTACTTTCTCAGGAGAGATACATGGAACACATCGTGAACTTGAGAGAGATTCGGTGGAAGCGCCAATCGGTAAGCTACCTTCCCAACACGATCCAGTATTTCGAAAGGACCGATATATCTAGGGCTCAACTTCCCCTTCTTTCCTAATCTCATAACCCTCTTCCAGGGAGATATTCGTAAGAACACTTTATCACCCACTTCAAACTCTAGGTCTTTTCTTCGGTTGTCGGCATAACTTTTCTGTCGACTCTGAGCTGCTCTTATGTGTTGTTGAATAGATCTGACCTTTTCTACCATTTCATCAACGAGATCATGTCCTAATAGCATTCTTTCCCCAACTTCATCCCAGCAAGTTAGAGTCCTTCATTTCTTTCCATAGAGAGCTTCATAAGGAGCCATCTGAATACTGGAGTGAAAGATATTATTATAAGAAAATTCCACCAAAGGTAGGTGTTGATCCCAACATCCTTTGAAATCCATAGAGCAAGCTCTCAACATATCTTCTAGGGTTTGAATTATTCTCTCAGACTGACCGTCTGTCTGGGGATGATAAGCAGTGCTGAAACTCAACTCTGTATCCAGAGTATGCTGAAGACTTCGCCAGAACTTCGAGGTAAATATCGGATCCCGATCAGATATAATAGAAAGTGGTACTCCATGCAATCTTACCACTTCCTTTACATATATCCTGGCAAGCTGATCTAGAGAGAAATCCTCTCTAATAGGAATGAAGTGTGCAGACTTTGTAAGACGATCAACTATGACCCAGATAGCATTATTGCCTTTGGATGTTTTAGGAAGTCCTGTGACAAAGTCCATAGTGATGTTTTCCCATTTCCATTCGGGTATGGGTAATGGTTGTAACATCCCCTTAGACTTTTGTCTCTCAGCTTTAACTTTTTGACAAACCAAGCATCGAGAGACATATTCAGCAACATCTCTTTTCATGCCATCCCACCAGAAGTACTCTTTCAGGTCCCTATACATCTTCGTGCTTCCAGGATGAATAGAGAATGATGAACTATGAGCCTCAGCCAGCAGCTCCTTCTTTAATTCGGGGATGGGAGGAACACAAACCCGATTCCTGAACTTTATTATCCCATCACAATCAAGGATGAATTCAGGAACATTTCTCACCTTCTTTTGTAACTCGACATCTTCTTTTTGTGCCTCTTTAATCATCACATGTATAGATGGTTGAACATTCATTTGAGAAAGATAAGATTTTTCCCCTTCCATTAAAATTCCAAGATCCATCCTTTGTAAATCCATAAATATTGGATCCTTTGTGATCCTCATCATGGATAAAATAGCATGGTCTTGTCGACTTAATGCATCTGCCACCTTGTTTGCTTTCCCAGGGTGGTAATGGATTGAGCAGTCGTAATCCTTAATTAGCTCCAACCATCTTATTTGACGCATATTCAACTCCTTTTGTGTGAAAATATACTTTAAACTTTTATGATCAGTATAAATATCACACCTTTCACCATAAAGGTAATGCCTCCAAATCTTTAATGCAAAGATTACCGCAGCCAACTCCAAATCATGTGTTGGGTAATTTTGCTCATGGATTTTCAACTGTCGTGAGGCATAAGCTATCACCATATCATTTTGCATATGAACACACCCCAATCCCTTCTTGGATGCATCACTGTAGATCACAAACCTTTCTCCACTACAAGGCAGTGTGAGCACAGGTGCACGGGATAACCTTCTTTTCAACTCCTTGAAATTCTCTTCACATTCCTCTGTCCATACAAACTTAACTCCTTTCCGAGTCAACTTGGTGAGTGGATTAGATAATCGTGAAAAATCTTTTACAAAACGTCGATAATACCCAGCCAAACCAAGAAAACTTCGGATCTCAGTTACTGTTGTTGGTCTCGACCATCTTTCGATAACCTCTGTTTTTGCTGGATCCACAGATATCCCCTATTTTGAGATTATGTGACCAAAAAATGCAACTTTTTGAAGCCAAAATTCACACTTGGTAAATTTGGCATAAAGCTTCTCCTTTCTCAGGGTCTTCATTATAATTCTCAAGTGATCTTCATGCTCTTCCTTGCTCTTTGAATAGACAAGAATATCGTCTATAAAGACTACCACAAATTGATCAAGATAGTATCTAAAGACTCTATTCATTAGATCCATGAAGATAGCAAGGGCATTAGTAAGACCAAATGGCATCACTATAAATTCATAGTGTCCATACATTGTACGGAAAGCCGTCTTTGGTATATCCTCCCTTTTGACCCTTAATTGATGATACCCTGAACGAAGATCAATCTTGTAAAAGTATTGAGCTCCGCGTAGTGGGTCAAATAAGTCATCAATGCGTGGGAGAGGATATTTGTTCTTGATAGTGATCTTGTTAAGTTCTCGATAATCAATGCAGAGTCTCATTGATCCATCTTTCTTCATAACAAATAGAACAGGTGCTCCCCAAGGTGACGCACTAGGGCGTATGAATCCCTTACCAAGATTCTCTTGGAGTTGCTTCTTCAATTCCTGCAACTCAATTGGGGCCATTCTATAAGGTGTCTTTGAAATAGGCAAAGCACCCGGTACGAGTTCTATTGAAAACTCAACTTCACGATTTGGTGGTAGACCCGGTAATTCCTCCGGAAAGACATAATCAAACGCCCGTACAATGGGCATATTCTTAATCGTGAGTTTCTCACCGACCATTTGAGATAAATAACCTTCATTTAGTGGAATCAATACCCATAAGATGGAAGAAATTTCCACTGGAAGGTTATGTTCATCCTTGCATTGGTATAGGATCGTAGATTGATCTGGAGTATGAAATGTGACTTCCCTTCTTTGGCAATTGATATGAGCTCCATGTAGAGAAAGCCAATCCATGCCAAGAATCACATCAAATTCCACTAAAGGAAGGATCACAAGATTTGCAGGAAGCACTTTCCCACAAACTTCGATCGGAGAAGAATTATAAACTTTTGATGCGACTGTTGTGCCATTAGGTGTTGTCACAGCTAACTCAACATCTAATTGTTGAGGTAATATGGTGATACCCTTAGAAAATTCTTTAGAAATAAAAGAGTGGGTGGATCCAGAATCAAATAAAACATTTTCTACTTTAGAGTGGATGGTAAGTGTACCTTTCACCACTTCGTTATCGTACTCCACATCGCTGATAGAAATTGCATGTGACTTTCCTTTGTCTTTAGCCTTAAGATTTTGTTGATGTCGACCATCATCATCAACCCTTGGATTTGGGCATTGATTGGCATAATGCCCCATCTCCTTGCACTTGAAACATTGAAGTGTAGTAGGTTCATTCTGTGTATCCCTTCCTTTGTTTGCATCATTAGACATCTTCTTCCCATTATCACGGCATTCAAATTCCCGATGTCCTTCTTTTCCACATTTAAAACATTTACTTGTCCCTTTAAGACAACTCCCTCCATGTTTCTTTCCACACTTTGAGCATAAGGGAAAGTTCATCTTCTTTTCATTGTGCTCTTTAGAGTTTCCTTTGAATTCCATCTTCCTCTTTTTATCAAACCCATGTGACTGATGGGTTACTCCAATCTCCATCTCGACTTTGAGAGCACATCGAACGATTTCCTCATAGCTATTGAAGTCCCTTATGGATAATGCCCTTCGAAGACTTGGTTTTAAGCCACTAAAGAATCGATCGATCTTACTCTCAGGTTGGATAATAATACCAGAAGCGTACCTCGAAAGTCTTGTAAATTTGCTTCATAGGTACTAACAGATTCATCATCCCTTTGCTTCAGTTCAAGGAACTCTTTCTCCATCTTTGTTCGGAGAATACGAGGGAAGTACTTATTGAAAAATAAGTTCTTGAACTCGTCCCATTCCATAGACTCAATTTCATCCCTTTGCCTTGTATTCTTAATAAGATTCCACCATTGATCAGCATCTCCTTCCAAACGATACACTGCTAGGATGACTTTATCATGTTCAGAACATTGAAGAACTGAAAATATCTTTTCAGTAGTACTAATCCATTGTTCAGCAACTAATGGATCAGTAGACCCACTGAAAGAAGGTGGACGCTGCCTCATGAAGGATTCAACAGAATGTTGCTCCTTCCTTTGCTCGTTTGGAAGTCCTGCATGATTCATAGCTTGAGAAAGTTGTGTGAGAATGGCTACAAGATTTTGCATTCCAGCTCCCATATCGTTTGGTTGTTCAGGGGGACAATCATTTCATTGCCCATCGCATTCCGCATTAACATGGTTCCTTCGGGTTCCATCCATTGAATAAAACCAAGAAGAATAGTGTGAGCAACACTAATTATAATAGGAAAACCACATAATTCAAGAATAAAATTTTCATGCTTAAGGTCTTATCCTAGGTTATTCAAGGACATTTCTAAAACACTAAGATTGTGTTCTATTCTTAGACTTATCCTTAGGGTTCTTACTAAGGCTTTCACATCCTAGTTTCCAAAGGTTGACTATACCTTTCCTCTGATACCAACTATAACGACCCATACTTTACATACATTGTTAATACTTCAAAATTGAAGCACACTTATTAAAACATATGACAAAACCACAAAGGACCGTATAGGTATAGTGTCTTTAGAAACTGGGAAACATAAACAACTGGTTCATAAATCTTCTACAGTGTCTCCCATTTATTTCATCATATCTTGGGTCCCTTTTAGCATATTCTACTTAATATCCATCTTCCTGACCTGGGGAAAAGAAAACATAAAAGGGTGAGCTCAAATGCTCAGCAAGGGCAAATAAAGGAAATAAAAATCATATCATATCTTTTTGAAAATCAAAACCTACAAAAGAGATCATAATATCTTAACATGGAATAAATCATAGAAGTGAAAATGAGATCCCCATAATCATAACATAAAACTTGAAACTTTGTGGCATGCACACATAATCATGGAAAATCATTTCTTGTTAGTCATGACTCATTGCCAAGACTATCTTAGTGGACAAAGTCCCTTTCTGAACCGAGTTCACTCCTCGTTTCAGTCCTGTATCACTGAACCGAAATAACCTTCCGTTCCAGCCATGTCAATCTCATGAGATATAAAATCTTTACCCAATGCATTGGAGGGAGATATAGGTCCCACCCATCTTATAATGAATCCTTTCTTATGTGTGCCACATAATCATACATCATCGCATAACACATGTAATAAAAATGGGATTCTTGAAAGATCATGACATCATAAATCAATTCATATAAGATAAAGGAATTCATAAAAATAATTCCATCACAACATGATCAAATCAATGTAATAATAGGGATAAAAACAGAACCCTTTTATTATCTTAGATGGAAAATAATTTTGATAAAATACTTGAACTTCATTCCTGAGGAAAATATCCTTTCTACTTCAAAAACACTTTTCCTTTCTTAACATGTCATACAAATTTAAACTAAAAGATGTTGATTAAAAATAAACATGAAAACTTGTAAAGGAAGCTTCTTGGAAATAATGTTTTAAAAATCCATTCATGCCGTATAAGTTAAAAAAAACATTCTTCGTACTTTTGTCGGAAAAGTCAAAAAGTACCTCGTACGAAAAACGACAAAAGATTCATTTCATTTCTTTTACTAAAAACTCACCGAAGGGTAAAAATGGGTTTAAACAATTGTAGGTGGATGGAAATAATATTACAAATTTATGAAACATGGATGTGGATGATAAAATACACCCCAGTAAATACTTACGAATAAACAATCTCGGATTAAAATGAGATTGTGATATTTCCCTTACCTTAGGTCCGATTTTCTTTGTTCGTGTCCGAAGCTCCTGTATAATGGTTTAAATAATGTTATTGACTTATTCCAGAATCATACATATTGATATGATATCATATATGGTCATATTATTAGCTTCTTGTTAGTAATATTTCATTGTTACTTGTTACTCGGGTCTTTATAACTTTTTGTTCTTATTCGTGTTTTGTTGAATAAATTCTTATTCTTATCTTTAGGTTATATATAATTCATTTCCAGAATGGTATTAGTGTAGTATATACCATATTCATTCATTCAATTCATTTATATAATCATTATGAAATGAAGATCATGTAGAACGAGTCGCATCACATCGTGGAGACGGTATTCCGTACGTACGCACGAGTGATGATATCGTTCCTATGATCGTGGAATTGTATTGGAGTATATATATATTATTTCAGTATCAATATTACTTCATAATAATCATATATAGTTACTCATTACACCATTATACCCATCCTTGTAAGGTGATGGTGGAAAATAGATTACACCACGGCGTGGAGACGGTATTCCGTACGTACGCACGCGCGGTGATTTCATTTTTCCGTAGGATGGATAGAAAGTGAATTAGGGTTGTTTCATATTTATAATAACATATCCATATGTAAGTAATACTGATGTTATTACTTTATCATGAAACAACTAAAGAAGAAGAAGTTGAAGAAGAAAGAAATTGAAAAGATCGGTAATTGATATTACCTCTTCTTTGGAACGCTTCTTTGAATCCTCCACTTAGGGAACTAATATTGGTCTTTGAAGAAGACCAGGACCTCTAGGATTATTCTAGGGAAGTGGAGAGGAGAAAATGGCAGGGGTTGGCCGAGCTTGAGTGCTCAAATTTGTGTGAGGTGGAGGGGGAGGAGGTGCCCATTTATAAGGGAGGAGAGGGGCACCTTAGGAATATCACAAAATATTATTTTATATTAAAGTCAAAATCGGTTTATAATGGATCAAAAGGGTCTTATTTCGAAGATAAAGTGGGGAAGGGTCGAAATCCTATCAACAAATAGGATTTAGACAAGTTTAGGGTATTATTTTAACCTTATCAATTAGATTTAACTCTAAGTTAAATAATTTAACTTTTACCATGTCTTATTGTTTTCTTTCACTATATGGTTAATACACTTACTATAACATGCCAAACGAACCCCAAATTGTTTATTATTAATATATATATCCTTATCTAAGTCATTTGGCCGAACCTTAGATTTTTAGGAATAAAATAACAATTAATAATATAATATTTGATTTAAAAACTATTTTGTGTCAATTTTGACACTATTTGATATATGATTTTTGTGAAAGTCATAACAGAATTATATGTTCGAACCAAGTTGATTAAATAAACACTAATATATCATAGTAACCTAGAATATTAGTGTAATTCATAAAAAGTCTTAAATTACATTTATTTTGGTATTTATATTATCAATTATGTCAATATTTCATTAATAAGATAATTACTGCATCATCTTTGTGTCATAAATAAATTAAATTATTTGATGTCTAAAAATTACAAATAAAATACCATCATGTAGTAAATCTTTTTATCTTTCTAATGAATATTTACAATCGAATTTATCTTATGTATAACCCCATATTAAAAATGATTTACTTATTAAACTTTAATTTTAACTATTTTAACCCTTCTTTAAATAAATTAATAATAAATGTCCTAATCTAATCCAAGTGGGCCTAAATGGTCATATTATATTCATAAGGTTGTTTTTGGTCGAATTACACTTATCCAATAGAATTAGGACATGTGTTAGGGTAATAGTAATATCATATTTACCCTTAGTTACCCTATTTACTATTAACCGTGGTAAAAAAAGTAAAAAGTTACTATTCACCAAAAATTATTTTCATCTCATTGAACCACATTTTAGTCCTTGATATTAACCGTGTCTCTCGGATTTTCGAAATTCCATTCACAGAAGCGGTAAAATTAAGTTTTATGCAAAATTCAGTTTTTAACCTACCACTTAGTGGTTTCACTATTCATCAAAAAATGAAAGTTTTCAGAAAAATACCAAAATTTCACCCTAGGCTAATTTCGATATTCTGAGTCCAAAAATAAAGTCCATTTTGAAAAATAAAAATTATAAAATTTCAAAAAGCGGTTATTACTATTCATAACGGCTAGTTTTAATAGCATATTGTTGTTTAGTGAAACTCGGTATTGCGTACGACGCAAGCTATCGAGGAAGGTCGCGATTGCGTGTAAAGAAAGCCAAGAAAGTGTTGTGTAGAAAAAGATTCCTTTTATGATTCATATAACATAAAAGTCTCGGGTGTTACATGAAACTATATGATAAATATTTAAATGTTCCTAAAGCTGAATACCCTTGATAGGGAAACAATCATCATATTCTCTACACAATGACATTGGCTGGGAAAATCATGGTGCAATTTTAGTAGCATAACAACGTAACATAAGAATTAATAAAAATGGGTTATGAGAGAGAAAGTGGTGTCTTGTAATATTTACATGAAATGGAAAGTAAGGGGTCATATTGATATATGTCCCAACATATGTAATGTAATTTGGATTCATAATACAAAATAATTTCTCGAATGTAAATGAGGGGAGAGAAATCTGTTTCGGAATTTCGACATGGTAATAGGTGTAAATGAGAGTAATTATTGAGGGAGAAAGAGGAATCTAATAATTAAAACATAAGGATGGTAGAATGGGGGAGGTTCAAAAAAATTCCCCAAATTGTTTAAATGAAAATACATGGGTATTTCAACATAAAGTTACTTGGAAATAAATGAGGGAGGAAGAAATCCCTTACAGAATTTCATCATGGTAGAAAATATACATGGGAGGCATTAATGAGAGATAAAGGGTTATATAATCATTCAAACATAAGTAGGGATTTATGCGGGTGGTGAAAAATTATACCCCAACATTTTTAATTTAAAATAAAATTGTATAAATATATAAATAAATTTGGTCAAAAATGAGAAAGGAAGAAATCCCTTACTTGGAAGTGTGATCCCATAGGCATGGGAGAGGCTTGAGTGAGGATTATTTAGATCTTGGGAAACCTTGAGTTGATTATATAGATATTAGGGAAGATTTTCGTCGATCTCCAAAGGCTTTGAGTGAATAGTATGTGGGATATGGGGTGGATTTATATATGAAAAGTGAGGAAATTCATTGTTATTTAGGTTTTGGACACCACCCATTAAAATAAGGAAAACCACAAACTTGCCCATTTTTTACCCATGGGTTTTGACAAAGGGTAGTGTAAAACATTATATTTTAAGTCTAATTCCAGAAATTATTACAATATTAGGCTTTCTTATATGGAGGTGAGTCATAATCTCAAGGAAATCAATTAAAAAAGTTAAAATATTTTATATGTCTTTGAGGGTCCACTAAGTCACCATAACATTAACCAAACAAATATAAAATCACAATATATTAAATTGAAAACATATATTTTCATGAAATATCATTTATAGTATTTTATTACATCACTATTGGGTCATTATGATGTCATAAGACACATTATATAATTAAGATGTATTTAATTTTTAGCCAAAAATTCGACTGTATCAGAAAATTATGAAAAATTCACTGTTGGATAATTTTGATTTCATTATTCCAAATATAATATTAATTTTATAAAAATAATTTTCTGAATATGTGATTTTTTACATTTATAATAAAAATTGACTTTTATTAAAAAATCAAGGGTTTCGACAAAAACGACTTTCAATCCTTAATAAAAATCATGATTGTATTCAAAAAAAATATATGATAATTTATATTAAAGGAAAAGTAATTTAGTAATGATATTTTATGGAAATATTATTTAATTCCAAAAAAAATACCTTAATTCCTCAAAATAGATTTCTTAATTTAATATTAACTAAAAAAAACATTTGTGCTTTAAAAACTATTTACAAAGTAATAATAGTAAAATGAATGAACATTATTTACTCTATAAAAAAATGTACATAACCATAGTTCTAGGATTTTGATACATAACCCCTTATAACACCTGCATAAGATCAAAGGGTAAGGTGTGCTATGGTGATAAACTCTTGTGGTGGCTCAGATAACATCGCTTAGCTGGTAATCTCTATCAACCTACACTTCTACTGTAGGCAGTTCCGTTCGAGCATAACATGTTGATGATCAACTTGGTCTTGGTCAAGATAGAAGAACAATTATTCCACATCCTTTATGTGCTTCGAAAAAGGGCTTCGTATGAGGAAAGTCTAATGGATGAGGCCATTGCTTCCTTTTTCTGAGTGAATTGGATTTGTTAAAGCCCTATATTTATAAAAATTATGTGATCACTGTTCAACGACTATATTAACAGTAGTCGTAATTATTAATGGTATTTTAAAATCCAAAAACAAAAAACCCAGTTAGTGAATATGTTATATATCTATTTTACATTGTTATACATTTAATTAGATCAAGTGGAATTTTCATTAATGAAAGAATTAGGTCATTACAGTTCATGCCTTTATTCAATTGAACTTCCTAATCCAACCCTTTCATTACACTAATCTAACTACATGGTTTTCATTAAGTATTTCCTCAATTACGACATTCAACAAAATAATCTAACAAAAGTGGAGCCATATCTGGCCGACTAATTTTTAAAATTAATGATTTAATAATAAATGAATACTAAACCCATTTTTGAAGCCTTTAATTCATTCTCATCCAAAATTTAATTAAGTAAACATACTAAGGACTGAAAACAACTTTTGATGAAATGTAATGGCCCAACCATATCATGCTTCTGACCACCACCAAGCCACAACATAGAATTGGCACATTGCCAATAAGAAACCCTTTGATTATCACAAGACAGCTTGGGTATAAGACTATAACATAGACTTCACTTGTATCTATATTAGAATATATACCTAGAATTAATTGAGAAATAAAATAGTAAAATGATTCATTAATCTATCAATATTTAAGATCCAAAAATTTTATATCACATGATCGACCTCATGGAACGATGACCCTTATCACCTGAGGGTCACCTATTAGTGACCGATGTATCTCTCACCACTATATGTGAATCCCCAAAATTTCATCTACTGAGATTATTCCAAAAAAAATTATTTACAATGATCTCTTTATCTTTGTACATAACAACTTTCATGGATAATAATCCCTTCATTCTCAAGAGATATTGTAAATTCACTCGAACACACATTCCTACTTTTGGACCAACATTCTTCTGGAATTCTTTGAGATCCAAAATTTATAAATAGCGACACCACCCAAAACAAATGGTGGAATACCCACCATAGCTTAAACCTTAAATATATACCTTAGTGAAACCCCTAATGAATTCCACTATTAGACCATTAAGAGATAATTTTCCATCTCATTTCATAACCAACAGTCTCTCAAAAAACATAGGATGATGTCAATATATTTGGAATTATTTCATTAAAACTAGTATTAGACTAAGATGTTATTGATAGGAAAGTATATATCCCTTAGATCCACACATACATCCAAAATGGTTTTACGTTATTTTTAAAAACACCCGACATAAGATATCACGACAATATTTCTCTGGGCTCAAACATGGGTTAAAGTTATCATAGTCCCCATTTTAAATCAAACTTTTCCCTCCAAATAAGGGAACTCATTTAATTTATTCATTTATTTGGGATAATACACCATAAAGTGTCATTAATATAAAAACCATCGATCCTTAGTTCATAACAATCTGCTCACCAAATAACGATTTAACCTTTACAACATGTAGTCGTCACATACAAAACATGGAAAATGCAACCGGTCTACATCCCCTATTACCTAATTCAGAACTTATATAATGCTTCTATGATTCATTTATCCCCAAGGCTTAGCTAACCATGATACAAGTTATATAAATTCATAAAATACTATGGGGTTCATTGGAAATCCACTGAAAACCCACATCTGACCAATGTATTGATTTAATGAATGACCACCAATATAAAAGTGTCATTTTAGGAAATTAAAATTTACAATTCATAAAAACATGCCAATAGGGACAAGAATTAAAATAGGTGATCCTATTAAAGACATTTTTGATACCCACAACCCTAGGTTCGTTATTTACAATAGTCATATCCATGTCTATATGGTAAGACAATAGAAACCTCCTTGGGTTAGTCTGAAAATGACCATACAACTAGGATCACTACATCTAATGTAATTATTTAACCTAGGAAAACCTCACATCGTGGTTTCCCTTAAATGAAAAATCACTAAATAACTATGTGTTGAGTTAAAACTAGTGGCCTCTAGGTCTTACAACTAGACCTTCTGATCATGTATCCAAATTGGGCCACTATTTTCGTCCACATAGCCCTAAGTAGTCTAAAATTATGACCAAGTATACTTAAGGGCCACTATTTCATTGTTACTAAAGTTCTTGACTACCACTGAATATGTAAAAATGGATTCATGTGAAAGTATCAATGACATTTAATGATTATACATTTCAACATAAAAGAGATGGCATCAACTACCATGAAATAAACAACCAGTCCCTAATCCACTTCATGAATCATAACAAGGGAGTTATCCTTATAGTGTTAAAACAACAATGAAAAAGAATAACCAGAAAAAAATCATTCGGTATCCTCATATCATAATACCCCTTGAATTTAAACTCAACACACTGCCATCTACAATCCAAGGGTTCTATTAAGTAAACATAGTGTATTATTTTACTCATATAGTTACAAAATGTGACTTAACATGCCTTAGAACGTAACACAATTTTATTATAGGTACATATCACCTTTTCTAAACCATTACCTAGTTATCTACTCTATTTAAAAAAATTATGAAATTTCGTACCATATTAATGCCTAAAAGATCACTAGGCCCACTTTCCAAACCTCTAGGTCCAACAAAACCAAAGATGTCAATAGTTGTCCACAATAATCATCTACGTAGGGGTTTAAGCTATTAATAAATAAAAAAAATGGTTTTATTTAATCAATGTTCATCACTTTACATATATTATGACATTAAATATTTTCTAATATATGATTTAACAAGTACTATTTATAAATAATAACATTTTCAAATTAAAATTATCAATTTATTTAGTTGACCCCATGTTGCATTATAGTAAAATTAACTCATAATTTCCTTCAAACCATTTATTTATTTATACATATATTCTCAAAATTTATCTTTACTAAATAAAATATCTCTAATAATATATAGTGGAAAATACACTTTTGGTTACATATGTAATTTTAATAAACTAAATCAGTGTTTCAGAAAAACTCAAAAGAAGACATTAGATATAGTTCAACTATAAAGGGTATCGATTAAGTAAGATGAAACATAAATTGAGACAAAACAATGTATATGCGGATACATCCACATTAAATAACCATTTATATTTATCATAATCATAACCCAATGCGGTATAGTACCAATAAAAATAAATATAATAATACCAAATAAGGTTTTGATACACTAACCTGCATTTAGTAATATGGTAAGAATTTTCTAATTTAAGTGTTTCAATTCCCTATAAATTAAAATTTTTTGTTTATTAATGTAAATAAAACTTAATATTCAACTCATAGTAATTTTAACACACCCGAAACATTGTTATCTAATATGCATAAGAATCTTAAAATCACCTAAAATGGTTGAATCAAACATAATAGTATTCAATTATATAGGTTATTGTTTCAAAATTAAAATGTTACTAGACATTATATATTAAAAATTTTACACTTCATATATGAATAAATAATAAATTACTTGAACATATAAAAAATATAAAAATTCTATGTCATTAAAAAAAATCAATTAAAATATAATTTCAATTCATTAATTAATAATTTCATGGTTAGATATAATTCCATAATCATGATATATTTCGAAACACTATTTATGATTATATAGACACATTACATATCCAATATAACTTCGTAATAATAGAAAAAAATTCTATAACCTCAGTAGGTAATATATGTATATAGGGAATGCTATCACAATTCCATTGTGTATATATATTTTTTCTAAATAATGACCTAATATTGTATACATATCAGAATGATAAATAATTACTTGATCATAATGTATTGATAATAATCGAACACAGTCACCCAAGCATGATATACTGGTAACATGTTATTCACATGTGATTCCAATAATCATAAAATGAATCATGAACACACCATGTCTCTTTCCATATATAGATAAGAAAAGAATATCATTATCCAATAATCAATTTCCATTAGAAGTATACATGAATCACTCAAGGTTAAGTGACAATAAACATGAATAATGAGAAAAAATAACAATAATATAATCCCTGACAGCTTTATATTTCACTCATGCATGGGGTAGACTATCATGGACACCATCTATTTACCAAATTATGTCACATTCCCAGTATCCAATATTTTTTAAAAAAATATTATGATAATAAATATAATCAACACTAAAAAATTTCATGTCCTGAAATAAGATCAACTAAGAAGGTTCTCAAACTTGTTGGGAAAAATTCATAGTTGAGACTCCATATATTCTAGTGGATAACAACTAGTAGCAATGGCTTAATGTTGGTAGGATTAGGAGACTGTATCTTTTGTATTAGTACTAAAATAATTCAAAAATATAAATATTTGAATGGTAGGGGATGAAAATAATAACTGATAAGTTTTATCTACCACATAATGACAAAAAATAACTATAAATAAAAATACCTTCATGAACACTCTATGGATTAAATATAATGAAATCATCATATAATATATAATATATATAGTAGGACTAGACTGAAAAAATAATAAATAAAAAAACTCTCCAACTCTTGTAGAAAACCTAAGTAAATTCTTATTCCCCAGATCCCATGACATGACCTAGTTAAAAATATACAATAGAAAAAAACCATGATCCGTTTCCTAACCAATGGTTAGAAGATTTATTTGGGTACTAAATGACAACCTAAACATGGTGCGAGTAAAACTCAATTGGCCACCACCGACAATGTATAATGAGATTTAAGTATTTAAAAATTAAATCTAACATTGTACATGAATATCAAATATAATGAATTATAGTAAATAAAAACTATTTTGGTCTTTGACTCCTCATGGGAAACCTATGTGACAGTAACTACTTCCGCCTATTCCAGAAGGTCTCTGGTCACAAAATAGTAATATAGAAATTGGACATGTGGATCTAATCCCATATATCCATATGTAACATTGGTTATGTGGGATCCAAATATAAACGAAGGAATCATTATATAACAATGAACATATATAGTACTACATGTAAATAAACATAGTTAATCCATTCATATAAATCAAGTGGATATGAAATGTTATGTGTGATAATGTCATATAAGGATAAAGAACACCATGTTCAGTAATGAGGAATTCAATTTAAAATAATTTAAATAAATGATATATAATTCTATTTCCCATTATTTTAATTAAATATTTAGGATCATAATGTTCTTTAATGATGATAATCATGGCCTATGATGAGGAATTTAATTACTTATTATTTTAATCGATAATTGACTAAGCATACCATGTATGACATCATTAAAAAATTTATAATCTACTCAATAAATCTTCCATATAGACCTATTCATGGAATTCCATCTATAAATCCATGTATTTCATGAGCATAAGGTATTAATAAGGTAAGTTATATTTAATAATTAATCACAGTCCATAAAAAAAATTAACGTATATTTAAAATTATTCTAACTATGTTCACTACCAAAGATTCGGTTCTTATAAAATAATTCTATCATATCATTAATTTATAATATATAGGGTATAATATCATCACACCCATGGTTGATTTAATATACAAAAAGTAATGATCTTTTGTTTTAGCATAAATAATTTAATCATCCTTGTTCTATATACAATTCAATCATACCAATGGTAATTTTATTTATAATTATTAAAGTATATATAATGAACAAATGATATTTTCTCTTTCTTTATTACTAATTACAAATTATCTTTCCAAATTCATAAAGGGTTAATGAGATACTTATATTACACTTACAAATAAATAATTAAAGTAAACCCTTTATATTTATCAAGATCTAATCCAGAAACACCCCAATGATGTTTTGGATAATACCATGAAATTCTCATTGATGGTGTTTACAAGAAACACCCAAATTTTTTATTTCAGGATTAGGTTTTGACCACCTAAAATTGAAATGGGTCACATAAATTCTCTTGGTGATTTTTATATATTTTATAAAAAAGAAAATCAAATTTTTGAAGAGACGCACAGATGGACTGTCATGCTGAAAAATGATGCATAATAAAAAAATTGATTCTCTGAAATAAAAGTAATGGGAAACCTACTATACAATAAGAAATATTTAATCATCCATTATCAATGTTGGATTTTATTTGGAATGAGAGAAACCAAAAAATAAAAAAAAAATCCTTGAAAATAGGACATATGATCTTGGATGGAAATAATATACCATATAATATTAAAAACATATAAATTAATAAATAGTATTAAGAAACTAACTTAGGGTTATAAAAAGAGATTAAATATGTTCAATTCCAAGCCCAAACTAGGGAGATATATCAAATCATATAGAGAAATCCAAAAGGGGACTGAGTGACTGTTGGGTGTGACAATGGGAGGAGATGGAATGGTTTTTTAGGTTTAAGAGATATGTGGGAGAAAATGGAATTTTCAACCCCTTTAATTATCTTCACTATTTGGAATAACATGTGCCAATAGTGTAGTGACACTATCCCAACACCCACTGAGTCGCATGATTATATCTCATGGATTATTAATCTTGTACCAACAATTCACACCCATATGAAACAATCTATAGATATATATATCAGTTGGGTTGCCCCCAACATAGGGTTTCACAAACTATGTGACATAGGTACATGGTCTCATGGTTTATGATCAATGTTTTACCCAACCATTCACTAACTAATCTCCTCCCCTATCTTTCCTAAAGTCATTATTTTAATGTATAACTTTCCCGAAAATCATTTAAGATTCTGAGACATATACAAAACCATAAACCCCATAAATTAAATAAATTTAATGCGTTCTAACATCTATAAATATATTCTAAACCTTGGTTTATAATTTATTCCTTCCACCAAATGAAAATTTACATAACGTTATAATTTTCAACCAGTTTACAATATTTTATAATAAAAAAATATCAATGACAAATAATATTTCATAAAAACAATACACCACATCTCTCACAAATACATATATTTATGAGTGATTATATCCATTAGAAAATTATGATAAGTATCTATATCAAACATATATTTTTAATGATAATGCATCCAAATAATTAATTCAAAAATTGTAGTTGTTTACACTGAACAATATGTTTGATACATTTTCTCATAAACCATTAATATAAATGATTCATATGATATTACCACATCATTATGCAAGAAGAAATATCCAAGTACATTCTTTTATACATTACTATTGATCAAACAACGATATCCACTTTAGGGTAGGGTAATAAAAAATATGTTGACTAACATTCTCTTCATTTATTTGAATATTTCATCAAATTTAACAGTCAAATGGAACTTGGATCCCTTATAAGATAACATATTGAGTGGATTTGAATTTCATAAGAACTTATCCACAATTATATTATAATAACCATCCAAATAAAGAAAAATATATAAATTAGTCATCGTGGTTAGTCTAAGAAAATTTTTAATAACTTTTGTTATTGATTAATATAACAATATACCCTCTTAAGAGATTATATAGCCTAGAAATTTATATCTTTTAAGAGAATGTCATTCATTGTAATTTTTTCATACAAATTATTATTTATTTGGATCAATAATATAATCCTTAGGTTATGATCATTCTATTCCATTATAATTGAATATAAATGATTATCATCTATAAGGTCTACCAATATTTAATCAGGGTTATCACTGAAAAATATAGTCATTAAATCCATGAATATAGTTGGGTAATTTGTAATACCAAACGGAATAACATCAAATCATTAGTTTTCATTCCTTTTATAAAGGATATCTTAAACATGTCTACATTTTTTACCCTAATATAATAGTATATGTATTAAAGATTAATCTTGGATAAATATGATGCTCCTTTTAATTGATCGAACAATCAATCAATATGTGGAATTTGATAAATATTCATGATTATTATCTTGTTATTCTCCAAATAAACAATAAAGGGTCAAATTAATCTATATTTATTCTAAAACAATAATATTTAGAGCCCATAATGACTCTCGTAGATGAATTAATCCCTTATCATGATTTTCCCAGAGTTGTTACATTAATTCATTTAACTAAATATGGAACATTCTATATAGATTCCTTGAAATAAGTTTTTCAACTAGTACGGGATATATTGGAAAATCAACTATATGATATTGAAGAAAGCTAAGAAATACTTTTATAAAGACATAAAAATCCTCATGTAGTTATAATAACATTGATTTCGATTTTAATCATTGAGGATATAAATTAAAAATATTTTCAAATATACTATGTATATTGGAATTCATATAACTGAGATAAAATATATTATATAAATATTTGATAAGACCTATTACCAATTCAATTTTATAATTCTATCTTCGACCCCTTAATAAAAACACAATGGTTTGTCAGACCATAAAACATAGTAAATTAAATTGACCAATCATATAATAATGAAAAATAATTCATCGGATTTATAAACCACGCCAACTTATATTCAATATATTTGAAATTAGGATTAACTTATATCATCCATGGTCATTATATATTTAATCATTTCATAATGGTTCATAATGAAAATTGGAATTATACTAAGAATATACCATTAGAGTGTTGAAATTGTTGCATAGTATGGGAACACACACCATGTAATAGAATCACATTCAAGATATACACGATTAAAAAAATTTAAGGTTCATTACATACTGATAAATATACACCAAAACCACATCCATTTATATTATCCAGAAAGGGATTTTTTTCATGGAAAACAACACTCAAATATTGACATTAAATTACAAAGTTCCCTTATTAATAGTATTAACCTAATTTATCTCTCTAAACTTTTCTCATGATAATTTAAAAGGAAATTAATAATTTATATAATACCATCAATATAAAACCATGATTTTTGATGCATAAATATCACATATTATTCAAATAATATTCAATATGTAACATGTTTCCCATAGTGAAAATCATTTTGGATTATTAACAATAGAAATATAGAATAAAAAAAATTCATTAGAGATCTACATAATCTCCCAAAATTTTCATCATAACTAAAACAATTCATATACTAATCATAATTAAAAAATTATGAATAACCTGTGAGAATGAATAATTATAATGGGGTGCATCAGATGATCAATATGTTTAAAAAGGATGATATAAATGTTTAATAAAATAATAAATGATTATAGGTGCATGATAAAATGATATTATAATTTTTAAATGATAAATTTCATCTCAAATATCATAATAATGAATCATAAAATAAATCCATGAATCTTATAAGAAATTACTTTTAATGGAATAAATGAAAATGAGACATGATAGCATAACATTTACATAAGAATTTTTTTTTAACATTCATTTACTAATAGAAAATCATTACCTTATTAAAGTCTTTGGGAGAATAATATAATTCTTTTTTGGGTTCACTACCCAATACATCATAAAAAAATTCAATTCTCACTAATCAGACTATAATAGTTTGCAATATCCCTTACTGAAGTAGGATCACTCATAACTTCGGTTCTTACTATCCCATGAGATATTCATAATTCCCAAATTCCTAAGAGAGATATATAAATATAGGCCAACCTAACACATTACTATGATCATACGTATCTATCCCTACGATCATAAAACATTCACCATTACATCATTTCACCAACCATCGAAATGAAATGAGTTTTATTATCATTTCATAATTTATTCTTGTAATTACCATTTGAAACTAAACAGTTTTCATGAAGGATTAATTATAACATAATTATCACATGGTATTGAATTGGGATTTAAAGAATTATCTTAAATTTATAATCATCAATATCCATAAAAATAAATAACATGGATTCTATCATAGGACCACATCAATACTAAAAAATAAGAAACATCTTTTATTTTATCATAGTAGAAAAATTCCATTAAAATATAACTATAGAATATTTTGGAGGAAATTAAACACTTCACATTTAAACAAAATATTTGAAACAAAACAATAGCCCAAATATTATTTCAAATATATTCATTTCAAAAATCCATAAACATATAGGACTAATTAAATAAATGAGCATTCATGGTAGTAGAATTTATATTGTTTTCATATACATATAAAATAGATTTCTTTTATATTTTCATTTAAAATCAAAAGAACATAACATGATAAATGATAAGAAAAATATTTTAAATTAATTTTATAAAAATTTAGTCATAGGTAAATATTAATTTAAAAAAACTGTATAATATTTAATAAGTCCATAAAAACATTTTTATAAGAATATATTTTTAAGTAAAATTATATTCCACTATAGAGAGAAATAATTTTGATTTGTATTAATAATATTATTTTTATATATTGAGTACATAAATAGATTAAAATGAAATTAAATAATTTAATAACTTGAAATTACAATAGGATAATAACTTTCATGGTATTTTTGATGGATAGGACATAAAATCACATCACTAAAAATATAATCATAATCAATCAAGATAAATAATGTGATTATAACATTAATCCCTTCTCACTTTGGTAACATTATAAAAAGAACCCATTGAAATTGAGAAAGCTTTAGGGATTTTATGTCCCAAATATTTTTATTAGGAACTTCTTAAAACAAATTAGCAAATTTATATATACCACATAATATGAGTAATTTCTGAAAAAGGCACGAGTCACATAGATATAAAAGTGTGATTGAAATTTTATACACTATGTTTTTATTTACTACAAATCACTCTAACATAAAATATAATCAATATAAATTAATTAATTCGATAATAGAATAATATTAATAATTATTATTCCATATATAGTTCACTTACAACATTTTTACCCCCATTTATTAATAATTCCACTTAAAAATCCTCATTTCTCGGTGTTAAGTGTTTGATATTTCAGTATAATTACAATTAGTAGTTCAAGTATAATTTTATCATGATTCTGTAATATATATAATTTTATTATATATATATATCCTATATATTTATTATAAAAATATGTATAGTGATCTATGAAATTTAGATATTGAATAACGAATTGCAACATTCATTCATATGATAGGCTACTTATACAAATGAATGATATTTGCGATTTTCAAAGGATTTAATGAAAGACTAAATAATAATAATTAAAAACTAAATAATCATTATTAAAACTTATATATCATATATATTAATTAAATATACCATTTTTTCCATCTAGTAAAGTATAAAATTAAACACAATTCACATCACTACCTTCAAGTGGTAAACAATATGTATGAAACGTGTGACACTATCATTTTCCAATGGATGGTAAGGTATGAAGTATGGCATGATATTATAATTATTAAATAATAGATAGGTCATAAATATCAAACCTAAAAATTTAAACCATGAAAATGACCTTCCATGAATTATGGTAATAGAGAAATAGTTGAATCTATATGTGGAGATACTAGTCCACACATATGCCCAAGTGATATATTCATATTCCATTGGATGTAAATGAGGGTGAATATTGGTATGTAAATAATCATGAAATCATTGAGTAATAATTATAAAAAAATTATTAGACCATGGTTAATTTTATATATTTAGAGTATTTATAATAAAAGGTCAATTGAAAGTATTTTGGTAAGATGATTACCTTTTCTTTGGTAGGCCTCCTTTCTTTCCATTATTAATTAACTTGTATTGTAATGTTAATTGGTCCAAAAACCTAAACATAATGGATATGGAAGTTAAAAAGAAAATTCTATAGGGTTTGGTCAACTAGATAACTGAATGGGGGAGGATGAAGATAAAGGAGAAGTGTCTTTATATAAGTGGGAGAGAGCACACACTTTGAGTTTCTGAATAGATTAATACATAGAATATTAATACTCAATAAAATGCTACAAAGTTGACATATATTCAATGTCGGGATAGTATGTTTATCCAAACAAGTTTTGACAGAATATTATTTTTTCATATTTATTAGTATTCTTGAATTAAACAGCTAGATTATTTATAAATATGTTATGTAATAAATACTATTATTACATATGAGGTTATATATAAAATATTAATTTCAAAATAATTGAATTTTAAATTGAAAAACAAATTAAAAATTTTATTAATCAAATCAAAATTATCTTAGGATGAATTTTTGATAATTTTATGAAAACAATAATTTGTCGGTGAATACTAAAAATACCTATTTTCATATAATGTCAGTTATTTTCAATAAAAAGATATTTAAATTTTACATTATGATTGTAGTGTTGTTTCAGGTAACATAAAAAATATTTTTTAAAAATCATTCCACTTAACTAATTTTGAATCAACTTTATATGGTATTTCAGTATAATTTAATTTTTGTGTTTAAAAATTAGATTTTTCTAAAAACTATTTTAATTTACATAAAGTTTATATTTTTTAATTAATTAAAATAATAAATAAAATGGAATGTTTTCAATGACATTTATATATAATATATCAATAAATAGTTATTTTATTTCATAAAATGATTATTTTAGCTTAAAAGTTAATATTAAATCATCTTTGGTTTGAAAAATACACTTTTCTAAAACCCAATTTTTCATGGCATCCGCAAGTTTTGTTTTTAAATTTGCTAGTTATGTAAATTTTACTGAGTAAAATTCAATCCATATTGGGGGTAATATATTCCATATTTTTTTGGGTTCATTTTTATTTTTAGTTTTAAAAATAGTTACCATAGAAAAAAAAGTATCATAGTATAGGTAAAATAGAGAAAAAGGTTAAAATTAAAAGGTAAATGATTAATATACATGAAAACCACAAATTTAAATGGGTGATTACTATGATTTAAAATAATAATAATATTTTAAAACATTAAATTTAAATCTAATTCTTTGTAATTAATTCCAAAAAATGTGGAAGGCTTTAAATATAAGACAATAATTATTTAATCATTTAAACCCACCCCTATTAAAAAATAAATACCACTCCGTACAACTCCTTTTGACCTCAAAAGTCTTTAATATCTTCAAATATCTTAAAAACCCAATAGTTCTGACTCTACATAATTCCATGTGCAGATGGTCTGACAAATGAACAATTCCAAGTACCTTAAGGGCTCCTTCAAGGAGGTTATATTAAATATGTTACTTTCTCTAACCATCTCAGTTAGTTTCCATTTTTATTCTAACTTCTTTTCACTTAATTAATTCATAAAGGAATTATAACTCAATAAAATTTTTTATTGTGTAATTTTATGTTTTAAATGGAATATATGATATCCATTCCTTTATTATCTCATCTTATTCAATGAAATGAATTAGTTTCCACATTATTGTTATCAACCGTCAATGTGGATAATGGTTATCCATTTTCCATTGACGCCTTCATGGATTTTCATAAGACTATTATTATGGGTTAATAATGATTTTATAAGTATATAATTTCTTATTTCATGTTTTGGAACTGACATATCAACAATATATTAAATAAAATAAAAGTCGTTTTTGATGGTCGTAAAATACTCAAAAAACTAATTATTTATAAATAATATTTTTTTCCAATGAATCATCATCATGACAGAAAAAAATTATATACTAGAAAATTTAAAAAAATTATTTCAATTAATTCAATCTCATTCCACTTTTTTATTATTTTTTTCCATTTCAAAAGAAAATCCTTAATTATACACAAATGAACCAATCATGATACCATGAAACAAATATACCCAAAACAAGGAAAATAATGAAATATTATTAATTAATGGGTTGAAATATGTTATATTAGAATCATAAAATGAATTATAAATTATAATATAGTTCATGAATAAATTAATAATACTCAATAAACAACTATACATGAAGATTAAATTGTTTGAATGATATGTAACCTGAATTAAATGAATTCTTTACCCAATTTCTATTATTTGAGTTAGAGTTCAATTTCATTGATAATGTATTTATATTATTATGTGTTAAATGAATTTTTATTTCTTATTTTATATTTGTACTGTATTTTGTGGATATATAGTGGATAAAAATTGATTCATTTTATTATCGCTCACTTTAATGATATGATATTTGTAAGGGAGTTTCCTTAAAAAAATATATGTTAATATTAATTTTTATAAAACTAAAAAATAATGATTTTTTCATGTGTGGAATTAATGGAGTTTCCCACATTCATTTTACTATAATATTCATAAGATCATTTTACATGTTTATATAGATAGTTTCAAAGAAAATTTTATCTATTGTGCATGAAGTTGTTTTTAAAATATGTAATTTCAAAATGGAATGTTAATTTTTTAAAATAGTATTTTATGATGAAATATTGCATGATATATGATTATGAAAGGAATCTTGGGATGTTATTATGATGATGGTTTGTTACACTATAATCAAATGAATTTTTGTTCTATTATAAACCATAGATGGATGTTATTATTATTAAATAATAACTATTATTTCTATAATAATCCAAGGATGTGTGATTACATTATAACCACAAATTCATTTTATACTCTAAAGTTGGACTTTTACAATATTGGATACTCTATTTGTAAGAGTTATATAAAAAATGAAGTACCAATTCGACTAATTAACCTTTATATTCTTTCATATGAGTTTTGATGAAAATAGTTTCATTTTCAAAATGCTAGATAATGTTCTTTCTTAAAATATTTTTCCTTTATTTGGGTAAATAAGTATGATTTTTTAAAAATATTTTTATGGGATTTCCTTAAATTAATTTCTTCCTTTATTTTATATCCCTTTTGAGATTTTTTTATCATCCAATGTTCAATTTTTTTCATATATATTAAGTAAGAGTAGGGATTGAGATGAGATCATGGGAAAAATTGTGAGGAAATATCATGAAGAGAAATTATGTTTTTAAGACTATTATTCTATAGAAAAAATAGATACAAAATATAACTATCCACTTGAAATGTATAGGTTATAAAGGTATGTTTGTATAAAATCCCTAAAAATCAAAATATAAAATATCCTTGAGATTTTTATAATATAAATTATAGTTTTAAATCACTATACTATGTAATTTTTATGGCTAGATCCTTATATTTTCTATTAGATGATTAATTTATATGACTATAGGGGTTATGATAATATTAATATAATACCCATAAATGATTTTCAAATATGGAAACTTTGAAATAATATGTTATTTTTTGATTATTATGTTTATTCATCTAAGATATGTTTGTTGATAATGGTTTTCCATAATGTAAATTGGGTAGCTATGGTGGTAGGAATTCAGGGGAAAACACCCTTACAAATTATCATCCTGATATTTTTGGAGTCAAAACATAAAATTTTTCATAGTGGTATCTCTATTGACACAAGATATATATTTCTATGGTTTCTATTCTATAGAGCATTGATATCATCCATAGACTAATTTTCTAGTAGTGTAGTTTTTTTTGAGACAACATCCTATAGATTTTAGTGGAAACTTATATTTTATAGTACCTGAGGGATGGATCACTATTTTAGAAAAGATATTTGATGTCATGGTATGTTCGTAACTCCAAAAGGCGGCCCTTTATGTTTACTATTTTGAAGGTGATGTCATTCAATGGTGGTCTTAGGTTAAGGATACAAGATATAATGTTGATTTTGATGTTCTAGAATAAGAAACATTGAAGTATATTTTCATTGAAAAATATATCCCTATGATTGTACATATCCATATTGAAAAACAATTCCTAGCATTATTGAAAAAGAATGAAGAATTTTTAGTTCCGTATGAAGAAATTTTTTAAGACATTATAGTTATATACCATATTTTATGTTGGAAACTAATAGAAAAATAATAGGATATACTTATGAGTGAAAGTATTTTGTGAACAGAATTTGACATATGAAAATTTATACATTATTTTAAATTGGTTAATTGTGTTGAGATAGTTGGGATTGAGTTTTTTGAAATGTATGTTCCTCTAAATTATAATAGTAATAAAAGGTCCAGGTGGAAGGAAATAGATAAATATTTGGATAAGATGTATAAAGGCAAGCCCCAAAATTATTCATGTGTGGGAAAACAATTTCAAGGTATTTTTTAGAGGATCCGGGTTGTGTTTCAGAAGTGGTCAATTTTCTAACAGTTCCCATTACTGGAAAGTAAAAAGTATTGAGAAACAAAAAATGGGATCATTGATATCCATCCAATGGTGGTGTATTTTAGTTTCAATGAGTTGGGTCATTATTATTATATGTGTCTGAATATTGTTTCACAGGATTAAAATCATCATTATTAGAAATATAAATCTATAATAATGTGATTTTCTACTACTATAGGTGATTTGGGATAATATAATTAATTAGTTACATGTAAGTTACATGTGTATTAAAATTATAAAAATACCCTAATTGATTATAAATATTCACATTCTTTTCTTTCTTTTAATTTTCAAGAATATAGGGAATATCATATCATGAATATATGATAAAAAAAATTTGAAAACATTGTGTGGTAGTATAGATGCAACTAACGTAAATATTACTCTACCTATTATTATAGGTTAAGTGGTCTTTCTATCAAGACTTGTTAAACAAACCAAATTTGATGTGAATGCTCTATTGGGTATGGATTGTATTTTATTATGTCTTGTTAAAATATATTGTAGAGAAGTGAATTACTTTTCCAATTATTTCATACATTTTATAACCTAAAAATATACTGATAAATTAATATAAATGGTAGTGAAAGTTACTTATTACATGTCATTTTAAAAAATAGAACTGTAAAAAGTAGTGATGTTCCACAACTAAATGAATAAATGGATGTTTTTATATATTATTTTCCTTTTGTTATTCCTATCATTGTAACGCCCTGACCCCAGTTACCTAGAGTCGGTGCATTATTACATAACATTGGCATGATCACAAGAAAGATAAAATCTCGAAAGATCGATTATTTTAGTAGTCTTGGAAACACTAGATATATTAATAAGTCTTACATTACATCATAAAAATGAAAACTACAACAAAATATTCTCCATAGTCCACACTAATATCCCCTTATAACATCCCTACAGGTCATTCATAAATTACTTCTTCATATCCTGGGTTAAATAAAACATTAAAATGGTTGAGCTCAGATGCTCAGTAAGTATAACAATATTGTGGAAACTTTCATTAATAAACATAAACATTTAAGGCAATTTGTAACTAAAACAAAATCCTTTTAAACATTAACATTATCATAATATGGAAATGATAAAATGAAATAATTCCATTTACTTATTCACATGGATATTATACTATTCAAATAATCACATGAAATATCAATAACCACTTTCATAATGACGGAATGCATAATTCCAGACTATCATAACCATGTAGCCAAGGCCTCGTGCCAAGACTACAAATAAGATTTTGTCTAGGCCATATTCCAAGACAATAGTTTGTCTCATGAGACCTACCGATGTATCAAGGATCTATAGCGGGCTCCACCCATCACATATTAAGTCCAATTAATTCCTCATATGAACAGTTTTAAACATAACATAAACATCCATATTAAAAATAGCATACAAAATGTCAATACTTTCTCCACAAAACATGAATGGAATAAAAATAACACATCCATAGTCAAACATATCAAAAAACCTTCAATACAATATGGATGTTTTGTATCATAATAATAAACTTCAAATAATCTTAAAATCCATCAGAGGATGTTGACATAGATGAAATCAAAACTATTTGAGAGAAATATCTATTTTTTTTAAATCATTTAAAAGTATCATAATTATAAAATAAAACATTTACAATGAAAATATTATTATAAGATTGTAAAGGAATAATCTATGATTTTATAATGGCGGAAAATAGCCGCACCCTCCGTAAGTTAAAAAAGACATTCTTAACTTAATTATGTTGAAAAGGATAAAAAAGACCTTTTTTGGAAAAGTACAGAAAGATTCCTTTATAAACATGTTATAAAAAGTCAACAAGGGTATAAAAGAATTTATCCCATAGTATTTAAAATATTAATAGTGATTTGAAATACATTTTTAAGAAACATGGATGTGGATGATAAAGAGGTCCTAGTAGATAATTAGTTATAAACAACCTCGGATAATGAAGAGATTGTGAAATAAACCCGTAACTTGTACTTTTCCTTGGACGAGGTTTGGTTAACCTCCTGTATAATGGTGAAATAATTGTTATTAAATTATACAAAAATCATATACATTAATATGATGTCATATATGATCTTTTAATATTGATTTGTTGATAATATCTTAGTATTATCATTGTTTTGGGTGTTAAATTACTCGTTTTATTTTATATGTTTTGTTACATAAGCCATTTTTTTATGGATAGGTTGTATCTTATTCATATACATCATGATATCAAGTCCTTAAATATTATTTTTAATCATCCAATAAAATTTATTCTTGAATGGATACGATGGGGAATGAATCTCATCGCATTCATGGAGACAGTAATCCGTAGGTACGCACAAGCGACAATATCATTCTTTTGATATGAAAATAATATTTAATTGGATGGTATATCATATATAAAGAATTATTATCATGTTATATTTATTATTTACATGAATTATACATCATTATTACACCCATCTAAACAATAATATATTGAATAACAATTACACCACAACGTGGAGACGGTAGGCCATACGTACGCACGTATGGTGACATGTCATTCAAGGGATGAATAGAATAATTAATTTGTTTGTTCCATAATTATAATAACATCACAGTATATATAAGATACTGGAGTTATTATTTTATAATGGAAATAACAAGGAAATAATAAGTTGAAGAAGAAACAAACATTAAAGAGGGTGGTGAAGACGTTACCTCTTCTTCGGGTTCTTCCTTTTGATTTGATCAAAAGGGCTCCTTAGGTTGGATTTATGATCAAAATAAGGCCTCTAGGATGAATTGATGGAATTTGGTAGGATGTTTGGGCAGGTTTGTTCTGAGCCAAATGGCTTTGAAGGTGTGAATTAATGAGAAGGGGGAGTGCCCTTTTATAAGAGTGGTGAGGGGCTCTTTAGAAAAAACTTAAAGTAATATTTTATAATAAAATCATATTCTATTTCTAAGGGATAAAAAGTGGATTATTTAATGTTTAAGGTGGGGATTGGTCTAAAAACACTCAAACAATATATTTTAGATAGGTTTGGGTCATTATACTAACCTTATCTTTTAGTTTAAACTCTTTGTTATTTAGATAGTCATTTACCATATTACTTTGTATTTTTATGTTATATAGTTAATAAACAAACCATATACAACCAAGAGACCCCCAAGTGATCCATTAATGATACACCTATCATGATATAAGTCTCATGGCCGAACCGTAGATTTTTAGGAATTGAATATCAATTAATAATATAATATTTGTCTTAAAAACTCTTTTATGCAAAATTTTACACTACTCAATAAATGATTTTTGTTAAAGTTTTAACAACTTTATTAATTCAAATAAAATAATTTAAGAAATCATATCAGGTCATATTAACAAATATAATTAGTGTATGTCATCAAAACTTTCAAATTATATTTATTTTAACGTTTATAATACCAATTATTTGATTATTTCATTAATAAGGAAAATAATGCATCATAATTGTGTCATAAATATATTTAATTATTAAATGTTTAAAAATTATAAATAAAATACCATTATTTAGGAAATAGTTTTATCTTTCTGATGAATATTTATTGTCGCAAATCCAACATATATAACCCTATGTAAAAATTGTGTTTCTAAAAGATATAAGTTTATGTCATTTTTGTATTTACTTTAACTTAATTAATATAATGTGTCCCTATCACCTACAAGTTGATCCATGGGGTCCCATAATAGACACAAAGATGCACATGGTCGTACATGTATCAACCAATAGAGTAAATAAACGTTTTAGGGTAATTTATAATTATTATAATATTATATTTTTACCCTTATTTACCGGATTTACCCTTTAACTATGGTAAATATTTTATTTACCGAAGTAATTATTTAAAATGTATAAAAATTAAAGTTACCTATTTAAAAAATTTGGACATCCTGATTCCAAATATGGAGTCCATTTTTTCAAATTCAAAACACATAAGTGGCAGAAATTAATTTAAAATTAATTCCCATTGTCAAAACAAAAAGTGCGTTTTTAAGAGATAATAACTATCAAAAGATTGACACTTGTTTATGTCCGGTTTAAATGTGAAATTATGTCCAATGAACAAAATTGTATTAAATGGTAAAACTATATTCTAAATATACTTTAAAACCACTCAAATTCATAATTTATCACTATTAATTATTTTGATTAAAAAGTTGTATTTAATAAAAATTTAATAATTTTCACAATTCATCAAAATATAAAAGTTATCTGAAAAGTACCAAAATTTCATCTTAGTATAATTTTGATATTCCGAATCCAAAAATGAATTCCATTTTTAATGATAAAATTTTTATAATTTCACAATGTAGGTATTACTATTCATACAGGCTAGTTTGATTGGTTGTGATGTGTATTAGAACTCAATGTTGTGTATAACACATGCTACTATATTATTCAGAGAGAAGCATACACTGGAATATTGGGGTGTTACAATCATGGTGTTTGTGTTTAATATTTACTTAGTCCCTATTTAAAATCCTATTTCAAAACCCACTAATCGAGTGTTAAAAGACGAACTTTTGGAATTGAAATATCAATTGTAAGAGGTGATAAATAATGGTTTTATTAAAACATGAACTTCACAATGGTGTGATCCTTTTTTTGATAAAAAAATGTAAGTTAATTGAGAGTTTTTGTTTATTATATAGTTTGTAATAACATCACTTTTTTCAATAATTACCATTTTCCTCATATCGATAATTTTTTTGATCAACTCTATGAAGAGTAGTACATTTCAAATATTTATCATAGGTCATGGTATCGTCAATTAAAAGTGAGTGAGGAATATATTCTAATGGCTACATTTCATACTTCATATGATAATTATGAGTTTATAGATATTCCCATTCAGTTGAAAAATTCCGCGACTATATTTATGGGTCTTATGAATAGTTTTTTCAGTGAATATTTGGATCAGTTTGTTGTTTTTTTTATTGATGATATTTTGGTTTATTCAAAAATTTATAAGGATAATGAAAACAATATAAGGATTTTTCTGAAAACCCATCAAAATATATAAGAAGAATTTATTAGAGGATATTTCTTGTTATAATTGATGTCCTTATGTGCGAAAAATATAATGAATGAGATACATATAGTTGTTACAACAAAAAAATGTGGTTCATGAAAATCTAAGACCCCCAAATGCTACCGATAATCGAAATTTTTATTTTTTTTGATGATATTACCAATGGTTTTCTTAAAACATTTCATGGTTATATATCCAGTTATCTAAGTTAGAAAAAAATAATTAAAATTTATCAGAAAAAATGTGATATCTTTTTTAGGAAATAAAAATATTATTTGTAATTATTCTAATTTGGGAACTTCCCTAGAGAAAAAGTTCTTTTTTCACATACCATAATGATGGATTTAATGGAAATGGATGCGTTATGATGCATAATGACATGTTTATTTCTTATGATTCATTAAAATTAAATATTCATGAGAAAAAATATCCTACACATGATTTGGAATTAGCTATTTTGGTTTTCGTCCATAAATATTTGGGGTTATCATTTATATGGAGATATGTGTGAAATATATACTAATCATAAATGTTTAAACTATATATTAAATAAAAATTAATTGAACATGTGGATAACAAGATGGATAAAACTGATAAAGGATTACGATTCCATGATCCGTTACTATCCTAGAAAATTAAACTGTGTGGTGAATGCCATGAGTTGAAAACATGATACATCTTTAACCATTTTGTAACTAGATTATGGAAATTTGTTTAATTAATTAATGAATGTTTTTTTTAAATATTGTTTATATAGGCTATTCATTTTTTTTAATTGTAAGTGAAATCACTTATATCATACAAAATTATGCAATCTCATAATGAAGACCGTTAGTTAGAGAAAAAATTAGAGTTGGTTAACAAAAGGTACGTTTCATGATTTTAATGTTGATAAATAATGTGTTATTAAATTTTGGGGAATATTTTTTGTTTCATGTGATTATATGTTGAAGAGGGTGTTGCTAAATGAATTTATAGATCCCCATTTTCAATTATTTATATACTCACAAATATGTACAAATATATTTGGAAGTATTACATGTGAGATGGAATGAAAAGAGACATTCTTGAATTTACAGTGAACTTTTTTACTTATCAAAAGGTTAAATTACAATTTAAAATACTGAATGGTATTATTCATCCTTTTCCAATACCATAACTGTAGTGGGAAATTATATCCATGGATTTCATATTGGGATTTACCAAGACACCTCGTGGTAACAATGTGATTTGAGATATTATTGATTGACAAACCAAATCATCACATTTCCTTCCTATCCAAGACAATATTTATTTAGATAATATTTATCAAATTTATATTTATTATATAAATAGATTACATGGATTACCTATATCCATTAAATATTATCCAAATCCTAGATTATCCTCAAATTTATCTAATGGAAAACAAACACCGTTGGGAACTCAATTAAATTTTAGAGCCTCTTTTTATAATCAATCAGATAAATAGTCATAACAAAAAAAATCAGACCTTATATGGAATTATTTGGGAATCCTTAATGAATTACCATGTAATTTGGGAATATAAAATTTCATTAATTGATTATTCTTATAATAATAGTTTTAAATCTAGTGCATAGAAGGGTCCTTTTGAGGAACAGTATGAAAAGGGGTGTTGAACCCTTGAATTTTTGTATTAAGTAAGAGAAATAATGTTTATGGGACCATAATTATATGATGAAATGAATGAGAAGGTAAAAATATTCAACAACAAATGAGGAAATATTTGATTAGGAAGAAATTTTATATGGATAACAAGAGGAATGTTCTTTCTTTCGATGTAGGTGATCATGTATTTCTTAAAATATATCCATTGATAAATGTTATGAGTTTTGGAATGAAGGGGATGTTATATATAGAGTTCAAAGAACCAAATGAAATATGGAAAAAAATTTATCGTTAGCATATCAAGTGACTTTGCCTCCGAGTTTATCCATTGTACACAATGTTTTTCAGGTGTCTATGTTAAGAAAGTATGTGCCGGTTTTATCTCATGTTTTGAGTACTAAATTAGTTAATATAGAATAAAAACATTCTTATGAATACTATCATTTTTAGATTCTTCATTATAGAGATCATGTAACGGGGAATATATAAATTCATTTGGTGACAGTTTTTTGTAGAAACCATATATTTGAAGAAGGAAAATGGGACTATAAAAATCATATATTGAAAAAAAAATATCTTATTATTTTATATGTGAATAAAGGACACCATTTTTAGCCTAAACCCTGATAGTGCCCCGAGACCCGATGGTTTCAACAATGGTTTCTTTCAACACTACTGGGAGATCATTCGTATAGATGTTTTCAAACATGTGAAAACATTCTTCGCTAATGGTGTTCTCCCACATAGGATAAATGCACAATTACTTTATTTTATTCTGTAGGCGGAAAATTTCTATGATATTCACATCTTCTGACCTATTTCCCTTATTAATATTATTTACAAAATTATCTCTAAACTTGTTGCTAATAGAATTTCTGAAATATTCAATAGAATTGTTTCCTCGAACCAATTTGGTTTCATCATAGGTAGGTCAATCCAATATTGCATCTGTCTTGCTTCAGAATGCTCTAATACCATAATCAAAGTCACTAGAGGGGTTAATGTAGCCATTAAACTTGACATTAGAAAATATTTTAATACCATGGATTGGGGTTTCATTATAAAGGTTCACAAAAACATTGGGTTCAATGACTCTTTCACTGGTATGATCAGTTATTTATTCGACTTGGCTACCATCTCAGTCCTAGTCAATGGTGCTCCCAAAGGGTACATTAAATGCACCAAAGAGGTTAGACAAGGTGATCCTCTTTCTTCCATTCGCTTTGCTATTGCAGAAGATTACTTAAGAAGACTTCTCACCGGCCTTGTGGATAAAAACAAGATAAAGCCTATCCAAGACTCTAGAAACATAAATGTTCCAACCCATCTCTTATATAATGACGACATCATTCTGTTCTTACAAGGTGATAAAAGGAATATCCAAAACCTTAAAAATTCCCTATCTCACTATGAGGAAATTCTTGGTCAGTCTATCAGCTGGAAAAAATCCTTTTTTTCTTTGGGAAGAATTTTTCTTCTAACAGAAAATTCTAAATAATCAACTATTTAGGTATCAAGGAAGTTTCATTCCCCTAAAATTATCTTAGGTTCCTATATTTGTGGAAGGCCAAAATACAATTACTTCTATAACATTATTGATAATATTACCAATCAAATCTTTTCTTGGAAAGGTAAATCTCTCACTATGGATGGTAGAATTTTCCTTGTGAAATCTGCAATTGTCTCAAAAATGGTTTTCTCAATGATGGTTTACAAGTGGCCTACTGGTCTTCTTAATAAGCTCAATGTTTACATAAATCGTTTGTTCTGGACCTACAATATGATTGAACGGAAGCCTGTGACAATTCCTTGGGTCACCTATTGTAAACCCTTGGACAAAGGTGGTCTTGGAATAAAAATTATTAGGATTTTTAATGACTCTCTTCAAGCGACGATGACTTGGAGGTTGCTTCATAATAAATCCGATTCCATATATTTTCATAAAAAAGATTCTTTCCTAAAATTATTAATGGAAACTTGTGCTACATCAACTATTCCATTTGGTCATCCATTAGAAAATCCTTCACCAACATTATGAACAATTCTCGATGGATTGTATGTACTAATTCATCTATGAAATATTGGCCTGATAACTGGAATGGGGTGCCTTTAATCTCCATGATCTCTTCCACTACTCCTCCAGACAACATTAAGTCCACTATTAGGGATTTCGTAATGTCTGATAGCACCATTCTCCCTAATAACATCAGTCAGGTTATCGACAATTATCCCCTTTCCAACTATGAGGATTTCCACATTTGGGACCCTTCTTGCAATGGTGTTCTAGACTCTAAATTTTTTTACATCAACAATTTCATAAATTCTGGCTTTGATCTATGTTGGTCGAGATCCTTTAATAAACCTTGGATCAAAACCTCATGATTTATGATTATTTGGAATATTTCTTACAATAGGATCCCTACGGAAGCTTTCCTACAATTTTTTTGGATTTATATTTTCTCACGATGCCACATGTGCAACCAACATAGAGAGGATGCTAATAATTTTTTTCTATCTTGTGTTATAGCTGCAGCTGTTTGGAATTACATAATTGACATTTTTTGATGCATAAGGTTATTTATTAATTATATCAGCTCTAAATTGTAGTGTTTTGTTGATTATAATTCTTCTCAACAAATCAATAATTTTTTCCTAACTATGGTGGTTGAACTCTTACATGTGATCTGGTATGATATAAATAATATTATTTTTAATAACTGCTCATCCAATGTTAATGCAGGTAAGGCATATATCCTCATTTCCATACGAGATGCTGACTCAATTCATAAATCATACTGTGGCAACACTATTAGTGATTTTGAGATACTTTGTCGTCTACAGATTGATGGTTCCTACAAGAAACCATGACCCACTTTTGAATTATTCTTGAAATCTATTCTTCCAGGATAGATCAATGTGAATGTTGATGGTGCTTCGGAAGGAATCCCAGGACCTGATGGATGTGGAGAAATTTTCAGAGATTATATTGGTAGGTGTCATGGTTGCTTCTTTTCAGGTTGCGGTATAGCCTCGTCACTGGAAGTAGAAATTTTGGGGGTTATACATGTCATGGACTTGGATAAACAAAAAGTTTGGATTAACCTTTGGATTGAAAGTGATTCACCTATAATAGTCCAACTTATTTGGAAGGGGTGACACATCTTTCATGGCCGCTTACTTCCCATTGGATGATTTTCCTTGCTTCTCTCTCGGAGATCAAATACATTTCCACACATGCTTTTTGTGAAGCGAACATGGTTATTGATGGTCTTGCAAACAAGGGGGTCAACCAGGACATTACATGGAAGGATGATTTTCCTGGTGATTTTCTCCCTTTTTATAATAAATATTGTAATAAATTTCGGTATTTAAGACTTTTGTAACATGTTTTGTCTTTTTTCAATAAATTGTGCCTTGGTATTTGACTGAGGCACCACCTCTTTCAAAATAAATAAAATCTACTTTTTGTTGAAAAATACACTTCTTGAATACCCAATTTCTCATCACCTATAAGGATTGTATAAAATTTTAAAGTAATGTAAATTGAATTTGGGAGAGAATATTACATAATTAGAATTATAATGTCCAAATTATGTTGCGGGTAATCTTAAATTTTTATATATAAAAAGGTAATTGTGGTAAGAATATAATTTACTGATGTATAGGTAAAATAAAGAAACAGGTTTAAGTTAAAAGCTCAAAGCCTAAAATACCTATAAACTAAAAAATTAAATTAGTTATTGATGTGTTGGTGGACCAAAAGAATATTTTAAAAAAATAATTATCAATATAATTCCTTTTAATTAATTCAACTCAAAATTGGTTGGATTTAAATATAAAATAATATTTATTTAATCACTTAAACCACCCCTCCTCAATTATTAATTCAACTCCACACCACCCCATTTTTTCATAGAATAACTGAGTGTCTCTAAGTATCTTCAAACCCCTATCTACCCCAATATACCCATGTACAGGTTCTGATGGTCACACCAAAAAGAAATTTCTATGGTTCCTACGGGGTCCTTTAGTGTGGCGATACTCAACAGTTTCCTTTCCCAATCCACCTCTCATAATTTCATTTTTTTTTCAACCTTATCCTCAAATCCTTCATCCATTAATTAATTATAACACCAAAATAATTTATATACTAGATTTTTTTGTTTATAATTTAATATATTATATACACTACTTTTTTATACTCTTATTCAAATAAAAGAAACCATTTTCTAAATTATGGTGGCTAACTTTCACCGTGGATAATGATATTTCTTCTTCAATTATTACCTTCAAGGCTAGTCATAAAAGTATTAATATGGTTAAATCATATTATTATAAGTATATTTTAACTTATTTCAAGTTTTTTAACTAAAATATAAACATAATAATAAATAAATTGAATCTAGTTCATTTTTGTTGAGGAAACTAAAAAATTAAACTAATCATTTATCAATAAAATTTTATCAAATTATTCATCCTTAGGATAGAAAAATTAATGATATATTGGAAAATATATAATATATAATTTTAATTAATACCATTTTATTCCACTCTGGGTTCATTTTTTCCATTTATAAATAAAATACATAATTATATGCAAATGAAAAAACCATGAACCCTTAGACAGACGCTCCAGAAACAATGAAAATAATGAAATAGTTTAGTGAATGGATTGTATGATTATATAAAATTATCATATAAGGTATTATAAATATGAATATAGTTCATTAGTAAATTACAAAAACTATTTAAACTATAATACATGAGGTTTAAACATATTTTATGGATGTCGAACCTAATGTAATAGAATACTTAACCTAATTTCCATTCTTAGGGATAAACATCAACTTCATTGATAATGTCTTTCTATGATAATGTGTAAAATGAATTTAGATTTAAAAAAAATTACACTTTCAAATATGGATTTATAGATGAAAAACATTATCGATTCATTTGATTAATTCTCACTTCAAGGGTTTGATATTCATAATGGGCTATCATTTTAAAAACATATTTTAATGATTCATTTCTCAAAAGTTAAAAGGATTTTTTTTCATATATTGAATGAATTTAATTTCAATATTTAATATCACATTAGTATTTTTAGGAATTCATTAATAGATAATATGTTTACCTTTTAAGATTGTTTTCCACTCTACATGTACAGCTTTTCAAAATTAGTTATTTCAAAATGGAATGTTTATTTTATTCAAAGTGTATTTCATGATGAAATATATTATGATTTATGTGGATGTTATTATTATTGGTAATTGAGAATGAAGATATATGACATCATAATAAACCAATTATTGGTGGTTCTATGATAATCCATGGATGAGTGGATATTTTGTTATCCAAAGATGTGTGGTTCTATGATAAACTAAGGAAGGGTGGTTATGAAATAATATCAAATACATTGGGTACTACAGAGATAGAGGTTCACCATATTTTTTACTCCATTCATAAGAGTGATATGTACAACCATGTCCCAAGTTATCCACTCAACCTTTATATTCATTCTTAAACATTATCATGAAAATCCTTTTATTTTAAAAATGTAAGATACCAATCATTTTAAAATGAAGATTCTTTTTTTAGGATAAAATGATATGTTTTTAACAAAAATAAATTATTAGTTTTCACTGGACTAATGGTTTCAGTTCATTTATATCGTCTATATTTATTTTATTCTCATCATATATTTTTTTTTAAAAACAAATCAAAGTGTTTAATTAAAAATGTGACAATGATCATGTCCCGGAAAAAATTGTCATGATTTTTTGATTAAGATAGACAATTTTTTAAGTCTTTTGTTTTATGGAAGAAATGGATACAAACTATATGTGTCCACTTTTAATGTATATGTTTACCATGTATGAGTAGGCACTAATTCTCTAACATTGCAAACCTATAAAATCCTTAGGATTGTAATAAATTAAATTCTCGATTAAAATGACTAGAATATTTAATGTGTATGGTTGGGTACCTAGCATATAATTTTAATATATGGATATCAAATAGGATTTAGAAAATTCTAATTGGAAAAAACCTTACCTATTTGTTTAACACCATATGTAATCCTTATTTCACCTTAACAGTGTTAAAAGATTATAACTATTTTTACAAGTCATTAGGAAAAAAATTAAGGTGATTATATTACATAATAACAGTCATTATGATTACTAATATATAATCTATTATATAAAATAGAATTCATTGATTTGGATATTTATTATTTAATTTCATATATGTGAAGCACGATGAAATATGTTCTTCAAAAAAATAATTTCTTAAATACAAATAATTTTAATACCGAAATCCTACATACTGTTTAATCTAAATAAAAAAATTGATTATAAATAATATAAATTAACTAATATTTCTTTTGAATCATTTTTAAAATAACATATAAATTTTAATTATTTTAAATTAAAATATGGTTTCAATATAAAATAATATATACCGATATTTCTTAAAAATTAATTCTTTTCATAAAATTTTACAAAAATTATTTTAAAAAATGGGACATGATAATTTGATGAATTATGTTTATTTTATGACATTTATTTTATAAATGTAAATTAAATTAATTATTTTCTATTTTGTATGAGGAGAAATAAAAATCATTTTTTTAAAACATTTTTTTAAATATAGAGAGGATTTACAATGTTTTTTCTTATTAATCATTTTTTCACCTCCATCATTTATAAATATTTTTTAAAACTTTTATCATTCCCATTCATTCATCATATGTAATATCAGGCTTATAAAGGTATAATATATTATAGATCATTTAGAGTTAATGTTTCATATATCACAAACAATTGAATACATTAAATTTATTTTAATAGAGACATATCATAAAATATTAGGGTGTTATAGTGAATTATTAGAATGTAATTTTTTTTTTCTCTTCTTCATATTCAAAATAAATTAAGTTTTTTGAATACACATGTCATATTCAATATAACATTTATGAAGATATTTTGTTTAATTCAATTTAAAACAACATAATATTTTATTTTTAAAATTATGTTACCCTATATAAATAACAGATTGACTCTATTTTCAATCCCACATTGGTTGGGTCTTCTCATAGGGTGTTTTGGGTAAAATTTGGAACTTTTTCGGAACTTTTTGGGAAGTGCATGTTAGTAAAATGTTTTGACCATACCATAAAACCATTTTTGAAAAATGATCACCCCAATGATTTGGTGTTGAATGGTTAGAACATTGTTTATTAATTTGGACCCATGCTTTTGGAAAATTCTTGGCCCCAAATAGTGGGGAACATGGTAATGGATCATGTTTTTTTAACCATGCACCCCCTTCAGAAAACCATTCCTTTAGGATTTTACCAACTCCATTGGTGTTTCAAAAACCCTAAACCCTCCAGTATAACCTATAATCACCGCCATTCAACCCCAAAATTATTTATTATTCATTGGTGTCTCTCAAAAGTATATTTTTACTCCTACAACACATTATATTTTCAAATAAATGTGTTGTTGATATCATTGGATCTCATTCTAGTAAATGAACCACCTCTCTTGTGGTTTCTTTTAATTCATCCTCTCCCATTTAGATATCTCTATATCAATATATTATTTATAGATAAAATACCCATTTTTTGGGATCATGATTCATTGATTATTGTATTGATATCATATTATTCTTTTTTTCATTGGTCAATTTTGTTATAGCTGTTGTGTTAATTTTATCTCTTGAATAATGGTTTTTGGTTCATATTAACTTTTCTATATAACAAAAACCATTAAAAACATGTTCGTATAGAAATAATGTTTTTATTGATTTAAAAACATGGAATTTAAATTATTTTATTTGTGATTTGAAAGGAAACCGAAATTGAGAAAACTTCATAGTTCTAGTGATTAAGATATTATGGGATGAATTTATAAAACTTGGATTGATTTTTTATATATATTTATCTAATTAATTTTAGAAAATTATATGATTAAAATTTTATTTTTTAGAAAATATTTTTAAATATTAATATGATTTCAAAAGTCATGAATTTGATGAAATCATAAGTTTTAGTTTCAAAAAATACATCATGATAAGAATGATTGTTTTACATTTGAATTGTAAATAAATAATTTATTTGAAATGAATAATTTTAATATGATGGAATAGTTTATTTATTGATGAAAATGTGATCCTAGGTAGTTTGAAGGAAATTTGAGACAAATAAGCTTAGTATCTATCTCCCTAGAAATTAATTGATGGTGACAAAAGTTACGAAACCATATCAAAAAATAATTCCTCTAAAGGGATCCCCTAATAGGGTTTACATTGATTTCCCATAATGGTATTTCCTTCTGGGGTGTTTATTTGAATATTCACTCTTTTCTTGAGTTGTGATGATGTTCAATATGTGCGAGGAACTTATTACCATAAAATAATTCAACATAGGTATTATTTCAGGATTATTTGATATTTTCTATTATAATTATTACATTACATTGACTATATAATTTTTTTTGTTATTAGTATCAGATTTATATATTTGATTTATATAAAATATTTATTTATACTATTATTGAAATATATGCAATCATTATGATTTTAATTTCTATTTTGTGGAAAATCTGTAAATTCTATATCTTTTTTATTTATATTATACTAATTAATGGCTTAAAATTTATAAAATTAATTATATAAAACCTTATCACACGCAAATTGGCTTTATAGATCACACCATACCTTTTTTATGGGGTGTTCGTAGATTTTATTTTGTTTGTTCATAATAAGGGAAAGAAATATATGGACGTGGTGGATGTATGTGATCTTTATGACCAATAATGAGGTAGGTTATTGGTGGAGTTTTTATCCTCTAATTACATGGTATAACTTAATATTATTATCAATTGATATTTTTTCTGTGATTACATACTATTTTTATTTATTTATCATTTTTTTATTTTTTTGCATTTAATTTGACATTTGTTGTTATACAACATAAATATTTTTTATTTCACTATTTTTTTACCAAAAAAACGTTACCACTAGATTCTTGTGTGATGAAAGGTGATAAATTCTTTCTTTTGGGGATTGGTAATACCATTTGGGCTATGTCAGATTCATCTCAGTTTTGAGGGTATCTAGTAATCTATACTGGTTCATTAAAAATTCATATCAAATGTATATTTTGTGAATATTTAATTAACATAAGTATTCATTTCATACTTCCTTGTAGAGAATAGGTAGGATTTTGGGGATATTATAGGTATTTAAGAGGGAGTTCAGGGACATATTTCATTGTTACAATCCTTATGTTTCTATGGGAGTTTTGGAGAACATTCAATAATGGATATATTATTTTATTATAGTAAATTTCCTTACTTCTAATCTAAGTACATTAAAAAATAAAAAAAATTAATTATATTTAATGAATTGATTTTTCTAGTTTCTCATCATTGAGTTTTTTATCTACGCATCTTTACTGAGGTTTCATTGTCGTTTTTTTGTGTTGTAGAATTATACCGCCTATAATAAATTCAAATGGTAAACAAGGGTAATAATTGATGGAACAAAAATGTGTGAATCATCTAGTTGATGATAATTTTTTTTAGATAGTGGGGAATTCTACCCATGAATTAATATATGAACCTATAAATGTTCTTGTTTAGGATCTTATTTTGGAACCTCAAAAGGATTAATCAAGAGATCATGACGATGTGTTTATTATTTGCAATCCAATACCATCCAATATAAAAAATAATCATGTGTAATATAACTATTTATTAAAAAATATATAGATACATTTTGAGTTCATTGAAAGGATTTATTTTAGTAAAGTGAAATGTGCTATGCTAATACTTGAATGGCCTATCACGAAATGGTTTTATTTGATGTTGATAGTGAAGAAGCATGAGGTATTGGAGTTTAAATTAAATAGACATATTTTTACAGATGAATTGCATCCCGATTCGATGGTGTTGGAAAAATTTATAGAGTTTCTTGACCTCTAGCAGCGTGGAAAGATGATGATAGGGAAAGAAAACCATTTTATTAACCATAAATAGTTTGCTCCTAAGTTGCAAACAAGAGAATCCGAAGGATAAATGTTTTTATTGGGGTTATCAATCCAATATACAATCTTAGGTTTTCATGAATGAGGTAACTTTTTAGGTTCGCGTGATGGATATTGCGTTGACCGAATAACATGACTTGGTTATTATGTAGGGGTTGGTGGGGGTTCCCTTTACTCTTATATTAGGATAAATGAGTTCCATTAATAGAAATAGAATGAGTTGTAAGCATCATTTGGGGTCTTTATAATAGGAATAACTTAGAACTAATATAGTTTTAGGTATGTTCCCTTCGACTTACTTTGTGTGATTCATGTTTGTGAATTGTAAATGGGGTTTCCCCGATTCACCCAATATTTGTAGTTAACCTGGATGATCACATCATATTCATATGTTCTTCCATATCACTTATTTTTGAAATACTATAATGATATAATCACCACAAAATATTACTCTAGTATTATAATTTTCCTCATCAATTATAGGGTTCTAACCAGAGGCATATATAATGAAGCTATTCCTTAGTGTGGAAGAGTCTCTAAAAGATAATAATTCATGTCCAGTGAGTTTGAGAGGTAACATCACTAAAACATCATCTTTATTGGATGATTTATTTCACACTAGTGTATCTCACTCATTTATGTTAACTTTTTTTTTGTGAAACAACTAAATCTTCTTATAGAACATTTATCTTATGTGATGGATATTACTATAACCCTTAGAACAAAGGGAGGTAAGGGTCTCCATTTCCTTTATTAGGTTATCTCTCACTCTCTCATATATTTAGTTTACCTGGTATTTTTATGTTGTCAACATAAAACCTATTGACATTGTTTTTTGGGTATACTAATTGATGGATCGTATGGCCTAAATTGACTATTATCTTCGGTGGGTCTCATTTTATGAGCCCGATGGGCTGTTTCAAATGTTTTATGGAAATAAGGGCTACGGTTGAGTAGAGAGACATCATATTGTGGATTTAGATAGGATATTATTCTGATTTTTTGTTTACCATGTAGAGATAATAATTGAGATATGACCACCATTTGGTTTTCTTTAAGTCTCTAGATGAGTTACTCTCTCTCCTTCCATGTTTTTCAACTATAATATAGGTAGAGTACTCTATTTATTTAGTACATGGTACACATCAAGTGTCTATTATTTATGAACATATGGATCTAGTAAAGATGGACGACTTTAAATATCAGTTGGATTGTCTAGTAATGAAAAACATTATTTTTCCGAGTGTACCTTCGTGTGAATCACCTATTCAATTTGTGAATAATATATTTGGGAACATTGATAATGAATTTATTATTCGAAACTAAATTGAGTTATTGTGTAGAAAACGTATCAATTGACCCAGATAGATGATTTTTTATTAGTTTGATAGGGAAGAGTTGGTTCTTAAATATTGATCTTATGTCTGGTTAACACTAGTTGAAAAATAAATAATATGAAATTTTTAATACCTCCTTCAAAATAATGTATAGACACTATGAGTATATTTTAATTCCTTTCATCCTTACAAATGTTCTTTTAGTTTTCATGGATTTAATGTTTAAAAACATTCTTGAGTACATACACTCATCTATGGTATTCTTTATTGATGAAATCATGGTTTAATCCAAGAATGAAGATGACAATGTTTTTCATCTAAGATAAGTTTTACAATTTTTTAGAAATCATTTAATTTTTAAAAGATACCAAAATGTAGTTTTTGAATTTTTTAAGTGATGTTATTAGGAAATATTGTGTTATTCCATGATATTCTAGTTGATCCTAAGAAGGTTTAAGCTGTTTTTATATGAGAGAAACCATGTAATGCTTTCAAGATTAGTTGTTGTTTAACCCATAATGTGTGTTATGGTTTGGAATCACTATTTTAGGATGGTTTCTAATGTATTAGTATATGAAACCAGAAACACCTAATGCTTCTATATCCAAAGAAGGATAAACCCTACCATGAGTGGCTTGGAATATGGATTAATGGATAGCTCATGTAGGTAGTCCATGCTGGTATGCTGCACAAAAATTCCACATAGGTAATCCACATTGGTATTCCTAGCATGTCCTAGGAGGAACTAAAATAAATACTTAACACAGGAAGGATAATCCTATGAATTCTTGATATGCCATGGGAAATAGAATATTAGGACAATAACACTTGGGTGAGGTTTTTTAAAATAATCACACCTTTTGTCCCTTTATTTACTTATAAGTATCTCACACATTTATTTTTGTAATGATAGGACCATGAATATGTGACTTATTCTTATCGAATGAGGGTCATCAAAAAATATTCGTGTATTTTAAAACTGGAAGGGTTTTTGATATTGTTTGTCCTATTCAATACACTCTTATCTCATGTTTTTAGATAGCTACCTAATAAAATTTGGGGAACCTAGGTGAAATGGCTACACAATAAGAGCTTTAAGAGTTATCTAGACGTTTTCCATTGTTGAAATGGGAAGCCCAAGAGTCATATTTCTAGGAAAGGATGTGACCTGGTCAAAATAAGGTAGTCAACATAGATCATGGGCATATCTCCTCCATGTAGGTCCCCCGTGTAGGGGAGTAAAACATATACTGTAATGAATTTCCCCTGATATAGGTCCTCTGTATAGGTCTTCAACAAAGGGGTTATGCCATCAGGCTCTAATGGCAGGAGATGTGATGTCCTTCTTGTTCATGTGTATGTTGTGTAGGTGTACCATTCATGGGGGTTGAACCACCTTGGCTTACAGACATCTTCATACCAATGGGGTTTTAGACCCTCACCCCTACTTGGGATAAGTGATTAGGTTCTCTCTTGGCCCTTCGAGCTAGTGTCTTCATTACCATAACTTCCCCCCATGAAAGATAGAGAGTTTCACCATGAACTTATCAAGCCCGGTCGATGACTTTTTCTGTGGCGGTACATGAAAACTCAATATGATGATTATTCCTCAATAAAGAAGTAATTTACTCAAATTTAGTATTTTTTTCTCTATGTGAGGTTTCTCGTCATCAAATCCATGTAATAGTATATGGAACACATTTTGTGGCGTCTAAAAATTCTCCCCTTAGAATTAGATTCAGTCAAAATGAAATGTATCTAGTTCTATGGTAACTATAGGTATCTTTGATGCATTATTACATCATTTTGTTGGATTTTGAGTGACGTCTAGTTTGGAAGGATGCTCTAATTTTTTCATTATATATTGGGCCTTGCGTACATAGTTTGAATGTTGCATGGGTTGTATGTAAAACACTACAAGAATTTTTTCTTTTGTTTCATCACCCTAATTTGTTTATATTCTCAATATGGAGGAGACTTAATGGGTGAGGTTTTTCATTTGGTTAGGATTCCACTTTTGGGTTTTCATCCTAACATGTTTTGTTAATTTTAATTTTTATTGATTGATATCCCCTAAACCATACAGAGTGTTGGTCTTTCAAGGTGAGACAAAACATTTCTCTAGAGTTCCCTTAGCGGGTTTTCAACCTGTTGAGTACTCTGTATATATTTTTTGGTTTAATGTCATGCATGTCAGACTAATAAGGCTAGTGTTTATGTTCCAATAGCTTTGACCATGAATTTTCATATTTTATCTTAAATAATGCATGATGTATGGGGAAAGTACCAAAATTACTAATATATTTCCAAGGGGAATCCGAAGTCATGATTTTGATGGTAACCAAATCAAAAAAAATTTGTATAATAATATAGAGGGTCACTACTAATAACAAAGTATTCGTTATTTTAAAATTCCTATATTGGGGGTGTATTATGTTGGTCCAGTAAGGGAAGATGATGTATATCCAAATAGAGGTATCCTTTCGATGAAAATCACGTTATTTAGATGACATTATGGAAGTCCAACTAGGGTAATATATTGATTATTCACAAAATATAGTTACTATAAATTTGAACATTCTATTCCTGATAGACAAAAGGGGTTTTCATTTGGATTCCTCGAGACCATAGTGGGTTGATTTTCAAATAAAATGTATCTGAAAATAAATGGGTCCATCAGTATCGATATAATCCATGAATAAATATCCACTCATTCAAGAATTTAGTGTATAGAGGAGGTTATTTTTTCAAAAGGAATATTTTTGATATTTTTCTATGGAATTTGAAGGCACGCAGTAAGACAATAATATTGTGCAGTTTCCTGTAATGCGGTAATTAAATTATGTTGTGTGGTTTCAAGTAATTCCGCAAGGACACTAAGGGATTTTTTATAATATTCCTTGCATTTTAAATTCATTCAAAATGAAAATTATGGTGATGTGATGTTTACATTATTGCAGCAAGGAAATTATGTTATGTAGTTTCAAGTCATGCAATATATACATTATGGGTCCTTGGTTTAAGGTTTTTAGCATTGATATAATATTTGATGGTTTTCTAAATCTTGTTGATTTTTATGGAAATGTTATACCATATTCAGGTATGGAAAGGGATAATAGTAAGCTATGATTTATGGATTTTCAAATCAAAATAGTGATATGTGAAAAATAAATATATGGAATTAGATTAGGTCTCTTACAAGGAATATGTTTCCATTATTTGAAAAAAACCATTATTGGGATTGTATTATGTAGGTTCTACTAAGGCATATGATTCATAACCAAACAGTGGCATCCTTTGGTTGAGAGGCCCTTTATGTAGGTGACTGATGTATGGCCAACTGAAGGCACATACTGTATTTTCAGGTAAATGAACTCTCAAGAATTCTGAAAATATTTTTCTATAATACAATGAAATTTTATAGATATTCATATATTCTTGTGAATATACATTGGTTTCATTGATAAATGTACTTGAATACTGATGGGGTATATCCAGCTGTGATTTCCAATGAATTGGAGAAATAATCTCTCGATGAAGGTTTGACCCAAACATAAAAATTATGGTGCCTATAATTTTATGTCATACGACTATGGCCATAAAATTATGGAGAAATTGGATGATATGTGGTCAAATTACCTATGATTATTCCAATATTATTTGAACAAGTGAAGTGGGAAAGTGTCAAACATAGTCTTGGAGACTTTCAAGTCAAGAGAATGCATATAGGACAAATATGAAAAGGGTTTCCTCTTTAAAATTTTGGTTCATTAATACCATCATCAAAGATTAGAGGATACATAATAGGATACTACCAAGAACAAAGGTACCACTATTTGGAAAACACATTATTGGAGCTTTATTATGCAGGGCCAAGTAGGGAATGTGTTTCATGACTATACAGTGGAATATTTTATTTGGATTTCCCATTATGTGGGAACTTATGCAAAGCCAGCAAGGGGGACATACAACATATTCAGGAAAAGGAGCTCTCAAGTATCAGACATTTGTTCACTAGAAGTTGAGGAAATATTATGATTATCTGAAATTATTCAAGATTAGGAGTATAAAATGAGAAAGGGATAATTTACAATGCACAAGGGATGTATTTTTAAAGATATTGGCCATGAATTTTGAGACCCTTATATCGATATGTCTCATATGTATAATGGGGAGATCATTTATTTCCTTGGTAGGTTTTCTAAGGATAGGATCTAAAATAAAAGTTCATACATTGATTTTTTATTATATTATTTTGGGGGGAAATGTATTTTCCTCCATGTTTGGGACTAGGATATAAGGCCTAGTCTTTACTATATATCTCCATGGTATGAGAATCAAGCCATATGTAGTTCTCTGGGTAACGTGTAGTTTAATGTCCTGTGACAAATACATTATGTGGTATAGTTTAGATTCATGACGTAAGGACATTAGGAATTTGATACGAAGAGAAAATTGAATTTTGTGGTTGGACTATGGTATAGGGACCGTGTGTCATTACATATCTTTTCAAAGAAAGAATCATGACAAACATAGTTCTTATCGGATACATATTCATGTACAAGGTGTGAACATTTTTTGGATCTCCTCATATAGTTCATACTCATAGATGGGAAATAGTGTCCTTTTCATATAATTCTCTAGCTGGGCCTTGGATTGAATATCTGGATGTCACTATGTATCTCATATAGATGTGAATCAAGACACATGTAGTTCATGTTGGTCCATGCAGTTTATCATCGTGCAGTAAGGATGTTTGTGATTTTGATGTGAAACAGAATATTTCAAAAGGACTATGGGATATTACCTAGGTGTCACTATGTATCTTTATAGAGAATAAATCATGCCACACATAGTTATAAAATAATTTTTAACCTACCCTAATTTAATTCACAAGTGGGGGTTAATGTGGGTTTCTTGAATACAGGTTCTGACATACGATGAGAACTCATATTGATCTCATTATGTGGCTCTGACTCATACATATGATAAAAGAGGCATCAATTGCATAATGTTTCAGTTGAGATGATTATTGAAAGTTTAGAATTCACTATGTATCTCATATCGATGAGAATCAATCCATATTTAGTTCTTGAGGGGGATTCACATGAAGGTATGATCCATACAAATGGGGTGGGGGTTATTTAATCGTAGTTGGACCCGAGATAGGAGATTATTGTGTCACTGTGTATATTTATTGGGGTAAGAATAAATCCATACATAATTCTTTCTAATTTAATATAGTTTAACATCATGTAGTTAGCAAGAAGGTGAACAAATGTGAAACAACTATATATCTCACGAAAACAAGAATTGAATCATACATAATTTTTTATAAGATATTTCAATTTATCATCAAGTGATGAGGAAATCTATTGTGTATTTTAATGTATTATACCCATTACCATTGATAACCCAAATATGAATTGATATTTCTTGTTTATATAGAAAATATCTTTACCCACATCCTAATCCCACATGTGTTGTGCTCGGTGTGAGAAACAATGAGTGGAAAAATATTCTTTTGCAACAAAAAAAATAAATTAGGTGAAATATATGGGTCTAGTTACTGAATGATGGATGATCTAGGATATAGGGCCTACGATTCACTATGTATCTTGTTAGGGACAAGAATCAAGCCATAGATAGTTCTCGAAATTGTTCCCCTTATCATCAGTTTTTTATGTGGGGAAGATGGATTTTTATAATTTTCAAGCTGATGGTTGGGCCTACAATAAGAAGTATAGGCATTACCATGTATCTCATTGAAATGAGAAAAAAACTTTCATTTCATGGATGATATCCCTACGCAGATCTAACTCATTAATGGGGAAAGTGAAGGAGTTTTCTTATTCCAAAATCACGACTGGACCCTAGCTTTGAAATCCAGGCATCAATACACATCTTATTGAGGAAATAATGAAGCCACACGTAGTTCCTCTAGGATATCCCTATGCATTGTTTATTAATATGAACATGGGATAAATGAATTTTTAAAATTGGGATAGACCCAGGAATGGAGATCCGGACGTCAAACGTATCTCGATATATAAAGAATCAGACCACTGTAGTTCTTGAAACATTCCCTCTGTATGTTTGATTCACAAACACACAGAATGGAGGTGATTTTTAATATACGTTATGGATGGATCCATGTTGATGATCTGGGAATTACTATGTATCTCATTGTAATGAGAATCTATACATACTTAGTTCTTGAAAATATCATTCCCCAAACCAACTGAGTTTGATGTGAGAGATGAGGGATTTTGATACATCCCAGAATAATGGTTCAGTTTTTCTCAATACACATGATGGTATGAGAATAAAACCATTTATTTTGGAAGAGTTCTCTGTATCGAATTGGTTCATATAAAGTAAAGGGGAAATAAATTCCTTTATGGTTATGGCTGGGCCCGGGATTGGAGATCTAGGGGTCACTATGTATCTCTTTGATATGGGAATCAAGAGACACGTAGTTCATGAAAAACCATGTAGTTTAACAACATTCAGTGATGATGTAAGTCATATACCATGAACAATACATTGCAGATACATCAGAGATTGAGACATAGGTGTAACCATGTAATTTATTAGGGGAAATAATCAAGCCACAAATAGTTCTCAAAAATGGGTCCTCGTGAAGATCAAATTCAAATAGTGCGAAAATGGGTGTCATGTTCTACTAGGGAGTGACAATTATATGATTTACTTTTATTCATGGAAGCATTTCATATTTTAATATACCACAATGAATATTAATTTTTGGTATCTTGGTGAATTTTATAATGTAAAATGAAGTAGAAGTTAATCTTATAGTGTAATGTTGAGTAGTGAGGGAAAGTGGTGTCATGCAATTTAACAGCATGTGATAAGGCTGAAGTCACTACAGAGTTTAACATTGTGAAACATAGAAATGTATGGTGATATTAATTTTAATGTCATGCAACTAAGATGATGGTTTCTATGCAGTTTCACATCGTGAACTAGGACATGCTCTGTGTGATTACACAAAGTATTTCTTCAAGAAACTTCCATTTGTTGTTGTAGTGATGAGTTCTCTATCCATTGAGATTGTGGAATAATATCTATTAGAATGTATTTTTTTTATTGAGTAATGTCCTTCAAACTTTGTATCATGCTTTTAAGGATTTATTCCTTGTATCATTGGAGTTCTAAGGCCCAATACCAATTCTCCTTAGAGGAATGAATGAAGGCGAACTTTTTGGTGGAAATATTTTTCTATCCGGTTCTAATAGACTTCCAAGAGATGAAAGGTATGAAATATATTTTTTTATAATCTCTCTACATCATCAAGTCACTTCTAAGACTACACATATATAGATAACTGATCACAAATAGAAACTCTGAGTGAAAGTAATTGAACTTCAATAGAAAAAACTACATATGTCCTATATAATAATTAGTACGAAGTTGACCATGTGGTAATACAGGTAGTATTATAGAATTACCATAAGTCACCCAGGAGTTTATCAGGGAAATTATTTTTTATCTTTACCCATCATATTCTATTGTATGTTAGACAATGTTTTTTTGAAAGACTCTATTTGTCTAATTGTCACTACTTGATAGCAGGATGAATGGTTGGATTTGATATTGTATTCCTTACATCACATCCCTACTTCAGTAAAACAGAAATTGGTGCCATTATATATAAACATGGTGTGAGGGACACCAAATATAGTAATGGTATAAGCTTTCAAAAAGATAACAATTATTTTGGACCATAATTATTTAAGGGGAATTTCTTGATCCCATTTGGAGAAGAAATCGAAGGTAGTGAGTATGTACTTGAATAGCCTAGTCATAGATGGAGGATAAGGTCCCACTACAACCATTACCCATATAGAAAATAGCCTAGAGTATTTAGATGTATGTAGATACTTTTGGGGTTCATGAATGAAGTATAAATGATCTTATATGGGATTCCACTTCTTAGTGAAATTTGTTAAATCCTGCATCATGCAAGGCCATAATTATCCAAGACTTCATATTTTATCAGAAAGCTTTTGACCAGACTGGTGGGCACCACATGATCCTATATGTACTTTTTTAATGACAACTACTGTCTCATTCCCATCAATGCATCTAAAGAGAATTACATAAAAGCCTCATTTTTTAGTATCTTCTAGTGATCAGGTCCATCGTAGAGGAAGAAATTAATTGATCATTTCTAGATCAATTCTAATTCAACTCTATCTAGTGGAAGTATCCCGTTTTGGAGATATTCCATGATGGGTTCCATCCATCATGTGGTATGACCATATAGTTCATAAATGGGAAAGATATCATTGATTTACTCTATTATTATTTGAGTAAAAAGTGAAACCACAAGATGATAAGCAATGATAATGATTGCCTCATCCAAGTTTGGCCCTGCTAGGGCTATTGTTGCATTTTCAAATGCATCATCTTGAGAATTTTGTGACTGTGAGACATATGGAAATGGTTTTTCCTAGGGAATTATTCTATTAAACATCAAACATGATAAGAGAGGTAGATTAATTTCTATTTTCTGATGGTATAATCTTGATCAATCATTTTTATTACCAATTATGAATCACCCTTCACCTCCAGGTTATCAATGAATATTTGGAGTTCCAATTCCAAACATGTGACAGGAGTCAGATATTCTACTTCATTTTTTGTACCATCTTCTGAAAATAGGAAGGAGTATAGAAACCATTAATTCTTTGTGGAGATAAGTAAAATTCCAAACCAAACTTTATTGAGTTTATGATCTTCTATTCTCTTCCCCATTAGACCTCTATAAGCAGAATCAAAGTACATTTACCAAATTCAGGGACTTTCTTGAATAGTGAATATTTATTCATCAAGAATTACATTATTCAATGATGTCCCTTATGAAGACATGTTCTTTATAAGGAATTATTACATGGAGTGGCCTTTTACTGCTTTCAGGGGAACAAAATGTATATCAAACATCTGTAGAAAAACTTCGAACCATGACATAAGTCCAATACATATTGGATGACTAGGTTTAGATTTGAGCGGGTTATTAAGTAGAACAAGGGGACCTTGTGATGCTGTAGGTAGTTCCTTATGTTTTGAACATCAATGATTAATTATAATAATATCTTCTCAATATCTTAATTTCATGTAGCTACATCAAGAATGGTTTTAATTAGATAATAATGGCTATTTTAATTCCCAGTATCATTTTTATGTGCAAGGAAAGTTCCTAGTGATCGGTATAAGACTTTCATATAAAGGATGAGAAATTTTCCCACAATAGGTGGAATTAATACTAGTGGACTGAATAGGTATTTCTTAAGGGAATAATATGCCTCTTTCCAGTCATTTTTCATTTATATGTGATCCCTTGTCCATAAATTGGGTGAAGGGAAACAATTTCCTTCTAGATTAGAAATGAAATGACAGATGTTGGCCCAGTGTCCCTGATGTCCTCTCAAATCCTTCATATTTTGAGGAGATGACATAAAAATGATCTTTTTATTATTATCATGATCAACTTTTAAGATGCAATGGCATAAAAAAGTAGCGAAAGTTTTATAAGGTTACCCTGAATGCACATTTCAAGGGGTTCATCTTCAGATTACCATATCAAGGTTTATTGAATATGGTCTTCCAATCAGTAAGGTGATCAGAACATTATCAAGATTTCACCAATATAACATCAACTGATAATTCAATTAATTCTCTTAAGTAGGGCATAAATATGTGGTGCATTTCATGTTGATAAGTCTCGCGAATATTCTTTAATCCAAAAGTATTACCTGATACCATTATAGGAATTAAGAGACTCTAATGGCTGTAGATTCCTCATCTTATTAGCCCATCATGATTTGGTTATACCTAGATTAGCCATCCATGAAGGATACATATTTTTTTTCCCGTTGTTTCATGAATTTAGAGTTATGTGATCAGAACTAGGAAGTTAGATTTATGACAATGCTAGTCGAAATCTCTAACATCAATGTAGACTCTGTTTTTTTCATTCTTATTTTTAAGTGGGAAAATATTTTCTATCCATTTTGGATATTTATCTTCTCGTATGAAATCATATTTCATAATCTCTTCAACTTTAACTTCATTCATGGAGGCGTATGTCATGTGTTTTCTTCTTACTGCTTGTTTGTATCCCCAATGATCTCCTGGTAGGTCCAAATGATGGGTATTAATCTTAGGGTAAAGACCATGATTTTTTATGTAATTATAAGAAAAAATCATCCTAAATATTCTTTAGAATTTAATTTTACACCTTTTTATCTTCTTGATTCATGATCACACTAATCAGAGTTAGTCATGGATCTTCTTTTGTACCTGGATTTATTTCTCGAAGCTCATCCATAGTGGTAGAGACTCCTTCCTCAAATAATGGATCGTAACCTATGAGGTATTCCTCTTCTTCCTCTTATTCATTTTCTCCTTCATCTTCCTCTTCAAGAAATTTAGGTGATAAAGCTGGGCTTTCAATGCTTGGAGAGGAGTTGGTATTTGGGAATCCTGAAGAGGAGGCAACAATTTCTGGCCCAACTAATGATGAAGGGTCTTTCTGAAGATATTATAGGAAGATTATGGGAATGTAATTGATATCCCCATATTTTTCATGAGTGTAATAAATTATTCTAGACATGTTGATGAAGTAGACACATGTTGAAGTTCATCATAGGGATTGAAGACATCTCCATTTAGCCTTCCATCATTGTTTGGTAAATAAATCATTTCTATTGTTTAGACAGCCTCAATTGCCACAACTGACATTATGGAAACCACTGAATGAGTTCTTTTACTTGGGTATAACATTTTAATTTTATTGATATGCTTCATGAAATCTACACTGAGATACTTGATTGGGTTAGTCAAGACCTTTTCCATACCAATTTGAGAATTTATTATTGTTATATCATTTTCCACAGACTACTTCCCCTTCGTATGAGAGAACATTACATCAAGATACTAATATTCAAAAGTTTTTAACAAGTCCTTGTAACTATGAAATGTCCCAATTTGACCATTTAATCAATAATTGAGACATTTGTGACAAGAAGAAGGAATGTCCATATGTTGTTGTATCCAAGTCCATCCTAGCAGAATGTTGATAGTTTTGGCCTGCCAGACAACCATGAAATCAGAATCATATAAAAGATCCCCAAATAGTGTTCTAAGTTTAATTTATCCTAGATGTTATTATTCATTATTATCACAACCTAGTAACATTAGAGTGGAGGGAGGATAGTCCGATTCATTTTGACCCAACTGGAAAAGTGACCGGATGGGAATGAGGTTGACCACTAAGCCATTATCAGTGAAGGCTCACTGGATGTTAATATCATTGATCCTGCAAGATATGTGTAAGGGTTTACAGTTTTCTTATACAAAATCCTCTTCATATTGGTCCTTGAAAGATGTGCCTGCATTATATTCGACTTGATCATTCTATATATAGTAGACCTTAACAGCAAAAACCTCAGTTTCAAATTCTTGAGAACTTGAAAATGCCTCAATGACTTAATCCTGTAGATCCTTTCAAAATTTTAGATCATCCAGGATTGATAACGTGGATGGTAATTCTATAGTTTATTCAAAACATTGTACATCTGGTCCAGAGGTATTAACTTCCAGACATGGATATTCTCTTTTATAGATTCATTGGGTGTTTATGTCACAAACATGGATGAACCATCCTTTAAAGTATGAACTAGAAGTACTTCTTCTCTTAGATGATTAGGTAGGCTAGGCCTTCACACCTACTGATGACATGGTGATGTAGCCTCCAACTGGTCTTCCAAGGGGATTATTTTAGGGTAGAACCTGTCATGTGAGGGGGAGTTTACTTATTCCTGCTGAGCCTGTTGGAGGGCAATCCCCCTGAGTTTCTACTGCATAAATGGTTCAGGCAGGGGAGAAATTAAAATAGTGGCCTCTAGAATACCTACCACTTCCCATGTATCCTCAAATATAATGACCACTTCCCCTAGTTCCCTACCAAGTATGTGGAACATCGGTTCATAATAAGAATCATTATTTGTATTGGGATACATTAAGTGAATAACATTAATAGATCCAAAGAAAAACACTTCATCTAATGAAGAGTCTTCATGATATGACAATTATTTTTCATGTGTTTGTTGGGGCAGTGCTCATACATTTGAGAGAGTGGGAATGAAATCTTCTAGAGTCATGGAAAACATTATCCTTAACAAGATATCATATTATATTGACATCTCATTATCCTTATGATCATGTCGCTTCTTTGTGTAATGGGATTTAGAGGACTGATCTTTTGATGAAGATAGATTAGCTACAACAGAAGTGAAATGATACATAATTAGTTGATTCAACTTCCCTTATAGAATGGAATGAGTTTAATTGATCATTTTTATAACCATCCAGTATTCATTCTTCTGTAAAATCATTCTTCTGACTTTATGCCACTCGCTTTCCCTCTTTGGATCGGTATTAGTAATACAAGCTACATAGGCTGGTGAATTTTTCAGCTTCTCCTTCCTGGAGTACAATATATTTTGTATGACGTATTTAAAAAAACACTCCTATATGGGGTTCCCAAACATTTTATTAAAGGGGAAACAATTTGGTAGATCCTCATATCCTTCTTTTTTTGGCTTCGGGGGCCTTGGTAACGAGACTAAATTGCTTTCCAAAGTTGAGATGATGTATCCATGTACATGGTCATTTTGAAAAGAATAGACCATGTTTTTTAACTCCCCCAACTATCTCCACCTTTGATATTTTTGATCATCATGATGAGGTGATCATTGATGCGGACATTCAAAAGGGGGATCCCTATGGTATGATGAGGTCTATGAAGTAGGAGGTGGTATAGGTGATGGCATGAGTGTAACTATGGAAGACTCAACTTTTAATATTCTTTTTACTAGAGTTTATGGGATTACATGAGACTTAGATTTGTATTTACGATAGAATTATCCACATGATGGGTGGTCAAAGCAAGGTCTTGAAACCCACCCATGTATTTTATAAGGATTATTGGTGTGTCCAAATTGCCACAAATATTTTCCACACATATTAGAAGAAACACATCATGAGGGAGTTATAGGATTATGGAATATGTCAATACATTCTATAGATAAATTTAATATTATACACTTTTATTATCCTTTTTCAGTTTTTATTATTGAATACTTTTATCTTAATAAGTTTTAAGCTAAATTGGAAATAGGGTTTCTGACAGAGGTCCTCCCATCTAGTAATCAATAGAGACTGCAAATTTGTATATCAGAAAAAGGGAATCCCTTATAGTGATTTAAAAAATATATATTATCTTTACAAATTATTATTGTTTAGGGATCCCCATAATGGGATCAACTCAAGAAACTAAATGCTTCAAGTACTATTCCAGATCTCCCAAACCGTTAATTATTGGAAATGTGGTATTCAAAATGTTATGTGAGGGAAGAATCAGATCTACCAATTTAGGGTAGGCCTTCTTATCTGGTTGTACCAGTGCACGACATCCTTCCATAGATCCCAGTAGAGTCTTTAGAGACTCAATTGTATTCATAAAAATTCAAGGAATATATGGATGATCTTGGACCTATACAAGTATAGCCGTTGAAGCCTGAACTGGTGAGGAAACTGGCAGGACCACTAGTGGTGGTGTTGTTGGTATTTTTCCAAGATAACGCATGGGGATAGGCATGCTATGATGTGCTTGACCCTATTCTAGCCATATACCCAACATATGGATTTTTTTCCACATTAGTAGATGAAACAAACCATCTTTTATGTGGTGATCCTACTGGAGGTGAATGCTATGGATCTTCCCCTGTGGAATTTTAGATAGGAACACTTCTTTGGAGTAACTCTACAATCATTCACCTTGAATCCTTCATCTCCTCCTCTTGTTGAGAAAATTTTTCTTCAAAATAAATGGATTTACATTCTCTAGGGAAAAGGTTTTACATGATTTTACCTTTACCTTTATCCATGTTATGTGCCCTACGAAAAGGTGGAAGTGGATTATTTGAGAGGAAACCTTGATTCTAGGAATTCCTTTGATTTCTTGTACTATCACCTACTTAAATTTCATCAATATGGACTGTATCAAGAACAAGGACATGATCTTCTAAATCCCATAAACTAGAATCATTTTCTGGAGGATCTTCCATGATGGAATTAATGACATTCAATGATGCATAATGCCTTTATGGAATTATGTCAATTTAATTATCAGATCACGTTCATTTTCAACATACATGAGACATTGTCCCATTATATAGTAGTTACACAACAACAATTTGGCAGATAGTAATCATAAGGTAATCCTCATATAGTTCTGTTTTTCATTCAATTTGTGACTTTTTCCCTAATTAGGAGAAAACGAACATCTTTTGTGGATGAATTATGAATGTTAAAATTCCCCCAAACCTATGGGTTGGGGATATTCCTTTTATTCTTTCATAACCCTTTCGGCTCTATTATTAGGCTTTGAGGGTTTGTTTAAAAAATCCCACATCCCTATGAGATGGGGTGGTTCTTTGACTGCTATAGTTGATATCAGTGTAGCTGTACTTCTAGTTTCACGAATTTTGGTCTTAAAGTTGATTGGGTGAATTATCCGCACCCACGGAAATCACATGTCTCCGAATAACATTGTTCTATTTTATAAATTTGTGATATCTTATCGATAAAATCCTCATTGTGGGAAGCTTTCTCAATGCTTTAATATACTTGATGCAATAGTATCTCAATTTTTTACTCTTTTTGGTCCTAATGTTGGTGAAAGCCAGTCAAGGCACGCTCATCTTGACCATCTGTGCAGTCAATCACAAATTTTTTTGTTGTATCCAGCCGAGGTAAATACCATTTCATGATACCACTTTTGGTGAGATTTTCTAGTTTTGGAGGTCAATGAAATGTGATGCTCCATGTGCTCCCCATCCTCTGATATGAACACCATAAAGGGTTTTTGTGATCAATTTTGGAAAACTCATTAACGCATCAAGTCATGCACATTGATGGTCCTCATGTTGCTTTTCAATCTTTGGATGTCAGGAAACCTGGAGATATTCCAAGTCAATTTGGAACTGAAAAAATTGAATTACATAGACATGACTACGATATTCATCATATGTTAATAATTTGGATTTCATATGATGAATAATCGTCTATATGTTGAGAAAAAAATCATGAATATAATATTCCACCAACATCTTTGGAATGTTTTATTGAGAGGTGGCCAAAGGCTATTACATTACTATTGTTTCACCATTATCATGTTGTTTCCTCTTATTCAACATATCCTCCCCGCCTTTTTCTAGAGGTTTCTCAACATGTTTTGACCAGTGTGGATTCTTCCTGATTGTTTTACCACACACAATGGGATCAATTGGTGTTCCCTATGCTATATTAGAAGGAAAATTAGCCAATGGAGTTTCAGATAATTACTAACACCTTGGATTGTCTTCTATATGAGAAATTATTTCACCTTCCAGTAACAAGGCATCAGACATGATTAACCATATATTTTCAAGTGCCTCGTGATAAGATGGATATATCACCAATACATTTTCAATAATATAATTATATTGAAAATGTTAAAAAATAATTCAGATAGAACTTTCCTAATGAATCCTATCTTGGGGATGACCACCATGGTGGATTACTATAGTTGATAAATCTCCTTGCTAATTGGTCGTCTGTCCACACAGAGGGTTTCCATAACTGTCTTCTAGATATAGGTTCATGATATTGAGATATTTTTTCTGAATCAATCCTTCATGATAAAGTGTATATTGAATAACAACCTAATTAATTCTATTAATCCCATTATTTGGTAATGGGAGGGTATGATTTGGAACTACAATAGATAAATGATTGATGGCTTCAAGAACTCCAGTATTAAGAGAAGCTAGATCACTGATCGAATCATGATTCCCCAAATATTATTGGTCATGCTTCTTCCTTTACATATTCTTACAAGAATTTGGGGACACTTGATTGGAGAATTTTTTAACACAGGCACATGTATGTGCATTCTTCGGAGTGGCCATTAAAATGAGTCGATTATCTTTAATTGGAATAGGTGTATGTTCAACAATCTGTTTGTATATATGATATGGGGGAGTGTGCCCCATAACCCTCTTGGATAGGAAAATAGGTGTATATATTCACCATGATTTCATGCTAATGTGCCATCCCACGTATGGGTAAAGAAATATGTTTTCATACCTCTGGTACTACTGAGGTTTTTGTTATGATATTTTGGCAGGATTCCAGAATAAGGGATGTGATTTTTGTCTACCATATCACCAATAACAAAATTTGTTTGGTGACTTCTATGGATATAACATGAATATAAGTCCATTATGTATTTGTAGTATGTGTATATACCAACTTCTACCCTCCCTTTCCTGTTAGTGGATACTGACAGTAATCATTTGTGGGGGTGGAGAGTTGATTTTTCTCCAGGTTTGCCATCATATCTTTTCGACTAACATCTCTGGTGCTTCCAAATGAAATGGTTGGAAGGATTAATGTATGCTATTAGGTGCATGTTCCTACTATCTTTTTTTTTCACCATGCTTGGTTGAAAAAATTCTTTATACTCTTACTGACATGATTGCTAGCAAGCCTGGTGAGTGTAGGCAGGTGAATGTTCCTACTTACAAGTTGCCGCCACATTTGGTTGGTGCGATTACATGAATAAAGCCAGAAGATTATTCTTATTGGATGTTATATTTTAATTAGGTATATGTTACTACTCATATATCTCTACTAGATTTTATTGGTATGATTAGTTGTTTTCCCACAGATGAGTCTACTGGTCGACAAAATGACGGCGGATAGGTGTATGTGCCTGGTTACTATTTTCTACCAAATTTGGTTGGTGTACTTATTTAGAAGAGGAAAAGGTAGGAACATGATACCTATTAGCTAGATGTTACCCCTGGAGTTTTGTCTTGCATACTCAGGTCTGAGGGACCTGGTCCAGACACCCGATGATAACACCCTCATCATGTTGAGGGCTTACTATCATGCGATGTTGGTGACAATGATTACTAACAAGATCTCTTGGGTAGTACCTCTGTGTATTTCAGAGGAGGTCATGGATGGACTATTTGAATATATACCTAAAATTTGGGAGGGTTTTGTGATTGTGTTCTGATGATAATCTCTCAAAATGGTTGAAGACAGTGGTTTGCACCATCTGCTTTTGGTCCATCAGTCATTGTTTACCAGATGAGTGAGGTTCATTCTTGATTTGGAGGTCCTTTATGGTAGCCTAAAAGGTAGGTATGGTACCATGTTGATGGTAATCTCAAACCAATGCATTGGAGACCCATCATTTAAGATGCTAAGTTGGTGATATCATCCTTTGATTGGATGAGGATCTCTCTTGAGCAGCAACAAGGGAATTCACAGGTGAACACTTGAAGGAAACCATTTGAAATGAAGGGAGTTCTAGGAAAGAATGTTCTTATATGTATGAAAAAAAACAAAAAATGAACTCCATCAATGAAAAATATTTTTTTTGAACACATGAATGATTTATCTCATAGTTTTTATCCTTCTTATCAATTGTTAGGGGCCTAAAAAATGGGTAACACTACCATCTAGTCTAAGGATTCATGGTGGGTTCGCCACTTTTTTGTTTCCCCTAAAATGTGTGTTCTAGTTAGGAATCACTATTTCTGGATGGTATCAAATGATTTTTTTGGAACTGGAAACATCCAATTTTTCTCTATCCAAAGGTACTTCCTTTCCAAAGGTAGGCATTCATTAAGGATTTCGACCCATGATGATGAAGAACTCAAAATGGGTGAGAAGATGAGAGGTTGTGCTCACCACACCCTTTTTAGGGGAATTATTTCCTACTCCAAGACTCCCTTATAGATTTAATATTTTTTTATGAATCCATTTTATTTTTCCTTGAATAATGTAGGTTTCCCTAGAATTTGTTTAACAACTATTAGCATGTATGGAATTCAGAATCACTTGTATGTATTTGAGGATCTTCATAAATGGATATGTCTTTATATATTCTAGGTTCTCCATCAATGACATACTCTCACATACTATATACATATTATTTAGTATTTATTACAAAAATTATGGTCTTTAAGCCACTTAGTGGGTCACTCAGGAATTTATCATCATCCAAGGAGACAAAAGTCGCACTGAAATTTATCATCATCCGTAGAGACAAAATTAGTTTTGATATCAGAATCGAACCCATAAATGATCTTCCTACATATCCTTTTCAAAGGAATTAGAACCCATGTAGTTTAGTTCCACTTAATGAGACACATCATACCTTTTATGGTCATATGATAAGGACCCAACCATACAGTTTAACATCATGTGGCAAGGACATCTAGGTGGAAGGTGCCTTGTTAAATCTTGGTGTCAGACTGATGCCTAAGAATCTAAAGGAACTTAGAAAGGATATGATTTTCCATGTTGGATTAGACCCTTCAAGGAATTTGGCCCATATAGAATAGGGTTAATTTGGATTGTTGGGTTTCAACATCAAGGAGGCTTCGTACGAATCCCACATGGATGAGAATCAAAGGCCACAATGTTCAGGATGTCTTGTAGGGAAATATGACCCTTTGAGAAAAATATTTTTTGCGATTACTCATAAATAGGTTTTCCTTGTAACAAGGTCCATGAGAGAATTCTAAACTCATGGTGATTTAAGGGGGATTTAATTTGGGGCTTACTCTTATATAAGATGCCCAAATTAAGGGAATAAGGGTTGGATTCTTTAGGAGGATGTCCGGTGAGATCATGAACTAGGTGAAGGCTTCCAATTTATCCAAATTATGGTGGGAATAAGAGTTTTGGAATTTCATTCCATGTGGGGATAACACTTAGAAGGAGGCCTATTGAGCTTGGCATGATTTCTCATTTATTGGATGAGATGATTTTGAGCTCAGGAATTGGGATGAATTTTTATATACCCCAGTTGTAGTGGGAATAAGAGTTATCATAGTTCATTCCGTTTAGGGATTACACCTATGAGGTATCCAATTTAGGGGGAAGGATTTCTCATTTCATAGATTATATCATGTATTGCTTGGTGATTTAGAAGGCTTCCTATGCATCCTAATTATGGTGGGAATCGTATTTCTTGTAGTTCATTACATTTGGGGGGATTGAATGGTTGTTATGATGATAAATAAATCACTATTACCACAATATTCAGGCTCTCTATGTGAAACAAGAGGATGTGAAAGATTAAAAAAACCAAAAACTTTTCCTCCCCCACTAGTGGAAGAGGTCGGGCTTATAATGAATAAAGCTAGGGAAATTGTGGATGAATGCATGGAGCAATGAAACTTTCAATGTGAAATGAAGGTGAAGATATCTAGGTCTGGCCTAAAAATCTAAGGGGGTTATTCCAATAGAGATTCCCAAAAATTGGGTGACTATAAAAGGAGGATCTAATCCCATATAGAAGAGAAAAGCATGTGTGATCTTTATCCTCATTTTTTGGAACCCGTGGCTTCAGATCTCAGAGATGATAAAGGAAAAACATAGTCTTATCTCTAGAATATTAAATTAGTAACTCCACAACACTATCCCTAAGATAAGGGTATATGGGACCATTGATATCGAGATCTATAGACACTCCAATAATCCTTATCCATTGGTAAGATTATTATGGGATACTCTGAACAAAGATATTAAAATCCAAATGGGAGACACCCTAATGTGTCTTCCCCAAAGGTCTGATAAATTAGGGGGTCTTGGTTTTGTTTTCATATTGGTACCTTTCATACAAGGGAGGAAAAAAGGATAAAACCTACCATTAGTGGCTTAAAAGATGTATTAATGGATATACTGTGTAGGTGGTCCCTATAGGTATGCCGCATGGGTATGCCACACAGTTATTCCATATAGGTATGCCGCACAACCCTAGGATGAGCTAAAAAATGCTTCACATAGGAAGGATAAGCCTGTGAATTCTTGGTATTCCTTGAAAAATGGACTATTAAGACAACAAATATTGGGCGAAAATTTTTGCTTAAGCACCCTATGTGTCCCTTTTTTCCCTTGAAAGAATCTCAGCCAGGTTGTTTCTTAAAGAATGGACCATGTATAGGTTACTTCATCTTATGGAAAAAGCATCCTTAAAATAGAGCCTTGTATTTTAGACCTTAAAGGAACATTGATATTGTTTGTACATTTAAATCATATCTTCTCTCGTGTTTTTAGTGGGATAACTGAGAAAATTTGTGGGACTTGGGTGAGGGAGATACAAAATGAGAGCTCCTAGAGTTGTTCGGACAGTTTCTGTTGTTAAAATGGGAATCCCAATAGTCCTACTAATAGGAAATTAGAGGACTTAGTTGATAGGATTTCATTCATGTAGTTCATGTGTGTATCTCCTATAAGTAGGTCCCCCACGGAGGGGGTGTAAAACATATACCTCCCGATAGGTCCCATAGCATAGGTCCACTGCGTAGGTCTTGAACGTATGGGATATGACTTTAGGATGTACATAAATGAGAGGCACTGGGTTTCTTATGCGTAGGAATGATGCGTAGTATTACAGCGTGGGGGGGGGGGGGGAGTCGAAACACCTAGGTGAAAAACATTATCTATACAGCAAGGGGAGGTTCCCCCCACCTCTACTCGACATCAGTGTCAGGCTTCACTCCAGGACCTTCAGCTCAGTTCCTTCACTACTATCAATCACCCCCATAAAAAATGAAGAGCCCCACCACAAACATTTCACGCATGGTCGATGAGTGTTTGGGTTACGACACATGGAAACCCAGTATGATGCTTTTTCCTCTATACAGATGTAGTTTACTCAAACTTATCAATTGTTTTCTAAGTGAGGTTCATATCATCATATCTGTGGAAAATATCTTGGAACACATTTCATGGTGTTTTCAGTAGCTTTATGGGATAATCGAGATATTACCATACGTTTATAAAATAATGATTGAAGTTGGAATATCTAATGACCAATATCACTTGGATGGGTGTGGTTTTCTCATGGGATGAGAAATATGAGTTTTCTTTGGAGGAATTTAAATATATTTTTTACTTCTACACAATTGTTCAGTCTTCCAGAGGCAAGGAAGTGCTATGTGGTCTTTTTTGATGCATCATGAAAAGTTCTAGTCTCTTTCCATGTGCAAGATGATAACATGGTATTCTACTATTATATAAAACATAGTCCACCAGAAAATAATTATTTGACACATGATCATGATCATGTTATTGTTATGAATTCTGTTAAGAATTTAGAGTCATTATAATTTCACAAAATTGTTTACCATTTATTCCAACCTCAAACGAAGGTACAATATCTTTTCTCCAAAAGAACCAAATATTAGGCAAAGTAATTGTTTTACATACCTTCAAAATTTTAATTTTGATATTAACTAATCCCTTTGTAAGTGGACTATTGTTCATAATGATTTGAGTAAGAAAATGTCAACACATTTCATTATGTAATAACTAGAGTTGTGGAATCGTATGGATATTTTTCTGAGTTGAATTTTTAATCTCAGAAATATTTGACTATGGTCTTTCTAGAAACATTCATTCAATATACTCTTATCTAGGTATCTTTATTTGGGATTAGAACATATTTTCTGAATCCATGTAATTTGGGAATCACTTTTTGGTGGTTATACCATTGGAGAGTCATCTTCCTACTCTGAGTTGGTCCTATGTTTTCAAAACCAGTATGTTGTGTATTTTACTAGGAGAAAGAATGTAATGGTGGATTTCTATAATTCATAGTGGGAAGTTATCTTTGGGATGATGAAGATTTTATATGACATTTGATGAAGATACTAGTGTCCTAGTATGAGATGATACATCACTGAATTTTTTACAAAAATTTTTACATTCCCACATGTCAAGGTAGAGAACCATGTACCATCATGTTTTCTTAATCCACTTCAAGTTCAAAAATGGAAGAGGTATGATATTTCAGTGGATTTATTATTTAGTATTTCTCATACGCCATTTATGATGAATGAAACATGGTTTTTTTATCGACATCGTAACAAAATTAGCTCGTATTATACCCATTCAAAACACATCCAATGTTTATAAATTGGGAAGTCACCATATGAAAGAGATCATAACATTTCATGGAGTTATATACTTTATAGTAACTTATAGGTATCCATGGATTAATTATTATCTTTGGCGTGGCCTCTAGTAGGAAGAAGAATCCTTGTTATTTTTGAGTATGGGATATCATTCACATATAGATTCCCAAGTAGAATATAATTATTTTGAGAGATGTGTTACATGATTGAGACATTGTCTTTGGTGGAGGTTGGGATAACCATTTTTGGGTTGTTTATTTTTTCCAAACAATATATACCTATCCATTAAGAGGAATAAACCCTTTCGGTTATTATCTGGACATCCATTCCAGTATTCTTTGTGTTGGTCGGAGATGGGAGAAATTATATCGTTTGGATGAGTTTTATCCAATAGACATTGAAATAGTTTTAATTGTTTGATATGAAAATAGTGATGGAATATATATATTATAAATCATGCATTTATTGAAGTTGATGACTGATTTAGTGTTTAGTAGAAGTAAACGTGTTCTTAATATTTTCAGCTTTGTTGGGTCACCATCATCTTCGGAAACATTGAAATATTACGTCAAGTATTGTGGGATATTTTGGATTATAGTGTTTGTTTTAGAAAGTGTAATACCATTTAACACATCCAACATTGTTGGAAACAATCCACAATTTCATTAATGTATCGTATCTCGATATTTATATTTCTGGCATTTCTCATGACTTGAGCTAGAATGATCTTGATGTCGAACCTGATTTATTTTCAAATGAGAAAACATAATGGATTTTTGATTATGAGGAAAAGTATTATTTTGGAAAAAATAATACATTTTTCCATGTTCAATGTAATTGTGGTTTAGATTCACATGAGACATTACAGTTTGAGGCACTAATAAGGGAGAAGTTTCCTTATCTCTTTGACAGGGATCATTTCATTCGTGTTCCATTGGGACAAAAATATTTATGTTACAGTTTTTTAGCATATTGATACCCTCTTTATGTTAATTTTTTACTCTTGTTTTCATCCCAAATTGGTTGGGTCATGTCTTAGGGTATTTCTAGAAGGATTTGGATATTATTTAGTGATTTTTGGGAAGTGAATGTTTGGATCACTATTTTACCAAAATGTTCACCCATAGTGTAAAATGTGAACCCAAAATAGTAGGGGAGTCATGGTTGGTAAATATTTTCTAAAAAATCCCCCACCCTTAGGAAACTATTATCCCCAAATAGTATGGTTTTTGGTAATGTTGAATGGGTTTTTTAACCATGGACCACCTCATGAAAACAATGATCAAATGATTTTAATAATTCAATTTCTATTTCAAGAATCCCAAACCCTTTGGTTTAACATATTATACCACCATCTAAACCAAACACAATTATTTGGTCCTGAGAGACTCTTAATAAGTGATTTTGACATCCCTAAACCAATACATTTTTTATTATATACTTCTAGGATATTGTTGGATCACCCTATGGTTACTGAATCCCATTTCTTGTGGTTTTTACCAATCTCCTCTTCTACCATTCTTTTAGATTTCTATATCTCCATGTTATTAGTGGATCAAATAACCATTTTATAGATCTTGATTCTAGTTCTGATTTCCCAATATCGTATTCCTTTATCTTTATTGGCATATGTCATTGTGGGTGTTGTGTTGATTTGATCACATGATTTAATTTAGGTGGTTTAAAATGGTTTTCCTCCATAATTGAAACCATAAAGTGGATTATTAATTTAAAATGAATTTAAAACATATAGATGAAATTAATTTATTTATGATTTGAAATGGAATAAAAATTGGAAAAACCCTAATTTCAAGGATATTGAAATTGTGTGATGGAATTATGAAGGAATTATTAGTTTTTTAAATTTATTTGATTGATTTTAGAAATTGGGAACATTAAATTCCGGTTTTTTAGAAAATTGGATAAAAATTTAAATAATTTGAAAATTATCGTATTGCCTGAAAACCAATGACTTGGTTTTGAACAGATTTTTTTAAATGAATTTCGGAAATTTAATTGTGAATGATGACATGATTTGAAATAAATAATTTTCCCAATAATGGTAGATTGATTGAATGAATAACATGTTATATTGGGATCTGATTATGTAATTTGAGATAACTATGTTAGGAAACTAACATGACAGTAATGGGCTGATAATGAAAATTATAGGTAAACCAAGTTACGCTTGATATCCTATAATGGGAAACCATAATTAGTTGTATATTGATTCCAATCACAGGATAATCTCATGGGTTGTTGTTTGGATTGATCACACATATATTTAGTTTTGATGATGGTTGAGTTTTGGGAGGATTATTTTACCTAAAAATAATGTACCATGGGGATTATAACATATTTTTACAACATGCTTTGATTTTATGACTAAATTCAATTGATTATATAATAATATAATTTATGAAACCGGAAATATATAAATTTTATATATTATATATTCATTTAAAATTGTTTTGATATATATTCTATTTTTTAATTTAAAGGATTGTTTATTTGAAAATATGCAAATTTCATTCCTTATTTTGTTTAAACTGAAATCAAAAAGGCATTAGTTGTTTTGAAATATCTTACTAAATAGTTTTTTTGAACCTATTCGGATTTATGGCTCAAACACCATCATTTATTTTGGGTGTATTTAGATAATATTTTTCCAAGTCCGTGAAAGGGGAAGGTTCCACTTGGAGGTGGTTCATGTTATTGATCCTTAGGACTCGACGTTATAGAGATGACCAGTGGGGATGTGATCCACCTATTATATAATATTTCTAAGGGTTATTGTTGATATATGTTATATCCATATTGATGTATTATTACATTTTTTCATATTCCATTCTACTATTTTCTCCTTGAAGTGTGTTGAAATTTCTAATTGTATTGTTTATTTTATGTTGTTTTGTGGAAAAAACCATCACATTTGATTCTTCCCTAGGGTCAGCTTCTAATTCCAAACACATGTGGATCGAGAAAACAATTTAGTCTTTTCCATAGTTGGCTGGGTAATAGGGTAAGAGGTTACCAGATTTGGTTCACTACGAAGTTTTACTACTATATATAAAAACAATTAGGCCATATCCATACCTGGAATATAAAAAAATGTTTACCCACATTAGTCACATCAATTTATTGGAATCCTTTACAATAATATCATGAATAAAATTGAATCACCGCACCATATTCATTTAAAAAATTATATAAACGCTTCCACTTTTTAATATTATTTATACCTTCCCCAGATAAAATAATACCCCATTTATTGTTTATCTAAATAAGATTAATTTCTTCAATCATTGATTTTGCCTAAAACTCATAATGATTAGATTACCCAAAAAAATATTTCTCATTATTTTATAAAATATCTATTATCTAAATAAATTTAATCCATTATGACTATATTGGTGATGTCTTATTACGAACAATATTTTGTTTAAAAACCTTGACGCAACATCCCGGTATCCTCATTATTAATGGATATGGTCAATTGATATCATTATCCATGATTTCTTATAGGTATAAAAATTCATCCTATACTCCAAGTAAACTAAAAAATACATTAACTATATCATATACAACTACATTAAAACATTCTTGAAAATTTATTTCATCTTTTATGTTAATGAACTCTTATGACTCCATAATGTTTTGTTAACATTGTTAAAATGTGCTTGTGACATCCATTTTAATGAGTAGATATTAAATATTCAACTATAAAATTAATAACTAATCTTATAATATATTTTAAACATAATTTGAATAAAATATATAATTAAAAATGTATAAAAATATTTCAATGTTGAATTTTTCCAACACCACATATCATATGGGGGTTTCTCTTTAAGAGAACATAATATTTTATAAATTTAAATCAATAATGATGTTATGAACCCATCCAAAAAAAAACTTCGAAATTTCATCCTCAATTATCATAAGCCTAACCTTATTCTTGTTTATCCTACATCATGCCTCAAAGAATCCATTCTGTTAAAAATTTATCTCCAATAATAATTGATACCCTAAGATATATTTCTTTATATAATCATCACCTTTAATTTTATTTATGATTATACCATTATCCATATGTATTGGTGTACTCCATTCTCCAACATTGTGTGGTTTAATTAATCTATTTAAGACTACAAGTAATCTAAATTAACAATGACATTATACAATAATTAACGATGAGTAATGTGAATTGTAACAACCCAAAACATTAATCAATGAAATTTACCTTATTATAATTATTTTATATGGTATAAATCACACAAAATCATGCAGAAAATAGAATAAGAACTTTTAAAATGATAAATGGATGAAATGAGAGGAATTTCAATAAATTAAGGAACATAAACCAATGGAATTGTAATATGACCTTTGTAATAGTAATTTACACATTATGAATAGTAAGTCATTCAATTGAATAGTAAACTCAACCATGAAAATATATAAAAAAATTATTCATATAATAAATTAAAATTTGATATAATAATATCACATTATAAGTATATAAATACTTGAAAATTGTTAATTACTTTTAGGAATTTTTATAACAAATAAATGTTTATTTATTATTTTATCATTAATATAATGATTTAAAGAATATTTATTTACATATAATTTAATAATAAATTAATTTTTTGTTTCCTTATAATAATAATAGAATTTTATTATACATTAATTATTTTTTCAAAGTGTTATAAAATAAGTAATAATTTTAATATTTGTATTTTTTTGAATAAATGATGGGTTTATATAAACATTTTAATTTATCATATTTAGAAGACTATTTTCCTAAAATGGAGTTTATTTTTGAATTATAAATGTTGAAAAATATTTAGGGTTATGTTTTGGGAATTTTCTAAAATAGTTGATTTTTTGGTGCATGATGAAATATGATAACTTACAGTACAAGCTATAAACATGATTTATTGAGTCCAGGATAATGTATGGAAAATGGAATCTGATAATATCAAACTATAATTAATTATTTTATATAATTAGTAATAATTATTAATCTATTCCTACTATTGTTCCAAATTAATATATTAATGAATAAAATAATGAAAATGTTCCCCTCTTCCATTATAAATACCACCCCTCACCACCTCTCCCCATAAAATCTTTTAAAATATAAGACTTGTCCAAATAATTCCAAATACTCGTCCAAAGATCATATCCACCTTCAAGGATACCTTTGACTCATCAGAAGACAAAACCAAAGTTTCTCATGGGGTTTCTCAAGTAGAAGAATAGAAGTGGTAAAAACCCACTTTCCTTCTCATCCAATTTAATTCGAAGTTCTTTTGTTTCCCTATTATCTTATCAAATACCCTTATCAAAGTGGAACAGTAACTCCATTATTAGACATATGACGTTATTTAATTATGTTAATTGGATGGTGAATCATCATTTCTTTCCCATTCTCTTTTTATTCAAAAAATGAAAACATAGTCTGTGATATGTTAATTTATCATATTCAAGGATGATGAGTTTTTATTTTCTTTTATTTCTTTCAATTATAGTCATGAAACCATTTTAGGGTTAAAATAATTATAATATATTTATTACATATAATTTATTTTTTTGGAACAATGATATACCCATGATATTAATTAATAAAAAAAAGAAGTTTTTTTATGATAAAAAAACACCAAAAAAAATATAAACGATTATCACTAATGTTTTTTCTAATGATATATATTTATATCATACGAAAAATGAAATATATAACCATTTAATACTCTATAAGTTCATTAATAACAAATAATTTAAATTATGGAAACTATTCTCATTTTATATTATTTTCCAGACATGTAAACTAGTAAACAAATTATGAAATCAAAGAGAACAAATGCCCCTGAACCATAAAATTGTATCTTATTACACATAAAAATGGCTATAAATAAACTAATTAAAATTATATGAAATAAAATAAAACTATAAAATATTCTTGATTAACTAATTAATGTATTATTATGATTATCCAATATACTAAGATCAAGTGTAAGGGATCCTTTCTGAAACCCCATTTTCTATCAGGTTACACTTTCTCTCTCTTTACCCCAATATAATTTTCTTTTATGTTTATGTATTTATTATGATTTAAATGTATGTTTTCTAAAACAATCTATTAATATCAAAAAACTTTTCTTTCATTGGGAAATTTGTGTTTTTAAATGTTTCCCTTCTCAATTCTTTCCCATAAGAAAGGTTGGTTCATGGGAACTTCATATTTCTTAAGAATTTTCATGTTCCATCCATATTTGGTTTTAATCCAATATTATTTTTCAAAAATTTATAATTTTCTAATGAAAAACTATTTTTGTTAAAATTTGGTTTTACATAAACAATTATTCATTTTCTATTTGAAAGACACTATAATGTTTTCCTAAAACCACACTATAATTGTTTATTTGTAATGTTTCTTGAACATTATTTATACATGTTTTTTATATTGTTTAAAATAACTTATCAAAATCTATGGAATTTTTTCATGATTAATTTACATTTATGATTTAATCATTTCTTTCATAGACACCATTATGATATTTCCTTTAATAACATCTTGTTACATGATTATGATACAGAATTCCTTCCCGGGGTAACCCTTATGTTTATGTTTTATTCCTTATATATGATTATTTATTTGGTACACATGTTCCTGAACATGTTATTATGGGTGTACCAAGATAGAAATATTCTTCATTGGATAATGTCTAGTCTCATGATACGTCATGTGCAACAATCTCGGTGGTTATCCTTGACTCATTCTCTATGTTCAACGGTCTGGGTGGCTAGCATTGACTTGTGATCCTTCATGTACAATGATCCTTGACTCATGATTATGTCATGTTTTTTGTTTCTTCCAAATTAGTATGATTACATTAGTACGTGATCCAGTGTTCAATATTTTATTATTCATAATGTTTATTCACATTCCATTCCTTTTTATGTCATCATGTCACAACTTATAACCCATGTTCTATGCTTAATTCCTGTGTTTATACTATAATTGGGATTTTTTACCTCATCTGTTTGTTCATGTATTCCCAAGGTTATCCTATAAATATGTAAGGTCTCAAAGGGTATTAGTATTTCATTATGAATATTATATAAAATATTTTTTATATTGGTTTCATTCGTTATAATTATGTATCTAATCTTCAAAATATAGTAGACTCTATGATCCTTGGTTTTTAATTAATGTATATTTATCATTAAAATCTTGTAATAATATGTGTAAAAGGGTAGGTCCATTATAGTTCATATTAAAGAAATGTGTATTTATTTTTTAGATTAGGAATAGAGAACATTAATAGGAAATCTGAGGATAGTTCTGTCACCATGGATAAACGACATTGGAACTTAGGTTATCATAAGTTAGGATATACATTTCCTATACAATTTTCTCCTTTTATGTTCAATGTATTATTTTAATATCCTTATTATCTATGTATTAAATCCCCCTAATTATAATTTATTTTTCTTATTTAATAATTGAAAATATAATTACTCAATCCAAAAATCTATGTGATAGTCAATGGTATTTTTTCCATATGATATTCCAAATATGATAGGAATAGGTGCTAAAAAATTAATGATAGTAATTTCAAAACTACATCAAGTTATGAATAACAAATTGAATCATGTGGAACTACCTTCCTATCCGAATAAAGATAATTTTTCTATCGAATCCTTTATGTGAAAATGGCCTCCTATGTAAAGCAGATTTCTGAATCCTCTTACTGTACAACAATGGATTAACTCGATTGATAATATATTATCTATCCTCAAATGCATAGAAGAAAAGAAATCTATACAAGAAGACTTTCATTGTTAGGGGGATGATTATTATCGATGGACAAAGATAATGAAAAATAATCAAAAGAGGAAATTTATTCCATGGGTTTGGAGGAATTAAATTAAATATTTATTATAATTAGTTTCCCAAAACCCTCCATATTAAGATAGAAAGAGAGTTCATTGGACTAGAAAAAAAGGATGATAAGTCTATCAGGGCATAGAAGGAATGTTATAGAAGGATTTCATGATATGCCTCTTACTTTTTCATGAACAAATAATATAAGTAGGATCACATATTTATAGGACTAATATCGAGTTTATGAAAAGAATTAGTGATTATAGTCTTTGATAACTATGAGAAAATTTTCCATTTAGTGATTAATGTTGGAATAGAGATCATAGACTCTTGTTAGTCTCTTGGTCCTAAAGATAAAAAAGTAGAAAATTTTATCTTAAATTTATGGATCAATATATAAAAACAATTATGGTAATAAAAATAAATATTCCACTTGTCAAATTTGTGGGATGAAGCATCCTAGGAACTCACTAAATGAAACCATGATATTTTTTAAATGTGGAAGAACATAGAATCTTTATAATAACTATTCAAGGGATATTAAGAACCCACCAATGTGGAAGAATAAACGAATCTTCAAATAAACAGTCATCCTGATGTCTAGTGTTTTATCTTGAAGGAACAATGGCATTTTGGGAACCATTTACCTAAGACAAGGTCTATTGGAATAAATAAAAAAACGTCCAAGGTTGGAAGGAAGGGAATATTCTATCACTACAACTGAGGTGAAATATGAAAATGACATGGTTGTATGTATGTTATTTATTCATTCAAGAATATAAAAAATACTATTTGATTTAGGGTTAAGGCATTCTTTCATATCTTGATATTTTAGAAGAACTCTTCAAACACCACCCCAAAATATGGAGGTTTAGTTATATGTGAAAACTAAAAATGGGGAAATAATTTTATACAATATATATACATCCTCTCCAATTAATGTTTGTGGATTGAAAATCCCCTAAAATATTGTCTTAATTTTTTTATTGGAGTTTGATTCTAAATTGGGCATTGATTGTCTGTTTTTGTACAAATCCAATATCAACTATCGGGAAACAGAGATCACTCTTCACATCCCAAAGCATTCTCAATTTTTATACATGTGTAAAGGAATAATAATATACATCAAACTCCTTATATCAATTATGGATTTTATTTCTTTCTTATAACATATATATTGCTCAAATGATAGATAAAAAAGAGAGAATCAAGATCGAAGACATGACCATTGTAAGGGAATATAATGATATGTTCCCTGAAGAGTTTCCTGGTCATCCTCCAGACCGCTTAGTTGATTTCAAAATTGGACTTATTTTTTTGTTCTCTTCCAATATCAAAAACGCTTTATTAAATTTCCACCTTTGAGTTGGAATAACTAAAGAAGCAGTTACATGAGAATCTGGATATGGGTTTTATATGCCAGAGTTCTTCACTATGGGGTGAACATATCCTCTTCTTCATGAAGAAGGATGGATCAATGTGACTATTTATTTATTATAAAGATCTCAACAAAATCAAGATAAAGAACATGAATCCCCATACACATACATATGACTTTTCAATCAACTATGTGGGGACAATTAGTTCTCTAATGTGGATCTTCAGTAGTGATATCCCCAATTAAACGAGTAGAAAGAGTATTTTCACAATACATCCTTAAAAAATGTGGGGAATGTATGAGTTAATAGATATTTCTTTTGGACTCACTAATTCTCAAGTAATTTTCATGGAATTAATGAATAATCAATAAATATTATGTCCAAAAATTTGTGGTAGTCTATACTGATGATTTTTGATACACTCCAAGAGAAAGGAGGAATATGTGGATAATTTGAATAGTATGACAAAGACATTGTGAAGGAGGAAATTTATTAAATTTATTTTAATTGTGGGTTCTAGATGTAGGAAGTTCCATTCTCAGGGAATTTTGTTACAAAAAATCGAATACTTGTGGACCCTTCCATGAATTAGGCATTCGAAGAGTGGCCTAGGCCATCATTTGTAATGGATATCAGTAGCATCATTGTTATATTCAGGTAATACCAATGATTTATGATGAACTTATAATTATTCTCATACCAACTAACCAAAATTAATTAGAAGGTGGTATAATTTTTCTAGATGCAAGAATGTAGGGAATGATTTTAAAGAGTTATAAATAATCTTATCAATGCACCCGTACTCACACATATGAAAGGTGGGGAACTAATTTTGGTTTACACCTTTTCTTAAAAGATGGTCCTAAGTTGTGTACTGATGAAAAATTATAATGTGATATTATATGGCTCAAATAAAACTGAAAATTGATGGAAGAACCATCCCACACAAGATCTAGAGTTGGAAACTATGATCTTTTCATTGAAAATATGGGAAAAATTATTTCAGTGGGGAGAAGTGTGTGATATATAATGATCATAAATGTCTAAAATATATATTCACAAACAAGTATCTTAATATGTAGCAGTGAAGATGGTTTTATATCAACACGGATTAAAACTTCTCAATCCTCAACCCTCTTGGTATGGAAAATAAGCTACTGTATGTTCTATGTAGAAAAGATCCAACATTTTTATCAATTATGATAATTGATGAGGATCAAATCTTCTTAGACGATAAAATGATATTCATGGGAATTATTATAGAAGAAAAATTATCAATACTATCTCAAAGGATTACTCAACTATATGATACGTAGAAAATAAATTATTCTTTAATAAGTGATGTGTAAATTTAAAAAAAGTTAAAAGTTATCAGAAATGGGAAATCCTTAGAGATCTAAATGTATGGTGACAGATTCAAGAGATTTGGTTCGCAACAATACATTACATAGAACTGAGTGAAAAAGAAGATGACTATAAATGATTCATATAACTCAACCTTATCTTTTCACACAGTGAGCACAAATAGTTATCGATATCTTCAAGAGCACTTTTGGAACAAAATGATGATGTTGATCACTGCGTATACATAAATGTTCCTAGTATGTCTGCAGGTGAAGTATAAAAGGTAACAATCCAATGGAATGATGAAACCATTACTCCTAACAATAAGGAGAATGGAAAACATCACTATGTACTTTGTCATTGGACATCCAAAGACATCCATATGAAGCAGTGTTATATGGGATGTTGTGGATCATCGTACAAACACAACTAAATTTATTGCAATTTGAGAGGACTTATCACTTGATCAACATGAATATATATTAATGAAAGAATTTTTAAGGATACATTGAGTACCACTATCGATTGAGTTGTCATAAAACAATAGTTTCCACTCAATAATCAACATTGGTCCATATGAATCCTTTTACAGGAAAAGGTGCATAACACATGAATGATGGGAAGAGGTTGGTGATTATAAGCTGAAATGACTAGAAATGGTTTAAGAAATGGTGTGAAAGGTGAAACAAATTTAGCTATATATCCAAGAATCCACATGTTGACAAAATAGTAATGTAGAAAATCTTTGATGAGGCCAAGTGTTCATGGTTAGAGACGTGGTATTCTAATGCATATCTCCATTATAGAGGTTCAAGAGATTTTGGAAAAAGGAAATATATGTCCTAGGTATATCATCCAATTTGTGATCCTCGATCATGTAAAAGATATGGCCTATCAACTAGAACTTACACCTACTATGTCCCGAGTAGATGATGTATTTGATGTGTTCCTCTTGAGGAACTACATACAAGATCCTTCATAAGTACTCAATTCTAAGGTGGTATTTTGTGAAAATGATCTCTCCAATGAGGAGCAGCGAGTGAATTTATTGTATCATATAAATAAATATAAATTCAAAAAGAATAGTCACCAAGTCAATGTGCAATGGTAGAACCATAAGTATGAATTGGCAACATGGGATCCAAAAGAAGTGATGAAGGAAAAGTAACCTAACCTTTTTTCATCTTAAAATGTAAAATTGAATTTTGATAGAGATGTTTGATAAGTGGGGATGAATGGAAAGACCCAAAATATTTATCAATTAGATTTTCCATCTTATAACTAAACAATATAGTATAAATCAAATAAACTAACAAAGAAAACAAAATAAAAATATTTTAAATGAAGAATGAATGAAATAAACGGTATTTCTTGATATTAAATAACATAAACTGATGAAATAGTAAGTTGAACTTTAGAATAGAAATATGAACCTTATGACTAGTGAACTAGAAAAATGAATAGTAACATCACCCATGAAATTATAAAAAAATTTATTGATGTTAAATGAAAATATGTTATAATTATATCATAATATAATTAAATAATTATGTTAAAAATTATTAATTAGGTGTTGGTATTTTTATAAAAAAGATATTGTTATTAATGAATTTATAATTAATTTTATCATTCAACATAAAATATATTTTCATAAAATATATTCATATATTATTTTATTATTTTACTATGATTATATGATAATTTAATGAGAAATTAATTATTTTTTCAAAGTGTTTTTAAATGAGTTTTAATTTTAAAATTTATATTTTTCACAAAATTGATGATGTTATTTAAAAATAAACATATAATATTTATAATATTATTTTCACAAAATGTTTTTAATTTTCTTATTATCCCTTAAAAATGATTAGAGATAATTTTACAGATTTTTTAAAATATATGATTTTTTTGTGACTAGTGAAAAATGGTAATATACAATATACGATTCCTATATAATTTATTAGTAATATATTATTTATTGATGATGTAAGCCCATAATATAGTACTAGTTTTAGTTATATTTATATATTTTAGTGATAATTCTTAAACTATTCATAATCTTGTAGAAAAATAATAAAATAATGTGAAAACACCCCTCTCCCCCACTATAAATTACATCCCTCACCACCTCTTCTCATCACACCATTCACGTTTGGAGCCTTGTAAAAATTATGAAAAATATTAATCCAAATAACCCCCCACCCCCAAATTAATTATCCCTTTATGTAATGAAATGACCTAACTCATTTGTCTCAAAGAGTTTCTCATGGAGTAGAATTCAAGAGGTAAAAACTTCTTTCTATTTTTTAATTTCTTTCCATTTTATTTTCATTTATAATTAACTACTAAAATACCATTATCCAAGTGCTATGGTAACAATATTATGTCACATATTCGATAATTTTATTATTTTAATAGAATAATCAATCATATTTTCTATACACCTCCCTTTTTGTTCTAAATATAAAAATAGCATAAATGATGTTATAATTTATCCCTTTCAAGGATGAGTAGTTTAGATTTTCCTTTTTCATCTTAAAGTATGGGAATAAAACCATTTTTATGGTTAAATAATATATATATATATATATTAAATCCTACTTAATGTTTTAAGACTATTATATAAACATTATAATAATTGATAAAACAAATCTAGTTTTTGATGATAAAAAAATGATTACTAATGTAACAGATATCACTAATGTTTTATCTATTGATTCATCCTGACACCAAATAACATAATAAAATATATAACCATTTAATATTATAAAATCTAATTAATACATATAATTTCAATACGTGAAATTATACTAATTTTACATGACTATCTAGGCATGTATACAGGTAAGATGATCATGGAAACCAAGGGAATGAATGCTCCCAAACGATAAAATTGTATATTATAACTCATAAAAAAGGACATGAGAAATCATAATAAAATCATAATAAATAAAAATAATTTTCAAAAGGTTATTAATTAATTAATTAATTGGTTTATCAAAACTAACCTCTACATTGAGAGCAAGTAAATAATACTTTCACACATAAGGTACGGGATCATTTCCGAACTTCCATTTTTTCATCGGGTTATGCTTTCTATCTATTTACTCAAATGAAATTCCCCCTTATTTTTATGTACATATTATTAATTTTTTATAGGTTCTAAAATCATATATCAATTTCATATCCTCATTTTTATGAGTAAATACATGTTTTAAAAAGCTTCTCTTCTCAATTATTCCTGATAAGAATGCCTGATTCAAGGGAACTTCATGACTTCTTACCCATTTCCAAGATCCATAAATAATATATTTTAATCTGAAATTATTTTTCTAAAATCACTAACTTTATCATGATTTGTTTTATTTGTGGGGTTTTACAAACAATTATTCCTTTTCTATTTTAAGGAATATTTTATATTTTCCTTAGACCGTACTAAATTTTTTTATTTTTAACGTTTTATAAACACTATTTTGACTTGTTTTCAAATATTTTTTACAGAAAGTATCATGATATTTTCCTATTTTCCCTTATAAATATCCATTTATGTTTTATATACATTCTTTCATGGACACCATTATAATATTCCTTTTTTACATCATTTGACATCATTATGACCCACAGTTCTTTCCATGGGTAACACTTATATTTGTGGTTGAATTCTTATGTATGAATATTTATATGTCACACATATTTATGAAAATTATATTATGTGTGAACTCAGATATCACACAAATACATTGGTTATTATTATTCCCATAAGACATCATGTGCAACGGTCTTGGTGGTTGGCCTTGACTCGTGATCTATGTGCAATGATTTGGGAAGTTAGCATCGACTCAAGCTCCCCCATGTGCAATGAGCCTTGACTCATGATTATGTCATATTTTATGTTGCATCCACATTACAATTATTCCATAATTTCACATCAAATTTTTTATATGTCACGATTCCATGTGTTTATTCATGTTACATTCCTTTTTATGTCACCATGTTATGCCTTCTAACCTATGCACATTTCTTTATTCTTATTATATCCCCTTACATGGATTTTTATCTCATCCCCTCTTTCATGTATTCAAATGGTTATCCTATGTCATCGTATGGCCTCAAATGGTTTTATAAGTTCATTTTTAATATTAAATAAAAGTTAATTTTTTGGTTTCTAGATTTCAAATTCTGTATCTAAAATTCCAAAGACACTAGACTTTACAATACATGGTTTGTAATTGAAGGATATATACATATAAATTATTTAATAATTTTTTTGAAAGGATAGGTTCATTATATGAATTATATATTTCCATAAATGGATATCAGTGATGTGGTTAAAATAATTTCCATATGTAAAAAACCATGATCTAATATAACATCCAATCTTATGGAATATTCATTTTAATTAAAACATTCTTCTGATAATGCCTAAAATGGGACCACCCAAATAGTATAATCATGGGTATTATATATTAAATATGGTGTAACTCTCCAAATAATATAGGTAGTTATAATGTAGAGACGACATGAAATTTTAATGGTAGAGATAATTCCCTCTTAAATCATTTGTGGGGGTTATTCCCAAATATTCTGAATATTTATCATGACTTATCAATATAACAGAAATACAATATATATATATATATATAACTAGGATCCCTATGGTCCCTAATAGACTTTAATGGGAAGAAATAAATATATCTTTTTGATTTATCAGCTTAAATAGAACTGAAAAAACAATAGATAATCATAAAATTTGGCATTCATTATATAAGTGGAACACATGATATTAAATGTTGAAGAATAACTAAAATTTAAAGTCTATTGAATGAGCCCCAAAATAAAAATTTAACTTTATGAATCCTTAAATTCCATAACCCTATAATTTTACCTTGTAACTTTCTCTATGAGATACATGTGTCTAGTAATAAAATATGATGGACTGCCAATGTATGTTATTATCTCCATTTTATAAATGGGTATGGTCTGGGTCACCACACTGAGTGAAAATAAGATCGATTTTTTATTGATTGAATATATATATATTCTTTAATCATGACCATTAACAACACCCACCCAAATACATAACATGAAAAAAAACATCAAAATATGTTTGGGGTTGTCTGGTGTGAACAAAAACACTGTAGAATTTTACCATCACATCCTTATCAAATATGAGACTGTCTATGAATATTTCCAAAGATGATAAAGGGGAATCATGTTCCAATATTTAAATAGTATCTTACCATCACATAATCATTGATAGTAATGAGGGGGTCTATTATAATATGTATTTTACCCTAAGATATATACTCATATTCAGATATAGGAAATAACCCAGGAGGTAAAAAACTATCCTTGTAACATGAAAACCCAATATGGTGAATGTACCCATCTAAGGAATATAAGAAAAAACCAACGAGATATTGTTTTGAGTATAAATGAAAAATACAAAGACAAAATAAGGGGGATTAATTGTGTCACGTAAAAATCATAAAATAAACAGTACATCCCTCTAGTATTTTTACATTGATCTATTCTTTATCTAAGATATATGAGTTAGGTGTGGATAATAAATAAAAGAAAAGACATTAAACAATTATGTATGTTTGTTTCATGAACATAAATACCCTATTCAACTCCATTAATTGCCTCTCTATGAGCATGGAGATTCTCACATACTGATCCAGTTTAAAGGGATCAATGGAACATAGTTAATGTATCTAACACCTTTACAAAGAAGAAATTTTTAGGCCCATCAAGTTATTGGGAAAGAACCAGAAAATAAATATATTAGTATGAGAAGCTAGCACACCATGACGAATGATTATTACTAGTTGATGCTTAAAAGAATAAAAGAAGATATGAAAATTATTGCATAAAAGACATAGCTTATAGTTATACCAACAACTAAAATGTGAAATGATCTTAAATGAAACATAGTAGTTAAAATATAATCATAAAAAATGAGATGGAATTATTTTTAATTAAACAGTATTATAGATAACAGTCATTAGATATTTTCAAATGTACATATCTATAGTGTAGCCTTGATAGATCCCATGTTGGACTCTAACAAAAAATTAACAAGGAAATACATTACTATAAATTACACATAGTAAATGATAAAAACATGTATTTCTTCTGAGTTTAGTTATTTAGGGAATAAAAAATGATAAAAAAATATAATTTTTGGACATGAATTTGTCTCTATTATGGAGAAGAATATATACTTGGTATTTAACAAGATTCTCAAATTAATTCCGGTCAAACAACACTAGAAATATCAAAATAAAATATTTCAATAATGCCACCAATAATCATTATTTTTAATTTTAATTTGAATGCCCATATAAAACCATAAAATCCATTATAAATAATAAGGATTTAATCTATTAATTATGTTCCTTTGACTATGTTATTAAAAATATTTAAAATAGAAAATTAATTCAGTATGAACATTGGGGAAATTACTGTAATAATTGATATTTTCAAAATCCACTTTTGGTAGAGTCAAACATAGGGTTACACTTTATAGAAATCAGCCTCAATTGTATGGTTGATAATGTAAGGATGATTACAAAATCAGGGTTGTTGAACCATAATTTTTGTCCCCAAATTCATGGTTTCTTATAGATGTTCGGATCATGATCCATTAAATTACATAAAAAATATGGTATGAAATTATGAGTGCTTACCAAAAATAGGGTTCAAAAACCATATATTCAGTTTTAAAACATTGTTTAATACAATTTTTTCCGGAATTATTATTAACACCTCCATTGTATATATGAAATAAAATAATATCTCACAATATTAATGTCTCAAAATATTTTAAGAAAAGAATACTGCATCATATAATATATATTCTTAAATTCCTATAAAGCAACAACATTATTAACATAACTATGGGATTTTTTTAGAATCAAAATAAAAAGGAAACTAATGATGTTATTCGATCTATACATGCCCAAAAGTATCCTCTTTTTTGATGATCACAAAATCCAAAAAACCAGAAATAATATTAACAAAAAAATATAGGTCTAAATTAATTAATTAATAACACAAAGATATAATCGATAGTTCTAAAAAAATGATTTAACATATAATAATTTTAAAATTTTACAAAAAATGTTATAAATTATATAATTATCCAGCATAAAAAAATGATACTTCTCCACTATAAAGAAACATATTCTTACAAATAAATTTCACCCATATATTTTGACATATATTTTCTTCCATTTTTATACATTTATCATAATAAATTTCTCCAACATTTATTATAACCAAACGATATTATGAAAAAATTATTTCACATTTTAAATAGTAAGATATTAGAAGAATGGTATTATAATAATATTATAATTAAAGAATGAAAATAAAACAATAGAATTTTTGTTTATTTAAAAATAAGAAATACAATGATATTTTGGATTTTATTTTTTGAAAAGATATGAAGTAAGTAATTTGTCGAGTCTTTGGGATATATTAAATGGTTACTCTTCACAGTCCAAAATGTGAAATCTTTTACTCATAGAATCTAAAAATCTCGAAATCAGTTCTACTCTTCTTTAAATATCTCTAGTTCATTGATCCATAAAATAAGAGGATAAATATTTATCTACAAACTCCTTTTAGTCATTTTTATCTAATTTAGAAATCGAATCATGTATCATAAACACATAAAAATAACCTAACAAATTTAATATTATCTCTATTTTATGAAATATCCATTAAATGAAAACAAACTCTAACATGTAAATAGAATACTTTTCCATTTATTTATAAGATTTTATAGAGATTTTTAGATCTTTATGATGCTTTAATAATTATTATTTTAGAAGATTAATAATAGAAACCATATCTAGAGAGGGCATTCACCCTTTAGTTATTTGATGTGAATGAATATTTGGGTTTTCATGGAAATTGATTTATATAAATTTTAATTAAATTTTTTCTATAAAATCATAAATAAAATAAATAGACTACTCTCCAGATAGATCATTCTTAGAAACAATAAAATCATTAACATCCTTAAAGAATTATTTTATATATACCTTATCAACATAACATGAAAAACTAAATAGAGTTAAATGATCCAATCCTTGAACACTTAGCTTTTGGGATTCAAAATTTACAGAGATTGATTTCCTATGTCTCTTTCTACTACTGGAAATAGATTCATCAGAAGTCATTGAGTTTGTAATTTCAAAGAAGGAATAAAAAATGATTTGTAGTGTTCGAGAAATAGTAAGGGTTTACAAAATATGATGATGTATTGTTTTATTGAGATGGTTTATAAGAAAGGTTTCGAATTCTCGAACCAAAAATGATATTGTAATAATTTATCATTATAGAGTTATAAATATTTGTTATATAAGAAAATAATACATATGAAGAACATACAATATTTTAAAAACATTTCTAATGAAAACAAATTTTCAAATCATGTTAGTTTTATTAATTAAAAGATTTATTTATAACAAATTTTTTCATGGAAATTAAATAAACATAATTTTATTATAGTGATATAAATTAACACGATAAATAATTAACACTCCCCCTTAGTTATAAGAAATTCCAAAAAACTATTCATAATAATATATATAAATTATTATTTATTTTAATAAAAAAGGAATTTAAATAACAATTTTTTTAAATTATAACCTGATTATAATATTTTATCAATTTTATCCCACATCAAAATATATCATTTTTTTATATGAAATTAAATTCTGTGGTTATTATAAAATCTTTATAGAGGATAGATGATGTTATAAAAAAACATCAAAAAATTGATTTTTAATAAAAAATAATCGAGTTATTGAATATTAAAAACTTTAAGCATATATAATATTAAATGTAGAGGGAAAAATAAAAACCATTTAATATTTTTTATCCCCTATATAAAATGGTTTACTCATTAAATGAATTTGATAATGTATTTTAACATTTAATCTTTATGGAAGATTCCTTTCAGATAACTAAATAATTATGAATTGATCAAATGCTAGAATAAATCATAAAAATATTTTTATAATAACAGATTCCAAAAAGAAAAATGGAGTCTAATAGAATATATCTACAAAATATCATACCCGAATTCCATTCAATACCCATATGGTTTTGGGTCTGGATGTGTCAAAAACTGAATATTTACATAACCATATCTTTTGGTCTGGAATTGAGACTCCAAAATTATTGCTATCTATTTATTTTGAATAATAAAATTTATAACACCATAAAATTGGGGTTTTCTAATAAAAAACATTATCATAATGTCTTTTTATTCAATAATTAAAACATTAAATAGTAGATATGATCTGTATATTTGAACTAGGAATGAAATAATTTCTATATAATTTTGGCTTTTCTCCATTACCACCAATCCTCATATTATCTTTATTATCATCATTATTTTTTAAAATAATTTTATTTAAATATATTTCTTACATTAATAGAATGATTGAGGTTAGATTTAATATATTAAATTCATGTAATAGTTCCTAGTTTTATTTTACAGCAATGTATATAAAATTTTGGAATACATAGTCCATAAATCAACTATATGTTTTGACAAAAATTTATTATCAATTATAATAGAATAATATTATTATTTTTTTGGTTACCCTTCATTAAGTATGAAATATTTTAATGGAGAAAAAAATATTCATCAAATTCATCATAAGAATTATTTTTAGAAGTATAACATTGAGAGTTACAAGATTCAACCTCATCATCATGAACCATTATAAATATATTTACCATTTTATTTTTCCCTTATTTTTTAGGTTTTTATTGGATTAATCACATGAAACATTATAAGAACTCCAATTACCCTTCATGAATTTCTTTAATTTTATTTTATAATGAAATTTCATTCAGTCTTTAATCATGGGATAACAAGATCTCATGTTGATATTTCTCTTGAATTCATATAATATTAATTAATTATTGATTCTTAATTAATTATATCTCTTATTTCATAAATTTTTAAATATTTCAGAAATATCTCATTCCTATTTACTATAATCTGAATAACATGAGTCAAATGATTCTACCATACTAATTTTGTGTTCTTCATCTTTATTTGTGAAATAGAAATTATTTTTTACATTTTTTTCATCTAAAATTTATACATCACAATGTTTCCAATTAGTTATTTCATCAAAAGCTCGTCAGACACTATAGATTGGAGAATAAACGGAAATATTTCATTCCACTTGGATGGTAAAAAATTAATTACCTTTATTTATTAATATGTTTCCAGAATAGGTTCTTTTGGGGATGAAACATCATTGAAAACAACATTCATCCATCCATTCATCCGAGTGGTGCATCCATATAAATGTAACTTGAATTAATCAATTTTAAAATTTCCAATATTATAAATTAGGATTATAACATCCGGAGTTTCATCATAATAAATGAGAAATTGTATTTCACATCTCATATATGATAGTACATTAAAATACTCAATTAAATTCATCATATATTAATCAATGGAAAATAACATTTGTAGCTCCTGAATTAAGACCATAAACTATATCTTGACCATTATTTACATTCTGCAGATATCCTTTAATAATTTCTAAGGTATTTATTACATTTAATTAATATGTTATTCCATTATTTTTTAAATAACAAATCATGCATACTTTTCAGCATCCATAATTATCAGAATTAAAATAATGTTCATGGATCACCAACATAACATCTATAAGAACCAAATTTTTGAATTTATTTTCATATATATCTTAAAAATTGTCTTTTATATTCAAAATATATATACCTAGTTAAAAATGACATTTACATATGAAATTAAGATATTTAAAATAAACAACGTAATATTCAATGAATTATAAAAAGTGAAATATCTAATAGAGGAATTCTTTTAATATGGATACTTTTTATTAGGTAGAAAGTTAATATTCACTAAGTATTTTTATAATGATAAAAATAAAAAAGTATCCCATAAATTGATACCAATTTTTTAGTTAGAGAAAAAAATATAAAGGAAAAATGGGGTGTCAAATGTGTTCCTTTAAAAATAGAAAAGAAAAAATGATCCCCTATTTTTTATTAATGTGAACCATTACTTCCCTCATAAATACTAGTGAGATGTGGAAACTAAATAAATGATATATCATTAAACAAAAATTTATAGTGTTTTAGGGAATTTAAATCCCTTAGTCCACCCCACTATCAATGCATCTACATGCTTTTATATTTTCACTACATGATTCTTTTTATGGGGACCACTATAACAGAGAAAACCCAGTCAAAACCTATACAAAAATGAATTTGTAGGGCCTTGTAGTACAATGAAAGAACCTATATATTCATATATTAGTATGAGATTTAGACAATCCACAATAACATTGTACGATTAGTTTACCCTTCAATAAAGAATAGATGTTATGTTTTTTTTTCAAATGTTCAGATTACTATTGTTGCAAAAAAAAGATACGATCTTCAATAAAAGAGAGAATTATAAAAATAATATTTATCAATTAGAAGTATTTTATTATCATTAAACATTAGTTGAGAAAATACTTATCTAATGATCAAATGTGTTTATCTTTAATAGAGGATTTATTGAACTGCATAAAAATCTTGGCAATGGAATTTAGTAGCAACAACAACATATCTAAAAAAATAAAGGGATAAAAATAATATTTTCCCAAAAAAAATTATTTTGAGAAAAATATATGATTATACAATATTAATCTTGAACATTTACCAGCATCTTTTGTTTATAAGAAGAAAATCTATAAATTCATCAAGATGCTCGAAGTGATTTAGGGAAAACATATCTAGAAATATAACATGAATGATCATGATAAAATATATCATCATTAATATAGAAAACATTTATTCTAATAAAATAGATCTTTTGATTCAATTATTAAACAACCTTAAAATCGATATTTAATCTAGTGAGACTATTGACGAAATCATGGAAATAATCTATAATTTCAAAATTAATAGTTATCTGAGTTAGATATAGCGTTTCACTACGAAGATATATTCTTCAAATGTATAGTTGAAAATATCCGGTTGAATACAATATTAGGGATGATGAACCATACATTCATTCCTCAAACATAGGGCTTCTTCCAAAAATTTTGTTCCTGATCCATACATTTTCTTAAAATTTTGGGAATGATAGTACGACTCCTTAACAAATGTAGGGTTCAAAAACCATACAAACCGATTAAAAACATAGTGTATGAAAATTATTTATATGTATCACATTAAAACATCTACAATTCAACAGAAATAATATAAACTCATATGGTATTAAAGTCTGAAATTGATAATATAATAAATTATTTATTCACGTAATAATTATCCACAAAATCACAAAATGTAACTTTATTAATAAGATAAATTTTATTATTTATGATCAGGAAAATAAAAATTAATTTAATAAACAAAATTATCAACACATTCCCAATAATATTCCCATTTAAATAATATATTCAAATAAACCAGTGGAATTATAAACATCCACAAAATGAAATGACTATTATTCGCCTATTTATGAAACATCCCCTACTAGTGACATGGTATAATGCCTCCATTACCCAATTCTCATGTCCCGCCATCAAGATCTAAACCATCACATTAAAATACATCATACATATAAATGACACACACAATTACTTGGGGACATATTTCTAACCTAAATCATTACTACATAAACCTTTTAAATTCCATAATAAAAGAAGAAATATATATATTTATTTATTTATTTAATAGAACTGCATATGAGGAACAAAATTTACCTATAATGTCTTTCCACATACTACAAGGGCTGGCCTCTTCCTAAGTCCTACTACACACTCACACATATTTTATTTAAATCGAGTTAGAAATCATTTTCACTACTGATACATCCATATCACTTTAAGGATTTCAGTTCTAACATGGCCCTCATAATCATTTAAATCCATTATTACACAAACCCTTCATAAGGAATACTAATCAATTAATAACCCTAAATGGCCCCCATGAAACCATTATATAATAAAACCCCTATATAGGTTCTTCAATCACCATTAATATTTTTTCCACAATATTCATTATGGTCAAAATGTCACTATACAATTTTGGGGTCCTTCAATTCCACCTCTACACAAAAGGGGGTCACACAAAGTCATCCGCATCACCCCCACCCCACATTGATAAGAGAATAAAACATTATTTATAATCATGGATAACAAGAATGATCATTCATCAAGGGAAAAACAACGAAACCATAACAAGGGAACAATATAAAAGAACTTATACATTTAAAAATTGGGTATCTCCTTCAAATAGTGAAATAGATAAAAACCAATCAACCATTACCTATAGAATTAATTTTAAAAAAAATAAAATATTTTATAAAAATCAATCAGAAAATGTATCATATTCCATATTCTACTTATACTATTCCCTTATTCTAAAAAACATCAGAATGTTATTTGGAGTAACAAAATTAATTTAGATTTTAATTAAAATCTCATTTCTAAAATAAATAAATTTCATTTTTAATTTCAATTTGATTCAGAATATTTTTAATATATATTTTAAAAGGGAAGATTTCACCCATTTATAATATAATACACACCATCTTAAAATCTCTAAATGTGGGCCATGTCACTCTGTGGAATATGGATCCATCATCGAATCATTTTTTACGACACATGATTCACTTAGAATATTATATCTACATGAGCCTGTCTAAATCTATAAGATATCTAACATAATTCATGCAACACTAAAGAAGATAATACCATAGAAGGATAAACACATAAAATCACCCTGTAAACAAGAAACTCAAATAAGTCGATTCCATATTCCTTGTTAATAAATTTATATCGTTAATATACTACGTTGTGACAATCACCCAAGAACATCTAAGAAAATATGGAATATAATATTCCAATTTAAGTGAAATCCCAATTTAAAATATATAAATTAAATTATATAAACACTGAATTATTTAAATTATTATTTAATTAAAATATTAATAATGGTTAAGAACTCACCATGTAAAATCCAACAGTTAAACATGTGATAAATGGTAATGGTGCACTAGCTATAAGCACCCAGACCTAGAATGCAAAAAATCACAATGATAGTTTCAAAACTAAAGGTCCACTTTCACAAAAAACCTATGAATCCAAAATAAAAATGTAATTAAACATTCTTAGGTAAATTATGAATAAAACCATTAATTTTATCGTCAAGAAAAACATATACAATCATTACATTAAATCCTAATGAAATAGAATTTTTCTATAATACTCTAGTGGAATCACCACCATATAACCTAGAAGAAGAACTTAAACCTAGGGAAATCATGTATATACAAGGAAATATTTGGATGTAGAAATATCACAACTTAAATAATCAAAATAATAACCATTATTCACCCAAATTTTATGTTGGTAAAAGTGGATGGGGGAGGAGAACCTTTTGGTGTACCCCCAAATAAGGGATAGAAGTGGAGGAATTGTAGCCTAATAGTTTGGGGAAGTCGAAATTTAGTTTCCCACAACATAATATACTATATATGGATTAAAAGATTGGTTTAATGGAATGTCAAATCATTTGACAACCATGTAGTGTGTACCACCCAAGGCTACACACATCACCCTATTTGTTAGTATGGTTTTCCAAACTAAGATCTAACAATGAAAAAGTCTATAAAATTTGGATTATATATTATTCATAGATTATTTGGAACTATTATTGAACCCAATACCATATCATTGAATTACACTAGGTTGTACGGTCTTGCTAAATTATTTGTCTAAGGGTTTATCTAAATTATGTACCAACCGTGTTTTTGAAAAAATACATAATTTTTTTTGTTTTTAACTCTAATATCATATTTTATGCCTGATAACCATAGGAAAATATTAGAAATATATCCATATAAAAAATCAAAATATGATCCATTAAATCTCATAATTTTATTCTATTTCTATATTCTCAAAATGTCCTTCTGCCAAAAAATCTAAAACAATTATAATTCCTAATGAATTTCATAACCCATAAAGGAGAGAAGAATTAAAAACTAAATAAAAGAAGAATTATCACCCTTGGGATGTCTTAGTCATCTTCTAACCAAGAATAATGATCTAATATGGTGTTTCATTCACCTGTAATGCAACGTCTTTTATAATTAAACATGTAAGTATCATCTGTTTCAAAACACTAATTTCAACACCCAGATACACAATATTCACCAAAAATGATTAGCTCAATCCTAAAACCAAATCACCAATGTACGAAATTATGTTCCCTACATGGTTTCAAGCACACCACATTCATTTCCAAGAAAAATAACTAGTTTGACCACCTATACCTCACTTCACCAAAAAGTTACTTAGTTAACTATCCCACACATTTATACATCCTAACATGGACCATCTACTATTACATAAAACATAAATCCAATTTTTATCCTTAAAAACACATATAATAATGTTTTAATTATAATATATATGAAATTTTAATTAAATATATTAAATTTATCTATCCAAACATCATGGTCTACAAATATTTATCAAGAACCACCAATATAAACCACTCTAAGATCACACTACCACTTTCCAAATCTAGTTTTCAACTCAAGAACTCTATCAATCCTCACAAACAAATCAAAAAACTATTTTCCCACTCAATAATGTACCACATCCATTCCAATAATCCTTCAACTTATTTTGCTACACTTTTTAACCATCGACCACAGGGGTCCTATACCCATGACCACTATGCTTCTCCATTCTTCAGGCGTTCACATATCATTATCTATACTTATTAGACACTCAAACACCACCACCCCCATAATTTGTAATATTTTATTTAATGACTAGAAATCAACACACATCACATAAATGATTTATACTATGAAACCATGAGCACTAACCACTAAAGAGATTCTCAAAATATGCTATAAATCCAAAAAATAATAAAGAATAAGAGAGTGATTTGACATGGTCCATATAGATATCCCACTATATTACTCTACTTTAAAGGGAGATTCCACCTAATTATACTCCCAACTATATAAACCAATAAAAGAAAATTGAAAAGAATTATCCAACGAAAAAATCATTAAATGAGACATCATGTGGCCCAATCCCTGAAACCAAAATCTTATACCTTTCTACTTATGATTGATAACAATACCCATAAAATGATCTAGTCACACATATAACCATAAAAATAACCATAAAATATATTCATAATGAAATAAATAAACCACCCATGGCACTCCAAATCACCCACTTTAAACCAATCAAACATGTTCAACACTAGAAATGATTGGATATTCCATCAATTGATCAAAGTGTATATACTCTAACCAACATAACATTGGTGTCACAAAAAACTATATTCTATAATCCAAGAACACATTTCATGTATCAAAATCATCCCCTTCTAAAATAAAAAATACATTAGACCTGTTTTATATGTTATTGGGTTCTCATTTAGAAAACATGTTAAAATCATTTTATGACCAGAAAAAAAGACATGATTTATCTATAAACCCATTGGGATCCAAGGTATTTCACTAATAATTTGATTCTTAAAATTCCATGTCGTTATTGGTCAATTCCTAATTCCAATCATGTTCCAAGAAATCCATTTTGAAATCCAATTCAAAAAGTATATTTCATATATTTTCAAATACCTCAATATCCCATTTAATTATAAAATCACCTGATCTGAAAAGAAATTCATGTAAAAAATAATTTTAGGAACCATTTACTCACACCTATTGTCACTATATTAATTTTAATTTCAAAATTAAGAGTTTATTTCTAAACCCAATCATCAAAAAAATTAACTAATCAATGTAGCTAATAATTACAATAAAAGAAAACCAAAAAATGAACTAAAATTATTATAAATATAATAATACCATAGAATATATTTGAGAAAAAAATTATTATATTATAATTAACATAAATTAATATCTAAATTAAATGATGAAACATCCCAAAAAACAACACACATTTTCTTTGGTATAATTCTCATAGTACTCAAAAATTTTTATACATTATCATGTCACCAATTCCTAATTATGCTCAATGACTCAACCCATGTATCATACCTCAAAACTTGGTATACTCTGTAAAAACTAACCCATTTCTCATCCATGGGTGCATAGAAACAATATTTAATTCCCAGGGAAAATATGGGTTTAAATTAATTTCATACTGGCCATGCATAAACTCGACCTACCTCCTGGGTATGGAAAATATAACTCTATCTCTATCTAATAATGTATTATAAAAAATGTTTCTTTTATAAAAATAGATACACTATGGACTTAGCCTCCCTTATTATGGTCATGTTGGGATTTATTGAGACTTCATACACACATTCACAAATTACATAGGCTATCAACTACTGATGAGGACCAGAGATAGTTTTGGGGAGACTATTCATTCTATATATATAGGATAAAGGTTCTTTCTATAATTAATTGAAAATTCATAATGACCCATTAGTGTAGTTTAAATCTCAAAAACAAATAGACCACTTGTAGGGTGAAAAAAATACACACAGAAACTATAATGTAATGATGAATATCTATCATTATGAGTTATAAACCATGGTAGAGTAATCATAAATGTATATAAAAATAATAAAATCCATAATATAAATAAATGGAACACTTTTCTATACATTTTTAATAATAAATCATTTACACATTATTTAGCGAAACTCAAATATCCAACCAACCAAATCAGCATCCTCTATAACCCATTAACATAATAACATTTCATTCTCATTGTGATTCCAAATTTCTGAATGAAATTTTAAATATATACCCTTGAAAATAATTTTTTTTCTTTTACAGATGTAGGGGGTTACACTAATGAAAATATATGAAATGAAAAATTCATTATCCATAATGAATGCCACTATGATCATGCAGATGTTCCAAAATACATGTATAAGGTGTGGTTGTACCATTGACATAAACCCACCTAGAAAAAAACATTAATAAAACATAAACATATATGTTGGGACATTTGGTGTCAATATATAACCATGAACCCCAACCATACTCTTGTAATATAATGTTATAGTGTCTTTAAACATGTCATTTGAACAACCATGGTAAACCAATTCCTTCCTCTAAAAAATTATCTATACATAATACATAATTTGGAAAGTATAAGAGTGTTACATTTCACATGTAATCACCATGTGGAAAGATAGATATCCAAGTTACATGTTTAAAAAATAAATGGGGAGTTATATCCATCCCTAGAAGATTAGAATCCACTCTAGGAAAATATTCACATCATTGTAATATAAGACACCACCTTGTGTAAATATAACCATACACAAAAATTATTGAAATCAATTGAGTGAAATACACTACGGGAAAAATCGATTATTGCGACGGATTATTTGCGATTGGAATAAATCTCGTCGCAATAAATCCGATGAAAAGCGTATTTGTGATGGGAATATATGCCCATCGTAAATGGTCAGTTAGTTGTGACGGGAATACATGACTCGTCACAATAGGTATGGCGTGGTTTGCGCGCCAAAATGCGAGAATCCTATTTGCGATAGTGGCCTTTGTCCCGTCACAAGTACCCGAAAGTGGTAAATACTATTTGCGATGGGACAATTACCCGTCGCAAAATACTATTCAGCAGGTGTTATTTGTGATGGGTCTTGTTGCCAATATCGGTGGCGGTAAAAAGGCTTTTGCGATAAGGATATATGCATGTCGCTAATAGTATGTCGGCCTATAGGTATTTGCGACAGGCCCGTCGCAAAAACCCTTTTAACCACCGCCCGTATTAAATGCGAGTGAAGGTATTTGCGGTGGGGATATCTGCCCGTCGCTAATGGTATATTGGCCTATAGGTATTTGCGATGGGCTCGTCGCAAAAACCCTTTTAACCGTCGCCTGTATTAAATGCGGGCAAAGGTATTTGCGACGGGGCCTGCTGCCAATACTGACAGCGGTAAATAGAAATTTGGGACGGGGATATCCGCCCGTCGCTAATGGTATGTTGGTAGGCAGCTATTTGTGACAGTCCCATCGCTAAAACCCTTTTAACAATCGCTCATAATTAATGCGGGCGAAGGTATTTGCGACGGGCTCCCGTCGCAAATAAGACCGTCACAAATATTCAAACCTATATATACCCCCATTAATTTTTTTTCAAATCTTTCAGATCTCTCTTCTTCTTTTTTCCTTTCGCACTTTAGATTTCTGTTCTAAGTTGAAATTTTTTTTATTTTAAATTTTTCTTACGAGAACAGCAGAGAAGGAGTTTGGAGGCGCAAAATGCTTCAAAATATCAAAGGTATTTATAGTTTTTTTAATTGTTAAATTATTTTTAATTGTTAATTTTATTTTTAATTGTTAGGTTTAATTATTTTAATAGAATGTTTATTTAGGTATATAGTATAATTAGATTAAGTTTTTGTAACAAATAGTTTTTTCTAGATACGAACAAGTAGAGGCGGCTCTGGCACAGATGTACCTAGGAGTGAAAACTCTGACAAGGTGTTTCGAGCTTGACTCAGGGTAACCTGGTACACAACAATGGGCCTTTGGTTCGACACTCCCGGAGGATGTTTTGGTAATAATTAGAAATAAATATATTTATTAAGAAATAATTAGAAATAGTTAAATTTAATTGGGAATAATTATATAATAATTAAATAATTAAGAAATAATTAGATTTAATTAAAAAAATCATCAAATAATTAGGAAATAATTAGATTTAATTGATTAGAAATAATTAGGAAACAATTAGAAATAAAATAATTAGGAAAAAATTAAAAATAAAATAATTAGGAAATAATTAAAAATAAAATAATGAGTAAACAATTAAAAATAAAATAATTAGGAAACAATTAAAATAATTAAGAAACAATTAAAATAATTAGGAAACAATTAAAATAATTAGGAAATAATTAAAATAAATAGAAAATAATTAAAATAATTAGAAAACAATTAAAATAATTAGGAAACAATTAAAATATTTAGGAAACAATTAAAATAATTAGGATACAAATAAAAAAAATTAGGAAACAAATAAAAATAATTAGGAAACAATTAGAAAGCATGATTGATCACTCATATACCTCAATTTTCTTTTCATTTTTGTGTTGAGTCTTGACAAGAAACATTTGCCTCCACATGTAATATTTGCTTTTACTATCAGAATTATCAACCTCCTCGCCAGCATAGAGGCGAGGAGGTTTATAATTGTGATAGTAAAATTAAATACTACATGTGGAGGTAGAAGTTTCCTGTCAACCTCAATGCACAAATGAAACGAAAATTGAGGTAGATGAGCGGTCAATCACGTTTATTACTAATTAGTAACATAATTAGAAATATAATTAGTAACATAAATAGTAACATAATATAAAATATTATATTACTTTAATATTAATAATTAAATAATACTAATAATATAATTATTTTTTTATTATATGTTTAATATTTATAAACAAATTAATATTATTAAAATTATAAAAAATTTATTAAAATATTACAATTATCAATATTTTCAACAAGTTTTTCTTTATTCTTATCATGTTCAAATCTTAGAGGGTTGCCGATTTTCAGGTCATGCCCAATAAAAAGTTTGCGTCAATTGTGTCAAATGTAAACTCTATAATTGTTCTTTCTTGGTTGATCACCACTCAAGTGGCGTTGCAATAGGCCAAGCCAAGTCATGTCTTTCTCATCTACAAGAATCATATCACATGACTTTTTACATAGACCATTCTTTCTTGAAAAATTAAGGGAAAGATACTAATGTTCTCTTCATTTTTCAAGGAAGAATGATCTATGTAAAGGGTCATGTGAAATGATTCTTAAAGAGGAGAATGAAATTACTTGTGTCATCCTATTGCAACACTATTTGAGAGGTGATCAACCATGTAAAGACGGTTATAGATTTTTAATTGGATGTGGTTGATTCAAACTTTTTATTGGGAGTGACCTGAAAATTGACGACTCTTTAAGATTTGAACATGTTAAGAATAGAGAAAAATATGTTGGAAAGATTGAGATTTTTAATAATTAGTAATAATTAGTAATAATTAATCAAAAATCAAATAAATTCAAGTACATGGTTATAAATTGGCACAATTTCCAGCGGATTGGCGACAACCTTTAGTTCAACATCTCGTATCTTTGCTACTTTCTCCCACTGAAATTAGTTTGAAAAATGTGCTCTAATGTATGTGAGAGCAATTTTTTCATACTGATTTCATTAAGGAGAAAGTTAAAAAGAGATGAGTCATCGGGAAAAAGAGGCCCTTTTCCCTGATGACTCATCTCCTTACAAGGAGATGAGTCTTCAGGAAAAAGGGATGTCGCCAACCCACTAGAAAAAAAAAAGATAAATTAGTAATATAATCTCCACAATGATTATTAGAAAATTTTATTTCATTATTCAAGCACATTTCATTTTGACAAGTATTGTTAATTATTGATAAATTAATAATAATTAGTGGGGATGATTTCAAACTAACTGTGTCACCTATAATTATTGGTAATTACTAAGAAATAACTATAATTATGTATCTTCTCTTTTTAGGATATTGTTTTTCTTATATCATATTATTTAACAATAGTAATCATTTTCAATTTTGTAGAAACATATATAAGAATATAGAACAAGGAAATCGACATCAATCATTATTAGATAATCCTGCTTGGATAAATTAGTGCAGAAATCCAAATGGTTCTAGTTTAAATCTTGTATATGTTGATGGTGTTGAAGCTTTCTTATCATTTGTATCATCAAACCTGGAATTTGTTTCAGAAGGGAAAATTAAGTGTCCATTTATAAAATTTGATCTGAGAGTGTTTGAGACATTTGACATCACTGGAAAACATCTCTTGAATTATGGTTTTCAATCATATTATATTTTTTGGTATCAATACGGTGAATGCAGTTCCAGAGAAGATACTAATAATTTGATTCTGGATCCATCATGGTTTCAGAATTTAGTAAATGATGTTGCAGGGTCATCCTTTCAACAAACTGAAATCGAGGATGATGTTGATTTACCTCCCGAGTTGGCACAATATGAATTTGATGAGTTGTTCAGGTCTGCAGAGGATGCATTATATCCTAGTTTCAAGATAAGAAAATTAAAAGCAGTTGCAAAATTTATGTCTATTAAATCAGATAATGTAATGTCAAATAACTATTTTGATCAGATATTTTCTTTGGTAAAATAATGGTTACCTGAAGGAAATGTGATGCCTACTAATTATTATGAGATCAAGAGACTGGTTCGTAATCTAGTCCTTAGTTATCAGAAGATCCATGAATGTTCAAACGATTGCATATTATATTCTGGTGAAAATGAGTCGTTGGATAGTTGTCCCACATGTAGACAATCGAGGTTTAAAGAAGCTCAATCAGGGAAGTCTGGATTGATTCCTGTAAAACAGTTGAGATATTTCCCGCTTACACCCAGGTTGCAGCATTTATTTTTGTCTCAGAACACAGAAACAATGATGTCGTGGCACAAAACCAATATCTCAAATGGTAAAAGCTTTATTCATCCATCTGATGGTGATTCATGGAAACATTTTGATCAAGTGCATCCGTTTTTTGCTTTAGAATCGCAGAACGTGCGATTGGGTCTTTCTACTAACGGTTTTTGTCTATTTGGATATTTTGGTAGTCAGTATTCCTATTGGCCTGTCTTTATAACTCCATACAATTTGCCTCCATGGATGTTGATGAAAGAGACTTATATCTTTTTGAAATTATTAATCCCAGGACATCCGAAAAAGAATATTGATGTTTATTTGAAACCATTTATTGATGAGTTAAATTTATTGTAGATTCATGGTGTTGGTACATATGATGCTACTGCGAAACAGAATTTTGTAATGAAATCTTCTTTGATGTGGACAATTAGTGACTTCCCGGCATATGGCATGTTATCTAGCTGGAGTACACATGGTCCAAAATCATGTCCTTACTGTATGGGAGACAACAAAGCATTTATTCTCATGAATGGAAAAAAACCTTTCTATTTTGACTGTCATCATATATTTCTTCCAATCGATCATCCTTTTCGGAGGAATAAATCTCATTATAGAAAAGGCGGAATTGAAAGAGATTAACCTCCAAAAACGATCTCAGGTACAGAGTTACAATAAGTTGTATTTTCATTACCTTCCATCACTTTTGAACCGACAATAATCCAACAGAAAATTCATGGCTTTAGAAACGAACACAATTGGACAAAACAGAGAATTTTTTGGAATCTTCCATATTGGTCTGATTTGTTGGTCTGACACATGTTGGATGTCATGCATATTGAGAAGAACTGTTTTGATAATTTATTTCATACAGTTTTGGATACACCGGGTAAAACCAAAGATAATGTAAAGGCACGATTAGATCTTGACCAAATTTGCAGGCGACCAGAACTTGAATTGTTTGAAAATTTTAGATCACATAGATTAATTAAGACAAAAGTATCTTATACACTGATCAAAGAGAGTCTCTTTTTATTTTGTAAGTTGATTGAAGATTTGAGACTTCCTGATGGCTATACATCCAACTTGGGGATACGTGTTAAAAATAATCATATTATCGGATTAAAAAGTCATGACAGTCATGTTATAATGGAAAGACTTATGCCTATTGGATTAAGAGGTTTGTTGAATTCTAAGATTTGGGATTCGATAATAGATATATCATATTTTTTCTGAGACATGTGTACGACGACAACAGAATACGATACACTAAGAAAACTGAAAGAAGTTGTTGTTGTAATTATATGCAAACTGGAAAAAATCAATCTGTCGTCTTTCTTTGACTCAATGGAACATTTGATATTACATTTTCCACATGAAGAAAAATGTTGAAGTCTGGTTCAATTTCGATGGATGTACCCATTTGAGAGATGCATGCAAAAATTGAAGAAAAATGTCCGTAACAAAGCATCAGTTGAAGGCTCAATTGCTGAAGCTTATTTGAAAGAGGAAATTGCTTTATTCTGCCCAATTTATTTTGAATTTTAATATCCCTCAAAATTTAACTGCATGGGGCAGAATGAGGGGAATTTTGATGATGATATGAACAATCAATTATCAGTTGTCAATCAGCCCGAACTTGGCTTTGGTGGAGTTCAGGATAGATATATTTCAGATGATGATCATCATAGAGCTCATACATATGTTCTACTCAACTATGAATAAATGTCACCAATTGTACAGTGAGTTCTCCTATCCCTTATTCTATAGATGTTGTTACAGTAAATTAATCATATTTTATTTTTAGGTTATATAATGATCATATCAAGAAATAATTTCCACAAATTACAGCAGCTGGCTTAAAAGAACGTCGGCAAAAAAAATTCATACTGGTTTCAAAAATTGGTAACATACATTTTTTTCGATTTTACATATAAAATCAATTTATTACTTGTAATAGTGATAAATGCTTTACAAATTTTCAGGAATCTGTATATGCTGATAATATTGATAGTCGATTGCGTATATTGAGTAGCCCACCATCCAAAATGGCTAAATATTATAATGCATACGTGGTGAATGGTTATCGCTTTCATACATGTGCATATGGGGAATCAAAGAAAACAATAAATAGTGGTGTTTGTTTTAAGGGATCACATCATAGAGATATTGTAGTTGACTTTTACGACATTCTTGAAGAAATTATTGAACTGTGTTATTTGGGACAGAATTATGTAACAATGTTTAAATGTTGATGGATTGATACTGAGAGAGGCTTGTGTATTCATCCAACTCATGGAATTGTTGATATTAAACATAAAAGTATTCTTGTAGTAAATGAACTATTTTTATTGGCTCATCAGGCACATCAAAATTATTATGAAAAATATTGTGCTACTCCAAAAGAGTTGGATGATTGGTGGAGTATAATAAAAGTTAAATCCCAAAAAAAATCAGTTTACTCAAACTTAATGTGGTTCCACTGAAGTGAAAGGAAATGAAATTTTTCAGTACACTCCTCAAAACACATCTTTTTCACAAAGATACATGAATATCGAGGATGACACCCCACAGTTAACGGTCGATGGTGACGTTGTTGTCATTGATGATAAAACTGAATTTTAAAGGACAAGAGATGATGAAAGTGAAACTAATATAAAAATTGATGATGTTGATGAGGAAGATGAAGAAATTGACATTGACAACTATGAATATGACGATGAAGATGAACATTGACACAGTCAAATGATGGTTAGAATCATCACAAATATATATCTATACATAATAGTTATTTTCTACTATTTTCTAATAACAATAATTACTTGTTTCAGATGGACTCGGAAACATTTCATCAGTTGTTATAGGTTGATCTACATATGGATGATGAGGTTCTTTAGTCCTCTAACCCTCAAGCTATTTGCACTATAGGGATCACTCAGAGGGGGTGTGGTCTTGCCAGACTGATGATTCCAGATCCTATCCCAGAGCGACGTCCACCTCTTGGATTCGATGCGCACAAGTGGTGGTATGGTAACCTGTGTATTTTAGTTATCTTTCATTATAATTTATTTCTATTATAATTGTTTGATTATTTTTTCTTTTTCCATAGTTTTACACATATAGCTATTGGACAGGGGAGCTCTATCTTGCGAAATTATTTTTCTTAGCCCTAGCTCACATGGGATCGGATCCACGCTGATGTGCAGGCTGCCATGTTCGATCATAAGAGGGTACATAATTAAATATTATTTATTTTGAAATTTAATTCATTAATAACTTTATATTAGGGTTTATGGTATCCCATCGATGAGAGCACGCGTGCCACTATCCACACGGCATGGGTGGTGTCTATTTGTGACCGTTTCCGTCAGTTTTTGCATATTTTGAGAAAGACGGGTGTGAAGAAATCCGAAGTGACAGAATTTGATTAATCCAATAGAGCCCAATGACCAGAGTACATTTTATCTCACGTTTGGGATAGATTATGTACACACTGTTGGGTGGTGGGTTTCAGAGGAGATCTCCATTGGGTCGACAGAATCGGGGGATACAAGAGGTGACACATCAAGCCGGTAGTCGTACAGTCAGTGTGCATAGAGATCGTCTGGTAAGTACTTTTTTTTAATATTTTATACAACTTTAAATATACATAGTTTATTTTATATTCATATTGGAAGCCAAGCCGCCTGTTATTATGACGTACGGCATTTATCAGAGGATGTACACTGATATGGATACTAGAGAGATTAGAGGTGACCGCCAACGTCAGATTATGGTCAGTATTTATTTCTTTTCAGTTTGGAAATTAAATGCATATAATATTTTCATTATTTTAATTTCTAATTGAAACTTAAGGATTCATATGAGGTCGTGACTTCTCAGACACAGGCTAAGAGTCAAGACGAGATGGGTGATCAGACTAGTGCCCACCATTTTGATGACACGGCATGGATGCAGGCGACCCAGTATGGCTTCGAAAAGGGCCGAGTAGTTGGTATCGGCTCTCATTTGACTCCTGCAGCTTATTATGGTACTGCTGCGATATCAGCGTCCAGCTCGAGAGGAGCTCTTGGAGATACATCATCTTCTGCCTCACAGTATCAGGAGCAGCTGCCTGCTCAGAGTCAGCTTATAGAGGATTTGCATCAGGGGCAGGAGCAGATGTGTCAACAGCACGATGAGGAGATGCGTCGATGGCAAGAGTAGATGTGTCAGTAGCAGGATGAGGAGAGATTTCGATATGAGGAGAAACATCAGGAGTAGATAGAGTATATGCGTCATCTGACTCATAGTTTAGGGATAGAGTTTCCTCCACCACCTCCTCCAGGTCCTCCAGATTATCCACCACCAGTAATTGTTTTAGATGTAATAAACATTTGAGTTTGTAGTTTATTGTAATATTAACTATTTACAATTCCTCTTTCATATTGGTACGAATATTGCGTGATTTAATTAGTTTTTATTTTTTTAATATTTTATTACTTATTAGTATTATTTTTAACGTCTGCTTATTTTAGTAATATTACATTTAATATTTTATATTTATTGTTAATATTGAGAAGTTTATAATTTTATAATTTTATTAATATTAATATTATTAATATTATTTTTTCATAAATATTTATCTTTATTTTAATAATAAAAATATTATATTGATTTTTTATATTAATAATATTAATAATAATATTATTATTTTTTGATATTAATATTTCATAATATATAATATTATATTATTATTATTCATATTATTATTATTTTTTGATATTAATATTTCATAATTATATTATATATATTTTTTATTATTAATACTATAATAATATAATTTCTTTATATTATTAATATTATTATTATATACATAATTTAATAATAATAATAATATATTAATTTTTTATATTATTAATATTAGTATTATTATATAAAATTATATTATTTATATTCATATTATTATTATTTTATATTAATATTTCCTAATTATATTTTATATATTTTTTATTTATATTATAATTATAGAATTTTTTTATATTATTAATATTATTATTATTTTTATATAATATTTTATGATTCGTATTAATTATTTTTTTTAGTATTTGTGATGGGAATATTTTTGACGGGATTTCCCGTCGTAAAATTTTTTTTACTGTAACAATTGCGACAGGATGAATACCCGTCGTAAAAACATTTCTGCGATGGTCCATTGCAAATACCTTCGTCACAAATATTTTTCAAATTTCCCATTTGCCACGGGTCAGAAACCCGTCGCAACTAATAAATCTGTGATGGCCCGTCACAAATACCTTTGTTATATATAAACGAAAACCCATTTCCGACGGGGGAAAATATCGTCGCAAATACACTTTTTGCGACGGGACTGACGCAAAAACACCTATTTTGGATGACGTTTTCTGCAACGGGTGATTTGAGACAGCGCCCCATTGCAAAAGACCTTTTTCAACAGGATCCCATCGCAAATCACCCGTTGAAAATATTCCATTTTCCTATAGTGATGTACACGTACCATGAAGATAAAAAATATCATACACCTAAGTGGTTCTCATGACTTACCCTAAACCAAGTATTAGTACTCCATTATATAGGGATCATATCCTAAACCAAATTATGTAAATATATTTTATAAATAAAACATGCATTGGATAAACAAACAGATACTTGTGGTTCATGACTCTCTTCATAATCTAGTACCAGATGCCCAAATATAATTCCACATTTTAAAATCAGTTGTGTGTGTGTGTGTGTGTGTGTGTGTGTAACTTGAACACCCTTGAGGCACACACACTTCTCCAAACATTTCTCCACCAACACATGGGTTAGACACCCATATAAACCATATGAATATTTATTATGATTCCCTCTAATAAAATAAAACATAACCATATCACTATGTCCATATTAGGCTCACATTAGTGATTAAAATATTAGTTGACACTCGTAGTCATCTATACCCGTTATCTCACACACCATCCCGAGGCTCAACTAATCGTGAGACTACCCTCCAGGGAACCCTAAATAACTTTATCTTATGGAAAACCAATATGTGTCCCTAGATTACTTTCATTCTACCATCTCAAGCCCATAATTCCCTATATAAAATCAAAATATAGACATATGGGTATCTCAAACACATATCTATTCTCAATGGATCCACCACATCCATCGATATCATCTAATACCTCTAATAAAAAAACACCAACATTATCAATGATTCATAACATGCGCCATCATTAATCTAGAAACAAAAATGGTAGTTATAGAAAGGGGTAAATCAAAAATAAATTTTTTTTATAAAATATGGATTGATCTAATAGATGTTACATGGATGATAAAAAATCACAAATAACATCAGATTTTCAATTTGAAAAATAAAATACATTTTCAAGTCACTTATATAGGGAACCATATTCAATAGTTTATGCTCACCATGACCATTGACCAATTCGTAACAATATAATATTTTAAATAAATCTATATTTAGTTGAACATCATTTCAAATTTTTTTCTCAAATAATGACACGTCTATAAAATTTCATTTTTAAATCCCTTTATTATATATATTTTTAAAAGGAAAAATTTTATCCCAAAAAATACAACATAATTCACCATTAAAATCTATAAATTGGCCCAGTATAATGCTCTTGATGAAGGAACCACTATCAAACAATTTATAATGAAATTGAATAAATTATTACTATTATTCTAACCCATGACTATCCCATTATATATACAATATCCCACAAATCATGCCACATGATTGAATATAATACTAGTTATAGAACACAGACATAAAATACCAAAATTACTCATACAATCAAATATTTGTATACTACCCACCTCATTCATAGAGTAAATTCCTTTAAATGAAACATAGTTATTCTACACCAAACATGACCAATCCCATCCAACCTCCACTATATCACATGATGTCTTATCTAAAAAAAGAATAAATTAATTATAACACTTTAAAAATAATTTTAAAATTTTATTTAAATATGAATATTTATTAAAAATGCAGTGATAGACATCCACTCAGTGAACCAAAAAGAAATAATATATAGTCCACATCATAAAAACACATGAATCAAGGAGAAATATGGTACCCAAATTAATTATCCAACTAAACCCTCAATTTCACCTCAAAATAAAAACAACCCCAAAACAATCTAATTAAGATATATAACTTATGGTGCACAATTAATGAAAGATGAAATGTTTCCTTTAGGGATATCCTTTAACCGCTTCACATGAATGCATAGACTATTTGGATGATTCAATAATAATATTGTGGAATCAGCATCATTATACCATAGTTTTTTTGGATCCAGAATTCGGGTAATATAAGTAAAAATAAAAAAGTGATGAAATAAGATTCGCATATCCTATTATTGACGAAACCACCCTGAATCCCAAAATTTGAATGTGGGAGATTATGAATTAGTGGGGACACCCTCATAGTATACTCATGCATGAGTTGGGTGGATGAGATGTTCTGTAACAAAATTTTGATATATTAAAATGAACATTTTCCACCTCAGTACTTAAAGTGTTTATGACACATTGTTTAACCTCATCATTTTCTAATTTTGAACTAATTAAGCTTACTTCACTACCCACGGACATAAAACCTTTATGTATTGACAACACATCTTACCGAAGCCTGGTCAAAACCTAGAAAATTATTTTGTAATTATTTTTTACGTTTAAATTTTTTTTCCCCAAACAATGTAAATATTGTGTGAAACAACCAAATACATGGTTTGGCCTCGCAGTTTTTCCCAACTATGTACCAACTATGTATTAGAGAATACAGATGTTAAATTTATGAAATTCATCCCAATACTCCATTAATTTTCCAAATCACTAGAGGAACCTTCTTCTTTTAAATACATGTAATAAAATATCACCTCACAATTCTTCAACTCCAATTATTTATATCTGAATTATAATTCTAAAATTTCAATTAATCCTAAAAATAAAAATTCTAATTCCCTCTAATTTTCAGGTTACATAATAATGAGTTGTTTTAAAATAACTAAAATTAATTTATATATTATAAACATGTTTTTTAATTATAGATGATTGATTCCACACATAATGAAAATGTAAATACGTTTTTTATAAGATATCATTTAAATGGAGATTTTTCACTGATAATAGTGGGGGAATTAGTTATAATTATTTAATAATTTGTTGTATCAAATTATCCTCTGTGATTAGATAATATGATGATACAATATATTTTAAAAACACTCTTACATATGTGAAATAGATATTTTAACATGATTGAAACATATTGATTTTCATAACATTTGTTTCTAATGTCAATGACTACTCCTTGTAGGGTTTTAGTATTGTTAGTGACCCAAATTTAATCACTAATTTCATGAGTTATCACAATTGATGTCTCATAATTACTCATTTTCATAAATTTTAGATAATTTGTTGATTATTTAATTTAATTTTATCCCACCAAGTTACATTAATAAATCATACTAGAATCATAAAGATTACTACAATTCTCTAGGATGATCCAATATTAATAAAATATGATCTTCCATATTTTTAAATATTGAAAAGTTTGTAATCTCCTTCTTAATGATGAAAAGATAAACCAAAAAATGTTGTATGATTTAAAAGATATATAGTCATGAAAATCATGTAAATATATTTTGTATTAAATATTAATTACTATGAATATTAAATATTTTCATCCCCGCAACTCATATAATTTTTTATATTTTCTATATTCCTTTAGAATTGTTCTACCTAAACATTTTTGAAATTTGAAAAAATTTATTCTCAAAGTGTTCATGAACATTCCCTCAATTTATATTCTGAATATTATATTCCAATATCATATACATCTAATTAATTAAAAATTTATTCTATATATAATCCTCAATTAATTATCTACTAATAACAAAAAATTCTCAATTATAATGGTCATGAGAATATTTCATTTATTACTATAGTTGTTATTAACTATCTTGTTTTTGAAATTTTCATCTTTGAAAATCAAACAAAATCAAGATGTGATCTTCTAAATTTAAACTCACTCATTCATAAATCTGACATGGAAGAAATGATTTTTCATTCCATCGACGTCTTTATTTCTTTGTCTTATTGATCACAATAACCTTATCATAAATTGATCGATGAGAATAATATGTTTTGAAAAAAAAATCTTTTCTGTTATATTATTATAACTATTATTTCATTAATGTGAATAATGATTTTTTCCTTATATATTACATTATAAGAACTTATATAAACCCCAAGATCATTACATCATACTTATATATTTCTTTATTAATTCAACTGTATAGATTGAAAATTTAGATTCATTGTAAAATATCATAATGTGTCTTTGGGAAATTAATAAATTCTAATTTATAATATATATATAACTGTTACATGTTAGATTGGAAACCATGTTCCCAATTATAATGCTTCAGAATCATATTATGACTCATAAATATCACATGTATTATCAGAATGAACCTTATGTAAAAATTATTTTTCCATATTCTACAAAATATAACACTCCATAATTATCGGGTCTTGTATCATAGATTATCATCTAATATCAAAATATCGGTATCCAGTAAAACTCATATCAAATAACATTAATAACATATTAAAATACTAAAAAACATTCTAAATAATGTACAATGTTTTTTACTCATATGTGGCACTACATACTGTACCCCATAAATAATTCCATGGGTTCCCCAATTCCCCATTTTGGATTTGTTATCTACCTAAGATACTCACACTATATATCCAAAAATAAAATTATTTCTCAAAGAGAAATTCACTAAAGAAAAAGTACTAGATATTTATTTTTTTATGAAATTTCCTTATATAAGGGAAAAATTATTGAATTATTTTTGATTCTACCATACAATATTATCTCAACCAATTTAAAAATTTTATTTAAAGAGAATATTGTATTTCACAACAATAACCCAGAAGAGTTTTGTTCCTTTGACCCCCTTGGAAAAAAATCCAATGAATTTTGAGGAATTATAAATGAGTTCAAGTAAAAGGGAATAATTGAACATGGATAACTAGCCTCAAACCTTTAAACAAGTTTGTTGTAATGGCCATTGTAAATATTTCATGGATTTTATCACATATATAAATATTCTTCAACATATTATAATTTTTTAAAACCAGTAATTTTTTAAACTGATATTTGATTTGAATTATTTTAGAACTGTCATTTTTATTTTATTTATAAATAGAAAAATGATAATTTTATTGTCGCATGTAATTTTTAGTGGTGTCACAATACCCTCAATATTATATTATAATTACTCTCTTATCTAGATAATTTTTTTTTAAATATTATGTATCAGAAACAATCTATTAAATAGTGGTGCATAAATTTAGTGAGTTCTTTAAATTTTTATTTTAATATTAGAAAATTGATTTCAGAAATACTAAAATGAAAGATTTATAATTCTTATCATCATTTTACGAATATCAATCAATATTAGTTTTTTCTAAATTTGTTTTTGATTAAAACTCCTCTATTCATTATCTCCATGTTTAAAATACATTTTTACATATTTGAAAACACTCTTGAAATTCATATTGTGTTATTATTTTGGATAAAATTGATTTCTTTCACAAAATTCAAATACCTATAGTGTTCCATGTCTTCATGCATTGAGATAAAAAAAATTTATTAGTGTTTTGAAACCCTTTTGATTCTCAATTTCTTATTTTCATAGTTATTTTACATCTCCCTTACTATCCAATATTTTGAATCCAATTTTTAGTAATTTATTAAATAATTCAACATGAATTCCAAGGAGAAATTTATCGAGATAGAGAGAAGATTTTTTATTATTTTGAACCATGGAATTATAAAAAGCAACTCAATTTTTCAAGAATAGTAATTTGAAATTTATTCATAATTATTATGAAAAATTATAAATAATTAAACTATTTCTCACTTTTGAAAATGATTTCTTAAACATATAATATATAAATAAGAGAACATGCAGTCATATTTTGGTACATTTATTATTTTATACATTCTTTTTTAACTTTCACATCTATTAGGTAGACATCCTTCTTTAAAGTCCAACTCTATATGATTGGTTAGATTATATAAAAATTTTAATTAGCTAATATTATGTTTTTATAATACTATAAATGAAAAATATTCAATATTAGTCTATATAAACATCTTTTTCATGTTTAATATTCAATAAAATATACTTTATATCTATTTTCTATATTTAGTAATTCTAGAAATATATAATAAACCAGAAAAAACATAGTTGTTAAATTTTTCAATAAAGGTAAATATAGATTTAAAATAAACTCATTTATTTAGATTATGGAAAAATATAGATATTTTTCAAGAATATAAAATTTTATATATATATATTTTGGATTCAATGAAATTTTTAATTTTTAATTTGAAAAAATACCTTATTTTTAATTTCTTTTAATCTAATATACACATAAATAATTTCATTTATCCATTCATTGTGTATAAAAAAATAGTAATTGGTTGTTTCTCGTCATTTCAAATATGGGGTTTTTTGTCAGAACTCGGACCAGATAACCCAATACCCTAATAATCATGTTGATCGCAACATATCCTGAAGGAAATTACTGGTCCATTCAAGTTTGAGACAATCACCTAGCATCAAAAATAGTAATGGGTGAATCATCATGCATTAAAAAATAGTGGATCATAATTATAAATATTAGTATGATCAAAACCTCTAAAATAGTTTGCACAATAAAACATGTCTTCTTATCAAAAACCCAAATATTACATCATAAAACTACTAAATGTGTGACATTAAAAACACATCATCAGAAAGGACATGCCACTCCAATCCTCAATAGATCATGAGCATCCACCTCCTCTGAGGGGTGTCATCCCTTTACATGGATCTAGAAGAGAAAATATATAAATTCCTAAAGTAATAGGTGTGTTGTTGATAAAAATCCCGATAGGGTCTCACTAAATGTTCCATAATAAGTTTCCAAAATAATAAGAAAATATTCCAGTCACTTTTAATCAAAACAGGCATGGAATTAGATTAGTATATTTAAGAAAATCCATGATTTCATTTTAATATTATGGAACAAAATTTCAGTGTAGATTAAATAAAAAATTTATATAAAATAGTTTATATGTCTCAATAGGAATGTGTAAAAAAATTTATATCTACTACATGTTTATCAAAATAGTCACAACATGAACGGTGGTCAATTACACTATTATATGATTGTTTCTAGTTATAGGATCCTCAAACGTGTTATATCAGTAATCATGATTTAATATGTGTGGATACATCCTTTAGGATTATTCTGAATAGGACTCATCAATATCTCATCATGGATAACCATGCTGAACTAGGTTATTTAAAAAAAACATAATGTCAATCTATTACTAGGGAATTACCATTCTAGTGTGCTTATCCCAAATAACCAACTAACAAGCCTAGATCACATTTCAAAATCAATAAATCAGTCAGTAATGGGAAAATGTAGTGACCCAATATTTTTTCAGTGGAAAATAATTTCTTTAAAATATTTCTTATATTCACATGAAATCACAACACAATGAACTACTATGTATTATGTGACCTTTTAACATAATATTTTTACTTTTGTGATGCAAATTTTGAAACTCTGACATAGATTGTTGCGACTAGGAAATGTTTGGTGTCAAATGGAATAAATTTATTTATTGATGAATAATAACCTACAATTATGAATAGTAATATGACACTTATGAATATTAAATCATCCAATAAGATATTAATTTTTCCCGTATACGTATAAATAAAATTTAGGAATCTTATTAGTGATAATATGACTATAGTAAATGTATTGGTATTTTTCTAACTCATAAATAATTAAATAAAATTAAATAATTAATTTAAAAGAAAATATATTTTCTTCAAAAATGATAATTAGTTAAAAATTTTATGTCTACTAGTTTTAAGATAATTTTATAATACCTTATGTAATTTTTGAAAGTATTATAAAATCAGTTATAATATTAAAATCTATATTTTTCAAGTAAACTATGATTTTAATTAAAAATTAAATTAGTCATATTTAGAAAAAAATTTCAATAATAGATTTCATTTTTGGATTATAAATGTCAAAAAATGGTTAGGGTGAATTTTTTGTATTTTTGTAAAATACTTGAATTTTTTATGAATAATAAAATATGGTAATTCACAATAAATGCTAAAACCTGAATTTCTGCATCATGCTTGAGTCATGGATGATGTAAATTTCCATTGGTTCGAAGTCACATGAACATGTTTCTAATTCTTTTTCACATTAATCATTAATATTTCTTGTCTTATCAAAAAATAATAAACTAATGATTAAAATATTAAGAAAACTCTCATCCCCTCCACAATAAAAACCACCCACACTGCCCTCTTCTCTTAACTCTTCTCAAGCCTTGAGACTTCTGTAAAATCAGCCCAAATCTCTCCCCAAGATCCACCCCCATGCACAACATCCCATGGTCTCCTTAGAAGTCCAAATCCTCTCCCCTTAAGAGGTTCTCAAAGGAGATAAACTCAAGAGGTAAATTCCACTTTCTGATTGTTTTATTTTCTATCAAGTTATTTTATATCCTTTTTTATTTCCTCACATCCTATCACCCAAATGGAATTGTTACTCTACTAACATAAATTTATTTTAATTTTGTTATGTTAATGGGATAATTCATTATCATCTCTTCTTTCTATAGGATTTAAATATGAATTTAGATGCTCAATTAAAAGAGGGGTGGGAATTGTATGTTTAAAAACTATCATTTTTAACCATAAAGAAAACTATTTTTAACAAAGTTAAACAAGGTAAATTCAAAATATCTCTTTTATTTATACAAAAATACTAGGTTCCAAAATGTGGTTCCGGAAGTGAAACATAAGGAATGTTTAAAAGGAAAAGATTCTACCATAAAGCATATAGAATCTAGCTTATCAAATTATAAAAAAGTACAAGAAAGTATAAGAAGGATACAATTTATTCCTTTATCAAAATATGGTAGAAATAAATTTGAAACAAAACAAGTAACAAGTATAAAATCATTTAACCCAAATAGAGGGTATCCAACAACCTTGGATAAAGGTCCCTTGATTTGTACTTTCAAAAATGTATGTCTTACCCACACCTGGGTAAGCCCTCAATATAAATATCGGAATCTATCTTGCTATACCAGTAAGCCCTTGAACTTTAAGGTAGTCAGAACCTTTGTCTTCCTATCCTCGGAAGCCCTCGATTATACACAGCAACAATCGGAGTTGCATGAAGCAAGCGGAACAAGATATTCAGTATGCCCAAGGAATGAGAGTCTCTCTCTCTTGAAATCACTTCAGCAGCATGAAATCTCTAGATTATTCTCAGTATTGAGCTCATTCAAATGAGATCCTATTTATATGAACTTCTATAATGGTCATCTCCCTCCTCCAATGATCATATTTTTCCTTGAATCTCAAAGGGACCAATATACATGTCACATAACCAATAGTTAGTTAAAAATTATTGTACGGCATCATTTCATAACTATAAAAAGTGTAAGAAAAATAAGGTTTCTTAACCAAATCTAATTTTCGAAGTCCAAGGTTAAATAACGTTCAGAGTATAACCAAATGAACATTTGGAGAATATAACTCATTGATATTTAGATTATGTTTTTCATGGAATTGGGAACATTAATTCTGTAGATTTCGGATTATTAATTCCAATGAATTTGGAATATAATTTCTAAATAATTTGATGTCGAAATTCTATGGAATTCATAGTTTGAATTCTAAGGAATTTGATGTTTGAATTTTATGGAATTCGGTGCCTGAATTATGAGGAATTTGGAGTTTGAATTCTGAGGAATTCAGAGTCGATATTCAAAGTAATTCAAAGTCTTAATTTCAGAAAATTAGGAGTCTGAAATTCAGAAAATTTGGAGTCTGGATTTTAGATAATTCAGAGTCTGAATTTTACAGATTTCAGAGTTTCAATTTCATAGAATTCAGAGTCTAAAAATAAAATTATCTATAAACAAGGTTTTATAATATTTCACTGTTTTAGATATGAAACCAAATTTTAGACCTAGGAATAAAATAATTTTGGTGTATAGAAACTATAAAATGAACAATGAAAACAAAGGTAAGATAAAAAAATTCCATGGAGAATAAAAATTTTCCTTATTAAGATAATTCTTATGGAAAATAAAATTTTCTTAAAATAGAGTGTTTTTTATTTTGATAACATAGAGGAATGGGAAAGTCATAAGAAAACAATATTGACTCACAAATCTCCCCCTTTTTGGAAAGCAGAAACATTCTTATGAAAAATAATATTAGGACATAGTGTTTTATTTGTGGACTTCAAAATAAAAACATATCTCTCTTTACTTATGAATCAAGGTGAATACGACTAACTCCCCCTTAGGTTTTCAAATCCATAAGGATCAAATTCTTGAATTCCATAAAAAGATTTTAATTTTTCCTATATAACGAAATATTCTTTGATGAAACTCCCAATTAGATAGACTCCCCTTGGGGAATTCATTTCTTTACGTAGTAATAATTTTTTCATTCTTTTCTCCTCCTTTGTGACTTTCAAAAAGGAATAAAGGGAATAGAAAAAAATATGGTACCTTAAATATTAGTACTAAACAAAAAAAAATAAGAAGAGAAAAAAATAAGTTTGATTGAAAGGATTTAAAAAAAGAAGAAAATACAAAAAAAATATCATATTGGAAAAATTATCCTTCTTTTTCCTTCAACATTAACTTCTTCATAATTTTTTTTACCTTCTTAAGCTCCTTGTGATCTTCTTCAACATGATACAGCAGTCGATCCTGATATTAACTTTTCTTCTCAAAGGCTTTGATCTTTTCTTCATGAGCCTCAAGAATTTCCTCTTGATCTTTCAAAATTTATTTTTTCTTATTGATTTTTTCCTTTAAACTCTATTCTGAGATCCCTTTCCCTTTTCCAATTCAAAGAAACTGAATTCAGCTTCCCATTCAGATCTTTGACTTCCTGATTCTGGGTTGTCTGTTCAACCCTTATCCATTCCTTAATACTTTTAGTAAGATCACTGAATTTTCTATCCTCAATGTCAAAACCATCCTTAAAACTTTCCTGAAAATCATAAAGTATTATCACCTATTCGATTATTTTCCATGGCCACTTAGTGATTTCCTTGCATGATCTTTTGTGAGCTTCATATCAAAAGAAGAAGTCATTAAAATTGACCTCAAACAGGAAAAACCTATCCATAAGCAAGGTAATTGAATCTGGTTTCTGATTAAATGAGTGTTGAAGGAACTAGAACCTTGAGTCTATACATGGAAACAAGGGAATGGTATTAACGAACTTCTTCAATTATTAGACTAAATAGTCATATCCAAGAGAAGATGATTATGAGTTAGATTGTTTGGTTGGTAGGGATTCTTTTTCTATATCTTCATTTTTCTCTTTGACGAGCCACCGACAAATTTATTTCTCACTACAAATTTTTTAGGTGTATCAACCAACACCTATTTTCCCTTATCATCTTTCAGAGTTCTTTCTGCTTCTTCTGGTGATTCATTCTCACAATCTGAAAATTGAACTATTTTATCTTTCTTAAGATTTTTATTCTCGACACCTGACACAAGATCCTCTAGCTGAACAAAATCATGATTTCAACTCACTTATTTAGATGGTTTATTCAATTATTCATGAAAATTTCTTATTTTCCTAGGGTATCCAGTTTTGAGGATTCATCATCAAAAGTTTGGATTGAAAACTATTTAGAGGGACTCTCCTTCTCATAATAATCTTCCACTTGTTTTATCAATTCATATGTATCATCACATCCTTCTTCTTCTTCTTCTTTGAATTCTTCTTCCTAAACTATTTCTTCTTCTTCTTCTTCTATTTCTAGAATTAACATCTTCTTTCCCAGAGTCACTAGGAGTGATTCTTGTAAAGACAATTCAAGTAAATGAACTTTTTCATTGGCATTCTCAACATCCTTGAGAAGGGATTGAACAATCTTGTCATCTGACATCATCTTTCTCTACTTCTTTTCTTTTTCGTTATTTTTAATATACTTAGTAGCCTTCAACCTTAATGCTTTTTCCTTAGAAAGTTCCAAGAACAAACTAGGTTCCCCTTCCATCATATTCTTCTTATCTTCTCTCTACATGGATACCACTTCATCAGGATAAGTCTTTTTCTTATTTGGATTTGGTGGTGGTGATTGAGTTTATTTAGAATCATGAGATTTTTCTTTATTTTCTTGTTCCTTAAACTTCCTTTTCTTTAAAACCTTCTTAGAAGGCTCATCTACTTCTTGTTTCATTAATAAATCTTCTATTTCAGCTTCAGATTAATCATAAAAATTTCTGGATTCACTATTGATGCCAACCTTCATCCTTATGGGGGTGTCATCTCTAAGAAACATGACTTTGAAATTCAATGGATTAGAACTAGAAGAGATTTTAAATGATTCTAGACAAAGGACTATAATATTTGGGAGAATAACCAAATATATGACAATTTGAGATTTTAGAGTCCAATTTTTGATATTCATGGTTGTAAGCAATACATACTTCACCAAATTTATCTTTCTGAGTTTCACCAAAAAGTCCAAAGCATAAATATCACTCTTATTCAGGGTATCCTTGTCACCTTTTCTCAAAATGAGAAATCTAAGAACCCATAACTCAAGAATCTAGAGATTTGTATAGATATGGATAATTTTCAGAGTCTTCACTTCTTTCAAACTAAATAATTTCGTAGCCTTTTCCTTGTTGAATGATCCTGATACATCTGATAGCTTAAGGGTACAAAATTCAGCTTCACCTACAAAAAGAATTCCAATTGGACTGACACCCTTGCTATAGGAAAGAGAATAGGTCTTTACATATCTCTTAAATGAAAACCTTTCTCTCCCTCCTTCATTAAAGAATATTATGGATTCATAGAATTCAACCAAAAAATCCAGGTAATTCAGATCATGTTCCATCAGTTTGGATACACATAATCTCACCTATCCATTCAACTTCATATTTTTTGAGATAATAGAATCATACATGGAAAATAATTTTAAGTCTACTAACCATTCAATGTATATCTTCTATTCGGATATTTTTATTTCTAACAACATTTAATTTTGAGGAGAAGCTTCCACAGACATTCGGAATTGAGGAAAACATGACAAATCGGAACAAGCCTTCAGAAGAGTTACTGGGTTTCAGCATGCTAAGACATTGAAGATAAATGTGGGACAACCATCAGGGGTATTTATATAGGCGTTGCAGGTGACGGTTTATCTTCCCAATGAGATCCAATGGTGGAAACTCTTTTGATCAGATCTGATGGTTGGGGTGATAACCGTATAAAGAAGTTGGTAGGTTCTAATCTTTTGAGGTTTTTAAGAAAAAAATTCAGATTTAAAAGAAATTGAATCGGAAAATATTTTTTAAACAAGATAAAAAATCCAACATGTAAAAATATGATTACAAATATTTATGAAAGGAAACATACCTTCAATAATGCTAAGGAAAAAATTGTAACAAGGAAAATTATTCTTGAAGAAAATTAGATTCCAAAAAAATTATTATGTAAGGAAATGTTTTGAAATTGAGAGTTTTTAACTATTAAATGTTTTTAACTACTGAAAAATTTGATTATAAAAAATTTTATTACAAAAATAATGATTGTGAGGAACAAAATTGATTACAAAAAAAATTTTATTAACAAGAAAATGTACCCCCTATGGAAATGAGTTTTTTTCTATAAGTAGATAGGTTTCGAAAAAAATATTTCGGGGAATTACCTTAGAGTTATCATTCCTAAATATTTTTTTAATTTATTAAAATCTATTGAAGGGTAAAGATTTTGTTAAAATATCACCATGTTGATCTTGAATTCCATAAATTAAAGAATGATATTTCCTTTTTATGTGTGATCCCTAAGAAAGTGATGCCTAATATCTATTTGTTTTACACGATAGTGATGTACATAATTTTTTCTTAGGGAAATGGCACTAGTGTTATCACACAATATTTGTGTTTTGGTGAAACTCATACAATAGTTTGTTAGTGTGTGTTGAAACCAAAACACTTGTGCATAAAAACTTCCAGCGGCTACATATTCAGCTTTAGTAGTTGAAATTGCTAATGAGTGTTTGTTTTTACATGAACAAGAAACTAATTAATCTCTAATGAAAAGACATGTTCTAGATGTACTTTTCCAATCAATTCTACATCCATAAAAATCAGAATCTGAAAAACTTTTTAAAACACAATCATTTCTATAAGTATAAAAGAGTCCTAAGTCTATAGTTCCCTTTAAATAGAGAAAAAATATTTTCACTGCCTTTAATTGAGATTCCTTAGGATCTGATTGATATTTTTTACATAATCATACTGATAACATTAAGTATAGAGGACAATATTTCATGTATAGTAAACTTTTTATCATACCTCTAAATGATGTTTGATCTATTGGTTTCCCAGCTTCATCAAGATCGAGTGAATTTGAGGTACCAATGGGTGTACATATACTCTTAGTGTTTTCAAATCCATATTTTTTAATAAGATATTTAATATACTAATATTGAGATATATAAGTTCCTTATAGTTTTTGATAAATTTGAAAACCTAAGAAAAATGTTAACTCACCCATCATACTCATTTCGAACTCATATTTCATTATATTCGCAAACGAATTAGTTAAAGATTGATAAGTTGAACCAAATATAATGTTATCAATATAAATTTGAACAATTAAAACATTTTACCTATCTTTCTTTATAAAAAGAGTTGGATCATCATTTCCCTTAATATAGTTTTTTAACAAAAATCCTGTAAGTCTATTATACTAGGATCTGGGGGCTTGTTTAAGTCCATATAATGCATTAGAATATTTGAAAACATGTTCAGGATGTTTTTTGTCTTCAAAACCAAGAGGTTGTTTACTAAAAACATCCTCTTGAACAAATCCATGAAGGAAAGAACATTTAACATCCATTTGAAAGAGTTTAATTTTAAAGAATGTTGCAAAGGCAAGTAAAATACGAATCGATTCAAGTCATGCTACTAGCGAATAGATTTCTTTATAATATTTTCCTTCTTGTTGATTATAGCCTTTAGTAGCTAATATATCTTTATTTGTTAAAATTATTCCAATTTCATCACACATTTTTCTGAAGACCCATCTTACTCCAATTACATATGTTTCCTTAGGTCATTAAAACAAGGTCCAGACATTATTTCATTCGAATTCATTAAGCTCATCAGACAAGGATTTTATCTAATCATCATCACCTAAAGATTCATTAGTTCTTTTTTTGATCAAATTGGGAAAGGAATTCTAGATGTTCTATTTCATTTGTTAAGGAACATCCAGTCCTTACATGTTGCTTTACATTACCAATGATACTATAACTGGGATGAATTTTAAGAATCAACTTATTTATGTTTTGTAATACATGTTCATCAACATTTGGTAAGAAATATTCTACGGTAAATGCTTCAGAAATATTTTCCTAATCAGAAGGATCTTCTATCTAGGGTTCATAATCAGTTTTTAAAACACATCCTAAGATGTAGGTTATGGTTATTTAAAAAAAGTATCAGTTTAATCAAATTTGACATGTATTGTTTCTTCAATAGTACGTGTATTTTTATTAAAAAATCTATAATCCTCAGATGTTGTGGTGCAGCCTATGAAAATTCCTTCATTATATTTGGGTGAGAATTTATGTAAATAATCTTTAGTATTCAGAATGAATACTTTACAACCAAGAATCTTGAAGTAGGAAAGTCAAGGTTTTCTACCATTCCAAAATCCGTAGGGTATTTTCTTAAGAAAAGTCCCAATCAAAACTCGATTTATATTATAATAAGTTGTACTTACATATTCATCCCAAAATTCTTTAGCTATCGAATATTCACTCAACAAGGTTCTTGTTTTTTCTAGAATAATTCGATTTCTTCTTTCAACAACACCATTCTATTGAGGAGTTCTTGGTGCTAAGAAGTTATAATTAATGCATTTTCTAGAACAAGAAGTTTCAAAATTATAATTTTAAAATTCTCCTCCATGAATACTACAAATAGTTATCAAAGGAAGGTTTTTTTCATTCTTAACTTGGTCTATAAAAATTTTGAAATAGTAAAATGTTTTAGATTTCTTTACTAGAAAATAGACCCACGTGAATCTTGTGTAATCATCAACTAATACAATTACGTAATATTTTTCTCTAATAATTCTAGTTTTTGTTGGACGGAAAAGATCCATATGCACCAAATATAATGCATTAGTAGTTTATACTTCACCAAATGATTTAAAACAAGATTTATGTTTCTTTACATGTTGACAAGGATCATAAACTTTTGAATAATCAGATATAAGCTCCAATAGATCCTTAATAAGTCTTTTCTTATAGATTTTACATAGGTTCTTATGGTTACAGTGTCCTAACCTTTTATTCCATAACATTGATTGATCTTCCATTACTCTAAGACGAGGTATATCTTGGATCCTAAGGTCTTTTATGTTTAGTGTATATACATTCTCTTGCATGTGGGAAGAAATAATAAACTCTTCCTTTAAATTATGTACTAAGCATTTATCAATCCTAAAATTCACAATGTAACCTTCATCATGTAATTTAATTATGCTAATGAGGATGTTCTTAACACCCTTAGTAAATAAAACATTTGAAATAATTTCTTTCCAAGAGAAACAATGTTACCTATACCATTAATTTCTCCCAGATCATTGTCTCCGAAAATTTATTTTTCCTCTTTTTATCATTATAATATTTTCAAAGATTTTTCTGTTAGCAATCATATTTTGGGAACATTCTCTATCTATGTACCACGTATTGTTGTTGTTATAATATTTATTTTCTAGAAAATAAAAGTGTTAGACTTTCGGAATCCAAATTTTCTGGAATCTAGAAAATTTAGAAAGGCATATTTTAGGAATCCACATTTTCATAGAAAAATAAGCTTTATGAAAACCTATTGTGTTTTATTTAAAAAAATAATTTTTTTCCCAATGTCTACCACACTGACATTTAGTACAGAATAAAACACTTTTAGGAACAAAATAGTTATTACTAAAAACATTTTTAGAATGAGTATTACCAAATCCAAAACTATTCCTCAGAGGTGGAATTTGGGAATACATCTTTTTAATGTTTTCCTTACCATAGTTAATTTTTGAAAAAGACATACTCATGGAAAATATTTATAACATTAGTTTAATAACCATGTTTCTATCATAAAAAAATTAGTTTTAGAACTAGAATATGTCTCTATAATATTTTTCTTATAAATTAAATTTTCAAGATCCTTATAAAATTTATTCTTCTCATAATTAACTTCCTCAAGGTATTTTTAAATACTTTTAAAATCAAAAATTTTCTTATTAAGATCTTTAGAAAGATATGAACTTCTTTAGTAAGACAAGAAATTCTAGAATTTTCTTTATCAAGATTTTTATTGAGTTTAGAAATTTCATTCTCAAACATTTTAGCAAACCTAGAAACATCATCATAAGTAGGTAATAAATTATCTTCATCAGAAGAAGATTATTCATCTAAAGACTTATAATATTTATCATTAGTATAATTTTAATTCAAGGATACATTAGAGATAGATTCAGTATTATGTACCTTGGCCATTAGACAATGACTCTCAATGGTTATTCTAACTAGAAGACCAGGATTCTTCAGACCGAAATATTAATACTTTGAAGATTCATTAGAATTGTCCCTACCACTGGCACTCTATGTTTTATTGGCTTTAAAAACATTCTTAGCTTTATCCTTGTAATACTTCTTTTTATTCATCTCAGAATGCTTTTAATTTCTATCCTTTTTCATAAGCATAGGACAATCGAGCCTGATATTCCCTGCTATTTTACATTCATAACAAGTGACTTTAGAGTCATTCTTGACTTTCCATTATTTATTTTTATATCTATACTGAATGTATTTTTTTCCAACTATATTGTTCATCCTCTGAGCAAGATTTGCTAGCTCATTTTTAGAATTTTCTCTATCACTAGATTCAGATAAAACAGTGACTTTATTAGACATGGATCTTGTAAACTTTTTAGGAGTATTTACTTTAGTAGTAATAATGGATACAATTCCATTTCAATTTTTCTTCTTATCCATATCATCATCTCTTTTCATTCATATCTCATATTGAAGAAGAGTTCCAAAAAGTTCATCAAGAGTAATTTTGGATACTTTTTTATTCTAATCAATACTTTTTCTCTTAGATTCACATTCATTAGGCATGATATCTATAATATTTTCCACAATAACTACATCATCAAGACCTTTCTCACCCCTAGATTGTAAACTTTTAATAATTTTCATAAACCACTGTTGCACCTTGAATAGTTTTTCACTATAAGGAAATAGAAATACATTATATTCTACTCTAAGAATAGCTCTTTTGGTTTCAATAACATTAGATGTACCAAAATGTGTGACCTACAATTTCTTCTAGATACAATTAGTATCTTCTCAAGAATAAATCTAACTATATATATTCCTGGTCATGGAACACAACAAAGTATTATGTACCTTGTAGTTTAGTTGATATTCTGATTTTTCTTGATTGGTAAATGTTTTGACTTCTTTATCAGGAATCTTGTAATCTCTAGAAATCATAACAAAATTTTCTACTCAAGTATTAATTTAAAAGGCTTCATACGATCTCTCCAATATTCATAATCATTACCATAAAATATAGGTGGTCTAGTAGGATTTAGATTATCAATCTAATCAACATTCATTCCTACCATCTAAAAGAAAATATCCTTCCACAATGACTTGTTAATTGTAAAAGTTTCTAAATAGAGATAAAAATACCTAATCCGGGAAAATATTTAGAACAATGGAAATTTTATCAAGAAAAGTTATATGTGAATATAAGAATTTTAGAGACATTTTTTGATACCAATTTTAGGATCGAAATATGAATATAAATCGTCAATTAAAAGAGGTGGTGAATTGTAAGTTTAAAAAATTTTGTTTTTAAACTGAAGGAAAACTATGTTTAGAAAAGTTAAAATAGGTAAATTCACAAGATCTCTTTTAGTTATACAAACATACTAGGTTTTGGAAATGTGGTTTTGGAAATGAAACATAAAGAATGTTTATTATGAAAATATTCTACCCTAAAGCATATAGAATGTAACTTATCAGAGTATAAAAAATGATTAGAAATTATAAGAAGGTTATACATTATTATTTTATCAAAATACTAATGAAATAAACTTGAAACAAAACATGTAACAAGTATGAAATCTTTTAACCCAAAGAGAAGGGTTTCCAATAACCTCAGATAAAGCTCCCATGATTTATACTTTCAAGAATGTTTGTTTTACCGACTCTTGGGTAAGCCCTCAATAGGAATATCGAAATCTATGTTTCTATCCATGTAAGACCTCAAACATTAAGGTATTTGGTACCACTGTCTTTCTATCCTCAGAATTCCTCGATTGTACACAACAACAATCAAAGTCGCATGAGGCAAGCTAGATAAGATGTTCAGTATGCACAAGGCATGAGAGTCACTCAATCTAGAAATCACTTTAGAAACATGAAATATCTAGATAATTCTCAGTATTGAGCTCATTTAAATGAGCTCCTCTTTATAGGCACTTCTCCAATGATCAGATCCCTCCTCTAATGGTCATATTTTTCCATTAATCTCCGAGAGACCTGTACACATGTCACGCAACCAATGGTTACTTAAAAATAGATTGTATAACATTTTTTTATAACTATAACAACTGTAAGGAAAATAAGGCATCTTAAACATATCTAATTTTCAGAGACTAAGGCAAATTAAAGTTCATAGTCTAACCAAATAAATATTCGGAGACTATAACTCATGGATATTTGGATTCTGTTTTTAAAAGAATTCCGAACCTGGATTGTATGGATTTTGGAGTATGAATTCTATTGAATTTGGAATCTAAATTGTAAATAATTCTGTGTTTTAATTATATGAAATTCGAATTCTGAATTATGAGGAATTTGGAGTCTGAATTCTGAGTAATTTGGAGTCATAATTTCTGAGAATTCGGAGTCTGAATTTCAGATAATTCAAAGACCAAATTACAGTGAATTCTGAGTGTGAATTTCATAGAATTTGGAGTCTCAAAACAGAATACTCTATAACCAAGGATTTATAAAATTATAAGGTTATAGATGTTAAACAAAATTTTATACTTAGGAATAAAATGAGTTTGATCTATAGATACTATAGAATTAAAAATGAAAACAAAGGCAATGGAAAAAATTTCATGGGGAAGGAAAATTTTCCTTATTAAGATAATTCTTACGGAAAATATAATTTTCCTTAACATATAAAGTTTGTGATTTTCATAACACAGAGTAATGGAAAAGTCATGAGGAAACCTTATTGACTGAACACATTCCCCTTATTTTATAGTAAGGAAATCAAAACATCGTTCGAGATGTGTTAATTTAACACATTCAAGGATGATGATTTATAAATTTCTAATTACTTTGTCTATTCTGGTCATGAAACCATTTTTATGGTTGAAATAAACTATTGAATATGTATTTTATATTATGTGTTGTTCTGTAATCCTTTTTCACACTTTATGTAAAATAATAATACCAAACAAGGGGATAACTCCTCCATCATATAATATTTTGTATGATTGATAATGTTATATAAATTAAATTCTTTACAACCACCTTCATCTTATAAGTGTGTCCTAACATGAAGATATGTTAATTGATTATTAAATCCCAGGAAATAAACAAACCTAGAAAATGAAATTGAACTTTGTAATCAGTAAAAATGGTTATGAATGAACTCAAAAAGTATATAATAAATAATTTACATGTAAAATATGTTCTTTAATTATTAATAAATGAACCCAATTTTATTATTCAGGTCATTAATATCAAGGGGAGAACACTATTAGACTTAAGGTTAGAGATCATCTCTATTTAAATTTTATTCAAGAGTATTCTCTATGTTATTCCCTTTTATGTGTAATTCATAATTATGGGGTACAATTTAACACATTACCCATACTTCAGTCGTGATTTATAAAATATTATAAATCCCTTTATCTCTCATTAATCCCTCCTAAGTACACCTGATAGCATGTCGATATTCCATAAGGGTTTCTACCTGAACCACCTTTATTCCTTTGGGTTGCTATATCTTTATTTTTACACAAATGAAGTTGTATTTTCCTTAAATGGAAAACTTATTCACACTATGTATATGCTCTAAAATCATGTTTCAAGATCCATCAATCTTTCTCTTTTGTGGATATACATGCTTTTAAGTGATTCCCTCTTAATACATCCTAATAAGCAAACCCATTTTAGGGGAACTTCACAAAATTTTTCCCAATGTCAAGTTCACTTTACCATTAGTATTAATCCAACTTTATTTTTATAAAATAATTATATTTATTAGGAAAACATTCTTGTTTCACTTCTGGTTTTTATAAGTGATTATTCCCTTTTCAATTTTAAATTCTCTTTAGTATTTTACTTAAAACCACACTAAAATGTTTTAATGATATGAATTTTCAAAATTATATTCCTACTTGTTTCCAATTTTGTTTGACCTCACTTACAATGATATATTCCTATTTTACCTTATTTATTTCCATGTATGTTTTAATTCATGTCTCTCATTGGACACTTTTATGATAGGCCCTTCCAATATGCTTTATGACATGAATGTGATACCGTTTTCTCTCCATGGGATCCCTTATGTTTTTGTATGATTGATAATGTATGATTATTTGTGTGGAAATCATACTCATGAACATGTTAAGATGGGTGATCTCATATAGTGCTACAATGCATTGGGTAAAGTTGAGTCTCATGACACATTATGTGCAATGGTTTTGGTGGTTAGCCTTAACTCATTCTACCATGTGCAACAGTCTTGGTGGTTAAATTTGACTTGTTATCCTCTATGTGCAAGGAGCCATGGCTTGTGCTAAAGTTGTGATTTATGTTTCTACCACATTACTATGAATTCCGGTTTTTATGATACCTTGTTTATATGTTATGATTCCATATGTTTCATGCCTTTTATATCATTATGTTATGCCTTCTAACCCATGTGCAAAAGATTTATTCTTATGTTTATTACACTACTATGATTTTTCCCTCACACCTTTGTCCATGTTATCCCCAGGTTATCGTATTAATATTTAAGATCAAAATGGAAGTTAGGGGCACAATTTTAAGAATAAATAACGAAATTTTATATTTAGTTCCATGTTTTCAGTTTTATGTACCTAGTCCTCCCAGACACTGGACTTTACTATCCTTGGCTTGTACTATGATGTATTATTATACTTAAAATTATGTAATTTTATATGTAAAATGATAGGGTTCCTATAAAAAATCATTTCAGATTAGTATAAAAATACAATTTCTTCATTTTGACTATCAATATTCGAATTTCTTATCAAAACCCAAACATAGGTTGTTCATCATTTCATTTCATTTTAGACCAAAACTAGTCATATGTTTTTATCAATTAAATTTAATAAATATTTCTCAAAATCAATTCTCAAATCATTTCAAAATTTCAACCAATTGTAATTCATGACCAAAATTTCAATTCCATTGGAATTAATGGTTTTCCCTAGAATTTGTAATATTAAAATTTCAATTCAAATTTTCATCAAACTAGGTTTTCATAATTCAATATAATTAAATTTAAAACAACCAAAAATTTATGGTTTGATAAATTTTTTGATCATAAATGGAACCACCTAACTCTTTCATATAATCAAAATACATACAAAGGGAGATACTAGTGGAAAATGATGGAATATATATTTTGGGAATACAATATTGAACTAAGATTCAACAGCACTTCATTTATATCCATTAATACCAAGATGATGTATCAAAATCCAATGAGCAATTTGGAGTTATGAAATATACAAGAATACTTCTTACACATAGAGACTGACATCAACTAACACAATGATCAATCATTGAACAGATGACTCGGATGGACCAGAGATATCTAAAATTGTCCTCAACAATCCTTTAAGTCGAGAGAAAGGAATATTGTGTTAATTAAATTATATTTTCAACTGAAACACCTTAAAAATACTAAAACTTGTGACTTTACATGTTTTTTAAAACAATTACACCTCATGTAATTGTTGAGCCCCATATAATCCAAAAATCATGTCTCCTTTTATAATTTTTTTTACAATTACACCACATGTATGTTGTATGTGGTGTGTAAATGTGTATGTTATATAACCATTTCATGGAATCTTCTATGCAATGATTACACACTATTTAACACCATTATATGTCATGTAAATCCCTAAAATACAATAAAAATTGTAGGGTTATATGCTGAAAATTTCAACAAATCCCTAACATCACCATTATAGGTTTCTTCCCAATTCCTTTTGGGCATTACTATACCAAAACAATTGAAAACAATGTTCCAAAAATCCATGATTGAATGGTAAATGGGAATTATAAACTCCCCACTATAAAAAACATATGTTCCTAGAAATATTATTAACATTCTTTTATATCAAAATTGTGTGTCCACTTCCCTCTCATCAATTCCTCATTTTCCCTTGTCTCGTTCAAATTAGAATCATACTTACATTACATAATTACCAAATTTTCTATCCTCCCATGAATTACCATGTTCTTAGAATCAGCTATCCTAATTGTCTTCTTAGTCATGGATAAATCATGCTCAACATCAAGATCACTACAGAACAAATCATGATATGGATCAGAATGATACTCTTGAAGTTGATATATAAGAAAAAATATCTATTAAATTTATCTATAGAGTATGTGCTAAATTATGTGACATTATTCCCACCTACTCAACAACCTCAAAGTGTCCCATAAAAAGTCCCACAAAATAAGGAGTGTGTTTCCCTTACCTCCCAAGCTGATGATAACCTAAATGAGTTGAAATTTTCAAGATCACTATGTCTCCAATTGATATGTTTGTCGAACTATTACAATGATCACTGTATTATTTTTAATATATATGCATCATCAATATTCTATTAATACTCAACATAATCATTTTTTTCATCTCTTGGACCAAGCTAAGTCCAAGAAAGAAATATTCACTGATCTTCGACTAATTATATGGAGATTTGCAAGCCCTATCATACAAGGCCACAAAATGATCCATTATGTAAGCAGACTGATAACTATTATTGTAAAAGAAAACTCATCCATTCCCAAAAGGACATCCCAACCACACCCAACCCATTTACACATACACAAATCATATCTTAATGAATGTATATAATAATCTCAATCTCTACATCAATTTGATGATGATATTCTATACTCAAACAAAATATATATCCATATTCCTCCTGGAGTCCCCTCTAAAAGTTAATCGTAAAATAGGGATTCCTATCAGAGAATATACAATACAGAAATACATGAAAAAAATAAATATCTCTAACCTTGAGAATTCTCATATCCCCTACATTGGTTTCATCAACAATTGGTATAAAGTGAGCTGATTTAGTCATCCCATTGTCCAAAAACCATATCACATTCTTCTTTATCTGGGTACATGGAATAACTACCAAAAAGTAGATATAAATCTCACACAACTTCTGTGTTTTTATTGGTTGTGGTTTATGTAATCACAATTGTCTATGGTGCACATCCTGGAGTAGTTGGAATGTATTGCAGTGTGGAACAAATTCAGTGATTAATCATATCACGCAATTCCACAAGAATCATTAGAAAATATCACAAGACATAATTGGGATTACTATGTTTTTAAAACTTGTTTAATTATATAAATCACTCATCACATCAATCCTATTTGAAAATTACATGAAAAAATGATTCAAAAAACATAGAATACCCTCCATGGAGAATGACCACTCGTAAACGGTCTCCCCATCATAAAGATAGTATATAATGCTATGGATTTTATCATCAAACTATTTTTCTTGAGTAATAATATCGAGAAGTGTATAGGTCAACTAAACATAGGCCAATACAACCTCATCCCCAATCTCCAAAACTCAAAAAAAATGGTAAAAAACTATTACAAATATATACTATTATGATGATTGTTTCACATCCTGGGCCATATGTTTCCTTCTCAACACATAAAAAACAACATTAAAATTCCCTAGGTTAGATTCAATATTTAATGAAAACATATAATGTACTCCACCTAGTTACACTAGTGTATATTCACATTAATTTGAGATAAGAAATAGCTCAAGATACTGTGGTCAGATTACATGATAATCCTTTCTCTGAAAATGTAATTTCTTTAACTCTTAAGATAATGAATCACAGATGCAGGATAAAGGTCATGGTGTAGACAATTCTTATACTGTGACCTTATACATTGAGATATTTAGGCAGTAACGTGGTCACAAAGCATAATAACTCACCTCAAACCCAAACCTAAATCATTATTTAAGACTCCATGGCCCTGAATGACTATTTGAAAAAGTAAATACATTTGTGGAAGTAAAAAATATAATTGATATCCACAAAATAAATCTATCGTTTCTCATCCCAAACTAAATTTACCACCTTCTCAGTTGGAGAGGCCATCATAGAATACATCTTTCTGAAATAATTTATGAATCTGTGATAATATCATGCTAACAAAAGGTGTTATGAATATCAAAAACATTATGTGGTTGGTCCCATGTAATAACAGCTTTCACCTACTCATGATCATCTAAAATACCATGTCTTGAGACAACATGTTCAACAAACTTCATTTCTTAAATATAGAAATAAAATTTCTATAGCCATGATAAATGTTAGTGATTTCCAATATTTCCAAAACATCTCTCAAGTAAGGAACATGATCCTCCAACTACATAGGGTAAAAATAATATTTCATAAAAAATTACTACCATAAACATATGAAGATAATTTTATAAAATCTAGTTCATTACATCTATACTAAATGCGTGAATATTGGTTAGACCAAATATTTAGAGAAGTTACTCAGAATGGTCATAACTCCAACATAAGGCTATTTTCTGAATGTCGCATTCTATTATTCTAAACTTGTTATAACCATATCCAAGTTATATCTTCGAGAAAAACTTTGGACCTTTCAACTGGTCAAAATGATCATGAAATTATGAAAATGGACAGTTTTTCATTACTATAATTCAATTTAGTTTCTGATAATCAATAGATAAGAGAAGTTTCTCACCAGCATATAGAGAAAACAGAATAGGTGATTCTGAAGGTGACACACTCAGTTTTATAAAGACATTTTCTAACATATCATCAATCCAAGTCTTCAGAACATTCAATTCAACTCATTCCATTTGGTAGGAAGTAATAGATACTGATTGGGTAATAGTTATAGATCAATATGATACATTACCTCCCATACCTATGGAAAACCAGATAATTCAGATGGGAAAATGTTAGGAACTCGATAACAACTAGAGAGATATTATCAATGAATGATTCATTGACTATATCAAAAGAAACCATTGGCATTAATTTTAAAAATTCTTGAGAAGATGTTATAGAAATACTCAACCTCTTATATTATTCCCCATAAACAACACCACAAACACAACCAGGCTCAATAAATGAGACTCGTTGAAGATAAAAATCAATTCAATCTTTTTTACCAATGACTAAATCCCTCCCAAAACTGAAATCAAGGGGTGTAATTTTGGGATGTAGAAAATCTCATGAACTCTAAATATCTAATAAAGAGAACACGGAAGCAAGACAATGGATACAATTCTCTCTCTTTTTATTGAGGGGTGTTATAATATCCATCACATAATACAAAATATCCAAATAAATATTTAATTATGTCATAATATTAGTGGATATAACTGAGTTAGATTCACTAGTATAAATTAAATAAATCAATAAATAAAAATTGTTAGTGATGGTACCTCTCAAAGTCACTAGAGCCATATCATTTTTTGAAGGCTCTTCCACTATGTGAAGAAGCTTCATTGTGGGTTCATATGGCTGGAACCCCTTAGATCATGATGCATTTGATTGCATCATATTACTTTTTTGGTTCTAATGAGCATGAGCCAATTCATGGATTAGAAATGATATAACATATTTTGTAAACTTTTCCTGAGAGACCATAGGAGATATATATCATGGGTACCTCAGTGAAAACCCAATTTCAATGTATAGGCTTTCTACACTAGAAGAAACTCAATTGACATATTATAAGAATTTCATGATGTCTAGAAGAACACTACTATCAAAATATAGTATGACAGTCCTCATATTTTCTATAACATTTATGGGAACTCATAGAACTGCCACTAGGATAAAAAAGAAATCATCATCAAACCTAACTTACTAGGAAGATCATGTTCGACCATAAATTCTATATCCATCATGCATGTATATGAATAGATATTCAATAATAAAACCCGAGAATGAATATAAAATCAATTTTCTATTTAAACCATAGTCTTAATATTCACATTCATTAAAATATCATGTAAAAACATCACATGCATAGAATTAGATTTCCCAATTATGTCACAAACCAATCAGTATGATTTTGTTTCAAAAAACTCTATAGTCATATCCAAAAATATAAATTCTAGATATATATTTTCATAGTAATAAAATTATTTTCCTTCCATTCTAAAATTTCAAGATTATTCATTATCCCCATTGAGTTCCCTTATCTGCTTCTTGGTCCTTTGAACATGGCGGTGAATCATTTAACAATAATTAAATCTGGTTTTTCTAATGAAAAAAATAAAATCTATCTTTCTTATATAGTCATCAAGTAGTTGAGGATCATTAAAACCATAGAACATTTCTAACATCAATGGAATAAACTCTTAACACTGACTTAGGAATACATCCCTATGGGATTCCACATCTGAAGCCTATTTGGAAATGGGTGTAGGTTTATATCCCAAAGAATGGATAACATAAAAAATAACCTCAATTTGATTATGTTTCATGGGAGGATTTACTCATTTAGGTTCATCGGTAATACCCTCCTAGATCCTATTCAAACGTATTCTTAGAGGAATTTTGCTACACAAAATTAGTAAAAAATCATGATGCCATCAGAATTTTACTCAAATCAGCAACTCAAACAAGAGATCTAGGGAAAAAACATATTAGATTAATAAAAAAGATTTGGATCTAATATTATCCAATACAAATATGTTAAAATAATATAATTATTCATTTAGACACATTTCAAAAACCAGTCAAGGTTAATTAATGCTCATTTCGATGAGATCCATCTAGAAACTCACACAAAACAACTTCTTATTTCCTAATAATATATTCCATATCTATACTAACATCATGGAAAGATTCACAACCTAGAAATCTTTTACCAATTTTTCACAGACTGGCCCAGATACACTGGTTCCTTAATAACTGATCTAATCCTAAAATACCGCAATGGGAATTAATGATCCCCATGGGTTTTATACAATCACCTTACATCATTAAAAATAATCGATGGAATGAATTTTCCACAAACAAAATGAAAAATATTGATACATATATGTATACTAAAAAACTCATCAAGTAGATAATACCCAAAACCAAATCGCTACATAAAAAACCCAAACATTATATCATTAATTTACTCAATTTCTAGCAAGAAATAATTTACATCTTGAATGAAATTCCACTCCGTGACTAAAGGGATCAATTGCATCCACCTCCTCCAAGAGGAAATTTCCATTTACCTGGACCTGGAAGGAGAAACTCAATAATTTCACAAATGAAAAGGATGTGTGAGAGATAAAAATCCATTAAGGTACTCACCTAGTCTTCCATAATAATATTACATAACAATAATCCAAATCATAGTCTTTGTTTTAACAAAACCAGTCAAGGCAATGCATTTCAATATTTATGAAAAACATCATTTCACATCAATTTGATGAAAAAACATTTCATCATGGTCTAAGTAAATATTTTATATAATATAATGTATATATATATATGAATGATTAATATTGTTATATAAAAATGTAATATATATCATAAAAATCTCAAAAATAATCATGGTCGTCTTCCCTGTGGTATGATAGTTTATCGTTATAGGATCCTCACAAATCTCATATCATTGATCACACATTACATGTGTGTATAGGTACACTAGGCTTAGGATGAATATGAATCTCTAATATCCCATCGCATATAATCATTTTGAACATATATTTTTTTAGAATTCCTATCATCAGTCCATTACTATGGAATTAACACCCAAATTTCCTTGTCCCAATTTCCACAATAGCTATAAAAACCCAATCTTAACATAATTATACATTTAATTATTTTTTTCAGAACATATAATACATTACATAAATGGATTCCAAATTTTTTTATTATTTTAGTTCCTTTGAAACAATTTTGAAATGATTTCTAGTACATGACTGAGATTTATTATCTCCCACTTGGTTCTCAAACACTAACACCCCTCTTTAACATACAATACATAAAATATATTTTTATAACATGAGGGAATGAAAAATAAAAAGGGGTGATATTATATTTTCAGAAATGGTAAAAAAGGATACATGAAACCATAAACATGATAATAAGGGAATGAGAACATGATCATAACATTATAATATCATAACCTATATTTCAAATATCATAATCATGAATCATGTAACAAATATTTCAGTTCATAAGTCATGAATCATATGGGTATCAAGATAATAATCCATGAAAACATAACATAAGTGTAAGAATAAGAATTGAGGCATGCACATAAAAATGTAATCTTATTCCATATGAATCAAGACAAATTGTTGGAACATATCAGTACACTTCATGTGGAGTATATCAAATAGGTGTGAAAAAACACTGTCCTCAGTCATAGTGGTTTCCTTATAATGGATCAAGTTCCCCCATAATCCCATAGAGGACAAGGATTCCCCTTCTTCCCATAGATTATGTTGTTTCCCCATCTTCCCATAGTATATCTCATTCCCTATATTCCCATAGTGTATCAGGATTCCCCATCACCCCCAAGTGGATCCAGATTTTTGGTCTTACAATATTGGTTCTCATTTCCCCATCCTCCCGTAGTAGATCAATCCCTTTAACATGAATCCCATCATTATCTAATGATATATAAATCATTACACAATGCATTGGAGGGAGATATAGGCCCCAAAAACCCATAATGAATTCATACATGCATGTTACAAAAGATAATAAAACAATCATCAAATCATTACCCATAAAAATGATGAGTTTCAAAAACATTATATCATAACCCATGAAATGAAACAGGTATCATAAACATTTCATCATATCATTACCTATTGAAAAGTTATAAGTCTCATAATCATTTCATAAAATCATATTCTGAGAAAATAAGTGGGTTTCATGAGAATATAACACATGGTAGAGAAAATATTCTCATAAACAACATTCTATCAAATCATAAACCATTAATAGAAATAATATGAATTTATAATTATGATAATTACTTAATAATGTATTTAGTAACACCAACAAATGTCATCATATAGGGAAAATAATTTGGAAATATATTTTAAAAACATTTCATGATGAAATTATCATTTCTTATTTGAATTTTTTTATAACAAAAAGCCTTTTGAAAATTATTATCATGAAAACAATCATGAAAAGTTTAAAAGGATTCCTTGAAAAAAAATATTTTCTTTGAAATCTTATAATGAACGATTGAAAACATTTTACAAACCATTTTACATGAAATTATATAAAAACTCTTGAAAATGTTTTGAAACTATTTCATTAAAAATAATTCCAAAACATATTAAAGATTACTAATTTTTTGTGAAACCTACTTCTTATAAAATTATATTAAATCCTAAATTAATTCTTCAAAAAACTGTTAAAACCCTTTTAATTTTAAAATACATTAAAATCCTACAAATTAATCCTCAAAAATATTTGAGATCATTTTTCCTTGAAAACTTATAAAGGAAGCTTGAAAACATTTTAAAATCAATTTCCCTAAAAAATATATTGAAAACCTATACTGAATTCTTGAAAACATTTTTAGAAAACAAGGTTTTGAATGAACGCATATTTATAACTAAAATGATAAATAAATAAAAAAATTCATAATTTTTTTTATTTTTCATAAGTACCAAAGTGTGAAAAATGGTACCATTACATGGGTATAATATGAATAAATACCGAGTAAACAAATTCAAGAGGTTTATTGAGATATTCATCATAATATTTCATCAATGGAATCATAATTATAAATAATCTTAATAAACAAATTGATTGTAACAATAAATGGTTACCACATTGTTAAAATAGAATCATAATATAAGGGAAATTATAAAATTACATAAAGATTAAATTCAAATCAAAATATTGATATACATGATGTAACATTTTAAAAGAATTATATATACATTAGACAATCATGTATTAGCATAATATGGAATATATCTCTATGAAAAGAAATTAAGACAAAAATACTTTATAGATTTGGTAACATATAAAATGTAAACACTATGAAAGAAATATCATTAAGAGGATATGTATGTTCCTATAAATTCAAGTATAATAACCCTATAATATATCCACAGTAATTATACACAGCACATAAATTTAATTTAATGTGATCATGGCTTGTGTCTCATATAAAATATAAGAGAGATATGAAAACCCTTACTACTTGAGTAACATTAGAATCATGATCCCCATTAAATAATAACATACATTAATTCTTTTAGTATCATTTTATAAATGAAATTAATGATATAAAATTTTATATGGATGTATAAAAATAACACATAAGAATCTATTTGTGAATATTATAGGTATCTCCCAGGAATAAAAATGTGATGAAATTCTATTTCCTTAAGTCTTGACTCTCTTCGTACTCATTGAAACATCCATTATAATATATATAGGTTAATTATAAATATTCAATAGAACCATATTCCTATATATAATACCATATATTATTTTATTATGACATTATATTGCCCATTTATTAACAACTCAATTTTATTGTTATGTTTCGGGTAATAATAACTTCGTTTTTCTCTTGTGTTTATATTTGTTATATTTATTTTCATAATAGTTATATAATGGTAAAAAAAAATTAAAAACATGATATATATATCATATAAATATTTTTATATGTATTTATATTAATAAAAAACAAATATTAAATGAAATACACCGCACATGGAGACAATAGTTCGTACATATGCAGGAACATAGTTTTTGTTTTACTATAGTAATGAAAGAAGGAAAGTAATTGATATATATATATATATATTTGTTTAATATCATTAAAATAGAACTATTATTTCATAAATATCATATATTTTCAGTAAAATCATCCTTAATAAATTCAATGTAATTTATGAATGAATCACATCGCATTGATGAGGCTGTAGTCCACACTAGCACATAAGAAGATATCATATTATCAAAAATCTGAAAATCATGTTGGAAGGTTTTATATAATAATTACATAATCAAAATGAAATAATAAATATCATATATATCATATAAAAATATTGTTTCCATCATATTTCCTAATAATGGGACATGGTAATGGAAATGATGAACAACGTCATTTTCTGATATGGTAGATCATCATACGCAAGAATGGTAAGTGTGTTACCCATTAAGTTAATGTGTGTGAAAGTGTAGGTAAAAACCATATAAGAAAACAACTCAGAAAATTTATGATGATTTGGTTATCGTATAAGAATGGAATAAGAATATTTCAGGGGTGGATATTGAAAATAAAAAAAGGAGCTTGAGGAAAGAAGTTACGTCTTCATAGGGTAACTCCTCTTGGTTTGCAACAAAGAGATTGCTTTGTTTCATTTAAGAATAAAAAGAGGATTCCAGGATTATGTTATGGATATTTAGGATTATTTAATTATATTTTAGGTGATCAAAGGTCTTCATATGTGTGAATAAGTGGGAGGGGTGACTTCATTTCTATAGTGGAGGAGTGGCATTATTGTGAATTTTTGAAAAGTGAATTCCACTAACATTTTTCTTATGTCATGTTGATCAAATAATGGAAACAATTAGAGAAAATGGATTATAGGGTGGGTATATTAAAATCCAATGGGTTTTCAAAAAAATTGGTTTATTATGGACTTTAAGTTTATTTTTTAGTACCTTGTTATGCTGTTTTGTATCTTAATTTCAATAATTAATTTTAATCACTTTCACTAATATGTTTTTAAAAAAATAATCTGACCTTATTAGACGTCTAAATTATTATTATTCCATATATTTCATCCCTTTTTAAAGTTTTAATCATATATGTGGTAGTAATTGATATAAATTTAATCTCACATATGGGATGACAATGTGGGTTTTTAAAGTAAATTATTCAAAATATTGGTATGTTTTTATATGAAATTTAAAATATAAATTGATTGAAATGACCTAAATTTTATTAATTGATGTATAACTGATCTAACATAATGTAAAAAATTAACCTTATAAATAAAATAGGGGGAAAGATTTTTTGAATTTGAAGACACTACTTTTCATTATTCATCAAAAAGTAATGCCTCCTAAAAAAATAATACAAATTTACCCTAAGCTAATTTTTTATTTCATAATTAAAAAAAGAAGCTTATTTGGACATATTAAATTTATTAAATTTCCAAAAATGGATTTAAAATATGCTCTCCATTAAAAGGTGGTAATATTACTTTTTAAAAGAATACATCTTTTTATTTATAAAATTGGATTTAATCTTATATAATACATATTAAATGTATTGGAAGAGTATAAAAAATATTTAATGAATATATAATAGTGAAATTATATTGAAAAAATAAATCAAAAGTTGTTTTTTAATTAATTTAGATATAATTGAATTTGTACAAACAAAAATCGGTTTCCTAGAAATATAATTTTGTAATTTGGAAGTAGTTCTTACATTTAATTATAATTAACAATAAAAAATCATTAATTAATTATATATATATATATATCATATTTGCACAATTTATTTTATATTATTCATAAATCCCATTCCAATGGTTACATGGAATCTATAATACTTTTTTAATAATCACATTAATAGTATATTGTAGATCTGTAAAAACTTGGAATTGTATGTAACTTATTCTATGAATAGGTAAAGGTATTGTGTGTAATACATGGAAAACATGGTGTTCCATGTACCATAATATAATCTATTCTTTTCATGTCTTTCTTGCAAGACAATTATTATTATTTAATAATAAAGAAAATATATTAAGAATTTCATGAAATGAAAAAAAAACAAAAACATTAAATTAATATGAATAACACATATTTTAAAAAATATAAGTCTTTTAAATTTTACCCTCCATAAAACAAATTTATCCATAAAAACTATTCTAGGTTATTAAATGTTTAATAGTTAAAATTTCATTTCAAGGAAACCCACATCATAAAAATGAATACTAAAACATCTTTTAAAATGGGAATGTTAGAAACTTGATGGTTACAAAAAGTAACTCATAACTTGGATTCCACTTGGGAGATCATTGGGTCCAAGTGAAAATATGTAATTGGAAGAGAAATATAACCATTAGGTTCTGATGGATATTGATATAGAAGAGAGTCAGGAGAATGTTAAAAATCAGAAAGCCATAAATCTATGATGATTTAATGGTATATTTAATTCATCAGAAAAACATACTAGAATAAAAATTTTGGTTACTTGATAAATCCCTAGAGATAAAGTACATTCATGAGAATATACACTTACTTTATTCACTAAAATCTCACCATTTTTTCATTGATCAATTTCCACCTCAGTTATTTCTCCAAAAAGGATGGTGAATTTTTGACATTCATGATGCACTAACATATGATGTGATTCATGGTAATACATACCATCGGTCATTAGTTAACATCAATAAAAATATACTATAAAAATATTTACAATATTCATATATCATCTGGCGGTGAGAAAATATTTTAATTTCACTAACATCAACTGATGTTAATCTTGATCATTTTCTAATGGGTTAACGTTATAAACCTTTTGAAATATGAAAACACAAAAAATTAAAAACAAGTTCAAGAAAGTTTCTTACCATTAATACTCCATATATTAAAGACATATCTGTGGTTATCACATTCCAAAAATGTCAATACTCTCATCTTATATCCTCTTAAAAGTTATTAATAACATTAATTACCATTAATCCTTTTGGAAAACATGCATCCTTCATTATTCCAATGATTATTATATATATTCCTCAAATACCAGAAGTTATAAACTTCATCTGTTATAATGTAAACCAATTTTTAAAAAAATTATTAATCTTTTTCTAAGGTCATCTATATTATCTAATTTTCATTATCTAAATCAATCATATAAATATACAGTCTAAATAAAATTTTCTTAATATCATGATCATATTAAAGGTTACCTTCCTTCAATAAAAATGTCACATTTCCCTAAATTTTCTATGTAATAATCACAATTGAACATATCCTTTTTAATCCTTTATGAAAAAATTATACTTAAAATAGTTATAAATTTAGTGATTCCTATAACATAATCATTGAATTGAAAAACATAAACACTTCATTAATAGAACATTATTCATAAACCCTTAATTGGGATTCATAAATTTATTACATAATACATATTTTATAGAATTTGAAATATAAATAATTTATTAAGGTTTCTCAACAATAATCTAAACATTATTCTTACATTTAATGTAATTAATGATGGAAGATAATCCCATAACATTAACATTTCATTTGAAGTACCTTCATCTTCAGTAGTATAACCAATACTCATACCAAATTCCTAATTATCTTTTGGAGATTTAAAATTTGGAATAATGTTTTTATAATTCCCATACATTCCATATCAGAAACATTCAATGTTATCAATTTTAAATATATTTCCATCCATTGATTAAAACTAGAAATCATGGTGTGAGGAAAAGTTATCATAAAGGAAAACCACATATCAGGACAAATAATGACTTATATGATATCTCAATCATGGATCAAACTTCTTTAATCTATCACACCTAAGCTTTATCCTCATATATTTATAATCATATTATAATAAAATCCGTTATGAAGGTTTATAAAAATTTAGTGAATTCCCAAATCATATCCCATGGGAATGTCAAAACAGGTGTGAATTAAGGCCCATTATTGTGTACCAGGCTATGCATGAGTCGGACCCAAAACAATATTTCAGCTTTATTACACCTAGTTTCATATGTTCTAGGGATACATACACATGTAGTATCCATACTAGGATTTAATTTGAGGAATCCAATCAACATATCTATTACCAAATGTTTAGGACATTTTCATATACATTAACTATCATTAGACTTATCCATAGAGAAATCCCTATAAAAATCCTTAGAAATATCCATAGGTGTCACACTAATGTTCTCTCATCCATTTTTCCAAAGGGTAAATAAACCTTCTCTCTAATACCAACTATATATGAGACCAATAATAACGTATATAGACATTACATCATTTTTATGGAATACTTAATGCAATACCTAAAAAATTCGCAATGATCAATTTTGTTTAGTGCCTTTGGTAAAATGGAAAAGTAAAAGTTGGTACATGAGTGAGATACATGATCTCCCACTAGGTTCTCCAGGACTAGTAACTATATTAGACAGACCATACATAAAATATATCACCATAACGTAGGGAACGAAACATAAAAAATGGGTGACATCAGATGCTCAGTAATGGTAAACCCGGGAGATATGTAATCATAAAAATAAGAATAATGATACGAGAACATGATAATAAAAATATATATGAGTAAAACATGAAATTTTGGCATGTGTATAATAATATAATATCATTCCCTATAAGTCAATACACATTACTATAGATTATTAGAGAACTTCATGGGGACTAAACCTACTGGTTGGGACACACCACCATTACCAGTTTTGGTCCTTTTATTATAAGAGATTGTGTTTCCCCATCTTCCCATAGTTGATTGGGGTTTCCCATCATCCCATGGTGTTTTAGTTTTAACCATCATCCCATAGTGAATCTGGTTTCCCCATATTCAAAGAGTGGAATGGGTTTCCCCATATACTCATAGTGAATCAGGTGACCCCATATTCCCATTTTGTATAATTCTCATCGACTTTAATCCCATAATTATCTTTTGAGATAAAATTATCTACCCAACTCATTGGTGGGAAATATAGGTCCCACCCATCTGATAATGGAATTATAAATATGTGTTCCAAAATATAATAAAGTTTTCATCATATCGTAACCCATGAAGAAATATGTGTTTCATAATAATCATATATTATCCAATTAATTGAATTGGGTATCATAAACATTTAATCAAATCATTACCTATGAAAAAGATTTAGGTCACATAGTAATTTAATCAAATAATAAATAATGAAAGGATGTATTTTTTGACTTCATATAACCTGTTGAAGTGAAATTGGTTTCATAATCATAATTCCATCATAACATAAACCATTTAGATAAATAATAAGAAGGAACCCATTTGTTAGTTTCCCTAGAAAGTCATGAATAAGTCCAAAAGATTTTAACTTAGAAGGGAATTAATTTGGAATAATATTTCAAAAACATTTATTGAGTAAATTATATTTTCTTCATTAAAAATTATTTTTAAAAATTGAAAACTTTTAAAAACCATTTTAATGAAAATAAAATTGAAAATTTAAAAAGTAATCTTTTACAAAATCTAGAATACCATTTTTTTCAAAAAATATAAGTAATTTTTAAAAATTATTAGATAGCTATTTTCCTTCAAAACATATAGAATAATCTAGAAAATGTTTTGAAAACCATTTCTTCGAAAATTATTTGAAAAATTATAAATAAATCCTGATTTTAATAATATATTTTTCTTTGAAGATAATGTTAAAATCTATAAATAATTATAGATAGCATTTTAAGAACATTTTTCATCGAATATAATTCGAAAACATGCTAAGAATGATTGAATTGTTTTTTGAAAAAAATATTTCCTTTAAAATATATTAAATAAGATTGAAATAATGTGTAAAACATTTTTCCTTGAAATTAATTTGAAAATTTATAAATAATTCTTGAAATAATTTTTAGAAAACATGGTTTTGAAAGAACACAAAATTCTGACAGAAATGAGAAATGAAGACAAGTTTTCTGAAAAAACATTTCTTTAATTATCTTCATTAAAAATGAGTGAAAATGGAACCATTAAATGGATATGTAATGAATAAAATTATGTTAAGAAAATTTATGATATTTCATAGTATATTGGTCATAATATTAAATCATTAGAAGTATCATAATAAACAATATTGATAAACAATGAGATTGTAGGAATAAATTGTTACTACTTTATAACATTGAATCTAAATGAAATTGAAATAATAACATTAAAAGAAGCTTAAAATACCATGTAAATAATTGTATTCAATATATAACATGTCTATGTCAGTATATAAACCTCATATAAAAATATAGGTTCATAACATGGCATGTGCCTCAAAGAAGGAACATTGAGACAAAATTAATTTGACATATTTGGTATCTTTTGTAACATATTCACCATAAATGAAATATCATTAAATTTAAATTTAAATACCCATAAATTTAATTATAATTATAATAATAGAATAATTACATAGTAAGTACCCACACCACATATAATAAATAAAATTAAAGAATGACTTGTGTCTCAAGGATAATATAAGTGAGACATGAAAACCCTTGATACTAGAGTAACATTAGAATCATGATCCCCATGATATAATAATATAAATTAAATATTTTAAAATAATTGATAAAATTAAATTATTTATATAACACACCATATAGAAATTATTATACCACAAAAAATACGTGTGTGGTGAATATGGCATGTATCTCACTAAAATAAAAAGTGAGATGAAATTCATTTACCTTAAGTCTGAACTCTCACTGTACTCAACCAAAATTTATTATTATAAATATTTATTTATTATAAATAAAACATAGAACCAAATTTCTATATATTTTACCATATATAATTTTATTATGAATTTATATTATATGTTTATTATTAACTAATTGTAAATGGTACGTTTTGGGTAGTAATATCTTTGTTTTTCTATTGTTTTATGATTTGATTTTTTAGTCCTCATGGTTATATCATTATCTTTGGAATGTAATACATGATAAAAAATAATATATATTTATTATATTATAATATATATTAATCTATAATGGATACAAATATTAAATGAAATACAATATTTATGATGATGGTAAGTTGTACGTGCGCAAGAATGTTATTTCTGTTATACTGTCATATTGAAAGAAGTTTTGGAATGACATATATGTATATATATAATAAAATTATATTAGAATTACTATTTCATATATATCATATAAATTTAATAAAACCACAATTAGTACATTCCATGAAAAATGTGAATGAATCACATCACTTTGAGAAGGCAGTAGACCACAATTCCAGAAATGAAGTTATAGTGTTTACAAAAATGGAGATATTGAAGGTATATTTTATATAATAATTAAAGAATAAAAAATAAATTATAAATATCATATATATAATATAAAAACAATGTTTCCATCGTAACTCTCAACCATGAGAGTTGGTAAAGTAAAAACGAACAACATCATTTCATGAGGTGGTAGTTCGCCATGCACAAGAATGGTAAGTCCATTACCCATTAGATAGAAGTGTGTGTATGTGTTGGTTAAAACATTATAAAATAAACATATAATTATCTTTATTATAGTTATTTTTTCATATATTAATGTAATAAAAATATTTTATGCGGTGGTGAATGAAATTAAATCAAATGATCTAGATGAATGATATTACTTCTTCTTTGGGAAAATACTCCAAGATAGAAATTCCTTGTTTCCATAACTTCTAAAAGGGATTATTATAGGATGAATAGATGGATTTTTGGTGATTATTTTATCAGAGTATTTTTTATCTTAAGGGATTTATATGTGTGAATAAGTGGAATGGTGAGTTCTTATTTATAGTGGAGGGGGAGTGGAATTATTTTAAATTTTTAAATGGGAATTACACCCATGTTTTTCCTACGTCAAGTTGATACAATAATAGAAATTATTATATAAATGGTATTATTAAGTAAAAATACTATCCTATAATATCGTTTTTAAAATAGTCTATGTCATTATTTACCTTTATTTTATGTTTTAGTCCCTTGTTCGGGTATTTTCCCTCTTAATTGTTGTAATTATTTTTGATCGCTTTCACTAATAATTTTTGTCAAAATAATTTGAACTTATTATAAATTAATAATTATTTACATTCAAAATATGTAAACCATATTTTGAAATTAAAATAACATAATTAGTAGAAATTAATTTAATCATAATCCTTCAGATGGGATGAAAAAATGAGCTTTTAAGGTAAAATTTTCAAAAAAAACATTTACTTTTTAAATCCAATTTCAATGTGAAATTGATTCCAATTACCTAAATTGGATTAATTGATTTATAATTGATCTAAATTATCATTATAACCATTCAAAAATATAATTTATCATTGTAAATCAATTACAAAAAGAGCCATAATGAATTGGAATTCATTATTTTTCAATATTCATAAAAAACATAAAACCTCACAAAAAAATAAAGAAAATTAACCATAAGATAAAATTTATTTCGTTAATTAAAAAATTAAATTTATATTGTCATTTAAAATTTATAGAAGTTCCAAAAATGTAATTTAATATAGGTTCTACATTAAAAGGCTGAAAAATTACTTTTTACCAGAATACATCTTTTTATTCTTAAAACATGACTTATTATTATCTTATACCGGTAAATCTATTTTTGTATCATACCTGACCCAGATTACACTGATCGATTCCCTGATCTAGGTTGGCCAAAATACCTCAAGCACATCTCCATGAATTCCATAGGCTGCTGACTAGGAGCAAGGGCCTTAGGTGTGTCTATGACGGTGATTATACCCTCATAGGATTAGGTATATGACATCATTAAACAATATATAACATGTCATATAATAATAGGAATAAGAATAAAACAGAATAAGAAAATAAATAATCCAAGAAGTGTAAATAGATAACTTTGTGTGATGAATAATAATAATATATTCAAAAATGATGTTATTTCATGAGGCTATACAAAAATAGAAGTCCATGAGGAAGGGGGTACATTAATATACAACATGATATCAAGTAAAATAAAAAAGAAGAAATACTACTACAATATTATCTCAACCATAGTTTTTTTACTCTTCCACCAATGTTCATCCTAAGAAGAAAGAAAACACTCAAACATTTTAAGCAGTGCGCCTCCCTTTGTCCATACCAATGAGCATAAAGACTACTCAGGTATCAAAATAGTTCCCAAGAAGGGTGTTGGATATAATCTTAGTAGATTGGAAACCAGGGTGTCTAGAACATTCCATTTCATGTTTCAGATAGATAATAGTGTTCAATATATAATAAATTCAACCATTTAAAAAAGTATTGAAACTTGGTTCGGGTTACCTGGTGGAAATCTATCCCATACCACCTAGTTCTGGCTAATACAGAACTCTGAATAAAGTACATGTGCAAGACACAACATTTTCTCATAGTCCAAAAGTAACAAATTAAAGAGATGAAGTCACAACCTCAATCGCATGTTTTTTCTTGGGTTCTAATTCATATGTCAACACTCAAGTGTTATAATAAGAGAAATTGGGGATTCACAAATGCATATGAAAGATCTATGAAATATTAATATATGAGTCTCCTAAAATTAATGCAATTAAATGAAGATTGTCAATTCAAGTGGTGGTTTCTGAGACTATTCATAGAGAACTAAAAAGTATACAAGGTATTGCTACAGTACATCTGATATAATCCAATGCCACAGAGCCTATCCAAGGTGACACTTATAACATCACATGTATCACTATGAGGTATGGTAAACTCTGAGTTTGTCATGAGTATCTCACAAATGGGACTGAGTCTCAATCAAGGAATGGTGTAACCATATTTCCAAAGAATCTATCCATGTTTTCTCCCATTAAGAACTGGTATCACTCATAATTGTAATAAACCACCAATAAATACCTTTTCTAGGAAGACAAAGCATCACACCCAGTGCATCGGGTTATAACCCATCGGGCATGGTGAGTCCATCCAAAATTCCTTAATACAAAACTCATGTTATATCCCCACATGTGTCAAGAAAACCAAGTATCCAAGAACATCACAAGAAAGGAATATATCAAAATAAATTTATTTTTAAACTCACATTCCATCAGAGATAATCTCAATATAACATTCTCACCATTTAAAACAAGAAATTCAATTTATACCAATCAATAATGGCACAAATCATATTTCTAAGAGATAAACATTAATTATAAGTAGATAATAATCCACAAAAATAACACTGAAACATTTTCATGTCATCACGTGAAATTTAATATAACGAGCTAACAATACTACCATTCAATCAATATTTGAATTTAAGACAATAAAAATTTTTATAAGGAAAGGAAACCAATAAATTATAATTATACCAATCACAGTTTTTTGTTTAGAACATAGTGAACCTATATTGGAGGGGTTTTATTACAAAATCATGGTAATATTTAGTAGAAAATACCATTTGGTATAAGCACAAGATAATGTAAAAAAGAATGTAACATCATACAGCATGGCACAAAAGTTAAAAACAACCTTGCATAAGCATTTAAGTATATGGAATATTGCATTATGAATTAATAAAAAAAATCAGAATTTATATACATTAATTTTGGAATATATACATTATGAAATTTGTTCCATGAATGTTTCTAAGGAATTGAAGATGTGAACCTCACTTGGAAAACAAATTATATGTTTGATTAGTGGAAGGAGAAAATTAGATTTCAATGTGTCGCAACCAAATAATCCCCCAAAAGGGATGAAAAAGTTCATGTTGTGAGTCTCTATATTTCATGGGGGTCACTAATGGTAGAGAAGGAATTATCCCAAAAGACGTTCATCACAGCATGACACTGAGCCCGAGCTGGGGGGTGGGGGTGCACCCCACACAATATAGAGGAGGCCCTTCTCGTATAGCATATAATGTGAAACCCCATGCGCGATACACCTATATCGGGAACCGTCACTACCACCTACTCAATCTATAAGGAATATCCCCCACCATATTCATGGTATACCTATGCCACCAACCTGCACCAAAGACCTCTGTGGCCCAGTTTTATTTTCACTCCTATGAAGGACATTTATGCCGTAGACCTATGCTGATAATTTCCTTCGACCAGGTCCCCTATTTTCCTATAAATAGTACCCTTGGACACCCTATTTGGAGTACTAAAAACATAGAAGAATCCATGAAGTCTCATTGTGCATCACCTTCGCCTACGTCCCCCAAATTTCTCAGGTATCATTATAATACATTAGATATGTGAGCACTAACGGGGAAATATATGATTAAGGTCCTTTAAATCTCTAAAATAGAAGATGATTATTCGATGATCATTATTCCATAGAAAGAAGTCACCTACACAACGTCACTCTCCCTAATCATGTACCCTTGGGAGACACATTCAAGGTCACTAGTGGGGACCTTTTGGTGTCTAGGTAAAGACTCACCCAAGTGGTATATACTGATCATCCATTTTCTAAGGCATATCCAGCCTGTAAAACCCTTGTTCCCCTAAGTGAATACTTTTTGAATTATTTCTAGGATTTTACAAACACAACTACATGAAACACAAGTGTGGAACAACTACATGACACACCTATGCTGAGAACCTGTGCTTGGGACCTATTTGAGCAACCCTTTAGGGCTTCATCAAGCTAAACATGGTAGAACCTCTCCCTCTATGGCTCCCTAATCTGAAACGGAACAAGTTGAAATCTCCACCAAGACCCCTAGACTCACAAAGCCTTGGATTGTGGGACACTAGTGTGTCCTATATTTAGGTATGTTATTTTATAGTCAGGGGTTCCCTGCACTTATCATTTTGGCCGGATAGGGTTATCAGGGTGTATGTGGGTTTGTTTCCCCATGGTCATGTGGACCCATACCATAGAGGTAGTTTTGGGGAGTTCACAGTCTAGAATATTGGTGTTTAGACAATGTCCAACCCTATAATCTATGATATCTATAGCCTCTATTCCTTGGTAGGGAGGGTAAGGATCACTATTGATTTTCCATTTGACAATAGAAAAGTCTACCTCCTCTCCTAGGACCAAGATAAGGGATATATCCTTTAGGTAAGCCCATATCGTTTCATGTAGGATGTTTCAATCTCTCTTATATACACTCCATTCACATTCATACCTTCCTTACTTTGGACCCTCATCCAATGTAAAGTGATTCGAGTGAAGTGTCGTAGCTCCAACCTCTTCCGCCATTGCCCTTTCCTCTTTCATCATCCAAGGAAAGAAAGTGTGTGGTTTATTGAATCTTTACATCCTCTTCTTTCTCACATGGGGCATGAATAATAGGGGATTAAAGGTATGTAATTATCACAACACCCATAAAATTAACCTAAAGGATATAACTATGAGAACTCGGATTCCTGATATATGGGGTAAATATGAAGACCACTAAGAGCCTGAGCTCAATGGGCATCCTACTTAGCAATAAGCCCCATTCATAATTCCCTAAGTCTAGGTATCCTCCTAAGGAGTAAACCTTTAATTAATCCACCAATTCACCTTGAGATAATGCATCACTAATGGCCTTTCTCACAGGGCTATCCTTCTTAGGAGTAAGGCCCAAAATTAATACTCTTGAAGGGCCATACTCACATAGAAGACTTAATGAACTACATGGGATTTGATTACCATCCAAAAAGTAAAGGAAAAAAAGACTCCATAAGGTTCAAACCCAGCATTACAGATCAACCCTATTCTCTTTGGACAATATCCCTTCCATGGTATAATTAAACATGGAGGCTCACATTCTTTCCACGTTCCTTAGTCTTTTTTGGTATATTTCACACACCGAGCTTTTACTCAGCACCTTCTTCCTAGATTTTCATACCACAAGGTATTAAAATTTATGGTTTGGTCCTTATCACATGGCCTTAAAAGGTATAATGTGTCACATTAAGCGACACCGAACTATATGGGTTCTTATTCCTTTCACAATGATACGTAGAAAGATTGTTTATGGGTTTGATCCCATCATCGTAACAACATCCATCTCATTGGATAACGTTAAATTCCAGAGTAACATTCATCTACCTAGATAACCACACACTCCAGAGTTCCCCATTATATTACTAGAAAACCAACATCATCGATATAATGACTAAAGAATATAAAATTTGCATATAAGAGGATACCATCAATAAGGAACCTCATATACATACAAATATCTTCATTAATGAAGAACCTTGAATACATACTAATGATTTTTAATTCCATACATGATAACAATTGATTTCCAAATTAAAATGGAAAATAATACCATGCATGGTAAATTAGTAAGGTATTCATGAACATATCATATATCTATAAGAGAATCATGTAGTATGCAATAATTCCCCTCAAAATGGTGTGATGAGAAGAAATCTCATCCTCTCGACCAATGCGAGTTCTTAATCTTCATAGGATAAAATTCCATATTAGTTACTACCATTGGAAATCAGGTACCTATGGATATAGAACCATTGGGGGTTTCCATTTATATGAAAAAACCACATGGAAATCATTCTGATATAATGATTCCTAACAAAATCAAATTTCCATAGGAAACAAATAAATGGTGAAACTAGCGTGAATCCTTAACCAAGATTATTATTTACCCATAGAAAGATGAGGAAATCAATCATAAATGTGTTCATTTAAAAAGACGATTCTTTATCAAAGTTTGTTTTTTGTATTTTTCATTTATGCAGGCACTTCCTTATAAGAACACCATTCATTCCAAATGTATTACTTTTTTATTTTTACCATTGAATGTCATGGATGCTACTCAAGCTAGATACTCATATTCTAAAAGGATGTCATAATTGACTTAGTATCTTCAAAGTAGGGTATCTAATGAACTTGTTTGAGATTACTAACAATAGGGTACCATTCCTTCCTTGGAGGTTTCCCAAAAGGTCCTCTAAATTAAGAATAACCCTTGATCGTCTGGTCAATAATAACATGTTGTCCAGAAGAAGATGGTGACAATAACCATTTTCAACAATTTTAGGAGATTATTACTAGAATTCAATCAACAATCCCTCCCATATTCTTGGGAGGTTGAAAAAGAGGCCACCTACAAACTTTTCTCAAAATCATAGAGGTCCTCCCCAAGGGATGCTCCAAACAATCATCGCCGCCAACATCGCATGGTAGAAAATATTTTACATGATGAGGGTCTTTATTTCAACTGTTTGGCCTAGGTATTTCATTCCCTAGTATTCATGGTGGACCAAAAGAAAAAATAGCTAATATGAATCATGGATATACCTTTTCCCCCTTCATAGAATCCAACCTACCATGTTTGGTGGAAAACAGCAAGTAGGAACATACTCCCATCTTTATTCATTCTGCCAGCCAGCAGACACCTATGGAAGTGCCCAACCAATCCCTACGTTCATATTCAGTAGAGTACTATAATCAGGATCATACACATTCTGAACCCCATCTAGGTATCCTATAGACTAATATGGAGAAGTCCTGGGAAACCTAAAAACCAAATACAGCAGAAACCCTCTAGTAGGAACACAATCCTGCTTACAGCAATCAACATTTCCAGCATCCTCATCTGGTAGCACACAAATAATTTAGTTGGAAATTCCCAATGACAAGAAGAGGGAATAATAAAATATCTAACCATGAGTACTATTAGTATCCACTGGTAGGAAAGGGAGGATGTGAGCAAGTACATACACATACTCCAGCAACAGAATGGATGTATATTCATGTTCTAGTCACTGATGTCATGAAGCACATCTTGGTAATGGAGAAAGGGTTGATGAAAATTCATTACCATATTATAGAAGCTTTTTAGAATATCATAATGGGGGAAACAGAAGTACCTGAGGGACAATAACATAACTATGTCCTCATAATCGGTGTGGCTCATCATCATGTCACCCCCAGAGCAGATAGATTTATATTTTCCAGTCTAGGATGGTCATGTGGTATACTCCCCCACATCATATAGACAACCAAATTGGGAACATACCCCCATTCCAATTAGTTATAGTCATCTTATTCTGACATCCACTTTAATGTATGAATATACACCTTCCCATGTTAGCACAGTTTCTCAGCAAGTGCATCCAACTTCTTGTAAGAAGGCATCCAAGAAAAATTACTATCAAACATAGTTATAAAATTAAGAGTTAATTTGGGATTTGGCTCCAATAAATTAAGTAGTTGTTGAATCCCTCATACATTTATCTTTTGCGGCACAAAATCCTACCCTCTCATTGCTAAATTATGGGAATATTAGTAATAACTCATATAGTCCTCATCAGACATTTTTTCTTGAATTATTGATTCTTAACAATTCATTAAATCTTGAGGTAATATCTCTTGATGAGTGCCACAAAAAAACTCTATGTGGTAAGAAGGACAAGGAGAAAGATGGTCTACCCCTTGCTATAATACACCATGATGGTCCTCCCCATGATGACATTCACTGGAAAATTTCTGTTTGTAGTTGTGGTCCTCATTGTCAAGATATTTCTCCAACTGATTATGTAGTGATGAGAAAGCCCTCTTATATTGAGGAACTCACAAAAACAAGGACATTAATGTCTAAGGCCCTTTCACCTGTGTGTGAAATTCATTCTCAACAAGATGATATCTCAAGGTTAAAATCATTCTCCGAACCACACATGGGACACGTACCATTTAGTGCAACAGAGGAACTCTTTTCTGATCATGTGGAGTATAATAAAGTGGTAGAAAAATGCATAATTTTTAGTCCAATAAATTAGAGAAACCTCTTAAAAAATACAAACAGGGTATGTTGATCATGTGAAAACAAATGACTAAGAGTGAAATACTGGTAATGTTCTGGCCTTTGTCCAGCTCTCAATACAAAATTTATTGATTTTGGTAGAATATTATATTCATGATATCCACATATCCATTTGCAAGACTATTCATCATCTAAAAGTGAAATTATTATAGTATAATGAATATCAAATTTAGTTCAACATAATAAAAGGGTTACAATTCCAAATTGACATGGCATATCTCCAGGATTCTGATGTCAAAATATCAAAAAGTAATTGGGTTCCCATTAAAGTGCATGCCATGATGAATTAATGAGGTTTTGAAGACTCATTACAGACACCCCATCTAGTGTATGTATCAATGGATGGGGTTCACATGGATCATTTAATTTCCCTACACCCTATAGTTAACAAAGACTGCCTAAAGTGGTCTCATGAAATGTTATTTCCCTAGGCCGTCTACAACAAATGACGTCTTTTAATGACGGAAGAGATGATCATCAAGAGCAGTCCTCAACTCGAATCCACAAAAGTTAGGCCCAAATAGAGAAATATATTGAGATACGTTTTCATAAAGTGTTTAATAACCACTATTCAACCTCCCGTTTAGAGGATGATAGCCACTAGACTGTGAAAATGTTTGAAATAGGACAGCAGTATTCTGAACCAGGAAATTTATGTGAGTGTTGGATAATTAACCACATAGATGTTTAGACTATAATTAATACAATCATAATATAAGCTATGCTAATATAATCCATAGTAGTTCAAGTGCCACCCTAGCCCACATGGCTGGGGGATTTTTAACCTAACCGTCAGAGCCAACAAACAGAGCATGAAGTCTTGAGAAAGCAGAATAGAAAAAACCCAATCCCACTGGGCTATGGGATTTTTCACATTCCAAATACCCACTTCAGGGGAAGTCATGTTTCTCCTAATTAATGATGATGCCACAAAATTAACACATAACATAATTTTCAAGGTATTCCATTCATTTTTCTATCTTCCAAACAATTCTCAAGGAACCATCAAATAATAGGTAAAAGTATCTATTTGGGTGAAAAAGAATAAAATCTCACAATGATACTGAGAGAATGCTAGCAATTCATTATCCATCATTGAATGTCATCAATTTCATCATTGAGGATACACTGGAAAATTAATCCAATTCAAGGGAGTCACAGGATTAATTTCATGATCATAATGTGTTCCACACTAAAGCAAATGAATGTGGTGTGTGTACCTAAAATCAGAGGCTTAATCAGAATTTAGGTATCCACATGAATAATCAAATTCTACCACTTTGAGAGTCACCTAATAAGGTAAATGGTAAATTTCATACCATGTATCACCTTTCCCCCTAAAGAAGTCCACTCCATTTTGTTTGAGGAAAATATTTCTCCGCAAGAAGAGGAGAGAAAGGTGTTGAGAATACTCAATGCAGAGTTACACTATGGTAGAATTCTTGTCAGATATTATCCACAAGAATATAATCATCTTGAAATTCTTGTAGGATAATCTCAACAAGAGTGTTTTTTTTCAACTAAAAATGAAGGTAATGAATTCCCACCATTTCAAGTAAAACCATAGTAGGTTTAGGAACCTTCTTATAGGCCTTCCCCTATCAGTTACCTACAAGATATTACAACAGTGAAACCACCAGTGGTTATGAAAATCCTCACACCCATTTAGGCCCCAACTGTAGCCCCTTCATGGGTTTTGGATCATTCATATATTCATTGAATGCTTATTAACCCCATTAAGTCATTAATGACTCGATTAGAATATATGTAAGGACATAGTGTGTTAGTACGTCAAGAAAAAAATGGATTTCCCTGAATTGGTGAATCCAACTCATCCTCCATTGAACATTGGGAATCCTACATTTCTATATTTCAATTTATTGGGAAACCCATAGAATCACTTAACTCATTTCAAATGCTACGATCCCATGATGGGAACCCTTGAGCAGTAAGAAGTAGTTGAACTCATATGCTTCATGTAATCATTGCATCTACCTCCCTTTTTATAGTACATGAGTTTTAAGTCTCGATCAATCAATGGATGGGAATATCCCCATAAAAAGATCCTTTTCATGTTGATCTTAATATTGCAGAAGAAAATAGACTTCAATCTCAGAAACTGCAAGAAAAGGGATAATGAAAAAGTTCCTTATTTCACTTTATTGGTGGAAAGGATTGACATACTCTTTGAATGTACCTCTCCATCAATAATAGTTTCTACCTATTTTTGTAGAATTTCTCCAGAATAATTTTCTCACACCATTAATCCCTATGAAATACACCAGAGGGTTTTTTTATCTTGTTTCAATTTCTCAACTAGTGGAAAATCCCTAGAAAAGACTAGATCCAAATCCAAAGTAATTACATCAGCTCTAGGAAAAGAGAAGTAAATGCAGAGTCCACTATATTCACACTTAAGTTGGCCCCTATGCGTGCACCTACATCAAATCCCTCATCATACCATAGGACTCCACATCCTATTGATAACATTAAAGACCTATTAATAAAGGTGATAAAAAAATCAAAATCAGATGTGGTTTGAGGTGTTAAAATACAAGGTCTATTACTTTCAAAATGACAAAGTCCCTATCTACTTTATTTCAGCTTTATTAAAAAACATAGTTCTATTTCCAAAGCCCAAGAAGCTGAAAAAATAAGGTGATGAGGTCCTCCAAAACTATTTCCCCTTCCATAACATGCTGGGGAACCCTATCCAAGAGTTTATTGTTTTCAAATACATTCAATAAAAGATGGTGTAATATGGGAAATTAAAATTAAAAACTTTTCCATCCCAAGTATCATGTGTTTCTGCTACCAATTCGGAAGAGGAAGGTGAGTGGTAGGAAGTCAAATGAAATAATGAGCCAATATTTAGTGATTATATGGTCAAGAAACAAATCAACCAAACTCATGCCATTCAACAAAAATAATTGAAACAACAAACTATTCCTTCTTACACTCCCACTACATCAAATTCAACTTCATTAGATGATGATCCCTCCCTAGGACATTCGTCAAAGAAGAGACATGGCCAGAAATATAAGGAGCGAAAAAAAAAAGATGAGATTGTGTCAAGGAGAATGTTTTCCTTAGCCTTACGAGATTTCATTTCAACCATCTTAATGTAATGATCACCAGCCTGCTAAATGGCACAACAACATTCCCCATTTCAGGAAGAATCTTAGTCAAACAAAGAGTTGACATTTGGTTCCATTAATGTTATTCAAATAACAGATCCCTTCTCGACGGATGACCATGATTATGAATATGATTTTGTAACGCCCCGACCCCAGCTACCCCAGAGTCGGTGCATTACTTCGTAACATTGGCATGATCACAAAAGATCGAGTCTCGAAAGACCGATTAGTTTAGTATCCTTGGAAACACTAGATACATTCATAAGTCTTACATTACATCATAAAGTGAAAAACTACAATAACATAGTCTCCATAGTCCACACTTCTATCCTCTTCGGACTATCCCTGCAGGTCATTCATAAAATACTTCTTCACATCCTGGAAAATATTAAAACATTGAAAGCGGTGAGCTCGGATGCTCAGTAAGGTTAACAATATAGCGGAAGCTTTCATAAATAAACATTAACATTTAAGGCAATGTATAACTAAAACAAAAGCCTTTTAAACATGAACTTCAACATCATATGGAAAAAGTAAAATGAGATAATGCCATTTACTTCTTCACATGGATATTCTACTGGTCGAATAATCACATGCAATATCAATAACCACTTTCATAATGATGGAATGCATAATGCCAGACTATCATAACCACGTAGTCAAGGCCTCGTGCCAAGACCACAAATAAGATTTTGTCAAGGCCTCGTGCCAAGACACTAGTTTGTCTCATGAGACCTGCCGATGCATCGAGGAGCTATAGCGGGCTCCACCCGTCACTTATTAAGTCCAATGCATTCCTCATATGAATAGGTTTAAACATATCATAAACCATAACATAATCGTATCACATAAAACATGCATAAAGGAAACATAACATTTCCACATTTCAATCAAAAGACATAAATACAACACATTGATATAATAAAAACGCTTTCAAAACCATTTTCAATACCAACATAAAATAAAGTTAAAACTTTGTATTTATTTTTCATTAAAAAAAGTGATGGCTTGTAGAGGAAGTCGAAACACAAATAATGGTCACGGCGGTGGAGAAGTCGTTGTCGCCGCATATGTACGGAAATAAAAACATTCCCTTTTTGTCATTTTAGTAAAATGCTTCGTATAAAAAATATTCCTTTTGAATAAACGTAAAAGTCAAAGGGTTTTATACACCGTATAAAAGAAAGTTGTGTATAAAACCAAATATACCCCAATTAAAGGAGATTGAGACAAAGTCCTTAAAAAGATAATTTTTAAAATAAAATAGATCTATTATGTGTATTCACTATAAGTACACATAAAGAAAGTACAAATACAAGATAGGACATAATAATATCATGACATAATTTGAAAGTAGGAGATTAACCCAAAGAATGGAAATTGGGTTAAGAAGTTCCCTTACCTCATGTCTGACTTGACTCAACCGTTATTTAACCTCCTGAATAATAAAGTAGCGTTAATATATACCTTATTAAGAACCATTTTCAATTTCATTATCCTTTTTATATCACTTATTACAATGTTATGAACATTATGTAATTATTTAAGTTAATAACTGTCGTTTTGTCGATCTTTGGTACTTGAGTCAAAAATAAACTTCCTATAATTTCAAGTTGTTCATGTGGTGAAATATCCATTATATCCAGAATTATATTCATGATGTAGATATCATATATATTATATATATCCATTATATACATTCATTCATAATGTCACGTAACATTTAGAGGTAAGAAATAAAATGCACCGTTCATGGAGACGGTAAGCCGTACGTACGCATGAACGCTACTTTCATTTCTATTTCGTATTTAATGGAACGGAATCATAATGATATAAATTTATAATATAATTACAGTAAAATATAGTGTATAATACCATTTAATCCATCCTTTATACATCCCACATATGGCATTAACGATTCAAATCACTTTGAGGGGGCGGTAGTCCGCACTTCCTAAAATGAAATTATCGCGTTTTACCCATAATGGAAATCATAAAGTATGCCATAAATGAGAAATACAGAAGCATAAGTAAAACATAAACACATTATATATCATATATAAATATAGTGACATCTTAATGGCCACCTTTGAATGTGTTATATGAGTGTTGAACAATCATCATTTCGTGAGGCAGAAATTCGTCATCCACAGAAACCGTATGTTCTTTAACAATTAGATGTAGGTGTGTGTAAGTGTAGCTCGAATCCTTCTTATAAAAACATCCTAGTATATTTAGTATACTGGTGTTGTTACAAATTAAATGAATAAAAAGAATTTAGTGGGTTGGAGAAGAAAAATAAAACAAAACAACATTAGAGAAGACATTACCTCAAAATCGGGTAACTCTTTTTGATTTGAGCCAAAGGCTTCCTTGGGAAGAGTTATTCCTAAAGTGAGGCTTCTAGGAGTAAGAGGGGGAAGTTGGGAGAGTATTTGGGCAGGGGTTGGCCGAGCCAAATGGCTTTATGGTGTGAATATGGTGGGAGAGGTGGGGGCCTTTTATAAGTGGAGAGGAGGGGCACTTTTGGAAAGATTGAAATGTTACATTATTTCACAAGGCTTTTCGGATTCTAAAGGTCCCACACTTATATAATTCGAGTATAAGGTGATAAGGTTTCTAAATATCCTCATCCAATAGGTTTTTGACAAGTGTACGCTTTGGATTTTACATTATCTTTCCATTTTATTTAAATCGTTAAATAATGAGGTCATCGCTGCATCATCATCATGTCATAATTAATTTAATTTATTTAATGTCTAAAAATTATAAAAAAAATACTATGATGTAGAAAATATTTTTAGCTTTCTAATGAATATTTATAATCAAAATTTGTACTTGTGTAACCCCACTAAAAAACTGTTTTAGTAAGACCACTCATGTTTGTGCCAATTTACTTTTAACATTAAATAAATATATATTAATGTCATTTTCCAACTAAAGTGGCTCCATGGGTCCCCAAGTTGACCCATGGGTTGTATTGTTCGGCCATGACTCATCCAATAGGAGTAGGACAAGTTTCATGCTCATCTCATATTATTAAAACATTATTTGTACCTTAAACTACACTAATTATCTCTAATCGCGATTAAGAACTTAAAAGTTACTATTCACCAAAAATTTATTTTAATCTCACCGAACCACATTTTACTTCTTAATTACAACCATGTATGTTGGATTTTTGAAAATCAAATCACAGAAGTGGTAGTATTTTATTTAAATGAAAAATCAGTTATTTAACTACCACTTAGTGGTTTCACTATTCATCAAAAATTGAAGTTTTTCAGAACAAAGCCAAAATTTCACCCTAAGCTATAATTGATATTCCGAATTCAAAAATGATGTCTATTTTACAAAATTCCAAACATTTAAGTTGAATTAATTAATTTTATAATTAATTCCCGCTGTTACAAAAAATGGCGTGTTTCTAAGAAACAATTTATATCAAAAGATTGGCAATTGTTTATGTCAGATTTCAATGTTAAATTAATTCTAATGACCACCATTGGATAAAATGGTAAAGGTATATTCTAATTATACTCTAAAAACACTCAATAGTATAATTTATCACTATAAATTATTTTGATTAAAAAAGTTGTTTTAAGTATTTTTCACTATTCATAAAAAATTAGAAGTTCTCAGAAAAATACCAAAAATTCAACATAGGCTAATTTAGATATTACTAATACAAAAATGATGTCCATTTTGAAATATAAAATTACTATAATTTTAAAAGGTGGTTATTACTATTCATAACGGCTACTTTGATTAGTCGCGGTGTTTTAGAACTCGAAGTTGCGTACAATGCAAGCTATTGAATTATTGAATGAGAAGCGTATCGTGGAAGCTCGGGGTGTTAAATTCTCCCCTCCTTCAAAAAATTGCGTCCTCGCAATTTGAAATTTTTCTTTGAAAATAAAAGGTTGAAAAGAGACAATACCTTTGAGGAAAACCCACATCAGAAATAAGGTTAATAAATATATAACATTGAAAGAAAGCAGGATAAGTACAAAGGTCACCCGATATAGCTCATTCTAGGATTATATGAAAATATGGATATGGAGGAGAAACAAACCATCAAGGTCTGATGGAGAGTTATAGAAAACAGGATTAGGAGAAAGTTTAACCACAAGAAAATCACAAACTTGTGATTGGTTAAACGGTCATTGAATCCCCAGTTGGAAAAGTTAACCGACAACATTTTTGTTTTAAGTTACCTTTTATAATGTTGAGGAATTTATTTAGGAGATTTACTAAGAACGTAAGGGAATAGACATACTTGTTATGTATACTTTCATTCGTTAATAAATTTTTGCCACAAACCCATCTTTTACTCCAAATGGTAACAGAACTCAAAAATATTCTTTTTATCCTAATTGTATAAGGTTCAAAATATTAACACATACCATTTAGATTAGTAAAACTATTTTGTAGTAACCAGGGACTTCCTGTAGGCTAGTGGTAGGAAATAAAGGCTTGTCACACTATGGTTGTGGGTTCGATTCCTGCATCTTTGTCCGACGCGACGGGTTATTCCCCACCCTGCAGGTTGTCCTTTTCCTAAAACTATAGTTTTATAATATTCCAAAAATAATCTTCAGAAATGCTTTAACCTTAAACAATACTATCCATGTTTCAACTTAATCCATTCCAACCTTAATAGTTATCCAAAATACCTCCGTCCAGACTTTCTCTAAAAGGTCTCTAAATTCCAAAATCAACTGTAACATCAGATTCCCCAAACAAAGAAAAGTTTCTCTTATTGTCACATACTAAAAATATGATTACCTTAATCATATTAAAACCTTAATGAAAAAAACATGTACTGCAGTACAATCATTATATATATATCACATTATTCTAATAACCAGAATATAATCCATGAGTCCAAAAGCACCAATACATTAATTACTCCGCTTCAACTGTAGTAACAGCATAAGATTGTCCTTGATCCCTTGGCCTTTTCTGAGGTAAGTTCTCCTGACGCTTAGGACATTCATTTGCATAATGCCCCATCTCCCTGCAATTGTAGCACCGAACGTTGGTAGCTTCCTTCTTCCCCTTGCAATCACGAGCCTGGTGACCCTTTTCTCCACATTTATAACAAACTCCCATTCCTTTTAGACAAGTACCAGGGTGATTCTTCCCACAATTATCACATACTGGAAAATCCTTCTTTCCCTTTTTCCCTTTATCTGTCTCTTGTTCCCCTGTTCTCTTCTTCTCTTGCTTTACTTTGTTGTCATAAGACTTAGAGAATTCCTTTTCTGTCTTGATAGCACACGAGACAATATCTTCGTATGATGAGAAGGATTGTGATACTAAAGATCGACGGAGAAATTGTTTTAACCCATCAAAGAAATGATCAATCTTACTCCTTGGGTTACGTATATAATCGGCAGCATGCCTTTCCAACCTTGTAATGTTGGCCTCATACTTTGCGACATTCTCATCCTCCTTCTGCCTCAGACTCAAAAATTGTCTTTCCATATCTGCTCGATGGTCACGAGGAAAGTATTTTTCTAAGAAAAGCTCTTTGAACTCTCTCCATTCCATATTCGATACGTCATCATCTTCCTTTTTGTTTTGAATCAGCGACCACCATTGATCGGCATCTCCAGTGAGGCGGTAAACTTCCATGACAACCTTCTCCCTTTCACTACTCCCCAAGGCATGGAATATTTTCTCTAAGGAATTTATCCATTGCTTAGCTACTATAGGATTTGTACTCCCATTGAAGGTTGGTGGTTGTTGCCTCATAAAACGGTCTAGAATTGATCCTCCACATTGTGGATCAGGGTGCTCCATACGAGTAAGGTTATTATTCATAACCTGAGTGAGTTGTCCCAGTATGGTAATAAGTTGATCAGCACCAGCTGTATCTCCAGATCCACAATAATTATCTTGAGCAGGAGGGCAATCCCTACACGGAGTGCGTGCATTGATACGGTTTCCATTCCTTCCACTAGGCGCCATTTCTAAACAATGGCATAAATTATATTAGTTTATAAATCAAAATACATAATTCCATACTTGTAAGATACTTAACATAAATTGAACTATTTATGGATATAATCCATAAAAATGTTTTCTTTGAGGAAGTATATACTCATAACCCTTCATAGTGGTTTATAAAGAAAATGATAATTATCCAAAGCATATCCCCCAGGAGTGTCGTAACCAAGAGTGTAACAAGGCCCGTTGTCGTGCACCAGTTCCCGTTCGAGTCTAGCTCAAAGCGGTGTTTTCGGGTTTTACCCCTAGGTACATCTGTTCCAGAGCCGCCTCTACCTGCTCATATCCAGACAGGGATGTATTACTCATAAAACTCATAACATCTCTATAATACCAAAATTCTAGGAAGTTATTCTATACTAATCCTCAATGTCTATCTTTGGGCTATGTTCTCTAATCAGAGTTTATCTACATCTATCTTCCAAGGTTAGTACTAAACGGCCTCTGATACTAACTATAACGCCCCGCCCCCAGCTACCCAGAGTCGGTACATTACTTCGTAACATTGGCATTATCACAAAAGATCAAGTCTCGAAAGACCGATTAGTTTAGTATCCTTGGAAACACTAGATACATTCATAAGTCTTACATTACATCATAAAGTGAAAAACTACAATAACATAGTCTCCATAGTCCACACTTCTATCCTCTTCAGACTATCCCTGCAGGTCATTCATAAAATACTTCTTCACATCCTGGAAAATATTAAAACATTGAAAGGGGTGAGCTCGGATGCTCAGTAAGGTTAACAATATAGCGGAAGCTTTCATAAATAAACATTTACATTTAAGGCAATGTATAACTAAAACAAAATCCTTTTAAACTTGAACTTCAGCATCATATGGAAAAAGTAAAATGAGATAATGCCATTTACTTCTTCACATGGATATTCTACTGGTCGAATAATCACATGCAATATCAATAACCACTTTAATAATGATGGAATGAAAAATGCCAGACTATCATAACCACGTAGTCAAGGCCTCGTGCCAAGACCACAAATAAGATTTTGTCAAGGCCTCATGCCAAGACACTAGTTTGTCTCATGAGACCTGCCGATGCATCGAGGAGCTATAGCGGGCTCCACCCGTCACTTATTAAGTCCAATGCATTCCTCATATGAATAGGTTTAAACATATCATAAACCATAACATAATCGTATCACATAAAACATGCATAAAGGAAACATAACATTTCCACATTTCAATCAAAAGATATAAATACAACACATTGATATAATAAAAACGCTTTCAAAACCATTTTCAATACCAACATAAAAGAAAGTTAAAACTTTGTATTTATTTTTCATTAAAAAAAGTGATGGCTTGTAGAGGAAGCCGAAACACAAATAATGGTCACGGCGGCGGAGAATTCGTTGTCGCCGCATATGTACGGAAATAAAAACATTCCCTTTTTCTCATTTTAGTAAAATGCTTCATATAAAAAAGATTCCTTTTGAATAAACGTAAAAGTCAAAGGGGTTTATACACCGTATAAAATAAAGTTATGTATGAAACCAAATATGCCCCAATGAAAGGAGATTGAGACAAAGTCCATAAAAAGATAATTTTTAAAATAAAATAGATCTATTATGTGTATTCACTATAAGTACACATAAAGAAAGTACAAATACAAGATAGGACATAATAATATCATGACATAATTTGAAAGTAGGAGATTAACCCAAATAATGGAAATTGGGTTAAGAAGTTCCCTTACCTCGTGTCTGACTTGACTCAACCGTTCTTTAACCTCCTGAATAATAAACTAGAGTTAATATATACCTTATTAAGAACCATTTTCAATTTCATTATCCTTTTTATATCACTTATTACAATGTTATGAACATTATGTAATTATTTAAGTTAATAACGGTCGTTTTGTCGATCTTTGGTACTTGAGTCAAAAATAAACTTCCTATAATTTCAAGTTGTTCATGTGGTGAAATATCCATTATATCCAGAATTATATTCATGATGTAGATATCATATATATTATATATATACATTATATAAATTCGTTCATAATGTCACGTAACATTTAGAGGTAATAAATGAAATGCATCGTTCATGGAGAAGGTAAGCCGTACGTACGCATGAACGCTACTTTCATTTATATTTCATATTTAATGGAACGGAATCATAATGATATAAATTTATAATATAATTAAAGTATAATATAGTGTATAATACCATTTAATCCTTCTTTTATATATCCCACATATGGCATTAACGATTCAAATCACTTTGAGGGGGCGGTAGTCCGCACTTCCTAAAATGAAATTATCGCGTTTTACCCATAATGGAAATCATAAAGTATGCCATAAATGAGAAATACAGAAGCATAAGCAAAACATAAACACATTATATATCATATATAAATATAGTGACATCTTAATGGCCACCATTGAATGTGTTATATGAGTGTTGAACAATCATCGTTTCGTGAGGCAGAAATTCACCATCCACAGAAACCGTATGTTCTTTAACCATTAGATGTAGGTGTGTGTAAGTGTATCTAGAATACTTCTTATAAAAACATCCTAGTATATTGAGGATACTGGTTTTGTTACAAATGAAATGAATAAAAAGAATTTAGGGGGTTGGAGAAGAAAAATAAAACAAAACAACATTAGAGAAGACATTACCTCAAAATCGGGTAACTCTTTTTGATTTGAGCCAAAGGTTTCCTTGGGAAGAGTTCTTCCTAAAGTGAGGCTTCTAGGAGTAAGAGGGGGAAGTTGGGAGAGTATTTGGGCAGGGGTTGGCAGAGCCAAATGGCTTGAAGGTGTGAATAAGGTGGGAGAGGTGGGGGCCTTTTATAAGTGGAGAGGAGGGGCACTTTTGGAAAGATTGAAATGTTACATTATTTCACAATGCTTTTCGGATTCTAAAGGTCCCACACTTATATAATTCGAGGATAAGGTGATAATGTTTCGAAATATCCTCATCCAATAGGTTTTTGACAAGTGTACGCTTTGGATTTTACATTATCTTTCCATTTTATTTAAATCGTTAAATAATGAGGTCATCGCTGCATCATCATGATGTCATAATTAATTTAATTAATTTAATGTCTAAAAATTATAAAAAAAATACTATGATGTAGGAAATATTTTTAGCTTTCTAATTAATATTTATAATCAAAATTTGGACTTGTGTAACCCCACTGAAAAACTGTTTTAGTAAGACAACTCATGTTTGTGTCAATTTACTTTTAACATTAAATAAATATATATTAATGTCATTTTCCAACTAAAGTGGCTCCATGGGGTCCCCAAGTTGACCCATGGGTTGTCTTGGTCGGCCATGACTCATCCAATAGGAGTAGGACAAGTGTCATGCTCATCTCATATTATTAAAACATTATTTGTACCTTAAACTACACTAATTATCTCTAATCGCGATTAAGAACTTAAAAGTTACTATTCACCAAAAATTTATTTTAATCTCATTGAACCACATTTTACTTATTAATGAAAACCATGTATGTCGGATTTTTGAAAATCAAATCACCGAAGTGGTAGTATTTTATTTAAATGAAAAATCAGTTATTTAACTACCACTTAGTGGTTTCACTATTCATCAAAAATTGAAGTTTTTCAGAACAAAGCCAAAATTTCACCCTAAGCTATAATTGATATTCCGAATTCAAAAATTATGTCTATTTTACAAAATTACAAACATATAAGTTTAATTAATTAATTTTATAATTAATTCCCGCTGTTACAAAAAATGGCGTGCTTCTAAGAAACAATTTATATCAAAAGATTGGCAATTGTTTATGTCTGATTTCAATGTTAAATTAATTCTAATGACCACCATTGGATAAAATGGTAAAATTATATTCCAATTATACTCTAAAACCACTCAATAGTATAATTTATCACTATAAATTATTTTGATTAAAAAAGCTGTTTTAAGTATTTTTCACTATTCATAAAAAATTAGAAGTTCTCAGAAAAATACCAAAAATTCAACATAGGCTAATTTCGATATTACGAATACAAAAATGAAGTCCATTTTGAAATATAAAATTTCTATAATTTTAAAAAGTGGATATTACTATTCATAACGGCTACTTTGATTAGTCGCGGTGTTTTAGAACTCTAAGTTGCGTACAATGCAAGCTATTGCATTATTGAATGAGAAGCGTATCGTGGAAGCTCGGGGTGTTACAATTTTCTTATAGATGACTGGTTAACAGATGGACTAGGTGACCGAGCATGATGATACAGTGGAATACGTGACTGTTCTAGAAGCCACTACATCAACCACACCCCAAATCAAACTGTTTATGTAGCAGAATCCTATGTGAGAGACCTCCAATGAGCTCAGAAGGATCATCAAAATTTCCCCACATAGGATAATGACTTTCTTAACATAATTATATAGGAATACTTCTTATATTCTTTTTCACCACATCCTCAGTAGGTTGGTAGACCATTCTAGCCTAATCTACTAAGAGAAAAATCCCTTCTAGCTCCTATTCTAAGATGAGATCCATCCAAATCAGGAATATAAACCCCCATGGCACCTACAAAATAGATTCTCCATGTTATAAAGTTAATACCTATAGATCAAAAATACAATGTTTTGAATCAATTGGCCCAAGTACAGACCAATCTATCAATCCGGGATACTCTGAATTGGTCTAATGCTCTCCAAGAATCCCTTAATGGGGCTTTATCAAGCCCTCAAGAGTTTGAAATTGAGGTTACTACAATAGAGGTTTACCTTAAATATAATGGTCCGGGATAATTTCATGAATTTAGATTATTTACAGACCAGGGTGAGGATTCTATCATACAAGTACACATCCAGACCCTTTACCTATCTAGGAATATTAATGACATTGACATCTAATGAGCCTTAATTAATAATGGCTCATGAGTCACCCTCCTTCCCATTAAAAAACATCACTGATTATGACCCACTAAATCCCAATTTTCTCCCTATACTATTATGTTATAGGTTTATGAAAAAAATGATCAAGAACCTCTTGGAGATATTATTCGTCGAACTCAGCTTAGGGATCTCATATCTGATTTGGAGTTCATGTTTTTAAAATAAGACCCATCTTTAAACATTATATTAGGAAGACCTTGGCTACATCTGTATGTGGAAATTCCATCGTCATACCACCAATTTCTCAAATATTGCATCAATGGTCAAATTGGTATATTTCACAGCAATAAGATCACATTAAAAACATTTTAATCTCAGTACATTGACGTGGATTTCTATCACACAAAGGGAAAATGGTCCATGGAAATGATGTTACTATAATCAATGCTCCAAATGGTCTAGAAAATATCCATGAAAACCCATTCAATCATATCAATGCGGATTATGTGCTTCCCATTAATCATGTTGAATGGGTAGTCCCAAATCCAAGCACTTGTCCAGTGGCTTCCAAAATTCCAATAATGAAAACTAAGCCTAATGATAATAGATAAGTCAATGAATTTCCACGATGTGATCAAAGCATTTGAGGGGATGTATTCATTTCATCCATTGAGCTTAATCGTGTTTCTACTTCATCAACCATGAGAGAAGAAGTTGTCATGCTCTGGGAAATATATTGGGATGTCGAATCGTATTCCATCATCTTCCCTTTAGAACTTTATAAAGAAACTTCATCATCATTTGTTCTGGAGGTGGTTGCTGCCTCTTCAGGATGTCCAAATATCGACTCCTCCCCTAGCTCTAAAATTCTTGCTTCATCACCTACCCTCAAAAAAGAGTTAAGAAAATTGATACATCAAGAATATGAAGAATAGGAAGACTTCAAGTATTACCCTATAGTTATTGAGGATGGTTTCTCAACCATTATGGATGAACATAGAGAAATTAATCTGTGTACATAAGAAGATCCACACCCCACTTTGATTACTGTAGCCATCACATCTGAAGTTCATGAGGTATAAACATCATTTCTAAAGAAACCCCATAATGTATTTTATTGAAATTATATTTAAATTCTAGGACTTCAACCTGGGGTGATAACCAATCATTTGGGTTTCTCTTGAATTTCATCAAGGATACAAGAAAGAAACTATGAGGATACTCCCGACTAACACCTCCAAAAATAAGGATGAGGTGGAAAAAATATCAAGGATGACATCATATAAGAGTTACAATACCCAAAGTGTCTATACAACACTGTCACTCTGAAAAAAATGAATAGAAAAATCATAGTTTTCATTGATTTTAGATTTCTGAATTAGGGTTTTCCATAATATGGATTCTTGGTTCTACTGATGTCACTCCTAATTGATGCAAAAAACATCCTACCAGGATCTCTCCTTCATGGATGGATACTCTGGAAATAACCAAATCTTGATGGCATTATAAGATGAAGAATATAAAGCCTTTAGGGTCCTTGAATTCATATTTTTCTATCAGATAATTCCTGTAGTCTTGAAGAATTCTGGTTGGACATAACCATGTTCAATGAATCACATCTTCAAACCCTTCTTGGGGAAATTTTTTGAATGCTATATTGGAGATATAGTGGTCAAATATAGGCATCGTTCTGATCACTTGATTGACTTTGAGTCTATATTCTGTAAGCTTCAATATCCTAATCTGAAGATGAAGACCTTGAAATGTTCCCTCATTGTAACCATAAAGAAATCCTTTTTTTGAACGTCATCACATCATTTAAGTCATTCCCCAAATGAAAAAATAAATCCTTAGAATGTCACATCCTAATAACATGAAAGAGTGAAGAGGACATGAAGGACACCTAGCCTATATGTTGTTCTTCATAACTAATCTGTCAGGAATGTTTTTTCCCTTCACCAAATTGATGAGGAAGGGGGTCATATATCAATTAACCAATGACTGTGAAGAGGCTTTTTATACCCTCAAGAAATACCTCTTGATTCCACCGGTTTTGATGCCACTTATTAAAGGAAAACCACTAATTATTTTTGTTCCAATGCTGGACAGACCACTGGGTGCCTTTCTTGTGAAAAGGAATGATGTAGATAATGAAAGGAACGTCAATTATCTCATTAGAACCATGATATATGAATATAATCGATATTAAGATATTTGGACGAGAAACCTTGCGTTAATCTTTGTAGTTCAATAACAAAGTAACTATCTACTACATCATGAGGTCCTCTTGGTTTCTTATAATAACCCACTCAAATTTATCCTCACTCTACCTATGATAATTGTAAATATATCATAGTGGGAAATTATTCTATTTTAGTTTGATATATAGTTCATTCCTTAGAAATCATTAAAAGGTCATGTCATGGAAGACATCCTTTTTGAACAGTCATATGCAGAAGAGATATCAATGAATACTGAACTTCCTAAATGAATAAATATTTTTGACTCAATGAATTCCCAAAAAAATGGAAATGTGACATGATGGTTCTTCTTGAAGTCCAATGGGGATGATAATGAAATGCCCTGAGCTCAAAAATATTGGGTTCTGAATTGTTCTTATCTCCCTAGAAAAGGCAGTAATTCCATACACTTTTCTATTATCAGAAGGTGGTACCAACAATGAGGTACAATATCATACTCTCATTGTAGGATAGGAATTGGAACTCCAAGTACTAGTGAACCAATTGTAAGTGATAGGTGATTAAAAGTTTGTAATAAAAAATATTAATAGGTATTATGTGATCAGAAAAGAAGAATTAATTTCCCTATTTTATAATTCATAAGGGTTAATGGTATAATTTATTTCTGAACTAAAATTTTATTACATCTTGTGGTAAAAAACTTCCATTATTATGCATTTAAAATGGAGCTATAGGCCTTGTAGATCTGAAACAATATGAAACAATCATCAGTATATCTCATATTTGTGTGGTTTCACCTTTGTTTCAAATCAAAACATATGAAATAAATGAAATAAGTTCTATTCATGAAGCATTTATTCCTACCATGGAATTTATGATATGAATCATGAAATATATCCATGATGGATTACTTCTACATGATAGAGTTGGAAGAGAACATATTTGGTGATGAGTAATTAATTTAACTATTTATGATTCCCAAATCACCAGAAGATCCTCTATAGATGAGGTTTTGACATAATCCTCCTTAGATGCGTTGATGGAGGACAAAATGCAGTTATCATGGAGAAGTACATGTGGAAACATGCAGTGGTCACCAGTCTAGGTACATAAATTTTGATTAAATATGAAGGCTTCTATACTTTTGGCCTTCGATGATACATGATTTCACAAATTTCACTAAGAAACTTCATTCCTACTAGGTGCATGAAAACTTCATCCATTAACCCTCAGAGTTTCTACATACAACTAAATAATCCTAGCCATTTGATACATGGGGAATGGACATAATATGAACTTATCCTCCAACAATGGAAAATATATTCAACTACATCCTTACTACTACCATTTTCTTCTCCAAATGGGTTGTGAAAATACCCCTCAAATAAGTCATTCCAAAAGCATTATTATCTTTTTTGAAGATAACATCTTTACTAAATTTGTTTTCCCTTATACCATATTCATGGGAAAAGGGACCAATTTCTATTCTTTTGGGGTAAAGAATCTATATCATGAATACAATATCAATTCCAACCATTCATCTCAATATCATGTTATAGACAATGGACATATAAAGGATCTCAACAAGACTCTATCAAACGTACACCAAAATATGGTGGATAAAGATACGAAATATTGCCCTGAAAAGATCTTCCATGCCTTATGAATACTACTTGTACCACCGCACGATCAACCACATACTCATGGGTATATGGGACATAAGAAGTTATTCCTATTGAAATTATGGTTCGATCACTCAGAGTTGGCATCTGTGATATTTTATCCATAGATGAGAAATCCCAGAAATGATTAGATGGTTTGATGTAATTGGATGAAAATGGATTGAAATCCTTAAATAACATGGGAGTCTATCATAACCGAGTAGGAAAAGCCTTTAACATGAAGGGTTTCATTTGTTAATTCCTCCAATGGGAGTTAGTTGTGGTCCTTAGGACTCTGATGATACTAAGAAATATGCCTATGAAGCTTGAGCCGATGTGGGAAGGACCTTATTCCATACATAAGGTATATTCTAATTTATATTCTTTAATAATCTCAATGGATAGTGATACAATTAAAAATTCCAAACACTAAAAGAATATTGAATAAGTACATTGCGTAATCACCCAAAGTTCATCCTAGTTGTATGGTGATATACTTTGTTACAACCAGTGTCCATGATTCATGATGTTAAACTATGTAGCATCACTATAATTGTCACAAGATGATAAACTTTATGACATCAGGTCCAAGTCACATGACCTAATACTAAAAAAACATTTGTCCTTACCAAATGACATTAAAATGTATGGTTTATGTCTCCCTCAGTTGAAGTAAATAAATCCTTCAGGATACCACAATTTGGCATTCTGTTTCATCATTTAGTTGATGAGAAGCTTCCATAAATAATCCTTACCCACATCATTGCCTCTCCCTAGTGAAATTTGATCCCCATTTCATCCATATTTTTGGATTAGAACCACATCAGGATCCATATTCAATAACTTTATATGGCTTGATTCTCATTCCTATGGGTACATAGTGATGATAAAATCTCTAATATTGGGTTTAGCCATGTTAAAAAATCCCATTAAATCCCAATGTGTATGATCCAAATCTATATATGGAATATTTTTTCATTAATAATGTGTGGCTTGAATATTTCTTCTATAGGATATGTAGGGACAGATGGGTCCTATCCCATGGTCTATCCACAATGTTTCTTTCATGTTAGTTCATCATCATCCATAACACATGACGTTAAACTACACGGTTCTTCGAGAACTATGTGTTGCTTGATTCTCATTCCAATGAGATACGTAGTGATTCTCGGATCTCCAATATCTTGCCTAACCATGATCATAAAAGAAACAATTTCCACATTCCCTATGTTAAACCAAATGTATAATGGGAACTCTCACAAAACATATGGCTTAAGTCCCAAACCATCATAAACCTTGGTCACATCAATTGTTCTGTAAAATATATGAAAGTTATTAAGGCCCCCTTCTTCACATCAAACCTAAGTTGTTGTAGGGAAATTTATTCAAGAACTACGTGTAGATTTATTCTAATTCAAATGAGATATTTAGTGAAGCATGGATACTCACTCTTGGGTCCATGCATGATTTTGGAAAAGTAAATTCCCAAACTTGTTCCCCATGCATGAACCTGATCGGCACAAAGAAACATTCCAATACATATGTATTGATTATCATTACAATGAGATGCATTGATATACGTAAAATTCCTTCTTTAGGCCTAACCATTTGTTGGGAAGTTATCAATAGTCCCCTTTCCAACATAAAAGTTTTATTAATGTAGGGAAAAACATTAAAGAACTATGTGTGTCTTGATTCTTTCCCTAGAAATATACATAGTAACACTGGATTTCCAATCACAATTATAGTAGTGATTAATCATAATTCCCCTTTACTTATTGTGCATTAATATTATCTACATGAGGATCCAATCAAGGACCACTTGTGGAATTATTATTAACCCTATGAGATACATTATGACACACAAAATTTCATTCTTAGGACCAACTGCAATGTTTCCATCACTTCACATCAGTTAACCTATATCATTACCGCATGATGTTAAACTACAATGAATTTCAAGAACTCTTTGTGGATTAATTATTTCCACAAAAAGTTATGTATTGATGATTTTATCCTACATTCTGGTCTAGCCACCATTTAAAAAAAGTCCTCCCTCTCCCTGTGTATAGACCAAGCCTATGCAAGGAGACCAATGTCTATAATTGTGTGTTCCTTTATTCTCACTCATATGAGATACGTAGTGACAACCATACATCCAATCTTGGGACCAATCACAACATGATGAAAATAATGGATCATTCCTCCAATGTATAAGTTATATCTAGATGAAGAGATTTAATATGAGTTCTCATATTATGTATGAACCTATATTCCTAAAAACACCCATTATACTCCAATCAGGAATTCAATCACAATCGGGGATCATTATTATATAACAATGTGTGTCTAGATCCCCACCCTTGTGAGATATATAGTGACATCCAACTCTTCAACCCTGGGGTCCAGAGCATCACAACATAAAAAATCCCCCACCTTCCCACATACTGATAAAAAAATTTATGCAGGAGATTTTGTCTTGAGTCCTCAACAAAGAGAGACCACGAGAGAAAAAAGAAATATCCCCATTATACATATTAGTCATATTAATGTAATGGACTCCAAACACATGACGAATATCTGTCCAAGTACTTCTATTGTGAGTTATACGTTACTCTTTTTTATTTCATACTCCTAATCATGAATATGTTCCAATAGTCATAATCTTTCTTTGGTCTCTAGTGACAGAATGTATCATTCTTGAGAGATCTTTTTCCTTACTATGTACTATGTTCCCCTAGTTGGTCTTTCATAAATTTCTCATATAGTGGGAATGATAACGAATGGATGGAACTATTTGTCTATGTAGTGTATGCCCCAGCTATACCTATTCAATACATTCCCAATAATGGGTTTCTCAAATAGTGGTAACTTCATTCCTAGGAGAGGCATCTTCTGTATCATTAAGATTTAAAGATGGTATGTAGGAAGCAGTAGTTTAAAGAGATCATCCTTTTAATATTTTCCCATATCCTTTATCTCGACTAGAAAGTCTCCAATACCATGGTTTAAACTTTTCCCTACACATTTTTTCCAAGAAGATGGGAATAACCTTGGTCATTTCACCACAGTATCATTCATTGTTTCCCTAAAATTATTTTCTTGTCATATGACCTAAATCTAGAAGCACCTTACTAATTACGCTTGGGATATAATTTTATAAGGAACATATTCCTTCAATTATTTGGATATTATGACATGAAATAACTCTTCTTTATTTTGGATCATTTCTCCATAAACCAAACTCTATGATTTGGTATATTTGAATATTCCAAAACATTCTTCGTCTTTTATCAATAAAATGTCAGAACTCTTGAGAGCTCCTTTACCTGACTATGTTGTATGTGCCCCCAATTATCCTAGCATAATATAACCTATATGACAGGACTTTCATCTAAAGGATTCCACTGTTTCTATAAGAATCATCTGCCCTATTTTTCCCTATATGATATAGCCCCCATAATAGGTTTTTCAAATAATAGTGACTTCATTCTTGGAAGAGAAACTCTCTAAATCCATTTATCCCTTTTTTCTTATATCACTCTTTGGATTTGGTAATCCATAAATCATATCTTACAAATTACATCTTCCATAACTAAAAATACTATCATATTTCATGGTAGCTTTCTGAGAATTGAATAATTATCATACCATTGATCAATGCTAAAGACTATAAATCAAATACCATAATTTTATTGTTGCATGACTTTAAAATTCCCAAATCCCTTAATATCCTTGTTGAATTACTTGAAAATGAATAGAATAATATATTTACTACACGAATTTAAAATGAACAACCCCATAAATGCATTTCTATTGAACATTAAACTATATAGAATAATACCAGAATTCCCCTTTCAAACAATATGTACCCTCCTTAACACATGAAATTTGTGTAGGAGTGGCTTCATACTCATCGACTAAGTTGGAATAGATTATTCTTTTATTATCAGACATCTATCCTAGGAAAATCCAACAATTTTGGTCTTGAGACATAGATATCTTAAACATTAGTTGTTCATCAGTAAAAGAATGTTTGAATTATTGAGATACCTTTTACCATACTTTCTATTATGTGCCCCAGTTGGCCATACATAATGCCTCCTCCATAACAGGCCTACCAGCCTAAGGATTCCACTGTTTGACAATGTAGTACATTCACCAGTTGGAAATGAATAAATCATCCCTCATAACAAGTTTTTCAACAAGTGGAATCTTCATTCTCAAGAGTGGCCCTCTCTTTTATTTAATTCAATGTTTTAGATATGGAGACCACAAAAATATCTCATGATTTCCCTTGGAAGTATTTAAATAATATCAGAATATTCCTATCTATCATGCCTTGTTTTCGAATAATTTCAAAATTCATAGTTAATGATCTTCGGCATAAAACATTACCATTATCAATCTGACATGCATTATGTTAAACTACCCCAAAAGACCCAAAGTTTGTATGGTTTTCCATATGACCCAAGTAATAGTCCAACTTTTCATGCTAGGCCCCATGGATTAGGAAAAAAATTAGAACATAATTTTAAACTTGAAGTAGCTCCAAATCCAACCAAAGAATGTTTAAATGTGTCAATGTTCTATAATGTTACCTTAGAAGAAGATTATTTTCATTTTCAGTGATTCTAATTCTAAGTGGGTTATTTTGTATACACGGCGAAATGTGTTCCTTGCTATTTTTCAAATACATGAAAATGTGAAACTCACATAGATAGAAAATGATACGTTTTAGTAAAAAAGTCTTTATGGAAGAATGATAAGATTACATTTCCAAGTTTCATTAATGAAAAATCCCTCGACTATGCTGAAAGAGTTCACTGTGTGAGTCTCCAAATTTCACGAGGTTCGGTGAAGGTAGTGAAGGTAGTGACCCAATGTTTCAAGAACGAAACTCACAACAATGATCCCAATTAGTGGTGTGGGGGAAGAGGCCCTACATTGTTGAGATAGAGGCCTTCCCCACATATCCTAGAAGGAAACCCACCCTCCCCTATATTCTACACATATGATGGGAACCTGCTCATACCACTAGCTTTGGCTCGAAGTTATACCCCCTCTACAAAGTATACCTACACCACCACCTAAACCTATAACTTATGTGGCCTTGGTATATTTATACACTTATATGGGACATCTACATGGTGGTCTTATGCTGAAAATTTCCTTTAACCAAGTCCCCTCTTTTCCAATAAATAGGACCCTTGGGTTCACTGTTGGAAAACTGAAAAACTTTGAAGGAATCCTGGAGATCTCATTGTGTATCACCTTCGCTCAGGTCCCTCAAATATTCAGTTATCTGTCAAAAACATTAGATAATTGAGAATTAAAGGGGATGTTGGGAAAAAATCCCTCAAGGTATCATTGAAGCATTTTTGAGTTGATTGTGTTTGTTGACAAAGTGGACATCTGAGTAGTGATTGTGGACAAAGCAAAACAATGACATACAAATTTGTTGACAAAGAGGATTTCATGGTGGAATGTCGAGTTCAAGAGTTGAGGTCAACGATCCCTGTTTGATTCAAGAACGTCGATAAAAGGAATGGATGATCTGGAGGCGGTACAAAAGAACAGATACAAGGTGGCGCCGTTTTCCAGTGTTTGCCAAATTTTTGGGCCTAAAAACGGCAAATGAAGAAATGTGTTTTTGGAAAAGGGACTTTCGCGCTGAGGAATTGGAGTATAGGAAACTTGCGCGCCATATTTTTTTCAAGATCAGAAGATCAAAATATGGCAAAGGAAATAGGTTTCCGCATGTTTGGGAGTTGGTCACGCAAGTGTCTAAAAGGAGAGAAGACTTGCGCGCCGGGACTGGGTCGTGCAGGTGACTTGCGCGCCGTCGCGCAGGGTGGTCAATTTGCCTATAAATACGGGACCACCCCTCCTTATTTTTGACTGGAGTGCAACTCTTTGAGAAATCAGAGCTCCCGTCGTGCAGGTGTGGTGGTCGCGCAAGTAGTGTGTGTGGTCGCGCAGGTGGGACTTGCGCACCAGAGGTTGAAGTTGTGCGCCGGTGTTAGAAGTTGCGCACCGGTTGGCAGTTGCGCGCCAATATTGGTTTGGGCGTAAAAGAAAGAGATTCGCCCAAGTTTGGAGTTGAGGAAGCTTGAGTCGCGCAAGTGTCTGAGGAAAAATTGTGCGCCCGTTGTGAGTTGTGTGCCGATACTTGCGCGCCGAGATTGACTTGCGCGCCAAGTAAGGTTTTGTTCCAGCAGTGCTTCTCGGACTACATGGAAGCTGGTACGTTGACCAATACCTTCGGTACAAAGAGATATTCATCTATGGGTGAAAGTTGTACTTCAACAGAGCATCTACACACAGAGGAATATGTATTAATTCATGCAAATGAAGAGACCTACAGGTCTATAAACTGTGATTGGATTCCTTCTAAGAGCAGTGAGCTTAGGAAGAGGAAGAAGGTGATACTCTCCACCGGCAGTGAGCCAGAGAGATAGAAACACGGAGTGACCCTTGGGAATGAAGTGAGCTGACCCTAAACATTGTAAAGTCAGTGAGCCTGGGCATAGAAGTGATCTAGCCCGAACATTTTAATCCAAATCTAGTGAAGTCTAGTGGAATTTGGTATGAACCGGAAACTTGTCGGTGTATGCTCCTTGGACGTAGCCCTTAGCGGTGAACCAAGTAAAAATCTTTGTGTCTGCCTGCTTACTTCCCTGCATTGCATTCAAAGCATCATCATTAGGTAAATGAGACAAGTGATCATAGTAACCACACAAATGCAAACAATGTGACCCTTGTAAGAAAGAGGTCAAGATCCAGTGGGGCAGAAAGAACTTTGAAAAAGAATATCCATACCCTGATTCACCCCCCCTTTCAGGGTATATAGGCCTCTATTGGTCCTAAAAATTGGTATCAGAGCGATAGGTTTCTTTTATCAGATTTGTTTGCTTCGACTTGGTGTAGTCGATCTGTGTTGTTGAAGATACATTTTTCTCTTATCTCTCAATATGCCATGGGAAAAGGAAAAGCATCAAAGAAGAATCATAAGTCAGGTAAATTCCCTCAGTGTGTAAGTGTTTTTGGAAAAATTGTGATTCAACAAAAAGAATCAAACAGCTTACTGAAGGAAGGTATGGATGAATCTGATAGGGAAAAGATTGATTCACTCAATCATGATGTTGGAATGAGTGAAGTACATGAGAATCTGAGTGATATTGAAACAGAAGAAGAAATTGAAGGAAGAATAGATATGCGAGCTGAGTTGGAGGCTGCTATTGAGGAGATAGATGTTTGGAGACCAAAAACAAAGAAATCCAGCAAAGTTGTTCACGATGCCAAACTCTATATGCAGCAATAGGAAGAATAGAAGTCTTAGTTGATGGAAGAAATTTAGAAACTCAAGTTATCAACATGAGAGAACTCATAATCGGTTAGTGACTATAAGATTAAGATTGAAGAACCTAATATTCCAAGTGATGTTGGAAACACTGAAGAAGCCAAATCTAAAGATATCCAGATCAAGGGATTGTAGATTGAGGTCAACAAGCTAAAAAGCTTAAATCAAAGGCTTATTGATATAGTTACTGACCTAACAGAGAAGAATGATTCACATGCTGAAGAGATGCAGAAGATGGCTAGAATGAAAGGAAAACAAAAGGCCGATGAATATGAAGATAATCAGAAGTCATATGAAGTTCATAATTTGGAAGCAAAAAATGTTGATCTTGCAAAAAAGTTTTCTGCAGAAGTTCAGAATAATCGAAGGATACAACAAGAGAATGCATGTTGTTCTGATTCTGTTGCTCAAGAAAAATTGAAGGTAAAGGAGAAAAATGACATGGTTGATAAGTTGAAGCGTGAACTGGAAGATGAGATGAGTTGTGGAAAGAATCTCAGAAAAGAACTCAATTCCCAACATGAATCAATGGATATGAAAATTCAAAAGTGGAAGAAGAACTAGAATCAGTGAAGAAAGAAGTGGAGAAATCCAATGCTAGAGGAAAGCCCAAAATGAAGGATTCCTTACACATTCTATTTGATTATCCTTCGACAAGTGATGATGAAATAAAAAGAAAATTTGCTATTTCTGAAAAGAGGCAAGAACAAATTTTCTCAGCCCAAAGACCATACAGTTTGGGAACAACTTGTATGGGATTTGATGAATCCCCTCCCATAAAAGATAGAAAGAGAGTTGTGAACAGTTCCAGATGTGAAAGAAATCCTATAGGTGCTGGAGATATGCCTAAGAGGACAGTTACAAAAAGTAGTGATGACATGTGCTATTTCTGCGGGATTCACGGCCACACATCAAGCTTCTGTCCAGATGCTCTGGAATACATTTCAGGCTGTGAAAATAGAAACTTTGCCGAATCTGAGTATAAGAAGAAGCATCCTGAGAAATTAGAGAGAAGAGTCTCTCAGAGGAATGCATCTGTTAGATGCTATTACTGTGGAAGAATGGGACACACCATGAGTATGTGTCAGGAAGCTCAAGAGCCTCGTGTCAGAAGAAGAACTCAAGGTGTATCAGCATCTCGATATAGAAACGATGAAAAGAGGTATGCCTTTCATGGAAATTGTTTTATATGTTCTAATTATGGGCATTTGGCAAGACATTGCAGCAAGAAGAAAGCAAGAAATGAAAAGGGACTCGAAAGGAGATTCTCATCCCTAGTGATGCATAATGAGAAATTCTACACTGGGAGACAATGTGGTAACTTTGATAACCGGCTTAGAGCCTCAGTTGAATCATATAGAGCTAAACGAAAGGTGTATCAGTCACCTCCTCTGTCACACTCACAACTGCCCCCTAAGAAAGATCATGAACAAATCTAGAAGAAAAAGGGTGGAAATGATACAGCTGTGAGTAAGAAGAAAGGACGTTCAGTGGAGAACCCACCACCAATGAAAAATAGGGTGGTGACTCAGATATCTGATAAAAGAAATATGAACAAAGAACGTATTGAAAAATTCGCATATCGTTTTTCTCAGCGAGAAGTGAAGGAAAGAGGAAGACCCCTACGATGGGAGAAGAAGAAAGGGAAGATGCCAAACAGAGAGGTTCCTACTCAGAGAAATAATCAAGGAAAATGGTATTTTGATATAACCTCATAGAAGGAAATGTGTACTAGTGGGTTTATACCCCAAGCGGTGAGGAAGGCCGAGCCTACCAAATCTACATATCAGAAAAAGGCTCAAAATGTAGGCAATGAATGCCTAGTCATATGGCCAGAACAGTTGAAGTTGGCTAGGCAGCTGGAGGAAGCAAGAAAAGAGTGTGATGCCCTCCAAGAAAGAATCAATGGGTTAACCCATCAGGATCAACCACAATCCTAATCTTGAGGAGTCCAGAAGGAAAACCCCTCTCCATATGTATATTAATTCTATTGACTGATGATTGATTTGTTTCAAGTTTTAGGGAGATACAATCCAAGGGGAAGTGGCATCTAAAGATGCAAAATGGAAACGTGATATGCTTTAGTGTTTTGATTGACTCAAATCAGTTATCAAAGTTGATGATAAAAGGGAGAAATAGAGCACAACAGAATGTGATTGTGTTGTTAACTTTGTCTCTTGTTTCCTACACCGAGTTCCAACTCAGTAGGCTTAGAGATTTGGTTAATGGCTCGATGCTGAGTGCTAGATTAGTATAAATGGTTCACATGGAGAAGAATGGTTATGGGTCTCTACCGTTGGGCCTACCAGATAGAAGTGTTGTGTAACATAGGGGGAGCATTTAATAACAAAATCAGATGCCAGATCCGTCAAGGAAATAATCGGATGACCCAGCTCAGGTGTTGTCTATTGAGATAAGACGTATTGTGGGAGAAGCATCAATGATCACGAATTTCATGATTATTTATTTTGATCTAACATTATGGTATCAGCTGACTGTTTTCAGGATACCAAGATGCTGCAAGAGAAAATCAAAGGTGTCTCAACAAAAAATCTGAGAAAAGTTTCTGAAAGAAATGAAGCCACTGAAAAATGAGCCAGTGAACAACTTCCTGATGAAATTGTTGAGGAAGAAAGTAACACAGGGAGAGAAGAATTGGATTATGATGATTCAGAAGAATACACCGATGATGAACATGAATGTGTCTAGTTGGTGTCTACGAGGAAGCCAAAGAGTCGAGCTGAAATTGATAGTCAGAATATCATTGGTGATCAAACAGCTCCAGTTCAAACTCGAAGAATGAAATCATCACAACAAGAATCGTTTTTGTCTCAAGTGGAGCCAAAATGTTTTTCTGATGCAACTGAAGATGAAAACTGGGTTCAGGCCATGAACTTTGAGCTTGATCAGATTGAGAAGAACCAGACATGGGATATTGTTTCGAGGCCAGCAGACAAAAATGTCATCAGGACTAAATGGGTCTATCACAAAAAGATGAATGAAGATGGCATAGTGATTCGGAACAAAGCACTACTAGTGTGCAAGGGATAATCCCAGATAGAGGGAATAGATGTTGATGAGACATTTGCACCGGTTGCAAGGCTGGAGACAATCAGATTATTTTTGGCCATAGCAGTGCAAAGAAAGTTCAAAGTGTTCCAGATGGATGTCAAATCCGCATTCTTGAATGGGGTTCTGGAAGAAGAGGTGTATATTGAGCAGCCAGATGGTTTTCTCATTCATGAGGATGAGAAAAAAGTTTGCAGGCTAAAGAAGGCGTTGTATGGGCTGAAACAAGCACCAAGGGCATGGTACTCAAGGCTTGATCAGTACTTGAAGAAGCTTGGTTTCCAGCGTGGAGGAGTTGACTACAACATCTATTTCAGCAATGACAGTAATCAAAGGATGATGGTGCTAGTGTATGTCGATGACATTATTTTTGGCAGATCAGATGAATCTCAATGCAGACAGTTTTCCAAATTCATGAAAAATGAGTTTCAAATGTCAATTATTGGAGAGCTAACATTTTTCCTTGGTCTACAGGTGACACAAGGATGGAATAGAACTTTCATTTCTCAATCCAAATATGCCAAGGAGGTTCTAAGAAGGTTTGGAATGGATAATTCCAAGGAGATAAAGAATCTGGTTGCTACCTGGATGAAATTATCAAAATATGAGGATGGCAAGGTAGTTAATATCACAGAATACAAGAAAATCATTGGAAGTCTGTTGTACCTAACCGCAACAAGTCCTGATATTGTTTTCGTCACATGCCAAGCAGCGAGATATCAAAGTAATCCAAAGGAAAGTCACATGATCGTAGTGAAAAGAATACTTCAGTATATCAAGGGCATGGTGGACTTCGTCTTGATATACAACGTCAAATCTCAGACAGAGTTATTGGGATATACTGATGCAGACTGGGCCGGTTCAGCGGATGACAGGAAATCAACATCAGGTGGTGCATTCTATCTTGGTGGATTGTGTATTTCTTGGCTATGAAAGAAACAAGATTTCATTTTATTGAGAACCGCAGAAGCTGATTATATTGCGGCCACACAAGCATGCACACAGTTATTGTGTATGAAGCAGCAGCTTGAAGATATGGGGGTTGAAGTGAAGTCTCCGATCGGAATCCAGTGTGATAACTCAAGTGCTATAAATCTCAGCAAAAATACCATCCATCACTCGAGGACAAATAACATTAATATTAAGCATCATTTTATCAAGGAGAAGGTTGAGTAGGGAATCGTGAAGTTGGAGTACGTGCCTACAGAGCTACAAGTTACAGATATTCTGACAAAGGCCTTACCTAAGGAAGAATTTTAAAAGCATCGACTGGCTCTGGGAGTTCATTCGATTCCCCGCACTTGAAATAGTGTGGATGGGGACCCCCCCCCCCCCCATCTCCCTGTGGTATGATGTGTTTTTACCTAATATGCTGATATGTGTTCTCTACTATGTTACAGACTACAAAGGAGTGTCCTTTGGGTTCATTGAAAAAGGGGGAGAAAAGTGTTTGTTAAAGGAGGAGAAAATAGTGATTGTTCAAGGGGGAGGCACTGCGGAGATTTGATAAATCATAATTGATATGGGGAGAAGCTGATAGGTGGAGCAGCCAGAAAGGGGGAGAAATGAGAAAGGGGGAGTGTATTAAATCTGACGATGCTAGAAGTGATTGATCAAAGAATAGATATCATGACAGCTGAGGATCGTGATAAAAGTAGAAGAGTGGTATTGGACAGTGGTAAGAATATTTTCAACCCAAACATTGGTCTTCCAACAAATCCATCAACAATTGGTATCAGTTTAGAACAAATTGGTATCAGTTTGGTGTCAACAGTGGATGTCATAGATAAAGTGATTCATTGATAAACTTTTCATTTACTCTTGTTTCTCACGCCGAGCATTGCTCATGTGGGCTTAGAGTATGTGTTGAGTAAATCCTTGATCGCTATCAGAATCGCAATGAGGCGAATGGAGGCTGAAGAATCAATGACGTATCTTTGTTTGGAAGAGTTTTCAACAAACCCAAAGGGGGATATTGTTGGGCAAAAGTCCCTCAAGGTATCATTTAAGCATTTTTGAGGTGATTGTGTTTTTTGACAAAGTGGACATCTGAGTAGTGATTGTTGACAATGAAAAATAATGACATACAAATTTGTTGACAAAGAGGATTTCATGGTGGAATGTCAAGTTCAAGAGTAGAGGTCAACGATCCATCTTTGATTCAAGAACTTCGATAAAAGGAATGGATGATCTGGAGGCGGTACAAAAGAACAGATACAAGGTGGCGTCATTTTCCAGTGTTTGCCAAATTTTTGGGCCTGAAAATCGGCAAATGAAGAAAAGTGTTTTTGGCAAAGGGACTTGCGTGCCGAGGACTTGGAGTATAGGAAACATGCATGCAATATGTTTTTCAAGATCAGAAGATCAAAATATGTAAAAGGAAATAGGTTCGCGCAAGTTTGGGAGTTGGTCACGCAAGTGTCTAAAAGGAGAGAAGACTTGCGCGCCGAGACTGGGTCGCGCATGTGACTTGCGTGTCGTAGCGCAGGGTGGTCAATTTGCCTATAAATACTGGACCACCCCTCCTTATTTTCGACTGGAGTTCAACTCTTGGAGAAATCAGAGCTCCCGTCGCACAGGTGTGGTGGCCGTGCAAGTGGTGTGTGTGGTCGCGCAGGTGGGACTTGTGCGTCAGAGGTTGAAGTTGTGCGCCGGTGTTAGAAGTTGCGCGTCGGTTGGCAGTTGCACGCCAATATTGGTTTGGGCATAAAAGGAAGAGAGTCGCTCAAGTTTGGAGTTGAGGAATCTTGAGTCGCGCAAGTGTCTGAGGAAGACTTGCGCGCCCGTTGTGACTTATGTGCCGATACTTTCACGCCGAGATTGACTTGCACGCCAAGTAAGGTTTTGTTCCAGCGGTGCTTCTCGGACTGCGTGGAAGCTGGTACATTGCCCGATACCTTCGTTTCAAAGAGATATTCATCTACGGTTGAAATTTGTACTTCAACAGAGCATCTACACACAGAGAAAGATGCATTCATTCATGCAAATGAAAAGACCTACAGGTCTATACACTGTGAGTGGATTCCTTCCAATAGCAGTGAGCTTAGGAAGAGGAAGAAGGTGATCCTCTCCACTGGTAGTGAGCCAGAGATAGAGAAATAGGGAGTGACCCTTGGGAAAGAAGTGAGCTGACCCTAAACATTGTAAAGGCGGTGATCCTAGGCATAGAAGTGATCTAGCCCGAACATTGTAATCCACAGCTAGTGAAGTCTAGTGGAATTTGGTATTAACGGGCAACTTGTCAGTGTATTCTCCTTGGACGTAGCCCTTAGCGGTGAACCGAGTAAAAATCTCTATGTCTGCCTGCTTACTTCTCTACATTGCATTCAAAGCATCATCATCAGTTAAAGGAGACAAGTGATCACAGTAACCACACAAATGCAAACAAAGTTACCCTTGTAACAATGAGGTCAAGATCCAGTGGGGCAGAAAGAACTTTGAAAAAGAATATCCATACCCTGATTCACCCCCCCCTCTCAGGGTATATAGGCCTCTATTGGTCCTAACAGGGGAATATTATGATTAAGTTCCCTTTAGGTTCTAAAATACAAGATAACTGCTCAAGGATTCTTCTTCCATAATAAGATGTCACATGTGTGAGGTCCCTATACCTAATCAAGGACCTGTGTGAGACTCATTCAAAGACCCTGGTGGAAAGGCAGTGTGCCTAGGTCAATACCAAACCCATGTGCTATTCTCTAGTGATTCATTTCCAAAGGAATTTCCATCTCACACCACCCTTTTTCCCCTACAAAAATCTTTTTTTTGTTCCTTCTAGGTCCTACGTGGAACACCTGTGTGGCACAGCTATGTTGCACACCTGTACGGAGCACCTTTGCTTAAGACCTATTCATGCCACCATTTTAGTCTTCTTCAATACAACCATTGTATAGCCTTTCCCTCCATGGATCCCTCATCTGAATGGGACCAAGTAAAACCCCCCACCAAGACCCCTAGATTCACACAAACTTGGTATGTGGCACACAAGCATGTCCTCCATTTGGGGATGTATTCCTAGTGTCATAGGTTCCCTGTAATTTCCTGGTAGGCTGGATTTGGTTCTCTATATGCAGGTGGATACGTATCCCCATGGTCATGAGAAACCTTGACCCATGAATAGTGTTGTGGAGTCTTGTGTTTAGGAGATTGGGGTTTGATCCATGTCATACCCTTCTCGTCTCTAAGATATGAAGTCTTTAGTCCTTGTTAAGGAGGGTGAGGATCACACTTTCTTTTCTCTTTGATAAAGGAAAAGTATCCCTTCTCTCTTGAGACCAAGCTATTGTCACTCCTCCTAAGGTAAGCCCCAAGCCTTTCAAGTGACAGGTTACAGTCTTTCTCCTCTCTATACCCTTCACCTTTATACCTTATTTACCTTCTCCCTTTTCAAATGTAAATTGAATAGAGGGAAGTGTCATAGATCGGGCCTCTTCTATCATATCCCCTTCCTATTCAATCATCCAAGTCAGGATATTATGTTTTTAATTTAATCATTAACATCCTCTTCTTTTTTAAACTGAGCATTAATCATCTCGGATGAGAGGTTTTTAATGATCACACCATATATACAATCCACTTAAATGACTGAACTATGAGAACTCGTATTCCTCCTAGCCAGGATAAGTAGGAATCCCACTCATTCCATGGGCTCAATTATAATCCTCCTTATGAATAAACCCCAATCATATTTTTTTAATCAGGGTATCCTCCTAAAATGTAGTCCCTAAGTTACACCCCCAAATACCCATGAGATAATATATCACTAATATCCATTATTATGGGGGTATCCTTCTCAAGAGTAAACCCCCAACAAAATCCTCCCAAAGGTCCATACACACCTACAAGAATTAGTAAATAATATGAGATTTGATTCCCAACGAGACCGGATACATAGGAAGCTTCTATAAGGTTCAAACCCAACATTCAAAATAAAACATGTTCCCTCTTGTACATATCCTTACCAGAGTCTAATTCAACAAGAATACTTATATTCTTTCCAGGTTCCTCAGGCTGATTAAGTACAAGTCCCACACCCTTCTTTGACAAGGAACATTCTATCTTGAATTCCTTACCAAACAACATTAAACTGTATGATTGGTTCCTTATCACACTACCCTAAAAGGAATGATGTGTCCCATTAAAAGACACTAAAATATGTGTTTCTTGATTCCTTTCAAATGGATACATAGCAAGCCCATTTATGGGTTTGATCCCAACATCATAATAACTTATGTCTCTCTTGATGATGATAAATCCCATAGTGACATTCGTCTACCTGGATGACCACAAACTATAGAGTTCCCTGCTGTGTGGCTAGAAAAACAAAATCATTATAATAATGACTATAGAATATTTAATTAGCATATAATAGTATACCATAAATAGAGAACCTCAAATACATATAGATATCTCCATTGATGAAGAACCTCGAATACATAGAATTGTTTCTAAATTTGATACATGATAAAAATTGATTGCTAAATTTTAAGGGAAACTCATATCATACTTTATAGATTAAAAAATTATTGTTGAATATATTGTAAATCTACAAGAGTGTCCATACAAGGTAATAATTCCCTGCAAAATCATGTGATGAGATCGATCTCCCATCCTATTGACAAATGTGTGTTCTTTAGCATCGTAGCCCAAAATTTCTAATGACCACCTGCCCATTGATAGATGTTCCCTATGGATATAAAACCATTGGGTGTTTCTGGTTCCACAAAAAAATAGTTGGAAAATATTCAAAGATGATGATTCCTAACAAAATCATATTTTCAAGGGAAACATGGAATAAAATTAAGCATTTAAACCAATTTCACATGTAGTTAATATAATGAACAAGGATAACAATCATTTCACATTCATTTAAATACATGGAATGTGTTTTTCACAATTAAACATTAATTATCTCAAGGATTAAAAACTTATACATGGACCAAACAATTATTTAAGTATAGAAATTTCCAAGGGAAACACAATTAATGGTTCATTATTTGTCCTAAATCAATTAATAAAATTTGGGCCTTAAAAAAAGTGAAACAGAACCTACAGTGTATAAAAACATATGCCAAAATAGATGGTGAACCTAGAGGGGTGGCTCAAAGCCAAGGAGAACACCCTAAACATGGTTTTCCCCATAAGAAAAGGTCACTACAGATACTTCAAAGCAACCCGAACAATTTAATATGTGATATCAATGATTTTCTGTAAGGTTTTGGCAAGAATCACAATTTCACGACTCAAAAAATTTAATGAAATGATAGAAAAGAGAGTAAATAACCTAACTAGTGGTCATGGAACTCTTCACATCTCATAACAAGGATTTATTTATTCTAAAGGGGTAAATTAATTGATATAGATAAACCCTCTAAAATAGAAAAAAAAAATATTCTGCATGATGATAGCATAATGGTCGATGGTAGAAACATGAAAGATATCGGTGTGGGTAATTGATATTATTGAGATCTTTCTATCACATCTAACATTGAAGGAAATAGAAGAGATTTGAAGGGTGAAATGTCAGACCTCAATAGAGGGAGGAGGTTTTGATCCCCACGCCTAGAAGAATATGGAGTCGTAAGCCTCCTGTCTAGAGGAGAGGAAAAAACATGTGGAGGATTAAAAATTGAAATAAAAAGGAAAAAAGAAAATGGAAAAAAGAAAAATAATGAAATTAAATAACAATAAATGAGAAATGATGAAAAAAATAAGTAAATAAGGGAATCCTATTTCATTTTTACCCACAATTGAATTGTAAATGGGAAAGACACACAATTTAAATAAACATTCACATCCCATGTATCTTCCCACTTCTTGAAACCTATAAAAGACCATTTTAAATAATTAAACAAAAAATTTAAATAGTTTGTACCTGGGTAATGATGGAACATTTCATCCTCCCCTCCTCAAAATAACGCATCCCCTAGTTTTCCTACTATTGTTGGTAGAACATATTATTTTAAAGGTTCATTCCACTATGCATGTACATTGGCCTCCCCCTTGTAGGTCTCACCCTGAACACGTCCATGATGCCATTGCACTCGGAGGATAGAAACTAACCTGCATCTGAGAACCTTCATGTTGTGATCGAGGATACATGTCAGAATCTACTCGATGGATGAATCTACCTCAGTATCAAAATCTTCAAGGTCAATTGAATGATATAGTTTAGAATGTTACTATCGAAGATGAGTTAAATTCAATATGTTGTGCATGCCATTGTACATCTGAGGTAACAAAAACTGATAGTCCACCAACCCAACCCTCTCCACTACCTTGAATGGCCCAATAGATCTTGATGATAACTTCCCCTATCTCTAGATTTTTCTAAGAACTAATTATATAGAAACACGCCGAAATACATAATTTCCCAGCTCAAACTCCAGAGGTCTATAAAGATGATCTAGTAAGGAATTTTCCTAGAATAAAGTGTATACACATGCTTCTGAATTAGTTGGACTTGATATGAAGTATCCAAAATGAGAATATAATGTTGTATAGTTTTCTCACTGACCACAATGTAACACCCCAAGCTTCCGCAATACCTTTATCTTTGAATAATGAAATATCTTGCGTTGTATGAAAATTGGAGTTTTAGCACACCATGACCAACCAAACTAGCCGTTATGAATATCAATACACAATTTTTGAAATTTTTAAAATTTTATTTTTAAAAATGGACTTCATTTTTGGATTCAGAATATTAAAACTAGCTTATGGTGAATTTTTGGTATTTTTCTGAAAACTATCAATTTTTTATGAATAGTGAAAAACACTGTGTTATTCATTAAAACAGCCTTTTTTATTTAAATAATTAGTTATTTTATTTAAATTTATATTAGGTAAAAATAGATACACAATACCTATATGTGTTCAACATAATTGATTGGATTCATTTTATAATAATATTAGATATACAAAATTTTGTTGAACTTTTTACAGTCTTTTTCTCACCTTTTAGGCACATTTGTATATTTGAATATAACATAATTTTACCACATATTTGAATTAAATTTCAAAAATATGAGAGTCATGGTTCACATTAGTAATTAAAATGTTCTTCAATAAGTTGAAAATAATTTTTGGTGACTAGTAACTTTTGACTTTTATTTAACACGGTCAAAAGTAAATAGGGTAATTGAAGGTAAAAAATGATATTATAATTCCCCTAACATGTGTCCAAATTCTTTTGTATAATTTTATTTCGACCCAAATCAACTGTATTAATAAAATATGATCATTTTGGTCCACTTGTATTAGATTAGGACATTTATTATTGTTTTATTTAAAGAAGAGTTAAAAGTGTTTAATTCAAAGGTTAATAACCAAACCATTTTTTATATAGAGTTATACATAAGATAAATTCGACTATAAATATTAATTAGTAAGATAAATGTATTTCCTACATAATTTTATTTTATTTATATATTTTAGATGTTAAATAATTAAATTTACTTATGACATAATGATGATGCATTAATTACTTTACTATTGAATGTTTAAAAAATTGATATTATAAATATCCAAATAAAAGTAAATTGAGTATTTTTAGGAACTCATATAATTTTATAAGTTGATATGATATTTTATAGTTTATTAAATAATTTACTTCTAATTTTATAGTTTTTATGACTTTCAAAAAAACAAAATACCAAATATTATCAAAATTGACACAATTTAGTTTTTAAAATAATTACTATATTATTAATTGATATAATACTCCTAAAAACATAATGTTCATAAAAAAGACTTATATAAGTTTAGATATATCAATAATAAACCACTTGGTGTTCTCTTGGATTTTTATATTATGTTTATTTACTATTTATTGTAATAATACAAGAATACATGGTAAATTATAAAGTATTTAACTAAGAGTTAAATGTAAAAGATAAGGTTAATAAGTTGACCAAAACATGTCCAAAACCTATTGGATGGGATTTTGGATACCAATAAGCATCTTATCCAAGAAATAAATCATTTTGGATCCATTATAACCCAAATATGATTCTATAATAAAATAATATTTCAGGATTTTCATAAAGTGACTCTCACCTCTCTTATAAAAGGGTATTTACCCTTCTTTCAAAACCACACCTACAAATACATTTGTATAGACCAAACTATACTAAAATATACTCCCAACTACCCTCAATTAAATATAGAGGTATTACTTTGATCAGAATCCTATCTATGGAGCCATTTTGATCAAATCAAAAGGAAACACCCGAAGAAGAGGTAATAATTTCACCAGATTTTTCAAAGTTCTTTTCTTCTTCCACTTCCTCTTTATTTTTTGTTTCCATACCAAAATAATAAATTCAGTACCTTATACATACTATGATGTTTTTGTAAATATGTTACAACCATATTAATTATTCTATCCATCCTAGGAAGGACATGTCACTATATGTGCATACGTACACCTTACTATCACCATGTCGTGGAATAGTTTGTTATTCAAAAACATCATTATTTTGATGGGTATAATAATGAGTATAAATGATATAAATAATAAATATAAAATTTTAATGATTCTGTATATATTATATAACATCCAATTTCATACTATTTCACTACCAATATAATGACATTGTCGCTCATGCGTACGTACGGATTACGATCTCCACGAACTCGCTGAGATTCATTCCCCATCATAATTATTAAAGAATAATTTTTATTTTATGATTAAAATTATTGTTTAAGAACATAATATAATTATTTATATGAATAAAATACATCCTATCCATAACAAACATGACTTATGTAACAAAACATATAAAGTAAAATTAATCAGTTAACACCTGAAACAATGATACTACTGAAATATTATTAACAAAGAAATATTATAAGATCATATATGATATCATATTTATGTATGTGGTTCTTATATAATTTAATGAAAATGATTTGAATAATATATAGAAGGTTAATGTACCCTCAATCCAGGAAAATTTTAATGTAAGTGTTAATTCTACAATCTCTATATTATCTGAGGTTGTTTATATGTGAGTATCTACATGGACCTATTTATCATCCACATATGTGTTTCATAAAAATATATTTCAAAAAAAATACTATTTTATATACTATGGGTTAAAGTAATTTATACCCTTATTTTACTTTTCATAAAATTTTAATAAAATAATCTTTTCATCGTTTTCCAAACAATGTCCTTTATGACCTTTTTGACAGAATTAAGGAAAGAATGTTTTTTATCTTATACGGAGGGTGCAGCTATTTTGCGCCGTTATAACACCTTCAAAGCTTCCCTCACACGATTATAATTGTAATTTTTAAATTATTGATTGCTTATATAATTATGGGACTTTAAAATGATTTCAAATTGAAATATATATTTCTCTCAAATAGTTTTGATTTCATCTGTGTCAACATCCTTTGATGGATTTTACACTTGTTTGTATTTGATTTATTATGATACAATCTTCCATATTGTATTGAAGGTTTTGTGATATGTTTGACTATGGATGTGTTATTTTTATACCATTCATGGTTTATGGTTAAAGTATTAACATTTCGTATGCTGTTTTTAATACAAATGTTTATGTTATGTTTCAACCTTTACATATGAGGAATGAATTAGACTTAGTAAGTGAGGGGTGGAGCCCGCTATAGCTCCTCGATGCATCGGTTGGTCTCATTAGATGAACTAGTGTCTTTTTATAAGGCCTTGACAAAATATTATTTGTTTTCTTGGCACGAGGCATAGATTATGTGGTTATGATGTCTGACATTATGAATTCCATCATAATGAAATTGGCTATTGATATTACATGTGATTATTCAACTACTAGAATATACATTTGAATAATTAAATGGAATTATTTGATTTATCTTTTCTATATTTTTATAAATTTCATTTTTAAAAGGATTGTTTTTTAGTTTTATACATTGCCTTAAATGTTTATTCTTATTTTTGAAAGTTTCCACTATATTGTTATCCTTACTGAGCACTTAAGCTCTCCCCTTTCTATGTCTTATTTTTACCAGGATGTGAAAAGTATATTATTACTGACTTGTAGGGATAGTCTAAGGGATATGAATGTGTTCAAAGAATACAATGTTTTTGTTTTTTTCATTTTATAATGTAATATAAAACTTATGTATGAATCTTCTACTTCTAAGGCTACTAAACTGATAAATATTTCAGGATTTTATCTTTGTATCATGTCAATGTTATGTAATAATGCACCAACTCTGGGTAATTGGGTTTGGGGCATTAAAGTTGGTATTAGAGTAAGTTTTGTACAAACCTTGGAAACTAGATTTAGAAAAACTCATATTAGAGAACATTACCCTAAGATAAACATGGAAGATTTGTATAGAAGAAATTCCTAGAATTTTGGTAATGTAGAGATTTTGTGAGTTTTCCAATAAATACATCCATGTTGGGATACAAGAAGGTAGAGGTGGCTCTGGAACATATGTACCTTGGAGTGAAAATTCTGACAAGGAGTTTCAAGATTGACCTGAGGTATCCTAGTATATGACAATGATCCTTGTTGCACTCTTGGTTACGAAAATCCTAAGGGATATGCTTAGGATAATTCACATTTTCTTTACAAACCATTATGAAGGATTTATGAGAATATACCTCCTCAAAGAATTTTTTTATGATTATGGATTATATCCACAAACTATTAAATTTATGTTAAGTGTTTTATAAGTTTGAATTATGTATTGCGATTCATAAATTAATCTAGTGTATGTCATTGTTTAGAAATAGAACCTAGTGGAAGGAATGGAAATCATATCATTGCATGTAATCCATGTAGGGATTTCTCTCCTACACAAGAAAATTATAGTGGAGGTGGTGATGCAATTGGTGCTGATCAGCTTATCACCATACGTGGACAAATTTCTCAGGTTATGAATAATAACCTTACCTGTATGGAGCACCCAAATCCACAACGTGTAGGATGAATGTTAGAACACTTCATGAGGAAATAACCACCAACATTAAATAGGACTACAAATCCATTTGTAGCTGAGCAATGGATAAATTTCTTAGAGAAAATATTTCATGCTTGGGGGAGTAGCGAGAAGGAAAAAGTTGTCATGGCAATTTATCGCCTCACGGGTGATGTAGATCAATGTTGGTAATTAATTAAAAATAGAGTGGATTATGAAGAAGTATCAAATATGGAATTGAGGTAGTTTAGAGATCTTTTCCCATAAACTTACTTTCCTCATGACCATCGAGCGGATATGGAAAAACAATTTCTATGTCTAAGGAAAAAGGAGGATGAGAATGTCCCAAAGTATGAGGCTAACTTTTCATGGTTAGAATAGCATGTAGAAGATTCTATATGTAACTTGAGGAGTAAGATTGATCAATTCATTGATGTGTTAAAACCATTTCTCTGTCAAGCATTAGTCTCATAATCCTTCTCATCCTAGGAAGATATTTTCTCATGCGCTATCAAGATAGAAAATGAATTCTCTACGTCTTATGACTTTAAAGAAAAGTAAGGGAAGAAGAGATATGTTGAAAACTCTGTAAATAAAAATAAGGGGAAGATATGAAATGTTGAATTTATATCCTGCGGTAAATGTGGAAGAAACACCATGGTTCTTTCTTGAAGGTAATGGGATTTTGTTATAAGTTTGGTGAAAATAGTGACCAATATCGTGATTGCAAGGGAATGAAAGAGGCTATCAATGTTGAATGATAAAATTGTAGAGAAATTGGTAATTATTCAAATGAATGTCCTAATATCCAAAGAAACATATCTTATAGAAGGCCAAGGGGGAAAGGCCAAGCTTATGTGATCATTACTGCTGAGATTGAAGCTCCAAAAGATTGGTGGAAGGTAATTTAATGGATTCCTCAAATTTAGCCAAATATTAATTGGATTCTTGATCATCTCATTGTTTCATATCTTCTCAGTTTACTAATAAAATTTGATATTTCCAATTTGATTGAACAATAGAGTTTTCAGTCAAAACTTCTAAGGGAAGTATCATTGCAACAATGTTTTTTGAATCACTTCCTGTTAGGGCATATAAATTTTCTTTACCTAATGATCTCATCGTCATACCCATGATTGAATTTTATATAATCCTCCATATGTATTGGATTTCATACCATGATGTGAAAATTTATTATTAGAAGAATGAGTATACAATTTTCATTGATGATAAAGAGTACCTTATCTTTTGAGAATAATCTTTACCACCTTATTTTTATCTAGATCCATGCCCAATAGGTCTACTAAATTCCATTATTGGGAAGGAAGATAATGAATTAATTATGGTTGAGGAAAAGAATGTCTGAATAGAGGACGTAACTATTGTACAAGAATATGTTGATGTGTTTCCAAAGGATTTACCTAGACATCCTGTAGAATGAGAAATTGAGTTTTACATTGATTTACTTTATGGTTCATGGCCCATATCAAAGACCCCTTATAGAATGACAACTATGGCATTAGTGGAACAAAAGAAACAACTAAAGGAATTGAGTAATAAAGGATTTATTCACCCTAGTGTTTCTCCCTGGGGAGCCCCTATTATTTTTTTAAGAAGAAAGATGGATCTATGAGGTTATGCATTGACTATAGGGAGATCAATTCTATTACAATAATGGACAAGTATCCCCTACCACTCATTGATGATTTATTTGATAAACTTCATGGATCTAAATATTTTTCAAATATAGACCTTCGATCTGGATATCATTTGTTGTGTGTGAAGAAGGAAGACATTCTGAAGACAACATTTCATACTAAGTATGGACATTATGAGTTTACAGTAATTCCTTTTGGACTGACTAATGAACCCTCTATTTTCATAGATCTAATGAGTAGAGTTTTCACAGAATATCTTGATGACTTTTTAGTAGTATATATTGATGATGTCTTTGTATAATAGAAAATTTATGAATATCATGAAAATCACTTGTGAAATATTCTAAAAACCCTTAGATGTAATGAATTATATGTGATGTTTAGCAAGTGTGAATTCTGGATTCAAGAAATTTCTTTTCCTAGATATATTGTCTCTAAGGATGGAATCTCTATCAATCCTTCAAATACCAAGGAAATCCAAGAATGGCCAGAACCAATGAGTATAACTAAGGTACACCGTTTTATTGATTTAGCATGTTATTATTAGCATTCTATCCAGAATTTTTTCCGATTGGTAACCCCATTAACCAAACTCACACCTAAATGGGTTAAATTTGTTTGTATAAAATAGTGTGAAGAATGTTTCCATGAAATGAATAAATGATTAGTCAACAATCCTATCTTGACTCTACCACCATGGAATGATGGGTTTATTATTTATAGTGATGCATCAAAGAAATGACTTGGTTACGCCCTTATGTAGAATTATAGGGTTATTTTCTATGCATCGCGACAACTAAAAATTAATGAAAAAAACTATCCCACTCATGATATTGAGTTAGCAGCTGTAATCAATACTTTGAAGATATAGAGACACTATATATATGGTAACAAATGTGAGATATATACTGATCACAATAGTTTTATGTATATTTTATCAGAAAAAGATCTCAACATGAAGAAAATGAGATTGCTTGAACAAATGAAGTATTATGATTGCACTATAAACTACCAAATGGGAAAATAAAAATAAGGTGGAAGATGATTCGACTAGAAAGAATCATGGAGTTTTGAACAAGATGAGAGTTGAAAGGGATCCTATGTTCATGGATCTAGTAAAGATGGACATGGGAATAATCATGGAAGGTGAAACATCAATAATTTTTCAAATGGTTTACAAACTATATTTACTGGAAAGGATAAAAAGTCCTCAAATAGTTAATGAAGAGTTTCAAAAGAAAATTAAACCTAGGAATGATGGGTGATTGATTGACTTCGTATGTGAAGATGCAATTTAGAAATTTTGGAAAAGACTGTGTGTTCCCAATATACCAGATCTAAAAATGGAATTATTGGAGAATACTTGTAGCTCTAATTACTCTATACACCATGGCAGCACTAAGATGTATAGATATTTGAAGGAACATTTTTGGTGGGACAACATGAATAGATAGATTGAAGATTATGTGTCAAGATGTATGGTTTTTCAATAAGTGAAAGTTGGAAGACAACATCCAAGAGCAGTCATGCAACCTCTTCCCATACCGAAGTAAAAATGGTTTGATATTACAATGGACATTTTCATAGGACTACCAAATACTCCTAGAAGGAATGATGCAATATGGTCATTGTTTATCATCTTACCAAGTCGGAACATTTTCTTGTTATAATATAATATTTACCCCTTGAACTTTTAGCAATACTATATATTAGTGAAGTTGTAAGACTTCATAGAGTAACCATATCAATGGATTCTGATCATGATCCCTGTTTTACATCATGATTTTGGAAAATTATTTAGAAGGACCTAGATACTAAACTTATTTTGAGCACTACCTACCATCCTCAAACTGATGGACAATCAGAGAAAACTATTCAAACCTTAGAATACATGTTAAATCTTTCTCACATGACTTTCAAGGTATGTGGAATCAATATTTACCCCTGGTAGACTTTTCCAATAACAATAGCTTCTATTCAAGTATTCAAATGGAACCATATGAAGCGTTATATGGAAAGAGATGTTGCACACCAACTTGTTGGGATGATATTGGTGAAAGAAAACTCTTAGGCCCAGAACTTGTTGAGGAAACAATGGAAATGGTGAAGGTTATCCAAACCCACATCAAAGAAATGCAATGTAGGGAAAATAGATATGACGATAATCGAATGAAGGATTTGGAATTTCAAGAATGAGATCATGTTTTCTGGAAGGTATCTCCATGGAAGGGTTTTATATGTTTCGGTAAGAAGGAGAAATTAAGTCCATGGTACATCAGACCTTTCAAAATTCTAGAATGAATTGGAGTTATAGCATAACATTTGAAAATTCCACCAAGTCTCTCCAATGTTCAGGATGTGTTCTGTGTATCACTATTATGAAAATAAATGCCTGACCCAATGCATGTACTCCCCAATGAATAAATAGAACCGGAACCCGATCTCTCTTATTGTGAATAGTTTTTCAAGATTCATGATACCAGAGAACATGTGCGGAGAAACATGACGACTCATCTAGGGTATGTTCATTAGAGAAACCATAAGATGGAAGAGGTAACGTGGGAACCTGAGTAACATATGATGAAGAACCACCTGAATATTTTTATTCAGTAGTATTCTTTAAATTTCGAGGACGAAATTATTTGAAGGAGGGAAGAATTTAACACCCTAAGCTTCTATAGTACGTTTCTCTTTGAATAACGCAATAGATTGCGTTATTGTTTAAAACCAACTTTTTATTTAAATAATTAGTTATTTTATATAAATTTATATTAGGTAAAAATAGATACATAATACCTATATATGTTCAACTGAATTCATTGGAGTCATTTTATAATAATATTTGATATATAAAATTTTATTGAAATTTTTACCGTCTTTTACCCACCTTCAAGGCGTATTTGAAAATTTGAAAAAACATAATCTTACCACTTCTGTGAATTGAATTTTAAAAATCCAAAATACAAGTTTCACATCATTATGTAACATGTGTTTCAATTAGATGAAAATAAATTTTGGTGAATAGTAACTTTTGACATTTATTTACCACGGTTAAAAATAAATAGGGTAATTAAAGGTAAAATATGATTTTATAATTACCCTAACACATGACATAATTCTATTGGATAATTTTATTTCTACCAAAATCAACCTTAGGAATAACATATGATCATTTTGGTCCACTTGGATTAGATTAAGGCATTTATTATTATTTTATTTAAATAAGAGTTAAAAGTGTTAAATTCAGAGTTTAATAACTAAACCATTTTTAATATAGGGTAATACCTAAGATAAATTAGACTATAAATAATCATTATAAATATAAAAATATTTCATACATATTGTAATTTTATTTATAATTTTTAGACATTAAATATTTAAATTTTTTTATGACATAATGATGTTGTTGTAATTACTTTTTTATTGAATCATTAAACAATTGATATTATAAATATCCAAATAAATTTAAATTGAGTCCTTTTATAAATTAATCTAATTTTATATGTTAATATGAGATTTCACGGTTGATTAAATAATTTTTTTTCGAATTGATAATGTTTTCATGAATTTCACAAAAACAAAATATCAAATAGTGTCAAAATTGACATAATTGAGTTTTTAAAATAAATACGATATTATTAATTTATATAATATTCCAAAAAATATACGATTCGAACAAAGGACTTAGATAAGTTTATAAACATAAATAATGAACCACTTTTGGTTCTCTTGGATTTCTATAGTATGTTTATTAACCATTTATTGTAATAATACAAAAATATATGGTAAAAGTTAAGCTATTCAACTAAGAGTTAAATCTAAAAGATAAGGTTAATTAGGTGACCTAAACCTATATAAAACCTATTTTTTGAGAGTTTTTCAACACATCCCCACTTTATTATAGAAATAAATCATTTTTTTATCAATTATAAATCGAACATGATTGTATAATAATATAATATTTCAAGCATTTCCTAAAGTAACTCTCACCTCTATTATAAAAGGGTACTTACCCTTCTCTAAAAATCACACATCCAAAGTCATTTGGCTCAGCCAAACCTGGCTCAAATATCCTCCCAACTACCCTCTCTAAATCCTATAGGAATTAAATTGATCAGAATCCAACCTAATGATCCCTTTATATCAAATCAAAAGGAAACACATGCTAAAGAGGTAATAATTTCACCACCTTTTTCAAAGTTCTTTTCTTCTTCAACTTCCACTTTCTTTTTTGTTTCCACAACAAAATAATAACTATAGTACCTTATACATACTATGATGTCATTATAAATATGGTACAACCATATTAATTATTCTATCCATCCTATGATGGACATGTCACCATACATGCGTAAGTACGGATTACAGTCATCATGTCATGGTGTAGTTTGTTATTCAAAAACATCATTATTTGGATGGGTATAATAATGAGTATAACTGATCTAAATAATAAATAAAACATGTTAATGATTCTTTATATATGATATACCATCCAATTTCATATGATTTCATTATCAATATAATGATATTGTCGCTCGTGCGTACGTACAGATTACCGTCTCCATGAACGTGATGAGATTCATTCCCCATCGTAATCATTCAAGAATAATTTTCCTTTTATGATTAAAAATAATGTTTAATAACATAATATAATTCTGTATATGAATCAAATATATCCTATCCATAAAAAACATGACTTACGTAACAAAACATATAAAGGAAAATGAATCGGTTAACACCCGAAACAATGATAATACTGAAATATTCTTAACAAAGAAATATTAGAAGATCATATATGCTACCATATTTCTGTATGTGTTACTTGTATAATTCAATAAAAATGATTTAAATACTATATATGAGTTTAAAGTACCCTTGATCAAGGAAAATTGCATGGTAAGGGTTAATTCTACAATCTCTTCATTATTAGAGGTTGTTTATACGTGAGTATCTATTGGGACCTCTTTATAATCCACATCCTTCATTCTTAAAAATGTATTTAAAAACATTTTTACTATTTCCTATACTATGGGTTAAGGTCATTTATACCCTTGTTTTACTTATAATAAATTTTTTATAAAGAAATATTTCCATCATTTTCCAAATAAGGTCCTTTATGTCCTTTTTGACAAAAATAAGGAAAGAATGTTTTTTAACTTATATGGTGGGTGATGCTATTTTGCGCCATTATAAAACCTATGAAACATACCTTAAATATTATAAGAGTATTTTCAAAATAAATTTTTTCTTCTATAATTATATGAATTTTATGTGATTTCAAAATAGAGAGAGATATTTCTCTCAAATAGTTTTGATTTCATCTATGTCAACATCCATGGATGGATTTTACACTTGTTTGTAATTGATTTATTATGATCAATCTTCCATATTGTGTAGAAGGTTTTGTGATATTTTTTACTGTGGTTGTTTTATTTTTATACCATTCAATGTTTATGGTTAATGTATTAACATTTTTTATGCTCGTTTTAATACGAATGTTTATGTTATGTTTCTACCTTTTCATATGAGGAATGCATTGGACTTAGTAAGTGAGGGGTGGAGCCCACTATAGCTCTTAGATGAATCAGTAGGGCTCATGAGACAAACTAGTGTCTTGGAACAAGGTATTGAAAAAAAAATATTATTTGTAGTCTGGGAACAAGGCCTTGACTATATGATTATGATGTCAGACATTATGCATTCCATCATTAGGAAATTGGATACTGATATTACATGTGATTATTAGACTAGTAGAATATCCATGTGAATAAGTGAATGAAATTATTTGATTTATATTTTCCATATTATGATGATGTTTAAGTTTAAAGGGATTGAGTTATAGTCCTATAAATTGCCTTAAATGATTATGTTTATTTATCAATGTTTCTGCTATATTTTTTATCCTTACTAAGCATTTGGCTCACCCATTTCTAGGTTTTATTTTTTTCAGGATGCGAAGATGTATATTATTACTGACCATTAGTGATAGTCTAAGGGATATGAATGTGTTAAATGTAGACAATATTGTTGTTGTTTTTAATTTTATAATGTAATGAAAAACCTTTGTATGTATCTAGTACTTCCAAGGCTACGAAACTGAGCAGTCTTTCGGGATTTCATCCCCTATGATCATACCAATGTTTTGTAATAATGCACCAACTCTGAGTAACTCAGGTTCGGGAATTACACACAAGATAGTATAGAGGTGAACATAAAAGTATATCATAGAGGGTCTCATACGGAGCCATCTAAATTGTTTCTTGATAGATATTATTATTGGAAAAATCAACAATAGAAATATGATTCTTACAATAACCACTAAAATCAATGATATAATCTTGACACATATCCTCTAACAATATTTTGGTAAAATTGGACTTCCCATCGGTCTAGGGGTCATATAAAGTACTCAAGAGTACCAGTGAACCCAATGTGTTTTTCAACCCATGGAAAACCCTTGAAGTAAAGCAGGTATCTCAATCTGATATTATAGAATGGGGCATGTCGTGAAGTATCACTATCTGTTAGATATATATCCTTCCCAACACATCAATAGATAAGGTCACTTGGATAGGTACGATGTGTGTGACATTGTTCAACAAATCAATGATCACCCATACTGCATCTCTTACACAAGGATATCTCGACATGTTATTGAAAACATCTATAGTGATCTCATTCCATTTCCACTCCAGAATAGATAGAGGATTTAGAAGTACAGTGGTTCATTGGTGCTCCACCTTTAACTGATGATAAGTGGATCACTAAGGGATAAAGCCCAAAATTTTCTTCTTCATACAAGGCCCCCAATAAAAAAATATTCATAACTCTATACATGAAATCCTAGGATGAACATCCCAAACATAGGTATGAAATTACCTCATCAAATCTTCAAATACATCTGATGTCACCCACAAACGGCCATTGAAGAACATGGTATCATTTCCTTCCACCACCTAACTATAAGGCATGTTATCTCATGTGATTATTTCCCCAAAATTAGTCCCTATGGATCAAACATCTTATACATTTGAAACTTATCATGATGAAAATACATAACTACTAGAGAAAGTCCCATTGTGTGGAGATATATTTCAATATTTTATAATCTTTGTACACAAAGAACCTCTTCAATAGAAGATATTAACTCCAATAACTCAAATCATGAACCACCATGGACAACGCTTTTTCATTCATTTGTTAGTTCTACTTATGAGGCCTTAGTAGGTAGAAACCATAAGCCACTACTAGATCATCCTACATTTGAACTACACCCAATGTAATTATAGATAAAAAACAATAGACTCTTCAAATTCAACCCACCTCCAGAATAATCAATATTGGATTTAAGGTGATTATTTCAATTAATTCCTTATAATATTTCTCACAAGCTTCAAACCAGATGAACTTCATAGCCTTCTTTGTAGTCTATAAGAGGCCCTTCATATTGGGATATGTCATGGATGAAATTTATGTAATATCTAGAAGGCCCAAAGAAATTGTATATGTATAATTCATTCTTGGGATTCTCCTAGGAAACTAATATTCTCAACATCTCTAGTTCAACTGATATTCTTTCCATATATATGACATCACCCAATAAGTGAACCTTACTAATCTAAAAGTGGAATTTTTTGAGCTTGACATATATCTTGTTCTCTCTCAGTGTACTTAGCATGTTATCAAGATGGGTTTCATGGACACTTATATAATGAGTACAACAAGATGACATCTACCAATACTACCATGAAGTAATCTGGATAAGGGTAGATAACTTGATTCATAAAATACAAGAATGCTATCAATGATTTTTTCAGACATAATAACATAACCAACTACTCATGCGAGATGTATCTTCTCCAGAATTTATTTGTGGTATGTATGATGGTAACACAGATGCCATATGATAGACCCACCTCAGATCGATCATATAGAAAATAGTTTTTTTATTAGATCTGGTCAAAGTGGTCGCTTATACAAGGCAATGGATTATAGTTCTTCATCGTAATCTAGTTAAACCATCTATAATCTACACACAATCTAAGCATACAATCTTCCTTCATGGAAAAAATGATTTATGAACCCAATGGATTGTTTTGGGTCTGATAAAACACATAGACATAAGGTATTAAAGAATATTCTTTTGTTCCTAAAGCTCTGTAGGTGCCATCCTATATGGAAGAATGTACAATAGTTCCACCCTATACATTATCTCTATGGTGAAATCAACCTCTCTCAGAGGAGGTAATGTGGAGACTTTTTTTAGGAATACATCCCTAAGATGATCCACAACAGTAATTAATTTTACTAATTTCATCCCCTGATCACTCATAAAGAGACTAACTAAATGAGCAGTCACTTTGCCCAGCCCCGTTCTCTTGGGTTCTGGTCGATCTGACCAGATATCCCACTCGCCTTTTTGTATATACTTGTTTCCATTAGGAGAAGTAACAGACACTAATCAGTGATATAAATATATAAGTTATTTACAAATAATGAGACAATCCATACTAATAATGATATCAAAGCCGTTCATCTTGAGGATAAAGGATACCAGATGAATCAGTACCAACCTATCTCAACAAGAACTCCTTGTACTTGTGTATTCCCTCAGTAATGAACTCGGAAGGCATTTCTAGAGACATGAAACAAAAAAATTATTTTATAACAAGAACCAAACAATTAACTGTAATAGTATATATAAAATAGTGTGATGCAGAAGTATCAAAAATGGAAGAATCTAATATAGAGGCCACTAAAATAGTACCTTGAACTATATATTTCCCTATACTCTAATTCTATAGTAGTGTTGTACTACATATATATGGCATTAACATTAGACATTAGATACTTCCTAACTATCCTAGGAAGATCCACTCCACTAATGCTCATTTTTTTAGCGTGAATCCTTGGCTAAGACATCCACCACTTTAGCCTGATCAGCTAGTGGAATACGAACTCCCATCCTAAGGGTGTTCTGTAGATCGGGTACCTGATGGATGATCTGGTATGGATCTACATTCAATATATGACAAGGTAATAAAATTGTAGAATCATTGATGTTGACCCATCCTACTACAATATCAACATTCTATCAGGTACCTCATGCACTAGGAATTTTTATAGTCAATCCTTACACTAATGACATAAGATAGACATATCATTTTGTGTCATCTGGATGGAAAAAACCCCACATGCACCATCAAAATTACGCTTCCTACTGCATGAAAACCATCACCTTTTCTCATAAATGAACCACACCATCTCATAGAAAGAAAATCTTTGGTATTTAATTCTATAATCAGGGCTTGGATCACGATCTCTGTAAAAATTTTAAACAAAATACGTTGATCTATGAGTAGAAAACATTCCAGAGCTCATCTTCAAAACTCCTCACAGTAATAAATTCATCACCAGTCTAAGATGGTGTGACATGTTGATGCTCTGTAATGTGAGACAGATACTTTAGCATCATAATGGAGCCATGCTAAAGATGTAATAACTCCATTTCATGATCCACTCTCAGAGTCTATATGAATATGTTATCAAATAAATCAATATGTAATTATACCCAAACCATGTCCCAGTAAATCTCTGATTGAGAAACAACAACCCACCAATTTTTTGAGAATTCACAAACCATATAGAAGAATAAGAATGGCCCTCTACAAAGGAGGTTTTTCAAGATGGATGAAGATGGATATCATAGCTTATATCTATTAATATGTAACATATGGACCACCATACCTCAAGAAGTTGGGAGGACGTATCTGCAAAAATTCCAATATAAGATCTTCCAATGTTGGGTATGGCTTTGTAGCACTTTGAACAAACTTCTTGAACCTAATAAGGATATCATTGAATTGAGCATCAGTTCCCAGTGGAAGATTATCATGAGGTACCTCATGAGGAACTTTGGGTGCCTCAGAGACAACCACCTCCATTTTGTGCTCATAGCCACTATCTTGGTGTAAAGTATGAGGAAATCACAGTGGAATAATTCAAAAAATTTCAGGTACACACATAAGACAATATTTTACAAAATATATATAAGATAAAGAATGTAGGAAGGAGTACATGTACAAAGCCTACATCCAAGTATGACACATTAGATTCAAAAAGAGGTAAAGAGGAAAGAATTATGACCTTGTTCTGACTATAACAAAACTGACAGCCATCTCCAAGATCTAGTTTTAGATAAGATGAAAAACCCCCTAAGGATCATAATAAATTAATGACCTACTTCCCTTTTCCCATGTAATGTGTAGATTATGGTTTCAAAATTGGACAATTTATTTTAAGTTAATTTAAGAATTTAATTCCATTTTCAAAAGATCGAATTATGTGGATCACCATTTCAATTTATAATGGCCCATACACCTTATAAACTAAAATTTGAAGTCCAAAAAACAAAATTTATGACATGTCTTCATAAGATAAACTGTCCAAATTCTATATTTATAACAAACATGAACTAAAAGGCTTACCATCTTGGCACAACATTATTCACATGAAATACAAGGAAATAGACATTGATTGTATTCGAGGAATGGAATAATTTGTGAAATTTTTATCCTTACAGTTCCATGTATAATTTTTTTGATACAACACCCTCATTTCATTAGGATAAATTAATAAGAAACATCATCTCAATAATGACAATAGAAATAGTAGCACAAAAAAAGAGTGTCACTCAAAAGTGAATTAATTTCAATGATATATGTCATAGTCAATAACTAAAATCTCATCCTATGAAATATGAAGTTCCCCTATACCTATATTATCTACATCCAAGCATCAGTTAAATTCTAAATTTCTATGTCTTGGTATCATTTATACACCAAACAGTAATGTAAAAGAAATATATCTCTATGATACCAATTTGTATCATCACAGATGATAATTCCACTAAACCATGCCCTCGTCCTGGTTGGCCACCAGATATCAAGAGATTCTCCATGAATGCTAGAGTTTTTTGACTAGTATAAAGGTCCTTAGGTGTGTTAGTGGGGATGCTATTCCCTTATATGATTAGTTATAACACAATGGTAAAAAATAAATAACAAGTAGCAGAAGCATATTAATAACAAAACAACAGTAGAATAAAATGAATAAACCATGAAGAGTATATAGATAAATTTGGAAAAAAGATACAAAAATAATGTAATATCATGAGTCTATACCAAAATATTTGTGTAAGGGACAGGGATACAAGTGTATACATTATGCTATCAAAGAAACTAAAAAATAATTAAAAAATAATACAGTAATGTCTCGAATATTGGATTATTCCTATTCCCCCAATATCTATCCTAATCAGTAATAAAAAACTCAATCATCAGATGCAAAGCGCATCCCTTTTTCCATTCCTTCGAGAATTAAGTCTACACAGGTAACAAATGTTTTCTGAGAAGCTTATGAGATATAATATCAATATACCAGCACCCAAAATGTCTAAACCTTACCATTGAGTTTTTTATAATGATTATACTATGTTAGATATAATAAATATAGTTAGTTAAATAAATAAAATAATGGAAACTTGGCCCAATTTTCCAAGATGACACTCATCATGTACCACCTACTTCATCCTAAGCTTAAAGTATGAATAATGTACCTCTACAAGACACAATATGTATACAAGGGACAAAAGTAACCATGAAAATCCATTAAGGAACACCACAATCTTGTTCTTTATCTTGGGGTGTAATTATTATTTCAACACACAATTGTCCTAATAATAAAAATATATGTATCATAAATAAATAATAAATATGTAAGAAATATTAATAAATTTATCTCATGAAATTCAATCAAGTCTATCAATTCCAATGGTCAAGTCTGATCCCATCCTTAGCAATATAAAAATAATTCTAGGTATCAATATGATGCATCTAATATAAGACAATACCATTGAGCCCATCCAACGTGGCCCTAAGAGCATCCCAAGTCTCACTATGAGGTATGGAAAACTTTGAGTTTGTCCTGAGTATCAAATGAAAGGGATTGAGTATCAGAAAACGCCTAGTATATCCATCTTTCTAAAGGGACCATGCATGGTTTCATCCCTAGGGACCTGGTATCACTCAAGAGTATAATAAACCACCTAGGAATCCCTTTCCTAGAATTCTAAGGAATCTCCCATAAACATCGTGTTGTAACCCATCAGGCATGGTGATTCCATCCATGAGTCCTTAATACAAAACTCATTTTCTCTTCTAGATCATGTCAATTAAACCAAGTAGAAGAGAACATCACAAGAAAGACATATATCAAAGAAATTCATTTATAAAATCACATTCCTTTAAAGACCATCTCAATATCAAAATCCCTCAATTTAAACCAAAATATTTAAGTTAAGCCAATCCAAAATGAACCAAATCATATTTCAATGAAATAAAAATTTATCATAAGTAGGGTGTAGGTGACTAGCATAACATTTAAACAATTTCATGTGATCGCATACAATTTAATATAAAAACTAACATTCTTACCATTTAATCAAGGTTTTCATTCTTTTACAAATAAAAAAGGCATAATTTATTAATCAAGGAAACCAATCATATAACAACCCACACTTTACATACATTGTTAATACTTCAAAATTGAAGCACACTTATTACAACATATGACAAAACCACAAAGGACCGTATAGGTATAGTGTCTTTAGAAACTGGGAAACATAAACAACTGGTTCATAAATCTTCTACAGTGTCTCCCATTTATTTCATCATATCTAGGGTCCCTTTTAGCATATTCTACTTAATATCCATCTTCCTGACCTGGGGAAAAGAAAACATAAAAGGGTGAGCTCAAACGCTCAGCAAGGGCAAATAACGGAAATAAAAATCATATCATATCTTTTTGAAAATCAAAACCTGCAAAAGAGATCATACTATCTTAACATGGAATAAATCATATAAGTAAAAATGAGATCCCCATAATCATAACATAAAACTTGAAACTTTGTGGAATGCACACATAATCATGGAAAATCATTTCTTGTTAGTCATGACTCATTGCCAAGACTTTCTTAGTGGACAAAGTCCCTTTCTGAACCGAGTTCACTCCTCGTTTCAGTCCTGTATCACTGAACCGAAATAACCTTCCGTTCCAGCCATGTCTATCTCATGAGATATAAAGTCTTTACCCAATGCATTGGAGGGAGATATAGGTCCCACCCATCTTATAATGAATCCTTTCTTATGTGTGCCACATAATCATAAAACATACATCATCGCATAACACATGTAACAAAAATGGGATTCTTGAAACATCATGACATCATAAATCAATTCATATAAGATAAAGGAATTAATAAAAATAATTCCATCACAACATGATCAAATCAATGTAATAATAGGGATAAAAATATAACCCTTTATTATCTTAGATGGAAAATAATTTTGATAAAACACTTGAACTCCATTCTTGAGGAAAATATCCTTTCTTCTTCAAAAACATTTTTCCTTTCATAACATGTCATACAACTTTAAAATAAAAGAATTTGATTAAAAATAAAGTTGAAAACTTGTAAAGGAAGCTTCTTTTAAGTAATGTTTTAAAAATCCATTCATGCCGTATAAGTTAAAAAAACATTCTTCGTACTTTTGTCGGAAAAGTCAAAAAGTACCTCGTACGAAAAAAATGACAAAAGATTCCATTCATATTCTTTACTAAAAATTCACCGAAGGGTAAAATTGGATTTAAACTATTGTAAGTGGATGGAAACAATATTACATATTTATGGAACATGGATGTGGATGATAAAATACACCCCAGTAAATGCCAAAGTAAAAACAATCTCGGATAAAAATGAGATTATGATATTTTCCCTTACCTTAGGTCCGATTTGCTTTGTTCGTGTCCGAAGCTCCTGTATAATGGTTTAAATAATGTTATTGACTTATTCCAGAATCATACATATTGATATGATATCATATATGGTCATATTATTAGCTTCTTGTTAGTAATATTTCATTGTTACTTGTTACTCGGGTCTTTATAACTTTTTGTTCTTATGCGTGTTTTGTCGAATAAATTCTTATTCTTATCTTTAGGTTATAGATAATTCATTTCCAGAATGGTATTAGTGTAGTATATACCATATTCATTCATTCAATTCATTTATATAATCATTATGAAATGAAGATCATGTAGAACGAGTCGCATCACATCGTGGAGACGGTATTCCGTACGTACGCACGAGTGATGATATCGTTCCTATGATCGTGGAATTGTATTGGAGTATATATATATTATTTCAGTATAAATATTACTTCATAATAATCATATATAGTTACTCATTACACCATTATACCCATCCTTGTAAGGTGATGGTGGAAAATATATTACACCACGGCGTGGAGACGGTATTCCGTACGTACGCACGCGCGGTGATTTCATTTTTTCCGTAGGACGGATAGAAGGTGAATTAGGGTTGTTTTATATTTATAATAACATATCAGTATTTAAGTAATAATGATGTTATTACTTTATCATGAAACAACTAAAGAAGAATAAGTTGAAGAAGAAAGAAATTGAAAAGATCGGTAATGGATATTACCTCTTCTTTGGAACGCCTCTTTGAATCCTCCACTTAAGGAACTAAGATTGGTCTTTGGAGAAGACCAGGACCTCTAGGATTATTCTAGGGAAGTGGAGATGAGAAAATGGCAGGTGTTGGCCGAGCTTGAGTGCTCAAATTGGTTTGAGGAGGAGGGGGAGGAGGGGCCCTTTTATAAGGGAGGAGAGGGGCACCTTAGGAATATCTCAAAATATTATTTTATATTAAAGTCAAAATCGGTTTATAATGGTTCCAAAGGGTCTTATTTCGAAGCTAAAGTGGGTATGGGTCGAAATCCTATCAACCGATAGGATTTAGACAAGTTTAGGGTATTGTTTTAACCTTATCAATTAGATTTAACTCTAAGTTAATTAATTTAACTTTTACCGTGTCTTTTTGTTTTCTTTCACTATATGGTTAATACACTTACTATAACATGCCAAACGAACCCCAAATTGTTTATTATTAATATATATATCCTTATCTAAGTCATTTGGCCGAACCTTAGATTTTTAGGAATAAAATAACAATTAATAATATAATATTTGATTTAAAAACTATTTTGTGTCAATTTTGACACTATTTGATATATGATTTTTTTGAAAGTCATAACAGAATTATATGTTCGAACCAAGTTTATTAAATAAACACTAATATATCATAGTAACCTAGAAAATTAGTGTAATTCATAAAAAGTCTCAAATTACATTTATTTTGGTGTTTATAACATCAATTATGTCAATATTTCATTAACAAGATAATTATTGCATCATCTTTTTGTCATAAATAAATTAAATTATTTGATGTCTAAAAATTACAAATAAAATACCATCATGTATAAAATCTTTTTATCTTTCTAATGAATATTTACAATCGAATTTATCTTATGTATAACCCCATATTAAAAATGATTTACTTATTAAACTTTGATTTTAACCACTTTAACCCTTCTTTAAATAAATTAATAATAAATGTCCTAATCTAATCCAAGTGGGCCTAAATGGTCATATTTTATTCCTAAGTTTTTTTTTGGTCGAATTAAACTTGTCCAATTGAATTAGGACATGTGTTAGGGTAATATTGATATCATATTTACCCTTAGTTACCCTATTTACTATTAACCGCGGTAAAAATAGTAAAAAGTTACTATTCACCAAAAAAATTATTTTTATCTCATTGAACCACATTTTACTTACTGATATCAACCGTGTCTGTCGGATTTTTGAAATTCCATTCACAGAAGCGGTAAAATTAAGTTTTATGCAAAATTCAGTTTTTAACCTACCACATAGTGGTTTCACTATTCATCAAAAATTGAAAGTTTTCAGAAAAATACCAAAATTTCACCCTAGGATAATTTCGATATTCTGAGTCCAAAAATGAAGTCCATTTTGAAAAATAAAATTTATAAAATTTCAAAAAGTGGTTATTACTATTCATAACGGCTAGTTTTAATAGCATATTGTTGTTTAGTGAAACTCGGTATTGCGTATGACGCAAGCTATCGAGGAAGGTCGCGATTGCGTGTAAAGCAAGCCAAGCAAGTGTTGTGTAGAAAAAGATTCCTTTGATGATTTATATAACATAAAAGTCTCGGGTGTTACATTCTACCCCCCTTAAAAAGAATTTCGCCCTCGAAATTCGTCACTTTGTAACAAACAAATGAGGATACTTCTCCCTCATCATATCCTCAAGCTCCCATGTAGCTTCTTCAAGTTGGTGGTTCCTCCATAAAACTTTCACCAATCGAGTGGTCTTGTTTCGTAGGACTTTTTCGCTACGATCCAGAATCTCTATCGGCTATTCTTCATAACAAAGATCTTGCTCCAGCGGTACAACTTCTGAGCTGAGTACATGTGAAGGATCTGGTATGTACTTTCTCAGGAGAGATACATGGAACACATCGTGAACTTGAGAGAGATTCGGTGGAAGCGCCAATCGGTAAGCTACCTTCCCAACACGATCCAGTATTTCGAAAGGACCGATATATCTAGGGCTCAACTTCCCCTTCTTTCCAAATCTCATAACCCTCTTCCAGGGATATATTCGTAAGAACACTTTATCACCCACTTCAAACTCTAGGTCTTTTCTTCGGTTGTCGGCATAACTTTTCTGTCGACTCTGAGCTGCTCTTATGTGTTGTTGAATAGATCTGACCTTTTCTGCCATTTCATCAACGAGATCAGGTCCTAACAGCTTTCTTTCCCCAACTTCATCCCAGCAAGTTGGAGTCCTGCATTTCTTTCCATAGAGAGCTTCATAAGGAGCCATCTGAATACTGGAGTGAAAGCTATTATTATAAGAAAATTCCACCAAAGGTAGGTGTTGATCCCAACCTCCTTTGAAATCCATAGAGCAAGCTCTCAACATATCTGCTAGGGTTTGAATTGTTCTCTCAGACTGACCGTCTGTCTGGGGATGATAAGCAGTGCTGAAACACAACTCTGTATCCAGAGTATGCTGAAGACTTCGCCAGAACATAGAGGTAAATCTCGGATCCCGATCAGATATAATAGAAAGTGGTACTCCATGCAATCTTACCACTTCCTTTACATATATCCTGGCAAGCTGATCTAGAGAGAAATCCTCTCTAATAGCAATGAAGTGTGCAGACTTTGTAAGACGATCAACTATGACCCAGATAGCATTATTGCCTTTGGATGTTTTAGGATGACCTGTGACAAAGTCCATAGTGATGTTTTCCCATTTCCATTCGGGTATGGGTAATGGTTGTAACATCCCATTAGACTTCTGTCTCTCAGCTTTAACTTGTTGACAAACCAAGCATCGAGAGACATATTCAGCAACATCTCTTTTCATGCCATCCCACCAGAAGTACTCTTTCAGGTCCCTATACATCTTCGTGCTTCCAGGATGAATAGAGAATGATGAACTATGAGCCTCATCCAGCAGCTCATTCTTTAATTCGGGGATGGAAGGAACGCAAACCTGATTCCTGAACTTTATTATCCCATCACAATCAAGGTTGAATTCAGGAACATTTCTCACCTTCTTTTGTAACTCGGCATCTTCTTTCTGTGCCTCTTTAATCTTCACATGTATAGATGGTTGAACATTCATTTGAGAAAGATAATATTTTTCCCCTTCCATTATAATTCCAAGATCCATCCTTTGTAAATCCATAAATATTGGATCTTTTTTGATCCTCATCATGGATAAACTAGCATGGTCTTGTCGACTTAATGCATCTGCCACCTTGTTTGCTTTCCCAGGGTGGTAATGGATTGAGGAGTCATAATCCTTAATCAGCTCCAACCATCTTCTTTGACGCATATTCAACTCCTTTTGTGTGAAAATATACTTTAAACTTTTATGATCAGTATAAATATCACACCTTTCACCATAAAGGTAATGCCTCCAAATTTTTAATGCAAAGATTACCGCAGCCAACTCCAAATCATGTGTTGGGTAATTTTGCTCATGGATTTTCAACTGTCGTGAGGCATAATCTATCACCATATCATTTTTCATAAGAACACACCCCAATCCCTTCTTGGATGCATCACTGTAGATCACAAACCTTTCTCCACTACAAGGCAGTGTGAGCACAGGTGCACTGGATAACCTTCTTTTCAACTCCTTGAAATTCTCTTCACATTCCTCTGTCCAGACAAAATTAACTCCTTTCCGAGTCAACTTGGTGAGTGGATTAGATAATCGTGAAAAATCCTTTACAAAACGTCGATAATATCCAGCCAAACCAAGAAAACTTCGGATCTCAGTTACTGTTGTTGGCCTCGACCATCTTTCGATAACCTCTGTTTTTGCTGGATCCACAGATATCCCCTCTTTTGAGATTATGTGACCCAAAAATGCAACTTTTTGAAGCCAAAATTCACACTTGGTAAATTTGGCATAAAGCTTCTCCTTTCTCAGGGTCTTCAATATAATTCTCAAGTGATATTCATGCTCTTCCTTGCTCTTTGAATAGAGAAGAATATCGTCTATAAAGACTACCACAAATTGATCAAGATAGTCTCTAAAGACTCTATTCATTAGATCCATGAAGATAGCAGGGGCATTAGTAAGACCAAATGGCATCACTATAAATTCATAGTGTCCATACATTGTACGGAAAGTCGTCTTTGGTATATCCTCCCTTTTGACCCCTAATTGATGATACCCTGAATGAAGATCAATCTTGGAAAAGTATTGAGCTCCGCGTAGTTGGTCAAATAAGTCATCAATGCGTGGGAGAGGATATTTGTTCTTGATAGTGATCTTGTTAAGTTCTCGATAATCAATGCAGAGTCTCATTGATCCATCTTTCTTCTTAACAAATAAAACAGGTGCTCCCCACGGTGATGCACTAGGGCGTATGAATCCCTTATCAATATTCTCTTGGAGTTGCTTCTTCAATTCCTGCAACTCAATTGGGGCCATTCTATAAGGTGTCTTTGAAATAGGCAAAGCACCCGGTACGAGTTCTATTGAAAACACAACTTCACGATTTGGTGGAAGACCCAGTAATTCCTCCAGAAAGACATCATCAAACTCCCATACAATGGGCATATTCTTAATCGTGAGTTTCTCACCAACCATTTGAGATAAATAACCTTCATTTAGTGGAATCAATACCCATAAGATGGAAGAAATTTCCACTGGAAGGTTATGTTCATCCTTGCATTGATAGACGATCGTAGATTGATCTGGAATATGAAATGTGACTTCCCTTCTTTGGCAATTGATATGATCTACATGTAGAGAAAGCCAATCCATGCCAAGAATCACATCAAATTCCACTAATGGAAGGATCACAAGATTTACAGGAAGCACTTTCCCACAAACTTCAATCGGAGAAGAATTATAAACTTTTGATGCGACTGTTGTGCCATTAGGTGTTGTCACAGCTAACTCAACATCTAATTGTTGAGGTAATATGGTGATACCCTTAGAAAATTCTTTAGAAATAAAAGAGTGGGTGGATCTAGAATCAAATAAAACATTTGCTACTTTAAAGTGGATGGTAAGTGTACCTTTCACCACTTCGTTATCGTACTCCACATCGCTGATAGAAATTGCATGAAACTTTCCTTTGTCTTTAGCCTTAAGATTTTGTTGACGTCGACCATCATCATCAACCCTTGGATTTGGGCATTGATTGGCATAATACCCCATCTCCTTGCACTTGAAACATTGAAGTGTAGTAGGTTCATTCTGTGTATCCCTTCCTTTGTTTGCATCATTAGACATCTTCTTCCCATTATCGGAGCATTCAAATGCCCTATGACCTTCCTTTCCACATTTAAAACATTTACTTGTCCCTTTAAGACAACTCCCTCCATGTTTCTTTCCACACTTTGAGCATAAGGGAAAGTTCATATTCTTTTCAGTGTGCTCTTTAAAGTTTCCTTTGAATTCCATCTTCCTCTTCTTATCAAACCCATGTGACTGATGGGTTACTCCAATCTCCATCTCGACTTTGAGAGCACATCGAACGATTTCCTTGTAGCTATTGAAGTCCCTTATGGCTAACGCCCTTCGAAGACTTGGTTTTAAGCCACTAAAGAATCGATCGATCTTACTCTTAGGTTGGATAATAATACCAGAAGCGTACCTTGCAAGTCTTGTAAAATTTGCTTCATAGGTACTAACAGATTCATCATCCCTTTGCTTCAGTTCAAGAAACTATTTCTCCATCTTTGTTCGGAGAATACGAGGGAAGTACTTATTGAAAAATAAGTTCTTGAACTCGTCCCATTCCATAGACTCAATTTCATCCCTTTGCCTCGTATTCTTAATAAGATTCCACCATTGATCAGCATCTTCTTCCAAACGATACACTGCTAGGATGACTTTATCATGTTTAGAACATTGAAGAACTGAAAATATCTTTTCAGTAGTACTAATCCATTGTTCAGAAACTAATGGATCAGTAGACCCACTGAAAGAAGGTGGATGCTGCCTCATGAAGGATTCAACAGAATGTTGCTCCTTCCTTTGCTCATTTGGAAGTCCTGCATGATTCATAGCTTGAGAAAGTTGTGTGAGCATGGCTACAAGATTTTGCATTCCAGCTCCTGAATCATTTGGTTGCTCAGGGGGACAATCATTGCATTTCCCATCGCATTCCGCATTAACATGGTTCCTTCGGGTTCCAGCCATTGACTAAAACCAAGAAGAATAGTGTGAGAAACACTAATTATAATAGGAAACCACATAATTCAAGAATAAAATTTTCATGCTTACGGTCTTATCCTAGGTTATTCAAGGCCATTTCTAAAACACTAAGATTGTGTTCTATGCTTAGACTTATCCTTAGGGTTCTTACTAAGGCCTTCACATCCTAGTTTCCAAAGGTTGACTATAACCTCCCTCTGATACCAACTATAACGACCCACACTTTACATACATTGTTAATACTTCAAAATTGAAGCACACTTATTACAACATATGACAAAACCACAAAGGACCGTATAGGTATAGTGTCTTTAGAATCTGGGAAACATAAACAACTGGTTCATAAATCTTCTACAGTGTCTCCCATTTATTTCATCATATCTAGGGTCCCTTTTAGCATATTCTACTTAATATCCATCTTCCTGACCTGGGGAAAAGAAAACATAAAAGGGTGAGCTCAAATGCTCAGCAAGGGCAAATAAAGGAAATAAAAATCATATCATATCTTTTTGAAAATCAAAACCTGCAAAAGATATCATACTATCCTAACATGGAATAAATCATAGAAGTGAAAATGAGATCCCCATAATCATAACATAAAACTTGAAACTTTGTGGCATGCACACATAATCAGGGAAAATCATTTCTTGTTAGTCATGACTCATTTCCAAGACTATCTTAGTGGACAAAGTCCCTTTCTGAACCGAGTTCACTCCTCGTTTCAGTCCTGTATCACTGAACCGAAATAACCTTCCGTTCCAGCCATGTCTATATCATGAGATATAAAGTCTTTACCCAATGCATTGGAGGGAGATATAGGTCCCACCCATCTTATAATGAATCCTTTCTTATGTGTGCCACATAATCATAAAACATACATCATCGCATAACACATGTAACAAAAATGGGATTCTTGAAACATCATGACATCATAAATCAATTCATATAAGATAAAGGAATTCATAAAAATAATTCCATCGCAACATGATCAAATCAATGTAATAATAGGGATAAAAATATAACCCTTTATTATCTTATATGGAAAATAATTTTGATAAAACACTTGAACTCCATTCTTGAGGAAACTATCCTTTCTTCTTCAAAAACATTTTTCTTTCATAACATGTCATTCAACTTTAAAATAAAAGAAGTTTATTACAAATAAACTTGAAAACTTGTAAAGGAAGCTTCTTTTAAGTAATGTTTTAAAAATCCATTCATGCCGTATAAGTTAAAAAAAAACATTCTTCGTACTTTTGTCGGAAAAGTCAAAAAGTACCTCGTACAAAAAAAATGACAAAAGATTCCATTCATATTCTTTACTAAAAATTCACCGAAGGGTAAAATTGGATTTAAACTATTGTAAGTGGATGGAAACAATATTACATTTTTATGGAACATGGATGTGGATGATAAAATACACCCGAGTAAATGCCAAATTAAAAACAATCTCGGATAAAAATGAGATTGTGATATTTTCCCTTACCTTAGGTCCGATTTGCTTTGTTCGTGTCCGAAGCTCCTGTATACTGGTTTAAATAATGTTATTGACTTATTACAGAATCATACATATTGATATGATATCATATATGGTCATATTATTAGCTTCTTGTTAGTAATATTTCATTGTTACTTGTTACTCGGGTCTTTATAACTTTTTGTTCTTATGCGTGTTTTGTCGAATAAATTCTTATTCTTATCTTTAGGTTATAGATAATTCATTTCCAGAATGTTATTAGTGTAGTATATACCATATTAATTCATTCAATTCATTTATATAATCATTATGAAATGAAGATCATGTAGAACGAGTCGCATCACATCGTGGAGACGGTATTCCGTACGTACGCACGAGTGATGATATCGTTCCTATGATCGTGGAATTGTATTGGAGTATATATATATTATTTCAGTATCAATATTACTTCATAATAATCATATATAGTTACTCATTACACCATTATACCCATCCTTGTAAGGTGATGGTGGAAAATAGATTACACCACGGCGTGGAGACGGTATTCCGTACGTACGCACGCGCGGTGATTTCATTTTTTCCGTAGGATGGATAGAAGGTGAATTAGGGTTGTTTCATATTTATAATAACATATCAGTATGTAAGTAATACTGATGTTATTACTTTATCATGAAATAACTAAAGAATAAGAAGTTGAAGAAGAAAGAAATTGAAAAGATCGGTAATGGATATTACCTCTTCTTTGGAACGCCTCTTTGAATCCTTCACTTAAGGAACTAAGATTGGTCTTTGGAGAAGACCAGGACCTCTAGGATTATTCTAGGGAAGTGGAGAGGAAAAAATTTCAGGGGTTGGCCGAGCTTGAGTGCTCAAATTGGTGTGAGGAGGAGGGGGAGGAGGTGCCCTTTTATAAGGGAGGAGAGGGGCACCTTAGGAATATCTCAAAATATTATTTTATATTAAAGTCAAAATCGGTTTATAATGGTTCCAAAGGGTCTTATTTCGAAGATAAAGTGGGGATGGGTCGAAATCCTATCAACCAATAGGATTTAGACAAGTTTTGGGTATTATTTTAACCTTATAAATTAGATTTAACTCTATGTTAATTAATTTAACTTTTACCGTGTCTTTTTGTTTTCTTTCACTATATGGTTAATACACTTACTATAACATGCCAAAGGAACCCCAAATTGTTTATTATTAATATATATATCCTTATCTAAGTCATTTGGCCGAACCTTAGATTTTTAGGAATAAAATAACAATTAATAATATAATATTTTATTTAAAAACTATTTTGTGTCAATTTTGACACTATTTGATATATGATTTTTGTGAAAGTCATAACAGAATTATATGTTCAAAAAAAGTTGATTAAATCAACACTAATATATCATAGTAACCTAGAAAATTAGTGTAATTCATAAAAAGTCTCAAATTACATTTATTTTGGTGTTTATAACATCAATTATGTCAATATTTCATTAACAAGATAATTACTGCATCATCTATGTGTCATAAATAAATTAAATTATTTGATGTCTAAAAATTACAAATAAAATACCATCATGTAGTAAATCTTTTTAGATTTCTAATGAATATTTACAATCTAATTTATCTTATGTATAACCCCATATTAAAAATGATTTACTTATTAAACTTTGATTTTAACTACTTTAACCCTTCTTTAATTAAATTAATAATAAATGTCCTAATCTAATCCAAGTGGGCCTAAATGGTCATATTTTATTCCTAAGTTTGTTTTTGGTCGAATTAAACTTGTCCAATAGAATTAGGACATGTGTTAGGGTAATATTAATATCATATTTACCCTTAGTTACCCTATTTACTATTAACCGCGGTAAAAATAGTAAAAAGTTACTATTCACCAAAAAAATTATTTTTATCTCATTGAACCACATTTTACTTACTGATATCAACCGTGTCTGTCGGATTTTTGAAATTCCATTCACAGAAGCGGTAAAATTAAGTTTTATGCAAAATTCTGTTTTTAACCTACCACTTAGTGGTTTCACTATTCATCAAAAATTGAAAGTTTTCAGAAAAATACCAAAATTTCACCCTAGGCTAATTTCGATATTCTGAGTCCAAAAATGAAGTCCATTTTGAAAAATAAAATTTATAAAATTTCAAAAAGTGGTTAGTACTATTCATAACGGCTAGTTTTAATAGCATATTGTTGTTTAGTGAAACTCGGTATTGCGTACGACGCAAGCTATCGAGGAAGGTCGCGATTGCGTGTAAAGCAAGCCAAGCAAGTGTTGTGTAGAAAAAGATTCCTTTGATGATTTATATAACATAAAAGTCTCGGGTGTTACAAATCATGTATAATAACACAAATAACTATTTTTAGTTTTGAACATAACAAACCTCCATTAGAGGTTTTTTATTACAATATCATGACATTATTCACCAAAAAATAATTTAGGATAAGTGCAAGAAAATTTAAAATTAATGTAACATTATACAATAAGGTGTAAAGGTGTAAAACCATCAAGAATAAGCATTTAAATGTAAGTCATATTGAACTTTTAATGAAACAAAAAACATTATATATTGGATACTTGAAATGTGGAATAAATGTAGGCATTTAAATCAATTTCACAAGAAATTAAAATATGGAATAAGGATGCCAATACTTGAATAAAATTTAAATACAAGACAAGTTCTATACATTATTAAGTTTAAGCATCTCATATGTTATGGTATTATACATTGGCCAAACAGTTATTTAAGCATAGACAATTACAATGGAAACCCAATTGATGGTTCATATATCATCCTAAATAAATAAATCAAATTTTGTTATTTAACAAAATTGATATACAACCCAAGGCATAGGAAAAATTACGAAAATATGGATGGCGCACCCAAAGGGGTGTGCTGAAGCCAAGGTGAACACCCTAAACCTGGATTTATTTAGAAGAAATGTCCACTAAAGACACTATAATGCAAGATCATAAATTAAATATGGGATATAAAATACTCTTCTGAAGGATCCGACTAGAACCAAAATGGAACAACATTATAAATTCAACGAAATGATAAAAAAAATGAGTTGACATTGTACCTTATGTTCATGTCACTCCACACATTCAGTTACAAGGCTTGATCCAACCATAAAAAGTACAAATAAATGGATTTATCCTAACTTAAAAACTATATAAAATGTATATCACATAAATATTTCTCAATAGATGGAATGAGAATCATAAAATAGATTATTTTAGATGATAGATCTTACCAAGAGCATTCCATCAAATCATACGATGAATAAAACCGAGGTGATTTGAGGGGTTCAAGATCAATCCCCAAATTTGGGAGGAGGGTTGTAGTTCTAGACCTGGAGGAGAGGGATTCATGTTCCACCCACCTAAAATAGATGAAAAATATGTATAAGTAGGGGAGATGAAAATGAAAAAAGAAAATTTAAAAAATCAAAAACGTATTAAAATAAAGAAAAGAAAAAAATGGAAGAAAGAAAAAAAAAGAAATGGGTGAATCTCATTTCATTATTAACTATAATATTATTGTTCATGAAAAGAGGGATTTTTTAAACAAACATCGGAAAATAGAGCATTTTCCCACTATCTGGAACCTATAAGATGACTTTTTAATGAATTAAAATAAAATTTTAAATGATTTGTACTAGGATAAATCGAGCATGTTATAATTGGATGATTATCCAAAACATTTATTGAATATATAATATACAAATTTTATTGAAAACATTAATCAAAAGTTTTTTAAAATTTATTGAGGTAAAGTTACATATTTTTACATAGAAAAGTATTTTTCTTATAAATGTATTTTGTTTATTTTAAAATAGTTCTTACATTGTCTTCTAGTAATTGATAATAAAAGGATGCATTTTATATACTAGAGTAAATAATATTATCACAATCTTTTTAATCTTATTTATAACTATATAATAACACCTAGGTGGTATCTATAACATTTTTTTGATAATAATATTAATATTATATTTTAGTTTGGTAAAAACTAGGCCTTGCGTGTAACACAAGCAATCATAGGGTCTCAGAATTGTGTGTAATACATGACAATCATAGTGTTGAGTGTAAAAAAAGATAATATTTGTGTTTTTTGTAGTTCATGCAATCTAAAAATATTTTTTTAAAATTAAAAATTATATTCAGTGTTTTGTGAAATGAAAAATATAAAAAAGATTAAATTTATTCAAAAATCATATTTCGCAAAAATCTTAGAGAGTTATAGTAACTTCCTTGGCTCACCTGTAATCAATCAATAAATCAATAATTAAGGTCTAAATAATTTAAAATTAGTTAAAAATAAAATGTCCAAATTTTTAGATTCAATGTGACACTTTATTTTCAAAACGAATCATTTTTATTTCAATATTTCATTCATTTTAAATCAAAAACTAATCATATGGTTATATCAATTCAATATAATAATGTTCTACAAAATCAGTTCTCAAGTCATTTCATGATTTCCACTAATTTCAATTCATGCCTCAAATTCCAATTCCATTTGTTTTTTTTTTCTGATTTCCCAAAATCAATAACAGCTCAATTTCAATTCAAAATTTCATAAAATTGGGTTTTCATACTTAAATTAAAAGAAAATTCTAAAAATAATGAATTTATTATTTTATCAATTTATCAATAATAATTGGAAGCATATACCTATTTTCACATAGTCACAATGCCCATAATGTTACTCACTAGTGGGAAATGATGGCATGTAAGATCTAGTAAAATAGTCTAGAATTAAGATTCAACAACAAGAATTTTAGATCATTAAATCTCATGACGATGTGAAAATTTCAACTTGAAAGTGAGAGAGAGAGATAAGTGTTAATAAGTCCTCTTATTTTTTGAGATTCACCAAAATCAACAAGAAGAAAAATCCCCAAATAGATGATTTTAAGGGATTGTAGATATCAAAAATCTCTTAGGAGGAGCCTCTTTGTAGAGACCAATAAAGCTCATATGAATAAAATAGTAAATTACACTGAAAATCCTTGTTAAACCAACACATAGTATCTTCTAATGAGTAAAATTCAATAACATTGTGTGTAATTATTGATTCCTAAATACACTAATAAACCTAAAACCTATAGTAAAAAAATCCAATTTTAAATATTTTCCAGGTGTGTAAGTTATACGGGACGTGTAATCATGCACATTGTGTACCCTTTTGACAGTATCTTCCAGGAAATGATTACACATCATATGACCCCATTATATGGTGATTAAATCCAAAGAAGACTAAAAAATATATTGGTTTTATGTTGAAAATTAAAAAAAATCCCTCACCTCACCATTAAATATATCCTCTCAATTCCTTCTCCACATTACTCAACCACTAGAAAAAGAAAACCAAAAAAGGTTAAAATATACATAATATAAAGGTATTTGGGTGTTACGTGCGTAGTTGTAAAGTGTCAACCATATTGTCATAAAAGATGAATTATTTCAATTTAATGTTATTTTTTTGGACTACATCCTTATTCGTCATATTATGTGTCATTTTATCATTTTTAGTAGTAATATCAACACCAATAGTCTAGTAAGAATCAATATCAGAAAGATCATATTAAATTTTAGTTTCTTATTCCTTTATTTTCATTTAGTAATCATGTTGATCACCACATAATTATGAAAATCCACTCCTTGTTCCCCACTAATATTTTTTTTATATTCAATAATCAATTCATAGTAACAATCTACTGACTCATTTATCGATTTGTTCAATACCCTATGACTTTAAAAATTAATTTAGTAGCTCCTGATAGCTCTATCCTTTGTATTGTCATAAAAGATTCCTAGATTAGATATTTTTTGTCTTTATAAAGCATTTCCTTATAAAAAATTAAGTACAAAAATATAATATTTAATTAATACCATATTTTTTGAGTAGTTATATAGTATTTAGGCCTAAATAACCACATATAATTAATGTTCATAAAAATAATCACATCTTATATACAGAATTAATTTTTAAAATATATTAAAATCAATTTTATAGAGAATTATATGGATTAGTGTTAAAAAAAATATTATGGTATCTCAGAGTAAGGGTATATATTATTCAATTGGTATAAAATACATGGATTCGTACCACTGATTATCATCCAGTTTAGGATTATTTGAAAACTAAAGACAAATATGAATTCTATATTAAATTTTAAAATTCATGCACAATTTTTAAATTATACTGTATTCTTTGAAATTTTCTAATGAATACTTTTTTCATATATAAGGGAATGTAAAATAAATAATGGATGGGTTCAGATTCTCATGATGGGGAATATATATAGAAAATTATCATGTGTAAATCTATCATAAATAATATGGAATAGTTTATAATCAAATATAATTTCATTCAATTAACATCATGAGTTCAATGAACATCTAATGATAAGATGAACATATAAATCACAAGGATGATAGAAAAATAATTGTTTATAATTAAACTGAAAAACTCTTTACATTTCCACTCATGGACACTTAACTAAGATATCAGGAATCTTACTATCACAGCCTCTTTAGAAATATTTCATTCTCAATAAATTGTATATGTAGAAAAAATAGACAAATTATGTGGACACCTTTTTGGCCTCCTAAAAATATCAATGCATTGATGAGATATCTAAATTTTTTCCCAAACTATAACATTAATTTCCTATGAATTCCCCTTATTTTGATTCATCAATTCCTTCTCAAAATTCCATTTGAGTCAGTAATTTTCTATATTGAATCAACCATACAACACATAATTATTTCTCAAGTTACATAAGTTAATTAAAAATATTACTTCAACTCATACCATATATAGAAATTGTATAAAATGAAAACATCATATAATTAATGAAATGATTTCCAATATATCCATGATATTGAAAAGATGGACATAAATGATAAAAAATAATGTTCAACGCATAATGGAGAGTGGTAGATGACATGATCAGAAGAAATTAAATAATTAAAATAAGTCGTAATCATTTATCAGTAATGGCATACCATTGATTGATTATAAATGAAGGATTTATTGTAAATACAAGACCATTGATTATAAAATATATCCTTTTAACTTACTTTAAAAATTAGGTTATCAATCCCATTTCAAAATTCATTTTAATTCCTTTATGTAAATAATACAATTTTTTATATAATTTTGAATAAATATTAAAATTAATAATTATTAAATTAAATAAATTTAAAAAAAATATGGTAACATGTACTGGATTCTATAAACATAAGATAATTATTGATTTCTATAAGAATCGTTAATGAATTTCATGTTTAGATTTTTTTCACATCATTTTTAAAAAGATCCACATTGGTAAATTAGAAGAAGATTAATTTTAGAAATATTTATCTAAAATAAAACATGGAAAAAATTTAATTTCATAACACATTAGGTTATAGTAAAATCATTATTCAAAACACTAAAAATAAAATATTGATAAGAAATAATATGTATAGGAATGAGAAATTTCAAAAAATAATTTAAAAAATGTTTTTTATTTATCTTAGTTGATGATTTTTGACCCAAATATAGTAGAAATGGAATATACACAAGTAAACCCAAAACCATAGCAGCATAGAAAAAATATGTGGGGATAAAGTATTTATGAATATAATATTTCACATATGAATTCTGAACATAAACAATCCTAAAAAATGATATTGTAAGAAAATATATTACCTCAATAATGAATTCTATTTTAATTATTTTTCCCTCCCTTATAATAAATTTAGATATATTATAAGTCTATACCAAAAACATATTTGTATTTATAATATCATATATGATATATTAATAAAAAATTTAAAAACCCATTTAATAATATATTTCTATAAAAATATTCATTTTTGAATGTTAACAATTATTATTGTCATGTATGTTTTGGTTCGATAAATTTAGTCACTGCAGATTTTGTGTGGTGGTATTATTTCACACACGAGTGGATGTATAATTTTTTAAAAGGTTTAATTTAGAAATTCAACTGATTTTTATGATATATAATTCATAATTATGTGAGAAAAACCATAGATGAATGTTTTGGATGAAAAAATACATTTCATCATGAGGTGGTAGACTCCAAGTATTAAATAATGATGCATTAAATTCCAATTTTATGGAGAATTAGTTCAATAAATGGAGTTAAAACCACTTAATATCATAGTATTATCTAATAAATATTTAGTCTATCATTTAGGTAATGGTTTTAATAAAACTAGAGCATTCAGTTAAGGGTTATACCTCTTTTTTGGAAAATAACTATTGACATAAACCATAAGACTTTTAAGGTTGATATTATGACAAAATTACAACCTATAAATCATGATCATGGATTTTTGGAAGGGATTTAGTATTTTTTTAATAATATAGAAGGCTATTGATGTGTGTAGAAGGCATTATAACCTGTTTCCACTTATAAGGGAGGGAGAGGAGGCACATGAAATTTCTCAAATAATGAAAATATTCTTAGGTAATACTCATGGAATATGAAAAAAATGGTTAATATTACAATTTCATAAGGGTATGGTAGAAATTAATCAAAAAATGTGGTTTTAGATACTGGTTTGGGTTATATAGTGTCATTATCCTCCAATTTTGTACCCTTTTAACAAAATTTACCATTAACAGTTGTGATATATATTTACCATAGATAAAATTCATTACTATAAAATAATTAAATTAAAAATGGAATGTTATTAAAATATAGGAGATTAAAAATATTGAATCCATTTAACCGAATTCAGCACCTTTAGGTGTTGGAAAATATATTTTATATACATTCATAACATTTAATGAAAATATATTGTGGAAAATTGATAGTTTTAATCATAAAAATGAATTTATTGGACACTAATGTATATTGATTATTAAAATTCAAATAATTTTTTTTTGATAAATATTAGCAGGATTATTATTATTTCAATAAAACTAATAACTAAAAGGTACCTTTTATATACATTATTAAAATAAAAGAATTTTTTTTATTTGATTAAAAACATTAATTTCAATTCCAAAAGGTTGTTCATATATTAATTAGTTTAGTGTTATATTATATTAATTATATGATGTATATTTCTTATATAAAAAACGTTCAATAAACCTTTATGTTTTTATTATATCATTATAATTTCATAAAAGAGATATTTTTTGTAAAATAAGAATTTTACACTATTCACCTAAAAATTAAATATTTCTGAAACATCTCAAAAATTTATTAAAATTTATTTTTGATACTATTAATTAAAAAAATTCTTTGTTTTAAAAAATATAATTTATAATGATTGTATTAATAAATTTTAATTTCCTCAAACAAAATGAAATAATAAATAATTAAGAAGAAGACATAGTTTTTAGGTATAAAATAAAATGACAAAAAAATTTGTACATATTTCCTATAAATTATTCAATACATTTGTATTTAGAAGTACCATTATATATATATTTTTCCTAATGTTTTCACTATTAATCATACTTTCAAATTCACAAGATATGTTATAATTGGCATATTGAAATAATATTATTCAATGGTTTTCCTTTTTTATTGGTTATGCTAAATTCTATAAAAATATTGTAATTTTTAAGGAAAATATAAAATATTTTTTTGTGGTATTAATTTCCACCTCCATATATAAATTTTAGCATCAAAATATTAATTCATCATCTATAAATGAATTATAAAATAAGAAAAACATTCAAAATAATATTTTAATATGGACATTGATATATAGGTCGTTATAATGAAAATCTTCATGAATATATCCTTATAAGTCTCATAGTGACATTTTTTTTCCAAAATCATACCTTGTTTTTTAATGGATACCTTATACATATGACTCAATATATTTATCTTCATTATATTAATGATTCATAATTTCCATTACCATTGGTATAGAAAATATGCATTTATTTTCTTAATTTATTTATTCCAATTTTATATGAATAAGTTTCTAATTTGATGATCAACATAATGATCTAGATATATTGTGTAAAGCCCCGGAAATTTCAAGGAAATTTTTTTCTTATTTTTCTTTGGAATTTTACAAGAACGCAGTTTCTGACGGAGCCTGATTCTGAGGCCCGGTGTGCCCGGAATCAATTTCCGAAGTTTGGCTCGGGTACGTTCAGTGAAGGAATGAGCGGGTTTTTCTAACTTTTGAACCGGTTCCCGGAATCGAATTCCAAGGGCACCGATGGAACCGCAGCGCCGGTAATTTCTTAGGAACTCCTATTCCGGAGTTGCGTTTACACAAGTGTTGATAATAAAAATTGTGGAAGTTTATTTTATAATTACACTACAATTTTTATTATTTTACTCTAAGTGTTAGCTCTTGATGGAAGTTGGGTAACCACCCAACCTCCCTTGGGAGGTTATGAGGGTGGTGGGGCCCACACGAACCCCACCTATTCATATCCTCTAAACCCCCCTCAACTCCCACTTAAATTATGTTAACATAAGTTATAACCTATGACTTAAATGTAATGAGGTTAATGAGGTGAGTTGTGTGTGTTTATTGAATTTCAAACTCTTGAAATTCAAATGTGTTGATGTGTTAATAAAATAAGAAAGAGTCTTATTTTATTTTTTTGTTAGAGTTTTGTCACCTTGAGAGAGTTGGGAAGCATCTTCTTCTTCTTCATCATCTTCTTCAACCTCGACGAAGAACGCGAAGAACACCGTTCTTCAACGAAGAACTTCTCCGCTGAAGAACACGGTTCTTCCGCGATGCCGTATCCGCGACGCGACGTTCTTCTTCTGTGTCGTCTCTTCCGCGACGGATTTCCGCGACGAAATCACCGTCAAAGAACTTCAAATCCTCGCTTCGCGACGTCGGCGTTCTTTCCCCGCGACGCCCGACCTCCACGACGCTCGTCTTCCGCGGGTCGTTGACGAACTCCTTTCCTGAACTGAGGTAGGGGATTATTGTTATTTTATTAAATTATTTTCATTCTTGATTCTAGCCGATCGAATTTCGTGGTTAATCGACTATTTGTTATCATTTAATGATAGGGGGTCCGGACCGCACAAACACGGCCAAACCCCCTCTTATGTTCATGATTGTCTCTTTGTGAATGGAACAGGATGGCGTGGTGTCGTCGCACCACGCGAGAATCGCTCGGCAAGTATTACGCGACGTCGTCGCGCCACGCCGAGAATTGGAACAAGAACGCGATGCCGTCGTGCCGTGTCAAAGGAAGTCGAAGGTGTCGCGCCCGAAGTGGAGCCACGGCGAAGGGGAGCGGTGCCAGCACACCACGCTGGAAACCACGAAGACGACACGTTTCATTTTGACATACGTATTTATGGGCGACGACGAAGCAGACCGTTTGGGCGTTTGAGTCCCTTCGCAGTAAAGGTGGGGTTCCGGGGGGACCATAGGCGAAGACGGCAGAAGGAACAGACCACCGGAGCGCGTCCGGTCGTCCGCGGAATACGGCGGCGGCACCGACGACCGGCGGCAACGGCGCGCCGCCGGAAGGGAGGCGGACGGCGAACCGCCGGCCTCAATTAGTGGCGAAGGGAGGGGGAGCCGCGCACCCTGCCCTCGATTCGGCGCGGCCACGCTGGCTGAGCCTCGGCCGCCCGGTCGGGCCTGGCAGAGCCAGGCCGGGCCAGGCCGGGCCCTGCCGGTTCGGGCCGGGTCGCCCCGGGCCCAGACCCCCGTTTTCGGACCACTTTCGGTCAAAAGACCGTAACATGAGCTACGAGCCTCCAAACGACTCACCATCAGCGGAAAAGCGATCCTTGGATCGAGACGATCGTTTCGGTATATTACACTCAAGGTTTTGGAGAACATTGTGTTCGTCCGGGTTGGTTCGTACACGAAACCAACCGGGCTCTCAGAGCGGAAATGCTCGTAACTTGAGTTCCGGACGTCCAAATGATGTGCCGTCGACTTTTTTGATTTCCTATAAGTGATACGGATCTTTTGGCTTACTCCACTCGAGGTTTGGATTCCGTCAGAGTGCATTCGGGTTGGTTCGCTCACGAAACCAACCGGGCCCCTGGAATGAAAAACCCAATAACTCACAGACCGGGCGTCCGATTGACTTTCCGTCTGTTTCGTTGAATTCCTCTTGTTGAGACGAAACTTTTGGCGTACGTTTCCCTAGTTTTTGATGCATTTGAGATACGGCCGAGTTGGATTGTACCCGAAATCCAACCGGGCCCCTGGAACGGAAAAGCTGATATCTTTCAGACAGGACGTCCGTTTGAAAAACCGTCAGCGGCGTTGTTGATCACGTTGAGAAAACGGTCCCTGTGAGTATACCCTATGAGAGTTCAGGGTACAGTTGAGATACGGCCGGGTTGGTTCGCTCACGAAACCAACCGGGCCCCTGAGACGAAAGGGCTAGTAACTCATAGACTGGGCGTCCGATTGACGTGTCGTGTGTTGCATTGAGACCCCTATGACGAGGCGGTACTTTGAGATACTTCTTCGTGGGACTTTGAGATACTTGTTGAAACGACCAGCAGCTCGTGGAGCAGACCCTCCCGGAGACGAGCGTGCGGAATACGGAGACCATGTAGCCGACTGAGACATGACGACTGCTGATCGAACGACTCGGTGTGTTACAGAAAGCCCAGTGGGGAGCACTTGGTTGTAGCGGCAAACCCACGAAAGAGGTGCGCTTGGTTGTAGCGGCAGAGGGGAGCGCTTGGATGTAGCGGCAAACCCACGATAGAGGTGCGCTTGGTTGTAGCGGCACAGGGAAGCGCTTGGTTGTAGCGAAAGACCCACGACAGAGGTACGCTTTGTTGTAGCGGCACAGGGGAGCGCTTGGTTGTAGTGGTAGACCCACGATGGAAGAGCGCTTGGTTGTAGCGGCACGGGAGAGCGCTTGGTTGTAGCGGCACGGGGGAGCTCTTGGTTGTAGCAGCTGGCCCGCAGTACTTGATTGGTGGAGTACTACACCAGTCTTAGTTCAGTGAGTAGTATCTCGGAGTCGTGACAGGACCACTGTACACTCTAGAGACGAGGTTCTTCGGCAGTTGCGGTTTTGATAATGAAAATATTGGTTTGAGCTGAGTCTTAATCTTTGTGTTTCCTCATGATTGAGATGGGTTACTTGGTAAATTAGGTATATGTATGGGCATATACCTAAGTAGAGGTTATCTGTTGAGATCTTCTTTGTGGTTATCCTTGTTGGTTTTAGTGAGACCTTGAGGGTCTCAGGGTCCCCACTGAGTATCGTTATACTCACCCCTGGACGGGCTACGCCCGCACTTCGTTGTGTTGGATGCAGACGACAGACAGCGCTGATCGTGGTGGAGGATTGCTTAGCAGGACGGTACCTGGAGGTGGACCACTGGGTGGGACATACTCAGAGCGGTCAGGTGGACCCGAGGAGCAGTGGTGGCTATATGTACCCACCCCTCAGGTGGGACTTCCAGAGGACGGCTCGACGCTGCGGCTTTTCTTTTCAGTTTTTATTTTCCCCTTTCAGTTGTACATTACAGTTGGTCTTGTATTTCCATCCCCTTTTACTTTTAGCACAGCTTGTTACAGTTTTTGCTTAGTGTTTACCTTTATTCTTGCTTACTCTATGGTGCTTGTTTACGTTTCAAAGGCAATGCCTTCCCTTTTTCCGGGATTTACGCCTTGGTGCTAGTCGCCAGCCCCTGGCCTATGGAAGTAGGGCTTGGGGGAGTCACGGCACGGGCCCCGAGGACGGGTCATGACAAATTGGTATCAGAGGAGTTAGGTTCTACCGTGAACTCTGATCTTTTCTATGTGAAGGAATAGTTTTTAGCGTATTGAGTGTGGTTATCAGTCCAGGGAGTCTAGTGTTGTTGCAGCGGCCGACGTATCCGTACACCAGGACCCTGACTTCTGATTTCCGACTTCATGCACGAAAACATTGATTGCATGTATGTTTCAAGTTTTCATTTTGATTACTTTATGTCAGCTCAACAGGTATACTGTTCTGACCATGGCACACATGTTTCCATTTCAGGATGGCCCCACTACGGCAGCCAGCTAGGGTTCCAAGCGATGTGTGTGGCGAGAGTCCACCGAGCGTCAAGGAATCGGTACAGGGCCCTTTGACATCTGAGGCACCGGCGGTACCTATACCCGCCGAGCCACCAATTCTACCATCCCCAGCCGTTGATGATGCACGTCGCCTTAGTGCACTGCATGAGTTCCAGCGCCAGCGACCACCCAGGTTCTGCGGGGAGACGGACCCCCAGGAAGCCGAGGACTGGATGGAGGCTATCGTACGAGTTTTCAGGCTAATGAGGACACCATCAGACCTCATGGTGATCCTCGCGGCGAGCCTACTAAACGCAGCAGTGGGCCGATGGTGGAGCTTGATGCTCCAGGTGCACGATGAGGAATCTCTTCTCTGGATGGACTTCGAGAGCCTCTTCCGCTCAGAGTTTGTCCCAGCCACCCTCCGAGCGGTACGCATCTAGGAGCTACTACATCTGCGACAGGGCAGCATGACAGTGGGCTAGTACTCGGTGAGATTTACTGATCTCTTGTGCTACTCCACAGATATGGTATGAGACCCGTTCTTCGGGGCCCGGACCTTCAAGCAGGGACTGAGGCATGAGATCAGAGCTTCGATGATCTCCCTCAACATTCCGACTCAGGCAGGGGTGTTGGAGTGAGCCCTCTTAGTGGATAGTTTCCTTGCTGAGAAGTCTCCAGCAGCAGGACCCACCACTTGCCGGCATGCGGCAGAGTCTTCTGCAGCGGACAGTAGACAGGTGGCGCAGGGGTCTAAGAGGACTAGACCTACAGGTGGTCGACAGCATGACTCTGGATCATTTGTGTGAGGCACTCGGGGTGGACAACAACTTTCTATGAGAGGGCAGTGTTACTCCTACGGCGGGATTGGTCACATGGATCATGACTATCCGACCCGCCATACGGATGTCCAGCAGATGGATGAAGGGCCCCCCAGGCAGAGGCAGAGGTTCAATCAGGGCAGGCTGCAAGGAGCAGGCGGCCATGGTAGGGGAGCTGGCCATGCACCTGGAAGTGGACGACGCTTTAGGGTGTTTCCACCACCACCACCAGGAGTTCCACCCCGACCACAGGGGACAGGAGGACATGGGAGAGCTCAGCTTCAGGCAGCTGAGGCCTACGATCATGGAGCTCCGGGAGCAGATGGACAGGAGCGGGACTAGCTCTAGACCTGGAGACTTTTGTTAATGTTGCTTCTAGTTTTGTTGATGTATGTTTGTGGATGCTTTGTGTCTTTGTACTTGAGCTGTAGTAGTAAAAGACACCTTTTCTTGTGGCATTTACTTCCCTGCCCTCTCTTGTATTGTTACTAAGAGGTTCCAGTTTAGACTGTTGACTTGACCCTCACTTGTGAGTCATCTACTGGAGGAGACCGAGTCACCACAAATTGATGCCAATAGTGTGACTCAACCCTTGGAGGTGAGAGTAATGGTTGGATGTCTTGGTAGTAGCGTCGAGGCCTTACGACGTCATCCTTGGTATGGATTAGTATCATCCATGTCGGGATTGACTATATTAGGAAAAAGAACGTGGTTCATCCATGGGATGAGACCGGATTTCTCTTATCGGCAAGGAAGAAATCATAGCAGCTCTTGTGGGACCAGAGGTGGTCTAGGCCACGATAGAGAAGGTCCAGATCATTCAGGAGTGGATGAGGGCAGCTCAGAGCTGGAAAAAGTCATACGCTGATAGGAGGCGGGGGCCCCTAGAGTTCGAGGATGGTGACCACGTCTTCTTGAGGGTCTCACCTCGACGTGGTATACGGAGATTTGGCTGAGGCGGCAAGTTATCTCCGCGCTTCATCGGACCCTTCCAGGTCCTCAGCAGGATTGGCGAGGTGGCTTATTTCCTGGCTCTACCACCTCAGTTCCACCAGGTGCACGACGTCTTCCACGTATCTCAGCTGAGGAGGTACGTGCACAACCCAAAGCACATCATTGACCATGGGGAGCTTGACGTTGATGATAGGGCGACATTCACGGAGGTCCTGTGGGGATCAAGGATCAACAGGAGCAGATCCTACGAGGATGATCTATTCCTCAAGTTCACTTTCTTTGACAGTACGGGAACTTCCAAGTGAGCACATGGGAGCGGAAGGCTCAAGATGCGTTCTTTGTACCGCTTTTGTGACCCTAGTTTGTGTTGAAGCTTTACAGGGACGTAAAACCCTAAGGTGGGAGTAATTTAAAGACCCGGATATTTCGAGGAAATTTTTTTCATAATTTCATTTGAAATTTTACAAGAACGCAATTTCTGACGGCGCCTGATTTCGAGGCCCGGTGTGCCCGGAATCAATTTCCGAATTTTGGCTCAGGTACGTTCAGTGAACGAACGAGCGGGTTTTTCTAACTTTTGAACCTTTGCCCAGAATCGAATTCTGAGGGCACCGATGGAACCGCAGTGCCGGTAATTGCTTAGGAACTCCTGTTCCGGAGTTGCGTTTACACAAGTGTTGATAATAAAAATTGTAAAAGTTTATTTTATAATTACACTACAATTTTTATTATTTTACTCTAAGTGTTAGCTCTTGATGGAAGTTGGGTAACCACCCAACCTCCCTTGGGAGGTTATGAGGGTGGTGGGGCCCACACGAACCCCACCTCTTCATATCCCCTAAAACCCCCCTCTACTCCCACTTAAATTATGTTAACTTAAGTTATAACCTATGACTTTAATGTAATGAGGTTAATGAGGTGAGTTGTGTGTGGTTATTGAATTTCAAACTCTTGAAATTCAAATGTGTTGATGTGTTAATAAAATAAGAAAGAGTCTTATTTTATTTTTGGTTAGAGTTTTATCACCTTGAGAGAGTTGGGAAGCATCTTCTTCTTATTCATCATCTTCTTCAACCTCGAAGAAGAACGCGAAGAACACTGTTCTTCAACGAAGAACTTCTCCGCCGAAGAACATGGTTCTTCCACGACACCGTATCTGCGACGCGACGTTCTTCTTCCGCATCGTCTCTTCCGTGACGGATTTCCGCGACAAAATCTTCATCAAAGAACTTCAAATCCTCACTTCGCGGCGTCGACGTTCTTTCCCCACGACGCCCGACCTCCGCGACGCTCGTCTTCCGCAGGTCGTTGACGAACTCCGTTCCTGAACCGAGGTAGGGGATCATTGTTATTTTATTAAATTATTTCCGTTCTTGATACTAGCCTGTCGAATTTCGTGGTTAATCGACTATTTTTTATCACTTAACGAGAGGGGGGCCAGACCGCACAAAGACGGACTAACCCCCTCCGATGTTCATGATTGTCTCTTTGTGAATGGAACGGGATGGCGTGGTGCCGTCGCACAACACGAGAATCACTCTGCAAGTATTTCGTGATGCCGTCGCGCCACGCAGATAAGTGGAACAAGAACGCGACGCTGTCGCGCCGCGTCGAAGGAAGTCAGAGGCACCGCGGCTGGAGCGGAGCCATGGCGAAGGGGCGTGGCGCCAGCACGCCGCACCGGAAAACCACGAAGACGACGCGTTTCGTTTTGACATGCGGATTGATGGGCGATGACGAAGCAGACCGTTTGGGCGTTTGAGTCCCTTCGCAGTGAAGGTGGGGTCCCAGGGGGACCAGAGGCGAAGACGTCAGTAGGAACGGACCACCGGAGTGCGTCCGGTGGTCCGCGGAAGGCAGCGGTGGCGCGCCTCACCGGCGCGGAGGTGGTGGCACACCACCGGAAGGGAGGCGGCCGGCGAACCGCCAGCCTCAATTAGCGGCGAAGTGCGGGGGAGCCGCGCACCCCGCCCGCGATTCGGCTCGGCCACGCTGGCTGAGCCGCAGCCGACCGGTTGGGCCGGACCAAGGCGGACCGAGCTGGATCGAGCCGGGCCGGGTCGCCCCGGTCCCAGACCCCCGTTTTCGGACCACTTTCGGTCAAAAGCCCGTAACTTGAGCTACGGGCCTCCAAACAACTCACCGTCAGCGGAAACGCGATCCTTGGATCGATAAGGTCATTTTGGTATATTACACTTATGGTTTCGAAGAACTTTGGGTTCGGCCGGGTTGGTTCGTACACGAAACCAACCGTGCCCTCAGAGCGGAAACGCTCGTAACTTGAGTTCCGGACGTCCGAATGATGTGCCGTCGACTTTGTTGATTTCCTCTAAGTGAGACGGATGTCTTGGCTTACTCTTCTAGAGGTTTAGATGTCGTCGGAGTGCGGTCGGGTTGGTTCGCTCATGAAACCAACCGGGCCCCTGGAACGAAAAAGCCAATAACCCACAGACCGGGCGTCCGATTGAGGCGCCGTCTGTTTCGTTGAATTCCTCTTGATGAGACGGAACTTTTGGCGTACTTCGCCTGAGTTTTGTATGCAGTTGAGATACGGCTGGGTTGGATTGTACCTGAAATCCAACTGGGCCCCTGGAACGGAAAAGCTGATATCTTTCAAACAGGACGTCCGTTTGACGAACCGTCAGCGGCGTTGTTGATCACATTGAGAAACGGTCCCTATGAGTATACCCTATGAGAGTTCGGGGTACAGTTGAGATACGGCTGGGTTGGTTCGCTCACGAAACCAACCGGGCCCCTAGGATGAAAGGGCTAGTAACTCACAGACCGAGCGTCCGATTGACGCGCCGTCTGTTGCGTTGAGACCCCTATGACGAGGCGGTCCTTTGAGATACTTCTTCATGGGACTTTGATATACTTGTAGAAACGACTAGCAGCTCGTGGAGGGGACCCTCCCAGAGACGAGCGTGCAGAATACAGAGACCATGTAGCCGACTAAGACCTGACTACTGTTGATCGAACGACTCGGTTTGTTACAGAAAGCCCAGTGGGGAGCACTTGGTTGTAGCAGCAAACCCACGACAGAGGTGCGCTTGGTTGTAGCGGCACAGGGGAGCGCTTGGTTGTAGCGGCAAACCCACAACAGAGGTGTGATTGGTTGTAGAGGCACAGGGAAGCGCTTGGTTGTAGCGGCAGACCCACGATAGAGGTGTGGTTCGTTGTAGCGGCACAGGGGAGCGCTTGGTTATAGCGGCAGACCCACGACGGAAGAGCGCTTGGTTGTAGCGGCACGGGAGAGCGCTTGGTTGTAGCGGCACGGGGGAGCGCTTGGTTGTAGCAGCTGGCCCGCAGTACTCGATAGGTGGAGTACTACAACCGTCTTAGTTCAGTGAGTAGTACCTCGGAGTCGTGACAGGACCACTATACACTCTAGAGATGAGGTTCTTCGGCAGTTGCGGTTTCGATAATGAAAATCCTGGTTTGAGCTGAGTCTTGATCTTTGTATTTCCTCATGATTGAGATGGGTTACTTTGTAACTTAGGTATATGTATGGGCATATACCTAAGTAGAGGTTATCTGTTGAGATATTCTTTGTGGTTATCCTTGTTGGTTTTAGTGAGACCTTGACGGTCTCGGGGTCCCCACTGAGTATCGTTATACTCACCCCTACACAGGCTATGCCCGCACTTCGTTGTGTTGGATGCAGACGACAGACAGCGCTGATCGTGGTGGAGGCTTGCGGAGCAGGACGATACCTGGAGGTGGACCACTGGGCGGGACATACTCGGAGCGGTCAGGTGGACCCGAGGAGCAGTGGTGGCTATCTGTACCCACCCCTCATGTGGGACTTCCAGAGGACGGCTCGACGCTGCGGCTTTTCTTTTCAGTTGTTGTTTTCCCCTTTCAGTTGTACTTTACAGTTGGGCTTGTATTTTCGGCCCCTTTTACTTTTAGCATAGCTTGTTACAGTTTTTTCTTAGTGTTTACCTTTCCGCTTGCTTACTATGTGGTGCTTGTTTACTTTTCAAAGGAAATTCCTTCCTTTTTTCCATGATTTACGCCTTGGTGCTTGTCTCCAGCCCCTGGCCTATGGAAGGCGGGCTTGGGGTAGTCACGGCATGGGCCCCGAGGACGGGTCGTGACATATTGTCAATTAATGAAGCACTGAAATATGGTTTAATTGATTATAAGATGAAAAGTTATTTCTTTTTTTCTAAAACCAGTATAGTTAGAACAATATAAAATAATAAAAATATAAATAAAACTTCATCAAAATTAATTATCAAACAAATTATACAACTTATATACTCACATAATAAAAATATTTATATACCATAATCACATACTCAATAATAAAATTATTAGGGATTTTCATGAAACATGATGAATTTGTTTTCAAAATAGCTCCACTTTTTGTAGTTCACTAAATAGATATCAATGGGTTCATTCATGAATTTTCATTAATTTTTTTTATAATATTTTTAAACACATTTTTATGAACTCTCCACTAAATTTAAAAATACTACAGATATTTTTCATTCCAAAATAGCAAAAAGATGTATGATTCACTCTTCCCTTATTCCTTTTTGTTGAATTTCGTTTTTCATAGTACATGGTTGTGATCTTCCTATATTGATTTACAGTGAAAATTTAATTCATGGAGAACTCATTTTCAATATTAATAAAACATTATACCATATCATCATATAAATAAAATATTTATAAAACTTAGGCCCTTATAATTCTCAACTAAATCCCATAAAATAAATTCTCAATACTACATTATAGAATATGAATCTTGTTTACAACATGCCTTGTCACAAAATGACTTGGATATCCCACTAAACTGAAAATGAATTAGTTATGTGATGGATCAAAGGGAATCCCCAAACCCCATGGGATTATTATTATTGTTTGGGAATCCCAAAACAAACAATATTAAACTTTTTACCATAATAATAACCAAATATATGAAAATATTTGAATGGAACCATGAATATTCATCAAACCAATAATATTATGACATGAAAAAATAAACAAGGTAGACAATAAAAAAACCAAAAAATCTCATATCATAGGGAAATGGAAGCCCAGTATTTCTTACTAATATGGTTAACAAATACTCAACCAATCATAGTTATCTCCCAGGGTCCTACTACAAAGAACAACCCTTCCTAAAATTAGTTCTTTTAATTTTCATAGATAATGGGTAATAATGACTATAAAATCTTAAAGGAAAAAGTAATATGCGAGAAGAATTGATCCAATGGTATCCAACAAATCACACCATCATCATTCTATATAAAATAAATCATATATAGTCAATTTATATAAAATATGGAATTAAAATGTTTTATAAAACACTATAAGAAATCATTATAATTATTTTCAATGACATGTTTAAAAAAAGTACAATAGTTCATTTCTATAAGAACATGCTTGAGTAATAATTTTTATCAAATATTAATTAATAACTCATTTCATAAAAAACGACATGTATAAATCATATTAAATAATACAACAATGTTTATAATAACGAGGGATAGTAATATAACAAAACAAGGTTCTAAAAAATATCAGTGAGATATGGATCCTACTTCACATACACCCTAATATCCAAATCATATGTTCAATTAGTGAACACCCCGGTGAATAATTTCTTATAATTTAAAATTATTTTTTGTAATTTTCATTTCTAAATCCTTTCAAGGCATCAAAATATTCATTTTTTACATATCCTTCTTCTTAACTAACTATGATCTCATGTTCTTTAAGGAAATTAATCATACAATGGTATATCATTTATTTAAATTAATATAAAATCTTCCCAATATAAAATATTTATATATCCCAAGTTTTTGTTTTCAAGCATTCCATTTCATTTAAATAACCAAAAAAAATTATTTTCATCGAAACTCATTCCTATAAAAATAATTCATTTCATTTCAAATTAATAAAAACATCATGTCCTCTCTTCTCGAAATCCATCATCAAAATAATTCATCTTGTCAGACATTTTTACTGAGTATCATGTTATAGAAATAAATAATTTATTTCAAAACAAATTTTCAAAAACATATTATATCACACATACCATTCCATTTTGAAAAAAATTACCAACATATAGAAATATTTATAAGGAAATAAATTTCAAATAAATTTTACGAAAATAATGAAACAAAATTTATACAAATAGGAATAGATTTATAGAACTAAAAATATCAAGCATGATATTCCAACACCAAAAATAAGACCATATGTATAGAGTTAAATGAGGAAAAATTAATCAATGTACAATTCTATAACCACAAAAATAAATCAATCTTTATATATGTTGAATACACAAAGATATGTTAATCTAAAATACAATGGGAGATATGGAATGAATAATCCTTAATCAAAAAATTCCACAATGACAAAAAGAGAATCAACATATCAATTAGGACATGGAACCATGAATATTCAATCATGGAATTAGTAAAATCACCTAAATAGAGTATTCAAAATCATATGGGTTGAAATTTGAATCTGTGAGAAGTGAATTTAAAAAAAATAGAGTTTTCAAGACAAATAATTATGATACATCCCATATCATACATTCATATATATATATATATATATATCATTGGATGGCTACTAGATGCCACCAGTAGGTGGGTAGAACTAGGAATATTACAAGTTCTTTTGTATGTCCCACTTGTAGAATGGACAGATTCATGTGGGAATACCCTTCATCAAGATTTACATCTCCAACACAATATCCCAAATTAGTAATATTGTGGACTTATTATAGGAATTCCCTACTACCATCCTTTCAATGACTAGTGGGTGGCCCCCACTAGCCATCTAATGGGCCACATAAATCATATTTCGGTTACATGTTGCTATCCACCCAAAGATAAATCAAAAAAGAAATCACAAATCACAACAAATTGAAAAAAACACTACCTTGACAAGAAAAGAATCAAAAAATTGAAATTAAAGGATCCCACCTGATAGAAAAGGTTATTTCTTGAAAATAAAGGTAGATACATGGAAGAAGGTGTTGGGATTTTCAAGTCACCCCAGCATAAATGAAATCATTCCCCTATACATTTATCAAATAATACATTCCCATAAATTAATAAGGCCAATTATCTCTCATAAATATATAACTGTACCTAATACAAGAGAAACCAAAAAATTCCTCAATTGATTTTGAAATAATGGTTTGGGCATTCCACTAATAACCTTCAACTAAGAATCAGTTAACTTAAGTGGCTACTCAATCCTAGTGACATCTGGTTTCATATCCAGGTTTTGGAAATGAGAACATGATATTGGTCTATGATATATTTTCTATGTTTTTTTAGAGGAAATATTTAATGGATGAAATTCATATGTGGTCTAAAAGTGAAATGATATGAAACCTTCGTAATATGCATATTAACATCAAATAATCTGATGAATAGTACTGAAAAATTACCCATATTTCATACCATCGGTTAAATATTTTGATGAATGAAACTCAAGTATACGACATTACTATCCAATAAAAAATAAAAATTAAAAATATACACAAATGATTTATACCAGTTCCCTTTCATTATCATTCAATGGTGAATCTACGGGACATTTTTGTCATCTCCTCAACCAATATAGGCCCCAAAAGAAAACTTTCTCCAATATCTAACCAAAAAAATTATATTTATAATTCATTACACACAAGGACATATAAGGTTCCATTATAGAAAATAAAATGTATAAATTATTATATAAAATTTAAAAATTCTCCAAATATAAATCTCACAAGCCACCAATGGAAAGGACATAGAAAACCATTCCTTCAAGAATATGTATACAAAATTCTATTCGACCACATATATGTGGATAATAAAATAATTCTCAATATAAAATGTGATACCATCATATCCTAGAATATAGGACTAGAATTAAGTTTTAACAGTGGATCCATATAAAAAAATAATTAAACATGGAACCCCATGAAACCATATGATGTCTTGTATATAAAATTTCCCAATTCCTGAAAATTCATTGTATCACAAATGTGAAAATGATAATAGATTTTGAAATTATATCAATAACTATCCATATAAAATTATTTATCTTTGGTTTATGTGGGAAAAAACAAAAAATTACATTTTTTAAATCTTCCCACAACAATTTTGGAAGATGATGTTGATGAAGGATAGAAAACAGTTTCTAATGACTAGTTGTAATCTACAATTATGTATAAGAATATAAAATTGTATCGTAATTTTTTCCATTTATACATGGTAACTATAATTTATTCCACATATAAAAAACATATACTATATGTCTATATATACTTCCCACTATGAAAGATGGAAAAACTCATATTATAACCTTTCACATAGATAACAGATGAAAATAAAATCTCGTGATGTAATGGATATCCTCTAATTATATAGATCATTCTCTAATGCGCTAACCACATTATAAATATTTAATAATCCTCAAAACTCGTATAATTGTTTTTCATGGTGTATTAAATGAAAAATAAATGATTTTATCTGAGCAATATTGAAGAAAGCCTGGGTATTATCCTTCAGGACTCCCAAATAGTCAAATGAAAATAGATCCACTTGATTCCATTCCTTTGATAATTTCATCATATCAATGGATGGTGGCATCCTGATCGAAAAATTAGAAACAACCTATCCCTTATTAAATTCATGGGAAATTATTTTTTTAATATATTATTTAATATACCTATATCCTCTAGTAGTGATTAAAATATTTCTTTGAGAACATTGAACTCATTTTCTTTTGATCTTTGTAACTGGTGATCCATTCCCTAAAAATTTTGTATCACTAACTCATAAAATAATTCATTAAAACAATGAGTTTTAAATTATGTTTTGGATAATACTTCTCATTAATTTGATAATGAAAAAAACTATATTCTATGACATTAATACCCTGTGTGATAATTCTCCCCAAAGATGAACATCATGAATTGTAGAAAACCATGTATCCCTATATAACGACTATACGATTCAACACTAGAGATGATGAGAAATATCTCTTCAACTCATTAAATGGAGCCTGATATTTTGAGTAGTAATTGTACCACACACTTTTTTCGATTTAGTGAAGTTAGTGAAGAAGTTATCTTTGATAAATATTTGAGATATCGATGGTAAGACCTAGCTAGAGAGAGGAATATTTGATTCTAAAATATATTTCATTATTCTTCCAAATACTATATGTGTTTCCACTTTTTCGGATTAGTATAATTACCAGGTTCTATGACCACATGCTCTAATACATTACCTCATGAATCCAGAATTAGAACATTGATAGCTTGGAATTCATTCAATTTTTCCTCTATATTTTCAAAATGACTTTGAAATGAAACACCGAACCCTTCTATATATTTTATTAATCAAATATATCATCCATTAGTACCAAAAAAAATTATCCTATATAATTTTTTAAATTTTCATTCATTAGGTCTAAAATCATTTTCAGAGCATTGGTCACACCTATCAAAAAAAATTGAAATATCATTTTGGTCAAACCTTCCTAAGAAAGAGACCTTTGAGATAGTGTAATTAATGATCCTATGGTTGTTGTATCCAGGAAAAATATTGACTTTAAAGATCAAATTTTACCACTTCAGTAGGAAACAAATCATCAATATTGGGAAAAAGTTTCTTGTTCCTAACCATAACCCAATTGACCTTGGGGTTATCATCACTAATGTGATGGGTACCATATTATTTCTTGGATAAAATCCATAGTGAAAACAAATGAAACACACTATTTCGAACAAATCCCTATTATGTAAAGAAAAAACCTGATTGTTATTATAATTTTTAGTTTTTTACAAATTTTAGTAATTAATAGATACTCAAAGTATAAATAACCCAATTTTTATTGAGAGCTACATACCCCTCATAGGTCGTACAAGAGAAATGTTTGATGGAAAAACATATTACACTAAATACTCCACTAGAAGAATATCAATACAATATTATTTATATTTTATTTCAAAATGTCACAAATATATCATTATACTCAGATCTGGTGGAATAGGTCATTAACAACTAGCCATTGGGTTCCACATTCATATAAAAAATGAGACTCGCTAGCAGAAAAAGTAATAGACACCATATGATGTTAAAAATTATAAAAAAAATTGATAATACACTAACAAATATAGTACATTAATACCATATATTGGCTTTAATCCAATAAAAATGGTTTTATACATACTTGATCATATATATAGAGAAAACACAATAGGGTAATTAGAGAATATGATATCTGTTCATCCTAAGAGTCAATATAATTTCTATCACATAAGGAATGACCTCCTTTGGAAGATTTAATGAGTCCACAGGGTGGGTAGATGTAGAATAATGAGGTTAACTTATATAAAATAATTTATCTGATAAAGATAATGTAACACTACTAGTGCCTATCACATTCATAATACCAATATCAGCTCCCAGTAGAGACTCCTTCACTATATGAAGAATGGTTTTTCTATTTCCTATAGATACAATCCATTTGCTCAGGAAGAATCTAATTGTACTAAATATATTCCTATTGCTGATGCTCCCACACCAATTCACTATAGAGTAAAAAATTGAAAACAACTATAATTGACTTGAGAATATACAAGAGGTAAATATATTAAGAATATTCATGAAATAATGCTTCAAGGTACCATACATTAAACATTGGAAATAGGTTACTCGTATGTTTCAAGATGATGAATGTGGTTTGAGGAATTCTACTACTGAGATCCTCCACTTTTATTTACACTAAAATTCTCATCTCAATTTCTAATTCACATAATAAGACTTCTACAGAGGCCACTAATAGTAAAAGGGACTCCAATAAACCTTAAAATATCAGCCATATAAATTTCATTCTTTGAAGAACTCAAATGAACATTTTCATAATTTATTTGTTTCAGTATAATAGCTTAATATCAGATATCAGATCAAATAACCATTTGAAAATTTCATTCCATTTACTTCTCATTTAATAATATTTCATATAAAAAAGAGAGTGTTATGTAAAACTATTGGCATGATTTTTCATGATCTTATAACCTTGATTCTATATGATAAACTCAATGGTTATCTCTAATTACAACTACTATATATATATTTTCCTTGAAAATTATTCTAAAGTGTCTCTACATGGTCATATAATTATTCTTTTCTAAAAATATACTTTCAAAACATTTCCTACTAGTCCTTTCAAGATTTAAGAGAGATCATCTCACCTTAAGAAAATCTGGCATATCGCAGAATTGAATGAGTTACTCAATCTTACTCAACCAATCCTCTACCTCATGAGGAACGTTTTTACCATATAAAAAATTGTGTTTTATGAAAATAAAACTCATGGGAATAATATCTGTTAGAATCCATTCACATTTACACTGCTAGTTCTGGATCAATAATATGTATTGTTCCATGACCTAGATCGACCATATGCACTACACCATCAACAAGGGACCAGTAAACTGGAAGGTTTATCAGCTATTGTTTAGAAGAATATCCATGCTGAGACTAGATTAAACATCTTATTGGTGGAATGGTAATACACAACATCAATAGACAATGAGTATTTTTTATAGTTCCCATGATAATCATCTCTATCGTAAAAACATTACACTAGAACACATTTCTTTGATCAATGAATGGAAAAATTCTTCATTCATATAAAACAACACATCAAAAACACTTTTTCTCAAAAATCAAATTTAACATATGTCTTGATGTGATGATATATAACCATGAAATAACTCATATACTATATCTAATGTTAAAAAATTATTTTCTCACTTCTACAATGAAATCTGAATCTATAAACCAATATATAAGAAGCTATATTGTAACGACCCAATGTTTTTATTGGAAATTCCCTTCTTATAAATATGCTATAAAATCACAAAATAATGATATACTTATTGATAAATTACCTTTAAACATAAGTTTGTCACTTCTATTTTTGGAATTTTGAAAATCTGACAAACACAGTTGTGTTCAAGATGTTTTTTGGAGTCTAATAAAACAAAAATAATTTTTGGTGAATAGAAACCTAACCTTATGAATAGTAACATACACTTATGAATAGTGATATACCCTAATGAATTGTATCCTCAAATACGATAGTATAAAAATAATATTCAAGTTGGTAGTACGATGTACCTATATTTTAGAATGAGTTAATGAATGTTTTAAAACTGGTTTTGATAATAAATTATTATTTTAATTAAATATTAAAATAATCATATTTAGAAAATTATTTTTGAAAAATGGAATTCATTTTTGGATTTTACATGTTGAAAAAATTCTAGGGGGAATTTTTGGGATTTTTTCTAAAATACATGAATTTTTTATGAATAGTAGAATTCAATAATTCACAATAAATGCTAAATATTGGATTAATTGATTCATCGATGATTTTCTACTTATGTAAGCCCACTTTGTTCGAATTCACATGACCCATTTACTATTATTGGTCATGGAATACTTACTATTCTTTTTCTTGTGAAGAAATAATAAATTAAGGATTATAATATCATGAAAACCCTCGTCTCCTCCACTATAAAACCCCCCTTCACTCCCTCTTCTCTCCACTCCTCTCAAGCTCCAAGCCCTCTCTAAATCCTACCCATACCTCTTGCCAAGGTCCTCCCCCACGTCCAAAATCTCTCAGACTCCTAAAAATACCAAAACCTCTCCCTTTAAGAGGTTCTCAAAGGAGGAAGTCTCAAGAGGTAAATTCCTCTTTCCAAATAACTTCTTTTCTTTTAAGTTCTTTTATTTTTTTATTTTCATTCCTCATCTACCTTCACCATAATATTATGATAAATCCATTAACATAAATTTAATGTAATTTATTCATTATATTGTTATATTTCATTATCTTCTCCCCTTTCCCCACCCTTTTATTTGAAAGAAATGAAAGCACCGTTTGGGATGTGCTAATTTAGCACATTCAAGGACAACAGTTTATCAATTTCTATTATTATATTTAATTATGGACATGAAACCATTTGTGTTATGGTTGAACCAGATTATTATATATCTAATATATCCTATTTTTGGTTATGTAATCATTTGTTAAAAATGTAATTAAGTTATAAATAAAAACTCATTCTTCGTAATCAAACCCACCGAATAACAAAAACGGTTATCACCAAGGTTATATAAGTAATAATTCAACATCACACTAAGTAACGTAATTAAAATTAAAACCATGTAATCTCTTAGATTTGAACAAAATAATTTAACTTCAATTCTCGACATCCACTTTCATCTTTCATATAATCCAAACTTGAGTATAAGTGAACCGATCTTTTAAAGCCAAGTAAAAAAATGATACCGAACAATGAAATCGAACCTTATAACTAATAAAAAAGGATTTGAATTAACTAAAAAGGGTTATAATAAATCAATTAAAAATATAATAAGTTATGAAATTATTAATTAATAATCCTAATTTTTTATTCATGTCGTTAATAACAAGTGGAGAACACCAACGGATTTAAGGTAAGGGATTCTCTCATTTTCTCTCTTAATCAAGATTGTCCTCTATATAATGCCTTTATATGTGTACTAGAAAATTATGGGGTATATTTTAGAACCTCCCCCATACTTCATTATATATTTATAAGTGATTAGAAACCCCATTTATCTCTCATAAATCCCTCTTGGTCACACCTGACACCATGACGATAAAATCATAACGAATTCTACCTGAACCTTCTTTGTTCTTTCAGGTTGACATATATTTCTTTCAAAATGGTGTTATCTTATCTATATATGTGATTATTATTACTTATGGTTAGTTGTACAAGATTCTTATATCAATACCCTTTCATCACATTCTTTTGGGTATATACATGATTTTGAATGATTCCCTCCTTAGAACTATCCAATAAGCCAACCTGTTTTAAGGGGACTTCCCAAATTTTTAACCAAGTTTCAAGTGAACTCTATACTATGTTTTAAAACACCATTGTATTTATAAAATCATTATTTTTATTATAAAAACCTTCTTGGTTCAATTATGGTTTTATATAAAAGAATTTCCTCTTTTCTATTTGAAAACCTCTAGAGTGGTTTCCTTAAAACCGCACAAAAATGTTTTAATGCTAATGTTTCTAAAATACATTTTTTATATGTTTTCACTTATATTTGACACCACTTACCATGTTATATTATTATTTTACCCTATTAATGTCCATGTATGTTCTAATCCCTTCCTTTCATGAACACTTTTGTGATACACCCTTTGGATATGTTTTATGTCATGATTGTGGTACCCAATTCTTTCCATGGGTAACCTTATGTTTATGTATGGTTGATTATGTATGACTATTTATGTGGAAATATTATTTATGTAGAAAGAATATTCATGAATATTTTGAGATGGGTGTGCCCAGATAGTGCTCCAATGCATTGGGTAACGATAAGTCTCATGAGATGCGATGTGAAATGGGATTGGCGGTTAGCCTTGACCCGTACTAAAATGGGAAACGGGATTGGTGGTTATCCTTGACCCATACTAAATATATGAGTTATGATTATGCCACATTTATATGATTCCATGTTTATATGATCACATTCTTATATTAAATGATTTTATAAGTTTCATTCTTTGGATATCATTATGTCATGCCTCCTAACCCATGTGCTTGAGATGTATCCTTATGTTTATTCCTTTATTGGGATTTTTAGCTCATCCCTTTGTTCATATGTTCCCCATGGTACCCTATGCAGATGTAATAGCTCAAAGGAAGTTAGAATCTCTTTATGGAGATTAAATAAAGAAGTTTTTTTATTCCCATATTTATGTTATATGTACCTAGTCTTCCAATACTCTAGACTTAACGATCCTTGGCTTGTACTCTGATGATTATTTAGGCTTAAAATCATCAACTGTTTTATGTAAAAGGATTGGGTCTCTATAATTGGTATCAGAGGTGGTACCCAGCCTTAAGTGAGGTGCACTACCTTGGTTGATATGTAGGGCCCACAACGAGGACGTTGTGCTCTAAAGGGGGGTGATTGTAACACCCCAAAATGATAAAGGATTAAATGGCTAAATGATATGACTCATGTCAATAAGGTTCACCTTTATTTTTGGGATCCTGTCTGATTAGAAATCCACAGTTAAGTGTTTTTTTCCTGTATTAGTGATCAGGATGGGTGACCTTCTGGGAAGTTTCCCAGGGTGTGTGTGAGTGAGGACAAAAAAAACTAGAAAGGACAAGTGTTGTCTTGTGGGGACAATCACTAGTCAGATGACCCGTTCAGGAATGTGGGTTGACCCTAAGGTGGGCCCCACGTGTCTGCGGGGAAACTGGTGGTTACTGGTGGGCCAGGACCCGACAGCCATGTTAAGGCAGGGTGGCTGTGCGGTCACCGGGACCCGGTTGTTTCATTTGGTATCAAAGGATGGTCTAGTTATTTTTGGAGATTAGGAATAGATCACCTTAGCAAGAACCGTAAGGATGATACTAAGTATAAGAAAATCTTCCTAAATTCTGGTGAGTATAGAGTAAGTGGTTTATCAAGAAAATACATTCCTGTCTGGATATGAGCAGGTAGAGGCAGCTCTGGCATAGATGTATCTAGGGGTAAAACCAAAAAACACCGCTTTGAGCTAAACTCAAATGGAAACTGGTGCATGACAACGGGCCTTACTGCACTCTTCATTACGACACTCCCGGGGGATATGCTTTGGTAGATTTACAAGATTATTACAAACCATTATTAAGGGACAAAAAAATCCCATAAGAATATAAGTTGAGAAATAGATCGAGGATAACCTTGATATAAACCTAAGATATCAAAAGTTATGATATAATTCTTCTTTATAACTTTATCCTTTAATGTTGAATGTTTCCTTTTTATGCTCAATAGATAAGTATTCAAGAGCTCTAATTATAAGTTCTTTTTCTTAGTTAATGGCGGGAAATATAATAACACATTTCAACAACCAATCTGATAGGAAATGTAATGATTTCCAAAATGACATGCCTGATGTGATGGAAGTGGGTGCTCAAATCATCATGCCAGTACTTGCTCACCTGGATCAAGTTATGAATAATTACTTGAATCAGGTGGAATGTCCCCCTCCTCTATGGAAAGAGTAAGTTGTCATAGAATCCTTCATGCGGCAAAGGCCTCCCATGTTTAGCGGGTCTTTTGATCCCCTCCTCGCAGAATAATGGATTAACTCCATTGAAAATATTTTCTCTGTCCTCCAGTGCTCAGAAGAAGAGAAAGTTGTACTTGCAGTCTATCGTTTTTTTGGGGAAGTTGATCAGTGGTGGAAAATGATCTAGAATACAATGTCCCCATAGGAAATTGATTCTATAGATTGGGAAGAATTAAAGAGGATATTTTTCAACAAATATTTTCCTCAAACCCTATATCTCAAGATGGAAAGAGAGTTCCTCAAACTTAAGCAGAAGGAAGATGATTCCATCGGGGCGTATGAAGTGAAATTTACAAGGCTTGAAAGGTACGCCTTTGGCTTTGTCATGAACACCGAAAGCAAGGTGGATCACTTCTATAGCAGACTAAAGATGAGTCTATGAAAAGTGTTGGCAATTTGAGACTTTGAAAGCTATGATGAGATTGTTCGTTGTGCCCTCAAGGTTGAAATGGAGATTGGAGACTCTCAGTGGTCTCATGGTCCTAGTGATAAGAAATGGAAAATAGATAACAAAATGGGTGGTTCAGCAAACAAATCCCATGATGGAAAGAAGCCTCACTTTCCCCTTTGCAAGAATTTCAGGAAGAAGCATCTTGGTGAATGTCTCAAGGGAACCAGGAATTGCGTCAAATGTGGGATGTTTGGTCATCTATCCAAGAACTGCCGAAGGGATATGAAAAATACCACTAATGTTGAAGAGGAACGGAAGGTTCAGATCAACACTCTGCCTGTAGTGCAATGTTTTAACTGCAAGGAGCTAGGGCATTATGCGAACAATTGCCCTAAGTCGAGGGTTGTCAGAGGCAATCAGCAACATCCTCCAAGGCAAAATGGAGGAGCTTATGCTATCACTACTACTGAAGTGGAGCCAGAAAACATTGTGGTGACAGGTACGCTTGTTATTCATTCAAGAATTGTGAACGTACTATTTGATTCTGGTTCTACGAATTCTTTCATATCTTGTAATTTTATTAGAACTATTCAAACACCACCTCAAAATTTGGAGGAAAAGTTATCTGTGAGAACAGTGAATGGGGAAATTATTGCATCCATGGTTTATAACTCTTCCCCAGTTAATGTTTGTGTAATGGACCTCCCAGAAAATCTCTTCATACTTCTTTTAGTAGAGTTTGACACTATCTTGGGCATGGATTGGCTATCTGTGTACAAGGCCAACATCAACTGCCAGGAATGGGAGATTACTCTTCACATCCGGTAGCATCCTCCGATTATTTACATGTGTAAGGAGGAATATGAGTCTCCTTTAGAATCTTCTTCTCATGTTTGGATATTTCTTCCTTATGAGCATGCATACTTAGCTCAAATGATTGATACAAAGGAGAGAAACATGCTTGAAGACATTCCCATCATGAGGGATTACACTGATGTGTTCCCCAAAGAGTTTCCTGGTCTTCCTCCTGACCGAGAGGTTGATTTCTCAATTAAACTTATCCCTGGATCTCTACCAATATCAAAGACACCTTACAGAATGGCCACCGTAGAGCTGGAAGAGATGAATAAGCAGTTACAGGAGAATATGTGGAAGGGTTTTATACACCAGAGTGCTTCACCGTGGGGTGCCCCAGTCCTCTTAGACAAGAAGAAGGATGGATCAATGCACCTCTGCATGGATTATTATGAGCTCAATAAAATCACTATAAAGAACAAATATCCCCTTCCACGCATAGATGACTTGATCGATCAGCTTCATGGTCCCAGTTATTTCTCTAAGATGGACCTTCGGTCAGGATATCACCAACTAATAGTGAGGAAGGAAGATATTCCCAAGACTGCCTTTCGAATGAGGTATGGACATTATGAGTTCATAGTGATTCCATTCAGACTCAATAATGCTCCATCAATTTTTATGGATTTAATGAATAGAGTCTTTGGATATTACATCGACAAATTTGTGGTGGTCTTTATTGATGATATTCTGATATACTCCAAGAGCAAGGAGGAACATGAGGAGAATTTGGAAATTGTGTTAAAAACTTTGAGAAGGGAGAAGTTGTATGAAAAGTATAGTAAATGTGAGCTCTGTATGGAGGAAGTATCATTCTTGGGGCATGTTATCACCAGGAAAGGGATATCTGTGGACCCTTCCAAGACGAAGGAAATTGAAGAGTGGCTGAGGCCAACTTCTGTAACAAAGATGCACAACTGTTTAGGTATAGTTGGGTATTATCGACAATTTGTGAAGAAATTTTCACGATTTTCAAACCCAATGACCAAGATGACACGGAAGGGAGTAAATTTTTTCTAGACACAGAAATGTGAAGACTGTTTCAAGGAGTTGAAAAAGAGGCATATCACTGTGCTGGTACTCACACTCCCTACAAGTGTATAACTCTTTGTGGTGTATAGAGATGCTTCTAAGAAAAGATTAGGATGTGTGCTAATGCAAAATTATAAAGTGATAGCCTATGCCTCAAGGCAACTGAAAATCCATAAGCAAAAAAATCCCACGCATGATCTGGAGTTGGCGGCTGTGATCTTTGTGTTGAAAATTTGGCGGCATTATCTCTATAGGGAAAATGTGAGATATATACTCACCACAAGAGTCACAAATATATATTCACATAGAAATTTCTTAATATCCACCAACAAAGATGGATAGATCTCATCAAGGATTATGACCGCTCAATCCACTACCATCCCGGTAAGGCAAACTAGGTGGAAGATACTCTAAGTAGAAAGGATCCTGCATCTTTATCAATGATGACAATTGAAAAGGATATGATATTCTTAGATTTTCAATGGATGGACATGGAAATAATTATGGGTGAAACATCATAAATCCTTTCACAAATGATTTCTCAACCATCCCTTATGGAGAAAATAATGGTTTCTCAAAGAAAGGATGTGGAAATTCAGAAAAGGGTGGAAGTTGTTAAAAATGAGAAATCCTCTGATTTCAAAATTGATGAGGAAGGAGTTGTAAGATTCGGGACACGATTATGTGTTCCATCTGATCTGGAGATAAAGAAGGAGCTATTGAATGATGCACATAGCTCGACCTTCTCTATCCATCCTTGGAGTACCAAAATGTAATGTGACCTCCGAGAGCACTTCTGGTGGGATAACATGAAGAAGGAGATTGCGGAATATATATCAATGTGCTTGGTATGTAAGCAAGTTAAAGATAAGCGACAAAAGTCCAATGGTATGATAAATCCATTGCCTTTACCCATGTGGAAATTGGAAAATGTTACTATTGACTTTTTCATGAGTCTCCTGAAGACGTCGAAGGGAAATAATGTGATATGGTTTGTGGTTGACTGACTCACCAAGACATCCCATTTCATCACTATTCGGGAATATCTCTCGCTTGAACAACTTGAAAATTTATATGTGAAATAAGTGGTGAGACTTCACGATGTTCCACTCTCAATTGTCTCTGACTGTGATCCAAGGTTCACATCTAAATTCTGGAGGAGCCTTCAACATTCTGTGAGTACTGAATTAAATTTCAGCACTGCCTATCACCCCCAAACTAATGGACAGTCTGAAAGAACTATTCATATGCTTGAAGATATGCTTAGAGCCTACTCTATATAATTCAAAGGTGGATGGGATCATCATCTCCCATTGGTTGAGTTCTCATACAATAATAGCTTCCACTCCAGTATTCAGATGGCTCTATATGAAGCTCTGTATGGAAAGCGATGTAGAACTCCAACCTGTTGGGATGAAGTTAGAGAAAGAAATCTAATTAGACCTGATCATGTTCAAGAGATGACAGAGAAGGTTCAACTCATCCAGAAACACATCAAATCTGGTCAAAGTCGTCAAAAGAGTTATGCTGACAACCGTCGAAGGGACTTGGAGTTCGACATTGGGGATAAAGTATTCCTTCGAATATCTCTATGGAAGAGAGTCATGTGATTCAAGAAGAAAGGGAAGCTAAGCCCAAGGTATATTAGCCCCTTTGAGATCCTTCACCGCATAGGAGTCGTGGCCTATCTACTTGCACTTCCACTGAATATGGCTCGAGTTCATGATGTTTTTCATGTATCACTCTTGAGAAAGTACATACCTGATCTCTCACATGTACTAAACTCAGAGGTGGTACAGCTAGAAGATGATCTCTCCAATGAGGATCAGCTAGTAAAGATTCCGGATCGGAGAGATAAGGTTTTACGTAACAAGACAAACCATCTTGTCAAAGTGTTTTGGAGGAACCATAAGTTTGAGTGAGCAACATGGGAACTGGAGGAAGCAATGAATGAAAAATACCCACATCTGTTTTTGGCCTAGAATGTAAAATGAAATTTCGAAGGCGAAATTTCTTAAGGGGGGAAGAATGTAACGACCCAATTTTTTTAATGGAAATTCCCTTCTTTTAAATATTCCATAAAAACACATAATAATGAGCTACTAAGTGATAAGTAACCTTTAATTGTATGTTTGTCACTTTTGTGTTTGGAATTTTGAAAATATGACATACACGGTTGTGTTCAAGATGTTTTTTAGAGTCTAATAAAACAAAAATAATTTTAGATGAATAGTAACCTAACCTTATGAATAGTAACATACCCTTATGAATAGTGATATACCCTAATGAATTGTAACCTCACCTAAGATAGTATAAAAATAATATTCAAGTTGGAAGTACGTTATACCTATATTTTAGAATGAGTTAATGAATGTTTTGAAACTGGTTTTGATAATAAATTATTATTTTAATTAAATATTAAAATAATCATATTTAGAAATTTATTTTTGAAAAATGGAATTCATTTTTGGATTCTACAAATCAAAAAATTGTTAGGGTGAATTTTTGGTATTTTTTCGGAAATAGTTGAATTTTTTATGAATACTAGAATCCGATAATTCACAATAAATGCTAAATATTGGATTAATTGAGTCATCGATGATGTTCTGCTGATGTAAGCCCACTTGGTTCGAATTCACATGACCCATTTACTATTATTGGTCATGGAATACTTACTATTCTTTGTCGTGTGAAGAAATAATAAATTAAGGATTATAATATCATGAAAACCCTCCTCTCCTCCACTATAAAAACCCCCCTTCACTCCCTCTTCTCTCTACTCCTCTCGAGATCAAAGCCTTCTCTAAATTCTTCTTAAACCACACCCCAAGGTCCTCCCCGAATTCCAAAAGCTCTCGTCCTCCTAAAAATACAAAAACCTCTCCCCTTAAGAGGTTCTCAAAGGAGGAAGTATCAAGAGGTAAATTCCTCTTTCCAAATTTCTTCTTTTCTTTTATGTTCTTTTCTTTTTTATTTTATTCCCACACCTCCCTTCACAATAATAGTATGATAAAATCTAGTAATATACATGTACTGGAATGTCTTCATGCTAGTTTTATATTTCATTATCTTCTCCCCTTTCCCCACCCTTTTATTTGAATGAAATGAGAGCACCGTTTGAGATGTGCTAATTTAGCACATCCAAGGACAATGATTTATCAATTTCTATTATTATATTTAATTCTGGTCATGAAACCATTTTTGTAATGGTTCAACCAGATTATTATATATGTAATATATCCTAATTTTGGTTCTATAATCCTTTGGTACAAATGGAATTAAGTTATAAATCAAAACACATTCTTTGTAATCAAACCCACCGAATAACAAAAACAGTTATCATTAAGGTTATATATGTAATAATTCAACATCACTATAAGTAACCAAATTTAAATTAAAACCATTTAATCTCCTAGATATGAACTAAATAATGTTACTTCAATTCGGTACAACCACTTTTATCTTGCATATAATCCAAACTTGAATATAAGTGAACCGATCTTTTAAAGACAAGTAAACAAATGAGCCGAACAATGAAATTGAACCTTATAACTAATCAAAAAGGATTTGAATGAACTAAAAATAGATATAATAAATAAATTAAATATAGAATATGTTAGGGAATTATTAATTAATAAGCCAAATGTTTTTATTCAAGTCGTTAATAACAAGTGGAGAACACCAACGTATTTAAGGTAATGGATCCTCTCATTTTCTCTCTTAATCAAGATTGTCCTCTATAGCATACCTTTATATGTGTACTTGAAAATTATGGGCTATGTTTTAGAGCCTCCCCCATAATTCATTATAGATTTATAAGTGATGATAAACCCCATTTATATCTCATCAATCCCTCTAGGTCACATCTGACACCATGCCGATAAAATCGTAACGAATTCTACCCGAACCTTCTTTGTTCTTTTTGGGTTCCCTTATCTTTCTTTAAAAATGGTTTCATATTATCTATATATGTGAGTCTTATGACTTATGGTTAGTTTTACAGAATTCTTATATCTATACCCTTTCATCACATTCTTTCGAGGATATACATGATTTTGAAAGATTCCCTCCATAGAACTATCCGATAAGCCAACCTGTTTTAAGGGGACTTCCCAAATTTTTACCCAAGTTTCAACTTCACTCTGTCCTATGTTTTAAAACACCATTGTATTTATAAAATGAGTATTTTTATTATGAAAAAATTATTGGTTCAATTATTGTTTTATATATAATAATGTCATATTTTCTATTTTAAAAGTTCTAGAGTGTTTTCCTTAAAACCGCACAAAAATGTTTTAATTCTAATGTTTCTAAAATACATATTTTTATATGTTTTCACTTATATTTGACACCACATGCCATGTTATATACCTATTCTACCCTATGAATGTCCATTTATGTTCTAATCCCTTCCTTTCATGGACACTTTCATGATACTCCCTTTGGATATGTTTTATGTCATGATTGTGGTACCCAATTATTTCCATGGGTAACCTTATGTCTATGTATGGTTGATTATGTATTATTATTTATGTGGAAATATTATTTATGTGGAAATAATATTAATGAATATGTTGAGATGGGTGTGCCCAGATAGCACTCCAATGCATTGGGTAAGGATAAATTTCATCAGATGCGATGTGAAATGGGATTGGTGGTTAGCCTTGACCCGTACTAAAATGGGAAACAGGATTGGCGGTTAGCCTTGACCTGTACTAAAGATATCAGTTATGATTCTACCACATTTTTATGATTCCATGTTTATATGATCCCATTCATATATTAAATGATTTCATAAGTTTCATGCTTTGGATATCATTATGTCATGCCTCCTAACTAATGTGCTTGAGATGTATCCTTATGTTCATTCCTTTACTAGGATTTTTAACTCATTCCATTGTTCATGTGTTCCGCAGGGTACCCTATGCAGATGTAAGAACTCAAAGGAAGTTAGAAGCTCTTTATGGAGATTAAATAAAGAAGTTTTTTTTAGTCCCATGTTTTATGTTATATGTACCTAGTATTCCAAGACATTAGACTTAATGATCCTTGGATTGTACTTTGATGATTAATTATGCTTAAAATCATGAAATATTTTATGTAAAAGTCTTGGATTTCAATATATGACCTCCTTTGTTTAAAATATTTCATGAAAAAACCTACTTAACCCACTAAATCATTATCTCAATCAGTCCCAAAATTGAATGAAAGAAATTACTGCTCCGGATTGTTTTGGGAATAGCACATGAGAATCCATAAGTATAAAATAAAGAATGATTTATACATAAGAATAACCAATAATATTTAAAAAATAAATGGGAAACAAAAAACAATTGGTATTCTGATATAATTATCAATAGAAAAATTATACATTAATGAAATTTTAAGGGAAAATATAATATAAAATGAATGAAATTTCCCAATATATCAACATAATATTTGGAATAGATAATCTTCCAATAATTTGTAACTCCCAAGGTTCCACTATCATGAAAAACCACAACATCCAATTGGTTGTTTCCCTTTATTGGATCTATTATAAGAATGCCTAAAAAATAACAAAGGAAAAATTAAAGGGTGAGAAAAAATATACAATTGGAAACAATAAAATATTCCATCATTATTCCATATCAAATAACCCAAATAAGACCAGTCTAGAAAAACAAATTTAACATTAATAATTTATTAATAAATAATAAAAAATCAATTATTTTCAACTGAAATTATAAAATAATCAAAATTTTGAATTCCAAAAAAATAATATTAATTATGTATTTATAATGAAAAATGATTTTATGGATCATTCCATAAAAATTATATTATATAAATAATTTTCAATCATATAACCAAGTTAATCAGCCTCATTATCAAGCATGCTTTTCTTACAATTTCCATAAAATCCAAGTGAAATATGGATCTTGGTGTGTACATAGTCCCCTTGATCACAATACTTAAGGTAATAGAAGAAAATAAAAATAAATTATCTCCCAACCCTCATCATAATAAGATAGAATTATAACTGTGAAATTATTTCTAGGTACAGAAACATTACTATCATGAATAGTATTCCACCTAACGTCTATATCCCTCATGTTCTCCAAATAAATCAATCATTGAAGGGATACTCGTTCTTGTAAATACATCTAAAATATTCTCAATCAATATTTTAAAATAGACCTAATTATATGTTTCAGTACAGTAAATTTAATTTCTATTTTTTTATAGTAACTACAACAATTCAAAACAAATTATTTCATTACAAATTAATAAAATTTATAATTACTTCCCTTCCCAAAATTCCTAATCCATCTTATTATTCCAGTCAAATGATACTTCTAAAGATCATTTTTTGAAAATCAACACTTTATTTGAAAATTTATTATTAAAGATATTTTATCACACACACCATTCCATTATGAAAACATTCATCATAAGTAATACTTTTTTTTGAAAATAAAATTTCAATCCATTTCAAATCAAGATACAAATAATGGTTTCAGTTAACATAAATATAATTGATAAACCGCATAACTAAAAATTATCTCAACAATAACCCAACACAAGACTGCAATAAAGGATATAAAATCAATAAAGTATGAAACCTAGAATGAAAATTGAAAATCGTGTTCTAGATCCATTAATGAAACATGGATATAAAATTATAAACAATGAAAAATAAGGTAAAATGATGAATTCATGTGGTCACCTCCAATTTCATAGGTTTTGTATTATAATTGAGTGAGATGAGAAAAGAAATAAATGAGGGTATTTAGAAGAAAAAATAATCACATTTCCACTACCATAATTTCCTAGGTCAAAAGGACAAGTAGCATGTGGTTCTCTCTAGATTGATTTGGGAACTGGGTATATTTTATTCACTTATAATCATATCAAAAGATGGAAAACATACTTACACCCACTATCCAATGCTTTTTTTAGGAATTTCATTCTTCGAGCATCCCAACTACTGGTTGGTGGCCCTCAATGAGGAGTATTTTGGCCCTATGTATCAATTTTCATCTATAAGTTGATATATAATTTCATCTAAACACATAGATTGCATCACTCCCCCTTAAATAAAAAACCCCACACACTATAAAGGCTCAAACTATAAAGAAGGAATAAGTGTCACTAAGATAAATATTAAGATAAAAACCAAAACCAGTTTCATATATGAATAAATCTCAATTGATTTTACATTCCTTCTAATTTCATAATGTTATCCTTATGTTATAAAACACTTTCTTAATACTTATTATTTAAATTTATTAACATTCCCTATATAATAGTTCATTTATTTTTAGGTATTTATTTCTCAAGGAATGTCACCATAAAAGTTATAAATTCCATAATATCTATTTTATATTCTCATTTAGTATTATTGATCAATGGAAAAAAATTATTACCATCACCCTTGGAATAATATATTATTATAATAAAATTTTATGGCTCTCTATATCGCATGGACTAAAATATATATTTGGTGGACTTATTCTGTTTTTTGCTATCGATGAATTTTTAATTATATTAATTGATGGAGGTCTATATTTCATTAAGTGGTCAAAGGTATAATAATTAAACTATAGAATAATAAGTTTATCTATATTGGAATGGTTATTCATGATAGACTCAATGATCCTACCTAATATAATGATGAATAGTTCAAATAACACTCTAGCTACATTGAATGGATAAGTAGGGAAATCCCAACAACGACTATGAGTTTTCATTCCCATTTTCCACTATGATATATCATTAAAAAAATTCAGATAGTATGTTCTTAGATAATCATCAGGATAAATAATACATAAATTAAATGACCCTATAATGGTAAAAGTTCTCAATTTCACTAAGGGGATATTAAAATTCCATCTTAGAAATGATCATTATAATATATTTTTAATGGATTCTACAGAATGTTCTCTGATAGAAACATTTAAAACCTATGTCTAGTATTCCGAATATAGTGTTTACATTATATAATATTCATAAGATAAAAATAATTAGACCACCTAATATCGATGTTTTTACCAGTATATAAAAACATGATTTATACATGACTTCAATATTATATTGGAAATTAAATAAATTTCTTGAAAAATTTTCTTGAATCCATGGAATTTAGAAAATAATACTCCTTAACTGTGAAACACTCAGTGTTAGGGTAGTGATAATTAATTAGTTTTTTTACTTTATTTTTAGATATTTCTATTCCTAAAAATTTCATAAGTAAATTTTAAAATAAATAGAGCATGTTTTGTTCATTGTTTACCATGGCTAGGAGAAATCGTGTGCCGACCATTAATGGTGGTTATTACTATTATAGAGATGATTTACATGGTTTTGATCATGGTTATCTCAACCATTATACTTTATTAGGTATATAATTTTGTCTAATTTTTTTCATATAGAGGAGTAATATTTATCAAATAGTTATGTAAACCATGTGACTAAATGGTTTTCCTTGTCATGGTTCTTAATATATTAGTTTTAATTTCTTTCTTATTTTAACATTTAGGGATAAAAACCCCACTATTTCCCTATAAACTTATCGAGAGGATAACTACCTCCTCCTTTCTATGAACCACATGCCTCTACACTTCTTTGCATCCTCTCTTATCTCTATTTTCATTATATATCCTCTAGATTATGTGTTCTTCTCTAAGTTATGGTCTCTTCCTCTACTCTTCTAAATTAATCAAGAAAGTTTCCCCTCCCAAATCATAACATAGAATATATGAACTCATTCTCAATGGTGTAGACCAATATATTCATATTTTTTCATTATTTTGTCATATGATAGGTCTTTTGGGTTGGATTATTTTCTTCGTTGGAATTATCCACCATTGGTGACATGTTTTTCACTATTTTAGCTCACACAACACAAATTTGGGTAGTTTTTCCATAGAACCATCATTTAATTCATCTTATAAATTCTCTAATAATTTTAATGGGTTTTTAAAACCAAATTAATAAAAATTAATAAAAATTAATATACAATTTTGGGTGTTGCAACTAGTTTCTTCACATTCAATCAGCCTAGGACCGGATCCATGTTCTTGATAAAATTAATGAAAGGATTTTAAAAATTTTATCAAGGCATGGAATATATTCTTATGGAACTAATTTTTTTTGGATTTTGGTTTTTCTTTTTTATTAGAATAAAAATGTTTTAATGATGGGGAATAAATATTAGCTGCATTCAAAGTTTTCTTTAAATGTTTTTATGTGTATTCTTAAAATTTTAATTAAATATTTTAAAATAATTTTTAATAAATATTACATTTTTAAAATTGATGTACTTCTCCAGAAGGTTTTATTTTATAAAGCCATGGGGTTCCCATATTTTCATATGAAATTGTGAATCCTTTGAGTCATTTATAATTAATTTGGGTTTGAATATTCATTATTTGTGTTTATATTGGTTTTTCAAATTCTGTCCACTTTCAAACATGACTTAGGTAACTTTCATCCCCTTCTCATTGTCTTGAGAAGGTGGTGGAATGATAATTGGCCTTAGGAGACAGCCTTAAGGTGCCAAAGGCTAGAAATAAATGCCAAGGGATTCAAGAATGTAGTGGATTATTCTCCTTTTGAAAGAAAAATGACCATCCTAGCATACTATAACCAACCACTACTACATGATGTATCTCAACAATTATTTCCATTTCAATATTTCCAAAACACTAACACAACCAAACTATAATAATCAAAAATCAGAGTGCTAAGAAGAAGACTCAAAAATAAAACCCAAGAAGGCATGAAATCACACCACAACTCCACATCAATCTCCATGCTCTAAGAACCTCAATATCACCTATTAATCATAACAAAAAACTCAAGAAGTGATATGCCTTACATTTATATATGCCATGGAGTACAACTTCTGCAAAGAAAAAATGTTCCAAAGAAGGTTGTGGGTAAAGAATACTCAGATGATTTTCCCTAAATTAATTACCTATACACACCACAAGGATAGAACCATTACCAAAAATTGTTATAAATCATTTTATATAAACCATAGAATAGTGAAATAATTTCCATAATGCCAAACACACCCTTACAAATCAATTTTTTCCACCCAAGTCTACACAATACACGAGAAATCCAAAAAACAACCCATAATCCATTTAACCATAATATATATACATTATAATTTCTTATTTCATAGCCACATGCTAAATAAAAATAGAGACATAATGTTTCATGCACTCAACCTGGTGTAACAATCATGGTGGCACTTCCCATCCAAACATGTTTACTACTTTCCCAATCTAGTGGTACTTCATGCCCACTTATCCTTGAAGGTGTACCTTCCATCAACTATCTATAACATTTTTATAGTGGTTATCCCTACCCACTTCACATCCATTTTAGTCACATGCAAAATTAATTAACCAACAAACAAGAATATAGAACACCAAATCCACAACATTATGTAAACAACATTTTCTGACCCAAAAAATCCATTTGGACATTATCGATGCCACATTACAATCCAATAAAACAACCTCATTTATTAAAAACCTTTTTCAAAAACTACTTTCATAAATCATCCAAAGAAACCAATTTTAAAATCTGAATTTTAAAATACAATATCAACAACATTTCTCTCCAATACTTCATTTTCCCTAAAATCCACCAATCATCAAAAAATGAACTTCCATAAAGATTATCACATCATAATAACAACCAAATTCAATGCAAAAACTAATTTTAAACAAGGATTCTTGTTCTAGAAAAATAGATTAAAGATATAATTCACCTAGAATATGATTTTATTGAAATCGACCAAATCACAACCATACAACAAATTCGGGAGAAATATCAACTAAAAACTCATTATATCTCTTTTCATAACTTCACCAAGACAAAATCTCAAAACATTCGGCAAAAAAACCCTAGATCATCATGCAACTAAATTTGTTCTATAAAATTGAGATAAAGGGAAAACAATATCTAAGGAAAACCAAGAAAGAACTATGAGAGGAGAATTACAGGAGAGGAATCGCCTTTACAACCCCTTGAAAACCCTTTGAAATGCCTCCATGATGAGTGACAGAGACCCTATAACCCTTGAGAAGACAAAATACCAAGTGATTCTCGTATGGGAGAGGAGAGGAGTTATTTAAGGAAATCCCAAGTGACTTTATTTTAATAAAACAATTTTAAATGTTGCACATGGGTAGATAACATAATTAGACAAATCGTGTTCTAATAGAGATCCTGATACTATATGAAGGGAACCATAAATGGTTTCCATTCACTATTATACAAACCCTGAACTAATCGTGTAAGGATTTGTTTCCCAATTTTAACTACTACCTGGGGATTCTGCACAGTTTCCCCTTAAGCATGATCAAATGGTGTGCCCCTTGAAAAGACCCAAAACTATCTCAAAACAATTAAAAACACTCCCAAAACATTCCCAACAACTTTATACACATAAAATGGCATAAAAAGGTTTTATAACTCAAACCAAGGGTTATAAAACTTATATAAATTTACATATATAAACATATATATCAGTTTCATCATTGAATTATCCACATAGGGTTGTGTGTATATATTCATCTGAGAAAGACATATATATTTTTATACTATGGAGTATATGGGAATAAGTTTACAAGGCCACTTGGAATATTTTATTCTTTGAAATTGAAATGATTTTCCAATTTATGTGTATATATGTATCTAGTGTCAAGTAAATGTCCAATTTGGAACATTGGAAAGTAGTTTTTGAACTAATTTTTTCGATGTTCCATTACTGATATCTTTTTATTTTTTATGATGTGATGTAGATCCATGTGAGGGATTATTGTGTTTTTATTAATGAAGTGCTTATTGGTTGGGGAATTTATTAAGTTAAATGTGTTATTTGGTAGCAAATTTATTATGGTGTTATCCATGGGAATATATTATTTCCATGGGATGGAATTTGATTTTAACTATGCCCTCCAACATTAGTTATTCAATGAGGAAAACTATGTTACTAAGTGAATTGTAATTAAAAGTTTCTATGTTAGTTGAGATAATTAATTGTAAATTCTATCCTATTTGTACATAATAATTGGAAAGTGGAAGTGTCAGTAATTATATGGGGATTAGGGTTATTTGATTAATAGACATGTAACCATTAACCTACTAATATTTTATTCACCTTGCATGTCTTATAATGATTCATTAGTTTGTATAATTTTACCTTATGGTATATATTTTATGTTATTCCAATTTTATTATATATTGAGATTTAACAAACTTATTTGTTATTTTATGAATGTGTTGACATGTTTTTTCTCTTTATATCACTTTTTGAATGTTGATTTTTTTTTATTGTTTTATTTTATCACATTCATCCAACTATGACAATTACCTATTTCAGTAGGACATACATTTAATTAACTATAATTTACATCATGTGGTTATTTAGTTTATTTCCCTTGGGCCATTTAAACCTTTTATTTATTTCCATGAACTAATTTTAGAAATAGTAATTTTTGGGATAACCAATTCCATTAAAGGGTAATCCTTTCCCTATAAGAGATGGACTTGGGAGGTTGATGGGGGGGATTTAGTGATCACAAGTGGTTAATACATTCATAGTATTAATATTATGTTTTTGTAATATTTATTTTCATTCATAATGGACATATGACATAATAATGAGTCTTGCAATATTTTTTTTATTTCCACTATTTATTTTACTCACATTGTTGGGAAAAAGATCCCATGTGGGTTCTTGTGGCTCCGAAGAACCCGTTTATAGTTAGAAAGGATCGACAAAACTCATTGAGTGAGTGGTGGTCATATTTGGGTGTTAGACTATGCGATGTCCTATTATAGTTTATTAAAAAATAGTAATTGATCTTTGGATTCCACAATTTCTATAAAAGCATGATCCTTTGGAAGTAACTCTGTTTTTTGGTTTATTGGTAGTTTGGAATTAAATTCCTCATGACCCAAAAGGTAGGTGATGGTAGATTGTCACCAGATCTTTCTGAACATGCAACATGAAATGACTTGTGTCATTGGGGTGTTCTCTTTGTTCATGGTTTTCTTTTTGGTGGTATTTTTTGATTATGGATTTTTCCAATTGAATATGGTTTTTTTATCCTCATCAATACGGCTTCTATTACCATGGTGTACATGTTATCCATTTTTTGATGGTGAAGAAAATTAAACTCAATATGTATGGTTATTTAATAGGGCTGAATAAACTATGTGATAGGAAAATTCTTGATTCCAAACATACTTTATTCCTTACTTCGTTATTTCCATGTGACAACCCATTTTTTCATACAAAAATATTATTCCTAAAGGGATAAATATTCATTACAAAACCAAAATAAAAGCATAAACTAATTATAAAATATTATTTCCTATGTATATTAGATATTATAACTTATTATTTTATAAAATGTCATAAATATCTCCCAGAATGATCTTCTCACATAGTACTCCTCTTAATCATAAAATACTTAAACCTTTCATTGGCACACGCGGAGGGAAACATTTGAAAGAATGATCTCAAATGCCCATAAAGGATAAACATAGGAGATATAATTCCATGATAAAATGAAATTATAAGATTATAATAATGTTATGTGATCATGAAAATAATATACAATATTCATACCCAACCTATCAATGATTAGAAACATGATTTATGGCATGAACATTATCATTTTACAAAAATCAAGCATAACATGGAAAAACCATCATAAATCAATGATGATTCATAGGCTCATGTCATAAAATAAATCACAATCATAAATATATAAAATAATTTAATATTACCTGGTTAACTACCAAGACAATCAACATAGTGGATCTGGACACACTTGTTTCCCACCATGGATTAGGACACACTTGTTTCCCATAGTATATCTGGACGCACTTGTTTCCCATTGTGAATCAATTCCACTGAAATGTTTCCCTTCATAATACTATATGATATAAAATCATAAAAAATCGTTTTAGAGAGATATATTTTCCACCAATTACATATTGAAAACCATAAAAATGTTTTCCATGTGAACAAAAATCATTCATCATATCAGATTCAACGAAAACAAATATATTTTACAAACACTTCATCATAGCAGATCCCATGGAAAAGAAATGTCTTTCATAAATGTCATTCCATCACAAACCTAAACCTTACATAAAATGAATATGAATAGTATTCTAGAATAATATCCCTAGTAAATAATAAGTAAAATAAAAAATTTTATCTCAGATGGAAAATATTTTCAGAGAGCACTTGAAATAATTCTAGAATTTTTTTCAATGATCAAATAATTTATTATTAAAGTTATATGTACATTTAAAGGAAATAATTTTGTTTGATAATATCCTTGTAATATTATAATTAATAAATCAAATTATTAGGGAATCATGGCTATGGAAAAATTATCTCATGTTTTATATGATAAAAACACATTCCTTTCGTACTTCTTTTGGATAAGTCAAAAAGAACATCATTTTGAAAATGAAAGAAGTAAACCATTAAAAATTAAAAAAAAAGACTCTAAAAAAGACATTAAAAATTCATAATATAATATTAAAAACATTTTTGGAAATAATTTTACAAAACGTGGATGTGGAAGAAGGTGATATTTTTAATGGAAATATTAGAAAATAATTTTTTAAAAGAAATTCTCTCAAAAATATCATATCATTAAAGTGAGATTTTCTCAAATAATTAGATTATTTATATCATATATAAATAAAAATAAAAAAAATTGAAATATAAAATAATATAATAAGGATTTATCTCACATATATTCTTAACATGGAATAATTAATGATGAATAGGTTTATCCCAATGAATGGAAATAAAGTTAATAAATCATTTACCATTATGTAATCAGCCAAATCATATTCACCATAAAATTAATAATTTTTAAATGAAACATATAATCCTCTGAATACAATTATATTCATGATATTATATATCAATTGGATGTGTATAAACCAAATAAGTGTGGAATAAGGCATATATATCACAAAAGTAAAACTGAGACAAGAAACCCTTATCTCAAACATTCTGTTATTTTTTTTGTATATTAACCTCCAATATAAATATGTGTATAATGTTATTAATTAATTAAAAACTATAAAGTTATTTATAATATATTATATGAGACATTTATAATATATTAACACATTTTCATTATTAAGATTTCATTATTTTCATTTGTTTATATTCATTATTTTCATAGTTTTCATAGTTGGTTTATTTGTCTAAAATTATGGATTTTTATTTATAATATAAATGAAACTATAAAAGTGAAATTAAATGGTATTAATGAAGATAAATTAGTATAAATGGTCTCATATATAATTTTTCATTCTTTTTAGAAGATGATTCATATGAGAAAATGTTAATGATAAAGGTTTCATTTATTTTGGTATTTATTATGACCATCAATAACTACTTTTGTTTTATATAATATTATGTGTTCATATTAGTTTAAAAACATTAAATATAAAATAATATTCCTATTAAAATATTATTTAACCATAATATTGGTTTTATAACCTTCCTTGAAGAAGGTAATGAAAAACATGAAATTATTATCCATGGAGATGGTTAACCTAAATAATTTGGACAATAGGTTCATTTCCTTGAATATGAGGAGACAAGAAAAGGGGAGGATAGAATATATTTCACTATAAATATTAAATTTTATTATATACATTATAGTATATTTATTATTATTTAATGTTTATAGGATGTTGATATAAGGTAGAATAAGAAAATAAATCCAGAATGTTATTTGAGAAAGATACCTCATGAATATCATATCCTTAAAAAAGCCCTTAAAGAACAAGGAATTGGTATTTTCATGAGAAAGGTATCACCTAAACATGGGGATGTTATGGAATGATAGTATTTAAAAATTATTTGAAAATAATCATGCATCAAGACGACAATGTTTGAGGTGAGGTGTGGTATTTATACTTGACGATGGGTGTTTTTTGGGATTAAATAATGGTTATTTTATATTTAATAGAAACCAAATTTGGGTGGAATTAAATACATATAATTTGATTGATAATTTATTTTATAAAGTGTGTTTATGGTCTATGAAAAAATCAAAAACCTATTATATATTTTATTTTTTATGTATTTTATGATGTTACCTTTTAACTGTATCTTGTTACATTATTTTACATATACTGTAGTAAATCTTCATTTTATCAATGTATATTTTTATTAAAAATTGAAAATGAACTTAAAACTATTCTTTACCTTATTATTCAACATATTCAATCCATTTTTACAAATTTAAAACATATATTTTTATAAATTAAAATGTATTATTAAACCTTAAAAATGTAAAGAAAAACAGTTTAATTTGTATAAAAATTTAATCACAAAAATGTACTCATACCAAAATAAGTTATAAATATTGATTACATTTAATTAATTAGAATATATAAAAACCAAAAAAATAACTTATGTTACATTGATTTCAGACCATAAAATGATATATATGTATAATGAAAAGTAGAGTTTTATAAAAATCACTACTTTTTTATTATTCACTAAAAAATTGAACATTTTAGAAAATTATAAAGAATTAATATTATGATAAATTTTATAAGATGAATCCAAATATTCTATTTATATTATAAAATTAATTGGATAAATGTGTAAATAAATAAATTATATTTATTTATCTAATGGAAAGAAAAAAATCATTTTTTTATGAAAACATATATTTGAGGTATAAAATGGAATCAGTATAACTTATGTTCATATTCACAAAAAATAAATTAATAAATTAATAATTACTTAGAAAATTATATATTTCATAATGTGGTTGATTCTATTCATTAACTATAATTAAATGACTAGGTTATAATGCTCATGTTAAAATAATAATAATTTGGACATTGTTTAATATTGGTGTTTTAATCAAAGTAAGATATCAAAGATATTAAATTCATTTATAAATAGTCATACCATAAAATATTGGGGTTTGACATTCTACCAACCATAAAATGATCTTCCCCTAAAAAATTCACATAAAAAACAAAGGATCATCATTTTATAATGAATTCATATAAACCCACATTATTAAAATATATAATAAAACATCCCTTGAAAATAAAATGTTTGAAACATAGAGGTTACCTGAAGTAACACATGGTTAGGTTTCTACATGGGGAAAATTATTAGAAAATTAAGGTATGTATTTTTAAGGATAAACTAATCCCTAATAAATAATAGTGTGTGCTATATAATATAGAAATTATAAGTTTAGTGACTACAAAACAATAGACCAAATAGGTCAGTAATAATCCATTGATATCATCCAAAAAAATGATAATATGAACAAATTTTATTTAAAAATCATTTAAGAATATAAATTTCTTGATTTAATTTCATAATTACAATATCAATCTTATTTTCTACCTTGATCACTTTTAGAATCTTCTCTTACCCAATAAAATGTAGTTAAAATGGTGATTACTAAAGAACTAGTGGATCATAAGTTACAAAATGGGATGTAAAGTCATTCTGTTTGTCTTTAGTTATCATATTCAAAAAATTATTATCATAGATAATCTAATACTGAAAAATATTCATATGGTTATTTAATAAAATAATCTCAAAAACCTCATCTGAGGTTCAACGTAAACAATTTCACAAATGGTTACCCTTATAAACCTTTAAAATTATTAAAATCCAAAAAAATCAAATGAAGGTTAGTAATGTATCAAAATATAGTTACCATTATTCCCCCAAAAAACTTGATATATCTCTTAATTTTCACACACAAAAACACATGAAAATCATTATCATGTATTCTGTTGAAATATGGTAATAACTAGAATTACCGTAAAACAATAGTTGAAACATGCATTATTTATGAAATTAACACTTTACTCATACCCTAAACCCAAAAATTATAGAAACTCTGTCCATAAACCACCTTTTCAATAAATTAATAATCTATTCTATGGTCATCAATATTATCCCATTTATTTTATCATAATAAAACATGAATTTATATAATTTGTATCCCAACATCATGATCAAAATAAGGGTTATCATTCACTTGATAATGTGTTCTAAAAAATATATCACCTTACCACCTCAATCACTTTTCATGGTAACCTTTACTATTCAACATAAAATTTTAAAACCAAAAGGAATGACTATAGTGGAAAATTCCCATGATATTTCATTATTCCATATTACTATAAATTTTCTTTTAAAACATTATTCTTGAATTCCACTACATAACCTCTCAATTATTCCACATCCTTCTAAAACTATTAAATTGGAAACATTGTTTTTTTCTTAACATATCTTTAACCTCATATATAATATTTAGTATCTTCATCATAATAAATATAATCATCAACCATACATCCTTGTTAATTCTCTTTAAGAGCTTTCTACCTAGGGCTTCAATATAATTAATACACATACATTCCACTTTTTAAAATTTATCTATTGATTATGTATTAGGAATTACATTACGCTCACCCATTATGTTAATCGTACCTTTATCAATTCCTTTTCAAATAATTTTTTTGTTTCCTTTTTTTCCATACCTAATGAATCTTATAGTTGCATTGAAAAATTCTTCATGATTCCTATTCTCGTATGATTTACATGATAAAAATTGAACAATCATTCATAAGTGGTCTCCATGAATTTTTATCTTTCTCAATTGATATGGGTTATGAAAATCACTAAAGATCACTTTGTTGATCATATTTTTAGATCACTAATTAGGTATAAGAAACAAGTTCGGCCTTTAGACACTCATTTCATTTTATTTCTCAAGAGGAAGATAAATCCATTATCTTTAACATTCATTATATACATGAATCCTAATTGTTCCGTCAATTACCTAAAATCTGAATGGATTTCGTGAGAAACAATAATCATACTGGATAGCTACATAATTCTGACTAATTATTTATAGAAGTTATAAATCATTAAACCTTCTTCTGTGACATATTAGGTTTTACCAAGCCCATTAATGATCATTATCAAAACATTATGAATTTGTAATATAGTTAATATTATCCAATGGACTTTTAAATTTCATTTCAAACCCTAATATCAAAATATTTTCTAAAACCTACTCTGATACCAACTATATCAACACATTATTTTAATTCATAAATACTACATATAGGTAGATGATTATTCATTACATAAAATAATAAATACACACCATAAAAGTAATGTTCTTGAGTCATCGGATAATATATATTCAATATTCATATTTTATGAAATTACTTCAATATATCCCACTACGAACTACTCATACATTACTTCTATTAAAAGTAGCCTAAAAAATTCATTCTTCATCATATAGGAAAGGAAACATAAGAAATGGTGAGCTCAAATGTCTGGTAAGGATAAAAATATGATATATAAATAAATTATCATTTCAAATAAAATGATAAGAAAACTTTTTTGTGATCATTAAAATAAAATGTGAAGTTCAATACCAACATATCATATATTATAAACATGACTTATGAAAAAAACATTATCATTTCCAAAAAACACATTGGGTATAAGAGTGATAAATCATCATAAATTAATTATGATCCTCAATATCATGTCATAAAAGTTTGTAATGAACATAAATATATAAAACCTTTTCATATTTCAATGTTAAGAGAAAATACTATCAACATAATGAATCAAGACACACCAATTTCCCATAGTGGACTAAGACATACCTGTATGCCATAGCGGATCACCTAGATCGACTTATTTATCATTATTATGTCAGGAAAAATATTTATTTACACAATGAATTTTAATTTGATATAGTACCCACCAATTACATAATGGAATCATATATATGTGTTCCATGAGAACATAAATCATTTATCATATCATAACCCATGAAAATAAATGGGGTTCATAGAAATTTCATCATAGAATAACCCATGTAAAAGAAATGGGTTTCATAAATATCATGAAATCATAAACACAAAACCTAAATGTAAATAATTAGTATATTATCATCGAATAATATCCCTATTAATGAATAAATAACATCAAAAAATATAATCTTAGATGGAAAATAATTTTTGAGATATCACTTGAAATAAATCAAGGAAAAACTGTCATTTCCATTTTGAAAATTATTTCATTATAATGATACAAATAATTATGAAAGATTCTTTTATAAAAATAAAATTTAATATTGAAAAGAAGTAATGAAATAATTAATTCATCCTGGAGTAGGGAAAATATTCTTTTTCCATATAAGATTAAAAAAACATTCCTTCCATACTTTTTTTAGATAAGTCACAATGAAAATTGATTAGAAAATGACAAAAATAATCATTCCAATCAGTTTTTATAAAACTGAAACCTTAGTGAAAATTAATTAAATAAATCATAAATAATATTAAAAAAATGGAATAGTTTTACGATATATTACATTGATGAAAATGTGTGTTTAGAGTTTAATTTTTAAAAAATATTTTTTTAAAACAAAGAACCTTATAAATATCATATCACTAAAGTGGGCGTTAGTTTGATGAGTTTTTTATGATATCATATATCAATCCACATAATAATGTTAAAATTCTACATAATTTAATCAATATCCATCTCACACTTAATAATTTCATGTAATTTCCAATAAATAATATGTTTTAAAAAATGAATTGAAATTGTGTTAAGAAATCCTTTACAAGATGGTAATTAGTCGAATCATCTACCTGTAACGTCCCGGACCCGGGTGCCACTCAACGAGTGCCCTGAACCCGGTTCTACACGTGACCTCAAGCGCATTTCCCCCAATGCCAGAGGCTACTGACTAACAGTGAGGGCCCATGTCTGATAGTGGGGAAACTATGCCCTCGTTTGTCAAAGAGTAGCATAGCGGAATTGAAATAAAACATACAAAAACCAGCGGAAGCATTAAACCATACACATCTGAAATAAACTAAAGCAGTGGACATAACCAACAGTATATAAATGATGATTATACATGTTTCAAGTTCTAAGAAAACATCCAAAACATGTTACATATCAATACAATACAACAAAATACAGAGTACAACAAAACTGGAAAAACAGCTGGTAGCAGCATCGCGAGCCTAGGCTCAGTCCCATGCCCTCCTACTCCTCAGGAACAGTCAAGTACATGCATAGGGACTCTTTACCCTATCTACACCTATAGAAACGTAATCTGTTTGGGTCGAAAAGCATGACCCAAACAGGGTGTGAGAAATATATCTCAGTAGGCACCCACCAATGGCATGTGCCCAACTGCGTGTAAGCATGAAACAATAGTGTGCAGTAGTAAAATGCAATAAAGTAAGCAGTACTCAAAAGTAACAAACTACCAGTTATATTTCCATTTTATTATTCATTTAATCCATTTAATATAAGAAATCACCACAGTTCCTTTCTAGTAAAAAACTAGTCTCCTCAAACACATAAAATCCTACCATCATGTAACAAGTATCCAACACAAGAATATGCCCTCAGGCATAACAGAGTTTGCCCTCAGGAATAGATAGTGTCGCCCACAGGCACAGAGTCAGCTTCCCACAGGCACAGAAGATGTATCCCTCAGGCTGAAATAACTACGGCCCACATGCTAAATAGTGCAGTGCCCATAGGCTAATCACAACTATGCCCTCATGATAAAAACGTAATCGAGACATGCCCAACATGTCAAATGTAGTAAACAAGAAATTCCTCTTGAGGCAATTCTACAATAACTACATTAAAGGCATACCTTCGGGTATACTGGCCAAACGACTAAAGAGTGAAACACACCCCCGGGGTGGTTCCAGATCCAAGAAACGATCCCAACCAGCATTTTATTATTCAAATTTAATCACATATGAAATTATAGACATTAAATATATAAAAGGCCTCAGTCACATGACACCCCAACATGGGTTCATGGCATGGAAATGCCCAAAAACGTATGACAGTTGGAAATTTACACCAAGACACCTACCTTATACGCGAATGAACGTTATACCCGAACGCCGATTCCAGAAACCCCCAAGAACGGCGTAGATATGTTGAAGAACTAAAACCATTCAAACGTAAATAACTCCTGTTAGGAGAAGAATTGTTCAGAAGCGGCCAAGGAGGTGGAAGCCCTTACCCGTGCGGTTCCAACAGGATCGTCCGAGGCGGAAACTGATTCCAGACGAACACCCAGCGGATCTTCAAAGTTTTGGCCTCCCCCTTTTGCTCCAAAACGGCTCAAATGCCTCCTCTGCCAAATGAGGAGGCTACTGCCTATTTTAAGCCGAAAAAAAGTACACGGCATGTACTTTTGAGTACACGGCATGTACTTTCTTCATTTAACTATTCTTCTGGAGGCACTTCCACACTGTTCATCCTTCGACATGAGTACATGGCATGTACATCCGAGTACACGGTGTGTACTGTCACCCAGTTGGCGGCGACTCCACTGCCTTACTGTTTAGGCATGCCGACTGACTACACAGTGTGTAAGGTACCACTACATGGCGTGTAGTCTCTTCCTACACCCTTCGTCGCCGGCATGGCTACATGCCACGTGTACCCATCCCACATGTCCAAAAGTACACGGCATGTGGAAAAAGTACATGGCATATAGTTCAAAAATTTAGTATTTTTCCCCATTTTCCCTATTTTCTCAAAAACACTTAAAGAAAAGGAAAAAGAAGAAGCTCGTACCTCAAAAATAAGAACCGGGTTCTTACACTACCACAGAAAATTAATAATTATAAAATGAAACATTTAATACAATTAGGAAAATTATATTCATGATATTATATATCAAATGGAATTATATATAAAAAGGTGGTGAATATGGAATATATATTACTATTGTAAAAGTGAGAAGAGAACCCCTTACCTCGCGCATCCCGTTAGTTTTTTGTACTATAAACTCATTTATAATGGGTTAAACAATAGTATAAATTTATTATTATTTTTTAATAATATTCATAACACATTATATGATACTTTTATAAAAAATTATATCAATGTCATTATTAATATTTTATTTTATCAATGTTTCATATGCGTTCATTTAATGGGTTTCATGGTCGAATCATTTGCATATAATTGTGAATATTCTTATAAAATTAAAATAAAACACTAGAAGTAATATTAAATGGTATTCATGAAGTTATTTAATTTTCAATGTTCTCATATATAGTTTTTATTTCTGGTATGAGGATACTTCGTATAATAAAATGTTATTGATAATTACTATGTTTATTTTGGCATTTTTTCGACCATCAGTGACTAGTTTCATTTTATTAAATATTATGTCTATATATTAGTACAATAACATTAAATAGGTTATAATATACCTATTAAAATATAATTTAGATATATTAATACTTTTATGACCAGACTTCTAGGTGGTAATGGAAAATGAAAAATCAGTGTCCAATGAGATGGTTAACCACCATAATATAGAAAATGGTTTTGATTTATTGAATACAATGAGATAATAAAAGGGGTCAATAAAAGATATTACATTATAAATATTGAATTAAAAAATTTAATGATAATATAGATATTATTATTTTTGGGAGGAAGTACGTTAGGATAAGGTTGAACAAGAAAAAAATTAGGAGTGGTTTCTTTGAGAAAGTTACCTCTTTAATATCACCTCCTTGAAGAAACCCTTTCAGAATATGGTATTTTTTATTAGGTTCAAACACCAGCACATGGAAATGGGGGATATATGGGAGGAGAGGTATTCGTAGATATTTTAAATTCTTATTGTATTTTTTAGGAAAAAGGGTTTCTAGGGTGTGTAATTTATACATTAAGAGGGGTGATTTTCTTTGATTAAATAATGATTAGCTTATATTAAAATCCTTCAACATTTGGGTTGATTTAATTCCAAAAAATAATATTAATATTTAATTTTTTTTATATAAGGTTATGGTATAAAAACACATCAAACACTCATTTAATTTTGTAGTTATTATGTATTTTATACTGTAGAATTTTAACATTAAACCACTGCATTATTTTACTTATATTAAGAGAAATATTTTTTCCACGAAAACATTTTAATGAAAAAAATTTATATTAAACTAATTAACTAATTTGGACCTCTTAATTAGTCATATAGAATACATTTTTAAATATTAAAATCAAATAATTTGAAACATTACATTTAAAATTAATCCATCTTAATATAAGAGTTGTTTTTTGAAAATTTTAATTTTATTCCCATAAATATACTCATATAGAAACATGGTATGAATATTTTTTAAATGAAATTAATTATATTTTATTTAAAAAACTTCATTATGTTAATTTGAGATCAAATTATAAAATTACATTTAAAAATAAATAAAATCTGAGTTTTATTAAAATCTGTATTTTTTTACTATTCACTAACTAATAAAATTTGTGATAAAAATAACAAAAATTAATAATAATATAATATTTACATGATGAATAAAAAATTATTTTAATTTTATCAAATAAATTTTCTATAATTTTAAACAACTTATTATTTTTATTTTCTCATAGAAATTAGTATAAAACATTTTTTAAGAAAACGTATATTTGAAGAACAAAATGGCCTTACTAAAAAGTATTTAGATATTAAATATAAATTAAATAATAAATTAATCAATAAAGTATTAATGATATAAAAAATTATTTATTTCATTATGATATTCCTATAATTAATTTTCTCCAATTTATTGGCTAGGATTTAATGGCCATATTAAAATAACATTATTTTGGAGATAGTTAAAGATTAGTGTTCCTTGTAATGTAACCTATCAAAGAAATTAAATTTATTTAAAAAAAAGCTTACCAAAAAACAATAGTGCGTTAAATAGGACGTTTCCATCGACTTTGTAGTCATTTAATTTCTATTTCTTTTATCTTGGCGGTTTTTTATTTGTTTCTTAACCCCATTTGATTTTGTAGGGGGTTTTTGTGGTACGGGATATGGGTCAAGTTCATTATTGATATATATTGGAATATTGGGATGGTGTTTTGAAAGAGTCTATTAATATGCCTTAGTTTTTAATTTTTTGAAAGTGAATTGAAATTTATTTTTTCTGTGTGAAAAATATAAATCATAAGAATTTTTTTATAAATCATGACTATAAGGATCATTTGTATAGTGATATTATTTCCAAAAACAATTTCAAAAAAGATAATATGATTTTGAATTTGGAAACTAATTTTTCCTTGGATTATATTTATTGATCAAGTCCAATGGGATTTAAAGTATTAGTTTTTTAAAGATCCAAAATGTTATAAATAAAATTATCCTTTTTAATTAATTGTATTACTATATAATATAGTTTTATAGAACTCATGAGATTATTTTGTTTTATTATATCCAATTACATTTAAATGACCATTACGTATCTTTACCATAGATAATATATCTATTTAACAATGGTCACATGATTACTATAAATATAGGGTTTTAATAAATCAATATGACACAAAAAAAAGGATGAGATAACTTCAACCATTAGGATCATACCCTATGAAGTCATTTTATCATAGATTCTGGGGAAGATAGTATCACAAGGATTTAAGCTTGATGAATCCCAAGACTAATTCCAAAAACTTAATCAAGATGGATACCATTTATGGGAGAAGTTCAAGCTCCTCAAGATCATTACCTAAAACATATTCACTGAACAACCCCATAATAGTCCCACCATGGAACAGCTTACCCTTTTGGAGTTTGCTGATTTATTATTGGGATATGTATCAAGATCCTATAAATATGAGTATTTACATTATTTTTTATATAATAATTAATATTTTTTCATCCTATTATTGTTACTTAATAAAAAAATTATTTCTATACAATAAAACTAAAATTTTATGTTTGGATAATGATCAAATTTAATTAATGATTTTATTTTCATTAATTATTATATTTAAAAAATATATTATTTAAATAATATTTTCTTATTTAATGATTTATATTAAAAATAAATGATCATATAATTTTTATGAAATTTAATTTAATTTTTATTCTAAAAGTAAACAATAACATATTTATAAAAATATTTTGATAAGATTAATATTATTTTTTGAATCAGAACATTGAAACTCTCCAATGCTAAATTTTTCATTATTTTCTGAGAAATTTGAATATTCGTGAACAAATTAAACACCATACAATAGTACTTTGTGTATTATAACATAATAATGAACCAAAAGTGTGTTAATAAATAATATAATGTGTATCCAAAACAAGATAAATGTTTTACCTTTAAATTAATTTTTTTTATTTTATTTAAATTATTTTATAAAGCCATTTGGAATCCTCCAAAAAAATTAATATATTTTAAGGTTTTAAATCATTTTATTAAGAGTGAGACCCAACACAAAACAATAATGGGAATTTTTTTTTTTTTGACCCTTATACTTATAAAATAATTATAACCACACTTATTTTCTATAAATCCTGTGGAATACTTGGGATGGTTTGTAGTTTTGGGTATTTTATTATATAGTTTCCAAATCCTAAACAGTAAATTAATTCGCATATTTTCCTATATAATCCCACACAATATCTCATTTATATACACTAAAACTCCTTAGACCACATCCTTGATCTTCCTTCCTCCTATAGAGTCCTCCCAAGGCTCCCCCAATCTCTTAAGAAGCCCTTCCCAAGAAATCAGAGTCACATAGTCATGTAAGTGGCCTTTATCTCATCCATTCAATTCAAATAATTTCTTTGAAATTTATCCTCTGAATTTCAATTTGTTATAATGTAATTTATTAATAAAAATCCACTTAATTTTCAATTTATGTTATTTGAATGGGAAATTGTTTAATCTCTCATATTTAGACCTTTATATAAGCTATAACTATTCCAAAATTCCATAGGGGGTTTCTCTCTTCTCATTTCCATTGAAGCGCTTATTTTATGTTATGTATCATAAATACTATTTTCTTATGGTGGGAAATGAATTTCCATATTAAACATATATTCCATATATTATATAAATTATTATATCCCCCTTTTGTTATTATTAAGCCTCCAATTACCCTTTATTTACACCTGTTATCATGCCAAAATATATCTTAGATCCTCTTCATTATTCATGTTTCTTATTTACCTTATGCCTTTTATTTCTAATTTACAATGATGGGTTATATTTTTATATGTCCATATTACTACCCTTTGGATGTCTATTTGATGATATACCCCTATATCTCTCATCAAATATTTTTATAAATCTCTATGTGACGTCATTTTACTGCATAAATTTAACCCTGATTGGTCATGCCAAACAAATTGTGTAGAGAATATTGTACCAATTTCCTATCAAGGGTGTTAAACTTTATGAACATATACATATTATTAGGAACTTAATTGTATTTATTCCACAATACATTAACATAGAATAAATTGTGAGGATGAATGGATCCCTCTAGTATGGTCTATTTGGCACACTCTAGCATAAGATTTGTATGAATATGATGGGTTCACCTAGAATTATGTAGCAAACCAATGCATTGGGAAATGGTTTTTATCATGATGTGTCATTTTGGTATAGGGAGGTAACATTATTATTTTATGATACATTGTTATTTTTGATGCCATTTTGGGATTATCCTTTACCTATGTTTATGATGGAGTCTTTTAAGTTGATGCTCATTTCGCATGTTATGATTATCAACTATATCATGACTTATTATTCATTTTCCTTTTCATTCCTAATTGATATTACTATTTTATAACATTTATTATAGTATTCATCAATTTATGCCTTTTTTTACCTATACTAGGCTTCATAGTTCACCCCATTATTATGTTTCTCCCCAAGATAACCCATGTAATTCTAAAAATACATGGAATTTCATAAGCTTTTTAATGAAATTTTCAATCATTTTGTTATATCCCATGTTTAAGATGTAATGTTATATACTTTATTCTAAAAGACACTACATTTCTCAACGTTTTGGGTTGTATTAAGTTTAATTTTATTTAATAAATCAAGTATTACATTAAAATAAATATTAGGGTTATTATAGTTGGTATTATAGAAAGGATTAGTTATTTTTGGACTAAGATTATAATATTATAGTAAAAGACTTAGGGATAAGACTATCTATTAGAAAGCTACCCTAAATTTTGGTAAGTATATAGTAAGTGTTTTATCAGAAAAATCATTCCATGTCTATATATACAAGTGTACATCGTTCTAGAACATATGTACCTTGGCGTAACAACGTTGACAATGTGTCACTGGCCTAACTATGAGTATCCTTGTGCACGAAAATGGGACATACTATGCATCTGGTTTGAAACTCTTGGGGGTTATTCTCTGGTTAATTCTTAATATCATTATGAACCATTATTAAGGGGAGAGAAAAATACCCATAATAATATATGTCATAAAATACATCATGGATAAAATATATTGAAGCCTATAAACTCATATGTTATGTGGATACATATAATTTATATGTTATCCATTTAATTTCATTGGATTCTAATTTATGTGTTTAATATTTTAAAAATACTAATCTCTACATCTATTTTTGATAAAGTAAATTCTTGTAAATATAATTAATAATTGAATGTTAGGGTTACCATCCATAGTTATATTCATTTTATCATATCATTAATGTTTAGTAGAGCTATCCAAACACCACCACAAAGAAAGAAATTATAGTAGTCAGTAAAAAATGAGAATGGGGAAATTATTACATCCCAAGTATATAACTCCTAACCTATCAAGTTTTGTGTGTTTAACTTCCCCAGAAACCATATCATACTCCCTTTAATAGGATTTTATGCAATTCTAGATGAGTAATAGATAACCCTATATAGAGTGAACATTAATTTCCATGGGAACAAATCCACTCTCTATATTTTGAATCAACCCTCGATTCTGTATAAGTGCAAGGAGGGGGACTATTCTTATTTAACATCATCATCGCAAGAATTGATATTATTTTAATAATATGAAGTGTATATTATTTGAATTATTTATTCTAAGGAATGAACCATCCTCAAAGGAATTACTATTTTGAGGGAATACACTTATGTGTTCCCAAGGAATTTCCTCATATTCCTCCTAATCGAGAGGTTAAGGTTCCAATCAATCATATACCATGGGAATTTATATTATTCAATGATTCATATATAATGGTTGTTTTGGAACATTAGAAGATGATGAAACAACTACATTAAAATTAGGATAAAGGTTTCATATGACAAAGTTCTACACCATGTGTTGTAACAGTACTCTTAATCAACAAGAAATATGGTTCGATGCACATTTTAATTTATCATCATGATCAAAACTAGATCATGGTAAATAAAAAGTTTAATCTACCATGGATTTTTTAATTATTCAATAAGATATGTGGATCACAATACTTCTCCAAGGTGGATATGTGGTTAGGATATTACCATGTTAGGGTGAATAAGGACGATCTCCCTGAGACAATAATTTGTAATAGGTATGGGTACTAAGAGTTCGAATAAATTTCATTTAGACACACTAATTCTATAGAAATCCTCATGGACTTTATGAATAGAGTATTTATATATTACCTAGAATAATTAGTGGAAGTATTTATAGATGATATTCTAATATACATATATTCAAAGTAGGAGAATTAGGACCATCATTTCAATGTGCTAAAAACATTTAAAAAGGATAATCTCTCTTCCAAGTATAGATGGTCTGACCGTAATGACTGCACCATTCCATCATTGCACTGGGATTTGTTGGGTAGTATAGTAAAAATGTGAGAAATTTCTCATGAAGGTCAGACCATATATCCAAGATCACTAAAAATGGTGTCAAGTTTTCACGGAATAATTAATGTGAGGAAAGATTTATGGACATCAAAAAGGGTCTTATCACTGCACTAGTTCTCACACTATGGACATGTGGGGAGCTCTAAGTGGTATATTGTGATGCTTAAAAAATGGAATAGGTTTCATACTGATTAAAAATGACAAGTGATAGCCTATGCCTCAACATAGTTGAAAATTAATTTGAAAAACTATCCAACACATGATCTAGATTTGGAAGCTGTGATTGTTTCATTGAAAATTTGGTGGCATAATCTCTATGGGGAGATGTGTGAGATATGTGCTGATCACTAGAGTCTCAATTATATTCTCATTAATAAAGAGGTTAATATGCACTAGTTAATATAATAAGATCTCATCAAGGATTATGAATACTCAATCCACTACCATCCTGGTAAAGATAATAAGGTGGTAGATTCTCTATGTAGATATTAACCTACAAATTTATCAATAATAAAAATTGAGAAGGATCCAATCTTCTTATAAATACAAAGATGTACCTGGGAATCATTATGGATGTAAAATCATAAATCCTTTCTCAAATTATTTCCCAACCATCCCATATGGAGAAAATAATGGTTTCTCACGGAATGGATATGGATATTCATAAGAAGGTGGAATCCCTGAGAAAGGGGAAATACTTAGACTTTAAAATTTATGAAAAATGATTTTTGAGATTTGGTTCAAGACTATGCGTTCCATGAAATTCTGAGTTAAAAAAGGAATTGTTGTATGATGCACATATTTAAACCTTTTCCATTCACCCAGGAAGAAAAAATATGTATTGAGATCTATGAGAGAACTATTTGTGAGAGAAAATGAAGAAGGTAATCATTGAAAATAAATAAAATTTCCTAGAATGTCAGTAACGGAATGATAGAAGGAATATGTCAAAGGGGATGATGCATCCATTAACTATAACAAAATAGAAATGGGAAAACATCATCATGTAATTTTTAACTATACATCCAAAGAAATATAGTGTAAATAATGATATTTGGTATATTGTGGATCATATTACAATGATATATCACTTTATCAAAATTTTAGAGGACTTCTCACTAGATCATATTGAATGGATATACATCATAAATGTGTCAAGTCTTCATGGAGTACCACTGTCGACTGTATCTAATCAATATATGAGATTAACCTCTATGTTATGAAAAAGTCACGAAGATTATATAAACATTTTGTGAACATTAGTATAAAATATAATCCTCAAACTAATGGCCAATATGAGCAGACTATTCAAACAATGGAATAAATTTTGTGATCATGTTCTATGGACTTCAAAGAAGGATAGTACCAACATCAATGTCTAGTTGAGTTATCTTAAAAAAACAATTTCCTCTAAAGCATCCAAATGGATTCCTATGAATCCCTTAATAATAATAGGTGAAGAACACTGGAATGTTGGGACGATATTTGGGAACACAAACTACTAGGTCCTAAAATGGTTGAGAAAATATTTGAGATGGTTAAAACCATTCAACAGAACATCAAGGATTCTCAGAGTCAATAAAAGAGCTACACTAAAAATTGTTGATGAGACATATAGTTTGATGTTAGAGATATGGTATTCCTCTGCATATCAATATGGAATATAGTGATGATATTTGGGATGATGGGAAATATTGGTCCAAAATAAATCCACCCCTTTGAGATCCATGATCTCATCATAGTTGTGGCCTATCTACTAACACTCCCAACGAACCTATATTGAGTACATGATGTATTCCATGTAACCCTGTTGAGGAATTACATACTAGACCCTTGACATTTACTCAATATAAAAGTGGTAACATTGGAGAATGATCTTCCCAATTAGGATACTTTTTTGAAGATATTAGATCATGGATTAATGGTTCTATGAAATAAGATAATTAACAATGTCATTATATTGTGGAGAAACCACATGTTTGAAGAAGAAATGTGGGAACTGAAGGAGGTGATGATGAAATTTATCCCTCATCTATTTTAGTGTGGGAAATGAAAATTTTGAAGTAAAATTTTCTTAAGGGGGGAAGATTGTAATGACCTGAACTATTATAAATTAAATTACACTTATTAATTTAATGTATTACTATTTAATATGGTCATAGAACACTCTTGAAATTATTATTTTTTATTATGTCCAATTATATTTAAATGAACATTATTTATATTTATAATCGATAATATATCCATTGAACAATGATCACATGATTAATATAAATACATGTTTTTAACAAATCAAATTGACACAGATAAAGTAAGTGATAGACTCAGTCGGTAGGATCGTTCCCTACAAAGGCCATTTATTAATTCTTCGGAGGGATATTGAATTATAGGCTTTCCCTTGAAAAGTCTCAAGTTTATATCCAACAAATTGATAAATATAGAAATGGTCTACAAGATAATTTAAAGATCATCGATATCACAGCCTAAACCATGTTCGTTGAACCACTCCATGAAAATCCCACCATCGCAAACCTTACTGTTATAGCATTTTCTGGTTTATTAACGATATATGTATCAAGACTATATAAATTTGATTGTTTATATATTTTTTATAGAATAATGAATGTATTTTAATCTTATTATTGTAACTCTGTAAATGATTTTTATTTTGATACAATAAAACACAAAAAAAAATTTAGGAAATGATCAAATTCAACATAGTAAATAATTTTCATGAATTGTTTTATTTTTCAAAACATAATATTGGAAAAAAAATTATTATTAAATTATTTTTATTAAAAATAAAAAATCATTTAATTTTTAAGAAGTCAAATGTATTTATATATGTGTTCCATAATTTATTTAATAATTTTGATTTTATTTTATAACTGAAAACTCACAAATTTGGAAAAAAAATAGATAAAATATTTTTTTTGGAAAAAATGTCGAAATAATTAGATAGTGAATTTATTATTATTTTCTGAAAAATTTATTTAGTGCGTTTAAATTAAATATCGTATAATAATACTTTATATATTATGAAATAATAATGACCACAAGGTGATCAAATAAATACTACAAATTCTATCCTATAACACATCTATTTTTTCATTTAAAATAATGTGATTTTATATTTATATAATTTATTTTATAACAACATTATGAATACTCCAAAATAATTAATATATTTTATTGTTTTAAAATTATTTCTTTAAGAGGGGGACCCACCTCTTCATAAGAAATGTCACTATATTATTATGTTTGTCTCTTGGACTTATAAAATGACGATAAAACTACAGTTTTCTTGCAAAAATGTCCTGAAACCATGTGATGGTTTTTGTTTTTTGTTATTTTATTATATAGAGTCCAAAATCTAAAAAATAATGAAATCCCCATATTTTCTTATATAAAAACACACAAACTCCCATTTTACTTCTATAACACTCTTTGGAGAATTTCCTTACTCTTCCATCACTTCATTAAAGTCCTCCCAAGGTTCCCACATTATCTATCAAGGACTCTTTTGTTCATTTATAGGCACACCCTCAAGTAAAGAAAATTCTCCTCCTCCTTTCAATTCATGAACATTTGTTCGAATTTTTATTCTTAAAGAAAATTATTTACGGTTTTATTTATTCATAAATATCCACTTACTATGAAATTGATTTAATTTTAATGACATATCATTTACTCTTTCTCTATCTCTCTCATTTTGACTTTTACCTAAGACATTACTATGTTAAAATTTTGTAAGGGATTTCTCTCTTCTCAATTCCATTCTAGAACTTCATTTATGTTATGTATAATAAATTTTATTTTCATAAGTGGTAATATGTTTTTCATATTCCCGATATAGTCAATATAATTTAAAATGATTATTTCCCCCTATCACTCTCATTAATACTCTCATGATTCTTTATGTAGGCCTGTTATCATGTAGAAATATAGCTAAAATCCTATTTTTATTTCTTGCTTCATCGTTACTATATGTATTTTATTTTTAATTTATAATGTTAGGATATTTTAATCCATTTACCTATTACTATAAATTTTATGTCCAACTGATTCAAGACTTATTTCACTCTCATCAACCCATTTTATAATTCTTAAGTGATGTTATTATGCATTAAAATTTTCACCATGAATTATCATCCCAAAAAAATAATGTAGTGAATATCGTACCCATTTCCTATCAATGGTTTTTATATTTATGAAAATATAATTTTGACTAGGGAGTTACATGTATGTATTCCATACTCTTTTATCATCAAATAAATTTTTATGATTAATGTATCCATGTTGAGATATCTATATGAGACACTTAATCATGAGATTGATGAGAATGTCATGCATGCACCCAAAATTAAATAGTGATCGAATGCATTGGTTAATTTTTAGTATCATTATAGACTATGTTGGGATAGTGAGGGAACCTAATTCCTTTATGGTAATTTTTCCACCATGATTTATTTGAGGGTTTATCAATGACCTATGTTTGTAATGCATTGTTTTATGTTGTTTCCACATTCCCTATGTTATGATTTTCATGATATATCATTATTTATTATTAATGGTCCATTTATTCTCCATTGATATTCCTATTTTATAAAATGTATTATCTTCGTCATGTTATGACCTGTGTATCCCATTAATGAGCTTCATATATTATCCCTTTCTTATGTTTTTACCTAGGATATCCTATATTGTTTTAGAAATCCAATGAAGTATAGAAGCATGTTAAGGATGTTTTAAATAATGTTGGTTTATCACATGTTCAAGATATTATTCTACATAAATAATTACCAATGATACTAGACTTATCAAAAGAATTTGTTTTATTAAATGTAATGTTATGTAATAAATCATATATTAATGTTAAATAAAGAGTTGGGTTTTTATATGTTTTTTATTTTAGGAGAAACTGATGATTTCTATTTCTGGATATTAACATTTGTTAGTGTATTTTAAAGATGTAATGGATTTGAAATATGTTTTAAGGGGATTTTGTTTGATTTATTTTGAAATCCAATATAGTTTTATTTGTTATAAAAAATGGTGTTAGATTCCGAATGAATTTTTTGAATGTTTTAATTTTTACCAAATAGGGTATAACATTTGGATTGAATTATTTAAAATCATTTCTATTTGTAATGTAATAAAGAAGGACCAATTCCATTTGTGCCCTGGTTTTCAAAACATCATTTTTCTAAACCCTTTATTTTTCTCAATATTTTTTATTTTTAGTTTTTTACCTTATGTGTTTTGGAATATATTGGTTTGATTTTAGGGACATTTTCTTGTAAGAGTATCTGTATTTGATTGTTTTATGTGGGATATATACTCCAATAAAGCGATCTTGTGAATGTAAAGTGTTCACATTATAGGTCCTTCCCTTATTCTTTTTAATAGTACCAAGGACATTGAATGGAGTAGCTTTTTTAATTTTCATTTTATAGAGAATTAACTTGTATTTATCTAAAGAAATTCCTCTTATTTTATATTTTGATATTGTTGGATTCAATTTGATAGAAAAATATTTATAATTGTAGATTTTAATTGATAGATATATCACTAAGAATCATTTTTATTTCAGAATATGTCATATAAGATAGTTGTGGATGCTTTTTCATTTAGATATAGATATTTTTGAGTTTTTATGGTTGCATTTAAATCATCATTTGATGCCACTGAGAAATTATCATGATAAATTTAATATTTATTTTTGATGATACATTTGTATGGTATGGACCAGGGGTTGTTATTTTCTATTTTGGACATGGTAAGATCCTAGGGTATGTCTATGGGTAACTAGGGTGTAGTTTTTATTTTCTTTTCAGATTTAGATTCCACCATTATATGATTTCTATATGAATTTCAAAAGTATGGTATTTAGATCTAAAATGCCCTCATATGTCAGTTATGAACCATAGGTCTAAACATTATCATTTCGTATTGAGGAAGCTATCTTATTCTTATGTTCCTTTATTTTTTTGAGACTATTAGTTATGGTGATATTGGTTTCTTATCCTTCGTTATGTTTCTTATAGTAGTGACCCCCTTGTGGTTTTGACCTAGTAAAAATTCATTGAAATTTACCAATGGATCCTATAATATACCAGAGATTATTTATTAAATGTGGTTTCTTGGTAATGATATTATCTTATATGCAATGAGGTTTATAGTTATTCCACCATTTTTGTTCATTAATAAATTTTAGGGAGATTTATTCTCAGTCGCTTTCTATTAGGGTTTAACCTCATTAATTTGGTGTTGATTGGGAATATTTAAGGTTGGTTATAAAGTATTATCAATTTTCTATAGATTTTCCATGTAATTACATCCTATTTTGTCATTTTCATTAACCTCGTACTTCCTCATGATAGAAATTTGTATGGAGGGGAGTTTTTTACAATATCTGTGTCACAGGGTTGATAATGAATTTGTTAAATTATATCATTTTTATATTTTCTGTGTTTACGATAATTTCATGTGGAAATTTAAAAACATTAATTATGAAGATGTTTCACATGGTTTGGTATAACTGTGCCCTGACCATGTGTGAGTGGAATGTCTCTGTCTAAGAGGATCCATATGGTTTTAGCATGGTCACCTCAACTGTGTGAATTTTCTATGATTAGTTGTTCCTGTGATTTTTTATTCTAGATTATAAGAATAATGTTTACCACATATTAATTAAATTATGTACCTAAACCATGACCCATACCTATAGTTCAGATAAAATTAATTTTTTTACCCTTATGGTCTTATATCCCATCTTTTAACCTCTACCATATCACATGACATTGCCTCTCAAAATATCCATTTCATTCATGCATATACCCCTTTCATCCTTTTCTCATATAATAGTTTTCATTGGATTTTATCATGGTTCTTATTCGATTAGGCAAGTTATGTTCTCCACCTCCATATTTCACATTTCATATGGATCTCTTCTGTCTCCCATTACCCCATTATGATTCCCCAAATCTTATGTCAATGGGTTGAACTATTATTTTTTATTTTATCTTCTTTAGTGAATGTGACAGGACTCTTAGGTTATCTTCAACCACATTTCATAATCATCTTAGAAGTTGATTCATTTCAAACCATTTTGGATCACTCAACACAAATTTTAGGTATCTCTTTCTACAGAAACCCATTATTATTCATCTTAATTTTTTTTATTTTAATTTATTTCATATTATTTTACAAACTTTTTATTAAATGTAATATGATATTTTTTGTGTTACAAATAGTTTCTCCTATAGAATGGTCCAAGGCCACATTCCTATTGGGTATCAAATTGAAAAAACTGCTCTATAAAAATTGTATCAAAAATTATAAAATCTTCATGTGAAATTAAAAGTGTCTATAATGTAACATTGGCATTTGGTTGAATTTTAAATGGTTTAATGAATTTAAATAAACATAGGTCAAATATAAATTGTTCTTAAAATGTATGTTTTTCCTTGAATGGATGGATAAAAATATATTTTAATGCATGATTAATTATAACTGCATTTTTCAAATTATTGTACTTGGTCTTAAGGTTATATTTTATAAAATGTGGCTGGATTGCCCTTTTTGAAATGATATATCTATTGGTATGAGTTTTTTGGAATATATTTGGTTTGGAATATAGTATCCTTCCAATTTATGTACGGTTTTCCAATTAACTCCACATTTAAATATGGATAATATATATAATATATGAATGTATTAAGGGGGATTCTCTTTGTACAAATCCTCACAGGTTTTACTTTATATACATATATATGAAAGGGGTATTTATTCACATATTGAGGTTTATATATACATAATTTTTGTAGGTATCATGATACATGATAATAATTTTTTTAGATGTGTTTTTTAATGTTTACATGTATATATTTATCAAGTGAAAGATGAGAAGCATGTTCAACACTTTTTAATGTTGTGTTTGAAAAAATTGTTATAGTGTTCCCATTCTGTTACCCTTTTTAATAATGGTGATGTTCATTAAATTCATGTGATATATTATTATTTTTTGATTACAAATGTTCTTATTGATTGAGATTATTCTTAAATGAAATGTTGGAGGTGTGTAAAAATGATTGTGGGGTTAACCATATCTCATTTTTATTTTCATGGGATGGTATTGTTTTAATTTAGTCCACATACTTTAGTAATTCAATGTGAAACCATTGTAAATTAAGTGGTAATTAAATAAACATTATAAATTTTTTTGATATTATGCAGCGTATAGTCAAACCTAGTAGTCCACAATGCCTTGTTTGTGGGACTTTCACCGATGAGATTTGGTTTAGAGTTATTCAGCAGATAGATGTGTGACTATTATCCTATTTGAAATTTGTTCACCTTTCTTGTATGATACATTTCTATTATTCCTTATGGTGTTTCCTTATTTATGTGTGGTATGTTATTCCTCACAAATTTAATATTTAGTGTGTGAGTTTCTTAATTTTAATATTATGTATGTATTAAAACATTGGTTCTACTACAGATCGATCAGTGAGAATTAATTTATTTAAGGTTGGTTTTATTTCATCACATTAGGCCATCAATGACAATTACATGGTTTAATAGGACCTAAAATTACATTAATAATATGTATATAACATGGCCCTTTAAATTATTTACATTGGGCCTCTTTGGGATTTTATTTCTTTTTATGAATGAATGGTTGAAATAATTATTGGTTGGTGATGAAAATACACTACAGTGGAATCATTTACATATAGAAGAGGTATATTATAGGGTTAGGGTTCGGGTAGGATATTTCTTCAAGATACTTCTTTATTTTTGTTTATATTAGATTCTCATATTGTTTATTTTGTTATTGTATATATGTACAAGGTACGAACATGTCAAGCCATATTTTTGTTTTTTTGTACTATTAATTTTACTCTGATTATTGGGTTAAACCATTACCTGGTATGTTCTTGTGATTCTAATTAACTATTATCTATCCCATGTGGATTGGTAATTCCATTTATTCCATTGGTGGGAGAGTTTTATTCCTCCTTCAGTGGGATGTCTTGTGATGGTTCATTGTATGCATGTCCAAAGAAAGGGGAAAAAATTAATGGTGATATTTGATACTCGTTAAGGATTATATATAGTGGAATATATCTTGAATAAATAAGGAATATTAAATATGTAAAGTGGTAATAAAAAAATTCAATTCAATCAGAAACTAGAGTTTAATGAACATATAATTCAAATATCAAAATAGTAATTGTGTATTAACTCGAAACAGTATTCATAACACAAAAAAATTATATTTGTAGAAATTATTGATATATGAATATCAAAAAAATCATTAATATTACTATCATTCCCCCCTCAACCAATAGGTCATTATTAATAATTTTGATTACGAAAAAATAACCATCTTATGTTCCCACATTATTTATCCATGAAACTTATTGATGCATTGAAGTTATATATGAAATGAGGCCACACCCATCACAATTATATCCAATTAATTATTCATATTTTTAATAATCAATTATTCCTCAAAATACTTTATAAATACATAATTATATACATTTAATCAGGAATATGAAACATCATTATTTCTCAAGTAAATAAGGTAACTTATATAATATAATTCATTCCATTAATACTATATATTTAAATGATATAAATTTGATTCATCATAAATTTAATATAAAATGATTGTAAATTAATCCATTATATAAAAACTATATACATTAAGGAGAAAAATAATCTATAATGAATAATTATGAGTGATAGGGAAGTGGGTCAAAATTAATTGAATGATCTCAAAATAATGGATACACTATTATTAATAAAGGAAGATTGTTGATTTCTTATAAATGGATATCTTCGAGAAAAAAATACTTTAGAAGATAAAAAAACATATTTTCATCTTCGTGTAAGAATTATGATATAACTCTATTTTCAAAACATGTTTCATTCCATTATGACATTTATAATCTTTGTATTGATTTAATTTTAAGTAAAAATTAAAAAAAATTGAAAAAATTATTTCATTTAAAATAACCATGAAAACATTTAATTTATGGTTCAATGAAAATAGAGATCTGTATGGGGGAAAACAATTCATGGGGTGTTTATTAATATAATGATTTTGTTCACACCATTAATAAAAACTACCTCATTTATAAAATGAGATGAAGATTCATTTTAAAAAAAAATTATTTAAATCTATAAATGTGTTAAATTGACATTAATATATATTTTTGAGTAATAATTTTAATTAAATTATTTATATGGATGAAAAATAGTCACACATAAAAAACAACATGGGATTTTTAAAAGAACGAATCATACATATAACGCGATCATCAATTGTTGAACGAAAAAGAGATGATATGGAAAATAAATATATAAATAGAAATAATATCACAGGGAAATTAAAATATATATAGTTAATAAAAATAGTAAAATATAATTTATTCATATGAATTTTAAATATACAAAATCCTGAAATAAAATTAAATTGAAATAAAATCAATAAACATAACATTTCATTTCCTCATAAGTGATTTTATCCACCAGTAAAAAAACGTATATTTATTATAATTTTGTACTAGAACCAATAACAAATTCAATTTCCATTTATGAAACAATTATTACATTTCAACAGTCAATTAAAAATAATTCTATGTTAAAATAATCATTTCTGATTGTTAACTATTTTGTTATTCATGTTTGATGTATTTTATTAGTTTATTTCCATGAATCCTTAATATGGTTCAATATTATCTTGAATTTAATTAAATATATATATATTAATATTTATAATTACTCCTTGTATGTCTAAATGAAATATGAATCACATCACTTCATGGTGATGGTTGTCCACACATATGCATGATCGAAATTTTCATTTTATAGTATGTATAATTGATGTTTGTAAATGATATATTATATTTTATAAATCATAATTATGTCATAAATATCATATATAAATAGTATATTTTTCATTATAACTAACAATGAATTAGGGTGATGAAAAAATGAACACATCGCATCATGATGCGGTCATCTTTATGAATGCTTGAATGTTTCTTTCATTTATTATTTGATGGTGAATGAGAAAAATAAAAATTTCACTATAAAAATAATCACTTCACAATATAAGTTAGACAATTATCAAATTATTTTGTCTTTTTTTATAAAATAAATAAATGAGTTATAAGATAAAATAAAACATTTGGTTATGTGCTTTACCGCTACTTTGGAAAACCTCCATAGGCTTGCACACTAATAATTCAATGGTTTGTATTTTTAGTAATTCAGAGAATATATATTGTAAGTATGGATTTTAGGATTTTATTATACAAGGGAATAAATTTCCAATATGGATCATAAATTTTTGTGAATAGAGGATAGGTGGTTTCAATTAAAAAGTGAGGTAGATGAAACCCATGTAATTTTTCAAAATATTAAAATATATTAATTTAATACTCAAGAAAAATGGATCCAAAATGACTAATATTTTAAAAAACTCAAAATAATTTCATACAATGGGTTTTATTGATATTTTTTGGGTAACTATGATGAATTATACCATTATTTATATACATTTTAACCCCTTTAACCCTTAAGTGATGTGACACATTTCTAGCATGTTTATTATTCATAATAAAATAAAATTAGTTGACCTTACAAAATAATATTAATTTTACTTATTTTGAATATTTATTCATTTTTAAACAAATTAACTTCTAGATGTCTTAAAAAATACTATTAATATAATTTCTTAAAATTCAATGAAAACCATTTCGGAAAAAATGAATGTTTTAAATATAAAAATGTTTTTCCATAAAAATAATCATCAATGTGGATTAAAATTAAATTAATCTTATTATTTAAAATTAAAGGAGGTTTATTTTTCATTCATACGTTATAAAAACCTATATATTTCATTTAAATACTATATTAAAACAAACAAAGTAAAAACATTATTTGAGAAGCATATTACGTAGATTTCAAAAAATGTTAACCATAAATTTTTTTATTCAAAAAAATATATTTATATATATATATATATAATTACATGTTTAATATAATTTTTTTCATGATAAATGTTTTCATAATCTGAAAGGTCATTCATATATCATTATAATGTTATAAAGGTGACAATTCTCTAAAATCGATATTTTTAACTGTTCAAAAAAAGTTATTGTTTTATGGAAAATATCTAAAATTAATCTTAAGATAATTTTGAAATTATGATTTCAAAAACAATATTAATTTTATAAAATTAAATATCTAATTATGGTTGAAACAAATTATAATTTACGCACACACAAAATCAACAACATCCACATTAGAAATATCTTTTTTTTCATGTGTAAATTGACATTACTTCAAAGGGAGTACATATTTCTTAATCATTATTCAATGAATTTTTTTATTTCCAAAATTTTATATATATTTAATAATTTTGTTAATCAATATTCATTCCCTTTAAATCAATGGAACGGTTCTAATAGTTATAATTAAATTACATTGTTTCATCGTTTGTTTAACCTCTATGTTGCATTTATCACACTATTGAACATTGTTTTCAGTTTAAAATAATATTTTAATAAATAAAATTTATTAATAAATGTATTTAAATTATTGAAAAACATTTTTAAAGATGGTATTAAAATTAATTTCTTGTTAACTCCCTTTAATTAAATTTTCTCATCATCTATAAATAACCTGAAAACTCTTTCTCAATATCTCTTTTAAAATTTTTCAACAAAATCAATATTTCATTCTACAAATTATACACATCACAATTGTCATTATTTTAGATAAATAATTAATAGATAAGAGAAATAATAAAAACTGTAATAATTATTTCTCATTCAATTACATATACCTATTTTAATTTAGTAAAGTTTCATTGTTGACAAAATTTTACATATTTGTTGTTTTTGTTTATAAATCTATCTGTTTAAATGTTTTATTAATATCCTATAACTCTCTCTTAAGTTGAGGTAGGTCACTAAACACATCTCCAGCTAAAATATTTCTTATTATACTTTCACTATGATATAAATTTCTTTAATTCCAAATATTATTTCCATAATTTGATCTCATATAACATGAATGTTTTGAATAAAGAATATTAAATAAGTTTTCATTACTATTTACATTTTATGAAAATTTTAGAAGACATTGTGAAAATAATGAAGAAATAGATCATTATTCTAATGAGTTGATTGTTTGCCTCAAATCCTATTTCACTAAAAACTTTCAATTTTGTACATCAATAAATAGAATATCATTGGAATTCCATTTTTAATTTCAATATCAGTATTTCTAAATAATCTAGTAATTTATGTATTATATTTACCAAATTTAACTACACCTCTATCATTTTTATCAATTATTTCATTTATTTTCTAAACTCTTTTTTTATGAGAATAATAGTTACTTTTAAGTATTCATATAATTTTTCATTTAGTTTTTAAATGTGAACAAAAGAAGAAGTGATTTCTCAACTTTTTCCCCAATCTAAATATTCTCATTTGTAGTTGTCAAATGAATATATCTTGTAATTGGTTTCATAAATTATTCAAACTAGTGAAATGTTTCAATCAAGTAATCCATAAATTTACTTCTTGTAGTTGTATTAAGTCTATGTATGTATTATTAATGTATTTTTATTCATATTTTTATTATTATATGTACTAAATATCATTTTGATTTGATAGACACAATTAATGCTTAATTCACTTATTCCATATAACACTACTGGAAAACTAACATATACCAACGGTTTGGAATCGTTGGTATCGGCCTCCAAACCGTTGGTATAGCCTATACCAATGGTTTGGAGAACCATAGCCAAGTAAGCCGTTGGGATAGGATTATACCAACGGTTTTGCGAAAACCGTTGGTATAGACCTATACCAACAGTTTTGGAAACCGTTGGTATAAGTAATATGAAAATATATACCAACGGTTATGGAACCGTTGGTATATGTATTTCAAAAAAAACATTCGCTGGGATTTGATCCCAGGACCCCTAGTTTATGATTCAATGACTTATCCACTAACCTAACATGACTTTTGTGAACATAATTACATAAATATATATTTTTATTATCATAATTATTTTAAATTTTGATTAAATAATGTTCTCGGTAAGAAGATATGATAAAAATTCTCAGGACCTATACCAACGGTTGTCAAAACTGTTGGTATAGGTCCTGAGTCAGGATTATATTCTGGATGGAAGGTGGGTTTATGGGGGACCTTTCCCAACAGTGATGGCAAACCGTTGGGATAAGTATACCCTTTCCCAACAGTTTGGACAAACCGTTGGGAAAGGTGGCCACAAAGTGGACTTTTCCCAACGGTTTGGCCAAACCGTTGGGATAGGTATACCCTTTCCCAACGGTTTTGGAAAACCGTTGGGAAAAGTGGCCAAAAAGTTGGATTTCCCAACGGTTTGGCAAAACCGTTGGGAAAAAGGACCTATACCAACAGTTTTTACAAACCGTTGGTATAGAAGCGTTTGAAAAGTCAGGTTTCCAGTAGTGTAAATTGAATATTATTCAATAAAACATAATCATCATGAAAAATTAATCCACGACACCAAGAATTGAAATTGTATTCATAATTTTCAAATAAAATCTACCTGTTTACTAGGTTCATTATGAAATTATTTTTTTCATTTTCATTGGAATTTAACTCTTCTCCAATTAACCAAATATATCTTCATATATAATATAACATTTCACAAATTTTATCATCCAAGGAGGTTCTATTTTTTATCTCTGTACTATAAAATTAAATAGATCTTGTAAACCTGAAATAATAAAAAACAATTTGATTATTTATTCTCTTTGATGGATTTTATTTATGCATGATATGATTCAACCATAACATAAATAGGATTTATATAGTATTATCTCATCAACTTAATGTAATTTTAAACATTAGTACTAATTTTTTATTCCTTACTCAACTATTATTCCGTTGTGGAATATTTTTCATACTAATCATTCAATATATTATCCATTTTTACTATTCTTACCTGATATTCATGATTTCATCAATATAGCAATTCAATTACTTTAGTAATTCCACTTCATATTCTATATCCTTCTTAAGAAATGTTTACAATACTTTATATTTGTTATTTTATTATTAAAGTATTCAAATTCTTCTTTAAAATATTATTTAGTATTGATTTATTCATATAAATTATCATTTTTTGAAGTAAATTAATATTCATTACCACGATCCTTAACAATTATCTGTTTTTCATTGGTTACTTTATATTCTAAATGACTTAGTTTTAAATTCTCTTTATTTACTTCGTCCTTTGTCCTAATATTCCTTATAATATTTCTTTCAACCCATTTATTTAGAACATCAATCATTTTTTCCCTCATTTACATTTTGATATATTTTATTCTTTCTCATAATTTTAAATCCCATCATATTTCCTATATAGATGACATATTGAACAATGCCTTTTTTTATTCCAATTAAAGAAATGGAGAGGAATTAATATTTATTATTTCTCTATTTATTTAATAAAGTTAATTTAAATTGTGTATAAGATCCTCCCATGTACATACTCACTTATTTTTCATCATTATATTCTAATGATGATTTATTCTTCATTCATTTGATAACGATACCATTCATGTATTTAAATTATATCCCATTATCCATATTGATATTTTTCTCATACATTAGGGGTTTAATCATATAATAGTAAGCATATTAATGTTTTTACTCATCAATAGATAATTAATAATTTTATTCCAATGTTGATTAATTCTAATTGGATTTGAAAAAAAATTCTCCTTAGTTTATTAGTAGTGGTAGATAATTCTAGAGTGCTTCCAAATCCAATGATAATATTGAATATGTCAATCACCGTTGTAAATTTTTCATCAAGAGTATCCAAAATATTTTTTCCAAAATATGAATAATTTTCCAATAAAACTTATAGTTTGGATTCATTCAATTTGATATTCCCTAAAAATGATTTAATTATTATCTTATATCTCTTTTATGTTTCAATTGCTACCATATTGATATAAAGTCCATGAAATATAGAAATTGAAATTTTATTCCATTAAATTCTGTCATAAAAAATATTCCTTTTATCTATAAATTTTAATGAAGGATATTTATGAACTAGTATGAACACAACTATAGAAACAACCATATCTTCTAGTCCATGATAATTAATATATGGATTTCTTATATTCTTCAAACCATGAAGTTTATTTTGATAAATGTTTTAGTTGCTCATGTTTTGATTATATTTTTTTGTCAAACTTTATCTTCATATATGATTTTATAAATCATTTGATACTTGGATTAGATTAGATAAAAAATATACATCCAAGGAAAAGTTTTATGTGTCCTTAGGAATGTGGGACTAAACCTATGTGAATAGGTAATTTCTAGATCATTTCTCATTTAAATACCACTATCAATTTTATGCATCTAAAAGTAAGAAATTGAATAAATATAAGTATTTTTACAAGGTTTCATGGTAATGTTGGTGAATACTCATTGAGGGATTCAGATCAAATTAAAGGCCCCAATTTAATTATTGAATTTAAAATTTATTAAAATATTTATATATGGATATATAAGACCCTTGATTATTCTACAATCTTTGAATTTTTATTATACATGATCACATATTTTATTAAAATAAACAAAACAAAATCTATAATGATTTCCATAAATCACCTAGATGAACTATTAGTAATATAATATCTCCTTAAATCCAGATGAATATTCACACTGCTGTAAATTTTATTTTTACCAACTGTTTAAAATCGTTGGTAAAGTCTATACAACCATTGGTATAATCTATACCAACTATTTTCAAACCATTGGGTCTTGAGATATAGGGATAGATATATCCCAATGGATCTATGAGAACCATTGGGATATGTCTGAAAAATTGAGTATATACCAACGGTTTCAATAAACTATTGGAATAAATGTTTACTAATTGTTTAAAACTCTTTGTAATAGTAAATGCATCTCCATGTCCACAGTTTAAAAAACCATTGGTATAGACTTTTACCAACAGTTTCCCACAAACCATTGGTAAATATAAATTAAAAATATATATGCCAACGGTTTATAAATTTTTGGAATACACTTATAGAAATTGTTTAAATAAAACCATTTGTATAAGATCTGCCTTAACAAATATGAAAACAATTGTAAACTATTGGAAAATCCTTTCTGTACCTACAATAGCAAGTCGGATGATTGGACTCCCCCTGTGCACCTACAACAATTCCACCAGCATGCTTCTAGAATTCATACACAACAGAATATATATATGGGTTGGGGCGGTCCATTATAAATACTTTCACAATACATGTAAAATTCTCAATACATGCATAATACATACAGAATTCTGTATTAATTCATAATGTATTCATACAACACATAATTTATACAGAATTCTGAATACCTCTAATTCTGTATTTAATTACCCTCTATACACATATAGAATTAACATATAACCCATAAGATAATTACAGCTAGTATACACATACAACAAGTATACACATACAAAAAGTATACCCATACAACATGTATACCCATACAACAAGTATACCCAAACACCATTAACACATAATTCGTAATTTAATTAAATACATAAATAATTCAATTCAGAATTTAGGGGGTTGGGGGCTGTTCAGAGGTTTGGGTGGCAGTCCAAGGGGGGTAGGGGTGTCCAGGGGGTGGGGGTGCTCGGGGGGAGGGGTGTCTAGGGGGTGGGGGATTTCTAGGGGTTTGTCCATGGGGGTTCCCAAGGGGTGCGGTGGTGTCCAGAGGGTTGGGGGACTTTCCTGGGGTGGGGGTGTCCAGGGGGTGGGGTTGTCTAGGGGGTGGGGGTGTCCAAGGGGTGGGGTGGTGTCCAGCAGGGTGGGGCGGTCCTAGGGGTTGGGGGGCTATCCAAGGTAGGTGGGGTGATTTCTAGGGGATGGGGGTGGTTTTCCATGGGGGTGGGGGTGTCTAGGTGGTGGGGTGGTGTCTATGAGGGGTTGGGTCGTCCAAGGGGTTGGGGTGTCTAGGCGTGGGAGGATGTTCATGGTGGTGGCGGGCTTTCCATGGGGGGTCTCTAGGGGGTGGGGTGGTGTCCAGGGGGTGGGGTGTTGTCCAGGAGGTTGGGGGGCTTTCCAAGGGGTGGGGGTGTCCAAGGGATAGAGTGTCTAGGGGTGGGGTGGTGTCTAGGGGGTGTGGGCAGTCCAGGGGTTGGGGGATCCAAAGGGGGTGGGGTTGTGTCAAAGGTGGTGGTTGTGGTTGTCCATGGGTTTGGGGTTGTCTAGGGGTGGGGGTTTCCAGGTGGTGGGGTGGTGTCTATGTGGGGTGGGGGCCATGGGGTTGGGGGTTATCTAGGGGGTATGGGTTATCCATGGGGTGGGGCTTCCATGGGGTGGGGGTGGTCCAGGGGGTTGGAGGTTGTCCAAGGGGGGTGGGGTGGTGTCGAGGGGGTGGGGGGATGTCCAGGTGTGGGGTTGTCTATGAGGGTGGGGGTGTCCAGGTGGCGGGGTGGTGTCTAGGATGGGTGTGGTATGTAATGGTTTTAATGGAAATAATTTCATTGATTTTAAGATCATTTTTATTTTTAAATTGGTTTTGAAATAATTTTTATTTCAATAGTATGTGTTTCTTTAGAAAAAAAAATGAATTCTTTTGTTGTGTATGGTAGGAAGGGGGATTATGTTATTAGGAAGTGGATTACATTTTTATTGTGGGAAAAAATACTATATTATTTTTGAAATGGATCCTTAAAAGGGATTTTTACAAATCATTTGGGAGTTTTAAATAGATATAAGTCACAATTATGTGATTTGGAAATGGTTTAATGAAGAATTATTTATGATGTATCTTTATGGGATTTGTGATTTTGTGTCCCCTATTTTAGAACATTATATTATTTTACTAAAGGCTTTTTTTATAATTCAATAAAATATTAACATAATATATGAATAAAAAAGTCCATAAGGGGATATTTCAGGTAGTCATTCTTGTGATCCAGTTATTGTCTTCATAGTCCTGGTCTCTACTAAAACTACTGTGGAAGTGGAATAGCCATGTTCTCCTCATATCATTTATTCTTCATGGTAGTTTATAAAATATCATCCACTATTTTTTATTAGTTATCAAGGATCCCATGAGGCAAAGAAGTGGGTATCTATGATTAATGGGTTCTTCAAGTTGTTAGAAACCCTATAATCCATCGGAATGGGGGTTGTCCAGGGGGTGGGGGTAGTCCACGGGGGTGGAGGGGCTGTCCAGGGGGTAGGTAGTGTCTAGGGGTGGTAGGGGTTTTCCACTAGGGTGGGTGCTGTCTAGGGGGGTACGGGGTGTCCTGGGGGTGGGTGGGGCTGTCCAGGTGGTACGGGGTGTCCAGGGGGGTGGTCAAGTAGTCCACGGGGATGGCAAGGCTATCTAGGGGGTATGGGAGTCCCTGGGGTGGGAGGGATCTCCACGAGGGTGAGCAGGCTATCCACGGGGTGGGGGATTTCAAGTGGGGTATGTGGTGTCCAGTGGGGTGGGTTGGTTGTCCATGAGGGTGGCAGGGCTGTCCAGGGGGTACAGGGTATCCAAGGGGGTGGGCGGGCTGTCCATGGGGGTGGGCGGGTTGTCCACGAGGGTGGGCGGGTTTTCTACATGAGGGGGGGGGGGTATACCGTGGGAATGGGGTGTCCATTGGGGTGGTTGGGCTATCCACGAGGGTGGCGGGGCTGTCCAGGGGGTATGGGGTGTCTAATGGGGTGGGTGGGCTGTCCATGAGGGTGGTCGGGATATGCACAGGGGTGGGTGGGCTATCCAGATGGTAGGGGTTGTCCAATGGGGCGGGCTGTCAATGGGGGTGTAGGGGGTTGTCCATGGGGGGAGGGGTTGTCAAGGGGGTGGGAAAGATTTCTATTGGGGTGGCGGGTCTATTCAGTGGGTATGAGGTGTCTAGGGTGTGGGTGGGTTGTCCACAGTGGTGGGGGTTGTCCAGGGGAGGGGTGAATCAATCACAGAAAATCATCGAGTCATGTATTTTTATATATATATATAAAAATAAATATAATGTGACCTACCTAATTAGACATATTCAAGAAAAAATAAATGTTTTTGGTGTTTATGGTAGGAAGGAAGATTTGGTTGTTAGGAAATTGATTACATTTTTATTGTGGGACAAAAATACTATATGATTGTTTAAATGGAACCTTAAAAGGTATTTTTATAAACCATTGAGGAGTTTAAAATAGAAATAATTCTCTATTATGTGATTTTGAAATGGTTTTATGAAGAATTATTTATGATGTATCTTTATGGGATTTGCGATTTTGTGTCCCTTATTTTAGAAAATCAGATTATATTACTAATGGTTTTGTTTTTGATAATTATATAGAATGTTAACACTCTAAATGAATCAAAAATTCAATAATAATATATCTCAGGTAGTCATTCTTGTGATCTATCTATTATCTTCCTAGTCTTGGTTTCTACTCAAATGCTTGTGGAAGTGGAGTAGCGATGTTCTTCTCGGATCGTTGATTATGCATGGGAGTTTCTAAAATAGAATCCACTATTTTTCATTGGTGATCAAGGATCACAGGACGCAACAATGTGGGTAGTTATGATTAATGTGATCTCTGAGTTGTTAGAAACCCTATAATCCATAAGGGTGGGGGTTGTCGAGGGGCTGGGCTGGGGGCTTCCATGCGGGTGGTGATGTCCAAAGGGGGTAGGGGTGTCTAGTGGGTGGGAAGGGCTGTCCACGGGGGTGGGGCTATCCAGGGGGTATGTGGTGTCTAGGGGTGTGGGTGGGGCTATCCAGGGGGTACGGGGGGGGGGGTGTCCACGATGATGGTGGGGCTGTCCTAGTTCGTAGGGGAGTCCGGGGGGGTTGGAGGGTTTTCCACGGGGGTGGGGGACTATCCACAGGGGGAGGGGTGTCCAGGGGGGTGGGTGGGCTGTCCACGGGGGTGGTGGGGTTGTCAAGGGGGTAGGGGTGTCTAGGAGGGTGTGCAGGGTAGTCCATAGGGGTAGGAGGGCGGTCTACAAGGGTTGGGGATACCCAGGGGTACAGGGTGTCCAGGTGGTGGGCAGGCTGTCGACAAGGGTTGAGGGGTTTTCTAGGGGGGTAAGGGTGTCCAAGCGGGTGGGCGGGCTATCCACAGAAGTAGGCATGATATCCATGGTTGTGGGGGGTTGTACATGGGGGAAAGGGGTGTTCACGGGTGGTGGGTGAGGTTGTACAGGGGGGTACGAGGGGTCTCGGGGGGTAGGCGGGCTACCCACAAGGGGGGTGGGTCTATCTAGGGGGTACGGGGTGTCCAAGGGGTGGGCAGGCTATCCATTGGGGTGGGTGGGCTATCCATGGGGGTGGGGGCTATGCAGGGGGAACGGGGTGTCCAGGTGGATGGGTGGGGCTGTCCAGGGGGTATGTTGTATCCAGATGGGTGGGAAGGCTGTCTATGGGGGTGGCAGGGTTGTCTTGGGGGGTAGGGTAGTCCATGGGGGTGGGCGGGCTGTCCACGGGGGTGGGGGCTGTCCACAGGGGGGAGGGTTTGTCCAGGGGTAGGGGTGTCAAAGGAAGGAGGGTGGGCTCTCCAAGGGGGTGGGTTCTATCCACAGGGTGAGGGGCTATCCAGGGGGTGGGAAACCTATCCAGGGGGGCGAAGCTATCTAGGGGGTGGGTGGGGTTGTCCAGGGGGTACGGGGTGTCCAAGGGGGTGGGCGGGCTATCCATAGGGGTGGAGGGGGGTTGTCCATGGGGGTGTCTGGGGGCTATCCATGGGGGTGGGCAGGCTGTCCATGGGGGTGGGGTTGTCCACAGGGGGAGGGGTTGTCCAGGGGCTGGGAGGGCTCTCCACCGGGGTGGCGGGGATGTCTAGGGGGGTACGGGGTGTCTAGGGGTGGTTGTATTGTCCAAGAGAGTGGGGGATATCTAGGGGAGGGGTAAATCATTCACATAAAATCATCTGGTCATGTTTTATTATTTATTGATAAAACAATAAAGATAATTTGACCTACCTAATCACACTTATATTCATGCACAATATATCAATAAACAAAAAAGGTCTATAATATCATTCAAAATGTAATGGATCAATCAGTCTCTCATCACCATCATTGTCATCACCTTCATCATCAGCCAGACCCTCATACTCAACATCATCACCATCATCTTCCCCACCCTCCTAAATTCCATCCTCCTCACCCTCGTACTCATCATCAGCCTATTCATCTCCCTCCTCCTCTGCCTCACCCTCCTCCTCGCCCTCCTCCACTGCCTCAGACTCCTCCTCACCCTGCTCCTCCTCCCCCTCGGCCTCCTCCTCTCCATCGTATCGACCACCACTAGAAATTCCACCTGGTTCACCATATATAGAATGTATCAATGATATATATTCATCACAAGCTGTGATGGCCTCAGGTGGAAGTGTTGGACATAAAACATCCATCTGTTTCTTAAATGTTGTGTGTTCCGTAACGGATTGTTCTTCCAAATCTATGGCCCTTTTTAGCATATTATGCTTCTTCCTTAACCTACTAGAACTCGGTGACACTACAAATCATACTTGAGGAGGTCCAATTCCTATTCAGAACTTTACTCTTCCTAGGTCGGCAGTGTACTCTACCAGGCTGTGCATCTCCTAACACCTGATGTAAGTGATCGTTTGACCGGAAATTGTCAGGTTCTTGGGAATCAAGGGCCTATAAATCTGCTTATTTCAAATATAAATAGATTATTAAGAAACAAATTAGAGATTAAAAATATAAATCTACAAACTAAAACATACATTCTACTGCTGAGACGGTTCATTAACAACACTTCCATCATTCTTCCTTCTACTCGAGAAAAATAGTTTTTCTCAAGGCACACGTACATCTATATTAAATTTATGCCTCTACAATGACATTGAATATAGGAAACCATAATTAAAAATAATATTCAAATAATTAATTTCATAACTAAAATTATATAATAGCTTTAGAAATCGAATAAATTATGAATGAAGCAATTGAAAGTAGAAGTCATAAAGAAATATTATAAACTATCATACCTGTTGCCTCTCATGATCTGGAATCATAGTACATCCCAATGTATGGAGGTATTTTTTAGTATCAATGTTTTTTTTATTTCTTCTAGATGAATGCTAAATAAAAAATAGTAATTTTTATTAAAGAAAAACATGAAACATTTCATTTAAATACGTCTAATTTGATTAATACCTTAAATTTTCTATTTGTCCAATGAGTAATCATCAGTCGGTATTGTTCTAACCGGCAATCATCCATGACAGGGACCTCCTCTAACTTTGTTCCCACTCTAGTATGCCAGTCAATGTACATCTCATGCTTATAAGCTCTCCAATTCTCACCTAAATCATTTTTACATGTTGGACGTGCACCCTAACCATCGGATAAATTAAACAGAAGCTGACACCAAAATATTAATTCATAAAAATAAAAAATATAATATATTTCATTAAATACAACAGATTTTTTGACCCATATCTCTACCCAAGATTTATCCTTTACTTCATTAGGAAACTGTCTCCATGTGAATAGGATGACAGGAATGATGTCGGAGTATTTGGCAAGCGTCTCCAAAAAACTCCGACATTACTGCCCTGATTTTTCAATCATTTGACTATCTTCATTATAGTCCACCATCAACTCTATGTGGTGGTTCTACACCACACGCATGTGTGTACGCCCCCGCCCCCACCTCCTATCAGTAGATGTATCTATTATGAAAGAAAAAAATTATCAATACATGTTATAATGAAAATAAATAATGGTGTAAAATTTTGTTAGGGTTGTATAATTATACTTGCGGTAGTCTGATCAATGGGCACCGTCGGATCCGCAGAAACTAAAGGAACACCCTATACATGTGGAGTGGGTCCCAATGTATGATCTACAGGGATAGACTCTAGGGGAGCAAGAGTCGAAGATGGTAGATTATAAAAGCCTAGAGAGAAGGAAGCATAAGTAAAAGAAGATGACAGGGATGGCTAGTTAAATATTGGATGGGGAGTGGGAATCATCATCAAATATGGTACAAATGGGTGAGGAGGCGCAGATATAAATGTTGGTGAAAGAATGGGAGGCCTAAATATTTCATGTATCTCTAACGACATCCCAGGATCAAAATGTGTGATAGAAGCTATGTCAGTGGGAGGGGCAGGGTCTAATCGGGTACGTCGACCAGATCGTCTAGCTCTCATACCACCCCCCTCCCCATAAAAATACCCTGAGTATTGGGACCAATACTTGGATTCTCATCAAATAACTATCTACTAATAGATGGATCCTGCAAAAATGTTGAAAAAAAATTAATCACAATACATTATATATTATTTAAATATATATATTTGAAATAAAATACTCACTACAGGAACTAGTGGTGGAATTCTCATCTCTGTCATGCTATGATTGTTGTCCATCATCTATATCTATCGCCTCTCTTCAATTGCTTGCATTTCCTACATTTGAAAACAAATATGGTTGTAATTATAAAAGGATACCTAATGTGTAACCCAAAAAACAATATAAATGAGCTTGAACATATATATAATGAAGTCAATAAGTCATAAAATATGTAATAAATAAATTTAATTTCCAGTTGGGTTGTTATTTATAAAGTGTCATCAGTCTATTAAAATCATGGAACATTGATTCTACCAGATTCATAATGGGAAAAGAAGTTATTAATATTAAGGAAAAAAATTAATTTCTTTAGCCCAAGTAGATGATGTAGGTTTCTATTTGTGTTTTCAAGAAGAATAAAAACCACCATGTTCATTATCTGGTAAAATATTAAAGGGAGGTCTTTGAGTTATACTAATTTTATACAAGTCACGGTTGAAGCATTTAAATGTTCACCATGTTAGAAATGTTGGTTTTTTAGGTTTTAATACAGTTCAATTCCAAATTAAAAAATTCAATTTAAATAAAATTGCACCCAATAAACATTGAAAATTCACATAACAGTCAAGTTGGATACAACATATTTGAAATCAAAATTAAATGAATTTGAATAGTACCAACCTTAACAACCCAAGTCGAGGTAAACCAAAGCAATTGAGAACATGAATGGATGATTTTATATATTTCCCACCACAACATCATGTTCACAATCAACTCTGAAAATTGAGCAATTGGAGTCAACAAAAGTTATAAATGGATCTTTTCTAATGGTAGTAGGTATGGTGTCAATTCAATCATCACCATCATCAAAAATATGTCTTGGAATTACTTCAATAACGACAACAAATTTAGGTTGAAGATGGTCTTTGACATAAAAAACCTGTTTGCCCATTGATTCCAATATATATGGTTCATCGGTGGAAAGAGTGCGAGTCATATCAGTTACTCAAAATCCAAAATCATCAATAAATGTGACATGCCTCATCATCAAATCAAAACACTATAATTTCATCACCGTGACTCATCCCTGAGAATAATTATCCAATATTATTATTTTTTCAACGACTCCATCATAACCTAAATTTTCAAATCGTATTCTACTATCTGATGCACTAGCATAACAGTCTATTGTGGTAGTAACTATAACACCATCTTGTCATGTTCTCATGTTCTTTTCTCATTCAACGATAATAAATTTGTACCCACTGATAACAATTGATTTATAGTCATGAACCATGGTATTAGGACCAAAATCAAAAGATCTTATTTTCTCAGAGACAGTGTCAGCAGGAAAACTCAATACCTGAAATATAAATGAATATTGAACTTAATTAAATATTATTTTAATTATTTTAAAAATTAATATTATTACCTTCACTATTAACCAAGCAGAAAACTCTTTTATATGAAATGTCTCCCTACTTATTAATGACAAAGAATGATGCTTTCTATTAATCTTCACTTTGTGTTCCCTGTAGATAAAAATAGGAATAGATTAACATATATATATATATATATAAGATATATATATTTAATTTAATTAAAATATATAGTCATCGAACTAATCATAGTTGAACAAAACTGTGCAATGTGCCATCTCCCGCTCTTCAAGGCATAATGTCGTCAATGTATATGATCCAGAAATTCTTCCTATTTAAGGAAGTGATGGAAAGATGGGTTCAATTTTCTCATATTATTCTTCTTAATTTCTCATTGGTCTATTCATTCTTGTGGTAATATTAGACAAATACATAGAGAAGAAATCCATACATTCTTAAGCCAAGTAACCATTCACGATAGAACCTTCAGGATGATTCCTTCAACCGACATTAGAATTTAATTTTTACATATTTCTTTTAGTTGGATACATCCAACAAAAAGAAATAGGTCCTCCGAGAAGTATTTCAATTGGAATATGGACAGTCGGATGCAGCATGCATGTGAAAAATGATGGAGGGTATATTTTCTCTAAATCACACAAAATTAATGGGACATCTGCCAACATTTTTTACAGGAAAGACTTGGAAAACTTCATAGCACAAAGATCTCAAAACAAATAGCACAACCGAATAACAACCACCCTTATTTTATTTAAAAAAAGATGGCGGGTTTCTATTAGAATCAACGTAGGCAGAAGGATGTGATAATCCTGATCCTTTAAATATTATAGCTTCAACTCTCTTCTATTAATATTCACTTTGTGTTCCCTGTAGATAAAAATAGGAATAGATTAACATATATATATAAGATATATATATTTAATTTACTTAAAATATGTAGTCATCGAACTAATCATAGTTGAACAAAACTGTGCAATGTGCCATCTCCCGCTCTTCAAGGCATAATGTCGTCAATGTATATGATCCATAAATTCTTCCTGTTTAAGGAATTGATGGAAAGATGGGTTCAATTTTCTCATATTATTCTTCTTAATTTCTCATTGGTCTATTCATTCTTGTGGTAATATTAGACAAATACATAGAGAAGAAATCCATACATTCTTAAGCCAAGTAACTGTTCACGATAGAACCTTCAGGATGATTCCTTCTACCAACATTAGAATTTAATTTTTACATATTTCATTTAGTTGGATACATCCAACAAAAATAAATAGGTCCTCCGAGAAGTATTTCAATTGGAATATGGAAAGTCGGATGCAGCATGCATGTGAAAAATGATGGAGGGTATATTTTCACTAAATCACACAAAATTAATTGGACATCTGCCAACATCTTTTACAGGAAAGACTTGGAAAACTTCATAGCACAAAGATCTCAAAACAAATAGCACAACCGAATAACAACCACCCTTATTTTATTTAAAAAAAGATGATGGGTTTCTTTTAGAATCAACTTAGGCAGAAGGATGTCATAATCCTGATCCTTTAAAGATTATAGCTTCAACTCTCTTCTATTAATATTCACTTTGTGTTCCGTGTAGATAAAAATAGGAATAGATTAACATATATATATATATAAGATATATATATTTAATTTACTTAAAATATGTAGTCATCGAACTAATCATAGTTGAACAAAACTGTGCAATGTTCCATCTCCCGCTCTTCAAGGCATAATGTCATCAATGTATATGATCCAGAAATTATTCCTGTTTAAGGAAGTGATGGAAAGATGGGTTCAATTGTCTCATATTATTCTTCTTAATTTCTCATTGGCCTATTCATTATTGTGGTAATATTAGACAAATACATAGAGAATAAATCCATACATTCTTAAGCCAAGTAACCGTTCACGATAGAACCTTCAGGATGATTCCTTCTACCAACATTAGAATTTAATTTTTACATATTTCTTTTAGTTGGATACATCCAACAAAAAGAAATAGGTCCTCCGAGAAGTATTTCAATTGGAATATGGACAGTCGGATGCAGCATGCATGTGAAAAATTATGGAGGGTATATTTTCTCTAAATCACACAAAATTAATGGGACATCTGCCAACATTTTTTACAGGAAAGACTTGGAAAACATCATAGCACAAAGATCTCAAAACAAATAGCACAACCGAATAACAACCACCCTTATTTTATTTAAAAAAAGATGATGGGTTTCTATTAGAATCTACTTAGGCAGAAGGATGTGATAATCCTGATCCTTTAAAGATTATAGCTTCAACTCTCTTCTATTGACCTGTTTTGATATGTTTATTGTATATCCATAAGGATATTTAATAGTCTCTAGTACTTCCAGAAATTTATTTTTCTCTATAGGTGTCATCACATAAGAAGCACATGGAACTTTCCATTTATTTTCCCTGATACGCATAGGATTCAATTCTGGTCTGATGCCCCAATCCACCAAGTCACGTTGAGACCATAAATCGTATTTTTTCTTTCCCTTAACATTTAGAAGAATCAAAAGAAAAATTTCACACATATATTTTTCAATTTTCATTACGTCTAAGAAATGACATGAAAAATTGGTTGAACAATAAGGAAAATCAAATAAGATACTTCTATTCTTCCAATTGTAACAGGTTTCAGTGGAAACATTCTTTCTCTTTCAAACTTTCATTTGACCCTTCCCAAATGAAAAACTGAAAACTTTCAATTCATTACGAACATCAGTTCCAGACATACGGTGAGGTCGATCATCGGTCTCCATGATATTGTTAAATCTTGGATGACTATTTCTCTATAGATGGTCCATTGGAAAGAATCGTCGATTTCCCATAAAACTAAAACTACAATTTTGTTTCATTCTTTTGGGTCATGTATTCTTCATACAAACAGGATATGATAGTATTTCCATCATGCTCTATATAGACATCGTTGCATAAGCCGGAAAATCATTGATTGTCCACATAAGCGTAGCATGCATCTGAAATATGTCTTTCAAACATTCATCATATGTGCACACACCAAGATCCCAAAGAAGTTTCAACTCTTTTATTAAAGGTTTCATGTATACATCCATATCATTACCGGAATTAGAAGTTCCCGATATGAGTATACTCATAAAGGTTGAAGGTTTTTTATACACAACAATGGGGGACGATTATAAATGTGTATAAAAACTGGCCATGTGTTGTACGATATAAGCATATTCCCAAACAAATTAAAATTGTTCCTTGAATTACCCAACCTCACATTATGCACGTCAGCTGAAAAATCAGGATATCGAGCATCAAATATCTGCCATGAAAATTCATCTACAGGGTGAAGCAACTCATTGTTTGTCTTCTTTCTCTCAGTATCATTCCATCACATTTTTATTGATATTTAATCTGACATAAAAATATTATAGAGTTTCTGGATCAATGGAAAGTGCCACATTACTTTCTGTGGCACACAGGATGGTGTACCATCATCTTTTGGCTTCCAGATGGATCTTCCACATTTTATACAATAGTTTCGTTCAATAGTTTCCTCCCATAATAAATTGTTATCTTTTGGGAAAGCATCAATTTTTTTTCTTGAAAATCCAAGTTCCTCAACTAAATTCCATACCATATAGTGGTTTTAAGGAATATTTTCATCAACTGAAAGTAAGTCCTTAAAGAAGGTAAGAATGTAATCGATGGCAGTATTAGAAATCCCATACATAGTTTTCCCATGAAGTAATCGGATTAAAAATTCCATCTTTTTCATTTTACCACATTTTCGATATATTGGACTCGTGGTAGCATCATTCAAATTTTTCACCCTAACAACATCATCATTTTCATTAGACGCATCATGTTTGCTCATATCGAAATATTCTTGGGTCAAAATCCTTTCTTTTTCATGGTGACGAATAAATAGAAACCGGTTATCTAACAAATTCTCCAATCCAGTCTTCTCATTGGGGATCATCGGAAAATTGAGATTTCATTTTCCCCCCATTGTGATAACACACATAGTAGTTTTATTGAAAACCATGTTTGGTTATGTGGTAGCTAACTTTTTCATGGCTCAACCAAGGTCTTACAACACAATTGTAACAGGGGTAGTGTATGTGACCACTATCTAAAGCATTGTAAAATGAAAAATATAAAAAGATCTCCAAATAGTTTTGAAAATTGCATGAGATCTGGTCGGTTTCATACATCCAACTTCTATCTATTCTGTGAAAAAAAATGTATAAGTCATTTTATCAAAATAAATTCAATACGATTTAAGATTCATCAAAAATATATTTAAGTAAATGAGAATTGTTCACTTTATGTGAAACCATAACTAACACGGTACTCTATATGAGAATAATAATATAAAAAACAAAAAAAATACTATATTTATAACAAAACATCTTTGAAAAACTATACATGAGTGTATCAGATCATGTACACTTGTGAAGGAGAATTATTCAAGAGTTGAGTAAATTTTAGATCGAAAAAATTTAATATTTTAGTAAATTATTTGAGTGATCACATACACTGCCCAAGGGGTGGGGGTGTCAAGGGGGTGGGGTGTCCAGGGGTGGGTGAATTTCATGTGGGGTGGGGGATATCAATAGGGGTCGGGGTGTCCACGTGGGAGGGTGGGCTATCAACGGGGGCGGTGGGGCTGTCCACAGGGGTGGCGGGGCTGTCTAGGGGGTAGGGGTGTCCAGGGGGTGGGTGGGCTATCCACGGGGGAGGGGTGATGTCCAGGTGGTACTGGTGTCAAGGGGGTGGGTGTGTCTGGGGGGACGGGGGAATGGGGGTGTTCGGGGGGTGGGGGTGTCCAGGGGGTGGGCGGACTGTCAATGGGGTTGGGGGGTTGTCCAGAGGGTAGGGGTGTCTAGGGGTGGGCAGGTTATCCATGGGGGTGGCGGGGCTGTCCAAGAGGGTATGGGGTGTCCAGGGGGTGGGTGGGCTATCCACAGGGTGGAGGATGTCCAAGGGGTAAGGGGTTTCATGGGGGTGGGGATGTCCATGGGGTGGGGGCGATCTAGAGGGTTGGGTGTTGTACAAGGGGGTCAGGGGTTTCTGGGGGTGGGGATGTCCGGGGGGATGGGGTTGTCTCGGGGGTAGGCGGGCTGTCCACGGGGGTGGGGGTTGTCTAAGGGGTATGGGCTATCCACGGGGGTGTGACTTAGTGCTATGAGATTTAATTGGGTTTTCATTCAAGTTATGAAAAAAACGATGGGTGTTAAGGATTATGGAAAAAAAATTTAGTGAAAATCCAATTTGGTAGGATTGGTGACTTGAAAACATAATGGTATCAAGTTAGCAATTAAGAAAATGTTGGGGAATTAGATTATCATGGAAAAATACATTTTAGTGAATATATATATATATATATATATATATATATTTATTAGGAATGATATGATGTATGGTAATGAGTTTGTAAGGTTTTTCTTCATCATGGCTTGACGATTAAGGGTGTTTCATATATGAAGTTGTATGGATTCCTCGATATTTTTTTCATCATACCAAGAATTAAATTTAGCATGTCATTAGAAGTTGAATTATAGATAGAATAACTATTCAATTAATTCTTGGATAGGTAGGATTATAAATATGGGACGTGGATATGGTAGTAGGTCCCTGGTCTAGGTGGATATATATGGAGATTTTCCTCCCCTGGTCTACGTATGAAAGGATTCTAAAAGGATCCCACCACCATCCAAGGATATATTCTTTCAAAAAAATTGTGTTGTGGGAGAATGAATTAATCAGATATGGTTGATGTCACTTTTAGATCATGTGATTCCTTACTCATCAAGATGACTAGACAAGAACCAAAACCAAATAGGCCTTAGACCTTTCAAAACCTGTAGAAGTGATGACTTCCTAGTGATTATTGGAAAACTATTGAAGTGATGACTTCCCACCTACACATCCCCCTCCCAACCTCACCCCCAACAGACTCCCCCTACACATCCCCCCTACCCCTGTGCATCCCCCTTCCCCACATGCACACTGCACATCCCCCCCCACTTCCACTCCCCCCTCTCATCCACACACTGCACCCCCCCCCCCCACACCCACATGCACCCCCCCCCCCTACAATCCCCCTCCCCACCTGCACAATGAACATCCCCCCACCCACTTGACACACCCACCTCATCCCCTTCCCCTCACCCAACCTGCACAGCCCACCCCCACCTGTACACCCCCCCCTCCCCCCGACCTGCACACCCCCACTTGCACAGCCCACCCCCCACTTCACACTCACCCTCCCCACCTGCACATTGTATATCCCCCCACGTATACACCGCCCACCTACACCCCCCCCCCATCCCCCACCCACTGCACATCCCCCCTATCAGAGGAACACACACCTCCCCCCCACACAATACACCCCCCCCCCCCACACACACTTTCACAACCCCCTACCCCCACCCCCACATGCACACCCCACACCCTTACACTCCCCTCCCCCCTCCCACTTGCACACCCCCCCCCCCCCAATTGCACAGCCCCCCCCCCCCCCCCCCCCACCTGTACACCCCCACCTGCACACCCCCCTCCCCCCACCCACTGCACCCCCACCACCTGCAACGCCCCCCCCCCCCGCCCACCGGTGGCAGAAAATATTGTACCCCTACAACACTAATATTGGGTAACACGCTTAGATAAATTAGTGACTGTAGTAGTTTGAGAAGGGAAATTCATTGTCTATGTGTAGGATGAAGTATTTTGAACAAGAAAATTTTACATTCAGGGACAACCAAAAAACCTAAATGATGAGATATTACATTAGATGAGGAAATAAACTAAACATGGTTTATAAAAATCCAAAATAAATGTTGGTATAAGATGTGAATCCAACTCACCAATTTGAAGTGGAAACAACTTTGATGGATCTTTAGAATTGGAGGGGTCACCGGCTGGGAAGAGAGCACTGATCTGGTAGGGAAAAAATCAAGCAATCGAGTCTGGAAGGGGAAGTGGGGGCTCGAACTTATTTGGGGAAAAACATTCCCAATGGTTTTAAAAAACCGTTAGAAAACATCACTATATCCAAACAGTTTTAAAAACTATTGGGAAACATCACTATACCCTAATATATCCCAACATTTTAGATAAATCATTGGTAAAATCCTTATAACCCAATAGTGTGCACAAACTGTTGGGAAAGACTACACTAAATGAATATATTTCGATAGTTTTCAAAAAGCATTAGGAAAAACTCTCTATCCCAATGGTTTAAACAAACCGTTGGAAAAATGGAGTTGGTATAACTTTGATTTCAAGTATTGTCAATAATATTCTAAAATAATTGTCATATATATGTTTATGATTAAATAATTCAACAAGATACAAAATAGTTTCTATATGTAACTCAAATACAATCTCATTATCTAATTGCTTAATAAATCTTACACAAAAGATGAAATATGTTAAACAACCTAACTCTTCATATCATTTTTTATAATTTATATACTCATCATTAATGGATCATTAATTATGAATATTGAATATCTGGAAACATCATGTTCTCAATAATTATATAATATTCATAAAATTAATTTGATCTAGATTATTCTTCAACATCTTATCCTTAAAATTGATCACTTGGTTTATCAAAACTTTACCTTTAATCGAATTTTCAGAAATTCATTCTCTTCGACCATTATGTTGTTCAATATAATCATTAATGGTTTTTATATCATAATTTACCATTAATTGTTTCTATATTATTATATTTAAACATCTAAAAATAATAGAGAAGTGATTATTATAATTTATTCGTATTTATTTATTACTCCATATTATCATTAATTATATCTCAATACTTTAGGGTCATGATATTTTGAATTGAATATATGAAAATAATATTCTAATCATTATCTCCAGTGATACAGTATTTCATGAAAACCCCAACATACACATACATTATCTTGTTATTAATCGTATTCTTCTCCTTAGAAGGTTCATTTACCTTTATGTATTAGCGAGAACGATTTATTTTATCCTTCAAATTTATCATGTCAAAATTTCAAAACCCCTATCATCTAATCCATGTTAATTATAAACATTGATACATTTTTAGATATTATAGTATAACTCTATTACTTTATCAAATTCTAAACTTTAAGGACATAATAACTCTTATATATCAATTTGAAAACCGTGGTCACTCTTATGTATTTTAGATGATCATAGAGTTCATCATACACGTCCCTTAGAAAATATATATTATACGTAGGTATAGAGTATATATTTAGTTTTATTAAAATTTTACACTCAAAAATATTGAAAAAAATATTCTCTTGATATATCATTTCAAATAAAAATACTTTTAGACACCACATTTTTTCTAAAATATCTTTTAATATATTCTGAATAAATTCTGAATAAAATTATTCGTGTTTGATAAAATATAAAATTCACCTTGAAAAAATCTATGCATTCTTCAATTTACTATATTACTTCTTCGGCTGATGTATATCATAATTTTTATCCTCAATTACAATTTTAATCTATATAAAATGAGAATTGAATGTATTTTAGTCATTTTCCTTCAGATCATCTTTATTAACTATAAATAACATATGAAATGTATTGAATTCAATTATTTACCTATTCCATCATACTAAATTCCATTATCTCAGACTAAACCATCAATTATTTAACGATTTATAAAGAATTAAAAAAAATTGACAAGCATAATAGTATAGAAAAAATATATAGAATACTGAAAAATTCCATAGATATCTTTATCCATTGAAACATTATAGAATATTATATATTATTCCTATGAAAAAATTTACATTACCATACTCAAAAAATATATATCTAAATTTTTTTACTGCATAAGTATAATTATCATGACCCAATCAATGCTTTATAACCTTCACTTGTGTTGTCAGACCAAATAATTGAGCATAGCCCTATATAAATTTGTCATGTAATTTCATTAATGAAAATATAAAAAAATTATATTGTGACCTCTACCCCATAACAACTTCCCTTATAATCAATCATTAGGATTTGAAAAATAATTATTTAACAAATTTTATTCTTGGGAAAATATTTAATTTTATATTCACAATAATTTCATTATATAAAAATAATTTTCACATCCAAACGTAACTAACACAACTCTTATATTTTAATTTTAAAACTTACATCAAATAATGTAAATTTTAAGGAAAAATTAATTACAATGTGATTTTTTAATCTCTAATAAAAACATTATTAACCTAATATGATCTCCACTGAACTCCAAAGTATAACATCATTATTCTCTCTTAAGTATTTTTCAAGGATTACTAAAAATAATTTTTCAAAAAATAAATACAAAATATAAAAAAATGTATATATAGAGTGGTATACACACAATTCCCATTACACAATATTAATTAGATTTATATACTAAACTAGACCCAACTAGAATGTTCATATATATATTTCACATGGGAAAATAAAACATGGAATTGTTTATATTTCTAATAAAATTCATAAACTCGTATACTCATGAAAGTAAAATTAGCTACATAATAACATCACAAAAATTTTAAAATGTGTTAATCAACGTGCAATAAGAAATAATATAATAAATCTAAATTCCAAAAATAGTGATTATTTTATTATAATTATCAAAATAGTGACATATTTAAAAAGTTTGAAAATATGAAAGAATAATTTTATGGTAGAATATACAAAACATATATTAAATAACATATAAATTTACATTACATTTTTCAGATTTTTAACAAAATGATAACATGAAAAAAAAAATTCTATATAGAGGAGAATGGAAAAAAATTGAATTTATGTAGATATAATCAATCCAACATTATGATTTTTATTCTTAAAAGGAGTCCCAATAAGGATAATACGAAAAGGGAGAGAGGCAACCCCACCTAGGGGGTGGAAATAATGAAGGTTGAGAGAATAACTCATAATTAGGTTGACCCCCTCCAGTTTAAAATGAGACATAAACTACTGGAAATAAGCCCATTTGCGACGGGTTATTTGCGATGGGATCCTGTTGCAAATGGGATTTTTCGATGGGGGTTCGTTGTAAATGACCCGTTGCAGTAAATGGCGTCGCAACTAACACTATTTGCGACAGGCCTATCGCTAAAACTATTATTCCCGACGGGAATATTTCCCATCGCCAATACTAATCGATATATTTAAAAAACATTAAATAAGGCTTTTGCGACAGGCCCGTCGCAAATAACATTTGCGACGGGCCACTAATCCCATCGTGAAAAAGATAATTTTTTTTAAAAAAAATAGAAATAAGGAATTGCGACGGGCCCGTCGCAATTTCCTATTGCGACGGGCATATATTCCCGTCGAAAAAAATTTAAAAAAATAAAAAAATAGGTAATTACGACGGGCCCGTCGCAATTACTTATTGGGACAGGATGATTATCCCATCGAAAATATGTATAAAAAAATAAAATAAAATAAAATATTAATAAAAAAATTTTAATTAATTTTATAATAGTAATAATACAATTATAATTTATTCAGATATTAAAATAAAAAATTATTCAAATATTTAAGAAATTATAATTAAATTAAAATATTTAAAAATATAAAAATATATAAAAAAATTAATATTATAAAATATGAATAATATTATTAATCATATTAATATTGTAATACAAATAATATTATATTATATGATAATAATAATAATATACCAAATTCATATTCTTATAAATAATTAGAAAATTATAATTTTAATTAAAATTTTTGAAACTTTTTATGTATTAAAAATACTGAATATAATATTATTAAAATAACTAGAAAATAAAAATATGAAAATTATCAATATTTTCAGAAAAAAAAATATAAACAAATAATAAAATACTAAGAGTAATATTATTATTAATAAAATAAACAAACATTAAAATAAATACCAATAATAAATAATAATGTATTAAAAATAAATAGAAATTAAATAATACAATACTGACACCAGTATAAGAGAGAAAGAAACTCTGAATAGAAAAATTGTCATATTTTAAATTTACAAGATTTATAACATCTGAACAATAACTAATCTGAATGAGGAGTGGGAGGGGGGACTGCTAGTGGAGGAAACTCCATCCCTAAGGAACGAGTGAGTCAGTGCATGTACTCCATCTTCTCCTACTGCTGCTGTTGTCACCGACTCATCTGCTCCTCGTACAGCTGCTGCTTTCATCAGCGCTCCTCCTCATGCTGCTGCTGTTGCTGATGCATCTCCTCATGCTTCTTTTGGAGACTCTCTATCATCTCAGTCTGAGATCGCAACCGATCCTCATACTGTGTAGTGGAAGAAGATGCACGAGCTCCTCTCGAGCTGGACGCCGACATTGCAGCACTTCAATAATAATCTCCGGGATTCATTCGAGAGCTGATACCAACTACCTGGCCCTTCTCGAAGGCATATTGGGTCACCTTCATACATGCCGCCTCATCAAACTAATGGGAACTGGTCTAATCCGATGCCTCATCCTGACCCTCAGGTCGGGTCTGTGACGTTGCGGTCTCATATGACTCCTGTAGTTGCAATTTAAAATTAAAATTGTGAATATATTATATGCAGTTAACTTTTAAACTTGAAAACAAATAATACTGACCATGATGTGACGTTGGAAATCACCTCTGAGCTCCCCAGTAGCTAGATCACTGTACATCCTCCAATATATGTAATACTCCGTAATATCGGGGTGCTCGACATCCTATAAGAATATAAAATAAATTGTAAATATTTAAATTTATATAAAATATTTATAAAAAATGTACGTACCAGATGCTGTCTATGAGTACTGAAAGTACGACTCCCAGCTCGATGAGTCACCTCATGTCTCCCCCGATTCTGCCTCCCCACCGATGATCTCCTCTGAAAGCCACCACTCAAACACTATGCACATAATCCATCCCATACATGGGATGAAATGTACTTTGGTCGGTGTGCTCTACATGACTCGTCAAAATCTGACACTCCTTCTTTCTTCATGGCAGCTCTTCTTAAATTGTGCAAAAACTGACGAAAGCGATCAAGCATGGCCACCTCCCATGCCTTGTGGATGGCGTCACGCATGGTATCCTCGATCGGATACCATAAACCCTACAAATAATTCAAAATATTAATTTATAAATGAAATAAATTTCAAAATAAAAATTGTTTATTTACGTATGTACCAACCAATGGCCGAACATGGCTTGCTGCACATCAACGGGAATATTCTCTCATGTCGTCCATGGATGAGAAAAATAGTTGCACAAAATAGTGTTGCCCTGTCCGACTGCTATATGCGTAAAACTGTAAAAACAATAATCAAACATTTATTATGTAAATAGATTAATGAAATCTTAGTAAAATGCACAGGTTATCACACCTTCGGGTGCATGGATCGAACCCAAGACGTAGACGTCACTCAAGAATGGGGTTAGGAATCATCAGTCGTGCAAGACCACGCCCCCTCCGCATACCCCCTAAAGCGCCTTCAGGCTGAGGGTCAGGTGCCAGCAACTGGTCCTCATCGAAAGATAGGATAGCATTCTCCAACTGACGAAATGTGTCCTCGTCCATCTGAAACAGAAAATGAATGTTGTTAGAAAATAATTGATAATTATTATTATATATACATATATATTAGTTATGATTATATATAACTACCATTTAATTGTATCAATGTTTAGAATTATCATCATCTTCATATCTGTCAATGTCATCTTAATATCCCTCCTCAATATCATCGATATCTATTTGAGTTCCAGTTACTTCATCTCTTACCATTTCAAATTCATTTGTGACATCATTAACATCATCATCATCATCACTAACTCTTAATTGAGGGGTGTCATCATCGATACTCGTGTCTCTTTGTAACAAAGATTTATTTTGAGTACTCTCTTGAAAAACTTCAATTCCTTGCACTTCAGTGAAAGCACATTCACTTTTACTAAACTGATTGTCTCAAATTTTCACATTTATTATGCTCCACCAATCAGTCATGTCTCTTAATGTGGCACAGTACTTTTCATAATAAACTTGATGTGCCTATTGAGCTAGTAAGAATGGTTCATTTACTGCAAGAACACTTTTACATTTAATATCGATGATTCCATGAGTCGAATGAACACGCACACCTCTCTCAGTATCCAACCACTGACATTTGAACATCGTTATGTAATGTTGTCCTAGATAACAGAGTTAAATGATTTCATCATGTATTCTATAAAAGTCAACTTCATTTTCTCTATGATGAGATCCCTCTCAAGAAAACTCCACTGTTCATTGTTTTTTTATTCCCCATATGCACGTGTATGAAATCAAAAACCATTCACCACATATGCATTATAAGATTTCACAATTTAGGATGGTGGGTTACTCAATATACAAAGTCATTTGTCAATTTTATCATCATGTTGAGACACCAGAAAATTTGTGACATAATTATCAATATAGTATACTATAAATTGAAATAGATGTTAAAGTATGAAAAATTTATGTTACCTGTATTTTAAACCACTGATAAATTTTTTTTCGTCTGCGTTCTTCGAGATCAGCTGCTATAATTTGGGGAAGTTGTATCTTGATATGATTATCATACAATCTATAAAAAAAATTATTTATTGTAACATAAATAATAGAATAAGTGATAGAAGCACTTATAGTACAATTGATGTAATCTCTTCACAGTTGAGTAGAACATACGTATGAGCTCTGTGATGTTCATCATCTGAAAGCCATCGTTCATCAACTCCACCAAAACCAAGCTTTGACTGATTAAAAACAGATAATTTATTGTCGATTTCATCAATATTCCCCTCGATCTGTCTCATGCGGTTGTGTTTTTAAGGATACCCATATTCAAAATAGTGGGAGAAGATAAAAGATATCTCCTCTTGCAAATAAGCTTCAGTTATAGATCCTTCAATAGATGCTTTGTTACGCAATTTCTTTTTTTTCAATTTCTGCATTCATCTTTCAAATGGGTACATCCATAGAAACTGTATCGGACCTCCACATTTTTCTTCATATGGAAAATGTAATATCAAATGTTCCATTGAGTCGAAGAAATATGGAGGGAATATTTTTTCCAGTTTACATATAATTACAAAAACATCTTCTTCAAGTTTTCATAGAGCATTATAATTTATTGTCTCCGCACAAATGTCCTGAAACAATATGATACGTCTGTTATGGAATCCCATATCACAAAATTCAACAGACCTCTTAATCCAATGGGTAGAATTATTTCCATTATAACATGACAATCAGGACTTTTTAATCCAGTAATATGACCATTATTTACACATCTATCCAAATAAAAAGCACATCCATCTGGGAGTCTCAAATCTGCAATCCATTGACAAAATAATAAGCGGCATTCTTTGGACAATGTATAAGCTGATTTTGGTTTCATTAACCTTTCTGTTCTGAAATTCTCAAATAGTTTGAGTTCTGGACGCCTATAAATTTGAGCAAGATCTAATCGTGCATTTACATTATCTTTGATCTTTCCTGGTGTATCCAAAACTGTATGAAACAAATTATCAAAATAGTTATTCTTAATATGCATGACATCCAACATGTGGCGGACCAGCAAATCAGACCAATATAGAAAATCCCGAAATATGATACGTTTTAGCCAATTGTGTTCCTTCCCAAAACCAGAAATTTTCTGTTGGTTTATTGTGTGTCCAAATGTGATGGGAGGTAATGAATATACCACTGATTTTAACTCCGTACCTGATATCATTTTTTGAGGTCCATCCCTTTCAATTGTGCCTTTTCTAAAATGAGATCTGTTTCTACGAAAAGGATGATCAGCTGGAAGAAATCTGTGATGACAGTCAAAATAGAAAGGTTTTTTTCCATGGACGAGCATAAATTCCTTGTTCTCTCCCATACAGTATGGACATGATTTCGGCCCATGTGTACTCCATCCAGATAACATACCATAAGCCGAGAATTCACTAATTGTCCACCTCAATGCTGCTCATAGTATGAAATTCTGTTTCGCAGCAACATCATAAGTACTGACACCAGTACTCCACAGTATATTTAATTCATCAATCAATGGTTTCAAATAAACATCAATATTCTTCTTCAGATTTCCTGGGACTAGTAAGGTCAAAAAGATATAGGGCTCCTTCATCAACATCCATGGAGGTAAATTGTACGGAGTTAAAAAGATAGGCCAACATGAATACTAACTACCATAAGATCTGAATGGACAAAAACCATTAGTGGAAAGACCCAGTCACACATTTCGGGCTTCTAAAGCAAAGGATGGATGCACTCTATCAAAATGTTTCCATGAATCACCATCAGCCGGATGATTCAAGCTTTTTCCAGTTGAAATATTCATTTTGTGCCATGACATAATTTTCGTTGTATTCATAGACATGAATAAATGCTGAAGTCTAGATATAAGAGGAAAATATCTCAACTGTTTTATAGGAATCAAGACAGACATCCCATGTTGAGCTTCTTTATACCTCGATTTCCCACAAGTGGGACAACTATCCAACGACTCATTTTTCCCAGAATATAAAATACAATCATTTGAACATGCATGAATCTTCTGGAAATGAAGTCCTAAATTCTGAACCAGCCTCTTACTCTCATAGTAATTTGCAGGAAAAACATTTCTTTCGGGTAACAGTGTTTTAACCAAAGAAAATATTGGATCAAAACACATGGTTGACATTCCATTATCTGATTTGATAGCCATAAATTTTTTAACTGCTTCTAATTTTCTTATCTTTCAACCAGGATATAACGCATCCTCAGCAGACCTCAACAACTCATAAAATTCAGAGTGTGCCAACTCAGGAGTTGAATCAATATCATCCTGAGTTTCTGTATGTTGAATAGATGGACCTGCAATATCATGTACTAAATTTTGAAACCATGATGGATCCAATTTCAAGTTAGTATCACCTTCTGTAGAACTACGTTCACCATGTTGAAACCAAAAAACATAATCTGGTTGAAAACCAAAACACAAGATATGTCCCCCAACTTTTTCAAACGTGTTAAATGTTCTCAGTGCACATTTTTTACAAGGACATTTTATTGTGCCTTCTAAAACAAATTCTGGATTTGATGTCGCAAATGCTAAGAAAGTCTCTACACCCTTAAAATACACTGGATTTAACCAAAACCATTTAGATTTCTACGTTGATTTATCCATATGCGGTCATCAAATAATGAATTTTGACGACCTTATTGTTCCATATTTTTCTATAAAATATAAAAGCATTACTGGTTATGAATAATTTGATAGAAAAAACACTCAAAAAGAGAGGATAACTAATTACAACTACTTCTTAATAATTACTGATATTTATTGATTGTTATTTGTAATTATTATTTTATGATTAATATTTATAAAAAAATAATATTAATATGATCAACCAAGAAAGGATAATTATATATTTTACATCAGACACGACTGACGCAAACTTTTTTTTGGGATAGACCTAAAAATTGACCCTTTAAGAATTGAACATGTTAAGAATAGAGAAAAACCTATTACGAATATTGATAATTTTAATATTTTATAAAAATTTTATTATTTTAATAATACTAATATTATTTTTTTCATAAATATTAATTATATAATAATAACATTATTACATTATTAGTACTTTTTTATTATTAATATTAAAATAATATAATTTTCTATTTTATGTTACAATTCTCTTTTCATATGTGTGTTTAACATTCTCTCTCCACATGTAATATTTGAATTCACTTTCACCTCTCTATTTGTGAGTAGGTTGATAATTTTGAAAATGAATGCAAATATTACATGTGGAGATAGAATTTTTCTTAAAACCAATACAAAGATGAAAAGATAATTGAGAAAGATACTGATCATGCTATTTTTTTTCAATTAGCTAATTATTACTAATTATTACTATTTATTACTATTTATTATTAATTATTGGTAATTATTACTTATTATTGGTAATTATTACTAATTATTGGTAATTATTACTAATTATTGGTAATTATTACTAACTATTGGTAATTATTCCTAATTATCGGTAATTTATCATAATTATTGCTAATTAATGGTAATTATTTGTAGTTATTGGTAATTATTGGAAGTTATTGTCAGTTATTGTCAGTTATTTCTAGTTATTGTCAGTTATTGCCAGTTATTGTCAGTTATTGCTAGTTATTGTCAGTTATTGCTAGTTATTACTAGTTATTGCTAGTTATTGCTAGTTATTGCTAATTATTGCTAGTTATTTCTAGTTATTTCTATTTATTGGTACTTATTGCTAGTTATTGGTAATTATTGATAATTATTGGTAATTAGTCTTATTTATTACTAATTATTGGTAATTATTACTAATTAATACTAATTATTTGTAATTATTACTAATTATTGGTAATTAATACTAATTATTGGTAATTAATACTAATTATTGGTAATTAATACTAATTATTTTTAATTATTGGTAATTATTACTAATTATTGCTAATTATTGGTAATTATTGGTAATTAATAATAATTATTGGTAATTATTACTAATTATTGATAATTATTATTAATTATTACTAATTATTTCTATTTATTGCTATTTATTACTAGTTATTGCTAATTACTTCTATTTATTGCAAATTATTTCTATTTATTGCTAATTATTTCTAATTATTACTAATTATTGCAAATTATTGCTACTTATTTTTAATTATTGCTACTTATTTCAAATTATTGCTAATTATTGCAACATATTGCTACTTATTTCAATTTATTGCTATTTATTGCTAATTATTGCTAATTATTGGTAATTATTACTAATTATTGGTAATTAGTACTAATTATTGATAGTTATTACTATTTATTGCTAGTTATTGCTATTTATTTCTACTTATTACTAATTATTGCTATTTATTGCTAATTATTGCTAATTATTGCTAAGTATTGCTAATTATTGCTAATTATTGCTAATTATTGCTAATTATTGCTACTTATTGCTACTTATTACTACTTATTGCTACTTACTGCTACTTATTGCTACTTATTGGTAATTATTACTAATTATTGGTAATTATTACAAATTATTGGTAATTATAGGTAATTATTACTAATTATTGGCAATTATAGTTAATTATTGTTAATTATTGGTAATTATTGGTAATTATTGGTAATTATTGGTAATTATTGGTAATTATTGGTAATTCTTACTAATTAATTGTAATTATTACTAATTATTGGTAATTATTACGAATTATTGGTAATTATTCCTAATTATTACTAATTATGGGTAATTATTCTTAATTATTACTAATTATGGGTAATTATTCCTAATTATTGGAAATTATTCCTAATTATTGGCAATTGTTGCTAATTATTGGTAACTATTACTAATTATTGGTAATTATTCCTAATTATTGGTAATTATTCCCAATTATTGGTAATTATTGCTAATTATTGGCAATTATTACTAATTATTGGTAATTATTGCGAATTATTGGTAATTGTTGCTAATTATTGGTAATTTTTGCTAATTATTGGTAATTATTGCTAATTAATGGTAATTATTGCTAATTATTGGTAATTATGGTAATTATTACAAATTATTGGTAATTATTACCAATTATTGGTAATTATTACTAATTATTACTAATTATTACTAATTATTGGAAATTATTGATAGTTATTACTGATTTTTGCTAGTTATTGCTAGTTATTACTATTTATTGCTAGTTATTGCTAGTTTTTGCTATTTATTGCTAATTATTGGTAATTATTGCTAATTATTGGTAATTATTGCTAATTATTGGTAATTATTGCTAATTAGTGGTAATTATTCCTAATTAATGGTAATTATTCCTAATTAGTGGTAATTAGTCCTAATTATTGGTAATTATTGGTAATTATTGGTAATTATTGGTAATTATTAGTAATTATTGGTAATTATTACTAATTATTGGTAATTATTTGTAATTATTTGTAATTATTGGTAATTATTACTAATTATTACTAATTATTATTACTTATTACTAATTATTGTTAATTTTTTCTAATTATTACTATTTTTTAATTATTCCTATATTTTGTTAATTATTGTTAATTATTTTTTTTTAATTATTCCTATTTTTTGTTAATTATTGCTAATTATTACAAATTATTACTAATTATTACTAATTATTGGAAAATTTTACTAATTATTACAAATTATATTCATAAATTACTAATTACATTCATTAATTACTAATTACATTCATTAACTACTAATTACATTCATTAAATACTAATTACTATCTTTAATTAAAATTGTAGTTATTAATTACTAATTACAGCGACTTAATTATTAAATATTGTTAATTACTAATATTTAAATCTAACAAATCAAATTTAATACAACCTTAATACAACATAATTATATCTAATTAGAAATAATAAGAACTAATTTTAAAATATAAAACAAAAACATTAAATAAATATTAAATTAAAATTCAGATAAAAACCTTAAATTGGTTTTCGAGCTTTCGATTTTTTGTACTTGTAGAATGATCCCCACAACCACCTTGAAATTAGCTTGCAAAACAAAATTCACTCAACTCATATAAACTAGTAAGAAGTTCAGATTTGAAAAATATGTCAAGGCTGACTGTATTTATAGGTTAGCTTATTTGCGATGGGGATTATTGCGATGGTATTCCCGTCGCAAATAACCCCGGCCGCATTTATTATGGGCGGCAATAAAAGGGGTTATTTGCGACGAGAACCCCTTCCTGTTGCAAATAACCTGTTACCGCCGCCGGTTTTTTGCGACGAGAAGGGGATCCCGTCGCAAATATCTTTCACACGGTTTGGCGCGCAAGTCGCACGGCTTGGCACGCAAGTTGCGCCAAACCATTTGCGACGGGTAAGAATCTCCTGTCGCAAATAACTCCTTATTTGGGACGAGAAATTATCCCGTCGTAAATAACCCGTCGCTAATACCACTTTTTCCCGTAGTGATATGTGTAAGGAAACAAACTAGTGTCTCGGGGACCATAAGAGAATCCATGTAATCTGCCACTTGGTTTCCCTCACGCCACGTGTGAGATACATTAATGTTACCATTGAGGAGTGACTTGCATTGTTTAATTTTATAACAAATCAACCAGGGAATTCTGCCTTTACGAAGCAGTGAATCATTGATGATCATAGAATTCATTTCCAAATGTGTGATGATAATTTCCCTTTGATTTCGCATTGACTACCCTATATGAACTGCATGAGCCATGGAATGAATATAATTGCCCCCTCCAAAATGAGCTGCGAACACCATCAACACACTCCCCCTTTGGTCGTGGATGACTCCCCCTTGCATCTCTCCTCTTGCATAGGAACCATCGGTGTTAAGCTTGAGACCAAACCCTGGATGATCCCAGCAAATCCATCTCCCCTGATCCTTAGGACCATGCTACCATGCCTTCCTCTGTGTTTTCTGTAATGCATGAAAGGAATGCGCATCCTTCCCGACGCCAACCAAACCAATAAACTCAATAAAAAAGAACCTCGTTTTTCCATAATAGCTCTACCAGAGAATGGGATCCCCTTAAACCTTGTGTGATTTCTAGATTTCCATATCATCTAGAAACCCACATTAAATATTATTTCTTTCTCTTCGGCCTCCACCGCTGACCAGTTGATCCTCCGGAACCAACTCTCTATGAACTGCTCATTGGAATCTTCTTAGGGAGAGTAACCTGTGAAACCACCAAAGAAACTCCACACTTGCCTCACCCATTCCCCCACGAAGAACAAATGGTTAATGCTTTCTTCCTTTTTGTTCACATAGCATTGATAGTAGGAATCCATGTTAATGCCAAGACTTTTTATGTTCTCATCCAAAAGAATGGCCTTGTTTTGGATCCTCTAAGTGAGAAAATTTAGTTTTGAGGGGATTTTACTACACCAAACCATGTCATTCCATCTCTCCTACTGCCCCTGTGAACTGTTAATCCTATGTAAGTCTTTCAAGTAAAACTTACCGGAGTTATAAGGGGTGTAGATTCACCTATCATGCTCTGAGTTAATAAAAACCGAATAAAAAACCGCTCAATAAGATGCATCTAGAACAAACCGAAAAAACTGAGAAAGAAAACTTGTCTCCCTAAGAGAGATAGAGGGAGTTGGGAATCTTAGATACCCAACCACATCACCCGACCAGTTGTGATACCATTAGAGGACTTTCCCCTCCCCAATGATCCATTTCATGTGTGGAATGAGGCTCAGAATGATGTTGCAGACTGAGGACCACAATGACGTCCCCCGGACTGGAGGAGTAGCAGCAACAAAGTTATATCTCTATGACATATGCTTCCCCCATATAGTGCATTACTCGATCACAATCCATGCAAGATTATCATACATGGCATGAATGGTGTTCGACATACTCCTAACTTTGAGGCCTCCTTCACATAAGGGTCGATCCAAATTCCTCCACGATACGCATTGTCTCTTCCCCTCAGATAAAGTGCCCCAAATAAAGCACACTATAATTCTGTCGATAGACCTGGTAACCCCTTTCAGATGACTGGTAGACACCATATCATGAATTGTCATTTCAAAGATTACACTATTCACAATAGTGATCCATCGCTCGAAGGATAAGAAAATGATTTTTATTTTGTAATTCGATCCAAAATCATATTAACAACTTTGTCGAAGTCTCTGGATCACAGCCTACCTGGGGAAATAGGGGTACCAAGGCACTCCATGGGGTAAGATCCTCACCTCATGGTCAGCTCCATGCTCATATGGTTCACCCTGCTCGAGTTTCAAGAGTTAAAAATACAGAATCTACTCTTCTCCCTATTGAAAATCTGACTACTCCAATGGAAATACTCCGTAAGGATCATGTTAAACACATTGAGGGATCTATGCCCTCTATTTAGAAAAATAATATTTTCATTAGCATACATCAGATGTGATGTTGGGGGCATTCTATATTTCCTCTGGTATAGAAAAATATCCACATTTCATACCCCCTTGTTGATCATCATACTAAGAGTGTCCTGCATCAAGAGGAAGATACTCAGAGATAATGGATTTCCTTGCCACAGCCCGCGAATAGTATTAAAAAAACCATTAGTTCTCCCCATAAATTACACGACCATCCATAACGAACAAACACACCTGAATATGATATCATAAACCCATGAAAGGAACCCCATCTTTTCCAAAAACTCTGTTAAGAAATCCCCACTCCGTCCGGTCATAGGCCTTATTCATATCCATCTTAATAGCCACATTGAATCCATGAGAATTTTTGTTTAGATCTCTCAACATCTATTGTTTCATCACCTTAGCACCTTGGATCGAATGATATTTGAAGAACCCATGTTTCTCGAGGGATATCTATCGAGGAATCATGCTGGAAATCCTATGATTAATGATACTTGGTAAAATTTATATGGGAAATTGCACAAGCTCACTGGACGATAATGTGTGAGGGATAATTGGTCTTTAATCTCAAGTAAGAGAACCAGTGTATTTGCAGCCATGATTTGAGAAAGGCCACCCCCTCAGAAGAAGTCTTGAATAGCTAGAATAATATTGTGTTTCACAACCTCCCAAGAGCCTCTATACAACGAGCTAGGGAATTCGTCTGGGCCCACTGCACTTTCAGGATACAACTTCCACATTGCTGCATGCACCTCCTCTTCCTCAGGTATACTTTCCAACAATGTATTATCTTTCATAGAGATAAGATTCAGAATCCCTTCCTAGAGACGAGCCTCCCCCGAAGGATATTTGTAAAGGGGAAATAAAATTAAAATGTAAATAAGAGAATATACATTTTAAAAAATATCCATATATAATAGTATTCATAGCATTAAATAAGATAAAAATATAAGATGTATTGAGAATATTTCCCCTTATCAAATTTAAAATATGCGAGTTGTGGATTAATAATGAATAAAAGAAGAGATATATAAATTTTAAGAGCATATGGAATAAGTAGAGAAAATTTTTTCATGACATGATATAAGTGGAATATAATAGATGAAATATGTATAATATATAATAGGTACTTGATGTGGTGGAAGTGACTAAAACAATTCATTTATAATAATATAAGGATTGATTAATTGACTAATAATTGCAAGGATAATGAATAGTTATACAAATATATAGAAAAAAAGATTATATAATAAATATATTTATAATACCATATAAAATATTTATGAAAATATTAAAAAATAATTTAAAATATGTCTAAAATAAATTATATTAAGACATGAATACATTTATCAACATTATAGAACAAATATAGTAGTACTATGTATGGATTCTACAACATGGAGATGGAACTCTTTTAGGATCATGTCATAACACACTAGAATTTATCTTTGTTCAGATTATGTGAAAGTTTGAGGTTTCTAACATTAAAGGAGTTGTGTGGTGAGAGAAAATAACATGTAACCCAATAATCTCTTTGTGACCAGAGTCAGTGTAGAGTAGTTCTCAACATTGACCTCCACATTTATGAGATAAGGATTTTAATCCTTTCTGCCCCTTTTGGGGGTTTTTTGTTTCATGTACTGTTGTAGGTTTTGGAAAAAGTAGGTTGGGACATAGTTTGGTGATGTAAGAATAATACAGGAAGAATTTAATATGTAATTTCCTATAACTTTGTGGTACATTACTTTGTCAAAAACTAGTGTTTGGGGTGTTATGGGTGGTAATGGTTGATCATTACAAGAGTTTTAGAATTTTCTATTGTTTCCACTGATTGGTCAAAGGTGTTGGTAGGTCAAATGCATCGATAGGTTAGGTAATCTCTAAGTTGAGTCGTCTATAAGCCAATGGAATCAGTAGGTCATGGCGTCGGTAGGCCACTAAGTTGGTAGGTTGCGGTGTCAGTAGATTGATGCGTTGATAGGTCAAGGTGTCGGTAGGTCGAGGTGTCAGTACGTTGTAGGCATTAGTGAGTAATAGAGTTAGTGAGTCAAGGCATCAGTGAGTCGGGGTGTTAGTGAGTTGTGGTGTTACTGAGTTAGGGCATCGGTGAGTCAGGGTGTCAGTGAGTCAGGGCGTCGGTGAGTCAGGGCGTTAGTGAGTCAGGGCATCAGTGAGCCAAGGTGGTAGTGACTCAGGGATTCACTGAGGTTTGAATCTTTAGGTCATGTCATTGGCACAGTTTCAGTAGCTCAGTGTTAGTGTCTTAGTGTTAGTGGCTCACTATTGGTGACTCTCCCATTGATAACTTATTTCTAGTTTTTTCCTAGTTTTTCTAGTTTCTTCCCTTTGACATTTTCATTGATTTAAATCAATTTTAAAACCTTTTTTGAGAATTTCTAAATGTGTTTCAAAGGATATTAACTATATCAATAATAACCTAATGCTCCAGGGACTTTGAAATAGTGAAAGATTTTGGTCTTGTCTATGATCTGACTTTAATGGCCCTTGAATCTGTTTCCCCTTCCGTTCATATAGGATTTGGATTTTCTAACCTTAGACCTTCTCATCCCAGTGTGCTTCCATTTTGTATTGGTTAAACTATAGCCTTCCCCTCCCTTGGAGTTGTGTGTTGTGCCATATCTATCAATCCAGTTGTTGGGGATTCTTCATGCTACTCGTGCACACCCTGTTTTGGCACAAGGAAGTGTTTTGGTCGCTTATTGTTTCAGGTAGGGCTTTTCCTTTTCCTTTCCAATATTTGTGTATCATGTGGGGTGGGTATATTCATGTCACCTATTTATCATATTTGAAAAAAAAAATTAAGGGTGTTATGATATAATATACTTGTTACCTTAGACATAATTGGAGGGATGAGGAGATGTTGATGATGGCTACTTTTACCTATTATCTTTGATCCATAATGTGAATTATATAGGTTGTATCCCTTTAAAAATCATGTCCATTTTTGGTCTTTTATTGTGCACCCATGATGCTTTATAGGTATTGTTGATTCTATCTTGAAATGAATGTAAACATAAAATATGAATAATCATGTATACCCAGTTTAATAAAGAGGATTCCCCAAGAGAAAACATGCTATGTGATCACCCCTTCTTATCAATGTGGAATTAAAGAACCTTTGTTTTCTAAATTTAAATACAATCAGATTTTTTGGGTGTGGATTTTTATTGTGTGGGTTTTTTTGGGTTTTTTTCATTATGAGGGTTCTATAGTGGTGTTGTTGAAAGCATGGTTGAGGGCACATTGGTGGGAAGAGGGTTTGTTTTTTGTAAAGGGTGTAGAATGTGTGTGAAGCGGGCATATGGTTTTGGTTGTGGTTGCTATGGGAATTGGGTATGAGGTGGTGGAGGAAGTGTGATGGAATCTCGAGTTGAGATATTGATTGGTTATGGAATGGATGGACTTATAGAGTGTTGGGACTTCTTCTGGGTGTTTCTATGGTTGTTAGAAAATGTTGTGTAGTCGGACTAAAATATGTTTGTGTGTTTATTTTTTTACTAAATGTGGTGGGTAGGTCTGTGGTTGGTATATTCCTAAGTACTATTGTTATAAATTTAGTGAATTTCAAAATAAATAATTATAAGTTGTTAAATAAAAGGGCTGGGTTTCTGTTTTGTTTTTGGATATTGTGTGATTATGAATGTAGGGGTAGCTAAAAGGGAAGTTTTGTGTGGGATGGTTGTTTATTTAGAGACCCATAAGTTTTGATGTGTGTTTGTTTTCCTATATATATAAACTGTTAGTTGATTTTGATTTCTATTCACGCCCCACCCTTATTGATCACTAAGTATCAAACACCCCATTGTAATGGGGGAGGGTGTCTTTACATACATCCTGGTGGGAAGATAGATGGATAGTTTCTGAATTTACCCTACTCTCTCTTCTAGGAATTTATCACCCAAGATTCTTTGAGAAAGATGTAATGGATTTAAGTTTAATACCAGATTTATCTCATTGTTGTGTGGTAGTTTTTTTGTTTCTCATGTGTCTTCTAGATGTGGCACAGGTGTTTTCGGGCGAGGCGTGTGGTAGTTGTGGCCCAAGTGTTTGCGGGCAGGGTTTGTGTGGTTTAGGTTCAAGGTGTGTGCAGGTAGGTTGTGACAGTGGGGATTATGGAAGAGTGTGGTAGTGTGTTGATGTTTTCTTAGTTATGAGTAGTGAACCAGTGGGAAGTGGTGCGGGGTACCCAAATTTTGATGCACTTCCTACTTTACATTAATTGACTTGCGTTATTTGGTGTGCGTTCCTTGGTGAGGATGGGGTGGATAGTATACCTTATTAGGTGATTTTTAGTTTCTAATATTTTCTCACAGGGTAATTAGTATGCTTCTTCCACTTGTACATGGGTGACTTCGGTTTTTCCTTACTGAGTATACATGTATCCTCACCCTACATATATAAAACTGTATTTAGATTTCCATAGAGATTGTGTGCACAATGTTAGACCTTACAATATCTGACATTGGGGAAAGATGATGTTTCACTCTGTGGTTTTATTTTTGTACTTACCTTGGAGTTTTCATTGTATTTATAGCAGTTTTACATTAAACATGCACGTGGGATGAAGTTTGGTTTAATAATATATATCTTTCTTCGAGTGGTATGAATTTAATACATCTTATCTCCCAATCATGGTTAATATAAAAAGGTTAATGTCTCCCATTGTTGTGATATTTATATACCCTTGGTTATGGTCCCCACCCAAGGGCTTATTCGATAACGGACTCAGGGGGTCATTATCCCTCCTTCATCTTGAAGAAGGAAGGTCTCAGTATCTTGTTATCCCTTCCCTCAACTTGTAGAAGGAAGGTAGTGATAGAATAAACAAAAAGGTTATGGTTGAGAGGTAGGGTGGAGTTTGGAGTTAGGCATAGTGAGGATTTCATGGGCTTGTAGGGAGACATTGATAGGTGATCTTGGTGTGTGACATAGGTTAAGGAAGACCATCTTAGACATGGGATTTTCGGGTCCCCTGTGATCCGATGCAATGAATTTGAGATTACTGAATGACCAAGTGAGGATATAACATTTGTGGGGTAGATACCCTTGGAAAATAACATGCATTATGATGAATTGTGATCTAGTTTTCTTGGGCCTTTATGGGAAATTAAAACAAATAAATAGTTGAAATCAATTTTGAAAGAAAATTACATAATACCCAGGAATATGAGTTATTTTATTTCATTTTATATATTCCTCATAGATGACGTATTCATGTTCTATGAGAATTATAGGGTCTGTAGGCTGACCTAGTTAACCATTGGAGGGTCAAACTAGTGAAGGAGGATGATCAGTGGAAGAATACGCTTCATGCTTTCTAGAAGCAGCCTTAAGGAAAGTTCAAGGGCAGTGTCTCAGACATGGAGACTGAGAGTTGGATTGAGTAGTTGGTGATAACATTCAACAGGATTAAGTCTATGATAGAGTACTGGGGTCCTCTGGTGGTGAGCCAGATGAGGGTACAATCACATTAGTGTTGGACGCTTTACCTTGGGGAGATGAAGGAGACTGATGTTTCATGGGAAGACATTGAGAAGGAGTTTTGTGAGGAATTCTTTTCTTCCATGATGAATGTCGAGAATATGTATGCGCTACTCTCCCTCTCTCAGGGGAGTATTTTAGTGAGGGAATTGGGGATCCAGATTGATGGTCTATTATGTTTTTCTCTAGATCTCTTTCGGGATGAGGAGTCTCAGGATAGGCACTTAGAGGAGGCACTCTTTCTGTCTCTTCAGTATGTGGTTACTCCATTCATCTTGTTGACATACTTAGGGGTTCAGAATAAGTATGAGGTAGTGGAAAGGAAGAACTCATGATTAGGTCATCTACTAGAGGGAAGTCACCTTAGTTCTTCAAAGGGGAAGGTCATTAGCAGAACACCTATGTTGTTAGGGTCGTCCAGGTTTCAGCCAGTGGGGATCCAACCACAGTTGTTTCAGTTCTGACACTCTGGTCCTAGCACTTTTTCCATAGTCCTAGGGCTGAGGATTTTTTCTTTCATAAGTCGTGGGAACCTATAGGGACAATTTTTGATTAAAGCTTGGTATAATGGAGGTTGGTAGGTTCAGCGCCCACCTTAACAGCAGTTTCCAGTCATGCCTTTCAAGCAGTAGGGACAATAGGCCCCTACTCCACCATGGGAGGCTGGTGTAGGAGGAGGCCGACCTTAGGGTGATCCTCATAGACCTCAACCATGGTGTGTTCAGGGAGGTGGCCAATAGCCGAGGGGAAGAGGAGATGGGTGTGGACTATTGCACACCATATATGCAGTAGTTTTAACAATCTCGTAGATTTTTCGAGGTTCAATAAGTTATTTTAGTACGCCTACTTGTGCCTTGTTTGATTTGGGAGCTTCACATTAATTCATTGAAACAAATATAGCCCATGCCTTGGGACTGGACATAGAGAGTCTTTTTTCCACTGGTGTTGAGTACACCAGTTAGAGGACCGACCATCTTGTTTGATGTTTTTTAGGGATGTAGACTGATGTTGGGGCCACATCAGTCTTTGGGGATCTATATCTACTAAGGATGAATCCATATGGTGTTATACATGGAATCATATAGTTGGAATCTATGAATGCTTCTTTTTACTCCTTCCAGAGAAGAGTTATATTTTCATATGTGAAAGGCCAGAGTATAGCTTTCATTAGCGAGTAGAGAAATTAGATGAGCAGCCGGCACATGAGGCCTCTTTTTATGTGTTAGCTGAGTTGTCAATGGAATCAATGGGTGCTAAGATGGTGGAGGTTATGTGGGGTTTCATTGATTTTCATGATCTTTCCCCTAAGGATATTGTGACTCTTCCCCCTCGATGTGATGTTGAGTTATAGATAAACTTACAGATCGTGCTCATCTGATCTCGATGGATCCTTATCGGATGGTGCCTTTTGAGTTGTGGGAGTTCAGAATTCAGATTGTAGATTTGATGAAGAAGGATTTCCTCAGAACTAGTGTGTCACTGTGGGGTTCTCCAGTCTTTTTTGTGAAGAAGGAAGATGATGGTATGTGGCTCTGCATAGACTCTTATAGACCTAATCATGTAACAATAAAGAACTATTACCCTCTTTTGAGAATATACGTTCTTCTCAACTGGCTAAGGGGAGTAGGTTGGTTCCCAAAGATTGATTTGTGTTCTAGGTATCATAAGTTAAGGGAGATGGAGGGAGAAAAATCTATTATCGATTATAGGTATAGGTATGCGAACATTGGGTTCATGGATATGTTATTCGGTGTTACGGACACACCGTCCATGTTTATAGGGCTTATGAACTCTATCCTTCATGTGTTTCGAGATTAGTTCATTGTCGTATTAATTGATGAAATCCTAATCTACTCAAAGTTATAGGAGGAGTTTATTGAGCATATCAAGGTTGTCCTAGAGGTCCTTCAGTTCCACCCACTCAATGAAACTTTTTCCAAGTGAATGTTTTTGACAGGAGAGGTCTACTTCCATAGACATGTGGTATCGTAGTAGGGTTTAGAAGTGGACCCTTTGAAGGTCAAGGAAGTCATTTCTTTGGAATCACCCAAGAATGTGGAAGAGGTTCGTAGTTTTCTCAGTCTGGTGGGATACTAATAGATATTCATACATTATTACTCTTAGGTATAAGCTATATTAATGAATTTGACTAGAAAAGTCCATGATTTTGTGTGGGTCGAGTAGTGCCAAGCAGTGTTCTTCTATTAGAATGGGAAGTTGTTCAGTTCTTCAATGGTTAGGATTACATAGTAAGGGGTGATGTTCAATGTGTTTTGTGATGCTTTTCATTAAGGCTTAGGGTGTGTGTTGATGCTAAAATGGGGAGTCATCTACTATGGGTCTAGGAAGTTACATATCCATTAACATAACTATTCCACCCATGATCTATAACTATTAATAGTCATGTTCGCCCTAAAGTTGTGGCACTATTACCTCATTGGGTAGCGCTTTGTGCTCTTCACAGATCACAAGATATTGAGGTATATCTTTTCCCAATGATTCTTGTAATTATGGAAGCAGAGTTGGATGGATATTCTCTAGGATTACAATTTTTAGATCACTTAAACCTCAAAAAAAATGAATTTTTTGCTGATTCTTTGAGCAGGAAGTCACGGAATGAAGTGGTTTAGGAAGCTGTTGATGCTTGGTGAGAAATTGAAGCGTTGAATACCTTGCACGTAGATTCAGTAATGGATGTTGATAGACTCCATATATTTCAGTTGATGGTATTGTCATCTTTGAGACAAAAGTTGTAGTAGTCTAAATGGATGGACTTATAGGTAGAGGTGAGTTGTGACTGTATAGACCAGGGTGATGATATATATAGATAGTCAAAGGATGGATAGAATCAGATGTTATTCTGTGAGAATCTATTTGTTCTAGTAGAAATATGTGATAATGTTCTCCGTGAGTTTGATAGCTCACCCCTAGTGGTACACCCAAAAGTTTCCAATATGTGTCAGGCCTTGAGGGAATAGTTCTGGTGGCCCGGGATGAAATGGGAAGTGGCAGAGTTTGGGGAAAGGTTCACGATGTGCCATAAATTGATGGTTGATAATTTTGTTCTATGTTTCTTATTACAGACCATTGATGTCCCTAATTGGAAGTGGGATGAAATATCAATTGATTTCATCATTTGATTACCCAGGGCTCCTGGAGGATGTGATGCTATTTGCGTATTAGTGGATCGATTGATGAAATCATCTAACTTCTGAGCGATCAAGGAGTCGAGCGTAGTGGATGCCTTAGCATAGAGGTATGTGGAATAGGTGGTGTGGTTGTATGGTGTTCCAAAATCCATCATCTCAAATTGGGATACACATTTTATTTTGTGAATCTAGAAGAGATTACGGTAAGCCTTTGGCCCAAAGTTACGCCTCAGCACTACTTTCCACCCTTAGATTGATTGGGAAATAAATTGGACCATCCAAACATTGGAGGAAATGTTGTGGGTATGTGTTCTAGACATTATTGGTTCTTATGTGTGAAATTTTCCATTGGTATAGTTTTCTTACAATAATACTTATCACTCTTACATTGGAAAGACTCCATTTGAAGCTTTATACAAATGACAGTGTTGTTCACCCTTCTGCTGGATAGATTTTGGGGAGGCCTCTTTTCTTGGCCTAGATGTGGTCAAGAGTATGACAGAGAAGGTATTTCTTGTCCATGAGAGGATGAAGTCAGCACAACACCGGTAGAATTCTTATTCCAATAGTAGGAGAAGGCCTTTTGTGTTCAAGGATGGAGACCACCTATTCATGAAGGCTTCACCTCAACATAGGAAGTGGATGTCTGAAAGTGGAAGTAAGCCTTATCCAATGTTCATCAGAACTTTCAAGGTGTTGGGTTGAGTTGGTGAGGTGGAATATCAGTTGTCAATGGCACTGTAGCTGGGGAGGGTCCATGAAATATTTTATGTCTCCCAGCTTCGTCGGTTTCTTCATGATGACTCTCATGTCATTTATTTGGAAGAGTTGGATATTGGGGATCACACAAAATTAGTGGTGTGCCCAATGGAGATCCATAATCATTGAGAGAAGGTGTTTAATGGGTGGACCATTCCCTTGGTTTGCGTGTTGTGGAGGCATGGTGGCCTGGAAGAGAGTACTTGGGATTGAGATACACAGAGGCATGCCTCATACCCATATTTTTTTTAGTTTTTCTCATGTGTTTTTATTTGTGATGTAATGCTTGAAAATTGTTTTCTATAAGATAAGTTGTTTATTTTTTATGTGACATATGATAAATTCCTATCATATAAGGTGGGGAGGACCTAATACTTAATGAATACGCAATAATGTGGATGTGATTAAACCCATGTGGGAAAGTCAGTACCTCCCAAAGTGGATATTATCTTGACATGGGGGGAAGGAATTCCCTTATTCATATTTTTGGAAAGTGTAAATTTTGGTTCTTGTGTGGTATCTCTTACGGTTGTTTGGGTTGTAAACTCTTAGAGGAGTTGTTCTTGGATGTTGAGGCTTCACTCTAATGAGGTGGTTAATCCTTGAGGTGTATCTTACTGGGTGGTAGTTCAAACCCCACTTTTTTTAGGTTTCGTTTTGAATTCTCGAGGTCCATAATTGATTGGGGGGATCTTATGTAATTCCTCGAACCTATATAGTCCATTACTATTCCAAAATCCAAATTTTAGGATTTTATGGGATGTAACAGTAACATATTTCAAGAGTTTTTCAAATTTCTAGTTTTTTTTCATTATGTTGAAGGCATTAATATGTCGAAGGTGTTGGTTGGTCAGTTAATTGGTAGGTCAAGGTGTCGATAGTTCTAATGTGCCGGTATGTCTGGGAATTAGTAGGTTAGGGTGTCGATAAGAAGTGGCATCAGTAGTTTATGGAATCATTACGTCATGAAATTGGTAGGTCGAAGGTATCGATAGGTCGAGGAATTTGTAGATCGAAGTCATCATTGAGTCTAGACATCGTTATATCAAGGAGTCGGTGCATCAAGAATCGGTAGGTTACATCAGTGGCTCATCATTGGTACCTTAGCATCAGTTCCTCAGCATTGGTGACTCACTATCGTTGTCTTGCTCTCAGTGACTCGTTGTCCGTGACTCACCCATCAATTACTCATTTCCAGTTTCTTTCCCAGTTTTTTAGTTTCTCCCTATTGAAATTTTCTTTTCCATAAATACATTTTAAAGCCTTTTGGAAATTTCTAAATGTGTTTCAATGGATATCAACTATATCTTTAATTTCCTAATGCTCCGTGGACATTGAAATAATCAAGTTGCGTTGTCTTGTCCATGATGTGACTTTAATGGCCCTTGAACCCATTTTCCCTTCCGTTGATATAGGATCTATATTTTTTAAGCTATACCTCTTCTTCCAAAGTGTTTCTAGTTTCTATTTGTTCTTCTAGATCCTTCCCTTCCCATGGAGTCGTGTGTTGTGTCGTAGAATGTGATCCAATTTTATTGGAGTTTTCCTACTATTCGTGCACCCCCTATTTTGGTGCAAGGAGGAGTTTTGGTCACCTGTTATTCTATGTATGGATTTACTTTTTCTATACTTTGTTTTTGGTATCATGTGGGGTGGGTATATTCGTAATTCCACTTGATCATAGTCGAAACCAATTGGTAAGGATGTTACAATATAATCTTCTTATTACCAAAGACATTAATGGGAAGACAATGATGATTTTTATGATCACTACTTTTATCTATTATGTTTGATCTGTAATGTAAATTATATGTGTTGTATCCCTATGAAAATCATGATTGTTGATGTTCCTTTATTGTGCACCTATAATGGTTTATACTTATTGTTGATTCTCTATTGAAATGACTGTAAATATGACATCCTATTAATCACATATACATAGTTAAATAAAAAGGATTCCTCATGAGAAAACATTATTTCTGATCACCCTTGTTTATAAAAGTGGAATTAAAGAACCTTTATTGGATAAATATAAATACAATGAGATTATTTTTGTGTGGCTCTATGATATGTGGGTATTTTTCGGTTTCCTTCTTTGTGAGGGTTATATGGTGGTGTTTTCGGTATCATGGTTGTGGGCACAAGGGTGGGTAGAGGGTTTGGTTCTGTGAGAAAGGGGTGGTATGTATGTGTAGCAATGTTATGGTTTTGTTGGTGGTGGTTGTGGGATTTGAGTATGATGTGGTTCTTGAGGTGTTATTGAATCTCAAGTTGAGAGGTTGATTGATTTTAGAATGGATGGACTTGTAGAGTAGTGGGACTACTTGTGGGTGGCGTTATGGCCATTGGATAGTGTTGTGTAGTGGTACTATGATCTGTTCGTGTGTTTTTTGTGTTATTGATTGTGTTGGGTTGGGATATGGTTGGTATCTTCCGAGTTAGTGTTGGAATGAAATAAGAAAACTTCTAAATAATGAAATACATGTGGTTAAAAAAGGGGTGGGTTGATGTTTTGGTTGTGTTTATTGTGTGGTTGTTCATGCAGGTGTAGCAGCAAGGGTAGTTTGTTGTGGTCTGGTTGTTTGTTTGGAAACTCATAGGTTGGGAATAATGTTTGTTTACCTATATGTATAAACTATTTTCCTTGTAATTTCTATATGCACCCCACCTATGTTGAGTACTACGTTCCAAACACACCCATTGTTATGGACGAGGGTGTCTTCCCCAACATTTGGGTGGGAGGATGGATGGATGGTTACTGACATTACCCTACTCCCTATTTAAGGAATTTATCACCTAAGGCCCTTCGGGAAGGATGTAATGGAATGAGGTTTAATACCAGGTTAATTGCATTAGATGTGTGAGAGGTAGTTTTTTTCCTAGGATTCATTGGTACGAAGGCTAGGAGTCTTTTGGAAAGATGTGTGGTAGTTGTGGCCTAGGTGTCTGTGGGTAAGATGTGTGTGGTTTTTGGCCTAGGTGTGTGAGGGGGTTGTGATAGTGGGGATTGTGGAAGAGCGTGGTAGCGTTAGGATGTTTGATGGTAGGGATGAGCAATTAACTCATGGGAAGTAGTATGGGGTAACCAATATTGATGTGATTACTACATTACCATAATTGACATGCGTTATTTGGTGAGTGTTCCTTGGAGAGGTTGGGTGGGTAATATACCTTGTTGGCTGCTTTTGAGTTTCTATTTTTTTCGAAATCACATTAGTATTCTTCACCCACTCGTGCACAAGTGAAATTTATTTTTCCCTACTGATCATACTTGTTTTCTCACCCTACGTATATAGAAATATTTCCTGGTTTCTATAGAGAATACGTAGACCGTACTAGGACATAGTATCTAGGAGGTTTGGGATGGTTTTTGTGTCAATTCTTAGTTTTATTTTGGTACTTACATTGGAGTTTTCTTTGTATTTCTACCCGTTTTAGTTTACACATGTTTGTGGGATGGATTTTGGATTCCTTAAATATCTCTATCTTAGAGTTGTTTGAGGTTGATATATATTATATCATGATATTGGATTCAATAAAAAGTGTAATTCCTCCCATTTTTTGTGTGATTTCAATACCATTGGTGGTAGTTTCCACCTCATGGCCTATTGGAGGCGGGAATCAGTGGTCATTATCTCTCATTCATCTTGATGAAGGGATGTATCGACATCTTGAAATACCTTCCATTATCTTGAAGAAGGCAGTTCGTGACAACATACCATTTTAATGGACTTTTATCCAATTGGAAATTGAGCCAACCAATGTAATGGTATTTATATTGAGTAGATCGAAAATTATAGTGGGTGGTTGTGGCATGTCCTTACAGACCCATAGGTGTCTGTTCTGTTTTTATTTCTTGAATCCTCTTAATCCTTAAATACATTATATAAAGAACACACACACACACACACACATATATATATATATATTATTGAATGATAAATAGGAAAATAAATATTTAAAATGGGTTGACGGAAATTATTTGAGAATAAAAATTGAAAGTACTTAAAAATTACCAAAGTAATATAATACATGAAGAACACTTAATAAAAATAATAATAGATAAACCATTATAAATGTCATAATTTGTGATTCATTGATAAATATAATAAATAAAATTTAAAAGACATATAAATACTAATATTATTATGAAAAATTAGATGAAATAAATTCATTTGATAATACATATATACTACCTAAAAATGTTGATAATGATGAGAGAGCACTATATGAAATAGTAGACCTTGAGTGATAATATCCCCTTATGGATATAGATATATAATAATTACAAAAATATATTAAATAATTAATATATGTAGAATAGAAAAAAAAATTGATGGAGGAATGGGAGCGACTTTTGACAGATTTTGTTCAGAGAGGCTCCCTTGACAATCCTAGGAGTCTGAATCTATATTCATATTCTTCATTTTAGTATGTCTATCAATTTCCTTCTTGTTGTTCAAAGTGGACTAATGAGGATGTGACAGAATTTTTTAAGGGCTTATAAATATTCTTGGTATTCTCAAATGTTCTGTTTGACTATATAAAAAATAGAGTTTCTCAGTGAATCATCAAATAGGGTTGAACTGCACACATTTCAAATTTGAGTGATTCCATGTATAAATGAATTGATTTGGTTAATTTTATGTTATTTCTCGTGTCTTTCTAATGAGTGGTATGAAAACATGGCGGGTGGTAGATATGTTCTCACAAACAATTCCTATATGGGGGGATTTCTTATTTTAAATGTGTCTCACTTTGTTGCTGGTTCTTTATCATTCTCTTCCCATCTGTGAAATTGAATGGGAGATCATGGTGCATGGGTGTTGTTAAAATGAATACGGGTATGATGAGGCTTCAATAATTGAGTTTTAACTTTATCCTCTATGATTTTAAAGAAACATGTTCATAGTTCTAGGTTAAGATACATGGCCTCAACTTGGTGTTCTAGCACCAAAAAAATCAATTCTATATTTCTTCTATAATTGGAATCCCGATTTTATTGGATAATGCCATAGAAATGGAAGGTTTTGGACACTATGCTCATTTTTTGGTTTAATTTTACATGAATTAGACCTTAAATTATATGTTACTTATTTCTAATCCTAATTATGAAAATAATATCAATATTTAATATGAAAAAATTCCTCCATTTAGTGATTATTGTTGCATTATTGGTCATGAAAAAGCCTCATAAATAAAGGATATTGTTTGTAAAAAATTTCTACATGAAGGCCATGAATAATATTTTTTGTATATGGAATGTAGACCATGGGGTTGATAATTCCCATATACATATTATTGTATATGATGGACATGATCCGGTTATAGGAGATTCTAGCACTCCGGGAAACATGATTGATTCTAAAAATGGTGTCCCTTCTCAGGATACACAAGATACAACTCAGGTATTTCATCCATTAATTAATGGATGTGATGAAACTCTTAATACCATGGTTTATTATCCTGCTCATGTTTTTGGTGATCTTACCATTTCTATTCCAAAGTGAAATAAATCTCAATGCTAGGCTAACATAGCTCAGGACCTCCAACTACAGCTTGATTAAGAATCATTTAAAGATGTACTATCTAGAGGTATCATGGTAGACCCAGTTTACAATGATTATGATGACATCCAAGATGCCTATGAAATGGAAGTGTAAGGTGATATTGATATTGGATTTTGGAAGGAACAAACATTGGTTTTTTTAAAGAATTATAAAGGTGAGTTAAAAGTAGATGTTGTCCCATCAAAAAAGACTAAATCAAATAGCTCTTATTTATCTCATCTATCCAAGAAAACCATATCTGACCCGACAAAAGGGAATGATAGGATGAAATACTCTACTAAGATGTATTTTCTCTCAAATTATACTAGAAAAACATATTATTATATTTCTACAAATATTTCAGGGAATGTGAATTCAGGAAATAGAATTCTTGTTATTGACCACAATCTAACTCCAGTGGGTTTTCCATTGAATAAATCAACTACCGATTATTATTGTCTTAATTCTCACAATCATGTGGTCTTTTTTTTTAGTATATCAGATCCTTATAAGGATTTAGTGCTTCCCTATGAAATCATTCAAATAAATGATCCTAATTTTTTTTTTGTTTATTCATCTACTGTATATATTTCATCTCTTTTTGATGGTAGGGGAATCTCACTAGGGATGATCCATCAACCTCCAAGGAAGATTGACATGATAAAAATGAATTCTTACACCTATTTGGGAAACATCTAAAGAAGCTACCATGGGGATTCCATTAACCCCAGACACTATAAAAGGGGATGAGAAACTAATGGATTGAACATGTAGGCATTAGTTGGATGTTAACATTCCATCTGTTAGAAAGAATTTTGAGGAACAAAATGTGAGATCTCACATACTGGACTAGGAAAAATCTTCTAAGAACTTGGAATGTAGCCACCTGGCGAGGGATAAATCCAAAATGAAGGTCCAAACTCACATTTCTTTTGAGATATTTTCATGAATGAGTAGAAAATAAGATGGAAAAGGAGGATCTTAAATCTGGAGATAATGAAGAGATGAATTCCTTTGACATATGACTTCTAGATGATGGAGGTGGACATTGGGTGCTGGTCAAAACATGGATAAGAGAAATGAATCCATCTGGATGTGGATGGATCACCTCACTCCATAGCATGAGCACTCAATCATGAGTTTCATAAATGAATACATTTGGACATTTATGTCTGGTCTTATTTTTTCCTTTTTATTCCTCATCTTTAATTTATTTATGTTGATTTAAGGGCCTATATGCCTAGATTTTTCAAAAAAAAACAATATCTAGAGAATATAAAATCCCTTAAAATTCATGAAAAATATAATTCGAATCTTCCATAGGGTAATATAGTCAACATAAAATATGATTGATAGAGAAAGGGTGATGTAACATATGGTAATAATAATTATAATTGTAAACACGTATGAACATCAAAGGGTATGAATTAAGAATAAATCATAAGTGAAAAGTGAATGAGTATATAGGCCCAAGAAATTATCAAAGTAGAATGTATTTGGATATTTAAATATAAATAACATTATAATGATATGGATTATTATTCGATACAGAAAATCTCAAACAATAAGTTATATAAAAAAATATAATTAATATTAAAATATTTATTATTTTTTAAGAATTTAGGGTAAATATTTCTCCATAGATATAAATAATTCCAAGAATTACCTGATTTATTTTGTATTATGGAATAAATAATCTTTCAATATCCATTTATTATACATTTATACAATATAAATTTTAATTGATTTATAATTGTTCTATGAATTATAATATTTCCATGTTATTTAATTATTACAATATTTCATATTTTCTTAATCCAAATTTCAATTATCATTATTTCATGTTGGTTTCTCCAAAAAATATGATATATTTATATACTTTTAAAAATGAAAAATTTATTCACTATAGTATCCATGATTTATCATATATTATATATTATTTATATATGTGACCATTAATTATTATAATTTTTTTTATCAATAATTATAATGAAAATTTTAGAAAATAATCAGTCATGTTGGTTGTTAAACCAACCAAAACATGGACATACTATTGAGAAAGAGTATATAATTAAAAATAATTATTTCATTATAATCTCGTTATTATAGATTCCTTATTAAAATGTTCTTATTTTTGATAAATTGTTAATTTTAGTATTATTTTTTTTAATAAATGTGAAAACAACATCCTATAGGTGTGAGATATTAACACTTCATTGAACATTAACCTCAAATCAATATATGTTCATTACATTGAGGACTCCTATTCTATACAAATACTAAAAGATATTCATGATTTTACTTGGGAGGTACTATTGGATCTATATTTTATGTGTAATTTTTATTATTGGGTGTTTTATAATGAGTTATATCAAGGAAATTTTGTAATTGAAAATGTGTGGTATTCATCACAATTGATATATATAATGGTAAATGATTTTAATATTTATTTTAGGGTTACAAAAAATTAAAAAAATGATATTGAATAATCCAATCATTATCAAAACACATTTATGATGGCCATCGACTGGTTTCTTTGCCCGACGTGGAGGAGATCAAGAGTATTGTTTCCATGATGTCCATGGATAGTGCCCCAGGACCGGATGGCTTCCTGGAATCCTTCTATTTAGTTTCATGGGAGAATGTGGGAGGGCATGTGGTGGAAGCAGTATGTGACTTCTTTCGGGGAGGGCTACCGGCTCGGTGTGTTTGTGCTTCTCGTGTGGTTTTGATTCTGAAGGTTAAGGACACTTCTCTGCTCACTCATTACAGACCAATTTGTTTTTGTAATGTTTCTTACAAAGTTATTGCTAGTCTTATTTCAAGAAGGCTTAGCAGTCTCATTTTGAGGTGTGTTTCTAGAGAGTAACCTAGGTTTGTTAAAGGGATAAGAATTCAAGGGGTGATCGCTATCACGAGTGAGATGGTGCATGATATTAATAAGAAATCAGTTGGTTCCAAAATCATTTTCCAAGTCGACATGGATAAATCCTATGACAAAATTTAGTGGAGTTTCTTCCTTAGGGTCATGAGGAAATTTGGGTTTGAGGAATGGTTTTGTGATCTTTTCTTCAGGTGCTTCTCGTCCCCATGGCTCTCCATCTATTTGATGGGGAAAAGCTCTGGTTTCATCAAACGTGTTCGTGGAGTTCTCCAAGGGGATCCTCTTTCTACCTTATTATTTATTCTAGCTGAAGATTCTCTCTCTAGAAATATTCATATTAGAATTAGATATGGGCACATTTTACCCTATTCTAATTAGAGGGGAGTAGCTATGGGGTCTCATATTATGTTTGCTGATGATATTTTTGTTTTTTCTAATGGGAGGAAGTATTCTATTCAAGGGTTTTTGGAGGTCATTTCCATCTATGGGGGCTTGAGAATACAAGGAATTAACTCAAGGAAGAGTCGGGTCTTCATTTCAAAGAAATGTCTGTCACGGCGTTGCAGGGATATTCAAGATCTCTTGGGAATCCAGCATGGGAACTTTCCTATGACCTACCTTGGTTCCCCTCTTTCGTTTGGCAGCATCAAAAAGATATTCTTTGAGGATATCATCAATAGGATGTTGGGTAGTATTCTCAACTGGAAGAATAAATTTCTATCATTCGGAGGGACAGTTACACTGATTAACAGCATACTTACTTCCATTCCCATGCATATCGTTTCTACCATTGCTCCCCCCCCCCATGGGTCGATTGATAGGACGGAGAAAGTCTTGACTGCATTCATGTGGGATTCCAATCTTTCTGGATGGTGCCACTGGGCTTCTTAGAAATGGTTGTCCAGGCCGATTGAGGAAGGTGGGGTGGGCCTCAGGGACATCTCGGAAACCATGCATGGCTTGCAAGGGTGCCTGGAATGGGATATTCTAGAAGGGAACTTCTTGTGGGAGGATTTCTTCTATGCGAGGTACGGGAATTCATGGGAGGGGGGAGTGCACCTCGGTGGCCAGCCAACTCGTCTGGCACGTTATATCCTTGCTATGCTGGATGATTTGCAGGATTCTGCCAGGTGGATTGTCAGAAAGGTTGACATAAATTTTTGTTCTGCCAACTGGGCGGGTGAGGCCCTTTTTCCCGAGTTTTCCAACACCGCGCAGCTCCTTCACGGAGTCTTGTGGTCATCGGGACTCGATTAGACTACTCCTTTCACCAGATCAGTAGGATTTGTTTGAGTCGATATACCTCAACGATGATCCGGGCAGATGCTTCTACACTGGGACAAGCTCGGGTTCATTCTCATCCAGTGATTTCAGAAGAGTTCATCATGAAATAGTGGATAATGATCAGTGGGGGACCCGACTTTGGTGCAGAGATCTTCTTACAAAAATGAACCTTCTTCTTTGGTGTCTGAGAAAACAGGCACTCCCAATGGATGAGAATGTTTGGAGAAGGGGGATTTCTATGGCCACCTGATTCTACTGCTGTAGTTCCCATATGGCAGAGTCTCCTAACCACCTGTCCTTCCAGAGTGAATGGGTTACCTATCTCTGGTCCGCCTACAGACAACATATCATCATCTCCACAGGTCATTTCTCCATTCATTCCTTCATCACGACTTAGTTTCATGGTGCGGAGAATGGTATGGAGTCCAAGGTTCAGTCAGTCATATTCGCCTCTATTTTTGGACTCTCTAGGATGCCCAAAACCAGGTTCGAATGGGACACATCCGTTCCCAGAACTATCTCCTTTTGAGAGTTAGATCTTTTCTTGCTGAGTTGGGGCCCCTTCTTAAGGTGTAATGTAATTCGTTTTTTCCATCTAATGTGATTAGTAGAATACCTATGGTTAAACAGAATAGCGGACGGTGGATTGGCCGGTCCCCCCCCCCCTTCAAATGGCCTGAAACTTAACGTGTTTGGATAATTTACAAATGGGCAGATGAGGGGTAGGGGGCTTCTCAGGGATTCCAGGGGCTCCATCTTGTTCAGTTTTATTTCCTTCTATGGCCCTGGTAGCTCACTGGGTGCGGAAGCTAGGGTCCTTCATACGGGTCTTATGTTGTGTAAAATATTGGACATTCAAGTGACAGAGGTAGAGTCTGACTCTGAGGTTTTGGTTAGAATTTTGCAAGTGAAGTGTGTCACTCCTTGGGAATTGGCTTATATCACTAGAAGTTTCTCCCTTGATACCAATGGCGGACAGATGGTGAGACACATTTGACACAAAGCCAACTTCTCAGTGGACACTCTTGCTCGGGTTGGAAGTCCAGTTTACCCTGTTATTCTCTTCGACCATGTGGGTTCTCTTCCTTCTGAATGTAGAATGGTTTTCCAAGGGGATGCCCTTGGCCTTCATAACTACAGACAACCTTGAGACTTCTTTTTTTTTCATGGGACCTTTCCCTCCTTTTAAATAAAAATTAATTTTCAGTTAGTAAAAAAAATAATATCATTGTGATAAATTTAAAATATATTAAATTGGATTATCAAATAAAAACTCAAAATTCATAAAAGACAATTTTTTTATAAAATATTTCTCTACAAATAAAATAATTTATTCTAATTTTAATTGATTCATCTGGATAATTATATTTCAATTTATTTAAACTATATTAATATTACAATTATATGAAATATAATCATTTATTAGAATAAATATGTTTATAAATATAATTATTTACAATAATATTAGTTTTATAAAAAAATTATAATTTATTTTACTACACAATGTAGTGTCGACATTACGGATTAAAACACCCCTAAAATCCACAAAAAACCTTAAATAATATATATGTCAATATTACATTCATTGTAATGATTATATAAAAAAATTCAAGTTTTCAACTTGAAAAACATGAACTTCTCCCACAATCACTTCCATTCAAAAAATATCCATTAAGTCGTATCATTGGTTGGGTTTAGGTAAAACCTCAATAATAATCCGAAAATCCAAATCTATGATAGATTTTTATCTTAAGGGGGTTTTCTAGAACCCATGGTATATCTTTCAAATTCTTTATTGATTTATCTGTTTCAATAACTATATATATACTCAACATATTTATTACTTAGAATGATCATTCGTAATGATTTTATTATCATTTTTAATTATCATCTAATGATAATTACTATAAATAGTCAATTTTTTAATATTTAATTATCTTATAAGACTATTGAATCAGTCAAATAACATATAAAAATTGACTGCATTATATACATATTATCTCATCAAATATTTTACCAAAATGAAAATTTTATGACATCAATTGTCTCCTTAATGAAATGAATAACGACACCAACTTGTATATATAACTATGTGATACACCATCATATCTCTACGATTAATTTACAAAATCATAACCAAAAATGTCCTTCTTTCATCATATAAATTAAATCTTTTTTATATTTTTATAATGCCAACATCAATAAAAATATATCATATCTTTCTCACAGTAACACCCATTGACCCATAAATTGATATTTTATTAAAAAGGAGGAAAACCCCAACTTATTAGTCCAAAGTAAACTATAATGTATAGGATTAAGGGAGTATAAAATAGTGATTTCAAAGTAGCTTCCCAAATAACAATTTCCCCACTATCCATGTGTATGGATCCTATAATAGAAAAACTAGTGAAAAAATATCCCAAGTAGTCCTATATGAAAAAAGCCATCCTCTATGTTTCTGTAGCACAAAGTGTGAGTAATTTCAATTAATTTGGAGAGGATGATCCTACAATTTTTCAAATGATAATGAACTTCCCATGGTATTGAGTTAAAACAAAGTATATAGTTATAAAGAACCTTGGAGTCATTTTAAACAAATGAAATCTTGATGTTTTTTAGACATCAAATCTCCAAACTTGTAAATGTGTCCTTGGATTATTCCATCTATCAGTCACAAACCTGAAAGGAAGCTTAATAATTGATAATTATTGAGCCCCTGAAGTCCCAAACAATACCTTTACATTTCATTTCCATCATGTGACATGACCCATTGGTATTGAGCTTTTTACCTTTATTAAGGTGAAACTAGTGAATCCAAAAGCCAGATGATGGGATTTGGGTAGCAGTAAGTAGACTACTAGTGACAATGATAAAACTAAGAGAGGGACTAATCTCCCAATCCTTAAATAGAAAAACCAGGTCAAGCATAATATTTATGGTATGGAAAACAGTTTCAAAATTGGAACCGTTAATCCCCTTGAACTGAGACTTATTCCTCATCTTCCAAATTCTCCAGAAACCAGCAATAAGGATGATAGATATTTTTTTCTTTTCTTTTACTTTACTACCCAATCCAAGAAACCAAAGTTCCAAAAAATGATTACTTATAAACCCATGATAATGAATTTTAGCTAAACTATAAAATATTTTAAATACTTTTTACACCCAGTAGTTCTCCTAAAATAAATAACAACAAGTCTTGACATTGGTCTCACTACAAAAAAACATGAGGAATGATGAATACACATGTGCTAAATATTATTGTTGGTTGGAACTGGATGGTTTCTCTCCCTCCAATCAAGGAAGTTCATCTTAGAAGGAACATATTTTAACCAATGTGTATCTCCCTATTTGTACTACTCTATCAATGTTTAAATCACCCTTAAATAATATTTAACTTAGAATATACATGATGATGATTCAGTGAAATTTCATTTTTCTTTATCATGTGACAACTCAATAACATTGTAGGGGAACATTTATATTATCCAATATGGCTTGGATGAATTGAAAATAATTGATCTCCTTCTTGAAATATATGTATGGGGATGATAATCCTAGAAATTCATGTTTAAATCTGACCCAATTTTGGAACCATATGGTGATATATCCCCAACCAATAATATATCACACATGTTTCTAAAGAGATAGAATAATATTTTTTAACTCACACGACAAATGAAAAGGCATTCCCCTATAGTTACCCATATTTTTTCCATATATTATTTTGGGGAATTTACCCCATAATTTTATTCATATAAGTAAGTCCCATTCATTATTTTCATCCAAGGGATTCACTATACCAATAATACTATCAGTGTTGGTCTCCTCCACCCCTGTTGGCTATTCCAACCATGTTCAGGATTCTCAATGGTGCTTTCCCTAAGAATGAGAATCCCTAATAAATGCATCCATGATGTTTTCAATTATCTAAATGATATACATCAACACCTTTATGGAAGAGAGAGAATTAATGGGTATAGAAAAGGGGACATGGTTAACTAGGGTCATACTACTACCAAATGAAAGAGAGTAATTATTCTAATTAGTGAAGTGACATGTGATCCTAGTAACCATCTGGTCAATGTGATGAATGATATTCCTTGATAAATAAATTGGAACACCTAGATAATCCATGGGAGAGTAATTCCTATGAATACCTAGGAGACATTAAATAGAATGAACACATTTGTCTGCACATCGACTAGAAATGAATTTGTTTCTCTTCTCCCAATTTATAATCTGGCCACACCACATTCACCAATATTCAAGAATACCGTTCATTCCCCTAATTTAATGCTTACCTCCATTAATAGAGATTATGGTAATGTCCACAAACATGAGGAGGTAAATTCTAATACAAGGTGTCCTGCACCTAATAGGGATCACACTACCTTAATTGATACTCCTTGTTATGATGTTATTGAGAGAATTCTGCATGATAAAAAATAGGCTATGAGATAAGAGATCTTCATGCCTCAAACCCTAGAGATATTTGTGGAAGATCCATTTATTACCAATGAATGTGATGGAAATACATAGAGAGATGATGAACCTAAATAAGATATCAATCACCCCTCAAGAGAATCCCAATCAATAGAGGGACTTAATAATGAATTACCATTACATTAAATGGTTAGAATTATCCATATCAATCATTATAAAAAACATATAGCCTAGAAACCTTTCATTAAGATTAGTGATCATCTCTTGTACCACACCAATGGATCTTTAAATGTTTCTTCCCCATAAGAAAATATATTGTTCTTTTTAGAACCACTATTCAGGATGATGAAATAGATTCCTATTAATTAATGAGGCTAGATACTTTTATGAAAAATTACAAAGGATGATTGGTCTAAAGTGATTCATTGAGGATGGATCATTGATATTTTTAATGAGAAATATCAATGTTACGACATTCCAAACTTGAAATAAAAACATTGTGAAGTAAATCAAGAAACACTTTAAAAACAATACACTTAATTAGATCCTAGTAAGAAACATTAAAATATTCATGGAGGCCACTGTGGACTAGTGCCTTCACTATATCCAGAAGGAGAATAACTTCATGAATATATTGTTTATCTAGAACTTACTCCATATAAAATCTAACATCATTTCAGACCACCTGAGGGATAGAATCAAAAATATCATTCTTAGTTAGATGGTTACCCTCTTTGTGTGGAATATTTATTTCCTGAATGAAGAGATTTAAAGAAATAACCATCCATACCTACAACCTCATCTCAATATGAAGTGTAATTGTAATCCTCATTCAAAATAATTGGCCTATAAATATCAAACTTCTCCTTGATTAAAAAATGGAATCAAGATGTGTTTTTATATCCATCATTAATCCATTTATCCCGAAATTGATCACGGTTCATTAATTTCTATGCATGGATATGTTCCCTAGATCATATTTTCCATATGTGAGATCATTAAAAAGAGCCTCATACCATTTGTTCTCAAGTTTATCTTCTAGATGATAAATTTTCATTTTCAACTCTTCAATGGATTATAATTTAGATGTAATGGATTTTTATAATATAATAGATCTCCTTTGATGTGTTTCAATTGGGTGACCACCCATTTTTTTATTTTGATCAATATCAATTAATAAAATCAAGATTACTCGACAAACACACATTTGAATATCAAGATACGATTATGAAAAATTAATTTATAATTAAATTACTTTTATAATTACCATTATATATTTAATTTACATGATTAAAATAGTTTACACACTTTTTTCATTATATTTGTGATATATAATCCATTAATACATTCCTCTATATCTATAAACACATGCATTTTAATGTTTGATCTGTATTATTATGACTCTTAGAACAAGACTGAAGGACCTAAGTGCTCCATGATATTCATTATAAATTGAAAAAATGGTTTCATATTATATTTATGATCCCAGGAGGGAGGAAAGGGGCCTTATGTAATATACCAACCTAGGTACCCTCACTAACTACTACCTAACATGGTATTCCACTTACTCTAAAGGATTTCCTGATCCACACATGTTGGAGATTGTCACCCATGTAATATCAATAACTTGATGGAATAATTTCCCCAACCAGATGAATACAACATGATATATATATATTTATATAGTATAATTAAAGTCATAGTAATAGCCAAAACACATATTTTCCATGATTGAAAGTGGAAAATAAAATTTAAACATCTCAATTTTTTCCAGAAAAACCCAATGTACATGTCCAACAACAATTTACAACTCAAAAAGAAGACTACTCCATATCACAATGAGTGAAATGTCCCTCTTTTTTACAACTCCCTACCCATACCAATTTGAAATAAATCTTTACAGCATCATTTTGGCTCATTTCCTTTTATTTTATCAAAATACATAATCAGTCCTTCATACTATCAAAGGGGTATTCATGGTGTCATCTAATTCATCACTGTATGATCCCACCTTGGTGTACAATATTAAGTAACTATAAAAAACCCCAATATTATCATTTTAATGAAAACATGGAATGATAAATGATAAATTAGTTTCTGTAAAAATTAAGGTAAATAGTTCCCTTTCACACAGTGTGAAAACAATCCATGAAAAATAGTTTCAAGGAAAACTTTCCATAAAAATTTATTTGCTTGAAATAAGGTATATCAAATATAGAAAAATAAAAATCCAAAGAATAATGTTAACTAGGAAGAGGATCACAATAGTTTGGGATAACATACTACACATACCACAATCAATGACTAGTATACCCATGTCTATATAATGCATTCCTTTTGTGAAAAGAAAGAACCCATGAGTGAACCCCTCCCGAACAATGTTAATTTGAAGCCCATAAAAAAAGAGGCATATAAAGAATAGGAACACTCCATGATTGGACCTAAATATAGTGAAATGGACTATATCCCTTGGCTTGGCCTTCCATATAATTACAGAAGGGTTCCCATGTGCATTATTTCTTAAATCTGTTCCAATATGATTTTTACAATCAATGTAATAAAACAATCTATTATCAAGCCTTATTTTAAACCCATATTCACATCCCTTTTTCAATTCTCTAGAAACACCATTTTCCATTTCTTGAAACTAAGAAAACCCATATTTTATAGAAATTGAATTTAGGTACACAAATCAATCATATTAAGGTATTTAATGTTCAATTTATAAAAAAAATCATGGTTCATCCAAAAAAATCTATATATGTAAACAACGAGATCAAATATGGGTAGAAAACTAGACTAAATGTGAACCACCAATGCTTGAATGAAATAAGAGACTACAATAGAGGCCATAATAGTGATTCAAATATATCAGAATCACTATCCAAGAAAAAAATAACATGAAGAGACATTATGTCACACATACCTCGATAAGAACACTAACTACTACCAAACAGAGCCATAGGTTAGAAAAAAGGAGAATATTACACTAAAGATTGCAACGAATCTAACAAACATCCACACATTTTTAATAGATCAATTAACACATCTCAATTCCATAACCACTACCATTTACATTGAATATGTATAAAGGTGACTGACCAGGGGAGATTCAATGAAACCACCTTAGAGATCGAGTGTCGAGTGATGAAATATTTATGGAGAGAAGAAACATATAATTTAAATTGAGTGCCTAGGGTTTAGGGTAGGGAATAAAATATTGATGGATTCGAATATAAGAATGTTTCATATAAAAACCAACAAACGTTGAAGGATTCAAGTAGTGAATCCTCTATTCCTAGAATGAAACCTAGGAATTACTTATACAATAGAAAAAGTAATTGAATCATGCTAAATAAATCATGATTTAACAATTAATAGTGTTATTTTGATACATGACCTAAATTATTTTCATGCTCTAAATGGAAATCATTTCATATTCCTAGTAAAAAATTCATGATATAATCCAAAATCATAGTTTGAATGTTCCATATAGGCATCACCCCGTCATAGTTCTACATAAATATCCCATAAGTCTTAAATATCCCCAAAACCCAAAAAATATCCCCATGAAATTTAAAAGAGACATACAACTAACTAGGATGTTATAATTTCTGTAACATTAGACTTTTCATCCTCATGAATTCATGTGAAAGAATGTGAGGCCACTACTACCTCACTAATGACTTAAGATTCTATGTCTCATTACAATTTGAGGTGTGTTTCCATACTAACATGAACAATATAATAGACTTACCATGTAATACATTCACATTATAATCAACAATATCCACTTGTTTCTCCACAATTAAATCATCATGCTCCTTCATAATAAATTCCCAACACTGACCCTGAGAGGGATCATGGTTGTACATCTTATGCTAAGATACATGGAAAACCTCATGAATATTTGTAAAATAATTTAGTAATGACATCCCATAAGAAACAAATCCAAATCGCTCATTAAACTCAAATGGTCCAATATATATAAGATCTTGGTTACCCATTTTCCCTATTTTATGGTGACCCATCTAAGAAAAAACATTCCAAAAAACATGGTCACCTATGGATATTTTTAAAAGTGGAATTCAAATATTTGAATAAAATTTCTACCAACTGAACATTATAACATGATGCCTTCATATAAGCTAAATCCCTACTAACATCTCTTGGATGAGTATTTATCCCATAAGAGAGGACTCACCCACCTCTTCCAAATGAACAGATGATATTAATGTAAAATCATACAAAGACTCAAAGATATCTATTATATTCAATGAATAGAAGATATTATTATACATAATTTCAACTAGTCCCATATAGATATCCCATGATCCACCAAAATCAAGGACATAAGAATGGAGAAAATAATTCAATATTTGAATAACATGCCATATCAAACTATCCACATATGCATGTTAATCAGTTCTCAACCATATATGATTGCTCATCACCACAAGGAGAATCATGAAATGTATAAATGTAAACCTGAGACCCCTATTTAAAAAAATGGCAGATGAAACCACATGTAACCTCACAACCTCTTCTATATATAAATTACCCAAATCATTATCCTTAGTGATGCCCATGATCTGAAAAATAACTATACATGGTCAGTTGAACGATCACCACGCATATAGAAATAGTCCAATGAGATGTCCATGGTAATCCAAAAATGAATTCTACAAACACCTCAGCACATTTCCAAAGGATCATAGAAAGTGGGTGTAGAAAAATAGAATGTTTTAGGTGATCTTCAATTACCAACTCGAATGCATACTAGTAGAACAAAAAATCCCCAATGTCACGCTTCAAACCTGGAAACCAAAATCATCATATCATATCATAATACTTCTTTATATTTACCCTAAGAACAACTTCAAATGAACTATGATAGTAAAACCAAACCAAACCATTCATAGATGTGGGTATCTCAAAATGATTCGTAATGAATAGAATACACTAAAAATGTATAGAATAATAATAAATGGTCACCCCACCATAATGGTTTTCTATAATTCCTACAAACTCATCATCTTATTGTTGGCCATTTTTGATAGATTCATGTTGTGGAGATTACAATTGAAAATAGTCATATCCATGCCTGAATCATCATCCTGAGAGTCCAAATGCAACTGAGTGAATATTCCCATCTTATTCCACTTTTATATCGAGTCTAGGAAATCATGTGATGCAAAATTATTGATGATAGTGTTTTTAATAGAATCCTCATATCCTAGGATATAGGAAATGTTGATGTTAATTTAATAATGGTATTCCAGCCTACAACTTCTTACGATTCATGTATTTATAAGAAAAAATTAAACTAAGATTCTAATAATCTGAAAAACTATGAACATATCCCTAAAAATATAGTGCCACTAACACATAATTCCATGAATAACACTGTAAAGAACTGAATCCTGAGTTGGCCAATTTTTATCACAGGGTCAAAGATTTAAATAAACATCGAGAATAATATGGTCATATTTCATAATCACACAACCCAAACCAACACCATAAGAGTCTAATTACACCACATACACCTTATAGGGCTAAGGTAAGATGATAAAATGTTTCAATGATGTAATTCAATTCATAAAATTGGAAGAAGTCTGATATTTTTCATCACATGTAACAATCACCCCTATCCATTTAATATTAGTAAAATTTGAAATAATTGTTGAGAAATCCTTGGTGAACAACTAATAGTATCCAGAAATACTAAGCAAGATCCATTTATCAAAGGAATTTCATGTATCCTCCCATGAAAAGACATCCATCACTATATAAAAAAACTAATAATACACACCAAAAAATAACATACCCAATGAATATAATTTCTTGAATATAGAAATTTCATTTTGATAGATATCTATACAAATAGTAACTCTTAAGTATTTCTAAATCCAATGTCATATGGTGTTGTGATCATGCACAAACAATGAATAAACTAGAATGTCAACCATGAACATGAAAACAAAAGTGATGAAATACTAATGGAATATTCAATTCATAAAACCCATAATCATTGTAGATCATTATTCAATTCAAAATTCACAACATGATAATGATTATATATATTCATTCTCTAAAATTCTGAATTTTGAATACCGAACTCCCAAACCCTAAGCACATTATAACCTGACTAATTTTTTTAAAATTGAATATTAATTTACCCTATTCAACTGATAAAAAAATAATCCTTATGTGGAAAATAATTCTTATTCTTAACTATCACCTAGTTAATCATTTTATAGAGTAAGAAAAGTTAAAGTGAACTATCCTGCTTCTTAACAAAGAACATCTGGGATTCCCAAAGTGAAACACTTTGGTGAATTTATGATTTCATCATTAGTGCATCCAAACAGATCTTGTACTCCATTATCTTCACGTGTTCTATGAAATAACAGGTTATTGAGAAAAATTCCACACATTAAACTAGATTAATCATAAATTTTACCTACCACTCCATAGAAATACATGATAATTTGGTTTAGAAAATGTTATAAAATCAAGAACAACCATGGAAATATTAATGAATGAATAAATAAGATTGGTATATAACTCAAAAACATAAATAAAACTCTCAATAAATGGGTGTGAAGGTCCAACATGATTTGATCTTGGATTCTACACTTCCTGAAACCCCTATAACCCCCAACATCAGCTGATAAATAGACATTACGATAAAAAAATTAATTTCATCATGGATACTGAAAATAAAATCCATCCCCGTGATGAAATAAAATATAAAAAAATAACAAATATGGAATTATCATACTATAAATATGTTATCTATCAATAAAGAACATGCGAGACATCAAAACCCTTATTATTTCTTCATTCGAGGAGGTTTCACTTAGTGGTCCATTTGAGTTTTTATTTCATCAAGAAAATAAGAAGATATAAATGAGTGGGATGAACCTATATCAAATAGGGAAGTCAATATTGAGAATATAAAATGGGGATGGCATGTCTAACTATCACTGGACCAACCTCACACTCCCACAGAAAATCACAAACTGTGTAAATCTACTTCACTTGTGAGGATTATAGAGAGATCCCTATAGACTTTAAATATTCTAACTATATCTCGGTGGAAATTGCTACCAATGATCCAAAAGCTTAATGAGGAATAGACATGTCTTGGATGACTTTTTTTAGATGTTATTATCGACCATGAAAAATTAACATATTGTTCATATCATAACAAGAACAATTGGTTTTCCCAACCTTTTTGAATATTTCAAAAGTTACAGTCACACTACCAGTAGTAATTGATAATGCATGGGAGGCCCACTACTGAGAAACACCTACACCACTACTACTTTTATAATGACACATAATATTATTTACCTATAAAAAATTAATGAAACTACTAGGTGGAAAATAAGTGGTTAAAAATTCAATATTTCATGCCATGTTTATATACCCATCATATCCCTATTATAATGACACATAATATTTCATGCCATGTTTATATACATCATCGTGTGAATGAGCCTTGTAGGTAACATCATGTTTATAATCTACATAATTCTTCAAGAACTCATATAATTCTCCCAAACCCATATGAACATCATCTATATTGTTAAAAGATATATACCTATAAGTATGAAATTAAACCTTACTTTTAGGGATTGAGATATTTCAAGAGAGTGTCTTTGTTATGTTGATAACTCTAAAGAATAATAAATTGTATATTTTAAAATATATAATTTCTGTCAAATGTTAATACTTTCATAATGATTCTTATCTAATTTTTTATGTCTATTTTTCTTTATATAAAATATTATTATTATTATGATATATCTCATTAATTTTTGTATCCAAAAATAACATCATAGATAGATAAATAAAAAATTTATTAAAAATATATTAATTAAAATATATGATTTCTATCATGTAACTAGACAATCCCCATGTATTTTCATATGATTCATCAATAAAATATTCATTTAATATTTATTTGAAAAAATATAATGAATATTATATCCACTAATTGTTTACATACAAATTTATTTTAATATTTATATAATGTTAATAAATATTTGTAATGCCTTTTTTCACTAAAATGGTTAATAAATATTAATTTATTTATCAACATATGAATAGTATTACAGTGGATATTGTTAAACTCATTTTTTTTAAAACATACTTCTTTATATTGAATTTATGTGAACAAATTTTATAGATTTTTTTCAAGACAAAATATATTTTTCTTAATATTAAATTAAATATAATTTAATAAATTCTAGGTACACTTTGTCTGAGACCCTTCAAGTACCATTCCGAAATAGAATTTTCAACATACCTAAATTCAAATATTAGATTCTAGTGAAATGTCGAGGAACCCATATAAAATAAGGTTAGTGCAATAACTACAATGGTTTACCTATGATTTCAACAGTGTAATATAATACCTTTGGATGGAAATATTTCATGTTGATGGATGTGTACAATATATAGTATTTAAAAAAGGGATTTATTTCATATAATATATTAATAGTGTGTATTTAGACCCTATCTATGATTTGGAGGTGTCAATATAGGTTGAGGGTGGAGCATCAAGTGTTGTCCCCAATTTTAAAATAACATTCTTTAATAGGGAGAACACCACATTGTGACATAGGGAATCATGGAATGGATTAGGTATTATCAATAATACCATAATATATATGGGTAAACATGAAATAAACATTAGGATGATAGTTATATGTTAGATTTTTGTTTATTGATAATTGGATGTTTGGATTCATTGTGAGAACATTAGGATAAATATTTTGAATTCATGAAAAATTTAGTCAAAATTTCATAATGTATAAATGGGTTATGATATTGGATATGAATGTAACAACCAAATATTTTATAGATATTTAACTCTTTAAAGTAGTTTAATAGCTTATATTTCATGCAACAACGACATGGCTTTCATTATATGCAAGATTGAGTTTTTGTGAAAAAAAACACATTAGTATTATAATTATTTAAATGATATATCAATTTATCAATAAAATATTGTGATATTAATAGTGAAAAATAAATTATTTATAATGTTTTCATATAAATAAAACATATTTATAATGAAATGTAAATTTTGTTTTAAAAAAAGATATATATTGTGAAAACCTCTTTTCATAAAATAACTACTTTTTATGTCCTTCTACGAACAATAATAAAACTAATTTTCGACACTCAAATTAATTTAATTTTTTAAAATAGACATAATTTTTTAATTTTTAATATCAAAATTATATTAGGGTGAATTTTTTGTTTTTTTAGGAAAACATTAAATTTTTGATGAATAGTAAAAATACCAAATTTTAAGTTAAAACAACTTTTTAATCGAAATAATTTATATTTTAAAATTATAGATTTGAGTGGTTTTGAAGTATAATAATATTCTATTATTATCATTTAATATAAGGTAGTTTATTGCAAGTAATTTCACATTTAAATTGGACATAAACACATGTCACTCTTTTTATAGTTTTTATTTCTTAGAAACTTGCTTTTTTGTTTTGACAACAAGAGTTAATTTTGAATTAATTACTAAAACTTATGTGTTTTGAATTTGGGAAAATTTATTACATATTTGGAATCAAAATTTCCAAATTGTTTAAATAGGTTTCATTTTTTGGACATTTTTAATGGTTACTTCAATGATTATTTTTATTTACCATGGTTAAAGGGAAAATCTTGTAAATAAGAGTAAAAATGATATTCTAATAATATAAAATTACACTGAAACATTTATTAACCCTATTGGATGAGATATATCTGACCATGGAAATCCCTGGGTCAATTTTATGACACCATGGAGCCACTTGTGATTGAAAATGATATTAAATTACTTTTAAATTAAAGTTATGGAAAATATTACCTAATCGTGTATATTTTAATAAAAAAATTATAATAGGTTATATAAGTGATATATTAAAATATAAATTTTAATTAAAAATAGAAAAATATTTCCTAAATAATGGTATTTTATTTATAATTATTAGATAAAAATAAATATATTTATCTATGAATCAATGGTGATGTATTGATTACTTTATTAATGAAAGATTTAAATAAATGAGATTATAAATATTAAAATAAATTTATTTTGAAACTTTTTATGCCATAAAATAATTTAATATATGATTATTAATTGATATATTTTAATTTAAGAAGTTTTTTTGAGACAATAAGGTCATTAGGGATTTTGAATATGTAATGATATGAGTAGTATAAAAATTGACATAAATGAGTTTTTAAAGCATATACTATTTTATTAAAAGATATAATAGTATGAAAAATATAATATTAGACCAAATGACTTATATAATGTTAGATATTTCATTAATTAACCACTTTAGGTTCTCTTGGAATTTTATAGTAACTATATTAACCGTGTAGTATAAAAATACAAGAAGACATGGTAAAAGTAAAACTATTTTACTCTGGGTTAAGTCTAAAAGATAAGGATAACATGGCGACCTAAACATATTTAAAACATATTGGTTGAGAGTTTTTATATCCATCCCCACCTTATCCTAGAAATAAATCCATTTGGAGCTATTCAAATCAGAAAATCATTTTATAATAAATTAATATTTCAATCTATTTTTAAAGTACCCCTCACCTCTCTTATAATAGGGCACCTCCCTTTCTTTTAATTCACACCTCCAAATCCATTTTTCATGGCCAAAACCTACTCAAATAACATCCCAAATACCCTTAATTAATCCTAGAGGACATACATTGATCATAAAGACAACGTAAGGATCCATTTTGTTCAAATCAAAAGGAAGCACCCATAGAAGAGGTAATTATTTCATCATCTCTTCCAAAGTTATTTTCTTATTCTATATCCTCTTTCTTTGTGGTTTTAATACTAAAATAACAAATAAAGTGCCTTATAAATACTGAGACATTATTATAAATATGTTACAACCATATTCATTATTCTATCGATCCTATGAATGACGAAGTCACCAGACGTTTGTACGTACGACTTACCATCTCCACGTTGTGGTGTAGTTATTTATTCAACACTTCATTATTTGGATGGGTATAATAATGACTATAATTGATTTAAAAATTAAATATAACATGTTAATAATTATTTATATATGATATACCATTCAAAAATATATTATTTCACCATCAATAGAATGATATTTTCGCTCGTGCATACGTATGACTTACCGTCTCTATGACGCGATAAGATTCATCTTCAATGATCACCATTCAAGCATATTAATAAAAATATATATATATTTATTAAGTATGAGGTATATGAAATAATAATGATACTGGAATAATATATATTTATTTATTTAAATATATTTTTTTTATTTTCTTCCATATTATACGATAATAAAATGGAAACAACATTCATGTGTATGTACGGACTACTGTCTCCATGAATGGGGTTTCCATTTCATATATCTTTATATTATACAGATTTTTATTATAAATATATATTATATATAAATATTTTTTTATATTCTATAAGTATGTAAATCATTATCTAAGTGATACAATCATGAATAAAAAGTTAAGACACATATGATAAAGAAATCGATTATTACCCCAAATGTTACTTTAACATGGAAATTATTATTAAATGGGTAGTAAAGAGTCCTGAATTAATCATGTATGATTTCATAAATATTAATATGGTTCTAGTATAATTTAATAACATACTATGGGCATTATAAAGAATGTTAAATGTACCATTTACTAAAAGAAAGTACAAGGTAAGGGTTAATTACTCAATCTCATGATTATCAATGATTATTTATGTGTAAGTATTTATTGGGACATATTTATCATTCATGTCCATGTATCATAAATGATTTTTAAAATGGAATATTGTAAGGTTTTATGTAATGTTATCTTTAACTAGATCATCATTTTAATGTTTTAAAGATTTATTTTTCTAAATCAATTTAATAAATGTCCATAATTTCAAAATGATTTTTGGAATTTATTTATATTGACATGATTGTTTTAAAATGTTAATTAATTTCAATAGTTTCAAAGTGGAATGGGACACTTTGATTAAAAAAATATTTTAAATGAATTCTTTTATATATTGGGTGACTTTTAAATTATTTCATGGAAAAATGGATATGTCTCTCAAAGAGTTTTACTTATCATTTTCAACTATGTCAACATCCTTTATTGGATATTATTCTTGATTGACATTGATTTATTAAAATACAATATTACATGTTTTATTGAATGAGTTATGATATGTTTTTTTGTGGATGTTCTATTTTTATACCATTCATGGTTTATGGTAAATGTATTGAAATTTTGTATACTAGTTTTAATATGAATGATTATGAAATGTTTCACCCTTTTCATATGAGGAATGCATTGGACCTAGTAAGGGATGGGAAGGGCCCTTTATAGCCCATCGATTCTTTGGTAGGTCTCGTGATACAAACTAGTTTCTTGGAACAAGGCCATGAAAAAAATTATATTTAGGGTCATGGTACGATGCCTTGAATTTGTGGTTAAGATTTCAGACATTATGCATTCCATCATAATGAGATTAGTTATTTATGTTATATGTTATTATTCGACTAGTAGAATATCTATGTGAATAAATAAATGGAATTATTTGATTTATCATTTCTATATTATGCTGAAGTTTATGTTTAAAGGGCTTGTGTTTCAATTTTATAACTTTCCATAAAATTTTATGATTATTTATGATAGCTTCCTCAATATTGTTTATCCTTGCAGAGCATCTGAGATCACCCCTTTCAAATGTTTTATTTTCCTAGGATTCCAAGAAGTGAATTATGATTGATATGTCGGGTTAAGCTAGGGGAATAATTTTATCCTAAAAGTATTATCTATGATGTATTTTACGTTATAAATTGTAATGTTATGTTCTTATATGTAATCAATTTTCGAATAGTGCTAAACTGATTGGTCCTTCAGGAATTGATTCCTTGTAATCATGCCAATGTATTAAAATAATTCAATAGCTCTGGGCTTCTAGGGTTTGGGACTTACAGTTGGTATTAGAGAAATTTTAGCTAAAAATTTTGAAATAGATTTCGAAAACTTAGATTAGGGATCATAAGCCTAAGATAGACTTCGAGGATATGTATAGAAGAACCCCATAGAATTATGGTAAAGTAAGGATTACGTGGATATTTTAAAAAGTACATTCCTGATAAGATACTACATGTGGATGTGGTTCTAGAAAAGATGTACCACGAGGTGAAGACTCCAAAAAGGTGTTCTGAGCTTGACTTAGGGTAACCTGGTACATGACAATGGGCCTTATTGCACACCTTGTTTGACACTCCTGAGGGATATTCTTAGAATAATTCATATTTCCATTTCAAACCATTATGAAGGATTTATGAGTAAATATGTCCTCAAAGGAACCATTTTTATGGTTATGGATTAGATATGCATAGATTTTTCAATTTATATTATATTTTTTACTAGTTTGGAATTATGAATTATGATTCATAACCTAATACAGTGTATGAAATTGTTTATAAATGGATCCTAATGGGGGAAATGCAAATTGTTTCAATGTGCATAATCCATATAGGGATTTCCCTCCTATGCAAGATAAATATAGTGGAGCTGGTGACAGAACTGGTACTGAATATCTTATAACCATATTGGGACAACTGACTCATGATATGAATAATAACCTTATCTATATGGAGAATCCTGATCCACAATGCGAAGGATCAATGTTATAATACTTCACGAGACAAAAACCTCCAACATTCAATGGGACTACAAATATTGTTGTAGCTGAGCAGTGGACATGTTCCTTAGAGAAAATATTTCTTGCTTTGGGATGTGACAAATGGGGAAACGTTTTCATGATATTTTATCATCTATCAGGAGATTTGGATCAATGGTGGGCATTAATTCAATACACAAAGTAGGATGAATAAGTGGTAAATGTGTAATGGATGGAGCTTAAATAACTTTTTATTGAGAAACACTTTCCTCATGAAGGTCGTGCTGATATGGAAAGAAAATTTCTAATCCTGAGGAAAAAGGAGGATGAGAATGTTAAAAAGTATGTGGCTAACTTAACAAGGTTATCAAGGCATGATATAGACTACATACGCAACCCAAGAAGTAAGATTGGTCGATTCATTGATGGGTTAAAACCTTTCCTTCGATTGGAACTGGTATCATAATTTTTATCATCATACAAAGATATAGTCTCATGTGGTATCAAAACAGAAAATGAATTATATAATTCTTATGACATTAAAGTAAAGCAATAGAAGAAGAGAATGGTGTAGCAAGTGACAGATAAAGGGAAAAAGGGAAAGAAGGATTTTCCCTTATGTGATAATTATATGAAGAAACACCTTGGTACTTTCCTAAAAGGAATGGGAGTTTGTTAAAAAGGTGGAGAAAAAGGTCACTACGCTCATGATTGTAAGGGAACGAAAGAAGTTATGCAGTGATATAATTGTAAAGATATAGGACATTATGAAAATGATTGTCCAAGGAATCAACGAAATATTGCTAAAAAATAAAATGGATCAATGTCAAGATTATGTTGTTACTATAGCTGAAGGGGAATAATTAATTTATTTGTGTTTTTGGATTTAAGAATTATATTCATGTTAAAAGAAAAATGTGATATATGAAAGGATTTTACTTCAGTACTTTTTGTTTTCATTAAGGATTTAATATGATTAAGGTAATCATATTTTTAGTATGTGACAATAAGAGAACCTTTAGGTTTTTTCGGAATACGATGTCACAATTGATTTTGGAAATTTAGATACATTTTAGAGAGTGTTTGGAAAAACGTATTTCTGATAATTCTGAAGGATGGAATGGAGTAAGTTGAGCACCAGATATTTTTTTGGAGGTTATATTATAATTTATTGGATAATTTTACCTAACCTTTTGGTATTCCGTAAATATATTGAGGATTAAGGAAATACATGTGGGTCATATGATTTATAAAAAAAAATCAGGAATTAAAAAAAAATTAACATTCATTTACTATTTTAAGGGGTGAAGTGAAAATAGATTGAAGCACAACCAAATGATGAGATTATGATTTTGAGAGGTAATTAAATCAAGTATATTTTTTTGAGTTCTTACCATGATTGTAAATTAATCCCTTCTCTTCAAAAAAAAAGTATCTAATAAATATTTTATCCTAATACCGTATGTTTTTTTGAACTAATTATACTTTAAATCAACATATATTTATGGCTTTGAGGCCCTCAATTTTACATTTATTATTCACTTGTTTGTGATTGATGACCTCAATAACTCCCTTTAAATATTTACATTTTCCCTCCAATTATGTGTCTCTAATTTCCACCGATGTTTTTCTATTTGAAATCCTAATATGGTGGTGACTTCTTCATTTCCAATTCCCTCTTATTAAAACTAAATTTTATTAACCCTATTTTCGATGTGGGTTTTCCACAAAGGTATTTTCAATTTTTCAAACTTTTATTTTTGAACAAAATTTTCAAATTGTGGGGAAGAAATTTATTAAAGGAGGGGAAAATGTAAAACCCCATGATTTCATATTATTTTATCTCTTTAAATTATTTTAATAGGTTATATTTCACGCAACACCGACTTGGCTGGAATTATATGCAATATTGAGTTTCTGTGAAACAACACATTAGTATTATAATTATTTAAATGATATTTTTATTTATCAATTAAATATTGTGAAATTAATAGTAAAAAATAAATTGTTTATAATTTTTTCATATAAATAAAACATATTTATAATTAAATGTAAAAGTTTTGTTAAAAAGGTTACATATTTTGAAAAACCATTTTCTTAAAATAACTACTTTTTATGTCCTTTTTAATGATAATAAAATTAATTTTAGACACTCCTAAGAATTTAATTTTTTTTAAATATAATTTTTTTGAATTATTAATATCAAAATTATCTTAGGGTGGATTTTTGGTTTTTTCTGAAAATAATCAACTTTTGATGAATAGTGAAAAATACCAAATTTTAAGGGAAAACTACTTTTTAATCGAAATAATTTATAGTGTTAAATTATAACTTTTAGTGGTTTTAATGTATATTTAGATTATATTTTTATAATTTTATATAATTTTGGTCATTTTATGTAATTTCCCATTTAAATTGGACATAAAAACATGTCAATCTTTTGATATTTTTTACTTCATAAAAACTCGCTTTTTGGTTTTGAAAACGGGAATTAATTTTAAATTAAATACTATGACTTATGTGTATTTAATTTTGAAAAATGGATTGCTTATTTGGAATCATAAAATCCAAATTGTGTAAATATGTACCTTTTAATTTTGGGCATCATGAATAGTAATTTCAGTAACTATTTTTATTTACCATGGTTATAGAGAAAATCCAGTAAATAGGAGTAAAACATATTATAATAATATAAAATTACCCTAACACAAGTCTTATCCATATTTTATGATATATTTAAAACCATGTGAATCCTTGGGTCTATTTTAGGACCTCATGGAGCCACTTGTGTTTGAAAATGACATTTAATTGCTTTTAATTTAATGTTATGGAAAATGTAACCTAATCAAGTATCTTTTATTAAAAAAAATTATATGGGGTTATATAATTGATCTCTATGACTATAAATATTTAATATAAATATAAATATATTTCCTAAATCAAGTTATTTTGTTTATAATTTTTAGACATAAAATAAATATATTTATATATGACACAATGGTTATGTAGTGGTTACCTTATTAATGAAGGATTTAAATAAATGAGATTATAAATATTAAAATAAATTTATTTTGAAACTTTTTATTCCATACAAGAATTTTAGGGATGATTACTACTTTTTATAATATAATTTATGAAGTTTTTTCTAAATAATCAAGTTTTCATGGATTTTTAAAAATTCAAGATATGAATAGTATAAAAATAATATAAATGAGGTTTTAAAACAAATAATATTTTACTAAATGATATAATAGTCAAAAAAATGTAATATTCATAAAAATGAATCAGATAATATTATCTATGTAATTAATGAACCACTTGATGTTCTCTTTCCATTTTATATTAAAAATATTAACCATGGAGTATAAAAATACAAGAAGACATCGTAAAAGTTAAACTATTTAACTAAGAGTTAAGTCTAAACGATAAGGTTATTATGGTAACCTAAACATGTAAAAAACAAATAGGTTGATATTATTTAGAACCATCCCCACCTTATCCTTGAAATAAATTCATTTGTAGAAATTAGAAACCGAAACTCATTTTATAATAAATTAATATTTCAAGCTTTTCCTAAAGTGCCCCTCACCTCACTTATAAAAGGGCACCTCCATTTATTTTAATTCCCACCTAAAAAATCATTTTTAACGGCCAAAACTAGATCAAATCTAAACCTAAATACCCTCAATTCCATCTAGAGTCCTTAATTTGATCATAAAGCCAACCTATAGATCCCTTTTGTTACAATCAAAAGCGAGCACCCAAAGAAGAGGTAATTGTTACATCACCTCTTTCAAAGTTCTTTTCTTCTTCAACTTCTTATTTCATTGTTGTTTCCATAAATAAGTAATAACTCAAGTAAATTATACATAATTATATGTTATTATAAATATGGTACAACCATATTCATTATTCGATCCATCCTATGAATGAAAAAGTCACCATACGTGTGTATGTATGACTTACTGTCTCAACGTCGTGGTGTCGCTTGTTATTCAACCATTTATTATTTTAATGGGTATAATAATTGGTATAATTGGTTTAAATAATAAACATAACATGTTAATTATTCTTTATTTATAATATATAATCCAATTATATATTATTTCACCATCAACAGAATGATATTTTCACTCGTGTGTACGTACATCTTACCGTCTCCATAACGCGATAAGATTTGTCTTCAACGATCACCATTAAAGAATATTTATAAAATTAAACATGTTTATTAAGTATGATATATATGAAATAATAATTATACTAGAATAATATATATTTTTGTAGTTGAAAATATATTTTTTGCTTACCTTTATACTATATGATAAGAAAAAGGAAACAACGTTCATGTGTATGTACGAACTACTGTCTCCATGAACGGTGTTTCCATTTCACATATATATATATATATATTATACATATTTATATTCTGAATATATATTATATATAAATCATTTTTTATAATCTGGAAGTTTGTAAATCGTGATCTATGTGACAGAATCAATAATAAAAAGTTAAAACACATAGGATAAAGAAAGTGATAATTACCTATAATGTTACTTTAACATGCAAATTATTATTAAATGGGTAGTATAAAGTCTTAAATTAACCATGTATTATATCATTAATATGAATATGGTTCTGGTTATGGTATAATTTAATAACATACTATTTTCATTATACAAGAGGTTAAACATACCCTAAATTAAAGGAAAGTACAAGGTAAGGGTTAATTCCTTAATCACATTATTTTCTGAGATTGTTTTTGTGTAAGTATTTATTGGTTCATATTTATCATCTATGTCCATGCTTCATAAAAATGTTATTAAAAGGAATATTTTTAGGTTTTATGTAAATTTATATTTAACTATATCATCATTTTAAATATTTTAAATATTTATTTTTCTAAATCTATTTAATTAATGTCATTGTTTTCAAAATGATTTTCAGGATTTACTTATATGGACATGATTGTTTTAAAATGTTAATTCCATTCAAAAGTTTCAAAGTGGTAATGGAAACTTTGATTCAAAAATATCTTTTAAATTAATTTCAGTATAAATTTGGTGACTTTTAAATGATTTCATGACAAATGGATATTTCTCTCCAAGAGTTTTACTTATCATTTTAAACTATGTCAACATCATTTACTGGATATTATTCTTGATTGAGGTTGATTTATTAAAATACAATATTCCATATTGTATTGAATAAGTTATGATATGTTTGACTATGGATGTGATATTTTTATACCATTCATGAATTATGGTTAAATTTTTGACATTTCATATACTAGTTTTAATATGAATGATTATGTTATTTTTCACCCTTCTCATATGAGGAATGCATTGGACTTAGTAAGTGATGGGAGGGTCCTGTTATAGCCCCCTGATGCATTGGTAGCTCTCATGAGATAAACTAGTGTCTTAGAATAATTCCTTGTAAATATTTATATTTAGGGTCTTGGCACGAGGCCTTGACTTTGTGGTTATGATGTTCGACATTATGCATTCCATCATTATGAAAATAGTTGTTGATTTTATATGTGATTATTTGACTAGTAGAATATCCATGTGAATAAGTAAATGGAATTATTTGATTTATCTTTTCCATGTTATGTTGAAGTTTATTTGTGAAAGGTCTTTTTTTCAATTTTATATCATTCTAGAAAATTTTAAGATTATTTATAATAGCTTCCTCTATATTTTTTATCCTTACTGGGTAAATGAGCTTACCCCTTTCAAATGTATTATTTTCCCAGGATTCGAAGAAGTGAATTATGATCGACATGCAGGGTTAATATAGGGGAATAATTTCATCCTAAAAGTATTATATATGATGTATTTTATGTTATAAATTGTAATGTTATGTTATTTTAGGTATTCTATTTCCCAATACTGCTAAACTGATCAGTCCTTCGGGAAATGATTCCTTGTAACCATGCCAATGTATTAAAATAGCACACCGAATCTATTATTCTAGGGTTGAAGCATTACAATCACCTAACATGGTAGTTATAAAATATTTTTTAAAGAAAAATTATAACTCTTATATATAATTGTTACCATTTATAGAGGTCCTGATGTAAAAAAAATTACATGTCCCATTAATAATTTTATACTTCTATATAGGTGTTCGTGAATGTGAGTGACACACAAAATACACATGGGTCATGTTGTATGTGTAAGGTTTATCCTATTGATACATAATAATGATAATATGATGTTGTTTTTTTAATGTTTTGGGAAATAGTGCTACATAAAGGAAACAAATATGATACGTAAGATTTATTATAGAGTCATCCAACTTATGTAAATATATATTTGTGTAGAAGGTAAATCATAAGGGTTTCATATGGAATATAAAATAGTAACTTAATTATATGTAAGGATTAAATTGTGTGGAAAGGTTGATACATAGAGGTCACCCTATATATAGAGGTTTATACATAAGGGTTTGCCTATGTTGGAAAAATTGTAACATGGGGAAGTCACAGAATGCGCTAGAGAAGTCCCTTATGGTGCAATACACAAGATTTTTTTTCATACATGTGTATTAGGATTTTTAATAAGGGTTATAAAATTTTCAAAAATATTAATAGGTATTTCATAATCTTATATAATAGGAAATTCCATGGAGAGACACTACACATTGAATTCAGGGTTATATCCAAGAATATTAGAGGCGGGTCATTCCATGATAGTGGAATCATATTGATAGAGAGATCCTATGAGGTGGAATCATGTGATTAGTTGTGTGGTTCATGTCATGATATTTAATAATCATTATTTTATAAAATAATTAATTAAACTTTTATATAAATTATTAAAAATATTTTTTGTAAGTTTTGGCTTGTAATATAGAGAGTATGAATTAATAATCTCTTATTCACTACATGTTTCCTCTTTGAAAGATCATACCTAATTCTTGATGAATCATTATGTGGTATATAATAGATAGAAACTAGTGGTAAATAATATATTACACAGTAACTTAAAACTATTTTTTATTATTATTATAATATTTTGTTTATCGTTTTTTCACTAAATATGGAATTTTTTAAAAATTCTAAATTCCTTCCCATCAGAGATGAATCAACCAAACATCACAAATGGGTTGTTTCTTATAGTCTTTATGCAGTTAATATCTTACTATTTCTTGTATTTTATATGTTATATATGTTATATTGGAGATGGATGATGGTTGAGTTGTTTATTTAAAACTAGGATAGAATCCACATTCAATTATATCGTTCTATTGAGATACCTTGTGGTGGTATCATGGGGGCAAATGTGTGTTTGGCCTAGTAATTCTTGTTTGTAAATTTTACATTATGATATGAAGGATTAAACATTATAGATATTGAGTTTATTGAAATTTTTTCCCAATTGTAGTTCCTTGAGAACATGAATTTTGTAACCTGAGTGGAAATGGGTGATTTTGATCCTGTAAAATGGCATATAGGTGTTATAGAGTGTGATATAAATGGAATTTATCATTTCCATTGTGGTGAAGGGGAATTCAATTAGTATTGAATGTATGATGTTTTTGGTGTCTCTCAATATGGGGATGATGTTGTTGGGGTCACATGTATATATGATTAGACACATCTTGTGAATTTGATCACTAGATAATTTTTGGTGATCTCTATAGTTTAATTTCACTTATTAGATGATTATCTGAATCATCAATACATAAGGTAATAAAAAAATTTCCATTTTTAGACCATTTATTGAGAGTGGTATTCTCATTGGGAATTTGAAATATTCTTATGATATGTGACATAAAAAGAAAAATAGTTTTTTGGTCAAACCTTGATTCTTTTCTGTATGATCATAATGATTACAAAAAAACCATTGGTCTTATGATATGATTTTTTTAATTTTTTTATGTGCATGTTTGGAATAGTGAATTCATGTGTTAAAAATATTAATGGTCATGTGACATTCTGATATGAAAATTATTAGATTCTATATTGCAAGATAACACTAGATAAGGTAGGTAAATACTCACTTAAGGGAAATCGAGAATCAACAAAGAATATTTCTATTGTTTTTGGGGTTTTGGGTAATTTTTCATTATATAAACTAGAATACATATGGATAATGTCTAGTTTAACCATCAGTTTTGAACTACGAGTTTTATAATAAAAACCAATATGATCCATTCGAAATGTGTGAAGAATATATATCCCATGGAATTAATGAGTAAGGGATCCTTGACTAAATACTAGTAGGCATTATAGTATAAATAATACATAGGTTATATGTTAATGTTTTTCTATAGGGTTGGGTGGTTCCAAAGTTCGAGGGTTGATGTATGTTCTAGTTTCTTATTCTTTTATATATTTGTATCCAATAATTGATATTGTCATATTGTTGATATTATTATTTATCATCATTGGTATTATCCCACATTATCACTACACTAACCCTCACTTCTAATTAGTATATTTTTTCCTACCATAAGGTGAACATAATGGATAGTGTCACTAAGATATTTCTATTATTTATTATGTTTGGTTAGGATGATAAAAGGTTGAATTAGAGTGAGTATTGTTTTTCTATCATGGTATAGGGAGATTTCAAAAGGTGTTAGATAATGGGATGAAAGTCATGTTGTGTACATGACCAACTCAAGTATGGTATGAAGTCAACAGATCCCATGGGTATTGGATTTTCTTAATATACATTGTTACATTTGAGTTATTTAATTTGGATAAGGTTTTATTTGATATTATTTATTTATGAATTAGAAACAGGGAACCAAGATGCATGATGTGGTACACATACATAATTTTAGGTATGCATGGATCACATGACATGTGAGTGACCTCATAGGATTTATATTTTTCTTTTGGAATTGAAAATTATTTTGGTTGTTTAATTTTTCAGCAACAACCAAAATAGTGGTATTCAATATATATTTTTAATGGAATATTTCTCATTCTAATGGTGGCATAAATTATAAGTGTTAATAATTATATGGATAAATGCTGAAATTTTTTTTGTGTCCGACCTGAACCTAGGTAGGTTGGACTTTGTGGTTAGATGGTATGGGATATTTGTGAATTAGTAACGCTTTTGGGATAGTTGATCTAACTTCTTGGAATAGATTTCCCCATTTTAGACACCTTTACTATTGTCACTAGGTTAAAAATAATAAATAAAGTCATTAAATTATATCTATACATCCTCCATTGCTGCAGTATGATAGAAAAGAAATGGTTCTTTTAATGAATTCACCAAATTATTCCATAAGAGGTGGTGGTGATCATGAGAGATAAACAAATATTCAAAGGATCTTCAGTTGGACAAATCAACATGGGGGATTTGAATAAGTAGTAAAATGAGTAGTTCAAATGATTCAGAGTTTGTGTTATCTAGATAATTTTTTGGGAGATCACATAGTGGAATATTTCATTTTGTATCTAGCACTATAGTTCCTGTAATTTTAAACCCATTTGATTGAAGTAAAAGGCATACCCATGAAAAACATGTGATATAAATAGTTAGTAAAAATAGTTTTTGACCATATTGAGACCCCATTTTGGTGGAGGGTGAATTTGGATATGTATATATATATATATAGTACTATATAAACATTTGTATGATATAATTTTTTCATTAGGTATAAAAATTCGTAATAAAAATATGAACCTTGATGTGGTATTCTTTGCCTACCACATTTATAGGACTTTTAGGATTGACAGTGCATGTGATATTTTCAAATAGGTGTATAGAAAAACATTGTTCATGATTTTGAAAAATGTTTTATATATTTCTTAATTGTTTTTCTCATGTTGGACATATACGGGATATACAAATATGTATTTAATAGAGGATGGTTGAAGACATTTTATAAATGTAACAGTAAATATCTTTAGGATTACATTATTTTTATAGGATATAAACTAGGTGTTGATAGGGGAGTGGAAATTATTTGATCAAAATATTGTTATTTATTAAGTGGTCATCGGTTAGATAGATAGTAAAACAATAGGTAACTAGAATCATGGACATTGGTAAACTTATTTTGGCAGCAAGAGTAGAAGCTTAATGATTCCATCATGGTGTGAGTCCTTAATGATGATTTTCTTGTATGGGGTGATATGAAACTCCCCTCACTATTATGATCTATTATAGATGGATTTTGTAGAATTATCTAATATGTTACATGTAAATAGATTATATTATATGGGCTCACAATCCATTAGGGTATTATGAGACTAGTAAGATTCAGAAATATTAGTTAGGAACATTTTTGGTTATTGGATCTATTATTTTGGATATGAAATTGTGTATGTGTCGAGTTGAATAACATGTTACATAGTAGTGTGTCCACCGGATGACTGTGATAACATATCTTACTTAGGGATATACATCATGTACTCAGATTAGTGGGAATTATTTACATTGTTATCATGACATATTTAGAGTAGTTTCTTATTCCCCGAAAATCATAGTTATGTCATGAGTGTGTCTAGTTTTATTTATATAATGGAAGGTTTTTATGAAGTTCTTATTCAATAAATGAAATGACAATATAATGGTTGAGATATAGGGATTTTATATGATGTGTGATAAATAATGGGTTCCTTAGTATTCGGTATAATTATGAGTTGTGCTGGTGTTAGTTATAAATTTGGGAATTGGGTGCTATGTTAGAAAAAATGATCATTAATATAATATTTGGTTAATATGGTTTATGTATAGTGGATATGTAATAATAATCAATGCATGTGGGATTTTTAAATATGGATGATTATGACACAATATTCATATTGTATTTTTTGGTAATAGGGAAACATTGTATGAAATTCATATAGTGGAGAGTTCCTATGGATGGGTATTAATCTACTATTTTTTAAACTGATGTGACCTAGGATGATACTGATGAGTAAGGAATAGTGGCAATGATTTTGGAAGCTGGTTAGTAGAACTCTGTAGTTTTATGAATTTTTTATTAGAGTATATCATAAGATTGGTCAAGGATGAGCTATCATATTGTAGGGAGGTTGTAATGCCCTGTGTATTAGGGTCTAGTGATTTTGTCCTAGACTTGGTTCAACCTTGTGTATATATAAAATATCATGGTTTTGAGGGTGTCAGTATAGGATATAGATTAATTCTTTATATGTGTATTGGGATAAGGGTTGAAATTTTTCTTTTAGTATAAAACCATGTCGTGATATTGGGAGTTGCAAACTGGTGATAAGTTGATCAAGAATCTTAATGTATCCATGTGATACTATTGTCTGTGTGTATGGATGAAATGAAAAAGGGATTTTTTAATTTTTTACTACTAATTAGAGTATTGGATTCATTGAGAGAATGATGAGATTATTTTAACAAATTATCAAAAAATTGTGATCTTAGTCATAGATTATAATTGGGGTATGTTGTAATCTATGACATACATTATGAGTTACTATATATGTATTCAATATTTTAATACTTCCATACATATGGGTCAGAATTTTCAAGTGTCGTTATTTTAAAAAATATTTATGTCCCAAACATAATACTGATTTTTTATAACTTTGATATTGTACATAATTGACAATATCAATACATACATCTATCTGTGTATGTTTAATGTAAAACCTTACGATTCATATTTGTAACACTATGATGACACATTTATGATTTTTTATGTTCTCTATATTATATAAATTTTTCCATGATCATACATAAGAGTAACTTTGGAATTTTCTTTTTTATATAAAATTAAATTTGTTTTAATGTAATTTTGAATGTTTTTCATTGAAAAAAAACTATGTGTAACTCATTAATATTTAAGGCACAACTAGTTCATAGAGTAAAATATATATGGATAACCCTATAATTAAAATTTAATACATAGGGTTATCCATGTGTAGTGAAAATTAAAAGTTCAATAATTGATTTCATCAACTAGATGGGTTGCACATTGAATTGATTTGTAATGTACATTCAAACTATATATATCGGTTTGAAGTAATAGATACAGAAAAAAGATGAGGTCCCAACATAGCTGCCTCTCCCGCCTCCATCCAACATAGGGGTGATCAGCATGGCCTACTGTACAGAGCCTCATATGGTGCCATCTGAATAGTTTCATGAAAACTAGTTTTGTAGGCAATCTCCACCAGAGGTATGTGCTTCCCCCAAGAACCTCTAAAATCTAAAATGCATGCTCGAAGCATGTCCTCCAGCACCTTAATCTTACGCTCAGACTAGCCATTTTTCTGGGGATGGTAAGATATACTCAAAAGTACCTATATACCCAAACCCCTATGTAGTCACTATCATATCCAATAAGTAAAATGGGAATCCCTATCTAAAAATATAGATAGTGGAACCCCATGCAAGCATACAGTCTCTCAGATGTACAACCTTCCCAGCTCATCAACACTGAAGTTCTGCTTGATCGGTAAGAAGTGTGCAACCTTCTTGAGTCTATAAATGACAACCCATTTTGCATCATTCTCATGAGAGGATCTCAGTAACCCTATCATGAAATCCATTTTGACATCATTACACTTCCACTCAGGGATGGGTAACTGCTGCAAAATCCCTACCGTTTGCTGATACTCTGCCTTCACATGCAAACAGGTGGAACACCTCATCACAAAACCAGAAACATCTCTCTTCATTTCTAACCATCAATACTGATGGTGTAGATCTCGATACATCTTGGTAACACCTGTATGAACGTCCCAAATAGAGGAATGAAAATCCCACATTAGCTCATCATGCATGTCTGCTGACACCAATACACGCCCATGAAAATGAAATATCTCATCCTATCTTATTGTCCATCCAAGAATAGGTTCCTCTACCAACACACTCTCTCTTAGGACTAGGCCTTCAAAATCTGATATATGCCTCATTTTCACTCGATCAAGTAGAGTAGAGGTAACAGATACAGAAGAAGGAAAAGTCTTCCCCTGTTTGTCGTGAACCTCCAAATGCATCTCAATGTACAGACCAATAAACTACCACTCACTATTGTCCTCCTAAACTTCTTGTATTTGAGACCCCTGCTCAATGCATAATCCACTCAATTTCTTTTCCTAGGCATGTAGAAAATCTCAATGTCAAAGGACTGAAGGTACTCAACCAACATTCACTATCTCAAATTTAGGTCACACTGGGTAAAGATATACTTGAGACTTTTTCAGTCAGTGTATAACACCAAATTCTCTCCCAAAAGATAATGTCTCCAACCGTATAAATCATAAACAACTAAAACCAAATCAATATCGTGTGTTGGGTAATTCCACTCATGTGGCCTCAACTGCCGAGACCCGTACACAACGACTCCTTTCTCCTGGATAAACACTGCTCCCAACCAGATACCTGATGCATCATAGTAAACCATATAACTCTTTCCCGGCTATGGAGAAACTAGTATCGGTGTGGAATTCCACCTCCCTTTCAGATCCTGAAAGCATGAATCATAGGAATCTATCCACAGGTACTTTGTACCCTTCTTATTCAGGCCTGTCAGTGGTAGTGCTAAGCATGAAAATTCATATATAAAATGTCAGTAGTTACTATCTCACCCTAGAAAACACCGTACCTCAAATTCGTTCTTCATATTCTCCTAGAAAACCACTACTCTCAGTTTCTATAGGTCTACTGATACTCATGTCTCTGAGATAACATGACACATGAAGTGAATCTGGTCCATCCAAAAGTGGATTTTGAGATCCTAGAATATAACTAATTCTATCTTAGTGTACTCAAAATGATATTAATATGGGTATCACGGTCGTGTCGAGTGTGAGAGTACACCAAGATATCACCCATGAATACAACCACAAAAGAATCCAAGTATGGATAGAACACTCATATCATCAGTGCCATAAAAATTGTAGGAGCATTAGTGAGACTGAATGGCATAACCACATACTTGTATAGATGATACCTTCTATGAAAGTGTGTAAGAGGTATATCAGACGGTTTAATTAACAACTTATGATAACTGGATCTCAATTCTATTTTGGAGAACACTTGAGCTCCTCGAAGTTGATCAAAGAGGTCATCAATCCTAGACAAGGGATATCAGTTCTTGACTGTAAACTGGTTCATCTTCTGATAATCCACACAAAGTTTGAGAGTACTTCCCACCTTCTTCGCAAACAAGATAGGAAAACCCCAAGGAGAAGTAATGGGTTTGATGAAAACTTTTGCATGTAACTCCTATAACTGCTTCTTGAGCTCATGGTAATCTGTTGTAGAAATCCTATAAGGAGGATTGGACACTGGTGTCGTTCCTAGCAGAAGCTCAATAGAAAATACTACCTTTCACTCCATAGTAAAACCAAAAAATTATTCTGGAAAGACATCCCTGAAATGATCCACCATTGGAGTAAATTCCATCTTTGAAGTCCTCTGGTCATCTAGATAGAGACTATCGATCAGGGTAGTAACTCCTCCCAACCAATGATACTCGGGTCCTGCTCAACTTTCCTGGACATCCCATTAACCCTTATGTAGAAACAAACTACCCTCTTGTGATATGAAACTCACCCTATGATGATAGAAGTCGACAACATCCTAGTAGGGAACCAACTGGTCCATTATGAGAATGAAGTCACAGCCCGTCATCTATAAGACATAAAGGTCCCATAAGAAGTGACACCCACAAACCTCAAGAGACTACTCCTTGAACTGAAGTACACTAGTTGTTCTAGTCCCCAATTGAGTTTATAGCATCATGATATTAGCAGAAGTAAAGATACAGAGCCCAAGGATCTCCACAACAAAAATAAATTTGGAACTATGGGAAGCCCCTATATCGAACAGAGAAGAAGCTAAAACTGAGGCAACCAAAATTGTACCACTAACTATAGAGGGTTCAAGATCATTCTCCTACTGGGTCTACTCCACTACAAAATTATGACCAGAACTGGGGCTCTGTAACCCTACCTGGCCACCCTCAGTTGATCCACCATGTTGTCTCTAAAATCCTGGAGATTGGCTACCATTACCACGACCTCCACCTTAGCCTGAATTCTCGCACAAACTCCAGTTCCCAAACTGATGAAAAACAGTTTGTCATACTCCTGAATGAGGAGTCATAGAAGAACCTATGTCACCAGATGCTGGTGAAAACAACTGACAGAAATGCTGAAGGTGACCCATCTTGCAACAAGATCGGCACTCAACTGGGTCTCATTGGAAAAGTGGCCTCTTATGCATACACTTTATACACTGGTATCATACCACCTGTCTACCTTAAGGTGCATCCTTCCTAGTGGTATCTCCACATGTAGACTCTCTATGGCACTTCCTACTATCAGCGGGAGAAGTACCAACTCTAGATACTGAACCACCCTAGCCCACAGCTCCAAAATCATTAAAGTTGCGCTCTGTGATTAGTGCCTAGTTGAATGTGGAAGATATAGTCATCAACCTGAATATGTTGACCTGGGCTCAGATTTCATGTCTAAGACCATCCGCAAACTTCCTCACTAGGAATAACTCATCACCCCCCCCCCCCCAGAATGGGTGAGAGGCTTTGTATCTATTTGAAGCGAGAAGAATACTCCATGACTAAGAGTGTACCCTGCTCTAAACTCATGAACTCTCAGGCTCGATCATCCCTCAATTTCTCTGGGTAGAAGTAATCATAAAAGGTAATCTAGAACTCATACCAATTCATAACATGATGGCATTTTTCTGGTTTATCACATCCCACCATCTCTTGGAAGAATCCTGAAACATGTAAGTAGCGAGCTTCACCCTTATTTTTGGAGGCGTCTCCAGATGTTCGAAGATAGATAGAATGGATTCTAACCATTAATCTACACCTTGGGGTCCTTCATCCCTTAATAAAGTGGTAAGATGTTGCAGTTGAAGAACCCGTGTCAATTCTGCCATAGATGGGGTGGGAGGCGGTGCTCCCTGGAAGGTGTGCATAAACCTCATGAAGCCTTCTTAGAACTCTGAACCAGAACTTGTATCCGAGATAAAAGTTGGTTCCAATATGGGCATGACGAGAGGATATGAAGGTATTCCCTGATCTACCATGTCTAGTGTCTGATCATTTCCCTTAATCTGGAATAAAACCAGAGGACGTTTTGGTGGAATGACTCTCCATGTTCAAGTGCACAACTCAGTTCAAGATTATCATGGACTAAACTTAGAAGTTCAAGAAGGGAATATGAGGAATAAAACATTAAAGTTATTCAAACACCGGGATGCATATCCTGTTTTACCCCTAGATGGTGTGTTCCCCTAAGCCTTTACATGGGCATGTACTTCTTCCAACCCATGTCGTGTAAAACCCCATACACTTGGCATGTTCTCCCTTAACACGACATGTGCTTGAATCATTTCCAACTACCCGAGTTTCTATACATGTCTAAATCACGTGGTTATCTTAGAATAATACTAAAAGTCATGTTTTTTCTAGACACAGTGTGTATTAGAAGAAGTTTACTGACCTGGGTCATTGATCACACGGTCGGATACACGGTCGACTCTACACGGCGTGTTCAAGCTGGACACGATGTTTACTACCAGAGTTTAATCCGTCCATGTTGTTAGTCACATAGTTGGACACATGGTCTCTAAAACACGGAATGAATGTCTGGTACACGGCATGTTCCACCAAATATTTCCCAACCCATGTCTCTTCCCACACAGTAAGTCACATGGTCAAGGATTACATGTTGTGTACATATAATACACAGTGTGTACTTAAGAAAAAAAATTCCTTCCCGAACAGATGGATACATGGTTTTTATTCATCAACACACATCGTGTATTCAATGTTTTTCCAGAAAGTAAGCCTTAGAAATTACTTTAGTACCCATAAAATAAACAGTGAAAAAAACATTAAAGTGCCAAATTCCGATTCATGAGGGCCCATACTCCTCAAAAATCAACGCTTAGAATATTATACATGTACATTACAAGGAATAACAGTACAATAAATTACATGATCCACTAAATTACGATCCATGTGGTCCCATAACCTATAGGACAGAGGATCAAAACCTCCCTCTGATACCACTTTGTAACGTCTCAGTTCTGGGTGCCACCCAAAGGTGCCCCATACCCAGTTGGTCACATGGCCTCGATAAAATTTCCGTAAATGCCAGAGGTTGCTAAAAAGTAGCGAGGGCCTTGGGTGAAATAATGGGGAAACAATTCCCTCATTGGAAGAGTAACATAGATAAAAAAACTTATACTGTAGCAGAAACAGTAATTTTATTCAATAAGTAAATAGTGGAAGACTAAATGTAAATAAATGACTACAACATATATATGTATATATATATATCATAATGCATGTCACAAGTATCTAGGAAAGCATAAAAACAATTCATAATGATGGAATATAGTACTAATCCAATGTGTAAAGAAAACAAGTTAACTCTAACAGATTTGCAAGCCTCAGCCTGGTCCCATGCTCCACAGGTCCACAGTAGTTAAGTACCTGAAGTAGAATAAAGTTTTCCCTTATCTATAACTGCAACAATATAATCTGTTTAGGCCTAAAAGGATGACCTAATCAGGGTGTAGATTAATCCTTGTAGGAAGCTACCCAAATGTTTGTGCCTAAATCTCAGTTAATACATATAGAATGAAATATTAGAAATGATGTAATAAACAAGGAATTACACAAAAGTAAACAGTCCTACAGTTCCAAATACATCTATTTACATTTATTAATTATTCAACCAATCATTAAAAATTAACCCTCTATAAAGTTCTCAAAACCTAACCCCTCTGTTTCAACTTATCATTTAACAATAAACATATGACGACCCCATGGGATAGCTCACACAGTCTAACCCCTTTGATCTCAAGTAAACAAAGACTCTCTAAGGAAGTACTCATTTTCAATTCCCCCTATAGTATTTTAATAATAAACTAAAGACTCTATGAGGAAGAACTCAACATCAATTATCTATGTGGTCTCATGAAGATAACTATAGACACTCTGAGGGAGAAATAAATGCCAATCCCCCCTATGGTCTTGTAGCGTGAAAAGTATAACAGACACTTTGGAGAATCCCACAATGTTAATTCCCCATATGGTTACACTACACCTGGTTCCCATTGCCATATGTAAAGAAATCATGCACAAATGATATCCAGTAGCCAAAGTAAATGACAAATACTACTTTGTTAAATGGCTACAAATAATATCACAAGCATGTTAGATAATATCATTCCATCTTAATAGCACTAGGCATGGAAAATAGAGCTGTCTAACAGGCAATTCTAGACCCAACGACCAATATCAGATCAAATATGGGAAAACACGTCCATTGAAAGGTAAATAACCCTATTTAAAATAAAAAAACCATACTCAAGCAAACTATCCCTGGTAGTCATTAACAGGGTTAAATTCCCTAAACACAGAATACCCTGACTAGGGTATTGGGATCTTTTTTCACATATAATTCAAATAAAATATATGGAAAGTCACAAACCACCTAACTCTACATTGTACGATCGATATAGTTTAATCTCAGCCTTTCATTAGACCTATAATGTCATAGATCTACAAAAACATCTAAAAATTTCATCCATGGATATCTCACAAAAGAGGAGGAATCAAGAGATGAGGCTCTAGAAGAAGGAATAACTCACTGATGTGATTCCAATGCAATGGATAGAGTTTGATTCGAATCATGGATGGTAGACTAAGGGCTCGGAGAAGAATCGGTGATATCCTTCACTCCGGGACGAGACAGGTTCAAAAGAAGATAGTTCTATCAATGTGATGCGACCCCAGTTTGAGATAACAATTAAAAATAAAAATACACAGTGTGTTCAAGCGCATTTCCCCATGCTCCATAGGTTGTCGACTAGCTGAGAGGGCCTTCGGTGTGATAGTGGGGAAATTATTCTCTCATTGGCAAAGTAACATAGTGGAAACAAACATATACAGTAGAGGAAACATTAATGCCATAAAATAAGTAAACAGCTGAAGATAGAATATAAATAAACTACTGCAGCATATAAATATATATATATATACATAAGTAATGATGCATGTCACAATTATCTAGGAAATCCTCCAAACAAGTCACAATGCCAGAATACAGTACTAAACAAAATTACATAGAAAACTACTAAACTCTAACAGCATCGCAAGCCTCATCTTGGTCCCATGCTCCCCAACTTCATAGCAGTAAAGTAGATAAAGTAGAAGGGTGTTTTCCTTTATCTATACCTGCAACAATATAATCTGTTTGGGCCCAAAATCCTGACCCAAACAGGGTTTGTGACGAATCCCTGTAGGAAACCACCTAAATATTAGTGCCTAACTATCAGTGAATACATATTTCATGAAATATGAAAAATGACATAATAAAGAAGGAAGTACACAAAAGTAAAACGGCATACAATTTCAACTACACCCATTTAAATTTATTAGTTATTCGACCAATCATTCACAAGTAACCCTCTGGGAAAGTTCACACATCTGAACCCTACTGGTTCAACTTATCATTTAACAATAAAGATATAATGACCCCCTGGGATAGCTCACAGATTCTAACCTCTTTGGTATCATGCAAAGAAAGAATATCTAAGGAAGCACTCAACTTCAATTCCCCCTATAGTATTTTAACAATAAACTATAGACTCTCTGAGGAAGAACTCAACATCAATTCCCCATATGGTCTCATAACAATAACTATAGACACTCAAAGTGAGCACTCAACGTCAATCTCACATATTGTCTCACAAAATTAAAATCACAACAGAAACTCTAGGGAAGCCCTCAACATCAATTCCCCCTATGGTCTCACTACATCAGGTTCCCACAGCCCTGTGTAAAGCAATCGTGCACAAAAAATATTCTACTACAAAATTAAATCACAAATAATACTTGGTTAAATAGCTACAAATCATATCACAAGCATGTCAGATAATATCACTCCATCCTAACAGCACTAAGCATGGAAAATGAAGTAGCCTAATAGGAAATTCTAGACCCAACAACCAATATCAGATCAAACATTGGAAAACACATCCATAGAAAGTTAAATAACCCTATTTACAATCAAAAACCCATAATCAAGTAAACAAGGAATGGTATGTATTAACAGGGTTAAATTCCCTAAACACACAATACCCTAACCAGGGTATTGGGATATTTTTGCACATATAATTCAATGAAAATCTATGGAAAGTCACAAACCACCTACCTCAACTTTATACGATCGATGTTGTTGAATTTCAACCTTTTATACGACCAAGATTTTCGTAGATCTAAAAAATGTCTAAAACGTTCAACCAATGATATCTCACAAAAATCCCCGATGTGATTCCAACTCAACCGACGAAGATTGATTTGGAGCAGAGACATTCGATCTGGGGCTTAGATAAGAATTAGTGATATTTATTGCTCTTGGACGAGACATGTTCATAAGAAGAATGTTTCTTCTATGAGATGTGAACCTAGTTTGATATAAAAATAAAAAATAAAAAACACTATGTGTTCATTAAATATACACAACATGTATATTCATTTACTGAGCCCCTCTTTAGGCGGTCTCTAGTTAGCCTCACACGGCCCTTTACTCGGCCGTTACACGGCCAGTACACGGCTACCCGCGGCAATACTGTACACAACGTGTACTCCAAAGATTACGGCATGAACTCCTTAAATTTCTAGAAACTAATTTTCTCTCAAAAACAACAAAAAAACAAGATCCATACCTAAAAATATAATATTTGGGTACTTACATTAATAATTTGGTTGGTAAAAAGGTCGGTACACCCCTCCTTTCAAATATAGACATTGAGTCGTTTTCCTCCCTTATAAAAGGACATCTCCTCTCCCCATTACTCACACATCTCAAACTACTTATGTTAGGTCTATATCTTCCCATATAGCTTCCCAAATTTCCTCTACTAGACATTGAATCCCCCCTTTGGGTAGAGAGCCTTCCAAGGAATACTATTGGTACAAACCAAAATAAGTTACATGATTAAGAGGTAACTTCTTCTCTCAAGCTCTCTAGTTTCATTACCATTATCCACCCACTAAAATAAATATATTCCACCATTATATAATTACAACAGTATACTCAATATACCGGTATGTTTTTACGTAAATGGTTTAACCTAAACTTACTCACACCTCCATCAAATTGGTAATGAACATATTGTTTCTGTGTACGACAGTCTAATACCTCGCGAAATGATGATTGTTCATTTTTTTATTTTACCACCTCCCATGGTGGCCATTATGATGGATACTATTTTATATATGATATTTTTGATATTTAAAATTTCTTTAATATTTTTTAATTTTCATTTATGGAATACCTTTTTCATTCTAACTTGTTTAAATATGATAATTTCGTTTGTGGAAGTGTGGATGGTAGCCCCCTCAAATCAATGTGACTCCATCATGCTATACGTTGAATATTTAAAGGATTGTCTTAATAAACCTATGTAAAATATATAACATATATAAGATACTAAAATTTTTATATACACATGTATCATTTACTTTTCATTTTTTAATATGACAAAGAAATGAAAGTAGCATTCGTGAAAATGTACGACGTACCATCTCCATAAATAGTGCATTGTATTTCCTATATCCAAAAATTTCAAGATTATTATAAATACATATATAATTAATATATATAACAATTAATTCATAGTTTAAATTATTGAGATGATAGAATTATTATCAAATTAATAGTAACTATAATTGACAAGTCAAAAATATACTTGAGAAAACTAAGACATTAACAATCGAAAAAGTGAAAAAAATGAAAGACTGTTAACAAATAGGTAATAAAATATTATAAAAAGTAAAGGTTTGGTAATATAAATATTATTATGATTATGTTATGAGTTATTAACAAATTTTAAACCACTATAAATGATGATAAATACCACACAACAAAATTATGGTTAATGTAAGATATCCTTATCTCACGTTTCATTCCATGAGGCATACTATATCATTGTGCACCTAATTTCATATATATGGTGTACATACTTCCACATTGAAAAGTAATATAATAAATTATTTTATATTTAGGGTATTTAAAGTTTTCATATTATGATTATTTATTTTGGTTTTTCCAACACATATGTTACCAAAATTGTAAGGTATTCTCATCTCACTTTTTACATTTGTGTGATAAATGTCATGTTCACCACTTACCTCTTATGTATGGTGTATCTACTTCACCTTTTTATATATTATAAAATTAATACTTTTATATTCATTTAATTTTAAAATTTATTTTAATTTTATTCCTCTATAAGGATTCTTATTTAAAATGTTCCATAGTGGTATGAGACACTTTTGATTGTTTTAATATTAGTTTCCACAATAATAAATTTAATATTCTATCAAGGATATTTCCATTTAAGGAAATTATATTAAAAAAATTCAATAAAAAAATTAATTTTCTATAATTTTATTATTTCTGACCATTTTCAAGTATTAGATCCATTTTTCACTCTTTGGTACTCAAAATGTTTTAGAAAATATTTTTATGAAAACCTAACTTTGAATCTCACTTTAGTTGGGGAACTAGTTTTCTTCTAAAAACCATGTTTTATTAAAATGATCTTGAAAAACTATTTTGCGATGAAATATTTTCTCTTTTTTCCTTTTAATAATGTTTTCAATGGAACCTTCTTATCACTTTCTCGATAAAGACTTTTTCAACCCACTTTACCATAAAAAGGGAATTTTCTTTTATTACATAAGACAAGTACGGATTTACTTGCCGTAATTTTTTGAAAGGTTCTATTATATGTATAAAAGTGTTATTTTTTAATGAAATTACTTTCAAAAGTTATTTTCATGAATTGTTTTTCAATTTTTTTTATAAAAAAGTATATATTTCTCAAGAGTACTTTTATAATGTATTTCTATAGTATTTTTATTCATAAACAACAAAAACTGATTACTTTTAATCCACATGGGATTTATTGTATTGGTACCATCCTTATTATTCTCTAGATGGTTTATTATTGATTTATCCAAGGATAGTATTCACATTAATTTCCTTGAATCATTCGTTATTCCCCTTGGAATATTCAATCTTCTATGATAATTGAACATTGAATTTTCCCTTAATTATAAATTTCATTTATTATGGATATTACTATTTCCTAAACCATATACCATTTTACTTACTATATATATATTTAATGTTATTTGATTATTTAGGGAAATATTTATAATTCTGTATTCCTTATTCAATACAAATATTTGATAAGGCGTATTATTTATTTTCATTAAACTATATGAGGAATAATTTGGACTAGTAATGATGGGTGGAGCCTGAACATTATATATCGCCTCGATACATTGATAGGTTCTAATGAGACAAATTAGTTGGATAAATTAAATGGGTTTCTATCCATTATTTTAAACCCTCTTGGGATACGTATTGAAAATATAGTGTTTCATGTTCCGTAGACATAACATCCATTAAGAAGGAATTTCCCCCATTTAGTTTCAGTTATAGTTCATCTATTAGATTTTGTGTAGATATATCAATGGATAGAATTCAATTTATTTCAGTGACTAAATGGAATGTGTTTCAGCTTCTTACCTTTTCATATTAATTTTTCCTTATCTAGTTATTTAATGATAATTTTTTATTAGTCATTTACCTTTCCATATTAGTTTATTCTCATTGATTCATTATTTCTTCATATTTACTTAACCTTACTCAAAATATGTGCTCAACCTTATTATGTTTCTTTTCTACAAATTATGAATAATAAATATTTGAATAAGCTTTCAATGATACATTTTATTTAATTTTATCATGTTTCATTTTTTAAATTTATATCTCCAAATTTATTATGGGTATTGTGTATGTAATCTAGATTTCCAATACTACTAAATGGACTGGTCCTTTGAGATTTTATTCATTTTAATCATTCCAATTTAATAAAATAATGGATTGTCTTTGGGATTCTAAGGATGGGGAATTAAAAAATATGTATAATTTTATAGGGTGAATCAACACATAACCATAGTATATCATCAAATTTCATTCATAGAAAACCCTCCACTCTCTATGTAAGATCTTATAATCATTATTAAAAAAAATTAACCATATAAAGGATTATAATCATCATATTCATAAACCGTAAAATAAGTCCTTTAATATCATTAAAAATGTTGACAAAAATAATTGGTCAATAAAAAAATGATCAAGAATGAAACTTTGACCTCTCCAAGTAAAAAATCCCATGTACCACCATAATAAATTATTATAATATCTATTTGATATCTTTTTTATATAATCTGACCATTAATTCTGGTGGATAATTATTTATTTAAATACTAAGTAATAAATATCATTTCAAATTTACCAATCTCAAAAATTCAAAAAATTATACTCCACAAAATAAAAGATGTCATGGTATCAATGTAACTATAAAAAATATTAGGATGCCTTCTTATAAGGTAAATTTATCAGTTTACCCCTATATATCTCTAGATACTGTATATCTAAAAATTAATAAAAGTCTCAAATAGAAAATTCCAGGTCACTATTAGATTTGTTAAATTACATTAACAATATCAGGATAAATATTGGTCAATGGGAATAAGATTAGGTGGGTGGTAGATTAAATGAAATTATGGGATGTCATGTCCATGGAAGATAATAATGAAAAATAATTATTACATAATAATAATAATATATTGTAATATTAGGGTAAACACGAGGAATATACTTGAAATACAATTTTAGATGAGTTCAAAACATCTCGTGGTGAATGAATTTGGTTAACTATTTTGTGGTTGTTATTAGATGTTTTTTACAAATTAATTAAGATTGCTAATGTTATAAATATTATTCTAGAAATATGATATCTATAATGACCTAAACCAATTTCAATCCTGTGTAACCAGAATTGGTTGGCCACATGGCCTCATGTGTGCATCCCTATATTCCATAGACTATCGATTAGCATTGAGGGCCTATAATGTGTCCATGTGGAAACTATACCCTCATGTTAGAGTGCAGTACAATAGTGATATTACATGAACAAGTAAGAGGAATCAATATAATAATTAGTAAGGAAGTGGAAATAAGCATAATCATTAAATTATAAAGTAATCCTCAAATATTGTAAACTATAATATATACAAGATGATGATTTCATGTATCTACCAAAAATATCAGGAATACATGGTTGCATGTAAATAGAAAAATACATGATATAAAAAATAATGAAAATGGGAAAAAAACGATCCAATTTTCTCCAGAACTAGCACAGTCAACTGCTAACATGATCCCATTCTATGGAATGTATCACATCATATGTCTAAATAGGGGAACCTCCCTTTGTCAACACATCAGATCATATCATCTAACTAGGTCAAATAGTGGCTCAAATAGGGTGAAAGATAAATATTAATAGGTGAGAACCAAAAAATTGTTTATAAACCCATTATGTGAATATAAACTATATTGTGTGAAGGTATATATAAAAGATTAAAGTGGTGATATTGTATATAACCAATACATGATTTTTCCTTAGGTTTAAATGTATCTGAACATGTGATAATTAAATTAATTAAAAAGGTGATTAAAATTATATTCTATAGTCAATCATGGAGAAATAAAGATGATAATAAAAAAAGAGGATCCTAGGATAAAAAAAGGAATCCTAGACCATAGGGTTAAAGACTACTCATAGAAGTAAATCATGATGTCTATAAATAATGGTTTGAGTTTAATTAAAGGGGTATAACCAAGCCATTACACTGTAATAGAGTCTAATCAAATCGATGGATCTCATCCACATTAACCCCGTCTATGTATTGCTGGTTATAATGTGGTGAATCCAGGGTTCTGAATGTCTAATGGAAAAAACGTAACACACTTACACACCATGGAATGTTTATTCTTAAATAAATACAATAGCTTGTGTTGTACTCTACACAAAGATAAGCTTGCGCTACCCACAACACCATCTTTGCTTGCGCTACACGCAACATTGAGTTCGAGCGCACCAGGACCTATCAAATTGTCCTTTTAAAAAGAATTTATTAATAGTATTAAACAAATTTTGAATTTTATATATTCCATATAATATTAAAATTCATCTCATGTACATGATATAAGAAAACATTTTATCATTCGGATAAAATAAGTATTTTTTAAAAAATGCATTTTTCTGTTTTTTGGTAGAACACCCATTTTGAATAATGTTTTTTAGACTTTACAATATAATATTTTTGACACCCCAAGCATCCACATTATGTTTCTCTTTTAATAATAAAATAACTTGGGTTGTACACAACTTCAAGTTCTAGCATACCACGACCAATCAAACTAGCCATTTAAAAAAGCATTTTTGAATAGTAATATACACTTTTTTGAAATTTTATAAATTTTATTTTTAAAAATGGAATTCATTATTGTATTTGAAATATCAAAATTATCATAGGGTTAAATTTTAATATTTTTTTGAAAACAAATACTTTTTTATGAATAGTAAAACACACTGTGTTATTGTTCAAAATCGACTTTTTATTTAAATAATTATTTTTAAATTTAAATTTATTTTAATATAAAAATAGAACATAATACTTTTATTAATACAATGTAATTCAATGGAGTAATTTTATTTTAATATTAGATATATAAAATTTTATTGAATTTTTTAACGTCTTTTACCCACCTTCTAGGCACATTTGCAAATATTCATAAAACATAAATTTACCACTTCTGTGAATTGAACTTCAAAAATCCGAGAGAAATGGTTGAAATCAGTAAGTAAAATGTGGTTCAATAGGATGAAAATACTTTTTTGTGAATACTAACATTTGAATTTTATTTACCACGGTTAAAAGTAAATAGGGTAATTAAAGGTAAAAATAATATTATAATTACCCTAACACATGTCCTAATTCTATTGGATAAGTGTATTTCGACCCCAATAAACCTTAGGATTAAAATATGATACTTTTTTATCCACTTGGATTATATTAGGACATTTATTATACTTTATTTAAAAAATAGTTAAAAGTATTAAATTCAAATTTTAAAAACTAAAACCTTTTTAGTATTGGGTTTTACATAAGATAAATTTGACTATAAATATTCATTATAAAGATAAAAAAATTAAATATATAATGGTATTTTATTTATAATTTTTAGACATTAAATAATTAAATTCATTTATGAGACAATGATGATGCGGTAATTACCTTATTAATGAAATATTAAAATAATTGATATTTTAAATATTAAAATAAATATAAATTCAGACTTTTGATACATTCCACGAATTTTATAGGTTAATATGACATGTTAGGGTTGATTATATAATTTGTTTCAGAAGTTAATGTTTTCTTATGACTTTCACAAAAACCAAGTACCAAATAGTGTCAAAATTGACATAAATGTGTTTTTAAAACAAATACTATTTTATTAAATTATATAATAGTCCTACAAATCTACGGTTCTTCCAAACGACCTATATAATGATATATATGTCAATAATTAACCACTTGGGTTTACATTGGCTTTTTATAATATGTTTATAAACCATTTAATATAATATTTCACGAATACATGGTAAAAGTTAAACTATTTAACTAATAGTTAAATCTAAAAGATAAGGTTAATATTGTGACCTAAACTTTTCTAAACCCTATTGTTTTCGATTATTTATAATTATAACCACCTTATCCTCAAAATAAATCCATTTGGAGCCATTATAAAACGAAAATTATTTTATAATAAAATCATATTTCAAAAATTTCTTAAAGTTACCCTCACCCCTTTTATAAAAGGGTATTTCTCCTTCTCTTAGTTTCACACCTCCAAAGCCATTTGTATTGGAAAAATCCTGATCCAATATCTTCCCAAATACCCTAAATTCATCCTAGAGGCCTTACATTGATCTTAAATCCAATTTAAGGATCCCTTTTGTTCCAATCAAAAGGAAGAACCCGAAGAAGATGTAATTACTTCATCACCTCTTTTAAAGTTCTCTTATTCTTCCACTTCCTCTTTCTTTTTTGTTTCTATACCAAAATAATAACTCCAATACCTAATACATACTTTTATTTTATTATAAATATGGTACAACCATATTAATTATTCTATCCAACCTACGAAGGACAATGTCACCATGCGTGTGTCTGTACAGCTTATTGTCTCCACACCGTGGTGTAGTTTGTTATTCAACGCTTCATTATTTGGATGGGTATAATAATGAGTATAATTGATTTAGATAATAAATATAACAAGTTAGTTATTAGTTATATATAATATTCCATCCAATTAAATTATATTTTACCATCAATAGATTAATATTGTCGCTCGTGCGTGCATGCGGCTCATCGTCTCCACGACACGATGAAATTTCATTCCCCATCGTAACCATTCCAGAATAATTTTCATTTGATAATTAAAAATAATGTTTAAAGAACTTAATATCATTCTGGATATGAATCAAATAAATCCTATCCATAAAACTCATTACTTACATAACAAAACATATAAAGGAAAATGAATCAGTTAAAGCCCAAAATAATGATACTACAGAAATATCATTAAAAAATCTATATTATAAGATCATATATGATATCATATTTATTTATGTTGTTCTTGTATAATTTAATAACAATTATTTTACCGTTATACAGGAGTTTACCGTACCCCGAACTAAGGAAAAGTACAAGGTAAGGGTTAATTTTAAAATCTCTTTATTATCCGAGTTTGTTTATACGTAAGTATCTACTGGGAATTCTTTATCATCCACATCTATGTTTCTTAAAAATGTGTTTCAAAACAATTTTAATATTTCCTAGAATATGGTTTAAATTAATTTATATCCATGTTTTAATTTTTGTAAAATGTTTTGAAAGGAATATTTCCTTCATTTTCCAAATAAGGAACTTTATGACCTTTTCTACATAATTATAAATAGAATAATTTTTTAACTTATAAAGAAGGTGCGGCCATTTTCCTCCATTATAACACCTTAAAATCATCTATTACAATCTTATAACATTATTTTCAAAATAAATATTTTCTTTTATAATTACGTGAATTTTAAATGAATACAATGTAGAAAGATATATTTCTCTCAAATAGTTTTTGAATTGATTTCATCTATGTCAACATCTTTCATTGGATTTTACATTTGTTTGAAGTTGATTTGTTGTGATACAATCTTCCATATTGTATTGAAGGTTTTGTGATGTGTTTGACTTTAGATGTGCTATTTTTATACCATTCATGGTTTATGGTTAAGTATTGACATTTCGTATACTACTTTCAATATGAATGTTTATATTAGGTTTCATCATTTTCATAGGAGGAATGAATTGGAATTAAAAAGGGATTGGTGGGGCCTGCTATAGCTCGTCGATGCATCTGTAGGTCTCATGAGACAAACTAGTGTCTTGGCACAAGGCCTTAACAAAATATTATTTGTAGTCTTGGCATGAGGCCTTGAATATGGGGTTATGATGTCTGGCATTATGCATTACATCATTATGAAATTATCTATTGATTTTACATGCGATTATTTAACTAGTAAAATATCCATGTATGTAATTAAATGGAATTATTGTATTTATCATTGCCATGTTATGCTAAATTTTAAGTTTAAAAGGCTTGTGTTATATTCTAATACATTGCCTTAAGTGTTTTTTCTTATTTATGATAGTTTATGCTATATTGTTATCCTTACTGAGCATCAGATATCACCCCTTTATTATGTTTTATTTTTTCCATGATGCAAAAAATTATATTATGATTAACCAGTAGTAATAGGTTAAGGGATATGATTGTTTTCAAAGGGGACACAATAATGTTGTTTTTTCCATTTCATAATGTAATAAAAAAATTATGTATGTATTTATTACTTCCAAGGCTACTAAACTAATCGGTCTTTTAGGACTTTATATCTTGTGATCATTCCAATGTTATGTAATAATTCACAGACTCTAGGTAACTGGTGTTTGGGCATTACAGTTGGTATCAAAGGATGTTTAGTATAAACCTTGGAAACCAGATTTAGAAAAACTCTTATTAGAGAATGTTACCCTTAGATAAACTTTGAGGATTAGTATATAAGAACTTCCAATAAGTTTGGTAATGTAGAGATTTTGTGTATTTTCCAAGAAATAAATCATATCTAGATATGATCCGGTAGAGGCGGCTCTAGCACAGATGTATCTAGTGGTAAAACCCAGAAACACCGCTTTGAGCTAGACTCAAAAGGGAACTGGTGAACGACAACGGGCCTTGCTACACTCTTGATTACGACACTCCTAGATTATATGCTTAGGATAATTCATATTTTCATTAAAAACCATTATGAAGGACTTATGAGTAAATACTTACTCAATGAAAACATATTTTATGATTGTTGACTATATGCATAAACTATTCAATTTTAGGTATTTTACATGTTTGGAATTATTTATTGTGATTCATAAACTAAGCTAGTGTATGCCATTGTTTAGAAATCATTCCTAGTGGAATAAATAGAAACCATATCAATGCATGTAATCCAAGTAGATATTTCTCTCCTAATCAATATAATTATAGTGGAGCTGGTGATGCAACTGGTATTGAACAGCTTATAACCAAACTAGGACAACTCACTTAGGATATGAATAATAACCTTACCAGTATAGAGCACCCTGATCTATAACGTGGAGGATCAATGTTAGACCACATTATGAGGTAAAAAACACCAACAATAAATGGCACTACAAATCTATTTTTTAGCTGAACAATGGATAAGTTCTTTAGAGAATATATTTCATGCTTTGGGGAGAAACAAAAATGAAAAGGTTTCCATGGAATTTTATCACCTCATAGGAGATGAAGATAAATGGTGGTCATTAATTCAAAACACCAAGGAGGATGAAGAAATATAAAATATGGAATGGAATGAGTTTAAAGAGATTTTCATAGAAAAATACTTTCCTTGTGAACATCAAACAGATAAGGAAAGGCAATTTTTGAGTCTGAGGAAAAAGGAGGATGAGAATTTCACAAAGTATGAGGTTAACATTACATGGTTATAAAGGTATGCTATAGATTATATCCATAACCTTAGAACTATTAAGGATAAATTCTTTTATGGTTTAAAACCATTTCTACATCAAACATTTGTCTCATTATCCTTCTTGTCATATGAAGATATAATCTCATGTGCTATCAAGACCGAAAAGAAATTATCTAAGTCTTACAACATTAATGTAAAGAAATAGAAGAATAGATCTGCTAAACACTCTAGAAATGGAAATAAGGGGAAGAAGGGAAAGGTTTAATTTTCATCTTATAGTAAATGTGGGAAGAAACACCCCGGTACTTGCCTAAAGGGAAAAATATTTTGTTACAAGTGTGGTGAAAAAAGGCACCAAGCACGTGATTGGAAGGGAAAGAAAGAGGTTTTCAATGTTAAATGATTCAATTGTAGAGAAATGGGGAATTTTGAAAATAAATTTCCTAAGCGTCAAGGAAACCTACCTTAGAAAAGGCCAAGGGAGCGAGGTCAAGCTTATTCAATCACAACTGTTGAGGTTGAAGTTCTGAATGACATGGTGGCAGGTACATTAATTGTTTCCTCGAATTTAGCCAATCATTTATTTGATTATAGATCATTTCATTATTTAATATCTTCCTATTCTTCCACGAAAATTAGATATTTCCAATTTTATTTAACAAGGGAGTTGTCCGACAAAAATCCTAAGGGAAGTGTCATTGAAACAATGTTTTGTGAATCAGTTACCTTTATGGTATATAAACATTATTTATCTACTAATATTATTGTCATACCCAAGATTGAATTTTATATAATCTTCAGTATAGATTTTCTTTTAAACCATGATGCAAACAATTGTTATAAGAAGAAGCAGTTTACAATATTTAATGATGATAAGGAATACCTCATCCTTATGGCAAAAATGTGACCATCTAATTCTTATCTAGATCCACCCCCAGTAGCACTACTAAATTCAATTATTGTGGAGGAAGGGAGTGAAATAACTATGGGTGAGGAAAAGAATGTTCAAATAGAGGATGTACCTATTGTGCAAGAATATGTTGATGTGTTTCCAGAGGATTTATTTGGACATCCTCTATAAAGAGAAATTGATTTTTCCATTGACTTAATTCCTATTTCAAGGCCCCTATTGAAGACCCCTTATATAATGGCCACTGTTTAATTAGTGTAACTAAAGAAAAAACTCGAGGAATTTAGTAATAAAGGATTTATTTGCCCAAGTGTTTCTCCATGGGGATCCCATGTTCTTTTTGTTAAGAAGAAAGATGGATCTATGAGGTTGTATATTTAATAAAGGGAGATCAATGCTATAATAATAAAGAACAAGTATCCATTACATAGATAATTTATTTGATCAACTTCATGGAGCTCAATATTTATCAAATATTGACCTTCTATCGGGATATCATCAGTTGTACATGAATAAGGAAGAAATTCTAAAGACAGTATTTCATACCAAGTAAGGGCATTATGAGTTTACAATAATGTCGTTTGGACTAACAAATGCACCCTCTTTTTTCATGGATCTAATTAATATAGTTTTCAAAGAATATCTTATTGACATTGTTGTAGTATTTATTGATGATATCTTGTAAACTCCAAAAGCTACAAAGATCATGAAAATCACTTGCGCATTATTCTAAAGACTCTTAGAAGAAATGAATTATATGGGATGTTTAGAAAATGTGAGTTTTTTTTTGATATTTGTTTTCATGGCCATATTATCTCTAAAGATGGAATCTCTATTGATCCTTAAAAGAAAAAAGGAAATCCAATATTGACTAGCACCGATGAGTATAACTAAGGTATGCAGTTTTATTGGTTTAGCAGGTTACTATCGGTGTTTTGTCCAGAATGTTTCCCGATTGTCTAACCCATTAACCACGATCACACGTAAAGGGGTTAGATTTGTTTGGAATAAAAAGTGTGAATATGTTTTTAAATAATTTAAGATAATATTATTCAATTCTCCAGTCTTTACTCTACCATTAGGTAATGATTGGTTTTTTATATATAGTGATGCTTCAAAGAAAGGACTTGGTTGTGTACTTATGCGAAATGATAGATTTATTGCCTATGAATCACAAAATCTAAATATTCATGAACAAAACTATCTTACTCATGATCTTGATTTAGCCGCTGTAATCGTTTATTCGAAGATATGGAGACACTATCTCTATGGTGAAAAATGTGAGATACATACTAATCATAAGAGTTTGAAGTATATTTTCTCATAGGAAGAACTCAATATGAGGACAAGGTGATGTATTTAACTACTCAAGGATTATGATTTCACAATACACTACCACCTAGGGAAGGAAAATAAGTTAGCAGATGCTTTGAGAAGAAAGGATCATGGAGTTTTGAACAATATGAGAGTTGAAAGGGATCTTATGATCATGGATCTAGTAAAGATGGATATGGGAATAATCATGGAAGGTGAAACATCGATATTTTTTCAAATGTTTTCCAATACATATTTAATAGAATGGATAAAAATTTATCATACTGATGATGAGGATTTTCAAAAGAAAATTAAAGTTTTGAATGATGGGAGATTGATGGACTTCATATATGAATATGAAATTTTGAAATTTGGGAAGTGAATTTTTGTTCCTGATATACCTGATCTAAAAAAAGAAATTGTTGGATGTTTCTCATAGCTCCAATTTCTCTATACACCCTGGTAGCACTAATATGTATAGAGATTTGAAGGAACATTTTTGGTGGGACAACATGAAAACTGATATTTCTGATTATTTGTCAAGATGTATGGTTTTTCAATAGGTTAAGGATGGAGACAACATTCTGGAGGATCCAAGCAACCTTTTCCCATACCTGAGTGGAAATGGGATGATCTAATGATAGTCTTTGTCATGGGGAAACCATAGAATCATAGAAGGAATGATGAAATATGGGTCATTGTTGATCATCTTACCAGGTCAGCACATTTTGTTTCTATAAGATAATATTTACCACTTGAAAATTTAGCAAGACTATATCTTAATGAAGTTGTAAGACTTCATGGATTACCCCTATAGATTGTTTCTGACCGTGATCCCTATTTTACATCAAGATTCTGGAAAAGTCTTCAGAATTCCCTGGATACTGAACTTCATTTGAGCACTGTCTAACACCCTCAATGTGATGGACAATCAGAACTGACTATTAAATACTTAGAAGACGTGTTGAGATCTTTCTCACTTAACTTTTAATGTATGTGGGATCGGTATTTACCTCAGGTAGAATTTTCCTATAACAATAGGTTCCATTCAATTATTCATATGGAACCATATAAAGCATTATATGGAAAGAGATTTCTCACACCAACTTGTTGGGATGATGTTAGTGAAAGAAAACTTGTTGGCCTAGAACTTGATGAGAAAACAATGCAAAAGGTGAAGATTATCCAAACCCACATCAAAGCAGCTCAAAGTAGGCAAATGATCTATGCTGATAACTGAAGGAAGGATTTGGAATTTCATGTAGGTGATCTTATTTTCTTGAAGGTATCTCCCAAGAATGGTGTTATACAATTCGGAAAAATGGGTAAATTAAAACCTAGGTACATCGGACCTTTCAAAATTCTAGAACAAAATGGAGTTTATCTTACCGTTTTTCAATGTTTCCAAGTCTCTCCAAAGTTCATGATGTGTTCCACATATCACTATTAAGAAAATACAATTCAAACCCAATGCATGTACTCATCTATGAAGAAATATAACTGGAACACAATTTGTCTTATTGTGAAGAGCCTATCAGGATTCCCGATACCAGAGAACAAGTGTTGAGAAACTATACAACTCGTTTGGTAAAAAAAAATTTGGAGAACCATAAAAAAGAAGAGGCAACATGGGAACCTAAGGAACTAATGATGAAGAACCACCTGAATCTTTTTATGCCATAATATTCATGAAATTTCAAGGACAAAATTATTTGAAGGATGGGAGAATGTAACACCCCAAGCTTCCATGGTATGTTTCTCTTTTAACAATACAATAGCTTGTAATGTACGCAACTTTGAGTTCTAGCACACCACGACCAATCAAATTAGCCATTTAAAAAGTAGTTATGAATAGTAATATCAACTTTTTTGAATTTTTATAAATTTTATTTTTCAAAATTTAATTCATTTTTGGATTCAAAATATCAAAATTAGCTTAGGGTGAATTTTTGGTGTTTTTCTGAAAACATTTAATTTTTGATTAATAGTGAAAAACACTGCGTTATTGTTTAAAATCAGATTTTTATTTAAATAATTATTTTTAAATTTAAATTTATTTTAAATTCAAAATAGATACGTAATACCTATATTAATACAATTTAATTCATTGGATTCATTTTTAATAATATTAGATATATATAATTTAATTAAATTTTTTAATATCTTTTACCCACCTTTTAGGCACATTTGCAAATTTGCATAAAATATAATTTTACCACTTCTGTGAATTGAATTTCAAAAATATAAGTGAAAAGGTTGACATCAGTAAGTAAAATTTGGTAAAATTGGACAAAAATAATTTTTTCTGAATACTAACTTTTTAATTTTATTTACCACTATTAAAAGTAAATAGGTTAATTAATAGTAAAAAATATTTTATAATTACCCTAACACATGTCCTAATACTATTTCATAAGTTCATTTCGACCAAAATAATCCTTAGGAATAAAATATGATCCTTTTTATCCACTTGTATTAGATTGGGACATTTATTATACTTTCTTTAAAGAAGAGTTAAAAGTGTTAAATTCAAATTTTAATAACTAAAAAATTTTTAATATGGGGTTTTTAAAAGGTAAATTAGATTATAAATATTCATTATAAAGATAAAAATATTTCCTATATAATGGTTTTTTATTTAAAAATTTTATACATTAAATATTAAAATTTATTTATGACACAATGATGACGTAGTAATTACCTTATTAATGAAATATTAAAATAATGGATATTTTAAAGATTAAAATAAATTTAAATTTAAACTTTTGATGCACTCCATGAATTTTATAGGTTAATATGATATTTTATGGTTCATTAAATACATTTTTTATAAGTGATAAAGTTGTTATTACTTTCCCAAAAACCATGTACCAAATAGTGTCAAAATTGACATAAATGAGTTTTTAAAACGAATACTATTTTATTAAATTATATAATTGTCCTAAAAATATAAGGTTATGAAAAATGACTTATATAATGATATATATTTCCAAAATGAACCAATTGGGGTTATCTGGGCTTTTTATAGTAATTTTATTAAGCATTTACTATAATAATACAAGAATACATGGTAAAAGTTAAACTACTTAACAAATTGTTAAATCTAATAGATAAGGTTAATATGGTGACCTAAATATGTATAAACCCTGTTTTTGAGAGTATGGAGAATAATCCCCACTATATACTAGAAATAAATCCATTTTTATCCATTTGAAATTGAAAATTATTTTATAATAAAATAATATTTCACGATTTTCCTAGAGTGATCCTCACCTCTCTTATAAAAGGGAACTTCCCCTTCTCTTAATTTCATAGAACCAAATCCATTTTTCTTGGACAAACCGTACTCAAATATCCTCCCAAATACCCTAAATGAAACCTATAGGCCTTACTTTGATCATAAATCCAACCTAAGGAGCCCTTTTGTTCAAATAAAAAGAAAGAACCCGAAGAAGATGTAATTACTTCATCACCTCTTTCAAAGTTCTTTTCTTCTTCCACTTCCTTATTTTTGTTTCCATAGAAAAATAATTACTCTAGTACCTTATATATACATTTATTTTATTATAAATATGGTACAACCATGTTCATTATTCTATCCATCCAATGAATGACAATTTCATCATACGTGTGTACGTACGACTTACCATCTCCACGTCATGGTGTAGTTTGTTATTCAACACTTCATTATTTGGATGGCTTTAATAATGAATATAATTGATGTAAATAATAAATATAACATGTTAATGATTCTGTATATATAATATACCATCCAATGACATAACAGTTTACCATCAATATAATGATATTTTCGCTCGTGCCTATGTATTGCTTACCGTCTCCATGACGTGATGAAATTTCATTCCCCATCCTAACCATTAAAGAATAATTTTAATTTTATGATTAAAAATAATGTTAAAAGAACAAAATACCATTCTGGATATGAATCATATACATCCTATCCACAACAAACATGACTTACGTAACAAAATATATAAAGGAAAATGAATCTGTTAACACCTGAAACAATGATACTACTGAAATATCATTAACAAAACAATATTATAAGATCATATATGATATCATATTTATGAATGTGGTAATTTGATAATTTAATAAAAATTATTTACCCATTATTTAGGAGGTTAATGTACCCTCAACTAAGGAAAAGTTCAGGGTAAGGGTTAATTTTACAATCTCTTTATTATCTAAGGTAGTTTGTACGCAAGTATCTTTTGGGACTTCTTTATCATCCACATCTATTTTTCTTAAAAATATATTTCAAAACTCTTTTAGTATTTCCAATAATATGATTTAAAGTCATTTATACCATTTTTTTAATTTTTATAAAATTTTTTGAAAGGATTTTATCTATCGTTTTCCAAACAAGGTACTTTATACCCTTTTCGAAAAAATTAAGGAAATAAAGTTTTTTTAAAATTATACGACAGGTGCGGCCATTTTTCATCGTTATAACACCTTCGAAGATTCCCTTAAAATCTTATAAGAATATTTTCAAAATAATTTTATTATTTTATAATTACATGACTTTTAAATGAATACAAAGAAGAAATAGATATTCCACTCAAATAGTTTTTGGATTGATTTCATCTATGCCAATATCCTTCATTGGATTATACATTTGTTTGAAGTTGATTTATTATGATACAGTCTTCAATATTGTATTGAATATTTTGTGATCTTTTTTACAGTGGATGTTCTATTTTTATATCATTCATGGTTTATGGTTAAATTATTGACATTTCGTATGCTAGTTTTAATACGAATGGTTATATTATGTTTCAACTTTTTCATATGAGGAATGCATTGGACTTAGTAAGTAATTTTCTGGCCCCGCTATGGCCCCTCGATGCATCAGTAGGTCACATGAGACAAACTTTTTTCTTGGCATAAGGCCTTGAAAAAATATTATCTGTAGTCTTGGCATAAGGCCTTTACTATGTGGTTATGATTTCTAGCATTATGTGTTCCATTATTATAAAATTAGCTATTGATTTTACATGTGATTATTAGACTAGTAGAATATCCATGTAAATAAGTAAATGGAATTATTTGATTTATATTTTCCATATTATGTTGAATTTTAATTTTAAATGTTTTTTTATTCTTATACATTGCCTTAAATGTTTATGCTTATTTATGATAGTTTATTCTATATTGTTGTCCTTACTGAGCACCTCAGCTCACCCCTTTCTTATGTTTCATTTTTCCTGGGATGAAATGAAGTATATTACGATTAACCAGTAGGAATAGGCTAATGGATATGAGTTTGTTCAAAGGGGATACAATGTTGTTTATTTTTCCATTTCATAATGTATTATTAAACTTATTTATGTATCTAGTACTTCTAAGGCTACTAAACTAATCAGTCTTTCAGGACTTGATCTCTTGTGATCATGCCAATGTTATGTAATAATGTACCGACTCTGTGTATCTGCGGTCGGGGTGTTATAATATTTAACAAAATATATTTCTTATTTTCAATCTGGATATGAAAATTTACTTCAGATGTTTTTTTTTATATTGTTTTGATAAGTTTTTTATTTTGATGAATAATAAAAATATACGATATTTTCATTAAAAACAACATTTTTATTCCATTAATTTATGAGAATAAATTATATTATTGAATGTTTTTAATGTATAAATAGAATCTATTTTTATCATTTAATATAATTTAAGTCATTGGAAGTAATTTCACATTGAAATTTGATATAAAAATGTATCAATATTTTGATGGTTTTTAATTTTAAAAAATAATTTTCTCATCATCACAATAGGGATTAATATTAAATTAATTACTGAAATTTTTGTGTTTGGAATTTCTAAAAATGGATTCTATATTTTCAATCCTAAATTACACATTTATTAAATAGATTCATTTTATTTTTGGACATTATGAATACTAACATCAGTAATTATTTTAATTACCACGGTTAGAGGGTAAATGAGGTAAATAAAGGAAAAAATAATATTCTAATAATATAAAACTACCCTAACACATGGCCTAATCTTATTGGATGAGTCATAGGCGACCAAAAAAATCCTTAGGCCAAATTTTTGCCATATATTTTTCACCTGGGCTTGATAATGACATGTTATACTAATTAATTTAAAGTAAAGAGAAATATAACATAAAAATGTATCTTTTTAATAAAATAATTTTATTTTGGTGTTATATAAGTATTATATTTAACAATAAATAGTTATTATAAAGATAAAAATATTTAATACATCATTTTATTTAATTTATAATTTTTATATCTTAAATAAATAAATTTATTTATAAAATAACGATGATGTAGTGATTACTTTATTAATGAATGATTGAAATAAATGATATTATAATTATTAAAATAAATTTAATTTCATATTTTTTATTCCATTCACGAATTTTTGGATAATAATTAAATGTTAGGGTTGATTGAATTGTTTCTTTCAAAGGAATCAGGTTTTCATGACTTTAACAAAAATCATTTACTAAATAGTGTCAAAATTGACATAAATGCATTTTTAAAACAAACATTATTTTTGTTAAATGATATAATAGTAATAAAAATATATGATTTGACCAATAGACATATATAGTGTTAAAAAATCATTAATTATCCACTTGAAGTTCTCTTGGAATATTATATTCACTATATTAATCATGCAGAATGGCCTCTCATGTTTAGTGGGTCTTCAGATCACCTCCCACCGAAACAGTGGATTAACTCCATAAAAAAAGATATTCTCTATCCTCCAACAATGATAAGAATAGAATGTTTTTCTGGTGGTCTGTCATCTTTATGGGGAAGCTTATCAATGGTGGAAACTGATCAAAAATACAATGTCAATGATGAAATTGATTTCATAGATTGGGAGGAATTCAAAAAAAATCCAATAAATATTTTCCTCAAACCCTCTGTATCAAAAGGGAACGATATTTCCTCATACTTAATCAGAAGGAAGATGAGTATATCGAGGAATATGAAGTAATAATTACAAGGATTAAACGATACACCTCTGTATTTTTCATGAACACCGAAATCTAGGTGGATCTCTTCTTTAGCATACTAAATATGATTCTATGAAAATAATTGGTGATTTGAGAATTCGACAGTTATAAAGAGATTGTTCATTGTTCCCTAAAGTTTGAAATTGAGATTAGATAATCTCAATGGTCTCATGGTTCCGGTGAAAAAAAATAGAAAATGGAGTCTAATATGGGTGGATCGGAAAATAAATCCCATGATGGAAAAAAGATTGAATATCCCACATTTCAAAATGGTGTGAAGAAGCATCTTGGTAATTATCTAATGGGTACCAAGAAATTCTTTAAATGTGGAAGAATGGGGCATCTGGCTAAGAACTGTTGAAGGGATATGAAGAATCCCACTATTGTGGAAGATGAAAATAAAGTTCATATCAACACAGATCTAATAGTGTAGTGTTTCGACTACAAAGATCATGCGAATTTTTCAAACTAATGCCCTAAGTCTAGGGTTGTCAAAGGAAATAAAAAAAACCTTTTAGGCAATAAGGAAGGGATTATTATATCACTACTACTAAAGTTGATCCATATAATGATGTGGTGATAGGTAAACTAGTTATTAATTCAAGAATAGAGAATATACTATTTGATTCTGGTTCTACGCATTCTTTAATATCCTTTAAGTTTAGTAGAACTATTCAAACACCACCTCAAGATTTGTAGGTTGAGTTATCTATGACAATAGCTAATGGGGAAATTATTGCATCCAAAGTACATAACTCCTCCATAGTTAATGTTTGAGGACTAAACCTCCCAAAAAATCTTACCTTACTTACTTTGGTAGAGTTTGATGCTATATTGGTCAGGGATTGGCTATCTTTATACAAATACAACATCGATTTCTGTGAAAGGTAGATCTATCTTCACATCCCAAAGAATCCCCCAATTATTTCCATGTTTAAGTATGAAGATGAATCTCTTTTAGAATCATCGTCTCAAGTGTGGATATTACTATCTTATGAGAAATCATATCTCCCCAAAATTATTGATACAAAGGAAATGAACTTTCTCAAAGATATGTCCATATTGATGGATTACACGGATGTATTCCCTGAATAGTTCCATGGTCTTCCCTCTGACTGGGAAGTTGAGTTCTCAATTGAACTTATTCATGGATCTCTACCTATATCAAAGACACCATATAGAAAAACCAATATTTAGCTGGATTAACTAAATAAGTAGTTATAGGATATTTTGTATAAGGGTTTTGTACACCTGAGTGCTTCACTATGGTGTGAACCAATCCTCTTCATAAAGGAGAAAGATGGATCAATGTGCCTTTGCATCGATTTTCATGAGCTCAATAAAATCATGATAAAGAATAATTATCCCCTTCCCCAGATAGATAAATTGTTCAATTAGCAATGTGGGGCCAGTTATTTTTCTAAGGTGGATCTTTAATCGAGATATCACCAATTAAAGGTGAGGAAGGAAGATATTTTAAAGAATTCCTTTTGAATGAGGTATGGAAACTATGAGATCATAGTGATTCATTTTAGACTCACTAATGCTCTTGTAATTTTCATGTATTTAATGAATAGATTCTTTAGGTATTACCTCGACAAATTTTGGTAGTATTTATCGATGATATTCTAATATACTCCATGAGCAAGGAGGTACAAGATGAACATTTGAATACATTGTTGCGGAAATTGATATGGGAGAAAAGATATGAAAATTACAGTAAATGTGTGTTCTAGATGGAGGAATTATCAAAATTGGGGAATCTTACCACTATAAAGGGAAAAATTTTAGACCCTTCAATGAAAAAGGCAATTTAAGAGTCCCCATGGACAACTTCTGTGATAGAGATCTGTAGTTTCCATGTCCTAGTTCGGTATTACTGATGATTTGTAAACCATTTCTCACAATTATCAAACCCAAAAACCAAGATTACATGAAAGTTCATAAAGTTTATCTAGACTCAAGAATGTGAGTTAATATTTAAGGTGATCAAAAAGAGTCTAATCAGAATTCCAGTACTCACATTCCTGACAAGTGGATAACTCCTTTTAGTAAACAGTGATGCTTAAAATAAATTACTAGGTTGTGTACTAATGAAAAATGATAAATTGATAGCCTATTGCTTATGGAAGTTAATAATTCGTGAACAAAACTATCATATACATGATTTGGATTTTGTTTTTGTGATCTTTGTGTTGAAAATCTTGTGGCATTATCTCTATGCGGAGATGTGTGAGATATATACTGATCACAAGAGTCTCAAATATATATTCACACAAAAGTAGATTAATATGCGCCAAAAATGGTTAGAGATCATTAATTATTATGACATATCAATCCACTACCATCAAAATAAAGAAAATATGGTTGCAGATTCTCTAAGTAAAAATTATTTTGCATCTTTATCAATGATTAAAATTTAGAAGGATCCCATATTCTTATACTTACAAAGGATGGACATTAGGATCATTAAGGGAGTAATGTCATCAATACTTTCTCAAATGATTTCTAAACTGTCCCTAGTGGTGAAAATTAAGAATTCTCAAAGAAATGATGTGGAAATTTAGATAAAGGTAGAAGCTATCTGAAATGAGAAATCACACGAGTTCAATATCGGTGAGGATAGAGTCATAAGATTTGGGTCACGACTATGGGTACCATTCAATCCAAAGAAAAATTAAGAGATTCTGAATGATTCACAAAGATAAACCTTCTCTATTCACCTAGGGAGCACAAATATGTATCAAGATATCTGGGAGAACTTTTGGTAGGACAATATGAAAAACGAGATCACTGAATATAAATCAATGTGCTTGGTATATTAGAAATTAATGAGTGAAATGAAAAATTATAAAGGGATGATGCAAACATTACCCATACCAACTTGGAAATGGGAAGACATCACCATGGACTTTGTCACTGGACATCCAAATACATCTAGAGGAAACAATTCTATATGGGTTATTGTGGATCTTCTTACAAATACATCTCAATTTATCAAAATTTTATAGGACTTATCATTGGATCATTTTTAATGGATATATATATAATAAGTGTTAAATTTTCCTGGAGTACCACATTTGGTTGTATCCAATCGAGATCCGAGATTCCCTTGAAGTTCTGTAAAAGTCTCCAACATTCTCTAAGCATGGAGTTGAACTTCATTATGAACTATCATCCTCAAACTAATGGCCAATATGAGTAGAAATTTTATACAATGGAAGATATGTTGAGAGCATGTTCTATAGACATCAAAGTATTATGGGACCAACATCTTCCATTGGTATAATTATCATACAATAATAGTTTCCACTTGAGAATCCAAATGGTTTTATATGATGTTCTTTATGGGAAAAGGTGTAGGCAGGCTGGGATGAATTCAGTGAACTTAATCTGATAGGACCTAAAATGGTTGAACAAATGTTGGAGAAGGTGAAAACCATTCAGCGACACATAAAATAAGCCCAAAGTCAAAAAAAGAGCTATATAGACAATCTTCAATGGGACCTTGAGTTTAAAGTTGGAGAAATGGTATTCCTTATAATATCTCTATAGAGGAAGGTCGTGAGATTTGGGAAGAAAGGAATGTTATGTACCAGGTACATTAGCCCCTTCGAGATTCTAGATCATGTTGGAGTTGTGGCCTATCTACTACCACTTCCACCTACTAGGCGAAAATTACATGATGTATTCCATGTATCCCTCTTAAGGAATTCCATACCATATCCTTCACATGTACTGACTTCATGGGTGGTAAATTTGGAAAATGATCTTTCTAACAAGGAGTAACAAGTTAAGATCTTGGATTATAGAGATAATGTTTTGTGAAACAAGACTACTCACCTAGTCAATGTACTTTGGTGGAACCATAAGTATGAAGAGGCAACATGGGAACAAGATCAAGATATTAAAGTGAATTACCAACACTTGTTTTTAGCTTAGAATATAAAACAAAATTTTGAGGGAGAAATTTCATAAGGGGGGAAGAATGTAATGACCCAATGATTTATCTATATAACTTTTATTCATATAATTATTTCATATAGTATAAACACATAATAGAACACTATAAAATCTTTATAAATGATTAACAAATAAAATAAAAAGAATTTATAGAAGTTAAGGAACCTATACCAATGAAATAATAACTTGAACATTGGAATAGTAATTTCACACTTATGAATAGTAAATCATCCAATTGAATACTAATCTCACCAATGAAATTATGAATAAAATTTATCCATATTATAAGTGAAAATATGATATAATTATATCATAGTATAAGTAAATAAATATTTCAAAAATTATTGAATAAGTGTTGGTATTCTATGTAAGTTGTAAATATTTAATTACAATTTTTTGATTAATTTAATAATATAAAAGAAACTTTATTGTCATAAAATGTATTCATAAATTAATATTTTTATTTCTTATGATTATAAGATAATTTTATTAGACCTTAATTAATTTTTTAGAGTCATATTAAATCAGTTATAATTTTAAAATATGTATTTTTCCAATAAATTTTGATTTTAAAAAAAAATTAAATTTATCATATGTAAAATTTTAATTTAAAAAAATGGAGTTATTTTTTTAATTCTACACATTTAAAAATGGTTAGGGTGAATTTTTTATATTTTCTGAAATAAATTAATTTTTAGTGAATAGAAAAATATGGTAATTTACGGTATATATACATTATAAGTTAAATACATTATTCATTGAGTCCTGGATGACATAAGAGAAATGGGTTCAAAATAACATTATCTAATTAATATATCTGGTCTCAATAATCAACATTGTTTCTTTTCTTGATCAAAATAATAAACTAATGAAATAAATAATGAGAAGACACACATCTCCACCATAAATACCACCCCTAACCACCACTTCTCATCACACCTCTCAAGACTTGATCCTGGTTCAAATTGTTCCCTATAGACTTTCTAAACCTCTAACCTACATCTAAGATCCATTTTTATTAACAAATTACTAAAACCAATCCACTAAGGAGGTTCTCCAGAATAAGGAATCAAGAGGTAAAACCCATTTCCTTGTTTTTTCAATTCCTTTTCAAGTTCCACTGTTTTATTTTTATCTAATAACCTCCCCTAATCCAAATGGAATAAAAACCATTGTATCTAACATATATGTTAATTTGATCATGTTTATGTAATAATTATTCATTAAATCTCTTCACCTCTCCCTTTCACTTTAAGAATGAAAACATCATTTGTGAGGTGTCGATTTACCACCTTCATGGATGATGTGCATTTATATTTTAATTTCATCATTAAGGATGGTCATGAAACAATTTTTATAGTTTAACCAGACTATAATATATATTTATTTTATCTTATATAATGTTCTGTAATCATTTGGTAAATATGATAAAAATTTATAAAATAAAATGACTTTGTTGTGATAAAAAAATGGTAAATTTATCTAAATGATTATCATTAATGATTTATCTAAAGATTAATCCTAAATTATAGAATAAAACTAGTTTTTTATTATTATATAAGTTGATAAATAACATCAAATTTAATTTCTGTAAAACTATTCTCATTATACATGATTTTCCATACACTTATACAAGTAAACTAATCATGGAAACCAAGGAAATCAATGCTCTCGAATGATGAAATTGAATCTCTTAACCCCTCAAAAAATACATAAACGAAATTAATAAAGTTATAATAAAAAAAATACATGTATAAATGGTTCATTAATTATTAATTAATTAATCTAATTTTATTATTCATTAAATTAAGATCAATTACATAATCATTTTGGACAAAAGGTAATGGATTCTACTTGAACCACCATTATTCCTTCGAGTTATTATTTATCTCTTTTTAACCAAATGAAATTACATTTTAATTTTATTTAAATCTTTTAAATTATATTTATATGTTCCAAAATAATGTATGAAGATCCATTCTTCCTTATTTTTAGGTATATGCATGTTTTTAAAAGTTTCCCTACACAATTCTTCCTGATAAGCAAGCCCGACGTTTGAGAACTTCCTAAATTCCTACCCAATTTCAAGTGTACTCTATATTCTGTTTTAAGCCAAAAAAAATTTAAAAATAACTCAATTTATTATCAAAAATTTCTTGGATCACTTGTGGTTTTATATAAATTAGTATTCCCTTTTCTTCATTAAATACTCTAATATTTTCCTTAAACTGCACTGATATTTTTTAGATCTAATGTTTCTTAAAAACTATTTTAAAATGATTTCACTTAAGTTGGACACAATTTATCATTATATATTCCTATTTTCTTTTATTAATATCATTTTATGTTCTAAATACATTATTTAATGTTCAATTTTATGATACTCTCATTTTTATACCATATGACATGATTATGATACCCATTTCTTTCCATGGGTGACCATTATGTTTATGTTTGATTGATTATGTATGATTATTTATGTGTAAAAAATATTCATGAACATGTTATTGTTGGATAACCCAGATAGATATTTAATACATTGGGTAATTGTTTCCTCATGAGATGTTATATTCAATGTTCTTAGTGGTTAGCCTTAACTCATGCTTCTCTATAGCCATTAAGTCTTGACTTATGCTCCTCTATGTGAAATGATCCTTTTCTCATTATAAATTCATGTCTTATGTTTCATCCACATTACTATGAATCCATTATTATATGATCTCGTTTTATTATTCATTATCTTTAGTCATGTTCCATGCCTTTTTATATCATTATGTTATGTCATCTAACCCATGCTCTAAGCTTTATTTTAATGTTTATTCACTTACTAGGATTTGTATCTCATCTCTTTTTTTATGCTATCCCCAGGTTATCCTATGAATATGTAAGGGATAAAAAGAATTTATGATCTCATAATGGATGATAAATAAATAAATGTTTTATTTAGTACCATGTTTTATGTTTTATGTACCTAGTCTTCCAAGACACTAGACTTCATGATCCTTGGCTTGAAATTAGATATTTAATTATGCCTAAAATTATGAAATGATATGTGTAAAAGGATAGGGTCACTATATGAATATGTCATTATATCAAGGCACTTCACCTTAAACTAAGTACAACTCCTCTCTTAATATGTGAACATTTATCTATTCTTGTTCTAGAATATCTACCTAGTATGTGTTGGAAAATCTACTATGGTGATCATCAACATGGTTATTAGCTCATTTCTTATATATAATCTCTATATTGAACTCTTGATGTAGATTATTATATCTCACAATCATGTCTTTTACTTAATCCTTCTTCATCAAGTTCTTAATATCTATATGATCAGAAAAATTGTATCTTTAGTTCCAAGAAGGTAAGATATAGGTTAAATATAACTACTAAAAACTCATTTTTATTAGTTTTGTTGTTGATCTAGGAATCATACAATTTTCTTGAATCATAGGATATTATTATATTTATTTCAAAAGTTATTTTTTAAAGAGGTTCTCCCACAGTTTTATTGAAGGTGTCATAAAGTAACTCAAAAGTTTTCTCGTAGTTTTGTGGTCGCATCACAAGTGGGGTGATCAATATTCTATTCAAATCATCAAAAGATACCCTACATTAAACATTAAAATAAAAAAATTCGTCTTTAGAAATAACCTAGAAAGGGGTATATAAATATTAATATATTCCTTGATAAACCTCTTATAAAAACTTTCATTTCCAAGAAAATATCTAATATATTATGCACATTTTTTATGTGAATAAAAATTTATCACTTTAATTTCTTATTTATACATATCAATTAATTTTTTTAAAATTATATACCCAATGACTATTCTTATTTACTCTATAAAATGAGACTTTTTAAAATTCAAAACAAAGTTCCTTCCTATACAATATTTCAAAACTTTTTCTAATTATTTCATATAATGGTCAAAGGAATCTTAAAAACTGTAAAGTCAGTCAAAAATACCTCTAGGAAGTACAAATTCGATCAAAACATAAACTTAACATAAAGCTATAAAATTTACCTGGAGAATTATATAATCTATATTGAATCATTCAATATGAAAATGTGTTAAAGGGATATATAAAAGTGGTATTCTATTTGTCCTCTATAGCAATGCGTACATAAAAGTAAAATGAGAAACCATATAAAAATATTAGTGAGTTCTCATTTTTATTATATATATCATTTTTTCAATAATAAAATTGGAAAATGATCCTTCATAATCAACTAATTCAATTTTCTATAATCTATGAAAACTCTCCAGCTATTCTGAATTCTCAAAGCGGTTACCTAATTTTGGTTATTCTACACGATGGTCGGTCATGTTTTCTTACGAACTATATGCATTTAGTTGACCAATTATGAGTCTAAAATTGGGTAGATGATGTCTTCCATTTAAATATTTTATATATCCTTCTTATAAACATCCATTATCGTCAGTTTTATCCATCTTTTGGGATTCCATGTAGATCTAGAATTACCTTCAATGAAAATCATATACATGAAGATTTTTTGATTAATTCCTGGAATATCACGAAAACATCATCCTATTTCTCAAAAATTATATCTATAAATATAAATTAATTTATGTTTTTTACTTAAAGATATATTATTATCCATTATTATTGGTATTTTATCTCCCTTCATGAGGTACGCATACTTCAAATCAATGGGAAAAGCTTTTAATTCTATATTTGGGGGTTGTTCTGAAGATGAGATTATAATTGGGTTACTAACTTCCAAATATTGAATTTTATATACAAAATTTTCTTATCATATAATTATTAATGTAAGAAACTATAAAATATATTTTAAGGATAAAAATTTTAATGTTCCTCTAATATAATAATAAATTTTCTAGATTTCTGGACATCTCCATTATTTGCAGGATTTTTAATCATCAAATGTTTCCTTAGAGATAAAAATTATTATAGAATACCTATATATTTATTGGGTTCATCCTCTTCAATGTGGGAAAATGTAGAAATTAAATTATCATTTGATGATTATCCAATACAGTCAATATGATGTTGAAAAAGAAAATGTTGTCCCCAAACTCTATGATGAGTGTTCCTTCATTCACATTAATAATGGTATTTGTTATATTTAAGAATTGTCTCTCATGGTTGATATGTGAGTGAGATGTTTATTTATACTCCTAAAAAATTAAACATATAAAATTCTACTAGGAAGATCATTTTTTGAACTCTCACTATCATATTCTCTAAGTCTCATACTGGAAAAGCTATTGATCTATTTTCAAGTAGTACCACCACTCTTATTAGATTTAATTCTCACATATAAAAATATATGAAAATACAGTAGGTAATGAAACTGATGGAATAATTTAAATCACAAAAATAATAAAACAACAGTGGAACTAATAGTGAATGAGATAGAAAATTTAATTTCATTTTTATTTTTATTTTTTTGAAGTTGTGGTGTGATTAATGTTGGGACACTTCTTCCCAAGTTAACTCTTTTATTACCTTAAAGAATCCAATATTTTTAAAAAAAACTCTATGATAAAACTAGCATATATTGGGATTTTTTTAGGTATTACAGAATGGGGATATTAATCTCTACTTTTTGGAAGGTTTTTAGAGTTTATTTTTAATTTCATTTTATTATATATTTTTTTGTATCATTGTTAATGGGATTGAAATTTTTTGATCCCTCCCCTTCATTTGTTTCCTTTAAAATGGTATCTTGTTTCTTTTTACTTTTCCCAACATTTTATTCTATTATTTCTTTTATTCTTCCAAAATATGATTTGGGAATATTTCCATAACTTCTAGAAGTTATAGCTTCATTATCCTAAAATATATTTCCTCATGTTCATGTTTGAGTCTATCTAGTGGTGTATGTTCATTAATAATTATATCTTTCATAATGATCACATTTTAATTGGGTTTAGTGTATTATTTAGATGTTAATTTATATAATTTTTTGGAAATAACCTCCACAAGACTTTTAAGTTGTTTTCCTAACAATCCCACCTCATTCTCAAACTTCTTAGCTTTAGGATCTTATAGTTGTTATAAAATAGATTTTTCACTAGCGGAGGGTTGTTCAAATTATTTATTTTTATAAAATGGTGATAACTTTTAAAAACTATTTTTGGTGTAAAGTAGTTTTATTATTATTAGAAGTGGTGGGTGTTGTAATTGGGGTTGTTGTTGGTACTGATTTTGGTATTGTGGTATATCCTTGTTTCATTGATTTAAACCCCCATATTGAAGATTAGAATCTTCTCTCTATCCTTTGGTAGGTTGGTGGTACTTCCTTCACTAGAATTTTTCTATGGAAGATTCTATTATTGGAACCTCAAAACCTTTTTTAGTAAAATTTTGAGGGAATAACCATAATCCAAATACCTTAGTTGGAACATTTTGTTCCCTAGTATATTTCAAATACATTTTCCTCATAAATTTTGTTAGATCTTTAAGTTTATATTCTAGTAAATGAGATGAGTCAAAATTTATTACCTCATGCATACCTTAGATACCAACCCCTCTTATGCCAAATTGTTGTGAGTTTTTGCAAAACTTCTCAATAATTCCCTTGGATTATCCTGGTGATTTTTTTATGAGATATATTCTATATGATTTATCAAATAAGTTTTAGTATTTTTTCAAGATTACCTAATAAAATAATACGATGAATTAGTTCTCCTCAATAGAAATATGTGTTTAACTATTATATAGCTTCATAAACCTTTCAAAGTACTCATATAGAGACTCTAAAGAATATTTTCGGGTGGAATAAAACCCCTTAAAATAAATTTAACTTCTATAGTTATGAATAATATTTCTATAAGACACCTCTATTAGACATCCCAATCATATAATTAACCCAATTATTGGGTGTACAATTATTATTTGGCAGCTCCTTCATGTGAAAAGGGTAATTACCCTCACCTGAATTTTTCTTTATCCACTCCTCTTGATTTGAGAGTGGAGAAAAGTAATTTTAATTATTTGATATTATTGTTTAGGTATTCACTATCTAATCCATGTAATTTTTTTAATATTTGATTCAATACGGTTTTGAAAAAAAAAATTCTTTAACATATGCATATATATCTAATTATTTTGATTAAAGAATTGTGGTGCACGTAAGTATCTCATGGTTTAATTTGGTTTAGTTTTCATGAAGTTAGGATTAAGATGAACACTAAGTTTAACTTGATTATACAAAGCTAATTTCCTCAAATTCATATTTCAAGTTTAATTATGTATGTTCATTTAGGAAGGATATTTCAATGTTAGTATATGAAAACTACAAAAAAAGTGACTTGTACCAACAAAAAGTTAGTGACAGAAAACAAAATTTTGTGTAAAATTGAGTAATTCCAATAGATATTAACATTTTTTAGTGATAATTATATATACCAACAATTATTTTTTCAAGAAAATACATCTGTTGGTATTAATTGCTTAATACCAACAGATATGTTACTAACAATTAAATATGTTGTTATATCATAACTATACAAACAATTTTCTTTCTAACAAATAAATCCATTGTAATTAATTGTTATTTATAACAAATCCTTATCATCAAAAAATGAATTACAATAAATTATTAAATAGTCAAAAATATTTTATCATTAATTATTTATATATTTATTGATTATTTAGTATTAACAAATCATTTTACAATAAAAATAGATGCATATATTTTTAGATAAAGTAATAATAATTCAATAATATTTAATCAAATGATGATGAATAGCATAAAATAAATATAATTGATCTATATTTTGATATTTTATCTAAATGTTTTAGAAATATTGCATTTTTATTACATATAAAATTATATTATGTTTATTAATCCTATTACAGGTCAAAAAAACAAAAAAACAAAAGAAAAAACCCACACCCTCACCCCTCCCCAATCCCATTGTGCCCTAGCCCCCACATTCGTAGCTCCACTCCCCTACCTTTCCATCGCCACTCCCCTGATCCACCGCCAAAACATTGTTTCTACCCTACCATTGCCACCACACTCGACCCAGTTGCTCCCCTCAACTTTGTAGCACTGTTCCACCATCTCCCCCCAACTCCATCATTGATCCTCCTGACCTCACTATCATTGTACCCCCCCCCCCCCCCCGACCCCTTTATTGCCATTGTTCCCTTAGATAACTCCATTGACACTACTCCATCAACCCCAACATCCCTACCTCTCTGAGATCCTACCTATAGAGTCACGTCTTCACTGGCCTGCCTCCTGGGTCACACATTAGCAGCCTCCCAAAGGTATTTTACTGCATCACATTTTTTTGGTTCATTTACTTAATATCTACTATAGGAAATACTGTAGATTTACTTCATACATTCATGTAGTTGTAGTTTTTTAATTTAAATTTATTGCTTACAAATTTAAATTTATTGTTTTTTTCTCTAAACCACTATTTTTGTTTTTGGATATGGTCATTTTGGGCAAATTCGAGTATTCTCAAGGGAATGAATCAAGGGTTTCATTATCACTTCGCCATTGTGATTAAGTTTCGTTTATTTGGTTGTATTTTTTTATCCCCTAAATGTTTTGGTCTTTACATTTTTAGAATCTTATATTTTATTACTGGTCTTATCACTTTTAGAACTGATATAATATTCATGTAGGCTTCCTATACTAAATAAATAGTTATAATAGATATATCTATAGATGGTATTGTTTGAAAACACTTTGAAATTTATTATAGAACTATTGATTTTAATGAATACTTTATCTTAATATAGTTCATTTAAACTTTAGTACTTTAACTCATGTTATATGTGCCAAACATATTTCTTCAATTGAAGCACTATCAGCACATTCAAGTGTATCCTACAAGGTAATGGGTCGTAGACTACCTGTAAATGCATAGATATAGCTACACTATGGTTGGAGTATTTAATTATAAAACAAGGCTTATTAATCTTATGTTATATTAGAGACCCATAGTGACCCTTGAGGTTGTAGTATAGTTGAAATGCTTTGCTAATTCAATTTTTGTGCCTCAATCGTTCCCCAACTGACTCTATATAAATCCATAATCAACTCTAGGAACAAAAGAAGGCCCTAAATCAATTTATATATAACATTATATATAGTAGTTGTAATTTTTTTGATTATGTGATATCAAACGAAGGCCCATGTATTGTATATTTTTTTCTACCTTGAATAATAAGGTTATAATCTTCCTTGGTTTTATTTTCCTTGATGCAATTATTGTATTTGTGTATAAGAGAAGATGAATATACACACTAATATGTTGATTGTCTTCTCAGGGATCCAAACCAATTACTCACTGATTTTTAGTATTGCTTCTTATAACCATTTGTGCAAACCTCATGAAATTATTATGCTTATTTCATATTTTCATTTCAATATTTTTTTCATGTACATATTGGGCTTCACATATAAAATATTGAGATTGTGTGTTTCCTTTTGATTATTAATTAAACTTTTATGGGAATTCAAGTGTTATATTCTCATTCAATTCTAGAATTTACTTGATCATATGTTTTGTAATATTATGTCATTGAAAACTATGTATAAAACTTATTATTATGATAAGTATTCATGATTTGCAACTCATATTGCATGTGGAAAAAGGTTTTTTAAAGGGGAGGTGGGTCCAGGCGAGTTAGAATCCTCAGAATGCAGTGGAATCCAAGAGATTAATCCCTGGTTTTCCACGGTTCTTCAAATTCACATAGTGGAGTTTTTAGGAGCTGCTGAAATACATACCACTAGTGTTATGGTGGATCTTGTCACCGTCGAAGTGGTTGCTGCTTATATTTATTCTTCAATGAAATATAAAGTCTTCTTAAATCCTGAAAACTTTAAATACTTTAAAGTTTCCTAGCATAGAAAACTAATCTATAATGCAGCGAAGTTCATATTTCTACTTTCAAATCCTACTTTGGTTTTAGGTCTTCCAATTGGGAAACTTATAAGCTACAGAGGCAAAGATAGAAAGGGTCAAGCGGTTATCAAACCGTATACTCCCGCTACTTTGGATTTAGATGTTTGGTATTTTGAACTTGTTATAAAGATGTATCTAGATAGAACAATGTCTCACATTTTTGAAAATATGTAGTTGAGTGACATTCTATCTATAAAGGGACCCAAGGGGAACTTTCAGTACCATCATGGCCATGTTAGAGCCTTTGGTATGCCTGTTGGTGGTTCTGGTATTACCCCAATATTTCAGTTTGGGAGGGAAATATTAGAAAACCAGAATCACAAAACCAATGTGCATCTTATATATTCCAATGTAACATCTTAGGATATCCTTTTAAAGGAAGATATGGATGGTCTTTCTAATAAATATCCTTCTAGGTTCAACATATATTATGTTTTGAATCATCCCCCTTAAGATTGGAACGGTTGGGTGGGGTTTTATCAAAGAAGATGATCTTGGACCGTTTCCCCACTCTTACACCTGATATCCAGATACTGAGCTGTGGTCCACCACCCATGAACAAGGCCCTGGCTTCCCACATTTATGACCTCGTCCATTCCCCTACAATGTAGTTTCAGTTTTGATTCTCTATTCCTATATAAATAATATGGAGATAAATTATTGGGTACATTATCTCATTTTCTGATCCTCAAGTTTCCATCATTTGTTGGGTATGTGTTAAAGGGAAAAATATGGATTTCATTATCATTATTTGTGATTTTAGATCTGTCAATAATAATAATAAAAAAGGATTCACTGCATGTGGATAAATCCTTTTTATATGCTTATTAAATATATGCTGGGAATTTCAATTGGAAGTGCAATTTAATCTGCATATGTTTGTTCATGTTTTTTTAAATGGAAAAACACTTGTTTAAAATGATCAGGTCTGTATAATCATGTTGGAGGGTGAATATGGTTAGATTATCAACAAAATCATTTCAAAATTCCATAATTCATCTTGATCACTCAGGTATTGGTGTGTAATATGACTTTAAATTGGTCAATTATTGATATTCATGTATATAGAATGTGTTCAATTCAAAGTAGTTACCTTTTAGATAATAGTCCATTCTATTTTATTCAGGAAAATCCTTTATTCTTATGTATTGTTATATTGTATGTGAACTAATATTTCAGTCACTTGTTTTATATAATTTTATATTCTTTGTATTACAATATTTAGCACATATCATGAGGGAGGATATGTTTGTTTTTCACTTTTAGTTTTGAATGGGTATTGAGTACATTGATCCTGGTGTTATTTTTTATTCTATGTTTGATTTATTTGTGTGATGTTGAGGAATATTGTATTTATGTAGCTACAAATCATTACTTCCAAATATGTTAGACCACATGAACTCCACCTCCTACTTTAAATCATGTTGGATTTATATATAATAAGATATCTACACGAGGCTTATATCTTGTAAGTCCAATAATTATGAATTAAATAAGAGGCCATCTCTAAGTCAGTTCTTTCTTAACAGACTCTCGTCTTAACATTTTGTGGTTTTTGGCCATCTATTCTCAATATTTGGGTTTGGTTTTTTTGTTATTTGTATTCTGCTTGTCTCCTATCAAGCTGTAGTGATCTTAATTGCATGGTTTGAATATTTTTTCATGGTTTATATTCCAATTTCATGCTCTTGTAGGTGGTGGATCTATTACAGGGTTTGCAGTCCATTTCTATGGTTGATCTGACCTACTTCTACCTTAGGATTGGAAAATTCATCTATTGTTGTTAATTTGTGTTACTATCTCTCATTTTTCTATTGGTTTAATTCTCTATTTTCCGTATTTTCTACTAGATGATGCATTCAGTGGTGATATTCTAGTCTCAAATTGTTGCAGGCAGACTATTTTTCTATGCTAGGAAAGGGAACATCAACAAAAGTCTTTGTCAAATGGGTGGCCTTATTCTACTTCTGGCTTGCACTAGTTTTGGTCTGATACATCTTCAGGGTTACCGCTGCTTGCGATGCTGTGAGACACATGGATTTGGTCATTCTATCTTGTGTGGTGTTGGGTTTCTTGGCTGTTGATTCGGCCTATTATTGGGGGAGATTTTCTGGTGATGGAGTTGTGTTTTGACAGTCTATTGACGGTTCTTTTGTGTGGGGTTGGTTCATGTGATTTAGTAATCATTGATTTGTTTGAACATGATTTTTTAATCATGGATTTGCTATTTTTATATCATGTTTTTTGATGATGTTTGAACATGTTTTTTTAAATAATCTCTCAATTTTCATGAGTTTCATATAAGTTAATTTTATTATTATTATATAAAAAATATATTATATATAATTAGATGAATATATATAATATAATATTTTGATGAAAAATAATATTATAGATGAAAATATAAATTTTGATAATAATATTACCAACAGATAAATTTGTGTTGCTAAAAATGTTAACCAATATATATATTTTCTGTTGGTGTTATTATAATAGAAGAAGAACTGTTTTATCTGTTGTAATAAAATCTAGCGACAGATTTTTTACCAACAGTTTAGTGACAGGGACATATATGTTGGTAAAAAATTTTACCAACAGAAAATGTGCTTTTACCAACAGATATATCCCTGCTGGAAAATGTAAAATACTTTGTAGTGAGGGTAAATATTAGTGTTAAAGGTCTTGGTTATTAAATTTAAAATTCTAAATTTTTGATACTACCTCCCCATAAATGGTTTTAAAATTTTGATGCACCTATTACAAGGTAGCTCAAAAATATTATTATTCTTATGTATAATATAGTAGTGGTGGTAACCCTCGGGATGTCTCTAGAGAGAAGTTCACAAAATTCATTTTCAAATTTTCATGGTAAAAAAAGTTGTGTTTGAATTTTTTGTAGGTTTTTAAAAGTATCATAGAGAAAGATATTGAAGTAATATTTTATTAAGTGTGATTGATTCAATTATAGTTTTCTAATTACAATTTTATGTTAACCCCAAATTATTCAAATATTCTAATTAATTAGTAAGTGAGAGGATTCATAATCACTTCCACTATAACCCTTGGATAAATGGTTTTGGTGGGAATATCTCTGTCTTAAAGTTTCTCATATTCAATTATCTTTTATATGTGGTAAATTATTGGGGTAAATCACTCCCAGTTGACAAATAAAGTACCCATTTCGGTCTTATTCATCCTAGACAATCCAAGAGTGTCCACTTGCACTTCAAAACGTGGTTATAATCATCAATCACTTCACCATTCATCCCTCTTATATACCATTTTATATAGACAAGGAATTAATGTATAGGGATTATGGATCATTTACTAAGAAATAAATATTAAAAAAATATAAAACACAATCACTTGTGACATTAATAACTTCTATCCAATATCAGAACAAATTAAGAAGAAAAATTTGTTTTTATTAATTAGATTTTGAGGAATCAAGCATTACAAAGGGATAACCTTCCCTTCCATAATCTATCATGAATTACCCCTTTATTTCTTGCGTAGTACGAATGAATAGATAAGAAAGAAGTATTAAAAAAAATCATGTAAACAAAATTGTAAATAAAAAATGTCGTCAACACCGACTCGATGTTCCAAGCCCATCTCTCTCCAACTTCAAAATTATATTCTACTTTTAGATCTTCAGTTTCCATAATATCCCTCTATGTTTAAACCATTGAGATCCTTAATTTTTAATTTTTAGAAATTGACCTTCTTTCTTGGGGCTTTAAATCAATACGTGATCCTTTCTTCCTAAAAATATATACCTTTCCTTTCTTATCCTTAATTGAAATATTTTATTTATTATGATCTATGTGGTATCATTTTATTAGTTGTGTGTATAATAATGTGGAACCCCAATCCTAGGCTTTAAGGACACATGATTCATCTATATTCTCCTTTTGATAATCCTTCATCTAGATTTTTAAATTAAAATATCTAATGTGAGTAATCCTCTAACATGTTGAGAAATTTATTACACATAGGATAATTCTTCTTTGAATGGATAAAATTTCCTATAATCTGTTTAAAATTTCGAACACATATATTAAATTTCTTTTACGTATCTAAATGTCTCATGAATAGGACAATTCTCCTAAGTATAGATGAAATATCCTATATAAGTCCGAATATCATTTACATATGACTTTTTCCTTGGATAAATTTTAATAAAATAAAATATCATATATCTTATCAAAATATATCTTGGCCTCCTCGAATTTCTTATGTAATGGAAAATTCTATTATAAGACACATAAAATGTCATATGAAAGGGACTTAATACATTCCCCTTATCCATATTTTATAACTCTAGAACAATACTTTTAGAATAGGTTTAAATGTCTTTAGAAATATTTTTGGGACCTCAAAATCACCTCTGAACATCCTTTAATAATATCAAAACACCAAAAGCTATGTGTTATATTTATTCTAAAAATTATAAGGAGTAAACAAGAAATTAAAAATGAAGTGTTAAACTATTCTTTCAATTCATCCCAAACTATTATTATAATCCAAATACAAAAAATATCCTCCTAATGATAATTTAGTGGGATTTGTATCAATCAAATACCAAGTAAGATTAATGAAAAAATGAGCTATATAAATTCTGTTGATAATGGTGTAGATACAAGACCAAAAATACCATGGAAAGTAATTTCTTCTCAAAAAGAGAATACTTATCCTGAAGGTCTGTCATCATTTGGATAAGTTGATATATTTTTTCTGTTTAACCTCAACATTCCTTTGATATTTGAGGGTTCCAAGAGATCTCTCTAGGTCTATAAAGCAGAGAATCAATGGTTTATCATATACTGGAGACATCAAAACTATAGAATGCAGTAAATACTACTTGATTTCAGTGGATTAATTCTATAATTATTCATACCATTAGTATGTAGTTCATTTTTTCATCAATTTTGAGAAGATATTACATTTGATTTATAAGTTGGTGAAAAAATATAAGATTTTTTCTATACACCCCTAAAATACTATCATCTCTTGTAGATATTACAAATGGGTCATCACAATGATGGAATTGGAATTCTATGGGTTGGTTTCAATGCCCCTGTACTAGAAAATGAAGTCAAGGAACTTCCAAGGGTGGACTCTAAATGAACACTTCAAGGTAATTGCTTTCATATTGTGGGAATAGAGCATACTAAATACTTTTTCAAGATTGTTGAGATAGTTTTGGCCTCTGTGGTATTTAACCACCAAATCATCTATATAGCACTTCACCATCTTCCATATAAGGAGAATGAATATGTAATGCATATCCCACTGGTAGGTTTCTCTATAATTCTCATGAAAATGGCCATAACCTAACAGAAGTATGTTCCCAAGGATTGTGGTGACCTATTCATCATTTTGGTATATCTATATTTTATTTTACTCAGAATATCCATCCCTAAATATGATGGTTTAGAGACCAGTTGTTGCATCAATCAAAAACTCTATGACAAAGATGAGTAATCGTTCCCTTGGGTAGTGATGGTTGAGGTATAAAAAATCTAATCAAACATTTATTTTCTTATTTTTCTTCCTAATAGAAAAAATATTGGCTAGCCACCTGGGATACTAGACCTCCCTAAAAACGTTTTGTTTAATAATATTATCAATGTTATCCTCAACTATGTCATTGTGGGAAGATTTTATTATCATTGGTTTCAACTTATATTTAGGATCACCAATGGGATGTCATATATTGGGGATGGTGACCTGAGTATTGAGCCCTAAAATCTAATTATATTTTCACAAAATTACATCATGGTGTTTCTCTAAAAACATGAAATACTACACATGTTCATTGAGGGGCATAATTACATTTATCAATATCATTCTTGGGTCTTCGTCTATATTTATGTTTAACTAAATCAACTCATCAATGATGGTGTAAACTCCTTATTCCAAGGTAGTATAGGATTCATCTAGAAATTCCTCATTAGAAGAATTAGGTATTGATAGAAGAGATAACTCTTCTGGTACAACTGAAGTAGTATCATAGTTATTCGGTATATGGGAAGAATCTTTAGATGTAGTTAATTGGCCTCCATGTTCTATGAAATCCATATTGGTGGATGCCATGATTCATAGACCTTGGTATGTTTTTCTAAATGATCTGATCAGTATGTCAAACCACCGAAGATGAATAGTAGTTAGTTAACATCACTCTATGATACACATAATACATATATTAATTAACAAGATTAGGGTGAACTTTTAAATGTATAAATGGAGACGGACTCTATAGATTCGGGCTTATCTATTCCTCATTTGTGTAGTAGGTGGTCTCAGGGAACTCATTTTTCATAGGAAGAATGAATTTGTGTCTGAGGTTTGGATATTTTTATTCCAAATGGTGTATAGGTAGTAGAAAATTACTCTACAATTCATCCCAGGGATCCATTAAGGATTCCATCAAATCATTAGGGTTTTTTTGTGTTTGTTTACTTAGCTATGGGGTTTTATTACACTCCTCATACAAAGATCCATATGTTCTCTCCTTTCATAACCCTAAATATTCATTTTAGATTGGGATAAATCAATTTTTGTATATACAAGATATAAGAGGGTTCAGTTTTGGATAATATTGATCACAAAACCATGGTACACCAAAAATTATCGCATAATAAATTCATTAAGATTTCCTAATATGTGGATGTGGTATATGTGGCCCTATTTGAAAGTTACCTTATCTAACATATATAAGGATATGATGTTATATCACTCTCTATTCTCTCTTTATTCTATATGTTCAGATTTAACAGCAACCACTTTTTGTCAATATCCATAGGTCTCTTCAATGCCTCAATAATGGTCTCATAAAGTTTATTTGATAGATATAGTTGGTTAATAAAAGATAATTGGTTTTGTATATTAGTGAGGTTTTTAGGAATACTCTCATGTCGGTATAAAAGTGATTATAATAATGGTTTATTCAAAGATAGTAGTCCTAGAGGACCTATCTGGACATTTTTGGTGTTCTTGGATGGAACTCCCACAAATTTTTCATTGATTGGATGGAAGGGATGTTTCCAACAATAAAAAATCAAATGGGATACAAAACCTCATTATTGTATGTTATTGTAGATGTTTCTCCTTATTGATATTAGAGAAACACTTTCATTATTCTCTCAATATTATAGATTTTTTTTTCATGAATATCACCCTAGGTAGTGTAATATCCTAAGGAATGTAGTCTCTTAGCTTGAGCATAATGGTGTGGGGATCTAGAATGAGATAGTGGGTGTCATTTATTCCTTAACTCATCACAGTGGTCTACCAATCTAATGTAATTGAAAATGGAATAATATTATTCCTCATTAAATTTTTCTTTTAAATCCTAGTAAAAAACTTGTTAGGTAGGGTATTTTTAGATTTATCCATACAAAAATTATCCCTTAGGATCAGGTATCTGACTTTTAGAAAATACAATCATCAAATTTCTTCCAATATCATCTCAAAACATGATTTCAATCCACAGATCCTTAATCATCATTTGGGTTGGAAAAACCCATGTACCAAATACTTGATTATTGAAAAAATTGATTATGGCATGATTTGTCAAGATATAAAACAATTCCTTTAAGATGAAGCAATGTTGGATATTGTGTCCAAGGAACCTATGGTTAGGGAAATAACTAGGGTAGTTCTTCAACTCAAATTCATAATGCATCTTACTTCCTAGAAGCATTAGAAGGTTCTTTTTTAGGGAACATATAAGTAATACAAGTAATTTCTCATCCTTAAAGGATTATACCTTATTCTTCTAAACACTTGGGGATGTATCTGTTTAGGGGCCTAAGTTTTCATCATGGTTGTTATCTCTAATCTTCCAAAATTTCATGTCAATGAAAGAGGTGGCGGATAAGAACTTGTATTAGTTTTTTTCATTAATTACTATAGAAATTATATCATCTTGAAGAACCCTCATAATCCACTAGGATGCATCATGGATACTAGATTTTGGACAATATCATCTTGTTTATTCAACATGCACAATCATATACAATTTTTCTATATGATTTAAATATCTAGAGAGTGCTTTAAGCCCTTACATTGAGTGATGAAGTTATGAAAGATTTTTTCTCCTTTTTTTACACTTGGATAGGCCATTAGCACTCATTTTATATAAGGTGGAGGTGAACTGATAGAGTAATTTTAAATGAAGATCCTCCTAGCTGGTGATAAATCATGGTGCTAGATTATTATACCAAATAATTGTTGGTCCCTTCAATTTTTGAATTATGTGGAAGAGGCTAGAGGCCCTTTGTTCCTTAGAGAACCCAACATTTGGATAAACTAAGAATCAAAGTGCATGAGGTATTGCTTGAGATCACTAATACCATTAATGGATTGGAATCTTTGGTTGAAAAAATTTAGCATGGGGAATAGTGCATTCATTATGGGTATGCTTTATTTTTAGGGTATATTGAATCCCATGATATTTTCATGTCTTCCATATGACTAAAAATTGATCTGATCAGATAATTATTGTAGGGTTTCTTACACGTCTTCTCTATTTATGGTTGTTTGAATCAAGATGTAGAGTGTTCATTATATAATGGGGGGATGTTGAAATATTTAACTATACATAGAGTCATAGGGACTCATGATTTTTATTATGTTGGTAAATAATCATGTACTAACCCTAGTTGATCAATCGATGTTTTTTGTATGAAAGAAATCCATAGAAGGTGTTATGAGTCTATTTTATACCTCATTCAGATAAAGATAATTTCCCTATTGGATCTCATTACTGACCCATTTATAACACTTGATATCTTGGATAAAAGATATAATCTTAGAATCTGAAATAATTTTCTTAGTGGATTTGGGAATACAAGGAGGTTTTCTGATACATTTTTTTTATTTTGGATCTAATTTTTTTTTAGAGAAGTATCTTTGGAGATCTCCCAAGACCCATGGAATGTCTCTACTAAAGGATGTAAACTCATCTAGGGGTCACCTTATCTACTAAACCTCCTAGAAAAATATTTATTTCTCATTTCATCACTAATATCACACTCCTAAATGTTTGGGGGACTACCTATGTTGAAATTTACCATAGAGGTGGTTGGTAGTAAAAAATCCTTAACATTATTGAAGGTAAAATAATTGAGAACCCATGGTCATAGTCTAAGATCAGAGAAATGTATAATGGAATACTTCCCCAAAACTCTAACATGAACATGGGGATAATTTTATGCAATGATATGGAATAGTACTATGAGAATTCAGGTATATTGTCATAATAATTCCTTCCAGTATCCATCATATTCAAAATGTTGGTCCATTGGGAGTGTTGTAAGGTTGATATTTCATCACTGTTTCTAAAGAGCATTAAGGTGATCAAATCTTTTGGGATGGGCCAACTAGTGGGTGTGAAGGTGGTTGAATGTCACCAATAGGTTTTTCTAGAGGTATAATATACCTTTATTATCAAGAAGCTATAGTATTTTGCGGCTTGGGTTTATATGTATCCAAATAATGATAGTAATTTATTTAATTCTAGTATCTCCCACAGGTTCTCATTATCTTTTACATCTTATTTAGAAGAAAACTCATGTACTCGAGTACTATGGTCTTCTATATGAGATTTGTATGAATATAGAGGATATAATGGTGAAAATTCCATATATTTTAGATCTTTAGGAAGGATTAATATCATCTATTGAATCCTACCTATAATTAGAAAGTTGTGTTACTAAAGTAGCTCAGACTTAAACCACATCTCCAGGTAGGATTTTCACCCTACACATACATCTTTTGAAAACCTTCCAAATAGTTTTACCTCTAGTAAAAACTATTCCTCATCCAAAATTATCGATCAGATCCTATGGTTTCCCTAAAATCCAATGTAGATTAATAGTGATGATAGAGTGAATACAATAGGATTCCAACCACATATACTCTATGCACAGGTAATTTTAGATGGATTTCAAGACCATGTTCTTCTCAGCCTTATGAGTAAACATACTCATTCTTTGAGTGATTCCACTCATGGAATGTGGTTATAAAGGCATAAAAATATCCTTTAAATACTCAGTAGTGTGATATTTTAAATTATCAGGGGTGATCTACCATCGGTTCCCCCTATGAACCTTTCAATGCCAACATAGAATTTTCCTGAGTGTGAGCTTTTATTAATCATGTGGAGACCTTCCAAGGGTATTGATGGTGGTGCCACAAGGATGTTATCGATGATGGATGGAAGAAATTTTACCCTTGTGAGTTCCTTCAGTTCTTTAGGATTCTTGATCATAAGGAGGACCTCTATGGTTGCTGGTGATAGAGTCATTGTCTTGGAGAGTTAACCCCAATTTCCTAGCTTATGGATGGTTTCTCGATCACATTCTCATGAGATATTTTTTCATTCCATTGGTGGAGGTGATGGCTGTGTAGAAAGGTCCTTAGGATCTATAGTATAATCCTATTATTAAGTAAGGATGGTAACCCACTCTTTGCACTGTCATTGTGTGATTCATACTAGGGTGACCTGAATGGGAGTAATAAAAACTTTTTTGACCACTAGTTTTATTTCTATTCTTTATCGATGATGTATGTTATAAGGATACCTCCATGAAGCCTCCTAGGTGGTATATGGTGCTAAAAACCCTAAATTTATCCTAACTCATCAATTTAGGATTTACTAGCTCCATCATGCTCTTGGAATAGACTCTCTAAGTAGTTAGTAATCGTGACATGATGTACTTTCCCCCTACAGGATCTCTAGTTTCATCGGTGTTGTCATGGATTTGTGTTTTCATAATCATCCTGATAAATCTATAGGTTGGGGATGAATCCTACTTGTTCATAACAAAGGGAAAGTGTATTGATTACTATTTTTTATAACCACAATTGGGGAACGGGGTGAGGACCCATGGGATTCATGGAATATGCAGTAGTCATCACTTGTGAATAACTATAGATAATCTCCACATGTGGGTGTTTATAGTTATTTGTAACATCATGGTAACACCTCCTCCCAAACCTATTAATAGTGGTAATGGAGCCCGACCTAAAATTCCCAATGGTCTTAATTATAGAAGAATCTATAAAAAATCATGAATATTTTCTCAATGTTGATAGTTCCCAATGTTATTAATTATCCAATTTTTGAAGTAAAAGTGATTTATATCAAGTTTAGTGACCTTATTTTTGTACTTGTTACTCAGTACCACTACATCAAATTCTCCCCAGATGGTCATGATCCGGGTCTTGCAGTACCACTTTCAAAAGTGGGCAGCTGGTCACCACTGAAGTGATGATGACGAAACTTTTGACTGGAGCATTAGGATGGTAGGTCGTTACATATCTCTAAAGATCTTATTTCACAGTTTATGAATAACTCATAGATTTAAGATATGCTCATGAATCTTATTATCAATTCCATTCTTATGGAAATTAGTTAATTACATCAGTTTTATCTTAGTGGGATAATAGACATTTGTTCAGATATAATGATTATGTTGGATATTGGTCTTGTTGGGTACTACATTATCTTTCTCATGTCATACCATGATTTTATTTTATTTACATCATATAAGAAAAGGTTGATTATTTAATTAAATATGGGAAATAAGGTTGTTAAATCTTTCTCTTATCAGGCTAAGAGGGAATCCTATTCATGATGCATAAGGCATCTTATTCTCATGACATAAGTTGACCTATGCTCATCACATAAGGAAGCATGTGTATCTTAAGCTCATCACATAGGTCTTCATCATGTCTATCCATGGGAAAATCATATGATCATAATATAATGATAATACTATTATTCTCTTCACATAAGGGTTTCCATGATTTATAGTTTGATAGGGATGATTCATAATTTAGATCCCAAAGGGGAAACATATAGTTTAAATTCTAGTGGGGACACTAATGGTTTATATTCCAGTAGAAAATCACTAAAATATTTAGTTATATATAGGAAGGTAATAATGGTTTAGATATATTCCCTACTAAGGTGGTTATGGGATGGAAATTGTGTTGGTTTTGAAACATATGTAGGAATCCTACTTATCCCATTGGAATAAAAACCCAACATAGTTTGAGTTGAATAGTTTAAGGAAATGTGACTGGAATGGTCTATACAATTTAACATCATAAATTAAGGACACATGACTCATGAAAGGGTTGAATAAAATATGTTTTTAAAGGCTTCTAAATTTGTATATTTTTATATTTTTATAAAAATCAATGATTGTGGAGGCCTTAAACATGTGTTTCATGGACCTTGGCTAATGCAGAGGTCTCATAGGTGAAAGAACACAATTTTGGAAATACATACTTAGTTTCAAAAAATGAATCTGTATTGGGTGGATATAGGTCTCATGGTCTAAAAAATTTCATGAAAATTTTATTCACATAGTAGGTATCAAATTGGTTTGATAAGGGTGGATCCGTTCCTAAAGGTTTCCAATTTATCATGGAAACTGTTTAGGGATATGGATTCCGGTAGAATTCAATTGGATTTCAATGATTCTGTTTATTTCATCCCTAACTAATGTTTTGCTGAGTTATTATCCATGTTGTGGGTGGAAATGGTGGAGGGCCATATCAGCTTCGGCGGGTTAGAGCATGCTGCTTCTTCCTCGGAAGACCATTTGGGATGAGGTTGGACCAGAGGGATGGCTTGCCATCGGGAGGGACCATGCTTGCATGGGATCGCCGAGCAGTTCTTCTTTGGATCTAGCAGTTGCTGCTTTTACTTGGAACAGGTTAGTTCTAGTTTTTCTTGTTGGGATATATTTGTTGTTTGTTGGAACTTACGGTTTCTCACTTTTTCCTTAAAAGTTTTTTATCAATAAAAAATAATTTTCAGTCAGTCATAACATACTCCCATAAAATGTTGGGGTTGCATGAGACGTTGACTTATGTGAGGAATTATGATTTTGTGAAATGTTTTTTCTTCCTAGAGAGGTGGTTGCATGAAACAATACAAATAATTTAATAATATATTAAATGGATTATGTGAAGTAATTAAAATAACATTCTCATATTCAAGAGTCTATGTTGACTTTATTAGATTGTGTGGGGCATGAAAGTCATGGTTGTGTGAGCAAAGTCACGTTGATTTATTGAAAAGATACAAAGCACAAACGAAATCCCAAAGTCCAAAAAATTAGTGAGATGAGGGGTATTTATAGGACTCCAATATACATAATTAGATGTCTCATGAAATATTTTTATGCATTTATAACTATGAGGTATCAAAAAACTCAAATTCATGGTATTGTAGGTAACTTTCACATGCATGGAACTTTGGAATTTCATAGTAGTACATGTTACAGACTCGTTCAACTGAGATTCATGAGATATGTTCCAACTTTTTTTCAACTTTATTTATCTATTATTCCTCCTTGATCCCTCTTGGATAAAATTTTTAGTGTCAACATGTCTATTAAAATCATTTAATGATTATCCCATGGAAATAAAATGGGTAACAAAACATTTATATAGGGTATCACATAAGAAGTGGTCAAATTGGATTGAATGATACCGACCCAAAAGAAACAAATAAAAAGTTAATTTTTAGAATGATACATTATTGATATAAAATAGTAATAAATAATTTATCTTCTCAAGGAAGAAATACAAATGGAAGATAAATCATGAAAATAACATTCCTAAATTTTTTGTGATGTTGTCCAATAAGATTTCATAAATAATTTTCAAAATTATTTTTCAAAAATTAATACAAAGAATTTTAATTTTTAATTTTAAAAATTCAATCTCTTTATATTTTATATTTGAAAAAAATATAGCTAAATTATAAGGAACATGGATTTAAAGATAAAAAATCAAATTGAAATTGAAATAAATATTTTATAAACATTTTTTTTTAAATTTAAGTAACCCACATCAGTGAAAAAGATAAAGAATTTTATTTTAAATATAATTGAAGTTAAATAGAATAATTTTATAAAATAATATTTATTTAACTTTCAATATGAGTAAAATAAGTATTTTTTCCAATAAAGAACATTGAAATCGAATAGAAATACCAAAAATAAAGTGAAGAAATTATCCTTTATAGCATCGTATTTTTATGACAATGAATCAATCAGAAAGGTAATTATGGGAATAAAATTAAAAATTATTATAAAATAAGAATAACAAAAATAAAATAAAATAAAATATTATAATATAAAATACATATAATAAGGTAGATGATGAGGAATGAATAAGAATCAATGAAAAGATATTGAGTCAAGAAACCCCTTACCATAGATTCATGCTTTCTCAATTGGATATAACTCCACATTTAATAAACATAAAATTATTATTAATATATATAATAACCTAATTGTGTTTATTTTACATAGTATCTTTCATTTATATTTTTTTATTACCTCTTTAAAAGTCTTCTATAGCTAATATTAACTATCATATGTGAATTGTTTAGTGTATTCTACACTTTCTTCAATATAGTTATCCCATTACTTGATCTTTTATCATGTTCCAGTCACTAAAAAACGGTCTTGGAAATGATATAGTAATGCAGTCCCATAATTATTTCTTAGATTTTATTGTAACAGTTTGTAAATAATGATTAAAAAGTATCTCTTTTGCAATTATTGGATTTATCAAAAGAATTAATTTTATTAATAAATATAGCTATATATATTATCATTATATATTTATAAAAATAACATAGATTCATTATTAATACCCAATATTACAAATATTTATGTGTTTATAATCATCTATATAAAAAATATTGTTACATTGTTCATGTAGGTGGTTAAACCAACCCAAACAAGAACATGCTATGATTTAATGGATTTGTATGGGCTTTTTGCATTATAATATTCTTATAATAGAATTATAATTATATTTTTAATATGTTATAAGAGAGATAAATAATATTTAATAATTGAGATTATGATAATATAAAAGTAAATTTTTAAAAGGTTTGTTACAAATTTGAAATGTGGCATCCTTTGGAAATTTCAGTGGTTGTGATGGATTTGGAGATCATTCTTCAGACCAAGGGATTAAAAAAATAAAATATGATTTTATGGTAGAGAAATTTGGTATACATTAGATAATAAACCAAATGATATGTTTGGTTTGGGATGAGTTTTGGAGGGATCATTTTGTAGGTGGGTTTGAGTGGCATATTTATAAATACTTGTCAATTAATGTATAAGGAATGTAATTTTTCAAGGAATGTGACTCAAAAGTGTATAAAATGGGATATTGGTCAATAATACCCTCATTCAAACACTTTATTGATAATTTATATTAATTTTATCACTTTACACCTTATTGTAATCTTTTATCTCTTTTTTACATTATTCCATCATAATGCACTTTTTATCTTCGTAAATTATATTTCTTCTAGAAAATGAAGTTGACCTTATTACATATTTTCAAAATTTTGAATCCTAATATTAAATATGATGTATTAAATTAAAATTATAAAATTTAATAAATAATAATTTCAAGATAAAAACATATTACACATGAAAAATAATTTTACTGAAAAATGTCTTTTAAGACATTAGATAGTTTTCATAATATTTCATAACAATTACTAACCATTCTATAAATGTTAATTTATATATATATATATATAATAAATTAAATTAAAATCCTTATTTAAAAATGGAAGATTAAAATTTTAGAATAATGTATAAAAATACATAATTTTTAAACAAAATATATTTTCGCTAATGAAATGTTATCTTTTTATTTTATTCAATAATTATATATTATAGTTTAATTATATGTAAAATATTTTATTTTTTATATATTAGTAAATTTTATCTAAATTTTACATGATAATTAGATGGTTTCAATATACCTACTGGATACATGTATACCCAACAACCATATATCTAAGAATCATATATTCAAGTTCCATATATCTAATAGTCATTTTACCTTTTCTATTCCCTAGTGTATACTTATATACTTCTATAAAGTTATTCATCACATTCAATTACACAATAAAACTTCTATATTTCTAATTTTTATAATTACTCCCATAATTATACTCTAAAAATGATCTTTATAGAAAACCGAAAAGATGAATTCTTCAGGATTGCAGCCCTTAATTTGATTTTTATTTTATTGCTCTTGTAATTTTCATAGTTTTTTTCACATAACATTATTTTTATATATTACTATTTATTTCATTTAATATTATTATATTCCACCTTAATAAAATTTCTAATTTTTCATTTTACCTCACTTTATCTTGTAAGATAACTTATCCAACAAATGGGAATTATTAAATGGAATTTCACACTATAAATATTTTGTGTTACATTTTTTAAACAATATTTCATTTAATTTCAAATAATTTCATCCAAATTTTTTTTATCTCTCCATTAGAGAACATGTCTTGAAAACTTGATTGTAGGGGATATGTAATTTTAGTTTTATGAACAACTCTATATTTTTTCACAAAAGAAAAAAAATAATGTTTTTTATGAACTCTATTATCTATGATGAAATCTATTGGAACTAAAATCAATGAAAGCATGTTCCAATTAATTAACTACATGATATTGGAAGGATTTGTTTTGGGAGAAAAATTTCTTTTACCCACTTAAACAAATAATCTCTATAAATTAAGATATATTCCTTCCAATTAGATGATGAGAATAGTTGTATGAATTTCAATGCCCAAAAATAAATAATATTTATTCAACCAGAATCCCCTTTTGAGATATCTTCAACCTTATTAAAATATTTTATATTTTCAGACACATGTTATAAGACATTATAAATCATATTTCATCCTTAACGAGTGTTGTCCATGGAAAGAATTATTGTATCACCTTTTGTGATTTTTTTAAACCACTATCATATCCTTTAATGGTTGAAGTGTGGAAACTTTCTAAAATTGGTTCTATTACTTATTATTTCACACATATTCTCTAAATTTTATTAAACTATTTCTTGAAATTAATATTCTATCCTCTATAGTAATTATTTTATTCTAGTAGAATCATTTTCATTTAGTTTTAAGTAAACTCATTAGGGATAATCCTTAGTAAAAATTAGTTGAAGAAATCCACAAAAATGGTGTTTTAATTTGAGTATAATTTATTGGTGAATCATTTAGAAAATGACCCATTTATTTTGTGAGGTTCACTTGCTTCAATATTGGGTACTCTCGATAGATAGTCTACTACTAGATTTTTTAATGTCATTCTTTTCATTAGTATCAAAATCATGCACCTACAGTTATAAAATCTAGAGTATTAACTTCATATTTATATATTTATTGGTCATATGATACCTCATAAATAGTTTAACTAAATAAATTATTATTTTCATCTAACAAGAAAAAACTTAATATTATATTAATCTATGACTGATAGGTCTTTTTTGTGGATTTTAAATTATTCTATGGTTTGACTTTAATTTTTACTCAGAACAACCTTATGTTACATTCAGTTGTTATTATAATGGGGGAGAAATAAATCTTAAGATTGGAATATTAAATTATTCTAAGAACTATTAATTAATTTCAAAAGTAATATATGTTCCTAATAAATTACACTATGGCCTTGTGATACTCAAAGAATCACTTATGGAACTTATGTAAAATGAAACATATCCTAACTACTCATTACATATGTAATATAATCTAGGAATGGAATGTTTTGGGTAAAATAAATCTTGGTTTGTACACTTACCTATCATGTTATTATATCTCAAGTCCTATAAAAATTCATTAAATAACCATGAATGGTAACTTTTCCAAGTTTAAAATTAATTTATATTCACACCATCTTTGTAAGACCTTGCTTAAATTTCCCAGAAAATCCCCACATAATTATCCCTTGATGGAAATTCATTCATAAAAAAGTATATGATTATTCCTTTCAAATATGAGAAAATTATCATTATGTATCACTAAAAGTGTGTAGTTACTATTCATAAACCAGATTTTATTTCCTTTTTAAAAAAATTCTAAAGGAACTGGTGAATATAATTCTCTCTAGATCTTTTTAAGAAATTAAGATCATATTTTATATTGAAGACCTATATTAAAAATAGTATAAATTCATTTTATACAACATATATATTATATTACATAGAAAATAAAATAAAAATGGTCTTTCCTTTTGTTCAGTATATCCTATATATAATTAATGGAAATAGTACATTTACTGACATTACTAATTTTGATAATCTTTATTATTAATCATTGAAAATCCCTTTTTCTCAAGGTCTAATTGCACATGTCATACCTTAGAAAAAACTAAAATTAGGAAAATGATGCACAAATCCAATAACTTAATCACATATTCTTAAACTAAAGAGTAATTATTTGGTTTAATATTCTTTTCCCCTTATATCCTTGGTTTATGATCTCCTCTTTCAAAATCGTTTGTATACAATAGAAACAGTTAATTCTATTATAATTTCAATTAAATCATGAAATGTTGTATCTATATTTCCTCAAGGATTCCACCAACTTAACCTCCTTGTCTTATTCTATATTTATTGAAGTGGTGAATAAAAGTCTATCATTCAAACCCAAATAAATGTACAAAACTTTTATTTTAGTGCATTTAATTCCATAATAGGAATATGTTTTAAATTATGGGACACTTTTTCTTGACTAATCATCAGTTCCCAATTGGTGGTTTAAAATTTTATATCTTGAAAGATTTCATATCTTTACTTATCTTTTCCAATTCCAACTTATCATCTGCAACCATATTTCTAATAATTGGTTCATTGTCAAACCCTCAAAAGAAATTTATAACTCTTACTCAATAACATGTTCTCTCAATTAGTTCTATTAAAATATAGGTTCTATTATATATTTAAACCCATTAAATATCTTTTCTTCATCACCCACATTGAAAATTAGGTTCCCTTTTTCTACACCAATCACAGCCCCTCTAATTTCAAAAAAAGGTCAACCCAAGATGATGGGGAATTCCTTATCACATTTTAATAACTATAAAGAGAGTTGGACATAACAACAATGTATTTCTAAATAGTATATTATCCAATCTTCCCATGGGATATGTTATTGTCCTATTTATAATTTGAAGATACATAGTTATTAGAATGATATCACCAATTCCCCAAGTGTTGGAATAATGAATGTAAAAGCAGGTAAATTCTTAATCCAAGATCACACAGTCATCTCTATTCTTTCATCCTTCAAAACTAATATAATATGAAAAAATACCCTAATCATATAGCATGTGGAGATATTGGTTTCCAATACGGTACTACATTCCTTCATTAGTGAAATGGTTGTATGCTCCTCCAAAATTATCTTATAATAAATAATTCTCTGCAAAAGTTTTGAGCGCTTGAATAATTGAGCAAAGGAATCCAAATTGGATGGTCAATTCACAGATTCTTAAATACCTATAATTTTTTATTAATATTTTATAGATAACCCCTTGGTTTTATCCATTGTGGATAGATAATATATAGAGCCATATTATTTAATTTATTAGTTTTACTTTTTACCATATTAATTTCCTTTACATGGGTTTATTTTATCTGATCTCTTTTTTTGTCATTGCCTGAGTGAAAGTTCCCCAATTCCTCTCATTATTCTATATATTATTAACTTATTTTATCTCAATAAACTTCCATTAATAATTGTTTCTCTAGTATACTTAGTCTTTATTTGTTAAAAAATATTATTTTTAGTTTTACATATTGTTAAAAAATCACATTTTATCATTTATTATATTTTTTAGTGTTAGGATACTTCTATTTGCCTTCCTCGAATATTTTTTAATCCAATTATCCCTCTTGTTGATCAATGTCATATAGGTTTTCTTTATTTAATTACCATTCCTTCTCAAATTAAGTCTCTATCATGGTTATTAATTTCATTATTCACTAATAAAAACTAATTTTATAGTCTGATGGACTATATCCTTATTGATAAGATAGTTTATTATGGTATTTCTATCATGATAATGTTTTCATTATTCTTTCTTGATCCCTTAAAGATAAATTTGGATGACCCATTTTCCAAATATTTTATTCATTAGAGAATAAAACAGAGTTTTTACTATTATGTTCACCATATCAAGCATAGTTAGTAGATTTTATTTATCAGGAAGTAAAATCAACATTTGTGTTCAATAAATCAGTATTTTTAAGTATTCTATAGTATAAAAAGTTTCCATAAGATATTGAATTTATTTTTGAATAAGAGTTTGTCAAAAAAATTATTCATTATAGTCACCAATTATAAATTAGTATCTTAATCATATAATTTCTCATTCCTTAAGATTTTCCTTCCTATTTTAGTCTTTTATTACGATTTCAATGAAATTTTATTTTATATTTTTCTAATTTATTCACTATTTTGTCACCACTACTCCCACAAAACATTTATCAAAAAGGCTTTGTATAGAATTTTTAAAGCCTTATTGTAATATCCATTAATATATGTGTGCATAAATATTAATGGAGACATTATCTTAGGAAATTATTAAAAATATCCCAAGCTTCATATACCATTTCTCCATCCCCTTATGTGAAACCAATAATTTTATTCCTAATATCCTTGGTATGATTTTATAGAAAATGAAACATATATATGTTTAAAATTATTAAATTTATTCTCATAAAGTCTTAAAAACAATTTTATAGCATTATTTTGAAGAAAATAAGGAATCCAATTCTTAATTCAACATTTATAGGACTTTGAAGGTGAAATTATTGAAAAATACTTTGAACATTTCTAGTGAAGGGTAGATATTTTTCACTTTTCCTTTCATCAAATATAAAGTATAATAATAAATAGGATTTTTTATGTTTTAAATTTCATACTCCTTAGTTTTAATCAAGGTATTATCAGTTTATATAAATTATAGGGAGGTGAAATTCAATTAACCATGTCCTCTTATTATTTTGATTTCTTATAATTTCATATCAAAGTTGTCAATTAGATAACTTGATATTGTTTCCTTATTTTTTTACAACTTCCTCCATAGTTATTCCTTATTAAAATCATAGATTATAATAATATCGTTTGATATTTGGAATTTATGGAATAATTTTTCTATCAACAAAACTTTTTGTATTCATAAACAAATTCATGAATGTTAAAAAATTCAAAGAAAGAAAAATATATATTAACTATTTAAAACCCAAAAAACATGACTAGCTTCCCTAGAAATGGTGATAAATTCTGATAACATGTCTATCATCAAGGAAAAATATAATTTAATTTATAAAACCCTATAACCTTATTCTATGAATCCTGGTAGTGAGGGTTTATCTAAAGGGAATATAATATTTTCAACGGATTAAAACAAAAATATGTGAAAATTAATGGGAAGAAAATAATTTTGAAATATCAGTATTGAAACTATAATGAGAGTATTTATATGAAGTAAAATCAATAAAATGGTAAATATTTTTGGTTTTCATTCTTAGAGAAGTGGAATACTAATGTTTAAACATAATTTTTAAACCTAATTTGAAAAAAGAAGTATCATGAGTAATGTGTGGTATTTTAGTTATCTTAAATCATTTTGAATCTGAATTGTTTATGAATAAAACACCCATAAATAAACTTTTAATATATCTATTAGGTATATCAGTCTCTTTTAGGAGAAAATATCATTACATTTCAAAGATAAATAATTAAATTAAGCAAAGAAATTTGATATGTGATTTATGAGTCACTAAAAAATCATTATTGTATAATAAATCATTTATTTTATTAATAATCTATGAAATTATTTTATTAATAATTAATTAAAAGATCAAAATGATTATATCCTATGAAAATGGAATAATATTGATATTATATATTTTATTATTCGTCTAGTTCCTGGATTTCTACAATTAAATTAAATCATGGGGTAATATAATATAAATATAAATAAATAAATGAAACATTATGTTGAAAAAAATAATATAATGGAATTTAAATTAAGTTCTTAAAAATATATAAACACATATATCCTTGAGTGAATTTCTAAAAAATTAATTCAATAAATAACATTTTTCTTATTCAAATCATTTTGTGAATTTAACAAAGAATTTGTAAAAATTGTAAAACAAAGTGTCCCCTTAGATTCCCTAGTTGTGTGTTTTAATCATTGATTCTATATGGGTTATTGTCCCCCAATAATTCATGTTATCAAATTATTTACTCACCTTTGAAATTATTCATAAATATATATGTTCAATGTTGGTTATTCAAGAAAAAAATCCATTCTTTTGGATTATATCCTCATAGATGTTGAGTACCATTTTTCATTTGATGTTGGATATTAGGATATAATCTTCTAATCCATCTTCTATTAGCATTTTGTAATTACATATATCCAGTTTAAGATATTTTTTATGTCCTAAAATCTATATATTCTCCATTAAATAACAAGAAAAAATAGGGAAAAACTTACCCATATAGATCATATCATGTGTCCTGATTTTAATATTATGTGTATGGTTAGAAATTTGGTTTTTCAATTATTATCTTTAAAACTACAATATTAACCCCTTATTTGGTTTCCAAAATTCGGTTCTTTACCTAGAATAATGAAACAATTGTATATAAATATTTCCTAACTTCATAATGAAATAACCAATTCTATCTAAAAATGTATATGCCATGAATTGTTTTTTTACACACATTCCAAAAAAACATACTACAATATCATTTTTTGGGTTAACTTAAATTCAATAACTATTAAATATGTATATGAACTTCCCTTATTTTTTAAACCTTGTTATGTATCTATAAACATTTTCCTTCCTAGTGAACCACATTTCTAATCCATGAACCCCCCCCCCCCAAAAAGGTCTAAACTATTTACATTTAGATTATTAATTAACATTTGAATAAAAAAAGTTTAAGTTGTTGGGTTTATTAAATTGAGTATAGAAATGGTGTCTTTATCATTTGTAATGAATTTCTATAACTCACTAAAAATAAAAAATAAAATCCATAATTTGTTTTATCTAATTATGTATTATGGAATCCTTATTTTTTATTACATAACTTATAGTTACATGGTGAAAACTTAGGATCTTTTAAAGTTTCGTTTCTTGGAAATAAGGTACTTAATAGATGAATAATTAATAATTCTTTTCAAACCGCTTTAAATACATATTCATTGGTTAAATATAGGTTACTTTTATAGTATAGTATATCCATTGGATATACATCAAAGGAAAATGTCTTAGCACTATGCCTAGTAAGTGAATAAGAAAGAGAGGCATATAACATGTAATCTTGAGACATATCAATAAGATCATAAGGAATAATGATAAGTCATGAGAAAGAGTAATATAATAAAAATAAGAACATGAACCATAACATGAAAATGTGGATACAATATTTAATTGAAAAATTCATAATCAGATCACCATGTTTTATCAGCAAGGTTTCGTAAATAAAAATTAGCAAGTTTATTCACCAAGGTATTGTAAAATATGTCATCTATAGGGAATAAATTATTTATCTAATTCGTTATAGCACTATCAAGGCACACCATTAATATGTATTAATATCATGTGATCCACATATATCATAATAAGTCATTTCATTAATTACCCATGGATAGAAGGAATGGGTTTCATATCAAAATCATGGCATACAAAAGCACTTAAAGACATTATCATCAATTTTAACACAAAAACTGAAATTTGGGTTTCATATATATAGATCCCAAAATAAAAAATTAATTATTAAATATAGTAGAATACATGTCGAAAAAAATAAGTTTGGGTATTCAAAAAAGAAAAATAAATGATAATTTATTAAGAAGAAAGAGAAATATTGAGAAGTAAATTCTGTAACAGGATGGGTATAAAATATGGTTTAACAAAATGGTAAATTGAGAAGGTACCCCATTGATAAAAGATACTGTAAAAATAGTTGAATGATTTAAAGTGCTCAAAAAGAACTTTTTTTGTAAATAAGAAGACATATCACATGAAAACTGAACTGTAATGGAAAAGGGAAGAGGGGATTTCCCTTAACTTGAATATTTGTTCCTAAAAATTGAGGATAGAACCTTGGGGGATTGAGGACACATTGGTGGGACTAAATGTGAGGAAAAATAACAATAAATTTTCGGATTGTGGATTGGAGTGAATGTAAAAGTAGAAATGGGTAGGTATTTATAGGAGAAGTGGAGGATATTTTTAATAATTTCTAAAAGTAGGCCATGGAAATTTATGGAGAGGAAAATGAAAATACATTGGCTTTCCCATGGTTTTTGTAACAACCCAAAATTTTGAATAAATATTTTTTCCTAATTTTGTGTGTTATTTTATTTTTATACTCAACAAAACTGTTTCATTTGATAACATGAGTATAATTAAAATGAGACTGTTGGGTTTTGACTGTTATATGACCATTGGTCAATATGACCGCTGGAAACTAAACATTTCGATTATTGTCTCTAAATACAAGTGATCTTGGTTAATTAATATAAAAAAATTATTTGATGGCCTCATCCAGTAGTCTCGAGCCAATCGAATCCCATGTAACGGAACTTGGGAAGGAGGTAGTACCACTGGGCTTTGCTCTAGACCAAACCCAAGCCGAACTTCATTGAGTGAAGCTATAACGGAATCGCCTTCACGAGAAGTTCAAACTGATAGAAATTACTACTCGTGCAATGTTGGCTGAGTCACCCTCAGATTCTCTCACGTTAGCATACCATAAATTTAGGTTCTATGCTGGGGTTATAAGGGGATATATAAGGAGACTGTAACTACCTTGTGTAATCCTTTGTTTTAAATAAAAATTTTGATTTCTTCTTTTGATGAAGTTTATGAATTTTCAAATTTCCGGATAAATATATTATTCATATTTTTGATTAATTTTAGAGAAATGATATTTTAAAAATGTTTATGTAAACCTTAAATAATTAAAAATGTGTAATGATTTTCAAAAAAAGGTCTTCTACAATTATGTTCAGTACCAAATTTAGATTTTAGTAAGATCAACGTAATTTTTGATGAATAGTAAATTATGAATAGTGATTTTATGTGTAGGATTAGTAATGTGACCAAATGGATTAGTAATCTCACTTAAAGAAATTATTAATATAATCTAGGCACCTTGATTAAGTAATGTGATTCAATAAAATGGTTGAATAACGGTTTCATAAATTATTAGTCAAGTATTTGTTTTTTCAAGTGAATAGTTTTTTTAAATTTTAAAATTAAATTAAAATTATTTAGAAAATTATTTTTATAAAATGGAATTTATTTTTGAATTCAGAACATCGATATTATGTTAAGTAATTTTTGGGGATTTTTTTGAAAAAAATGAATTTTCAGTAAATAGTGTATTTATTTAAAAATTAAATTAAAAATATTTAGAAAATTATTTTTATAAAATAGAGTTCATTTTTGAAATCAGAGCATTGATATTTTGTTAAGGTGAAATTTTGGGATTTTTCGGAGAAAGTTGAATTTTCAATGAATAGTGAAAATATAGTTTTTAAGTTACGGGTGTTTAATGACATCATTAAATGATGTATTAAGTATGTAATCAATATGGTCGACTTATGAATAGTAATATAAGGTATGAGGTGTCCTAAGTGGCCAATACCATGGGAAAATACCATGGGCAAGCCCATGGTTTTGCCAAAACCACTAATGAGGTGTCCCTTGGCCATTAATGCCTTGTCCCCTCACTTTCCCTATAAATACCAAGCCATCCTCTCATCCATTCGACTCCAAAATCATACTCAACGACGTTCGGGTCTCCTTACTTACCAAGGAGTCCTCCCAAGGTTCCCCCAAGCCCTCAAGGTCCCAACCTTTGAGTTTTAAGAGTTACGTTTAAGGTAAGGGATCATACCTCTCCCTTTCTTTTCAAGTAATCTCTTTTATGTCATTGCTTTTATGATCCATGCTCTTATGTTGGAGGATGTTCTTTTATATTCCACTTACTTCTATTTTCATGTTCATATTATGAGATAACCCCTATTTCTCTCATCAATTCATTTTAAGAAAGTTTAAGTGACGCCGTTAGGGTGCTGAATCTTTAAGAGATTCGTTCACATTTCTCATTTTTCAAAGTTCTACTTTCATTTCAAGTCTTTCAAGATCCTTTTTATTATGTTGTGGTATTATATCTATATATATCTTTCTGATATTTTATGTTCATATAATTATAGACCCTATTTGATCTCGTTAATTCATTTTTTTTTTTTGAATTTTAGGTGATGTCGTTAGGCTGCCGAATTTTTAAGGGATTCATTCATCTTTCTCATTTTTCAAAGTTCTACTTTCATATCAAGTCTTTAATATTCCTTTTTATTATGTTGGGGTATGATATATATATCTATCATACTGATATTTTATGTTAATATGATGAGAGACCCTATTTGATCTCGTCAATTCATTTTTGTTGAATTTTAGGTGATGCCGTTAGGCTGCCAAATTTTTAAGGGATTCGTTCACCTTTCTCATTTTTCAAAGTTCTACTTTCATGTAAAGTCTTTAAAGTTCCTTTTTATTATGTTGGGGTATGATATCTATATCTATCATACTGATATTTTATGTTCATATGATGATAGACCCCATCTGATCTCATCAATTCATTTTTTTGAAGTTTAAGTGACGTAGTTAGGCTGCCGAATTTTCATAAGAGAAATCTTATGTTTGTCTTCCTTCCATGTTTTTCATTTAATATGGTATGTCTTTAAAATCTCATTACCATGTTCTTATATCCATTATATTCTGTCTCTATACTATTATTTGGATAATTTATGAGTGGGTGACCTATGTCCCCTCTCTTTTCAATGTTTTCTAAAACCTCGAAGCATAGTCGTTATGCTGCAGAATTTCCATCTCAAATGTCTCTCTCTTTTTCTCAAATTATTTTATTTTGTTAAGTGAATAATAAAATATCATCCTTATAAAGGTGTATTCACATATATACCAAAATTTTCTATTTTAAATTCTTGGGTTTACAGACATGATATCCGCATTCCTTTTCCGTGGTTTTAAAGTGACATAAAGATCATGTCTTTGAAGTAGTTTTTAAAACGTTATGATTATAAAATGAAACCCATTTCTTTTATGATATATGGGTTGTTTATGAAATGATTGATGATGATATATGTGTCTCACATGATAATAAAGACAAATTATGGGTGCTCCCTAATAGCGCTCCAATGCATTAGGTAAAGACTTAGTCTCTAGAGATGACCATTTTTAACGACACCTTGGTGAATAACCTTGGTAATTTTTTAATGACACCTTGGGGATGGGCCTTGGTGAAACGGAAATGATTTTAAATGTTAAATGTTGTAGCCACATCTTCAAGTTATGAAATACGTTATTTTTATTATGATATGCCTCATTATTTCTATCTCATGCCTTAAAGTTTTTTTTTCATGACATTGTTGATGTATCTCAAGATCACATGTTAAGTATTTCCCCTTATTTCCCTTACTGGGCCTTACGCTCACCCATTCTTTTGATGTATGTCCTCAGGTTATGAGATGCAGTAATGAACCTGGGATGAATATAAGGAGAATCCTTTCAAGTGTTTAAGAATAATTTTTTATGTTTTCATGTTTTAAGTTCCTTGTTTCCAAGACACTAAACCTTAAAGATCCTCAGTTTTGTATAATGTAAGGAAAGTTTATGTTACAAAAAGGTGGTATGCCATAGTCTTTCCCAAGTTTTTTTAAATTTGGGACACATTTTATGTTATTTTAATCCACTATAATTGAACATGTTTTTTATTCCTTCTTTTTTCATGGAAAAGTAAATATTCTACAATGTAATGTTTTTTAAAATAACATTTACTATCATAGACTTTGTAAAGTCACTTATAGATTTCAAAATTAATAAAAATATATATTAAAATACATAATATTAATAAAATAACATATTTATGTCTTGTATTTTGTTTAATTATTTATTAAATAATTACGAAATAAATATAATTTCATAAAATATACTAAAACCCGAAAACTGTTTTTCTTACTATTCATGAAAAAATAAATTATTTTATAAATTTCACATAAATTTACCCTAATCTTATTTCAATGAGCTGATTAAAAAAATAATTTTTATTTTATCATAAAAATTCTATAAATATGAGAATTTTAACTTTTAAATATAAAAATCAATATTTATTTAAAAATATCATTTTTTAAGTGGTAGTCAAAATTCTAACACATATCAAAAAATTACTAGGCCATTATAAAATTATTTAATCATTTAATTTTAGGTTATATTGTTATAAAATAATATTTTATTAAATATAATTTACTCAAAATAATTGATTTTATTATAAAAATGTACATATTTTCAAGAAAATACAATTGTGTTTTCTTTGAATCTGAAAATAAATTTATCAAGTTCATCTCAATTAATCATTTATTTTATTAAGAAAAAATATTTTTAATGTAATTGATGAAATAATAATTTTATTCATACAAAGGAAATTACACTTTAAGTAACTAAGGTCTGGACATGTTACCTCATATTACATCTGCATACAAACTAAGAGTATGGTGTATGATGGTTGTAGTTTCATGGGTTGGCTCAGATAACATTGAATGAGTGGTAAACACTACTATCCTAAACTTCTTTCATAGTAAATTACATTGAAGCTTCACTTTTAGAAGTTAGTCTTGGTCTTTTTCAACGGTGAACCACAGTGATGATACCTCTCTCTCAAGTTCAAAAAAATTTCTTCAAATGGAACGTCTATACCGGTTAAGTCCATTAAATCTTATTTATGTATCAATTATCATTTTTAATTACTACTAAAAACTAATTATACTGGTAAAATTATTAGTCAATGGTATATTTTACAATAGTCATATTTGATCAATAGTTTTATAACGGTTGAATCCTAATAGTTTCATTTCAATTTATACCTTATAAATACCACTTCATTCGTTATAATACAATTTCTCCCAAAGGTTATATTTTAATTTATTAATATTTTGATTGTCTTACTAATATTTTTCCATTTAAATATAATTCGAATCGGGATTATTCTATTATATTGGGCTGATCCTCATTTTCTCATTTTAGATTTTCTATTTTATATTCTTTGTCTAGTTTTAAGGTTTGCATTTTAATTTGTTCCATAGCTAACTAATATAATGGAATTATTAAAATTTATTGGTTTATCTTTATTTTGTAAATGTATAATATTATATATTATTTAAAAAAAACTAATTTAGGGAAAAATGTAATTTTTAAAGTCTGGGTTGTTACATTATTGCCCACTTAAGAAATTTTGTCCATGAAATTTCAACTCATTGTCTTAGTTGAGAAAAGGTGAGTGTATTTATGTCTCATTGACTCCTATGGTTCCCATTTAGCTTCTTCGTATTTATGGTTCCTCCACGAAACTTTGACGATGTGGGTAGTCTTGTTGTGTAGATCTTTGTATGTACTGTTTAAGATCTCTACTAGTTATTCCTCATAAGAAAGGTCGCGTTCTAGTTGTACCACCTATGGATTCAGTGCATGTGAGGGATCAGATATATACATCCTCAAGAGAGATACATAGAATACATTATGAACTCGATCTATATTTGGTGGAAGATCAATATTCTAGGCCACTTCTCCAATGCAATCAAGGATTTCAAAGGGGACAATATACCTAGGGTTGAGCTTCTATTTCTTTCCAAATTGCATGAATCTCTTCCAAGGTGATATTTGAAGGAAAACTTTTCCCCCAACGCCAATCTCCAAGTCCTTACAATTATTTTCATCATATTTCTTTTTTCAAATCTAATAATCCTTTATATATTTTTGGATGGCATGAACCTTTGCTTTTATCTCTTACACAAGATCGGGCCCATGAAATTTCCTCCCACCCACAGTATCCCAACAAGTAGGATTTCTACATCAATTTACATATAGATATTCATATAGTTCCATTTGAATACTAAGGTAAAAGTTGTTGTTGTATTAGAAATAAAATAATGGGAGGTGTTGATCCCATCCACCTTTAAATTCTATTGATCATGTTCTCATCATGTCCTCGAGTGTCTAAATAGTCCTTTTAGATTTGCTATCAGTTTGGGGGTGATAAGTCATACTGAAATTCAATTGGGTTCTCATATTAGGTTGAATAATTCTCTAGAATTTAGATGTGAACCTTGGATCATGATCATAAATGATAAAAACTTTTACCCCATGAAACATAACCACTTTATTTATATAAATCTTGGAAAGTTTCTCATGAGATAAATCTTCTCGAATAGCGATGAAAAGCGAAGTCTAGGTAAGTTGATCCACAATAACCCATATTACATTGTTTCCATGGGATGTTCTAGGGACACCAATTAATAAGTCTATATTGATATTTTCCCACTTCCATGTTGGTATGGGTATTGGTTGTAATACCCCTTTAGGAGGTTTTTTCTCTACCATCACCTACTGACACACTAAGCACCTTGTAGTATAGTCAATAATCTCCCTTTTTATATTATCCCACAAATAATAATCATGAATGTTTCTATATATTTTAGTGATTCTTGGATATATAGAGAGTGTAGAGCTATGAGCTTCATCCATCATCTCCTTCATTATCTTAGTGATCGATGGGACACATAGCCTTGTATGAAATTTTTGTACACCTTCTTGGTCAATATTGAACTTAGGAAACCTCTCATTCTTGAAAAACTCTATCTTTTTTTGTAACAAAAGATGTTCTCTTTGATATTTCCTAATTTTCTCTAGTAATGATGGTTGAGAAATAATTCAAGATATGGATAATTATGTCTTATCCCTTATGATTCCCATATCCAATTTTACTAGGTCCTTGATCAAATGATGTCATTGAATCCTCATCATTTCCATCACAAGAGGGTCTTTCCTAATTAATGAATCAATGACATTGTTTTATCTTCTGAGTTGATAATTAATTTAATATTCATGGTATTTAAGAAGTTCCAACCATATCCTTTATATCATATTCAATTCCTTTTAGGTGAAAATATACTTCAAAATTTGGTGGTATGTGTATATATCACACTTATCCTTATAAAGATAGTGCCTCCAAATTTTTATAGAAATAATAACTACAGTTAAATCTAGGTCATTTGTAAGATAATTATTCTTAGGAGGATTTAAATTTTGAGATTCACTATAAATAACCTTTTCATTTTTTTAGGATGAACCCAATACCTTTAATATATAAATTACTATAAATAAAAAATACTTCTCTAAAATAGGGTAGAGTTAACAAAAGTGAAGTAACCAATCACTTCTTCAATTCTTGAAAACTTTCTTCACACTCCATTGTCCAAATGAACATATCTCCTTTTTGAGTTAACTTGGTTAGTTGATTAGAATTTCATGAAACGTTTTTCAAAAAACACTTATAATATCCTACTAAAAAAAGAAACTATGAATCTCATTTAATATTATAGGATAAGGCCACTCCTCTATAGATATTTTCTTTATAGGGTCAACTAAGATACATTCATTGGTTACAATGTGCCCCACGAATGCAACTTTTTATAACCATAATTAAAATCTTCTTAATTTTTCAAAAATATTATCCTTCCTCATAGTTTTCAATATAACCATTAGATGACCCTCATCATCCTCATAAATTTTGGAATATATTATAATATCATCAGAAAAACTACCATGAATTTATCAAGGAAGTTGTTGAAGAGTCTATAAATAAAATCCAAAAATATAACAGGACCATTGTTCAAGATTAAGGGTATAACAAAAAAACTCATAATTCCCATATCGTTTTGAAGGTATTATTTGGAATAAAATATTTCTTCAATCTCAATTAAGGATACCCATATCAGAGTTCAATCTTAGAGAAAAATTGAGCCCCATGAATCTAGTCAAATAAATCATCAATCAATGGGAAATATTACATGTTCTTTACATTGATCATGTTATGTTATCTATAATCAATTTATAGCATCATCGATTCATCCTTCTTCTTCACAAAGAGAATAGGTTCTCCCTAAGGAGACATACTTGGTAAGATAAATTGCTTCTCCAAAAGATCTTAATTTTTTTTATTTAATTCATATAACTCCATATGTTTCATACTATATGGGTTGTTTGATATCGTCTTGGATCTAGGTATTAGTTCAATGGATAATGCTACCTCTCTTTTGGGGGAAGGTCCAGGTAACTCTTCAGAAAATATGTTCATGTATTCATAAACGATGGGGAAATTATCTATCTTTATAATTTCATTTCCTTCTCCCTATTCACTGATCATATCTATAAATAAGACTATGGGATTAATTCTAGACAAATCTCATGAAAGGATAAATCTCTTTTGAATGTGACTATTGGTTAAGAATTAAAGACTACTAAAATTTCCTTAATTCATCCACTGATATTAGCATTAAATTTTGAGATCTAGTCCATCCCTTCTATAGTGTCAAATTCCACCATGGAAATGACTACTATATTTTAAATAATATTGTACTTTTAATAGTATATTTTCTATACACTGTATGTCCTAGGATAATTCCTACAAGAGTCTTTACTAATAACTCTACTCTATCAGTTCAGAGATTTATTCTATATTATTAGGAAACATAGATGAAATAAAGGAATAAATTGCACTAAAATAAAACAAAGTACTTACTAGAATTGATAGAACAATGATTGTACCTTCTACCACACAATTTGGAGTCTCCACTTCAGCTTTTGTGATAGAAAATGTCTGACCTTTCTCCTTTAGCCTATGTTGAGGTTGATGGTGCTTTCCCTCCAGTATCATCTAACTTGGAAATTGATTGTAAAAGTTCCCAATAATTCCACACTTTAAGCATTGAACTTCTGGTTTGGCTTCCACCATCTTCCCATTTTCATTAGAATTGAAAATTTGAGGCCTCAACTCACTATGATAGTTTTGATCTCTATTCCCTTATCTTATGCATTGTTATCATATTATAATCCCAATAAAGTAGTTCCCTGAATACTTCTTCCCACATTTGTTTCACATGGGGAGTTTGACATTCCTTCCTCCTCTTCCATGTTCAAAGATCCTCCCTACGTTTGGCTCCATTGATCTCTTATTTTAATTCAATCTATGTGACCACTACATCTCTCCTAACTCCATTCCAACCTTCATAACACTCTACACTATCTCCTCATAGATTTCATAGTTTCAATTTCTATATTACTTTATATATGGGCTCTCATTCCACCAAAAAATCTATCAAACCTTCAATTAGGATCCCTAATGAATATAGAGGTTTATCGAGACAATATTGTAAAGTTCATCTCATAGATTCCCGCTGAATCACTTTCCTTCTGTTTTAGTTCAAGGAATTCCTTATCCATTTTCATTCACATCAAACAAGGAAAATATTTAATGAATAATATTCCCCTGAAATCCTTCGACTACATAGAATTGATCTCCCTTAATGGATTTGTTTTTTTATTAAGGGCCCACCATTGATCAACATCTCCTTTTAAGCGGTATTGTCATGAACCAGCCCAGGTACCCTGGTAACCCGATAAATATGCCATCCCTCACATAGATCAAAGGGAATTCATGATCCCCACAGGTTAGTGACTAGAACCTGGCATCATACAACATGTAAGTGGGAATAAATTTCCCAAAAAACTTTATGGAAGAAAGACAAGAAATTCAATATGCAAATAAAAGAAAATCCACTTAGATTAATTTATCAGAATTCAACAAGGAATTAAATCCCAAAGTACTAAAAACCAATTACAAAAACATGGAAGAATACACCAACTCCCAAAGGACACAAATCACCAATTCCAAGGTTCAACATTTCGATCCACCTATAAGATATCTTATCCCCTTACTCGAACCTAGAAGGAGTTAATCTACCAACACCCAAAGGAAAGAGTAGGATGTGAGCTAAAAGGCCCAGTAGGGACTCACCATAGATTCCATAAAATATTTTAATAATATATTAACCAAAGGATTAATTTAAATTTTAAAGTAAATAGTATTGATATTTTAAATCATATTTAATCAAATCATACTATAAAGTTCAAATATAAGAAAAAACATTAAGAAAAAGCTTACAAGTGATGGAATGTTTCTAGACAGTGAATTAAATAAAAAATGTATATAAAATATTTTATATAAATTAAGAAGGCATGTTGAGAAGCTTAAAAACATTGGAGTACATTCGTATCTCAAATATAGAACAATAAAACAACATGGTAATCTAGAAAATAGGTATGAAAGTTCAAGGCTAAAGGACAACGTACCCACTAAGTGATCACTAAAATATGTGTATACACATGTACCTATAACACTAGCTAAATATGACTCATCATCATCCCATCAAGGATGTGAACTGCTACATTTATGTTTTAGAACATTGTATAATCGTAGATTGTTTCCAAATAAATCACAAACTACCTAAGGATTTCCTTTTATCTTACACAATTAATGATGGTAAATTTATTTTAAGACTTCTAAAAATATAATTAAATCTCATTCTACCATTTCAAATTCGAATTTGTAATTTAAAACTATTAAATTTTTAAATCAAAAACATTGCTTTTTAAACAAGATAAAACCACTAGGTTTCTATCAAACTTTTTAATCCGTTTTCTCAAGTATAAATTAAAATCAAAACTCACTCCATCAGTTTCACAATGCAATTCTACAATTAAATTAAAAATATTAAATTAAATTATTTTCATAAAATATATAATTTAAATTAAAAAATTTAAATCAACAAATTTCCATAAACACACCCAAATTAAATGGAACAGGGGGTTTCCCAATTTTCATTCTAAAACCATTTCAAATCTCCCAATTCACTGGAATTTGGTTTTATTAAATCAATTGAATTTAAACCAAAAATTGCAATAAATCAAGCAATTGAAGGATAATCAATTTATCCAAACAGGATGGAACCACTAACCTTTTCCCAAAACTTGTGCTCATAATGAAACCCGACAACAAGAACAAAGGTGTAGAAGACCTCAAAACTCAACCTATAAATTATATAAAACATCATAGGGAATAGACCCATAAATTTCAAGATGATATATTGAAATCCAAAAGGAGGAGAAATAGAGATAGATGAAGAATGAGGGGGAAAGATTGCCCGGGAATCACACTTCCAATTCAATAATGATAGAATTCCAAACGAAGGGATCTAGAAGGTTTTGGGAGCTACAAGATTTCCTAGGTAAGGATTTGGCTTGAGAGAAGTGAAAATATAGAAGATCCAAAATGGAGAGATCATCCATGATACTTATTTTAAAACAGTAGTCGGGGAATTACATGATGTGTAAACCCATTACACAATGTGATATACTTAAGTTTCATAACTGCCAAAAAATAGTCATTTTTAATGAAAATCAATCATTAAATAACTCATGATGTGTAAAGTATCATCACATCATGTAACCTTTCACAGTGTGAATCTTTTCATGGAATGAACCTTATCACGGTATTCCCCCAACAACCTTTACTCATCATGTAACCAAGTTACATGGTGTGTTACTCTCCTATAGCCTGCAGAAACACCCAGCTAAGGTTGGGAGTCTAAAAAATCTGTGACTTAATCATTATTGGTATCCTCACAATTCATTCTCAACCCTACCTAGACAACTAAAAGTAAAAAATGAGGACTAGTTTAAATACTTATTTGTTAGATTATTAATGGGATGTCACAACCTCCCAACCATAAAAACTTTCTCTCCTCATAAGGCTTGTGAATACCCATCCATGCCAAAGAGATGAGACACTACTCTCTTATTTGTGACTCGTATTCACATGTATTGTTGTTATCAAAACCATGTTTCCATAGCACACAAAAGAAAGTAATCATCCATCTGCAAAGTTCCTTGGTATTAGAACCAACTATCCTGACTGGATGCTCAGTCAAAGATAAATCAAGTTCAACATCAATATCACTCCAACTAAAAATATGAGATGGATTATAGTGATACTATCTTAGATGTGATACATGAGACATTTTATGTATCGATTTCAGCCATGGTGGAAATACTAAATGGTATGAAACTTTCCCCACATTCTCAATAACCTTGAACGGTCCCACAAAATGAGGAGCAAGCTTCTCTGGTTTTCCCATCTATCAATAAACCATCTGGGGTGAACCTTTCAAGAACACCTTGTAACCGATTGAAAACTCCAAAAGTCTATGGTGATGATTAGCATAAGACTTATATCTTATCTATGACATTGACACTATATTATGAGAAAACTACATATTTACTACCTTCTCATGCACCAAACATTTCCCAAAAAAGGATCTTTCACAAAACTATGACCAACACATTTGATATTTACATGGATAAACATGAAAGGCCTTAAAAGAGCCATTATAGTCATGGAATGATGACTATTGTTATAAGAATACTCAATAAGCCCCAAATGGACATCCAAGTCCCCACTGAAGTCGATAACACACACGGAGCATATCCTCAATAATCTGTATATATCTTTCTATTTGGCCATCCAATTTTGGATGATAGGTCATGCTCAAATGGACCTGAGATCCTAGTGTCTCCTGAAGGCCTCTCTAAAAGTGAGAAGTGATCCAAGGATCCCTATCAGAAACTATAACATACGGAACTCCATGGAAATAGACAATATTATTCATGTAGATATTTCCTAACATCTCAGCATTGTATGTATCAAGAATGGGTATGAAATGATCAATCTTTTCTATCCTATCGATCACAACCCATATCACATTCTTCTTTCTCTAGGTACAAGTAAAATCAACCCCAAATCCCATAGAGATCCAATCCCACTTCCAAGTAAGGATTGGAAGTGGCTGAAGTAATCCTCAATGTTTCTTATACTCATCCTTAGCCTTTTGTCATGTATAATAGTAGGAAACAAACTTAGAAATTCCCCATATCATACCTAGAAACAAGAACTTCTTCCAAATTTAATAGAACATCTTAGTGGATCCTTGGTGCTCAGCCCACTAGGATGTATCGCAATCAACCATCACAGCCTTTCTTTCTGCTAATGGAACAACAAAGCATTTCCAATAACTTAGAACATCCTATTTGGATAATTAACATTGGGAAATTGTCTCCCCTAAAAAAGAGAGTCTCTAATGCTATGGAATTCATTTTCAAGTTGTTGATCCTGAAGAATCGTCTCGAGAAGAGTGGATTCTAATTGAATTTTGGCTTTGGAAACCTCATCCCCTGATTCCTGGATTCTAATATAAAATTGTGCAAAAATAGCCATCAAATTCCACTCTTTAAAATATTCCTTCTCTACCTAGGTTGGGATTTTCCTGCTCAGAGCATCTTCAACATCATTCCCTTTTCCTAGGGTATATGTGATTTCAAATTTGAAAGATTGTAAGTACCTCACCCAAAGCCTATGGTGGATATTCAAAAAAAACGAGAGAAGATATAACTCAATCTATTGTTGTCTAAATACACAGTAAACCTTTCTCTATAATGGTAATTCCACAAAATCTTAAGCACATACATCATATATAAAATTTCAAGGTGATGGGTACGACAATTCTTCTCTTTTGGCCTAAGATGACGAGATCTATAGGCAATAACATGACTACCCAGCATAATAACACAACCCAAGCATAAAACTGATGCATCACAGAATACCACTTAGCCATGCCTAGCCTCTAGAAGAGTTAACACCGGTGTAGTACTCAAAATACATTTCAACTCGACAAAATAATTTTGAAATTTTTCATTCCAATAAAACTCCACTCCCTTATGATTTAGATAATTCATCAGATATGCCAACTTTGAGAAGTCCTACTAGAACTGAAGTTAATATTCGTCTAATCCTAATAAGATATGAATATTGAAAAATTAAGGGGTTTCTTCCAAGTCATAATAGACTTAATATTCTCATAATAAATTGATATTTCTTGTTATAAAACGATGTGTCCAAATAATTTCACTTCTCAAATCCATAAATCACACTTTGAGATCTTGTCATAAATTCAGTGATTTCTCAAAAGAGTCAGAATTGTTCTTAGAGGATGGACATGATCCTCCTCAGATTTGGAGTAAATGAGGGTATTGTCTACAAAGACTACTACAATGGTATCTAGATACTCATGGAAAATCATGATCATTAAATCCATAAAAAATGTAGGATCTTTTTTTTAGAAAAAATGGAATAACAATGTACACATAATTGTTCTAACTTCTCTGAAAGGCGGTTTTCTAAATGTCAAATTATTTTATCCTCAACTGATGGTAACCGGATCGAAGTTCGGTCTTTGAGAACCACATCGCACCATTCAACTGATCAAACAAATCATCAATCAGTAGCAATAAGTATTTTTTATTTATCATAACTTGATTGATCTTTTGTTAATCAATGCATAAATGAAGAGAACCAACATCTTTATTAGAGAAGAGAACTATCACCACCCAATGTGACACACTCGGGAATATAAATCCTTTCTCAAGAAGATCATCCAACTAGTACTTCAACTCCTTTATTTCAACTGGTTCCATATGGTATGAGGGAATAAAAATTGGTTTCGTATCCTGAATTAATTCAATGGAAAAGTCGACCTTCTTTATTGGATGAAGACTAGAGAAATCATAAGTAAACACATTAGGAAACTCAATGAAAAGTTAGGATAGATCACCACTAAAATATTCCCACTATAGAACAAAATCAAACACTAATACTACCATCCCAACTCTATATAAGAAGGTTTGTCCCTACTTGACCTTGGGTCATATTCTCCTTGAATGAAAAGAGACATGCCATGGGGTGTAGTATTGTAGACCCGTCGAAGATAACAATCAATCTAGGCTTTATTGGTAATGAGTCAATCCATTACAAAAATGACTTCAATATTTTTCTTGTTGAGGACTAGAAAACTCCAAGATAGCTCAACATATGATATATAAAAGACACAAGAGGTAATATGTATATCTTTCTCTCTCTTCATTCCAAGGGGTGTAGTAACATAAAATACATAAAATGAAATCTCTATAAGATGATTTAGCATATTAATAATATGGGTTGAAATAAATGAATGAGATGCACTAGTATCAAATAGATCAGTAACTAAAGATGAAGTTATAGTAATGGTACCTATCATGGTTGTTGCACATGTATTCGCTTCCTCTAGAGACTATGCTACAATGTGAAGTAGCTTCCTTTCAGATGCCTGTGGTCAGAACCCTTTTATATGTGAAAAATCATATTTCCATGCAATTTTAGGAGGAACTGATGTTCTTATTCTAATACACAGAGTAGAAAAGAAATATGAAAATCTCTCAAAATTTATTGAATGTTCATATGAGCTATAGTTCATGGGTAACTCAATGAAAAACCTCTAATTATTTTTTGGCTTGCCACACTCATAGAAAATCAAATAACTTTCTCTTGGAACTATAAGGGGTATGGAATGACCATGTCATTAAGAACTTCCATAATAATAATTTTTCATATTCTTTTTTATAAAGGAACTCACACTTCCACTGGGAGAAAAAGAAACTCCAATTAACCTTGACCCTCCAGCCAGGTCCATCTCATCCATCATCACCCTATCTAGTACATTATCATAAGTTAGTATTTTTGGCAAGAAAACCTAAGAAAAAATATCTGATTTAAGTACCAAATCAAAAAATATAACCTTAATCCTTTAATTATATAAAATCTTAGGTAAAACAAATGCCCAAGTCCAGTAATGAGATTAGAATACTCAGTCACGGTTCTGTCAGCCTACTCAAGCTTAAAAACTCTACAGCCTAGGCTAACACCATTGACTCTAGATAGAACTAGTCATTGAAAAGAACCTTGAAGTCTTTACAATAAAATACCTCATGTTTCTTTATCATTAACATCATATACCACCATCTTCTACTCAGTCCCTCCAGAATGAATGTGGAACACTTCACCTTGATCTTGAATGGTGTCTCAAAGAACTCAAACAGATGGTATGTCATTCCACAAAATTCCTTACAATGTTGAGGATGAGGGGAGCCTTTGAAAAATAGTGTCTTATGGAAAAATAACTCTTGAGAATAATTCCAAAGAAGATCCCCCTAAGGATCCATAGCTGGATCCTGAATAGGAACTTGAGGTGGTGCATGTCCCAGAGCTTCGATAGTGTGCACAATCACCTCAACTAAATCCTGGTCCACTAAAGTATTTTCTGACTAAGGTTCACCAGCAGCACCTTCTTGGATCTAATTTTCATTTCATCTCAATGGAATTATGCTACACAATGTCATCAAATAATAAGTAAGACATCTGATAATGCTCAAAAATAGAAACAAGGGAAACAAGATCCCAACCGATAGAACAAAAAATATTTGGATTCCACAATATCAAAATCAAAATAGGGAAAATACATGAACTAATCCACAAGACATATTCACCCAACCACCTTTAGTGACTTAAGTTTCATTATGGTGATTGATCACTAGGAAATCAATCAAAATTACCTTCTAATTCATGATAATATTTCACAATGCATACTAACTTCAAGATAAGAATCTCAAAAATTGTCTGCCTCTCATACCACATTGTCACGAACCATCCTAGATAATTCAGTAACCCAATAACTAAGCCCATCCTGGCATAGCCCAAAGGGAGTTCCCAATACCAATGGGTTTTCGACCAACTCCTGTCATCATACAACTTTCTGGTGGGAATTAGTTTTCCCCAAAACATAGAGAAAGCAATATAAGTAAGTCAATATTCATTCAAAAGAAACTCTACTGAGGGTAATGTGCCATAATTCAACAAGGCAATTAAATCCCAATGTAATACAACCTAGGAACCAAAATAGGTAAGAACATTTCAAGTTCCTAAGGACACGACTCACCAAATCCATGTTTCAATAGCCAAATCCACCCCCAATATATCTTTCCCCTAACTCGAACCTATAAGGAGTTAATATACAACCACTCGAAGGAACAAGTAGGGTGTGAGATAAAAAAATCAATTGGGTCACACCATGGATTCCATAAAGAATTCCAATAATATATTAACCAAAGGAATTCTTTCAATTTTATAGTAAATTGGATTTTAATTTTAAATCGTACTTAAAGAAATCGAGCTATATAGTTCAAATGATGGAAAAATCTTTAAGAAAAGGCTTATAAGTGATGGAATTTTCTGAAATAATGGATTAAAAAATTATATATAATAATTTTTATAAATTCAGAAGGCATGTAAAGTAGATTAAAAAATTGACATACATTTATATCTCAAATATAAAACAAGGGAGAAACATGGTCATCTACCAAATAAGTACGAAAGTTCTAGGCTATATGACTATGGACTCTCTAAGTGATCATGGAAATATGTGTACGCACACGTCCCTATGACACTAGACAATGCTGAACTATCACCATCCCATCAGGGTTATATCCTATTTCATCTATGTTTTAGAATGTTGTATAATCGTAGAGTGTGTCCAAATAACTCACAAACTACCTAAGTCTTGCATGTGCTCTTATATAATCAATGATGGGTAATTTATTTTAAGACTGCTTAAAATATAATTAAATATCGTTCACAAATTTCAAATTCCAATTTTACACTTAAAACCAAAATATTTTTTAATAAACACATTCCTTTTTAAGCAGGATAAAACCACTGAGTTTCTATCAAAACCTTTTAAGAAATTTTCAAAAGATTTAATTCAATTACAAAAATTCTTTCAATTTCACAATTCATTTACAACATTAAATTCCAAATTTTAATTGAAATATTTTTCATCAAATCTACAATTTAAATCAATCAATTTCCATAAACATTCCCCAATTCAATGGAATTGGGGTTTTTCTCAATTATAATGTCAAAACCATTCCAAATAACCTAGTTAATTTGAATTGGGTTTTAATAAATAAATTGAATAATTTTTTTAGAGATTAAAATTAAATCAACAGTTGAAATAAATCAATAAATTCCAGTTTAATATATTTGGTTAAATGGGACAGAACCACCTACCATTTTCCCTAAACTCAACACTTGTAATGAAACCCGCCAATGATAACAATGGGGAAAAAGACCTCGAAACTCAACCTAGAAATGAGATCCAATATCACGGGGAATATATCCATAAATTTCAGGATGATCTATTGAAATCCTAAAGGAGGATAAAGAGGGAAATATGAATAATGAGGGAGAAATCTAACCTAGGAATCACACAAGAAATTAAATGACAATCAAACACTAAACGAATGGATCTGGAAGGGTTGGATAGCTCCAAGATTTCCTAGGGAAGGATTTTGGTCAAGAGAAGTGAAATTGGGGAGGATACAAAAGGGATATATTAGTTGTGATGCATGTTTTAAAATAGAATTTGGGGTATTACATGATGTGTAATCCCATTACACATTATGAAATAGTAAAGTTTCATAACCACCAAAAATGTGTCGTATTTAATGAAAAATCATTCATTAAATAACTCATGATGTTTAAAGTCTCATCACATCATGTAAACATTCATTTTTTGAATCTTCTCATAGAACGAACCTTCTCACAGCATCCCATAGCAACCTTTACATGGTATGTAACCTAGCTACATGGTGTGTAACTCTCCTTCAACCTATAGAAACACCCGAATAAGGCTGAGAGTCCAAAAAATATATGGATTCACAATTATAGTTATCCTCTAAATTCATTCTCAACCCTAACCCAAAAACAAAAAGGAAAAAACACAACAAGGTTAAAGATGTACCTATTAAATCATTAATGGGACACTACAGGTATACTACTAGGGTTACTTTATCATTCTCCAAATAATGGAATAAAATAATATCTTTTCTAAATAACTTATACATTGTTCAAAAATCAATGGGTTGGTAGATACACTAAAATAAGGTGGTCGTTGACACATGAAGGACTCAACAAATATTTGTTACCATTGACGTAAATCAGGTATCTCGACTTGTTTCAAGTTATTATTTATAACTTGAGTTAGTTGATTAATCATATTTATGTAGTTTTTCATTCTGAATTCCATTGGAATGTCATCAGTGCATCATCCATTTCACTCATAATTTACGTGGTTCCTCCTATTTCCTACCATTTTTCTAAAAGAATAAAACCTTAGTGAGAAAAGTTTTATTTTTAAAAATCTTATAATTTTAAATTGATTTTATTTCATAAAACATCATGCATAAATATGTTATTAATATCTTATAATTACAATTAAATTTTCTATATATCCTTCATAGTGGATCATAAAAATATTGTGACTAACCAAACATATCACATGGGAGTATCCAACTATGCATGAATGAAGGCCCATTGTCATGCACCAATTCTTATTCAAGTCTAACTCAAAGAAGTGTTTTTGGGTGTTACACCTAGATAAATATGGGCCAGATCCACATCCACTTGTTTATATCTAGATAGGGATTTATTTTCTCATAAACCACATTCTTAATAATTCAGAAAAATACCATGACAATTTTATATATTTAAGTCCCTATGGTTATTCCAAAAGTTTTCAAGTCCTAATTTTCATAAATAACTAAATCGTCATTTGATACCAACTACATCATTTTTCCTTGTTATTATGTACCTTTTAATTACTTGGAACCAAAAATGTTATTTTAAAGTTTAGTTTCTTTGAAATAAGGTAATTAATATATGAAAAAATAAAAAATTATTCAAAAACTACTTGCAATAAATTTTAATGGGTTTACTCTAGGTTACTTCCACTACATCTCATATCCTAGGGGCATACATCAAAGGAAAAGGTGTGATCATTAATCCTAGTAAGGGAATTGGAAAAAGAGACATATATCATGTGATCTTGAGACATGTCAATAAGGGCATAAGGCCTAATGATAAGGAATTAGAAAGAGGAATATAACAAAAATAAAAACACCAATCATAACATGTAAATGTGGCTACAACAATTAAATGATATATTTGTAGTCCTATCACCAAAGTTTTATAAATAAAAATTATCAAGGTTATTCCCCAAGGTATCATAAAACATTTCGTCTATAGAGATTAAATAATTTACCCAATGAATTGGATCAATATTAGGTTGAACCCTTTATATCCATTTTTTATCCATATAGATCATAATAAAACATTTCATTAATAACCCGTGGAATGAATTTCTTATCAAAATATTGGCATACAAAAGAGCTTAAGGACGTGATCATCATTTTTCACCCATAAAAGGAAATGTGGGTTTAAAATATATAAATCCCCAAAGAAATAATTTATAAATCTATTTGAATACCCCTTGAAAATAAATGGGTTTGTTTATTGAAAAAAGTAAAATAAAAGAAAATTTATTAAGTAGAGGGAGAAATTTTGAGAAGTAAATTCCGTAGCATGGATCGTATAAAACATGGTTTAATAAATTGGTAAATTGAGGGATAAATAAGGTACCCCATTAATAAAATACTACTATTACATTATTAAGATGATATAAAATGGAAAACAATAACTTAGTTTATAAATTATTAGACATACCACATGAAAAGGGAACTTGAATGGAAAAGAAAAGTGAATATTTCTCTTACCTTGAAGAGATGTTCCTAGAACATGAGGATGGAACCCTGGGGACTTCAGGATACCTTAGGGGACTCCTTTAGAGAAAAATCACCACAACTTTGTAGAGTATGGATTGGGAGTTAATGGAAATGGAAAAATGGGTGGGTATTTATAGGATGAGTTGAGGAATTTTTTAATAATTTCAAAATATAGGCCATGGAAATCTAGGTTGTGGAAAATGAAAAACCATTGGATTAAACATAGATTTTTCCCCTGGATTTTTACATTTTGGACACATTTTATGTTATTTTAATCCAAAAAAACTGAAAATATTTTTTTATTACTTCTTTTGGTATTGAAAAGTAAATATTGCCTGAAGTAATGTTTTTTAAAATCAAAATTACTATTTTAGACTTTGGAAAGACAGTTATAGTTTTTTAAATTGATTAAAATATATTAAAATAAATAATTTTAGTAAAATAACATATTTTAAGTCTTGGATTTTGTTTAATTAATTATTATGTCATTATTTCATAAATATGATGTCATCATATATAGGAAAACCTTAAAATTGTATTTTTGACTAATAATGAAAGAATACAGTATTTTAGAAAATTATCATAAATTTACCCTAATATAATTTTGGAATTTTGATTAAAAAATTATGTAAATTTTATCATAAAATTTCTCTAAATATAATAATTTTAACTTTTAAATATAAAAACCCTTATTTATTTAAAAATAGAAATTTTTAAGTCATAGTTAAAATTCTAACACTTATTAAAAATTTCCTAGATCATTATAAAATTATTTAATCATTTATTTTTAGGAGAGAGTGTTATAAAAGAATATTTTATTAAAATAAATATTATTCAGAATACTTTAGTTTATTATAAAATTGAATATATTTTCTATAAAAATACAATTATGTTTTATTTGCATTTGAAAATAAATTTATCACATTCATATCAATTTAACATGTATTTTACTAAGAAAAGTTATCCTTAAAAGGAATTGATGGAATAAAAATTTTATTTATACAAAGGAAATTAAACTTTAATTAATTATACTCTAGACACCTAACCCCTTACTACACCCACATACGCTCTAAGAGTAAGGTGTTTGATGGTCATAGTTTCATTGGGTAGCTCGGCTAACATTGAATGAGTGGTAATCTCCACTATCATGAACTTATCTTATAGTAGATTTCATTAAAGATTAACTTGTCAAATCTCGACTTGATCTTGGTAAAGGGTGAAAAACAGTGATGATACTCCCCTTCCAAGTTCATGCAAATAGGCTTCAAAAGGCACGACTCTACTGGTTGTGGCCATCGATTCTTATTTCTGTATAAATTATACATTTTCATTAATAATTATAAAAACTAATTATAGTGGTAAAATTATTATCCAATGGTATATTTTTCAATGGTAGTATCGTACAATGGTTATATTTCACCAATGGTCATATTTGACCAACAGTTATATAACGTTCTATTCCTAATGGTGACATTTACCTTTATACATAATAAATACAACTTTATTAATTTAATCAAAATTTCTCCCTAAGTTTATTTTTCATTTCTTATAATGTTGATTGGTTTAATAATATTTTATTTCATTTTTATAGCATATTCATGGGGTAATGATTCTAGTAGATTTGGGAGATCCTTATTTTCCCATTTTAGATTTCCATTTTTATATGCTTTGTTCGGTTTTAATATTCAACATTTTAATTGGTTTCATAGTTGACTAATGTAATTGTCCTTAAAATATTTTTTGTGTTATCTTTATTTTGTATGTGAATAATATTATAAAATAGGTAAACAGTATTTATTCAGATAAAAAAATATTATTTGGAAAGTATGGGTTGTTACATTTGTTTCATATTATTTCATTGAATCTCTTAAAATGAGGTGGTGACTGATTTAAACACCAACACTCAAGATTATTGTTGGTTTGTGTAGTTGAATATTTGTACTCATTTTTTATATAGGGTATAAATTTTTTATTATCGTTATTTTACTTCAAATTAAGATTCACTGAATAATATATACAATTTTTTCCCACTTTTATAACCACTCTTCTAAATTCTCTTTTTAGGAGGCACACTTTCCTTTTATAATGATCGTTTCTTCCTACAATGATGGTATGGTCCAATTAATTAAATATCATCATATAATTCTTCATATAAAATAAAAATAATTACATTGTACAATATATCCCAACTACTTCTTTATCATCATCTTCAATAATTCTTATTTTGGAATGTAATTTTCTGGATCCAAGCTGCAGACTAGTCTATACATTTTCAAGAAGGACTATAATAACAAAAAACTTATTTAATATTTTATCTCTGAAGAGACACAAATATAAATTAAAATGCAAGATTATGGTTGTATCAATACTTTATCATTTCCCAATATTAACCTATACACTTCACTCAACAAGTATAAACATAGTTGATTGAACATTGGTTTACTTCTTTGAACACTAGCATGCAGGTCATAGAGTATATCCCTTCTACTTCCCACAACATTTATTAAATTATGTGATCTTTTATAAGATATTATGAGATTGGATATTATAGATTTAGACCTTAACTCACCATATCTCTCACTAACTTAAATTAGATATTATTATTCAATCAATGATTGATCATTAACATTAAGGGGAATCATGTTTTCAATAATGAGTGATGTATAATGAAAATAAACACTTACTCATAAAATATTCATCAATATTTTAATTTCATACAATGATTCCAAAGACTACCTTATTTTCCATTTGGGTGCATCACTGAGATATATAGTTAAATATACAACATTATTGAAATTATTCAAATTTTATTATTATTTCTATAATGTATCCATGAATTTGAATTGTAACCATCAAATTTTCCCTATTTCTTTTGAAATCCATACATCAATCATTGTTTTTTGACTAAATCAAATTAGAACACAATATAAACTTATCCACATATTGTTTTATAAATTAATAAAAAATAATAATAAAATTCCTTAGTCACCATAATGGAGGGAAACTAGTTTTAAAAAATTTATTGGATATTGTCCAAGAACTTATCCAAATGTGAACCATAAAAAAATAACTTTTGGTGTTTACTGAATTGTGGTTTTTTAGTCTACCCGATATATGAACCAAGTTTCTATGGTAATATTTAGATTTTTGTAATGAAGTTAAAGGAATGTGATCCAATTAATTTTATGTATATCCCACTACAGTTCATAGATAAGTCTCTTACTACTTCATTTTAATCCCAATGATGAAGATTTATCCACCATCTAAGCAGTTTTTCCAAGCATCATCATGATGTTGTAACTCAAATGTTGCCATGCATCATGCAGCTTCAGGTTTTGAACTAAATTTCTTAAATATACTTGGTTACAATAGGTACTTGTTTTATTTTATATTATTTTATATAGAGGATTTACTTTTATCAATGGTATTCTTATAAAGTTAAATAGGTTTAAAATTTTTTTATCTAAAATGAATAGACAAATGGGTTGGAAGAAAGAAATACCATGTTTAAAATGCAAGAGAGTTGGGTCATTTTATAAATTGGATCACTTTTTCATTATTTTAACATTATAATGTGTGTGATTAAAATTATGTGGTGAAGTTTCAACTCATCATCCATACACATATGCATGTTTACATCATGTGTCTCTATGAAGGTGCACAATGGTTTGCACCTGATCCCAAATGGGTTTATAAAATTTATCAACCTAATTAATCAAATGAGTATGATATCAAACATAGATCTGATCTAGAATAATCTAATAGTCACATGAATTTTATTAAAAAGTGTGATTTGTACTGCATATTGTTCAAGATTAATATAACAGAAATGATTAAATTTGAATAATATATTTCCTTCCATAATATCTATTTATCTATAATGAATGGGTATTATTGATTATTCAAAGTGGTATTATAATGGAAATAAAATAGAGTATTCATTGGACAGATAATTATTAAACACTCAAAATATTTTATTCTATATTTCACCCTATTACTTCTGTAATAATTATAGGGACTTTGTTGGTGCACAATAACAAAAATCTTATACTACTCTCTTTTTTCTAAATATTATGCTATGTCTGCTCTCTATTGTGTACTAATATGGAGTAATGAGCTATTTTTTTAATGGGGTTCAATTTCAACCCATTGTATAACTAAAATAGTGGGGGCACATATACTCATAAAGATAACAACATCATGCCTCATCAATATCTATTTTCAATCATCTAATATGAGAAATACATTACATTATTATCTACCAATTTCCGAAAAACAAAATATTTGATTCAACAATATGGATACAGTGATGTTAGATAACCTGATGAATGTAGAAAATTTTGGTTGTAAAATCATTATAATGTGGAAAAAGGATACACTTAATTATCATAACTCTAAAGGTATTGTATGAGGTTTTGACTTCTAATCCCCCCACATCCAAGGATAAGACACTCCATATTTCTCATAAGAGGGGAAATAGGGGAATAATATTTTTATGTTCTAAGGATTGATATTGAACTAATTGGATAATAATATCTTTGAAACATATCATAAATAATATAGAAAGAAATAAGTTTCTATTAAGAAAACTTATATCATACAAGGTGATAGATAATAGATCTATCATAGAGAAAATTTATAAAAAACAATGCTTTTTAAAAAAATTAAGGAAAACAACATGATTTTATATAGTTCCATAATACCCACATATATCACAGTTAAACACCCTCTTTCATGTAATAAGGTTAGATATTATCAAAAAAAATAATATGGAAGATATTTATCTCAATCGGTTACTCAACTATATTTAAATTGAGAGGAAATATAAAAAATCATAGGGATATAAATAAACCTATGGATGATAAATCAAAGGTCATCATGGTAGTGGGAGTTGTCTCATCTAATTTCTAAAAATCATAATAAATATTATAATTATCCTTTTAATGAGAATGATGGATTTAAGAAAAAGAGGGGTCTATGTTACATTTATGGAAAGGTTAGAAACATCAATTTGTATTTCAATATTTGTAAGAATAGTGATGGTCAAAAAACAAATAAGGAGTAATTTACATCCATAATCTCTAAAAACAATTTTTTAAGGATAACTCTTCTTGCTGAATCAATTATAGTGAAACATGACATGAGTAAAATAATAAATTTTAGGTGGATAAAAATTATCAATAATGGGACATCATTCTATATTATTAACTCTACAAGAATAAACGTGTAAGGAAAGGGTGTGGTTTATCATGATTTTACCATTGTATATATCCTTAAACTTAATGATGTTTTCTATCTATCTAATGTTTATAGAAGAATGTTCTTGAGTATCTTTATAAACAAACATGGGTTTAGGATTATATTTGAGGTAGACAACTTTTTCTTTCTAATGGTTGTATATTTATTGGAATGATTTAAGTTAAATAAAACTATTATTTATTATTATTGGTTAAAGAATTGTAATTTATGGAATAATAATTTATGATATAAAAATTACAATAAAATATTTGACATGATAAAAAATGAAATAATAAACTATTATGTATAAAAAACTTGATAAATTTATTTCATTCTTCTAAAAAATAATAGATAGAAAAAAATATCATGTTATAAAAAGGAAAATTGATTTGTTAGAATTAATACATTATATAGTTTTATATATTTTTTCATTCTTATATTTTTATATGTTACAGATAAAATTATAATTAAATTAATTATTTAAAAAAATAAGTTGAATACAAATATTGTCATGTAATTAAAAGTATTAGATATGTTAAGGGATGATAATATTATAGTTCTTAATTTTTATAATCAAGGGGGGTTATAAATGTAGTGAAATCTCCCGATATACCTCAATAGAATGGTGTATAAGAGAGAATGAATAAAACATTACTGGAAATAGTTGATTCTATAATGTCTATATCTAGTCTATTATGATGTTTTTTGGAAGATGAATCATTAAATGTGTGTCGCATTCTAAATAATGTTCCCATAAAAATAATGGTTGTGTGTCTATTTGAATTATGAAATCATTGTAAATCAAATCTTAATTATTTAAAGGTTTGGGTTTTTTTATGAAAATGTTAGTGTACCTAAACCTAAAATAGAAACAAATTAAGTAAAAAATGCATTAATTTCATATTTAAAGGATATTTACAGCATTATAAATGTTTCAAAATCTTTCTTTTAGAATAAAATATTTTAACAGATATTAATATAGTAATTTCATCAAAAGATTTTATCTTTGATTAATCAAGGATTGATTCTTTTCCTAAGAATATTCAAATTGATAAATCTAGAAAATTTAAATTTGTATATCAAAAAGATATTTTAAAGGGGATTCATAAAATTAAAAAACCTTGAAAACTACAAATATATTAATTTTATTTTCAAAATGTTTTTTTAAAATAAATTAATTATATTATTGTTACACAACCAGTAGTTTTTTCTCAATATATATTTCTATCCATAAACTTACAAAGACGTTATGTCATCTTCTAATGAATAACTTTTGAATAATGATATAAATTCTTAAATAAACTCTATAAATAGAAACAATACATAGATATTAGTTGATATTACACGTGATTCACAATTGATATGTTAAAAATGGTTAATCAGAATGAAAATAAAATTTGACGATACTATTGAGAAATATAAAGTCATATTGGTAGCTAATGGGTTAAATAAAAATGAAGGAATAATAAATTTTGGTATATAAACAATTATAACTATGACTACTTCTATTATACTCATTCTTTCCTTAAATTCCATATATAATTTCAAAACATTCATTAAATATATATTAGAAATTATTCTTAAATGGTGAATTGGATAAAGAAATATATATATATATATATATATATCAACTAAAAGGATTCATGATAACTAAAAAATATTTATTGTGAATTGGTATAATCCCAATATGGTTTAAATTAATATCCAAAAAAAGGTAATGAATAAATTAAGGAATTTATTTTATTGAATGGATTTTTATTTTACTAATCAAATTGATATATTTACAGCAGTTTATATAATAACCAGTGTCTTGTTAATTATTTATTGTATGATGACAAGTTTTTATTTGGAACTCATGTGAATCAAGTAAATGAAACCAAGTCTATTTTTTTCTCGAAACATTTAAATAGAATACTTGGGTGATGCAAATATTATATTGGGAATAAAGATTATCAAGAGTAAATTGTCTATTTTTCTTTCAAAATATTATTATTTTTAAAAAAATTTAAATAAGTTTCTATAGTTTTAATATTCATTTGTTTCCATTCTATAAGTTTATGGTGTAATTTTGTGAAAATTTATAGGTATAGCAGTTGATAAACTGAAATATTCAATGGTTATAGGGTGTCTCATATATAAAATTATTTGTATAAGACCTAATATTTTATATGTTTTAGTAATGTTACAATTAATATAGGTTATTATCTATAGGAAGTAATAAAAAGGGTGCTCAAATATCTCAAGGGTATTATGGATTACTATATATAAAATAGTGGAAACATAATGGTGTTGGAAGTTTTTTCCAATATAAGATGGATTAATAATATTAAATATCACTATATCATAAGTGATTGGATTTTTATACATGGAGGTGGTTAAATATATTTTGTATTAACAATAAATTTTATATAATGTGATCCTCAATGATTTATAAGTTTTTTTATCAAGTGACTGTAAAAAAGGAAGTGAACAGAATAGATTTCAATTATCAAATATACCATTTTGTCTTACATAATGCCTCTAATTTATATATATTTTTATATCCCAAGTAATGATTTCTAGGAAATATAACAAAAATTATAATGGAAATTTGAGACACATCGGTCTCATGCATAGCTATGTAAGACAGTTGATAAAAGATGGTATTATAATTGTATACTTCATTAGATCAAGCCAATATATTTTATATAATAAAAATTGAGTTTTAAATAAGTTAGTATACAAAAAAATCTGGGAATGGGATTAAAATCAAAGATAAAAAATCAAAAATTAAGGATTTGTAACTTAACATGTCATAACTAAACATATTAATGTTCATTGTTAGAAAATTTATCATATGTTTGAATAAAACATAAAAAAATATTACATTTCAAAAGAATCATGTTTATTTACCATGAGGATAAGATGGTGGATTTAGAAAACCTATAATATACCAAGGATATCAAAAACGTGTTGAATCATGTTAAAAATTATTATTTCACCTATATAAATGTGTGGGTTGGTGTACTTCAAAAAGATTATGACTTTATCCCTCAAACATTCATGAAAGAATAAGAGATAAAGTGACATTATTGTATATGGTAGTAAACAAAGTAATTATGAATTAAAAGAATTTTTTAAGCATGAATTAATCTAATAACATGAGTTACATATTCAAGGAAGATTCAACCTATTTCTCTATTTATAATTTATTTGTCCTTATAATATAATGGTTCAACACATGAGATAGCTTTATTTATGAAAAAAAATTATAAGAGATTATCATGTTAAATTTTCAAAATAAAATTTGTAATTTAAATATTTTAAAATGATGGGTTTTCGTTATAATTTTTAATTAGTTTACAAAGTATCTGATTTAGTTATTTGAATGGGAAGGTAAAAGGGTTTTGAATAATGTAATCTCACATTAAAAGACAGTAGATAGTGGGTACACATTATAAAGATGATAACTTTATAATTATTTATAAATGTGAAGTGGGGGATTAAAATATTGTGGTGATGGTACATCTCACCATACATATTTGTGTTAATGAATACGTGTAGTTAAGCAATGTGATTTAATGGTGGTATACACTTCACTTCTTATTTCAAGTTGATTTGAGGTGATTAAATGTGTCTTTATTTTTCTAATGAAATGGTTGGGATACAATGGATAGAGACTCTTCCTGAAATGGTGTGTCTGATGGATAAACTTAGTTTAATGAACACGTGTGATCTATACCATAAATATGATTTTTTTTCAATCTAATAGCTATATCCATTTACTTTTTGAGGCAGATTTGGGGAACTTATTTTATTGGGTATGATTGGATGGATAGGATTAAAGCCAGTTAAGATATACTTATCCAAAATCGGTGTCAACCCAATATGAAAGGATATGATGGATTATATAAATTTGTATCCCCATGATAATAAAATGGAGGATCCATGGGATGTAAAATTATTTAATTCTCAATCCAACACATTCCAAATTTCTCTAGTTATCATGTTCAAGAATCAAAGAGTCATTATTAGTGAGAAATAACAAAAATATTTCATTACTCTCTTATTTCCAAAAGTTATTGATGGGTTACCTTCCACTAAGTACTAGTTTCAAGTAATGATCCACCATTATATCCTAAAGAGGAATAACTTTTTGTCCATAGTATTATCAAATTGGTTGTGGAGAATTTACTCTTAATAATGGTGATATCATGATCTTCCTTAGTAGTATCTATATATATATATATTCAATCTGAGATATACATTCCATTATTATCCACTAAATTCCAAGAATATAGTTACATTATCCTTATTTTATAACTTGATAACACATTGGTTTATATAAAAATCCTACTGATAAGGTTAATTATAATACTATTGAATGATAGCTCATATGCCATCATAATCACCCCCCATCAATAGCTCATGATAATATGGGATGCACATCATAACTGAACTTTCATTGAATCCGTGACAAACTTTGATCCATTATATGTAATCTTGAGTGTTAACACATGGTCGACAAGTATGAAGGCTTAGTCACATATATTTTCCTACAAAAAAACCACATGATCCACATTTAGAATCCTACACTTCAAGGTTTATAATTATCACAAAAATTTGATTGCATCTATAAGAAATAAATATATATATATATATTTAAAAATTAACCCAAAATTATTAATTGAATCTTATATTTAATAAAAAAATATTATTTATACCCATAAATATTTTAAAATGAATAATCACTTGAATCTAAGGGGTTTTAAACATTAAAACACTAAAAACACATGAAATAATGATTTTTAGTATTGTTCAAATACCTTATTATCAAATAATTGGTTCATACTAAAAAATAATGAAAAGAAAAGAGGATTAAAAATTATAAAAAAAATAAATTTCATGTAGTTTCATATTAAAAGACTATTTTAAATTTAGATTACAAGAAACAACAAAAAAAGTACCTGATGACTGAATTTTATAAATTCATGAAAATACTATAGAATGTTTACACATTGTGTGATACCTACCACTTATGTTTGGAAGATAATTTTGAATTATACCCAAAATTTAGTACTTATTTTAGTTATCTAAATGTCATGTACCTTGAAAAAACAATTTAATAACATGAAACATGTAATGGTACTTGATATTGTTTATAGTATATAATTAAAAAATTAATTTTTGACTTGGAATATTCTAAGTAGTTATTCAAGATCAAAAATAAAAAACCTGGGTAGAAAATTAAAAGGTGGATATTATCTTGTAGTTCTTTTACATTTGTTTTATATTCATTCTAGTTACAAAAAAAATCCTTTTATTTTTTGTTTCATTTTTTTCTTAGTATTTTCTTATACCTCTTATTACCTCTTATAACCAAGGGAGCATTTAATTTTACTCTTAATTTTTTATAATATCTTATTAAATATATTCTAAATAAAAATAGTAATATGATTTATTTTTGTGTAAGGTTTAATATTCTTTATTATAATAATTGTTTTATTTTAAGATGCTTGGATCTATTTATACAAAAATAGATATTTTTCAAAGTGTAAATTTTTATAAAATATATAATATTTATGATGATCATAATGATCTAGTACATGTGATCAATTATTCTCATATTGATAGTAAAACATCAATACGAACTAAGATTGTGAAGATGTAGTGAATAAGTAATAAATATATTTAGCTACTCTAAAATTAGGTTGAAAAAATATGTATATGAATAAAAAATTATGAGTACCAAGTATGCTTCTTTATATGCAAAGATAATGAAAATTCAATAAGTTACACCCCTTATATCACAATTTGATAAAAATACATGTGAGGGGGGTAATAACATATGAGAAGTATATGAAGGCTATGAAAGTTGAGTTAAAAAATAGAATTACTAGGATATGGTTCCAAGATCAATGGTTAGTAATGTTATAGGCACAAAATGGGGTTTTACACTAAAAATAAATGAAACTAGAGAAATTATTAGCATGTCAACATGAAAAGAAGGTAGAAGAGAAGAGATATCTCAGTGTTGGATAATTTTTAATTATAACTGTGAGAACACACACCCACTACCATCATATAGATGTGAGGTTTATAAATCCTTGATGATGCTCCTCAAGGGTTTTTTCATTTACCCATGTGTTATAACACATGATTAAATGCTTCAGTTTTATTTATGTAATGATTGCATGAATATGATTAGAATATCTTATATCTTATGAAATGGTGCTTAGATGATAGCTTAAATGGGATTATCACTAAAATATTAACCCTAAACAATAATATTATCATATGATAAAAGGAAGTATTATGTAATTTTATGCAAATCATTATGATAAGGCATGTTGTACATTATGACCACTGAGTAATTCCCCCCTTATGACTTAGGAAACCATACTTTTCTATGGAATAGATTGATGAAGGGTAGTGGAATATCTTATTTAATTCCAAAAAAAATAACACAATAATACCTTATGTTTGTGAGAGAATTTGGAATGAAATCATGAATTTCATGCCATTGTGATATATTGTATTATTAAATACAATGTGACATTTTGTGTCAAATACAAAAAAATTAGGGAATAGAAACTCCTTTAATTTGTAACTTTCATTGAAACTTTCTCCCATTTCACTATATATTGTATAGTGTATAATAACTTGTGAAATAATATCAAAAACGATTTTGAACATATTTCAAAAAAAATTGGAAATATATCCTCAATTTTAAATAACATCATATCTAATGTAATACCTTTTTAACACACATTAAAAACTCATTTTTATTAACTCTAGAATAATTTTAGAGAAACATATTGAGTCAAAACTAAATCCTCATTTAGTAAAACACAATGTATGATCCAACATGACATTATAGTATTGAAAAAATATGAATCATTAGATATATAAATATAAGAAAATACCATCCTCTATAAAATAATTAATGTTACTCAATTTATAAAGGGATCTCCCATGATCTATATCGGACACCATTATCTTTATATGTATGTCCACTAGAAGCATCACATGCTAGAATACATCCTCATATGTTCCCTTTTACTAAGATATCGAGTGACCATGGGACACAAAGTCTGTTAATCCCCTAAATCTAAATCATAAATTCTTGACTCCCTAAGTATATACTAACCAAGTTGATTAATACATCACATTTAACTCAACAATTTAGATAAACACATAACAAGACCCTTAACAAAATAGATAATCACATCATATTTACTATATAGGTGTTGAAAAACACTCCTCGGTCTATCTCAATTGAAGACCCAGATGTCATATCCATCATACGAGAGGAAAAATCCCCTCTTTAATAAGCTCCAACTGAAGACATTATCTATAAGATACCCAACAACCCCAAAATTATCTAATCCTCTAGGATTTTTTATAAAAGGTATAAAAGTATGAAGGTTATCATGCAAGATATATCTCTAAATTTAGGTAATGGGTTATTTTATATAATCTATTCACCCCTAGTATACCAAATACATGGTGTATGCCACTCCATGTGGTATACTTGGTAGTTCATCTAGTGCACAAAAACATATTTGTTCCTCATAATAAAATAATATATACTATAAAAGAATCCTTCTCATATTAACTGTAACATGCTTTCAGAACCTATAATACTCCTTAAATAAAATCAGTTAAAGATGATTCAAAATCATACTTGGAGAAGTCAATTATCTTCACACTTCAATAATTTTATATCATCATATATATATATATATATACAATCAGGGTGAATAAATGATAAAATAGAGATTTCATTTTATATGATACATTTCATATTATTATAACCTTTAAGAATATATACCAAAACCCAACATCAGTGTTGGGATTATAAATAACTCTTTAGTGTAGGATTTAGTTCACCAAAATGAGAAACTCTAGAGAACACTATTTTTATCTTGTTAGAGTGGAGGAAACAATATTCAACGAATGGAAGTGAGGTTGTCAAAAATTAGGTGTTATTAACATATGCAGCTTTATAGTGACCCGGAATTTTTTATCATAGATATTATATCATTTTTAAAATAAAAAATACAATAGTTATACAAACCCGGATTCCAATGCTAAGTATCTTGGGAAAATTAGGCGCATACATCACATGTACATAATAAAAATTGAACAATATTTAAATAATCCTTCATTATCCTACTAAAATATCTAATATTATCTTTTGTATAAGTAATCAACTGAGGATATACATCAATGAAAATAGTGAGCTAAAATATAAGTTTGGGGGGATATCGTGAGAGGAATAAGGGACATGAATCAACAGTACTTGGGTGATCATAATAAATATCATCATATCATAACCACAGGATCATCATAATAATAATTTTTGAAACATTTGAAAAAGTCATGGAATAGGAAATATGCATAATAATTAAATATCATAACACAAAGTTCAAATACCACACATAGTTGCAAAAAAAACTAACATCATGTACGCACATTACATATGTGTATAAATCATAAAATCATAATTATGAAAAATATATAATCATGTTCTTGAATGATACAGATAATATATTGAGATACATAAAATTAGAAAATTAATTTAATGGATATATAATTCTGGGCCAACCCATCATATAATAAAATTCTCATAATCATGCATGCCTCATGGAAAATGAATATTTAACAATCGAATTCATGAAACAAACCCATGGAAATGAATGGGTTTCATAAGTGTTAAATAAATCAAACTTTAAAGAAAAATCTTTGGGGTTACCAAATTAATAAAGGATATTATATTTTGGCATAAAATATCTCTTTTATTTTAAGAATAAAGAACTCAATATGAGACAAAGTGATTTTTGAAAAAATAATGTCTTTTTTGAAAAAATCTTTTTAATTAGATTAGAAGTATTTTTGAAAAAGGTAAAAATATGAATATCTCTATACATAAAATGGAAAACAATTATAGTAAACTTTAAGGGCAATATACAAACATCCATATAAAGAATAATGTGAAAGTGAATATAACCCAAAAAGAATTAATTTGGTTCGATAATACCCTTACATTAAATACCACTTTATTTCATCTCTTTTCTTCCTCATGAATAATAAACATAGGTTCATTAAAACAAAGAAAAAAATTTGAATTTTTTTAAATATTTTTTATATTTACCAATTACCATAATTGGATTATATTTCTTAATTTATGTTGTTAAAGGTGAGGTGTTATGATATCATAATTTTCTTAAAATATCGTGTATTCCTTTAATTTATTGATCTTATTTTATTGCTATTTATACTTAGTTATGATTAAATAAAGAATATTATAAATACTTATATTTTTAAATTTATATATTATGAAAAAAGTATTATAAAAATCCATAAGTATTGTGATAAGAAATGAATTGGAAACATCTTCTTTAGCAGTTAAACAACCGTTCATGTGATATGGTCAAAAGACAAGGTGTGAGATATTTTTGATTGTACTAAAAATAAAATTATTATATTATATTAACATTATCCAGTTCATGTTAACTTAACAATAATTTTTTTAATAATTATTTTATTATAAAATAAATGGTTGATATGAAATTAGGAAAGTAAAATGAAATTAAAGGATTAAAGGATATTACCTCTTTCTTGAAGATGTTCCTTTTATAATTCCATTAACATCATGAAAGGATGGAGTTTAATTCCTCCATAACATAATTAAGGTTTATAAGGTAATATATATAGCTTATTTGGGTAGATTTATGGGTTTGGTAAATTATTAACGAGGGTTTTTCCAAGAGAGTGGTGAGGGGTTATTTATACTTGAGGTGAGGGATGTTTTAGGTATAAAATATTGAATAAATTATCATGTTCAAGATAAACCTTTAAATAGTAATATTTTTTACATTATGAAATAAATTTGAATAAAATAACTTTATTTTAGGACTTTTAATAAATTTATAATTTGAATTTATTTGTTTAATTAAAAGGAGTGTAGAAAATGGAAAAGAAACTTTTTTTAAAGGAACACTTTAGACTTTTGGATTTAGAAAGTACTTTTTAGGTTTGAAAACCATGTTTATTGTTTCTAAATAACCCATTTATCTTATTAGATTTATTTTTTACAAAATTTAATCCTCATTATGTAATTAAATGTGAAATATTTGAAAAGAATTATTTTTACAATTTACATAAAAATTGATGGTTCTCATAAAATTATCAAAAAAATCACCCTTGGTAATTTTTGAAATGTTGATTTTAAAAATGACATTCATTTTATAAATATAAATTTATATCATATCCAATTATAATTATTAACATAAAAATTATCAATATTATGAAATAAATTAAAATAATGTTTATTAAAAACTGTGTATAAATTATTTGTGTTTTTTAATCTTATTAATTATTTTATGGTATTATAATATTTATATTTTCTTAAATAACTCTTTAAAAATATTATTTATATCACATTTTATTATTTTGAGGTAAAATTAATATTCCAAAGGTAAAGTAACATTTACCAATGGTAAAGTTACTATTCCTAATGATCATGTTATAATTACAATGGTCACATTACTATTCTACCTATCACATTACCATTAAAACTATCACATTAATATTAAAACAATCATAATACTTTATATAAATATCTTTTCTTTATTTCATACATTATTCACTAAAAATTCTCTAAAGTTTCTATATTTTTTTTCTCTAATATTTTTTTTGTATACTAATGTTTTGTTTCTTCTCTATAGTGTTGTTCGTGTGGGTTATAATTCTAGAATATTGGAATGGTCCAATTTTTCTCATTATAATTTTATATTTAATATTTATTACCAATTTCTTATTTTATATTGCCATGGGTTTAGTTTTTTACTAATGTACCAATCTATATTGATGAAATAAAGTGTTGTCAGTTTCTCTATGTGTTGTATGTGTATAATTATATATAATGTAACACACATTTATTTATTAAATATATATCATTTAAAAATTATGTGATATTACATTGTTCCCCCCTTTAAAAATTTTATCCTTGAAATTTAAACCCATATTCTCGGTTGAGTGTATATTTGGGTACTATAATTTCATTATTTTCTCTAATTCAACCACCACCTCTTCATATTTATTATTTTTTTATAGCAATTTGAAAAGTTGAGTTGTCTTGTTTCATAGATATTTTTCTTTATGGTATAATATATTTATCATCTTCTTCTTATAATAGATCTCATGATATTTCTGTACCACATTTAGATTCAATACATGTGAGGGCTTAAGTATGTACTTCCTCAGGAGAGATACAAAGAAAAATTCATTAACGTTTTCTATATTTGGTGGAAGTGATGGTAGATATTTCACTTCTACTATGCAATCAACGATCTTAAAGGGGATAATGTACTTGGGGATAAGATTCCATTTCTTTCCAAACCACATGACTCTCTTCTATAGTGATATTCTAAGGATCACATTGTAACTAACTTCAAACTATATGTCCCTTTAGAAGTTTTTAGCATATGTCTTATGTCGCCTCTGAGTAGATTTTACATATTGTTTTAAATATTGAACATTCTCTATCATCTCTTTCACAAGATAGGATCCAAGTATCTTTCATTCACTAAATTATTCCCAACAAGTACTATTTATAAATTGCATCTCATACAGAGCTTTATATGGAACCATTTTAATATTTGAGTGGAAACTATTATTGTATCAGAAATCAGCTAATGGATAGTGTTTATCCCATCCACCTTTAAAATCCATTAAGTAGGCTCTTATAAATCCCTCAAGTGTTTAAATGGTTCTTTTATATTATCTATTGGTCTGGATGTGATAGACCATATAAAAATTCAATTAAATATTCAGATCGTGTTAAAGACTTTGGAAAACAATTAGAAATGAACCTTGGATAATGATCAGAGATGATCGAAATTAGTTCCCCATGAAACCTTAGAAATTATATTACATATATGTTAGAATGTTTTTAAATCAATAAATCTTCATTAATAGAGATGAGGTGGTAAGTCTTGGTGAGTCAATACACCACAATCCATATCGCATTACTTCATTTAGATATATTTGGGTGACTAGTCCTAAAGCCTCTAGTGATGTTCTCTTATTTCCATATTGATATGGGAAATGGTTTCATCATCCCATTGGACTTATATTTCTCTATATAAATTTACTAACATACCATTTATGTTGAGGTGTACTCAGTTTTCTCCTTCTCTATGTTTTCCCACTAAAATTGCTCTTTATGGTCACCGTACATCTTGGTACTTCTAGGATGGAAGAAGAAATATGATCTCTGTATGTTATCCAATAACTCTTTCTTTTTTTCAAGTGATGTAGGGACACGAAATCTATTTCCAAAATGAATGATACTATCTTCATCAATGTGGAATTAATGATTATTTCCCTCCTTTACTACTTCCACCTTATTTGGACGCCTCATGTCATACCTTTGTGACTCATTGATCTTATCTTAAATATATGGTTGTGAAATAATTTGGGTAATCTAGGATTTTTTTTCTATCACTATGATTTCCTGATCCATCCTTTTCACATCTATAAAGATATTTCCTTTCTAAATTTACATCATAGAGAGAGTATCATATTATTTTCTACTAATAGAATTATCTACCTTGTTCTCCTTTATATGATTGTAGTTAATTTAGTAATCATGGTCCACAATCAACTCTAATAATATTTTTTGATGCATGTTAAGCTATTTCTATGTGAATATATACTTTATACTCTTATTATCTATATATATATATATGTCATACCTCTCCCCATAGAGATAGTTTCAAAAACATTTCAGAGCAGAGATCATAGATTCTAACTCTAGATCATGTGGTAGTTAGTTATATTCATTGATCTTTAACTATCATGAGGAATATGCTATCACTTTATCATTATTAATGACTAAAAAACCTAATCCTTTATTTAAATCATCACTATATATCACAAAACCTTCTCCACATTATGTTAGTGTTATTATGATCGTAGTTATTTTCCCCTTCTTGATCACCTTAAATGTTTCCTCACATTATTCTATCTAGACATACTTTACCACTATCATGTTAACATAGTTATTAGGATATGAAATCATGATAAATTTCCCATTAAATGTTATTAGTATCTTTCTAATCCAAAAAACTTTCAATTTCCATGACGCTTGAGGGTCTAGGCCATTCCTTAATTTCTTTCTTCTTTGAAGTTTCCATAGAAATATGTTTAATGTGATCACATTCCCTAAGAATGTGACTTACTACATCCAAAAGTCACACATTCTAAACATAGCATATATTTTCTCCTTTATTAATATAGATAGAAAAATACTTATATACTCTTCTTGTTCCTCCTTTATGATAGAGTAAATTATAATATCATCAATAAATACATCCATAAATTTTTCAAGGAAGTCTCAGAAGACCCTATTCTTCAAATCCATGAATACTTTAGAAGAATTTCTAAGTTTGAAATAAATCACTATGAACTCATAGTGTCTATACCTTTTATGGAAGGTTATCTTATGAATATCATACTTATTTACCTTTTGTTAATGATATCCAAAATAAAGACCCACCTTTGAGAATTAGTTTTCTTCACATAATTGATCAAATATTTCATCATTCCTTATAAGGGGATACTTGTTCTTTATGGTAATATTTTTGAGCTACCAGTAATTGATACACATCTGTATTAATCTATATTTTTTCTTGATAAAGATAATCAGCGAACCCCAAGGTGATGTGCTGGGTTGTATGAACCCTTTATCCAAATAAACATGCAACTTCTATGGTAACTCCTCCAATTCAATTGGGACCATCCTTTTCTCACTCAGTTTTTCATTTTCATCATTTTTTTTATTTCATTGTAATATATAATTTTCTCTCCCAGGTTCTAGGTGTGATGGGTTCTATATTTTGATGTGTTTCTATGTTTATTATTTACTACATGGTTATTCCTCAATATTCCCTTGATTTTTTGGAGAAAATTTGAGTTTTACAAATTGGAAGAAGGATTTTCATGGTTGGAAATTAGTTAGGTAAACCATGAAGATCATCCCAGGTAAACATGCATCTTAATTGATTATGGAAAAGGCATGGTGCTGGCATACGCACTATTCGTCAAACCGTGTGGCAAGCATGAAGTAAGGTTCTATCTCGGGACAGTGGTGTTTGTAAATTTTTTTTCACGGTTTTAAAATTGTGTGTACAAACCATTCAGGTTCCCAAGTGTGTCTAGTGAGGGGTGCATGGCTTGGTAAATCGTGCATCCAAACCATGAAAATTTCCTAGATCTAAAATTTGTAAATTTCCATGTATTCTACTTCAGTATTGTTAACCAAAAAGGCCTCCACTCTTCTCCCTATAGTTCTTCTGAACATAGGGGTGTCTCCCCTTTTCTCTCTAATCTTTAACTCCTCTCATAAGGTGTGTATCTATGGATTTCTTCAAGTTTTTAGTCAGATATTTAAGGTAATATCCCTCCTCTCATATCCCTCTTCCTCAATCCTCCATTTTCTCTTGAGGTTTTCTTATACTATTGTCTCTTGGACCTAAGTTTCATGTTTCCCCTTTATTTATGTTGGGGGTTTTTTTTTGTTTAAGATTCCTCTTGATAGATCTTGGCTCTTGTAACCCTCATGGTGTATTTTTGGGTGTGCGTTGTTGAGGCACTTGTGAATTGAGGTAGGATTCCCTTTGAAATTGCCTTTAAAGTTTTAGATTTGTTGGTATCATGATTTTTTTAACCTCTATTATATGCTAAATTATGATTGTGTTCTTTTAAATGTTTGATTGGTGTGAAATGTAGTGGTTTCTCCCTTTTTATGTGATAAATGGATTTGTTTTGTTAAATATTACATACCAAGTGTTCGATTAAATGAATGGTTGTATTTTTCACATTCTTTTTTATATATATAGAATGGTTTAGTTTTGTGAATATAATCATGATACGTGGAATAATGTTTTGAGTTATTAAAATGGTTTTCAAAGTGGTTTTTTATTTAAAGGAAATGTGTATTTGGTTTTTAATAATGGTTTGGCATGTAGATTTGTTCAATGTACCATTTTTAATTTTTATAAAAATTGATTTGGTTTGAATTTTTGATGTGAGTATTTGAAAGAGATTTTAAAATGATTGAAAAATTGTAAATTGTGTGTACAATCCTCTTAAAAATAATATTTGATTCTTTTCTAAATAATTATTTTCTAAAAAATTGTATGAAGATTGTGTGGAAAGTTTTTAAAAAAGTGAAAGTGATAATTATTAAAACTCTCCTAGGATAATTCTCATACCTTTTTATATTTAATGGGTGAATGTTCCTAGATATTTAATCCTCATGTCCCATTACTTAGTATGAAAATAGGATATCCTTGTGTAGAAACATTCATGATCTATAAGTTGAATGGAAAGAGATTAGTCCTTGGGGTGACATGGGTGATGCCTATTATTAGAATTATTATTAAATTTTTATATGATTGTATTCTCATTTGGAATTGGTTGGATCACCCTTGACTTGCATCATGACATGGATTACCTGAAATATATATAGAATTTTATGAGAACGATTTCTGCACTTGTTAGACTATGCACTATATATTGGCCAAAGTATGGGGATGTTTGTTATTATTGATATGGGATTGCTCCCATTGATATATACCATGTGAGGTGTGTTAGAGAATGTTAGGGTGTTTTTATGTCATCGAGTGAGGCATGATTTCCTATATGGGTCTACATGTTATAGTATGTTCTGGATTATTACTGATCTCCTAGGTTCTTATAATGTCTAAAGGAACGTAGTTGTTTTTTGTGAATGAATGTGATGCACTATTGGTTAGAATAATAATGTGTGATATATATTTCCACGAGCCTTATATTATGATAGAAATCATTTATTCTTGAGTAGTGTGGATTTATTCCAAAAAAATGATAAAATGTTTTCAAGTGTTTAAGGAAAAAAATTTGAAAATGTTTTTGCACTCTTTCTCTCCCTTATAAATTAAATTTCACCTTTCTCGTAGTCAATGCATATGGTTCTTCTTGGAAAAGAGTGTAGTTTTATATGGTAAAAAGGGCAATGAACTTGTATTTGTTTTGATATGGAAAATGTGTGAAAAATCCTTACCGTTATATATTGCAATTCAAACTTGAATTTGATGTTTCTTTTATTTTAAATGAAGTTCATTGATAATAGATTGTTAAAGCACTCCTACTAATTTTTAATACTCACTCTTATAGTTCTTTATTATTTTTATCCTTGATGTAGGTTTATCATGGTATCAATTTCCATGATAAATGGTTGTTCTTGGCATTAAAAAGTGACCCTTGAGGTCACATGGGGACATTTTGGTCATCTGGTTTAGTTTGTTTTGGTTCTTCATTTATTGTATTTTCATATTCTTGGGTAAACTATGTTCAGTTTGAGTAAATTTTTTATTTGTTCATATTGGGCTACTTGTTTACATTTCCAATTTTTAGTTAATTTATTTATTATTAGGAGAAATTGTTCTCGCTTTTTCTCTATTGATGCTCGGAAATAGTTTCTAACCAATGGGGATTAGTAGCGCCCTTCAGTCCATGCCATGGATTGACCCAAGTAACCGTTTCGGGGTCGAGTCGAGTTGGCTCTTGAAAAAATGGTATCAGATAAGGATGGTTCTATATAGGACCTAGATTTTAGACAACCATTTTTTATTTGGAATGTCAAGGTGGATGGATAAGGAATTTCGGAACCTCTGGGTGTAGGTATAGGGAAGTGTTTAGCCTGCACTTTATATACCAACCCTTGGGTTGCCATGGAAATTCCAGTTTTGTTGGTTTCTTGGATTCTTTTGGTTGTTTGTTATTTGGGATGTAAAAAGGTAGTTGGGCTAAAGGTCTCTGTGAGCCTACAAGGCCTGGAAATCCATGTGGATCCAAGGAAATGATCCTAAAATACTCTTTATGGTGGTGGTGTGATTAGCATATGGCTGCTAACAATATAGTCAAGTCACCCATCGACACTAGTTTCCTTTATGAGTTTCTTTGGGTCTTCTTTAATTATGAAAATTGTTTTAAGAAATATATTTTTGAAAATATGGAAAATGTACTTTGAAATGGTAATGTTTTTATTTTCGGAATATATAAAATAAATTTTCAGAATCATTTTGAATAAGGCATTAATAATGAATTTTTTTAAGTGATTTTTGATTAAACGGGAATGAGTTTACCAAGATTGAATTTATATAACTGAAACTTCGGATTTATCAAACTTCTTTTTGTAAAGAGGAATATTGTTATGATTAGGATTTTGGAAACATGTTTTAACTAAGAATAAATAGGCTTTTAATCAAATGGTTTTTTATGGGATGAGATTTATTGAGATGCCAGAATTTTTCTGAATGAGATGAATTGAATTTTGGGATTGAAATCCATGTAATTTTACCTTTGATCAAGATAAAATGAATTAAACCATGGAATTTGAAAATAGTTTTTCACTTGGTGTTTAGTGATCCTTTGAAGGGATTCATAACTTTGAATTGGGTTGAATGATTTTTTTTTTGGAAAATGAGAATGGTTTGTTTTGACCTTGGGTATATTCTATGAGGGATCAAATGCATGGATATGTGTAGAAACTGGTTGGATGATAATGTGGGCAGAGAGTTCTTGGGATTGGATTGGTTGATGGGTTCCCAGGGTGGAACAAGAATGTTCATGTGAGTGAGACTCCATCGAATTCCATTAGGGAGTGTAAAAAACCACCAAGTTTGATTTGATTTTCTAAAGTGCTTTTAAGTGGAAGAATTCTATTGTTTGGAAAATTGGTAGTTGTATGGATTGTTCTCCCATGTTTTTGGAAGAATGTTTTATGTTAGGTGTCCTTTTGCGATTTTGAATTCATGTTCATGTTGTGTTCTAAGTTAGAAATATTATTGGTGACTCGTTTTTGAAGTGGAGTTTAGTGGGATTATTGAAACATTGTGGCAATCTTTAAGTTAGTTTCCATTGTGTATATATCTATTCAAGGTGAGTTTTGGTCATGAGATGGTTTTGATCAAGTTCTTGGTCTTATTTTTCCCCATTGTTCGCACCCATAGAGATTTGATGGATATTTTTGGTGTAGCTACGGGTGATTCCCCATTAGCGGGATTTCTAGTTGATCAACCTAAGGATTTCGATCTTGAGTTTCGAAATTTAAATCCACTTATTCAAGGGATACCTCATCTCATTTATTAGAGTAGATAGCTATTGTGGATCAATTTAAGTTCATTCCTATTATAATTTTTATTTTTGTTGTGGCAGTTGTGATTAGTGGTGTTCCTTTTTGTTGTAATGTTGGGAGGATGTCTTAGATCTCCTGATAACACATGTTTTAATGAATGTGTATTTTTCCATTGTGAATTATGAATTATTCCTTTATAAGTGATGGTGTGTTCCATCATGGGGCTTGTTTATTCTTCTCCTCATTTGTAGTGTGAGAGAATGGTGTTGCGTATCTTCTAAGTCCTTTCATCGGTAAAACTGCCTTGTTTGAGAAAGTGTGTTTTGTAGTGTGTGATGATCTTTCAGTTCTAAATTATGTGTTTTGTTCTAATTGAGGATCATTATCTCCTAACTATGGCACCATATATTCTTCAAACATCAGGGCTCCAACCACATGCCTTGAAGTAAATCTTTTCACGCATTAAAGAAATATCCAAAAGTGTAGGGTGTTTTTTTTAGTTTATGTTTCCACCATTGGGTGATATAGTTTTTGTGTTCCTATTTTGGTCTCTATGTCACTGTGAATTCCGTATTTTTTTCAATGAGTGTGGTGGAATTCAACCACAAGCAATTCTTGTGATTGTGCCTTCTTAAAGGCAATTTTTTGATTATTTTTTCTTTTGTAGACAACCCATGTGAATTGGGTGTGTCTTTGGTTTGTGTATATCCATAGGTGATGATTAATAGGTTAGTTACCATTTGTATTGGGTTTCCTTTCATTTGGACCCTCCCCTTTACTATCCTTTTGGTGTGGGTTTTGGTCCGTGTGGGTAAATTTTTGAGTTTCTTTAATCTAGTTAGTTTCTAATGGTGGGGAGTCAGTCCAGGCCTACCCTATTGATAATTCAGTTAGGTTTCTAGTATTTTCTTGGTATTGGGTAGTCTTTTTTGTAGTTGTCTAATTCTGAGTTTCCTCCCTTGGATAAATGTAGGGGTTGGAGTATGCCTAACAGTTTTGTTGAAACATGGTTGTGGAAGTGTTTTCGATAAGTGGTTTGGGCTCACTGTATCATTTTAGGTAAGAGAACTATGTTTCTTTTGGTATTTAAGGTGTTCTTGATTTGAGAGGATAGATAATTTGGTTGTGTTAATCCATATTCTTTGTTTGATCAACTAGAAATTTTGTGTCTTTCCAGGGGTGGAAAGGGTTAATGACAGGGGGAATTGTCACACCTGGTTTTTCATTTTCATTATTTCTTCTTGTTCATTATTGCATCTCATTTTTTCTCTTGAGTTCTAGGTGTGAAGGTTTTTAGATTTTTATGTTTTTATTTTTTTATTTTTGACCCCATAGTTATTCCTCAATCTTCCCTTTATTTTTTGGAGAAAATTTGTGTTTTTATGCATGGTAGGAGCATGCACATGGTTGGATCATGGTTTGATAAGCCGTGCAGATTATTATAGTTAATTGTGTGCTTTAAGTGATTATAGCGGAGGCATGGAACACGACATAGGCATGGTTTATCAAACCAGGCGTCAAGCATGCAGTAAAGTTTTATCTTGGGATAGTGGCATTTGGCATGGTTGGCACATGGTTTAGTAAACCGTGCAGCCAAACTCTGCGAGCTTCCCAAATCTAAAAATTTGTGAATTTCCAATTATGACCCCTTTGGGTTTTTAACCCAAAATGACTCCCCTCTCCTCTCTATAGTTCATGCGACCCTAGGGGTGTCTCTCCCTTATTCTCCAAGACTCCACTCTTCTCTTAAGTCATGTATCTAAGGATTTGTTCATGTTTTGGGTTAGATCTTCAAGGTAAACTTCTTCCTCTAATCTCTCTCTCTCTTTCTATTTACTCCATTTTCTCTTGATTTTTTCTTCTAATATGCCCTCTTGGATCAAGGTTTCATATTTATCCTTGATTTATGTTGGTTATTTTTTTGGTTTAGGGTTCCTCTTGATAGATCTTGGCTCCTAGAATCCTCTTGGTGCGTTTTCTTGTGTGTGTTGTTGAAGTGCATGTGAATTGAGGTAGGTTTCCATTTGAACTTTCCTTTAAAGTTTAAGATTTGTTGGTTTCATGATTTCTGCACCTCCCACTAAATAATGATGTGTGATCTTTGAAATGTTTTTTTGTGTTAAGAAATGTTGTTTCTCCCTTGTTATTTGATAAATGGATTTTTTTTAAATATTGCACACAAACTTTTCGATTAAAAACTCAGCTAGATTTTTCATGTTCTTTGTGATATATATATAATTTTTTAGTATTTTAAATATAATTTTGATATTTCAAATAATTATTTGGGTTTATCAAATGGGTTTTCAAAGTGGTTTTGGATTTAAATAAAATGTCTATTTGGTTTTTAATTGTAACGTCCTGGGCCCGGGTGCCACTCAACGGGTGCCCCGAACCCGGTTCGCCACGTGACCTCAAGCGCATTTCCCCAAACACCAAAGGCGGTCGACTAGTAGCGAGGGCCTAGGTATGATAGTGGGGAAACTATACCCTCATTTTTCAAAGTGTAGAGCAGCGGAATACCAGATAAAACATACATCAACAATAGTGGAAGTAAATAACCATACACAATTTTAAGCGAACAACTGCAGTAAAAACAACCAACAGTCATATATATAATGATGATGCAACATGCCTCATGTTCTAAGAAAACAACCAGATCATGTTACATAGCAGTTCAACAATACAGGGTACAATAAAGAAAAACAAAACATCCAGCAGCATCGCGAGCCTAACCCCGGTCACATTCTCCCCTACTCCTCAGCAGTAATCAAGTACCTATATAGGGACCCTTTCCCTTTTCCACACCTGTAGAAACGTAATCTGTTTGGTCCAAAAAGCATGACCCAAATAGGGTGTGAGAAATAATCTCAGTAGCCACCCACCAAAGGCCCGTGCTCAACTGTGTGTAAACATGCAACAATAGTGTGCAAAAGTAATTTCAATAAACAAAGAAGTACTCAAAAGTAACTAACTTTACCAGTTAAATTTCTATTTTAACATTCATTTAATCATTTAATATAAGGAAACCCACCACAATGAGTTTTATATGTAAACAGTAAGTGTCCTCAGACATGCAAACCCTTACCCTCAGGTAATCAGAGTCTCGCCCTCAGGCAATCAGAATCTCTCCCTCAGGCATAACAGATATTTCCCTCAGGCATACGAAGTGTCGCCCTCAGGCACAGAAGTCACCGCCCTCAGGCAGATGAAAGGTTTCCCTCAAGTGAAAAAAGAACATTTCCCTCAGGCTAATCTAGTCATGACCTCGGGCTATAGTAAAACATCTCCCTTAGGAACAAGTAATCGGGCCGAGCCCAATATGCAAATAAGAAATTCACATACAATTCCTGTCAAGGGAATTTAACAAACATTATTACAAAGGCATACCCTCAGTTATCCTGGCCAAATGGCTAAACAGAGGAACGCACCCCCGGGGTGGTCTTGGATCTAAGCAGTGATACCAAACAGCAGTTTATTATCACATTTAATCACCTATACATTTCTAGGTAGTTAAAATAGCCACGACCTCAGCCATACAACACCCCAACATGGGTTTGTAGCACAAAAATACACACAAACGCACACCAGTTGGAAATTAAACACCAAGCCACTGAACGATATACCCGAACAACGCCTTCTATAATGTCCAAGAACATTGTAGATATGAGGTAAAAGAATTCTCATTCAACCTCAAATAACATCCCTTAGAGGAAGAATTGGAAAAAACTACGCAAAGAGAAGGGAGGTCTTACCTGTGCGGTTCCAATGTGATCGACAGAAGCGAGATTGGATTCCCGGTGCTCGATCAGTTGATCCACACAGATTCGGTCGTCCTCTCCCAAGCTCCTATTTGGTTCTAAGCCAATATTATGAACAGGGTAGGCTACTTTCCATTTTAAGCGAAAAAAACAAACTACATGGCATTTACTTCCAAGTACACAGCATGTACTTTTTCATTTAACTGTTCCTCTAGCGGCACCGCCAAACTGTTCATCCATCGACATGAGTACACGGTGTGTATTCCTGATTACATGGTGTGTACTATCATAAAGCTGGTAGCTACTTCCACTACCTTACTATTTGACTTCCGACTGACTACACGACGTGTAAATACCACTACATGGCGTGTAGTCGGTTTTTACACCCTTCATCGCCGTCATGGCTACACACCCTATGTACTTATCCCACACTGCCAAAAGTACACTATGTGTGGAATAGTACACGGCGTGTAGTTCCAAATTTTAGGATTTTCCCCATTTTCCTTTTTTTCTCAAAAACACTTAAGTAAAAGAGAAAAGAAGAAACCCATACCTCAAAAATAAGAACCGAGTTCTTAAATTAATAATGGTTTGGAATGTGGTGATGTTCAATGGCCTGTTTGGAATTTTTATAAAAATGTATTTGGATTGAAAGTGTGATGTGAATATATGAGATATGTTGTGAAATCATTTAAAAATGGTAAATGGTGTGTTCACGCCTCACTTGTAAAGGATATTTGATTCTTTTATAAATAACGTTTTGTGGAAAAGTGCTTGAGGCCCATTTGAAATTTTTTGAAAATAGTTAATGTGTTTATTAAGAAAACTATCCTTGGATAGTTCTATTTCCTTATTATACTGAATTTATGGGATTTCCTCACTATGGAATCATTATGACCAATTAATTAGTATGGAAATGGGATATCCTTGTGTGGACTCGTTTGTGATCTATAAATTAAATGGAAAGGGATTAGTCTTTGGGGTGACTCGAGTGATGTCTATTGTTGGAATTATTATTATATATTTATGTGATTGGATTCTTGGTTAGAATATGTTGTCTTACCCTTTACTTATATCTTGAAATGGAGGACCAGGCATAGCTATTTAACTTTTTGAGAATGATTGATGCACCAGTTAGATTACGCACTAGCTTGTGGCCCGTAGCAAGTGGATATTTGTTATTATTGTTATGGGATTATTCCCATCGGTTTTTACCGTGTGGGGTGTGGTTGATCATGTTAGGTAATTTTGATGTCATCAAGTGATTCATGCTTTCTAAGATGATTTAGCATGTACTAGTATGTTTTTTATTATTAAAAAGCTCCAAGGTTCCTCCCATGTCTATTGGCACTTAGTTTTTATATGTAAATGAATGTAATGTATTTTTAGTTAGAATAATAACTTCTGATATATTTTTCAATTTCCCTTGTTGTACGGTTGTAATAATTACTTCTTGAGTAGTGTGGATTTTTTCCAAAAATGATAAAATATTTCTAAATTTTTAAGGGAAAGTTTTCTGGTGATTTTTTACACTCTTTCTCTAACTTATAAATGAAATTTAAACTTTCTCTTAAAAAATAAATATTGTTACTCTTAGAAAAGAGTGTGGTTTTATATGGTAAAATGGTAAATGGAACATTATTTGTTTTAATAGAGAAAATAGGTAGAAAAATCTTGCCTTTATATACTGTAGTTGAAACTGGAAGTTAATATATCTTTTATTTTAAAGAAAGTGCATTAGGATTAGATTGTTTGGGAATGCTTACTAAGTTTTAATACTCATGTCTATAGTTATTTTTTTTTATCTTCGGTGGAATAGTATATTAGTATTGATCATTGTGGGTTATGGTTTATCTTTCATTACAGAGTGGACCTTGGGGTTACATGGGGATATTGTGGTCATCTGGTTTAGTTTAGTAGGGTTATCCTGTTATTGTATTTTCATATTCTTGGGTAAAAGATGTTAGATTTAAATAAATTATTTATTTTTTTATATTTGGATAATTTTTTACCTTTCTGATGCTCGGTTTATTTATTTACTATTGGTCAAAATAATTCCCTCTTGTTTCTCTATTGATTCCCAAAACTAGTTGCCAGCTCATGGGGATGGAGAATGCCCTTCTGTCCATGGAATGGATCAAATTGGGTGACCAGTTCAGTATTGTACTGGGTTGGTTCATGATAACACTATAGATAGGAATGGATCTAGATATACGATATATTGAGAACTCTTCCTAACGATCTAGGTGGAGTCTATGTAACTCTTTAAGAAATACAACATTATATTCCCTTACAATGGTAATTTCCTTAATGTTATTATTTTCCTTTGGAACAACCATTTAGGAAAGATATTATTCTTCACTGGGTATCAACACCCACACCATCGACGGATTTTCTAAAGGATATTAATTATCTTCCTTTCATTTGTATAGAACCATTTGATAGTTTTGAATATTGAATGATATGTACCATTCTCGACAATTGATGTGATGTCTATATAATGAGATACAAATATACCCAGTATAGAATCAAATTCCACCAATAAAAGGATTAATAGATTCACTGAGAGAATCTTCCCATATACGGTAACAAGATAAGAGCCCAACACTTGGGTTTCATCGATCACATCACTAGGTGTTTTTATAGATATGTTTACTTTAAGGTGTGAGGTTTGTGATTAAATCATTAAAAAAACATGTTTGGTATAGAAGAATGTGTAGAACTATAATCAAATAAAAAAATTTAAATTCTTCAGTAAATAGGAATTGTATCTTGTAGGACATTATTTTCATGTTCCACCTCAGCATTGGTGATAGTATAAGCTTTCCCTTGCTCCTTTCGATTTGGTGGTTGTTGATGATGATTACCCTCAAAGACCCATGTTTTTAGTAAATCAAATACATATTTCCCTTCCTCATTATAGTTGAAGCATTTTACCATGGGTGGTGTATTGGGAGGTCACTTCTTTTCCTCCATCACATTGGTTGGATTCTTCATGTATTGTCAATATTTTGTAGCTTGGTGACCTTCTATCTTACACTAAAAGTGTTTCATTATCACTTTGAGGCAATTACCATGATTTTTATTTCTATATATTTGAAATCTGTGTGGTTTGATCTTCTTTTCTCTGTTATTTTATCCACTATATTTAAATTTCATTTTCTCTTATTATCTTTATATATATGGGATCTTTTTCCAAAACTCCATCTCTACTTTGAGAGTGAGTCGAACTACTTATTTGTAACTCCAAAATTTATTGATAGTTATAGATGTTCTATGGTATGGTTCTAAATCAATAAAGAATCAATATGTTTTTATATCATTATTGATAAAAATACCTAATTCATATCATTCAATCCTTGTGAATGTTTCCACATATGAAATTACACATTCACCCCAATATTGCTTAAGCTCTAGGAATTATCTCTGTATCTTTTTTTGAAGAGTTTCAGGGAAATAATTTTTTAGAATTGTCTTTTTAAATTATTCCCACTCAATTTCTTCCGTTTTAACCTTCAAATTGGTATTCTTTATTAATGATTTCCATTGATTATCCTCTCCATCTAAATGATATATAGACAAGGTAACTTTCCCCTCGTAATAGTGGAGCATTGATAATATCTTTTCCTTAGATTTAACCCACTGTTCCACAACAACTGCATTGGAAGATCCACTAATTCCCGGAGTTTATTGTTTTATAAAGAAATATATTCCTAGTTTCCCCTTCTTGGGTGAAGTCAGATGTTCTATATGTTTCAATTTATTTCTCAAACCATGAGAGATATATGAAAGAATCACCATGAAGTTTTGAACTCCTCATCCAATTTTATAGATATGTTTTTCATATAATCATTGAATTTTCCCTCAAATTCGTTTTTTGGTCTAGTTTGTCCTGGTTCCCACCACTCTCTAAATATAAAAGGTTTGTAGAATGATAAGTCAATAAATCATAAAAATAAATTTATTTTTATGAAGAAAATTAATTCTTAATTCATATCTCATGGGATCCCTTTGTTTAGAATTTTTCCCAAATGATGCATCCAAGATCATATAATTTTTCCATTTGTTAACATTAAAAGAAATATTTATTTTAGCTATATACCCTTCATAATGGTTTGTGTATATTTTTATATTAACTGAGGAATATCCCATTGTAGTGTCAAATCAGGTGTTCAGTAAGGCCTCTTTGCCAAGAACCAGGTGATGATCAAGTATAAACCCAATCTATACATTATAGGGTTACTACCACTAGGTACATCTATTCTAGATCCAAATCCACTTGTAGTGTCTAGACATGGATTTCATTTCTCATAAACTACTTTCTCATATACTTTACCAAAATGTAGGACATTTACCAATACTTAAACTTATACTCATGGTATTCACTATTGTTTTCTAATCGTAATTCTAAAATTATCTAAACCATAGATATGATACCAACTATAGAAACCCAACTTTTTCTAACTTGACTATTACATTATTTTTAAGATAAGCATCCTAATATTGACACAATCTAGAGTCCAAAGGTTTAGTATCTTGGGAAAATTAGGCTCATACATCACTTGTTCCTAATAAAAGATAAACATTATTTAAATACTAATTATTTATACTCTTAAAATCTTACATATTCTCCTTATTATATGTAATCACTTAATGATATACATAAAATAAATGGGTGATATAAAATCCCAATAAGGGGAGAAATATCATGGGATGAATAAGGGTCATGAATCAGTAGTACATGGGTGAGCATAATCAATTTAAAAATATCATAATCATATAATCATCATTATGATCATGAGATAAACATTTGATAAGTTCATTTAATGTAGAATATTCATAATAATTAAACATCAAAACATATTATTTAAGTACCACACATGTTTGTGCACAAATCTAGCATCATGTTCACAAATAAAATATGTGCATAAATCATAACATCTTAACTATGAAAAAATCTAGCATGGTAACTATGAAAAAATCTATCATCATATTCAAGAATAATACACATAATATCATGAGATATATTGGATTATATAATGAATTAGAGGGATATATAATTTCAATACCACCTTTCACACCATAAAATCCACATAATCATGCATTCCACATAGAAAGAGAACATATAAAAATCATAGTCATGAAATAAACTCATGGAAAGAAATGGGTTTCATAAGGGATTAATAAATCATAATTTAAGGAATAACCCTTTGGATTCCAAAATTAATAATGGATTTCATATTTTAGTATTAAATATCATCTTTATTTAAATAAGAATATACTCAATAAGAATCAAATAGATTTTTTATTTTCGAAAATTATTCATAATTGTCTAAGAAGTACTTTAGATAAGGTAAAAACATGTATATACCTAGAAAGAAAATGAAACAAATTATAGAAGGATGCTTCAAGAAAAATATTGGAACATCTATACTGAAAATAATGTTAAAGATAGCATAACCCAAAAAGAAGGAGTTGGGTGTGATAATCTCCTTAACTTAAATCCCACGTTATTTCATCACTTTTCCAAATCTATAATAATAAACATATATTCATTAAAAAATAAAACCAGAAGTAAATTATGTTCATTTTAATTGTAATTTAGTAATTATATTAATTTCATTATATTTATTAATTTACAGTTTTAAAGGAGAAGTGTTATGATATAATATTTTTCATAAAATATCTCGTTTTACATTGATTCAATGATAGTGATTTATTTATATTTATAAATTATTAAGATTATATTTGGAAGGTTATAAATACATATATTTATAAAACTTATATATTATAAATAATTTATTTTAATAATCCATAATGGTGATGATAAGAAAATAATTGGAAATTTTCTCATTAGCAGTTAACCAACAGTAAACGAGACATTATCCAAACAGAATATATGAAATATTCAATATGTTCTTGTATTAAATATTTAATTTTTATGATATGTTAATATTATTAAGATATTGTTAATATAATATTTAATTTTTTTTAATAAGTTTTGGATTATAAAATAAAAATGTGATATGAAATTAGAAAATGAAAACAAACTAGAAGGAAAAAGTGACATTACCACTTTCTTGAGGTTGTTCCTTTTCTATGAACCTTAACTTATCGAATGCTTGGAGCTTGATTGAAACATACCTAAGAATTATAAGGTGACTAAAATAGGGTATTTGTGAAGAGGCTTGGCTTTGGTGAGGGAGGATTTGTTTACCAAGGGAGTTGTTAGTGGTTATTTATACTTTCGAAGAGAAGTTTAAAACATTAAATAAATTATTATATCCATGGTAAACATTTAAATAGTAATATTTTTAACATTATGAAAAAAAATTAAATAAAATAACATTATTTTAGGAATTTTAATCACCTTATAATTTGAATATTAGTTTAATCAAAAGTAAAGAATAAAAATAAAAAAAAATATTTGAAGGGACACTTTAGAATTTTAGGATTTGGAAAATACTTTATATATTTTATAAATTATGTTTATATTTTTTAAATAACCATTTTGTCTTATTAAATTTATTTTTTGAATAAATAACCAATTTATCATTTATTAATTAATTTTTACCTTATCATTTTTTCCTAAAACATGCAGTATTTGAAAAACAATATTTTTTCTATTCACATAAAAATGGAAGTTAAATAGTAAAATTTAAAATAAACACTTGGGAAATTTTGATGTGATCATTCTAAAATGAAATTAATTTTATTAAAATAATTTTATATTATAGATAATTATAATTATTAACAAAAAAATTTGATTTTTATTAAATACATTAAAATACAATTTATTAAAAATTGTGTATAATTTCATTGATTTTTTTAATCTTTTTATTTATTTCTCTGTACTATGATATTTATATTTTCTTAAAATTACTCATTATAAATACTATTTATATTAAATTTTATTATTTTGAGGTCAAATTACTATTCTAACGGTCCATTTACAGTTCTGAATAGTCAGGTTATTATTCCATTGGTTACAATACTATTCCTATTATCACATTGTTATTCTAATTGTCACATTACCTCCTATAAATACCTCTTAATTCCTACATACATTGTTCACTAAAATTCCTCCAAATGTTTTATATTTTTCTTTTATAATATTTCAATTGGTTTACTAATATCCTATTTCATTTCAATAGTGTTGTTTATGGGGTTATTAGTATAGGATATTTGAATGATCCATGTTTTTTCATTATACAATTTCAAATTAGTATTTTTCTTCCAATTGTAATGTTTTTCATTTTCATGGTTTTAGTCAATAAGTAATGTAACAGTATCCATTAATGAAATATTGTGTTTCTAGTTTCTTTATTTGTTTTATGTGTATAATTATTTATAAATAACACACATTGTTTCAGGAAAAAATATCATTTATAATATCTGGTTCATTACAACTTGGTGGTCATATCATAGAAAGTTTATTGTTTGTTACAATCTTCAAAAGGAAGTAGTGTCTATGTTTTAATCATTATTAGTGTGGAGTTTTTTGTAAATTCTGATAAAGTCTCCTTGAAGCAATGTAATTTTTCTTAGGGATATCAAATAATAAATTTATATTCTCAAAAAAACTAACTATTTTTAAAACATATTAGAGTGGTGATCAAGGTGGATCCACTAAGAATGTTGTGTAAATGATTAAAATGTTTAGGAAAACTAAGATGAATGATCATAATATATTAAATTTGGGTTTGAGTTTGATGATATTATAAAACCATGAAATATGAATCCATTTTTATTCCCCTAGTGAAGTCTGAGATTTATGGTAATTATAATGCTATCGAAATTGGATAAAAACGGGCCACCTATTAGAGTAATCGCACTCTAAACTATTGATTCCCCATTCCCCTCTCAATTACTTGGTTTTATCAATTATCTGGGTACCCAATACCATGATTAAACATAGAACTTAAGTCTGTACATTGGTTGTGATGTTGAAATAGTGGCTAGTTGTTAAAATTAAAGAGGCATAACCTTTATCAGACTATAAATCTCATATAGTAAGAGAAGGATAATATTGAAATAATTATAATGAATTTTGAATTACCATACATAAATTCCATATCTGGGTGAAATCCCCTATTATTATAATATTGGTACAAAGAAGACTTATCCCCTCATTCTAGCTATATGGGGATATGAAAATAAAATTCACCTACTACAATAGCATCATTTTGCAACAGTAGTAATTCCAAATATAGTTTCAGTTGGGTCTGATCAAAGGTACCCCCCCTAATTTCATACCTATATCCTCTCCTCTTTTATTATTATTGAGAGAGATTTATCTCATTTTTTAATTTTAATTCCTATTTATATTCTTTTATTTTTTCATTTTAATTCATCAAAATATCCTTCTCTCTCTATTTATTTGAATTTATCTTTTAATCTATTCATAAGGGAAATCCAAGAATTAGCTGAGTCCATTAGTTATTCTTCCTTGGACACATTATTGGTTGTTTATTGATTATTTTAGGGAGTATTCAACCTCTTTCATAGTATTATTCTTCCATAGGCTTTTTCTTCTCATTTTGTTTCCCAATGGTCCGGCCTAAAATCATCGATAGCCCCAAAGATTCTTGCTCTTAAAAATGCATCAATTAAAACCCTTAGGATGTGGACTCATACCTTATGGAACAATCATTCATGGCCATAAATTTCCATGGGGAAATGTTTTTTTCCGTCATTATATCTCTATTTCCTCCATTTATAGGCTAATTTGATGCATGCAGATGAGATGTGGAACCCGTGAAAAAAAAGGGTTCATATATTATTTTTCATGGAGATGTTTTAATATTAGAAGATGGGTTGTCTTGGAATTATATTTTTTGAGATAAATTAGCCTTACTTTGTTACTTAGAAATTTTATATAAGTATTATTTGGGTCTCATATTAAAAAAGGGGGTCCAACACCCTAGAAGACAAGGAACCCTCAACTGAGGGCACATACAGGACCCAAGGCTCGACTGCACCCAAGGGAGAGTGCCCAATACATCCCGAGGGCGGTGTGAGTGGGGAAAAATCACACCCACATGGGAGCCTATGTTTAAGGAGAAAAGATTCAGTGCCATTGTGTGGGGTGGAACGATAACATAAGAACCGGTATGGGGCTGTATAGGGGGAGGGGGAAGATATTTTTCCTAGCTCATCTCACAAATTTTCTTATAAATATAAGGAAGGTTATTTCCCATTTAAATGTGGGATGTTGGGAGCCATAGAACTATTCCTCAATCATTTAAAATATGGAAAAAACCAAAACTAATCAATCATTTAAACTGCTCCATCCAATCAAATGAACATGTTTGCCCTAATTCTACCACCCTTGGAGATTCTGAACAATGGATCAATAGCTGAACCACCATGGTCGTTCTTCTGGACACTGTGTGAGGATTTTTCTGATAGCATGAGGATCATTAGAACGAACAGAAATTATGAATTCAATCTAATGTCTCACATGCAAGTATATAATTCCAAGATCATATCTCAGTTGGATGAAAACATGAGTTATATAAGTAAATAAATAAATGGAGTCATTTGAGATTCTGTAGATTATATGCATGTGATAATGTAATGAAAATGAGAACATTTCCATAAACTAGGTTTGTAAACTCGCAATGGAAAAGAACACTATTTTCGATGTATGTTTAATATTAAACCCAAATGATTCTAGAATTTTAGGAAGTTGTTTTCATGGATTAGATATCAAGGTATTGATGGATTATAATACATGGAATAAATAGAAGATATAGGTTGTGTGAGGGACTATGATCCTCTCCAATAAAAGGAGAAGGGTTATGCTGAAGTACTATTTTCGGGAAATTGTGAGAGATATCGTTTCTCCAAAATAAAATAGAGAATATGTGAAGATAATTCCTTTAAGAAAGAGAATACCTCCTCACAATAGTCTTTAATGAAGGATAAGAGGGATCCCACAAGTTATCAACTTGTACAAATCAATCTTGATATGCTTCATGAAGAACCCATTCTGTAAAGCATTAAGGGATAGTGTTGTTGTAGATTCTCACTATATTTCACAAATGTATTTGGTCTAACAATCCCTCCTAGTTTATAATACTTGTTTGATACACCTAAATAGTGCACTCACCACACCTATATGGGTTTTCACACAAGGATCATTGATAAGCACTGTGTACATAGTGGATGTGCGCAAAAGATAACTGCACACAAGAAAAAGTATTGTAATACTTACACACAAGATTTGAACTCAAACTAAACAAACCAAATGAGTGAGGGGGAATAAAAGGTGTGCAAAAAGAAACACAATGGATATTGTGGACACATCCTTTGAACAAATTACATCCATGTTACATAATTCACATGCACGTGATAAGATGAATTCATGAGACTTAAGTGAATTTCGTGTGTTCAAATTAGGGGATAATGTAGTGGGAGACATATATGCATGAATTCATTCATGATTATTCATAAGTGAAGAAAATTTGATATACCTAGAAAAACATTATGATTCAATAAAATCTATGTATGAAGTATATATGAATTGAGTTTTTAATTCAAGAAGAAATAATTTACATTATTTAAGTGTTAATCTTGTATAAAATATTGAAGATATCAAGTGAACCTTTTTCAAACATATAACTGAGGTTGGGACTTCATTAAGAAGAAATAATATACCAATAATTATTTTATTAAGGAAACTGGTCAAGAACCGGTGATCATTGTTTTTTGATCAAGACCAGCAGCATTTAAAAGGTACTTTAATTGTACATGAGCAAGTTTGATTTAGTAAGATCATAGAGGAAGATCAGAGAATCAACCTGAAGTGGATCAAGATTTTCATTTAAGGTGAAGCCTTCTAGTTGGTTCCAGAACCAGTTGAAGTCTTCTAGTTAGACCCAAGACCAGAAAGATTCTCTCAATTGGAGCTAGAGCTAGAAGTTTTTTGGTTGGATTCAAAATCAAATAGAGTATCTTAGTTGGATATAGAGACATTATAATCACTCTTGGAGATATTTAATTATAATTAATAATCCATGTTCAGGAATAACAAACATGGAAATAAGTAGTTATTTATATGGAACCTTGTAAATACTATGTTCTACTCTTTTAATTATTATTTATGAACACAAGGTGAGTTTGAGATATAATATTGAGTGGATAGAGAACATTATCAAGTTCAAGAGGTTTAATTGAAAAGAAAATAAATTTGTAAAAAGAAAACACTAATTTACACATCCCCTCTATTTTCAATCTGACCTAGGGCTTTATAAGTGGTATCATAGCACAAGGTTCCCCTTAAAGATACAAGAAGCATTCTAAAAAATGGATAATCTTAATTCTATAAACATCTTAAGTGTTCCAAAAAAATTTTGGAATAATTATCATAGTTGGAAGAATAATATTCTACCATATCTCCTATCACTCATCTTATAAGTGTTATATTTTCTAACAATGGGTTTTAAACCCATTTTTGATGATGCTTATATAACACAAAATGTTAAGATAAATATGGAGGTATATGGAAAATATCAGAATAAAATTTTTATGTCTCTTACAAAAATGTTATACACAAGGGTCATGGGTCTCCAGACTACCAAGGAGATCTAGGATAAACTCATAAGCATCTATAAAGAAAACTTAAAAGATAATGAATCTAAACTAAAGGTTTTAAGGAGTAAGTTTTAGGATATTAAAATGAGTGATGAAGAAATTATTGATAACTATTTCACAAAATTGAATCATATGTTCAGCAACATTGGAGGTTTTGGTTAGAATTTGGATGACTCAATCATTTTCAAAAAAAATATGATAAATTTTCCAGAATGATTTGATTGAAAAATTTAATCCCTGGAAGAAATTGATGAATTAACTTTTGAAAAACATCGCAACATATTCATAGCTTATGAGATGAGGAACATTCATGCTTTCAATAAGACAGACAAAATTGAAATGTCCTTTTAAGTCATCAGAAAGGGAAAGGGCAGAGAAAAAGAGGTAGAAGAATCTAAAGATTTAGACAATGATGAGTATGATGATGACTTCAATCACATCACTTACCTTATGTAAAAATGATTTAGGAATGTAAAATATAAGGCGAAGAATAAGAAACCACCAAAATGCATCAACTGTGGTATCCCTAGTCATTTTTTCAAAAAAAAAATCCAGTGAAAAAAATAGAAAAATCCAAATCAGAATTAGAATTAGATGATAAGAGATATCTTAAAAAAAATTATAAAAAGAAGAAGAAACATTACAGTATCAAGAAAATAATTCTCATTCGTAAGCATAAGAGTGATTCATCATCACTTTATTCTTTAGATAATGAAATTGGATTCTTTTCCCAATAAAGAAAAGAACTGATTCTTCAAATATTAATGTTAAAGAAGGTGAAATAATTGAAATTGAGTGGCAGCTAAAAAAGGAACTAGAATTTTTCCTGGGATAGGATAAATATTTGAAGAAATAAATGAGGGTTCTTGGAGAAGAAAATAATAAAATAACTGCTAAAAATAATAAGGAATAAATATTTCTTATTAATTAAGAAAAATATGATTTGATCAAGAAATAAATATTTTTTTTGTGAGATCAAGATATAAAAATTAATCATTTCTAACAAAAAAAATGTTATAGGTGATATTGAAGATAATTTTTATGCTATAGAAGAAGATTTTTTTTGTAACACAATATATATGGGTCATATTTCAAAAATAATTGAATAAATTTAGAGAAGATTTCAATAAATCTATTAATATCAAAGGAGAAACTTCTCAATATGGAGAGAAGAAAGGTAATAGTGTAGGTGGGAAATATAAAGATGAGAATATGAGGGCTAAGAGTAATAAAAAGTAATTCCCCACATCTAGGGAAGATAAATATGTTCCAAGAAGTCTATAACCACCCAATCAAAGAAAACAACAACATATATCTAGATTCATCTGAAAACAATCTGTGAAGATAAAGTTTCGAGGCTTTTTTGGTGTTGTGGTATGAATGGTCACAAAGCCTACTCTTACTAGTTCAGCAAGTATTTATTAGAAATGAGGTAAGAATCAAGGGGGGGTTCTAATGAGAATCATAGGGGAAAATATCAAAGTAAAATAACATGTGAACATATTTACACTGAAACAATCTATACAAAAAATCATATTTTGGAAGATGTTTGTGGAAGATATAGTTTTCGTGGTAACAAAATTGATGAATGAATTAAAATACTAAAAGTAGAAGTTTCTTATGCTGTGAAAGGGAGCATATTTCAAAATAAAGAAAATTTCAAGTCATGTGAATACTCTGAGAAGACTAAATATATCATGAAATAATGCCTCAATATTTGGCCACATTAGTTTAAACTCATTAAAAATTTAAAGAATTTGAGAAATATGTTAAATCTAAAGGAAAACAATCAGTCTCATAAAATGAGGTCGGAGTTGATGAGATGTTATCCATAGGTAGATACTTAAAGATTTAAAATAGTTATTCAAAAAAAGTATAAAGCTTAATGAAAGATAGAATAGTGTTAAAGTGATTAGACTCTTCACAAAACAAAGAGTCCAAATTAATTCACATTCTGATATTGGTTGAAAGAATAGCCCAGATTGAGAGGGATCTCTTAGTATAAATGTTAATTTTGAAAAACCAAGAGGTCCCTCATTATTCTCTATTAATTTATGTGTCTTCAACTAACCATACAGGGAATTTAAGGAGATTTTTGAGGTTTTCACTTTTGGCTAGCATGATGAGATTGTACTTTATGGATTCTACTAGATTCTATGAGTTGGAAGAAAAATGTGAATCCCTTTAGGGGGAGAAACCTTGGAAATTAAATAAAAAATAATGGGAGAAATTAAACATTAAAGTACAAGGTATGCCAATCACACTTTCATATCTTGTTCTTAAATATATTATCTTATCAGTTATGGTGGGGTACTTTGTCGATGACAAAATGAGATAAAGGGGGAGATTTATCTTTTCACTAGAACTTTTTGATGTATTTGTTGAAGAATGTTTAAGATTAATTATTTCATTGATAAATCTAATTAATTACATCCCGATGAATGAGAATTTATATATTCTGATCATGATTTCACATGCACGCATTTTTATGTGTAGCATTGAAAACCTTGGTCATATCTCTATTTTTTATACACTAGCTTAGCCAAATTATATTTAGATTCGATACACTAAAGTATCTGTAATAATAAAAACCATTTCATATCATATCTATCTCTCATAGGTATTAAATAAATAATGTTCAAATAGAGGAGAACATGTTTTGATATTATCCCCACTTTTCCTATACATTTCATTGCCAATAAGGGGGAGAAATGTTTGACCACGCATATTGACTCCTAAAAGTGTGTTGAAGAGGTATTCACAAAAAAATATAAAGGGGGATATTATTGGGCCCAGTGTTGAACTTGGTGTCAACAAAATATCGATATGTGTTTGGTAAGTTGATGGTCAGGCAGTGGTTATTCCTAGATAATTATTATGGATTTATGAAATGGTATTAGTTTTCATTCATGGACAATTATTCTTGATTAATCAGAAGATTTTTGAAGTGACCTTAAAAGTTGAGACAACATGTTTAAAAGAGTTTTCACATTTTTTACTAAAATTGATGACTATGCAAGACGTAATTTCATGTGAAGAAGAATTGAACATGATAAAGGCCATGAAAAATTGATTGACGCATGAGGATGAGAAGTGCAACCCATGAAAAAATATGAGTTCATATATTATTTTTCATAGATATTTTTTAAGAAGATAAAATGGGTTGTCTTGGAATAATATTTTTTGATATGTCTTAGACTTAATTTGTTGCTTAGAAATTTTTTAAGGATTATTTGGGCCTTATATTAAAAAGGGACGCCAACCCCCTAACAGCCAAGGAAACCTCAATTGAGGGAAGATAAGGGACCTAATGGCTGACCACTCCTAAGGGAGAGAACCCTAGCCATCCTGAGGGATGCATGAGGGGGTGAAATAGTTCTCCCACATGGGTGCACATGTATAAGGTGAATAGAGGTGGTGCCACTATGTGGGGAGGCACAGCGATAGGAGATTCATTATGGGTGGTATCGGGAGAGGGGGAAGAGATTTCTAGATGTCTCATCACATGGAGTTTTTTATAAAGTGGATGGAGGAACTTAGTTTTTTAAATGTGGGATTCTAGGAGCTGTAGAACTGTTTCTACATAAATTAAAATATAGAAAGAACTAAAGTCTCTCAATAATTTCAACTGCATTTCCTGATCAACCGAGCACTCGCCCCTACCTTCAGCCACTCTAGGAGCTTTATAATGTTATATCAACAGAAACCCCACTGTTGATGATTTACTTGACATTGTATGAGAATTATTCAGATCATATGAGGATCTTAAGAATAATCTAAAATCATGCATGTGATCTAACGTCTCACATGCATACATAAAATTTGAATAACATGTCTCAACCAGATAAAAATATGAGTTTTAAATAGAATTCAAGAAATGGATGAATTCAAGCTTCAACAGATGATATAAAAGTGATAATGTCGTGAAAATGATAACATTACCATAAAGGAGGTTCAAAAACTCATGAAGTAAAACACCACTATTTTTGGAATATGTTTTAGATTAAACCCCTATGATTTGGGTGTTTGAAAAAGTCATCTACATGGCATAAATCCTGGAGTATTGATGGAGTTCATGATGCGGAATCAACAGTGGATCTAGGCAGTGTTAGGGACTATATTCCTTGCCTATAAAAGTAGAGAGACCAATCCAATGGACTATTTCTAGAAAATCGTGAGAGCTATGATTTCTCTGAAGGAAAATAGAACATATATGAAGATACTACCTTCATGAAAGATAATCCCTCCTCGTGATATTCTTTTATGAAGTAGATGAGGGATTCCGAGATCAATAAACGATTTCACATCACTCCTGATATGCTTCATTGATAACTCATTACCCAAATAATTAAATTATAGTTATATTATAGAGGCTCCTTGGATTTTGTGAAATTCATACATCTACAAATACCTCTTGGTTTGCAAGACTTTTTTGAGACACTGAAACAATGCACTCACCATGCCCATAATCTTTCTCATGAAAGAAGCTTTGAGAAATAATGTGACATAGTGGGTGTGTGTGTGAAGGATATGTTCACATAGGCATAAGCAATGAATGACTTACACAAATTCATTGAACTAAAACTAAACAAATAAAAATAGTGCATATGTGTATAAAAGTTATGCATAAAGTAACACAAGGGATACCATGTACAAACCCCTTGAACAACTGAATTTCATGTTACATAATTGACATGAATGTGATAACAAGAATGCATGAGACTTAAGTGAATTGATTTTGTGAAAATAAATAGAGAATGAATTTGGAAACATATATGTAGTCATTCATGCATGATCATGCATACATGAAGAACATTTGAGATACCTGAAACAATGACTTTTGGATTCCACTCAATCCATGCATAAAGTATTTGTGAATTTAGAGGTTAATAAAAGAAGAAGAAATTGATATTTTGGAAGTTTTAATACTACATAAAATATTAAATACAGTTTGTGAACCTTTGGACACATATAAGTGAGGTCTAAACATCATTTATATGGAATCATATCCCATTAATTATTAAAATGATTCAACTGATCAAGAATAGGTGATCAGAGATTATTGAGTAAGACCAACATTATTTTCAAAGATACTTGAATACTACTTGATCAAGTTTGATTTAATAAGCTTGTAGAGGAAGATCAAATAATCCTCTTGTAGTGGGTCAAGACTTTCAATAGAGTTGATTCCTTATGGTTAGTGCATGGAGCATTTGAAGTCTTATGGTTGGATCCAAGAGTAGAAGGAGTGTCTCGGTTGTATCCAGAGAAAGAAGTATTTCGATTGGATCCAAAGTAAAATGGAGACTCTCAATTGGACTCAAAACCATTATAATCACTTTTTGAGATAGTTAATTATAATTCATAATCCATGTTAGGTAATAACCAACAAGGAAAATAGTAGGTCTTTATGTTGAACCCTGTAGATACCATGTACTTATTTTTATATTTTTATTACTGCACTCAAGGTGAGTTTGAGAGATAATATTGAGGTGATCAAGAACCATAATAAGTTAAATATAGTTAATTTAAAAGAAAATGAATTTGTAAAAATAAACTATCAATTCACCCCTCCACTCTTAGTGGTCAATCAGGCATGAGGCTCTCTAGATTCTACTATTGTTCTTGTAATGTATTTTTTTCCCTCTATACTTGTGCACAATTTTATCTATTAAAATACAAATAATTTAGGTCTTCAAAATACATACCATGTGTTATTGATTATCTATCATTACATAAATTTTCTTTGATATGGAAATCATTTGGTTGAAACCCATCTATTTTCTACCATGTTCACTCCTTGTACTGGTCCTTAGTCTAGTTTCCACTAAAAAATATTTTTGGACATATTTAGTGAAAACTCATTAAATAGGCTTAACCTCACAGTAAATTTCATATAAGTGAAACTCCAGTAGTGGTATAAAATATTTAATGATTTTCTTAAGATAAACCTTTGAAAAATATTTGTATTATAATCTAAATTTTCATATCACGATGAGGGATTCATATTTTCAAACAAATTAATATCTCCCATGAACTATATAATAACTTTTCACTTAATTTCTCAAAATTTAAAATAATTTCACAAAAATACATGGATTTTGAGTGTGGGAAACATCTTGTCAAAAAATTCATTACCAAACCCTCCTATATAGTGATTATGTTTGAAGGTATAATGTAGATCCACTCTCATGCCTTTTCCTTAAATAATAATCTAAATAGGCATAACCTCAAGTGACTTTCATTTGAGTGAACCTCAAACTGTTATATCAAATATTGAATAATTTCCTTATGATAAACCTTTATAAAATATTTATATTAAAATCAAAATATTTATATCATGATTATGGAATCATATTATCAAATATTTAAATCTCTCCCATAAACTATATAATTAATTTTAACTAAATTTATAAAAATTTAAAATAATTACTTATAAATCCATCGATTTTGGGAATGAAAAAAATCTTTTTGAAAATTTCATTACCAAACCCTACTATATAGTGATTAAGTGTGGAGATCCACTCCCACGACTTGTGCTTCCATGATAATCTACATAGGTTTAACCTCACAATGTCACTTGTTACATTGTTGAATTATAATGTATTTCACAATTCCAAAAAAACCTCTAAATGAGAGAATTGAAATCTTCATGTGGTAGCCCAATGAATTGTATAGAATGCGTGATAATTTAAATAATCATCATCATTTTCTAAAGTGTTGAAAAACAATGGGACGTATAAAGATACTAGTATATACTCTTATGTTTGAGGGACTCTTGTAGTTGATTTGTTCTTACACTCTTGGGTTCTTTCTTGGAAGAGTTTGGTGTGCTCCCTGTCTATCCTCTTGAATTTATCATCTAAACATAGTGTTATCTTCTTATAATGTGTTATTAATCTATTTTATAATTGTCCTTTCAATCTCAATATTGAAAGGAGTATATCCTTATTTATTATTTCTTATGGAGAATTATTTTTTTACGGAATTTTATTCTAAACCCATGCAACATGTATCTCTAGTGTAATAAGATGAAATAGAGATAAAAATTGGTAAATTTCTAAAAAACCCTTACCATAAATAATCGGTCCTCCCTAGAAATGGAGATCATTTTGACATCACACTAGAGATTAATTATTTATCTTGGGGATATCAAATAAAAAATTTATATTCTTTAGCTAAAATAACAAATTTTAAAATTTAATATAGTGGAGATTGAGGTCTATCCATGAGAATGGTTTAGAAATGATTAAAATGTTTAGGACAAATACTATAAAGGAGAATTATAGATTAAATTTGGGATTGAGATTGATGAGATTTTCAAAATTAGAAATATAAATATATTTTCATGCCCTGAGTGAAGTCATAGATTTATGGTAATTATAGTGCTGTCAAAATTAGATCAAAATGAGCCACCTCTTAGAGTACTCATGCTCCAAATTATTGATTCTCTGTTCCCCTATCTATTACTTGGTTTTATAGACTATCTAGGTACCCAATTCCATGTTTAAACATATCCATTCAGTCTATACATTGGTTTTGATATATAAATAGTGGGTATTTGTAACATTTAAATAAGAATTACCTTTCTTAGACTATAATGGACATGTGAGTAACATAAGGATAAGATTGAAAAAATTTGAATGAATGAAAAAAAACACTTGAATTACCAAACTTGTCTTCTTTAACTGGGTTTAACCCTTATCATTACATGATTGGTACAAAGAAGAGTTACCCAATAACTATAGTAATGATGGGATATGAAAATAAAATTAACTTTCTGTAATAAAATCACTCCGATGTAGTAGAAATTCCAATTCTATTTCAAGTCAGGTCTAGTCGAAGTCACCCTCCTCAATTAATAGTAGTATCCTCACTTATTTTATTCTTCTCAATATAGTTATTTTTTATTTTGAAATTTAAATTCCACTTTCCCCACTTTTATGTTTTCCTTCTAATAAATTACAATCTTGTTTTCTCTCTATTTACTTGATTTTATATTCTTATATGTTCATTGGAGATAGTTGGGAGTTAACCTGGTCTATTAGTTATTTTTCTTTATCCTCAATCTTAGAATTGTATCCCTTATTTTAGTGAGTATTTAAAATTATTCATGTTAGGTTCCTTACATGTTCTTTTTCTCTTCATTTTCCCCATAGTCCATCCAAAAATCTTGGATATCCTGAAAGCTTTGAGCTCTTAAAAATGAAGTAGTTAAAAACTTTCAGCATGGAGTCATCCCTTACAGCATATCCTTTTATGGACATATAGGGAAATGGTTCATCATTGTTTTTCCTGGTCATTGCTCAATTTTATCTATTTATAGACTACTGCCTATTTTTTCACCTCCATGTTGTAGTGTTACACCCATGCCACAAAGACTTTGTTAATATCTTCTTAAAGCTGACCATAGTGTAACAGCTTCCACTATGGTGTAGCCTCCTTCTCTTCATTTTTGAAGAACAATGATATAAGATACAATGAATAAATCCATGGTTCGTCATTATTCATTGGTTTTATCTCCCTTGGACACTACATCTCATAGCCATGTTTGTGGTGTAGTGGGTATCAAAATGTAAGTGGCACCCCAAGCTCCCACCTCATTAGTCATGGTGGTGTTGAGGCATACCAGAAATAGCTATATTATAGTGAATGTTATGTTCTATGGTGCTACGCTGCAGCTTGCAATGCAATGTGTGTATAATGAAGACGATGGGTGATCTAGAGAAAAGTGGAGATGTCCCATTTAAGTGTATAGTACCCTAGATAAGTGTGCATCCCACCTAAATTTTATTGGAGGTTTCACTCTACTTAATAAATGATTCTATATCACTAGCTCAGTAGTGAAGATGGAATGGGTTTATAGGACCCATACCACTACCATGTACCACCCATCACCAAATAAACATTCCTCCTACCACCATGGGGAAATTTTCCCCCCACGCTGATGTGCTCCCACTTTCATGATCATGTGCCTTAATTCCAACCTGCATATGGGATTTTTTATGTGATATGTAGTGTGGTCATCTCTCCCCATGGGGTGGATTGGCAATAAATCCCTTCTTAGGCTTGTAAGTAGAATTTTAACCTATGGATTCAGGGATAGCCAACTGGACTATTTTTTAACCTAAGTCCCTTTGAAATTACAAACTATACATAACAAACAAAATGTTCTTATAGAAATAAGATATTATAAAACATGTATTTTTATATATTTTTCTTCCTTGTACATAATTATCATTACAAAATTTAAATACTGAAAAAATGAACAAAACAAATTAAAATATGGGTCCTATCAATTAATAAACTTTTACATTTTACAATTAAAATTTTAAAAATTTATACACAAAAAATAACTCATCATGTGAGGTGTAGGAAGAACTATATATTTAAAGATGATAGGAAGTTGTCCTAAGGAATGAAACAGAGAGTTAGTACTCGCTTAGTTCAATTGATTGATGATGGTAGTTTTAGGAACATGATGCAACCTAATTACTGGGTAAAACCCCCTACATAAGGAATATGGGACCAATTATGGAGGTTTAAATAATTCAAATGAGTTTTTGATATATGTGGATTCCTAGACAAAAGAGATTATAAATTTATACATTTAATATAATAAATATTTTTATGATTCTCCCCATGAATGTAGGATGAAAATTTAAACCACATAAATACTTTCCTTTCATTTAATTTCTTTTATTTATGTTTTATAATTTTAATTAAATGTTTGTGGGAGTTAGATTATATAGGCTTCAGTAAGATAGATTCAATGTGGTGATTGAGTTGAATTCTTCCTTCCTAGTTTTGGTACATTGAACTTATGTGTATTCCCTCTGGTTACCTGTTTTCACCAATTTGGACTTCTAGTAAAGAACTTTGAGTGTGTGAATTTTCATGTGTAATTATAAACAATTGGTATCAAATAAATAGGATGTTTTCTCAGAGACTCGATCATTTTATCTATGGTATCTCATGTAATATTCTTACTTTATTAGTAATTTTTTGACTCAATAAGATTCATTGTGTTAGATGCTGATAGATTCAAATGATATAAATGTCATTTTTGATAAATTTGATGGAATGAATTTTTTTATAGGGGGAGGTGACTGTTGATTATCTTATCCATAAGTACCTATAATTTCCATCGAATAGGGTTATTCTATAGGAAATGAAAAATGGATAATGTGAAAGGCTTGAAAATAGGATTTAGGTTTGGTAAGGATATCTTTGTAACTGAATGTATCCCTCAACATATAAAAGAATATGATTTCAATATATTTAAAGGAATCATTGATAGATTTTTAGGAGAATCCTACAACACTAAAAAATGTGTGCTTAATGTAATAGTTTTTCATCATGAGACTGTCAAAAAGAATGTCTTATTCCAATCATATGAATGATTCCAACATCATCAAAGGTTATCTCAAGTATGTGAGAGTTAATTTCATGGATTATGTTTGGGCTATATTATTATAATCTTTATTACTAGAATATTGGGATGGGATGGTGAAAATAATGAGTAAATCCCCTAGAAAATTAGATAAAATATTCGAGGATATCTAGAACATTATTATGAATGAATAGATATAAATGAGGGAGATTCATACACCTTATAATAAAGTATCAAATATAGATGTAATAGGGTGATCTCCTCATCAATGAATTTGAAGACAATCAAAAGGACTTCAAGAGAGAGGAGTAGACGTAAATATACTATAGCTAGACCAGCTAATTGGCATTGTTGAAAAAGATTTCATCTCAATAAGGACATCCAAAAAAGAAAGAGAAATTATATAAGACAGGCTTTCAAAAGTTTAAGTTTTTTTGCATCAACAGGTGAAATTAGTGAAAATCTACTTTTGAGTTTCAACAATATGGTGGAATCATGGATAATAGATTCTGTAGAAACTTAAAACTCCATCAGTGAAAAGGTATTAATAAAAAATTATGTTTTTGGAATCTTTTTAAGAATTAATTGAGAAGATGATGAAGCTCTAGATATTACGAGGAAGGAATATGTCAAAATTTTAGTTAAATTGTGGATTTTCCCCTTATGTTAAAGGAATTTTAGCATATACCAGGAGATCATAAGAATTTTATTTTAGTCTGTTTGTTTTATGAAGATAGATATGGAACTAAATTTTATAATTGTGTGTGTAAAATCACTTGGGTATCCTTGTTCATTGTTATATGTATAAATGAATTTATGTTGTATCTGATTAAAAGGGTAGTGGGAGGTACACTTTTTAGAACTTTAACTTTCAAAAATTCATAATGTTGGAAATACCAGATTGGGAAACTCTATGAGAATGGTTTGAATTTTTTAGTAGGAAAAGGTAATAATGAATATGGATATTTTGGATTTTGGATGTTTTGAGAGTTTCATACTCAGAAAACAATTGAATTTGATCTTTAACTTGAGTAGAAGAAAACTAAAATAAAATAATATGGAGCTAGTACAGATAGATTTTTGGGGACATACCCCAGTAGAATCTTATAGGTGATCGCAATAATTTGTGATTTTCATTTATAAATACACAAGGATATACTTCCTAAATCATAAATATGATGTTTTTTGAGTTTTCATGTGATGAAAAACTATTTTTGAATGGGAACAAATATGTAAATAGAAATTCTTGAGATTAGAAAATGGCGATGAGTACAATAGGAAAAAAAATTGAACTTTATATAGAAATAGATTAATTAGGAATGAGATTAATATACTTGGAATTCTTAATAAAAATGGTATAATAGAATAGATGAATCAGACACTTATATAAATGGTGAAAAGTATAAAGTAGTAACTAGAAAAGCCCAAGAATTTATGGGTGGAAGTAGTGAATACCAAGGTGTATTCTATTATTTGAAGCCCCTTAATACATGTTAGTATAACATAGGGATGTGTCCAACATTGGGAGAGGGATGAATTAGTGTTGTTATAATTTTATTCCAATATTAATTTTATCCCTTTATAAACTATTAACTTATTATATTTCTCTCCTTTATTTGGTATACACGCATATAAAATTAAAGTAACATAAGATAACACAAAAAATTATTGATGAGGTTTTATCCCTTATAGAATGCTTAATTACCCATTGTATAGTGGTTATTATCCCATTTACAAAACATCCTTCTCATTAACAAAAGAATAACATGCAATCTTATAACCTTAAACTTGTTATCCTAGAACCAACTTAGTGCAATGCAAGAAACAAATTTCAATTTTATACTCTAAATAGAATAAAATATTTAGAATTCTTCTGGTGATCTATATCAATAATGAGAATCTATTGTCCCTCCTAGATGGTATAGAAAATCTACCTCATCAATTACAGTAATCAAGCAGGCTGCCTTAATATCTTCTGAATTATATAAAAAGATATTATAGTATAGATAAATCATCTTCTTATATTGTATCAAATTATTATTAGATAATACCATTAACAATTATCTTCTACTTCTTAAATTCATAGAAAAATAACATTGGCGAGAAGTATTGTTTCTCTTCTTTGGATACTCCCAGGTCTGTAGCAAGTTCTATATTGGATGACTTCTCTTTGTATTGTAAAATCTATATTGAATAATAGATTCAGAATATCATCATATTTTATTTATTTGACTTGTATATAATATATATATGTTATTTTCATCATTTATTCTACTCAATTATTCTTGCATTCAAACCTCTATAAATATTTTCCTTTAATTATATTAAAATATTACGCTTTTAAAGTAATCATTTTTAATATTTCTTCTATTTAAGTTCCCCTTTTAATATAGTTAAAGACTTATAATTTTATTCTTTATGATATTTTACTATCAAGTTATTATCTATATTTTTATTCTCTATAAAATCCACATATTCTTATTCCATGTATGCATGGAATACACAGCACTATGGCATGTCCCATGGAATAGAGTTCCTCATGTTGGGTCTTAGAAAACATCAATCATTAAAGGAATCTAAAAATTGTTACTCATAAATGACCATGGAGTGTTCTTCATTATTTTAGATCTCAAATATCCTCTTTTATTTGAGTTATATAGAGCTAAAAAAATGAATTCATCTTGGAATAAATGGGTCACTATTTATCATAAGTAATAATATTTTTTGAAATGCTCGTCACTATAGCTTGGTGTGTGTTTTCTCCCTACTTTTCCACCATGACATGCATAATGATTTGTGAAAAGGTTATACTGTTGTTTCATCACTCTATTCACTTCAGTAATCATCTATTATGGCCAAAATTACTACTAATAAGTCACTATGGTGTGCACCATCTTTTTTTGTGCATTGGATATTCTCACATAAAACTTTCATCACTATAGAATAGTTCCAGTCATCTTATCATTTCGACATATCTAGGAAAAAACTATGTTTTATTGATGACCTATTTTACTTGAATCATATTTCAACATGATTAAATAACTAAACATGAATAAAAAAGAGTTTTTATCTCATTATGATATTGAATTCAAGAATAAAATTTCCCAAAACATCATCTGATTTTAATTTCATTAGAATATATAATTCCATAATTCTCATTATCACCATATCCTAGTATACATAAAAAATAATTAACTAAGGCATGTTCTTTTTGAAATTTAGATTTCATGTTTTTGAAACTTCAACATGATTTTTATTTAGTATAAAAAATTATGTATACATAGATCTCTTCCTATTTACAGAGCTCAAAAATGATGTAACACAAATTGAACTCATACTTATATAGATGAAAATTCATGTATATGAAAATCTATTCATGTTTATGTATCTTAAAAATAATGTATATATATACTAAACTCATTCTTATGTTGATGATAATCCATGTATACAAAAATCAAAAATGACAGTTCCACATATACAGATCATATTTATGACTCCTGGGACTTTTCCAAAAATAAACCTCAAATCTATAATCCCATATTATCCTCAAAATCAATTAGAACCTATTAAATAAAACTTGAATTATTTTAAATCACATTAAATTATCTTTAAAAAACATCCAAAATTATTCCTTAACCTGATAAATTAGTTGGTATGCTTACATGGATGGATCTTTTTCTCTTCAGTTATTTCACTATTTAAGGCATAGGCCTTTCTTTAGGTTCTTCACTATCAATACTTCTTCAAACCTCTTCAAATATTGTGTTTTAGAGATTTTTATAATCATAATCACTTTTCATTCACTTTATTATCATCAAATCAATCATATCATATCATTCCAACTTCATCAATGTGTGTTTTCATAAAATCATCTTCTTACGATTTCTAAAAAAATAGATCTTTTCAAAATTGTTTTGATCAAATCGATATATCAATCCACTAAAAAGAAACATATAAAACCCAACATTTATATGTGAATGGAAATATATCCAATGAAAAAACATTAAATAACTTCCAATAATTTTAATCTTTTTCTTAGAAACTACATAATTCTTATAGTAAGATTAGGAGAACCTAAATTCTCATCAATATGATTCATAAATTCATAAAATAATCTTATATATTTAACATAAATATATTTATATAATTTTAATAGACTTTAATTCCTTTACCGTTATTTAAAAAAAATAACATAAAAACAAAGTGGGTTCAACAATCTCCCGCTTTGTATTTTTTGTAAATTCCTCCTAGAAAATGATCTTTAAATATATTGTCTAACTCAACTAATTATCTTTTCTCATTTTTTTCTCTCTCCTATTATTGACAATAATTAAAAATCATGTGAGAGAGTATAGTATCACTTCATTCTTAAGTAATTTCCCATTAATCATTCCACTTTAATTATACTTGATCCATGCTCGGTGTAGTAAATAATAGGGATTGATTTATACAATAATATAGTCTATTGATCAATGGAATATTATATGAAACTTATAAAACTCATTCAGGGGTTATCCAATTGTGCTCAAAATTAAATCTAGTGACAACAATTGATTACTCTATTTATATTTGAAATAATAACCTAATATCATGTAGTTATCTCAACACAAATATTAGAACATTCAAGTATATATATCATATATTAGAAATTAGCCCACAGATATTCTCAATATTCTCATTTTAGTGTCATTGATAAAATTAGTTTCTCCCCCTTAATATTATAATTATTTCTTGAGAAACCAATGATTATAGAGTATAAACTCATACCTTTCAATGTAAATATTCAAAGTAATGTACAGAATTTTTATTTTTAAAATAGAATGATTCTAATAGATTCTCCAGAGATATTCCCCTTCAAGGGATTATCTCTACCTTCACTTCATAAAGGTATATCTTCTCATAAAAATTTATTTATAATACCATTTGATATATTATAAAAAGATAGTGGAATTATAAAGAAAATAAAAAGTTATTCTAGCTTACATCCTTTGATTGTTTTGTCTAGTTTCTAATAACACAAATTTATTCTTTAGTTCCCTTCTTGATCACTACCTTTACCTTTTATTCCCTTATTGGTTAGCACTCAAACAGAACATAAATAATTAAGGAATAAGATGAAACCTATTTGTCTTACTATAACGATCAATAAGGATAAGAGTTTCTTCTCAATGATAAAACTATTTCCTATTTATATTTAGTCTTCATGATCAATTTTATTCATTTCCTAGAAGTCTTGGGAAGCATGGATTATTTTCTTATTTCTTTTTGTAAGATCATCCATTTAACATGATCCATTAAGTCATATACATCACCTGGTAAAATATTCATATTATTAATGATTTTTTCTTGGTCCGGTGTAATTAATAAGAAATCCTTTATATAATATCCCACCATCTTGCACCTCTTATATAACGCCTATGAATCCCTTGTATCATAATTTATTAAAAAACTCTCCTGAAATTCATATTATTATTAATGTGTAATATTTTATTTCCCTATGGATATTTCATTATATGGTGCTTATATTTCTCTTGGTTTTTTGAAATCATTTAGTAAGATTTATTATAATTATTTAGAAATGTTTTCATCCCATTTGGTTATTCCACATGGCGTATTAGGTGAGTTCTTTAGTAATTTGGTCCTTTTATTCTGTACTGATTTTTCATTCTCCTCAATAATGATTCTTTAAATGCGTACATCCATTTCTTGTTTTCATCAGTCTATGGTATGTCACCTTATTCAATATTATAAACTGATGACTCACCTTTGTGTGTCTTACTTCTTTGAATTATGGTAGTTTATTTGAGTATAATTACTCTTTTTATATCAGATTAAGGATAATTCACCCTTTTTCCTTCATAATATTTTTTAGATTATTATTTTTAGTGTGTTTCTCTAGCTTACTTCCTAAGGATATATTTCCCTCCTTCATCGGCTTCAGTGGTCTTATTTGTTTATTTTTTTTCCGACATGGTTAGATGAATTAATCAAGAATTCATCACTCCTATTACCATATCCATTTCACATACCATAGATATTTTAAATTTTTTCAAACATGTTTATTGTATATAGATTATACCCTTTAATCAGTGGTTGTTGATTTAGTTTTAGCTTTCTACCCCTTGATGTAGGCTCTCCTTTTCTTCCATAGGCTGATACATTATTCTATTATTCCAAAATTGTATGCAAAAATCTATTATAGTAAAAATAATAACCAACAAAACATGGTTTCCTTATTTAAACTAAATGTTATCTAAATTTATACATATATTTATTTTATGAATTTTCTTACATTATTTGGGATTTATATGTAGAAATTACCCATATAATATTTCTTCTATACACCTTTGATATAGTGGTGGGATATTCAATATTTTCCCCATCTATATGTGTGTAGCTTTTGATTTCTGACTTATACTATACAAGGAATAAAATTTATCATGGATATTATTCTAAGAGGTGGATTATACCTTCCCCTTTGAGTCTATTATATATCGATTAGTGGATGATATTAGGTTATTTTTTAGACCAGATAGAGGTATTTCATCATGAGAATCCTCCTTAGTAGTTTAGGTGATTGCAGATTTCCTTTTAACTTATTGTGAAGATATTTCTTGAGTTATTTATAATTTTTTTCAATTTAAATTCAAGATTAATGCATCAAATATTGAGAATGTATTTCTCAGTCTCTATTATCTTCATTATTTTTTTCATATTTCTTCCCCATCTCTTTATCTTGATCTTTATGCATTTTCATCATACCTATAGAATATGTTCAAGCTATTTAATCCTATTGTATTTAAACTCTAATTGAGTTTGTTTGACAATAGTAACTAATTTTAATACATTGTTCTTTTCTTTAAACCTTTTCTCTGATTCATATATATCATTAATTTTAATGATCAATTCCTTTCCCAAATTGGTGAATCTTTATTAAAACTCCTCATTCATAGAATTTAAGGCTCCTACTTATCTGGAAAGCTTTATTCACATAAACATACTCTATTCTAAATATTTATCCAAATTTTTAGAATCTTCCTCCAGATAGGTGATCTCCTATTTCATGATTTCGACAGATCCACAAGTGAATGTTACTACTTCTCTATGAAATTTATATAGGGACTTCCATCGATATACACAAGAATCGCAATACTCTTATTCACATACATGATCCTCACTATAAGTACATGGATAATTTGTAGTAAAGTTTTGATAAGAATATTTTAATAACTCTTTTTTATATAGATATGGGGGAACTGTATGAGAATTAACTACTATTTATTTTCTTGGTAGTAAATTCGATTATGAGATCTTATTTTTCTATGTATGACATTTGTTCATCAAAATTATTACAAAGGGAAATTTTTTTGTATTCCTCTTTAATTAATAGGTATGGATTCTCATCATGAGTTTCTTTAAGGTATATATTATCAATATAAATATCAATATACTCTCTATTTTTATTAATTTGAACTAGTATAGAGTCATTTTACACTTATTTCTTATATGAGGCCTTTCTAAACATCCTTCTTTCTCTTTTATTCATATTACTAATTTTCTTCATAGACATGTCATCCAAGGTTTCCATACCAATAAAAATAAAATAATTCTTGAAATATTTACTTCATAAATCATTTAAAAATAGAAATTTTATTCTCTAAAAGAAACATTAAATATGATAATCTAATAGAGGTATTCCCTACTTTAATGTAAATTTTTAGGATCATAGTGGGATATATCCGACATTAAGAGGGGTGAAATAGGCTTGGTATAATTTTATTCAAATTTTTATTTTATCCCTTTATCACATCTTCATTAATCTAGTGAGGGAGTCTCTCTTTATCTTTCTCTCCTTTAGTCAGAATTTAGATATAGAAAATTAAAGAAACCAAAGAGAATACTATGATTTTTTGAGAGGTTCACCTCCATTTTGAGATGACTATGTCCCTAGTGTATCATGGTTATTTTCTCATATCCAAAACCCCATTCTTATTATGACTCTATGGAATTACACTCCCAAAATTAAATGGAATTAACACATACATTACATTCTCAATTTGATACCTACTATAAAAATATAGATTAAACTATCCTTAATTATAAAATAAATAGATATTATTTCATATCTTACATCCCAATGATCATTTCATTTTAATAGATTTATAGAATTAGTATAAAAAATAACTAACACATCCCATGTTTCTGTCATTAAATGAACATTTTTACCATTATATATGAAAATTATTAATCCATATAAAGAATTAAATATATCCCATAAATTCTCTATAGAATTTATCCCGTTAGAAATATCATGTGTAATTATTTTATTCATAACATAGGGAAACAGAAACTTAAGAAGGGGTGATCTAAAATTCTCATTAATGGAAACATGTAGCTGAAACTATCAAAAAATAATTATGGTATACATAATATGGCAAGAATAAATTATTTGAATAATGACATAATAAACTAAAACTGAGATAAGGTTTCATTGATGGTTATAAACTAAAATATGGATATCAATAATTACTAAACTCATGTTAATCGAATTAATAATTTTATAAAACAATAACATGTTTTCAAGGTCTTGTTCTAAGTTACTATACTGATATGAGGGTGGTATACACCAAAACCTAAGTTTCTTATCTCATGAGACATGTCGATTCATCATGTGGTATATAATTTTGATCCTCACCCATCACTTGTTTAAGTCCAATATATTCACCATAATATTCAATATGAAATTTCATACCACTGACTAAGAAACTCTAGTTTAATGAAAAGGTAGCTATCTATATAATGTAAACATACAAAATTTCAATAAATAATCAACTTATGTTAGCATTAAACAATCATCAAGAATGTCAACACATTTCCCCATGTCAATAAAATGAATAACATGATTATAAATCATATAAATAAATTATATGTATAGTAAAAAAATGTGTATTCAACTTTATAATAATCATCCATACTGTAATAACAACATACTAAACACTAATAATTTTCCCCATGTAAATAAAATATCATTCTATCTAGGTGAACATCAACCAATATACATTATATAATATATAATGTTCACACTATACAGATTAATGATTATATTGATAAATCAATACTGTAATAACATGATCATAAGTCATTCATAGCAATAAGTTGGATGGTTTCAAAATAATATATCCCCATTTAACAAAGGAAATATATATGGAAGTTGACATAGATGAAAAACATTCTTGAAAAATAATGATTGAATGCTACAACCTAATAAGAAACTATTCATTAGATTTTTTTGTTACCATGAGTTTATTCCCAAAAAATGTAAATATATAAATAGTGAAACATATATACTATTAATGTAAACACTTTTGAAAATTAAATGTTAAATGTAATTGAAAACTAAAAATAACCTTTAGAAAATATTTTTTAACACTGATGTAAAAGATAATGTTATGGGTCACTTCCAAAAGTCTTTTTTCAAACAGTAATGTGAAAATTATTTAACACCCATTACTTTTTTAAAATATTATTCAAAAATATTTCATTTCAAATACATAAGGTTTATCTTGTAGAAATTTAGAGATGAATACAAAACAAATGAAAGTGAAAGGAAAACCACTTTTTAATATCTTTAAAAATACCTTTAAGAATACCTTTGTTCAAAACTCACATTGTAAGAAGAGTAAAAAATATTATTTTTTTAAATATATTTTCTCCCATATAAGTATATAAATTTCAATAAATTAAAATATTAGGGTGTTAGAAACTATACATTGATGAAATAATATCATGAGGAGATAATATAACTCAAGGAAAAAAGAATTGAGTTATCAATATTCCTTATGAGAAACATACTCCATGAAGTATAAAACATTTAAAAATGATTTCATATATTAAAAAGGGAAAAAATGAGATGATAACATATATTATAATAAAATAGATAAATATAAAAAACTTATATAAAATATATTCAAGTGAACGAAATTAATGAAAATTGAGTTACCAAAAACTCTTACGACTAGGGTAATAGTTTATTCAAGAGAAATTTGAAGAAAATAACTAGATTTTGATAATTTTTTCCCATTAATTAAAAGTAAATAATGTATATAAAACTCATGTAATATTAATTCAATATAATTTTATACAAATTAAACATGATTCATAACATATAACATGTCTCAATGAATCGAAATTGAGACCAAGAAAAACCTTTTTGCTTGATTAACACTTTAAAAACCCATTAAAAGAGTGGAATTGTAATTGAAATTAAAATAATATGGTAAAAATATAATTAATTATATAAAATCTCAAATATTAATCATATACACCACATAAATGAAATTAGGTTCATAATACCAAACATGTCTCAAACAGGTCGATTTGAGATGAAAACCTTAACCTAGGTCCTAATTCATTTTTCATATGCACCAAGCATTGAAAATAAATAAATTAAGTTTATTAAATAAATGATCAATAACCTCATTAATAACTATAACCATTTAAAATCATCTTTTATAATCATTATATACACATATATATATATATATAAGTTAGTTTTTTACCTATTTCCAATACTGGGTGTGTGTAATATTTATCATTTTGATTTAGTTTCTTAAAAATAGTTCCTTTATTAATTATTGTGAGAAATTTATTCATTATATTATAAATAAATGTACTAGAATATATTTTCCACGAAATTTATAAAGCTTATAATTTCATTCCATGGTATTTTGGTTTCAAACCATGAAAATGAAATTGGTGATGATCAGGTTTTAGTGATTCTTAAGGAACAAAATGTTTTCTCTTAATTAATTATTTAAAATATGATATAACATAAACTAAACCAAAAACAAAAAATATTTACATATTTATATCATATTATACCAATATATAATTTTTCATATTCATACATGATATAAATAAATTTTATTAGTCAAGTAGGTGGTTAAACTGACCCAAGCATGAACCTTCCATGATTAATGGATAATTATGAGGTGGTTTAGTTTTAATATAATTTTAAAAAAAGAATAAAAATTTTATTTAGTTATTATTAGTGTGATATATCATAATGTTAAATATTTATAAATATATTATAATTTATAAAGTCAGTTCTTAGAAATAATAGATCATTTTCCTCTAAGTCTGTTTTTTTTAAATGATTGAATTATAAGTAATCATTATTGATTATAACATTAATAGATTCTCAAATTTACCATAAAATAACCTTAATGATATCATAAACATAATATTTATTATTTAATACCATCCTTATTTCCATCCATGTAAAGGGGTAATGAAAATACAAATATAAATCAATCATTCCATAGAGGCAGTAGGCTTCACTTACGCATGGATGATGATTTCAGGTTATTATAATAGGAGGAAAGAGTAATGTGGTATGAAATCCCATATTTTAATAAACATTAATTCAAGATTTATTACCCAAAGGTACACTTAATATAATCCTATAATATCATGAGTCTTAGTGTATTTGGGTAATTTTATATATAACATAAAAAAATTAATAGAAAAACAATAAAATTATTTAAAACTCCATAACAGGAACTTATATTCCATTTTTATTACAGGGTAGTACCTTGGTCAAAAAACCAAGGCACATTTATTAAATAATTTAAAGGTTAAAAATCATAAAATATGTGATTTTTTCAATCTTTTTTATAAAGGGTATCAAAATCTATATGGAGGTCATCCGACCAGGTGATGTCATAGTCGACCCCCTTATTAGCGAGCCCATCCACAACCGTGTTCGCTTTACAAAATGCATGTGTAATTATATGATTGATCCCCATGAGTGAGTGAAGTAAATTCATCCATAGATTAATGAGTGTGGTTTTCATACATATATTTCCAAAATAAATGAATGATATGTACATATAATAGAATGCCCTTGATTTGAAATGGGGATGGGTATTCACTACATAATTGTTTGGAATAAAAAATCGTAGGATAATTTTGATAGCATGACGATGGTACATAAAGATTAATAGAAGTGATTAATGATACATAAATGGGTCTATAATCACACATAGATCATAAGTATATTATAAGGTATGTGTAAGAACATATCCCAATATGAGTAATTCGAAATTAAACAGCATAATATAAACAAAGTGCTTTAATAAAGAGGATAGGAGAGGATTTATTACCTTGAGAGGGTGATTCTTAAAGCATGGGAGTAATATTAAGAGATTGTATTCACTTTATGAGGGATTTATGGTGGATATGGTAGATTAAATTCATGATGTGAACGTTTTGAGTGAAGAGTAATGGGAGTATGGGTGGGGTTTTGTAGAAAAATATAGGATAATTCTTTATTATTTTATAAAATAATTTTCATGAATATATATGATAAATTAATCCAAAAAACGTACCGTGTTTTCCCATGTTTTAGGTGAAAAAAGAGTGTATTTAATTATTTTATAATTCTAATAATTGAACTACTTAAAATAATACTCTTAGTGATGTGGAACTCGGTTGTGTTTATAAAGAATTAATTTTAAAACCTTAAAATATAACATACATTTTGGAGGATTCATTAAGGATTTATAAAATTAATAGAATAACATAAAAAGAAACACTATTTTGAAAGAGTAAAATAATTTTAGTCATTTATACATTTTATGTTATATATTATATCACATTTGGATCATTATATTGTCATAATTCACACTTTATATTTATATAGTATATAATTTTTTAACCATGAAATTTTATTGTCTTTTAAAATTATGAAAAATTCAACGTTGGATAATTTCTATATTATGATTTCATAAATAATATTTATTTTATTAAAATAATTCTCTAAATATTAGAAGTTATAATTGTAAATAAAAATCTCCATTTATTGAAAAATAATTTATATACAATAACAGTTTTTCTGAATCTTATAAAAATTACATTTGACTTCATAAAATTATATTAAAATTTAAATTTAATAAATATTATTTAATAAAAAAATAAAAAAAATTATTTATTTCAAAAAAAAAGTAATTCATCAAAGTGAGTGCCTTTATTGAAACAATATATTTCCCCAAAATAGAATTTTTGTTTCATCATATCAAAATATAATTTTTATCAAACTCATTATCTAATCATTTAAAAAGTAATAATAAATATAAATCATTATAATCATTATTTTATTGAAAAGAAAAATATAAAAATCCATATTATTAGGGTCTATATACATATCTCTTTTATTACAATGGTGAATTCCCTAAGGGTAAGGTGTGCGTTTGTGATATTTTATTAGGGTAGTTCGGAAAACAAGGTTTGGGTCAGGATTATGATGAGCATAAAATTATCGCATAAATGATTTCATTTATGCTTTAATTTTTAAATCATATCATGGGCTTGGTATAGCGAAACGTTTGGTGATGTTATATCCCTTAGAATATCTGATAAATCACAGGTTATGATCCTACAGGTCAAGGACATTTCTTCCTTTATCTATGTCAATTGGACTTTATAACAACCCTTAATATATATAATCATATAATCATTGTATAATGGATATCATATCAATGGTTATGATCCTGAACGGTCATTTAAATCTAATAGGATATAACTTATAATGGTCCAAAATAACCAAAGTAGTACATGTATTTTCTATAACTATATATCTTAAATGTGAATTTATTCAATCAGAAAGGGAATTTCATTTATAAAATTTTTGGTGATTACATTATTTCCCTATTCAATATTTTATCCCTTGAAATTTTTATTTTATATACTAAAATATATGAGGTTACTTATCTTTTATTAAATCTTCTCATTCCCAAGTTACTTCCTAAAACTTTTGGTTCTACTATATCACTTTTACTATGTCAGTTGTCTTGTTTCATAGAACATTGTCTCTATGATCTAAGATCTAAACCAGATTCTCCTCATATGAAATATCATTCTCAAATGATACCACCTATGGATTTAGTATATGTGGGCATCTGGAATGTACTTCATCAATTTTGATACATGGAACACATCATGTACTTCAGATAACTTAGGTGGGAGTGCTTGTTATAGGCCATAATGATGATGTGATCAAGGATATCAAAGGGGTTTATATATATTATGCTATGATTTCCCTTCTTACCAAACCTCATGAATTTCATCTATAGAGATATACAATGGAGAACTTTACCTTTTACCTCAAACTGAAGGTATTTTTGATGATTATATGTATATATTTTTTGTAAACTATGTGTGGATTTTATATGATACGGAATGGTTAAAACTTTATCTATCATTTCTTGGATAATATAAGGTCCCACTAGGTTTCACGCTCCAACATCATCCCATCATTTCAGAGTCTGACACTTCTTCCCATAAAGAGCCTCATTAGTTGACATTTGAATTCTTGAATAAAAACAATTGTTATATGAGAAATCCACTAGATGAATGTGTCAATCGTAATATCCTTTGAAATCCTCTAAAAATGATCTCAACAAACCCTCTATAATTTGAATGGTTCTTTTAGGTTGACCATCCATCTAAGTGTGATAAGTAGTGCTGAAGCTTCTTTCTATATTTAACACTTGATATAGGCTTCTCCAAAACCTCAAGGTAAACTATGGATCTCGATCAGATATAATAGACAGTGGAACTCCATGTATTATCACCACTTCCATTATGTATATCATGGATAGTTGGTCAAGAGAGAAATCATACTTTATAGAAATGAAATGTGTCTGCATTATAAGGAGATCAACTACCACACAGATATTGTTACTACCTTTGGGTGTCCCAGGGAGTCCTATGATGAAATCCATGGTTATGTTTTCCCATTTTTATATTGGTATAGAAAATGGATTCAGTATGCCCATAGACTTATGTCTTTCCACCTTTACACATTTTAATTCCAATAATTGATACAGAAAATTTGTAATCTCTCTCTCCATGTTATCCCATGATAAGTTTTTCTTCAAATATATGTACATATTAGTGCTTCTGAGATGAATAGATGAGGTTGATATATGTGCATAAACCATAATTTCCCTCATCAGTTATGGTTTTGATGGTATGCATATCTAGGTTCTAAACATTATAAATTAGTATATAAAAAATTTAAACTCTATAATATTTATTACCATTATCTATAGCACCTCATCATCTTTATGGGCCTCATTTATACTCTCAAAAATGGATGGTTGACAATTTATTTGACCACATTAGGGTGAAGATCCTTCTATTATTCCTACTTTCATTCTTTATATGTCTAAGAGGATTGGATCCCTTGAAATCGTCATCATGGATATGGTTACCGGACCCTTTCTATTATAGAATCTTCTTATTTTTTTGCCTTCCCATGATAGTAATTTATTAAAAAATAATAATCCGTGATTATCTCTAAACACCTTCTCTGGTGCATATTAATCTCCTTTTTATGAATTTACACTTGAGGATTTTATGATCTATATATTTGGCATACTTGTACCCATAGAGACAATGTCACCAAATATTTAACATGAATATCGCTATAGCTATTCCTATATCATGTATTGTATAGTTCTTATCATGAATCATTAATTTATGGGAGGTATATGTTTTCAATTTTCATCTTTCATGAGTACACAACCCATGCCCTTTTTGGATGCATCACTATATATCACAAATCCTTCCCTATTAGTGGGTAATATGAGCATAGGAATAGTGATTATACACTTATTCATATCTTTAAATCATTTGTTGAATTCATCATTTTAGGAAACCTTCACCCCATTTTGAGTTAGCTTGGTTAGTGGGCTTGACAATCATGAGAAGTTTCTCAAAAATATATGATAGTACAAAGTTAATCCAAGTAAAATATATATCTCTATCATAGATGTTGTCTTGGGTCATAATTTAATTTTCTCACTCTTTAAAGGACTCATAGAAATACCTTTATTGTTGATAACATTACCTATAAATGTTACTTAATCCTTCCAAAAGTCACATTTACTATAATTTTTATACATATTTTCTTTTCTCAAGGTCTTTAGTATAAAATTAAAATTCTTCTCATGTTACACCTTTCTTTTAGAGTATATAGAAATATCATATATAAATTCTATCACAAATTTGTTTAGGTAATACAAAAAGACTCTATTCATTAAGGCTGTGAATATTGAAGGATCATTTGTGAGTCTAAATATCATCACTTTGAAATCATAGTTCCCATACTGTGTATGAAAATTTGTCTTGGGGATATCATCCTTCTTCACCTTCACTTGATATTATCTTAGCAGAAGATCAACCATTGAGAAGTACTAGGTTCTGTGTAACTGATCAAATAAGTCATCAATCCATGGAAGATGATAACTATTCTTTATCATGACCTTACTAATATCATAATAATAAATGAACAAGAACATTGAAATATCAGTATTATTGATGAAGAGGACTGGTGCACACTAGGGAAAAGTACTTGGCCATATAAACCCTTTATCCTGATTCACTTATTTCCTCTTCTTCAAGTCCTCAGCTTCAACAATGTCCATTATATATGTATTTTTGGATATTAGAAAAGATTCAGATATAAATTTGATTTAGAGCTCAACCTATCTACATGGTGGAAGAATATGAAATTATTAAGAAAACACATCAGTGAATCCCATTATAATGGTAATTTCATTAAGTATGATCTTTCCATTAGTCACAATCATTTGATCTAGATAATCATTATTACAAGGAAATAATATTCATCTTGAGATGATGATACCAATAAATATTGATCCTCCTCATTACACTTGTATAGTATCATGGTTAAATTAGTGATATGTATGACTATTTAATTCTCTCTATAATTTATATCGAATATATATAAATAAATCTAATCTATGCCTGAAATAGCATTGAATATTGATAAAGAGAGTAATACATGGTTTTCTTGGAAATTCAGACAACAAATTTATGACATGGGAGGAGTTATATACATAGGATTCAATAATTTCTCTATTTTTCATTTTCATGGATAGATATACTTCCATATTTTATGGTGGTGTTTTAATAGTTCTATTAAACTTGCATGATATGAAATAATTCGTAGAATTATAGTCACATAGGATATTAAATGTTCATGAATGGATGATAATCCTACATTTCCCTATTTAATTTTGTTTCTAATCATTTACTTCATCTCAAATAGACATAGGGAAGGGAATTTTAAACTATTAAACATATAAAAGGGGAACTATGAACATTGAATGGATAAATCATAAATGAAATATGTTCCTTAACCTATGAATTTATAGGTTTAAATAAAAGTTACCCATGATCTATTTCCAAACATAATATTGTATGGGAAATTTTATCCCCTTCATAATGGTTCATAAATCTCTTGTGAATCTATCAAATCATATCCCCTAAGAGTGTCAAAGAAAGTGGGAATCAAGGATTATTTTCCTATAGTAGTTGATGACTGTTCCAATCTAAGTACACCCTTTTCTAGGTTATTACCCCTAAGTACAACTATACTCGATCCGTATCCACTTGTAGTATCTATACATCAATGTATTTTCTTGGAAACAACATACTCTATACTTTAACAGAATTTAGGGATTTGTTCCTATGTTTATTCTTATATCTAATTATTTCACTACAGTTTTCTAATTCTAGTCCCCAAAAAAACTAGATTATTATAAATACCAACTATGACAAATTATGTTTTAATACACTTTAATTCAAGGATTATTACATAATGTTACACTTAATACAACCTTATATGATTGTGAGGCCTAGTGTATTTGGGTAATTAGATACATAACATAATAAATTTCAATATAAATTCAATAACATTATTTCAAACTCTATAATATGACCTTATATTCCATGGATCTTCTAAAATTTCATGGGAAAACCTAGGGACATAAATAAGAAAGGGGTGTTCTATAAATCCATGTAAGGTCATAATCAAATAATAACATGATGAGAGTAATAAATGTGATTCAATGGGTATATCAAAGAGACATAAAAGGGTAAAGAATCATAATCTTGAACGATGGGGAATGATATAACATGATAACATAAAAGACAACATAGAAATGTGGAAGCAACATAAAACATGTCATGATTAGCATAAGTCAAGGATAACTACCAAGAAATTATAACATAGTGTGATTAGGATAAACTTAATTACACTATACATGGTGTCTCATGAGATAAAAATATTACCCAATGCATTTGTGGGATATATAAATTTTGGCCCACTCGGTACATTTGTATCATATACATGTATAAGTGTGCCACATAGATCGTTCAAAATAAGATCATATTTTACCACATTTAATCCCATGATTTAGGAGTGTGTGTTTCATACATGGAATTACCCAATAAAGTAATTATAGGTACATATATTTTAATACCCTTGAGTTGAAATGGGGATGGGTATTTACTAAACAATTGTTTAGAATGAAAAATCATATGATAATTTCGGTTGCATAACGGTGGTACACAAAGATACATAGAAGGGGTTAATGAGATTTAAATGGGTCTCTCATAAACTTTTCAATATAAGTATGGTAAGAGGGATATGTAATAACATATACCAACATGAAAATTTTGAAATAAAAAGATATAATATAAAGAAGGTTCTTAAATAAAGGGGAGAAGAAGAAGATCCATTACCTTGAGAGGGTACTTCTTAAGGCTTGATGTAAGCTTATTAATATCTTGGAGACACCTTAGTAGGGCCTTAGAGATGAAATAGTAGAGTAAATTCATGATCCAATTTATTTTTGGAAAGATTAATTGGATGTTGGGTGCATTATTGTAGTAAAATAGTGCATAATTATTTATTAATTTCTAAACATAGGTTTTTTGACTCTAATAAATTAATCAAAACAGAAAAAACATACCATAGTTTTTAATAAGTAGGAGAGGATTTCATTATTTTATAATAAAATGAACCAAAATCTTTAAAATAGTACCCTTGGTGATGAGTAATTGAGTCATGTTTATAAATAATTGAATTTAAAACCTTAAAATAAAATATAGTTTTTGGATGACTCATTAAGGATCTATAAAAGTAATCAAATAAATTCAAAAAAAACTATTTTAAAGTGGAAACATAATTTTGGTTGGGGATACCTTTTATGGAATATATAACATCACTTTTGTCTTATTATTATGTCATAATACATACCATATATTTATATTGTTTTTAATTTTTACACACAAAAAAATCGATTATTTTGGAAAATTATGAAAAATAAACCATTGGATAATTTGATATGATGATTTTAAAAATAATATTTATTTTTTTAAAATAATTATCTAAATATAATAATTTACACTTTTAAATAGAAATCCCCATTTATTAAAAAATACTAGTTTTTTTAATAATAGTTTTTCTAGCCCTTATAAAAATTACATTTGACTTTGTAAAATTATATTATCATTTTTATTTAATAAATATTATTTAATAATAATATTTTTTTAAAATGTAATTTATTTCAAAAATTCATTAAAGAGTGTTTCTTTATTAAAACTATTTGTTTAACCTAAAATATAATTTGTGTTTCATCATATCAAAAGTTAATTTTTATAAAACTCATTATCAAATCATTTAAAAAGTAATAATAAAAACAAATATATATAATTATTATTTAATTGAAAATAAAAATATAAAAAACATAATATTAGGGTCCAGATACATAGCCTTTTATTACATCAGTGAATTTCCTAAGGATAAGGTGTGTGATGGTGATATTTTCATCAGGTGGTTCGGTGAGGAGTGTTTAGGTCATGATTTCGATGAGCTTAAACTTATCCCTTTTAATAGTTTTGTGCATGATTTAGTTGTCGAATCACAACATGTAATTGTTTAAGGGAAAATAATGGTTATGTTATTTATAACATCTTGATACTTTTTTAGGTATTTTTAAACCCCTCTTATGATTATTCTTTGGTTGGATGTTGTTTGGGGTTGTTTCAGGTGAAAGTTTAGAATTTTTGAAATTTTCTAGGCTAGTGCACGGTTAGCGTATGATTTGAAAACTCATACACCCAATTAGTAGAAACCATACACTTGTAAAAAGGGGGCACACAACTAGGGTTCATGGTTTGTTCTAACCGTGTGGTTATACCCATCTAACAATGCATATGGAATTAATTAACCTAAAAGGTAATTTTAAAACACATGAAACCCTCATTTAAGGTATCTGATGGACCTAAATCGATCCCCAATGTTTTATTCTTCCAAATGAGCTCCCAAGAGGATATTTTTTCCCCTATATACCCTCCCATAAGAAAATTAAATCTTAAAAATGGTGTTCAATCTTTAACAGGTAGGTTTCCTCTTCTTATTCTCTTTCTCTCACTCTCTCTCTCTCTCTCTCTCTTTTCCTTCTTAGGGTTTTATGGATCACAGTGATATTGAAAGATCTAATAACCTTTATTTTAGAGATTGGATTTATCTATTATTCCTATATCTTGTTTTCATCATTCTTCATTGGTGAATCTTGATTAGGGTTTGGAAATCTGAGATCGCGTGATCCTGAGGTAGGTGGTTCCATTTTAATGATCACTTTTTATTAACCCTAAATTGCTTGATTTAAATTCAATTTTTTTATTTAAATTTTATTTATTGAAATTTTTTTCAATTGAATTATTAAAAATCCTATTATATTGAATTGGGGTTTTTATATTTTATTTGGCACAAATTGTGGAAACTGCAAATTACATTGAATTGGGGTGTTTTTGTAAAATTGATTGAATTTTGTGAAAATTAAATTTTTTGAATTTATATTATGAGATTGATTTGATGAAATTGATTTAAATTTTTTATTTTATAAAAATGGATTTAAATGTTTTTGATATAAATACATTGGTTTTATCTTAGAAAACAAGTGATTTGAATTAAAATCATATTGTTTTTTAAATGGAAATAGGCATATTTGAAATGGAATAATGGAACAAATTATATTTTAGGAAATATTAAAATAAATTACTCATTATTGATTTTATTAGAGCATGTGAAATATTTGGTTGATTTATTTGTATAACACTCTTTTGAAGATTTATAATAGAAACAAAACATAGTGCATCATGTCACATCCCTAATGGGATGGTGACGATTCCTCTTTGTCCAATATCAAAAGGATGTATGTATACACATATTATCATGATTCACCTTCAAGTGTGTGAGGATCCCATATCCTGGAACTATCATGCCTTTTGGCATATGACCATTTTTCTCATTTTTTTTATTTTAAATATATGTCATTGGTTGTAAACTATTTATATATGCCTTCTGAATTTATAGAAACTATTTTATAAAAAATGTTTATTAAGATATTTGTTTAAAGTATTTCTATCATTTGAAATGTAACTCATTATTTGTTTAAATATGATTTTGAACTTTCCTATATTTTTATTTAGAATTTAAAGGTTTATTTTGTTAATTAAATGATGGCATATTATTATGGAATCGTTGGTGAGACACTACTTGGATTTTAGCTCACAACCTACTTGTGTATTTGGGTGTTTGTATAATATATTCTTCTAGGTCCGAGCAAGGGTAAGGAACCACTTGGAGGTGGTAGTAATTGTTAATCCCTGGGTTTGGAGAGTTTTGTCCTTTGGGATGTGGTTGTTTTACTTATTTATCTTAATTTTCTATATTAAATTGGGTTTTTTACACCTATTTGACTTCTAGTACACTTCAACCAGTGGATTTTTTCTTGTATGCATACTAACTTATTTATCTTGCTTCAGTAATTTTTTTGAAAAAATCGTTCCCACTTTCAATATGTATGATGATAGGTACTGGTCACCAAAGCGTGGGGATTGGAAACTCCCTTCAGGATATGTCGGGATCGGCCTAGTTTTTAGGGTATCGGGATATATGGGTTGGTTCGTGACACTATATTCCTTAGAAACTCTAATAAATGAGCTTCATAGTCTACAATCCTACTCATTAAGGTTATCACTTCCTTTATTTGTGTTAATTGGAATTTATCATAACACTTAATATATACTAATAATATGATAAATATATATTGGCGATACTATAAATGGTTATAATTATCAATGGTATTTTAAATCTAACATGATATAACTTATAACAGTCCAAAATAACCAATTTAGTGCATGTATTTTCTATACTAACATTACTTAATAAGGCATTTATTCATTCAAAAAAGAAATTCATTTATAAAAGTTCAATTTGTTATATATGGTTTATTGTTTTAGAGTCATAAACATGATATAAATACTATAATTATTTAATAAATTCCCCTTTCAGACCATCCTTTTAAGTTAGTGAAGGAAAAAAACATATTTCATCGTGGAAGCAATTGTCCACAAAATGCACGAATAACCGTATCATTTTCTTAATAAAAGGTAAAAATGTGATTAATTATTTTTAAAATATTATAATAAAATTCCTAATATAAAAAATAATTATTTAATTATATAGGGATTTTAAAATTATAATTGTAAAATTAAAACAGAAAATAAATAATTTAAGTAAAAAATGATTACTCACATTTAACAATTTGAGATTTCCATGGAAGATCCCATGGAAATGGAAGGAATGGGCTAATATCTTGTGACAATAAGCTAAATATAGTGAAATATTATTATATTAAAAGGAAAATGAGTAATATTTTTTGGATGAAACCAAATTTTTATGGGTGACTTGAAGTGGTGGTGAGAGGCCCCATTTATATGTAGTGATAAAGTCATTTTTGTAAATAATTTACCTTAATATAAAGGGAGTACATGTTAAACTTGGAAAGTGGATAAAATTGAGAAATAATGGAGTGTAGATAACATAGGGTTGGTCCACACAACATATTCTAAACTATATACACATTTTATCATGTTTTAATCCCTTTACCCATTGAATTATTACTTTTACTATTTTAACATTTATCGCGGTAACTAGTTTTTACCTAAGATAACATAATATTTTTACCTAAAATTAAAGTCCTCATTATTATATAATTTTAAAAATATTATTAAGAATTTAAAATCTATTTCAATTAATTAAATTTATAAAAGTGATAATTATTAATTTTAAAATAAAAATGTATAATGTATTAAAAATAATTTTTGAGAAAATATTACTTATGTTCTAAAATATGTAATATGGGTTTATAAATCAAAACCAAAATTTTTAATATTATAAATTCACATGTAAAATACATATTTGGTCTTTGAAAAATGTTTCTTGAATTTATAATTCACACTTATATAATAATAACGTCAAAAAATCATGTTATTTATAAAAACTAAATTTTTCACTATTCACCTAAAAATCGTTCTTTTTAGAAAAATACCATAATTTAAAATTATGAAAATGTTAATATGTTGAATCAAAAATAATTTAAAGTTTTTAAATTCAAATTATATTTTTTATTAATTTGACTTCTAAATAAAAATATTAGGTATAGTGAAAAACTGTTTCTTCTTAATAATTATGTTCTGTTCTGCCTTTAAAAAATATAGAATATATTTTTTCATCATTAATCATAAGTTTATTAAAGTATAAATTCATATTGCGTAAAAATTTAATATTCAAAAATATATATTTCTAAGTATAAAAATACTGTCTTGGTCATTTTAATTAAACCAATTGAATTTACACTATTAAAAGTAGTATTTATTTAATTTATATAAATATTTCATTAATCATTTACTCTAATTAATTATAGTTAATTCAAAGTCTTGGTTTAAATGGTATAAACATATCATGGTTTCATTTTACTATAGTGTTTCATGTAGAGAAATTTATTGAACACATTTAATTATTTATAGGAAAACATATATTATGATTTCAAGGTGTTAATATAATTATAAAAAGAAGCACATGAAAGGTTATGACCTTGAACCTATTATCTCATCACCGACCAGGAACAATGTGTAGTAGTCTGAAAATTCCAAATATTTGTAAAATAATTCATGATTCACTATATATTTTTTATTATGTTTTATAATATATGCACATAGAAAGACTTTTAAATTTCATAGTAATGTTACACATCATGAAATAATGTTGATTATAACATCCATGAATAGTATAGGAAGATAAATTAAAAAGAATAATGCACATGCTAATGTAAACTCTATAGGATAAAATTCTCCCATGAAGATCACTCATCTCCTAAACACTGTAGAAAGAAAGAGAAGTTTTAGGAATATGAGTGAAATTATAAAGGGAAGTATAGAATCTTTTAAGAAATTTTTTGAATGATAAGGTATGAGAATATGGGAGTATATATAGGGTTTAAAGTGAAATATGACTATTAAGATCTAACTTTGACCTGATAGTTACCTGGTCTTTACAATATGTCCATTATATGATCATTGGAATAGTAATCTTACCATTATGAATAGTAAAGTATCACATGGAATAGTTAAATAATATTTAGTAAATTTTATAATTAGTTTTTATCTTAATATAATTAAATAAAAGTGTTAAATATGACAAAAATACATGTTTGATATAATGAAATCATAGTTATATTGTTAAAAAATATATGATCCATCTATGTTAAAATAAATTGTTATAATAGTTTTAAATGTTTTAAATAAAATTTCACTTTAATAAAATGGTTTCACAAAGTGATATATTTTGGTATAAATATGATAATATAATTTTGTGAAACTATAAATAATTTTTCTAGGTGTTTGAAATTTTCTCATTTCATAAAAGTTGTTTTTAAATAAATAAATGATTTATTTAAATATTAAATTTACCATATTAAGAAAATTATTTTGATAAAATGGATTTAATTTTAGAATTATCACATCTAAATTAGCTTAAGGTGAATTTTTTGTATTTTTATAAAAATAGGTTTTGGTTTGTGAATTATAATATATGACTAAATATGGTATTTTACATTATAAGTTAAATTTATGATTTATTACATAAGGTATGATATAAGAAACCACTATCTTAGCCTCGCATGCACTAATTACTATATTTAGTCACAATATTTGTCTCTATTTATAATATTGACCAAAAATAATAAACTAATTAATATTATATTCAAAAACGCCCCTCCCATCCCCTCATAAATACCACCCATTCTCCTCACTCCTTATAAGAATTATATGAAGACTGAAATATTCCCATTTCTCTCCCCCAACCCTCCTCCCCACATCCAATAATTTCTATCCATGCCATAAGATCATCTTAAGGAGCCTTAAAGAGTATCCAAGAGAAAAATCTCAAAAAAAGAGGTTAAATTCTCAAATGAGTCTATTTAGATTATTTATTCTTCTACCTCACACATATGAATTGCTTACACCATGTCATTGTATAAATATTATCATAAATATAATAATATTTTATCATTATTATGTAGTATCTATTTTCAACCCTACCCTCAATAGATTATAAAATGAAAACATTGTTTCTATTATGGCCAGTTCATCACCCCACGAACGATGAATTTCATTTTAAACCACCTTCATGATGGTTTAAATTAAATTATTATTTATAAAAATGATACCAATAAATATATTTTATTTTATTTTTTATTTTGGATTGGTTAAATAGTATTAAAGTAAAATAAAATAGAGTAAGTTCATCATTGTAGGAAAACCCACCTAAATGAACTAACCATATACTAATAAAACATATTCTCTCAAAATCATTAATGTCTATGAATACTTATGGATACTAAGAACCTTCTTAACATTCAAAAACTAATTAAATCTATATCATCGCATTTATGTAGAGACGTAACCAAACTTATGAATTCTCATAATTATCTAAAACAAATACGGCCTTCAACACATGACACAAACGACATTAGGATAGTGTATATAGACTCAATATCTCAATTAAATTATTCTAAGATAAAATAAATACTTAATTATAAATAAAATATAGTTGAATTGGTATCTTAATTCTATTTTTAGTAAATTAAATTTTATCATTCATGATGTTAAATAAATGTGAAGAATAAATATGGACCTGAGGTAAGGGGGCACTCTAAACTACTGTCTTTTCTTTGGGTTGTGCCCTTTTTTATCTCTACCTCACTTTCTATATCTATATAACATCACAAAAATCTTCTAAATTATGTATATATTCCTCTTAAATATGTACCTATCTAATTTTCCCTTTCTTTGATGGGGTTATACATGACTTGCGTTCAATTATTAATATCTTCATGAAAATCAAACATAATTAAGGGAAAATTCTCAATCCTTTGATCTCTTCATGTTACACTATTTTAAAGTATTTTACCAATTCATAATTTCATAAAATTAGAACTGTTTTAGGTTTTTCCTTTTTGGTTCACCTCGATTTTCAAATAAAATTTCATATTCTTTCCTTATTTAAAATACTTTTATTGATTCTTTAAAACACTATTTTCAATGTTTATCTCTATACCCAATTATATACCCTTTCTTGTGAATTTTTGAAATGAAATACATAAGTTAAATTAGTACATGTGAACCAATAGACATATAAAGATAACATAATAGGGTTGAGAATAAAATTCTTGAACAATTAAGCATGATGTAACATGATAACATAATAGAAATATAGGAATGTGGAAACAACATAAAACATGACATCATAAACATAAGTCAATGATAACCAAAAATACAACATAACATCCTCCCATGAACCATACATGTAATCTAATGAGATAAAAACATTACACAATGCATTGGATGGATATATAATTCCACGCCCACCTGTTACTTTCATATCATGTACATGCATAAGTGTGCCACATAGATCATACAACTTAAGGATGTATTTGATAAATTTCAACTCCATTATTAATAAATTTTGGTAAAATACATGTAAATACAAAATAAATGGATTATAGTTACAATTAGGTGAATACCCTTTAGTGAAAAAGGAGATTCACTACACAAATATTTGTCATGGAAAATCGCAGGATAATTCTAGTAGCATAATGGATGTATATAAAGGTTTATAAAAATAGGGAATGAGAGTTAAAGAAGTATCTAATTGCATGGTAATAATAAATATAGTAATAGGTATGTGAAAAAAAAATTATCCTGAATTTAAAAATTGGAAATCAAAATGCATGGTGTAAAGAAGGTGCTTGAATAAATAGGAGAAGGAGAGGATCCCTTACCTTGAGAGGAGCTTCTTAGAGATTGGGGGATCCTTGGGATGGATCTAGATAGGGAAAGGAAGAGTATCTTAGTGATACAATATTTTTTAGTGATTAGAAATGTGAGTTTTGGTGGTTTTATATAATGAAATAGAGAGGTAATCTTTATTAATTTATAAAGTTGGGTTTTGGACTCTCTATAATAAAATAATCAAAACCACAAACCTTTCCACGGTTTTTGCCAATTTTTTATACCAAATATAAGTGGTTTTAAATATTTTATAATTAAAATACCCAAACATAGTAAAATAATACACATGGTGATGTGGAAGTGAGTCATGTTTATAAAGAATTAATTTTAAAACCTTAAAATATAATATAGGTTTTGGCAGGTTCATTAAGGGTTAATAAAATTAATAAAATAACTTATAAAAATTATATTAAAGGGGAAGCATAATTTTGGTCATGTGTACTATTTATATTATTTATTACATAAATTTTGATCTTTTATGATGTCATAATACATACCATATAATTATATAGTATTTAATTTTTACCCAAAAAAATTGACTACCTTAGAAAATTTTGAAAAATTCATCATTGGATAATTTTAACATGATAATTTCAAAAAATTATATATATTATCAAAATAATTCTATAAATATAATAATTTATACTTTTAAATAAAAAACCTCATTTTTTGAAATATACTTGTTTTTTAAAATTAAGAGTTTTCTAACCCTTATAAAAATTACATTTGACTTCGTAAAATTATATTATCATTTATATTTAATAAAAATTATTTAATGATAATATTTAATTAAAATGTATTTTATTTAAAAAAAATATTCAATTAATTAAAAAGAGTTTCTTGATTGAAATTATATATTCACCATAAATAAAATTTGTGTTTCATCATATCAAAATCTAATTTTTATCAAATTCATTATTTAAACATTTAAAAATTAATATTAAAAAGGGATAAATATAATCATTGTTTTATTAAAAAGAAAATATAAAAATTCACATTGTTATAGTATAGATACATATCCCTTTATTACACCCATTAATTCCCTAAGGGTGAGGTATGTGATATTGAGATTTTTATAGGGTGGTTTGGGGATTATGGTTTGGACCATAATCTCAATAATATTGAACTTCCCCAATAAATGATTTCATTTTTCCTTCATTTGTTGAATCTCATCTTGGGATTGGTCAAGAGAAAATACAAGTGATGTTATCTCCCATAAAATCTCTAATAATTGGGATTCCTAGGGTATAATCCTACTAGTCTAGATCTTCACTTCCTTTGTTATGTCAAATGGACTATATCATAACTCGTAATATATTAACATTAATGGTCACTATAAAATGGCTATATTATCAATGGTTATGATTATTAATGTTATTTTAAATTTTAAATACCATATAATGGTCCAGAATAACCAAATTAGTGCATGTTCTTTCTATAAATTCATTTCTTAATAAATAATTTACTCATTTAAATAAATAAATTTCATTTATAAATGTTTTATTCATTATAAAAAAGAAACCACTTTTATAACCATATCAATCCATTAACTATGGATTGGTCATATTTGGATTGGTCTTACCACATGCCTAAATAATGCTATAAAATAATATCATGGATGTCTATGAGAACATAAGTTCTAATAATAAATTATATAAATAAGTAAATAATGATTTAATTTTGGTTCTAGAGTGGTAAAATTAGTAGTAAAATCATTTATTAAGATGTCAACATCCATTCATTAAAAATTACTCAAATTTACACAACATCAATTTCATAATTAATAATCATAACCAAAACTTATATAGAATGAAAGTTTAACATTATAAATTAGTATTTATAATATATTACAGTACCTTTTATGATATAGAAATTATTAAATTTTTGATAATAATGAATAAAAACACCGTTATTACAAAAACTAGTTCAAAACAATCAAGATTATTCACACATGATATTGAAAGTAGATAACAACTAAATAATATACATGTATATAATTAATATAATTTCAGTTTAGAAAGTTTTTTATATATGAATAGGGTTCCGAAATAAGTGAATCAGATATTTAATTTTTTATACGGGAGATTCAAGAAATTTTGTGGAAGTATGAAATTAAGGTAAGGGGTTCTTTGTATCAAATTTAATTTCTTGAGACATATTTCATATTGTGTACCATGATATCATTGATATGGTGTGATTAATAAATAATGGATTTATTTTTCAATATTAATTAAATTTATTGGTTTTAAATATCCATATCATGTTCTTTCTTTAAATTTCTTTCAATTCAAAAGATATTAAGGTTGTAAGGGTTTTTTGTCTCTTTTATCAATTCCATTAGACATATTTGATATTTTTCACCATAACTTATTTTATATGGTGTATCCCATAACTTACTTTCTTCCAGTTATAATGAATATATTTAATTTAATTATATTTTAAAGTCCATATCATGATTACCCTCATATGTTATCTTGATTATTGTGTTATCATTACCATAAGAGTTTTTCATATTAAATTCTTCACTTAGAGTCACGCATTGTCTAATTCACCAAATTTCATTTAAATGGTGTTTTTAATAGAAATTGTTTATATTATATCATGATTTATTTTTCATTTTTGATATTTTATCTTCAATTTAAAGATCCCTCACTCTTAGAGGGAACTTCATGAAAAATTTAACCAAATTATAATGGTTTCTTGTCCAATATAAATTTCAAAACTAATATTACCTATCAAAGATAATACATATAAGGAATTTTAATGATATTTATTTTTGAAACCCACATAATTTTGTTATCATCTAGTTATTTTGGGGGTTTTAAATGTATTCTCACTATTTAATTTTCCTACTTCACTCGTTATTTGACCATTATAAGAAAACTTACCCTACCTATTCTTTTAAATCAAGAATAATTCTCTTTCATGATTGTATTTATTGGATGATTTTAAAATTTTCCATATATAAGCCTCAATAATTATTTAAGTTCATTTACTACTAATTTTTATTTCTTTACAATTCTTTCAATCAAATCTTGTTAATAGAAATGATCCATTATTTCCTTTGTCTTCTTGAATCATGCGCTTGTATAGAAATTTTTTTCTTATAACTCCTTTACTCTATGAAGGTCCTATTTTTTATTACTTTTTTTGAAGATAATTTTCCTAAATACTCATGGATTGATTGATTTGGTAAAATTATTAACTTAACCATGTACCATTAATTTATACATTATTAGTTTGAGGATTCTTGAATATAAATATATTCTATTTATTGACAGAGGAAATATTTATAGTTGGTATACTTCTAATTCCAATGTGAATGATTTGGATTACTAAGACATGTTAATTATGAATTTTTTTTTATTCATATCTTTCATACAGTGAATTTATTGGACTTAAAGAAGTGATGGGTGGAACTAACTATTGTATATCCACTCATGTAATCAGTTTGTCTCATGAGAAAAAATGATTGGGTATTTATTTTTCTCTTATCTAATTCAATAATGATTTCTTGGTTATAATCTTGATGGAAATAATAATGTCTTGGTTGAGTCCTTGATGGTAATGATTAATATTTCTAGTATTATGCATTCTATCACCATGAATTTGGTTCTTGTTATCCATGTAATTATTTATATAGTTTTGTCATACATGTATTTTTTTCAAACTCATGGGATCATATATATGGAATTATATGATTATAATTCATTTCTATAAATATTATCCATTCCAAGTTTATTTTATGATAGTTTATGGTATATTATTTCCCTTAATAAGTATTCAATCTCACTCTTCTTAGGATTCCAATTCCCAGGGTTATAAAGAAAAGTATTACACAATATTAACTAGAATAAAATATCTTCTTTTAAGAATTTATGGGAGTTTTTGAATAATTATTATGGATTAATTAGGTATTAATTTTGTGGGAAAATTTTCAATAGTTGAGAAAGACATGGGTTTTGTTAGTTAACTTTTCTCCTGAATATCTAATGCTCTAAATCTAAAAGGTTGTGGGAATGTATATAATAAAATATATAATATAAATCATGTAATTATGGGAAGTATATGTTTGGGATACCATTATGTGATTATGTTTTAACACAAATGAACATAGAAAAACTTTTACACTTTATAGTAACATTACACATTATGAAATAATGTTGACTACAACATCCAAGAATATTATAGGGAGATAAATGAAAATGAATAGTACAAACTAATGTAAACTTCACAAACCCAAATTCTCCCAAGTTGATCACTCATACCTTAAAGACTAAAAAAAGAAAGATAATAATCAAGAATATGATATATATTTTTAAGGTAAGTATAGAAACTTTTAAGAAAATTAGTGAATGATGAGATATGAGAATTGTGTAGTATATATAGGGTGAAAAGGGAAATATTTTAAGGGTTTGTGTCCTAAGAACCAACTGTTTTGTACTTTGATTACATGAATGTTCACTTATTTTATATTGTTCATTATTCTACATTACTATAATATAATAATGTCCTGGAATATTTGTTGCATTAATAAGGTCATGGAAGATCTCTGCTATGATGAGAACATTGAAATGCTATAACAATATTCTTAAATAAAGTTCTGTGGTTGGATGACATAATATGATAGGACGCATAGTATACAGACTGTCATGTGAGAGTACTCGTAAGAAGATGAGACTCTCTCTCATGGAGTTCTCACTTGGTAATCTTTAAGATGGGAGATTATGAGAACAGACCCGCCAGTAGTAATTCTGCATGTCTTGGTGTCATTGGACATTACTATTTGTGAGCGTGTGTAATGGTCCTTAGACTGGAAGATTATCATTAACTCATGTCATGACTCGCGCACTTAGATTTACTAACGAAAACCGGCACGCAGAGAGTTTGCGGGAAGTAGGGAATGTTGGGTGTGTCACGAGTGACATGTTGTTAATGGATAATTCGAGGAAGGATTTGTCCCTTCCATTTATGGAATATGATATCTTGTCCCTTTTATTGAAATTGAACTGTCACATTAAATTCCATGGCCAGGGTGTAAATGACGAGTTTATTTCAGGTAGTCAAAGGACGACAAATCAAGCATATAGGTTTATGACACTTCCATGAAACCGGCTTGACGAGATATTGTGACAAAGGGATTAAATTGCACAGTAAGAATTCATATGAGGTGATACATCAATGCGGTGTCAACTTATTTCTCTTGGGTGTCTTAACCCATTGCAAGATAGTAATCTTGGACTTTAGGCAAGACCACCTAATGCCAACGAGAAAGAAGCCTAGAGGGTCACACACTAAGTGTATTCAGGTATCTCAAGTAGAATAAATATTATTCTAGTACATGGTTTAATAATTATTCAAGGAAGCCTAAATTGTTTTAATTATGGAGGAAGAATAAAATAAAAAAAGTACACGCCATATATCAATAATTACACGCTGCGTAGTTTTATTTTTAAAACAAGTACACGTCGTGTATTATAAAATGTACATACCGTGTAGTATTCATTTTGGAAAGGAAATGAATAAATGAAAACAAGATATACATGTTGTGTACATTGAATGTACATGATGTGTAGTTTTCAATGAAAAACAAGTACACGCTGTGTATTTATTAATACACACTGTGTAGTTTTTCTAGTCGAGATTTTGAGGAAATATCATTTTATTAAATTATAATTATTATAATCAGTGTGGGTGCATGTCAAGGAATGAATGACTCAACATGGGGTTTTCAAAAGGGAGTTAATGAAATAAATAAAACGTGTAACATGTTTATTAATTGTCATAACTTTACGACCTCAAACCTGATTATAAATATCCTCATAACCCCAACTCTTTTCCCAACATAAGAGAATCGTTGTGCACAACAATTCTGGAGAATTCTTTCAAGGACGAAAGAACCTATTCCTCCAAGAACGCTCTCAATACCGAGAGAGATCCTCTTCCATTAGATCAAGATGATCTAATGTGGACAACGCAAGCAAAGGTTTCTCCGCACTAGCACCCAGAGACTCCTTTTGAAACATCCTGAGATACGAGGTATATGTGTGGATCACCGCTAGAGGAATTATACACTTAGATTCTATGACGCAACAAAAAATCACATCAGAACATGATCAAGAACATAAACGAAGAAAGAACACCCAAAAGTTATTTCTTTTCAATTGATTAAATTAATTATAATGAACCTGTAATGATCCTACTTTTTGGTTCCAGGACTTTCCTTTTCTTTGTCTATTTCTGTGATTCGATCTGTGGAGACTAGCGTTTATCATCGTATTGATCCTAGATTGATCATTGTTAATGACAAAAATCGAAGTGGGAACATCTACCCACGTGCTTCCGCTACACCCAGAACATTCAAATGGTATCAGAGCGAGGTTATAACATTGATTATAGTTATTTAATTTTCATTTATAATTTACACATTTATATTTGATTCAATTCGAAATAAATCATTCTATGAATCTGAATAAATGAGTTCTGTTCTTCCTCCTTCGTTTTTGGATTCATATCACAGAAATGGCCTTTTAATTTTAATTTTTATTAAAATAAAAATGTGGATCTCATCAGGAGGAGCCGCTCTTTCTGTCTGTACAACACGGGAATACATGGCGTGTAATAAAAACTACATGTTGTGTACTTAGGTTCAACGAACCAGCACTGGTCTTCCAAAGAACATTGTGTGAATCGAGTATGCCTATGTATTTATTACCCTGTGTTGACCAGAAATGAATGGCGTGTGGAAAACATGAATAAACGGCGTGTATGTTGGAGAAACACGCCGTGTAGTCTGATACAGCCCAAGTGAAACTGTGTACAAATGATAAGCCGCATACCATGTACACGGGATCACCAGGCAAGTTACCGCGTAACAAGGAAGTACACGTCGTGTATGATTTATCTACATGTTGTGTACTCCAAAATTTCCAAACTACAGAAAACACACCAAATCCCCTGGTGTGTACTTTGGATAAAGGGTGAAAAGAAATACACGCCGTGTAATTATAAACTATATGCCATGTACTTTCCAGAAATTTCACCAGGTTTCCTCCAAAAAGTACAAAGACTTGTACAAGGAATATGGATGAGAAGAATCTCAAGGAAATTCAGAAATGAATTTAAGATAAATAATTGATTAATTATAAGAACATAATTAATTTAATTTGTGCATGACTTATCTTAAATGAAAGAATGATTAAAATAATTTGAATTCTAAATATGCGTAAATGATGTTGCATGCTATGGATGATCATGAGCTATAGAAAATACCCCTTGTATGTGTGTATGGTTTCATTTAAATTTGTTTAATTTAAATTCATTTTCCTATGATCCTTATTCCAATAAAATGTAGGGCCTATGTGCCCATGGTTTCTTTAATGTAAACCCCATGTAATGGAGGATCTCTCAAGCCAGAGGAGACGGTTCGAAATCCAAAGCTGAGGCGAAACCATCCCAAGAAGATACCAACGTGGACAGGAGGGAGCTTCAAAACACGAACCATCAGGTTCAAGGTGTTTTCCCTAGGTCAGGGTTAGCTTATCAAAACTGCTAGATGAGCTAACCAATAGAATCTCATGATCATGCCATCTTATTTTATTTCTGTCTGATTGCATGGTTTATTTATTATGTATGTGTTGTCACGATCACATAATTAATAAAATGATAAAGCATGAAAATATGGAATAAAACAAAAACCATACTATGCATAAAACATTATCAAAACATGGTTAATCACTTAATCAGGTATCACTTAATATTAACAAGAATGTGATAATGTAAAACTATGCATAAAGAATAAAATCCCTCAAATACCATATTAAGTTAGACCAAGCCTTCCGTTACTTGATTAAGGGAAAGACTCAATAAAACTATGTGTTTGACCAACCCTTGTTGGGACACTTACTTTTATAAAGGAAGCCCTTATGAAAGTTTCAGGTTGACTTAAACATATTACATCAAGAGTAGTAGCTCTTTCTAGACTTAATGTAATATTGGAGGCAAGAGTTGAGGAAATCCAAGTCAGGATTTTAGGATTGGGGAGTTCACTCAACAGATCAAGGAACTGTATGCTCACAATTGGCAAAGACCTGCATACCTAAATACCCTCAAATATCTTGACCAACCCTTGTTGGGGTTATGCGAAGGGGGATATGGATCCTTTCCACTAGAATGTCAAAGCAACTGGACATTCCTAGTTCAATGGTGAGGTCTATTGGGACTTGATAAAATAGTGGTAGAATTAATAAATTCATTTATTATTTTTCATAAATTGTAATCAAAAGGTAGTGATAAATTTTATCTTTTAATTTGTAGAATCAAAATGAAAAACTCGTCAACCACATTTTCTCTGCAATCAATTCTGGATAAAGACAATATCCTCATAGGTAGTAACTTTCAGGAATGGTTTAGGCTCCTCCGGGGTATCCTATGACATGAACGAAAGTTTTACGTGCTGGAGTCCTCACTTCCTGATTATCTTTCCCCAAGGGCAAGTAATGAAGATTTCCTGGTCTATGATCAGCATTTGAACGACGCTCTCGACGTTCAATATTTGATGCGATCATCGATGTCTAGTGAGCTCATGAAGTCTCATGAACACATGGATGCATATAGCATGCTGGATCACCTCTGTGGTCTATACTAGGAGAGATCAAGATAGAAAAGGTTTAAGATCTCCAAGGCTCTATTTCAGAGCAAGATTGGAGAGGATTCCCCAGCTGGGCCTCATGTAGTCAAGATCATTGGATACATTGAGCGCTTAGAGGTTCTGAGGTTTAAACTCCCCGAATAACTGGGCACCGATCTCATTCTTGCATCACTCCCCCAGAGCTTCTTGAACTTTGTTGTTAATTTCAACATGAACAACATCGAGAATTATCTATCTGATCTTCTTATCCTTATTCTCCAAGTAGATAATGACATGAAGCATGAAAAACCTTATGTCCTTATGGTGAATAAAAGGAAAGGGAAGGAAAAGATATTTAATCCCAAAGATTCTTCAAGGCCTTCCAAGAAAATTAAGATCAAAGGGGAGGCAAGGGAATAGGATGTTGTTTGTTTCACATGTGGCAAGAAGGGCCACTAGAAGAAAAACTGCACCCAGCCAAGGAAGCAAGAGGAAGATTCAGGTGTGTTTGTTATCGAATGCAATCTATTTGTTTCTACAAATTGGGTATTAGATATTGCTTTTGTTTCTCACATTTGTATCCAAATACAGGAACCAAGTAGATTCAGAAAGATTGACTAAGGTGAGTTGGATCTACGAGCAGCCAACGGAGCCAGACTCACTGTTGTAGCTGTCGGAGACTACCATCTCACATTGCCTACTGGGATGGTATTGGTTTTTAAATGATGTTATTATGTACCCTCTGTAACCAAAAACATTATTTCAGTATCCAGATTAGATACTGATGGATTCATCTTCAAATTTAGAAGTGGATGTTGCTACTTTTATAAAGATAGCATTTGTTTTGGTAGGGCACATTTATATAACAACCTTTATGTGTTAGACTACACAAACCAAGTAATTTAAATCGATGATAAAGTTAATTCACATGACTCATTCCACACCCAACTTTGGCATCACTGTCTAGGTCATTTCAATGAGAAACGTTTGACAAAATTACATCAAGATGGGTATTTAGATTCTTTTGAACTAAAACCACTTGGTGTATCTCATGCGTGTCTATAAGGCAAAATGACCAATGCCCCATTTAGTGGGAAAGGTGAAAGGGATAAAGTGCTTCTAGAATTAGTTCACACTGATGTTTATGGACCATTTCAAGTTGAAGCAAGGGGTGGGTTCTCATACTTCATAAATTTTACTGATGATTTTAGTAGGTATGGATATATCTACTTAATGAGTTATAAGTCATATTCTTTTGATCGGTTAAAAGAATACAAGAATGAAGTTGATAACCATCTTGGTAATAAGATTAAGAAACTCTGCTCACACAGAGGAGGAGAATATCTTAATCAGTAATTCATTGATTTCTTAAGATAGTTTGGGATTTTATCTCAACTCACTCCTCTATACACGCCCCAGTGGAATGGTGTAAGTGAAAGGAGGAACTGCACCCTGTTGGACATGGTGAGATCAATGATGAGTCATGCGAGTCTTCCGTTATCCTTTTGGGGATATGCATTACAAATAGCAGCACACATACTAAACCAAGTAACAACTAAATTGATAAATGGTATTCCATACGAGTTATGGAGTGGATGCAAAGACATGTTATCGAATTTACATATGTAGGGTAGCGAAGCATTTGTTAAGGCCTCTTCAGGTAAAAATCTTGCACCCCGAGGCACAAAGTCTATCTTTATAAGATATCCCAAGGAAAAAAACGGATATTACCTATAAAACCCCTCAGACAAAAATGTTACAATGGCAAGACAATCCATATTACTTGAGAGGTAGCACATCTCTAAAAGAGATAGTGGGAGAAAGATAAAATTCGATGAAGTCGAGGCTCAAGATACACAGGAGTTGGTACAAGAACAGATTCCACAAAGCCCTGTGGAAGAAAAATCTCTTCCAGAGACACAAGAACTGTGTAGGAGCATAAGAGAGGTGAGATAATCAGAACGATATGGTTTTCTTATCACTGAGGTTGGTGACTCATTATTGGTTGACAATGATGATCCTCTTACCTACAAGGAAGCAGTTGAAGGCACAAACGTTGCCAAGTTCCAAGAAGCCACGAATTCTAAAATGGATTCCATGTACCAAAACCAAGTCTAGATTTTGGTATATCCTCCAGTTGATGTAAAGCTGATTGGTAAAAAAATGGGTATTCAAGAAGAAACTGGGCTTGGAGGGGCAACTTAGCACCTATAAGGCACGACTGGTTGCAAAAGTTTTTAGACAGCGTCAAGGAATTGAATATGATGAAACCATTTCACCGGTTGCGATGCAGAAATTCATTAGAATCATATTGGCCATTTCCACTTACGATGACTATGAAATTTTGAAAATGGATGTCAAAATAGCATTCCTTAATGAGAACCTCCTAGAAGATGTCTATATGGCACAACCTGAAGGGTTTTTGACTTCAAAGGATGCCAACAAGGTATGAAAGTTGCATAAATCCATTTATGGATTAAATCAAGCATCAAGGTCATGGAACATTCGTTTTGATGAAGCTGTAATGAAATTTGGATTTTTTAAGAACGAATGTGAGACTTGTGTCTATAAGAGGTTTTGTGGGAGTGCAGTTGTTTTCCTAATTGTATATGTTGATGACATATTACTAATTGGAAATTAAGTACCTATCTTACAATCAGTTAAGGCATGGTTACATAAATGCTTCTCTATGAAAGACTTGGGTGAGGTAGCATATATTCTAGGGATCAAGATCCATCATGATAGATCCAAGAGAATATTGGGCCTGAGTGAAAGTACATACATTGATAAGATAATGAAGATATTTATTATGGAACAGTCCAAGAGGGGATTGTTTCCAGTGTCACATGGAATTCATCTTTCCAAGAAAATGTGTCCCCAGACACATGAGGAAAGAACAAAAATGGAAAGGATCCCTTATACATTTGCGATTGGGTCAGTCATGTATGTTATGCTATGTATGAGGCTAGATGTTTCTTACGCATTAAGTGTGGTAGGCAGATATCAAGCTGATCCAGGAGACCACCATTGGATGGCAGTCAAGAATATCCTTAAGTATCTGAGGCGTACTAAGGATATGTTCCTGGTTTATTTAGGAGATGAGGAACTAGTCATCAGAGGACATGTAGATGCAAGTTTCAAGACTGATAAATATGACATGAAGTCACAGACTGGATACATATTCAGTTTGAATGGAGTTGCAGTGAGCTGGAAGAGCTCAAAGAAAAGTGTGGTGGTAGTTTCTACAGCGGAGTCTGAGTATATCGCAGCTTCTGAGGCAACTAAAGAAGCAGTATGGATGCGAAGCTTTTTCCAAGAGCAGGATGTAGTACCGAGCAGTAAAGATCCTATCACACTCTATTGTGATAATATTGTAGTGGTGGAACTTGCAAAAGAGTCAATGTCACATCAGTGGAAAAAGCACAAACTTTGGAATTATCATCTCTTGAGGGATTTTCCTCAAATATTTGAAGTTGTAGTGAGAAGTATTTCCATGGAAGACAATGTGGAGGACCCCTTGACTAAAGCCTTGACTCATCAGAAACATGATCATCATGTGAGTTCTAGCGGACTAAAAGTCGTAGGAAGTTGTCTCTAGTCTAAGTGGGAGTTTGTTAGGGTTGGTGTCCAAAGAACCAACTGTTTTGTACTTTGATTACATGAATGTTCACTTATTATATATTGTTCATTGTTATGCATAACTATAATATAATAATATCCTGGAATATTTGTTGCATTAATAAGGTCATGGAAGATCCCCGCTATGATGAGAACCTTGAAATTCTATAACAATATTCATAAATAAAGTTCTATGGTTGGATGAAATAATATGATAGGACACATATTATACAGACCGTCATGTGTGAGTAATCATAAGAAGACGAGACTCTCTCTCATGGAGTTCACACTTGGTAATCTCCAAGATGGTAGATTATGAGAACATACCCGCCAGTAGTAATTCTGCATGTCTTGGTGTCATCGGACATTACTATCTGTGAGCATGTGTAATGGTCCTTAGACTAGAATATTATCATTAACTCGTGTCATGACTTGTGCACTTATATTTACTAATGAAAACTATCATGCAGACAGTTGGCAGGAAGTAGGGTACATTGGGTGCGTCATGAGTGACTTGTTGTTAATGGATAAGTTGAGGAAGGATTTGTCCCTTCCATTTATGGAAATTGATATCTCGGACCTTTGACTGAAATAGAACTGTCGCATTAAATTCCATGGCCATGGTGTAAACGACAAGTTTATTTCAGGTAGTCAATGAACGACGGATCAAGTATATAGGTTTATGACATTGCCATGAAACATGCTTGATGAGATATTGTGACAAAGGGATTAAATTACACAGTAAGCATTCGTATGAGGTGATACGTCAATGCGGCGTAAACTTCTTTCTCTTGGGTGCCTTGACCCGTTTCTAGACAGTAATATTAGACTTTAGGCAAGACCGCCTAATGACAACGAGAAAGAGGCCTAGAGGGTCACACACTAAGTATATTCAAGTATCTCAAGTAGAATAAATATTATTCCCATACATGGTTTAATAATTATTCAAGTAAGCCTAAATTTTTTTAATGATAGAGGAAGAATAAAATAAAACAAGTACACGCCATGTATCAATAATTACACACCGTGTAGTTTTATTTTGAAAACAAGTACACACCGTGTATTATTAAATGTACACGCCGTGTAGTTTTCATTTTGTAAAGGAAATGAATAAATGAAAACAAGATATACACACCGTGTACATTGATTGTACACACCATGTAGTTTTCAATGAAAAACAAGTACATGCCATGTATTTATTAATACACGCCGTGTAGTTTTTCCAGTCGAGATTTTGAGGAAATATCGTTTTATTAAAGGATATTTATTATAATAAGTGTGGGCGCATGTCAAGAAATTAATGACTCGATATGGGGTTTTCAAAATGGTGTTAATGAAATAAATAAAATGCGTAATGCATTTATTTATTGTCATAACTCTATAACCTCCAACCCAATTATAAATATCCTCACAACCCCAACTCTTTTCCCAATATAAGAGAATTGTTGTGCACAACAATTCTGGAGAATGTTTTCAAGGCCGAAAGAACCACTTCCTCCAAGAACGCTCTCAAGACCGAGAGAGATCCTCTTCCATCGTATCAAGACGATCTAAGGAAGACAACGTAGGCAAAGGTTTCCCCACACTAGTAGCCGGAGACTCCTTTGGCGATGTCCCGAGATACGAGGTACATGTGTGGACCACCGCTAGAGGAAATCTACACTTGGATTCGGCGATGCAATGACGAATCACATCGGAACGTGATCAAGAACATCAATGAACAAAGAACGCCCAAAAGGTATTTCTTTTTAATTGATTAAATTAATTATAATCAACCTATAACGATCCTAATTTGCGGTTACGGGACTTTCCTTTTCTTTGCCTATTTCTGTGATTCGATCCTTGGAGACTGGCGTTTATCGTCATATTGATCCCAGATTGATCATTGTTAATGACTAAAAGCCAAGTGGGCACATCCACCCATGTGCTTCCGCTGCGCCCGAAACCTTCAAATATGAACATTAGGATCTAAATGTTACCTGACTATTTCAATGTGTAAATGAAATCAATATTTAAATAGTAATATATCCATTATGTATAGTAAAATGACTATTATAATTGTAAAAAAATATTTAGGAAATAATATAATGATTTTTTTCCTTAATATAATTAAATAATGGTGTTTAATATGATAAAATAAATGATTGAAATAACAAAATCATGATTATATTTTTTGACAAATATATATATGATTTATCTTCATTAAAATAATTTTTTATGATAATTTTAAAATTTGAAAATAAAATTTCAATTTAATAAAATGGTTTCATCAAACAATATATATTGGTATAAATATGATAATATAATTTTATAAAACTATGAGTGATTTTTATAAGTGTTATAAATTTGATTATTCCATAAAAACATTTTTTTAATAAATAATGATTTTATTTAAATATTAATTTTACTATATTTATAAAATTATTTTGAAAAATGGATTAAATATTTGGAATCATCATATCTAAATTTTATTTTTGTTAATTTTTTGTATTTTTTTTTGAATATGTTGAATTTTTTGTGAATGGTAATATACAACAAAATATACTATTTTACATTATAAATTAAAAATATAATTAATTGAATAAAGGGTGATGTAAGAAACCATAATCTCATACTCATATACACAACACAATATATTTATTTATAATATCCATCGTGATTAATAGTCCTGAGAAAAAATAATAAATGATTGAATATTTTATTCAAAAACACCCCCTCTTCAACCCTTACTAATACCACCCCTTCTCCTCATAACTTATAATACATGAAGATAGCTCAAAATATACCCATTTATCTCCCCATACCTCCTCATAATGTCCAAATATTTTCATTAACAAAATACCATTCCAATGATCCTTAATGGGTATCCAAGAGGAGACTCCCAAAGGAAGAGGTAAAATTCTCAACTGAATATCTTTAGATTATTTTATTCTTCTACCTCCAACATATAAAATCCATAAATATTGACATTGTAACATAATTATGCTAAATATAGTGATATGTTGTTATTATTATGTTGTAATATATATTTTCTACCCTCCCCTCAATCAATTCTAAAATGAAAACTTTGTTCATATAATGGTAAGTTCACCACCGCCATGAAAGGTGAATTTTATTTCCCACCGCAACATTCATAGATGATTTAAATTAAATTATTAAAGATAAAATTGACATTAGTAATTATTTTTTATTTTATTTTCTTATTTTATAATGGTTAAATACTCTTAATGTTAAAAAAACAAGTAATTTTATCATGGTCAGAAAACGCACATAAATGATCTAACAATACCAAAATAAAACCTATACTCTCTAAATCATACTTATTTATAAATCATTTTAGATACTAAGAACCTTATTAACTTCTATATTCTCTTTAAATCCATATCATATCATCTTTAATATTATGGTACCATACCATGTGAACTCTCATAATTACCTAAAACTAATGCGACTTTGGACTCATGACATGAAAGACCTTGGGATAGTGAATATAGACTCATTATCTCAATTAAATAACTCTAAACTAACAAAAATATTAATAATAAATAAAATATATTAAAATTATGATCTAAATAAATTTTTTAATAAATATAATTTTACCATTCATTATTTTAATTTAAAATGTTGAATGAATCTGGACCAGAGGTAAGGGAACACTCTGAACCACCCTCTTTTCATTGGGTCATACCCTTTTTCTCTCTATCTCGATTTCTCTCTCTATTTAACATTATGTAAAACTTATAAATTCTATATATTTTTATCTTGAATATGAACCTATGTTATTATTAATTTTTTGGGTGGGTTATACATGCTTTGTGTTCATTTCTTAATACCTTCTTTAAAATCAAACCTCATTAAAGGGAACTTTTTTTCCCTCAATCCTTTCATGTAACGCACTTTTAAATAATTTTACCCATAAAAAATTACATAAAATGAGAATTATTTTTTGTGTAACCATTTTTTTAAATCTATTTTCTAATAACAACCATATTCCTTCTTTTTTAAATTACTTTTACTGATTCCTAAAAACATCATTTAAAATGTTCAACTCTATACCCAATTCTCTACCCTTTACTATGAATTTTTCAAATGAACTCTATATTTGAGACTAATTATTATTGATTCAAATATGAAATTTGAAAATATTTAATTACTTATTATCTTTAAAATCTTTTTTAAATATTATATGATTGTTCTTTGAGTCAAGACTGTGTAACTCATTACTTTACAAGGGGTAATTCATATACTTATGACTTATGTTTGATTCCATTATATGTCACACATATTCATGTATATTGTATGATGGGTTCACCCAAATAGTGATCCAATTAATTGGGTAATTTTTTATCTCTTTATATAATATGAATGGGATTGGGTAGTAAACATAATCCTTTATAGAACTTTATGAACCATGTTATGATGTCTTAGTATAGATACTTGACTTATGCTTATGATTTCATGTATTATGTTGTTTCCAAAATCCTATGATTACATGATATTATTATGTTTTATTATTTATTTCATTCTTCCTTATAATTATCCATGATCCATTTATTTTTTGATATTATGTTATTCCATTTCACTATATATTATGATTTGTTATCATGTTTATTATTTTATTATGATTTATAGATCACCCCTTCTGTTTACGTATTCCTCAAGTTATCCTATGAAATTTTTGAAGCTAAATGAGATATATGAGTACATTATGGAGTTTACAATAAATTTGTTTTTTTAGATTCATGTTGATCTTTTATAAATTGAGTTTCCCAAAGACATTGGGCTTATGGATCCTTGGGTTTTGTTTATTGAATTTTTTTTAAGAATTATGTAATAATATGTGTAAAAGACTTGGGTCATTTTACAATGCAATAAAATGATTATTGTTCCACATTCTCAAATAAATATAGTATCCTCCTAATCCATTTGAAGTAGACCAATAATTAAACTCTAGTGACCCTCCTAGATAGTATGGATGATCTACTTACTCAACTATTATAATCCAGTGGGTTACCTCATGATCTTCAAACTTCTATAGTAGGATTTTTTGGGATAGATAACTCAACTTCTTGGAATATGACTGAAAATTATTATATAAAACCAACACTATTTATATTATCATGTTTAAGGAATAAGAAAATATCCTTTGAAAGAAGAACTGGTTCTCTTCCTTCAACACCCACAGGTCTGCCACAATATCAATATTATATTCCTTCTCTTCGACTTGCTAAATATACAGTGCACACCAAATTCAGGACCTCTTTATATTTTTTTCCTCAACTTATATAGAATATATATGTGGTTTATAGTTTCAGTTATACTCTATTATTTTTTTATATAAACTTCCATAAATATCATCCTTTATTTATCTTAAGATATTTCACTTTGAAACTTGGTATCTTCATCCTTACATCCATCTATGTTCTCATTTTAATCTAAATAAAGGCATTTAATTCTACTCTTTATGATATTTAATATCATGATATTATCTATATTTATATTCTCTATAAAATATTTGTATAAACATTCTACATATTCATATAATTCATGGAACTATAGCATGTCTCATAGCGTGGAGTTCCTCATGTTGGTTCTCAGACAACTTCCAAAATCAAAGGCATATAAAAATGATACCTAGAAATGAACATGGTGTGATATTCACAATTATGAATATCAGAATTTATCATCCATATGGGTCATGAAGACCTCAAAAAATACATTCCCTATGTCATAAATGTTTCATAGTTTCTTAAAGGTAATCATCTTTCTAGAAACATTCATCTCTATAATGTAGTTTTCATTTTATCCTTGTTTTTACACCATGAATTGCACAGCACTAGGTGAAATAGTTATCATTTAGTTCCAAAACTCACTTAACTTTATTAATCCTATATGATGAATAAAACACCCACTGATAATTCTCCACGATGTGGTCCACCTCGTTATTTTCAACAGGGCATATTCTCACACAAAATATTCAGTGTTACTTCATGGTTCTCCTCATCTTTCCAATTCAACATCTCCAAGTCTACATCATTTTGTGGTGAGTATCTATTGTACCTAAATTAGATTTATAATTTATTCAATAACTCTTATATATTCATAAAAATATTATTTTTCATTATGGTATTAAATCCATAAAGAATATTACAAAACCCATCATCTGATTTCACCTTCTTCAAAATATATAATTTCAAAATTATCATTATCACTATATCCCAGCATCCTCAAAAAATAATTCACTATGGAATGATCTTCATGAAATTTTCATTTGTTGTTTACATAGATTCATCATGATGTTTATGCATCATCAAAAATTCAAATGATATTCAAAAACCAGAAAAAATTATTCATTCACTATATACATTATTTAGTTTGTTTTGATATCCATGAAGGTATCTTCTTCTCTATATTTAGGTCCTACTTTGAGGCATAGTACTTTCTTCAGATTATAAATTATTCATCCTGCTTCAAACATATTAAAAACCATTGGTTTTTATAGTACTCTAATCATCATTACTTTTAATTCACCTGGATATTATCACACCAATCATCACATATCACTCAAACTTCATCTAAGTTCATTTTCATATAATCATTTACTTATGATTGTCATGATAATGGAACTTCTCAAAAATTATTGAAATAAATCTATATATCAATTCACCCTACATAAGCATCAATAAACCATAATTTACAAGTGAATAAAAATATTTTCAATGGTATAACATCAAATAACATCTATGCATTTTAATTTCTTTCTTGTAAACTCTATGATTCATCTTAGAAATATTCGGAACTTCTAGCTTCAAACCAATATGTTTGGTAATATCATGATATATTACAATCCATTCAACTTCAATAAATTGAAATCATGAAATTATCCTTTAATTACTTTAACATTATTGAAAACAAATATAACACAAACACAAGGTGGGTCCAATATAACTAACGGGATATAAATTTTCAGAACCTTTATAGATAGGATGTTAATTAGAATTTTCTCATCTCAAGGAATTTTAAAGTTTAGAATATTCATATGTGGATTCTAGGTAAAAAGATAAGCAAGAATTAAAGACTTGATTTTGTTTATTTATGGTCTATTTAGATGAGAATATTATATTTTGACTACTAGATTATGAGAAAAGATAATATATTATAAGTAGAAATGTGATCTAAAATGAGACAGTCTATTAGAACGATAATAATTTAGTTGTGAATAAATATAAAGTAAAATAATAAAGTTAAATTCAAATTAATATAAATAGAGTCTTAAAAAGTTAACAAAATCAAAGAGCTTGGTTGAATTTGAGTATACTATAAGTTTGAAAAATTTGGAGGAATGTTCGGAAGACAACATAGAGGGTTTGAGGAGTAGACCAATGATGGATATATATATATAATATCAATAACTTATGATTATTGGTCTAGAGTTTTGGGGGATAAAATTTTGTATTTTTTAGTTTGGGAAAGGACATAATCAAAAGAATATTTTTGGAGATCTAAAATATTCATATGGCTAGTATAGAGGAATGGAGATGACTTAAACATATCACATTTAATGGATGGTGGAGAACCAAATAGATCAAAAGTAGTGGTTAGCCTTGGTGATTTAGGGAAGTGGGAGTTATCCATGCTGGAGGAGTTAGTTTCACTTCATGTGAATAACTCTTGTAAACTAATGGATTTTATTACTTTGAAAGAAGGTGATTGAGAAAAAATGGGTCTTTTAGTTAAAATATAAAGTTTAGAGAAGTGATGGGTATAAGGTAAGGTTGGTGGTCAAAGGTTTTTAGAAAAATGAAGGCATTAACTTTTATAAAATTTTCTCTCCATTACTAAAGAATACTACCAATTGAAATTTATTGAGTTTGGTTACTTATATAAGATTAAATATAGACAAAATTGATGTGAAGATAGATTTTATTTATGGGGATTTAGAGGAGGAAATATATATTAATAAACCTACTAGTTCTATGGATCAATGGAATTGGGGATTGGTGTATAAACTTAAGAAAAATGTCTATGGGTTGAAATAAGAACGAAGATAAAAGAATTGAATGTTTTACTCATTCATGTAGGAAAAGGATTCATATGGATCAACTCATATCATTATTATAATTGGAAGGAATATAGTGATGGGAACTTCATCATTATACTATTATACTTGGATTACATAGTTTTGGGGGGTATATCAATTAAAAAAATTAAGAGTTATAATAAATTTTAAGGAATTTTTAAATTAAATTCCTCAACGAAGGTAATAAGATCTTAGATATAGGGATTTTGAAATAAAATAACACCATAACTTTTATTTTACCTCAATAATTCTATGTCAGGAAGATCATAGAAAATTTTACAATAGATGTATGCAAATCTATTTTGACTACTATTTAAAAATAATTAAAACTATTAAAGGAAAAAATAACCATAAATAGAAAACTAGTCCATGAACATGGTAAAAATACCATATGTGTCGGTGGTATAAAGTCTCAAGTATGAAATATTGTAGATTGAACTAGATATTTCCAACTTAGTGGGAGTTTTCATTAGTATCATTTCATATATGAGGAAATAGAATTGTAATATATGGAGTAGATATTGAAAATAATGGAATATAATTCAATTTATTTATAGATAATGATCTATTGATTGGTTATGTTTACACAAACTTTGATGGAGACTCAAATTCATTTAAAATAACAATAAAACTTTTTAACCTTTGGTGGAACCATAGTCAACTGGTTGTTAAGGATATAGATAGTTATTTATCTCTATATAATGAAAGAATAGTATATGGATTCAATAGAATCAAGCAGGTAAATGGTATGTTTGAGGTGCCTAATTAATGATATCTGATATATCCAAGGAAGTAGACTACATTACTTTGACACTCAAAGTATGATCCATTTGGTTAAAAACAGTTTTTCATGCAAGGATAAATCACCTGGGACTAAAGTAAAATTACATCCATAAGATAGAGGAAGATAGAGAGTTGGATATATAGAATAATAATGGGAAGCAAAATCCAGTAGATATGTTCATAAAAGAGTTATTCTATGAGAGTCTAAGGCAGCATTGTGTGTTATTTGGACTTGGTTGAATGGGAATAAAAGAGTAGGGTCATTTCATTTCATAGAAGTTTATAGGAATTTTTTCTTTCTTGAAAGTGTTTTAGGATCTTATAAAATACTTTAAGTGGTCTTTAAGTTGGATATTTATAGGATTTTAAAGTAATATTCAAGAGAAAGAGTAGGTTTAATAGAAGGAGAAAATTATAAGAAAAATCTTTTTTCATGTTAGAGTAGAAATAATTATCTTCACTGGATAGAAAATATGTTATTGAAAATTATGAATTTATAATAGTTTTATCTTAGTGGTCAAATCACTGAAAGTTTGAAATTTTTTGCAATCATTAGAAGAAAGTAGTTTCTACATTGGAATGACTCTTGATATAGAGTTTATAGGAAAGAGTGAGGTGTAGGAAGGACTATTGATTTACACGTGATTGGTGGTCAGGATGAGGAACATAATAGGGAGTTATAAATTACATGGTGTAATAGATACATTCCCATAGTTGTAAGAATTTGGTGCAACATAATGACTAGGTGGAAACCTATGCATGAGGGGAGAGGGACTATATTATTGATGTGTCAAACAATCATATGTTACATACTAAACATAATTTTCCCATAATTATATGATTAATAACAAATATTGTATTATATAAATTCTTGTGACCATTTAGGTTTAGAATTTTAGAGAATTATGAGACATAATTAAAAAATATATCCCATGTATTTCTCATAAAAATGAAAATTTTTAAATTACATTATGAAAACATAATCCATAATAAGTTATTCTTAACGATTTAAAAGATCAATTTTTATCAATTTTTTATTTTTACTAACTATTTGTATAGTTGTGAGTAGGGTATCAAACCCATAGATAAGTAAAAATTATTATGGAGGACAAGATTTCAAAATTTTAAAAAAGAATATAATTAATACTAAAATGAAATAACAAAACTATCAAACAATGATGATGATGGGGATTAATAGTACAGGATAAAGGATATCAAAATATGATAACAAAACAACACAAGTAAATGTTGGGTAAAATGGATTGGTAGGAACAAGATAATTCATTAATCATTTAAATATTTACTTAGATCATAACATGTTTAAAATATATACTACCAGAAAAAACTCTTGATATATGATAGTTTTAGGATGAATCTTTTAGTGACTGAACTACTAAATCTAATTATTGAAAAGTTAAGTGTGATGTAACACCAAAATTAATCTCTGGATCAATTAGGATGTGATGCTTTTTAAATAAAATTCAATTACAATTCCTTCTTAGACAATCACATAGAATTTTGAATGAAAATGAAGAAATATAAATTTATAAGGTTAAAAAAACAAGTAAGAAAATATAATCGAGAATAATCAACTTTTTTCCTAACAAAATTTTATCCAAGAATCATTTTTATCATGAATTATAACATAAATATTGAAAACATTAAAATAGAATTAAAATAATAAAGAAGTATGGAAATAGAAATCACCCCTATACTCTTTCTCAAAAACTAAAATACTCAATCTTTGACTCTACTACTCAGGTATCTTCCTTCATTAAAGTCTCATGTTGTTGCCAATGGAAAAAAATTCCAAATATCATCTAAAAATTTCTCTCCATCCTTCTCCCAAAAAAACTCCCTTATTTTTTTATGCTAAAAAAGTTATTTCTTTTTAACTCTCAATCTTAATAACAAGATCTACTAACTTACTTAAGTGTTTACTTCACCATAAACTATGTCTGATTTTCACTAACTAATACCACCTCCAAGTGACATGATCATAACACTTAAAACAAAATTTAATAAATGAAATTTTCCATAACTTTGATAGATAGAATGATAAACTTGGATGTGAAACTCAACTCAATTCATAGAAAAATATCTCCCTAAAAAATATTCACAAGATCAGAAAATCAATACAAAAAGCATCCAATTTCTTGTAAAACCTCCATCTTTTACTTAGACTGGGCTTCTCTATAACCCAACCTTCACCCTGATGTGAGAGTTGAGCACTTTCTGGAAGGAATCCTAGAATTATAAATTCCTTGATGTAGATTACTTAGAGTGAATCTAACCTTGATGCAATAAATATTCCTATAAAAACATTAATGAGTCCTAAACTCGTTATTCATATCTTGAACATGAGGTATCCATTTTCTCATCTTCATGTGAGATTAGGCTCTCAGTTTCCCTTGGTAATAGTTCTAGCTCAGGATTGTAGCATATTTATTTAACTGATATCATTCAGTTTGACTGTCTAAAATATGGTAGTTTTATATAAATTTCTATATGAGATCATTCCTCTCTAATTATCATGAAAAATTCCCAAATTTGGGTTTTTGTTCTATTTGGGAATTTAATTGAGTGGGTTTTTTGCACCCATTTTCATCTTTGAATCAGCCACATTAGAGAACAATGAATTCACTAGGATATTCTTCATAATTTCAAACCTACAAATAAAAATAATTCTAAGAACACAAACATGAAATAAACTTTATATATGTCTCTGTATAATCACATATCACTAAACACGAGTTTAATTTTTCCTCTTGTGGTCGATTTCATCTTTTTTGGCATCAACAACCGGTTTGAACTCAAATATACATCAAAATCAACCTTATTTTCTGACCAATAATGGTGTTTTGAGGGTCAAATATCCTTCATTCTACTCTCAATGACATCCCCAAAACCTATCCTCTCATATTCTATTTTTTCAGGGTATCTTTAAATATTTTTGCTTGGATTTGATCAAAAAATAGTTCATCCTTCTTTACAATGTATCATATGTAACATCCCATTACCATTTTATCAGGTATGACCTTAACCTCGTCATGGTTTTCCCATCCTTTTAGATTGGTAGGATACCTATAATGGTGAAGTCAGAGGTTTTTTGGACTTTCAATAATATATACTTGTTTTTGTTGGTTGCAAAGAAGTTACATGTTGTGTAACTATGTTACACACCATGTAATGGTTGTTGGATGTAATCCGTAAAAGGGGTTTCACACTGTGAATGTTACATGTCATGAAAAGGGGTTTCATTTCATTATTTTTTTAAATAATGGACTTTAAATATGAGGCAATGTATTTTTTAGTATACTTGTACACCGTGGATTTCACGGTGTGTAACTATATTACACGTCATTAAACGGACAGTTTCTAGTTTTTTAAATAGTCGAGGGACTGTTTTGTTGTAGATCCATCTCCAAACCTCATGGGTCTCGAACTAAACTCATCCCATGTGATTTTGGGAGACACCTCTTCATCTAGAAAGATTCTTTCGGCATTGGATCTCTATTTTGGTTGTGGTGTGTCTCTCTGGGATTAACCTTGTTGTTCCTTTATTGCCTTTGATAATGATATCTCATTTAGGTGAATTCTTTGGATCCTCTTTTCTAAGGTTGGTTATTCTTCATGGATTTGTCCAAGATTCATTGTGTAATCTCATTCAAAAGGCCTTTTCTTTCATTGGTTTTGGTGCGGCGGGCATTCGTCTTTGAGGTATGTGGGTTTCCTCTCTTATGTGTACCCCTTGTCCTCTAAATTGAATCAATCTTGATGTATTTTTTATTTTAGGGCCTTCGTTGACGTTGTTGGGTTCTATTGTAGGTGGATCCCATTGCGGTCGTGTGTAACCCATGATTTGAGGTAGATAGTTTTGTATCTATCCTATGTCGATAATATTGATTTTTATTTCTTTATAAATTGATTTATAAATGGAATTAGAATGATACTTTTGTTTGTTTTCAAAATTGTTTTGAAAGATAAATAATTTTTCACTGGTTATTAATAAATGGAAAGAAAATTGGTATTTTCAAAGCATTGAAATGATTTTTGAAAAAGATAACATGGGTTTCCTTGGGTACTTAGCTGTAAGGTTTAGCTTGGGGCCATCGTCAATTGTTTTGTTATTCTCAAGGAGTTTTGTCTTGTGGATTCTTCATGTTTCTTAGGTCTATTGTTCTAGGAGATTGATATTGACATTTTGGGGGGTTTACTCATGTAGTATTCCTCTGATTCCTAGGACTGTTGTTTTAGGATTGGAATTTTTCACTTGATTATTGTGTTATGACTAGTTTGTTGCCTAGACCTATGGTATTCCTTGGTGTTGTGATACATGTTCCTATTTTTTGTATAGATTGGAATTCTATGTTATCCTTGACATGCATGTTTATGATTTTGAAAATAATATGGAAAATGTGATTTGAAATTGATATACCTTTTTTTTAGAACTATGGAAAAAGGAAAATGGTTACCATGATTTATATAAAACTTTTTTAATTCTTATCATGTAATTTTTTTACTTAAAATGAGAATAAATGAATTTTTATATAGAGTATTTTTATGGAAAAACTAGGCGGGATCCTACTGATCTTGTTAGCTCACACCCTACGCACCTCTTCGGTGGTTTGTAGACCTTTGTTTGTCTTCTAGTGTAGGGAAAGGCAAGGCACCATAGTGAAGAGGTGAGGTATATGTCATATGGTTAGGTATATGGTGGGAGTTCATCTATACCATTATCTGGAGTGGCTGTTTGGTTTGGTTCCTTTACTGTTGGACTTTTCCTTTGAAGTTTTAGCTACTCTCATAACTATCTATTTCCTCTTTCTTATGGTCATGGCATATTAATATTCTACGTATTACACTATTGCTTCTTGTTTTACTTATGTATGTCATTTGGTTTTTTAGGTTGGGAAAAATGGATCCCCCATTGTCTTTTTTGATGCTTGGGTTCTTGTCTCCAACCCGTGGGGATCAGGAATTCCCTTAAGGTATGTGATAGATAGGGTCAGGTTCCAGGTTTTAGGGTAACCCAGATCGGTTCATTAAAATTTGGTATCAAAGGAGGTATGTCTTCAAGAGTCCATGTCTTGGGACATATGTTAGAGTAGAGATAGGATTTTTGGGACTTGAGAGATATGTTATGATTAGTGCATGGTCAACTCTTGTCATAACGAGACTTAAGTTTTCATGGGATGTTGGGATGTGTGGCTCTAGTATTGGTTTTCTTTTTAAGAATATCATTTTTTATTATAGTTTTTTTAGTTTTAATTGAGATTTGTTCAGTTGTATGATTGTTCTTATGTTTCAGTGTGCAGTATTATACCTTCAATATGTCTTACACAAGTTCCTTAGGAAGGTGCAGTTGATGATCCTCAAGGGACCCACCTATAGATCAGAATATCATCGAGACTATCATACGGGAAGTCCGTGTTGTTGATCAAGATGCACCAGGAGTTAAGAATGTTGTTGTTTAGGTACAACTAGGATATGGAGGAGAGAGAGAGATTACAAGAATTATTTCATGAGAATTCACCATCCTTTAAAGGAACAGCTGAACCTCAAGAGGGAGACGACTGGCTGGATAGGATTGATCAATTCTTTAACTTTTGGGAGACACCCAATAACATCAGGTAAAGTACACAGTGTTTAGACTCTATGGGTCCGAAAAGCGATGGTGGTATTCTATGGTCCAGTAAGATAGGCATGTTGACTTGGATTGGAAGGGTTTCAAAATCCAATTCTTTCAGAAGTTTTTTATAGAGTCATTGATGCTCTTAAAGTCTCTAGAGTTCCTGTCTTTATAATAGGGAGAGTGTTTGGTGCTAGAATACACCAATAATTTTGCTGATCTTGCCTGTTTTTTCTCAAACATGGTGAAGAATAGCCAGTTGAAGGCATAGAAGTACCTATAGGGTTTGTAACTAGATATCAGATCACAGGTGTTTATGTTGAAGGTTTATACGTATACAGATATTATAGACAGATCAATAATGGAAGAAATGAATATAGAATGCAAGGATGGATTTTCCGCCTCTTATCTTCCATCGGGTGGAAGATTCAGTGGTGCATATGGGAAGAAGAATAAGTGGTATGATCATTGCAGGAGTGGTGATGGTGGGTCTCAGAATAAAGCCTCCTTTGCACCATCTATTATAGTGGGTAATGTGCCTCTAACTTGCTATCTGTGTGGCAAGGTAGGACACACCATACATTCTTTTCCTATTCCTATGAATATGTGCAACAGTTGTGGATGTGTTTGTCACTTATATTACTTCTGTTAGGCTATGACTATGCCTCGTTATGGTTAAGGTTTGTCTACTCCAAGTTCTACTATGGTGCATTATAAGCTTCAAAGACTATGGAGATCTAGCCATGGGCCTCATGAGTGAAGTAATTTTTTGTAGTAGATGAGTGTCCAGTAGAATTTGATGCATATCTAACAACAATTGGAGGTATTATCCTTATTTAATATTTAATAGAAATTGATTTATTTGATATTGGTGCCTCCCACTCATTTATATCTTCACTTTTTTCGAATTTTCTTAAACTTCCAACATAACTTATGTCCTTTAAAATTGATTTAGCAACACCTCTTGGTATGAGGAAAGAGTAGGGGTTTAAGTGTACTTCTTGTTAATTAAAGATATATGATATGGAGATGGTCTGGGATTTTCCCATTCTTAGTCTAGAACTGTTTGACTTCATCATCGGTATGGATTAGCTTGTCGCTCATCGAGCTGAGGTTGATTGATAATATTGGCATGTTTCATTACTTGCTTCCGATGGGATATCTTGTGTGTTTCCAGGGGAGTGGGACCTGAGTTCAGGTCATGTAGGAACTTCCCACCCATAGATCAAGAGTTTTTTTTGGTACTGTTTCATTTGATCTCGATGACAGCTCTTTTGTTGCTGATTTTCCCATGGTTGTTCGAGACTTTCCTGATGTTTTCCCAGACAATTTCTCTGGTCTTCCTCTAGATAGGTAGAGTTTATGATTGATCTATTTCCAGGTACACTTCTAATATCGATACCTTATTATCATATGGCACCTATGGAGCTGAAATAGCTCAAGATTCTGTGGGATGGACTATTAAAAATGTTTTTGTGCCGCCTAGCATTTCACCTTGGGCAGCCCTTATTCCCTTTGTTAAGAAAGCAGATGGTTCACTTTGGTTATATGTGGACTATTGAAAGTTGAACCAGGTGATGGTTAAGAGAAAATATACTTTTCCTTGTTTTGATGATCTATTTGATCAGTTAAATGGGGAAATTGGTTTTCAAATATCGATCTCCCGTTGGTTTATCATCAACTCAAGGTTTGGGAGTCTGATATATCGAATACGGCCTTTAGGAAAAGGTATACCCATTATGAATATCTTATATTTCCTTTTGTTCTAACTAATAATCTGATAGTTTTTATGTATTTTATGAATAGTATACTTCATCATTATCTTGATACTTTTGTGGTAGTTTCTCTGGATGATATTTTGGTTTATTCGAAATCCAAGAGTGAGCACGATCACCATCAGTGTTTGGTTCTATAAATTTTGAGAAGTTGTTGTCTGTATGGAAAGATTTAAAAATATAGTTTCTGGATTCAAGAAGTGATGTTCTTGGGATACATAATTTATGAACATGTCTTATTAGTTGATTCATAGAAGGTAAAGGTTGTTTTTTCATGGAAGGAACCACAAAATGCAAAGATTTCTTGGTCTTTCTGGATACTACTGATAGGTTTTCAAGGACTTCTCTAAGATGGTGTCAACTTTGACTACTCTTACCCAAAAAATGGTGAAATTCACCTAGGATTAAAAGTGGCAGACTTATTTCAATGAACTGAAATAGATTCGTACATCAGCTCCTATTCTGATCTTACCTGTGCTTGGTAAGGTATATGTGCTATTTTTTTATGCTTCTAGTGCTGGTTTGGGGTGAGTGATTATGTAGGATGACCATGTGGTAGATTATGTATCTCTTCAGCATTGGTCCTATGAAAAGAGTTACCACACTCATGATTTAGAGCTTACTAAAGTCATGTATGTGCTTTAGTGTTGGCGAAACTATCTTTTTGGTGAAAGGATCACTGTTTTCTATAGTCATAAGAGTCTAAGTTATATCTAGTCTCATAATGACTTGAATATTATATAGAGATGATGGGTATAATACCTTTATACATTTTACTTTGATATTGACAACACCCTAGGGAAGGGAAACGTTTTTTTCAGATGCTCTGAGAATGAAAGTACCGTCATAGGCTATTCTAGAATCAAAGGAAGAGTGGGACCTTATGGGGATTTTCACATAATTTCATATGGATGATCATGAGGATTTTTCGGGTTTGGTTCTGACTAGTGTTTAGTTATCATCGTCTCTCCTAGAGTCTATTTTTCAGATTCAGTAATAGGATGATGAGTTTCAAAAAACTTGAGAAATCCATTATAGTTGGGAGACTATTTCGGGTTGGTCTCTCTCTTCAGATAGTATGATTCACATAGGGAAAATAATTTTCATCCCAACATCTATGAGGATTTTAGTCTTGTTTGGTTGTCTCATATGTTTATGTTCCATTCATTCAGGAACTAAAAAAATGTATTATCACATGAGGTGGTGATTCTAGTGGCCAGGTATGAAGTGTGACATCACAGAGTTTGTGTCTCGTTGTTACACCTTTCAATGGATAAAGACATAGAACTTGAAACTTTTTGGGTTGCTTCATCCTTTTCAGTTCCAGTTTTGGAAATAGGATGAGGTATCCATGGATTTTGTTGTTGTATTACATGGACTACCTAAGGTAATAATGCTATTTAAGTGGTTATTGATTGGTTAACGAAGTCTTCTCATTTCATTCTGATTAAAGAGACCACTAAAGTTAAATATATGGGTAGTCCGTATGTGTAAGAGATTTTGAGGTTACATAGGAGTTCTTCTACCATTGTTTTAGATAGGGATCATAGGTTTACCTAATGGTTATAGAGGATTCTTCAAGAGGAGAAGGTAACTTAGTTCATGTTGTGAATAGTTTATCATCCATAGATAGATGGTCAAATGGAGAAAGTAATTTAGATCTTGGAAAATATGATTCGTTCCTATATCGTGGATTTAGGGGGATCATATTTATAAAACTTGTTATCAGCCATCAATTAGAATTGATACCTTCCAGATATTGTATGGTCTCCCATGTAAATAAACACTTTTTTGGGATGAGGTAGGTGAATTATCTTTAGTTGGACAATGTTTGGTTCGTGAAACATCCATGAAGATTCAGGATGTACATCGACATCTAGTTACATCCAAAAGTCAACAGAAATCATGTTCAAATCAGCATCATCGACCTTTGGATTTTTTTCATAGGTGGCTGGGTTTTTTAAAATTTTTCTCCTCATTTGGGGAACTGTCGACTTGGAAAATAGGAAAGGTTGGATCCAAGATATGTTGGACCGGTTGAGGTCACTAAGCCGATCATACAAGTTTCTTATCAGTTGTCATTTTTGGTTCAGTTGATAGGTATTCATTATGTTTTCTATATATCTCATCTCAAGAAATATCACCCTAACCCTGCTCATATTTTGAGTTGGGAATAAATTGAGTTAGAGCCAGAAGCTTATATTCTGGAGAAACTAGTTGAGATCATTCACTCTCAAGTGAAATTTTTGCATGGGAAGTTTATTCTATTAGTCAAAGTTCTATGGAAACAATGATCATATTCTCATGAGACTTGGGAGCATGAATCATTGATGAGGGACCAGTGGGATCATCTCCTTTGGGGGATTACATCTTCCACATGACTTCTATAGTACAGAAATTCTTTATGGTGGAGATTTTGTAACATCATGTTACCATTTTATCAGGTACAACCTTAACCACATCGTGGATTTACCTTACTTTGAGATTTAGAGGATACCTATAATGGTTAAGTTAAATATTTATTAGACATTCACTAACAACTACTTTTTTCTGAAGGTTGTAGATAAGTTACATGCCATGTAACTATGTTACATATCGTGTAATGGTTGGTGGATGTATGTCATGAAAGGCGATTCACACTGTGAATATTACAGGTCATAAAAGGTGGTTTCACATTATGACTACTTTAAATAATGGATTTTAAATCTAATGCATTATATTTTTTGGTGTACTTGTACAACATGGATTTCATGATTTTTAACTATATTACACATCATGAAATTGCCCACATCAAATTTTTAAAATAGCTGACTGATTATTTTTTTCATCGATCCTTATCCAAACATCTTGGCTCTTGAACCGGAACTCATCCGAGATGATTTTTTTATAATCCCCTTCATCTAGAATGATTCGTTTGGTGTTGGATATCCATTACAGTTGTGATGGATCCCTTCAGGTGAGTGAAATATTTTTCCTTCATTTCCATTTATCATAGTATCACCATTGGGTGGAATCTTTGGATTTATTGGTCTAAGGTTGGTGATTCTTCTTGGTTTCTTCTATGATATTTTCTGTAATCTCATTCTAGAGGCCTTTTCTTCCATTGGATGTGGTGAAACGGGCATTCGACTTTGAGATATGTGGGTTTCCTCTCTTCCACCAAACCCTTGTCTTCTAAATTGAATCAATCTTGATGTGGATTTGATTATAGGGCCTTCGTTGATGTTTTTTGGTTTCGTTGTTGGTGGATCTCACAATGGGCATGTGTGACCCGAGTTTTGAGGTAGTTGGTTCCGTCTCTAGCCTATGTTAATAATATTAACTGTTCTGACTTTATAAATTGATTTATTAATGGAATTTGCATGATCCTTTTGTGTTTTTTGAAAATATTTTTCAATGAGAAATGGTTTTTTCCTGGTTATTGTTTAATGGAAAGAAAATGGGTATTTTAAATCGATGAAATGAATTGTGAAAAAGAGCACATGGGTTACCTTGTGTACTTAGGTGGAAGGTTTAGCTTGGGGAAATTTTCCATTTTTTGTGGTTATAAAGGAGGTTTATCTTTTGGATTTCATCTATTTCCAAGGTCCATTGTTCTAGGAGACAGATATTCACATTTTTTTGGGTTTACTCATGGAATATTCCTCCACTTCCTAGGCTTGTTGTTCTAGGATCATAATTTTTCACTTGATTGTTGTGTTACACGTAGTCTTTGTCCTAGACCTACAGTATTCCTTGGTGTTGTGAAACCTATTATTTTTTTTGTATTGCTTGGATTTCTAAGTTATCTTTTATATGCATGTTTATGCTTCTAAAAATGATATATAAAAATGTGATTTGAAATTGATATATCTGTCTTTTTTAGAACTATAGAAAAAAGAAAATTGTTACCATGTTTTCTATAAAACTGATTTATTACTCAACATTCTATGTTTTTATGTAAAATTGGCATGCAAAAATTGTTATACATAGGATTTTTATAGAACACTTGGGTTGGATCTTACTGATCTTGTTAGCACACACCCTAAGCACCTCTTCGATGGTGTGTAGTCCTTTTTTGTCTTCTAATTAGGGAAATTCAAGGCCCCATGGTGAAGTTATGAGGTTCATGTTAGTTGTATGGGTAGCTGGTGGTGAGATGGTGGGAGTTCGTCCATGCCATCTTCTAGAGTAGTTGTTTGGTTTGGGTCCTTTGAACTTGTCCTTTGGAGTTTTAGCCACTCTCAAAGTGGTCTATTTCTGTTGTTTTCTGACAGTCATGGAATATTTTTATTCATCGTCTTCCTTTATTGATTCTTGTTTTACATATGTATGCCATATGGTTGTTCAGGTTGGTAGAAATCATTCCCTCTATTGTGTTGTTTGATGTCTGGGTGCTTGTCGCCAACCCATGGGGATTGGGAATTCTGTTTGGGTATGTTACAGATTGGGTTGGGATTCAGGTTTTAGGGTAACCTAGGATGGTTTATTACATTATAGCTCATTTGTTCATTGTTAACTTGTGTTAGTACCCCAGTTCATCTTCTTTTCTTGATTCAGTTTTCCTAGAAATCTCCTCTTAGAATCTTTATTTGGATTTTGTTCACTAGAAGATCTAATTACACTCATTATTTGGATGATGTTTGTCCATGATTCGATTTCATATGACCTATCTTTATTTATTGAAGATCAAGTGTTATTTTCTATGGTTCTAATTTCAACGGTCATAGTTTTGATACACTTAAAAAACAAACCTCACATAAATGGAAAAGATTTTCTCTTGTGACCTGCCAATTTATATAACAAGGGGAATTATCTTACTGTGATGAATGATTTATCATATGATATATAATCGGATAAGATAAATTATTTATCATATGGATAGATACTTAAAAATTTCTTATGGGATCATGGGAAATTTATCTTATCCGGCTGACAGTAGATTCTGTTATGATAGTGGAAAGAAATTATCATATGGTACCACTCTAAAAATAAATTTACCCCCCGCTAACACAAATTATCATATGCGGCCAACCAAAAAATTTCCCAAGAGACAAACTACTAAATAAAAAATTTATCTAATGTGGAATGTTGAAAATTATCTTACAGACTGACTTCTCAAAAAATCTCATTCCATCAAATAAAATAAAATTTTAAATTGAAAAGAAATGATTTAAAATGTAAAGAAAAATCAAAATGAAGCACTATAAGAGAATTTCATCAATTTTAATACTTCAATGATGAGGATTAAAAATTTTACCCATCAAAATTATTATTATTCAAAACAAGGAACTTTATGATTTTTAAAATACGCCAAAATTTCACCCTCTGAGATGCTCTGCCATCTCGGCTAGAAACAACTCCTTCCTAGGTGGGGCTCTCTCTAGAGTGATCTAATAGAGGGAGGGGGTTCCCTGGTATGGATGCAATGAAAATTCCACACCATGGGATTCCCTTTTTTAGATAAAATACACCAAAATACTTTGACAATTATATTATAAATAAATTCATCACAATGAAACAAATCAATTCCATCACCATTATGTGTTCTCCAACAATTATCATTTTAATTGAAAAAATTAAGAAACAAAATATTTGACCCTAAAACATAATTAAATAAAAACAAGGATCATTTTAATATCTAAGTACCAAAAACACACAATTTTAATAAAATATACAAAGAATAAAATGACTTATATAGAATCATAATTTATCAAGAAATCATCTTTATAGGATCATTTAGGCAAAAAAATATTATCAAAACATCACGAAAAGTATGTAATGAACATATATAAAAATAAATCTAAATCAAATTCCCCCACACATAAATATTTTTTATCCTAAAGAAATAAAATTAGGAATTTCATTGTAAAATAACAAATCTATGTAGTGAAAAACTGAATTTCCATAAATAATTAGTTATCGAAGGTATTTTCTCCCAAAGAATATATCAATTTAAAAATGTGATTATCCCCTTAAAATTTAATTTTTATGGTGAAACTATGTTTCTTATTTTACAAAAATGATTGAAATCGATAATTTTGAATATAATTAAACACAATTGAATTTTCATCCAACTTGAATTCCAAAACTTATCTTTACCTCTAGGTGAACTATCACACAAAATTAACAGAGATTAAATAAACCCAATCGAATGGATGGGTAAGAATAAAAAAAATAATTAACTCATCAACTAGTTAAAATAATAAATAATAAATGTTTCAACCTGGATTAGGATTTTTGTTTCATGGCCTATTTTGATACATATCTTACGTGTTTAACTGAGCCAAAAAGTTGAAACAAATGATATATGTAAAACATTCATCCAATTTTTACAAAAAATGATGTTATTCCAAGAGGGAAATAAAATTATGTACATAATTAAATCCATTGATTAATAGAAATCGACCTTCTTAAAGTGTCATTATAATCTTCAATATTAAGAAAAAAATTCACCCATTGAAGATGGAAATAAAATATTGAAAAAGAAAACAGATTTTGAAAAAACAATTAAAGGGTTTTTTTAATGTAGAAAATAATGAATGCAATAAAACATATCAAAGATCCCTCCACACACTTAAAACCAAAAAATGTCTTCATTTTTAAATATCAAGGTGTGGAGAAACAAATATTCAGTTAAGTTCAAATATATTTTGAAAACACAGTTCAAGAGTATGTTTAAGGGTCACAAGATAGTTAAAACAACTTGATGTCATAGTTTATAATGAGCCATTAAAATATAATTAAAAATTTACATGAATTTTTTCCCTTTTTATCAGACACATGAATTTTTAAATCACATAAAAAATTATCATGTAAACCATTTAGGACAATAAAAATTGTGGGTTCATCCCCCACACTTAACTATAAGAAGTATCATATCTAAAATCATTAATATAGAATTTTCATCTAACCATAAATATAAAAATCAATATGAAATATAACCAATAGTAATAAAAATAAGTAAAAATAATAATTAAGAAATTAAAATAATAACTCCCTTGATTTAATAATATTTCTCTGTTGATTTAATCCAAAAAAGCACCTCCCTCTTTGTAATAAGTAAAATTTCGTAGTGTATTCATCTCTTAGTGCCTACAATTAAACTAATGAGAATTATATTACAACAATTAAGATTAATAGAAAATTAAACAAAATGTGGAGTTTCGGAATTTTTATCTAATAAATCTCCAGTATGAAACTTCTCTTGGATTTGAAAAGTACTAGGACTCTTATCTTATTTTTTCAGCACTCTAGAAACGTTTTTTAATAAAAGTGAGAGAGAACAAGAATTAAATCCCAAAATGAAACATAGATTAATAGATAGATAACATAATCACTTTATTCTTCACAAAAACAAAATAAAAACACCATAATGTCCATGTGTTATCTCCCATGAAGCACTGAATTTATAGTCTTTAGTTAGAATTCAGTGAAAACACAATTTTTAAACACATAAAAGGAAGCCAAGCCCTATTTATTCCCTTAAAAGTAGTGTTTAATCCTTTTATAATTAACCAAAAATGGTATTTTTCAACTCCTACACCCTCAATAGCCCCATTAATAATGACTCTAGGGACGGTGAATGGTCAATACCACTTGGATTTAAGTTTCTAAGATAAATTCTAAGTATAGAATTGAAAATTAATACATTTTATCCAGCCTTAAAATATCTATTATAAATTATGGAATCATGAGAATATTTATCCCTTTAATTATAAATCCTATCATTTTTATAGGACTCTCTCTTAATCTTATCCAACTCACTCTAATCAAGTAGTGTTCTCTCTCAAAAATCCTTAAAACTAATGTTAAGGACCTTCACTCCCAAATATGATTTGTGTTATAACTCCACAGGTAAATGAAATCAATTTCCAGAAAAAAAACCTATATGGATAAATACCTATTAGGATTTTAAAATAAGCTCTATAATCCCATAATGATTCATTATTTTTTAAATAAAAATACTTCATAGAGTTAGAGAAAATTTTCTCAAATATCTATTTAATCTATGTATTTAAAATTTTAGCTTGCCCACTAGATTATGGATGGTAAGAAGTTTGTGTTCTATGATCACATTCATAATTTTCCATAAATTATTTAAATGGGTTACATATACATTTATAAACACCTTTTGAACCCCTATTCCTAAAAATATTTTCTTTTTAATGAATTTAATCACACTATTGGATTTATTATTGGGAAGTAATACAGTATCTACCCACCGAGAAACATAATCTACAACCACTAAAATATACTCATTTACATGAGAAGATGGAAATGGCCTCATAAATTTAAAACCCTAAACATTAAAAATCATAACCTCTAAAATACCATTTTTAGGAATCTCCTACTTCCTACCAACATAAACTATTGTCTAAAACTTATCACATCTAAAAAATAAACTCCTAGCATCCTTAAAAAATGATCCAGTAAAATATAGTTTAGATTAATTTTTAGTAATTCCTTTATCCTCAATGATAAACTCACCAAGGTGATGAATAACACCTCTATAAAATGGTAAACATCTCTTTCTCAATCACACATCTTCTTAAAATGCAATCATTACTTCTTATAAAGAGTAAAGTATCATCACATAGATAATACTTAAGCTCAGAAATGAATTTATTTTTTTAATTTTATGATAAATATTTAGGCATGACACAAGATTTCATGAAATTATAAAAATATACATAACAAGTATATTTCATAACTAAAAATATTAGACAGTTTTTCATTATTAAAGGAAGAATTAATCTCCCTTGGATCATCAATTTGGGTACTAGACAACCTAGATAAATGATCAGTAAATATATTTTCATCTTCATTATTATATTGGGTATCTAAATTCATACTATAGAATTATATATCTAATAAATAAAGGTTTTACCTATTTTTTATACAACAAGTGTTTCAAGGAAAATTTGTCTTTAAAATAATGACATTATAAACTATTAGGTATTGTAAAAATCTTTTTAGAGAAAAAAACTACCAATAACTCCATCTTAGTAGTAATTTAGGTTATTTTGGAATTATAAAAAATATTTTATAATATTTTACCATGTGTAACCTATTATCCTTAATCTATCCTAAAATGTCTCCAATAGCCACATCATTAGCATAAAACATTATTTCAAATGGAAACAACCAATCAGGTGCAGCGATGATGGGTGATGAAGTGAGTTTGTCCTTAATAAGATTAAAAGATTCCAAAAAATCCTAAAATGGAAAATTTTTATCTTTAACAATAATTAAACAAAAGGATTTTTTTTAATTTTTAAAAAGTATTTAATGTAATGCCCCAACCCTAGTTACCGAGAGTCGGTGCATTATTTTAATACATTGGCATGATTACAAGGAATAAATTCTTGAAGGACCAATTAGTTTATCAGTATTGGAAAATAGATTACATACATGAATGTTACATTATACTTTATAACATACAACACAACATAAGTAATCCTTTATGAACTCCATTATTACCTTAGCTTAACCCTGCATATCAATCAAAATGCACTTCTTAGAATCCTGGGAAAAATAAAACATAGAAAGGGGTGAGCTCAAACGCTCAGTAAGGGTAAGCAATATAGCAGAAGATAACATAAATATTAAGCATGGTGAATAATTAAAACCAATTCCTTTACCAATAATAAACATGAATGCTTTAAATGGTAGGAATATGAGCTGAGTAAATAATGCCATAATAAAACATAATCATGGGTATTCTAATAATCAAATGACCACATGAACCATCAATATTATTTTCATAATGAGGGAATGTATAATTCCAGACATTCTAAAACATTTTTTCAAGGCCTCGGCCAAGACATCTAAAAATGATTAAGGCCTCGGCCAAAACCATATATCAAATTGGGAAAGGGCCTCAGGAAATTCCATGTCTATTTGTCTCATGAGACCTACTAATGCATCAAGGAGCTATAGCGGGCTCCACCCATCACTTAAAATTCCAATACATTCCTCATATGAACAGGTTTAACATAACATAAACATTCGTATTAGAACTAGCATACTAAATGTCAATAATTTAACCATAAACCATGAATGGTATAAAAATAGAACATCCACAGTCAAACATATCATAACTCATTCAATACAATATGGAATATTGTATTATAATAAATCAACCTCAATCAAAAATAATATACAGTAACAGATGCTGACATAGTTGAAAATGATGGGTAAAACCTTTTGAGACAAATATCCTTTTGTAAAATCATTTAAAAGTCACACATTTATAAAGGAATTATTTTTAAAGATATTTTTGAATAAAAGTATCCCATACCACTTTGAAACTTTTTAAGATAGTTTTCATTTCAAATCATTCATATCCATATAAATAAATCCTTAAATCATTTTGAAAACATGGAAATTAATTAAAAATATTTTGAAAGCTAAATTTTTAAAACATTTAAAACTCTGATCTCGATAAAGAGTACCTTTAAAAAATCCTTAAAATATTCATTTTGAAATAATTTTTATGAAAAATGTACATGGATGATAAAAATGTCCCATTAAATACTTAGACATATCAATCTCGGATAATAATGAGATTGAGGAATTAACCCAACCAATTTGGTAACTTACAAAACATACACCCCATGAAAGAAGTATCATACAATGAATATGTAAATACACATAAATTAAAGTGTATTACACAATGAATACAATTATGGGCAGTACATACACCACAAAAAAGGTAATAGTGGCAATATGGAATGAATCTCACGAGAATAAGGAGTGAGATGAAAACCCCTAAAATTGCACTTTATTATAGTCGAGGGTATGTTTAACCTCTTGTATGAAGACCATAGTATGTTATTAAATTATAACATAACCATGTTAATATTTATGATATCATACATTATTCATTTATGACTTTATAATTCCCATTTAATAATAATTTCCATGTTATATTAATATTTCGGGTAATATTTTTTTTCTTTATCGTACGTGATTTAACTTGTTACACTTGATTGTATCACTTAGATAATGATTTAAATAATTCCAAAATATAAAAAATTATTTATATATCATGTATATTTAGAATATAAATATGTATAATATACATATATATGAAATGGAAAACACTGTTTATGGAGACGGTAGTTCGTACGTACGCATAAACGTTGTTTCCGTTTTCATATAATATTGAACATAACTAAGTGAATAAGATATATTTATGTACATAAATACATATAAATATATAAATATATATATTTTTAGTAGAATTATTATGTCATATATTACATACTTATTAGTAATATATTTTTATAATGTCGATGAATGGTGGACTTGGAAATGAATCTCATCGCATCGTGGAGACAGTAATCCGTATGTACGCACGAGTGACAATATCATTCTTTTTATTTTAAAATAATATATAATTGTATGGTGTATCATATATACAGAATCATTATCATGTTATATTTATTATTTACATGAATTACACTTCATTATCATACCCATCCAAATAAAAATGTTTTGAATAACAATTACACCGTGACGTGGAGACGGTAAGCCGTACGTACGCACGTATGATGACATGTCATTAAAAGGATGGATATAATACTGAATATTGTTGTACCATATTTATAATAACATCACAGTATATAGATGATACTGGAGTTATTATTTTATAATTTAAATAACAAATAAAGAAGAAGTTGAAGAAGAAAGGAACTTGAAAGAAGGTGGTGAAAACATTACCTCTTCTTTAGGTTATTCCTTTTGATTTGATTAAAAGGGTTCCTTAGGTTGGATTTATGATCAAAATAATGCCTCTAGGTTGAATTGAGGATAGTTGAGAGAATATTTGGTCAGGTTTTAGCTAAACCAAAAGGATTTTAAGGTATGAATAATTGGTTAGAAGTGGTTTTCTTTTATAAGGGGGGGAGGGGCTCTTTAGGAAAAACTTAAAATATTAATTTATAATAAATTCATATTCAGTTTCTACTGGCTCAAAAGTGGATTATTCAAAGTATAAGGTGGGGATGGGTCTAAATCCACTCAAAAAATAGGTTTTATACAGGTTTGGGTCACATTACTAACCTTATCTTTTAGTTTTAATCCTTAGTTAATTATTTTTACATTTACCATGCCTCTTTGTATTTTTTTATTATATGGTTAATAAACTTACTATAAACTTCCAAGAGACCCCCAAGTGGTACATTAATGATTCACATATCATGATATAAGTCCCCTGGTCGAACCTCGGATTTATAAGAATAGAATATCAATTAATCATTAAATATTTGTTTTAAATATTAATTTATGTCAATTTTGACACTATTTGATATTTTGTTTTTTTTGAAAGTCATCACAACTTGATTACTTTGAACAAGATACATTGAATAATCCCTAACATGTCATAGTCACCTATAAAATTCTTTGATGTCATAAAAACTTTAAAATTATATTTATTTTAATATTTATAATACCATTTATTTGATTCTTTCATTAATAAGGTAATTATTGCATCATCATTGTGTCATAAATAAATTTAATTATTTAATGTATAAAGATTATAAATAAAATACCATGATGTATTAAATATTTTTTGTTTTCTAATTAATATTTATAGTCGAATTTATCTTATGTATAGCCCTATATTAAAAATGGTTTAGTTAATAAACTTTGAATTTAGCACTTTTAACTCTTCTTTAAATTAAATAATAATAAATGTCCTAATCTAATCCAAGTGGACCTAAAGGGTCATATGTTATTCCTAATGTTGTTTTTGGTCGAATTAAACTTATATAATAGAATTATGACTTGTGTTAGGGTAATAATAATATCATTTTTACCCTTAATTACCCTATCTACTTTTAACCATGGTAAATAAAAGTAAAAAGTTACTATTCACCAAAAAAATATTTTCATCTTATTGAACCACATTTTACTCCTTGATATTAACTGTGTCTCTCGTATTTTTTAAATTCCACTCAAAGAAGCGGTAAAATTAAGTTTTATGTGAATTTGCGAATTCTCCTAGGAGGTGGGTAAAAGACGATGAAAAGTTCAATAAACTTTTTATATATCTAAAATTATTATAAACTGACTCCAATTAATTACATTGAACTTATATAAGTATTATGTATCTATTTTGACCTAAAATAAATATAAATAAAATAAATAATTATTTAAATAAAAATTCGGTTTTAAACTATAACTTAGTGTTTTTCACTATTCATCAAAAATTAAAAGTTTTCAGAAAAATACCAAAACTTCACCCTAGGCTAATTTCGATATTCCAAATCCAAAAATGATTTCTATTTTACCAAATTAAAAACATAAAAGTTTCATTTATTAATTTAAAATTAATTCTCGTTGTGAAAACAAAAGGCGTGTTTTTAAGAAACAATAACTATCAAAAGATTGACACTTGTTTATGTCCAATTTCAAAGTGAATTTACTTCCAATGACCAAAATTGGATTAAATGGTAAAAATATAATCTAATTATACTTCCAAACAATTAAAATTTATAATTTAACACTATAAATTATTTTGATTAAAAAAGTTTTTTTAGTTAAAATATAGTATTTTTCACTATTCACCCATATACGAAAGTTATCAGAAAAACACCAAAATAGTATTGAAACTAAATTCTTATGTCCCGATTTTAAATAAGAAGTTTATTTTGTCAAATTAAATATATAAAAGTTTAAAATATTGGATTTGAAAAGGCTTCACCATTAAAAGGCGGTAAAATTGCATTTTTGAAAACTACTTCTTTTATCTAAAAAATGTATTTGTTCTTACATTACGTAAAAAAACTCATAATATGGATTCTAAAATTACAAGGATTATATAAATTTCAAAATTCAGTTAATACTATTCATAACTGCTTTTGAACGGCTAGTTTAGTAAGTCATGATACGCTTGAACTCGGTGTTGCGTGTAGTGCAAGTCATTGATTTACTTTGAAGAAATAATGTACTATGAAATATTGGGGTGTTACATTCTTTCATCCTTCAATAAATTGCATCCTTGCAATTTGAAATTATTTTTCAAAAATAAAAGGTTTAAAATAGAAAATACCTTTGGGAAAACCCACATCAGAAATTAGGTTAACAAAATTTAGTCTTAATAAGAGGAAAAGGGAAATGAAAGGGTCACCACTAAATTATGATCTCGATTAGGAGAACATTGGTGGAAATTAGAGACATATAATTTGAGGAAAAACGTAAATCTTTATAGGTAGTTATTGAGGTCATCAATCACAAACAAGTTTAAAATTGAGGGCCTTAAATTCATCAATCTATGATGATTTAAAATACCATCGGTTAAAAAAAACATATGGTATTAGGATAACACATTTTTGGTTTTAAGATCCTTTCACTAAAGTATAAGAATTAATTTATTCATATAATAAGTGAAGAAAAAAACTGTATACTTCACAAGTATACTTACATCCTTTAACTAATTCCTACCACAAACTCATCTTTCACTCCAAAAGATTTCAAAAAATATATTTTATTTATCTTAATCATATAGGGTTCCAAAAATAATTAATTTATAATTCACCTATCAGACCTTTTAAAGAAAAACTACATTATACAATCCCGGACATCACTTGGTTCAGTGATAGGTGATACACCATTGCCTCCCTTTGGTTGAAGGTTCAAGTCTCGCGGTCTTGTCAGATGTGACAGGTTGTCACCCAACCTCCGGGTTGTCCTTTTTATGGCAATCCAAAAATAACTTTAAAAATAGTATCCAATTTCAAACTTAACCCATTCCAACCTTTAGAATTATCCAAAATAATTATATCCAAACTCTCAGTCCAAAGTTTATAAGGAAGTTAAACATAATGAGGATCCTTTTTACCAGGTAATAACATGTGAATGCCTTCATCGTGTATACTTTTACAACACCGCAACATCCTGAATTACCAAAATCAACCATCTCTTATTCCAAAATTACTACCTTAGTATTAGGACCATATAATCTCAAATTCCCAATGAAATAGTACTGCAGTTCAATCCTTATTTATCTCAATAATTCATGTAACCAGTATTCTGTTGATATAGAACTCAAATAAAATAATTCTATAATAACAATATAAGAACACTAGTCATTCTTTTTCATCTGAGGTAGTATCATAACTTTATTATTATCCAATAACATCATTTGTGGTATACTCTTATGAATGGGACATTGATTCGCGTAGTGTCTCAATACCTTGCAGATGAATCATTTTACATTTGAAAACTTTTTCTTACCCTTGCAATCACGTACTTGGTGTCCTTTTTCTCCACACTTATAACAAACTCCAATTCCATTCAAGCATTTACCAAGGTGATTCATTCCAAATTTATCACATATTGAAAAATCCTTATTTCCCTTATTCCCTTTATCCATATTTCTTTCTACCATCCTTTTCTTTTATGGCTTCCCTTCAAAGCCATCAGATTTAGATAATTATTTACTGATCTTATTACCACATGATACTATTTATTCATATGATGATAATATGTGGGAGAATATTTCCTTTCTAAATGTTGGCTTAATACCATGAATGATTTGATACTTCTTACTCTTTTGATCATACAGATTGATAGAGTTCTCATTCCTTCTACTGGGTGCCATTTCTAAACAATGGCATACACAAGGTCAATTTATGAATCGCAATTCATAATTCCAAACATTTAAAATACCTAATATAAATGGAATAGTTTATTGATAAAATCCATAATCACAAAAAAAATTCTTTTAGGAGTTATATACTCATAAACCCGTCCTAGTAGTTTGTAAAGAAAACAAGAATTATCCTAAGCATATCCCCTGGGAGTGTCATAACCAAGAGTGCAGAAAGGCCCGTTTTCATGCACCAATTCATGTTTGAGTCTAGCTCGAAGAGGTGTTTTTGGGTTTTACCCCTAGGTACATTTGTGCTAGAGCCACCTCTACCTGCTCGTATCCAGACATGGATGTATTTTCTTAGAAAACTCACAAAACCTTTACATTACCAAAATTCTAGGAAGTTATTCTATACTAATCTTCAAAGTCTATCTTATGATAATGTGCTCTAATCAGAGTTTATATGATTCTAGTTTCCAAGGTTATTTCTAAACTTCCTCTGATACCAACTGTAACGCCCCGACCCCAGTTACCCAGAGTCAGTGCATTATTTTAATACATTTTCATGATTACAAGGAATCAAGTCCTGAAGGACCGATCAGTTTAGTAGTCTTGGAAAATATATTACATACATTAATGTTACATTATACTTTATAACATAAAACACAACATAATTAATCCTTTAAGAACTCCATTATTCCCTTATATTAACCCTCCATATCAATCAAAATGCACTTCTTGGAATCCTGGGAAAAATGAAACATAGAAAGGGGTTAGCTCAAATGCTCAGTAAGGGTAAGCAATACAGCAGAAGATAACATAAATATTAAGCATGGTGAATAATTGAAACAAATGCCTTTACGAATAATAAACATGAATACTTTTAATGGCAGGAATATGAGCTGAGTAAATAATGCCATAATAAAACATAATCATGGGTATTCTAATAATCTAATGACCACATGAACCATCAATATTATTTTCATAATGAGTGAATGTATAATTCCAGACATTCTAAAACATTTTGTCAAGGCCTCGGCAAAGACGTCTAAAAATGATTAAGGCCTTGGCCAAAACCATATATCAAATTGGGAAAGGGTCTCAGCCAATTCCATGTCTAGTTGTCTCATGAGACATACCGATGCATCGAGGAGCTATAGCGGGCTCCACCCATCACTTACTATGTCCAATACATTCCTCATATGAACAGGTTTAAACATAACATAAACATTCATATTAGAACTAGCATATGAAATGCCAATACTTTAACCATAAACCATGAATGGTATAAAAATAGAACATCCATAGTCAAACATATCATAACTCATTCAATAAAATATGGAATATTGTATTATAATAAATCAACCTCAATCGAAAATAATATCCATTAAAGGATGCTGACATAGTTGAAAATGATGAGTAAAACTTTTTGAGAGAAATATCATTTTTGTAAAATCATTTAAAAGTAACACTTTTATAAAGTAATTTAAAAAAGATTTCTGAATTAAATTTTCCCATACCACTTTGAAAATTTTGAAGATAATTATCATTTCAAAACATTCATGTCCATGTAAATAAATCCTTAAAATCATTTTGAAAACATGGACATTAATAAAAAAGATTTAGAAAGATAAATCTTTAAAACATTTAAAATTATGATCTTGATAAAGAGTACCCTTAAAAAATCCTTAAAATATTCATTTTGAAATAATTTTTATGAAAAATGGACATGGATTATAAAAATGTGCCAGTAAATACTTACACATAATCAATCTCAGGTAATAATGAGATTGAGAAATTAACCCATACCAATTTGGTAACTTACAAAACATACACCACATGAAAGAATTATTATACAATGAATATGTAAATACACATAAATTAAAGTGTATTATACAATGAATACAATTATGGGTAGTACCTACACCACACAAAAGGTAATAGTGGCAATATGGCATTAATCTCGCGAGAATAAGGAGTGACATGAAAACCCCTTACCTTGCACTTTCTTTTAGTTGAGGGTACGTTTAACCTCCTGTATGAAGACCGTAGTATGTTATTAAATTATACCAGAACCATATTAATATTTACGATATCATACATTATTCATTTATGACTTTATACTACCCATTTAATAATAATTTCCATGTTATATTAATATTTCAGGTAATAATTGTTTTCTTTACCGTACGTGTTTTAACTTGTTACTCTTGATTGTATCACTTAGATAATGATTTAAATACTTCCAGAATATAAAACATTATTTATATATCATGTATATTTAGAATATAAATATGTATAATATACATATATATGAAATGGAAAACACTGTTTATGGAGACGGTAGTCCGTACATACGCATAAACGATGTTTCCGTTTTCATAACATATTGAACGGAAATAAGTGAATAAGATATATGTATGTACATAAATACATACATATATATAAATATATATATCTCCAGTAGCATTATTATTTCATATATTACATACTTATTAGTAATATATTTTTATAATGTCAATGAATGGTGGACTTGGAAATGAATCTCATCGCGTCGTGGAGACGGTAATCCATACGCATGCACGAGCGACAATATTATTCTTTTGATATTAAAATAGTATGTAATTGGATGTTGTATAATACATACAGAATACTTATCATGTTATATTTATTATTTACATGAATTACATTTCATTATCATACCCATCTAAATAATAATGTTTTGAATAACAATTACACCACGACGTGGAGACGGTAAGCCGTACGTACGCACGTATGGTGACTTTTCATTCAAAGTATGGATATAATACTGAATATGGTTGTAAAATATTTATAATAACATCACAGTATATATAAGATACTGGATTTATTATTTTAGAATGGAAATAACAAAGAAATAAGAAGTTGAAGAAGAAAGGAACTTGAAAGAGGGTGGTGAAAACATTACCTCTTCTTCGGGTTCTTTCTTTTGATTTGATCAAAAGGGATCCATAGGTTGGCTTTATGATAAAAATAAGGACTCTAGGTTGAATTTAGGATAGTTGAGAGAATATTTGGGTAGGTTTTGGCTGATCCAAAAGGCTTTGAAGGTATGAAGAATTGGTTAGAAGTGGTGTCCTTTTATAAGGGGGGAGGGGCTCTTTAGGAAAAACTTAAAGTATTAATTTATAATAAATTAATATTCGGTTTATAATGGATAAAAGTAGATTATTCAAAGTATAATATGGTTATATGTCTAAATCCACTAAACCAATGGGTTTTAGATAGGTTTGGGTCACATTATTAACCCTATCTTTTAGTTTTAACCCTTAGTTAATTAGTTTGACATTTACCATGTCTCGTTGTATTTTTATATTATATGGTTAATAAACTTACTATAAACTTCCAAGAGACCCCCAAGTGGTCTATTAATGATTCACCTATCATGATATAAGTCACTTGGCCGAACCTTAGATTTTTAGGAATTGAATATCAATTAATCATATAATATTTGTTTTAAATATTAATTTATGTCAATTTTGACACTATTTGATATTTTGTTTTTGTGGAAGTATAAAAAATTTATTACCTCAAACAAGACACATTGAATAATACCTAACATGTCATAATAACATATAAAATTCTTTGATGTCATAAAAACTTTAAAATTATATTTATTTTAATATTTATAATATCATTTATTTTATTCTTTCATTAATAAGGTAATTACTGCAACATCATTGTGTCATAAATAAATTTAATTATTTAATGTCTAAAAATTATAAATAAAATACCATGATGTAGGAAATCGTCTTAGTTTTCTAATTAATATTTATAGTCTAATTTATCTTATGTATAACCCTATATTAAAAATGGTTTAGTTAATAAAATTTGAATTTATCACTTTTAACTCTTCTTTAAATTAAATAATAATAAATGTCCTAATCTAATCCAAGTAGACCTAAAGTGTCATATTTTATTCCAAAGGTTGTTTTTGGTCGAATTAAACTTATCCAGTAGAATTAGTACAATATTTTGGGTAATAATAATACCATTTTTACCCTTAATTACCCTATCTAATTTTAACCGTGGTAAATAAAAGTTAAAAGTTACTATTCCCCAAAAATTATTTTCATATTATTGAACCACATTTTACACCTTTATATTAACTGTGTCTCTTTTATTTTATAAATTCCACTCACATTAGCGGTAAAATTAATTTTTATGTGAATTTTCAAATTCTCCAAGGAGGTGGGTAAAAGATGGTGAAAAGTTCAATAAAATTTTTATATATCTAAAATTATTATAAATTGAATCCAATGAATTACATTTAACTTATATAGGTATTATGTATCTATTTTTACATAAAAAAAATTTAAATAAAATAAATAATTATTTAAATAAAAATTCAGTTTTAAACTATAACTCAGTGTTTTTCACTATTCATCAAAAATTAAAAGTTTTCAGAAAAATACCACAAATTTACCCTAGGATAATTTCGATATTATAAATCCAAAAATTATGTCTATTTTACCAAATTAAAAACACATCAGTTGCATTTATTAATTTAAAATTAATTCTCGTTGTCAAAACAAAAAGCGTGTTTTTAAGAAACAATAACTATCAAAAGACTAACACTTGTTTATGTCCAATTTCAAAGTGAATTTACATCCAATGACCAACATTGGATTAAATGGTAAAAATATAATATAATTATACTTCCAAACTATTAAAATTTATAATTTAACACTATAAATTATTTTGATTAAAAAAGTTGTTTTCAGTTAAAATATAGTATTTTTCACTATTCACCCAAATACGAAAGTTATCAGAAAAACACCAAAACTTTATTGAAACTAAATTCTTAAGTCCCAATTTTAAAGAAAAAGTTTATTTTGTCAAATTGAATATATAAAAGTTTCAAATATTGGATTTAAAAAGTCTTCTCCATTAAAAGGCGGTAAAATTTCATTTTTGAAAAATACTTGTTTTATCTGAAAAAATGTATTTGTTATTAAATTATGTCTAACAAACTCATAATATGGATTCTAAAATTACAAGGATTATATAAAGTTCAAAATTCAGTTAATACTATTCATAACAACTTTTGAACGGCTCGTTTAGTAAGTCATGATACGCTTGAACTCGGTGTTGCATGTAGTGAAGGTCATTGATTTACTTTGAAGAAATAATGTACTATGAAATCTTGGGGTGTTACATTTAATGAACCTCTGGTAAAAATTTAGATGACTTAAAAATCTCCTAGCACCCTTGACATTTTCAGGAGAAGGTAATTTTTTTATTAATATTATCCTGTCATTTTTAACCTCAATACCCCTTATAGAGACCTTTTGGCCAATCATAATTCCATAATTAACCATGAACTGGAATTGTTTACAATTAACAACATTATTTGTCTCTAATAATCTCTCTAAAACCAATTTTATATTTTTGAAAAAACTCTCAAAAGTGTTCCAACAATTTAAAAAACATCCATAAACACCACAATGATTCTCTCAATCATGTCTAAAAGGATAGTTGTCGTGAATCTTTCAAATGTGTTCAAGTAACCACATAGGAAAAAGGGAATTAAATGGTAGGTAAAATTTCCAAAATAGGAATGTTAAAGTATTATATTACTGATCTTCTAGATGAATGATAATTTTTTTATGCCCAGAGTACCCATTTAGGAAACAAAATAAAAACTCCTTCGCAACTAACCTTTCAAGCATTTGATCTAAGAACAGTATTGGAAAATGATATTTATAGTGTATGAATTAAGATTTTTGTATTCAATATAGAATCTTTATTTGGTTTCATTTATAAATTGAATTTGTTCATTATTTTCATTTTTAATAGAAATGATACCTCTTTCCTTTGCAACTTCATGAATGAGACTGACCCAATAACTATTTTAATTAGGATAAATGATACAAGTATCTAAAAAATTGATAACAAATTCTCGCATAATCTCTTTTATGCATGAATTTAATCTTATTTAACTTTTGACTCTTAGTTAGTGTTCTGGTTCCATAGAAATCTTGTGCATTAAAAATGAATGTTTAGTCCCTTTGATGACAATTATGGACTAACCTATTACATTTTTGAACTATTTCAAAACACCCAGTTAATGATTCTCATGATTTTAATTAAGTTATGCTGAGACAATAACTATAAGTATTGATTTTTGACCTATAAATGATTATTTTAGGTGTGTTGTGAGTGTTTTAATATACAAATTGTGTTCCAGTTCACAAAAATGAAGACTCTTAGGTCGTGGTTTTCCAAGGTCTTCAATATATTTCATAAAATATGTTTGAAGAAAGGATAGATTTTTAATTTATATACCAGATTTGTGTCTTTACTCACTATTTTCCAAAGTGGAAAACAGACTATGATGAGTTTCTATATTGTATCTCAAAACGTTTTTCAATGAAAATGTAACACCCTAAGAATTTGTGATATATATTTCTCTTCTAATATATTTAATTTCTTTAATGGCTTGTGATACACATAACCTCTCGTCTAGCTGAACCATAATATAGTATAATGTAATTGAATAGCAATTAAATTGGAATAATGAATAGGAAAATCCAAATTTTAAATATAATATGTATTTTTTTGATAAAAAATATATATTTATAAATTAGAACTCAAGTTTTAGTAAAGTGGTTTTATTCTTTAAAAATACATTATTTTCCTCAAAAATGGTTTTTATTGATTTTGTGGGAAAATAATATAATTAATTTATAAAAATTATGGAAGATTTATTTTAAAAAAGAAAAAACATTTTTTTAATTCATTAGATTTAATTTTTGATAATTTTCTAAAAATATTGTTTTTTCAATGAAAAGTGAAAAATACTACAATTTATTGAAAACTACATTTTTGTTGAAAATTTTAATAAACTTATATATTGTTTTAAAATAATTTTAAAAGTAAAATTAGTTCATTTAGGTTATTAATAAATAAATTAAGTTTTCTATAATTAATTTTATGTCAAATTTTGGTATGAAAACTTTTTATACTTAAGAAAACATTTTTCTAGAAAATAGTTGTTTATCACGTTTTGCAGGTTTGATTTTAAATCAAATTATACCAATTATGTGAATTTAATTCGATGAAATGTAATAAATATTTTTAATCATCATAACTAATAATATTTAATTTTTTATTTTTTATTTTTTTCATAAAAAATTGTAAAAACATAAAAAATATTTTAACATGGTTAAGGTGAAAATGAGTTTATTGGGGGTTAAACCAAATGATAAGGCTAATTTTGCCAATTAAAATTGTATAAATCCTATTTTATGGACATATTTAGGCCTCATCCTATTCTATATTCTATCCTATATATATTTTGAATCATTTTTCTTGAGTATTACATTATTATATTTTAATCTTTTACGAAATTTCAAGTGTGCCCTCTCCCCCACATATAATAGGAAACTCAACATTTAATTTATTTACACCACTTTAATCCACATAGATCAACAAAAAACCTAACTAGTTATAATATAAACTTTCAAAAAACCTAATTATAGTCTATGATATTCTTAAAATACCATTCCAATGGTTCTTCAAAAAGGATCTAATGGAGGCCCACTAAAGAAGAGGTAATCGTCTTACCCGACCAATTTCAATTTAATTTTTATTAAAACTCCTTTAAATACATGGTATTCATCCTAAAATAATAACTTAAATGTCATAAATATACTAAAATGTTATTATTATTATTTAACCACCATTTTCCCCAATTTTTCATCAAATGGGAAGTGAAAGTATTGTTCATGCATACGTGTGGACTACCACTTACACATAGAGATAAAATTAATTTTCCATCAGCATATTTAATGGGTGGTTATTATGATAGGTTTAATTTTTATATATTATATTTACGACATATATATTATTATTTAATCATAATATCATATCTTTCTTCTTACCTTTCAATCTTTTGGAAAAAACATCGCTTGTGCGTATATATGGGTTATCACCTCTACCAAACGATGTGATCTGTTTTTCATTTCCAATATTCATGTATTGTAATAAGGATATATTTAATGAATATATATGAAATATATAATATAGTAATATATTTTTTATGTTGAATTGTTATTTACCTTTATTTTGTTCCATCCTTCAAAAACTGCAAACATTGTTCATACATACATATGGCCTACCGTCTCCATAAATGGTGTAATTCATTTTTCTATTTTTACCTTTTATAGATGAATATATATATATATATAATATTATATTTCTATAATTATTAATATTATTTATATGTTGTAACCATGATCAAATTACACATATCGGTACTACCAAACCAAAATTCTCATGAAAAACAAAGTAATTAAAACATGGAAATAATGATCTTAATAAGGAATTATTAGTAAATAGCTATTGAAATATTAAAAGTGGATCATATATGATATTATAATTATATAAATGACTTTTTTATAGAATTATAATAAATTTAAATTTATTATACATAATTTTATAGTTCTTTAGAAGAAATTAGAACTTGCGGTAAATGATTTTTTTCTCTCTTTTATTTTTGTGGGATGCATGCTGCATTCACCAATTGTTTCTTTTATCTGTTTTGTATACTAATAATGAATATATTTTATGATTATTCTCATAAAAATTATAGGGATTTAAAATTACATATAATTTTCTCTCTTTTATGACATTTTGATTAGAAATTTATTAAAGTGGTAAGGGATTTATGTTATAATCTCATTATTTATCGGGATTTTTTATGATTAAGTTCATGATGATTTAATTTTATGATTAACCTCATAATAAACTCATTAATTTTATTCTCCTATAATTATTTATAGATATTATATGTTTTTACTTTCATTTTCCTCACTTTAATAATGAAAGATACTTAAATGACCTTTTTAAGGAAAACTAAATTTATTTCTCTCTTCGGTTGAAAATCATTTTTATTCCATGTCTATGATTTCTAAAAATGTTTTAAATAAAGTTTCTAATATTCTAATATGATTGTTTAAATTCATTTTTATCCATTATTTATATTTATAAAAAAAATAAATGGAATCTTCTATTTATTTTTCGAATGTGGTATTTTTAACTTTTTAGAAAAAATGTGAACTGAATCTTCATTTTCCTCAAGAAATTGTTCAATTATCTTTTGATGGAATTTTTCATCTAAGATAACATCCTTAGTGTTACTTATGATTTACTAGAGATATTATCCAATGATACCATCCACATTATTTCTTTGGATGTCTTGTGATTATGATGATTTTACGATGACTTTATGAAACATGTTTCTTTCCCACGGGTTAATTATGCTTTGATGAAACCTTTATGAAATTCATTTATTTTCTTCAGGTTATTCCATGATGAAATTTAGAAATTTTTATAAAACCCATTTCCTGTCCTTGGGTTATGATATTATGAAATTATGAATGTTGTATGATCATTTGGAACACATATGTATGAATTTCATTATGTGACGGGTCGGACTGGAATTATATAGCCCTCCAATGAATTTGGTAAAGATGGATATCACATTATATAATAAGAACCTAAATGGGGAGTGAATTGAATTCAGTAATATACTTTATCTCCTATAGTATTCTTGATATTGAACCTTGATGAAATAAATTGTAGAATATGGAGTGACCACAATCAACTATTATAGTCTTGGAAATGAGCCTTGACTAAGGACGTTATTTTGTATACTTATATGTATGCCACTAAGTTTTTCCTCATACTAATATAATTCTCTCATGGCTCATGTACTTTGACTACTTTATGATTAATTCCCTATTAACTTCAAATATTTATTCCATGATTCAATATTATGATCTATGATATTCTAATTGTGGTTTTAAAATGTTAATCTCTTGTTCACATACACTTATTCTCATGTAATTATTTAGTGATCATCAATATCTCCCTTATTTACCCTTACTAAGCATCTGATCTCACCCTTTCTTATGTTTCCTTTACCCAGTTTATGATGAATGTTTTTAATTATGATATTTCTAAGAAGTGTGTTAGTTATGAATAACTTAGTGAGACATGATGTAGATCTCTTATTAAAAAGTTTTTTATGTATCAAAGACTCCAAATACAAAAAACCTATACTATTATGGAATGTATTGTAATGTTTTGTATTGAATATTCATCTTATAATATGTGATATTTATTTAGGAAAGGTATGGGTTGTTATAGTTTGTATCATAGAAAGGTTTTGTTATATTTGGAAACTAGGATGAGAAAAAAATCTTTAGGATAATCGTATGCATAACATAGAATCCTAAGTTATGGTAAAGAAATGAGTGTGGGTTTCCTTGAAAAACATATCTTTCTTGATACTATAAGTGGACATGATTTTGGAATAGATACATCTTGGGTTAATAACCCTAAAAATTTTAGTTTGAGTATGTATCGGCCATAATTTTGGTGGATGGTGAGTATGCCCTTACTACACACCTAGTTTGACACTCCCAGGGGATATACTTAGGTAAATTCACCTTTTCATTATGAACCATTAAAAGGATTTTAATAGATTATTATTATGGATGAACTCTATTAAACCTAATGTTTCATAGATTAAAAATGAGGTGTCATTATTTAGACATCCTATAATTATTTTTCATGATTATATAGTTTCCCACTATGATTATTTTTGTTTGCACTATGCTTTTTTGTTTTAGTAAAGGATTTGAACTTGAAGTAACTATGTTAATTATGAATATGATAGACAATGTGATGATATGTTTTTAAGTTATTTTACCCTATTGAATATTTTATTTACCTATGAGTGTAATATAGAGTGAACACCCTTGGGTCGATCTCTCAAGAAAGCCACTTACAACACACTGCCTTTCTATTTTCATTTTTATTAATATAAAACTAATTTATCTAATATATATGGGGGGATTTAAAATTCATAAAATATAAATATTATAAATATATAAATGAAAATTAAATACAAAATTAAGTTATAATAAAGAAATAATAAATTTTTCTTAGATATTTATGGTGGTTGAAATCAATGTTTAAAAGAATTATCAATATTCCATTCAATGTAGTCATCAAGACGTGTCACACTACACCTTCTAATTTGAAATTTCATTACCTCGTAATGAGACCACTCTATTCAAGGTAATGTTATCCCTTAATAAAACTAGGAGAACGCTTTGTTTACCATCGTAATCAATGCCATGATCCATCGTATGCATGACACAAATAGTGAAGGGAATGATGATGATAAATGAGTAAAACAACTTAGTGGTAGAGAAAACAGGGTGACCACTCACCATAATCAATTTAACGACCATCAAAATTCCCAGAATCAAATAAATATATATTAAAATTAAGCACAATAAACTTATTCAAAACATTATTCCCTTACTAGAACAAGTGATGATGTTATTTCTCCATTTTTAGTAGAGATGAGAAGGGAACAACGATGGGAGAACACATGAAAATAAAAATGGAAGAAGATATGTATGAATAAGAAGACTAATATATTAAAATAAAACTAAAATTATATAAATTAAATCAATGTAAAACAACAAAAAAATGGCCACATAGAATTTCCATCATCTATATATCATCTATTAGTGTCGCATACTCCCACTTTTCTCATCCTCCTTTCAAATTAGAAACTTGGGGGTGTATTTATAAAAAATACCCTTAGTTGTGACATATTTATTTTTTATCATGTGGACACTTACATGATGTTTAAATGAGTTTCATGTCATGTAATCCTTCAATCCAAAGGTGTCGCTAATCTCAGCATAATATTCTCTAAAAACACGTATCTAAAAAAGTCACATCTTGTAATTTAGTTACATGATGTGTAATGTTGTTTCACAGAGTGTAATTATGTCATTACATGTACTTTAACACTTCTTCTTATAAATACATTATGTGTAATCGTATTACAAAGCATGTAGTTGTTTCACTCTACTTTTCTATCTCTGATTCTTTCCCCAAAATCCGATTACATTCTAGGTGTGAAGCAAAGTGTCACAAAGTGCCTTTTAGCTACACCTAGAAATATAGAAGTGATTAAAAATAGTTAATTTTTTTAAATTAGGACATTTTTTCATTTAAGCTCAAAATACTTCAAAAATATAGAAAACATGATAATTTCTCAAAAAATAACACTATGGTGGGATTATAAACATTTAATTACAGTATTAAAATTGTGAAAATGGTATCTTTATCACAATACAATAATTTTATTCCTAATAAACTAAATGTTATGGTAGTTGGAATGAGAAATATTTCTCTTATCCTTATGAAACTTTCTCAATATATTCATTATGTTGAACTTCCAAATGAGAAAAAGGAATGAACAATGTTCTATTGATTCATTAATAAGGAAACATCCACCTAATTTTAGTGGTTTCATTAATCCACTAGTTTATAAGCAATGGATAAGTACCATAAAAAATATATTTTATGTTCTCCAATTTTCAAATAATGAAAATTTAGTATTAATTGTTTATCATTTGGAATGCGAAGACGATCAATGGTGGAATATTATTAAGAAGATAAGGAAGAGGGAAGTAATTGACTACATGGAGTGGGATGAGTTTAGGAGAATATTATTCAATAATAATTTTCCTCATATTATTCATAAAAAATGTATAATTAATTCCTTGAGATAAAACATGAGGATGATGAATCCATTAGTAAGTATGAGGAAAATTTTACAAGACTTGCAAGGTATGCTTATAGAATTATCATCTATGCTAAAAGTAAGATTGATAGACTCTTTTTTGGATTAAAACCAAGTATATAAAGGGTTTTATCCATAAGGGAATTCAGTAGCTATAAATAATTAATTTGATATGATTTTAAGGTGGAAATAAATATTGGAGTTACTCATAAATATCATATTATTGATAAGAAAATAAATATGAAAATAAAAAATAAAATATAATAATAAAAACAATAGGGAGAATAATATGATATTTCCTTTATTCTTGAAGTGTGAAAGGAAACATGGATGAAATTTTCTCAAGGGGATTGGTAAATGTTATAAGTGTGGAAAGGAAGGTCATCAGGAAATCGAATTCTAAAGTGATTAGATGAGGAAGTCATCTAATGATGTATAAAAAATACCACAAAATGCACCACCAACACTCTAGTGTTTCAAATGCAAGGAGTTTTGGATTTATGCTAACCAGTGTTCAAATATGAATTTTAATGATGATGATCAACATCAGAGGAGTCTTAATCTCAAATATAAAGGGAAATATCATGTGACTACTATTACCAATATGGGGCATGATAACGATGTGGTGAAAGGTATGTTCCATCCACTCTAGAACTGTTAATGTATTTTTTGATTCTTGATATACCCACTCTTTTATATTAGAATAATTTGATAAGGGAATCACAATATCATCTTAATTATTATATTTTTAATTAGTAGTGAAAATACCGAATAGTACAATGATCAAATCTATTGTCTATGAATCTTATTCTATCAAAGTTTGTGGGAAAGTACTTCAGAAAAATTTGATTATTCTCCCTATTTTTAAATTTGATGTTATATTAGGAATCAATTGGATTTATTTACATAAATACCACATCAATTTCTAAATAAGTGAAGTCACATTTGATATTCATAACCAACCTATGATCTTTTATTAATGTGGTGGTAAATATGAAATTTCATTGTAAATTACATCTAATATATGTGTCTTGATTCCTAAAATATGTGTTTATTATATATGGTTGGGGAGAAACTCAACATAAAAGATATACCTATTATAGAAGAATTTTTATATATATTTTTTTAAGAGTTTCCCAGTCTTACTCCAAAAAATGAAGTTAAGTTTTTAGAATAACTTATACTTATTTATTCACTTATTTTAAAGACTCCATATATAATTTCCCCTATTGAGTTATAGGGATTGAAAAAGAAACTCTAGGATAATCTTGATAGCGGATTCATTTAGAAAAGTGCATCACAAGGGGGTTCACCTATACTTTTTATTAAGAAGAAATATGGATCAATGTGAATATGCATTTATTGTTATGAATATAACAAGATCACAATCAAGAAAAAGTATCCTCTTCCCCACATTAATGATTTGTTCAATCAATTAAAAGGAGGTCAATAATTTTCCATGATTGATCTTTAATCTCAATACTATTAGAAAATGGTAAAAAATGAAGAAATACCCAAGACAGTATTCCATACATAGTATATACACTATTAATTTATAGTTATTCTATTTGGTTTTAAAAATTCCCCTACAATCTTCATTGATTTAATTAATAGAGTCTTTATAGATTACTTTGATCAGTTTGTGGTAGTCTTTATAGATGATATTATTATATATTAAAATAGAAAATAAGATTATGAAAATCAATTTAGGATTGTACTGAAGACACTAAGGAAGGTTAATTTTTATGAAAAAATTACCGAGTGTGAATTTTGGCTATAAAAAGTTTCATTTTTGTGTTATAAAATCTCAAGTGAGGGTATATCGGTGGATCCATCAATGGAAAACGTTATTGAATGTTGGCCCAGACTAATCATAGTGACTGAGATCCATATTTTTTTAGTTTTATTGGATATTATATATGCTTTATGGATAATTTCTCATGAATATCTAATCCACTCTGAAAGTTAACATAGAAGGGATCTGGGTTCCTTTGGATAGATAAATGTGGGAAAATTTTCATGGAACTAAATTGAATGTTAGATAGTGAACCTATTCATACACTACCCTATAGTGGAGAAGCATTTGTGAATTATATTTATGCATCGAAGAAGGGACAAGGGTGCTTCTTTGTGTAAAATGATATGGTTATAGCTTAGGCCTCACACCAATTAAGGGTTCATGATAAAATTACCTAGCACATGATTTGTAGTTAGTTGTGGTAATTTTTTCATTAAATATGTGGAGTCATTATATTTATGGAAAAAGGTGAGATATATATATATTGATCATAAAAGTTTAAATTATATATTCACTCATAAATAGTTGAATATGTTCTAGAGAATATATTTGGAGTTAATTAAATATTAAGAATTCTAAATACATTACCACCCTAGGAATGTAAATAAGGTTTTAGATGCTTTGAGTCAAAAGGATCATTCTCTCTTATCTAATATGGGGATTAAAAATATATAATATCTCTATATTCAAAAATTATGGATCTATAAATCCTAAAGTAAGGGGATAAATCATATCTTTCTCAAATAAGTGTCCAACCATTTATCTAAGTTATGATTAAAGAGGTGCAGAATGAATATATAGAGCTAAAAAAGGAGTTGAGAAATGTTACTAAGTTCAATCATGACTTTTCTGGAATGATAAGGTTCTATAGTCATGTATGTGTCCAATCCATACCATATTCGAAGAAGGATTTTTTGAATAAAGCTTTTAGTTATTCATTCTATATTCTACCTAGAAGTATGAAGATATATAGATATCTAAAAGAGTATTTCAAGTGGAATAAGATGAAAATTAATATTGTACAATATGTATCTTAGTGCTTAGTATGTTAGGAAGTTAAATCTATGATATAGTAAGGAGATGTTATAACCATTACCCATACTATAATGGAAATATGAAAACATTTCCATGGATTTTTTCATTGGACTCCCCAAAAGATCTAAAGGCCATAATGTTAGTTTGGTTTTAGTCGAACTCCTTACAAAGTCAGTACACTTCATTGATATCGTATAATATTTCTCACTTGATCATATTTCCATGATATATATTAACGAAGTGTTAAGTTTTCATATAGTACCACATTCTATTATATCTGATTGAGATCTAAGTTTTACCTTGAAATTTTGGTAAAGTATTCAGAAAGCTCTTGATTTAGATTTGTTTTTTAGTGTTTCTTATCATTCTTGGATAAATGTTCAGTATTAGATAACCATTCAAACCTTGGAGGATATTTTTAGGTCTTTTGTTATGTATTTCAAAGGTTTTTGGGATCAACACCTTTTTAGAGTCAAGTTTTCTTAAAAAATAGCTTTCACAAAAGAATTCAGATGGATTCTTATGAATCCATCTATGGAAAGATGTTTATAACTCCAAATTTTTTGAATAAAGTTATATAAAGAAAGATATTTTGACCAGAGATAGCTAAGGAAATCATAGAGAAATTCTGGGCCATTAAGTATCACATCAATGTAACTTTGTTTCAAAAGAAAAATTATGCTCACAATCATTGGTGAAATATAGAATTTAAAATTAGAGGGAAGTTATTTATGTAAATTTATATATGGAAGAAGTTTGTGAGGTTTGAAAATATGGTAAATATTATCCCTAGGTATATTGGATCCTTTCAAATTCTTGATCGGGTAGGGATGGTATCTTATCACTTGGCGCTTCTACCAAACCTCTCTTAAGTTCATGATATCTTGCATGTATCTCTCCTAAGGAAGTACATACCTGATACTTCATATCTACTTAACTAAAAGTTAATACCATTAAATCATGATATTTTTTATTAATAACAACTATTATAAATCTTGGATCATATAGATAAAGTGCTATGAAACAAGGTTACTCACCTGGTTAAAGTTCTATAGCGTAATCAGAAATTCAAAGAAGATTCATTAGAACCCACGGGTGTGATGAAACAAATATATCCGCATTTTTTTTTTAAATTTTTGTTGTTTTATGGATAAATTCATCTTAATAGGGTTATAATGTAACACCTTGATATTTTATGATATATTTATCTTTAAATAAATTTAATTTCTTGGATAGCTTGATATACATGAAACATTGAGTCTATATTAACCGTAATATAATATATAATTATAACATAGTTTTTAACTTTGTGGAATTAAAAGGAATAACCAAATTTTTAAAAAATATGTATAAAGGTTTTAAATGAAAAATATATATTGGTAAATAAGTACTTAATTTTAGTCAACTCGTTATATTCTTAAAAAATAATTTTTTCCCCTCAAAATTGTTTTTATTGTTTTTTGTGAGAAAATAATATAAATAATTTCAAAAAATTTTAGAAAATTTATTTGAAAGAATAAAATTAATTTTTTAAAATATAATGTAAAAATTATCTTAGAGTTCATTTTTTTATATTTTTCTAAAAAGATTTATTTTTGATGAATAGTGAAAATACTAATTTTTATTGAAATTTGTCTTTTCATTTAAAAATTTTAAAAAGTTATATTTTGTTTTAAAATGGTTTTAAAAGAAACATTAGTTCATTTATAAAATTATTAATCTAATATGGTAATCTCAATTAATTTTATGTTATATTTTGATATGAAAACGTTTTATACTTAATAAAAAAAATTCTAGAAAATTTCATTTCATCACATTTTATAGGTTTAATTTTAAATTACATTATCTTGTGGAATTTAATTTGATAAAATGGATTACATATTTTTAATAATCATAATTAATATTTTTTAATATTTTTAACTTAATTTTTATTCATAATGGAAATTAAAAATAATAAAAAACAATTATCACAGTTATAGTGAAAACAAGTTTACTAGAGGATTAAACCAAGAAATAAGGGTATGTTTTCTAATTAAACATATATAAATCCTATTTATATAAATATTTATACCCCATAATATCCCACATTATAACTTCTTCCCATTTGTATGAATTTTTCTTGAGTATGACATTATTATATGTTAATGTTTTAAAAAATTCCAAGTGTGCCCCCCCACTTATAAAAGGACACCCCTACTTTCTCTTCTTCTCAAAAATTTGATAAATATAGATCAACAAAACCCTAAATAATTATCTTATAAACTTCCCTATCCATGAATTATATGATATTTTCTTCTTAAAATTTAATTCCAATTTTCCTTAATAAAGGATCTAAAGGAGGCCTACTGAAGAAGAGGTGATTGTCTTACCTGACCTATTTTAATTTATATATTCTTATAAATCCTCTAAATCTATACTATTTGTCATGAAATAATAAATTTATTGTCCTAAATATACTTAAATGTTATTATGATTATTTAACCACCATTATTAACTCTCTTTTCCATCAAATGTAAAGTGAAAGTATCGATCATGTGTATGTATGGACTATCACATCCACATAGCAATATAATTCATTTTCCATCACTATATTTCATGGATGGTTATTATGATGGTGTCTCGCGGCGCACGATGGGGTCGTGGGGGAGAAATGTGCGCTACCCGACGGTTGATTAGAGAATGTTGGGTTCTGCTTAATCACTCATATCGGGTGCACTGTTTTCACCTTGAAACGCCCAACGATTCCATATCCGGCAATACGTGGACCTGCTTTCCAAAGGCAGGCGTTCACTGGTTGGTTTTACCAGCAATGCTTAATAACTCACATTGGTCGAGAGGATGGGAATTCGGGATCATCGCACCCTTTTGGGGGGAATTATTTCCTGTTCCGGGACTCTCTTATAGATTTAAGACGTGTTCATATGTTCGCGAATATTTGGTTTATACTCAAGCATATGTCCCCCTGGATGACAATAAACTCCAGAGTGCCTAGTTACAAGGCTTTAAACCGGTGCCGTCTCAATGAGTCCAGACTCCTAGGGGTCATTAATCCAATGAGGGATGGTAAACCTCAGGCATAAATGACTCCGAACCCCTACGTCCATCTGACCATTTGGTTTATACTCAAGCATAGTATCCATGGATTACTCCTTGTTGGAAATGGTCAGATGGACGTAGGGGTTCGGAGTCATTTATGCCTGAGGTTTACCATCCCTCATTGGATTAATGACCCCTAGGAGTCTGGACTCATTGAGACGGCACCGGTTTAAAGCCTTGTAACTAGGCACTCTGGAGTTTATTGTCATCCAGGGGGACATATAATGACTTGAGTGTTTGGATCTAACCTGTGGTACAGGCCTCCTACGTATCCCTACGAGAGGAACCAGAATTCACGTAGTTCGGTTTGGTAGGGGGATTACGCTCTAGGCTACCCAGGGTGTGGGTAAACCGACGTAAAGGGGGTCGGAATGACCGATTGTTGGTCTTGAACCTCAGGGAGGCTTCCTATGTATGCCACCTAGGATACAGGGATCAAAGTCCACGTAGTCCGGGTGGGAGTGTCGGAGAACCGACATGAATGTGGACCTGAGGGACTGATGGTAATCGGGCTTGTACCTCTTGGAGGATTCCTATGTATCCCTGTGGTGGGGAATCAAAGTCCACATAGTTTGGATTGGAATGGGGCTTACACTCTAAGGTGGACCAAGGTGTGGGTAAACCAATGTAACGGGGGGTCGGAATGACAGATTGTTGGGCTTGAACCTCAGGGAGGCTTCCTACATACCCTTCCTCGGAGACAGCTGTTTCCTCACGGATTTCGGGGATGACCTCCTGGACGGGAGATTCAAACATTCTGATCGGTTTCTAGTGGGTTTGTTCATAGAACCGGAAACATCCAATGATTCCACATCCATTTGGACCTACTTTCCAAAGGCAGACGCTCATTAGCTTGTGGACTGATGAGGCTTAGGAATTTGCATTGGTCGAGAGGATGGGAGGTCGGACTCATCACACCTTTTTGAGGGGAATTATTGTCTACTCCGGGACACTCTTTATAGATTTATGTTATGTTCGTGAATCCTTATTGCATTACCAAGTATAAAATGCGCTTTCCTTTAGTTTTAACAATCAATGATTAAATATGCAAGAAATTTAGAGAATCTTTTATATGTATTCGAGGTTCTTCATCAATAGAGAATCATCTATATCTGTTTAGAGATTCTCGGTCAATGGTATCCTTCAAAACATTTATATAAAAGTCTCTTGGTCATTATGATGACCAGACTGGTTTTAAAGCCACTCAGTGGGGCACTTGAAGTTTATCGTCATTCAGAAGGACAGGGATTATTTCAAAGTTGGGATCGAACCCAAAAAATGGGCTACCTACGTATCCTTTGTTTTGGAAAAGGAATCAGAACCCACGTAGTTCGAGTAATGGAGTATGATGTTTATGATTGATGGCTCAAAGATGAATGTCATAATTAATTTTACACTCTAAGCTCACGTGAGTCATGCTCAGTGTGAGAAACAAGAGGTATTGGTAAAAATTAGACAATTGTGCCATGAAAGATGCAATCATAAGAATTTGTTTGGGGCTTATGTATGTATGACTGCCCAGATAGATGAAGGTTTAGGATTTACTTTTAGGGAGAAAATCCATGAACAGGGTCCATAAAGTTATATGTGCTTCATGGAGATTTGAATACTCTAATCTTGGGGCTTACTCCTAAGGAGGATGCCCAAGTTAGGAGGGGATTTATGATTGGGTTTTACTCCTGAAAAGGAAACCCAAATCAAGGGTAAATTAGGACTGGTTAAGAGAAATTTAAGGGGGCTTGGGATTTACTCCTGAAAAGGAAGCCCAAGATTATGACTGAGTCTTATTCCTAAAAAGGAGACCCAGGTTAGGGATTAAGGTTTGGGGCTTACTCCTGAGGAGGATGCCCAGATTAAAGGATTTATAACTAGGGATTATTCCTAAAAAAGGAGACCCAGGTTAAGGATTCTCTCATCTTAAAGGATGAGGTTAAATGAACGAACTCTCAATCTTTGGTGACATAAGGATATTTAAATCACTAGGTTTTGAGAGATATTCCACAGAATTCCTTTCAGATAAGGAAGTCAAATCAATAAATCAGGCCATAAATGGCTTTGAAGAGTGTCTTGAAGACTGAATCTTGAAAAGGAAATGTGAAATGGCTTAAGAGGGGTAAAATGGACAAGATGGGCACCCCAAAAGATAGGGGTGCGCAAGTCTTGAAAGGCGTGCAAGTCTTCCGTGGGCGCGCAAGTATTGGTCGCGCAGGTATACCTGCGCGACACATGGTGTACTTGCGCGATTTTCAACCAGCATTGAAATACTTGAGCGACTCTTTTTTAAACCCTTTAGAATTTTCTTGAGGTTCTTCCAGAAAAGGAACGCGCAAGTTATATTGAAGGAAATAAGTCGGCGCGCAAGTGTTTGATAAGTTTCAACACTTAGGCCTTCCTTCTTCTCTTTAGATCTTCCGTTCTAGGTAAGAAATTACCTTAGAAGTGTTCCGGAAGTTTTGAGAAGAGAATTGGGCGTCGGGAGCTTCGATCCGAGTTTCTGGAAATAAATCCACCCGAATGGGGGGCCCACAGGGTCTATTTATAGGAAAAAGAAGACCCCGGGCGGTTACCGGGCAGTTACCACTTAGGTCGCGCAAGTCATTTGCGCGACCAAGAGCGTCGCGCAAGTGTACTTGCACGACAGTGGGATAACTTGCGCGGTGTAGTTGCTGTCGATCTTTTGTTCATGCCTTTGTCGATTTTTGATGTTTTCTTCAAAGGTTGAATCACTTTGAGCTTAGATATTACCTTTTCTGATCTTTAGATTCTGTGATGAAAGGAGCGTCAACAAAAGTCCCCCCTCAGAGATGGATCCGGAGAGAAATGAGGATTTGACTCTGAGGAAATCGAATCCATTCAAAGGAAAATGGGGGGCGTGCAAGTCTTCAGTGCACAGAGGGCGGCGTGCAAGTTTGCGTCGCGCAGGCCTTAAGCGCTCTGGGTACGGCGCACAGATAGGCTTCCTAGCCTATAAATACATGGCCTCACCTCCATACAAGCATCCGGATTTCCGGACTTCATACCTTCTTGAGCTCTCGTCGCGCAGGTCGCCTTAGCTGCGCAGGTTGCTCTGTTTTCTTGTGTTTTCCTTGATGTCGCGCTACTGTAAAGGTATTTGTACTTGCGCGGTTTATACTTGCGCGTCAAAAACTAGCACGGCACATGGATACTTGCGCGCCATGTTTAGACTTGCGCGATTTAATGCATTTGCCATTTTTTCAAATTTCTTCACAAATTTTATGAAAAAATAAACCCATTTAAGAGTTAGTTTATTCATCTTTTGTGCAGATTCAGTGGTTCTCAAGGGAATTGGAACAGCTGATGAACTGTCTAGCAAGCGGATTGATGACATGATGAACATTATTGGCCATGATTACTATGATATCTGCAACAGCACTCTCCCAGATTTGGCTAAGTACTTGAAGAAATATCATCCTAATTTTCCACAGAGCATCCATCTACCTTTGTGTGGTCATGGTCATCTGCAAAGAGTCAATGTTCCAATTGCAAACAATTATACACCTGAGATGCAGCTGCACTGCTACTCCTCTATTTTGGTTATGTTGTGCATTAAGAGCAACAACAATGGTGTGAACTTTCAAATTCTTCCTCCATGTCATTTCCTTGCAGATATGAAAATGGAAAACCCATGGGCTGAAATGTTTTCCACTAATGGTTGGTGGAGAGAAGACAAACATGGTATTAGAGCAATATCTAAAAAGTGTACTCTTTCCAAATGGCTCTTTACTTCCAATGCTCCATTCTCAAATCCATGTATCCATCTTCCAAGTCTCTTGGACAGAAACAGAGTCACTGTTTGATCAGCAGAAAATTTTCTCAAACCGCACTCAAGAACATCCTTTTACAATTGTTCCAATAAGAGCTGGTATCACTGCATCTCTTATTGTATCCAGTTGAATGAATGAAATTCCATGTGGTTTCTAATGAAGCTCGGGGTACCATAAATCAAATGAAGTGTTGTGTTGAAAGCCTCTTGTAATTCTCGAAAAAGAGAAGAGACTCTAGTCTGTGGATGTCCTTTTAACTCTTGTGTATCAATGAAAAACACTTTAGTCTTCAATCATTTGTACCTGCATTCTTTTCATTACCTGCTTCAAATTTACTTAAGCCAATAGGCCCAGTAAGTATAGTTTGATATTTACTAGGATTATTACAAATAATCCTACAAACTTTGAACCTTTTAATTGCTCAATATTACCTAAATCATACAAAAATGTATATTTAGTGAGCTGGAACTTGACTTTTATTCAGAGTTCCTTTGTCTTTTGTGTGGGCAGTTTAAAGTCATGCACGCCGGACATAAAGGGGCTAATGTTTAAGGTCGAAATAGCTTTGACCAAAATGGATTAAAATGGATTCAATTCCTTGACAATTTATCTGAAAACATATTACCATACTCAAGTATGAGAGAAAATATGTAAACTATGGCTTAAGAATATTTGAATCTGTGGAATGATGTGAAAAAGATCTAAAAGGCATTAGAAGAAGTAGTTTCCAAGAATGAAGTTACTATTATTTAACAAAACCCGTTAGGGGGTTGAAATATGCAGGGCCACCTATGGGCATTGGCTGCATGGTCAAATAAATAGCATCTTTTGGCTGACAAGTCTATTATGTGGACTGTTTATGCAAGGCCACCTATGGGCACGTGCTGCATAGTCAGGTGAAAGAACTCCCAGAAATTTACTTTCTTAGTGCTAAAAAGCCAGTGAAAGTTTATGGAGATTCAAATTTTCTAAAGTATAGAGTTTTTTGTATGGAAAGAGGTACTTGAATATGGAGAAGATATTTCCGAACAAGAATATCGAAGAACTGGATGAATATCACTCCTACGAAGGTCTGACCCAAACGTAGGGAAGAAGAATAAACCATAGACTTGAATACTTTCAGATCATGAAAAAGGATATGGGACAAATATGTTAAGGATGACTATTTTTGCGGATCCCTACATACTGTCGTTTATGACAAATAAGGACAAAAGAGGCATTCTTCCCAAGAATGAAGTTACCATTATTTAACAAACCCGTTAGGGGGTTGAAATATGCAGGGCCACCTAAGGGCATTGGCTGCATGGTCAAATAAATAGCATCTTTCGGCTGACAAGTCTGTTATGTGGACTATTTATGCAAGGCCACCTATGGGCACGTGCTGCATAGTTAGGCAAAAGAATTCTCGGAAGATTGACATTTTTGTGACTAGAAGTCATAAAAAGGGTTATGAAGATCTGAAAATATTGAAGGTTAGGATTATAACGCATAAAGATGGGTATTGTTCAATGTATATAGAGATACATAGGTCAATGATAACCATAATCATGTTGTGGCTGGGTCCTGAGTTAAAATTTTGGACTTCACTACGTATCTCATAAGAATGAGAATCAAGCCATAAGTAGTTCTTGAAATGCAGTTTAACGTCGTACAGGACGAAAGTATGAGTGATCTTAGTTTAGGGTCATAGAATTCGGACCATAATAATGAATACACAGTGTGTGTTTTCATAAGGACTTTTCAGCCAAGGGACTGAAAGTGAAATTTGGGGTTAGGCCCAAAAGACTTGGGACTGGATTCGAGGGATACTCGAATGTTCCTACGTATCCCATAAGGATGGGAATCAAGCCCACGTAGTTATAGAACTACCCTTTGTACAAATTTGGTTCGTACATGTGAAGGGTGAAAGGGGACTTTAGTGCAATGATGGTTTAACCTAAGATAAAAAGTTTAGGCATTACCATGTAAGCATGTAGTCTTTTGAAAATGAAACATGATTTAAAAAATCAATGTCAATAATGGTTCCTTCTTAAATGAGGAAATCAAAGAATATTGTAGTTTATTGTCGTACCGGACAAAAGTGTTGTATAGTTTAACGTCATATAACAAGGACGAAAGTGAATCAATGTAAAGATATTGATTCCAGGGGCGGTTTCACTAATCAACATCATATGAGATGGTGGTGAACCGATGTGAAGAGATTGTTTTCGAGCTTGAACCCTGGGAGGTTGCCTACATACCCAGCCTAGAGGGCAAGGATCAAAGTCCGTGTAGTTCAATTAAAGAATGAATTAATGATCATGTTGTTCTTGGGGACAATGATCTAATTAAAAAGTTGTTGGGACTTACACATGGTGAGTGTCCCAAAGGGAGTGTTATGGTTGATGTTCGCTCTAAGCTCACGTGAGTCATACTCGGTGTGAGAAACAAGAGGTAACAATAACCTTAACGATGCACAGTTTAATGTCATGTAGGACATATAAAGGGACTATGCAGTTTAAAGTCTTGCAGTTAGGACTATTGGTGCTGTATAGTTTAGTGTCATGTAGCAGGGACAAAATAACAGTTTAATGTCATGTAGGACATATCAAGGACTTTATGTACAGTTTAGCGTCATGTAGTTAGGACGATGGGGACAATACAGTTTAACGTCATATTGGACGAAAGGGGGATTGTGCAGTTTAATGTCATGCAGTAAGGACAAAATAACACACCATTTATGTCATGTTGGATGAAAGTGTGAATAGTTTAAGGTCATATTCATGGACCGTGGATGGTTCAGTTTAATGTCATGCTGGACCTTTGATGATTATATAGTTTAACGTCTTTCCAGACGTGAGGGACTTTTATACAGTTTAGCGTCATGTAGTTAGGACGTCATAGTTTAACGTCTTGCTGGACATAAATAGTTTATTATCATATACATGGACCAGGGATGATGCAGTTTAAGGTCATGCTGGACGGTTTAGGGAACTTTTTCACAGTTTAATGTCGTGTGGGACGAAGTTGCAGTTTAAAGTCATACTGGACCACTACTGTATAGTTTAATGTCATATAGCAAGGACAAACTGGTGTTGTACAGTTTAAAGTCATATATCTAGGACTAAGGTGAACCAATATGAGGATATCAGTTCTGGGGACTGTTTTACAGTTTAACGCCATGCTGGACGTTGGAAGTGTCATACAGTTTAATGTCATGTTACTAGGACACAATATAGTTTAATGTCATCTCGGAAAAACAAGGAACTTCTGTATAGTTTAATGTCATGTAGATAGGACATAATACAGTTTAGTGTCATGTAGGACAAACAAGGAACTTCTGTACAGTTTAATGTCATGTAGATAGGACATAATACAGTTTAGTGTCATGTAGGACAAACAAGGAACTTTTGTACAGTTTAATGTCATGTAGATAGGACATAATACAGTTTAGTGTCATGTAGGACAAACAAGGAACTTCTGTACAGTTTAATGTCATGTAGATAGGACATAATACAGTTTAGTGTCATGTAGGACAAACAAGGAACTTCTGTACAGTTTAATGTCATGTAGATAAGACATAATACAGTTTAGTGTCATGTAGGACAAACAAGGAACTTCTGTACAGTTTAATGTCATGTAGATATGACATAATACAGTTTAGTGTCATGTAGGACAAACAAGGAACTTCTGTACAGTTTAATGTCATGTAGATAGGACAGAATACAGTTTAGTGTCATGTAGGACAAACAAGGAACTTCTGTACAGTTTAATGTCATGTAGATATGACATAATACAGTTTAGTGTCATGTAGGACAAACAAGGAACTTCTGTACAGTTTAATGTCATGTAGATAGGACATAATACAGTTTAGTGTCATGTAGGACAAAATCATGAACCAATGTGATTGTTTTGGATCTGGGAACAATATTTTGTGTTTATACAAAATAATTCTTCAGAAATCTGGCATTAGTTAGAGTCGTGATGTGTTCTCCATCCATTGAGATTAGAGAATACGCTCCATTGGAGTAGACCTTATGTATTGAATAAGGTCCTTCCCATTTTGGTTCAAGCTTGGGAGGCTTATTTCCTGGTATCATTGGTGCTCTGAGAACCAATACCAATTCTCCCTGAATGAATGAACGAAGACAAACTTTTTTGTTAAAATCTCGTGCTATTCGATTCTGATAGATTTCCAAGTGGTGCAAAGTGCACAATCTTTTCTCATCTAACTGTTCCAATTCATTCAACCGCTTTTGGGATTGCTCATCTGTAGATAACTGATCACAAATGGCTATTCTGAGTGAGGGAAATTGAACTTCAATTGGCAAGACTGCTTCTGTTCCATATACCAATGAATATGGAGTTGACCGGGTTGCATTGCGAGTGGTAGTCCGATAAGCCCATAAAGCATGAAAGAGTTTATCAGGCCATGACCTCTTATCTTTATCCACCATCTTTTGCAGTATATTTGAAAGATTCTTGTTGAAGGCCTCTATCTGGCCATTAGCCGCTGCATGATATCGAGATGAATGGTTGGACTTAATGTTGTATTCTTGATACAATTTCTTTACCTCAGAAGAACAGAAGTTGGTGCCGTTGTCCGTCAATATGGTATGAGGGACACCAAATATAGTAATGATGTTAGACTTGATGAAGCTAACAATGCATTTAGAACTGACTTCTTTTAGAGGTACTACCTCTGCCCATTTGGAAAAGAAATCAGTAGCAGTAAGAATGTACTTAAACTGCTTGGTCGTAGCTGAAGGGTAAGGTCCCACCACATCCATTCCCCATGTGGAAAATGGCCATGAGTATTTAGCTGTATGAAGAAACTCTGGAGGTTTATGAATGAAGTTGGCATATACTTGGCATGAATGACACTTCTTTGTGAAATCAACACAATCTTGTATCATTGAAGGCCAAAAGTATCCAAGCCTTCGAATTTGATCAAATAGTCTATGTCCAGACTGGTGGGCACCACAGACTCCTGCATGCACTTCTTTTATGACAGCCATTGTCTCTTCACCATCAATACATATGAACAGAACTCCATCAAAACCACGTTTGTAGAGAATTTTCTCGAGGTGGTTTGGGCTATCATAAAGAGTAAAATTGACCACATGTCGCCGAATTTGCTCTTTCTCGGCTCTATCAGGTGGAAGTGTTCCATTTTGAAGGTATTCCCTGATAGGTGACATCCATCCTGTAGTATGACCATACGGTTCAGGAATGGGACTAATTTCATTAATTTCCTCTGTTCTGACTTGAACATAAGGTGAAATTGCACGACGGTGGGCAATACAGATGGTTGTCTCGTCCCGATTTGGATATGCTAAAGTTGTGGCTATATTAGCCAGTGCATCAGCTTAAGCATTTTGTGATCTTGGGACATAAGAAAATGTCGGTTCTGAAGGTAATTCCGACATTAACTCTCTGATGTGATCATACAAAGGGATTAATTCTTCTTTTCTGATGGCATAATCCCCATTGACTTGTTTGATTACCAGTTCTGAATCACCTTTCACCTTTAAGTGATTCACTTGTGCTTGAATCGCTAATTCCAAGCCTATAATGAGAGCTTGGTATTCAGCTTCATTATTGGTACCACCTTCCCACAACAAAAAGGAATAAGGTAACACTGCCTTATCTGGAGAAATGAGCACAATTCCTAAACCAACTTTGTTGAATTTAGGATTTTCCATTTTCTTCCCTGTTGGACTTCTAGAAGCACCATCAAAATACATTTCCCATGTTTGAGGACTCTCTTGAATAGAGAAAACTTCCTCATCAGGGAGTTCGATATCTGAATACGTGTCTTCCACTGAAGGATGTTCAGCCAGGAAATCAGCTAGAGCTTGTCCCTTAATTTCCTTTTGAGACACATACTGAATGTCGAACTGCTGTAGAATAACCGCCCACCTTGCTAGACGTCCTGTAAGCATTGGACGACTAAGGATGAATTTGAGCGGATTATTACGAGATACCAATTAGACCTCGTGATGTTGCAGGTAGTGTCTCAGTTTTTGAACTGCAAAGATTAATGCTAGGCAGCACTTTTCAATACTTGAATATCGGGTTTCGGCTTCAAGCATAGTTCTACTGAGATAGTAGAGACTATTTTCATTCCCAGCATCATTCTTTTGAGCGAGAAAGGCACCCAATGATCGCTCTAAAGCTATCACATAGAGGATAAGCGTTCTACCCTCAACAGGTGGCATGAGTACTGGTGGACTCAAGAGGTATTTCTTGAGAACATCAAATGCTTCTTGACATTCTTCATTCCACTGGTAAGTGACTCCTTTCTTCAATAATTTGGTAAAGGGTAAACTTTTGCCTGCCAAATTAGCGATGAAACGCCGAATGTAGGCTAAGTGTCCTTGAAGTCCTCTTAATTCTTTCAAATTATGAGGAGGTGACATACCAAGGATTGATTTGGTCTTCTCAGGATCGACTTCAATACCACGATGGCATACAACAAAGCCGAGGAATTTTCCTGAGGTTACCCCAAAAGCACATTTTAAGGGGTTCATCTTTAAATTATGTTGTCGAAGCTTGTGGAATATGACTTCCAAATCAGCCAAGTGATTAGAACGTTGTTTAGATTTAACCACCAAATCATCTACATAGCATTCAACAAACTTACCTAAAAGAGGTTTGAAGATACGATGCATGGCACGTTGATATGTTGCACCTGCATTCTTTAAACCAAAGGGCATCACCCGGTAACAAAACACACCTTGAGGAGCTCTGAAGGCTGTATATTCCTCATCTTCTGGGGCCATTCAGATCTGATTATATCCAGAATATCCATCCATGAAAGAAAGTACTTCATAGCTAGCCGTCGCATCAATTAAGAGTTCTGTAATCGGAACTGAGAAATCATCTTTAGGACAATACCGATTAAGATCTCTGAAATCGATGCAAACCCTAATTTGTACGTTCTTCTTCTTTACAGGGACAATATTAGCCAACCACTTGGGATATTGAACTTCTCTGATGAAGTTGGCTTTGATCAGCTTATCCACTTCAGCTTCAATTTTGAAAGCATAGGTTGGGTGTGTTCTTCTCGCGGCTTGTTTAAAACCTCGATGTTCTTTTGGTAAACCCAAATGATGAGTAGCAACATCAGGATCAAGCCCATGCATTTCTGTATAATTACAAGCAAAAATACCTTTATTTTTCTTTAGAAAAGAAATATACATCTCTTGCTCTTCAGGGGTCATGGCCGCACTAATTAAAGTGGGGCGTGGATCTTTCTCTGTACCCAGATTTACTTCTCTGAGTTCATCCACAGTGGTAGAGATACCCTCTTCAAATGCTGGAGGAGCATCTCTAAGATCTTCCTCTTCCTCTTCATCATGTGTTATTTCTTCCGTTTCTACTTGCAAAGTAGATGAAAAAATGAAATTCTCATGATCATAAGAGATGTCAAAATTTTCACATTTTGAAGAAGAAGCTTCCATTTCCGACTCTATTTATGATAAAGGGTCTTCTTTGGGAAATAAAGAGGAGATGATGGATCGAGAATCGACATCATTATTCACCTCTGGTGTTGCTATAACTTCTTCTGGCCTGATTAGCGAAGTATAGACTTGTTGGACTTCATCACCACTTATGCTTTCATCACTGCTTGGTAGGTTACCAATTTCTCCCATGTTGTCTGGCACGATCGCCGTAATTGACATTATGGATCTTTCCATAAGATTATTTTGATTTGGGCCTATTTTGTCAATTTGACTGCTAGGTAACACATAATCTGTACTCATATGTGAAAATGGATTTATTGGAATTTTCTCCAAACCATATAGAGCATTAACTTTGGTAATTTCCTTCATTGTAGATTTTTCTCTTCCCTTCATGTGATAAAATTCCGCCTCAATGTATTGAGATTCACATGTCTTGAACGGGGCCTTATCACCATACAATGTTCCAACTTGACCATCGAAATAGTATTTGAGAAATTGATGGTATGATGAAGGAATAGCTGCATGCTGATGTAGCCAGGGTCTTCCAAGCAAGATATTGAAAGTTGAGTCTTGATCAACAATCATGAAATCTGAATTGGATACAAGATCTCCAAACTGAGTTCTGAGTGTAACTTCTCCCAGTGGTTCTTGTTCATTTTTATCATATCCTTGTAACATCATGGTAGAAGGAGATAAATCAGATTCCGTGAGGCCCAATCGACAAAGTGTACGAATGGGCATGAGGTTGACTCCTGAACCATTGTCAATGAAAGCTCTTCGAACATCTACACCATTGACTTTGCCAGATAAGTACAAAGGTTTTATGTGCCCATGCACAACATCATCTTCATCTTTATCAGTAAAAGATATCACTGCATGGCATTCTGCAGGATTATTCTCTATGTGATAGATTTCAGCTGCAGCAATTTCAGCTTCAAACTCCTGAGGACTTGACAAAGCTTCGATGAGTGCTTCCCGAAGATCTTTTGACAGATTCAAAGCATCTAAAATTGATAACTTGGCTGGTACTTGGGCCAAGTGTTTCAATATATCATACTTTTGATCTAGAGGTCTTCGTTTCCCAATAGGAATATGTGGTTTAGCAGGTACCTTGGAAGCAGATGCTTTGGAAGCTGATGCATCTTGTATTGAAGCTGGAAACATCCTTGGTTTTGGCAGATTAGACTGATTAGATCCATTTACTTGCTGAGATAAAGAAGATGGAACCTTTAATCGGTCTTCCAAAATAACTGTGCCAAAACTGAGTTGGCCATTGGCAGAAGAACTTGCTTGTTCTTTTTGAGCTCGCTGAAGGGCTCTACCACAAGTTTCTGCTGCATATACAGTGCTAGCAGGGGTAGAATTAGAGTAGTGGCTTTGGAAAGATCCACGTCTTCCCCTATATCCTGAACCTCTATAAATTCCTCGGGTTACCTTATTTGATACAGGGAATTCAGGCTCATCAAGACTGGAATATGGATCTGTTAATTGAATCATATTAACAGAACCAAAGATTAACTCTTCGCCTGATAAAGACTCTGCCTGGTTATCCTGTTTAGGCTGTGCCGTTTGGTGGGATGGTGCCTGTGGCTTTGAAGTAGATGGCATGAAATCTGCCAGAGTCAAAGACAATTTAGGCTTTGATACATACTCATCTTTTCCTAATTCCTCTTTCTTCTTTGAATTGCGCTGTCCTTTTGAGGATTGGTCTTTTGATGGAGGATTTACTGCAACTTTTGTAGGAGACACAATTGGCTTCTTCAATTGTGTTCGCAAAATAGAATGGGTCCGATTTATTGTCTTTCTGACCATCCAATCATCATATTTTTTCGCAGTTTTGCTTTTGACTTCCTGCCACTCGCCTCCTTCCTCTGGATCTGTAGCAGTAATACACGCTACATGAGCTGAAGAACCCTTCAATTTGACTTGTCCCAAGTCGACCATCTTTTGCAGGAGGTCTTTAAAGACAAAACACTCCTGGATGGGATGCCCCAACATTTGATGAAAGGGACAATAATTGGTACGGTCTTCATCTCCTTCCTTGTTTGGCCTCTTGGGCACTGGTAATTGAACCAAATTATTTTCCAGAGCTGAAATGAAGTAACCAGGAACTTGCTCACTTCGGAAAGAGTATGTTTTACTCTTCATATCCTCAAATTGTTTTCGTCGTTGATATTTTTGATCATTTGGACGAAACAGCCTTTGTTGTTGGCGTTCAGGAGGTGGAGCTCTTCGAGAAGATAAAGGTTTTGAAGTAGAAATAGGTACAGGTGCTTGTCTAAGCATAACTGTAGCAGTTTCCTCTTTACCCATTCTCCTTCATGGAGTTGATGGAATTATACGAGATTTAACCTTAGCCTGTATAAGGGAATCTTCAATCTGTTGAGCGATTGAAGTAAGGTCTTGAAACCCTCCTGTGTATTTCACAGGGATCAATGGCGTGCGTAATTCGTCACGCAAATTTTCCACACAGATTGGCAACAATTCCTCCTGAGGGAGTGCTAAACTCAGGGAATACGTTAATCCCTTCCAACGAGCAATGAAATCAGAGACTCTTTCATTCTCCATTTGCTTGCAGTTTGTAAGATCGAAAACTGTCATTTTTGGAAAATTTGAGCTAAAATGAAGAAGGAATTTTTGACGAAGATCCTCCCATCCGATGACTGACCGGGATTGCAAGCTTGTATACCAGACAAAAGCTGGTCCTTGCAAGGTTCGCACGAAGCATATGAGTTTCACTCCTTCTTGCTGCTCTGGAGTTCCCATCATAGGATCACAACAAGACACGTAATGCGTCAAATGTTGTTCGGGGTCGCCTGATCCATTGAAAGTAGGAAAAACAGGGTTTCCAAAATTGGATAGAGGAGAAATTGAATCTACCCATTCAGGGTAAACTTTCTTTTCAGGTTGAACTTGCGCCTGTTTCCCTTCCATAGTTTCTAACCGAGCTGTTAATGACTCAATAGTAGTTATTAACTTTTGAGAAACATCAGGTTTAACTTGGTTTTGGGTAGGTGTGATGAATGGAGCTTGGACAGACGTGGTGGTTGGTGCTACAACTGATGGTAGTGCTGCCAACCGTTGTTGCGTTTGACCCGTAGGATTAGACCTCTGAGGGTGTACTGATAAAGGAGGATATTCTTGATCCATCTTAGTAGTTACAACAAATTCCTTCGGCTGTCAGACTTCAGCATCCTTAAGAAGAAGACTACTCTGAAGTAGTTCTGCATTCAACCTTCTTAATTCTTTCATGTCTTCCTCCTGTTGTGCAAACCTTTTCTCTAATGAGAGCGATTGACCTCCTTCAGAGGAAGGGTGAGAAGTAACCTGATTCTTTCCTTTCCCCTTATTGGATCCTTTTCGGAGAGGGGGAAGTGGGTTACTTGAAGGAATACTCAGATTTTGGGTAAGCCTTTGATTACGTGTGCGCACACCTTCTTCATTTAGGTCTTTGTGCACAACTTCTTGAGCGGGAACCTCTTCGTCTGATCCCTCTGGTTGAGCCTCATCTGGTGAATTAGCAGCAACGGCATTGATGACATTAATGGATGCATATTGCATGGAATCCTTTCTATTAGCATTTCTGTGATATTGTCTTCTTCCATGTCCATGATGAGACATGGCATTCCGTTGACTTGATCCCTTAGGAACTTCTTGGAGAACCGTCACTTGGAGAGAATCTCCTGATAGCTTGGCTCTTCGTTCCTCTTGAGGCTTATTCCCTAATCGAGAGAATATTGACTTTCTCTGAGGGAGGGATTGAGGATTTGAAAAAGTCCCCAGTCTGGTGGACTGGGGATGTTCCTGCTGCTTTCGCTCAACTCCTCGAATCCCATTTGTTGACTCTGAGGGTTGGGTTAGAGAAGTCCCCAGTCTGACAAGCTGGGGTGTCTCTTGACATGATATGTCTGAGATCTTCTTAAAATCTCTCTTGATCTTGCGAATCTTAGTTCGGAAATTAGTTGGATTCATTAACCTGTATCCACTTTTATCACCTGGTTCAACAGACTGTTGGATGATTTCCGAAACTTCTGTCATTTGATGACGTGTTTGCTCCAGACGAGAGGCTTGTGCAATATTCTCACCTGCTCGATGTAGGATCAATTCCACAAATTGTTCTCTATATACTTGATTTTGAGAGGAACTAGTTGAAGCCTGTTCTTGAGAAAGCTTTTGATTATGAACAAATCCCATTTACTGTGGCCGGCCATGGGAAATAATATTGCATGAGACCATTTTCGGTGGGCTTTGCTGACTGGAAAGCACTGTGAAATGTAGTGCTCCGTGAACACCCCATCCTCTGATATGAACATCAAATGGAGCATTGGAAATTAACTGACGCAATTTTCTTAGTGTGCCAAGGCATGAACGTTGAAGGGTTCTTTGTTGCTTTTCAGCTTTCGGATACCGAGAGACTGATAAAGATGCCAAATCAATCTGGCGTTGTAACCCTTCTATTATCTTATTGTGATTTTCATAATCACCGTAAGATAATACTTTCTTCTTCAATTGACAAAAGAGTATTCCATATGTTGAGACGAATATCATGGATTCCATCATCCGTCAACATCTTTGGAATGTCGTACTAGAAGTCATCCAAAGGCCAAAACATGACTGGTACTTCACCTTTTGCCAGTTTTTTTCTCATGTTCAGCATTTCCTCTTTATCATTAAATAAATATTCTTCTACCTGTTTGGACCAGAGTTGGTGTTTCCTTGTTGCTTCATCGGATTCAACAAGATTGGTAGAGAAATCACTATTCATGCTGGAAGATGAATGACCCAGGGATGGTTCGGAGAATAACCTGAACCCCAGGCTATCTTCTGATGGAGAAAGAGTTTCACCTGCCGATAGTAAAGCATCAGACATGACTGGTTTTACGTTTGCAAGTGCCTCGAGATAGGAGGGCTTTCTCGTCACTACATTTCCTTCTGAAGAATTTTCGAGACAACGTGAATCACTACTGCGGAGAGGACTTTCGCAGCGAAGTTCATCACCATGAAGAGGACCATCATGATGGGTTACAGCAAAAGATGAAATCTCTTGCTCCTTGGTCTTCTGACCACACAGAGGGTTCCTGTGGCTCTCATCTGAAGAAGAAACTTCAAGATTGACCGAACTTTCATGAAGCAAGCCTTCATGAGGAAGTGTCTGTTGAAGACCTTCAAAATTAATGTTCCCGTTATTGAGAACTGAGGGAGTAGAATCTTGAATTCTGACAGATAAATGTCTGAGGGCTTCAAGAACTCTAGCATCGAGCAAGGCCTTGTTGCAGATTGGCCTTTGATCTCCTGACTGTGTTGGGCGGATCTTTTTCTTAGATGCATTCTTACTCACTTTATAAACCACTTGTTGACGAAAGTGGTTACTCTGAGCAGGTGTATGTGCCTGATCAGGAAAGATGGTTTGGTTAGGCTGACGATCTCCACTCAAATCAGGTGTATGTGCCTGACTTGGTTGTCCGTTTGATATGGGGGAGTATGCCCCAAAACCCTCTTGGATTGGAACAGATGTGTGTGTCTGTTTCGGAGTGAATCGTTGATGTGTCACTCCACTGCTAGGGATAGATTTATGTGTCTGTCCCTGAGATGATGTTGAAGTTGTTATGATATCCTGGCAAGCATCCAGAATATGAGCAGGAATTTGCTTCTGCTCTTTCACCATTGAAAAAATATGTTTGGTGACTTCAGCCGCCGGAACGGGGATATACGTCCATTCCGGGCTTGGAGTAGGTGTATGTGCCTGCTCCTGTCCTTCTTTTCCTGTCAGTGAATCCTGACAGTACTCAAGTGTGGAGGCAGAGAGTTGAGTCTGCCACCTGTTTGTCGTCGGGGCTTTCCGACTGACTTCTCCGTGCGCTACCAAGCGAGACTGTTGGTAGGCTTGATTAGTATTAGCAGGTGTATGTGCCTTCTGATTACACTTCGCCAAACGCGGTTGACGAGATCCATCATATGTAGTCAGACGAGCCTGCTGACTAACTGGTGATGTATAAGCAGGTGTATGTTCCTGCCTATGGTACTCCGCCGGAATTGCCTGGCGGGATTGGCGTGATGCTGCCAGACGAGTCTGCTGGACAGCGGAATTAAAACGGACAGGTTTGTATGCCTGCTCGTTGTTCGCCACCAAGTTAGGTTGGTGGACTTCTCCGGAGATGGCAGGGATGACAACCTGCCCATTGTTTACCGGATTCCGTCTCTGGCGGTTCATCTTGCCTGCTCGGGTTCGAGGAACCTGAGCTGAATGCCTGGAGTCGGTACCCTCATCATGTTGAGGGCGCACTACCGCACGAGTCTGGCGGCGATTGTTGATGGGAGCCCTTGGGAAGGACTCCTGTCTTTTTGAATTAAGGTCCTGCGGGACCTGCTTGTAACACCCGAGACATTTATGTTATATGAATCATCAAAGGAATCATTTTCTACACAACACTTGCTTGGATTTCTTTACACGCAATCGTGACCTTCCTCGATAGCTTGCGTCGTACGCAATACTGAGTTTCACTAAACAACAATATGTTATTAAAACTAGCCGTTATGAATAGTAATAACCACTTTTTGAAATTTTATAAATTTTATTTTTCAAAATGGACTTCATTTTTGGACTCAGAATATCGAAATTAGCCTAGGGTGAAATTTTGGTATTTTTCTGAAAACTTTCATTTTTTGATGAATAGTGAAACCACTAAGTGATAGGTTAAAAACTGAATTTTGCATAAAACTTAATTTTACCGCTTCTGTGAATGGAATTTCAAAAATCCGACAGACACGGTTGATATCAGTAAGTAAAATGTGGTTCAATGAGATAAAAATAATTTTTTGGTGAATAGTAACTTTTTACTTTTTTTACCGCGGTTAATAGTAAATAGGGTAACTAAGGGTAAATATGATATTAATATTACCCTAAAACATGTCCTAATTCTATTGGACAAGTTTAATTCGACCAAAAACAAACTTAGGAATAAAATATGACCATTTAGGCCCACTTGGATTAGATTAGGACATTTATTATTAATTTATTTAAAGAAGGGTTAAAATAGTTAAAATTAATGTTTAATAAGTAAATCATTTTTAATATGGGGTTATACATAAGATATATTCGATTTTAAATATTAATTAGAAAGCTAAAAAGCTTTACTACATGATGGTATTTTATTTTTAATTTTTAGACATCAAATAATTTAATTTATTTATGACACAAAGATGATGCAGTAATTATCTTATTAATGAAATATTGACATAATTGATAATATAAATACCAAAATAAATGTAATTTAAGACTTTTTATGAATTCCACTAATTTTCTAGGTTACTATGATATATTAGTGTTGATTTAATCAATTTGGTTCGAACATATAATTCTGTTATGACTTTTACAAAAATCATATATCAAATAGTGTCAAAATTGACACAAAATAGTTTTTAAATCAAATATTATATTATTAATTGTTATTTTATTCCTAAAAATCTAAGGTTCGGCCAAATGACTTAGATAAGGATATATATATTAATAATAAACAATTTGGGGTTCGTTTGGCATGTTATAGTAAGTGTATTAACCATATAGTGAAAGAAAACAAAAAGACATGGTAAAAGTTAAATTATTTAACTTAGAGTTAAATCTAATTGATAAGGTTAAAATAATACCCTAAACTTGTCTAAATCCTATTGGTTGATAGGATTTTGACCCTTCCCCACTTTATCTTCTAAATAAGACCCTTTGGAACTATTATAAACCGATTTTGACTTTAATATAAAATAATATTTTGAGATATTCCTAAGGTGCCCCTCTCCTCCCTTATAAAAGGGCACCTCCTCCCCCTCCTCCTCACACCAATTTGAGCACTCAAGCTCGGCCAACCCCTGCCATTTTCTCCTCTCCACTTCCCTAGAATAATCCTAGAGGTCCTGGTCTTCTTCAAAGACCAATCTTAGTTCCCTAAGTGGAGGATTCAAAGAAGCGTTCCAAAGAAGAGGTAATATTCATTACCGATCTTTTCAATTTCTTTCTTCTTCAACTTCTTCTTCTTTAGTTGTTTCATGATAAAGTAATAACATCAGAATTACTTACATACTGATATGTTATTATGAAACAACCCTAATTCACCTTCTATCCATCCTACGGAAAAATGAAATCACCGCGCGTGCGTACGTACGGAATACCGTCTCCACGCCGTGGTGTAATCTATTTTTCCACCATCACTTTACAAGGATGGGTATAATGGTGTAATGAGTAACTATTTATGATTTTTATAAAGTAATATTGATACTGAAATAATATATATATACTCCAATACAGTTCCACGATCATAGGAACGATATCATCACTCGTGCGTACGTACGGAATACCGTCTCCACGATGTGATGCGACTCGTTCTACATGATCATCATTACATAGTAATTATATAAATGAATTGAATGAATAAATATGATATATGTTACACTAATACCATTCTGGATATAAGGTATATATAACCTTAAAAGAAGAATAAGAATGTATTCGGAAAAACACGCATAAGAACAAAAGGCAATAAAGACCCGAGTAACAAGTAACAATGAAATATTACTAACAAGAAGCTAAGAATATGACCATATATGATATCATATCAATATGTATGATTATGGAATAAGTCAATAACATTATTTAAACCATTATACAGGATCTTCGGACACGTACAAAGCAAATCGTACCTAAGGTAAGGGAAATATCACAATCTCATTTTTATCCGAGATTGTTTATTCGTAAGTATTTACTGGGGTGTATTTTATCATCCACATCCATGTTTCATCAATATGTAATATTATTTCCATCCACCTAAAATTGTTTAAATCCATTTTTACCCTTCGGTGAGTTTTAGTAATATGTATGAAAGGAATCTTTTGTCGTTTTTCGTACGAGGTACTTTTTTGACTTTTCCGACAAAAGTACGAAGAATGTTTTTTTTAACTTATACGGCATGAATGGATTTTTAAGAAACTCCCTTTACAAGTTTTCACGTTTATTTTTAATCAACTTCTTTTATTTTAAAGTTGTATGACATGATAAGAAAGGAAAAAACGTTTTTGAAGAAGAAAGGATATTTTCCTCAAGAATGGAGTTCAAGTGTTTTATCAAAATTAATTTCCATCTAAGATAATAAAGGGTTCTGTTTTTATCCCTATTATTACATGGATTTGATTATGTTTTGATGGAAACATTTTTATGAATTCCTTTATCTTATATGAATTGTTTTATGATGTCATGTTGTTTAAGAATCCCATTTTTATTACATGGGTTATGTGATGATGTATGATTTATGATTATGTGGCACACATAAGAAAGGATTCATTATAAGATGGGTGGGACCTATATCTCCCTCCAATGCATTGGGTAAAGATTTTATATCTCATGAGATAGACATGGCTGGAATGGTAGGTTATACCGGTTCAGTGAAACAGGACTGGAACGAGGGTGACTCGGTTCAGAAAGGGACTTTGTCCACTAAGATAGTCTTGGCAATGAGTCATGACTAACAAGAAATGATTTTCCATGATTATGTGTGCATGCCACAAAGTTTCAAGTTTTATGTTATGATTATGGGGATCTCATTTTCACTTCTATGATTTATTACATGTTAAGATATTATGATCTCTTTTGCAGGTTTTGATTTTCAAAAAGATATGATATGATTTTTATTTCCTTTATTTTCCTTGCTGAGCATTTGAGCTCACCCTTTTATGTTTTCTTTTCCCCAGGTCAGGAAGATGGATATTAAGTAGAATATGCTAAAAGGGACCCTAGATATGATGAAATAAATGGGAGACACTGTAGAAGATTTATGAACCAGTTGTTTATGTTTCCCAGTTTCTAAAGACACTATACCTATACGGTCATTTGTGGTTTTGTCATATGTTGTAATAAGTGTGCTTCAATTTTGAAGTATTAACAATGTATGTAAAGTATGGGTCGTTATAGTTGGTATTAGAGGAAAGGTATAGTCAACCTTTGGAAACTAGGATGTGAAAGCCTTAGTAAGAACCCTAAGGATAAGTCTAAGCATAGAACAGAATCTTAGTGTTTTAGAAATGTCCTTGAATAACCTAGGATAAGACCTTAAGCATGAAAATTTTATTCTTGAATTATGTGGTTTTCCTATTATAATTAGTGTTGCTCACACTATTCTTCTTGGTTTTAGTCAATGGCTGGAACCCAAAGGAACCGTGTTAATGCAGAATGCGATGGGAAATGCAATGATTGTCCCCCTGAGCAACCAAACGATATGGGAGCTGGAATGCAAAATCTTGTAGCCATGCTCATACAACTTTCTCAAGCTATGAATCATGCAGGACTTCCAAACGAGCAAAGGAAGGAGCAACATTCTGTTGAATCCTTCATGAGGCAGCGTCCACCTTCTTTTAGTGGGTCTACTGATCCATTAGTTGCTGAACAATGGATTAGTACTACTGAAAAGATATTTTCAGTTCTTCAATGTTCTGAACATGATAAAGTCATCCTAGTAGTGTATCGTTTGGAAGGAGATGTTGATCAATGGTGGAATCTTATTAAGAATACGAGGCAAAGGGATGAAATTGAGTCTATGGAATGGGACGAGTTCAAGAACTTATTTTTCAATAAGTACTTCCCTCGTATTCTCTGAACAAAGATGGAGAAAGAGTTCCTTGAACTGAAGCAAAGGGATGATGAATCTGTTAGTACCTATGAAGCAAATTTTACAAGACTTGCAAGGTACGATTCTGGTATTATTATCCAACCTGAGAGTAAGATCGATCGATTCTTTAGTGGATTAAAACCAAGTCTTCGAAGGGCATTAGCCATAAGGGACTTCAATAGCTACGAGGAAATCGTTCGATGTGCTCTCAAAGTCGAGATGGAGATTGGAGTAACCCATCAGTCGCATGGGTTTGATAAGAAGAGGAAGATGGAATTCAAAGGAAACTCTAAAGAGCACACTGAAAAGAAGATGAACTTTCCCTTATGCTCAAAGTGTGGAAAGAAACATGGAGGGAGTTGTCTTAAAGGGACAAGTAAATGTTTTAAATGTGGAAAGGAAGGTCATCGGGCATTTGAATGCCGCGATAATGGGAAGAAGATGTCTAATGATGCAAACAAATGAAGGGATACACAGAATGAACCTACTACACTTCAATGTTTCAAGTGCAAGGAGATGGGTCATTATGCCAATCAATGCCCAAATCCAAGGGTTGATGATGATGGTCGACGTCAACAAAATCTTAAGGCTAAAGACAAAGGAAAGTCGCATGCAATTTCTATCAGCGATGTGGAGTACGATAACGAAGTGGTGAAAGGTACACTTACCATCCACTCTAAAGTAGCAAATGTTTTATTTGATTCTAGATCCACCCACTCTTTTATTTCTAAAGAATTTTATAAGGGTATCACCGTATTACCTCAACAATTAGATGTTGAGTTAGCTGTGACAACACCTAATGGCACAACAGTCGCATCAAAAGTTTATAATTATTCTCCGATCGAAGTTTGTGGGAAAGTGCTTCCTGCAAATCTTGTGATCCTTCCTTTAGTGGAATTTGATGTGATTCTTGGCATGGATTGGATTTCTCTACATGGAGCTCATATCAATTGCCAAAGAAGGGAAGTCACATTTCATATTCCAGATCAATCTACGATCGTATATCAATGCAAGGATGAACATAACCTTCCAGTGGAAATTTCTTCCATCTTATGGGTATTGATTCCACTAAATGAAGGTTATTTATCTCAAATGGTTGGTGAGAAACTCACGATTAAAAATATGCCCATTGTACGGGAGTTTGATGATGTCTTTCCGGAGGAATTACTGGGTCTTCCACCAAATCGTGAAGTTGAGTTTTCAATAGAACTCGTACCAGGTGCTTTTCCTATTTCAAAGACACCTTATAGAATGGCCCCAATTGAGTTGCAGGAATTGAAGAAGCAACTCCAAGAGAATCTTGATAAGGGATTCATACACCCTAGTGCGTCACCTTGGGGAGCACCTATTCTATTTGTTAAGAAGAAAGATGGATCAATGAGACTCTGCATTGATTATTGAGAACTTAACAAGATCACTATCAAGAACAAATATCCTCTCCCACGCATTGATGACTTATTTGACCAACTACGCGGAGCTCAATACTTTTCCAAGATTGATCTTCGTTCAGGGTATCATCAATTAAGGGTCAAAAGGGAGGATATACCAAAGACGGCTTTCTGTACAAGGTATGGACACTATGAATTTATAGTGATGCCATTTGGTCTTACTAATGCCCCTGCTATCTTCATGGATCTAATGAATAGAGTCTTTAGAGACTATCTTGATCAATTTGTGGTAGTCTTTATAGATGATATTCTTGTCTATTCAAAGATCAAGGAAGAGCATGAAGATCACTTGAGAATTATATTGAAGACCCTGAGAAAGGAGAAGCTTTATGCCAAATTTACCAAGTGTGAATTTTGGCTTCAAAAAGTTGCATTTTTGGGTCACATAATCTCAAAAGAGGGGATATCTGTGGATCCAGCAAAAACAGAGGTTATCGAAAGATGGTCGAGACCAACAACAGTAATTGAGATCCGAAGTTTTCTTGGTTTGGCTGGATATTATCGACGTTTTGTAAAAGATTTTTCACGATTATCTAATCCACTCACCAAGTTGACTCGGAAAGGAGTTAAGTTTCTCTGGACAGAGGAATGTGAAGAGAATTTCAAGGAGTTGAAAATAAGGTTATCCAGTGCACCTGTGCTCACACTGCCTTGTAGTGGAGAAAGGTTTGTGATCTACAGTGATGCATCCAAGAAGGGATTGGGGTGTGTTCTTATGCAAAATGATATGGTGATAGCTTATGCCTCACGACAGTTGAAAATCCATGAGCAAAATTACCCAACACATGATTTGGAGTTGGCTGCGGTAATCTTTGCATTAAAGATTTGGAGGCATTACCTTTATGGTGAAAGGTGTGATATTTATACTGATCATAAAAGTTTAAAGTATATTTTCACACAAAAGGAGTTGAATATGCGTCAAAGAAGATGGTTGGAGCTGATTAAGGATTATGACTGCTCAATCCATTACCACCCTGGAAAAGCAAACAAGGTGGCAGATGCATTAAGTCGACAAGACCATGCTAGTTTATCCATGATGAGGATCACAAAAGATCCAATATTTATGGATTTACAGAGGATGGATCTTGGAATTATAATGGAAGGGGAAAAATCTTATCTTTCTCAAATGAATGTTCAACCATCTATACCTGTGAAGATTAAAGAGGCACATAAAGAAGATGTCGAGTTACAAAAGAAGGTGAGAAATGTTCCTGAATCCAACCTTGATTGTGATGGGATAATAAAGTTCAGGAATCGGGTTTGTGTTCCTTCCATCTCCGAATTAAAGAAGGATCTGCTGGATGAGGCTCATAGTTCTTCATTCTCTATTCATCCTGGAAGCACGAAGATGTATAGGGACCTGAAAGAGTACTTCTGGTGGGATGGCATGAAAAGAGATGTTGCTGAATATGTCTCTCGATGCTTGGTTTGTCAACAAGTTAAAGCTGAGAGACAGAAGTCTAAGGGGATGTTACAACCATTACCCATACCCGAATGGAAATGGGAAAACATCACTATGGACTTTGTCACAGGACTTCCTAAAACAAACAAAGGCAATAATGCTATCTGGGTCATAGTTGATCGTCTTACAAAGTCTGCACACTTCATTCCTATTAGAGAGGATTTCTCTCTAGATCAGATTGCCAGGATATATGTAAAGGAAGTGGTAAGATTTCATGGAGTACCACTTTCTATTATATCTGATCGGGATCCGAGATTTACCTCGAAGTTCTGGCGAAGTCTTCAGCATACTCTGGATACAGAGTTGAGTTTCAGCACTGCTTATCATCCCCAGACAGACGGTCAGTCTGAGAGAACAATTCAAACCCTTGAAGATATGTTGAGAGCTTGCTCTATGGATTTCAAAGGAGGTTGGGATCAACACCTACCTTTGGTGGAATTTTCTTATAATAATAGCTTTCACTCCAGTATTCAGATGGCTCCTTATGAAGCTCTCTATGGAAAGAAATGCAGGACTCCAACTTGCTGGGATGAAGTTGGGGAAAGAAAGCTATTAGGACCTGATCTCGTTGATGAAATGGAAGAAAAGGTCAGATCTATTCAACAACACATAAGCGCAGCTCAGAGTCGACAGAAAAGTTATGCCGACAACCGAAGAAAAGACCTAGAGTTTGAAGTGGGTGATAAAGTGTTCTTACGAATATCTCCCTGGAAGAGGGTTATGAGATTTGGAAAGAAGGGGAAGTTGAGCCCTAGATATATCGGTCCTTTCGAAATACTGGATCGTGTTGGGAAGGTAGCTTACCGATTGGCGCTTCCACCAAATCTCTCTCAAGTTCACGATGTGTTCCATGTATGTCTCCTGAGAAAGTACATACCAGATCCTTCACATGTACTCAACTCAGAAGTTGTACCGCTGGAGCAAGATCTTTCTTATGAAGAACAGCCGATAGAGATTCTGGATCGTAGCGAAAAAGTCCTACGAAACAAGACCACTCGATTGGTGAAAGTTTTATGGAGGAACCACCAACTTGAAGAAGCTACATGGGAGCTTGAGGATATGATGAGGGAGAAGTATCCTCATCTGTTTGTTACAAAGTGACGAATTTCGAGGGCGAAATTCTTTTTAAGGGGGGTAGAATGTAACACCCGAGACTTTTATGTTATATGAATCATCAAAGGAATCTTTTTCTACACAACACTTGCTTGGCTTTCTTTACACGCAATCGCGACCTTCCTCGATATCTTGCGTCGTACGCAATACTGAGTTTCACTAAACAACAATATGCTATTAAAACTAGCCGTTATGAATAGTAATAACCACTTTTTGAAATTTTATAAATTTTATTTTTCAAAATGGACTTCATTTTTGGACTCAGAATATCGAAATTAGCCTAGGGTGAAATTTTGGTATTTTTCTGAAAACTTTCAATTTTTGATGAATAGTGAAACCACTAAGTGATAGGTTAAAAACTGAATTTTGCATAAAACTTAATTTTACCGCTTCTGTGAATGGAATTTCAAAAATCCGATAGACACTGTTGATATCCTTAAGTAAAATGTGGTTCAATGAGATAAAAATAATTTTTTGGTGAATAGTAACTTTTTACTTTTTTTACCGCGGTTAATAGTAAATAGGGTAACTAAGGGTAAATATGATATTAATATTACCCTAACACATGTCCTAATTCTATTGGACAAGTTTAATTCGACCAAAAACAAACTTAGGAATAAAATATGACCATTTAGGCCCACTTGTATTAGATTAGGACATTTATTATTAATTTATTTAAAGAAGGGTTAAAATAGTTAAAATTAAAGTTTAATAAGTAAATCATTTTTAATATGGGGTTATACATAAGATAAATTCGATTGTAAATATTAATTATAAAGCTAAAAGGATTTCCTACATTATGGTATTTTATTTGTAATTTTTAGACATCAAATAATTTAATTTATTTATGACACAAAGATGATGCAGTAATTATCTTATTAATGAAATATTGACATAATTGATAATATAAATACCAAAATAAATGTAATTTAAGACTTTTTAGGAATTCCACTAATTTTCTAGGTTACTATGATATATTAGTGTTGCTTTAATCAATTTGGTTCGAACATATAATTCTGTTATGACTTTTACAAAAATCATATATCAAATAGTGTCAAAATTGACACAAAATAGTTTTTAAATCAAATATTTTACTATTAATTGTTATTTTATTCCTAAAAATCTAAGGTTCGGCCAAATGACTTATATAAGGATATATATATTAATAATAAACAATTTGGGGTTCGTTTGGCATGTTATAGTAAGTGTATTAACCATATAGTGAAAGAAAACAAAAAGACATGGTAAAAGTTAAATTATTTAACTTAGAGTTAAATCTAATTGATAAGGTTAAAATAATACCCTAAACTTGTCTATATCCTATTGGTTGATAGGATTTCGACCCTTCCCCACTTTATCTTCTAAATAAGACCCTTTGGAACCATTATAAACCGATTTTGACTTTAATATAAAATAATATTTTGAGATATTCCTAAGGTGCCCCTCTCCTCCCTTATAAAAGGGCACCTCCTCCCCCTCCTCCTCACACCAATTTGAGCACTCAAGCTCGGCCAACCCCTGCCATTTTCTCCTCTCCACTTCCCTAGAATAATCCTAGAGGTCCTGGTCTTCTTCAAAGACCAATCTTAGTTCCCTAAGTGGAGGATTCAAAGAAGCGTTCCAAAGAAGAGGTAATATCCATTACCGATCTTTTCAATTTCTTTCTTCTTCAACTTCTTCTTCTTTAGTTGTTTCATGATAAAGTAATAACATCAGAATTACTTACATACTGATATGTTATTATGAAACAACCCTAATTCACCTTCTATACATCCTACGGAAAAATGAAATCACCGCGCGTGCGTACGTACGGAATACCGTCTCCACGCCGTGGTGTAATCTATTTTTCCACCATCACTTTACAAGGATGGGTATAATGGTGTAATGAGTAACTATTTATGATTTTTATAAAGTAATATTGATACTGAAATAATATATATATACTCCAATATAGTTCCACGATCATAGGAACGATATCATCACTCGTGCGTACGTACGGAATACCGTCTCCACGATGTGATGCGACTCGTTCTACATGATCATCATTACATAGTAATTATATAAATGAATTGAATGAATAAATATGATATATGTTACACTAATACCATTCTGGATATAAGGTATATATAACCTTAAAAGAAGAATAAGAATGTATTCGGCAAAACACGCATAAGAACAAAAGGCAATAAAGACCCGAGTAACAAGTAACAATGAAATATTACTAACAAGAAGCTAAGAATATGACCATATATGATATCATATCAATATGTATGATTATGGAATAAGTCAATAACATTATTTAAACCATTATACAGGAGCTTCGGACACGTACAAAGCAAATCGGACCTAAGGTAAGGGAAATATCACAATCTCATTTTTATCCGAGATTGTTTATTCGTAAGTATTTACTGGGGTGTATTTTATCATCCACATCCATGTTTCATCAATATGTAATATTATTTCCTTCCACATACAATTTTTTAAATCCATTTTTACCCTTCGGTGAGTTTTAGTAATATGTATGAAAGGAATCTTTTGTCGTTTTTCGTACGACGTACTTTTTTGACTTTTCCGACAAAAGTACGAAGAATGTTTTTTTTAACTTATACGGCATGAATGGATTTTTAAGAAACTCCCTTTACAAGTTTTCACGTTTATTTTTAATCAACTTCTTTTAGTTTAAAGTTGTATGACATGATAAGAAAGGAAAAAACGTTTTTGAAGAAGAAAGGATATTTTCCTCAAGAATGGAGTTCAAGTGTTTTATCAAAATTAATTTCCATCTAAGATAATAAAGGGTTCTGTTTTTATCCCTATTATTACATGGATTTGATTATGTTTTTATGGAAACATTTTTATGAATTCCTTTATCTTATATGAATTGTTTTATGATGTCATGTTGTTTAAGAATCCCATTTTTATTACATGGGTTATGCGATGATGTATGATTTATGATTATGTGGCACACATAAGAAAGGATTCATTATAAGATGGGTGGGACCTATATCTCCCTCCAATGCATTGGGTAAAGATTTTATATCTCATGAGATAGACATGGTTGGAACGGTAGGTTATACCGGTTCAGTGAAACAGGACTGGAACGAGGGTGACTCGGTTCAGAAAGGGACTTTGTCCACTAAGATAGTCTTGGCAATGAGTCATGACTAACAAGAAATGATTTTCCATGATTATGTGTGCATGCCACAAAGTTTCAAGTTTTATGTTATTATTATGGGGATCTCATTTTCACTTCTATGATTTATTACATGTTAAGATGTTATGATATCTTTTGCAGGTTTTTATTTTCAAAAAGATATGATATGATTTTTATTTCCTTTATTTGCCTTGCTGAGCATTTGAGCTCACCCTTTTATGTTTTCTTTTCCCCAGGTCAGGAAGATGGATATTAAGTCGAATATGCTAAAAGGGACCCTAGATATGATGAAATAAATGGGAGACACTGTAGAAGATTTATGAACCAGTTGTTTATGTTTCCCAGTTTCTAAAGACACTATACCTATACGGTCCTTTGTGGTTTTGTCATATGTTGTAATAAGTGTGCTTCAATTTTGAAGTATTAACAATGTATGTAAAGTATGGGTCGTTATACTGCTCATTCACTTCCTCAGAGTAAGGGAGTGAATGGAAATTGTGTTCCGGGGATAACGACCCGAAACTGTTGGAGACGGTAGTCAGCACCGCCTGTTTCTTGATCGCTGGACACCGTTGTCCGGACGACCAGGTAGAGTTGTTAACTTGGAGGGCTTGACGAGCGGCCTCCAGAGTTGGGATAGTACCGTTGCAACGATACTCCTTAACCAGTGCATTAGAAACCCAGTGTTGAAGACGTTGAGTTGGTGATGTCATCCTCAGAGCGGACGACGTTCCAGCAGGAGTAGCAGCATTGGTTTTCCCAGCAGCAGACCTCGCAGTAGAGGTGTTCACAGCAGCAGTATTTACAGGGGTGAATTTAAGGAAAGCCATTTTGCAGAAGATCTTGAGAAAAGAGTGCCTGTTCCATATAACAGACATAATCAAGATGAATCCGGCCACTGCATCTTTTGGATGAGCATATGTCAATGATTGCTTTGTTGGACCAAGGGGCCTAACAAATAAGAAAAACATCACTTTAACTTGGTTAAGGATTCACGTCGGGTTCACCATTTTTTGTTTCCTCACGGATTTCGGGGATGACCTCCTGGACGGGAGATTCAAACATTCTGATCGGTTTCTAGCGGGTTTGTTCGTAGAACCGGAAACATCCAATGATTCCACATCCGTTTGGGCCTACTTTCCAAAGGCAGGCGCTCATTAGCTTGTGGACTGATAAGGCTTAGGAATTTTCATTGGTCGAGAGGATGGGAGGTCGGACTCATCACACCTTTTTGAGGGGAATTATTGTCTACTCCGGGACTCTCTTTATAGATTTAAGTTATGTTCTTGAATCCTTATTACATTACCAAGTATAAAATGTGCTTTCCTTTAGTTTTAACAATCAATGATTAAATATTCAAGAAATTTAGAGAATCTTTTATATGTATTCGAGGTTCTTCATCAATAGAGAATCATCTATATCTGTTTAGAGATTCTTGGTCAATGGTATCCTTCAAAACATTTATATAAAAGTCTCTTGGTCATTATGATGACCAGACTGGTTTTAAATCCACTCAGTGGGGCACTTGAAGTTTGTCGTCATTCAGAAGGACAGGGATTATTTCAAAGTTGGGATCGAACCCAAAAAATGGGCTACCTAAGTATCCTTTGTTTTGGAAAAGGAATCAGAACCCACGTAGTTCGAGTAATGGAGTATGATGTTTATGATTGATGGCTCAAAGATGAATGTCATAATTACTTTTACACTCTAAGCTCACGTGAGTCATGCTCGGTGTGAGAAACAAGAGGTATTGGTTAAAATTAGACAATTGTGCCATGAAAGATGCAATCATAAGAATTTGTTTGGGGATTATGTATGTATGACTGCCAAGATAGATGAAGGTTTAGGATTTACTTTTAGGGAGAAAATCCATGAACAGGGTCCATAAAGTTATATGTGCTTCATGGATATTTGAATACTCTAATCTTGGGGCTTACTCCTTAGGAGGATGCCCAAGTTAGGAGGGGATTTATGATTGGGTTTTACTCCTGAAAAGGAAACCCAAATCAAGGGTAAATTAGGACTGGTTAAGAGAAATTTAAGGGGGCTTGGGATTTACTCCTGAAAAGGAATCCCAAGATTATGACTGAGTCTTATTCCTGAAAAGGAGACCCAGGTTAGGGATTAAGGTTTGGGGATTACTCCTGAGGAGGATGCCCAAGTTTGGGAACTTTAAGAATTTGGGGCTTACTCCTGGGGAGGATGCCCAGATTAAAGGATTTATAACTGGGGATTATTCCTAAAAAAGGAGACCCAGGTTAAGGATTCTCTCATCTTAAAGGATGAGGTTAAATGAATGAACTCTCAATATTTGGTGACATAAGGATATTTAAATCACTAGGTTTTGAGAGATATTCCACAGAATTTCTTTCAGATAAGGAAGTAAAATCAAGAAATCATGCCATAAATGGATTTGAAGAGTGTCTTGAAGACTGAATCTTGAAAAGGAAAGGTGAAATGGCTTAAGAGGGGTAAAATGGACAAGATGGGCACCCAAAAAGATAGGGGTGCGCAAGTCTTGAAAGGCGTGCAAGTCTTCCGTGGGCACGCAAGTATTTGTCGTGCAGGTATACCTGCGCGACACATGGTGTACTTGCACGATTTTCAACCAGCATTGAAATACTTGAGCGACTCTTTTTTAAACCCTTTAGAATTTTCTTGAGGTTCTTCCAGAAAAGGGACGCGCAAGTTATATTGAAGGAAATAAGTCGGCGCGCAAGTGTTTGATAAGTTTCAACACTTAGGCCTTCCTTCTTCTCTTTAGATCTTCCGTTCTAGGTAAGAAATTACCTTAGAAGTGTTCTGGATGTTTTGAGAAGAGACTTGGGCGTCGGGAGCTTCGATCCGAGTTTCTGGAAAAAAAATCCTCCCGAATGGGGGGCCCACAGGGTCTATTTATAGGCAAAAGAATACCCCGGGCGGTTACCACTTAGGTCGCGCAAGTCATTTGCGTGACCAAGAGCGTCGCGCAAGTGTACTTGCGTGAAAGTGGGATAACTTGCGCGGTGCAGTTGCTGTCGATCCTTTGTTCATGCCTTTGTCGATTTTTGATGTTTTCTTCAAAGGTTGAATCACTTTGAGCTCAGATATTCCCTTTTCTGATCTTTAGATTCTGTGACGAAAAGAGCGTCAACAACAGCGATCAAAGTTCATGTAGTTCGGGTTGGCATGGGGCTTACACTCTGAGCCGTCCCAAGAGAGGATGTCATGGTTGATTCTTACTCTAAGCCCACGTGAGTCATGCTCGGTATGAGAAACAAGTGGCAGCAGGGACCAGACGATCACGTCGCGAAAGGTGTGTCTGTGGGTAGGGGAGTGGGGCTTATGCATGGAGCAGACCGTTGATGACAAAGCCCAGAGGGAGAGGGAAAGGGTATCCCCATGTCTGTCTCCCCTCTTGGTTCTTGGAATCGGGGAAGTACGGATGTGCATGGGTGCTTCCTTCTGATGGGTAGTCCGCCACTCCCCGGGGAGGGGAGAAGTGCCCCAATCCTAACAAGTGGAGGGGCAGAAAGGGGACTCCCAGGCTCGGACTCCACATTACCATGGGAATGTGAACCCAGGAATACTTCCGGAATCTACTCAAGGGTCAAAGAAACCCCTTCTCCCTCGCTTACCGTGGGTATGTGAACTCAGAACAGCGCGCTGATGTGCCTGAAGGTCACATCACACGGGTCAGGTGACTCTGGTGGAGGCCTCGGCTCGGGGCTGATGAGTGGGCCAATGAGGGGGTTGCGAAGGATCAGGCCAGATTGGAAATATTTTATCTGGATTGGGGAATGGGAACTCCGAAGGATCTTGAAGGCCACACGGTTGTATGAGGGGTGGAACCCTTCTCGTAGGGAGGTGTTATGCAGCTGGAGAGGCCGTCTGCGAACCAGGGTGGTCCGCGGACTGATGGGCATCCTGTGAACCAGGGTGGTTCGCAGCTTTGGGTTTGACCCGCGTACCAGGTTGGTATGCAGAGGGGTTTGCGTGAGCAGCAGCGGCCAAGGGCTACGTCGGTCATAGGTTCATTGTTCAGGGCTTCGCCCACGTAGGAGGGTGCTACGCGGTGCGAAGGATCGGAAAAGGGGCATAAACTCCCTGGTTCACGGGGAGTGCATCTGCAGAGGGTCCATGGTTCGCTTTCTTATTTTATTTGTTATTTTAAGTTTGTGGTTTACCAAGTTTTTATATGTTTTTAGTTCCTTATTAATTCATTTCCAGCTTCATACCTGTTCTGGTTCGCGAACTGGAACTTCATTGTTTGTGAAATCCTAAGCTCCTTCCTTTGAAATCCTTCCACCCGAATCTGATCGATCTCCAATCTCCCCTCTTTCTTTCTTCCCCCTCGATCTCCTTTTATAAAGTAGGGAAAGAGATGTGTATGTGGTCATGCGGCACCTTTTGCGGAGGCCCATGACTGGAAACCCAGTTTACAGATGACTTGGTCAATCTGCAACTCGCAGGGCATTAGACGCACCTCCCTCACGAACCAAACTAGCTCGGGGAGTGCTTTGCGGTTGGGCAGGGTTCTGCCTCCATTCTGCGAACGACGGCGTATGCGGTCTAGGCCGGTTGATGCGGTTCGCAGCTAGCGAAGTTCGTGATGGTGGACTGGCTTGGCTCCCATCCTTCTTTATGCCCACGGAGGGCTCTCACCTCCATTCTGTGAATGACATCGGTCCGTGGAGGGGGGTGCTTCGCAGAACGGGCCGCATACCATTATCATGGGAATGGTCCGCAGACCAGTCGGTCCTTTGTTGATTTCTTGGGTGCTCTTCATATTTTTTTCCCAATTCTTTGAGGTAAATTGGGTAGAATCCCCTCTTCAATTAAGGGAATTCTCATTCTCCTTTGTGTATTTTTCAGGACCCTACAAATGCCCCCCATCGGAATGGGGTCCGATCGGAATGAAGAGGAGGCCATTCCGATGTAGAGTGGTCCTGAAACTTGGTTGGTTTGTGGTAGGGGAGTGGACCTGGTAGGGGCTACGCCTATAAATACGGGGGGCCTTCCTTTGTATTTTATCGGATTCTTCACGAAACCAGAGCTCTCTCACATTTTTTCTCCGTGTGCTCGTTCCTTCGTGAAATGCCTCACCCGCGAACCATCTGCCACTTCCATGAACCATTCCTCACTCGTGGACTCCTTCACCCATGGACCAATCTCCTAGCCGTGAACTAACACTTTTAATTAATTAAAAAGTAAGTCACGACGGGCCATGTAGGAACTCGCTCCGTAGTTTTGATGGTCCACAGACTGGAATCTTCTGGACTTTGAAAATTTATTATGTCTTCTGAACCTAATTATTTAAATCCAGGATTAAGATTCCACAGAGAAACTTGGTTCGCAGTTTTCTGTCCAATGCTCCGTAGGCTAGAGTACCGCGGACCTCTTCTCTGTAGAGTTGGTTTGTGGGATGTAGTCATTGAAAACCACATTTTGAGGCATGATCGTGAACCTCATCGTGAAGGCTTCTTGACTACTCTTCCATATGCTTGGTATTTTTGTCCAGATATTATTATTCAAGACTAACCATTTTTGCCTGGTTTTTATAATGCAGGGAGAAAAACATGGTTCCCCCTTGCCCTGCACCCAGGCCTGCAACTGAGCCTCTCCCAATTGTTGATCAACGCCTAAAGGATGTGGCCAGCTTTGTTAAGGATGGAATTCACCACTCCCCATTTTTCTTCTTCCTGGACAATCTTCTCTCCGAGTAACAGTGGGAGTACACCTTTTCCCAATAGTTGTACTGCCTATGGGTTCGGTTTACTGTCTGATACGCTGATTCAGGTACCATCTCGTCACAACAATCCTGCAACAAGGATATTTACTAGAATTATCCCTCGATCTATGATATCCACCAGATTTTGGCCTTCCATAAGGGATAAAACTGTAGTATTTATGTTTAATCACCTTCCTGTGTCCCCAATAGTGGAACAACGTCAGCTGGACGGGACAATTCATTGTTACCGTAGCATTTCCCGCAATGCTATGGTAAACAACCAGCATGGCTGGTCAGCAGACTGGGACCTTAGGCCCAGAGGGGCATTTAAGTCATTGGATTGGGGGTGTCCCTTCTGGGTTCGCCAGAGCTGTACAGTGTTTGAAGCATAATTGTGAGTCGTAGGCTTATATGAAGCTGCCTGGGTGTCCCAAACCTATACCCATCGGCCTCAAGCCATTTCCAGGAAACTTATGAGCCGTTGGAGTCCGGACACCAACACATTCCATCTGGTCCATGGTGAGGTGGGTATTAGTCTTTGGGACATCTTCTAGATTTCAGGGGTCCCCATCGTTGGGGGTATGTATGAAAAATTCTTGCCTCCCTCTTCTATGTGGAACAACGAAGAGAGGACTCCCCCCTTGGGAAAGCATCTTATTGACCAGGCCCAGAAGCATTCAAAGGATACATCTCTGAAACATCTTGTCCCATATCATGAATGGGTCAATGATTTTTCTAGAGAGAGAAAGGCCATGGCTCTCCCACATAGGCCCACAACCTGCCCTACGATGAAGTCCCGAAGGCAGAGGGGAAGCTACTATATGATCTTGGAGGAAGTCCAGTTCAACGACTGGGGTTGGGAGCCTTTCCCAGACATTGATCAGATGCTTCGTATGGAGGCATTTCTGGATACGTTTTTGAGTGGCTGGCTATTGTCCATACGCGAGACTGGTGGCATGTGGGTCTCTACTTTTGTCATGGCAGCACAGTTGGCTACTAGCAATGTCATCACCTTGGTTGTCCCAGTATTGTCCAGGGTTTATCGGTTTCTTAGCAATATTACTGATGGGAGTCGACCAAACCGGGTAGCTGGCCCTTTTCAAATTCTCTGGGGATGGTTGGGAGTGTATATCAATAACTGCTTCACTTTCATCAACCCTCTTCAGATTCTGGGCACCTCATTCCAGCCGTACTTACAAATGACCAGCATGGTTATGCCCGAAGAGTGGGTGACCCAAGAGAAGGATGGAAAACAAATGGTTCATAATATGCGTCTGTTGTCGAGTCGGATCTCAAGTTACGATCATTTCAATTTCCGACCATATCCCTCCCCGACTGGTGCAACTAAGAATATGATATCAGAGGAGTTTAGCAAGAGGGGCCACCTCTTTTCCCTATGAGAGGGCATTCTGGCGGCTGGTATTGGTGGGGAACTGATCTGTGAGGGGTACTCACCTTGCCGATTCGGAAATCAATTTGGTTGCGTCCAGGCACTGTGTCCTCCTACACTCAATGGAACCCGTGAGAACTGCCATTTAATGGTGTAAAGGCAACTGTGGTTAATGTTTTCTCAGGAAGATACTGGTTGCGATGTTATGACTCCCACACTTGCAGACTCCATGCCTTTATTTTCCAAGAACTAAACCGACTCCTGGGTGCAATCGTACATGAATGACCATCTAGGGTTGTGGGTTCCCAATATCTCAAGTCCTAAGCCATCGAATGGCAAGAGGAAGCGAAAGGGGGATAGTGCTTCAACCAGGCCAGGCAAGGTTCTTCACAACCCTATCGGTCCCGTGCTTTTGGGGAAGATTTTAAAAGATAGAGGTGTATCCTCTCATTCCCTCGAAACTACCCGAAGAGAGTTGTTTATTCCCATGGATGTTGCCTTCCCAACGGCCTGGGGTCAATGGGACGAATTCAAAGGTCGATTATCCTTTTGCAGCCAGCACCCCGGTTCTCTGTGGTAGTATCTCCAGGAATCAGAACTGGCATTTGACGGTATGGGCTACATATTTATCCCTGTTGACATTCTCTACGATGTGGACCCAGAGATGGTCGATCGGTATCTCCGGGACCTCGAGGAATATATTTATGAATGCCAGGGTTATGCGGTATTAACCCACCGAGTCTAGGCCATGATGCGATTGGTGACCATTGAGGAGGGTGAAGGGAGTGATCACTCTTCAGGGGGCAATGATTTCTATGGTCCCCCTACTGCAGCTGAAGCAAGGGAATTCCCCCCCTGCCCATGAGGTCCCACCCACAGGTAGCTTCAGAGAGTACTAGGGCAGCAGTGAGATCCTAAAAACAAACATGACCATTGGCGCCCCCACCAGCCCCTACCACTGCCCGGCCCTCTCAGGTTGATACACCTTGGCTAGTTGTTCCTGTTACGGCCGCATTTCTGAATGCTTTGAGGATTTGGGATGACCTGAGGGTCAGTGGCTCAAATGAAGAGGTTTGGGCATTACTCCAAACGGGCCCTCTCGAGCTTCTGGGTATTGGGACTATCTTCGCTCTGCCCCACTTGCTGCTGGAAGAGGACCTGGATGAAATAGTTTCCTCATTGAAGGAGATGGAATCATACGTTCATTCACTCAGGAACCAGCTTTATGGGTCTACCCGGGTGTCCATGATGATAAGACATCCTGAATTATTCGATCCTGAGGAAGGGGTTTCCCTGATCGTTCATTCCAGCTTTCCTCCTCCTTTACTATGAAGGTTCTAAAGTTTCCTCCCTTTATGCAGGGTGCCGAGGAATCCCAGGGGGAAATTCCTTCCCCGGAGTATACTCCATGTGGTACTGCAGCAGGCGAACATGCGCTTTCGGCCACGGGGATCATTGAGGAGGGGTCTCCTGGCGCAGCTGAGCTCATAGAAGAGACATTGCGGACCTAGCCAGGGTATTTCCTCCTCCATCTCCTCTCAGCATTCTGAGCGAAGAATTATCCCATGGGCAGATCCAGAGACATCATAAGGTGTCCCTTTTATCGGAACGGCTCAGACAGGGGACTTTGCGTAATCATGACTTCCCTTTTCCTCGATTTCCAACTCATATATTCTGATTCTACCAGTTATTAACCTGTTTTGGTGCATGGTGTAGGGCCATGCGGAGACCTGGCCTTGGATACCTAAGTAGTCATACCTTCTTCCCCCTTATCACCTAAGGAATCACCTGTAGCCACACCTGAGCATGAAAAAATGGTGGGCCCTACTGAAGGGGCTAGTGATATGGAGGCTTTACTCCTGCCTTCATCAGTCAGAGATATGTCATAGGAGGAACAGCTGGAAGTCGAGACTCTTGCTGATCATACGGCCTTTATAATTACAGGGGAGGATGGGGAGCCCATGACTAACAAAGAGGCCCCAGATCCGATGGGTCCAACTGCCTTAGACCCAATGGATCCCGTGGCGATGGAGGAAGAGCCTGCCATCAGGCCAGTTGTCGGAAACCTAGAGCGGGTCATTATTTTGTTTACCGAGGGAGGGATTTCCCCGGGCTTGATCTCCGTAGCCGACAGCTTGGGGATAGCTTTGGGAGTTTCTGGCATTGGGTATGGCCTTAGGTTCTGGACACCTCTGGGGGTTCCCAGGACTCCCTTGCCTCTCGAAGATGTAGCGTCTTCCTCGAGTGGTCGCGGCGGCACAGAGCTTGAGGATACCAACGCCTTGATGATCAGGGGTAAGTTTCCCAATCTATTGCTACAGACTCTTTTCTCTTCCCTTTTTTGATTAGGGATACTTATCTGTCTTATCGAATTTTGGGATTTAGGACCATGACCTTCGGCACTGGTGATTGTGCCGTCGGATCTGATCATGCCTGTGACTACAACCGCAGGGGGCCAAGTCGCCACGGTGCCAGAATTTGCAGGTGAAGCCGCATCGGGTCCCTCCTTGGTGATGTTCAACCCTGAGTACGTATCTTCAATCGGGAGTGACTTCGAGCCTAATAAACAAGTCCTTTCTAGTCTTCGACCTACTCACCAATGGGTTTGGGAGAAAATTTGGAAGCAGATTTCTCATACACCCTTGGCCAAGATTCCGCCTAAATTACCGAAGCTACCCAATCTGTTTATGCTGCTAGGATTAAACGGCTTTGAATACCATGGTATTCATGATATAGTCAAGCAGGTGGTCGTTGACCAGGAGAGACTGGGTGGTTTTGAATATCACCTTTCTGATGCTCAATCTGAAGCCTACCTTTCTGCGACCCGACAGCTTTCCCCAACAGAGGCTCATGATATCGGGGTAGTTGCGAGACTCCAGGGAGAAGTCATTAAGCAGTGTTCTCAACTGGATGTGCTGAGGAATTAGATACAGCAGCTACAGCAGGAAGAGACTAATTTCACCGCCATAATTGAAGAAGGAGAGCAGCGGATAGAGGAGGAGATGAGGGTGATCTCAAAGGCGGCCCAGGAGGCGGAAACATTGCGGGCTGGCGCAGAAGTTGAGACTGCTTTACTGTAGAATCTCTATCAAGCAATCAAGGATATCATCAACGACTGATACAGCTTTTTGAATCTGCTAAAAACCTCCTGTAATAACCTCTCATGCTAGAGGAGACTCCAGATTGTGGATGCCCTTCTCACCAACTTTGTTATGAAACAAAGAAATGTTTTTTTTCTTAGTGTTATTATTCTCTTCTCCTGTGACAGAAAGTATTTGGCATGATTACTGTATATGTTAGTTCACCGAACTTAGAATAATCAATGTTCAGGACAGTTGATAAAAATAAAAATGATCTCTAATTTTTTCCTGGATCATGGGATCCAGCGAGTATAGTTTGAATATTGCTAGGGTTTTATAGAAAAACACCAAAAACTTATTGCATTTTCTGTTAATACCCTAATATTTCCTAGACCCATTTGTTGTGGACCCAGCGGGTATGGCCCGATTTTTTCTTAGGTCGCCCTTTTCGAGTTTTCAACCTAACAGGATTTGTGCCTCTTTTTGTGAGCAGTTTAAAGTCCCACCGACAATACTATCATTACTGATGTTTTAGGTCGAATAGCTTTGACTAAATATGGTGGGGTGAAGACCCCAATGAGGTTTGGTTGATTAAAAGATGTCTCGATATCCTTCAGACGCACATGGGGAGAAACTTTTTAGATTTGAACGACATACAGGGCATGTCTCAAGGCATGGGAGCCGTATCGGCGTGCAGAGGTAGGAAGATCATCACCTAAGGAAATCTTGCCTTTGGTAGATGGGCTAGGGGCGATCAATATGCAGAATTGCTGAGGGCATGGTATGCATAGTCATGCAAAGGTGTCCTTAAGTCAATGACTCTCCATTTATGATGGAATGAGGACTTCATGGAAGTTCGGCTTATGGACACCACCATGGGTGGCTTGGAGAATTATGAAAACCACCGGGGGTGGCTCGGAAAGGGTATGTGATGTCTGAAAGGGTTTGAGAACATTTGTATCAATCAGGAGTGTGGAATAATGTTTCCTTTCCTATGCATTTATCTAGCATAAATTATGGTTGAAGCTTGAAGTATTTTAAAGTCATGCAGCTGGGACATTATCCAGAATGGAACGACTTCCCCTGTTTCTCAGTAATCTCGACAGAGACGTTCCACCATATTCAAGAAGGGTCGTGAAAGAGGCTATTAAACTGTAGCTCAGAGGGTTTCCAAATCCCGGGATGGACATGGGGGCTCATGGGCCAAGAATCGTATAGAGAAAAGCATTTCCTAAAGAAATCTTGCCTTTGGTAGATGGGCCAGGGGTGATCAATATACAGAGCCACCGAGGGAATGGTATGCACAGTCATGCAAATGTGTCCTTGGGTCAATGATTGAATTCTCCCAATAGCTGAGCAATTTCAGGGAAGTTGAGATTCGGGACCTCCAGGGGTGTTTTATGAGAGTTCGGCTCTTTCTGAGTACAGAGTATGGTTTATGAGGATAGGGTGCCTGGATACGAGAGAAACATCTAGGATAAATTTCCCGAGAATGGGTGAAGTCATTCTATAAGAACCCGGTTTTTGGATATAAAAGACTTTGGAATATTCTCGATATTATTCCAGAGAAGCGCCTTCAGATGTCGTGCGATTCTGAGCCCCGGTGTGGATGAAATTAAATTTTCAGTGCGTTCAGGCCGGGCACGCCAAATAAATGGGATAACTCCTAAATGATGATCTTTATTAAAAATATGAGTGTATGGATGGGTCCGTAATGGGGTGTTTACCCTATGAACGACATAAAAAATGTCGGTGCGGGACGTTTGGACCCCTCGCTCGCTATCAGAACTTGAAACAGATAAATTAATTTATTCATTTAACGGCTTAACAAAATTATCTCTTAAACGGTGGCTCAGATTGAGAAACTGAGGGCACCGTTGAGTCCGGAACATGCCTTTTACCCTAGGAGGGGTGTAAGTTTTACAGGCACGGGTCGTCTGTGAAAAATGGCCCCAGGGGAGTTTTCGTAATTTGGCGGCCTCGGGAATTGAGTTTAATAACCTTCGAATGGAGCCTCGAATGAAAATTTTGAGACCGTCGTTGTGCTCAAGAGGTGGTGTTTACCATAGGTGTGACCTAATTTTCCCTATGTTTGGGGTTTTAGACATGGATTTAATTTGGGATGAGTTTTTAATTAAGGGATTAATTAATTCACCATATTTAACCCATCTCTCCCCCTTCTTCCTCCCCTCTCCACTTCCCGGGAAGGAGCTATCAAGAATGAATTCCTCCTCTCCTCCACCTCTCCGGTGAGGCGCGACAGCTCTGGCGGGGCGCGGCAGCTCCGGCGGATCGTTGTGAAGCGTCGGGCTACGCCCCTGCAGGTAGGATCGTGTGTTTCATTTTATTCTCCCCGCACATACTTTGAGCTCAATTAATCACGTTTAATTTCTATTAGATTTTCGAAAAAAGCACCTGAATGCGTATTATATTTTATTATATTTCCGACGCTAGTTACGGATTTGAATTTCGAGTCCTGAGCTGCCCACAGTGGTCCGGAGAAGTTTTCTGGTTTTCTGGTGGTTTGGATTTTTTTGACCGGTTTTGAGGGTTCTGGCGGTTCAGTAGCAGTGTGAGGCATCAGCTCCAGGCGGTGAGGCCGAGCGTGGTAGAGTGGTCTCCCTTCAGCGGTGGCAGTTGCGGGCTTCAGAGGCTCGGCAAGTAGGGGCGCTGGCTGGGGAAGGTGAGCGGGCTGCGGGAGCGCAGGCGAGCTGGGGGCGACAGCGGCCCGCGGTCGAAGGGGCTGCTGAGGGCATCGGTGCGAGGGCGAGCGGGCGAGGCTGGCAGAGGCGCTGGCGGTCGAGCACGGGCTACGAAGGAGCTGGTTCAGCAGGTCGTCGTCGGGGTGCGATGACAAGGAGGACCGGGGTCTTGTGACCCCGGTTGGAAGACAGGACCCACGCCATGCGAGTCTATGTTGGAGGAGCCGGACCGTCCGAGCCAGTCCGGGCGGTTCGGGGCGGTCCACGCAGTGAACTGCGGACTGCCGGTCCAGGGAAGGTGTGGGCCGGCCGAACAGGCCTGACCCACCCCTTTTGGTCTGTTTAAAATCAAAAACACTCCTATTTTCAAACCGTAAATCCGTTTTTCATGCCACCTACAGTAGTGTACTCCAGATGTTGAGGCAGAATTTTTGAGAAAGTCTTCGGAATTTTTAATTCCCGAGATGTGGGTCTCGGTGGCACGACGCGTACTTTAGGTGAATTGGCATTTTTCTGGGGGTTTTGTTTTGGGAGGCGCGGACACACCCACTGTCCGTTTTGAGCACCGTCAGTGGCGTTGCGACCCTGGTGTTGAGCCAGAGTTGTCTAGTGTGGTTTCGGGCATTGAATCTGGAGTTGAGGTGTGAGCCCTATAGCCCGTCTTTTGAGCTGCGTGCAGTGTTTTGTAACTTTTCCATCGGACGTCCGTTCGGGGCGTGCAAGCAATTTATTTGAGGAAGTTTTCGTGAGGGCATTGCAATGGTGCAATTCACCTGCTTTAATTCTGCATGCTGGTGCAGGCCCTGCGAGGGCCGTTTTGGGAGTTGGCAGTGATTTCCAGCTTTATCACTAGGTGTCTGTTTTGGACAAGTGAATTGTCCATCTTGTGTACTTTTTTTGAGAGGATCGAAAATAGTGTGATCCATTCGTTGTGCTTCGGGCCCGGGATGCGGGTCCCACGCAGCACCGCTCGTGTGTAGTGCGCCGGAATGCACCTTTTTCTCCAGATATCCATTCCACTCAAGTGAGCAGCCCTTTTGACGTGTCTTTCCGAGGGGATAGCAATGGTGCGATGCGCCCAACTATTTTTGGGGCCGAAGCTCGGGATCACAGGACGTCGTTTGGGCATAAAGCGGTGTTGGCGACTGTTCCATCGGATATCCGTTGGGGGTGAGAAAGTAGTCGATCTCGCATGTTTTTCCGTGAGGATTACAAAGTTGTAATTTGTTCAGGCGAGCGGAGCCTCTTACGCGATCTTATTAAATGTGGAAATATGAAGGTGCCTCGGTGGCGGTTCTTCTACCGTGTTTGTAGCGGACCCTTGGCGTGTGATTGCGTCCACTCATGTGTGAGTCAAGTATATGTTTGAAGAGATGTAGTTTGTCATGCCTGGGCCGATGAGGTGGCAAGTTCAAATTTTTATGTTTACGCCCTTCGTGTTGACGTTGGGTGTCGTGTGCATGATAGCCTTTGGGCTAGAGATGTGGTATACTCTGGGAGTATACAGGAATGCTTGGAGGTACATGATGTAGTATGTTCCTGAGAACATTTGTGCTTGGTTGGGAGAGGAGTTGGGGCCACACGTCATGTGGGACCTATGTGTGTGTCGTGTTCTGCTTTACGTACCTTTGACCTCTCGCCACATAGAGGGTTCTCTTGTTCGCGATGGTTTAGACCAGTAGGGTTGAGTGGTTTCCCCTGCTTTTGTTATAGAGTTGGGTGGTGGAGTGATACCCACTCTGAGTTCTATTGGCCAGTGTTGTACCATCCAGTAGCGTTGGCCAGAGCAGTTCCAGGTTTACCCTCCAGTAAACACTAGGCAGTGGGTTGCTCATCGACTTCTTCGGGTTTACCTTCCAGTAGAGACTGGGTAGTGGGTTGCTCATCAACTTCTTCAGGTTTACCCTCCATTAGAGACTGGGCAGTGGGTTTCTCACTGACTTCTAGTGTTTACCCTTCAGTAGAGACTGGGCAATGGGTCACCCGACGACACTCCTAGGGTTTACCCTCCAGCAGAGACTGGGCAGTGGGTCACCCAATGACACTCCTAGGGTTTACCCTCCAGTAGAGACTGGGCAGTGGGTCACCCGACGACACTCCTAGGGTTTACCCTCCAGTAGAGACTGGGTAGTGGGTCACCCGACGACACTCCTAGGGTTTACCCTCCAGCAGAGACTGGGTAGTGGGTCACCCGACGACTCTTGAGGGTCTACCCTCCAGCAGGGCTGGGCAGTGGGTCGTCCGTCGTCCTGTTCCAGGTCTACCCTCCAGAAGGGCGGGGAAGTGGGTCGCCTATCGACTTATTCCATGTCTACCCTCCAGCGGGGCTGGGCAGTGGGTCACCTGATGATGTATTAGGGTTTACCCTCCAGCAGGGCTGGGCAGTGGGTCACCCGATATATTATTATGAATTACCCTCCAGCAGGGCTGGGCAGTGGGTCACCAGATATCTTATTATGAATTACCCTCCAGCAGGGCTGGCCAGTGGGTCACCCATTGGCTTTTTAGACTCATTCCTTTCTAATAGTCTAGTCTGTGGCTTTTCTCCATGACTACTGAAGCAGGACCCTTGGTTGTACGAGTCAGTGATGTGACAACTTGACTTTGAGGAACTCTCGGTCGTGTGACAGTGATGAGGTGTGGTTCGACTTTCTCCTAGAACTCTAAAGTACGAGAGGCGCTTTCCCCATCGAGACACATCCTTGTGACGTGACCTAAAACTGTGCAGGCGAGTCAGTGCCGCCCAAAGCGGATAGTGTCAAGGTGCAGTGATTTGAGCCCCTTGACTTGCAGTTCGGGGCAGACATGCGGAATGTTCGGCATCGATAGTGGTTACTTATGGGACTGTTGGCAACTCACTTTTCTTGGGTTGAGCTACGGGATGGAGATCCCCTTATGATCTTGTTCGGGTTTCTTGATAGAGTATATATATATGTGTATATACCTTGTTCTAGTACCCACTTCTTGGGTTTGGTTACTCTCCTTCCAAGAGAGTCAAAGACGCGTAGGGTATGCCACGTGCTTTCTGTGTCTAGATTCTCGTGGTTGGACGAGTCTACTCTTCTGCTATAGGTAGTGAAAGCTCTATGGGAAGTTTATATTCTCACCATTCCTAGCTCCTTGTGTTAGGATGAGTCTACTTCCTTCCTCTTGTTGGGTTGGGTTGTACTCTTTACTGCACTCTCAGTTGTACTCCTTACTATTCTCTGTTCGATCTACTGCTCACCCTTTGGTACCTCCTTGTTTTCTCCCTCGAGCTTTTGGGGTATCCTACTAAGTATTTTTATACTCACCCTTGCTTGGTATTTTCTCGCACTTGGTGTGCCCTTGTAGAAGATGGAAAGGTTGGTCGTGATGTTAGAGGAGCTTAGGAGTTCGGGAGCTTGGACCACGTATGGTGGTCAAGGTCGGGTTCCAGGTGGGGGACCCTTCCAGTTGTTTTTCTTTTTTTACCTATTGTCGGGTTGTGGCACCCTTTTTGGTTAGTTGTGTGTTTTCCCCTTTTTCTTTTCAGATTACTTTCAGCACTTGCTCTGTATTGTTAGAGTTCGATGCACTTTTGTGGTATGTATAGATCAGTTTCACTTTGCTTCTACTTTTCTTTTTCTGTTACTCTGCACTTTTTCATTGAGTGTACTGCTTGTGTGTGTGTGTACAGGTACTTAGGCAAAGGCCTCCTCTAGTTTTTGTGCCTTCGGCACTGGTCGCCAACCCCTGGCCTATGGAAGCGAGCTTGGGGTAGTTTCGGCTTGAGCCCGGGTAGGGTCGGCTTGTGACAAAGTGGTATCAAAGGTGGTTAGTTCCTTGGGACATTGTTTGGACCTCCCTAAAAAGGAATTTGTTGGGATTTAGGGAAACAATTATAATGTGTCTCGAGAGTGGATCTCAGGCCAAGGAGTCCAGGGATGGTGTGGAAGCCTACGTATCCATTCACCAGGACCTTGATAACCCTCTTGTCGACTCGGCATGCTGAGACACTTGTGTTAGGGAAAAATTTGTTTGTGCATCACATAGGATTGAGTCTTTGATTGTCCTTCTTGAGTCATCTCCCCATCGTTGTTGTTACTAATATATACATATATGCTCATCTGACCGCGGCACTCCTTGATAACATTCAGGATGTCTCTGTGAAGATAGATATCCAGGATACCAGCTTTGGTTTGTGACGATGACCCTGTGAGCTATGAGGCCTCAGTCCAGGACCCATCATGCAATCCCCTTTCTCTGGGTGGGCCAGTAAGAACACCCCCACCTGCTAAGCAACAGACAGCTCCTATAGAGCAGACAGAGCTTGAGCGCATGTTGAGTGCACTCTGCAAGTTCTAGAGGCAGAGACCGCTGAGGTTCAGTGGTAATCCAGACCCTCAAGCAGCAGAGGTTTTTCTAGAGACACTGGTTCGCCTTTTCAAGCTTGTGCAGATGTCGGCAGATCTTATGGTGGCTTTGGCCGCCAACCTTTTCCGTGGAGCAGCTTGGAGGTGTTGGAGTCCGGTGACACAGTTTCTTGATGAGTCGTCGCTTTTGTGGGGTGACTTTCAGTTGTTGTTTCATGAGGAGTTTTTTCACTCTTGCTTACGCTCCGTTCGGATTCAGGGGCTCTTCAGTTTCAGCAGGGAGGGATGACGGTGGCCGAGTACGCGGCTAGTTTCACAGACCGTGCACGCTTTTACCCGGACTTGGTCCATGAAGGAAACTTTAGAGTGCAGAAGTTTGAGCAGGGTCTCCACTGAGAGATTTGTGCTATCATAGTACCCTTGGGAATTCCCACTTTTGATGTGGTGCTAGAGCAGGCGCTGGTGACAGAGAGATTCTTGTCGTGTTCTACAGTTGGTGGTGGCAGTAGGCACGATGGAGCCAAGATGTCTACCGCAGCTAGCGGGCGTCGACAGAGAGAACCTCAACGCAGGTGGATTTCTAAAAACTGGACTCAGGGGCGTGGTCATACACCACAGTGGTGACAGAGGGTACCAGTGCATCCCGGAGAGAGTCAGTGCTATTCTTGCGACGGGCGAGGACACTTGGCACAGGACTACCAGACCAGGCATGTGGAGAGCTTCAGGCAGGCAGTAGGTTCACCACCGCGGTAGAGGCAGTGTTTTTATCGGAGTAGCGCCCAGGGAGGTGGTGCTTGTAAGGGATAGGGAGGAGCTGGAAGTGGAGGATGACCTTATGAGGTCTTCCCATCACCACCAGGCGGTCTACATCAGGCTCCGGGAGATGAAAGTTGGGACCGCTAATATCCACGATCTTTGAATGTCTACAATCATGCGGATCATGAGGCAGAAAGAGGTACGCCCTATGGGCCTTCTACTTTTTGCAGTTGAATTGTTAGACTCTGTGTGTGAAATGATTTTCTCCCTGCTCCTTTTTTGAGTTGTTACCAAGGTGGCACAGGGCGTCGGTGTAACCCTGTGTTGCTAAGATAAAAGGCATGGGACCTTTTTCTTTAGTCGATGGTGTCAACTCCATCGCCTTTTGAGTATGTAAGAGAGTCTTGGTTGCAAGACATCGACTGTAAAACCTTGCGTGACCGGATATCCTTGGGTGTTTCACCATATTAGTATTCTGAAGGATGGAATCATCGGGCCTTGTTCCAGGTGTGGGCGGTGATTCCAGTCACGGCGTGCGAGGTAGGGGTTCGGTTGGGGAGGTGAGCTACCCCCGAGAGCCTTCGGGGTGTTTGAGACCGTGAGAAGGGATGGCGAGGTTCCCTACCACCTTTCCCTAACCCCAAGGTCAGGAGTGGGCGCACGACATATCCCACATGGCTTACCTGAGGAGATGTGTGTGTGCTCCCATGCACGTCATCGGCAAGGGTAGACCTCGCGTGAACAGACCAAATCCTTTGGTCTATGTGTGGTGATGTGGGACTGTGCAAGAGTTCTTCTGGGTACGGAAGAGCCAAGTGCGGGCTTAGTACCCGGATTTGTTCCCTAGTTTTGCTTTTCGAGGATGAAAATATTGAAGGAGGTAATGATGTAAGAACCCATTTTTTGGATATAAAAGACTTTGGAATATTCTCTATATTATTCCAGAGCAGCGCCTTCAGACGATGTGCGACTCTGTGCCCTGGTGTGGCTGAAATTAAATTTTCAGTGCGTTCACACTGGGCCTGCCAAATAAATGGGATAACTCCTAAATGGTAATCCGGATCAGAAATATGAGTGTACAGATTGGTCCGGAATGGGGTGTTTACCCTAGGAACGACATAAAACATGTCAGCGCGGGACGTTTGGACCTCTCGCTCGCTATCAGAACGTGAAACGGATAAAGTAAATAATTAATTTATTTGTTTAATGTCTTAACTCAAGTATCTCTTAAACAGTGGCTCGAATTGGGAAACCGAGGGAACCGTTGTGTCCAGAACGTGTTGATTACCCAAGGAGGGGAGTAAGTTTCGCAGGTGCGGGTCGTCTGTGAAAAATGGCCCCAAGGGCGTTTTCATAATTTAGCAGCCTCGGGCATTGAGTTTAATGACTTTAGAACGGAGCCTCAGCTTAAAATTCTGAGACCTCTATTGTTCTCAAGAGGTGGTTTTTACCCTAGGTTCAACCTAATTTTCACTGCATTTGAGGTTTCAGACGCGGATTTAATTTGGGATGAGTTTTTAATTAAGGGATTAATTAATTTTCCTTATTTAACCCATCTCTCCCCCTTATTCCTCCCCTCTCCACTTCCCTAGAAGGAGATCTCAAGGAAGAACTCCTCCTCTCCTCCACCATTCCGGCGAGGCGCGACCGCTTCGGCGAGGCGCGACCACTTCGGCGAGGCGCGACAGCTCCGGTGGATCGTCACGAGGCGTCGGACTACGCCCCTGCAGGTAGGATCGTGCGTTTCATTTTATTATCCCCACACCTAATTTGAGCTCGATTAATCACATCGAATTTCTGTTGGATTTTAGAACAAATCACATTAATGCGTAGTATATTTTTTGATCTTTCTGACGCTGGTTACGGATTTGAATTCTGAGTCCCGAGCTGCCCGCAGCGGTCCGGTGAAGTTTGCGGGTTTTTTGGTGGTTTGGATTTTTCCTGCCAGTTTTGAGGGTTCCGGCAGTTTGGCAGCAGTGTGAGGAATCGACTCCAGGTGGTGAGGTTGAGCATGGAGGAGTGGGCTCCCTTCAGCGGAGGCATCCACGACCATCGAAGGCTCGGCGAGTAGGGGCGTCGACTGGGGACGGCGAGCGGGCAGCGGGAGAGCGGGTGAGCTGGGGGTGACGGCGGCTCATGGTCGAGGGGGCTGCTAAGGGAGTCTACGCGAGGGTGAGCGGGTGAGGCCAGTGAAGGTGCTGGCAGTCGATCGTGGGCTGTAGAGGTGCTGAGTCAGCGGGTAGTCGTCGGGGCGCGACGACGAGGAGGACTGGGTTCTTGTGACCCCGGTTGGCAGACAGGACTCGCGCCATGCGGGTCTGTGTTGGAGGAGTCGGATTGGCCGAGTCGGTCTGGGCGGTTCGGGGAGGTCCACATAGTGAACCTCTGACCGCCGGTCCAGGGAAGGTGTGGGCCGGCCGAACCAGCCTGGGCCACCCATTTCGGTCCGTTTAAAATCTAAAACACTCCTATTTTCAAACTATAAATCCGTTCTGCATGCCGTCTATGGAAGTGTACTCCAGATGTCGAGACAGACTTTTTAAGATGGTCTCTGGAATTTTTAATTCCCGAGACGAGGGGCTCAGTGGCACGATGTGTACATTAATTGAATTGGTGTTTTTTCAGGGGGTTTATTTTGGGCGGCGCGGACACACCCGATGTCCGTTTTGAGTGCCGACAGTGGCGTTACGACCCTGGCGTTGAGCCAGAGTTTTCCAGTGTGGTTTCGGGTGTTGAAGCTGGAGTTGAGGTGTGGGCCCTACAGCCTGTCTTTTGAGCTGCGTGCAGCATTTTGTAACTTTTCTATCAGACGTCTGTTTGGGGTGTGTGAGCAGTCAATTCGGGGTGTTTTTCTGAGGGAATTGCAATGGTGCAATTCTCCCGCTTTAGTTCTGCATGCTAGTGTGGGCCCCACGAGGGCTGTTTTGGGAGTTGGCAGTGATTTCCAGCTTTATCACTGAGTGTCTGTTTTGGACAAGTGAATTGTCCATCTTGTGTAATTTTTTCAAGAGGATCACAACGGTGTGATCCGTTCATTGTTCTTCGAGATAGGGATGTGGGTCCCATGTAGCACCGCTCATGTGCGGTGCGCCGGAATGCTCCTTTTTCTCCGGATATCCATTCCACTCAAGTGAGCAGCCCTTTTGACGTCTCTTTCCGAGGGGATCGCAATGTTGTGATGCATCCGACTATTTTTGGGGTCGAAGCTCGGGATCACGGGACGTCGTTCGGGTGTAAAGCAATGTTGGTGACTTTTCTGTCGGATATCCGTTGGGTGCGAGTATGTAGTCGATCTCACTTGTTTTTCTGTGAGGATTACAAGGGTGTAATCTGTTCAGGCAAGCGGAGCCTCTTATGCGATCTTATTAAATGTGGAAATATGAAGGTGCCCCGGTGGCGGTTCTTCTACCGTGTTTGTAGCGGACCCTTGGCATGTGATCGCGTGCACTCCTGTGTGAGTGAAGTATATGTTTGAAGAGACGTAGTTGGTCGTGCCTCGGCCGATGAGGTGGCAAGTTGGAGTTGTTATGTTTACGCCCTTCGTGTTGACGTTGGGTGTCATGTGCATGATATCCTTTGGGCTAGAGATGTGGTATAATATGGGAGTATATGGGAATACTTGGAGATACATGATGTAATACGTGCCTGAGAATGTTTGTGATTAGTTGGGAGAGGATTTGGGGCCACACGTCGTGTGGTCCCCATGTGCGTGTCGTGTTCTTATTTAAGTACCTTTGACCTCTCGCAACATAGAGGGTTCTCCTGTTCGCGATGGTTTAGACTAACAGTCAGAAATGATGATTTTAATAAATAATTATTAAATAATGGGTGATGAAATGTTTTAAGTGGATCATATTTGATATTTTAAGTATATAAATTACTTTGTTATAGAATTATAATAAATTTAAATTTATTATATGTTAGGTTAGAGTGATTTTGAGCCAAGTTAAACTTGAGGTAAGGGATTTTCATCTCACTTTTATTTATGTGAGATACATTCCATATTCACTACTTATTTATTTTATATTGTGTATATACTAACCATGAATGTATTTTATAATTCCTCTCATGAAAATTATGAGGATTTAAAAATATATATAAGGATATCTCTTTCATTCTATTTTGATTCAAAATTTACCAATGTGGTAAGGTATTTATGTTATAATCTAATTGTTTATCATGATTGTTTATGATTAAGTTTACAGTGATGGTTTTTTCCCTCTCGGTCTATTATTTTTCAAATTTTTATGGTTTGAGGTGTTTAGGGGGGGTTTCTAAAGTTCTCGGTGGAAGTTGTAGGTGTATTAATGTCACTTTAGGCAATAAACATCATGTAAGTGTATTACAAAACCTGAAATATGGTTTCACAACTTGTACATAGTCAGTACATGATGTGTAGTTTTCTTGGGGTTAAATAACAAAAAGTTGGTGCTTTTTTGCATAACTGAACCCCAAGGATTATATGACATGAAAGGATAGTATACATCATATAAATCCCCAATTAAGTGCTACTATAACATTGTAGGGCTCTCAAGTTTTCCTCAAACCCTATTCTCTCTCTCATTCTAGGTGTCCATTGGCTCGCTTTTTAGGTGTTTTGAGATTTTGTTTGATGGGGATTAATTCTTGGGCTTACATCTTTGAACTATGGTGAGTTCTACTATCGTTATCATATGTTCCCTTTCATTATTCTTCTGGGTTTCACTACGATGATGTTTTTTTTTGGTTTAGGGTGTGTATGTTGGGTTTTATTTTGATGATATTTTGGGGTGATATAGGTTGATATTTGTTTTATCGTGGTTCGGTTATGTTTTTCAAGCATTATTCTTTTCCTTGTGGTGCATAGTGAGTTGAAAAGATTATTTGAGGTAAGATTTCCCGCATTTATCTTTATTGTGTATCATGTGGGAGGGGTTTACTTTTTTTTATCTATAAATTATGGTTGTGTCAACTTAATTAAAAATAAATAATTATTTAATTTTAAATTGAAATGTTAAAAGGGTTTGATTCGCATACTTTTACAACTTTCATATTATTTGTGATATTGTTGATTGTTTGGGCTAGATACCATGCTGAAAATTATGGTCATTGGGGGATTTGTTTGTTTTTGATATGTGTGTTGTGATTTGTTTTTGGTTTTTATTGTTTGGTATCACCCTAAATGGAAATTGGTTAATTAATTATACATTCCTAATTAAAAGGTGTACCCAGTATTATGGTTTGTGTGATAATGACCCTTAAATAAAGTGTAATGTGATAAAATACCCTTTATAAATCTATAAAATGTTCTTTATGTGATGTGATGTGTGTGATCGTACTTGGGGAACAACGATGTGTGGTTGGGGATTGTGGGGATTATGGTTTTTGGGCCATGATTTTGGGGAGGTGCAGTGGTGGTTTTTTATCCTTACTTTTGGGTTGTCAAGGTGTGATTGTTGGGGATGACAAGTTTATTTTTATATATGGTTGTTTTCTTCTAGATTCCAGAGTAGTGATGGAATAGAATAGTGCTTAAAAATGTTTGAAATGGAATGGGTTGGTTTGGTTAATGTAAAGGAAGTGGTTAATGAATAATTAAATGGTGGCTTGTGTGGTTCAATATAGTTATGGAAAATAATAAAAAGAATAGAATGATTAAATTAAATTGGTTGGAAATGTGAAATGGGGTTTGGGGATTTTTGTGTGGTGTTATGCATTTAGAGGTGGTAGAAAAATTTATGGTGTTGTAAGTTGGTTGGTTTTTTGTGAACCCATAGGTTGGGATTGAGTGTTTGGTATTATATATATATATATATACTTGTATTTTCCTTTTGATTTCTATATGCACCCCCACCAATGTTGAGAACTATATTCTTAACACCCACATAGTCACGTGGGGGGTGTCTTTCCCCAAATCCTAGTGGGATGATGGATGGTTGGTCGCTCGCTCTTCCCTGCTCCCTCTTCCAAGTGATGATGGACCAAGCTTGTTTGGGGAAGATGTGATGAGTTGTGGTATCCCAAGTGTATTCAAGATGAGTTGTGATTTTCTTTCCTAGGTGTCCATGAGATGATATGTGATTTTCTTTCCAAGGTGTATTTGGGGTGAGATGTGATGTTTTCTGAGGCCTAGCTATGTGCGGGCGGGATGTATTGTGAGGCCTAGGTGTGTGCAGGTGGGATGTGTTGTGAGGCCTAGGTGTGGGAGGGTGGTGTGTGGTGTGATGCCTAGGTGTGTGTGGGTGTGATGTGTTATGAGGCCTAGGTTTGTGTGGGTGGGATGGGATGTGGTATATTCGGAAGAGGTGGGAGTGCCAGGACGTTTTTTTTTTGGGGTGTGAGAGCATCTAATAAGTGGGATAGTGGTGTTGGTATCCTATCATCGATGTACTTTAATTTATATTATATTACTTAATGCGTGTTATTTGGTGATCATTCCTTGGTGAGGTTGGGATAGTTTGAATACTTTTTTAGGTTCTATTTGGTTATGCTATTTTCTCATAGGTGCATTAGTATGCTTCATTAACATGTGAACGAAAGACTTTGTTTTTTATATTGAGTATACTTGTATGATCACCCTACTTATATAAAACTATTTTTAGGTTTTCCGAAGGATTTCATGGACTGTGCTATAATTTACAAGCTTGGATCCTTGATAGTTATTGTGTCACTGCTTTAGCTATGCTTTTGGGTATTTACATTGGAGACTTTTAATTATATCAGTTTTATTTACACATGCATTATGGGATGGTATTTTGTTTTCTTATATATATATATATTATGGATTTTATTATGGTGTATAAATCCTATCTCTCAATCTTGTTTCCTTATAAAGGGTAATATCTTCTATATTGTGAGATTTGTACAACCTTGGTGCTAGTCACCAACCTGGGTCCTACAGGAGGTGGGACTGAGGGGTCATTATCTCCCATTCTCCATTGCTAGCCCAGGAGGGGTATCTTTGGAGGGAAGGGGTCATAACACAGTGGTATCAGAGCTGATGGTTGAGATATAGGATGAAGTTTGGAGTTATGAATACTGAGGATTACATGGAGTGGTTTGGAAAAAGTTCTAGTGGACCTTGGTGTGTGACATAGTCCTAGAAGACCAATTAGGTCACATGATTTTAGGGTCCCCCATGATCCAATGCACAGACTCTGAGCTTATTGAACTGCCAAGTGAGATGGACCGTCTTGTAGGGTAGAGACCTAATAAAGGTACATACATCATAATGACTTGTGTTCTATTTGAATTGGTTTGTTTTTGGAAGGTTAAAATGGATGAAATAAATAAAATGAATTAAAATTAATCATAATGAAACTCCACACTATTGGGATTAGAAAATATTTGTTTTATTTTCAGCTATGGCTCATATTTTTCATTCACGTGTGTTATAGGAAGTTGAGGTTCAGTTGCCTGATCCAGCTGATCGTCATAGTGTTGATCTAGTTATGTAGGAGGATCAGTGGAAGAGGAAGTTGCATTATTTCCAGCGGAAGGCTTTGGGGAATTACAAGGGAAATGTTTGAGACGTGGAGTTAGAGAGCTGGTTGGAAGAGCTTGAGATCTAATTTAGTTTGATTTGGGCCCTAATTGAGTACTGGGTCCCTTTGGCAGTCATTCAGATGCGAGAAGTTTCATGTTAGTGGTGGACGCAGTATCTGGGAGAGTGAAAGGAGGCAGAAGTTTTGTAGTTCGACTTCCAGAAAGAGTTTCAGGAATATTTCCTTTCATTGACCATGAAGGTAGTAAAGAGGCAGGAGCGTATTTCTCTTTCACTGGGGAGAATGTTTATAAGTCCCCAGCCTTAAACTTTTCTTAATATTGAATTAAATGAATAATTCACATTGAGGATCTTTTCAGGTTTAGAGTTTTAGAGAATTAGAACATAACTATTACATCTTAAAAGATTACAAAGTAGACACTTCTACTAAGTCTCCATAAAATAAAAACTCTTAAAAAGAAAGATGTCTAGATTCCATGTTTTAGATAGCATGACATTCCTTTGATCCCATCCTTGACCTTATTCCACTTTAAGTCCTGTGAAAAACATTTCGAAAAACTTGGGGTGAGCATAAAAAGCTCAGTAAGGGATACAAAATGAATGAAAACTGTTAGTTTTTCAAACATCAAGTAAACCATTTATACTATATCAAAGTAATACCTTCACCTTCATGAAGTAGTAAAAAAAACTCTTCACTGAATAAAGTATCATTACTTACCTTTTTGTAACCAAAGGATTACCATAAAACCCATAAAAAGAACACATAACATATATAAAGGTAACTTGGGACATAAACATACTTAAGTGGAATAACCATACGGTCGACTTCCACACATATCACTTAATGGAATAGCCATACGGCCAATTTCCATACATACTTAATGGAATAGCCATACGGATGACTTCCATACCCAATGCATTGGAGGTTATAACGTAACCACCTGTCCTGGTATTTACGGCACCACCCGTCATATGGTTTATAACGTAACCACCCGTTAAAATGTCCAAGTACCAGTATAAAATCATAAAACATAAAACCAATATAAAGGAATGATAACATTTCCACATTTCAATAACAATATATCATAAATATATTGACATAATAGAATCCTTTTTCAAAACCATTTTCAATACCAAAATACATAAAAGAGTATATGGTATTTATTTTATTCTAAAAACATTACGGCTTGTTGAGGAATCCAAAGACCAAATAATACTCGCGGCGGCAGAAAAAGTCGTTGTCACCACGTACGTTAAAAAAACATTCCTTTTTGTCGTTTAGTAAAACGCTTCGTAGAAAAAGATTCCTTTTGTATAAAAGTAAAAGTCAAAGGGGTTTATACACCGTATAAAAGAAAGTTGTGTATAAAACGAAATATGCCTCAATGAAAGGAGATTGAGACGAAGTCCCTTACCTCGGGTCCGACTTGACTCGATCGTTCTTCAATGTCCTTTAAAAGTGTAACTCCCTTTTGATTTGAGCCTAAAGGCTTCATTTGAAAGGATTCTGCCCAAAGGGAATCCTCTAGGATTAGGAGAGGGATTTGGAGAGAGTAATTGGGCAGGGGTTGGCCGAGCCAAAGGCTTGAGAAGTGTGTGAAATGAGGTAGAGGTGGGGGCCTTTTATAAGAGGAGAGGAGGGGCACTTTTGGAAAGTAAAGAAATATTACTTTATTTGAAAATGTGTTTCGGTTTTAAAAGGTCCCACATTGATATAATTCGTGGATAAGGTGATAAGGGTTCCAAATCCACTCATCCAATTGGTTTTTTCCATGTGTAGGTTTTATATTTTTCATTATCTTTCCATTTTATTTAAATCGTCAAATAATGATGTCATCGCTGCATCATTATTATGTCATATATAATTTAATTTATTTAATGTCTAAAAATTATAAAAAAAACTACTATGATGTAGGAAATCGTTTTAGCTTTCTAATGACTATTTATAATAAAAATTTGGACTTTTATAACCCCACTCAAAAATTATTTTAGTAAAACAATTTATGTTAGTGTCATTTTCACTTTAACATTAAATAAAAATATATTAATGTCATTTTCCAACTAAAGTGGCTCCATGGGGTCCCCAAGTTGTCCCATGGCTTGTCTTGGTCGGCCATGACTCACCCAATAGGTGTAGGACAAGTTTCATGGTGTTTTCACATTCTTATAATACCATTTTTACCTTAAACTACACTAATTACCTCTAATCGCGATTAATGAAAAAAAGTTACTATTCACCAAAAAATTATTTTAATCTCATTGAATCACATTTTACTTCTTAATGACAACCATTTATGTCGGATTTTCAAAATTCAATACACATTAGTGGTAAACTTTCATTTAACTGAAAAATCAGTTTGCTTGATTACCACTTAGTGGTTTCACTATTCATCAAAAATTGAAGTTTTTCAGAAAATTACCAAAAATTCACCCTAAGCTATATTTGATATTCCGAATTCAAAAATGAAGTCCATTTTACAAAATTCAAAACATATAAGTCAAATTAATTAATTTAATAATTAATTCCCGTTGTCATGACAAATAGCGTGTTTTTGTGAAACAATAAGTATCAAAAGATTGACACCAGTTTAAGTCCAATTTCAAAGTGAAATTGATTCCAATGACCACCATTGGATTAACTGGTAAAAATATTTTCTAATTTAAATTTAAAACCAATTAAAATAATAATCTAATCATATAAATAATTTAGATTAAAAAGAGGTTTTGAATTAAAATACAACATTTTACACTATTCATAAAAAAATGAACTTTATCATAAAGGTACCAAAAATTTACACAAAGTAAATTTTGATGTCCCGATTCTAACGAAGAGTTATATTTGGTCCAATAGAATTTATAAGATCGATCAAAACTATATTTAATGACGGTTCTTCATCAAAAGGTAATAAGTGGACCTTTCGTAAAAATTAGGGTATAAATGCCTAAAATTGAACTCTTTTCGTATTTTAAGCCTTTATCTTTTATTGGATAAATGTAAAAACATTTAAAAACATATCTAATCATATTTTAGTTATTTCTATCCATTCCCGCCAGTACAACGGCTACTTGTTAACTAACATTTAAAATAATATTATTTTATTACTAGTGTGCTACGTAAGTTTCAAAGAAACTCATCGTTGCGTATCGGGTACGCTATCGAACATAGAAACCCCTTTAAAATAAAATTAATATTTAATTCGTAAATATTAATAAATATGAAAATTCTTTATTCTTTATTTACCTGGGATGTTACATCCTTCCCCCCTTTTGGGAATTGCGTCCTCGCAATTTTATTCACTTATCAAAATAAGTGGGGGTATTTATCCCTCATAGCATTTTCAGATTCCCACGTTGCCTCTTCAATCACATGGTTTTTCCACAAAACCTTTACCTGATGAATCACCTTATTCCGTAACACTTGCTCCCTGTGGTAAAGAATCTGGACCGGTTGTTCCTCATAAGATAGGTTCTCTTCCAGCTAAACTTGCTCTTGACTCAAAACATGAGATGGATCTGGCATATACTTTCTCAACATCAAAACGTGAAAAACATTGTGTACCTGAGATAAACTCGGAGGTAAAGCCACCCAGTATGCAACTGATCCAACTCTTTCCAGAATTTTATATGGTCCAATAAACCTTGGACTCAACTTTCCTTTCTTACCAAATCTCATCATGCTTTTCCAAGGAGAAACCTTGAGAAAAACATGATCACCTACCTCGAAAGATAGATCCTTCCTCCGGTTATTCGCATAACTCTTCTGCCTGCTCTGAGCTGTTCTCATGTGTTTTCTGAATCAACTGAACTTTTCTGCCATATCTTCTACCAATTCTGGTCCCATCAGCTTCCTTTCACCCACTTCATTCCAAAATGCTGGAGTTCGACACCGCTTCCCATATAATGCATCAAATGGTGCCATCTGTATACTAGAATGAAAACTGTTATTATATGAAAATTCAACCAAAGAAAGATGTTGGTCCCATCTTCCCTGATAATCCATAGAACACGCTCGTAGCATATCCTCCAATGTATGAATTGTTCGTTCTGACTGCCCATCTGATTGAGGATGAAAAGCTGTACTAAAATTTAATTCAGTACCCAACGACTTCTGAAGGCCTTTCCAAAAGTTAGAAGTAAACCTGGGATCACGATCCGATACAATGGAGAGAGTAACTCCATGTAACCTGACTATCTCTTTAAGATACAGACGGGAAAGTTGATCAAGAGAGAAAGTATCTCATATAGAAAGGAAATGAGCAGATTTGGTCAAGCGATCAACAATAAACCAGATTGCATTATTACCTCGAGATGTCTTCGGTAATCCAACAACAAAGTCCATGGATATATTATCCCATTTCCACTCTGGCACTGGTAAAGGCTGAAGCATCCCTTTTGGTAACTGCCGCTCTGCTTTAACCTGTTGACATGTCAAACACTTCACAGTAAAATCAGCAATGTCTCTTTTCATTCCATCCCACCAGTAATACTCCCGCAGATCTCTGTACATCTTAGTACTGCCAGGATGAACTGAAAACAGGGAACTATGAGCCTCACATAACAACTCATTCTTCAACTGTGAATCACAAGGCACACATAACCTCTTCCCAAACCTCAAAACACAAACACAAACTTATCCAAGAACTCATGGAAAATTTTATTCATAAGGTCCATGAATACAGCAGGTGCATTGGTTAAACCAAAAGGCATAACTACAAATTCATAATGGCCATATCTAGTACGGAACACAGTCTTCGGAACGTCTGCTTCTTTTACTTTCAACTGATGGTACCCCGACCTCAAGTCAATCTTCGAAAAATACTGAGCTCCCTAGAGCTGATACCACTTCATTCGATGTCCCAACATCTGCTGAAGTTGTTGCAAAGGATTTTACCACCCCTTTCTGCTTGTAGTCTAGCTGCTTTCCCCCAGTTGATCTCTTCGTTGAACACTCGTTTGCATAATGACCCATTTCATTACACTTAAAACATCTTACCGTTGGCTTTTTATTTCCTGCTTTATCATCTTCCTTACAGTTACGAGCAATATGACCAGACTTACCACACTGAAAGCACTTACCAGACTTGGATAAACATTCTCCAGGATGCATTTTACCACACTTCTCACAGGATGGATATTTGGTTTTCTTACCTCCTTGCTTCTTTGATGAATTCTTCCCCTTTTCCTGCCAACTAGACCTCTTATTCTGTTGTTTGTCATAGAACACCTGATCATCGACAAACTCCATTTCTACCTTCTCCGCACATCGAACAAGTTTTTCATAACTTTTGAATTCACGAGAAGCTAAAGCCCTTCGATACTTTGGCTTTAACCCTGAGTAAAAACGGTTTATTTTACTATCAAGATCTCGTATGAAGTTTGGAGCATACCTTGCCAATCGAGTGAACTTTTCTTCATAAGCAGCCACTGAATCATCCTCCTGCCTCAATTCTAGGAACTGTTTTTCCATCCTAAGACGAACCACCTTAGGAAAATATTTCTCAAGAAACATACCTTTGAATTCGTCCCAGTGAAGATCCTCAATCTCATCGGCGTCCCTGATATTTTTAACCATAGACCACCACTGATCTGCTTCACCCTCCAAACGGTAAACAGCAAGACTAACCTTTTGATGTTCTGAACACCCCATGACATCAAAAATCTTCTCTAGTGCTTTAATCCACCCTTCAGCTTGCACAGGGTCAGATGATCCTCTGAATGATGGAGGATGTTGCCTCATGAAATGTTCCACCACTAACATGTTCCTCTGCGGTTGATCTGGCTGATCTCGTGCATGGATACCACCACCATTTATAGCCTGAGTCAACTGTGCCATCACTGCAACAAACTGTTCAGTTCCGATTCCGACCATCTCAGGTTGCTGATTTGGAAGGTTATCTTCCTCCTGATGTCGTCCCAACATAGCTGCTTTGTTTCCTCTGCGGAAAACCATTCTGAACACAGAAATATCTTAGGCGAAGCAACATGGAAATCCGTAAATGCTATATCATTTCAATCATATTATAATTTAACACTTTTCTAACTCCTAAAGTTGTCTAAACCATCCTCTGATACCAACTATAAGGCCCCAGCCTTAAACATTTCTTAATATTGAATTAAATGAATAATTCACATTGAGGATCTTTTCAGGTTTAGAGTTTTAGAGAATTAGAACATAACTATTACATCTTAAAAGATTACAAAGTAGACACTTCTACTAAGTCTCCATAAAATAAAAACTCTTAAAAAGAAAGATTTCTAGATTCCATGTTTTAGATAGCATGACATTCCCTTGATCCCATCCTTGACCTTATTCCACTTTAAGTCCTGTGAAAAGCATTTCGAAAAACTTGGGGTGAGCATAAAAAGCTCAGTAAGGGATACAAAAAGAATTAAAACTGTTAGTTTTTCAAACATCAAGTAAACCATGTATACTATATCAAAGTAATACCTTCACCTTCATGAAGTAGTAAAAAAACTCTTCACTGAATAAAGTATCATTACTTACCTTTTTGTAACCAAAGGATTACCATAAAACCCATAAAAAGAACACATAACATATATAAAGGTAACTTGGGACATAAACATACTTAAGTGGAATAACCATACGGTCGACTTCCACACATATCACTTAATGGAATAGCCATACGGCCAATTCCATACATACTTAATGGAATAGCCCTACGGCCGACTTCCATACCCAATGCATTGGAGGTTATAACATAACCACCTGTCCTGGTATTTACGGCACCACCCGTCATATGGTTTATAACGTAACCACCCGTTAAAATGTCCAAGTACCAGTATAAAATCATAAAACATAAAACCAATATAAAGGAATGATAACATTTCCACATTTCAATAACAATATATCATAAATATATTGACATAATAGAATCCTTTTTCAAAACCATTTTCAATACCAAAATACATAAAAGAGTATATGGTATTTATTTTATTCTAAAAACATTACGGCTTTTTGAGGAAGCCAAAGACCAAATAATACTCGCGGCGGCGGAAAAAGTCGTTGTCACCACGTACGTTAAAAAAACATTCCTTTTTGTCGTTTAGTAAAACGCTTCGTAGAAAAAGATTCCTTTTGTATAAAAGTAAAAGTCAAAGGTGTTTATACACCGTATAAAAGAAAGTTGTGTATAAAACGAAATATGCCTCAATGAAAGGAGATTGAGACGAAGTCCCTTACCTCGGGTCTGACTTGACTCGATCGTTCTTTAATGTCCTTTAAAAGTGTAACTCCCTTTTGATTTGAGCCTAAAGGCTTCCTTTGAAAGGATTCTGCCCAAAGGGAATCCTCTAGGATTAGGAGAGGGATTTGGAGAGAGTAATTGGGTAGGGGTTGGCCGAGCCAAAGGCTTGAGAAGTGTGTGAAATGAGGTAGAGGTGGGGGCCTTTTATAAGAGGAGAGGATGGGCACTTTTGGAAAGTAAAGAAATATTACTTTATTTGAAAATGTGTTTCGGTTTTAAAAGGTCCAACATTGATATAATTCGTGGATAAGGTGATAAGGGTTCCAAATCCACTCATCCAATTGGTTTTTTCCATGTGTAGGTTTTATATTTTTCATTATCTTTCCATTTTATTTAAATCGTCAAATAATGATGTCATCGCTGCATCATTATTATGTCATATATAATTTAATTTATTTAATGTCTAAAAATTATAAAACAAACTACTATGATGTAGGAAATCGTTTTAGCTTTCTAATGACTATTTATAATAAAAATTTGGACTTTTATAACCCCGCTCAAAAATTATTTTAGTAAAACAATTTATGTTAGTGTCATTTTCACTTTAACATTAAATAAAAATATATTAATGTCATTTTCCAACTAAAGTGGCTCCATGGGGTCCCCAAGTTGGCCCATGGCTTGTCTTGGTCGGCCATGACTCACCCAATAGGTGTAGGACAAGTGTCATGGTGTTTTTACATTCTTATAATACCATTTTTACCTTAAACTACACTAATTACCTCTAATCGCGATTAATGAAAAAAAGTTACTATTCACCAAAAAATTATTTTAATCTCATTGAATCACATTTTACTTCTTAATGACAACCATGTATGTCGGATTTTCAAAATTCAATACACATTAGTGGTAAACTTTCATTTAACTGAAAAATCAGTTTGCTTGATTACCACTTAGTGGTTTCACTATTCATCAAAAATTGAAGTTTTTCAGAAAATTACCAAAAATTCACCCTAAGCTATATTTGATATTCTGAATTCAAAAATGAAGTCCATTTTACAAAATTCAAAACATATAAGTCAAATTAATTAATTTAATAATTAATTCCCGCTGTCATGACAAATAGCGTGTTTTTGTGAAACAATAAGTATCAAAAGATTGACACCAGTCTAAGTCCAATTTCAAAGTGAAATTGATTCCAATGACCACCATTGGATTAACTGGTAAAAATATTTTCTAATTTAAATTTAAAACCAATTAAAATAATAATCTAATCATATAAATAATTTAGATTAAAAAGAGGTTTTGAATTAAAATATAACATTTTACACTATTCATAAAAAAAATGAACTTTATCATAAAGGTACCAAAAATTTACACAAAGTAAATTTTGATGTCCCGATTCTAACGAAGAGTTATATTTGGTCCAATAGAATTTATAAGATCGATCAAAACTATATTTAATGACGGTTCTTCATCAAAAGGTGATAAGTGGACCTTTCGTAAAAATTAGGGTATAAATGCCTAAAATTGAACTCTTTTCATATTTTAAGCCTTTATCTTTTATTTGATAAATGTAAAAACATTTAAAAACATATCTAATCATATTTTAGTTATTTCTATCCATTCCCGCCAGTACAACGGCTACTTGTTAACTAACATTTAAAATAATATTATTTTATTACTAGTGTGCTACGTAAGTTTCAAAGAAACTCATCGTTGCGTATCGGGTACGCTATCGAACATAGAAACCCCTTTAAAATAAAATTAATATTTAATTCGTAAATATTAATAAATATGAAAATTCTTTATTCTTTATTTACCTGGGATGTTACATCCTTCCCCCCTTTTGGGAATTGCGTCCTCGCAATTTTATTCACTTATCAAAATAAGTGGGGGTATTTATCCCTCATAGCATTTTCAGATTCCCACGTTGCCTCTTCAATCACATGGTTTTTCCACAAAACCTTTACCTGATGAATCACCTTATTCCGTAACACTTGCTCCCTGTGGTAAAGAATCTGGACCGGTTGTTCCTCATAAGATAGGTTCTCTTCCAGCTAAACTTGCTCTGGACTCAAAACATGAGATGGATCTGGCATATACTTTCTCAACATCAAAACGTGAAAAACATTGTGTACCTGAGATAAACTCGGAGGTAAAGCCACCCAGTATGCAACTGATCCAACTCTCTCCAGAATTTCATATGGTCAAATAAACCTTGGACTCAACTTTCCTTTCTTACCAAATCTCATCACGCTTTTCCAAGGAGAAACCTTGAGAAAAACATGATCACCTACCTCGAAAGATAGATCCTTCCTCCGGTTATCCGCATAACTCTTCTGCCTGCTCTGAGCTGTTCTCATGTGTTTTCTGAATCAACTGAACTTTTCTGTCATATCTTCTACCAATTCTGGTCCCATCAGCTTCCTTTCACCCACTTCATTCCAAAATGCTAGAGTTCGACACCGCTTCCCATATAATGCATCAAATGGTGCCATCTGTATACTAGAATTAAAACTGTTATTATATGAAAATTCAACCAAAGAAAGATGTTGGTCCCATCTTCCCTGATAATCCATAGAACACGCTCGTAGCATATCCTCCAATGTATGAATTGTTCGTTCTGACTGCCCATCTGATTGAGGATGAAAAGCTGTACTAAAATTTAATTCAGTACCCAACGACTTCTGAAGGCCTTTCCAAAAGTTAGAAGTAAACCTGGGATCACGATCCGATACAATGGAGAGAGGAACTCCATGTAACCTGACTATCTCTTTAAGATACAGACGGGAAAGTTGATCAAGAGAGAAAGTATCTCGTATAGAAAGGAAATGAGCAGATTTGGTCAAGCGATCAACAATAAACCAGACTGCATTATTACCTCGAGATGTCTTCGGTAATCCAACAACAAAGTCCATGGATATATTCTCACATTTCCACTCTGGCACTGGTAAAGGCTGAAGCATCCCTTTTGGTAACTGCCGCTCTGCTTTAACCTGTTGACATGTCAAACACTTCACAGTAAAATCAGCAATGTCTCTTTTCATTCCATCCCACCAGTAATACTCCCGCAGATCTCTGTACATCTTAGTACTGCCAGGATGAACTGAAAATAGGGAACTATGAGCCTCACATAACAACTCATTCTTCAACTGTGAATCACAAGGCACACATAACCTCTTCCCAAACCTCAAAACACAAACACAAACTTATCCAAGAACTCATGGAAAATTTTATTCATAAGGTCCATGAATACAGCAGGTGCATTGGTTAACCCAAAAGGCATAACTACAAATTCATAATGGCCATATCTAGTACGGAACACAGTCTTCGGAACGTCTGCTTCTTTTACTTTCAACTGATGGTACCCCGACCTCAAGTCAATCTTCGAAAAATACTGAGCTCCCTGGAGTTGATACCACTTCATTCGATGTCCCAACATCTGCTGAAGTTGTTGCAAAGGATTTTACCACCCCTTTCTTCTTGTAGTCTAACTGCTTTCCCCCAGTTGATCTCTTCGTTGAACACTCATTTGCATAATGACCCATTTCATTACACTTAAAACATCTTACCGTTGGATTTTTATTTCCTGCTTTATCATCTTCCTTACAGTTACGAGCAATATGACCAGACTTACCACACCGAAAGCACTTACCAGACTTGGATAAACATTCTCCAGGATGCATTTTACCACACTTCTCACAGGATGGATATTTGGTTTTCTTACCTCCTTGCTTCTTTGATGAATTCTTCCCCTTTTCCTGCCAACTAGACCTCTTATTCTGTTGTTTGTCATAGAACACCTGATCATCGGCAAACTCCATTTCTACCTTCTCCGCACATCGAACAAGTTTTTCATAACTTTTGAATTCACGAGAAGCTAAAGCCCTTCGATACTTTGGCTTTAACCCTGAGTAAAAACGGTTTATTTTACTATCAAGATCTCGTATGAAGTTTGGAGCATACCTTGCCAATCGAGTGAACTTTTCTTCATAAGCAGCCACTGAATCATCCTCCTGCCTCAATTCTAGGAACTGTTTTTCCATCCTAAGACGAACCACCTTAGGAAAATATTTCTCAAGAAACATACCTTTGAATTCGTCCCAGTGAAGATCCTCAATCTCATCGGTGTCCCTGATATTTTTAACCATAGACCACCACTGATCTGCTTCACCCTCCAAATGGTAAACAGCAAGACTAACCTTTTGATGTTCTGAACACCCCATGACATCAAAAATCTTCTCTAGTGCTTTAATCCACCCTTCAGCTTGCACAGGGTCAGATGATCCTCTGAATGATGGGGGATGTTGCCTCATGAAATGTTCCACCACTGACATGTTCCTCTGCGGTTGATCTGGCTGATCTCGTGCATGGATACCACCACCATTTATAGCCTGAGTCAACTGTGCCATCACTGCAACAAACTGTTCAGTTCCGATTCCGACCATCTCAGGTTGCTGATTTGGAAGGTTATCTTCCTCCTGATGTCGTCCCAACATAGTTTCTTTGTTTCCTCTGCGGAAAACCATTCTGAACACAGAAATATCTTAGGCGAAGCAACATGGAAATCCGTAAATGCTATATCATTTCAATCATATTATAATTTAACACTTTTCTAACTCCTAAAGTTGTCTAAACCATCCTCTGATACCAACTATAAGGCCCCAGCCTTAAACCTTTCTTAATATTGAATTAAATGAATAATTCACATTGAGGATCTTTTCAGGTTTAGAGTTTTAGAGAATTAGAACATAACTATTACATCTTAAAATATTACAAAGTATACACTTCTACTAAGTCTCCATAAAATAAAAACTCTTAAAAAGAAAGATGTCTAGATTCCATGTTTTAGATAGCATGACATTCCCTTGATCCCATCCTTGACCTTATTCCACTTTAAGTCCTGTGAAAAGCATTTCGAAAAACTTGGGGTGAGCATAAAAAGCTCAGTAAGGGATACAAAAAGAATGAAAACTGTTAGTTTTTCAAACATCAAGTAAACCATGTATACTATATCAAAGTAATACCTTCACCTTCATGAAGTAGTAAAAAAACTCTTCACTGAATAAAGTATCATTACTTACCTTTTTGTAACCAAAGGATTACCATAAAACCCATAAAAAGAACACATAACATATATAAAGGTAACTTGGGACATAAACATACTTAAGTGGAATAACCATACGGTCGACTTCCACACATATCACTTAATGGAATAGCCATACGGCCAATTCCATACATACTTAATGGAATAGCCATACGGCCAACTTCCATACCCAATGCATTGAAGGTTATAACGTAACCACCCGTCCTGGTATTTACGGCACCACCCGTCATATGGTTTATAACGTAACCACTCGTTAAAATGTCCAAGTACCAGTATAAAATCATAAAACATAAAACCAATATAAAGGAATGATAACATTTCCACATTTCAATAACAATATATCATAAATATATTGACATAATAGAATCCTTTTTCAAAACCATTTTCAATACCAAAATACATAAAAGAGTATATGATATTTATTTTATTCTAAAAACATTACGGCTTATTGAGGAAGCCAAAGACCAAATAATACTCGCGGCGGCGGAAAAAGTCGTTGTCACCACGTACGTTAAAAAAACATTCCTTTTTGTCGTTTAGTAAAACGCTTCGTAGAAAAAGATTCCTTTTGTATAAAAGTAAAAGTCAAAGGGGTTTATACACCGTATAAAAGAAAGTTGTGTATAAAATGAAATATGCCTCAATTAAAGGAGATTGAGACGAAGTCCCTTACCTCGGGTCCGACTTGACTCGATCGTTCTTTAACGTCCTTTAAAAGTGTAACTCCCTTTTGATTTGAGCCTAAAGGATTCCTTTGAAAGGATTCTACCCAAAGGGAATCCTCTAGGATGAGGAGAGGGATTTGGAGAGAGTAATTGGGCAGGGGTTGGCCGAGCCAAAGGCTTGAGAAGTGTGTGAAATGAGGTAGAGGTGGGGGCCTTTTATAAGAGGAGAGGAGGGGCACTTTTGGAAAGTAAAGAAATATTACTTTATTTGAAAATGTGTTTCGGTTTTAAAAGGTCCCACATTGATATAATTCGTGGATAAGGTGGTAAGGGTTCGAAATACACTCATCCAATTGGTTTTGGCCATGTGTAGGTTTTATATTTTTCATTATCTTTCCATTTTATTTAAATCGTCAAATAATGATGTCATCGCTGCATCATTATTATGTCATATATAATTTAATTTATTTAATGTCTAAAAATTATAAAAGAAATACTATGATGTAGGAAATCTTTTAACTTTCTAATGACTATTTATAATAAAAATTTGGACTTGTATAACCCCACTAAAAAATTATTTTAGTAAAACAATTTATGTTAGTGTCATTTTCACTTTAACATTAAATAAAAATATATTAATGTCATTTTCCAACTAAAGTGGCTCCATGGGGTCCCCAAGTTGGCCCATGGCTTTTCTTGGTCGGCCATGACTCACCCAATAGGTGTAGGACAAGTGTCATGGTGTTTTCACATTCTTATAATACCATTTTTACCTTAAACTACACTAATTACCTCTAATCGCGATTAATGAAAAAAAGTTACTATTCACCAAAAAAATTATTTTAATCTCATTGAACCACATTTTACTTCTTAATGACAACCATGTATGTTGGATTTTCAAAATTCAATACACATTAGTGGTAAACTTTCATTTAACTGAAAAATCAGTTTGCTTGATTACCACTTAGTGGTTTCACTATTCATCAAAAATTGAAGTTTTTCAGAAAATTACCAAAAATTCACCCTAAGCTATATTTGATATTCCGAATTCAAAAATGAAGTCCATTTTACAAAATTCAAAACATATAAGTCAAACTAATTAATTTAATAATTAATTCCCGTTGTCATGACAAATAGAGTGTTTTTGTGAAACAATAAGTATCAAAAGATTGACACCAGTTTAAGTCCAATTTCAAAGTGAAATTGATTCCAATGACCACCATTGGATTAACTGGTAAAAATATTTTCTAATTTAAAGTTAAAACCAATTAAAATAATAATCTAATCATATAAATAATTTAGATTAAAAAGAGGTTTTGAATTAAAATACAACATTTTACACTATTCATAAAAAAAATGAACTTTATCAGAAAGGTACCAAAAATTTACACAAAGTAAATTTTGATGTCCCGATTCTAACGAAGAGTTATATTTGGTCCAATAGAATTTATAAGATCGATCAAAACTATATTTAATTACGGTTCTTCTTCAAAAGGTGATAAGTGGACCTTTCGTAAAAATTAGGGTATAAATGCCTAAAATTGAACTCTTTTCGTATTTTAAGCCTTTATCTTTTATTGGATAAATTTAAAAACATTTAAAAACATATCTAATCATATTTTAGTTATTTCTATCCATTCCCGCCAGTACAACGGCTACTTGTTAACTAACATTTAAAATAATATTATTTTATTACTAGTGTGCTACGTAAGTTTCAAAGAAACTCATCGTTGCGTATCGGGTACACTATCGAACATAGCAACCCCTTTAAAATAAAATTAATATTTAATTCGTAAATATTAATAAATATGAAAATTCTTTATTCTTTATTTACCTGGGATGTTATAATGTTACTGTTGGGGTTGGGAATCAAGTTCAAGGATCTTCTTTGTTTTTTCCAAGATCTTTTTCTAGATGAGGAGTCTCATGCGAGGAATCTTGAGTAGGCACTCCATCCTTCTATCTAGTATGAATTTACTCCTTTTTCATTGCCAATGTACCTAGATGTGGAGAAGAAGGTAGAGGTGATCGAATGAATGCACTCACAAGGAGGTTTTCAACAAGGGGGGCTGGTATGGTTCTTCGAGGAGCAGAGTTATTAGTGGTAGGTCTCAATCACTAGTATCATCGAGGTTTCGACCAACAGGTAGTGGAACTCAGTAGCTTATCTTTTGACATTCTCATTTCCATGCCTTACATGTGGGGTTGGGGCAGATGTATTTATTTTTTGGGGTTCACAACCATATTTAGAGCCAATTCCTAGTGGTTGCTCAATCTTAGTTTGGTGGAGGTGGATAGGTTCAACACCATCCTCAACAGTAGTTGTCAGTGAGGTCGTTTCAACATCAGGGACATGAGTCTTATGCTCTTCCAAGGGGAGATGGAGAAGGTAGATACTGATGTCAAGATGTTCATCGTGTTCATTGACCACAACCCAAGCGTGGTTATGGAGTTGGTCATCATTAGATAGTTAGAGGATTTATGCATGGTTAGTTGCACATAGTGGAGGTAGCAGTTCTAGAGGGGCTAGAGATCATCAGAGGTATGATCAATTTTTTTAGTACTCTTGTTTGTGCCTTGTTTGATTTGGGAGCTTCACACTCATTTTTTGCACCTGCTCTAGCCCATGCTTCAGTACTATATGTAGAGAGGATTCCCATACCCCCAATGTTGACTATGATATTTAGAGGTTTTACCAACTTCTTTTATGTGTGTTGAGGGTGTAGACTGATTATAGGTCCGCATCAATCCTATGGGGATATTTTCTTACTATAGATACAGTCATAAAATGTCATCTTTAGAATCGACTGGTAATATTATGTAGGTGTTGTTATTGGCTGATTCTAGAGGAGAGTTGTGTTTTCAGATGTGGATGGCCAGCATGTGGTTTTCATCAGTGAGCATATATTTTAGGTGGGCACTTAGTATGTGGATCCCCTTTTCCTTGATGGATGAGTTGTTAGTGGAATCGGTAGACACTATAATAGTAGAGTTTCCCGGGTTCATTGGGGAGTTCTTGGATATCTTTCCTGAGGAGTTTTAATGTTACCCCCTCAATGTGATGTTGATTTCAGGATAGACTTTCAGCCTATTACTTCTCTAATTTCGATGGAAACTTATTGGATGTCACCTTATGAGTTGCAGAAGTTGAGGATTTAGATAGATGATCTAATGTAGAATCGATTTATCCAGCCTAGTGTGTCGTCGTTGGGTGCCACAATGTTTTTCTCCAAGAAATAAGATGGTAGTATGAGGTTATGTATACACAAACAGAGGTTGAATCAGGTGATGGTCAAGAATGGTTACCATATTCCAAAGATATATGATCTTTTCTACCTGATGATAGGGGTTATTTGGTTTTCTAATATCAATCTTCTGTCTAAATATCACTAGTTGAGGGTGAAGTATGGTGATATCCCAAAGACTGCCTTCAGGTGAAGGTATGGGAACTTCGAGTTTAGATTCATTCCATTTAGTGTTACGAATGCAATACTTGTGTTCATGGGGCTTATGAACTCCATGTTTCATACATTCCTAGACCGGTTTTTTTATTGTATTCATCAATTATATCTTGATCTACTCGAAGTTATAGGATGATCATGTCGACCATCTCATAACTATCTTCCATGTTCTTTGATGTCACCAGTTCTATGGAAAGTTTTCCAACTATAATTTTTGGACATGATAGGTGCATTTCCTCAAGAATGTGGTGTCTCTATAGGGTGTAGAAGTAGACCCATCGAATTTTGAAGCATTTTTTTCTTGGTAATCACCCAATAATGTGGTAGTGGTTCATAGTTTTCTTGGTTTTGTATGATATTATCATATATTTGTACTTGATTTATCTCAAATTTCATCCCCATTGACAACGTTGACCTAGAAATGCCAAGATTTTGTGTGAAGTGATCAGTGTTAGGAAGCATTCAGTTACCTAAAGGGAAAGTTGGTTAGTGCTTCAGTACTTCGGTTTCTAGAGGAAGGTGTGATGTTTGAGGTGTTATGTGACATTTCCCTTATGGGATTGGGATGTGTGATAATTTAGTAGAAGGAAGTGATCACTTATAGTTCTAGGTAGTTACTTCCCCATAATCATAACTATTCCACCCACGATATGGAGTTAGCATCTGTTGTGTTTGTGCTAAATATTTGGTAGCATTGACTCTTTGGGAAGTGCTTTGTGGTCTTCATGGATCACAATATCTTGATTTATATATTTTATTAGTGTGATATGAACTTGTAGTAGCGTATATGGGTAGATTTTCGTCAAGATTATGATTTCCAAATCTCCTACACCTCAAAAAAGGGTAATTTTATGGCCAATTATTTGATCAAGAATTCATAGAATGGTTTCATTTAGGAGTCTAGGGATGATTGGAGAGTAATGGAGGAGTTGGGAGCCTTGAACATAGATACAAGGGTGGATGGTGGTAGAGGTTTTTTTAGATGATGGTAAAGTCTTCTTTGATGTAGTAAGTGAAGAAGAGTCAGTGGGGGACTCAGAGGCAGAGGTGAAGCATGATCGTGTTAGCCATGGTGATGCTCCAAAGGGATGGTCAAAGGATGGCTGAAATCGGGTGTTGTTTCATGGAAGGCTATTTTTTTTAGTAATGCATGATGAAGTCCTTCTTGAGTTTCATATCTCACCTTTGTTTGTATACCTAGGATTTTATAATATTTATAGTGGATTGAATATTTATTTTTGGTGACCCAAGATGAAACAAGCGGTGGCGGAATTTGTGGTGAAGTACTTAGTTTTCCAGTAGGTAAAGGTCAATCATCATGTTTCTGGTGGTTTTTTGTGACCCTTAGATGTTCCTAAGTGGAAATGGGATGACATATCAATGTATTTCTTCATAGGATTACCCATAATTTAAGAAGGTTGTGATAATATCTGGGTGATAGTGGATTGGTTGATAAAATCATCCCACTTCTTATCAATCAATGAGTCGGGAATAGTGGATGCCTTGTCTAAGTTGTATGTGGATAAAGTGGTGTAGATTTATGGAGTTTATATATCTATTGTATTGGATCAGAACACAGGTTTTACCTCACGATTCTGGAGTGGATTGCATCATGTTTTTGGAACTCAGTTATGCCTCAACACTGCTTTCCACCCTCAAATAGATGGGAATAAATAACATGCTATTTAGACATTGGAGGATATGTTATGGGTGTGTGTTTTGGACTTTGGTGGGTCCTGGGTATTACACCTGACCTTGGTAGAGATTTCTTATAATAATATATATCAATCATCCATTGTCATTTCATTATTTGAAGATTTGTACGGAAGAGCATGTCATTATCTATTATGTTGGATAGATGTTGGGGAGATAGTCGTTCTTGGTCTCGATATGGTTTAGATCATGAAAGAGAAAGTTCATCTTGTTTGTGAGAGGATGAAAGTAGTGTAGGAACAGACGAAGTCTTATGTTGATCACAGAAGGAGACCCTTGGAGTTCAAGGTTGGGGATCACGTGTTGTTTAAGGTTTCCCCTTGATGTGGGCAGTGGAGGTTTGGTAGAGGGAGTAAGCTTTCTACCAGGTTTTTTGGGCCCTTTGAGGTGTTGGGGTGAGTTGACGAGGTGGAATACTGGTTGGTGTTTCCACCATGGTTAGATAGGATCCACAACTTCTTCCACATCTCTCAACTTTGTCAGTATATTCACAATGACTCTCATGTCTTTTATTGGGTAGAGTTAGATATCGGGGATGATGTGACATTCATAGAGCATCTAGTATATATCCCAGACCATCAGGAGAAGGTGTTGCATGAATGGAATATTCCCTTTGTTTATGTATTGTGGAGGCATGGTGTCTAGGAGGAGAGAACTTGAGAGTCAGAGATACAAATGCATGCCCCATACCTATAATTGTTTTGAGTTTAGCTTTGATCTGTTTTTCTTTGTGATGTGATGTTTGGATCCTTCTTTTTATGATATGATCTATTTTCCTTGCTTTGTGATGTGTGTGGTGGGATGTGTGATAAAGTCCTAACATGTGAAAAGGGGAGAACTTGATTCCTAATAGAGATTCATTAAATTTGATATGATTAAACCCATGCAGGTGAGTCGGTGCTACCCAGAGTGGATAATATCTAGACATGGAAGATATAATTCCATGATTTATGTGTTCAGCATGGTGAGTTTTGTTGGTTTTAATGGTTTTCGGTTTGTACTGTGTGGAGTTTGATATGGTTATGTATTGGTTTTGTGGCAGTGTCATTGCTTGAGAGGAGGTGGATTATAGTTGTGGTGATGTGGCTCTACAGTGTGTTTTGTTCCCATTGGGTTTATCATGTTTGGCTGGTGGCAGTGTTTTAGGTGTGATGAGACACTTTAGAGGTATGTTGTGGGGTGGTTGTTCAGAACCCTTTTATTTTGGGATTGGTTTTGGATTCTAGAGGTAGAGAATTGTTTGAGAGGTATCTGACGTAACAGTATGTACCCTCTCATTATATTACTATTTTGGTTTTTTGTGGTTAGAGGTGTTTGGGGGAGGTTTTGAGAGTTCTTAGTGGAAGTTGGAGGTACAACAGAGTTTATCTAGGAAATACACATAATGTAAGTGTATTACATAGTGTGAAAGATGGTTTCATGGCTTTTCAATGGCTATTTTACAATGTATAGATTTTAGGGTTAAATAATAAAAAGGATACATGTTTTTTGGTGGAACTGAACCCCCAGGATTACAAGACATGAAAGGGTATTACACATTGCATAAATCCCTGATGCAATGCTGCTATAACGCTACAGGGAGCTCAGAATTTCCTCAAACCATATGCTCTCTCTCATTCCAGGAAGCCAGTGGATCACCTTTTAGGTGTTTTGAAATTTCTTTCAATGGGGATCTATTCTTTGGATTCTTTCTTCGATTTGTGGTGAGTTTCTCTCTTGTTCTCATATTTTCCCTTATGTTCTTCTTTGAGGTTTCTTTGTGGTGATGTTATTTTGGTTTGGGTGTATATTAGGTTGTGTTTTAATGATATTTTGGTGTAGTATAGTTTGATATGTGTTTTCTCATGGTGCAGTTTTGGTTTTCATGCATTCTTTTTTTCCCTATAATGCATAGTGAGTTGAAAAGATTCTTTAAGGTAGGGTTTCCCTCATTTATCTTTATTTTATATCATGCAAGAAAAGTTTATTTTTTTATCCATGGATTATGGTGGTTCTATCTTAATTAAAGATAAATAATTGGTAAATTTGAAATTTTAATGGAAAAAAGGGTTTAATTCACATGCTTTTATAGCTTTGATATTATTTTTGATATTGTGGATTGTTTGGGTTGATTCCCTACTAAAAATTCTTTTCATTAGGGGATTGTTTTTTGATTTATATGTGTGTTGTGATTTTTTGTTTTGGTTTTGATTTTTTGGTATCACCCTAAATGTAAATTTTTTAATTACTCATACTTGTCTAATGAAATGGTTACCCCAAGATTATGGTTTATGTGATAACACCCCTAAAATAAAGTGTAATGTGATAAATCCACTTTTTAAATCTAAAAAATGATCTTGATGTGTTTTAATGTGTGTGTTCATGATTTTGGGATGCCAATGTGTGGCTGGGGCTTGTGGGGATGATGATTTGTGGTCCATGCTTTTTGGGTGGTGAGGTGGTGGTTTTTTTGCAATGTTTTTGGGCTGTAATGGTGTGATTGTTGGGGATGACAAGTTTCATGTGATATATGGTTTCTTTTTGAAAGATGCCCAAGTAGTGATGGAATAAATGAATGTTTAAAAAATGTTTTAAATAGAATGTTTTGGTTTGGTTAAGGTAAATAAAGTGGTTAAATAATAATTAAATGTTGGGTTGTGTGGTTCAACATGGTTGATGCTAAATAATGAAAATAATGGAATGATTAAATAAAATTGGTTGGAAATGTGAAATGGGGTTTGTGGATTGTTGTGTGGTGTTATGAATATAGAGGTGGCAGAAAAAGTGACGATGTTATAAGTTGGTTGGTTTTTTTGTGAACCCATAGTTTGGGCTTGAGTGTTTGGTATTATATATATAATTTTATTTTCCTTGTTATTTCTATATGCACCCCACCCATGTTGAGCACTATATTCCAAACACCCACATAGTCAGATGAGGGGTGTCTTTCCCAACATCCTAATGTGAGGATGGACAGTTGGCCAACCACTCTTCCTTGCTCTGTCTTCTAAGAGATGACAGACCAAGCTTCTTCAGGATGGATGTGATGAGATGTGGTATCCCATGTGTCTTTTGGATGAGTTGTGATGTGATTTCCTAAATGAATTTGGGGTGAGAAATTATGTGCTTTCCAAGGTGTCTTTAGGATGAGATGTGATGTGTTGTGAGTCCCAGGTGTGTGCAGGCGAGATCCACTGTGATGACCATGTGTGTGCATGCAAGATGAGTTGTGAGGCCCATGTGTGTGTAGAAGGGATGTGATGTGAGGCCTTGATTTTTGTGGGTAGGATGAGTTGTGAGGCCCAGGTGTGTGTGGGTGGGATGTGATGTGGTATATTTGGAAGGGGTTTTAGTGATAGAAAATTTGTCATTGGGATGAGAGGGTGGATAATCAGTGGGAAAGTGGTGCAGGGTACCATATCATAGATGTGATTTACTTTATATCATATTACTTTATGTGTGTTATTTGGTGATCATGCCTTGGTGAGGTTGGGATGGATAGTATAACTATTTAGGTGTTGTTTGGTTCTATTGTTTTCTCACAGGTTCATTAGTATGCTTCTTTCACATGTTCATGAGAGACTTTGGTTTTTCTACTGAGTATACTTGTATGCTCACACTATGTATATAAAATTGTTTTTAGGTTTCCTAGATGAATTCACTGACCATGATGGACCTTACTATCTTGGATCCCTGGTATTTATTGTGTCTCTATATTAGCTTTACTTTTGGGTATTTACTTTGGAGACTTTTACTTATATCAGTTTTATTGACACATTAATTTTGGGATGGTTTTTGGTTTTCTTATATATATATCATGGGGTTGATTATGGTTGATACATCCTATATCCAAATATTTTTTCCATATAAATGGTAATGTATTCTATATTTTGATATTTGTACACCCTTAGTGCTAGTCTCCAACATAGGTCCTACTTGAGGTGGGACTCGGGGGTCATTATCTCCATTCCTCTATTGCCAGCCCAGGAGGGGTATCTTTAGAGGGAGGGGTAATGGAAGATGATATAATTTTATAATATATCAATCAATAAACTCATGACTTTTCTTATACTCTAGTTATTTATATTGATTAAATTTTTCCTTTCATTTTCCTCACTTTAAGAACATAAGAAACCATAATAAAGTTTTTAAGGAAACCCTATTTTATTTCTCTCTTTGGGAGAAAATACTTTTTCTTATGTATTCATGTTTTCTAAAAATGTTTTAAAGAATTTTTTTAATATTATTCTATTACTGATTAAATTAATTTTTATACTTGATTTAATTTTTATTAAATTTTTTAAAAGGAATCTTCTTGTCATTTTCTGAATGAGATACTTTTGAATTTTTAAGAAAGAAGTGAATGCAATCTTTGTTTTAATGTGCATAGTGTGAATAGAATTTATTACTATAAAACCACCCAATGCTTTGAATTTTCCTTTATAAGTTTCCAAGGTTATTTTAAAATAAAAAAATTTCCATGATATTTGTGCAATTTTTATATTTTAAATGATTAACTTCAAATTAAAAAGGATATTTTCCCCAAGAAGTGTCACAATGATCTTTTAAAGGAATTTTTCATCTATGATAACATAATTGATGTTATTTATGATTTACAGGAGATATGATCCAATGATACCATATAATTGATTTTTTTGGATGTATTGTGATGATGATTATTTGAGTATGATTCTATGAGACCCATTTCTCTCCCACAAGTTTATTAAGTTATGATAAAACCTTTATGAAACTAGTTTCTTTTTCATGGGTTATGCTATGATGAAATGATGAAATACTTATAAAACCCATATCCTTTACATGTGTTAAGATATGATGATATGAATATTTTTTTTATGATCTTATGGAATACATATGTATGAATTTAATTATGTTATGTGTGGTCCTGGAATTATATATCCCTCTAGTGCATTGGGTAATGATGGATACATCATGAGATAATGAGTATTAGAATAGGGAGTGAACCCATTTCTGTAATTGAATATAAATTCTATGATAGTCCTATAAGTGAACCTTGATGAAGGATGTTATGGAATTGGGAGTGAACATAATCCACAATGATATTCTTGAAAGTGATACTTAACTAAGGAAATGATTTTTTATGTTTATGTGTATGCCACAAATTTTTGTAGTATGCCAATGTTATTCTCTCATGGATCAATTTCTTTGATTAATTTATATTTATTGTCTTATGAACTACCAATATTTATGCCATGATTCAATATTATTATCTATGAAATTATGGGTATGGTTTTCTAATGTTAAGATCATTTTCTCATATCCTTATTCTCATGTTATAAATTAGTGATCATTGATATATTTTTTTTACCCTTACTGAGCATATGAGATCACTATTTCTTATGTTTCCATTTCCTGAGTCAAGAAAAGAGGTTTTCAGTAAGATATTTCTAAGAAGGGTTCTAGTTATGAATAACTTAGTGAGAGATTATGTATATCTCTTATGAACAAGTTGTTTATGTTTCCAAGTTTTTAAAGACACTAAACCTATATGATTTTTTAATGGATAGTAATGTTATATATTGAATATTTATCTAATAATATGTGATATTTATTTATGAAATGTATGGGCCATTATTTAAAAATCATAAAAATATTTCCAAAGAACTCATTCACACTTATCAAAGTGTTCAACATTTTTTGTAGAAGGAAAATCAGCCTCAAGTTATCCTAATATTACTTCAAGTTCATGCATAGAAAATACATCCTCAATACAACTATTTATAGAACAAAAATAGTTTGTGTACAAATATGGATAGTTGTAAAGATTCTCATTTTGAGTAGACTCAACAATATGGGAAGCATCATTTATAACTTCAAAAAAATTCTTTAGTTAAGGAAAGTTTATCTGGTTCCACTTGATGAACTAATGAGTCCTCATCCTCTAATATTTCTACCCTTGATTAGTTCTCACTAAAATTGGCGTCTTTAATTTTTTTTAAACACGTTGAATTTAATTTGTCTCTCCCCAAAATTAAAAATTATATGACCCTTGGAAACATCAATAAGAGCAACCCCAATATACAAGAAAGGCCTACAAAGAATAATAGGAAGCTCTTAGTCACAATCCATGTCTAAAAAAAGAAAATCATCTAGAATAAATAACTTATAAACTCTAAATACCAATTCATATACCCTTCCTGTGGGGTGTGTTAATGATCTTTCAACCCACTATAAAATGAAAGTTGTGGGTTACAATTCATCAAACCTCAATTGTTGAAATAGTGAGAAATGGATCATATTTATATTATCACCAAGATCAAAAATATAGTTAATCTAGAAACTATTCCCTAAGGTGAAACTAATGATGAAACTCCCTAGATCTTTAAATTTTAGAGATATTTTCTATTGAATAATAACACTACACACTTCAGTGAGGCTATAAGTGGAAAAAATTTCAATATTTTTTTTCTTGAAATAATATTTTTAAGATATTTCATATAAGAAGGAATATAAATTCAAGATTAGATTAATGGAATTTTTACTTGGAGATTATTGAAAACCCAAAAGGAACGTTATAATTTCAGGTTATTCATCTCTTTGTTTCATCCTTTGAGTGAATTTGATAAGTGGGGGAAAATCATATAAACTTGTGGGAATACCCTAAAAACCCAACATGTTTCTCCTTCCACATTTTATTTTTCATTTTAGAATATTTTTCATCTTTTTTTCAGTGGAATGGTTTTATATTATTCATTTTAAATGTTCTAATATTCATTTATAGTTTTAAAGTTATCCAATTATTGAGGTTAAAAATCTTACATAATTTTTATTTTGTACTTTCCTAGTGACATTTTCAGCTTCAACATGAGTTTTTAATCCACTTCTTATTGTAAAAACCATGATATTATCCCTAGGATTAGCTTCGTTTGTGCTTAGTAATTTTATTTTTCTATACCAGCTAAATCTCTATCAATTTGACTAATTTTCATTTGAAGATTATTCATCTAATTCTTGAAAAAGGATTTTTTGAATCCATTTCAACTTTATGCCTATAATCTTGGGCATCTAGACTATATATTATTTGGTGTATCAACCCATCAAAATTCCCTTGAGATTTTTAGGATTTTTCCCATTGTTTATTTTGATAAAAAGGTTTAGGTTGTTTTGAATAACCCGGGGTAGTAGTGGGTCTAAACACACGTTTCACCTTCCAAGAATTTTTTCAGTGATCCCTATAAACATTATTGTATTTAATTGACAAGGGGTTATATTTTTCTTGAAACTTAGTACCATAAAAATAAAAATAAAATCTTCAATAGATTGGGAAGGTAAAAAAAGTTGGTATAGTAAGACATATAATGTTCATGCATGCCACAATGTTAGAATTTCTCCCTAAGTGAGTTTTCATAATTAACATTATAGATTCTAGAAACAATAACATTGCAAATTTTAATAGATTTAGTGTCTCTATTAACTATTACCTTATTATAGAACATTTATATTGAAAGTTTTTTCAAGTGTATTAATTATTTGTTTAAGTTTTTCATTAGCTATATTTGAAAAATCCCCACCAAAATACTAATCAACTTGAGTTTGTTTATAAGGTGTATGTACATTTTAAAAAATGACAATTAAGAAATATAGAGAAAAATGGTGATTAGAACATTATATATGGAGACCCCTAAATCTATCCCAAGTATCAAGGAATGGTTCGCCCTCTTCTTGTAAAAACCTAGTTATTTTATGCCTAATGTATGTGGTTATTATCCTGGGATAAACTTTCCTAATGAAAGAATTAAACACCAGATCCCAAGTATTAAAAATTTCTTCTTATAACTATTAGAACCAAGATATAGCATTGTTATTAAGTTAAAATGGAAATACCATCATCTTTAACTCTTTCTCACTATTCTATCACAATGGAAGTTGTTGAAATATGTTGTAAAAATCCCAAATGAAGTATAACGAGTCTTCGTTGGGTAAACTAGTAAATTATGACAACATAGAAAACAAAGAATATTTTATATCATAGTTCATAGAGAAAGGATACAACCTAATGTTGGAAGTTTTATTAGAGACTATCGGTAATTGGAACTCTCTAATTCTATGCCTATGAACCTCAGGTTCTATAAGTAGAGGTGGAATCAAATTTTCTGGGTTAGCTAATCCCTCCCTATTGTTTTCCATTACAGAATTTTTTCTTTTTTAATGTGATTAAATATATTTTAATTTTAGGAATATATGGTTCTAAATTCTCTTATAATGATCTAGTAGAAATAAAACAAGTAAAAAATATATTTAACATCCACATCTTCACAATAGAATGGAAAAAAATTAACATAGGTTAATTTACTATAGTTATCATGTTTTTTATGATTTTATTTTATAACATTTTCAGACCTGATCACACAAAGACCTTCCCCATAAATGGAACTACAAAATTTGATGCTTCATTATTAAAAAGAGTAAATTTTATTATTTTTAATTCCTATGAAATGTTTGTATATATATGAGTTGGGTGTCAACCCCATAAAGAAGAAAAAGAGATTGTGCATTCTAATATTTTAAATATTTAAAAATGATAATAATGACTACTAAGATGAAAGAACAAAATTTTAGGTTTCATATGAATCTAATATAACTTATTAGACACAATGGAAAAAATTAGAAACTAAATTCCTATATTTGTCATGTACGATAAATGAAACATTCCATAAAACTAAAATTAATAACTATTATAAATGTATGTACCTTACACCTAAGATCCAGTGAAACCATCTTGATATTCATCGGTTAAGTTTTATAAAGATTTCCAAAGTAGAAAAAATCATACCACCATTTTATGAATCCACAAGCCAATCTAAATCATCTGACATTTAGATGGGATCCATCTTCTCTCCATGGTATGCTAGTACCTTAATATGAAAAGAATGAAGATTAAAGAGAGATTTGGGTTCCTAGAAGTCATTAGATAAATATCTGCATGCCATGCCATCATATGGATTTAGGGTTTATATATAACCTAAGGACACTCCTTAGAGGTGTTCGCATTAACTCATTCATTATAATGCGTGATTAAATTCCCATAGATAGTTCATGAATTTATATATATACATGAATTTAACTCCTCTTACAATTTCATATTATATAATAGCTTTTTGAATTATATAATATTTGGAAGAAACATAAAATGATAATTTTTATCATTTTTATGCAATTACATACTGCATAAAATTATATACCCTTATGTTCATGTAAATAATAATTTTCATGAAATATATATATGATATATATATATGATATATATATATATATGATATATATATATGATATACATGATATATATATATATATATTATAATTTTTTAGGGAATATCTACATCAATATTCCACTTACACTAAAGCTTAATATATGTTGTTCCATTTCACCTTATATTGTATTGTATGCAATAACTTATCATACCATATCTAAAACTACTTTTTAATATCTTCCAAAATGATTTTGGAAATCCATAATTAACTCTGCCTTATATCACATCATATAAAATACCTTGTGAATAGCCATCAAAAACACTTTTGTATTAACTCTAAAAAATTACAGTAGCTCTATGAGTTAAACTCAATGCCTATTCAGTTAACCGTAAAGTGTAATCTTGTGGTCCTTTATGGAATTGATAATAAATATGAATATCTTCATTCATATTTTTAAGAAAAAAGTTTCCTCTAGCAGATTCAATGATACTCAAGCTATAGAGGGATATGGAATGATCTCCATCAAATAGATGTATCTATATACTTATGCCCAGCAGTTTGTATCGTATGAAAACATTCATTCTCATATTTTCTATTTCTCTAAGACATAGAGTGACCATGGTACATGGATCATGTCAATATCATATAGCTAAATCTTCTTTTCCTGGCTCTCTGAGTGTAGAGTTAACTAATCAATGAATGCATCACATGACATTAATCCTTCTAGATAATCACATCACATGTCCCTTATCTAGATAGGTATAAAAACTTCGGGTGAATCCACACACTCCCACATTATTTCTCAATCAAGGGCCTAGATATCATACCCATCATATGAGAGGAAAAATTACATCATGGTTAAGCTCTAACTGATGAAATGATCAGCAACATATCCAACCACCCATGTATTTGCTAATTCAATATTTAGCCAACTTAACTTTTTTATTATCAAATCACTTTTTAGGGAAAAGTGAGAAACCATAATTTTCAACCAGAAATGACACCATAAAAAGACATAACATATTCATTGAAACATAATTTGAGCCTATTAGAGACCTTATCCCTAAATAATTTCCAAGATAACGTACATACATGTGTTTCTGGATATTCCCTTATAAAGTCTTCAAAGTGGTACTCCATTTTCTCCCAAGTTTGATTGTACTCTTCGCAGTTCATCCTCCCTTCATTAAAACATCTTACCAGGATTAGATACTATTTATCAATCCATTCAGTCTGCTCGGTATTGGTATCCACTTGAAGCCATCATCTCATCATTCTGTTCGCTTCCTCTTTTGTGGCATTGATAACAAGGACCTTCTCCATCATATCTTCTCCCGAATGTGCTAGGAGTTCCCATGGGTCCTTGTTATTGGCCTTCTCCATCTCTGTCTCCAGAGGCTGATCACCCCTATAATTATTAGTCTTTCTCGAACCCTAGCCAAGACCTTCATTCTCAGACTTTCCCTGCACAACATTAGCATCATTAGTTAGGTGTTCCATTTCTTTTACTTTGATTTTTTTGCTTGATCTAGTCTCCATTGGTTTTGGTGAGGAAGAATGATCCTTGCATCCTTTGTTCTTCCTACCATTGTTTAAGGTGCAGCTTCCCACATCCAATTTGGATTTTGTACCTTTCTTCTTTCTCAGGCTATACAAACCTTGATAATGTTTACCACCTACATGATCCTTAGAAAAATAACCAGGGGACTCATCCTCAGAGTCACCACCATCAGCAACTGCCCCCTCTGAAGGGACCTATCCCTGTTGGCCACCTTCCCGATCATTAGCCGCACCTTTGATTTCCAATCCTATAAATTGGTTGCAGGTTGGGATGCAAACATGAACCTGACTGGTCTCACCTTCAAATTTTTGACTCAACAAACCTTCTGGAGTACACTTCCATGAGAGGTTTTGATCCCTAACACTCCTGTTCTCCCCCACGACCTCCAAAGATAGTTCAGGAGGTGCTTCTAAAAGCGCTGAGTTCGGCCTGGTGATCATAGCCCCATCTATATAGTTCATCTCGACCCACATGGTCATGGAGCCATCACCTACCTCTACTGCTTCCTTCACACACCCTTTTTTCAAGTCTCGTTTCAGCCGATCAAGGACCACACTCACCTTGGGGTCTGGGGGCAGCCAGTGTTCTTTCTTCTGCATTGCGCTATCTCTTACTGTGGCTTCTTTAGTCGCTTCAACTCCAAACTTTCCAACTCACCCATCATCCTAGCTCCTGCCTCGAACACTAGGATTGATATCCAAATACATTCTCTTCAAGCCTTCAGCTGTGGCAGCCACCCTTCATTCCAGCTCTGCATCCACTTTATTCTTACTCTCATGCCTACAGACCATCATATCATGACCCAATATTTAGACTTCTGTAAGTAATGTATCAAAGTATGAAGGTTATAATTTTGGGTATCTCACCAACATCAATTGGTAGTAACTCAAATATGATCCATGCACCCCTGGTATACCAAATAAATCTATATGATACTCTATGTGGTATAATTTTTGGGTTATCTAGTGCACACAAAGAATATTATTCTTTATATTGTGCCTCATGAGTATATTCTAAATCTCTAAACAATAATCATACGCATTAAAATTAACATTTAATCATAACTTATAATACTCTATGAAGAACATAGGTTAGGAATAAACTCAAATTCATACTTTGAGAAGTCAAATTTCATTACACTTCACAAAATATATATCTATATATATATATATATCTGTGTGTATCCAATATTAAATAATGATAAAATAATGGATACCTTTAATATGATACATTTTAATATTCTTAAAATCATTAAGAATACTTAACAATACCAACATAAACACTAGTTTATCATATCATATATGATAAACTACCAGATCAGCCATATGATTATTACAGTTTTTTGGTTCTTTTAACACATTACATCATATGTAATCCACACTAAATATCTATGTGACCATTTGATAAAACCGTACCACTAAAAACTTAAGTAAGAAATATCTATGAAGTAATCTCGTTTAAATAATGGTAAGATTTAGGAATCATATTTATTTATATTAAATATATTGAGCATATTCAAACATCTTAAATTAACAACATCTAATGTTATGATGTTAACTTATATTGTCTTATTATAAATATTTCTAATTTTATCATCATAATCCTTGGAAATCTATTCCATCAAACGTTTTCCTTGAAATAATGTAACTAATTACATTATAATTTAATAATAAATCCTAACACTCTTAGGATATTAAGTAAAATTATCTTTAAACTTAGATTAGTGTAATTATTTATTTATTAACTTTGAACTTCTTTAAGTTCAAACATACTCCCAACTAGCCTCTTAGAAATTTTATTCTCTTCACAATATCTTGATAAGATACACAAACCCTTTTGTGTTAAGGAATAACATTTATTTCCTTTTAGTATTAATATTTAACAAATGAACTATTGTTTCTATATCATATATGGTATTTTATGTGTTTGGAACATTTTTAGTTGAAAAGAAACAATTATTAAAATACACCATCGATGGGTGGTGGCAAAACATTCCCATATATTTTAACAAATACTTTGATAAGAATTTTATCCTGGATAAAAAAATGTTTATCCATATAATCTTATAAAAACATATTGTAGAAACTGATGAATCATAAACCATGTATATGCAAGCTTGATAAATTCTTACATTGATTTTAAACTTCTGTATATTTACAACACTATTTAAAATAAATATTCTATATCAGATACAATTCAAAATAAAAAGAATTAATTTCTATAACATCCATACCTAACATGGTCATTCCATGGAGTTTCACAAACTTCATCAGGTATATCTTGGATAATCCAATCATATTGAATTATTACTATTCCTTCCTAAAAAAACATAGGTTTTAATGACCTTTATTGGATTCTAAAATAAATTTTTTTGGATATTTCAACTACTTTTCTTCTTAATGTTTGAAATTTTACCCACTTTTATTATCCATACAGTACCACAATCTAGACATGATATGTCCAATTCATCTATTATCAGTAGTTTGAGAATATCAGGTAAAATTTATACAAATTATATAATATTTTCATAACATTTCATTATATGAAAATAGGATAAATTCCCTAATAATATGAATTTATTTTTAGTCTCCCTTAAAGCATGTTATAGAACTGAAAAAAACATAACTATGTGTATCAAAAATATATCATTTAATTTTGTTAAAGAAAAATTATTTACATGTTCTTTCCAAGATAAAAATTAAATATTACATATATTACGACAAGTTCATCCAAGATTTAAGTATCCAAGTTATCAATGTAGTTACTCCTTTGCTCCATTTCTTGATAACAAAATTCAAGATTCAATTGTTTTCTCTTTATGAAATTTTATATATTTAAAACATTTTTAAAACATATAATTGATATCATAAATCTATATTAATAATATAATTTATTTATATAACCATTAAATCTTTAAGGATACCTTTATTTTCATTAACATATTCAATCATATTAAAGATCATGTGGCATACACAATCATATTGAGTACATGAGTAGTGACTATGATTATTTTTTCCTTTTAGAATCTAAAGCCTTTGAAACCTTAAATTAATAACTCTACAATTCCATAATCATATAGATTCACATGTTGAAAAATTCTAATACTTAGTTACCAAGTATGGAACTTTTCTAATATATATAATTTTCTTTAATAACTTTTCTTAAATCACCAATCAAGCCTAATAAAATTTCATAAGTTACCAGTGTCAAGAGATACATATATTAAGTTTCTCTTTTTCAAGGATTAATTGAAAATTGTATATTAATGATGATTATGGTGATGATATTATCTATAACCACCCTTGCTTTGAATCAAACAAAATTCCAAGGGAATTTGAAAAAAAATGTGATAAATTTATTTTAAGAAATTAAAATTATTTTAAAATTTAAAATAAAATAAATTAAAGATGAAAATAAATTAAATGAAATTAAAATAGAGAAAAATGTTTTATTATTATTATTATTATTATTATTATTATAGGGTTATGGAACCCCAAAATGGGTTTCCCTCCCTTTTTCCCTCCCCTCATGAAAGCAGGAACCCCCCCCATTCATACCTACATCGTGCAATTCCCCCAAGCTAAACCCCCATAGGTGTCGACCCACCTCTCCTTCAGCTCCCTCTTGTTGTACTGATCTTTCACCATTCCTTCTAGTTCTTCCTTCAAGTCGACAAGGTAAGGCTTTCGGCTCTATCTCCTTCTCTTTTTCAGTTTATTTTAAGTCTCTCTGTCACCCTATATGGTTTGTCCAAAACCCTAGGTTAGGGTTTAACCTAGATTTTTTGTTTCTTTTGGTATTAGGGTCTGTGAAGGATCCCTCAGGACCCCCTTTTTCATATTCTATAAACCACCACAGAAGGAAAAATTGTTGGATTTACCCAGACCGATCATCATCAATTTCGGGTAAGGTTCAAATCATTCTTTGTTCTCATTCAATTTATTTTTTTGGGATTTCATAATATTTGGGGTGCTGGTAATTTTATTTTAAGTGTGTGGACCTTTTTGTGGTCATTTCGGGTTTCCACCACTATCCAAACTAAGGCTTTACTTCCACTATATTGTTTTTACCCTTTTAATTTAGGGTGTTTAAGTTTTTTTTCCCTGGTAATTTTTCTTATGATTGATGGACTTTGTTGCGGTGTATTTGATTTCCAGTTAATTTTTGCAGAGTGTTTTTTGTGATCTTTGAAGGTGTGAACTCACATACATAGGTATTTATATATATATATATATATATATATATATATCTTCAATGTTCATATTCCCTCATAGAGAGGGGAATATGTACATTAGAGCAAGGGGTGTGTGTTTTTGTGTGTGTCTATATATGTGTGTGTGTGTGTGTGAAAGTATGTGTGTGCAAGTGTGGATCCGTTTTGAGTGGTTTCTGATTAAACTGTCAAGTTTTGAGTGTTCATTTTGGTCTACTTATTAAGTTATGATCCCTTTCCATGCCATTTAAATTTAATAATGAATTAGTTAATTGAGTTCGCACTTCCTTACATTTAATAAGTGATCTATGTTTTATAAAATAAATTCTTAGTTATGATATGTGAGTTTTTTGCTAAGAAAAGTCATGGTTTTTATAATAAACCCCCTCCAACAAAGGTGTACTGTCTTTGAAAACTCACAATGATGATTTATGATTTTTATTCTTGTCTGTATTATTACATTTTATTAGTGTTGAATGAGTATTATAATAATTTTAAATATAATTAAATTATTTTTTTATAAAGCAATGTCGTGATTTTATAATAACCCCCCCCCCCAATAGAGGTGTGTTTTCTTCTAAACCAAAAATTAGTGATAGTTATTTACATCATGATTAGTTTTGGTTTGAGTTTTCAAAATGCCTATTATTGGTTCTTATTTTTTTGGCTAGTTATCATTTCCTCCCTTTGAATAATATAAATTGAATTTTCATGCTTGATTAGTGTAAATTACATTGCTCGAGTAGGTGTATTCCTTGTTACCATGACACTTTTCTTTTGACCCTTTAAATCTTATAAATTGATTTTACATGTTTAGGTAAGTGAATAAATTGGTTATGGTAAATGTTTTTTATAGGATGGATTAAGTGAGATAATATGATCCTTCTTAATGAATTTACCAACACACTCTTAAATGGACATATGGATCCTTATGACTTTGTTTCCATGTTTTAATAAAGTGTGATGACTTAATGGCTTGGCTTGATTAATGACCTACATGAGGATTCATTACCTCGTGTGTTGAATAACATATGTATGTGTGTGTGTGACCATTCCTTTGGTAATGTTTAATTAAAAAGAATAAGAGGTTATTCCTTATATATTAAATCATGAATATGAACATGTCCTCTTTCCATGTTATATCAAATTCTTCTTTAAATTTTCAATCCTTGCTTGATTGATCACTCACTACGAGTCAAGGTAGAACATGGGTTATGTATTAGGTATCTATGGATGGAATCACAGTGCATGTTTGGGTTACGACTCATCGTGTCAGGGGTAATGCTTTGTCTTTCCATTCAAGGGCTTCCTAGATAGTTATTATAATCCTGAGTGATGTTTGTTCCCTATGGGAGCAACTGTGGATGGACCTTTTAAAAAGATGGTTACACAATTCCTCAGGTGATACTCAGTCCTCTATGTGAGGTACCTGGGATGGACTCAGAGTCACCATTCCTTGATTGATACCAAGGACTCCTTATGGATCACCTGGGATGGACTCAGTGGTATTGGATTATATCAGATGTACTATAATGATACCTAGGATTCTTTTAGATCCCCATGGATGGGATCAGATTCCACCATAAGTTTTGACGGATGATTTTTATAGTTTCACTTGTGGTTTATTATTATTACACTTTTGTTATGAATAGATTTTTATCTTTTGGAATAAGATGTTTACTTGGTGGCATGATATTTTATATATATATATGCCTTTCCTTGGTGTGTGCCTTTCTGGATATGGTTCACTTTATGTGGGCCAGGAGAGAACATGGGTTCCATATTAAGGACTCATAGATGGATTCAATGTGCTTGGGTGGTTATACCATGATGCACTGGGGGTGATGCTTTGGTTTTCTAGAAGAGGGATACCATGGTGGTTTACTCCTAAGTGATATTGATTCCTTAGGGGAGAAACTGTGGAAAAACTTTTTGGCAAGATGGCTACGACATGCCTTGGGTGATACTCAAACCTCTAGTGAGATACCAAGGACAGCCTCAGAGTCACCATGCCTCCAGTGATACTAGTAACGTTGTATGGGTTAACTAGGATGGAATTAGTGGCATTGGATTTTATCAGGTGTTCCTGTTGCGATACTTGGGATTCTTCTTAGAACATCTTGGATGGGCATGGGACTCCAGCAAAGGAATTTACGGATTATTTGATTGTTGATCATTTAATATGTATTCTATAATATTATTTTAGGATGTGTTGTGGTGTTTATTATTTATAAAGTGGGATTTATTAATATTATATGTTAATGAGACCCCAAGTTGGAGAACAATCTTGAGGGTTTTCCTTATTCTATGTCTTCTTTACTTGGCCCATGTATACATACTTTTCCTTACACGGGTACCATATATAGACTCTCGACATAGGCTGAAGCAGGTGATATGGGATGGGTGTATGTTTAGGAACTTGTACCAAGGTGTTATCTCTTGATTTTTATTTGCTCTGCATTTTTTCTATATAACACGCCTACTTTATTTATATTACATGAAATGGTTTAGGATAGACATTGTGGGTGTCGGCCTACTGAGATTTTTATCTCACACCCTACTCAGGTACCATTGGTACCCGAGTAGACTTTATGTATATAGGTATCTATTGAGGGAATCATCTAGCTTATGATGTTTTTTACTTTACTAGGATGGTGTTAGGATCATATGATTGAGCGGGAGCTTAGAATGCTCATGGAGCTAGTCCTTATGTGCATTTTTTTACCTTGTATTAATTATTTTACTTATTACTTCCTTCACTTATATCATCATTTATTATACATGATTTGAATAAATTGGTGTTTGCAACTTTTATTCAATTATTATATATTTCTTTCACTAATCTATTTTTTTATTTAGTTATACTATTTCTAATGTTATCTGTTGTTTTAATATTATTATTTTGATATGAAACTCTGATCTACAGGGTATAGTCTCCCCACCATACCATCAATAGACCCTCACTGTTAGTTGGCAGCGTCTAGTGTATGGGGAGGCACACTTGAGGCCTTGTGACACACTGTTTCGGTTACTGTCTTAGTGGTCAGTCGGGTCGGGATGTTATAAAGTTGTATCAGAGGTATGTTTTCCTTTGTCTTACTATTTTGGGCTGGTAGACATGATACTAGGACTATGTCAGCATTTGGTAAATAGTCATGTCTAGGAATGATCACCCCACTTATGGATAATGACCAAGTAGCCTGGGTTGGGAATGTTTTTCATGTTGTTCACTGCTACATTTGAATGACATTTCACCTTGAATGAATGGTGTATTTTCCAATGTTAATGATTTATGGAATTTTTTTTAGTTTTACCCTTGTCCCGATATAGAAAAGATGAAGCACTACATGCATCATAATGGGAACATAGAAAATTCACATACCATTCATATGACATTCCATGTAACTGCATTCGTAGGCTACTTGCTGATTTGATTATATGCATTGAGTATTATGTCATGTTAGTGTGTGTTTATCAACATGATTAGATTTATACCTATTTAGGTAATTCATTAGAATGCCTTCCTATTTATATTCCATGTTTATAAGTTCATATCATACTGATTTGTGTTAGATTCTTAAAAAACATGCTAGTTTTGTTTTAAATATGTAATTGATGGCATATGCAAAGTTTATTTCTTTTTATTAATGGGATCCAATATTCAATTTATGGAATGTATGGGTGGTTCATAAATTGAGGGATGGAATCCAATATGAAAATTATATATATATATCTGTGTGTGTGTGTGTGTGTTTGTATATGATCATGTGTTATAATTTTAAATGGTTTCAAATGTAAAGGTTTTTCAATTTTTGATTTGAAATTAATTGGTTAACTTCTAACCAAATGCAGGTGTTTTGAAACCTTGATAATTAAGAAAATATTATTGGTTTTCATTTTAATAAACCCAGTTTGGCTTAGTGGAACCCTCTTATGTTGAAAATTTCCTAATTTATAATGGGATTTCAATAAATGTTAAAAGTTTTAAAAGGATATTTTATGAGACTTACATGTTTTTCCTTGAGTTGTTGGTTAAAAATCAAATTCCTAGTGATTTTGTTTTAAACTGGTTACGTGATTTTTTCTTCTAAATCCTTAAATGTTAAAATATTGAATGTGAATCAATGTAAAGACTTTAAAATAGAACCAGTAATGGTGTCCTCTTTTTATACCCTTGTGTAAGGGAAGTTTAAGTTTCTCCTTTTTTTTCCTTGGAATAGAAGTGTGAGAGTTTTCTGTAGCCATTCTTGATTTAGTAATGTCTTAATTATCAGATTTTGAGCCTAGTGACTTTTTTTGTGTGACCTAGTTATATGGGTAGATTCTTTCTACTCTCATAAGGGGATAGCATGCAGAAAGTAATTCCCTCGAACTAAATTCCTAGCTAATTCCATGATTTTTCTGACGTTTGGTGTCATTTGGGTATCATTGTTCTTTGGAAGAATCTTACTTTATAAACCACCCACTTGTTCGGATGGGTGGTCATGGTATCCTTGAATTTGTTTTGGGATTTAGAATCAGGTGATGCTCATTTTTAGTAGGTTAGACATGCCTCAGGCATGGTAGCTACTTCATAGGTTGTTCAACCCTCTCTTATCCACAGTAATGGATGACTCAGTATGTTGTCATCCAAGTTAAAAGTCTTCTCAATTATCTATATCCTTGGGGTATTATACGTTCAAATACATGGTGTCAAAGAGTGATTAATTTTGTAATGAACCAGATGAGTTCAGTGTAATCGTTAAGCCTTGTGCTGTTAAATACATCTTGGTTCATCTTCGTAGTTTAGTGACTTGTGCCTTAAGGAATCAAAAATTCATCCCAATGCCCGAGATGTCTTATATGAGACTCAAGTTTTTTTACACATCGGTCAGTCTGATTTTGGATTTCTTTAAATGATTTGACATTTTGATCAGGGCTCAGAGGAGTGTCATGTGTGTGTTTAAGTTGAATCTGACTTAGTGTGCTTATGAGTGGTTGGTCAGTCTCTTATTTCAATGACAAAAAAATCCTAATGTAGGAAGAGTCATGTCGGTTTGGGTTGGGTGAGTCCTTCCGAGTAAAAGGAACCCAACCAAAGAGGACCATTTGAAAATGGTGAGCTTTCTTGTGTTCCTTTGAGGCCTACAAATTTTAAATGTTTGTCAGTGCTTGCATGGCAGCATAACGTCGATGAGGTTAGTTATGTACACAACGATAGAGAAAAATTGTTGTTCATGGAAGATTTTGGTGGTTAATCTTGAACAATCACAAATGACTCAGGTGGTAAAGTATTTGTGATTTTCTAATGGTGTTATGTCAGCAGTATAAGCCAATTTTCTTCCAAGAATCCAACCGTAGTGGTCCGACGATGTCACGAACCGAATCTGGTCGCCATCATTACCAGCACCAAACCCAGACCATGGAAAGTCCCAAAGGGTTTTCTCTATCCCCACGGGATGTCATAAGTGCTCGAATATCATAAATAATGGTTTGGGGATGATTTTCCTGAATTAGGATACATAAGACAACAAAAAACAATCAATAAAATGAATCTGAAAATTCATTTCTAACAAGCCTTAATTAAAAAATCAGAACTGAATACAAGGTTTTTAACATGACACAAGGGTTCCCAAACTAAAAACGTATTAGAAAATAAAACCCAAATACCACCACACAAAAAGGGTTCATCACCCACGAGCCGTCTCCACAACACCACACAATGGAAGCAACTAGCAACCCGAACCGCCATCTCCAAAATCCTGGACCTTACCTGTGTCAAACATAACCAAGTCTACTTACACCCAAAGGTGTAAGTAGGGTTTGATCCTAATCCCAATAGTATCCCACCCAAATATTCCATGTGACAAGCATTATAAGATAAAAATATTGAAATTATTATAAATAAATAATGGTAGCAATAATTTCTAAAGGTGCATCTTCTAAATAAAAATAGTTTTCAAAGAGGGTAACTTTAAAGAATAGGTAAATTTAAATAAAACGCGTAAGCTACTGAATTTTACTTCCAAACACACCATAATCCAAATATAAATTCTGAATATTCAATGATCACTCAACACGGTAACACCCCTAGGTGCTAGTTAGTTGTGAGCCCCAGGTACTACATGTCTCGGTGTGAAAGTAACCATAACAATATTTTTTCTCATGCATGAGGCACTATAAGGGGAATCACCCATAAACTAGTGGTCTCCAAAATCATAATCATCCTAGTTTTTTTTTGTGTTTTCAATGTCAAACTTGCTAAGTGAAATAGGGAAAAAACACTCCGGATCACTAGCATTCTAGTATACATCCGCCCACCTAGATTCTCAGGTTTCCATCTTTGTTATCAAACAAGTTCTGCATGATACCAAATTCCATTTATACATTAAAACACCGGTTCTGGTCATACACACTCTAAATATTATCTAGACATGATTTTCACCATTTGTATAACTCAAACAAATGCTTATAATTTCTTTAAAATAATTATAAAAGTTATTACAAAACTTTACACATAAAATCCATTTAAAATACATATTTTAACACAAAATTCATACCAATATTACACCAAAAAATAATTTTAAGCACTAAAACGTTTTCATAAATCCATTCCATGAATTATAAAACAACTCCAATTGGTAAAACATTGAAAGCACAAGTAAAAACACCCATTTTCACACAAAATTGGCACTTAAAAAATAAACCGCTAAACAAATGCTACCAAAAAGAGTTTTCACACTAAAAATAATGATATTTGAACATAAAATAAATATAAATCTATAAATATAATCCATTATACAATTATTATACATTAAATCACCTACAGTGTATTTCAAAACCCTCAAATCCTTGTGCAGAACTTCAACCGCACCACAAGGGAGTGAAAATGAACCTAAAACCACAAGATTGGACCAAGAAACTCAAAATAAAACCCTAGGTTATAATAACTAAATTATGTACACTATTAACTTCAAGAATAATATAAGAAACTCTAATCAAATTTATGAAACCCTAAGTAAATGGGAGGAGGAACGAAGGAAACCCACTTACTTGAGAGATCTTGAAGAAAGCACCCGAAATCCACCAAAGGTTGAATCTCCAAGAAACAAAAAATTAATAGGGATGATAGAATGAGGCTAAGGAGGTAAATTGGGTACTGAAATGGGGGGGAAAGAGTTAAAATTTAATTATTTATGGATGAAATAAATTACCTTCTCAAATCTAGACGATTTGAGAAACCCAGAGAAATTTCACCCAAATCTATGATGCAAATGATCTCTAAAGAGGGAGACATGGACATGGTGGTAGTTTCTAGGTATTTTTTCTTATATTGGGAGGTGGAATCACCGAAAAAAATTAAAAAATTAATGAGATATTAAATAATTAATTTTTTTAAGCGGGAAATGGGCTCACGGGTTGGCCCAATGCCTAAATAAATCACCCAAATCCAAAATGATAATGAGTTCCTAAAGGGTCCAAATGGATATGGTGGTTTTTATAGGTCAGGGGAGGAAAAGTGGAAATTAGAATAGATGAAAAAAAATTAAAAATGAAGTAGTTATAAAAGAAACAAAATTTGTTTTTAAATCTGGAAATGGGCTCACGGTTGGGCCCAAATCATGAAAACCCACCATTTTCTCCAAAAATGCATGGGGAACCCATAAAAAAGAATATAAATTAAATGAAAAATAAATTTAAAATAAGTCATGGATGTGACAATTCTCACCACAATAAAAACTTTCCACCCTCAGAAAGTCATCTTGAATCCTGGTCAGATAAGAGAAACAGAAACTACTCTTGGACCCAAGACTTCTGCTCCCATGTCTCATGCTCATCAGTCCCATGTTTCTAGAGGACTCGAACCATTGGAATATTCTTCCATCGAAGCACTTGTTCATGGGAGTCCACAATATGCACTGGTCACTCAACCATAGATAGATCAGGCTCTATATCCAACTCCTCCCAATTCATCACATGGGACAGATTTGGGTTATACTTCTTCAATTGGGATACATGGAAAACATCTTGGATAGATTTCAACTAAGGAGGAGAAGCTAACCTATATTCCACCTTTCCAATACTACTAGTAATCTCAAAATGTCCAACATACCTCAGTGTTAGCTTTCCATGCTTTCCCAAATGGTGATGACCTAGACGAGGGGACACTTTCAAAAACACTCGATCGCCCATCGAAAACTCTAGGTCTCAATGCCTCTGATCATAATATGATTTATGGTGACTTTGAGATATCAATAAATAATTTTTGATCAACTTGATCTTCTCAAAAGTCTCCTACACAAGACATGGCCCCAACAGTGTGGTCTCACCAACCTCATCCCAACACAAGGGGGACCGACAAGGCCAACCATAGAGCACCTCAAAGGTAGAAATTCAGATTGAGTATTGGTAACTGTTATAATTAGAGAAATCAACCAATCCCAAATGGATATCCTAGGAGCCTCCAAAGTCCAAAACACATGCATGAAGCATGTCCTCCAAAATCTGATTTTCCCGCTCTGTCTGACCATCCGTTTGAGGATGGTATTCCATGCTCATTTTAATCTAAAACCCCAAGGCCTTATGAAGGCCTTTCCAAAACTGAGAAGTTAAAAGGGGGTCTCTATCTAAGAAAACTCCAAATGGCACACCATAAATCCTTACCACCTCCTGAAGATACAAACATCCTAAATCATCCACTTTAGCTGTATTTTTTATTAGAATGAAGTGGGCTGATTTGGTCAGACGATCAATCACCACACAAAAGGAATTCTTACCCCAAGTTTTATGAGGTAGGCCAATAATTAAGTCCTTAGAAACCTCATCCCATTTTTAGGTAGGAATGGGTAATGGCTGGAAAAACCCGGAGGGCCTTTAGTGCTCTGATTTCACCTACTGACATGTGTAGCATCTCAACATGAAGTCGGTTATGTCTCGTCTCTTACCTGGGCACCAGAAATGTCGTATCACATCATAATAAATCTTGGTGGCACCCAGATGGACAGCCCACTAAGACTGATGGATATCCTTCATCACCACCTTCTGTAAAGACTATGGAACTATTGAACGTCCCTTGAAGCACAATATGACCTTAGGAGACAATGACCAATCATAAGACGTCTCCCCACCATGAAGAAACAACCTCTACCTCTAAAAAATCTCATCTTTGGGCTGTTCTCACTAAATCAACTCCATGAGAGAAAGAGTCAATTGAATGATCATCAAGAACACACCTCCATTGTGCTCCTTGGTCCCCACATGCATATCAGCAAGGAGCCCCATTAGAGTCCACTCATCACTAGACGTCCTCAAGGATTGCACTAGTACTTTTCTGTCATGACCCGTCCTAGTGGGGCCTGAGCCGCAACTCCCCAAGCCCGCCTCCAATAGGCCAGGGGCTGGTGACTAGCACCGAGTAGGCATGCTACTCACATGGGAGGCATTTCCTATAAACCTGTACATAGGCACACACATCTCCAACCACAAAAAACTGAAAAGTAAAAACTACAAAAAGTAAAAGATACATGCATGCGCTAAAACCCAACCACATAGTACGACAGGAAAGTAATGTATAAGAAAGTAAAACCCTGGGCCAAAAGTACAATCCCACCAAATAGAGTCCGTAACAAAGTCCAACCTTTAAAGAAAGGTGTTGGGATTGCAGTCTGTAGTCATAGGAACACACCTCAACCTGTCTAATCTCAATGAGTATCATCCGGTCCTGGTCCACCTAAAATCTTATCAAAGGCTCGCTCATCTGCACAAGACACGACACGTGTGGGCAAAGCCCGTGCAGGGGTGAGTATAACAATACCCAGTAGGGACACCCTGAAACCACATGGAAATACAAAAAGGGAAAATATCACAAAATAAAGGTACAATCATCTCTACACAGTATATGTCTACCGAACATATAACAGGGACATCCAGATATACTCATGCACAACCATCTATCGCGAATACCACCACTAGGATCCAGCTTGAAGATTACACTAAGCATGCAACTGGGAGAACACAATCCTAGGTCTGAAGAGAGAGATACAAAGTACAAATTCCGGGAGAACACACTCCACAAGTACCTTGAGAACATGATGCTCAGATGAGGATCACAACCAAGTCATGGGGTGATTCCAACAACTCAGTCTGATCTAATCCGCTAAGCAGAGGACCCGGGTAAAGTTGGTCACGTCGATACCAAGAACTCTACCTAGGGTTCTAGGAATGAATAGAGGATCTGGCTCTAAGTATCACAGAGGGTATTCCAACAACTCTATTCAGGAAGTTCTGCTGAAGGGATCATACTCCTGTGTAAAGGAAATGATACCAGAACCTTTAGGGAAAAGACCAAGGGTACGAACCCTAAGAAAACTAGTCCAAGTCACAGAATACAACTGACTCAAGTCATTTAAGATAGGTTACATGGAGTTTAGTATGGTTACACACTGTGTTTCCTGACCCCAGGTAATGCTCATGTAAACAGTTCGTGTTATTCGTTCAAGCTGTGTAAAACCAAACTACACGACGTGTAGAAAAAGTATATGTCGTGTTCCTTAACCTCGGGTACTGCCCATGTAACCGGCCCATGTCATTCAGTTTATCAGATAAAAAGAAACTACACAGAATTTAGAAGAATCACAGTCCGTGTCCGAGAACCTGGGGCTCGCTCCGTGTACGCTGGCCATGTGCCCGTACACGGTCTCTGCCCGTGTCCGTGTCGCCTGCTCGTGTACTAGTACACGGGGTATCCCTTGTATCTGGTCGGGTCTGGCCGGGGAGGGGTATACATGGCGTGTCCTTGGCCGTGTACCCTGCCCATGTCTGTTTACTCCTGAAATACATGCCATGTAATCCTGCCGATGAACACACATTGTGTATTCCATACTACACGGCATGTAGTCGAGAAATTTTCAGAATTGATGTCTTCCTCCGCGCGCCTCGGCCAAATCTCTGGTTCTTGATCCAACCGTCCAATTATCATGAAACTCCGGATTTGGGGTCGTCCCACCCCTATGAAACCTATTCTGTCTGTTTCGGGCTTCCGATCAGCCCTGATAACACGTCCTGATCTGCTTGCAAAAAAACGCTCGAAGAACGGGAATTTCTGAACCACATCAATTTGTCCTCCGCCATCATTGTCGCACCTCCTCTAGGTCGTATCGATGTTGGATCTTTGATTTCATATCATTTCACCAACAAAAAAATGCGCAATGATAGATTTCATCCAAGAACACGTAGAACACAGACGAAGAACGCGTAGGAATCAGGAGAGAAAAACACAACAATCGAAAGGGACGAACCTCAATCGATGTTCGTGTCGATCTTGGTTTTTCACTGTTAGAAGGTTGAATGAAAACCAAATTAATTTCAAGAATCAAATCCCCATGATTACCGAAAAAGCCCATCCTATAAGAATTATCGATCTGTGGGCTAATCTGTTCAGGGATTAGTCCGTGTTCATCGTGAAAATCAAAAACGGGGAAGAAATCACAATTTAAACATCCTACCTGGATTTTGGGGCATTCGTCGGCGATGATCTGGTCACTGCGTCGTCGTCGCTGCGTTGGGAGGTTTTCTCCAGAGCCTCTAGAGCCACCAAGGGTTTCAGGGTTATGAGGTTTGTTACCCTGGACCCTTGCATTAGCCTTTAATTAAAAAAGGTAAGGGATATCTATTGCAGTAGATTTGAAAGATTTAGCTGCAGAATAAAATATTTTTATTTAAATATTTTATTACACTTACGTCCCAAAAACGGGATTCCAACACCCACCTGTGCTGGATGATGTTAGGCCTCGCCTAAGGTAAAATCGTTGTTCTGAATTCAAAAGTTCCCTCTGATTTCTGATACGAGCACTCATTTAGTAGTTATTCCACGTTTTTAGGAAAACCGCATGCGCGCGTAATTTAATTATTAAATTAAATTCAAACATTTGTTCCAGGCTCACCGGGCCTCAGAACTGCATGCCGTCTCAGAGCCTGGTCTCAAATTAATTCCCATATAATAATAAAATAATACGTGAAAAAATACAGGACATTACATCACACCCACCTTAGGGCTTTTACGTCCCCGAAAAGCCAAACCAAGGGCTTCTCAAAAAGATGTGGGTACTGCACGTGAATCTGAGCCTCCCGCTCCCACGTGCTCTCCTGGAGATTCCCGTGCTACCACCACACACACACCAAGGGAATAGATCATCCATAAAGGATCTTCTCCTGTCGATCCTCGATCTCCACTGGGTACTCTGCAATGGTCGTCCCATCATCGATGTCCAGCTCGCCCCAGTCGATAACCTACGATGGATTATGCACATACCTCCGTAGCTGCGACACATGGAAGTCATTGTGTACCTGGTCCATCTGAGGAGGTATATCCAAGTGATAATCCACCTCTCCATCTCTACTCAGAATCTAAAAAGGTCCAACGAACCTCGGAGATAGCTTTCCGCCTCGGCCAAATCTCTGAAATCCCCATCGAGGTGAGACCTGAAGGAACACGTGGTCTCCCTCCTCAAACTCCAAGGGCCTCCACCTCCTGTCGGAATATGATTTCTGCCAACTCTGTGCAGTCTTCATCTTCTCCTGGATGACCTTCACCTTCTCTATAGTAGCTCTCACCATCTCTGGGCCCATGAGTGCTGACTCTCCTAGGTCAGTCCAGTAAAGTGGCGATCTGCAAGGTCGCTTGTACAGAGCCTCGAATGGTGCCATACCAATAGTGGAATGATAAATTTTTTTATAAGAAAATTCCACTAGTGGTAGGTGATCCTCCCAGCTATGACCAAATTCAAGTATGAAATCTCAAAGCATATCCTCCAGGACCTGGATGGTCCGCTCTGTCTGACCATCTGTCTGGGGATGAAACGATGTGCTCAAGCGTAACTGAGTCCCAAAAGCTTCCTACAATCCCTTCCACAACCGGTATGTGAAACGAGAATCATGATCTGAGAAGATCGTGGATAGAACTCCATGAATTCGAACTATCTCTTTCACATAGAGGCATCCCAAGCTCTCTACTAAACTCTACTCCCGTATTGCTAGGAAGTGGGCCAACTTGGTGAGTTGATCAACGATAACCCAGATGGAATCGTGTCCCATAGACATACATGGTAAACCTGTCACGAAGTCCATCGATATCCTGTCCCACTTCCACTATGGCACCTCAAGGGGTGAGTCAAACCTGCTGGCACCTGGTGATCAGCCTTTACTTACTGACAAGTAAGGCACCAAGAGACAAACTCTGCCCCACCCTTCTTTATTCCTGGACACCAGAACTGATGTCGGAGGTCCTGATACATCTTTGCTACGCCTGGATGCACTTCCAAAGGGTATGTATGGAACTCCCTCATAACCTCCTCTTGAAACGTCGCTGGTACTATCATGCACCCTCTAAAATGAACACTGTGCTCTCCACCTTATGAATATCCATCAGCAGCATCACCTATGGATATCTGAGCACATAGAGTCTCACAGCTTTCATCCTCGCACTGTGCTTCCCTGACTCACTGTAAGAGTGGAGGGGTTACAACCATCGACTGAACGTAAGCTCCCTTATCTCCATCCACGAAGAATAACTGTAAGGAGGCCAACTTCCTCATCTCCTTATCCAGCAACTGTGAACTGGATTTCCTATTGAGAGCATTTTCCACCACGTTCCCCTTCCCAAGAGTATAAACGATCTCAAAGTCGTAATCCTGGAGGAACTCAAGCCATCGACTCCATCTCAAATTCAGATCCTTCTGAGAAAATATATATCTGAGACTCTTGTGATAAGAGTAGATGGTAAATTGCTCTCCCATCAGGTAGTGTCACCACATCTTCAATGTGAAGACCACCGCTGCCAACTCAAGATCATGGGTCATGTAGTTCTGCTCGTGTGGCCTCAACTAACGTGAGCCATAGTCAATCATCGCTTGCCTCTGCATCAGGACAAAACCAAGCCCAGTTCCTGATGCGTCTCAGAACACTACATACTCAACAAGCTCCTCCGGTAATCTCAGGATCGGGGTGCTCGTCAAACTTTGTCTCAATTGATGGAAAGCCTCCTAGAATCTCTCAGTCCACACGAAAGGTTGTCCCTTTCGGGTCAAAACTATCATGGGTGCTGCAATCCTGGAGAAATCAATGATGAATCTCCGATAGTAGCCTACCAACCTAAGGAAACTCCGCACCTCTATCCCACTCCAGGGTGGCTCCCATGCTAACACTGCCACCACCTTGGCTGGGTCCACTGCTACACCATCCGCCGAGAAAACGTGTCCCAAAAAGTGGACCTCCTGTAACCAGAATTGAAACTTCGAGAATTTCCCATACAACTGGTGCTCTTGGAGTGTGTCCAGAACCATCCTTAGTTGTCTCACGTGCTCCTCCTGGGACGTAGAGTACACAAGGATATCATCGATGAAGACCACTACAAACTGGTCTAGATAGGGCTGAAAGATCAGGTTCATGAGTCCCATGAACACTTCTGGGTCATTGTTCATGCTGAAGGGCATCACCAAGTACTCATAGTGACCGTAGAGACATTTGAAAGACATATTCGGTATATCCTCCTCCCGTACTCAAAACTGGTGATTGCCTGATCATAGATCAACCTTCGAGAACCATTGTGCCCCTCTCAGCTGGTCGAAGAGGCCATCGATCCTCGGTAGTGGATACCGGTTCTTCACGGTCACCTGATTCAAGTGTCATTAATCCACACATATCCTCAAGATCTCATCCGCCTTATTGGAAAATAGCACTGGGGCCGCCCCGGGTGAAATGCTGGGTCTCACAAAGCCCTTCTTCTGCAATTTTTCCAGCTGCACCCTTAGCACACGAAGCTCTGTAGGAGCCATCCGATATGTTGATGCTGATATTGGTGTCGTACTGGGTTGTAACTCAATGCAGAAATCTATCTCCCGACAGGGAGGTATCCCAGGGACATCCTCCGGAAAGATTTCCTCATACTCAGCCACTACTGTTGGAAACTGGAAACTCGTAACATCTGTTGCACCAAGGGCTAGGCTAGCCAACTGATGTGAAATCGGTTGTGCCCTCCTATGCACGAGTCCATCCTGCGCTGTCTGGGTCTCTCTTTCCCTGAAAAAAGAGAACCTCATTCCATCACTGTGGACACACCGCACCCTTTGCCTAAAACATTCAATCTAGGCATAAACTGTGGATATCCAATCCATACCAAGAATGACATCATAAGGCCTCGATGCTACCACCAAGAGGTTCCAACAGAAATTGTCGCCTCCAAGGGTCAGGTCACACTATCTACAGAGGTGTGTGATCTCTGAATCTTCTCTAGTTGGTGTTTCTAAGCGTAAGGGTCAAGTCAACAGCTCAACTGGAATCTCAAGGTCTCAAATGAGATAAGAAGATAGAAAGGAATGACTAGCACATGTGTCTATCAATATGGAATCCAAAGTAGAAAAGACACAGATAGTACCTCTAATCATTCCGGGAGTACCTGGGTCATAAGCCTCTGCCACCTGCAGCTGTCACTACCTCTGTCCACCAGCTCCCTGAGCCTGGGGTGGACCTCCTGGGGGTGGTGGTGGTAAAAGGTCAAAATGTCGACCACCTACAGCGGCTCTCCCAGCTCCCCTACCACGTCCGCCGCCCCGCAGATCTGTCTGCTCCACACATTGCCTCTTCCTTGGTGGTCCGTCCACTGCTCCCGTGTCAGTAGTACGGCGGGTCAGACAATCTCGAGTGAGATGTCCCCTGCCATCACATGAGTAGAATCTCCTCTCTCGAGTTTGGTTGGATGCACCCTGTGAACCTTGTACGGAAGATCCCCTATCTTGGGATCTCCTCTGAAAACGTCTCCCATGCCTGGGTCCCTAACGTCGGCTCCCTGCTGCTGAGGTCTCTGCTCTAGTTCGTCCACTACTGACAACTACCGGTTGTCTCTACTCTCCCAAGAAGCACTCGACCACCAAATCCCGCTCGATCACCCCAACATAAGTATGAATGCTCATAGGGATGATGCTAGCTCGGATATCTCTGTGCAATCCCCACTCAAAAGTCTGAGCTCTGAAGTACTAATCTCTGACCATATCCATCGAGTACTGCGATAGGTCGGTAAATCTCAACGAATAGTCAGCCACCGTCATGGTTCCCTGCTGGAGCTGAAGAAGATCTTGTTTACGTATTGGTCTCAGGGTAACCAGTGAAAAATCCTCTCTGAAGAGATGCTCAAACTCCGACCATGTAAGTGTCTCCTCGTCGTGGGTCTGGATAACCAAACTCCACCATCGTCCTGCCGAGCCCTGTAGAAGGCTCGCTGCCAGGATCACTATCTGGTCTGCTGGTGTCCTGACCAAACAGAAGACTTTGGACACTGCCTCAAGCCAGTCCTCTACTGCCTGAGGATTAGGCTCGCTTTGAAACTTGAGGGGTCTCTATCTATGAAACTCGTGGAGTGTGCTCAGCCTGCGCTCCTCCTCCACTGGTACAGCAGGCACTAAACACTACTCCACAGGTGGCGAGATAACTGGCACACCACCTGGTGGTAAAACTGGGGGATCCAGTCCATGTATCGAGGCTTCATCACTGAGGGGGTCATCCTCATGATCGAGCTGCTGGATCCTAACGGGTGTGCGTCGCGGAGGCATCTTGTTAAAGAAACAAGATGTATCTCAGTCAGTGAGTATATCTAGAGATCTAACTCAAAAAGGACATGGAAACCACAACCCATTCTTATATGATTCTTGTACCATTATTTTTTTCCCTTGCAACTAGGGTTCTCATGTTCTGAGTCAAAAATAAAGTTATCATAGTCCTGGTGTATGGATACGTCGGTCGCCTGCACCATCACTGGGGTCCCTGGCCAGAAATCCGAACTCGAAACACTTAACACTATTACCCCAAACCAACTCACAGACTCTCAATCCTAAGGTACAACTTACCACCTCTGATACCACTCTATCACAAGCCGCAACTCCCCAATCCCGCCTCCAATAGTCCAGGGGATGGTGACTATCACCGAGTAGGCATGCTACTAACATGGGGGGAATTGCCTATAAACTTGTACACACACACACACATCTTCAAGCCCACAAAGCTGAAAAGTAAAAACTACAAAAAGTAAAATATGAATGCAAGCGCTAAAACCCAACCATAGAGTACGAGAGGAAAGTAAAGTACAAGAAATTAAAACCCTGGGCCAAAAGTATAAGCCCACCAAAGAGAGTCTGTAAAAAATTCCAACCTATAAAGAACGGTGCTGGGACTGCAGTCTGTAGCCATAGGAACACACCTTGGCCTGTCTGATCTCACTGAGTATTGTCTAGTCCTAGTCCACCTAGAATCCTGTCAAAGGCTCGCTCTTCAGCACAAGACACGACACGTGCGGGCAAAGCCCGTGCAGGGGTGAGTATAACAATACCCAGTAGGACACCCCAAAACCACAAGGAAATACAATAAGGGAAAATACCATAAAAGAAAGGTACAATCAGATCTACACAGTATATGTCTACCAAACATATAACAAGAACATCCATATATACTCATGCATGACCGTCTATCGCGAATACCACCACTAGGATCCAGCTCGAAGATTCCAATAAGCATGCAACCGGGAGAACACACTCCTAGGTCTGAAGAGAGAGATATGAAGTAATCATTCCGGGAGAACACAATCCACAAGTACCTTGAGAACATGATGCTCAGATGAGGATCACAACCAAGTCATGGGGTAATTCTGATAACTCAGTCTGAGCTAATCCACTAAGCAGAGGATCGGTGCCCGGGTAAAGTTGGTCACGTCGATACCAAGAACTCTACCTAGGGTTCCAAGAATGAATATAGGATACGACTCTAAGTCTCACAGAGGGGATTCCAACAACTCTATTTAGGAAGTTCTGCTGAAGGGATCATACTCATGTGTAAATAAAATGATACTAGAACCTTGAGGGAAAAGACCAAGGGTATGAACGCTAAGAAAACTAGTCCAAGTCACAGAATACAAGTGGATCAAGTCATTTAAGACAGGTTATATGGCTTGTAGTATGGTTACACACCGTGTTACTTGACCCCTGGTACTGCCCATGTAAACGGCCCGTGTCATTCGTTCAAGTCATGTAAAACCAAACTACACGGCGTGTAGAAAAAGTACACGTCGTGTTCCTTGACCCTGGGTACTGCTTGTGTAACCGGATCGTTTCATTCGGCTTGTTAGATAAAGATCAAATACACGATGTTTAGAAGAATCACACACCATGTCCAAGCACCTGGGGCTCGCTCCGTGTACGCTGGCCATGTGCCCGTACACGGTCTCTGCCCATGTTTGTGTCGCCTGCCCGTGTACCAGTACACGGGGTATCCCGTGTATCTGGCCGGGTCTGGCCGGGGAGGGGTATACACAGCATGTCCTTGGCCATGTACCCTGCCCGTGTCAGTGTACTCCCAAAGTACATTCCATGTAATCCTACCAACGAACACACGCCGTGTATCCCATACTACAAGGCGTGTAGTCGGGAAATTTCCAGAATCGTTGTCTTCCTCCGCGCGCCTCGGAAAAATCTCCATTTCTTGATCCAACCGTCCGATCATCATGAAACTCTGGATTTGGGGTCGTCCCGCCCCTAAGAAACTGATTCCGTCGGTTTCGGGCATCTGATCGGCCTTGATAATGCGTCTCGATCTACCTGCACGAAAATTCTCAAAGAATGGGAATTTCCGAACCACATTGATTTGTCCGCCGCCATCGTCGTCATACCTCTAATAGGTCGTCTCGATGTTGGATCTTTGATTTCAGATCGTTGCGCCAACAAATGAATGCGAAATGATCGATTTACTATAAGAACGCGCATGAAGAATGCGTAGGAATTGGGAGAGAAAAACAAAGCAATCGAGAGGGACGATCCTCGATCGATGTTCGTGTCGATCGTGGTTTATCACCATTAGAAGGTTGAATGAAAACCAAATTAATTTCAAGAATAAAATCTCCATGATTCTCGTAAAAGCCCATCCCGCAAGAACGATTGATCCATGGGCTAATCTATTCGTGGATTAGTCCGTGTTCTTCATGGAAATTAAAAACGGCGAAGAAATCATAATTTAAACATACTACCTGGATTTCAAGGTGTTTGTCAGTGATGATTCGGTCGCTACATCGTCGTCTCTGCGTTCGGAGGTTTTCTCCAGAGCCTCCAGAGCCGCCAAGGGTTTCAGGGTTATGAGGTTTGTAACCCTGGACCCTTGCACCAGCGTTTAATTAAAAAAGGTAAGGGATATCTGTTGAAGTGGATTTAAAAGATTTCACTGCAGAATAAAAAAATTTATTTAAATATTTTATTACTCTTATGTCCCAAAAACTAGATTCCACCACCGACCTGCGCCGGCCGATGTTAGGCCTCGCCTAAGGTAAAATCGATGTTCTGAATGCAACGTTGTCCTTAGATTTATAATCTGAGCACATGTTTAGGAGTTATTCCACTTTTTCAGGAAAACCGCATGCGCGCGTAATTTAATTATTAAATTAAATTCAAACATTTGTTTCGGGCTCACCGGGCCTCGGAACTGCACGCCGTCTCAGAGCCTGGTCTCTAATTAATTACCATATAATATTAAAATAATACATGGAAAAATACGAGACATTACATTTTCTAATCAAAGAATATACCACCACATTTCACTTTCCCGGGGTATAGACAATGTCAAATTTGAACCCCTTCAAGTACTTGATCCAGAGACGCTTCCTCAGATTGAGATCCTTATGAGATCAGACATAGGCCAAGATTTTTTTATCCGAATAGACCAAGAACTTCTCCCCAAAGAGTTAGTGACTCGATATTTTCAAAGCATGCATCATAGATGCTAGTTCCAAGTCATGGGTTGGGTAATTCTTTTTGTGTGGTTGGAGTTGGTGGGGAGCCATACGCCACCATGTGATCATCCTACATAAGTACGCACTCGAGACCCATACATGAAGTGTCACAATACACCACTTAGCACTTTCCAGATTCTAGAAAGATCAACACAGGGGGTGATAGTCAACCACCGCTTTATCTCCTCGAAGGATGCCAGACATTCTGTGCCCCAAACAAACTTCACCCCTTTCTGGGTGAGTGCGGTCATGGAAGAATCAAATGAGAGAAATCCTGAACAAACTATCTGTAGTAACCAGACAGGACAAGAAAATCATGATATTGAACACTTTCTTTGGCTTCTCCAATGACATAATTGCACTGGTCTTCTTGGGGTCCACCAAAACTCCCTCCTCTGATTTCACATGCCCCAAAAACTTAACCACCCTAATCCAGAAGGTGCACTTGGATAGATTTTCATAAAGTTAGTGATCCCGCAAATTTCCCAACACGGTCAGCAAATGATGCTCATGATCTTCCTCGGATCCAAATTAAATTAGGACATCATCCATGAATACCATAGAAAATAAGTCGAGATATTGGTGGAACACCCTATTCATGAGTGCCATAAATACCGCTAGAGCATTGGTCAGTCTGAAGGGCATGACCAAGTACTCAAAGTGGTCATACCTGCTTCGAAAGGATATCTTCAAGATATCTAACTCTTTCACTCTTAGTTGATAGTATCCTAAATGAAAATATATTTTATAAACCCACTTTTCCCCCTTCAACTAATCAAACAAGTCATCTATTAGGGGTAAAGGATATTTGTTCTTGATGGTTACCTTGTTTAGCTTCCAGTAATCAATACACAACTGGAGGGACTGGTCAGCCTTCTTCACAAAGAGAACAGGAGTGGCCCAATGAGAGATGCTTGGGAGAATTAATCCTTTGAATTCTAAATTGTCTAGATGAATATTTAGTTCCCTCAATTTGGTGGTGGATATACGATATTAGGGAAGAGATATCGGCTATGTTCTCAGCAGCAAATCGATCAAGAACTCCACATTCTGCTCTAGGGGTAAGCCTAAAAAATCATCTAGAAATACCTCCAGGAACTCATACACTACATGAGGTAACCCACCCTCAAGAGAATGACCATCGTACTTTAGCATTATTAATGATAACAGGAAGATAAGATTCTCCAACTCTGTAAGTATAGCTTCTGCACAACCTAACCGAGGATCCCATTCTCCACAAAAAACCTGCAGACTGCCATCATGTGTTGTGGAACTCACCCACCGCCTATAGAAATTGATGTGTTCCTAAAAGTGTACCATCCAATCTATGCCAAGTATCACATCAAATAGATCCATATCTAAGACTAGGAGGTCCCACTCCATCTCAACCCCTGACACAGAAATCACACATGACAAGCACCTGATACCCTTCTCCTTCTTCATTCTCAGTGGCATCACCAACTTCATCACAAAAGACAAAATCTCAGTTGGAAAATTTAGTGTGTTTACAAAACGGGTAGAGAAGAATGTAACATAGGAACCGGTATCAAAAAGAGTAGCAGCTGTAGAAGTTGTAATCAAAACGGTACCACGAATTGTTGATGGTCCCGCCTATGATCATGCTGGTGCCCAATCCACCGCATAAAGATTCATGGTCTCTACATATTAATGATCACTAGTCTGTGGATGTGCCTTGAAATGGATCTACCCAAAAGATGTATGGCCCTGCTGCCATGGCCACCAAACTAAGATCCCCCAATCCTTGACAGATCTGACTGAGCTGGCACTCCCCTTAAATCCACTGATCTTGCCCCACTTGGGAGTGGACGTTCCATCCTGAAAAATAGCTGCAAGTGTCCATACCACCACATTGATAGCAAGGCTTTAGAGAAAAAGTGCATGCTGGTCGGATGTGCCATGTCCTCCCGCACCGGTGGAACATGATAGACCTCAAATTAGAGGCCACTGAAGAAAACTGCCTGGAATGTTGTCCTGAGCTTCCACCCCCTTCTTCCCCTACTCCTACAACATCCTTTTCTTCTCAGAAGAGTTTCCACTACCTAGTCCTGATATCATCTTAGAAAAACCATTCCTCTCCTTGTGATTGATCTCCACCATACACGCACGATCAACCACCTCTGTATAGGTTTTAATCTTTTATAGGAAGAACTGGGAATATATCTCTGGCCGCAGACCCCTCTTGAACTTTTGGGCCTTCATCTGCTCATTAGAGACCATTTCTGGAGCATATCGGACCAACTCAGTAAATTTTTTGGCATTCTCCATCATAGAAATATCCCATGAACAAGCTCCATAAACTCTCTAGATCGATAATATTCCCAAACTTTAGGGTATTAGTGGATGTTGAAGATAACCTTGAAGTCCTTCTACCTCATATGTTCATGCTTCCCAGCTTGAAGCACTGATTCCCACCACCTTTGGTTGGGACCCTCTAAAAGGAAATATTCACATTTCACCTAGACCTCCTCATGTGTTTCTAAGAACTTAAACATGCACTCGATCTTTTCGATCCACTCTTCCACTTCCTGAGGTTATGTGCTACCTCAGAAAGTAGGAGGCTAGTTTTTCAGAAACTCCTGGGCTTTTTCCTTCCTAGGACTAGTATCATCTTCCCTAACCAGAGCTAGAACAAGAGTCATTCCCTACCCCAGAGCTTTGATAGCCTGAACCATAGCCTCTATTATCATCTGATCAAGCGGTGAGGGAGAATTATCTCTAGCTTCCTCATGTGGGTGCATGGGAGATATCCGGGGAGGCATGTTGCTACAAAATAAAATAGTCACATGAACAAAAATAAGTACAAAAATTATAAAAAATTCATCAATAAAATCAAATATAAATAATCCAAACACATTTCAATAATAAAATAAACAACTAATTCACCCCCACCCGATGTCCACGTGCAGTCTGCAGCCCATACATCTCACCTGGAAGTGAATCCAAATAAACAATTCCAACATACCATGGTGAATTGAGGTCTATCACATGAGGTGTGGGCCAGGAACCCTACTCATGACCAAAACTCTAATCCCCACCAGTCCCAACTCATGTCTATCCCGAATCATCCTAAAATAATAATATAACCCAAAAACATTAACCTCCTATGATACCATTTTTTCACGAACCAAATATAGTCTCTATCGTTACTAGCACCAAACTCAGCCCATGGAAAGGCCTGAAGGGTGTTCCCTATCCCCACAGGCTGTCACAAGTTCCCAGGTATCATAAATAATGGTTTCGTAATGATTTACCCGAATTAGGATACATAAGACAACCAAAAAATCAATAAAACAAATCTGAAAATTCATGCCAAACAAGCCTTAATTAAAAATTAAGAACTGAATACTAGGTTTTTAACATGACAAAGGGGGTCCAAAACTACAAAATTATCAGAAACTACAACCCAAAGACCACCACATGACAAGGGGTCATCACCCATGAGTCGTCTCCACAACACCACACAACAGAAGCAACTAAAAACCCAAACTTCCGTCTCAAAAATCCTTTCTCATGACTATGTCAACCATAACCAAGTCTACTTACACCCAAATGTGTAATAAGGGTGTGATCATAATCCCAATAAGATCCCAACCAATGATTCCATGTGGTAACCATTATAAGATAAAAATATTACAAATGTTATAAACAATGAATGGTATCATTAATTTATAAAGGTGCATCTTTTAAATGAAAATAGCTTTCAAAGAGGGTAACTTTAAAGAATATGTAAACTTAAATAAAACATGTAATATATTTAAATTTTTATCCAAACACACTATAATCCAAATATAAATTTCAAATATTCAATGATAACTCAACACAGGAAACCCCCTAGGTGCTAGTTAGTTGTGAGCCCCAGGTACCATGCATCTCAGTGTGAAAGTAACCATAACAATATCTGTTCTCATGCATGATCCACTATTAGGGGAATCACCCATAACCTTTTAGTCCCCAAAATCATCATCATCATAGTTTTTTAGGGTTTTCAACATCAAACATGCTAAGTGAAATGGGGAAAAACCACTCTGAATCACTAGCATGCTAGTACACGTCCGCCCACCTAGATACCCAGGTTTCCCTCTTTATGATAAATCAAGTCACACATGCTAAAAAACTCCATTTACATATAAAAATACCATTTCTGATCATACACACTCAAAACAGTAGCTAAACATGCTTTTCACTATTTTTATAACTCGAACAAACACTTAGAATTTCCATAAAATAATTACAAAAGATATAACAAAACTTTGCACATAAAATCCATTTAAAATACCTATTTTAACACAAAATTCATACCAATATTACACAAAACAATAATTTTAATCACTAAAAAATTTTCATAAATCAATTACATGAATTATAAAAGAACACCAATTGGTACAACATGGAATACATAAGTAAAAACTCCCATTTTCACACAAAATTGGCACTTAAAAATCAATCGCATAACAAATACTACCAAAAAGAGTTTTCACACAAAAAATAATGATATAGGAACATAAAATAAATATAAATCTAGAAATATAACTCATTATACAATGATTACACATGTAATCACCTACCATATATTTCAAAACCCTTAAATCCTTGTGTGGAACTTCAACTGCACCACCATCACACCAAAAGAGAGTGAAAACAAACCTAAAACCACAAGATTGGACCAATATACTCAAAATAAAACATTAGGTTCGAATACCTACATTATGGACAATAGGAATATCAATAATAATAGAATAAACCCTAATAAAATGGAAGAAACCCTAAGAAAATGGGAGGTGGAAGGAAGGAAACCCACTTACTTGAGAGATCTTAAAGAAATCACCCCAAATCCACTAATGGATGAATCTCCAAGAAAAAAAACTGATAGGGAGGATCTAATGAGGTTGAATAGGTCAATTGGGGACTTAAATGGGGGAAATAGTAAAAATTGAATGATTTAGGTAGGAAACAAATTACTTTCTCAAATCTAGATGATTTGAGAAGCCTTGATATATTTCTCTATAATCTGTGATGCCAATGAGCTCCAAAGAGGGAGACATGAATATGGGGGGAATGCCTAGGTATTTTGGATTCTATTGGGAGGTGTAATCACTAAAAACATTAAAAATTGAATGAGATATTAAAGAATTTATTTTTTTAAAAGTAGGAAATATGCTCATGGGTTGGCCCAATGCCTAACTAAATCACCCAAATCCAAAATAATAATGAGTTCATAAGGAATATAAATGGATATGGTGGTTTTCATAGGTCAGGTTAGGCCAATTAAGAAATTCGAATTGATAAAAATGTTTAAAAATTAAGGAGTTATAAAAGAAAAAAATTTGTTTTTAAATCTGGAAATGGGCTCACAGTTGGGCCCAAATCATGAAAACCCACCATTTCCTCCAAAATGCATAAGAAACCCCCATAACAAATCAAGAATATAAATTACATGAAAACTACCTTTAAAAAAATTCATGTATGTGATAGACTATGTTATTATTTGTAATCTTCAAAACCTCTTAATGTATTCTTCTTTGTGATGAGAATGTCCCATATCTTGACATTGTCTATGATTGTACTAAGAGAGCATCGGTCGTATGTCACGCTAAGGTGTTAAAAAGATATTGAGATCTTTTTTTGGTTCTTTTTCGGTGTTTCATATTGGATGTGTGGTTATTATCGATGCATGGTGGTTCTAATTGACCCTTGGGTTCCCAAGTAGATATTCCCTAGAGAGTCTCTCGGACATTAGTTTTTTCCTTTGACTCGACCACCAGGCAGATGCCACTTTGGGATCAATCAATGATATTATTTGGAAATTTTTCATTAGTACCAATGTCTCACTTGTAATCGTGGAGGGTGAACTACTTTTTTTAGTTCCTTAAACTCCTGTTCAGTGAATTTGAGGTTACCCCCAGACTTTTTGTTGGGATCATAGGTGTTTATTAAGGGTGATGATTCTAGTGAGTTACATCTGGGTTACACTATTATTCATGCTAATTAATGATAGTTTTCAAATTTTTAGGTTTACTTGACCAAGGAATGTCTCAAAAATCCATGTATGGGATTCAATAAATGCACTAATTCTATACTCAAGATTCCTTTGAAGAGGGCATTATGGTTCAGTTTGTAGTACGTCAGTCATCTAATCTGAGAATCTTCAAGAATGGTCAGCCTGTGGTGTTTTGACTTGTTATCTCTCTTTTTAAAAGTGTTGTGGTGGTAAGGAACCAATTTAAACACATCACTAGGTTGAGGAAAGAGTGGTGTAAATGTTAGTAGTTACTTTCAAGGAAAGAGTGTGTAACCGGTTTTAATAAGGTCGATCAATATTAAACTATCCATTTTCAATAAAATCATACTAGGAGAGTCCTTATAACACTTAGAGGTGTGTCTTGTAGACAATTTTGATGGTGTATGGTACCTTGGATCAAAATTGGACCTTTGAAAATGTTAAATCCTAAGGTGAGGAGAACCTTGGTCAGATTCTTGATTATACAAAGACGTGATTGGGTCTCTAGTTGAACATGCATGTGTAAGCATTATCTCGATGTTTTAATTGGAAATCGGTCATTGTCTCAGATCATAATGGATTGATTGTCGTATGGTTAAGAAATTCTTGAAGGTGAATTGTGAATTTAGGAACGCAACATGAATTTTCGAATGAAAAATCACAAGCCTTTTAGGTTTGGTGATGTGTTATTTGTTCCTTTTGACTTCTTGAGGATGATAAGTTCTAAGGTGGGGAGGTTGTAATGACCCATGTTTTGAACCATACAAAATTCTGAGGGAATTTGAAAATTTTTTGCGATATATTTATTTTATGAAAATTAAATTAAATTAAAATTTAAAAGTAAATAAATTAAAGATGAAAATAAATTAAATGAGATTAAAATGGGAAAGATATTTTAGTAATAATATTATTATTATTTTATTATTATTATTATTAGTTAAGGGTTAAGGAACCCAAAAGGGAATTCCCCCTTTTTTTCTCCCATCACACGAGTAGGCACCCCCACCCCCTCCTTACCTGCATCGTTTGAACCCCTAGAAACCCCCCCCCCCCAAAGGGACGTGACCCCCCTCTCCTTTAGATCCTTATGGGTGCATCAATATTCCACCATTCCTTCTGTTTATTCCTCTGTTTCGAAAAGGTAAGGCTTCTGGCTCCATCTCCTTCTCTTTTCTAGTCAGTTTTTTGGTCTCCTCACTTCCTGGTGTGGTTCAATTGAAACCCTAGGTTAGTGTTTAACCAGGTTTTGTTTTTTCTTTCGGTATTAGGGCATGTGAAGGCACCCTCAAGAACCCCTATTTTGTATTCAGGTAACCTCCACCAAAGAGGAAGTGGTTGGATTTCCTCATACCGCCCGTTGTCAATTTTTATTAAGGTTCCCATCGTTATTTTTTGTCACTCAATTTATTTTTGGAGATCTATTAATATTTGTGGTGCTGGTAATTTTCTTTAAGTGTTTGGACCTTATCACAATCATTTCAGGTTGTCGCCACTGTCTGAGTTAGGGTTTTACTTCCACTGTATTTTTTTAAAACCTTTTAATTTAGGGTATTAAAGCATTTTTTAGTCTCTGTTAATTTTTATTAAGAGCGATGGACTTTTATATGTTTTATTTGAGTTCCTATTAATTATTTTAGTGTTTGGATCATCTTTTAAGGCATACACTCACACACATAGGTACGTATATATAAATATATATATATTCCATGTGCATATTCTCTCATGGATAGGGTAATATGTACATTGTAGTAAGGTGTGTGTGTGTGTGTGTGAATGTATGTGTGTGAAAGTGTGGATCCATTTTTAGTGTTCACCAAATAAATTGTCAAGTGTCGAGTGTTTGGTTTGGTCTAATTCTTGATGTAGGATCCCTTTCCATGCCCTTTAAATTTAGAAATGAATTAATTAATTTCTTTCTCACTTCCTTTAATTTAATTAGTGTTGAATTTTTTATAAAATAAATGCTTAGGTATGATACGTGAGTTGTTTTCTAAGAACAGTCATGTTTTTTATAATAAAATCCCTCCAACGGGGGTGCGCTATCTTGGAAAACTCATAGTGATGATTTATGATTTTTATGCTCGTTTAGATTATTTATTTTGATTAGTTCTAAATGAGTCTTAGAATAACTTTTAAATATAATTAAATGAATTATTTGATAAATAAATTCCATGATTTTATAATAAACCCCCTCCAACGAAGTTGCACTGTCTTCTAAACCAAAACGTAGTTATAGTTATTTATATCATTCTTTGTTTTGGTTTGCGTTTTCCGAATGCCTCTTGTTGGTTCTTGTTTTGTGTTTAATTATCATTTTCCCCCTTTTAATAATATAAATTTAATTTTCATGCTCGATTAGTTTAAATGGAACTGCCTGAGTAGGTATATTCTTTGCTACCATGACACTTTTTCCATTTGACCCTTTGAGTAATATAAATGAATTTTCCATGTTTAGGAAAGTGAATAAATTTGTTGTGGTAAATGTTTTATAAAGGATGGATTAATATTAGATAATATCATCCTTCATAATGAATTAACCAAGACACTTTTCAATGTACATGTGGAGCCTTGTCACTTGGTTTCCATATTTTAACAAAGTGTGATGTCTTAATGAATTGGCTTGATTAATGACTTGTAAGAGGATTCCTTGTCTCATGTGTTGAATCACACACATGAAAACACACACATATATATATATATTACCATGCCTTTGATAACGTTTAAATTAAAATAATAAGAGGTTATGCCTTATGTATTAAATCATGAATATGAACTTGCTCACTTTCCATGTTATATAAAATGATTCTTTAAATTTTCAATCCTTGTTTAATTGATCACTCTCTATAGTCTGGGAGAAACATGGGTTCTTTATTAAGGATTCATGGATGGAATCACCATGAACGTTTGGGTTACAACCCAACGTGTCGGGGGAGATGATTTGGTTTTCCAGGTGATGGCTTCCCAGGTGGTTATTATACTCCTAATTGATATTGATTCCCTAGGGGAGCAATCAGGGATAGACCCATTGAAAATATGGCTATGCTATTCCTCAGGTGATACTCGGTCCTCAATGTGAGATACCTAGGATGGACTCAATGTCACCATTCCTTGAGTGATACCAGGGACTCCTTATGGATTTCTTGGGATGGTATTGGTGGTATTGGATTATATCAGATGTATCATAGTGATACAAGGGATTATTTTATATCATTAGGGATGGGCTTGGACTTCACCATAAGATTAGATGGATTCTTTTTATGGTTTCACTTGTGGTTTATTATTGTTAACCTTGTTGTTATGAATAGCTTGTTAGCTTTTGGCATGATATGTTTACTCATTGGCATGATATTATATATATATATATATGCCTTGACTTATTCTATGCCTGATTGATATGGTTCAATTGATGAAAACTAGGAGATAACATGGGTTCTGTATTAAGGAATCATAGATGGACTCATTGTGATTGGGTGGTTATACCATGATGCACTAGGAGGTATACTTTGGTTTTCTAGCCAAGAGCTACCCAAGCGGTTTACTATACTCCAAAGTGATACTGGCTCTTCAGGGGAGCAACCATGGATAAACCTTTTGTAAATATGGCTACGCCATGCCTTGGGTGATACTCATTCCTCTAGTGAGATACCTTGGATGGACTCAAAGTCACCATGCCTTGAGTGATACTAGGAACTCTATATGGGTTGCCTAGGATAGACTTGGTGGTATTGGATTATATTAGATGTTCCTAGTGAGATACTTGGGATTCTTCTTAGATTTCCTTAGAAGAGAATGGGACTACACTAATGGAATTGATGGATTTTTTTATTATTTATTTTTGAGATGCGTTCTTTAATATTGAATGATCATGTATTGTGATGCTTATTATTTATAAATTTGGATTTCTTGAGTTGACATGTTAATGATACCCCAAGCTAGAGAGAATTATTGGGGGCTTTCATTCTTGGGTGACTAATTTACTTGTACCTTGTATACAAAATTTTCCTTACATGGGTACCTTATATAAACTCTTATCATATTACAAAGTAGGTGATATGGATAGGTTTCTATATAAGAACCCAAAAAAAGGTGTTGTCTTTTAATTGTCATTTTCTCTACATTTGTTCTACATGACACACCTACTTTAATTAAATTACATGAAATGGTTTTGGCTAGAAACTGTGGATTTTAGACTACTGATATTTTTATCTCACACCTTACTTATGTACCATTGGTACCCAAGTAGACTTTATGTTTGTAGGTATTGATTGAGGGTTTCAGATATCTTCTGATGTTTATTTTTCTTGACTAGGATGGTGTTAGGAGCACAGGATTGAGTGAGAGCTCAGGATGCTCTTAGAGATAGTCCTTGGGTATTTCTCTTTTTTTAACCTTGTATTTCTTATTGTACTTATTACATATTGTACTTGTAGAATCATATTTCATACATGATTTGTATAAATTGGTGTTTTCCACTTTTATTCAGTTATAATATATTTCTTTTGTAGCTCTATATTTTCATTTATTTATACCATATCTGATGTTCTTTGTTGATTTAATATTAATATTTTATTTTTCGACTCTAATATAGAGGGTATATTCTACCCATAGTACCATCAATAGACCCTATCTAATAGTCATTAGCCTCTAGAATATGGGGAGTCTCACTTGAGTCCATGTGACCCACCGGTCCAACTATCGTCTTAGTGGTTAGTCGGGTCAAGACGTTACATTATCTACAAAGAAATATTTTTTCTCATGAGTGTCATGTATTAATAACCATTTAATAAGTAATTTTATTAAATGAGATACCAATAAAATTATTACCCCTTTTAAAATTCATCATATCCATTAATGATCCAAATCTATATTTTACTAAGTAATGAGTACACTAGGGTTTTCATTTCACCACTTAATTGTTTATGTAGGGCATCATCCTAATCATATCATATAAGATTCTTGGATAGCTGAGAAGACAACCATTTTCCAATCTATCATTAGGATAAAATCAACCCTATTCTTCTGGTATTTTAACCCTTAGGTCTTCCTAACTAAGTGTTTCCCAATGAAAATTTCAAAAACAAGATAACCAAGTACAATCCAGGGGTACCCGACTATGGCATGAAACTACATTACAAGACAATCTAGATTCACTTATTACTTTATTATCTTACATTGGATAATATAGAAGCGCCGAGATATGGCATGAAACTACCCAAGTTGATGATTAAGGTCTTGAAAAGTGTCACTTTGGAAGGAATAACAACCTTAGTATTTGAAGGGAATTTTAATCTCACCATTTTATCTTATGTTATTCCCTTTTATGTATGCAAGATTCTTGTAATTTAGTTTGGAATTCAATTCCATCAAAAAATCAATATCTTCAAACCATATTTATATGTAACTCGTTACACAAACCACAAGTTTTTGTTACTCACCCAAAATTAGAAGTCAAATATATTTATACATATCTGAATACATAATATGAATAAGATACATGAACTTCATGTAAATGTTTAGAATTATATGATATTGAAAATCTTCAAATGAGTAAGCCCAAAGAGACAGATTGCCAACCATATTCACCAGCTTGGACATGGAATAATCCTCCAGGTAGGTAGGCAGTCTGTGTAACACCCCAAGTATCTATGGTACGCTTCTCTTTGAATAATGCGATAGCGTGTGTTGTACGCAACATCGAGTTCTAACACACCACAACCAATCAAACTAGCCGTTATGAATAGTAATACCTACTTTTTGAAATTTTATAAATTTTATCTCTCAAAATGGACTTCATTTTTGGATTCGGAATATCGAATTTATCCTAGGGTGAAATTTTGGAACTTTTCGGATAACATTTATATTTTGATGAATAGTGAAAATTACTAAATTTTAATTAAAAACAACTTTTTTTAATCGAAATAATTTATATTGATAAATTATGGATTTTAGTGGTTTTAAAGTATATTTATAATATATTTTTAACATTTAATACAATTTTGGTCATTGGAAAAAATTTCACAATTAAACCGGACATAAACAAGTGTCAATCTTTTGATAGTTATTATCTCTTAAAAACACGCTTTTTATTTTAACAAAGGGAATTAATTTTAAATTAATTTATGCCATTTCTGTGTTTTGAATTTGGAAAAATGGATTTCATATTTGGAATCAGTATGTTCAAATTTTTTAAATAGGTAAATTTTATTTTTAGACATTTTGAATAATTACTTCGGTAAATATTTTATTTACCATGGTTAAGGGTAAATCCAGTAAATAAGGGTTAAAAAATATTATAATAAAAAAAACATTACCTAAAACGTGTCCTAACCTTATTGTTTGATACATGTCCAACCATGGGCATCTTTGGATTGATTTTTGGACCCCATGGAGCCACTTGTAAGTGATAATGACACTTTATATTAATTAAGTTAAAATAAATACAAAAATGACATAAGCATATATCTTTTAGAAAAACAATTTTTACATAGGGTTATATATGTTGGATTTTCGACTATAAATATTAATTAGAAATATAAAAATATTTCCTACATAATTATATTTTATTTATAATTTTTAGACATTAAATAAGTTAATTTATTTATGAAACAATGATGATGCAGTAATTACCTATTTAATAACAAATTAGAATAATTGATATTTAAAAAACCCAAATAAATATAATTTTAGACTTTTTATGAATTATACTAATTTTATAGGTTAATATGACATGTTATTATTGATTTAATTAACTTTTTTCGAAGTAATAATTCTGTTATGATTTTTACAAAAATCAATTATTGAATAGTGTCAAAATTGACATAAAATAGTTTTTAAAACAAATATTATATTATTAATTGATATTAAATTCCTAAAAATCTAAGGTTAGGCCAAGAGACTTATATCATGATATTTATATCATTAATGGACCACTTGGGGGGTCAGTTGGATGTATATAGTAAGTTTATTAACCATATAATATAAAAATACAAAGAGACATTGTAAAAGTGAAACTAATTAACTAAGAGCTAATACTTAAAGATAAGGTTAATATAGTGACCCAAACCTGTCTAAATTCTATTATTTGAATGGTTTTAAACCCATACCCACCTTAACCTTTAAATAATCCACTTTGGAGCCACTAGAAATGGAATATTAATTTATTATAAAATAATATTTCTAGCTTTTCCAAAGGTGCCCCTCACCCCTCTTATAAAAGGGCACGCCCCCTTCTCACTAATTCACACAATCAAAGCCTTTTGGTTCGGCCAACCCCTGCCCAAATACTCTCTCAAGTTCCCTAACTTCATCCTAGAGGCCTTCCTTTAGTCAGAAATGCAACTGAAGGAGTCATTTTGATCAAATCAAAAGGAAGAACCCGAAGAAGAGGTAATGATTTCACCACCCTTTTTCAAGTTCCTTTCTTCTTCCACTTCTTCTTTCTTTGTTATTACCATTATAAAATAATAAATCCAGTATATTATATATACTTTTATGTTATTATAATCATCTTACAACCATATTTTAGTATTCTATCCATCCTATGAATAACATGTCACCATACGTGCGTACGTACGGCTTACCAACTCCATGTCGTGGTGTAATTGTTATTCAATAAATTATTATTTGGATGGGTATAATAATGATGTGTAATTCATGTAAATAATAAATATAACATGATAATGATTCTTTATATATGATATACCATCCAATTATGTATTATTTTAATATCAAAAGAATGATATTGTCGCTCGTGCGTACGTACGGACTACCGTCTCCACGAACACGTTGAGATTCATTCTCCATCGTATCCATTCAAGTATAATTCTCATTTGATGATTAATAATAATATTTAAGGACTTGATATCATTCTGGATATTATTAAGATACAACCTATCCATGAAAATATGACTTACATAACAAAACATATAAAATAAAATGAGTAAGTTAACACCCGAAACAATGATAATACTAAGATATTATTAACAAATCAATGTTAAAAGATCATATATGATATCATATTAATGTATATGATTATTGTATAATTTAATAACAATTATTTTACCATTATACAGGAGGTTAAACTACCCCCAACCAATGAAATTTACAAGGTAAGGTTTTATTTCACAATCTCTTCATTATCCGAGGTTGTTTATATGTAATAATCTACTGGGATTTCTTTATCATCTATGTCCATGTTTCTTTAAAATGTATTTCAAAACATTTTTACTATTTACAAGAATATGGGTTAAAGTCATTTATACCCTTGTTTGACTTTTTATAAGAGGTTTATAAAGGAATCTTTTTGTCATTTTCCAAACAAGGTGCTTTTTAACCTTTTCAACATAATTAAGGTAAGAATGTTTTTTTAACTTATACGGCGGGTGCGGCTATTTTCCACCGTTATAAAATTGTCCAATCTTCCCTTACAAGCTTATAAGAATATTTTTGAAGAAAATATTTTATTTTATAAATATATGACTCTTAAATGATTTCAAAATAGAAATAGATATTTCTCTAAAAAGATTTTTGATTTCATCTATGTCAACATCCTTTGATGGACTTTACGCTTATTTGAAGTTGATTTACTATGATACAAAACTTCTATATTGTTTTGAAGGTTTTGTGATATGTTTGACTGTGGATGTGTTATTTTTATACCATTCATGGTTTATGGATAAAGTATTTACATTTATTATTCTAGTTTTAATATGAATTTTTATGTTATGTTTAAAGCTTTTCATATGGGAATACATTGGCCTTAATATGTGACAGGTGGAGACCGCTATAGCTCCTTGATGCATTGGTAGGTCTCATGAGACAAACTAGTGTCTTGGCACAAGGCCTTGGAAAAAATCTTATTTGTAGTCTTGGCACGAGGCCTTGGCTATGTGGTTATGATAGTCTGTAATTATGCATTCCATCATTATGAAAGTGGTTATTGATATTGCATGTGATTATTAGATTAGTAGAATATCAATGTGAATAAGTAAATGGCATTATTTCATTTCATTTTTTCCATAATACGTTGAAGTTCAAGTTTAAAAGGCTTTTGTTTTAGTTATACAATGCCTTAAATGTTTATTCTTATTTATGAAAGTTTCTGTTATATTGTTATCCTTACTGGGCATTTGAGCTCCCCCCCTTTCAATGTTTTATTTTTCCCAGGATGTGAAGAAGTAATTTATGAATGACCTGCAGGGATAGTATGTGGGGATATGAGTGTGGACTGTGAAGAAAAGTTGTTGTTGTGGTTTTCATTTTTATGATGTAATGTAAAACTTTATGAATATATATAGTGTTTCCAAGGATACTAAACTAATCGGTCTTTCGAGATTTGATCTTTCTTGTGATCATGCCAATGTTATGTAATAATGCACCGACTCGAGGTAACTGGGGCTGGGGCGTTATAGTCTGACTCTAAGTCCCCCTACCCAGGGATACTTTACACGAGATAGAATCTAATTAATAGTAAATCTAATTCCTAATATACCCAAAATATATTCAACAACTAAAATCAATCTCATAACATCAATTATAAACCGATGCCAAGGTATATAAAAAACTAAATTCATTATCCTACCTAGTCTTTAATGCAAGGCATTATCCTATAATAAATTTAACATTTTAAACTAAATCATACCAAATATTGAAATTTCTAAATCAATTTAATAAAAATGAATATAACAAGTAATAATCTTTAAATAAATGAACAATTAAAATATTAAAATATGTGATAAACATTTAGGAATGATTCATAAACCAAATATAATTATAAACATTTTATAATTATTAGCTTTAACATTATGGACACTCCATAATTTTGAATATAAAAATTTTATATTCATTCTAATATTAAATCTTTCATATCCATAATTATATGGAATTTCAATTTTAAATAAATTATATTTAATTAACTATAAACTATTTATAATCCAACTTATATTATGTAAACATCTTACATAATATAAAAATCATATACATAAGCCTTATTTAAACCATAATCATATCAATCATCAAAAATAATAATATGGATTAAATAATATTCAAATAAGGCATCCTCTTATTTTGAACTCAAAATAATTAATTATGAACAATTAATAATTTAAATATTAACATTTTATATTTTTTCCTTATTTCATAATTTATAACCTGTTATAAATTATTTATTATATTTCTAAATAAACAATTTTATTTATATATCATAATAATTTCCATATAATTTGTTAAAATGTATTTCAAATATTAACATTTAATATTAGGGAAAAATAAAATTTTCATAAACATTTATTTAATTAGTTATAAACCATTTATAAATTATTTATTGATTTATAAACCCTTTATAAATTAAATATTCCCATAATACCTTTTATATTAATTTATAAACATTTTATAAAACATTAAAATTGTATAATAATTTAAAATAAATTGTTAAAAAACTTTTATGTTTACCCTTATGGAGGAACCCATTCCAATGTAATGGAAAGCTTGCTCTACACATACACAGACACTCTGGATAAGGTTAAAACAATTCTAGATCATGTGTATAAAGGTAATTCACTCTTTAATTTTACATAGCTTAAATATATTACATTGTGTAAGGGTACAAAGGATACTACCCTTACATGCCCTTTGGGCATCCCTGCTTAAGGGAACTACCTTTACATATCCAACATGTGTATGTGTTTGAACTTTACATGGCCCTTTAAAAAAAATTCCCTACTATTATATAGCCTCTCATGTAAGGTTAAGTAGTTGGTTACCTTTTCATAACCCTTTTAAAAATTTCATAACCTTTATGCATAAACTATTTACCTTTATGTGTGATTTTAAAACCATGTACTTCCTTTATGCGTAAGGTTTATCATAATAATACCCTTATGTAACACCTTTACACAAACCATTTGTTTAAGGGTTACAAAATATACTACCTTTATGTGAACTCTTCATGTAATGGTAAGCCTAAGGTATCCTTTCTTTCATAAGGTTAATGCCTTGGTTACCCTCACGCATCTCAGTTGTATAATAGAAATTCCTTGGTTACCTTTACGTAGCCTCTCTGCATAAGGGTAAACACTTTTTTGGATTTTTGATAAACCTAAAAATAAAGGATCAATTTTTAGTTTTATTCTTCATTTAAATGCAGGATTTCATAGATATAAATTATTACTTCCCTCTAATACCACTTTTAGGTTTCAAACGAATCTAATAACACTTATTAGACACAATAAAAGTAATTAGAAACCAAATCTGAGGATATCTCATGAAAGATAAATGAAACAATTGATAATTCTAAAATGAAGAACTATTATAAATGTGTGTAACTTAAACCAAATATACACTACATCCTTCTTGATATTCAGTGGATTATTTTGATAAAGATCACCAAAGTAGAAATCAAAAGCATCCCACTTTCATTGGTATCCATGGACCAATCTGAATTATCTGATGTTTGGATGGTATCCATCTTCTATCCATGGTATGATAGTACCTAAATATGTATATGAGGAAGATAAAATAGAGATTCATTTTCTTGGGAGTCATTGGATGAATATCCACACATTATGCCATTATATGGATCTAGGGTTTAGATAAAACCCCAAGACACTCCCGGGTGGTGTCTGTATTAACTCTTGGATTATAATGCATGAGTTAATGACCTTATCTAGTTTATATATTTATATATATATATATAATAATATATTTCCTTTATCCATTTTATCTTATGTAATATCTTATTGAATAATAGAATACATGGAAGAAACATAAAATGATAACAATTATCATTTTGTTGCAATCGCATATTGTATAAAATAATATACCATTAGATGCATAAAAATACTAATTTTCATTCAATATATAAATGTGTGTGTGTGTGTAATATATATAACAATTTATTAAATATTTTTGAAAGAAAATAGCTGAACATTGATGATAATGGGGATTAACAATACAGGATGAAGGACACCAAAAGATAAGAATCAAACAACACAAGTAAAATATGGGAAAACCTTAGTTGCTGGATAAAGATAATTATTTATTCATTCAAATATTTAATTGGACCATCACACATTTAAAATACATACTAGTGATATAATATCTTGAGATTCAGTAGTAACACGATGAATCTATTAGTTCTTCAACTGTTGAATCCAATGATTGAATAGGTAAGTGTGATGTAACACACAAAAATAATCTCTCTATTGATTTTGATGCAAAAGTTTTTATTAAATTAAATTGTAATTTCTTCTTAGTGTATTAATTAAAATATTGACTTAAATTGATGAAATAAAGATTAAAAATATTCAAATAAATTAATAAGAAAATATGATCCAACATGATCTACTTTTCCATAAAACAATCTACCCAACAATCATTTTTATTTAAATAATTGATGAAAAAAAATGTAGAATCAATTAAAAAATAAATTAAATAAGAAAAAAATGGAAAGATAAATCCCCCTCTAATCATTCTCAAAAACTAGACTACTAATCTTTGACTTTTCTCTTATTTTATAGTCTCTTATTACTACTTATGAAAATTTGTTTCCTAACTCCCATATCAAAAGTTCTCTCTAGGATTGTCCCAAAAAACTCCCTTGATTGTTTATACTAAAAAATTTATTCCCTTAATTTTTTATACTAAAAAAATTGTTTTATTTTTTTTAAGTTCATATCCAAGGTTCACTGATTAGTTAATTGTTTTATTCACCAAAAACTATGTGGTATTAGTTACTAACCATTATCACCTCCACATGACATGAGCATAACCCTTGAAACAAAATTTAACAAATTCACATGCTCACAGTTTAGGTGGACTAAAATATAAACCTAAAAATGAAGACAAACTTGGTTTGTAGTAAAATAGCTCCTTGAACAATCTCCAAATTCTCTAAAAAACAATTCCAAAATTATACAATGGCTTGGAAAACTTAAAACTTCTACTCAACTCGAGCTTCTCACTGAACCAGGTTTCACCCTGATGTGAGAGTTGAGTACTTTATGTAAGGCATACCAACATTGATGATACCATGATATAGATTCCCTATAGTTTGTTTGACCTTGAGCCAATAAAGATACCTCCAAAAAATAGTGAGTCGCAAACTTATTAGGTACAACTTGAACATGAGGTCTGGATTTTATTATCTTCATGTTAGATTAGGATCTCAATTTATCTCATTATTAGTTAAATTTCTAGATTACAGTGGATTCATTAAACTAAAATCATTTTTTTCATTTTTATTAAATGAATTAGGGTTTTATCAGTATTGATATGATCTAATTCTACTATAATTCACATGAAAACTTCACTTCTTCTGGTTTGACTCCCATTTTGTAATTTAATCGAGAAGGCTGTGTACACCCATTTTTATCTTTGAAGCTATCATGTTATAGAGAAATAAAGTCCTCAAAATCTTCTTCATCAAATCAAGCCAACAAATCAATAATATCCAATGAACATAAAAATCAAATCACCTTCATCCATGGATCATCACAATCACATATTATCAAACCTGAGTTGGGTTATTCCTCTTATTTCAGAGTTTATTGGTCTTGGAATCAATGACCAGACTGATCTCAAATTATCATCAGCTTAAATATTAGTTTCATACCAGTTTTGGTGAATCAAGGGTTAAATCACCTTCATTTAACTCTTTATGACTTCTCTAAAACTCATCCTCTCATTATTGGTGTGAAAACAGGGTCTTTGATTATTTAGCCTTGTCTTTGATCAAAAAATGGTTTGTACTTCTTCACACAGTCTCACAACTTCTTGATTTATCATAAAATCATGTCTTCACTAATGTTCATCTTGTTTATTGATTTGGATTTCCTATAAATATCCTCTGTGAACCTTTATTTCTATTTGGTTCATCAATGGATGACCTTCCTTTTTATGTTTGGATGAGATTTGGCCTTTCTTATATTTTCTATGTGCTAGATTTGTTTGGTGGATATCTTTTGTAATATTACATGGTTTTGGTTTAAATAGTCACAATTTTGATATAATTTCAACTTATATCTCTTTAAAATGTAAAATATTTTCTCTTACGACCTTTCCAATTTATCTTATGTAGGAAATTATATTACGGTGATGACTGAGTTATCTTTTGAGATAAGAAGGTGTAAGTTAATTAATTTATCATATGTAGTGATACATGAAAATATATAATGGTTTCCTATAAAAATTATCTTACATGGTATACTGCTAATTCTATTATGGCACTAGAAATCAATTATCATATGGTCCCACTCTATAAATAATCTTACAACCACTTACGCAAATTATCATACATGGCTAGAAAAATAATGTCTTATGAGGAAGATAGCCAAATAACAAGTTTCTCTTATGCAGGACACTAAGAATTATATTTTGTATTTACTTCCCAAAAAATATCACACCTGAACACAAAATAAAATTATAAATTCAAAAGAAATTATTTAAAATAAAAAAACAAAAAATTAAAATGAATCACCGTAAGAAAATGTCATAAATTTTAATACTTTTAAAATAATGATTAAAAATTGTTCCCATAGAAATTATTAATAATTGAAACAAGTAACTTTAAGAATTTTAGAATCCAATAAAACACTTTGAGAATTATATTACAAATAAAATTCCTTACAGTGAAAAGATCAATTCCAGTACCATCATGTTTTCCTCAAAAAATATAATTTCAATTAAAATTCATAATCTAGAAAGTATTTAATCCTAAAATATAATAAAATAAAACCAATTGTCATTTTAATAGTAAGTACCCAAAAAATCAATAAAATATTCAAAGAATAAAATATTCAACATAGAGTCAAAATTTGTCAGGTAATTTTCTTTATATGATCTTTTAGGCATATAATATTATTAAAAAATCATCTAAAGTATATAGAGAATGTTTATAAGAATATAGTTACATCAATAATTCTTCAATATATTCCATAAATTAACCACACATTATGTTATTATAGACATATCATGTGTAATACATTTCTTCATAACCTAGGTAAATGGAAACATAAGAAGGGTGATCTCATATGATCAGTAAGGGAAATAATACAGTGGAAGCTTTTATAGAATAAATAAGGCACATATAATTTGGAAAGAATGGATGATAATCAAATAATTTCATATAAATAATCATATTATCTTGAGTTATATTCATGAATAGAAATATAAAAAATCATGTAGATTATAATAACTAATTTCATAGTGAATGAATGCATAATGATATAAATCATAATCATATCATTAAGGCCTTGTTCCAAGACATCATAAACATTTTTTCAAACCCTTGTTATGAGATATTATAAATAACCGGGTAGGAATATATTGAATACCTAGGCTAGTTTGTTTAATGATACCTACTGAAGCATTAAGGGGCTATATAATTATGGGGCCCATAAATCACTAATTAAGTCCAATGAATTCATCATATAAAAGAAATTATAAACAATGTAATACAAAAATAAAGTTTTTAGTAACCACCAAACATCCATATTAAAATACAAACATTTGGACTATAAATAATTTCATCAAAAATAAAATGGGATAATTTTATCACAATACATCGAGAGAAAGATGGTGTGTGGTTAAAAAATACATAATCAAGTTTCCTTAGTATCGATAAGCACCTGTATTTGAAATAATAAACATATGATATTTCAATAATTTCTATAGACAATAAAAAAGATAGCATGATTATAATTCATCCACATAAATAATGTGGAATGCATCATTAGGTCATATTTCAAGTGAAACAAAATATCTTTGAAGTATGATGACATAGGTGAAAACACTTTCATAAGAAGAACACTTCAAACAGTATCAAATAATAAGGGATCAAGAATATGATCGGTTGAAAACCAAAATTAAATCACCCAAAGGAATATTTCATAAGGGAATTTTGAGGGAGATTCATGAAACTTTACTGTAAAGTAGATAGATATTTTATAGATAAATAGTAAAATGGAATCCAAATCATAAATGAGTTTTTAGAAAATGTGTTTACTATAGTCATAAAAGATGAAGTTATGGGTCACATTCAGAAGTTATTTTCAAAAATGAAAAGTGAGAACTTGGGAAAAATTAAATTTAAAAATAATAATAAATAATGGATCTTTGAAAATGACATAAAGGTTATCATGAGGAAATATAGAGTGTAATATAAAAATACATAAATTAAAAGGAAATACTTTCTTAATATTTTAAAAATAGATTTTTGAAACCCACATCATAAAAGGGATAATCAAAATTACTTTTTAAAAGAGGAAAGGGGGGAATGAAAGTAACATTAGATAATATATAATTAGGTTTCCAAATATAAAGGAGAACATTTTAAGGAAGAGAAATATAGAAATTATTCTTAAAAATGTTATACTTTATGAGAAAGAAATTAATAAAAAATGGAATTTCAATTAAAAATGTCACATTCACTAAATAGATAATCGGTAATATTATATGAAATAAGAAATATAATAATATATGTGACTTATATAAATTAATTTCAAGAAGTAACATTATAACCCAAATAAATGAAGCTTGAGTTAACAAAATCCATTGCTAATATCATAATCATTGAAGTAATAATCCTTCATAGAGGAGTTCATGAGAAATAATTGTAAATCCACATAAATGAAATTGTAAATAAAATTTTATAAAATAATAGGATAAAATAATTAAAATTAGAATAATGGGGTTCAATAATAATCATTATTAATTTAAGAAATGAAATTGAGTTATGAAAAAACACTACAAATTTTGTAACTTTTTAAATAAAATTCTACAGAAAAAGATATCTTGAAATAGAATATAAAATTACATATATATAAAAATTAATCATGATATAATATATAAATTTTTAAGTATATGCACCATGTAAAATAAAATAGGTTCATATTACAAACCTGTCTCAAAAAGTTGAAATTGTGACCAGAACCCTTACAAGCATCATATTTTTTAAGAAAAAATCAGTTTATAGGGATTTTATAAGAGTGAAATATAAATACATATAAAAAATAGGGAATATATAATTATAAAATAATATATCAGTATTTACCCAAAATATAATAATTAAGTTCAAGAATAATCATTATAACGCAATGAAAGGATATTGAGTTAAGAAATACCCTTACATTTAATCCTCCTTAGGTGAACATGATCTGACCTCCTGTATAACAAAAATAACTATATTAATATTTTATTTTAGAAAATTATTCATACCTATACCATTTTATAAACTAAATTTATAATCATTATTTCAAATATATTAGTTAGTTATATTTTATTGTCATTATTGGATGTTATTAGTTTCAATTGTTTTTTTAGTTCTAGTTTCATAAGGGAGGTTTCGATTCCTATTTAAAGATTAAAATTTTTTAATTATAAGATCTTTATAGGTATGTTTATATAAGTTTTATAATGATTTATAATGTTATAATTTCATTTGATTAGTGTTTTAGTTATGATTATTGATAATGAAGTCACTGATAAGCTTGTTTTGGTAATTTTTAATGAACAAAAGGGAGGTACATTAATAAAAGGTTAAATATTAATATAACCATTATATAAATATAAACCAAAAAATATTTTATCATTAATGTCTAATAACACAAAAAATTATGTTTCCACAATCTTCCATGATATAAATTTATATCATTGTTCATGTAGGTGGTTAAACCGACTGTAACAAGAACAAGTTATAATCTATGGGTGAGTATAGTTAAGAAAGTTATTATTTTAGAATAATAATGATATTATTCATATTTTTTTAATATTTTGAATCAAATTTTAATATATATTTATAAATAATAAAATATAACATGAAAAATGAAGTAAGTCATTTTCATGGAGGTGGTAGTTCGCACGTACGCACGGGCGACGCATTCATTTTCCATTGAATGGGAGGAAGATAGGTATTGGTTTATAATTTATAAATATTAATAGTGTTATAACCATAATATTAATCCATTAAATACCCATTATTAACCATCTATTCATGGTGGTGGTGAAAAATCAAACACACCATTCATGGAGGCGGTAGTATGCACATACACATGATGGTGTTTTTGTTTTTTGAAGTAAAAGGGACAATGTAGTTAATGATTATTTTATCATCAAAATAAAATTTAAATATATTAATAATAATGATTAAATTATAATATGATTTTCAAAATAAATATTAATTATGTGTAATAATAAAATAATTGAAATGGAAAAGTGGCATTATGAATTTTTACCTTACTCTTTGGAAAACTCCTTTAAAAAGGGATTAATCCTTCGAAGGGAGGTTTTTAAGAACACAAGAACCACTATTATGTGTCTAGGAATTTTTTAAGTTATTTTGTAATATTTTTTGATAAAATAATTTTATTTTTGTGTGAGGATAAGTGGGGTGGTGAAGGCTCTAATTATAAGTGGAGGGAGTGAAATTTTTGTAATAATATAAATGGATAAGCCATTATTCAAGGGTAAAACAGATTTAATGGTGTAAAATAATATATTGGGGTGAGTTAATGTTTATAAACCCTAAAAAATCATTTTAACAGATTTTAAAAAAAAATATTAAGTCTTTTACTATCATATTTTTCACTTTTACCGTTTTTTGTTTCTACCGTGGAAATTAATTTTTACCTAAGTAATTTACTTTTCATTAATAAAAATTGGGTATTATTAGATAATTTGGACCTAATGGTTCCAAATAGGAAATATATTTTTTCCAATAAAATTTCTATATGTAATAAAAATTTATTCTAACATTAATGCATGTAAATCATAAAAACCTATTTTTAGAAAAAGTGTATTTTTAAGCATAAATATTATGTTGAGGAAAAATATAACAATGTTGCTAATTTTAATATCCTTAGTTGGTTTATAATTAACCAAAATAATGTTTTTTTACTTTAAAATAAATAAATAACTTAATTTCACCAAGTGAAAACCTAATTAAAAGAGAAACACAAAAAAAACATTATTAGAAAAATATTACTTAATTTTTAAAATGTTAAACATGGGTTTTATAAATTCAACATAGTATTTTTAAATTCATAATTTTACTTCATAAATAAATTTATTATCATGAAATATATTTTTTAATTTTTTAAGGTATACATACTTCTTGATATGGTCATAAACATTTTGGTTTTAGTGAAAACTTTATTTTTCACTATTCACCTAAAAAAAGAAATTATTTTTAAAAAATACTAAACAAATCAGCTTACGATAATATTGAAATTATAAATACAAAAAATAAGTTAATTTTATCAAATTTAAATTATATAATTTATTAGTTTAATTATTAAATATAAATATACAATATATTAATAATTGTTTTTAATAAGAAAATTGGTTTTTAAAATATTAACTATTTTCATTCTTATTTACTATCAATTACTAATTAAATTGGTGTTAATATATTTTTCATATCAATAATATATTTTATCCATAATATATTTAGTTTCTTAAAATAGATAACATAAAAAAGAAAATTTAAGAAAAAATACCTTTTTAGTATAAAATGATATTATTAGTTATTTAGCTATGATAATTGAATTTTATCAATGCATTAGTATTAAAGGTAACCTTTATTTTTTATAAATATATTTCATAATTTGGTTACCTCTATTTATAAATTCAAATTAAACATTTACTTTATGCTAGTTTTATAATGTTCTACAATTCACTTTGGTTCAGTACTGCATGTGATTCGAGTTATCAAACACATTAGGTTTCAAAGAAAAATATAATTTAAAATATCAGGGTGTCACATTATCCACCCCTTAAATAAATTTCATCCTCAATTTTTTAATTATAACTTACTAATATCAATACATAATTTTATCTAAAAGATAATCATGGATCAAGATACATCTTCTAAAAAGATACAAACCTTAATATCTTATGGAAGACATGGTAAGATATATTTTCCCACATAATAGGAATATATTAATATTCTCAACCATTAATACCAAATATGCCTCCATAGCGATGTGTTAGGAGTTTATAGAGACATACCTTCCATAAATTAATTTTCAAGATTGTGTTTCTAACCAAATATTAAAAACAAGCTGATTATGATATTATCCAATTAAATGGTATTAATTGATCGTATTAATTTGAAATATTAATCCCAAGATTTATTCTTTTGTGAAATCATCATTTAAAACATTAAATTTTTTAGTTAAACTATGTCACACATGGCTTATCATAAAACGTTTTTATCTCTATTTAAGCTAGGTTATATGGGATCATTTTTCTATTAGTTTCTTAAAACTTAATAGTTATATATTACTTCCTTATATTCCATTAAAATCCTTTATAATGTTTCCTAAAGACCAAATATATTATCAAAATCATATCCCTTAGGAGTGTCTAGGAAGGTGTTTATTCTTAGGCCTACTCATCAGGCACTAAGTGAAGATCGAGTTGGTATTCAAACAGTATTTTCAGGGTGTTTACCCCTTAGTTCATTTATGTCATAGCCACATCCACTTGATTGTATCCAAACATGGATGTAATTTATAGAAGACCACAAACTTCATACTTTTCCAAAATTTAGGATATTTTTATATACTTAAACTTGTCCCTAGATATTTCTCTAATATCATATTATCCTAATCCCTAATAAATATAAAGTATTAAATATTACATTAATTTAAAATTATATACCACCTCAAAGGGTTATATATACATTGAAATTATGATCAACCTTAACTTATCAACCCTTATGATTATTTATAACTTTTAAATTATACTCAACTAATAACATCCTAATCTCTAAAGATATCTAAAACCCACTCTAATACTAATAATAAAAAATAGATGTAACTATCCCATAATTACATAATTTACAGACAATGTTATATTATATAAATCCCCATTACCTTTTAGGTTTAGGTTTTTAGAGAATTGGGACACACCACAAACTAATATAGCTCAGGTCTTTCTAATTAAATGGACATTTTTTCCAGTATATTACGAACTAATTAATGCATAATAAGACTTCAAAATATCCCATAAATTCTTCACACATTTTATTCTTCTATATATATCATGTGTTATATTTTTTCATAACTTGGGTAAATAAATCATCATAAGGGTGAGATTAGATGTTCAGTAATGGAAAACATATAATGTAAGATACCATAAAATATTTAAGGCATGAATAATTTATAAATAATAAATGATAATAAAATAATTCCATATAATAAATCACATGATATTGATCTATATCCATGAATAGAAATATAAAAAATCACATTCACTGTAATAATTTATTTCACAGTGAAGGAATGAATAATGTCAAAAATCATAATCTTACTATCACAGCATTATTCCAAGACAACATAAATATATTGTCAATGTCTTGTGATAAGACATCATAAATAATTGGGTAGGTATATACCGAATACTAAATATAGTTTGTCTCATCATACCTATTGATGCATTGATGGGTTATATAATTTGAGGGTCCACTCATCAAAAATTTATTCTAATGCATTCATTATATGGTGTAAATGAATAAAAATATAATACATAACCAACATGCTAGGGTAATAAATAAATATTTTTATTAAAATACAAACATATAGAATTTCAATACTTCCCATAGTCAATAAATGAGACAAAATGATCATAATACATCCAAATAAAGATAGTGGATAGTTAAAAAATATATAATCAGCTTTCTTTGGTGATCAATAAACATCCATATTTGGAATAATAAACATACAATATGTCAATAATTTCCCCCATCCATGAATGGTATAACATGATGAAAATATATCCAAATAAAGAAGGTGTATGGTATCATTATGTCATATTACAAGTGAAACATATGATCTTTAAAGGATGGTGAGATAGATGAAAAACACATTTATAAGAATAACACCTTAAATAGTATCATATAAGAAAGGATCAAGAATATAATCAGTTGATACCCAGAATTAAATCATCCAAAGAAATATTTCACAAGGGAATTTAGATTATGATCCAAGAAACAACTCTCCAAAGAAGATAGATATATTATAGATAAATATTAAAATGGAAGCAAAATTATAAAAGTGTTTTTACAAATTGTTTTTACTATAGTTGTAAAATATGAAATTAGAGGTCACATTCAAAAGTAATTTTCAAAAAGGTGAAATAAAACTTTTAAAAATGATTATTTAAAAAAAAAATATTGAATAATTGATCCTTAAAAAATACATAGTGGTTATCTTAAATAATTTTCAAGTGGAAGATAAAAATAAGGACATTAAAAGGAAATACCTTTTTAATATTTTGAAAATAACATTTTGAAACCTATATTATAAAAAGGATAATTAAACTTATTATTTAAAATAGGAAAGGGGGAAAATTAATATCACATGAGATAAAATATAATAATTTTCCAAATATAAATACTATAATTGGAGGAAATAGAAAATATGTACATGAAAGAGAAATAACCTTTATAAATAATAGGAATTAGTCTTACAACATTATAATTTTGTGAGCAATAAACTCATCAAGGAAGGGGTTTTAAATTACAAAATTTAGATTACCTAGAGAGAGAAGTGGTTTTATAATATTAAATAGTAAATGGGACAATATATGTGACTTATAATAATGAAGTTAAATAAGTGACATTATAACCCAAATAAATGAAGTTTTAGTTGACAAAATTTCTTATGAATATTGTAATCATTAAAGTAATAATCCTTTGTAAAGTAGTTCATAAAAAATAATTGTAAATCCATAGAAATGAAAGTGGAAAAATTTACAATAATATGATAAAATAATTAAACCTAAAATAATGGGGTTCATAAAAAATCATTATAATTCAATGAAATGAAATTGAGTTTTGAAATCCCCTTATGAATTTGGTAACATTTAAAATTGAATTCTTATGAAAGAGTGGTCACTAAATATGATGTGAAATATATTTAATATAATTTTAAAATGGTATATTATATAAATTATTTATTTTATACACCATTTGAAATAAAATAGGTGCATATTGTAAACATGCCTCAAGGGGTTGAAATTAAGACCAGAACCCTTACAAACATCATATTTTCGAATTAAGAATAATTATAAAGAGATTTTATAATATAGAAATGTAAATCCCAATAAAAAATATGGAATAAATAATTATACAATCATTGGGTAAAATATATCCAACATATAATTATGAAGTTAAAGAAGAAGCATTATAACTCAATGAAATGATATTGAGCTAAAAACACTCTTACATTAATCCTGCTTAATCGAACATGATTTAACCACATATATAAAAAACTTATCTTAATCACAAATTTGAGAACCTTATTCATACTTATAAATATTTATAAAGTTAATTTATAATCATTTATTATAAATATAACAGTTATTTATATTTTATTTTCATCACCGGATGTTATTGGTTTCGATTGTTTATTTAGTCTAGTTTGATAATGGTGGTGTAAATTATTTTTTATAGATTAAAATTTAATAATTTTTATATAATTATAGGTACTATAATATATTTTTTATAATTATTTATAATTTTCTGATTTTATTTCATAAGTATTTTAGATCGATTTGTTATGATGAAGTTGGTGATGAGCTTGTTTTGGAAATTTTTAACAAAAAAAATGGTGGTACATTAATAATAATTTAAATATTAGTATAAAATTTTTAGAACCATAAAAAAATCATTAATTTATAATAATAATATTATTTATTTTTCTATATTCATCTATGATAGAAATTTATATCTTTTTATGTAGATAGTTAAACCCACCCAAACCCGAACAAGCTATAATATATGGGTGAGTATGGTTAAGAAAGTGTTTCTTTTGGAATAATATAATTATTAAAAAATATTATTTATATATATTTAATGTGTTGGATTATATTTTAAGATAAATTAACCAAAAATAAAATACAAGATGAAAAAATAAATACACCACTTTCGTGGAGGTGGTAGTCTGAATGTATGCATGGGAAATGCATTCATTTTCTAAAGAATGGGATGAAGATAGGGAATGGTTGATAATTTAATAATATTAATAATTCTATAAATATTATATTAATTCATTAAATACCCATTATTATTCATTTATTCTAGGTGGTGATGAAAAATAAAACACGTCATTCATGGAGGTGGTAGTCTGCACGAACGCGTGACAATGTTTTTATTTTTATAAGTAAAAGGGAAAGGATAGTTAATGATTATTACATTATAATAATATAATTTTAATATATTAATAATAATTATGTCATTATAATATATTTTATAAAATATATCTTTATGAGGTGTAACATGAAAGGAAATAATTAAAATAAAAAGTGTAATTTTGAATTTTTACCTTACTCCTTGGGAAAATACTTTACAAAAAGGATTAAACCTCTGAAGGGTGTCCTTTTGAGAATACCAAAACCACTATAATGTGTATAGGAATTTTGGGGATGGTTTTGGGTAGATTTTTTTTCAAGATAAGTGGATTTAGATATTAGGAGAAATATAGTGGTGAATGCTCCTTTTATAAGTAGTGGGAGTGGAATTTTTCTAATAATATAAAAGGAAAAGTTACTATTCAATAGTCAAATGGATCTAATAATGGAAAATAATGGATTTAGGGATGATTTACGATCAGGAATCCCATATAAATTCATTTCACACATTTTTTATACATTTTTAAAGTCTAATACTCTTAGATTTCTCACTTTTACCATTTTTGGTTTTTACCGTAGTAATTAAATTTTACCTATCTAATTTTATTTTAATGAATAAAAATGAAATGGGACTTATTAATAATTTTTAAATAATTATTAAAAATATTAAATTCATTTTATCAAATAAAATTTCTATGTTTAAGAAAATTTAATTTTAACGTTAGCACATGTAACGTATAAAAACCCGTTTTTAGAAAAATTGTATTTTTAAACAATAATGTTATGTTTAGGAAAAAATTATCAATATTTTTTATTTTAATTATATTAATTTTTTTATTATTAAAAAAGTAGATTTATGTTACTTTGAAATAAATCCAAAACCTAATTTCACCCAACTAAAATCTTAATCAAAAGATAAATACTAAAAATTGTTTTTATTAGAAAAATATTCCTTAATTTTCAAAATGATAAACATGGATTTCTTAAATTCAAAATAGTATTCTTAAATTCAAAATTTAAATTAATAAATTAATTTTTTATCATGAAAAATATTTTATAAATTTTTAATTTATTCTTACATATTGATAAATTCATAAACGATATAGTTTTAATAAAAACTGTATCTTTTCAATATTCACCAAAAAACCGATTATTTCAGAAAAATCCCAAAAATTAATCTGAAGGTAATATATACATGAAAAATATAAAAATTAAGTTCATTTTTTCAAATTATAATTCTATAATTTATTGATTTAATTTTTAAATGGAAATATCAAATGTAATGAAAACCCGTTTTTAATAAGAAAATATATTTTTAAAATATTTACTCTTCTCATTATTATTTCATATCAATTAATAATTAGATTGTTTTTAATATATTATTTATATAAAAAATATATTTTATCCCTAATATATTTAATTTCTTAAAATATAGTGCTTAAAAATCTAATTTTAGAAAAAAAAAATTAGAATCAAATGATCTTATTAGTTATTTAGCTATGTTAATTGAATTTATTTAGTGTATTATTATTAAAAGTGACCTTTATTTTTATATAAAAATATATTTCATAATATGGTTACCTCTATTTTTACCCTCCAATCAAACAACTACTTTATGACAGTTATATAATGTTCCATGGTTCATTTTGGTTTTGGGTTATGTGTGAAGAAAGCTATAAAATACATTATATTTCAAAGGAAAATATAATTTAAAATATCAAGGAGTTACATTATATGAGTTAGTAATATAAGTGTATTCTTAGTCATAAGTGATTGTAACTTTTTTACTTCTAATATAATGAATTTTTGGGATGCTTCTCCCCATGGGTGTAGAACTAAATTCCAAAACACATAAATCTTATTGTGCCCTTTACTTAATTTAATTTCTCTTTTATAATTATAGTTGAATGTTTTTGTAAGTTGCATTTTACAAGATTTAGTAATTGTAATTCAGTATAGTGATTAGGGTAAATATCTTCTTCCTATTTATGTTATATTGAACTTGTGAGATTTCCTTCTGGTGACCTATTTCCGTCAGCAAGGTCTTCTAGTGACAAACTTCCGATGGGTGAAGTTTCATGTGTAATTTTCAATAAAAATCACCTATCAATTATATCATATATGAAATAATTTCCAAGTCATCCTTATATTTTTTATACTTTGTGGTTTTTTAACTTAATACATGTAAATTTAATTTATATCCCTTCTCCATATGACTTTATAATAAATCTCTCCAGCTAAAATATTTAGTATAGAACATCTATGAGGAGATCATGTTTTAATAATAGTTAGATTTAAGAATCACATTCCTAATGTACAAATCCTTGATCGTATTCAAACTCCTTAACTTCAAAACTTCTAATGTTATGATTTTAACTTAAGTTTTCTACTTTTAATATTCTAAGTTTAACATCAACATCCTTGGAACCCTTTTTTCAAATTTTTATTTAAAATATTCTTTTAAATTGTAAAATTATATACTTTATTACTTACCTACACATCCCAGACTCCTTTAGGATAAAGTATCATTCAATTTGTTATGGTATATCAATTTAACCTTTATATATTTATTTATCATCATATATCATAAAATATTTAGGATATTAAGTGGAAATCACTTGAATGTTTAGACTGGTATAATATTTTATTTGTTAACTATGAAATTATCTAAGTTCAAACATACTCCCACTAGACTCTTAGACATTATATTCTATTCAGAATATCATTCTAACGTGTACAAAATATTTTTTGTTTATAAATAAATATTATTTTAATTTAATAGTAATATTTAATAAATAAAATATTGTTTCTATATCACATATGTTATTCTATTATTTTAGAGCATTTTAATCTGAAAAAAAGAATTTATTATTTAAAATATTCCACTAATGGGTGGTGGGTTTTGTAGTTGGTGGCCTAGAACCAACTACTTTATAATTTTTGATAAACTTTTGTTCATGGATTTCAATTTTAATAAATACCTTATCACATCTTGATTGTTCTTCTATGTGATAATGCATTTGATAATGTCCTAAGGATAGCTATTTCACTAAAGGTTCATAAAGGATCCATGCTATGATGAGAACCCAGAAGTGCCATAACACTATTCTTGAATATAGGTTCTATGGTCGGATGATGTTATTTGAGGGACACAAATAATAAAATCCATTAGGGGTGAGGACTCATAAAACATTGAGTCACCTTCTCATGTTGTGCGCCCTTAGTAATATCTAGGTGGATATTATGAGAACGAGACTCACCAGTTGGAAATCCAAATTTCATAGTGTCATTGGATGTTCCTATCTGTGGACGTGCGTATTAGTCCTTAGACTTTAAGATTTATATTAATCGGTATTAAAACTTGCACACTTAGATGTATTGAAGAAAAATATGATGAAACACTATTCATAGCGTGGTAGGGTGTATTGGGTGCGTCACGAGTAATACTGCATTAATAGATAATGCGAGAAATGATTTTTCCCTTATGTTTCATAACAGAAGTTGATATCTTAGGCCCTTTGATGGAATTGATATAGCCTAAATAAATCCATGACTATAGTGAGGAATGGGATAGTTCAATTCTGAGAATTCAAATAAAGAATAATTGATCACATGGGTTGATGGCACTAGCATGAAACCCACTTGATTCGAGATATAGATCCAAAGGGATTACATCACACGGTAAGAGTTTGTATGAGGTGACATGTCATTGTGGAGTTAACTTCTTTCTCCATGGGTGCCTTGACATGTTTCTAGACTCTAACCTTGGACTTTAGGTAGGCTCTACTAATTCCACTGAGAAAGAGGCCTAGAGGGTCACACACAAAGTGTATCCAAGTATCTCAGTTAAATATTCATTTAAAAAGTTGAATAAAGATTATTCCCAATTTTGGTTTAATAATTATTCAAGGATATATGATTTCATTTATTTTGACAGTAGTTATTTGAGAGAATATATTGTGGGAGAAATAATATATATTTATTAGCGAATAATGCAGTGATATATATTTAAGAAAGAAATAGTCATTATTTAAAGTCTAATAAATGTGGTGGATGAAATAAAGAAAATGGAAAAAAAATTACACACGATGTGTAGTTTTTCTAGGGATTTGTGAGAAATAATATCATTTATTTAATTAAATAATAATAGTTGTAATTATTTGGGTGCATTTCAAGTGATAATAATAGTCAAATGTTATTATTAGACATGGAGTCTTACTAATAATTAAATGAAATGAATAAATTCCTTTAGGTAATTAACTCATTTTATTATTTTATGTAATATAAATCTAAATTACATTATTCTCATTAGATCTAGCCATTCTCTATGGTTATTCACAATGAAACTGGAGAAACCTCTCAAGACAAGAGATAATTCATTTCCTCTAAGAACGCTCTCAAGTTATGAGAGAGATCCTCCTCCATCGGATAAAGGAAAGTGCTTTAGAAGCGACTCTCAAGATGATCGAAGGTGGAAATCACAAGTGAAGGATATTCTGTTCTAGCACCCAGATATCCCTTCAGCGACGTCCAACTATATCTGGAGAATGTCTGGATCACCTCTAGAGGAAGCCTACACTTGTCTTCTGCAATGTAACGACTGATCACATTGGATCATGACCGAAAATATCAACAGAGAGGGAATTACATCAAGGTAATTATTATCTTTTAATTAAATTAATTATAACCAATATATGATGATCTTATATATAGTTCTAGGACTTCCCTTTTCCATTTGTTCTTCATTCTATTCTGAAGGTCCTGTGTTTTATCATTGTGACAGATCTCATATTGATCATTGTTAACAGAAAAAAAGTTGGGTACACCCATCCACGTGATTCTGCTGCACCTGGAACCTACAAGTAGTATCAGATCGGTCATATCATTTATTATAATTGTTTATTTTTTCATTGATGATTTGTGCATTTAATAATTTAGTTTTTTCAATTAAAGTTAATCATTCTCTAAATCTGAATCTTGAGATATGTTCCTCCTATTTTGTTTCTTGTTCACTTTACAGAAACAATATTTTCTATTAATTTTGATTAAAATAAAACATATTGTATCATCTGTAGGTGCAAAAGGTTCCTAGTCATATAACACTAGAACACACGGCATGTGTTCGGCAGTACATGTTTTGTAGTCACGGTTCAATGCATTGGGACTGGTCCGCCAAACTAAGCTATGTGATTGGAGTTTTTCTAAGCCTTAATGACTCTGTGTGTTGACTAGGAATAAGTGGCACATGGTTTCTGGATTACATGTCATGTGGCCCACTGGACATGGCATGTAGTCCCTTCGGATTAGGGTTGGACCGTCTACCCCGTACACAGCTTTCCCAGTTGGAGACCTTGTAATGTGGATACTACACAGCGTGTGGCCCACTAGACATGTCATTTACTCCAAAGAATTCTGAAGAACATCTACACATTGTATCCACGGGTGTGTACTTCGAATGAATAGTGAACTATAGTACATGTCGTGTAGTGGGAACTACACGTCGTGTATTAAAATTTATTATTATATTATACAAACCCTTGAGACATGTATCATGGTTTGGGCATAAAATTGGGGCACAACACGTGATAGGTGTTATATATATATATATATATAATTTAACATCTATGTAATGTTCATTTCTACTCATTGGGTGGTTATGAATGGGAATTCACCAGGTTGCCTCCAAGGTACAAGTTACATACAAAGATAATTTTAAATGAATTTATTTGTCTAAAATTATGATAGATGAGAATCTCACAGAAATTCATAAAAGGGTTTAAGATAAAAGGATTAGTTAATTGAAGATAATAATTAATTTATTCAAGAGTTATCTGTCTAAAAAAGAGCAATTAATGAATTGAATGCTAGTTTTATTTATACGTAAATAGCGTTGTATGTATGGATGACCATGATCTAGACCACGACCTTTTGTATGTGGATGGTTTCTTTTAATTTATTTATTTAAATTAAAACAATTGGCATGTGAGCCTTCTCCTCATTAATATGTAAGGTCTGTGTGCCCAAGGTTTCTTTTATGTAAAACCTCATTTTACCCCTCACCTATATGTGAGATAAAATCATATGTAATGGATGGAGCTCCCAGGCTAGTGGAGGTGGCTCAAGTTAGGATCCAAGGTGAAACCAATCCAAGGAGATACAAAGGTGGACAGGTGGAAAGCTATAAACAAGAACCCAAAAGGTTCAAGGTGTTTTCTCCCCTAGGTATTGGGTTAGTTTATCAACCTCTAGATAAACTAACCAATATAAAAATCTAATTATCATGAAATTTATTTTATTTCTATAATTTTCATGGTTTATTTATTATGGGTGTGTTGTTGCAATCACGCAATTAATGAATTAAACAAGCATACAAGATGGAACTAAAATAAGATCAGCTTATGGGTAAATATTGTCTTACTTATGGTTAATCACTTAAGTATATCCCACTTAATATTAAAATGCATGTAATAAAGATAATAAAATTGAAATTTATGTATAAGGATAAAATCCCTCAAGGAAATATTAAGTCGATATAGCCTTCCATAATCATGGTTAGAATCGAACCGTATTTCAAAGTGCTTAACCAACCCTAGTTGGGGTGCTTTCAATTATTGGGGAATTTTAATTCGAGGTCTTGGGTTGACTTGACTTGGTTCACATCAAGGTTTGACTGCCATAGAAAAACTTGGTGTGACTAAGAGGTAAAGGTTGATGAAATCCAAAATAAAAGGATTTCAGGATTGCGGATTCCACTTAGTGGATCAAGGAGCTACGTGTTAATAAAGTTGGCATTTGGAATGCCTACCTAGAACCTTTCAAGTTGCTTGACCAAACCTGATTGGGGTAATGTGAAGGGAAATATGGATCCTTTCCACTATAATATTCAATCAACAGAATATTATGAGGTCAATGGTGAGGGATATTGAATTTCCATAAAATAGTGGGAGACTAATAAGTATTAATTTATTTATTTGTCTCAGTTTTAACATGATAAAGTACTAAAAATTTTCACATCTTAATTTGTAGAAACAGTAAAAAAAATGACATCAAACATGTCATTTTTAACCATACTCGAGAAGAAAAACCTTCTCACTGGCACCAATTTCCAGGAGTGGAAGAGGCGTTTACGCATCATCCTTCACCACGAGGGGAAATTGTATGTGTTGTAGGATCTTATTCTAGTTGCACCTATAAATGAGTCCAGTGATAAGGAAATATCTCTCTATATGAAATTTTTTTATGATGCCATAGATTTCCAATGTTTCATGTTATCAGCCATGTCTAATGAGCTCTTGAAGCAACATGAAAACATGGACGTGTATAGCATGATGTCTCACCTTAAGGATATCTATCATGAGAAGGTGATACAAGAGGGATATGATATCTCCGACTCTTTTCTCACAACTAAGCTTGGAGAGTCTGTGCCAATTGAGCCTCATGTAGTCAATCTTATTGGCTACATTGAACTCCTGGACATATTAGGGATTAAGTAACCTAATGAATTTCATACATATCTCATCTTATCATCACTACCCAAGACCTTCTCTAGCTTTATTGGCAACTATAACATGAGAAATAATGAGAAGAGTCTATCAGAACTTATGAACTTGATTTTATAGGTAGATAAGGACATGGGGTGTCACAAACCCATAGTCCTTATGGTGAATAAGAAGAGGAAGGACAAGGATAAGGGGCCAAGGGTTTATAAATAGTCTGAATCCATCGAGCACCATCCCTCCAAGAAGGGTAAGATCCAGAGGTAGGAAAAGGAATTGGAGGTGGTATGTTTTTCATGTGGCAAGCTAGATCATTGGAAGATGAACTGCACCCAAAAGCATGGGGACACTAAAGGTGTGTTTTTTATCGAGTGTAATCTTTCCATTTCTACACATTGGGTATTAGATACATCTTATGGAGATCACATCTATATTCAAATGTAGAAACTGAGTGGATTTAGAAATATTTCCAGAGGAGAGGTGGATCATTGAGCTTCCAATGGAGAAAGTTTGGCTGCGTTGGACATTTGCGATTACCATATCTCATTGAAAAATGGGATGCTTTTGGTTTTATTTAACTATTATTATGTACCTAGTGTTACCAAAAACATAATTTTTGTATCATGTTTGGATATGGATGGATTTATTTTTATGTTTTGAAATAAGGGTTTTTTCTTTTATAATAACAACATATTTTATGGTGTGGCACATTTAAATAATAGTTTGTATGTATTAAATTATGAAAACTAGGTGTTGGAAATCGATAAACAAAAAAAATCACATAACTCATACAACACTCAGTTGTGGCATCACCGTCTCAGTCATAAACGAGAATTGTTTGAAAAAGGTCTATCAAGATGTTTATTTAGACTCTACTGAGTTAAAACCACTTGATAAATGTAATGCTTGTTTACAAGGGAAAATGACCAAGCTGCCTTCCGGTGGACTGGGTGAAAGGACCACAGATCTTCTAGGATTGGTACACACAGATGTGTGTGGACCATTTCCAATAGAAGCTATAGGTGGATATTCTTACTTCATTACATTTACTAATGATTTGAGTAGATATGGATAAATCTATTTAATGAGGTATAAGACAGAGTCCTTGGATAAATTTAAGGAATTCAATAATGAATTAGATAATCATCTTGGTGAAAATATAAAGAAGCTTCTATCTAATCGAGGTGGATAATATCTGAACCAAGAGTTCATAGAAGTTTTACGGGAGTCTGGGATTCTATATCAACTCACTCCTCCTTATACACTATACTGGAATGGTGTTATTGAAATGAATAACTGAACCTTGTTATACATGGTGAGGTTGATAATGAGTCATGAAAATATTCCATTATCCTTTCAGGGATATGCATTACAAACTATATCATGAAAATTAAACCGATTACCAACTAAGGATAAAAATGGAATTTCCTACAAGTTATGGAATGGAAAGAAACCAATTTTGTCGCACATATGTGTATGGGTATTTGAGGAGTTTGTTAAGGCCTTATCAGGAAACAAACTATCACCTTGGGGTATGAGGTATATCTTTATAGGATATCCCAACGAAAAGAAAGGATATTATCAATATAACCTTTCAGAAAATAAAGTGATTTTCTCCAGATAGTCCATCTTTCTTGAGAGGGATCACATCCTCAAAAAAGGATAGTGGGAGCAAGATTGATTTCAATGAAGTTCATGCTCAAGATACACTGGATTTGGTATAGGAACAAGTTCTATAGGTCCCCATGGAATAGGTTCCAAACACACAAGTACTACATAGGGTCTTAAGAGAGGTAAGGGAACTAAAGAGATTTGGTTTTCTAGTCACTGAGGATGGTGAATCATTATTGTTAGACAATGATGTTCCTATCTTCTACAAGGAAGAAGTAGAGAGCTCAGAAGTTGAAAGATGTATAAAAGCTATGAATTCTAAGATGGATTCCATGTATCATAACCAATTCTGGTTTCTGGTCGATGATCCAGTTGATGTAAATCTTATTGGATGAAAATGGGTATTCAAGATAAATATGGACATTTAAGGTCAAGTTAGAACCTGTAAAGCAAGGCTAGTGGCTAAAGGATTCATATAGTTTCGAGTAATTGACTACAATGAAACCTTCTTGCCAGTTTCCATGTTTAAATCTATAATAATCATACTTTACATATCAGCATATCATGACTACAAGATTTGGAAGATGGATGTCAAAACAGAATTCCTTAATAGGAATCTTTAGGAATATTTCTATATGATACAACCAAAAGAGTTTGTGATACCAAGTGAAGCCAAATGGGTTTTTCAAGTTACAGAAATCCATTTATGGATTAAATCAGGCATCCAGCTCATGGAACATAAAATTTTATGAAGCCATAAAGGAATTTGGTTTCATTATGAACGAATGTGATCCATGTGTTTATAAGTGGTTTAATGGGAATGTATTCATTATCCTATTGGTATATGTTGACGACATATTACTTATTAGAAATGATGTATCAGTATTATAGTCAGTTAAGGATTAGTTGAACAAGTGTTTATACATAAAGGACTTATGTTAAGCAGCCTACATTCTAGGGATAAAGAGCATTCCTGATAGATCCAAATGGATTCATGGACTAAGTCAGGGTACATAAATTGACCAGATACTAATGATATTTAGTATGGAAAAATACAAGATGGGATTGGTTCCAATGTCACATAGACTACATCTTTCTAAGAGAATGTGTCACCAGACACAACAGGAGAAAGATAGGATGAGCAAGATCCCATATGCTTTAGCTATAGTATCTATCATGTATGCCATGTTATGTACTATGATTGATGTTGCCTATGCACTGAGCATGGTAGGTAGATATCATGAAGATCTAGGAGAAAAGTATTGCACTATAGTTAAGACTATCCTTAAGTATCTGAGAAGAACTAAGGATATGTTCTTGATGTATAAAGGAGATGAGGAGCTTGTCATCAAAGGGTATGTTGATGTTGGTTTTTAGATAGATCTGAATGATCTAAAGTCGTAATCAGGATATGGTTTTTGTCTCAACGGAGGAGTTTTGAGCTGGAAGAGTTCAAAGAATTCAGTTGCTGCCGATTCTTCAGTGGAGTCCCAATATATAGTGGATTCTAATGTATCCAAGGAATCCGTTTGGATTCGTAACTTTTTCCATGATCTTAATGTGGTTCCTAGAATTATATACCCTATCATATTATATTGTGATAATACTGCAGCGGTGGGTATTGAAAAAGAACCAAGGTCACATCAACAGATAAAGAACATTCTCTAAAAGTATCACCTCTTTAGGGATATCTATCAAAGGGGTGAATTTTCAGTGAGAAGAGTGTCCACATAATATAATGTGGAAGACCCCATGACTAAAGGCTTATCTCAGCAGAAGCATGAATATCATGTGAGATCTAGTGGGTTAAAGGTTGTTAGAAGTTGGCTCTAGTCCAAGTGGGAGTCTGTTGGAGTTGGTGGCCTAGAACCAACTACTTTTTACATTATGATAAACTTGTGTTCGTGGATTTGAATATTAAAAAATACATTATCATATATTGATTATTATTCTTCATGACAATGCATATGTAATGTCCTAAGTATAGTTGTTTCACTAAAGGGTCATAGCGGATCCCTTATATGATGAGAATCCAGAAGTCCCATAACACTATTCTTGAATATATTTTCTATGGCCAGATGATGTTATTTGACAGACACAAATAATACATTCCATTAGGGTTTAGGACTTATAAAACTTTGAGGCACCTTCTCATGGTGTTATCCATCATTTTATCATCATGATATATCTCCGATTTATCGTAGTTAACGGAAAAAATAAAGTTGGGTACACACATCCACACGCTTCCGCTATGCTCAGAACCTATAGTGGGAATATGTTCCCACATATTTTAACAAATATATGGATAAACACTATATATTATACAAAACTTTTTTACCCTTGTCTCATTTCTAAAACTTGTTAAAAAATCTAATGAACTATGAGTATATAATCAATCATCCCATTTTTTTCACAAGAATTTTTTGTTAATGAACAACTTTACTTGTCACATAAGAGAGATGAAATAATTATATAAATCCTTTTATTAAATCCATATGATATTGATAACTTCTTTTTCATTCAAATATTTTATGTGCCAACTCTTTTTTCATCAATTAGATGAAAACTATAATATTTATCAATTCTTACCTTGATTTTTAACTCCTTTATATTTCTTAATCTTATAAAGTATACATTCTGTGTCACATACCATTAAAAATCAAATAATTGATTTCTATAATACTAATTCCTTTCAATTAAATCCCATGGAGTTTTATAAACCCCTTTAGGTATCTTAGATAATTCCACCTATGGAATCATTACTTATCCTTACTAACAATATCTTCAGGTTTCAATGAACTTGACTAGATACTCAAAAACATTATTGGGCTCTCAAAATACTTTTTTGTTCTTATAGTTTAAAATTCCTCCCAATTTTTCTTTCATCACACCACATAAACATAGAAATCACATTCCCAATTCATTTATCCTCCATACTTGTGAATATAGGGTAAATTTTTCTTTAACTTATCTTTTTATAACATTTTTATAGATTAGAACAAAATGAATTCCTTAACCACGATAAGTTGTAATAAAACATCTAGTCTCACCAAGTCGTTTATATATCCAATCATATTGAATATATAAGAAAATAATAAAATACATTGTTCATTTTTAATATAATGAATTTAAAACCCAAAGTGAATTATTCTTCAACACTTGGTTACTTTGGAAGGTGTTTCTCTAACACATAGAATTTTTTCTTACTTAATAACTCCTCTTAAGTTACTAGTATATGGAGTTTCTTACAACAATATTCTTATTATCAAGGATTAATCTCAAAGATAAGTTTGATTTTGGTGATTTTATTATATATAATAGAATATTTTATCATATGAGTATCATATTTTATTTCTATTTAGTAAGAAGTTTTATTGAATAGGATCCCACTAAAATGATGAACCCTTTTAAAATCCATCATATTCATTAGTGGGAAAAGACCTATTTTTCACTAAAAATTTATTTTGATATAGCATTCATCTCACCATTTAATTATTTAGTTAGGGAATCATCCCAATCATATCATATATTATTCTTGGATAGTGGAGTGAGTGCCTCTTTACCCAATCCATTAAATATAAGAACTCAACTCTATTCCTCTAGAATCATAACCGATATGGTTTTCTAGTTAAGAATAACCCAAATAAAATGATGAGATTAAGGCACATAACCATTTGTAACCAAATAACTTTATTTCCTTACAAAATATTATATAGGGGCACCCAACTATAGCATGAAACTCCTAGGTTGGATGATCGAGGTCTTGACAAGTGTCTCTTTAGAAGGAATATCATAATTAATATTTTAAAGTGGATTTAATATCTCCATATTATCTCATGTTATTCCCTTTATGTATGCATGATTCTAATGATTTAGTTTTTTAATCTTATTCCATACATGAAATTAATATGTTCAAAGCATATTATTGTGTAATTATTTAGAAAACCCATAGTTTATGTTATTTATCCAAAAACCGAAGCCATATATATTTACACATATCCAAATGCATCTCATGCATAAGTTACATGAACTCTTCATGTAAAGGTTTAGAATTATGCCATATTTTCAATATCCACATGATTAATCTTGGAGCCACAAATAACTAACCCCAACCATTTGAGAATAAGGCATAATCTTTCAGGATAATTGGAAGTTCAACCTAAAGTCCCTCTACTCATGGGTATTATACTCAAGAGATAATCCAATGCATCATAACTCTAAAACTTAATATTCATAAACTAGTTCAATAACTAAATTCAATCTAATGAATTTAATTACAAATTAGGGTAAAGGTAGATGAAAACTAAATCTTATGTGATCATACTTAACATGTAATGAAAGAATCAATAATTTATAAGAAGTAGTTTAAAAAATTAAACTAAAGCATACAATTATTCACAATATATAATCAATTTATATTCATGCATAAAAACAAGGGAATAACATTTAAATAAATGAACACTTTATAAATTTAAAAATGGGATAACTATTTATAAACAACTCATAAAAAATTAATTATAACCACTTGTAATTTTATCTTATTAGTTATGGAAATTATATAATTTTTAATATGAATACTTTATATTTATGTCAATATATGAACTTTTCATATTATTCATTATATGGAATTTCATATTAAATATATGATATTTTATGAAGAATAAAAATTTTATAATCTAATTTCTATTATGTAAAAATTTTACATAATATGTATATCACATAAATATACATTATTTAAACATTGGTCATATCAATCATCAAAACTACTTTAATTTGGTTTAAATAATATCCCAAGTAAGGTTAGATTTTTTTAATTTGAAGAACTCATAAATAAATATATACTCTTTATATTTTTTCCTTATTTTGAAATTTAAAAACACTTTTTAAATTACTCTTATGCTTTATCAATAATAAATTTATCTTTGTATCATAATACATTCCATATAATTTGTTAAAAATTATTTTTAATATTAACATTTAATGTTATGGAATATTTCTTAATAAATATTTCATAAAGATTTATTTAATTAATTAAAAACTCTTTATAATTAATTAATTTATAAAAACCTTCATAAATTAATAAATATCCCCAAAAAAACTTTTATATTTATTTATAAATAATAAATTCAATTAATAATTTAATATACTATAAAAAATCTCATCTAATCGTATTTTACAATCAAAATCTTATCATAGTATATGAGTAGAATCCTATTTAATGAGCCAAGTGATATCATCTTCTATTATTGATAAAAACAACATTGCACACTATCAAACATATTTTTCGAACCAAATTTCAATTAATTCACTATGATATCTCATTTTATAGTTTACGATATAATGTTTTATCATATTTTTGATACAATGCTCTGTTTTTTGAAATACACAGCACAATTATCATATGATATGACATCCAGATATCATATTCTATGATATTTTAAAATAAAATTATTTATACTATATTAATTATTATAATATCCCATATCATAATATATTACTATATAATGTCTTATGATATTTCATGTATTATAATCATCTTCCATACAAAAAATCTAGTCTTGTTTTTAGATACAGTTTATGATACACAATAAGACTCATTTGTTCTTTATTTTATTTATTATTTCACAAATATAATTTCATTTTAAAGTTATGGGTACTTATAAGAATGATTTGGGTTGGGTCTTAGATCAATCGTGTGACTTTTAACCATGTAGAGGTGTAAGAAGTCTCAGTACAGGCTGAGGAAGGATCCTTAGGAGTTGGCTTAAGTTTAAAATTTGAATTCCTATAAAATTTTATTATAGGGGTTTAATACATGAATCAATTGTTATTTAAGGGTTTGGTTATGTTTATAAGGGTTAAATTGAGTTTTTAGAGTTTTGGGGGGTTTTGGAACTTGTAGGTAATTTTTAAAAAATTAGAAAAGGAAATGAATAAAGATTTATTTGGGAATTACTATTCATAGTAATACTTTCCTAGTAATAATTTTTTGATTAATAATTACCTATTAAGTATTTTTTGATTAATAATTTTTTTTATAATACTTACTCTTGATTTAGTAAGACTTAGTGGATAATTTAGTGAAAATTGCTAAGGTTGGAATCATTATTCCTAGGTAAGAGTTATTTTGCAGTGAAAAAGGATAAGGGTTTATGTGAGTAAGTATTTTAGGGTGAGTAAGGCTTTTAGGAAATATTTACTCATGATAGTAAAGATTTTAAGAAATCATTTCTATAATAGTAAGGATTTTGGGAAAGTCTTACTCGTGATAATAAGGTTTTTTGGAAAAACCTTACTATGATAGTAAGGATTTTGGGAAATATTTACTATAATAGTATGGAATTTTGGAAATTATTACTATAATTTTAAGGAATTTATGAAAGCCTTACTTATATAGTATATATTTTTTTAATTTCTTACTCATTATAATAAGTCTTTTAGGAAAGCTTTACTATGATAGTAAGGATTTTGGGAAAGCCTTTATATGATAGTAAGGATTTTGGGAAAGCCTTACTATGATAGTAAGGATTTTGGAAAAGTCTTACTCATTATATTATGGCTTTTGGGGAATAATTAATTATGATGGTAAGGATTTTGGGAAATAATTACTATGATAGTAAGACTTTGGACTTTCTATAAAAAATGGTTATGATGAATCTTTTCCAAAAAATTTCAAAAATTCCCTAAATAATTTTTTAAGTTGGAAAAAACCTATAAAAGTGGAATTATTTTATTTTATGGTCTTTACACTTTAATTAATCAAAAATGGAACTCTAATTACCTTAATCATATCCAATTGATATTTACTTCATTTATTAATATATTTAACAACCATTCAATCCGGTTGATATTTAATGGTAAATCTATCACTTCATTATTATACTCCCTAAAATTATCATGTTTTTTCTAATCATTATAATTATTGAAAATGTTTATGCCTCATTTAAATGTTTTTGTCAAAATAATTTATTTCTTGTTGTTTCTTTATGGAATCAAGTTTCATTTGATCTAAAGGAAATATTGAGGTAAATCTAACATTATGGATTAATTTTTCCTTAGTTTATTCCACTCTTTATCACTCCTAAGTTTTTTGACCTAGACTTTGGATTTAGAAATGATTTCATTTTATCATGGTGGAATCATCTCTATATCAACGGGAATTTTCTTATCTTGGATAAAGTGGTTCTTAGGAGGATGATATTACTAGGTTTCATGTATATTCATCAAAATATGTAACTTACCTAATTTATTTAGGATTTTTTTGAATTTTGGATAAAATTTAATGGCCATATTGAAATGAAAGGTTGGGGGTTTTGTGTTTTAAAGGTATGAATGGATGTCAGGGATGGTGTGTTCCCCTTTTCTTAAGGATTTTGTAGTGAAAGTTTTTTTCTATTCAAGGGTTTTTAATGAATGTAAAAACAATTATCAGATGAAGTAGGAGTGATTTAAACCCTTGTATGAGGATTTCCATGTTTGAAATATGAATCCTAAAAGAAAATAGTAATTAATAAATATTGTCAAAAATGTGTTTACCATACACCAAAGAGTATTTTAAACCTTCAATATTTATTTGATATTCTTGATAAAGATCATTAGTTTCCAAATGTTTTCCTCTCTTTGAGGTGTATCCATGGGTTGTTCCTGAATCTCCCATCAGATAGATGTGATCCATCCATCATTCATGGCCTGTTAGAGACTCTAATTCAAAGTAGAAATATGAAGAGAGATTCAGGTGAGGAGGAGTCTCATTCTAGCATGAAGTAATCATGACCCACGCTATCATTGTATAACACCTTAGGATGCTCCTTGGGTGTTATTGCATTCATTCATGTGTTTTAACACATGAATAAATGTTTTTTTCCAGTACATGTATCACATACATGAATACAACTACACTTTTTTATTACATCCCATGTAATGCCTTCATAAATGATAGCTTTTATGAGTTGAACTATTTGAATATTAATACAATTAATATTTACATGTTCATATGATTAAATGAAGTAGCATGCATGAAATCTTATTTTATACATGAATCTTGATATCTTATATATATGTATCATGCATATATGCATCCCATGCATATCTATTTAGGGAATATATCTCCTTCAATCCCCCACGTGCACTAAAGTTTAATAAACTCTATGTAATTTCACCATATATTGTATCTTGTAAAATATCTCATGAAATCATATCCAAAAAACTTTTGGATATATTCTAAAATACATTTTTTAAAGCTATCATTAACTCCACCTTGTATCACATCATATGAAATACTTTTTGAACACTCATCCAAAAAAATTAATTAACTCTAAAACTATTTTTTAGAGAATCACTTTGATTAAAAATCAATCCTCATTCATTCAACTGAAAAGTGTGACCCCATGGGCCTTTATAGAGTTGAATGAAAATAAAAATATCTAGATATATGTGTGTGTGTGTGTCTAATCAAAGATAGTAATCTATAAAATCTATAATATTACTCAAGATATAAAAGTATCTTGTGTGATCTTCATAAAATGTGTGTATCTATATACCCATTAACACTAGCCTAAATCATATGGAAACATTCATTCTCATATTTTCATTGTGTATAATACATCAAGTTATCATGGAACATGGAACATTTCAATCCAATATAGTAATATCATTTGTTCTCAATTTATAAAGTGTAGACTAGTCTGATTGATGGATACATCACATTCCATTCATCCTTAGGGATAAGCACATTATATGTACCTTATTTTGATATTTATAAAATATCTAGGGGTATTATCGGACTCCCATAGTCTATCTCAATTGAGTTATCATACATTATACTCATAATATGAGTAGAAAAATATCATTTAGGTAAATCTACAACTAATGACGTGATCAACAACATACCCAACCACACACATATTATCAAAGTCAATATGTATACTTGTTTAAGTATAGTATCAAACTATGAAGGTTTTCATGATAATTATCTCACCATCCTCAAGTAATGGGGACTCATATATGATACATTCACCCCTAATATACCAAATACATCTTTGTGATACTCCATGTGGTATAGTTAGTAGTTTATCTAGTGCACACAAAGAATCTTAATCTTTTTTTGTGCCTTTTTATCATATTTTTTATCTCCATAGAATAATCCTACCCATTTTAACCTTAAAATCTCATCATAACCTATAGTTCTCCATGATGAACATCATTTAGGGATAAACTCAAATTCATACTTTTAGAGGCCAATTATCATTACACTTCATGAAATATATTTCTATATATAAATTTATGTAGCCAATCTAAAATAATGATAAAATGGAGGTTTCTTCTAATATTATTCCTTTTAATATTCATAAAAAACCTTAATAATATTTAACAAACCAAACATAAGCACTGATTTACCATATCATATATGATAAACTACCAAATCATCATTATGTTTCCTATACTTTATTAGTTTTTTTAACACATTACATCATATGAAATCCCTATCACATATATATATGACCATATAATAAAACCCTTCCAATGAACCCTTTAGTGAGAAACATCCATTAAGTAAGCTAGTTTGAATAATGGTGATACTTGTAAATCTTATTATTAGTTTTTCAACTACATAAACATAAACAAACCTCTAAACTTTACAATACCAAATTTTATGATGCTAACTTCTTTTGTTGACTTATAAATATTTCCAAGTTCATCACCACCATCCTTATAACCCTATTTCACCAAAACTTTTCCCTGAATTAATATAAATATTTAAATTATTGTCCACCAATACTCTTAAACTCTTTTAGGGTAAAGTGACAAAAACTTTAATACGGTATCTAAATATAACTTTTACATTTCTCTTCAAAAGCATATCCTAAACTCTTTTAGGATATCAACTGTAATTTAATTTTAATTTTTATTACTACAATACTTTAAGGATTTGTGATATTCACTTTCTAAATGGTAATTAAAAAAATTTAACACTTAACCTCTTTCATTACCATCACATATCCTAAACATTTTAGGTTATTAAGTTGAAATCGATTTAACATAAAATTGGTGTAATTATTTATTTGATAACATTGAACTTATTTGAGTCCAAACATACTCCAACTATCCTATTAGAAATTATATTATTTTCATAATATATTACTAATATACACAAAACATTTTTTGTTAAGAGATAAATTTTATTTCCTTTTTAGTGGGAACATTTAAAAAATAAACAATTTATTCTATATCATATATTATATTCTATGTGTTTAGAAATTTTTCATTTGATAATAATAATTTATTAAAATATACCACCAATGGGTGGAAGAAATATATTATCCTATATTTATAAAAATATTTGGATAAACATTTTATATTGGATAAAAAATTATCAATATCTTTTTATCAAAACATAGTATATAAATTTGATGAATCATAAACCATGTTTATGTAATTAATAATCTCATATTGTTCATAACAACTACTTTTTATAAAAACATATTCTCTTATCTCATAATATAAATGAGATGAAGATGCACTTATTTTACTTAGATTCATTTGAGATTGATAAAATTCTTCCTATTTAAATCCACAATGTAGTAATTATTTACTTCTTCACAACCTTGGGTTTTAATGACCTTGATTGGATTCTTGAAAAAACATTATTTAACTTTTCAACCAACTTTTCTTATTTTGGTTTGAACTTTTACCTACTTGTACGTCCTATATAGTAATTTAGAACGTAGACATTATATTCCTAGTTCATATATATTCCCAAAAAATTAATACTATTGGGTAAAAATTATTTGAATTCAATCATTTTTTCAGAAAATTTCCATATATAGAAATAGGATAAATTCTATAACCAGAACAATCCATTTTTATCCCCCCCCCCTTAAATAATGTTATAGAATTAAACAAATTATAAACCATGTATATTAAAAACTCCCATCTCATTTCATTTAAAAAAACTATTGTTTTTAATTATATTATTAATATATAAATGAGATAAAAATACACATCTTATGATAAGTTTATGGAAGCTTGAAGTATCTAAGTTATCAACATATATACTCCTTTACTGCATTACTTGAAACCAATCTTCAATCTTCAATTCATTTTATCTTCTGACCATCTTATATATTCACAAAACTTTTTAAAAAATATATTCATGATCGTATATCTATCAGAATAATAGAATTGATTTCTATAACTAATAAAGTATTAAGTAAACCTTTAGTCACATAAATTCATCAATATATTTAATCATACTGAATATCATTTTACATAGCCTATCAGATTGAGTATATGAGACTAAAATTCCTTAAATCATTGATATTCCCAATCATATTGATTATATGATTTTAAAATAATATTCCTTTGGTAATTTTTCATATAATTCTTTTAAAACCTCAAGTTAATCACTCTATTCTTCAATAATCATCTATATTCACTTTTTAAAAAAATTCAATACTTGATTACTGAGGAAGGAATTGTTCGGACAAATAGAATTTTCCTTAAAAAAATTATTAAATAACTAATCTTTATTAAGAATTTTTATTAATCTATAATTCTTAGATTTATATTACATTAAACTTATATTATTCAAGGATTAATATTATTGTTTAATTTGATGATGATAATGTTATTATTCTACAGCAAAAAAATTATCATATGAGTATTATGTTTTGAAAAATATTTAAAAGGGGTTTTAATTAAATAAAATCTGACTAAAATGATGAAACCTTTAAAAATATTCATCAAAAGCATTAGTGGGCCAAGATCTATATTTCACTAAGAAATGAGTTTACTAGGTAGTTACTCTCGTCACATAATTATTTAGATAGGGATTCATTCCAATCACAATAATTGTGTCTCTTGTATAGGTTAGTAGATGAATATTTATCCACAACCATTATATATATTCACTCAAATATATTCGTCTGGTATCCTTCCTAAGGGTTTTACACCTATGTTTAACCGAAAACAAACATCCAAAATAGATTAATAACAGAAATACCATGGGAACCCTGTTATGGTAAAACCTACCCAAGGACGATCCAATGTCACCAATTTCTTGTTTTCCTTACACAAGAAAATACAGGGGTACCCTACTATGGAGGAACCAACCTGGTTGGATAATCGAAGAATTTACAAGTTTCATTTTGGAAGGAATATAATACTTAATATTTGAAGAGGATTTTAATATCACCATATTATCTCATGTTATTCCCTTTTATGTATGAACACTTATAGTAATTTAGTTTACAATATTACTCCATCCACTAAAACAATATGTTCAAAAAAATTATGTATAACTCTTTACACATACCATGGTTTTGTGTTACTCACCCAAAAATAGAAGTTAAGTATATTTATAAATATATGAATTCGTCATTTGCATAAGGTACATGAACACTTCCTGTAAAGGTTTAGTGTTATATGATATCATCAATATCCTCATGAGTAAGACTACAGTGATAGATATCCAGCCCCATTAACCATCCTATATAAGAAATAAGCCTCTAGGTAGGCATGTATATTTGACCCTAATCCCTCTACTCGGGGATACTTTACTTAAGAGAGAATTCAATTCATCATAACTCTAAAACCTAATATACACAAACTATGCCTAACAACTATTTCAATATAATAACTTCAAATACAAACCAAGGTCAGGGTAGATGAAAAACTAAATTTATTAACAAAACCTAACATCTAATGTAAGGCACTATCTAGAAGTATTTTAATAATTAAAATAAAGTATACACAATATTAACATTTCTTAAAAAAATTATTGAACATGAATATAAAAGGTAATGACCTTTTAATAAAATAAAAATTCAAATATTTAAACATGAAATGATTATTTTTGAACAATTCATAAATAAAAGTTATCATAAACCCTTTCATAATTTCAGAATTAACATTTATTGATACTCTATAATTTTGAACAAAAACATTTTATATTCATTATAATATCAAATCTTTCATATTTATCATTATATGTAATTTCCATTATAAATATATGAAATTATATCAATTATAAACTATTTATAATCCAATTTATATTATGTAATCATTTTATATAAGCTAAATATCATATACTTAATATTATTTGAACCACGATCATATCATTCAACAAACCACTTTTTATGTTTCTTAAATAAAATCCAAATAAATACCCTTTAATTTGAACAATTCAAATTAATTAATTATGAAAATTTTATAATTTAAAAATAAATTTTTTATATTTTATCCTTATTTCATAATTTATAACTGTTTATAAATTACTTGTTATCATTTCTTAATAAACACTTTAATTTATAGATCATAAGTCATGTCATATAATTTGGTTCAAAAGGTATTTAAAAATATAACATTTGATATTTGGGAATAAAATGCTTCATAAAAATTTATTTAATTAATTATATACCATTTATAATTGATTTATTTATTTATTCCTTGTTAAATAAATTTTCCCAAACTACCTTTTAATGTGATTTATAAACACTTTACCAATAATTTAAGATTTAAAAAAATTAAAACTTGTTTTACCCTCATGTAGAATCCATATTTCTTTTAAGGGTATATTGCCTCTAGCCTAACATAAATAGTATATATAAGTGTAAATAGTCTATAACCTTACATATAACATACTACATAAGGGTATTAAGCTCTTATATTTATGTGAACCTTTCACTTAAAGGTAAAACTCAGATTAGCCTTACATGAACTCCTTCACATAAAGGTAAACCACTCCACATAAAGGTAACTAAGTGAAAACCTTTACAAGTGACTTTAAAATAGAGCACTACTTTGGAGTAAATAAAAATCCATGATCGTGTCAAGGTAACCTGCAAAAAACCTTATACAAGATCTAAAACCATTGTATAACCTTTACACAAAAACCTTTTTTCTTCATTAGGAATTCCTTGGATACCTTTACATGACCGATCATGTATAGCTTATATGATATGACCTTTACGCAAGATCCCATGTATAGGTAACACATTGGTTACCTTTACAAAACCATCTATCTAAAGGTAACGCTTCAGTTAGCTTTATATATCCCTTCTATGTAAGGGTAAATCACATTTCTAGATTTCTAAAGAAACCTAAAAAATGATTCTTCGTTTTCCTGTGTTTCTTCAATTCAAATTAATATTTCATTAATCTTAATCATGGGTACCTATGACACAATTAAAAGGTTTTTAATGAATCCAATAACAATTATTAGATGAAGTAGAAGTAATTTAAACCCCTGTTTGAGGATCTCCATGCAAGAAATATAAAACCTTCAGGAAAATAAAAATGAAGAGATATTGTTGTAAATGTGTATACCTTAAACTGACAACCTTAAATATTCATTTGATATGATTGATAATGATCACTAAGGGAATCCAAGAGAAACCCCATCTTTGAGGTGTATCCACAGTTTTGATGTATGGATGAGATCCATCCTTCCTCTACGGCCTTCTAGATCCTCTAATGAAAAGAAGAAAGATAAAGAGAGCTTTGGGTGAGGAGGAATCTAGGCCTGGAATGAAGAAATCAACACACACATTATCATCACATGATAGTGATTTATATAACACCATAGGATACTCCTTAATTATTATTGTATTTATTCATGTAATTTAATTCATGAATTATTACTATTCCTAGTATATGTATCACATACATGAATACAACTCCACTCTTGCATTACATCCATATAATAATTTAATAGATTATATCTCTAAGTGAGTCAAACTATTTGAAGATTAAAACAATTAATATCCATCTTTTCATATTAATAAAGGTAATATCATTCATGAAATATTATTTCATTCATGTATCTTGATATATTATATATATTTATCATGGTTGTATTCATCCCACCCATATGGATTTAGGTCATATATCACCTTCAGGTATGTGTTTCTTGATTTTTCCCTAGTAATTATGGAGTAAATATTTAATTAATGAGTAAATTAATTATAACATATTTATAATTAATTTTAGATGAATTTTGATGGATTGGGGCCTTGAGTTGATGGGAGATAGCTGGAGGGGATTGGATAAGCTTCGTTGAGGGTAGATGAGCTTCTCTTTGGAAGGAAATGAATCTCTGTGAGGTAGGTGGTCCCTATGAATTTTCCTAAAGTTTATGCTTGTTATGTGGAATGTGATATATATTATCACCACTTTTATGTGAATTAAATTTAGTTTTAAATTAATTATTTCCCTTTAACTTACGCAAGGATATTTAAAGTGTTATGGGACATGATATACCCTAGATACTAGTTTGGTTCCTCAACCACTGATGGTCAAGGTCTTGATCATAAATACATTTCATGGAGTGCATGGACCCATGAAGGGTGAATAATAAATGAATGAAGATAATATAAATTGGTATATGTTCCCTCATACCCCTAATTAGAGAGTATATTATTGATCTAGGAATGATTAGCTTGGACAAGCCATGATAGAACCATGACAAGCCTTATAGTCATCAAGATAGTTGACTAGAGAGTGGGGTGAGTGTTTCATCCCCCACAAGTATGTGATCACTTGGGTGGGTATACCCTGGGTAGGATTATGTATAGATTGTGAGTGAGTGAACTAACCTAGGAAGACTTGGTAAGTGAGAGGTTCATTACGTTGTCTCTCTATAATGTTGTCAGTGAATTATTTCTCATGAGGCCGGTGAGGATGTAATATGATCATGGTGATATTGAGGGATTTTATTCCCTCTAAGTGATAGGATTAAGCCCTAAAGTTGGTAATGAAATAGTGGATACCATGTAGTGTTTCCATACTATAATGTGGCCTAGGGGCCTTAGGGGGTGTCTCATTTTAAGGAAAACCTAAGGGAGGGTTAGTATAGAGCACACAGTATTGTGATATCCTGGTATGAATGGATTAACGATTATAGGTTGTGCGCTTGAGAGGCTATCCTATGTGATGTGTGGCTGGTTCATATGTGTTTCTAACCCATGTGTGTATGATATATGAGATATATTAGTGGGGAGTCATTTCCCATGAGTGTTATATGAAATATACAGGTGGGGGTTCATTCCCCTCTAGTGTGATATGATATATATGGGTAGGGAACCATTACCCTTAAGTGTGATATGAGATATATGGGAGGGCACCATTCCCCCTGAGTGTGATATGAGATATATAGATGGGGTTTCAATCACCCCAATTTGATATGATATATATGGTTATAGGGAATTTCCCCCCAATACGAGTGGTGACTTTCCCCCTAAGTATGATATATGAGATTTATGGGTGGGACACCATTCCCCCTGATGTGTATTTTGATGATGTTATATGAGATATATGGCATGAGTACATTTTCCCCTGAGCATTGTATATATAAGATGATATTAGTGGGTTTTTTCCCATTATGTATTATATATAATTACATATTATTAATATTATATGGTAAGAAATGTATCCCCCTAATGTTTATATAACATTCTCAGAGATATTCATCACTAGTAAAAGTTGGGATGGTCAATCTCAGTGGTATTATTTTTTTATTATTATTTTGGTATATCTCTTGTGTATACACTACTATATTAGTTATAATAAAGAAACTATTAGTAGTGGTCTACTAATTTTTACTCATTCCTTGTTTATGAGGCCATGTCACTCTGGTACTGGAGCAGACCTCATTGTTCATGAGTTTAGGTAGTGCAGAGGCCCAGTGTTGCATGATTGGGATGGAGGATCTCAACTAGTATTTGTAGAATGGTATGAGGTAAGGTTTTGGGATATTTTTAAATCCCTATTATATTTATTTATTTATTTATTTGTATATATGATCGGCCTAGTGGGTGATCAGTCATCATATATGACTGTATGCTCACATTACATTTTTTATTTCATGATTCTTATGTATTAATTATATATACAATGGTTATTTGTATGGATGTTGTTTGGTTATTTTTCTGCAATTTTTTTACTCTTATTCGGGGATATATTCCACCCATATTAACACCGTATAACCTCATTGATTGTTGGTAGTATCAGGCATGTGGGGAGGCACACTTGAGGTCGTGTAACACTCTAGTGAGGACACTTATGAGTGGTAATAGGACCAGGTATTACAAAGTGGTATCAGAGCCTTGTATTATTTCTATTACTATTTGTGATATGGTATATAACAGTTGGATCTTGGGATGGATTCTAGGTTGTGTGTATAGAAGAAAATGACATGATATTAAATCCAAGTTATAGGGGAGTTGGGATCAATGTTCCTAATTTTTATTATTATAGTTGAGTTTATTATTATTGAATATGGTGTTTGTTTTTCTAATTTATTGATTTATTAGTATTATTATATTGTATAGGGGAGGAAATAGTATTGAGTTCATGAATGGTTATGATCTACTTGATATAAATCATCATATGGTGATATTAGGTATATATATGCACATATATGAGATCTTAATCCTTGATGGGTGATTTGGAACACAGACATCTGGTGAGGATTGGTACTATAGAGTGGGTAGTTTGTTTGAGTGTGAGATTCATGATATTAATGTGCATGATATCCCTATAATGGGTGTTTTGGAACATGATATTCCTTATGATATCTAAGATAAGATCATGTGGGTGCTATGTGATTTGTAGTCTATGTGATATGTGATTTATTGACTAGGTGGGAGAACCTAGTAACTTGAGATGTGGATTTAGATATTTGTGAGTAGATTATTATGACTAAATAGTAGGATATATTCATATTATTTTTTGGGATGAGTTATTACGCACATAGGTAACCCAAGAGGGGTTATCCCAGGCCTATGAGTTCCTTAGAGATAGGAATCATAGGTATATGATTCAGGTTATGAGATTGAATCATGAGATGTTCTATCTAGTTGACAGAATATGTATGGAGATTCCTTAGATATTTTTAATTTGAAATCATGGATAGTGCTTGTTTTGTGATAGGTATAACATGCATGGAATTTATAGTCAACTGGGTGATTAGGTTAGAAATCCTAGGAATTATTATTTATTACTCAATATGTTAGGATTTTGTAGGTATATAGGGGTATCATTGGGGTGTATTCCTAATAAGTATGTTTTTTACAAAAGGGGTTGTCAAGCACTATCATGGTATTGGATAACTAGGAAAATCTCTTAAAATGGGTTATGAGAGTGAAATGTTGTTTAACCAACATGGTAAGTAGATTAATGCAACCATGTATTAACCTAAGAAGGGTGGTCTTAGTGTTTAAATATAAATATGGTGTATATTAATGTTTATATAACTTGGTTTCACTTAGAAGGTATCAAAGGTCTAGTGATTTTGAAATAGTTTAAGTGGTCACGGATTTCCATAAAGATGTGGATGCCTAGCCTTATGGGATTGATGAAACTATGAATTGGTGAGTTGATTGATAAATTTGATAATATTCCTATGGGCCTAAAGATCTAATATTTTTAGTATAATTAGAGGTATCACTCTATGATGATGCAGACATCAAATGGATTAGAGTATCATGGTATAGTAGATGCAAGCTTCGTCCGTGACAAGTGTTCCCAAGGATGGGATGAGCATGGCTCAGAAGGAGAAACACACATGTGATAATAGAACATATTGGATATTATAATCAAGGAGTGGTGTGATTAAATACCTATATTGGGGAGAACACCATGGGTTATATGAGTAAATTATGCTTGTATTATTTTATTTTCATTAAACATCAAGAGTGGAATGTGAATAAACCTATCCTATATGTGGTTTTGGTTTTTTGGTAATGTTTGAATATAAAAACTCAGGTTATGTGTTGAAACATAAAATGCACAGGTATGAGTATTGTTCAATGATGATCAGGTGGAGTCGCTACATTTAGAAACTCACATACAATTAATATAGGATAACGATTGGGTAGTTTGATTGGGAGTATAATATTTTCAAATCATGTTAATAAATCGGTCACTGGGGAGTAAAACGTTATAGGTATGACATGCATCAAGAATTCATAATTTGGTCGAGTTGTATGCAGTTGAGTGGATATATTTATAGAATTTCGTAGAGATAACAATAGTTAGTGGTGTGTTTTTATGGTTTTTTCATTTTTCATTTATCTTTTATGATGGATAATTGTGCTTGAAGTTCATTTATGATAAAAGGATTAACTAGTTGTTGGTTAATATATGAATGTAAAATGTATATAATAATTTTGGGATGCATTGGAATTAGGTATAATAGTGCAAAACAAGTATTATGTTTAATAAAATTGGGAATTAGTTATGATAATGGATGAGATGTGGGTATCAAGACGATGTAGAGTGATAGTGGATGATGATCGGTGGCTATGTGTGGATAACTGGTGTGTTTTGTATGGATGGGTGTGAAATCATTATTGAGTCAGCTAGTTGGGTCAATATAATACTGGGTAGGTGATTACTATGGTGGAGAGTTCCGATTGAAGGAATTAGTTTATTATGTTGGGTGGATAGGGTATCCAAGTATGTGGGGTAGATATGGATGTGTCCAGCATTGTATCACTATTTTGACAATGTGTAGAGAGGGATACTTGGTTTTTTGTAATAATTGGTTTATAAGTGACCAAGATAACTCAGGAAAAAGATATTTCATGGTGGGTAAGTGAAATCACGGCCTATTTTTGCCTATCTACGGTCAAGGTTCCAGTGCTCTGCTAATGTGTATAGCAGCACTCGGGTCGAATCCTCAGCAATGATACTTTTTAATAGTCTGTTGTTTTTAGTTGATTGTATTCTGATTGGGGGGGTTTGTTTTTAGATCTTATGAAATGATTGATTGATTAATATTGTTTTAAAAAATTAATAAATATTGGGGTGAGTTCATCATTAGGTAGTTAAGCTTGTGATATCCTTGAGCCTTGCTTTATATTGCATTAAATTAGCACCCATGTCACAAGTTGACGTTGATTGGAATTCCCAAGTGTTAAGGCTTTAATACAAGCCTTAACTTAACATAAGGTTCTAATATTAATCATATCTTTTTTATGGTAGTGTATTTATCGTTCCAATAATCCATGGAAACCACTCATTAAAAAAACAAGTCATTAATCCAAGACATGTTAAGTCCAATATACACAATGTTAATTCAAAGAATACTCATCAAGAAAAATCTCTCAATCCCTTAACATCCCTAAATTATAACTCACCCCAATTAAAGATTTACTCATCAATTTAAAGGATTTTTAATATGGTTATAATGATTATGATGATAAATTAAAAATATAATAAAAATAAAAGGATAAGAAAAGAGTGGTGCAGTGAACACACACACAAACAATAATGAGAATTAAAAATAGACTTTTGATTGAATGAGGAAGAAAAATAAGGGAAGGGGTTTTAATATGATTTCAAATATTTTAAGAACATTAATATTAAACTACATAATTTGGATTAGAATAAGATATATTAAATAAGAAACATTCATTAAAATAGAATTACAAAAAATAAACACTTACACGATTATAAACGAAGAACAACACAAAAGTAAATGAAAGGAAGCAAGGAGGAATGGTTTATAAAGTAAAAAACATGAGTATGGAAGATCCTCCCAAGCCTTTGGAAGAGCCTTGGTCATTCCAACCTATCATCCTTTTCTCTTAAATTCCAACCCTTTTGAAAGGAGAGGAGGGGATGTATTTATAGCCCAAGGTGGTGGGCTGTTTGCATTCCAAAACTACACCTCCACTTGGATCGACGATTTGGACATCCAAATAGACGAATATAGAGATATACTCTTCTTCAAAGTTGTATATAATAATATAGTATGACTACCCTCAAATATTTGTGGTATTTGGACTTATTAAGACAAAGTTATTGCGGTTTTTATAAACAATGTTAAGCTGCCCATTTTTATCCTTGCTTTTCTGATGGCCAAAATGTGAATGGATTTTGGAATAGGAAGATACCTTCAAATACAAATGATTTATTCAAAAACATCAACCACCTATATCTATTATTTAAAACTGAAAAATATCATCTTGATTTTCTAACTATATCAGGATACATGTCATGAATACCGTACTGAATTTAATTCCCGGCCAAATTGGTGGGTTGAGTTTAAATAAATCAGTTGGGCCCCTTGTCTTTGGATTTGGGTCCTGAAATTTTTATCCAAGACTCCTTGCATTGTCCCCCGAACGTTTTAGAATAATAAAAGAATTTGAAATTCTGTATTGATCCCAGTAATTTAATCTTCATAGCTGGTCTAGTTTCATCATAAATTCTGTAGGTCTTCTTGTGTGGTCCATATGACCCTTAAAATGGAAGAATTGTTCCATGATCCCTTCTAATGAAATGTTTTATATTGAAATAGAAATCCTACAAAACAAGAACCATTTAATTTGGATCAGTATGGTGATATGTGTTATTAAAACATTAAACAGACTTGAATCTGGATGAATTCAAATAGTGCTCTAAAATTATAATTAATATTTAAACATTAATATATCACACAAATTATGCACATTTCATATAAAATCAGTAAAGGGAGTATATAATAACTCATTAAAATATTAATAACATCAAGAATTTATAAATTCATAAGTATTTTTAATAGTGATTCGGGGGAGGTTTAGACAATTTCACTCACCAACAAATATTGAAATTTTGTTTTCCCCAATCAGGGGAGGTTTAGACAATTTCACTCATATATATTGAATTCCACCACAGGTTGTTACAGAAGAAATGTTCCAAAAACAATTCATTCATTCATACTCCAATTTAGAAATGTAAAATGGTGGCACACAAAACATACTTCTCTTAGGATGATAAAATTTATTTTATGAAGTTTTACTCATTCACCAACCAAAAGTGAAAATATTAGAGTTTGTAAGAGCTCTCAGCTTCCATTACCTATCCTAAAGTTCTCAAAAATCAAGAAGTATTTTTAGGGATTTTTCTGTGGATATGATACGGTTGGAAGATAATATCAAAAAGATAGGAAAAAGGGGATAAAACACCAATATGGAAAAAGCAATGCACAATTTTTTTGAAATGAAACATGGAAGGAAATGAAAACACATATTTACTATGGAATGATTGTGTGAATAAAGACACAAGATAGGAAGAAATTTTGCAGGGGATGAGAAGATGAAATATTTACAAAACACAAAACTTCTCCCAATGACATAAGTGTTCTTATTTTTCTTTTCTTTTCTTTTCTTTTCTTTTTTCATTTTTTAAAAGTTGAACTTGAAAAAGATCTCACACTCATATCCCAACCCATGATTAATCTTCTCACCACAGTAATTTTAATAGTTATAACAAGATAAAAGGTTGAGGAAGATTCATTTTTGACCTATCTAAGACACACCCCATTTTTTTCTTTTTTTTTTCTTTTTTTTAACACTTTTCAATATCATTTGTATAAGATAAACATATATACATTCCCAAACCCCACTGAAGGACAACCTCCCCCCACAATTAAATTTATGCTTTCCCTCAATCATATGATAACATGGTGAAAATCAACAAAAGGGTACCCAAAATGAAATCCATTCCCCCCACAATTAAATTTCAAAAACAAAATATGCAATGAAAATCCATGTTGATATTGGGTGGGATAAGGTATTGGGATTTTAATGTGGATATCAAAGAAAAGGTTTTCATAGGCTCAAAGGGGCTTTCAAAAGGATTATTAATATATGGTAAATTGGAGTATATTTTTCTATTGTGATTCTCATGAGGTTCAGAAAATGTCTCGGTCGTATTAATGCACACTAAAGTAGAAAATTCAGCTCGAAGGTCCACAAACTCAAGACTCAAAAATGGAGGTGAAAACATTTATTTTGAAAATATGTCCATAGGTAGCCTTTTCATGAAATATAATTTTGTTCCTCATGGTTGGGGAAAATAATTTTCCAAATCAAAAATTGAGCATTCAAAATTTGTTCGTTTTGACACAATATTCTTTATCCAAATATATGATAAAAACACAAGTTTTTTGGGATGAAACCATGTCTTTTGAATCCACAAAATGGTTGGAAAAAATTTGAAAATTGGAAGGTGAGTAAGTATGACTCTTTATTTTTCATATTATTTTTTAAATGATATCTTTTTAGTTTTTTATAAAGACACACCCACACAAAATAAAAAGAGTAAATAAAATAGTGTGATGAGGAAAGTGGTAAATTAAAAAAATGAGAATGAGGGAGGAACATGAATACAGAGAGAGAGAGATAAAGAAGTTAAAGGGAAAGAGGTTCCCCTAGGTTTGGATTTAGTGGGTTTCCATCTCCATCGAGTGGTGGGTCAACTACAAAAGTTGGGGATATGATGGAAGTCGATGTGGTTTCAGGATTTTGGGATGTTACCTAAAAATGAAAAATCATTATTCATCTAATGAAAAACTGAAAATAAATTAAAATTTCATAAAAGTAAAATAAAACATGGGTTGCCTCGCAAGAATTACTGTATTTATTTGTCTATAGTTGGAAATTTGCAGTGGACTACCCATAGTCTGACGGTGGCCATCATATTTTCTCAACTCCAGTGTGCTTCTAGAAAAAAAATTTATTTGAGAGGCCTGATGATTAATTAGATAATTTCATCCCTTCCTTATTGTTTCTCTTGAAATTCAATAATGGTGGAAAAATAATATGACTATCCTCCCTTTGGTCTTCAATGTGAGGAATGATTTTATCCACAAAGTGATGTTTTTCTATGCTTGGAAATTCAGGAAGATGTCTCAATTCTGATGGTTCGTTTATGTAAGGTTTAGATAACATGAAACCAGAGTATGACATCCCAATTGTTTTTGACACATTTATTTCATCACTTACCAATGTAGAGTAATGAGGATTAGTGGAGTCATAAGACTGAATAAGTTTTTCAATATCCTTTATATCAATTTTTTTTCAAAGAATGGTCAATTTCAACATCACCAGGGATCACTTTATTAATTATGGAACAAATCTCACAACCTTCACTCCCATCGGGAAAATATAAACACATTGGTTCGGGGTTCACCTAACATATAACAGAATTTTTAGAATCATGGATAGGAAATGATGAATGTTGGATAATCATATTTGAATAAAAAAATGAACATTCTTGTTCTTTTTCCCCATTAACATCCAAGTTGGAGTAGTGGATGTCATAGGTGATATGGGATTCCAATGAGTTTTCAAGATCCTTTATATCAATGGAGTTTTCATTTGTAATTTCAACATCAACTTATCCATTTATGACTTGGTTAATGAGTATACAATATTCACAAACTCCTATGTCAATAGAATAGGAAGAATCTGATGGATTGGGATTCAACACACTCTCATAGAGACTTTCGGAAGCATGGATAGAGAATATAGATTGATTCTCTGATGGGTATCGCATGGATTGAAAAATATTGAACTTGACCAATTGGTCACCAAATTCCATGGATAAGATACCATCATGGATATCAATCTTGGTTCCAGATGTCATAATGAAAGGTCTTCCTAGATTCAAGGGAGATTGAGAAGAGTTCATATCACCTTCCATGTCAAGGACATAGAAGTCAGCTAGGAAGATAGGATTATTGAGTCGGATAAGAACATCCTCGATTATTCCCTCATGACTAGTAGTGATTTTATTGGACAATTGAATGAAAAAACCCATTGGATGTAAGGGGCCAAGACTAATTTTGGATAATATGGATTTTGGAATGACATTAATTGAGGCTCCTATGTCTATGAGTGCATCATCAAAGTTAGAACTTCCAATTTGGCATGGAACCATAAAGGTCCCCAGATATTTTCACTTTAGGGGAATAGACTGATGGGTGGAAACATTTTTGAAGGTCCTAAGTTGCCTCTTGTGGGTGGACAATTACTTAAGAAACTTGGCATACTTAGGGATTTGTTTTATGGAATCTAAGAGTGGAATGTTGACTTGAACACGCCTAAACATGTCGAGCATTTTAGGATTGGGTTCAAAGGACTTCTTTGGCTTAGAAACAGCTTGAGGAAAAGGAATTGGATTCCAAATTGGAATAGAATGAGGTGAGGGAATGGATTCAGGTTCCTTTTCAAGTTTATTTTTCTTTTCATTTTCTAGGTCAACATTTAAATGGGGGTTTGAGGACTTATCTTGAGGCATAGAAATTTGTTTTCCCGATCTAAGTGAAATTTCACTTACATTACCCTTGGGGTTGGGTAATGGTTGAGCTAGGAGTTAGAAATAATTTTACTGTTGTTTCTGGCTCATGTGGCATGCAAGTTGACCAATTTTTGTTTCAATGTTTTTGAGGCTGGAACGGGTGAAGGAGGAAAGATCTTCCACTTCACTTTCCCATGGTTTCTTGGAAGAAGAGGCTTGTCTCGGATTGGGATTACCTTGATTTTGGTTCTTCTAAAAGTGATTGTATTGGTTTGGAAATTGAGAAGGATCCCTAGGATAGTGGAATCTTAGAGGAGAAGGAGGGGGATTTCTCCTTTGTTTTTGAGGAACAAAAGGATAAGGTTATTGGAAGTTACCAATACCTTTACCGTATTGAAATTGATTTGGGATTTAAGGAGGGAATTTAGGGGTATGAGAGATTGGATTTCCATACCTCAGGTCTTGGTTATAGGAAGAAGAGAAGGGCTCAGAGTGAGGTTGGTTGAAGTTTCTAACAAACTGACCTGATATTCGAGGGTTGGTGTTCTTCTAAACATAGGCTGCATTGAGCTCCATTGGTCTGGATGAAACAGATTGATCCTCTTGAAGTTTTGTACATGTTTCAGTTGGATGAGATGGAGAGCTATAGATTCCATAGTTCTTGATAGGTCCAGGGAAAAAAGATTGTGGAGAAGATGAGGTTGGGGATTTGGACGCCACAACTAGTTTTCGTACAAGACCTGTAAGTTCACTCATCCACTCTATCATCTTTTTTATCTCTATCGATTGATTCTATTGGACTTGTTTGACTTGAGCATGTGCTCGAGTATGGAATTGTTGTGTGTTTTTAGTCATGTTTCTTATGAGATCTCTTGTAGTTGCAGGAGTGTTATCAATAAGAACACCGCCACTTGTGGCTTCAATGAGAGTTCTCTCCATAGCCAATAACCCCTCATAGAAGTATTGTATCAAGAGTTGGTTATGGATTTGGTGGTGTAAATAGGTTGCAACAAGCTTTTTTAACCTCTCCCAATACTCATGGATTGATTTATTTGGGAATTGATGCATAACACTAATTTCCTTTCGGATGGAAGAAGTACGAGAAGTAGGAAAGAATTCCTCTAAGAAGAGTCACTTCATGTCATTCCATGTGGTTATGGAACCAGGAGGAAAGTACTAGATCCATGACTTAGCAGATTCAGCTAAGGATAAAGGTAATATTCTTGAAGTTTGATTTGTTCCTCAGAAACCAATTGAGGCTTCATGGTAGAGCACACCACTTGGAACTCTTTAAGGTGGAGATGTTGATCCTCACCAGCTAGCCCATGGAAATGAGGAAGAATATGAATCAAACTTGATTTGAGTTCTAAGTCAGCCTCTATGTTTTGGATATTTAATACCAAGAGGTTGGTAATTCATATCAGGGGTAGTAAGTTCTTTTAGTGTTTGTTCCCTAGGATTGGCCATATCTAATTCAATTGGTTGGACAAGGACAAGTTCTTGAATAAGTTGATTATATTTTATGCTCCTCATAAGTTGGTGAAGTTTTTTCTCAATTTTAGGGTAAAACAAATCTGAGATATTGTTTGGGAGTCTACGGGGCATTCAAGGATATTTTGGAAGAAAGAGGAATATGGTTTTTTCTTTGTGATTTTTTTATTTTTTTTTTAATTTGTTTTTTTGTTTTTCTACAGTAACCAAAAACTAATGACTATTTAATTGCACCATCCCTAGCAATGAATCCATTTAAAATCACAGCTAATTGTCACCTCTCGGCTATTAAAGGTTATGGTGCTCTACTAATCTATATAGCAGCACTTGAGTCGAATCCTCAACGATGATACTTTTTAATAGTCGATTGTTTTTAGTTGATTGTATTCTGATTGGGGGGTTTTTTGAAAAGCTTATGAAATGATTGATTTATTAAGATTGATTTAACAAATTGATAAATATTGGGGTGAGTTCATCATTAGGTAGTTAATCTTGTGATATCCTTAAGCCTTTCTTTATATTGCTTTAAATTAACACTCATGTCACAAGTTGACATTGATTGGAATTCCATAGTGTTAAGGATTTAATACAAGACTTAACTTAACTTGAGGTTATAATATTAATCATATATTGTTTATGGCAGTGTATTTATGGTTCCAATAATCCATGGAATTCACTCGTTAAACAAAACAAGTCATTTATCCATGACATGTTAAGTCCAACTTACACAATGTTAATTCAAAGAATACTCATTGAGCAAAATCTCTCAATCACTTAACATCCCTAAATTATAATTCACCACAATGAGAGATTTACTTAGACATTTAAATAATTAATAATCGGTTTATAATGATAATTATTATAAATTAATAATAGAAGAAAAATAAAAGGGATAAGAAAAGAGTGGTGTGTCGAACACACACACAAATGATAATGAGAATTAAAAACAGACTTTCGATTGAATGATGAAGAAAAATAAGGGAAGGTGTTTTAACTTGATTTCAAATATTTTAAGAAAATTAATATTAAAATAAATAAGTTATATAAGAATAATATATATTTAAGAATAAACTTTCATCAAAACAGAATTACAAGAAAACAAACACTTACACGATTACAAATGAATAACAACACAAAAGTAAATAAAAGGAAGCAAGGAGGAATGGTTTTTCAAGTAAAAATTTGAGTATGTAAGATACTCCAAATACTTTGGTATAGTCTTGGTCGTGCCAACCTATCCTCATTTTCTCTGAACTTCCAACCCTTTTGAAAGGATAGAAGGGGATGTATTTATAGCCCAAGGTGGTGGGATTTTTTCTTTCCAAAACTATCCCTCCACTTGGATCAACAATTTCGATATCCAAACAGCCGAATATTGAGATCTCCTCTTCTTAAATGTTGTATATAATAATGTTGTCCGACTAATCCCAAAATTTTGGAGGCATTTGGACTTATGTAGACAAAGTTACTTCAGTTTTAATAAATAATATTAAGTGGTCCATTTCTATCCATGCTTTTTCGTTGGCCAAAATGTGAATGGATTTTTGAATAGTAAGATGACTTAAAATCGACTTCCTTCTTCAAAAAAGTCTTCCAAATATATCTCTTCTTTCACACTACAAAATATAATCTTTATTTGATTACTATATCAGTATATGTGTCATGAATACCATACTGAATTTAATTCTCAACTAGAATGGTGGGCTGAGTTTAAATGAATCAGTTGGGCCCCTTATCCTTGGATTTGGGCCTTGAAATAGTTATCCAAGACTCATTAAATTTTTCCCCAAACATTTTAGGTGAATAAATCAATTTTTAATTATATATTGAGCCCAGTAATTCAATCTTCATAGCTTGTCTAGCTTCATCACAAATTCTTTGGGTCTTCTTGTGTGGTCCATATTACCCTTCAAATGGATGAATTGGCCCATAATCCCTTCTAATGAAATGTTTTATATCGAAATAGGAATCTAAAAAACAATAGTAATTCAATTTGGATCATTATTGTGACAGGTTTTGTTAAAACATTAAATAGACTTGAATCTGGATGAATTCAAATAGTACTATAAAATTATATTTAATATTTAAACATTAATATTTCACACAAATTATGCACATTTCATATAAAATCAGTAAAGGTAGTATATAATAATTTATGAAAATATTAATAACATCAAGAATTTATAAATTCCTAAGTATTTTTAATAGTGATTCAGGTAGTATATTGTATCGACTATGTGACTTTGGACCTTGTAGAGGTTTTGGAAGTGTAAGTGTAGACCAAGGAACAATCCTTGGGAATTGTCATGATCTATAGTATTTAATTCATATTAAATGTTTTTATAGGTGTTTATTGTATTAATGTACCATTATATATCATTTTTGGCATGTTTTAAAGGGTTAAAAATTATTTTTTGAGTTTTAGGGTGTTTTGGGACTTATGAAAAAAATAGAAATTTGGAAAAGGAAATGAATGAAGAGTCATTCTTAAATCACTATTCCTAGTAAGACATTCCTAGTAATACTTTATTAAGTAATACTTTTTTTGTTAATACTTTACTATCATGACTTACTTTGGATGGAGTAAAACTTAGTCTAGAATGTAGTGAAAATGGCTACGTATAGAATCATTATTCCTAAGTAATAGTTATTTTGTTATAAAAATGGCTAGGTATTGGTGTGGCTGATTCTTTTGGAATGATTAAGGATTTTTTGAAAGCCTTACTCGTGATAGTAAGACTTTTAGGACATCATAGTAAGTATTTTTTGGAAATCCCTACTATGGTATCAAGGATTTTGGAAAAGCCTTAATGAGATTGTAAGCCTTTTGGGAAATCCTTTCTATGATAGTAAGGATTTTGGGAAAGCCTTAATAAATAGTAAGTATTTTTTGAAACCCTTACTATGATAGAAAGGCTTCTAGAAAATCATTACTCGTGATATTAAGGCTTTTGGGAAAGCCTTACTAAAATTGTAGGAATTTGGAATTTTTCAAAAAATGGATATGTTAATTTTTTTCTGGATTCTTTCAAAAATTCCCTAAATGATTATTTAAGCTAAGAAAACCCTAAAAATGGGAATTATGGTATTTTATGAAGTATACCTGACAAATTCATCCTAAATTGAATTCTTATTCCTCTCATCATATCCAAGAGATATCTCATTCATTTCTGAATGGATTTAAGAAATGTTCAATCTATGTGATAGCTGACTATTATTCTATCCCTTTGTGACTATCCTCTCTCGTATTTTCATGTTTTTTCTCAAACTTACACTAATTGAGAACATTTATTCACTATTTTAGGGTCTTTTTAGAATCTTTTATTTTTAGATATTTCTTATCAGGATCAAGTTTTATTTAATCCAAATGAAAGTTTGAGGTAAATCTAATACTCTACATCAATTTTCCTTGATTTATTCCCATATTTATTACTTATAATATTTATGGCCTAAACTATGGATTTTTTTATGATTATATCAGAACATTATGGAATCATATTGATGTCATGGGTGTTTTTCTTGGATTGGCTAAAGAGGATCTAGGGAGGATGATCACATTAGGTTTCATGCGAATTTATCAAGGTATGTCACTATCCTGAATTATTTAGGGTTTTTCAAAAATTTGGATGAAATTTAATATTTAGATTGAAATTAAAGGTTGGGGTCCTTTATGTGTTAAAAGTATATATTGATGTTGGGGGAAAACACTTTACTTAAGGATTAGAGTATGAAAGTTTGTTGGTATGTACTTCTTATATTTTTCTAAGAAGTAATTATGGAATAATTTTGGAATTGGTGTATAAATTAATTATAACTGGTTTATAATTAATTTGAGATGAATTTTTATGTATTAGGGATTTATTTTTATGGGAAATATCCATATGGTCTTGGATGATCTTTGTAAAGGATGTTTGGGGTTTGATTTTGATGGAAATGACTATATATGAGGTTAGTGGTCCATATGAATTCCCCTAAAGTTTGTAGTTCTTATGTAGCATGTGATATATAGTCTAAAAACTTTTTTGTGATCATCCTTTAGTTTAAAAATAAATTATTTTCCTTTAACTTTCATGAGGAGATCTAAATTATTCTGGGACATGATGGACCCTCAATATTAGATTGTTTCCTCAGCCATCGATGGTCGAGGGATATATCAAAAATATGTTTTACGGATTTCATAAACCATTAAAGGGTGTATACATAATTAATGAACATAATTTCCCTTAGAAAATGTTCCCCTAGACCCCTACTTGGAGAGGATAGTATTGGATTGGGAATCATTAGCCCAAGTATGCCATGATGGAACTATGAGACACCTTTAAGATTTTGGATAGTTGACTAGAGTGTGGTGAGTGTATTATCCAATACTAGTATGTGATCACCCAGGTGGGTATATATTGGGTAAGATTATGTATATTTTGGTTATATGAGGACCAACCTAGGATGATTTGGGAAGTGATAGGGGGATTATTCCATCTCTCTAGAGTGATTTGGGAATTCCATTTCCTATGAGTTGAGTTGGTCTATAATATGATCATGGTGATATTGAGGGATGTTATACCCTATGAGTGATAAGCTCCATAACTAGAGTTAGGATTGAGATAAAGGATCCCATAAAGGGTGTTTGTAATATGATCTAGCTTATGAGACCTCAGTGGGTGCCCTATTTTTATGACTACCATGGGGAGGGTTAGTGTAGAGAGTCTAGTACATTGATAACCCGGCATGGATACAGTGATAAGTCTAGGTTGTTCACTTGAGAAGCCATCCTAGGAAATGTGTGGTGGTTTTAAGTATGTGGGTAACCCATGTGTGTATGCTATATGAGATATATAGGTGGGGAACTATTACATTGGAGTGTGGTATGAAATATATGGGTGGGGAGTCATTCCCCCTGAGTGTGATATGAAATATATAGGTGGGGAGCCATTCCCCCCAAGTGAGATATGAGGTATATTTCTCGGTATCCATTCCCTTAAAGTGTGATATGAGATATATGGGTGGGGTTCCTTTCCCCCTAATGTGATATGATATATATAGGTGGGGAACCTTTCTCCTTGATTTGATATGAAATATATGATTGGGGAACTCTCCCATCCCCTGAGTATGATATATGATATTTATGGGTGGGATGACATTCCCCCCAATGTGTATTATGATTCCAAGGAGGGGTGAAATTCCACCTGATGTTATTTTAGATATACTAAAATATATCCATATGATTTTTATGTAACATGCTCAAAGACATATGAAACTGGGTGAAGAATGTATGTTCGATCTACGGTGCACCTTAGAACCATATGATCAATGTTATTATTTCATTATGTTTTTATTTTTATTTATTTTCTAAGAATATGAATTATGAAAAAACTATAGTACTTGTTATGTTAGGGATGATGTTGGTGGTGGACTATTAAGTTCTACTCACAATCTTCTTGGGAATCTATGGCCCTCTAGTACCCTATAAGACCTCAATATTCGTAGGTTTGGGTAGGGAATAGGCCCAGTGTTGCATGGCCAGGATGTAGTATCTCAACTAAGATTTAGAGAATGGGATGAGGTGAGTCCTAGGGATGATGGTGGAGCCTCTATGTATTTATTTATTTTGTTGATTTTTATATGTGATCGACTTAGTTGGTGATCTGTCATGACATGTGATTGCATGGTTGTATTACATTTGTTATATAATTATTTTTATGTATTGATTATGAATAATATGATTAATGTTATTGGTGTGGTTTGGTTAATTTTACAATGGTGTTTTAATCTGATATGTGGGCATAGTCTCCCTAATGTAAAACCCTAGAAACTCACTTCTAGTTAGCATCCTATAGCATATAAAAAGTAAAACATGAACTTGCATAACACTCTGGTCAGGACACTAATGAGTTATCCTATTCTAGGTAGTTACACACATGGTGGGATATAATAACACTGATGGGATTTAAATGATTTTAATAACACTTATTAGTTACAATAGAAGTGCTCAAAATAATCCCAACCAAGATCTCCATATAAGAAATATGAACTCATGATAAACTGGAATTAAAGAATAATGTAAAATTGTGAATTCCTTACATTAAAGAAACCACTACTTCATCCTCAAAAATATTTGTATATGTTTTATGATTATCAAAGGAGTGGAAATAAAAGGATTCTCGCCTATAGAGGTATCCATAGGTTATATAGAATCATTCAATTCTTGAATGATATTCTTCATCCACCATGTTATTTTAGTGCCTCATAACATAATAGTAGTTAAAGAAATGATAACTTAGGGTGATGGGGAGTCTTGGTAGGTAATTTATCAATTACACTTCTAATTCCATCATATATAATATCTCCTTATAAACCCTCAAGGATGGTCCTCATAGGCTGTCACATTTACTCATACAATATAACATATGTGTAAATTCCTCAACTTTATTCATGAAACGCTTGCATTAATATGATTCCCATCTATTATTTTTTATGAAACAATATTTAAATGATGGCTTATATGGGATGATGACGTGAATTTTAACCCTTAATATTTGGATACTCATATGATCAAAGTAATTAGCATGTCATTGTATGCTAAGCTTTACAATAATGTGTATCGTATATTATGACTGCTCAACAATGCCACCCTAATGAGTTAAGAAATATTAATTTTTAATTATATATATTGATAAAGAGAAGTGGGATATCTTATTTAATTCCTTATGACTACCCCAGTAATACCTCTCAATTGTGAGGGAAGTTATCTTGAAATCAATCATTTTAGGACCTTACGATATGGTATATCGTTAAATGTGATATATCATTTTGTATAAAATGAAAAATGATTTGGATTATACTAACACATTAAAAATAATTAATCTAGTATACATTGTTGAAATTATGTTTGGGTGTTTAAATATTTTTTATAGTAAATAGTATGATGTCTTCCTATAAAAGTATTTTGAGATGTCTCTTACAAGGTAACAAAACTACTTCTTGGGATTATATTTTTAACAATGACCAAATAGATGATCAATTTCTCAAAGTAATTATATTAATTATATTCTAAATAAGTTTCATTTAGAGTAGTGTAAAAAATTAGTCACTATAATAACTATTGGAAATAAGAAGTTGAAGGATAAGGATGGGAAATAATTTGATATTACTGAATATTATAGGATTATTAAAATTTTATTGTATATGACCATACCCAATTCATATTTTTTCTATATTTAAATATATAAGATTCTAGAGATCAATTAAAGAGATTTATCTCATTTACGTAAAGATGATACTCATATTTATCATGGTAATATTTTCTTGTGGATTATACTATACTAAATATGATAATAACATTATTTTTTCTTTAAAAAATAATAATTGGGTTCTTTTTACTAATGATAGAAAATCAATATCTTGGGGAGGATTATTTTTTGGAACCAAATTTGTTTCATTTTATATAAATAATCTGAAGTGTGTTTCGTTGAGAATAGAAAATACATAGTATATAAAATTCACTCATACTTTCACTCAACTCTTATGGATGAAGTATCAACTTAATGATATTATTGAAAAGGTGGATCGTTTTTATTATATATTACAAATATAGTTCTATAAATCTCAATACAAATCTAATTTATCATTTAAAAACTAAAAAACATTTTGAAATAACATACCATTTCATCATGACTATATTTAAGGTGAATCTTTTTATATTAGGGTATATTTCTACAAGTTTTTTTACTATTAATATTATTACAAAATATCATCATAATTAGTTTGATTTTTTCTCTCCTTCTTCTATATATTTCAGGTTTCTTTACCATTTTGTGTATTTTTAGGAGTTATTATATTTTGTTTAGATGTGTTTTTATAACGTATTATCTTTTCATAATTTATTCACCTTGTATTCTAAATTGATCATGACTCATATATAATTAGTTATATTCATTTAGATTCATATATTATAGGATTTTTCATTGTTTCCAAAGGGGGTTTGTCTAATAAAATTATAGGGCGTTTGTTTCTATATTATTTCAATTGAAATTGAAAGTAATTACCAATAAATCTATGGAGAGAGAATGTTATATTCATTGTGTATGAATTCATGTTTATATTTTATTTGCTTATCGGTGTATGGGTTATTGGTTGGGGGTGATTGGTGGTGAATGATACTGCTTGATGCTCATCCTTTTTGAGTCTATTCTCTTCTAAACTGAATTTTGATCAATCGAGGTGAATGTGAATTTTTGGATGATTTTGGGGATTTGATTTCTCCCTTTGATTCAGATTTGAAGTTGGTTTGTAGTGCACACCAATTTATCGGATTATCACCTATGTGATGTCGTATATGCACAACCGTGCTTCTGCAGTGTTTTGATTTAATTTGAGAGCTTGTGGAGAATTTTTGTGTTGCTTGACTGTCGGTTTAGTGATTCTCTTTGTGGATGTTTCTGTTTTATTTTTCTGTGAAGTTTTGAGGTGTTCTCATCGGCTTTCTACGTGATTCTGCTCCAGATGAGGTTCAGAGCAATAAGTTTTCACCTGCGAATGCCATTTGGACTTGGAAGTTTGAGAGGGTATGGCTCTGCAATCAGTACCGTGACCATGCTTCTGCACGGGACTACTAGCCGAGTGGTCATGCGATGGTGAAGGCTTGGCACCAAGATGTAATCTCTAGGGAGGGGCAGATCCTGTAGTCTTGATCTGTTTTATCCTTCTTTATGGTTTTATTTGATTGTAATGTTGGATCATGTGGTTTCTCACATTATCCTCAAAAGTGTTTTGATAATAAAAATGTTAATTTTCAGTCATTCATGTTTATATTTTATTTTTTATCAAAAGATGATGGTTGAACTGTAAGGATATTGGTAAATTCCATTTGATGTGTGAAGAAATATAAACTATAGTTTAGTTTTTGGTATAGGTTCATTTGATTCTCAAACTATAACTCAAGTTTTCAAATCGTATGAAAAGTGATAAATTAGTGTCACGACCCGTCCCAGTGGGTCCCAGGCCGTGACTCCCCAAGCCCGCCTCCAATAGGCCAGGGGCTGATGACTAGCACCGAGTAGGCATATTACTAACATGGGAGGCATTTCCTAAGAACCAGTACACACGCACACATCTTTAAGCCCACAAATTATGAAATGTAAAAACCACTAAGGAATAAAATGAATGCATACAAATAAACCCAACCAACAGAGTACGACGGAAAGTAAAGTACTAAAGGTAAACTGGTCCAGAATACAATCCAACCAAAACAAGAGTCTGAAAACTACAATGTCCAACATGTAAACACAAAAAGGTACTGGGACTGCTGCTTGTATTTGTAGGAATGCCTCGGCCTATAGGGAACTCAGAAATCCTGGTCCTATCCTAGTCTGCCCTGGACTCTGTCAAAAGGTTGTTCTTCTGCACAAGACACGACACGTGCGGGAAAAGCCCATGTAGGGGTGAGTATAAAAAAATTCAGTAGAGGACCCCGAAAACCACAAATCAGTACACGAAGTAAAGGTACATCCAGCTATGCACAATATATATCTACAGAACATATAGCAAGAGAAGCACAAACCAGATATACTCAAAACTCAAACCTACGGTCTAGAGACAAGTCGCACAACCGCATACTTCTGCTAGGGATTCAGTTCGAATATTTCCACGAAGCAATCGTTCTGGGAGAACACACTCCATGAGTCTTATATCTATGATGATGTCCATCCTAGAAGTATTATTCATCGGGAAACATCATGATAGGTAGTTACACTCATTACGGGAGACACACTTCTGAGTGGGAAGATTACGATAGATAGATGCACTCATTACGGGAGACACACTCATGAGTGGGAAATATCATGATACACATATGAGTATCACTACCAGGGCTAGGGAAGATATCGTGACTCATTCAGATTCACCAGCTTGGTAGGGGATCGACTCTAGGTAGAGTTGGTTACATCGATGCCTGACCCTACCTAGGGTCAAGAATGGATAGAGGATCTCGATCCGGGCCTCACGGATGGATGTCTGACTCTATCACAGAAATTCTTGCAGAAGGGATCATACTCCTATAGAAGGAAATGATTCCTGAACTTTAGAGGAATGAGGATATGGGGCACTAACCCAAACGAAACATGTCCAAGATACGATGGACAAGAGGACCATGCCATTTTCCAAAAAGTACACGTCTTGTAGAAATGTTTCACATTGTGTCATAAGGCTGGTTGTGTACAAAAAGTTAGTAAACGGTGTGTATTACGGTGTACAGGTTGTGTACGAGTCATCTGGGGTTGGCTTCGTGTACGCGGCCATGTGACCGTATAGGGTCCTCAACCCGTGTACTCCAACCCGTGTAATCGGTACACGGGGTGACCCAGGTTACTGGCCTCGCCTGGCCATGTGATGGAGTATATGGTCATGTACTCCATCCCGTGTCTGTGTACCCCCTGGATACACGTTGAGTCTCACGTAGCCACCTCTTCCTTGCTACGTAGATAGTACACACCGTGTTCTGAAGCCATGTAGTACATCATGTTTCTGTGTACTTCCCAAAATACACGCCGAGCTTCAGGGAAATTCCAACACACCATGTGATTCCTCTTTAACCCTGAAACCCTAGCCATTGCCACCAGTACTACATGGCGTGTTCTTCATAATTACACGCCATGTATTCTGGAAATTTCCAGAATTGCAGACTTCCATCGCCGCACCTTCTGTGTTGCTCGTTCGTCGATCCGGCCATCTGATCACCACAAAACTCCCTGGTTTTGGTCTCCCCGACACCATGAAGCCGATTCTGTTGTTTCTGGACCTCTGATCGGCTCCGAAAACATGCAACGGTCCACCCACATGAAGAACCCTCAGAGAATGGCCCTTCTCGATCTGGTCTGATTCGTCTTCCACTATCATCGTCTCACCTCTGCAAGGTCATTGTGGTGTTGAATATTCAATTTGGGATCATTGCATCGCAAAACGGATATGCAACAATCCGTTGTTCCTCGCCCCACAAAGAACGCACAGAGAAAAGAAAGGGTAAGAAAATACAATGAAAAAATCGAGGAATGAACCTCTGACATCGTTCTTCATGGCGTTGATCCGCTCCCATTAGTATTATTAAATGGAGAAAATCAAGCAACAACAATTCAACATGGATCAATTCCCCAAATCATCCCAATAAAACCCTCCTGTAAGAACGTAGGAATCTGTGGATCAACTTGTTTGTGGTTGATCCGTGTTCTTCATTTAAATCAAAAGTGGGGAAAAGAATTTAAATAAAAAACCCCTACCTTAATTGGGATCAATCGCTGATGAAGGGGTCATGCTATCATCGTCATCGAGATCCTCCAACCTCGTTGGAGCAGTGATTCTCAACTTCGATCTATCGTCGTATGTCACCGACAGTTCTCTCCAAAGGGACAAGGATTCTCCGGAGTTTCTCTCCAGCTTCTACCAACAAGCAATGTTCGATTAACCCATTAAAAAGAGGGAATGTGTTTGGGATTCCATCACATTGTGGCATTAATGAGTTAGCGTTGCTATTTCAGGGTCATTATGACATGGAATTTATTAAAGAAATAGTTGCCTCGTCGCCACGTTGTAGCGGATGTTTCCATATAAAATAAAATAAACATTGCAAATTTATTTTATTTTATTTTATTTTACTAAAAACGTCCAATAATTAACTTTTTCCCTCGACCCGCACCGGTCGAGGTTAGACCCGTTCTTAGGTAAATTCATCATCCCGGATGCAATGGTGCCCCCAAATTTTTAATTTGGGAATCCGTTTGAAAACTTCCACAATCGCGCACAAGTGCCGACTCACTTAACTTAAAAAAATTCCAAACCACCATTCTGGGATCACCGGGCCTCGGAAGGATGTGTCGTCTCTGCGCCTGGTCTCAAAATAATTCTATATAATATTTAAAAATAATACACCAAAAATTTGAGACATTACATTCTCCCCAACTTGGGGCTTTATGTCCCTGAAAATCCAAAACAAAGGTCACTCAAAAAGATATCGGTAATGGGAACGAGTTTGGGCCTCCCGATCCCACGTGCTCTCCTGAACATTCCTGTGTTTCCACCGGATGTGCACTAGGGGAATTGATCACCCAAAAAGGATCCTCTCCTGCCGATACTCGATCTCCACCAGGTACTCAACAAAGGTCGCTCCATCCTCGATGTCCAGCTTTCCCCAGTCGATGACGTGCAATGGGTCATGCACGTACCACTTTAGATACGACACATGGAAGACATCATGTACCCGATGCAACTGTGGCGGTAGAGCTAGGTGGTACACCACCTCTCCAACTTTACACAGTATCTGGAAAAGTCTGATGAACCTCGAAGATAGCTTTCCACCACGACCAAATCTCCATAAACCTCGTCGAGGTGAGACTTGAAGAAAGACGTGGTCTCCCTCCTTGAACTCCATAGGTCTCCTTCATCTCTCAGCATAAGACTTTTTCCGGATCTGTGTAGTCTTCATCCACTCTTGGATGATCTTAACCTTCTTGGTGGTAGCTCGCACCAACTCTGGACCCATGAGTGCTGACTCTCCAGGGTCGGTCCAGCAAAGCAGTGACTGGCAGGGTCTCCCATACAAGGCCTCAAACGGTGTCATACCAACGGTGGAGTGGTAGCTATTGTTGTGCGCAAACTCAACTAGCGGTAGGTGGTCCTCCCAACTATGACCAAAGTCCAAGATACAGGCTCGCAACATATCCTTCAGAACCTGAATGGTCCTCTCCATCTGACCATCTATCCGGGGATGAAACGTTGTGCTCAAGCGTAGCTGAGTACCGAAATCCTCCTGCAATCCCTTCCATAATTGGGAAGTGAAACGAGAGTCTCGATCTGAGACTATTGTCGAGGGTATACCATGTAGTCGAACTATCTCCTACACGTAGAGGCCTCCCAATCTCTCTACGGAACTTTTCTATCTGATAGCTATGAAGTGGACCAACTTGGTGAGTCATTCAACGATCACCTAGATGAAATCATTCCCCTTGGACGTCCACGGTAAGCATGTCATGAATTCCATAGATATTTCATCCCACTTACACTCTGGAGCTTCCAGGGGTGAGCTAATCCCACTGTAACCTGGTGCTCACCCTTCACCTGCTGGCATGTAAGGCATCGAGAAATGAACTCTAATACTACCTTCTTCATGCCTAACTACTAGAATTTTCATCAGAGGTCCTGCTACATATTTTCCACTCCATGATGTACCGCCAAGGGGGGTGAATGAAAATTCCTCAGTACCTCATCCTGAAACATTACTGGTACAACGGTGGGTCCTCTAAAAAGAAATATGTGCTCCCTGCCTTGCCAATATCCATCAGGAGCATGTCCTATGGATAAATGAGCACGTAAAGCCACATAGTTGACATCTCCTATATGCGCCTCCCTAACCTGCTGTAAGAGTGGAGGGGCAACAACCATAGACTTTAGGTAAGTTGTATCCTCTCTGTCCACGAAGGATAACTGCAATGCGGCTAACTGCTTTGTCGCCTCACTCAACAGTTGTGAGCTCGACCTTATGCTAAGAGCATATTCCACCTTGTTCCCCTTCCCAGGAGAATAAATGATCTCAAAATCATAATCCTAGAGGAACTCTAGCAAACACCTTTGCCTTATATTTAGATCCATCTGTGAAAATATGTACTTGAGGCTCTTGTGGTCAGAGTAGACAATGAAATGCTCGCTCATAAGGTAGTGTCGCCACATCTTCAATTCGAAGAAAACCGCAGCTAACTCAAGATCATGGGTCGCATAGTTCTGCTCATGTGGCCTAATTTGGCATGAACCATAATAAATCACTACCTGTCTCTGCATCAGGATGCAGCCAAGCCCGGTCCCTGATGCGTCGCAAAAAACTACGTACTCGACACCCTCCTCTGGAAATATCAAGATTGGGGCGCTTGTAAAACTTGGTCTCAACTTATTGAAAGACTGTTGGCACTTCTCCGTCCACATGAAGGGTCACCCCTTCCTAGTCAAGGTTGTAATTGGTGTTGATATCCGGGAGAAATCAGGAATGAATCTCCAGTAATATCCTGCCAACCTAAGGAAGCTTTGCACCTCTATCACGCTCCGAGGTGGATCCCATGCTAACACAGCCTCCACCTTGGCTGGGTCTATTGCTACTCCATCTTCTAAGATGAAATGTCCCATAAAGTGGACCTCTTGAATCCAGAACGGGCACTTTGAGAGCTTCCCATAAAGCTGGTGCTCCCGGAGTACGTCTAGAACTATCTGTAGAAGTATAGCGTGCTCCTCCTCTGACGCCGAGTACACAAGGATGTTGTCGAGGAAGACCACTACGAACTGGTCCAAGTACGGATGGAAAATATGGTTCATCAGTCCCATGAAGACTGTGGGGGAATTTTTCATCCCAAAAGGCATCACCAAGTACACATAGTGACCATAGTGGCATCAGAAGGTTGTCTTTGGTATATCCCCGTCCCATACTCGTAACTGGTGATAACCTGATTGAAGGACAACCTTCAAGAACCATTGTTCCCCTCTTAGATGATCGAAGAGGTCATCAATTCTCAGTAGTGGATACTTGTTCTTCACCATCACCTGGTTCAGTCACCGGTAATCCACGCACAACCTCAGACTCCCATCTGCCTTCTTGAAAAACAAGACGGGGGCCGCCCGGGGTGAAATGCTAGGTCTCATGAAACCCTTACTCTAAAAATCCTCCAAATGCACCCTCAGCTCACGAAACTCTACAGGAGCCATCAGATATGCTGATGAGGAAATCAGTGTCTTCTTGGGGTGTAAGTCTATGCAGAAGTCGATCTCCCGATGGGGAGGTAGTCCGGTAACATCTTCGGGAAATACATCCTTGTACTCTGCCACTATTTTTGGGAACTGGGATCCCACAACATCCACTACTCTGAGGAAAGTCTGGCCAACTCATGAGCGATTGGTTGCACCCTCCTATGCATAAGCCCATTCTGTGCTACCAGGGTTTCCCTTTCTCTGACAAAGGAAAACCTCGTCCTATCACTACGGACACACTGCACTCTTCACCTAAAATAGTCAATCTGGGCATGGACCGAAGATAACCAATCCATACCAAGAATTTCTACTTAAGGCCTCGACACTACCACCAAGAGGTTCCAACTGAAAATCTCGCCTCCAAGGGTAAGATCACACTATCTACAAAGGTGCGTGATCGTCAAGTCTCCTTTTGTAGGTGTATCCAAGTGTAAGGATCGAGTCAACGGTTCTACCGAAATCTCAAGGTTTCGCACAAGAAATGTGGCTATGTAGGAATGACTGGCACCAATGTCTATTAGTACAGCAGCTAAGGTAGAAAAGACACAGATCATACCTCGAATCATCCCCAGAGTCCCTGGGTCGTACGCCTTGACCGCATGCAATTGTCCCCGTCCCTGTCCCCCACCTCCCTGAGCCTGGTGCGGACCTCTTGGGGGTGGTGGTGGAAGTAAGTAGAAGCACCTACCACCACCCGTAGCTCTCCCTGCTCCTCTTCCACGTCCTCCGCCTGGCGGGTCTGTCTGCTCCACTCTCTACCTCTACTTCGGTGGTCCATCCACCGCTTTCTTGTCAGTAGCTTGAAGGGTCAGACAATATCTAGAGATATGTCTCCAACTATCACACGTGTAGAATCGCTTCACCCTAGGCTGACTGGATCCAGCCTGAGAGCCCTATACTATCTATCCTCTATCTGGGGCCCACCTATGATGTTTCCCACATTCAGATCCCTGTGCCTGACGTTGGCTCCCTACTGTCGGGGTCTCTGTACCTGTCTGCCTGCTGCTGACTTTCATCGGCTGTCTCTGCTTCACCAAGAATCTCTACATCACCAAGGCCTTCTCAGGCACTCCAACATAAGTCTAAATGCATATAGGCATGGCACTATCTCAGATGTCCCATCGTAGACCTCACTTGAAGGTATGAGCTTGAAAGTAATAATACCTGACCATATCCATCGAGTACCGGGCGAGGTTGGTGAACCTCGATGAATAGTTAGCTACTTTGAAACTGCTCTGTTGGAGCTGAAGAAGCTCCTGGATTCACACTTCTCTCAGCATAACTGGATATAAATCCTCCCTGAAGATTCACTCAAACTCCATCCACGAAAGAGTCTCCTCATCGTGAGTCAGTGTGGTCCGACTCTACCATTGTCCCACCGAACCCTGAAGAAGGATCGCTCCTAGGATCACCATCTGGTCTACAGGTGTCCTCACTAAATGAAAAACTCTGGACACCACCTCAAGAAAGTCCTCAGCCGCCTGAGTTCCAGGCTCTCCTTGGAACTTGAGGGGTCTCTGTCTCTGGAACTCATGGAGCGCGCTAAGTCTGGGCCCCTCGTCAGTCCGTACTATAGGTACCACGAGATGCTCCACTGGTGGTGACATAGTAGGTGCACCACCTGGTGGCAAAGCCTGGGGAACTAGTCCATGTATTGAAGCCTCGTCACTGAGGGGGTCATCCTCGTGATCGCACTGCGGAATCCTAACGGGTATGCATCGTAGAGGCATTATGTAATGAAACAAGATGTACCATGGTCAATGAGTATATCTGGATAGCTGACACAAAGGATATGGAAAACACAACCCATTCCTATATGATGCTTGTACCATTTTTTTACCTTCCCACAACTAGTGTTTTCATGTACCGAGTCGAAAAGTAGTTTATCAGAGTCCTGGTGTATGGATACGTTGGTCGCCGCACCAACACTGGAGTCTCTGGCCTGAAAGCTGAACTCCAAACACTTAACATTGTGGCCCCAAACCAATCTCACAGACTCTTGGTCCTAAGGTAGAACCTGACCACCTTTGATACCATTTTGTCACGACCTTTCCCAGTGGGGCCTGCACCGTGACTCCCCAAGCTCGCCTCCAATGGGCCAGGGGCTGCTGACTAGCACCGAGTAGGCATATTACTAACATGGGAGGCATTGCCTAATCACCTGTACACACGCACACATATCCAATCCCACAAATGATGAAATGTAAAAACCACTAAGGAACAAAATTCATGCATACAACTAAAACCAACCAACAGAGTACGACGGAAAGTAAAGTACTAATGGTAAACTTGGCCAGAATACAATCCCACCAAAACAAGAGTCTAAAAACTGCAATGTCCAACCTGTAAACACAAAAAGGTATTGGGAGTGATGCTCATAGCTATAGGAATGCCTTGCCCTGTAGGAAACTCACAAATCTCAGTATTGTTCTAGTCCGCCCTGGACTCTGTCAAAAGGCTGCTCGTCTGCACAAGACAGAACATGTGTGGGAAAAGCCCATGCAGGGGTGAGTATAACAATACTCAGTAGAGGACCCAAAAAACCACAAAGTAGTATACGAATTAAAGGTATAGTCAGTGATGCACAATATATGTCTACAGAATATATAGCAAGAGAAGCACAAACCAGATATACTCAAAACCCAGACCTGTGGTCTAGAGACAAGTCGCACAACCGCATACTTCCGCTAGGGATTCAGTTCGAAGATTTCCACGAAGCACTCATTCTAGGAGAACACTCTCCATGAGTCTTATAGCTCTAATGATGTCCATCCTAGAAGTATTATTCGTCAAGAAATGTCACGAGAGGTAGTTACACTCATTACGGGAGACACACACTTGAGTGGGAAGATTACGATAGATAGATGCACTCATTACGGGAGACACACTCCTGAGTGGGAAAAATCATGATACAAAGATGAGGATCACTACCAGGGCCATGGAGGATACTGTGAATCATTCGGATTCACCATCTAGGTAGAGTATCGATGCCCAGTATAGTTGGTCACGTTGATGCCTGACCCTACCTAGGGTCAAGTATGGATAGAGGATCTCGATCTGGGCCTCACGGATAGATGTCTGACTCTATCATAGAAAGTCTTAATGAAGGGATCATACTCCTATAGAAGGAAATGATGCCTGAACTTCAAGGTAATGAGGATAAGTGGAACTAACCCAAATAAAACATCTCCAGGATACGGTGGATGTAACGCCCCGACCCCAGCTACCCAGAGTCGGTGCATTACTTCGTAACATTAGCATGATCACAAAAGATCAATTCTCGAAAGACCGATTAGTTTAGTAGCCTTGGAAACACTAGATACATTCATATGTCTTACATTACATCACAAAGTGAAAAACTATAATAACATAGTCTCCATAGTCCACACTTCTATCTTCTTCGGACTATCCCTACAGGTCATTCATAAAATACTTCTTCACATCCTGGAAAAAAAATATTAAAACATTGAAAGGGGTGAGCTCAGATGCTCAGTAAGGTTAACAATATAGTGGAAGCTTTCATAAATAAACATTAACATTTAAGGCAATGTATAACTAATACAAAAGCCTTTTAAACTTGAACTTCAACATAATATGGCAAAAGTAAAATGAGATAATTCCATTCACTTCTTCACATGGATATTCTACTGGTCGAATAATCACATGAAATATCAATAACCACTTTCATAATGAGGGAATGTATAATGCCAGACATTCTGAAACATTTGGTCAAGGCCTCGGCCAAGACGTCTAAAATGATTAAGGCCTCGGCCAAAACCATAAATCAAATTGGGAAAGGGCCTCAGCCAATTCCACGTCTAGTTGTCTCATGAGACCTACCGATGTAATTTTTTTTAGAAGATACTTACATTTAAAATTGCTCAAATATACTCCAGTGTTTTTATGAAAACATTATGCAAGCTTCTGAAAACAAAATAACTAATTCTGAGACTGCTCGACTAATTACAGGCCATGATGGGTCCACGCCCAATCCCTTCCTGTCTACCACACTCGAGAGTCGGGTTTTCTGAAAACATTTTTAAGCTTGTGTTAAGTACGTATACATTTGCACTGTATTTTCATATATTGGAGAGAAATATCTTTTTTTTTAAATCATTTAAGAATCACATAATTATAAAATAAAACTTTTTGAATAAATGTAAAAGTCAAAGGGGTTTATACACCGTATAAAATAAAGTTGTGTATAAAACGAAATATGCCTCATTGAAAGGAGATTGAGATGAAGTCCTTACAAAGATCATTTTTAAAATATAATAGATCTATTATTTGTATTCACTATAAGTACACATAAAGAAATTACAAATACAAGATAGGACATAATAATATCATGACGTAATTTGAAAGTAGGAGATTAACCCAAAGAATTGAAGTTGGGTTAAGAAGTTACCTTACAAATAAAATAGATCTATTATGTGTATTCACTATAGATACACATAAAGAATGTAAAAATACAAAATAGGACATAATAATATCATGACATAATTGGAAATTAGGAGATTAACCCAAAGAATGGAAGTTGGGTTAAGAAGTTCCCTTACCTTGTGTCCGACTTGACTCAACCGTTCTTTAACCTCCTGAATAATAAACTAGAGTTAATATCTACCTTATTAAGAACCATTTTCAATTTCATTATCCTTTTTATATCACTTATTACAATGTTATGAATATTATGTAATTATTCAAGTTAATAATGATCGTTTTGTCGATCTTTGGTAACTTGAGTCAACAATAAACTTCTTATAATTACAAGTTGTTCATGTGGTAGAATATCCATTATATCCAGAATTATATTCATGATTTATATGTCATATATATCTTATATATCCAGTATATACATTCATTTATAATATTATGTAACATTTAGAGGTAAGAAATGAAATGCACCGTTCATGAAGACGGTAAGCCGTACGTACGCATGAACGCTACTTTCATTTCAATTTCATATTTAACGGAACTAAATCATAATGATATAAATGTATAATATAATTCCAGTATAATATAGTGTATAATACCATTTACTTCATCCTTTATACATCCCACATATGGTATTAACGATTCAAATCACTTTGAGGGGGCGGTAGTCCGCACTTCCTAAAATGAAATTATCGCGTTTTACCCATAATGGAAATCATAAAGTATGCCATAAATGATAAATACAGAAGCATAAGTAAAACATAAACATATTATATATCATATATAAAAATAGTGACATCTTAATGGCCACCTTTGAAGGTGTTATATGAGTGTTGAACAATCATCGTTTCGTGAGGCAGAAATTCGCCATCCACAGAAACCGTATGTTCTTTAACCATTAGATGTAGGTGTGTGTAAGTGTAGCTCGAATAATTATTATAACAACATCCTAGTATATTGAGGGTACTAGTGTTGTTACAAAAGAAATGAATAAAAAGAGTTTAGGGGGTTGGATAAGAAAAATAAAACAAAACAACATTAGAAAAGACATTACCTCAAAATCGGGTAACTCTTTTTGATTTGAGCCAAAGGCTTCCTTGGGAAGAGTTATGCCCAAAGTAAGGCTTCTAGGAGTAAGAGGGGGAAGTTGGGAGAGTATTTTGGCAGAGTTTGGCCGAGCCAAATGGCTTGAAGGTGTGAATAAGGTGGGAGTTGTGGGGGCCTTTTATAAGTGGAGAGGAGGGGCTCTTTTGGAAAGATTGAAATGTTACATTATTATACAATGCTTTTCGGATTCTAAAGGTACCACACTTATATAATTCGTGGATAAGGTGATAAGGGTTCGAAATATCTTCATCCAATAGGCTTTGGACAAGTTTAAGCCTTGAATTTTGCATTATCTTCTCATTTTATTTAAATCGTTAAATAATGAGGTCATCGCCACATCATAATGATGTCATAAATAATTTAATTTATTTAATGTCTAAAAATTATAAAAAAAATACTCTGATGTAGCAAATCTTTTTATCTTTCTAATTAATATTTATAATCAAAATTTGGACTTGTGTAACCCCGCGTAAAAATTGTTTTAGTAAAACATTTTATGTTTGTGTCATTTTTTACTTTAACATTAAATAAAAGGTGTTTATGTCATTTTCTAACTAAAGTGGATCCATGGGGTCCCCAAGTTGACCCATGGGTTGTCTTGGTCGGCCATGACTCATCCAATAGGAGTAGGACAAGTGTCATGCTCATCTCATATTATAAAAACATTATTTGTACCTTAAACTACACTAATTACCTCTAATCGCGATTAAGAACTTAAAAGTTACTATTCACCAAAAAATTATTTTAATCTCATTGAACCACATTTTACTTCTTAATGACAACCATGTATGTCGGATTTTTGAAAATCAAATCACAGAAGTGGTAATATTTCATTTAAACGAAAAATCAGTTATTTAACTACCACTTAGTGGTTTCACTATTCATCAAAAATTGAAGTTTTTCAGAACAATGCCAAAATTTCACCTTAAGCTATAATTGATATTCCGAATTAAAAAATGATGTCTATTTTACAAAATTCCAAACATATAATTTGCATTAATTAATTTTATAATTAATTCCCGCTGTCACAACAAATAGCGTGTTTTTAAGAAACAATTTATATCAAAAGATTGGCAATTGTTTATGTCCAATTTCAATGTTAAATTAATTCTAATGACCACCATTGGATAAAATTGTAAAAATATATTCTAATTATATTTTAAAACCACTAAATAGTATAATTTATCACTATAAATTATTTTGATTAAAAAAGTTGTTTTTAAGTATTTTTCACTATTCATAAAAAATTAGAAGTTCTCAGAAAAATACTAAAAATTCATCATAGGCTAATTTCGATATTCCGAATCCAAAAATGAAGTCCATTTTGAAATATAAAATTTCTATAATTTTAAAAAGTGGTTATTACTATTCATAACGGCTACTTTGATTAGTCGCGGTGTTTTAGAACTCGAAGTTGCGTACAATGCAAGCTATTGCATTATTGAATGAGAAGCGTATCGTGGAAGCTCGGGGTGTTACATTCTCCCCTCCTTCAATAAATTGCGTCCTCGCAATTTGAAATTTTTCTTTGAAAATAAAAGGTTGAAAAGAGAAAATACCTTTGAGGAAAACCCACATCGGAAATAAGGTTAATAAATATATAACATTAAAAGAAAGAAAGATAAGTTCAAAGGTCACCCGAGATAGCCCATACTAGGATTCTATGAAAATATGGATATGGATGAAAAACAAACCATCAAGGTCTGATGGAGAGTTGTAGAAAACCGGATTAGGAGAAAGTTAACAATAAGAAAATCACAAACTTGTGATTGGTTAAACGGTCATTGAATCCCCAGTTGGAAAAGTTAACCGGAAACGTTTTTGTTTTAAGTTACCTTTTATAAAGTTAAATAATTTATTTAGGAGATTTACTAAGAACGTAAGGGAATATACATACATGTCATGTAGACTTTCATTCGTTAATAAATTTTTACCACAAACCCAACTTTTACTCCAAATGGTAACGGAACTCAAAAATATTCTATTTATCCTAATTGTATAAGGTTACAAATGTTAACACATACCATTTAGATTAGTAAAACTATTTTGTAATAACCAGGGACTTCCTGTAGGCTAGTGGTAGGAAATAAAGGCTTGTCGCACTATGGTTGTGGGTTCGATTCCTGCAGCTTTGTCCGACGCGACGGGTTATTCCCCACCCTGCAGGTTGTCCTTTTTCCTAAAACTATAGTATTATAATATTCCAAAAATAATCTTCAGAAATTCTTTAACCTTAAACAATGCTATCCATGGTTCAACTTAATCCATTCCAACCTTAATAGTTATCCAAAATACCTCCGTCCAGACTTTCTCTAAAAGGTCTCTAAATTCCAAAATCAATTGTAACATCAGATTCCCCAAACAAAGAAAAGTTTCTCTTATTGTCACATACTAAAAATATGATTACCTTAATCATATTAAAACCTTACTGAAATCAAAAAGTACTGCAGTACAATCCATATATATATATATCACATTATTCTTATAACCAGAATATAATCCTTGAGTCCAAAAGCACCAATACATTAATTATTCCGCTTCAACTGTAGTCACAGCATAAGATTGGCCTTGATCCCTTGGCCTTTTCTGAGGTAAGTTTCCTTGACGCTTAGGACATTCATTTGCATAATGCCATGTTTCCCTACAATTGTAGCACTCAACTTTGACAGCCTCTTTCTTTCCCTTGCAATCACGAGCCTGGTGACCCTTTTCTCCACATTTATAACAAACTCTCATTCCTTTTAGGAAAGTACCAGGGTGATTCTTCCCACAATTATCACATAATGGAAAATACTTCTTTCCCTTTTTCCCTTTATCTGTCTCTTGTTCCACCGTTCTCTTCTTCTCTTGCTTTACTTTGTTGTCAAAAGACTTAGAGAATTCCTTTTCTGTCTTGATAGCACACGAGACAATATCTTCGTATGATGAGAAGGATTGTGATACTAAAGCTCGACGGAGAAATGGTTTTAACCCATCAAAGAAACGATCAATATTACTCCTTGTGTTACGTATATAATCGGAAGCATGCCTCGCTAACCTTGTAAAGTTAGCCTCATACTTTGCGACATTCTCATCCTCCTTCTGCCTCAAACTCAGAAATTTCCTTTCCATATCTGCTCGATGGTCACGAGGAAAATATTTTTCTAAGAAAATCTCTTTGAACTCCCTCCATTCCATATTTGATATGTCATCATCTTCCTTTGTGTTTTGAATCAGCGACCACCACTGATCGGCATCTCCAGTGAGGCGGTAAACTGCCATGACAACCTTCTCCCTTTCACTACTCCCCAAGGCATGGAATATTTTATCTAAGGAATTTATCCATTGCTCAGCTAATATAGGATTTGTACTCCCATTAAAGGTTAGTGGTTTTTGCCTCATGAAGCGGTCTAACATTGATCCTCCACGTTGTGGATCAGGGTGCTCCATACGAGTAAGGTTATTATTCATAACCTACGTGAGTTGTCCCAGTACGGTGAGAAGCTGATCAGCACCAGTTGTATCACTAGCTCCACTATAATTATCTTGAGCAGGAGGGCAATCCCTACACGGAGTGCGTGCATTGATACAGTTTCCATTCCTTCCACTAGGCGCCATTTCTAAACAATGGCATAAACTAGATTAGTTTATGAATCTAAATACATAATTCCGTACTTGTAAAACACTTTACATAAATTGTACTATTTATAGATATAATCCATAATCATAAAAAGAAATGTTTTCTTTGAGGAAGTATATACTCATAACCCTTCATAGTGGTTTGTAAATAAAATGAGAACTATCCTAAGCATATCCCCCGGGAGTGTCGTAACCAAGAGTGCAGCAAGGCCCGTTGTCGTGCACCAGTTCTCGTTCGAGTCTAGCTCAAAGCGGTGTTTTCGGGTTTTACCCCTAGGTACATCTGTGCCAGAGCCGCCTCTACCTGCTCGTATCCAGACAGGGATGTATTGCTCGGAAAACTCATAACATCTCTATAATACCAAAATTCTAGGAAGTTATTCTATACTAATCCTCAAAGTCTATCTTTGGGCTATGTGCTCTAATCAGATTTTATCTAAATCTAGTTTCCAAGGTTAGTACTAAACTGCCTCTGATACCAACTGTAACGCCCCGACCCTAGCTACCTAGAGTCGGTGCATTACTTCGTAACATTGGCATGATCACAAAAGATCAAGTCTCGAAAGATCGATTAGTTTAGTAGCCTTGGAAACACTAGATACATTCATATGTCTTACATTACATCACAAAGTGAAAAACTATAATAACATAGTCTCCATAGTCCACACTTCTATCTTCTTCGGACTATCCCTGCAGGTCATTCATAAAATACTTCTTCACATCCTGAAAAAAAAATATTAAAACATTGAAAGGGGTGAGCTCAGATGCTCAGTAAGGTTAACAATATAGCGGAAGCTTTTATAAATAAGCATTAACATTTAAGGCAATGTATAACTAATACAAAAGCCTTTTAAACTTGAACTTCAACATAATATGGAAAAAGTAAAATGAGATAATGCCATTCACTTCTTCACATGGATATTCTACTGGTCGAATAATCACATGAAATATCAATAACCACTTTCATAATGAGGGAATGTATAATGCCAGACATTCTGAAACATTTGGTCAAGGCCTCGGCCAAGACGTCTAAAATGATTAAGGCCTCGGCCAAAACCATAAATCAAATTGGGAAAGGGCCTCGGCCAATTCCACATCTAGTTGTCTCATGAGACCTACCGATGTAATTTTTTTTAGAAGATAATTACATTTAAAATTGCTCAAATATACTCCAGTGTTTTTATGAAAACATTATGCAAGCTTCTGAAAACAAAATAACTAATTCTGTGACTGCTCGACTAATTACAGGCCATGATGGGTCCACTCCCAATCCCTTCCTGTCTACCACACTCGAGAGTCGGGTTTTCTGAAAACATTTTTAAGCTTGCGTTAAGTACGTATACATTTGCACTGTATTTTCATATATTGGAGAGAAATATCTTTTTTTTTAAATCATTTAAAAATCACATAATTATAAAATAAAACTTTTTGAATAAATGTAAAAGTCAAAGGGGTTTATACACCGTATAAAATAAAGTTGTGTATAAAACGAAATATGCCTCATTGAAAGGAGATTGAGATGAAGTCCTTACAAAGATCATTTTTAAAATAGAATAGATCTATTATGTGTATTCACTATAAGTACACATAAAGAAATTACAAATACAAGATAACACATAATAATATCATGACGTAATTTGAAAGTAGGAGATTAACCCAAAGAATTGAAGTTGGGTTAAGAAGTTACCTTACAAATAAAATAGATCTATTATGTGTATTAACTATAGATACACATAAATAATGTAAAAATACAAAATAGGACATAATAATATCATGACATAATTGGAAATTAGGAGATTAACCCAAAGAATGGAAGTTGGGTTAAGAAGTTCCCTTACCTTGTGTCCGACTTGACTCAACCGTTCTTTAACCTCCTGAATAATAAACTAGAGTTAATATCTACCTTATTAAGAACCATTTTCAATTTCATTATCCTTTTTATATCACTTATTACAATGTTATGAATATTATGTAATTATTCAAGTTAATAACGATCGTTTTGTCGATCTTTGGTAACTTGAGTCAACAATAAACTTCTTATAATTACAAGTTGTTCATGTGGTAGAATATCCATTATATCCAGAATTATATTCATGATTTAGATGTCATATATATCTTATATATCCAGTATATACATTCATTTATAATATTACGTAACATTTAGAGGTAAGAAATGAAATGCACCGTTCATGAAGACGGTAAGCCGTACGTACGCATGAACGCTACTTTCATTTCAATTTCATATTTAATGGAACTAAATCATAATGATATAAATGTATAATATAATTCCAGTATAATATAGTGTATAATACCATTTACTTCATCCTTTATACATCCCACATATGGCATTAACGATTCAAATCACTTTGAGGGGGCGGTAGTCTGCACTTCCTAAAATGAAATTATCGCATTTTACCCATAATGGAAATCATAAAGTATGCCATAAATGAGAAATACAGAAGAATAAGTAAAACATAAACATATTATATATCATATATAAAAATAGTGACATCTTAATGGCCACCTTTGAAGGTGTTATATGAGTGTTGAACAATCATCGTTTCGTGAGGCAGAAATTCGCCATCCACAGAAACCGTATGTTCTTTAACCATTAGATGTAGGTGTGTGTAATTGTAGCTCGAATACTTATTATAAAAACATCCTAGTATATTGATGATACTGGTTTTGTTACAAAAGAAATGAATAAAAAGATTTTAGGGGGTTGGAGAAGAAAGATAAAACAAAACAACATTAGAAAAGACATTACCTCAAAATCGGGTAACTCTTTTTGATTTGAGCCAAAGGCTTCCTTGGGAAGAGTTCTTCCCAAAGTAAGGCTTCTAGGAGTAAGAGGGGGAAGTTGGGAGAGTATTTGGGCAGAGGTTGGCCGAGCCAAATGGCTTGAAGGTGTGAATAAGGTGGGAGTGGTGGGGGCCTTTTATAAGTGGAGAGGAGGGGCTCTTTTGGAAAGATTGAAATGTTACATTATTATACAATGATTTTCGGATTATAAAGGTCCCACACTTATATAATTCGTGGATAAGGTGATAAGGGTTCGAAATATCTTCATCCAATAGGCTTTGGACAAGTTTAAGCCTTGTATTTTGCATTATCTTCTCATTTTATTTAAATCGTTAAATAATGAGGTCATCGCTACATCATAATTATGTCATAAATAATTTAATTTATTTAATGTCTAAAAATTATAAAACAAATACTATGATGTAGGAAATCTTTTTATCTTTCTAATGAATATTTATAATCAAAATTTGGACTTTTTTAAACCCACGTAAAAATTGTTTTAGTAAAACATTTTATGTTTGTGTCATTTTTTACTTTAACATTAAATAAAAGGTGTTTATGTCATTTTCTAACTAAAGTGGCTCCATGGGGTCCCCAAGTTGACCCATGGGTTGTCTTGGTCGGCCATGACTCATCCAATAGGAGTAGGACAAGTGTCATGCTCATCTCATATTATAAAAACATTATTTGTACCTTAAACTACACTAATTACCTCTAATCGCGATTAAGAACTTAAAAGTTACTATTCACAAAAAATTATTTTAATCTCCTTGAACCACATTTTACTTCTTAATGACAACCATGTATGTCGGATTTTTGAAAATCAAATCACAGAAGTGGTAATATTTCATTTAAACGAAAAATCAGTTATTTAACTACCACTTAGTGGTTTCACTATTCATCAAAAATTGAAGTTTTTCAGAACAATGCCAAAATTTCACCCTAAGATATAATTGATATTCCGAATTCAAAAATGATGTCTATTTTAAAAAATTCCAAACATATAAGTTGCATTAATTAATTTTATAATTAATTCCCGCTGTCACAACAAATAGCGTGTTTTTAAGAAACAATTTATATCAAAAGATTGGCAATTGTTTATGTCCAATTTCAATGTTAAATTAATTCTAATGACCACCATTGTAACACCCGAGACTTTTATGTGATATAAATTATCAAAGGAATCTTTTTCTACACAACACTTGCTTGACTTTCTTTACACGCAATCGCGACCTTCCTCGATAGCTTGCGTCGTACGCAATACCGAGTTTCACTAAACAACAATATGCTATTAAAACTAGCCGTTATGAATAGTAATAACCACTTTTTGAAATTTTATAAATTTTATTTTTCAAAATGGACTTCATTTTTGGACTCAAAATATCGAAATTAGCCTAGGGTGAAATTTTGGTATTTTTCTGAAAACTTTCAATTTTTGATGAATAGTGAAACCACTAAGTGGTAGGTTAAAAACTGAATTTTGCATAAAACTTAATTTTACCGCTTCTGTGAATGGAATTTCGAAAATCCGAGAGACACGGTTAATATCAAGGACTAAAATGTGGTTCAATGAGATGAAAATAATTTTTTGGTGAATAGTAACTTTTTACGATTTTTACCGCGGTTAATAGTAAATAGGGTAACTAAGGGTAAATATGATATTAATATTACCCTAACACATGTCCTAATTCTATTGGACAAGTGTAATTCTACCAAAAACAAACATAGGAATAAAATATGACCATTTAGGCCCACTTGGATTAGATTAGGACATTTATTATTAATTTATTTAAAGAAGGGTTAAAATAGTTAAAATCAAAGTTTAATAAGTAAATCATTTTTAATATGGGGTTATACATAAGATAAATTCAATTGTAAATATTCATTAGAAAGATAAAAAGATTTCCTACATGATGATATTTTATTTGTAATTTTTAGACATTAAATAATTTAATTTATTTATGACATAATGATGATGCAGTAATTATCTTATTAATGAAATATTGACATAATTGATGTTATAAACACCAAAATAAATGTAATTTGAGACTTTTTATGAATTCCACTAATTTTCTAGGTTACTATGATATATTAGTGTGGATTTAATCAACTTGGTTCGAACATATAATTCTGTTATGACTTTCAAACAAATCATATATCAAATAGTGTCAAAATTGACACAAAATAGTTTTTAAATCAAATATTATATTATTAATTGTTATTTTATTCCTAAAAATCTAAGGTTCGGCCAAATGACTTAGATAAGGATATATATATTAATAATAAACAATTTGGGGTTCGTTTGGCATGTTATAGTAAGTGTATTAACCATATAGTGAAGGAAAACAAAAAGACACGGTAAAAGTTAAAATAATTAACTTAGAGTTAAATCTAATTGATAAGGTTAAAATAATACCCTAAACTTGTCTAAATCCTATTGGTTGATAGGATTTCGACCCATCCCCACTTTATCTTAGAAATAAGACCCTTTGGAACCATTATAAACCAATTTTGACTTTAATATAAAATAATATTTTGAGATATTCCTAAGGTGCCCCTCTCCTCCCTTATAAAAGGGCACCTCCTCCCCCTCCTCCTCACACCAAATTGAGCACTCAAGCTCGGCCAACCCCTGCCATTTTCTCCTCTCCACTTCCCTAGAATAATCCTAGAGGTCCTGGTCTTCTCCAAAGACCAATCTTAGTTCCTTAAGTGGAGGATTCAAAGAAGCGTTCCAAAGAAGAGGTAATATCCATTACCGATCTTTTCAATTTCTTTCTTCTTCAACTTCTTCTTCTTTAGTTGTTTCATGATAAAGTAATAACATCAGTATTACTTAAATACTGATATGTTATTATAAATATGAAACAACCCTAATTCACCTTCTATCCATCCTACGGAAAAATGAAATCACCACGCGTGCGTACGTACGGAATACCGTCTCCACGCCGTGGTGTAATCTATTTTCCACCATCACCTTACAAGGATGGGTATAATGGTGTAATGAGTAACTACATATGATTATTATGAAGTAATATTGATACTGAAATAATATATATATACTCCAATACAATTCCACGATCATAGGAACGATATCATCACTCGTGCGTACGTACGGAATACCGTCTCCACGATGTGATGCGACTCGTTCTACATGATCTTCATTTCATAATGATTATATAAATGAATTGAATAAATGAATATGGTATATACTACACTAATACCATTCTAGAAATGAATTATCTATAACCTAAAGATAAGAATAATAATTTATTCGACAAAACACGCATAAGAACAAAAAGTTATAAAGACCCGAGTAACAAGTAACAATGGAATATTACTAACAAGAAGCTAATAATATGACCATATATGATATCATATAAATATGTATGATTCTGGAATAAGTCAATAACATTATTTAAACCATTATACAGGATCTTCGGACACGTACAAAGCAAATCGGACCTAAGGTAAGGGAAATATCACAATCTCATTTTTATCCGAGATTGTTTATACTTTGAAATTTACTGGGTTGTATTTTATTATCCACATCCATGTTTCCTCAATATGTAATATTATTTCCATCCACCTACAATTGTTTTACCCTTCGATGAGTTTTTAGTAAAGGATATGAAAGGAATCTTTTTTCGTTTTTCGTACGAGGTACTTTTTGACTTTTCCGACAAAAGTACGAAGAATGTTTTTTTTAACTTATACGGCATGAATGGATTTTTAAAACATTATTTCCAAGAAGCTTCCTTTAAAAGTTTTCAAGTTTATTTTTAATCAAATTCTTTTATTTTAAAGTTGTATGACATGTTATGAAAGGAAAAATGTTTTTGAAGAAGAAAGGATATTTTCCTCAAGAATGGAGTTCAAGTGTTTTATCAAAATTATTTTCCATCTAAGATAATAAAGGTTTATATTTTTATACCTATTATTACATTGATTTGATCATGTTGTGATGGAATTATTTTTATGAATTCCCTTATCTTATATGAATTGATTTATGATGTCATGATGTTTCAAGAATCCCATTTTTGTTACATGTGTTATGCGATGATGTAAGTTTTATGATTATGTGGCACACATAAGAAAGTATTCATTATAAGATGGGTGGGACCTATATCTCCCTCCAATGCATTGGGTAAAGATTTTATATCTCATGAGATAGACATGGCTGGAACGGAAGGTTATTTCGGTTCAGTGATACAGGACTGAAACGAGGAGTGAACTCGGTTCAGAAAGGGACTTTGTCCACTAAGATAGTCTTGGCAATGAGTCATGACTAACAAGAAATGATTTTCCATGATTATGTGTGCATTCCACAAAGTTTCAAGTTTCATGTTATGATTATGGTGATCTCATTTTCACTTCTATGATTTATTCCATGTTAAGATATTATGATCTCTTTTGCAGGTTTTGATTTTCAAAAAGATATGATATGATTTTTATTTCCTTTATTTGCCCTTGCTGAGCATTTGAGCTCACCCTTTTATGTTTTCTTTTCCCAGGTCAGGAAGATGGATATTAAGTAGAATATGCTAAAAGGGACCCTAGATATGATGAAATAAATGGGAGACACTGTAGAAGATTTATGAACCAGTTGTTTATGTTTCCCAGTTTCTAAAGACACTATACCTATACGGTCCTTTGTGGTTTTGTCATATGTTGTAATAAGTGTGCTTCAATTTTGAAGTATTAACAATGTATGTAAAGTATGGGTCGTTATAGTTGGTATCAGAGGAAAGGTATAGTCAACCTTTGGAAACTAGGATGTGAAAGCCTTAGTAAGAACCCTAAGAATAAGTCTAAGCATAGAACACAATCTTAGAAATGGCCATGAATAACCTAGGATAAGACCATAAGCATGAAACTTTTATTCTTGAATTATGTGGTTTCCTATTATAATTAGTGTTGCTCACACTATTCTTCTTGGTTTTAGTCAATGGCTGGAACCCGAAGGAACCGTGTTAATGCGGAATGCGATGGGCAATGCAATGATTGTCCCCATGAGCAACCAAACGATATGGGAGCTGGAATGCAAAATCTTGTAGCCATGCTCACACAACGTTCTCAAGCTATGAATCATGCAGGATTTCCAAACGAGCAAAGGAGGGAGCAACATTCTGTTGAATCCTTCATGAGGCAGCGTCCACCTTCTTTCAGCGGGTCTACTGATCCATTAGTTGCTGAACAATGGATTAGTACTACTGAAAAGATATTTTCAGTTCTTTAATGTTCTGAACATGATAAAGTCATCCTAGCAGTGTACCGTTTGGAAGGAGATGCTGATCAATGGTGGAATCTTGTTAAGAATACGAGGCAAAGGGATGAAATTGAGTCTATGGAATGGGACGAGTTCAAGAACTTATTTTTCAATAAGTACTTCCCTCTTATTCTCCGAACAAAGATGGAGAAAGAGTTTCTTGAACTGAAGCAAAGGGATGATGAATCTGTTAGTATCTATGAAGCAAATTTTACAAGACTTGCAAGGTACGCTTCTGGTATTATTATCCAACCTGAGAGTAAGATCGATCGATTCTTTAGTGGCTTAAAACCAAGTCTTCGAAGGGCGTTAGCCATAAGGGACTTCAATAGCTACGAGGAAATCGTTCGATGTGCTCTCAAAGTCGAGATGGAGATTGGAGTAACCCATCAGTCACATGGGTTTGATAAGAAGAGGAAGATGGAATTCAAAGGAAACTCTAAAGAGCACACTGAAAAGAAGATGAACTTTCCATTATGCTCAAAGTGTGGAAAGAAACATGGAGGGAGTTGTCTTAAAGGGAAAAGTAAATGTTTTAAATGTGGAAAGGAAGGTCATCGGGCATTTGAATGCCGTGATAATGGGAAGAAGATGTCTAATGATGCAAACAAAGGAAGGGATACACAGAATGAACCTACTACACTTCAATGTTTCAAGTGCAAGGAGATGGGGAATTATGCCAATCAATGCCCAAATCCAAGGGTTGATGATGATGGTCGACGTCAACAAAATCTTAAGGCTAAAGACAAAGGAAAGTCACATGCAATTTCTATCAGCGATGTGGAGTACGATAACGATGTGGTGAAAGGTACACTTGCCATCCACTCTAAAGTAGCAAATGTTTTATTTGATTCTGGATCCACCCACTCTTTTATTTCTGAAGACTTTTCTAAGGGTATCACCGTATTACCTCAACAATTAGATGTTGAGTTAGCCGTGACAACACCTAATGGCACATCAATCGCATCAAAAGTTTATAATTCTTCTCCGATCGAAGTTTGTGGGAAAGTGCTTCCTGCAAATCTTGTGATCCTTCCTTTAGTGGAATTTGATGTGATTCTTGGCATGGATTGGCTTTCTCTACATGGAGCTCATATCAATTGCCAAAGAAGGGAAGTCACATTTCATATTCCAGATCAATCTACGATCGTCTATCAATGCAAGGATGAACATAACCTTCCAGTGGAAATTTCTTCCATCTTATGGGTATTGATTCCACTAAATGAAGGTTATTTATCTCAAATGGTTGGTGAGAAACTCACGATTAAGAATATGCCCATTGTACGGGAGTTTGATGATGTCTTTCCGGAGGAATTGCTGGGTCTTCCACCAAATCATGAAGTTGAGTTTTCAATAGAACTCGTACCGGGTGCTTTGCCTATTTCAAAGACACCTTATAGAATGGCCCCAATTGAGTTGCAGGAATTGAAGAAGCAACTCCAAGAGAATCTTGATAAGGGATTCATACGCCCTAGTGCGTCACCTTGGGGAGCACCTGTTCTATTTGTTAAGAAGAAAGATGGATCAATGAGACTCTGCATTGATTATCGAGAACTTAACAAGATCACTATCAAGAACAAATATCCTCTCCCACGCATTGATGACTTATTTGACCAACTACGCGGAGCTCAATACTTTTCCAAGATTGATCTTCGTTCAGGGTATCATCAATTAAGGGTTAAAAGGGAGGATATACCAAAGACGGCTTTCCGTACAAGGTATGGACACTATGAATTTATAGTGATGCCATTTGGTCTTACTAATTCCCCTACTATCTTCATGGATCTAATGAATAGAGTCTTTAGAGACTATCTTGATCAATTTGTGGTAGTCTTTATAGACGATATTCTTGTCTATTCAAAGAGAAAGGAAGAGCATGAAGATCACTTGAGAATTATATTGAAGACCCTGAGAAAGGAGAAGCTTTATGCCAAATTTACCAAGTGTGAATTTTGGCTTCAAAAAGTTGCATTTTTGGGTCATATAATCTCAAAAGAGGGGATATCTGTGGATCCAGCAAAAACAGAGGTTATCGAAAGATGGTCGAGACCAACCACAGTAACTGAGATCCGAAGTTTTCTTGGTTTGGCTGGATATTATCGACGTTTTGTAAAAGATTTTTCACGATTATCTAATCCACTCACCAAGTTGACTCAGAAAGGAGTTAAGTTTGTCTGGACATAGGAATGTGAAGAGAATTTCAAGGAGTTGAAAAGAAGTTTATCCAGTGCACATGTGCTCACACTGCCTTGTAGTGGAGAAAGGTTTGTGATCTACAGTGATGCATCCAAGAAGGGATTGGGGTGTGTTCTTATGCAAAATGATATGGTGATAGCTTATGCCTCACGACAGTTGAAAATCCATGAGCAAAATTACCCAACACATGATTTGGAGTTGGCTGCGGTAATCTTTGCATTAAAGATTTGGAGGCATTACCTTTATGGTGAAAGGTGTGATATTTATACTGATCATAAAAGTTTAAAGTATATTTTCACACAAAAGGAGTTGAATATGCGTCAAAGAAGATGGTTGGAGCTGATTAAGGATTATGACTGCTCAATCCATTACCACCCTGGGAAAGCAAACAAGGTGGCAGATGCATTAAGTCGACAAGACCATGCTAGTTTATCCATGATGAGGATCACAAAAGATCCAATATTTATGGATTTACAAAGGATGGATCTTGGAATTATAATGGAAGGGGAAAAATCTTATCTTTCTCAAATGAATGTTCAACCATCTATACATGTGAAGATTAAAGAGGCACAGAAAGAAGATGTCGAGTTACAAAAGAAGGTGAGAAATGTTCCTGAATTCAACCTTGATTGTGATGGGATAATAAAGTTCATGAATCGGGTTTGTGTTCCTCCCATCCCCGAATTAAAGAAGGAGCTTCTGGATGAGGCTCATAGTTCTTCATTCTCTATTCATCCTGGAAGCACGAAGATGTATAGGGACCTGAAAGAGTACTTCTGGTGGGATGGCATGAAAAGAGATGTTGCTGAATTTGTCTCTCGATGCTTGGTTTGTCAACAAGTTAAAGCTGAGAGACAGAAGTCTAAGGGGATGTTACAACCATTACCCATACCCGAATGGAAATGGGAAAACATCACTATGGACTTTGTCACAGGACTTCCTAAAACATCCAAAGGCAATAATGCTATTTGGGTCATAGTTGATCGTCTTACAAAGTCTACACACTTCATTCCTATTAGAGAGGATTTCTCTCTAGATCAGCTTGCCAGGATATATGTAAAGGAAGTGGTAAGATTACATGGAGTACCACTTTCTATTATATCTGATCGGGATCCGAGATTTACCTCGAAGTTCTGGCGAAGACTTCAGCATACTCTGGATACAGAGTTGAGTTTCAGCACTGCTTGTCATCCCCAGACAGACGGTCAATCTGAGAGAACAATTCAAACCCTAGAAGATATGTTGAGAGCTTGCTCTATGGATTTCAAAGGAGGTTGGGATCAACACCTACCTTTGGTAGAATTTTCTTATAATAATAGATTTCACTCCAGTATTCAGATGGCTCCTTATGAAGCTCTCTATGGAAAGAAATGCAGAACTCCAACTTGCTGGGATGAAGTTGGGGAAAGAAAGCTATTAGGACCTGATCTCGTTGATGAAATGGCAGAAAAGGTCAGATCTATTCAACAACACATAAGAGCAGCTCAGAGTCGACAGAAAAGCTATGCCGACAACCGAAGAAAAGACCTAGAGTTTGAAGTGGGTGATAAAGTGTTCTTACGAATATCTCCCTGGAAGAGGGTTATGAGATTTGGAAAGAAGGGGAAGTTGAGCCCTAGATATATCGGTCCTTTCGAAATACTGGATCGTGTTGGGAAGGTAGCTTACCGATTGGCGCTTCCACCGAATCTCTCTCAAGTTCACGATGTGTTCCATGTATCTCTCCTGAGAAAGTACATACCAGATCCTTCACATGTACTCAGCTCAGAAGTTGTACCGCTGGAGCAAGATCTTTCTTATGAAGAACAGCCGATAGAGATTCTGGATCGTAGCGAAAAAGTCCTACGAAACAAGACCACTCGCTTGGTGAAAGTTTTATGGAGGAACCACCAACTTGAAGAAGCTACATGGGAGCTTGAGGATATGATGAGGGAGAAGTATCCTCATCTGTTTGTTACAAAGTGACGAATTTCGAGGGCGAAATTCTTTTTAAGGGGGGTAGAATGTAACACCTGAGACTTTTATGTTATATAAATTATCAAAGGAATCTTTTTCTACACAACACTTGCTTGACTTGCTTTACACGCAATCGCGACCTTCCTCGATAGCTTGCGTCGTACGCAATACCGAGTTTCACTAAACAACAATATGCTATTAAAACTAGCCGTTATGAATAGTAATAACCACTTTTTGAAATTTTATAAATTTTATTTTTCAAAATGGACTTCATTTTTGGACTCAGAATATCGAAATTATCCTAGGGTGAAATTTTGGTATTTTTCTGAAAACTTTCAATTTTTGATGAATAGTGAAACCACTAAGTGGTAGGTTAAAAACTGAATTTTGCATAAAACTTAATTTTACCGCTTCTGTGAATGGAATTTCGAAAATCCGAGAGACACGGTTAATATCAAGGACTAAAATGTGGTTCAATGAGATGAAAATAATTTTTTGGTGAATAGTAACTTTTTACGATTTTTACCGCGGTTAATAGTAAATAGGGTAACTAAGGGTAAATATGATATTAATATTACCCTAACACATGTCCTAATTCTATTGGACAAGTGTAATTCGACCAAAAACAAACTTAGGAATAAAATATGACCATTTAGGCCCACTTGGATTAGATTAGGACATTTATTATTAATTTATTTAAAGAAGGGTTAAAATAGTTAAAATCAAAGTTTAATAAGTAAATCATTTTTAATATGGGGTTATACATAAGATAAATTCAATTTTAAATATTCATTAGAAAGCTAAAAAGATTTCCTACATGATGATATTTTATTTGTAATTTTTAGACATTAAATAATTTAATTTATTTATGACATAATGATGATGCAGTAATTATCTTATTAATGAAATATTGACATAATTGATGTTATAAACACCAAAATAAATGTAATTTGAGACTTTTTATGAATTCCACTAATTTTCTAGGTTACTATGATATATTAGTGTTGATTTAAGCAACTTGGTTTGAACATATAATTCTGTTATGACTTTCAAACAAATCATATATCAAATAGTGTCAAAATTGACACAAAATAGTTTTTAAATGAAATATTATATTATTAATTGTTATTTTATTCCTAAAAATCTAAGGTTCGGCCAAATGACTTAGATAAGGATATATATATTAATAATAAACAATTTGGGGTTCGTTTGGCATGTTATAGTAAGTGTATTAACCATATAGTGAAGGAAAACAAAAAGACACGGTAAAAGTTAAAATAATTAACTTAGAGTTAAATCTAATTGATAAGGTTAAAATAATACCCTAAACTTGTATAAATCCTATTGGTTGATAGGATTTCGACCCATCCCCACTTTATCTTCGAAATAAGACCCTTTGGAACCATTATAAACCGATTTTGACTTTAATATAAAATAATATTTTGAGATATTCCTAAGGTGCCCCTCTCCTCCCTTATAAAAGGGCACCTCCTCCCCCTCCTCCTCACACCAAATTGAGCACTCAAGCTCGGCCAACCCCTGCCATTTTCTCCTCTCCACTTCCCTAGAATAATCCTAGAGGTCCTGGTCTTCTCCAAAGACCAATCTTAGTTCCTTAAGTGGAGGATTCAAAGAAGCGTTCCAAAGAAGAGGTAATATCCATTACCGATCTTTTCAATTTCTTTCTTCTTCAACTTCTTCTTCTTTAGTTGTTTCATGATAAAGTAATAACATCAGTATTACTTACATACTGATATGTTATTATAAATATGAAACAACCCTAATTCACCTTATATCCATCCTACGGAAAAATGAAATCACCACGCGTGCGTACGTACGGAATACCGTCTCCACGCCGTGGTGTAATCTATTTTCCACCATCACCTTACAAGGATGGGTATAATGGTGTAATGAGTAACTACATATGATTATTATGAAGTAATATTGATACTTAAATAATATATATATACTCCAATACAATTCCACGATCATAGGAACGATATCATCACTCGTGCGTACGTACGGAATACCGTCTCCACGATGTGATGCGACTCGTTCTACATGATCTTCATTTCATAATGATTATATAAATGAATTGAATAAATGAATATGGTATATAATACACTAATACCATTCTGGAAATGAATTATCTATAACCTAAAGATAAGAATAATAATTTATTCGACAAAACACGCATAAGAACAAAAAGTTATAAAGACCCGAGTAACAAGTAACAATGAAATATTACTAACAAGAAGCTAATAATATGACCATATATGATATCATATAAATATGTATGATTCTGGAATAAGTCAATAACATTATTTAAACCATTATACAGGAGCTTCGGACACGTACAAAGCTAATCGGACCTAAGGTAAGGGAAATATCACAATCTCATTTTTATCCGAGATTGTTTATACTTTGAAATTTACTGGGTTGTATTTTATTATCCACATCCATGTTTCCTCAATATGTAATATTATTTCCATCCACCTACAATTGTTTTACCCTTCGATGAGTTTTTAGTAAAGGATATGAAAGGAATCTTTTTTCGTTTTTCATACGAGGTACTTTTTGACTTTTCCGACAAAAGTACGAAGAATGTTTTTTTTAACTTATACGGCATGAATGGATTTTTAAAACATTATTTCGAAGAAGCTTCCTTTAAAAGTTTTCAAGTTTATTTTTAATCAAATTCTTTTATTTTAAAGTTGTATGACATGTTATGAAAGGAAAAATGTTTTTGAAGAAGAAAGGATATTTTCCTCAAGAATGGATTTCAAGTGTTTTATCAAAATTATTTTCCATCTAAGATAATAAAGGTTTATATTTTTATCCCTATTATTACATTGATTTGATCATGTTGTGATGGAATTATTTTTATGAATTCCCTTATCTTATATGAATTTATTTATGATGTCAAGATGTTTCAAGAATCCCATTTTTGTTACATGTGTTATGCGATGATGTAAGTTTTATGATTATGTGGCACACATAAGAAAGGATTCATTATAAGATGGGTGGGACCTATATCTCCCTCCAATGCATTGGGTAAAGATTTTATATCTCATGAGATAGACATGGCTGGAACGGAAGGTTATTTCGGTTCAGTGATACAGGACTGAAACGAGGAGTGAACTCGGTTCAGAAAGGGACTTTGTCCACTAAGATAGTCTTGGCAATGATTCATGACTAACAAGAAATGATTTTCCATGATTATGTGTGCATGCCACAAAGTTTCAAGTTTCATGTTATGATTATGGTGATCTCATTTTCACTTCTATGATTTATTCCATGTTAAGATATTATGATCTCTTTTGCAGGTTTTGATTTTCAAAAAGATATGATATGATTTTTATTTCCTTTATTTGCCCTTGCTGAGCATTTGAGATCACCCTTTTATGTTTTCTTTTCCCCAGGTCAGGAAGATGGATATTAAGTAGAATATGCTAAAAGGGACCCTAGATATGATGAAATAAATGGGAGACACTGTAGAAGATTTATGAACCAGTTGTTTATGTTTCCCAGTTTCTAAAGACACTATACATATACGGTCCTTTGTGGTTTTGTCATATGTTGTAATAAGTGTGATTCAATTTTGAAGTATTAACAATGTATGTAAAGTATGGGTCGTTATAACCATTGGATAAAATTGTAAAAATATATTCTAATTATACTTTAAAACCACTAAATAGTATAATTTATCACTATAAATTATTTTGATTAAAAGAGTTGTTTTTAAGTATTTTTCACTATTCATAAAAAATTAGAAGTTCTCAGAAAAATACTAAAAATTCATCATAGGCTAATTTCGATATTACGAATCCAAAAATGAAGTCCATTTTGAAATATAAAATTTCTTTAATTTTAAAAAGTGGTTATTACTATTCATAACGGCTACTTTGATTAGTCGCGGTGTTTTAGAACTCGAAGTTGCGTACAATGCAAGCTATTGCATTATTGAATGAGAAGTGTATCGTGGAAGCTCGGGGTGTTACAGTGGACAAGAGGACCGTGCCATTATCCAAAAAGTATACAGCGTGTAGAAATGTTACACGCCGTGTCGTCTGACCCCGGGTACTGCCAGTGTACAACAGCCTGTGTCGTAAGGCTAGTTGTGTAGAAAAAGTTAGTAAACGGTATGTAGTACAGTGTACACACTGTGTCTAAGTCATCTTGAGTCGACTCCGTGTACGCGGCCATGTGATCGTACATGGTCCTCAACCTTTGTACTCCAACCCATGTAATTGGTACACGGGGTGACCCGTGTTACTGGCCTCACCTAGTTGTGTGATGGAGTACAAGGTCGTGTACTCAATCCCATGTCAGTGTACCCCCTGGATATACGTTGAGTCCCGCATAGCCGCCTCTACCTTGCTGTGTAGATAGTACACGCCATGTTTCGAAGCCATGTAGTCCATCATGTGTCTGTGTACTTCCCAAAATACACGCTGAGCTTTGGGGAAAGTCCAACACACCATGTGATTCCTCTATGACTCTGAAACCCTATCCCCTGCCGCCAGTATTACACGACGTGTTCTTCAGAATTACATGCCGTGTATTCTGGAAATTTCTAGAATCGCAGACTTCCACCGCCACACCTTCCGTGCTGCTCGTTCGTCGATTCGGCCGTCTGATCACCACAAAACTCCCAAGTTTTGGTCTCCCTGACACCAAAAAGACGATTCTGTTGTTTTTGGACCTCCGATCGGCTCCGAAAATGTGCAACGGTCCACCCACGCGAAGAACCCTCAAAGAATGGACCTTCTCGATCTAGTCTGATTCTTCATCTGCTACCGTCGTCGCACCTCTGTAAGGTTATTGTGGTGTTGAATCGTCAATTTGGGATCGTTGCATCACAAAATAGATGTGCAAAGATCCATTGTTCCTCACCCCGCAAAGAATGCACGGAGAAAAGAAAGGGGAAGAAAATCCAATGAACAAATCGAGGAATGAACCTCCGCCATCATTCTTCACAGCGTTGATCTTCTCCCGTTAGTATGATTAAACCGAAAATAATCAAGCAAAAAAAATTCAACATGGATCAATTGCCCAAATCATCATAGTAAAACCCTACCGTAAGAACGTAGGAATATGCAGATCAACTTATTCGTGGTTGATACGCATTCGTCGTTTAAATCAAAATCGGGGAAAATAATTTAAATAACAAACCCCTACCTCAACTGGGATCAATCGCTGATGAAGGCGTCATGCTATCATCATTGTCGAGATCCTCCAACCTCGTTGGCACAGTGATTCTCAAATTTGATCTGTCGTCATTCATCGCCGAGATTTTTCTCCAAAGCGCCAAGGATTCTCCAGAGTTTCTCTCCATCTTCTACCAAAGAGAAATGTTCGATTAACCCATTAAAAAGAGGGAATGTGTTTCGGATTCCATCACATTGTGGCTTAATGATTCAGTGTTGCTGTTTCAGGTTCATTATGACATGGCATTTATTAAAGAAATATTTTCCTTGTCGCCACGCTGCAGTGGATGTTTCCATATAAAATAAAATAATAATTACGATTTTATTTTATTTTATTTTACTAAAAACGTCCAAAAAATAACTTTTTCCCTCGACCCGCACTGGTCAAGGTTAGACCCGTTCTTAGGTAAATTCGTCATCCCGGATGCAATGGTGCCCCAAGATTTTTAATCCAGGAATCCATTTGGAAACTTCCACAATCGTGCACAAGTGCTGACTCACTTAACTTAAAAAAAAATTTGAATCACCATTCCAGGATCACCGAGCCTTAGAATGATGTGTCGTCTCTGCACCTGGTCTCAAAATAATTCTATATAATAATTCAAAATAACACACGGAAAATCTGAGACATTACATTCTCCCCACCTTGGGGCTATACGTCCCCGAAAATCCAAAACAAAGGCTACTCAAAAAGATGTGGGAACTGGGCCCGGATCTGGGCCTCCTGCTCCCACATGCTCTCCTGAAGATTTCCGTGATACCACTGGATGTACACTAGGGGAATCGATCACCCACAAAGGATCCTCTTCTGCCGATCCTCGATCTCCACCAGGTACTCAGTAAAGGTCGCTTCATCCTCGATGTCCAGCTTGCCCCAGTCGATGACGTGTGATGGGTCATGCATGTACCACCTTAGCTGCGACACGTGGAAGACATCATGTACCCGATGAAACTGTGGCAGTAGAGATAGGTGGTACGCCATCTCTCCAACTTTACATAGTATCTAGAAATGTCTAATGAACCTCGGAGATAGCTTTCCACCATGACCAAATCTCCATAACCCTCGTCGAGGTGAGACTCGAAGAAAGACGTGGTCTCCCTCCTCAAATTCCATAGGTCTCCTTCGTCTGTCAGCATAAGAATTCTACCAGCTATGTGCAGTCTTCATCCACTCTCATATGATCTACACCTTCTTGGTGGTATCTCGTACCAACTCTGGACCCATGAGTGATGACTCTCCAGGGTCGGTCCAGCAAAGCAGTGACCGAACGGGTCTCCCATACAAGGCCTCAAATGGTGTCATACCAACAATAGAGTGGTAGGTATTGTTGTAGGAAAACTCAACTAGTGGTAGGTGTTCCTCCCAACTATGACCAAAGTCCAAGATACAGGCTCGCAACATATCCTTCAAAACCTGAATGGTCTTCTCCATCTGACCATTTTTCTGGGGATGAAACGTTGTGCTCAAGCATAGCTGATTCCCGAAAGCCTCCTGCAATCACTTCAAAAACTGGTAAGTGAAACAGGTGTCTCAGTCTGAAACTATTGTTGAGGGGATACCATGTAGTCGAATTATCTCCTGCACATAGAGCCCTCCCAATCTCTCTTTGGAACTCTGCTAGCTGATATCTAGGAAGTGGATCGACTTGGTGAGTTGTTCAATGATCACCCAGATGGAATCATTCCCCTTGGATGTCTGCGGTAAGCCTATCATGAAGTCCATCGATATTTCATCCCACTTCCACTCTGGATCTTCCATGGAGAATCTAATCTCGTTGTAACCTGGTGCTCATCATTCACCTTCTAGCATGTGAGGCATCGAGAAACGAACTCTGATACTACCTTATTCATGCCTAACTACTATAATTTTCATTAGAGATCCCGGTACATCTTTTCCACTCCAGGATGTACCGCCATGGGGGATATATGAAACTCCCTCAGTACCTTCTCCTGCAACGTTACTGGTACAACGGTGGGTCCTCTAAAAAGAATTATGTGCTCCCCACCTTGCCAATATACATCAGGAGCATGTCCTATGGATAAATGAGCACATAAAACCACATAGTCGACATCTCCTAGTTGTGCCTCCCTAACCTGCTGTAAGAGTGTAGGGGTGACAACCATCGACTGTAGGTAAGTTGTATCCTCTCTGTCCATGAAGGATAACCGCAACGCGGCTAATTGCTTTGTCGCCTCACTTAACAGTTGTGAGATCGACCTTCTTCTAAGAGAATCTGCCACCTTGTTCCCCTTCCCAGGAGTATAGATGATCTCTAAATCATAATCCTAGAGGAACTCTAGCCAATGCCTCTTCCTCATATTCAGATCCATCTGTGAAAAGATGTACTTGAGGCTCTTGTGGTCAGAGTAGACAATGAACTTCTCACCCATAAGGTAGTGTCTCCACATATTCAATGCGAAGACTACTTTAGATAACTTGAGATCATGGGTCGCATAGTTCTGTTCATGTGGCCTAATTTGGCATGAACCATAAGAAATCACTTCCTGTCTCTGCATCAGGATACAGCCAAGCCTGGTCCCTGATGCGTCGCAAAAAACTACATACTCGACACCCTCCTTCAGAAATCTCAAGATTGGGGAGCTTGTCAAACTCGATCTCAGCTGCTTGAAAGCCTGTTGGAACTTCTCTGTCCACATGAAGGGTCACCCCGTCCTAGTCAAGGCTATCATCATTGCTGATATTCGGGAGAAATCAGGAATGAATCTTCAGTAATATCCTGCTAACCCAAGGAATATTCGCACCTCTATCCTGTTCTGAGGTGGCTCCCATGATAACACATCCTCCACCTTGGCTGGGTCTATAGCTACTCCATCTTCTGAGATGAAATTTCCTAGAAAGTGGACCTCCTGAATCCATAACGGGAACTTTGAGAGCTTCCCATAAAGTTGGTGCTCCCGGAGTACGTCTAGAACTATCCGCAGGTGTCTCGTGTGCTTCTCATCTGACAACGAGTACACAAGGATGTCATAGATGAAGACCACTACGAACCGGTCCAAGTACGGATGGAAAATCTGGTTCATCAGTACCATGAACACTGTGGGGGAATTTGTCGCACCGAAAGGCATCACCAAGTGCTCATAGTGACCGTAGTGGCATCTGAAGGCTGTCTTCGGTATATACTCATCCCTTACTCGTAACTGGTTATAACCTAATTGAAGTTTAACCTTCAAGAACCATTGTTCCCCTCTTAGTTGATCAAAGAGGTCATCGATTCTCAGCAGCGGATACTTTTTCTTCACTGTCACCTGGTTCAGGCGCCGGTAATCCACGCACAACCTCAGACTTCCGTCTTCCTTCTTGAAAAACAAGACTGGGGTCGCCCAGGGTGAAGCGCTGGGTCTCATGAAACCCTTACTCTGAAAATCCTCCAACTACACCCTCAGCTCACGAATCTCTACAGGAGACATTCGATATGCTGATGAGTAAATTGGTGTCATCCTGGGGTGTAAGTCGATGCAGAAGTCGATCTCCCGACGGGGAGGTAGTCCTGGAACATATTCGGGAAATACATCCTTGTACTCCACCACTACTGCTGGGAACTGGGATCCCACAACATCCACTACTCCAGGGGCAAGGCTATCCAACTCATGAAAAATTGGTTGCACCCTCCTATGCATAAGACCATTCTGTGCTGCATGGGTTTCCCTTTCTCCGACAAAGGAAAACCTCATCCCATCACTACGGACACACCACACTCTTCACCTAAAATAGTCAATCTGGGCATGGACTGAAGATAAACAATCCATACCGAGAATTACATCGTAAGGCCTCGGCACTACCACCAAGAGGTTCCAACCGAAACTCTCACCTCCAAGGGTAAGATCACACTATCTGCAAAGGTGCGTGATCGTCGAGTCTCCTTCCGTAGGTGTCTCCAAGCGTAAGGATCAAGTCAACGGATCTACCGAAATATCAAGGTTTCACACAAGACATGTGGATATAAAGGAATGACTGGCACCTATGTCTATAAGTATGGAAGCTAAGGTAGAAAAGACACTGATCATACCTCAAATCATCCCTAGAGTCCCTGGGTCGTACGCCTCGACCGCATGCAGTTGTCCATGTCCCTGTCCCCGATCTCCCTGAGCCTGGTGCGGACCTCCTGGGGGTGGTGGTGGAAGTCGAGGCACCTGCCACCGCCCATAGCTCTCCCTACTCCTCTGCCACGTCCTCCACCTGGTGGGTCTGTCTGCTCCACTCTCTACCACTACCTTTGTGGTCCATCCACCGCTTCCTTGTTAGCATCTCGACGGGTCATACAATCTCTAGAGAGATGTCCCCTACTATCACACATGTAGCATCGCTTCTCCCTAGGATGACTTGATCTAGCCTGAGAGCCCTAGACTATCGATCCTCTATCCTGGTTCCCCCTATGATGTTTCCCATGTCCAGATCCCTATGCCTGATGTCGGCTCCCTACTGTCGGGGTCTCCACACCTGTCTGCCTGCTGCTGACTATCGTCAGTTGTCTCTGCTTTGCCAAGAATCTCTCGATCACCAAGGCATGCTCGAGTACTCCAGCATAAGTCGAAATGAATAGAGGCACGACACTAGCTCGGATGTCCCATTGTAGACCTAGCTTGAAGGTCCGATCTTGGAAGTACTGATCCCTAACCATATTCATCGAGTACCGTGCGAGGATGGTGAACCTTGATGAATAGTAATCTACTATCAAAATGCCTTGTTGGAGCTGAAGAAGCTCCTGGATGCGCACTTCTCTCAGCATAAACAGATATAAATCCTCCCTGAAGAGTCGCTCAAACTCCATCCACAAAAGAGTCTCCTCGTCGTGAGTCTGTGTGGTCAAACTCCACCATCGTCCCGCCAAACCATGAATAAGGCTTTCTCCTAGGATCACCATCTGGTCTTCTAGTGTCCTCACAAGATGAAAAACTCTGGACACCGCATCAAGAAAGTCCTCAATCGTCTGAGGGTCAGGCTCACCTTGGAACTTGAGGGGTCTCTGTCTCTGGAACTCGTGGAGTGCACTAAGTTTGGGACCCTCATCGGTCGATACTATAGGTACCATGAGCTGCTCCGCTGGTGGTGACATAGCAGGTGCACCACCTGGTGGCAACGCCTGGGGAACTGGTCCATGTATCGAAGCCTCGTCACTGAGGGGGTCATCCTCGTGATCACGCTGCGGAATCATAACGGGTATGCGTCGCAGAGGCATTCTATAATGAAACAAGATGTACCATGGTCAATGAGTATATCTGGATAGCTGACATAAAGGATATGGAAAACACAACCCATTCCTATATGATGTGTGTACCATTTTTTTTACCTTCCCACAACTGGTGTTTTCGTGTACCGAGTCAAAAAGTAGGTTATCAGAGTCCTAGTGTATGGATACGTCGGTTGCCGCACCAACACTGGAGTCTCTGTCCTGAAATCCGAACTCAAAACACTTAACATTGTTGCCCCAAACCAATCTTACAGACTCTTGGTCCTAAGGTAGAACCCAACCACCTTTGATACCACTCTGTCACGACCCGTCCCAGTGGGGCCCACACCGTGACTCCCCAAGCCCGCCTCTAATGGGCCAGGGGCTGGTGACTAGCACCGAGTAGGAATATTACTAACATGGGAGGCATTGCCTAATCACTTGTACATACACACACATCTCCAAGCCCACAAATGCTGAAATGTAAAAACCACTAAGGAACAAAATGCATGCATACAACTAAACCCAACCAACAATGTACGATGGAAAGTAAATTACTAAAGGTAAACTAGGCCAGAATAAAATCCCACCAAAACAAGAGTCTGAAAACTGCAATGTCCAACCTGTAAACACAAAAAGTTACTGGGACTACTGCTCGTAGCTTTAGGAATGCCTCGGCCTATAGGGAACTCAGAAATCTCGGTCCAATTCTAGTCTGCCCTGGACTCTGTCAAAAGGATGCTCGTCTGCACAAGACACGGCACGTGTGGGAAAATCCCATGCAGGGGTGAGTATAACAATACTCAGTAGAAGACCCCAAAAACCAGAAAGTTGTACACGAAGTAAAGGTATAGTTAGCGATGCACAATATATGTCTACAGAACTTATATCAAGAGAAGCACAAACCAGATATACTCAAAACCCAGACCTGTGGTCTAGAGACAAGTCGCACAACCGTATACTTCCTCTAGGGATTCAGTTCGAAGATTTCCACGAAGCACTCATTCTGGGAGAACACACTCAATGAGTCTTATATCTCTGATGAAGTCCATCATAGAAGTACTATTCTTCAGGAAACGTCACGAGAGGTAATTACACTCATTACAGGAGACACACTTCTGAGTGGGATGATTACGATAGATAGATGCACTCGTTACGGGAGACACAATCATGAGTGGAAAATTATCATGATACACAGATGAGGATCACTACTAGGGCCATGGTGAATATCGTGACTCATTCGGATTCACCAGCTAGGTGGAAGATCAATGCCCGGTAGAGTTGGTCATGTCGATGCCTGACCCTACCTAGGGTCAAGAATGGATAGAGGATCTTAATCTGGGCCTCATGGATGGATGCCTGACTCTATCACAGAAAGTCTTGCTGAAGGTATCATACTCCTATAGAAGGAAACGATGCTTGAACTTCAGGGGAATGAGGATAATGGGAACTAACCCAAACGAAATATGTCCAAGATACGGTGTACAAGAGGACCATGCCATTTTCTAAAATGTACACGGTGTGTAGAAATGTTACACACCGTGTCGTCTGACCCCTGGTACTGCCCATGTACAACAGATCGTGTCGTAAGGCTGGTTGTGTAGAAAAAGTTAGTAAACCGCATGTAGTACGGTGTACATGCCATGTCTGAGTTATCTGGGGTCGGCTCCATGTACGCGGCCATGTGACCGTACATGGTCCTCAACCCATGTACTCCAACCCATGTAATCGGTACACGGGGTGACCCACATTACTGGCCTCGCCTGGCCGTGTGATGGAGTACATGGTTGTGTACTCCATCCCGTGTCCGTGTACCCCCTGGATATACATTGAGTCCCGCGTAGCCGCCTCTGCCTTGCTGTGTAGATAGTACATGTCATGTTCTAAAGCCATGTAGTCCATCATGTGTCCGTGTACTTCCCAAAATACACGCCGAGCTTTGGGGAAAGTCCAACACGCCAAGTATTCTCCAGAGTTTCTCTCCAGCTTCTACCAATGAGTAATGTTCTATTAACCCATTAAAAAGAGGTAATGTGTTTCGGATTCCATCACGTTGCGGCATTAATGAGTCAGCGTTGTTGTTTCATGGTCATTATGACATGGCATTTATTAAAGAAAGAGCTACCTCATCGCCACGCTGCAGTGGATGTTTCCATATAAAATAAAATAAACATTGAGAATTTATTTTATTTTATTTTACTAAAAACTTCCAAAAATTAACTTTTTCCCTCAACCTGCACTGGTTGAGGTTAGACCCATTATTAGGTAAATTCGCCATCCTGGACGCAACGGTGCCCCCAAATTCTTAATTCGGGAATCCATTTTGAAACTTCCACAATCGCACACAAGTGTCGCCTCACTTAACTTAAAAAAGAAGTTTGAACCACCATTCTAGGATCACCGGGCCTCGGAATGATGTTTCGTCTCTGCGCCTGGTCTCAAAATAATTCTATATAATATTTAAAAATAATACACGGAAAATCTGAGACATTACATTCTCCCCACCTTGGGGCTTTATGTCCCCGAAAAGCCAAAACAAAGGCTACTAAAAAAGATGTGGGTATTGGGCCCGAATCTGGGCCTCCCGCTCCCACATGCTCTCCTGAAGATTTTTGTGTTGCCACTGGATGTGAACTAGGGGACTCGATCACCCACGAAGGATCCTCTCCTGCCGATCCTCGATCTCCACCAGGTACTCAGCAAAGGTCACTCCATCCTCGATGTCCAGCTCTCCCCAGTCGATGTCGTGTGATGGGTCATGCACGTACCACCTTAGTTGTGACACGTAGAAGACATCATGTACCCGATGCAACTGTGGTGGTAGATCTAGGTGGTACGCCACCTCTCCAACTTTACACAGTATCTGGGAAGGTCTAATGAACCTCAGAGATAGATTTCCACCAGGACCAAATCTCTATAACCCTCGTTGAGGTGAAACCTGAAGAAAGATGTGGTCTCCCTCCTCAAACTCCATAGGTCTCCTTCGTCTGTCAGCATAAGACTTCTGTCGGCTCTGTGCAGTCTTTATCCGCTCTCAGATGATCTACACCTTCTCAATGGTAGCTCGCACCAACTCTGGACCCATGAGTGCTGACTCTCCAGGGTCGGTCTAGCAAAGCAGTGACTGGCAGGGTCTCCCATACAAGGCCTCAAACGGTGCCATACCAACGGTGGAGTGGTAGCTATTGTTGTACACAAACTCAACTAGTGGTAGGTGGTCCTCCCAACTATGACCAAAGTCCAAGATATAGGCTCAAAACATATCCTTCAGAACCTGAATGGTCCTCTCCGTCTGACCATCTGTATGGGGATGAAACGTTGTGCTCAAGCGTAGCTAAGTCTCGAAAGCCTCCTGCAATCCCTTCCTCAAATGGGAAGTGAAACTGGTGTCTTGGTCCAAGACTATTGTCTAGGGGATACCATGTAGTCAAACTATCTCTTGCACGTAGAGGTCTCCCAATCTCTCTATGGAACTCTGCTCCCTGATAGCTAGGAATTGGACCGACTTGGTGAGTCGTTCAATGATCACCCAGATGGAATCATGCCCCTTGGACATCCACGGTAAGCCTGTCATGAAGTCCATCGATATTTCATCCCACTTCCACTACGGAGCTTCCAGGGGTGAGCTAATCCCGCTATAACCTGGTGCTCAGCCTTCACCTGCTAGCATGTAAGGCATCGAGAAACAAACTCTGAAACCACCTTCTTCATGCCTAACTACCATAATTGTCATTAGAGATCCTGGTACATATTTTCCACTCCAGGATGTACCACCAAGGGGGATGTATGAAACTCCCTCAGTACCTCCTCCTACAACGTTACTAGTACAATGGTGGGTCCTCTAAAAAGAATTATGTGCTCCCCACCTTGCCAATATCCATCAAGATCATGTCTTATGGATAACTGAGCATGTAAATCCACAAAGTTGACATCTCCTAGCTGCGCCTCCCTAAACTGCTGTAAGAGTGGAGTGGTGACAACCATCGATGGTAGGTAAGTTTCATCCCCTCTGTCCATGAAGGATAACTACAAGTCAGCTAACTGCTTTGTCACCTCACTCGACATCTCTGAGCTTGACCTTCTGCTAAGATTATCCACCACCTTGTTCCCCTTCCCAGGATTATAGATGATCTCGAAATCATAATCCTAGAGAAACTCTAGCCAATGCATATGCCTCAGATTCAGATCCATATGTGAAAAGATGTACTTGAGGCTCTTGTGGTCAGAGTAGACAATTAACTGCTCACCCATAAGGTAGTGTCGCCACATCTTCAATGTGAAGACTACCGTAGCTAACTCGAGATCATGGGTCGCATAGTTCTACTCATGTGGCCTAATTTGGCGTGAACCATAGGAAATCACTGCCTGTATCTATATCAGGATGCAGCCAAGCCCGGTCCCTGATGCGTCGCAAAAAACTACGTACTCAACACCCTCCTCCGGAAATCTCAAGATTGGGGCTCTTGTCAAACTTGGTCTCTGATACTTGAAAGCCTGTTGGAACTTCTCCGTCCACATGAAGGGTCTCCCCTTCCTAGTCAAGACTGTCATCGGTGCTAATATCTAGGAGAAATCAGGAATGAATCTCCAGTAATATCCTGCCAACTCAAGGAAGCATCGCACCTCTATCACGCTCCGAGGTGGCACCCATGCTAACACAGCCTCCACCTTGGCTGGGTCTATAGCTACTCCATCGTCTGAGATGACATGTCCCAGAATGTGGACCTCCTGAATCTAGAACTGGAACTTTGAGATCTTCCCATAAAGCTGGTTCTCTCGGAGTATGTCTAGAACTATCTGCAGGTGTCTTGCGTGCTCCTCCTCTGACACCGAGTACACAAGGATTCCATCGATGAAGACCACTATGAACCGGTCCAAGTATGGATAGAAAATCCAGTTCATTAGTACCATGAACACTGCGGGGGAATTTGTCACGCCGAAAGGCATCACCAAGTACTCATAGTGACCGTAGCGGCATCTGAAGGTCGTCTTCGATATATCCTCATCCTGTACTCATAACTGGTGATAACCTGATCGAAGGTCAACCTTTAAGAACCATTATGACCCTCTTAGCTGATCGAATAGGTCGTCGATTCTTAGCAGCAGATACTTTTTCTTCACCGTCACCTGGTTCAGGCGCCGGTAATCCATGCACAACCTCAGAATCTCGTCTTCCTTCTTGAAAAACAATACTGGGGCCGCCCAGGGTGAAATGATGGGTCTCATGAAACCCTTACTATTAAAATCCTCCAATTTCACCCTCATCTCACAAATCTCTACAGGAGCCATCTGATATGCTGATGAAGAAATCGGTGTCATCCTGGGGTGTAAGTCAATGTATAAGTCGATCTCCCAGTGGGGAGGTAGTCCTGGAACATCTTCAGGAAATACATCCTCGTACTCTGCCACTACTACTGGGAATTGGGATCCCATAACATCCACTGCTCTGAGGGCAAGGCTAGCCAACTCATGAGTGATTGGCTACACCCTCCTATGCATAAGCCCATTTTGTGCTGCCTGGGTTTCCATTTCTCTGACAAAGGAAAACCTCGTCCCATCACTGCAGACACACCGCACTCTTCACCTAAAATAGTCAATCTGGGCATGGACTGAAGATAACCAATCCATACTGAGAATGACGTCATAAAACCTTGACACTACCACCAAGAGTTTCCAACCGAAACTATCGCCTCCATGGGTAAGATCACACTATCTGCAAAGGTACGTGATTGTCGAGTCTCCTTATGTAGGTGTCTCCAAGCATAAGGATCGAGTCAACGGTTCTACCGAAATCTCACAGTTTCACACAAAACATATGGCTATGAATTAATGACTAGAACCTATGTCTATAAGTACGGAAAATAAGGTAGAAAAGACACAGATTATACCTTGAATCATCCCTGGAGTCCCTGGGTCGTACGCCTCGATCGCATGCAGTTGTCCCCGTCCTTGTCCCCCAACTCCCTAAGCCTGGTGCGGACCTCCTTGGGGTGGTGGTGGAAGTAAGTCGAAGCGCCTTCCACCACCCGAAGCTCTCACTACTCCCCTGCCACGTCCGCCGCCTGGCAGTTTTGTCTACTCCACTCTCTACCTCTGCCTCGGTGGTCCATCCACCGCTTCCTTGTTAGCATCTTGACGGGATAGACAATCTCTAGAGAGATTTCCCCTACTATAACACGTGTAACATTGCTTCTCCATAGGATGACTGGATCTATCCTAAGATCCCTAGACTATCGATCCTCTATCCTGGGTCCTCCTATGATTTTTCCCATGTCTAGATCCCTGTGCCTGACGTTGGCTCCCTACTGTCGGGGTCTCCGCACCTGTCTAACTACTGCTGACTGTCGTCGGCTGTCTCTACTTCACCAAGAAGCTCTCGATCACCAAGGCCTTCTTGAGAACTCCAGCATAAGTTTAAATGCATAGAGGCACGACACTAGCTTAGATGTCCCATCATAGACCTCACTTGAAAGTCCGAGCTCAGAAGTACTAATCCCTGGCCATATCCATCGAGTACCGGGCGAGGTTGGTGAACCTCGATGAATAGTCAGCTACTGTCAAAATGACCTATGGGAGCTAAAGAAGCTCCTATATGTGCACTTCTCTCAGCGTAACCGGATATAAATCCTCCCTGAAGAGTCTCTCAAACTCCGTCCACGAAAGAGTATCCTCATCGTGAGTCAGTGTGGTCAGACTCCACCATCGTCCTGTCGAACCCTAATGAAGGCTCACTCCTAGGATCACCATATGGTCTGGTGGTGTCCTTACTAGATGAAAAAATCTGGACACCGCCTCAATAAAGTACTCAGCTGCCTAAGGGTCAGGCTCGCCTTGGAACTTGAGGTGTCTCTGTCTCTGGAACTCATGGAGCGCACTAAGTCTGGGCCCCTCGTCGGTCAGTACTGTAGGTACCACGAGCTGCTCCACTGATGGTGACATAGTAGGTGCACCACCTGGTTTCAACGCCTGGGGAACTGGTCCATGTATCGAAGCCTCGTCACTGAGGGGTTCATCCTCTTGATCGCACTGTGGAATCCTAGAGAGTATGCATCGCGGAGGCAATCTGTAATGAAAAAATATGTACCATGGTCAATGAGTATATCTGGATAGCTGACACAAAGGATATGGAAAACACAACCCATTCCTATATGATGCATGTACAATTTTTTTTACCTTCCTGCAACTAGTTTTTTCATGTACCGAGTTGAAAAGTAGGTTATCAGAGTCCTGGTGTATGAATACGTTGGTCGTCGCACCAACACTGGAGTCTCTGGCCTGAAAGCCAAACTCGAAACACTTAACATTGTTTCCCCAAACCAATCTCACAAACTCTTGGTCCTAAGGTAGAACCTGACCACCTTTGATACCACTCTTTCATGGCCCGTCCCAGTGGGGCCCGCACCGTGAATCCCCAAGCACGCCTCCAATGGGCCAGGGGCTGGTGACTAGCATCGAGTAGGCCTATTATTAACATGGGAGGCATTTCCTAAGCACCTGTACACACGCACACATCTCCAATCCCACAAATGAAGAAATGTAAAAACCACTAAGGAAAAAAATGCATGCATACAACTAAACCCAACCAACAGAGTATGACGGAAAGTAAAGTACTAAAGGTAAACTGGGCCAGAATACAAGCCCACCAAAACAAGACTCTGAAAACTAAAAAGTCCAACCTGTAAACTCAAAAAGGTATGGGGACTGCTGCTCATAGCCATAGGAACACCTCAGCCTGTAGGGAACTCAAAAATTTTGGTCTTATCCTGGTCTTCCCTGGACTCTGTCAAAAGGTTGCTCGTCTGCACAAGACATGACATGTGCGGGCAAAGTCCGTGCAGGGGAGAGTATAACAATACTCAGTAGAGGACCCCGAAAACCAAAAAGTAGTACACGAAATAAAGTTACATTCATCCATGAATGATATATGTCTATAGAACATATTGAAAGAGAAGCAAAAACCAGATATACTCAAAACTGTGACCCATGGTCTAGAGACAAGTCGCACAACCGCATACTTCTGCTAGGGATTCAGTTCGAAGATTTGCACAAAGCACTCGTTCTGGGAGAACACACTCAATGAGTCTTATATCTCTGATGACGTATGTCCAAGAAGTATTGTTCATTGGGAAACATCACAAGAGGTAGTTACACTCATTACGGGAGACACACTCCTGAGTGGGAAGATTACGATAGATAGATGCACTCATTATGGGAGACACACTCCTGAGTGGGAAAGATCATAATACCCAGATGAGGATCACTGCTAGGGCCATGGATGATACCGCAAATCATCTGGATTCACCATCTAGGTAGAGGATCAATGCCTGGTAGAGTTGGTCACATCGATGCCCGACCCTACCTGGGGTCAAGAATGGATAGAGGATCTTGATTCGGGCCACACGGATGGATGCCTGACTCTATCACAGAAATTCATGCTGAAGGGATCATACTCCTATAGAAGGAAATGATTCCTGACCTTCAGGGAAACGAGGAGAAGGGGAAATAACCCAAATGAAACATTTCTAATATACGGTGGACAAGAGGACCATGACATTTTCTAAAAAGTACACGGCGTGTAGAAAAGTTACACGTCGTGTCGTCTGACCCCAGGTACTGCCCGTGTACAATAGCCCATGTAGTAAGGCTGGTCATGTAGAAAAAGTTAGTACATGGCGTGTAGTGCGGTGTAAACTCTGTGTCTGATTCATCTAGGTTCGGCTCTGTGTACGCGGCCATGTGCCCGTACACGGTCCCCAACCCGTGTACTCCAACCCGTGAAATCCGTACACAGGGTGACCCGCATTACTGGCCTCACCTAGCCATGATATGGAGTACACAGTCGTGTACTCCATCTCATGTATTTTTACCTCCTGTATACACGTCGAGTCCCACGTAGCCGCCTCTACCTTGTTGTGTAGATAGTACACGTCGTGTTCTGAAGCCATGTAGTCCATCCTGTGTCTGTGTACTTCCCAAAATACACGCCAAGCTTCAGGGAAAGTCCAACACACCGTGTGAATAGGGTAACATGTCGTGTGATTCCTCTATGACCCTCAAAACCCCAGCTACTACCACCAGTACTACACAGTGTGTTCTTCGAAAGTGCACGCCATGTATTCTAAAAATTTACAGAATCGCGGACTTCTGCCACCGCACCTTCTGTGCTTCCCATTCATCGATCTGGTTGTCTGATCACCACGAAACTTCTAGGTTTTGGTCTCCCTGACACCAAAAAGACAATTCCATTGTTTCTGGGCCTCTAATCGGCTCCAAAAACATGCAACAATCCACCCGTGTGAAGAACACTCAAAGAATGGCCCTTCTCCATCCAATCTGATTCGTCGTCTGCTATTGTCGTCGCACCTCTGCAAGGTCATTGTGGTGTCGAATCTTCAATTTGGGATTTTTTCATCAAAAAATGGATGCGCAATGATCCATTGTTCCTCACCCCATGAATAACATGAATAATGCACGGAGAAAAGAAAGGGGAAGAAAATCCAATAAACAAATTGAGGAACGAACCTCCGTCGTCGTTCGTCACGGCGTTGATCCGCTCCCGTTAGTAGGATTAAATGGAGTAGAATCAAACAACAACAGTTCAACATGGATCAATTCCCCAAATCATCCCCATAAAACCCTCCCTCAAGAATGTATGAATCTGAAGATCAACTTGTTCATGGTTGATCTGTGTTCGTCATTTAAATCAAAAGCGGGGAAAAGAACTTAAATAAAAAACCCCTACCTCAACTGGGATTGATCGCTGACGAAGGGGTCATGCTACCATCATCATTGAGATCCTCCAACCTCGTTGGCATAGCGATTCTCAACTTTGATCCATCATCGTTCATCACCGAGAGTTCTCTCCAAAGCGCCAAGGATTCTCCAGAGTTTCTCTCCATCTTCTACCAATGAGAAACGTTCAATTAACCCATTAAAAATAGGTAACATATTTGGGATTCCATCACGTTGTGGCATTAATGATTCAGTGTTTCAATTTCAAGGTCATTATGACATGGAATTTATTAAATAAATAGTTGCCTCATCGTTGCGCTACAGCGGATGTTTCCATATAAAATAAAATAAACATTGCGATTTTATTTTATTTTATTTTACTAAAAACTTCTAAAAATTAACGTTTTCCCTCGACCCGTGCCGGTCGAGGTTAGACCAGTTCTTAGGTAAAGTCATCATCCTGAACACAATGGTGCCCCTAGATTTTTGATCTGGTCATCCATTTGGAAATTTCCACAACTTCACACAAGTGCCGACTCACTTAACATAAAAAAAAGTTTGAACCACCATTATGGGATCATTGGGCCTTGGAATGATGTGACGTCTCTACGCCTAGTCTAGAAATAATTCCATATGATATTTAAAAGTAATACATGCAAAATATGAGACATTACAATTAGTATCATTACTTATGAAACAACCTTAAACATAAAATTATTAATAAACTCAAGAATAGTTTATTACATAGATATAACTTGGGAGGGAAACTACCATAAAATCAACTATAGATAATGAATAGAACATAAATCTTGTTATAGTGTGTGGAAAGGGTCAAATTTAAGTTTTAGCATTGCTAATAATGCTAGTTTGGTTGGAATAAGGGATGGATTATTCAAAGAAAATGGTGGTTAGAAAATCATTTTATACACTTGGTGTTATTCTGATAGTTAGCTTTATACATTGGTGAATCGTAGATGGAATTAGCTCCATGACACAAGTGATTTATGAGGATTTATTTCTAAAGATTTTTTTAATAAATGAATTGATGTAATGTAATCTATGATAAATGAACACCATAATCCATGACTAAATCAAAAATGGAGAAAGTGTATAGTAAAGGTCATAGTAGGATAATAGTTCTTATAGTTATAGTGGAAAACATAATCATAACCCATAATTTGTTTTAAATTAGATAGTATGAACATTTTTGAATAAAGTTATTATTTTAGATAAAGTGTGGGTGTTGATAGGGGTGAAGTGAAAGGCATGGTCTAGTATACTTTATAAATAAGGCTTTATTTTATTTATAATTTCAATATACCGCAAGTCATAGTTCAGGTAAAGATGGTAGTTTAATGAACTCTAAGATAAATCATAAAGATTTTGATAAATCATATATGATAATATACATATCTTAATGGTAAAATCTGTTTTTAGTGGAAATATTGAGTAATATTATTTGAAATGATAATTTTTAATTCATTGGTGTAGATTGTGGAAAGAATGTTCAATGTGTGTGTAATCATTACCATTTTTAGGAATTTATATGTCTAAAAGTGTGATTCACTAAATGTAATGGATAGGTTTCTCAAAGGAAAGGTGAAAGTATTTTTAAAAATATTATTTTCCTTAATTTTAATTAGTGGATCATGATTCTGATCTAAAAAGTAATATACTTGATAAGTTTCACATTACATGCTGAGAGATACTAAGAGATTAATATCTTTATGGTTTTATCACATGATTGGTAAGTAATATAAACATTATTTTAAAGCTATATAGTATATATTGAGTATAATCAATAAATTGGTATGGTATTTAAATAGAGAGAGAAGTTAATACACTTGAATAAATATTCCATAAAAAATATTAATGATATAAAATGGTCAAAAGATCTATTTAGAGAGAAGGATGGTGATGCTAGAGTCCATACTTAATTAATCATCTGACCTTGTATGGGTATTATTTATTAATCTTTATTATCTACTATTAAATGAGTTTGTGGAGTCTGTAAGGAACCAAACTGTTTTGTGGTGTGAGTAATGAATCTTTACTCTTTCATTAAACTTGCATCAGTGATATCTATAGTGATTTTTTATATGAATGAATCAATTTCATATGACTTGGGTGTTTCCCACAAGTAGTTATCTAAGTAAATACTCATGTTTATTATATTTATTCCTTTCTCTTAATTTATTTTTTGTAATATTTGAATCTAGTTCATCTTAAATGAGGAACAAGATCCATTGTAAGGTGACATGTACATGGTGGAAGTTTTAAAATATTAGTCATATGTTTCACCCCCACCCTCTCTAATTGCATATTTATTTCCAATACTAGAAAATTTCCACAAAATTGATGTTACTTCTAGGTGATCAAAAGTAGTTCTTAATAGAGTGGACCCATCTTTTGGATCTACTTAAGAGGTAGTTCATGTTGAATATCCTCATGTTGTAGAAACTTGAGGAGTTTATAACTATCTAGTAAGGAATATCTTGGGAATTGGATATTGGATAAGGATTTATAAAATTATAATTATTTTTTTTGAATATTATTATAAAAAATTAGTTGAGGTGTTTTTATTTTGAGTGGGTGTTTCATCAATATACTCAAAGGTATATGGGTACATTTAAAGTTAAGAATATTTTTATAAGTGACTAAGATGCTAGTGGTAAGCACAGAGTTAGGATTTAGAGTCTTTTTTATTCTTGGTAAATGAGTTTTTGATATGATCATAAACATCAACTACCAATATTATCTCATTTTTTAAGAGATGGTAGTTTCCATCTATCAAGATCATAGTCATGGTTTTACCTATTTTCCATGTGATTTTAATAATCATCATTAGTATTTGTATCCATATTTCATTTAAGGATATATGTGGTAGGAGAAAATTATGATAGTGTGCGGTTCTCTCCATAAACATTAATGACTTCCTTAGTATAATTTTCTGAAAATTAAATAGTTTTTATAATATCTAGGATTTCAATAGTGATAATAAGATATTTTTTCTTTTAGATAATTGATATGGGATGTATATATTTAAGTCCAATAATAATTTTGGGTACCATGTTCTCAAATAACTCATATAGATTAAGGATATTAAGGTGGAATACTTCTAGAATATTGACGAGGAGAAACCAATTGGGGTAAACGATATATAGTATTGATAACTAAGTTTAATGTCTTAGAAGTTTTTTGCAGAACAATTAGTTTTTTCTATATTCTTTTTTCAATATTATCAGGTAGAATCATACCTATTTATTTTTTATCATAACTTTGATTTAGGATTAGAAATCATCATTGAGAGACGATATTGACTACTAGAGTCTTTGATGCTCATTGGAGGTTGTTTATGATACCAGAGTTCTTTCATGATTATGAGTATTAGCTATTATATTGGGATATTATTCAATTAGTGATATAGTTATCCAATGGCATTCATGGTATGGATTGGTTGTCTTTATTGAAAGATCATTTCCCCTATTATTAGTAATGAGTTTGAAAAATATAAATTAAAATATAATGAATCATATGGTATGATCATCAATATTGTAACCAGCGACATACATGTGATCCATATCGCAAGAAACAATATAGTTCTAGATCACATGTTACAATATGCATGATATGATTATATTGTATCATAATATAGAGCATTGATATGTGGTATATGATATTATGTTACATGTCATGTTTCATGAATGGTTTTAATTCAGTTTTGAATCATCATGATGATTAATTTATGGATTGATAAATTTTATATGATAATTGAAACACTCAAAAATCATAAATAATGAATGGTTATATGTTACAAGTAATGCATGGTAACTAGGAAGTGTTGTAAATAAAACTCAATCTTATTAATTGAATGAATAATCACTATATAAAGTATTTTACCCTTCTCATTTATGTGTCTCTCTGATCAAATAATTGTTTAAGCTCCCTTCTTCAATGTTCTTCATTCATATTCTAGGAGAGGATGCTAATAGGCCTATTGGAGATTGAGGAATCCTCGCATATCATATATAGTAACTAGTGTACAATGTACTACCTTTAAAGGAAATAGTTTGAGCATTATTTCATAATGATCATCATCAGTTATAATCCATAAATATTGAGCTTACTAATATTCAGGTACACATGGTAATTTTATGTTCTTTATATTTCATATTTATTCTATAATGATAAGGAAATATTTAAATGGGTTTCTTCTACCAGTTATAAGTATGTTATGTTTTATAAAAACCATCAGTGGTGTGAAAGTTATTTTTATCATAAAAGCAATATGTTTTCATCATATTTGTATAAATAATTTAATTTTTATAAGACATAGATTATTATATCATAAGTTGTGATATGTCATAGATAAATGGTATCTACTAGATTTCCATTCCATTAGATATGATATATGATATTTTATGGTACCATTTAGGTGTTTTTCTATATCATGGGGTACAAAAACATTAGTTATAAAGTACAATTCATCAAAACTCATGATTTTTCACAATATCATAACCAATGATAAGTATTATCGTAGGCTACGATAGATAGCACGATGTTTGAAAAACAAAGCATTGTATTATTTTAGTGATATAAGGGATATCACTAAGTATAATATAGTAAAAATGTTGAACTTCACTATATGATAATGTATATCATAAAAATAGTTCCTATCATATGAACTGATTTAAATCATGACATAGGATAGGGTATATAAAAAATATAATATAATATAAAAAAAATTATTTTATGTAAAATGCATATAGTTTAAAAAAATTACAAAATATTAGTGTTAAGAAGTATAAATAGAATATTTTTATTCCTAAAAGGAATATAAAATGTTCATGTTTGAATCTGATTTTTTGTAAATTAGTGAAATTTTCATTAATTTATTTGATTTCAATTTAAATAATTGTGTATATAAATTATCACAAACTAGCTCGATTCATCCATTTATCAGACACCTAAGTGGGTTTTTGGAAATTCCTAGGGGACATTCCCAGTCCCTGCGGACTGGTGACAAGCACCAGGGCATTAGAAATAAATCAGTGGAAATGATTTTTCCTATAAAATAAATTAAACAAGTGGCATAAATTTTACTAAAATTCTGACATGAATCATTTATACATTGGATGGCCATGAAAAAACAAATAAGGAGGTATAAAGAGAAAGTAAAGAATAAAAAAATATACCCTCACCCTAAACTCCCTCATAATAAAAAACCATATTTACTCAACTTTCATAATTATTCAGTCATAAGAAAACCCCCATAAAAGAAAGGAAGAAAAACCAAGATAGAAGATTTAGCTAATGTGATAACGAAACAAAAAAACAAAACATCCAACTAGCCTCCATGTGACTATAGGTCACTATATTGTCCTAAAACAATAAACTCCCCAATAGATATCATAAGTTGATCTAGAACCTGAAAATGATATGTATAAAATAGGATTGAGAATGAAAATTCCCAGGAAGATAGCACTGGACTTGCCACATTCTTAGCCTTTAAAAGTAAAACTATTTCATGTCATTTTTAAAAAAAATATACAGGTAAAGTGTGTTTTCACTTTTAAAAGAAAATAAATAATGAATTAAATCTTTTAAATCAATCATTTATGATAGGAATACATTTAGATAAAAAAATATTTTTTTCTATATAAATATGGAAAGAACCAAGAGTTCTTATTTTAAAGCCATTTATGCTTTTCACTACTAAAATATTTGAACATAATTACTTTTAAATATCACATCATGGGAACCTAGGGTCTTAGGAGGTAAATCTAGGAAAATGCTATATAACTACTAGAAATAAGACCAATACTAAATAACAACAACTTTTGTTAACACCTGGTATTTTCCTAACTGGCCTAACCAAGGAGCAAATCCCATAAGAAAAATAAAAAATCTATCTCAAGTCCACTAGTTATGGCATGATTCTAAACTATTGTAGAATATATACCTCTAATTCCCACCTAGATAGTCATTATTACCTATACATTAGAATTGGAGGTTAGTTTAACAAATATTATATAACAATATATAATGAAAAAACAAATAGGTTACACCTCCAGACACCCCTCTTGGAAACCATCCCATTTCAATTTCAAAGATAAATATATAACGAGAGTTTCCTACTCCAAGGAAACCCCTTAAACATAAAAAAAATAGTCAAACCAAGTGTCTAGATCCAAGGGTGAATTCTCATTAAAAAATTCTCTTTCCAAATTTTCAACCATGCCTAATAATTTGAAAATAGTATTTATCATTCAATCTACCAATTAGAGAACCCCTTTTTTAAACATTCACTTGAGAACTAGGATTAAGATATAAAATTTAAGTTTCCAATTCTTCCGTTATCCTTACACACCTATTCACTTAAATACAAATATACTTTTATCTTAATTCACATATTCACACATATTTGTGTGAATATGTACATGAATGTATTTATATATATTTATATGTATATGTTCATAAGTATTAAGGATAACATAAAAGATTTATAAAATGAGTTACAAGTGAACAACAATTAACTTTACAAAATATATTAAAACACTTAATATCTTGGAATTCCTATTTTAAAAACCAAACATATCATTAAAATCCAAAAAAACCTTTATAAATCAAATTGAAAGTCAAGGATGAATTTTTTTTAATTTTAAAATACCTATTAAAGAACTATTTGTAGAATTTAATAAACCATTGGTGTGCATGGTTAAAGAAAATAAAAGTTTAACCAATATCTAAAATATAGAGACTCTTATATTTCTATAAAAACCATGTTAAAATCTAATTTTATTATTAGAAATTCCATAAACATTCATAATACTATCGATATGTACCAAAAAAATAAATTTAAAATCCAAGTAATCAATGGTTCTAAATTTTAAGAGTCGAGCATTGGTAAACCCTACCTCAAATCAAAGGTGAAAATTCCAAATCTTAGAATATAGGATGAAGGTGACGCATAAGATACATCTCACACCCTAGACACAAAGAAATCATAAAAATCGATCAATACTACACCCTAGGGTTTTTTCCATTTGTGATCCATAGTAATATGGATGAGGAAAAACAAAGATAAATTAGAAAATAGATAATTATATTCCTAAATTCATTGATCTAACCTAAAATCATAAATAAACTACCTTGGAGTCATCCAAGCAGAAGAGGAGTTAGAGGATGGATGCACGCTTATGGGTCTCATGGTTGGGTGTCATGTGAGAGAGGGATAAAAGGGAATAGGGGGTGAATTTAGGGTAAAAATTGATATGGTTATTTAAGTAAAAATTATTTTTAATAACCTAGGTACATCACATGGTTAGGTCATATGGTTGGTGAAACCATAATCCAACCATGAAACCCATACTAGACTCACCTGATCACTCGCGTGGTTTAGCTAAATGGTTGTAAACCACATACATCTACCATATGAAACATTTATGCTAAAAAATAAATCTATACACAAGTATTGTCACATGATTAGTATTAATCATTCCCTAACTGTGTTCCCTATACTGGAATTTATAATTTTTTTAAAAATTGAATGGGTTTGATCTGAAACACAAGTTCAAAACCAATAATTAATAATTAAATAAAATAATCAAGATAATAGTGGTTGTGGTGTGATAATTCTTCCCACAATAAAACTTTCTTCTCCTATAAAGTCCCATTTAGACATATTGGTAAAAGTTAAAGTGGAATTTCAACCTTTCCAGGTATGAGTCGATTTATAAAATCCATGGAACACCCTAACAATTGACATGACATTATCCACAACACCAACCAACACAAAACATACTACTAACCTAATTCAACTCCTAGATAACCCCAAAAATTTCACACATGAATCAAACCTCCTACTGTTACCGCAAACATTGGGCATGCTCCATGTTCCCAACCTCATCATGCAAGAGAACAATGAGAGGTTCAAATTGATCCACCAAAATATTTAAAGGATAAAAAGCTGGTAACCACTCAAGTGATGGGTTGGGTTGGAGAAGAAAATTGAAAAACAATGTGCTCAATAGAATGAGATCATCCATGGTGGTCTCCTCCAACATATTTAGAATTTATCTAGGATACTGATTCTATGAAAACAAACCATCACTCTTGAAAACCAAGATAATGAATTAACTAGGAGGAGGCCCACCACAATATTCTCAAACTAAAACATACCCTTAACCATAAAGGTAATCTCCTAAACATAGACATCATGGTTCAAAGTTCAATATAAGAAATAATCACTAAGACAGGATTTAGAAATCCTCTTAAACTGGGGGGTCAATAGATATAGACTGGTCATAAGGAATGAGGAGGGACAGTATCAAATCTTGAACTAAAAATAACATCCCACTCTATTAATATATCTATATTCACATACATATACCAATTCAAATAGCAAGAACACCCAAATCCTTTACATTGGAAAGATCAATCAGAAGAACAAAATTATTCTAAAAAAATATCTATGATAAAAAACTGACTTCCAATTAGGGAAGGCTCAAAAATAATTCTCATAAAATTTCATATTCATCATCCTATAGAACCCTAATTTTTACTCCAAATAAGAATAAGATATATAATATCCATGAAATTCCATTTCAGAGGTCAATTGTAAAAAAGATGAGTGTAAACATTGGGAAAAGAAAAATCTAGATCTCTAAGACCATAAAATAAATCTTGGATACTAGGAATCAATTAACCAAAACCTTATAGCAGCTTATTAATCCAAAAAAGTGATATTAGTCAGAACCATGATTAATAAAATCTAAAATAATATTAAACTCCATGTTTTTATAGGTTGTTAAAATGAGAAGAAATTTTAATTTTTGGTTTCGAATATATATAAGGGGTAAAAATATACATTTTACTATTCTATATGATCTTATATAATTTTTATGAACACTCTATTGTCCCTGGAATAGGTATTTTACCCTAGGGAAGAATAATGGTGGAATTATGAATCATTCTAAATTTTGAAGAATATTAAATATTTAATTAATTTAATATTAATTTATTCATATGTGTTTTCTTGGTGATATCTTTTGAATAGAGAACTAGATTGAGATTATGACTCTTTGGTTGAGTCTAGAATGAGGGATTTTTTCTAATAGAGGCCTAAACTATTGGTAGGAACCAGGGTCGAGGTCATTCCCCTTTTCATTTTTTTTTTCTCCTCCTCCCCTTGTCTTATCACGTACACCCGAGGGCCTATCCCCTTTTATAACTTCATCTAAGGGATTTAGAGGGATGGGTAGGAGGGGAATCATGTCAAGGATCTGCTACAGTGCTAGAGTAGGGTTCGGTGGTAGCATCTTGAGGATTCTAAAGTGAAGATTCAATGATTTTCACCACATGGTTAGAAATTTTTAATTTTTACACCTTAATCCTAATAGATTTTTAGTTTTAAGTTTTAAAATGTTTATTGGAATATTGGGGACCCCTTGATGGTTTATTTGTGGTTATTTTGGGTAAAAAGGAGGTTTCAGGAGGATTGTAGGGGTTTCCCATTTAGAAAATACAATCACACAGTGTTTGGTTTTAAGAACACACACGGTGTGTTCTTATTTTTTGAGGAATATGAAGATTTTGGGACTACATGCCATGTAGTCCAAGTTCATTCCATGTAGTGGGATTTTGGAGGTGTCGTGAAGTACTCAGGTAGAAACCATGTGTTAGGGAGACAAGGTCATTCAATAATACATGGACAGACCTCAAGTGTACCTAGATCATGTAGAAGTACATTCCAAGTGATAAAATTGTCCAGAGTACATGTGTAGCGTATGGCCTAGTTCCTGTGTGAGGTACTTAGTGAATGGGTTTGGTACATGAAATATATTTATTGAAGTAAATTCTATGTTTGTATGTGTACATAGACAGTGTGTATATTTGGATTACACATTGTGTACTCTATGTACACATTGTGTACTCTATGTACACATTGTGGACTCAATGTACACATTGTGTACTCCTCCTTTGTTACCCATACAGTGGTTTTGAGTGATTTTTTTCCTCAAAGCTGAGATTGGACATAATAAGAGTTCATTATGAGTGTTTTCTTACAAAAATCGTAATGGTGGGACCCTCTTGGTGTTGTCAGGTCTTTCAAAAAAATATTTGGGGCTGGTGAGTTATGATGGGGAAAATTTTCCCCCAAATGATAAAATAATAGCCTCCTAAGGGATATGTAAATTGAGACCTATGTGAGGGTTTTTAGAATGATTAATGTACTGGAAGAAGAGATTAAAAATGACCCCAGTTGAGAGATAGATAAAAGGACTTAGTGGGTCTAGTTTTGGAGCCTTGGATACCTCCAAACATAAGTGTATGATGACTTGGATTGGATTATCCCCAGCAGACCTTGGGTAGTTGACGAAGGGTCGGGTTTTCCAACCAAAATCATTATGAATTTGTTTTTTATACAGTATATATGAAATATACAAGGAACAATGTCACTAATTCATGTTTTGTGAGGCATGTAGGACCATTATGTGATGATGATGATGGCATTGAGGGATGTGTGACCCCGAAGTGATGAGTGTTTACCCATGAAATTATTTTGGATATAAGGGAACCCATGATGGATTTATGTGCTTTATGGGACCTAGGAAACCTCGGTGGGTTCCCCAGTGACTTGATGTACCTATATTGAGGGTGCATATGACTATGGGTAAAGATGGTTGCAGGTGTCACCCTCAAACCCAAATAGATGTGTAAGATTAATGGGGATGAGATAATAATGATGGTTGTGTGAGTTTAGTTAGACCTTGGGGTATGTTTATATTTATACTTTAGGACAGGCGTTTTCCTATGATGCATGGGAATTGGATTTTGGGCATAATAATGATGTAATTTCCCAAGATTCTTAGGAATCACTTATTGAGATGGATGATGCCTTGAGATTCCTAGTATGTTTGGGATCCGATCTCATGGTATATTAGGGGTAGATTCCTAGATAGACTAGCATCAAGTGATTTGGTCAATGCAGGAGTAAATGAATAGAGTTCGTACTTAGAATCCATGATCATAGAATTCATGGCCGCATATACAGGAATACCTAGGATGGAAGGCATTCCTATGATATTATGATACCATTATGAATGCTTGGGTACTATGATTCAAAGAGAGATAGCAGTAGAATATTTTTAAGTCCCATTATGCTCAGTATTTGAATGGTATTATGAGGTGTCAAGTGGGAATATATCCCAAATAATGGGTGTTAGATATCCCAAGGGAGACTATTGGATCCCCTCGATCAATTCCTTAGATACCCCCTAGGATTGGTTGGATGCACCAGTGATGGATTGGTTGAGGATCCATGAGATATTAAATTCTTAGGATATTGACCATGGGATATTAGGAGGGTATTCCCTTTGATTTTCTAGGATACCTAGGAATTAGTCAACCTATACGTATAAGGTTACCAATGCTCTCAATATTCATCTTGGATAAGGTTGTAGGATCCTTTATTCTCAAATCATATACCACTTTATTCACCAACCCATGATGGTAATAGATTGAATAGTCATAGTGCTTGATAATCTCTTACCACCTTCATTACTACTTGTTGAGATATTTTTATGGGAATATATACTTGAGGCTCTTATGATCTGCATATATGTCACACCTTACTCTATATAGATGATTCCACCAAATATTTAATGTGAATATTACTACAGCCAACTCTGTATCATGTGTAGGATAATTCTACTCACGCACCTTCAAGTTTTGAGAGGAACATGCTATTTCTTTATCATTTTTTATAAGGATAAATCCTAAGATTTTATTTAATGCATCACTTTAGATCAAAAATCCTTCCTCATAAGAGGGTAGTGTGATTACAGGTGTAGTTATTAGCCTATAATATAACTATTTGAAGATTTCCTTACATTCATGAGACCAAAAAAACTTCACTCCCATCTGAGTTAGATTCGTTAGTGGGTTTTATAATCATGAAAAGTATCTCACAAATCACTAATACTGCCCAGCTAATTTGGGGAAACTACATATCCCAATTACGAATTTGTTTCTAGGATATTCCTTAACCAATTTTTTCTTCAAAGGATACATATATATCCTTGTTCTTGTGATAATATTCCCCAACAATGATATTTCTCCATAAAAAACTCACATTTACTATAATTTGTATATAATTTCACCTTTCTCATAATTCTTATTACATATTTAAATACTCCTCATATTCCTCCTTGATTTTGGAGTATATTAGAATATCATATATAATGAATATCAAAAAAATTCAAGGTAGTATCTAAAGACTCTATTCATTAATTCCATAAAGATTTATGTAGAATTAGTGATTCTTGATCGAATAACTATGAAATCAAAGTTTCCATTACTAAATTTAGCCTTGAGAATATCCTCATTTTTTACCTTTAATTGATAATATACCAACCAAAGGTCTAATTTGAGAGGTATTGATGTAGCTGATCGAACAAGTTATCCATCCATGTAAGGGGATACTTATTTTTTACTACGTTCTTGTTAATATCATGATAATCAATGCATAGATGCATTAACCCATATTTTTTCTAAACTAAGAGGACCAGTTCACCCCATAGTGAAGAACTTGGTTTTATAAATCACTTTTTAATATTATCTTGTAGTTCCTTAGTTCTTATATTTTAATTAAGTTCATTCTTTAGGGAGTCTTGAATATTAGAAAAACTCTAGGTATAAGTATAATTGATAACTGAACATCTCAATTAGGTGGTAGTTTTGGAAAATCCTCTAGGAATACATTAGCATATTCCCTTATAATGTAAATTCCTTTGAGAGTGATCCTATCATTTGTCTCAATCATTTGATCTAGATATTATTACTCATAAGGAAACATTATCCATGATTAAGAATAGATTTACAAATTATATTAGTCCTCCACTTTATACATGTATAGAATCAAAGCACGACTTAGGATATGGAAGGTGATTTACTTATCATGATAATTAATGTTATCTTGAAATATAGACAACCAATCCATGTCCAAAATAGCATTCAAATCCATTAAAGGGGGTATGACAAGGGTTGAAGATATATTCATCCAAAAAACATTAATTGAGGAGTTATATGTTTGAGATTTAATAATTAAACCATTTTTTATTTTCACTGATAACTCAACCTCTATGCTTTGAGGTGGTGTTTGAATAGTTATACTAAACTTGCATGATATAAAAGAATGTTTAGAACTAGAATAAAATAATATATTATCTATTATTGAATGAATAACCAGCATATTTTTCACTACTTTATTATCAGGATCCACCTCATTATTAGTGATGAAATATGCCTAACCTTTCTTCCTTGGCTTTAGAGGTTGTTATCATCGGTTATCAATATAATCCCTTGACTTAGGTATTTGGTTTTCATAGTTTTTATGTTCATTGTAGTTGAAAAATTAGACCATGATCTGAGATTTATCAAAACCTTCTTTTCCTTTATCACATTAGTGGGATTATTAAATCTTATTTAGGGAATAATTATCTTTATTCTCTTACCTTTAATACTTGAAACACCTTCTTGTTCCCTTAAGGTATTTTCTAGTATTATTCTTCCCACACTTATGACACATGGGATGTTGGATTCTCCTATCTCTATGAGTATTATATGATGATCCTCTAGAGTTGAACTTCATTATCCACTTATTCTCTTGAGTCCCATGGTAAAATGATAATCACAAATTTCTATCTCAATTTTAAGGGAACATTAGAAAATTTCCTTATAGTTTTCAAATACTCATATCACTAATTCTTTTTTAGTACTTGGATTTAACCCAATTAAGAAGCGGTTAACCTTACTTTCATCATCCATGACAAAGTCATAGGTGTATAGTGAAATCCTTGTAAATTTTTTTCCATGATCCCCAATATATCCATTATCCTTTTGCTTGAGTCTAAGGAATTATCTATACATTTTAGGATAGAGGATATGGGGAAAACATTTATTGAAAAATATATTCTTGAATTCATATTGTTCTATGGATTCAATGTCCTCTTTGGACTTTGTATTATTGATCAGTGTCCGCCACAAATGATTTTATCCCTCTCAGTGATAAATATATAGTATGATTTTATCTTGATCAATGAATTTTAGTGTAAAGAATATTTTATTAATTAAGATAATCCATTGATACACAATTTAGAGATCATAATATCCACTAAACATAGGAGTCCTTCATCACATAAAGGACTCAACTAAAATTTACTATTTCTTAAGATAAGGAGGCTGTCTGATGTTATTCTTATTATTACTCATAACTTTAGTTAGTTGTTCTCAAACTTCCATTAAGTTCTCAACTCCCACTCCCATCATATTAGGCATTTAATTAGGGAGATCATCACATTTCCCATCGCATATATTGTTGAAATGATTCCTCTTATTTACCACCATTTTCTAAAATAATGTAAAGTTTGAGATGAGTATACATGATTCAATAAGAATATAAAAAGTAAAATTACTTAACTTAAAAGGAATTACATATGTACCCTAATTTATGAATCTCTGAGTTTTAATATAGGTTATCAATGGTCTATTTCCTATTAAGTTATATAAACTAAAATTGTATCTAAATACTTTATTATGGATTATAAAGAGAATATGAATTATCCAAAGCATATCCCCAGGAGTGTCTAGCTAGGTGTGTGGTCTTAGGCACACTCATCATTCGCCGAGTGAATATCAAGTGAATTATCAACCAACCTTTTTCGGTGTGATTACCCCTAGTTGCATCTATGTCAAAACCACATCCTTATTCTAGTATTCTAATAGGTATTTAATTGATAGAAAATCATATGCTCTGTACTTTACTGAAATTTAGTGATGTTTTAATATATTTAGACTTATCTCTAGGGTTTTCACTAATGTTTTCTCAATCCTAATCTCCATAAATAACTATATATTTATTTGATACCAACTATAACATCCTGTACTTATAATACATTTTATTTTATGATTTTTAACATAAAGATCCATATAATAAATTCTTATAAAATAGAGAGGCCCGGTGTGTTTGGAAAATTAGATACATAAACCATTAACATAAAATAAAATACAAAATCATTATTTAAAACTCCATAATGTGCACCTAGTTTCCTTTGAACTATTAATACTACACATGATAGCTTAGGGACATAAAAAAGGAAGGGGTGAGCTATAAATTCCAGTAAGGGAATAATAAAAGCATAGAATGATGGTAAATAATACGTATTATTTAAGAGGTGTATCATGATAACATAAAGAGTTAAGAATCATACATACTTGCATAGAGGCATAAAATGAGAAAACAACATCATAAAATCATGGTATCATGGGAATGTGGAAAAAACATAAAATGTGACAATATAAGCATAAGATGAGGATAAACACCAAGACATAATAATATAGTGTGATTAATATAACCTCCAATGCACTATACATGGTATTTCATGTGATGAAAATAATACCTAATGCATTGGAGTGCTATCAAGGCACACCATTTATATGTATAACTTTATGTATGCCATATCAATCAATTAACATAATAATGTATTCATCATTTCAGTTCCATGATTAAGTAATGTTTGTTTAATATATGGAATTCCATAATAAATTGAGGGTAGTTATATCTAGGTGAATACCCTTGAATTAAAATAAGGTTGGGTATTCGCAACAAAAAGGTATTTCATAGAAAACCAAGGTGTAAGAACCTAGGTTTCCATATGAGGTATGGATCTTTTATTTTTTAGTTTTAATGCTTAAATTTGTCCTAATAAGAATAAAATTTGTGTTCACAGAGGTTTAAGGGGTGTACGGGGCTTTTTCGAAGCTTGGAACCCAATTTTGGGGTGATTTTAGCTTAGTGCTTGGTTATTACAAACCATCAGAGGCTGAACAGTGGGGATGTATGGGCCACACGGTTTGAGGAAACTATACGAGAATTGGTGCATGCCCATATGGCTTGGTCTATAGTTTTTTTAGAACTTGAAGTTATTTTTTTGCATGGTTTCCACGTGGTTTGTAAACTGTGTGGGTAAACTATGTGGGTGCCCCTTGGTCTACAGGAATCTGGGCATGGTTGGTGCATGGTTTGCTAAACTGTGCACCTAAACCGTGAGACCTCTATATTTTTTTGGGTTTTTATCAATTTTTAATTAAATTAATTTCCTTTTTAAACATAGGTTAATTTTTGTTTCAACACATAGAAGGGAGGCCTTTTGAGAGCTTCCCCTTGATACTATTCTTGGATTTACGATTGTTCCTCCATTTGATCTTTGATTCAAGCACGGTTTGTCTCATTGGATCTAAATAAGTAAGATATAAATTCCTTTTTATTGATTATATATTCTTTTAGCTATCACATACACTATTTTTATTTAGTCTTATATTCCCTAATTTTTATTCTTCATCCATTATTCAGATTTCCCCTTATCTGAGTTGAATCAGGACTTGATACTGGATGAGCACTCCACTACCAAGATAAGGTAGGTGGTATATACTTTTATTTAGTGTTTTGGTGATTTATAGAGTTATCATCCATTATTTCATTCATCAAAATTTCTATAAAGTCCCCAAAATTGAAATGTTAATTTGAAATAAATAAAATAAAACATATTATGGAGCCACATAGGTTCCTTTGAGATGCTTTGGTGGTTTTGTTCCCAACCCAAGGCCACCTATAGGGTGCGACATGCCTTTTCCTTGGTTTTTACCCTTTATAAACCACCCAAGGGGTGTGTTCTTGAGTTTCATAGATATTAGAATCTTAATTTGAGTTAAATGGAATTGAATTACTTGCATATGAGATGTTCTTCCTCCTTTCCTTATGTTATCATATATGCCATGCTCAATTTGATTAAATAGATTGAATGGAATTGGTTTAACAAGTGGTTATACCCATTGGTTGTTTTTAAATTGTTTTAGTGGTTCTTTTGAAAAATGGGATATGTGAGTGGGTATACTCATGTGATGGGTTTAAGTGTGAATGGTGATAAATGGGTGGGTATACCATGTGAAATGTTTGAATGAGAACTTGATTACATGAGTGGGTAGACTCATGTGTGATGAATAAAATGGTATGATATGTTGATTGTTTATATTCCTTGTAAGATGATCCTATGAGATTGATATGTTAGTGTATGCCTTGGATAGGGATGCTCACTGGGCCTTAATTACGTGGTATGTCTTGGTGTTTCTTACCCCTTGGATCTAGCTTACTTGGACTCGTGTAGGACATGTCTGGTATGATATGCTCCTAGGATTCCAACCAGTTCCTACACTGAGTTTCCATTGAGATTCTATTGGGGCTCATGTAGGATACCTTGGTCTTTGACACCTTGGATTCAGCCCTTCATGGTCTGAAACTTTAGTTGTTATGGCATGTCAATGGGAATGTGGTTCAGTTCCTTACATGGCACTGTCATGAGAATTATGACATTCTTGGTTGAACAGCTCAACTGTGGGGAATAGAAATGGATGGTTGTATGTAAAGGTTGTCAGTTATTGATATGGTTTCATTATATGGAAAGGTCGTGTGGATAGGATATGTATGGAAGTATTGTAAGTCCATGTTGTTTATTCATTTTTCTTGTAGCTTCCTTGTTATGAGCTTGACACTTATTTTGAAGGGAGCCTTGAGAGGCTAAATAGTACCACTTTCTTAGTACTGATGTTCCATGAGTACTTTACTTTTATTTATAACTTACATGATTAACTATTTACTTGTTTATCTTATTATATTGAACTCCGGGGAAATGTATAGATCTTGGGTGGTTTCCTACTGAGATGTTATCTCACACCCTATTTGGGCCTCCCTTGGGGACCCAAATAGATTATATGGTTTCAAGATGGACAAGGGAAAGCACCCTCCCATAGGTTTTTGATTGTTTCTTAGGATTAGGGTAGCATGGGACCAAGCTGAGACTTGTGATGCTATTTGGAGATAACACTTTTGTTCTTTTTGGTTTTTGGATACATGTATTGGGACATGCTACTGTGTACCTATTTTGGTTTTTTCTTAGATATATGACATGTATCTTGATCATGATTGTATATGAGACACTTTTGGTTTCTTTATTATTCATGTATTATTTATTTATCAGATGTCTACTTTTTATATCTACTTCCACTATTTATATGTTATTGATATTCTGATGTGTATACTCTGGTGATGATGACATAGTATCCCCACTGATACACCTAATCCCTCGTTGTTATTCGGTAGCCTCTGGCATTTTGTAAGATGTTCTTGAGGCCTTGTGACCCACCAGGCTCGGAGCATAGTTGAGTGGAATCCAGGTCCGGAACGTTAAAAGTTGGTATCATAGCATCTTTTCTGGTTTGACTTACTATTTGGTGAAAATAAACAAGGAAAGGAAGGGAATGGAATTTGGTAATGAACGGTGTCCAGGAGTAGCTACCCTATATATATGGAAAACCCAAATTGTCTCGAATGGAATTGTTATTTTCTGGGTTTTGACTATTATATTTATTTTGATTTCACCATTGGGTGATGTACTTGGATTATGATGTTACTATTGATATAATTGTGGGTTCTATTATTGTTGCAACCCGGTGAGATGAGGGTATTCCATCTCACATATCATATATAAAACTATTAGAAATCACATTCCATGCACTATTCCATGTTATTTAGGATGCATTACTAATTTCATGTTGTTGTGATATGTATTGTGATAGCTATATCTGTTGTTGGGATAGATTTTGTGTATTGGATAGAGAAGTGACATCATCTTTTAGTTCATAAGGTGTATGGGACCTTATGAACTGTTAAGTGATGAACCTTTTTAAATTCAATTGTTAAAGTAAATTAGATATGTATGGATTGAATGGGCACTAGATTTTGGGTTCATGAGGTGTTATGGTCTCTCATGGATTTGAAATTTGTGAACCATTGGTTGAACCTCTTGAATAATTGAATTAATAAAATGGAATGTAAAAGGAATTTGAATTCAAATTAAAATGAAATGGAAACCCTAAATTATAAATAGAAACATGACCTAGACCCAGATTTTGAGTGGGAAATAGGTAGTGTTTTAGTTGTGTTTTGACTATTCTTTTTACAGTACTAGATTTAGGATAAGGTTGTGGGGTATTCCGTTTTTTAGGAGGGTATTGATATTTCTTATGCTTTTGAGATATGAACTTTGATCTTGTTCTTTTCTAAGGCATGATTTTGGCATTGTATAGGCATGCCTCCACAACGACCTCTAGTCATACACTGAGATGGAGGCAATGATTGTGCTCTATAGGTGGTGTTCCATGGACTACTAGATGATCCTCCTTTGGTACCAACTATGACACCAGCTACTTTTCCAAATATAGGTGTTGAGGCATAGTTCTACAAGGGTTTCTTTTACTTCATGAATACTTATCAGGGAGCACTACAACCTACCTTATATATGGTTGAGATGATGCGTGTGTTCCAGTATTATCATCATCCCATATTTTTAGGGTATAAAAGTTCACAGGCTATTGAGCTGTGGTTATAGACTACGTTAGCAATATTCAAGCACCTTGAGACACCTCTTGAGAGGAGGGTAAATCTCGCAACATAGATTCTATGTGGGGAAGAGAAGTGATGGTGGTATGTTCTAAAATAGGCTAACAGGCTATTAGATATGGGTTGGTATGATTTCCAAACACAATTCTCTGACTATTTCTACCCCATGACTCTATGGGCAGAGAAGACTAGTGATTTTATGCGTCTGGAGGAGGGTGTGATGATAGTTATGGTGTACTCCTCATGATTTATAGATCTATTGAATTTTGCAGTGACATACCTTACTGATGAGCTATTGAGAAAGAGAAACTTTGTGGAAGGTCTCCGACATGCTATCAGATCTCATTTCAACATGTTTTGGTTGACCTCTATCACTACAATTGTGAATTTGGCACTGATTATAGAGAATAACCTAAGAGTATTTGGGGGTGCATAGGAGGGTATTGTTTTTTCTCGACCCAATGGTTATATGTCTTTAGGTAGAAATATTTGCTTTAAGGATTCTCATAGTTGCTTTTAGGCTGCTCATGAGATGAGAGCCGGTCATTTTATGAGTATTGATAGCTCAGTGTTTTTTCATCAGTATGGCGGATGGGGCCACATAAAGTATCAGTGTGACTGTGACCCAGTAGAGTGCTAATCTTGTGAAAAGATAAACCACGTGAAAATTTTCTATAGGAACTTCCCTCCATATGTTAGTGGTAGGGGTTAGCTCTAACACCAGGATCAGGATAAGGTTCCTTAACTTCGTGTCAGGTAGGGATCTGGAGCAGTGTTGGACAATCTCATCAAGGCAGTGGTGGTTTTGGACGAGGGTGTCAGGAACCAGTTACACTGATACATTAGAGTGGGTCTACTCTAGGAAGTGAGGTTGTATCATGGGGTTGTGTAACAAGCCAGATCTATTCTGTACAACCTACCCCTGAGGATCAGGGTGTAAAACCATCTATGATGAGAGGTGCGATCTTAGTAGCCTCTACTATTTCATCTTATTTTTTTGATATAGGTGTATCACATAGTTTTATATATGCACCGGTGGTGAAAATCCTTGGGCTTGTTTTGTTGTCTTATGAGTGTGTATTGATGCTAGAAACACCTTTTGGAATCATAACATAGGATGTTCACCAGTGCAGAGAGTTCCCCTTGAGGTTGATGGGTGTCACTTTATCTGGGATCTTTATATCCTTGAGATGATAGGGTTTGACGTCATAATCGGGATAGACTGGCTAGTATCATATCAATCTTACATTGAATTCTATTTTCATAGGGTGACTTTTACATCACTAGAGGGTGAAGTGTATACTCACAAGGGTGAATGGGATATCCCGGTGAACCAAGATAGACCACAGCATTGTGGGTTGTGTGGAATGATATCCCAAATTACTAGTTTCTATCTGGATGATCAAGGAGTGAGTCAGGTTGACTTTACTCCAGTGGTTGAGTTCTCTAGGGATGTCTTTCATGATGAATTTTCTAGTTTACCTTCTGAGATAGAGGTATATATCTCCATCAAGTTAGTTCTAAGAGTATCAATAGTATTCATTCCTCCTTACATGATGGCTATGATGGAGTTGCATGAGCTCAAGAGGAATCTAGAGGATTTAGAGGTGAATGGTTTTATTCGACCCAATACTTATTGGTGGCGTTATCGAGTCCTTTTTGAAAAAAATGAAGATAGAACTCTCAATATATACATTGACTATTGAAAACTAAAGTAGGTGATGATTAAGAACTGATATCTCTTTCCACAAATAGATGATCTGTTTGATCACCTTTGAGGATCCTGAGTGTTATAAAAAATTTATTTAAGGTCTAGATATCACCAGGTATGTGTTCTACCTATATATATACCTCATACAAAATTTTTAGCAGTTGTAGTCTATAAAAGTATTTGTTTATGTCGTTCATTCTCACGAATGTGCCAGCGGTTTTCATGGCACTAATGAATCTAGTGTTCCATCCTTACCTGGATTCATTTATGGTGGTTTTATTGGATGATATCTCAGTGTATTCTCACAATTGACACAAACATTCCAAACACCTTGAGATCATTTTGAATACACTAAGAGAACATCAGTTATATGATAATCTCACAAAGTTCTAATTTTGGATGGATTAGATTCACTTCTTGGATCAAATTATATCAGAGACAGGTGTATTAGAAGACCTAAAGAAAGTGAGAGTTGTAGTTTTCTAGGAATAGACCAAAAATTCTTTTAACATACAGAGTTTCTTGGGGCTAGTTGGTTACTGCATGAATTTTATACAAGACTTCTCATGCTTAGAAGTGTCGTTGATAGGATTGACTAAGAAGTCTATGAAGTTTGTATGGTCAAATTCTTATGAGATAGCCTTTCAGGAGCTAAAAAGGAAGTTGACATCAGCACCAGTCCTGATACTACCATAATATGTCAAGATCTATAATGTGTATTGAAACACATCAGGTATCAGTATGGGATAAATACTGATGTTAGGGGATAGATTCGTGGTGTGTGGGTCTCAGAAATTGAGGCCACATGAGAGGAATTACCCAACTCACGATCTAAAGTTAGTTGCAGTTGTTCATACATTGTGTTATTGGAGACATTATTTATTGAGAGATCATTTTTGTTATACACGGAACATAAAATCCCCAAATACATCTTTACACAGTGTGATCTGAATCTGAGGTAGTTAAGGTGGGTGGATTACCTTTTGTATTTTGACTTCAAGCTTGCCTACATACCTAGTAAAGGCAATGTAGTGGTCGATGCACTGAGTAAGAGGACTCAGATACAAGCATTGAAGCGTGATAGTATTGAGTGGAATCTTATGGAGTTGTTCTATAAGATGAACATTGAGGTACAATATAGTCAAGGATAGATATATCTATCATCCTTAGTTATGACCTCTACGCTACTGGACAAAGTGATGATGAGGCGGCTATCAGATTCTGAGGGTATAGTCCTATGGGAGAGTGTGGTAGGTAAGGATCCACCTCCTAGTTGGATGGTAGGAAAGGATCATATTATTCATATACATGGGTGTTTTTGGGTTCTAGTGGAAATAAGTGAGGATTTGGTGTTGGAGTCTCATGCTTTAGCTTGGACAGTGCAGCCCAGGGTCACCAAGATGTACCATGACTTTCACCATCAGTACTGGTAGTCGGGTATAAAAAGAGAGGTATCTAGTTTTGTTATGAGATGTTCCACATGTCAATAGGTGAAGGAGGGACATCAGTTACCAGTTGTACTTTTACAATAGTTGCCTATTTCAAAGTGGAAATGGGATGATGTTGCGATGGATTTTGTTATCAATTTACTAAGGTCACCTCGAGTTAATGATGTTGTGTGGGTTTTAGTTCATAGGCTCATGAAGGTCACTCATTTCTTTCTGATCAAGGACACCTTCAATGTTGATGATATTGGAAGGTTGTATATTCGTGAGATAGTATGACTTCACAAGGTCCCATGCACTATTGTTTCAGATAAAGACACCAACTTTAAGTCTCATTTTTTGAATTGTTTTCAGAGGGTGCTAGGTACACAGGGGCGTCTAACCATAGCATACCACCCTTATAATAATGTCTAGTCAGATCATATGATACAAGTTCTGTAGGACATGCTGCGAGAATGAGTCCTAGATTTCAGGGTTTCTTGGGAGAATTATATACCCTTGGTTGAGTTTGCTTACAATAATAGATATCAGGTGATTATATAGGTGGAACCTTATGAGGCTTTGTATAGTAGGTCATACTGATTTACCTCATTCTGGTTAGAGTTAGGTGAGATAGCTTTACAGGGACCACATATCATGTAGGAGACTTATGATTAGGTCCATTTGATTCAAAATCGAATGGATACAACATGGTCTCGATAGAAATTCTACATCGATCACCATAGATGACATCTAGATTTCAAGGATGGGGATTAATTTTTCTTGCATCTTTCACTAAGGATGGGTCATAAGAGAATTAGGAGACAAGTAAATCTTTCACCATGATATTTCAGGCCATTTGAGATCCTAGAGAGAGTTGGGTTGGTATCCTATTGGTTGTGGTTACCTTAGAGGTATCAATCAATACACGATGTCTTCCATGTATCTTAGCTACGTTGCTATCACTCCAACCTATCTAATTATTTTCAGCCTGAGGAGGTTGAGATTTGGGTTGATGCATCATTTGAGGAGCATTTGATTAGTATCATTAATAGGAGCATTAAGGTTCTCCGAGGCCAGCCAGTTCCTCTAGTATGGGTGCTATGGTATCATGGTCGTTTACAGGATGAGACTTGGTAAAAAGAGACCAATGTACATGCTTATTGGCCAAATTTGTTCTCGAATGAATCTTGACCACCCTTCAAAGGGAAATTCGGGGATGAATTTATTTAAGTGGGGAAGATTGTAAGAACCCAGGTTTTTTTATGAGGTACAGATCCCTTATTTTGTAGTTTTAATACTTAAATATGGCCAAATATGAATACCCTTTGAGGTAACGGATGTTTCAGGGGTGTTTGAGCCTTTTTCGGATCCCAAAACCCAATTTTGGGGTGAATTTATCCTAGAAAATGGTTAGTAAAAACCATGTGGGGAAGGAAACATGGTTTTTACAAACTATGTGAGGCTGTATAGAAGGGGTGTACAATCCACATAGTTTAAGGAAACCATGCAGGAAGAGGTGCACGCCCATGCGGCCAAGTCTGTAGTTTTTTCAAAAATTGAGAGTGTATTTTCACATGGTTTATCCATGACTTGTAAACCTATGGGTGCCCCTTGGCCTATACGAAGTCTTTCATGATTAGCACATGGTTTGATAAACCATTCAACTAAACCATGAAACCTCCATATTTTTTTGTGTTTTTATTAATTTTTAATTAAATTAATTTCCTTTTTAAACCTAAGGTAGGTTTTGTTTCAACACATAGTAAGGAGGCCTTTTGAGAGCTTCCTCTTAAGAATATTCATGGATTTATGACCATTCCTCCATATGATCTCTGATTTAAGTGCATTTTTTCTTATAGGATCTACATCAGTAAGATCTAAATTTATTTTTATTCATTCTAGATTCTTTTGTATATCGACTGCACTATTTGGATTTCAGCTCATATGCCCTAATTTCTCATTCTTCATCCGTTCTTCATATTTCTCCTTATCCAATTCAAATAAAAACTTAATACTAGATGAGCACTTCACTACTGAGCTAAGTTAGGTGGTATATAATTTTCTTTCAAGTTTTGGTGATTTATAGAGTCATTTGTTATTATGATTCCCATAAAACTTTCCAAAATGGCCCCAAAATAGAAATGTTAATTTTAAATAAATAAAATATGACCTATTAGGGATGTCTATAGGTTCCTTAGAGATGTGTTTGTGGTTTTGTACCCATCCCAAGGCCACCCATGGGGCGTTCCATGCCTTTTCCTTGGTTTTGACCCTTGATAAACCACCTAAGGGGTGTGTTATTGATTTTCCTAGATATTATAATTTCAATTGGATTTAAATGGAATTGAATTACATGCTTAGGAGATGTTCTATACCCTTGCCTTATGTTAACGTATATTCTATTATTAATTTGATTAAATAGATTGAATGGAATTGGTTGACTGAGTGGGTATACTCATTTATTGTTTTTAAATTTATTTAGTGGTTCTTTTGGAAAATGGGATATGTGAGTGGGTATACTCATGTGATAGGTTTAAGTATGGATGGTGATAAATGGGTGGGTATACCCATGTGACATGTTTTAATGTGAACTTGATTACATGAGTGGGTAGGCTTATATGTGATGAATGAAATGGTATGATATGGTTATTGTATATATTCCATGGACAATGCTCCTAAGATCTTGACATAGTAATAGATGCCTTGGATAGGGATGTTCCTTGGGTCTTTATTCTGTGGGATGTCTCGGGCTTTGCTACCCCTTGGATTTGGCTTTCTTGGATTCTCATAGGACATGTCTGGTAAGACATGATACTTGGACTCCAACCAGTTCATGCACTGAGTTTCCATCAAGATGATCCTGGTACTTATTAAGGATTCCTTGGTCTTCGACACCTTGGATCAGGCCTTTCGTGGTCTGACACTTTGGTTGTTATGGAATGGCCATGGGAATATGATTCACTTCTTTACACAACACGGTCATGAGAATTATGACATGATTGGTTTAATGGCTCAGCCAAGGTGAATAGTAATGGATGTTTTATGGAAAATCCATGGGATATTGATATAGTTTCATTATATGGCAAGGTTGTGTGGACAGTATATGTATGGGAGTACAATGAGGTCATGTTGTTTACTCATTTTGCTTATACATACCTTGTTAGGAGATTGAAACTTGTTTTTTAGGGAGCCTTGAGAGTCTAAATATTACCACTTTCTTAGTACTGATGTTCCATGAGCACTTTACTTTTCTTTACTACTTACCTGCTTAACTGTTTACTTGCTTATCTTGTTATATTTCACACTAGAGAAATGTATAGATCTTGGGTGGTTTCCTGCTGAGATATTATCTCACACCCTATTTTGGCCTCCCTTAAGGACCCAAAAAGATTATATGGTTCCAATTATGGAAAAGGGAAATCACTCTTCCATGGGATGTTGATTGTTGATTAAGATAAGGGGAGCATGGGACCACGATGAGGCTTGCGATGTTATTTGGAGATAGCACTTTTGGTCTTTTTGGTTTCAGGATACATGTATTGAAACATACTGGATTTGTGCCTATTTTTTCTTATTTCGTAGACATATAACATATAAACTTATCATGATTTTATATGAGACACTTCTAGTTTGTTTATTATTCCTGGCTTGTTTATTTATCAGTTGTCTACTTGTTGTATTCACTTCTGTTATTGATATATTATTGATATTTTGTTGTCTATACTCTAGTGATGAGGGAATAGTCTCCCCACTGACACAACTCAGTTCTCAATGCTAGTTGGTAGGCTCTAGAATTTGGGTAGATGCTCTTGAGGCCTTGTGAGCCCCCGGTCTCGGAGCACAGTTGAGTGGCATCCGGGTCTAGAACATTGCACAAGGGATACTTTTGGTAGCTGGAAAAGTATATATAAAAGTTCATGGAAGGGATAAATAAGAGAGGATGGAAGTATAACATTATTTTGGAAACATTTAGAAATTAAAGGAATGTTAATAAACACAAGAAAACATAATCAATTGATAATAAAAAAATCCTTACTATAAATGAAGTGCTTGAGTTCAAAAGAGGAGGGACAGAACCCTTACCATGAGAGGTTGCTTTATAAAGCTTAGGAGGAAATCATTAAAACCTTAAAAACTCATTATGAGGTATATATGGAGGTAAAATTAGTGTAAAATAATGCTTCAAGGCTTTTGATTGAAAAGTAATGGGATAATGGGTGGGTATTTATAGAAAAAAGGAGGGTTTTGTTTATTAATTTCCAAACTCAGGCCTTCGACACCTATTTAATAAAAAATAAAAAAATAATTATCCTTTAAAATATTTTTTCCAATGTTATTTGATAAATAGGAGTGGTTTATAATATTTTACTATTTTAATAATTAAATTCCTTAACATAATATAATTCATGATGTGGATTTGAGTCGTGTTCATAAATATTTTTTTTTAATATTGGAAAATACTTTAGGTTATGGAAGTTTCTTTATAAATTTATAAAAATATTATTATCACATTAGAATACCTAATTTTAAATAAAAAGGCTAATTTCGGTATATAAAACCCTTTATAGTATTTATTACATCACTTTTAAGTAATTATTGTGTCGTAATTCTTACTGTATATTCATATTCTATTTAATTTTTACCCAAAAATTTGATAGTCTCAGAAAATTATGAAAAATTAACCATTTTCTAATTTTAATATATTGATCTCAAAAATGATATTTATTTTATCAAAATTATTTTTCAAATATGATAATTCTATCTTTTAAATAAAAATTCATATTTATTAAATAATATTAGTTTTTATGACATAATAAAAATAATTACCCTTATAAAAATTACCTAGGACACTATAAAATTATATTATCATTTATATTTAAATAAATAGTGTTTTTATATGAATATTTCATGAAAATAAATTTTATTTAAATTTTTTGAATTTAGTATAAAATTGTATTTTAATTGAAGTTATATATTTTCCAAAAGTACAATTATGTTTTTTTTTGTACCCAAAAAACTATTTATCATAAGCTTCTTATGTTCATGTGTGTTTTATTAAATAAAATAATAATGAAAATGGGTTTGAATAAACCATTGTTTCATTTTTAAAAATAAAATTACACCTTTATAATACTAAGGTCTATATACATAATCCCTTATTATATCAGCATACATCTTAAGGGTATGGTGTGTGATAGTGGTATTTTCATGAAGTGGTTCAGCTAACATAGATATGGTATTGATCTTTAATAACTTTAACTTTTCTCGAAGGTGGTTCTGCTCGAGCCTCACTTGTTGAATCTCTACTTTTTCTTGGTCAATTTTGAGCCCTAGTGATGCTAACTCCCTCCCATAATCTGATAAATGAGCTTCAAAAGGCATAATTCTACTGGTTGATCCCATCGTTTCTCCCTTCTACAATAATTAGTTCTCATAATTACACTTAATATAAATTGATTCTAGTTGTCACATTATAACAGCTACATTACCAATGACCATAATTCCCAATGTTCATAATTCCCAATGGTCATAATGGTTTTCTACTTCATATAAATATCTCATATTTTAATCATTCATCTATTACTTTAATTTTTTATCAAGGTTCAATATTCTTCATTTTCAAAATGAATATTACATTACCAACATCATGTTTCATTTTTAGAGTGTTGTTCGTGTGTGTGATAATCCCAAGAGATCGATGTGATCCAAATTTTCCTATATTAATTATTTTATTTCATTTCTATTTATCTTTTCATTGTAATGTTCTGCATTTTTTAGGGTCAATTATTGACTAAATTTAATTATCTAAATTAATTAAATAAATGTGATATCATTGGTTTTTATACTATAATACATTATTAAATATTTTACACATACATATATAAAATTAAAATTATATATATAAATTTCTAGGTCTTTACAGCCCCATACTGGACACTTCTAAGCGCTCACACTGTTTGGGCACACAGTTGGTCAAACCATGCACTAACTATGAAAAAAAAAGTCAGTTAAAAATTGTAGGCCTACACGTAGTTTTTCACACATTTAATAATAATTTTATAATAACCATACACCCTATAATGGAATATAAAAATTAAAAAAATGAACGAGCTTGACCTGAAAGTCAAGATCAAGACCAAAATTTAATAATTAAATAAAATAATTGAGATAATATAGGTCAGGGTGTGATATAAATTATTTAAATAATGTGAATAAATTATATGATTTACTTTATATGATAAATTTATTCTTATAAAATTTTCATAACAAGAATTACATGCTTAGTATAAAAACATAATGTTTATATTTTTACCTTAAATTTGGTTTATTTTAGAGTTATGAGGTTCAATTTAGAGTTTAATTATAGTTTACATGTATTATTTATTTTAATTATTATAGAATTTAAGTTTCTGTTCAGAATTGAACTAAAGGTAGTGGGACTTTGGCTAAAACTATTCATTTTGTATCGGGTTTATTCATTGTATAGAAAAGTAGTGGTTGGTTATTTGTCACACCATGCTTTATCTTATAAGGATTTTTAGTTTCATATGACTTTAAATATTTACATGGAAGGATTCTATGTACCTTATTCATGAGATACATTTGGATGTGTGTAAATTTATTTGGATTCTATTTTTAGGTTAGTAAAACAAATTGTGTGTTTTTTAAAGAGTTACACATTAATATGGTTTGAATCTATTGATTTGGGGGATGGAATAGGGTTTCCAAAACTAAATCAATAGAATCATACATAAATATAAAAATAAAACTTTCCATAATAAGTATTGCATAAGATGTGATAGTTATCAAATGAACATATGTAGGATATATATGTAAATGGTGAGACTAAATAATCCCCCTAAAATAATATGTATGAAATTACTTCCAAAGCAAGCATATTTCAAAACCTTGATCATCCAAGTAGGTAAGTAATGCTAAATTTGGGTGCTCATGGATTATATTGTGTTAGTAATGTTGGGTATGGGTGATTCTAAAAGGATTAGGTACTAATATTCAATTATAATATTTGGTTTACACTTATTTGGGTTAACCAAATAGGATTAGGCTATCAAGGGAATAGAGTTAGGGTAATTCATATGATTAATTGGGTATGGTGTTGTCTTCTGAACTATACAAGAGTCATATGTGATATGATTGGAATGATGGCTAACCAAAATGGCTAAATGTTAAGGAAAATTTTAAATTGGAATAACATTTATTAAAATATCATGGCCTACTAAAAGAAATAATGTATGCAGCCATCATTTTAGTGGGTGAACTTTCATTTAAAGTTCTTGATAAAAAAATATAAAACATGATAATCACTCAGAGATATGACTTTATTATTGATTGAAATATATATTATGTATATAATTTTGATATATATTATATAAATGATCCAAAATATAATACTATATTGATAAATAAAGTTAGAAGTGTTCTCAAAGAGAATCATTTTAATCATATGGATATAAATGTTATAGAAATAAATTTCTTTAATTATGACTCATGGGTAATGGATACCGACTGTGTATTGCAAATTTTTGTTAATATACATAGGGAATAAAATTAAATATAATTAATTAAAGGTGAAGTTGAACTTTGTGTTAGCAATGGGGAAAATATTTCTACATTTGAGGTTTTCACTTATGTCGTAAGTTTACCTAGTGGATTAGTTTTTGAATTAGAAAACTCTTATTATCCTACTTCCATAAATGAAAATTTAATTTCTATATCTTGTTTGGAAAAAAAATGGATTTTCATTCATTATTATGAACAATAATTGTTCTATATAAATGAATGAAATGTCTTATGGAATTTAAAATATGGTTAACGGTTTATACATTATAGATAGAGATAATTCAATATATATCATTCAAGATAAGAAGTTCAAGGATTATTTTAACACCTCTTATATTTAGCATCATCTCCTTGGGAATATAAATGAGAAACACATTTATATAATCTATGGAGATTCAATGATAATTTTTTTGAAAAATATTAATCGTGTCGATTGGGAAAAATTATCAAAACATATATTAATGGAAAAGTGAGAGGGTAGTATACTATTAGATATTATACATAGTAATGTATGCAGACTGATGAGTACTCAAGAAAGTGGTGAGTATAGATACAATGTAACCTTTAATAATTAATTCAGTTGGTATATTGTTGTGTTTCTAATGAGACACAATTTTAAAACCCTTGAAAATTTCATAATATTTAAAAGTGAAGTACACAATCAACTATATAAAAGTATTAAGATTCCCTTATTAGATCAGTGTGGTGAATACTTGAGACAATAATTTACTGATCATATGAGATATTATAGAATTATTTCACAAATCACTCCTTCTAGAACATTATAGTGGAAAGTGAGTTATTTCCCTAAGTGGTTGTGGAAGTATAATTTACTCAGGTTTCATAAGAACCCCAAAGGTCATGTAGGATTCACCAGAATCCGAAGAGATATGGAATTATTATATCATATGATGGTGAATTAATATTCATATATAATGATCCCACTACCTATCAAGAATCTATTTGTAGTTTTTATTCTGAGAAATGTTTAGAAGCCATAAATTATGAGATAGAATCCATGTACAATAACTAAGTTTGGAACTTGGTGGATTCACCTGAAGGGGTAAGATTCACAGGGTGTAAGTGTGTTTTTTAAAATAAAACTAACATAGATGGTAGAGTTCCTACATACTAGGTATGAAGATCTATATATATAGATCGAAAAGGTTTCTTGGACTGATTTAGAACACATATTTTGTTAATTTTTTAAATTGGTTTAGGATGTAATGTATTTGAGAGTTTTTTTAGAGTTATTATTTAACCATATGTTATATGGAAATATTTCAAAGAATTTATTTTATATAAAATAGGATCATTTAATGTTTCATTTTATCATGGATAAAGTGTTTTTATTGACCCAATAATGATTGAGTTAATTTTTGTATGGAAGACACCCATTAATGTCACAAAATCTTATAGTTTCTATGGTTTAATAGGCTATTATTTGTGGTTTTTATATGAACTCTATATGATTATGACTCCTTTATCATCTATAAAAAAGTGTAATGAATGTTTTTGGACACAATAGTATAATTAATCTTTCAAATTCTTAATAGATAATTTGAATAGAATGTTATTTTTTTAGTTTCAATAGGAAATAGTGCCTTATCATTTTTATAATAATTCCACATATAACGTATTTTTTTGTCTGTTGGTGCAAGAGTGGGTAGTTTTTTAATATGGTTTTATACAATCATTCCCTCATGAGTGTAACTATTTTACCCATGATCTAGTTTAAAAATAATGGTTTTTTATTAATGTTTTTGTGGCATTATTTTTTGATTGAGTGCTTTATAAAAATTACAAGTCATAAGAGATTGAGATATATATTTTTACAGATTATCTAAATATTAAGTAGTTAAGATTATAAAATTTATCCATGATTATTATTTTAACATCTCATATATCCCCAGAATGGGTAATGTGGTGTAAGATGTATTAAGTATAGAATTTTATGGTTTTGTGGCTTTGGAAGTGAGTAATGAGTGTTGATTTATGAATTAGTTAGTAAATTCACATATTTATAGGATAATTTTTAATATTTATTATATCGCATGTTGATATATTCTATATTGGTATAGAAGGTGGTTGAGTCCTATTAGGGTGATCTCTAGGTGCAAGTATAAAGAGATCACATTATTCATGATGATGCTACTAATACTTGATCTAAATATGGGTAACACTATATTATATTTCAAGAAAGGATATATTTTCCTTGGGATATTTAAAGAGGATATTATATGTGATCTATATAGTTCACCATTGATAAAAAATATAGTAATATCAATGATGTAATATGTTTTGGGGTAGTATTTTTTATGGTTGTGTATAAATAAGGTAGTGGTATAGTTCATGGAAATGTGTATTACATGTTAACCATTGGAGGTTCAATATAAAGTTCTAGTTAGTTTATTATTGTGATTTCCTAAGCCCAATTCACTCATAAGTAACCTAACCTAGTGGAAACATGGACTCAAACACACCTCCCCATATGCCAGAGGCTACTGACTAGTAGTGAGGGTCTAATGATGGTACATTGGGGAAACTATACCCTATAGATTAGTACCAAATACAACAGAGGAATAAATAAAAATAAATTAAATGGAAGAATATAATAATCATATAAATCAATAAAATAACTAATACCATGTAAATTTATAATAAAACCAACCATTCATGTACATGTTAATCCCTAAATACAAAACAGTCAACATATAGAACGTAATTCATATAACAAGGCAAGACTGACAAAGAATAAATAAACAAAATAGTCCAACTCTAGAAGGTAGACTGAGTACATGATTATTCATTACTCAAAACCCAAGTCCAATCCCAAAAGATACAATATCAAGAAGCATAATCCAAGTCCTAACTAGAAGCTAGGAGATCTGTTCGGGTACCAAATGGTGGCCCAAATAGGGTGTGAGTAAAAATCAATAGTCCACCACCAATGGTGTCTAATACAGATCCAGTATATGAATATAAAATGTTTAGTTTATAGGTATATCCAAATTCAAGCAGTAAGTAAATAATAACCATGTTGGGCTCATGATCCTCATGGTATACTTGGTTGCCTCTACCTTCTTTTACCTAAGCTAAATGTATCTAAACATAAGGATAGGGAAATAGAAATATGACCCATGGCTATAATTGCAGGCATCTATATATAATATTAGTCATGTGGGACCCAAGTAAAAACCAAGGAATCCATATATAATGATGATCATAAAAAGTTATACATGGTTGATTACATTAAATATTTATAAATATAGGGTAATCCAAATAGAAATCAAACATAAATAATTTCATTTGACATATGATCCCATCCAAGGAATTTTGAATCAATTACTAAGTTTCACCCAAGTCTTAATATAACTCCATTTAACCTATGATACCGTACAAGGAATTATGTATTAGAACCTGAGTATTTCCCAAGGATAAATATAATTTCATTTAACCTTTGATCATATCCAAGACATTCCGTATCAAACCCCAAGTATCATCTAAAGAATAATATAAACCCATTTGACTTATGAGCCTATCCAAGGAATTCCATATGAGAACCTGAGGATCTTCTAAGGATTAATATAATTTCATTTAACTTATGATCACATCCAAGGTATTTCATATCAGAACCTAAGTATCACCCATGGATTAATATAGTAAGCATGAATGTTGCATATAATAATCAACATAGGTCATGATAAATATACATTCGTTTTTATGATTCATCGTGATTCATTTCATTAGACAGATAATTGACTTTTCATTCATCATTTAAAAGGGGTCAAAAGAGGTGTTCATACCATTAATCAATTCACCTTCATGTTTTAAGTTATGGTACTCAACCATTTAACAATTAATTTAATTCAACTACAAATGCCACTAATAGGTGGTGAGCTCACTAGATCCCAAATTGGTTTAGTCATGGGGAAATATTGATAAAATAATGAATTAATATATAGAAAGTAAGTCTACATGCCATTTATTATCATTAATTAAATTACATTTTTAGGATTCTAACCAAACACACCTTTTTGTTTTTTCAATTACTAACAATGGACATGAGGGTAAATAATAGGACACACCTAAAGGGGTGATCCAAGTTGAGGTCACAACCCTCAAATAATTTCATAGAGTCTTATGAGGGGTCTAGGTCATGTTCTAGACAATTGATCTAAGGTGTTTCATAGTTTAGGAGTAACACACAGAAATTCTAGTATGTAGCATGATGGAAAAAATTTATAAATGATGAGACCTGAGAGAAAATTCATACAACACCTACCAAAAGCTTAGAAGTCTTCACTCATCCAATATTGACCTTTTAATTGATCCAAAATGAGAGAAAATAAAGAACCTAATGAAAACCCTAAAAATAGGGGAAATTATCTCGCACAATGATAACATTTAAGAGGGAAAGGAAAACAAAGAAAAGTGGTAAGAGGAGTATTTTACTTACTTCTAGGCTTCCAACCCATCCAAAGACAATCAAATAGGACCAAGAATGATATAAATCTCCCATGGAGGAGGAGAGGAAGAGGAGGGAGCATGCAAATAGACTACTAGATAAATGAAAGGGGAAAGGAGGGTAAAATACCTTAAGGTGTGGAGAGGAAAATAGTAATTTTTACCCTTCTCATGAGGTACACGGTTAGGCTACCTGGTTAGGAAAAGTGTGTGGGATTCATTGTCTATGCACCCTCACATCACACAGTTGTAGTGTATAGTTAGGAAAACTATGTGTAAAATATATTATTCCCTCTGTAATTCTGCACCAACATGCATGGTTTTTTTGATCCCGTCACATGGTTAAAACTTAACATGCACCTATACCAATTGGACACATAGTTTGGGATACACTGTTAGCACTAACTGTGCACTAGCTATGTTCCTTGAGCTGTTTCTATTGAAAAAGATATTTTGAATCCCAACACTCATGAAACTCATCTAGACTCCTAAGACACCTTTTGGGATTTAAACCCAATCCAAAAAAATACTTAAAAGTGTTCCAACTTCTATAATTTAATTTTGAAGCTTAGTTTTTAAATTGGATCATCCACTAAATAAAAAACTCAATTTCCTTTGAAAATTTCAACCCATTAAAAATACGGGATCTTAAAACCTCTACACCTAAGAACTTCTCATCCCTAAATGCCTTAGTAGTGATAAAAATGAACAAACCAACCTATATTGGTCATGAAATCCCACTCAAATGGTTGTGTTGCATTTCTAAACACCCAACATGCCTCTAAGTTCCAATTTAAATATATGGGGCCTAAACCACTAAAACTCAAGACAACACTCATTAAAAATACAAAAATTTATAAGACACTTACTCAATCCCATCTAAACCAAACAATGATCACAGTGATGTTTGACTATATAACTAACCAATGGTGATCATCGCCATATGTTATAGTCTTAAATTCCCAATTTTGAACCATGGTACTTCCACCATTATAATTTCCTAAAAAATCCCACCCTATGTATCCTATTGATGCTCCTATAATAATTATTAAACAATTTAAATGCAATCTCACATGAGGAAACTAATCTCGGTCCTTGATTTTATCTATACAGTCAAACTCCAGTCAACTTAATCTAGCTTGGTCACACTAGATTTTCCTTTAAAAGCTACGAACAACCATTAAACTACACTAGTTTCAACCCAATGACATTCTAAATGCAATTCCTCAATGACCGCATACAACTTCTCAAGATAACTCAAGTCCAACCACCTTTGGCTGACTATTTTCAAAAATAATCGGCATTTACTACTTACGCATTGTGTAACGACCCGATATTTATTAATAGAAATTCCTTTCTTATAAATATGTCAAAATCACATGAAATCACAACATAATTAACTAATAAGTACTATGTGACCCTTAAAACATAAGTTTATCACTTATGTGATGTGAATTTTGAAAATCTGACATACACGGTTGCGATCAGTAAGTTATTTGGAGTCCAATAAGAAAAACATAATTTTTTTTGAATGGTAACCTACCCTTATGAATAGTAACATACCCTTATGAATAGTAACATACCCTTATGAATAGTAATATACCCTAATGAATATTAACCTTACCTATTATAGTATATAAATAATATTCAAGTGGAAGTATGATATACCCATGCTTTGGAATAAGCAAATAAAAGTTTTAAAACTGTTGTTTTTAGAATAAATTGTGAATTTAATTAAATATTAAATTAATCATATTTATAAAATTATTTTTGAAAAATAGACTTTATTTTTGGATTCTAAATGTCGAAAAATGGTAGGGGTGAATTTTTGGGATTTTTCTGAAATACTTGGATTTTTGATGAATAGTGAAATATCATAAATTACAAAATAAGCTAAATAAGATAATTATAGATTCATGCATGATGCTCTACTGACATAAGACCAATTGGTTCGGGATAACATTATAAAATTTATATTCTTGGTCTAGGAAGACTCGCTATTCCTTGTCTTTAGGAGATATAATAAATTAATGAATTTTATATTAAGAAATCCCCTCTCTCCTCCACTATAAAAACCCCCTCTCACTCCCTCTTCTTTTCACTTATCTAAAGCCTTGTGCCTTCTACAAATTCTGTAAAAATACCCTACCAACCACCTCTCCCACTTCCATCAAGCTTTGATCTCATAAAAATACCAAAACCTCTCCCTTAAGGAGGCTCTCAAGGAAGTTTGGTTCAAGAGGTAAATTCCTCTTTTCAATTCTTTGTCTTTCCTTTCAAGTCCATTTGTTTTCTTTTTCTATCATCTCTCCTTATCCAAATTTTTTTATAACTCCATAACCTTATATTAATTGTAATTTTTTCATGATATTGTAATAAGTTATCATTGTCTATCCCTTTTACCTTCTTTTATACTAGTAGCAAGAACACCATCCAAGGTGTGTCAATTTTTCCACATTCAAGGATGATGGGCTTTCGATTTCTATTATCATTATAAATTATGGTCATGAAACCATTATTTTTATGGTTGAACCAGATTATTATATATCTAATATAAATTATGTAAGATTATTTAATCCCTTTGTACACATGGTATTAAGTTATAAAGAGAAATGAGTTCTTTGTAATCAAAAACCACAAATTAACCGAAACAATTATCATTAAAGTTCTATATAATAATTCATCCTAATACCATGTAACCAAGTTATATAAATGACCAATAACACCTATTTATGTTTATAAATAATATATAATTTCAATTCTGGATATTTACATCCATTTCACATACTTAAAAACAAGTGAACCGGATATGAAAATAAAGAAAACAGACACTCCGGAATGAAGGAATTCAATACAATAACTTCTCAATAAGGACATAAATGAACTAAATAGAATTATTATAAACTAAATACATGTCTAATATGTTATTAAATAATTTATTAATAAGTATAATTTCATACTCCAGGAGATTAAGTTCAAGAGAAGAACACGTTCGGAGTTAAGGTAAGGGTTTTCCACCCAAACTTCCATTTTCATTCGGGTTACTTTCATTGTCTAATTACCTCAATGAAATTATTATATATTGTTATTTACTCATCATAAATTATGTGTGATTATTCTATATATGTACACCAACCATAATCCTTCCCAATTTTATGGATTGTTACATGTTTTAAAAGAAACTTTCAAAACTGTTTTCAAAATACAAGCTCGATTCAAAGGAATTTCTCAAATTCATATCTATTTTCAAGGGCACTCTATAATATGTTTTTTTGGAAAAAATTATCTTTATAAAAACACCCATTTTATTATGAAATAATATCTTACTTAACTTCTGGTTTTATACAAATATTTCCCAAAAGAACTCTTCTTTTCAAAATAAAAGAGTATTTATCTAAAGATTGCTTAATGATTTTATAAGAGTATTTTCGTTTGATTCAATGCTCTTGTTGATTCTTTTATTTTATTGGGTTTAATCATTTATGAAGTCATATACCATATTTGATTTAATATTTTATTAATAACCCTATTGTGTATGATCTATCCTAAAACCATTCACCATATTACTCGGAATGGTTAGTGTTTTATGTTTAATGATTGGTGAAAGATAGTTACATTTCATATAATAGTTTAAATATGAATGTATATGTTGTTTATGTTTATCCCCACTCATATGGGGAATGCGTTGGACTTATTATGTGTTGGGTGGGTCCCGTTATATCCCCTCGATTCATTGGTAGGTCTCATGAGATAAATAGACGTGGAATTGGCCGAGGCCTTTCCCAATGTGATATGGATTTTTGCTGAGGTCTTAATCATTAGACGTCTTGGACGAGGCCTTGACAAAAATTTTCAGAATATCCGGCATATGCACTTCCCTCTTTATGAAGCTAGTAATTGAAATTTCATATGGTTATTCAACTAGTAGAATACCTATGATTATGTTATATTATGGAAATATTTACTCAGCTCATATTACTGCCATTTTATGTTCAAATTTATTTTTTTAAAGGCATGTGTTTTCAATTTTTCACCATGTATAATGTTTATATTATCTTATTATTTATTGCTTACTCTTACTGATCATTTGATCTCACCCCTTTCTTATGTTTCATTTTCTCAAGAAATGAAGAAGTTAATTATGAATGACTTTCAAGCATAATCTAGGAGTCATGGATGTTTCTAATGGAATAAATTAGTGTTGGTTTTTTCCTTCATGATGTAATGATAAACTTATGTATGTATCATGTTTCCAATAATACTAAACTAATCAATACTTTGGGATGATTATTCCTTGTATGAATACTAATAAGGCATCAGCTCTAGGAAACTTGGGTCGGTTCCTAACAGTTGGTATCAGAGGAAGTTTAGTAGAAAACATGGAAACTAGATTTAGAAAGAGTAGATTAGAGAAGAGTCTCTAAGATATTCTTTGAGGATAAACATACAAGAACTTCTTGGTATTTTGGTAAGTAATAGATTATGTGGATATTTCAATCAATACATCCCTATTTGGATACGAGCAGGTAGGGGAAGCTCTGGCACAGATGTATCTAGGGGTAAAACCCGAAAACACCGATTTGAGCTAAACTCGAACAGGAATTGGTGCACGACAACGGGCCTTGATGCACTCTTGTTTACGACACTCCCATGGGATATTATTAGGATAATTCACATTTTATTTACAAGCCATTATTAAGGATTTAAATGTAAAATTTTCCTCAAAGAAACCATTTTTGTAATTATGGGATTAATCATGCCAAGTATTTCAATTCTTGCAAAGTATTTTGTTAAGTTAAGATTATGCATTATGATTCATAACCTAATCTAGTGTATGAAATTATCTATAAATGGAGCCTAGTGGAAGGAATGGAAACCACATGAATGAACGTGTCCCCTGTAGGTATTTCCCTCCGATACAAGATAATTATGTTGGCTCTGGGATTGTGACGGGTGCTGAGCAACTTATAACTATACTCAGACAACATACACAGGTTATGAATAATAACCTTACCCATATGGAGTATCCGAATCCACCACGTGGAGGATCTATGTTAGATCGCTTTATGAAACAACAACCACCATCATTCAATGGGACTACAAACCCATTTGTATCTGATCAGTGGATATGTTCCCTAGAGAAAATATTTCTCACTTTGGGATGTAATGAAAGAGAGAAGGTTGTCATGGCAGTTTATAATCTATCAGGAGATGTGTATCAGTAGTGGTTGTTAATCCAAAACACAAAGGAGGAGTAAGAAATAGAGGATATGGAATGGATGGAATTTAAGGAAATATTCCTAGAGAAATACTTTCCTTGTGAATAGAGAGCGGATATGGAGAGACAATTCTTGAATCTGAGACAGAAGGAAGATGAGAATGTTAAAAAGTACGAAGCTAACTTCAAAATGTTATCAAGTCATGTTGTGGACTACATATGAAGTCCAAGGAGAAAATTTTATTGATTCATTGATGGCCTAAATCCATTCCTCTGGTAAGAACTAGTCTCCCAAATTTTTTCATCATATGAGGGTATATTTTCATGTGCTATCAATATAGAAAAAGAATTATCTAAGTCTTATGACTTTAAGGGAAAGTAAGAAAAGAAGAGGGTTGATGAAAACTCGGGGAAAGGGAATAAGGAAATAGAGAAGAAGGGAAGAGTTGAATTTCCACCCTGTGATAATTGTGGAAGGAAACACCCTGATTCATGCTTAAAGGGAAAAGGAGTTTGCTACAATTGTGGTCGAAAAGGCCATATTTCTATTGATTGCAAGTGAAAGAAAGAATACATTAATGTTCAATGCTATAATTTTAGGAATATGGGACACTATTCTAATGGTTTTCCAAAGCATCAAGGAAATATGAAACAGAAAAGGCCACAAGAGCAGGGACAAGCTTATGTGATCACAACTGCTGATATTGAAGTTCCTAATGGTGTGGTGGAAGGTAATTTAATCATTTCCTCAAACATATACAATACTTTATTTGATTCTGGATCATTGAATTCATTTATATCTTCCCAATTTTCCAAGAAAATTAGATATGTCCAATTTGATTTAATAAAGGAGTTATCATTCAAAACTCTTAGTGGATATATCATTGTAACAAAGGCATGTCGATTAGTCCCCCTCGTGACATATAAACATGATTTAGTTGCTAACCTTATCATCATACCAATGGTTGACTATGATATAATTCTCGGTATGGATTGGCTACCAAATTATGATGTGAAGATCTATTGCAAGAAGAAGGAAGTTACAATTTTCAAGAATGGTGTAGAATCCCTTATTTTTACCATGTGATTCTTATCTAGATACACCCCCAGTAGCTCTACTGAATTAAATTATGGGGGAGGAAGGAAATTAAATAAATATGGGTGAGGAGAATAATATATAGATAGAGGACGTACCTATTGTGAAAGAATATGTTGATGTCTTTCCAGAGGATTTACCTAGACATCCTCCAGAGTAGGAAATTGAGTTTTCCATTAACTTAATTCCTGGTTCATGGACCATATCAAAGACCCCTTATAGAATGGCCACTATGGATTTAGTGGAACTAAATAAACAACTAGAGTAATTGAGTGATAATGGATTTATTCACCCTAGCATTTCTCCATGGGGAGCCCATGTTCTTTTTGTAAAGAATAAAGATGGGTCTATGAGGTTGTGCATTGACAACAGGGAGATCAATGCTATTATAATAAAGAATAAGTATCCTCTTCCATGAATTAATGATTTATTTGATCAAATTCATGGATCCCAATACTTTTATAAGATTGATCTTTGATCTGGATATCATCAGTTTCTTGTGAGGAAGGAAGACATTCCAAAAATATCATTTCGAACCAGGTACGGGCATTATGAGTTTACAGTAATGCCTTTTGGACTAACTAATGCACCATCTATGTTCATGGATATAATGAATAGAGATTTCAAGGATTATCTTTATGAATTTATAGTGGTTTTTATTGATGATATCCCGGTATACTCTAAAAGCTATGAAGATCATGAAATTCACTTGCGCACTATTCTGAAGACACTTAGAAGAAATAAATTATAAGGGAAGTTTAGAAAGTGTGATTTTTGGCTCCAATCAGTTTCATTTTTGGGCCACATTGTCTCTAAGGATGGAATATCTATAGATCTTGCGAAGACAAAGGTTTTTCAAGAATTTCCTACTCCAATGAACATAACTAAGGTACGTAGTTTTATTGGTTTAGAAAGTTATTATCAGCGTTTTGTTCAGAACATCGCCCGTTTATCCAACCCAATGACCAAACTCACACAAAAAGGGGATAAGTTTGTATGGAAAAAGGAATGTGAAGAATTCTTCGAATAATTGAAGAGGAGGTGAGTGAATTCTCCGATCCTAACCCTACTATAGGGGAATAATGGGTTTGTTATCTATAGTGATGCATCAAAGAAAGGACTTGGTTGTGTCCTTATGAAGAATGATCGAGTGATTACCTATGCATCTAAGCAACTAAAAATTCATGAAAAAAACTATACAACTCATGATATTGAGTTAGAAGTGGTAATATTTGCTTTAAATATTTGGATACATTACCTCTATGGTAAAAAATGTGAGATATATACAGATCATAAGAGTTTGAAATATATATTCTCACAAAAAGAACTAAACATGAGACAAAGGAGATGGATTGAGCTACTCAAAGACTATGATTTCACAATACACTACCACCCAGGAAAAGAAAATAAGGTAGTAGATTCTTTGAGTAGAAAGGACCATGGAATTCTGAACAAGATGAGAGTTTAAAGAGATCCTATGTTCATGGATCTAGTAAAGATGGATATGGGATTTATCAAGGAAGGTAACACAACAATACTTTTTCAAATGGTTGTCGAACCTTCTTTACTAGAAAGGATAAAAAGTTACCAGGATGATGATGAGGAGTTTCAAAAGAAAATTAAAGCTATAAATGATGGGAAGTTTACTGACTTCGCATATGAAGATGGCATTTTGAAATTCAGGAAGAGGCTTTGTGTTCCTGCTATTCCTGAGCTAAAGAGGGAACTATTGGATTATTCTCATAGCTCTAATTTCTCTATACACCATGGTAGCACAAAGATGTATCCAGATCTCTGAGAAAACTTTTGGTGGGACAATATGAAAAGGGAGATTGCTGAATATGCCTCAAAGTTCCTGATATGTCAACAAGTGAAGGCTGAGAGGAAAAAGTCTAAGGGGGTGATGCAACCACTACCCATACCAATATGGAAGTGGGAGACCATTACCATGGATTTTTTCACTGGACATACAAATACATCCAAAGGAAACAATTCTATATGGATCGTTGTGGATCGTCTTACAAAGACAGCTCACTTTATCGCAATTCGAGAGGACTCCTCATTGGACCAACTTGCATGAATTTACATCAAATAAGTGGTAAGGCTACATGGAGTACCACTATCTATTGTATCCGAATATGATCCTAGATTCACCTCAAAGTTTTAGAAAAGTCTCCAACATGCTCTAAGCACTGAACTGAACTTCAGTACGTCCTATCATCCTCAAATTGATGGCCAATCTGAGCGGACTATTCAGACACTAGAATACATGTTGAGAGCATGTTCTATGTAATTCAAAGGAGGATGGGACCAACATCTTCCACTGGTTGAATTCTCCTACAACAACAGTTTCCACTCGAGTATCCTAATGGCACCATATGAAGCCCTTTATGGGAAAAGGTTTAGAACACCGGGATGTTGGGATGAAGTCGGTGAGCGAAAGCTGTTAGGACCTGAAATGGTTGACGAAATGGTGGAGAAGGTGAAAACCATTCAGCAACATATCAAGGCAGCCCAAAGTCGAAAGATGAGTTATGTGGATAACCATCGACAGGACCTCGAATTCAAAGTTGTAGACCTAGTATTTCTATGCATATCTCCATGGAAGAAGGTCATGAGGTTTGGGAAGAAAGGAAAGCTATGTCCCAGGTATATCGGACCCTTCGAGATCCTTGATCGAGTCAGAGATGTGGCCTATCGACTGGAAATTCCACCTACCATGTCAAAAGTACATGATGTCTTTCATGTATCCCTCTTAAGGAAGTACATACTAGACCCTTCACATGTACTCTCTTCCGAGGTGGTACAGTTAGAGGATGATCTTTCCTATGAGTAGTAGCCAGTGAAGATCTTGGATCGTAGAGACAAAGTTCTACGCAACAAGACTACTCATCTGGTCAAGGTACTATGGAGAAACCATATGTATGAGGAGGAAACATGGGAACTGGAGGAAGCAATGAAGGAAAAGTACCCCCCACCGGTTTTTGGAATAGATTATAAAATGAAATTTCAAGGGTGAAATTTCCAAAGGGGGGAAGAATATAACGACCCAATATTTTTCAATAGAAATTTATTTCTGATAAATATGTCAAAATCACATGAGATCACAACATAATTAACTACTAAGTGCTATGTGACCCTTAAAACATAATTTTATCACTTATGTGATGTGAATTTCGAAAATTTGACATACACGGTTACGATCAGTAAGTTATTTGGAGTCCAATAAGAAAAACATAATGTTTGGTGAATAGTAACCTACCCTTATGAATAGTAACATACCCTTATGAATAGTGATATACCCTAATTAATATTAACCTTACCTATTATAGTATATAAATAATATTCCAGTGGAAGTATGATATACACATGCTTTGGAATAAGCAAATAAATGTTTTAAAACTGTTGTTTTTAGAATAAATTATGATTTTAATTAAATATTAAATTAATAATATTTAGAAAATTATTTTTGAAAAATAGACTTCATTTTTGGATACTACATGTCGAAAAATGGTTGGGTTGAATTTTTGGGGTTTTTCTGAAATACTTGGATTTTTTGATGAATAGTGAAATATCATAAATTGCAAAATAAGCTAAATAAGCTAATTAAAGAGTCATGCATGATGTTCTACTGATGTAAGAACAATTGGTTCGGGATAAAATGATAAAATTACTATTATTGGTCTAGGAAAACTCATTATTCCTTGTCTTGAGGAGATATAATAAATTTATGAATTTTATATTAAGAAATCCCCTCTCTCATCCACTATAAAAAACCCCTCTCACTCCCTCTTCTCATCACTTATCTCAAGCATTGTGCCTTCTCAAAATTCTTTCAAAATACCCTCCCAACCTCCTCTCCCACTTCTATCAAGCTTTTATCTCATAAAAAGACCAAAATCTCTCCCTTAAGAAATCTCTCAAGGAAGTTTGGTTCAAGAGGTAAATTCCTCTTTTTAATTCTTTGTCTTTCCTTTCAAGTCCATTTGTTTTTTTTCTATCATCTATCCTTATCCAAATTTTTTGATGAATCCACTACCTTATATGTATTGGAATGTTTTCATGATAGGGGAATAAGTTATCGTTGTCTCTCCCTTTTACCTTCTTTTATACTAATAGCAAGAACACCATCCGAGATGTGTCAATTTTTTCACATTCAAGGATGATGGGATTTCGATTTCTATTATCATTCTCAATTATGGTCATGAAACCATTATTTTTATAGTTGAACCATATTATTATATATCTAATATAACATATTTAAGATTTTTTAATCCTTTTGTACATATGGTACTAAGTTATAAAGAGAAATGAGTTCTTTGTAATCAAAAACCACAAATTAACCGAAACAATTATCATTAAAGTTATATATAATAATTCATCCTAATACCATGTAACCAAGTTTTATAAATGACCAATAAAACCTATTTATTTTTATAAATAATATATAATTTCAATTCTACAGATTTACATCCATTCCACCTACTTAAAAACAAGTGAACCGAATATGAAAATAAAGAAAACGAACACTCCGGAACGAAGGAATTCAATACAATAACTTCTAAATAAGAACATAAATGAACTAACTAGAATTATTATAAAATAAATACATGTCTAGTAGGTTCTTAAATAATTTATTAATAAGTATAATTTCATATTACAAGAGCTTAAGTTCAAGAGTGGAACACGTTCGGAGTTAAGGTAAGGGTTTTCCACCTGAACTTCCATTTTCATTCGGGTTACTTTCATTGTCTAATTACCTCAATGAAATTCTTATATATTGTTATGTACTCCTCATAAATTATGTGTGAGTATTCTATATATTTACACCAAAAATAATCCTTCCCTATTTTATGTATTGTTACATGTTTTAAAAGAAACTTTCAAAAATGTTTCCAAAATATATGCTCGATTCAAGGGAATTTCTCAAATTCATATCTATTTTCAAGGGCACTCTATAATATGTTTTTTTCGAAAACATTATCTTTATAAAAAAACTCATTTTATTATGAAATACTATCTTACTTCACTTCTGGTTTTATACAAATATTTTCCAAAAGAACTCTTTTTTTCAAAATAAAAGAGTATTTATCTCAAGCTTGCTTAATGATTTTATAAGAGTATTTTCGTTTGATTCAACACTCTTGTTGATTCTTATATATTATTGGGTTTAATAATTTATGAAGTCATATACCATATTTTATTTAATGGTGTATGACTAACCCTATTATGGATGATCTATCCTAAAACCATTCACCATATTACTCAGAATGGTTAGTGTTTTATGTTTAATGATTGGGGAAAGATAGTTACATTTCATATGATAGTTTCAATATGAATATATATGTTGTTTATGTTTATACCCACTCATATGAGGAATGAATTAGACTTATTATGTGATGGGTGGGGCCTGTTATATCCCCTTGATGCATCGGTAGGTCTCATGAGACAAATAGATGTGGAATTGACCGAGGCATTTCCCAATGTGATATGGATTTTGGCCGAGGCCTTAATCATTAGATGTCTTGTCCAAGGCCTTGACAGAATGTTTCAGAATGTTTGGAATATGCACTTCTCTCTTTATGAAGCTAGTAATTGAAATTCCATGTGGTTATTAGACTATTATAATACCCATGATTATGTTATATTATGACAATATTTACTCATCTCATATTCCTGTCATTTTATGTTCAAATTTATTTTTTTAAAGGCATGTGTTTTCAATTATTCACCATGTCTAATGTTTATATTATCTCCTGATATATTTCTTACTCTTACTAAGCGTTTGAGATCACCCCTTTCTTATGTTTCATTTTCTTAGGACATGAAGAAGTTAATTATGAATGACTTTCAAGCATAATCTAGGATTCATGGATGTTTCTAATGATAAGCTTATATATGTATCTTATTTCCAATAAAACTACTCGGTCCTTTAGGATGCTTATTCCTTGTATGTATTCCAATAAGGCACCAACTCCAGGCAACTAGGTTTGGGTCCGTACACATTTCCAAAATGAAATTTTGATTCCTTTATTCCAAGGCGCTTTTAGATCATTTCAAGCATGCTCACTGGATCATGTAACTGACTTCTGGTGACGTATCCTGACTGAACCATCCCTTATTCATAGACCATTTTCGTGACATAGCACATAAACCAGTGCATATCTGATCCATAATTCCTGGATCATCATATGGTTCTCCATAACTAACACACACACATAGACTTCCCCCATGTTTTTATTCAAACTTTTACATATTATTTACTAAGAAATTAATCCATACCCAATTCCATTTATCCAATGATATCAAAGATCCTAAAAACCATCCAATGTTTGTCCCAACCAATCCAAAGATACTTCTCATGTTAGGTTTATCCCCCAACATCCTATGGTGAATTCTTCACCATAAGGCTTTCTTTACACCACTCTTGAGTGAAACTCCCATGGATTCCATCCATCAAACTAGGAAAGACATTTAATTTTAGCTCGATGCATAGTAAATTATCTCTTAGTGTACCTAGAATTGTGTGAAGATATTTTTCATAGTCTTCTTCAAACTAGAAGTACACTAAGATGTTGATGATGATTACCGACACAACTCAACCATTCGATATTACACATCACCCATTCCCCACCTATAGAAATTGAAACCATGAAATTCACTAAATACCCCCATTGATATATGTGTATTGGTATCCCGGATCCACACTCCCTTAAAACTAGGCTATAGTTTCCTTTAACCAACTCCTAACACCATGTCTTTCGATAATGTGTGTCGAGGTCCATCCATGTATCAACAACCTCCTAGAACACAATTTATTTCCCTAATAATGCTCATTTCCCATTCATGGATCAAAAAACTCAAACTTACCTAGAAGGTACTTAAATCAAATCCTAGGATACTCTTATTATAACTAAAATGAAGTGTCCAAAATGGTTTCAAACCAAACATATCCAACTTCATACTAAAAAGACCTTCAAACCACATGTGATCGAATCCTCATGAAAATGCTAGGCTACAACTACTAATGCATTTTCATTACTCGATCATGATGCCCTCATTACCTGAGGAATCTCTCGTGATCATTCACGCATGATTCTTAAGGCTTATTCATCATCCTCATAGAACCATCCATGTTTTTAATCTCAAAAATTTACCACATATAACTCACAATTGGTCACCAGCTATCCAAAACCGTTATCATACCCTTGAAGTATAGTTCTAAGGGTCACGCTTGAAAATTCACCCATCGTAATTAACACAAAACACATAATATAGTATCATCTCACCTTAAAAAACTTTCTGACTAAAACATTAATTGATCCTCTTCAGGATGACCTATTCAAATGGCATCCAACTCAATAGTCAATGTCACTTTTAAGGCTCAAACAAGTTACCTTAAATCCCAAAGGTATCTACAAAGGTTCAATCATAACCACCAAAGTCTAACCTTAACTATTGGTGTTCATCAATGGTTGGGTTATTGACCCTCCATCTTGTCATCATGTTTCCTTAGAAGAATAGATGCACTACTGACCTACACATCACTCAGATCGCTCATGTACCCTAATCCTAAATCTAATGTCTAGACTAGATTCGAACTCATGCCTGAGTCTAAAACCCAACATCATGTCTAAGACAAGATTTATTGAACTTACTAGTTCACTATATTCTAGAATCCATTCTATCCATTCCCAAATGGTCCTCTAAGGTGGTGTTCCCTCTACCTTGAAGAACACACTTATTATGACTGATGTGATGCTCCCCACATTAGGAGTGTCCTAGGAATATCTATACTAATAATGGAAACTCATCCAATAGAACATTATATATCCTCCACTAAAATTGGTTACTGGATGTGGCCAACATGAATATAAAAAGTTCCAACATGAAAGAGAAGAAAAAAAAATTTCTTATAAGAAAACTTGATCGGGTTTAATGTTAGATGCATGATGAAACTCTTCCCAATCCACTCTCATGCACGTCTTTAACATTGGATATAAAATACAAACAACACTGACCAGTGGTGTTATAGAACCCAATCCTTTTTACATCTTCATACCGAGAACTAGGATAACTCAACCTTCTAGTAACCACTCAAGGCTATCATGCTCACAACAATCTATATACAACTAGTTCACTCTACTATAGACATGACCTATGAATGTAGCCTTTACGTACTCACAACCATTTCTCAGTAGTGTTGAAACTACATATTTTAAGGTGTTAAATGAACTTAACGCTCAAATTTTATTGAGGAAAAACCATTTCTGAATGCATATGGTTCACTAAATTACTTTTTAGTTTATGGGAACCATTCATAACAATTCATACTGCCTCGATATCCCAACAGTGCAACAGGAATTCCCATTATCTTTTAATTCACAAGGATAAAGGCACTATGCATACCACTATGTGATGTCTTACATATGGGATTGACCCAGATCCGTATTATTCCATACAACCATTTACTTGGATGATGACCTTCTAAGTCGTCTATTATAAAATAGATAATATTACACGATCAACAAAGTGGTTGACCATGCCCTTATCATGTCTAAGCCACTGAAGTGAGCATTAGAATATGATCATGTCCCTAATGAGGATTAACTTATCACATGACTACCCACCCATCCTTAATATCATTACATAAACTAAGAGTCCTACCCAACTCAAATAGCTAGATGAAAAACACTTCCCATACCTAAAAAATCATCACAATCATTTACTGATTCTTTTTAACTTTGAGGGCACTACCACCACCAGGATAACTCCTCACTTATTATTAGGTATCAATTCTAAAACCAACTTCACACAAAAATGGTCAGTAGGATCACTTTCCTAACATCTAGGTCAAGTGTAACTGAAGAAGTCAACAAAGATTCATAGGCAACGTCTATGTTCCCATTAAAGGTAACTCTCAAAGCAACATTAACGCTAACCCCTACATGAGGTTCCAAGATATTAACACCACTAAAAGGTTTTATTTAATCCATTTCACAACTTCACATTTATTTTAAAATTAAATAGGCTCATATATATGCAATATCAAGTACTAATTATTAAGGAAAATGTTTATAAATTGTAATTGGTACTTTATTTAGCTGATGCCACATAGCATTCTAGAAAAATATATCATAATTTTATTTCAAACTTTTTTTATACAAAATTTATCACAATAGGTTTAGTTAATGAAAATTTCACTCACAAGCTATAGAGGAAAACAACATTTAGGTTTTAACTGGAATTTTAATTTACTAAAGTCTCAAAATAATAAGGTACCAAAATAAACAATAAGACTTTTATCACACTGTAGGGATTAGTTAAGAAAGATGCCAACATACATTTATATAAAAAACTATATGAGTGGTTGATGACACTTTAAATAACCATCCCTAATTATCATAATAATACCCCCAGGGGTTAAGTACTAATGCATATAAAAGTAGTGTCAACCTATGAGGTTCAAGTCATGCCAATCTAGGTTCATTTATACAGGCATCCATTCCAAATTTATGGAGTCAATGCTCTATAAATTACAATTAGAATATCATTTAAGTGTGACCCATTAATAGTTAATAATTATAATTTTAACACACCCTTAGGGGGTTTATCTCATACACATACGATGTTAGAAACTAACCTATAAGGGGTCAAATCATGTATAAGTGGATTCAGTTATATGGATTGTTATTCCCAAGTTATGAAGGTACAAGCCTTTATAAGTTGTAATTGACACACCATTTAACTAAAATCATTAATAAATGACATGTATTTATCCAAAAAAACTAATCCAATTCCTTTCCATTTTCAAGATTCAAATCAAGTTGTTTCATTTATTTAATTAAACTCAGGTTGATTAGATAGAATGTCATCATCAAAATATATAAGAATACACCATTTAGGTTGATGTGGGAACTATATTTTACCAAAATTAAATTATAAATATAATGATTAAATCTATCACACAATTAAAAAATACAATTAGACATAAAAATAACCACATGAGCATGGTATATAGATAAACATGGAACATAATCGTACATACATGGTATACATATAGGCATACTAACTAATCACACAAGAATAATGTACAAATAAGAATGATAAATGAAATGTGAATACTATGTTCATGAAAATGATGCATGAAAAGACTTCATATATTTATATACCAACCCAAGAGATAAATTCCATAAATAAATAACTAGTAGAAATACAACAATAGTTGCTCTAAGTGAAATGATAATAAACAATAATAATGAACAACACGAACAATAGTTCCATCCCTGGAAACATGATCTTCCCCCATGCATGGGTTTTCCATTCCTAGACATGAGATTTTACAAAGTTCTGAAACATTCCTAGTCTCCATACTATTATCCCCAAACAATAAGACAAGGAAAAAGAAGTTATGATACCACTTTGTGATTTTCTGAGCCCGGTTCACTAATAAGTAACCTGACCTGGTGGTCACATGACCTCAAGCATGCCTCCTCATATCCTGGAGGTTGACGAATAGAAGTGAGGGTCTAATGATGGTATGATGGGGAGATTATACCTTACATATTAGTTCCAAATACAACTGAGGAATAAATAAAAAGAAAGTAAATAGGGTAATATAATAATAATGTTAATAAATAAAATAACGGATATCATAGCAAGTGATAATAAAACCAACCATTCATGTACATGATAATCCATAAATACAAAACATTAAACATATATCAGGTAATACATAAAAAAGGTTTATACTGATAAAGAATAATTAAATAAAAGACTCTAACTCTGGAAGGCATCCTGAGTACATGCGCATCCACTACTTTGAATCCAAGTCCTATCCCATAAGATACAACTGCATGAAGCATGATCTATGTCCCAACCTGTGGTCAGGAGATCTGTTCAGGTAATAAATAGTGGATTGAATAGGTTATGAGTAAAACTAAATAGGCCACCACTAGTGGTGTCTAATAAAAATCTGATCTATGAATATAAAATGTGAAATTTGCAGGTATATCAAAAGTAAATTAGTAAGTAAATAATAACCTTGTTAGGTTCATACTTCTCATGGAAAACCTGGAAGACTCTACATGCTTCATCCTAAGACGTATGTATATAAACATAAGGAAAGGAAAGTAGAAATAGGACCCATGGCTATAATCCCAGGCATCCATGTATAACACTAGTCATGTGGGGACCAAGTATAAATCGAGGCATCTATATATAATGATGATCATATAAAGTTCTAAATGGTTCATTAAATTAAATATTTAGCAATTTAGGGTACTCTATAATAACCCATATTTTCATACATAGATATTACACCTTATTAGATGAATATTCATTACATATCATAATGATCCATGCTAAAATCGAATAGGTTAAGTATCTTTGGAAACTTGGACACAAAAATAACTAGCTCATGATATTATCCTATTAAGTTATTCATAACTATCACTCTTCTTAGACAAATAATTCCTAAAATTGTTCTTCATAACATAGGGAATAGAAACATAAGAAAGGTTTAGCTCATAAGCTCGGTAAGGGTAAACAAGGGAGATATCAATGATCACATAAGAATAACATGAGCATAAGGGTATGATAACATGATCTTAACATTTGAAATCCATGACCTACATATCATAGAACATAATATTGAGTCATGGTATAAATCTTGGTAATTCATAAGACATGGATCATAAAGAAATTAAATAAAATGATCCATGAGAGCATAAAATTGGCATAAGACATGGAATTTTGGCATACACATAGGCATAGAAAATAATTTCCTTACTATTAAAGGATCATTTCCAACACTATAATAGTGGATTGGGTTCACTCCCCATTCCATAATAGTAGTCAATATTCACTCCCAATACTATCATAGTGGACAATATTCCTTACTAAACTCTATTTACATCCCATTCCAGATCTTTTTATCTCATGAGATATCAATTATTACCCAATTCATTAAAGGACTATATAATCCCAATCCTACCCATCCTTGGCTATATCATAACCACCATCATTGGTTTATAATGTAACCACCTTCCTTGGTTATAAGGTATCCATCATCCTTGGTTATAACATAACCACCATCCTTGGTTATAATATAACCACTGTCCTTGGTTATAACTTAACCACCATCCTTGATTTAATGTAAGCACCTGTCACATAATAAAAATTATAAATATGTGTGCCATAATATCATAAAACATTATTCATAACATCACATCATAACCCATACAAATAAAATGGGTTTCATAAACATTTCCTTAATTCTTCATAGCATAACCAAAGGAAAATAAATGATTTCATTAAAAATATCATCAATATAAACATTAATCATCCATAGAAAGAGTAAGAATGGTATTATTGTATCATATACATAGTAGGTAATAATTAACATAAAATTATTTTACTATATATGAAAATTAATTTAAAATATTATTGATATATTACATGAGGGAAATAACCTTTTCACTTTTAAAATAAATTTTAAAATAAAATCATTTCAAAAATATTATTGAAAAATTTTCTTTGAAAAAACCTTGGAAACTTAATACATTATGCTTCAAAAAATTGATAACGGTGGGAAATTTTCCTTTCAAATTTTTGGTAAAATTCAAAAAGTACCTCATTTGGAAATTATAAGAATATTCCTTTTAAACCATTTTGTAAAAAAAGTAAATCATGGGTAAAAAAAATTATTTAAACAATAATAGGATAATATTAAAAACATTATTGAAACCCTTTTATAAAAACATGGATATATAAGAAAAAGGTTCCCAATTGAATATTAAAACATAGTCAGTTTTCCTCAAAATTTTTGTTCATACTCTTGATTATTTAAAGAGAGGGAAATAAAATGAAAACATTTATTATTTAGAAATAATCAGAGGAAAATAAAATTAAATGTATTAATAAGATAAGGATAATATAATTTCACAATATAAATTCAACCATAAACAATCCCAATTAAAATAGTGTTGAAACGTAAATTTATTACCTCGGGTCTGACTTCCTTTATATGTGTTCAAACCACATCTTCTTTGAAACAACTCCTTTAGATCTTCTCTTAAGGGATATAGGGTTGGCCTTTTTTTAAGACCATAACCTCTAGAATGTGGATATAATATTTTAGAATATAACTTGGTAGAGGTTGGTCGAGCTAGAAGGCTAAAAGTGGTGTGAAGAAGAGAAAGGAGGGGTTCCCTTTTATAATTGATGTGAGAGGCACTTTTTAAATTCTTAAAAGATTAAAATATATTAAAGTAATTATCAAAAAAATGGTTCCAAATGGCCTATAAATGTAAAAGGGATAAAATATTTTGTATTATATTATCCACATTGTCCTCTTTTTATATTTTATGATTTTTAAGTAATTTAATAAAATATTGTTTTCATAAAATATCATTATTTCCAATTTAGAACTATTCATTAAATTTGACATAAAAGACATAAATAAAAGGTTTTAATTAGAATATAATTATTTAAATTAATAATTATATTTCATATTCATATATAAAATTTATAGAACACATTAAATCACTCAAATTATATTACTTTTAATTTTCTTAAAATCATTTATTATATATTTTTTATTAATTGGTGAAATACTACATCGGTGTTGCATAAGAATTTAAGGTCATTATATAATTACTAAAAATTATAAATAAATTTATATCATGAAAATAATTTCATTAATATCAAAATATACACTTAGATTCATTTATAACTTTCTTTTTTCCCTATTTAGACACATAAGAGATATTTAAAACTAAGGGAGAAAAACTTTTTAACTTTCTTTGATTTAAATATTATATAAGTCATTTTCATGGAGAAGTGTACCTTAAACAATTAAATTTCAATACTAAGATGATAAGTTTCAAATTACCATCATACAATAAGAATTATGGTGAAAATGTTGGCCTTATCACTTAGTTTTGACCTATGTTAACACGATTTACCCTTTACTGGGGTGATAATCTTTCCTATGGCTGTTATTCATATTGACCAGAAATAAAAGTATATTATTTACCAAATTTGGACCTTATAATTAAAAATATGAAAAATATTTTATAAAATTCAATACCAATAAATGGAAGAAATTTATTTTAAAATAAGTTTACAGCACATGATAAAAATCTTCTTTTTATAAAAATGTTTTTTTAACCATTAAATTGGATTTTATTATTATTACACAACTAGAAAAAAATATTAGATGAATGTTAAAATATTTTATTGAATTTATAATATATAAATTTAATTAAAATAATTCACAAAAATTGATTTATATAATTTATTAAGATAAAATGAATTTGTGTGCATAAAAATAGTTTTCTAAAAAAATATCACTTTTACTTGCAAATGATTTTATTTTTATTTATAATAAATTGGTTACCAAAGAATTTATTTTATACAAGTATAAACCATAAATTTTTCATAATTTAGTTAGTACTATTTATACCCTCTAATCCAATGGCTAGTCGATAATCATCCCATAATATTTTAATAATATATCATGGTTCATTTAAACTTGGTGTTGCGCATAACACAGTCTATTCAAAAAAATAAAATAAATTATTGAAAGATAAATATATTATAAAATATCTAAGTATTTCATTATATCCCCCTTAAAATAAAATTTTTCCTCAAAATTATATATTTTTATACAAACAAATGATGATACTTCTACCTCATCACAACGTGAGGTTCCCACACAACTTCCTGAATTTTATGATTTCACCACAAAAATTTAACCAAGTGAGTGGTCTTGTTTCATAGAACTTTCTCTCTATAATCAAGAATTTATACTGGTTTTTCTTCATAATAAATATCATTCTCTAGTGGTAAAACCTCTGAGTTCAGTGCATGTGAATAATCATATATGTACTTCCTTAAGATAGATACATGGAACACATCATGAACTTGATAGAGATTCGGTGGAATTGAAAAAATGATAAGTTAATGTCCTAATACGATCAAAATTTTCAAAGGGAATAATATATCTAGGGCCCAAATTTTCTTTATTTACAAACCTCATAACCTTATTATAAGGATATATCCATATGAATACAATGTCCCCAATTTTAAACTCTATATCTCATCAATGATTGTTAGAATAACTTTTTTATAAACTTTGAACATCCCTTGTGTGTTTTTAAATAGATCTAACCTTATCTATCATTTCCTCAACTATATCAAGTACCAATAGCTTTCTCTATCTAACTTTATCCCATCACATTAGAGTTCTACACTTCATTCAATATATGGATTCATAAGGATCCATCTGAATACTCATGTGAAGGATATTGTTATAAAAAAACTTGACCAGAGGATGGTGTTGATCCCAACCACCTTTGAAATCCATAGAATAAGATCTCAATATATACTTTAGGGTTTTAATGGTTCTCTCATATTGACTATTTTTCTGATGATGATATGTGGTACTAAAACTAATCTCTATATCCAGAGCATGCTGAAGACTTCTATATATCATCCTTAACTTACTGAAATACCAAGAAACAAAATACACAATATCTATTTTCATGTTATCCCACCAAAAATTCATTTTATATTTCTATACATCTTTATACTTCCAAGATGAATAGATAATGATAAATTATGAGCCTTATCCAATGGATCCTTAAAATCTGGTGTAGATGGAACACATACACTATTCCTAAAACTTATCATCCCATCACAATCAAGGTTAAACTCAGGAACAATTCACACATTCTTCTACAATTCTGCATCTTCTTTTTGTGCCTCTTTAATATTCGCTTGGGTGGATAGTTGAACACTCATTTTAAGAAGATAAAAAATTTCTACTTCCTTCAAGATTTCCATATCTATCCTTTTAAAATCCATAAATATCAAATCTTTCATGATCCTCATCATAGATAATCTAGCAGGATCCTTTCAACTCATTGCATATACAACCTTGTTTTCTTTCCCATTGTGGTAATGTATTGATCAGTCATAATATTTAATCAAATACAACCATATTTTATGGTGCGTATTCAACTCATTCTATGTGGAAATATACATTAAACTTTTATTATTATTATATATATTACACCTTTCTCTATAATGCTAATTCCTCAATATCTTTAATTAAAAAAAATTACCATTTCTAACTCTAAATCATGAGTTGAGTAATTTTTCTCATGAACCTTAAATCGGCATGATGCATATTCTTTCCCCGTATCATTCTTCTTGTGAAATCATTCTATTCCCTTATTGAATGCATCATTCTATATTAAAAACCCTTATCCACTATAAGGCATTGTGAGGACATGTCCATTGAATAACCTTCTCTTTATCTCATTGAAATTCTTCTCACATTCATCCATACAAAGGAACTTGGATACTTTTTGAGTTAAATTCATTAGTGGATTACATAAATATGATAAATTCTCTAAAAAGCACTAATAATATCCATCCAAACCAAGAAAAATAGGTATCTCAGTCACAATGGTTGGTTTGGGGTAATGTTCAATAACTTATGTCTTTGAAGGATCTACTCACTACTAGAAATAAATCCTATAAAAATGGTTTAAAACCATTGGTATAGGCCTCCATACCATTGTTATATCCTATACCAATGGTTTAGAGGGTCATTAAGTTATTCTCCATTGGTATAGACCTATACCAATGGTTTTTTCAAACCATTGGTATAATCCCAACACCTCCAACTTATACTTCAGTGACCTCACCACTAAGATAAAATGACTTTTGTGGACATAATATGATGTGTGTGTGTGTGTGTCAAAAAATAAATTAAATTTTTATGTATTTAATATTATTTTACAAAATAATTCAAAAAAATAGACTACCTATACCATTGGTTCTCAAAATCTTTAGTATAGACCTATACCAATGGTTTTAGTGAATCGTTGGTATAGGTAGGGACCTATACAAATGTTTTTTTCAAAACCATTGGTATAAGGTGTCTTTATGGTACTTATACCAATGGTTTGGCCAAAACTATTGGTATAGGTTGTCTCCATGGTACCTATACCAACAGTTCTTACACAAATTGTTGGTATAGGATCACTCCATGGTACCTATACCAATGATTTTTTCAAAACCATTAGTATAGGGTCTCTCTAAGGTACCTATACTAATATTTTGGTCAAACCATTGGTATAGGTCCGTTGGTATAGATCTAATTTCTAGTAGTGACTGGTATACCCTCAATTTAGATTATATAACCCAACAATGAAACTTTTAGAATCCAAAATTCACACATTGTAAATTTTGGATAAAATTTCTCCTTTCTCGAAGTTTTTAGCACAATCCTAAATTGATCTTCATGATCCTCCTTTCTCTTTGAATATATAAGAATGAAATCTATAAATACTACCACAAACTGATCAATGTAATATTTAAAGACTCTGTTCATTAAATCCATGAATATAGTGTGGTAATTTTTAATACCAAATGTTATCACTATAAATTAATAGTGTACATACCATGTAAGGAATGTAATCTTGGGTATATCTTCTTTCTTGACCCTTGATTTATGATATACAAAACAAAGGTCAATCTTAAAAAAGTATTAATCTCCATACAGTTGATCAAACAAGTCATCAATGCAAGGTATAAGATACTTATTATTGATAGTAATATTGTTAAGCTCTTAATAATCAATTCAAATCTGCATTGACCCATATTTCTTCATAAAAAATAATAGGTTCTCCATAATGTGACGTACTTGGACAAATGAATTCTTTTTCAAGATTATCCTGGAGTTGCTTATTTAATTCCTGAAACTCAATTAGGGCCATTCTATATGGAGTCTCTAAAATAGACATTGAACTAGGTATGAGTTTTATTGAGAAATCAACTTCATGATTCATTGGAATACTAGTAAACTATTCCATAAATACATCAAAAAACTCATGAACAATAGGCATGTATTCGATTTTGAGTTTCTCCCCAACCTTAATAGATAGGAATTAAGACCTAAAAGGTATAAGTAATTCACATTGGAAGTTTTTATTAATCCTCACACCAATACAGTAGCATAGATTCATTTGGAATATGAAATGTGACTTACCTTCCTTATAAATTGGTGTGGGGTCTATATAAAGAAATCCAATCCATTCCCATAATCACATAAAATTCAAATAAAGGGAGAATCGCAAGATTTTTCTGAAGCACTTTCCCACAAACATCAATCGGATAAGAATCGTAGACTTGTGATGTGATCACCATACCATTAGGGGTTTTCATTTTTAATTTAACATTTAATTATTGAGGATATGAATTAACATTCCTTAAGAAATTTCTTGATATACAAGAATTCATATAACTAATCTCAAATAGGTTACTTAAATATTTTGGCATACCTATTACCACCTCAACTTCTCCATTCTTTATTAAATCCCAAAATAAAACCTAAAATGGCTAGCATTACTATAAGGAATTTTTTATTAGAGTGATCAATCCTGAAAAATCATTCATAGGAGGTCTAAATATTGACACCTTCTTCTCATTCTATGACACCTTAGGTTTAACCTAGGTCATTTATGTTAATCGCCAAAACTTTAGGATATTGTCTTATAATTATACTTATCCCCAAGGTTCTCACTAAATATTTCTCATCATAGATTAAAAGGGTTAACTAAACCTTTATTTGATACTAAATATAATGACCCATACTTTTTATACAAAAAAATTACATTTTATTATATGAATATTTATTATGTATCATAATGATCCATGCCATAATTGAATAGTTCTAGTATCTTTAGAAACTTATACACATAAAAAACTGGTTCATAAGAGTCTCCCATTAAGTTATTCATAACTAGAAACCTTCTTAGACATATTATTACTAAAACCTTTCCTCATAACCTGGGAAAAGGAAACATAAGAAAGGGTGAACACAGATTCCTGGTAAAGATAAATAAGGGAATCATAAAATGAGAAAATGGGTATGATAACATGATATTAACATTTAAAATACATATCCTACATATCATAGAACATAATTTTGATCCATGACATAAAGCTTGGTATTTTATAATACATGAATCATAAAGAAATCAAAGAACATGATCGATGAGAGTATAACATTGGAATAAGACATGGAATTGTGGATTACACATAAGTATAGAAAATCTTTTCCTTATTAGTCAAGGCTCATTTTCAAGACTATCGTAGTGGATTAGGTTAAATCCTTATTTCATCATAGTATTCAAGGTTTACTCCCAAGACTATCATAGTGAACAGAGCACCTTACTAAACTAGGTTCACTTCCTATTCCATTTCTATTTATATCATGAGATATCAATCATTACCCAATGCATTATAGGGATATATAATTTTAAAACCGTCTATCCTTGGTTATAATGTAAACACCATCCTTGGTTTATAACATAACCATTTTCCTTGGTTATAAAATAACCACCATCCTTGGTTATAACATAACTTCCATCCTTAGTTATAACATAAAAACCATCCTTGGTTATAACGTGACCACTTTCTTTGGTTTATAACATAACCATATATAAAATAATGAAAACCATAAATATGTGTTCCATAAGATCATAAAAAATTCATCATAACATCACATCATAACTCATGAAAATAAAATGGGTTTATTAAAAATTTATTCAATTCATCATAACATAACCCATGGAGAATAAATGGGATTTATAAATATCTCATCAACATAAACATTAACCATCCAAATAAAGAATAATAATGTTATCATTGGATCATATACACAAAAAATAATAATTAACATCAAAGGATGTTATCATATATGGAAAATTTCTTTAAAATATCACAAAAATATTTCTTGAGGAAAATAACCTTTCCACTTTGAAAATAAATTTTAAAATACAAATATTTCAAAAATATTATGGAAAAAGTTTTATTTTAAAATAACCTTGGAAACTTGTAAAGGAATCTTAAAAACATTAATGGTGGTGGTAAATTCCATTCATACCATATAATTTAAAATAAAACATTCCTTTCACTTTTTTGTTAAAAAGTCAAAAAGTACCTTATTCAAAAAATGACAAGAAGATTAATTTTAAACCATTTTTGAAAAAAAATTATGGGTAAAACAATTAATTTAAACAATCATAGGAGAATATTAATGTAACATCCCAAGTAAGTAATGAATAATAGATATTTTTATCTATGTCTATTAATGAATTAAGATAGTGTTTTAGAGGCTTAAAATGAAAATAAATACAATCTTATGCATGGAATACACTAATATTCTTAAAAGATTGTTTTACTGCCTTTTGATGGAAAACCCTTTTTAAATATATCTTTTGACAATTTTATAAGCTATGTTTGTCAAAATAAACTTATTATTTATGATTGGGACATCAAAATTTACTTTGTGTGAATTTTTGGTATTTTTCCGATAAAGTTCATTTTTTAATGAATAGTGAAAATTGTTGTATTTAAATTCAAAACCTCTTTTTAATATAATTTATTTATATGATTATATTATCTTTTTAATTGGTTTTGAAGTGAAATTAGAATATATTTTTACCATTTTATCCAGTGGTGGTCATTGGAATCAATTTCAGTTTGAAATTGGACTTAAACTAGTGTCAATCTTTTGATACTTATTGTTTCATAAAAACACGCTATTTGTCATGACAGCGGGAATTAGTTATTAAATTAATTAATGAAACTTACATGTTTTGAATTTTTTAAAATAGACATCATTTTTGAATTCGGAATATCAAATATAGCTTAGGGTGAAGTTTTGGTATTTTTCTGAAAAACTTCAATTTTTGATGAATAGTGAAACCACTAAGTGGTAGTTAAAGAAACTGATTTTTCGTTTAAATGAAACTTTGCCACTTCTGTGATTTGATTTTCAAAAATCTGACATACTTTTTTTCATTAAGAATTAAAATGTGGTTCAATGAGATTAAAATAATTTTTTGGTGAATAGTAACTTTTAAGTTCTTAATCGCGATTAGAGGTAATTAGTGTAGTTTAAGGTAAAAATAATGTTTTAATAATATGAGATGAGCTTGAAACATGTCCTACCCTCATTGGATGTGTCATGGCCGACCAATATAATCCATGGGTCAACTTGGGGACCCCATGGAGCCACTTTGGTTGGGAAATGACATAAATAACTTTTTATTTAATGTTAAAGTAAAAATGACACAAACAATAAATGTTTTACTAAAACAATTTTTACATGGGGTTATACAAGTAAGATTTTTGATTATAAATATTAATTGGAAATATAAAAAGATTTCCTACATCATAGTATTTTTTTTATAATTTTTAGACTTTAAATAAATTAAATTATTTATGATATCATGATGATGCAGTGATTACCTCATTAATAAAGGATTTAAATAAAATGAAATGATAATGTAAAATCTATGAACTAAACATGTCCAAAACATATTTTATAGGTGTATTTCGAACCCTTATCACCTTAACCTCTAATTATATCAATTTGGGACCTTTTGAATCCTAAAAACTTTTTAAAATAAAGTAACATTTCTTTACTTTCCAAGAGTGCCCCTCCTCTCCTCTTATAAAAGCCCCCCACCTCTACCTCCTTACCCACACTCCCAAAGCCTTTGTCTCGGCCAAACCCTGCCCATTTTGTCTCTCCACATCCCTCTCTTACTCCTTGAAGCCTAACTTTGGGTATAAGTCTTCCCAAGGAATCCTTTGAGCTCAAACCAAAGGGAGTTACCCAATTTTAAGGTAATGTCTTCACTTGAGTCCTTTTGTTTTATTTTGCTTCTCCAACCCCCTAAACTATTTTTATTCATTTCTTTTGTAACAACTACAGTATATTCAATATACTAGTATGTTTTTATAATAAGTATTTGAGCTACACTTACACACACCTACATCTAATGGTTAAAGGACATACTGTTTCCGTGGATGGTGAATTTTTTCCTCCTGAAACGATGATTGTTCAAAATTCTTTTAACACCTTCAAAGGTGGCCATTAAGATGTCACTATATTTATATATGATATATAATATGTTTATTTTTTCCTTAAGCTTCTGTATTTTTCATTTTGGGCATACCTTTATGGTTTTCATTATGGGTAAACACGATATCTTCATTTAAGGAAGTGCGGACTACCGCCCCCTCAAAGTGATTTGATTCGTTAAATAACATATGTGGGATGTATAAAGGATGGAACTATGATATTATATATGATATTATACTGGAATTATAATATACCTTTATATCATTATGATTCCATTCTATAAAATACAAAATAGAAATGAAAGTAGCGTTCATGCGTACGTACGGCTTACCGTCTCCATGAACGGTGCATTTCATTTCTTACCCCTAAATGATTATGTAATATTATAAATGAATGAATGTAATGGATATATATGACATATATGATATCTACATCATGAATACCATTCTGGATATAATGGATACATGAACAACTTGTAATTATAAAGGGCTTATTTTTTACTCAAGTACCAATGATCGTTAAAACGACCGTTATTAACTTAAATAATTACATAGTGTTCATGACATGGAAATGAGTGATATAAAAGTAATAATGAAATTGAAAAAGGTTCTTAAGAAAGTAGAAATTAACTCAAGTTTATTATTCAGGAGATTAAAGAACGACCGAGTCAAGTTGGACCTGAGGTATGGGACTTAGTCTCAATCTCCTTTCGTTGAGGCATATTTTGTTTTATACAAAACCTTCTTTTATACGGTGTATAAACCCCTTTGACTTTTACGTTTATTCAAAAGGAATCTTTTTTATACTAAGCTTTTACTAAATGACAAAAGGGAATGTTTTTGTCATACGTATGCGGTGACAACGACTTCTCCGCCGCCGTGACCATTATTTGAGTTTCGACTTCCTCTATAAGCCATACTTTTTTTAAAGAAAAATAAATACCATGTTTTACTTTTATTTTATTTTGGTATTGAAAATGGTTTTCATAATGTTTTTATATCAATGTGTTGTATTGATATCTTGTGATTGAAAGGTGGAAATGTTATGTTTCCTTTATGCTTGTTTTATGTGATACGATTATGTTGAGGTTCTTGGGAATTATTATGAAGACGGGTGGTTCCGTGATAGACTAAGGGCGGGTGAGCCCGATATAGCTCTCCAATGCATTGGTTAATGTGAAGGAGTGAAACATTAAGGTTTCTCCGAAGAGATTTAGGGAATATACTGTGATGGGTATTCCAAACGTAACCAAGAGGGTTCCTCCCTACGTAAGAATGTTATGAATGCCTCAAGTTACCTTTATGTCTTATGATTTCTATTATTTATTCATGATTTGATGAGGTATGTTAAAGTGCTTATGTATTATGGGTAAAGTATGATTTCATTATTATGTATATATGTACCCATGTTTCCTTTCCATATTTTTATATCCCTTACTGAGCTTTTTATGCTCATCCCAAGTTTTTTTTGAAATGTTTTTCACAGGTCAAGGGAAAGGTACATGATATGATGACAGTGTCAAGGAAATGTCAAGAAAGAATCCATGTTTTATTTTAAATAAATTTCCTTTGATGGAAAATAAGAATACTATCTTTATGTAACCACTTTGTTTATATGTGGAATGTAATTCAAGTTTTATGATATAATTATCTAAAACTCTAAACCCGGAAAGATCCTTAAGGTGTAATCTTGTAATAACTCAAGATTAAGTAAGGTTTAAGGCTGGGGCCTTATAGTTGGTATTAGAGGTTGGTTTAGATAACTTTAGGAGTTAGAATTCTATTAAATGATTATCAAAAAATATTTTTTTATGGTCAAATTGAAGTGATATAGTATTTGAAGATTACCATGTTGCTTCATCTAAGACATGTTTGTTCAGAATGGTTTTCCGCAGAGGAAACAGGGAAGTAGTGCTAGGAAGGCATGCAGAAGGAAATAACCTTCCGAATCAGCATCCTGAGATGGTCGGAATTGGAACTGAACAGTTTGTTGCAGTAATGGAGCAGTTGACTCAAGCGATAAATGGTGGTGGTATCCATGCACGAGATTAGCTAGATCAACCGCAGAGGAACATGTCAGTGGTGGAACATTTCTTGAGGCAACATCCCCCATCATTCATAGGATCATCTGACCTTGTGCTAGCTGAAGGGTGGATTAAATCACTGGAAAAGATTTTCGATGTCATGGGGTGTTCAGATAATCAAAAGGTTAGTCTTGTTATTTACTGGTCAATGGTTAAAAATATCAGGGATGCTGATGAGATTGATGCTCTCGACTGGGATGAATTAAAAGGTATGTTTCTTGAGAAGTATTTTCCTAAGGCTGTTTGACTTAGGATGGAAAAACAATTCTTGGAATTGAGGCAAGAGGAAGACTCAGTGGCTACCTATGAAGAAAGGTTCACTCGATTGGCAAGGTATGCTCCAAATTTCATCTGAGACCTTGATAGTAAAATCAATCGTTTTTACTTAGGATTAAAGACAAAATATCAAAGGGCATTAGCTTCTTGTGAGTTTAAAATTTATGAAAATCTTGTTCAATGTGCTGAGAAGGTGGAAATGGAGTTTGCCGATGATCAAGTATTCTATAAAAACCAACAGAAGAAGAGACCGAGGTGGCAGGAGAAAGGTAAGAATTATTCAAAAAAGTCTGATGGTAAGAAAACTAAGTTTCCAGTTTGTGATAAATGTGGCAAAAGGCATGTTGGGGAATGTCTTCTGAATTCTGGAAAGTGCTACCGATGTGGTAAGATGGGACATAAGGCTCGTGATTGCACTGAAAAGGATCAAGGTGAAGGTAAGACCAAATTTGATTTACAGTTAGTGAAATGTTATAAGTGCAATGAGATGGGTCACTATGCAAACGAGTGTCCGACAAAGAGTTTGAGTGATGGGAAGCAGTTAGACTACAAGCATAAAGGGGTGGTGAAATCCTTTGCAACTACTTCATCAGATGTCGGGTCATCAAATGAAGTTGTATCAGGTACTTTGTTTATTTTTTCAGATTATGCCAGTGTGTTGTTTGATTCAGGGTCTACACATTCTTTCATCTCTGAAAACTTTTCTAGTAAAATGGGAATACCATCTCAAGAAATGACTCCTGAACTTTTGGTAAAAACACCTGGGGGAAATGTTGAGGCAAAAAGAATTTATAAGAATCTTCCTATCCTTATATGTGGAAAGAACCTACTTGCAAACCTTATTGTTCTACCTCTAGTAGAGTTTGATGTTATCCTGGGTATGGATTGGCTCTCTATTTACCATGCTAAGATTGACTATAGAGCTAAAGAAGTTTCTTTTCAAAAAGACTTTCAGTTTGTGTACAAGAATGAACCCTTACTGTTGATAACTTATCAACAGGCCGAGAAACTTGTAAAAGATGGAAATGAATGTTACCTTGCACACATCGTTGAAAATAAAGGAACTGTTCAGATTAATGATGTGCCAGTGGTAAATGAGTATCCTGATGTGTTTCCTGATGAGTTGCCTGGAATAATACCAGATCGGGAAGTTGAATTTACTGTTGACTTAGTTCCTGATGTTAAGCCAATTTCAAAACCCCCTTATCGAATGGCTCAAATTGAACTTTTATAGTTGAAGGAGCAACTGCAACATTTATTAGAGAAAGGTTTCATTCGACCTATCACATCACCATGGGGTTCTCCTGTTTTATTTGTTAAAAAGAAAGATGGTTCAATGAGACTTTTCATTGATTATAGAGCCTTGAATAACATCACTGTTAAGAACAAATATCCTTTGCCTCATATCGATGATTTATTTGATCAACTCCAGGGAGCTCAGTATTTTTCAAAGATTGACTTGAGATCAGGGTACCATCAGCTGAAGGTAAAGGAAGCAGATGTTCCGAAGACCGCGTTCCGTACAAGATATGGCCATTATGAATTTGTAGTAATGCCTTTTGGGCTAACCAATTCACCTGCTGTATTCATGGACTTAATGAATAGAATTTTCCATGAGTTCTTGGATAAGTTTGTTGTGGTTTTCATTGATGATATTTTGGTGTTTTCTAAAAGTAAAGAGGAGCATGAAAGACATTTAAGGGTTATCTTACAAACCTTAAAAGAAAAGAAACTGTATGGAAAATTCAGCAAGTGTGAGTTTTGGTTGCAACAAATTTCTTTCCTTGGTCACATTGTTTCTAAAGATGGGATAACTTTTGATCCTGCAAAAACAAAAGTTGTGGAAGACTGGCCAAGACCCACAAATGTAACTGATATTCGTAGGTTCCTTGGTTTGGCAGGCTATTACCGAAGGTTTGTTAGAAATTTTTCAAGGTTATCTAGTCCAATGACTAATCTAACTCGGAAGGGTGTTAAGTTTATCTGGACAAAAGAATGTGATGATTGTTTTCAAGAATTGAAAAGAAGATTGGTGAAAGCTCCAGTTTTGGCACTACCTTACAGGAATGGTGAGTTTTTTATCTACAGTGATGCTTCATTGAAATGACTTGGTTGCATCCTAATGCAGAATGATCAGGTAATTGCTTATGCTTCATGACAGTTGAAAACTCATGAGGTAAATTACCCTACACATGATTTGGAATTAGCTGTTGTTGTTTTCGCTTTAAAAATTTGGAGGCATCATTTGTATGGAGTAAAGTGTGAAATATATACTGATCACAAAAGTTTAAAATATATATTCACTAAGAAAGAGTTAAACATGAGACAGAGGAGATGGCTGGAATTAATCAAGGATTATGATTGTGCAATTCATTACCATCCAGGAAAAGCAAATAAAGTGGATAATGCTTTGAGTCGAAAAAGTAATGCTTCATTGACAATGTTGCATTTGGAATGTGATCCTTTGGTTAAGGATTTGATGAACTTTGGCATAGAAGTTTTTGGCGCAGGATGTTCTTCTGTTTTGTTTCAGGTATCAATGAGATCATCTCTATCAGATAGAATCAAGCAAGCACAGAAGCAAGACAGTGAGTTGCAAAAAAAGGTAGAGCTGGTTCAGAAAGGTAAGTTTCCTGAATTCAACATTGATAATGATTGTGTTTTGAGATTTGGGAAGAGATTGTGTGTGCCTTGTGATTCACAGTTGAAGAGAGAGTTGTTATGTGAAGCTCATAGTTCTCCATTTTCAGTTCATCCTGGCAGTACTAAGATGTACAGAGATCTGCGGGAGTATTACTGGTGGGATGGAATGAAAAGAGATATTGCTGATTTTATTGTGAAGTTTTTGACATGTCAATAGGTTAAAGTAGAGCGGAAGTTACTGAAAGGGATGCTTCATCCTTTACCAGTTCCATAGTGGAAATGGGAAAACCTATCCATGGACTTTGTTGTGGGATTACCGAAGACACCTCGAGGTAATAATGCAATCTGGGTTATTGTTGATCGCTTGACTAAATCTTCTCATTTCCTTGCTATAAGAGATACTTTTTCCCTAGATCAACTTTCCCGTTTGTATCTTAAAGAGATATTCAGGATACATGGAGTTCCTCTCTCCATTGTATCTGACCGTGATCCCAGGTTTACTTCTAACTTTTGGAAAGTCCTTCAGAAGTCGTTGGGTACTGAATTAAATTTTAGTACAGCTTCTCATCCTCAATCAGACGGGCAGTCAGAACGAACAATTCAGGCCTTGGAGGATATGCTACGAGCTTGTTCGATGGATTATCAGGGAATTTGGGACCAACATCTTTCTTTGGTTTAGTTTTCTTATAATAACAGTTTTCATTCCAGTATACAGATGGCACCATTTGAGGCATTATATGGGAAGCGGTGTCGAACTCCAGCTTTCTGGGATGAAGTGGGTGAAAGGAAGCTGATGGGACCAGAATTGGTAGAAGAGATGGCAGAAAAAGTTCAGCTGATACAGAAACACAAGAGAACAGCTCAGAGCAGGCAGAAGAGTTATGCGGACAACAGGAGGAAGGATCTCTCTTTTGAGGTAGGTGATCATGTTTTTCTCAAAGTATCACCATGGAAAAGTGTGATGCGATTTGGTAAGAAAGGAAAGTTGAGTCCAAGGTTAATTGGACCATATGAAATTCTGGAGAGAGTTGGATCAGTTGCTTACCGAGTGGCTTTACCTCCTAGTTTATCTCAGGTACACAATGTTTTTCATGTTTCGATGTTGAGAAAGTATATGTCAGATCCATCTCATGTTTTGAGTCCAGAGGTAGTTCAGATGGAAGAGAACCTATCTTATGAGGAACAACAAGTCCAGATTCTTGACCACAGGGAGAAAGTGTTACGGAATAAGGTGATTAATCAGGTAAAGTTTTTGTGGAAAAACCACATGATTGAAGAGGCAACATGGGAATCTGAAAATGCAATGAGGGATAAGTACCCTCATTTATTTGATAAGTAAATAAATTGCGGGGACGCAATTTTCTAAAGGGGGGAAGGATGTAACATCCCAATTAAGTAATGAATAATAGATATTTTTATCTATGTCTATTAATGAATTAATATAGTGTTTTAGAGGCTTAAAATGAAAATAAATACAATCTTATGCATGGAATACACTAATATTCTTAAAAGATTGTTTTACTGCCTTTTGATGGAAAACCCTTTTTAAATATATCTTTTGAAAATTTTATAAGCTATGTTTTTCAAAATAAACTTATTATTTATGATTGGGACGTCAAAATTTACTTTGTGTGAATTTTTGGTATTTTTCCGATAAAGTTCATTTTTTAATGAATAGTGAAAATGTTGTATTTAAATTCAAAACCTCTTTTTAATATAATTTATTTATATCATTAGATTATATTTTGAATTGGTTTTGAAGTGAAATTAGAATATATTTTTACCATTTTATCCAATGGTTGTCATTGGAATCAATTTCACTTTGGAATTGGACTTAAACTAGTGTCAATGTTTTGATACTTATTGTTTCATAAAAACACGCTATTTGTCATGACAGCGGGAATTAGTTATTAAATTAATTAATGCAACTTACATGTTTTTAATTTTGTAAAATAGACATCATTTTTGAATTTGTAATATCGAATATAGCTTAGGGTGGAGTTTTGGTATTTTTCTAAAAAACTTCAATTTTGATGAATAGTGAAACCACTAAGTGGTAGTTAAAGAAACTGATTTTTCGTTTAAATGAAACTTTGCCACTTCTGTGATTTGATTTTCAAAAATCCGACATACATGGTTTTCATTAAGAAGTAAAATGTGGTTCAATGAGATTAAAATAATTTTTTGGTGAATAGTAACTTTTAAGTTCTTAATCGCGATTAGAGGTAATTAGTGTAGTTTAAGGTAAAAATAATGTTTTAATAATATGAGATGAGATTGAAACATGTCCTACCCTCATTGGATGTGTCATGGCCGACCAAGACAATCCATGGGTCAACTTGGGGACCCCATGGAGCCACTTTGGTTGGTAAATGACATAAATAACTTTTTATTTAATGTTAAAGTAAAAATGACACAAACAAGAAATATTTTACTAAAACAATTTTTACATGGGGTTATACAAGTCAGATTTTTTATTATAAATATTCATTAGAAATTTAAAAAGATTTACTATATCATAGTATTTTTTTTATAATTTTTAGACTTTAAATAAATTAAATTATTTATGACATCATGATGATGCAGCGATTACCTCATTAATAAAGGATTTAAATAAAATGAAATGATAATGTAAAATATATGAACTACACATGTCCAAAACCTATTTTATGTGTGGATTTAGAAACCTTATCACCTTACCCTCGAATTATATCAATGTGGGACCTTTTGAATCCGAAACTCTTTTTAAAATAAAGTAACATTTCTTTACTTTCCAAGAGTGCCCCTCCTCTCCTCTTATAAAAGGCCCCCACCTCTACCTCCTTACCCACACTCCCAAAGCCTTTGTCTCAGCAAACCCATGCCCATTTTGTCTCTCCACATCCCTCTCTTACTCCTTGAAGCCTCACTTTGGGCAGAAGTCTTCCCAAGGAATCCTTTGAGCTCAAACCAAAGGGAGTTACCCAATTTTAAGGTAATGTCTTCACTTGAGTCCTTTTGTTTTATTTTGCTTCTCAAACCCCCTAAACTCTTTTTATTCATTTCTTTTGTAACAAATCCAGTATCTTAAATATACTAGTATGTTGTTATAAGAATGATTTGAGCTACACTTACACACACCTACATCTAATGGTTAAAGGACATACTGTTTCCGTGGATGGTGAATTTATGCCTCCCAAAACGATGATTGTTTAACATTCTTTTAACACCTTCAAAGGTGGCCATTAATATGTCACTATATTTATATATGATATATAATATTTTTGTGTTTTCCTTAAGCTTCTGTATTTTTCATTTTTGTCATACCTTTATGGTTTCCATTATGTGTAAACGCGATATCTTCATTTAAGGAAGTGCGGACTACCGCCCCCTCAAAGTGATTTGATTCGTTAAATATCATATATGGGATGTATAAAGGATGGAACTATGATATTATATATGATATTATACTGGAATTATAATATACCTTTATATCATTATGATTCCATTCTATAAAATACGAAATAGAAATGAAAGTAGCGTTCATGCGTACGTACGGCTTACCGTCTCCATGAACAGTGCATTTCATTTCTTACCCCTAAATGATTATGTAATATTATAAATGAATGAATGTACTGGATATATATGACATATATGATATCTACATCATGAATACCATTCTGTATATAATGGATACATGAACAACTTGTAATTATAAAGGGATTATTTTTTACTCAAGTACCAATGATCGTTAAAACGACCGTTATTAACTTAAATAATTACATAGTGTTCATGACATGGCAATAAGTGATATAAAAGGAATAATGAACTTGAAAAAGGTTCTTAAGGAAGTATAAATTAACTCAAGTTTATTATTCAGGATATTAAAGAACGACCGAGTCAAGTCAGACCCGAGGTATGGGACTTCGTCTCAATCTCCTTTCATTGAGGCATATTTTGTTTTATACACAACCTTCTTTTATACGGTGTATAAACCCCTTTTACTTTTATGTTTATTCAAAAGGAATCTTTTTTATACGAAGCGTTTACTAAACGACAAAAGGGAATGTTTTTGTCGTACGTATGCGGCGACAACGACTTCTCCGCCGCCGTGACCATTATTTGAGTTTCGGCTTCCTCTACAAGCCATACTTTTTTTAAAGAAAAATAAATACCATGTTTTACTTTTCTTTTATTTTGGTATTGAAAATGGTTTTCATAATGTTTTTATATCAATGTGTTGTATTGATATCTTGTGATTGAAAGGTGGAAATGTTATGTTTCCTTTATGCTTGTTTTATGTGATACGATTATGTTGAGGTTCTTGGGAATTATTATGAAGACGGGTGGTTCCGTGATATACTAAGGGTGGGTGAGCCCAATATAGCTCTCCAATGCATTGGGTAACGCGAAGGAGTGAAACGTTAAGGTTTCTCCGAAGAGATTTAGGGAATATACTGTGATGGGTATTCCAAACGTAACCAATAGGGTTGCTCCCTACGTAAGAATGTTATGAATGCCTCAAGTTACCTTTATGTCTTATGATTTCTATGATTTATTCATGATTTGATGAGGTATATTAAAGTGCTTATGTTTTATGGGTAAAGTATGATTTCATTATTATGTATATATGTACCCATGTTTCCTTTCCATATTTTTATATCCCTTACTGATCTTTTTATGCTCATCCCAAGTTTTTTTTGAAATGTTTTTCACAGGTCAAGGGAAAGGTACATGATATGATGACAGTGTCAAGGAAGTGTCAATAAATAATCCATGTTTTATTTTAAATATGTTTCCTTTGATGGGAAAGAAGAATACTATCTTTATGTAACCACTTTGTTTATATGTGGAATGTAATGCAAGTTTTATGATCTAATTCTCTAAAACTCTAAACCCAAAAAGATCCTCAAGGTGTAATCTTGTAATAACTCAAGATTAAGTAAGGTTTAAGGCTGGGTTCTTATAATTAAAAACATTATTTGTAACATTTTATAAAAACATGGATATGGAATAAAAAGCTTCCTAACTGAATAGTGAAACATAGTCAGTTTTACTTAAAAATGTTTGTCCGGTCTCTTGAGTATTTAAATAGAGTTAAATGAAATGAAGGCAATTATTTATCAAAAATAACTAGAGGAGAGGAAAAATTAAAGGGATTAATCATATAATAATAATATAATTTCCTATAATGAAATTTCAATTATAAACAGTCTTGGTTAAAATAGGATGAAAACATAAATCCCTTACCTCGGGTATGACTTCCTTTGTACGTGTTTGAATATCCTCTTCTTTGAAATAAATCCTTTAGATATCCTCTTAAGGTATCTAGCGTTGGCCTTTTGGGAAAACCAAAACCTCTAGAATGTGTCTATAAGAGTGTATAATAGAACTTGGTAGAGTTTGGTTATCGTACCCCGACCTAGGCGTTTATTTTATTTTATTATTTCCTTGGCCTTAAATTTTTTTTTGTTTGGGTTGAGTTGCGGACGAAATTTTTGAGCATAGGATAAAAAGTGCATGTTTTTGGTTCGACGTCGTTGGATGCACGGGCGAAGCGCGATGCTGCGCGGTTTCTCTTAGGCAACTGTGTGGCCTTTTTTTCTTTTCTAAGAATTAAAGTGTGTTAATAAATTTTAGTTAATAGTGTCATTTAAAAATTTTATTGTGTTAATAATTTTATTATTATCAAAAATAAATGTGTGCTTTTATTAGTTTTATTTTTATCATTTTACTTTAGTATTATTATGTATTATTATTATTATTCTTATATTTTCTATCAATTATTATTATTATTATTATTATTAGTTGTTTAGGGTGTTTTTTTAAGGAAAAAAATTAAAACCCTAAAGTTATCCCCCACGCGTTATCCGCTACCCCCCCCCCCCTCTTCCTTGGCGATGCGATTTCCCCCCAGTGCAGCGCCGGCTCCCACTTTCCCCCCGCGATCTAGCAGCATCACCTCACCTCGGCCCTCCTCCTGCTTAGTGGCCCTGCCACCCCGTTGCTGCTCTTGTCTAGTGCACTCCACCCATCCTGTGGACCTCTTACCCAGCATGATCCACTGAGCCACGCTGCTTTCAGCCGCACCCCAGCATGGCTGCCTCCACCTCGGATCCCTCTTCAGTGCATGAGCAGGCCTCCACCTTTAAGCTGGATCTACCTCCCAACTTGACGGAACCCCAACTCTTGCAATTGGGTTTTATTTTTATTTATTTATTATCATTATTTCTATTATTTTTTTCCCTTCTCTCTGGAAATCAACATAGCCAGTGGCTGCCCCTCCCTTGGTCGATCCACCTTTTGCCTCCTCATCCTAGTGCTATGATCCAACACACACCTTTCTGGTGACCCTGCCTTCGGTCACGGCCCTCCTTCTCACCAGTGGCGTGACACCCTGACAATCCATTCCCCTTCTTAGCATGAAGCCCGACCGAACCTCCCTCTGGTTGCGACCCCTTCTCCCAGTGCCACCTCCCCTCTCCAGCCAGCATGCACCTTGTCGTCGGGTCTCGCTCTGACCAGCACCACCTTCGCACCTCTAGTAACACCTCCTTTTATTTTACATGTTTATGATGAGGTTTCTAATTACTTACAGATTTATTTTGGTAGAGTTGGAATTTTAGAATCGCGCAGGGCGATTCTGAGTGGGTGTTGTCATTGCGCTTTGGATTTGAGGTGAGGGTTTCTCCCCACCGCTTGGTTTCGCATACACTAGTTGAGGTTTTTAGTATGTGTTCAAGCCCTTGATGTTTATTTTGCATCAAGTTAAACCTTACCGCGTGGTTGCTAACATGCTTTGTTATCATCACACCTTGTTTTCGAAGTTTCCTTGTCATCGCGCCTTGGTTTTGAGGTTACGTTGTTGTCGCACACCGATCTCGAGGTAGGTTCCCATTGAACTACTTTTAAAAAATTTAATTTACATTTATTTCATGCTGTTTTCACCCTATATATATGTGTGTGTGCTAAAAATTATTGTGCAACTTAAGATTAATTCATTTAGTATGAAAAATTATAATTCAATTCTTATGGTGTAAAAATGGTGTCGTTTTGTTGTGTTTGAACCCACCAATTGTTCGATTAAATATTTTATTAATTTTAATAAATATTTAATAGTATTAGATAATTAATTTTTAAATAATTACTTGATGGAAAAAAAAGGTTGTTTATTTTATACACTACACTTGAAGTATTTTCTTGATGAGCGGACGCACAATAGTGAAAGAATGCCAGTTTGGATTTTAAACATAATTCATGGAATTTCAATTATAGTTCTAGTTTTAATGATAAATGATTTCTTCTAAAGCACGAACAAGCGTTTTGGTTCTTTCTAATGTGGTGATTGTGAAATGTATTCAATGCATGTTTGGAACTTTATGGAAAATGATGAAAATGTTTTGATAAAAACCCTCCTATGATAACTCTCCTACCTTGGTTTCAATTGATTGTTTGGGAGGCCATGCTTAGAGGATCTAGGGTGCTTGAGTAGTTTAAAGGCAAGAGGTTGTCCCATGGAGTGGCTCGGGGTGATGCCTGTTGTGCTTTATATATATATATATATATATATATATATATATATATGTGATTGGATGCTCGGTTGGCATTGGTTGGATTACCCCCTTTTTAAATACTTGAGACATGGGAATATAGAATATTGAGAGAATATTCTAAGAATGATTTCTACACTAGTAGGTTATGGTACTGACCAGTGGCCCATAGTAGGTGGATATATTGAGTTTATTATTATGGGATTTTCCCTCGTCATTCCTGAGAAAGGATGGTCGACCGTATTGGGTGTTTTGATTTCATCATGTGTGACATGTCAACGGGGATGATATCTCATGTATTGGTGTCTTCTAGTTTATTCTCAATCTCCTAGGTTCACCCATGTCTGTGACTTTTTAGTTACATGCAGTGATGATTTGGTACTTGTATGTATTTCCACATTTCCCTTGTTGTGTACTTACTCTGGTGAATTTTTGTATATTGTTTTCCTTGGAAAGTGATAAATTGTTTTTGACTTGGTTTCTAGAAATGGTTTTCAAATGAAAGTGTTTAATCCTCTTTGTACAAATTTGAAAATATAAACATCACTTTCCCTTTCTAAAAAGCCATTGACACTAATGAAATGAACCCAAGTTTGTAAATGGTTAAGGGAAATGGTTCGTACTTTGTTTTTAAGTAAAACACTTAGAAAAACATACTTTTATAAATTGTAGTTCAAACTTGAAATGATGTTTCTTTTATTTTAAATTTAGTGCATTGAGAATAGATATCGGGCTAGCCTACTGTTTTTTAATACTCATGCCTATAGTTCTTTTCTGTTTTTAGTGGTTTTGCAAGCTATATCTTGAGTGCGCTCGCCTTGGGCGATGCTTGATCGTTGAGTCAGAGAGTGACCCGTGAGGTCACACGGAGTTAATTCGGACGTCGTGTTTGGTCAGTTTTATTTTATTTTGTTCTTGTCTAGTTTTTTCTACTTATTTTATTTATTTTGCACTGCTCTGTATTATTTTCACTACATTATTTATTTATATTGGGCGAAATCGTTCCCACGGCCTCTGTTGATGCCCTGGCACTTATCGCCAGCCCGGTAGGATCGGGAACACCTCTCGGGCCATGTCGCGGACCGTCTCGGGTGACCAGTTCAGGGTCGACTAGGTTTGTTTCATGACATTGGTCAAGAAAGAAGGCTCAAAGTTGTGTGAAGAATAGAAATGAGGGCTACCCATTTATAATTGAGGTTAGGGGTATGTTTGGAATTTCTTAAAATATTAATATATATATAAAAAATTATCAAGAAAATGGTTCCAAATGGACTATAAATGGTAAAGGGGTGAAATCTTCAACCATATATTATCCCACTTGTCCTCTTTTAATTTTTTATTATTTTTAAGTAATTTAATAAAATATTTTTTCATAAAATATCATTATTTCCAATTTAGTCACTATACATTTAAATTGACTTAAAATACATAAATACCAAGTTTTAATTTGAATATAATTATTTAAAATAGAAATAATATGTCATATTTATCTATAAAATTCATGTAATTCATTAACTTACTCAAATTATATTACTTTAAATATTTTTAAAATCATTTACTATTTTTTTTTATTAATTTGGGAAATATTACATCAGTGTTGCATAATCATTTAAGTTCATTATATAATTATTAAAAATTATAAATAAATTTATATCATGGAAATAATTTTATTAATCTCAAAATAGACACTTATATTTGTTAATAAATTTATTTTGTCCCTCTATAGACACATAAGAGATATTTAAAACTAAGCAACTGTCATTCTGTAACATTATTTGAGTTGAAAATTATATAGGTCATTTTAATGGAAAAGTGTCCCTTAAACAATTAAATTTATATCCTAAGGTGATAAGGTTAAAATTCCCTTCATATAATAATAATTAATATGAAAAATTATAGCCTTATCACTTAATTTTAAATTAGGTTAACACGGTCTACCATTTATCAGGGTGATAAATTTTACTAAGGTTACTATTCATATTGACCAAAAATAAAAGGCACCTATTTACCAAACTAAAAACTCCTTATTAAAAATATTTAATATATTTTATCAAATTCAACACCTATCTGTGGCAGGAACTAATTTTAAAATAAGTTTACAACACATGATGAAAACTGTCTTTTTAGAAAAATACATTTTTAAGCATTAAACTAGATTTTATTCTTATTCCATAAATAGGAAAAATATTAGATGAATGTTAAGACATTTTATTAAATTTATAATATATAAATATCATTAAAACCATTCATCAAAATTTATTTATTTAATTTATAAAGATAAAACTCATTTATGTGCAAAAAACAGTTTTCTATAAAAATATCACTTTTTCTTTCAAATGATTTTATTTTTGTTTATAATAAATTGGTAACCAAATAATTTTATTTTATACATGTATAAACCATAAATTTTTCATAATTTAGTTAGTATTATCCATACCCTTCAATCCAAAAGCTAGGCAATAATCATCCCATAATATTTTATTAATATATCACGGTTCGTTTAAACACGGTGTTGTGTGTAACGCAAGCTATTGAAAAATATATATTTGAATATAAATATATTATAAAATATCATGGTTATCCATAATCAAAATAGAAATAAATTATAATATAATATCATTTGACCTGTGATCTTGTCCAAGGAATTCTGAATTGGAACCCAAGTTTCAACCTAAGGATTAATATAACTTCATTTGACCTATGAGCCCATCCAAGGAATTTTGTAGTATAACTTGAGTATAGCCTAAGGATTAATATAATTTCATTTAACCTATGATCCCATAAAATTAATTCTTTATCAAAACATAAGTATCACCCAAGGCATAATATAATTCCATTCGACCTATGATCTTATCAAATTCATTCTGTATCAGAACCCGAGCATCGCCCAAGGATTAATATAATTTCATTTAACATATGAGCATGTGTAAGTCATTACATATTTAAAATCAAGTATCAAACATGGATTAGTATATTAAATAGGTATGTTTCATTTAATAATCAAACAAAGACCATAAAAAATATCAATTCCTTTTTACGATTCATCATGATTCATTTCATTATCCAAAGATTACCTTTTCATTCATCATTGAAAAAGAGTCAAAAAAGGTGTCTATACCATTAATAAATCCACCTACATTTGTCAAGTGATTCTACTAAACCATTTAAAAATTCATTTAATTCAGCTATATCTTCCACCAATAGGTAGTGAGCTCACCAAACCCCAAGGTGGTTTAGTCAAGGAGAAAGATCGTTAAACTGTTCAATTAATATAGGGAAAGTAAGTATCTACGCTATTTGTTATCATTTATTAAATTAAATTTGTAGGATTCTATCCAAACATGCATAAGTGGTGTTTTAGTTAATTACTAATAATTTCCAACAAGGGTAAATAATAGGACACACACAAAGGGGTGATCCAAGTTGAGGTCATAACCCTCCAATAATGTCATGGAGTCTAATGAGGGGTCATGGTCATGGTCTAGAAAATTGATTTAATAAGTTACACAATTTCTAAGAAACACATGGAAAGTATAGAATATATCAAAATAGTAACAATTTATAAATTTTGATACTTACCTACCTCAAGCTTAGGACTCTTCACTCATCTAATATCATCCTTTGACTCTAGCCAAAACTAAAGAAAATCAAGAACCTGAAGAAAGACATAAAAATAGGGAACATTATCTCACATGATTATATAATTTAATAGGGTAATTAAAATTGATAAAATAGGTTGTAGGATTAGTTTACTTACCTATAGTCTTCCATCGCATCTGACGGTGATCAAATCAGACCAAGAATGAGGGAGATTTCCCATGGAGGAGGAGTGAAAGTAGAGGGAGTGTGCGAAGAGGCTATTGGAGAAATGTGGGAGGAAAGGAGGGTGAAATAATTTAATATGTATAGTTGAAAAATGTTAATTTTTCTCCCCTTTAATGAGGTTCATGGTTATGCCACATGGTTAAGAAAACTATGCACCAGCCATGTGGGCTTCAATGTCCACACATCCTTATCTCGCATGGTTGTAGTGCACGGTTAGGAAAACTATGTACCAACCATGTAATTACCTCTATAATTTTACACCATCATGCATGGTTTTTTAGATCCCCTTTCATGGTTAAAACTAACCATGTGTCTATACAAATAATATTCATAGTTTGGGTCACACTGTTAGCACTAACCATGCGCTAATCGTGCGCCCTGAGCTATTTCTCTTGAAAAAAGATTTCAAATCCTGACACTCCCAAAACTCATCTGGAATCCCAGTACACCTTCTAGGATTTAAAACCTATCCAAAAACAACACTTAAAAGTGTTACAAATCTCAAAATTACATTCTGAGACTTGGTTTTCAAATTGACCCATCCACCAAATAAAAAACTCAAATTTCTTTGAAAATTTCAACCCGTTTTAAACATGGGATCTTATGATTACATACACTTGGAATACCAAAATGGTAATGAGATGAAATATTTATGTTTTTTGGATAAGTTTAACTCATAAACCATGTCTTTTTATTATATTTTAGTTATCAATTATCATTTTATGAATCCAGCTTGTTTTATATAGATTAGGTAAGATAGTTTGATATATAGTTTAGTGTTGTTTATATAGCATAATTAATAGTATATCTTGGAGTTTTTAGTATTACTATATAAAATCATGATACTCAATTTACATCATTTATGTGGAGAGTTTTGAATTGTGCATTTTGAACCTAGTTATTTCTAAGCACAAAATTTTTTCCATCGACATATTATTAGATCAAGTGGATGATATACACTTCTGAGGACTTTTTATGGTCATACACATAGGATAATAATCTATACAATCAGAGTTATATTAAAATAATAGATACCATTCATCTATTTGAATGGATCCATACAAGACCATGTATGTTCCTCCATCTTGTTTAACTTTATATTACTAGATATGTGAGTGGAATTAATCATTGGTCCTAAATTCATGAAAAATAGGATAGACAATGTGTAGATGATCTGAGAGAAAATGATGATGAAATAGAGAACATAAATATTACTCAGATATAAGGAGGAGAACCTTAGATTTTATTTATTAATATAATGTGATCTTATGTTTTTCTCCTAGTAATTTATTAAATAGTTTTAGCATAGATAGTAAGATGTCCCCAAGATTCATTAGACCTTCCAAGATGTTGGAGTGGGTTTATGGAGTGGGATATTGTTGTATGATACCTTTATATTTAGATTGTATGCATGATTTATTCCATTTATCTCTGTTATGGAATTTCATTCATGATATATCTCATTCAATCGATTAGGGAGGATTATATTTAGTGGATTATGTGACCTTTTCAAAGCACCATTTATAGATTAGATATTGTAGGGAGAAGGTTCTACATGGACATGTAATTCCTTTGGTGAAAGTACATTGGAGACATAGTGGATTAAAGGAGAGAAAAAGGAATAATGATTCTAATATGAGGGTATAATACCCTAATTTTTTAAGTACATCATATGTATTTTTTATGATATCTGATAGTGGTTATGTATTATTTGAATTGAATATAAGTTATTGATATCTCATTTTTTCTCAGTTATTTCCTGAAGTATTTTAAACAAAATTCTAGAAATTGGAGAGATGATATAAATATATATGTTCTAATTTACTTTCTGGGAATTCATATGATGGAGGTTCTTTCATTTATGACTGATACCTAGGATTTTCAAAGAGTAATTTTTTATGTAGTGTGTATTATAAAGGTTCATAAATTTTGTTCTTAGAAATAAAAAGTTTTTTAAGAAAAATATGTCATTTCTAATTAAAAAATTATCATTTTTATATTTTATGATGCCTTGGAATATTTTTCCAAATAATCTATTGGTTTTAAAATGTGTCATTTGTGTTGTGGTGTGAATTTGGTGTGATTTGGTGATAGTTGTATTTTCAATCATTTTTTGAATTTCCATAATTAATCAACTGAATAAAAGAATAATAGAAATGTGGTTTTTTTATTTTTATATAAAAAAAATATTTAATTGGAATTTATATTTATATTTTTAGATAATTTTTTATAGTTTATTTTGTTTAATCATATAGAGGAAGGGTGGTTTGGGTGTTGATGTAACTATGGGAGAGTTTCACCAAGGTGTGTGTGTGTGTGTGTGCATGTGATGAATTATTTGGTTTAGGGAATGGGTGATGATATAAATGTTTAAGTGGGGTTAATAAAATAAGAATAAAAAAATAAATTAAAATCAATTGTAATAATGAAATAAGGTTCATAACTCTAATGAATGAGGAAAATTTTCAAAGATTAGTTTGAATGAAATCAAATTATTGTAATTATTAAAATAAAAAATTATGAAAATTACATTAATGTGGCCAATTAAAATACACTAAAGAGTAATTTGTGGTTTTAATTTCATTTAATTTTGGATTTAGATTTTATTATCAAAGGTGAGAATTCTAGTGTAAATAGAGGGGTCATGAGACACTCTACTTTAACTATTCTCATTCCCTACTCTCATATTAGAGTTTTTTTCTCTCAATCTTATTTTAAAATTCTATTCATGTAGCATCCCCAACCTTAATTTTCCAAACAAAACCTGATCAATAGTGTCATTGACCTCAGGCTTGGATCCTAGTATAACATAGTTTATTGAATATAAGAAAAGTTTTAGGAGGTGATAGTGGGTAGGTTATACCCTCTAATATAAAAGATTGTAAATGATTATGTAAAACACATAAGTAAAAAACCAAACATGTCATCAATGATGAAACCAAAAATTCCACACATGGTTTGAAAGATTAATATCAAAAATTTAATACAAATCATAAAAAAAAGTAAATTTGATTGCCTATAGTCCAATCATATAAATACATGTATATGAGTACAAAGGAAATACCCAACCTAGCGCTGAGGATCCATATATTTCAGCACAAAAATCCAATGGAATCCTTATCATACATCTATTTCACCTTCTTTCAACTACACATCATTTATAGGACCCTTACCCTTATATGTTTTATGAACTATAAAGTCTGCATGCATCCTAGAGGGCATGTGTAGGGTATGATTATGAACTCATTAAGACACCACCAAACATGTCCCCATATAATGTCCATATATATATATATATGATTTTATATAAAGTAAAATATATTACAACAGCTATGAAATTCATAACTCAATGTTCTTCATGATAGAACAGTCACAAGTTTCCTTCTTTGGCCAATTTTGGAGTGGGATGATGAACCCGTGATCTGAACATGTCCTAAGGGAGAACGATTCATTATCCCTAATCCCATAAAAAATCAAAATTTCATCAGTATACCCAATGAAACCTAGTGAATGAGTAATCTCTAAACCACACATCACAAGAATCCTTCACACTTCTTGGCTCAACAATCCCATTTATCTTAGCTTATTATCCCTGAACTATAATCTACACTCGGCGATCATTCGGCTCCCACCCAATGATCACAATCACCCCCAATTATCATGGACACCTACAACATATCCCTAATCTAATTTTATGTTCAAAACCATCACCTTAAGATTATAAACTATGGAGGATATCACTAGAAATACATCGGTTAATACCACCTCATGATCCCTTCTCTATGTTAAACAACCCCAATGGTCTCATCCCTATGATGAGTGGCATCACCAACAAACTACAACCACAACTCGGTGAACCTTATAGGTTCTATGTGTAGTAGAAGTGCATGTTGGGGGTGGCCAACTTGACTTTTTTTCATAATCATTAAATAATCCAATATGTAAAAAGTAAAAATTTCATGACCAATGGAATTAATTCAAGGGTTAATTGACATGAATTCCATAACCAAAAGAGGAGGATCATCGCATGTAATTTATAACAAATTTATAAGGAGATCTATAATTACCTAAACTTGTAATTATTTCTTTATTGATGATTTGGTTGACTCAATATCATCATACCATCATTTTGTTGTAGGATCTAAGTGTAGAATCCCTCAAGTTATCATCTAAACATACATCACAATCTCTAAACATTGTCATAGAATCATTAGGTTCTAGCACATTTGATCTCGATCACTCTTATCATTTGTGGTTTATTGCAGCATAATTTTATTCGAGGATGAATAAATCTTGGTTTTATGTTGATGTATTGAGAGAGGAGGTGAATATAGCATGTTTTAGATCTCTATAATTCTTTTTCGGATTTTATAGAGATTCTCTCTATTCGTTGTGCACAAATAATCTCACTTAAAAAAGAGATATAACTAGATATATATTAATGAAAGTTTAGGGTTTTATATTTTTATACAATCCCCCATACCAATTCCTTAATTCATAGTAAACCCCATGTCTTAATAATAAAATAATTATTATTCACTTAACATGTGCATCACCTAATAATAAATAAATATAATTTATATTATTTCTAATTGGACCATTAAACTCAGTTCGCTTCTCCTCCTCAACATTTACCTAACCTTGATTAATGGCTATTTATTTAATAAATAAATATCATTTCATTATCCATTAATAAATATAATAAATATTATTTTTTCAAAACTTGAAAATAAATATTTATTATTATTTAACTCGCGTATTCTTTAAAATAACTCATGATTAAATTTTAGTGATCAACCAAACCTGAATAATTATTAAAACAAAATGAAAGAATAATATTTATTATAAATTTTTTAACTCAATATTGAATTTTACTGATATTATGGATACGCTTAGTGTGTGACTCTCTAGGATTTTTTCTGAGTGTAAATAGGTGGAGATGTCTAAAGTCCCAGTTTAGCATCTAGAAACATGCCAAGGAACCCATATAGAAAGAAGTTAATGTCACAATGAAATACTACCTCCTATGAATTCCCACTATGTAATATAATCCATTTATCGTGATATCTCTAATCAAGTAGGTTTCATACTGGTTTCATTAACCTATGTGATCGATGTCACTTACTTTGACTTTCTGAAAATGAACTTGCACAAAAAACACCATAGACTTAGATTTATCCAGGCAGTTCCATTCTTATAAAGGGTCTTGAGATATTAACTTCTTTCAAGGTATAGAAGGGATAAATCCTTTATCGCATTATACAGTAATGAAAGGGTCCCAGAAAAGGATCAGAGCAATAGGAGTAGCAACCACCAGATTCAGAGCTAACCGGATTGGAAGAATGAGAGGGTATGGCAGCTGCCATTGGGACCAGGCACCATGCAGCATTGTACGGGGCAATGCTATCTGATCAGCAATGCAAGGTGGGGAGCTAGGTGATCAATGACGCAGAAAGCTGGGAAGGGGCAGTTCAAGTGGGTTGGGCCTACGGGTCATGTATTGGGGGCATGTTATGCCTCTGGGCATTCGGGTCATGTATTGAGTGTTTGTTAGGCCTTGTGCCTTAGGCCTACAGGTCATGTACGGGTTCCCCTTCAACCCTTAAAAGGGGGATTATCCATAATAAAATAAAATAAAGGCCTTCGGGCCATTCAGGCACTAATGAAATATCACCCATGCTACACCCAATGTATCCTACTTTGTTGCAAGTATATATCAGCACAGATTTCATCAATACATAAAATTATGTGACTTATGATATTAATTAATAATAATTTTAAAGTCTAAGGATCAATATACACATACACATATAGGAACACCCAATGATAAATATAAAAGTATATTTCCCATTGGAGGGTATCATTCTTATAATCTCCTACTCTAGAAATGACTAGGGGTGCACACCATGAGAGAGTACCTCAAAGTCTTATGAGTCTCCACCCATGATAGATGTTGGGAAAAAATCCCTCAAGGTAACATTGCAGTATTTTTGGGTTGATTGTGTTTGTTGACAAAGCGGGTTTTCATGGGTATTTGTTGAGTTCCCAAGAAGTTGTTGACAATCCTTGTTGACAAAGAAAGATGACAAAGGAAAAGGACGATATAGAGGCGGTACAAAAGAGCAGTACAAGGTGGCGCCGTTTCCCAGTGTTTGCTAAATTTTTGGGGTCCAAAATTTGGAGTTTGGTGAGCATCGTGAAAAGCGGATTTCCATGAAGATCATAATTTAATATGGCAAAGGCATGAATTTCACGAAGATAGGATGCATGGTTTGGAAATCGCGAAGACCAGAAGAATGGAGGCGGTGATGCTTCGCGATTACGTCAAGCTTCGCGAACGGCAGAGGCTGAAGCACATCGCGGCGGTGAAGGGCTTTGAGAGGGAGCTTTGCGGTGAAGTCACGAAGGAATGTTGGGCTTCGCGAGGGAGCTTCGCGGCGAAGTCACGAAGGTATGTTGACGGTGATTCTTCGCGACTACATCAAGCTTCGCGAACGGCAAAGTGTCGTGGTGCTTCGCGATTTGGACAGAATTCTGGCGGAATATTTGGAGCTTCGCGATTTGAGATGATGTGGCGTTGACTTCGCGTGGAAGGGACGAGGGTTGGTGGAATCTCCTATAAATAGAGGCCGACCCCTTCGAGCGAAGTAGAGAGATTTTTCAGAGAAGATCATTTTCTCTCGTTTTGCGAAGGTGGTTCGCGAAGCCAGTGTGCTTCGCGAAAGAGGTGCTTCACGGCGGCTATTGTAGCTCCGCGAAACCTACGAGCTCCGCGTTGGCTTACTTATCTTCACGATGGTCGTTGCTTTGTGACGGCTTGAACATCGCGAGCGTGCTTCGCGAGGGAGCTTCACGAGTGAGCTTCACGAAAAGGCAGGAGCTTCGCGAAGGCTTGTTTGAGCTTCGCGAAATTGGGAGCCTCGCATTGTAGGGTGCTTTGCGAAGGTCTTTCCAAAGTTAGTTTGCCCAGTGGATAGTGGAAAAGGGGTATTCATCTGCGGGTGAAAGTTTAACTTCAACAGAGCATCTACATACAGAGAAAGATTCATTCCTTATTGGAAATGAAGAGACCTACAGGTCTATAAACTGTGAGTGGATTCCCTTCTGGAGCAGTGATCTTAGGAAGAGGAAGTAGGTGATCCTCTCCACCGATAGTGAGCCAGAGAGAGAGAAACAGGGAGTGAGCCTTGGGAAAGCAGTGAGCTGACCCTAAACCTTGTATAGGCAGTGATCCTGGGCATATAAGTGATCTAGCCCGAACATTTTAATCCACAGCTAGTGAAGTCTAGTGGAATTTGGTACAAACCGGCAACTTGTTAGCATATGCTCCTTGGACGTATCCCTTAGCGGTGAACCAAGTAAAAATATCTATGTCTGCTTGCTTACTTCTCTGCATTGCATTCAAAGCATCATTATCAGGTAAAGGAGACAAGTGATCACAGTAACCACACAAGTGCAAACAAAGTGACCCTTGTAACAAAGAGGTCAAGATCCAGTGGGGCAGGAAGAACTTTGAAAAAGAATATCCATACCCTGATTCACTCCCCCCCCCCTCTCAGGGTATATAGGCCCCTATTGGCCCTAACAATTGGTATCAGAGCAATAGGTTGCCTTTATTAGATTTTTTTGCTCCGACTTGGTGTAGTAGATCTGTGTGTTTAAAGAATTCGTCTGCTCTTATCTCGTGAGCCATGGAAAAGGGAAAAACATCAAAGAAGAATCAGAAGTCAGGTGGTATTCCTCAGTGTGAAAGTGTGTATGGAAAATGTGTGATTCAGTTAAAAGAATCAAACCGCTTGCTGAATGAAGGCTTGGATGAATCTGATAGGGAAAAGATTGATTTACTCAATCAAGATGTTGGAATAAGTTAAGTACATGATCATCAAAGTAATTCTGGAACAACTGATGATGATGAAGTTTCAAAAAGGAGGCCACCAGTAGATGTTGTCAACATGACAAAGGAAGTGGACCAGAAGTTGGATGAAGATGTCAAATCCAAAGATATCCGGATAAAAGTATTGGAGATTGAGGTCAATAAGCTAAGAGGCTTAAATAAAAGGCTTATTGACATAGTTACTGACCTAACATAGAAGAATGATTCTCATGCCAATGAACTACAAAAGATGGCTAAAATGAAAGGAAAACAAAAGGCTGATGATTATGAAGAGAATCAAAAGTCAGATGAAGTACATAATCTGAAAGCTAGAAATGATGATCTAGCAGCACAGTTGTCTGAAGAAGTTCAGAAGAATCGAAGCCTACAACAAGAGAATGAATCTGTCTCTAAATCTGTTTCTGAGGAAAAATTAAAAGTAGTGAAGCAAAGTGCAATGGTGGAAAAGCTTACACAGGAACTAGAAGATGAGGTGAGTAACGGGAATCTTCTCAAGAAATAACTGGATGTCCAACTCGAATCAAGGGAGACAAAGATTAAAAAGTTGGAAGAGGATCTAGAATTAGTAAAGAAGGATGTGGAGAAATCCAATGCTAAAGGAATGCCAAAAATGAAGGATGCCTTACACTTTCTATTTGATCATCCTTCGACAAGTGATGATAAAATGAAGAATAGGTATGGTATTTCTAAAGAGAAACAATAGAATACTTTATCAGCTCAAAGACCAGCAAGTTTTGGAAAAGCTGGTATTGGATTTGTTGAAACCCCTCCTGTGCAAGATAGAAAGAGAGCCGTGAACAGTTCTAGAGATGGAAAAAATCCTGCAGGTGCTGGAGATAGGCCTAAAAGGAAAATTACAAAAAGAAGTGATGACATGTGTTATTTCTGTGGGATTCACGGCCACACATCAAGCTTCTGTTCAGAGGCACTGGAATACATTTCCGGATGTGAAAACGGAGACATTGCTAAATCTGAGAATAAGAAGAAGCATCATGATAAATTAGAGAGAAGAGTTTCTCAGAGGAGAACATTCATCAGATGCTATTACTGTGGAAGGATGGGACACATCATGAGTATGTGTCAGGAAGCTCAAGAGATCGATGCCAGAAGAATAAAACAAGTTGCATCAACATCTCAGCAGAGAAGTGATGAAATGAGGTATGCCTTTAATAGAAAATGTTTCATATGTTCTGATCATGGGCATCTGGCCAGAGAGTGTAGCAAGAAGAAAGCAGGAAAGGAAAAGGAGCCCAGAAAGAGATTACCAACTCCAGTGGTACATAATGATAAATTAAACACTGGGAGAAAAAGTGGTAAGGTGAAAATAGTCTTAGAGCCTCAGGGGAATCACATGGAGCTGAACGAAAGGTATATCAATCACCTCCTCTGTCGTACTCACAACCGCTCTCAAGGAGAGAATGTGAACAAACCTGGAAGATTAAGGGGAGATCTACTCCAGCTATGATGAAGAATATTGAATGTTCAATAGAGGACTCACCACCAGCGAAAAAGAGTGTGGTGACTCAGACCTCTGATAAAATAAAGATGAACGAAGAATGCATCGAGAAATCCACATGTCGTGTTTCTCAGTGAGAAGTGAAGGAAAGAGGAAGACCCCTAAGATGGGAGAAGAAGAAAGGGAAGATGCCAAATAGAGAGGTTCCTACTCAGATAAATAATCAAGGAAAATGGAATTTTGGTAGAACCTCAAAGAAGGAAATGTGTACTAGCGGGTTTATACCCCAAGCGGTGAGAAAGGCCGAGCCTACCAAATCTACATATCAGAAAAAGGCTCAGAATGTAGGCAATGAATGCCTAGTCATATGGCCAGAATAGTTGAAGTTGGTTATGCAGTTGGAGGAAGCAAGAAAAGAGTGTGATGCCCTCCAAGAAAGAATCAAAGGGTTGACCCATCAGGATCAACTGAAATCCTCATCTTGAGGAGTCTATAAGAAAACTACCCCTCTCCCTATGTATAAAAATGCAATTAACTAATGATTCATGTGTTTCAGGTTTTAGGGAGATACGATCCAAGGGGTAGTGGCATCTAAGGATGCGAAGTGGAGAAGTGATATGCTCTAGAGTTTCAATTGATTCAAATCAGGTAGCAGAATTGAAAATGAAAGGGAGAAACTGAGCAAAATTAGAAGTGATTGTGTTATTAGCTTTATCTCTTGTTTCCTACACTGAGTTCCAACTTAGTAGGCTTAGAGATTTGGTTAATGGCTCGTTGCTGAGTGCTAGAATAGTATAAATGGTGCATGTGGAGAAGAATGGTTATGGGTCTCTACCGTTGGGCCTAACAGATAGAAGTGTTGTGAAACACAGGGAGAAGCAGCAATAATAATGCATTTCATGCTTATCTATTTGCTCTAACAATATGGTATCAGCTGACTGTTTTCAGGATACCAAGAAGCTACAAGAGAAAATCAAAGGCGTCTCAACAAAAATCTGAGAAAAGTAGCTAAAAGAAATGAAGCCACTGAAAAATGAGTCAGTGAACAACTTCCTGATGAAATTGCTGAGGAAGAAAGCAACACAGGGAGAGCAGAAGTGGCTTATGCTGATTCAGAAGAAGACACCGATGATGAACATGAAAGTGTCTAGTTTGTATCTACAAGGATGCCAAAGAGATGAGCTGAAATTGATGGACAGAATATCATTGGTGATCAGGCAGCTCCAGTTCAGACAAGGGAAATGGAATCACTACAGCAATAATCTTTTATATCTTAGGTTGAGCTGAAATGCTTTGCTGATGCAGCTGAAGATGAAAATTGGGATCATACCATGACTGAAGAGATAGATCAGACTTGAGAAGAATCAGACGTGGGAGATTGTTTCGAGGCCAGATGATAAAAATGTCATCAGGACAAAATGGGTCTATTAAGACAAGATGAATGAATATGGCATGATGATTCGGAACAAAGCACGACTGATGTGCAAAGGAGACTCCCAGATAAAGAGTAATCAAAGGATGATGAGGCTGGTCTATGAAGAAGACATAAAATTTGGCGGATCTGATGAAGCATAGTGTGACACAGAGAAGGAATGGAACATTCATCTCTCAATCAAAATATGCTAAGGAGGTTTTTGGAAAGATTTTGAATGGAAAATTCAAAGGAGATGAAGACTCTGATTGCTACCCGGATGAAACTATCGAAAGATGAAGATGGAAAGGCAGTTAATATCACAGAATACAGGCAAATTATTGGAAGTTTGTTGTACCTCACTGCAACAAGGCCTGATATTGTTTTCGCCACATGCCAAGCAGCAAGATATCAAAGTAATCCCAAGGAAAGTCACATGCTCACAGTGAAAAGAATACTTTGGTATATCAAGGGCACAGTGGACTTCGGACTGACATACACTGACAATTCTCAGACAGAGTTATTGGGATATACTGATGCAGACTGGGCCGGTTTAGCAGATGATAGAAAATCAATGTCAGGTGGTGCATTCTATCTTGGTGGATTGTGTATTTCTTGGCTAAGCAAGAAACAAGATTTCATTTCATTGAGCACCACAGAAGTTGAGTATATTGCTGCCACTCAAGCATGCCCACAGTTATTGTGGATGAAGCAGCAGCTTGAAGATATGGGAGTTGAAGTGAAGTCTCTGATCAGAATCCAATGTGATAACTCAAGTGCTATAAATCTCAGCAAAAATCCCGTCCATCACTCAAGGACAAATCACATTGAGATTAAGTATCATTTTATCAAGGAGAAGGTTGATCAGGGACTCGTGAAGTTGGAGTACGTGCCTACAGAGCTACAGGTTGCAGACATTCTGACAAAGGCCTTACCCAAGGAAGCTTTTGAGCGGCATCGACTGGCTCTGGGAGTTCAGTCGACTCCCCGCACTTGAAATAGTGTGGATGTCCCCCCCCCCCCCCTCTCCCCGAGGTATGATGTGTTTTTCCCTGTTGTGCTAATATGTGTTCTCTACTATGTTACAAACTATAAAGGAGTGTCCTTTGGGTTCGTTGAAAAAGGGGGAGAAAAGTGTTTGTTAGGGGGAGAAAATAGTGATTGTTCAAGGGGGAGATAGTGCGGAGATTTGATAAATCATAATTGATACGGGGAGAAGCTGATAGGTGGATCAGCCAGATAGGGGGAGTAATGAGAAAGGGGGAGATTTTTAAATCTGACGATGCTATAAGTGATCGATCAAAGCATAGAAATCATGACAGCTGAGGATCATGATAAAAGCAGAACAGTGGTGTTAGAATGGTGTGAGACGGTGTCCAGCTATCACCAATTGGTATCAGTGTGGTTCAATAATTGGTATCAACTTAAGAATTAGTATCAGGGTGGAATTGACAATTGGGTCTGACATGAAGTGATTCATTGATGAACTTTTCATACTACTCTTGTTTCTCATGCTGAGCATTGCTCATGTGGGCTTAGAGTACGTGTTAAGTGAATCCTTGAACGCTATCAGAATCGCAAGAGGCGAATGGTGGTAGAGACTGGAAGAAGACTCAGTGAGGTATCAAAGTGCAGAACATCATCCTGAGCAGAGTTGTGAAGAGTTGTCAACAAACCCAAAGGGGGAGATTGTTGGGCAAAAATACCTCAAGGTAACATTGCAGTATTTTTGGTTTGATTGTGTTTGTTGACAAAGCAGGTTTTCATGGGTATTTGTCGAGTTCACAAGAATTTGTTGAAAATCCTTATTGAAAAAGAATGATTACAAAGGAAAAGGACGATCTGGAGGCGATACAAAAGAGCAGTACAAGGTGGCGTCGTTTCCCAGTATTTGCCAAATTTTTGGGGTCCAAAATTTGGAGTTTGGTGAGCATCACGAAAAGCGGATTTCCATAAAGATCATAATTTAATATGGCAAAGGCATGAATTTCGCGAAGATAGGATGCATGGTTTGGAAATCGTGAAGACCAGAAGAATGGAGGCGGTGATGCTTCGCGATTACGTCAAGCTTCACGAACGGCAGAGGCTGAAGCGCATCGCGGAGGTGAAGGGCTTTGCGAGGGAGCTTCGCGGCGAAGGCGCGAATGAATGTTGGGCTTCGCAAGGGAGCTTCGCGGCGAAGTCGCGAAGGTATGTTGACAGTGATTCTTCGCGACTACGTCAAGCTTCGCGAATGGCAAAGTGTCATGGTGCTTCACGATTTGGACAGAATTCTGGCGGAATCTTTGGAGCTTCACGATTTGAGATGACGTGGAGTTGACTTCACGTGGAAGGGATGAGGGTCGGTGGAATTGCCTATAAATAGAGGCCGACCCCTTCGAGCGAAGTAGAGAGATTTTTCAGAGAAGATAATTTGCTCTCGTTTTGCAAAGGTGGTTCGCGGAGCCAGTGTGCTTCGCGAAAGAGGTGCTTCGCGGCGGCTATTGTAGCTCCGCGAAACCTGCGATCTCCGCGTTGGCTTACTTAGCTTTTTGAGGGTCGTTGCTTTGCGACGGTTTTATCATCGCGAGCGTGCTTCGTGAGGGAGCTTTGTGAGTGAGCTTCGCGAAAAGGCAGGAGCTTCGCGAAGGCTTGTTTGAGCTTCGCGAAATTGGGAGCCTCGCATTGTAGGGTTCTTTGCGAAGGTCTTTCCAAAGGTAGTTTGCCCAGTGGATAGTGGCAAAGGGGTATTCATCTACGGGTGAAAGTTGAACTTCAACATAGCATCTACATACAGAGAAAGATGCATTCCTTATTGGAAATGAAGATACCTACAGGTCTATAAACTGTGAGTGGATTCCCTTCTGGAGCAGTGAGCTTAGGAAGAGGAAGTAGGTGATCCTCTCCACCGGCAGTGAGCCAGAGAGAGAGAAACAGGGAGTGACCCTTGGGAAAGCAGTGAGCTGACCCTAAACCTTGTATAGGCAGTGAGCCTAGGCATAGAAGTGATCTATCCCGAACATTGTAATCCACAGCTAGTGAAGTCTAGTGGAATTTGGTACGAACCGGCAACTTGTCGGCGTATGCTCCTTAGACGTAGCCCTTAGCGGTGAACTAATTAAAAATATCTGTGTCTGCCTGCTTACTTCCCTACATTGCATTCAAAGCATCATTATCAGGTAAAGGAGACAATTGATCACAGTAACCACACAAGTGCAAAAAAAGTGACCCTTGTAACAAAGAGGTCAAGATCCAGTGGGGCAGGAAGAACTTTGAAAAAGAATATCCATACCCTGATTCACCCCCCCCCCCCTCTCAGGGTATATAGTCCCCTATTGGCCCTAACAATAGATTATATAATTTGTATCATATAAAATGATATCATCAAGCTATATAACATTTATTCAATAATATTATTGTGGCACTTTTAGGTTCTCGTTGTATAGGGGAACTGCTATGACCTTTTTTTGAAACATATATTCTTATTACATTAACATATACTATGTCATGTGGAAGAATAATCATTATGTGATAAGAAACTTAATTAATATTAAAGATAATGAATACATGTAATCATAAAGTACTTTGAAATTGGTTCTAGGGGACTAACTCCAATAGACTCCCACTTTCACTAGAGTCAACTATTAACAACCTTCAGTACACTGGTTCTCATGTGATACTCATGCATATTCTAAGGTAGAGCCTTAATCAAGGGGCTTTCCATGTTTTCCTACATGGATACTCTGCTCACTATAAATTCACTTTATTGATAAAAATCCCTCAAGATATAAAACTTCCAAATTATATGATTTGTACTATAAATTGACTTTGACTCTTTGGAAAGAGCCACTGATACAGTGTTATCATGGTAAATTATGATATGTTCTTGACTACTAGGCACCACATAAAGATATAAGAAAAAAGTTGTGAATTCAAACTACTTCTTTATATGCATTAGAAGCGACAATATACATGTACTTCACTATAGAATTAGCAATAAATGAATGATTTTAACTCTTCCAGCTCACAACTCCTCTATTGAGACTGAATAAATATACTGACTATGACTTCAGATCATTCTAATTTATTTTAAATTTATCATATATATAACCCCTAATAACCATCTCTTTATCTTTTCCATACACCAGGAATATATATTTAGTTTTCCACAGGTACTCAATGATAGACTTAATAGAAATCCAATACTATTCACCAAAATCGGATCGATATATACCTACCATGATCAAAGAATAGTCAATATCAAGCCTCATACAGAACATGGAATATATGATAGATCTTATCATAAAAGAATATGGGATCTTACTCATTATCTCTCTTTCCTATTATGTCTAAGGACCTATATTCTTAGAAATATGTATACCATGTGATGCTAGAACTAATCCTCTTCTTGGATTATTTCATACTAAACCTCTTTAGTATATTTTCAATGTTTTTACTTTGAATTAGTCCAAGAAGCCTCTTTGATCTATCATGTATGATCATGATCCCTAGAATTTAGGTCGTTTCACCTAATTACTTCATGAATAAGCACTTTATCAACCACTCTTTAACCTATTATAAGGTCATTATCTTGTTACTGATTAATAATATGTCATCAGAATATACTACTATTAAAACAATCGTACTCCCACTAAACCACTTTTAAGAACATGGATCACATTTTTTCTTAATGTGAAAAATTATTTTATAGATTCATAGAACCAAATTTTCTATGACATAGATGTTTTGTTTAATCCATAAATGGATCTATGAAACTTTCATACCATTTTAGCATCACCCGAAGTCATAAACTCTTCTAGTTGTTTCATATACACATATTCCTAAAGGTTCTCATTAAGGAAATTAATTTTGATAACCATATTCTAAATATCATATTCATGGAAATATGTTATAGAAATTATAATTCTAATTTATTTAAACATAGAAAGTAGATAAAGGTTTTCATCATAGTTAATTACTTGATGTTGTTTAAACCCTTTATCCATTAGTCATGCATTGTGAGTATTTATTTTACCTCAATGTCTAGTTTTATCTTTAATACTCTTTTACACCCAATGAGATTTATATCAACTATAAGATTGATAAGAACCCAAACTTGGTTTTGATACAAATAATTCATATTAGAATTCATGGATTCTTTCCACCTTGTAGCTTATGATCTCTCAACTATCTCATTATAGGAGAGAGGTTCATTATTTTTAATCAATAATTAGTCACCGTTATTAGTGACTAGAAAACCATATATTTATATTTCTCTTACTTATATGGTGCTCCTGTAAATTACTTGTGTTTTAGGAACAACTTCATCCATGGGGACTTATTGAATATTTTTCTGTGAAAACTCTTGTGTATATTGATCATAAACTTCATTGAATTTAATTTGGATCCCACAATCCTTCTTGAGTATATGATTTATCATGACCCTTCCCAATGGGGCACATGGCATGACTCCCCAATCCCACCTCCAATAGGCCAGGGGCTAGTGACTAGAATCGAGTAGGAATATCACTAACATAGGAGGAATTAGCCTAAGTACCTTTACACACGCACACATCTCCAAGCACATATAAATGCTAAAAAGTAAAAACAACTGAAAAAACATGCATTCATACATCTAAATCCCATAACCAAAGCATGACAGGAATTAAAGGAAAGTAAACAGGTCCAAATACAATCCCACCACAACAAGTTTGAAAAACAAGTCCAACATGAAAGTAAATCGGGGGGTTACTGTCAAGGTATCACATGAACACATATAGTTCTATCCAATATCACTAAGCACTATCTAGTCATAGTCTATCTAGGATTATATTAAAAATTTGATCATCTGCACAAGACAAGACACATGTAGGAAAATCCTGTGTAGGGGTGAGTATAACAATACTTAGTAAGACACCCCAAAACCACAAAGCATATAAAAAAATAATACAGTCATCTCTACACAGGTATATTTCTACAACACATATAACAAGAATATTCAGATATACTCAAAAAAGACACACAGTCTTGAGGTAAAGTCACAAACATAATTCCAGCCTAGGATTCCATCTCAAAGGTTCTACATAGAACTCATCTGGGAGAACACACTTCTGAGTTTGATAACATTGATGATGTCTATCTGAGAGTTAATTCCCTTTTGGTCTCACCATTATAAGTACACACTAGAAGTCCAAATAGATATGATACATAGATGAGGATCACACCCAAGGTCATGGGGTATACCAAAAAATTGATCTAGATTAACTTACTAAGTATAGGATTGGCACTCGCGTAGTGTTGGTCATGAAAATACCAAGAACTCCACCTAAGGCACAAAGATGAATATAGGATCACGCTCTAGGCCTCACAAAATGATTAAAACAACTCTATCTAAGAAGTACTACTAAAGGGATTGTTTTCTTGTTTATAGGAGGTGATTCTATACTAACCCTTAGGGAAAGGATATGGGGAACACACCCTAACAAAACATATCCAAGATACAGATGAAAAAGTCTCCAAGACAACTTTTAAGAAGTTCATAGGATATAGTAGGGTTACACACTATGTCCCTTCAACCTCAGGTCATGCCCATGTAAAATGTCTTGTGTCCATGTCTGTGTTCATGTTTGTGTGAAAGTAGATTTCATGTTGCTACCCGTGTACTTCACCCCAAGTCTCGGTACACAACTTAGCATGTGTCTTCCTGGCCTGGCCATGTCTGTGTGGGAGTACATAGTGTTCTCATGCCCATGTACTCCATCTCATGTTTATATACCCTCTAAGGTACATGTTGATCTCACCAAAGGGGACTATATTCCATGTGACAAGTTCACACATCGTGTGATACTTATATCCTTCCCGAAACCCTAGTCTCCACTAAGAGGGGCCCATGCGGCATGTGGCTCCATGTTATATGTCGGGTAGTATGAAATTTTTCAGATTTCCAGATATGGATTCTATGTCATTGGCCGCTCCTCCAACCACCATTCCAGCCTCACCCTTCACTATAATCAATAGAGATCATTATCTGAACCTCATTACTGTCAAACACTAGGATTCAACCCTTAAATTCATTCATAAAATGGATCTGTATGTCATTATTCAATGTGTGCCGAATAAAACGAAAATGGGTATCCAAAATAGTCCAATTCATCACTGCTTTCATTATTACACCACCATCGTGTCGTGTTGATCTTATATCTAAAATATTGAACCGTTGCACCAAGAAACAAGTCCACAAAGATAGATTTCTCGGTGAATGTCGAACCATGGGCCAAAGGAAGAACACCCATGATGAACGAAGAAATATGGTAGAAATGTGCAACCATAAACACAAGAAATGAACCTCATTCAATGTTTATGTTGGCCTTCATCCTTCATTTTTAGAACGACAAGAGAAGAATCAAATAATCATAAGAAATTATACCAATAAAATTATTGAAATAAATCACATCCTGTAAATGACTAATCCATGGATAAATCTATTGGTTGATAGATCTATGTTCATCATAGAAAAAAATAATGGGGAAAGAAACAAAATCAAACAATGTCCTGCCTCTATTTGGATTGATCGCTGAAGAAGAACAGAGTTACACCGTGATCATTGGTGAGATCCTATGAATCCATTTCGCATCGGTCGTTGATCTTCAATTCGGTTTTCATCCTCCAACTAAATCTCCCTCCACACTCTCCAATGGTTCCTCAATGATTTACAAGGTTATGCAGATAACCCTGAAAAATTTTCTATAAGCATGTATTTATAGAAAACATTTGGTTGTTGAGAAGATATTTAAATAAAATAATTTTATTTAACAATTTTATTTATTTTACACCCGTGATGACTTTTCAAAAAAATTCCTATACCAACAAATTTTATGTCATGACTTGGGTAAAATACACATTCTGAACTCAAAATTTCCCTTATATTTATGATTTAGGCCCCCATGTAGAAGTTATTCAACTTTTTCAAGAAAAATGTGCATGCATGATATTTAATATATTTAATATATTTCAAACATTTATTTTGAACACACTGGTCCTTAGAATCACATGTTGTCTCAGTTCCTGGTCTGGAAAATAATCCATACAATATCCAAAAATAATACATGGAAAATCTGAGTCATTACATTCTCCCCACCTTAGGGATTTACATCCTGAAAATCTTAAACAAGGGATACAAAAAGAAATGTAGGTACTGAGCATGAATCCGAGTCTCACACTCCCATGTGCTCTTCTGAAGATTCTCATACTTCCACCAGACACACACTAAAGGAATCACTCACCCATGAAGGATCCTCTCCTGCTGATCCTTGATCTCTACTAGGTACTCATTAAAGGTAGGTCCATAATCGATGTCTAGCTCACCCTAGTCGATAACGTGTGATGGGCCATGCACGTACCTCCTCAACTGTGACATGTGGAAGACATTGTGCACCCAGCATGACTGTGGAGGTAGAGCTAAGTGGTACATCACCTTACTAACTCTATGTAGTATCTGGAAAGGGCCAATGAATTTTAGAGATAGATTATTGTCCCGGATAAATCTTTGTAATCTACATTGAGGTGAAACCCATTAGAACACATATTCTCCCTCCTCAAAGTCCAAATGCCTTGGTCATCTATCAATATAATACTTCTGACGGCTATGTTTAGTCTTCATACACTCCTGTATGATCTGCACCTTCTCAGTAGTTTCTTACACCAACTCTGGGACCATGAGTATTGGATCTCTTGGGTCGGTCTAGAAAAGCGGTGACCTGTAGGTTCGCCCATAAAAGCCTCGAATGGTGTCATACTGATGGAGGAATGATAGTTTTTATTTTCATTTAACTCCACTATTGGTATGTGATCCAATCAACTATGGAAAAAGTCTAACATGCAAGCTCTAAACATGTCCTCCAAGACCTGAATGTTTTTCTCTATCTAGTTGTCGATTTATGGGTTAAATGTTATGCTCAAGAATAAACAAGTCCCAAATTCCTCCTGTAATCCCTTCCATAACTGAGAGGTGGAGTGAAATTTATGGTTAGAAATGGTAGTTGATGGAACTATATGGATTCAGACTATATCCTATACGTAGAGACATCTTAAGCTCTCTACTAAAATCTACTCCTGAATGGATGAGAAGTGGGTCGACTTGGTGAGTCAGTATATGATCACCTGGATGGAATAATGTACCTTATTTGTATGTGGTAATGCCATCATTAATTCTATGGATATATCATCCCACTTCCACTCTCTAACCTCAATGGGTTGAGCTAAACCCGCTAGAACTTGGTGCTCAGCCTTCACTTGCTGACTATTAAGGCATCGAGAGACAAACTCTACAACTCCCATATTCATCCCTAGCCACCAAAACTAACATCGAAGGTCCTTGTACATATTTTCCATACCTAGATTTACTGCCAAATGATATGTATGAAAACCTATCAGAACCTCCTCCTGTAACATCACTGGTACCATCATGCATCATCTGAAAAGAACAATATGCTCTCCACCTTCATAAAATCAATCAATAGCATGTCCAGTGGATATCTGAGTATGTAGGGTCTTACAGTCAGCATCCCTAAGTTGTGCCTCTCTGACTCATTGCAAGATCATAGGGATAAAAACCATCAACTATAGGTAAGATACTTTATCCTCATCCACAAAGGATAACTACAATGAGGCCAACTGCTCTGATGCCTTGTTAAGAAACTGAAAAAAAGATCTCCTACTAAGATCATCTTCTACCATGTTCCCCTTCCTAAGAGTATAGACAGTCTTGAACTCATAACCCTATAGGAACTCTAGACATCGCCTCTGTCTCAAGTTAAGATACTTATGAGGGAAAATATACTTGATACTATTTTGATCATAATAGATTATAAAATACTCTCCCATTATGTATTTTCACCACATCTTTAGTGAAAAGACTACTATTTCTAACTCAATATCATGGGTCGTGTGGTTCTAATTATGTGGTCTCAACTGATGTGAACCATAGGAAATCACATCTTACCTCTATATTAGAACACAACCAATCCTAGTTCCAGATGCATCATAGAATACTATGTACTTGACACCCACCTCTGGAAATCTTAGGATGGGAGTTCTCATCAATCTCTGCCTCAATTGCTAAAAAAAATCCTAGAACCTCTCTATCCACATGAAATACTACCCCTTTTAGGTCAAATATATCATGGGTAATGATATCCTAGATAAATCATGTATGAATATCCGGTAATATCCTACCAAACCAATGAATCTCCAAACCTCCATCATGCTCTTGGGTGTCTCCCAAGCTAACACTGCCTCAACCTTGGTTGGGTCTACTTCCACTCCATCTGATGAGATAACGTGTCCTAGAAAGTGGACAACCTGAATCTAGAAATAGCACTTTGAGAGATTCCCATAAATATGGTGCTCTTAGAGTATGTCCAAAACCATCCTAAAGTGTCTCACGTACTCCTCCTTGGATGTCGAGTACACAAGGATATCTTTAATGAATACTACCATGAATAGGTCTAAGAAGGGATGAAAGATCTAGTTATTGAGTCCCATGAACACTACTGGGTTATTCATTATGCCAATGGGCATCAATAAGTACTCATGGTGACTATAGAAACATCTGAATGTTGTTTTTAGTATATCCTTGTCTCGTAATCACAACTAGTGATAGCATGATATGAGTTTAACCTTAAATAACCATCATGCCCCTCTCAACTGATCAAATAGATCATCGATCCTCAATAGTGGTATTTGTACTTCATGGTCACCTAGTTCAAGCATCGGTAGTCCACAAAAAACCTCAATCTCTTGTCCTCCTTCTTGGATGACAACATTGGGGCTACCCAGGGTGAAACACTATGTCTAACAAATATCTTCATTTGCAAGTCCTCTAATTTCTCCCTCAGCTCGCGAAGCTCTGTGGGAGAAATATGATATGCTGGCATGGATATTGGTGTCGTCCCATAGTGTAGATCAATGCAGAATTCTATCTCTCGGTGGGGAGGTAAGCCTAGAACATTCTAAAGGAATACATACTCGTATTCCTCCACCACTATATGGAACTGAAAACTTATAAAATCCTCTACACCAAGGGTCATTCTATCCAACTTATGAGTAATTGGCTGCACCCTCCTATGAATGAGTCTATCCTACACTACTTGGGTTTTCTTTTCACCAATAACGGAAAACCTAGTTCCATCACTGTGGACACACTGTATCCTCCACCTAAAATAGTCAATATGGGCATAAAATGTGGATAACTAGTCTATACCTATGATGAAATCATAAGGCCTCATTGTTTCTACTAAGATATCTCAGCAGAAACTCTCTCCTCCAAGAGTCAAGTCACACTTTTGGTACAAGTGTGTGATCACTGAGTTATCTCCGATAGGAGTCTCCAATTACAAGGGTTGATCCAAGGGATCAACCAGAATTTCTATGTCTCAAACAAGATAGGTGGAAAGAAAGTAATTACTAGAACCTATGTCTATCAGTACTTTAGATAAAAGAGAAAATACATTGACCATACCTCATATCATTATTGAAGCCTCTGGGTCATAAGCCTTATCTGCCTATAGTTTCCCCCACCCCTATCCTCCAGCTCTATGAACCTAGAGTGAACCACCTGAGGGTGGTGGTGGTAACAAGTCAAAGTGTCTACCACCTATAGCTGCTCTCCCAACTCCTCTTCCATGTATACTACCTTGGAAACCTATATTCTTTTGTCATTATCTCTACCTTGGTGGCCCATAAACAGTCTCTCTATTAGCCATACAATGGGTTAGAAAATCTTAGGCAAGATGTCTCCTGTTATCACATAAGTAGCAATGACTCTCCCTGGGCCAACTGGACCCATATTGAGAGCCCTAAAACATAGATCCCCTATTGTAGGACCTCCTCCTGAAACATATCACATGTCCAGGTCCCTGAGAATAATTTCATCTCCCTACTGTCGAGGTATCTACTCCTACTTTCCCCCTACCAACAACCACTAGCGGTGTCTGCTCAGTTAAGAAACTCTCAACCACCAAATATCTCTCTAGAACCCCATCATATGTAGGAATTCATAGATGGATAACATTGTATTATATTTCTATTCACAGACCTCACTCAAAGTTTTTATCCCTGAATAACTGGTCACAAACTATATCCATAGAATACCTAGAGAGTTTACTGAACCTCGATGAATGCTCATCTACTATCATGCTACCCTTCTGGAGATATAGAAGCTCCCGGATACATATATACATCAGTGTAGCTGGAGAGAAATCCTCTCTAAAAAATCACTCAAAATATGACCATGATAGAGTTTCTTCATTATAATACTAGGTCACCAAACCTCACAATTATCATGCTAATTCATAAAGAGGATTTCCCCTAGGACCACCATCTGATCTGCTGGTGTCCTAACCAGATGAAAAAATCATGTCACCTCCTCAAGCCAGTACTCAGCTGCCTATGGGTTGAGATTTCCTTGGAACCTGAGGGGTCTCTATCACTGGAACTTTTGAAGTACACTCAGCCTACACACCTCATCCGCTGGTATTACAGGTACCATCTATTACTCAAAAAGCAATGGTATAGTTAATGTACCACTTAGAGGTAACACCTCTAGAATTGGTCCATGTATTTATGCCTTATCACATAGGGGATCATCCACATGATCCTAACACTGAATTATATCTGGAATGTGTCTTGGATGTATCCTAAAAGTAAACAATATGTATCACATTCAATGAGTATATCTGGAGAGATGATTCAAGAAGGACATGGAAATCACAACTCATTCATATGTACCATTATTTTCCCTACAACCAGTATTCTCTTGTACCGGGTTAAAAAGAAGGTGATCAAAGTCCGGGTGTATAGATACATCAGCCTCCCCACCAACACTAGAGTCCCTAACCTAAAATACGTACTCTAAACACTTAACATTGTTTCCCCAAACCAATCTCACAAACTCCAATCCTATGGTAGAACTGACTACTTTGATACTAGTCTATCACAACTTATCCCAAAGGGTATCATGCCATGACTCCCCAAGCCCGCATCAAATAGGCCAGGGGGTGGCGACTAAAACTGAGTAGACATATCACTAACATGGGTGGACATAACCTAAGTACCTTTACACACGCACACATCTCCAAGTCCATACAATTGATGAAAATTAAAAACAATTTAATATCCATGCATGCATATATCTAAATCCCACAACAAGAGTATGATATAAAGTAAATTAAACAGGGTCAAACACAAGACCACCACAAATATTTTGAAAAAAAATCCAACTTGAAAGTAAAATAGGTACTGCTGTCAAGGTACCGCAAGAACACACCTGAGTCTGTCCAGACTCACTAAGCACCATTTGGTCCTAGTCCATCTAGGAATCTTTCAAAAGGTCGATCATCTGCACAAGACATGGCACGTGTGGGAAAATACTGCATAGGGGTGAGTATAACAATACTCAGTAAGACATCCTAAAACCACAAATAATATAACAAAAGAATATAGTTAGTTATACACAGGTATATGTCTATATCACATATAACAAGAATATCCAGATATACTAAAAAATACACATAGTCTAGAGGTAAAGTCAAAATAGTAATGCCAGCCTAGGATTCCAGCATGAAGGTTCTACATAGCACTCATTTGATAGAATACACTTTTGTGTCTGATAACACTGATGGAATTTATCTGAGAGGTAAAACTCATCAGGTCTCACCATTAGAAGTAGAAGATGGAAGTCTGAAGAGATATGATACATAGATGAAGATCACACCCAAGGCCATGGGGTATACCAACAAATCAATCTGGATTAACCTGTTATGTAGAGGATCAGTTCCCATGTAGTGTTGGTCACGAGAATACCAAGAACTCCACCTAGGGTATGAAGATGAATAAATGATCTTACTCTAGGACTCATAGAAGGATTCCAAAAACTCTATCCAATAAGTCCTGATGAAGGGATCATTGTCTTGTGTGTATATGAGGTAATTCCATACTAACCCTTAGGGAAAGGATATGGGGAACTTACCCTAACAAAACTTGTCCTAGATATAGAGGACAATCAATTTAATACAACTTTTAAGGATTACACAGCATGTAGTAGGGTTACATGTCATGTCCCTTTGACCCCAGGTCCTACCCATGTAAAATGGCTTGTGTCTGTGTTTGTGTTCATGTCTGTGTGAAAGTACATTGTGTGCTTCTACCCATGTACTTCACCTCGTTTACCAATACATGTATTATCCCATTTTTGAATGATCTGGATGTGACTATGTGGGAGTACATGGTGTGACCATGCCCATGTTATCTAACTCGTGTCTGTCTACCCTTCGAGGTACACTCTAAGATCGTCAAAGGGAACCACACTTTGTGTGAAAAGGTCAAACATCGTGTGATACTCATCTCCTTCCTAAAACCCTATCCACCACTGATAGGGGACCACGTGACATGTGGCTCCGCATTACACTCTATGTAGTATAGAATTTTTAAGGTTTCTATATTTGGATTTCACATCATATTCCACTTATTCGAACACCATTCTGGCCTTTACCATCACTGACTTCAAGGGATATCATCATTAGACATCATTATTCAACCCTTGAATCTGTTCGGAAAATAGATTTGTATGTTGTTCTTTGTTGCACGTCGAAGAAAACGAAAATGAGTATCCAAAACTATCTGATCCTCCCCCTCTTCCATAGTCACACCAACATCATGTAATGCCAATACCAAATATACAATATTAGATCGTTGTGATAATAAATGGGTGCTCAATGATCAATTTCCTGGTGGATGTCGAACCATGGACCAAACGAATAACGCTCGTGATGAATGAAAAAATATAGGATAAATTCACAACCAAAAACAAAAGGAATAAACCATGGACAATGGTTATATTGGACTCAATCTTTCATTGTTATAATAAAAATTGAAGAATAAAATAATCATAATAAATTCTCCCAATAAAATCCTCATAATAAAACTCATCTCGTAAACAACCAATCCGCGGAACAATCTGTTGGTTGATTAATTAATATTCATCATAGAAAATCAAGAACTAGGAAAGAAACCAAATCAAACAATTTCCTACCTCTATTTTAATTAATCACTGATAAATAATGGAGTTTCATCATGATCGTTGGTGAGATCCTCTGAATCTGTCTCGCACCACTCATCGATCTTCGATTCGGTTGTCGTCTACCAACAGAATCTCCTTCCACACTATCCAATGATTCTCCAATGATTTCAAGGTTATACGGATAACCCTAAAAATTTTCCATAAGTGTATATTTAAAGTAAACATTATGTTGTTTCATCAATGGTTAAATAAAATAATTTTATTTAATAATTTTATTTATTTTATGTATGTGATAACTTATCCACAAACATCCTATGCCGACAAATGTTATGTCGCCCCTAGGGTAAAACCTATATTCTAAACTCACTAGTAGCCTCATATTTATGATCTAGTCCCTTGTGTGAAAGTTATTCCAATTTTTCTATTAATCAATGTGCATGTGCTATTTAATATATTTAATATATTTCAAACAGTTATTCCAGACACACTGAACCATGTAATTTCACACCGTCTCAACACCTAGTCTCAAAAATAATCCATAGAATATCTAAAAAATAATAAATGGAATATATGAGTCATTACATGATCCCTCTCAAGGAAAATGGTATGTATTATGATAGTTACTTTCTTATCTTAAGAGTTGTACAAATAGTATCCCCTTGTTTCCTTAGGATACTCTATAAAGATACACTTCATTCCTTGGGGTGGAAATTTTTTTACGATATGGCCTTAAAAATGACTTGAAACCCCATGCACAAATATGTGACAAAATAGGTTTTTATCCACTCCATAACTCAAAGTGAATATTGTTCACCGCTTTAGTTAGTACTTGGTTTAGTATGTATGTTGTTTTGTGTAATTAATATCCCCAAAAGAAGAATGTAAGGATTGCATGACTCATCATCAACCTTACCATATATAGTGAGGTACGGTTACTCATTTCATTAACACTATTATACTATGATTTATAAGGTGGAGTGAGTTGAGATAAAATACCATACTCCCATAGAAACTCAATAAAATCTTGGTTATGATGTTCACCACCCTAATTCGATCAAAGTTTATTTATCTTCTTACCAAGATGATTCTCAAGATAATTCTTTAACTCTTTGATATTATCAATAGATTCATAATTATATATCATCAAATTTATGTAACTATACCTACTCAATTCATTGGTAAAAGTTATAAAATATAAGAATCTACCTCTAACATCTACTTGAAAAGATTCGCACACATCAGTGTGTACCAATTATAGAAGCTTTGTGGACCTTTCATATTGACCACCAAATGATGGTTTGTTCATCTTACCATATAAACAACATCTTTCAAGTAGTTTAATCTAAAAAGAGTCTAAGTAACCATTTGATAGTGCTTTTTCAAATGATTCTCATTTATGTGACCAAGATGGTGATGCCGCAACTGGGTGTGAAATGAGTCATGAATTTTATTCATTGTCAATTTCCAATATTTGGTTTTTTTAATTTAATACATAAAGGATGTTATTAAACTATGTCATACTATAAAATATTTCATCTTTATATTAGTAACAACTCTTATTTCCAAAAATTAAAATAAATCCATCCATGTATAGATAATAAATAGAGATAAAAGCATTATTCCTTCTCATTGTATAGATGGCCCAAAGGTCTTATCAAGGAGCTTCAAAGCATGGTAAGGAACTTTATATGGACTAGCTCTGTCCATGAAAGGAAGTTGGTAACTATTTCTTGGAAAGAGTTCATTAATCTAGTTGATATGGGATGCCTTGGGGTCAAAGATTTAAGGATTTTTAATGATGGTCTCATTGGGAAATTCACATGGAGTCTAATTTCCACTGATGCCTCTGATGCCTTTTTGACCAAAAGATTTAAGGGGTGGTTGCAGAATGGATATAAGTACTATCTTGGGTCATCTCTGTGGTCATCTATAAAACATTACTTCAATAAAATTATGCATCGTTGGTGTGTGATAACTCCAACCTCAATTGCTAGAATATTACATGGCTTGATAGGCCTCTGCAGGACAGCATGAGCACTCACTCTAAAATAAGGAATCTGTCCATTATTGATTTTAGATCACAATGGAAAAGAATTGGCAATATAGTCCCCTCTCAAATTGGGCTAGAAATATAAACTCACACATTCATGGATTATGACACTCTTATCTAGAATCCGAACATGCATGGTTGTTTTAATATTAAGGATTTCTATAAGATGGAATGTGGAGGTTCCACTCACCTCCTGGATTGGCTTAAGGCTTTTCAAGTTTCCTTCATTCAGCCATCCAGATTCAACCTAATCTAGATAATATAGAAAAATAGACTCCCTACTCAGGATCAGCTCAAGTGGGATGGAATTCAGCTTGTTTCATCCCGCTACTTGTGTATGTGCATAGAGGAAAATACATAGCATCTATTCGTGGAGTGCAGGTATGTGAAGAAGGTTTGGTCTTATATAGGTTCCCTGTTTGGGCTAGATTTGTGCTCAAGCATGCAGGTTCATGATCTGTTATCAGCACTATCCAATGCTGGGAAAAGTGAGAAAATACAGAACCTCCTTCTGGCGACTGGTGCTGCAATTCTAGTGGCTATATGGAATGCCTGCAATGCCATTATGTTTGATAATAAGCAGATTCATGTACATACTAGAATGGTTTCCTTGCACAGGGAAGTGTATGCAGCTTCTAGGGTACAAACTGGTGGGATGAGTAACAGTTTACTTGATTTACAGATCCTTATAATGTTAGGTGTGTCTGGTCACTCTCGGAGACCCAAAACTCTCAAATGCATCTGATGGATACCTCCGATAGGCTCATAGATCAAAGTAAATGTTGATGGGGATGCTTCTAGCATGATAGGTCCTTCCGAATGTGGTAGTGTCTTTCAAACTTATCATGGCTTTGTGAAGGGATTCTTTTCTCATTACACTGATGTTGGGGTGGCCTATAAAGATGAACTATGGGATATGGTTTATACAGTTAGGTATGTTGTTCAATTTAAATGGAACTTGTTGTGGATTGAATCAGATTCTCAAATTGTGGTGCAAGCCTTGAAAACAAGAACAGGGGATGTTCCATATAGATTTCTACCTCATTGTATTGAGTTCCTTAACAATGTCACTCATCTCAGTCTGGTAATCTCACATGCCTATAGGGAAGCAAACCAAGTTGTAGATACTCTGGAAAAGAAATAAATCATGGAGAATACTATGATGTGGTCCTTTACGGCCCCAATATACTATGCTCCAATGGTGGAGGTGGACATGTGTGGTGTCATGTATTCTCATTTATGTAATAGTCCCTTGTACATTTGACTTCTCTATCTCTTTTTAAAAAAAATTAGGGTCGGCTTCAACCGGATCCTGAACTTTTGGGTAATGTTCTTAGTAACACTAGGTGTGTAATAAAATTTCTTTAAAAACAAAAGTTTCAATGTTGGAAATGTGAGTTGGTAGTCTATAATGGATAGAATAGCCAACCTCACCCTATTGGAAGACTGTAGATCCACCTCGCCTCTAGAAACCCTCTGAAATCTACTTGGTTCATGTATTTGGATACAAATGTGAGCACTGCATGCATTATCTAATACCCAACTTGTAGATATAAAAATATTACACTTGATAATGAATACACATGTAGCTTCCCCTTTATTATTTGGTTGGGTTCAGTCCTCCTCTAGTGGCCTTGATTGCCACATGAAAAACACATTGTGTTTTTCTCCTTTTTGTGTTCTTAGATATTCTTATTCTTGGAAGGATGGTGCTCTAGAGCCTTAGACTTAGAATGAGTCTTCATACCCTTTTCCTTATTCTTAATTTTATTATTCTCCATATAAACCATGGTTTTTTCATTCCCCATGTATTTATCAACTTGGAGAATAAGAATAATAATTTATTAAAGAGTCTTCTCACTATTTCTCATATTATAATTCACAATGAAATTGGATAAGGTTTTAGGTAGTGAGTATAAAATGAGATCTATGAATAGATCATTAGGTATCTTAAACCCAAAAATTTCTAATAATGTTCTATGTAGCCAATCATCTTAATAATTTTGTTTGAGATCTCATATCTCTCTTGTCTCATATTCTCATGATAAAGATCATGAAGGTGAGATATGATTCTATATGCATCCATATCATCATATTTCCTTATATTATCACTATAAATGGAGGATATAATGAAAAATTAGACATCCATTGCATCATAAAAATGTTTTAATTAGATAGATACTCCTTCCTCACTAGCCTCTTTAGCAAGAGACTCAAAAAGTGGGGTTTCTAGCACATATAATTTCCATTCATCGCATGGTATAATGCATAAGTGTCTATAACATTAATATAAATTTACAATAGTGAGAAGGTTATCCCTCTCTAGTATAGATCATTGGGATATGGTAGAAGTCGTGTGGTTTTCCATTTCTAAAAAAAATAAGAGTAGATTATTAGTACTTCCTTGATTACCAAATTAGATTAATAAATTTAAATTTTATTAAATTTTATTAATCTTACACTATTTTTATAAAACCTAATATCCCTCAAAATTAGTTTTAGAATATCCTTTTGCATAGATATTCTAGTGATAAGGACTTATATTTCCCTTCTCATGGCCCAAACTAGGACCTGACAAGTTATTTGAAGGGTTTTGGGTGCTGTAACTTTCCAACTACTTTAAATCATAGTTCCTTGATCTACTGAGTGGACTCCTTGATCTTGAAATCTTAGATAAATATTTCCTCATAACTTGCCTCATGGTTACACCAAGTCCTTCTTGGGTAGTAAACCCTTTATGTGAACCAAGTTGAGTCATCCCAAAACTTCAAACTAAAATTTCCCTATTAGTTGAAAGCACCCCAACTTGGGCTAGTCAAGCACTTTTAACTATGGGTTTGAATCTAACTTAAGTAATGGAAGGCTATACTAGCTTAATATTTTAGCTTAGGGATTTTTATCCTTATATATAAAAACCTAGTTTTATCTTATCACATGCTCTATTAATATTAAGTGGATTTTACTTAAGAGATGAACCATGTCTGATAAAATTTACATAAAATCTGGCATTATTTTATTCTATCCTGCATGATTATTAATTAATTTATTAAGTGATCACATAGAATCCAAAAACATAAATAATAAAACATGAAGCTGACAGACTTAAATAAGTGGCATGATCACGAGATTATTTAATGGTTAGTTTATCTATCAGATTCTAAACTAACCCTCAACCCTAGGGGAAAACACATCAAACCATATCTTTTTTCGTATTACAGCATTCCACCTTGGTTCATATGTATCACCTTGATTGGTTTCAACTCATCTTTGGGACTCAAACTACCTCCTCTCGCCTAGCAGCTTCATCCTTTCATAATCTTTTACTCACACATAGGTGAGTGGATCTAATAGATTGGATAGGGGTTTATATAAAAGAATCTATGGGAACACAGGCCCTTACATAATAAGGAAAATGGGATGACTCACATACCATCATTTTAATTTAATGATAATAAATTAAAAGGAAACCAATCACATATATAGGTATGTTCTAAACTCATGATCATCCATATAGCATACAACAAACACACATTTAAAATCTAGTTATCAATTACTTTTATTCATTCTTTAATTGAGATAAATCACCAAAATTGATGCAATTAATTCAATTTATCTTAATTTCATCCAAGAATCCTTTAATTACCATCATCCATAATTTTAAACAAATTAACTGAACTAATTTTATTTAAAATTAATAAATTACACAAGTGTACTTTGAGGCAATGTTATATACTCATCAAAACTACTTGGAATGGTCCTTGTGCTTGTGCATTACCTTAGTATCCAACACACATTATTTGATTGGTAATTACATGGTGTGTACTATCAAACAAATGAAACACATAACACATGTGAATTACAATATATTTGATGCTCTTGTTTCACATGGAGCACACTATAACCAAAGACAATACACACCTTATAGTTTTAGAATTTAACATGAAAATTAATTTAATATATGATAAAAATCTTATTCCATGGAATGTACTATCAAATAAATTAAGCACATAACACATGTGAATAGTTTTAACTATATAATTAATTATTCTCTAAGTTAAAAATTAAGTACATTGTTTGTAGTGGACTACATGATGTGTTTTTAGGTTACACAGTGTGCACTCTCTTCTGTCTGTGTCTATGAAAAAAATGCCTAGGGACTAGGCGTGTTTTACTACCATGGATGTGTATGAGGTACATGACATGTTTCCTTCAAGTTAAATGATTTTACATCCCCATGTCATTAACAAATTCACAACACACTTGGACCACCGTTTTCTCCACCATAGGAACATGTGGACTACATATCATGTATGTGAGTTACACGTCATATAGTTCTTCAAACGGTATTCCTTCAAGTAAAAATCTATATAGATACTTTTTTATTGGATCTAATATGATATCATCAGCCTGATCTGATAACCATGTGAGATAGATAGCTGATACACAATTACATGGAGTACAACTGAGTATATGACATGTAGTCTTGTGATGTATGACCAAAATGCTTGGCATCTTCAGATGACATTTTCAGATATTTTTTCATCTTAATTTAACTTTATTATTGGTTATGTGAGTGAGAATAAAGAAATGGAAGAGAAAATGATGTTCATATTCCAAGAATGAATAGATCTAAAGTAAAAGAAATTATAAATTCATACCATTCAATCAAAAATTAATAAATAATTATAAATTAACCATGTGACTGATCTGGTTCCACTTGTAGGTTTTGGGTGCAGTAGAAGCACCAATTGGGCATGGAAAACTCAGATTTTTTTCATAATTTTTGAATAATCTAAGATGTATACAATAAAAATTTCATGACCAATGGAATTAATTCAAGGATTAATTAACATGAATACCAAAACTAGAAGAATATGATCATCACATGTAATTTATAATTAATTTATAAGCATATCTAGAAATACCTAAACTTTTAATTCTTTATTAATTGATTGTCTAGTTTATTTGATCTTATAATAACATAATTTTTTTATAAGATCCAAGTGAAAAATCTCTCTGGCGGTGCTCCACACATGCACCACAATCTTTGAACATCATCGTAGAATCGTGAGGTTCTAGTACGCTTGATCCCGATTTCCTACATCATTCGTAGTTGATTTCAATAGAATTATTTTTGAAGATGAATAACTCTTTATATTATCATGATGGATTGAGAGAGGATGAGGAGGGATCATGTTATAGATCTTTATAACTCTCTCAGGGTTTTAGAGAGATTCTATCTATTTGTTGCACACAACTAATCTCACTTAGGATAACTATATAACTAGATATATATTAAGGAAAGTGTAGGGTTTCCTATTTTCATATAATACCCCTTACCAATTCTTTAATTCATAATGAACATCATGTATTAATAATAATATAATTATTATTCACTTGACATTTTTTTGACTTAAAAATAATTAAATATCATTTATATCATTTCCAATCAAACCATTAATCCTGGTCTGCTTATCCTCCTCGACATTTATCGAACATTAAATAATGACTAATTTTTTAATAAATAAATATCATTTCATTATTCATTGATAAATTTAACGAATTTATATTTTTCAAAGTTTTAAAATAAATATTTATTATTATTTAACTCACATATTCTTTTTAATAACTCGGTATTAAATCTTAGTGATCAACCAAACTTCAATAATTATTAAACCAAAAATTAGGAATAATATCTATTATAATTTTCTAAATTCAACATTGAATTTAAGTAAGATTCTGGATACACTTTTTGTGTGACCCTCTAGGACAATTTCTCAGTGGAAATAGAAGATGATTCCTAAATTCCAAGGATAGCATCTAGCAACATACTAAGGTACCCATAGTGAGAGAAGTTAACATATTAATGACATACAATCTCTTACAAACTCCCACTGTGTAATATAATACCTTTATCGAGATATATCAAATCAAGTAGGTTTCATACTAGTTCCATCAACCTATGTGCTCGATGTTCCTTTGCTTGAATTTTTTGAAATGAACTTGTCTATAGAACACCATGGCCATAGATTTATCTAGGCAGTTCCATTCACATCAAAGGGCCTGAGATATCAATTTTTTTCAAGGGAAAGAATGGATAAATTCATTCTCTCATTATCCATTAATTCAATATCACTTGTGACATTCCCAACATATCCTACTTCACCAAAAGCATATGTCGTCACATTTTTCATCAATACATCAAGGTATGTGAATTGTGATATTCATTGGTAATAATCTTAAATTCTAAGGATCAATACACACATCCGCATATAGGAATATCCAATGACACATATAAAAATATATTTCCTATTAATAGGTCTAGTTCCCATAATCTCTTTCTCTGGAAATTACCATGGGTGCACACCATGAGAGGGTTCCTCAAATCCTTATTATTCTCCACCCCTGATTTCCTTTATAATTTGTTTCATGTCAAATAATACCATCTAGAAATAGAACATTTATTCAAAAATATTATAATGGAACTCATAGGTTATCATAAAAGTAGGTACCTACTGTAAACTTTTAGTGTGACATATATTTATAGGACATTATCACATACAATGTCATGCAGAGGAACAATCATGATGTGATAAGAAACTTCATTAAGATTCAAGACAGTGAATACATGTAATCATCAAGTACTTAGAAGTTGATTCTAGGGAACCAACTCCAAAAAACCTTCATCACCTTAAAATCAGCAAATGAGATATCTCCACCACATATGTTGGAAAATCACATCATTCCATGACCACATGACCCAAACCCATCACATCTTCAAAGAAACGCATCAAGAAATCCATCATAAGGACCATCCCTTTAAAACACATGGTGACTTACCAAGAAATCCCTGAAGCCTCCAACCAAGTAATAATAATACATACATCAACTAGAAATATTTAGCCACCTAATTATACACATAACCCTACCACACCTATAAATCACATGATTCATAAACACATAAATAACACCAGAAATATCTAGTCACTGCTTACCTAGTACTAGATAGATCCTACACATCGAATATCATAAAATGATTTGATTAAAAGAGTAAGAAATCAAAAAACCAATGAGAAATAACTAAAATTGATATTTTAGTTAAAACACTCCACAATAGAGGAAACCCTAAAATCAAATAGTATAAGACATCAAGCCTTACCCATAGTAAATCCCTATGATAGATCACTCCAAGAACTAGTGGTGAATGGGTGAAATCTCACCATGTGGGGGAGATAAATGAGAAAGGGGAAGGGAGTTTGATCCTATACTAGTTGGTGGGATAAATGATATCCCCTCTCATTTTAAAAAAATAAATCAATTGATTTTAAAATAATAATAATAAGGTAGTGGGGAACCAGGTACTTGGTCCGCTGCCACCGAGTATCTGCTAGCCATTGGGTGCTCATCCCAAGTCCATCATGCGGCTAGTAGACCTCATAAAACCATCTCTTAATCTATTATTCCCACCAAGAACCCAATACTAGTCCATTGGGTATCCTATGGAATTTATATTCAAGGACGGAGTCCCCTCACTAGGTTTGTATTCTTAAACTAGATCCTTGAGCTTTTTTTGACCCCTGTGATACCTCAAACATGCCCAATTACAAGTTATTAGGATGGACCCATACCTAAATTTCCACACTTAAATACTTGTCCTATTATAACATCCCCACCATAAAATAACTCATTCCTAAGCTATCTCAACCTATACACTAACCAAACCTAGAAAAAATTAGATCAACCTACTCATCACACTCCTGAAATATCCTGACGATGGTGAACACATTTTTATACTCATGATCACCATGACCAACAGAGAAAAGGAAGATGATTCCAACTAATGGTAGCCCCAAATATATGAGTTACCTACATGATCGCATCACAACCAAGTAACTTGACACAGATATGGTATCTCACTTGACTATCACCCCAAATTCTTCATGCACATACCATCGATACACAGTCACCGCACATCATACTAGATGCCCATACCTCAACCAACACTTGTTCAATTCACTAACACATAAGTCACACCATGCACTGATGAGAGGGATTTTTCATGAATCCCTCACCAATAAATTCTTATTTTCCTAAGATTTTAGTATAGTGTAGACCCTAGGGTCTATCTCTCAAGGAGGGCGCTCACATGCATCAATTTTCTATTATCACTATTTAAAACTAGAATATACTACTATAGTAAACTATTAATATTATGGGGGGTTATAAATTCATGTGACATATAATTATATAAATGAAAATGTAAACAAAAATTCAAAATAAAAAGAAAATAAACACAAAGATGTTAGTGAATTAGGGTTGTTATTCTTAGGAGATCATGGTGATACTATCATTATTCTTTAAAATATCAATTCTAAATATTCTAATCAATGTTGAAATTAACACTATTACTCAACACCTTCCCATTTAATTGTTAGTATCCCATACTAAACCTCTAATTGCGAGATTATACTCCTTAACATCGTCACTTCAATATTACTCCACCCTTATGCATTATTATGACGATGAAGGAGAGGAATAAAAATGAATGGGAAGAAGAATACAACAATAGTGAAAGTGGGGTGAATCTTACACCAAACCATTTTCACCACCACTAAAATTCTCATAATATAATAATGTAAAACATTTAAGCACAAAATATCACCACCCCCCCCCCCCCCCTCAAACAAAAATGAGTTTTTGTTCTCTATTTTCATGGAGATTAAAAAGAGTACGGTGGGGGAAAACAAATGATAAAATTAATGAGAAGAGAGGAATATGGAAAAAAAATTAAACATGTAAACAACTATTATAGAATAATAACATCTATTATTATATAAAAAATGGACAAACTAAGTTTTCAACCCTTTTAAATGAAGAGTAGGTTCAAATTTATAGAAACAATTGTGGCCATATTTCCCACATAAAACTTACCTCTAAATGTTTGATTTTTTCTTCTCATTTAATGAATGAATATGAAATAGTGTTAAACTATAAATTTGTTCCCAAATTTCATATTCATGCACCCAAAATATTTAAACTCTATTTTTCACGTTTATAATGAGCTATGATAGTTTTACTCTAAAAAATATTTCTTCCTTAGTGTCTATTTTAATTCTAATTCATTAAGTTCCCATGAGTTTATGGCCTTAAAAAAGGTAGAAAAATGCATGTCCAAAATTATGAAAAATGTTCCTCTTACCATTATATATATCTATGTGTATTATTATCTCATTTGGGTTGGTAATTTTTTAGATATGGGGTCATATTTAAAAGTGATCTGGTATGTGCATAGATTTTGAGGCCTGAATTATGATCTGGTTTTGGGCCTTAAGATTTTGGATTTAGCTTTGGTTTTTGTTTAATAAAATGAATCCCAAAATGTATATAATCCTACAAAAAAGAAATTTTGAAATTTTAATTAGTGTAGAAAATGTTTTGGAAGAAATAAAAGGTAAATTAAAATAGTTCAAAATCTAAAATTAGGCCATTTTTTAATTAAGATCAAAATATTACAAAAACCTAAAAATGAGACAATTTCCCATAAAATAAATCTATGTTGGAATTAAAAGAATTAAATTATAGTAAAAAAATGTTAAAATATTAGCTTCATGTATCCCCCACACTTAACCATTACGCTCCCGAGAAACCATCAAATATACGAATCAAAATCCACACACAAATAAAAAATGAGAAAAAATCATGATATTTTCCAAAATATAATTCCATCATGTCTCATATATGAAAAATAATTCCATTTATTTTTAATAAATCACATTTAAATTTTTTCAACCTCAAAAATTCATCCATGGCTCAATCACAACATACCTCACATTGAATTTTATGTCCCTATTCACTTGAGATAGATTACATTCAAAGTTTTGCTGAAACTTAGAAAATGAATGAATCACCATAGTCTTGTAAGAATTATCATATATACGCAACACAAGACATAAAAATGAATTCAATCATTAGGTGTTTTCTAGGGAACTTTTGTGGCTTATGGTTGGCAGGTAAAACCATTTAAAATCTTCAGTCCGACAAGAGAAGGTTGAAGTCTTAAGTACAATGCATGAATATTCAATGTAACCCCCAAGAAATTACTCACTAAATTCCCCTTTAAAATGTGAAACACATCACCACCCTCTTTGTGACATGGTATATGAGTCATTAAATGATTAAAATGAATGATTTAATATAAATTATACCCATTTTTTCCTTTTTTCATGGAAGATGAGATGAAAATTGAATACAATGAATAAATTATAACTCATGACCTTGATTTTTGATAGGTACATGAGTTAAAAAAGTAATATTAATGAATAATTCAAGATCGTATACATTTTTTCTATATATTTTTTCCTTTTTTCATTTTTTTGAAGTAGAATGTAATTATATAAATAAAGAAAAATGAAAAGATGACCCATAAAAAAATATATCTCTCTCTCTTCACTACCCAAAATAATGATACACACCTCACACGAACCAAAAATGAAATATATCCTAAATAATACACATGAAATTCCCTTCCCCCTCACTCAAACTTGAAATATCCATGAAAAAATATTATGAGTATGGGAAGGTAAGTAAAAATAAATTTTTATGTGACTTAAACCTATAAGGAAACTCATGGATTCTAGGAGATAACAAGGGTATATGTAAAAGTTAGGTCTCAATTTAAATATGTGGTTGGAAAAATAAATTACTAAATCATGTAGAAAACATTTTATAAACTCCAAATATTTGAAAGATAAAAATAAAAAGTTATATTTCTCACAAAAAATACAATTTTCTCTCAAGAAAGTATGGGTACTGGGAAGAATATTACAAAAGGGTTCAAAATACCTCATAGAATTGTAAAAAAATAATTTGAACCAGTGTTTCATTGGAATGGATTTCAAAAATTGGATAAACTCATAAAAATTCATGAAAATAAAAATCCAAGAAAAATTTTACACATCAACAATAATTTAAAATCCATTTTATCTAAAATCAATAAAACTATATCAAAATCAATTCAAGTGATAACAATGAAATGGATATTCATTGAAACTCAAAGTTCCTAAAAAATAAAAATAAAAAGTAAAAGTCATAAATACTTCTAAATAAAGTTGAAACTCCCCCCAAATTTAAAATTTAATTACCCATAAATTAATATCAAAAAAATATGAAGATACTAGTATAAAAACCAAATATAAGGAAATATATCGCATGGATTTATTTCTCAGTGGTATTATTGAGTTAAGATCCTATATGCTACCACTTATACCTAGAAATAAAGAACAAAAAAACAAAATAAAAATATTAAATAATAAATATAATTGTAAAATATGATAGAACTTTGTTTTACCACCCAAGTGGGTGTCAGTTTTTTACTTCCCCTGGTCTGTAAATTGCATCACTTTATCCCCAATCTGAATTTGTATGGGGTTTCTTGCTTAGAAACCACCACATATTATTTCTACTAACATCCATAAGTGGATTCCAAGAGTGGGAACCTCTAAAAAGATAAAAAATCACAAAAACCCAATAATATAAAAAAGAAAAAAAATGGGTGTATATAGGGTGGGAAAAGAATGTTGGTGTACTTTCTATCAACTGTTATGATGTACTCCTCCATGTAATATGAATTTTTGTGTAGAGAAGGCAGTCGCATCCCCACATTATCCTATAGATTTTCTTCTTTATCTTCATAAAATTACAAAACCATATTCTCCTTAGTGGTGACCACTTCATCCTCATCATCATCTCTCCCTAGGGAATTCATTGGTACTAATTTTTTAAAAGAAAAATGAGGGCAGTTAATTGGTTTTGATAACAGTGTAAAATCAAAAACAAGATAATCCAATGTTTGGTCTACCCTGTTCAACTAATCATCTTCAAGTGTTGAATATTATTTCAAGGAATCTAGAAGGATTTTAGAATTTTGTGGTAAATAATCTTATAGAAGTTTAGTTTCATTTTTCAATATGTATTCTTAAAAATATAGAAGGATAATCACTTTTTGTGACTTGAACTTTGAAAAGTAGTGTGATAATTCATTGATCTCCTTATAAAATCCTTCTAAAATTTGTTTCTTAGTATCTTCCTTTAGGTCCTCTATTATATCCTTTAATAGCTCTCTAATGGACAAAAATACCATTCACTTTTCTTGAAAAAAATTCCAATGATTTCACTCAATCTAGTGGAGGGTTCATCCTAAATGAATCTTATTTTTACAATTTTCAAAATTTATGATTTTTTGTTTTTTTTTTTGAAAAAAAATGAGTGTAAGAACTTGGCCTCCCTGAAAATGGTTCTAAATTGATAATAGGTATTTTTCAAGAATCTCTCACCAATTAATTTTTATTTTTCTAAGAATTCACCAAAGTGTGTACCCTAGGGTCGATCTCTCAAGGAGGCTATACACACACACCGATTTTCAATTATCACTATTTAAAAATAGAATATACTAATATAATAAACTAATAATATAATTAGGGTCTATAAATTCATGTCACATATAAATATATAAATTTAAATGGAAAAAATCAAACAAAAATAAGATAAAACACAAAGATAGGAGATCATGGTGATGTTATCATTGTTCTTTGAAATATTAATTATAAATATTCTACTCACTATTGAGATCAACCCTACCACTAAAAACCTTCCCATTTAATTGTTATTTTCCCACACCAACCCTCTTCATGCCTCACATCATCTTCATAATGATACTCCACCCCATATGTAACATTATGATGACAAAATACAGGAATAAAAATGAATGGGAAGAAGAATACAATAGTAGTGAAAGTGGGGTGAACCCTACACCAAACTAGTTTTATCACTACTAAAATTATCTGAATATAATAATGAGAAAAATTAAAGAACAAAAAACTCAAAATATCACCATTCCCCCATTAAACAACAATAATTGTTAGTTATCCCTTTTTATGGAGATTATAAAGATCACAGTGGGGGTAAACAAAAGATAAAATGAATGATAAGAGATGAAGATGAAAAAAAAATTAACATGTAAAAAACTATTAAATTAGTATAAAATCTCATATTCTATAAAAAAATGTACAACATAAGTTTTCAACCCTTTAAAATGGAGTGGAGGTGTGAATATATAAAAAAAAGTGTGGCCAAATATCCCTCCAAAATTTTCCTATGAATGTTGGCTTCTTTTATGACCATTTAATGGAAGAATATGGTAATTTAGTAAATTTTAAAGTTGTTCCCCTATTTCATCTGCATGTATGAAAGCACGGCCAATTGTTTCCTATCAACCGTTCAAGGTTCCAGTGCTCTGCTAATGTGTATAGCAGTACTCAGGTCAAATCCTCAGCGATGATACTTTTTAATAGTCGATTGTTTTTAGTTGATTATATTTTGATTGGGGGGTTTGTTTTTAGAGATTAATTGAAATGATTGATTTATTAAGATTGATTTAATAGTTTTATAAATATTGGGGTGAGTTCATCAATAGTTAGTTAATCTTGTGATACCCTTGATCCTTTCTTTGTATTGCATTAAATTAACACCCATGTCACAAGTTGACATTGATTGGAATTCCTAAGTTTTAAGGATTTAATTCAACCATTAACTTAACTAGGATTATAATATCAATAAGTAATAGATTTTGGTAGTGTATTTATGGTTCCAATAATCCATGGAATCCATACGTTAAACAAAATATGTCATTAATCCATAACATGTTAAGTCCAACATACACAATGTTAAATTAAAGAATACCCATTGAGAAAAATCTCTAAATCGCTTAACATCTATAAATAATGACTCATCCAAATGGTATATTTACTCATAAATTAAGATGGTTATTAATCTGGTAATATATTTTTATGGTTATGAATTAATAATTGAAGAAAAATAAAGGGATAATAAAAGAGTTGTGCGTCGAACATACACACAAAAACAGTGAAGGGAATTAAATACTGACTATAGATTGAACGAGAAAGAACAATAAGGTAAGGAAATTCAGATGTATTTAAACTATTTTAAAACCATTAATATTATTTAACATAATTTTTATGAGAATAATATATTAAGAATAAGAAACTTTCATTAAAATAGAATTAAAAAAACAAAAACTTATACGATTACAAACGAAGAAAAACACAAAAGTAAATGAAAACAAAGAGAGGAGTAAAGGTCTATCAAGTTAAAACTTGAGTATAGAAGGTACTACCAAGCCTTTGGAAAGGATTTTTTAATTCCAATATATGATCCTCTCTTATGAAATTCCAACCCCATGTTAGGAGAAGATGGGGTTGTATTTATAGCCCAAGGAGGTGAACTGTTTGCATTCCAAATCTGCATCTCCACTTTCATAACAAATTTGGCCATCCATACAGATGCATATAGAGATATTATCTTCTTCAAAGTTTTATATATTGATGTTTTCTTTCATCCCTAAAAATTTGGCGGACATTGGACTTTTGGATCCAAAGATATGGCTATTTTACTAAACAGTTTTCACCTGTCCATTTTTATCAACACTTTTTCGAAGGGTGGAATGTGAATGGGTTGTTGAATAGTAAGATGCCCTAAAATAAAAATAATTTCTTCTAAAAAGTTTTCCTCACATATCTTAGCTTTCACACTGAAAAATACCAGCTTCATTTGATGACTAGATCATGACAAATTTCATGGATGGTGTCCAGATTTTAATTTCCAGACAGAATAGTGGGATGGACTTCAAAGCATCAGTTGTGCCCCTTGTTCTTGTATTTAGACCTTAAAATTTTTATCCATAATTATTTTGGATAACCAAGAACATATGGTGGATTTTAATAAAAATTGGGCTTCGGGGTTTAGACCAGTAACTCAATCATCATGGATGGTCTGGTTTCTTCACAGATTCTTTGGGTCTTCTTGTGTGGACTATATGACCCTCCAAACGGATGATTTGACCAAAGTTTCCTTCTAATGAATTGTTATAATTTGAGTAAGGAACCCTAAAAACAATAATAATAGAATTTTGATAAGTAAGGTGAGATATATTATTAAAACATTAAAAAGACTTGAATTTGTATGAATTCAAATAGAGCTCTACAATTATATTTAATATTTAAACATTAATATTTCACACCAATTAAGCACATTTCATATAAAATAAGTAAAGGGAGAATATAATAAGTTATGAAAATATTAATAAAATCAACACCCCCATACTAATTATTGTTCATGTCCTCATGTGAAATAAATATAAAAATATAACAAAATCATTTTTACTCACCAACAAATATTAAAATTTTGTTTTCCCCACTCAGGGGAGGTTTAGACTATTTTATTCATCCATATTGAATTCCAACTCAATTTGTTACAAAAACAATTTTCCAAAAACAAATATTTTTTTCATGCTCAAATTTAGAAATGGAAAATGTGGGCACTCGAAACTTACTCCTCTCAAGATGATAAAAATTTATTTCTATAGGTTCTCTCATTCACCAACCAAAAGTGAAAATATTAGAGTTTGAAAGAGCTCTAAGCTTCCATTTCCTATCCTAAAGTACTCAAAAATCAAGAGGTCTTTTTAGGGGTTTTTCTATGGCTATGGGACGGTAGGAAGATGATATCCAAAAGATATAAAAAAGGGGGTAAAACACCAACATGGAAAAATCAATGCACATTTTTTTTGAAATGAGACATGAAAGGAAATCAAAACACATATTGATGAGGGAATTAAAATGTGAAATAATACACAAAAGAGGAAGGTAATTTGATGTGGATGAGAAGATTAAATATTTACAAACCACAAAACTTCTCCCAATGACATAAGTGTTCATTTTTTTTCTTTTTTCTTATTTTTTCAAAAGTTGAACTTGAAACAGATCTCACACTCATCTCCCAATCCATGTTTGATATCCTCACAATACTAATTGTAATAGTTATAACACGATCAAATTTTTATTAAGAGTGATTTTTGAACCACCCAAGACACAACCCATTCTTATTTTCATTTTTTTGATGATATTTTTGAACACTTTTCAATATCATTTGTACAAGATAAAGATATATACATTCTCAAACCCCACTAAAGGACAACCTCTCCCCTACACTTAAATTGATTATTTCCCTCAAGTATATGATAACATGGTGAAAATCAACAAAAGGGTACCCAAAATGAAATCCATTCTTCCCACACTTAAATTTCAAAAAAGTATGCAATGAAAATCCATGTTGATATTGGGTGGGATAAGGTATTGGGATTGTAATGTGTCTAACAAAGAAAATGTTTTCATAGGCTCGAAGGGGCTTTCAAAAGGAGTATTAATGTATGGTTAATGGGAGTATATTTTTATATTATAATTCTCATGGGGTTCAAAAAATTCCTCTATCATATTAATTCACACTAAAGTAGAAAATTCAGCTTGAAGGTCCACAAAATCAAGACTCAGAAATGGGGGTGAAAACACACATTTTAAACAGATGGCTATATGTGGCCTTGGCATGAAAGAAAATGTTGTTCCTCATGGGTGGGTAAAATCATTTTCAAAATCAAAAATTGAGCATTCAAAATTTTTTGGTTTTGATAAAATATTATTTATCCAAATTTATGAAGAAACCACAAAATTTTTGAGATTAAACCATGTCTTTTGACTCCCCAAAATGGTTGGACAAAATGTCAAAACTGGATGGTGAGTAAGTATGACTCTTTTGATTTTTTTTACATTTTTATTTTTTTTTTAGTTTTTTTACTATTTTTAAAATACACACCTAAACAAAAGAAAAAGAGAAAAAGTTTGATGATAAAAGTGGTAAAAAATTAAAAAGATAGGAAGAAGAAGAAAAAGGGCGAGAGAGGGGAGGAAAAAGTGTTAAAGGGAAATAGGTGCCCCCTGGTTTGGATTTAGTGGTTCGTAGTATCCATCTAGTGGTGTGTTTACTGTAGAAGTTATAGATCCGATGGAAGTTGATGTGGTTCCAGGATTGTGTGTCCTCTCACAGTGATGCTTTAACTGATGTCCATTAACTGTGAATGCCCTTTTTCAAGAGGGGTCTTAGACTTTCATTGCACTAAATGGGTAAATATTAGTAATAACAAAAGGACCTTCCCATCGAGAATTAAGCTTACCTAGGTGAAGACGAAATCGAGAGTTGAAAAGAAATACCTTTTCACCTTCATGGAATACCTTTCTAAGGATGTTTTTTTTCATGGAGTACCTTATCCTTTTCTTTATATATATTATAATTCTCATAAGAATCAAGTTGAAGCCCCTCTAGTTCAGTCAACTGCAACAATCTCTCCTCACCAGATTTTTCACAATCAAAAGTACAGGTTTTCATAGCCCAAAAAGACTTATGTTGGATTTCAACTGGTAAATTACATACTTTCCCAAATACTAGCCTAAATGGAGAAATCCCAATGAGTGTTTTATAGGTAGTTTGATAAGTCCAAAGTGTCTCACCAAGTCTCTCATGCCAGTCTTTCCTGGTGGCTTTTACAATTCTCTCAAGCACTCTTTTCACTTCTCTATTAGAAAGTTCTACCATGTCATTTGTTTGGGGGTGATATACAGTTGAAGTTTTATGTACAACACCGTACTTTTTAAAAAGATATTTCATGGTTCTATTACAAAAATGGGTTCCTAAGTCACTTATCAAGGCATGTGGTGTGTCAAATCGGTGGAAGATGTGTGTCTTTAGGAACTCACTAACAGTATGTGAATCATCCTTTCTAGTGGGTTTGGCCTCAACCCACCTAGAAACATAATCAAATTCAAGAGGAATGTATGAGAATCTATTGGAAGGGGGAATGGTCCCATGAAATCGATGCCCCAAACATCGAAGATCTCACAGAAAATTAAAGGCTTTTGGGGAATTTCATTTCTATTTGAAATTGTTCCAAACTTTTGATAAGTGGGACATTATTGACATAACTCATATGAGTCCTTGAAGAGTGATTAATAGAATAATATAGAGTCTAGGACCTTTCGAGAGGTCCTTTGTGGTCCAAAGTGGACACCTCCAAGAAGTGAGTGACAAAATTCTAAGATAGAGGAATGTTCATCTTCATCAACACATCTTCTAATTACCATGTCAGACCCAGTTTTCCAAAGTTTATTATCATCCCAAAAATAGAATTTTGAATCACTTTTAAACTTCATTTTTTGTTCTTTTGAAAAAAATTCAAGAGAAATACCAGCAACCAAGTAGTTTACAACTGGGGCATACCATGGTAACTTTGCAGTGAGAGATGAAAGGTGCTCAATGGGGAATTCAGGATCAATTATTTCAGAATGAGAATAATTATAAATTCTAATCAAGTGATCAGCCATAGGGTTTTCTTTTCTAGGTCTATCTTTGATTTCAAGGTAAAACTCTTGGAGAATTAGGATCCATCTTATTAGTCTCGGTTTGGAATAACTTTTCTTGAGTAAGAACTTTATAACAGAATGGTCTTTGAAGATGATTATTTTGGCACCTAAGAGATAGGGACAGAATTTATATAAGGTAAAAACCATTGCTAAAAGTTCCTTTTCCATGACAGTGTAGTGATGTTGAGTTTCATCCAATGTTTTTTAGGCATAATAGATTAAATGGGGAATATTTTCTCTTCTTTTACCTAAAACATCCCCAATGGCTCTATCAGAAGCATCACACATCAACTCAAAGGATAAGGACCAATCTGAGGGTTGGATTATCGGGGCAGATGTAAGAGCAGTTTTGAGTTAAATTAAGGCTCTCTTGAAAACCTCATCAAAATGGAAAGTGACATCATTTTGAAGTAACCGAGTGAGTGGGAGGGAAATCCTACTGAAGTTATAGATGAATCTCCGATAGAAATAGGCATAACCGAGGAATGAACGGATGTCTCGAATAGTGGTGGGTTCAGGAAGTGATTAGATCACTTCAATTTTTGTCAAGATCAACTTCAATACCCTCTTTTGAAACTATGTTCCCTAGAACAATCCCATTTTCAACCATGAAGTGGAATTTTTTAAAATTTAACACAAGGTTACACTTGACGCACTTTTGAAGGACTAGAGAGAGTGAATTTAAGCAAGATTCAAATGACTCACCATAAATGGTAAAGTCATCCATGAAGACTTCCATGCGGTGTTCAATGAATTCAGAAAAGATACTCATCGTACACCTATGTAATGTTGAATGATCATTGTAAAGGTCAAAAGGAATTCTCTTATATTCATATGTTCCAAAGGGGAAAGTGAATGTAGTTTTTTCTTGGTCCTGGTGCGATTGGGATTTGGAAGTAGCTGGTGTATCCATCAAGAAAGCAATAGTGTGACTTTCCGGCTAATTGTTATAGAATTTGATCAAGGAATAGAAGAGGGTAGTGATATTTTCTTATTTCAACATTAAATTTTTGGTAATCAATGCACACACGCCATTTTTTCTTCACTTGAGTTGTGAATACCACCCTAAGTTCATTTGTGACAACAGTTATCCCACCCTTCTTAGGTAAAACTTGAATTGGACTAACCCATTCACTATCAGAAATTGGGTAGATAATACCAGATTAAAGAATCTTGGTGATCTCTTCCCTAACTACCTCAAGTATGAGTGGATAGAGTCTTCTTTGTGGTTTTCTAATTAGTTTGGATGATTCCTCGAGATGAATGTGACGCGTGAAAATGTAAGGGTTGATTCCTGGTATGTCATCTAGGGTCCAACCTAAGGAATTTTTATTTTCCTCTAACACCTGAACAAGTTTGGACTCCTCGGTTTCAGTAAGTGAAGTAGAGATAATGACAGGATAAGAGTGATCATGGAAAAGGAATTCATATTTCAGGTGTTCAGGAAAAGGTTTAAGATTAGTATCATCTCTCATTTGTGGTTTAGACAACTCAAGAATGGAGGAAGGGAATTAGGTTTCTTTATATTCATTTTACTTAATATTTTACAAGGTGTAGCAGTAGATATCGGAGTTGATGTGGGATTCAAGAGAGTTTTAAAGATCCTCTAGATTGATGGAGTCTATGAATAAGAATTCAACATCAACTTCACCATTTATAACTTGGTTAATCATGGTGCAGATTTCATAAGATCCTCTCTCTTTATAACATGATGAACATGATGGAATGAGGTTCAATTGACTCTCAGAAGTGTCCTTGGAAGCATGGATTGAGAATACAGAGTGATCCTCAGATGGGTATCTCATGGATTGGAAAATGTTGAACTTGACCAGTTCGTCACCAAATTCCATGGATAAGATGCCTGAATGGACATCAATCTTGGTTCTCTCTATCATTAGGAATGGTATTCCTAGAATTAGGGGATATTGAGAATAGTTCGTCTCACCTTTCATGTCAATTACATAGTAATTAGTAGGGAAGATAAGATCATTGACACGAACAAGGACATCCTCGATTATACCCTTAGGACTAGTAGTGCTTCGATTGGATAACTGGATGACAACACCCATTGGATGTAAGGCACCAAGACCATGGTTGAAGAAGATGTATTTGGGCATGAAATTAATTAAGGATTCTAGGTTTATGAGTTAATAATAGAAGTTGTAACTTTCAATTTGGCATGGAACCATAAAGGTCCCTGGATCTTTGCACTTTATGGGAATAGACTACTGGGTGGAAACATTTTTGAAGGTCCTAAGTTGCCAGTTATGGGTTCACAATACCTTAAGAAAATTTGTGTACTTAGGGATTTGTTTTATTGCATCTAAGAGAGGAATGTTGAATTCAACACGTCTAAAAAAGTTGATCATTTCAGGATCAGGTTAAAAGGACTTCTTTGCATAAGAAATGGATTAAGGAAAAGGAATTGGGTTCCTAAGTGAAATGGAAGGAGGTGAGGGAATGGATTCATATTCCTTTTCAAGTTTTTTTTCCTTTTCATTTTCTAGGTCAACATTTAAAGGGGAGTTGGAGTGCTTATCTTGAGGTATAACAATTTTCTTTACCGATCTAAGTGCAATTCCACTTACATTGCCCTTGGGGTTGGGTAATGGTTGAGCTGGGAGTTGGGAAGAATTTGATTGTTGTCACTGGCTCAGGTGGGATGCAAGTTGACTAATTTGTGTTTTAGTGTTTTGAGGTTGGAACAGGTGAAGGAGGAAAGATCTTCCATTTCACTTTCCCAAGGTTTCTTGGAAGAATAGGCTTGTCCCAGATTGGGATTACCTTGATTTTGGTTCTTGGTAAAGTGATTGTATTGGTTTGGGAATTGGAAAGACTCACTAGGATAGTGGAATCTAGGAGAACTAAGAGGGGGATTGATCCTTTGAGGTTGAGGAACAAAAGGGTATAGTTGTTGGAAGTTACCAACACCTTGAACATATTGGAATTGGTTTGGGTTTTGAGGAGGGAATTGAGGGGGATAAGAGATGTGGTTTCTATACCTTAATCCTTGGTTATAAGGAGAAGATAAGGGCTCAAAGTGAGGTTGGTTAGAGCTTCTAATGAACTAACCTGATAGTTGAGGGTTGGTGTTCCTCTGAACATATGCTGCATTGAGATCTATTAGTCCAGAGGAATTAGAGGGATCATCTTGAAGTTGTTGACATGTGTCAGTTGGATGAGATGGGGATCTATAGATTCCATGGTTCTTGATAGGTCTGTGGAACATAGATTGTGTAGAAGATGAGTTTGGGGCTTTGGTAGCCACAACTAGTTGTCACACAAGACCTGTAAGTTCACTCATCCACTCGATCGTCTTGTTTGGCTCTATCAATTGAATATCTTGGGATTGTTTGACTTGAGCATGTGCTCGAGTATGGAATTGTTGTGTGTTTGCAACCATGTTTCTTATGAGATCTCTTGTAGCTGCAGGAGTTTTATCAACAAGAGCACCTCCACTTGTGGCATCAATGAGAGTTCTCTCCATAGCCAATAACCCATCATAAAAGTATTGGATCAAGAGTTGGATAAGTATTTGGTTGTGTGGGAAGGTTTCAAAAATATTTTTGAACCTCTCCTAATATTCATAGAGTGATTCATTAGAGAATTTATGTATACCACTAATTTTCCTTCGGATGGAAGCAGTATGAGAAGTAGGAAAGAATTTCTCTAAGAAAATTCATTTCATGTCAATCCATTAGTTTATAGAACCAAGAGGAAGGTATTAGAGCCACGAATTTGCAGTGTTATCTAAGAAGAAAGGGAATTCTTGAAGTTTTATTTTTTTCCTCAGAAACCCCTTGAGCCTTCATGGTAGAGCACACCACTTGGAACCCTTTGAGGTAGAGATGTGGATCCTCACCGGCTAGCCCATGGAAATGAGGTAGAATATGAATCAAACCCTATTTTAGTTCGAAGTAATCCACGATGTTTGGATATTGAATACCAAGGGGTTGGTAATTAATATCATGGTCAATGAGTTTTTTAAGTGTGTGTTCCCTAGGATTGGCCATTTCTAATTCAACTGGTTGGACAAAGACTTGTTCTTGAATTATTTTATTATCCCTAATGCTCCTCCTAAGTTGTCGAAGAGTTCGCTCAATTTCAGGGTCAAAAAAATATGATGGAATGTTTGGGAGGCTCCGGGGAATTTAGAGAGATGTTGGAAAAAAGTGTAAGATGAGTTTTTCTTTTTATTTTTTTTCTGTTTATGATTTTTATGAGAAGGTGGGTTTTTCTTTGTGTTTTTTTTCAAATTTTTTTTAAATTTTGTTTTTTTTTGTTTTTTTAAAATAACCAAAAACTAACTACTACTTAATTACACTATCCCTAGAGACGATTACATTTTAAAGCATGAATGATTGTCTCAAATATACTATTTAAGGTTCTGGTGCTCTGTTAATGTGTATAGAAACACTCGGGTCGAATCCTCGGCGATGATACTTTTTAATAGTCGATTGTTTTTAGTTGATTGTATTTTGATTGGGGGGGGTTTATTTTCAAAGATTAATTGAAATGATTGATTGATTAAGATTTATTTAATAGTTTTATAAATATTGGGGTGATTTCATCAATAGGTAGTTAATCTTGTGATATCCTTGAGTCTTGCTTTGTATTTCATTAAATTAACACTCATGTCACAAGTTGATGTTAATTGTAATTCCTAAGTGGCAAGGCTTTAATCCAAGACTTAACTTAACTAGGATTATAATATCAATTATTACTTGATTGTGGTAGTTTATTTAGGGTTCCAATAATACATGGAATCCATACATTAAACAAAATATGTCATTAATCCATAACATGTTAAGTCCAACATACACAATGTTAAATTAAAGAATACCCATTGAGCAAAAGATATCAATCGCTTAACATATCTAAATAATGAATCACACCAATGTTATATTTACTTATCCATTAATATTGTTATTAATCTGGTAATATATATTTATGGTGATGAATTAATAAGTGAAGAAAAATAAAGGGATAAGAAAATAGTTGTGCATCGAACATACACACACAAATAGTGAAGGGAATTAAATACTCACTTTAGATTGAATGAGAAAGAACAATAAGGTAAGGTGATTCAACTTTATTTAAACTATTTTAAGAATATTAATATTATTTAACATAATTTGGATGATAATAATAGATTAAGAAGAATAAACTTTCATTAAAAGAGAATTACAAAAACAAACACTTACACGGTTACAAATGAAGAACAACACAAAAGTAAATGAAAACAAAGAGAGGAGGAAAGGTATATCAAATAAAAACTTGAGTATGTAAGGTACTCCAAAGCCTTTTAAAGTCTTTTTTAGTGTCAATATATTCTCATCTCTTTTGAAATTCCAACCCCATTCAAGGAGAATAAGGGGTTGTATTTATAGACCAAGGAGGTGGACTGTTTGCATTCCAAATCTGCATCTCCACTTTCATATCAAATTTTTCCATCCATACAGATGCATATAGAGATATTATATTCTTAAAAGTTTTATATATTTTTGTTTTATTTCATCCCTAAAAATTTGGCGGCCATTGGACTTTTGGATCCAAAGATATGTCTATTTTACTAAATAGTTTTCACCTGTCCATTTTTATCGACACTTTTTTGAAGGATGGAATGTGAATGGGTTTTTGAATATGAATGTTCCATAAAATAAAAATAATTTATTATAAAAAGTTTTCCTAAAATATATTATATTTAAAACTGAAAAATCCTAGCTTCATTTGATTAATAGATCATGAAAAATGTCATGAATAGTGTCCAGATTTTAATTTTTGGGCAGAATGGTGGGCTGGACTTCAAAGCATCAGTTGGGCCGTTTTTTCGTGTAGTTGGAACTTAAAATTTTTATACATGATTATTTTTTATAATCAAGAATATATGGTGGAGTTTCATAAAAATTGGGATTTTGTATTTAGACCAGTAACTCAATCATCATGGTTGGTCCAGTTTCTTCACAGATTCTTTGGATCTTCTTGTGTGAACCATATGACCCTCAAAATGAATGATTTGCCCAAAGGTTCCTTCTAATGAAATGTTGAAATTTAATTAAGGGATCATAAAAAATAATAATAATAAAATTTTGATAAGTAAGGTGAGGATTATTATTAAAAAATTAAACAGACTTGAATCTGGATGAATTCAAATAGTGCTCTAAAATTATATTTAATATTTAAACATTAATATTTCACAAAAATTATGAACATTTCATGTAAAATAAGTAAAGGGAGTATATAATAAGTTATTAAAATATTAATAAATTCAATTTAGCTAAAAAAATTAGCTTTATTGGACACTTGTAGCATGATTTATTACAGTTTTACTCTGGAAAATATTTATACCCTCATGATTGTTTGAATTCTCATTCACTAAGTTACCATGAATTTATGGCCTTGAAATAAGTAGAATAACGCATGTACATAGTTTTGAAAAATTATTATTGTCATGTTATTTATCTCCATATGAATTTTCATCTCATTTGGGTTGGAAATTTTTGAGATATGGTCCAGTATTTGAAAGTGATCCATTGTGTGCATGGATTTCAATGCCTATATTGTGAGGTGGTTTTGGGTCATATTGAGATTTGGGTCTAGTTTAATGAAATGAATAAAAAATGTATGAAATCCTAAAAAAAGGAATTCCATAATTTTAATTATCATAGGAAAAGTTCTTGTCTAAATACAGAAGTAAATTAAAATAGTTTAGAATCCAGAATTTGGCCATTTTTTCAATTAAGATCAAAATTTTACTACAACCAAAATATTTGACAATTTCCTAGATTACAACACTATAGTGGGATTAAAAAAAATTAATTATAGTGAAAAAAATGTTTGAAAATGTTATCTTCATCATGAATCAATATTCATCATGAAAAAAAAAAGAATCAACACAATCATGACATACCTCTAACCATCAACGACTCTCTAACTTGCTCAAAAAAACTCAACTCGACAACATGAAACTATCTTGATCCATGACCATTATAGTGACCAGGATTAACATAAATTGATATTACATCATTTTAGATGTATATTAATTATATTTCAAAAATACATGCTCGAGGACCGTAATAGTTTAGTGTCTTTGGAAACTTGGATACAAAATTTTCTATCCTAGTGAAAGATCTTCAACATCTCCTATAAAGATCTCCACATTTATTGGTTATAATTAAAACCTTTCTTTACAACTTGGGTAAAGGAAACATAAGAAATGGGTGATCTCAAATGCTCTCTAAGGGTAAACAAGGGATATATGTAAGCATAATCATGAGCATAAAGGTATGAGAACATGATCATGAAATTATAAGATCATACCCTACATATCAAAGATCAAATACATGAATTATGGCATAAATAACATTAGTTTATAAGGCATGATTCATAAGTAAATAAAGAACATAAGACATGAAATCATAACATAGGAAAAAAATATAGAATTGTGGAAGAAACATAAGTATATAATATGATTTCCATAGTAGTCAAGTCATTGCTTCCAAGACCATATTAGTAGTATGGGTTCACTCCTTATATGATCTTGGTAGTCAAGGTTCACTCCCATGGACATCTTAGTAACATGAGCTCACTCCTCATACCATCTTGGTATTCAGGGTTCGCTCCCATGGCCATATTAGCAGTCAAGGGGTACTCCCAAGACTATATTAGTCTATCTCATGAGATTTAAATCTTTACCTAATGCATTGGAGGGAGATATAGGTCCCACTTATCTCATAGTTAAATCATACATACATGTTCCAAAAAATCATAAACAATCATATCTTAACCCATGCAATTAAATGGGTATCATAAACATATAAACATAGCATAACCTATGGGAAAGATATAGGTTTCATAATCATTTCATCAAAAGAAAAACTTTTGAAAGAGAAACAGATTTCATAAACATATAACTCATGAAAGAAAAATGTATTTTATAAACATAAAACCCGTGAAATAGAAATGGGTTTCATAAAGACCATGATATTAAGCATAACTCATTCATAGAAAGGATATAAATAGAACCTTTAGATCATTTCCTAAAAGGGAATGAGTAACATAAATAGATGTCATATTAGATAGAAAATAATCTTGAAATATCTTTCAAAAACATTTCTTGAGAAAAATATCCTTTCTTCTTTTAAAAAGTATTTTAATATATAAAACCATTTGATAATCATTTTCATAAAAAATACATTTAAAATTTATAAAGAAGACTTGAAATCATTTGAAAACCTTTTGTCCTGGAAAAATTATAAAATAAGGTTCAAAACATTTTAAAACCTTTTTCTTTCAAAACACTTTTAAAACTTATAAAGAAATCTTGAAATTTTTTTGAAAATAATTTCTTTTAAAATACTTTGAAAACTTATAAATAGTGCTTGAAAACATTTTGAAACTGTTATTTTTAAAAATAATTTGAAAACTTATAAATAAAGATTTAAAACATTTTGAAAATCATTTTACTTGAAAATAATTTGAAAAATTATAAATAAAGCTTGAAAATATTTTTAAATACATTTTCCTTGAAAACTTATAAAATAACTTTGAAAACATTTTGAAAACCATTTTTCTTGAAAACTTATAAAAGATTCTTGAAAACGTTTTGAAAACCTTTTTTTTTGAAAATTTATTTTAAAAACATATTAAAAAATTATCATTTAAATATGAAAATAAATCTTTAAATTATTTATGGTGGATAAATCCATACATGTCTTATGAGGTAAAAAGGACATTCATTTTTCATGGTAAAAAGGATAGAAAATTGACTCGTTTATAAAGAGACAAGAATATTCCTTTTAAAACATTGGTAAAATAAAAAAAGGGTAAAAATTTATTTTAATTATCATATGATATTAGTATAATATTCTTGGAAATCCTTTTTAGAAAACATGATCTTTAAGGAACACAGACTTCTGACCGAAGAGAAGGTAAAGTCAGGATTTCTTAAAAAAACTTTCTTAACTATCTTATGTACCAAAAAGTAGAAAATGGAACCACTACATTATTATATAGTGAATAACCATAGGATAATAAAATTAATGAATGTATTGAGATATTTAAAATAATAATTCACAAAGGAATCATAAACATAAACAATCTCGAAAAGCAGTAATATTGTTTCAATAAACTCTTATCACTTGGTAACTTGGGATCATACTCTCCATGTAAGGAAAGAAAATTACATGAATCTTAAAATATCATGAAAATAAGTTTGTTTGTGATGTAAAATTTAAAATTTAAGTATATACACCTCAATAAATAATTTAGGTGCATAACAAAACATGAGTCTCAAAGAAGGCAAATTGAGACAAAACTATTTTACCGATTTAGTGACTTTTGAAACTTAAACCCCATGAAAGAAGGATCATAAAATGGATATGTAAATACCCATAAATTTTAGTATAAGAATTATTGGATATAATCATGGGAATTATATACACCACACACAAAAAATAGTGGTGAACATAGAATGTATCTCACTGAAATAAAAAGTGAGATGAAATCTCATTACCTTGTGTCTTGACTCTCGTTGTACTTGTTCAAACCACCTATATAATAATTATAATTTTTTATAAATATTTTATATAACCATATTCTTATACCTAATACCATATTTAGTTTTATTACAAACTTATATTACCCACTTTTTAACCATTCTATGTTAAGGTTTCACTTCGGGTAATATTCACTTTGTTTTTCATATGTGTCTTAATTTGTTATATTGTTGGTCCTTATACTTATATCATGATTCCATAATGTAAACCATGATATAAATATCATTTATATACCGTATATTTTTATTATAATAATATATATAATATATAAGTATGAAACGGAATACACCGTTCATGGAGACAGTAGGTCGTATGTACGCATGAACGCTATTTCCGTCTAATTGTCGTGTTGAGAGAAAGAAATTAAAAGACATATCTGTGTGTGTGTGTGTGTGTGTCATTATTAAATTATATTTATGATATCATATATATCACATATATTCACTAAAACTATCCTTAATATAATCCATGTAGTGTATGAACGAATCATAATGCTTTGAGGGGGCGGTAGTCTACACTTCCTCAAATGAAATTATCGTATTTACATAAGATGGAAAGCATAGAGTAATTTTCCAAAAAAAATACAGAATAATAAAGACATTATAAATAAAATATATATCATATATAAACATAGTTTCCATAATAATTTCCACCATTATATATGGTAAGGGAAAGATTAACAATCATCATTTCGTGAGGTAGTAGTTCACCATACGCAGAAACAGTATGTTCATTACCCATTAGATGGAGGTGTGTGTAAGTGCAGGTAGAACCATTTACATAAAAAATAATAGTATATTTATTATACTAGTTTTTTTATATAATCATAGAGTAAAAATATTTGGCGGGGTTTGATAAGGAAAATAAAATAAAGGACTTGAGAGAAGACGTTGCTTCTTAATTGGGTAACTCCTTTTGGTTTGTGCCAAAAGGCTTCCTTAGATTTTATTATGCCCAAGGGAAGTCTTCTAGGAGTAATGGAGGATTTTTGGGAAGTTTATTGGGTAGTTATTGGCCTAAATAAAGAGTTTAGAGATGTTTGAGGAAGTGGGAGAGGTTGTGGATTTTTATAGGGAAGGAAAAGGACTCACTTAGAATTTTTAGAAACGAGTTAGGTGTACACATATTCTTACCTAAAAAAAGTCATACCAAAACAAAAAAAAATAAATAATTGAAGTTTTATGGAATAAATATGGATATAAAATGAATATTTTAAAAGTTAATAGATCATTTGGGCCCTTAATTTTAAGGTTTAGTCCTTAATTAAGCTTAATTTGGCCTTAATCGCTGTGATTAATTTTAATCACTTTTACTAATCATTTTGGTCAAAAATTAACGTGTTCTTATTAGAATATAACTATTATATTGAATAAAATGTTTTATGTCAGTTTTTCAAAATTCAAGTCACAAAATTGGCAAAATTAAGATTAATGGTAATCCCGTAAACGGTACGAAATAACGGTTTTTTAAAGTAGAAAAATGTTTAAAAGTTTGTTAAGATTTTATATTCAATTTAAAAGTGAAATTTATTATAGTTAATTAAATTTTATTAATAGATTTAATATTTAAATAATTAAAACTTAAAACAAATTTATAATATCATTTAACATTAATAGTTAATTAAAAAAGGAAATTTTTAACTAAAAAACAGTATTTTTCACTATTCATTAAAAAAAGAAATTCCTCAGAAAAATTCCAAAAATTAACACTAGGATAATTTCGACTTTATAAATTAAAAAACGATGTTTATTTTATCAAATTAAAATTTTAAATGTTTCTAAAATTAATTTTATTATTAAAAGTTGTTCATTCAAGAAAATGATGTTTTTAACATAAAAGGATTTTACTAAAAATCATATCTTTCATTATCAATATGTTTTATTTATATAAAACAAATATAAAAAATATTTAAAAAGTAGTTGTTAATATTACTATAAATAATTTTAATGTCTAGGTTATAATTATCTCATTTAAATAATTATATAAAAAAAATATTCTTTGTAGAAACTCAGTGTCGCGTGCATCGTACGCCATGTAGGTGCTGCGTGTAATGTACGCCAAGTCGATGTTGCATGTAACATATAAAAATTAATATTCAAAGTTGTTGTTGCGTGTAATGTATTCCAAGTTGTTTCCATGTGAAAGTAATGTTTGACTTAGTGCATTTCTAGACATAAATGAAAATTTAATTTATTAGGGTAAAAAAACTTTGTAACCATAATAATATTTACTTTTATATTCAATAGGTTTTCATATTCATTTATAATTAATTGGTAACCTATGAATTCATATTATATTTTCTAAACCATATATTTTAATAGATCAATTAATACTATTCAAAACCTCTCATTTAACATTAAGGTTTTATCTTATTATATTAAATAATCATATTTTAATAATATATTATTGTTTGATAAACATCAGTCTTGCATGTTATGCATGTCATCGAGGAAAGTCATTATTGCGTATAATGTAAGCTATCCTCATTGTTTTGTGTAGACTAGGCCAAAGTTTATATTGTGTTTAGTTCATGATTCACTTGGTGTTGCGTATAACGCAAGCCAAACATAGTGATTTAATAAAAATTGAACTATCTTCAGTGTTCCATGAAATGAAAAAATATCAAAAAGGTTGAATTAATTTGAAAAAAAAATCACAAAATCTCTAGGTGTTACATTCTACCCCCTTAAAATGAATTTCACCCTCAAAATTTATCTAGGTTATCAAAGGTTTAATACTTGAAAGTTTCATTCAAAGAAACCCACATCGTAAAAATGAATATTAAATCTTCCATTAAAAATAGAAAGTTGGAACCATAATAGTTACCCAAAGTAACATATAACTAGGTTTCCACATATGAGAACATAGTTTGGGAGTAAAGATTGGACATGGAGGGAAACTATAAATATTTATAGGGATTGATTGAGGGAATCAATAAAAAACAAGTGAATGATTGAAGAAAAGTTTAGGGCTTCAAAGTCATAAATCTGTTATAATTTAAAAGGCCATCAGATCAATAAAAATTAAGGTATTATGATAACATATTTTCTTTTGAACATTATCCTAACATTGAGTAATTCTTTTATTGAACAATAATATAATGATATATACATACTTGATATATTCCTATTAAAAGAAGTTCATTATTTAGTTGTTCTTTTATAAATTTCAAATTCATCCATTACTTCATGTAATGGACATCCAAAAATTAAATTTGATGCCTGAAGTGCTAAAATACACTTTTAGCAAATCTTAAGGCCCATAAAAAATTAAAAGTATAACTATTTATAAATATTCTTAAAAAATCAATATTTTAATACATTAATCTCTAAACATAAAAGTAACGCGTTTGTTTCATCATAAATAGTTATACATCAAAAATAATTATACATTAACCACGACATTGAGCAGGCCAGTAGTAGGTGTGAAAACTTTATCGTCCTTTGGTCATGGGTTCAAGATCGTGGCCTTGTCGGGCTTGATCAGTTGTCACCTGACATACATGATGTCCTTTTCTAAAACCACTCTAATATAATTTCCAAAATATGATGGACATCCTTGAAATAAGGTCAATCACTAACTAGACTTTTAACCAAGGTTTCCAATAAAAACTCAATGCATAAATACTTCCTACAAATTTTAACTTAAACTTTTAATGAATAAATAACCTTGTAACCCTTCTGAAAGATGAAAATCCAAAATCATAGAAATAAATTCACGAAACTAGCTTAACATTGATTCCCCATATATCACAATGTAGATATTGGTTATCACATTCCATGTCACATACATGAAATATTTAGAGGTATTTTTCATTTAATTTACATCCTTGATTTGTTTTGGTGGTTTTTCATGCATTTTTAAAGGAAATAGTGGGTTTCCAAAATTTGGGCCAACCTAAGAGCCCATTTCCAGTTTTGAAAGTATATTTTGTTTCTTTAATAACTCCTTAGTTTTTCAACATTTTTCAACCATTAAACTTCCAAAAAGACCTTCATTTAAATATTAAAACCACAAAATAATTTTGGGCCCCTTAAAAATTCATTAGAATCATGGATTTGGGTGATAAAATTAGGTATTGGGCCAACCCGAAAGCCCATTTCCAGTTTTAAAATTGTTTTGTAATTCTTTCATAAAATATTTATTTTTTATCCTTTTTCGGTGATTCCACATCTCACACATTCCCATCGAACCCAGTCACACCCCCATCTGCGTTTTCGCCTCTTTGGAGCTCATATTTATCGAGATTTAGGGCCGAACTTCTGAAGCTCCAAAAAAACGTCCATATTTCTCAAGTAAGTTGTTTCTCTTCCTTATTCCTCCCTTCTTCTTAGGGTTTCTTCCTTTTTTATTGAATCCCCAAATGTCCAGAAGATGGGTTTTCGTGCCTAGGGTTTTATTTTTGAGTTTATTGGTCCAATACACTGGTTTTAGGTTCAATATTACTCCTTTGTGGTGCGGCGGAGGTGCGGTTGAAGTGACGCACAAGGATTTGGGGGTTTTGACTCTTTTGGTAGGTGATTTCATATGTAGGTATTGTATAATGAGTTGGCTTGCTGTATTTAGGTTTCCATTATGTTCATCATTCAGTATTTTTATTTCAAAAATTTATTTGGGTAGCATTTTAAAAGTGGTAGATTTTTAAGTGCCAATCTTGTGTGAAAATGGGTGTTTTACATGTGTAACTCATATTGTGCCTCTTGGTGTTGTTTTATAATTCAGGGATTGGATTTATAAAAATGTTTTGATGCTGAAATTTATGTTTTGGTATAATATTGGTCTCCATTTGGTTTTAAATATGGGATTTTAGATGAATTTAATGTGCAACATTTGATTAATTTTCTTGAAATTGTTTTATGGAAATTATAAATGGTTTATTGAGTTATGAAAAAGGTGAAAAGAGGGTGTAGATACTGTTTTGAATGTGTGTGACCAGAACTGATATTTATATGTGAATATTGATTTTGGTAGCATGTGGTGACTATTTGAGCACAATACGGGAAACCCGGGTATCTAGGTGGGCTAACGTGTACTAGTACGCTAGTGAACGGAGGGGTTTTGACCATGGTTCACTTAGCAAGTATGACATGGATAACACTAAAAAAACTATAATGGAGATGATTGGAGACCACTAGGTTATGGGTATGCTCCCTACTAGTGGCTCGTGCACGAGAACGAATTTCGTTATGGTTACTTTCACCGAGGTACGAGGTACTTGGGGCTCACAACAAACTAGTACCTAGGGGGGGTTCCTACGCTTGGTGCTCGTGGCCTTTTTGGCATTTAAACTTTCTTTATGGTATTTTGGGATGTGAAAACTAGCATCTTTAATGTTTTATTCAATTTCACTGATTCTTTATAGTTATCCCCATTGAAAGTTATTTTCTTTTCAAAGTTTCACTTTTAGAAATAAATGCCACTATTATCTATTTATAACTCTTGCAAGCCTTTTTATTTTACAATGCCTATCACTTGAAATACTTGGGTGATATCCTATTGGGCTTAGTCTCACACCCTACTTACACCTTTGGGTGTAAGTATACTTGATCATGTTTGACACAGGCAAAGGAAAAGCCTTGGGCGATGGCGGTTCGGGTTGCTAGTTTCTCTCGATGGTGCGGTGTTGTGGAGACGGCTTGTGGGTGATGACCCCTTGTCGTGTGGAGTCTCATGGGCTGTTTGCTGCTACTTTTATGTACCTTTGGACCTCTTGTGTCTTGTTTAAACTCATATACTATGTTCTGAATTTTTATTAATTCTTGTTTGGCATAATTTTTCAGATTTGGTTTGTAGTTTGTTTTTGGTTATCTTATGAACCCAAACTCGGGTAAATCATTCCCAAATGAATTTTTATGATACCCGGGCACTTGTGCTAGCCCGTGGGGATGGGGAATGCCCTTCGGGTCTTTCCATGAGCTGGGTTTGGTGCTGGTTTGATGGCGACCAGATTCGGTTCGTGACAAAATGGTATCAGAGGAGGTTAATGTTTTTGGGTTATATTGTTATTTTAGGATGAGTCAGGATAGACAGGAGCTAGGACTGTCGGGGCTCGGGGTTTTGGTTGTGAGTAGGGTGTCTGGCCCACACCTCTCATGGAATACCCTGAGTCACCAGGGGATGTTGGAATTTAAAGATTGACTTCACTTCCAGGTGAGACGTGTGGGCTGCAGACCACATGTGGACATCATGCGGATGTGTTGTAGTTGTTTATTTTATTACTGAAATGTGTTTTGATTATCTATATTTGAGGTATTTGATTAAAATTTTCAGAATTGTGGTATTGATTATTATTTTGTGACTGTTACATTTTGTAGAAACATGCCTCCCCGGAAAGCTCTCACGCACCCACGGGAGGAAGCCGGAGAGAGTTCTCCCACACCAATTGATCAGAGGCTAGTCGAGGTCGTGGTCCGGGCTGTCCAGGCTCTAGGATATGGACCAGCTCCAGTTCTATCTCCTATTAGAGAGTATGAGACTGGTCCTAGAAAGGACAAGGCCCAGGAGTTCCTGAAAAATAAGCCTCCAACCTTCCGAGGCAGCTCAGAACCCCAAGAAGCAGAGGAATGGCTCGAGAAGATCGAGCGTATGTTTGAGTTCCTGGAAAAACCCGAGGAGCTCAGGGTGAAGTGTGCCTCCTTTCTGTTGGAGGGTCCCAGCCGTAAATGGTGGGAGTCAGTGCTTCAGGCTGGGAAGAATGAGCAGATGCACTGGGGATATTTCAAGGCTGTCTTCAATGAACAGTACTGCCCTGAGGTGTTGGCTTATGCCAGGTCTAGAGAGTTCATGGAACTTGTTCAGGGAAATCTATCTGTGATGGAGTATGCCAACCGTTTCGCTGAGTTGGTTCGGTATGCTCCAGAAATTGTCTCTAATGAGCAAGAAAAGGCCCAGAGGTTTCAGAAAGGCTTGAGACCAGAGATAGACTCCCAGGTGTTCTTGTTTAAGCTGAGGACCTATGCTGAGGTCGTTGATCGGGCGTGCATGGTGGAGATTGATAGAAAAGGAAGGGCTGGTTTCTATGGTTCTGTATCAGCAGTGTGAAGTGGAAGCTCCTCAGAGAAGAAAAGGAAGCGGGAGGATCATGTGAAGAAAGGAGGAGGCAGTTCAGGGAACTCTTCTAGGCAGTTGTCATCAGCGGCTTCTGATGCGAGATCGGTCGTGTGCCACCAGTGTGGGAAGCCCGGGCACATCCGTCCAGCATGCCCTCATCCTCCGAAGACCTGTTTCCAGTGTAGAGGTATGGGACACGTGCAATGCTTTTGCAGGATAGTGCGTCCACTTCAAAGTGCGGTAGGATCCATGGCTCCCAGAGGAGTGCCAGCACAGTCTGAGCCGTCGAGGACTGGGGGATCTCGATTTGGCAGCCGTGGTGGTAGGGCTGGGTCATCTTCTGGGCAGAGCCAGTTCAGGGCACAGCCACAGACTAGCGGTCGTCTTCAGGCAGAGACTGGACATCTCCATGCGGTGGATCATGCACCACTAGGATCAGAGGCGGGACCGTCGACTGTTCGAGGTACCGTTTTGATTTCATCTTCTATAGCTGCTGCTCTTTTTGATACTGGTGCCTCTGTTTCATTCATTTCTGTCCGTTTTGTGGACATTCTGAATATGCCAACTGATTTGATGTCCTTTGCAATGGAGTTGGTGACACCACTGGGAAAGAAGAAGGAGCAGGGTCTTAGGTGCCCATCATGTGCGCTTTCTGTGTCAGGGGTTGAGATGGAGTGGGACCTCTTGGTCTTAGATATGATGCTTTTTGATGTCATACTCGGGATGGATTGGCTAGTAAACTTCCAGGCACACATCGATTTCTATAGACGGCGTGTGAGTTTCACGGCACCTGATGGGAGTCGTCAGGTTTTTCATGGAGAATGGGATCCTCGGTCAGGTCGCGCAGGGCCTCCACTCCCAGAGTTGGGAAGTGTTATCTTCCAGTTATCTTCTCTTATGCTAGAGGATGATCTTTCCCCTGAATTTGCACTACCTCATGTAGTGAATGAGTTTCCGGAGGTATTCCCAGATGATTTTTCAGGCTTGCCCCCAGAGCGGGATGTGGAGTTTTCAATTGATCTGGCGCCGGGAACACAGCCGATATCTCTTCCCTCTTATCGCATGGCCCCCACCGAGTTGAGGGAATTAAAGATACAGCTGGACGACTTAGAATCCAAAGGATTCATTCGCCCGAGCGTCTCTCCTTGGTCTGCTCCTGTGTTGTTTGCAAAAAAGGCTGATGGATCCCTCCAGTTGTGCATTGACTACCGGAAGCTGAATAAGGTAAAAATTAAAAACAAATACCCTTTACCCAGAATAGATGATTTGTTTGATCAGTTGAAGGGGGCAAAGTGGTTCTCAAAGATAGACCTGCGTTCAGGGTATCATCAACTCAGGGTGAAGGAGTCAGATATCCCAAAGACAGCCTTCCGAAGCAGGTACGGCCACTTTGAGTATTTGGTCATGCCCTTTGGATTGACAAATGCTCCAGCAGTCTTTATGGCACTTATGAATAGGGTTTTCCATCAATATCTCGATTCCTTTGTTGTGGTGTTCGTGGAAGACATTCTGGTATACTCTAGCTCTGAGGAGGAACACGAACATCACTTGAGGGTCGTTTTGGGTACATTACGGGATCACCGCCTCTATGCAAAGTTGTCAAAGTGCAGTTTCTGGATCAGGGAGGTGAGATTTCTCGGGCATGTGATCTCAGAGAATGGAGTTTCAGTGGACCCTGATAAGATTAGTGCGGTTATGTCATGGGAGCAGCCAAAGAATGTGTTTGAGATTAGGAGTTTCCTTGGCCTGGCTGGTTATTATAGGCGATTCGTTCGGGATTTCTCTCGGCTTGCTTCACCGATCACTACCCTCACCCGGAAAGGGGTGAAGTTTGTATGGGGTCCAGAATGTCAGGCATCATTTGAGGAGCTGAAGAGGCGATTGACTACTGCCCCCGTGCTGATTTTACCAGAGGATGGAAAGGGATATGTGGTTTATTGTGATGCCTCAGGTATGGGTCTTGGGTGCGTGCTTATGCAGGATGATCACGTGGTGGCGTATGTCTCTCGCAAACTCCGACCACACGAAAAGAACTACCCAACCCATGACTTGGAGTTGGCAGCAGTGATGCATGCTTTGAAGACGTGGCGTCACTACCTCTTTGGGGAGAAGTTTGTGGTCCATTCTGATCACAAAAGCTTGGCTTATATCTTCTCACAAAAGGACCTCAACATGAGGCAGCGTCGCTGGATCGAGTACTTGCAGGGGTTTGATTTTGACATTGTCTATACCCCAGGTAAGGGTAATGTAGTGGCCGACGCCTTGAGCAGAAGGGTTCCATTGCAGGCTTTGAGGAAGTCCAGTGATGAGTGGACATTGATGGGGATCTTTTCTCAGATGCATGTGGAGACCAAGGAACATAGTGGAGGGGCATTCTTGGCAAGCATCCAGTTGACTCCTTCTCTGTTGGAGTTGATTCAGCAGGAACAACCAAGTGATGAGCTTTGTCAGCGATCGAAGCAGTTTCTTCATGGTGGGGAGACATCCTCTGATTGGTCGTCGTCTCCCGAGGGAATCTTGTGCTTCAAGGGTCATTCGGTAGTTCTGTTATCTCTACAGAAGGTGGTGATGCAGGATAGCCACCAGTCTCAGTGGGTTGTCCATCTGGGTGCCACTAAGATGTATTATGATGTCCATCGGCAGTTTTGGTGGCCTAGTATGAGACGAGACATAGCGGACTTTGTGTCGAGATGCTACACATGCCAGCAGGTGAAAGCAGAGCACCAAAGGCCCTCCGGTTTGCTCCAACCACTACCCATTCCTACCTGGAAGTGGGAAGAGGTTGCCATGGACTTCATCGTTGGATTACCTCGTACACCTCGAGCTAAGAATGCCATTTGGGTGGTGATTGATCGTCTAACCAAATCATCCCACTTCATTCCAATCAGAGATACATCTAAAGTGGATGAGTTGGGACGTTTGTATCTTCAGGAGGTGGTGAGACTCCATGGTGTGCCATCATCAGTTGTCTCAGATAGAGACCCTCGTTTCACATCTCGATTCTGGGAAGGCCTTCAGAAGGCCTTGGGGTCCCAGATTAAGATGAGCACAGCATACCATCCGCAGACGGATGGTCAGACAGAGCGGGCGAATCAGATATTGGAGGACATGCTTCGTGCATGTGTCCTAGACTTTGGAGGTTCTTGGGATACCCATTTGGGATTGGTTGAGTTTTCTTATAATAACAGTTACCAATCCTCGATTCGAATGGCTCCTTTTGAGGCGCTCTATGGTCGGTCTTGTCGGTCCCCCCTCTGTTGGGTTGAGGTAGGTGAGACCTCACTACTGGAGCCGAGTATGGTGCAGGAGACATCTGAGAAGGTAAAATTAATCAGGCAACATTTATTGACAGCTCAAAGTCGTCATAAATCATATGCTGACCGGAGGCGTCGAGACCTAGAGTTTTCTGTGGGTGACAGAGTATTCTTGAAGGTGGCCCCTCATTTAGGCCATCGTCGATTGGGGAAGCAAGGTAAGCTGACTCCGCGGTACGTCAGGCCATTTGAGATCATCGAACGTATTGGAAAGGTGGCATACATGTTGGCCTTACCTTCTCAGTTGACGTCCATCCATGATGTCTTCCATGTTTCTCAGTTGAAGAAATACTACCCGGATCCGTCCCATGTGTTGAGTTGGGAAGAAATGGAGATAGATACTGACTTGTCTATTGTTGAGAGGCCAGTGAAAATAGTGGACTCCCAAGAGAAGATACTTCGAGGGAAGTCTATTCCATTAGGCTGGGTTCTATGGTAGCAAGGAAATGATACACATGAGACATGGGAGCGAAAGTCGTGGGTCGAGGAAGAGTACCCATTCTTGTTTTCCAATCAAGCCTCATGTTGACTTTCCGGGGCGGAAAGTCCTTCATGGGGGGTAGAATTGTCACATACATGAAATATTTAGAGGTATTTTTCATTTAATTTACATCCTTGATTTGTTTTGGTGGTTTTTCATGCATTTTTAAAGGAAATAGTGGGTTTCCAAAATTTGGGCCAACCTAAGAGCCCATTTCCAGTTTTGAAAGTATATTTTGTTTCTTTAATAACTCCTTAGTTTTTCAACATTTTTCAACCATTCAACTTCCAAAATGACCTTCATTTAAATATTAAAACCACAAAATAATTTTTGGCCCCTTAAAAATTCATTATAATCATGGATTTGGGTGATAAAATTAGGTATTGGGCCAACCCAAAAGCCCATTTCCAGTTTTAAAATTGTTTTGTAATGCTTTCATAAAATATTTATTTTTTATCCTTTTTTGGTGATTCCACCTCTCACACATTCCCATAGAACCAAGCCACACCCCCATCTTCGTTTTCTCCTCTTTGGAGCTCATATTGATCGCGATTTAGGGCCGAACTTATGAAGCTCCAAAAAAACGTCCAGATTTCTCAAGTAAGTTGTTTCTCTTCCTTATTCCTCCCTTATTCTAAAGGTTTCTTCCTTTTTTATTGAATCCCCAAATGTCCAGAAGATGGGTTTTCATACCTAGGGTTTTAGTTTTGAGTTTCTTGGTCCAATCCACTGGTTTTAGGTTCAATCTTACTCCTTTGTGGTGCGGCGGAGGTGCGGTTGAAGTGACGCACAAGGATTTGGGGGTTTTGACTCTTTTGGTAGGTGATTTCATATGTAGGTATTGTATAATGAGTTGGGTTGCTTTATTTAGGTTTCCATTATGTTCATCATTCAGTATTTTTATTTCAAAAATTGATTTGGGTAGCATTTTAAAAGTGGTAGATTTTTAAGTGCCAATCTTGTGTGAAAATGGGTGTTTTACATGTGTAACTCATATTGTGCCTCTTGGTGTTGTTTTATAATTCAGGGATTGGATTTATAAAAATGTTTTGATGCTGAAATTTATGTTTTGGTATAATATTGTTCTCCATTTGGTTTTAAATATGGGATTTTAGATGAATTTAATGTGCAACATTTGATTAATTTTCTTGAAATTGTTTTATGGAAATTATAAATGGTTTAATGAGTTATGCAAAAGGTGAAAAGAAGGTGTAGATACTGTTTTGAATGTGTGTGACCAGAACTGATATTTATATGTGAATATTGATTTTGGTAGCATGTGGTGACTATTTGAGCACAATACGGGAAACCCGGGTATCTAGGTGGGCTAACGTGTACTAGTACGCTAGTGAACGGAGGGGTTTTGACCATGGTTCACTTAGCAAGTATGACATGGATAACACTAACAAAACTATAATGGAGATGATTGGAGACCACTAGGTTATGGGTATGCTCCCTAATAGTGGCTCGTGCACGAGAACTAATTTCGTTATGGTTACTTTCACCGAGGTACGAGGTACTTGGGGCTCACAACAAACTAGTACCTAGGGGGGGTTCCTACGCTTGGTGCTCGTGGCCTTTTTGGCATTTAAACTTTCTTTATGGTATTTTGGGATGTGAAAACCAGCATCTTGAATGTTTTATTCAATTTCACTGATTCTTTATAGTTATCCCCATTGAAAGTTATTTTCTTTTCAAAGTTGCACTTTTAGAAATAAATGCCACTATTATCTATTTATAACTCTTGCAAGCCTTTTTATTTTACAATGCCTATCACTTGAAATCCTTGGGTGATATCCTATTGGGATTAGTCTCACACCCTACTTACACCTTTGGGTGTAAGTAGACTTTATCATGTTTGACACAGGCAAAGGAAAAGCCTTGGGCGATGGCGGTTCGGGTTGCTAGTTTCTCTCGATGGTGCGGTGTTGTGGAGACGGCTTGTGGGTGATGACCCCTTGTCATGTGGAGTCTTATGGGCTGTTTGCTGCTACTTTTATGTACCTTTGGACCTCTTGTGTCTTGTTTAAACTCATATACTATGTTCTGAATTTTTATTAATTCTTGTTTGGCATAATTTTTCAGATTTGGTTTGTAGTTTGTTTTTGGTTATCTTATGAACCCAAACTCGGGTAAATCGTTCCCAAATGAATTTTTATGATACCCGGGCACTTGTGCCAGCCCGTGGGGATGGGGAACGCCCTTCAGGTCTTGCCATGAGCCAGGTTTGGTGCTGGTTTGATGGCGACCAGATTCGGTTCGTGACATTCCAAACATTTGAATACCCTTGTGGTAAATTCTCTTGGAACATGGTAACGACCTGAATTACCAAAAATCCTTTTAGAAATCATGCATGATTCCTTATTCCAAAGTATATTGGATCTATTCCTCAAATCCAAAAAAAAATTAAACTTCATCCTTGATGACATAGTACACCTTTTCAATAATCATCTCTAGGGAAATTCATACCGTCCAATTTACTTATTAATAACCCACATATCTTTATCCAAACAGCATTATCTTAACATAAAGAACATATTAAGGGTTACCTTCCCTTAATAAAATTATCACCTTATCATTAAATCACTTCCCTGGTCCATCAAGAACATTCAATATAAACTTATAAATACGAAGTGAAAAAAATAAGTAGAAAAATCCTTGTATACTTCATCATTCATAATTTTTTTGAATCCAAATACATAAAAACATCGATTACTTCATCCTTAATCCATTAGTAATACTACCTCATCCTATTACATAATACCTATTTTCTTTCACATTTCATCTATATTCTCTTCGTCATCAGCAATGTAACCATTATTCGTACTACCTTGCTAATTTTCTTTAGGATATTTCCTCTTGTGACATTGAGTTCCATAATGACCATTTATTCCCCGCTTAAAACACTTAAACTTTGATAACGACTTAGGGAGTCTAATATTCTCATCCATTTCATTAACCAAACTCTTCATTTTTCCCTTGCATTCACTTGATTTATGTCCTTCTTTTCCACATTGAAAACATATTCTTGTTCCTCTAAGACATCCGCTTATGTGATGATTTCCACACTCTTGACATAAAGGAAACCTAATTTTATTTCCTCTATGGTATACATTACCCGAACTCTCAGTGAACTCCTTCTTTATCTTCCTTGGTGAGTCTGAGAGTTGTTTAAGGTACACGTTGTTAATCATGTTCCTTGAAAACTTATTAGGCATGATAACAACATATTTCACTCCACTGATCAACCCACTTGACAACTCATCAAAAAATCGTCCATCACATTCAACATTAATTTAGTTCCTCCTGGTTCCCTCCATTAACTAAAACCAGAAGCATAGTGTGAGCATTACTTATCAAAGTAGAAAACCACATAGTCATGAAAATATTTACTTTTGGGATTTCTAAATCATGAAACCTTCCTTAATATATGACACCCTAGGTCCATCCTAGGTTATTCATATATAACTTATATATAAACCCTTCATGATGGTTCTTGAAGAGTTTGTGAATTTCCAAATCATATCCCTCAAGAGTGTCAAACCAGGGGTGTAGCAAGGCCCATTGTTGTGTACCAGATTACCCTGAGTTAGGCTCAGAACATCTTGTCAGATTTGTTATCCCTAGGTACATATGTTCTAGAGACACATCCACTTTTACTATCCATACAATGATGTATTTCTAAGAAACCACTCAATCTACCATTTACCAAAATTCTAGGACATTTTCCTAAATGTTTACTCATCCTTATACTTATCCTTAGAGAAATCCCTAGACATATCCTTATAAATATACCTAGTGATCTCACTAAAATTATCTCATATTAGTTTACAAAGGTTTAGTAAACCATTCCTTTGATAGAAAATATAGAGACACAGTCTTAACATACATGGATATTACATCATTTTAGATGTATATTCAGTGCATTGAAAAAATACGTGTCTTATGACCATAATAGTTTAGGGTCTTTAAAAACTTGGATACAAAATCCTATATCCTGGTGAAAGATATTCAACATCTCCCATAAATATATCCACCTTTATTACTTCTAACTAAAACCTTTCTTCATAACCTAGGGAAAGGAAATATAAGAAAGGGTTGAGCTCAAATGCTCAGTAAGGGTAAACAAGAGAGATATGTAAGCATAATCATGAGCATAAGGAAATGAGAACATGATCATGAAATCATAAGATCATACCCAACATATCAAAGAACATATTCATTAATCATGTCACGAATAATGTAAGTTCATAAGACATGAGTCATAAGGAAATAAAGAACATAATCCAAGAAAGCATAACATAGGAATAAAACTTGGAATTATGGAAGACACATAAACAAATAATATGATTTCCATACTAGCCAAGGCATTGTTTTCAAGACCATCTTGGTAGTATGGTTTCACTTCCCATACCATCTTGGTAGTCATGGTTCACTCCCATTTCCATCTTAGTAGCATGAGTTCACTCATCATACCATCTTAGTAGTCATGGTTCACTTCTATATCCATATTATTAGTATGAGTTCACTCCTCATACCATCTTGGTAGTCATGGATCACTCTCATGGTCATATTAGTAGTCAAGGTTTACTACCAAGAGCATCTTATTCTATCTCATGAGATGTAAATCTTTACCCAATGCATTTGAGGGAGATATATTCCCCACCCATCTCATAGTGAAATCATACATACATGTGACACAAAATTATAAACATCCATATCTTAACCCATGAAATTAAATGGTTATCATAAACATGTAAACATATCATAACCTGTGGAAAAGATATAGGTTTCATAATCATTTCATCAAAATCATAACTTGTGAAAGAGAAATGGATTTTATAAACATATAACTGATGAAAGGGAAACATATTTCATAAACATAAAACCCATGAAAGATAAATGGGTTTCATAAAGACCATGACATTAAGAATAACCCATTCATAGAAAGGATATGAATGGAACCTTTAGATCATTTCCTATAAGGGAATGAGTAATATAAACATATTTCATCTTAGATGTAAAATAATCTTGAAATATATTTCAAAAACATTTCATGAAGAAAATATTCTTTCTTCTTTGAAAAATTCTTTTTAATACATAAAACCATTTGATAATCATTTTCATAAAAAATACCTTTAAAACTTATAAAGAATAATTGGAATCATTTGAAAAAAAAATCCTTGAAAATTATAAAATAAGCATAAAAAAATTTTAAAAACCTTTTTCCTTGAAAAATTATCAAATAAGCTTCAAAAAATTTTAAAACCATTTTTCTTTGAGAAAACATTTAAAACTTATAAAGAAAGCTTAAAATTGTTTTGAAAGTCGTTTTGTTGAAAATACTTTGAAAACTTATAAATAGTGCTTGAAAAAGTTTTGAAAACTGATGTCCTTGAAAATAATTTGAAAACTTATAAATAAAGCTTTGAAACGTTTTAAAAACCATTTCCCTTGAAAATAATTTGAAAACTTATAAATAAATATTGAAAAAATTTTGAAATCCATTTTCCTTGAAAACTTATAAAAGAACTTTGAAAACGTTTTGAAATACATTTTTATTGAAAACTTATAAAAGATGCTTGAAAACGTTTTGAAAACCATTTTCTTTGAAAATTTATTTTAAAATATTTTTAAAAAAATAACCTTTAAACATGAAAAGAAAGCATCAAAGGATTTACGATAGATAATCTTGTGCATGTCATACGAGGTAAAAAGAACATTCCTTTTTCATGGTAAAAAGGATAGAAAATTGCCTCATTCGGAAAGCAACAAGAATATTCCTTTGAAAAAATTGTTATAAGAGAAAAAGGGTAAAAATTTATTTTAATGATCATATGATATTATTATAATATTCTTGTAAACCCTTTTTAAAAAACATGGTTTTGAAGGAACACAAATTTCCAACTTAAGAGAGGGTAAAGTAAGGCATTCTTAAAAACACTTTCTTAACTATCTTATGTGCCAAAGAGTATAAAATGGTACCACTACAAGATTATATCATGAATAACCATATTAGAGTAAAATCCATGAATGTATTGAGATATGTAACATAATAATTCATCAAAGGAAGCATAAACATAAACAATCTCGAAAAGTGATGAGGTTGTTTCAATAAACTCTTATCACTTGGTAACTTGGGATAATACTCTACATGTAAGAAAAGAAAATTAAATGAAGCTTAAAATATCATTAAAATAATGAAGTTCATTATATAAAATTTAAAATTTAATTATATACACCTCAAAAAAGAATTTAGGTGCATAACAAAACATGAGTCTCAAAGAAGGCAAATTGAGACAAAACTATTTTACCGTTTTAGTAACTTTAGAAACTTAAACCCCATGAAAGAAGAATCATAAAATAGATATATAAATACCAATAAATTTTATTATAATAATAATTGGATATAATCATGGTCAGTATATACACCGCAAAAAAATAAAGAGTGACGAACATAGCATATATCTCACAGAAATAAAAAGTGAGATGAAATCCTCTTACCTTGTGTCTTGACTCTCATCGTACTCATTAAAACCACCTATATAATAATTATAAATTTGTTACAAATATTTTAAAAAAAACATATTATTAAATATAATACCATATATTGTTTTATTATGACCTTATATTACCCACTTTTTAACCATCATATGTCAAGGTTTCACTTCGAGTAATATTCGCTATGTTTTTCATATGTGTCTTAATTTAACTACTACAAATATGGGCATTAACAGCACTAAAAATGGGCTTTAATAGTGCTAAAAAAGCATTATAAAGCTCGGCGCTGATAAAGGTGGTACCCCTTTATCAGTGCTAAACAAGCGCTGATAAAGGTAGACTTTATCAGTGCTCCTTTAGCGCTGATAAACTCATCTTTTATCAGCGCTTCTTTAGCGCTGATAAAGGTGTAGTTTATCAACACTTTTTTAGCGCTGATAAAAGCATGATTTATCAGTGCTAAAAGAGCACTGATAAATGCCCTCTCTACTACTACGATAAATCTGCAGCAGCACACCCGAACACCAGAAAAAAAACAGCATCTCAATAAGCCAATTAAAGCAAGTATACCCATACAAAATTAACTCATAAATCATAAGAAAATTAGACAAAGTATACCCATAAAACAATTATACTCGTACACCATTAACACATAATTTATAAGTTAATCAAGTACTTAAAGAAATCAATTCAGAATTCAGGGGGTTTGGGGGTTGTTCAAGGGTTTGGGGTGGCTGTCCAAGGGGGGTAGGGGGTGCCCGGGGGGCTTTCCAGTTCAATCCTAAGTCTCCACATGGGTGTGTTTTATCAATACATAAATCTTTGGACTTTTCTCTATCCATTATGCATCATGTTCTCAACCTCAAAGAAGTTATAAGGTTTGTACACACACTGAGGTGCACATACTTGGGGGGGGATGAATCTCATTAATAAACCCCCAATATTAAACCTACAATAGGCTATTGTAAGTGCATGATCAGGAAATATGCACAATCTAGTTGAGAAAGAACTGGAATAAAACTAATAAAAAATCATCATTGATCCTCAAATCCATGACCATGATTAAACCCAAATTAATTTTCCAAGTGCTGAACATTTACCAATAATTTCACAAGGATCGTGTCGACATTATAAAAATATAGTTTGACCAAGTCCTACCCCATCTACATCAAGACACATTGATTCTCAAGTATTAATGCTTGATAAACCATACCTACTTCATCCAATGTTAGGGTTTCTCTGAGTACATCATAGGAACCACACAAAACATATAATATACCATGATCTCCCCACTATATACATAATTATCATTGACCTCCAATATGTGATTTTTATTTATACTCCATCATGGAAATCCACTTATGGGAGTTTTCTCTTCCAGGGAATACCCTCAACAGTATCTCAGACCACCCATATGTGTTCTTCCAATTCTGAGGCATAAGACCTACAAGGATCTCATCCCTATACTATGGGAGTACCCTTATTTAGGGAATAATACTAAGAATCATATATTCTTTACCATATGGGAGTATTATCATCCAAATAATAATCCCTAGAAGCATATCAACCCTCCAATATGGGTGTATTCTCATTTGAGGCATAATCTATATAATCATCTCAGCCCTCCCCTATGGGATTATTTTAATTTAGTGAATATTCCCGATAAAAATCTCATCCCACTCCTATGGTTGTATTATAATTTGGGGAATAATACTTATATACATCTCATCCCTCCCTTGTGAGAGTATTCTCATTTAAGGAATAAGACCCATAAGCATATCCACCCTCCTAAATGGGAGTATTTTCATCCAGATATAAGCCCATAAGTATCATAGACCCAAAAACATGATCACCCTAGTATACCAGGCAAACCATGACTTGATATATATGATTCCCCTAATAGATCACATGCCATGACCCCCCATTTAAAATATCAATGCAATCCGAATGCGTTTGGTCGGATTTACGTAGGTCAGTCGTTGTTTTCAATTAAAATCGTGTCCATTTTAAACAAAATAGAGACCCTTTGAGTGATATCAGACACAACATGCCTCAGATTGAGGCGGGGTCGACTCTTACACATCACCAAGGACCCTTGGATTGTTCTTATAAAAGATCAATGCAATCCGAATGTGTTTTTTTGGATTTCTGTAGGTCAGTTGATGTTTTCACTTAAAATCGTGTCCATTTTAAACAAAATAGAGACCCTTTGAGTGATAGAGGTCACACCGTGCCTCAGAATGAGGCAGGGTTGACTCATACACGTCACCAAGGACCCATTTATCATTCTTATAAAAGATCAATGCAATCCGAATGTGTTTGGTCAGATTTCCGTAGGTCAGTTTTTGTTTTCACTTAAAATCTTGTCCATTTTAAACAAAATAGAGACCCTTTGAGTGATAGCGGCCACATCGTGCCTAATATTGAGGTGGGGTTGACTTTTAAACGTCACCAAGGACCCTTGGATCGTTCTTATAAAATATAAATGCAATCCGAATGCGTTTGGTTGGATTTCCGTAGGTCAGTTATTGTTTTCAATTAAAATCGTGTTCATTTTAAACAAGAGAGACCCTTTGAGTGCTAGCGGCCACACCATGCCTCGGATTGAAGTGGGGTTGACTCGTACACATCACCAAGGACCCATGGATTATTCTTATAAAATATCAATGCAATCCTAATGCGTTTTTTTGGATTTTTATAGGTCAGTTGTTGTTTTCAATTAAAATCACGTCCACTTTAAACAAGAGAGACCCTTTGAGTGATAGCGGCCACACCGTGCCTCGTATTGAGGTGGTGTTGACTTTTACACATCACAAAGGACCCTTGGATTGTTCTTATAAAATATAAATTCAATCCGAATGCGTTTTTTCAGATTTCCATAGGTCAGTTGTTGTTTTTACTTAAAATCTTGTCCATTTTAAACAAAATAGAGACCCTTTGAGTGATAGCGGCCACACCATACCTCGGATTGAGGAATGGTTGACTTGTACATGTCACCAAGGACACTTGGATTGTTCTTATAAAATATCAATGTAATCTGAATACGTTTGGTCAGATTTCCGTAGATCAGTTGTTGTTTTCAATTAAAATCGTGCCCATTTTAAACAAAATAAAGACCCTTTGAGTGCTAGCGGCCACACCGTACCTATTTTTGAGGCAGGTTTGACTCTTACATGTCACCAAGGACCCTTGGATCGTTCTTATAAAAGATAAATTCAATCCGAATGCGTTTGGTCAGATTTCAGTAGGTCAGTTGTTGTTTTCACTTAAAATCGTGTCCATTTTAAACAAAATAGAGACCCTTTGAGTGATAGCAGCCACACTGTGCCTCGAATTGAGGCGGGGTTGACTTGTACACATAACCAAGGACCCTTGGATCGTTCTTATAAAATATCAATGCAATCCTAATGCGTTTCGTTGGATTTCCGTAGGTCAATTGTTGTTTTCACTTAAAATCTTGTCCATTTTAAACAAAATAGAGACCCTTTGAGTGATAGCGGCCACACCATGCCTCGGATTGAGGCAGGGTTGACTCTTACACGTCACCAAGGACCCTTTAATATTTCTTATAAAAGATCAATGCAATTATAATGCGTTTGGTCAGATTTTCGTAGGTCAGTTGTTGTTTTCAATTAAAATCGTGTCCATTTTAAACAAGAGAGACCCTTTGAGTGCTAGCGGCCACACTGTGCCTCGGATTGAGGAGGTGTTGACTTTTACACATCACCAAGTACCCTTGTATCATTATTATAAAAGTTAAATGCAATCCAAATGCGTTTGGTCAGATTTCCATAGGTCAGTTGTTGTTTTCAATTAAAATCGTGTCCACTTTAAACAAGAGAGACCCTTTGAGTTCTAGCAGCCACAACGTGCCTTGGATTGAGGCAAGGTTGACTCTTACACGTCACCAAGGACCCTTGGATCGTTATTATAAAAGATCAATTCAATCCAAATGCGTTTGGTCGGATTTCCGTAAGTTAGTTGTTGTTTTCACTTAAAATCTTGTCCATTTTAAACAAAATAGAGACCCTTTGAGTGATAGCAGCCACACCGTGCCTCGGATTGAGGCGAGGTTGACTCTTACATGTCACCAAGGACCCTTGGATCGTTATTATAAAAGATAAATGCAATCCTAATGCATTTGGTCAGATTTATGTAGGTCAGTTGTTGTTTTCAATTAAAATCGTGTCCATTTTAAACAAAATAGAGACCATTTGAGTACTAACGGCCACACCGTGCCTCATATTGAGGCAGGGTTGACTCGTACATGTCACCAAGGACCCTTGTATCATTCTTATAAAATATAAATGCAATCCTAATGTGTTTGGTCAGATTTCCGTAGGTCAGTTGTTGTTTTCAATTAAAATCTTGCCCACTTTAAACAAGAGAGACCCTTTGAGTGCTAGCGGCCACACCGTGCCTCTTATTGAGGTAGGGTTGACTCTTACACATCACCAAGGACCCTTTGATCATTATTATAAAATATAAATGTAATCCGAATGAGTTTGGTCGGATTTTCATAGTTTAATTGTTGTTTTCACTTAAAATCTTGTCCATTTTAAACAAAATAGAGACCCTTTGAGTGATAGCGGCCACACCGTGCCTCGGATTGAGGCGGGGTTGACTCATACACATCACCAAGTACCCTTGGATCGTTCTTATAAAATATAAATCCAATCTGAATATGTTTGGTCAGATTTTCGTAGGTCAGTTGTTGTTTTCAATTAAAATCGTGTCCACTTTAAACAAGAGAGACCCTTTGAGTGATAGCGGCCACACCGTGCCTCGTATTGAGGCGGAGTTGACTCGTACACGTCACCAAGGACCCTTGGATCGTTCTTATAAAATATCAATGTAATCCGAATGCGTTTGGTCAGATTTCCGTAGGTCAGTTGTTGTTTTCACTTAAAATCTTGTCCATTTTAAACAAAATAGAGACCCTTTGAGTGATAGCGGCCACACTGTGCCTCGGATTGAGGCGGGGTTGACTCGTACACTTCACCAAGGACCCTTGGATCATTATTATAAAAGATAAATTCAATCCTAATGAATTTTGTCAGATTTCTGTAGGTCATTTGTTGTTTTCAATTAAAATCGTGTCCATTTTAAACAAAATAGAGACCCTTTGAGTGCTAGCGGCCACACCGTACCTCGGATTGAGGCGGGGTTGACTCATACACATCACCAAGGACCCTTGGATCGTTCTTATAAAAGATAAATGCAATCCGAATGTGTTTGGTCAGATTTCCTTAGGTCAGTTGTTGTTTTCACTTAAAATCTTGTCTATTTTAAACAAAATAGAGACCCTTTGAGTGCTAGCAGCCACACCATGCCTCAGATTGAGGCAGGGTTGACTCATACATGTCACCAAGGACCCTTGGATCATTCTTATAAAAGATCAATGTAATCCGAATGCATTTGGTCGGATTTCTGTAGGTCAGTTTTTGTTTTCACTTAAAATCTTGTCCATTTTAAACAAAATAGAGACTCTTTGAGTGCTAGCGGCCACACCGTGCCTCGGATTGGGGTGGAGTTGACTCGTACATGTCACCAAGGACCCTTGGATCGTTCTTATAAAATATCAATGCAATCTGAATGTGTTTGGTCGGATTTCTGTAGGTCAGTTGTTATTTTCAATTAAAATCATGTCCATTTTAAACAAAATAGAGACCCTTTGAGTGCTAACGGCCACACCGTCCCTTGGATTGAGGTGTGGTTGACTCTTACACCTCACCAAGGACTCTTGGATCGTTCTTATAAAATATTAAGGCAATCCGAATGAATTTGGTTGGATTTTCGTAGGTCAGTTGTTGTTTTCACTTAAAATCGTGTCCATTTTAAACAAAATAGAGACCCTTTGAGTGGTTCAGCATTCCTGCATGTTGCTGGTGCATATCATCTGTTAAAATGGGAAAATGACTCATTGGAGAAAGGATTTTTTATTTAATAACAATTACAATTTTCTTACGAACATTTACATACAACAATGTTTCATCTTTTGATCCCCTTAACCCCTCTCAAAAATGACCACAAATTGTACATATCCCCAAGTCAGATATTCATTGTATTTGTGTACAATCTTCCATCAGGTATGCGGCCCACTAATTTCTGAACATATCTATATCGTCTTGTGATTATGAGGCTTTTCGGCAGTCAAATTAGTACTACAAAATAAAAAAATAAAAAAATAATAAATAACTTAAATGAACTAGTTGTTGTTTCTAAAAATACCTCTTTAGGGATGCTAGTTTGCTAATGAAAAATGATCTCTATCATAAATTTACAAACATAATAACTGCAATCATTATCGTTTGTTTGTTTTGGACACTGCAAAAAAATTTATCATTAGGAGAATAAGTAATTTGTGTTGAGATGTGTTTGGATAGTGAAATTTTATTATATATACCCTGATATTTGTCCAAACGTAGTACTTTCTCACCTCCCTATGCTTAGCCCCTGTCCTCATTCCTTTTTTTAGATGATAATTATACACCACCCTATCATAACAGAATCCTCATTAAAAGATAATATAAATTATATTACTTGATGTTTAGACCTAAAACGTAAGATGTAGTGTCTTACAGATTCACAAACTTCATCATGTGTGGTCGGTTTGATGGATATCCTTGCTTTGAATCCAGAAAATAAATCTTCGGAGTATCCAAGTTCACCGCAATTAGCAACCAATATTTCCTAAAAATACAAAAAGGAATAAGTAATAAAAGAAGTGAAAATATAATTGATATGCTTTAATCGTAGAGTATTAACCCTGCATGGTTGGTATTAGGAAAAGTTTGTCATCTGTAATCTTTCGTTCAAATGTTTTCAGCAAGTCGTTCACTATTGCATCCCTTTTTGATGGCTCTATTTTTGTTAGGTGTGTTGATGTGATATGAGGACTAACCAGTCCAAATCTTGGCTCATGGGAAAATTCCTTCAATTGTTTTTCATAAATGTGTCTGTCAACAATATAAAATGCATTTAGTCATAATTTTCACATTAGATCAGCTTTTGGAAAATCAATTCATGGAAACATACCTCATATACACATTTACAACTGTGATGCCTAGCCAACCGTTTTCAAGGATTTCATTTACATTTTCAGCAGCAACGAAATATTGACTTTTCGCTCCGTATATATTCTCTTCGAAAACCACTATATGACTATTACCATCTTTTAGCTTTGTATCCACATGATTCTTCAATGCTAGTAAATGTGGATAGAGAACAGGTGGTGTTATTGTGCTTTCAGTATCTCCTTGGGATTGGTTGGTCAATCCTTTAGATGGTTTTGAGCCGACGTTTGTCACCCCCTTCCCTTTCTCCGTCTATAACAACAATCATTGGTTCAGACCCTTTTTCATTAATTGTTAAGGGTTTAGCTTGAAAAGAAAAGGAAATAAATACCTCTTTTTCCGCATGTACTCTTACAAGTTGTGACGGCCATGCAATGAATGTCCCAATAGCCTTTTCGACCTTATGAATATCATCGTCATCAAGTGGAATAGGTATCTCTGCCTTTGTCTCATGAGCTATAGTAATCATCACTTTCAGATGATCTTTCAGAAGTGGTCTATTATGCAGTGTGGCATCTGGGATATTGAACATTGTAGCCCTCACTACAAGGTGATAGGTGGTTGTTGACAGATATAAATCACAATCATTATCACCCTGTAGAAGATGAGTACAGAAAAATTATCAGTGTTTGTCTGATTCATATTTCATGGGAACAATTATTAGAATATTGATTACCACAACTAATATAGTTCTTTGAGGCGAATGACTCGCCTCAAAGATAGTGGGGGGTGGGGTGGGATGTTCATGCAGCGGTTGTTCTTGATTTGTGGCTTCCCTTTGCTTCCCACCCATAAAATTTGCTAGCAACTCTCCCTACCATTGTAATTGTTCTTCAAGGGTTGCTATTTTTTCTCTCATTTGTTCCAATTTTTCATATGTATCATCCATTTTTTTCTTCTTCTCAAAATATACTCAGGTTGTCACCCCAAACCCTGCACCTCTGACACGACCGTATTTTTCTGGCTACATCAAAGCTGTCGATAATAGGTCTGTATCATCTACAGGAGTAGCTGGTTCTTGTAACTGTCAGATATAGGAAAATAACTAATTATTTTTATGTAATAGCAATTTTAAACAAATTATTTTATCATCGTGTCATACTTACACATATTTCCCACACTTTCTGTGTGTTCTCATCTACTAACTTCCCTTTTTTGTTCACACGTGCCTCCTTCCATAGCACATGACGTGGGATGGAAGTGCATTTGGTTTTAGACTCATCAATCTACATATAAACATACAAAAATAATTATGATGTTGTTTATTGGCACCTAACAATATTATTGTAAATTTAAAATACGTACCATTTTCTTTTCTAATGAAGCGTACCCCATCCTTGCTTTATGATAGAGGTATGTTGGTTTTGAAGCATGTTCCTTATTTTCAGTACAGAGTTTTTGTTTCATAAATGAAATATTAACAATCAAAGTGATGAATACAGGTATCCTCAAACAACGTATTATCACTCAAAATGTACCTGAAACTTCTCATCCCCACGACGTCCAATAAATGCATCTCATGCTTCTTGGGATATCAGGTGAGCGTAGACAATGGGTGGGTGCAGGTTTATTTTACCTTTAGAATCTTTGAGGTGACATCTTTTTAAAATAGTGCGAAAACCTCGATGAATCTTTCCTGCAAGCCTTAGTACATAATCATTGTGTGAATCATATACTATAAATGTACTCTTAAAGATATTTAGAAGAGTAATACATTGTTTCATTATTTTATTTGCTAATAAATTAAAGAAATAAATTCATAATGTTACCGTAATTTCTTCCCAGATCACAGCCTTCAGCCCGGACACAACATAGTGCTATGAATCTATGTCAATTGGCACTTGTTTCCAAGTGACAACTCCAATGTAGATGCTAAACATAGTCTTGTTGGTATTCACATGTTGGCCTCGTGCATTCCATCCGACTTCAAATTTGATGCCTTTGATTTTTGCCTTAAGAATTTTGGCTAACACCATCAAACTACGACGCACCTATGATTTCTGCGACGCTGGTCCTTCATTCCCGACCATTTCATCGATATAAACATCATCTATATGTTCATCTAGAATGGTATCAACGACATATGTTGATGGTTTTTGGACCTCAACACTAAGAGCAGCAGGAGCAGCAGGAGGAGCAGCAGCAGCAGGAGCCATAGTAGGAGGAGCAGCAGGAGCAACCGGAGCCGCAGCAGGAGCAACAGCAGCAGCAGCATGAGCTTCAGGAGAGAAGCAGGAGAAAAAACAGCAGCAACATGAGCTGCAAGAGCAGTAGGAGCAGCAGCAGCCGCAACAGCAGCTGCTTGAGAGACTTGTTCAGCCTCAAGGTTAGGAGCATCAGAATGTGCAGAAGTCATTATCTGCAAAAGTGTTTGAACAGTTAATTCAGATTACATAAATTCAGTAATGATAAGATAATAACATGAGATAACAAGATCTATATTACAAACAAAATATAACCTGTTTACTGAACTCTCTTTCTTTTTTTCAAAGGTTGAAGGGATTTGACACCTCTATCAACTATCCAAATATCTTCATTGTGGTCTCCTATAACATACAAAACATCATCTGCATTGAGACCGCTTCGAAATGATTGCGACGTACCACTAAAAGGATCGTCCTCAACTGAATTTTCATTGAAACCTTCAGTAGTTTTGGACGATAACAGAACAATCGACCACTTTCGTTTTACGGGATCTGGAACATAAAAAACTTGTACCGCTTGTGATGCCATTATAAATTGTTCATCTTTGTACCCTTGTTTACAAAAATCAACTTTCACAAATCCCCATTCATCTATTTTAACACCACTGTTGTTATCAATCCATTTGCATTGAAAAATCGGCAATTGGAATGTCGTATAATCCAACTCCTATATTAGTTTGATAATGCTAAAGTATGACATATTTGCATAAATTGGATTTCTGTCCTTACTACCAGAAACATGAATCGCTTCAGCCACTAGTGTAACTCCACTATATTGCATGGTACTATCTTCATAATGTTCATCTGTATAGAATGTATAACCATTAATTACATAACCACTGTAAGATAATACACACACACTTGGTCCAGCGGCTAGCCATCGAAGATGTTCTGAAATTGAATTCGGATTTTTATCCAACTGCTTAAAAATATGGTCCTGAAACCATCCTATAAACTGGTGATTATGTGTATCTGATAACCATTTTTCATCCCTCGATGGATTCAACTGCCTAATAATTTCTTTGTGAGTTTAAATATATGGAGCAACCTCCCAACTATTATTCATAACATAAAGATGAGCCTGCTCCCGATTTGTAATACTGATTGTCACAACTTCTCTTCTAGAAATTCCCTCACCCTAAATGTGTCCAGTGTGACGAGATTTCAGGAGACCAATGCTTTCCACATCAGATAGGTATTCAGTACAAAATTAAATGGTTTCCTCAACAATATATCGCTCCACTATACAACCCTCTGGACGACTTTGATTTTTGACATACCCTTTCAAAATCTTCATATACCGTTTAACAGGATACATCCATCTATAGTGCACGGGACCACAAAGTTGAATCTCTCTCACCAAGTGAATCATCAAATGAACCATCATATCAAAGAATTTTGGTGGGAAGAACATTTCTAATTCACATAATATGATGACAATTTCTTTTTCCATAGATGGCAATTTCCCCGGGTCTAAAACTTTGCTACATATAGCTTTGAAAAAGAAACAAATTTTGGTTAACGTATGATGAACATTCTTGGGAAAAATGAAACGTAAATCTATATGAATTAGATCTTGCATCAAAACATGGCAATCATGTGATTTCAAACCTTTTAAATTCAAATCATTTATTGACACAATGTTCTTGATATTTTATAAGTACCCCTCTGTAACCTTTACATCATTGAAGAAGTTGCAAAACTGATATCTCTCTGCCCTAGAAAGAGTATAATCAGCTGGAGGAAGAAACATTCGATTTTCACCCTTCACGGGAGCCAACTCTTCACGTATACCCATGTCAACCATGTCCAACCTTGCCTTAATTACATCTTCTGTTTTTCCAGGGGCATTTAGCAATGTTCTGATAACACTGTCACATACATTGTTTTCCACATGCATCACATCAAGAAAATGTCTGACGTACAAACAATTCCAGTATGGTAATTCAAAAAAACTGATCTCTTTTTCCAACCGATTTTCGTAAAGTTTTTTGAAAATGGTTTACCAAAAATAGTGTTCATATCTTTTACTTTCTCAAACATCTGATCACCTGTTAGTGGAGACGGTGTTGCGCGTTTTTATGAACTTCCATTGAATGATGTCGTCCAAGATCGGTACTTATACCGACAAGGTAGAAATCTACAATGTCCTAGAAATACAGATTTCGATGAATGTTTCAACCTAATTGATTATGTATCTTCTTCGCACATGGGACACCCTTGAGTTCCTTTAATGCTATAGCCTGACAAATTTCCATAAGTAGGGAAATCATTTATTGTCCCATACAATATCGCTCTCAACGTGAAGTATTCACTTTTATAAGCATCATACAACATTACACCTGAGTCCCATAATAACTTCAAATCCTAGATCAAAGGAGCCAGATAAACATAAATATCGTTACCTGGTTGTTTTGGTCTTGATATAAGCATAGATAACATGATGAATTTCTACTTCATGAATAACCAGGGTGGCAAGTTATAATTTACCAACATAACAGGCCATGTACTATGAGTGCTGGTTTGAAAACCAAAAGGATTCACTCCATCTGTAGATAACGCAAGACGATGGTTTCTCGGCTCTTTTCCAAATTCAGGATACTCATGATCAATTTTCTTCCATTGAGGAGAGTTGGACGGATGACGTAATAACCCATCTTTATTTCTTTTATCTGCATGCCACGACAATTGTCTTACAGTTTCTTCACTTCTATATAGACGCCTAAACCTTGGAATGATTGGAAAGTACCATACAACTTTCATAGGATTGGATTTATCTTTCTTATATCAAGAAGCACCACACTTTGGGAATTTTGTAAGTGATTTGTTCTCTTTGCGAAACAATATACAGTCTTTCGAGCAGACATGTATTCTTTGAGAAATCATTCCCATCGAGTGTAGCATTCGTCTAGCTTCATATGTCTGGCTTGGGAGCTCATTATCTTCTGGGAGCATGTCATTCAAAAGAGCAAGTAGTTCCGTAAAACTTACATCACTCTATCTATTTCCTACTTTCAATTTATACAACTTCAGTACAGCTGACAATGTTGTATACTTAGTGCCAGCAGTATATAATGGCGTCTTTGCACAACTCTTTAACTTCTCAAACAATTTTGGGCAATCACGGAGTTTATCTTGAATTGTCTTTTTCATTTCCTCAATACGATCTTCATCATCATTGACATCTGTAATCACATCCTCCATATGGTCTTCTTCATTATCCATATTTGTATTCATATCTAACGATCCATAAAACGCAGTTTTATCCCAGCCAGTAGCTACATTCTCTTTTTCTCCGCATTTATTCCAACATTTATAACTCCGATCTATTACGTGACATATCAAATGTTCTTCTAACTCCTTTGGAGTAAGTAGTCTAGAATAACAACAATGTAAACACGGACAAAGGATTTGAGAAGGATCCTTTGCATGATCCATTGCAAACTTGATGAACTCTTTCACTCCGTTCTCGTACTCTATTGTTAAATGATTAGCATCCATCCAATCTTTATTCATCTCCATCCTATTTGAATCTCAAATATTAGTATTTATGGTTCAAGTACACAAAACAATAATTCCAAATACAGTAGAAGAGAACCACTTCCTTATAAAAATGGAGATTAATAGAGCCTAACCATTAGTATTTATTCATCTTCATTAAATATAATTACTTTAGATTCATTATAGTTTCCTCAAATAACCCCAGACCAAACACAAGAATAATCAAGAATGATACATCTACCACTCCTAGGTCTCTGCCCTACATTCAATATCATCATGCCTAAATACTCACTACTGGTGGAAGTGAAATCGTTCCTGATGATCATGCCAAGAATAAATGGAAACCAAAAGGGGGGAGTGAATCAAAATACCCCAAACAAGATGGAAAAACATGGTATTTGAGAATAGGTTAGTGGCTTTCATGTTGGCTATACACCTATCCAATAGACTCCACAAGCGGTGATGGCCCCTAAAGTTGTTGCACCAGGTGAAACTGTCACCTGAGAAGCTGAGATCAATGAGGCCCTTCCCAGCCATGAACTGAATAAACTCCATGATGGCCTTCCTCTAGAATGGGATTCTACCTTTCCTTTCATTTGGGTTAGAAATGACATTAAATTCACCCCCAACAATCAATGGATGGTGGTTGGGATCGAAGGTATTTTGTTCAAAAGGACAATCAATCCCCCTCAATTTTTTAAAATACCAATACCATAAACCATTTAAAAACAAGTCATTTTAATTTATTTTGGAAATCATTCCCAAAAAAAATTCAATAAACAAACACATGCCAAACCATTTGGAATTTTATTTAAATAATCAACTTATCTTTATTTTAAACCATGATTTTCATTTATAATATCAAATACACCAATGGTAGAAGGAAACCTAATTTATTTCAATGAAAAAGGTTAATTCACAACAAGATACCATCCATTCCATATATTATTTTCATTAATAGGGTTATTTTGTGCTTCAAAATGATCAAAACATGTCTAACCAACTTCAAATGGATAAAATATGAATTCATGAAACACATGAATCCCAAAAAAGAAGATATAGTATAGAAACACCCACTTGGAATCTGAATGAGTCTACTCAAATGAAGAAAATCATACATCTCCAACTACATCGATGCTTTCTCATATACAACAACACCACTAGCTAGATAGTGGCCCTCACCAAGAACATAATACATCTCTAAATAAGAGACTACAACCACTAACCATGAAGAACATCATAAGATGGAAATATACTAAGAACACATCCCTTCACCCAAATAAGAGACTACAACCACTAACCATGAAGAACCACTAAGAGAATAATTTGAAACCTAAGGAAAGGTACACCCAAAACATACCAATGAATTCAAATGAAATACTTTCTAAACCAAACCATTGAAATCCTCAAATGTTACTAACATCAAACCCCGTCATATCTCCTAATAAAATTCTTTGATAACACTATTTCATGGCCTATACCCATTTAGACCCCTCTATTGGTTAGTATATTATAGTTTAGTGACCCCCTAAAACCATCCTCCAACATTTCATGGGTTAGTGAATGCACCGAGGGTATTTATCACAACCATGTGCAATGTACTTCTAATAATAAATAATTTATATAGTTTAACATCAAGTTGTATAGATTATTTTTCTAATGATACCAAGTAAAAGTTAGTATGGTAAATATGTGTGATAAGACATTTTTGTTCTAACTAAAAGGGGATATAGTCTAATGAGTGTATTTTGGATTCACAAAAAATATGACTCTATGTGGTATAGGGTTTTTTCAACTAGTAGGAGTATAGACCACTTAGTGAATATGGTCCTCTATGTGTGGGAATGTTTTCATTTAGATTATGGCCTAATATGTATGGTTCCCATAGAATAAGGCCCATTTGAATTGGATATTTGGGCTCATGGGTAATTTTTTGATGCCTCTACTGGGGAAATCACTCAGGCTTGAATCTGTTTCCTTGGGATAGCCACAATCCTCATAACCTACCTTACCTATTTCCAAAGGTGGAAAGAGTCCACCTCCATGGTTGATAATATTTTCCCCTTGATTGGAATGGGAATATGGGATGTTAGATATTCCTTCTATAGTTTCCTTCTTGGAGTATGATTCCTATTCTGGGTCTCTGTTTCAGATATAAGACATGTTTCTGAATCTAGTTTTTGGTTTTACTCTCTAGTGGACACAAGTTAATTACAATTATTATTATAGTTATAGGGAATATACTTTTAGTTGAATATAATAATGGTGATGAGTGTATTGATAAACTATAAAATTCATCTAAAATTGATGTTATTAATTTTTCATTAGCTCATGACATGAGGTGTATTATCTGTAATACATGAGTCATACCATGATTGATAATTGGTAACTTATTCTTATTACAGAAGGAATTCAAGTCTTATAACCTCTATAATCTTATGCTCATTACACAAGGTGGATCACATTTTTCATGTGAGGAATCTACACCAATTTGGTTCATAAAATATATTCATAGCACATAAGTATTTATATATTCGTCAACTAATGAATCGTGTTCTTATCACACTAGGTAAGAACATAAGATCATCTACTAAGGGAAGTGTTTAGAGATCGTATGGTCATCACATAGGGTATTCTTTGGCACATCGCCTAAGGAATCTCATGCTCCTCATGTGAGGTATAATCCTAGGATCATTACCTAGGAGATGAATAAGAGATCTTATGATCATCACTTAGGGGATTCTTAGGCATATCCCCTAATGAATCTATTTATAATCTCATGAGGTATAATCAAGGGAACATTATTTGGGATATAAAGAAGATCTCATATTCCCATAACATAGGGACTTCATATTCTTGTCACCTGAGGAAACCTAGGATTATCACATAGAGTTGGATGTTTCCTAAATTAAGAGTGGTCATAGGTTTATATCTCGGTAAAGGAACTCACATATTTGAATTTTAGAAAAGGGAACCACCCAATACACTCATCGCGTAGGGGGTGAGCATAGTTTTATAGCCACCATTTCATTTTTATCCATGAATTTATTAAATTCCCACCAAACCCTTTTCAATTTCATCATTAACAACTATATTCTATGTCACTGGGAAACTAAAAGGAAAACCCATATCAACTGACGATGTCATCTCCCACAATAACCCACTCATTACATCTTTTTAACAATGGAAAGGTTGATGCTTCCCCACTGCACGATTTACCACCTCAACCATCTCACATTTTCCCCCAATGGAATCTATCACAACCAAACTAACAAAAAACTTCTCAAACAACCCCACCAAAAAACAATGATGATTTTCAACAATAAAAGTAAACAAGCACCATGTTCTTGAGAAATATAATGAAAATTAGTAAACACATGTGAATCATCCCCTTTACATCATTTTCCATCAAGTATGGTTCATTTTGTTCAATAGGTCAAGCCATAATACTCACCCATAGAATAAAAAAGCATGTTAAAAAAATGATATACAAATGGGAGAGGAGAAAAATATTGAAAAAAGATTTGGAAAACATGCCTTAAAGGAGGTCCGGAAAATCGAAGCTTGAAAGCGTTGTGGGCGGCGGAGGTCTGGCAAACTGAAGCTCGAGGGCGGCGGAGGTCCGGCAACGCAAACTCAGAGGGCGGTGGAGGTCCGGCAATAAGAAGCGAGGGCGGCGGAGGTCTGACAACGTGATCTCAACGGGCGGCATAGGGGAGTCGCAGGGTTCCAATACCGTGAGAGCTTTAGGTCGCGATAAAATGAGGGCATTGTGCGACCGACTTTATAAAAAAATGCACTAAGGTTTTATCAGTGCTAAAAAAGCACTGATAAAGACTACCTTTATCAGCGCTAACATTTTAGCACTGATAAAGGTGTCCTTTATCAGCGCTTTTTTAACACTGATAATAGTACCCTTTATCAGTGCTAGAAAAGCGCTGATAAATCCTTACTGTATCAGCACTAAAATTTTAGCACTGATAAAGGGTCTTTTTATCAGCTTTATTTTAGTGCTGATAAAGGTTACCCTGTATCAGCACTAAAATTTTAGCACTGATAAAGTATTTCTTTATCATCGCTTTTCTAGCGCTGATATAGGGCCTCTTTATCAGTGCTAGAAAAGCGCTGATAAAGAATCCTTGTATCAGTGCTAGAAAATCGCTGATAAAGAACTCCTTTATCAGTGCTAAAATTTTAGCGCTGATACAGGGTAACCTTTATCAGTGGTTTTTCTTGGCGCTGATATAAGGGGGCGCTTCCCTTGCCCGTATTTGTAGTAGTGTTTGTTATATTGTTGGTCCTTATACTTATATCATGATTACAGAATTTAAAACATGATATAAATATCATTTATATACAGTATATTTTTATTGTAATAATCTATAAAATATATAAGTATGAAATAGAATACATCGTTTATGGAGACGGTAGGTCGTACATACGCATGGACGTTATTTCTGTTTAATTATCGTTTTGAGAGAAAGAAAGTAAAAGGCATATATGTGTGTATATATATATCTATATCATTATTAAATTATCTTTATGATATCATATATATCATATATATTCACTAAAATCATCCTTAATACGGTCCATGTAGTGTATGAACGAATCATGTCACTTTGAGGGGACGATAGTCCACACTTCCTCAAACGAAATTATCATATTTACATAAAATATAAAGAATAAAGGTATATTACAAATAAAAATTAAACAATCATAAATAAATTATAAATAATATATATATATATATAATATAAACATAGTTTCCATCATAATGTCCACCATGATAGATAGTAATGGAAAGATGAACAATCATCGTTTCATGAGCCAGTAGTTCACCGTACACAAAAACAATATGTTTGTTACCCATTAGATGAAGGTGTTTATAAGTGTATATAGAAAAATTTACATAAAAATATCCTAGTATATTTAGTATTTTTTTTGTTATATAATCATTTAATAAATATATTTTGAGGGGGTGGAGAAGGAAAATAAAAGAAAGTACTTGAGAGAAGACGTTACCTCTTAATCAGATAACTCCTTTTGATTTGTGCCAAAAGGCTTCCTTGGATTGCCTTATACTCAAGGTAAGTATTCTAAGATGAAGGGATATTTATTAGAAGTGTATTGGGTAGGGTTTGGATGAACTTAATAGGGTTTAGAGGTGTGAGGAAATGAGAGAGGTGGTGGCTTTTTTTAAGGAAAAAGACTCACTTGGAATTTTTAGAAACAAGCTAGGTATACATATGTTCTTACCTAAAAAAAGTCATAACAAAGAAAACAACTCAATAATGGAAGGTGTATGGAATAAATATGGAAATAAAATGGGTTCTGAAAAAATGGATAGATCATTTGTGCCCTTAATTTTAAGGTTTATTCCCTAATTAAGCTTAATTTGGCCTTAATCATTGTGATTAATTTTAATCACTTTTACCAATAATTTTGGAAAAAAATTAACTTGGTCTTATTAGAATATAGATATTATACTGAATAAAATGATGTATATTGGTTTTTAAAAATTCAAATCACATAAGTGGAAAAATTAAGATTAATGTTAATCCTACAAACGGGATGAAATAATGGGTTTCTAAAGTAAAAAAATGTTCAAAACTTTATTAAGGTTTGGTATTAAATTTCAAAGTGAAATTGATTATAATGAATTAAATTGTATTAATAGATGTAATATTTATCTAATTTTACCTTTAAAAATTTTATAATATTATTTAACATTAATAATTAATTAAACAAAAAGGCAGTTTTTAACTAAAAAGCAGTATTTTTCACTATTTATCAAAAAATGAAGTTTCTCAGAAAAATCCCAAAAAATAAAACTAGGATAATTTAGACGTTCTAAATTAAAAAATAAATTTTATTTTATAAAATTCAATTTCTAAATGTTTTTAAAATTAATTTTATTATTAAAAGTAATTCATTCAATAAAACGGTATTTTTAACATAAATGGACTTTACCAAAAAAATCATATCTTTCATTATCAATATGTTTTATTTATATAAACCCACAATAAAAAATATTTGAAAAGTATTTATTATTATTACTATAACTAATTTTAACAGATAGGTTATAATTATCTCATTTTAATAATTATATTTATATATATATATAATATGCTTCATAGAAACTCAGTGTTGCGTGCATCATATGCCAAGTCGGTGTTGCGTGTAACATACGCCAAGTCAGTGTTGCGTGCAATGACCGTGATGTCGTGATGTGGAAAATTTATTATGAGTTTAAGGTTTATTTATAGTCTAGGGAAGACCCTAGGTTGTCTCGCAAGGAGCATTGGTGGGTTTAGAGTGTGCTTTTTTAATAAGAAGTACTTAAATAGGGGGTGGTTTTGAAAACAGTTTTAGGATAAAATGACTTAATTAAAGAGTTTAATAGTTGGAAAGAAAAGGTGGTGTTAATTAATTATGATATAAAAGGGTTTCATTGTGAGTTCACTACACACATTTAAAGCTCATTGTTCTTGGAGATTAATTAAGTTTTGGTGTAATTCTTTGGTAGAAATCAATCGGAATCCCGATTACTTTCCAAGCTCTTATATCAAAGCACGTTGAGCCAAACCTTGACATAACAGTTGTATAGACAAGGTCCAGATCACATGAATGGTATAAAAGCTTCCAAAACAAATTTAAATCTCAAATAAGTGGGGAATAAAAGGATTCTTGTGTTGTCCAATCGGAACAACACAAGTCACACACTCAAAACTTCGCACCGATCGGTTAAAAGTAAAGAGCATTTCATTCGGTTAAATCAAACAAAGATAAATCAAAGTTAGATAATTCTAAATTAAATGTTTTAAAAACCAAAATAAATAAAACCATTAGTATTACAAGTTTCATAACTCCCTTTACATGTGTGTAGCTCCCTTACAATGAACACCCACCATTTAGCTCGACATCGGGAGGAGGAGGAAGCTCGGGTGGAACTCCTTCTTCATTATTGATCCACCTATGAGGATAGTGGACTCAAGAACTTATAGGATGAGTAGGAGACTCCTCTAAGACTCCAAAATGGCATATCTTCACTTCTTGGTCGAAACCCCAAATGAGGAGCCCAAGGTTCCATTTTATAGAAAAATGGAATGGTGGTTTTGAGCACATAGAATTCTTAAAACCACTTGTCACAGGTGTTTTGACCTCCAGAAAGCCATATATTAATTTGGAGAAAATAAAAAAGTTGTATCCCCACATCTTGGATGTCTCCACAGAAAGTTTGGAATAATTTGGACACTTATATCATGAGATATGGACAGATCACATCACACCACTTTTGACTTCGTGCAGATTTGGTGTGTTGGACATATCAGGTCGTTTGGGATACCAGATGTAAGAATGAGTCTTTGGTTTCTTAATATGAAATGTATCCCAGTGAATTTTGGACCAGTCCACAAACTTTAAGCCTAATTGGATGCACATTCTAGTATCAGTGTGCCGATTAATCCACTGGTGTGCTTGGATCCTGCGCAGTTTGGCCCATTTTTCTTAGACATCATCATGGGCCCTCCAAATCACCTCCTCCTGCAATGGAATCATCAAAACAATTAACATTTACCTTTTTAAAAGTTATAAAAATAAAATAAATGATTCAAAAATGGAATTCAACTTGTTATTATTTTTATAATTTTCAATATAAAACAAGTTTAGCACAGTGCTGTAAAGGTGAAAATTACACAGTGAATCGTGGTACGATCACACCCCCACACCTAAACATTTGAACTCCTAGGCAAAGTCACATATCCAAATAAAATGAGGAATATATATATTACCAACGTCATGAAGATTTAACATTTGAGTAAATTTTAATTCACTAAAGTAATGTGATCAATGCACCAACCACACAAAGGAGTTCTTCCTAGTGAAAATGGAAAAAGATGTCTCATAAATAATATCACAATGAAATTTAAAGAGATTCATGATACCAATATAAGAAAGGAATTCAAAAGTCAACCATTCCATTAGCTCTCCATGTGTTTGTTTGAAAACCATTTCATACTATTCTTTCAACTTTCTATCCAATAAATATAGGTTATTTTAAAATTATTCAGCTTTAAATGAATTTTCACTGAACCTTCCCTACATCCTTTGCAATAATATTTCAAGACCCACTCAATTAAGAATTCCAAGAAGTCAAACCATAAGCTCCCGACCTATATATCCCCATATTTTTTACATTTCATCACTCCCCTCATTTATTATTATTTTTTTAGAAGTTGCATTTGGAACAAATCTCACACTCATATCTCAACCCTTGTTTGATCTTCTCACGACACTAATTGAAGTAGTTATAACAAGATCAAAGGTTGAGAAGGAGTGGTTTTTGACCTTCCCAAGACACAAACTTCCTTTTTTAGGGTATACAACAGTCGGACATTAGGTACACATGCATAGGTCAATCTGGTACAGTAATGAAATAGATCGGATAAGGAACGAACGTGTGAAAATATCATTTAAAGCTGAAAAATATTAACCTAACATATATTTAACTAATATTAAGTAAGAAATATTCACACTTTGTGGTTTGGTGAAAAAATGTATGGAGATATTAGTGACACAGTTTTCTCAAAAACTACTCACACAAGGGGCAGTAATCGTCTTAAATGTTTCACAGTGATACAGCCATTTATATCATTGACAGAAAAACAATTCACTAAAAATCACTCCCTGGTGTTAACTTCATACAAATATTCTTTTTCACCATTATTTATTCTATTTTTACTTTTCCCCCTTTATGGTCACTGAATCATGTAACTTTGAAAATTTTTATGGGGGGAAAAATGAAAATACCATAAAGAATGCGAAAAATAGAAGAAAGAAGAAAGACAATGGAAAGCCTAATGAACTCAACAAGACGGGGAAAAGTGAAAATACCATAAAGAAGGTGAAAAAGAGAAGAAAGAAAGAAAAAAATGATGAAAATTCCTATCTAACCTAGGAATGTACCCATCCCCCCACACCTAGAATGTGCAGTGTCCTCACTGTAATAATTGAGAAGGTGAGAAGGAAGGATAAAACCTGGTGTGTTTCACTGGTATGTTGCTTCTTGAACATGGAGTTCCTCCATTGGGAACTCCGAAAGGGCTTCATGGAAGTGCTTCAGCCGCTTCCCATTGACAGTGAATGGTTTCTTGGTTTCTTCATTTTGAACCTGAACAACACCAAATGGAGATACATTAATAATAGTGTATGGGCCAAACCAGTAGGAACAAAGCTTACATGGATGCAACTTCAGCCTTGCATTATAAAGGAGGAACTTCTTCCCAATGTGGAACTGACGATGAAGTATAAGACAGTCGTGGGTATCCTTGGTTCACTCCTTATAAATTCTGGAGTTTTCATTTGCATCTCTTCTCATTTCCTCCAACTCCTGAATCTGCAACTTCCTTTGAGAACTTGCACCATAAAGATTAGAATTGCATTGTTTGATGGCCCATAGGCCCGATGCTCAATCTCAACAGGTAGGTGATAACTATTTCCAAACACAATACAATAGGGTGACATTCCAATGGGAGTTTTGAAAGAAGTACAGTAGGCCCATAATGAATCATCAAGTCGAAGACTCCAATCTTTTCTAATGGGTTGAACCGTTTTTTCAAGAATATGTTTTACCTCTCTATTTGACACCTTAGCTTGAAAATTGGTCTGTGGATGATATGCAGTAGACACTCTATGACTGACCCCATACCGACACAAAAGTGATCGCATTGTTCGGTTGTAGAAATGAGAACTATGGTCACTGATAATGAACCTAGGTAAGCCAAACCTACAGAAGATTTGAGTTCTCAAAAATTCTACAACTACCTTAGAATCATCATTCCTTGTAGCTCATGCCTCTACCTATTTTGACACGTAATCAACTACCAGAAGAATGTACATGTTTCCAAAGGAATTAGGAAATAGACCCATAAATTTAATGCCCCAAACATCAAAAATGTCATGAAAGAGCAATGGTTGTTGTGTAATTTCATTTCTTTTAGATATATTCCCCATTCTTTGACAACGAGGACAAGATTTGCAAAAATCATGGGCATAGTGTTGGCTAAAAAAGGCTAGAATCAAGGACCTTACGAGCAGTCCGTTGGGGACCAAAGTGGCCTCCACAAGCAAGAGTGTGATGGAATCTAAGGATAGACTGAAATTCACTATCGGGAACACAACGCCTAAGGACTTGATCACTATAGGTGCGACAAAGGTAGGGGTCATCTCAAATGTACCAATGAGACTCATGTTTTAGATAATTGGCTTGGTTTTTGTTGAAATCAGTAGGAATGCAAGATGCTACCAAATAATTTACAATTTCAGCATACCAAGGAATAACATCTTGCACTCGGTACAATTGCTCATTAGGAAACAAGTCATTAATGGGAATACAGGGGGATGAGTCAATTTATGAGGATGAGAGGATCCTACTGATATGGTCAGCCACCACATTATCTACTCCTTTTTTACCTCTAATTTCCAGATTGAATTCTTTAAGAAGGATCATCCAATTAATGAGATGTGGTTTGGATTCTGGTTTCTTAAGGAGATATCGGAGGGCTGAATGGTCTGAGAACACAATGACTTTAGACCCCAAAATGTATGATCTGAATTTGTCTAAGGAAAACACAATGGCAAATAATTCTTTTTCAGTTTTCATGTAGTTTAATTGGATAGGGTCTAAAGTACACAAGGCATAGGCAATGACATGTGGAGCTTGATCAACCCTTTGTGACAAGACTGCCCCAACTGCATAGTTAGAGGCATCACACATGAGCTCAAATGGTAAATCCCACCGAGGTGGTTGGATTACTGGGGGTGAAATGCGACTCCATTTTAACTTATTAAAAGCTTCCTCACATTCTTTATCAAAAACAAATTCTTTTTCTTTTTGGAGTAATCGGGAGAGGTGGAGTGCAATTTTACTAAAGTCACGAATGAAATGACGGTAAAATCCAGCATGACCTAGGAAAGACTGCATATCCTCTAGATTTTTGGGGAATGGTAAGGAACGAATGACATCCACTTTTGATTTATCTACTTGGATTTCATCCCCAGAAATGACATGCCCCAAAACTATACCTTTTCACATCATGAAATGTAATTTCTCATAATTCAATACAATATTCTTTTCAATACAACATTGTAGGACTGAACAAAGACTACTCAAACATTCATCAAAATAAGAGCCATAAATAGTGAAATCATCCATGAATACTTCCATGCAATTCTCCAGGTAATTCGAAAAAATACTAACCATGCATCATTGGAAAGTACCTAAAGCATTGCACAGACCAAATGGAATCCTTCTATAGAAAAATGTTCCAAAGGGGAAAGTGAAGGTTGTATTTTCCTAATCATCGAGGGAAATATGGATCTGAAAGTATCCAGAATAACCATCAAGGAAACAGTAGTGGGACTTACCAGCTAGCCTCTCTAGCATTTGTTTAATGAATGGAAAAGGTAAATGGTCCTTCCTAGTGTGTTGGTTTATTTGGCAATAGTCTATGTAGACACGCCAACTATTCTGTAAACGAGTTGGAACCAATTCATTGTTTTCATTTTTGATTACTGCAAGGCCAGTTTTTTTGGGAAATACTTGAACAGGACTGACCCATTGGCTATCAGAGATGGGGTAAATGATTCCAATAGCCAATAATTTTGTTACCTCATTTTTCACAACTTCTAGGAGGTTTGGGTTCAGTCGACGTTGTGGCTTCCTCACTAGTTTAGCCTCATAATTTAATAAAATATGATGTGTACAAATTTATGGGATAATACTAGGAATGTCAGCAAGTGTACATCCCAAAGCTTGTTTATACTTACTCAAAATTTCAAGCAGCCGCAATTCATGCTCAGGAGGGAGTAGACTAGCAATGATGACGGGCAACTTGTTTCCATTCTCAAGATATGAATATTTTAAATCTTGAGGCAATTGTTTCAGTTCCAATTTAGGTGGATTTTGGATTGATGGGGGTGTGTGTGAAAGTGAGAGGTTGTTGATCTCATTTAACTACTCAATGGTATCATCCTCAATAGAGGAATGAGCTTTTACAAGCTTAGCAGTATCATCGATGGTCAGTGGATCCTCAGTGTTCAAGAAATCATCAATTAATAAACATGCATGACGTTTTTCTAATCCACTACAACAATCAATGCATGAATCGTTACCTAGAATTTCAATCAATGAAGAAAACTCAGAAATGGGATCGAGGAAATGATAAGAAGTGTTTTCAGGGGAATGGAGTATATCAATTGAATTTACTAAGAGAGAGGAATGTTCTTATGAGGGGTGCTTCATGGAATCAAGGATGTTGAAATGGACTATTTCACCACCAAATTCCATAGATAATGTACCATTATGGACATTAATTATGGTTTTGGAAGTTTTTAGGAAAGGTCTCCCCAATATAATTGGGGCATGTCCATTCATCTTATCATCTTCCATTTTAAGCACATAAAAGTCAGTAGGAAAAATTAAATTTTGAACTCTCACAAAAATATCCTCTAACACACCAGAGGGGTGTGCGGTACTCTGGTTAGCCAGTTGAACAATAATTTCAGTGGGCTTCAGTTCCTCGACCTGTAATGTAGAGTAAATAGAGTGAGACATCACATTTATAGAAGCACCTAAATCAAGCATAACATTAGAAAAATAATACTCCCCTATGGTGCACAAAATTGAAAATGTTCCAGGATAATTGCACTTGGTGGGAAGTGATGGCTCTATAAATGCTAAAACATTCCTCCCCAATCTCACCTTCTCATATCCACGAAGTCGCCTTCGGTATGTACACATCTCCTTTAGAAACTTGGCGTACCGTGGAATTTGTTTCACAGCATCAGTCAATGGGATGTTAACCTGCACTTTCTTGAAAATTTCCAATATTTCCTTATCAAGCTCAGTTTCCTTTTGTTTTCTTGGTTGGGTGGCCCTTTGAGGAAATGGAAGAGGAATGGTTGGGCTAGGTGACTCATCAATATACACACTCTTTCCTTTGTAAGGGATTCTCTCGGGACAATGTTCTTCAATATTTGGAACATTCTTAATGGTTGGGATAGAGGTTTCCTCAGGAGGGAATGACTCTAATGGAGGATTAATTTTACTTTCTAGTTTTTTTCCACTCCTAAGGGTGATGGAACTAACATTTCCTTTATCCCTAGGGTTAACTACAGGTTGAGAGGGAATTTTACGTGATCTGTGACTTTTAATTTCACCCACTGAGTTAGCTAGTTGGCCTAATTGGGTTTTGAGGTCTTGTATAGCTTCCTGAGTGGTTTGTTGTAATTGAATATTGTTGGCAGCCATTTGTTTCATTATATCTTCTAGGCTAGGCTCGGGTTTTGGAGGGGTTTGTTAGAAAGGCCTTTGGGGTAGTTGAGTATTTCTGGGTGGTGGTGGTGGAGGAATACTCTGCCTTGGTTGGTTCCATTGTTGTTGAGGTTGCTTTGAATACCCCCTTGCCTATAGGCTTGGTTCTCCTTCCACCCAAAGTTGGATGGATAGTATGGTTCTTGCCTAAAGGGTTGGTTATAGGGGCGTCCTGGGAAGATCGCCTCACAACTCTCATAATTTTCTCTCAATTGGGGGCATTGGTCAGAGTAGTGGGTGTCAAAAGAACATATAACACAATGTATGGGAGGAGGAGATTGAGATTTCCCTTGGGAGAGAGAAAGTTGTCGTAGAAGGGTACTTACCTCCTCAAACTTTGTGTCCACCTTCTTCTCAAATTCAGTACTTTGCACCTCATGGACACCTCGAATGGGTACTCTAGACCTTGTACTAAATTGTTGAGTGTTTTGTGCCATGTTCTCAATTAAGTTCCTTACAGCAATTGGGGTCTTATCTACCAGTTCACCACCTATAGCAGCATCAATCATATTTCTATCAATAGGGATTAAACCTTCATAAAAATATTGTATTAAAAGTTGGTCACTTATTTGGTGGTGTGGACAACTTGAACATAATATTTTAAATCTTTCCCAATATTCATGAAGTGTTTCCCCTTGATATTGTCTTATAACACATATTTCCTTTCTTATTGATGTGGTTCAAGAGGCTGGAAAATATTTTTCAAGAAAAAGGCGTTTCATGTCTGCCCAACCTCTTATTGGTGAATTAACATAGTACAACCAATCTTTCACAGTGTATTCTAAAGAAAATGAGAATGTTCTAAGCTTTACTTGTTCCTCATCCACATTAGTAGGTTTTAATTTTGAACAAATAGTATGAAATTATTTTAAGTGCCTATGTGGATCTTCTCCGGGAAGTCCATGGAATCTTGGTAATAGATGAATTAAACCAGATTTTAGTTCAAATTGGGTGCCTCTACTTGTAATTGAATGTATGTGGGATGAATATCAACATCATGTGAGGTTATTTATTTTAGTGTTCAATTGTTTTCAGCCATGTTATTCACGTTAATTTCAGTTTTTATGTTAGTTTCAGAAGAATATGAAGGGTGAAGAAGAGTTTCAATATGTGGTGTGTCCTCCTTCAAAGTGTTGTCATGTGTGTCTCGGTGTCGTTGACGTAGGGTCCTCTCCGATTCGGGTTTGAAAGGTGCTAAATCTCCCGGAGTAGAACGCGTCGTGCACCAAACATACACAACAAATAGATCATAACAAAAATGGATTGAAAAGGTATAAGAGAAAACAAATAAATATTCACAAAAATTACAAAAACCTTATAAAAACACGCACTAAAAACCAAAGCGCTCCCCAGCAACAGCGCCAAAATTTGACTGTGCTGTCATGATGTGACAAATTGTTTATGATTTTAAGGTTGATTTATAGTCTAGTAAAGACCCTAGGTCATCTCTCAAGGAGCATTGGTGGGTTTAGAGTGTGCATTTTTAATAAGAAGTACTTAAACAGGGGGTGGTTTTGAAAACAGTTTTAGGATGAAATGACTTAATTAAAGAGTTTAATAGTTGAAAATAAAAGGTGGTTTTAATTAATTATGAGATAAAAGGGTTTCATTTTGAGTTCACTACACACATTTAAATATCATTTTTCTTGTAGATTAATTAAGGTTTAATGTAATTATTTGGTTGAAATCAATCGGAATCCTAATTATTTTCTAAGCTCTTATATCAAATCACGTTGAGCCAAACCTTGACATAACAATCGTATAGACAAGGTCCAGATCACATGAATGGTATAAAAGCTTCCAAAACAAATTTAAATCTCAAATAAGTTGGGAATAAAAGGATTATTGTGATTTTTAATCGGAACAACACAAGTCACACACTCAAAACTTCGCACCGATCGGTTAAAAGTAAAGAGCATTTCATTCGGTTAAATAAAACAAAGATAAATAAAAGTAATATACTTCTAAATGAAATGTTTTAAAACCCAAAATACATCAAACCATTATTATTACAAGTTCCGGAATTCCCTTTACATGTGTGTAGCTCCCTCACAATGAACACTCACCGTTTAGCTCGATATCGGGAGAAGGAGGAAGCTTGGGTGGAACTCATTCTTCATTCTTGATCCCCCTATGAGGATAGAGGCCTCCAGAACTTTTAGGATGAAGAGGAGACTCATCTAGGACTCCAAAATTTCAGAGATTCACCTCTTGGTCTAACTCCCAAATAAGGAGCCCAAGGTGCCATTTTATAGGAAAATGGGAAGGTGGTTTTGAGCACACAGAATTCTTAAAACCACTTGTCATAGGTGTTTCGACCTCCAGACAGCCTTATCTCCATTTGGAGAAAAACAAATTGTATCCCCACCTCTTGTATGTCTCCACCTAAAGTTTGGAATAATTTGGGAACCTATATTACGAGATATGGACATATCACATCACACCACTTTTGAATTCGTGCAAATTTGGTGTGCTGGACAGATCAGGTCGGTTAGGCCACCAGATGGACGAATGAGTTTTGGGTTCCTTCATATTAAATGTAGAAAAATAAATTTTGGACCAGATAACAAAATTTCATCCCAATTGTATGCACGTTCTAGTAGAAGTGTGCGTATTAATCCACTGGTGTGCTTGGATCATGCACAATTTGGCCCATTTTTTTTGGACATCATCATGAGCCCTCCAAATCACCTCCTCCTGCAATGGAATCATCAAAACAAGTAAAATTTCCCTTTTTAACAGTGATAAAAATAAAATAAATGATTCAAACATGGAATGAAAATTGTCATTATTTTTATAATTTTCAATATAAAACAAGTTTAGCACAGTGGTGTAAAGGTGAAAATTACACAGTGAATCGTGGTATGATCATACAACATACGTCAAGTCATATGCCAAGTCGGAGTTGCATGTAACATACACCAAGTTTATTCCATGTGAAAAGAATGTTTTACTTCGTGCATTTTTAGACATAAATTAAAATTTAATTTATTAGGATAAAACAGTTTTATGACCATAATAGTATTTCCTTTTATATTCAATCGATTTTCATATTCATTGATAATTAATTGGTAACTGATGAATTCATATTATATTGTTTAAATCATATATTTTCATATATTAGTTAATATTATTCAAAACCTTTAATTTAATTTCAAGTTTTATCTTATTATATTAAATAATCATATTTTAATAATTTATTATTGTTCGGTAAACCTCAGTCTTGCGTGTTACGCATTTCATTGAGGAAATTAATTGTTGTGTATAATGAAAGATAACCTAGGTGTTATGTGTAGAGAAAACTAAAGTTTATATTTCATGTAGTGCATGATTAACTTGGTGTTGTGTGTAACACAAGCCAAGTATAGTGCTTTAATATAAAATGAACTATATTTAGTGTTGTATGAAATTCAAAATATCAAAGAGATAAATTAATTCGAAAAAAAAATCACAAAATATCAGGGTGTTACAACCTTCTAATGTCTGGCATACCTAAAAAGTTATACTCTACATCGACCACTTCCCTGATTTCTGATCACCCTATCCACTATTGCAGCCTATGTGCATAGAAAAACTCTGGATATAGCCTCCCAACACTACTCCCAGTTTTACCTCAAACAACTGAGTCTAACTAGATCCCTAACCTCAAACTATTTGTGAGACTTTCCAATAAAACTACTTCATATGGAATATTTGACTACATGTCTAACACTCCATGGGTGGCTAATTTCACTAAGTTCGCATGTGCCTTTTCTCCCCATAATGATAGCATCTTAAAGATAACCCACTCCAAGGACAAAATGATGATCCCCTACTTTGACCGCCCTAATGGGTCTCCTCATTCCCCCACTTTCGACTGCACCCCACTTCTAACCTCACCTGGTGCCACTATCTGACTAGGTATACATTTATCAGTCAAGTTCTCCACTATGATCAATGTATGGTTCGCCAAATTAGAAAATAAGGTCAACCTGAATATATTTACATGTACCCTAATAGCATGTCAAAGGTTGTGACTATATTTTCATAATTTATCGATCTCATCCCCACCAAAATTGGTAAAAATTGTAATAGGTGTATGAACATAACAACATGATCCATGAATAATGTATCTACCTGCACTAAGTGCATGAACTCGTGGGCTAGGTCAACCCTCAACATCTCAAGAAATAAGTTCTTAAAGAACTTTTCCTCAAAGTTTTTTCATGTCATCCCCTCATGTATACCAGCATGTAGTTGCATGTACCAGTACCATTTTTCTAGTATTTTAAGCATATATGTCTCCTACTTCACCCTTTTCCTTGAAGGTATATCAGTATGATCAATGATAGTTTATACTAACTTGATCAAGAACTCAACTTCCTAGGGTTTACCCTCTCCCTAGAATGAGGGAGGATGTTGATACTGAAACTCCATGATCAAATCCACCATAGATTGATCAACTACTTAATCCCCTACTCAATACTCTGAATAACCTATCTCGTACTCACCCTCATATGATCATTAAATAGTTTCCCTTACTCAAACAGCTTCTTTGGACACCCCGGTTACATCAGAACCTCTACATGTGTCTCATTCTCATCCCCAGCCTCATAAATCCCAACCGACTCATGTATTAGTGGTACCATATCTCCACCATCTTAATGCTACAACATAGGTTGTTAAGGTGTATTATTACTAAAAACTGAATACCATGATCAACACATATATATAACAGTCCAGATATCATAAATAGGGAAAGGGATGACAAGCATGACATCTCACTAGCTCATACATTTCCCTACCATCACCCAAGCCCCATATCACCCAGCCTCACGACCCTTTCTACCCATGTCAGGTTCAGGTATCATACACACCACACACACACAAGATCCACATACCTGATAATACCAGGAGTCACGAATCCAATTTGGCTGAGTATAATACCACTAAGTTTTTATATGGTAAACCAACATATAGGTTATTATTGAAACTTTAAATAGCCAAACCCCTTTCCAAAACCATAATAGAAATCAAAAGAAATCACACACATGTCATGTGATTACTTTGTTCCTAACATGATGTATGAGTGCAACCTCTTACCTCTGAAGGCCAAGAGTCAAAACCAAAAATCAATATCATCAAATACCATATTTATCTATATCATATAATTCACTTGTTACCATGAAAACCAAAATAACAATCTTAATTCTCATGAAATCTTGGACTTCATCCCGAACTTGTGTTGTCCAAGCACACAATACATCATCCATCTCATGTTTTGAAACATACCAAAATATCCATATACCATACCCTAAATAAAAAAATAAAACTCACTCGGTACTATATTATAATAACCTTTATCTCCCACTCTAATGACACTTTTTAGCATCCCGACCTAGATCTCCTGAAAAACATCAAGTCAGAGTACCACTAACATAAGGTGTAACTCTACATACAATGAATATTGCTGACTGGTAGTGAGGGTTTAAGAGGTGATGGTGAGGAGAAAATACCCTTTGATATAAAAGAAAAAAAATTACAACAAAAATTATATAAGTAACCAACCAAAAATATCATCAAGTATATAGACAGAAATGTAACACATGGTATACAAGATGAATATCAACAAATTTATTTGAACTATATAAAAGTAAATTGGATCTACCATAGGATGATCATATACATACATGTCTAAGAGTATAAAATAATTCCCTAACTCGGCACTAAGAGTCCACCCAGTCTATCCCCAAAATCCAATGGAATCTTTCTCATGAATCTATTGTACCTATTACCATCTACGCACAAGTCGTAGATCCCTTTCCCTTGCCTATGTCATGAACCATAAAGTCTACACAAGTCTCGAAGGACCCGTGTGGGGTGTGAGTATGAACTCTATAGGTCACCAACAACAGTGTACCTAAATAATATTCATACATATATGAGTGTATAAAAACTATAATATATGGAAACCAATATAATAAACACAACCTGCTACAATTTGTGCTTGACTAGCCACTAGAGATAACTTTACCTAATTTAGCCAATGTTAGATAGGGATGATGCACTCATGTTATGAACACACCCTATGGAAGAAAAATGAATCGCCCCTCGTCTCATAACCAAAAAACATTCCATCACCAAACCCATGGCCACCTGGTGAAAGAGGAGTCATTGAACCACACAACGGTTCTATCCTCTATAATTCCTAGCTCAATATCCCCACACATCTTGACTCATTATCCTTGAACTATAATCAAAACTGGGAGATCATTCTGCTTCCACCCAATGTTCACAATCAACCCCAGTTCTCATGTCCATATACAGTGTATCCCTCCCCCATTTTAATGGTCAACACCATAAAACTAAGTCACTCGACTATAGAGGATACCATGAGACAACTAGTGGTAAATACCACCTCATGGTCCCTTCTCTATGTGTGCATGACCCCAGCGGTCTCAGACCCATGGTGAGAATCATCACCAATAACCTATAACCAAAACCTAATGGAAATATTTTATCCTATCACCAGTGAATGAGATATCAATATCACATATATCAGTAAATCACAACACCCCACTACCACATGATCTACACCTATCACATTCCTAAGGAACCACATCAAGAAATCCATCACAGAGACCATCCATTTACAAAATATGATGACTTGATAAGCAAGCCCCAAAGTCAAAAACCAAGAAATAATAATTTATACAAGGCCTAACCCATATTTAACCACACAAGAATGCCCCTATTCATCTCTCATGAATAATATATACCACAAGTGGTTCCATTATCGATCACACACACAACCCTACACATGCCTGTAAATCACACAATGTATAAATGCACATATAATAATGAAAATATCTAGTCACCACCTACTTGGTACTAGATGGAGCTTGCACATTGAATATCATCGGTTTATTGAGTTCCTAGAGGAGGAAATAAATAAACTAAAGGGAAAACCCTAAAATGAAGAATTTAGATAAAACTCTCCATGATAGGGGAAAACCCAAAATCAGACATTAGAGGGTGTTAATCCTTACCCAAAACAACTCCTTATGATATAACACTTGAAGAACTAATAATGAACATGAGAAATTTCACCAAGGAGAATAGAGGAACAAAAAACGGGGAAGATATGTTGAGATCCTGCTAGTTGGGAGGGGAAATGAGAGCCCATATCATTTTAAAAAACCAACCAATCAATTAATTATTAAAAAAAATTAAGGCAGAGGGGCATTGTGTACTGATTCCCCTGCCACCAATTACCCGACAGCCATGGGTACCCATCCCAAGTCCACTGGGTGGCCGGTGGACCACACAGAACCACCCCCAATCTTCTAGGCACACTAGGTACTCAATAACAATCCACTAGGCACCCAGTGACATCTATCTTCAAATACATATGTCTCTCACTAGGACTATCTTTCTAAAACCAAACCTTAAACCTTCACTGACCCCTTCAACACATCAAACACACCCAATTACGCATGATCAAGCCAAACCAGAACCCAAATTGTCTCACCTAAATACCCATAATCTATTACAGTTTGAATCACAAGACATTGAGCTTTAACCTATCAATGTTAGGAAGACAAAAAGTATAAAAGTGTATCTATTTGGATTTAATGACGACGATTCAATTTTTTTATCCAAACTATTTGAAGTTCGTGTCAGGTTCACCAAAATAGATATGGGTGAATCTAAACATATAATTTATTATTAATTGGGATTATTATATGTTTATGGTAATAATAATAATTTCATTTATTTTGGTAAGTATGATTATTATGGTGTCACTGATAATGGATTTTCAATGATATATTTATCAATTATTATGTTTCGAGTTTAAATTATATATAATTTTGATAGTTTTTATAACTTTTATTTACTCATTCTGGATAGTTTATTTTTAATGTTCTTGTAGATATTTCATCAAATGTTTGATATGTTTAATTAGAAGGGGTTTATTAAAAGAATTCATGAATTTTATTATTATGGAATTTGGTTAAATAATATTTAGTTTGGTTTATGAGTGATGGAGTATGGTTGTTCTGATGATATTGGTTATTTACCTTTATATGTAAATTAAAATTTTAAATTGATATTGTTATTCTGGTGGTTTCCTTTGATAGTAAAGTCTATGATATGTGGATGTTCACTCCAAAACGTAGTGGGTAGAATATGTGCCTAGGTGGGTGTTAGCATGTTTCAATTCATGATTTATCCTAATTAAATAGTTTGTGGTGATGTACCTAGACACAGAGGATATTATGAAGGAGTTTATGATTTATCCATAGTACATTATTGGTGGCAGTGTATATAGGAAAAGGATAGTATGATCTTATGTATGCTTTATCCCTTGGACATATTTGATGGATATGTTCTTTGGTTTAAGGTGTTACAGTAAAGTTCATGATTTCTACCTATTGGTTGTATTATGCCTGGATGAATGGTAGTATTATGGGGTGTATGATTTCTCCCAAGAACATAGTGGTAGATGTTCCTATGTAGAGTATGATTAAATTCCATATAATTCACACACATAGTGGATTTTTTACTAGGGATCCTTCTTGATTATATTGGTGTGAGTTGAGCTATAAATATGAATTCTTGTTTTGGAAACATACACATGGACAATTTTTGCTGAAACTAGAGTGGATATGGACTATATAGAATGAGTTTGATTTTTTTGAATTAAATTTTTAATTCAATGATTTTAATGTTTCATGATAGTATGTTGGGTACACTCCCAAGTAGGGAGTTGATTGATGGAAAATATTGTCATCAACAACTATAGTGGAAGTCTTCTTCATGCGTAAACCAACCCAAGAAACACTTTAGATAGTTGAAGCAACCAATGTGGTAGACACAGTCAACGATGATGGGAGATTTATTATGGGTAGATAAAGTTGGATAACCACCCTTGAATATTATTTTTTTCCTTCAATAAAATTCAAGGATCATATTCTGTAATTGTAATTGTGATCCTATAACATTTCAACCAGAGAGGAATAATAGAACTAGATCGCCTTTCTCCCATGGACGTTGGCACACCGCTGAACCAAATAAATACTTCGTGTTCTTGCATTCTTATTTGTTTATTTGTGTTTTTGATTTCATCATCACGGACTTCCACTGGCCCAAAAAAGTTGTATCAGAGGCACCAGGGGTCGAAACAAAGATGTTGTAGAGAGGTTTCTGGTGACTAGAAATTTGATGTTAGTTGGAATCAATTTTTAAATCCTGATTCATAAATTTCTCATCAAGATGATTCTAATGATACAAATGATGTTGAAAATAGAGTAAAAATGAATTCGGTAGAGGTTTTCAAACTTTGAGTCAAACCTCAAGTGTTTTAATAACCCCTTTTCAGGGAAGACTATTCTGTTTGTGTTAGAGGTGAAGAGGGATTTTCTAGCGACTATTACAGTGAGGCACGCCAGCACCACCTTATCAGTCGATCTAGACTATTGAAACTATTTTGGAAATATATTCACCAATCAGAGTCTGTTTTCAGCGATCCAAGAGTCATTTATAGCTATTTTGACCATACCAGACACATCATTATGGTTATATTTTTCAAATTATCACTACATCAATGAAAAAAATACCGATAAAATGATTAAACTTATCACTTTTAATTATTTCATCCCAAAATTTAATATCTTTTGTACATTAAAGATGTGTGGAAGCCATAGTGGAGGCTACTAAGCCTATTACAGATACATTGAACAAAACCAACAAACGGTGTTCAATCTAGTGAGAAGATGTCTACCAGTACCCTGCTAGTTGATGCAGAGTGGGTCATGCTCAATAGAAAGTGAGATTTCCAAATCAGGTATTGGATTGACAAGAGAATATTCTTGAATTTTTCTAATGAACATGATTCTTATGTTTTATGGTGAAAATTGGAAAAGTTTTATATAAGAAAAAATACATAGAATAAATAAAACCTAATATTCCAACTTGAAAACTTGAATTACAAGGATGAGAACAACATATCAGATCACATAAGTGAGTTCCAAGGTATTTTTGATTAGATTAATTCCATGAAAATGATGGTTGATGATGAGTTTCAGGCACTGTTTATGCTGAGTTCTTTACCAGAGACGTGGGACACACTAATTATATTAGACAACAATTTATCTCCAGATGAAAAAAATCATCATGGAAATGGTGAAAGACAGAATACTAAATGAATAATCTAGAATTTAGGGAAAATGATGTACAATGGAATCATAAGCTCTTGTCAATTAAATACAAGGGAAATAGAAATGATAGGGAAAATTAGAGGAAGATAAACCTGAGACCAATGTCTTCAAATGAGGAAGTGATTGAAATATCAATTGAGATATGACATGAAGTACCACCATTATGGCATGCTCGAACAATTCATTCGGGTGTGTGGGAAGTTGAAGGCAGATTAGAGGAATCAGTAAGGTAAAACCCAAAATAATTGTAACACCCGAGACTTTTATGTTATATAAACCATCAAAGGAATCTTTTTCTACACAACACTTGCTTGGCTTGCTTTACACGCAATCGCGACCTTCCTCGATAGCTTGCGTCGTACGCAATACCGAGTTTCACTAAACAACAATATGCTATTAAAACTAGCCGTTATGAATAGTAATAACCACTTTTTGAAATTTTATAAATTTTATTTTTCAAAATGGACTTCATTTTTGGACTCAGAATATCGAAATTAGCCTAGGGTGAAATTTTGGTATTTTTCTGAAAACTTTCAATTTTTGATGAATAGTGAAACCACTAAGTGGTAGGTTAAAAACTGAATTTTGCATAAAACTTAATTTTACCGCTTCTGTGAATGGAATTTCAAAAATCTGACAGACACGGTTGATATCAGTAAGTAAAATGTGGTTCAATGAGATAAAAATAATTTTTTGGTGAATAGTAACTTTTTACTATTTTTACCGCGGTTAATAGTAAATAGGGTAACTAAGGGTAAATATGATATCAATATTACCCTAACACATGTCCTAATTCTATTGTACAAGTGTAATTCGACCAAAAACAAACTTAGGAATAAAATATGACCATTTAGGCCCACTTGGATTAGATTAGGACATTTATTATTAATTTATTTAAAGAAGGGTTAAAATAGTTAAAATCAAATTTTAATACGTAAATCATTTTTAATATGGGGTGATACATAAGATAAATTTGACTATAAATATTCATTAGAAATCTAAAAAGATTTCCTACATAATGGTATTTTATTTGTAATTTTTAGACATTAAATAATTTAATTTATTTATGACACAATGATGATGCAGTAATTATCTTATTAATGAAATATTGACATAATTGATGTTATAAACACCAAAATAAATGTAATTTGAGACTTTTTATGAATTCCACTAATTTTCTAGGTTACTATGATATATTAGAGTTGATTTAATCAACTTGGTTCGAACATATAATTCTGTTATGACTTTCACAAAAATCATATATCAAATAGTGTCAAAATTGACACAAAATAGTTTTTAAATCAAATATTATATTATTAATTGTTATTTTATTCCTAAAAATCTAAGGTTCGGCCAAATGACTTATATAAGGATATATATATTAATAATAAACAATTTGGGGTTCTTTTTGCATGTTATAGTAAGTGTATTAACCATATAGTGAAAGAAAACAAAAAGACATGGTAAAAGTTAAATTATTTAACTTAGAGTTAAATCTAATTGATAAGGTTAAAATAATACCCTAAACTTGTCTAAATCCTATTGGTTGATAGGATTTCGAGTCTTCCCCACTTTAGCTTCGAAATAAGACCCTTTGGAACCATTATAAACCGATTTTGACTTTAATATAAAATAATATTTTGAGATATTCCTAAGGTGCCCCTCTCCTCCTTATAAAAGGGCACCTCCTCCCCCTCCTCTTCACACCAATTTGAGCACTCAAGCTCGGCCAACCCCTGCCATTTTCTCCTCTCCACTTCCCTAGAATAATCCTAGAGGTCCTGGTCTTCTTCAAAGACCAATCTTAGTTCCCTAAGTGGAGGATTCAAAGAAGCGTTCCAAAGAAGAGGTAATATTCATTACCGATCTTTTCAATTTCTTTCTTCTTCAACTTCTTCTCCTTTAGTTGTTTCATGATAAAGTAATAACATAAGTATTACTTACATACTGATATGTTATTATAAATATGAAACAACCCTAATTCACCTTCTATCCATCCTACGGAAAAATGAAATCACCGCGCGTGCGTACGTACGGAATACCGTCTCCACGCCGTGGTGTAATCTATTTTTCCACCATCACTTTACAAGGATGGGTATAATGGTGTAATGAGTAACTATTTATAATTTTTATAAAGTAATATTGATACTGAAATAATATATATATACTCCAATACAGTTCTACGATCATAGGAACGATATCATCACTCGTGCGTACGTACGGAATACCGTCTCCACGATGTGATGCGACTCGTTCTACATGATCATCATTACATAGTAATTATATAAATTAATTGAATGAATAAATATGATATATGTTACACTAATAACATTCTGGATATAAGGTATATATAACCTTAAAAGAAGAATAAGAATGTATTCGGCAAAACACGCATAAGAACAAAAGGCAATAAAGACCCGAGTAACAAGTAACAATGAAATATTACTAACAAGAAGCTAAGAATATGACCATATATGATATCATATCAATATGTATGATTATGTAATAAGTCAATAACATTATTTAAACCATTATACAGGAGATTCGGACACGTACAAAGCAAATCGGACCTAAGGTAAGGGAAATATCACAATCTCATTTTTATTCGAGATTGTTTATTCGTAAGTATTTACTGGGGTGTATTTTATCATCCACGTCCATGTTTCATCAATATGTAATATTACTTCCATCCACCTACAATTGTTTAAATCCATTTTTACCCTTTGGTGAGTTTTTAGTAAAAGAAATGAAAGGAATCTTTTGTCGTTTTTCGTACGAGGTACTTTTTGACTTTTCCGACAAAAGTGCGAAGAATGTTTTTTTTAACTTATACGGAATGAATGGATTTTTAAAACATTATTTCCAAGAAGATTCCTTTACAAGTTTTCAAGTTTATTTTTAATCAACTTCTTTTATTTTAAAGTCGTATGACATGTTATGAAAGGAAAAATGTTTTTAAAGTAGAAAGGATATTTTCCTCAAGAATGGAGTTCAAGTATTTTATCAAAATTATTTTCCATCTAAGATAATAAAAGGGTTCTGTTTTTATCCCTATTATTACATGGATTTGATTATGTTGTGATGGAAACATTTTTATGAATTTCTTTATCTTATATGAATTGTTTTATGATGTCATGTTGTTTAAGAATCCCATTTTTATTACATGGGTTACGCTATGATGTATGGTTTATGATTATGTGGCACACATAAGAAAGGATTCATTATAAGATGGGTGGGACCTATATCTCCCTCCAATGCATTGGGTAAAGATTTTATATCTCATGAGATAAGCATGGCTGGAACGGAAGGTTATTTCGGTTCAGTGATACAGGACTGAAACGAGGAGTGAACTCGGTTCAGAAAGGGACTTTGTCCACTAAGATAGTCTTGGCGATGAGTCATGACTAACAAGAAATGATTTTCCATGATTATGTGTGCATGCCACAAAGTTTCAAGTTTTATGTTATGATTATGGGGATCTCATTTTCACTTCTATGATTTATTCCATGTTAAGATATTATGATCTCTTTTGCAGGTTTTGATTTTCAAAAAGATATGATATGATTTTTATTTCCTTTATTTTCCCTTGCTGAGCATTTGAGCTCACCCTTTTATGTTTTCTTTTCCCCAGGTCAGGAAGATGGATATTAAGTAGAATATGCTAAAAGGGACCCTAGATATGATGAAATAAATGGGAGACACTGTAGAAGATTTATGAACCATTTGTTTATGTTTCCCAGTTTCTAAAGACACTATACCTATACAGTCCTTTGTGGTTTTGTCATATGTTGTAATAAGTGTGCTTCAATTTTGAAGTATTAACAATGTATGTAAAGTATGGGTCGTTATAGTTGGTATCATAGGAAAGGTATAGTCAACCTTTGGAAACTAGGATGTGAAAGCCTTAGTAAGAACCCTAAGGATAAGTCTAAGCATAGAACACAATCTTAGTGTTTTAGAAATGGCCTTGAATAACCTAGGATAAGACCATAAGCATGAAAATTTTATTCTTGAATTATGTGGTTTCCTATTATAATTATTGTTGCTCACACTATTCTTCTTGGTTTTAGTCAATGGCTGGAACCCGAAGGAACCGTGTTAATGCGGAATGCGATGGGCAATGCAATGATTGTCCCCCTGAGCAACCAACCGATATGGGAGCTGGAATGCAAAATCTTGTAGCCATGCTCACACAACTTTCTCAAGCTATGAATCATGCAGGATTTCCAAACGAGCAAAGGAGGGAGCAACATTCTATTGAATCCTTCATGAGGCAGCATCCACCTTCTTTCAGTGGGTCTACTGATCCATTAGTTGCTGAACAATGGATTAGTACTACTGAAAAGATATTTTCAGTTCTTCAATGTTCTGAACATGATAAAGTCATCCTAGCAGTGTATCGTTTGGAAGGAGATGCTGATCAATGGTGGAATCTTATTAAGAATACGAGGCAAAGGGATGAAATTGAGTCTATGGAATGGGACGAGTTCAAGAACTTATTTTTCAATAAGTACTTCCCTCGTATTCTCCGAACAAAGATGGAGAAAGAGTTCCTTGAACTGAAGCAAAGGGATGATGAATCTGTTAGTACCTATGAAGCAAATTTTACAAGACTTGCAAGGTACGCTTCTGGTATTATTATCCAACCTGAGAGTAAGATCGATCGATTCTTTAGTGTCTTAAAACCAAGTCTTCGAAGGGCGTTAGCCATAAGGGACTTCAATAGCTACGAGGAAATCGTTCGATGTGCTCTCAAAGTCGAGATGGAGATTGGAGTAACCCATCAGTCACATGGGTTTGATAAGAAGAGGAAGATGGAATTCAAAGGAAACTCTAAAGAGCACACTGAAAAGAAGATGAACTTTCCCTTATGCTCAAAGTGTGGAAAGAAACATGGAGGGAGTTGTCTTAAAGGGACAAGTAAATGTTTTAAATGTGGAAAGGAAGGTCATCGGGCATTTGAATGTCGCGATAATGGGAAGAAGATGTCTAATGATGCAAACAAAGGAAGGGATACACAGAATGAACCTACTACACTTCAATGTTTCAAGTGCAAGGAGATGGGGCATTATGCCAATCAATGCCCAAATCCAAGGGTTGATGATGATGGTCGACGTCAACAAAATCTTAAGGCTAAAGACAAAGGAAAGTCGCATGAAATTTCTATCAGCGATGTGGAGTACGATAACGAAGTGGTGAAAGGTACACTTACCATCCACTCTAAAGTAGCAAATGTTTTATTTGATTCTGGATCCACCCACTCTTTTATTTCTGAAAAATTTTCTAAGGGTATCACCGTATTACCTCAACAATTAGATGTTGAGTTAGCTGTGACAACACCTAATGGCACAACAGTCGCATCAAAAGTTTATAATTCTTCTCCGATCGAAGTTTGTGGGAAAGTGCTTCCTGCAAATCTTGTGATCCTTCCTTTAGTGGAATTTGATGTGATTCTTGGCATGGATTGGCTTTCTCTACATGGAGCTCATATCAATTGCCAAATAAGGGAAGTCACATTTCATATTCCAGATCAATCTACGATCATATATCAATGCAAGGATGAACATAACCTTCTAGTGGAAATTTCTTCCATCTTATGGGTATTGATTCCACTAAATGAAGGTTATTTATCTCAAATGGTTGGTGAGAAACTCACGATTAAGAATATGCCCATTGTACGGGAGTTTGATGATGTCTTTCCGGAGGAATTACCTGGTCTTCCACCAAATCGTGAAGTTGATTTTTCAATAGAACTCGTACCGGGTGCTTTGCCTATTTCAAAGACACCTTATAGAATGGCCCCAATTGAGTTGCAGGAATTGAAGAAGCAAATCCAAGAGAATCTTGATAAGGGATTCATACGCCCTAGTGCGTCACCTTGGGGAGCACCTGTTCTATTTGTTAAGAAGAAAGATGTATCAATGAGACTCTACATTGATTATCGAGAACTTAACAAGATCACTATCAAGAACAAATATCCTCTCCCACGCATTGATGACTTATTTGACCAACTACGCGGAGCTCAATACTTTTCCAAGATTGATCTTCGTTCAGGGTATCATCAATTAAGGGTCAAAAGGGAGGATATACCAAAGATGGCTTTTCGTACAAGGTATGGACACTATGAATTTATAGTGATGCCATTTGGTCTTACTAATGCCCCTGTTATCTTCATGGATCTAATGAATAGAGTCTTTAGAGACTATCTTGATCAATTTGTGGTAGTCTTTATAGACGATATTCTTGTCTATTCAAAGAGCAAGGAAGAGCATGAAGATCACTTGAGAATTATATTGAATACCCTGAGAAAGGAGAAGATTTATGCCAAATTTACCAAGTGTGAATTTTGGCTTCAAAAAGTTGCATTTTTGGGTCACATAATCTCAAAAGAGGGGATATCTGTGGATCCAGCAAAAACAGAGGTTATCGAAAGATGGTCGAGACCAACAACAGTAACTGAGATTCGAAGTTTTCTTGGTTTGGCTGGATATTATCGACGTTTTGTAAAAGATTTTTCACGATTATCTAATCCACTCACCAAGTTGACTCGGAAAGGAGTTAAGTTTGTCTGGATAGAGGAATGTGAAGAGAATTTCAAGGAGTTGAAAAGAAGGTTATCCAGTGCACCTGTGCTCACACTGCCTTGTAGTGGAGAAAGGTTTGTGATCTACAGTGATGCATCCAAGAAGGGATTGGGGTGTGTTCTTATGCAAAATGATATGGTGATAGCTTATGCCTCACGACAGTTGAAAATCCATGAGCAAAATTACCCAACACATGATTTGGAGTTGGCTGCGGTAATCTTTGCATTAAAGATTTGGAGGCAGTACCTTTATGGTGAAAGGTGTGATATTTATACTGATCATAAAAGTTTAAAATATATTTTCACACAAAAGGAGTTGAATATGCGTCAATGAAGATGGTTGGAGATGATTAAGGATTATGACTGCTCAATCCATTACCACCCTGGAAAAGCCAACAAGGTGGCAGATGCATTAAGTCGACAAGACCATGCTAGTTTATCCATGATGAGGATCACAAAAGATCCAATATTTATGGATTTACAAAGGATGGATCTTGGAATTATAATGGAAGGGGAAAAATCTTATCTTTCTCAAATGAATGTTCAACCATCTATACATGTGAAGATTAAAGAGGCACAGAAAGAAGATGTAGAGTTACAAAAGAAGGTGAGAAACGTTCCTGAATTCAACCTTGATTGTGATGGGATAATAAAGTTCAGGAATCGGGTTTGTGTTCCTCCCATCCCCGAATTAAAGAAGGAGCTGCTGGATGAGGCTCATAGTTCATCATTCTCTATTCATCCTGGAAGCACGAAGATGTATAGAGACCTGAAAGAGTACTTCTGGTGGGATGGCATGAAAAGAGATGTTGCTAAATATGTCTCTCGATGCTTGGTTTGTCAACAAGTTAAAGCTGAGAGACAAAAGTCTAAGGGGATGTTACAACCATTACCCATACCCGAATGGAAATGGGAAAACATCACTATGGACTTTGTCACAGGACTTCCTAAAACATCCAAAGGCAATAATGCTATCTGGGTCATAGTTGATCGTCTTACAAAGTCTGCACACTTCATTCCTATTAGAGAGGATTTCTCTCTAGATCATCTTGCCAGGATATATGTAAAGGAAGTGGTAAGATTGCATGGAGTACCACTTTCTATTATATCTGATCGGGATCCGAGATTTACCTCGAAGTTCTGGCGAAGTCTTCAGCATACTCTGGATACAGAGTTGAGTTTCAGCACTGCTTATCATCCCCAGACAGACGGTCAATCTGAGAGAACAATTCAAACCCTAGAGGATATGTTGAGAGCTTGCTCTATGGATTTCAAAGGAGGTTGGTATCAACACCTACCTTTGGTGGAATTTTCTTATAATAATAGCTTTCACTCCAGTATTCAGATGACTCCTTATGAAGCTCTCTATGGAAAGAAATGCAGGACTCCAACTTGCTGGGATGAAGTTGGGGAAAGAAAGCTATTAGGACCTGATCTCGTAGATGAAATGGCAGAAAAGGTTAGATCTATTCAACAATACATAAGAGCAGCTCAGAGTCGACATAAAAGTTATGCCGACAACCGAAGAAAAGACCTAGAGTTTGAAGTGGGTGATAAAGTGTTCTTACGAATATCTCCCTGGAAGAGGGTTATGAGATTTGGAAAGAAGGGAAAGTTGAGCCCTAGATATATCGGTCCTTTCGAAATACTGGATCGTGTTGGAAAGGTAGCTTACCGATTGGCGCTTCCACCGAATCTCTCTCAAGTTCACGATGTGTTCCATGTATCTCTCCTGAGAAAGTACATACCAGATCATTCACATGTACTCAGCTCAGAAGTTGTACCGCTGGAGCAAGATCTTTCTTATGAAGAACAGCCGATAGAGATTCTGGATCGTAGCGAAAAAGTCCTACGAAACAAGACCACTCGCTTGGTGAAAGTTTTATGGAGGAACCACCAACTTGAAGAAGCTACATGGGAGCTTGAGGATATGATGAGGGAGACGTATCCTCATCTGTTTGTTACAAAGTGACGAATTTCGAGGGCGAAATTCTTTTTAAGGGGGGTAGAATGTAACACCCGAGACTTTTATGTTATATAAACCATCAAAGGAATATTTTTCTACACAACACTTTCTTGGCTTGCTTTACACGCAATCGCGACCTTCCTCGATAGCTTGCGTCGTACGCAATACCGAGTTTCACTAAACAAAAATATGCTATTAAAACTAGCCGTTATGAATAGTAATAACCACTTTTTGAAATTTTATAAATTTTATTTTTCAAAATGGACTTCATTTTTGGACTCAGAATATCGAAATTAGCCTAGGGTGAAATTTTGGTATTTTTCTGAAAACTTTCAATTTTTGATGAATAGTGAAACCACTAAGTGGTAGGTTAAAAACTGAATTTTGCATAAAACTTAATTTTACCGCTTCTGTGAATGGAATTTCAAAAATCCGACAGACACGGTTGATATCAGTAAGTAAAATGTGGTTCAATGAGATAAAAATAATTTTTTGGTGAATAGTAACTTTTTACTATTTTTACCGCGGTTAATAGTAAATAGGGTAACTAAGGGTAAATATGATATCAATATTACCCTAACACATGTCCTAATTCTATTGGACAAGTGTAATTCGACCAAAAACAAACTTAGGAATAAAATATGACCATTTAGGCCCACTTGGATTAGATTAGGACATTTATTATTAATTTATTTAAAGAAGGGTTAAAATAGTTAAAATCAAATTTTAATAAGTAAATCATTTTTAATATGGGGTTATACATACGATAAATTTGACTATAAATATTCATTAGAAAGCTAAAAATATTTCCTACATAATGGTATTTTATTTGTAATTTTTAGACATTAAATAATTTAATTTATTTATGACACAATGATGATGCAGTAATTATCTTATTAATGAAATATTGACATAATTGATGTTATAAACACCAAAATAAATGTAATTTGAGACTTTTTATGAATTCCACTAATTTTATAGGTTACTATGATATATTAGTGTTGATTTAATCAACTTGGTTTGAACATATAATTCTGTTATGACTTTCAAAAAAATCATATATCAAATAGTGTCAAAATTGACACAAAATAGTTTTTAAATCAAATATTATATTATTAATTGTTATTTTATTCCTAAAAATCTAAGGTTCGTCCAAATGACTTAGATAAGGATATATATATTAATAATAAACAATTTGGGGTTCGTTTGGCATGTTATAGTAAGTGTATTAACCATATAGTGAAAGAAAACAAAAAGACATGGTAAAAGTTAAATTATTTAACTTAGAGTTAAATCTAATTGATAAGGTTAAAATAATACCCTAAACTTGTCTAAATCCTATTGGTTGATAGGATTTCGACCCTTACCCACTTTAGCTTCGAAATAAGACCCTTTGGAACCATTATAAACCGATTTTGACTTTAATATAAAATAATATTTTGAGATATTCCTAAGGTGCCCCTCTCCTCCCTTATAAAAGGGAACCTCCTCCCCCTCCTCTTCACACCAATTTGAGCACTCAAGCTCGGACAACCCCTGCCATTTTCTCCTCTACACTTCCCTAGAATAATCCTAGAGGTACTGGTCTTCTTCAAAGACCAATCTTAGTTCCCTAAGTGGAGGATTCAAAGAAGCGTTCCAAAGAAGAGGTAATATCCATTACCGATCTTTTCAATTTCTTTCTTCTTCAACTTCTTCTCCTTTAGTTGTTTCATGATAAAGTAATAACATCAGTATTAATTACATACTTATATGTTATTATAAATATGAAACAAACCTAATTCACCTTCTATCCATCCTACGGAAAAATTAAATCACCGCGCGTGCGTACGTACGGAATACCGTCTCCACGCCGTGGTGTAATCTATTTTTCCACCATCACTTTACAAGGATGGGTATAATGGTGTAATGAGTAACTATTTATGATTTTTATAAAGTAATATTGATACTGAAATAATATATATATACTCCACTACAGTTCCACGATCATAGGAATGATATCATCACTCGTGCGTACGTACGGAATACCGTCTCCACGATGTGATGCGACTCGTTCTACATGATCATCATTACATAGTAATTATATAAATGAATTGAATGAATAAATATGATATATGTTACACTAATACCATTCTGTATATAAGGTATATATAACCTTAAAAGAAGAATAAGAATGTATTCGGAAAAACACGCATAAGAACAAAAGGCAATAAAGACCCGAGTAACAAGTAACAATGAAATATTACTAACAAGAAGCTAAGAATATGACCATATATGATATCATATCAATATGTATGATTATTGAATAAGTCAATAACATTATTTAAACCATTATACAGGAGCTTCGGACACGTACAAAGAAAATCGGACCTAAGGTAAGGGAAATATCACAATCTCATTTTTATTCGAGATTGTTTATTCGTAAGTATTTACTGGGGTGTATTTTATCATCCACGTCCATGTTTCATCAATATGTAATATTACTTCCATCCACCTACAATTGTTTAAATCCATTTTTACCCTTCGTTGAGTTTTTAGTAAATGAAATGAAAGGAATCTTTTGTCGTTTTTCGTATGAGGTACTTTTTGACTTTTCCGACAAAAGTGCGAAGAATGTTTTTTTTAACTTATACGACATGAATGGATTTTTAAAACATTATTTCCAAGAAGCTTCCTTTACAAGTTTTCAAGTTTATTTTTAATCAACTTCTTTTATTTTAAAGTCGTATGACATGTTATGAAAGGAAAAATGTTTTTAAAGTAGAAAGGATATTTTCCTCAAGAATGGAGTTCAAGTATTTTATCAAAATTATTTTCCATCTAAGATAATAAAAGGGTTCTGTTTTTATCCCTATTATTACATGGATTTGATTATGTTGTGATGGAAACATTTTTATGAATTCCTTTATCTTATATGAATTGTTTTATGATGTCATGTTGTTTAAGAATCCCATTTTTATTACATGGGTTACGCTATGATGTATGGTTTATGATTATGTGGCACACATAAGAAAGGATTCATTATAAGATGGGTGGGACCTATATCTCCCTCCAATGCATTGGGTAAAGATTTTATATCTCATGAGATAGACATGGCTGGAACGGAAGGTTATTTCGGTTCAGTGATACAGGACTGAAACGAGGAGTGAACTCGGTTCAGAAAGGGACTTTGTCCACTAAGATAGTCTTGGCGATGAGTCATGACTAACAAGAAATGATTTTCCATGATTATGTGTGCATGCCAAAAAGTTTCAAGTTTTATGTTATGATTATGGGGATCTCATTTTCACTTCTATGATTTATTCCATGTTAAGATATTATGATCTCTTTTGCAGGTTTTGATTTTCAAAAAGATATGATATGATTTTTATTTCCTTTATTTGCCCTTGCTGAGCATTTGAGCTCACCCTTTTATGTTTTCTTTTCCCCAGGTCAGGAAGATGGATATTAAGTAGAATATGCTAAAAGGGACCCTAGATATGATGAAATAAATGGGAGACACTGTAGAAGATTTATGAACCAGTTGTTTATGTTTCCCAGTTTCTAAAGACACTATACCTATACGGTCCTTTGTGGTTTTGTCATATGTTGTAATAAGTGTGCTTCAATTTTGAAGTATTAACAATGTATGTAAAGTATGGGTCGTTATAATAATGATGTTGTATTTTTTAATGAATAGATCATTATTATTCAGAAAAATGATTAGGTCAATCTTGAAAGACAAGATTCAACATGAGTGATTGATTTAGGTACCTCATATCATGTCACTACCATAAGATATTTTTTCTTATCTTAGACTTCAGGGAGTTTCAGACACTTGAAAATGGGAATTGATGGCACATCAAAAATAATTGGCATTGGTAATATGTTTCTAGAGACTAATATTGGATGAAAGTTATCGTTGAAGTATGTGAGGCATGCTCCATATATTTTCCTCAATCTGATATCCACTAGAATGTTTGATGATGATGGATGTTCCAGTTCCTTCAGTGATGGGAAATGGAATCTTACCAAAGGTAACATGGCAATTAATAAAGGCAAGAAATTTAATTCTTCTTATCTTACAGATGTCATACCATGTGGAGTAGAAGTCAATGTAGCCAAAAAATATGTTCCAACATAATTTTGGCATAGGTGGCTTGGTCATATGAGCGATAGAGGAATGAGAATTCTTTCTAGGAAGGATCTATTATCAGGAATAAAAAGTACACATTTGGATACTTATGTTGATTTCATAATGGGAAAACAAGACAAAGTATCATTTTGTGGTTATTTTTCATACAAGAAACCAAATATTTTAGATTTTATTCACATTGATGTCTGCATGATGAGTACTAAGTTGATGGGTGGTGCTATTTATTTTGTTACCTTTATAGATGGCCATTCTAGAAAAATGTAAACCTTTTATTTGAAAACTAAAGATCAAGTTCATGATATTCTCAAGAAGTTTCATGTGAAGGTCGAAAGAGAAAAATATAATCTATTAAAGTGTATGTGAGAATAAAATGGAGTAGAGTAACATAGTTAATTTGAGGAGTATTGTAGTAGTTTTGACATTTGGTAGGAAAAATCAGTACCAAAGACACCTTGGAAAAATGGTACTACTGAGAGGATGAAAATAACAATTTGCAAGAGAGTTCAGTGTATGCTCTCAAATGAAAAGTTGTTAAACACATTTTTTGGGGAGGCAATTAGGGTTGTTGTTGATCTTATAAACCTTTCTTAATCAGATCAACTGAACTACGACATTCTAGAAAGTTTTTGGACTCATAAATATGTTTTATACAAATAGTTGAGAGTATTTGGTTGCAATACATTTTTTCACATCCTAAAATATGAGCAAGTGAAGTTAGAAAGAAAAAGAAAGTAGTGTATCTTTTTGGGATAAACTCATGAGAAGTTTGAATATCAACTTTGGAATTCTGTTAGTAAGAGAATCATCATAAGTAGAGATGTAGTGTTTCTTTAGGATCAGATGATTAAAGATTTTGAGAAGCTGAAAAATGAAAAAAAACTATAGTTTGAGAAATATTAATAAATCAGGATCCAGTCTCACCACTATTAGATCCAACCAATGTGAGAGATATTCATGACACCAATGATACATCACTTCCATATAATATGTCTCTATCTACTAATATGTATTAATTATATGATATTCTAGAATAAATTCCCCCCAAAGATCGGTTTAGAAGATCCAATAGAGAATGAAGGTCAAGTCGTAGATACTCCCCACATGAGTATGTGATGCTCACTGACAGGGGAGATCCAGACAATTATGATGATGCAATTAGGAGTTGGCAGAAGATAAAATGGAAAAAGGTCATGTAAAAGGAGATATACATGGAGCAACCATAAGGATTTTAGGTGAAAGGTAAAAAAATATGGTATGTAAACATAGGAAAGGTTTATAAGGTTTGAAATAGAAAATGAGGTAATGATACAAGAAATTCGACTCATTCATAGAGTGAAATGAGTGTTGGAGGATGACTGTTGATCATTGTGTTTTCATCAAATTGTTTTCTGATGGTGATTTCATTATTTGTTGCTTTATGTTGATGATATGTTTATTATTGGTAGAGATATAAATAAGATTGATGGGTTGAAGAAGGAGTCGGATGGGTCTTTTAAACTGAAGGACTTGAGGGATGCTACTCAGATTCATCGTCTGAAGGTTCTTTATGACACGAGAGATCATAAGATTTGGCTATCTCAGGAATGGTACATTGATAAGGTTCAACATGAGAAAGATGAAACCAATTAGTACTCCACTTTCTAGTTACTTCAGGATTATGACATGTCAGATTCCTTCAAATGAATATGAGAAATCATAAATGGAGAAAATTCATTATCAGTCAGTAGTTGGCAATCTTATGTATGTCATTGTTTTCACTAGACTAGATATTGCTCACATTGTTGTTATTATGCGCAGATTCTTATCTAATCTAGAAAAGGAACATTGAACAATGGTCAAATGGATATTGAGGTATCTCTGAGCTAGATTCATTCATTTTTTATATTTTGAAAATGATAAATCTATTTTGGAAGGATACATAGATGCTAATATGACTGGAGATGTAGACATGAGGAAATCTATATTTGGGTACCTGATATCATTTGTAGGGAGATCTATTTCATGGAAATCATGACTTCAGAAGTGTGTTTCATTGTCTAATACATAAGAAGAGTATATTTTAGTCACTAAAGGGTGCAATGAGATGTTATGGATGAAGAATCTTATATGGGATTTGAGATAGTGTCAAGAGAATTACATTATTTATTGCGATAGTCAAAGCAGAATTCATATCAACAAGAACTCGACATTTCATTCCAGGTTCAAACACATCAATGTGTGATATCACTGGATCTATAATGTTTTGGATGAAAGATTATTGAAAGTTGATAAAATACATACCAATGGTAATGAGTTTGATATGATAATGAAGGTTCTACTTAAATAGAATCCTGAAGCCTATAAGGAGACTGCGGGTCTAACTTCTACCCCAAATTGATTATGAGGGGGGGGGGTGGGGGAACTTCTAATTAGGTAGTTGATTGAGAGAGAAAATTTTCAGTAATATTTATAGTGTAAGTATTCATCAGGCGGCAACCAACCCAGACAACGCCTTGAATCGTTGAAGTAGCCAACACAGTGGACACAACCAGCAATGATGAGATACTTTAATTGTAATTGTGATACTCTAACATTTCATCTGAAGAGGAATAATAGAACCCCCCCTGCTTTTTTGGATGTAGATACACTTCTAAACCATGTAAATCCTTTGCGTTCTTATATTTTTTTTCTTTGTTTAAGTTTGATTTCATTAAAAACTAACAAATCAAGAAGATATATCATTTGACGGTAGCCGCGCAACCAGCCCTAGCGTCGTGCAATTGCTTATTATTATTATTATTATCATTCTATATATTATTTTTTTTATTGTTGTTGTCATTATTATTATTTTTATAATATTTATTTTAATGGTTAATAAATTTTATTAATATTATTTTTATTATTGTTAATTATTATTATTATTATTATTATTATTATTATTATTATTACTACTACTATTATTATTATTATTATTATCATTTTGTTATTATAACTTTTTTATTGCCTTTATTGATGATATTTTTGTTATTACTATTTTTGGTTTTTATTATAATTTAATTATAAGTATTATTATTAATGAGATTATTATTATTAATATTACTAATCTTATTATTATTAATATAATAGAATGAAAGAAAAAATAATAATAATAAAAACCAAACCCTAACTTCTACCCGTGCGGCGCCCCATTCCCCCCCCCCTCTTTTTTAGCCTCCACACATCCACCTGTTCGAGCCACCCCCTATGGATCCTCCTTGCGCCGGCCTAGCGGACACCGCCGCCTCATCCTGCGCGACCCCGCCCCCTTCTATCCGCAGCTCCCCACCGGCGCCCCCTGCTACGCCCTGACCGGCCTCCGCCTTGGCCCCCCTACCCAGCTCCTCCCCTGCGCGTCGTTCACACCCCCCTCAGCACCCCGACACCCCGCTCCCTCGGCCTCGTCCCCTCCAACTCGCCCAACCGGCCTCTTGTTCTGGAAGCCCTCCCCTCTACCGTCTCCGGCCGACCACAGCCACAACCTCCCTTTACCCAGCCTTCTTCCACACTGGACAGGCAGCCCCGGCCACCCGCCCAATCTCCGGCCAGACCCCGCTCAGGCCATCCATCTCCTTACCGGAGCTCTGACCTGCCACTCCGGCATCCGACCCACGGCCGACCTCCCTCTCGCCGGCGCACCCCACGACCGACCTCCCTTACACCGACCACCTTCGTATCAGCCACCTGTGTGCCGACCACCTTCATATCAGCCACCTGCATGCTAGCCACCTCCGCATTGGCCTCCCAACCTCCGGCCTATCTACCCCGTCTAACAGTGCATCCAAACCCTCGTGCACATGGCCAACCCACTTCCATCCTCCAGTATAATTAATTAATTAATTATTTCCTTTAATTATTGGTTTTTATTTAATTTGGTTGATCATATTTCTGTTGCGGGTTGTGTTTCTGTGTTTTTCTCGCTGTTTAGCAAGCGTGGTTGCTCCGTAGAGATTGTTCCTCCCTCTATCGAAGTTTGTCGTGTATGCGCTCGTTTGAGGTAGGAAAACCCACATTTTCATTTCCGATTAAATCCATTTAATTCTTGATTGATTTTAGTTAAATCTTTGACCTGTTTCGCATTCTTGCGCTGCAATTAGTTAATATGTTATAGTGTTTTTTTTTCAATTTATTGGTTTTGTTAAAAATAGTCTGAAGTATTTTACTTTCTAGTTAAAATTATTTGTACTTATGAAGGTTGTGTTCTGTGGATGCCAAAGACTATTTTGATATCATTTTCTATATGACAATCTTTTTCACATTACTCTCGAATAGTTTACCATGAAGTTTTCTAGATTTGGGTAACCCGTTTAACCTGGTTATAGAATCGTTAACAAATCGTGTGGTTTGCTTATACAGATTATTTATGCATTGTTTGGTCTGCTTATGAAAATTGTTTATAAATTGGTTTTCTGGTTCATAAGAGTATTTGTAAACTGGTTGAGTCTTGGTAGCTTTTATAAATTGTGCATTCGGTTTATCAAATTGTGTGGAAGTTGTGAAACTTTTTTGGTTATGGCTTTGATGTGCGTTTACTTCCAAAAGAGGATTTTGAGTGTGTTTACTTTGGTGGTTATGGCATAATGATTGTGTTAAGATATTTTGAGAAGGGATTGATGTTTCCAATACAAGGGTTGGTATTATTTCAAATAAGGGGAGTGGTTGATTTTGATTTTTTTAAATGGTTTTTGGATCCCAAAGGATGGAGGTTCTTTTGTGTGTTTTCAAAGAAGTGGTTTTAAATGTGTTCCTCAAGGATTTGTCCTATTTGGATTTATAAATTTAAAAGCGGTACTGGTAAGATGTTTTGGGTAAATGAATTTAGACATGTCGACTCAAAGGTCCATTTGGCACCTTCAATTCAAAGGTGATGTTTGGGTAATGTTTTTGGATACATTGGACTTAAAGGTCTGTTAGGCTCTTTCAATTCATTGGTGGAGTTGTGTTAAATTTTATAATGGTTTGTGTTTGGAAGTTGTGTGTGTCTTGTTGGAGTTTTAAATGTTTTTAGAGAAATGATTTTGACACGGATGTAACGTGACGACCTGTTTGGCACTTTCATCTTTAGTGTGATGTTTGTCTTGATTCTTTGAAATGACAACGTTTTGATTACTGTATGTTCATTTAACAACTTTAATATTTTGAAAGAGGTATCAAATGGTTTTAAATGATTTCATGGAATTAAGGCTCGATTGGCACCTTTGATGATATGGTGTATATATATATATATATATATATATTTATGGGGAACCTCTATAGGGGGGATATCCCTTATGGGTTATCATATAGAGTGTCTGTGTTTGGGGTAGGCAAGTGCAGCGAGATGAGTCACACGTGCGAGGGCCTCCTACTTACACGGTACGATTGTAACCACCATGAGCTCCTGGGCATCTTTTAGAGATCTATTGATAGTTGCTGATCAACCCCGATTAGGCGGGTTGGTACCCCCTGGATTTGTTGTTAGGTCAGGCGGACTTTGCCACTAGATTTGTCAGTTAGGGTGGCCAGTTGGTTATAGACTTAGGAGATTCACCATACGCCGGTAGGTGGTTCCGAAATCGAGTACGTCCAGGGGTATTCTAGGGATGTTTAGGATCACCCATGGTTACTGGATCATTTTCATCGCTTGTCTACTTTCCGTGCACTAGTTTATTTTCAGCTTGCACTTTTACTTGTTTTACTCTAGCACAACATTGGTATATTCTATTTTGGATTTTATTTATAAAATGAAAAATGATTTTGGAAAAATGGTATGTGGCGTGTGTTGGGTTTTTAAATGGGATAAACATGTTTCTTATTTTCAAATGCGAAAACCCTACTTTTATAATTTTATTTCAAACTTGCATTAATGGATTGATTCGGGAAGGGAGACGTTGGGTTATGTGGTTTATTTTGGCATCCATACTGAGCATTTTAATGCTCACGCCTATTTTATCATTTGATTTTCAGGTTTCCTTGCTCAGGTTTTCTTGGCTGATTTGCTGGTGTTGCAGCAAGGACGGCCTTTGGTCGAGAGGTGACCTGAAAGGTCACGTGGAGGTATGTTTAGTTTTATTTTCTTTTTGCTGCTAGTGTTATGTTTATTAGTTTTTTGTGTTTATTTGTTTTCTTGTTTATTTGGTTTTGTTCATGAGCCAAATCATTCCCAACGATTAAACTTTGATGCCCGACACTGGTTGTCAGCCCATGGGGATCGGGAACGCCCTTCGGGCCACATCGCGGACCGGCTCGGGTGACCGGTTCAGGGTCAACTTGGGTTGGTTTGTGAAAATACTGCTCCCATTATGAAATCTTTCTAGCATTGAATGAACTCTTATGGTTCTAATTTCATATCTGGTATATAGATCTTCAGAATCCATATACCTGACATTTTCCAAAACCTTTTTAGGAATGGATATTCTTCCACACATGTCTCCTTGATCCTTCTGACTTTTCCGAGAAGACCAAAAACTTAAACTTTCAACCTAATCTCTTCAATTATAATCATACTTATCATATCTTGATCAATATTTTTATAATCCTCTATAAGGTCTTCAAATTATTCAAGCATGTCAAAAACATGGTTTAGACCTCTTTTGAATATCCGATCATATTTACTTTTCTAGGTCAGATTATAAATGGATGTGGATTTATTTCCTGAAATATTTTGAATCCTTTGAAAATATTTCCATATTTCCTTTTTTGGATTGGGCTATTCATCTAGATCATCATACAAACTTTCTTGATCTTGTTCATGTTAAACATTTTTTTATGAAGTTCTTTCTGATAATTTTTCTTCTTTTCAAGTTCTTATTCTACTTAATTAGCCCAAATCTTAGAAATGATTTTCTCTTTTCCTTTAGATCTTCCATTTGTGTCAATCTTATGTTTCTTTTGAGCCTTCTGGTTTCTTGGATTCTCTATACATTGAGTGATGTAATGGACTTTATGACTATATAAAAATCATTCAATATAACTTTTATCCTTAGACTTTCTGTCTAGAGATCTCTTTGAAGCATTTCCTAGTTTTTTAACCTTTTCAATTGAGAAACCCATGCTTTTTTATCTTTCAACCTTACTAGATGAAGATATCTTCTTCTGAAGGAGATTCACTGCTAGAATTCCTTTTATTTTCTCAAGTCTATCATTTATTACTTTGATAACTGGGAATTCTTCCACATAATGATTATCAATGCAAATGGGACATCTCCTTGATTTTCTATCTTCTGCCATTGCACCTGCAAGATTAAAAGTAGCATGTTAGTGCATCTGGAATGACATTATTTTTTCCTTTAATATTTTATATATTAAATTCATAGTATTTCAATTCATTCCACCACCATACAAGTCATTCCTGGGTAAACCTTTTTAATTTTATTCTCATAAAGTTATTTTTTTTGAAGGAATTCTCATAAAGTTATTTATATAAGAATTATTTGTTCTTATAGTAAAAGGTTTTCCCAAGAAAAAGATCATTATCCCTAATTCCTTTAAGGACTGCAAGCAATTATCTTTCATGGACAAGATAATTTTTCTTTACCTTATTAAAGCCTCCACTCCAGTATCTACTGATACTTTCATTATACTTTATCCTTATCTTTAGGATATATCCTCATGCGAAGTCTAATGCATCTATTTCTAAGATAAGTTGATCTTCACTCCCATATGGATACTCCAATTTTTAAAGATTTTGTGTTTCTTGCTTCAAAATTTTGATTTCTTTAGAATTTTTTTCTATCCAATCCCAAGGTACCTTACTGGACAACTTTCTTTGTATTGGTATTGAGATTTTTACTAAATCTATGATGTAGGCTCTGGCATAACTTAATATACCAATAAACACCTGTATCTTCTTATGATATGCAAGCTCATTAGGGAAAGTTTGTAGTTTTTATGCAATATGCGGTTGAAGCTTATCTCTACTTCCTTGGATCTGAAATCCTAGGAATTCTATCTTTGGTTACATCTAAATGATCTTTCTTTCTGAAAGTATCATTCCTTATTATTTTAACACTTCAGCCACCTACTATAAATGTTTTATATGATCTTTTATATTTTTACTAAATACAAGAACACCATCAATATAGACTGCCACAAACTGTGATAATCTACGGAATGCCTTGTTCATTCTCCTTTGGAATATTCCTAGTGCATTCTTGAGTCCAAATGGAATAATTATCCATTCAAACAAGCCAACTAATATTGTAAATGATGTTAATGGTATAACATATTTTTTATCTTTATCTACCAATATCATAACTTGAGATCAAACTTAGAATATACCATTGGCCTTTCATTCCCAATCATGCTTCTTAAATATTATTGATTAGGAAGATTATAGTCAACATCCTTTGTGGAATAATTAAGATCACGATAATCTATAACCATTCTAGCCTTACCATGTTGTTTCTATGTATGATTAATTACCATGAATGTTGCACTCTTGTGAGGACTTTCACTATGCCTGATTAATCCAAGACTAATTAGTTCTGGAATTTGTTTCTCATATTCCTTAACCACCTTGTCTGGATAGGCAATTCTCTTACTTCTGATCACTATATTAGGATCTTTATGGGTGATTATAGCCTCTGACATTTTCTTATGCCATGGTTTCAAAGGATTTTTTGACCAATTTTCTGATAAATAATCTTTTATCTTAGCCAATACCTCTTCTCCATTAATCCTCAAAACTTTCAATCCAACCAGTTATTTCCACTGCTGAATCTTTCTGTGGTATTATCTATCTTCATCTGGATAGTTTTCCACTTTAATAATATATACTTACTTATCTGGTTTTCCAGAAGCAGTTGGAATCAGATAATTGTTGAGGATAATTCCTTATGAAAATATCGTTACATATTGATATCTTCTAAGGAATTGATTTCCAATCAAGAAGTCATCTAGAAATTGAGGAATAAAATAAAGAATCTTCTCTACAAATATTCTTCCATTAAGTTCAATGTGAACATCCTTTTCTACTTATTGAATCAAAACTGTTGCATTATTACCAACTGTAACTTTCAACTCTGTAGATTCTCAGGTTACTCCTAAAAATTGGATTCTTATTCAAGAGAAGGTATGTCCTATATCCACTAGGGTAATACAAGAAGTTTCATTAATACTTAATTTTACTAATGCATCCCACTCCTCAATCTTTGCACTGAGTAGTGAAGATCCCATATATCCTATATGAGTTTCTTTATCCTCATAGATAGGCAATCAAACAGTCATTTGTCTGAATATCTTTCTAGAAATTGATGTTCTAGGTGCTTATGATAAAGTACCTTCATCTTTTCCAATTGAGATCCTTGGATTTTCCAAAGGGTTATCTAGTATTTCTGATTTGAAATCTTCAATTTTCAAATTTAATATATCTGATCTTGATCCTTCTGATCTAAGATCATATTCATATTCTCTGACCTCGGAGATGATAAGTCTATTTCCGACTTATTTAACAACGTCTGGAAGAAGTTACTTATGCCTTCATTCTTAATCTGGATCTGGTGAAACTCATTCTCTAGGCCAATTTATCCTCTTGGGTCTTACCAACTGCGGTTTCATTGTTCTAATTTATGTTCCTTCATCTTGGAAAATATGTGTAAATCTTTCCACACCCTTCCTTAGAGCTAGTCTTCTAGTATTGTAGAACTTTACATAAAGACGAGTAATTACTCCAATACATCTTTTGTTGGGTGGACATACCAACGTCTTCTGTCAGTTCCTCATGTTGATCTTTACATATAGAGTTCTACTAACACTTCTGTCCATAAGCACTACATGAAAGTCTGGGATCACCTTTACCCATACTTCTCATGCATGTAGATTTGCTCGTGCTCCTCCAAATAGTGCATTGGAGAAATTGGCTAAATTGTTGTCCACTATTGTAATTAGGATTGGTAGATCTTTTCCTTTTCTGACTAGAAGATCTACTCTGATCCAAATTATTCCAAAATTCACGTACTTAGTATTTTTTATGGATAGCCTTATTAACCCTTTATAGTTTTATCAAAGGCATTGTAAATAATCTTTTATATGTTTTATAGACTTTAGTTGTCTCTTCATCTTTGAAGATATTGATCATTTCTCGATATGGTACCCAAGACTTCCGGTATACCTCAGACCAATCAACTCTGTGCATCTTCCATTCTTGTAAATCTCTTCCTTCTAAAGGGATTTTAGTTTCTGAAGAATGCACTAGATCACCTTCCATATCTTATAGGTTTACTAATTTTGGAGAGTCTTCAGGTGCACTAGCCCCTATTCGAATCATGGCTATCCGAAGCTGGCTCAAAATTGTATTAGGGTTATTTCCTTCTTCCTCTTCCGAGTTGGATTCTTCCACCTCTGAGTTCAATTAATATAAAGAATGTAAACTTTCATCATCTGATTCTATATATTCTCCCCATATAGGTTCAAACAATAATTCTGATGAATCTTCCATCATTATTGCTTTGAGACTTCCTCTTCTTTTGTCTTCATTTGGACAACTGTCAACTCTGTGACCTTTCTTGACACTGAACCAATAATAATCACAACTGGATATAGATTTTCCTTTGGGGAATCTGGGATACTTCTCATATTTGGCCTTAAATTTTTCTCTCATGTCCTTCTAGATTCTATTTGGTCTAATAAATCTCTTAGATTTTTCTGGCTTTCTGCCTAAAAATCTACTTGATGATTTTCTTTTCCAAATCGTTTCCAGCTTTTCTTGTGTGATTTCTTTCATTCACACTGTCCATCACGACATTGTGTTCTGAATGACCTTTGTAGGGTTTTTCCAAATTCATGTCTGGTTGGACCACACTCATATATCCCTACAAGACCCTCTACCTTTGGGCAACAAGAAGAAATCCTATATGAAATATTTCTTACATCCTGTAATGCATGCCTCTGCGTACAATATAGTCTTATCACTTGCCTTATTGTTTCTGCTCGAACTCCCAATGTATCTTGTAAACCTGTACTATGAGAAAGATGATTCTTTAATACTTGTTGAACAATTTCAGGCCAACTACCTGGAAGCTTCTGGATAAAGACATCTAGAGCATATGTTTGATCTCCTAGTCCAAGAAGATAGTATCAAGGTTGAAACTCACAGATATATTCTTCAAAGTAGCACATGTCACATATTTGTAACTTGGTTGAAGTTGTTCTATCTTTTTCTACAAATTCTCCATCTTGATCAACCAATGAATTTCCCATAAACTCCTGTTTAAGGAAATCATATACTACTGGTATAACCTCAATTGGGAATGTAACATATTCCTGGATAGCTGCTCTCACTTCTGAGTACCTTAACAGCATATCCCAAAATCACCCTGCATTGCCTCTCAAGGTTGCTCCTACAAAATTGAGTGCACTATCAATGATCCATGAATGTAAACTAACTAATATCATGTAATATCAAAAGTCTAGATCCCATTCATATATGTTTGCTCTGGGATCCTTTTCACAATCTAGCTTTAGGGTCGTCCCATATTGAGGAACGCCTTTTGGATGTGTCTTTCTTGACCTATATTCTTCCTGAATATATTTAGGGTATGAGGGATTAACTTCCTTATTGATATTCTAAAACAAATCCTTAAATGATCATTTTCTACCGTTCCCAAGTGATTGGTTTCTGGGAGATTGTCTGCCATACTGGCTTGACTTCCCAAGGTTCTACACCGAGTCTTTCAGTAGGAGATGACTTTGTCTCTTTCTTTTTATTCTTCTCTTCGAGTTTGGCTTTTAGGTCTTCTACTTTCTTGATCTTTTCATTAAGGTTTTTTAAGACACGTTCAATATCTCCAAGTTCCCATTTCTCTTGAGTAATAATATCATGGATTTGTTTCTGGTATTCTTGGATACTCTGAAGAATACTTGAAATTTATTCCTGATATTCTTGAGCTTCTCCTGCTAAAGGTCACGCGTAATCATCTGCAGTATATCTTCCTGATATACTTGCCCTTTCTCTATCTCTGTGTAGATGCATATCAGAGACAATGACTTATGGCTGATTGAAAGATTCTTCTAAAGTTTTTCCTTCAAACTTTTGCCAAATATCTTGAATATTTGATCTAAGACCATATCTTTTTCTGATTATATTTTACTGTTCAAAGCAAAATACTTCACCTTCTGAATCTCCTAGTGTTCTTTCTAGGTTTTGGACTAACCACTTGACTTGTCAAAACTGAGATTCCGTACACTGGATTTATGTCTTTAATTCTTCGAGTTTTTCACGAGTTGTTTGAGCTTTCTGTCTTAACTCGATTACTTCAGGTTCATTTTCAAAGGGCAATTTGACGGTATTTTCTAAGCTAAATATGACTGACGTTGTTCTTGTAATATGACTGACGTTGCTCTTGAACCTGTCTTCTTTCTCCCTCCTGTGCACCCATACTAGTAAGTATATAATCATCTCCTGCTGACTTCTTTCTCCCTCCTACTGTACCTATGGTGGTGAGTTGAGGAGGTCCTGGTTTCGAGACTCCGCGTCTTCAGATTTTCTTTCCTTTGTTCCCTTTCCCGGTACTACCATGTATATAATCACCTCTAATTATATCATTTATATCATTGAAAACTAGATAATATCGGTGGTGGAGTCGGGCGCTCCGAGCAATCGTTTCGGAGTAGATTCACATACCATTTCTGAGGTATTATCGTCTTCGGCGGCTGGGCTTTCTTCGCGCGTCGTCCATGGCGCTCCTGAATCAGGCGCTCGTCTACTCCCTCGGTCGGGTGGATCGCTCTCGCCCCTTCACCATCGCTGCGCGCTCCATGTCCTTAGCCTCTTCCACTGTTTCTCTTTCCTCTCCCTCAAGGCTTGCCCAGTGTGATTCGCAGGTGTTTCTTGGCCTGTCTGAGCCCGAACTTAAACAGCTTGCTGTCGACCTTAACCAGGAAAGCTATAGAGGGAAACAATTACATCATCTTATCTACAGAAGAAAAATCAAAGACATTCAAGATTTTGTCCAGTTGCCTCAAGCATTTAGAACTGATCTGCAAGAAGCGGGATGGAAGGTTGGGCGGTCGCTCGTTCACCATGTTGTGACTGCTGCTGATGGCACAGTAAAGTTATTGTTGAAACTGGAGGACAACAGACTGATTGAAACTGTCGGGATACCCAGTGAAGATGATGATGGTTCTATTCGCTTAACTGCATGTGTTTCATCACAGGTTGGCTGCTCCTTAAGGTGCTCATTTTGTGCTACTGGGAAGGGTGGATTCTCAAGAAACCTTAGAAGCCATGAAATTGTTGACCAGGTATTTGCTATTGAAGAATTTTTCAAGCACAGGGTGAGAAATGTTGTGTTCATGGGAATGGGCGAGCCGATGCTTAACCTGAAAATGGTTCTCAAAGCACATCAGTGCTTGAATAAGGATGTGGGAATTGGGCAAAGGATGATCACAATTTCCACTGTGGGAGTTCCAAACACCATAAAGCGACTGGCATCTCACAAACTTCAGTCGACCTTGGCCGTCAGCTTACATGCTCCAAACCAGAAACTCAGGGAAACGTTTGTTCCAAGTGCCAAGTCCTATCCTTTGGATGTACTTATGAAGGACTGCAGGGATTACTTCCTGGAAACAAAACGACGGGTTTCCTTTGAGTACACCCTTTTAGCGGGAGTCAATGATGGAGTGGAGCATGCTGTGGAGCTTGCAGAGCTGCTACATAGCTGGGGAGGTGGTTACCATGTTAACCTGATTCCCTTCAATCCGATCGAAGGGTCCGAGTACCAGCGCCCTTACAGAAAAGCAATATTAGCTTTTGCAGCAGCATTGGAATCCCATAAAATAACTTCTACTGTGCGCCAGACGCGTGGCCTTGATGCAAGTGCTGCTTGTGGGCAGCTACGAAATGAGTTCCAGAAGACCCCGATGCCCTCCGACTCGAGGCCAATGGAAACCTTAGCTGCTTGTTGACATCATGTAAGATCCTCTACCAAGTTATATCCATTGCCGAAGCCTAAAACATGAAGAAGTGCATACATATATATGAAAAACAATTCCATGCCATGATTCGAACACGCGATAAGGAATTATTCCACTATCATAAAAAAAAAACCATTTCAGAGGTATATTTTAGTTTATCTTGTTTTTTGTATTTAGGGGTTTTGTATTTGTTTTTTCCATTGGTAGTTTATTTTACACTTTGAGGTGTTGTATGATATTATTGAATATTTATCTTATCTTGATCACTATGGACTGTTCACTTGTCGAGGTTATTTTTATTTAATGATTAATGTTCCGTTGAGGGCAATTCCTCCCATATATGTATGTTTTACCCTCGACGTTCGTCTCCAATCTCTAGTCTATTAGAGGTGGACTTTGGGCGACACTCTCGTTTTCTTCACCGATCCAAAGAGGGGTCTTAGCAGGGCCGGGTCGTGTCACATCCCAAATAGTCTTTTACAAAGATTTGGGGTAGTGAATCATTTGTATATGTTTCATTACAATTGTGATTTTCTCAAAATCTGGCGACACCCTATTTCTCAGGTTTCCCAAGGAAATGATGGGTTGTCATTCTATAATCCCTTTTATCAAAAAAGTGTATGTGACACATATTGATATATTTCTTGAAAATACTTTATGTCCCAGGGAACTAGTTTAATGTAAGTTGAATTTAGTGACGCACAAGACTAAAAAATAGAAAATGTTCATCAAATTGAATATGAATTGGTGTCACAAGAGGCTGTGAGAACCGATCCAACTCATATTACACATGAACCTTGAAGGACTTGTTTTTATCAAGAACCCACAAGATATAGTTTTCTCATGTAAAATGGTCATGAATAAATGTTCATATAGGATCAACCTACTTCCAGTCGAGAGGCTATCTAGAGTTTCAATTTCAAGAATTAGCTTGAGGCCCAAAAATATGAGATGAATTCCATGAATATTAATCATGTATGTAACTTGGTTAATCCACCTAAAGGGGTTATGACAATATGAAACAAGTAGTTTTTCAAAAAGAAACCTGACATGGGTGATAGTGTCAACTTATAAAGCTCTTTGTGCGGAAAAAGTTTATAAATAAATTATTTGTGCCAACTATGATGAAACCTTTTCCTCATAAGATGTGATAAAATCCATCAGACATAGTATCATTTTATGATTATAAGACCTAAAAATTGATTTAAAAAAAATGAATTTGTTAATGGGAACTTATCTGAGGACGTGTATACATTTCAACTTGAAGGATTTTAGCATCAAAATTGTTAAAATAAAGTGTTCAAGTTTTAATGATTATTTATGAATTGAAGCAATCATATCAAAGTTGCATTGTTTTATTGGTTCAATAAGAGTCTGGTTTCATCCCGAATGATGTTGAATATTGTGTATACAAGTGCGAGCACTATCATATTTCTAGGTTTCTGTATTAATGACATAGATGTTATAAAATTTGCCCTAAAAACCAATCACGGGATGACGGGCTTTAACAATATTTGTATCATATATAACATTTTTTATTTATAGAGTAAAATTTTCATTATCACCACCTTATGGTATAATACTTGTATACATTGTATCCTTATAATAATCTATCACATGTCCTTTTGAATGGAACGTTCAAGGTATCTATTCCATGAGAACTTTAATATTTAGTCTTCTATCTCACACCACTCAACTATTCGAGTTAAATGTATGGTCATTGAGTATGTTTCTAATCATGGGAAGGACATCACAAGAGACCTAGATTAGAGGATGAAATCACCTTATCAGTGATAGGAAGGTGGGCCGGAGGTGCAGTTAGGCCATCGGGCTTGGATCGTGCGTGCATGGGTGCTAGAGGTTTTGGCCTAGGTTTTCCTTCATAAGAGTCTAGCAACAAGTTTTACTGCTTGTGTCAGGTTGTTGCATAGGGGTCTAGGGGTGCTAGTGTGCATGTGGGGGCAGTATTGTAAAAACAATAAGAGGCTGTTCATTAGTTAGTTAGTGGGGCTGTTAGTAAGACAACAAGCAGTTTGCCAGTTGTTATAAGAGGGGTTGTCTAGAAGGTTCTAATGGAGTCCATAAATAAGGGAGTTGTGGGGTGTTTGTAGACGGATGGTATTTTGGGAGTAATCAGCTGCTGTTGATCGGTGGGTTAGGCCATATGCCTTGGGAGTTATGCCTTCCAGGGAGTTCCTTCTCCTTATTCTTTCCTCTTCCTCCATAACTTCTTCCTCTTTCTTCTTCGATCTCATTTTTCTAGTGTAATTTCTGCTGCTATTAATTGAAGTGTCTACTGTTTTTATCTCTCTTTCAATTGATACATATCAATTGGTGTTTTTATTGAAAGTCGAACTCAAGAAGAAGCAAACCAAGCAGACGCAACGGTTCCTGATTAGCCACTGTAAGAGGCTAATATTCATTGCTAATATATGTAGTTTTCATGTGCCTTGCTATTCATAAATACCATTTTAGTGCATTTTACATTTTGAACACCCATTCTCATCATTTGTGCACTTCATGCCTAATGTGCACCAATTTAGGCCCAATGTTTCATCTGATTTTAAAGAATGTAACTATCCATATTTTAATTTGATATTTTTGTAAATGGATATGAACTTAATTATGAACATTTTTTATTCAGGGATCAATGGATTATTAATAAAGGATGATGGAGATATTTGGCGATTAAAGGAAACAATTCTGAAGAAGGCAGATTGGATATCATCCCACTGATCAGACTATGGGGCCTACAATACAAGCCCAATGAAGCCCAAAATTTATGGAAGGATAGAAGACATATAGGGGAACAAATCATTCTTCTGGAGCCAGTGCTAATTCGTCCTAAATGGTGGTGATTAAGGCGGCCCAAGTTGAAGATTTAATTTTGGGCCAGAGTCTGCGGCCCAGAAAAACAGCCCACTATTTCAATCATATCTCCCGAACCACAAAGTATTTTGGGCTGAAATTTTACATGCTGTTAGGGGACATCCGGGGCTTCATTTAAGTTTTCTAGGGCCCACTCAAATTCGGTCTTCTAGAAGGTCCTTTAGACGCGTCTTTCCGGTGGATGCAAGCCGGCTGCAACTTCGGGGCAAGAAGTTGAAAAGTCTCTCATCATTAATGTTCCACCCACCTTTTCCCAACATAATTAATTAAAGGCACATGGGATGTTGGGGGCTCGGCCAAGGCTTCATTTTTTCCTATTTAAGGCAGGAGTGGTGGTGGATTTAGGGATGTTGGGTGCTTTCTTTTCATTGTAATGTTATTATGCCAATTTGCCTTTGTAACGTTCTTCCTTCTCATGTAAGTTGTTCGAATCACCTTAGTCTTCAATAAAAGTTCTTCTTCTTCTCTTGTTCTATTCTTCTCCTTATCACCTTGATACCGTTGCCTCAAGGTGTGAATTTATTCACACCAAACCTTGTGATTTTGTTCACACAACGGTGGAGTGATCGTTATTTTTGTTGTTTTTACTTCTTCAATTCCACCCTCATAAGTCTACTTTCCGCTTCCGTTGAGAACTTGTCATCAATGGAGGGCTAGCTCTTTTATGGGTTGATCCAAGGGAGTAGCAAGGGGCTGGATTGAATGTTATTTCTCATGCCCTAAATGTTATTAATTTCTTTTAATTGAGTTTCTTTCATTCAATGATTTTTATTCTTCCTCTTCCTTATTGAATTTATTCACCCCACTTTCATGTGCTAATTACATCCTTTACCTTGGAGTGCTCATGAAAATGATCCTACAAGTGTATAGGTGATTATCATATGTTTTGAAGGTGTTTAATCAGTAAATGATGAGGTTAGTTTGAATTCATTGCATGAATCCTTCTCGAGTTAATGAAATTAAAATCGTAAAAATAAGGAATTCATTCAATCCACCCCGAGCAATAACTTATGATCAACTCATTTTCTCATAATTTGAATTCATATAGATCTTTTAGTGCTCTTTCAAAACAATCTAAAATCAACCCAAGTTGGCCACTTCATAGCCAAAAATTCATCTCTTTTTATTGAGTGTCTAAAGGTTCTTCTTAGGTCTCTGAGGATTCGACAACCCAAGCTACACTACAAGCGACCACTTGACCCTTAAAACTTGGGTAAATTTGGGCGAGACCAGTTCCTTTGGACACAGCAGAAGCAAACGGCTCGCAGCAGCACCAACAACAGTCCTTGCAGCAACTTGCGTCCTGTAGTAGAGGTGAACGACACGCAGCAGTGAAGGACGATCTGTTCACGGTAGTGGAGAAGACTCGCAGTGCAGCAGTGAAAAAAAAGTGCTGGCAACACAGTGTCGCAGTAGTGAAAAAAAAGGCAGCAAGAGGTTGTTCGGTGGTGGAGGAATCACAGCAGAGAGCTGACATAGCAACTGACCACACACACACAGAGGAACAAATGAGAGGGCTCTGAATGAATTTTGCAAGGCTAGAAATAAGTCAGAGGGAATGCCATGGGTTGGAGAAGATATCGGAATTTTCTGGTAAGGATCCATAAGATTGGATCACGAAAGCGGAAGCATATTTTTCAGATCGTCAAATTCCGGAACAAATGAAGGTACCAATGGCCGAATTGAGCATGTAAGGAGCAGTTTGGGTTTGGAATTTCTTGTTGGAACCGAATAAGAATGGTCTTACCTGGACGCAATTCAAAGAAAAGTTGCTTGGAAGATTTGAATGTGCGGCAGTAGAAGAATTGGTAGCCCAACTTGTGAAGGAATAAGCTGAGAGTAATGCTCAGAAGGAAAGTTGGGAAAAATCAGCTGTGGATGCGGATGGTGGAAGTATAGTTTGCAACTTGGAGTTGAAAGAAGTAGCTTGAGAAAAATCACTACTACAAAAACGGGCAAGGGAAGCGCTACCCTTTTATCAGCGCTAAAAAAAAGCGCTGATAAAGGGGGCCTTTAGCGCTGATAAATGGGGGCCTTTAACAGCGCTAAAAAAAGCGTTGTTAAAAGTGACTATTTATCAGCGTTTTTTTTAGCATTGATAAAGGCCCCTCTTTATCAGCGCTTTTTTTTAGCGCTGTTAAAAGGGACCTCTTTATCAGCGTTTTTTTTAGTAGCGCTGATAAAGGGGGGCTTTATCAGCGCTTTTTCCTAGCGCTGATAAATTTTATGTTTCAAAAAAAAAAAATTTTCATGAAAAATAATATATTGTTATATAAGTATATTTATATTGATATAAATATAATATATATATTTTAAATATGTTTTAGATAAGTATAAATAGACTATTACATTTAATATATAAGAAATTTAGTGAAAATGACTTAAAAATATTTTAAAAAATATTATTAATTAACAATTTGCTAATTATTATCGATTAAAAATCATTTAATAACAATTTGAAGACACAAAAAATCAAAACAATTAATAAAAGATTTAAAATAAGATGAAAATGTAACTCAAAGTTCAAACGCTCATAACTTTTGATCCGGATGTCCGTTTGAGCTCTACAACATATCAAATCGAAGCCTGTGACGAGCTCTACGCGCCTGTGACCCAAGCAAAGTTTATGTCACATTTTTCGAGCCCAAAAAAGGTCCAGAAGGCCTCCAAAACTGAGATTTTAGCCTGGATACCCCGATTTGTTAACATTCAAACATGTATAACTTCTGATCCGGATGTCCGTTAGGCCTGTACCACATATCATATCGAATATTGTTTCATTTTCTTCGATTTGACTGGTTGTGGAGTTGAAACGAGCTTCTATATTAGAAGTTATGATTGTTTTAACATTATATGGCTTTTCAAATACACATATATATATGTATTTATTCGTAAATATATGTGTGTGTGTCGTTGTGTGTGTGTTGTATATATGTATGTATTTATTTATTTATAAACACACATAAAAAACATATTTTATAAATGTATTTAAAACTAATCTTATAAATATATATTAATATACAAATAAATATACGGATAAAAAATTGTAACTACAAATATATATATAAATAGATATAAATGTATATTAATATACGAATGAATATATATATACTAATATATGAATAAACATATATGTATTAATATAACTAAATATATTTATATTAATATGAATCTATATTAATATACAAATAAATATAACTATATATATATATATATATAAATAAATAGATGTATCATTAAATAGAAGAAAAAAAACGAAATGACTTAGTGGTAAAGGTGCAGGTGCGCAAGGGGGGGTCGCGGGTTCGAGTTCGGGTGGAAGCAAGGAAGTTGCGCGCGCATGTGTGGGACGCGTGGGCAAGGGCAGTGCGCGGGAGTGGGGAGGGGTCGCCTAGCGCTGATAAAGGGGGGGCAAGCGCTGTTAAAAGCTCCCCCCGAATATAATTTTTTTTTATTTTTTTTACTTTTATCAGCTATCAGCGCTTTTTTTTAGCGCTGATAAAAGGGGTCTTTTATCAGTGTTTTTTTAGCGCTGATAAAAGGGGTCTTTATCAGCGCTTTTCTGAGCGCTGATAAATGGGACCCCCTTTATCTTCGCCTCGATTAACAACGCTTTTTTTAGCGCTGTTAATGCACTTTTCTAGCGCTGATAAAAGCCATATTTGTAGTAGTGAATGGAAGAATCATATGGCAGGGAAAAGCAAGCTAGAGGAGTGGAAAATAGGTTAGTTTCTAAATTGAGTTTGCTTGAACGTATTGAAGAGAAGGTGGAACTATGTCCAGTCATGGTTCTGCCAGAAGAAGAAGGGCAGCCGCCACAAGAGGTGGTGCAGACTTTGCAGATACCAATACATGTGGTAGAGAAGCATAGAAGACCTGAGATTTTTCTGGAACAGAAGAAGTGTTCTGAGTACAAAGCTGTGAGTATGGAAATTGCCTCAAAAGACCTTAGAATCTTCTCGACTGAACAAGAAAACAAAGACAAAGAGGAGTAAGTTTTAAATCTGGTACGGTCTGAAGTGATAATACCGAATTCATATGCTAGCATGGAAAGAGCGGCACGGCTGAATAAAATGTGTAGCTGGAAAATTTACCGACCAGCACTCGGGGGCCATGTAACTGCTCAAATTGGAGTAAAGAACAACTTTGTATTTGAGGAACCTGTAGTGGAAAATTTCCCTCAAGTTACAGATGTTCTAACAATTGAAATGTCGAATATAACCCGGGATGAATCTGATTGTGTACAAGTAGCAATTCCAACTGTAGAAGGGAGTTGTTACAAGCAGTTGAAGGCGGCTGTTGCAAAAGTTGGAGTCTCTGTTTGAGAATTGCCGCACCGGAAGGTGATGGCCAGGGGAAGGGCTGCCTCTATAGTGATAGCACAAGAGGCTGGGGACTCTACCAAAGTAGTCAAGCTGCGTTCAGACCTTGGAAGAGTCACTTCAAATGGAAGGCTACAGAAGCTGGCAACCTCTACCGAAGAAGCCAACCATCACTGGCTGCCTAGAGAAGGGTTGGTCGGCTGCCTCTTGGAACTCCACCTCACCTTGAGGACAAGGTGGTTTTTCAAGGCGGCGGGAATGATAGGAAGGTGGGTTGGAGGCAGGTGGGTTGGAGGCGTAGGCCAGTTAGGCCATTGGGCTTGGATCGTGCGTGCATGAGTGCCAGAGGTTTTGGTCTAGGTGTTTCTGCATGAGAGTCCAGCAGCAAGCCTTACTGCTTGTGTCAGGTTGTTGCATAGGGGTCTAGGGGTGCTGCTGTACATGTGGGGGCAGTATTGTAAAAACAATAAGAGATTGTGAGTTAGTTAGTTAGTGGGTCTGTTAGTAAGACAACAAGCAGTTTGCTAGCTGTTAGGAGGGGGGTTGTCTAGAAGGTTCTAATGGAGTCCTTAAATAAGGGAGTTGTGGGCTGTTTGGGGACGGATGGTATTTTGGGAGTAATCAGCTGCTGCTGATCGGTGGGTTAGGCCACATGCTTTGGGAGTTATGCCTTCCAGGGAGTTCCTTCTCTTTCTTCTTTCCTCTTCCTTCTCCATAACTTCTTCTTCCTCTTCCTTTCTTCTTTTATCTCATTTTTTTCCTGTAATTTCTGGTGCTATTAATTGAAGTGTCTACTGTTTTTATTTCTCTTCCAATTGATACGTATCAATCAGTATTGACAAAATTGGTGTTTTTTAGTAAGGGTATATCTGGATGATATATCACAACCTTTTTGTGGATGATCTCCTAATATTTTCACGTGGAACTCATATGTTTATCAAAAATCTTGTAGACTTTTTAACTCTTATCATAATGCTAGTTGTCAAAATATTTGTAAAAAGAAAAGTTTCTTAACTTCTAATAAGATGTCCTTTCATAGGAGAAAGATGGTTGGATTATTCTCAATGAAATATCCCTATTGAATGTCTTGGAGATCCATTGTTTAAGGGTTGTATATAGATGCACCATTTTAAAGCTCTCGTTGGAAAATTTTCTGCGTGTATAAGATGCTGGAAGAACAAATTCCTTTTGCATGGGGGGAAAGTCATGTTAATCAAGAGTGTTCTCAATTCATTACCCATTATTGTCATGTTAATTATAAATGTTCATAATAGCGTTTAAAAGAATATCCATTGATTCATTTATGATTTTCTTTTGGATTGTCAGGGATACCGTCATCTTAACTAGATTGGTTGGAAATCTATCCTTTTTATTTTGGGAGGAGGGAGTCCTTAATACACACAATTCAGAAGGAGAGGTAATAAAGTCTCATGGACAAACTGTTTGGAATTATTTTTTGCCTCCCGAGGCCTGTTTTCTTCTCTGGAGAATCTTTTGTTCATGTTTACCTATGTACATATCTATTTAGAGCAGAGGCATTTCACCTGCCTCCAAATGAAGGTGCTGTTTGGTTCCGACTATTAAAGCTTATGAGCATCTCTTTCCTCAAGGTCAACTGCCTGGTTATTATTTGTAGTAACATTGGGAGTTCTTTTCGATTTGATTCCTCCTTTATCTTTCATTGAAGCTTGGTGTATCTATTGCCACTATAATTCAGCTCTTCAGCCTCAAATCGATTTCATTAAATTGATCATTGCAGGCAGTATCTTCCTGAATATTTTGAATACAAGAAATGTTTTTCTTTTCAAAAAAACACTTTGCTTTTCTATTGTCTTCCAAACACATTTTGGATCTGGTTTAGGATACAATTATTCCCAGGAGGATTAATAAAAGTCCTTCTTTCCACGACATTATTTGTTTTCAAGATTTGAAGATCTCTATTACGGAACTTACAGTTTGAATTGGTAAATGGGCCAAGTAGAAACTAGGTACTGATGGTTTTAAGCATAATATTGGTTTCTTCTGTCACAGTACTATAATGATGGCGGGCAGTGTGTTGCGGGATGGCGTTGGTAGTGTTATGGCTGTTTTCTCTTTAAACCTGGGACACGAGAGATCGCTGGAAGCTGATGCTTGTGCTTTGTAAGTTTATATTGCTTTATTTTGTAGCCTAATTAGCGATTCTTCTATTTCTAAAGTTGATTCTTATTTTTTATTTCAGAGTATTATCGAATAGAGATCTGCACACCTGTTTATTGATTATACTATCAAGCCAATCGAGTTTTTTTTTGGTCACCATACAAAACACAAAGGCACCAACCCGCAAAGTGCAAGACTTCTTGCTTGTCAAATCCCCGTTCAAATTAAACTTCACCCCACTCTGCTCTTCCTCTTCCACCTCCTGTAACCGAACGCATCCCTTCAACCTGCATACAAGCGCAACTAAACCCCTTCAAGCACTCCAACAAACATTTCTCTCTACCTGAATCCTATTCAGGTCTCGAAACAAATCACCTAGCTCGGGTCTTTCAGATTGATGCATAGCTCTAGTGTTGATGGTCATCTCATGCTCAAAAACTGAACTCTCAATCAGATCACAGCTGTTGAAGGAGTTCAACAGCATGGCTCCCTGCTTGCGAGTGAACCTCATATCCATGCAGCAGTAGTCTTAGCTCCATCAGAGTCTCATGAAATGAGCAGGACTGCAACGGGACTCAGCTGGGCCGAACACAAAAAAATCTGGGCTGACTTGCTTTCCAACTGGTATGCAACCATGCCTGATAGAGATCGCCACTCCCAGAATTCCCCTTCAGTATATTAGATAGCCACTAGCAGAATTAGCTGGAGGAAAAAGGGAAGAGGAATAGAGGAAACTACTCTTCGGAAGAGACTTCCAGCTCTCTACGCACCTGAGCCCGAGGCTGCTCTAACAGAATGAAACTCTCCCCATTCCTCTCTCCTTCCACCGGTTCCCTTATGACATACTCAACATCCTAATAGAAAGATATTCTCTAACTACAAGGGGTAGGGTCACGACCCTCTCCCATCAAAGTGTACCCTTCCTGGGCCGACAATGGGAGAAGAGAGACAGTGACACCCGAGTCCCATCTCCAGTAGGCCCCGGGTTGGCGACTAGCACCGATGGTATATTAGACACACAGATAAGAGACATTACCCTCTAAGAGAACACATGTGAAAGATGTTGGAACCAGGGCTGCTCTCTACTGGAAATGGAGTTTGGTTTGTGTTTGTTGTCAATCCTTACATGGATAATCAGAGAGTTTGCAAGGAAATGTATCATACAGTTCAAGCCAAAAGCATCATTGAAAGTGGCGTCGTTTTCCAGTGTTTGTCAAATTTTTGGGGTCCAAAATTTGGAATTTGGCTTTCAACGTGTAAAGTGGTTTTTCTTGAAGGACTTATTAAAATATGGAAAAAACATGAGTTTCGCGAAGATGTGCTTTGTGAATTGCGTTTCGCGAAGACATAAAGTGTTCTGACGGTGTGCTTCGCGATTACGACGAGCTTGGTGATCGGAGACAGAGTTCTTCGCGATTACGAGTTTCAGAGCTTTGCGGTCGTTGACGGAATGCTTTGCGAATTTGAAGGGCGCCGCGAAGGGAATTGACGGAAGACTCTGCGATGACGATGAACTTTGCGAACAGACAATTTCCATGATTCTCTGCGAAGGGAGGAGCGCCGTGAAGACATGTTTGATGGTCCGAAAAATCCGCAAAGAGGCGGTGGAGCTTCGCGAATGGCCAAGCCTATAAATATGAGATTACCCCTCTTCATTATCATCGAAGCTTTGAAGTAAAATTCGGAGACGCTTTGAGTTCGCGAAGAGCTTCACGAATCGGGCTATCTATGCGAGCTGGTGCATCGCGAAGAGATTTTTAGTCTTAACCGATGCCCATGCTTTTGTCAAAAGGGTACTTCGTGATGATGAGGTATTCTGCGTTGACTCAGTGAGTTTTGCGAAGATTACTCTGTGAAGGCTAGCAAGGTTCGCGAAGATAGATAGTTCCGCGAAGGCAAGGACGCTTCGCGAAGGCAGTTTGTTCCGCAGAGGCAGGGATGCTTCGCGAAGGAGTGTGGTTCGCAAAGGAGCTTCGCGAATGGCAGTTTTGAACATTTAGTTTAAGGGGATAAGGTTTTCAAAGAGCATCAACTTAGGTATAAGGTGTAAGCAGAATCTCGTGCTAAGTCAGAGACAAAGACTTTAATGCCAAATCATTGAAGTGACCTTTAAGTCGATAAACTGAGTAAGACTTCACCCAAGACAGTGTGCCAGGGGGAGTCAACAGAAGTGATCCGAGGGACGTAGTGAGCGTTCCCTGAATTCTTGTAAAGGCAGTGAGCCTGACACAAAGTGACTGTGACTGAACCTTTGTATTCCACAGTTAGTGAAGTTTTGTTGATTTTGGTACGACCGACACACTGTCGGCGTATGCTCCTTGGACGTAGCACTTAGTGGTGAACCAAGTAAGAGCCGTGTGGTCTCTGTGCATGCGATTGTTTGATTTCTGTTCTCATCCGTCTTACAGGTCTAACGTGTTCCTACCAACGTGGGGACAAAATCCTTGTTTGAAAATAAAAAGTTGACACCCTGATTCACCCCTCCCCTCTCAGGGTGTTTCAGGGTCCTACAAGTGGTATCAACGCCTAAAGGTTATTGGTGTTAGATCTATCCTTTTCCGTCATGGAGAATTCAACCAATGCCAGGGGAATCCCTCTCTTCGATGGAAGTAATTTTCAGATATGGAAGAATAGAATGAGATCACATCTAAGATCTTTTGGAATGAAAGTCCTATTAGCTACGGTGCAGAGAATACAAGTTACTGATCCAACATGGCTTGCTATGACTGATACAAATAGGAAAGTTCTTGATGCAGATGTTAAAGCTTATAATGCTCTAACTGCGACTCTTTATGATCAGATCTATCTAAAGGTGATGAGTTGCACCTCAGCAAAATTTATGTGGGATAAACTTGAAAATATTTATGAAGGAGATAACAAAGTGAAGGAGCCAAAATTTCAAGTCCTGCACAATAGGTTTGATGATCGGAAGACGCATCCTGATGAGAATGCAGATTCCTTCTTCAATCGAATTAATGAAGTGGTAGGAGCAATTCGAGGTCTAGGCGAAGAAATCAAAGACATTGATATTGTAAAGAAAATCTTGAGAAGACTTCCATCCCTTTACAATGCAAAGATGTCAGCCCTTGAGGAAAGAGATCTTTCCAAACTTTCTATGGTTGATCTGCTAAGCAGCCTGGTGAGATATGAAATGAGAGTCAAACCAGAAGACACTACGACTCGTGTGAGCAAAGAAATGACATTCAAAGCCATGGACAAACTAAAAATTTTCGGAGATAATAGTGGTGAAGACGATGCAGAAAAAGAATTTGTTTCTCTTATTGCCAAAAAGTTCAAAAAGGGAAAAGGGAAATTTGATAGTAAGTTACCTCTGGCTTGCTTTCGTTGTGGAAGAGTTGAGCACATTGCCTCTCAGTGTTCAAGAAAGTTCAAAGATGAAGAGAGCGAAGCTGAAAACTATGAGAAGCCTCAGAAAAGGTTTTTCAAAAAGGGAGACTTCAAATCTGGAAAGAAAGTACAGAAGAAGAGTTTTGTTTATGAAGATGAAGATGATGATAATGAATTCTGCGAAGAAGAAGAACCAGAATTTAAAAATAGAAACCATGCTTCCATGATGACTACCATTAAAAAGTCAGAACCATTGACAGATAAAGCTAGAGATAACCAGTTGACAACTAATGCCGATCCCAAGTTACAACTTAAGGATGCTTTTGGTAAGCTTGATAATAAATGTAAGAGATGCAACAAGTGGAAAGCAATGGTGGAAGAATCATCAGAATATGTTGATCAGCTTGAAGTTGGAATCGAATGACTGGAAGTGTAACGTCCCCGACCCGGAAGCCACTAAACCGGTTCTTCGGGCCGGGTGGTTACATGACCTTAAGCGCGCCTTCCCGTACGTCAAAGGTTGCCGACTAGCAGCAGGGGTCTGGATAGTCAATTGGGGAGACTATACCCCATTTTTATCAGAGTAAGCCACAATAGAAGATAAATAAAATAGCAGAATTAATAACCAATAATACTAGCGTATGCATAAACAACCATTTCCCAAACGGGGTACAACCATGTCCAACAGTAAATATGTCATGCCATGCTACAAGTGCAAAAGTGAACAAAATCCAAAAATGAAGACAACTGCAAAATCCCCAAAAGGGTCCCGACACCAAGTCCAGGTCCTCCTCCACGCACACTCGTGCCAACCCAACTGCCTAGCAAGGACCTTTGCCCTTCTCCTGACCTGCAAACATGAAGTCTGCTCGGGTACCCAACGACGGCCCGAGCAGGGTGTGAGTACAACTCAGTAGGCCACCACCAATGGTGTCTACAAAATATTCGGTATAAACAGATGTGCATGCAAATGAAAATAAATAATAAATGATAAGTAAAAGATTAAGCGCCCTTAGCCAGTTTAGGTCCATTACCCACATTTATTACCATTTCCATATCTTACCATTACTTACCATTTCCCATTACTTACCATTTCCAACACATTTAACATGGGTTCATCAAACACAACAAATTACACGGGCTCAAGTACACAATCCCATACCTGAGGGAAAACACACAGTGGAGTTTGGAGCGTCATTCTAACTCGCCATCAACAATATCCTCACCTCGAAGCATCAGTCAGGGTGGATGCAACCATTAGGGGAATAGAGCATTAGTTCTCATCCCTAACTCGTGCATTGGGGTGAAGTTTAGAGCATCAGTCCAACTCGACCCGTGGGCGTAGAACCTCAGTCAATACCCCACACTACCAAGCAATGTGCACATGCTATATATATATATATATGTATCCATTAACCATTCACACCACATCACAACGATTGCCCAAGGCAAACATAAATCATAACAACACATATGAGTTAATACCATGCTTTAACCCATTAACAACCTTTACCACATTTCCCATCATCAACCATTTAGCCCAATTCCCTTTTGTTATACTTATCTCACTAAGCATTGTTCATTATGCCTATCTCACTAGGCTTCATTACTAGACTCATAATCCATTCCATTATGGTCTTTCATCATTTCCACATACTAACCCATTACATGTTCCAGCACTATTCACAATTCATTTAACGTAGCCATGTTCACCCATATAAACCACTTTCATGTTAACCCAACATCCCTTAGGTTATTATTATTAAGCCTAGGTGCATCACCTAGCTTCTACCCCAACACCGTCAATCTCATCAACATGTTTATCAAGGGCTCATCATAAACACACAACAATCCTACTTGTTCTTCACAATCCCTAGGTCCGGAAAAGTCGGCTCACCCCATAGGTGGCCTTAGTTTAGTCTCATCACCCTCGACGCATCCCATGAGGATCGGGAGGGTTCCCATTTACCCTTTTAATAACCATTTTACCAAAACATGCCATGGGTAGTCAAAACACACCAAGAGACACCCAAGAACAAAACCACACATGCTCAAATCCACAAATAAACCATGAGATATAACATGTAGACCACCTACCTCGATTCCGTGGGTGAACACACTCTTAATCGAGCCCTTAGATTCCACTTCAACCAACCTTTGAAGCTTCAACCTAAATCTCATTCAAAGAGTAGGGTTTTTGAGCTTCAGAAAGAGAGAAGAAGAAGATACAAACCCTAAACTCAAAAGAGAGGCAAGGATGAGATCAGCCTTACCTGGAGTTTCGATCCGCAACCAATGACACCAAAAACACCTTAGAAACGAGGGAGATTGATCTCTTGGAGCCCTTGAGAGGTTTGGTTCGTTCTTAGGGTGAAGAGGGGTGAAATGGGAGGAAATCCCGGAGTGGCAAAATTGTAAATTTTAAAAGGTTTCTGGGTCGCACGGTTTACCCGCACGGTTTGCCCGCACAGTTTGCCAAACCGTGCGCAAGCCGTGCGGAGACTTTTGTCCCAAAAGACCCCCCTCACACGATTTGCCAAACCGTGCGAAGGTCACTATCCAAAAACACAATTCTTGCACGGTTTCCTGGGCTGTCCACATGGTTAGTATTAACCGTGCGCATACCGTGCGACCTACCCAGAAAACCCTCTTTTCTCCACTTTTTGTGTCCCGAACCCCCAGAACACCCCCGAGCCTCTTCTAGGACTTGGGTACGCACTTAATTAACCAAAACAAGGGATTCAAACCAAAACTTAAACAAGAACATACCTTTACAAGATTCGAGATCTTACAGGAAGAACTGGTGAAAGTGCAGTCAACAATTCTTGAAAGGACTTATGATGTAGTGGAACTAAAGCTCAGAATTGAAGAACAGGCAAAGGTCATCAATGACCTTACCTTCAAACTAGAGGAGAAGTCCAAGATCGTAGAGGGACTTGAAGAGGAAGTTGTTACTCTTAGGAGCAAACTCGAGAGTGAATCAAACCTAAAAGAAAGAAGGAAGAAAATTCAATTTGGAAAATTCTCAGATGCTAAGTTGTTGGAAAGAGCTAACTGAGGGTCAGACGGGGTTGAAAAGATCTTGAGTGATCAAAGACCCGTTTGCATGGGAAACAGTAGAATCAGTTGTGAAGCTGAGACATCAACTACTAGAAATAAAGTGAGCCAAAAGAAAGACCAAATGAAAGTTGGACACGTTGAAAAGTTGCCTGAAGTGCTGAAAAAGAAACCATCAGTCCAAACTGAAAGAAGAACTGAAGATTATCCTTGAGCTTTCAGAAATGACAGACAATCAAACTATTTTCCAGAGGAAGAAGGCATGAGGAGAAATATAAGTGAAAAGACATTCTCTCTCGTGATCCAACCAGACGGGGTTGTTCTCACAAACATGTTTTCTCCTCTAGAAGAAGAGTATGGGTATGAAGAACCTGATTATGTGGAAGAAAGAATTGAAAGACCATCAGTGTTCTACGCTAAATCCAATATCTCATGGAAAGAGAAGAAGAAAATTGAGAAATCCAATCTTGCAAAAGTAGCTCTTAAAGCTACAAAGAGCAGCAACACATGGATTCTTAATAGCGGATGCTCGTCTCACATGACATGAAATGATGACCTTTTAAAGAACATTAAGAAGAAGGTTGATGGGACAATGAGATTTGATAATGATGGTGCTTTGAAGATTAAAAGCAGTGGAAATACTGCACTGGCCAATGGAGAGCTAAAGAATACTGAAGTTCTTTATGTGGACTGTCTACGTCACAATCTCCTCAGTGCGAGTCAACTCTGTGACTCAAGGCTTGTAGTAACTTTCAATCAAAATGGATGCACTATAAAGGGAAAGATAGAGAATTCTCCAATGAAAGGCTGCAGAACAGATAGAAACTTATATCAGGTTGACAATAAAGAGAACTCTTGCTATCTGTTTGTTGAAGAAGAAAGCAACCCGTGACATCGAAGGCTGGGGCACATTAACCAACAAGACATGGAAAAGACTTGTGATGCTTGCATACTGGGGAAGCTGGTCTGTAGTTCATATCGACCAAAGAAGAAGAGGGCAGCACACCTTCTTGATATCATCCATACAGATGTATGTGGCCCGATAAATGTTGCCGAAACTCATGGAGAGAGGCACTTCATCCTTTTCATTGATGATTATAGTAGAATGACTTATGTAATGATTATTCACAGGAAGCGTCAAGTACTTGATTGCATGAAAACTTATCGCCGAATTGCTGAGAATGATACTGGACGAACAATCAAAGTTCTGCGATCTGACAATGAAGGGGAATACACGTCCATTGAGTTTGAAAATTACCTGAAAAAACATGGAATACAATATAAGGTAGTTGTTGTGAGAACTTCGCAGCAAAATGGAGTAGTTGAGCGCCGGAATCGACAGGTCAACAACATGGTCAGGACTATGCTGATTGAGAGTCAGATCTCTCGCCATTACTGGAAAGAAGCTGTTGAAGCTGCGATGCATATTCAAAATCGAACGGGGCTCTATATGGGAGAGACAAAGAAGCCATATGAGTTGTGGCATGGAAGGAAGCCTTCTTTGAAATACTTTCATGTTTTCGGAAGTAAACGTTTCATCCGAAACAAAGAAGGAAATCAAGGGAAGTTTGGTGACAATGCAGATGAAGGAATATTTCTTGGATATCTAATGAACAACAAAGCTTACAAGTGTTTCAATAAGCACTTGGGAAGGATTGTGGAAAGCAGTGATGTTAAGATCATTGAAGACAAAACCCCAAATGCTTCAAAGAATTTCTATGCTGATGAGATAGAAAATGAGAAAGAATGTGAACATGGAGCAAATGCAAATACAAAAATAGATGAAGTTGTACAAAACTTTCAGGAGTCACATCGTGATGTTGACTCGGAAGAAGAATCTGAAGCTGAAACCATAGCTGAAGAGAATTCGATTGAACCTCAAAGGAGGAATTGAAGAGCAGAAATTGATCAATCCAACATCATTGGGGATTGGACTGCACCCACAAAAACGAGGAGAATGAGGAGTAATGCACAATCTGCATTTCTATCAGTTGTAGAACCATCCTCATTTGAAGAAGCTGCAAAGGATGAGTCTTGGGTGAAATCCATGAATGAAGAGTTAGATTAGTTTGACAAGAACCAGACATGAGATCTGGTCAAGAGACCCGAAGGTCACAATGTGATTGGTACAAAGTGGATCTTTAAGAACAATTATGATGAACATGGTAATGTGATCCGAAATAAGGCGCGACTGGTGTGTAAGGGATATTCACAGATTGAATGTGTCAATGTTGAGGAAACATTTGCTCCAGTAGCAAGACTGGAGTCAATCAAACTATTTCTAGCCATGACAATCCAAAAAGGTTATAAAGTGTATCAAATGAACGTCAAGACAACGTTCTTAAATGGGGTTTTGGAAGAAGAAATTTACATTGAACAACCCGTGGGGTTTTTGCTTGACAACGATGAAATGGAGGTTTGTAAATTAAAGAAAGCACTTTATGGCTTGAAACAGGCACCACGAGCATGATACTCTCAGTTGGATTCTTATTTGAGAAAGCTTGAATTCAAAAGAGGAGTGGATCACAATCTCTATATGAAGAATTCTCAGAAGGATCAATTCATGGTGTTGGTATACGTGGATGATATTATTTTTGGTGGAAGCAGACAGAGATCAGTGGATGAATTTGCCAATCACATGAAATCAGAATTTGAGATGTCCATGATTGGTGAATTCACATATTTCTTAGGGCTGTAAGTGATTCAGAAGAACAAATATACATTCATTTCTCAGGAAAAGTATGCAAGAAGGAAAAGTATGCAAGAGAGCTGCTGAAGAAATTTAATATACATGACTCCAAATTAATGTCGACTCTGATTGCAGTTGGAACAAAACTTGGAAAACATGAGGATGTGACATCCATAGATCTCACAATATACAAGAGGATCATTAGGAGCTTATTGTACCTGACAACAACACGACCAGACATTGTCTTTGCAACATTCTTAGCGGTCCGCTTTCAGAGTAATTCGAAGAAAGAACATATGGAAACAGTGAAAAGAATCATGAGGTATATTCAAGGTACTCACAATTATGACTTATACTTTGTTGTAGGTAGTGATAGTAAACTATCAGCGTTTTCTGATGCTGACTGGGCTGGAAATCTAGTGGACAAAAATTCTACCAATGTTGGAGCATTTTATATTGGAAAGAAATGTGTGGGATGACTGAGTAAGAAACAAGAAAGTACTTCTCTTAGTACTGCTGAATCTGAATATATATCCGCTACAAAGGTGTGCACTCAATTACTTTGGATGAAGCAACAACTGAATGACATTGGTGATGAGGTAAAACAACCAATGGTGATCTACTGTGATAACAAGAGCGCAATTGATCTTACGAAGAATTCTGTTCAACATCTCGTACAAAACATATTGAAATCAGATACCACTTCATCAAGGAAAAAGTTGAACAAGACATGATTAAAATGGATCATGTGAGAACTGATAAACAAGTGACTGATATCCTGACCAAGCCAATATTAACGGCTGTGTTTGAGAAACATCGATTGAACCTCGGTGTTCAGCCACCTCCCAGCGCATAAAGAGGTTATGAAATTCCCCTCTCCCCATTTGTTTTAACTGTATTAATCTGTTTGTGAAAGTGATGCAGATTTATGGGGGAAATCCGATTCAGGGGGAGTATGTTCTGAGCCCTACAATGTGCAAATACTGATATTTGGGTTTATTGCCAATGTGGGAGAAATGACTACTGAAAGGTTCTGGAGCCCGCAGCGGAAGCCGGTGGATCAGAGATTTTAAATTTTTTCATCGAAGGGACGACAAAACTTGTCGTCGCCAACGATCAGAGCCCCGATAAGGTCCGAGAATCTCGCGTAAATTATAAAGAGCACAAAAATAAAATGAAAACATACCAAATCTAAAGGCGCGCTCGACTGCAACTCGTCGCTGACGATCGTTGCTTGAAGGATCCATAACAGGATCCCTCTAGATCGTCCACACACGCTTCAAAATTCGCTGGAACGTCGATCGTTGAATTCTGGGTGCTAGTGCGGTGATCTGACGATGTCTTCAACGTCCCGACGATCACTGCATCGAGATACCTTCGATGCTTGAGGGAGATCTTGATCCATGCTCTTTGATCAACTGCTTATCTCTCTAGGTAGCTGGATGAGAGAGAGACTCATTTTTCATTCCATGAAAATGAATGAATAGTTGAATGAATGGTCACATGGAAAGAGAGCCTCTCTTGTATTTATAGTGGTGTTGCTAAATACCCGGTTGGGTTCCCCGACCCCTGTTTATTTCAATGTCCACTAATTAAATAATTTTGACGAACTAAATTGCGTTAATATTATTTATTATTTTATCACATATCTGTAATATATATAAAACAAACCTTGAATATTAAAATAATATTCGTTCGATCAATATTTTCTTGTATTTACTTAACTTGTAAATACATTAAATAAATTCAATCCCAATTATTCATAATTTGAATAATAATGAATTTATTTAATTCTTTTGGTGATCGAAAATTTGGACAACACTCGGACCTTATGGTGAGGCCCACTATGTCCATATACCTATTCAACTGAATATGGCAGATTCTTGAATACGCTGTTGTGTGTGACCCTTTAGGCCCTTATCTCGATAGCAGTGAATAAAATCCACAGACCAAGAGCGGAGTCTAGCAACCCATCATAGTCCCTAAAGAGACAAGGATTGTTATAACAACAACAACCAACCTACGAACACTGACTGTGTACTATAATTTCTTTGTCACTTAAATATATCATAAAGCAGGACACACACTCGTGTCATCATCCTTTTCTTGCTTTATTATTTGTTGATATATACGGATCGATTTACCTTTTGACTACTTTGGCCAAAGACTTATGAATGTATCACCATCCTGATCAACCTGGCCTGAGATATATAACTTCATAAACTTGGAAGCGACAAATCCTTTCTTGACTATTCAACTAATGTCATACCACCAACGACGCACCCAACACAAGCTACCTCGCCACGATTTCAATACTGTGGTTTTTGCCTTGCATCAAAGTACGCAATCAAATGATACACATTGGTAATGGTCTGAAGTCAGGAGACCAATACACATGTCTGTAGATAGGAACAACCAATGACACCCAAAACATTGGTGTTCCTATTAGCGGGTCTGTCATCATGATCTCACTACTGGAGATTACCAAGTGCGAGCTTCATGAGAAGAAGTCTCAATGCTTATGAGCCCCCAACACCTGATAGTCAAACATCTACTATGTCCAGTCAGTAAGATGTATCTTAGACCATATAACATATATTTAAGATTACTATCATAGTATCTCGAGCTTCTCATTATAGCTTGAGATCTGCTATAACCTTCCGACACGATAATTAATCTTTGGACATTACCATTATAATAGTGGATGCCGAAAAGTCTACACTATAATGGTAAGACGACATCATGTATAACTAACTGCTGTATGCGACCTCATCTCCTTGAGTAAAACTTCTCAAGATAAGGTATCCTCGAGTATATCACTTTTGTCAATTGTCATAATTTGACAACTTGGCTAGTAAGAATATCATAATTTACATTATGATAATACTTTTCTCACTAGGTGCGATTCCAAGAACTGGAACAAATCATTGCGATTGATAACTGCTTCTTAGCTGCCTTAGAAGCTGCAACGTACTCAATATTTATAGGTATGACTACCACCCGCTTTTATGAGCTTGACTTGCTCATCGCCTTTGCCTAACTGCGGTACTAGATAAAATTGATCTAAGGATTACTAGTTTGTGTCCCACAAAACTAGTATACATTCTTCTCCATATACCAGATACATATCATTTGTACTTGCCGAAGTACAAGATGATAGTTCTGACTGCATCACTTGCAATGCTCCTGGATATAATTGATATCTGCCTACAATAAAGTATATCCTGACAGTATCGATTATTGTACATAACATGACATACATGATTGATCCATCGCTGAAGCGTATGATAATCAACTCTCAACTTTAATCTCTTCCCATGTTCCGAACATGTCAACCCAGAGAAATTAAGCCATGTGACATTGGCAACATTTCTGAACTTGAATTATTCCAACTCATATTTTTTTTCAATACAATGTCACTTTATGTACGATTGACTCGGTCCAAGCAACCGTTAGATCTACTTCGATAGATCCAGTTCCCTAGAACTCAGGTTGCTATTTTAAGTCAATCACTAGAGAATTACTTTTAACTTGGTCTTATCTAACTGTAAGACCAAGATCTGTTTTCCATATGTTATACATATTTCTCTTGGAAAACTTTGACGCTCCCACTAACCTTTGGTAGACACAAGGCAACGATTCATTTGAAATGAATGCTCTAAGACCTTGTTGCCTACTTTAATCCTGAACTGGATTTCAATAACTTGCAACCTTCATTGGCATTCAATGGTGTCATCATCCCTTTCTGGTTGCAACGAATAAACACCTTCCACGAAAGATGATCTTGACATCCAATGACCAATATAATGATCTTAGAAGTTTAGCTATGTCAAGTAAAATTCCAATAGTTTTAGGTATCCGATTTGGTATTACCAATCTAGCCTTATTGGTACTAGGCTTGTACCATCCATGCATAATCTCATTTGAATACCCACTGCGGTATTCAATTTATAAGCCCCTTTGCAATTTGATACATGGAATCCACTATTGAATTTTAATTGTCTTTTCAATCTTAGCTAATTGTCATATACTGCTTACTTGTAGGATTTATTATTCTTAATGAATAATTTATCACTGACCACGGTGAATGTAAAACCATCACCATGGTTTCATCCTTCCTACGCAGTATGTGTCTCTGGAACGTTCTATTCCACATGTACATGTGGAACTTGTTCCTATGCCAACCATTTGTGCATCCCGAGCATTGACTAAGTCCCAGTCAATTCAGCTCTCACTATCTCTAATAGAGATGTGCACCCTTATATAGAAATGTAGTATAATACTTGACTATAACTTTTCTATGTTAGGGATTTAGGTAATGTCCTAAGCAACTTTTAGGACATTTTATTTAGATGCACCATGTGTTTAGCTTGATGTATGTTTGTTTAAATCCTAACAAACGCTTTGCATCTGTAACACATGTTCTATGACATAATGGATTTCCATCATATTAGTACTTGTATGATATCCATTTGTCATTTTAGATGACATATTGGTTATGAGTTTACACCGTTATTTGCAAAGCACATCTCGAAATATGATGGAAGTTACTGCAGGTGATAACATTGATACTACTTACACCATAACTTTGATGTATAAAATGTGCGTTTAAGAATTGCTCCACGCTACATTTTGTTGATCAATGTTAACTTGTAAGATTCATCACCGATCCTCTGTATGAACATCAATGTCGTGATGTAGATAAGGTAACGTGTGTTTAGGAATTGCTCCACACTACATTTTTGTTGATCAATGATTAACATGTAAGATTCATCATCGATCCTCCTTATGAACATCAATGTCGTGATGTAGATAAGGTAATGTGCATTTAGGAATTGCTCTACGCTACATTATCATGATCGACGATTGCAGAATTGCTCTACGCTACATTATCATGATCGGCGATTGCATAATCAAGATATTCTTCAGCATGCCGGCTCGAAGCAACTCATATTTTCTGACCATGCACTTACTTCACTTCATCATTCCTTAATTGCTTAAAGGAATCTTATGAAGTATCTTTACCTCTAGCTATCCTTTGAAGTAGTTCACACTCTCTTGTTGAACTAACCCTTGAAGCTTTGTGGCATACCTTTATTTCTAAAGGTTTCTTTGTCTAAACTAAAGATGTCAATAATACCAAATGTGTTTAGCTGTGCCGAGCCTAAATACCATACTGGGTATATTCTTGATGTCAACTTTTAGTTTTACTTGACACAGAATTATATTGCCACAACTGGGTAAATCTTACATTTTATATTCATCATGTATTGCCTTTAATTCAAGTATGTCTGAACTATTTGTTGGGTATGTTACACCACAAACAACAGTCATTTCTGAACTTGGGATAATGTCTCATTATGACCAAATGGGCACATCAAATAAATGTTTTGGTTATACTCAACAACTTGTTCAACTAAAATCATTCACTTGACAATTAGAAGTTACGTGTTTCTCACCGTTAACTTAGGAATCACCATTTCTCAACTACTTGGAGTAGACACTTTACTTATAATGTTCCTATACTTGGTTGCTATATTTAAATACACACATGTTATTGACATATTGTATTCAATACCCAAAAAGTATGTTAGAAACATTAATTTATATCGATGAATATACCTGAACGAGAAGCAGATACTTGCTTCTTGTATTTCAGTTCATTTCATTTTTAAACTTTTATAAATTTATTTCATTATATAATGCAAATAACCTCCTGTTAAATAATTAACCTCTTTTCATTGAAGGACGTTACGAAGGTGCCTTTGGCGTAACTTGTCATAGGCCTTTTCGCCTTGTCATTCAATTTATTCGCCATAAGAACAAAAGATGATGCTATCTTTAATATTCTTATTACTTGGCGAATGTTACCTTAAAGGCAATGAAGCGCTTACTCTATACCATTTGTTTGTATCTTTAAACGAAACTAGAGTAATTGAGTGTAAAAGGTATAAGAATGGGATGCCATTAAATATTATGAACTTTCTTTCACTTTACACAAAGCAAGTGCAATCATCACATTCATATCTTGCTTAGCTTTCTCCTTGGAAACTTTTGGAGATGAGACTACTTGTAACATCATCCATGTCATGATGTAGCGACCACAACTAATATCAGATGTTGATGACATCATTATGACAGAACAATCATATGCTTGATTCATGAGTCTCCTGTAAGCATTTACACCCACACTTCCTAAGGTGGATTAACAGGTTGGGACACAAACACCTTGAATTTCCATTATGGTAGTAATGTGCGCAAGCGTCTATACTACACTTGAAATTCGTGCTAGTTTCGATGTTAACTTTATTCATTATTTATCACAGTTTTTACTTGTGGTGTTACTTGCCATTCTCTACAAATAAATTTCAGCAGATTAGTACTTTTAATGTTGATTACCAAATGTGACATTACCGATTAATTTAATCATTAAATGTCTCCCACTATTTTTATCGAATTTTAAGAACCCTGTGTACTAGAATCAGAACACTCTGTCGCTTGAGTATTCTAGTGGCAAGGATCCTTGAACCTCTCCTCATAGTCTACAAAGTTATGGCTACGCCACTACTTGGAGGGTTCAAGGTAGGCATTTGGATGACCAACTGCATTAACTCGTGATTTCTTGATCTGTTGAGTGAAGTTTCAGCTTCAAAAATTATTTCTTGATTTACTCAACGCTTGCCTCTAAAATTTCAACAAGCTAGCTATGAGTATTTCTTTATTGCAGTTTTAGTTAAGTCAACCCACCACCCTAATAAGAACCCCCGGTAGTAAGAGACACCCTCAGCAATGGCATGACTGACACCCCAAACACCCAGTATTGTTCAAACTTGAATGATGGAAGGGTGTTGTGACTTAATATTTCTTCGAAGGTTTTTTGTTTTTTCTCTTGACGAATGTAATCCATTTTTATTAATTTTGTTCATTTATGTTGTTGCCCTCACAACTGAAAATTAATAGAAAAACATACGCCGCTTCTTTATGCATTTTATTATCTATTATTTTATGTATTTTTTTCGTTGTTTTAAATGCATAAATTAATAAATAAATCCATAAAGGTAAACTACTACCAGACTGGTCTTGAGCATCTAAACGACCTAAAGACATCATACCTGAGTTGAAGCTTGACTCATAATGCAGCTTGCCTCCGTCTTGTATGTTCGCTTCTCTTCTGAAGTATCGTCTCATCTCGACAGGGTCGACGTCATGACTTGGAGTACCGCCTCATCTTGGCGGGATCCACGTGTCGTCTAGCACCGTCTTGATCAACGCACACCACCCGATCTTGGCGGGGTCCTCGTCATGTCTTGCATCGTCTTCGTCCGAAATACAAATAGACTCGCGCACATGCGAGAGGGACTAGAGGTATAAATGTACATCATGTAAATATTGGGCGCACATGCCCTTATACATTTTAACCGAAATTACGACGATGCGCAAACCGTCAAATAATTAATTACAAACATCGCACCCAGTTAAAATAATTAATTAAATAAAAGCAAACATACACGGGTCGGTGCTCAAGACCAGAATGCAAGTAAAATGCGCGATAAAATTAAATTACATTAATTAAGTACGAGAGTTATATTTTAATAAATTAAATGAGTTAATAAATTCAAATAATTTAATTATTCACTAGTCCACTAATTAATTTAATTTTTATGCCAAAATTAAATTAATATATATCCTGAGTATTAAAATAAGTAACCAAAATTAATTTTAATTAATTTAATTTAGATACTAAAATTAAATTAATTAAATTAATTAATTTTGATTAATTTAAATTGGTTGGTCCCTAAAACATAACTGCATGACCTGTGCGGGTTGGGCCAAACCCGCACAAGCCCATACCAGGCCACGTAGGGCCAAACTGGGTCGAACTGATACGTCCAAACCTGTTCCGGGTTGGGCAGATCTGACCGGACCGTTTCAGGGCCAATTTTGCCCTGCGAAAAAACTTGTAAGCAAAAACAGGTACCTCCTAAATCTTGACCGGAGGCGACGGTGCCCGAGTTGCGGCGACTAGCGGGCCTCGAGAAGCCGGAGCCGGGTCAAGCGGCTGCCTGACGAAGCCGGGGAGGCTGCGACGCAGGTGCGGTGTGCGAATCCGATCCAACAGGGCAACACCATGGGTGTGCCGCAGATGGGGAGTTCGCTGGACGACCCTTAGGGCGATTGGAGGTGGGGCCGCGGCTGCCTGATGGGGCATCGACGCTGGTCCGGACTGGAGGCGCGTTGCTGTGGGGTTCCTACACCTAGACAGGGTAGCAGTGCAGGCGGCGACCGACCGCAGTCGTCGTTGGGAGCAGGGCGAAGGTGCCGTTGAGGGGAGCGACACCCGACAACGACCTGGTGAGGCGGGCGCGACGAAGGCGGTCCGGAGGTCGGGCCCACGACGACGTCCAATAGGCGGGCGGGAGGAGGCTGGAGGCTGGCCGGTAGGCGGCGGGCGGGCAGGCGACCGACTGGGTGGAGGCAGGAGGTGGCTGCGTCCGGCCTGGACAGGGGCGCGGCGGCGTGGCGGCGCAGCGGCTCCGCAGGGAAGCCCGGGAGGGGTGGCGTGATGCTGTTACCTGCTATGTGGGCGACGACCTATCAGGCAGGAGGAGGTCGGTGGCGCCGCCGCTGCGGCTTGGGGAGATCTGACCAGTGCGGTGCGTCCGGGCAGCGGAGGAGGACGACGGGTAGGAGCGGCGACCGACCACTGCGGGTCACCTGTGCTGGGCGACGCCCTGCCGTGGCGTGCAGAGGAAGACAGTCCAGGGGGTCCGTGCGAACCCCCTTTTTCCCCTTTTTATTTTATTTTTTATTTAGTCTTATTTTATTTTATTTTTTTAAAAGAAGTCTTCTCCCCCCTTTTTTAAGCTTTCCCTCTTTTTAAGTCTCCTCCTTTGCCCATTTTTTTCTTGTGTTTTTTTCCACACAAAAAAAAAATCTAAAGGCTAAATGATAAACCTTTTAATTTTAATAATAATCAAATTATTATAATAAAATAATAATTTATTATTATTATATTATTATAATAATAAAATAAATATTATAATAATAATAAAATTATTATGCAAATTATTAAATTATAAAATTATAATTTGCACAAATAAGATTATTTCCAATGAACCGATCTAAACTTGATCGATCATTCAGAATGAATAAAAATTAATACCCGTGATCAAACCGCAAATTATAAAGAGCACAAAAATAAAATGAAAACATACCCGTTTCAAATATGAAGACGCGCTCGATTGCAACTCGTTGCTGGCGATCGTTGCTGGCGATCGTTGCTGGCGATCGTTGCTTGAAGGATCCATAACAGGATCTCTCTAGATCGTCCACATGTGCTTCAAAATTCGCTGGAACGTCGATCGTCGAATTTTGGGTGCTAGTGTGGCGATCCGACGATGTCTTCGACGTCCCGACGATCACCGCATTGAGATCCCTTTGATGCTTGAGGGCGATCTTGATCCATGCTCTTGGATCAACTGCTTCTCTCTCTAGGTAGCAGGATGAGAGAGACTCATTTTTCATTCCATGAAAACGAATGAATAGTTGAATGAATGGTCACATGGAAAGAGAGCCTCTCTTTTATTTATAGTGGTGTTGCTAAATACCCAGTTGGGTTCCCCGACCCCCGTTTATTTCAACATCCACTAATTTAATAATTTTGACGAACTAAACTGCATTAATATTATTTATTATTTTATCACATACCTGTAATATATATAAAACAAACCTTGAATATTAAAATAATATCTGTTCGATCAATATTTTCTTGTATTTACTCAACATGTAAATACCTTAAATAAATTCAATCCCAATTATTCATAATTTGAATAATAATGAATTTAGTTAATTCTTTTGGTGATCGAAAACTTGGACAACACTCGGACCCTGTGGTGGGGCTCACTATGTCCATATACCTATTCAACTGAATATGACAGATTCTTGAATACGCTGTTGTGTGTTACCCTTTAGGCCCTTATCTCGATAACAGTGAATAAAATCCACAGACCAAGAGTGGAGTCTAGCTACCCATCATGACCCCTAAAGAGATAAAGATTGTCATAGCAACGACAACCAACCTACGAACACTGACTGTGTACTATAATCTCTTTGTCATTTAAATATCTCATAAACCAGGACGCACACTCGTGTCATCGTCTTTTTCTTGCTTTATTATTTGTTGATCTATCCAGATGGATCTACCTTTCGACTGCTTTGGCCAAAGACTTATGAAAGTATCATCATCCTGATCTACCAGGTCTGAGATATATAACTTTTTAAACTTGGAAGCGACAAATCCTTTATTGATCATTCAACCAATGTCATACCACCAACGACGCACCCAACACAAGCTACCTCGCAACGATTTCAATACCGTGGTTTTTGCCTTGCATCAAAGTACACAATCAAATGATACAAATTGGTAATGGTTTCAAGTCAGGAGGCCAATACACATGTTTGTAGATAGGAACAACCAATGACACCCAAAACATGCGGTGTTCCTATTAGTGGGTCTGTCCTCATGATCTCACTACTGGAGATCATCAAGTGCGAGCTTCATGAGAAAAAGTCTCAATGCTTATGAGCCCTCAACACCTGATAGTCAAACATATACTGTGTCCAGTCAGTAAGATGTATCTTAGACCATAGAACATATATTTAAGATTAATGTCATAGTATCTCGAGGTTCTCATTATAGTCTGAGATCTGCTATAACCTTTCGACACGACAATTAATTTTTGGACATTACAATTATAATAGTGGACGCAGAAAAGTCTACACTATAATGGTAAGATGACATCATGTATAACTAACTATACACATGATATGGTAATCAAAAGTACTGCATAGTTGGGTCTAGGACACCCACTATTTCAACAAATTCAATGTGGTTCAATGTGGGATATGAAATGTGGTTCAATGTGGTTCAATAAGGGATATGAAATGTGTGGAGGATGAAAAGAGAAATTCAGTGAGATACAGAGGAGTGCGAAGGGAGTTCGAACACAGAAGAACACAATTTATGTCTTCCCTCTTGTTTTCTACAACGAGCCTTGCTCACGTAGATTTAGAGTGATGACTGAGTTGTTTCTTGTGTATCTGGTTTTGGTGTGTTGATTGATTGATGGTGCTCTATTGAATTTATTTGTAGATTGCCAACAAATCCAAAGGGGGAGATTGTTGGAACCAGAGCTGCTCTATGTTGGAAATGGAGTTTGGTTTGTGTTGTCAATTCTTACATGGATGACCAGGGAGTTTGCAAGGAAAAGTATCATACAGTTCAAGCCGAAAGTAGTATTGAAGGTGACGTCATTTCCAGTGTGCCAATTTTTTGGGGTCCAAAATTTGGAAGTTGACTTTCAACGCGCAAAGTGAGTTTTCTTGGAGGACTTATTAAAATATGGAAAATGCATGAGTTTCGTGAAGATGGGCTTTGTGAATTGCGTTTCACGAAGACATACAGTGTTCTGACGGTGTGTTTCGCGATTACGACGGGCTTCGCGATCGGAGACGGAGTTCCGCGATTACGAGTTTCAGAGCTTTGCAATCGTTGACAGAATGCTTTGCGAATTTGAAGGGCGTCGCGAAGGGAATTGATAGAAGACTTCGCGATGACGATGAGTTTTGCGAACAGACGATTTCCATGGTTCTCTGCGAAGGGAGGAGTGCCACAAAGACATGTTTGATGGTCTGAAAAATCCGCAAGGAGGCGGTGGAGCTTCGCAAATGGCCAAACCTATAAATATGAGGCTCCCCCTCTTCATTATCATTGAAGCTTTGAAGTAAAATCCGGAGACACTTTGAGTTCACGAAGAACTTCACGAATCGGGCTATCTATGCGAGCTGGTGCATCACGAAGAGACTTTTAGTCTTAACTGATGCCCATGCTTTTTTCAAAAGGGTACTTCGTGATGATGAGGTATTCCACGTTGACTTAGTGAGTTTCGCAAAGATTATTCCGCGAAGGCTAGGAAGCTTCGCGAAGACAGATAGTTCTGCGAATGTAAGGACGCTTCACAAAGGCAATTTGTTCCACAGAGGCAGGGGTGCTTCGCGAAGGAGTGTGGTTCGCAAAGGAGCTTCACAAAGGGCAGTCTTGAACATTTAGTTTAAGGGGATAAGGTTTTCAAAGAGCATCAACTCAGGTATAAGGTGTAAGCAGAGTCTCGTGCTAAGTCAGAGGCAAAGACTTTAATGTCAAATCATTGAAGCAACCTTCAAGTCGATAAACTGAGTGAGACTTCACTCAAGACAGTGAGCCAGGGGGTGTCAACAGAAGTGATCCAAAGGACGTAGTGAGCGTTCCTTGAATTCTTGTAAAGATAGTGAGCCTGACACAGAGTGATTGTGACCAAACCTTTGTATTCCACAACTAGTGAAGTTTAGTTGATTTTGGTACGACCAACATACTATCAGCGTATGCTCCTTAGACGTAGCCCTTAGTGGTGAACCAAATAAAAGTGTTGTGTGGTCTCTGTGCATGTGATTGTTTGATTTTCGTTTTCATCCGTCTTAAAGGTCTAACGTGTTCCTACCAACGCGGGGGCACAATCCTTGTTTGAAAAGAAAAAGTTGACATCCTGATTCACCCCTCCCCTCTTATGGTGTCACGGGGTCCTACAAAAGAGAGAGATAAGATAGATACCCACCAACTTCTGTTCAAACTACAATATAAAAGAAAACTCAAGTACATAAATGTAATGTCATGCAAGAACTACTACAACTGAAAGAGGAAACTACAAGTACCAAAAGAAAAGTTAAGACGACAACAACTACGAAACCTAAACAACTCTTGCTAAACCCCAATCTAGTAGTAACCATCCTGATCTCCAACCTGCTTCAACTGACCTGAAAAATAGTTTATATATACGTAGGGTGAGTATAACAGTATACTCAGTAGGATCCTCCCCGGAGCATCTCATGCAAAGGTAAAGAAAGCATGCTAAAGTACAGCGAACAACAAGTGAAACTAACCCATCATCGAAACATATATATTAAGTTTCCAACCTCACCATGACTACTCTCACCAAGTATAAGGACCCGACCTTAAATATTACATAATCTTGAATTAAATGGATAATTCACATTGATGATCTTTTCAGGTTTATAGTTTTAGAGAATTAGGTCATAACATTTACATAACAACCTGAATATTACATGTAGACAATTCTACTCAGTATCCATTTTTTTTCATAAAATAAAAACTATTGAAAAAAAGAGTCATGTCCAGTTCCATGTTTTAGACAACATGACTTTTCCTTGATCCCATCCTTAACCCTTATTCATCTTTAAGTCTTGTGGAAAACATTTCAAAAACTTGGGATGAGCATAAAAAGCTCAATAAGAGATATAAAATAAGGAATGAAAACATTAGTGCATCAATAAATACAAAACAATGAAACCATACTTTTCAATCATAACATATCTCATGAAGTCATAAGATTTATGAACAACACATTGAAATCATAAATCATAAAGGTAACTATAACGACCCGAACTTATTACATACATAATCTTGAATTTATTCAAGAAAACACTTCCTTTTACATTGAGGATCTTTTCAAGTTTAGAGCTTTAGAGAATTGAGACATAATACATTCATAACATTACACATTGTTACATAGTGGATACCATAAAAACACTTTCCATTTTCTCAAAATATAAAACATTAAAACTTAAAACAAGACTCCTTGACAATTCTTTAACATTTAACATGTCTTCCTTCCTTGTATTACACATCCATTAACCTGTGAAAAATCATTTAAAAACTTGGGATGAGCACAAAAGCTCAGTAAGGTATGAAAAAGAAGGAAAAAATCACATTAGTCCATGAATACTCATAACGTATGAAAACATTTTCAAAAGACATGCTTTTCACCCATAAATACTTACTTCGTGTAACTAGAGATTTGCACAAGATCCACACAAACATGAGAACATAAATATAATCATAGAGGTATCTTGAGGCATTACTTACATAATCTTGTAACCATCTTGGCTACCTTAAAATTTGTAACCCTCACGGCTACCTTACTTTGTGTAACCATCGCAGTTACACTTGGAGTAACCATACGGCCGACCTCCAACTTACTCATACCCAATGCATTGAAGGGAAATATAGGTCCCACCCTTCATCATAAACAATGCCCAATAACCAAAACATAATCATACAACATAAATAATAGCATAAAAAAACATTGCTTTTGAATCTTGTAAAACAGAATTTTAAATGAGGATTTTAGAAGAAAAGTCCCTTATAAACATCATATACTTGAAGTGAGACTTAATAGAGTGGACGAAATATGTATATAATCTGTAAATACACATTATTAAACATATTATAATCATAAGTAATCACACAAACAATTCAAATACCACATAATTAACTAAGTAGAATGTTAACCTAAAGAATGAAAATTGGGTTAAGAATTCCCTTACCTTAGGCTTGTCTTACTTCAAACTTGTTTAAACCTCCTGTATAAATGGTTAAAAGAGTGTTATTAGTATTTTACAGAAACATTTGCTTGTTTATAACTCCTTATATGGTCATTTCATAACCTCATTTCACCCCTTAATTGTTAGAATTTTGTTCCTTGCATTATTTTAGGTGAATTCTTTTATGATTTTCACGATCGGTTCATGATGAATCTTTCTTGTTGATTGGAAGTGAAACTCCATAATTGGAATGGAGTAGTATTTACATATTTCCAGTACCATAATTTATATGATTTATCACTTTGATGCTTTATATGAGGATGATTCATAAGTTAAAACATTAATTATGTTCGTTAAGATCATTTAAGTGGTTTTTTGATAATAACAACCTCATTTAGTCTTATAAATTAGAACCATGAGTACAAAAGAATTCCAGAACCATATATGAGTCATAAAACATATATTATAACCTGGTTCAACCATATAAATGGTTTCATGACCAGACTTGAAAGAATTAATGGAAATTGAAAACAAATCGTCCACGATGTCGGTAATTCGACACAAATGGACAATGTTTTTTGATTCTTTAAATAAGTGGAAGAGGAGAAGAATACTGATGAGGAATTTTCCATAATCATGAGAACATAATGAATATACATGATTCTGGAGATTTCATGCCTCTTGGATAAGAGGGAGTGAGGAAAGAAGAAAAACGAATCATGAAATAAAAGCAAATCTTGAGAAATTTCTCACGAAAATTCGGCAGCCTAACGACGTCTCTTAAAATTTCACAAAAACAAGATTGATGAGAGGAATGAAATATCTCATCATTCATACAAAATATGGACATTAAGGGGGAATATTTAATGAAATATCCCAACAAAAGACAAATGGAATGGAAGAGAATAACATAAAATGAAAGAAAAGAGAAAAAATAAAAGAGGTTGTTTACCTTTTGATCTCTTCTCCTTGAGATCCTTCTTAAGAGCTTTGATTTTGGTCTTTTGGTGAGACCAGCAGCTCTAGGACGTGGGGAAGAAGATTGGGGAGGGAATTTGACAGAAATTAGACAATGCTCAAGGGTTGAGAGGTGTGGGAGGAAGAGGGGAGTGAGGGTGGTATTTATAGTGGAGGAGGGGAGGTATTTTAGATTATTTTAATCATTATTATAATATTTTTATCAAGACTGAATAATCTCAAATCAAGTGGCCCTAAATAGTAATAATATCATGTGAGTTCGAACCAAGTGGCCTTGCATCACTTATGATGTCATAAATAGTGCATTTTTACTGATAAATTGATTATACGGTATTTTATCGTATTTCACTATTCACTAAAAATTTAAGAGGTTCAGAAAAATACAAAAAATTTACCCCAACCATTTTTCGACGTGTAGAATTCAAAAGTGAAATCCATTTTTCAAAAATAATTTTCTAAATATTATTAATTTAATTTTTAAATAAGGTCATAGTTAATTTGAAAAATAACAATATTGAAGTGCAATTAGTTTTATGTGACATTGAAAAATTAATTAAGATCTCATTATCCTATTGCCTTGGGAAATAAAATAATAATATTATTTACTATTCATGAGGTAATATTACTATTAATATTACTGTTCATAAGAGTATGTTACTATTCACCAAAAATCAAGTTTGTTTCATCAAACTCTAAATAACATACTGAACACAATTGTAGATGACAGTTTCTTGAAATTCAAAACATAGAAGAAATAAAATTATGTTTAAAGGATACTTATAAATATATACCTTAAACAAAATTTCAAGCATTTTCAATTTATTTTTAGAAAACCCTGGGATGTTACAGTAACTTACGACATAAATAACATACTTACATTGTAGCTATCACAACTACAAATGGAGTCACATTTGGAATATCCATCACAGTATATTTCTTGAATCTCTTAGGAGAAACATTAACGTTTACATTCGTCACGTTACCCAATGCATTGAAGAGCTATCTCGGGCTCACCCGCCCTAGGTTTATCACGGAACCACCCGTATACGTAAACAATACCAAATAGCCATAACATATTCATAGCTCATAAAACAAACATAATGGAAAGATAACATTGCAATCACAATATATCATTTCAAAATATTGACAAAATCAAAGCTTTTATCAAACCATTTTCAAAACCATTTAAAATATTAAATAAAGAGATTTTTTAATCAAAGTGTCCCATACCACTTTGAATCTTTTGAAAAAAATTTCAATTTCAAAACATTCATGTCCTATGAATAAATCTTTAAAACCATTTTTAAAACATGAACATTAATGTGAAAGATTTAGAAGAATAAACATTTAAAACATTTAAAACGATATTTTAGTGTTTTTAACAAAATGAGAGACCCTAGAATACAAATAATCGAGGAATAACATTTAATCAGAACTTAATAATATCATGAGAATAAAAGTATTCATGATATAATATGCCAAAGGACAGTATATACACCATATAAGAGTGAATTGATGCATATCAACAATGAAGTCTCAATGGAAATGTAAATTGAGATAAAATCCCTTATAAAAACGGTATTCTTAGATTAAGGATAAATCAATTACATAATTATGTGTGACAAATATAAATACACCCAATATAAGTGGATATTAAGTGTAAAACATTTAGAGGTTATTCACACATATTCATAGCATGACATAATCAAGAAGTAGATGTTTAACCCAAAAATTAAAATTGGGTTAAGAAGTTTTCTTACAGAAATTCGACAGCCTAACGGAGTCACTTTAAATTTCAGAAAATAAGTTGATGAGAGAAAAAATGATATCTCATCACTTGGACATAAAATTTACATCAATAAGGATATAGAAGAACATATCCCAACATAATAAGATGTAAATTAAAAGACATAATAAAAAGAAGTCTTTTAAAAAGAGGAGGGTGAAAGGTTCCCTTACCGATTTGGTAACTTACGAAACACACCCCATGAAAAAAAGATCACACAATGAATATGTAAATACCTATAAATTAAGGTATATTACGCAAAGAATACAATCATGAGCAGTGCATCCACCACACAAAAGGAAATAGTGGCTAATATAGCATGAATCTCACGGGAATAAAAAGTGAGATGAAACACCCTTACCACGTTGTAATCAATTGAGTCGTATGAGAAAAGTTAATAACCACCAAATGAATCACAGAATACCATGAATATAAATGGAATCATGATAATATATATCAAATGGCAGTACACAATACACCACATGCAATATATAAGTGGTGAACAATGGAAATTTCACGGAATTAAAAGTGAGATAAAAAATCACTTACCTCGTATCCAACTTGACTCGTATGTTCCTTGTTCTTCCTGAATAATAAATTTAAGTTAATTTCTACTTGTTTCATAACCTTTTTAATGTTTATTATTACTTTTATATCACTTATTACCTTGCAATAACAGTTAGTTAATTATTTGAGTTCATATCGGACATTTTGTCGATGTTCAGAATTTGAGTTAAAAATGAACTTGTTATAATTACAATTTGTCAATGTGGTCAATACTCCATTATCTCCAGAATGATATTAATGATGTTGATATCATATATATCATATATATTTAGTATATACATCTATTTATATTAGTACATAATATTTGGAGATAAGAAATGAAATGCACCGTTCATGAAGACGGTAAGCCGTACGTACACATGAACGCTACTTTCATTTCTATTTAATATTTAATGGAATGAAAACTTAATGATAAATAGGTATATTATAATTACAGTATAATATCATATATAATATCATTAACTTTATCCTTTATACATCCCACATAAGACATTAACGAGTCATATCACTTTGAGGGGGCGGTAGTCCACACTTCCTAAAATGAAATTATCGCGTTTACCCATTATGAAAACCATAAAGGTATGCTATAAATAACAAATACAGAAACATAAAAAAAATATAAACATAATATATATCATATATAAATACAGTGCCATCATAATGACCACCATGAGAGGTGGTATGAGTTAATTGAACAATCATCGTTTCGTGAGACGTTAGTTTTCCATTCACAGAAACAATATGTTCTTCACCCATTAGATGGAGGTGTGTGTAAGTGTAGTTTGAATCCTTCTCAAAACAACATCCTAGTATATTGATGATACTGGTGTTGTTACAAAAGAAAGGAATAAAAAGAGTTTATGAGGTTGAAGAAGTAAAATAAAACAAAAGAACTTAAGAGAAGACGTTACCTTAAAATTGAGTAACTCCTCTTGGTTCGAACCAAATGAGTTTCTTGAAGTGTTTTCTGCCTAAGGTAAGACTTCTAGGATGAAGAGATGAATCTTGGGAGCTTATTGGAGCAGAGGTTGCACGAGCCAACGACTTGAGAAGTGTGAGAAATGAGTTAGAAGTGAGAGCTTTTTATAAGGGAGAGGAGAGATTCTTTAGGAAAGTTTGAAACAATTATTTTATTATAACCTCATCTTCGGTTTCAAAAGGTCAACTATTCGTTAATATCAAAGTTAAGATGACTCATGGTCGAAATAAAATAATCCAATAAGAATTGGACAGGTTTTGGATATTGTTTTAATATTTATAATCTTATTTATTTAAATCATTTATTAATGAGGTAAATATTGCATCATTATTGTGTCATAAATAATTTAATTTATTTGATGTCGAAAAATTATAAAAAAAATACCATGATGTAGGAAATCTTTTTAGCATTTCAAAGAATATTTGTAGTCGAAAAGATAACTTATATAATCCTATGTAAAAATTTATTTACTAAAAGATATTTGTTTATGTCATTTTTGTCTTTACTTTAAATTAATTAATATAAAATGTCATTATTACTCCCATGTGGCTCCATGAGATACCAAATTCGACCCAAGGATGCCCATGGTTGGATATGTATCAGCCAATAGGATTAGGGCACATGTTAGGGTAATTTAATATTATTATAATACTATATTTTACCCTTATTTACTATATTTACCCTTTAATCACGGTAAATAATTTTTTTACTAAAGTAAATATTTAAAATGTCTAAAAATAAAAGTTACCTATTTACACAATTTGGACTTATTGATTCCAAATATGGAATCCATTTTTCCAAATTCAAAACACAGAAGTGGCAGAAATTAATTTAAAATTAATTCCCGCTATTAAAACAAATAGCGTGTTTTTAAGAAATAATAACTATCAAAAGATTGACACTTGTTTATGTCCAATTTCAAAATGAAATTACTTACAATGACCAACATTAGATTAAATGGTAAAAATATATTCTAATTAAACTTTAAAACCAATTAAAAAGATAATATAACCATATAAATAAATTAGATTAAAATGCACTTTTGAATTAAAATACAATATTTTTCAATATTCATTAAAAAATGATCTTTATTAGAAAAATACCAAAATTTCATACAAAGTAAATTTTTGTGTCCCGATTATAAAGAAGAATTTTATTTTGTCAAATAGAACATATAAAAGTGACAAAAACTAGATTTAAAGAGGGTTCACCATTAAAAGGCGGTAAATCGACCTTTTAGTGAATATTAGAGTATTTATGCTTAAAAATCGAATTCTTTACTTATTTTAAGCCTTTTTATTGGATAAATGTAAAAATATTCAACAAACATGTATAATCATATTCTAGTTTTATTCATTCCCGCCAATACAACGGTTAGGCGCTAACTACCATTTAAAATAATAATATTATATTATTAGTGTGCAACGTAAGATTTCAGAGAAACCCATTATCGCGTATCGGGCACGCCATCGAACATAACATCCCCTTTAAAGTAGAATTAATATTTAATTCACAAATATTAATAAATATGAAAAATTTCATGTTCTTTATTTACCTGGGATGTTACACCAAGTATCACATACAAAAGTATATAATATAACAAAGAATATCAAGGGTACACTGCGACCACTTCCTCACTGGTTTGTCGCTTTGCCCCAACGTCTCACGTCCTGAACATTTCTCTCCAAACAGGCTAGCCCACAGACACCTAGATGAAGCACCACAACATGCACCTCGTGCAACATACCACCACGTCCACGTGACCAAAAGTAACCAGATAGTTTCCGGGAGCCACCACCGCCCGTATAACGTGTATCATACATCAGGTATTATACCTCAAGCCATCACAATCCATACACCGAGTAAGGAACCTCAAGCCATCACAACCTATACACGTTATACCTATAGTAGTCCTTAGGAAACTATATCCAAAATATATGTATGTGATATAATCACAAGCCATTACAACCCTCTACATACATATATGGGGAAAACTAACCGCTGCACATATCAACACAAGTAACTACCAAGAGAAGAGATGATGACCAAAGGGGGTAGTCAGTCACCCATCCTCCCACCAGGATGTTGGGGAAAACACCTCCTCAGGGTTCAGAATCCCGGTGGTATCAGTTGCCCTAATCGACAGGGTGAAGTAGCGTATAGAAACACAAAAAAGTACATGATATAATATAGCTCACAACCACACTATTGACATAACCAAGTCTCAGACTCCATTGCAGCTAACGTCTCTCGGACTTCCGACTGCCACTACTAAGACTAGATATCCTAAAATCACACAACCATTTAAAGAGGTACATTAAATTATCTTATTTCTTTTCATCAATTGCACTTTACGTTAATTAATTCTTTAACCATTAATCAACCATCATCATTTTCCACATTTTATTTCATTAGCATTACAACAAAGATCCATGCCCTCGAAGCATAAGCAAACTGAGTCCACAACTTCTCAGAATTATAACCTCAGCATTGCATCCTAGTAAACTCCAACCCCATGGGTTAAACATTATTCACTTATTACTTTCCATTTTACCAGGTACTCTAGGAAAACATCCTAAGCTACCAAACAAGCCAAGAAACCAAACACATCCATATGCCTCAAGCAGTGGGGAAAGGAAAGTAGATAAACAAGCAACCTGGTCGTCGACCAATCAACAGATTCAAACAAGCATCAAGCTTTCATATCAACGCGTAAGCCCAACTTCAACCCGTTCTGTCATCCCCGATGTCCTCCCCGACACCCACATGCATAAACCGATGCATCTCGCCACTCCAAACGCCAACTATTACCACAACAACCAGGCCTCCTTGCCCCTCATACCACAACAACCCTCAGGCTCAGCCATCCCAGGCTTACAACACATCCAGACCTCCCTGCCACACATACCACAACAGTCCTTCAGGCTCAGCCATCCTACTCACAACACATCACAAGCAGCAGAAAGCAAACATAGAAAGCAAACTCTTAACCATAAAGCAAGACATCCAGCCTTCACACACAACGAGCTCTCATGACTCCAAAGCATAAGGCACATGACCTTTACAAGCAAACGAGCAACTCATGCCCTACAAAGGCATTGTCGTCTATCACACAACCAATTTTTATTCCATCATGAATTAACCGATTTATTATTCACAGGTTCTAACTACGGACAACCTAAGCAACTAGCTATCCCAAGCTATCACGGATTAATTAAACAATTAATTTAACATGCCTTTAATTATTTTATTAACAATCATCATCATGCTTCAGGTTTATTAACCAATTCAATTAAACATGCACACTTGCATCAATTTGATTATAATAAAATTACAACAATAATCAGATTCATTAAATACGGCTCTTTTATCTTTTAGCCAATTAATTATCAATTAATTCCGATTTTACGTTCTTTACCAATTTCCATCAAGAACAACATGTTAAACCAAACTAGGCATAAATATCACACTATCTAGCAAATCAAGAGGCAAACCGTTATTACGGTACAAAGTAGCAACATCGTTATGCGTTCGATACCAATTCTTTAATCCGGTTCAAATAATTATTAAGTTAGTTTCATTGCGATCCAAAGGCTAAATCATGCTAGCTCTATGATTGCATGTAAATAAATAGAGAAGCAACAAATCCCCTACTTCAGAAGGTCGTCAATGTTCTTCGCACAAGAACGAACTACACAACGGATCCTGATCACCTCTCCCGCACCAACTGCATCCACTCGAGGACGTCGTGACACAACCGCACCAACCAACAATCAAGAAAACTCCATTAGACACATGAAGATCAAGCGCTATCACATGACAAAGAGAAACAAGAGGAAACTGATTGAAGAAACCACAAGAACGAAGGTAAAACATATCTCAGATTGAAGACGGATCGCTACAGATCGAATGAGGGAAGTTAAGAATTGATCCTTGATGAAGGAATCCCCAAAACGTTGGAGAGGTGGTCGCCGGGTCGCCTGAAATCGAGAGGGAGCCGCTGCAGCCGTAGGGTTTGACAAACTTGAGTGGTTGAAAATACTTAAAACAACACTATATTGGGGAATTACACGATGTGTAATCCCCCTTTCATGTCGTGTAATCCTCTAAATTCAGTTTTCGATGAAAAACGCATCACCTCTTCACTTTATTTTTCAAACCCTGATAAATTACACGTCGTGAAACCCCATTTCACGTCGTGTAGCCTTCTTTCACAATGGGAAATCTCCCTTGCTTCTAGCATCTAGCACCCGAACTCCTCTAAACTTCTTCCGAGCCTCCTCTAAGCACCTCAGTCTTCGGAAACACGCAAATGGTCGATCCACACAGATCTAGACCCTTACAGGTAGGGACCACCACAAGTAACTAACTGCTTCTTGGGACCCATTTGCCCCTTCTGGAATACACCTTCCAGGGTCCTGAGGTGTCCCACGCCTTTTCACTCGCCACCGCTAGGACAACCTTGTCCTCAAGATTGTGAGAAGGAAATTGGTTGTGAATGACGAATGCATCATCCCAGGTGGCCTCTTCCTCTGGTCGTGCTTTCTACTTGATTAAAAGCTGGGGAACAGGAGTGCCAGGTGAGGACTGCCTCTGGCTTGAGGGAATCAGTAGGATCCGTTTGTAGGTCAATTGGCAAGGTGGGGTGCAAAATGTGGTTTCCAAGATTCTGTTTGAGCTGAGAGACATGAAACACAGGGTGAATATGCGCTGTCGGGGGCAACTCCAGGAGATAAGCCACTCTGCCAATCCAACAGAGGGTTTGAAAGGGCCATAAAGCTGAGCAGAAAGAATCTGATTAATCTGGTGAGCTGTATACTGTTGACGGTGCAATTGAAGCTTGAGGTAACTTGGTCACCAACTTGGAAAGTAAGGTCGCAGCGGTGACGGTTCGCCCGCCGCTTCATATCGTGTTGAGCACAAGACAAGTGACTCTTAAGATGTTTAAGAGCCTCATCGTGGTCTTGAAGTGTAGAAGTGACAGCCTCAACCTGCACTTCTCTAGGCAAAAAAGAGAAAATAGTTGGTGGCTTTAGCCATAAACGACAACAGATGGAGGATTGCAAACCCTTAGGTTGCAGGTTCGAATCCGACTGGTTAGACCAAATTGATAGAGATCGCTACTCCCAGAATTCCCCTTCAGTATATTAGATAACCACTAGCGGTAAAGGGCCCTATGGGGGTATCAGGGAGGTCTCAGGTTCGAGTCTCCCCGGTTTCCTTCATGCGTGTGTTTGTGTGTTCTTTTTTAGCTTTGTAGTTCCCCCTCCCCAACCATTTGTAATATATTAGATAACCACTAGCAGAATTAGCTGGAGGAAAAAGAGAAGAGGAACATAGAGAACTACACTTCGGGAGAGGCTGCCAGCTCTCTACCCGCTAAGCCCAAGGCCGCACTTACAGAATTAAACTCTCCCTGTCCTTCTCTCCCTCCACTGATCCCCTTACAACAGACTCAAACAACCCAATAGAAAGATATTCTTAACTGCAAAGGGTACAAAGAGGTAGGGACCGCCACAATTCATTTTTAAGTAAGGGGAGGGCAGTGGTCTCTTTTGAGTAACCGCCCGACTGCCTGCTTGAAAATGCAGAATTGCACCACTTTCGTCAACAAATTGGGAGTCACTTGGTCGATCTTGTTGGGAGGTGTGACTACAACACTACTACCATTTCGGTCATAGTCAGCGCTAAAAATGGCCATTGTCAGCGCTAAAAAACACTGATAAACTAAGCGTTCTAAAAAGCCTAACAAAAGCACTGATAAAGATTACATTTATCTGTGCTAAATTAAACACATTTGCAATACAAATATTATATTGCATCATTTCAATTCAAAATTTACATTAAAGAATTTCATGCAAATTATTTACATTGATGTAATGTTTACAATTAATAAAAAAATTACAACCCAATACAAAAACAATTCTTTTAGTGGGTCTTTTCCAACAATCAATCGAACTTTGTACAAGTCTTTTTTTGTAATAAAACCAATGTTTATTTTACTAACTGTACATAAAAAAATAAACAAATTATAATTGTAATGTTATACATAATCCACACATTCTAAATTATATTGTTAATTATTGAATATATTAATGATATTATCAGTTACACTATTAATTATATTATTAATGAATGTATTGTTAATTATATTATCAATTAATAACTATATTATGGATTATTAATTACATTATTAATTAATAATCTATATAAATTATATTGTTAATTACTGAATATATTAATGATATCATTTATTAGTTATATAAATTACTTAAATAGTTGCTAATAATCATATTATTAATTACTCACATTTTAATTACATTAAAATTATTAATTAAATTATTAATTGAATAATTATTTATTAATTTTATTAATTAGTTATTTTTTATTGTTAGTCATTGATATAATTAATTACATTAATTATATTATTAGTTATTACAGCTTGCACACCAGACGTGAACGTGGTTCACGCCTTCTGCCAGGGGTTTTCGTTCACCCTTCATGAAACTCCTTTTGCCAAATATGGATCGTTGTTCTAAAGTTTTAAAACAAACCGAGTTTGTTTGCTTGATTTTGATGATGTAACATGCATTTTAAACTAAAAGAACACTTTTATATTAAAAACATGCATTTTAAGTCATACCTACCATGTCGTGCGTTAAATTGACCTATGATCGATTCCTTCATGTCACAAATGAATTATGTATTGTTTTTCTAAAGATTCAAGACAATCAGAGTTTTTTTGCTTGTTTTTGGCTATGTGAATCCTGTTTTAGACTAAAAGAACACTTATTTTGAAAACACGCACTTTAAGTCATACCGGTCACATCGTGTGTTGTATTGATGTATGATAGATTTCTACATGTCACAAATGAATTATAAATTGTTGTCCTAAACTATCAATACAATCTGAGCTCGTTTGCTGGATTTTGATTATGTGAATCTTGTTTTAAACTAAAATGACACTTATATTGAAAACAAACACTATACAAGCTACATTGTGTGTCAGATTGACATGTAGTCAATTCTTACACGTCACAAATGAATTATGAATCGTTGTCTTAAAGTATCAAGACAATCCGAGATTGTTTGCTCGATTTCGGTTATCTGAATCGTGTTTTAGACTAAAATGACACTGTTATATTGAATACTTGCACTTTGAGTCATACTGACCACATCGTGTGCCAAATTGATGTGCAGTCAATTCCTATGTGTCACAAATGAATTATGGATTATTGTCCTAAAATATCAAGATAATCCGAGTTTATTTGCTCGATTTTGGCTATGTGAATCACGTTTTAGACTAAAATGACTTTTTTATATTGAAAACTAGCAATTTGACCCATATCGGTAACATCATGTGTCGAATTTACGTGTGGTCGATTCCTGCATGTCACAAATGAATTATGAATTATTGTTCTCTAAAGTATCAAGACAATTCGAGCTCGTTTGCTCGGTTTTGGCTATATGAATCACATTTTAGACTAAAATGACACTAATATTGAAAACACACACTTTGAGTCATATCAGCCACATCGTGTGTCTGATTGATGTGTAATCGATTCCTACATGTTACAGATGAACTATGGATTGTTGCCCTAATATATCAAGACAATCTGAGCTCATTTGATCAGTTTTGGTTACATGACGCGCGTTTTAGATTAAAATTACCCTTTTTTAACTTGAAAACACACGCTTTGAGTCATACTGGCCACATCCTGTGTTAGATTGGTGTGCGGTCGATTCCCACACATCACAAATGAATTATGGATCATTATCCTAAAGTATCGAGACAATCTGAGCTTGTTTGTTTGGTTTCGACTATTCAAATCGTGTTTTAGACTAAAATACCACTTTTATATTGAAAACATGCACTTTGAGTCAAATTGTCCACATCGTGTGTCAGATTGACGTGCTATTGATTCATCCACGTCATAAATGAATTATGGATCATTGTTCTAAATTATCAAGATGATACAGGTTTGTTTGTTCGGTTTTGACTATGTGAATCACGTTTAAAAGTAAAACGACACTTATATTGAAAACAAACATTTTGAGTCACACGGGCCACGCCGTGTGTCAGATTGACGTGCAGTCGATTCCTACAAGTTACAAATGAATTATGGATTGTTTTCCTAAAGTATCAAGACAATCCGAGCTCGTTGTTCGGTTTTGACTACTTGAATCGCGTTTTAGACTAAGATGACACTATTATATTGAAGACATGCACTATTAGTCATACCGGTCACATAGTGTGTCAGATTGATGTGTGGTTGATTCATATACATTACAAATGAATTATGGACCGTTGTCCTAAAGTATTAAGACGATCCAAGCTGTTTGTTCAGTTTTGATTATCTTACTCTCGTTTTAGATTAAAATCACACTATTATATTGACTGAAAATTATTTTTTTATTAAGATAAACCCCCTTTTAAGGATAAAGGGGGAAACCGTCTTGACATTAAAGACATAAACAAGCCAAAACCCCCCCAAAGATCCAAAAGTCCATGGCCAAACAACCCACACTACATGAGAAAAGCCCCTCCCATCATCAAAATACATAAAATCCACCTTCCACCTTCCACCGTTGATCAACTAACTGTCCTGTGCAAAAATGTACGGGCCTGATACCAATGGTCGTAGCCATACCCTCTCAAACATCCAATTCCGGAAAGCGATGACACAATGGAAACTCTTTTCCCTAAACCTCATCTGGAGCAGCCTCATGTAGATGATCTGATTGCAGAATCCCCTGAACTGCAGACCATCGAGGCCAACGCAAAACAAAGCAATAAGAAAACCAGCCACAAAGATAAACCAACCACTGAGAACCACCATTGATTCGTAAATTCAACCTTCACTGACTCCGCGATCATCAAACATATTCAAAATCAATTTGCACCACGCTAGAAACCAACGTGAGTAGCAAATCCATGACCAAGAAATGCAGATCCTTCAACACATTCTAAATCAAATGGCACCCAAACGCCAGAAACCCTCGCGAGCAGCAAATCCAAAGTGGCAGCCTTAGATCCTCGACCACCATCGCCTTGGATCACCGCGATTCACGTCAAACACCGCAGAAGCTCATGAACAGTAGGAAGAACAACAAATCGTCGAGGAACCAGTCCCCAACCAACATCAAATCCTCAACAAAAACATGATATCAACAAAAAGAACACAATCCAGACCATCACCGTCTCCGAAAAGACCTCATGCCATCACATACTCAACATCATGAACAACAAAACCGCATCCAAAACCAAAAACGACAGCAAAAATCAAAGTCAGAAAACCATCACCAGCACGCCAGAAGGTAGTCCCGCCGCAAATTAGATCCCATCACCGCCAACTAGGACGCCCGCAGAAACCACAACGAAACATCCAACACACACACCGGTGACGAGGTGACAACCCACAGGCTGCAAGAGTTGGATCTCGGCCGCAGACCGTCACCGCGTCACCATAGGGAACCCTATCCGGCAAAATTGGGCGAAGAATCAGGCCATCAACGGTGCAAGAGGTTGAGACGACTGAGTCCGCGAAGCCACATGATGCCACCGCAATAGGAGATCCACCACCACGAACTCACCGAGCGCAAGGAGGGATGCCGCGCCAACCCGAGACGAAGGAAGGAGGCGACAACGAGGGGAAACCCTAGCTCGTAGAGCCCCTTACGGGCGCATCTATTATATTGAAAAACATGCATTTTGAGTCATATCGGCCACATAGTGTGTTAGATTGACGTGCGACTGATTCCTAAATGTCACAAATGAATTATGGATCGTTGAGTATTAAGACAATCTGAGCTCTTCTGCTCAATTTTGGCTTTGTGGATAACGTTTCAGACTAAAACGACACTTATATTGAAAACACACACTTTGAGTCATACCAGCCACATCATGTGTCAGATTGACGTGCAGTCGATTCCTACACGTCACAAATGAATAATATATCGTTGTCCTCAAGTATTAAAACAATCTGTGCTCATTTGCGCGGTTTTTTGGCTATGTGACACGTTTTTTAGAGTAAAATCACACTTTTAATGTGAAAACATGCACTTTGAGTCATAACAACCATATCATGTGTAAGATTGATGTGCGGTCGATTCTTACACATCAGAAATGAATTATGCATCGTTTTCCTAAAGCATCATGACCATTCGTGCTCATTTGTTCGGTTTTGGCTATGTGACGTGTGTTTTAGAGTAAAATGACACTTAATGTGAAAACATGCACTTTGAGTCATACTGACCACATCGCGTGTCAGATTGATGTGTTGTTGAAACCTGTTGCAGAATCGTCGGGAGACACAACGACAGAAACGAAGAAAAACGAAAGAAAGAAAGCAAAGGACACAACGATTTACGTGGTTCGGGAAAAATCCCTACGTCCACGGGAGAGGTGGAATTTCACTATGAGTCGGAAGCACACAATTACAGAGGATTTCAGTAGTAAAACCCTAGCTCGAAATGAGCTACATATGAAGAAGACGATCCACTGTTCCGAATAGTAGTCCGCGTTGCAACAGTGATCGGCGGCTCACTTTGTCAAAAGTGTTACAGTGTCTGCCGACTGGAAGTCAAAAGCGCTACAGTGAAGTTGACCCCGAAGTCTGCACCACTACAGTGCCTGTCGGTGTCGGTTGGTCAGCTCCGCTACAGTGGTCAGCATTGCTATAGTGCCGAAAAATTGCGGGCCACAAGCATTCGGCCCAACCGGATCGGGCAACACCAATCCAACAAAACCTAGACATCACAAATGAATGATGCATCATTTTCATAAATTATCAAGACAATCTGAGTTTGTTTGGTTTTGGCTATGTGAATTGTGTTTTAGACTAAAATGATACTTATTTTGAAAACACGCACATTGAGTCATATCGATCACCTCGTGTGTCAGATTGACGTGCAATTGATTCATAAACGCCACAAATGAATTATGGATCATTGTTCTAAAGTATCAAGACAATTTAAGCTCGTTTGCTCGATTTTGGCTATGTGAATCACATTTTAGATTAAAATGACAGTTACATTGAAAACACACTTTGAGTTATACCGGTCACATCGTGTGTTGGATTGATGTGATGCCCGATTTTGGCTATGTGAATCACATTTTAGATTAAAATGACACTTACATTGAAAACACACTTTGAGTTATACCGGTCACATCGTGTGTTGGATTGATGTGATGTCGATTCCTACACATCAAAAATGAATTATGGATCGTTGTTATAAAGTATTAAGATAATTCAAGTTCGTTTGCTCTGTTTTAACTATGTGAATCTCGTTTTAGACTAAAATGATACTTTTTTTTGAAAACATGCACTTTGAGTCATACCGGCCACGTCAAGTGCCAGATTGATGTGTGATCGATTTCCACACGTCATAAATGAATTATGAATCGTTGTACTAAAGTATCAAGACAATCCGAGCACTACTACAGGTCGCACTTTTAACAGCGCTAAAAATTTCCTTTAACAACGCTATAAAAGCTCTGTTAATCTAAGCGCTGTTAAAATCATCCCTTTATTAGCGTTGATAAAGGGGGTCTTTATCAGCGCTTTTTTAGTGCCGATAGACACCTCTATCATTGTTTTTTAAGCGCTGATAAAGGGGGTAAAAAATTATTATTTTTGGAGTTCTCTACCCCTCCTTTTGTCAGCGCTTTTCCCTCTTTGTCAGCGTTTTTCACCCAATCGCCCCCACCCCACTTGCAACCCTATTTTCTACACCCCTCACTTTGTCGGTGCTTGGAATGGGCCTTTTTCATCGCTTTTCCAATGTCCAACCTCCTGTTCACCCCCCGTACGCGCTTGGATTTGATCATTGTACATTTCTTTTGAAACTGGAACGCCTTTACCATTGTACCAAGATGTCTTATTCTCTATTTTACGATATTTTTCTTTATATATATATATATTTATATTTACGTATATATTTTTTATTCATATATTTATATAGTTATTTTTAAATTCATTTATAAAATTTATGTTTGTGTGTGTGATATATATATATATACTTATATACTTATATTTATTTAAATAGATTATATATTATTATTTATTTACATATATTATAACATAAATATAAATATATATTCGTTTATTAATACCCACATATGTATATATAAACATTATATGTTTATAAACACACGTATATAAACACATGTATATAAATATTTTTTTTTATTAATACACACATATGTATATATAAACATTATAAGTATATATATATATATTCACATATTTTTGTAATGTAAAAAATGGTTAGATATTATTTTAAATACATTTTTAGAATGTCTATATATTGTATATTTAGATATAAATTTTAGACGTTACATATATATATTTATACATATTCACATATAATTGTTTATTTACCTATAAATTCTTTATAATGTATTTATAAATATTTACTGTAAAATATGTTTATATACTATATTTAATGATAATGATTTATTTATAAAAATAACTTATATATGATGTATATACATAATATTGACACACATATTTACACATAAGTATACATTTATATTTCTCACATACACGTACAAATATTTACATATATATGTATTTATTTACATATATTAGAATATACATATAAATATATATTTGTTCATTGACGGGCACATGTTTATATATAAACATTACTTGTATAGGTAGGGTTGTCCAGACCCGACCTAACCCGACCGACCTGACCGGGTTGGGTTGAGTTCAAAAATCTATATGCATGGGTCGAGTTCTTTTGGGTTGACCTGTGGTCGGGTTGAGTTAGGTCACGGGTTGGAATAAAAATGATCCAACCCGATCCAATGAAACCTGACGACTACCCCACCCCCACTGCGTGATCCCCTTCGTGATGAAGTTCAAGACCACTGTCTTACTACATACATCTATGCCGCCGCCTTCTCTGGCATCACCCCCACCACTGACCGCCTCCAACGAGTTGAACACCGTGGAGTAGTAATACAACACTCAGATGAACTGTTCCCGAAACTCCGGCTGGTTGTCGTCCGCCCGCCTCCCACTCCACCATCGATGACGATCCTCAGGGTTCAGATCCCAGATCGAGGGGAGGGGATGTTTGCAGGGCTTAGTAGTCGGTGGAGGAGCTTCATGATGAAGTTCATGGCCACCGCGTCCGCCTCTGCGGGCCTCATCTCTTGCATCCACGACATGATGTCCTGAAAACAGGTGGCGACGACGCCGACCTACTGTGAACCGCACTGAAAATCATAAGCTTGTTGAATACAACAGAGCTCACCGAGTTGGGACCGAGCGGCGCCGCCTGAAGCCACCACAGGCCACCTAGCTCCACTAGTGATGAACACTGATTGCAACCATCCTCACCGGCCACCATGTGCTCGATGAAGCTCACTGCCACTAGTGAACCCAAATCCAATCCCCCCGAATCGCCTGTTGAAGTGTGCCCAATCCAAGGATGAACATCCACACCGCCACCCCTCTCTGTGCCGTTCGTCGACCTCCACCACTGAAGATGATCTGTTGCCGCCCCTCTTCTCTTAACCCTAAGACACATCTACTGCGGTTGACCGGAGATCGAGCACATCCGCCTTGCAGAAGAATTCGTGCCCTTGTTGGAGATACGCAGAGTCAAAGCCGAGCCGACTGCTACCATGAGGGAGAAGGAGGATGTGTCGCCGAGCTCACCTAAGCATTTCGAAGAACGTTGATAGAGTGGGCCATCTGGCCGAGCCGAAGACCGATCCCTCGGAGCAAGTCGCGCCATATTTTGGGGTTGATTCGTCGCTGGGCGGGGTGTTCGTGGCGTGATGAGGAAGGAAGATGAAGCAGGAGGAAGAGACACGCTGTGCCGAGCGGGATATTTTTTATCAGGTGGAGCGACCAATTTTTTTCATAATTCGTTCGACCCGCCCTGACCCGCCCCGATCCGATCTGATACGAGTTGGGTCGGGCCGAGTCCGAACTAAAAAACAGCCCCAACCTGACCCGACCTCTTGATTGGGTCAGGTCGAAAAAATTCCCTAAATTGACCCAACCCGATCTATGGACACCCCTATGTATAGGTATATATATACACATATTAATGCATTTTTATAAGGTAAATAAAATGGATAATTTTTTATTTTAAATAAAATGAATAATAATTATTTATTTTCATTTGGTTTATATATTTAAAAATACTTTTTTATATAAATATGTTTAAATATGTATTTATACAACTAATTTATTATAATTAAATATAAACAAATATGCATATATTTAATTATAAATAAAACTACAATATGAAAAACGATAAAATTTCAAAACCATAATATCTATATGAATGTAAGACATGAGAATAAATTCAGTCTCTATTGAAAATGGACAAGAATACTCTCTTAAACGAAATTGAAATAATATTATTATTACAATGGTGCGGGGAGGGGGAATAAACAACCAAAATATACCTACATGCGCACGAGGATGTTGAAATAGTGGGTGCCATAGACCCAACTATGTAATACTTTTGATTACCGTATCATATGTACAATTAGATATGCATGATGATATCTTACCATTATAGTGCTGACTTTTCTGCATCCACTATAATAATGGTAATGTCCATAGGTTGATTGCCGTGTCGAGAGGTTATAGCAGATCCCAGGCTATAATGAGAACCTCAAGATATAATGACATTGATCTTAAATATATGTTCTATAGTCTAGATACATCTTACTGACTGGACACAGTAGATGTCTGACTATCAGGTGCTGGGGCTCATAAAGAATTGAGACTTCTTCTCATGAAGTTCGCACTTGGTGATCTCTAGTAGCGAGATCATGAGGACAGACCCGTCAATAGGAACACAACATGTTTTGGGTGTCATTGGTTGTTCCTATCTACGAACATGTGTATTGGTCTCTTGACTTGAGACTATTACCAATGTATATTATTTAATTACGTACTTTGATGCAAGACGAAAACCATGACAGTAATGTCGTGGCAATGTAGTTTGTGTCGGATGCGCCATTAGTGGTATGGCGTTGGTTGAATGGTCAAGAAATGATTTTTCGCTTCCAAGTTTAGGAAGTTGTATATCTCAGGTCTGGTTGATCAGGATGGTGCCGCCTTCATAAGTCTTTGGCCAAAGTAGTAGAAAGGCGAATCCATCCGGATAGATCAACAAATAAAGCAAGATAAGGACGATGACACAAGAGTGCGTCCTGCTTTATGAGATATTTAATGACAAAGAGACTATAGTACACAGTCAGTGTTCGTAGGATGGTAGTCGTCGCAATGACTATCCTTCTCTTTAGGGGCCATGACGGGTTGTTAGACCCCGCTCTTGGTCTGTGAATTTTATTCACTACTATTGAGATAATGGTCTAGAGGGTCACACACAACATCGTATTTAAGAATCTGCACCTATTCAGTTGAATAGGTATATGGACATAGTGGGCCCCGCTACGGGGTCCGAGCGTTGTCCAAGTCGTCGATCACCAAAAAGAATTAAATAAATTCATTAATATTCAAGTTACGAATATTTGGGATTGAATTTATTTAATGTATTTACGAGTTCAGTAAATACGAGAAAATATTAATCAAAGGAATATTATTTTAATATTCAAGGTTCGTTTAATATTAAGCGGGACATCGAGTTGAGTTAAAAGGCTCAGTTTTATCACGTAATATATTTTAGATATATTACAAGTATGTGATAAAATATTAAATAATATTGGCGCAATTTAGTCCGTCGAAATTATTTAATTAGAGAATGTTGATATTAACGGGGGTCGGGGAACCCTACCGGGTATTTTTTATCAACGTCTCTATAAATAAGAGAGGAGACTCTCTCTCTTGGGTGTGCATATCACTATTAATTCATTTATGGAATGAAAAATTGAGAGCCTCTCTCTCCTCCCGCTTCCTAGAGAGAGAAGCTGATGATCTAAGAGCTTAGATCAAGTTCTTCCTCACGCATCGCAAGATCAACGATGCAGTGATTGTCGGGACTTCGAAGATATCGTTGTATCGCTGCGCTAGCACCCAAAGTTCGACGATCGATGTTCCCGTGGATTTTTGGAGCACGTGTGGACGATCTAGAGGGATCCTGCTTTGGATCCTTCAAGCGACGATCGCCATCAGTTAGCGGCAGTCGAACACGCCTTCGTATTTGAAACGGGTACGTTTTCCTTTTAATTTTGTACTCTTAATAATCTACACGAGATCCTCGGACCTCTTCGGGGCTCGGCTCGTCGGCGACGATGAGTACCGTCATTCCGCCGATGAAAATTTTAAAATCCCCGGCCCATCGGCTTCCGCTGTGGGCCCCGGAAACCTAACAGTGGTATCAGAGGGAGTCGCGTAGATTTTCTGAGCCAAATAAAATTAATTTGCATAAAATTAGTTAAAGGGTACAAAATCGGTCACAACGGCTCAAACCGCGCGCTGATCCGATTTCAAACGGCCAAGATATGGTCATTTGAAATTTTAAGAAATGATCGTGTTTTCGGTATGAACACGAGTATTAAAATTTCAAATATTATTATAATTATTATAATTAATGTTTTTATAATAATGTAATTATAATAATATAATTATAATAATATAATTATAATAATAATAAATTTATGATATTATTATAATAATTTATTATTATTATATATATAAAGGCTAATTATAGCCTTTAGAAAGTAAAAAAATAAAAATATAAAGGAAGACCCCAAAAGAGGTCTTCCCGCGTGGAGACTCAAAAGCAAGACCCAAGTGGGTCTTGCTGCATCTTGCAAAAACAAAAAAAAAGGGGAAGGGGTCTGCCGCGTGGAAAGCAAAAAAAAAAGAACAGACTGTAGGGGATCCGAGCGGACCCCCTCCCTCCTCCCGCGCTACGCACTGTAGCGCCGCCGGGAACCCACTCCGGCGCGAGGAGCCGACCGCCACGCCGCCTGCCTCCTACCTCGCGCGCCGGCTGCGCGCCCTGCCGAGCCCCTGCCCAGGCGCTCTCCCGCACGACGCCTCCTTCAACAGGTCGTCCCGACCGTCCCCTTGCAAGCACCGCCGCCCTCCCCTTCGCACAAGCGGCCACCACCCTGCTTCTCTGCACGCCAGGCGCGGCGCGACGCATGCAGCGCACAGGCGCGACCAGCTGCAGCACCAAGGAGCCGACTGGCCGCCGCCCGGGTTCCCTCTGACTGCGCTGCTGCCGCACCGAGCGGCCTCCTCCTCCGGCGGACCCGCACGGTGCAGCGCCCTCAGCCGGACGCCCCGCTCGGGCAGAACCAAGTGCGGCGCATGCAGCACCGCGGAGCAGGCCGTCAGGAACCGCCCAGCCCGGCCGCTGCCACTCTCCACACCCCAGGCGCCTACTCCTCCGGCAGACCCGCACGGCGCACCCACGCCACTGCCTAGCCTCCGCGAGCAGACCACGATCTTCTCTCGACCGCGCACTGCAAATCGGACCACCCCGCGCAGCCGGTTCCCCAATGCGCACCTCCCGCACACTACTGAGAGAGGCGTTGCCTCCAACACCGGTAGACCACGCAGCGCGCTCTCCCCGGACAGCATGTACCTGGTTCAATTTGACCCGACATGTGACCGGGCGGGTCTGCTCAGCCAGGATCGGGCGTGAGCGGGCCTGCCCGTCCCAGAACGCCCTTGCATGAGCCCGGGTTAATTAATTAATTTAATTTAATTAAATTAATTAATATGTTAATTATGGTTTAAAATAATTTTTAATACCTGAGGATTAAAAATTAAATTAATTTTTGAAATTAAATAAATAAATTAATTAATTTAATTTTAAGTATTAAAATTAAATTAATTAGATGACCGATAATTAATTAAATTATTTGAATTTATTAATTCATTTAATTTAATTAAATAAAATAACCCTCGTACTTGCTTTAATGCATTTTAATTTTATCGCATTTTATTTTACCCGTCGTTTGGTCTTGAGCATCGACCTTTGTATGTCTGCATTTAATCATATTTAATTAATTATTTTAAACTGCGTGCGATGTGTGTGATTAATTAAATGACGGTCTGCACATCGTCTTTGTTTTCGGTTAAAATGTATAAGGGCCTACACGCCCAATTTACCTGATGTAAATTTATATCCAAGTTCCCCTCGCCTGCGCGCGAGTATCTTTGTACTTCGGACGAAGACGACGAGTGACATCGACCCCGCCAAGACAAGGCGGAGCACGTTGATCAAGACGATGCAAGACGACACGTGGACCACACCAAGACGAGGCGGTACTCCAAGACGTGACGTGGACTCCGTCAAAACGAGGCAATGCTCCAAATGAGAAGCAGACATACAACACGGGTTGAGATGCATCTAGTGTCAAGTTTCGACACAGGTATGATGCCCCTTGGGTCGTTTAGATGCTCAAGGCCAGTCGGGTAGTAGTTTTACCTTTATGCATTTTAGAACAGCGGGAAAATACATAAAATGATAAATAATAAAATGCATGAAGAAGCGGCGTATGTTTTTCTATTATCGTTCAGTTGTGAGCGCGACAACATAGATAAACAAGTTTAATAGAAATGGATCACATTCGTCGAGAAAAAACCAATAAAACCCTCAAAGAAAATACTAAGTCACTAACAGCCTTCCATCATCCAAGTTTGAACAAAATCGGGTGTTCGAGGTGCCGGTTCATGCCTCAGCTGAGGGTGCCTCTTACTACCGGAGAGTTCTTATTTGTGTGGTGGATCAACTTAACTAAAATCGCAGCAAAGATATAGCCTTAGCTAGTTTGTTGTAATTTTAGAGGCAAGTGTTGAGTAAATCATTAAATGATTTTTGAAGCTGAGACTTCACTCAACAGATCAAGGAACCACAAGTTAATGCGGTTGGCTAGTCAAAAGCCTACCTTGGACTCTCCGAGTAGTGGCGTAACCCTAGCTTGTAGACTATGAGGGAGGTTCAGGGATCCTTGCCACTAGAATACTCAAGAGTATTCCGATTTTAGTATAGAGGGTTCCTAGAATTCGAAAAATTAGTGGGAGACATTTAATGATTAAATTAATCAATTATATCTAAACTGGTAATCACATAAAAGTACAATCTGCTAAAGTATACTTGTAGATAATGGCAAGCAATACATAATAAAACTGCGATAAACATTGGACAAAGTTAATGTCTAAACAAGCACAAAATTCCAAGTGTAGTATAGGCGCTTGCGCACATTACTACTATATCGGAAATTCAAGGTGCTTATGTCCCAACCTGTTAAGACACCTCAAGAAGCAAGGGTGTAAAACTGCTTACAGGAGACTCATAAATCAAGCATATGATGGTTCTGTCATAATGCTATCATCAAAGTTTGATGTTAGATGCAACCACTACATCATGACATGGATGATGTTACATGTAGTCTCATATCCAAGATCCTTTCGAGGAGAAAGCGAAACAAGATTTGAATGTGATGATTGCACTCGGATTGTGTAAAGTGAAAGACGATTCATAATCTTTCATGTCATCCCATTCTTATACATTTTACACCCAATTACTCTAGTTTCATTTAAAGCTACAAACGAACGGTATAGAGTAAGCACTTCATTACCTTTAAGGTAACTTTCGCCAAGTAATAAGATTATTGGAGATAACACCATCTTTTATTCTTATGGCAAATAAATTGAATGAAAAGACGAAAAGGCCTATGGCAAGTTACGCCAAAGACACCTTCGTCATGCCCTTCAAAGTAAAGTGGTTGGTTATTTAACATGAGGCTATTTGCATCACATATTTAAATAAATTTTTGGAAGTTTAAAAACTGAAATACAAGAAGAAAGTACTCGCTTCTCGTTCAGTTTATATTCATCAAATATATTAATGTTTCTAACATACTTCTTGGGTATTAAAATACAATATTCTTTTCACATATATGTATTGAAATACAATAACCAAGTAAGTAGTGAAACATTACAAGAAGTAAAGTGTCTTCTTCAAGCAGTAGAGAAAGGGTGATTCCTAAGTCAGCGGGGAGAAACACATAACTTCTAATTGCCAAGTGATTGATTCAAATTGAACAAGCTATGGAGTATAACCAAAAACATTTATCTCATGTGCCCATTTGGACATGATGAGACATTATTCCATGTTTTGGAATGAATGTTGTTTGAGGTAACATACTCAACAAATAGTTCACTATTATTTGAATCAATGACAATACATGATGAATATAAAATGTAAGACCTACCCAGTTGTGGCAATGTGATTCTTTGTCAAGTAAAACTAAAAGCGGACGTCAACTATATACCCAGTATGATATTTAGGCTCGGCACAACTAAACACCTATGGTATTATTGACACCATTAGTTTAGACAAAGAAACCTTTAGAAATAAAGGTATGCCACAAAGCTTTCCGAGGTTATTTCAACAAGACAATGTGAACTATTCCAAAAAAACAAGAGGTAAAGATACTTTATAAGTTTCCTTTAAGTCATTAAGGAATAGTGAAGTATAAGTTTGGTCAGAAGATGTGAGTTGCTTCGGATCGGCAGACCGAAGAATATCTTGACCAAGCAATCATCGATCATGATAATGTAGCGTGAAGTAATTCCTAAACGCATGTTACCTTATCTGCATCACCATATTGATGTTCATAAGGAGGATCGATGATGAGTCTTACATATTAACATTGATCAACAAACATGTAGCGTGGAGCAATTCCTAAACGCATATGTTACACATCAAAGTTATGATGCAAGTTGTATCAATGTTGCAACTTGCAGAAACTTCCATTATATTTCAAAATGTGATTTGCAAATAACAGCGTAAACCCATAACCAATATGCCAACTAAAATGAAAAATGGATATCATACGAGTCATAGTATGATGGAAAATCCATTATGTCATAGGACGTGTTTAGATGCAAAGCGTTTGTTAGGATTTAAACAAACCTGCATCAAGTTAAACACATTGTGCATCTAAGTTAATTATCTAAACAGTTGCTTAAGATATTACCTAATTCCCTAAGATAGAAAAGATGTAGTCAAGTATTAGACTACATTTCTATACAAGGGTGCACATCTCTCTTAGAGATAGTAGGAGCTGAATTGACTTGGACTTAGTCAATGCTCGAGATGCACAAATGGTTGGCCTGGGGAACAAGTTCCACAAGTACGTGTGGAATATGAATGTTCCAGAGACACATACTGCGTAGGAAGAATGAAACCATGGTAATGGTTTTATATTCACCGCGGTCGGTGATATATTATTCATTGAGAATAATAAATCCTACAAGTAAGCAGTATATGGCAACGAGCTAAGATTGACAAGATCAACTAAAATTCAATAATGGATTCCATGTATCAAATTGCAATGTGGCTTATAAATTGAATACTACGGTGGGTATTCAAATAAAATGATACATGGATGGTACAAGAATGGTACCAACAAGGCTCGATTGGTTATACCAAGTCGGTACGCCTAAATCTATTAGAATTTTACTTGTCATAGCTAAACTTTAAAGATCCTTTTATTGGTCATTTGATGTCAAGATCATTTTTCGTGGAAGGTGTCTATACGACGCAACCAGAAAGAGATGATAACATCAAATGATGCCAATAAGGGTTGAAAGTTACTGAAATCCAATTCTGGATTAAAGCAACAAGATCTTAGAGCATTCATTATAAATGAATCTTTGCCTTGTGTCTAGCAAAGGTTAATGGGAGCGCCAATGTTTTCCAAATGAAATATGTTCGACAACATATGGAAAACAGATCTTGATCTTACAGTTAGATAAGATCAGGTTAAAAGCAATTCTCCAATGATTGACTTCAAGTAGCAACCTAAGTTTTAGGGAACAGGATCCACTGAGGTAGATCCAAAGGTTACTTGGTCCTAGTCAATCGTACATATAGTGACATTGTATTGAATAAATACAAGTTGGAACAATTCAAGTTCAGAATTGTTGTCTATGTCACATGGCTTAATCTCTCCAAGTTAACATGTTCGGAGCATGTGTAGAGATTAAAATTGTGAATTGATACCATATGATTTAGCGATGGATCAATCACATATGCCATATTATGTACAATAATTGATACTGTCAGGATATAATTTATTATAGGCAGATATCAATTATTTCCAGGAGCACTGCAAGTGATGCAGTCAGAACTTTCATCTTGTACTTAGGTAAGTACAAATGATATGTACCTGGAATAAGGAGAGGAAGGTATATTAGTTATGGTGGGATACATACTAGTAATCCTTAGATCAATTTGATCTAGTATCGCAGTTAGGCAAAGGAGATGAGCGAGTCAAGCTCATAAAAGCTTGTGGTAGTCATACCTACAAATACCGAGTATGTTGCAGCTTCTAAAGCAGCTAAGAAGCAGTTATAAATTGCAACGAGTTGTTCCAATTCTTGGATTCGCACCTAGTGAGAAAAATATTATCATAATGAGAATTATGATATTCTTACTAGCCAAGTTGTCAAGTTATGACAATGGACAAAAGTAATCTACTCGGGGATACCTTATCTTGAGAAGTTTTACTCAAGTCGATGAGGTTGCATATAGCAGATATGCCACGCAGTGAAAATGTGGCAGACCTAGCAGTTAAAGCCATTACTCAGTAGAAGCATGGTATTTATCATGTGAGTAGCTAACATGTTTAGTTAGCAAGTTGGCTCTAGTGCAAGTGAGAGTGTTGAAATAGTGGGTGCCCTAGACACAACTTTGTAGTACTTTTGATTACAGTATCATGTGTACAGTTAGATATGCATGATGATATCTTACCATTATAGTGCAGACTTTTCTGCGTCCACTATAATAATGGTAATGTCCATAGGTTGATTGTCGTGTCGAGAGGTTATAGCAGATCCCAGGCTATAATGAGAACCTCAAGATACAATGACATTGATCTTAAATATACGTTCTATAGTCTAGATACATCTTACTGACTGGACACAGTAGATGTCTGACTATCAGGTGCTGGGGGCTCATAAGCATTGAGAATTCTTCTCATGAAGTTCGCACTTGATGATCTCTAGTAGTGAGATCATGAGGACAGACCCGTCAATAGGAACACCACATGTTTTGGGTGTCATTGGTTGTTCCTATCTACGGACATGTGTATTGGTCTCCTGACTTGAGACCATTACCAATGTATATCATTTAATTACGTACTTTGATGCAAGGCGAAAACCATGACAGTAATGTCGTGGCAAGGTAGTTTGTGTTGGGTGCGTCATTAGTGGTATGTTGTTGGTTGAATGGTCAAGAAAGGATTTGTCGCTTCCAAGTTTAGGAAGTTGTATATCTCAGGCCTGATTGATCAGGATGGTGCCGCCTTCATAAGTCTTTGGTCAAAGCAGTAGAAAGGCGAATCCATCCGGATAGATCAACAAATAATAAAGCAAGATAAAGACGATGACACAAGAGTGCGTCATGCTTTATGAGATATTTAATGACAAAGAGACTATAGTACACAGTCAGTGTTCGTAGGATGGTAGTCGTCGCAATGACTATCCATATCTCTTTAGGGGCCATGACGGGTTGCTAGACCCCGCTCTTGGTCTGTGAATTTTATTCACTACTATTGAGATAAGGGCCTAGAGGGTCACACACAACAGCGTATTCAAGAATCCGCACCTATTCAGTTGAATAGGTATATGGACATAGTGGGCCTCGCCACGGGGTCCGAGCGTTGTCCAAGTCGTCGATCACCAAAAAGAATTAAATAAATTCATTAATATTCAAGTTACGAATATTTGAGATTGAATTTATTTAATGTATTTACGAGTTCAGTAAATACGAGAAAATATTAATCAAAGGAATATTATTTTAATATTCAAGGTTCGTTTAATATTAAGCGGGACATCGAGTCGAGTTAAAAGGCTCAGTTTTATCACGTAATATATTTTAGATATATTACAAGTATGTGATAAAATATTAAATAATATTGGCGCAATTTAGTCCGTCGAAATTATTTAATTAGAGAACGTTGATATTAACGGGGGTCGGGGAACCCTACCGGGTATTTTTTATCAACGTCTCTATAAATAGGAGAGGAGGCTCTCTCTCTTGGGTGTGCATATCACTATTCATTCATTTACGGAATGAAAAATTGAGAGCCTCTCTCTCCTCCCGCTTCCTAGAGAGAGAAGCTGATGATCTAAGAGCTTAGATCAAGTTCTTCCTCACGCATCGCAAGATCAACGATGCAGTGATCGTCGGGACTTCGAAGATATCGTTGTATCGCCGCGCTAGCACCCAAAGTTCGACGATCGACGTTCCCGTGGATTTTTGGAGCGCGTGTGGACGATCTAGAGGGATCCTTCTTTGGATCCTTCAAGCGACGATCGCCATCGGCTAGCGGCAGTCGAACACGCCTTCGTATTTGAAACAGGTATGTTTTCCTTTTAATTTTTTGCTCTTAATAATCTACGCGAGATCCTCGGACCTTTCCGGGGCTCGGCTCGTCGGCGACGACGAGTACCGTCATTCCGCCGACGAAAATTTTAAAATCCCTGGCCCATCGGCTTCAGCTGCGGGCCCCGGAAACCTAACAGAGGAGGCTCGAAACTGAGACCTCCCAAACACCGCCACAGGGACACAACCACTAGGCTGCTCCCTGTGGGGTAAAGGTGAAATAATATTCAATATTAAAAAATTAGAGTATCCCAACTAAAAACTCTGTTTTGTAGACCTTCTGTGCATTTTTTAACCTCAAAAAAATAGCGACCGCGGTCCCTTCGGGTCAACACAACGTAGATTTATTCACGGATTTCGATTTGATATGTGGTAGAGCTCAAACAGATACCCAAATTAAAAGTTATGACCATTTGAAGTTCAAGTCATGTTTTCAACTTATCTTAGATTGTTCATTAGTTTATTGAATTTTTATATCGTCAAATTGTTATTAAATGATTATTACTTCATAATAATTAGCATATTATTAATTAATATTTTTTTTAATTATTTTGTATTCAATTTTCACTAAATATCTTATATGTTAAGTGTAAATTCATATTTAGTCTTATCTAAATCATATTTAATAAGATATATTATATTTATATCTGTATAAATATATTTATCCATTAATATATTATTTTTAATGTCATAATTTTTTTATGAAATATACCCTTTATGAGTAAGAGCAAAAAAATGCTGATAAATGGGGTATTTATCAGCGCTTTTTTGCTAGGGTTGATAAAGACCCTCAATTTATCAGCACTTTTTTTACTAGCGCTGATAAAGAAGTCCTTTATTAGCATTTCTAGCTAGCGCTGATAAAGACCGGTGCTTGATAAACCCCATTTTGTAGTAGTGGAGCACATTTGCTCAATTTGGGCTATGTGAATCATGTTTTACACTAAAATGACACTTTTATTGAAAACATACATACGAGCCACATCATGCGTTAGATTGATGTGCAATTAAAACCTACACGTCACAAATAAATTATGGATCGTTTTCTTAAAGTATCAAGACATTCCGAGATCATTTGCTTAATTTTGGTTATTTGAGTCACATTAGACTAAAATAACACTTTTATATTGAAAATAATCCCTTCGAGTCATACTGACCACATCAGTGGCAGATTGACTTGCAATCGATTTCTACACGTCACAAATGAATTTTGGATCATTTCCCTAAAGTATCAAGACAATTCAAACATGTTTGTTCGGTTTTGGCTATGTGACGTGTTTTAGAGTAAAACGTCATTTTTTTAATATGAAAACACACACCTTGAGTCTTACCAGCTACACCATGTGTCAGATTGATGCGCGATTGATTTCTACACATCACAAATGAATTATAGATCGTTGTCAAATATCAAGACAATTCAAGCTAGTTTGCTCGATTTTTGGCTATGCGAACCGCGCTTTAAACTAAAAATAACCCTTTTATATTGAAAACATACACATTTAGTTATACCGACCATCTCATGTGTTAGATTGATATACAATTGATTACTACACGTCACAAATGAATTATGGATCGTTGTCCTAATGTATCAAGACAATCTGAGCTCGTTTGCTTGATTTTGGCTATGTGAATCATGTTTTAGACTAAAATGACATTTTTTATTATGAACATGCAGTTGGAGTCCTATTGGTCACATCATGTTTCATATTGATGTGTAGTTAGCTCATCATGATCTTTGTGAAAAAAATACAAACATAATGGGTAATCACCTCAACTTGTTGTCGACAAACATTCTGAAGCCACATACTCGGCTCATTCATCTCTTAACAAATATGCTTATTCTTTTGAGTACGTAGACTGTCAACAATCTTGATAGTACTGAGAATATATGGACAAACAAATGATTAACAAATATTTTAAATGAAATTGTAATTATCTTCAGAAATACCTGTTCGAGGATGCTAGTTTGTTGATTGTATGTGATATCTTTCATTAATTTACAAACGTAATATGCACAATCATTATTGTCATTTTGTTTCATACACTTCATAAATATTGACCAAAATAAGTAAATTGTTTTGAAATATGTTTTGATAGTTAAATCTCACTCTATATAGCTTAATAGGTCTCCATTTGCAGAAATTAATAGGCTTATTGTGTTCAGTCACTGACCTCATACCATGATTTAGACGACATTTATAGATCACCCTATCATAACAAAATTATCGTTAAAATATAAACTAAATCATATAATTTGAAGCTTATCTGTAAAATGATGATTGCAGTGCATTAAGAATTCACAATGGACATCCTTTGTGGTCGATTTGTTGGAAATTCATGCTCGATTTGTTGGAAATTCATGCTTTAGATCCAAAAAATAAACATTCAGGGTATCCAAATTGAGTACGATGTGCATTCGGTGCTTCCTAAAAAAATGAAAACAAATAAGCAATGAAAAAAGAAAAATATATTTTATATGATTAGATTGTAGAGTTTTACCACTGCATTGTAGGCATGAAGACTAGTCCATCGTCTCTTATTTTCTTTTCAAACACTGTGCTTAGTTCATTTTTTTCCAATTTCTTTCATTTCCAAATTATTTTCTGTCTAACGAGATTAATGAGTCCAAATTTTGCTTCGCATGGTTTTCCTTTTATATAGTAGTGTTATATACGCTTGTAGAAAATATGAGTAGTTATTAACTATAATGAACATAGTAGATCATTTTTTGGATAAACAGATTATGAAAATGCACCTCATGTGTGTATTCACAATCGAGACTCTCGACCATTGAAACTGGATAATTTCATTTATACCCTTGAGATCCTGTAAAGACCCACACACACACATCAAACTGTATACATGTAATGACAATCAAAGTACATACATAAGTTGGGTCTAGGGAACCCACTTTCATCATAATTGTGTATGTAATTACCTCTCCAAATAGTTCTTCATATTCAATGTAGGACACATTTCCATCTTTGAATGTTGTATCTGCATGAACTTTTAATGTTAATATATGCGACAATGGAACTGGTGGGGTGAAGGTACTCTCAGAAGGTTCTCTTGATTTCTTGGTTGATCCATTAGATTGTTTTGATCTGACATTCTGTTTCCCATTCATTTTGTTTGTATGTAATACCATACCTCATTTTATACCTTTTTCCATTAACATCTAAGGTTTTTCATTTGAAAAAAATTGTAAAGGACAAACCTTATTATCACAATGTATCTCTATAAGATTAAATGACCATGCTATGGAAGTTTCAATAACATTTTTGATCGTGTTTTTCATCTAGATGATCAAGAGGAACATTCAACTCAGCGCTTGGTTCACGAGCTACTTCAATCCCCACTCTCATGTGATCTTTTGAGAGTTGTTTATTGTGTAACATGTCTCCTTGAATATTGTACACCATACCCCTCACAACAAGACGACAAGTGGATGGTGATAGATATAAATCACATACAATTTTTCCATGCATAATTTTAGTAATAGATTGTTAGCAGTAGTTTGATTCACATTAAGCAGAAAGTGTTATGACAAAATTGATTACCTTGGATATGAGAGGCGGTTGAGGGGAATGTCTTGCCTCCAAGCTAGTGGGATGTGGCTCTTCATGTATCGATCGTTGTTCCACTATTGGCTCTCTTTGACCCTTTCACATATATTGGTCTGCCAAACTAGACTAGAAAATATTATTTTTTAAAGTATCTTTTTGTGATACTCCAAAAATATACTTGAGGTGACCCTCCAAAACCTACACCTCTAAAACAATCATATTGTTATGGTCGCTTCAAAGCTACCTGTGCCGTCCCTGACCTGATTCACTCATAAGTAACCGAGTCGGAGGGCCACATGGCCTCAAGCGCGCCTCTCCGTACGACAGAGGATGCTGAGTAGCAGCGAGAGTCTAATGGTGGTACGGTGAGGAGTATACCCTTCAGATCAATACTTAATATAGCGGAAAATGGAAGAATAAAATAAACTACAGATAGATAATAATAAACCGACAACCTGACAAGTGCCAATAAAAACTAACCATGCATGGAGTATGATGCTAAATATACAAGACAATCAAAGCATACTATAGGTGACACACATACAACAGGGCTAGATGGAAGTAAATAAATAAATAAAAGACCCAACTCCTGTAGGCAGTCCAAGTACTTGCTCGATCCACTATTCGCATGCCAAGTCATAGCCCCAGATAGGTAATAACAGAGGCACCAACCATAATCATAACCTGTAGCCAAGAGATCTTCTTGGGTACCAAGCGGCGACCCAAACAGGATGTGGGTAAAACTCAGTAGGCCACCACCAACGGTGTCTAATACATTTCCAGTCTGTGAATATAAAACATAATGGTGTGCTGTATATAAATAAGGGAAGTAGTAAAGTGGATGTGAATCGAGGAATACCACTTGCTTCGGTCTAAGCCGACTGTCTCTGATCATAAGAATAATAAATTAGTAATAAAATCCATAGCTATAAGCCTCGACAACCTTCAAGTTCCTGGGTCTTTTTCATGGTGATAACAGTGCGAAGATGGCTTGTGTTTGCTTCTTTGATGCAACTGATTTCCTACAATGGTTTCGTTTTGGGTGTTTTTCTCGCCTTGGTTTTCTGCGGTGTTTTTACCCTGCAAATGGATGGCTTGATGGTGTGTTGGTTCGATGGTGAGTGGATGTTTCAGCAACGATGGATTCAGTGATGGCATACGACGATGGGTTGGTTGTGCGTGGCTCGATGGTGACTTGGGGCTAGAATTTTTGTGTTGACATGAAGATAATGTCGGTGTTTGGCTGGCGACGTGATGATAGCGGTGAATCGCAGTTCCATGACTTTTTTGGATTTGAAATTTGAAAACTTTCGAGGCGGTTTTTGGATTCTGTTTTGGGTGGGATATAAGGCGCCATTTTGGAAATTGGTTTTATTTTGAATTTTGTGCGTGAAGGCAACCAACACACTACAAGGATCAGCTCCATACGAGGATCAGAGCAGGAAGCATTTACCGGAGCATTGCCATTCAGATTTAGAAGTTCAAGAGAGTACGACTCTTCTATCAGTACCAGGTCCGTGCCACGCTGCACGGGACAACTAGCCGAACGGTCATGCAAAGATAGAGGCTTGATATCACGTTATAGTCGCTGGGGAGGGGCAATTCCTGTAGTCTTGATCTGAATTAACTTATTTTATGGTTTTTTTTTGGATGCATTGTATGGTACTTTTGGTTTCTCACTTTTTCCTCTAAAGTGTTTTGATAATAAAAAAGTTAAGTTTCAGTCAGTCATAAGCCTCGACGACCAAGAACAAGCATCAAAGGTGGATCCACAGAGGTCCGAACATTCCCATGTGTCGAAACCATGCAAATCCAAGGAAAACTCCAAGGCATTCTATGTTAGTAACAGGCGAGCCAACCTGTGGTGATCAAGCCTATAACGACCTAGACCTTACTTTGTAGGAATTTTGGTAATGGAGGTGTCCAGAGATGGTTTTGAGGAGTTTGGAAGGAAAAAAAGGAGATGGAGATAAGATCTCACAGCCTAGAGGAGTCCTGCGACATGGAGCCTTGGGTGCACCGTGGAAGAGAGGCAGCTGCGGTGTGGAGAGACCGGCTGTGGCATAGAGGCTCGGGAGGAGGTTCTTGGTGCTACTGCCAAAATCACCATAGTTGCGGTGTGGAGGCTTGGGTTTCACCGTGAAGGAGAGCAGCTGCGATTTGGAGAGGCCGACTCGAGGTGGAGTTTTCAGCAATTTTGCCATTTTTAGCATGGCTGTGGCATAGGCCTTTGTCGACGAGTGGGTTCTGCGGCGTGGTGGTTTCCATTGTGCCATGGTCTTCTTGTTTTATCAGATCTGTTGTGTGGAGATAAGCACAATTCTCGAAGGCTGGTTTTACCAGCCAGGTTGCAGCTTGGTCCTTCCCTTTGCGCCGTAGTCCCTTCTTTTTTCAGTAATTCTACGACATGGTGGTCAATGGTGTGCTGTGGTCTTATGCTTTACAGACCACCTATAAAACCCCAAAGCACGTCAAACCCCCTCATTATCCCGACTTTCTTAGTTCTTGGGCGGCCCAGGTGCATCCCAAGGAGGTCTTTCAACCCCTTCCAGTGGCTTTCAACCTCAACCTTGGGAGATCGATCTTTGGTGGTTTTATGTGAGTCCCCCTCTTTTCTTCTCCTTGTCCACCCTATTGTTCATTTGGAAGAGGTTTTTGCCAAGGGGAACCTATTGTTTTAATGATGATTTGGTAAGAAGATGTTACAGGGTATTGTGTTTAGGGTGATTAAGGAGTTCTCCTTCATCGAGGTGCTTGGTGATGGTCTCCCTCTTGTTTTAACCTTGTGCAACGGTTCAGGAAGCTCTGTTTGAGGTAGAGGATCTTTCGTTTCTCATCTAGCTGTATCATATAAGAGGGGTTATACTCTTGTTATCTTTTGGGAAGATAGCATGCACCTGCCTAAAGAAGATAATGAACTAGTTTAATTGAAATTGAAGGGGATGAGAACACATGTTTTACCGCTTTTGATATTATTTGATATTGAGATTGTACGAGTTTGATGCCTTGTTGAAAATCCTGGTCATTGAGGGATTTGTTTTCGTTGTGATTGATGTGTTTGTGGAACCTTGTTGTGTGATTGTTTGATGTCACTTTAAATGGCATTGACTAAGAAGGTATATTCAGCTAATAAATTGTTTGCACATGGAAATTATGGTTTGTGTGAGAACACCCTTAAAAAGTAAAGTGGAATGTGATGAAATCCTCATGATAAATTTTAAATAAGTTGTTTGTTGTGTGTTTGTGATGTGTGGTAGTGATATATGGTTGTGGTGTGTGGGGTGGATGTGATGAGAAGTGGATGTGGTACATGGCAGTTGTGATGAGGAGGTGACTGTGGTTGTGAAATAATGGAAATGTGGGGGCTTGTTGGCATGAGGAGGATGAGTTGTTGTGTTGTGCTAGTTGCCCAGGTAGTATTGAAATAATTTGATAATGATGAATTGAAATGGCATGGGTTGAAACAGTTATTGAATGTTTAAATTAAAATGGGAAGTGTGGCTAAATTAGTTGTTGCTAAATGATGAAATGTATCGGCTTAATTAATGAAATTGGTTGGTAACGAGAAATCTGGAAATTGGCTTAACTTGAAAAGAAATGTGACATGTGGCTTGTGGCTTATTATGTGGTGTTGTGTATTTAGAGGTGGCAACGAAAGTGGCAGGTGTTGTGAGGATTGATTGTGATGTTGTGAGTTGGTTAATATTCTTGTTGAGAACTCATAGATTGTTGAGAACTCATAGTTGGTTAATATTCATTGTGATTTTTATACGCACCCCACCCGCGTTGAGCACTTTGTGCTGACAATCAAATGTTTTGAGGGTGTTTTTCGTAACACCCCGATGGTGAGGATGGATGAATGACTACTTTCTCTTCTTCACTCTCTCTTCCAATTGACGATGACCTACACAGGCTGTGATGACCAGAAGACAAAAATGCACTATAGTGATGTTTGATGAGATGACTTATGGTGGAGGTCGTTCATGGTAGGAGGAGGGCACGAGGTTGATGTCCTTCATGTTCATGATACCCTACTATTCTCTGGTTATGATTGTGGTTGAGATGTGATGTTGTGAACCAAATTTCTGCGGACGAGATGTGATGTGATAACCCAGGTGTCTGAGGGTGAGATGTGTTGTGATGACTCAGGTGTCTGCGAACGAGATGTGATATGATGTGATCTGATTGTAGCACCCCAAGACTTTACCATATTTTCCTTTTAGAATAAATATCTTGTTGATAGCTTGCAAAACATGCAATACTGAGTTAGTTTTCAATACACTCAACACTCTGTTTAAAAAAACACTATTTAGTAATGTTTTGCACAGTTGATTAAATTATAACACTCTTAGATAATTTATATAGTACATTTATATGTTATATATATTTAATCAAATATTTTTGATATTTATCCAATAGATTCGATAGACATAGGATAAGAACAAACCCAATTTTATGCATAAAAGACTCATATTTTATAAAGACAGTTTTACCGCTTTTTAATGACAAACCTATTTTAAATCTAATTTTGACACTTATAAATTTAATATGAAAAAATAAACTTTAGTTTTGAAATAAAAACATTAAAATTAGGTTAGGGTGAATTTTTGGTAATTTTCTGTGAAGTTTCTTTTTTTGACGAATAATGAAAAATACCGAATTTTATTTCAAAATTGTTTTTTCGTCTAATTTATTTATAAGGTTAAATTATATTATAAATTAGTTTTAAAGTCACATTATAAAAATTATTTATCAATTAATCCAATGTAGGCCATTAAAATCAATTTCACTCTGAAATTGGATATAAATACATCACACTTTTGAACATTTTTACTTTAAAAACACATATTGTCGTCCTGTTCGTGAGATTAAATTTAAATTAATTTATGCCACTTTTGTGATTGAAATTTGGAAAAATGAATTCTATATTTGGAATCAATATAATTTATGATATTTAATAAGTTCAACTTAGTTTTTTATCCAAAAGATTAGTGGAAGTAATTAAAATTAATTACAACGATTAAGAAAAACATTAGCTCAACAAGAGACTAAACCTTAAACTTAAGAGTCAAAATGACATAAACACTTGTCCAAAAACCATTAGCTGACCATATTTCGACCTTATTTTCCATTGGCTTGATTTTGAACCATTATTGGAGCCACTTATCATAGAAAAAACATGGATGAAATTCTCCTTCCAAAAATTTACAAGAATGTAACTTCTCCTCTACTATAATTAGACACTCACACTTCCCACTTCCTCACACCTCTCAAGCCACTTTGGCTCGACCAATCGCTACCCAAATAGCTCCTCAACACTCCCTTCAACTTAGAAGCCTCACATTGGGCAGAAAACCATCCAAGTAAGTCCTTTGGTGCAAATCAAAAGGGGTTACCTGAATAAGATGTAACATACTCCCTAAAGCTCTTTAGTTTTATTTCTTTTTCCACTCTTTCAATTCTTCTTATTCCATGCTTATATAACAACATTAGTATCTTCAATATATTGAGATGTTATGTTAAGGGTTCGACCTATACTTGCACACACTTCCTTCTAATGGCTAACGAACTCACCGTTCTTGTGTACAGCGAACTACCGCCTCACGAAACGAAGTTCATTTTTCTTTACCACCTTTCATGGTTGGACATTATGATGAACACACTGTTTATATATGATATATATGATATTTATAATGTCTATGATTTTGTAATTTTTATATACCTTTATGATTTTCATTTTGTGGGAATACGATAACATCGTTTGTGGAAGTGTGGACTACCGTCTCCTCAAAGCGATGTGATTTGTTCATGCAATACATGAAATGTATAAAAGATGATTTTAATTAAACACATGTGACATAAATGCAATCTATATGATATTCATGACATAATTACCTTTATGAAAATATATTATATCATTTTCTTTATTATCATTTTCACACTAAAAAGTGATAACGTTAGTCGTGGACGTGTGGACTACTACCTCCTTGACACGATGTGATTCCTTTTACATCACAAGAATTCTATATATAAGTATATATGATTAAATAACATGATATTTATGCTATAATGATCATTCTAGAAAGATATAATGTTACTTATCTTCTTTCCATAACAATTATTGAAAAATGAGAATGTTACTCATGCGTACGTACGACCTATCGTCTCCATGATTGCAATGATGATTCATTTTTCATAACCATATTTCATGATTGGTTTTAAAAGTATAATTAATGTATAAATGTGATAATTATGTCATGATTATAATTCTGGATATGTTTATATAATGACCTTTTTGACAATAGTTGACCTACCAAAGTCATTTTTGACACATAAACCAAATATAGTCAAAACACCCGACGTAAACTTAATTGTTTAAGTAGTTGTTTACAACATTGTAATAAGTGAAATAAAATTAATGATAAACATGAAAAAGGTTATGAAACAAATAAATACTTAACATAAGTTTATTATTTATGAATATAAAGACACGTGACAAGTCAGAATCAAGGTAAGAGATTTCGTCTCAATTTATATTTCATTGAGACAATTTTGTTATGCACCACTTCACCTTTATATGGCGTATATAATGCCTTTTGACATATTATATCATGAATCTCCTCATTATCATGATATTCTAAGTTTCATTTAATGTTATTCCTTCACGGAGATCATGATTCAAATGTTTCAAAGTGGCATGCGACACTTTGGAATGTTTAAAGATCATTCTCCTCAAAAACATTTTTAATGATTATATTTGCAGTCTCACTTTCTTTGTGATTACTAAATTTTTCTTGAAACAATCACTTTATTATAATCATTTAAATATCCATATTCTTGGGTGATGGATATTATTATTATCTAAACCGTATACCATTTTTACATACGGTGTTCACTTTGACAGTTATTTGATTAACTGGGAAATTATTGATAAAACAATATCTTTTAATCAATACGGATATTTGATAAGGCATATTATCTATTAATTAAATCGATTACTCGAGACGAGGAACACTTTGGACATGCAATGACAGGTGGGCTCCAAACTTTATATATCCCCTTGATGCATCGACAGGTTCTTACAAGACAAATCAATTGGCCAAATCAAAACAGTTTAAACTGTTCAGAGGATAGATCTTGACAATAGAGGTTTTCATGTGCCTGAGACATGACGTTTGATAATTAAGCATTGCCTTCATTATCAATTATCATTCTATCCATGAGATTTTCATATGATAAGATCTATGGATGCATTTCATTCTCGTCTTATTGATTAAACGACTAGTGTTTTCATTTATTTATCTTGCTATACTGATTATACTTTATCTAGTTATTTGAATGACATGTGTTCTCAGTTTCTTACCTTGTCATGTTAATTTATTCTTATTGATTTATTATTACTTTCGTTTTACTTACCCTTATCGAACATTTGAGCTCACCCTTATTCTTGTTTCCTTTCCCCAGGTTATGAAGAGGAATCCTTTTGAATGAGTTTCAAAGATGCAGTTTTTAGTCTTTATTATTTATTATGTTTTATTTTCTATTTCCCAATGTATTATGGGTATCATGTATGTAATATGGTTTTCCAAAACTGCTTAAATGTTCGGTCCCTTGGAATTTGAAGCTTGTAACTATGCAAATGAAATAAAGTAAAACATCGGTTCCAGGCTTATGGGGTCGGGTCGTTACAGTTGATATCATAACACGTTTAACAGTAATCTTGGAAATTAGATTTATAAAACTTAGATTAGAGAACATAACCCTAAGATAGACTTTGAGGATAAATATAGAAGAACATCCTAGAATTTTGGTAAGGTAGAGATTACGTGAGTCTTTTTAGCAACACATCCCTGTCTGGATACTACAAGTGGATGTGGTTCTAGCACAAATGTACCTATGAGTAACAACTCTGACAAGGTGTGTCGAGCCTGACTCAACGTAACCTGATACACAACAACAGACCTTACTGTGCATATTATTTGACACTCCCGGTGGATACACTTAGGATAATTCACATTTTCTTTATAATCCATTATGAAAGATTTAAAAGTAAAGATATCCCCAAAGAAACTAGAGTTTATGATTCTAAGATTTACGATGCATAAATTTATGTTATGTGTTATATCGTATACATTTTGATTTTATGAGATAATCCAGTATGTGCCATTGTTTAGAAATGGCGCATGGAAGGGCGAATGATATCAATACTCGTGGAAAATGTAGAGATTGCCCTGTTAGGGAAACCAATACAGCTGGTATCAGAACTAAGCAAATTATGGTCGTTTTAGGGCATCTTAATCAGGTTATGACAAATAACTTTGCTCGAATGGAGCAACCGATCCCACATAGATAATCTCTAATGCTAGATCACTTTATGTGACAGAAGCCCTCGTCGTTTAGTGAGACTACTAATCCAGTTGTAGCTGAGCAATGAATTAAGCCTTTGGAGAAGATATTTACAGTCTTGAGATGTAATAAAATGGAAAAGGTTACACTTGAGGTGTATTGTCTCAAAGGTGATGTTGATCAATGGTGACCCTTGATCTAGAATACTGGGGAGGAAGAAGAAATAGAACTCATGGAATGCATGACTTTTAATGAGACATTATTTGATAAATACTTCCATCGTGATCAACAAATTGATATGAAGATAAAGTTCCTTAGCTTAAAGTAAAAGGAAGAAGAGAGTGTTATAGATTATGAAGCTACTTTTACAAGGTTATCCAGGTATGCTACGGATTATATACGCAACACGGAGTGCAAGATCGACCACTTATTTGAAGGTCTTAAGCCAAATCTCCGAAAGGTGCTAGTTTCTTAGACTTTTTCATCATATGAAGAAATAGTTTTATGTGCCATCAAAAAGAAGAAGGAATTTTCTAGAATCAATATATTCAAGGGAAACCAAGAGAAGAAAAGACTATCTGAGCATCATGAAAAAAGGAATGCGTCCAAGAAAAATAAGAAAACTCAACATTTTTCACCTTGTAAAAAATGTGGGAAAAAACCCAAGAAAATGTTTAAAGGATCGAGAGTTTGTTATAAGTGCAGAGTGAGGGGTCACCAGGCTCATGAGTGAAAAGGAAGAAGGAAAACACTGTTTTTTAATGTTTCAACTATAGGGAGATGAGACACTATGAAAATGAATGCCCGGAGCATCAAGGGAATCTGCCACAGAAAAGGCCGAGGGGAGATGACCGAGTTTATGCGATCACTACAATGGAGGTATAAGTACCAAATGACGTGGTGACAAGTACATTAATTCTACCTTCAAATTTAGCCAATGCATTATTTGATTTTGGATCATCACATTTTTTTATATCCACCCAGTTTTCCAAGAAAATTAGACATTTCCCTTTTGATTTAATAAGAGAGTTTTCAGTCAGAACTCCAAAGGGAAGTATCATTGAAACTAAGATGTGTCAGACAATCCCTATTATGACACATCAATGTGCTTTAAGTCCTGACCTTATAATCATACCTATGGTTGACTTTAATATACTCCTCGGTATGGATTGACTCTTAAAATATGGTGCAAAAATTTATTGTAAGAGGAAGGAAATTGCGATTTGTGAGGAAGATGTAGAATCCATCATCTTTAGAGCAGAAGCTTACCCACCATATTCTTATCTAGATCCACCCCCATTAGCTCTAATGAATGAAATTTCTAGGGAAGAGGAGAAAACAACATCAAATAATAAAGAAGGTAGTCTTCAAATCGAGGATGCACCTATTGTGCAGCAATACATTGATGTATTTCCTGAGGAATTACCTAGACATCCCTTAGAGCGTGAAGTCAAAATTTTCATTGATTTCATCCCGGATGCAAGACCAATATCAAATTCTTCCTATAGAATGACTACTGTAGAATTAGTGGAGTTGAAGAAACAACTAGAAGATTTGGGTAATAAGGGATTTATTCGGCTTAGTGTTTCACCATGGGGAGCCCATGTCCTCTTTATTAAGTAGAAAGATGAATATATGAGGTTGTGCATTGATTATAGAGAAATCAATGCTATTACAATAAAGAACAAGTACCCTCTGCCTCGCATTGACGACTTGTTTGATCAACTTCACGGAGTCCAATATTTTTCAAATATTGATCTTCGTTTTGGATATCACTAATTGTGAGTAAAGTAAGAAGACATTTTGAAGACTATTTTTTGAACGAGGTATAGACATTATGAGTTTATAGTAATTCCATTTGGATTGAGTAATGCACCATATGTTTTTATAGACCTCATGAACATAGTATTCAAGGAATATCTTGATGATTTTGTTGTGGTATTCATTGATGATATTCTGATGTATTCTAAAACCTATGAGGACCATGAGAATCACTTGCGGGCCATTCTTAAGACTCTTAGAAGGGAAAAGTTATATGAGAAGTTTAGTATGTGCGATTTCTGGCTTCAAGAAGTTTCTTTTCATGGCCATATTGTCTCCAAGGATGAAATATCAGTTGATCCTACAAAGACAAAGACAGTCATAGAATGACCTACACCAACACACATAACTGATGTACGTAGTTTCATTAGTTTGGTAGGTTACTATCGGCGATTTGTTCAGAATTTTGCTCGATTAGCTAATCCGTTAACCAAGATTACACGTAAAGGGGTTAAGTTTGTATGGACAAAGAAATGTAAAGAATGTTTTGATGAACTAAAGAGAAGATTAGTTAATGCTCCGATTTTGACTCTACCATCTGGAAGTGATGGAGTTGTCATATATAGTGATGCATCGAAGAAGGTACTTGGTTGTGTCCTAATGTAAATGATAAAGTTATTGCACATACATCAAGACAATTGAAGAGTATTGAACGGAACTATTTAATCCATGATCTTGAGTTAGCGGTTGTGGTATTCGCTTTGAAAATATGGAGACATTATCTCTATGACAAAAGATGCGATATATACACGAATTATAAAAGCCTGGAATATTTTCTTATAACATAAGACAAATGTGATGACTCGAGCTACTCAAGGATTATGATTGTCCAATACACTACCACCCAGGAAAAACAAATAAGGTAGCAGATGCATTGAGTAGAAATAATCACGGAGTTCTAACCCAAATGAGTATTAAGAAGGATCCTATGTTCATGGATCTAGTAAAAATGAATATGAGAATTTCTAAGAAAGTAGAGACATCAATTGTTTTTCAAATGATTGAAAAACCATATTTATTAGAGAAGATAAAGAATTCTCAATTTGATGATGAAAAACATCATAAGAAAATTAAAGTTGTGAATGATGGAAAATTAGTAGATTTTGTTTGTGAAGATGGTGTTCTAAAATTTGGATGAGGTTATGTGTTCCATCTATACTTGAGATAAAAGGAGAGATTTTGGGTGATGTTCATAGGTCAAATTTATCTATACACCGTGACATCACAAAGTTGTATAGAGACTTGAAGGAACATTTTTTGTGAGATAACATGAAGCATGGAGTTGCTAATTATGTGTTGAGATGTTTGGTTTTTCAACAAGTGAAAGATGTGAGACATCATCCTAAAGGAGTCCTGCAACCTCTTCCAATTCTTATGTGGAAGTGAGATGAAATTACTATGGACTTTGTCATGGGACTACCAAAGACTCATAGGAAGAATGACGCAATATGGGTTATCGTTGATTGCCTAACCAAATCTTCACATTTCCTTGCTATAAGAGAAGACTTAGATCTTGAGCGTGTCACAAGGCTCTATATTAATGAAGTTGTAAGACTTTATGGTGTACCTTTATCAATTGTTTTTGATCGAGATCTTCGTTTTACATTGAAATTCTGGAAGAGTCTTCAGAAGGATCTTGATACCGAGTTTCATTTGAGCACTGCCTACCATCCTTAAACTGATGGACAGTCCGAGAGAACAATTCAAATAATGGAAGACATGTTGAAGTCATTCTTGCTTGACTTTAAAGATACGTGATATCAGTACTTACCTTTGGTAGAGTTTGACTATAATAATAGTTTTCATTCAAGTATTCAAATGACGTCGTATAAAGCATTATATGGAAAAAGGTGTCGTACTCCAATTTGTTGAGATGAAGTGGATGAAAGGAAACTAATAGGCCCAAAACTTGTTGAAGAGATGACAAAAAAGGTAAAGGATATTCAAGCTCATATGAAAGCAGCTCAAAGTATGAAAAAGAGTCATGCCAATAATCGGAGGAAAAATTTAGAGTTTCAAGTGGGAGATCATGTTTTCTTGAAAGTATCTTCATGGAAGAGTGTTATTAGGTTTGGTAAGAATGAAAAATTGAGTTCTAGGTACATTAGACCCTTCGATATTCTTTAAAGAGTTGGGACTGTTGCTTATTGTTTGACAATACCACAAAATCTCTCAAAAGTACAGAATGTGTTCCATATATCTCTATTAAGGAAGTACATGCCTGACCCAACACATGTGCTCACCTCTGATGAAATAGAGTTGGAACCTAACCTTTCATACTGTGAAGAACCCATTCAGATTCTTGATACCAGAGAAAAAGTATTGAGAAATCAGACAACTCGTCTGGTAAAAGTACTATGGAGAAATCACAAAATGGAAGAAACAACATGAGAACCAGATTATTCTATGAAGGAGAACTATCCACATCTTTTTAGAAGGTAATACCCCTAAAATTTCGAGGAAGATTTTTTTGCAGGAGGAAAGAATGTCGCACCCCAATATTTTACCATATTTTCCTTTTAGAATAAATATTACGTTGATAGCTTGCAAAAGCACATGAGCCTCAACACGGTTGGTGAGGACTTAGTAGGTGCATCCAAGAGACCCGAGATCAAATCTGGGTGGAGGCATATTTCTGAGGTACTGTAGTAGGACTGTAGTAGTACTATAGCAGACACTGTAGCAGACACTGTTTGGTACTGTAGTAGCCGGAACTATTCATCCATCTGGGCCTTTGGGCCACCGGTTGAGTCCTCGGGTCCTGCAAGGCTTTCGGGCCACCCAAGGCCTTCAGGACAGTTGATTCTCAAGGCCTTCAGACCACCTTAAGGCCTTTGCGCCACTCCAAGTCCTTCAGGCCACATGAAATGCAGATTTACTAGTCAGACTACAAGGGACAAGGCTTCAGAGGAGAATTCAGGGCAGACACATTCACTAGAGTAGAGCTAACCAGAATTGGAAGAATGAGAGGGTATTACTTTGCCATCGGTACCGGGCCTGTGCAGCTTTGCATAGGACAGCTAGACGACCAGCCCTACGAAGGTGGAGTGCTGATATCATGACATATGCTGGGGAGGAGTAGTTCCAAGTTGTCTTGTCTAGGTGATTCCCTCTAAGACCTACGGGTCATGTAATTGTCTCTAAGCCTTCGGACATTGTAAGAGTTCCACCTCACCCCTTGAAAGGTGGATTATCAAAATAATAAAAAAATGAAGGCCTTTGGTCCATACCGATACCGATAGCTTGCAAAACACGCAATACCAAATTAGTTTTCAATACACGCACCACCCAGTTTAAATAAAATACTGTTTAGTCATGTTTTGCATAGTTGATTAAATTATAACTCTTAGAGAATTTATATAGTAAATTTATATGTTATATATTTAATCAAATATTTTTGATATTCATCCAATAGATTCGATAGGCACAAGATAAGAACAAACCCAATTTTAAGCATAAAAAACTCATATTTTATTAAGGAAGTTTTACCACTTTTAATGAAAAAACTATTTTAAATCCAATTTTTGACACTTTTATAAATTTAATATGAAAAAATAAATTTTATTTTTGAAATAGAAACATCAAATTTAGGTTAGGGTGATTTGTTTAGTAATTTTTTGCGAAGTTTCATTTTTTGACTAATAGTGAAAAATACTGAATTTTATTTCAAAACTGTTTTTTCATCTAATTTAATTATAAGGTTAAATTATATTTTAAATTAGTTTAAAGTCACATTATTTCAATTATTTATCAATTAATCCAATTTAGGTCATTGGAATCAATTTCACTTTGAAATTGGATATAAAAACACAACAAACTTTTGAACATTTTTACTTTAAAAACCTGCATTGTCGTCCTATCTGCGAGATTAAATTTAAATTAATTTCTGTCATTTATGTGATTTTAATTTGGAAAAATGAATTCCATATTTGAAATCAGTATAATTTATAATGTCTAATAAGACCAACTTAGTTTTTGATCAAAAAGATTAGTGAAAGTAATTAAAATTAATTACAACGATTAAGAAACAAATTAGCTAACAAGGAACTAAACCTTAAACATAAAAGCCAAAATGACCTATATACTTGTCCAAAAGTCATTAACTGGTCATATTTCGACCTTATACTCCCCTGAATTGACTTTAGACCATTTTTGGAGCCACTTGTCATAGGAAAAGCATGGGTGAAATCTCGTTTCCAAAAATTTACAAGAATGTCACTCTACTATAAAAAGTCACTCACCCCTCCCACTTCCTCAAACCTCTCAGGCCATTTTGGCTCGATCAATATCTGCCCAAATATCTCATCAACATCCCCCCCTCAACCTAGAATCCCCACCTTTTCCAGAAAACCATTCAAGGAAGCCATTTGGTGCAAACCAAAAGGAGTTACCTGAATAAGAGATAACATCATTCATCAAGCTTTAATTTTATTTCTTTCTCCAATCATTCAATTCTCCTTATTCCATGCTTATATAACAACATAAATATGCTTAATATATTGAGATATTATGTTAAGGGTTTGACTTACACTTACACACACTTCCATGTAATGGGTAACAAACTCACCGTTCTTGTGTATGTTGAACTACCGTATCATGAAACGAAGTTGTTCGTTTTTTTCCTTTACCACCTTTCATGGTTAGAAATTATGATGGAAACACTGTTTATATATGGTATATATGATATTTATAATGTCTTTATGCTTTTGTAATTTTTATATATAATATACATCATTTGTGGAAGTGTGGACTACCGCCTCCTCAAAACGATGTGATTCGTTTACGCGATACTTGGAATGTATAAAGAATGATTTTAATTAAACACATGTGACATAAATGAAATTTATATGATATTAATGACATAATTATATTTATGGAAATATAATATATCATTTTCTTTATTATCCTTTTCACACACTAAAAAGTGATAACGTCGGTCCTGTACGTGTGGATTACCACCTCCTCGACACAATGTGATTTCTTTTACATCACAAGAATTCTATATATAAGTATATATGATTAAATAAAATTGTATTTATGATGTAATGATTATTTTGGAAAGATATAATGTTACTTACCTTCTTTCCATAATGATCTTTGAAAAATGAGAACGTTACTCATGCGTAAATATGACCTACCGTCTCCATGATTGTAATGTTGATTTATTTTTCATAACTATATTTCATGATTGGTTTTAGAAGTATAATTTATTTATAAATATGATAATTATGTTATGATTATTATTCTGAATATGTTTATATAATGACCCCTTTGACCATAGTTGTTCTATCAAAGCCATTTTTGACTCATAAACCAAATATGGTCAAAACACCTGACATGAACTTAATTGTTTAAGTAGTTGTTTACAACATTGTAATAAGTGAAATAAAAGTAATGATAGGCATGAAAAAAGTTTTTAAGTAAGTAAATAATTAATATAAATTTTTTATTCAGGAATATAAAGACACGTGACAAGTCAGACTCATGGTAAGAGATTTCATCTCAATTTACATTACATTGAGGCTTATTTGTTGTTATGCACCACTTTACTTTTATATGGTCTATATACTGTCCTTTAACATGTTATATCATGAATATTCTTATTCTTATGACATTATAAGTTTTATTTAATGTTATTACTTCATGGAGATTATGATTCAAATGTTTCAAAGTGGTATGAGACATTTTGGAATGTTTAAAGATTATTTTCCTCAAGAACATTTTTAATGATTATCTTTACAATCTCACTTTCTTTTTGATTGTTAACTTTTTCTTGAAACAATCACTTTATTGTAATCTTTTAAATATCCACATTTTTGGGTGCTGAATATTATTATTGCCTAAACCATATACCTTTTTATATACGGTGTTCACTTTTACTGTTACTTGATTAACATAGGAATTATTGATAAATATGTATCTTTTATTCAATACAAATATTTGATAAGGCATATTGTCTATTAATTACATCGATTACTTGATATGAGGAATACTTTGGACATGCAATGATCGGTAGACCCTGAACTTTATATAGCCCCTCGATGTATCGATAGGTTCTAATGAGACAAATCAGTCGGCCAAATCAGAATAGTTTAAACTGTATGGAGGATAGATCTTGATAGTAGAGGTTTTCATGTGCCTGAGACATGATGTCCAATAACTAAGCATTGCCTTCATTGCCAGTTATCATTCTATCCATGATATTTTCATATGATAAGATCTATGGATGCATTTCATTCTCATATTATTGATCAAATAACATGTGTTTTAATTTATTTACCTTTCAATACTGATTATGCCTTATCCAGTTATTTGAATGACACATGTTCTCAGTTTCTTACCTTGTCATGTTAATTTATTCTTATCGACTCATTATTTCCCCCACTTTACTCACCCTTACTGAGCATTTTAACTCACTATTATTCTTATTTCCTTTCCCCAGATCAGGAAGAAGAATCCTTTGAACGAGTTTCATTGTAATGGCATGGACCTCTCCAGTCCATTCCTTTGCTGAAATCTGGTGTTTGAGGTGTTTTGGGAGGTCAAAGTGACTTATTCCCAACACTTCGCAAAATTTCCAGTTCTGTGAACAATGTTTCTAGTTCTGTGAACAGTGCCATCAGTGAGTTATCTATCGGTAAGTCATCTGTCGGTGAGTCATATGTGAACAATGTCATCGGTGAGACATATGTAAATAGTGTTTCCAGCTTCCTATAGTTTCGTCCCTTTGACGTTATCTTTGATGTAAAAAGCATTCAAAGCCTTGTTTTAATGGATTTAAGTCCAATTCAAATCACATAACTCCTATCTTAATTTTACAAAGGGTCCAGGTGCCTTTACTTGGTCAAACCATGTAGTCTTGACCAGATTCGCCTTTAATGGAAAATCTAAATCATATCTAAACGACTACTCTGTTTAGATATTCAAAAAGAAGAGATACCTTTCACATTGTTCTTCCTTCTCCTTTCTCTTAGTGTGAGGCGCCCAAACCTTTGTTCCTAAGAAGTTGTGTGATTGTGTTATCCTTGGATCGTTTCCCCTTGGAGCTTTTCCTAGTGCATGCACACCCCCTGTTTTGGTGCAACCAGAAAGTGTCGATTTGTCTTCGATATAAAGTATGCCCTACCTCTGTTCTTCTGGAGCTTTCTTGGGTGTTGGTTGACGCGGTTGTGCCGTGACGTCCTCAGGTGAATGCAGTCGTTGCGGGAGAGGTGATTGTGATTCGTTGTGTTGATCGTTCTCGTGCAAAGAACGTTAGAAACCTTTTAAAGTAGGGGATCCGTGACTTCTCTATTAATTTTACGTGCATTCGTAGAGTTAGCATGTTTTAGCCACTGGATCACAATGAAATTGACATAATAAATATTTGAATTGGATTAAAGAATTGGTATCAATTGCCTAACATCATTATTGAATCTTATTTTGCTAGATAGTATGATATCTTTGCTTTTCTTGTTTGACATGTCATTCTTGATGGAAATTGGTAAAGAACTTAAAGATGAGATTAATTTTAAATTAATTGGCCAAAGATAAAGTTTCATGTTTAATAAATCTGGTTGTTGTCATTGTGCTTTGATAATAATCAAATGGATACAGTTATGCATGTTTAAATGAATCGATTAATTCAATATGGAATAAAGAACCGGTTGTGCGATAAAGATAATGCCTTGAAGGGTTCTGAGTTACCCTCTTGCTTGTAAAGGCTAAGCGCCTTATGCTTTGGAGCAGTGAGTGCTCGTTGTGTGTGAAGGTTGAATGACTTGTTTAGGGTCAAGATCCCTGTTTCTATGTTGTTTGTTTCGTGCTTCTTGTGTTATGGTGTGATCCTGAGATAGATGAGCATGAAGGGCTATTGTGCTTTGTGGGGGGCATGAATGCCTAGTGGTTGTGGCAGCAGTTGACACCTAGAGTGGTGAGATGTATCAGTTTTTTCATGAGGGTGTTCGGGAGGACACCGGGGATGATGAATCAGGTTGAAGGTGGACTTACCAGTTGATATGAAAGTGGTTGTTGTTGAATATGATGTTTGTTTATCTACTTTAATTTCCCCACTGCTTGAGGCAAATGATATTGCTTTCCCTCCTTCCAAAGGAGGCGAATATGCACATGGTATGCCATGTGCTTTCCATGTTTAGAATCTCGAGGATGGATGGTTCTGCGCTCTTGGTATAAGCGGAAAAAGACCCGGCAGGTAGTTCATCTACTCAACGTGTTGAGCCCCTTGTGTTTGGTATCTTAGAATGTTTCATTAGAATACCTGAAATTATGGAAAAGTGATAATGCTATTAATAAATGATTGAATAAACGATGTTAAACCATGGGGTTGGAACTTGGTGGGATGCAATGCTGATGTAATATTTATGAGAAGCCTTGGACTCAGTTTCGTTATGCCTGGAGGGCATGGATCTTGGTTGGAATGGTAATGAGATGTAATGTGGTAAATGTTAATGGTTAATTAATGGTTAAAAAATCAATCAACATAAAGTGAAACTGATAAAAAGGGATAAGTAACTTAATGTATCTCTTTAAATGGTTGTGTGCTTATAGAATGTCTAGTCTTAATAGTGGCAACCGGGAGTCAGAGACATTAGCTGCAGTTGAGTCTGAGACTAGGTATTGCCCATAGCGTGGTTGTGAGATATATTATATCATATATTTTTTGTGTTTCTATATGCTTCCCCACCCTGTCAGTTAGGGAAACTAACACCCCGATGATTCTGATGTAATGGAACAGACCTCTCCGGTCCATTCCTTTGTTGAAATATGGTGTTTTAGGTGTTTTGAGAGGTCAAGGTGAATTATTCCCAACACTTTGCAAAGTTTCCAGTTCTGTGAACAGTGTTTCCAGTTCTGTGAATAGTGGCATTGGTGAGTCATCTGTCGGTGAGTCATATGTGAACAATGTCATCAGTGAGACAGATGTGAACAATGTTTCCAGCTTCCTACAGTTTCACCCCTTTGATATTATCTTGGACGTAAAATGCATTCAAAGACTTTTTTTAATGGATTTAAGGCCGATTCAAATCCCATAACTCCTATCTTAATTTTCCTAAGGGTTCGGGCACCTTTACTTAGTCAAACCACGCAATCTTGACCAGATCCACCTTTAATGGAAAATATAAAACGATTTAAACGATTCCTCTGTATAGATTTTCAAAAGGCTGAGATACCTTCCTCCTTGTTCTTCCTTCTCCATTCTCTTGGTGTGAGGCGCCCCGAGCCTTTGTTCTTGAGGAGTTGTGTGATTGTGCTATCCTTGGATCGTTTCCCCTTGGAGATTTTCCTGGTGTATGCGCACCCCCTATTTTTCTGCAACTGGAAAGTATTGATCCATCTTCGATATAAGGTATGTTCTACCTTTTTTCTTCTGGGTTACTCAATTTTTTTCTCCCTTTTCTCCTTGCCATGTGATGACATGTGATATCCATGAATCTAATGAACCTTTCTTGTGTGTTGGTTGATGCAGTTGTGACACGACGTCCTCGGGTGAATGCAGTCATTGCGGGAGAGGTGATCGTGATCCGTTGTGTTGGTCGTTCTCGTGTAAAGAACGCCGGGAACCTTTTGAAGTAGGGGATTTGTGGATTCTCTATTCTTTTTACGCACAATTGTAGAGTTAGCATGTTTTAGCCACTGGATCATAATGAAATTGACATAATAAATATTTGAACTGGATTAAAGAACTGGTATCAATTGCCTAACGATGTTATTACATCTTATTTTTCTAGATAGTGTTATATCTTTGCTTTTCTTGTTTAGCTTGTCATTATTGATGAAAATTGGTAAATAAGGTAAAGTCGAGATTAATTGTGAATTAATTGGACAAAGATAAAGATTCACGTTTAATGAATCTAATTGTTGTTGTTGTGCTTTGACAATAATCAAATGGATATAGTTATGCATGTTTAAATGAATATGTCAATTCAATATGGAATAAAGATCCGATTGTGCGATAAAGATAATGCCTTGAAGGGTTCTGAGTTACCATCTTTCTTTTAAAGACCAAGCGCCTTATGCTTTGAAGCTATGGGTGCTCGTTGTGTGTGAAGTATGAATGCCTTGTTTAGGGGCAAGAGACCAGTTGCTATGTTGTTTATTTCCTGCTGCTTGTGTTGTGGTGTGAGCCTGGGATAGCTGATCCGGGAGGGCTGTTGTGGTATGTGGGGGTAGGGATGCCCAGTGTTTGTGGAAACAGTTGACGCCTAGAGTGGCGAGATGCATCAGTTTATGCATGAGGGTGTCAGAGAGGACACTGAGGATGATGGAACAAGTTGAAGTTGGGCTTACCCATTGATATGAAAGTGGTTGTTGTTGAATCTGATGTTTGTTTATCTACTTTAATTTCCCCACTGCTTGAGGTAGATGGTCTTGATTACCCTCCTTCCAAAGAAGGTGATGACGCGTGGGGAATTCCATGTGCTTTCCATGTTTAGCTTCTCGAGGATGGATGAGCCTGTGCTCCTGCTATAGGGGGAAAAGACTCAACGAGTAGTTCATCTACTCACCGTGTTAAGCCCCTTGTGTTTGGTAGCTTAGAATGTTTCCTTAGAATACCTAGAATTATGGAAAAGTGATAATGTTGTTAATAAATGATTGAATAAACGATGTTAACCCATGAATTTGGAACTTGGTGGGATGCAATGCTGAGGTAATATTTTTGAAAAGTCGTGGACTCGGTTTAGATATGCCTGGAGGGCATGGATCTTGGTTGGAATGGTAATGAGATGTAATGTGGTAAATGTTAATGGTTAATTAATGGTTAAAGAATTAATTAACGTAAAGCGAGACTGATAAAAAAGGATACGTAACTTAATGTATCTCTTTAAATGGTTGTGTGCTTATAGAATATCTAGTCTTAATAGTGGCAGTCAGGACTCCGAGAGACGTTAGCTTCATTTGAGTTTGAGACTAGGTATTTCTCTTAACGTAGTTATGAGCTATATTATATCATGTAATTTTTGGGTTTTTATACGCTACCCCACCTTGTCAGTTCTGAAAACTAACACCTTAGGGATTCTGAGCCTTGGTAGGTGTTTTCCCCAACATCCCAGTGGGAGGATGGATGAGTGATTACCCATTTGGCCCCACTCTCTTTTCTTGGTAGTTATTTGTGTTGGTATGCACAATAGTTAGTTTTCCCATATATGTGTGTAAAGGGATGTGATGACTTTTGGTTATTTCACACGCATATATTCTGGATATAATTTCCTATGGACTAATATAGGTATAACGTGTATAGGCTGTGATGACTTGAGTATCCTTACTCAGTGTATGAGTTGTAATGACTTGAAGTATAATACCCGATGTATGATACACGTTATGCGAGCTGTGGTGGATCTCAGAAACTACCAGGTTACTTTGGTTATGTGGAAGTGGTGGTTTTATGCATGAGGTGCATGTTGACGCATGAGGTGCGTGTTGTGGTGCTTCGCCTAGGTGTCTGCGAGCAAACCTTTTTGAAGAGAGGGAAAAGAGGCAAACCAATGAGGAAGTGGTAATGGGGTACCCTTGACATTCTTTATTGTATTATATACTCTTTTATGCGATACTTGGTGAGAGTATCCATGATGATGTTGGGAACACAGTATACCTGTTTAGGTGACGAGTTCGTTTCACTTGTTGTTCACTATGTTTTAGCATGCTTTCTTTACTCTTTCCCGAGAGGCTTCGGGGAGGATCCTACTGAGTATATAGTTATACTCAACCTATGTTATATAAACTGTTTTTCAGGTCGCTTGAAGGAGGTTGTAGGTCAGACTGGTTACTACTAGCTTGCGGGTTTTGCAGGAGCTGTTCGAGCTTCGTGGTCATTGCCGTTTTACTTTCTCTTGGTACTTGCAGTTTTTCCTTTCAGTTGTAGTAGTTTTGCATGACATTATATATGTGTACTTGGTATTTTTTTTTATATTGTAGTCTGAGCAGGTGTTGGTTGGTGACTGCCTTATCTCTCTCTTTCGTATGTGTTCTCTTAGAGGGTAATGCCTCTCATCAGTGTGTTTACTATACCCTTGGTGCTAGTCGCCAACCTGAGACCTACTGGAGGTGAGACTCGGGGGTCATTATCTCTCTTCTCACATTGTTGGCCCATGAGGGGTACACTTTGTGGGGAGAGGGTCGTGATAGAGTGATATTAGAGGCTTGGTTGAGGGATATGATGTTTGGAGTTAGAAATAGGTGAGGTTGCATGGGTTGATAGGGAAACAGTGTAAGCTAAGTTTATCAAGCACTGTAAACACGGGAGACCGACAAAGACACGGGTATTTAGGCCCCCACTGTGATATGATACACATACCTTTATGTTTATAGTGGCTACTAAACGATGTTATGTTGGTTGTAGGGTAGAGACTTTGGAAAGGATCATGCATCATTCTTATTTGCGCCTGTGTTTGAATGGGTATACCTTGGGATAAGTTAACTCGAAATGAATAAAATATAATAATTAATTAATTTTAAGTCTTATGTATTCCAGGTTTAGGAGCTCTAACTGTTTGTTATTTTGCAGGTATAACTCCAAGTCGACGTCCAGAAGATGTTCAATAGGCTATGCCAACCGATTATCACAAAGTAGAGGTTGATGATGATGACACTTGGAGGAGGACACTCCGAGAGTTTCAACGCTAGAGTTTGTAGAAGTATGATGACTCCATTTTAGATGCAGTCACCGAAGACTGGTTGGAGGAGGTTGAGATAACTTTTAGTTCAATTCGTTCTTGGAAGGATCACTGGGTGTCGTTGGTTGTGACGATGATATGTGGGGCAGCGAGGCAGTGGTTGTTCTTGTTTCTTAGGAATTGTGAGGAGTCAGTAGTTTCGTGGGAGGAGTTCCGAGACCAGTTCAGAGTCGAGTTTCTTTCTTCGATCGCGAAGGCAACCATTCGCCAGGAGATGCTTACCCTTCGACAGAGGAGCTCTAGTGTGTGAGTGTTTGGAATCCATTTCAGGAACTTTTTTTGTGATATCCTTCGGACTTGTTACCAGATGAGGAGGCTAGAGCGAGGAATTTCAAGGAGACTTTGCATCCAGAGATCCAGTGCCGGGTCACCCCGTTTATGCTGAAGAGATATCTTGAGGTGCTGGCGAGGTCATATGTCATCGAGAGGACGTTCACCAGAATCGGATCATCACGAGAGGGGAGTCGTCATGATTCCTCACGAAGCAGATTTGTGGTCCGAAGTTCTCAATTTTCAGGGAAGAAGAGAATCTGTTCGGCTGGGGGTAGGTCCCAACCCTCAGTATCTCGCTTCTCCGGGGGCAGTGACTCTTAGACCTATGCCAAGGGATCATATGTTTGTTTTTATTATGGAGGTCAAGGTCATCAACAATGAGGGTGCCCAACCTTTCTAAGAAGTCAGCGTGCATCAGTGTTTCGCTTCAGGTTCCTCCATTGAGGCAGTTTCAACCGAGGCAGCAGCAACAGGTTACACCAGTTTTGGATCAGTAGAGAGCAGATGGGGAAGACATAAGAAAACTTCGGGATGCTCCCTATCCTCATAGAGAAGAGAACGTCCGTGGTAGTGATCATCATCAGGGTCAGAGAGGTCGTGGAGGAGGTCCTGGTCAGTTTCATATGTTAGCGTTTCCAGCGCCAGGCAAGACAGACGTTGTTCGAGGTACCCTTTGCTTGTTTTCTTTTTGGTTGCATGCCTTGTTTGATTTCAGAGCGACACACTCCTTCGTATCACCTGCCCTTGTCCATGCTTTGAGACTTGAGGTAGAGAGACTTCCAGTGCCCTTGGCGCTGACTGCACCAGTTGGAGGCCGAACTGACATGTTTGAAATATGTAGAGACTGTGAGCTAGTGCTGGAGCAACACCATTTTTGGGGATATTTCCTATGTTTACGGGTACAATCATATGATGTCATCCTTGGCATGGATTGGTTTTATTCGGTGCAATCTATCGTGGATTGATTCAGGAGGTAGGTGGTGTTCTTCGATGATGATGGAGAGCCAACAGTGTTTGTTGGCGAGCGAGATCCTTAGATGGGTCAGATGCGTGTCCCGTCCTTGTCATCCTTGATGGATGGGCTGATGCCGAGTTCGTTAGAGGTTTATTAGTTTACATTTACCAGGATCGTAGAAGAAGTTGGTCAGTGATTTGGTTCTTTGTCTGCCAGCAGAAGGAGTTCAGTTTGAGGTTTTTTGTGATGCTTCGCGTCCGGGGTTAGGTTGTGTTCTGATGCAGTAGAGGTCATTTGTTTCTTATGGGTCTTGGTAGTTACATCCCCATGAAAGTAACTATTCCACCCATGATCTTGAGTTGGCGGAAATGATGTTTTCCCTGAAGTTGTGGAGACATTACCTCATTGGTGAGCGTTGCGTGGTCTTCATCGATCATAAGAGTCTGAGATATGTTTTCTCCCAATGTGACTTGAACTTGCGACAATGTCAGTGGATGGAGTTCTTATAGGATTATGACTTTGAAATCTCATATATACCCGGTAAGGTGAATTTTGTAGCTGATGCGTTGAGCAGGAAGTCATGTAGTGATGCAATGCGTGAATCAGGTGATTACTGAAGAGAAATTAAAGAACTTTCAGCATTATATCTTGATATGGGAGAAGTTGGGGGTAGATGTTATCTTTTTCAGATGATAGTGCAATCATCTATGGTGTAATAGGTGGAGGAATCCCAGTTGGGGGATCTTGAAGTGGAGGTCTGGAGAGACCGAGATGTTTGTGGTGAGGCCCCTGATGGCTGGTCTGAGGATGAAAAACACCAGGTGTTGTTTCAAGGAAGAATTTTCATTCCTTTGGCAATGTGTGAGATGGTTCTCAAAGAGTTCCATAGTTCTCCATTAGCGGTACATCCTGAAATGACAAAGATGTACCAAGCTTTGAGAAGTCAATTTTGGTGGCTGGGTTGAAGCGTGCAGTTTCAGAGTTTGTGTCTTGATGTTTGATCTGCTAGAAGGTGAAGGCCGAACATCATGTTCCTGGTGGTTTACTCCAACCGTTAGATGTTTCTCAGTGGAAGTGGGAGGACATCTCGATGGACTTTGTTACCAGTTTACCTTGAGCTCAGGGAGACTATGACGCTATATTGGTGGTAGTGGATCATTTGATGAAATCATCCCACTTCATAGCAATTAAGGAGTCGAGCTCAGTTGAGATTTTATTGAGGCAATATCTAGAGGAGTTGGTGAGACTCCATAGGGTCTCTAGGACAATCATTTCTGATCAATACCCTCCTTTTACCTCTAGGGTGTGGAGAGGTCTCCCGCATGCTTTCAGTTATCAGTTATTCCTTAGCACTTCTTTTCATCTTCAGATAGACAATCAGACAAAACGAACCATCCAAACTCTTGAATACATGTTGCGCTCTTGTGTCCTAGATTTTGGAGGTTTGTGGATGAGACACATTCCTTTGGTAGAGTTCTCTTACAACAATAGTTTCCACTCCACCATAGGTATGACGCCATTTGAATCCTTGTATGACCGACCTTTCCGTTCTCTGTTGTGCTGGACTGGGGTCAGAGAGTCAGGAATTCTTGGGCCGAAACTGGTATAGAATATGGTAGAGATGGTTTAGGTGATTCGTGAGAGGATGGAGGCAGTGCAGGATCATCATAAATCCTATGCCGATCATAGGAGGGATCTTTGGAGTTTGACGTTGGGGATGATGTGTTTCTGAAGGTGACTCCCCGTCATGGGAAATGAAGATTTGGTCGTGGGAGTAATCTTTCTCCCTGGTTTGTTGGGCATTTTGAGGTGTTGGCTCGTTTTGGAGCCATGAAAAATTGGGTAGCACTTCTCCCACAGATGAGCATGATACATGATGTTTTTTACATGTCGCAACTCCGTCGTTATCTTCATGACGACTCTCATGTCATCGATTGGGGCGAGATCGATGTTGACGATGATGTAACTATCGAGGAGCGACCTATAGAGATCCAAGACCGCAAGGATAAGGTGTTGCACGTACGTACTATCCCCTTGGTTTGTGTCTTGTGGTGACACAGTAGCGTGGAGGAGAGTACCTGAGAACGTGAGTTGCAGATACGTGCTCAGTACCCTAAGATGTTTGATGTTTAGCTCTTTTATTACAACGATGTTTGTTTTGTGGTTGTAGAACTTTCCTATTTATGAGATGACTTTATGTTGTTTCTTCTTGTGACTTTATCTCTTTTGAGAGGTATCTCCCCCGAGAAATTGTTTTGGAGCTGGTTGTGGTTGTTTCATATCTTTACGCTTGTTCCTCTAGTGTGGCGATTGATCTACTTTGGTGGAGAGAGCCTTGAGAGGTATCTTGAAGGGTGGTTGTTCGGACGCCTTTTCCATGTTTCATTTTTGGGTTGGTTTTGGATTCTCAAGGATGAGAATGTTTTGAGCGGTATCTGATGTAATGGTATGGACCTCTCCGGTCCATTCCTTTGCTGAAATCTGGCATTTGAGGTGTTCTGGGAGGTCAAGGTGTCTTATTCCCAACACCTTTTCAAAATTTCTAGTTATGTGAGTCATATGTGAATAGTGTTATCAGTGAGACAGATGTGAACAATGTTTCTAGCTTCGTACAATTTCTCCCCTTTGATGGTATCTTTGACGTAAAACGCATTCAAAGCTTTGTTTTAATGGATTTAAGGCCGATTCAAATCTCATAACTCCTATCTTAATTTTTCTAAGGGTTCGAGTGCCTTTACTCTGTCAAACTACGTAGTTTTGACCAGATCCACTTTTAATGGAAAATCTAAACTATATCTAAACTGCTGCTCTCTTTAGATTTTCAAAAGGTCGAGATAACTTCCGTCTTGTTCTTCCTTCTCATTTCTCTTGGTGTGAGGCGCCCCAAACCTTTTTCCCAAGGAGTTGTGTGATTGTGCTATCCCTAAATTGTTTCCCCTTGAAGCTTTTCTTGATGTATGCACACCCTCGGTTTTGGTGCGATCAGAAAGTGTCGATCCGTCTTCAATATAAGGTATGTTCTACCTCTGTTCTTCTAGGTTCCTCAATTTGTTTCCTCCCATTTATCCTTACCATGTGATGACATGTGATCTCCATGTTTCTAATAGAGCTTTCTTGAGTGTTGGTTGATGCAGTTGTGTCGTGACATCATCAGGTGAATGCAGTCATTGCAGGAGAGGTGACCGTGATCCGTTGTGATGGTTGTTCTCATGCAAAGAACGTTAGAAAACTTTTGAATTAGGGGATTCATGGATTATCTATTCTTTTTACATGTAGTTGCAGAGTCACCATGTTTTACCCACTAGATCACAATGAAATTGACATAATAAATATTTGAACCAGATTAAAGAATTGGTATCAATTTCCTAGAGATGTTATTGCATCTCGTCTTGCTAGATAGTGTGATATCTTTACTTTGTTTAGAATGTCATTCTTGATGGAAATTGGTAAAGAATATAAAGCCAAGATTAATCGTGAATTAATTGGACAAAGATAAAGATGCATGTTTAATGAATTTGGTTGTTGTCATTGTGCTTTGATGATAATAAAATGGATACAGTTATGCATGTTTAAATGAATCAGTTAATTCAATATGAAATAAATAACCGATTGTGCGATAAAGATAATGCCTTGAAGAGTTCTGAGTTACCCTATTTCTTGTAAAGGCCAAGTGCCTTATGTTTTGGAGCTGTGAGTGCTCGTTGTGTGTGAAGGATGAATGCCTTGTTTAGGGCCAAAAGCAAAGTTGCTATGTTATTTGTTTCATGCTTCTTGTGTTGTGGTGTGAGCCTAAGATAACTGAGTCTGGAGGGCTGTTGTGGTATGTGGGGGCGGGGAAGCCCAATGGTTGTGACAACAGTTGACAACTAGAATGGCGATATACATCGATTTATGCATGAGGGTGTTGGGGAGGACATCAGATATGATGGAACAAGTTGAAGCTGGGTTTACCCGTTGATATGAAAGTGGTTTTTGTTGAATCTGATGTTTGTTTATCTACTTTAATTTCCCACTGCTTGAGGCATATAGTCTTGATCACCGTCCTTCCAAAGGCGGCAAAGGCGCGCAAGGTATGCCACATGCTTTCCATTTTTATCTTCTCAAGGATGGATGTGTCTGTGCTCCTGCTATAGGCAGCAAAGACTCAACGGGTAGTTTATCTACTCACTATGTTGAGCCCCTTGTGTTTGGTAGCTTATAATGTTTCCTTAGAATACCTGGAATTATGTAAAAGTGATAATACTGTTAATAAATGATTGAATAGACGATGTTAACCCATGGGGTTGGAACTTGGTGGGATGCAATGCCGAGGTAATATTTCTGATAAGCCATGTACTTGGTTTGGTTATGAATGGAGGGCATGGATCTTGGTTGGAATTGTAATGGGATGTAATGTGGTAAATGTTAATGGTTAATTAATTGTTAAAGAATTAATTAATGTAAAGTGAAACTGATAAAAATGGATAAATAACTTAATATATCTCTTTAAAGGTTGTGTGTTTATATAATATCTAATCTTAATAGTGGCAGTCGGGAGTCCGAGAGACGTTAGATGCAGTTGATTCTAAGACTAGGTATTGCCTATAGTGTGGTTGTGAGCTATATTATATCATGTACCTTTTGTGTTTCTATATAGGATGGATGGATGACTACCCACTTTGGCCCTGCTCTTTTCTCTTGGTAGTTACTTGTGATGGTATGCACGACGATTAGTTTTCCCATATATGTGTGCAGAGAGTTGTGATGACTTGTGATTATTTCACACATATATATTTTGGATATAGTTTCCTACATACTACTATAAGTATAACATGTATAGTCTGTGATGGTTTTAGGATCCTTACTCGGTGTATGAGGTGTAATGACTTGAGGTATAATACCCAACATATGATACACGTTATGTGAGATGTGGTGGCTCTCAGAAACTACCTGGTTACTTTGGTTACGTGGACGTGGTGGCATCATGCATGAGGTGCGTGTTGTGGTGCTTCGTCCAGGTGTCTGCGAGGTACCCTTGACATTATTTATTATATTATATATTCTTTTATGTGATACTTGGTGAGAGTAGCCATGGTAAGGTTGAGAACATAATATACCTATTTATGCGATGAGTTCATTTCACTTGTTGTTCACTGTGCTTTAACATGATTTTATTTTTCACGAGAGGCTTAGGGTACGATCCTACTGAGTTTACTGTTATACTCACCCTATGTTATATAAACTGTTTTTCAGGTCGCTTGGATCAGGTTGGAGGTCAGGCTGGTTACTACTAGCTTATGAGTTTTATAGGAGCTGTTCGGGCTTTGTGGTCGTTGCTGTTTTACATTCTTTTGGTACTTGCAGTTTTCCTTTTCAGTTGTAGTAGTTTTGTATGAAATTATATATATGTACTTGAGATTTATTTTATATTGTAGTATGAGTAGGAGTTTGTTGGTGACTGTTTTATCTCTCTCCTTTGCATGTGTTCTCTTAGAGGGTAATGCCTCCCATCAGTGTGTTTACTATTCCCTCAGTGCTAGTCGCTAACCCGGGGCCTACTGAAGGAGGGATTCAGGGGTCATTATCTCTCTTCTCACATTGTCGGACCAAGAGGGGTACACTTTGTGGGGAGGGAGTCGTGACATTCAAAGATGTAATTTATTACTATTTATTATGTATTATGTTTTATTTCCTATTTCACAATGTATTATGAGTGTCATGTATGTAACCTGGTTTTTCAAAACTGCTAAATTGTTCGGTCTCTTGGGATTTTAAGCTTGTATCTATGCCAATGAAATAAAGTAAGACACCAATTTCAGGATTCTAAGGTTGGGTTGTTACACTGATGACCCAGATGTCTTCTTTCATGTTTCTATAAGAAAGAGATGGCCACGCTAGAATGTACGTCGTTGGGGGGGTGCAAGAGCAGTAAACTAGCGGGAAAGCGGTGTGAGGTACCTTTTTATCGATATGCTTCTTACTACGTTACTATACTCGGATGAGTTATTTGGTGTGTGTGCCATGGTGAGGATGAGATTGGTTAGTTGACCTATTTAGGTGCCGTTAGTTCTACTGTTTGCTCACTGGTGTATTAGTGTGATCTTTTCACATGTGCACAAGATACTTTGGGTGTGATACTACTGAGTGTACTTGTATGCTCAGCCTACGTATGTACAAACAATTTTTTAGGTTTCTAGGAGGACTACGTGGATTGCGCTGGACCTTACTAGCTCAGTCCTTTTGAGTTGTTGTTGAGTCAATGTTATAAGACTTTTCTTTTGGGTATTTATTTGGCGATTCCTTGTTTTTGTTGACATTATTCATGAATTGTGGGATGATTTTGATTGCTTTTATATTATGTTATGGAGTTGATTGATTGTTGATATATTATCTCCTGATCTTATATATGTGAGATTTTTATACTCTCAGTGCTAGTTGTCAACTCGGGGCCTACTGAAGGTGGGGCTCAGGGGTCATTATTCCCTCTTCCATCATTGTCGGCCCAAAATGGGAACTTTTAGAGAGAGGGGACCGTGAAAAAGTGGTATCAAAGAGTTTGGTTGAGAGATAAGATGAAGTTTGAAGTTAGATTTAGTGAGGATTTCACGAGTTGATAGGGAAACAATGTCAGTTGATCTTATTGTGTGACATAGGACATAAAAGATCATTCAGGACACAAGATTTTAAGACCCCCATGATCTGATGCGAGGACTTTGATCCCATCAAATGACCAAATGAGGTGGCGCCGCTTGCAGGGTAGAGACCCAGGGGAGACACATGCATTATGATTGCATGTTCTCTTATTTGAATTGGGTGGTTTGGATAAGTTAAAATGAATCAATTGAATCTTAATTAAATTCCATACTACTGGGCTTAGAAAACCTTTGTTTCCTTTTCAGTTATGACTCATGGTTATCGTCTGCATGTGGTTTTGGGAGTGGAGGTTCAACAGGTTGATCAGGTTGATTTCCAGAGGATCGACCTAGCTTAGAAAACCTTTATTAAGGAACTTTTAAGTTATCTTTGTCAATTTAAAAGCTATTGAAGGAATATTTTTAATGTTTTTTTGAAAGTTTCGCCTTCAACTTTCTTTGTAAAAAATAAAAAAGAATGTTTTTAACATATATGGTGTTAATAGATTTCCCCACCACCCATAAATGTTTTATGATATTTTGATTATTTTACATATTTTCAATGGTTTTATATATAAAATTCTTTAACAAAAGCTTATTTTAATATTTCACTTCCATTTTATTTATTTTCCCAAAAGACATTAATTTATCACAAATCCTATAATATCTTTTATTGATTTTGTGGTCGATTAATTTCTTTTGAAGCATTTTAATTCTTGTAATAATTGGACATTACATTTCTCTTAAATATCCATATTCTTTGTATCATGAATATGATTTTTCCTAAACCGTATAACATTTTTATATACAGTGTTTTACTATGATTGTAATTTGATTTACAATGGAAAATATTGATAAATTTGTATTATTTACTCAATACAAATATTTATTGATAAAACACATTTTTTATGAATTAAATTGAATGTTAAATATATGAGGAATACATTGGACATGTAGTGATGGTTATAAATCAGTTATAGATAGTCCCTTGATGCTTCGACATGTCTCATGAGAGAAATCAGTTAGTCAAATTAAATGGATTTATGGTGTATATCTACCCATCAACTAAACTCTCTTAGCACAAGGTCTTGGTGGTATAAATATCATAATGTTTAAGATCATGATGTCAAATATTAATCATTTCCTTCATTGAGAATTTAGTTATTATTATCAATGAGATTATTGCATTGATATTATCAATGTATTCATTTCGTGATCAAGTAATTGATTAATTTTCATGTGTTTATGGTTATTTATATTTCCATATTTATTATGCCTGATTTAATCATGATAGCTTCCACTTTTATAAACCTTACCGAGTATTTGATCACGTCCCTATTTTTTTTCCTTTCCCTAGGTTATGAAGAAGAGTTCTTTGAATGAGTTTCAAGGATGTAGAACATTTACTTTTGTTATGTTTTAAATTTTTTTACCAATGTAAAATGGGTATCATGCATGTATCTGGATCTCCAGAACTACTAAATTGAATGGTCCTTCAGGATTATACCCCTTGTATCTATGCTAATGTAATAAAGTAACCATCAACTCTGAGTTACTAAAGTCGGTGTTGTTATAATTAATATGGATTCTAGAAGTTTGTCTTTGATTCTAGATTTTCTCATAAGCTGATTGGTTATGGAATTTTGTGTTTATTAGGTAGTGCCTCTTAGAAGATATATTTTGAATCCAAGAGAGGAAGCTGCAAGACAAGTTTCGTAGGCTGATCCTCCTGTGGACCCTTCTATGGTGGAAGTAGTTGTCCGCACTATTCATATTCTAGGTTAGGAAGGTGTTGGAAACTAGGGACAAATAATGAATTATGTATCATAATTTACTAAGTAGAATCCACCCATATTTCATAGTGACAGGGGATTCCATGAATTCAAAGAGTGGATTGGGTAGATTGAAAATATCTTCCACTTTTTAAAAACTTCATAGAATTCTAAGATGGTTTTTTACACATATATGCTTGAAGAACTGGGAATGAAATATTGAAACTATATCATGCTAGCTAATTTGTATGAGGATCTTACATGGACATATTTCAAGAAAATATTCAACCAGCAGTTTTATCCAAAAATGCTGCAAGTGTAAAAGACTCAGGAAATTCTGACCTTAGAGCAAGGAGAGCATACGGTTTTAGAGTATTCCACCTGTTTCATTAAGTTGGTGCACCTAAAAATTGACATTGTTACTAATTATTACCTTAAAGCTCAGAGGTTCAATATGGGCATGGAAACCGATATTCGATCAATGTTTATTTTCTTATTCCTTAAAACCTTCATGGAGGTTGTTGATAAAGAAACTATGGTGGAGGCATACATAGATGAGAAAATATGTGGAGAATCAGTTACTAATGATGTTAGTTTGGGCATGTTTTCTTGATAAAAAAGGAAACGTAAGGGTAGCCATTTTTCATCAGGACCAGTTTCAGGTGCTTTTTCAGGACAAAAGGAGGTGTTTTTCTATCTGTGTGGAAGGCTTCTGCTGTGAGTGGGTCCCTAGACTCAACTTTTTTATGTAATTTGATTACCATTACATGTATATGGTTCAATATAACATGTATTTATCTTACTAGAATAGTGTTGAAACTTTTGAATCCACTACATTTATATTAATTTATTTAGATTACATGTCGTATCAAAAAGTTATAGCTTCTCCCAGACTATAATGAGAACCTAGAGATACTATGAAAGTAATATTAAAGATATATCCTATGGTCCATATACATCATACCATAAAGACACAAATGATGTGTGAACATCAGGTGCTGTGGGATCATAATCATTGAGTACTCTTCTAATGAATTTCTCACTTAGTGATCTCAAGTAGGTGAGATTAGGAAGACAGACTTGCCTGTAACAACCTAGGTACCGATAGAATAACTTATTTTCAAATTTATTAGTATTCATAAATTAAATTAATCACTATTAGTGAAAGATATTAATGAAATTTATATGTTATATATTCAATCAAATGTTTTTAAATTCATCAAATAAGTTTTATAGGCTTAAGTAAAGAATAAATCATATTTTATGCATAAAAATCTATATTATTCTAAAGGTAGTTTTTTCGCCTTTTGATAGCATGATTATTTTAAAACTAAATTTTTACACTTTTATAAATTTCATTTGAAAAAATAAACTTAATTTTTTAAAGTGGAATATCAAAATTATCTTAGGATTAAATTTTAGTTTTTTTCCAATAAGTTTCATTTTTCGATGAATAATGAAAAATATTGCATTTTCTTTGAAAACAAAATTTTAATCTAATTTATTTATATAGTTAAATTATATTATAATTTTTTTAAAGTATAATTAGTTCAATTATATATCAATCAAACCATTTTGGGTTATTGTAATCAATTTCACATTCAAATTTGATATAAAAACATTTCAAACGTTTTAACTTTTCACTTTAAAAACCCGTTTTTTCGTTGTGTCTACAGGATTAATTTTAAATATAATTTTGTCAATTATGTGAATTTAATTTGGTCAAATTAATTATATATTTTTAATCATAAGGTATAAATTAGGTTTTAAGTTCAATTTCATTTTTAGGTATAAAAAACTTTCGTGGTAAATTTTTTTACCGTAGTATAAATAAAATAGCGACAAAGGTTAAAGTTAAAAGGTAAAACCTTAACGTACCTAAAAATTACAACATTTAATGTTTGGTTGAGGTATTTATCAACCCTAAATAGTATCCAAAAAATTAATTAACAATATAATTTATTAAAATTAATTCCACCTTAATGTGGTTGACTTTAAATATAAAATAATCATTATTTTAACCACTTAATCCCACATATTCTAAAGTATAAATACCACCCCTAACCATCCCATTTAGACTCAAAAATTCTTTAATCTCCTCATATATCTGCCCAAACCTATCCTAAATCACTCTTCCCACGTCCAAGTGATGTCGGTCTCACCAAAAGACCATTTCCAAGGTCTCCAAGGGTCTTTCAAGGAGGTGATATTCAAGAGGTAATTTTCTCAAAGTACCTCTCTTAATTTATTTTATTTTTCTACTTTATAACCCCTTAATCCATCAATTACTATATTTTTATGTTCCTAATGTAATATATCATATCCATTTTTTTTTCTCATCTCCTCTTGTTAACAGAAAAGAAACTATTGTCCAAATTATGTCGGTTTATCATCTTCACAAATAATGATTTTTCATTTTCCATTAACACCTTCATGACCAGTCATAAAAGTACCATTCTGGTTATATCAGATAGAAATACCTATATTACAACCTATTTCATGTTTTGTAACTAATATACACAAATAATATTAAATAAGATGAAACTAGTTCATGATGTTCAAAAAAACCACCAAAATAAACTAAACATTTATTATTAACATTTTATCTAATGAATCATCCTCATTTAAAAAATAAAAATTATATAAGGGACTATTAATAATTATGGAAGATAATTAATAAAATTTCATACCGCTTCTGAAGTTTTAATTTTATTTTACAGGAACATGCATAATTTTATACAAGTAAAACTGGCCATGAAATGATGAAATGAAAACACCAAAATCCATGAAAATAATGAAATATTATTAATAAATGAATCATAAGATGTTATAAAATCATCACATAAGGTATTATAAATATGAATATAGTTCTTTAATGGCTTAATAACATTCTTTAAAAAATTATATATGAGATTTTAACACGTTTGAAGGAAGTTGAATGCAAGGTAAGAGAATTCTTAACCAAATTTCCATTCTTTGGGTTAAACTTCTAACTTATTTGATAATTTATTTCTAAGATTTTGTGTGAAATGATTTTTTATTTTCTTATGTTGTATTTTCACATGTTTTATGTGGATTTATAGAAAATATACATAATCTATTCTTTTTATTTACGCTCTCTTTAAAGATGTGATATTTCCAAGACACTTTCTTTTAAAAATACTCTTTTAAAGTTCTTTTTTCAAAAAGAATGTTTTTATTACATATACGACATGAACATAATTTTACGGTTTCATGCCTATTTGATATTTTTAGGATCACCTTACATGTTTATATGGTTACATTCAATTTTTTTTTATTTTACATGCATTGTTTTTCAAAATGAGTGATTTCAAAATGAAAAGTTCATTTTCTTTAAAGAGTGTTTTTTATGATGAAATCTTTCATGATTTATATTTATGATATAATTCTTGGAAATTATTTATAATAACGAGTGGTTAAGTGATAAAAAAATGATGGGTGGTTACATGATAAACCAATATCGGTTGGTTACATGATAAATCAATGATGTGTGGTTCCATGATAAACCAAGGATGAGTGGTTATGTAAAAACATCTAATGTATTGGGTACTTAGAATTTAGAGGTTGACCATATTGGTTACTCTATTTGTAAGAGTGATATAGAAAATGATTTCTAAAGTTACATACTTTTCAATTATATTCTTGATAATTATTTTTCAAGAAAATCGATTGATTTTCAAAAGGTAAGATATCAATTGTCTTGAAAAGATTATTCCTTTTTATAAATAAAAAGGTATGTTTTTATGAAAATGTTTTTTCACTGGACTAACATTTTCCCTTCCTTTATGTCTAATACTGATCTTTTTGTGATCATCCCATGTTTTAAAATGTTTTTCATAGGATTTAAGGGAGAATAGAGACAAGGATGAGAACAAGGGGAAATTTGTGAAAATTGATCATGAAAAGAAACCATGTTTTATTTTAAAAAGTTTTCTTTTGTGGAAAAATAAATATTGAGTAAAAGTGTCTACTTTGTAATATTTGAGTTCTTATGTGTAAGTCTTGACCTAATTATCTAAAAATATAAACCTAAAATATTCTTGTGAATATAATAATTTGGATTCTAGTTTACAAACATTAGAATATGTAATGTTAAAGGCCAGGTCCTTATATTTAGTATCAGAGAACGATTTAGACAATTTTAGGATTTAGGATAATGTTAATAGAATACCCATTAATGATTTTTTACTTTATTGTTAATTTGAAATGATATAGAATTTGAATATTACCATGTTTCTTCATCTAAGATATGTCTATTCAGAATGATTTTTTATAGAGTAAATAGGGAAGCTATAGTGGGAAGGCATCATGAGGAAAACATCCTTACAAATCAACATTCAGAGATGGTTGGAATCAGAACAGAACAGTTTGTCACAGTGATGCATCAATTGAAACAAGTAATAAATGGTAGTGGTATCCATGGAAGGGAGAATCAAGATTAGCCATAGAGGAATATGTTAGTAGTGGATCATTTTACGAGGTAACATCCTTCAGCTTTCAGTGGAACCTTAGATCCAATGGTAGCCGAAGGATGGATCAACTATCTTGAAAAGATATTAAGTCATGGGATATTCATAACACCAAAAGTTTACCCTATAAATTTATCATTTTGAAGGTTAAGTCGATTGATGATGGTATCTAGTTAAGAATACTAGATAGAAAGACGATCTGGAAATTATGGAATGGGATTATTCTAAGAATATTTTTCTAGAAAAGTATTTTCCTAAAACTTTTCAACTCAGAATGGAGAAACAATTACTGGAACTGAGATAAAAGGATGAAGATTCTATAGATGCATATGAATCTAACTTTACAATATTGTCTAGGTACATATTAGATTTTTTTTTCAGGATATTGATAGTAAAATTAATAGATTTTACTCTGGTTTGAAACTAATTCTACTAATAGATTTGGCTCCACGAGAGTTTAAAATCTATGAGAAAATTGTTCATTTTTTTTGAAAAAGACGAGATAGATTTTTTTGACATGTATGTGCCTCATGATGACAAGAATAAGAAGTGGACAGGTTGGAAGACATTCAGGAATAATTTGTCAAAGAAATTTGGATGTAAGAAAATTAATTTCTCTACTTGTGAAAAGTGTGGTATGAAAACCCCCGGGGAATGTCTCTCAAAATTTGGTAAATGTGTTCAATATAGAAATACTTGTCACATGGCTCACGACTATAAGGAAAATGAGAATACAAGTAATGAAAAACCGATGGTAAGATGCTTTAATTGCAATAAGTAGGGATATTATGCTAATGTGTGTCCAAATTTAGTCACCTAGGAGGAAAATTAGTAAGATAAGAAATAGAAAGGTGTGGAAAAGTATTTTGCTACTACTGTGATTGATGTGGGGTCATCAAACGAATTTTTGACAAGTATGTTGCTTGTGTCTTCAAAATATGACAATACCTTGTTTGACTCTAGATCTTCACATTCTTTCATTTATGATAAATTTTCAAGAATATTGGTAATATCACATCATGAAATTATGATATAAATTTCTGTAAAAACTCCTGGTAGAAGTATTAAAGTAACCAAGATTTATAAGAATCTTCCTATTGTTGTCAGTGAAATTGTCTTTCCTTCAAATTCTATTAAGCTACCAATAGTTGAGTTTGATATTATTTTGGGTATGGATTGACTTTCAGTTTATCATACTAAGATAGATTACAGAGCTAAGAATGTTTTGGTAAATAATTTAATACCTTTAATAGCCTACCCATAATTAGTGATATTGATTATAAATGTTAGTGAAAGTTACCTAGCACATGTCATTGAAAAAATATGGAACTATTCAGATTAGTGATGTACCAATTGTGAATGAATAAATGGATTTTTTTACAGATGATTTTCCTAGTGTTATTCCTAATCGAGAGGTTGATTTTACTGTTGACTTAGTCCCTGATGCTAAGCTTATTTCAGAACCCCCTTAACGAATGGTTCAAGTTTAACTTTTGGAATTGAAAAATAAATTGAAAAAATTGAATGAATTTATAGATAAATGTTTTATTCAACCTAACACTTCACTATAGGGTGCTTATGTTTTATGTTTTAAAAATAAATATGGTTACATGAGAATTTTTATTGATTATAGATCTTTGAATAACATCACTATTAAGAAAAAGTACCCTTTGCCTCATATCAATGATTTGTTTGATCATCTCCAGGGAGTGAAGTACTTTTCCAAGATTGATCTTAGGTCGAGGTACCATTAGTTAAAGGTGAAGGAGGATGACATTACGAAAACAACATTCTGTACTAGATATGGGAATTATGATTTTTTATTTATGCCTTTTGGGTTGAAAAATCCCCTTATTTTATTTATGGATCTTATGAATAGAGTCTCCCGTGAATATTTGGATAAGTTTGTTGTTGTTTTTATTGATAAATTCTTGGTTTATTCAAAAAGTTATGATGATCATGAAAAAAATCTAAGGATTGTTCTGCAAACCCTTAAAGAAAATAAGATATATGGAATTGTTTGTAAATGTGATTTTTGATTACAACATAGTTCTTTTCCTGGGAACATTGTAAGTAAATATAGTATTACAGATGATCCTACCAAAAAAAAAATTAGTTGATGAATGGAAAAAACCCACATATGTTACCGAGATTCATAGTTTTTTGGGATTAGGAGACTATTACCGATAGTTTTTTGAAAATTTTTCATGGTTATCTATCTAGATAAATAAGTTACCGGGAAAAGGATTTAAACTTATTTGTACATAAGAATGTGATGATTATTTTCAAGAATTAAAAATAAGATCAGTAAATGCTCCAGTTTTGGCCCTACCCTTGAGGAATAATGATTTTTTTTATTTATAGTGATGCTTCATTGAAGGGGATTGGTCGTGTTCTAATGCAGAATGATCAGTTAATTGCTTATGCTTTGAAAAAACTAAAACATCATGAACAAAATTATCCTACACAGGATTTAGAATTAGTTGTTGTGGATTTTTTTTAAAAATTTGTAGACATAATTTATATAGATCTAAGTGTGAAATATATAATGATTATAAAAGTTTAAAGTATATATTTACATAGAAAGAGTTGAACATGAGGCAGAGAAGATGACTAGAATTGATTAAGTATTATGATTTCATAATCAATTGTCATCCTAGAAAAGTAAACAAAGTGGATAATTACTTATGTCAAAAACATCATGCATCATTAACCATGTTACGTTTGTAAAATTAAAATTTTGGTTAATGACTTGATAAATTTTGGATTAGAAGTTTGGATGTAGGGACTTCTTCTGTTTTGTTTTAGGAGTTAGTACAATCATCTCTGTCGAATAGAATTAAGAAATCTTAGAAGGATGACCATGAGTTACATGAAAAGGTAGAGTTGGTTAAAAAGGGTAAGTTGTTTGAATTTAACATTTATAATGTAACAATTTTTATTTTTTATCCAATCTAAAATTCCAAGTGAATTTGAATTTTGGAATTTAGTGGATGAGCTGTTCTTTAAATTGAGAATTAGAATGAAATTCTGAGATTTGGAACACTTCAATGTGTTTTTTTAAGTGTGGTTAAAGGCCTGTAAGTTTCCTCAAGAGCTTCATTGAGTTTTGGGACCATCAGACTCTAAAAACTCAAAACATAAGAGGACTGGACATGGCGCATGGTTTTTCTGAAACCGTGTAGCCCCTGACAGCAAACCAAGTGACCTATTTCAGAGGAGAAAAAGGTTTCATACGGGCTATGCATGGTTTACCCAAACCATGCACCTATCTCGCATGGTTAGTGACACTTAGGCAGTAACCTCACACTATTCATCACACAATTGGTGCATGGTTAGTCAAATTGTGTAGGACAAACCATGAAAGGTGGGTTTCCAAGGGAGTGGGTGCCGCATGGTTGGTGCATGGTTTGAAAACCGTGAATCCAAACCGTGTGACCTAGTTTTTAGGGTGAAATGAATCCTTTTCCCTCAATGAAATCTTTAAACCTATTTTTTTCCTTATCCTCCCCCAGCAGGTGCCTCCTCTCCTTTGGCGCAGTTGGTCTCCTCTAAGCCCAACCTAGGATTTGAAAGATCTCCCCCATCTGTAATCCGATTTGAGCGTCGTCAGTCTCTATGGATTCCTCTCAATAATCTATTTATTACTTTTGAATATTTATTCATTTAATATCCTCTTGATCGAGTTATTCTAGTGAAATATCATTTGAAATATTTTCAGGGCGGATGTCTACTCCTTAAATTTCTTCCAAATGGGAGACCTTGATATTGGATGAGTGGAACGTCCTAAGCATAAGGTAGGTTTTCTATGAATTTTTCCATAAATTTTTGTCATTTTATAATTAGAACCATTTCACCACACACTGAACTTTTCAGTGAGTTTCCTAAAAAATGTTTTCTTCAATATAAATTGGTATACGCACATATTATTATGCTCATTGAGTGTTATTAAGTGAATTGAAGATTTCAACCTCAACCATGGAAACCCCTTGGTTGTGTCGTCTTTAATTGGACCTTTATAACTAAATGGATAAATGATCATAATGACTCCTAATCATTCAACTTGGGTTAATAATTGAATTTCCTCTTGTAATCCTTTGTCCAAATATTATCGACACTTTTGAAGTGCCATATCGAACTCTGTGCCCATTTTTACATGTTTGGTAGTTTTCTAAAATGCATATTTAAAGTGAATTGAGTTATGACACTTGATTTTGATGCTTAATTATGATTAATGAATTGTTTGATACACAATGTCATGTCCTATAATAAAACCCCTCAGATTGAGGTGTGCTGTCTTTGAAATTACAAAGTGGTAATTAGTGAATTGAATATTTCTAGGCCTTATGGAATTGATGTTTTAATATGATTTGTTAAGGTTAGACATATGGAATGTTTTTTTACATGGACTTTTTGGTTATTCTTAAATGGAGTTTCCCTCCTTATGTATATAAATGTTTATCTGAACCAAGACACCTCCTAAGTGCGTGACCCTTTTCATAAATTTAATGATCTGGACCACACCTATCTAAATGAAAAATGAAAAAAGATCCTCTTAAGGGTTTGGTGTGATTAAAAAATGGGGTTACCCATGTAGGTAATTGACCAATAGACTATGCTACCTTCTAGGTCCCTCATTGAACCTTGATGAATAAATTTCCATATTTTGTTTAATTAAATGGCATGTATTAATTTGAATAGCTTGTTCATAATGACTTTATTTCCTTGAATTGTATTAAATGGTTTAGTTGAAATGGAATTTATTTGGGTGGTATGACCATTCCTCTAGTTTTAATTAAATAAGTACAGATTATGTGAAATTTTATAATTGTGATTCCCTTGTTTATAATGGGATTATTAAATGTAAATCATGAGAGGTAATGCCTCATGGATCCAAGTATTATTATAAAAAATTCTTACGCGTTGATATAGGTTGTGGAATGATGGTTAAGGTTTTCTTGAGAATGGAGGAATCACACTCCCTTACATCAGGTGTTGAGTCATGGCATCACACACCATTGACATTATTTGGATGGTGGGCATGACGCACCATGTTCCCGATTGAGTATTGGAATGACGACACACTAACCACTATTTAGAGTGTTTACATGACAACACACTCACCATATCGAGTGATGAGCATGACATCTCCCAATAATTATGATATATTGGAAATTTTCTCTCTTTTGGAGCTTATTTGACCGTTTAGACTGGTTATGGATGACTGAGTTACGCCCTATTCAAGCCAGAAACTATTATTCCATGTATATAACCATTATAATCAGCACACACTTGGTATATATAGGTGGATGAAATATATAACTATACTATGTATAGATTATTATTATATAAATATGGTTATAGATCAGACATTCATTCTGGCAATGAGACAAAGCAGGTAGAGCCGCCAGGTGTTCTCAAGGAACCTGAGTGGGATGGTTGTTTATTTTATATTGTTTATTATTCATATTACATGCATAATGACTTAATTATTATTCAAAAACTAAATTCAGTTGTAGATACCATGAGTGGTAACCTACTGATATTTATATCTAACACCCTGCTCTGGATATCATTGCACTGGGGTACCTAAGTAGACTTTATGTTCACAGGACCATAGATGATTTCTTATGCTAATTTACTTGTACCCGAGAGTTAGGAGCATAAGATTGAGCTAGATCTTGAGATTATCAAGGGGATCACCTATGGGGATTTTCTTTATTTTATTTATGTGATTATTTTTCTATATCTTGTTGCCTGATGTATTTATTCTCTTTAGATTATGTATCATCATAAGGACATGAATGAATTTATTGTATATTGGTGTTGGTCGTCTTTTGTATACAGTTTATATTATTCTTCCACTTCTCTATCTTTCATTTATTATTGCTTATGTTGTTTTCTATTATTTATTATCTATTATATGGATGTAAAACTCTGATTATGAGGGCATAGTCTCCTCACTATCACTTCATGATACCTTTACTACTAATCAACAACGTCTAGAGTATGAGGAGAAATGCTTGAGGCCATGTGACCCACCGGTGTGGCCACCGTCTTAGTGGTGAGTCGGGCCAAGACGTCAAAGATAAATATTATGTTTTGATATTTGGGAAGATATTATATGTGCCTTGTGAATTGAATATCATAGTTCTCCATTTTCAGTTCATCCGGGGGGCACTAAGATGTGCGGAGACCTTCAGGAGTATTACTGGTGGGACGGAATAAAAAAATATATTTCTGAATTTACCATGAAATATTTGAATTTTCAACATGTTAAAGCAGAACAACAGTTTCAGAAGGGTATACTTCAACCTTTTCCAATACCAGGGTGGAAATGAGAAAATATATCAATGAATTTTATAGTGGTATTACCAAATACTCCTCAAGGTAATAATAAAATTTGGGTTATTATTGATCAACTGACTAAATTTTCATATTTCTTTTCTATTCAAGATACCATATATTTAGATTAACTTTATCAAATTTATATTAAGGAGATAGTCAGGTTTCATGGAGTTCCTCTCTCCATTGTATCTGACCGTGATCCCATATTTACTTCTAATTTTTGGAAGGGACTATAAAATTATTTGAGAACTTAATTAAATTCCAGCACTTCTTTTCATCCTCAATCTGATGGATAGTCCAAGTAAATAATTGAGACATTGGAGTATATGCTTTGTGCCAGTTTAATGGATTATTAGAGAAGTTGAGATCAACATCTTTTTTTGGTTGATTTTTCTTATAATAAAATTTTTCATAGTATACATATGAAACCTTTTGAGGAATTATATGGAAAGCAATGTTGAACACTAAATTTTTGGGATGAAGTAGGATAAAGGAATTTATTAGGACCAGAACTGGTAGAGGAAATGGTTGAGAAAAGGTGAAGATAATTAAGAAACACATGAAGTTAGCTCAGAGCATACAAAAATTTATGCAGATAACCAAAGGAAAGATCTTCTTTTGAGATAGGTGATTATGTATTTCTCAAAGTTTCTCCATGGAAAAGTGTGATGCGTTTTGGTAAGGATAAGTTGAGTCCAAGGTTCATTAGACCCTATGAAATCCCAGATAAAGTTGGATCAGTTGCTTACCGAGTGGATTTGCCTATGAGTTTATCCCAGGTACACAATGTTTTTCTTATATAAATGTTAATATAGTATGTTATATATTCATATCATGTTTTTATCCTTAAAGTAGTTCAGTTAGAATAGAATATTTCTTATGAGGAACAACCAGTTCAGGTTCTTGACTGCATAGAGAAAGTGTTGTGAAATAAGGTGTTTCATCAGGTTAATGTTTTATGTAAAAACCATATGTTTGAAGAAGAAACATGAGAATATAAAAATAATATAAGGTAAAAATATCCATAATTTTTTAGTAAGTGAATAAAATTGTGCGGAAGCAATTTCCAGAAATGGGGGAGAATGTAACAATACAGTTACCGATAGAGTAATTTGCTTTCAAATTAATTAGTATTGTTAAATTAAATTAACCACTATTAGTGAAATATATTAATTAAATTTATATATTTTATATTAAATATTTTTTTTTTAAATTCATCCAGTAAGTTTTATAGGATTAAGTTAAGAATAAATCCTATTTTGAGCATAATAATCTATATTTTTTTAAAGGCAGTTTTTCCACCTTTTGATGGTGTGTTTGTCTTAAAACTAAATTTGAAACTTTTATAAATTTTATTTGAAAAAATAAACTTCATTTTTGAAAAATTAATATCAAAATTATCTTATTTTTGTTTTTTAGTATTTTTCTGATAAGTTTTATTTTTGGATGAATAGTGAAAATTACTGCATTTTCTTTGAAAACTATTTTTCATATAATTTATTTATATAGTTAAATTATATTTTAAATTATTTTTAAAGTAAAATTAGTTAAATTATTCATAAATAATACCAATTTAGGCCATTTGAATAAATTTCACATTGACATTGGATATAAAAACATTTCATACTTTTGAACTTTTCACTTTAAAAATCTTCTTTTTTCTTGTGTTTGTGGGATTAATTTTAAATTTAATTTTTTCAATTATATGAATTTAATTTGGTAAAATGGATTACATATTTTGAATAATAAGGTCAAATTTAGGTCTTAAGGTCAATTTAATTTTTAGTTATAATAAATTTATTGTGGTAAAAAAATTATTTTCTGTAGTATTAGTAAGATTGTGAGAAGGGTTGAAGTTAAAAGGCAAAAGCTTAACATAGCTAAAAATTACAAAATTTAATGGTTGGTTGAGGTATTTATTGAAACTAACCATCCCAAACAACATTAATTAAAAATATAATATTTTGAAATTAATGTAACTTCAATGTGGCTTACTTTAAATATAAAATAATCATTAGTTTAATAAGTTAAAATCACATCTCCTCAAGTATAAATACTGCCACTCACCACCCCATTTCAAATTAAAAATCCTTTAAGCTTATATAATATCTTCACCAACATACCCCCTCACTCTCCCCACATCTAAGTGGTGATGATCTCACCGAAAGACCATTTCCAAGGCCCTTATGGGTCTCTCAAAGAGGTGATATTCAAGATGTAATTTTCTTAAAGTACCTTCGTTAATTTTTTTCTTTTTATACTTTCTTCCAACCTCATTCATCCATAAATTCATGATAAATCTAGAATCATGGATATAATATTGTTTTATGTTTCTAATGAAATATATCATATCCATTTATTTTTTCATCTCCTCTTATTAAAATAAATGAAACTATTGTCCAAATTATGTTGGTTTACCATCTCCGTGAATAATGATTTTTTGTTTCTATTATCACCTTCATGTCTAGTCATAAAAGTATCATTCTTGTTATATCATATTGAAATAGTTACTTTATAAACTATTTCATGTTTTGTAACTAATATACACACATAATAATAAATAAGACTAAACTAGTTCATGATGTTCGGAAAAACCGTCAAAATAAACTGAACATTTATCATCAACATTTTATTTAATGAATCATCATCATGTAAGAAATAAAAACGATATAAGTGAAAATTAATACTTATAAAATATCATTAATACAATTTCATTCCACTTTTAGAGTTGTAATTCCATTTTATAGGAGCATCTATAATTTTATACAAGTAAAAACGACCGTGAAACAATGAAATGACAACACCCAAAAACCATGAAAATAATGAAATATTATTAATGAATGGGTCATAAGATGTTATAAAATCATCACATAAGGTATTTTTAATATTAATATAGTTCTGTAATGAACTAATAACATTCTTTAAACCATTATACAGGATATTTTAACACATTTTATGGAAGTCAAACATGTGGTAAGAGAATTCTTAACCCAATTTCCATTCTATGGGTTTAACTTCAATTTCTTTGATAATGTATTTATAATATTATGTGTAAAATGAATTTTTATTTTATTATATTATATTTCCAAATGTTTTATGTGGATTTACATAAAATATACACAATATATTCTTTTGATTTATGCTCACTTAAAATATATGATATTTGTAAGAGACTTTCTTTTAGAAATACTCATTTAAAGTTCCTTTTTCAAAAAATGTTTTTATTACATATTTGGAATTAATGAAATCACAATCTTTCATGTCAATTTAATTTTTTTTAATATTATGTTACATGTTTATATGGTTACTTTTAAAAAAAGGTTTTCTATTGCACATGCATAGTTTTTCAAAATGGAAAGTTTATTTTATTTAAAGATTGTTTTTATGATGAAAACTTTTTTGACTTATGTTTATGATAAGGTTATTGGGAATTGTTTATAATGAAGGGTGGTAATGTGATAAACTGATTACAAGTGGATATGTGATAAACTAATTACAGGTGATTACTTGATAAACCAATCATGGGTGGTTCCATGATAATCCAAGAATGAGTGGTTATGTGATAACCTCCAATGAATTGGGTACTCTGGAGTTGGAGGTTGACCATACTGGTTACTCCATTTGTAATCGTGATATATAAAATGATGTACCAGGTTACCTACTTTTCAATTACATGCTTTCTAAATATTTTTCAAGAAAATATATTGATTTTTAAAAGGTAATATATTGATCTTTTTGAAAAGATTATCCCCTTTTTCGAATAAAAAGGTATGTTTTTATGAAGATGTTTTTTCACTGGACTAATATTTTCCCTCCCTTTATGTCCCTTAATGAGATTTTGTTCCAATCCCCAGTTTTAAAATGTTTTTCACAATATTTAAGGTATAATGTAGACAATGATTATAATAAGGGGAAATTTTTGAAGATTTTGCATGAAAAGAAACCTTGTTTTATTTTAAAATGTTTTGGTTTATGGAAAAATGTATATTGAGTAGAATTATCTACTTTGTAATAGTTGAGTTGTTATGTGTAATTATTGACCTAATTCTATAAAAATATAAACCAAAAAGATTCTTTGGAATGTAATAATGTTGATTCTAGTTTAAAATCACTTGAATGTGTAATGTTTAAGGCTAGGTCCTTACACCACCAATAGGAACACCACATGTTTCAGGTGTCATTTGTAGTTCTTATCTATAAAAATTTGTATCGATCTCATGACTTGATTTCATTATCGATGTGTACCATTTTATCAAGTACTTTTATTCAATAAAAAACCATGACATTGAAGTCGCAGTGAGATAGACTGTATTGGGTGTTTCTTTGGTGGCATGACATTGGTTGAATAGTCAAGATAGAATTTGTCGCTTCCGAGTTGTGAAAGTGATATATTGGGCATAATTGATCAGGATGGTAAAACATTTACTAAATACATGATCATGGTAGAAGAAGGTAAGTCTATCTAATTAGATTAAAAAATATTATAGAAATAATGGATTATGACACAAATTGTACATCCTTCTTTATGAGATATCATGAGATAGAGATTATATTACATGACATGCGTTTGTAGGATGATTGTCATCACTATAACCATTCCTTATCTCCTTAGGGGCCTTGATGTGTTGCTAAACTCTACTCTTGATATGTGAATAGTATTCACTAATATTGATATTAGTGCATATAGGGTCACACAAAATAGTTTATTTAAGAGTTTTCCTTATTTTGAAGAATATGAGTATATGACATTGTGGATCCCACCATGACGTCTGAGAAATTTCCATGTGTTAAAAATAACTAAAAAATAAATAAATTCATTTTTATTCGAGTATAAAAAATTGGGTTGAATTTATTTATTAAAAGTATTCTTAAGGTATTAAGTGAATATGTGAAAAATATTATATGAATGAATATTATTTTATATTAAAGGTGCTTTTAATATTTGCGGGAATTACAAGCCAAGTTAATGACTCAATTTTATCATGTAATATATTTATTATATATTACAAGTAGGTGATAAAATATAAATTATGATTATGACACATTCAGTTTTTCATAATGAGTCATTTATATCTTATTTAGTGGGAATTGGATATACGGGGATTGAGAACCATTTCCTAGTATTTTAACTCCCACTATATAAGAAAAGGAGATGCTCTTTTCCATCAAATATTAATCCATTCATAATTGAGATATTCTATGTCCTTTTGTATCCAAGAGGGAGAAAGGTATCATTTGAGTATTTGATCTCTGATCTTTGTTGTAGATCGAAGGGACGAGATCGTAATGATCATCGTGATGTCAAAGGAATTGTCGGAGTTCCACGCTAGCACCTGGAATTTGATGATCAAAGTACACATATACTTTTGAAGTGTGTGTGGACAATATAGAGGGATTATACTTTGTACCCTTCATAGAATGATTGTTGGTGATGAGCTGTAGGTGATCACACCACCGATTCAAATGAGGTATTCTTTGTTTTTTTAATTTTGTGCTTGATTAATTCACAAGAGATCTCCAAACCTTTACCAGGGATCATATTGTCAGAGACGATAACTTTTCATCACTATGATGATGAATTTTTTTAAATCCCCGACCCAAAATCTTCCAATATATTCCCTAGTAAAAACAATTGGTATAAAAAGGATCACATGAATTTTCCGAGGGCTTCGTTACAGTCCAAACGGATCCAACTGTACTTCGATCTGATCATGGACGACCAAATTATGACCATATTGAAAAATTAATTCAAATAAAAACATGTGTTTTTAATTTGAATTACACACACACGTGTGTGTATAATGTTTTCAGGTGATTTTAGAGACCATTATTTGTCTGACTTGCATTCAGTCAGATTCTAATTTCTAGAATTGTTCTGAACTATGTTTCTTCACAGGTGATTCTTTATTTTCTAATAAACCTATATTTAGGTTTTGAAAAATAATATCGGGGCGAATGTCTAATTGAGAACAAAACCAAAATGAAGAAAGGGGAAGAGCATGAGTCTTCAACGAGACAATAAAAAAAGTGCATTTTTTAGAGGATATGTCATGACCTATATAAAAAAGGGAAAACCTTTATTTAAAAAAAGGGGTATTCTTCCTAGTTGTCACCTCCTACTAGGTAGCCTCCTCCCTCTCCGCCTTGAATTTTTGTGCACCAGACCACCGTGGACACCTCCCCTTCCACTGCTACCCCTACCAGTGACTCATGTGCTTGTCATCGCTCCTAATGCTGTCGTTGTGCTGCCTCCTCCTATGCAGGGTCGTTGTCGTGATATCACTGCCTTGGTCTGCCCCCCTCAGCCGCACCTTCCCGCTGGTGATGCACGTCTGATTGAGCACCTACCTTCGGCCCATCGAACTCCTGTGAACCATCACCACCTTTGACTTTCCCAACTACAGCCCTCATGGAAGGCGAGACTCCCAGCGGGACCCCCTCTCATGAACAAACTCTTGGTCCAGTGAAAACCTGTGGGTTAGCTAGTCCTGTCCAACCCGAAACTGGTCAGGACGGGTCTGACAAACCCAGAACTACCCTGCATGGGGTCTTCCCGACCCGATATGCCTTGTACGAGGTCTGCCCGAACCGAATAGGTCTACGTAGGGTCAACCCAACCTGCAATGGGCTTGTGAGGGGTTCTAGACCCCAACAAATTTTAATATAATAAAAAATTTATTTATTAATTTTTGGTTTAAAAATAATAATAATTTTATTATTTGAAAAAATAAATTTAATTTTTATATAAAATTAAATTAATTGATTAATTTAATTTTGGAATAAAAAAATTAAATTTATTATGTGACCAACCAGATTAAATTATTTAAATTTAAAATATTTATTTTAATTTATTAATTTCCATCATACTTAATTTATTGCATTTTAATTTCTATCACGCTTTTATTTTATCAATACATTGGACTTAAGCATTGATCAACCTTGATTGTCTGGGTTTATTTTATTTTATTAATTGTTACAACTGCATGCAATGATTGTAATATTTAATTCATTCTTGATGGTCTATGCATCGTCTTTTTCATTTTAATATGTGTAAGGGCATGTACATCCATTAGTATATCTGTATGTTTATTGTGCTTCCTGAGACCCCCTTTTATGTGTATGGGTTCATTTGTACTATTGAAAATGATGATGTAAGACATGAACCACACCAAGATGAGGCAGTATCCCAAATGAGAAGTGAGAGATTAAGTCTTGAACTATGATGTCCCAACCCAAGTGCCACACACCGGTTACTCGAGTCAATCAGTCACATGACCTCAAGCGCACCTCCCCATATGCTAGAGGCTACCAATTAGCAGCGAAGGTCTAATATAGATACTATGGGGAGAATATACCCTCTTTATCCAAGAAACACAATAGAATAGATAAATAAACTATATCCAAATGATGAAAAGGAACAACCATAATAATATTGTAACCAGAAAAAACCGGTATCACATGATGAACCAAAACAATAAACAATAATCAAACCAAAATAGTAAACTTGTCATGACATATCTGTGTCCAGTGTTAAAATGAAAAACCAAAATAAAGACAAACTTAGACTCCCAAGAAAGTCCTGACAACAAGTCTGGTTCCCTCATCCACTCTCTATCCCGACTCATCCATCTATCATAGGTATCTTTTTTTATCATGTTCTAGAAACATGATGTTTATTCAGGTACCGATCAAACAACCCAAGTTGGGTGTGAGTATAACTCAGTAGACCACCACCAATTATGTATAAAACAATATCCAATCAATATCAGTGTATGCAGTTGTATAAATAATAATGTAAAAGTGAAAAAATAAGTAGGCTACTAATCCAATTAATAATTATCTACATAAATGTCTCGGGTTCATAATGACACCTAGACCATCAATACCTACTTTGGCTCATGCCAGATTCTGAACTATCCCGAAGGGATATCACATGGAGAATCACAATTCATCATTTTACATGGGTTTTCATTTATCAATCATTCAATTTCAATTTATAATATGACTAATTAGAACCATAGTCCAATTCCAACATTTTGGGCCTTGAAAACCATGTTTAGGACCCCATGGATATTTGAAGCATCAGTATGTGTCCCACATCTTATGTATCAATCAATCACACATGGGCTTTTGAAGCACCATTCTGTATCCCACACTCATTTATCACATGCATGCATTTGAGTCTAGAACGCCATGTCTAGCACCCTGTGGGTATTTGAAGCATTAGTCCATGTCCCACAACCCATTTATCAAATCAATCGATCATATATATCACATGTATCATGTTTAAAAGGGTTAATCATCATTAACACTTTCACCAACATTTCACATCATTGTATACCATTTCAATTATAAAAAAACATGGTTCAATACTTTAATCACATGGAATAATATGAACAATTCACCATTAAACCATTTATCAACATTTAATCATTTAGGCCATTAAAACTTTAAGGTTAATCCAAACATCCCTTGATTACCATCATTAATTAATTACATAATCATATTTATCAATCAAACACACAACCCCATTAATTTATCAATATCATAATCCCAATTATTCTATAAATTTCATGTTCACATAATTCCATTAATTAATTAACCAATTAATTAATCCAATTATCCCATCAATTTCATAATCACATCATTCCATTAACTAATTAACCAATTAATTAATCTAATTCAATATGCGGTTTCCAAACATGGAAATTTATATTTCACAATTCCATACACATGATTATAATAAATAATTTGATATTTTCAATTTATAATTCCTACCTCAAGATCATTTACGAGCATTCACCAAATTGGAAATCCCCAAATTGATGCGAAAAATTCAATTTCACAATTAAGAATGAGATCTAGAACCAAAACCTAGATCCAAGATAAAGTGGAATAAAAACCATCATGATCTAGATCTAAACCCTTGACAAAGGGAAATAAAACATTTCTCTTCATCTAAAAATAGATATGATAGAGAGAGAGAGAGAAATCTAAATGGGAATAAATCTCTTACCGGGAGAGGTGCAGATTCTTCAATCTGGTCTTTGATTCGTTAATAAAGGGGTTCAGAAGGACTTGGAATCAATCCAGGAGATTCAAAATTTAGATGAATTGGTTTAGGGTCGAGTTTGGTTGTTTAGGGATATAGGCCAAGGGTTCAAGATTTTTTTAATTAATTTTCAGGGGTTGAAATTCCCACATGCACATTTCCTGTATGGGGCGCATGGTTTGTCCCAACAGTGTGCCTAACCATGCACATCCTCTTAGGGTTTGCATGGTTATTACTAGGAGGTAACATGGTTTTACAAAATGTGTTCCAATTGTTTGAATCCCCTCTATTTGGGTTCACACAGTTTGCTGGGGGTAGGTGCACGATTTGGAAAAACCATGTGCCAATCATGCGCCAACCGTGCACTTCCCCTCTTCTTTCAAAATTATCTAATTTTCACCCGAAATACCATGAAACACACCCCAAAAAGTATAACAATTTAAGATCAAAAGAGTACCATAAAATGATCATGTGACATCTCTAGAAAAGGTCGGGATCTTACAATCCTCCCAATTTATAGCAGCTCATCCTCGACCTATACTTGCAAGCATCTCTAAGATTTTAAGGTAAAGAGATCGGACCACTAAGCCTGCATGTCTACTTATCTTTCCAATGTTCCCCCCTAAAAACATCCATGTTTCCCCAATATACGAACTATCTTCATGGTCCTTCCCCACAACACTTTCTCACTGTGATCCACAACAATTATCATATGATCCTCAAAGGAAACATCGATCTCAAGATAAACATTATCCATATTGATCACATGAGAAGGGTTGGGGTGATACCGTCGAATCTATGACACATAAAACATATTTTACATAGCACTATACCTCTATAGAAGATCCAATCAGTACTCCACTAACCTGATTCTCTCCACAACCTCAAAAGGCCCAACAAACCTAGGAACCAACTTTCCATGTATCTGAATCCTACGGTGACCCAATCTAGGTAATACCCGAAGGAACATATGATCACCCACTACAAACTAAAGGGTTCATCAACATCTATCAGAATACATCTTCTGCCAACTATGATACATAACCATATGTTTCTAAATCAGTTTAACCTACTCTAACGTCTCCCGCACAAGACTCGATCCTTATAGCTATGACTCACCTACCTATATCCAATATAGAGGTAATCTACATGGCCTACCATAAAGATCCTAATATGGTGCCATCTAAATAGTTATCTGGTAACTATTGTTATAGGAGAACTCCACAAGTTCTAGGTGATTCTCCCAATACCCACCAAAGTCAATAACGAACACTCGCATCATGTCTTTTAAAACATGAATAGTACATTCTAACTGCCCATCTTTTTGTGGGCGGAAAGTTGTACATAGTAAAACCTATTTACCAAGAATCTTATGAAAATACTACCTGAAGAGTGAAGTAAAACGTGAGTCATAGTATGAAACTATAATCCATGGAACCCTGTGAAGATGTTCTATCTCCTGAACATAAAATTTTCCCAACCTATCCATTGATAAAGTCTCCCATATAGGCAAGAAATGTACTAATTTCTTTAGTTGGTCCAAAACCACCCAAATAACGTCATTCTTTCAAGGCATCCTCGGGAGACCCACCACATAATACACAATAAATTCATCCCACTTCCATTAAAGAATGGGAAACAACTATAGTAAACCACTAGGTCATTGATGATCGACCTTCACCTATTGACAGGTGTAGCATCGTGTCACGAACCCTTCAATCTCCCTTTTCATGCTCGACCACCAATACTATCAACATAGGTCATGATACATTTTGATCATACCCGGATGCCTTGCCTACTTCAATGCATGAAATTCATGCATTATGTTATTTGGAATACTTGTAGGAACAATGACATGATTCCTGGCATAGATTATCTCATCATCATCTATGGTACAATATTAATGTGACTCCCCACCTTCAAGGCTTTCCCCCAAGGAAAAACACTCTAGATGATCATATTGCCTTTCCCTGATCTGAATCAAAAGTTTAGACTCTACTGACACTGATATGAGAGTTATCTGCTCCTACCCCTCCTGAACTACAATATGCATGTCATCCAAAAAAGTCATCATCTTCCACTCAGAGCTAGACTCCTGAAATTTCTGAGTTTTCATCTTCCTTTTCAAAGCATCAACAATACTATTTCCCTTTATGGGAGTATATGATATCTTGAAATCAAATGACCAAATATACTCAACCCACCTCTACTTCTAGAGATTCAAATCTCACTGTGAAAATATATACTTTAAGCACTTTTGATTGTTATACACAGTAAAATTTTCACCCAATAGATAATGTCGCCAACACTTAAAATCATAAACCACTACTACTAACTTGAGGTCATTAGTAGGGTAATTTCTTTCATGTTTCCTAAACATCTATGATCCATACACCACAAATTAATATACCTTCATAAACAATAATCCAAGACCTATCTCAGAAGAATCACAAAACACAATATACTCCTCACCTAGCTTGGGTAGGATCAAGATTGATGTAGTAATCCAACACTTATTCAGCTCCTAAAAGGAATTATCACATGCTTCAGACCATTAAAACTTAACTCCCTTATTGGTTAAGCCTAAAAGAGGTGAATCAAAGAGGGAAAAGTTTTGGATCAACCTCCAATAATATTCCTCTAGACCTAGAGAACTACGGATATCAAATACATTCTTGGGATGATCCTAAGAAACAACTGTTTTTACTTTCTCTAGGTCCACTGAAACACCTTCCTATGAGATGATGTGACCCAAGAAATGTACCAGATCAATCCAAAATTGGAACTTAGATAGATTGATTTATAGATAATTCTCTATCAGTGTACTTAGGATGATGTAAAGATGTTGGGCATGATCGTCATGAGTCTTATAGTACACAAATATGTCATCCAAAAAATAAATAGAAAACTAATCTAGGTATGGATGGAAGATTTGGTTCATCAAGGCCATGAATTATTCCATAGCATTCATTATCCCAAACGACATCACAACAAACTCATAAAGGCCACACTTACTTATGAAAGTAGTCCGAGGTATATTAAATGGTATAACTCTCAGCCAATGATACCCTGATCGTAAGTCAATCTTGGAGAACACACAAGCAACTCTCAATTAGTTAAAGAGATCATTGACATGAGGAATAGGATATCAATTCTTCACTATCATCTTGCTCAGCTTTCAGTAATCAACACACAAGTGTAGAGTCCCATCAGTCTTCTTTGCAAACAAAAATTTTTAGACTGATAAAACCCTTATCCATCAACTCTTTTAGTTGACTCTTAATCTTATGAAATTACATTGGTTACATTCTATATAGAGGAATAAAAAATGGCTCAAATATAGGCATGAAATCAATAGTAAATTCCACATCCCTCTTAGGGGGAATTCATAAGAATCCCTCAGGAAACACATCCTAGAACCGGTCCACAATGAGTGTAAAGACATCATGCTTCACACCACTGTCATCCAAAAAATAGACTTGCAACCTTGGTGGTGAGATCCCCCAGTTGCTGATGAACTGGCCCTATACGGCCCGCCTTGATATCCCACTCTCCAAGATGAACATAATTTCCTCCCTCATGAGATGTAAGTCACTCTCCTGTGGTAAAAATCAATGTGGGATCGGTATGCTGACAACTAATCCATACCCAAAATCAATTAAAAACCTGAAATATCAAGTATATACAGATCCAAAAAGAAATGGTACTTTCCAACCTTGAGAGAACACCCATTTTACAAGAATATGTCTCTCGACCGTACTCACAAAGGTGTATCGATCATCATAATCCCGCTCAAAAACCACAATGTCAGGCTCAACCCATTCAAAAGTTGTGAAGATATAAAGGAATGAGAGGAACCAATATCTAATAAGTAACTATTAAGCATAGAAACTATAAGAATAGTACCCATGACTATTGTTGGTCCAACCTCGCTATCCACAAGAACATGCTAAACTACATGTAACTGTCCTACCCTTCTTCCTCATGATGCATTCTGAGTCCCCTGAGCTACACCACTCTACTGATAAGGGTGATCTTTCCTAGAATTACCACGTACACTACCTCAACCTCTGTTACCATTAGATCTATAGCTCCCATACTGATATGTGGTAGAAGATCCCCTTTCAACACTCTAATTCTGCATGTTTCCCTTGTCACTATCCATATGTCGCGGGTTCCTGTAGAACCATTATAGATGTCCCATCCTACTGAAATATTGACACTCTAGTAGTGGTCAAGGACAATGTCTATGAATGTGACTCATCCTACAACACTGGTGGTAGGTCACACACGGAATATCCTAAGAAACTGACCCTTGACCTTGGGAACTCTGCTTTCTGCTGCTTTGGTTAAAATTTTCATAGTGGCGCTTTCTATTCTCGGAAGTCTTACCACTAGGTTTTACAAAAGAAACCACTTTTGTCTCACTAGAAGCCTCCTTTAGGTTCCACTTAGATATGAGAGCCTGATTTACCAACTTAGAGAACTCATTCAGTCAAAATATATTAACCTGAGACTTAATCTCACATTTAATATCATCTTAAAAACATTTCCCTACAGTAGTATCATCCCTTTCCAATGATGAAACAAACCACTGAAAATCATTAATGTGTCTTATATATCCCATCACAAACATACTCTCCTAAGTTTGCCTCATGAACTATGCTTCCCTCTCCCACTTGAACATCTCAAGGTAAAGTGCTCTAATATATTCTCTTGAAATTCATTCCACTCCATATTCTCTAGCTATCCATCCGTAGTCTGGATGTCCCACCAATGCTTTTCTTGACCACATAAAATTTAATAAGCTAGTATGACTCTATTTTTATCATGAGTCTCTAAGTGGTCAAGGATCATCTGGATATACTCAATATAGAACTCAAATACCTCAGGTACACCCTCTCCAGTGAAAGACAGAAGGTGATTCAACTAAAACTCTTGTTTCGAGTCATAAATACTCTTCACAACCCATCTTGGGTCTCTTTCCATGAATTTCATAAACCAAGAAAGTTTCTCTCGAAACTGCTCTCTTGGCTCCTCACCTGGAACTATTGGAGCCTCAAGTTCCACAACTGGAGCCACATCTCCTTTAATGTCCTCCCATAATCCTCTCAACAAGCATTATTGTAGATCCGTTTCTCTACAATTTCAAACACACATCTTAGGAAACCTAAAAAACATTAACACAATTATGTAAGATTGATTCACAATAATTCATAACAAGTTATCCCCCATTTCCTACCACATAGACAAAACTGGGGCACTACCACTACCCTTAATCATCCCTCATCTAGGTCATGGCTAACATAGGGTAACCACATTCTCATTAGAAACCCATTTTCTGCATCTTTTATCATTTTTCCATTTTAAAATTCATATTAGGAAATTTTTTATTTAAATTACACAAACAAAGAAAATCATTTTCATTTAACAACTTACCCAAAACCTACTTTTCCCATGAGTTTCTAAAAGGATGCACGTCACAATAATTCCTTAGTGCCTAGCATGATACATGAAAACTCAAATATCATTCCATACCGATCCATGAGTCAAATGTCATCAAATATGATAAAAAATAATCACATAACACAACAAGTGTATCACTCGAGGTGAAATAACATCCAATTGTAACAAAATACATCAATAAAAATAATCCCACCATGGGTACTTGGATTTTACCCCCACACACGGGTTAGATACTCCCATGAATGAGATCTTAACCAAGGCTCGACTCGTCCTGATATCTCATCTAACTTTCCAAAAATTTAATACAAAATAAAAGAAAATAAATCAGCCTTTGATACTACTTTGTAATGTCCCGAACCGACTGCCACACAACGGTTCCCTAATCTAGTTGGTCACACGACCTCAAGAAAGCCTCCCTACATGCTAGAGACTGCCAACTAGTAGCAAGGTTCTAATATAGATACCATGGGGGAGACTATACCCTCATTATCAAAGAAAAAAATAGTAGAAATAAATAAATGATATCCAAATGATGAAAAGGAACAACCAAAATAACACTATAACCAGAACAAACCAGTACCTCTTAATAAAAGAAAATAAGAAACATTAGTCAAACCAAAATAGTAAAAATGTCATTCCATATATGTTTCAAGTGTCAAAATGAATAAAACAAAATCAAGACACACTGAAACTCCCAAGTGGGTCCTGAAACAAATTTCAGTTCCCTCCTCCATGCTCAATCCCGAATCAGCCATCTAACATAGGGATCTTTCCCTTGTCCTAAAAATATGAAGTCTATTAAGGTACTGATCAGGTAGCCTGAGTTGGATGTGAGTACAACTCAATAGGCCACCACCAACGGTGTCTAAAATAATATCCTGTCAATAAAAGTGTATGGAATTATATAAATAATAAAGTACAATTAATAAAATGAGCAGTTTAACAATTCAATTATCCTTTAATTAACCACATAAATGTCCTAGGTTCACGATGACACATGAACCATCAATACCTGCTTCAGCCCATGCCAGAGTCTGAACTATCCCCAAGGAATATCACATGGATAATCACAATTCATCTTTTCACATGGGTTTTCATTTATCAATCATTCAATTTCTATTCATATTATAACTATTTTTAACCATAGTCTAATGCCTAAATTTTGGTCCTAGAAGGCCATAGATAGGACGTTGTGGGTATTTGAAGCATCATTACATGTCCCACAACCCATTTATTAGTCAATCACACATGGGATTTTGAAGCATCTATCTATTTCCTACACTCATTTATCATATGCATGCATTTGGGTATATAATGGCATGTATTTCACCTCATGGTTATTTTAAGTATTAGTCCATGTTCCAGAACCCATTTTTTAAATAAAAAAAATCACATATATCATGTTTAAAAAGGTTAATCATAATTAACCCTTTCATCAACATTTTAAATCATGGTATACCATTTCAATTATCAAAACAATCATGGTTCAATACTTTAATCACATGGAATAACATGAACAGTTCACCTTTAAACCATTTATCAACATTTAATCATTTAAGCCATTATCCCTTCAAGGTTAAGCCAAACATCCCTTGATTCCCATGAGTAATCAATTCCATAATCAAATTTATCAATAAAAATCACAAACCCATTAATTAAAAAATATCATAATCCCAATTATCCAATAAATTTTATAATCACATCATTCAATTAATTAATTAACCAAATAATTAATCCATTTATCCCATTAATTTCATAATCACATATTTCCATTAATTAATTTACCAATTAATTAATCCATTTCAGGTTGCAGTGGCCAAACATGGAGATTGATATTTCATAATTCCATACACAAAATTATAATCAAGACTATGAGATTTTCAATTTAGACCACCTACCTCAAGATCATTGGCAATCATTCACTAAACTAGAAATCCCCAAATTGAAGTAGATTGTTTAGTTTCACAATGACGAATGAGATCTAGAACCAAAACGTATATATAATATCAAACATAACAATAACTATCAAGACCTAGATCTAAACCCTTTTTAAAGGGAAATAAAATAGTCCTCTTTGACTAGAAAGAGATATGGGAGAGAGATGAATCTAAATGGGAAGAAATATATTATTGAAAGAGGTGCATATTCTTTAATCCTATCCTAGATTTATCAGGAATGGACTTTGGAAGGAATTAGAATCTATCCAAGAGCTTCAAAATTTGGGGGAATTAGTTTAGGGTCAAGCTAGGGTGTTTAGACTTATAAGTTACGGGTTTGGTATTTTTTTAATAAACTTTCAGTGGTTAAGATTCCTGTATGCACAGTTTCCTGTACATGGCACATGGTTTTCCCTAACCGTGCGCCTAACCATGTGCTTTCTATTAGGGGTCATATAGTTACTACTAGGAGGGAAAATTGTTTGAAAAAACATGTTACAACTGTAAAAATCCCCTCTATTTGGGTTCTCATGGTTTTCTGGGGATAGGCGTACAACTTGGAAAAACTGTGCACCAACCGTGCACTTCCCCTTTTCTTCCAAATTTCTATATTTTTCACCTGAAACACCACGAAACCAAAACCCACTCAAATTATACAAAAATAAGAGAAAAATAGTACCTAATAATGATCATGATGAATCTCTAGAAAAGTTTGGTATCTTACATAAACACCTTCCATCATTTACATTTGAACAAAACCAGGTGTACGAGGTACTCATCAGTCCAAGTTGAGGGTGCCTCCCACTAATGATGAGTTATTATGTAAACGATGGGTTGAATTCCCTAAATATAATATCAAAGAATTATTCATGGATATCTTGCTACCAATTAGATGAAAATAATCAAGGGAATCACTATTACAATTCTAGGAATCTTAAGAGTCCACTCAACAGCTCAAGGAACCACAAGTCTATGCGGTTGGCCAGACCAGTGCCTAGTTTGGAACTCATCAAGTAGTGACATAACTATAACTTATAGAATATGAGGGGAGGTTTCAAGGATCATTTAAACTAGAATAATCAAGTTAACTGGTATTATGAATATAGTAGTGAGGGATACTAAGGTCCGATAAAATAGTGAGAGGCATTTAATGATTTAATTAATTAATCAGTGATGTCAAAATCAACAATCAAGATAAATTAATAACTGATATTTTTTTGTAGATAAAAATTTCAATCACCAAAACCACTGAAACATTATAACTATGATATATTTTGAATAAATAAAATATCTTGACCAGTCTTAACTTCCAATAGAGGAAGTTTTGTGTGTTAGAGTCCTCACTTCCCGTTGAGACTCCTCAAGGAACAAGAAATGTAGAGAAAGGAAAATGGAAAAAACATATAGATAATGAACTAGATGTACAGTGTATGATGTTTTCATTTACGCCTAGTTAAATACATATAATGCATGAGGATGAAGATGCCTACAAGATGCTAACTCATCTATAATAGTTATATGAGGAGATAGTAAGGTAAGAAAGGTATGATATATCCAGTGCACTATATAGGTGTGGGATAGCAGAAGGGAATCAAGAAGGACCTCATATACTCAAGATGATTAGGTATATTGAGGGAATTGAAATCATTGGGTTCAATATGAACTAAGAACTAGTGATTGATCTCATTATTGTCTCTTCACTACCAATTTTTTTAACTTTTATTGTTAATTTCAACATGAAAAACATGCAAAAATATCTATCATATATTTTGGATTTTGTTCTCCAAGATAATAAGGATATGAAGAATACCAATTTTCATTCATTATGGTGAAAAAGAGGGGGGAATGGTAAGGCTAAGGGGTCTAAATCTAAGTCGAATCCAAATATACCGATGCACCATCATTCAAAAAATCCAAAGATATAGAGGGAGAGAAATGAGCAGGAGAATATCTGCATTTCATGTGGAAAGAAATTCCACTGGAAGAAGAATTGTAAAACTGAGAAAAAGAAGTATGGCGGTGCTTCTACTTCAGGAATTTTTATCATTGAATGCAATCTGTATTTATCTACTAGTTGGGTATTTGATACAACATGTGTCTCACACATTTGTATTCATATACAGGAACCAAGTAGATTAAAAAATATCGCAAAGGGTGAGGTGGATCTCCAAGATAAAAATGGTGCAAGTCTAGAAGCCTTGGAAGTGGTAGATTATCTTCTAACTTTTTCTAGTGGTTTGGTTCTTGTATTGGATAATTATTATGATGTTCTTTCAGTTATTAGAAACATAATCTCAGTGACAAGTTTGGACACTATGAGATTTTATTTCAAGTTTATAAATAAATGTTTTCTCCTTTATAAGGATAACATATGTTATGGTATGACACATCTTAAAAATGGATTGTATATATCTGAAATCAAAAAACATGTAATGATAGTCAATGACATAACTAATGAAAATTACTCATATATAACCCACCTATGAAACCTCAGTCCTGGTCATGTAAATAAGAATCATTTACAAAAATTACATCAAGCAGGGTATTTAGACTCACTTGAGTTAAAATCTCTAGATTCATGTCATTATTGTTTACATGGGAAAATGTCCAAAGCAACCTTCTTTTGGAAATGAGAAAGAGCCACCAAATTAATTTAATTGGTTCATATTGATGTATGTGGTCTATTTCTAGTAGAGGCAAGGGGTGGGATTTCTTAATTCATTAATTTTAATTAATACTATAGTAGGTATAGTTATATTCACTTAATGAGGTATAATTTAGATTTTTTAGATGTTTAAGGAATACCAACATGAAGTATAAAAAAATATCCGTAAGAAGATTAAGACACTCCACTCCGACTGAGGTGGAGAGTAACTTAACCAATATTTCATTGATCACTTGAAGGATTGTGGGATAGTATACCAACTCACTCCTTATACACCTTAGTGGAATGGTGTTAGTGAAATGAGGAATATGACCTTGCTTTACTTGTTCAGATCAATGACGAGTTAGGAAACTCTTCCATTGTCCTTTTGGGGATACGTGTTGTAGATATCATCATATACCCTTAACCGAGTACCCAATAAATGGGATTACATATGAGTTGTGGTATGGAAATAAACCCAGTATATCACACATACATGTATGGGGATACAAGGATTTTTTCAAGACTATACCTAGTAACAAATTAGCATCCCCAATCATGAAGTACATATTTATAGGTAATCCTAAAGAGACCAAATGATATTACCTATATAACCCTTCATATAAAAAAGATATTTTGGGAAGATATTATATATTTCTAGAAAGGTAAAAAATTTACAAATGAAATTTTGAGAGAAAGACCAACTTCGATGAAGTTAATTATCTAAATGCACAAGTGTTGGAATAAAGAATAATCTACACAAGAGATAGTGGGAGATGAAGATCTTCCTAAGACACAAATACCGTATAGGTAAACTTGAGAGTTTGATGAACCAAAACATTATGGTTTTATTTTCACCGACTCAGGTGACACATTAATCTTATAGAATGATAAACCTATAACTTACAAGGAAGCAATAAAATGTAAGGATTCTACTAAATGGAAAGATTCTATATATTATGAGATGGAATACATGTATCAAAACCAAGTTTTTATTTTGGTAAACCCTCTAGATAACATAAAAATCATTAGGTGAAAATGGGTATTCTAGAAAAATACAGACATGGATTATAAATTAAATACCTATAAAAAATGATTGACAATGAAAGGTTTCAGGAAATGCCAAAGAATAGACTAAGATAAAACATTCTCACAAGTAGCGATGCTAAAGTCCATCAAAATATTACTTTCAATAACATCCTTCCCTGATTATGATATTTTAAAAAAGGATATCAAAATTGCTTTTTTAAATGGTAAGTTGGTTGAATACATCTATATGAATCAACCTAAAGGGTTATAAATTCAAATAATGTCAACAAAGTGTGAAAGCCACAAAGATCCATTTATGGGTTGAAACAGACATCCTGATCATGAAATGTTCCTTTTGATGAGGCCATATGAGAGTTTGGTTTTGTCAAGAATGAAAGTGAGATGTGTGTCTATAAGAAGGATAATGGGAATGCCATTGTTTTCTTAGTATTATATGTTGGAAACATATTAATTATGGGAAACAAATTAAAAGTATTACAACCAATTATGACTTGGTTAAATTAATTATTCTCTATGAAATACTTAGTTGAAACAGTCTACATTCTAGGTATTAGGATTTATCGAGATAGATATCAGAGGCTACTTGGGCTAAGTAAATTTATATATATTGATAAGGTACTCAAAAAGTAAAAAATGGAACAATCCAAGAAAGATTAGTTTCCAAGGTCCCATGGTATAAATATATCCAAGAAAATTTGTCCAGAAACACATGAGGAGATTGAGATAATGAGAGTAATACCATATTCTTCAATAGTGGGATATATCTTGTATTCCATGCCATGTATTAGGTTTGATGTTGCCTTTATATTAATCATATATTGGGTAGATATCAATCTAATATTGGGGAAATGCATTGAGAATCTATCAAAACTATCACGAAGTACTTGAGACATATAAAGGAAATGCTCCTGGTGTATAGAGGAGATGAGAAAATAGTCATAAGAGATACACTAATTCTAGTTTCTAAATATATCTTGATGATCTGAATTCATAGTATATCTATGTATTTTTCTTAAATGGTTGTTTAGTGAGCTAGAGAGGTTTGAAGAAACCTATGGTCACTGATTATAAAATAGAATCTGAGTATATAGCTGCTTCTAATACTGTTAAGGAGGTAGTCTAGATACACAACTTTATCTCATACATTGGTGTTGTGCCTAGTAGTGTCAACCCTATTCCAGTTTATTGTGATAATACTACAACACTGGTTCTTATCAATGATCCCAAGTCACACTAAAGAAAAAAGAATATATTTTGAAAGTTTTATCTTTTTAGATATTTTACTTAGATAGGTGAAGTCACAGTTAATAGAGTATCCACAGAGGATGACATGGAAAACCCTCTAACTAAAGCCATATCTCAACAGAAGCATGATTCTCATGTAAGAGTTAGCGATTTGAGACTTGTTAACAGTTGGATCTAGTGAAAGTGGGAGTTTTGTGAGTGGGTGACCTAGACCCAACTCCTTTACATAATTTTATTACCATTACATGTATATAGTTATATATATAAATGTGTCTATCTTACCAGAATAGTGTTGATACTTATGGATCCACTACAACATCCTTAGATTACACATCGTATAAAAAGGTTATATCATTTTCTAGGCTATAATGAGAACCTAGATATACCATGAAAAAATCTTAAAGACATTTCCTATGGTCCAAATACATCATATTGATAGGAAATATATGATGTGGACTATCAGGTGATGGGGGATCATAAGCATTGAGACTTATTCTCATGAATTTCTCACTTGGTAATCTTAAGTAGGTGAGATTATGAGGTCATAATCACCAATAGAAACACCATATGTTTTAGGTGTTGTTGGTTGTTCTTATCTATGAGCATGTGTATTGGTCTCTTGACTTGAGAGCATTATCAATGTGTATAATTTGATCTGGTACTTTGATGTAGGGAAAAAACCATTACATTGAGGTCATGGAAAGATATCTTGTTTTGGGTGAATCTTTGGTGGTATGAAATTGGTTTAATGGTCAAGATATAATTTGTCACTTCTGAGTCGAGGAAGTGATATCTCAGGACTAGTTTACTAGGATGGTAATACCTATAATAAATCTATGAACATGGTAGAAAAATAATGTCTATCCAGTTAGATCAACAAATAGTAAAACAAAAATGGTTGATGGAACAAGTTGTGCATCATGATTTACGAGATATCATGATACAAATAGATTATATTACACAGTGTGTGTTTTTAGGATGGTTGTCATTACTATAACCATTCCTTATCTCATTATGGGCCTTGATTGGTTCCTAGTCTTTGCTCTTGGTTTGTAAATAGTATTCAATGCTATCAAGATAATGGAATAGATGGTCACACACAATAGAGTATTCAAGAGTCTATCATATTATGAAGAATATGAGTATAGAACATGGTGGTCCCCACTATGAGGTGTGAGAAATGTCCAATTGTTAATGATCACCAATAAATAAATAAATTCATTATTATTTGAATATAGAATATTTGGGTTGAATTTATTTATTAAAATTATTCATATGGTATTATGTAAATATGAAAAAATATTATATAAATGAATATTATTTAATATTCAAGGTTCGTTTAATATTTATGGGAATTAAAAGTTGAGTTAGTGACTCATTTTTATCATATAATATATTTATTATATATTAAAAGTAGTTTATAAAATATAAATGATGTTTATAACATAGTTAATTCATAATAATGAGTCATTTATAGCTTATTTAGTGGGTGTAAGATATAAGTGGGTTGGATAACTCTTTCTGGGTATTTTAACTCTAACTATATAAGCATATGAGAATCCCTTTTCCATAAATAATTCATTCATTCAGAATTGAGATCTCTCTCCTTTCGCATCCAAGACAGAGAAAGGTCTTGCTTGTGCATTTGATCTCTGATTGATGTTGTGGATCTAAGGGATGAGATTGTGGTGGTCGTCGTGACATCAATGGAATTGTTTGGAGCTTCGTGCTAGAATCCAAAATATGATGATCAACATATGTCTGGACTTTTGAAGCATGTGTGGATGATATATAGGTGTTCAAATTTGTATCATTTATCAAATTATTACTAATTAAAAATTGTAGTCGAACACACCACTGATTGGAATGATGTATCCATTCGGTTTAATTTTGTGCTTAATTAATTTATGCGAGATCCTTGGAACTTTATCGAGGCTTGGATCACTAGATACGATGAAGTTTTGTCACTCTGATGATGAATTTTTTTAAATCCCCAACCCTAAGACTTCTTCTGCATGCTCTGGTACTAACAACCTAATAATATTAAGCTTAATTATACAGAAGCTCCCTGAAGATGTCATCGTTGTGGACTATCTGACTATCTCAGGCATTTTTTTAAAGGAAACCCATGGTAGTCAGGTTGGGTCTACTCTCACCAAGGGTTCGCAGGTTCATTTTGATGCTTTCAGGGGTGGTGGTCATTTTCCTCAATCCAAGGGGATGTTCATGTGGCTATGAAATATTATGGGGGATCTGAGACTGGATGTCTTTATGCAGCAGGGTATGCGCTAGAGGAATCTAAAACAAGGCCAACTACTGTTATAGGTACAATGCTTATTTCATCCTCTATGATACTAGATTTTTTAAATATAGGTTCTACTCATTATTTATATCATCAAATTAAATTGATTTATTAGTCTTGCATTTAGAACTTATATCATTCCTTTTGGATCATTCCATATCATTGAGAAAGAGTTCTAAACAAGATTTCATATGTGTTGTGTGTCAGGTGAAGATAACCAACCAAAAAGTGGTGTGAGACTTCTTAGTCCTCCATCTTGATATCTTAGAGATTATTATTTCCATGGATTGGATTATCAATATTAAGGCTCATATAAACTATTATCATCATCGAGTTTAGTTCTTATCTTCTATGGAGTCTCTCATGTCTTTCGGGGTGAGTGAGATTCTAAATCTGGAAGAACAAGGCCTTTTTTTCTTTATGATAGAGTGATTCCGTGTTAATTGTAGGATATGTTCCTTAACTTCATTGACTATTTATTGATTATACCGCTTCCTAAATTATTGTGTTCATACCCCGAGGTCTTTCATGATGATTGTTTCGAGTTACTACCACGTAGAGTTTGAGTTTACTTTTGACCTACTCCCTGGTATGATGCCAAATTATATTCCACCTTATCGTGTGAAACATATTGAGTTAGAGTAACTTAATGATCAACTTGAATATCTTGAGGATAATGTATTTATTTGTCTTAGTGTGTCACCTTGGCTTCTCCTTCCCTCTTTACTAGGAATTAAAATAAAAGCCTCAGACTTTTCATTGACTATTGAAAGCTAAATTAGTCAACTATTAAGTACTAGTATCCCTTTCTAAGAATTGATGATCTATTTAATTAACTTAGAGGGGATTTTTGGTTTTATAAGATTAACCTATGTTTAGGGTACCACCAGTTGAGAGTCTGAGAAGAGGATATCCCTAAGACAACATTTTGGATCCGTTATTGGCATTTTGATTTTCTGGTTATTCCATTCAGTCTCACAAACGTTCATCCAGTATTTATGGAATTAATAAACCAAATATTTCACCGGTTCTTATATTCCTTAATCATTGTGTTTTTGGAAGATATTTTGGTGTACTCTAAGTAAAATAAGGAACACATAGATCATTTGGATATCATCATTAGAATCTTGAAAGAACATCACTTGTATGGTAATATTTCCAAGTGTGAATTTTGGATCCAAGAAGTGAAGTTTCTAGGGAATGTTATATATAAGGTGGTAAAATCAGTTGATCCTAAAAATATTTATGTAGTGATTTCATTAAAGTATCCTAGAAATGTGTTTTAAGTTCAAAGATTCTTCAATTTTTTCTAGATATTATAAGAAGTTTTTTCAGGACTTCTCAAATCTTTCATCTTTAATGAAAACTTTAACCCACAAGGGTGTTAAGTTTGTGTAGAATAAAAAATGTCAAAAAAATTTTGAGGGATTGAAGAAGAGGTTAATTTTGTCTCTAGTTTTGATTCTTCTTGAACTAGGTTCAGGTTATGATGTTTTCTGTGATTCTTCAAGTTTGGGATTGAGGTGTGTCTTGATATAGGGAAAATAGATTATGTACTACGGATATTTCCAATTAATACATCATAAGAAGAACTAACCTACCCATGTTCTATAGTTTGAAGCTATTATACACACATTCAAAACTTGGCATCACTACCTTTTTGGGGAGTAGTTCACGATATATTCTATTCATAAAAGTCTGAAGTATATTTTTACTTAGAGGGTTCTGAACTTGTGACAAAGATGCTGGGTTTATTATCTTCAGAAATTATATTTTTATATTTATTATCATTTTGTGCAAGGTAATTTGGCCGTCGATGTGTTGAATATGAAATTACCAACTCAAGATTTGAAGGAATCGATAGAGGAGTGGTATCTGATGAGTTTGTCTACTGAGATGAGCTTGTGAGTGGAATTAGATGATGGGAAGGTGTTATTAGCCTCAGTGAATTCTAAACAATAATTTTATGAGAAGGTGTCCATATACAATTTTAAACACTTCAGTTAAACCCTAAATGGGGGGAAGACTTCAGGTGGTAGGTCTCAAACTCCCATTGGCGCTTTTTTCTTCTAGGGTAGGATGATTGTCCTTATATATTTGAGGAAGGAATTGATGGATAGTGGACATTGGTCTTGTTAGTCAATATACATTGGGACTAACAATATGTGTCATGATCTGGGACATTAGTATTGGTGGTTGGGGATGATATTGTTGATTGCAGACTTTTTTTATGGAGCCTTACTTGTTAGATAATTAAGGTGGAACATCAAAGACCAGATGGTTTGTTTCAACCCCTTTCCCATTCTGGTATGGAAGTGGGATGATATTTCCATGTACTTTTTTCATTTTTTTCCATATAATCCTAATGGGAAATATTTTATTTGACTAATCATTAATCGATTAACAAAATCAGCTCATTTCCTCCTTATGAAGGAGAGGACGAAGGTACATAAGCATAGGAACTTTTACATCCAAGAGGTTGTGAAGCATCGTGGTGTTCCCTATGCAATTTTTTCTAAAAGGGGCCCAATGTTAAAATCCATGTATTGGAAAGGTTTACAATATGCGATGAGTTCCCAGTTTAAATTAATCATGACATATCATTTTCAAATAGGTGGGTTGACCGAGCGAGGTATTCAAATTCTTGATGATATGCTCTGACCATGTGTGCTTGATTTTGGTGGTTCATGGGAAAATAATCTTCCTATGGTTGGATTTTCATATAAAAATAGTTACTAGGATTTGATTAATATTATTACCTTTGAAGTGTTGTATGGGAGGCCATGTAGACCTCCCTTGTGTTGGGTAGAGTTGGGAGAACAGTCCTTGATTAAACCGAGCCTTGCTCAGGAGATGAAAAAAGTGTAGTTGATTCGTATGAGGCTAGTGAATTCTCAAAATCATTAGAAATGATTTTTGAACCATATTCACCACCCAATAGAGTTTAAGGTTTGAGGTTGAGTCTTTCTCATAGTTTCATCATGTTTGAGACACCATAGATTGGGTATGTACGGTAAGTTGGCGCCAAGGTTTATTTTCGCCTTTTAGGTCATTGAACAACTTGGAAAAGTGGCTTATTTGTTAGAATTTCCATCATCCTTGAAGTCTATTTACGATGTGTTTCATGTTTCCTAGGTGAGGAGGTATCAAATGGACCCTTACCATATGATCAAATGAGACGATATTGATTTTGAGTCTGACAACACTGTGCTTAAATAATCAGTTCAGATTTTGGATATCCTAGAAAAGGTACTATAAGGTAAAAAAATTTCCATGGTTTGTGTACTATGGTAGTGTGGAAGAGATAACCAAAAGAGGTGGGAGTGATAATAGTTGATGATGCAGCAGTGAACTCTTTTTGCGAGTTCAGAATCTTGATTAATTTATGGGGATATAAATCTTTTATAATGGGGAGAGTTGGGACACAATCTGGGTCATAGGTATGCATTAGTTTTAGTTTTTTTTTATTCTTGTGGATGTTTTAGAGGTTTCTAGGAGTCGGGGATAAATTTTTTGTTTTTTGGAGAAAATAGATTGGATGCATGGTTTGGGTGCATGATTTGTACTAACTATGAGGTATGACACTGTGAGAATCCAATGATGATTTTTTCATGGCCACCTCCCTCCAAAGATACCGCAATGAAGGGAGAGAGATAATGAACCTTGATTTCCACCTCCAGTAGGCCTTGAAACCTAAAAATAGTTTTATATATGTAGGGGGATCATAAAAGTATACCACACCATACAATAAGCACAATCATAACACATCTTTTTCAAAGACACTTGGGCTTGACACCCACCCCACAAGCATGACCATAACACATCTCACCCAAAAGCACCTGGTCCACAACACAACCACTACCATAACCAGAGTAGTAGGGTATCATGAATATAAAGGAAATAAACCTCATTACCTCCTCATACCATGCACAACCCCCACCACAAGACACCCCACAAGCATAGTCATTTCTTGCCTGAAAACACCTGGGCTGTCACATCTCGCTCGCAAACACCTAGGCTATCACATATTGCTCGAAGACACATGGGCCATCACAACCACCGTCTAATGAAATAAAAAACCTTATACGATCACATCCTGTACAATACCTACCTCATCTAGAAGAGATATCGGGAAAGAGTGGGTACCCATCCATTTGTACTCCTCACTGAATGATCAGAAGAACACCCCTGCATGACTATATGGGTTTCAACACAAAGTTCTCAACATGGGTGGAGTGAATATAGAAATCTGAAGAATATACAAGTATATATATAGTATCAAACACACAATCCCAACCTACGGGTTCACAAAAAAACCAAAAAACTCACAACACTATCACTTTTACTTCCACCTCTAAATGAATAACATTCCATAATAATCCATAAACCCCATTTCATATTTCCAACCAATTTCATTTAATCATCCCATTATTTTAATTATTTATCATCAACCACATTTAATCAAACAACCCAAAATTTAATTATTGAGTAACCATATCCATTCCATTAACCAAACCAACCCAAGCCATTCCAAACATTATTTAATAATTAATTATTTATTCCATCACCACTCCAGAATCTAGCACAAAGAAACCAGAAAATCGCCACCCTAAAAGCACGACAAAACAAACTACATCCCCACCACCCCAAAAGAGAGACCAAAAAAATATCATCCCCAAATTCCCCAACAACATATCATTTTCCAACAAGCATGACCACACATCACAACACATTAAGATCATTTCAAAAATTTACAAATGGGCTTTATCACATTTCACTTTATTTTAGGGGCGTTATTACACACGTCAAAATCCTAGGCAACCATTTCATTAGCCAAATATAAGTAGTTAATCAGTTTACATTTTAGGGTGATATCAAAATAATCACAACTAAAGAAGAAATAACAACACATATATCCAACACAAACAAATCTCCCAAGGACCACAATTTTCAGTGGGGTGTCAAACTCGTACAATTCAAAATATCACAAATAATATCAAAGACGTAAAAGCATGCGAATCAAACCTCATTTTCCAAATTCAATTCAATTAAACAATTATTTATCTTTGATTAATATATAACAACCATAACCAATAGATAGACAAAAGTAAACCCCTAACTCATGATAAACAATAAGGAGAAATGAGGGAATCCCTACCTCAAATAAATTTACCAACTCATTGGGAACCACAGGGAAAATAAGAACACTTGAAAACCACAAACACGCCATGGGAACCATAGATAAACCTAAAAAAAAACCAAAGAACATAAAAACACAACCCAAAATACACCCCAAACCATAGAAACATCACCATAGTTAATCCACATAAGAAGAATGAAATAAAAACCACCAAGAATGGAGAAAAACACACCATAGATCAACCATGGATTTCCAATGAACAACCACCAGGGAAAATGGATCAAAGAGGGAGGAAGAGGGCTTGGAGAACTACTTGGTGTGCCTAGAGTTCTCCAAAAATGATATGAAGAAGAATACATGACCAAATGAGTGAAAATTTAGTTGGAAAATAATTTTTAAACTGCATTGGATCAGGGGTTTACATGACATGTAATCCCCTTTCATGTCATGTAATCCGCAGGGTTCAGTTTCATTGAAAAACATATCTCCATTTTATTATTTAACCCTGAATATCTACACGTCTTGATCAAGCCCTAGAGAATTTGTGAAACCAACTTTCACATTGTGTAATTGACTTACATGACATGTATTTCATACAACTCTGCTTCACCTCCAACCCCCATGAAAACTCCCAGAACCTCCCCCAAAACCCTCCAACAACCAAAACCATCTAAGTAACAGATCGGGAGGGCACATACCATTATATCATATACCTATAAAATGATTCTATCCCTCAAAAATCCAAAAACAATCCTAGAATTAAATGGTTCTAAGAAAAAACCATCCCACAAGATACCACTGAAGGATCTCATCATACCTAAAATGAAACCACCAGCTAAACATGCTATTCCAAATGGCCACAAAACACACTGCAAAACCACAATATGCCTCCTCTCACACAACCAGACTTCCACATCACTACTACACAATCACTATAACTAATGAACCACACCATCCTGAACACATGAATCAGATAATTCTATCTTTCATGTAAAGATACTATCCTCTATGGGAATCAACAAATATCCTTCATAGGATTAATTTCATCATAGTTAATTCACTTATATTAGGAATTAGTTCCTCCATTTTCATACATCAATAATTTATCACACATCACAACACACACATCAGAAACCAAGGAAAATATCTCAAATCATAAAACAAAAGGATCCAAACATCACTTCACAAAGAAAAACAGAGAAAAGAAAAACTCAAAACAAATTTGGGTACTGGGTAAACATCTATGTATCTCTCCCCAAAGTACTCTCCTCCAAGTCACCATACTCCACAACACACAAACCAAATAAATGGTTTATCCCTGCAACACCATCTCTTGGTGATCCTGGATCTCTAATGGCTATTCCACAAACATCGTATCATCATCGATATCAAAATATCCCCAGTCAATGATATGGGATTAATCATGAAGATACCAACAAAGATGAGAGATGTGAAAGACCTTTTGGATCCTCTCTAACCATGGTGGAAACTCAAACTGATACTCCACCTCGCCAACTCACCCCAACACCTGAAAAGTTCCAACAAACATGGGAGAAATCTTACTACCTCTGCCAAACCTCTACTGCCCATGTTGATGGGAAACCTTCAAGAACTCATGGTCCCCAACCTCAAACTCCAAGGGCCTCCTTCTATGATCGACATAAGACTTCTTCCAGTCCTACGTTTCTTTTATCCTCTCAAAAAAAAGATGAACCATTTCTATCATTCTATGCACCACATCGGGACTAATAATAGCTATCTCCCCAAACTCTATCTATCACAATGGAGAATGACACATTCTTCCATACAAAGCCTCAAATAGAGATATACTAATAGAATAGTGGTATCTATTATTTTAAGAAAACTATACCAAAGTTAGGTGTCATACCCAAGATCCACTAAAGTCCAAGACGCATGACCGCAACATATCCTTCAATGTCTGGATAATATATTATACTTTCCCATCTATCTGAGGGTGGAAAGTAGTGTTGAGGTGTAACTGAGTGCCAAAAGAATGCTGAAATACCCTCCAAAATCATTAAGTAAAACATGTTTCCCAATCTAAGAAAATGGACCTTAGAACTCCATAAAACCGCACCATCTCATCCACATACCTCTTAGCCAAAGAATCCACTACACTCAACTACTTGATCACTAAGAAGTGAGTCAATTTCGTCGACTAATCCACTATCACCCAGATAGAATCACAACCTCCCTAATATTTGGGTAGCACTATGAATAAATCCATTTAGATTTCATCCCATTTCCACCAGATAATATCCAAGGGCTGTAAAAAATCACCAAGAAAATGATTCTATTTTACTTTCTAGAAAACTAGACATTGGGCCATAAAATCTACCACTACCTATTTTAGCTTGGGCCACCAAAACTGTGTCCTCAAGCCATGATACATTTTGAAAACTAATGGGTGTACTTCCAAAGGTGATTTATAAAACTCATGAATGACTTCATCATGATTTATAATCAGAAAAATAACCTTTGATGAAACAATATCCAGTTCCAACTATCCTACGACCATCCCTATGGAGCATCACTATAGAAAACATGGTTGCGCATCACCTATGCCTCTGAGTCCCCCCACTAAGACTCCTCCACCTACTGGATCAGAGAATAATGCATCTTTATCTGAGACAAATATAATCTACCACCATTTACTATTACATCTAAGTGAAAGGCTTACAACTCCTCCATTTCTATCGAATCATCCTCATACTCCCGAACAGCACCCTTCCATGACTTCATATTCAAAGAGTCAGCCAAAAAATTCCACTTTCCTGAGGTTTAGGAGATCTAAAAATCATAATCCTAAAGAAACTTTATCCACCTCCACTTTTATAAGTTTAGTTCACACTGGGAAAAGACAGACATTAAGATCTTGTGATATGTAAAGACCAGAAAGCGCTCCCCAATGAGGTAATGTCACCACAACTTCAACGCTAACACAACATATTCTAGCTACAGATTATGAGTGGTATATTTAAAATCATGCGGATGTAACTTACTAGACTCATAATAGATCATTTACCTCTACTCCATCAGCATGGATCCCATGAACAGACAAAACTCATCACAAAACACCTCCAACAACACACCCTCATTTGGTAACTGAAGCATTGGAGTAGTGAATAACTTCCCCTTCTGGTAACCAAATGATGCCTGAAACTGATCACTCCACACAAAATCTTGGTCTTTCCTAGTCAAATTTTTCAATGGGGCTAAAAATCGAGAGAAATCAAGTGCAAACCTCCAATAATAGCATGCAAGACCAAGGAAACCGAGAACCTATGCCACGTTCTTGGGTGATTACCAAGAAACAAATGATTTAACCTTTGACGTGTCTAATTCCACACCCCACTGAGACACCACATGCCCAAGGAAATGCACCTCTCATGTCTATAACTTACACTTGGACAACTTTCCATAGAGATGGTGGTGTCAAAGAACATGCAAGATAGTCCTAAGGTGCTCAACATTCTCCTCCTCTGACTTCAAGTAGATTAATATATCATCAATGAATATGATGAAGAACTGATCTAGGAACTCACATAACATGGAGTTCATAATCCCAATGAATAAGACTGGTGCGTTCGTAACACTAAATAGAATGACTACAAACTCAAAGTTCCCATACCTGCATCTGAAGGCATTCTTCAGGATATTTCCCTCCTTCACCCTCAACTAGTGATATACAGACAATAGATCAATCTTATAAAACCAAATCTCCTCTCTCAATTGGTTGAAAAGATTGTCTATCCTTGAAAGAGGGTAATTGTTTTTTACCTTCACCTGATTCAACCTTTGATAGTCTATAAAAAACCTCAGAATACCATCCTCCTTCTTTGCGAACAACACTGGAGAACCCCATAGAGACACACTGGGCCAGATAAAACCCTTCTGTATCAAATCATCTACCTAAAACGTCAACTCTTGTAACTCAAAAGGTTCCATCTAATAAGGATCCATTGAAATCAGAGAAGCATCATGAAACAAGTTTATCCCAAACTCAACATCACATTGAGGGGGTAACATCACAACCTCCTAGGGGAAAACATCTAGGAACTCCCCAATTACCTTGAGAATCTATACCATCTCAGAATCCATTGATTTCACTAACAAACCACCCAATAGGAAAATAAGGGGCTCTACACGATGACTTCCCACATGAAAACCCCACTTGCCAATGAAAACCACTCAATGGCCATCCATATCCTAAAACAAGACTCTCCATTGAAATAAGTTGATAATATCATGTACGGAATACAACCAGTCGATGATGAGGATGAAATTTTATGGATTCATATATAGAAAAAAAGATCCTTATGGGATTGATGCGGCCCCATAATTAGTTTTCACCCCCTGCACACATCAAACAAACTGGTTTGACCAATGACTGGTGTAGTAAAAACCAACAGCACAAGAAGCCTCTATACATCTAGTACTAGAGAATGGGATAGAGAGGGTGTAACAAATGAGTGAAAAGATCCTGAATCAAACAAGTCATAAACAAGGGTACTAAACAAACCGATATTACCTCTGAAGATATTTGGCCCCTCTGAAACTTCTGACTCAATTATGTGAAATTGACCAAACCCAACTCCTCTACCTCTCTACTAATGACCGCATCCATGAACATGCTTAGATTATAGTCCCTGAATGCGAGGATCATCCTAAGGTCAGCCTCTACCTTCTCTATCTCCCCTCAGTGGAGAAAAAACCTTCTACCCCTACTAAAATGACCTCACTAGAAACTAATACTGAGGATGGAGATTAACCTATCCACCTATATAAAACCAAGCTCAGGGAACCCATGGTCATTGGTTATGGCGATGTCCATGAACCCCACAACCAAAACAAACTAGCACAAAAGTATCAGGAAAATCATGAAAACCACTAGCCCCAGAAGGATGAAAATGAACCTATTGAGGTTGATTCCCTATCGGTTGAAGGCTTAAAGGACCTGATGCCTGATACCTGTCACTGACATCCCTACCCCTTGATGAAACCTGGTATTTACCCTCTCATGTAAAATCTCCTCACGAGTGTATCCTCTAGACCACATCTTCCTTCTTCTGAACCTCCATATACGTTGGAAACATAAAAGGAGTTACTGCTTACTTGATAGAAGGATAGAGTGCCTCCTCAAGAAGTCTTTTACAAGAATCCTCATATGGAAAAATATCTTGGAAAAAATGCAGAAGGACATTGAACTTGTTTCCCAACTCCCATACTAATATGCTCCCCTGCTGAAGAGAAAGAAGATCCTAACTATTTACTACCTTCATGGCTGATAAAAGGAAATATTCTTAGAAATCCTTCTAGAATTCAATCCAAAAGGCACACACCTCCTTCTACTCTCCCAGATACGGTGTCCATTACTGACATGTAGCTCCCCACATCTGACAGACTGCCAAAGGGACCCATTACTCCTTCGGTCCCTGGATCAAACTGAAAGAAATATCGAGCTCCTCCAGTCTAATCTCTATCTTCATGTCATAAATCTACCCTCATACTTCACCAAATCCTGCCGCTGAAAAGCATGTAACATCCTCTTACATTGATCCTCCTCTACAACTAGATCAACCCTACAATGATAAACCAAATCATCCTATTGAGCCACACATGAATGATGAACAAGATCCATAGATAAAAGGAAAACATAGATTTACTAAGCCCGATTAGTATGAAATTTCATTTAAAATTCATTTTAACTTATTTAATTCATTTTTTATCAATTTCAACTTTCCTAAAACAACCAAATTCAAATAAGAACACGAGTCATTATGATGCATGTACCTCTCCTATGTCTCTACCCTGCAAGCAGGTTAATCTCACTTGATTATTCAATAAGCTAAAAGTGCGTGCATTGGATCATGGGGGGATCTAAAATCCCATGTCCTACTAGTCTCCCTGGTCTACTTCACACACCAATGTCAGTTAGAACTATTTCCATACCACCCCATACAATCCTCACTATGCCTAACTCTAAACTCCACCCCATCTCTCAACCATTACCTCTAATACCACTCTGTCACAAACCCCTCTCTCTAAGGATACCTCAATGAAGGGAGAGAGAGAGTCCTATCTCTAGTAGGCCCCGGGTTGGTGACTAGCACCGACGGTATGGGAATATCCTATATCAGAGGCATTACCCTCTATAATATAAATAGAATCAGGTTATAAGATGGACCATCCACAAAAAACTCTAAGATACAATATAAAAAGAAATCCAAAAACCACCCACATGCATGTATAAATAGAACTGATATAGATACAATAAAGTATCCAAATTAAATACACAAAAATAAAGCTAAAGAAGTGATACAACAAATTCTAAGGAACAAAGCTAGTAATGTTCATCACAATCCATATAGTCCTCCTAGAAACCTGAAAATAGTTATATATATAGGGTGAGAATACAAGTATACTCAGTAGTAAAACCAAACTCTACCATTCACATGTCAAAGAAGAACACTAATTACCCTGTGCAAAAACAACAGAACCAAAAAACACCTATCAAGGTATACTAACCATCCCAACCTCACTAAGGCATGCTCACTAAATAACAAAAATCAATTAATATAATATAATAGGAATCACATCAATAAAGGTACCCTTAACCACTTTCCCACTAGTATTACTCTCTCACACCCAACATCGTACGTCTAGGAGCTCCCATATCTTCTATATAACACACTTCCCCACAAGCACAATCACAACACACCTTGACCACAGACACATGGGCCCACCACCCTACAAGCACGACCACAACACATCTCATCAGAAAGCACCTAGGACACAACACAACCACCACCATTAAAAGTGTAGTAGGTTATTATGAACATGTATTACATCAACCTCATTCTCTCCTCCTACCATACATGACCCCCCAGAAGCCTCCCCACAATCACAGTCATGTCTCACCTGAAAACACCTAGGTTGTCACATCTTTCCCGCAAATACCTGGGCTATAAAATCTTGCCTAAAGACACCTGGTCCATCACAACCACCATCTAATTCACTAATATACCTCTAGACATCACAACCTATGAAATACCTACTTCACATAGAAGAGAGAGAGGGAAAGAGTGGGTACCCAACCATCCGTACTCCTCATTGAATGTCAGGAAAAACACCCCTGCATGACTATGCGAGTGTCGGCACAAAGTGCTCAACATGGGTAGGGTATGTATATAAATCACAAGAATATAAAAGTATATATATATATAGTATCAAACACTTAATCCCAAAATATGGGTTAAAAAACAAACCAACCAAATCACAACAAGATCACGTTTTTCCACATCTAAATGCATAACATCCCACAAAAATCCATAAACCTCATTTCAAATTTCTAACCAATTTCATTTAATCATCCCATTATTTTCATTATTTAGCATCAAACATGTTTAATCACACAACCCAACATTTAATTATCCATTAAAAATTTCCATTCCATTAACCAAACCAACATAATCCATTATAAACATTATTGAAAAATTATTTCTTTATTCCATCACTACTTGGGAATCTAGCACAAAAAAACCACCACCTCACCACCCTAAAATCACAACCAAACAAACTAACACCCTACCAACCCAAAAGCACGACCAAAAAAACTATCAGCCCAACATTCCCCAACCACACATCTCTACCCCACAAGCACAACCACACATCATAACACATCAAGATCATTTCAAAAATTTACAAAGGGGATTTTATCACATTCCACTTTATTTTAGGGGAATTATCACATAAGACAAAATCCTAGGGAAACCATTTCCTTAAACAAATATAAGTGGTTAATCAATTTACATTTTAGGGTGATATCACAACAATAAAAACCAAATCAGAAATGAAAACACATATATCCAACACAAACAAATCCCCCAACGACCACAATTTTTCAGTGGGGAATCAAGCCCATAATATTTACAATATCACAAATAATATCAAAGTTGTAAAAGCCTGCGAATCAAATCCATTTACCCTTTCAATTAAATTAACTAATTATTTATCTTTTATTAATCCGACACAACCATAACCCATATATAAACAAAAGTAAACCCATCCCACATGATACACAATGAGAAGAAATGAGGGAATTCCTACCTCATAGAAGCTTGTTGACTCACTGCACACTGTAGGGTGAAGAAGAATGCATGAAAAATAAAATCACACCACATGAACCACATATCAACCTACACGCCAAATACCATCAAAATGAAACCCAACACACACCCCACACTATAAAAACATGATAAAAGTGAATCCTCAGGAGAAGAACATAAGAAAAATGACCAAGAAGGGAGAAGAACCTACAACGGATCAACCATGGATTTACAACGAACAACCACCAAGACCAAAGGATAAAATAGGTAGGAAGAGGTCTTGAAAAAACCCTTAGGGAACCTATGGTTCTACCAAAATGAGGTGAATAAAAATCCATGGATGAATGAATGAAAATTCGGTTGGAAAATAATTTTAAAACTACACTGGATTGAGGGTTTACACGATGTGTAATCCCCTTTCACATTGTGTAATCCTTGAGGTTCAGTTTCACCAAAAAATGTGTCTCATTTTTATTATTTAACCCTAAAAATATACATGTCATGAACCAGCCCTAGAAAATCCATGAAACCAATTTTCATGTCATGTAATACACTGACACGACATGTATTTCCTATAGCAGCTCTGTTGCACCTCCAACTCCCATGAAAACTCCCAGAACATCTTCTAAACACCTCCAACAACCAAAACTAGAAAATTAACAGATCAGGAGGGCACAAACCATTATATTTTTTTTATAGTTTGAGAATAGTTAATCAAACCATGAAACTTGACAAGGAAACCATGTAGGTGTCTAGGTTGTTGTCCAGAGGTGTTGCACGACTCGAACACGGTTTTCTCAAACCATGCGGGTCAACACTAGTAGTTGTGAGCCTCCAATTTTAAAAGGATAGAGGCCATGAATGGTTGGTTCACAGTTTGTTAAACCATGCGGCCTAATAGTGCACCCTTATCTAGACCTTTAATAAGTTTGAATTTACCTCTTTCCCTTGATTATTTTTATATCTACTTGTTTGTATTCGAAATTGGTTTTTAATTATTTAATATTTTTATTTATTTTGATAAATTCTTGTTTCATCACATTTTACTAAATTTGAATTTTTTTTTAAAAACAACAATTTATTATTTATATGTTTTAATGTTTTGAATTGAATAATGATTATTTTTGTTCTAAATTTACTTAACCTTGTTAATATTTTTTTGAGTGATATATTTTGTAAAAAATTGTCCATATGTACAAGCCTCATAGGCCATAACTACTACCACTCAAAGGGGAATAATAGTATACCCCATGGGAGGTCCGACCCTTGAAGCCTACATAGAGGTAGGTATGTATGTGACTAGACCCGTGTATATGGTCCATTAGAATGCGCTTGGAGGAGAGCATGATTTAGAGATGGTAATCCTACCGGGCTATAGCCTATGTAGAGGTGAATGGGTGTGCGAGTACTGATCCCCCGTTGATAGCTCGATGTTGGTTTGGAATGAGTTTATTTTTATAGTTGTCGATCACCGCATCATGAAACTAATGTGGGGTGCATGAAGATTCTATACTGTTCATATTATTAAAAAAATATGGATATATACCCATCCAATCGATTTCTTTCATTTAAGCCATTCAATCGATAATTTGATTGTATTCTACCTTCAATGCCTCTCAAACCCTCGTATGAGTTCTCAAGTTCTATAGTGTTGACACATAAAGTATGACATATTCAATAGAGTTACTAAGTTCATGAAAAGATCTTGGATAGTTAAATGAAGGATATTAGCATTGTTATAGGTCTTTTCATAATCCTCATGCTGCAGTGAACCTACCTCACTCCTCTCTAGTTCTAGTATCTGGAAGTGGGTTTTTCTCTTCATTTCAAACCACTAAAAAACATTTTATTTAGAGTTGCACAATGCTGAGTTACTCCTTTCATAGTGGTTGTTTTGGATTGAACAACAATGGTAGCATCTTCATGTATCATCTACCATTGGAAAATGGTAGATATCAGAACACTGGTAGATCTCTCCAATGGCCGACCATTCAACCACCGATATATATCTCTTCACCAATAGATCCATGAATCACCAGTAACAACTTCATATATCAATGGTAGGTCTTCTAATAATGCTGGAAACATATTTCTTCAATAGTTGCCTGACCATCCACAATGGTAGATCTATCCATCCTTGGTCTTCATCGATAGATCATGCACTAATGGCATATCTCTCTATTGTTCAACACCACCATTCAACTATTCATCATCCACCAATGGTATCACCATATCTTCATAACATTTCATCCTTTATCGATAGTTGCAGCACATTTCTTGTAATAGTTTAATTTTTCTCTTTCTAGAATGGTATATAAATTTTTATTTTACAATGTTAGATCACTTTGCACCACTGGTAGATCAATCTACCATTAGAAACTACCAGTATATCCTCTATTCCATATAGCAATGGTAGATCATGTTGAACAATGGTAGATCAATATACCTTTACGTATTTATATCTACCACTAGTTCAGAAATATTTTTTTTATAAAAAATTATATTTCTTATATTTTTAATTTATATACTTAAAACAAATATATTTGATAAATTTTTTATTTTATTTTTATAATATATAATTATATGGTGGAAAAAAATAATTTTGACAATATATTTTGTACATTTATGCATGCAACATATATTTTCTTACGATGCTCTGTTTTATGAATTTTTTTATATGTTTTAATAAACTGGAAGTTTATTATTATTTTAACTATTATATTAATATGAATTATATTCATTTTTTACACTTAACATATTGGATATTCTCTACTAATATTTCATGAATAAATAAAGAGCGCTAAGGTTCCTTGTTATTTAGTGCGACATTTACAACCAATAATAACAATAATATTATTTTATTGTTATGATATAACAAGTGGAATGCAGATATTAGATATATAGATGCTCTAAGAAGATATTTTTTTAATGAAGTAGAATTTATTCTTTAGAGACATAATCAAGGGATATAAAAACTCAAGTGAAAATTATTTGATAGAACTATGACATAATTATTACTGCTCTTAAGCGATCATGAAACTTATGTGACTTCTGTTCCTTGGATGTGATCACCAAAGAACTTCGATAATAAACCTTTTCCATTAAAGTGATCAATGATCATTGAAATTCATCATCTTTGACATCTTCTGATTATATACTAGATTTATTTATAATTATTTTTAGATTCAGGCTATCTCTTATTTATTCTATTTGTATTTATTAAATTATAATTTATGATTTTCCCAATAAAAAATAGGTCTCAATCTAACTTTTTATTCCACCACCAAGAAGGAAGTATGGTTTGTGACTCCTGATAAAATGTCAGGAAACAAACTAGGTTCATTCTCCTATAAAAATCATGGGTTGTGCCTTCGAGTATTTGTTTAGGAAGAGTTTGTAATAGGTTCAAACACCTTTAAAAGTGAAGTTCTTAATGGATATGAATATTACCATGGAGTAGACAAGGTTGATGAGTGGACTAGGATATTGGTGATTCAAACCACTTTAAATCTCTGTGTTCCTTCTTTTTTATTTCTACTAAAATTCTTTACAAGAACACATCACTCACTGTAGATCATTATTTTATCAACTCTAATTGATTTATAACAAATTTTTTAAAAGTCTATTCACCCCTCTAATCATTATTTCTATAACTATCGATCCAAAAATTGGTATCAGAGGGAATGGTCTTCCTTAAAGTATATTTAGTATCTCTAATTATTTTAATTTTTTATCAAACAATAATTGTAAGGGGATATTTTCCTTAAAAATATTTTTTAGAGGCTCTAATTGTTTCTACTATTTATTTTTAACTCTATGCTAACTAAATATCCTATACATAATAATTTAAGGAATAAAATAAAAAGTTTCTTTTAAGATGGTGGTTTAAATGAAAGCAACAGATAGATTATAAAAAACCCCCTTTCTTCGATGGAGGTGACTACAACTATTGAAAATACATAATGAAGGCCTACTTGAAATAGTTAAGTGTGTATCACTGTACTATCATGAATAATCCATATGAGCTACCCAAATTTGATATGAGGACACTTGTAGGAAATTACATGGTAAAATATGTTTTGAATTATAAAGTTAGAAGTATTTTGTACGGTTATATAATTATAAGTGTCTATAGCCATGATTTAGCTTGTAAGATAGACCATGATATTTGAAGAATACTTCAAGTGACTCACTATGGCAATGAAAAGTTCAAGTGAACCAAGCTATTAATACTACAAGCAGAATACCAAGACTTCAATCTGGGAAATGAATAATTAGTAAACCAAATGTTTCATCAGTTTACCAGTATTACAAATGGTATGAGTGATCTTGGGGAAGTTTTGGATAAAAAAATCCAGTGGAAAGAGTAATGAGAGATCTTAAAAAAATATGACATTAAACAAAGGTGGACATCGATGAGACTAATAATTTTAAAGAGTATACCTTAGATGAACTAATAGGATCTCTATTTTAGTATGAATTAGAGTGGAAAACATTCCTAACGAGGATTATATAAAGAGAAAAGGCATTGAATTTAAATATAATGTTATTAATTCCTTTAATTACTTTTAATATGAGTTCCAGGAAAGTGACAAGGATATGGATCACTTTATTAAGAATTTTTCTAAGTTAATGAAAAACAAAGGTAGAAATAAATAATTCAATAGGAAGTTCATAAATAACTATAAGAAACCTAATACAATTAGTAATAATGATGTTTCAGAATTAACATGCTAGGAGTGAAGGAAGAAAGGGAACATAAGGACTGAGCACCCTAAAATCAAACATAAAAATAATGACAAAGAGAAAATTAGAAAATAAAAAGAAATATTTCTTTAGAGGTTTGTACTGCTCAGATAGTTCTAACTCTAGCAGTGATTCTAGAAGTGAACATGGGAAAAAGAATCTTTCCCTGATGGGTATACAATGTAAAGTAAATGATTCACTCTTTACTCTATTAATAACTCCTGAAAATGTTGATCATATTGATTTATATTAAAATGAAAATGAAATTGATGCCAATTCATGTCCTTATTTTTATTCTGTGAAGTCCAAATCTAAATAACTAATTAGGGAAAATGAATAATTAAGAAATGGGAGAGTCAAAATAATAAAAAATTATAATGACATAAAAATTAAAAACAATAAGTTGATTAAATAAAATGAGAAAATAAATAGAGAACATGATAATAATAAAATATATTTTTCCCATAATTAAAAATCTAAATATAATTATTATTTTGAGTTTTCAAAACTAAAATACCAAAATGAAAAAGTTAAAAACTTTATGGAAGTGAATGACATAGATCAAGAAAGAAGATTCAATTTAGTTTTGGATGATTTAACTAAATTTGAAGATGATTATAGTAAAATTAATCACAAAATAATAAAATAAGAAACACAACTTCTATATCTAATGAAAAAATTTATACCGATTTAGAAACTACTCAAAAATAAAATATGAATTTGAAAAATGGAGTTTTCAATATTAAAGAGAATTTATCTACATTTGTTAAAGGTTAAAAAAATAAGATAAAATTATATCATTAATGAAACTAAACACCAATAAGAATGGTTTTGGATATAATATTTTATTAATAAGTTTAAAAAAGAATAAATTTTATAAAATATCAAAAGGAAGTATTTCTAGTGTAACTTATTTTAAATGTCGAATAAAAGGGAATTATGAAAATGAGTGTTCAATAATATTTACAAAATCATTTGGAAATACTTTAAATTTCGTTTATATATATTTATTTTATAAACAACCCATAAATAAATTCTTTAAATCAAATTAGGTTCCAAAATTTTATGCTACTAATCCCGTTGGACCGAAGCTAGCATGGGTACCAAAATAGTCTATTTGAATTGTTTTATTTTAGGAAATACTCCTCAGCATTCTCAAAGACTCATGGTATTTAGATAGTGGCTTCTCCAGGTGCATGAAAAGTGATATTTCAAAATTTTTATCTTTAAATTAATGTGATAGCAACCTTATCACTTTTGAAGATAACTCTAATGGTTAGATAAAAGTTATCAAGAGAGTTGGTTTTTATAAAATTGTAATTATTTTAAAAGTATTATATGTATATGGTTTAAAACATAATCTTATATTTATGATCATGGATTAAATGTTAATTTTTGAAAATGATAAATGTATTGTTTTTAAAAATAAATATATTTTGTTTTCTACAATTATAAAAGAAAATGTTTATACTATGGATTTATATAATATAACAAAACAAAATGTTAAGTGTTTGAATGTTGTATAATTAGATGATATTCTGTGGCATTGGAGGCTTGGGTTTGAAAATTTTAGACTCTTGTAGAAACTTTCAATGCATGAACAAATTCTAAAATTTTTAAAATTGCATACAAGTATATACTTTATGTGTGATTCTATTTTAAAGGCTAGACAACACAAATAATGGTTCAGATATTTAAATAATGTTAGTACTACTAGATGTTTAGAAATATCGAATCTTGAATTTTTTGAAAATATATATCATTTATTTTTTTGTGGTAAGAGGTATGGATTTTTAATTTCAGAAGATTATATTAGATTATTATGGATTTATTTATTATCCAATAAAAGTGGAACTTTAAAAAATTTTGTGCCTTCTGTAATCTTATTCAAAACATAAAAAATATGTCAATCATATCTACCTGGAGTGATAGAGGTGGTGAATTTTTTAATTTAGAATTTTATAAATTTTGTGAAGTAAATGGTTATAAACATTATTTTTTAGCCCCTAGGACACCACAACATAATTGAGTGGTATAAAGAAAGAAAAGATCTATTTTATAAATGGATAGGTCAATTCTAATGGAATTTAGTGTACCTATATATTTTTGGTAGAATTTGTTAATATAGTTTTCCATGTTTTAAATAGAGTTACTATTATACCATTTTAAATAAGACCACTTATGAAATGTATAAATGGTTTAAACCTAAAGATGGATATTTTAGGGTTTTTGGTTTTAAAGTCTATTTCTTAAATATAAAATATAATTTAGAAAAATTAGATTCTAAAAGTGATGGAGGGATATTTTTTGGATATTCCAATTATAGTAAATCCTATAGAGTTTTCAATAAGAAAAATTTAGTTTTTGAAGATTATTTTCATGTTAAGTTTAATGAAAATAATTCTAATAAGCAGGATTCTGATTTAAAAAAAGACAACGATAAATTCAAGGAATTCAATTTTGGTGAATATAATGACCAATATAATGAGAATTCATTAGTTGGAGGGGGTATATATCTTCTAAAAATGATCCTAAATAATGAAAAACGCTTAAAGATCATCCAATTTAAAAAGTAATTGGTAATTTAGAATACATATACAAACCATAAAATCTATTGTGCTTTAATATAAAACTTTACTTTTTTTAATGACTTTGTTCCTGTCAATATAGATAATTATTTAATTGACCATAATTGGATTAATGCTATTCTTGAAGAGTTAAATTAATTTGAAATAAATAGAGTGTGAAATTTGGTTGAATTTCCCAAAGATAAACCTATAATAGGAACTAAATGGATTTTTCATAATAAGCTTGACAAAAATAGAAACATAGTTAAAAATTAAACAATACTAGTATCTCAAGGTTATTCCTAAGTAGAGGGAACTGACTTTGAAGATTATTTTTCTCCTATTGCAAGGATGGAAGCAATTGGAATTATATTATCTTGTGCTTGTTTTCAAAACATCAAATTAGTTCAAATGGATGTAAAAAGTGACTTTTTAGATGGAATAATTTTAGAAGAAGTCTATATTATATAAATACCTAGATTTTAAAATGAAAGGTTTTAAAATAAGGTTTTTAAACTTAATAAATCTTTAAATGGTCTTAAGCAAGATCTAAGATCTTGATATGAAAGACTGACACAATTGTTATTACAAAATGATTTTTTTAAAGTTAAGGTTGACCCAACCTTATTTATAAAAAGAGTTTCAAAAGATATACTAGTTATACTGATTTATTTTGATGAAATAATATTTGGATAAAAAAATGATTTAATGTGTAATTATTTTTATAAATTAATGATAAGTAAATTTGACATGAGTTTGATGGGAGAACTAATTTTTTTTCCTTATTTTAAAAATTAATCAAAGGAAAGATGATATTTTCTTAAATAAAGATAAATATTCTAAATAACATGTTAAAATTTTTGGTATTGATTCTTGTAAGACTTTGAAAAAACCAATGAGTAAAAATTCCAAATTATATTTAAATGAGTCTGGAAAGACAATTGATATTAAACTGTATAGAGGCATCAAAGGTATTTTAGTATATCTCACTACATCTAGACCATACATAATTTTATTAGTCTGTTTGTGTGATATATTTCAATCAAACCCTAAAAAAAGTCACCTTAAAGATGTTAAGTGAGTAATTAGATATATCAAGGGTGTTGTTTATATTGGATTATTTTATTATAATGAGATTTGTTTTTATTTACTACCCTACTTGATTTTGATTTTGGTGATTCTAGACTTGATTAGAAAATCATTACAGGTGTGTGTCACTTTTTAGGTAAAAGTGTAATTTCTTGGAGTTCTAATAAACAACTATCGGTAGCTTTATCAACTATTGAGGAAGAATATGGTGTTGTTTCTAGTTGTTATTCATAGAGTATATGGATAAAAAAAACTTTATATGATGTTAATATTAGTTTTTATAAAATTCCAATTTTATGTGATAATTCAATTTCTATTTCAATTTCTAAAAACCCACTTCAACACTTTAGAATAGGACACATAAATGTTAGATTTAATTTTCCTAGTGATCATGTAAGTAAAGGTGATACATGTTTAGAATTTTTTCTTAATGAAAAACAATTAGCTGAAATTTTCACTAAACCTTTTGATTCTTTCAAATTTAAGAAAGCAAAGTTTCAATTGGCTATGCTTGAAGATTAACATTTCTTCTAGTAGAGTTATTGTATTGATAAAATTACACTGTGTTTTACATATGTATTGTATCTCAATGATATTATTTCTAAAAAATATATTATCTGAGAATTATAATTAGTTTATACTGATTAAAAGGGACACTATTTTAAAGATTGAATTCTAATGTATGTACTGATAAATTTCAAAAAGGGGGAGATTATTTTTTGAAATTTTAATAAATTTTATGTTTCATAATTTTTAAAAAGTGGAATATTGTTAGTATTTGAAATTTAGTTTTAATAATTTAACAATTTTCTTTGTTTTGATAAATTATTATTTTATCACACTTAATTAAATTTAACTTTTTTTTAAAATAATCATGTCTTATTTACATGTTTAAATGTTCTAAATTTATTATTGATTGTTATATTTTTAAATTTAATTAATCTTGTTAATATATTTATAAGTGATAAATTTTGTAAACAATTGGACATATTTACAAGAATCATAGGCCATCTCAACTACCACTCAAAGGGTACCAATGGTATACCCCATGGGAGGTCCAATCCTTGAAGCTTTCACAGTGGAAGGTATCTATGTGATGGGGCCCATGTATAAGGCCTTCTAGAACGTGCCTGGAGGATCACATGATTTGGGCCTAGTAATTCCTCTGGTTTGCAACTCATATATAGTTGAATGAGTGTGCAGGTATTGAGCTTTTTCTGAAATCTTGATGGTGGTTTGGCATGAGGTGATTGTTATAATGTTCAATCACCACATCATGAAACCAAAGTGTGATGTGCAAAGATGATACATTGTTCATATGATTAAAGAAATATGGATATAACTTCAGCATACAAATCTCTTCCATATGAGATATTCGATCAAGTATTCAATCATCTTTTAACTTTAGCACCTCCTGAAGCCTCATCTGATTTCTCAAGTTTTCCCGTGTTTACACAAAAACACTGATGGATTCAATAAAGCTACTAAGTTCATTCCATGATCATGGATAGTTCAATGTAGGATATTAGAATTTCTCCAGATCTGTTAATCATCTTCAATCTATAACACACCTACCTCACTCCACTATAGTTATAGAATTAGGAAGAAGGTTGTTCTATGCATTTCAAACCACTGAAAAACCTGTTCTTTAGTGTCATGCAATTCTTAGATCCTCTTTTCAAGTGGTTTTCATGTCTTGAACCGCAATGATAATATCTTCATATAGAATTTACCATTGGGAAACAATAGATATCATAACTCCAGTAGATCTTTTCAATGGTTGACCGTTCGACCACCAGTATATTTCTCTTCACTAGTTGTTCCTTGAATCACTAGTTGAAACTTCATAAATCAATTGTAGGTTTTCTTCCGATTCTAGTAGAAACTTTCTTCAACAGTTACATCACCATGAACAATGACAGATCTATCCACCATTGGTCTTCACAGTAGATCCTGAACCAACAATATATCTTTATACCATTTAATACCACCATTCGATTTTTCATAGTCCACCGAAGTTAGCACCATATATTCATATCATATCATCCTTTATTGATGGTTTCATCACATTTCTTACAATGGTTGCACCATTATCTTGCTGGAATGGTAGATATTTTTTTACAATGGTAGATCACTTTACACCATCGGTAAATAAATCTTCCATCGTACACTACCAATATATCCCCTATTGTATTCAACAATGGTAGATCAGATTGAGAAATGGTAGATCAATATATCGACATGTATTTACATCTATCTCTAGTTCAAAAATAATTTTATTTCTAAAAAAATATATTTTTTCCTTTTAAATTTATGCACTTAAAATAAATATTTTTTTTATGAAAATGTTATTATATTTTTCTAAAATATAATTAAATGGTGGTAAAAAATAATTTGGAGATTATGTGTTGTACATATCTACATGATGAATATATTTTCTTATGATGTTTTGTTTTACAATTTTTTTTATGTTTTTTTAAACTGGAAGTTTACTCTTTTCATTAACTATTTTATTAATATAAATTATATATATTTGTTATAATTAACATATTGGATGGTTTATACTGATATTCCATGAAGAAATAGGGCGCTAAGGTTTCTTTTTATTTAGCATAACATTTACAATCAAAGTTAACAATAATATTATTTTATTGTTATGAGATAAAAAGTGGAATGAAACTATTGAATATTTCGATGCTCTGAGAAGTTATTTGTTTTAATAAAGCATGATTTATTCGTTAGATATATAATCAAGCTATATAACAACTCAAGTGTAGATTATTTGATAGAATTGTGACATAATTCTTGCTGCTCTCAAGCGACCAAGAAACTTCTGCCACTTCTCTTCCTTAGTTGTGATCATAGAAGAACCTCAATAATATACCTTGTCCCATTCAAGTGGTCAATGATCATATAGCTTTATCACCTTCTACATCTTTTGGTCATCTACTAGATTTATTTGTATTTGTTTTTATATTCATGTTATATTTTATTTCTTCCATTTTATTTTTTTCAAGTTTGATTTGTGTTTATCTATATCAAAAGTAAGTCTCACCTTGTCTGGTTAGTCCATCACCAAAAAGGAAGTCTAGGTTATGACTCCTGATCAAAAGTTAGGTCATATAATAGGCTGGTATTCCTATAAAAATACTGGGTTGTGCCTCTGGGTATTTGTAAAAGGTAGAGTCTATAACATGTTCTCATACCATTAAAAGTGAGGTTCTTAGTGGGTATCAATCTTCTCATGGAGTAGAGAAGGTTGGGGACTGGACTAGGATCTTTATGATCTAAAACAGTTTAAATCTTTATGTTCGGTCTTTTTATTTCCACTTTACTTCTTTTTAATAACACAAAACTCACTGTAGACCACTATTTTATAAACTCTGATTGATTTCTAATAAAAGTTTTAAAATATTATTCACCCCCTCTATTTATTATTTCCATAACTATAAATCAAACACTAATGACCTTATAATCCCTATTTGGCTCAAAATAAACCTTCTCCATCACTCTAGATGCTTCTCCCTTTAGGTCCTTGATTTTTTTCCTTTATTCTTGATAGATCTCTTCAAAGTATGTTCCATTTTCTATCTGGTTTCCTCTCTTCTTAGATCCTATCTTGATATTTTCTCCCTTGATATAATTGGAACCTGATTGGACTGTGGATGCCAGATATAAGGGGTTTTATAGGGGTTTTATGAAGTTTATTATGTACTTAGGCTCTTGAGGACCCTATCTACTCATTCCAAATCTCTCTTCTTGAAGGTGATTGTTTTTCCACCATTCTTGAGGTATGGGTCTCTATAAAAAGGTTCTAACATATTAATTACTTGAAGTTCTTGTAAATACCTTTGGATTGTCATATGAAATTGATTTATTTGTTATAAAAGTGAAATTGTTTCATAGGATTCATGTTTTTAAAGTATTTTTATTTTAAAATCAAATTTATGCACTCTTTCTGTTTAATGAAATGTCTTAAATGTGGTTTTGATTATAAAATAGATTTTTAAGTAGTGAAGTAGTAATGATTCACAGTGAAATTATTTTTTTAAATGTGAATATAATTTTCAAATGGTTTTTGGAAAACATGGAACATTGGGAACCTTGGGTGCATCATGAAATTGATACATGTCACCCTAGTTTGTGTGTCACCACTAGGGGTTATTTTGTTGATATCGATAGATTATGGCTAGACTCGATATCAGTTGGATTTATGTTATTCTTGACTTAGTGTTCCTTTATGTGTTTGATTATGTATTCTCATAGGATATAACCCAATATTGTGCTTTGTCATTGATGCTTGGTTTTATACATTATTGTTCATTTCATGTTTGGTTTCTCACTTATTTACCTTGTAGTATATCCATGGATGGTTTTGATCATTACCTCATGCAATCTCATATGTACTTGAAATATTACTCATTTATGTGAATATGATATATTTTTATGAAAACCAAAAGATTTTTTAAAAAATGACTCTTTTTAAATGGATTTATAAATTGGATTTACTTTAAAGTTAGAAGTAACATTTTCATGGTATTATAATTTGTATAGATTATATGGTGAAATACTACTGTTCTTTATGATCAAACCATACTTTTTCCTTTGGGAATTTGTAGATGTGGTTTTTAGGACTTGGGTAAAGGGAAGAGAATCATATAGTTTTATGGATTCTATTAGTTTTCGCCGCCTTCTTAGTGAGAAAAATTTGTGGTGATAGATGGTCACACAATGGATATTTTTTGTCTTTTCTTGTTTATTTTCAGGTTTAGAAAATTGGTTTGACATTTTATGTCTCATGGATGTATGCTCTTTTTTCTGTTTGTACTCTATTAGTTTATCTTATTTTGGTTATATATGAAACTTGTTTTCTTGTTTATTTTTTCAACCACCACGTGGAGGATGTTTTCGGGTGACATGTCAGGGTGAACCTGGTTGGTTCATTACATGAGAAATATCATTTTAGTTAGTAATTTGGATGATGTATGCTTCCAAACCACTTTTAACAATGTATTGTGAAAAGTGACTCAAGGTTCCATGGTTGTGGCATGAGGAGTAAAATATAGAGACCTTTATTTTGATTGAAATTTCATATGGAAATCAAATAATAGAAATTTCAACCTTTAATGAATGGGAGGCATGGAATTGTGGACTTGGTCACCTCAATGAGAATAACATGAAGGTTATAGTATGGAAATTAAGGATGAAGCTCAACCATGAAACTATTGGAAGTTGTAAGAGTTGTGTGCTTAGAAAGAAAAAGAGGATCTCATTCAATCTAAATGGTTGGAATCCCAAAGCCCAAAAGTTGGAGCTTGTTCACATGGATGTATGGGGACCTTCTTTAGTTGAATTTCCAAATTATTGTGATACTTTTTCACATTCATTAATTGTGTCGTGTGGAAGGTATGAGTTTATTTTCTTGAAAATAAATATGACATGTTTGATTCCTTTGTAAAATGGAATGCCATGGTGGAGTTGGAAATTGATTGGGAATTGAAGTGATTAAGATCTATAATGGTGGTGAATAAAATGGTAGCAATTTCCAGAACTTATTTCAGAAGAAGGGGTTTAGGCTTGAGAGAAAAACACATGAAAATCCATAAAAGAATGAAGTTGTAGTAAGGATGAACTGTAATTTTATTGAGAAGGAAGATTCATGTGTGTGCACTATAGTATTCCCAAGGCCATCTGGGAAAGATCAATAAACATGATATCATACTTGGTCAAATGAATTACTGCTTTTATAGTGGTACAAGGTCTACTGGAAGAGTTATGATCTTCTAAGAAACTAAAAGCTTCACTATTCAAAATATGTGGTTGCATTGTTGATGATCTTATAAACATAAATAACTGAGATAAGATGGAGGCAAAATCCAAAGAATTTTTTCTTGTAGGCTATGGAAATGAAGAATTTTTCTACCGACTATTGTGTGATGATAAACAGAAGATCATCAAAAGTAAAGATGAAATATTCAATGAGAATATACTATGGAAAGATAAGAACTTGGATGAATCAGGAGTTAAGGAAATTAGGTAAACTAATGAAGTATAAGTAAATCCGAATAAAGCCACTAGTAATTCAAAAACATCATTAATACTAGATGTTATCACAAATGAACTGAAAATTAGACAACCAACAGATGTTCCAAAATGATCAAGAACTAAAAAAGTTTGAGGAAAATATTTGGTAGTAGAGAAATCAGAAGGAGGATCACCAGATGTTTTAGAACCAAAAAAATGAAGTTTTGGTGAATGTAGAAACTTATCTAAGAATATTGTTGGTGCCAAAAGTCCAGCTAAATCCACACACAACCAACTTTGGGAAAACCAAATCCATCATTTGACTTGAAAGAACAGTCCAAGAACAATAAGGAAACTATGAACAAGTTTCAATGCACACTCACAAGATCATGATATGTGCCCAAGAATCTTATGCGGCCAATACAAAGACATTTTCCATTCTTCCCCTAAAGGGTGATTTAACAACCAAGGCAACAACACACAAGATATTGTATTTTCATACAAGGAACACCTATCCATGCGCAAGCCACTTTCATGACAATGGTAATGTCAAAATGATGCCTTATTTGGGTGGATAACATAGAAAAGGTTGAATCTATGTGGAATACCTCTTCCACAACCAAAATCCTACATTATCATCACTAAAGAGTTCAGCTATATATTGAAGCTCATCCCACCTCATTCGAGGTGATCCTCCAAAAGTCAAATCATTTATCTACTGCACGTAAGACCAATATTCCATGAAATCACAAAATCATGGAACACTAAAGGTAGAAAATCTTTAGAAATATGTTCTTAGTGGGTCCACAACTTTCTGAGAACACATTTGAGTAATCCCCACACAACCTTTTTCATCCCAAGTCAGGTGCACGCACAGTATCTTCCTATGCACAACCCTGACCTTGAACGCAAGCCCTAATATTGTGCACACCCTTTCTTTTAAACTCAATGGAAAACCCTTATTTCATAGAACCATTCACGAGAAACCCTTGAGTGCAATACCCATGCCTTGCGCGCACCCCTCCAAGCTTGCGCACAATAATTTCATGGTCCCTCACGTGATGTCTCATATGCCTCTAGTGCATTCGTTACCTAACCTACTGCTTCTCAGTATAAGTACACCAATGACTATTGATTCTCAGTATAGTGATTCTAATTTGGACCTCATTATTGAAAACTCCTCCATGTTTTTACACCTTGGAATTTCTAAAGACATGCCCCTCCTAGAGGTGTATGAGCTACAGTCATGTAAGCCCAAGAGGTGAAATGTGAGTCCCCCAAATCTGAACAGCACGATGTAAAACTTCATAGTACTACTTTCTAGTTGTATTAAGTTAGAATTCATGAAAAAAACTCAGAACATGATGTAAAACTGTAGTCTTACACTATGTAATAGAAACGATATTTCCCATATATGGTCATCATGAGATGCCACCTTCTCCCTAATTGTGGGATAAATGTCTATCCAAAGGGCATCTTCTATGCCCAATGCATAATTCCCACACACCCTGTTCCATAAGAATAGGATGATATATATATGAATCACATGGAATGTGATCCTCTTCACATGGAATGCCATCCTTCTTGGGAATCTTTCACATGTAAGCCCCACAAAATCTCTCATTGATTCTTCTTTCACAACACAAGCGTCAGGTATACTGCTTCCTCTTGTTTATCAAAATAAGAATGAATCACATGGGATTAGAGGTTAGTAGTGACCATAACATCGAACCTCCATCCATATGGGCCTCATCCTTAGGTATAATCCCCAACCCATTCTGAACTACATGGGATTTGATTCCCAACCAAATGGGATATGCAGGAATCCTCCATGAAGTCCAAACCCAACATCTGCATCTATCTTGATTTTCACTAGGCCGCATCCCTGGTAAGATCATGCTCCTCACCCATGAGGCCACATATACTCCAGGTCCCTCGAGTATCTCATTACATAAGCCCCACAATAACTCAAACTAAGAGAAATACTCTTATGAAGGGAAACTTCTGTGCGAAATCCCCACACCATCCCTCATTGGCACTCCCTTAATGACACGATCATCCTTATTGCACGACATTAAAATGTATAGACCAGACATATCACACAACCTTAAACTATGGAATCAAACTGTGTGGATTTTAATCACTATCTTCTAGACAGGGTACATATGACTCTTCTTTAAGGTTCAATCCCAAACAATGGTAAACTGAGGTGCTCCCTCTTATGTATGTACCTCCTTGATCTACCTATAGAGGTTTTCTGATCAACCTTCATGGTGTGACATATTCCCTTTATAGGTCACACCTCCTAGATCCACCTATATAGGGAATTTTGATTCATCCATCAGTAAACTTCCAGGTGTGACATATTCCCTCCTAGGGACACACCTTCTTGATCCACCTTCACGGGGTGTCTTAATCAATCAACTTAGTCTCCAAAAGATGTTAAACTTGTGACACCAAATACATACCTAATGAAAAACATGGGATGACCAAGGTGAAAGACTTGGAAGATATGCACCTACGACCTCATATATCTCATACAAAACATGGGATGCCTAAGGTGAAATCCTTGGAAGATATATGCCTTCAGTGTTAGATACATCGTAATCAACATAGGATGCGTTGGGTTCCGCAGCCAAGATGCCTCCATGAGATACCCTCCTAAGAGGAAGAATATAGGTGACCGGTGTTCCTAGAGTATAGACATGATATGGATGTACAAAGTGACTACTCTCATGATCTAAGGTTCCTTCCCTATCACGACCCACTACAATGTCCATATAAAAGTAGCATAATTAAATGACGTCCACAAATAGATGAAACCGGGAATGAGTTCCATGAACATTACTTAAATCAATGAGGGAGACTTGGAATAGGTGAATAGTTACAAGGAGGAATCAATGGAAGTAGGATCAATCATCCAATCATATCATTTTGATCAAGAAGAATACATTTCCATTGAAACTGATGAAGGTTTCCCACCTTTGGAAAGTGGGAATATAGGGAAAAAAGTATGTCAGTGCACATTAACGTGCATAGAGGTGGGCCAAAAAAAGTGTCAGAAATAGAAATGGTGAACCCGACATGAAAATTTTCTCCTTAAATCATGGGTATTAGTAATGTTGGTCATCCGATCAGGTATTGGTGTCAGACATTGCTGGTGTGAGGATTCACCAACAGAAATGGTAAACCTGACGTGAAACTATTCTCCTCAACACAGAGATTAGTAGCATTTGAGACATCAGTAGATTAGCATGTCACCAGATCTAGCTATATAGTTTTAGGAACCACCAAGAAAATAGTGATCTTGGCATGGAACTCACTAGGAATTAGGGTAGTTAAACATTTGGAATTTTGGTCTAAGACATTGTCAGTGCGGATCTCTCTCTCATTCCATGGAATATTGGATGATGCTGAGGAATTTAGAATTTATTTCCTTGTATCCGTACTCATAAATAAATCCACCTACTTTGAAAGATCCAAGATGTAAAAAACCATCCACCCAACACCCACAGATGCAAGGGAATGATAAATTTTAACACGATAATCCAGCACAACACCACCACCACCATGACTTCTGCTACAACTATAACTACTAGGCACCCATACACTATCTCAAACTTGAAGATCATCTAAAGAAGGGTTATGGACACCCTCATACCTTGGTATGAGTAGGAGGGGGTCATTCACATAAGTTATATGTCCCACCAGGTCCTGGAGTCTTTAACGCCTCACTAGCACCACCTCCACCAAGGGTCACACAAGGAAAATCCCCCCTCCCATTCCAACACCTAACCAATTTAGGATCATTTTCTTGAAATGATCCTATGACTCCACTACACCAAAGAGGTGGGGTATTCACGAGTCACCATGAATATGGCTAATGCACAGGACTCACCAATAAGGGATCCCACTAGGCCCCGTTAGTGCCAAAAACAATCGAAATTCAGGTCGAAGAATAGGTGGACTATACACCTGGACCACTGACCCCATTCCAAACTACCTAACATCAACTTCGGGCATAGGTCTAGGAGAATTACCAACAAGGGAAATCATCTTACGGCTCCAGTGGACCCTTCCACCACCGATGCATTCTTCCAGATTCCTACGATAGATGAGAAGAGATCCATCCATACCCATTTGGGACTGAGATCTTAGCTACCTCACAGGCAGGCTAGGTTGACTCTATCAATCACTAGCACCACCAGGTGTCATTACGGTCCAACCCGTGATGATGAGTCCATGAGGAGGTCCTCCCCATTCCATCACCGACCCTATAGGAGGTCCTAACCACTCCCAAAATAAGCATTAAGGTCCTTCTTGTTCCATTCCCAGTTCATGTGGATGTCCTCCCCGCTTCGACAGCTAGTACAAAGATCCTCTCCATGACATTACCACTGGTCAACATGGAGGCCCTCCCCATGTCAAATCCAATCAATGAGAAGGTAATAATAATTCCATTAATAGATCAATTAGAGGTCCTCTAAAATATATAATTGATCAAAGGGAAGGTCCTACCCACTTCATCGATAATCAGTATGGAGGTTCTCCACATTCTATCACTATTGGCCAACAAGAGATTCCTCCCCACACCACAGTATAACAACCATGCTCCTTATTTCACATTTAAACATTATTTATTATATAAAATTAATATTAATACATCCATTAAGATAGTGTGTTCTAGTATCTTTGAGAAATTAGGTAAATTACATAACAAATTAAAACATTAAAAACAACATCTTTATTAAAAACTTCTTTAACATGATCAAAACTTTCCTTCATATTTAACAATGCACGGGATAGCCTGAGGACATACATAAGAAAAGGGTAATATATAAATCCTAGTAACGGAATAAATAGGGAATAACATGAAGAATAAAATACATGTTAGAAAATAGGCATATCAATGGAGCATAAAAGGAACATGAATAATAAGGCATGATATAGCATAATAATCATAACATGGGAAATGTGGCAACAAATTAAAACACTGCATCCTAAACATAGGTCAATGCTAAATCCTCCAAGACATCATGGTATAAAGAGTCCCATAAAGGAATTAGGTAAACCCCCTATCCCAACATGATGTATCATGATACTAATCATTACCCAATGCATTGGAGCACTATATAATTATGGGTTCACCTGTTACAATCATTTCATTCTTATGCTTAAGTGTGACACATAGATCAATCAACATGGATTCATTCATCATCATAATTTATTCCATGATCAAGGAGTGTGGAATAAAAAAATTTAATTCCCTAATTAAATGAATTATATGTGTATAAAGGTTGACACCCATGATAGAAAATGGGCATGGTATTCACTACACAACTGTTTTGGAATGGAAAATCATGATGCAATATGGGCAGCATAACGACGTCACATAAAAATTAATAAAATTATTTTATGAGATATAAAGGGGTATATAATCATTTATATATGAAATGGATAGTAATATGGACATGGAAATACATTGATAAACATAAGTAATTGTAAAAAGAAGGTGTAACATAATAAATAAACTTGAAGAAAGAGGAGAAAGAAATGAACCCTTACTTAAATGTGTGACTCTAAAGGCTTGGGAGAGGCTTCTTGAAATATTGGGGGAATCATGGGAGGAATCTAGAGAGTGTAGGAAAGAGTTATTATGTGCTATAACTAGTTTTAGTGAAGATAAATTGGGGAGTGTGTGGGTTTATATAGGAAAGGAGGGAGGTTTCTTTATTATTTCGATTTTGGACTCTACATAATAAAATATCCAAAACCACAAACTATCCTAAGGTTTTTGAACATGGTTTATAAAAATGGGATTGTTTAAATTATTTTATATGTCCAAGGTCCGAAATTATTAAAATATTACCATTGGTGATGTGGAGGCGAGTGACACTCTTAAAGAAATGATTTTAAAATCATCAAATATATTATAACTATTGGAGGATTCATAATGGATTTAAAAAATAAATAAAATAAACTTAAAATCAAATTATTTTAAATTGAAAAGATATATTTGGTATTTTATACTATTTATATTACCTATTACATCACTTTTAGATCATTTTTATATCATAAACTGAAATTATATTTATACGATATTTAATTTTTACCTGAAAATACGACTATCTCAGAAAATTATGAAAAATTTAGAATTGGTTAATTTTGATATAATGATTCCAAAAATAATATAATTTTTTTCTAAATAATTTATCAAATATGCGAATTTCCACTTTTAAAATAAAAACCTATATTTATTGAAAATGATGGGTTTTTGACAATAACATTTTTTGAACCCTTATAAAGAATTAAAATTGACTTCATAAATGTTATATGATCATTTTTATTTGATAAAAATTATTTAACAATAATATTTTATTAAAATGTTATATATTTAAAAAATCCATTAATTTAATTTGAATATTAACTAAAAATCCAATTTGTGCTTTTAAAAATCATTTTCAAAGTAACAATACTAGGATTAAAATTTATTCATTATTTTATACAAAATAATATACATATTTATATTGATAGTATCTTGATACATATCCCTTTAATAAAAAAGCATACGCCCTAAGAGTGAGGTTCACAATGGTGGGGCTTTCATGGGGTTGTTCGGTGAATATGGTTTGGGCTGTGATCTCAATGAGCTTGAACTTCTCCTGTAAATGGCTTCACTCAAACTTAAGTTGTTAGATCTCATATTGGGATTGGTATAAGGAAAATTCCATAAATTATATCTCCCTTAGAAGCTCCGATAAATGCGATTCATAGGGTATGATCCTACTGGTTGAGGCCATCACTTCTTTTTTCCATGTCAAAATGATTTTTTAAAAATATTATATTTATACTAGTCATGTGATCACTATTCAAAAAATATATTATAAACAGTAATGATACTTATTGGTCATCTAAATACAATTGGATAAAAAAGAAGTGCATCTATTTTCTATAACCACAAGACATTTAATTAAATCAAAACGAGGGATTTTATTCATAATAGTTTAGGTCGTTACACACATCCAATTAGAGTGTAGGTCCTCCCCACTCCTTCAATAGTCAACATGGAGGCCGTCCCCATGTTCCCACCTATCAAATAATAGCACTAAAAAATAATCATTGGTTAGCAGTGTTTTATTCATTGTGGTTCTAGTAATCTATGAAAAATAAATCTGATAAAAATATATTTAATATGGTGGTGGTTTCATAAAACCACTGTGATATTTTTTTTTCAAATTAGGGGAGATTTAAATTAAACCACCACTAAATATTTTAGAAAACCCTAATCTGTTCCCCTCCCTCACTCCCTCTATGCGACTTGACCCCTTCCCCCACCTTCCCCGACCTCCTCCTCCCCTTTCGCTAATGGTGACTCCGAGCCCATGACCCCCTTTCCCCCACCCCTCCTTTTATCTTTTCCATAGAGGTGACCCCGAGCCCACAACCCTGACCCCCATGACCCCTGACCCCCCATGACCCCTGTCATCCATGACCCCGACCCCAGTGAACCTCCCCCCTCCGACCTCCTCTCTAGATGGAGACATGACCCCCCTCTAAGATCCATCTATCTGGGTTGGATCCCCTCCTTGGTGGAAACATAAACCCCCTTAAAGGTTGCATCATCCTTATGCTAAATCTATTATTGAGTAGCATTATTGTGTTTGATACCATCCAAATCCTTGTAAATATAGAGTTATGTATGATACAATATCTTGAATTTGTATACAATATAAATTATTATAGATAAAGTTTTATATAAAACTCATCTTAAAAAAATATTGTTTATATTATCACATTAGGATTCATCCTTGAAAAAATACTACAAGTTCTTATCAGTAGTTTATTTTTTTAAATGTAGAAGTTGTGTTTATAATTCATAAACAGTTACATAAACTATAACTAGGATATGAATTCAAATATCCAAAAGATAAATTAAAAATTGAGCTGAAATATGTAGAAAGAATCACATAGAATGACACTACCCCTCTTAGAGTGAATACACAATCTAATGGTCATTTCTTGTTGATTAAATAATATCCTAAGAGTGGTCTTAATAATAATGTTTTTTATGAAGGGATAAATACATATATTATGAATATGTATTATTTTTATAATTTATATATAATAATGTTAGTTTTTGTGAATAAAAATATTTGAATTCAATATGTGAATATAAATCATTTTGGGTTTATAAACAATAAGAATATATTATATATAAATCTAGATAGATATAATGATATATGGTATCAATGATACTCTTTAGGTGTATGATGATTGTGGGATCTTTCATACAAATTCATATATATATATATATATATAATTATTTTTTACATAAATAACTTGGAAATACTATGATCAATGCTCAGTGTCAATCAAGAAACAAACATCATTTTATAATCCTTATTAAAAGGGTTTCAAAATTTTCTTATTAGTTATAACATGAATGGGATCAAATGTTTTTTTTTTGAGATTATCATATTCTCATAAATTGTGGATGGAACCCTTTTAAATATGAATCTATCATAAAAAAATCAAAATCAAATACAAATAAAGCAAAATAACTATGTGTACCACAAGTAATCTATAATCTATATCAATAAAGTATACTTTATGATGATCACTAAGAAATAGTTCTCTTTCTATTTCCTCTAATGTTTTTATATGAGTCACCATAATCTTCATATACTATGTTAGGATTGACAAATCACAAAAAAATATTTTATCACCCTGTTATTGAATATTAATAAGGAAGAAGTTTGAAGGGAGAATAATAGTATTGGTTATTTAGCACTACCACAAACATATATGGATCACATTATTTATTTTTCATTATTTCATTAAATAGAATTTCCTGAAATATACATCTAATTTGTAGCTATCAAAATATATGGATGTTTTTATATAATAATTTATGAACATTATTGAGATTATATATTTATTATAAAGGATTATATGAATCATTATAATGATTAATATTGGAATAATAACCAATATAGAAATATGAATTGCAACATTATATTACATAAACTATATCACAAATCTACTGTATGATATGATATTGGACTCTAATAAATACCCTAGGATTAAATTATTATTATAATATTGTGTTTGATATATATAATATCAAAATAATATATTAAAATATAATAGTGATTCATACTATATGATTCACCCATTTTATTGAATATTTATCAGTTTCACACAAGAAATAAAGTCCTTTAAAGATTCTTTGTTATACTTCACAATTCTATGGGAATCCATTAAAACTCCATTAAAAATGGTTTATAAAAAACATTAATTTTTTGAAGAAAAACTTTTCCAATCATTTTAATCAATTTTCTAAAATATAAATTTGTAAAAATATGGTCCTTAACCATTTGAAATGAAGAAATATCAAGAACAAAAAAAAGGATCTTATCCAATCCGTATCTCGGAGCGCGCCACCTCTACCATTATCTTCTATGGATCATAGTGATTCTATTGTACCTGAGACTACTAGAGAGTCATCTATTTCCCCAGATGTCATTGTTAGCCCACCACCTGATTCACCTCATGCAATGGAGTAGTTTTTTACCCCTCCATCTAGGGGATATTGGCGAGTTACAATTACTTTTATGTAAGCCATTTTTCAAAAAACAAAATATTATTAGTTGTTTAATGAATTTTTAAAATAGATAAATAAAACCATATAAGGGATAGAAATATGAACATGGAAGATTTATGGGACCTGAAGGAGTTAAATATTATCATTCCATTTGAGGAGTTTGGGGTACCTATTGGTGATGCTGCCTGAATCTACACACAGATTCTTAGGTAGCTTACTTACGAGACAATGAGCTTTCCCATTAATTATAAATATTGGATACATATTCCAAAATCTTGGAAAAATGAGATCTTCTACACTCAAGTAAAGTTAATATTAATTTAATATTTCTTGGTAACTAATTTAAAATAAATGAGTGATTTTTTTAATGTACTGATATAGTGTTATGTATTTTATTTCAAAATGTTTTTTCATTTTTATGTCTCTATCTCCATTTCACACCCATGGACTTTGAAAAATTTGGGAAATTAATGGATATATTTTAAATTGAGGTTATGGAATAAGTTTAATGACACTTTTCTAAGCTCATGAAAAATGTATGAGAAAGTGGCTGGAGTTGTTTCTCGAGAGAAATGGAATCTCTTTTTTGATATCAACCGAGATACATATCATTAAGCAATTGCATATTTTACAGTATCTTAATAAAATAAACACAATAAAACTATAATTTTTATTAATTTTTCTATTTTATGTAGGAATTATCTAAAAATAATTGTGTGAATCCTGAGAAGTAAATCATTCCTCACATTGTAGGGTCTTAGAGTTTTTCAAGAAAAATAAAAATTTTAGTCTGTATTTTATTCATTTTTATTTTTATCTTCTTATTATTACTCATGGTTTTTATAACTTTTTTATATTTTTTTACGAAGTATAATGAATTAGGTCACTATGTTGGACAACCAGAGATATGTTTTAAATTGAATAGGAAACATGATGGCAGTTTTATAAAAAAACCTACCAAAGACGTTAGAGTAAGTACATTTCATTATCATTTCATATTATTTTATTACCATAAAAAAATAATAAAAAATATATTATAACAACTGACAAGCCTCAAACCCAATTAAATAGGGCCAACTAAGTGGATCAAATGATGCCAATTTGGTGTCGTTTGATACATCCATCTATCCCCAATTAATTGGGTTTGAGGATTTTTTTTCTATAATAATAGAATTTTCAATATTATGTTTTTATAATTTTGGAATAAAAATAAATACTAATGAAAATTTTATTAATTAGATAACATTATGAAGTTTAGATATTTTAAAAATAATTGTCGATATTTTTGTATTAATAGGTTAAAATTCAAGAAGTTTGGGATGTGAACCCTTCATAATCAGCATAGGTTTACCAAAACAATGCATTTGGAATATATTTAGGGAATGCGCATCCTGAACATGTATGGGGGATGGGTTATTAGCCTAATCCATCAGCTATCTTTGGTAGGGTGGCATCATCTATTACCGCTACACCCAGTGGGGTTTGAGTAGTGCCGTTGATTGGGAATCCCAAAGAGAAATTGTAAGATTTAAAGATAACATGCAAAAAGAAGATTGTTATAGGTAAACACATGATTAATAGTAGTCAAAAATTGAAAATGATTTAGTTTCTGTATTTTAGAGGATGGAAGTCATGATCCCTAAGGAAATTGCTGGCCTTATAGCTTATCCCGCCGAGGTAAATTCTAAATTCAATATATCATTTACACATTTTCAAATAACACATATAATATCCATAATATCTTTAGCTATAATTTTTGATAATCATCGATAAAAAAAATATTTTATCTATTTTGTGACAGTTTCTTATAACTGCTGCTAAATAATTTAGCAATGGTTATATTAACTTCTCCCATGTTATTTTTTGTTGTTTTTTGTTAAATAAATTTTCACCAACTGGATAAAAACTCATCACTGAGTACCCAAAAAACAAAACATATAAAAACTATCACTCAACTATAAAAAATGTCATTAAATGATTGTTGACCATAAAATACACCATAGTTTAGAAAGTAAAATTCTATTTCATCAATCAAATTTGAGTACCAAAAGATATAAAATATCAAATCTATATTTTAGAAATTAATTAAACTAATATTAGAAATAGAGAGAAATCATTAATTTTATTAATAATATATTAATTATAAAATTATATTTTTTTATAAATATTTAATTATTATACAAGTTATCATAGGAAAACAACCACATGTTTATTTTTGAAATGTAGGAATTGATACTGCATCAATCTAAGTAATGATTTTCCTATGATGCCCATAGATACATTTTTCATGTTTTAAAACACTAAAATGAATGTTTAATGATAAAAACAATAAAAAATGATCTCGTATTGACTTGAAATAATGGAAAAAATACCATTATATTTTTTGTGACATGTACAATCAGAAAAAACATCCATTCAATATGCGGTGTATTCTGAATGATTGAATAAGAAATTTTAAAAGATATCAAAGTTATAGAAACACACATCAGGAGGTCAAAACCAAGAAAAATATATTGTATTTCCCTAAAATCAAGGGAAAATGACTATAGATTTAATTTTTAAATTTAGGAAATGACAACACGTCATTTAGAACTACAGTTTTCCCGTTATGTCCGTAAACACATTTTTAGTAATTTAAAACACTAAAATGTGTGGGGAATGGTAAAAAGCATAAAAAACAACCTTATATTGATATTAAATCATGTAAAAACCACTAAATAGTTTTTTTTAGGTATACACGTAGACAAAATATCTATCTGACATGCGTTGTGGTCGAAATTACTCGGTATACACTTTTGGATGGTACACGAGCCTTTAAAAACAAGTTTCGGTTGGTGAAAACTAGGAAAATGACATTGGATTTCCATGAAATCATGGAAAATGACGATAGATTTAATTTTTAAAATGTAGGAATTTACTACACATCATTTCCAATTACGATTTTCCCATTATGGATGTAAACACATTTTTAGTGTTATAAAATACTAAAACCTGTGTGGAATGGTCAAAACCATATAAAACGACCTCATATTGATTTTAAATCATGGGAAACCCATCAATGAGATGTTTTTTATGTGTAATAATAGACAACATGACAATCCAACATGCGGTGTGGTCAGAGTTACTCAGTATACACTTTTGAAAGGTACAATATCCTTTTAAAACAAGTGACAATAGGACAAAATAAGTAAAAAAATGTCAAATTACCCTAAAATAATTGGAAAATGACCTTAGATTTAATAGTAAAATGTAGGAACTAATGACATGCCATTATGAATTACGGTTTTCCCATTATGATAGTAAATACGTTCTTAGTGTTTTAAAATACTAAAATATGCGTGGAATGGTCAAAACCATAGTAAATGATCTCATATTGATGTGAAATCATGGGAAAATCACCTTTGATTTGTTTTTGACATGTACTCATAGACAAAATATCAATATGAAATGCGGTGTGGTCAAAATTACTCAGAATACACTTTTGAAAGTTATAAAAGCCTTTAAAAACAAGTTTTGTGGGGTAAAAACTAGGAAAATGATGTAATATTTCCCTAAAATCATGGGACAATGACCATATATTTAATTTTTAAATAAAGGAACTGAAGGAAAATCATTCTGAATTATAGTTTTCTCGTTATGGCCGTAAATGCGTTTTTAGTGTTTTAAAACTCTAAAACATGCGTGGAATGGTCAAAACCATAAAAAAGACCTCATATTGATGTGAAATAAGGGAAAAACCACAGTTGAGTTTTTTCTGACATGTACATGTAGACAACACATCAATCCAACATGCAACATGGTCATAATTACTTGGTATACACTTTTGAATGGTACAAAAGCCTTTAAAAACAAGTGTTGGGGCTCAAAACTAGGAAAAAATGTTAAATTTCCCTAAAATAATAGGGTTGAAAACATATATTTAATTTTGAAATGTAGGAACCAATGACACATCATTATGAATTACATTTTTTCCGTTATAGCTGTAAACATGTTTTTAGTGTTTTAAACCACTATAATGTGCTTGGAATAGTTAGAAAAATTGAAAATGAACTTAGATTGATGTGAAATACTAGAAAAACTACCTCTGATTTTTTTAACAAGTACACAAAGACAACACATCAATACAACATGAGGTGTGGTCAAAATTACTTGATATATAATTTTGAAAGGTACAAAATCTTTTTAAAAAGGTGTTGGGGGTCAAAACCAGGAAAACAATTTTAGATTTCCCTAAAACCATAATATAATGACCATATACTTAATTTTAAAATTTAGGAAGTGACGAAACATCATTTTGAATTACAATTTTCCTATTAAGTCTGTAAATGCATTTTTACTATTTTAAAACATTAAAAAGTGCATAGAATAGTAAAAACCATAGAAAATGACACCATATTGATGTGAAATCTTAGAAAAACCACTTTTGAGTTTTTTATGTGTATGTATATAAAACAAGTCAATCCTATGTGTAGTGTGGTTAGAATTACTTAGTATACACTTTTTAAAGGTACAAAATCCTTTGAAAACAAGTGTTATGGGGGTCAAATCTAGGAAAATGACATTAGATTGCCCTCAAAACGTGGGAAAATGATCGTATATTTAATTTTGAAATATAGGAATAGAGAAAACATCATACCAAATTACATTTTTTCTGTTATGGTCATAAATGCATTTTTAGTGTTTTAAAACACTAAAACATGCATGGAACGATCAAAACCATAGAAAAAGAGCTCATATTGATGTGAAATCATAGGAAAACCACTATTGAGTTGTTTGTGACATTTACATGTAGAAAACACATCAATACGACATGTAATGTTGTTGGAATTACTTAGTATACACTTCTAAAAGGTACAAAAGCCTATAAAAATAAGTTTCAGGGGGTCAAAACTTGGAAAAAAATATCATTTACCCTAAAATCATGGGACAATGACCATAGATTTAATTGTGAAATTTAGGAACCAACAAAACATCATTCTAAATTATGTTTTTCCTATTATGACTGTAAAAGTGTTTTTAGTGTTTTAAAACACTAAAACATGCATAGAATGGTCAAAACCATATAAAACGACCTCATATTAATGTGAAATTATGGGAAAAATGACATTGAGTTGTTTTTGAAATATAGAACATTACTGATATCAAAGAAATTTTAAATTTGTTTATTTAGTAAATTTCAAGCACACCGCACGTCACTTTGAAAGTAAATTAGAATATTAACTCATCTTTTTTCAGTTTCAACTATTGAATCATATCTTAAATAGGTATTTTTATGTTTTCAAAGTGTTTTTTATTATATACTATTTGTTTTATGTTAATATTTATTATTTTTGATTTATAAAATAACAAATTTTATGTGCAACATTCTGAATACATTCTGTATGTTTTTTCTTTCACATTTCTGTTCTTAATTTTTTTTGGTTTTCATTATAGGTGACATATTCAAGAAGTAGGAAGAAGGTTAACAGTTTTGATCCATGAAATTCTTTAGAAGGAAGTTTTGAGGGTTCTTAATTTCTGTGGCATGTTAAAATTTTATCAATTATTCTACTGTAATTCTGATTTATTATGTGTAGTTTTAATTTATTTTACGTTTTTTACAGTTGGTGAGATGACGTGTTCAGTTTCAGTTGATGAGATGATATGGAGGCATAAATATACAGTGTAGGTCATGGAATGGATGTATATTAGGCATTGGTAGTTGTTGGACATATTATATATGTATATTGATAGATGTATGGGTTTAATTAGATTGACCTTATGATGACTGGATGTTTTTATGTATGATATATATGTGATGTGGTTATCATATATTTATATTTTAGTTTATTATATGTCAATTTTTTTATATTTATAGTTTTTGTTAAATTGTTTTTTAAAAAAGGAATCTGATTTAGCATCGGTTTTATGTAACCATCGCTAAATATATTGAATGAAAAATGTTTAGAAGCAGTTATGATTAACTTACACTAGTATGTTCCACTACATTTTATTTTATTTTATTTATATTTCACATGGATATTTTTTAAAATAAAAAAAACACTAAATAAACAAAAACTGATGCTAAATTCTACAAAAATGACACTTAACAAAATCAATGCTAAATTATAAAAATCGCAGTAAAATAAATAGAGACTGTGCAATGCGTGGAAATTTTAATAATCACCACTAAACTATGAGGTGACAGTTTAAACCACCACCATTTCATGAAAAAACTACCTCTACATACCCTTTTATTATAATGTAGGTCCTCCCCACCCACTTAGTAACCAGTATGGGTGTCCTACCTATGCCACTACCACCAGTCAACATAGATTCCCTCTCTATGTCACATCCAATTAATGAGAAGGTCCTCCTCAATCAATTCTTAGCTCAAGCAGTGGTCCTCCCCACTCTAGCATTGATCAAAGAGAAGGTCCTCCCATCTTCATTGAAAATCAGTACAGAGGTCCTCCCCATGCTCTCACTATCGACCCACATGAAGGTCCTCCCCGTTCCATATCCCATTAGAGTGGAGGTCCTACCCACTCCTTCAACAATCAACATGGAGTCCCTCCCCATATTCCCACCTATCAAAGTGTAGGTCCTCCCCACACACTCAACAACTAGTACAAAGGTCTCATCCGTACTCTAGCTCCCTAAAGTGGAGGTCCTCCCCATGTCCATTTTGATCAGTGTAAAGGTCCTCCTCATGCATTGACTCTCTAGTATAGAGGTCCTCCACTTTCTATTACGACCAATCAAAATAGAGGTCCTCCCCATGTTCCCATCGACCAAAGAATAGGCCATCCCCACTTTATAAACATCTAGAGCGGATGTCCTCCCCACTACTATAAAAGTCAAAGTGGAGTTACTCCCCACTCCATCAACAATCAATATGGAGGCCCTACCCATATCCTGACTAATCAAATTAGAGGCCCTCCTCATGATATCACCTACCAGCAAGAAGGTCCTCCCATGCTGAAGAATTACGCTACCCTAAAGAATATCTATGGGGCCAAAGGGCGAACCACTACCACCAAAGGAAAAATCCTAGGAATCACCAAGTCATCATCAATACTATTCACCTCTTTGATTCTGAGGTAGAATTCAATTCAATTATTGAACCTTCTCCCAATTCATTAACATCATAGTCCAGGGTAGGAGCTTAGTAGGTGAAGTTCTTCATCCCGAAAGGTGATAATCACAGAATCCCCAAATCCCTCCACAGATACAGGTAGGTGGAGGAATATTTGGATCCCTTCCAGGGGATCACAATACAACCATATCTATCATCACTAGTTTCCCTCTCCAACTCTACCCAGGATCACCAATAACTTTTCTAGAATGGGATAGATGACAAGCATATAGTTGATCCACAATGTAGCACCACTACCCTCACACATGATTCCATATTGAACTCCCAATCCTATAAGGATGTGATGATATGGTTGGAACCACTTCCAAGAGACAACCTAGAATGTATAGAATAGTCAACCCACACAATGAATCCTCTATTATCCAACTATCTACCACATCTATCCATATTAGTGTCGCCACCAATTTCTTGGAAAGCACTAACCGAAGTATGGGCCGATCAAGAATAGGGTCCCAATTCTGAACAAGAAAGCATGCGAGAGACTTTATATGATGATCAGATCTCTATCATGTTCTTTAAAAATGAAACTTCAACTTCAAAATTATGGAGTCCCCCATTAAGTATTAGGTTTCGTGCTTCCAGAAGACTATCTGGATAATGCTTTATCACCTCTGTGACCATCAGTTGGTCTACCCAGGAAGCCAAGAATACCTCGACTACATTGATCAATAGTTCTGAATGGGTAATTTGAAAACACTCCCAATGGATCATCACCCTGAATCACACGACTACCATCAAAACCTCCAATAGTGATGTTTCAAGTTCCTCATAGTTCCCCATAGAATTATGGAAGTGGTGTTTCCACACATGCAGATTCAGGGCTAGGGATATTACGTTGCACCCTGATTCAGCCCAATCATGTGAAAAATTGACCTATCCATTGATATTCTAGATTTTACATTTGGAATAATTATGTTAAATATGTTTATTCTTGATATATCTATGGATAGGGGCACTAAAAATGGGTTCAATAGGGAAAACCCACCCCCTGGGGAAATGTGGTATCAGGTAGACCCTCATACAGGTGTCTGCACTCTCCTGCAAAGGCAAAAACTCATCCTAGAAGATCCCTACACATCATTTCCCATTGGTTGGAACACCAAAAAGTGAAATGGACCTCTCAATCCCTCTAATATATTTAATATTTCACATAATATAGAGGATTATCTCACGATTGATGCCTTTCTCCAACAGGACGCAGATCAGAAAAGGATCATCGATGAGCTCCTTGCTAATCTGTGCTTGGATTATGGAGCTCCTAAAAAGGATATTATTCCTCTTCTATAGGGGAAGCCACAATTCCTTGTAGGATAGTTGCTCCTAATCAAGCCCAGTGATCCTACACATCCAGAAAGAGTAGAGGTAGGAGTGTATGGTAAGAGACTATGATATGAGTTACCGAATCTGCCCGAGTAGTGTGATCACGTTCCTCAGGACTCGGATCAAGCTAATCCATGATCCTTTGAGCATACCTACTAGGATTATGAGCCTATCAACGCACTATTTTTCAAGGATCCTCATCAATATAGGAAACCCCACTAAGATGATTTGATAGATTCTTTCACCGCTCACCTTGAATCCCTTGAGATGCGATGAGTGGAAATCCCACCTGAAGGAAATCCATACCCAGCATGGGTGGATGAAACACATGCACCACTAGATTTTGGGAACCCTGTATTTTCCCCTTTCAATTGGATGGCTGAACCACTACAGTATTTGGACCACTTTATCTTGAGGCGTGGGACCATGTTGGGGAACCCATATCAATAAGAGGTCTCTAAGATCTGATGATTCATACAAACTTTGGAAAGACCTATGTTCATCTGGTACATCCAGTTTTCCATTGGATCTATCACTGGTTGGGAAGATCTTCATCAGAAATTCCTTTTTTATTTCAGCTCCACCACATGAAAGACAAGCATTTTAGACCTATTCAAGTGCAATAAACTGCTAGATGAGTGTGTTACAGATTTCATCACTTGGTGGAAGGGTCTCATGTATTCAATCGATTTGATGCTGAACCAAGAATAAATACTGATGATGTGCATGGAGAATTTCAAGACTAATTTGATCCCTACACTAATCACTTGAGACTTCCTAGGTTTATTTTGAGATTTCTCGGACATGGCCCAATGCATGGAGGAATCCATGAAGCAAGCTAAGAAAGTATGCTTGTTCCCTCTTCCAGTTCCTACAAGATCCTTCATGAAGGGATTCCAAAGTTGAGATTATAGCCCCCATACAAGTAGAGTACCTAGAGACTCTAGAGTTGTTTCCCACTTTTCCATTATATACTCTTTAAGTGTAGCAACCTCATCAATATTATCCACACCTAGTATAGAATCAGCAGACACTGGATTGACAAGCAGAACCACCTAAACGAGAGAATGTGGATCTGACCCCTCATCAGGCTCCAAACCCTCATCAGGGCTAGACTCCCAAAGTACCCTTCCTAGAATGGAGTAACCAGAACTATTCTTTCAAAGGTGTATAGGTTCCTAGTTAATTTTTCTTTTCCTTAGAATATTATATTCTGAGGATATCATAGTGTAAAAAACCCCATGAAGCTGAGCATACTGAACACCCTGACCATTTACCTTACCATAAGATCATTTTACACACCATAAAACACTGTTATGTGTTTAAGGATTAGCTCTAAGACTAAGTGGATAATGGTCAGGTCAAGTTGGGAAATGTCTCGACACATGTGGCACACATCTCTACTAAGACTAATAGTGACAATGAAGGTGAATAATAGTAGGTTTACAACCAAAGGAATTAGAAGTATGATGAATGGTTGGATCATAGGGTAGTTTCCTTTTCCCACGGTGTCATCCATGCCTGCTTAGGATAGTTTGAATCTTTTGAAGTCACCGCACCTTCCCCATTTACCGCTTCTATGTCTACATCACAAGTTTCTACGTATCAGAAGAGTAGGTGCTGATGGTGAAAGGGAAAGTAGAGTCCCACACCGATGCCAAATCCATCTCATACTATCAGTGATTTCATGCCTCCAAAGTTGGGAATCACTACCAATGTCTTCCCTACATTGGAGGATTCCTTTGATGATGACTAGAAGTATACCTCTATGAATTCTATCAAGTTAGTAAATCCCTTCATGGTCACCAATGAAGAGGAATGCAAGTTAAGTTCCCTGAGTTCCTATAGTCAATTACATCAAAGAGAAAGTTGAGGAAATATAAACCATCAAAATAATTAGGACAATGCTTCAATAAAATCCATGCATGCTACCCAGACTAGGCAGTAGGTCCTGCATAGAGATCAACAAAAATAGTCTTCTCATCCCACTCCATCAGAAACACCACCACAACTGATTGATCATTTTAAATGATCGGGAAGAATAACTGCAATCATATTTTGATCGGCCACATTAAGCTAAATACATACCTCAACCAACCAACAATAATACAATAGTGATTCTGAGTTATTTAGATGATAAGTAACAGGATATTTCCAGCACCATCCAAAATCTAGTGGTAGATCCAGTAACACCCGTTATGAATCTAGCTAAATATAGAACCATTTTAGGAATAAATGTGCATCTAGAACAGAGGCACGTCATGCTGAAGCACATATTCATTATACCTGAAAGGATCATGATTCTCAAGGACCTTTTATTATTTGAAGAGATGCATGAGGCTCTCATAAATGACTTAAAAATCCCCCTCTAGTTTGAAGTTGAAGTAGCTGCTACAGAAGCCTTCTATATAGGGGAGGTTAAGCAAGAATAATTTCAATCCATCATTTAATTACTCGAATATGATGAGGGATCTCTTATTCATGTTCACATCCTCCTACTTTACGTCACTGACCTATTCAATGGCGTGGAGATCCTTCACTATCTAGTTGACATAGGCTTCAGGAAAAATCTCATCCTGACCAAGACATTCTGCAATACAGGACTAATTGAAGTAGATTTTATTTTCTCTGACCTAAAGATTCAGGGCTATGATAGGACCAAGCAGAGACAGAGTGGAATAATCCGGTTAAAGAACCAGTTTGGAGGCTTAAGAGAAAGTGTTGAATTCATAGTTGTATCACAGGATACCACCTACTATGCATTGATGGGTAGGTTCTGACTTCAACAGCATGTATCAACCCACTTTTTATATCACTAATTCATCATGTACTCTCTCAATGGTTTAGTATGCATGATTCAAGGTGATGTTCCCCCCATCGACTTCTGTGAATCCCTCTATCTGGATGCTGGCTATTATAATAGTAATGAAAATTAGGTTCAGACCAAAGAGGTTGAGCACACCACTATTGAAGCTAGCTCATGGGTTGATTTGGATGATGTTTCTGTCATACCGATTCACCGGTTGAAAGACATGATGCTAGACTAGAGAAGTATCTTTGTTATTTCCAAAAGTAAAGGGAACCACATCCCTATCTACACAGAACATCAGAAGATTACCTCATATTCCTAGACATTCCATGCCTGAGTGATACCAGAGGCCCCTACCCATGTGAGGTACCAAGTTGTTTTCCCCATGGATACCATTGTAAATCATACCCACCTATTTCATTGATCTAAGTTGAACTGAAAAAATACAACCTGACACCCTTACTTGGATATAAAGTGTGGACCCCACATTCAAAGGCTTGATGAGATTATCATGACAACCTCTATATCCATGGTCTCAGCAGAGCCGGAGTTCCCCAACAAGGATTCTGTATCCACCCAAGCAGGCACCATAATTCCCTTAGAATTAGCCAGTCTGGATGAACCATATCCTCCCATTGATTCCCCTACCTCAGATGATAAAGAGGATTTGTAAGGCATTTATCCCACCTTTAGTGAGGGTTTATACACCACTATAGATGATTTGGTTTAGGTGAATCTTGGAACTGAAGCATATCCAAGGCTAACATTGATTAGTGAAACTATGCCTCCAGAGTAACAACAACATTATGTGTCTTTCCTGAAGCAGCATCACGATGTCATTTACTAAATCTATGATGAGATCCTAGGACTAGAGCCTCTATTTTCCACCCACTGTCTAGGCCTTCCAGTGAGTCATCACGAGTTCAAGTGGCCTCCTAGGAAAATTCACCCTTCTCATGGTGTCATGGTTGAGGATAAAGTTGATAATCGTATCAAAGACAACTTCATCATGGAATTTTAGTAACTTAAGTAGATTTAAAACATCATTTTAGTCAAAACTAATAATGGGAAGATCAGATTTTGTACTGACTTTTTTGATCTCAACCGCCACTATCCAAAAGATGATTTTCCCTATTGATCGATGCCTCCACTGTGTTCTAGGTTCTTTCCTTCATGGATGGATATTCTAGGTAAAATTAGATCTAGATAAACCCTAAAGATGATGAGTCGATCACCTTACAAGTGCCTCACGTAAACGTTTTCTATTAGGTAATTATTTTCAATCTGAAGAATCCAGGGGCCACTTATCAGTGGTCCATGCACCACATATTCAAACTGATTCTCAGGACACTAGTGGAATGCTATGTGGATTATTTGGGGGTCAAATACTACCAGCGTCAGGACCATCTCAAAGATCTCAAGAAAGTTTTTGGGTTCCTATTCTCCCAGAATCTAAAGATATACCCATTGAATTGTGACTTTAGGGTTACTAATTGGAAGTTTCTCAGATTCGTCATCAGATACAAAGGTATTGAGATCGACCAAAAGAAGATCAAGGACATCAACCAGATGCCTCCTCTGAGGAACCTATGGGAAATACGAGGCCTTCAAAAACAATTATCCTACATACACTGATTCATCAAAAATATTTATGGAAAGTGTAATATCTTTTCTAGGTTTATGAAGAAATGTACCATCTACCAGTGGGATGAAGAGTGTCAAGCTGCATTTGAGGAAATCAAGAAGTATCTGCTAAAACCTCTAGTTTTGATGCCACCCATCTCAGGGAAGCCTTTGGTCCTCTACGTGACCACCCTCACTATTGTAAAACAGTCCTTTAACAGAGATTTTATTTATCAACGCTAGAAGAAAACATTGATAAATAGTAGATTTATCAGCACTAATGAAAGTGGTGATAAATTTAACCTTTTATCAGTGCTTTATTTTTAGCACTGATAAAGGGTATCCTTTATCAGTGATTTATTTTTAGGGCTGATAGATCATATCCTTTATCAGTGCTTTATTTTTATTACTAATAATAGGTATTCTTTATCAGCGCTTTATGTTTAGAGCTGATAAATATTTCTTTCATAAACGCATTTTTAGCACTGATAAAGTGAAATAATTAAAAATAAAAAAATAAAAAACATGTTTATTAAAAAAATATTACAAATTTTATTAATTAAATAAATATTGATAAAAATGAATTGATTTATTATACATTATTAAATATTAAACATTTTATTAATTAGATAGTTATGATAATTAATGCCATTAAATTGTATATATTAAAAATATAGATATATATTAATGTATATAAATATGATTTATATATTAAAAAATATTTTCCACTTTACATTAAATTGTCATATATTTATTGAATAATGGTATATAATTAAAAATTAATATGAATTAAAAATATTGACTAATTGCATAGTACTTGACATATAATTGAATGTCGTTTGATTTTTCAATTTAATATAGATAAAATATGTGTTATATTAATTTCACATATATGTAATTAATGCATTTATATATATAATATGCACACACACAGAAATTATCCATTTTTTCAATATTGTTAAAGTGTACCTATATTCTTAATTTATTCATTTTCACTCATTTTGTACGTATATGCATGCACTCAGAAATTAGATATTCATTAATAATGTTACAAATATATTTGTTAAAAAATATTTATAAATAAATATATTTATAAATGTACATTCACTATATTTATAAAATTATATATTTATAATTATAAATAAATAAATATTTTTTAAAAAGTATTTATATAATTATAAATAAATAATCATGTATATTTAAATAATTATTAAATTTATAATAAATTTACTTAAATAATCAATATATTTACTATATTTATATTTACATATATTTATTATATATATATAATTATATAAATATACATCATGATATAAATAATATTTTTTAAAATATATCTATAATTATAAATAAAAAATTATAAAATTATAATAAATATATTTAAAGAGGAATATATTTTCTATATTTATATTTATATATATTTATTAAGTATTTATAAATATTTTTTAAAAATTATTTATAATTATAATATAAATCCTTTAACAGTGCTTTAGTAATAAGCGCTGATAATCGAATCTTTATCAGCACTAAAAAAAGCGCTGATAAAATGAACATTTATCAGCACCGTAAGTTTAGCGTTGATAAAGATAGGTTTTATGAGTGTTTTTTTTAGAACTGATAAAAGTTTCCCAATCTATTTTAAAAACCCTAACCATTTGTGAACCTATCACGATATAGATTCTTTCCACAAAAGCCACCTTCTTCTGGCACTCCTCCTCGGTGAATCAAATGTCGAATCAAACCAATCGACTGCCTCCGAACATCTCATCCAATATCCAAAGAGGGTCTCAGATTTTCTTTATCCTAGAGAGGTAGGCCTTCTGATTTTATTTGTGTATTTTTGGTTTTGTTTTTGATTTCTTCTTCTATAATTTGTTTATGATCCATTGTTTATGATCCGTTGTTTATGTTTTGTTTGTGATCCGTTGTTTAGGGAACGATTTGTGGTCCATTTATTACATTGACTATCGATTTATGATCCGTTGTTTATATCTGACAATGAACCTTGGATTTATTCATTATTGCTTTACTATTATGTTTTATATCTTCTTACTAAATAAAATTTTCATATATGTATATAAATGTGTAGAAATTTTAATGTATTTTCTTGTTTATTGACTATTGATTTTAGGCACATTGGTGGTTCCATAATGATTATATATGTGTTGACACCTTTCATGGACACCTCAGTGGACATGCAACTTCATATGCTATTTTTCAGGCACCAAGTTAGTGGAGTGATGTATGTTACTCTATTGGTTATATGTATCATAGGATCTAGTTCCTCTTATAATTCACTATAGTCCTTAGTTTTATTATGGAGGAAATTTAAAGGGGCCATCCCCAGTTAAGAACATGAGGTTTTATCACATAAAGTGTTCACTTTTTGAATCATTATGGTGCCTTTAGTTCACGTTATGTTTGAATATCATGTTTTTATCTATTTGATATTTCTTTTAGAGTATAATTGAGTGAGTTTTTATACTTTCATGACATGTATGTGTGTTTATATAGCTATTGCATCATTTATTTCCATAGTTTTTTTATCTAATAAGTATGCCTATATCAGGTAATGATGATTTTGGGTCCACATGTCCATTAACCCCGAGGGTCATGCTAAAATTTTGTTTGACCTCTGTTACTAATTGTTTCTATTTGGGGGGGGGGGACCACCTCCCATTTATGGGTTCTTACACCCAAAGTTTAAACCATACTTTATTGACTTTGAGGTATGTTAGAGGTCATAAGATGATCTGACTTAGTGTTTTTTGGGTAATTCGGGCTAGGGTCATTACACTATCCATCTTTCGGTTTACACCTATACTATTTAGTGAAAATATCATTTGTTATCTACCTTTATCCCCCTCTATTTTTTCAAATTTCAACCACCATTATTATTGTATTTTGAATATCTAGGATCTCAGATATTCTAGATGAAATGATCAATATTTCCCTTATTATAATTTTCTATAACTTTCACTTTTGATAATAAATATCTTATGTGTATTTAATTATTTATTGTATAAAATTAATCTTTTATGAACCTGGATGGATATGAACTAAAAATGGATGCACACTAATCATTTGAAAAACGAATATGAATATTGAGTTAAAGAGTTCATCAAGTTTGCAAGAGAGCATGCAGAAGACCCTTCTAAAATACTTTTTCCGTGTTTATGTTGTTTTGATTCATGAAAAATTAGTCCAGAAGAGTTGGAAGAACATTTGATTTGTCACAGAATAGATCAAATCTATAAATATTGAACTAAACATAGGAAAAAAATGAATGTGTACATCAATTGGGATGATACTACGGTTTATGAATCATTTGATATGAATACCTTTGTAAAAGATAACGGAGATTGCATGGAATAAATGACAATGACAATTGAAGATGATCTTCATGATTGTAAAAATTTGTTTTAGGAGTTAAATAATTGTTCAAAGAAACCATTGTATACCGGTTGTACTAAATATACAACATTTTTAGCTATATTGAAGTTATATAATTTCAAATATGGAAACAGATGGAGTGAAACCAGCTTTAGAGAACTACCTAGTCTTCTTAAATATATGATACTAGAAGAAAATGAAATACCATGACGAACATATGATGGTAATTTAATTTTACGTTCAATAGGAATGATCTCTAAAAAAATACATGCTCGTACAAATTATTGCATATTGTTTTTTCAAGGACCATGAATCACTCATAAAATTCTCAGTGTGGCGCATATCAATACAAGAAAAATGAATCAAGTACTTAAAAATATGTATGGTACTTTCTAATCATTCCATGGTTTATGATATTATATGTATGTCAGGAAAGTGAAAGACAATTAACATGGCATGCAGATACCAAAATTAAAGATGGGAACCAACGTCATCTAGCTCATTCTCCTCAGTGGAATAAAATTGATTATGCATTTACTTAATTTGGAGATGAGACGAGAAACTTTCATCCTGCGTTATCTACAAATAGAATAGATCCTTTTTGTTTATAGATTATTACTCACAGTACATGTCCCTCCATGTTGGTAAATTATAACTTTCTGCAATGGTTATGCATGAAGTGCAAATACATTATGTTGTCTCTGCTTATATCTGGACCAAAGAAACCCAGTAATGATATTGATTTATATTTGGATTCATTGATCGAAGATCTGAAATTGATGTAGGATACATGCGTTACAATGTATGATTCTCATAGAAGTGAAGAATTCAAATTGAGTTCCATGTTGTACGGAATGATAAATAACTTCCTAACTTATGTAAATTTATTAGGCTATAGCATTAAAGGCATGTTGGGGTGTCCCATTTGTGAGAAACACACACACTCAGTTCAGTTGAAACATTCCTCAAAGGCTATGTTTTAAGGACATCAATTTTTTGACCTTTACGAAAAAAATACCGATCCTGGATGATAGAATTCAATGGTAATATCATACAAGGTACAAAACTATCTCCAGAAATGGGTGATCAACTCTACAAAAAATTAAAAAAGATTGACAATGTTTTTGGTAAACCATTTTTGAAAAATCATACAAAATTAGGTTGGAAGAAGATATCAATTTTCTTTGAATTTTCGTATTGGAATTGTTTGCACGTCAGAAATTTTATTGATTTCTTGCATGTAGAATAAATTTATTTGATAGTGTTATTGTAATGTTACTAAATGTTATTGAAAAAACAAAAGATGGAATAAAGGCTAGGTTGGACTTTTTTGAAATAGGGATAAGAGAATATTTGGCCTTGGTGAAAGGTAAAAGGTGGAATTTTCTTCCTCTAACAGATTACACTCTATCTAGACAGAAAAAATTGCAATTTTTCATTTTCCTTATGAGTGTAAAATTTCTATAGGGGTATTCATAAAATATCAATAATGTTATTTCAATGACTAATTTGATGTTTTAATGACTAAAATCACATTACATTCATATTTTGATGCAAGATTTAATGCATGTTTCTTTCTATTGCATTCTTCCTCAAAATGTACGACATAAATTAACTAGACTCTTCTTCTTTTTCAAAGACATATGTTGTAAATTTGTTGACCCAGTGAAGTTTCCCATCATGAATAAGGATATTTCAATCATATTATGTGAATTATAAATGTTATTCCCACCATTATTCTTTGATATAATGGTCCACCTGATGGTTCAGTTGGTCAAAGAGGTTCAACTATGTGGCCCTATCTATTACAGATGGATGTACCCCCATTGAATGGTATATGAATATTTTTAATGGGTATGTCAAGAATAGAATTCAGATAGAAGTTTGTATTGTAGAATGATATATTTTTGAAGAAGATATTGAATTATATACTAATTAGAAATCATATGTTAAAAGGCACACGAGCATTAGCCCAGTTGGTGAGGACTCCTTAAGTGCATCCAGGAGACCCGATATCAAATCTAGGTAGAGGATAATTTCCGGGGTACTACAATAGTACTGTAGTAGGAACTATGTAGTACTGTAGTAGATACTATAGTGTGAATAGTAGTAGGCACTATTTGGAACTGTAGTAGCTGGGAATATTCCCCCGTTTGGGCCTTCAGGCCACTGATTTGCTCCCCAAGTCCTTTAAGGCCTTCAGGTCAATAAGGCATTCGGGCCACCTCAAGTCCTTCGGGCCACCTCAAGGCCTTCAGGCCACCTTAAGTGCATATGAAAACCAGGAAACCTACAAGGAACAAGTTTCAGAAGGAGGATGAAGAAGGAGCTTTCACTATATCAGAAGCTAAATGGATTGAAATAATGAGAGGGTATGAAACCTTCCATCGGGACAAGCTTGTGCATGCACGGGAAATACTAGCCACACAACCATGTGAAGGTGGAGAGCTGATTTCACGATGAAGATGCTGGGGAGGAGAAACTCCTAGTAGTTAGTCTATGTTGTAGGTAATGTTTGAAGCCTACAACCAATGAATTCCTCTAAGGCCTACGAGCCGTGTAATACTTATGCCTATGGGCCTTGTAAGGGTTCCACCTCACCCCTTGAAAGGTGGATTATCAAAAAACAATAAAAAAATGAAGGCCTTCGGTCCATTGGAGGAGTAAATTAGATGTTGAAAGCATCAGTCTCCGAAAGTCTCATCATTGTGAACACCTTATGGGAAAAGGGATTTCTAGAAGAGATGTTGTTAAAATTACCTAGATAGAGAGGGAGAAAGACCATCTTTAAGTATTACATAATAGTGAAGATGTTGATCTATACATTGAATCCCACAAAAGAATTCTTGGAGATTTGAATCCATCAAGGGCTGAAAGTTGGATATCAGATACACATAATCAATAGTTTATAGGATGTTTTAGAGATAAAATTTATAAGTATTTATCTAAAAATCCAAATTCAATTATTGAACAACTTCAATGGAAAGCCAGAGGACTGAATGAAAATGTTTTATCTTACATTGAGTTTTTAATCAATGGTTATACATTCTATACAAAAGAACATGATGAACCCAGTACGATACAAAAAAAGTGTGTTAAACTTTTGGATGAAGTAATTCACATATCTATTTCTAAGGATAGAAATAAAATTTATGAAAACATGTCATATTTTGGCATTATCAAACATATATACGAGTTGGATTACACAAAATTTCAAGTTCCACTTTTCCGTTGAAAATGGGTTAACAATATCGACAAAATGAAAGTTGATGAAATGGGATTTGCGGAGGTCGATTTTAGTGTAGAAGGGAAAAAGACAAGCCATTCATAATGGCATCACAAATAGTGAAAATATTTTATGTCTCTAATCTAAAAAACAATATTTGGTCGATTGTCTTTCCAGTGACTAAAAAAAATGTCGTGTCAGATGAAAATTCAATTGAGGATGACCCTTTCATTGGAACATCACAATTAGTTCATGCTGGTACCAATGTAGACAATCTCTTTTACGTTAGAGGGGACCAAAAAAAGGGGATTTGGATTCTCAAAAGAGGAAGAAAATCCTTGAAACCTTTAAAAAAATAAAGAGAGTTCAATGAGAAGCTAAAAGTGTTTTTTAATATATTTTTTTCTCATAATATTATATGTTATCTACTGAATTAACATAATATAAATTAACTGTTTGACTAATCATATAGAAATTGTCTTATATACATGATGATGTTACCAATCCCTTATAAGAATAAACTATAATGAAGAAACCCTTTGGATAGATGCAAAGGTAATTTTATGATATACTTTATCTGTTTTACCAAAAAATTATATAATGGAACATTGATTTAATTTTCATTATTCTTTGCAGAGTTCGCTTATTTTAGAAATTTTTGTTCATGTGTCATGACTTTTCAAGAAGAGAAATGATGTTGTCTCTACTCAATCACAGAGTTAATCTTGATGTTTGCAAAGTAAAATAATTGTCTATAGAATTAATGTATTGTTTCATATTTATATTTAATTTATTTATTCTTAGTATCACTCACATAATAATTGTTTTCTTATATAGGTGAATTGTTTTGTTCTAGTTGGGGTGCTTAATCCAAATTTCATTCTCCTTCTCTCTTAAAACCTTTTAACACCTACAGTGGTGAATTTATCACTTTCTTTCAAGTTACGTCCACTATCTTTGCTGGAAAAGAAACAACGCTACCTTTGCTCAATCACAAATGTAATCTTGATGTTTTCACAGTAAAATAATTATCCATATAATTAATTTATTATTTCATATGTATGTTTAATTTATTTATTTTAATTATTACTTACATAATAATTGTTTTCTTATATAGGTGGATTATTTTGTTCAAGTTGGGGTGCTCTTTCCCACTTTCATGCTCCTTATCCCTTAAAACCTTTTCACCCCTGTAGTGGTTCATTTATCACTTTATTTAAAGTTACCTACACTACCTTTATAGGAAGAAAAACAATGCTACCTATAATCAATTACAAAGGTAATATTGATGTTTTCACAGTAAAATAATTATCCATAGAATTGATGTATTGTTTCATACGTATGTTTAATTTATTTCATTTTTAGTATTACTCACATAATAATTGTTTTCTTATATAGGTGAATTAGTTTTTTAGAGTTAGGGTTATTTATCCACCTTTCATCCTACTTATCCCCTAAAATATTTTCACCCCTGTAGTGGTGTATTTATCACTTTCTTTCAAGTTTCCTCCATTGCCTTTGAAGGAGGAGAAATGATGTTGTATATGCTCAATCACAGAGGTAATCTTAATGTTTTCAAAGTAAAATAAGTTTCCATATAATTAATTTATTGTTTCATATGTATGTTTAATTTATTTATTTTTAGTATTTCTCACATAATAATTGTTTTCTTATACAGGCATATTCTTTTGTTTGAGTTTCGCTGATATGTCCATCTTTCATCCATTTCTGCACCAAAAGTTCCATAGAATTCTTCTCTCACAAAACCTTTCACTCCTGTAGTGTTGAAATTTATCACTTTCTTTCAAGTTCCCTCCACTACTCAATCACATAAGTAATCTTGATATTTTAACTGTAAAATAATTGTCCATAGAATTAATGTATTATATCATATTTATGTTTTATTTATTTATTTTAAGTGTTACTCATAATAATTGTTTTATTGTACTAGTGGATTCTTTTTTCAAGTTGAGGTGGTTTGTTTGAAACTACTCATGAAATTTTGGTAGTTTGACAAATAAAGTAAATGGAAATCATAGTAACTTTAATTGTTAGGATTGTTTTTGAATGTATGTAATAATTTTCATTTATGTAAGTTTATAAACCAATGTTTAAAATGTCTATAATATAGTGTTTTTCTAGTATTTTTGTTGTAAATTTCATTTCATTTAAATTATATATTGGGACTTGTTTTTGTTGATTTTGGATGAATTTATGGTGCTACAGTGTGATGTTATAGCACATTGTAGTGGTGTTGTAGTATGATGTAATAGAAAACCGTAGTATGGCCCTTTATCAGCATTTTTCAGCACTGATAAAAGTCCTGGGCTTTTAACATCGCTCACATTGTCAGTGCTTTTCTAGCACTGATAAAGTCCATTTCTAGCACTGTTAAAGGCCTATTTTGTAGTAGTTCCTATAATGATCCCTTGGTTCCCTTCTCATCCAGAAAAAAATGAATACAGATATAACATTTTATAATATCTCAATCACAGTATCCTCAACATAGAGACCAAATATTCTTCTACAGAGAAGAGATTCCCAATTCTTTTTTCATAGTGGAGAAGTTGTAGAATTATTTTAAGCATCATGAGATACAACTGGTGTCCCAAGTAGAATCACTAAAGTATATCCTTAATCGACCTATATTTATGGGATGACTAGGATGTGGGGAAGTGATCCTTAAACAATTTGACATCAAGTTCATTCCATAGAAATATGTCAAGGGTCCAACTTTGGCCAACTTTCTGGACTCTCATTCAGCTCCTGCCGAATTGCCTCTGGATGTTGATTTCCTAGAAAAGTATATCCTCTCAGTGGATCGGTCTATTCTTTATTGGTAGATTAATTTCAATGGTGCCTTATGGTGGACAACTGGTAGAAGGCTCAATGATCCCAAGATCAACATAGTAGGCTGGGGGATCGTCTTTATCACTCCTACACAAGTTGTTTTTCCATATTTTTTCCGGTTTTTATAAAAACTGAACCAAAAATGAGGTAGAGTATTAGGCTTTCATTACTGGTTTTGAGCTGGCCCTCGAGATTGATGTCCCCTACTTGCATGTGAAGGGAGATTCTGAATTAGTCATCAAATAGATCAATGGTGATTGCATCAACATGAATCTAGAGATTTTTACCTAATCATAATTTACTCTCTAACTGATTTCCTTGTTCCCTTCTCATCCATAAGTGACTCATTTCCCTTGATCGTAGAATGGTTGAGCCAATTCCTTAACAATCTAGTCACCTCTCTTTCAGATACCGACAAGGATGATCTGTTCATTCACATAGATCATTAGTGTGTCATTTCTCCTGTCATTCCAAATGATGATGATATCCAGTAGGTGAACCAACTAACCATTGGTTATTCAACATTAGGACCCTCGAGTTCCCCCACAATAGAAAAAACCACCTATTAGATGACCCCTTTCACCAAGTATCACTAGTGTGTCTCTCTCCTGCCAGATCGAGCAAAACGTGAGTGAATCCACTGATGGAAATCAAAATTTACCATCTAGAGTGGGCCTAATATTGAGAAGACTCTCTAAAAACATGGTTTTGATGTAATTATCCTATGTTTCATTCAAGTATATAAGATTCCCCAAGTTATATGAGAAGTTCATGTTGGATATTGTGGTTCTCATCAGGTAGGGTTCAAACTCTCTCACCAGATTTGGAGGCTGGGATACTTCTATCCCACAATGGTCCATGAATTCATCGAGTATACCAAAAGGTTTCATAAGTGTCATATCTATGCCAATATGTTTGCATCAACTGACAGAGCCCTATCACACTACCAAATATTCTTATCCCTTTGCAGTATGGGGACTTGATGCTCTGGGAACCTATCCACCAACAGAAGCTTGAAATAGTTGGTTCATTCTGAATGTAACATATTTTTTCTCCGAGTGGGAGGAAGAAATCCCACTTAGGAAAGTTAAGGATCGATCCATGATTGAGTTCATGAGCTCCCACATCAACAAATAATTCATATTTCCTTACTCCATTCTCATAAGAAACAAAAAAAACTTCCGGGATGATGAGCTAAATAAGTTATATGCTAAGTAAAACATCTTGTCATACCATACTTCCCACTACCATTCACAATTAAATGTAAAGATCGAGGAATTCAACAAAACCCTCTCTAACATTATGCAAAAGATAGTGGGTTAGAGCAAGAATAGTTATCCAGACAATCTCCCCAATGTCCTATGGGATTATCGAACAATGACTCGAAATTCCACCCAGGTGACTCCATATTCCCTGGTGTGTGGAATAGAGGTAGTCATGCCCATTGAGATTCAACTTCCATCGCTCTGAATAGGTGTCTATGACTAGTAGATTCTAGAAAAAATGGAAGAAGCGCATGTTTTTTAGATTGAATCCCTCCAAAAGAACATGCTCTAGGTCTTTCACAAACTAGAGAATCACTAGAACAATATAGAAAGGGAATTCAACAAGAAAGTTAACCTACACTCCATCCTCCAAGGTGACATGGAACTAGCTCTCTGAATGCCAGTGATACCTGGAAAGAAGTAATCAAAGTTGAAGCCTAAGTCGGAAGGACCTTACATCATTCAAGAAATCGATTCTAATGGTGTGTACTCTTTGATCAACATGGATAGAGATCACATTAATCCTCCTATAAATTACAATTTTCTTAAGCAGTATTTCATGTGAGGATCCACCATCATCCTAGTGGCATGGCATTAAACTGCATAATAGCTAGCGTCCTAGCCACACGATGATAAACTGCATAACACCCTCATCTTTGATGCATGATGTTAAATTATGTATCATCTATGGTCCTATTTTCATGACCTTAAATTCAACATACTAGAATCCCAACCACATGAAAATAAACTACATAGATCCAACATCCTAGTTTCATGACATTAAATTGCATAACACCTATTGTCCTTACCATGTGATGTTAAACTTTCTATGATAGAGATAATATTTTCCTCATTTTTTATATGTATTTAAATTATTTAAACCCTACCAATTTATAAATTTTAGTTTATTTTCATTAATTTTGGATTTACGGTGTGTTTTGGACTAAAATGTGAAAATTACTTAATTATAAAATTTTAGAAGATTTTAATTACTTTGGTATTTTGGGAATAACTTTTAAAATATTATTATAATTTGATTGATTATTTTTTATGTAGGATTAATTTATTTATGGGCCAGAAATTTGTGTTTTTAATCAAGATATTATTCAAACATCTTGATTCCCACAATAATCAATCAAGTTGAAAAACTATTTGGGAAGATAGAGTGGACACCACCTCCAGAAATGAGTCATAAATTGAGATACAAACCTCCCATTTAGGCGTTTAAAAATTTATTTGAAATAGGATTCATTGACATGTTCCCCTATTAATTTTCACGGATTTATTCACTCATAAAGGGGTCATTGATTGCTCAACATTGAAGGAAAATTCAGGAATCATTAATCCCGAATAAAATCATGGATTAATTGGAAAATAACCTTCTACATGTGATGAATGGAGCTGAAATTTGGAGGTAAAACATGTAATAAATTTTGGAAAAAACTTTATAGAAGATTAAATTCATTGATTCTACCAAAATGAGGGGGTACCACATTCAATTTTTTTAAGTATAGATTCTAGAAACTGAAATTTCAACCGTTGGTGACCCATTATGTCCCGAAACACATCAATGGTCATCTATAACACCCCAAAGCCTATTAAATTTCTATATATCAGTGAGGTAAGCTATGGATGATGTCCATTCTTTAGGAATTTTTTCCTTTCTTTTTTAAGTTTTCTTTTACTATGTGACACATGCATCTTTTTTATTAAAGTGTTTCCCCTTTCTTATTCCATCCATATTTCTATTCCAAACCTAATATCTTTCTTTCTCTATTATATATTTCCATTACGATATATTTTCACTTTTCAATGGTAAGTGACTAACCCGAGGCTTGGCCCAGGGGGAGGTTTCACAACGTTCTTTGTTACTACGATTCAATTCAACATGTTTTTATTCTATTTGCGGTGGATACGAGAGTATTGAACGGGTGTGGCAGTCATCCACCAAAAAATTATTTTCTATTGAATTTATTTTATTTGATTCATTGCTTGTCCCTCCCTTATATCAATAAAACTCTTTATACGGTGGATTTGGGGTTTTCTGAAGGTACAAAATGAAATACAATGGAATCAGTTATTTTAGGAATTGCATTCTTGGTTGTGATTTTATCTTATTTGAATATGGGAGGTGGTGTTGTTTGGGGTGATGAACGAATGATTAAATAAAATTCTCAATAAATAAATGGAAATTAATTCATTAATGAGGTTTCATCAAATGAATTATCAAATTTAATTTAAATAAAAAATAAAAAATGAATAAACCCACGTTATCCAACCCTAGGACCAATACTTTTCTTCCCTAATTTCATTCTGTCTGTATCTGCATTTAGATATCAATTATATGTTACATTATATTAATTAAAATTTTGAAAAAAAAACCAAAAAAAAAATGTTTTCCTAAATAATATATAAAACAAAAATAATTATATTAGGTAAATTAGAAGGTAGTGATTGAACCAAAGAAAATTCTCCTCAAGTGAGATGACCCTGGTCAGCCTTTTTACTGCATTAGGAAAATAAAATTGCTTTTTTCCACACCCTATAACAGGCATACGTCAAAACTAGCACTGTTTCCTAGGAGTTAAGAGGTCTTTCTATCACTCTTCCTATTTTCATATTGTCGATAAAATTTCATTTTTTTATTAAAAAAATAATTTTCTATGATGTTTTCAAGTGATCATTTTTTTTAATTCATGGAATAATTAACCATAGGTGTAAGAACCAATTAATAACTCACCCTTGTCCATAGGGTATGGTGTTTCTATTATTGTTATACATGTGAGGTTATTTTGAAAATCAAATAATGGGGAGTAGTTATTCAAAGAATTCATAGCTAGCCTGAGGGAGGACATGAACAAAGAAAATTTTAATGCGATGATCCCTAAGCTAACTGAGTTCTCCCATTACTTTCCATAAATTTATCATGTATAAAAGGTACAATAAGTGACCCTTAGTCTTACCTGATTTTTTTTGAGAAGATCCATGAAATTGAGTGTCTTGACTACCTTCTTCTATCTTCTATTTCTCAAATCCAAGAGGTTCTTTCCATTAAAGAAGAGATTCAAGCTAACTAATTTAGGGAGATGATACATTTTTAAACTCAAAATCATTTGATTTCATTGAAACTAATTCGAGTATCACTCCTAATAGTTTTTAATTTTAATATTTGGAAAACTCATATTATTCTCAGAATAAAGATGATGAAAATGAAAATACACATATTGAGGAACATTTAGAGCTCCTTGAACACATTGAACACTTACTTGAGGCAGTATAAGAAAAGATCTAAGTAGAACTTTTTGAAGAACCAATGTTATTAGATGCACATGTTAAAAGGGTGGTTATTCATAATGAATCTCCATATTTCAATTTATTTCAAATAAAATTAAATTTTCAACTTTCATTTGAATATTATTTTAATGAAACAAATATGTATAAACCACTAAATAATGAAGAATATGTTTCATAAGTAGCAAAAAAGGAGGGGGTGATTCCATACTTCATCATACCCCCACTATAAAAACTATACATCATTTTGAAGGGGGTAGATATGGTGTACTCTATACATGAAATTATACTCAGCAGGAATAAAGAAGTGAAATATGGGAAGAAAAACGTGTTGTGGTTCAAGTATAAGAAGATGTACTAGATCTTCCATTAATTGGGACAAAGACATGATTCTTGCCTTAAAAAAAGATGGCTTTATCAAACAACCTTGCCCAGTGCAGCCTTTACTGGACCAGTCGGGGAGCTTTGATCAAAGAAACTATTTCTCGAGGCAACATAAATCGGCCTCTGAGTGGGAATCAGCCATGGCTACGATAGAAGGGGACTCTTGTGTGGGATGCAGAGATGATTATGGGTATTATGATATGTAGTCTCGTGGTGTGCTGGTTGGATTGTGGTTGTCCTTCATATGTCCTTTTTGAACTTTTCAGTCATGTCTTGGTTGGTGTTTAGGGATGTTCGGTTCTCACTTTTCCTAAAGTGTTTGGAAATAAAAAATTAATTTTCAGTCAAGTATAAGAAGATCCAACCATCATATAATTATGGATAACAACTGGTACTTCCCCCTGGAGGTAGTAAAAATTTAGGTCCCACTTTGGGGATCTTACCAAGATTTATCCTTTACATGATTTATAGTACTTTAAATTTTAATCATAGGAATATATATTTAAATTTTATTTTTTTCATATTATTTCATCATTTATCCAACTCCCTTATACATTTTTTAGTTTAAATGACATGATCATTGTTCTTGATTTACTAATTTTCTTTTGTAGGTTTATGATGGTAGAAGGAAATCCCAAAAAATATGAAGGAAGAGGACTAAGATTCATGGGAAAGGGAGTTCACTTGTATTGTTTATCTTTTAAGCTCCCTATATTTTTGTATATAAACATGTTTTGAGATTTAAATTAGAAACTTGTGTGCTTGCATTTGAATTACCACCTTACCTGACTAATCTAGGATACATTAGGTTATTAAGAATCCTATGATTCGATGTTTCAGATTTCCATGTTAATGAAATTGAATGAGTAAAATGGAGAATAAGATGATTAAAATGAATCATGGATATTAAAAGGACTCACGATTTGATGTAATTAGTTGATTCATGTAAATGAAATTTCCCAAACATTTTTTAATCTTTGAATTTATGATATTTATATGAATTGATTTGTTATTATTAATTATTCCTTCAGTGATTTTCCCAAATCATATATACCATTCCCGAGAGGACTTCTAGACCAAGTACTTACTATTTATTCTTGAGCATATTTCTTGAGTGATATTGGGACATTCCACCTATTATAACTTTCATTTGAACTTTTCAAATCTATGAATGTTCGAAAACACATTTAAAATGATTACAACATCGTTTGATAAACCAATTATCCTTAAAAGAAAACATTTACATCAATCCTTCTTTATACCATAGATACCATGAATAAAATTTATAGGGATGAGCCTTTTTTATAGCCATTTTTATCCATTCCTTCCCTAATATTGGTATTTTCATGATATTTTAAAGTTTAAGTGTGGGGGTAAAGGGAATCATGGTGGAAGGGATGATTTACATTATAAGGAAAAAGTGTGGGGGTGCATATTTTGGGAATAAATTAATGTTTCTAATTCAGTCATGATACTTCATTGTTCACCCGTATTGAATTAAAAAAATTTAAAATGACAAAAAGAACTAAAAAATGAGAAAAATGGGTTGTGATTTGGGAAAACAAAAAATCACCATTAATAGACTTATGATTTTTATCATACGTGGTTAGGTTGTGGATGTGAGGTTTAATCTAATCATAACTTTCTAAAAAAATTAAAGGTTCTTTGAAAAATAAAAAATATATAAAAGTAGAAAATAAACATTCAAGAGGGTGCACAAATCATTCATTATGCTTTATTTGATCATAACCTTTACTTTGAGTTTTTGGGAAGTGGGGGTTTCTACTTTTAAGGGGAGAATTTCATTACAATTTTATTATTGATGTCATGCATTGTACTTAAGAGATAAACCTCCTCCTTGATACTTAATTTTTAAATCATCAAATCCTAATAACCTCAATCCTCAAAGTCATTTGAACCTTTATTGAGAAATTTCCTGATTTTATGTGCCTTTTGACTTTATAAAGTGGTGAATGTGGTTACTTTTCAATCCTATGAATAAGTATCATGTATTCATGATATGAGCACAACTTTAATTTTATCATGAGTTATGATAGAAAAGATTGAAAAGTGAGGTAAGTCATGATTTGATATGTTTAGTAATAATGTATTAAGAAACTTGAATGAATGAGAAGAGAACTTCTACCATTTTTAAAAGGGATAAAGTAAAATAAATGAATTTATTATTCCTTTTAAAATTGAGAAATTAAATTGATATTTTATGTGTAATTTTTAAATTTTTATTTGACCTTGGATTTTTTTTTTGATTTTATTGCTTTAGAATTTGAATATTGGTAACATTGGTGCCCTTTGAATTCTATGTTGAGAGCATGAAGAAAATCACAGTTTAAGTATGTGGGAATCAATAGAGGTAATATTTTTGTTTCATTTTTTATATGTATATAAATTATTTAAACCCTCCCAATTTTTAAATTTGAGCTTATTTTCATTAATTATGGATTTATGGTGTGTTTTGGGTGAAAATGTGAAAATTAAATAATTTTTGGAATTTTATAAGATTTTAATCACTTTGGTATTTTGGGAATAACTTTTAAAATGTTATTATAATTTGAGTGATTATTTTTTTAGGATTCCTTGATTTATGTCCCCCAAATTTTTATTTTTAACCAAGAGATTATTCTAACATCTTGAGGCCTGAAAAAACAATCAATTTGAAAAACCTTTTGGGAAAATGAGTGGACCCCACCTCCAGAAATGAGGCATAAATCAGTCTAAAACCTCATATTTAGGTGATTACAAATGGAGTTTAAAAAATATTCGTTTAATAATTCCCCCATTAATTTTAAAGGATTTATTCAATCAATAAGGGGGACATTGAACACTCAACATTGCAGGAATACTCAAGAAACATTCATCTAGAATAAAATCTATGAGTAATTGGGCGATAAATTCTTATACACATAGAGGATGGAGAAGAAATATGGAGGTAAAACTCTTAACAAATTTAAGAATAACTTTCTAGAAGACTAAATTTGATGATTCGGAAAAAATGAGGGGGTACCATGCAAAAAAATTTAAGGACGGATTATGAAATTGAAATTTTAACTATTGGAAACCCATTATGTACCAGTACACATTAATGGTCATTTATGATGCTCTGAATCCTCTTACATTCCTATAAATAATAGTTTCAGTTTATATTTAACAAGATATAGATCAGCGAGGGAAGATATGAATGACATCTAAGCTTTATAACTTTTATTTTATTTTATTTTTTTAGTTTTCTTTTACCATGTAACATATGAATCTTTTTATTAAAGTATTTCCCTTTTCTTATTCCATACATATTTCTCTTCCAAATCTAATATAATTCTATCCATCTTCTATATTTCCATCATGACCACTTTTCAAATTTTAATGGAAAGTGACTAACCCAAGGCCTGACCCTGGGGGAGGTTTCACGACGTTCTTTGTTACTGAAATTCAATTTAACAAGTTTTTTTTTTCTATTTTCGGTTTATGAGAGGATATTGAATAGATGTGGAGGTCTTAAATCATTTAATTATTCCCAATTACAATTATTTTCTTCGATTCATTAATTTTCCCTCCCCTATCTCAGGTAAACCCTTCATACGATAGAGTTGGGTTTTCCTGAAGGGATGAAATGACATACAGTGGAGCCGAGCCTTTTAGGAATTGCATTCTTGATTGAGGTTTTATCCTATTTGATTATTGAGGGAGGTTTTGTTTAGTGTTCTGAATGAATGATTAAATCACACACTCAAAAAATCAAAAGAATATAATTCGTTAATGAGGTTTCATCAAAATAATTATCAAATTTTATTTAAATAACAAATAAATAAATAATGAATCCACATTATCCAACTATAGGACCAAGACCTATTTTACCTAATTTCATTTTTTCTATATATGTATTTAGATTTTAATTATTCATTACATTATTTTAATTTCACATTTTCCAAAAACCCAAAAACATCATTTTCATAAATAATATAAAAAACAAAAAGAATTAGATTAAGTGAATTAGAAATTAGTGATTGAACTGATTGCAATGCTCCTCAAGTGAGATGAACCTAGTCAGCCTATGTGATACATTAGGAAAATAAAATTGATTTTTCCATTCCTTGTGATAGTCATGCATTAACATGTCCACATCCCATGAACAAGATGTTAAACTGGGTGCTTGGTCTGAAAAAAATGACCTTAAACTAAGAGCCTCACTAGTCCAAGATTTAATACCTTAAAATAATATCCATCATATAATCCAATCATCTTGACTTTAAACTATGTGAAATCCTTCTTGGAAAGGTTTGGTGTGGCACCAGGCCTCCTATGACCTCATTCATGTCAGGTTTATCACTCTACCGCACCACACATACCGGTTTTCGGAATCCTCCTTCCTTAGGTCCAAAATCTATGACCCTAAACTAAGATACTATGTTCCATAAAATATGACCTTAAATTGTGTACAAAATTTCTAAGTTCCATGACCTTAAACTTGGAATCCTAGTCCAAGCATCATGAATTTAAACTGTATGTGGTTTTTCTTTGGAAAGTGTAGTGTGGCACTGGACCTCTTAGGACCTCATTCACATCGAGTTTTTCACTTCGTTTCACTACACATAACTATTTGAGAATACCCCTTTAATTGTTCCAAACTCTATGACCTTAAACTAAGATCCCCTTTTTGGTCCAAAATCTATTTCCTTAAACTAAGAGTTTGTAGTCTAAATGATACAACTCTAAACTATATTCAAGTCCTCTCTAGAATATGTAGTGTGGGGTTGGGCCTCCTAGGTCTTCATTCACGTCAGGTTTTCCATTCCACTACACAATACATATCCATTTGAGGAAATCCTCCTTTTATTGGTTAGAGCTTTAAGACCATAAACTAATAACCACCCAATTGTCCTAGCCACATGACCTTAAACTATTCACAGAAAGTCTAGGAATCATGACTTAAAACTGCATGCAAGTTTCTATCCAGATTGTGTTGTATGGTGGAGATCCTCCTTGGTTCTCATTAATGTTGGGTTTTTTCATTCCATTGCATGACACACGTCTGTTTGGGGTACCCAACCTCATAGGTCCAAACTCTATGACCTCGAACTATAAGCCTAAATCCTCAACGCACGACATTAAACTGTGATCTTACCCCGTATAAAACCGGGATGCCTCTTACATATTAATAAGATATGATGGTTACCCTATTTTAAACCAGTATGCCTCATACGATAAGTATGAGATGGTTAAAAAATGTTACCCCATGCCCTAAACATAGGATTCCCCACGATAATAGTGGGATGCCTCAAATTCCCTCATCAGAGAGGATCACCCCTACCTATGTTGGTCTCTTACTACGCCGAGTTCTAGAACTATGTGTGGCTTGATTAACATCCTTATGTAATACATAACGATTCTTAGAATTCTAATATCTAGGACCATCCACAAATTCTTTAACCCTTTTTCTCCTTGGCCATAGTTACGATCCATGAATTATGACCTCAAACTGTATACAGTTCATCTTAAGGTGTGAATGTAGCACATGATCCTTTTTGGACTTATTCACATTGATTTTTACCTCTTTTATGCCATATATATATATACACCCTTAGAGAGAACATTTTACACATAGTCCAAATGACAAGAATCTAAACTTTCCACAATGGTCCAGACCATACGACCTTAAACTATGTGTATTACCTTACATAACTCTGTGTGTCTTGATTCCCATCCATATAGGACATGTAGCGATGCTCATACTTCTCATCTCTAGGACTAGTCACAAATTCACCTAATCCTTCATCCCCTTATCCCCATCTTAGTATTATATTTATGAACTTAAACTAATACCTACCCTCTTAAACCCCCCATGTAGACTCTATCCATCACTTGCTGAAGGCACCCAAACTTCTTGGAAAAACAGGATTGTGGTAACGGATCACTGAAGACATGGTCTTCGATCCTAGATACCAACACTACACCTCTAAAACTCTACAGGTACTTCTTCTATTCCCATGATCCAAGATGGTTTTCCACCATTGGACCAACTATATTTAATAAAGGATAGAAGTTTAAATTCACATGGTTTCCAATCTGAACTTCAACCTTGGCCTCATCATGCGTCACTGGTCAAACCCCAAATATATTCAACAGAGACAGCCATAGACCAGTGTTTGGAGGGTTGAAAACATTTAATAATTCATAACCCCATGGTATGATGAGATCCATCCATGTAAGATCTAGAATGGTCCAAATATTATCCTCATCATTCTTCCCCTCGCAACGCGTCCTAATAGGTTGTGAACCCGAGCCAACATGGGTACCCCCTAATTGAATCTATTGTTGTTCTCCAGAATTGTCGCCATCAACAGGGTCCCTGGGCGTATTACCATCTATGTGTCCTTGATTAGAAGAATCCAAACACTCTGGAATATGGAGGGAAAAGTAGTGTAGAGGACTAGTGGATCCCAACCTCCCACCATTCTATACCCCATTTCTGAAACTTCCCTTCCTCCAGAATAAACTAGCATGATCTTGACTTCCTCCTCTGCATCACTGTTAGGAACTATTTTCTTTATCCCCATATCCTCAAATTTGTCTCCTTATTCAGAAAAATGTTGAACCATGCCTTGAACAGAATGCACCTATGGAATATGGGAGTATATTTTAGCTTATACATCAGTGCCTCCAGAAGATGTTGCACCGGGATAGGAGTCTTCTACCTATTGTTCCAAACGTTCTCTGATGGAAACAACTTGTCATACTGGAATCCTTATATTGAAATTACACTGATGCGGCAGATGTTCTATAGGATGATTTTGGCTTCCCCCTGATGAATATGGAGTGTGTTTATATCCCGGAACCATTGGCTAAAGAGATCTAGTGCCATCTCCAGTTAATGGTAAGAGTGGAATTGCGATATCCACACTACCTCATATAGTATGATGTGGCACAACTCTTCCCCATACTCCAGAAATGTGTAGCATACCTAATACACCCAGAACCACTCACTGGTTAAATTAATTCTTGATCATATATCCCAGTACTTATTCCAACCCAAGCTATTATCACTCATGCTGCTTTGGAAGATGGTAGCATAGTGGGAGGGGAATTATTCTGCCTCCGGATACTCCCCTATTACCATCCTGGTATACCCATTTAATTCTTAAAATAAAATATACTCATTCTCCTTGGAAGGATGGACATGAACTGTGATGTTCCAGTGATTGATATCATCTTCACATGTGAACCATGATTGTAGTGTGTCAACCCCAATAGCTGGGATGATAACCTCATCCAGCAACACAAAATTCCATAGAAGGAGATAGTCGCTCATTGTATAGATTTTCTGTGCTTCTATAAACATATCCAAAATAATATGATTGTCCTAAACAACCCTCATATCTCGAGGGATCTAAGGATTTCTGGCCATTTCAACTCTATGAGCAATGACAACAACTTCAATATTAGTAGGGTTCTGTTGGTCATCTATTTTAGATGTGTTTAAAGAATCCCAGGAATGTGCACATAAGAAAGGGGATTTGGCTCACAAGAAGTGTTGGTGCATGTAATTATAGAAATAGGAATGAAATATTAATACTTGTTCACAAAAATCAGATGATGAAAAGGGGGATTCTATGTGAAACAAGCGGTTGAGACTCAGTTTTGTGAGAATAGTATAAGACTTACACACATGAGAGAGAATAAGAATATTGTCCAAAAAAGTAAAAGTTCTATACAAGGTCCCCCTTCTATTATTCATAGGCATGGACCATGGTCTTATGCATGTGCATAATCTCCTTACACAAAAAATCAAAAAAATTTCACACACTCACAGAAGTTCATCACTCTTTTTAGTGTTTCCCTTTGAACCTAAACTTCTTGTCCCCTTTTTTACTCAGATACTAAGGGGGGAATTTATTTTCATCAAAATTATAGTTAAGTTTTCACACAATAAACTTTGGTAAAACTGAATCCATCATTCAACTTGAAAACTAGTCTAGGAACAACAAGTAAATTGTGCACAAGTTTCAATGTGTACACGCATGATCAGAATTTGTGTGCAAGAACCTTGAGTGCCCAATACGATGAAATTTATGATTCCTCCCCTAAAAGTGCTCAAAAAAACAAGGAAACTGCACAAAATATTTCATAATTGAATTCAAGGAACACCCATCCATGCACAATCCACTTTCTCTCCAAAGGTGATGTCAAATAGATGCCTTATGCAGGTGGCCACCATAGTAAATGATGAAGCTGCACAGAAAGCCTCTATGTGATCATAATCTTGTGCACCAATCACTGAATATTTTTTTCTATAAATAAAATATGACCCCACCTTGTTTGGGGTGATCCTTCAGAAAATGAGTTGTCACTCTTCTGCGCATAAGACCAATCTTATGTGACATCGTGAAAGCATGAAACCCTCAAAGTAGAAAATCGTTCACGACAGGTTCCCTATAAGGATACAACTAGCTGGTCCCATAGTTGAGTAATCCTCACACAACCTTTTTAGCCCATGTTGGGTGTGCACACGGTCTCTTTCTACATGAAACCTTTACCTAGCGTGAAATCCCCAATCTTACACACAATCTTTATTTGAAAATCAATGGACATCCCTTGTGTAAGAGCGCCATGCTCGAGAAACACTTGTAGGAAATAGCCAAGCCTTGCACACACCTCATGTGTTCACCCCTCCAAGATTACATGAAACAATTTCATGGTCTTCCATTACACCCTGACATTGATAAAGCCATGCCCCTCTTAGAGGTACATGGACTATGGTCTTATAATCCCAAGGGGTGAAGAGTGAGTTCCCCACATCTGAAATACATAATGTAAAACTGCCTAGTACTAAATCCTAGTAGTATGGTGTTATACTACACAAAAACATCCTTAGAATATGACATAAAAATCTATGTTACCCTATGAATTGCACACGGGATGCCTCATATAGAATCATCATGGGATGACACCTTCTACCATTCTGTGGGATAACTATCCATCCAAAAGGAGGCTTCTACGTGAAACCTGTAAGCCCCACACACCCTATCCCACAAGATAAAGATCCTCAATGTATGAATCATAGGGAATGATATCCTCCTTGCATGGAATGATATTATCCTCACATGAAATGACATCCTCCTTGGCAAGATTTCACGCATAATCCCCCACTATCTCTTTTTTATGACTATTTTGTGACACGATCATCAAGTATACTAATTTCTCTTATTTCTCACACCTATCATGACTCACATTAGATTAGAGGTTAGTACATACCATTAAATCTAACCTTTAACTATATAGGCCTCCTCCTTAGGTATAATCCCTAGCTCATTCTGAACTACATTTGATTTAATTCCCAACCAGCTGGGACACGTAGGAAGCCTCCCTAAGGTCCGAACCCAACATCTCCTTCCATCTTGATTTTCTTTGGGCTGCATCCCCAATAAGATCATGACCCTCACCTATGAGACCAAATCTCCTCTAGGTCCCTTGGTAATCTCAATTCATAAACCCCAAACTAACTCTAACCAAGAGAAATCCTCTTATGTAGGGAAGATTCCAAGCATGATCCCCACACCATCCCTCATTTTATTGAAATGGATTTCCATGGGCCATTACTTTATGAAAATAAAATGTTTTTTTGTGTTCTTGGGGGTATCATTGGTTTGTTTATGAATTTTTCCAAAAATCTAGAGTCACCAAAATGGTGGCACCGTAACGGTGGCACACCAAAAGGGTGGAACACCGAAACGGTGGCACTGTGATGGCAGAATATCGAAACGATGGCACACCTAAATGGTGTCACCGTAATGGTGGCACTAAAATGGTGGCACACCGAAATGGTGGCACCGTGATGGTGGCACTATTATGGTGACACCGTGACAGTGGCACACCCAAATGGTGTCTCACCCTTTTCTGAATTTCCAATTTCATGAGTTTTTCTAGTTTCTCCCCTCTTACATTTTATTTGATGTAAACAAAGCTCAAAGCCTTGTTTGGGAATTTTAAGGGAATTTTAGAGGATATTAAGTATATATTTAATATTCAAATGCTTTGAGGACTGTGATATATTCAAACCATGTGATCTTAACCACGATCCCATGTTAAATTTTCTTGAAACCATTATTCCTTTAATATAGGATCTAGCTCTTCAAATACGTGATCTTCCCTTGCCCATGTGTTTTTGTTCCCTCTTGGTGCACCTAGAGTCTTCCTCTCTAGATGAGTTTTGTGCCTATGCTAGATCCTTTTCCTGTTCAATTATCTTAGAGTTTCCCAGTTCTCGTGTGATACCCTATTTTGGATCAAAGAGGAGTTTTAGTCTCCTATTGCTTCAAGTTGGGATTATTCTACCTCTATTTATTTGTGTATCATGTGGGGTGGGTGTACTAATTATTCCTTATGAATAACATGTGAATACTTTTATTAAATGAGTAATAAGTAACGGTAGGGAAGTGATGATTAAAATATAATTGGCAGGGAATTAAAGATGGTCAATGTTGATCATTTGTTTTATCAAAAATCTTTTTTCTTTTTTATGTTTTGTTGTGGATGTCTGCATTCTAAAAATCATGGACATTGGTGGTCTTTGCTTGCACACTGGTGATGTTATGTTTTTGTTGTGATGCTTTATTAAATGGTTGTAACATGAAATCTATTTAATCACTTATACATGGTTAAATGAAATGGATTCCCTAGGATGAAAAACCTTGTGTGATCACCCCTATATATCAAAGTGGATTTAAAGAATAGTGCTTAACAAATCTGAATACAACCTGTTTGACAGGTTTGGTTGTGTGCTGTGTTCTGTTGGGTTTTGTGACTTTGTGTGGGTTATGTGGTGCTACTATTGGGAGCACAGTTATGGGTACAAGGGTGGACATATGAGTTTGTTCAGTGATAAGGGTGTGGTATGTGTGCGTATTGGGGCTATGGTTTAATGGTGGTTTTTGTGGGATTTGTGTATGGGGTAGTATAGGTGGTGTGTTGGTATCTCAGTTTGAGAGATTGATTGATTATGGAATGGATAAACTTGTAGGCAGTGGGAATGCCTTTGGATTATGTTGTGGCCATAGAAATTATTGTGTAGTGGTACTTCTTCTTGGGCAGTGGTTGGGTATCCGAGCTTCAATACAGTGTTATGTCATTACTTCATGTTTATAGGTGTGCAGGGTGTGGTGTGGTCGTGCAGTGGGGCTGCTGGGTTTGGTTGTGAGGGAATGATTGAGTGGGATAAATTAGAATAATGATAGTTGGAAATGGTTGAATGGGTATCTAGGAAGAAGGGGGTGTGCAGTGGGACTAAAGGTTGGTTTTTCTCTGTTGTTTTTATGAATGAGTGTTAAAATGGTTTTCCTTACCTTGTTCCCTACTTCTTTGTTTGTCTTGGTAGTGTTTAGTGGCCTTTAGCCTTCTAAAAATGGTTGTAGATGTTGTGTTTTTTTAGTTTCCCCCGGTAGCGATAGAATAAATTAAATTTAACCCCTTAATTAATGAATGGAAAGTGTTTAAATGAAAATGGGTTGGGTTTATGCTTTGGCAGTTGCTGTTTGTGTGGTTGTGCATATAGGGGAAGCAGTAAAAGTGGTTTTGTTTGGGCTGGTTATTTGTTTGAAACCCATAGGTTGGGATGAGTGTTTACATACCTATATGTATAAATTGTATTTCCTTGTAATTTCTATACACACCCACCCTTGTTGAGAACCTTGTTTCGTAAACCCCCATTTCATGGGAGAGGGTGTCCTTCCAAACATCCCAATGGGAGGATGGATGGCTAGTTACTGACTTTCTTCCTCACACCCTCTTTCAGGTTCTTACCACTCAAGCATACCCAAGAAGGCTATAATGGATTGAGGTTTACCATAGTCTAAGATCCTTTAGGTAGGTTTTGTTGTGGATGTGGGGCCCAGGTGTTTTTAGGCAAGGTTTGTTTTTCCATGTGTCTTCAGGATGAGGCCCATGTGTCTTTGGGTGAGAGGCACAATTGTTGTCACCTAGGTGTCTATGGGAGGGATGTGTGGTGTGGTTGTGGCCAAGGTGTCTGTGGGCAGGATTTGCATGTGGTTTGAGGTCTAGGTGTGTACGTGCAGGTTGCGGTAGTAGTAATGAATTTTTGAATGGTGGTATAATCAAGACATTAGTCATTAAGAATGAGAAGATAACCAATGGGAATGTGTTATAGGGTGCCCAAATGTCAAGGTTCTTATAATACTACTTTACTTGACTTGCGTTATTTGGTGAGTGTGCCTTGGTGATGATGGTATGGTTAGTACTCCTTGGTAGGTGCTTTGAGGTAATACTATTCTCTCACAGGGGAATTAGTATGTTCCCCCACTTGTGAACATGTAGATTTAGTTTTCCTACTGGGTATACTTGCATACTCACCTGACATTTGTAAAACTATTTTCAAGTTTCCAGGAGGGCATTGAGGACTGTGATGGACTTTACTAGCTTAGGTGTTGGGATAGTTGTTGTGCTACTTCTTAGCCTCTTTATTTTGGTACTTTATTTGGTTCTTTGGTTGTACTTTTTTTTGCAGTTTACGTTTAAATCATTCATGGGTTGTATTTTGGGTTCCTTTATATAAATGTTTAGTGTTTCTTGGGATTTTACCATCTTATCTCCCAATCCCATTTTCATTAAAAAGGGTAATTCCTTCCATTTTTTGTAAGATTCTATACCCTTGGTGCTATTCGTCACTCCAAGTCTTATTAAAGGCAGGACTCAGGTGTCATTATCTCTCCTTCGACTTGAAGAAGGAAGGGCATGACACTTTGATGTCCCTACTCTCATCTTGAGGAAGGAGGGTCATGAAAGAATGGTATCAGAGGTGATGGTTTAGAGATAAGATGAAGTTCAGAGTTAGAAGTAGTGAGGATTGCATGGGATGGTAGGGCAATGGTGTTATGAAATCTTGGTGTGTGAAATAGGCTAGGGAAGACCAGCTAGGACATGGGATTTTAGGGCCCCCGTGATCAGATGCAAGGACTCTGGACCTACTGAAAAACCAAGTGAGGCTACACTGATTTCAAGGTAGAGAGAATACGAAAGGTACATGAATCATAATGACATGTGTTCTTGTGTTTCTTGGGCATTCTGGGAATTTAATTTAAATAAAGATTTAAAATTAATCCTAAAAGAAAATTTCATACTACTTGGGATTAGGAGTTCCTTGTTTACCTTTTAAACTATGGAACCCGAAATTCACCCACATGTGGTACGAGTAGTTGAGTACCAACATTCTAACTTGGTTGATCATCGTAGGGATGATAGATAGGCGGAAGATGAATTGTCAAAAAAAATCCTTTGTGATTTCCTACGGCAGACCCTATGGAAGTACGTAGGCAGCATTTCAAACATTGAGATAGAGAGATGTATTGAGGAGATGAAAATCACATTTACCTTGATCCGTGATCTGATGGATTACTGGGTTCCTATGGTAGTGATCCAGTTGCGAGGATCAGCGCATCAGTGGTGAACACTTTACCACTGGGAGAGGAAGAAGACCGATGTCTCATGGGCTGACTTTGAGAAGGAGTTTCAGGCAAAGTTTCTTTCCTCAATGATGAAGGCTAAGAAGAGGCATGAGATTCTCTCCCTCTAGTAGGGGAGTATGTTGATGAGGTAACTGGGGATCAAGTTAAAGGATCTCCTACACTTTTCTCTGAATCTCTTTCTGGACGAGGAGTCACATGTGAGATGCTTGGAGGAGGCACTCTGACCTTTTCTTTAGTATGTCTTCACTCCCTTTACCCTACCAACATACATAGAAGTTCAGAAGAAGGACGAAGTAGTGGAGAGGATGCACCCATAGGGAGGTTTACTATGAGAGGGGATCCATCCGAGTTCATCAAAGTGGATGCAATTCAGCTATAGGTATCCAACGTCAGGGATTTCTAGTTTTCGGCCAGTGGGAAGTATGCCTTAGGTGTTCCAGTTCCAATCTCCTGGTCCTCCCCCTTTCCCCAAGGGGCTGGAACTAAGGTGATTTGTATGTGGAGGCCATGTAAATCTTTGGATACAATGCCTAGTTTGATCTCAATATGGTAGGGGTGGGAAGGTTCAGAACCCACCTCAGCAGCAGCAGTTGTCGGTCAGACCTTTCCAACAACAGGGGCAGTGGGATTCAACTACACTGATGGTAGATCATACTAGAGGATGCCTAACTTAGGGTTATCCTCAGGGACCTTGAGCAGGGCATGGTTGGTGAGGTGGTAAACAATAGATGGGTAGAGGAGCTGGTCATGGGAAGTTTCACGCTGCCAAGGTAGTAGTTCCAGTGAGGCTAGAGGTTTTTCGGGGTATGATCAGTTTGTTTAGTACTCTTGCGTGTGATTTGTTTAATTAAAGATATTACTACTCCTTTGTTTCACCTAGTCTAGACCATGCCTTGGGACTAGATGTAGAGAGACTTTCCATTCACCAGGTGTTGAGTACACCAGTTAGAGGTCAGACCAATTTGTTTGATGTTTTCCATGGATGTAGACTGATGTTGGGGCCGCATCAGTCCAATGGGGACCTTCTTCTCCTACATATGCGGTCATACAATGTCATCCTTGACATATAGTGGTTGTTTTATGTTTACTATGTTATCGAATGATTCTAGAGAAGAATCATGTTTTTAGGTTTGGATGGCCAACACGTAGCTTTCGTTGGTGAGCAGAGCTATCAGGTGGGCAACCGGTGTATGGAGCCTCTTCTTTCTATGTTAGCCAAGATGTTAGAGGGCTTGATGGGTGCTGAGATGGTGGAGGATCCTGGAGTTGTTTGAGAGTTCCTAGATGTTTTCCCCATAGATGTTGTGACTCTAACCCCTCGACATGATGTTGAGTTCATAATAGACTTGTAACCCGATACCTGTTTGATTTCTATGGCTCCCTATCGGATGACACCTTCTGAGTTGTGGGAGTTGTAGATTTAGGTTGAAGACCTAATGAAAAAGGGTTTTATCTGACTGAGTGTATTGTCGTGGGGTTCTCCAGTCTTGTTTTCAAGGAAGGAAGATATCGGTTTAAGGATATACATAGACTATCAGAGACTGAATCGGGTAACAATCAAGAACTGTTACCCCTTCCTAGGATAGACAATCTTTTCTACCAGCTGAGGGGAGTATGTTGGTTCTCTAAGATCAATATGTGGTCTAGATTTCAGTATTTTATGGTGAGAATAGTGACATACCAATGACTAGTTTCAGGTGTACTTATGAAAAATTTGAGTTTTTGGTCATGCTATTTGGTGTTATGAATGCACCAACCATGTTCATGGGTCTCATGAAATCTGTCTTCCACAAGTTCCTGGACCAGTTCATCATCATTTTCATCAATGATGTTTTTATTTACTCAAGGTTAGAGGAGGATCCCACCGAGAATATGAGGACTGTATTGGAGGTCCTCCAACACCACTAGATCTATGGGAAGTTGTCCAAGTGCAAGATCTAGATGTGAGAGGTGAACTTCCTTGGACATGTGGGGTCTCAGAAAGGGATAGTAGTGGAACCATCAAAGGTCGAGGAGGTTGTTTCTTAGACATCACCCAATAAGGTGGAAGAGTTTTGCAACTTCCTAGGTCTATATGGATATTGCCTGAGGTTTATAGTTAACTTCTCTCAAGTTTCATCCCCATTGACAACTTTAACCAAAAAAGACCAGGCCTTCGTGTGGAGTAAGCAGTGTCAGGTATCTTTCAGCTACCTGAAGGGGAAGCTGGTCAGTGCTCCAGTACTTAGGTTTCTAGAGGAAGGGGTGATATTTGAGGTGTTCTGTGATGCCTATGTCTTAGGTTTGGCGTGTGTTCTAATACAGTAGTGAGGAGTGATCCCTTATGGTTCTAGGAAGTTATGTACCCATGAATGTAACTATTCCACCCATGATCTAGATCTTGTAGTGTTCATATTCATGCTGAATTTGTGGTGACATTACCTCTTTGGGGAGAACTTTTTGGTCTTCATGGATCATAAGAGATTGAGGTATATCTTCTCCCAACGAGACCTGAAATTGAGATAGTGAAGGTGGATGAAGTTTCTCTAGGAATACGACTTATAGATATCTTACACCTAAAAAAGGGGACCATGGTGGATAATTACTTAAGAAGAAAGTCGCATAAGGAGTTAGTTTGGGAATCCATGGATTCTTGGAAGGAAATGGATGAGTTGGCCGCTCTTCGTTTGGATATGAGGGTGGATGGAGGTAGAGGCTGTCTATTTTAGATGATAGTTCTCTCTTACTTATTGCGGTAGGTGTAGGATTATCAATGGGGAGACTCGGTGATAGAAGTGATGTGTGATTTCACTGTACAAGGTGATGCTTGGGAGGGATAGTCGGAGAATATTCAGAATCAAATGTTGTTCTGTGGGAAGCTGTTTGTTCCAGTGGAAATGCACAAGGGAGTTCTCCGTGAGTTCCACAGATCACCCTTGGAGATGCATCTAGGAGTTTATAAAATGTACCGAGGCTTGAGGGAATAGTTTTGGTGGTCCCAGATAAAGCAGGAAGTGGAAGAGTTTGTGGAAAGGTGAATAGTGTGTCAGTAGGTGAAGGTTGAGCATTGTGTTCCTGGTGGTTTGTTGCAACCCTTAGACATTCCCAAGTGGAAGTGGGATGACATATCGATTTATTTTTTCACAGGATTACCTAGGAATCAGGGAGGATGTGATTCTCTTTGGGTATTAGTGGATCATTTGATGAAATTGACTCACTTATTAGTGATCAAGGAGTCGAGCATAGTGGATGACTTAGTACAACGGTATGTAGATGTGGTGGTGCAGTTTCATGGAGTTCCAAGATCCATTATCTTAGATCAGGATACACATTTTATGTCTTGAGTCTGGAGGGGACTACAACATGCTTTTGGCACCCAGTTATGCCTTTGCACTGCTTTCCACCTTCAAAAAAATGGGCAGATAGAGCGGACCATCCAAACATTAGAGGATATGGTGTGAGCATGTGTTCTAGACTTCAGAGGATTGTGAGTGTGACACTTGATATGGTAGGGTTTGCCTAAAATAATATCTATCACTCTATTATTGGCATGGAACCGTTTTGAGCTCTATACAGGAGGCTGTGTCACTCACCCTTATGTTGGATAGAGGTTGAACAATCAACTATTCTTGGTCCGGACGTGGTGCAAAGTACAACAGAGAAGGTACAACTTGTCCGTGAGAGGATAAAGGCAGCACTGGACTGAAAAAAGTCGTATGCCGATCATAGGATGTGGCCTTTAGAGTTCAAGGTTGGGGACCTGGTTTTCTTTAAGGTTTCCCCTCAATGTGGGTAGAAAAGGTTTGGCAGAGGGAGAAAGAATTCTCCCAGGTTTATCAGACCTTTTGAGGTGTTGGGATGAGTTGGTGAGGTAGCATATTGATCGATGTTTTCACCTCAGTTAGAGAAGATCCACAACATCTTCCATGTTTCTCAGCTCCATCCTTATCTACACGATGACTCCCATGTCATTTACTAGGGAGAGTTAAATATCAAGGATGGAAAAACGTTCATGGAGTGACCATTAAGTATCAAGAATCATAAAGAGAAGATGATTTTTGGATAGAACATTCCTTTGGTTTGTGTGTTATGGAGTCATGGTGGTCTCGAGGAGAGTAATTGGGAGAGTGAGGCACAGATGTGTGCCCTGTACCTGTAGCTGTTATGACTTTTGTTCTTGTGTTTTTCTTTGTTATTTTCTTATGGTGAAATTCTTGACCTCATTTTCTATAAGATGATTTGTTTCCCTATTCTCTGAATGTGTGTGAAAATTTCCAACATGTGCAGAGGGGAGGACCTAATCCTTAATCGAGACACATTAATGTGGATGCGATTAAACCCATGTGGGTGAGTTAGTACCACCTAGAGCAGATAATATCTTAACATGGATGAAGGGATTCCCTAATCCATATGTTCGGATAGTGGTGCCTTAGTGTTTGTACAGTTTTTTAGGAGATATATGTCAAGGAGGTTCTCTTAGATGTTAGGGTGTTCACTCCAGTTCTTGAATAACACAAGGTGGTTTGTCCCTGAGAGGTATATTACGGGGTGGTTTTTCAGACCCCTCCTTTTCTGAGTTTGGTTTTAAATTACCAGGGATGAGAATAGTTTGAGAGGTATTTGATGTAATGACCTAGATTTCCCCGATCCATTCCTTTGTGAAAATCCAATGCTTGTGGTGTTCTTGGGGGCCTTAGTGGTTTGTTTAGGGAGTTTTCCAAAAATCCAGTTTCACCAAAATGGTGGCACACTGAAATGGTGGTACACCAAAATGGTGGCACCATGACGGCAGAACACCAAAACAATGTCTCACCCTTTTTCAAATTTCATGTTTCCTGAGTTTTTTCAGTTATGCCCCTATTACATTTTTTTTGACATAAACTGAGTTTAAACCCTTGTTTGGGTATTTTAAGGGAATTAAAAATGATATTAAGTATATCTTTAATATCCTAACAGTATGAGGTATTTGAGATATTTAAATTTCATGATCTTGACCACGATCCCACGTTAATTGTTTTTGAAACCGTTCTTCCTTTAATATAATATCTAGCTCTTTAAAGTCGGGATATTCCCTTTCAAGTGTATTTCCATTCCCTCTTGGTGCGCCTATAGCCTTCCTCTCTAAACGAGTCGTGATCCTATGCTAGAGCCCTTTCATACTCAATTTTCTTAGAGTTTCCTACTACTTGCACAATCCCCTATTTTGGTGAAAAGAGGAGTTTTGGTCACCTATTGTTTCAAGTAGGGATTCTTCTGCCTCTCTTTATTTGTGTATCATGAAGGGTGGGTGTACAAATGATTCCTTATGAATAACGAGTGAATACTTTTCTTAAAATAGTAATAAATAACTGTAGGTAAGTGTTTATTAACAGATAACAGGTAGGGAATTGAAGATGGTCGATGTTGATCATTTGTTTTATCTACCATCTTTGTTCCTTTTTATGGATTTTGTGGGTGTATGAAATTTTGAAAATCATGGTCATTGGTGGTCTTTTCTTGTTCACTGGTGATTTTTTATTTTTGTTGTGATTCTTTTTTAAATGGATGTAACATGAAATCTATTTAATCTCATATACTTGGTTAATTGAAATGGATAACCCAGGATAAAAACCCTTGTGTGATCACCCCTGTCTATCAAAGTGGATTTAAATAACAGTATTTAACAAATCTAAATAAATCATGTTAAATAGGTGTGGCTGTGTGCTGTGTTCTGTTCGGTTTTGAAAATTTGTGTGGGTTGTGTGGTACTGTTTTGTGAGAATAGTTATGGGTACATGGGTGGACAAAGGAGTTGGTTCTGTGAGAAGGGTGTTGTATGTGTGTGCAGTGGGGATGTGGTTTAATGGTGGTTGATGTGGGATTTGTGTATGAGGTGGAATAGGTGGCGTGTTGGTATCTTAGTCAGAATGGCCTGAAGGCCTTCATTGTTTTTATTATTTTTGATAATCCACCTTTCAAGGAGTGAGGTGGAATCCTTACAAGTCCCGAATTCTTAGAGACAGTTACATGACCCGTAGGTCTTAGAGGGAATCACCCAGATAAGAAAACTTGGAACTAATCCTCACCAACATATGTCATGATATCAGCACTCCACCTTTATAGGGCTGGTTGGATAGCTATCCTATGCAAAGTTTCACAGGACCGATACTGATGGAAATGTCATACCTCCTCGTTCTTCCAATTCTGGTTAGCCCTGCTCTAGTGAATTCACCTTCCCTAAATCCTCATCTAAAGTCTTTACCATTTTAGTCTGATTGGTAAATTTTCATAATCATGTGTCCCAAAGGCTTTGGGGTAACCCTAAGGCCTTAAGGTGTCCCAAAGGCCTTGAGAAACAATTAGCTCGAAGGCCTTGGGTGGCCCTAAATCCTTAAAAAACCCAAGGACAAAACTGGTGGCCCAGAGACCTAGATTGATTGATTGTGGAATGGATAAAATTGTAGGTAGTGGGACTACCTTTGGTTTAGGTTGTGGCCATATAAATTGTTGTGAAGTGGGAATTCTTCTGGGTAGTGGTTGGGTAGCGAGGCTGTAGGATTGGGTTGTGTTGTGAATTCATGTTTATAGGTGTTCCAGGTGTGGTGTTGTTGTGCAACGAGGCTACTAGGTTTGGTTGCGAGGGAATGATTGAGTGGGATAACTTTGAATAATGATAGTTGGTAGTGGTTTAATGAGTATCTAGGAATAAGAAGGTGTTCAGTGGGACTATAGTTTGGTTTTTCTCTGTTGTTTTTATGAATGGGTGTAAAAATGGATTTCCTTACCTTGGTCCATACTTACTTGTTTTCTTTGGCAGTGTTTAGTGGCCTTTAGCCTTCTAAAAAGGGTTACAGATGTTGTTATTGGTATTTTCCTTGGTTAGAGATAGAATAAATTAAATTGTACCCCTTAATTAATGAATGTAAAGTGGTTAAATGAAAAGGGGTTTGGGTTTATGATTTGGAAGTGGCTGTTTGTGTGGTTGTGCATATAAGGGTAGTAACAAAAGTGGTTCTATGTGGGCTGGTTGTTTGTTTCAAACCCACAGGTTGGGATGAGTGTTTACTTAGCTATATGTATAAATTTTAGTTTCTTATGATTTATATATGAACCCCAACCTTGTTGAGCACCATGCGTCGAAAACCCCCATTTCATGGGGGAGGGTGTCCTTCCCAACATCCTGGTGGGAGGATGGATGGATGGTTACTGATTTTCTTCCTCTCACCCTCTTCTAGGTTCTTAATGCTTGAGCATATCTGAGTAGGATATAATGGATTGAGGTTTACCATAGTCCAAGATTCTTTAGGTATGTTTTGTTGTGGATGAGGGGTCTAGGTGTTTTCATGCCAGGGTTGTTTTCCCAAGAGTCTTCGGGATGAGGCCCATGTGTCTTCAGGCGAGAGGCACAACTATTGTGGCCCAGGTGTCTACAGGCAGGATGTGTGTTGTGGTTGTGGACCAGGTGTCTGCGGGTGGGATTTTTGTGTGGTTTAAGGCCCATGTGTGTACGAGAAGTTTTTGGCATTGGGACTGTATTTTGGAATGGTGGTAGCATCATGACATTTGCTGTTAGGAATGAGAAGATAGCCAGTGGGAAAGTGGTGCGGGGTACCCAAATATCGAGGTTCTTATACTACTACTTTACTTGAATTGAATTATTTGGTGAGTGTTCATTGGTGAGGCTGGGCTGGCTAGTACTCTTTCACAGGTGCTTTCAAGTTCTACTGTTCTCTCACAGGGGCATTAGTATATTCCCCTACTTGTGTATGAGTATCTTTAGTTTTCCTATTGGGTTTTATTTGTATACTCTCCCTATGTTTGTAAAACTATTTTAAGGTTTCTAGGAATACTTTGAGGACCGTTTTGTACTTTACTAGCCCAGGCATCGGGATAGTTGTTGTGTTGCTTCTTAGTCTCTTTCTTTTGGTACTTGATTGTGTTCTTTGGTTGTAATTTTGTCACAGTTGATGTTTAAATCATGCATGGGTTGGATTTTGGTTTCCTTTATATAAATGTCCATGTGTTTCTTGGGATTTTATCATCTTATCTATTGATGCTGTTTTCATTAAAAAAGTTAATTCCTTCCATTTTGTGTGAGATTATATACCCTTGGTGATAGTCTCCACTTGAGGTCCTATTGAAGGCGGGACTCAGGGGTCATTATATCTCCTTCATCTTGAAGAAGGAAAGGTGTATCACTTTCCTTTACCTTCCCTAATATTGAGGAAGTTAGTTCATGACACTCATCGACACTCCCTTCACGATGCGAGCATCCTTACCGCATGATGTTAAAATGCATGTACCAGTTCTATCACACTACCTTAAATACCAGTATCAAACTATGTGTGTTTTGATCCCTATATTCTATATAGGGTATGTAGTATGCCTCGTTGAGGTCCAATACCAACCAATGGTAAACCAAGGTGATCCCTCCAAGGGATGTACCTCCTTGATCTACCACTAAAGGTGTTATGATAAACCTTCATGGTGTGACATCTTCCCTTAAATGAGACACACCTCCTGAATCTACCTACATAGGAAATTATGATCCATCCATTGGTAAACTTCTAGGTGTGAAATCTTCCCTCATAGGGACAAACATTCTTGATCCACCTATATGGGGTGTCTTGATCAATCAACCATGTCTCCCCAAAACATTAAACTTGTGACACCAAATACATACCTCATGAAAAACATGGGATGCCCGAGGTGAAAGCCTTGGATGATATATGCCTATGACATCAGCTACCTAATGAAAAACATGGGATGCCTAAGGTAAAATCCTTGTAAGATATATGACTTCAGAATTAGATACCTCTTGATAGACATGATAAGACTTGGGTTCCATGCCTAAGATTCCTCCATGAGATTCTCTCCTAAGAGGAAGAATACAAGTGAACAATGTTCCTAGAGTCCAGACATGCTAGAAATGCACAATGTGACTACTCTCCCAGCCAAAGGTTTCTACCCTTTCAAGACCCACTATAATATCCATATATAAGTAGTGTAATTAGCCATCATCCATAAAGACATGTCATTGAGAATGAGTTCCATGAACATGAATTAACTCTACAAGGGAGACCTGGACTAGGTGATGAGTTCCAAGGAGGAATCCATAGAAGGAGGAACCAACAACCCATCATTCCATCCTGATCAAGGAGAAGACATCATTGTTGAAATTGATGAACGTTTTCCACCTTTAGAAAGTGGGAATACGTGGTAACAAGCATTCCAACACACATTAACATGCATGGAAGTGGCCCCAAACAAATCATCAGAAGAAAAGAACTTTTAGAATCAGATGAAAAGTTTAGTGGTATGGGGTAAACTTTCACTTATTACTTCTAACAAATTCTGGAAAAACTGAATGCTCATAATACGCAACAAATATCAGTGACTCGAAGCAGTGGGAGTCAACCATAGAGTAATAGATGAATTCCTTGAAGTTAATTGAAACATGGGAACTTTTTGAACTACCAAAATAGAAAAAAGAACTCAAGAACAAATGAGTCTATCATTTGAAAGAAGAATCTAATGAATATAGAAAATATAAGACATGTTTTTTGGTGAAAGGATTCCAATATAATAAATGAATTGATTTCTTAGAAATATTTTCACCGTCAGTAAAACATACTTAAATTTGGACTATGCTGAGCAGTGTTGAATTTGATGGTCTATAATTAGAGTATATGGATGTGAAAACTTCCATTCTGCATGGTGATATGGAGGAGAAGAGCTACATAATTTAACCTAAGGGATTTTAAGACCATCCGAAGGAGGTCATTATTTACAAATTAAAGTGATGTCTCTATGGAATGAAACACACACCTCAATAGTAGGATCCAAAGTTTGATTCTTTCATTGATGGAGAAGGTTTATTAAATAGAAACTATGATCATTTTTGTTATCAAAAGTTAAAAAATGATGGGAATTATATTATACTTTTATTTTATGTTGATGACATGTTTCTGGAAGGTCCAAAGATTCAACAGATTTGGGAGTTAAAGAGTAATTTTTCTAGAATATTTGAAATAAAAGATATTGGCCAACCTAAAAAAAATCATGTGGATGAGAAGAGGGATCAAAAATCCAATACTCTGTTATTATCACAATAATAGTACAGTCATAAGATCATTGAGAAATTTAGGATGATCAGATGTAAATATGTCAGAACTCCTCTTTCTGGGAACTTCAAGCTATTCGTGACACATGTAACTGAAATGAAAGATATGGTCTAGTGTTGGGGGAGAAAAACTATTGTTTAATTATAAAGAATCCACTAGAAGAAGAAACACCACCTTATTTTGGAAACATCAAATGTGGAATAGTATTTTGAAAGATCCTCCATGACATTGGCTTCCAAAACTATGATTTCTAATGTAACGCCTCGACCCCAGATTCTCAGAGCCGACGAATTATTTCATTACATTGGTATGCTTAAAAGAAAATTTTATCCTGAAGGACTAAGTGGTTTTTTAGTTTTGAAAAACTAGATACATAAATATGTTCAATATTATAACATGAAATGAAATACAACATATATTTATTATTGGGAACATCCACAACTCTAAGTTTATCCCCGTAGGTGATTCATAATATACTTATTCATGTATTGAGAAAATAAAACATAATAAAGGGGTGAGATAAGATGCTCAGTAAGGGTAAACAATACAGTGAAATATATCATAAACATAAACATTAGGCATAGTGAATAACTAAAAACACATGCCTTTAAAAATAAACTTGAACACATTATGGTAAGAATAAGAGCTGAATAAATAATGCCATAATAAATCATAATCATGGGTATTTTACTAGTCGAATAACCACATGAACTTTCAATTACTATTTTCATAATGAGGTAATGTATAATTCGGGACATCATAACCATACTGTCAAAGCCCCGTGCCAAGACTATAAATATTTATTTTGTCAAGTCCTCATGCCAAGACCATAGTTTGTCTCATGAGATCTACTGATGCACCAAGGGGATATAGTGGGCCCCACCCAACACTTACTAAGTCCAATGAGTTCCTCTTATGAACAAGGATAAACATAAACAACATATACATTCATATTGAAACTAACATATGAAAATTAAATAACATTCCCCGTACATTTAACATAAACACGAACCATTTGATATAAATTGGTGAATGGTATTAAGATAGAACATACACATTCAAAATAATAAGAAACCCTTAAACGAAATATTTTTGATGATATTGTATGATATAAACCTCTATGAATTACAAGATTCATCAAAGTATGTTGACATAAATAAATATAATTTTAAATGAGACCATTGAGAAATTCTTGAGGAAATAATCCTTAAACATTCCAAAGTGTCACATACCACCTTGAAAAAATCAAATAATAATCACTTTGAATATCATGATAACAAGGAGACTCTTGATATGATATACCTAGGTTAAGTACATACACCACATTCAAGGAATAAGTGGTGAACAAGACATATATCTCATAAAATTTAAAGTGAGGTGAGAAAAATCTATTTTACTTTGGAAAGAAGAGTTGTTTTGGAAAATAATTTGTATTTTTCATAAATATGGTTTTAAACACGTATATCCCAGAAAAAAATGGAAGGACATTGAGATTAAATATGAGGAATAAATGATGTCCCACTGAAGTGAAATCATGTAAAAAGTGTTTTTAAAGATGCTGTAGAATTAAAACATTTTAGTGCGGTTTAAGGAATTCATTAAAGAGATTTTAATGCGCAAAGGCATGTTTGATTTCATAAAACCATAAATTAACCAAAATAGTTTTTTCATGTTAAAATGTGTGATTTTATAAAGATAAATCCATCTTAAAATAGATTATATATTGAACTTCAAAATAGGTAAGAATTTGAGAAGTTCCTTGAATCGGGCTTGCATTTCAGAAGAATTTTTGAAAGATTATTTTTAAACATGAAAATACCTATAAAATAAAGAAATATTATGATTGGTAAACATATATATAAAATTTAAAAAGAATTTATGTGGATTAAATAAGAATAAATAATAATTTCATTGAGGTGAGTAGAGAATAAGAGCAACCCGAATGAGAATGGAGGTTCATGTAGAAAATACTTACAACTTTGTAATCAATTGAATTTTATGACCCCAAATTAATAATAATAAAATGATATATTGAATATAATTAAAATAAATAGATTCATGATATGTAATCTCAATGTTTAGTATACATACACCATACACAAGTAATAGCAGTGAATACGAAATATCTCACAAAAATGGAAGTGAGATGAAGAAACCCTTACCTTACGTCCGAAGGTGTTCTCCACTTGATCTTAATGACATGAATGGTCAAATTTAGGTTCATTAATTAATAATTACCTAACCTCATATCCATTTAATTTATTTATTATAACCTTATTAAGTTTATTCATGGCCTTTTTGATGGGTTAGGATGTTCAATTTTATTGTTCGGGTCCGTTTGTTTCATGATCGGTATACTTATATACATGAACGAAGAATCATGAAAAATGAGGATGGTTGTACATAATTAAAGTTTTATTTTATTATTTAACATACATAAGTTTACATGGTTTTAAATTTCATTTGGTTACTTGGAGTTAAGATGAATTATTATATAAATTATTTAATGATAACCGTTTGGGTTAATTAGTAGTTTTTGAACACAACGAACACATTTTGATTTATAAATAAAAAGAATGTGTAAAAAAATATTCCCAAACCATATATGAGAAATAATAAATATATTATATTCTGGTTCAACCATAATAATGGTTTAATGACCAGAATTGAAGATGATAATAGAAATTGAAAACCCATCGTCCTTGAATGTGGTAAATTAGCACATCTAGGATGATGTTTCTTTACTACAAGCATAAAAGAAGGGAAAAGAAGAGATGATAATAAATTATTATATCATAATAAAAAAATTAAAATACATGTAAGGTATTGGAGTTTTCATAACATTTGGATGAGAGGAGGTGAGGAAAGAAAAAGAAAAGAAAGGAACTTGAAATAAAAGAAATGAAAAGAGGAATTTACCTCTTGATGTAATCTTCCTTGAGATACTCTCTAGGGGAGAGGTTTTTGCCTTTTTATGAGACCAAGGGATGATGGATATGGGGGAGGATATTCAGAGGATATTTGAGCAGAATTTAGATAGGGCACAAGGATTGAGAAGAGTGAAGAGAAGAGGGAGTGAGGGGGGATTTATAGTGGAGGAGAGGGGTGATTTTTGAATATCTTATTCATTATTTTATTATTTCCCTCAATACAACCAATAATGTTGATTTATGTGACCCATAATAGTAATAAGTTCATTTTAGTTCAAACCAAGTGTTCTTACATCAGTAATGATTCTTATAATAGTGAATTTAACTGATAATGTATATGTACGGTAAATTACTGTATTTTACTATTCATAAAAAATTTGAGTATTTTAAAAAAATAGAAAAAAATTTACCCTAAACATATTTAGATGTGTATAATTCAAAAATGAACTCCATTTTTTGAAAATAATTTTCTAAATGTTATTAATTTAATTTTTAAATAAAATCATAATTTATTCAAAAAATAAAAAATTTAAAACTATAATTCATTTTATATCACCATGAAAAATTAATCAAGATCCCATTATATTATAAACTTAATATAATAAAATAATAATATGCTTTAATATTCATAAGTTTCATATTAATATTCATAAGGGTATGTTACTATTCACCAATAATTAAGTTTTTTTTGTCAAACTCTAAATATCTTACTAAACACAATCTTTTATGTCATTTTTTCGAAATTCAAATCACAGAAGTGAAAAAATTATGTTTATTAGCTAGGTTATAACAAAGTGTTGTTTTCTAGAGATTTAGTGTTTTATGAATTAAATATTAAATTTCTTTTTAAATCCTTGGGGTGTTACATCTAAGAACCCCAACCACTACATCGCGTCGACCCTTTCAGATTTGGTTCCATTCATCCTCTTGTCCTCCTTTCAAAGAGCGGACAAGAAAAAAACAACAAAAAAACATGAAAATACAAACACAAGCATAATTCATAATATGGATATTGTGGTTCATAAATTTTTTCATACATCCATGAGAGAATAATAATAAATCATTCATTCAATGAGAATTTTAGGTTACAATGGAACTCACACTTTCCTATCAACCTACTCAAACTACCCGAATAATTTTCACCAACATCTACACCCATTGTTTATTCCAATACTCTCATTTTGATATCCTTGATTTTGGGTATCTACATTTTACTTTAGATATGAAACCTCAGTCAATTTTGTGCTCCTATGATGGTTTCTCTAGTAGGGGATCCACTATATCCTTTGATAGGCCTCATTAGCACTTATTAGTCACACACAATATAGGTAGACCAATGAAATTCTTATAGAGGGTCCCAACCAGTGTTCTAGTTAGTATGTCCATCCATGTTTTATGGATGAACTTTCATTGATGTGAGAAAATTTTGATTGCTAATGGAAATCACCACCTCAACCACTAACATCTAGTGAATAGTGTATATCACCTTCTAAACTACCCATTGATGATTCTAAAAAACATCACCTTCCAAAATTTTTTAAGGAGTGATACCATCACTTCACCTTTGGTGACATATTTTTTATATTGAATTCCATACAACACTTCACTGAATAAGTTTTAAAACTTATGTTTATCATCCATAAACTTCTCCTCCCGGTTACTTCACTACATTCCTCTAAAACTAGATTGACTGCCTATGGAATCTTATGAAAGCTTCCCCTTTCCAGTTACTTTACTATATCCATCCCGAACTTCCATTCCACTGTGTTCTAGCCATTAAACCCACCTTCCAAGTTTCCTTCCACTAAACTTTCATTCACCCACATTTCATTCACAAAACTCCATCCATTCAGCTTCTTCCAATAGGATCCTTCTACTGGCCTAATTCCAGACATTCCATGGTGATGGTGTAGTTTCACTATTTGGTTTCCCAAGTATTACATCAAGAATTTGTCCTTTTGGAGTTTTTACATCTAGAGTTTATCCTTCCAAAATTCCTAACACTTTACCTCAAAAAAATTCACACACCTAACCCAAAAATATCTTACTTGAGAATATTTTTTGTCGGTTGAGTCCAAAAAACCCCCACTCACATATCATTCTCATGTTCACACCAAAGTCCCATTGGAATAGATTCTGTTCATTCTTCTTCTGCAACACCTACATATTTCTCTACTCCATACTCAATTCAACAGTGTAGTCTCCCACTGAAATAAATCATACTTAAACCTCCAAAACCATGATCATACATTCCATTGAAACCATGAAACTCATATGATTATTCCATGAATTTTCTCCAAAGAAAACAGACATCGATTTTCCATCCTTTGATTTTTTTGAACACCCATAAACAAGCTATGTGTTTCTATGGAGTCCATGGTCATGCTCTTATGGATGCATGCTTCTAATTCTCTAACCATGTCATTGCAACCTGAGATCTTATAGTACATCAAACTTCAGTGACATCAGTAGAACTAAACTCCATTGAAAATTTCACCTTTTGAAAATTTTGATGTTAATGGTGTGAAAAATTTCTATTGGAAACTTATGATCATTGAAACCAAGTCATTCCATGGTCCTTTTATATCACTTCTCTAGCCTAATCCTGAACCCATTAAGGATCCCACCTACATTACATAATGTCCTTTCATTTCTCTATAGATCCTATGAAATATCATTTCCATATAGTTAAAATCTTCCAAAGTCTTTATAGCCACTTTTTAAATAAACACATGCCCTATACTTGGGGTTTTCCATTATCTGGTTTTAATGTGTTCATGGTCGAATCATTCTGAAGACTTTGTAAATGAGAGAAACAACATAAATCTATCTTACAGACTTCCATGCGCTCTATGCTCTCATTTTATGAACCAAATTCCAACCCACCTGCACCATGGTAATGGAATTTGTGAGATGAGAGTCATCATAAATTGATCAACTATCCAATTTACATGTAAAAACCCTTCTTGAACTTGAACACCAGTCACAACATTGAATATCACACTCTCAGTTGTGTTATAGTAAATCTTAAAACAACCCAGAAAACTTATCCTTCCTCCTCTCTCAATTCCATGTGTTCATGACAATCATTCATTAGATTCATCCTTATAACCATCCAATCTCAGACATGCTAACAATCATTACAGAGCTTTGAATCCTGTCTAAATTTATCTATAACCATAATGCCCCCAAAAATGAATCACATTTTATTCCTCATTCCTCCCACTTCTACGTCTTTCATTGAGCATGGGAACCATGTCACACCACACATTATTTCTATATGGTATCCAGAGAACACTTGGAAATATTTCTGTCACCTTCTTTAGTTGAAGCTTATGGGAATTTATAAAATTTTAACCTTATAGAAACCTACCTTCCAATCACTAAAAGTCACATTATAATCTATATTTTCATATAAAAATCCATGTAGAATAGGGGAACCAACCAAAACCCATTTAATTGAACTGAAAACTTATAGCTTCATCCAGCTTCTTCTTTTGAGAACTTGTATTATCATCTATATGACTCCAATATTTGGAATATCTCTATGATTTCTGTCGTGGCCTCTAGTTTTATTCCTTCTTCTGGAAGGATCACCATAAAAAAAATAAAAAAACTTTAAGAGTAGATAAACTAGAATTCCTTAAGATTTGAAACCTCTACTATCAGAAAGTGACATTGATGACTATCCCATTACAACACCTCCTTTTAGAAACTGAACTCCCAGCAAATCTAAAAAGAGTAAGGGATCATTGGATAACTTCTAGAAACTACCAAACCAATTGACCTGAGAAGCCTCATAGTCTTCCATACAAGATAAAAAAACCACCTCAAAAAATAAAACACACCTCAAGGCTCCATCTAGTCAATAATATTTTTGATATCCAGAAACCCTTTGGTACTTCTACTACTTCATAGTGAATTCCCTTCGAGAATTTGATGAACTTATAAAAAGAAAAATATAATACCATGATCATCCCCTAAGCATGAAACCAAGATCTCTATCACCACTTTTTGATGGAGAAAATCCATTGCATACTTTCGTAGAATCTACTAAAAAATGGAACACTACCTTCTTCTAATAACATGAAATGTGGAACAATGTTCTGGAAGATCCCCCATGACATCGGCCTTTGGAACTAGGATTTCATGACACCCCATCCACTACACCATGTTGACACTTCCAAATCTGGTGTTGGTCCTCCTCTGGTTCTCCTTTTGAACAATGAACAAGTACATGATAGTCGCACAAAAATTAAAAAAAACACAAGAACAATGAACAACATGGATGACATGGTTCATGCATTCTGTATTGATGTAATAATGGTTTCCCTAGAACCAAATTATACAATACTTTTTGATTACCATATCATGTATACAATGAGTTTTTCATGATGTACACTTACCATAATTGTTTTGATATTTCTGTTTCCACTATCTATATAGTAATTTACTTAAATTACTTGTTACATCAAAAGGTTATAATAGTACCCAAGCTATAATGAGAACCTTGAGATACTAAGACATTAATCATAAACATATATACCATGGTCTAGATACATCATCCCGATTAGACACAAATTATTTCTGACTATTAGGTGATTGGGATTTATAAGAAATGAGACTTCTTCTAATTAATTTGATACTTGATGACCTCAAGTAGATGGATTCATCAGGACTAACTCTCCAATATGAACACAACATATTTCAGGCAACCTTGGTAGTTTCTATCTATGAACATGTGTAATGTTAACCTAAATTGAGATTATTATTAGTTTATATAGTTTACTCACATACTTTGATTCAAGGAAAAAAAATACAAAATTAAAGTTTTAGTGAGGTAACTTGCATTGAGTGTGTAATTGGGGGTATGACATTGATTGAATAATCAAGAATGAAATTGTCGCTTATGAAAGGAAGTGATATCTACAGATTAATTGATTAGAATGGTAGTACCTTCATTAAATTCATGACCATGGTAGAAGAAGTTTTTTCCATCTAGTTACATCAACAAACAATAAATCAAGAAAGGATGATGACATGAAGTATGCATCTTTCTTTATGAGATATCCTAAGAAAAAGAGATTATATTACACGGTGTGTATTTGTATGAAAGGTTGTTATTTCTATGACTATACCTTATCTATTTGAAGGCCTTGATGAGTTGTTAGATTTTTTTTCATACTCTATGAATAGAATTAACTACTATCAATACAAGGTCATAGAGAGACACACACTTATCATATTTGAAATTTTGGCATATTTTGATGAATAAGAGTATAGGGCATGGTGGCCCCCACCAAATTGTCTGGGATATGTTCGAGAATATAAGATCACCAAGGAATAATTAAATTCATATTATTTGAGTTTATAATAATTGATATTGAATTTATTTATTTATTTTATTTATAAGTATTAAATTAAATAGATGGAAAATATTATATGAATGAATGCAATTTTAATATTCATGAGAAGAAACTCTTCAATGTTCAAGATACTAATACTAAGATCTTGGATGCTGTCTAGAATTCTAACAGGCTATATGATGCTACCTATAATAACTCAGTGAGGGATCTTACCCTGTGGCACTCTTGAGGTTTTCTGGATTTCTCCCTTTCCTGGCTAGCTCAAATGCAACAAGAATGGTGCCTAGAGGGGAAATCTGGGGCCTATAGGATATGGGTCCATTTTTAGAGATCAGAATGATGATGTGGGGTAAAATATCTATGTCCCTTGTATACATTATGATGCTCTCAAATAGGAAATGAATGGATTCATCTGTGTTTTTTGCACTATGAGGAAACAAAATTGGAATAATGTATGGTTTGAGTCTGAATCTACAACCATTGTTCAATAAGTTGGGATTGGAGTGATCCACCGCTCATGGAAGATAATGATGGGATGGGAAAATTATGTGGATATGATTTATTCCATGAACTATATTTTCAAACACACCTATCTTGAAGAGAACTACCTTGTGGATGGTCTTGAAAATAAAGGAGTAAATGAAGAGGTTTTCTATCACTCTAACTGTCACATACTGACCTAGATCACCTATAATATGGTGGTAGGACTAGTGGGTCACATGACCTCAGGAGCATCTCCCTATATGCCAGAGGCTACCTACTAGCAGAAAGGGTCTCATGAGGTGATAGTGGGGACACTATACCCTCCTATCGGAGTTTAACATCGATATAACATAGTATAAGTAAAAGACAATAGCGGAAGAAACAAATAAATACTTTAAAATAGAAGAAGACAATATAAATAATTGAAAAATCAGTGAAAGTCAATATTTAAAAATTTAATAAATGTGTACAATGAAAAATTATACAACAGATGAATGCATGTCAAGGTGATGATACACACTAAAAGCATTAAATAATACAACATGCTTGGTAACCTTGTAAAATAATAAAGAAAAGACAAAAAAGTCCCATGGGTGATCTACTTGACCATCCAAATCTCCATCTCGATCATTTTCTCCTAAATCCTAGATACAACCATCATAGCATAAGAAATCAATCATCGCTTGTAGTCCTGCGAACATGAAAAGTATACTCGGGTACCCCAGTGCAATGACAACCCGAGTAGGGTGTGAGATATAAATCTCAACAGGTCGGTACCACCAGTGTATAACCCAATCCAGAAAATGAATTTTAAATTATATATTTTTCCATATAAAATAAAGTAGAGTGATAGCAACTAAAACTAGAAACTTGGTCTGGTTTCCTGATCACACTGCGATTCACTGTTTCATTTTCAGCTTTACACCACTGTTTTAAACTGAATTTGTATTGTAAATTCAAAATATAATAACAAAATTCACTTAATGTATGATTAGATTATTTTTTTCTATCAATTTTAAAAATTTCAACGTTACTTGTTTTGATGATTTCATTGAACGTGGAGGTGATTTGGAGGTCCCATGACGAAGTTCAAGAAAAATGGGCCAAGCTGCGTAGGATCCAAGCACACCAGTTTACTAAACCAAACTCTGATACAGTACCATGCATCCAAATGGACTTAAAATTTGTATCCTGGTCCAAAATTTATTGGTCTACATTTAATATTAAGGAATCCAAGCCTCATTCGTCCACATGATGGCCCAAACGACCTGATCTGTCCAGCGCACTGAAGCTGCACGAAGTCAAAAGTGGTGTGCAGTGATCTGTCCATATCTGGAGCTTTAGGTGTCCAAATGCATCCAAAAGTTCGGTGTAGATATCCAGGGGGTGGGGATATAAATTTTTTATTTTCTCCAAAGAGATATAAGGCTTTATAGATATAAAACCCCATGTGATAAGTGGTTTTAATAATTCTGTGTTCTCAAAACCACCTTCCCATTTTCCTATAAAATGGAACCTTGGGATCCCCATTTGTAAGTTCGACCTAGAGGAAAAGATCTGGTATTTTGGATACCCAAAGTATTTTTATTCTCATCCAAGACGTTATGGAGGCCCCTATCCACATATAAGGGTCAAGGATGAAGACCGATTTCCACCCGAGCCTTCTCCTCCTCTCGATGGCTAGCTAAATGGTGGACGATCATTTCAAGGGAGCTACACATACTTGGGAGGGAGTTCTGGCACTTGATACTCTACTGGTTTTGTTTAATGTATGTGTGGATTATTTCACTTAGGTTTTATCTAAACATGTTTCTTCTATGAATTCATTTATTGTGTTTAATTAAGTGAACCACTTTTCATTTCAACACTGATTGGGTTGAAATTTCAAGTGGGAAAATTGGGTTGTTCCGATTAGGCTACACAAGGATCCTCTTTCTATAAAACATACAAAATATATTAGTATTATTTGGTATCCTTTAATATTTTTTTTAAATTCCAAACCAAGAAAACATGATTGTTGTGTCAAGGGTTGGTACTTTGTGGAACATTTTAAGAGGCAAGAGGGGAATTAAGATCTTGACAACCCTCAACCAAAGAATTAAACAAAACCATGTTAAATTTTTAGAACAATGAACTATCCAAGATGTATAGTGAACTTTAAGTGATCTCTATCAGTCATAATTCTTAAATAAACACCTTATTCTATCAACTATTAAACTCTTTATGTTAAGTTATTTTCTTAAATCTGTTTTCAAAATCACCCCCTCTTTTAGTAATATTTATTAAAAATACACACTATAAGATACCAACTTTCCTTGAGAGATGACCTAGGGTATGAACTAGACTATAAAATATTCTTTAAATAACAATAAATTTTATGTGTCATGAAAACACGTTCAAATTTTGGCGCCGTTTCCGTGGAGTGCTTTGGTTTTAGTGCGTTCTTTTGATAAGTTTTTTGTAATTTTTGTAAATATTTATTTGTTTTATCTTCTACCTTTGCATATAATTTTGTGTTCTAATTTATTTGTTGTGTATTTTATATGCATGACACATTCTATTCTGGGAGACGTACCACCTTTCGAACCTGAACCAGAGAGGATCCTACATCAGCGACACCGAGATGCACAAGACAACTCTTTGAAGGAGGACACACCAAAACTTGAGACTTTTCTAAACCCATCTTCATTTGGAACCAAATTAGAACCTAAAATTAATGAGTATAAAATGGATGAAAACAATCAAACACTAAAATAACTAACCTCACATGATGATGATATCCAACCCACATATATTCAAATACAAGGTGAGGCACCCAATTTTGAACTAAAATCTGGTGTAACTCACTTATTTCCAAGATTTCATGGACTTGGTGGAGAAGATCCACTTAAAAACATAAAAGAATTTCATACTGTGTGTTCTAAATTAAAACCTTATAATGTGGATGAAGAACATGTAAAGCTAAGGGCATTCCCATTTTCATTATAAGACACTATAAAAGATTGGTTTTACTATGTTAATTCACCAATTAGAGGCTGGGTGGACATGAAACGCCTTTTTCTTGAAAAATATTTCCCAACCTCTATAACTACAACTATAAGGAATGAAATTTGTGGTATAATAGAATATCAAGGGGAAACACTTTATGAATATTGGGAATGATTTAAAAGATTATGTTCAAGTTTTCCACACCACCAAATAAGTGACCAAATTTTAATATAATATTTTTATGAAGGTTTAATCCCTATCGATATAAACATGATTGATGCTACTATAGGTGGTGCGCTAGTTGATAAAACCCCAATCGGTGTAAGGACCTTAATTTATAACATGGTGCAAAACACTCAACAATTCGGTTCACGGTTTAGTATACCCAATCGAGGTGTCCATGAGGTGAAAAGTACAATATTCAAGAAGAAGGTGGACATGAAGTTTGCGGAGGAAAGTACCCTTGTTTGACAACTCGCTCATTCCCAAGGAAAATCCCAATCTCCTCCTCCCATCCATTTTGGTATATGCTCTTCTAATACCCATTATTCTGACCAATTCCCCCAACTAAGAGAAACTTATGAGAGTTGTGAGGAAATATTTCTAGGACACCCCTATAACCAACCCTTTAGGAAATAAACTTACTATCCATCCAACCCTAGGTGGAAAGAAAACCAAGATTATAGGCAAGGGGGTATTCAAAAAAACCTCAAAAATAATGGAACCAATAGGGTTAGAGTAGTCATCCACCACCACCCAGAAATCCTTAACCACCCCAAAGGCCTTTCCAATAACCCCCTCCAAAAACCGAGCCTAGATTAGATGATATGATGAAAAAAGTGGCTGCCGACAATCTCCAATTCCAAAAAACCACTCAGGTAGCCATACATAACCTCAAAACCCAATTAGGCCAACTAGCTAACTCAGTGGGTGAAATTCAAAGTCATGGGTCAGGTAAATTACCCCCCCAACCAGTAGTTAACCCTATGTATAAAGGACATGTTAGTTAAATCACCCTTCATAGTGAAAAAAAACTTAAAATCCAAATGACCCCTCTACTAGAGTCATCCCCTCCTAAGGAAACCACCATCCTAGCTAATAGAAATTCACCAAATATGGTAAAACATTGTCCTGAGAGAATCCCTTCCAAAGGAAAGAGTGTTTCTATTGACGAATCACCTAGCCCAACCATTCCTCTTACATTTACTCAAAGGGAAACCCAACCAAGAAAACAAAATGAAATAGAACTAGATAAGGAAATATTGGAAATTTTCAAAAAAGTATAGGTTAACATCCCCTTGATTGATCCCATGAAGCAAATTACAAGATACACCACGTTCTAAAGGAGATGTGTATACACCGAAGGTGAATTAATGGAGATTAAAAGGTGATATTGGGGATGAACTTATCATCATTAATAGATCCATCACTTCCCACAAAGTTCAATGATCCTGGGACATTCTCGATTCCATGCACCATAGGGGAGTGTTAATTTTCCAATGTTATGCTTGATTTAGGTGCTTCTATAAATGTAATGCCTCACTTCATTTACTCTACATTGCAGGCCAAGGAACTGAATCCCATTGGAATTATTATTCAATTATCCAATCAAAGTACCACACAACCCTATGGTGTGTTAGATAATGTTATTGTGAGGGTGAAAATTTTAATTTTTCATGCTGATTTTTATGTGCTTAAAATGGAAGATGATAGGATGAATGGACATGCCTCGATTATATTGGGGAGTCCCTTCTTGGAAACTGCCAAAACCATAATTAATGACCACAATGGTACATTATCTATGGAATTGATGGTGACATTTTCCACTTCAATATCCTTGATGCCATGAAGTACCCATCAGAAGAACATTCATCTCTCTCAGTAAATTCAATTGATGTACTACCTTCCAATAAAAACAACTCTTTTCATTTCCCCAATCCCCTTTCTGAGTTTTCATCATTGGTTGAAATACTAGGAAATGAATCATGCATATAATGTTTTACTGGTTTAGTAAAATTTCATGCATGTTTATTAATTGAAGATTTATTGAACACTGAGGATCCAATGACCATCGATGATCCCTCTAAGATTGTAAAAGCTTATTCCTCATCTGAGGATGATACCACTGAGAATTTATATGAGATTAGTGACCTCTAACTTTCACACAAACTCCCATTAATCCAAAATTCACCAGAATTGTAACTAAAACAACTTCCTCAAGATTTAAAATATTCATATCTTGATAATGGAAACAAGTTGCTCGTCATCATTTCTAGTTAAATCCCTCCTAATAATGAATTGACACTGCTTGAACTTTTGAGGGAGTATAAACAATATTTGGTATGGACACTTGATGAAATTCTTGATATTAGTCCATCAATTTTTACACATCACATTTTATTAAATAATGAGTATAAACCAGTGAGGCAGGCACAACGTCGACTGAACCCAAACCTCCTAGAAGTTGTGAAAAAGAGGTAATAAAATTATTGGCTACTAGAATCATTTACCCCATCTTTGACAGCCAATGGGTAAGTCCTGTTCAAGTGTTTACTAAAAAACCAGTCTTACTATAATAAAAAATGAAAACAATGAATTGGTTCCAACTCATGTGCAGAATAGTTGGCATGTCTGCATAGACTATCATCGACTAAACTAACTCACTAGGAAGGACCATTTCCCTTTTCCATTCATTGACCAAATGATAGAGAGGCTAGAGGGTAAGTCCCACTACTATTTCCTTGATGGATATTCTAGATATTTTCAGATCCATATTTCCCCTGAGGACCAGAAAAAGACAACATTCACTTGCCCCTTTGGCACATTTTCATATAGGAGGATTCCATTTGGTCTGTGCAATGCTCTGGGTACTTTCCAGCGATGCATGGTTAGTATTTTTTTGGATCACCTAGAGAATTTCATGGAAGTTTTCATGGATGATTTCACTATGTATGGATCCTCTTTTGATGAATGTTTGATTAGTCTTGCTTCAGTCCTATGTCGCTGTATTGAAAAGAATATCATATTAAATTATGATAAATTCCATTTTATAGTGAGACAAGGTATAGTTTTGGGACATGTAATTTATGGGGATGGTATCCAAGTAGATAAATCCAAAGTGGATGTCATTTATTCCCTACTATTCCCCAAAAAATGTATGGGATGTGCGGTCTTTCCTAGGTCATGTTGGATTTCACCGTCATTTCATTCATGACTTTAGTAATATTGCACTCGCCCTCTCTCGATTACTCAAAAAAGAAAAGGAATTTGTTTTTGATAATGAATCCAAGGAAGATTTTAATAAGTTAAAATGGAGTCTCACTTCACCCTCGGTAGTCCAACCACCTCAATGGGATTTACCATTTGAGCTCATGTGTGATGCCTCTAACTATGTAGTTGGGGCAGTCTTGTCACAAAAGGTCAATTGAGATCCACATGTCATTGCCTATAACTCACATACTTTGTACCCTGCCCAAGAAAACTACACCACAAATGAAAAATAATTTCTTTCCATTTTGTTTGCCTCGGAAAACTTCAGGTCATACCTTTTGGGGTCCAAAGTCGTTATGTTATCAGATCATGCAGCCCTCCGGTATCTCCTTAAGAAACCAGAAGCCAAACCACATCTCATTTGATAGATTCTCCTCCTTTAGGAATTCAATTTAGAAATTAGAAATAAAAAAGAAGCATAAAATGTGTTAGCTGACCATATCAGTAGGACCCACCCATCCTTAGAGATTGAATCATCCCCCTGTATTCCCATAAATGTCATGTTTCTTGATGAGAAACTGTACTGAGTGAAAGATTATATTCCTTAGCATTCTGAAATTGTAAATTATTTGGTAGCATCTCGCATTCCTGGTAATTTTAAAAAAACCAAGCCAAACATCTAAAACATGAGTCCCATTGGTACATTTGAGAAGACCCCTAACTTTTAGCTCACATGTAGTGATAATGTCCTTAATAATTGTGTCCTTGATAGAGAGTTTCATTTTGTCTGTATGTTCTGCCACACTCTTTATTTTGGGGGACACTTTGGTCCCCAATGGACTGCTCACAAGGTCCTCGATTCTGGTCTCTTCTGGCCCACATTGTTTTGGGATGCCCATGACTTTTGTAAATCTTTTCCTCGATGTCAAAAAATGGGGAATTTCTCTAAAAGAAATGAAATTCCACAACAGCCCTTGATATTCCATGAAATTTTCAATCTTTGGGGAATTGAGTTTATGGGACCATTCCCCAATTCATTTGAGAACCTTTAGATTCTTCTGGTAGTGGGTTATGTTTCAAAATGGGTATATGCATGAGATACAAGGGATGCTGATTATAAGGCAGTTGTGGAATTCTTGAGATCCTAAATATTTTGTAGGTTTGGATTACCTAGGTTCATCATCAGTGACTAGGGTTCTCATTTCTACAACCGAACAATGCAATCACTTTTTCATCAGTACGGGGTCAGTCATAGAGTGTCTACTGCATATCACTCACAAACTAATGGTAAAGACAAGGTGTCAAATAGATATGTAGAGAAAATTATTGAAAAATGGTTCAACCTAACAGAAATGATTGGAGTCTTAGACTCAATGATTCCTTATGGGATTACCATAATACTTTCAAAACTCCCATTGGAATGTCACCCTATCAGTGAGTGTTTGGAAAGAGTTGTCACCTCCATGTTGAGATTGAGAATCAGGCCTATTGGGCCATTAAATAATGAAATTATAATCTTTATGGTGCATGTTCTCAAAGGAATTTTTAGATTCAGGAGATGAAAGAAATGATGAGAGATGCATATGAGAACTCCATAATTTATAAGGAGTGAACCAAGGCTTCACATGACCGTCTCATCCTTCATCGTCAGTTTCACATTGGGCAGAAGGTCATCCTCTATAATGAAAGGTTGAAGTTGCATCCTGGTAAGCTTCGTTCCTATTGGTTTAGACCATACACTATTACTAATTTATCTCGATTTGGTGTTGTTCAGGTTCAAAATGAATAAACTAAGAAAACCTTCACTGTCAATGGGCAGCAGCTAAAGCACTTACATGAATCTATTCTGGAGTCCCCGATGGAGGAACTCCATGTTCTAGAATCAATATATGAATGAAAATCACCAAGTTTTATCCTCCCTTACCACATTTTGTTTTATTATAGTGAGGACACCACATGATTTAGGTGTGGGGGGATGGGTATATTCTTGGGTTAGTTAGGAATTTTCATCATCTTTGTTCTTTTTCTCTTTTTAGCTTACTTAATTGTATTGTTACTTTCCACATTTCCCTCCCCCTCACCATTGTGCTGGAATATTACTTTTTTATGCCCACTTTATCATGGAAAATGATGTCTGTTTAATCATGGAATTTATTGAAAATGCATGTGGAATGTCCATATTTCATGCTGTTTTAAAATTCAAATTTTTTGATGAAATGTGAATTTTAACAAGAATTAAATGATGGGGTGTGACTTTCTTTTGAAATCTAGTTCTTTTTCGATGATATAAAGGGTTGTATGATTTCGAAACCTTTGAGAAGAATGGTACCCTTTTTGTGAATAGTTTAAGGGAAATTTTTTTCACTTAATATCTCCACACATTTTTTCACCCAACCATGAAGTATGAAAATTTCTTACTTAATGGATGATAAATATATGATAGGTTGATTTTTCTATACTTTCCAAAATCATTTTTCCATACGTTCGTTCCTTATCCGATCTATTTCATTACTATACCATATTGACCTATGTGTGTGTATCTATTATCCAACTGTTGTACACCCTAAAAAAACAAAACAAAACGGGTTGTATATTGGGCAGGTCAAAAACCACCCTTGATCAACCTTTGATCTTGTTATAACTATTAAAATTAGTGTCATGAGGAGATCAAATATGGGTTGGGAGAAGAGTGCGAGATTTACTCAAAGTGAAAATTTTGGAAAAACTAATAAATGAGGGAAGTGATGAAATGTATAGTATATGGGGATATCTGGGTTGGGGGCTTATGGTTTGACTCCTAGGAATTATTAAGTGAGTGGGTTTTTGAAATTTGATTGCAAAGTATGTGGGGTAAGTTCGGTGGAAAGAATCTTGTAAGTAGATAATTATTAAAATAACTCATATTTACTCGATAGAAAGTGGGAAGAATAACATGAAATATCTATCACACACACACATGGAGAATTAGTGACATGATAAAATTTTGAATTATTTTCTTTTATTGGTATCATGAATCTCTTAGAATTTCATTTGGATACAATTTTTGAGACGTTTTTTTCACGATCACTGAGAATATCTCCTCATTGTAATTTTTGATCACATTTCTATCAGGAATTAGATTTTCAATGAATGTTAAATATATATGAAGTTGGAAATATCTAAAAGTAGGATTTTTAGAAATATGACTTTTCCCAAGAGTGAAAATGTTTAGGTGTGGGGGTGTGATCACACCACGATTCACTGGTTTATTTTCACCCTTACACCTTTATTTTAAACAAAATTTGTATTGTAAATTCAAAATATAATAACAAATTTCACTTCATTTTTGATTAAATTATTTTGTTTTTATCACTGTTAAAAAGGTAAATGTTACTTGTTTTGATAATTGCATTGAAGGTGGAGGTGATTTGGAGGGCTTATGACGAAGTTCAAGAAAAATGGGCCAAGCTGTGCAGGATCCAAGAACACTGATTTAATGAACCGAACAATTATACTGAACTGTGAATTCAAACAAGATGAAAATTTGTTTCCTGGTCCAAAATTAATTGGGATACATTTCAAATTAAGAAATCCAAGCCTCATTCGTCCATATGGTAGCCCAAAAGACCTGATCTTCCCAGTACACCGAAGATGCATGAAGTCAAAAGTGGTGTGTTGTGATCTGCTCATATATTGAGTTGTAGGTGTCAAAAATGTATCCAAAATTTTGATGGAGATATCTAGAAGGTGGGGCTATAACTTTGTTATTTTATCCAAAGTGAGATAAGGCTTTCTGGAGGTCTAAACCCATGTGACAAGTGGTCTTAATAATTCTATGTGCTCAAAACCACCTTCCCATTTTTCTACAAAATGGAACCTTGGGCTCCCCATTTGTAAGTTTGACTAGGAGGCAAAGATATGGTATTTTGGAGACCCAAAGGAGTCCTCTTCTCATCCAAGAAGTTCTAGAGGCCCCTATACTTATAGGGGTATCATGGATGAAAGCGAAGTTCCACCTGATCCTTTTCCTCCTCTCGATGGTGAGCTAAATGGTGGACGATCATTTCAAGGGAGATCACATACTTTGGAGGGAGTTACAGTACATGATACTCTACTGGTTATTTGTAATTTTTGTTTGGATTATTTCACTTATGTTTTATCTAAACATGTTTCTCCTATGAATTAATTTATTGTGTTTAATTAAGGGAACCACTTTTCATTTCAACACTTATTGGGTTGAAATTTCAAGTGGGAAACTTGGGTTGTTCCGATTAGGAAACAAGGATCCTCTTTCTATCACGCATGAAAAAGATATTAGTATTCTTTGTAAGCCTTTAATATTTTTCTTTAAGTCCAAACCTTGACAACACAATTGTTGTGTCGAGGGTTGGTACTTTGTGCAACGTTTTAAGAGGCAAGAGGGGAATCAAGATCTTGACAACCCTCAACCAAAGAATTAAAAAAACCATGTGAAAATTTAAGAAAAATGAACTATCCAAGATGGGTAGTGAACTTGAAGTGATCTCATTATCTCATAATTATTAAATCATCACCTTATTCTATCAACTATTAAACTCTTTAAGTTAAGTTATTTTCTTAAATATGTTTTCAAAATCACCCCCTATTTTAGTAATCTTTCTTAAAAATACATTCTATAAGCTACCAATTATCCTTGAGAGACGAACTAGGGTATGACCTATACTATAAAACCTTCTTTAAATAACTATCAATTTGACGTGTCATGACAACGCATTCAATTCCTAAACAGAAAATAGTGTGTATTTTTAATAAAGATTACTAAAATAGGATGTATATTTATATACAAAAAAGGATAGAAAATAGAAGGCAGACAAAAAGGAAACATACCCCAAATCCTGTAATTTAACTTTGGGTCTAATATATGTATCAACAAATATTGTCATAGGACACCCTAAGGGTATCACAATCCACAAGGGAAATCAAACATCATCTTTATTATTGTTATGTTCAAGTTGTAGAGTCGGAGTTCGACCCCAACCCGAAGGTATATCTATAATACATCCTTCAAATTACCCTATACCACTGAGCCCATACAAGGAAATCTTTCGAAAGACCATGTATCACTCAAGGCATGGCTTTATAATGAGTCCGTCCCGATATCACACAGAAGGGGTCAAGTATCACCCGAGGCTTAGCGTAGCCACTTTGCCAACGAGTCCATCCTCAATAATCTCTTCGGGAACCTCTATCACTCATAAGTATTTAGAAAGTCCATAGAAACCCTCATCTAGCAGAGCCTAAGACATCGTTTCCCCGACACATCATGGAATGACCCCCCGAGCACAGGTGTTTATCCACAATTCCTTAATACGGAACTCATGTTATCACCCGACCCTTATCAATAGAACCATACTAAAAAAAGAACATTGCAAGGAAAACACCAATACATATATCACATGGAAATCTCATACATAAATTGTGCTATCAAATAAGCATTGTGAACCACAAGTCATTCAAGATATCAAGTAGAACAATTAAAGCCATCAACGTGGCACAAAGCGTTTAGCACCAAAAGTAAACACATATTAGAATCATGAAAATATTATCACTTTAATTTATCATGTGAACACGTTTATAATTTAGATCAAACCACTACAACATGACATCACAATTTGGTACTTGCATGAGAAATAAAATGTAAACAAAAGCGTATGGAATCATCATGCATCCATAGTAGGTTATTAATGACATTAAAGAGTTTTTTATGCATTTTAAAATATTTTTTTTACAAAAAATGGTTAGGGTGATTTTTTTTCAAAATGCGCCTCAAAGGCGGCATCACGGATGCCGCCTTTGCATTACGGGTGAATGGAAGCATCGCGGATTCCGCCTTTGCACTGCCGACGCAGATCAGTGACGTGGCAAAGGTGGCACCCGTGGGTGCCGCCTTTTTACTAACGACATTGCGAAAGGCGGCACTCGTGGTGTCGCCTTTGCCTCTGCGCCCTATAAAAGGGCAGCGCCCCCTCCCCTTCTCCTCACTTCCAAACACCCATTACCTCTAAATTTCTCTCTATTGCGGTGAAGTTTTGTGGTTTGAAATTTTTGGAAAGATTTTAGAGGTATGATGTTTAATTTAATGTTTTTTATTTTGTAGAATTGTTTTTTAAATATTTTTATAAATTTAATGTTTTTTATTTAGTTGAATTGTTTATAGTTAAATATTTTAATTTTTTAGTAGTTTAGTTAGTTTTAATTTTTTTTTGTTTATTTGATTGTTTAATTAGTTATATATATTTAGGAATTATAATTATCATTAGTATAAATTAATTTAGGATTATTTTAATGAAATTTTGGTAGCATAAAGACTATGTTATCTAAGCAATCAAATCCTTGTCTGGATACAAACAAGTGATTGTGGATCTGGCACAAGTATACCTAGGGGTAAAACCCGAAAACACCGATTTGAGCTAGACTCGAACAGGAACTGGTGCACGATAGCAGGCCTTGCTGCATTCTGGTTTGACACTCCTAGAGGATATTCTTAAGATATGCATATTTCTTTATAAACTACTAAAATATCAAAGAAAATAAATGATAAATTGATAATCTAGTAATGATGTTGATAGTTATTTTTAGTAGTGATTAATTAGAAATTAATTAATAATTAAAAATAAAACAACAATTAAAATGATATTCAATAACATGGAGTTAAAAAATAACATAGTTAAAAAATGACATGGTTGAAAAAATAAATAACATGGAGTTAAAAATATAAATAACATGTAGTTAAAAATATAAATAACATGGAGTTAAAAATATAAATAACATGGAGTTGAAAATATAAATAACATGGAGTTAAAATATAAATAACATAGAGTTAAAATATAAATAACATAGAGTTAAAATATAAACAACATAGAGTTAAAATATAAACAACATAGAGTTAAAATATAAACAACATAGAGTTAAAATATAAACAACATAGAGTTAAAAATATAAACAACATAGAGTTAAAAAATATAATAGAGTTAAAAAAATATTAATAACACAGAGTTAAAAAAATATAAATAACATAGTGTTAAAAAATATAAATAACATAGAGTTAAAAAAATATAAATAACATAGAGTTAAAAAAAAATAACCTAGAGTTAAAATAATATAAATAACATAGAGTTAAAATAATATAAATAAAATAGAGTTAAAAATATAAATAACATAGATTTAAAAATAAAAATAACATAGAGTTAAAAATATAAATAACATAGAGTTAAAAATATAAATAACATAGGTTAAAAATATAAATAACAGAGTTAAAAATATAAATAACATAGAGTTAAAAATATAAATAACATAGAGTTAAAAATATAAATAACATAGAGTTAAAAATATAAATAACATAGAGTTAAAAATATAAATAACACAGAGTTAAATAATATAGAGGTAAAAATATAAATAACATAGAGTTAAAAATATAAATAACATAGAGTTAAAAATATAAATAACATAGAGTTAAAAAAATAAATAACAGCATGTTTCGAGCTTCTAGCCTTTCTTACAGTGAATTGAATATCAAAATTTCAGAAATTGTAACGCCCCGACCCCAGTTACCTAGATTCGGTGCGTTATTTTAATACATTGGCATGATTACAAGGAATCAAGTCCTGAAGGACCGATCAGTTTAGCAGTCTTGGAAAATAGATTACATTAATGAAAGTTACATTACACTTCATAACATACAAAACAATATAAATAATCCTTCACAAACACCATTATTCCCTTGGCTTAACTCTGCATATTAATCAAAATAAACATCTTGGAATCCTAGGAAAAATAAAACATAGAAAGGGGTGAGATCATATGATCAGTAAGGATAACAATACAACAGAAACTTTCATAGATAAGCATAAATATTTAAGGTAATGTATAACTAAAACAAAATACTTTTAAACTTGAACTTCAGCATAATATGGAAAAAATAAAATGAAGTAATTCCATTTACTTATTCACATGGATATTCTACTAGTCGAATAATCACATGAAATATCACTAACCACTTTCATAATGATGGAATGCATAATGACGAACTTTAATTTCTGTGTCAAGGCCTCGTGCCAAGACATAAGGGATAACTGTAACTGGAACCCAACCCAGAGTGCCTCTAATAACCGGAAACCAACCCGGAATGCCTCTAATAATCGAACACCAACCCGAAGTGCCTCTAATAACCGAACACCTACCCGAAGTGCCTCTAATAACCTGACACCAACCCGGAGGGTCTGCTGTAACTGGAACCCAACCCGGAACATACTAGTCCAACACATTCATCTTAAGAAGAGGATGAAATATAACATAAACATTCATATTAAAAATTGCATACGGAATGCCAAAACATTAATCATAAACCATTAATGGCATAAAAATAACTCATCCATAGTTAAAAATATCACAAAAACTTAAATACAATATGGATGATTTCTATCATAATAACTCAACTTCAAATAAGCTTAAAATCCATCAATGGATGTTGACATAGATGAAATCAAAACTATTTGAGAGAAATATCTATTTTTTTAAAATCATTTAAATGTCACATAATGATAAAATAAAAAATTTACATTCAAAATATTCTTATAAGATTTTAAGGGAAGCTTAGATGAGTTTATAACGGTAGAAAATAGCCGCACCCGCCGTATAAGTTAAAAAAAACATTCTTACCTTAATTTTGTCGAAAAGGTTAAAAAAGACCTTGTTTCGAAAACGACAGAAAGATTCCTTTATAAAAATATTATAAAGAAGTCAAGAATGGTATAAATGACTTTAATCCATATTATTTAAAATAGTAAGAATGATTTGAAATACATTTTTAAGAAACTTGGATGTGGATGATAAAGAGGTCCCAACAGATAATTACGTATAAACAACCTCGAATAATGAAGAGATTGTGAAATAAACCCTTACCAATTTGGTAACTTACGAAACATACAACCCATGAAAGAGGTATCATACAATGAATATGTAAATACACATAAATCAACGTGTATTACATAAAGAATACAATCATGGTAAGTACATACACCACACAAAAGGTAACAGTGGCAATATGACATAAATCTCACGGGAATAAAGAGTGAGATGAAAACCCCTTACCTTGTACTTTTCCTTGGTTGAGGGTAGGTTAACCTCCTTTATAATAGTTAAATAATTGTTATTAAATTATAAAATAATCATATATATAAATATGATATCATATATGATCTTTTAATAATATATGATATCATATATAATTGTTTTGTTAATAATATTTTAGTATTATCGTTGTTTCGGGTGTAAACTGATTCATTTTACATTATATGCTTTGTTATGTAAGCCATGTTTGTTATGGATAGATTGTATATTATTAATATCTAGAATTATATAAAGTCCTTATAAATTACTTTTAATCATCAAATGATAATTATTCTTTAATGTATATGATGGGGAAATGAATCTCATCACGTTCGTGGAGACGGTAATCCGTACGTACGCACGAACGCTACTTCCATTTCATTTTCCATTTTAAAAGGAATAAAATCCAAATGATAAATTGTTATATTATTATTCCAGTATAATATAGTATCTTTTATATGTTACTTAAGTTCATTAACACCCTCCTTTATACGTTCCATGTATGGTATGAATGAGTCATATCACTTTGAGGGGGCAGTAGTCCGCACTTCCTCAAATGAAATTATCGTATATATATACAACATGAAACGAATAATGGTATGCTATAAAATAGAATTAAAGAAGATTATATATAAAATAAATATCATAAATATCATATTTAATTATAGTTCCATCATAATGGCCACCATGAGAGGTGGTAGGAGATAATTGAACAATCATCATTTCGTGAGGCGTTTGGTTGCCATCCACGGAAACATTATGTTCTTCACCCATTAGATGGAGGTGTATATAAGTGTAGTTAGAATAATTCTCATAAAAATATCCTATAATATTTATGATACTTGTTTTGTTAAAAAATAAACTAATTATAAGAGTTTAGGGGTTGGAGAAGTAAAATAAAAGAAAAGAAGCTAAGAGAAAATGTTACCTTTAATTTGGGTAACTCCCTTTGGTTTGAACCAAAAAGGACTCTTGAAATGCCTTATTCCTAATGTAATGATTCTAGGAGGAGGATAGGGATGTAGGGAGCTTAATTGGGCAGAGTTTGGACGAGCCAAAAGGCTTTAGAGGTGTGATTAATTGGTTAAAAGTGGTGTCCTTTTATAAGGGGGAGGATGGGCTTTTTAAGAAAAACTTAAAGTATTAATTTATAATAAATACATATTCGGTTTATAATGGATCCAAAGTGGATTATTCAAATTATAAGGTGGGTATGGGTCAAAAAACACTCAACCAATAGATTTTTGACAGGTTTGGGTCACTATAGTAACCTTATCTTTTAGATTTAACTCTTAGTTAAATAGTTTGACATTTACCATGTCTCTTTGTATTTTTATATTATATAGTTAATAAACTTACTATATACATCAAAGAGACCCCCAAGTGGTCCATTAATGATACACCTATCATGATATAAGTCATTTGGCTGAACCTTATATTTTTAGGAATAGAATATCAATTAATAATATAATATTTGTTTTAAAAACTCTTTTATGTCAATTTTGATACTATTGGGTATTTTGTTTTTGAAAAATTCATAACAGCATTATTACTTCGAAAAAAATTCATATAAATAGTACTAATATGTCATATTAACCTATAAAATTAGTGGAATTCATAAAAACTTTGAAATTATATTTATTTTAATATTTATAATACAATTTATTTGATTCTTTCATGAATAAGGTAATTACTGCATCATCATTGTGTCATAAATAAATTTATTTATTTAATGTCTAAAAATTATAAATAAAATACCATTATGCAGGAAATATTTTTATATTTCTAATGAATATTTATAATCTAATTTATCTTTTGTATAACCCTGTATTAAAAATGTTTTAGTTATTAAACTTTGATTTTAACTCTTTTAACTCTTATTTGAATTAAATAATAATAAATGTACTAATCTAATCCAAGTGGACCTAAATGATAATATTTTATTCCTAAGGTTGTTTTTGGTCTAGATACATTTTTCCAATAGAATTAGGACATGTTTTAGGGTAATATTAATATCATTTTTACCCTTAATTAACCTATTTACTTTTTACTGTGGTAAATAAAAGTAAAAAGTTACTATTCACTAAAAAATATTTTTATCTTATTAAACCACATTTTACTCCTTGATATTAACCGTGTGTCTCGGATTTTCAAAATTACACTCACAGAAGCGGTAAAATTAAGTTTTATGTGAATTTGCAAATTCTCCTAGGAGGTGGGTAAAAGACGATGAAAAGTTCAATAAAATTTTTATATATCTAAAATTATTATAAACTAAATCCAATGAATTACATTGAACTTATATAAGTATTATGTATCTATTTTGACATAAATTAATTTAAATAAAATAAATAATTATTTAAATAAAAAAAATCGGTTTTAACCAATAACTCAGTGTTTTTCACTATTTATCAAAAATTGACGTTTCTCAGAAAAATACCAAAAATTCAGCCTAATATATATTTGATATTATGAATTAAAAAATGATTTATATTTTACCAAATTAAAATCATATAAGTTTCATTAATTAATTTAAATTAATTCGCGTTGTCAAAACAAATAGCGCGTTTTTAAGAAATAATAACTATCAAAAGATTGACACTTACTTATGTCCAGTTTAAATGTGAAATTATGTCCAATTACCAAAACTGTTTTAAATGGTAAAAATATATTCTAAATATACTTTAAAACCACTCAAATTAATAATTTATCACTATTAATTATTTCGATTAAAAAAGTTGTTTTAAATTAAAATTTAGTAATTTTCACTATTCATCAAAATATGAAAGTTATCAGAAAAGTGCCAAAATTTCACCCTAAGATAATTTTGATATTTTGAATCAAAAAAATGAAGTCCATTTTGAAAGATAAAATGTATAAAATTTCAAAAAGTGGGTATTACTATTCTTAACGGCTAGAATGATTGGTTGTGGTGTGTTAGAACTCGAAGTTGCGTATAACACACACTATTGTATTATTAAAAGAGAAGTGTACCATGAAATCTTGGGGTGTTACATTCTACCCTCCTTAAATAAATTGTGTCCTCGCAATTTATGCTTGGTAATGGAAACTTGGGGTTGACATTTCAAAATATCTTAGTTGAAATCCCACATCAAAAAATGGATTAATGAGGCCTCTATTTAAAATAAAGAGTGGTAAGTATGAAGGTTACTGAAAATAACACATACTAGGGTTCCATGTAAGAAAACATGGATATGGAAGAGAAATCTAACCATCAATATTTGATGGAGAGTGGTAGAGAACATGTCTATGAAAAGGCCAACAATCACAAAGCCATAAATTTGTGATGATCTAAGGTACCATCTAGGACAACATTTTTGTTCTAAGTTCCTTTTATTAATGTTGAGGAATTTATTTATGATATTGACTAAGATCATAAGGAGATATAATTACTTTATAATTATAGTTTTATCCATTAATAAATTTCTACCACAAACTCATCTTTCACCCCAAAACATAATACAACTCAAAAATACTATATTTATCCTAATCGTATAGGGTTCCAAAAATAATGAATTTATAATTCACATATCAGACCCTTTAAAAAAACTACATTATACCATCCATAAACTTCACATAGTCTAGTGTTAGGAGATAAATCCTAATCGCACTATGGTTGTGGGTTTGATTCCCACAGCTTTGTCTGACGCGATGGGTTGTCACACGGTCTGCGTGTTATAATTTTATAAAAATCCAAAAATAACCTTTCAAACTTAATCCATTCCAACATTTAGACTTATCCAAAATACTACTATCCAAACTCATAGTCAAAATTTTTTAAGGAAGTTAAACACAATGAAGATCCTTTTTTCCAGAATGGCCCGAAGGACTTCTTTTTTTATTTTTATTATAGATAATCCCCCTTTTTAAGGGATGAAGGGGAACCCATACATGACCCGTAGGCCCAAGGCACAAGGCATGACACGACTCACAATACATGACCCAAAAGCCCAGAGGCATACTATGACCAATACATGACCCGTAGGCCCAACCCACAGGAACTGCCCCACCCCTAGCTTCTGCATCATTGATCACCTAGTTCCCCACCTTGCATTCCTGATCGGCTAGAATTCAAGATCATTTTTTCCATGTAATAACATGTTAACACCTTCATCATGTATTATTTTAAAACATGGTAACATACTAAATTACCATAAAACCTTATTTATTACATTCATGCTCCATTATTCTTTATATAATACTAGATGTACTCCTTCTATCAAAAAATGTTGTAAACTCCAACGATGAAAAATCATTAATCTGTTTCATGGTAGTCAAGAATATCCAATATAATTATTCAAATAAACCATATCTTATTTCAAAATCACTACCTCATTATCGATACCTTATTAAGGATTTCCTTTCCTTCAACCATGTAATTTCCAAAAAGTTTAACTTGCTGTAGAGTCACTTTTCTTAGTACCATAAAATCTCAAATCCTCAATGAAATAGTACTGTAGTACAATCCTTATTTATTTCCAGTACACCATTGATATAACACTTCAATGAAATAATTCCAAAATAACAACATAATAACACTAGTCATTCCTCTTCATCTGTGGTAGTATCATAACTTGATTATTATCCAATAGCATCATTTGCGGCATAGTATGATGACTGGGAAATTGGTTTGCATAGAGTCCAAAATCCTTACAGATGAAACATTGTACATTTAAAACCTTTTTCTTATCCTTGTAGTCACGTACTTGGTGTCCTTTTTCTCCGCACTTATAACATTATACCATTACCTTCAAGCATTTTTCAAGGTGATTCTTCCCATAGTTATCACATATGGGAAAATACTTCTTTACCTTATTCCCTTTATCTGTCCTTCTCTCTACTATCCTTTCCTTCTCTGGATTCCCTTCAATGACATAGGACTCTGAGAATTCTTTACTTATCTTATCAACATATGATACTATTTCTTCATATGATGATAATACATGGGAGACTATTTCCCTTCTAAATTATAGCTTAAGACCATGAAAGATATGATCTTTCTTACTCTTTGGATCATACGTATTACTTGAGTTCTCATTCCTTCTACTGGGCACCATTTCTAAAAAATGGCATACACTAGATTAGTTTATGAATAGCAATACCTAATCCCAAACTTGTAAAACACTTAACATAAATTAAACAGTTTATTGATATAATTCATAATCATAAAAATGTATTCTTTAAGGAAGTATATACTCATAAACCCTTCATAATGGTTTGTAAAGAAAATGATAATTATCCTAAGCATATCCCCTGGGAGTGTCATAACCAAGAGTGCAGCAAGGCCCATTTTCGTGCACCAGTTCCCGTTTGAGTCTAGCTCAAAGTGGTGTTTTTAGGTTTTACCCCTAGGTACATCTCTGCCAGAGCCGCCTCTACCTGATCATATCTAGACATGGATGTATTGCTTGGAGAACTCACAATACCAAAATTCTAGGAAGTTCTTCTTTACTAATCCTCAAAGTCTATCTTAGGGCTATGTTCTCTAATCGGAGTTTATCTAAATCTAGCTTCCAAGGTTATTGCTAAACTTCCTCTGATGCCAACTGTAACGCCCCGAACCCAGTTACCTAGAGTCGGTGCATTATTTTAATACATTGGCATGATTACAAGGAATCAAGTCCCGAAGGATCGATCAGTTTAGAAGTATTGGAAAATAGATTACATTCATGAATTTTATGTTACACTTCATAACATACAAAACAACATAAATAATCCTTCAGAAACACCATTATTCCCTTGGCTTAACCCTGTATATAAATCACAATACACTTCTTGGAATCCTGGGAAAAATAAAACATAGAAAGGGGTGAGCTCAGATGCTCAGTAAGGATAACAATATAGTAGAAACTTTCATAGATAAGCATAAACATTTAAGGTAATGTATAACTAAAACAAAAGCCTTTTAAACTTGAACTTCAGCATAATATGGAAAAAATAAAATGAAGTAATACCATTTACTTATTCACATGGATATTATACTAGTCGAATAATCACATTCAATATCACTAACCACTTTCATAATGATGGAATGCATAATTTCGAACTTTAATTTCTGTGTCAAGGCCTCATGCCAAGACCTAAGGGATAACTGTAATCGGAACCCAACCCGGAGTGATTCTAATAACCGGACACCAACCCGGAGTGCCTCTAATAACCAGACACCAACCCGGAGTACCTCTAATAACCGAACACTAACCCGGAGTTCCCTTAATAACTGGACCCCAACCTGAAACATACTAGTCCAACACATTCATCTTAAGAAGAGGATGAAATATAACACAAACATTCGTATTAAAACTAGCATACAGAATTCCAAAACATTAATCATAAAACATTAATGGCATAAAAATAACTCATCCATATTTAAACATATCAAAAAACCTTAAATACAATATGGATGATTTGTATCATAATAACTCAACTTCAAATAAGCTTAAAATCCATCAAAGGATGTTGACATAGATGAAATCAAAACTATTTGAGAGAAATGTCTCTTTTTTTTGAAATCATTTAAAATTTACATAATTATAAAATAAAAAATTTACATTAAAAATATTATTATAATATTTTAAGGGAAGCTTTGATGAGTTTATAACGGTAGAAAATAGCCGCACCCGCCGTATAAGTTAAAAAAAACATTCTTACCTTAATTTTGTCGAAAAGGTTAAAAAAGGACCTTGTTTCGAAAACAATGGAAAGATTCCTTTATAAAAATATTATAAAAAAGTAAACAAGGGTATAAATGACTTTAAACCATATTCTGTAAAATAATAAGAATGATTTGAAATATATTTTTAAGAAACATGGATGTGAATGATAAAGAGGTCCCAGTAGATAATTACGTATAAACAACCTTGGATAATGAAGAGATTGTGAAATAAACCCTTACCAATTTGGTAAATTACAAAACATACAACCCATGAAAGATGTATCATACAATGAATATTTAAATACACATAAATCAAAGTTTATTACACAAAGAATACAATCATGGGTAGTACATACACCATAGAAAAGGTAATAGTGACAATATGGCATGAATCTCACGGGAATAAGGAGTGAGATGAAAACCCCTTACCTTGTACTTTTTCTTGGTTGAGGGTTGGTTAACCACCTGTATAATAGTTAAATCATTGTTATTAAATTATAAAAGAATCATATATATAAATATGATATCATATATGATCTTTTAATATTGTTTTGTTAATAATATTTTAGTATTATCGTTGTTTCGGGTGTTAACTGATTCGTTTTAATTTATATGCTTTGTTATGTAAGATGTGTTTGTTATGGATAGTTTTTATCTTATTCATATACATAATGATATCAGGTCCTTAAAAATTAATTTTAATCATCAAATTAGAATTAGTCTTGAATGGATATTATGGGGAAATGAATCTCATCACGTTCGTGGAGACGATGATCCGTACGTACGCACGAACGCTACTTCCATTTCATTTTTCATTTTAAAAGGAATAAAAACCAAATGATACATAAGTATATTATTATTACAGTATAATATTTTATCTTATATATGTTACTTAATTTCATTAACACCCTCCTTTATACGTTCCATGTATGGTATGAATGAGTCATATCACTTTGAGGGGCCGGTAGTCCGCACTTCCTCAAATGAAATTATCTTATATGTATTCAACATGAAACGAATAATGGTATGATATAAAATGGAATTAAAAAAGATTATATATTAAATAAATATCATTAATATCATATTTAATTATAGTTCCATCATAATGGCCACCATGAGAGGTGGTAGGAGATAATTGAACAATCATCGTTTCGTGAGGCGTTTGGTTGCCATCCACAGAAACATTATGTTCTTCACCCATTAGATGGAGGTGTCTGTAAGTGTAGTTAGAATAATTATCATAAAAATATCCTAGAATATTTAGGATACTTGTTTTCTTACAAAGTAAAATAATAAGAAGATTTTAGGGGTTGGAGAAGTAAAATAAAAGAAAAGAAGCTAAGAGAAAACATTACCTTTAATTTGGGTAACTCCCTTTGGTTTGAACCAAAAAGGACTCTTGAAATGCCTTCTTCCTAAGTTAAGGCATATAGGAGGAGAATAAGGATGTAGGGAGATTAATTTGGCAGATGTTGGACGAGCCAAAAGGCTTGAGAGGTGTGATTAATTGGTTAGAAGTGGTGTCCTTTTATAAGGGGGAGGAGGGGCTTTCTAGGAAAAACTTAAAGTATTAATTTATAATAAATTCATATTCGGTTTCTAATGGCTCAAAAGTGTATTATTAAAATTCTAAGGTGGTTATGGGTCGAAAAACACTCAACCAATAGATTTTAGACAGTTTTGGGTCACTATAGTAACCTTATCTTTTAGATTTAACTCTTAGTTAAATAGTTTGACATTTACCATGTCTCTTTGTATTTTTATATTATATAGTTAATAAACATACTATATACATCCAAGAGACCCCCAAGTGGTCCATTAATGATACACCTATCATGATATAAGTCATTTGGCCGAACCTTATATTTTTAGGAATAGAATATCAATTAATAATATAATATTTGTTTTAAAAACTAGTTTATGTCAATTTTGATAAATTCATAACAACATTATTACTTCGAACCAAATTCATATAACCAGTCCTAGTATGTCATATTAACCTAGAAAATTAGTTTAATTCATAAAAAATTTGAAATTATATTTATTTTAATATTTATAATACAATTTATTTGATTCTTTCAGAAATAAGGTAAATACTGCATCATCATTGTATCATAAATAAATTTATTTATTTAACGTATAAAAATTATAAATAAAATACAATTATGTAGGAAATATTTTTAGATTTCCAATGAATATTTATAATCTAATTTATCTTATTTATAAACCTATATTAAAAATGTTTTAGTTATTAAACTTTGATTTTAACTCTTTTAAATCTTCTTTGAATTAAATAATAATAAATGTCCTAATCTAATCCAAGTGGACCTAAATGATAATATTTTATTCCTAAGGTTGTTTTTGGTCAATATAAACTTGTCCAATAGAATTAGAACATGTGTTATGGTAATATTAATATCATTTTTACCCTTAATTACCCTATTTACTTTTTACCTTGGTAAATAAAAGTAAAAAGTTACTATTCACCAAAAATTATTTTTATCTTATTGAACCAAATTTTACTCCTTGATATTAACCATGTATCTCGGATTTTCGAAATTACACTCACAGAAGCGGTAAAATTAAATTTTATGTGAATTTTCAAATTCTCCTAGGAGGTGGGTAAAAGACGGTGAAAAGTTCAATAAACTTTTTATATATCTAAAATTATTATAAACTGACTCCAATTAATTAAAATGAACTTATATAATTATTATGTATCTATTTTGACATAAATTAATTTAAATAAAATAAATAATTATTTAAATAAAAAAATCGGTTTTAACCAATAACTCAATGTTTTTCACTATTCATGAAAAATTGATGTTTCTCAGAAAAATACCAAAAATTCAGCCTAAGATATATTTGATATTATGAATTCAAAAATGATGTCTATTTTACCAAATTCAAAACATATAAGTTGAATTAATTAATTTGAATTAATTCTTGTTGTCAAAACAAATAGCATGTTTTTAAGAAATAATAACTATCAAAAGATTGATACTTACTTATGTCCAGTTTAAATGTGAAATTATGTCCAATGACCAAAATTGTATTAAATGGTAAAAATACATTCTAAATATACTTTAAAACCACTCAAATTAATAATTTATCTCTATTAATTATTTCGATTAAAAAAGTTGTTTTTAATTAAAATTTAATAATTTTCACTGTTCATCAAAATATGAAAGTTATCAAAAAAGTACCAAAATTTCACCCTAAGCTAATTTCGATATTCTGAATCAAAAAAATGAAGTCCATTTTGAAAGATAAAATGTATAAAATTTCAAAAAGTGGGTATTACTATTCTTAACGGCTAGTATGATTGGTTGTGGTGTGTTATAACTCGAAGTTGCGTATAACACACGCTATTGTATTATTCAAAGATAAGCGTACCGTGAAAGATTGGGGTGTTACAGAAATCCTGTGTGACAATGGGTTTTCTGAAATTTTAATATCCAATTCATTTCAAGAAAAGGTAGAAGCTTTAAACATGCTGATATTTATTTATTTTAACTCTATGTTATTTATATTTTAACTCTACTATTTTATTGAATATCTAATTAATAATTTAGTAAGTATCATAAGAAATATCCTAGTTTAGGATATAAGATCTTTTAAAATTTAAGTATTATAAAGATTTTATAGTTTATAAGTAATAGTTATTATTTGAACATGAGGTAAAATCCAACTTATTTTTAATAAGTAGTTTAATTACATCGTTAAAGTATAAAACCCAACTTATATTGGTAACCATAATTCTGAATTTCACTTACATTATCAAAATCTTGATCAGAAAACTTTTTTTACGTAGAGCATAATGTTTGCCTGTGTGTACTGCTATGGGGAGATTATTCAAAATGAGCAAGGAGCTTCTTACAGTATACAACCAATAACAGTGGTTAATACAACTGATTGTGTAACCCTAATTGACCTTCAAGACATAATTCATGGATCATTAAATCTAGGACCCGATCAAAAGATCAAGTAAATGAGTTATAGACATTTGCAGTTCCCGTCAACATTGTGGCATCTAGCTTGTCTATTGGTTGATGATGCGCAATGGATCCAAATAGTTGGTTTGTTTTCTCAACGGTTGGATGGTACCATGATGGAGTTATATGTTGATGTTTCTACTGTACAACAATAACATCCAATTTACGAAGACGTAGACTTACAAGAGTCATTGAAGATAGTCCGCCACATGAAGTTGAGACTATTACAAATGATATAGAAGAGGACAACCTACTTGATGTCCCGAATATACATGTCAACCCGATATCAGATGAGGAGTTTCGTAATAACGAAATAGATGATGATAGTAGTGCTGATGAGGAAGAAACAACAGAAGTTTCAAGAAATGAATTAGTTGTACAACATGATCGACCTACAATAAATCATCCACCGCTCTTTGCATCTTGGTCAGAAGTAATGAAAAGTGTGCCTGAATTTGAAGATAATGTTCTCACATCGACAATTGAGTTTACCAGAGTTATACGAGATAGGTTTAGTGAGATGGATAAAACTTTATATATTGGAAGGAATTTTCCATGTAAAGATGCATTAAAAAGTATGCTAAAGAGATTTCAAATTGAGAGGCACTGCAGCTACGTAGTTTACAAATCAGACTATAGAAAATATGGAATACTATGTGATAAGTATGGGGATGATTGTAGATTTTGATTGAGGGCGATTCCAGACATTACATTTGGAGGTTGGAGAATCTCGAGGATTGAGGCAGCTCATACTTGCATTCAACCAAGCCTGACACAAGATCATACTTCATTGGATGCAGAATTTGTGTCATCCATTGTTGTTGAGATGATTAGGACATGTCAAGATGTTCTGATAGCCCTTGTGCAAGAGAGGATACAACAGATATTTGGTTATAATATATCCTATAATAAGGCATGGAAGGCGAAACAGAAGGAAATTGTGAAGGTCTATGGTGATTGGGATGACTCATATCGGGTGTTTCCACAATTGCTAGCCATAATGAGGCATCATAACCATGTTTTCATCCATCTGGATACAAACGGACATGCGTCTCACGATAACCGACTTGATCCATCTCGTGTTCAATTTCATCGGTTGTTCTGGGCATTCCTTCCCTGTATATCCGCCTTTCGTTTCTGCAAATAGTTTATTCAGATTGATGGAACATTTCTATATGGAAAATACAAGGGTGTATTGTTGATTGCGGCAACCCAATATGGAAACTGTTCACCTCTTCTGCTTGCATTTGCCATTGTAGAGAAAGAAAACTATGAATCATGGAGTTAGTTTCTGGCATGTATCAACACCCATTTCCCTAAAATTCAGGGTGTTTGTTTGATATGTGATCGGAATCAGGAAATTAATGAGGAAATCAATGTGGATCCTGATACATGGAGTTACCCAAATGCACATCATTGGTTCTGCATTAGACACATTGCTATCAACTTGCATAAAAAATTCCACAACGAAGCGATGAAGAAGGAAATCACTAGACTTGGTACGCATTGTATTTGTTATTTTTTTGTATATCAAAGTAAAGATAAATTCAAAATATGTGAAATATCATCTATTCTGTGTAGCATATGAGTCTGATCAATGATGGTTTGAAGAATGTTTCGAACAAATCCGTCAGGTTAATGATGAAGTTTACGATTATGTGATGCGAATTCCAAAAGAAAAATAGACATTGGCGGATGATGGGGGGAAGAGGTACGGACACATGACCACCAACATTGTAGAGTGCATCAATGGTGTCTTTAAAGGGATTCACAAGATACCTATAACTACCCTAGTTCAGGAGACATTATATCTTTGCATGAAGTACTTTGTTGATAGACAAAAACTAGCATCAGATGGAATAAATTAGGGGCTAACATACGGAAGAAATTTTCAACGAGAGATTTAAAAGAATATTGAAGAAGATTATGGTTATCATGTCTGTCTATTTCGACAAGAAGACTCTCGATTTTAAGTTCATGAGAAGACTAAATCCATCATAAATAGCATTGGTGAAAAAATGGTGGTATTATTAGAAACGAGGCAATGTCAATGTGGAAATTTTCAGGCCTTACAGTTTCCATGCTCACATGCCATCGCAACATGTGTCTCTGTTAACATATCATGGGAAGCATATGTTGATCCAGTGTACCGGATGAACACCATTTCTAACTATTATGCTACACCATGGACACCTATTGGGGAGTTTCGTTATTTACCAATGCCCGAAGGTCAACCGATAGTGGTACTTGATATGAATCGGTTGCGTCCCTATGGGAGACCGAAGGACAGTAGGATGCAAAATGAGATGGACTGGCCTCAAGAACAAATATAGAGTTTGAGATGCACCACATGTCATCAAAAAGTTCATAATTAGAAACGATTATCTAACATTTTTGGGTCGAGTTCACACTCTAAGCCATAATGATGTATTGTCGTTATTGGGAGATTCTCATATTGTAAATTTTATGTTGTTATCTCTTCCTTTTACCTCGGTTTTCTAACCCCCAAAACTAAAAATCATAACAGTAAACTCAGAAACATCTTTTGTATACCGTAATCCTAACATTCTAAACCGTAATCATGAAAATATTTTCTCAAATCATTAACCTAAGCCTTAAAATGTTAAAAGAAATCCAAAATCCTAGATCCAAAAGGCAAAATGTGAAACCCTAATATTTAAATCCTAAAATCGAAAGAAAATAATCATGAAACATATGACTATGTTATCTAGTAAAATCATACATAAATATGACTAATGCGCCCTATAAATCCCTATAACCCATGCATAAAGTTCTAGGGAATAGAGGAGCACCCCATAAATTGAACCCTCTTACATTGTTAATGAAGTTAACACCCCAAAAAGTGAACTGCCTTAAAATATCAAAATATGAGACCTAGTACTACACCTTCCACCTGTATACCCAAGGATAACATGTGAGATATACATAAAATCATTTTTAATGGGAATTATAACATTAAAAAATAATAAAAAACCATTTCTTGATATAAAAACATTATTTGAAAATTAGTTCACACTTCATTTCAAAATTCTTTAAAAACAAACTTCTATTTACCAAAATTAGGGGAAACCATATTTTTTCAAAAAACATTTTCAGAAAATAAATAAATCATGCAAATTATTTTATAAAAAAATTTATAAACCAAAGTGAAATCATGGTTAATCCAACATAGATTGGAGACGGAACCACCTATAGGTCATGAATGATCCATGATGTGAATCCCTGATAAAACTTCATTTGATTATATGAAGATGATTGACACCATACTACTAAGTTAGTAGGCTACCCATTATTCACAGGTTGTGATAGAGGGTGGTCCAGAGCGATTGATCAGGGTGCGTCGAGCGCACCATTTTCATCACACACAGCCTCCTCCTGCCATTATACAATACTTGCATCGTGCTGGCTTCTATGGTATTACAATATCAGATTTTACATTTGTAGACCATCACCTACTAGCTGCACTTGTGGCGAGGTGGAGACCAGAGACACACACATTCCACCTACCTGAGGTAGAGATGACCATCACCCTCCAGGATGTGGCTGTGCTTCTTGTCTTCCTATCCAGGGGACACCCGTTATTGGATCCAGTTAGGCAGCTTGGCCCGACCTTGCTTATTGCTTGTTAGGCATTGAAAATTTGTCCAATCGTAGTGGTACTGATGGAGCATCGATATCCATGCCTTGTATGGAGTCACAGATTCCACTTTTAGCTGATGATGCTGGCGAGCAGATAGTGATGCATTATGCATGTGCATATATATTATGACTTATTAGAGGGACCATGTGTATGGATCATTCAGGGATTCACCTGCACATGATGTATCTACCCCTGTTAAAGGATTTTGATCGGGCAGGGACGTACAATTAGGGATATGCCTGCTTGGAATACACATACAGAGCATTATGTAGGATATTTGATAGGTGGTGCACAGGTCTCGGGGGATGCTCCATCCTTATTCAGATGTGGGAATGGGAGCACGTCCCCCACATTCTGCCCTAATCTTGCTGGTCTGCCAGTCAAGATGGCGGTGCTGCATGACACTCTGCGTAGACACTGGTATGATCACTCATTTCTATCAGTTTATGATGCTACTACAAGTTATTGAATTTAATTTCTCATTATTTATCACTATCGATGTTGTATTTTATAGGTGGTGTCAGCGACACAATTTCAATGCGGTTCCGAGACACGATTTGGACGTATATCGGCTCGAGTTGGACTTACTCTTACCCCATAAGGTATGTATATACAATCTATAACTGTCTAACAAATTTAATAATAATATCTTTTTTTAGTTAACAGTTTTTCTAACAAAGGTAATATGTTATTTCAGATTTTATGGATTCCATACTGGTCTGTTATGGACCACTTGCATCCATACTGCACGATTGGTCTTAACGATGTTACGGATGTAGTGCCACTCATTCACTTTCATATTGTTGAGTGGCACCATCCTGAAAGAGTCATGCGCCAGTTTCTCTTCACTCAACAGATTCTATTACCACCGAGGAAGACAGATCAGCTTCATGGGATGAAGTTGAGAGGGAGGCAGGATGGCGACTGGCATCGAGTACATGATGTATTTATCGACTGTTGGTATAGACACACAGAGTTTCGTATCCAGGGAGTTCCTACGATGCAGTTCTCTCTTTTAGTGCAACACGAGTATGAGCCATGGTATAGATTGAAGTCTATACTGTATCTTACTTGATCTGGCAGAGAGATGCATATGATTAAAAGTCAATTAAATTATATTACATTGTTTATTGGGTTATTTTCTAACTAATTTTTAATCTGTTTATAGGAGAGTCACACAAACAGACTTATTCATATGAGTGATGAGGCTGATGATAGAGTCTTCAGCCGGGAAGCCGTTCATTCTCAAGCATTTGAGCTGAGGTCATCTGTCCATGCATTTTCCGAGAGCCTCTTTGAGCATCCGGCACAGAGACAGTAGGTTCCTACCACATAATAAGATCCTACAATAGCTGATGGTGCCGAGGAACCATGACCACGATGACGTAGACAACGTCATCCTGCACATCAGGCCTCACCAGTTCCACAGGCAGAGGTTGGCCCTCTAGTAGTCCAGTCTCAGCCGATGCAGGATGTGCCTCATCCGTCATGGGATCCATACTTTTTGATAGGATATCCTCAATTTTCTCCATCATGGGGTCCACATGGAGCGCAACCTTTGGGTCCAGATTCATTACAACCTTGGGGTCTAGACCCATCGCAGAGTTGGGGTATAGCACCATCATATGATTTGTTCCCCACTACGATGATGCCGGGTTCATCTACCATCGAGGTGGGAGAAGGATCAGGTGGGCCGTATGAGGTGGAGTTGAAATTTTCTCCCACTGGCATAGAGGTGCAGGATATGACAGTTGACATTCCAGCGCTCGAGTACCAGCCCTCTCCAGGTCATCAGACTCCCCAGAGATCTCACTGCGGACGTCCTATTATTAGACCACCATGTGGGACATGATCTTCTCACTGTAGACATAGACCTTGATTGTTTATGCTCATTTATATGTTTTATTCCTATGGAAATGAAAAATTATTTTTTATGAAATGATTTGTGTTAGACCACCATGTGGGACAGGATCTCCTCACCGTAGATATAGACATTGATTGTTTATGTTCATTTATATGTTTTATGTCTATAGAAATGAAAAATAATTTATAAGCTTTCAGAACCACCTACTTGAAACTTAAAAATGTTTCAAGTATGTGACTTTGAAAGACTATAAAATATAAAACATAAAACCAATATAAAATAAACTTTAAAAATTCATTAAACATATAAGCAATTGTTGAAAACACAAATCATTTCATAAAAATTGTTCATGAAAAATAATTTATAATATTTCAAAACCACCTACTTGAAAGTTAGAAATGTTTCAAGTAAGTGACTTTGAAATACTATAAAGCATAAACCATTAGACCAATATAAACAAAACTTTAAACATTCATTAAAAATATAAGCAATTTTTGAAAATACAAATCATTTCAGAAAAATTGTTCATGAAAAATAATTTATAAGCTTTCAAAACCACCTACTTAAAACTTAGGAATGTTTCAAGTACGTGAATTTGAAATACTATAAAATATAAACCATTAGACAAATATAAACGAAACATTAAACATTCATTAAACATATAAGAAATTGTTGAAAAAACAAATCATTTAATAAAAATTGTTCATGAAAAATAATTTATAAGCTTTCAAAACCACCTACTTGAGACTTAGAAATGTTTCAATTACATGACTTTGAAATACTATAAAATATAAACCATTAGACCAATATAAGCAAAACTTTAAACATTCATTAAACATATAAGCAATTGTTGAAAAGAAAAATAATTTCATAAAAAATTTTCATGAAAAATAATTTATAATCTTTCAAAACCGCCTACTTGAAACTTAGAAATGTTTCAAGTATGTGAATATGAAAGACTATAAAATATAAACCATTAGACCAATATAAACGAAACCTTAAACATTCATTAAACATATAGGAGCCAACCCCGCATCAATAGGATGCATGGTGTTGCTAGTATCACATATATCTATAATCTTTGATGCATGAAAACATGTTATATCTCCTTTCATGGGACAATGAAATCCATTATTCCACCTGCCATATTCATATCCATACCAACATCCAACCTCATAAGGGTATGGTGAAAGAAATGCCACATGAAATTCTCATATGTTCCCATTCCTGGAAATACAAACCCCTTCAACACCACCATGCATCCAACCATTATAATTTCTTCTACAATTGTCACCTCATTACCCAGGCCCAGTTGATCAGATGAAAACACCAACTATTCCACATAGCCCATAGAACTCTTCATCACCAAATATTTATCCTTTATCATCTTTAAAAGTCCACTGTAAGACCTTCTTGATCTATCCATTTAAAACACTCACATACAAGTATATTATAAAATAAAAACCAACAGATTTTTCAGGTTTTTATGTTTATAGTATTCTTGTATGTGAGTGTTTGGAATGGATAGATCAAGGAGGTCCTACAGTGGCCTTTTGAAGATGATAAAGGATAAAGATTTGGTGGTGAATATTTCGATGTGCTATGTGGAATCGTTGATGTTTTCATCTGATCAACTGGGCCTGGGGAAATGAGGTGACAATTGTAGAAGAATTACAATGGTTGGATGAATGGTGGTGTTGAAGGGGTTGATATTTACAGGAATGAGAACCTATGAGAATTTCATTTGGCATAGCTTTCATCATACCCTTATGAGGCCGGATGTTGATATGGATATGGACATGGCAGGTGGAAGAATAGATTTCATTGTCCCATTAAAAGAGATATAACATGTTTTCATGCATCAAAGATTATATATGTATGTGATAATAGCAACATTTTGCATCCTATTGATGTGGGGTTGACTCTTATATATTTAATGAATGTTTAAAGTTTCATTTATATTGGTCTAATAGTTTATATTTTATAGTATTTCAATGTCACGTACTTGAAACATTTCTAAGTTTCAAGTAGGAGGTTTTGAAAGCTTATAAATTATTTTTCATGAACAATTTTTATGAAATGATTTATGTTTTCAACAATTGATTATATGTATAATGAATGTTTAAAGTTTCGTTTATATTGGTCTAATGGTTTATATTTTATAGTATTTCAAAGTCACGTAATTGAAACATTTCTAAGTTTCAAGTAGGCGGTTTTGAAAGCTTATAAATTATTTTTCATGAACAATTTTTATAAAATGATTTGTGTTTTTAAAAATTGCTTATATGTTTAATGAATGTTTAAATTATCGTTTATATTAGTCTAATGGTTTATATTTTATAGTATTTCAAAATCACGTACTTGAAACATTTCTATGTTTCAAGTAGGCGGTTTTGAAAACTTATAAATTATTTTTCATGAACAATTTTTCTAAAATGATTTTTGTTTTCAAAAATTTCTTATATGTTTAATGAATGCTTAAATTTTCGTTTATATTTGTGTAATGGTTTATATTTTATAGTATTTCATACTCACGTACTTGAACCATTTCTAAGTTTCAAGTAGGCGGTTTTGAAAGCTTATAAATTATTTTTCATGAACAATTTTTATGAAATGATTTGTGTTTTCAACAATTGCTTATATGTTTAATTAATTTTTAAAGTTTATTTTATATTGGTCCTATGGTTTATATTTTATAGTATTTCAAAGTCATGTACTTGAAACATTTTTAACTTTAAAGTAGGCGGTTTTGAAAGCTTCTAAATTATTTTTCATAAATAATTTTTCTGAAATGATTTGTGTTTTTAGAAATTTATTATATATTTAATGAATGTTTAGAGTTTCATTTCTATTGGTCTTATTATTTTTATTTTACAGTCTTTCAAAGTCATGTACTTGAAACATTTTTAACTTTCAAGTAGGTGGTTTTGAAACAAACTTTTAAAAACTAATAATTTTTTTGTTAGGTGAAAGGCAGAATCCACCTGAACATTTTTTATGAATTATATATATAAATAAATATATAAAAAAAAACATCAAAAAAAATTTGAATTTTTTTTGTTAGGGGAAAGGTGGCATCGCAGGTGCCTCCTTTCAGCCCCAGTGTAACGGTGGCATCGCGAATGCCGCCTTTCACCCGAAATTCAAAGGCGGCATCCGCAATGCCGCCTTTAAGGTGCATTTTGAATTTTTTCCCCTAACCATTTTTTGAATTTTTTTCCCTAACCGTTTTTTGATTTTTTTTTAAAATGCATAAAAAAAACTCGACATTAAAGGATACAAGATAACAATCTTTTCCAAGAAGGGAATTCAATTCAAACCATCACATTACATTATAACTTAAAGCACAAGGCATAGAGGGCATTTAGGCGGGCACACCCAAAGGGGTGGTCAAGAGGCAAGGAGAATACCCTGAATGGGTTTTTCCATAAGCAGAGGCCACAATGGGCATGATAGAAGAAAACAAATAATTTAGTAAGTGATAATAAGGCATCACTGAAAGGTTGCAGTGAGCTTCACAAAGACACGACATGATATAAGCGACGAAGGGAAGAGGGTAGATGCCCTCCATTAGAAGCCTTAATTACATGTTGATCCAATTACTGAGAAGGTGTCTTGGTTCATCTATTATTTTACCAAAATCGATTTCATTTATAAGTAACCAATAAGGGAAAAGTATAACAATTCCATTTAACAATTTATATCTCAAACAATAAGGGACACTAATGCATCAAGGAAAGAAAGCAAAAAAATATATCACTATATTTTTATCTGGAAGACAACTCACTTTCATTGGAGAAGTTTTATTAGAAAATATGACATTATTTATCAAACAATTCATTTATTTATATTTAACATTTATTCTAATACTCATTAAACACTAATAAAAAGCAAGAATCCAAGCAACGTAAAAAGATTCATATGTGAGTTTTTGTAGACAGCACCCCTCCATTGGAGGGGTTTTATTATAAAACCATGGATTTTTTTATCAAGAAACCATTCATCACATTTAGCACTTCTATCAGGAATCACACTTAGTTCACATTTAAAAAGGCATATAATCTAGACTTTAATTAAGAAAAATTTAATAAAAGTGTAGTAAGAAACTAATTAAAAATAATAATTAATTTATTACTTAAAATAAGGGCAAGGGAATAGGATCTTACCTCATAGTGGAAACAAGCCGTCCACTTTGGCTCTTGGCACTTTCTAACTCATGGATGCTACTCCCCCGCTAAGCACCCACATTTTCACATACCTGAAAGGACACCTATCCCCTATGCACACATTGACATGGCCATGGGCATGCACAAGGGGATCCTTACATATATGCTTATATGCATATTCTAGTATCCACTCACCTATGGATGAATTTATTTATATATATATATATATACATGGGCATATCTAGCCCCATACATGTTTAATCATTTCCATGGGTGATTTGACACGTAATGGGGGAACCCACATATATATATATATTTACATACCTATGAAACATCATGTGAGTCTCCCTTAACTTGGGGACTCAAAACCAACAAGAAGAGACCAACACACTACACCAAGGATATTACGAATCTTAAAACACATAAATAACACTATGTAACCAGTGTGAAACAAACTAATGACATTAAACTCTTACCTTAGGTGCCGACGAGAAACCAAATTGAGACGAAACCACACGATGGAGTTAAACGCACTATGCATAACATGCGAGGGACTCATAAACACAAAAATATCAAAATTAAACAGGTGAAAAACCAAGAAACATGATAAAACCATACCTCGAAGAAAATTCAGTAGAACAAAAGCCCATGAATTGCCTCACCTTTAGTGGCGATTGCCGAAACACGCACCAACAAGACTTTATAGCTCCTTTGCACAACCATGCATTGAACGAAAACCAAAAAAAACATCAATTTTAAAGACCTAGGGTTTGACTGAACTCTGTAGAGCGATGGTGAAGTCGAAATCCAACCTAAAACTGAGAGGTGAAATGAGAGAAAGGATTACTATAGAGGATCAGAGAATAAATTTGAAGCAAATTTAGTAAAAAATTGATAATGGAGGAGGCTATAGGTGGGGAGAAATGTGCATTGAAGGGGAAGACCCCTTGGGGGTGTCGCACGATTTGGCGAGAGAGGGGTGAGGGAGAGTTAGTTTAGTTTTAGGATTTTATTTTAATTTTACATTATTTTAAAATAAAAACTATATTTTTTCCTCATTTAATTTCCATTAAATTCATTTTACGATTTAACTTTTAATCTAATTAAATTTAATTTAATTTCTTTAAAGTAAAAAACCTCGCAGAGTCAACTCTTGAAAAATAAGAGTTCCGATACTCGACTTTAAAAAATGACAACTTAGAAATTCTCGTCCCTGAGAAGCCTTCCGGAACAATGTAGAAGTCACCCGATCTATAATGTTCACGATGTGTCAGAAAAAGGTCACATTGCTTCTCCAACCGCCCAATGCACTTTCATACATTGATTAGGCAAGAAACACATAAGATGTTAAGATCTAAGACAAGGATAATTTCTAACTAAAAAAATGAGAAAATAATTATCCAAACTCATTTAGTTGGATACACAACCATGTCATCGTATCATTAAACACATGAACACCCATACGAACAAGGGATTCATTTTTTAGTAGGGGGTTCGACTAGGGACAAAGGCACACAAATGACACAAAGAAGGAAGAAAACTTACGAAATTAGAAAGGATTTGAAGTTCTAAGGGTGATACTTACCATATGATATCCCCTTACAAAGAACAAGCGTCGAACCTAACACTGGGTTATGCTAAAAGAAGTCACTAGGATCAAAATCCGATCATCTAAGTCACTACAAAATTAAAGAGCACCTACATAAAATGCACACACTTCCATCCCAAGGAAACTCAAGGAGAAACTTAAACTATCCTTATGTGAGGGTTTAAACAAAGACACCACTATAGGTTCCATTCCCAAAAAGTTTACATTTATTCACATTTATATTTTGTTTAATCATTTATAAGGTTTAAAAGAAACATCAAGTACCCATTTTAAAATAAACACTAAGTAATTGATTTAGCTAATGTCCCCAAGGGAAAATCATGTCACTACAAGTAGCTAATACTAAGTAACAAACTATAACACAAAATCATGGAATTTAAATCACAGAGACATGCTAATAATCATAGAAGCATAATATAAGGAAAACATGCTAGTAAACAAGCAACATGGCAACAAACTAGAATGCTAAATAAATACAAGGCATGACATACATTCAAGTCACACAATTTGAATCAACAGTCAAACTAAAATTCAACTACTTGGAATGGAACTATGCATGGAATGTGAATTTATATGTGCTAAATATGATGCATGAAATGCTTCATACATACCTTTATAGGGCAAGGGTAATATACCATAAACATCATAGATTCAAAAGTAGTAGAAATCACACGAATCACTCGAGGTGAAATCATATCAACTGTAATATCAAAAAGAATGAACATCAATTCCCATCCCCGGCCACTTGTTCATTTCCCATATGTGGGGTGATCAGTCCCAGGCATGGCTATTAACCAAGCACCGACACATTCCTAGTCTTCTGTCTACCAAACCAAAACAGTAATACAAATGAAAATAACCTTCCTCTGATACCACTTTGTCACGTACTGACCCGACACACCTCTAAGTATAACAACCCTACTATTTATTACACACTTAAACATGATTTATGTAACACCCCAAGCTTCCACGATATGCTTCACTTTGAATAATACAGTAGCGTGTGTTGTACGCAACTTCGAGTTATAACACACCACAACCAATCAAACTAGCCGTAATGAATAGTAATACCCACTTTATGAAATTTTATAAATTTTATATTTCAAAATAGACTTAATTTTTGGATTCGTAATATCGAAATTAGCTTAGGGTGAAATTTTGGTGCTTTTTGGATAACTTTCATATTGTGATGAATAGTAAAAATTACTAAATTTTAATTAAAAACAACTTTTTTAATCGAAATAATTAATAGTGATAAATTATGAATTTGAGTGGTTTTAAAGTATATTTAGAATATATTTTTTACGTTTAATACAATGTTGGTCATTGGACGTAATTTCACATTTAAACCAAACATAAACAAGTGTCAATCTTTTGATATTTATTATTTCTTAAAAACACGCTATTTGTTTTGACAACGGGAATTATTTTTTAAATCAATTAATGAAACTTATATGTTTGGAATTTGGTAAAATAAACATCATTTTTGAATTCATAATATCAAATATAGCTTAGGACAAATTTTTGGTATTTTTCTGAAAACCTTCAATTTTTGATGAATAGTGAAAAATACTTAGTTATAGTTTAAAACCGAATTTTTATTTAAATAATTATTTATTTTATTTAAATTTAATTAAGGTAAAAATAGATATATAATACCTATATAAGTTCAATGTAATTAATTGAAGTTATTTTAGAATAATTTTAGATATAAAAAAAGTTTATTGAACTTTTCACCGTCATCTAACCACCTCCTATGAGAATTTGGAAATTTACATAAAACATAATTTTACCACTTCTGTGAGTGGAATTTCGAAAATCCAAAATACACGGTTAATATCAAGGAGTAAAATGTGGTTCAATAAGATAAAAATAATTTTTGGTAAATAGTAACTTTTTACTTTTATTTACCACGATTAAAATTAAATAGGGTAATTAAGGGTAAAAATGATATTAATATTACCCTAAAACATTTCCAAATTCTATTGGACAAGTTTATCTTGACCAAAAAAATCCTTAGGAAAAAAATATTATCATTTAGGTCCACTTGGATTAGATTAGGACATTTATTATTATTTAATTCAAATCAAAGTTTAACAACTAAAACATTTTTAATACATGGTTTTACATAAGATAAATTCGATTATAAATATTCATTAGAAAGAAAAAAATATTTCCTAAATCATGGTATTTTATTTATAATTTTTATATATTAAATAAATAAATTTATTTATGACACAATGATGATGCAGTAATTACCTTATCCATGAAAAAATCAAATAAATGGTCTTATAAATATTAAAATAAATATAATTTCAAAGTTTTTATGAAATCCACGAATTTTATATGTGAATATGACATGTTAGTATTGATTCAATGTATTTTTTTTGATATAATAATGTTTTTATTATTTTATCAAAAAACAAATACCAAATAGTTTCAAAATTGACATAAAATAGTTTTTAAAAAAATATTATATTATTAATTGATATAATGGTCCTAAAAATATAAGGTTCGGCCAAAAGACTTATATAATAATATATATGACATTAAAGAACCAATTTGGGTTTTATTTTCAGTATATAGTAAGTTTATTAACCATATAGTGTAATAATACAAGAAGACACAGTAAAAGTTAAATTATTTAACTTAGAGTTAAATCTAAATGATAAGGTTAAAATGGTAACCTAAACTTGTCTAAAACCTATTGGTTGAGTTTTTTTCTACCTATACCCACCTTATACTTTAAATAATAAACTTTAGAGCCATTAGAAACCGAATATGAATTTTTTATAAAATAATAGTTTAAGTTTTTCCTAAAGTGCCCCTCACCCCTCTTATAAAAGGGCACCCCCCCTTATCTCTAATTCACACCTTATAAGCCATTTTTCTCGACCATCCCCTGCCAAAATACCCTCTCAACTATCCTACCTTAAACCTAGAGGCATTAGTTTGATCATAAATCCAACCTAAGTATCCCTTTTGATCAAATCAAAAGGAAGAACTCGAAGAAGAGGTAATGATTTCACCACCCTCTTTCAAGTTCTTTTCTTCTTCCAATTCCTTTTTCTTTGTTGTTTTCCTTATAAAATAATAAATCCAGTATATTATATATACTGTGATGTTATTATAATTATTTTACAACCAAATTCATTATTCTATCCACCCTTTTATTGACATTTTACCATACATGCGTACGTACGACTTACTGTCTCCACGTTGTGGTGTAATTGTTATTCAATACATTATTATTTGGATGGGTATAATAATGATGTGTATTTGATATAAATAATAAATATAACATGATAAGGATTCTGTATATATTATATAACATCCAATTATATATTATATCAATATCAAAAGAATGATATTTTCGCTCATGCGTACGTACGGATTACCGTCTCCACAGCGCGATGAGATTCATTTCCAAGTTCACCATTCATCAACGATTATAAAAAATATATATTACTAATAAGTATGTAATATATAAAATAATAATGCTACTGGAGATATATATATTTATATATATATATGTATTTATGTACTTACATATATCTTATTCACTTACTTCCGTTCAATACTATATGAAAACAGAAACAACGTTTATGCGTACGTACAGACTACCATCTCCATAAACGGTGCTTTCCATTTCATATATACATATATTATAAATTTTATATTATAAATATATATGGTAAATAAATCATGTTTTATTTTCTTTAAGTATTTAAATCATGATCTAAGTGATACAATCAAGAGTAAAAAGTTAAAACACGTATGATAAAGAAAGCGATTATTACCCGAATTAATAATATAACATGGACATTATTATTAAATGGGTAGTATAAAGTCATAAATGAATAATTTATGATATAATAAATATTAATATTGTTCTGGTATAATTTAATAACATACTATAGTCTTCATACAAGAGGCTAAACGTACCCTTGACTAAAGGAAAGTGCAAGGTAAGGGGTTTTCATCTCACTCCTTATTCCCGTGAGATTCGTACCATATTGCCACAATTACCTTTTTTGTGGTGTATGTACTACCCATAATTGTATTATTTGTGTAATAAACTTTAATTTATGTGTATTTAAATATTCATTGTATAATACCTCTTTCATGGGGTGTATGTTTCGTAAGTTACCAAATTGGTAAGGGTTAATTTCACAATCTCTTTATTATCTGAGATTGTTTTTACGTAAGTATATACTGGGAAATATTTACTATCCATATCCATTTTCATAAAATAGTTTTCAAAGGGATTATTTTTAGGGACTTTTTACTAAAACATCATTTTAAATGTTTTAAATATTTATTCTTGTAAACCATTCTCATCAATGTCCATGATTTCAAAATGATTTAAAGGATTTATTTAAATGGACATGAATGTTTTAAAATGTTAATTACTTTAAAAAGTTTCAAAGTGGTATGGGAAACTTTGATTCAAAAATTTCTTTAAATGTCTTCCTTTATAAATTGTGTGACTTTTAAATTTTTTCTTGAAAAAGGGATTTTTCTCTCAAAGAGTTTTACAAATAATTTTCATCTATGTCAAAATCCTTTAATGGATTTTAAACTTGTTTTGAAGTTGATTTATTATGATACAAATATTTCATTCTGTATTGAACATTTTGTGATATGTTTGACTATGGATGTGTTATTTTTATACCATTCATGGTTTATGGGTAAATTATTGACATTTCATATGCTAGTTTTAATACGAATGTTTATGTTATGTTTAAACCTGTTCATATGAGGAATGAATTAGACTTAGTAAGTGTTGGGTGGAGCCTGCTATAGCTCCTCGATGAATCGGTAGGTCTCATGAGACAAACTAGTGTCTTGGAACGAGGCCTTGACAAAATATTATTTGTAGTATTGGCACGAGGCATTGGCTACGTGGTTATGATAGTCTGGAATTATGCATTCCATCATTATGAAAGTGGTTATTGATATTGCATGTGATTATTCGACTAGTAGAATATCCATGTGAATAAGTAAATGGAATTATTTCATTTTATCTTTTCCATATTATGCTTAAGTTCAAGTTTAAAAGGATTTTGTTTTAGTTATACACTGCCTTAAATGTTTATGTTTATTTATGAAAGTTTCCGCTATATTATTATCCTTACTGAGCATCTGAGATCACCCCTTTCTATGTTTTATTTTTTCCAGGATTCCAAGAAGTGTATTGTGATTGATATGCAGGGTTAAGACAAGGGAATAATGGTGTTCATAAATAATTATTTATGTTGTTTTTTATGTTATTAAGTGTAATGTAACATTCATGTATGCAATCTATTTTCGAAGACTGCGAAACCGATCGGTCCTTCGAGACTTGATTCCATTTAATCATGCCAATGTATTAAAATAATTCACCGACTCTAGGTAACTGGGGTCAGGGCGTTACAATTTATCACAAAAAGTTTCACTTAATAAAACTGTGAGGATTGAGAGGTCTAGTGTCTTGGGAAAATTAGGATCATTGCATGACAAATTAAGACATAAAAAACAATATATTTTCTGAAAACTTATTTTACATGACCAAAACCTTTATTCGTACATAACATTACATGGGATAACCTGAGGACATACATAAGAAAAGGGTAAGCTATAAAGCCCAGTAAGGGAGTAAACATGGAATAACGTAAATAATAAAATACATGTTATAAAATAGGAATATCAATAGATCATAAGATACACATGAACATAAAGGCATGATATTTCATGATTATCACAACATGGAAAAGTGGCAACAACATTTAACATGATATTAGCATGAGCCAAGGATCATTGCACATGGAGCATGATTAAGCCCTCATTAAGCTTTAATTAGAATGAGTAAACCCTTATTGAACTGTAATTAGCATTAGTAAACCCTCATTGCACATGGAGTATCATGATACCATTCTTTACCCAATGCATTGGAGTGCTATCAGGTCACACCCTTCTTAATCATTTCATTTCATGCATAAGTGTGCACATGGATCATATAACATGGAATCATTCAACATCATAAGATATTACATGATCAAGAATGTGGAATAAATACATTTATGTACAATTCAATAAGTATATGTTCATAAAGGTGAATACCTTGATAGACAAATGGGTATGGTATTCACTACACAATGAGATTGGCTTGGAAAATCATGGTCCAATTTTGGCAGCATAACAACGTGACATAAAAATTCATAAAAATGGATGATGAGAGAGAAAAAGGTATCTCATCACATTTACATGAAATGTATAGTAAGTGGGTAATATAGATACACTTTATAGAATATTTAATTTTTAAATGAAAGGTGTAACATAATAAAGAAACTTGAAGAAATAGGAGAAATTTAATAACTATTATGAAAATTCGGCATGGTAATGGGTGTACATGGGAGGGATTAATGATATATAAAGAGGAATATCATCATTATAACAGGAGGAGGGAAGTATGTAGGTGGTGATAAATCATACCCAACATTTTTAATTGAAAATAAAAGGGAATAACATCATAAAGAAACTTGGAAAAAAATGAGAAAGGAAGAAATCCCATACAGAATTTTGGCATGGTAACGAGTGTACATGAGAGGCATTAATGAGAGATAAAGGGGTATCTAATAATTAAAAAATAATTAGGGAAGTATTGGGGAGGTTATAAATCATACCCCAACATTTTTAATTTAAAATAAAAGGGCATAAAAATATAAGGAAACTTGGACATAAATATGGAAGTAAAGTGAGGATCTTTTACTTGGAAGTGTGATCCCAAAGGCTTGGGAGAGGCTTGAGAGAGGCTACTTGGGTGCTTGGGGCGCCTTGTGAGGATTATAGGGAGATTATTGAAGAGATGGTATGTGATCCAAGGGTTTTGAGTGAAGAGAGGTGGGAGCTTGGGTGAGTTTATATAGGAAACGAGAGCATAATTCTTTAATATTTCACAAACGTAGGTTTTGGAGTCTATATAATTAAATATTTAGAAGCACAAAAAAACCCATGTTTTTTGCCCATGGTTTTAGAAATATTAGAGTGTAAAAAATTAATTTATAAGGCCAATGTACTAACTTATTAAAATACTAGGTTTTCTTAAGTGGAGGTGAGTCACACTCTCAATGAAATCATTTTAAAATGTTAAATTGTTTTATAAGTATGGGAGGGTCCACTAAGGCACCAAAAAATTAATCAGAAAAATCTAAAATCAAATTATTTTAAATTTAAAACATATATTGGAAGAATATACCTTTTATAGTATTTTATTACATCACTATTGAGTCATTATGATGTTATAAAACACATTATATATTTAAACGATATTTAGTTTTTACCCAAAAATTTGACTGTCACAGAAAATGATGAAGAATTCACCATTAGATAATTTTAAAATTCTGATTAAAATAATAATATTCATTTTATATAAATAATTTTATAAATATGTGAATTTTTTCTTTAAAAATAAAAACTGACATTTATCGAAAATTCATCGGTTTTGAAAAAAGAAGCTTTCAAACATTAATAAAAATTACAATTGTATTCATAAAAATTATATGATCATTTATATTTAATAAAACATAATTTAAATATAATATTTTATTAAAATATTATTTAATTCAAAAATACATTCTCCATCAAAATAGATTTCTTAATTGAATTTAAATGTTAACTAAAAAAATATTATTTATGGTTTAAAACCTATTTAAAAAGTAAAAATAATAAAATGAATTTATATTATTTATACAAAAATAATTCACATAATCATAGTGATAGGGTGTTGTTACATAACCCTTTATAACACCCACATAATACTGAAGGGTAAGGTGTGTGATGGTAACAAACTCTTTGGGGGGCTCAGATAACATCGCTCGGGTGGTAATCTCTATTAACTTCCAATTCTCCCGTAGGTGGTTCCACTCAAGCTTAACGTGTTGAATCTTGACTTGGGATTGGTCAAGAGCGAAGCCCAATTATGCTACATCCTTTCCAAGCTCCGAAAAATGGGCTTCGTATAGAGAAATTCTACTAGATGAGGCCCTCACTTCCTTTCTCCAAGTAAATTGGATTTGTTAAAGCCCTATATTTATACTAATCATGTGATCAATATTTAACAAATATATTAGAAATGGTAACAATTATTAAAGATATTTTAAAATCTAAAAACATAAAACCAAGGAAGTGAATATGTTTTATATAACCATTTTACATAATAAGAAATTTAATTAGATCAAGAGTAATTTTTATTAATAAATGTTTGGTTTCTAACAATATTCCCCCCTTAAGAAATTTCACCCTCAATGTTTTCCCACACTAAAACAGATGAGGGTAACTCTGCTTCATCACTTCCTCCAATTCCCATGTTGCATCTTTAAACTTATTATTTTTCCACAACACCTTGATGAGGGGAATTTTATTATTTTTAGAAAATTTTCTCTAAGTTCTAAGATCTTCTACGGATTCTCTTCATAGGAGAGGTCATTATCCAATGGTACCACCTCCAGATTGAGCACTTGAAATGGTTAATGTATGTACTTCCTCAAGAGTGATACATGGAATACATCATGTACTTGAGATAGGTTCGGTGGGAGTGATAGTCGACAGGCCACTGCTCCAATGCAATGAAAGATCTCAAAAGGGCTAATGTACCTTGGAATAAGATTTCCCTTCTTCTCAAATCTCATAACTCTCTTCCATAGGGATATGAAGAGGAATAACATATCTTTAATGATAAACTCTAGGTATTTTCGATGATTATCATCATAACTCTTTTGTCAACTCTGAGAATCTTTAATGTGCTATTGGATGGTCTTAACCTTGTCCATTATTTCTTCGACCATTTCTAGAACTAGGAGTTTTCTATTCCCAACTTCATCCCAACATGCCGGTGTTCTACACCTCTTCCCATAAATGGATTCATAAGGATCCATTTGGATTCTTGAGTGGAAACTATTATTGTAAGAGAACTCAACCATAGGAATATGTTGATATCATCCTCCTTTGAAGTCCACTATGCATGCTCTCAACATATCCTCAAGTGTTTGGATAGTCCGCTCAGATTGGACATTAGTTTGAGGATGATAAGCCGTACTAAATTTCATCTCAGTATTCAGAGTGTGTTGGAGACTCTTCCAGTACTTAGAGGTGAATCTTGGATCTCGATCGAATATAATCGATAGTGGTACTCCATGCAACCTTAAAACGTCTCTGATGTATATCCGTTCCAGTTTATCCAATGAGAAATCCTCTCAAATTGCAATGACGTGTGTATTCTTTGTAAGATGATCCAAAACAACCCAGATAGCATTGTTTCCTTTAGATGTCATTTTAAGTCCAGTAAAAAAGTCCATGATGATTTTTTCCCATTTTTATGTTGGTATGGGTAATGGTTGCATCATCCCCTTATACTTTTACCTCTCAGCCTTCAGTTTCTGACATACCAGGCACTTTTATGTATACTCAAAAATCTCCTTCTTCATGTTATTCCACAAATAATACCCTCGGATATCTCGATAAATCTTTATGTTTCTTGGGTGAATGGAAAATTTTTAACTATTTGAATCATATAAACTTCAGACTTGAAGGAACACATAGTCTTGACCCAAATCTCCCAATTCCTTCTTCGTTAACATTGAACTTCTAGGATTTTCCTTTTCTGATAGTTTCCACTTTCTTCTGAATTCTTGTATCATCATTTTGATCATACTTATCCTTTCTAAAAGATATGGTTGTGAAATCATTTGTGTAAGAATTGATGATGTTCCCTTATTTATGATTCCCATGTCCATCTTCATCAAAATTAAGAATATTGGATCATTTTCAATTCTCATAAATGAAAGAGTTGATGGATCCTTTCTACTTAGATAATCCACCACCTTGTTCGCTTTCCCCAAATGGTAGTGAATTGAGTATCCATAGTCTTTGATCAGCTCTAACTATCTTCATTAGTGAATATTCATCCTTTTCTGTGTGAATATATACTTGAGGCTTTTTTGATCCATATATATTTCACACTTCTCCCCAAAGAGGTAATGTTGCCAAATTTTTAAAGCTAATATTATCACAACCAACTCCAGATCATGTTTTGGATAGTTTTTCTCATGAAATTTCAATTTCCTTGAATCATAGTCAATGAAGTTGTCATTTTTCATCAACACACTACTCCTTCCCTTCTTTGAAGCAACACTAAATACCAAAAAAATTTCACCACTTGTAGGTAGTGTGAGCACGAGCATAGTGATAAGCCTCCTTTTAAACTCTTTAAAGCTGTATTCACATTCATGACTCCAAGAAAAAGTTTCTCCCTTCAGAGTTATCTTGGTAAAAAGGTTTGACAATATTGAGAAATTTATCACAAATCAACGATAATATCTAGCTAACCATAGGAAGCTATATATATCTATCATCGATGTTGGCCTTGACCATCCCTCAATTGTAGCTGTCTTGGAGGGATCCACATATACCACATTGCTTGTGACGATATGATCCAAGAATGAGACCTCCTTAAACTAGAACTCACATTTTATAAACTTTTCATAGATCTTATCCTTTCACAAGATCTTTAGTACAGTGCTTAAATGATCCTCATGATCCTCCTTGGTTTTAGAGTATATTATAATATCTTCTATAAAGACTACCAAAAATTTGTCAAGGTAATATATAAAGACTCTATTCATTATGTACATGAATATTTATGTAGCATTGGTGAGTCTGAAAGGAATTATTATGAATTCATAGTGCCAGTACCTTGTACAAAAAGTAGTGTTGGGGATATCCTCCTTCTTCACCCTTGGTAATATCCCGACTGCATATCCACCTTAGAGAAAAATTGTGATCCACATAGCTGATCGAACATGTCATAGATTCTTGGAAGAGGATACTTTTTCCTTATCATGATTTTGTTGAGTTCAAAATAATCAATGATAAGGTGCATTGACCCATCCCACTTCTTAATGAAGAGGACTGGTGCACCCCATGCTGAAGCACTTGGGCGTATAAAACCTTTATCTAGATTCTTATTTAGTTGTTTCTTTAGCTCCTCAAGCTCCAGAAAAGCCATTCTATACAGAGTCTTAGATATTGGCAATGCCCAAGGGTATAAGATCAATCGATAATTCGACATCTCTTCTAGGAAGAAGACAAGGTAATTCCTTAGGAAACATTTCAGCAAAATCCCTCACAATAGGAATGTATTCAAGGATGGTTTCTTCCTTAGGATCAATCATCTAAGAAAGATATGCATGCTCATAGGGCAGTAATATCCATGCTTGAGATGATGGTTCTAAAGAAGATTCATCCTCCTCCTTGCACTTGTACAAAATCAGGGGTTGATTCGGCCTATGGAGAGTGATTTACCTCTCACGGAAATTTATGTTGGCTCTATATAGGGAAAGCTAATCCATGCCAAGAATTGTATAAAATTCCACCATAGGGAGTATGAAGATATTTTCCAAGAATTTCAATCCACAAATTGAGATAGGGGAGGAGTTATATTCATGGGATGCAATGATTTACCCATTTTCCATTCTCACCATCATCTATAATTCCATGATTTGTAGTGGTGTTGGGATTGTTCTACTAAACTTTATGGATATAAAAGAATGCGTAGAACCAGAATCAAAAAGTACATTCCCTATTATTGAATGAATAACTAGAGTACCTATCACCGCTTTTTTTTGGGGTTCTCTTCAGCAGTAGTGATGGAAAATGCTCATCCTTGAAGCCTTGGAGGTTGTTGGTTGCATCAAAAAAACCCTTGTATTAGGTAACTGATTTGAAAAGTTCCCTAGTTATTTACAGTTGAAGTAATGAACAATGCATTAGGGGTCGAATGGAGCATTCCTTTCCTCTATCAAAGTAAAGGGGTTTTCTTGTCAGAAATTAATGGCTAGGTTCCCTTCTTGTCTACACCTAAAGAATTTCCTCTTATCCTTCAGGAAATATTTGGGGTGCTGCTTCAGCACATTTGGAAAGTGGGGTGTTGTAATTTCTTAGCACCATTGGATTTATCCATCAGACCTCCAGAATTAAAGTCTAGTTTCCACTTGTTATCCCCATGAAACCCCTAAGATTCTCTGATATCCATTTCAACGTTGAGGGAATATCATAAAATTTCCTCATAGCTATTGAAGTCATGGATTTCTAGAGATTTCCATAGGCTAGGTTTTATCCCACTAAAGAAGCGGTCAAACTTGAATTCGGGGGTAACAACAAAGTCGAATGCATATCATGAAAGCCTTATGAAGTTTTACTCATATGCTCCAATGGATTCATCTTATTTTTTCTTGAGGGAAAGGAAGTCCCCTTCCATATTAAATCAGAGGGTGTGAGGAAAATATTTATCAAAAAACATTTTCTGGAAATCATTCCATTCCAACACTTTAATCTCTTCTTCAGGCTTCGTAATTTTGATTAATTTCCACTATTGATCAGCTTCACCCTCTATACGATAAGAATATATAAGAACCTTCTCCTATTCAGAACATTGAAGGATGGAGAATATCTTATCAATAGAGTTGATCCATTGTTCAGGGATTGAGGGATCAGATGATCCATTGAATGTAGGAGGCCTTTGTCTCATGAATCTCTCGATTGCGACTTGATCTTTCTTAGGGGGGGGGGGTTGAACATTCCTCTTTACCCACATCTCTATTCTAATATTTAGTTAATTGAGATATTATCATGACAAATTTTGTGATTCCCGCTTCTATCGGATTGGGCATCTCATTAGAACAATCATCACATTGATCTTCGCATCGATTGTTAGCTTGAGTCCTCCTATTAAGGGATATTGGCTAGAATTAAAGGAAAGTTAGGAGTAACACATAAAGGGGAATCCAATGAAAAAAGGGATAACTTATAAATTACATTTATTTCCTTAACTTATGAATTTATAGGCTTCAATCTATGTTATCCATATTCTACTTTCCAATATATATTCTTAGGTGAATTTTTTTATTCCCTTAATAATGGTTCATACTAAGCTTAAGAATTTACCAAATCATATCCCCCAGGAGTTTCAAACCAAGAGTGAAATAAGTCCCGCTGTCATGCACCAGTTCCCATTTGAGTCTAGCTCAAAGCAGTGTTCTTGGGTTTTAACCCTAGATATATTTGTGCTAGATCCACCTCTACTTGTTCATATCCAGACAGGGATTTATTTTCCCAATAAACCACTTAATCTATACTCACCAAAATTTAGGTATTTTTTTATTATACTTAGTCTTATCCCTAAGTATTTTACTAGGTTTTTCTAATCCTAATCCCAAAAATAATTAAAACCTATCCCCTGATAGCAACTATAACAACCATGCTCTTTATTATACACTTAAACATTATTTATTACATAAACTTGCAATTATGGAAAATTGTAGGATTAAGTGGTCTAGTTTATTGGGAAAATTATGAACATTACATGAAAAATTAATACATAAAAAAACAACATATTTATTAAAAACATATCTTACATGACCACAACATTCCTTCGTACATAACATTGCATGAGATAACCTGAGGACATACATAAGAAAAGGGTGAGCTATAAATCCCAATAAGGGAGTAAACAAGGAATAACATGAAGAATACAATACATGTTAGAAAATATGCATATCAATAGAGAATAAGAGAAACATGAACATAAAGGCACGATATAGCATTATTATCACAACATGGAAATGTGGCAACAACATTTAACATGATATTAGCATGAGCCAAGGCTCATTACACATGGAGCATGAATAAAACTTCATTGCACTTGAATTATCATGATTAAACCCTAATTTTACTTGAATTATAATGAGTAAACCCTCATTGTACATGTTGTATCATGATACTATTCTTTACCCAATGCATTGGAGCACTATTAGGGTGCACCCTTCTTAATCATTTCATTTCATGCATAAGTGTGCCACATGGATCATAAAATAAGGAATCATTAAAAATAATAAGCTATTAAATGATGGAATAATGTGAAATACATACATGTATTTACCATTCAATAATTATATGTGCATATAGGTGAATACCCTTGATAGAGAAATGGGTATGATATTCACTACAGAATGATTTTGGCTTGGAAAATTATGGTGCAATTTCGGCAACCTAACGGTGTGACATAAAAATTCCTAAAAATAGTTTATGAGAGAGAAATGGGTATCTAATAATATGTAAATGACATTGAAAGTGAGGGGGTAATATAGATACATGTACCAGAACATGTAAGTTTGAAATAAAAGGCGTAACATAATAATGAAACTTGAAGAAAGAGGGTAAAGAGAATAACTCTTATGAAATTTCGGCATGGTAACAGGTGTATATGGGAGGGATTAATGAGATAAAAATAGGTATCTAATCATTAAAAAATAAGGAGGGTAGTATTGGGGAGGTGAGAAATAATACCCAAACATTTTTAATTAAAAATAAAAGGGTATAACATCATAAAGAAACTTGGACCGAAATGAGAAAGGAAGAAATATCTTACGGAATTTCGGCATGGTAACAGGTGTACATTGGAGGAATTAATGAGAGAGAAAGGGGTATCTAATCATTAAAAAAAATTAGGGAAGTATTTATGAGGTGAGAAATCATAACCCAACATTTTTAATTGAAAATAAAAGGGAATAAAAATATAATGAAACTTGGACATAAATAAAGAAGGAAGGAAAGCGAGGATCTCTTACTTGGAAGTGAGATCCAAAAGGCTTGGGAGAGGAATGAGAGAGGCTTATTGGGAGATTAGAGAGACTTGGGAGGATTATAGAGAGAGAAGGGTAGAGTAGGGACATGATCCAAGATTTTTGTGTGAAGATAAGTTGGATCTTGTGTAGGATTATATAGGAAAAGAGAGGGGAATTCTTTAATATTTCACAAACTTAGGCTTTGGAATCTATATAATTAAATATTTAAAACCACAAACCAACCCACGGGGTTTCCCATGGTTTTTTTCTAAATGTGAGTGGAAAACATTATTTTATAAGGCCAATTTCTGAACTTATTAAAATATTTGTCTTTCTTATTTGGAGGTGAGTCACATTCTAAACGAAATCATTTTAAAATGTTAAAATATTTTATAAGTCTTGGTGGGTCCAGTAAGGCACCATAAAATTAATCAAAAAAAATATAAAATCATATTATTTTAAAGTTAAAACCTATATTGGAAGAATATAACTTTTATAGTATTTTATTACATCACTATTGGGTCATTATGATGTCATAAAACACATTATATATTTAAAAAGTATTTAATTTTTTACCCAAAAATTCGAGTGTCTCAGAAAATTATGAAAAATTAACCTTTAGACAATTTTGACATAATAATTAAAAAAATAATATTTATTTTATCTAAATAATTTTCTAAATATGTGAATTTTTACTTTTAAAATAAAAACTGACATTTATCGAAAATTAATGGGTTTTGAAAAAAACAACTTTCAAACCATAATAAAAATTACAATTGTATTAATAAAATTTTTACAATCATTTATATTTAATAAAAAGTAATTTAGATATAATATTTTATTAAAATATTATTTAATTCAGAAATCCATTAATTCATCAAAATAGATTTCTTAATTGATTTTAAATATTAACTAAAAATACTATTTGTGCTTTAAAACCTATTTACAAAGTAAAAATAATAAAATGAATGTATATTATTTATACAATAATAAAGCACATAATAATATTTCTAGGGTCTTGTTACATAACCCCTTATAACACCTTCATAAGACCTAAGGGTGAGGTGTGTGATGATGATAGACTCTTGGGGCATCTCAGATAACATCGCTCGGGTGGTAATCTCTATTAACTTACACTTATCCTGTAGACAGTTCTGTTCAAGATTAATGTGTTGAAGCTCGTCTTGGGATTGGTCAAGAGTGAATCCCAATGATGCTGTCTCCTTTCTGAGTTCCGAAAAATGGGCTTCATATGGAGAAATTCTACTGGATGAGGCCATCACTTCCTTTGTCTAAGTAAATTAGATTTGTTAAAGCCCTATATTTATACTAATCATGTGATAACTGTTCAACGACTATATTAGAAATGTTAAGAATTCTTAATGGTATTTTAAAATCTAAAAACAAAAAACCAAGGAAGTGCATATGTTTTATATAACCATTTTACAGAATAAGACATTTAATTAGATCAAGAGGAATTTTCATTATTAAAATTTTGGGTCGTTACAATATTCCCACCTTAAGAAATTTCACACTCAAAATTTCTCTTTCCCATACTAAAATAGATGAGGGTAACTCCGATTCATCTCTTCCTCCAATTCCCACATTGCCTCTACAGACTTGTGGTTTCGCCACAACACCTTGACGAGGGGAATTGTTTTATTTCGTATAAATGTTTCCCTATGATCTAAGATCTTCACCAACTTCTCTTCATAGGAGAGGTCATTATCCAATGGTACCACCTCTAGATTGAGTACATGAGATGGGTTAGGTATGTAATTCCTCAAGAGTGATACATGGAATACATCATGTACTTGAGATAGGTTCGGTGGGAGTGCTAGTCGATATGCCATTTCTCCAATGTGATCCAAGATCTAAAAAGGGCTAATGTACCTTGGACTAAGCTTTCCCTTCTTCCCAAATCTCATAACTCTTTTCCACAGTGATATGTGAAGGAATAACATATCTTAAACATAAAACTCTAGGCCTCGTCTACAATTATCACCATATCACTTTTTTCAAATCTTATCAGCTTTAATGTCCTACTGGATGGTCTTAACCTTATCCACCATTTATTTAACCATTTATTGAACTAGAAGTTTTCTCTACCCTATTTAATCCCAACATGCTAGTGTTCTCCACCTCTTCCCATAAAGGTCTTCATAAGGATCCATTTGGATGCTTGAGTGGAAACTGTTATTTTAAGAAAACTAAACTAGAGGAAGATGTTGATCCCATCCTCCTTTGAAGTCCATCGAGAATTCTCTCAACAAGTTCTCAAGTGTTTGGATAGTCTACTCAGATTTTCTATTAGTTCAAGGATGATAAGTTGTAATCAAGTTCAGCTCAGTATTAAGAGTCCATGGTGATGTTTTCCCATTTCCATGTCAGTATGGGTAATGGTTGCATCATCCCCTTAGACTTCTACCTCTCAGCCTTTACTTGATGACATACCAGGAACTTTGTTGTATACGCAACGATCTCCTTCTTCATGTTATCCCACCAATAATTCTCTGGGAGATCTTGATATATCTTTGTGTTTCCTGGGTGAATGGAGAAATTTGAACTATTTGCATCATCCAAAAGTTATTTCTTTAACTCTGGAATTGATGGATCACATAGTCTTGACCCAAATCTCATAATTCCTTCTTCATTAACATTAGACTCCTTGGATTTCCCTTTTCTGATAACTTCCACTTTCTTCTAAATTCCCACATCATCCTTTTGAGAATCCTTTAACCTTTTTAAAAGATATAGTTGAGCAATCATTTGTGAAAGGATTGATGATGTTACCTTCTTTATGATTCCCATGTCCATCTTTATCAAATCTATGAATATTCTATTGTTTTCAATTCTCATAAGTGAAAGAGTTGCTGGATCCTTTCTACTTAAAGCATCCACCACTTTGTTCTCTTTCCCTGGATGGTAGTGAATTGAGTAGTCATAGTCTTTGATCAGCTCTAACCATCTTTATTGGTGCATATTCATCTCTTTCTGTGTGAATATATACTTGAGGCTTTTGTGATCCATATATATTTCACACTTCTCCACAAAGACATAATGCTGCAAAAATTTTAAAGTGAAGATTACCGTAGCCAACTCCAAATCATGTTTTGGATATTTTTTCTCATGAAATGTCAATTTCCTTGAAGCATAGGAAATGCATTTTTTATTTTTCATCAACACATATCCCATTACCTTCTTCGAAGAAACACTAAATACCACAAAAAGGTCTCCACTTGTGGGTAGTGTGGGCACGAACATAGTGATAAGACTCATTTTCAACTCCTTAAATCTATTTTCGCATTCATCACTCCATGAAAACTTGACTCCCTTTCGAGTTATCTTAGTAAAAGGGTTTTATAATCATGAGAAATTTCTCACATATCATTGACAATATCCAGCTAACCCTAGGAAGCTACAGATATCCATCACTGATGTTGGTCTTGTCCATCCCTCAATTACAGTTATCTTGGAGGGATCTATAGATATACCATTACTTTTGATGATATGACCCAAGGATGAGACATCCTTCAACCAGAACTCACACTTTCTATACTTTTCATACAAATTCTCCTTTTGAAAGGTCTCTAGTACAGTTCTTTGATGATACTGATGCTCCTCCTTGGTTTTGGATTATATTAGAATATTATCTGTAAAGACTACCAAATTTTTTTCAAGATAATCTCTAAATACTCTATTCATTAAGTCCATGAAGAATGATGGAGAATTGGTGATTCCGAATGGAATTACTATGAATTCATAGTGCTCGTACCTTGTATGAAAAGCAGTCTTGGGGATACCCTTACTTGGTAATATCTCAACCGAAGATCCACCTTGGAGAAGTATTATAATCCATGTATCTGATCATACAATTCATAGATTCTCGATAGAGGATACTTGTTCTTTATCATGATTTTGTTAAGCTCTTGATAATCAATTCTAAGGTGCACTGACTAATCATACTTCTTAATTAAGAGGATTGGTACACCCCAGGGTGAAGCACTTGGACGAATAAACCCTTTATCTAGATTCTCATGTAGTTGTTTCTTTAGCTTCTCATTCTCCCTAAAAACCATTCTATATGGAGTCTTGGATATTGGAAACACCCCAGGTAGAAGATCAATAAAAAATTCAACATCTATTCTAGGAGGAAGACATGGAAATTCCTTATGAAACACTTTAGCGAATTCCATCACAATAGGCATGTCTTCAAGGATGGTTACTTCCTTAGACTCAATCATCTATGTAAGATATGTGTGATCATAGGGTAGTAATATTCACACTTAGGAAGATGGTTCTAAAGAAGATTCATCCTCATCCTTGAACTTGTACAGAATCAGGGGTTGATTCTCCACATAGAGCGTGATTTCCCTCTCACGACAATTTATGTTGGATCTATATAGGGAAAGACAGTTCATGCTAAGAATTGCATCAAATTACACCAGAGGGAGTATTATGAGATTCTATAGATATTTCAATCCAAAAATTGAGATAGGGAAGGAGTTATATTCATGGGATGCAATGATTTCCCCATTTTTTGTTCTCACTGATATCTCTACTTCAATGATTTGTGGTGGTGTTGGGATTGTTCTACTAAAATTTTGGGATATAAAATAATGCGTATAACTAGAATAAAATAGTAGGTTTTCTATTCTTGAATGAATAACTAGCATACCTATCACCACTTCATTTTCGGGGTTCACTTTGGCAGTAGTGATGGAAAAATCTCACCCTTGAAGCCTTGGATGTTGTTGGTCTCCTAAAAAAACCCTTGTCTTATAGAACTAGTTTTCAAAGTGCCCTAGTTATTTGTAGTTGAAGAAATTAAAAATGCATTGAGGTTCGAATAGAGATTTCCATTCCTTTGTTGTAGTATAGGGCTTTTCTTGTCAACAATTAATGGCCAGGTATCCTTCTCATCCACACCTAAAGCATTTCCTCATCCCATTTAGAAAATTCTATGGTGCTTCTTTCCGCACCTTTGGAAAGTGGGGTGCTAGAATTTCTTAGAACCATTGGATTTATCCCTCAGAACTCTAGAATTAAATTCCACTTTCCGATTCTTATCTCCATGATACCCCTAATATTCTCTGATCTCCATTTAAACTTTAAGGGAACATATGACTATTTACACATAGCTATCGACATCACGGATCACTAGGGATTTCTGTAGGCTAGGTTTTATCCCACTAAAGAATCATTTAAACTTACATTTGGGGGTTACAACAAAGACGAAGGCATATCATGCAATCCTTGTGAAGTTTTCCTCATATTATCCAATGGATTCATCATCTTTTTTCATAAGGGAAAGGATGTCCATTGGATGTCCATTTCCATATTAAATAGGATGGTGCGAGGAAAATATTTATTGAAAAACATTTTCCAGAAATCCTTCCTTTTCAATGCCTTGATCTCTTTTTAAGGATTTTTAATTTTGATTAATATTCACCATTGATCAACTTCACCCTTTATATGATAAGAATCCAGAAGAAACTTCTCTTATTCAGAACATTCAAGGATAGATAATATCTTCTCAATGGAGTTGACCCATTGTTTGACAATTGAGGGATCATATGATCCATTGAATGTAGGAGGACTTAGTCTCATGAAGCACTTGATTGAAGCTTGTTCTTTCTTTGGGGGGGGGGGTTTAAATTTACTTTTTTCCCACATTTCTATTCAAATCTTGAGATAATTGATATATTATCGTGACAAATTTTGTGATTTCTACTACCATCAGATTGGTAATCTCATTAGAAAAGTCATCAAATTTATTTTCGCATCAGTTGTTAGCTTGAGTCCTGTTATTAAGGGCCATTGGCTGAAATAAAAGTAAATTTAGGGGTAACACATAAAGGGGAATCCAATGAAAAAAAGGTATAACTTATAAATTACATTTATTTCCTTAACTTATGAATTTATAGGATTCAATCTATTTTATCCATTATCTAATTGCCAACATATATTCTTAGGGGAATTTTTTTATTCCCTTAATAATGGTTCATAATAAGAATATGAATTTACCAAAGCATATCCCCTAGGAGTGTCAAACAAAGAGTGAAACAAGGCCCCTTGTCGTACACCAGTTCTCATTCGAGTCTAGCTCAAAGCAGTGTTTTCGAGTTTTATCCCTAGATACATCTGTACCAGATCCACCTCTACATATTCATATCCAAAAAAAGATATATTTTCTTGATAAACCACTTACTATATACTCACCAAAATTTAGGGATGTTTTTATTATACTTGGTCTTATCCCTAAGGATTTCACTAGGGTTTTCTAGTCCTAATCAAAAAAATAACTAAACCTATCCTCTGATATCAACTATAACAACCATGCTCTTTATTATACACTTAAAAATTATTTATTACATAAACTTAAACTTAAGAAAACTAGGAGGATCAAGAGTTCTAGTGGCTAGGGAAAATTAGGAACATTATATGAAAACTTATGACATAAAAAATCAACATCTTTATTGAAAAATTCTTTTACATGACCACAACATTCCTTCATAAATAGCATTGCATGGGATAACCTGAGGACATACATAAAAAAGGGTGAGATATAAAGCCCAGTAAGGGAGTAAACGTGGAATAACATGAATAATACAATATATGATAATAAATAGGAATATCAATAGAGTATAATAGAAACATGAATATAAAAGAATGATATAGCATGATTATAACAACATGGAAATGTGGCAACAACATTTACCATGATATTAGCATAAGCCAAAGCTCATTGAACATGGAGCATGAGTAAAACCTCATTGCACTTGAATTAGCATGAGTAAACCCTCATTTCACTTGAAATAGAATGAGTAAACCCTCATTGCACATGGCGTATCATGATACTATTCTTTACCTAATGCATTGGAGCGCTATCAGGGCACACCCTTCTTAATCATTTCATTTAATGAATAAGTGTGCCACATGGATCATATAACATGGAATAATTCAACATAATAAGCAATTACATGATTATAAAACGTGGAATAAATACATTTAAGTACCATTAAATGATTAAATGTTCATAAAGTTTAATACCCTTGATATAGAAATGGGTATGGTATTCACTACACAATGATTTTGGCTTGGAAAATCATGGTGCAATTTCGATAGGATAACGATGTGACATAAAAATTCATAAAAATGGTTAATGATAGAGAAAGGGGTATCTAATCAAATATAAATGAAATGGAAAGTAAGGGGGTAATATAGATACATGTACCAGAACATGGAATTTGGAAATAAAATGTGTAACATAATAAAGAAACTCGAAGAAAGAGAAGAAACAAAATAACTCTTATAAAATTTCGGCATGGTAACAGGTGTACATGGGAAGGATTAATGAGATAGAAAGAGGTATCTCATAATTCAAAAATTAGGATCGAAGTATGGGGGAGGTAAAAAATCACACCCCATCATTTTTAATTGAAAAAAGGTATAACATCATAAAGAAACATGGACAAAAATGAGAAAGGAAGAAATCAGTTACAAAATTTTGGCATGGTAATGGGTGTACATGGGAGGAATTAATGAGACAGAAAGGGGTACATCATCAGTAAAAAATAAGGAGGGAAGTATTGAGAAGGTGAGAAATTATACCCCAACATTTTTAATTGAAAATAAAATGGTATAAAAATATAAGGAAACTTGGACATAAATAAGGAAGGAAAGTGAGGATCCCTTACTTGGAAGTGTGATCCCAAAGGATTGGGAGTGGATTGAGAGAGGATTAGTGGGAGTGTGGGGTGAATTGGAAGGATTATAGAGATATGAGGTCATATTAGGGACGTGATTGAAGATTTTTTAGTGAAGAGAAGTGGGAGATTGGGTTGGTTTATATAGGAAAAGTGAGGGGGATTCTTTAATATTTCACAAACTTAGGTTTTGGAATCTATATAATTAAATATTTAAAACCACAAACCAGCCCATAGTTTTGCCCATGGTTTTTTCCAAAGGGGATTGAAAAAAATTATTTTATAAGTCCAATATATGAACTTATTAAAATATTAGGCTTGCTTATATGGAGGTGAGTCACACTCTTAATTAAATTATTTTAAAATGTTAAAATATTTTATAATTCATGGAGGGTCCATGAAGGCACTATAAATTTAATAAAACTTTTATAAAATCACATTATTTTAAAGGTAAAACATATATTTACCTAATTAACCTTTTATAGTATTTTATTAAATAACTATTGGGTCATTATGATGTCATAAAACACATTATATATTTAAACTGTGTTTAATATTTTACCCAAAAATTCGGCTATCTCAAAAAATTATGAAAAATTCACTGTTAGATAATTTTGACATCACGATTAAAAAAATAATATTCATTTTATCTAAATAATTTTATAAATATGTAAATTTTTATTTTTAAAATAAAAACTGATATTTATTGAAAATTCATGGGTTTTGACAAAAATAGCTTTCAAACCTTACTAAAAATTACAATTGTATTCATAAAAATTGTATGATCATTTATATTTACTAAAAATTAATTTAGATATAATATTTTATTAAAATATTATTTAATTCAAAAAATTCCTTAATTCATCAAAATAGATTTCTAAATTGAATTTAAAAATTAACTAAAAATACTATTTGTGCTTTAAAACCTATTTACAAAGTAATAATAATAAAATGAATGAATATTATTTATACCAAAATAATGAAAATAATAATACCACCCAAATAATACCTAAGGGTAAGGTGTGTGATAGAGACAGACTCTTGGGGCAGCTTGGATAACATCACTCAGGTGGTAATGTTTATTAACATCCACTTCTCCTATAGGTGATTCCGTTCAAGAATAATGTGTTGAAGCTCAGCTTGGGCTTGGTCAAGAGCAAAGCCCAATGATGCTACCTCCTTTCTGAGATCTAAAAAATGGGCTTCATATGGAGAAATTATACTAGATAAGGCCATCACTTCCTTTGTCTGAGTAAATTGGATTTGTTAATGTCCTATATTTAATCTAATCATGTGATCACTGTTCAACAACTATATTAGCAATGGTAACAATTCTTAACGTTATTTTAAAATTCAAAAACATAAAACCAAGGAAGTTCATATGTTTTATATAACTATTTTACATAATAATATATTTAATTATATCAATAGTAATTTTTATTAATAAAAGTTTGGGTCATTACACTAAGACGGTGGAAGGAACAGTGGGTCACATGACCTTAGGCGCATCTCCCCGTATGCCAGAAGCCGCCAACTAGCAGCGAGGGTCTCAGGAGACGATAATGGGGAGACTATACCCTTCTATTAGAGTTTAAAAACATTATAATAGAGTATAAGTAAAATACAACAGCATAAACATCAAAAAAATACTTGATAGCTTTATAAGGAAATATAAATAATTATCAAGGTAGCAAAAGAGAATATTTAACAATTTAATAAAAGTGTCCAAATCAAAATTATACAACGAATGAATGAATTTCATGGTGATGATACATTCTTAATGTAGTAAACAATACAACATTCTTGGAAACCTAGTACAATAATAAAGAAAAGATAGCAAAGCCCCATGGGTGGTCTCCTTGAGCATCTTGAGCACCAGCTCGGTCCTTTTCTCTTAACTCCCATATACAACCAGCACATCATAAATAATCAATCACCATCCACAGTCCGACGAACAAGAAAAGTATACCTGGATACTGATTAAACACTAAATGAGTCTAATATTAATTGTTAATATATATAATATTCATGCTATTCATTATTCATAAACACCATTTTAGTGTATTTTACACTTTGAACATCATTTCACATTATGATTGTAATTATTTGTTAAAGTGCACTATTACTTGGTACATATTTGAATGCATCATAAAACACAAAATGTTCTTCATAATATTTTAATATTTTTTTCAGGTCTCCCATGCAATAAATAACAGTTCATACTTTTGGAGTATTTGAAGATTTATATTCGAAGACCACCAAAATGGTCTTTCATGGAAACACATTCTGGGCAAAGTAAACTAGACAAAAGCCCAATAAAGAGACTATAGCAGCTAGGATCCAAGCCCAATTATTCTCAAAATTTAACTCAATATATAGGACATCATGTTTAACATTTTATTACATATTTTACAAAGCTAATTCAGATGTTTGAATGTCATTCCAAGTGGCCCAAGTTGGAGAAGCAATATTGGGCCAAATTCTGCAGCCCAGAAAAAACAGACCAAAAATTTAATCATATATCTCAAACCATAAACTATTTAGGACTGAATTTTTTTAGGATATCAGGGGACATCCGTATCTTCATTGTGGTCTTATATGGACAACCAATATTTGGCCATCTAGATGCTCGTTTGAACACATTTATCAAGTCATGCAAGTTGTCCCAGATTGTTTATCAAGGGTGGGAAAATAAACTCTCTATCAACTTTCCACCCACTTATGGCCTACCATAAGTAATTGAGGTGACTTGGAATTTTGGGTGATAAACCAAGCCTCTTAAAATTCCTATTTAAGGTAGTGGTGGTGGAGGAATTTATCATCTTTTGTGATTGGTTTCATTATAGTGTTATGACGCCGCTTTGTGTTTATAATCACATTTCTTTCTCATGTTGTAACACCCCAAGCTTCCACGGTACGTTTCCCTTTGAATAATGCAATAGCTTGCATTGTACGCAACTTCGAGACTCTAACACACTGAGACTAATCGAAGAAACCATTATGAATAGTAATACCCACATTTTCAAATATTATAATGTTTATCTTTCAAAATGGACTACATATGTGGATTCAGAATATCGAAATTAGCTTAGGGTGAATTTTTGGTATTTTTCTGAAAACTTTCAATTTTTGATGAATAGTGAAAAAACACTGAGTTATGGTTTAAAAACGAATTTTTATTTAAATAAATATTTATTTTATTTTAATTTAATTAAGGTCAAAATAGATACATAATACTATATAAGTTCAATGTAATTCGTTGAAGTTAGTTTAGAATAATTTTAGATATATAAAAATTTTATTGAACTTTTCACCGTCTTTTACCCACCTCTTAGGAGAATTTGGAAATTCACGTAAAACTTAATTTTTCCACTTTTGTGAGTGGAATTTAAAAAATCCGAGAGACATGGTTAATATCAAGGAGTAAAATGTAGTTCAATAAGATAAAAATAATTTTTGGCGAATAGTAACTTTTTACTTTTATTTACCACGGTTAAAAGTAAATAGGGTAATTAAGGGTAAAAATGATATTAATATTACCATAAAACATGTCCTAATTCTATTGGAAAAGTCTATCGCGACCAAAAAAAACCTTAGGAATAAAATATTATCATTTAGGTCCACATGGATTAGATTAGAACATTTATTATTATTTAATTCAAAGAAAAGTTAAAAGAGTTAAAATCAATGTTTAATTACTACAACATTTTTAATACAGGGTTATACATAAGATAAATTCGATTGAAAATATTCATTAGAAATCTAAAAAATTTCCTACATAATGGTATTTTATTTATAATTTTTAGACATTAAATAGTTTAATTTTGTTTATGAAACAATGGTGATACAATAATTACCACATTAATGAAATATTAAAATAATTGATATTATAAATATCCCAATAAATGTAATTTGAGACTTTTTATGAATTAAAATAATTTTATAGGATAATAGGACATGTTAAGATTTATTTAATTAACCTTTTTCGAAGTAATCATGCTTTTGTGATTTTTACAAAAATCAAATTCCAAATAGTGTCAAAGTTGACATAAAAGAGTTTTTAAAACAAATATTTTATTATTAATTCATATTCTTTTCCTAAAAAACTAAGGTTCAACCAAATGACTTATATCATGATAGGTGTATCATTAATGGACCACTTTGGGGTCTCTTGGATGTATATAGTAAGTTTATTAACTATATAATATAAAAATACAAAGTGACATGGTAAATGTCAATCTAATTAACTAAGAGTTAAAACTAAAAGATAAAGTTAATATAATGACCCAAACCTGTATAAAATCTATTGGTTGATTTGTTTTCAACCTATCCCCACCTTAACCTTTAAATAATACACTTTGGATCCATTATAAACCGAATATGAATTTATTATAAAATAATATTTCTAGCTTTTCCAAAGGTTCCCCTCACCCCTCTTATAAAAGGGCACTCCCCTTCTCTCAAATTCATACCATCACAACCTTTTGGTCTGGCCAAAATCTTCCCAAATACCATTTCAACTATCCTCCCTTCATCCTAGTGGCCTTACTTTAGTCATAAAGCCAACCTATGAATCCCTTTTGATCAAATCAAAAGGAAGAACCCGAAGAAGAGGTAATGTTTTCACCACCCTCTTTCAAGTTCCTTTCTTCTTCAACGTCTACTTTATTTTTTATTTCCATTCTAAAATAATAAATCCAGTATATTATATATATTGTGATTTTATTATAAATATGGTACAACCATATTCATTATTCTATCCATCCTTTGAATGACATGTCACCATACGTGCGTACGTACGGCTTATCGTCTCCACGTCGTGGTGTAATTGTTATTCAATATATTATTATTTGGATGGGTATAATAATGATGTGTAATTCATGTAAATAATAAATATAACATGATAATAATTCTGTATATATGATATACCATCCAATTATATATTATTTTTATATCAAAATAATGATATTGTCGCTCGTGCGTACGTATGGACTACTGTCTCCTCGAATGCGATGAGATTCATTCCCCATCTTATCCATTCAAGACTAATTCTCATTTGATGATTAAAAGTAATGTTTAAGAAATTTATATCATTATGGATGTTAATAATATACAAACTATCCATAACAAACATGACTTATGTAACAAAACATATAAAAGAAAACGAGTCAGTTAACACCCCAAATGACAATAATACTAAAATATTATTAACAAAGCATTATTAGAAGATCATATATGATATAAAAATTATGTATATGGTTCTTTTATAATTTAATAACAATGTTTTAACTATTATATAGGTGGTTAACATTCCATCGACTAAGGAAAATTACAAGGTAGGTATTTTTCATCTCACTCTTTATTCCCGTGAGATTCGTGCCATATTGCCACTATTACCTTTTGTGTGGTGTGTGTACTGACCATAATTTTATTCTTTCTTTAATAAACTTTAATTTATGTGTATTTACATATTCATTTTATGATACCTCTTTCATGGGGTGTATTTTTCATAAGATACCAAATTGGTAAGGGTTTATTTTACAATCTCTTCATTATCCAAGGTTGTTTATACGTAATTATCTACTGGGACCTCTTTATCATCCACATCCATGTTTCTTAAAAATTTATTTCAAAACATTCTTACTATTTTACATAATATGGGTTAAAGTAATTTATAACCTTTTTTGACTTTTTATAAGAAGTTTATAAAAGAATATTTTCATCGTTTTCCAAACAAGGTCCTTTTTAACCTTTTCGACAGAATTAAGGTAAGAATGTCTTTTTTTAAATTATACGGTGGGTGTATCTATTTTCCACCATTATAAAATCTTTTAAGATTCCCTTAAAATATTATAAGAATATTTTTAAATTAAACTTTTTCTTTTATAATTATGTGACTTTTAAATGATTTCAAAAAAAGAGATATTTCTCTCAAATAGTTTTGATTTCATCTATGTCAACATCCTTTGATAATTTTTACACTTGTTTGAAATTGATTTATTATGATACAAATATTCCATATTGTATTTAAGGTTTTGTGATATGTTTGACTATGGATGAGTTATTTTTATGCCATTAATGGTTTATGATTAATGTTTTGGCATTTCCTATGCTAGTTTTAATACGAATGTTTATGTTATATTTCATCCTCTTCTTAAGATGAATGTGTTGGACTAGTATGTTCCGGGTTGGGGACTGGTAAAAGTAAGCCCTCTGGGTTGGGGTCCAGTTATAGAAGACCCTCTGGGTTGGTGTCCAGTTATTAGAGGCACTCCGGGTTGGTGTCCGGTTATTAGAGACACTCCGGGTTGGTATCTAGTTATTAGAGGAACTACTGGTTGGTGTCTGGTTATTAGAGGCACTCCAGGTTAGAGTTCAGTTACAGAGGCTCTCCGGGATGGAGTCCGGTTATAGAGGCTCTCTGGGTTGGGTTCCAGTTACAGTTATCCCTTAGGTCTTGGCACGAGGCCTTGACACAGAAATTAAATTTCGACATTATGTATTTCCTTCATTATGAAAGTTATTATTGATATTGCATGTGATTATTCGACTAGTAGAATATTCATGTGAATAAGTAAATGGAATTATTTCATTTTATCTTTGCCATATTATATTGAAGTTCAAGTTTAAAAGTCTTTTGTTTTAGTTATACATTGACTTAAATGTTTATGCTTATTTATGAAAGTTTCCGCAATATTGTTATCCTTACTGATCATCTTATCTCACCCCTTTCAGTGTTTTATTTTTCCCAGGATGTGAAGAAGTAATTTATGAATGACCTGTAGGGATAATATGAGGGGATATGAAGACAAGATGTTGTTGTAGTAGTTTTCAATTTATGATGTAATGTAAACTTTATGAATGCATCTAGTGTTTCCAAGGCTACTAAACTAATCAGTATTTCAGGACTTGATCTTTTGTGATCATGCTAATGTTATGTAATAATGCACCGACTCTAGGTAACTGGGGTCAGGGAATTACAGTTGACATCAAATTAAGTTTAGTACAAACCTTGGAAGCTAGAATCAGATAAACTCTGATTAGAGCACATAGCCCTAAGATAGGCTTTGAGGATTAGTATAGAAGAACTTCCTAGAATTTTGGTATTATAGATATTTTGTGAGTTTTCCGAGAAATAAATCTCTGTCTGGATATGAGCAGGTAGAGGAAGCTCTGGAATAGATGTACCTAGGGGTAAAACCCGAAGACACCTCTTTGAGCTAGACTTGAACGGGAACTGGTGCACGACAACGGGCCTTGCTGCACTCTTGGTTACGACACTCCCAGGTGATATGTTTAGGATAATTCTCATTTTCTTTACAAATAATTATGAAGGGTTTATGAGTATACACTTCCTAGAAGAAAAAGTCTTTTTATGATTATGGATTATATCCATAAATATTTCAATTTATGTAAAGTGTTTTACAAGTATGGAATTATGTATTTTGATCCATAAACTGATCTAGTTTATGCCATTGTTTAGAAATGGCGCCTAGTGGAAGAAATGGAAACCGTATCAATGCACACACCCCATGTAGGGATTTATCTCCTGCTAAAGATAATTATAGTGGAGCTGGTGATGCAACTGGTGCTGATAAGCTAATCACCATATTGGGACAACTCACTCAGGTTATGAATAATAACCTTACCCTTATGGAGCACCCTGATCCACAACATGGAAGATCAATGTTAGATCGCTTCATGAGGCAACGACCACCAACATTAAATGGGAGTACAAATCCCTTAGTAGCTGAGCAATGGATAAATTCCTTAGAGAAAATATTCCATGCCTTGGGGAGTAGCGAAAGGTAAAAAGTTGTCATGGCAGTTTACCGCCTCACTGGAGATGTTGATCAATGGTGGTTGTTGATTCAAAACATGAAGGAAGATGATGAAGTTTCAAATATGGAATGAAGGGAGTTCAAAGATATTTTCTTAGAAAAATACTTTCCTCGTGACCATCGAGAAGATATGGAAAGACAATTTCTGAGTCTGAGACAAAAGAAGGATGAAAATGTCTCAAATTATGAGGCTAACTTTACAAGGTTAGTGAGGCATGATGCAGATTATATACGTAACCCAAGAATTAATATTGATCATTTATTTGATGGGTTAAAACCATTTCTTCATTGAGAATTAGTCTCACAATATTTCTCAACCTACGAAGATATATTCTCATGTGCTACCAAGACAGAAAAGGAATTCTCTAAATCTTATGACAATAAAGTAAAGCAAGAGAAGAAGAGAACGATGGAGCAAGAGACAGATAAAGGGAAAAAGGGAAAGAAATATTTTCCATTATGTGAAAATTGTGGAAAGAAACACCCCGATACTTGCCTAAAAGGAATGGGAGTTTGTTACAAATGTGGAGAAAAAGGTCACCAGACTCGTGATTGCAAGGGAAAGAAGGACACTGTCAATGTTGAATGCTACAATTGTAGAGAAATGGGGCATTATGTGAATGAATGTCCTAAGAATCAGTGAAACATACCTCAAAAAAGGCCAAGGGATCAAGGCCATGCTTATACTATTACTACAGTTGAAGAGGAATAATTAATGTATTTGTGTTTTTGGACTCAAGGATTATATTCTGGTTATGAGAATAATGTGATATATATAAGGATTGTATTGCAGTACTTGTTGTTTTCATTAAGGTTTTAATATGACTAAGGTAATCATATTTTTAGTATGTGACAATAAGAGAAACTTTACTCTGTTTGGAGAATCTAACGTTGCGATTGATTTTGGAATTTAGATACCTTTTACAGAGAGTCTGGGCAGAGGTACTTTGGATAACTATAATGTTTTGGAACAGATTAAGTTGAATTTTGGATAGTATTGTTCAAGGTTAAAAAATTTCTTATGATTATTTTTGGAATATTATGATACTATAGTTTTAGGAAAAGGACAACCTGTAGGTCAAGCGATAACCTGTCGCGTCGGACAAAGCTGTAGGAATCGAACCGACAACTATAGTGCGACATGCCTTTATTACCAACCACTAGCCTATAGGAAGTACCTGGTTATTACAAAATATTTTTTTCATTATAATGGTATGTTTTAATGATTGTAACCTTATACTATTAGGATAAATATAATATCTTTGAGTTCTATTATCTTTTGGAGTGAAAGATGAGTTTGTGGTAGAAATTAGTTGAAGGATGAAAACTCTACCTGTCAAGATGTATATATATATATATATATATATTTATCTTATTCTATGAATAAATTAATTCTTTAACTTTAGGGAAGGGATATTAAGAAAAAAAATGTGTTATCCTAATACCTTATGTTTTGTTGAAATGATGATATTTTAAATCATCATAGATTGATGGCTTTGAGGACCTCAATTCTACACTTGTTTGTGATTGATGACCTCAATCAATTCCTATAAATATTTATGTTTTTCCTCTAATTACGTATCTATAATTTCCACCAATGTTCTCCTATTCGAAACCCTAATTTGGTGGTGACATTCTTACTTCCCTTTCCCACTTATTAAAACTAAATTTTATTAACCCTATTTCCGATATAGGTTTTCCACAAAGGTATTCTCTATTTTCAACCTTTTATTTTCAAAGAACAATTTTAAATTGCGAGGACTCAATTATTTGAAGGAGGGGAGAATGTAACACCCCAAGCTTCCACAGTACGTTTCCCTTTGAATAATGCAATAACTTGCATTGTACGCAACTTCGAGACTCTAACACACCGCGACTAATCAAAGTAGCCATTATGGATAGTAATACCAACTTTTTGAAATTTTATAAATTTTATCTTTCAAAATGGACTTCATATTTAGATTCAGAATATTGAAATTATCCTAGGGTGAATTTTTGGTATTTTTCTGAAAACTTTCAATTTTTGATGAATAGTGAAAAAACACTGAGTTATGGTTTAAAAACGAATTTTTATTTAAATAATTATTTATTTTATTTAAATTTAATTAAGGTCAAAATAGATACATAATACCTATATAATTTCAATGTAATTCATTGAAGTTAGTTTAGAATAATTTTAGATATATAAAAATTTTATTGAAGTTTTCACCGTCTTTTACCCACCTCCTAGGAGAATTTGGAAATTCACGTAAAACTTAATTTTACCGATTCTATGAGTGGAATTTCAAAAATCTGATAGATACAGTTAATATCAAGGAATAAAATGTGGTTCAATAAGATAATTTTTTTGGTGAATAGTAACTTTTTACTTTTATTTACCACGGTTAAAAGTAAATAGGGTAATTAAGGGTATAAATGATATTAATGTTACCCTAACACATGTACTAATTATATTGAACAAGTGTACCTTGACCAAAAAAAACCTTAGGAATAAAATATTATCATTTAGGTTCACTTGGATTAGATTAGGACATTTATTATTATTTAATTCAAAGAAGAGTTAAAAGAGTTAAAATCAAAGTTTAATTACTAAAAAATTTTTAATATAGGGTTATACATAATATAAATTTGATTGTAAATATTAATTAGAAATCTAAAAATATTTCCTACATAATGGTATTTTATTTATAATTTTTATACGTTAAATAATTTAATTTATTTATGACACAATGGTGATGCTGTAATTACCAAATTAATGAAATATTAAAATAATTGATATTATAAATATCCCAATAAATGTAATTTGAGAATTTTTATGAATTCCACTAATTTTATAGGATAATAGAACATGTTATTATTTATTTAATTAACTTTTTTCGAAGTAATCATGCTATTGTGATTTTCACAAAAATCAAATTCCAAATAGTGTCAAAATTGACATAAAAGAGTTTTTAAAATAAATATTATATTATTAATTCATATTCTATTTCTAAAAATCTAAGGTTCGGAAAAAGGATTTATATCATGATAGGTGTATCATTAATGTACCACATGGGGGTCTCTTGGATGTATATAGTATGTTTATTTACTATATAATATAAAAATACAAATTGACATGGTAAATGTCAATCTAATTAACTAAGAGTTAAAACTAAAAGATAAGGTTAATATAAGGAACCAAACCTGTCTAAAATCTATTGTTGACTTTTTTGCGACCCATACCCATCTTAAACTTTAAATAATCCACTTTTGAGACATTATAAACCGAATATAAATTTATTATAAAATAACATTTCTAGTTTTTCCTAAGGTGACCATCACCCCTCTTATAAAAGGTCACTCCCCCTTCTCTCAAATTCATTCCTTCAAAGCCTTTTGGTTTAGCCAAACTCTACCCAAATACCCTCTCAACTATAATACCTTCATCCTAGAGTCCTTCCTTCAGAAAGCCAACCTATGGAGCCCTTTTTATCAAATCAAAAAGAAGATCCCGAAGAAGAGGTAATGTTTTCACCACCCACTTTCAAGTTCATTTCTTCTTCAACTTCTACTTTCTTTGTTATTTCCATTATAAAATAATAAATCCAGTATATTCTATATAATTTTATGTTATTATAAATATGGTACAACCATATTCAGTATTCTATCCATCCTTTGAATGACATGTCACCATACGTGCGTACATATGGCTTACCATCTCCACGTCGTGGTGTAATTGTTATTCGATATATTATTATTTGGATGGGTATAATAATGATGTGTAATTCATGTAAATAATAAATATAACATGATAATTATTCTGTATATATGATATAACATCCAATTATATATTATTTTTATATCAAAATAATGATATTGTCGCTCGTGCGTACGTACGGACTACCATCTCCACGAACACGATGAGATTCATTCCCCATTGTATCCATTCAAGAATAATTCACATTTGATGATTAAAAGTAATGTTTAAGAACTTTATATAATACTGGATACTAATAAGATACAACCTATTCATAACAATCACGACTTATGTAACAAAACATATAAAATAAAACGAGTCATTTAATACCCGAAACGTCGATAATACTAAAATATTATTAACAAAGAATTATTAGAAGATCATATATGATATAATAATTATGCATATGGTTATTTTATAATTTAATAACCATGTATTAACTATTATACAGGAGGTTAACATACCATCGACTAAGGAAAAGTACAAGGTAAGGGGTTTTCATCTCACTCTTTATTCCCGTGAGATTCATGCCATATTGCTACTATTACCTTTTGTGTGGTTTGTGTATTGCCCATAATTGTATTATTTGTGTAATACACTTTAATTTATGTGTATTTAAATATTCATTGTATGATACCTCTTTCATGGGGTGTATGTTTCATAAGATACCAAATTGGTAAGGGTTTATTTCACAATCTCTTCATTATCCGAGGTTGTTTATACGCAATTATCTACTGGGACCTCTTTATCATCCACATCCATGTTTCTTAAAAATGTATTTCGAAACATTATTAATATTTTACAGAATATTGGGTAAATTCATTTATACCATTTTTTGACTTTTTATAAGAAGTTTATAAAGGAATCCTTCCGTCGTTTTCCAAACAAGGTCCTTTTTAACCTTTTCGACAGAATTAAGGTAATAATGTCTTTTTTTAACTTATACGACGTGTGAGGTTATTTTCCGCCATTATAAAATCTTTGAAGCTTCCCTTAAAATCTTATAAGAATATTTTCAAATTAAATGTTTTCTTTTATAATTATGTGACTTTTAAATGATTTCAAAAAAAGAGATATTTCTCTCAAATAGTTTTGATTTCATCTATGTCAACATGCATTGATAAATTTTACACTTGTTTGAAGTTGATTTATTATGATAAAAATATTCCATATTTTATTTAAGGTTTTGTGATATGTTTTACTATGGATGAGTTTTTTATGCCATTAATGGTTTATGATTAATTTTTTGGCATTTCATATGCTAGTTTTAATACGAATTTTTATGTTATATTTCATCCTCTTCTTAAGATGAATGTGTTGGACTAGTATGTTTCGGGTTGGGGATAGGTAAAAGTAATCCCTCTGGGTTGGGGTACGGTTACAGCAGAACCTCTGGATTAGTGTCCGGTTATTAGAGGCACTCCGGGTTGGTGTTCGGTTATTAGAGGCACTACGGGTTGGTGTCCGGTTATTAGAGGCACTCCGGGTTGGTGTCCGGTTATGAGAGGCACTCCGGGTTGGAGTCCGGTTACAAAGGCTCTCCGGGATGGAGTCCGGTTACAGAGTCTCTCCGGGTTGGGTTCTGGTTACAGTTATCCCTTAGGTCTTGGCATGAGGCCTTGACACAGAAATTAAAGTTCTACATTATGCATTTCATTCATTATGAAAGTGGTTATTGATATTGCATATGATTATTCAACTAGTAGAATATCCATGTGAATAAGTAAATGGAATTATTTCATTTTATCTTTTCTATATTATGCTGAAGTTCAAGTCTAAAATGATTTTGTTTTAGTTATACATTGCATTAAATGTTTATGCTTATTTATGAAAGTTTCCGCTATATTGTTATCCTTACTGAGCATCTGAGCTCACCCCTTTCAATGTTTTATTTTTCCCAGGATGTGAAGAAGTAATTTATGAATGACCTGTAGGGATAATATGAGGGGATATTAAGACAAGATGTTGTTGTAGTAGTTTTCACTTTATGATATAATGTAAACTTTATGAATGTATCTAGTGTTTCCAAGGATACTAAACTAATCAGTCTTTTGAGACTTGATCTTTTGTGATCATGCCAATGTTATGTAATAATGCACTGACTCTGAGTAACTGGGGTTGGGGCATTACACATGTAATTTGTTCAATTCACCTTAGTTTCTTAATAAAAGTTATTCCTTTACTTTTATTATATTTTTATCAATATCACGTTTATATATTTTCCTCAAGGTGTGAATTTATTCCCACAATACCTTATGAAATCTATCACACAACAATGGAGTGATTATTATTTTTTTGTTTTTACTTCTTTAATTCCACCCTTGTAAGTCTACATCCTGCTTCCATTGAGAACATGACATCAATGGAGGGATAACTATTATATGGGTTGATTAAGTAGAAAGGTGATGTATTGGATTTTATTTCTCACTCTCTGAATTTTTATTAATTTCTTTTATTTGAGTTTCTAATATTCAATGATTTTCTCTCTTCCTCTTCCATATTGAATATATTCACCCCACTTTTATGTGATAATAAGATCCTTTACCTTAGATTTATTATGAAAATGATCCTACAAGTGTATAGGTGATTATCATGTGTTTGTGAAGGTGTTTAACCAGTAAGTGAAGAGGTTATTTTGAATTCATAGAATGAATCCTTCTCGATTTAATGAAATTGAAATCATTAAAAAAGGAATTCATCCAATCTACCCTGAGTGATAACATAGGATCAACTCCTTATCTTAATATGAATTAACTTAGATATGTTAGTGATGACTTAAACACATATAAAATCAACCCAAAGTTGGAAACTTGATAGCAAAAAATAATCCATATAATCTATGTGTTTGTAGGTTACTTCTTTGGACTCTGAGGATTTGAAAACCCAAGCTAAACTAAAAGTGATCACTTAACCCTAAAATCTAGGGTAAAATTAGTTGAGACCAAATTTTGGCACCATTGATGGGGACCCAAGTAAGTAATCTCAACACCCATTATATTCTCCCCTATTTCTCTTTTCTCACCCCAAATTCCGCTATCTTCTCTCTTTCCCATTTTTTTCTTTTGGAGCATGTCCGCCTATACCTGTGATAACTCAAACAAATTAGTTAGGGTGGAAAGTCCTGAGGTTGGGGAGTCAAGCACACCTAGGTGCCTATTCCCATTAGATCCAAATATTTATAATACTCCATATTCTAAAATTTATCCGATTTCAATAGAGGATCTTCAAAGAAATCAACTCATAAACCCGGGTGGGAACCAAAATGGAAATCGAAATGAGGAAGCCCCAAACTTTGGGATTGAAGTCGATCAAACCATGAATGACCACCTCACACCTTCCTGGACCAATTCAACCTCTTGCATTTGGCATGCTGCCCTAGGAGAAGCCCACTTTGTTTTCAAACCTCTTGTCCTAAACCCTCTTCAAACCTTCCAAGGTATGGAGTCAGAAATGCCATACCTTAATGTTAAAGAGTTCAACAATATTGTTGAAACCATGTGCCCACAATATCAACTTAATTCAGCTAAGATGAAGCTCTTTCCCTTCTCACTTAAGGATCGAGCAAAGAATTGGTTAATCAATCTGAGACCTGCATCAATCCACTTCTAGGGCCAATTTCAAAGAGAATTTTACCAAAAGATACTCCCCCCCATCACAAAACAATTGTACTTAAAAAGAGCATCCATTTTTTTTAAAAAAGAAGGGGATTCATTTTATGAAACATAGAAAAGGTTCAAAGACACACTCAACATGGTACCTCACCATGGATTTTCAATCCCAGAACAAGATTAAATTTTCTATTAAGGGTTGTGTTCAGGAAAAAACCAATTCATTGACATGATGTGTAATGAAACCTTCAAAATCAAAGCCCCAAATGATGCTTACGAGTATCTAGAAGGACTGACCGAACAAAACCAATCATGGGGAACATCACCTTAATATGGGAATCCACCCAAATCTAGGAGAATTCAAACACTTAGGGAGGAGGAAAGCCTAAGGAAAAAACTTTATGCACTCATTATGATGGTTGAGGAGATCAATCTCAGGAAGGTCCATAAAATTAAAACTGTTGACCCTGTTTTCACAATTTGTGATAAACATGACCACAAGGATGACAACTCCACAACCATCCCTTCCATTAAATATGTTATTTTAGGAGGACCACCAACAGAGGTTAATTCTCTAAAATTTCAAAATCCACAATACTAAAACACTTTCAATTGATGGTAAAATGACCATCCATAACTCTATTTGAAAGATAAACAGCAACCCATCCAACAACCTAGTCAGCCACAAGGACCAATCCCCTACCATCCAAAAAATTTTAAACACCATAACCAGTTCCAACCACAACCAATCCAATACAAAAATCATCCTATACAGTACCAACAAACCATCCAGTAACCCATTCAACAACCCATCCAACAACCAAAGTATCCGCCTGGGATAAACCAACCAGCGCAATCCCCTACCTAATCTGTCCCTCTACCAATCCTTGAGAAGTTGTGTAAACAAATGAAGAAAATGAACTCAGAAGTCTCATCCCTTAGACATGAACTTAAAACCATAAAAACCGGGAAGTCACCCATGCCTAATCAGGCGTTACCATCCTAAAATTTAAGGGAAGAATCCAGTTACACACAAACCTCTCATGAAAAACTCAAAGTAGTGACTGCTTTAAGAAGTGGGAAATCCATTGAGAAACCTGAAAAAGACATTCCAGGACCATTAAAAGCTTCAACAAAGCATGAAAATGATGAATAACTACCCACATACTCTGAAAAACCCAATGAGAATGTGAAGGAACTAAAACCACACCAAATAATCAAACAACCTGCTCCCTTACCTCAATGGATGAGAGGAAAATCTAAACAAGAACTGAATGAAACTTTGAGGGAAATATTCTCTCATGTTAAGTTGAAAATTCCACTTCTTGATGAAATCCAAGACATTCCTTCCTAATCAAAGTTTCCTAAGGACTTGGGAACTTTTAAATGAAACTTTTCACATAAAAACCAAGTCCTTTTGGCTACTAATATGAGTACCACCATTCAAGGGACCATTCCTGCAAATTTGAAAGATCCAAGATGTCCAAACATCAATGTTGAGTTAAGAGAGAATGAGGTTATCAAATACCTTTGTGATCTAGAAGCCAGTGTGATCCTCATTCCTTATGCCACATATTGTCAGTTAGGTATCGAATAACTCTAACCCAAATCTATCACTCTTCAACTTTCTGATCATAGTTTTCAAGTTCTTAAGGGGATCTTAAAGGATATTTTGGTGACAATTGAATTTTTTTACCCAGATGAATTCATTTTCCTTGAAAATCATCCAAGAGTAGGTCCTAGGGATAAAACCCAAATCATCCTTGGTCGTCCCTTCCTTGAAACAATCAACTCTATTATCCGAGTCCGAAATAAGAACATGACCATCACCTTTGGAAACAAAAGTCTAGACTTGAACATATAAAATGAAAACTCTCAAATTGGAGATGATGAAGAGATCCATGAGGTTAATTGGGTTAGTAGTGTTGATAGTGAACTCGAGGAACATCAAGGGATTACTGAAGGATGTTTAATTCAAGAATAGATTGATTTTATTTGTTCACATGAGGAAAATTTGTCTCCTTGGCATGAATCACTTTTATATAGCCCTATTTATGATTTTATCAAATCACCAATCAATGATACCATAGTAGAAATAAATAAAAGTGAGTCCATACCAATTAATGACACTACTCTGGACAATTTAGTGGATGAAAATTATGTTCACAAGGAACCAATTCTATCAAGAAATATGAACAAAGAAACCGAGTTCAATACAAAATCCCATTCTTTCTTGGAAAGTGATAACCAATCTGATCTCAAATTTAAGGTCCTACCTTCATCACTCAAGTATAAATTATTAGGGGACAATTGAGCCTTTCCTGTTGTCATTTCTTCCTCTCATGAAGCCAATCAAGAGATTATGCTTCTAGATGTCCTAAGAAATCATAAGAAAGAAATTGGATGGACCCTTTATGATATTCTTAGGATTAGGCCACTCATTGGAACTCAATGGATTTTTCTTGAATATGAATCCAAACCATGTTGTCAACCTCAACGGAGACTCAATCCAAATCATATGGATGTGGTAAGAAAATAACTTCTTAAGGTGTTGAAAGCGGGTATCATCTACCCCATTGCTTAGAGTGAGTGGGTAAGCCCAATTCATGTTGTACCAAAGAATGTTGGAACCATTATGATCATCAATGAGGATGGTTTCCTTCTCCCCACAAGGTCCAGTAGTGGATGGAGAGTCTGTATTGACTATATCAATCTCAACTCTTGTAATAAAAAAGACCATTTACCCTTTCATTTTATTGATCAAGTACTCAAGCGAGTGGTGGGTCATCAATTCTCTTGCTTCCAAGATGGATTCTTATGGTATAATCAAATTAAGGTTTCCTTAGAGGACCAAGGGAAAAAAACTTTCACTCGTCCATTCGACTCTTTTTCCTTCAAGAACATGCCCTTTGGGTTATGTAATGGCCCTGGTACCGTCTAGCAGTGCATGATGGGAATATTCTCGGACATGGTGGGGGATTTTTTAGAGGTCTTCATAAATGACTTCTCCATCTTTAAGGATAATTTTGAGGGATGACTTCTGAATGTTGAAAGGGTTTTTTCAAGATTCGAGGATAAGAATGGCATCCGAAATTGGAAAAAATGTCATTTCATGGTAAAATAAGGACTTATTCTAGGCCATCTAGTATCTGGTAGAGGGATTGAAGTTGATAAAGCTAAGGTCGACGTCATTTTTCACCTTCCCACTCCTAAAAAAAGTTCAGGAAGTGAGGTCCTTCTTGGGACATGATGGTTTCTATAGAAGGTTCATTAGGAATTTCAGCTCCATTTCTTGACCACTTTGTGCTCTATTGGTGAAAGATGCTCCATTTTTATAGACAAAAATCTATGAGGAATCATTCTCTACAATCAAGTTAGCTCTTATATCTCCACCAATCATGAGATATCTAAATTGGAAACTTCATTTTGATCTCATGTGTTATGCAAGTGACTTTGTTGTAGGAGCAGTCTTAGGAAAACGGTGTGAGAAAACTCCATGTGTCATTGGTTATGAAAGAAAATCATTAAATGATGCACAAATAAACTACACCACCACTGATAAAGAGTTTCTTTCTGTTATCTTTTCCTTAGAGAAATTAAGGTCCCATCTCTTAGGATCACCCATCATTGTCTTCAGTGACCATTTAGCCCCAAAATACATTTTTCCAAAAACAAGATGCCAAGGATAGATTAATTTGATGGGTCCTTCTTCTTCAAGATTTCGATTTAACCATTAAGGATAACAAGGGTGTTGAAAATGCTGTAGATGATCAACTCTCTAAGATAGAATTCAAAGACAACTCACATCACCTTTCTATGTCTGATTCATTTCCCGATGAGCACCTCTATTCTATGAGTTATTGACCATGGTATGCTTATATATCAAACCATTTTGTGATAGGTGAAATTAAAAAATTCATAGGGACCCAAGCTAAGAGGAAATTCCTTTACGATGTCAAAAATATGTGCTTTATGATCCTAACCTCTTCAGGTTATGTTCTGATCAAATCATTAGGATATGTGTCCCTGAGTCTGAGTAAGAGTCCATTCTAAAATTTTGTCATAGATAGGCATGTAGAGGCCACTTTTACACAAAGAAAACCACAAAAAGTCCTAAAAAGTGGTTTATATTGGCCTAAGCTCACTAAGGATTACTTCAAATTATGAAAAATTTGTCCTCGATGTCAATAATTAGGATCCATTACCAAAAGGAATAAAATGATCCTCACTCCCATTCTAGTCATCAAAATCTTTGATTTTTGGGAAATTGATTTCATGGGACCCTTCCCAAACTCTAGAGGATACCTTCAAATCCTCTTAGCTATTGATTATATCTCGAAATGGGTTGAGGCCATTCTCACCAATTCCAATGACCATTACGTTGTGATCTGATTTCTGAAAGAGCATATATTTTATTAATTTGGAATTCCTAGGGCTATAATCAGTGATTTAGAACCCCATTTATGAAAACTACCGTTCTCTTCAATCTTGTTGAAGTATTTGATTACTCAATAAGTTTCTACTACATACCTTCCTAAAAATAATGGTAAAGATGAGTTAGAAAATAGAGATATTAAGAAAATTATTGAAAAAACTGTCAATACCTCTAGGAAAGATTGGTCTGAGAAACTCATGTATGATCTTTGTCACATCGTAAAACCTTCAAAACCATCCTAGGCATGTCACCATATAGTTTTGTTTATGGTAAAGCATGCCATTTACCTGTTGAAATTGAGCATAATTCATTTTGGGAAATCAAAAAAAAAAGAATTTTGACATTTCTTTGGTTAAAGAAAAGAGGAAATTAGATCTTAATGAAGTTGAGGAACTTAGGATGAAGGATTATTAAAATTCAAGGATAGATAAATCTAGAGTTCAAGCCTACCAATCTATAAATCTCAAATTTAAACACTTTGAACTGAGAAAATTCATGCTCTTGTATAGTTCAAAACATCATTTACACCTAGGAAAGTTATAGTCTAAATGGTCAGGTCCATTCATAGTTCATCATGTGTACCCCCATGGGGAAGTAGAGATTTAGGATCCCAAAAGTGGTCACATTTTCAAGGTCAATGGTCATAGGTTAAAACCATTCATTGAATCATTCAATAAACAGGAAATAAAGGTTGAGTTAACTGAGCCAACCTATGAACCAAGAACAAATTGATAGATTTAGGATCCATTTCGGGATAACGATGTTAAAAAAAAGTGCTACATGGGAGGATACCCATGGTTTTCAAGTTTCCAATCATTGTGAATCATATTTATTTTTCAAATAGAATTAATGAATAATTTTTATTTTTTTTAATTTTTTTACTTAATTAGTTAACTCTGAATATGATAGTTACTTAGACTATTGAACTGTTCTTATATTATGAGTATGGATGGGTATTAAAGGGTAGCTTCATATTCATACATGTCACATGGTGTGATCATTGAGTAATATATTACCCATAAATTTTAAAAGAAGACAATATATCATAAGTTTATTTAATTTTATTTTTATGTGTTTGTAGGTTAAAATAAAAATAATAAAATAATAATAATAATTAATAAAAAATTAAAAGGACGCATCACAGGTTGTGGGGAAAACCCTATCACAATCGGCGAAGCCGTGGGGAATCAAACTCAGGACCGAAGGGAGATAGGGGAGTGCGCCTACTACTAACCTACGACATATAGTGTTTCCTTCTTCTATTATATATATATATATATACTTATTTTCTAAAATTTATATATCCATATATATATATATATAATTCTAATGTTTACTTGTTCCTAGTATCAGTCTATGGTATGCTTAAATAAATAGGTGTGTTTTTTCCCTTTCCTTTTGTTTTTGTTTATTTAAAGGGGCCTCAAGGGGTTTCCATTGTGTTCTAATTGTGTTGGTGTTTGAGATTCAAGGGATACTATATTGATAGATTTTTTAGACAAATCAAAGATATATAAACCCAAACTATCATCATTGATGAGGCTTCTCTGAGTGACAAGGAGATCAAGGGATTAAAAGGGAGCAACAAGAACTTCAACTTCAACCACCAAGTGACTTCATTACATGATCCTCATTTTCAATTTACTTTTCTGAACTCCACTTTCCTGCCTCTACCCCCTGCTAAATTTTATTTTCTTCAAAAACTGGGGACAACGTAATTTTAAGTTGGGGGGGGGGAGATGAAATAAAAAAATTGATTTTGTGTGAAAAAAAATGATTTGAAAGAAAAGTGTGCCTAAATAGAAGGAAAAGTTCCTTTAACCTTGATCATGATAATACATAGTGCACACTTTGAAACTAAATATCAAATTATTTTATTCCTGGATTCTAATTTTAATTCAAGTTTAAGTTAATGTGCATAGATTTTGGAAAGTGCGGTTGTCCGATGTGATTTTTCACCATTTATATTTTCATCCATTTAATAACAAAAAAAACACAATTCACGTCCTCTAGATTGTGGGGTATTATTTTGAGTTAATGGGGTCCCCCAAATAAATAGCATAGGTTTGGTGATAATTTTATTTTTAATACGACTATTAAATATAAAAAAACATTTGTGCGTAGATCAATGAAATAACCTAATGTGTGGATTTTGACACTTGGGGATCATGACTCCATAGTTGTCTGGCACATAGTTAGTAATTTTATCTCTATTTTTGGTAATTTGACTTTGTTTTCAACTGAGTTAACTCATGATGATTCCCAAGTATATAGAATTCACTTGATCCCCTCAGGTCTTTGAGCCTGAGAGTCATTGGAAAAGTCTCGCTACATGGGTTGACTATGTTGAGTAAAATTTCAATTACCATGAAAAAATTGCAAAAAAATAAAAAAATAAAAAAGATAAAAAATAAATAAAATAAATAAAAAAAATAAAAAAATAAAAAAATAAAAAAAATAAAAAAATAAAAAAAATAATGAAAAAAATGAATACTCATATTAATATGGAAATGTGATTCCACCTATCACTTCCATTATTTCTCAATTGAATAAAGATAAACCCTCATGTCTATTGTGATACACAACACATCATCACACTTAAATGATATTAGATGAAATATGGTGATGAATTTGGACAAAGGAATGGGATTAGGATTGATATATGATTATGAAACTATATTTTATTTAAATATTTTGACGGGTTTCATGATTTTTTGGTATAAGGTTTTTGGTGATCATTGTGTATTAAAATGTTTTGGAAAAGGGAATTCAAATTTCATATATTTTGCTCAGGTCTAGAAAAACTCAAGTTGGGGGGGGGTGTGATTAGCCACTAAATGATTCTAATATTAATTTTTAATATATATAATATTCATGTTCTTAATTATACATAAACACCATTTTAGTGCATTTTACACTTTGAACATCATTTCACATTATGATTGTAATTCTTTGTTAAAGTCCACTATTACTTGGTACATATTTGAACACATCCTAAAACACAAAATGTTCCTGATTATATTTTCATATTTTATTTTTAGGTCTCCCATTATATAAGTAAAAATTCAAACTTTTTGAATATTTGAAGATTCACATTGGAAGACCACCAAAATTGGCTTTCATGGCAACGCATTCTGGGAAAAGTAAACTGGACAGCAGCCCAAAAAAGAGACTGTAGAAGCCAGGATCCAAACCCAATGATTCTAAATATTTAACTAAAGATAGAGGACACAATTTGGGATATTTAATTAAATAGTGGCCAAATCTAATTCAGATGTTTGAATGGAGGTCTAAGAGGACCAAGTGGAAGATGCAATATTGGGATAGATTCTATGGCCCAGAAAAACAGACCACAAATTTAATCATATCTTGCAAAGAATAAACTATTTTAGACTGAAATTCTATAGGATATAAGGGGAAATTATTATCTTAATTTTTTTCTTGTATAGACCACCAAAATTAGGCCATCAAGATTCTAGTTTGAACACATCTGTTGAGTCATGCAAGTTGGCTCAGATTGTTTGTTAAAGGTGGAAAAATCAACTCTCCCTCAACTTTAGACCCACTTATGGCCTACCAAAATTAATTGAGGAGACTTGGACTATTAGGGGATCGTCCAAGCCTCTTTAAATTCCTATTAAAGGCCGTGGTGGTGGATAATTTTATCATATATGGTGCTTAGTTTCATTGTAGTGTTATGGTGCCACTTTGTGTTTGTAATCACATTTCTTTCTCATGTAAGTTGTTCAATTCACATTAGTTTATTAATAAAAGTTCTTAATTTCTTTTTATTATGTTCTTATACATATCAAGTTGATACCTTTTCCTCAAGGTTTGAATTTATTCACACCATACCTTGTGAAAATTTTCACACAACGGTGGAGTGATCGTTATTTTGTTGTTTTCACTTCTTAAATCCCACCCTCATAAGTCTACTTCTCTCCTCGATTGAGAACACGTCATAAATGGAGGGCTAACTATTTTATGGGTTGATCCAAGGGAGTAGAAATGGGCTGGATTGGATGTTATTTCTCTTTCTCTAAATTCTTATTTTTTTATTTGTGTATCTTTTATTTAACAATTTTCTCTCTTCCTCTTCCATATTGAATTTATTCACCCCACTTTTGTGTGCTAATAGAATTCTTTACCATGGAGTTCTCATGAAAATGGTCCTACAAGTGTATATGTGATTAGAATGTGTTTGTGGAGGTGTTTAAGCTGTAATTAATGAGGTTAGTTTGAATTTATTGAATGAATCCTTCTCGACTTAATGAAATTGAAATAGTTAAAAAAGGAATTCATCCAATATACCCCAAGGACCAGCCTAGGATGAAATCATTATATTAATTTTAATTAAATTAGATATGTTTTTGATCCATTAAACACATATAAAATCAACCAAAAGTTATCAACTTCATAGACAAAAACAATCCATAGAATGTACATGTCTGTAGGTTACTTCTTAGGTCTCTAAGGAAACGACAACCCAAGCTAAAATACTAGAGACCGCTTAACCCTAAAATCTTGGGTAAATTTGGGAGAGACCAGGTACCACCGTGCAATGGCGGTCTGAGTAGGGTGTGAAATATAAATCTCAGTAGGCCAGCACTACCGGTGTCTAACCCAATCGAGACAATTAATTGTAAATTAAAAAGTGTTCCATATAAAATAAAGGTGTGTGATAGAAACTAAAACTAGAAACTTGGTCTGGGTTCATAAATGGACACACTTATCATGTCTCTTTCTTTAGCCTAAGATGGAAATATGAAATGAGTGCCCATAAAAACCAGGATGTATATATATATATATAAAAGGCTAGAAAACAGAATGTAGACAAAAAGGAAACATACCCCAAAGCTTATGCATTAACTTTATGTCTAATATATGTATCAAAAAATAGTATCACAGGACATCAGAAAGGTATCACAATCCATAAGTGAAACCAAACAACATCTTTATTATTATTATTATTCTCAAGTTGTAGAGTTGGAGTCTGAGCCCGTCCCGAAGGTATCACTATGGTACATCCTTCAAATTTCCCAATACCATTGAGCCCATCTAAGGAAATTTTTTGAAAGAACAAGTATCGTTCGAGGCATGGCTTTACCATGAGTCTATCTCGATATCACACAGAAGGGGTCGAGTATCACCCAAGGCTTGGCATAACTACTTTTCTAATGAGTATTTCCTCAATAATCCCTTTGGGAACTGGTATCACTCATAAGTATTTAGAAAGCCCAGGGAAACACTCATCTAGCAGAGCCTAATACATCATTTCCCTGAAACGTTGTGGAATGACCACCCGATCATGGGATTCCATCCATGAGTCCTTAATATGGAGCTCATGTTCTCAACTGGTCCATATCAAGCAAACCATATTAACCAAATCACATTGCAAGGAAAAAACCAATACATATATAACATGGAAAGATTATAAATAAATTATGATATCAAATAAGAATTGTGAACCAAAAGTCATTAAAGCTATCAAGTAGAACAATTAAAGCCATCAACATGGCATAAAGTATTTAGCACCAAAAGTAAGCACGTATAAAAAACATGACAATATTATCACTTTAGTGTCTCAAGAAAACAAGTTTATAATGAAGATCAAACCACTACAATGGGGCATCACAATTTGGTACTTTCATGAGCAATATAATGTAAAAAAAAGAATATGACATCAACACACCTCCACAATATGTTATTAATGACATTAAAGGAAATAAGATAACATGATTGTTCAACTAGGGAATTCAATTCAAACCTTCACATTACATTATAACTTAAAGCACAAGGCATAGAGGAAATTTATATGGGCACACCCAAAGGGGTGGCCAAGAGGTAAGGAGAATGTTGGAACCAGGGTCTTCAAAGCATGATTTGGCGTAGGGTTTGTGTTTGTTGTCAATCCTCAGTGGAAGTTCAGAATGTGTACCAACAAATAGATCATACCATTCAAGCAGAAATCAGTAGTGAAGGTGGCACTGTTTCCCAGTGTTTGCCAAATTTTTGGGCCTGAAAATCGGCCAATGAAGTAAAGTGTTTTTGGAAAAGGTACTTGCACACTGAGGTCTTGGAAGATAGGAGACTTGCGCGCCATATGTTTTTGAGGATCATAACTTCAAAATTTGGCTAAGTAAAGAAGGTCGCGCAAGTATTGGTTGGGTCGTGCAAGTGAGTTGCGTGACAGAGGTTACAAGAGACGAGACTTGCGCACCATTGAGGGACTTGCGTGCCAATGAGGGACTTGCGCGCCTCCACGCAGGGGGTCCAGTTTTCCTATAAATACTGGACCAACCCTCCTCATTTCCCACGGGGTTCAAGACTTAGAGTTTGTTCGAGATCTAGTCACGCAGGTGGTTGAGCCGCACAAGTGGAAGTTGGGTCGCGCAAGTATAGGCTGCGCGCCGATTGTTGGTTGCGCGACCAAGGCGGTTGGGGAGACAAAGGTGCAACATCTCACAAGTTTGAAGTTGAAAGAGGCAGCATCATGCAATTTGTTTTATGTCACTTGTGCACCAGTGTTGAAACTTGCGCGCCAGGCTTGGAGAAGTGCGCTAGTGTTGATAAAAGTACATCTGTCCTCTTTGAAGCTGCACAAAAACTGGAAGATTTCCCTGTACCCTCAGCACAAATTGATACTCATCTTCTGGTGGGAATTGGACTTCAATAGAGCATCTGCATACAACAGAGGATGCATTCTTATGCATTGATGAAGAGACCTTCATGTCTATAAACTGAGTGGGACTTCACCAATGGCAGTGAGCCAGGGGGAGTCAAAGGGAGTGACCCGAGGGAAGCAGTGAGCTATCCCTAAACCTTTGTTGAGCCTGGGACAAAGTGACTGTATCCGAACCTTTGTAATCTACAGCTAGTTAATCATAGTGGATTTTGGTACGACCGACAACCTGTCGGCGTATGCTCCTTGGACGTACCCCTTAGTGGTGAACCAAGTAAAAAGGGCTGTGTCTTCTCTGTGCATGTGAATGTTTCCTTTCTAATCATAATCATCATATAGGTTCAACAAGTTCCTACCAACGTGGGAACAAGATCAATCACTTTAAAATAAAAAGTGGTCACCCTGATTCACCCCTCCCCTCTCAGGGTGTCCCGGGGTCCTTCAAGTGGTATCATAGGGTAAAGGTTGCTGGTGTTGAATATGACCTTTTTCGTCATGGAAAACGCGGTCAATGTCAGGGGAGTCCCTCACTTCGATGGAAGCAATTTCCAGATCTGGAAGAACAGAATGAGATCCCATCTAAGATCTCTTGGAATGGAAGTTATTTTTTCCACTATGCAAGGAATAAAAGTCACTGATCCAACAGTCCTGGCTATGACTGAAACAGACAGGAAACTTCTTGATGAAGATGCTAAAGCACAGAATGCTCTCACTGCAGCCCTTTCTGATCAGATCTACCTGAAGGTGATGAATTGCACCTTAGAAAAATCCATGTGGGATAAACTTGAGAATATTTATTAAGGAGATAGAAAAGTGAAGGAGGTGAAACTACAAGTGCTACACAATCGGTTTGATGATCTGAAGATGCATCCAGACGAGAATGTAGACTCCTTCTTCAATCGAATTACTAAAGTGGTTGGAGCAATTAGGGGTCTAGGAGAATAAATCAAAGACATTGATATTGTAAAGAAAATATTAAGAAGACTTCCACCTCTGTATAATGCGAAGGTGTCAGCCCTTGAGGAAAAGATCTTTCCAAACTTTCTCTAGATGATCTACTGAGCAGCTTGGAAGCATATGAAATGAGAGTCAAACCAGAAGATGCTACCACTCGGGTGAGCAAGGAAATGGCATTCAAGTCCATGGATAAATTGAAAATCTCAAAGTATATTAGCGGTGATGATGATGAAGAGAAAGAAATTCTTTCTCTCATTGCAAAGAAGTTCCAGAAGGGGAAAGGGAAATTCAAAGGGAAGTTACCTCTCGCATGTTTCCGTTGTGGAAAAGTTGGGCACATTGCCTCTCAGTGCTTGAAGAATATCAATGATGATGACAATGAAGATGAAAACTTCATTAAGCCTTAGAGAAGGTTCTTCAAAAAGGGAGACTTCAAATCTGCTAAGAAAATGCAAAGGAAGAGTTTTGTCTGTGAAGAGGAAGAAGTTGATAATGAATTCTGTGATGAAGAAGAACCAGAATTCAAAACTGGGAACCATGCTTCTATGATGGCCACTGTTGAAAATTCAGAAGATACTAATGGAGAAAAACAACTGAGAACTTGTGTAGATCCTAAGGTGAAACTTAAGGATGCAGTTAGTAAGCTTAAGATTAAATGTAAGAGCTGCAATAAGTGGAAATAAATTGTAGAAGAATCAACTGAATACGTTGATCAACTTGAAGCTGAAATTGAAGGACTGGAAGAATTTGTGAAGGTACAGTATAAAATAATTGAAAGAAATGATGATGTAGTTGATCTGAAGCTGATAATTGAAGAGCAGGCAAAGGTTATCAATGACCTCACATCTAGACTGGATGAAAAATCCAAGACTGCTGAGGGTCTTGAGGAGGAAGTAGTTACTCTAAGGAGTAAACTGGAGATTGAATCAGTTCCAAAAGAATCAAGGAAGAAAATATAGTTTGTAAGATTATCAGATTCAGAATTACTAGCAAGTGCCAAGTGTGGTTCAGATGGGGTTGGAAAAATCTTGAGTGATCAAAGACCCGCTTGCATGGGAAAGAGTGGAATTGGCTGTGAGGCTGAGTCATCAACTGCTGGAAGTGAAAAGATCTAAAAGAAAGATAAGATGAAAGTTGAACATGTTGAAGTGTTACCTAGAGTGCCGGAAAAGGAACCCTCAATCCAAACTAAAAGGAGACCTGAAAATTATCCTCAAACTTTCAAAAATGACAGACAGTCTTACTATTCTCCCAAGGAAGAAGGTATAAGGAGAAATTCAAGTGAGAAGACATTTCCTCTCATGAAGTGTCAGTTCTGTGGCTATCTGGGCCATACCATGTCTTATTGTGAAGAGGCAAGAAGCTATCTGAATGGAGAAGATATAGATGCTCAACAAAGGAGAACAATTTCATATCCTAATTCTTATAGAAGAAATAATTTCTATGGATACTATTTTCGTTGTTCTAACTTTGGTCATAAGGCCGTTAATTGCAGGCAGAGAAGGGACATAGACACCTCATACCGAAGTTCAAGACAGGTCAAGTCTCGACAGCAAGACAGTGTTGCTCTTTCAAACAGGTTCTCACCTCTCAAAAAATAATTTGACTATGAAGAACCTAGGTATGCAGAAGAGATAGTTGAAAGTCCATCAGTTCTATATACTCAATCTAATGTCTCATGGAAGGAAAGGAAGAAGATTGAGAAATCGAACCCTGCAGAGGTAGCCCTCAAAGCTACAAAGAACAACAGTACCTGGATTCTGGATAGCGGTTGTTCATCTCATATGACAGGTAATGCCGGTCTACTAACTAATATCATAAATAATTTTGATGGTATAGTAAGATTTGGTAATGATGGGGCTCTGAAGATCAAAGGGAGTGGAAGTACCAAATTAGATAATGGAGAACTAAAGAAGACTGAAGTCCTTTACGTAGATGGCCTACGTCATAATCTCCTCAGCGTGAGTCAAATCTGTGACTCAGGACTTATAGTTACTTTTAATCAGAAAGGCTGCACTATCAAGGGAAAAACTGGCAATTCACTTATGAAGGGATGCAGAACAGAAGGCAACTTGTATCGGGTTGATAGTGAAGAAAATGTATGTTACATGACTGTTGAAGAAGAAAACAATTTGTGGCATCGGAGATTGGGACACATCAATCAACAAGACATGGAGAAAATATCAAAATTGAGAATTGTCATGGACATCCCCAACCTGAAGCGTGAGCGTGAAAAATCTTGTGATGCTTGTATTCATGGGAAGCTGGTATGCAGTTCATATCGGCCAAAGAAGAAAAGGGTGTCTCACCTTCTTGATCTGATTCATACAGATGTTTGTGGTCCAATAAATGTTGCCGAAACACATGGAGAAAGGTACTTTGTCCTTTTCATAGATGATTACAGTAGAATGGCATGTGTGATGGTCATTCACAGGAAACGACAAGTCCTTGACTGCATGAAAAAATATCGGCGAATCGCCGAGAATGATACTAGACAAACAATCAAAGTGTTGTGATCTGAAAATGGAGGAGAATACATGTCCATTGAATTTGAGAATTATCTAGAGAAGCATGGGATACAACATGAGGTAGCTGTTGTGAGAACTCCACAACAAAATGGAGTTGTTGAACGTAGGAATCGACAGGTGAACAATATGGCACGAATTATGCTGATTGAGAGTCGTATTCCACGACATTACTGGAAAGAGGCTGTTCAAGCTGTAGTGTACATTCAGAATCGAACAGGACTTTATATGGGTGAGACGAAGACACCATATGAATTGTGGTATGGACGGAAGACTTCTCTAAAATAATTTCGTGTCTTTGGAAGTAAATGATTCATCAGGAACAAAGAAGGAAATCAAGGGAAATATGGCGACAATGCAGATGAAGGAATTTTCCTTGGTTACTCAATGAACAGCAAAGCCTACAAATGTTTCAACAAGCGTTTGGGAAGAATTGTGGAAAGTAGTGATGTGAAGATAATTGAAGAGAAAACCACAAATGCTTCAAGGACATCATATGATGATGTGATAGAAAGTCAAGAAGAATGTGAACGTGAAGAAAATACAAATGCATAAATAGAGGAAGTTGTTCAAAACCCTCAGCAGTCACATCATGATGTTGACTCAGATGAAGAATCTGAAGTAGAAATCTTGGATGGTGAGAATGCGTCTGAACCTCATAAGAAAAATCGAAGAGAAAAAATTGATCCATCTAACATAATTGGAGACATGAATGCACCTACACAGACAAGGAGAATGAGGAATAACACACAAACTGCATTTCTTTCTGTTGTGGAGCCATCCTCATTTGAAGAAGCTGCAAAGGATGAATCCTGGGTAAAAGCCATGAATTAAGTGTTAGATTAGATTGACAAGAATCGGACATGGGATCTTGTCCAGAGACCCGAAGGTCACAATGTGATTGGTACCAAATGGATCTTCAAAAATAAGTTTGATGAGCATGGAAGTGTCATCAGAAACAAGGCAAGACTGGTATGTAAAGGATACTCCCAGATTGAAGGGATTGATGTTGAAGAAACCTTTTCTCCAGTATCTAGACTAGAGTCAATCAGTATTTTCCTTGCCATGGCACTCCAAAGAGGATATAAAGTATAACAAATGGATGTCAAGACATCATTATTTAATGGTGTTCTCGAAGAGGAAGTCTATATTGAACAACGAATGGGCTTTGTTTTGGATACTGATGAATCAAAGGTCTGCAAACTGAAGAAAGATCTTTATGGTTTGAAGCAGGCACCAAGGGCGTGGTACTCACGGCTGGATTCTTATCTCAAGAAGTTGGAATTCAAAAGAGGAGGAGTTGATCACAATCTCTATGTGAAGAATTCTCCAAAAGATCAATTCATGGTTCTAGTCTATGTTGATGATATCATATTTGGTGGTAGCAGGAAGAAATCAGTGGATGAATTTGCCAACCACATGAAATCAGAATTTGAAATGTCTATGATTGGGGAGTTCACATATTTCTTAGGGCTGCAGGTGACTCAAAAGAAGGGATACACTTTCATTTCTCAGAAAAAATATGCAAGAGAGATACTGAAGAAGTTCAATATGCAAGACTCCAAACCAATGTCAACTTCGATTGCAGTTGGAACTAAACTTGGAAAGCATGAGGATGGGACTCTGTTGATCCCACCATGTATAGGAGGATCATTGGAAGCCTACTGTACCTGACAGCAACAAGGACAAATATTGTCTTTGACACATGCCTTGCGGCCCGCTTTCAGAGTAATCCAAAAGTGGAACATATGGCGGCAGTAAAAAGAATCATGAGGTACATTCAAGGTACACATAATTTCGGGTTATTTTTTGCTGCAGGAAGGGATAATGAATTATCTGCATTTTCTGATGCTGACTGGGCTAGTGATGTGGTATATAGAAATTCCACTAGTGGTGGAGCTTTCTATATTGGGCAGAAATGTGTTGGATGGTTGAGAAAGAAACAAGAAAGTACTTCTCTTAGTACTGCTGAAGCTGAGCATATCTCTGCCACAAAGGCATGCACTCAACTGCTTTGGATGAAGCAGCAACTAACAGATATTGGTGATAAGGTGCAACAACCAATGGTGATTTACTGTGATAACAAAAGCGCAATTGATCTTACGAAGAATCCGGTTCAACATTCTCGTACAAAACATATTGAAATATGGTATCATTTTATCAAAGAAAAGGTTGAACAAGGCGTGATTAGAATGGATCATGTTGGAAATAAAGAGCAAGTGGCTGATATCCTGACCAAGCCATTGTCCGCAGCTGTGTTTGAGAAGCATCGGTTGAACCTCCGTGTTCAACCACCTCCTACTGCATAAGGAGGCTCTGGAAATCCCCTCTCCCTGTTTGTTATAACTGTTTTTCTCTGCTTATGGCTGTGATGCAGGTTTATGGGGGAGATACTATCCAGGGGGAGTTTGTCTTTAGTTAAACGTTGAACAACTTATCGGTCTTTGGTTTTATTGTCAATGGGGGAGAAAGGAATAAATTCAAGGCAAGAAATGCTTCTATGATGAGAATTCAAGAAATTATTATGTGATGAGAAGTATAAAAAGGATAACATCGGGCGTCATGGAGAATTTCAAAACAATAGAACCCAATTCAAGCTTCCTATCTTGTTTTCTACACCGAGCATTGCTCACGTAGACTTAGAGTGTTGGCTGAGTTGATTCTTGCATTTTGGGTTTGCTCATGGTTGGAGATCTATTAAATTTTTTCTGATTTCCAACAAACCCAAAGGGGGAGATTTTTGGAACCAGGGTCTTCAAAGCATGATTTGGCGTATGGTTTGTGTTTGTTTTCAATCCTCAGTGGTAGTTCAGAATGTGTACCAATAAAGAGATCATACTGTTCAAGTAGAAATCAGTAGTGAAGGTGGCGCTGTTTCCCAGTGTTTGCCAAATTTTTGGGCCTGAAAATTGGCCAATGAAGTAAAGTGTTTTTGGCAAAGGTACTTGCGCGCTGAGGTCTTGGAAGATAGGAGACTTGTGCGCCATATGTTTTTGAGGATCAAAACTTCAAAATTTGGCTAAGGAAAGAAGGTCGCGCAAGTATTGGTTGGGTTGTGCAAGTGAGTTGCACGACAGAGTTTACAGGAGACGAGACTTGCACGCCATTGAGGGACTTCCGCGCCAATGAGGGACTTGCGTGACTCCATGCAGGGGGTCCAGTTTGCCTATAAATACTAAACCAACCCTCCTCATTTCCCACGGGGTTCAAGACTTAGAGTTTTTTCGATCTCTCGTCGCGCAGGTGGTTGAGCCGCACAAGTGGTAGTTGGGTCGCGCAAGTATAGGCTGCGCGCGGATTGTTGGTTGCGCGACCAAGGCGGTTGGGGAGAAAAAGGAACAACATCGCACAAGTTTGAATTTGGAAGAGGTAGTGTCGCGCAAGTTTTTTTGTGTCACTTGCGCGCCAGTGTTGAAACTTGCACGCCGGGCTTGGAGAAGTGCACCGGTGTTGATAAAAGTACATATGTCCTCTTTGAAGCAGCACAAAAGCTGGAATATTGCCTGGTACCCTCAACACAAATTGATATTCATCTTCTGGTGAGAATTGGACTTCAATAGAGCATCTACATACAATAGAGGATGCATTCTTATGCATTGATGAAGATACCTTCACGTCTATAAACTGAGTGGGACTTCACCAATGGTAGTGAGCCAGGGGGAGTCAATGGGAGTGACCCGAGGGAAGCAGTGGGCTATCCCTGAACCTTTGTAAAGGCAGTGAGCCTGGGACAAAGTGACTGTATCTGAACCTTTGTAATCTACAGCTAGTGAAGCATAATGGATTTTGGTACGACCGAAAACCTGTCGGTGTATGCTCCTTGGACGTAGCCCTTAGTGGTGAACCAAGTAAAAAGGGTTGTGTCTTCTCTGTGCATGTTAATTTTTTCTTTCTACTCATAATCATCATACAGGTTCAACAAGTTCCTACCAACGTGGGAATAAGATCCATCACTTTAAAAGAAAAAGTGGTCACCCTGATTCACCCCTCCCCTCTCAGGGTGTCCCGAGGTCCTTCAGAGAATACCCTAAACATGTTTTTCATTAAGTGGAGGTAACAAAAGGAATGATAGAAAAAACCAAATAATTTAGTAAGCGATAACAAGGAATCTTCAGAAGGTTTCAAAAAGCTAAACAAATATACAAAATGAAATAAGCAATGAAGGAAAGAGGGTAGACTCCCTACACTGGAATTCATAATTACATGTTGATCTAAGTACTTTGGAGGTGTCTTGGTTCATCTATTATTTTACCAGAAGAGGAATCATTAATAAGTAACCAATAATGGAATAGTATAAGCACACCATTTAACAATTTATATCTCAAACAACAAGATAAAACAATGCATCAAGGAAAGAAAGCATAAAAGTATATCACTAAATTTTTATCTTGAAGAGATCACACCTCAATTGGAGGAGTTTTATTAGAAACTATGAAATTATTTATCAAACAATTCTTTTATTTATATTTATCATTTATTCTAAAACTCATTCAGCACTAATCAAAATCAAGAAGACAAGAAAACTAAAAAGAATCATATGTGAGTTTTCACAGACAGCGCACCTCCATTGGAGGGGTTTTATTATAAAACCATGTTTTTTTTATCAAGAAACCATTTATCACATTTAACACTTCTATCAAGAATCACACTCAATTAACATTTAAAAGGGAATCTAATCTAGAATTGAATTGAGTAAAATTTATTTAAAGTGTAGTAAGAAACTAATTAAAAATAATAATTAATGAATTCCTTAAATTAAGGGAAATGGAATGGGATCCTACATCACAGTGGAACCAAGCCATCCACTTCAGCTCTTAGTGCTTTCTAACTCTAGGCTGCTGCTCCCCCGCTAAGCATATACACTTTAACATACATGCAAGGACACGTAGCCCCTATGTACACACCCACATGGACATGGGAATATGCAAGGGGATCCTTATATATATATATGCTTATATGCATATTCCGGCCTCCACTCACCTATAGATGAATATATATATATATATATATATATATACATGGGAACACCAAGCCCCATACGTGTTTAATCATTGACATGGGTGATTTAACATGTAACAGTGGAACCCACATATATATATTTACATACCTATGCACCCGTAGGTGAGTCACCATTAACTTGGAGTCTCGAAACAAACAAGAAGAGACCAACACACTACACCAAGGATACTATGAATCTAAAAACAAATAAAGAACGCTACATAACTAGTGAGAAACCAACCAAAAAAATTTAACCCTTAACTTAGGTGATGAAGACGAACCAAATCGAGTCAAAACCACACAGACGAGTTCAACACACTATGAATAACATGACAGGGACTCATAAACACTGAAATCTTGAAATTAAACAGGTGAAAAACCATGCAACACGATAAAACCTTACCCCAAATAAAATTCGGCAGACCAAAACCCCTCGAATCACCTCTCCTTTGGCAGTAGTTGATGGAACACAGACCAACAAGACCTAACGACTCCACTTCACAACCTTGCATAGAAGGAAAATCGAAAACAAGATCAACCAAAAAGACACAGTGTTCGGTCGAACATCATATAGTGACAAAGAGGCCGAAATCCAACCTGAAATTGGGAGGATAAAAGGGAGAAAGGATTACTATGGAGAATTAGAGAAAAAATTGGAAGAAAATACAGCAAAAAATTAAGACCAGAGGAGGCCGTAGGTGGGGAGCAGTGTGTATCGAAGGGGAAGACCCCTTGGGGGTGTCGCACGATCTGGAAAGAGAGGGGTGAGGGAGAGTTAGTTTAGTTTTAGGTTTTTATTTTTATTTTACTTTATTTTGAAATAAAAACTATATTTTTTTTCCAAATTTAATTTTCATTAATTTCATTTTCCAATTTAACCTTTAATCTAATCTAATTTAATTTAATTTATTTAAAGGAAAAACACCTCTCTACGTCAACTCTCTAAAAAAGAAGAGTTCTGACACTCATATTTTAAAAAGGTATGCCAAGATAATGGAAAAGTTCAAATTCCATTGCCTTTTTCATCTGGTTTAAAATACGGGATGCTACACTAACTCCCTACCTAGTGATATGCTTCCCACTTTTCAATGGGAAAAATTTAAAATACCATCTTTTAGATGCTTTTAATATCTATTTGCTTTTATCTAAGAGCCTTTGAGAACACTTTTATAAAAAAATAGTTAAGTTAATGACTTTCTTTTATGACATAATATATTTATTATATTATAAGAATGCAATAAAAATATAAATGATGCTTACAAATCAGTTAGTTGGTCATAACACGTTGTTTATGCCTTATTTAGTGAGTAATAAATATTCGTGGGTCGAGGAGATAATTATTGGTATTTTATTAACACACTATATAACGAAGGTGGATACTCTCACATGGATACTATTCACTACCCAATATTTGAGAGCCTCTCATTCATTTCCCACCTATTAGAGAGAGAAGAAAATGATCTAAGTTTCTGATATGAGTTCTTCATGAATTGAAGGATTGTTGTTGTAATGATCGTTGAGACATCCATGGATTTGTCAAATCTATGTGTTAGCACCCATAATTTGACGACTGATGATCCCACAGACTATAGAAGTATGTTTGGATGATCTATAAGGAATTAAATTTGGTTCCTTTGAGTAATGATCATCATCAATGAGAAGATGTCAAACACAGCTTCAGATCGAATAAGGTATCCTTCAATTTAATTTTGTGTCAAAATAAATTCACGCGGGATCCTCAGGTATTCGTATCGGGATGTGCTTAACCGTTGATGATGTAACTACATCAATTCCTGGTGAATGTTTTTAAATCCCTAGCCCATAAGCTTCCGTTGTATATCATAGTACCTTAAATTAATATGAGAGTGATTGCATGAAATGTTTAAGTCATGAAAAATTACATTTGCATTAAATTAATGAAGTGGGAATTTCAATCCTCTCATCACTAAAAATGATGAACCAATAAGATATCAGATGAACAAGTTATGGAAACCAAATATTGTAAGTCAGATCAAAACTATTTTACTATTTAAAACAAATAAGGATTGTATATATATATATATATATAATTGTTTGTTACCTAGATGTGGTTATTGTTCTGTCTAGTCTGATGGCCGGGATAATATTTTTCAATAGGAAGATAATTCCAATTGGACGTAGAACTAATTTTTTTTTCAAATTGCAAACAACTATAGGCATAGAAAACTAGCATTAAAAAAGGTTTTAAAAAATATATATTTAAAAGGGGCTCAGGCGGTGGATTTATTGGATTAAAAAGACAATTTTTTTTGACTTTTGGAAAAGAGGGGAGGGGTCACGCTATAGGTTATCAGTAAAGAAAACAAATGTTGAACCAGGAGTGGAAACACCACCTCACCTTGCAATCAAACCGCCACCCATGGCCCCATAGTGCTACAGTGCAACTGTTTGCTATCCTCATAGCTCATCCAGCCATTGGACCCCTCACACCTCGCTTCCTTCCAATTTTCCACCTCACACCATTGGATAGAAACACCCAAAAACCTCCTCCTATGGAGATATCTCCTCTGTGTGTGAACAACTGTCAGAGTGGCTCAACATAAAATGGGCCGCACGGGTTCTCCCTAAGCCATAATGTGCTGAGACGGTTCAATTTGGGCCTAGTAAATTTTAGGAACAAAAGTTTATTTATATATATTTATACATATAACTCAAAATTAAGTCATATTATTTGAAATAAAAATTTCATGGAAGCATGAGAGTTTTAAAATTTGAATTAAAATTAAAAGAAATTATTTTAATTCTTTTTATGACCACACCATATATTGAATGAAAATTTAATTTTCATTATAAAAATTTATTTTTTACGCAATTTATTTGTGTACAGACTGATTGTGAGTATTGCCCAAACAATGTATGTCTGAAATTTAATTAATTTAATTAATTATTATAATTATGTGAGATTCATGTAATAATTAAACCTTTTTTATGGTATTTGCATCATCTTTTTTCATTCAATATGTATAAGGGCTTGTGTGTCCCTCAGTTTCATTCTGTATGTATTTTTTACTTTCAGAGATTCCATTGCATTTGTGCATATATTTTTTTATTATGACAATGACACTATAAGATGTTGACCACACGAAGATGAAGTTGTATCATAAATGAGATGTGGAAACATTGGATTGAGGTGAGAGCTACAATATGAGGAAATACACAACTTCGAGATTATACCCCTTAGGTTACTAATACATGCATTTCATGGATACTTTTTAGTATTAAAATACATTAATTTATTATTTAAATTATTAATTATTTCATGGATATTTGATAGATTTTCTCATATTTGTTAGGAAAAAAAAATTATGGAAAATAAATAATAAAATCAAAATCCATCGATATTTCCACAGAAAGAAGTTTTTCTACAATAATGGATACCTATTGGACACCTTTGGGGAATGAAACTGATGAAATGAGGTGAAACAGATCTTCCAGTGATGGAAATTGGTGATTCACATTGTGAATCTATTTAAAACATGAAAACTATACGAGGCGTGAAGTGTATTAAGGACATGAAGCAGAGAAAACTAGTTTGGAGGGGGAGGGGTCTATATTTTCATAGTGGGACACATATGTCACAGTGTGACTTTTTCTAGGAAGACCTAGTGAGTTTTGGAATTGATGTGGAATTCAACATAAGAAAAAAATTAATGACATGGGAAACTATTGACTACAAGGATGGATCCGATACACATTAGTATACACATTGATGAAAAATTAAATGTAACCCAAGAACCCTTGGAGATGTATAATTATATTGTTGATACTCTGTTTCTGGGAATCAATTCAGAGATCAAATTTTGGTTTGAACAGCTGCATTGTGCAAGGTCCTCAAACATTTTTTGTCTTCTCCTTTCTTTCATGTTTTATTTTATTTTTATCCTTCCCTCTTATGACTTTAGTTTTATAATGAGGTTTTAGTTCTTGAATCATACTATGGTAATGTAAAAAAAGGGGAAAGGTTATTTTGTATTATATTTTCTTACTACATTCATGTATTAGGGTTTCCATAATTTTTTAGTTAAATTTCCAATCTATTTATTTTTATTTTCCCATGACCATTGGGAAAACATCTAGAAAGTCACAATTTTAATTACACAACTAGTTGCCTTAGGACATTCCATGACCATTTAATAGTCTATGAAAATTAGGATTAATTATGGTATCCAAATAAACTTAGTGCATTAAAACCCTATATTATCGGACCAAGGGAAATATGGTACTTTTTTCAAAGTAGGGGATAACCTAGCCATCAGATCCTCCTCATCCTAACTCTGACACCAAACATGAATAATTTTTTTAATTTTTATATCCAAATTCTCTTGAACCCTAAAGCTATAAAACCCAAACATGTATTTCCAATTGATAATCAAAACCCAATTTTATTTCATTTTTCTTTCTATTTCTTCTAACAACCAAACTATTTCATTATTTTTTCTCAAAACCTATTTCAACCTTCATTTTTTTTATTTTCAAAAGTTTCTTTCTCTCTATTTATCAAATTATAACAAAAACCAAACAATTTTTTCTTCAACCACTTTTTCTGAATGTGTCAAGCTAATTATTTTCTAAATTCTAAAAATATTTTAAGTAATTTCTTCTCATTATCTATAGACCAACCTCAATATTTACTTTATTACCATTTAAAATTAGTTAGTGTAGTTGGAATATATAAATTTATATTTTGAAGCCCATGTGAGAAATAACGACGCCTCAAGAGAGATCAAATTGACATTGTTTTTGGAGAATGATGTTTTGTAATGATTAGGATCTTAAGAAAATTTATTTTCTGTTTTTTTTTGTTTTCCCCAATTATCACTTGTTCTTATTGTTCTATGTTTAGGGACCAATTCTGTACATGAGTGCTTGATGAGAGGAAAGAAGAAAGGAGAGATTGAATTTGATCTCTAGATCAAAATGATCTAAGGAAACTGAAGCAAGGCATGAAGTAAGAACAAAACATCATGTCCAGACATGATCAACATCAAGAAGCATGTTAAGATATCCATGTTAGGAACACGATGAGTATAAAAACTAATCAACTATGGAAGACCCTCAAATGTGGGGATCTATAAAAGTGTTATCATACCTCATGTCACTGCGCAACACATCGAGATCAAGATGATGGTCATCCAAATTATTTCACATTCAATCCAATTTATTGGTCTACCTCATGAAGACCCCAACTCGCATATTGAATGTTTCCTAGAATTGCATGAATCATTTCTATTTCAAAATGTAACTAGAAATTTAGTGAGGCTATGTCTCTTTAGATTCTATTTGAAGGAAAAGAACATGAGTGGATGCAAATTCTGCCCCTGCACTCAATCACAACTTGGTATGATCTGGAAAGAAAGTTCTTGAAAATGTTTTTCCTGCCCTAAAAATTTATAGATCTATGGGTAATAATTTTAAATCTTGAGAAATTTAGTGAAGAGTATTTATATTGTGTTTGGGAAGGGTTTAAAATATTAATGAGATGATGCCCACATCACGACATTAAAACAGAGTTAATAATTGAAACCTTTTACAAATTTATTTTGAAGGGAAATAATTCTATAGTTGATGTTTCCATAGAAGGTTAACTTATGAGAAATTCACTCGAGGAGAGATATGAGTTCTTGGATGAAATATACAACAAAATGTTTCAATGGAAATTAGTGGATGGTAAAGTATAAGGAGAATATATGGTGGACAATAGTTGGGTTTCTACACAAATGAACGTGATAATAAAGAAATTGGACATGATGATGGACAATACAAATACACAAGGTATGTATTATTAAGATTTGAATTATATAGATTATAATCATCATAATTATGTGTAGGGATGGAGGCCACAATAACCCAAATTTTAAAATCAGAATCAAGGCCAAGGGTTTCAGCCAAGGGAATAAGGTTTTCAACCTCAACACTAAGGGACATAACTAATGAGTCTGGTCCATTATATAAGATCCTATACTTATAAAAAGGTACATTATTATTTAATTTTTTTTTAAATCCATTAATGTTGGTTAATGAAATGTTTCCTGAGTTTATGAGGAAGCTCAAGAGTAATATGGGGGTTTAGGACATGAAGGAGGGGAAGAAGGGGCTATCTGTTGTATGTTGAACAGTTGGTGCATGATTAGTAGTAATTGTGTTCCCTAACCATGATTTCCTAGAGGAGGGGTTCATAGTTGGATGAGCCATGAAAGGGGGTGGTGAAACCATGTGATCTTGGACAGAGTTAATCCATATGGTTACCGCATAGTTTTTCAAATAGTGTGGGCTCCCAAAGAGACCATGCGACCTAGTCCCCTCTTGGATATAGGGTGGCACACAGTTAGTGCATGTTTTGGCCATAATTGCAGCTAAACTGCATGTATCATTAAAAAAGGGAAATTTACCATCCCCCCTTAGGCCTTAAGAACTTATTCCCCATATTCTTCCCCATTCCTCATACAATAGCCAAGGGTTACAAGATTTTCCTCCAAAACATCCCAAGGATTGGTCTCCTTCATTTCTAAACTTTTTGGAGTGCCGTTGGGTGAAGATCTATGCTCTGGGTGAGTCTAAAACTCATATTTCTTACTTATTTTTGGAGTAGGGATTGTATAGATGTTCGTATTCTTTTGAATCCCTAAAACCATCCTCTCCAACGGAATATGGTTTGGGGATTATAAGGGTGTTTTTTTCCAAATGAAAGGTCGAGGTTAAGTGAGCGTTCATATTAAAAATTGAGGCAGGTGGTCTGCAAGTTATATAACATAGTCTTGTGGTTAAATTTATATGTATGTGGTTATGTGATTGTGGTGTTATGTTGTCCATTTGGTATGAAATAGTTGAAATGATGAATTAATTAGTTAATTGGTGAATTGAACCCCTCATGATCCCCATAGGATTCATTGAGGTTGATTAGACTGGGTTAAGGGCCACCAATGGAGTGTGCCATCTCCTTGAACATGGAATTGAGTTATTAGGTGTGGAATTGAATTTTTATGAGATATATTCCATGATAGATAAGTTGATATGATAGTTTGAGTTATGAAATGAACTAATGGTAATTGTGTCTAGTGATTGACATGGAATAAGGGGGTGTTTGGTATAATGGTAATGGGTTAAATGAATTATGGTTTGTAATGGGTGAAGGTATTTATGGGACAAGTCATTTAAATGATAAGGGTGTTAAATGGATTAAGGAATGAAAATGGGGAATGTGTGTAATAATGGGTTAATGCATATAAATGGTATGTGTTTTAATGAGTTGTGAATTGAAAATGATAAATTTGTTAATGAGTTAAGTCATGATGATAATGTATATGTTGAATGAACCGTGCTTGTAAATGGTAAATGTGTTTAATGAGTTATATTTTATGAATGATATATGTGTGAAATGGTTAAAGAAGCATGTGCACATGGCTTAGTATTATGTGGGGTATTTTAATTGTGGATATATGCCGATGGGTCGGGTTAGATCGAGTCTCTAAGCCCCACCCCTATAATGCATGGGTTAGGGAGTTGGACTAGGCACTACCACAAATATGGGAAAGGCAGGTGCCTGCCTTTATCAGCGCTAGCGGAAAAGCACTGATAAAGGGGTAGGACTTTATCAGCGCTAAAAAAAGCGCTGATAAATATACCCTTTATCAGCGCTAAAACAAGCACTGATAAAGGTGTACTATTTATGAGATCTTTTTTTAGAGTTGATAAAGGGTATATTTATCATCGCTTTAAATATCCCTTTATCAGTGCTTTTCCTAGTGCTGATAAAGGTTACATTTATCAGAGCTTTTCTTAGCGCTGATAATGTTTATTGTATACTTTAAATAAAAAACACATGTTATAACTAAATATATATATATATATATAATTAAATAATTATAAGACTAATAATAAATATATTTATTAGATTTATAATATTTATTAGATTTATTAATTCATTATATTTTTTAGATTTATAAATATATGTGTGTTTTCCAATGAATTCGGATCAATGAATTTATCATGTGTATATGTTATGTGATCATATATGTGCATGAATAATGTTCATTTATAGATTATAATTACATATCACGTTTACGTGTTATTGATTTATAATTCATTATGTTACCCATATAATATATATGTTCTAAAAAATGTACAATTATAATTAAAATTACATTATATTTAAAAAATAAATATATATTTTATTATATTTTCAATGATATATATATAAATATACCTTTAAAATAATTTTATTAGTATAAATAAAGATATATTTATTTAGAGTTATAATTATTAATAAATATATATATATTTATCATAAATATAATTTTAATTAAATATATAATAATATAAACAAATTATTAAATTTATACATTTATCAGTGCTTTTATTAGTGCTGATAATGTATGGATTTATCAACGCTAATAAAGTGGGTCTTTATCAACGCTAAAATGAAAAGCACTGATAAAGACACCCTTTATCAGTGCTAAAAAAGTGCAGATAAAGTCTGACCTTTATCGGTGCTAAAAAAGCACTGATAAAGGTGGTCTTTATCAGTGCTTTTCATTTTAGCGCTGATAAAGACCCCCTTTATCAGTGCTTTTTACTAGCACTGATAAAGGTCCCAACAAGATTTATAAGTGCCACTAGGTCCTCCTCCTCCTCCCCACACCCTGTCAAGCTTTCACAGAATCCCTACCCTGCTCCTCTATAGCTCCCTCCTCTCTGCCTCGACCTCCTTTTGATCCTCCTCTGCCGTAGCCGCCGCCTCATTCTCCTCCTTCGGTGCCTACTTCTCCTCCTCCTCCCCTTGCCGCGACTCCTCCTCCCCTCACCCTGTCAATCGCGGAAACCCTACCCTACGCCTCCACCGCTGCCTCCTCTCCACCGTCGCCTCCTTCTCCTCCTCCTCTACCATGGCCGCCACCTCATTATTCTCCTCTAGAGGCTCCTCCTCCTCCTCCTCCTCCTCTTGCCGTGACTCCTCCTCCTCCTCCTCCTCCATCGCGACTCCTCCTCCTCTGCCGCGTCTCCTCCTCCTCCTCCACCGCGGCCTCCTCACCCTCCTTCTCCACCTCTTCTTCTTCCTACTCCTCCTCCTCCTCCTCCTCCACCTACTCCTCTTCCTCCGCTGCTTCCGAGCTGCCTCCGCTACCTCCGTTGCCTCCGCGCTGCCTTTGCGCTGCCTCCGCTGTCGACGCCTCCTCCTCCTCTGCCACTGTTTCCTCCTTTTTAAGGTGAGTAAAATTGAATTTGCATGAATTAATTATGTTTGCATTTATTGTCAATATTTAGATTAATTATGATTTGGCGTGATTCTTGTGTGTGATGCTTGTGTGTGTGACACATGTATATGTGGTTGGTTACTTGTTTGATATTGATTAGCGCTCCCCACTATAGCCTTGTGATAGAAACCTGAATAGAAAGAGTATTTTTTGTGAAAGGTTTTTACACTAGATTAGGATTTCACTCTGTCTAGTGTCCCTTAGTATGGATCTTTTTCTGATTTTGGATACTACCCCATAGTTAGGCCAGGTAGGGTTTGAACCATCCATGTTGGTGAATTCATGTCATCAGGTGAGGCATGCCAACGGGATGAGATATATGTTTAGTATGTTCTATATTTTACACTATTCTCCTTGGGTTCGAAAAAAAATGAACCTTAATAGGGTTTCTACCAATTCCTGCCCACTACCCATTCTCTCCGGGTTTGGTCATTTACCAATTTAAATATCACATCCTTTCTTATAACATAAAAGTGCCACCAACCTATCACATTGAGTGTGATTCACATATCCTCTAATTCCACAACATAGTAGCTTCTCCTCTATCACTTACGGTGGGTCTCACCATCACATCACATAAGAAACAATTTGAGGAGGTAATCTCTATAGACAACCTCTCAAAAAACTACTCCAAACCAATGCTAAGTGATCCCCATTTCTATATCTCACATCATATTATCATACAAAAAATGATATAAGGAGGGAACCACAATATCCAACCTCTATCACAAGTCAAAATGTACCATAAATAGGTAGATCCCATGGAAGTCACACACCAATCCCCTTTGACCAATGCCTTATCACTCAAAGTAGGGTCCTACCAACACCTTATCACTTGAATAAAGACCATCCATCTTGTCTCATGCCACAAAACATATAAATAGTAATGTAAGAAGGGTATCTAGATAGCCAACCTCTCGTACTATCTAAAACACATCATCAATAGGTGGGGCCCATGGATGATCATACTTCAACTAGGTGAAAGTCACATGAAGTCCCAATCTCTTAGTCGGTCTGACCATAAATGATAAAAGTCACCATCCATTTATCCTTGCATAATAATCTCCTTAAAACCATCTTGGTTATACATGAAAATTATTCCCAACCTATCAACATTCTAATTCCACCTATAAGGGAATCTTCTGGGTTCTACAAACCTAACCCATCTCTACTCATTGATACCAACACATACTCATCTCTACATGGTAATGTCACAACCCACATGCTATACTTGATCTATTCCTTGATAGTCTAGTCTATATCATCTTTTAATTCCCACATTAAAACTCATTAAAACTAAATAATGACCATCCTAAGAAACTCACACTAAGAGCCTTGGATACCCTATGCTAAGTCATCCAGAATATTACCGTGACCCTCACTTAGGTTCCATATCATATCTACCCTTGGAGATCTTTTAATACAATTATAAGGAGGAAATACACTATGTCACACTTCACCAATCCCTATATGGAATATCCCACTCATCAGACACACTATGAATTTTATATATCCTTAAGAGGATGTTCCCCATCATACGTGAGATATAAAACTATATTATCCATCTTCTTTAGGCCTAAGACTCTAATACCTACTCAAATAGACTTTGAAAACCTAACTAGGCTTTACAAATCTCATACCAAACCCGATCCCCTCATAAACACCACTATAAATCTCACCTCCATGGATACATAATCTCTGGATGATAAAAAAATAACAAACATTCAATTGAACCATTACTCTATCTCTTGGTGGATCAAAAACACCTTATTTATTTACCTAGGTTGCTCTTGATTTCTATCCCTTTCACTGGAACACATATACTCATACATTAATGAACAATCATGCATAAATTAGAACATGGTATTGTATTCTAGGGTCCACCTACCTCAAAAAATTGAGTAACCGCCTCACCAAGATCAACTCATCCTCAACCAAGACTATACATGCCTTATCTAATCTTGTACCAATGATTGAGACCCAATATCAAGGCACAATTCCCAAATAATTAATTATATAAACTTATAATTAATTATTCAACTTAATATAATTAGGAATAATCTTTTAAAAACTCACCGGGAAATACAACACCACCTAAACCACACAAAACATGGTGCGTTCATCATACGGGGATAACCTCTAGCCAATACAAACAAAATCTACATCATCTGAATTTATTTGAAGATGATATAGTGAAATCATCACACAAATCCTAGTTAAAATCATCCCAAATCATAGGTAAATAAAGGATAATAGTAATGGAGGAAGTATGAGGGAATAAATCACTAACGCATTATAAAAAACTCCCAAGAACCACCCCTCATCAAGGGGGATCAAAGATAGGAAGAGAATGGATGAATCCCAAGAACCACCCAAGATTATCTATTAATGAGCACGCCCCCACCATTTTTGAAGTATATATTTTTTTATCTAAATTATACACATATTTCTTCTCCCCTAACCTATATACCCATCCTTTGGATTTCAAATAGGATGAATATAAATAAAGAATGGATGAATGCCTATCGGCTGACAAAAGAGTATGAAGAAGGCGTGAAAGAATTTATCAAGTTTGAAAAAGATCATGCATATGACCCTTCTCAAATCCTTTGTCTGTGTTTACACTGTTGTTATTCAAAACAAATTAGTCTAGAGGAGTTGGAAAAACACTTCATCTGTCACGGAATAGATCAGTGTTATACATGTTGTAATAAACACGGGGAAACAATGAATGTAGGTATTGGCTGGGATAACACTGCATTTTATGGATCATCTGATATGATTACAAGTATGAACAATGAAGATGACCATATGTAGGATGTGATTACAAATGTGAAGGATGATGAAGATCGTATTGAGAAAATGATAAGGACCGTCAAAGATTAACTTCATGATAGCCCAATTTTTTTTGAGATGTTAAAAAGTTGTGCAAAGACACCATTGTATGTTTGTTGCACTAAATATACAGCATTGTCAGCTGCACTGAAGCTGTATAATTTGAAAGAAGACAACAGGTGGAGTGACACCAGTTTTACAGAACTACTTTCTCTCCTGAATAACATGCTCCCAAAAGATAATGAGCTCCTGATCCGAACATACGATGCGAAACGAATGCTACGCTCGATGGGTATGATCTCCGAAAGAATACATGCCTGCCCAAATGACTGTATACTATTTCTCAAGGACCACCAATCACTTAAAGAATGCCCAAAGTATGGTGATTCTCGATACAAGAAAGATGAATCTAGTACTACTAAAGTTGTATGGTACTTTCCAATCATTCCAAGGTTTAGGCGCCTATATTGGAGTGAGGAGACTAAAGTACAATTGACATGGCATGCAGATACAAGAATTAAAGATGGGATACTACATCACCTGGAAGAATCTCCTCAGTGGAAGAGAATTGATCATGATTATCCTGAATTTGGAAACGAGTTGAGAAACCTTCGTCTTGCATTATCTACAGATGGAGTGAATAATTTTGGTTTTCAAAGCAATAGTCATAGTACATGGCCAGTTATGTTGGTAAATTATAACTTACCACCGTAGTTATGCATGAAACTAAAATAAATCATGTTATCTATGCTTATATCAGGACCAAAAAAACCGGGTAATTATATTGATGTTTATTTAGCTCCATTGATCTAAGATTTGATATTATTGTGGGATTCAGGTGTTACATTGTATGATTCTTACAAAAAAGAAGATTTTACTTTGAGAGCCATATTGTACGGAATGATAAATGACTTCCCTTCTTATGGAAATTTTTTAGGATATAGCATTAAAGGAACTCAAGGGTATCATGTTTGCGAACAAGGTACACAATCAATTAGGGTGAAACATTCATCGAAAACCATGTGTCTAGGACATCATAGATTTCTACCCCGATGACATAAGTACCGATCTTGGATGACATCATTCGATGGTAGTTTAGAAGAGAGTACAACACCATCTCCACTAATAGGCAATCAATTGTTTGAGAAAGTTAAAAATGTTGACACTACTTTTTGTAAATCGGCTTCAAAAAACCTTATGAAAATTGGTTGGAAAAAGAGATCAGTTTTTTTGAATAACCATACTGTAATTGTCTGTATGTTAGACATTTTCTTGATGTTATGCATGTAGAAAAAAATGTATTTGATAGTGTCATCAGCACATTGCTAAATACACCTGGAAAAACAAAAGATAAAATTAAGGTTAGGTTGGACATGGTTGAGATGAGAATACAAGAAGAGTTGGCACCAGTGAAGGGTGAAAAATGAACATTTCTTCCTCCTGCTGCTTACACTCTTTCTAGGTAGGAGAGATATTAGTTTTGAAACTTCTTGAATGATGTAAAGGTTCCATAGGGGTATTCATCAAATATCCGGAACCTTGTGTCAATGAGATATTTGAAGTTAAAAGGTCTTAAATAACATGATTTCCATGTTTTGATGCAAGATCTCATTCCAATTGCTTTACATTTTATTTTTCCCAAGAATTTCCACCATACATTAATGAAACTGTGTTTCTTCTTCAAATCTATATGCAGCAAAGTTATAGACCCGACGAAATTTCCAACTATGGAAAGAGAAATTTCCGTCATATTATGTGAATTAGAAATATTCTTCCCACCTTCATTTTTTGATATGATGGTTAATTTTATGGTCAACTTGGTGAGAGAGATTCAACTATATGGTCCTGTACATTACAGATAGATGTACCCCATTGAACGGTATACGAAGATTTTGAAAGGGTATGTCAAAAATTTAAGTTGTACAGAGGGTTGTATTGCGAGCGATATATTGTTGAGGAAGCCGTTGAATTATGTACCGAATACCTGTTTGGTGTGGAAAGAATTGACCTACCAAAATCTTGTCACACTGGGCTACTTGAGGGTGAAGGAATTTCTAGAAGACAGGTTGTCAAAATCAATATTAAAGATCAGGAGAAGGCCCACCTTTATGTTTTACACAAAAAATTCGACGTTGACCCATATGTTGAAACCCACAAAGAAATTCTTAGGAATTTTAATCCATCTAGTGATGAAAAATGGATATCATATACACATAATCGAAAGTTTATAGGACGGTTTTGGGACCATATTTTTAAGAAGTCAGATGAAAATCTAGAGTCAATTTTAGACCAACTTTGATGGCCAGCCGGAGGACCAAGTGTGTATGTATTATCTTACAATTATTTTGTAGTTAATGGTTATACATTTTATACTAATGAACATGATGAAGATAGTACCATGTAGAATAGTGGGGTTACACTTGTGGCTGAAGTGATGAATGTTTCTAGTGCTAAGGACAGAAATCCAATTTATGTGAATATGTTATACTTTGGAATCATCAAAAAAATATGGGAGTTGGATTATACGGAATTCCAAGTTCTGATTTTTCAATGCAAGTGGGTTGATAACAGGAGTTCTGTTAAAATAGATGAATTGGGATTTGTGAAAGTTGATTTCAGTAAGGAAGGGGAGAAAGACAAACCATTTATAATGGTATCATAGGCAGTGCAAGTATTTTATGTTCCAGATCCTGCAAAATGAAACTGGTCAATTGTTCTGTTATCGACCAAAACAACTAAAGGGTCAGATGAGAATTCAATGGAGGATGACCCTTTAATTGGGACTTCACAATCATTTCGTAGTGGTCCCAATGTAGACGATGTTTTGTATGTCAAAGGAGACCACAATGAAGTGATATGGATAGTCGATAGAGGGTTCAAATCCATTCAGCCTTAGAAAAAAGAGTTCAATAATCAGGTTATTTTTTTATTGTAATATAGATTGTGTTACATTATGTTATTATCTGTTCACTACTGCTTTTATGTGATCTAAATTAAATGTTAAACCACTTATGTAGACAATGAATTCTGCACATACTGATGCACCCAATCCTGAGACACAACAGTTTTCTCAACCTGTTGCAGTTGGTCCCACTACTGAGGTACAACAGGTCTCTCGACCAGTTGCAGCTGGTCCCACTGCTGAGGTACAACATGTTTCTCAACCTGTTGCGGCTGGTCCCACTGCTGAGGTACAACAGGTTTCTCAACCTATTGTTGCTGGTCCCAGTGCCGATGCTAGCGCTTCGGAGGAACATAATGATGATGTAGAAACTGAGGAAATGGTAGGCAATGAAACCCCGACGGCACAAAAAAAACAGGTGCGCCATAGTTTGATAGTTTTATCCAAAATACTTAAGGCAAAAGAAAAAGGCATCAAATATGAGGTGGGATGGAATAAGCGAGGCCAGCATGTAAACCCCAACAAAGCCATGTTTAGTAGATACATTGGAATCATCACTCGGCAACATGTGCCGATTGAAATAGAGTCATGACACCATGTTGTCAGCGAACTGAAAACATTAATGTGGTAAGATATTACAATAACATTACGATATCATTTATTTACTTTATTAAAATAAAATAAAATAAAATACTGAAATATTGACTAACTCTACATCATCTCTTGCAGAGTGCATTTATAGTAGATGTGTCGCACAAAGAATATGTATTAAGACTGGAAGAAAGGGTTCATAGAAGATTTCACACCATTTTAACAAAATTCCATCTAAAATATGATGAAGGGAAAATCAAGCTACACCCACCTCCTCTTTATGCACACTTGATATCCCAAGGAGCGTGGGATGCATTTTGCAACCATTGTGCGGAGCATGAATTTCAGGTACATTGTGTTTGGTAACATGTTTTTTAACGTTTCTTGTATTCATCACTTTGATTGAGAGTTTTTTATTTATGAAACATCAATGGAGTGCTGAAAATAAAGAACGAGCAATAAAACCAGCGTACCCCTACCGTAAAGAATGTCTGGGGTACGCTTCAACTGAAAAACAATTGGTACATATTTTAAAAGTACTGTAATACTTTTATGTGACATAAAACAACACTGTAACCATGTTTCTCTGTTTATATGTAGATTGAGGAATCAAAATCCCAAGCCACTTCCATCCCACACCATGTGATATGGAAGGAGGCTCGTGTTAATAAAGAGGGGAAACTGGTAGATGAAAACACCCAAAAAGTGTGGGAAACATGTGTAAGTATGACATACTATAATTTTTTTTTGCATTAAATTACTATTATATAACGATGATTACATATTTTCCCATATTTTCTATTTTACATAGTCACAGGAATCAACAACACCCGCACCAGATGTGGAATACTTTCAGTAGCCTTGAAACAGCCAGAACAGTATGGCTGTGTCAGAGGTGCGGGTTTTGGGGTGACACCCCAGACATATTTTCAGAAAAAAACAAGAGGAGGAACAAAATAAATAAATGAAAATGATGAGAGATATACAAGCTAACCTTGAAAAAAAAAAATTCAAAAGTCAGGGAGAGTTTCTAGAAACTTTGATGGGGGATAGGCGAAGAGAAGAAACAACTCAAGAACAACCAGCCCCACCCCCACCATCTTTGACGCGAGCCATTCCCCTCAAAGACCTGACTTAACCGAGGTAATCAATGTTCTAATATTTGTTTCTATGAAATATGAATCACATAGACCCTGATACCTTTCTTATAATGATATTGTATAGGGTAAAAATGACTATGATTTATATCTGTCAACTCCCACCCATCGCTTTGTGTTGAGGGCTACAATGTTCAATATGCAGAATGACACGCTTCACTCTAGACCACTTCCAACCAGTCATGTAGAAGTGTTGATTAACATAGATCATGAGCCGAGTGCCGAGCTACCCATGCCAAATGATGATGACAAGATTCATACCTGTTGGAACATTCGTTGCATGGCCGTCGAATCTTGTAAAAAACATGTCGACTAGGAGGTATTCATTTACAATTAATTTTTCAAGTAGAACCTTTAACATTTAATTAGAAAAGGGATAAACCAATGAATTTTATTATAGAAGGACAAAAGGAAGGAGCTAAAATGAAATAACAGCTCAAAAGGATCAACCAACCGATCAAAACAATCTACTGAGGGCACCTTCACCCCGCCCGTTCTATATCCACATTTAATATCATTGCAAGATCATGTGGATATGAAAATGAAAGGCGGAAATAATCACAATTCTTTTTGTGAAAAATATATGTATGGAGAGGAAACATTAGATTTCGTTAGTGCTGACGCTGTAGCTGAAATCATCACATACGACTGGCTAGGAACCTCAGTTATAAATGTATACATGAGGTATGTTTTCATGATTTGATTTCACAAAAGCTAATATACTCTGAATATTGTGGCTAAATACATTTCATATTTTTTGTAGGCATATATATGAAAAAAAATTGAAGGTATTTTCCCGTGAATAAAAATTTGGACTCGTTAGTCCTCACACCATGTCTACACAAAAAAATAAATAGATTCCGATTTTCAGGCTAAATTAATGTCAAACCTACTCAGAACATTTCAATGAAAAATTACGACTGACATGCTCTTTTTAATACCTACATTACAGGGGTAAAACTTTTCATTTTAATCATATCAATTATATTTTCATTTCTATCATTACGTATTCCTTTTTGTTTTTTTAGGCAGCATTGGATGCTCATTGCAGTCAATTTGGATACTCCAAAGATTTATTTTATGGATTTACTGCATGGATATCCAACAAACTGACCACACATGATAGATATTGTCATTTTTTAATACATTAGATCCAAAATTTTAGAACTAAATATCTAGTTATATAATTTATATTATCTTTTAATTAGGATTATGTTATGATAGGGTGGTGTATGAATATCATCTAAAGGCTAGAATGAATCCAGGGCATAAGGATGACAAGGCGCACAAGATATAAAAATGGACAAGTATCAGGGTGTATATAATTATATTGCACTATCCAAATACATATAAAAATAGATTACTTATTTTTCTCGATTTTTCTGCAGTGTCCGAAACAAACAAATGGAAAGGACTGTGGTTATTATGTTTGTAAATTTATGAAAGAGATCATATTTCATGAACAAACTAGCATCCCTGAAGAGGTATTTTTGAAAAAAATTACTAGTTCATTTAAAATATTTATTAATATTTTGTGTATTTATATTATTTCAGTACTACTATTACTGTCACAAAAAATCCTATTCACAAGATGAAATAGACGTGTTTAGAAACGAATGGGCAGTGTACCTGATGGAAGAATGTAAACAAATAGGACAATGAAGGTGAATTCCTAATACTTATGTTATCTTTATATGATCATTGATATCTCCCTTTTTTACACTTATTTATCATCTATGATCACCCTTTATTATGTTTTATATCGTTAGATTATGAAAAATGGTTTTAGAAATGATTTGAGTTTCTAGTAAAGAATAACTTAATGAGAGACTCTTATGAACCAATGACATACGTCAAACTGAGAAAACGTGTTTGAATTGTTTAGATACTTTAGGAAAACGATACTTGAGTCATTTGTGATGTGTAAGAATCAACCGCACCTCAATCTGACGCATAGTGTGACCAGTATGGCTAAAAGTGTCTGATATCAGTTTAAAATTGACATTAAATTTAGAAAAGAACACAAGTGACATACGAAAAACTGAGAAAACGTGTTAGGATTGTTGTGATACTTTAGGAAAACTATACATGAGTCATTTGTGACGTGTAAGAATCAACCACACCTCAATCCAACGCATGGTGTGACCAGTATGGCTAAAAGTGTCTGATATCAGTTTGAAATTGACATTAACTTTAGAAAACGACACAAGTGACCTACGAAAAACCAAGAAAACACATTCAGATTGTTTTGATACTTTATGACAACGATCCATGAGTTAGTTTTGACGTGTATGAATCAACCACACCTCAATCCAATGCACGGTGTGACCGATATGGCTAAAAGTGTCTGATATCATTTTGAAATTGAAAATAACTTTAGAAAACAACACAAGTGACATACGAAAAACCAAGAAAACGTGTTATGATTGTTTTGATACTTTAGTAAAACGATCCATGATTCATTTGTGATGTATACGAATCAACTACACCTCAATCTGATGCACGGTGTGACTAGTATGGCTAAAAGTGTCGGATATTAGTTTCAAATTGGCATTAACTTTAGAAAGAAACAAAAGTGGCATACGAAAAACCAATCCAACACATTCGGATTGTTTTGATACTTTAGGAAAACGATACATGAGTCATTTGTGACATGTACAAATCAAACGCACCTCAATCCGACACACGGTGTGACCAGTATGGCTAAAAGTGTCTGATATCAGTTTCAAATTGACATTATCTTTTGAAAACAATACAAGTGACATATAGAAAAATGTGAAAACGCATTCGGATTGTTTTGATACATTAGGACAACGATCCATGAGTTATTTGTGACATGTGAGAATCAACTGAACCTCAATATGATGCACGGTGTGACCGGTACAGCTAAAAGTGTCTGATATCAGTTTGAAATTGACATTAACTTTAGAAAACAACACAAGTGACATACGACAAACCAAGTAAATGCATTCGGATTGTTTTTATACTTTATTAAAACAATCCATGAGTGATTTTTGACATGTATGAATCAACCGCACCTCAATCCGATGCATGGTGTGACCAGTATGGCTAAAAGCTTCTGATATCAGTTTGAAATTGACATTAACTTTAGAAAACAACACAAGTGGCATACGACAAACTGAGAAAACGCGTTCGTATTGTTTTTATACTTTAGGGAAACTATCCTTGAGTCATTTGTGATGTGTAAGAATCAACCACAACTCAATTAGACGCATGGTGTGATCGGTATGGATAAAAGTGTCTGATATTAGTTTGAAATTGACATTAACTTTAGAAAACAACACAAGTGGCGTACGACAAACTGAGCAAACGCATTTGGATTGTTTTTATACTTTAGGACAATGATCCATGAGTAATTTTTGATGTGTAAAAATTAACCGCACCTCAATCTGACACATGGTGTGACTGGTATGGCTAAAAGTGTCTCATATCAATTTAAAATTGACATTAACTTTAGAAAACAATACTAGTGACATAAGGGAAAAAGAGAAATCTCATTTAGATTGTTTTGATACTTTAGGAAAACGATACATGAGTCATTTGTGACAGTACGAATCAACCGCACCTCAATCTGATGCACGATGTGACCGGTATGGCTAAAAGTGTCTGATTTCAGTTTGAAATTGACATTAACTTTAGAAAACAACACAAGTGACATACGGAAAACCAAGAAAACAAATTCAGATTGTTTTTATAATTTAGGATAATGATCCATGAGTCATTTTTGACATTTAAGAATCAACCACACATCAATCCAACGCACGGTGTGACCGATATGGCTAAAAGTGTCTGATATCAGTTTGAAATTGACATTAACTTTAGAAAACAACACAAGTGGCATACAGAAAACCAAGAAAACGTGTTCATATTGTTTTGATGCTTTAATAAAATGATCAATGAGTCATTTGTGACATGTAATAGTTAAGCACACCTCAATCTGACGCACGGTGTGACTAGTATGGCTAAAGGTGTATGATATCAGTTTGAAATTGACATTAACTTTAGAAGACAACATAAGTGACATACGAAAAACCGAGAAAACACAGTCAGATTTCTTTGATACTTTAGGAAAACGAACCATGAGTCATTTTTGACGTGTATGATTCAACCAAACCACAGTCCGATGCACAGTGTGACCGATATTGCTAAAAGTGTCTAATATCAGTTTTAAATTGACATTAACTTTATAAAACAACACAAGTGACATACAGAAAACCAAGAAAGCACATTAATATTATTTTGATACTTTAGTATAATGATCCATGAGTCATTTATGACGTTTAATAATCAACCACACCTCAATCCGATGCACGATGTGACCGGTATGGCTAAAAGTGTTTGATATCAGTTTGAAATTGACATTAACTTTAGAAAACAACACAAGTGACATACGTAAAATTGGGAAAATGCCTTCATATTGTTTTAATACTTTACAAAAATGATCCATGAGTCATTTTTGACATGTAAGAATCAACCGTACCTCAATCTGATGCACGGTGTGACTGGTCTGGCTGAAAGTGTCTGATATCAGTTTGAAATTTACATTAACTTTAGAAAACAACACAAGTGACATATGGTAAACCGAGCAAACATGTTCGGATTGATTTGATACATTAGTAAAATTATCCATGGGTCATTTTTGACTCGTAAGAATCAACATTACCTCAATCCAACACATAGTGTGACCGGTATGGCTAAAAGTGTCTGATATCAGATTAAAATTGACATTAACTTTAGAAAACAACATAAGTGGCATACGAAAAACTGAGAAAACACATTCTGATTGTTTTGATACTTTAGGAAAACGATCCATGAGTCATTTTTTATGTGTAAGAATCAACCACATCTCAATCCGATGCACGGTGTGACCGGTATGGCTAAAAGTGTCTGATATCAGTTTCAAATTGACATTAACTTTAGAAAACAACACAAGTGACATACTAAAAAACAGTGAAAATGTGTTCGGATTGTTTTGATACCTTAGGAAAACAATCCATGAGTCATTTGTGATGTGTAAGAACAACCGTACCTCAATCCAACATACAATATGACCAGTATGGATAAAAGTGTCTGATATGAGTTTGAAATTGACATTAACTTTAGAAAACAACACAAGTGACATATGGAAAACTGAGCAAAAACATTCGGATTATTTTTATACTTTAGGAAAAATATCCATGAGTCATTTGTGACGTGTATGAATCAACTACACCACAATCCGATGCACGATGTGACCGGTATGGCTAAAAGTGTCTGATATCAGTTTGAAATTGACATTAACTTTAGTAAACAACACAAGTGACATATGACAAACTAAGAAAATGCGTTCGGATTGTTTTGATACTTTAGGAAAATGATCCATGAGTCATTTGTGATGTGTACGAATCAACCGTACTTCAATATGACACACGGTGTGACCGGTATGGCTAAAAGTATCTGATATCAGTTTGAAATTGACATTAACTTTAGAAAACAACACAAGTGACATATGAAAAACTGAGCAAATGTGTTCAGATTGTTTTGATACTTTAGGAAAACGATCCATAGGTTATTTTTGACGTGTAAGAATCAACCACACCTCAATCTGACGCATGGTGTGATTAGTAAATATTTTCATTAGATAAAGAATCAGTATTTATTAAATTAGATAAATCATCAAAAAACATATTGATTTTACATTATTCCCTTTCATTATTATCAGAATGAAAACATTTGAGTTTATCATTTCCATATTTTAGTTTCACATTTCCATATTAATGTATTCTTTCATATTAATGTTTTAATTTATTTCATTATTGTATTACTAACATAATATTTGTTTCCTTATGTAGGTGAATTTTTTTCCTTGAGTTCGGATGCTTTGTTTGGCAACAAATACCATGAACGACAATTTTTGAGAGGGGATCACTGATATCAAAGGATGAAACATTAATGTTTATAATTTCTATTAGATAATTGTAATTTTAACCATGTAAAACATTGTTTGAAATGTATATAGTAGTGTGTTTTTTTGTATTCATGATGTTAAGTAAATGTATATAGCATTGTTTGTCAAAATATTGTGTGCACTATGTCATCTTTAGGTTCTTGGTTCATGTGAAGGTGCTATTTTGTTCAGGTGTATAGATGTAAAGATGTGCAGGTGCTGCTATTTTGTGCAGGAGTGCAGATGTGCAGGTGCTGGTTGTGCAAGTGCTGGGGTAGGTGCCTTTATCAGTGCTTTTTTGAGCACTGATAAAGGATTCATTTAACAGAGCTAAAAGAGCGCTGATAAAGAGTCCCATTATCAGTGATCAAGATAGCGCTGATAAATTCCCACTGTTATCACCACTAAAAAAAGTGCTGATAAAGGACACCCTTTATCAGCGCCTTTTTTAAGGCTGATAAAGGTGGGATTTATCAGCGATTTTCAGAGCGCTGATAAAGGGGACCCCCCTTTATCTATGCCGTCTTTAACAACGCTTTTCTAGCACTGTTAATGTTGGTTTTTATCACTGAGAAAATGTCAAGTTGTAGTAGTGGGGGCTCTATACCCATAAGAAATTCATGGGATATGAATACCAGACTGAGGCTCTAAGGTAAGTGTTATGTATTGTTTTGTGTAATATTTTCTCTTGTGATATAGTGAATTTTATTTCTTCACTTTATACATAGTTAATATGATCAAAATAGGTCTAATTGTATTTAATGTATAGCCTATACATTGGAATCAATGATGGAAGTTGCTAAAGTGAACTTTTTTGACTAATGGAACTCGAATTTATTTTCTATTTACATTGTTGTTTGTTATGTTTCTGCATACACAATCTATTTTGACTAGATATTTTGTAGACATCATTGGTGGTGGCCTACTAAATTATACTCACACCCTGCTTGGGCTACCATTGGATACCCAAGAAGACTCTATGGTTGCAGGTCGGGATAAGGGAAAAGGTCCTATGATAGATGGTTGACTTGGGTGTGGGATTTAAATGGATGAGGGATCTAGACTTGGATCTCGGACCCATTTTTTGGATTTTTTAGTTGTCTTTATTTTAATCTTCCTTACACTTGGCACTTTATGACATGACATACTATATATAATATTTGGTTATGGGATTGTATCCAGTTTTGGGAAATGTTTAGTAATTTATGTTTATTGGTTATAATATTCCCTTTATTTTTTATTATTATATGATGTGGATTACTATGATAATGAGGGTACAGTCTCCTCACATATTACATTAAACCCTTAATACGAGTTGAAAGCCTATGGAAAATGGGAAGGTGCGCCTGAGGTCATGTGAAAACCTATCCAGGGGCACCAATTTAGTAGCTCTCGGGCTGAGGAAATTACACATTTACTAGAGGATACCCTATCAAATTTTATGAAAACCACTATAGGTGTGCTTAAAGATTTTGTGACTTTATCTAAGGATCAAGTTGATTCCATCTAGGAATTGTGAGACGACTCAAAAAATTAATGAGCTAAAATGATAAACCAAGATATTCAAGTTGGGAAGATTGCTAATCAATTGAAAGAAAGACCAAGAGGACTCCTATTGAGTGATAGTGAAATCCCAAAATATGGTGAGATGAAATCCATCATTTTAAGAAGTGGTAACATAACCCAAAACAGAATATAAAATATACAAGAAAATATGAAGAACAACCTATGAAATCAAGGAAAGAAAACAATCAAGAAGTAGAATAATTCATTCAAGAAGAACACTATGCTAACCACCACTACCATTTCTGGATTGGATAAGGAAGGTAAATACTGATGAAAAAAGAGAAACGTTTTTGGATATGTTCAAAAAACTAAATATCAACATACCATTTTTTGAGGAAATTATAAACATGACCATCCATGAAATGTTCATGAAGGATTTACTGATAAACAAACAAAATATTGAATAATTAGGCACAATTAAATTGATTGGGTAATATTCTGTGGTGACATCAAGAAGCCTACCAAAGAAGTAAAGTAATCGAGATAACTTTTTTACTGTGATCAATATTGTTTTTAATGAATTTTGTAGTTTTTATGTTATTTTTTGTGAAATCATAAATGTAATTTCATATTCAACATTCATGATTTTGGGATTGATAGAGATACAACTAACTCAAGTTAAGATAAAACTAGATGATACAATAGTAAGACACCCCTGAGGACTACTTGAAGATGTCGATGTCATGGTAGATAAGTTATAATTCCTAGTAGGTTTTATTTAAATGTAAATAGATTAAGATAGGATCCAAATAATCTTGGGAAACCATCCCTAGGTATGGGAAGGGAACATTTTGATGTTCAAAATGGATATATGAGTTTAAGAGTTGGTGGATCAAAAGTGACGTTTAAATTACATTAGGAAATAAAGAACCTAGAAGAAATAGATGAAGAGTTGATAGACGATTGTTTTATATAATTTTAGGACATTGTTTTCCATGGAAAAAGAGTTGATTTAAACACTGTAAAAATTGAAGAAGAAGGTAAAAAAAGAGCTGGATAAAGGAAAATGTTTCTGGAAAAAGATGAAGACAATGAAAGGACTACTATCCTTGAAGAATTCAATGAATGATAAATGGTCTGGGTAGTAAGTGATCTTCCATTTAATTTCTAAATAAGGGACAAGAACTACTATATTGGGCCCCTGGAGGTTAATAAGGTAGTTACTAGTGGAAGAGTGAAGCGAGTTTCATAAAAAGGGAGAGAGCCCATATACATGGAGGAATAAAAACTTTTTTACATTATAGATCTGGATCAGGTAACCTCTTTACTACCCTCAATCACTTGAGATTTAAGAGTTAAGAATAATCCAATAATGTTAAAAAAAATTCTTCTAGGAGGAAAACTAGGTTTCTAGGATTTTATTTATTTATTTTTAGGTGCATGAAATCTCCCCCAAATCTTTCAAATTTCATTAATAATGGTTTTTAATTTCACTTGTGGGTTTTCATTTTTCAGGAACATCAAGACACTAATAGAAAACATGAGAAGGAGAAGTAGGAATGATAAACATAGTGAATATAGTGAAGGAAAAACCTGTACAACCAAATTTAAATAATCAATGAAGGGGGAGTTAGTGTTTCAATTATGTATTTTTAATTATTTCCGACAATTAATTCTTTTAGAGTTTGAACTACCAATTATATGCCTGCCTTGAGTCTTTATTTAAGCAATTAAACTACAAGACATAAATTAGCTTGTATAATTACCATGCAATGAATTTAAATTTATCTTCCAATAAATTTGAATGACAAAAATTAGGTAAATGATTAGTAGAGATAAATTTGTAGTTTTGGATTTAGAAAATCATGACCTAGGGGAGCATGTTAATTTTTTAAATGAAATTTTTCTAATATTTTACCATCCTCTAAATTATGATATTTTCATTAATTAACTAAATTATTCATATTATTTTCCATGATTAGTTTTCCAAACCATTCATTTCATTCCCAAAACATTTTCTGAATCAATATTTCCTATTATTTATATAGTATATTTCTTAAGATACCCAGACAAGTTTTCTTATAGAACTTTCGTGACATATTATCAAAGCTATGACTGAATGAAATCAATTTTAATATGATTAAGATATTATTTTGTTTAAACATTTATCATTGGTCCCACATTACATTAATTCTTTTAAATCCCATAAAATCCATGAACATCTTTATTAGGAAAAGAGAAGCATCACAAGCCTTTTTTATCTACTCCTACATTCATTTTAAATATTTTTCATTATTTTTGAAAACAAGTGTGGGGGAGACAGTGAATGGTGGAAGGGGTGTCCATTTTTTAACAAATAAGTGTGGGGGTATTTCCATGAGATTTTGGGACGTCTTTAATTCAGTGTATTCATTTAAAACCATCTAAAAAATTGGCTAGTGCCTTGGGAGGATAAAAATTACCATTTATAGACCAAAGATCTTTTTATTTCATGTGGTTATGTGGTGGATGTGAGATTTATCCCAAGCATGATTTTTGTAAATGAAAAAAATATAGAAATAAAAAAATATAAGAGGGTGTTTTCATTAATTATGATTTATTACTTCATTAACTTTATTTGAGTTTTGGGAATAAGGAGGTGATTTATATAGAGGGATAATTTTCCATTAATATAATTTTTATTATCATGTAAAGTATTTAGATACAAAAATTCTTTTTGAACATTAATTGTTTTAAGTCATTTACCATCCCGCCTTAAAACTCAGAGTCATTTTAACATAATGACGATGACCTCATGATTATTTATGATTCTATCTTTATGAGATGGATATGTTAGATTCTTTTTAATCCTATGGTAAGTGACATGTTTTTTAGGTATGTTCATGACTTTATTTATAATCATACCTTGATGATGAGAAGAAAAATTCAAAAGTGATGTAAATTAAAAATGACATGCATATTAATAATAAATTGAAAAATAAAAATAGATGAATGAAAATTATTGGATCTTTTGAATGGGGAAAAGTAAAATACACATTTGATTTGTTTTTTTGAAAAGTGATGCATTAATGAATTTTACTGTGTGAAGATTAAACATTTTTATTCCCCATTTTAGAAATCTATTTTATAAACATTGAATTTAAAGCATAGTAGAATGAGATTCCTTTGTAGTACGCTGAGATTTCAATCATGATGAAAAGTTTGGATTCAAGTGTGGGGGATTTGATACGTGTATTTCATGAATAAATTTTATTATTAAAATACATTACTTTTATGATTTAAATTATTAATTATTTCCTAGATATTTAATTTAGTTTTTCATATCTGGTAGGGTACAATTTTTTTTGGAAAACAAAAAAAAAATAAGAAAAGTTGATTGATATTTCCATTGAAAAAAGTTTTTCTATGAAATTGTATACCTATAGGAAATCTCCAAGGTTTGAAAATACTGAAATGAGGTGAAATGGAGCTTCTGGGGATAAAAAAGAAGATTGACATCATGAATCATGTTCAAGACATGAAGACCATAAAAGGTGTGAAGCACATTCAAGTAATGATATGAAGAAAACCATTTTAATGGGGGGGGGGGGGTTATACTTTCACAGTGTGGCACATATGTCATGCTTTTACTTTGGCTAGGAAGACCTAGTGAGTACTAAAGTTGATTTGAAATTTGATGGAAGAAAAGAATTAATAACCTGGGAAGCCATTCAATATAGGGACAGACCTAAGACTCATTAATAACTGCATTTATGATTAATTAAATGCAACTTGATCACCCTTGGAGATCTATAAATAGAGTATTATTGCACTAATACCATGTATTGATCCAAATACTAAATATTTGGGTGAGTATCTATGCTATTTTGTACCCTCCACCAACCTTTATATTTATTTTCTTTCATGTTTTATTTTAGTTTTATCATTTCCTCTTACTCCCTCATTTTTATAATGAAGGGGTAATTCACGTCTTGTTCTAGGGTAATGTAGTAATATGGGAAAGGTGATTTTGGATAATATTTTCTTATTATGTTAATATTTAGGGTTATTTCAATTTTAAATAAAATTTCCATCTTCTTTCTTTTTATTTTCCCATGACCATTGAGAAAAAAATAAAAAAGTCACAATTTTAATTGCCCAACTAGTCACCTTAGGATATACTATGACCACTGAATAGTCTAGTAAAATTATTTTTAAATATGATATCAAGATAAACTAAGTTAAGTAAAACATTATATTATTAGAAAAAGGTAAATAGGGTATTTTTTACTAAGTAGGGGATACCTTGAACATTATATCCTCGTCATCCCAACTCCAACACCAAACTTGAAAAATCATTTTTAATTTCTATATCCAAATAACCATAAACCCTAAAACTAAATAACCCCAACATGCATTTCCAATTGATAATCAAAAACCAATTTTCTTTTGATTATCCATTTATTTCTTAAAATAACAAAACTATTATTATCTATTTTCTCAAAACCAATTTCATCCCTCTATTTTCATTTTTATTTTCAAAAGTTTATTTCTCTCTATTTCTTGAATTTCAAGAAAACTCAACCTATTTTTTTATTCTTTCCCCCATTTTCCCAAATTTATCAAACTAACTATTTTATAAATTATAAAACTATTATAAGATATTTCTTCCCATTTTCTATGGATAAAACTCAATTTCCACTTTAATACCATTTAAACTTATTTAGTGTTGTTCAAATATATATATTTTTATTTTGAAACCTATGAGAGAAATAAAAATGCCATGTCATCGATCAGTCATAATTGATCCATTGAGTATAAATTGATCAAAAAATACCAAATACTCAAGATCAATCTAGTAGTTTATTTAATTCATGCATATTTCATTATTGTTTTGAACATTATTGTTTGTGAGAAGACAAAAAATAATAAACAAATAATGCATAAATTTAAGAAATTAAAGACATAATGAATGTTTTCTATTTACTGCATGTTTAGTTGTGAGAACAAACACATTTTATGAATATACCAAATAGAAAATGAATTCATTTATCAAGTATTATTAGAAAACCTAAAAGTAATATTTAGTTTTAATTCCTTCCATCACTTAAATTTGAACAAAAATTAGTGTATGAGGTGATCATCATCCATAGTTTAGGGTGCCTCCTTCAATTGGGGAGTTCTTATGAGGGTGATGTTCTGATTTAATTAAATATGATTGAGAATAAGTATTCATAGCTATCTTTCCACCAATTTAGAGGCAAAGAATTGATGGAATCAAGGTTACAATTCCGAGAAGCTAAGATTTTACTAAATAGTTCAATGAATTGAGATTCAATACAGTTGGATAGTTTAGTGCTTACCATAAAAATATTTTAGTAGTGGAATGACCATAATTTGGACTACAAGGTAAGGTTTAAATGATCATTTCCACTAGAATACTAAAGATACTAGGTATTATGAATCTACCAGTTAGAGGTACTTTTTTTAGATAAAATAATGGGTGACATTTAATGATTTAATCAGTAATGTATAATTGGTAAACAAGATAAAAAGTACTAATTTTTCTGTTTTTTGTATAAAATGGAAATTAATACTACACATATTCTATGATTAATATTGGACCAAGTTAATTTCCTCACTGAAAAGAGTTTCCAAAATTATTATAGGTGCTTGCGCATGATACGACGATATGTGAAATTCAAGGTGGTGGAGTCCCTAATATCTGTTGAGCTACCTCAGGAATAAAGGGTGTGAATGATGCTTACATTAGACTCTTTTATGAAGAATTTTATGTTAAAATCATAATACAATCACCAAAGTATAATGATTTTTGGGTATATCATTAGGAAATATATGACACCAAATGTTTTCTCATATATACGAAGTTTGTGAGGAGACAATGATGCAAGATATAAATGGGGTGATGATTACACTTAAAACATGTAAATTGAAAGATGGACCACTTAATTTTAATACACCCCATTTTTATATATTTATCACCAATATTATCTTGTTTTATTAAATATTAAAAAAATTAACAATAAACAAAGAAAATGATCCACTACCTTTTGGGTAATGTTCTCCAAGAAGATAAAAATTAAAGAAAGATTAATATTTAGTTCTTATGGTGAACAAGTTGAAATAAAATGTGAATAGGTCAATGAAAAGTGTGACAGAAAAGAAACCTTCTGAAAAAAATTCAAAATAAAAGTGGAAGATCTTTATACATGAGGTTTTTTTCCACTCATCGCATGATATAGGTCTATAGAATTTCAAATGCTATGAACTAAATTTAAGAATCTATTAGTCACTTTTGTTTAGGTATACTCATTAATTGTATGTAATGTTCTTGTTATAATTCTTGTATGTTGAATAAAATCACATATGTATATTCAAAAATTTAAACCAAGTTTTAATAGAAACATTACAAGAATTTATGTGAATTCTACAAGCGGATGAGAAAGGGTGATTCCTAATTAAGTAGTTTGAAGTACATAACATCTAATTTCCAATACTAATTTTTCTAGTTGAGAATTTATTTAGTATAACCAAAACATTTATATCTTGTGTCTTTTTAACACAAGGAGAAATTATTATAGTTTGGGGATGAATGTTGTTTATGGTGTCTAATACTAAATTAATAATTCATTAATGCTTTAATCATTAGTGATACATGATGAATATAAATTTTAAGACCCGGTTATACCCAGATATGGTAATATAATAGTTTGTTAGATAAAATTAATATTCCATGTCATCAATATACCAATTATGATATTTAGAATATTTAGATCTAAATAACTAAGGTATCATTCACACATTGAGTTTTAGATAATCATACATTTATAAATAAATTTTAGTCACAAATATTTTGGAATTAGTTTAGCTAGAGTGTGTGAACTATTCCAAGGTTATGTTAGTGGTAAATATACTTTATAAGCTTCTTTTAATAGATTAAAGGAATATAAGAGTAAAGTATTATATATTCATGTTTAAAATTTACGAGATTATTCAGGGAAATGTGTTTAATAATACCTTGACCAATATTTTATTGATCAATAAAATGTAGCATAGAGTAATTACTAAATAAACATTTCCTTATAAACATTAAAGATATGTTGTTTGTAAGAATGATTGATGATGAGTCTTACATGAAAAAATTGATCATTAAAATGTAGCACAGATTAATTATTAAATTCATATTTACTGAAACAAATTGGAGTCATGATGTAAGTTAAAGGAGCGTAAATGTTGAGATTCAAATGTATTGCAAAAACAACCATTAATTTTTGAGACTTTCATCACATATAATAACATTATCTCATAACTATATTCCATATATAATGAAAAAGGGATATCATATGAGTTATAGTATGATATAAATCAATCATGTCATAATAATATGTGTTTATATGGAAAGTTGTTGTTAAGGATATAAAAAAACATTCATCAAGATAAACACAATGTGTATCTATAGTAGTTATCCTAAAGTTTTCTTAAGATATTATTGAAATACCTAGATAGGAATGTTATAGTGAAGTGATAGACTATATTTCTATAAAAGGGTGCAAAGAAATATTTGATATAGTGAGAGAAATATTTACTTAGATTTATTAAATACTGAAAATAAAAAAGTAGTTGAAATAAGAACAAGTTCCTCAAGATCATGTAGAAGAGGAATGTTCCTGAGGCACATACAATGTTGGAAGGTTAAAACCATGGTAATGGTGTTTTATTCACTATGGATAGTGGTATATTATTAATTGAGAATAATGGATCCTATAAGTAATCAGTAATTGGAAACAAGATAAGGTTTACAAGATCAATTAAAAATCAATAATAGATTCCATGTATCAAAGTATATATGCTTATTATTTTGAATACTATAGTGGGTAATCAAGTGATACTATAAATGGGCGGTACAAACATGGAACCAATAAGGCTCAATTGTTAATACCAATTCATTATTCCTAAATCCATTAGAATTATAATTGTGATAGCTACTTTCTATTGTTATTTAATTGGGAATTAGATTTCAAGACCACTAATATTGGAAGTTGTTTACAAGACATAACCAGAAAGGGTGGGTGGCACCATAGAATTCCAATAAGGAGTGAAAGTTACTAAAATAAAGTTTTGGATTAATTAAGAAACAAGATAATAGTATATTCACTTGGAATGAATTTTTTACAGGTGCCTACAAGAGGTTAGTGAGAGTTTCACTATTTTCTAAATAAAATCATTTGTTTCAAATCTTATAATTTAACCTAGTAAGTAATGTTTTATCATAATATAAATTATGATAATTATACCAGTAAACAAGTCAAATTTTGATAGTGGACAACTAAAATATACTCTGGGATATCATATCTTGAGGATTTTTACTCAAATAGGTGAGGTCGCGGGCACAAGAATAACCATACAACAAAGATATGGTAGGCCCAATGACTAAATCCCCAACTCAACAGAATCATGCTTTTATCATGTGAGAGATAAAAGGTTTTTTAGAAAGGTGGATCTAGTGTAAGTGGGAGTGTTGTAATAGTGGGTTCCCTAGAAACAAATTAAACAGTACTTTTTGATTACCATAGCATGTATATAGTGATTTGTGCATGATGTACACTTACCATAATAGTCTTGATATTTCTGGATCAAATATTTTTAATTTTATTTCCTTAGATTACTTATCATAAAAAAAGGTTATAGAAGTTCATAGGCTATAATGATAACCTTGAGATATTGTGATATTATTCTTAAAAATATGTCATATGGTCTATATACATAATAATAACTGGACATAGATGATGTCAGACTATCAGGTACTGGGGGATCATAAACATTGAAACTTTTTCTCATAAAGTTTTAACTTGGTGATCTCAAGTAGATGAAATCATGATAACTAACCCACCAATAGGAACACTATATCTTTTAGGTTTCATTGATAGATCCCATATGAAAACACATGTAATGGTATCCAGACTTGAGATTATTATCAGTGTATACTATTTGATCAAATACATTGATAAAAGTTGAAGACTATGGAATTTAATTCATAGTGAGGTAGCTTTCATTAGATGCATCATTGGTTGTATGAAATTGATTGAATAATCAAAAAATAATTTTGTGCTTCCAAAAGGAATTGATATCTCAGGCCTAGTTGATCAGGATTGTAGTAACTTTAATAAATCCATATACATAGTAAAAGAAGGTAGGTCCATCCATCTAGGTCAAAAAACAATAAAGAAATAAATGATGATGACATAAAGTGTGCATCATAAATTATGAGATATCATGAGACAAAGTAATTATATCATAGAGTGTGTGTTAGTAGGAAAGGTTTTTGTTGCTATGACTATAAATTATTTCTTTAGAGACCTTGATGGGTTCTTAGAATACACTCATATTATGTGAATAATATTCATTTCTATCAAGATAAGTGCCTAGACGGTTAAATAATAAGAATATTCAAAATTATGGCTAATTATACTGAATAGGAGTATAAGACATGGTGGTCCCATCATGGGGTCCAAGATATGTCTGAGAATATATGTTCTCTAAGGAATAAATAAATTATTGTTATTCGAGTTTAGAATAATTGGTATTTAATTTATTTATTAAATATATTTATAAGTGTTAAGGTAAATACATGGAAAATATTATATGAATGCTTATTGTTTTTAAATCCAAGGTTTGTTTAATATTTATTGGAATTATGAGTCGAGTTAATGTCATGATTTTATCACATAATATATATTTTTTGTTATAATAAACTGATAAAAATGTAAATGTCATTTATGACCTAGTTAGTTATTCATAACATGGTGTTTATAGATTATTTAGTGAGTAATAAATATCAGGGGGTTGAGGAGAAAATTTTGGGTATTTTATTAACACACTATATAAAGGATGTGGAGGCTCTCACATGGATACTATTCACTACACAACAGTTGAGAGAATCTCTTTCCAATCACACTTCCTAGAGAGAGAAGAAAATGATATGAGCTTCTGATCTGAGTTCTTTTTATGGATCTAAGGATCATCACTGTGGTGATCGTTGAGACGTTGAATGATTTTTTGTATCTCTAAGATAGAACTCAAAATTTGAAAATCGATGCTATTGCAAACTTTCAAACTACACTTGGAAGATCTTGATGGAATAAACTTCAGTTATTTCAATCAGTGATCACCAATGATAACTAGATGTTGAATTCAGCTTCAGATCAAATGAGGTATTATTCAATTTAATTTTGTGCTTAAATAAATTCACATGGGATCCTTAGTGCTTCATATCAAGTTTCACTTCACTGGTGATGAAATAGTTGCATCGACCGCCTGTGAAAAATTTTAAATCCTTAGATAATTTGGTTCCACTGTGCACCCTAGTACATTCATGTCCAACATCCATAGGAGAAACAAATTACATCTTTCATTAAATTATAAGTTCATGCTACAAGGATGCTTGCACCTTATGATTACCCTACTAAAACTACCAAAAGAAGTCTTACCAACACCTACATATATTTCTTCTTTCGATACTCTCCTCCCAATCTCCTCTCATCCGGGTAACATCCTTTACCTTTGGATATGGAATATCAGGAACTTTTGTGTTCCCAGGTTGGATTCTTCATAATGGGAGCCACCTAATCCTTTGATAGGCCTCTTCACTACTCATCAGTCACACACATCATAGGTGGACCAAATAACTTCTTATAGAGGTCCCCAACTAGTCTTCTAATCAGCACCACAATTATATTTTCATAGATGAAATTTTGTTGATGTGAACTTCATATCATTTCTAATAGAAATCATTTCCTCAACCAACAACACCTGGTGAATAGTGAAAATAACCTTCCATACTGCACAATGGTGATTCTCTAAAATATCTCCTTCAAAAAATATATAAGGACGACTACCATATTAAATTTTGTCTTTTTTAGAGTGACTTTCACACAACACTTTACTAAAAAATATCTATAAATTCCACGTTTAGCATCTAGATGATTCCCCTTCCAGTTACTTCACTACATTCCTTTATAATAAGACTAATTGCCAAAAATCACTTCTACAGACTTCCCCTTTCTATTAATTCACTACGTCCCTCAGGAACTTCTATTTCACTATACTCTATCCACTAAAACTTTCTTACATTGATCATTTCGATGAAATCCCATTCACCCATGATGCATTCACTAACCACCACCCATTAAACTTCTTTCAATAGGTCCATTCCTCTAGTTTCATGGTGCTAGTAAAATATCACCATCTAGGTTCCCAACTATTACTCTCAGAATATATCTTTATGGATTTCATCCTTTTTAAATTTCTAACACTTTACCAAAAAAACATTCCATAAACCAAACCCAACAGTTTGGTTCATGGGGAAAATACCATATGATTCATCCATCAAAATATTGATGTATGAAATGATTTGTACATGGTCAAACATTTCCTTTGTAGTGAGAGTGGTGATTCAATTCATGCCTATCAATGGGAAGGATCACTGTGAAGGTATAAAGTGAATTATGAGATAATTTAAAGTATTGGAAGATACAACATTTTTCATTGGGAAAGATGACTCCCTATAAGGTTTTATTGATGAATATTTTTTTGGTGATTCTGACACTCAAAAAATCTTAACATGTTTTTTGGTTAATTTTGGTGGACCGATGATCAACTGAATGTGACTACTAAAATAAGTGTTGAATTTGTCTATAATTGAAGTAGATTATGTTGTATCTAAAAAATATAGGAAGGATGTTTCCTGGTTAAAGTGATTTTTTAAGTATCTGGGTAACAAATCAGAAGTTGGTACATTATTCTGTGATAGTTAGAGTGCTATCCACATTTCCAAGAATATGAAATTTCATGTGAGAAGGAAACACATTGAACTAAAATTACATTTCCTCCAGAATATAATGTAGGAAAAGGTGTTAGTGGCATATAAAATCACATGGAAGAAAAATATTTCTTACATGTTCAATGAGGTTTTAGCCTAAGAAAGTCTAAGGAAATTTTTTTCCTCAGTGGTTCTTGTCTAAACGAATGGAGGATGTTAAAAAATGAAATGAATGTAGAAGAAGGAGTTGTTTTGACCAAATTTTTCGATTATGTCAAAGAGGTTCCTTGAAGAAATATTTAAGTGTGATATTTTTGTGATCTCTAGGCTTCTTCAAGTAATTGTAAGTTCATTCACTAGAATTTCAGACTCTAGTAGTTCACTTTGATCTTGTCAGAGTAGTGGAAATAGAAATCATCAATATATGTATCATCTCGATAGAAGTTCACTTATTTTAAATGGATGGGAAGAATATTCCTTGGGCATGGTGAATAATGTATTGATAAGGATGATTTAGTTGGTGGAAGCCTAAGTCGAATAATGAATTCATTGGATGGTAGACTGCAAATGTTGTATGTTAGTGTGACCTATTTGACCAAAAAAGTATCTTTATAAAATGAGGTGGGACCATTTTTTGTAATTTTTTCTGTACTGTACTGTACTACAAAAAGTGTAAAATTATCTTACTAAGCTATAATGTTTTTAATTTTTGTAATTCTTCTAATACTAAGTGTTTTCAATATTCTTCTATGGATATAAGATGAAAGTTTTAACCACATAAAACTTGTGTATCCTTTTTACTTTTCATATTTGTTTCTTTTAATTTAAGTTCTGTGTTTGAATGAGGTGTGTCTTTTAATTGGTGATTAGGTTGGAATGAGCTTCCTAATTCTAGTGCTACAAGACAGAAGGGAAGAATCGATTGTTGGTATTCTTTATCATGGAACAACCAGTGGATACAAATTTTATTGAAATCAAAGTTCAACCATTTCGTGTTTGTATTGATTTTTCAGGATCATATTTATCCCCTATAGATATGTGGATTTTGTGGGTAATAGTATAAGGTGTTATGAAAAGAAAACCCATGCATTACATGAGACCCATGAGGTTAGTCAACTAGATTCATGGCCCATGGATGTGGGGTTATGGAAACTGCAATTTTTGGTAACAATAAGCAAGGTTTTGCTTCTACATCAAGTATATTTATAATTTAATGCAATATATCTTTATCTAAAATTTTGTTATTGAATAAAACTTGTTTTCCACATATTTTTATTCAAATATAGGATCCAAGTTGATTCCAGAATATTGTTAAGAGTGAGGTGGATCTCCAAGCTACAAATGGTGGATACTAGTAGCCTTAATAATGAGAGATTATCATATGTAATTACCTAGTGGTTCAGTTATTTTATTAAATAACTACTATTATATAAATGAATTTACCAATAACATAATCCAGATTTCATTTTTAGAAACTATGAGATTTTATTTCAAGTTTGGAAATAAATATTTTCTATTTTATAAGGATAAAATGCGTTATGGTATGACACATCTTAAAAATGGATTGTATATGATTGAAGTTGAAAAATTGGTATTGGAAATCAATAACAAACCTAACATGGATGAATCATATTATACATGAATATGAAACTATAGTATTTTCCATGTAAATGAGAAGAATTTACATAATTTACATCAATCCTAGTTTTTAGAAACTACCTAATTAAAACCCTTCGATGTATGCCATGCTTGTTTACAAGGTAAAGTGACCAAAACACCATTCATTGAGAATGGAGTGAGGGAGAAAAAACTAATTGAATTGATTCATACTGATGTATATCCAGTAGTGGTGTGGGGTGGATTTTCATACTTTATAATTTTTACCAATGAATATTTTATGTATGGATATATCTACTTAAGGAGGTGTAATTCAGATTCCATATGATGTTTAAGGAATACTAGAATAAATTAGAAAACTATCTTGGTAATAAAATAAAGAAACTCCACCTTAACTGTGGTGGAGAATATCTAAACCAAGATTTCATCGATAATTTTAAGCAATGTGAGATAATTTCTCTAATCACTCCTCCTTATAAGCCTCAGTGAAATGGTGTAAGTGAAAGGATAAATCACACCTTTCTTGGCATGGCAAGATCCATGTTGAGTCATGCAACTCTACCATTATCCTTTTAGGGACATACACTACAGACAATGACTTATACACTGAACTAAGTACCAAATATGGTAGTACATGGTATTCCATATGAGTTATGATATGAAAAGAAACCCACTCTGTCTGATATACATGTGTGAGGATGTGATGCATTTTTAAAGACAATAAAAAATGAAAATTTAACATCCTAAAGCATAAAGTGAATCTTTATAGGATATCCTAAAGAAACAAAAGAATATTACCTATATAAACCTTTAGATAAAAAAGTTATTATGTAAATACATTCCATATTTCTATAAAGGGAACACATTTCCATTGGAAATAGTGAGATCATAATCAAATTCAATGAAGTTGATGATCTAGATGAACAAGAGTTGGTATGAGAGTAGTCTCCATCAAAGAAAGTGGGATATGAAGATGTTACTAAGAAAAATGTACTCTATAGGTATACTAGATAGGTTATAGAACCATGAAGATATGGGTTTCTTATCACTAAGTCAAGAGACACATTTATCCTATAGAATGATGATCCTATAACATATAATGAGGTAGTAGATGGAAAAGATGCTTCTAAATAACAATAATCCACACACTATAAGATAGAGTCTATATACCAAAATAAAGTATGGATTTATTTAGAAGCTTCAGTTAATGTAAAACCTATTGGATGTAAATGGGAATTCAATAAAAATATGGACATGGATAGAAAAGTAAATACCTTTAAATCACATCTGGTTGTGAAGGGTTTCAAGTAATGTTATGGCATATTCATAACAAAACCTTCACACCATTTGCGATGCTAAAATCCATTAGAATATTACTTGTAATAACATCCTTCCATGATTATTTGATTTGGAAAATGGATTTCCAAACTAATTTTATAAATGGGAAGTTGGTTGAAGTTGTTTATATAACTAAAATTGAAAGGTTCATTAGGTAAAAAGATTTACAATAAATTGTGCAAGAAAGAAAGATACATTTATGGATTGAAGCAGACATCATGATCATGGAATATTAATTTTTATGAGTCTATAAGATAATTTGATCTCGTTAATAATGAAAATGATCCATGTGTCTATAACATTGTTAATGTAAATGCCATCGTTTTTCTAGTATTATATGTTGATGAAATATCAACTATGGGAATCAAATTGAAAGTCTTAAAGTTAGTTAAGACTTAGTGAAATTTATGATTATCCATGGAATAGTTAGGTAAAGAAGACTATATTATAGGAATCAAGATCTATCAAGATAGATATTAGAGTTCTCTTAGGCTACATTAAAGTACATATACTGATAAAGAAATCAAAAAGAAAAATATAGAACAATCAAAGAGAGAATTGTTTTCAATGTCACATGGTATCAATCACTCTAAGAAAATATTTCCATATTTATAGGAGGTGATTTAGAGGATGAGTAGGATCCATTATGATTCGGTGGTGGGATCTATCATGTTTTCCATGATATGTTCTAGTATTGATGTTTCATTTTCTTTGATCATGGTGGGAAGATATTAATCTAATCTAGGAGAGATATATTTGGTAGTCATAAAGATTATCCTAAAGTACTTGAAATGTAAGAAGGATATTTTTCTTATGTATGGAGGAGATGAGGATATGGCAGTGAGGGGATACAGTGAAGATAGATTTCAAATAGATCCTTAGGATTTGAAATTGTAGTGAGGCTATGTATTGTACCTATATAATGGTGAAATAATCTAAGGAACCTTGAAGAAACCAGCAATTGTTGATTCTATAATAGAATTTGAGTATATAGCAGCTTCCGATGCAGCTAAGGAATCAATATTAATACAAAAAATTTTATCACAGATTGGTTCTATATCTAGAATTGTAGACCCTATTACAGTTTATTGTGATAATATAGCTATAGTGGTACTTTCTATGGATCCTGGGGTATTTTGGAAATACCAGGACTCATTATGAAAAAAAAAACAGTTTTCAAATGAAGAAAAAATGGAAACAAAATAAAAAGAAGAAGAACATGAACATAGTAATTTACATAGTTCAAGAATAATCCCTACATCCATCGAGATGTAGAAACACTTCACTATGAAATTTTGGAAAATAATTACAAGAATATCTGAGTGTTTATCACACATCGAAACCCTATCTAAAAAGTAGAAAATAGAGAGGATGAAACATTGTTCCACCAACCACATAGAAAGTAAGTTGTGCTATAGTGATTGGTGGTTGGTGTAAGTATTAGTAAAACATATACTTCACTCTGATACCTGTTTTTGGATCGAAATGTATATGAAGATAGAAAAATACAATATGGGGTGAATGGTAAGTTTAAAAACTTTCATTTTTAATCTTAAAATAAACTTTTTTTAATAGAATTAAACAAATTGTATTCACAAAACCTCTTATGTATCAAAAATGTAATTGAAATGAGCCCTTGGTTCTGATGATATGAATATCATAATCAAGTAGATTCTAATATATAATCCACAAGTTTTAATTATAATTTAATTATATCAATAGAAGAAAAAGATTTAATTAGTGTAAGCATAGTAAGAATCATAATAATAATGATTACAATAAATCTGAGTAAGTGTAGTAAGAATGATAATCACAATGATTATGATAAATCATAGTAATACAAATAATGATTCTATAATAAAGCATATAGAATCATATTAAGAGTGAAAACATATTTGAAAAGTAATATAGTGTAAAATGATTGTATCTTAATTAAATATATTATGATAAACAGAACAAAAATAGAAATATGAATATAAAAAGAATTCACTTTCTATTATAGTTGTAGCAGAAATTAAAGTCTTGTAAGAAAAAAAGTAAATGAATAAATTTTTTTAACCCAAATAGAAGGGTATCCAATAATCTAGAATAAAGGTCCCTTGTTTTATACTTACAAGAAAGTCTATATTACCCTTAACAGGTAAATCCCTTGATATGAAGATTGGTTTATATTACTATCCCTACAAGACCTCAATACGATGATTAGATTTTATTTGTCTTCCTATCCCTAACAACCCCCAATACTAAGATCAGATTCTTTCATACTATCACCCCAAGACCTCGATCAATACGGTGATCGACACCACTATCTTCCTAGCCTAGGAAGAACTCAATCGTATTCACACAATTGGTCACACAAATTAGTTACGATCTCAAGATGGTTACAAGTACAAAGAACAAGATATTCACTCTTGTAAGCTTCAATGCTATCACACAAAAATAAAATCAAAAGAGTATCTCTACTTATGTGTTTATCCATTTCTTTTGAAATCTTCAAATGACTAAGTATTTTAGGAAAGACTTCCAATGGTCATCTTGATTTCCAATGGTCATATTTTCTATGTGATTTTCGCAAGGACCTAGACACCTAGTACCACAACGGTCTTATTATAATTGAATAAACACCATTGTTTTGTTTATTCATATTCTAAAAAAATTCACGAGATCGTGTTGAAAACACACCATCACATTAAAATATTACAATATGATAAAACAATTTTTCATATTCAGGATTAAAACAAAAGTCAATCTGATGGATTTCCTTACATAATTCATTATGATGAATTGTCTAGAAATGATCTGATTTTTATAGGTTTTGTTCAATCTAATTTTTCTCAATTCCAGGTTGATTATCATAATCATAATGGTAAATATTTTTTTACCAAATTCTTTAAAACTATTTAAAATTATGGTAAAATTATATATTATTTCTATAAAAACATTTTAAAAATACTTTTTACATAAAAGAGTTAAGTATTATGTATTTAAGAAAGAGTTTGTGATTTCTAAAATAAACGGAATAGAAAATTCAAAAAGAACTTCTGAATAAAAAATATCCCCTTTCTGGAAAACAAAAACCACAAGACTTAAATAGAAAATAACTAAGAAAAACTTCTGTTCATTATTCTTTTTGAGTACATCATATTCAGAAATAAAAAATAATAATTATCTCCCCCTAATTTTATAAGTCATTTGAATACAATAGTGAATATAACTAACTCACCCTTAGGATAAGAAATCCCCTAAGGATTCTATTATCTTATTTAACAAGTTTTTCTCCCCCTTTCTTAGATCATCTCACCCTTACTATAGAATTATATCCCTTTATATAAATTTCTCCCCCGTTTTGATTTATAAAAAGGTATGGGGAATGATCTTGTAATATCGGAAAAGGGTTTGAGAAACAATCTATCCAAAAAAATAAAGTACTTGATAATTTAAGAATAAATGAAAGAACATTCAACCAATTTAGAATTTTAAAATATTCAAACCTTAAGTAAGTGTATGAAAAATTATTTCATTGAAAGTTCAAGAAACAAATATACTTCAAGATTTTTTAATAAATTAAGTCTTTTTTAGTGGTATCAAGGATCTGAATTTTTTTTTTCACCTGTTTTAATTCCTTTCTATATTATTTGAAATTTTCCATGAGATCCTCCTGAGACTTGTTTTTCTTTTCAAGATCCTAAATTCCTTCCTACTCTGTCATAATTCTTTCATCCTATTATTTCACATTTTCTTCTTGATCCCAAAAATTTTCTTTCAAAAGTTTATTATGATATTCTTGTACTTTGATTCTTTATGAGAAAAAATCATAATGATTCATAAAATTAGTAATTTCATCACTATAGACTTTGAATCTAGAAATATATTTGAGAAAAAATTTGATGTTTACATGTAAATATGAGATATCTTTAGTCCTCTACTCGAAAACACTTCTAAAAGTTTCAAGATAGTTTACCCTGTTGGCCATATCCTTCATAAGACTATTGAAAGGAATATCAGTTTCATCTAAATATTTATTTAATTTTATAGTGTTATCATAATCAATATTGATATAATCATCAACATTATGGGTCTATTTAACCATTCTATTACAACTCTTCATGTGGGATTTACTAATTTATTTGAACAATTTGAAATCTACTTCCAACCTTATCATCTTATCTGTTAAATCTTTTAATGAGTCTGAATCTTTTTATTGACTTTAAATAACCAAATAAACTTTTGTTTCCATACTTATAAAGTAAGAAATTTTTTTCTACAATATTCTCAATGTGTGATAGATATAATAAATACCTTGAGCTGTTATTGTATTCAATGATTTTGATTTTGATTCCGATTGAATGTTTCTTTTACTAGTTTGAATCTCTTCTTTTGCTGACTTTATTTTATCTTTATTTGAATATAGTTTATGAACAATTTGTTCACCATTATTCCCATCAACAATTTCGAATGCATCAATTTCATCCTTTTTACTTTCTTCAGCCATTATATTCTAATTTTGTTCATCCCTCTTGGATGAAGATACGATTTCCTGAATCAAGGAGACTTTTGTTTCTCATGACTGATTGAATTCTCATTACAATTTCCTAGAAGATATAATTGTTTTTATGAAGCCTAATAATTCCTCAAAGGATGTTTATTATATTGATATACCTCTTCCTATTATTTTGAATTGGTTTTCTCTTAGCTTTTATCATCATCTTCTTCATCTACTCCTCCTCCTCCTTATTCATCTTCTACTTCTTCTTCTTATCTATTTCACCTTATTCTCATTTATACCCTTATATTTGTTTTAAGACACTATATTATTCAATACCATCATCATGTTTCTATATATCTTTAATAAAATCTTCTTGGAGTTGAGATTCTGATCTCAAATCAAATGTCCTAATAGGAACTAATTATTTATAAAAACCCACTTCTTTTCCTTTGTATATAATTGTAGAGATATCATAATGAACAATAGATATTCTTGTAATCTTATACCAGTATCTGGAAGTGGTAAAACAATCCTTGTAGAAGTATCATCAACACCTTTAATCAACCTTCCAACGAGATTTATACTTTTTTTTCTTCTTGGTTTTATTTTCATTTTTCTCTTTTTGTAAAGTATCATCACCAATAATTGTTAAGGAACGATCTTCAGCTGGGTTAATTCTAAATTGATGATCTCTCTCTTATCTTTCAGATTTCTTCCTTCTCCATTTGATAGATACTTAATCTGGGACTCTCTTTTTCTTCATTTTCTTTTAGAATAGGAAGAGAATCAACTTTTCCCTTATTAACAAATTTCTATGTTTTCTTTGTTGAAGAAGATTTTGCCTCCAATGTAGACACCTGAGTATTATTCACAAATAACTTTGATTCTTAATCAAAGTCAAACTTTATTCTTCTGATAGTATCTTCACTAGTAAAATAAATATTTCCCCTCACTGGTTCAGATCTGATTGCAATATTTAAATGTCTTAGTATCTTTTCAATCATCCTACTAATCATTCGGGGAAACATTATAATCCGAGTCTTGATTGACTTATAATTTATATTTTTAATAGTCAAAAGAATAAATCCAGCAAGATTGATATTCCCCATATTGACAAGGTAATGTAAAATGAAAACATTAGATACTTTGAGGGTATATCTATCACCCCTTATCGAAATGAGAAAGGCTTGCATCCAAGTGGATAAAACTCTGTGATATGAGATTAAATGAGTTTCTTTTCTTGGATCTTCATCTATTTTGAAAAATAATTTCAGCTATATCTTTTACAAATTTACCCTTAGGATTCAATAATTTGTGATATGGGTAAACACATCTCCATCATCCGAAACACTTAGAAAACTAACATCAACTTTAAGAGACATCTCATAAGTTTTTTCATAAATATGAAAAGAAAACATCTATTTTCAAACTACGTTTTAGAACTTAATGAATTTATAAAATCACGAACAAAATCAAAATATAATAAGTCATAAGCCAAATATAAATATTCTATGCATAAGGATTCCCATCCATGAAATTGTATCATTCTTATCAATTATGAATCAAACTTATCATAAAGAGATCTGGAAACTAACCTTTCATAGAAAATAAACCATTTTTGTAATCCTTTGTTAGAGCCATCGAATTTGGGTTGGATATGGAAGAATCAGACCTGAAAAGAATTAGACTTTAAGTCTTAAATGCGATAGTGTTTTTTGGAATGAAAATAGAGAATTTCTATATGGGACACAAGGGGGTCCTCTTTTTATAGGCGAAATTTAGCGACGTTTCAACTTCTAATAGATCAAACAACCGATATTCAATCTATCTGATCTAAAAGTTGAGATTATATCCAAAGAAATATTTTAAAAAAAAATTAAAACTCTTGACGTTTTATATAACTTTTATCATACTTAGTGAATACGATTGCAAAAGTAATTTTTTTTGAAAAAAAAGTCATTATGAATAAGAAAAAACAAGAATGAAATTAATGAAAATGAAATAGTGTTAAAGTATAAAAGAAAGAAGAATACCTTTTGGAGTGAAAATATTGATATGATAATCTATTATTATTTGTTTTGTAACAAAAGAGGCTACTATAATTAAAAAAAATTGAATATGAACATTTTCATATTACAAAATTTTTGAAAAGAAAACTAAAAATTTTTAGATTTTGAAATCGAATTTGATATATTTTCCAAATTAGATTTAAAATTTGAATATGATTATTTTTATAAATCTGATTAGAAATTTGGATCTGATTGATTTTTCTAAATCCAATTAGAAATTCAAATATGATAAAAAATTCAAATCTAAAAAATTTCAAAATTATAAAAATTTAAATCCTATTTTAAAACATACTCAAGTATGAAAGAATAATTATGATTTTTTTGAAAAATTAAAACTTTGAAAGAATAAAAATTTTCTAAAAAGTAATCATATGTACTCCCCCTATGAAAAGGAGTAACACAATGTAAGGAGATGGTTTAAATAAGAAGTAGATATGAATGATTAATTTATAGTGATCATTCCTAGCCTTTGTTTATTGTATTCAAATCTATTATAAGGTATTGGGTTTTTAAAAATATTAGCTAGTTGTTCTTGCATTCCGATGAATTGTAAAATGATATCTTATTTTTATGTGTGGTACCTAAGAAAGTGATGCCTAATATCTATGTTTTTTTCATGAGTGTGGTGTGCAGTTTTTTTACTTAATGCTATAGAACTTATTTTATCAAAAATTATATGATTTTTTGTAAAACTCTTTCCATAATCAATAAGTGTGTATTACATCCACAACACTTGAGCACAAAAACTTCCAAATGATACATATTCAGCTTCAAAAGTAGAAAGGGCTACTGAGTGTTGTTTCTTACAAGACTAAGAAACTAATGAATCTCATAATAAATGAAATATTCTAGATTTACTTTTTCTATCCATTCTATAGACACCAAATTCAGCATCCGAAATTCTTTTTAATTCAAAATTATTTCCAAAAAATAGAAATGTCCTAAATCCATAGTTTTTTTTAGATAATGAAAATTTCATTTAACTTCTTTTAAATTGGATTCCTTTGGATTTTCTTGATACCTTGCACATAATCATATTAAAAACATTAAGTCTAGGTGACTAGCTGTTAAGTATAGTAAACTTCCTATAATACCTTTAAAAATTATTTGATCAATTGGTTTCCCAACATCATCAATATCAAGTGTATTTCAGGTACCTATTGGAGTATTAATTATTTTAGTATTGTTGTATCTATAATTTTTAATAATATATTTGATATACTTATGTTGAGATATATAAGTACCTTCTAGTTTTTTAGAAATTTGAAAATCAAAAAAAAATATTAACTCACCCATCATACTCATTTCAGACTCAGATTTCATAAGACTCACAAAGGAATCTATTAAGGATTGTTGTGTTGATCTTAATATAATGGAATCAACAAATATTGGAACAATTATAATATTTTTGTTTACAATCTTTATAAAAAGAGTTGGATCAGTAGTTCCCTTAACATAAGTTTTTTGTAACAAAAATCCTATTAATCTATTATACCAGGCTCTAGGGGTATTTTAAGTACATATAAAGTTTTGGTAATATTATAAACACATTAAAGATGTTTTTTATCTTAAAAAACATGGATTTTTTCAATATAAACTTCCTCCTGTACATATCCATTAATGAAAGCACACTTCACATCCATTTGAAAATGTTTAAAGTTGAAGCATGCTTTAAAGGCTAATAGAATATAAATAGATTCAAGTCTAGATATTGGTACATAGGTTTATTAATAACATATCCCCTCTTGTTTATTAAAACCTTTTATCAATAAGTATTTATTTATTTCTAATGATAATTCAATTTTCATCACATTTGATTTTGAAAACCTATTTTACTCCAATTACTAAAGTTTCTGTAGGTATTTCAACCAAGGTCAAGAATTTGTTACTTTAGAATTCATTTAGCTCATCTTGCATTGCTCTTATCCAATCCTCATTAGCTAAACCCTCATTAGGATTTTAGGTTCATAATGGGAAAGAAAATAAATATGTTATATCTCAAATCTCAAATAAATTTTCGTCCTAACTGGTTGATTAACATCACTAATGATACTCTCATTAGGATGATTACTAAGAAAAATTTTACTTGGGTTCTGTAAGGTCTTTTAATCTACATAAGGTAGAAATTATTCTCGAGTAAATACTTCATAAACAATTTATTGAGTATTTTCCTTAATAGAATAATCTTCTATCAAAGGCTGAGGATCTGTTTTGAAAAAAACATCTAAGGATGTTGGTTTGGTTTGTTTAAAATCAAAAGGATTGGTTTCATCATATTTAACATGTATTATTTCCCCAATAGTAAAATAATTTTTATTAAAAACTATATATTCCTTAGAAGTAGTGGAGAAACCGTAGAATATACCTTCACCAGATTTGGGTGATAATTTTTGTAAGTTGAATTTATTATTCAGAATGAATATTTTTCATCAAAATATTCTAAATTATGAAACTTTTGATTTTCAGCATATCCACAACTCATAAGAAGTTTTATTAATAAATGTTTGAATTAAAACATGACTAATAGTATAGAAATAAGTACTAATAGCTTCAGCCCAAACATGTTTAGAAACTAAGTATTCACTCAACATGGTTCTTGTTATTTCTTGAAGAATACAATTTCTTCTTTCAACAACACCATTTTTATAAGGAGTTCTAGGATATGAAAAGTTATCTGTAATTCCATTTTTACTACAAAAAGTATCAAAATCAGAATTTAAAAATTCTCCACCATGATTATAATTAATATTTATCAAGGGAAGGTTTTTTTCATTTTTAACATTGGATACAAAAGTTTTAAAAATACAAAAGGCTTCATATTTCTTTGATAGAAAATAGACCAATGTATATCTAGTGTAATCATCCACAAAAAAAAATACATATTACTTGCCTTTAATACTCCTAGTTTATGTAGGACCGAATAAATCCATGTGCACTAACTATAAAGCATTGGAAGTGGAGACTTCACTAATAGATTTAAAACTTGACTTTTGTTTCTTAACATATTGACACGAGTCACAAAATTTTGAAGAATCAAATATATGCTATGATAAATCCTTAACAAGTATTTTATTAGTTAACTTACTTAATTTTCTAAGGTTATAACATCCAAACCTTCTATGCCATAACCAAGATTGATCTTCAATTGCACTAAGGCAAGGTAAGTCTCGGATCCTAAGGACTTTTAGGTTTAGTGTGTATAAATTCCCATGCTAGTGGGAAGAAATAATTAATTCGTACTTAGAATTGTGTAAAATAGATTTTTCATTCCTAACATTCACATGGTAACATTCATCACATAATAGAGTTATGCTTATAAGGCTGTGGTTAAAACCTTTAACAAATAAAACATTTGAAATTAAGGCTTTTCCTAGAAGAATAATATTACCTATACCAATAATTTCTCATTGAGCATTATCTATGATTGTAACCTTTCCACCTTTCATTTTGAAAATGTTTTCAAAGAACTATTTCTATCCATTAATATGTTTGGAATACCCACTATCCATGTACCATGTGTTCTTATTGTTGTTACTCTATTTATTTTCCATAAAAAACAATTAGACTTTTGGAACTCAAAATTTCTTGGGTCCGGAATTATTAGCAAGTAAGATTTTTAGAATCCACATTTTATTTGAAAAATAGTCTTTGTGGAAACCTAGAGATTTAATTATATTAAGGGAACAATTCTTTTTCCCATGTCCTCTACTTAGAGATTTTATACAAAAGGGATCATTTTCAGGAACCAAGAGGTTGTTACTAAAAATAGGTTTTCTATGAGTATATCCCCTAGTACAATGTCAAATGAGTTTTTTGTACATTTTATCAAAACCTTACTTACTAGAAGTAAAGTTTAATAAAAGTTTATTTAGTGAAAAAATTTCGGACTTTAGTTTTATAACTTTATTATTATCCACAATTATATTATTTTTGGAATTTAGTTTCTCAAAAACTAGTTTTTAAACTATTCTTTTTAGAAATTACTTTTTCTAAATATTTATAAATAATATATTTTTTAGAATTGGATTTATCAATATCTTTTTATAGATATGATATTTCATTCATTAGAATATAAATTCTTGAATGATCTTTTTCAAGTTGTTCATTAACCTTATCAAGTTTTTTACATACTTTATAATCTCCATTATCTAAATGTTTTAAAAAATGAGAAACTTATTCATAGAAAGGTAAAGCATTACCATCACTAGATAAAGATAATTATTCATCTGATTATATAGAATTTTTCTCGTTAGGATAATTTTCATTTAAAGACATATTAGTTAAATAATCAGATATATGTACCTTAACGATTAACTATTTATTTTCAGAAGGTATTCTGGCATAGAGAACGATATTCCTCTATCTAGAATTTTTTTATAAGAAAATCATCAGAAGAGACTCCTCCACCTGCACTCCAGGAATAATTATCTTTTAAAAAAATATTTCCTTTTGACTTATAGTAGTTTTTATAGTTTCTATTAGAATGCATTTCCTTTCTATCTTTCTTTTTGATATTTGGAAAATCGGGTATTGTGTGTCCAGCTCTCTTATATTCATAATAGGTGACTTCATAATATTTCTTGTCATTAATTTCCTTGTTACTTTTCTTGTAAAAATACTGAAAATCCCTTTTACCAATAATATTGTTCATCCTTCGAGCAATATTAGCTAACTCATTCTCAAAATGTTCTAAATGACTTGAATAAGATTTAACAATAACCCTTTTCTTTATTGATTTAACAAACTTCTCAGGAGTTTTAGATTTTATCAGATTTGAAGTTGAAGTAAAAGAAACTCCACCATTATTTTTCATTGATTTCTTATCATATCTTTTTATCCCACTATCATACTACAAAAGAGTTCAAAATAAATCATCAAGAGTAAGATTTGTAGTCTTCCTAGATCGTTCAACATCTATGTTCTTTGATTCCCACTCATTGGGCATGATATCAATAATATTTTCAACAAAAATTTAATCCTTTAATCCTTTTTCACCCATACCTTTCAAACTATTAACAATTGTCATAAATGTTTGTTGTATATTTACAATAGGTTCACTATAAGGAAATTCAAATGCTTGATAATCAGATCTAAGAATTGCCCTTCTAGTTTCAACAACTTTTGAAGTTAAAAAACAACTAATTTCTAACTTCTTCCAAATACCATTAGTTTCTTCACAAGAAGAAATATGAAAATTTATATTTCTTTTCATAGAACACACCATGGTATTCCCTACCTTCTAATTTAGCTGATACTCTTTCTTTTCTTGAAATGTATAATTTCTAACTTCTTTATCTATAAATTATTAATCACCAGTCAAAATAAAAAAATTATCAACTCTTGGCTTGATCACAAAGGTCTTCATTATGTCTCTTCAGTATTCATAATCATTACCATTAAATATTGGAGGTCTATTATAATTGATATTATCAATATATTTGACATTTAGTCCTGCCATCTTATAAAAAAATAGATACAAACAAAATATTTTCCACAATGTAAATTAGTGTAACAGATGTTTATAAACAAAAAGTTTATAACCAAAACAATACTAACATGAAATACCAAAGAAATAAAATAATTAAAAAGTATTTTATTAGTTAAATCCTCCTCTAATAAAAAATATAAATATCACTAAAATAGAGGCTTTTATTTGGCACACATTTTTGGATTGAAATGTATATGAATATAGATAAATATAAGGGGTGAATTATAAGTTTAAAAACTTTCATTTTTAATATTAAAATAAACTTTGTTTAATTTAATTGAAAAAATCATATTACCAAAACCTATTATGTACCAAAACTGTAATCAGAATGGGCCCTTGGTTCTGATGATAATAATATCACAATCAAGTAGATTCCAGTATATAACGCACAAGCTGTAATTTAAATTTAATCTCATTTATAGAAGAAAATGATTTAATCAGATTAATCATAGTAAGAATCATAATCCTATTGATTAAAATAAATCAGAGTAATATAAAAGAATGATTTTATCATAAATTGTATAGAATAATATTCAGAGTGATAACATATTAAAATAGTAATACAATGTAAAATTATTGTATCGTAATTAAAGCTATTACGATGAAAAAAATACAAATAGAAAGATGAATATAAAAATAATTCAGTTTCTATTTTAGTTGCAGTGGTAAAAATAGTTTTGTAATAAAAAAGTAAATGGATATAATTATTTTTTTCCCAAAGATAAGGGTATCCAATAACCTAGGATAAATTTACCTTGTTTTATAATTATAATAATTTCCGTCTTACCCTTACTAGAAAAATCCCTTGATACAAAGATCAGTTTGTCTTGCTATTCCTACAAGTCCTCGATACGACGATAAGATTTTCTTTGCCTTCCTATCCCTGATATCCTTCAATACGAAGATCATATCCTATCTTTCCATCCCCATAATCCCTCAATCAATATAGTGATAAAATCCTCTATATTTCTAACCTCATAATCCCTTGATCATATTCACAAAATTGGTTGTAAAAATTAGTTGTGAACTTAAAAAGGTTAAAAGAAAGAAGAACAAGATGTTCACTCTTGAAAGATTTAGAGCTCTCACACAATAGTAAAATCAATAGAGTGTCTCTACATGTATGTTTGTTCTCATTTTTCGAAATATTCAAATGGATGGGTATTTATAGGCAAGCCTTATAACCATCATATTTATTTCCAATGGTTATATTTTCCCTATGAATTTCAAAAGGACATGGACACCTGGCACCTCAACTGCCATATTATAACTGAATGCATGACATCATTTTATTTATTCATATTCTAATAGAATGAATGACATAATTTTGACAATAAACCATCATAGTAAAATATTCTAATATAATAAAATAGTTTTCTGTATTTAGGATTTAAAAAAAAGTCAATCCAATGGATTTCCTTACATATTTAATTACGATGAATTTTATGGAAATGAATATGATAATTATTGGTTTTAGTCAATCTGATTATTATCGATTCTAGGTTGATTAAGATAATCATAATGGTAAATTTTTTTTTTGTTTTCCCAAATACATTAAAACCATTTCAATGTATAGTAAAAGTATATATGTTTTCTATAAAAAAATTATAAAAATACTTTGGACATAAAAGAGTTAGGTATTAATTATTTAAGAAAGAGTTTATTATTTCCCAAAAAATTAATGGAAAATTCAAAAAGATATTTTAAGTCAATATATGGAAGTCCACACTACTATATTATTACGACAACCCAAGTACAAGATACTATTGTGGTCAGTGGAATGAAGTTCACGAAGCTACAATATCTCTGTCTTCAAAGTCTGAGCCGGTAAAATAGCTATTACAAAGTCCCACTAATATAGTTACCTGTTGGTGTCTCCTAGTCAACATTTCTTTAGTGGTCAGAGTTACTACAACTCCCCAAAAATTGTTCTAGGGGCCTTCATCCCCTGACCCCAAGAGCAGGGGCACATTTCCCCTACAACCCCTAATGAGTTGACCGTAGAGCTCTAACCATGAGAGTTGTGTCTTGGTGTGTAGTATAGGATACTAAAATTTGGCCCATCATAATATTAATGGATTGGGATACACTAATCCAACAATCTCTCACATGGATCTTGATCCTCTATGGTGACCTACATTGATGCCACTGACTTAGAAAACTTACCTAATTTGGGCTCCTCCTCTTCTCCAGTCATTGGTGTGTGATTTCAATTAAAAGCTTCAATTTCAAGATGATGGTATTTGAAATACTAGTTTTTTCTCCTTTTGTGCTCCCTAAGTGATCTACCATATTATTTATCTCATCCTTCATTCATCAATAGAGACCAACAGAGGAACAACAATGCCTCAACTTCTGTATTACCATTAACATTTTCAACATGTTTGTTTCATTTTTGGTTCCACAAATCATCTTCAATGTTAGAAAATCATCCTGTATCAAGCCTCTAATAAAATGGTACATCAACTAAATGTGTTTTTTTCAGACATGAAACATTGGTTTCTTTGTAAAATGTATAACACTTTTACTGTCACTATGTAATAAATTCTACTCTCACTTTATACCTAGATTATCCAATAAATTATTCATCCAAACCATCTTTTTTCTAGATTATATTATAACAATGTATTATGACTCTTTGGTTGATAAATCCACAACCTTATACAATTGTTATATCTAGATTACTATAGTTTCTCCACAAGTAAATTGATAACCTATGGTACTCCTCCTGATATCGATGTCACCTCCAAGGAAAGCATCCATGTACCCTTGTGATGAATTTCCTTTTCCAAGGCACAAATATAACTCCTTGCTTACCTTCATATACCTTGGTATCCATTTCAAATATTTCCAATGATGATTTCTAGGGTTATCCATGTTCCATTCTCACAACTCCCACTACATGTGAAATGTCAGGTCGAGTACAGACCATGGAATACATCGACCTCCTAATTGATGATACATATGTAACCTTTTCCATTTACTTATACTATTATTCTATCTTTGGTGATTTCTCCTTTTATAATTTTTCCATTACTTCTATCATACTGAATCTTATCAAAACCATTCCAATGTATTTATTTTGTGATAACATCAAGGTTACTAATTCATGGTTTTTTGATGCATTCCAACAGGAAATGCCTGCTCGTTTTCTGGTGGGAAGAATTGTTGACCTGCATTCCTTCCTTATAATGGTGGATGATATTCATAACTTTTTTTTCAGAAATGTATGCTCCTTGATCAAGATGGGATTATGGGATCTAGGTTCCTCCTTCCATGGAATCCTTTTTGGAATTCCTCACCTAGTTCGGGTCTCCCTCATAGATTACGATGTTTTTCATGAAACGTTTTCCTGATGACATATCTTTGTGGACACTAATTAATTATGCTACTTCTTTCTGTACATTCCAAGGGGTCTTGATAAGGAAGTAACCTTCAGTTTGGGGATTACTAATGTTAGAAATCATTTTTAATGTCTGAATAATGAAACATTGTGACACCTATATTCTTATTCATAATAGGGCTTCTCAAGGGCACAAAACCTGAGGTATCTTGTGGATATCACAAGGTATCTCATACCAAAGGCATGCCTTTTGAGGTTTCCTTAGGAATATCATGTTTAACATGGGGTAGGTATTAAGTTTAACATCTTGTGGATACGGTTATACTAGAGGCACGTATTCTAATGTTTTCCTCATGCATCCCATGCTTAACATGAGGTAGGCCATGAGGTTAACATCTTATAGAGATGATATGAGGTTGATCAGAACATCCCATAAAGTTGGATCATAGTGTTGGATCACTGGGAAGGAGAACCCAGAAGGTTTACTAGATAGATGGATCAGAACTCCCAATATGAGAAAACCTGAGGTGGTGAGTCTCATAAATAGAAGGTTTCAAACTATAAAGGGGAAAATCAAAAGGAGGGAAGAACTAAGTTTTACCAGATGGATGGATCAGAATTCCTAATGAGAGTAGACTTGAAATGGTGTGTCTCAAAAAGAGAAGGTGTCACACCATGATGTTTGATATAAACACCACTGAGAGAGGATCAAGAAAGTGAACCCCAATGAGGAGGAAAATATGGTTTAATATTGGATAGGATTAATACTTAGGGAGTCTTTGTCACACCCTAACCTCATATACTCATTTATTTTATAATTTTATCAATGTTGGACCTTTTGGTTGAGGTTTGGGTTGCGTGTCCAATAAAAGTCTTCATGTTTTAAAAGTTTTGGTTTTATTGTAGCTCCATTATTGGTTTCTATGAGTGATATAGGGAGAAAGTTTCATGGTGGAGAGTTTTTGACACCCCTGATGTCATTATATTAGATTTAAATAATTCAAGGATCTTTGGGTGGGATTCCCTAGTGTTTTGAGTGCCATTTGAGGGTTTTGGACTATTTTTCAGGTTGCACGGTTTGAGCATGGTTTTCCCAAACTGTGCAACCTAAACCTTCATGTTGTAGAACGTTTCTTGTAGAATTCTCATGGTTTGCGCATGGTTTAAAAAACCATGCAGCAAAACCATATAGCCCATTACAAGCTTAATAACGTTTAACCTAGAGATCTGTTTGAGGTGATTCTACCTCCCAAACGAAGAAACACCTTTTGGGTATCGACCAGAGGAACCTACGCCTTCATTCTTCATCATTTTGGACCACTTATTGAGAGATTTATCACTAATGTTCAATGGTTATTCATAAATATTCCCCATTACTCTTCTTTTCTTCCCTCTTTCTCTGCCCCTCATGGTTTTTAGGGTTTTTCTTTGGGGGTTTTCTTCCTGGATGAACCCTAGGGTTAGGTTTGGATAATTGTTGGATGATTTATTGTGGCTAAGGTGTGCGGATCACTCACGGGGATTCAATATCCCTCTCTTTGATGTTTCGTTCCATCCTAACTTCTTTTGAGGTAGGTGTTTCCATATTTCCCTTCTTGAATGATCCATTATCACTTGCATGTTTTCAATAGATATTTAAATGATATTCAAACTTCTTTTATTCCCTTGGCTCGATGAAAATGGTTGTTTATTTTTTATTTAAATTATTAAAAATAGGTTTTCAAAGTGATTTGTGTGAATTTACTAGGTTTAAGGCACCTAGGGTGTTTATTTTAAAATTCCATAGTTCTATTTAAGTGGATTTTGATCTTTTATGAAATGTTTATATTTATAGTGTTGTAATGGTGTTGGTCGGTTTGTGAACTTAATTTGGTATATTTGATTTGATAACTTTATGGAATTATGGACATATAGTAATGTTTTAAAAAGTGGTTTTATGGTCTCGTTGGGGTTTTCTCATTTTTTTTAAATGATTTCAAAAGGTTGGATATTGGTTTAAAGCATTGGGTGATTTTGTGAAAGTGGTTTTAAGTGTCTTCTTGGATGTTTGGTGTGCCACTAGATGTTGGCACATCCATGGGTGCATTAGGAGCACACGTGGATGTTTCATTAAGTGAAGGTGGTGCTTTAAATTGGTTCTTACTTGAAAACTTGGTTTTCTAAATGGTAATTATTTTTATAAATGAGGTTGGGTCTTTTGTGTGGTTTCTAAAAATGTATTTAAAGGTGTTCCTCAAGGTTGGTCCATTTTCTTTGAAGCATTGTTTGGTGGGAGTTAAAAAAGATAAAGTTCGTTTGGTAGTTGTGAAGTGATTTATTGACTATTTTACAACTTAAGGGTCTGTTTGGATTTGTAAATCTAAAAGTGGGTTTTAAGATGTTTTTAGTTAATGTGTTAGAAATTTTGACCTAAAGGCCTATTTGGCATTTCCAACTCAAAGGTGATATGTGTGTTAAATTTTATTAAGGATTTGGGTTTGGATAAGTGTGTGTGAAAATTTAGAAACCTTAAGGGTCTTGTGAAAATATTTAAATGTTTATATGCATAATGACCCGGTTGGTACCTTTTAATGATATGAAATTCATATGTAGGTATATGGGGAACCATTATATGAAGGATATCCCTTAGGGGTTATTTTATATTGGTGTCTGTGTTCGGGGTAGCCATGTGCAGTGGCGATGACCGAGATGAGTCACGTGTGTGTTGGCCTCCTACATACATAGTATTATTACTATCACCATAGGTTCTTGGGTGACTTTTAGATGACCAAGCAATGGTAGATTTCCAACCCTAATTAGATGGGTTGGTACCCACTTGTTGATATAGAGTCCAGATGGGGAGTGCCGCTGGTGTTTTCACAAGGGCGATCAATTGGTTTTAAACTATGGGGCTTCACCATAAGCCGATAGGTGGTTCCTAAATGATTACGTCTAGGGGTTATCTAGGGATGTTTAGGATCACCCATGGTTATTATTTATATTTCTTGTTTAACTTCTTCTATATTAGCATCTATCCTATACTATTCACCTTTATATTTTAACATTTCCTTGGTTTTTCTTATTTTTGATTCTATTTATAAAATGGTTGTTAGTTTTATAAATCGTATGTAACATGCATTGGGTTTAGAAAAGGTAAAATGATGTTTTTTAATTAAAATTTCAAAAACCTAATTTTATAATTGTATTTCAAACTAGTGTACTTGGAGTATTTTGGGAAAGGAAATACTTGGATTCAGTGGTTCATCTTGGTATCCCTACTAAGAATCTCGATGCTCATGCATATTTTTTCATTTCAGTTGCAGGTTATGCTTTTGTTCAAGATTCCTAGTAGGTGCTCATTGTGGATAATGTTTGGTTTATTGGTTATAGTTGACAAAGAGTTCACATGGAGATCATAGTAGAATGGATTTGTTTCCAGTTAGTTCTTTTTTGTTTCTGCTTGTTTAGTTGTATCATGTATTTGGACCAAATGTTTATTTATCTATGTTCATTTGTTGGTTCTCATGGATTGTTTTTTTATGTTTATTATTTGTGTCCTGGTTGGTTTCTTTCCAATTTAAATCATTCCCAAGTGTATGTTTTGATGCCCGACACTAGTTTCCAGACCATGGGGATCAGGAATGCCCTTTGGGCCATGTGGCGAACCAGCTGAGGTGACCGATTCAGGGTCGAACTAGGTTGGTTCGTGATAGTATTCCTACATACCCTATATAAAAGACTAGTATCAACACCCATGTAGTTTTAAAGGGTGATGAAATCAAGTATTACACATGGCTAGGTGTCCTTTTCAAGAGGATCTCTCTTAGTTGGATGAATATGGATTATGTGGGGCTTATCCATGGTTAGCTGCTTAAGTGATGTTGAGAGAAACGATGGGGTGAATGGGGCTTATGCACTAAGACAGACCAAATGGATGGCATGATCTCACTAAGATGTGGTGGCTTTGGTAAGAATTGGAATGGATATGAGTGAAGTATAAGAGATGGAATGGATGAAATTGATCGCGTGTAGGGGGTGACAGGCTTGAACCTTAGGGAGGCTAACTATGTACCCTATTTAGAATACAAGTATCAAAGTACACATAGTTCATATGGGGTGATGGGACACCAAAGAAGGCAACCTATGAGAATGGAGCACATGGATGATGACATGAATGAAGTGGAACCTCTGGGTTGGGGCTTGATCCTCGTTAGATGTGGTGACCCAAGGGAAAGAGCATGATGGAATGAATGATGGGATTGAATATCAAGGAGGATTCCTACATATCCTATGAAGACGACAAGGATCAAACTTCACATAGTTCTAGAATGGGGCATGTAACTGGGGATTACACATGGATAAATTCCTAGAGACATGTTGTGGATTACCCATGGTTAGAAGCCTAAATGGATGCATATTAGGGCTGGGTCGCCTAAAGAAGTGGGGAAAATGGAATACGGGGGCTGTGGTTAGATGTCAAGATATTAATGGGGTGTGGAATCCCATGGTAAAATCATGGTGGATGATGGATTAAATGGGTGATGGTGAATGGATTAAAACACCTTATAGAGTTGGATCCTGGAGGGATGTGGCCCATAAAGGGAAGATGTCACGTCATGAGGGTACATCCCTAGGAGGTAGAATTTTAGTTTACTATTGATTGGTAATGAACCACAGCTAGGCTTCCTATGTACCCTATTTAAAAGATAGGAATCAAAACCCACATAGTTCAGAAAGGTTTGGGGATTATGAAAAGAAGTGGCCCAGATGGATACATGATCTTACCGGGAGAATGGGGAGGTGATGGAGTGGATCTAAGAGGTGTGCCCCTAGAAGGAGGGAACCAAGGTTTACCATTGGTTGGGATTTAACCTTAAAAAGGATTCCTTCATACCCTATTTAGAAGTTAGGGATCAAACCCCACGTAGTTCAAAAGGGGGATGGTGCATGGGGCTTACACATGTCTAGCATCCCTTAAGATACTAAGAGAACTAAGGATGTGGTTAGGGATTTTGTGTGGAAGAAATCCATGTTATTCTATAGAGAGATAATGATATGGATGGGGATTATGCATGGGTGTTGCCTGTGTGCCATTAGGAGTAGCGAGGATGTGGTTTTGGATTATGCATGGAAGCTACCCATGTGATGCTATGGAGTGGAAATGGTATGGATAGAGATTATTCATAGGAGCTACCCATAATGTCTTCCTCAAGTCTATCCATGAGGGAATCCCATGTGAATTTCATGAGGTAAGATTCAATTTAACATCATGTGAATGGATGAGGTGGATGTGGCTTATGTATAGAAGCTTCCCATTCAGGATTCCTCATGTCAGGTCATGAGGGAATCCTGACTTGTTAGTGGGTCTAGGTATATGGGTAGGGCTTACACCTAAGATGGATTCCCATGGTTACTTTTTGGTGTTCATATCATGATAATAGAATGGGGTATCTTATGATTTATGCATAAGGCATCTCATGTGTGTCATAGGAAGAATCCTATAAGGCCCCATCCTTAAACATTACATAATCTTGAGTTAAGTCAAGAATTCGACATTGAGGATCTTTTTAGGTTTAGAGTTTTAGAGAATTAGGACATAATTATTACATTACATCTCAAAATTTACAAAGTAGACACTTCTACTCTATACAATTTTTTTTCACAATAATAAAAATACTTAAATAAAATAAGAATTATTTTCTTGAAATAAATCTTCTAGAATTATTCCTTCCACTTACCCTTCCTTATACCCTGTGATAAACATTTCAAAAACTCAGGATGAGAATAAAAAGCTCACTAAGGGTTATAAAATAAGTAAAGAAAAAATTAGCTCATCAATACATACAAATAAATGAAACCATTCTTTTCACTAAAAAAACATGATCTCTTTAACATACCACAATAAATCATACGATTACTTAATAACACATAGAAATCATAAATCCTAAAGGTAAATTTTGGAATCCATAACATACTTACATTGTAGCTTTCACAACTATATAGGGAGTTATGTTTGGAATACCCATCATAGTATATTACCTAAATCTATTAGGAGAAACATTAACGTTTACCTCCATCATGTTACCCAATGCATTGGGGAGCTATCTAAGGCTCAACCTCTTTCATTTTATCATGGAAACACCCATATATGTAAACAATTCTCAAGAACTATAACATAATCATAACACATAAAACAAGAATAAAAAAAGATGACATTTCTATATTGTAATCATAATATATCATTTTAGGATATTGAAATAATTAATGATTTCTAAAAAACATTCAATACCAAAATACGTGTAAAGATTATATGGTATTTATTTCCATCTTAAAAACATTACGGCTTGTTATGGAATCCAAATATCAAATAATACTCATGGTGGCAGAAAGGTTGTTGTCACCACATACGTTAAAAAGAAACATTTCCTTTGTCGTTTAGTAAAAAAATTCGTAAAAGAAAATATTCCCTTTGAATGAAATTAAAAGTAAAAGGGGTTTATACACCATATAAAATAAAGTCGTGTATAAATCGAAATATGTCTCAATGAAAGGAGATTGAGACGAAGTCCCTTGCCTTGAGTCCGACTCGTCCCATATGTTCCTTATTCTTACTAAATAATAAACATCAGTTAATTTTTACTTACTTAAGAACCTTTTCCATGTTTATTATTCCTTTTATATCACTTATTACCACATTATAATCATTACATAATTATTTAAGTTAATATCAGTCTTTTTGTCGATATTCAGTACTTGAGTCAAAAATTAACTTGTTATAATTACAAATTGTCCATGTGGTAAAAATATATTATATAAATAATTATAGTCATGATTTAAATATCATATATATCCAGTATATATATATGTATTTATAATAGTACATAAAATTTAGAGATAATAAATGAAATGCACCATTCATGGAGACGGTAAGCCGTACGTACGAAAGAATTCTAGATTCATTTCATTTTCATATTTAATGGAATGAAAACTAAGTGATACATAGGTATATTATAATTATAGTATTATATCATATTTTATATAAGTTAAATATGTTCATTAACACCATCCTTTATACGTTCCATGTATGTCATGAACGAGTCATATCAATTTGAGGGGGTGGTAGTCTGCACTTCCTCAAATAAAATTATCATATTTACACATTATGGAAATCATAAATGTATTCTTTAAATAAAAAAAATATTCATAGATACAACATAAAGATAATTTATATCATATATAAATATAGTTCCATTATAATGGCCACCATGAGAGGTGGTAGAGGAAAATTGAACAATCATCATTTCGTGTGGCAGTAGTTCACCGTCCACGGAAAAAATATGTTCATATCCATTAGATGAAGGTGTGTGTGTAAGTGTATTTATAATAATTATCATAAAAAATCCTATTATATTTTGGATACTGGTGTTGTTATTTAATAAAATAATAATAATATAATAGAGAGTGGAGAAGTAAAATAATGGAAATGAACTTTAGAGAAGACACTACCTCTTAAAATGTGTAACTCCATTTGATTTGAGCCAAACAAAATTCTTGAATTTCCTTCTGCCCAAGGTAAGGATCTTAGGAGGGATATAGGGATATTGGAAGATTATTTGAGCAGATTTGGGATGATCCAAGATGCTTTATAGGTGTTATTAAATGGGTAGGGGTGATTTCCTTTTATAAGAGGGAGGAGGGGCACTTTTGGAACATTTTGAAGTATTATTTTATTATAAAATTATTTTCGGTTTCAAAAGGTCCCAAAGTCATTTATTTAAAATATAAGATTATTTTGGGTCTAAAAAATTTATACTAATATATTTTAGACAAGTCTAGTTTACAAAGTTAACCATATCTTTTAGCTTTAACCCTTAGTTAACTAATTTTACACTTACCATGTCTTGTTGTATATTCATACTATATGGTTAATATAGTTACTATAAAATTTTAATAGAACCTAAAGTGGTTAATTAATGAAATTTTAAACATTAGCAAATTCATTTGGATAAATATTATATTTTTATGACTATTATATCATTTAATAAAATAGTATTTTTTAAAAAACACATTTATGTCAATTTTTATACTATTAATATCATGACTTTTTAAAAATCCATAACAACTTGATTATTTCTTAAAACTTAAATAATTAAAATATAAAAAGTCATAATAATCCATAAAATTCGTTGATGGCATAAAAACTTTTAAAATAAATTTATTTTAATATTTATATTCTTATTTATTTAAATCATTCATTAATAAGGTAATCACTACATCATCATTGTGTCATAAATATATTTATTTATTTGATGTCTAAAAATTATAAATAAAATACCATGATGTATGATTTTTTTTATATTTCTAATTAATATTTATAGTTCAATATATCCCTTATATAACCCCATATAAAAATTGTTTTTTAGAAAAAACATGTTTAGGTTATATTTTTCTTTACTTTAAATTAATTCTTATAAAATGTCATTTCCAAATCAAAGTGGATCCATGGGGTCCCAAAATCAACCCAAGTATGCTCATGGTCGGAAATATATAATCCAATATGATTAGGAAATGTTTTAGTGTAGTTTAATATTCTTATAATATTATGTTTTTACCCTTATTTACCCGATTTAACCTTTAATCATGGTAAATAAGATAATTACTGAAGTTACTATTCATAATGTCCAAATATAAAAAGTATATATTCAAAAAATTTGTAACTTATGATTCCAAATATGGAATCCATTTTTCCAAATTCAAAACATATAATTTTCAGTAATTAATTTAAAATTAATTCCCATTGTCGAAACCAAAAAAAGTTTTTTAAGAAGTAATAACTATAAAAAGATTGACATGTGTTTATGTCCAATTTAAAATAAAAATTACTTCCAATGATAAAAATTGGATTAAATGATAAAAATATAACACAATTACACTTTAAAACCAATTAAGAGTACATTATAACTATATAAATAAATTAGATAAAAATGAAATTTTGACTTAAAATTTGGTACTTTTCACTCTTCATTAAAAAATAAAATTTAACATAAAATTACCAAAAATTTATCTAAAGTAAATTTTGATATACATATTCTATATTTTATCAAATAGAACATATAAAAGTGAAATAAACTATAGTTAAAAAGGGTTCTCCATAAAAAGTTGGTAAAATGACCTTTTAAAAATATTAGAGTATTTCATACTTAAAATTGGATTCGTTATTATTTTAAGCCTCTAAAAGTTATCGGATAAATGTAAAGAAATTTAAAAAATATGTATAATCATATTGTAGTTATTTATGTTCATTCCTGTCAATAGAATGACTAGGCTCTAACTACCATTTAAAATAATAATATTTTTATATTAATTTTTGGTATAACTCAAAGTTGTGTGCAATATAAGATTTCAAAGAAACCTATTGTTGCGTGTTGAGTACACTATCAGAAAAAGAATCCCCTTAAATGTAAATATATTATTCATAAATATTAATATAAATTAAAAAGTATTATTCTATAAATACATGAGTTGTTACAAATTATATTCTTGAATGATAGGGTATGATACAGTTTAAAGTTATGTAGTGAGGAAAATTGGCATCTTATTCTTGGCGCATAAGGCATCTCTTGTTTGCAGAAAGAGGCATCCTATGGTTTTAATATAGGGTATACTATATTTTATAGTCATGTATAGAGGAATCCTAGGAATAATATGCCTAGAAATGGTTAGTGTGGGATTTACGTGAGAGGGTCCCTTTCTAGTTCAACCCAACATTGGAGCCTGGTGATAAGCATTCATGAGATTATTGAGGAATGGTTTGACTCATGGTTGTTGGGGAATCCAAGATTAGAACCCAAACTCAAGACATGGAAATTGACCAAGAGGAGTAGGCCGACTCATGGTTTTTAATGGAGTGGGGAGGAGTATCTCAAATCATAGTATTCCAGGGGTGAAAGGTGGGGCTACATAAGAGCACAAGCGAAAATGTCCTCAACCTGAACTAAAAAGTTCATAGTGTGACTCTCCATTTTTCATGGGGGTCAGTGATGGTAGAGAAGGAACTATCTTAGAGGTCTAGAACCATAGTTTGAATCAGATCTTGAGTTGGGGTGCGGGGGCCCATCCCCTACGGTATGGAACAACAGTCGTAGAGGCAGGATATTCACAAAGGATAGGGATTCACAAAGGATAGGGCCTTACGAAACATAGGTTCTCATGAAAGGGGCTTCATTAAGTAGGGTTCCCTTACCTCTACGTGAAGTCTTGATTCATGGGGTGAGTGATTTGGAAAGGCTGAATGCTTATCAAAGCCTCAAGTTCCTTAGGTCTTCCTTCACGAAGGTCATAGGACTTTGTGAAGGGAATCTCCAAGGGGATGGAGGCTCTCAAGAATAAAATAAAGGAGGCTTCACAGTGTCTTGGGGATCCATGGAATATGGGCTAACGAATATCATGATCTCCATGAATTTTGTGCATGAAGAAAAAACTCAATTATGTATCTTTATTGAATGGTGACAGGAGGGGGGAGGGGGGTATTTATAAGTAGTGGGGTCTCATGATTCTCAGAGGTGCACCGTGAAGCCAAGGTGGGCTCTGAGAATTTTCTTAGATTCTGCGGACTCATGAAGTCATCCATAAAAGACATTCACGTGGTCGCATAAATCCATCAGACTTGTGGGAGTTCCATTAAGGGTTTGCACAGTCATGAAGAGGGATCCATGAATCAACCCTCCATGAATGAGATCCGTGAATGGGATCTACAGACCACTTTTACATCCCAACATCGAAAAAATGTAAATTTTGATCTATAACTCCATTCAGGATCCACAACTAGTCAAATCAAAACTTGAAAAACAATCTACACTCTTGGACCATGTTTGAAAAAATTCAGGGAATTCTTTGGACAAATTTTTTTCCAATTCCAATAATGTAATCTCTTGATATTTATCCCTAAAATATTTCTATATTATCTAAGATATTTCATCTTAAATTCCTTAGAAAACTGGCCTTTCAGATCATTAATTATTTGTATACTTCCATCCAATGGCCTGAAGGTCTTTAATTTTTTATTTATTACAATAGAACCCCCTTTTAAGGGAAGAAGGGGGGAACCCAAGAAGACTCCATGAACATAAGACATAACCAACCCAAGGGTCTTAAAAATTATAATTAGATTGAAAACATAGAGCTACCCTTCCCCAACATATGATCGTGAAAAATCTCTCCACTATTACATGGAAGTTCAGCAAGCAAGTGTCCTGTGTCAAAGCACACACCTGATCCGATGGATAACACCATACCCTCTAAAAAAACCAAGTCTGAAAAGCTATGCAAAGATGAACATACAACTCAGAACCTCCTCTAGGGATGTTCTATGAGTTCAAATCCAGGTGAAAACCAATAGACCTCACAAAAAAACCATTCCAAATTACAAAAAACCACATCAAACACTGTAGAAAATCACAATCACAGACTGCTAAATCCACTATCATCTCAGTGAAACCAGCACAAAAACCTACATAAATCCACACCATTTGGTGAAACTAGCACAACCTATAAACTATATCATCACGATAGTATTCCTGGAAGCTATAACTCAGCCCGAATCAAGAAACCATACACCATGAAAACTTCAACAGTCATAGAAATTGAGGCCGATACCCCACCTCCATCCCATCCCCAACTAGCTGCAGATGCTAGAGGAACAAAGCCTCATCGGAGTCCGAATAACGCATAGAAAGCATAAAAGGAGATTGAGAAGCCTCTATCGATGGAGACGCCGCACAAATCCATACGAAATTTGAACATAAAAGAAATAATAACTAAACCCCTTAATGTAAAGACCACTAGAGCCAAACCTGTGAGGGAAGAAGAAGGCCCGTCACAATATAGAACCACAAATCCCATCATCACCTTCAATACCACACACGACGACCAGATCCACCCAAAAAACCCCCAGCCAACTCTTACACGTAGCATAAACCTTCACCGCATCATCAGGAATCTTGAACCTTGGACCCTCACCACACCGCCATGTGAAGATCTGTCTAGGTTAAAGGATAGAGAAGGGTAAAGGCTGGAAAATGGTGATATTCGCTGAGGTGATTGAGTCCACAAAGACACACTGCCATAGGATAGACACTACACACCACGAGCTCACTGGGCTAATGAAATAAGGAGAAGAATCCAACTGATCTACCATGGGGAAGAGGAAGGCGGTGGAGGGTGGAAAACCTAGCATAGACCCCCTTGCAAGTGCATACTGGTTTTTTTTGTATACTTGATATTGAAATAATAATGTCATTTAAAACGAAAATAAGTATAATATATTCACCACCAAAAGACTTGATGTATCGACATTGATCCATTCCACATAATTTTTATGCATTTTTAGTGACGAATTAATCAAACTTTTTGTTCCACTTCATGGGTACTAGAAAGCACGACCGATTTTTGCCTACCGACCGTTCAAGGTTACGATACTCTACTAATTTGTATAAAAGCACTCGGGTTGAATAATTGGAAATGATACTTTTTAATAGTCGATTGTTTTTAGTTGATTGTATTTTGATTGAGGGGTTGGTTTGCAGAGATTAATTGAAATGATTGATTGATTTAAAAATTTAAAAAATATTGGGGTGCATTCATGTAACACCTCAAGATTCCATTATAGGTTTCTCTTTGAATAATGCAGTAGCTTGCGGTGTACGCAACTTGGAGTTTTAACACACCACAACTAAACAAACTAGCCGTTATGAATAGTAATACCCACTTTTTGAAATTTTATAAATTTTATTTTTCAAAAAGGACTTTATTTTTGAACTCTGAATTTTTAAATTGTCTTAGGGTGAATTTTTGGTATTTTTCTGAAAACTTTAAATTTTTGATGAATAGTGAAAAACACTGCGTTATTGTTTAAAACTGAATTTTTATTTAAGTAATCAGTTATTTTATTTTAATTTTTTTAGATCAAAATAGATACATAATACCTATATATTTTCAATTTAATTCATTGGAGTCATTTTATAATATGTTTATATATATAATTTTTTTTGAACTTTTTACCGTCTTTTACACACCTTCTAGGAGCATTTGCTAATTTGCATAAAACTTAGTTTTAACACTTCTGTGAGTTGAATTTCAAAAATCCAAGATACAAGGTTGACATCATTAAGTAAAATGTGGTTCAATAAGATGAAAATAATTTTTTTTGTATAGTCACTTTTGGTTTTTATTTACCATGGTTAAAAGTAAATAGGGTAATTAAGGGTAAAAATGATATTATAATTACACTAAAACATGTCCTAATTCTATTGGATAAGTGTAATTCGACCAAAAACAACCTTAGGAATAAAATATGATCCTCTTTGGTCCACTTGGACTATATTAGAACATTTATTATTATTATATTTAAAGAAGAGTTAAAAGAGTTAAAATCAAATTTAATAAATAAACCATTTTTAATATAGGGTTACACAAAATATAAATTCGACTATAAATATTAATTAAAAATATAAAATGATTTCATACATAATGGTGTTTTATTTATAATTTTTATACATTAAATAATTTAATTTATTTATGACACAATGCTGATGTAGTAATTACCTTAATAATGAAATATTATAATAATTTATATTATAAATGTCCAAGTAAATATAAATTGAGACTTATTATGAATTAAAATATTTTTATAGGTTAATATGACATGTTAGGATTTATTAAATAAATTTTATTCCAAGTGATAAAGTATTTATAGCCTTCAAAAAAATAAAATACTAAATAGTATCAAAATTGACATAATTGAGTTTTTAAAATGAATAATATATTATTAATTAATATAATATTCCTAAAAATATAAGGTTTGGAAAAAAGACTTAGATAAGGTTATATATATTAATACTGTACCACTTGGGGTTCTCTTGGCTTGTTATAGTATGTTCATTAACCATATAATATAAAAATACAAAGAGACATGGTAAATGTCAAACTATTTAACTAAGAGTTAAATCTAAAAGATAAAGTTAATATGGTGACCTAAACCAATCTAAAACCTATTTTTTGAGATTTGTTAGACCCATACCCACCTTATACTAAAAATAAATCATTTTGGATCTATTAGAAACCGAAAATTATTTTATTATAAAATAACATTTCAAGCTTTTCCAAAAGTGACCCTCACCTCTCTTATAAAAGGGTACTTCCCCTTCTCTTACTTTCACACCTCCAAATCCATTTGGATCGGCCAAAACCTGAATAAATATCCAATAAAATATCTTCCCTTAAAATTATTGGCCTTACTTTGATCAGAAATCCAACCTAAGGATCCCTTTTGATCAACTCAAAAGAAAACACCTGAAGAAGAGATAATAATTTCACCACCCTCTTTCAAGTTCATTTCATCTTCCACTTCCTCTTTCTTTGTTGTTTCCATACCAAAATAATAAATCCAATACCTTATACATATTGTGATGTTATTATAAATATTTTACAACCATATTCATTATTCTATCCATCCTATAAATGACAAATTCACCATACGTGCGTACGTACGACTTACTGTCTCCACTTCGTGGTGTAGTTTTCTATTCAAACACTTCATTATTTGGATGGGTATAATAATGAGTATAAATAATGTAAATAATAAATATAACATGTTAATTATTCTTTATATATGATATATCATCCAATTACATACTATTTCACCATCAATATAATGATATTGTCGCTCGTGCGTACGTACGGATTACCGTCTCCAAGAACGCGATGAGATTCATTCCCCATCGTAATCATTCAAGAATAATTTTTATTTTATGATTAAAAATAATGTTTATGAACATAATATAATTATGTATATGAATCTAATACATCCTATTCATAACAATCATGGCTTACATAACCAAGAATATAAAGGAAACCAAATCAGTTAACACCCGAAACGATGATACTACTGAAATATTATTAACAAATAAATATTATAGGATCATATATGATATCATATTTATGTATATAGTTCTTGTATAATTTAATAAAAAAATTTATCTATTATAAATGAGGTTAAAATACCATTGACTAAGGAAATGTACAAGGTAAGGGTTAATTATACAATCTCTTTACTTATCTGAGGTTGTTAATACATAAGTATCTACTGGGACCTCTTTATCATCCACATCCGTGTATTATTAAAAATGTAATTCAAAACATTTTTACCATTTTATATATTATGGGTTAAAGTCATTTATACCCTTATTTGACCACATATGTTTTGAAATGAATCTTTTTCTCGTTTTCCAAACAAGGTACTTTATGACCTCCTCGACAAAATTAAGGTAAGAATGTCTTTTTTTAACTCATACGGTGGGTGTGGATATTTTCCACCATTATAACATCATCGAAGCTTCCCATATAAGAATATAAGAATATTTCCAAAATAAATGTTTTCTTTTATAAATATATGAATTTTAAATGATTTCAAAATAGAAATAGATATTTCTCTAAAAAAATGTTTTGATTTCATCTATGTCAACATCCTTTGATGGACTTTAAGCTTGTTTGAAGTTGATTTATTATGATACAAATATTATCTATTGTGTTGAAGTTTTTGGTATATGTTTGACTATGGATGTATTATTTTTACACCATTCATGGTTTATGGATAAATTATTGAAATTTCGTATGCTAGTTTTAATATGAATGTTTATGTTATGTTTAAACCTTTTCTTATAAGGAATGAATTGGACATAATAAGTGAAAGGTGGAGCCCGCTATAGATCCTCGATGCATCGGTCGGTCTCATGAGAAAAACAAGTGTCTTGGCACAAGACCTTTACAAAATATTATTTGTAGTCTTGGCACAAGGCCTTGACTATGTGGTTATGAAGTCTGACATCATGCATTCCAACATTATGAAATTGGCTATTGATATTACATGTGATTATTCGACTAGTAGAATATCCATGTGAATAAGTAAATGAAATTATTTGATTTATCTTTTCCATATTATTATGAAGTTTAAGTTTAAAAGTCTTGTGTTTTAGTCTTATATATTGCCTTAAATTTTTATTCTTTTTCTTGAAAGTTTCTGTTATATTGTTATCCTTACTGAGAATTTCAGCTCAACCCAGTCTATGTTTTATTTTTTTCCAAGATGCGAAGAAGTATATTATGACTAACCTGAAGGGATAGTTTATGGGATGAATGTGGTCAATGGAGACAATGTTTTTTTTCATTTTATGATTTAATGTAAAACTTAAAAATATATCTAGTACTTCCATGGATACTAAACTGATTGGTCTTTCAGGATTTTGATCCCTTGTGATCATGCCAATGTTATGTAATAATGAACCGAATCTAAGTAACTGGGGTCGGGGCGTTACAGTTGGTATCAGAGGAAGTTTAGTACAAACCTTGGAAACTAGATTTAGATAAACTTTGATTAGAGCACATTACCCTAAGATAGAATTGAGGATTGGTATAGAAGAACTTCCTAGAATTTGGTAATGTAGAGATTTTATTTATTTTACAAGCCATAAATCCCTGTCTGGATACGAACAAGTAGAGGAGGCTCTGGAAAAGATGTACTTAGAAGTGAAAACTATGACAAGGAGTTTCGGACTTGACCCGGGGTATCCTGATACATGACAACGATCCTTGCTGCACTCTTGGTTACGACACTCCTAGGGGATATGCTTAGGATAATTCACATTTTTTTTACAATCCATTATGAAGGATTTATGAGTATATACCTCCTCAAGGATTTTTTTAATATTATGGATTATATCTATAAATTGTTCCATTTATGTTAAGTGTTTTACATGTTTGGAATTATGTATTGCGATTCATCAACTAATCTAGTGTATGTCATTGTTTATAAATGGAACATAGTGGAAGGAATGGAAACAGTATCAACAGACATAATCCATATAGGTATTTCCCTCCTACTCAAGATAATTACAGTAAATCTGGTGATGCAATTGGTCCTGATCAGCTTATCAACATACTGGGACAACTCACTCAGGTTATGAATAATAACCTTACCCGTATGGAGCACCCTGATCCAAAACAAGGAGGATCAACGTTAGACCGCTTCATGAGACAACAACCACCAACATTCAATATGAGTAAAAATTCATTCGTAGCTGAGCAATGGATAAGTTCCTTAGAGAAAATATTTCATGCTTTGGGGAGTAACGGAGGGGAAAAGATTGTCATGGAAATTTATCACCTCACGGGAGATGCAGATCAATGGTGGTCATTAATACAAAACAAAAATGAAGATGAATATGTATAAAACATGGAATGGTGGGAGTTTAAAGATATTTTCTTAGAAAAATACTTTCCTCATGACCATCAAGTTGATATGGAAAGACAATTTCTGAGTCTGAGGCAAAAGGAGGATGATAATGTCACAAAGTATGAGGAAAACGTTACAAGGTTAGCAAGGCATGCAACAGATTATATACGTAACCCAAGGAGTAAGATTTATCGATTCTTTTAGGGGTTAAAACCATTTCTCCATCGAGAATTAGTCTCACAATACTTCTCATCGTACGGAGATATTGTCTCATGCGCTATCAAGACAGAAAAGGAATTTTCTAAGTCTTATGACCTCAAAGCAAAGCAAGAGAAGAAGAGATCTGCTGATCACTCTGGAAATGGAAATAAGGGTAAGATGGGAAAATTTGAATATCCATCTATTGGTAAATGTGAGAAGAAACACCCCGTTACTTGCCTAAAGGGAATGAGAGGCTGTTACAAGTGTGGTGAAAAAGGCCACCAAGCTCGTGATTGCAAGAGAAAGAAAGAGGCTATCAATGTTGAATGCTACAATTTTATAGAAAAAGGAAATTATGAAAATGAATGTACTAAGTGTCAAGGGAACTTACCTTAGAAAAGGACAAGGGAGAATGGACAGGCTTATGTGATCACTACTGCTGAGGTTGAATCTCCGAAAGACGTAGTGGTAGGTAATTTAATGGTTTCCTCAAGTTTAACCAATGCTTTATTTGATTCTAGATCATCGCATTGTTTCATATCTTCATAGTTTTTTTAAAAAATTATATATTTTAAATTTGAATTATTAAGGGAGTTGTCAGTCAAAGCTCTTAAGGGAAGTATCATCACAACAATGTTTTGTGAATCAGTTCCCATTAGGGCATATAAATGTTCTTTATCTACTGATCTAATCATCATACCCATGATTGAATTTGATATAATCCTCAGAATGGAATTCCTTTTGGACTATGATGTGAAAATTTATTGTAAGAAGAAGGAGGTTACAATTTTTGATGATGATAAGGAGTACCTTATCTTTAGAGCAGAAACATCACCACCTGATTCTTATCTCGATCCTCCTCTAGTAGCTCTACTAAATTCAATTATTGGGGAGGAATATAATTAAATAATTATGGGTAAGGAAAAGAATTTTTGAATAGAAGACGTACCTATTGTGCACGAATATATTGATTTGTTTCCAAAGGATTTACCTATACATCCTCCAGAACGAGAAATTGTGTTTTCCATTGATTTTATTACTGGTTCAAGGCCCATATCGAAGACCCCTTGTAGAATGGCCACTGTGGAATTATTTGATCTAAAGAAACAACTAGAGGAATTGAGTAATAAGGGATTTATTCACCCTAGGGTTTCTCCATGGGGAGCCCTTTTCCTTTTTGTTAAGAAGAGAGACAGATCTATGCGGTTGTGCATTGACTATAGAGAGATCAATGCTATAACAATAAATAACAAGTATCCCCTACCTCACATTGATGATTTATTTGACCGAATTCATGTAGGTAATTATTTTTCAAAGATTGAACTTTGATCTGGATATCATCAGTTGTGGTTGAAGAAGGAATACATTCCGAAAACAACATTTTGAACCAGGTACGAGCATTACGAGTTTTTAGTAATTCCTTTTGGATTGACTAATGCACCGTCTGTCTTCATGGATTTAATAAATAGAGTTTTCAAGGAATATCTTGATGACTTTTTAGTGGTATTTGTTGATGATATCTTGGTATACTCATGAATCTACAAAGATCATGAAAATCACTTGCGCACTATTCTGAAAACCATCAGAAGAAATGAATTATATGGAAAGTTTAGCAAGTGTGAATTATGGCTTCAAGAGATTTATTTTCTTGGCCATATTGTCTCTAAGGATGGAATCTATGTTGATCCTTCAAAGACCAAGGCAATCCAAGAATGACCAGCACTAACGAGTATAATTGAGGTATATAGTTTTATTGGTTTAGTAGGTTATTATCGACGTTTCATCCATAATTTTTCCCAGTTGGCTAACACATTAACCAAGATCACACATAGAGGGGTTAATTTTTTTGGGAGAAAAGAGTGTGAAGAATGTTTTGAATAACTAGAGAGAAGATTAGTAAATGCTCCTATCTTGACTCTACCATCAGAGAACGACGAGTCTGTTATTTATAGTGATGCTTAAAATAAAGGACTTGGTTGTGTCCTTATACAGAATGATAAATTTATTTCCTATGAATCAGAACAGCTAAAAATTCATGAGAAAAACTATCCAACTCATGATCTTGAGTTATCAGCTGCAATATTTTCTTTGAAGATACGGAGACACAATCTCTATGGTGAAAAATGTGAGATTTATATTGATCACAAGAGTTTGAAGTATATTTTCTCACAAAAAGAACTCAACATGAGGAAAAGAAGATGGCTTGAACTACTCAAGGATTATGATTTCAAAATACAATACCACTTGGGGAAGTCAAATAAGGTGGAAAATTCTTTGATAAGAATGAATCATGGAGTTTTGAACAAGATGGAAGTTTAAAGGGATCCTATTTTCATGAATCTAGTAAAGATGGATATGAGAATAACCATGGAAGGTGAAACATAAATATTTTTTCAAATGGTTTCCAAACCACCTTTATTATAAAGGAAAATTAGTTATCAGACTAATGATGAGGAGTTTAAAAAGAAGATTAAAGTTGTAAATGATGGGAGATTGAGTGAATTCGTTTATGAAGATGGAATATTAAAATTTGGGAAGGGAATTTATGTTCCCGATATACATGACCTAAAAAGGGAACTGTTGGATGATGCTCATAGCTCCAATTTCTCTATACACCTTGGTAGCACCAAGATGTGTAGAGATTTGAAGGAACATTTTTGGTGGGACAATATGAAGAGGGAGATTACTGATTTTGTGTTAAGATGTATGGTTTTTCAACAAGTGAAAGATGGAAGGCAACAACTTGGAGGAGTCATGGAACCTCTTCCCATACCTAGGTGGAAATGGGATAATATTACAATGGACTTTTTCATGGGCCTACCAAAGACTCCTAGAAGGAATAATGCAATATGGGTAATTGTTGATCGTCTTACCAAGTCAGCACATGTTCTTGAAATAAGAAAAGAGTTTCTTCTTGAACATATAGAAAGATTATATATTAATGAAGTTGTAAGACTCGATTGTGTACCCCTATTGATTGTTTCTGATCGCGATCCCCATTTTACATCAAGATTTTGGAAATGTATTCAGAAGGCCTTGGATACTGAACTTCGTTTGAGCACTGCCTACCACCCTCAAATCGATGGAAAATCAGAATGAACTATTCAAACCTTAGAAGACATGTTGAGATCTTTCTCACTTGATATTCAAGGTATGTGGGATCAATATTTACCTATGGTAGAATTTTCCTATAACAATAGCTTCCATTCAAGTATTCAAATGCCACCTTATGAAGTGTTATATGGAAAGAGATGTCGTACACCAACTTGTTGGGATGATGTTGGTGAATGAAAACTTGTAGGCCCAGAACTTGTTGAGGAAACAATGAAAAAGACGAAGATTATCCAAACCCATATCAAAGAATCTCAAAGTAGGAAAAAGAGCTTTGCTGATAATTAGAGTAAGTATTTGGAATTTCAAGTAGGATATCATGTTTTCTTTGAGGAATCTCCATGGAAGGGTGTTATAGGATTTGGTAGGAAGGGTAGATTGAGTCCCAGGTATATCAGACCTTTCAAAATTCTAGAATGAATTGGAGTTGTGGATTATCATTTGGCAATGACTCCAAGTCTCTCCAAAGTTCTTAATGTGTTCCACGTATCACTGTTGAGAAAATATATGCCTAACCCAACGCATGTACTCACCTATGAGAAAATTGAATTGGAACGTGATCTGTCTTATTATGAAGAGCATGTCAAGATTCTTGATACCAGAGAACAAGTGCTGAGAAACCGGATGAATCGTCTGGTAAAAGTTCTATGGAGAAACCATAAGATGGAAGAGGCAACGTGGGAACCCGAGGAACTTATGATGAAGAACCACCCGAATCTTTTTATGCAGTAATATTATAGAAATTTCTAGGATGAAATTATTTTATGGAGGGGAGAATGTAACACCCCAAGCTTCCATGGTAAGTTTCCCTTTGAATAATGTAGTAGCTTTCATTGTTAGCAACTTGGAGTTTTAACACACCACGACCAGTCAAACTAGCATTTATGAATAGTAATACACACTTTTTGAAATTTTATAAATTTTATTTTTCAAAATGGACTTTATTTTTGAGTTCAGAATTTCGAAATTAGCTTAGGGTGAATTTTTGGTATTTTTTCTGAAAACTTTCAATTTTTGATGAATAGTAAAAAACACTGCGTTATTGTTTAAAACCCAATTTTTATTTAAGTAATTAGTTTTTTTATTTTAATTTATTTTAGGTGAAAATAGATACATAATACATATATATGTTCAATGTAATCCATTAGTGTCATTTTATAATAAGTTTAGATGTATAAAATTTTATTGCACATTTTACTGTCTTTTACCCACCTTCTAGGTTCATTTGCTAATTTGCATAAAACTTAATTTTACCGCTTCTGTGAGTTGAATTTCAAAAATCTGAGAGAAACGATTGATATTATTAAGTAAAATTTGGTTCAATAAGATGAAAATAATTTTTGGTGAATAGTGACTTTTGACTTTTATTTACCATGGTTAAAAGTAAATCGGGTAATTAAGGGTGAAAATGATATTATAATTACCCTAACACATGTCATAATTCTATTAGATAAGTTTAATTAGACCAAAAAGAACCTTTGGAATAAAATATGATCATCTTCGGTCCATTTGGATTTGATTGTGACATTTATTATTATTTTATTTAAAGAAGAGTTAAAAGAGTTAAATTCAAAGTTTATTAACTAAACCATTTTTAATATAGGGCTAAACACAATATAAATTTGACTATAAATATTTATTAGAAAGATAAAACAATTTCCTACATAATGGTATTTTATTTATAATTTTTAGACATTAAGTAATTTAATTTATTTATGACACAATGATGATGCAATAATTACCTTCATAATGAAATATTAAAATAATTGATATTATAAATATCCAAATAATTTTAAATTGAGACTTATGATGAATTATACTAATTTTATTGGTTAATATTCCATGTTAGGGTTGATTAAATAAATTTTATTTAAAGTGATAAAGTTTTTATGGCTTTCAAAAAAAACTAAATAGTATCAAAATTGACATAGTTGAGTTTAAAAAAACTATATTATTAATTAATATAATATTCCTAAAAATATAAGATTCGGCCAAAGGAATTAGATAATTTTATATATATTAATAATTAACCACTTGGGGTTATATTGGCTTGTTATAGTAAGTTTATTAACCATATAATATAAAAATATAAAGAGACATGGAAAATGTCAAACTATTTAACTAAGAGTAAAATCTAAAAGATAAGGTTAATATGGTAACCTAAACCAGTCTAAAACCTATTGGTTGAGAGTTTTTAGACCCATACACACATTATACTTGAAATAAATCATTTTTTAACAATTAGAAACCAAAAATGATTTTATTATAAAATAATATTTAAATCTTTTCCTAAATTGACCCTCACCTCTCTTATAAAAGGGTACTTTCTCTTCTCTTAATTTCAAACCTACAAATCCATTTGGCTCGGCCAAAACCTAACCAAATATCCTCTAAAATATCCTAAATTCAACCTAGAGGCCTTAATTCGATCAGAAATCCAACCTAAGGAGCCCTTTTGATCAACTCTAAAGGAAACACCCGAAGAAGAGGTAATATTTCCACCACCCTCTTTCAAGTTCTTTTCTTCTTCCACTTCCACTTCATCTTTCTTTTTTGTTTCTATAAAAAAATAATAAATCCAGTACCTTCTATATACTATGTTTTTATCAAAAATATAGTACAACCATATTCATTATTCCATCCCTCCTATAAATGACAAAGTCACCATAGGTGCGTACGTACGACTTACCGCCTCCACGTCGTGGTGTAGTTTTCTATTCAAACACTTCATTATTGTTATGTGTATAATAATGTGTATAAATAATGTAAATAATAATTATAAAATGTTAATTATTCTTTATATATGATATAACATCCAATTATATATGATTTCACCATCAATATAATGATATTGTCACTCATGCGTACGTACGGATTACCGTCTCCACAAACGCGATGAGATTTATTCCCCATCGTAATCATTCAAGAATAATTTTCATTTTATGATTAAAAATAATGTTTTTGAACATAATATCATTCTGTATATGAATCAAATACATCTTATCCATAAAAAACATGTCTTACGTAACCAAGCATATAAAGGAAAACAAATCAGTTACCACCAAAAATAATGATTCTACTGAAATATTATTAACAAAGAAATATTTTAGGATAATATATGATATAATATTTATGTATATAGTTCTTGTATAATTTAATAACAATGTTTTAACCATTATACAGGAGGTTAACATACCATCGACTAATGAAAAATACAAGGTAAGGGTTAATACTACAATCTCATTACTTATCCGAGGTTGTTAATATGTAAGTATCTACTTGGACCTCTTTATCATCCACATACATGTTTTCTTAAAAATGTAATTCAATTTTTTTACTATTTACTAGACTTTGGGTTAAATTAATTTATACCCTTATTTGACCACATATTTTTTGAAAGGAATCTTTCTGTCATTTTCCAAATAAGGTACTTTATGACCTTCTCCACAAAATTAAGGTAAGAATGTATTTTTTAACTTATACATCGGGTGCGGCTAATTTCTTCCATTATAAAATCTTCAAAGCCTCCCACACAAGATTATAATAATATTTTCAAAATAAATTTTTTATTTTATAATTATATGAATTTTAAATGATTTCAAAATAGAAAAAGATATTTATCTACAAAAAGTATTGATTTCATCCATGTCAACATCCTTTGATGGATTTTAAGCTTGTTTGAAGTTGATTTATTATGATACAAATCTTCCATATTTATTCAAGGTTTTGTGATATTTTTGTATTTATATGTGTTATTTTTACACCATTCATGGTTTATGGATAATGTATTGACATTTCGTATGCTAGTTTTAATATGAATGTTTATGTTATGTTTAAACCTTTTCTTATGAGGAATGCATTGGATTTAGTAAGTGATGGGTGGAGCCTTCTATAGAACCTCGATGCATCGGTAGGTCTCATTAGACAAACTAGTATCTTGGAACAAGGCCTTTAAAAAATATTATTTGTAGTCTTGGCACAAGGCCTTGACTATGTGGTTATGATGTTTGGCTTTATGTATTCCAACATTATGAAATTGGCTATTAATATTACATGTGATTATTCGACTAGTGTAATATCCATGTGAATAAGTAAATGAAATTATTTGATTTATCTTTTCCATATTTTGATGAATTTTAATTTTAAAAGGCTTTTTTTTAGTCTTATACATTTCCTTAAATGTTTATGCTTATTCTTGAAAGTTTCCGCTATATTGTTTTCATTTCTGAGCATCTCATCTCACCCCTTTCTATGTTTTATTTTTTCTCAGGATGTGAAGAATTATATTATGACTGAACTATATGGAAAATCTAAAGGATGAATGTGGTCAATAAATACAGTGTTGTTGTTGTTTTTCATTTTATAATGTAATGTAAAACTTGTGAATGTATCTAGTACTTCGAAGGCTACTAAACTGATAAGTCTTTCGTGATTTTGATCCCTTATGATCATGCCAATGTTATGTAACAATGCACCGAATCTGGGTAACTAGGGCCAGGGAATTATAGTTTATCATTAGGTAGTTAATCTTGTTATATCCTTGATCATTTCTTTTTATTGCATTAAATTAACACCCATTTCACAAGTTGATGTTAATTGGAATTCCCAAGTGTTAAGGATTTAATCGAAGACTTAACTTAACTTAGGGTTCTAATATCAATTAGTAATTGATTGTGGTAGTGTATTTATGGTTCCAATAATCCATGTAATATATACATTAAACAAAATATGTCATTAATTCATGATATGTTAAGTCCAACATACACAATGTTAAATTAAAGAATACTCAACAAGAAAAAGCTCTCAATCACTTAACATCTCTAAATTTTGACTAAACCCAATGAAATATTAACTCATACATTGATATTATTAGTAATATATTTTATGAATTTTATGATTGTGAATTAAGAAGAAAAGAAAAATAAAGGGATAAGAAAAGAGTGGTGCTTTGAACACACACACACAAACAGTGAAGGGAATTAAATACATGCATTAGATTGAATGAGAAAGAAAGAGATGGGAAGGGGGTTCAACTGTATATATACTATTTTAAGACCATTAATATTTTTTGACAGAATTTGGATGAGAATAATATATAAATAATAAGAAACATTCATTAAAATTCTATTAAAATGAAAACAGACTTAGACAATTACAAATAAGAAGAACACAAAAGAACAAGAAAAAAAGAGAGGAGGAAGGGTATCTCAAGTGAAAAATTGAGTATGGAAAGTCCTCCCAAGCCTTCGGAAGGGTTTTTTTTCATTCCAATGTATGCTCCTATCTTCTGAAATTCCAACCACATGCAAGGAGAAGAGGGGGATGCATTTATAGCCCAAGGAGGTGGATTGTTTTCATTCCTAATCCGCCCCTCCACTTGTATCACCAATTTGTCCATATAGACAGATGAATATAGAGATATTATCTTCTTACAAGTTTCATATATTGAATTTTACTATCATACCTAAACATTGGGTGACCATAGTACTTTTGGATCCAAAGATATGGATATTTTTCTAAACAGTTTTCACCTGTCCATTTTTATCAACACTTTTTCGAATGTTGAATTGTTAATGAGTTTTTGAATAGAATTGTTACATAAAATAAAAATAATTTATTCTAAAAAGCCGGCCTTCCATATATTAGCTTTCACACTGAGAAATAACAGTCTTATTGGATGAGTAAATCCTGAGAAAATGCAGTAATAATGTTCTGCTTTTAATTCCCGTCCAGAATGGTGGGATGGAATTAAATTCATCAGTTGGGCCCCTTGTATTTGGATTTGGGCCTTGAAATTTTTATCCACGATGAATTGAATTAACCCTAGACCTTTGGGGGATAATTAAAGGATTTATATTTCTGGAGAGAGTCTAGTAATTCTATCTTCCGGGATTGTCCAGTTTCTTCACAGATTATTTGGCACTTTGTGTGTGGACCATATGACCCTTAAAATGGAACAATTGGCCAATGATTACTTTTAATGATATGCGGGAAATTGAATAATTAATACTAATAAACAATAAACACATAATTTGAATCAGTAGAGTGATATTTATTGTTATAAAATTAAATATACTTGAATCTGGATGAATTTAAATAGTGGTCAAAACTTATATTTAATATTTAAACATTAATATTTCACACAAATTATGAACATTTCATATAAAATTAGTAAAGAGAGTATATAATAAGTCATTAAAATATTAACAACATAAAATCCCCCACACATAGTCTTGTTCATGTCCTAATGTTCAATAAATATAAGAACATAACAAAATCATTTTTACTTGTCAATAAATATTAAATTTTTTTTTCACCAATCAGGGAGGGTTTATAGAATTTCACTCATACATATTGAATTCTACCACAAATTTTTATAGAAAAAATGTAAAAAAACACTTTTTTCATGCTCAAATTTAGAAATGGAAAATGTTGGCAGTCAAAAATCACAACTCTCAAGATGATAAAACTTTATTTATGGAGGTTCACTCATTCACCAACCAAATGTGAAAGTAATAGAGTTTGAAAGAGATCTCATCTTCCATTCCCTATCCTAAAGTTCACAAGAATTTTAACATCCTTGATCTGGGTGCCACTCAACGAGTTCCCCGAACTCAGTTGGTCACATGACCTCAAGCGCATTTTTTGAAATTCTAGAGGCTGCCGACTAGCAGCGAGGGCCCAAGTCTGATAGTGGAGAAACTATTCCCTCATTTGTCAAAGTGTAGCCCAATGGAAAAGATAAATAACATCAGAAGCAGTAAACAATATACAACTGAAATAGAATAGAATCAACATTCATATATATAAATATGCAACATGTCAAAAATTCTATGAAAGAATCTAGAACAGGATACACTGCAATAAAATACAATACAACTCAAAGTAAAAGGTACAAAAAAAATACAAAGCAGAGTAATAGAACGTCACAACATCGCAAGCTGAAGCTCGGTCCCATACTCTCCCACTCCTCTGCTACAATCAAGTACCTATATAAAGACCCTTTCCCTTACCCACACCTATATAAATATAATCTGTTTAGGCCAAAGACATGACCCAAACAGGGTGTGAGAAATAAATCTCAGTAGGAAACCACCAAAGGCTCGTGCCCAACTGTCAGTGAGGATGTGCAACAACAGTGTGCAAAAGTAAAAACAGTAAAATGGTAAGTACTCAAAAGTAACTATCATTAACAGTTTCATTTCCATTTTAATTATTACTTATCAATTCAATATAATTGAATTATATGTTCTCAAGACATAGCCTCAGCCGAAAATCTCCTATATAACGCCACAAAAAAAATCACAACAGTGACAATTTAAAAGAACCTTTCCCTCAGGCTAAATAATACAATGCCCTCAGGCTAAACAAAAACTTTCCCTTAGGCCATTTAGAACATTGCCCTCAGGCCTTTCCCTCAGGTGAAACAGAATATTTCCCTCAGGCCAAACATAAATGAAACTCTCAGGTGAATAGAATCTTTCCCTCAGGCTAATAGAACCACGCCCTCAGGCTAATCAGAACCTTTCCCTCTGGCCTTTCCCTTAGGAGAAATAGAATCTTGTAACCAGTCCGAGCCCATCACATAGCAAGCATTTATATAAATTTTCTCTCAAGGAAAGAAATTCACAACATAATCATGGCCTACCCTTGGGTATCCTGGCCAAACGGCTAAACAGAGGAATGCACCCCCTGGGTGGTCCTGGATCCAAACAGTGATCCCAAACAATAGTTATACATATTAATTAAACTACCTATGAAATTATAGATATTTAATTATTCAAGGCCTCGGCCATAAGACACCCCAAACATGGGCATGTAGCACAGTGGTACACAAAACACACAACAATTAGAATTTAAACACCAGACCACCTACCTCAATCATCTCTGATCGGTATACATGAATGACACCTCCCGAATCGTCCAAGAACGACGTAGATCTAGGATAAGATAATTCACATTCAAATGTAAATAACTTCCCTTCGAGGAAAAATTGGCAAGAACAGCTCAAGGAGAAGGGAGGGATAACCCGTACGGTCCCAACATGATCGACAGAAGTGGAAACGGATTCCCGGTGGGCGGTCAGCTAATCTCTGAAGCTTCGACCGTCCTCCTGAGCTCCAAATGGAGTTTTAAGCTTCCTCTATGAATAGAGGAGGGTAATGTCCGTTTTAAGAGAAAAAACAAACTACACGGTGTGTACTCTCAAGTACATAGTGTGTAATTTTCATTTTTTAACTGTTCCTATGGCAGCTACTTTTTCACCACCGAACTGTGTATCCGTCGACATGAGTACACGGCGTGTCTTCTTGATTACACGGTGTGTAGTGGCACTCCACTGGCGGATACCTCCACCACATTATTGTTCACCTGCCGACTGAATACATGGTGTGTAAATACCCTATACACGGCGTATAGTCATTTTTTACACCCTTCCGTGCGGACATGCCTACACGCCCTGTGTACCCATCCCACACGGCCAAAGTACACAATGTGTTGAAAATGACACGATGTGTAGTCACAAAATTTGGGATTTTCCCCAATTTCTTTTTTTTCTCAAAAACACTTAAGCAAAAAGGAAAAGAAGAAACCCATACCTCAAGAAGAAGAACTGGGTTCTAAAGAACTTCCCCCCTTAAAGTAATTCATCCTAGAATTTCCCTTCCAATGGTGGAAAAGATAAAGCTCAGAACAACTCTGGCCACTGAGCACGTACATCATTATCCCACTCCTAGGTTTCATCCTGCACTCGTCCATGCTGCCATAGAACCCATACGAGAGGAACTAACCGGCCTTGGAGAACCTTCGTGCTTCTATCAACGATACGAATTGGATGCTCCTAAAAGGAAGTATCAATATGAAGCTCAAACTCTTTGGGATGAAAGGCGAGAGACGGGTATGAATAATAACGGCGTAGCTAAGATACATGGAAGACGTCATATATGGTCCAGTACTTTTGTGGTAACTGCAAACGATAGACAATCAGCCCGACTCTCTCCAGAATCCCAAACGGCCCCACATAACTATGTGAAAGTTTACCTTGTCTCCTGATCCTCCTATGTCCCAAACTCGTAAAAACACACAAGAAAATATGATCCCCGACCGTAAACTCCAAGGGTCATCTGCGGTGACCAGAATAAGCATTTTGATGAGAATGTGCGGTAGCCATCCTCTTCTGAATCAACTGGACCTACTCTAAAGTCTCCTACACGAGACATGGTCCCAGGAAAGTTGCTTCACCTGCCTCCATCCAGTACAAAGGTGATCAGCATGGCCTACCATATAAAGCCTCATAAGGTGTCATATTAATAGTTTCATGAAAACTATTATTATAGAAAAACTCAACCAGGGGTATATGATTCTCCCAAGAGCCCCCAAAGTCTAGGACACATGCGCACAACATGTCCTCAAGCACCTGTATCGTATGATCTGACTGGCCATCGGTCTGAGGGTGGTAAGATGTGCTCATAATCACTTGTATACCTTGTTCCCTCTGAAAACTATGCCAGAAACAAGATGTAAAATGGGAATCCCTATATGAAATGATAGAACAAGGGACGCCATGAAGATGCACGACCTCTCAGATATACATCTTCACGAGCTCGTCAACACAGAAGGTCTCCTTGATCAGAAAAAAGTGAGCCACCTTCATGAGTCTGTCCACAACAACCCACATGACATAATTTCCTCGAGGTGACCTCGGCAACCCAGTCACAAAATCCATTATGACATCATCCAATTTCCACTCCGGAATGGGTAACTGCTATAACATCCCAGCTGGCCTCTAATGCATCGCCTTCTCCTGCTGATAGGTGGAACATCTTGTAACAAAACCAGCTACCTCTCTCTTCATACCTGGCCACCAGTACTGACGTCGCAAGTCACAATACATTTTGGTAACACCGGGATGCACTTCCCAAGCTGAATCATGAAACTCCCTCATCAGATCCTCGCGGATATCCCCTAGAAACCACACTCGTCCATGGAAATGTAGTACCTCATCATCGCCTATCATCCATCCAGGAGGAGGGTCCCCACTTTCCACTGACTCCCGTAGAACTAGGCCTTCCGAATCTGATAGCCATCTCATCCTCACTCTATCCAAGAGGGTAGAAGTCAAAACTAAGGAAGAAAGATAGGTCTTCCCCTAACTGTTGTGCACCTCCAAATGCATCTCAGAGAACAAATCCATAAGCTTCCACTCATCATGGGCCTCCTACACTGCCTGTGTCTGAGTCTTCCTACTCAGTGCATCAGCTACTGCATTCCCCTTACCAGGTGTATATGAAAGCTCAATGTTGAAGGATTGAAGGTATTCGACCCACCTTCACTATCTCAAATTCAAGTCACGCTGAGTAAAGATGTACTTAAGACTTTTGTGGTTGGTGAAAACCACAAAATGATCTCCCAAGAGATAATGTCTCCAACAGCGTAACACATGAAAAACTGCAGCCAACTAGAGATTATGTGTTGGGTAATTCCTCTCATGTGGACTCAACTGCCGAGACCCGTACGCAACAACTCGATCGCCCTGCATCAACATTGCTCCCAACCCAATACCTGATGCATCACAGTAAACTGAATAGCTCTTCCCTTGATCTAGAAGTATCAGGACTGGTGTTGAGGTCAACCTTCCCTTAATCTCCTGAAAGGTTGTCTTGCAAGCTTCTGACCAAATGAGCTTCACAACCTTTTTAGTCAAACCTTTCAATGGCACTGCTATGTGGGATAAGTCCTATATAAAGCGCCTATAGTAACCATACAACCCCAATAAACTCCGTATCTCAACCAAATTCTTAGGCTTCTCCCAGTAAACTACTGCTCTCACTTTCTCTAGGTCTACCACAACTCCTGCCTCTAAGATGATATGACCCATGAAGTGTATTTGGTCCATACAAAAGTGGCACTTTGAGAGCTTAGCATATAGATGGTGCTCTCTTAGTATATTCAAAACGATATCAAGATGGGTAGCATGGTCGTGTCGAGTGTGAGAGTACACCAAGATATCATCCACAAAGACTACCAAAAAGGAATCTAGATAAGGGTGGAACAAACGACTAATCCGAGCCATGAAAACTACTGGCATGTTCGTGCGTCCAAACGGCATAACCAAGTACTCATATAGACCATACCTGCTCTGAAAATCTATAAGCGGTATGTCCGATAGTCTAACATGTAACTGATTATATCCGGATCTCAAGTCAATCTTTGAGAACAATCCTTCTCCCCAAAGTTGATCAATGTGATCATAGATCCTCGACAAGGGATATCGGTTCTTCAACGTCAACTGGTTCATCTTTCGATAATCCACACAAAGTCTGAGGGTACCGTCTTCCTTCTTCGCAAAAAGAACAAGAGAACCCCAAGGAGAAGTACTGGGTCAGATGAAACCCTTTTCTTGTAACTCCTCTAACTATCTTTTGATCTCTTCCAACTCTGGTGTAGCCATCCTATAAGGAGGAATGGACATCGGTGCTTCTCCTGGCACAATCTCAATAGAGAAATCCACCTCTTGCTCTGAAGGTAGACCCGAAAAGTCGTGTGGGAAGACATCCCTGAAACAATCAACCACTGGTGGGAAATCCTGCTGCCAAGTTCCCTGATCATCCAGATATAAACTCACAATCTAAGCTATCACACCACCTCACCCACAATGCTCAGGTCCAGCTCAACTCTTCTGGACATCCCATTCACCTTTTTATAGAAACTCTTCGCCCTCTGGTGACCTAAAACTCACCCTGCGATGATAGCAATCTACAAAGGCTCGAATGGGTACCAACCAGTCCATCCCGAGAATGACATCATACCTCATCATATTTAAGACATAGAGGTCCCATAGAATGTGACACCCACCAAACTCTAGGGGTCACACCTTTCACTGATGCACACTAGCCGTACTAGTCCCTAATGGAGTGACTAGCGTCATAACAATAGAAGAAGAAGAAACACAGAGCCCAAGGCTCTCCACAATGGGCACAGATATAAAGCTTTGTGTAGCACCCGTATCGAAAAGTACAGAAGAAAAAATAGAAGAAACTAGAATAGTACCTCTGACAATAGAAGGTCTGGGATCCTACTCCTTCTGGGTCTGTTGCACTGCATAGCCTGCCCAGTGCTGCGACCCTATGACACAGCCTAGCTACCCTAATCTGACCCGCCCTACTGTCTCTGAGATCCTGGTGTCTGGCTACCATGACCATGACCACCACCTCTGCCTATATGTCCTTGTAACACCCCAAGCTTACATGGTATGCTTCTCTTTGAATAATATAGTAGCGTGTGTTGTATGCAACATCGAGTTCTAGCACACACCACAACCAATCAAACTAGCCGTTATGAATAATAATACCAACTTTTTGAAATTTTATAAATTTTATCATTCAAAATGGACTTCATTTTTGGATTCAGAATATCTAAATTAGCTTAGGGTGATTTTTTGTACTTTTTTGATAACTTTCATATTTTTATGAATAGTGAAAATTACTAAATTTTAATTAAAAACAAAATTTTTAATCGAAATTATTAATAGTGATAAATTATGAATTCGAGTGGTATTAAAGTATATTTAAAATATATTTTTACCATTTAATACAATTTTGGTAATTGGACATAATTTCACATTTAAACCGGACATAAAGAAGTGTTAATCTTTTGATAGTTATTATTTCTTAAAAGCACGCTTTTTGTTTTGACAATGGGTATTAATTTTAAATTAATTTCTTCCACTTATTTATTTTGAATTTGGAAAAATGGATTCCATATTTGGAATTAGGATGTCCAAATTGTGTAAATAGGTAACTTTTATTTTTAGACTTTTTTAATAATTACTTCGTAAATATTTTATTTACCGGGGTTAAGGGGTAAATCCGGTAAATAAGGGTAAACAAATAATATTATAATAATATTAACTTACCCAAAAACGTGTCCTAACCCTATTGGTTGATAAAGTTCCGACCATGGGCATCTTTGGGTCGATTTTGGGGCCCCATGGATCCACTTTTAATTGATAGGGACACTTTATATTAATTAAGTTAAAGTAAACACAAAAATGACATAAGCATATATCTTTTAGAAAAACAATTTTTACATAGGGTTGTATATGTTATCTTTTTTACTATAAATATTAATTAGAAAGATAAAAATATTTCCTACATAAAGGTATTTTATTTATAATTTTTAGACATTGAATAATAACATTTATTGATGACACAATAATGATGCAGTATTTTATTTATTGATGAAAGAATCAAATAATTGGTATTATAAATGTTAAAATAAATATAATTTGAATGTTTTGATGACATACACAAATTTTATAGGTTAATATGACATTTTAGGATTTCTTAAATGAATTTATTTATAATTAATAAATTTTTTAAGGCTTAAAAAAATCAATTATTGAATAGTGTCGAAATTGACATAAATGAGGTTTTAAACCAAATATTATATTATTAATTGATATTATATTCCTAAAAATATAAGATTCTGAAAAAGGACTTATATAATGATAGGTGTATTATTAACGGACTACTTGGGGGTCTCGTGGAAGTTTAGAGTATGTTTATTGACTATATAATATAAAAATATAAAGAGACATGGTAAATGTCAAACTATTTAACTAAGAGTTAAATAAAAAATATAAGGTTAATATAGTGACCCAAACCTGTATAAAACATATTTTTTTTTTGAGTTTTTTCAACCTATAACTACCTTATACTTTAAATAATCCACTTTTTAGCCATTAGAAACCGAATATAACTTTATTATAAAATAATATCTCTAGCTTTTCCTAAGGTTCCCCTCACCCCTCTTATAAAAGGGACCTCCCCCTTCTCTCAAATTCATATCCTCAAAGCCTTTTGGTTCAGCCAACCCCTGCCCAAATATTCTCTAAACTTCCCTTAATTAATATTATAGGCCTTACTTTAGTCATAAATCCAACCTAATGATCCCTTTTTTATCAAATCAAAAGGAAGAACCCGAAGAAGAGGTAATGTTTTCACCACCCTCTTTCAAGTTCCTTTCTTCTTCAACTTCTTGTTTCTTTGTTATTTAAATTATAAAATAATAAATCCAGTATCTACTATATACTGTGATGTTTTTATAAATATGGTACAACCATATTCATTATTCTGTCCATCCTTTGAATGACATGTCACCATACGTGCGTACGTACGGCCAACCGTCTCCACGTCGTGGTGTAATTGTTATTCATTATATTATTATTTGGATGGGTATAATAATGATGTGTAATTCATGTAATAATAAATATAACATGATAATGATTCTGTATATATGATATACCATCAAATTATATATTATTTTAATATCAAAATTATGATATTGTCACTCGTGCGTACGTACGGATTACCGTCTCCACGAACGCGATGAGATTCATTCCTATCATATCCATTCAAGACTAAATTTCATTTTATGATTAAAAATAATGTTTAGAGACATGATATAATTCTATATTTGAATAAGATACATCCCATCCATAAGAGATATGGCTCACATAACAAATAATATGAAGGAAAACAAATCTGTTAACACCCGAAACGACGATAATACTAAGATATTATCAACAAATCAATGATAAAAGACCATATATGATATCATATTAATTTATATGATTACTTTATAATTCAATAAAAATTATTTCACCATTATACAAGAGGTTAACCCACCCTCGACCAAGGAAAAAGTACAAATTAAGGGGTTTCTTATCTCACTTTTAATTCCATGAGATTTCTATTATTCACCACTTATTTATTGAATGTGGTGTGTGTACTTCCCATGATTGTATTCATTGTGTAATATACTTTAATTTATAGAAATTTACATAATCATTGAATTATACTTCTTTCATGGGTGTATGTTTTGTAAGTTACCAAATCGATAAGGGAATTTGAAATTTCAATTTCCACTCGTTCATCTTTACACATACTTCATTGATTATTTTACTCCATGATTATGTGTGGAATCACTATTCATTTGATTTTGTCATAATTTTCACTCCTCTTTTTGTGGATATACTTTTTGACACACATAATCAATCCATTGATAAATTCTCAATTCATCGATATGAACTTGATAAGAGTAATTTTAACTCATTCTCCATTTGTTGAGTTAAAAATCCAATTCATTGGTGTTGTTTTTACAAGAATACGTGTGAATGTACTCTGATTGATTTTCACTGAATATCCAATCATATTGAGTGTATTTATATTTGTAACACATAATTATGTCATTCATTTATACTTATCTTAAGGATACAGTCTTTATAAGAGACTTCATCTCAATTTACCTTCCATTGGGACTTCTTTGTTGTTATACACCAAATCACTTTTATATGGTGTATATAATGTACTTTGACACAGTATATCATGAATCCCTTTATTCTCATGATATTATAATGTTTTTATTACCTCAATTATTTTTATTCAAGTGTCTCTCTTTTGGTTAGGAACTCTAACTAAAATATCATTTTAAATGTTTTAAAGATTTATTATTCTAAATCTTTCTCATTAATGTCCTTGTTTTAAAAATGGTTTTATAGATTTATTTATATGGGCATTAAAGTTTTTTAAAATTAAAACTCATTTTAAAAGTTTCAAAGTGGTATGGGACACTTTGATTCAAAAATCTATTTTTAAATGGCTTCTTGATAAATAGTGTGACTTTTAAATGATTTCATGAAAAGGGGGATATTTCCCTATAATAGTTTTGATGATTATTTTCATCTATGTCAATATCCTTCATTATTATCAATTGAGGTTAATCTAATACAATACAATCTTCCATATTGTATCGAATGAGTAATGTTTGACTGTGGATGTGTTATTTTTATACCATTCATGGTTTATGGTTAAAGTATTGGCATTTCGTATGCTAGTTTTAATACGAATGTTTATGTTATGTTTAAACCTGTTCATATGAGGAATTCATTGGACTTAGTAAGTGATGGGTGGATCCCGATATAGCTCCTCGATGCATCGGTAGGTCTCATGAGACAAACTAGTGTCTTGGCACAAGGCCTTGACAAAATCTTATTTGAAGTCTTGACACGAGGCCTTGACTATGTGGTTATGATAGTCTGGCATTATGCATTCCATCATTATGAAATTGGTTATTGATATTGCATGTGATTATTCGACTAGTAGAATATTCATGTGAATAAGTAAATGGCATTATTTCATTTTATTTCTGCTATTTTATGATGAAGTTCATGTTTAAAAGGATTTTGTTTTAGTTATACATTTCCTTATATGTTTATGCTTATTTATGGAGGTTTCCACTATATTGTTATCCTTTTTGGGCATTTTATATCACCCCTTTCTATGTTTTATTTTCCTAGGGTGCACAGAAGTATATTATGACTGACCTCCAGGGATAGTCTATAGGATCTCAGTGTTGTCTATAGAGACAATTTTTTTGTAGTTTTCCATTTTATGATGTAATGTAAACCTTATAAATGTATCTAGTACTTCCAAGGTTACTAAACTAATCGGTCTTTCGAGACATGATCTTTTATGATCATGTCAATGATACGTAATAATGCACCGACTCTGGGTTTCTGGGGTCGGGGCGTTATTGTTGGTATCAGAGGAAGTTTAGTACAAACCTTGGAAACTTGATTTAGATAAAATCTGATTAGAGCACATATCCCTAAGATAGACTTTGAGAATTAGTATAGAAGAACTTCCTATAATTTTGGTATTGTATAGATTTTTTGAGTTTTCCAAGAAATACATCCCTGTCTGGATACGAGCAGGTAGAGGTGGCTCTGACACAGATGTACCTAGGAGTAAAACCTGAAAACACCGCTTTAATCTAGACACGAACGGGAACTGGTGCACGAAAATGGGCCTTGCTGCACTCTTGGTTACGACACTCTCTGGGGATATTCTTAGGATAATTTACATTTTATTTACAAACCAATTTTTAGTATTTTAATATAAGATGAGAATAAATGACCTTGCTTAATCTTAAAGTGTTTCAAATTAAGAATATGGTGTCATGATATTCTATAAATGATTTTATGACTACTACTGCTCAAACAATGATTTCTAATTTTAGTCAATGGATGGATTCCAAGGAAGTCATAGTAACTTTGATAATTATGTACAAGGTGCGAACAGTGGTGGAAATGAGAAAAAAATGGAATACTGATAGGAGTAAAAGATATCGTGTTCATTCCAAATTAGTTTTCCTAAAATATGATTAACAACATATATATTAACCAACTCCCGGACTCAAAAAAGAAGAGAAAGGTGATGAATTAAAGGAGCTCCAGCATTGGAGACCACGGGGAAAAGAATCCTCAATTTCCATCATGTAGGAAATGTGGAAGGAGAAACCTAGGAAAGTGTCTCTATGGAACAAAGAAATGATTTACGTGCAGGAAAGAAGGACATAAAGTGACGAATTGCTAAGGAAAAAATGAAGAGTACTATGGAAGAAAATAAAAATGGTCCCAAGAATCCATTTATAGTCATTTGTCGTAAATGTATGGGACCTGGCCATTACCTGATTGAATGCCCTATTCTATAGGATATTTTCTTGGTCAAAGAAGAAGCATTGTGGAAATAAATGGTTGGAGAAATTTTTAAAAGTAATAGTACTCCTTGTTGATGGGATTACTTTTGAATAATTTTCTCTTGTATTTGTAACCCTGCAGTTTTTCATGTGAAAATGATATTTGTGGAAGACTTATCTTTTCTCTTGTGGATATAGTTATAAATAACCATTCAGTTTTATATGATCGTTGGGTTTGAGGCAATTACATGTTATTATATTTTGGGATGATAATGCAAGGTATGCGATAACATTTGTGGTTAAATTATGTTATGGTTATTTTGAGGAATTTATCTCATTTTGGTAATGTTATAAAATATAGTTTTGTATAAAATACAACACGCAGACTGTCTGACAACCCTTCATGTAAGACAAAGCTGTGGGATTCAAAATCAAAACCAAAGTGCGATTGGGATTTATCGCTTATCACTGGACTACATGAAGTCCCTGGTTAGTGTGACTAATTATTTTTAGTTAAATGATTTTACTGATCAATAATAAGTTGATTTTGGGTCTTATATCATATCAAATGAATACGCTTGGTATAGGAAAATGATTTTGTGATTAAGTGATAAATGTTATTTTGGAAGATGTTTGCTTTGTTGGGAATACTATATGCCCACGGAAAATTTAATACTATGGGATTTAATTTGAGGAGTCATGGTGGATTTTTATCTATTTTTTTATTGTGTATTTATAGTGATTTGGTTTATTTATGGAAATTATTAACCTATAATAAAGAATATGTGATTAGGCTAATTAATTTTAAGTATGTGACTTTAAGAGTAGTTGATTTCATTTGGAGATACAATTAAACGTGGAAGACTACATAACCAAATTCTTCTAAGTTTGGGGATTCAATATTAGTTTGGATTATATTGAAGGATTTTAAGGACAATTGTCTATTGAATTCTATTTATTTAACTTGGGGTATTGTTGGTTTAATTTTAGAAATTAAGATTAGTGTTTCTTTCTCTAAATGGAATATACTTTTAGGGGATCATCTGATCTTATACGAACCATTTTGGGTTTTATTAATCTCTAAAGACAAGGTAAATATATAGTTTATCCTTCATGGATCATGTGATTCTATAAAAAGTTTATTCTAGATCTTCTAGTGTGACCTAGTCTTCTGGAATACTCATCGTTTAAAAATGAGTTAGTAGTAGAAATTTATAAAGAATGAAACTTTACTTAAAAATTAAGTATATCTCTTTATTTTCTTAGTCAATATCAGAAATTAATTCCTCATCTTTATTTAATGTAACTTAAAAAAATGTTGTCCGTTTACTTTTCCTAGTTGGAAACTGATGACCGCTTGTCCCATCACAAGTTTGAGGTTTTCTTATTGGTAACTTTCTCCTGATCATGATTTTTATCCCTCTCAATCATAACTTGACACTTATTTTATCATCCATATCCATGTTTTTCTACATGGAATCCTACTATAGGTTATCTCGTGTGACCTTTGTACTTCTCTTTCTTTCTTTTAAAGTAATAGTTTTATTGACTCTTTTTCTGATGTGGGACTTTCCATTATATTACCAAGCCCAATTTTAAAAATTGTGAGGAAACATTTTATTGAAGGAGGGGATAATGTAACACCCCAAGCTTCCACAGTACACTTCTCTTTGAATAATACAGTAGTATGTGTTGTACACAACTTCGAGTTCTAACACACACCACAACCAATCAAACTAGCCATTATGAATAGTAATACCCACCTTTGGAAATTTTATAAATTATATCTTTAAAAATGGATTTCATTTTTCGATTTGGAATATTGAAATTAGATTAGGGTGAATTTTTGGAACTTTTCTGATAACTTTCATATTTTGATGAATAGTGAAAATTACTAAATTTTAATTAAAAACAAATTTTTTAATCAAAATTATTAATAGTGATAAATTATGAACTCGAGTGGTTTTAAAGTATATTTAGAATATATTGTTACCATTTAATACAATTTTGGTCATTGGATGTAATTTCAAATTTAAACCAGATATAAACAAGTGTCAATCTTTTGATAGTTATTATTTCTTAAAAACACGCTTTTTGTTTTGACAGCGGGAATTAATTTTATATTAATATCTGTCACTTATGTGTTTTGAAATTGGAAAAATGGATTCCATATTTGTAATCAGGATGTCCAAATTGTGTAAATAGGTAACTTTTATTTTTAGACATTTTGAATAATTACATCGGTAAATATTTTATTTATCATGATTAAAGGGTAAATCCGATAAATAAGGGTAAAAAAATAATATTATAATAGAATTAATTTACCCTAAAACATGTCCTAAACCTATTATTTTATACATGTCTGAACATGGGCATCTTTGGGTTGATTTTCGGACCCCATCGATCCAGTTGTAAATGATAGGGACACTTTATATTAATTAAGTTAAAGTAAACACAAAAATGACATAAACATATATCTTTTAGAAAAACATTTTTTACATAGGGTTATATATGTTATCATTTAGACTATAAATATTCATTATAAATATAAAAATATCTCTTACATAATGGTATTTTATTTATAATTTTTATACATTTAATAATTAAATTAATTTATGACACAATAATGATAGAGTATTTTCTTTATTAATGAAAGAATCAAATAATTGGTATTATAAATGTTAAAATAAATATAATTTGAAAGTTTTGATGACATAAACTAATTTTATTGGTTAATATGACATGTTATTATTGCTTAAATGAATTTTATTTAGAATTAATAAAGTTTTTAAGACTTTAACAAAAATTAATTATTGAATAGTGTCAAAATTGACATAAATGAGTTTTTAAAACAAATATTATATTATTAATTGATATTTTATTCCTAAAAATATAAGGTTTTGTAAAAGGACTTATATAATGATAGGGGTATTATTAATGGACCACTTTGGGGGTCTCTTGTAAGTTTATAGTATGTTTATTGACTATATAATATAAAAATCCAAAGAGACATGGTAAATGTTAAACTATTTAACTAAGAGTTAAATAAAAAAGATAAGGTTAATATACTAACCAAAACCTATCTAAAACCTATTTTCTGAGTTTTTATTGACCTATCCCCACCTTATACTTTAAATAATACACTTTGGAGCCATTAGAAACTGAATATAAATTTATTAAAAAAATAATATTTCTAGCTTTTCCTAAGGTGCCCCTTACCCCTCTTATAAAAGGTCCCTCCCCCTTCTCTAAAATTCATACCCTCAAAGCCTTTTGGTTTGGCCAAACCCTGAAAAAATATTCTCTCAAATTCCCTGAATTTATCCTAGAGGCCTTCCTTTAGTCAGAAAGTCATCCTATGGATCCCTTTTGATCAAATCAAAAGGAAGAACCCGAAGAAGACGTAATGTTTTCACCACCCTCTTTCAAGTTCTTTTCTTCTTCAACTTCTTCTTTCATTGTTATTTACATTATAAAATAATAACTCTAGTATCTCCTATATACTATGATGTTGTTATAAATATGGTACAACCATATTCATTATTCTATCCATCCTTTGAATGACATTTCACCATATGTGCATACGTACGACCTACCGTCTCCACGTTGTGGTGTAATTGTTATTCAATATATTATTATTTGGATGGGTATAATAATGATGTGTAATTCATGTAATAAAAAATATAACATGATAATTATTCTGTATATATGATATACCATCCAATTATATTTAATTTTAATATCAAAATAAGGATATTGTCGCTTGTGCGTATGTACGGATTACCGTTTCCACGAACGCGATGAGATTTATTCCCCATCATATCTATTCAAGACTAAATTTAATTTGATGATTAAAAATAATGTTTAGAGACATGATATAATTCTGGATATGAATAAGATACATCCCATCCATAACAGATATGGATCACATAAAAAATAATATAAAGGAAACGAATATGTTAACACCCGAAACGATGATAATACTAAGATATTATCAACAAATTAATGATAAAAGACCATATATGATATAATATTAATGTATATGATTATTGTATAATTCAATAACAACTATTCTACCATTATAAATTAGGTTAACCTACCCTTGACCAAGGAAAAAGTACAAAGTAAGGGATTTCTTATCTCACTTTTAATTCCGTGAGATTTCCATTATTCATCCCTTTTTTATTGCATGTGGTGTGTGTACTTCCCATGATTGTATTCAATGTGTAATATAATTTAATTTATGAACATTTACATAATCATTGTATGATCCTTCTTTCATGGGTGTATGTTTCGTAAGTAACCAAATTGATAAGAGAATTTGAAATTTCAATTTCCACTCATTCGACTTTACGCATACTTCATTGATTATTTTACTCCAAGATTATGTGTGGAATCACTATTAATCTGATTATGTCATAATTTCCACTCATAGTTTTGTGGATATAATTTTTGATACACATAATCAATCCATTGATAAATTCTCATGTCATCGATATGAACTTGATAAGAGTAATTTTAACTCAATCTCCATTTGTTGACTTAAAAATCCAATTCATTGGTGTTGTTTTTACAAGAGTATGTGTGAATGTCCTCTGATTGATTTGCACTTAATATCCAATCATATTGAGTGTATTTATATTTTTCACACATAATTATGTCATTCATTTATCCTTATCCTAAGGATACAGTCATTATAAGACATTTCATCTCAATTTACATTCCATTGAGACTTATTTGTTGTTATACACCAAATCAGTTTTATATGGTGTATATAATGTACTTTGACATAGTATATCATGAATCCATTTATTCTCATGATATTATAATTTTTTTATTACCTTAATTATCTCTATTCAAGTGTCTCTCTTTTGGTTAGGAATTCTAACTAAAATATCATTTTAAATGTTTTAAAGATTTATTATTCTAAATCTTTCTCATTAATGTCCATGTTTTAAAAATGGTTTTAAAGAATTATTTATATGGACATTAAAGTTTTTTAAAATTAAAACTCCTTTTAAAAGTTTCAAAGTGGTATGGGACAATTTTATTCAAAAATCTATTTTTAAATGGCTTCTGGATAAATAGTGTGACTTTTCAATGATTTCAAGAAAAAGGGGATATTTCTCTATAACAGTTTTGATGATTATTTTCATTTATGTCAATATCCTTCATTATTATCAATTGAGTTTAATCTGATACAATACAATCTTCCATATTGTATCCCATGAGTTATGTTTGACTGTGGATGTGCTATTTTTATACCATTCATGGTTTGTGGTTAATGTATTGACATTTCGTATGCTAGTTTTAATATGAATGTTTATGTTATGTTTAAACCTGTTCATATGAGAAATGAATTGGACTTAGTAAGTGATGGGTGAAGCCCACTATAGATCCTTGATGCATCAGTAGGTATCGTGAGACAAACTAGTGTCTTGGCATAAGGCCTTGACAAAATCTTATTTGTAGTCTTGGCACGAGGCCATGACTATGTGGTTATGATAGTCTGGAATTATGCATTCCATCATTATGAAAGTGGTTATTGATATTGCATGTGATTATTCTACTAGTACAATATCCATGTGAATAAGTAAATGGCATTATTTCATTTTATTTCTGCCATATTATGCTGAAGTTCATGTTTAAAAGGCTTTTGTTTTTGTTATAAATTCCCTTAAATGTTTATGCTTATTTATGGAAGTTTTCGTTATATTGTTATCATTACTGGGCATTTGAGCTCACCCCTTTCTATGTTTTATTTTCCTAGGGTGCACAGATGTATATTATAAATGACCTCCATGGATAGTCTATGGGATCTCAGTGTTGTCTATGGAGACAATGTTGTTGTAGTTTTCCATTTTATGATGTAATGTAAACCTTATATATGTATCTTGTACTTCCAAGGCTAATAAAATAATTGGACTTTGGAGACTTGATCTTTTATGATCATGCCAATGATACGTAATAATTCTCCGACTCTGGGTTTCTGGGGTCTGGGTGTTACAGTCCTGATGTATCCAAATTCCCCGACTGGTAAGAAGCTGCTGGTCCTACTCCCACACGTGGAGTCTACACAGAACCCCTCTCACTAGCCACTGGTAGAAACGCCATGCTAAAACACTATAGATGACCCATCTTTCCATAAGTTCGACACTCCACTCGGTCACATGGACACTGCGGTCTCTTGTGCCACTCTTTACCACTCCGGTAGCACATAACCGGCCCACCTGAATAATTCTTTTGGCTATTACTGCCACCGTGAGAGAAGTCCATCTGCCTCTTCCTCTTACCGATAGAAATAGTGCCAGAAACTAGTGCCGAACCACCCTGGCCTGCACCACTAGGTTCCTGCAAGTTCCTCTCAGTAATCAGTTCCTGGTTCACAATATCATGTACCATAGGCAACCTAAAAAAATTCACTAGTGCTCGGATTTCATACCGAAGACCATCCTCAAAGCGTCAAGCCCTCATCATCTCATCTCCCACCAGAACAGGTGTAAAATGCTGAAGCTCGGTGAAGCAGGTGGAATAGTCCATCACTAACATAGCACCCTGCTGCAGATTCATGAACTCTCAAGTTTGATCTGCCTGTAGCGTCTCAGGAAAGAATAAGTCATAGAAGACTGCCTAAAAATCTTCCCACTCCATGTCTCTGTGATTCTATGACTGGGTGGTAACATCCCACCACCACTTGGAGGAATCACGCAACATGTATGTAGCGATATTGACCCTCCTCCCTGGAGGCATCTCAAGATGCTCGAATATCGTCTACATCGAATCCATCCATGACTTCGCAGCCTGTAGTCTGCTATCCCCTGATAATGTAGGAGGATGCTGTTTCTAGAAGATACGCGTGAGCTCTGCCATAGATGTGGAGGCCTACGGTGCTCCCTGGAAGGTCTGCATGAACCGCATGAAGCCTTCATGGAACTGTGCCTCCACGCCTGTGTCCAGTATAACGGCTAGCTTCGCTGTTTCGGTGCGGATGTGCGTCGGGTTACGCTATTCCGCCAGGACGCGTTCGCGCGTGCACCCGTCGACCCGAGGGGATGGGCGCGCGGCTTGTGGCCCCGCAGTCCCGCTTTCCAAGGGCGGGCGGAATCCGTCCCTTATTCAGGGGCGTCTGCTCCTTGATCGAAACCGAGATGATGGGATGTCGGCTCCTCCTTCTGTGGACGTCTCCTCGGAACTCGTCGCCTAATCCGGGTCTCCCTCATAGATTTTAGAATGTTCGTGAATCTCGTTCCCGGCGCCATGTCTCCATGGACACCGGTTAATTACGCTGCTTCCGCCCGGATGCTCCAAGGAGTCTGGTCGGGGCAGCAACCTGCGGTGAGGAGACCGGGTAGCTCTGGGTGTCGGGGGCGTGTCTTAACACTGCGCCTCTGCATGTCTGCCTTCCGTCCCTAATAGGGCTTCTCGAAGGCGTGATGACCTGAGGCATCCCGCACTGGGTGCGGGGAACTGTGTTACCTGAGGTTTTCCTCAGCTTGCCATGTTTAACATGGGGTATGCCGCGAGTTTAACGTCCAGCGGGGACGGCATCGGACTGATCAACACTAGGAGTGGATCAGATGACAGAACCCCTTGCGGGGAACCTCCGACGCTGGGGCCAGCGCATGGGCGGCTTCCCGGGTGAAGTGGAGTGGAATGAAATGGCATGACCCCACCGGGATGTGGTGGCCCGGGTAAGGATCAGGGTGGATGATGGAGTGAAGAGCTTGGACCCCGTAGGGGCTTCCTACGTACCGCGCGTTAGCGCGGATCAAAGTCAGTGTAGTTCGGATATACAGTTTAACGTCATGCTGGACGTCGGCAAGCCGACTCACGAAGAGGTCGAGGCCGCCGGGCGGAGTATTGAACCGAACCACCTCGCACAGAGGGGGATGGAACGGCCGGGTGGATCACAGTTTTACGTCATGATGGACGTTGGCAAGCCGACTCACGAAGAGATCGAGGCTACCTGGAGAAGGATTGAACCGAACCACCTCGCACAGAGGGGGATGGAACGGCCGGGTGAACCACAGTTTCACGTCATGCTGGACGTTGGCAAGCCGACTCACGAAGAGATCGAGGCGGTGGGGAAGCACAATGGAGATACACACGTGCAGTCCCCCACAGAGGCGGATTCATAGGTGAATCAACGCAAGTGTGAACCCGGGAGGGGTTCACTGATGGACGAACCGACGTAAATACGACCGGGACGACCAGGTGGCGGGCTTGAACCTCGGAGAGGCTTCCTACGTACCCTGTTTAGAAGACAGGGATCAAAGTCCACGTAGTTCGTTCTGTTTGTAACACTCTACCCCCGTGGGTGAAGGCCACTCCAATCCCGACATTCCTGCAGAGACGAGCGGGTGGGGGCCACATCCAAACCGGGAGGACCCTGCGTGCGGGGCACGGGATCGGGTGATGCGGACGGTTTAACGTCTTGCCGGATGAAGTACAGTTTAATGTCGTGTGTTGAGGACGAAGCGGACGGTTTAACGTCTTGCCGGACGAAGTACAGTTTAACGTCGTGTGTTGAAGACGAAGACGCTTGGCAGTTTAACGTCTTGCAGCGCGGACGATGGGGGCTAGGCAGTTTAACGTCATGCATCTTGGACGTATGCAGTTTAACGTCGTGCATGATGTGGTGCAGTTTAGCGTCATGCAGGACGTATTACAGTTTAACGTCGTGCAGGACGAATAGCGTACAGTTTAACGTCTTGTAGCTGGGACGAATGCAGTTTAACGTCGTGCGGGACGTATGCAGTTTAACGTCGTGCAGGACGTATGCAGTTTAACGTCGTGCAGGACGTTGAAGCCGCCGATAGGTCCGTGTCACTTCGCGCGAGCCTGGAGGGCCGCACGGGAAGACAACGCACGGTGCGGGCACCCGGGATGAGGGTCATCGGGCGCCACGCAGGCGGGTACCCAAAGGGGGTCAAATGGGGCGACCCTGGCGGTTTGCGCGCAAAAGAGGAGCTTTGCGCGCAATACCGCGGGTCGGCGCGCAAATGGACGGGCTGGCGCGCAATTGGGCCAGCACCTTGCGCGCAGATGATAGAGATTGCCCGCACCGGGCTTCGGATAGCGCACGGGGGCAACGACTCATTCTTTAATGAATGGCCACTTTGAAAATGGGGGGTGCGCGCAATCGGGATGGATTGCGCGCACCCGGGGGCAATTGTGCGCAAGAGACTTCTTTTGCGCGCAAATGCCTTTGAGTGAAGGGTTATTCAAAGGAAAGGAGCCAAACGGATTGCGCGCGAAGGCGAACCCCGAGGCTTTCTTGCGCGAAAGAAAAGAGGTTACCTGAAGGTTGGCATTGCGCGCGGAAGGGGTTGGATTGCGCGTATGAGAGACCTTTCGAATTCTGGCAACCTTCAAAACGTCGGGGGTCGCCGTATATTTATAGGCAACCCCGGGCGCGTAATCCAGTTCGCGGGTGCGAAACTCTCTTCGCGGGCGCGGAATCGGGCCCGGCGCGCAAGGGGAGTCGCGCGGGCCACCGACGCGCAAAATTGCGCGCCGGTCCAGCGCATTGCGCGCATCCCGGGGGGTCTGCGCGCGGCTCATCAACTTTGCGCGCGGGTCCCCAAAATTCCGCGCAAGGCCTCCGGGCCCTCCGAAACATGCTTCCGACTCCAAATATGACCTCGCTTTCCGCATCCGGAGCTTTGTTTGGGAACAACGGACTTTTCCGGCATCTACAAAAGCCCCCCCTCGGAATCTGATCGGCGAGAGGTCGCAACGATCGGGTTCCGAGGGAGACGCCGGAATGCCGAAGTCCTGGGTGGCGCGGGACTGTGGCGCGCAAAAAAGGGCGTCGGGCGCGAAATTCGCTGTCGCGGTCGCGCAAAGCGCTTTCCGCGCAGCGCGGACACCCGCCTCGCCTATAAATAGGGGCCCTGGGTCCCCCCGTACCGTACACCGGCCTTCCGCACGATAAGCATCTAAGCTCTCGTGCTCGAAATTGCCTTTTCCGGCGCGGAATTCGCCCGCTCGTCGCGCAAACCTCTCTAGATTTCGGCCTGATTTTGGGCGAACACCCGGGGTTTTACGTGACGGACTTCCCGATTGCGCGCCGTCCACTAGGATTGCGCGCCAACTCTCAAACTTCTCTACCAGCCTCGTCAGATTCCGCACGCTTCATCCCTTAACCCACACGACTCCCGGAGCTTCTGAGATGGCCGCGAATCGAGGGAATGAGGGGGATGCCGCCATTCGCAGAGCTGAGATGGCGGCGAACGAGGAGGTCTACGGAGCCAAGGAGATTGTTTCCAACAATCAATCCTTGTTCGACTTGCTGACGCCGGCCCAGAAGACATATCCACTGTCGGACAACCTGCCGATCTGGAACTTTGGCATCCTAGATGAGGTTCCGGTGCCAGGGTTCGAGGTTGATGCGCCACGGACCTGGGTGACTCGGGAGGACGAGCTTCCCCGCTATAACATCACCAACAATGGGCATCCTGCCAGGGAGACCAGACACTTGGATGTCTATGTCCTGAACCCGAGGACGCGAACCATCGCCGGGGGTGAGCCTACTGCGGAGAACTCTCCAGCCCTCTACTCGATCACATATCGCCAGAGTGTCACCGACGACACCAAGGGCTGGCTGAAGGACTGGGACTTGCGGTCTGGGGGCAATTTCCCCAGTGAGTGGGCCTGGGCGTTCTGGGTACGTCACACCTGCGATCACTTTGCGGAGGAGCTGCGGTACATCGACCTGTTTGAGGCGGTGTGGACGTCGCAGTTCCACTTCTACCAGCAGTCCGAGCTCGGGCCGGAGCTGTTCACCCACTGGTCCCCGGATACCAACACCTTTCATCTTCACCATGGGGAGGTCGGCATCGGTCTCTGGGACATCCACTGCATCAGAGGTATCCCGCTGGAGGGTTACCAGTATGATGAGTTCCTGCCTCCGAGGAACACCTGGGGCGACAGGTCACAGACTCCCATCCTGACGTGGCATCTGCTGGACCTGGCTACAGAGCGGCTCGGGGTCAAGGACTTCCAGAAGGACATAGCCTACAAGGAGTGGTTCGGCCAGTTCTTGGAGCATGACCTAGCGGTCAAGATGCCAGGCAGGGGGAAGCGGTGCCCGACCGCGGCTCAGAGGAGCCGGAACGGGTCGTACTGGCGGGTCCTGGAGACGGGCGACTACCGCTCATGGGGGTACCGCGTCATCGAGGCCCGGGAACCAAATGTCCGGTACGCGGCGTTCCTGGCCGCCTTTCTGAGTGGGTGGATCCTGCCAGTGCGGGACGCGAGAATGGGCGTCCGCCCGACGACACTGGCGATGGCGGGCGCTATGGCCGCCAACAAAAGATACAACCTCGGGGTCCCAGTACTGGCGAAGCTGTATGCCATCCTGGGACGCATCTCGCGAGGGGTGTCGCCACGAAGGATCTGTGGGCCCTTCCAATTCTTCCACGGCTGGGTGGCTGCTCACCTTGGTGGGTACACGTTTCCGAACGCCATCATTCCTCCGGGCAACGGCCTGCGACCCTCCCTGCTGAACATTGCTGGGGTCGCTCTGATGACCCTAAATGAGGAGGGCGTGAGGATTCGGATTGGCAATCACGCCAATTTCAACTTCAGCCCGTTCCCCACTCCCGTTGGCCAGATGATCGACAACGGGCAGGGTCCGCTGGAGCAGCACGAGTACTTCCTGAACATGCGGGGTGGGGTGCTTGTGGCTCGGATCGACGGGAAGGTGATCTGCGAGCCCTACGTGCCAACCCGGTTCGCCAGGCAGTTCGGGTGCCTTCAACGGATGCCGAAAAGGGTATTCACTGCTGTCCGGGAGGAGACGAACCCTGGCGTCCTTCGCCAGATGTGGCTGATGTTCGCCGTCTTTGGCTCTGGCGACGTTATCACTCTCCCTCCTACCGGGGTCGACGCAGGCTTGGAAACCGAGTACGCCGAACACTGGGCCATCGCGTACCCCGAGGGGCTTCTACGGAAGCCAGTTCGGCGGCTCGAGGTCACCCGTGCGGAGACCGGGCGTCAAGGAAGGAGGCGAAGCGCCGCCACATGGGGGAGAACGGAGGCGCGCCAAACAGCGGAGCCGACGCGAGCAGGGAATTCGGCGGCGGGCACATCGCAGGCTGCCGCTACGACCTCGGCGCCCAGAGAGGGGGCACGTGCGGTGGTCGAAGAGCGGTCCGGGAAGCAGGTAAGGCGTCTGCTCGAACCCTCCCACGATGCAGTCTTCCCGGCGCTGTGGTCGGCCTGGATGACCCTGCGGCAGTCACTGGGGACCGACGCCATCTGGCGAAAGATACTCAGAGAAGGAATCCATCTGCTAGAGGTCGGGCGCCTCCAGATCGCCGACAGGGTGGACTTCAACCGGCAGTATGCGTATCTGACGGCCATGGACGAGTACGCGCGCCAACGTGGTCAGCGTGCGGAGCCATCCCTTCTGGTGAAGGTGATGCTCGGTCTAGAGCCTGCTCCAGAACAGATGCCGCCGGAGGAAGATGACAGTAGCAACGACTCCGAATAAGAGGAGGAAATGGGGGAGGATGAAGGCTCCGAGGGAAGATCCCATCAGGGGAGCCCTCGGGAGAGCGGCGAGGTGGCCGACTCTGACAATGTTGATGTCACTGAGCTCCTCGAGGTCCGCTTCTATCCCTACTCAACCTGCTTATGCAGCTTCTAACCCATTTTTCCACCTTTCTCAGGAGCACACAGATGTTGGTCAGGCGTCCTCAGCGGGAGTAGGAGAGGCGCCAGCAGGACAAGGCGGGGGCCAGGCACCCATTATCGAATTGACAAGCGCGGAAGGGTCCCCTGCTGCAACTGTTCCTGCGGCGGCCGGGGCAGCGGAAGATGACGCTCTGAACTCCCGTAAGTCTCCTTACTTTACTGCTGGTGCTTGCCATTGACGATCCGTGACTAACCATGGCATGCCCTGCGCAGTGATCTCAGGACTGGAGGCCCGTCGGGCTACCGAACCCGGGACATCTACGAGTGGACCAGTGGCAGACATGCCGCCTGCTCCGGAACATACTTCCCACACCGAGTCGGCCCCACCAACTGCTGATCAAGGGGCTACGGACGTCGGCGGTGCTGCCATCGGAGAGAGGTCGGGGGCTGACGAGGGTGTCAACGCCGCTGGGGCGGGAGAAGAAGGTCGCCCAGATGTTGGGGAACCTATCCCCCGTGAGGACATCCCAGGGGCGGACCCTGCAGCAGACCTGCTGGCTGCCTTCCCTACCTACCGGCCTGCCGACCCTGAGGAGATGGACGACTCGGATGCGGAGGCGGTCGAGGAGAGCCGGATAACGCGCCGCAGGGGGTGGAAGTGCATCCAGCGCTTCCTCAAGCGAGACCCATCGGAGTGGCTGGGGCGCATGGGATCACTTCAAACCTGGCTGCGCTTCCTGTGTGCTGGGGGAGCTGATGCTCAACGCCTCCATCTGACGGTCCGTGATTTCATGGCCGAAAAGATGCGCGAGAGCCGCCGGCGTGCCGACGTCGCACAAAGTCGGGACATGTCGGAGATCACGCGGGCGCTCTTCGTGGCGGAGCAGGAAGTCCGGCGTCTCGAAGGGCAGGCGGCAGAGAAGGAGGCCTTCGTCGCAGCGTGCACTGAGCTTGGGGAGCAACTAACGGCCCAGCTAGATGACGCCCAGGTACAGCTGACGGAGGCGGGCCAACAGATGGTCACACTTCAAGTCGAGCGGGAGCGCGCACAGGCCAGGATCGACGAACTGCGTGCTGCGACCGCCGGCGAAGAGAGGGCATGCAGAGAGCGAGAAGCAGCCCTGGAGGCCGCCAGCCAAAGGGTAGCGGCGTTAGAAAGACTTATCCAGCACGCTAATCCCTAGGGGCTTTGTTTTTCCATTCCCAAAACATTTGCTTCCGCTACTCAATATTTCGATCCATTTGTATGAATCACCATATTTATCTGCATCCTTTGGCTTAACATGCTCGACCACAATTCATTGTCTCGCGGGAGCGTTAACCAAGCTTCAGGCATCTGTAATTGGGCCCGGATTTCTAGAGAAAAGAGGGAGGTCATTCCTAGGAAAGGAGACCTCAGACCTAATCAATGTATCATCCCCCCAACTTGTTCCGACACACGAGCGGGACAATGCTAGGGGCGTTGAGATTTTATCCGAATATAGGGAAATGAGAAAGGGTGAATCGCGTGTCCCGAATCCAGAAATCCACAACGGTTGGCCTTCCAGGAAATGCCCAAGATGGCAAGTGGACAATGGATCAATCGACCATACTACTGCGATAGACGGACCGAAGGTCATCATCCATATTGCAGGAGGCGGATCACATGTCATCATCAATGCCGCTTTGGGGGTTCCTTCAGGCACAAGGGTGGAAATCCAGATCAACAGGGCATGCGAAGCGTGGGGCGAAGTGACGATTTGTTAGGATAGAATCCAACGCTCTCAAAATTGCGCCACCATGGGGAAAGCGTATTAGGCGGATGCACTAACCTGGCCGTGAATCACCCCAATTCTCAAACATAACCTTTTTAACGAGGAAACTGTCGCTTCCCATCATTGAAATGGGGCATCCCGAGCTGGATCGGGGAGAATATCACAACTGCACCACTCTACCCGAAGTCAGGCCAGACGACCGGCGACGAGGAGGGGCGGGACTTAGCGATCCCTGAGGCTGGACCCAAGTTGAAATGCCCGGGTGTTCCTACGTACTCCATCAGGCTGGAGATCAAGCCATACGTAGTTCTGCGAGTGCTGTTTAACGTCATGCAGGACGTAGAATCCCATTTGGGGAGATCTTAGTTTAAGGTCGTAGAGCTTGGACCATAGGGGTAGATCTTAGTTTAAGGTCTTAGAGCTCGGACCATAAGAACCTCAAAGTACGCCGCATCGCGGTCCTATCCCCTGGATATGCGAAGATGCACTGAGGGATAGTGTCAAGAGTGTCGAGATTTCGCCTGGTCAGAATGGGAGGTGGAAAATGTGATGTGAATCATGCGGCCATTCACTCAAGGACTGGGGGCACCGGCGTAACGATATGGGAGTACTGCCGACCGTGGCGGAAAAGCAGCATCAATATCGCACTAACCGTTGATGGAATGAGGCAGCAAACGAGCATCGACCACTCAATCGCAGGATTCATATCGATTTGCTGCCCGAGGCCATTGGGGGCACCAGCCCGAGTCGGTGGGAGAGCACTGAGGCATTGTGTCCAAACCGTTCACGGGGGCTCCACCCAGGGCGTAGGCGATGGGTCCGAATGAAAGGGAGCACGAAGCCTGAAAAATGGGAGGAACCTGACCAAGCTGAACCTGACCCTCCTGGCAATAAACCAGAGTACTCTTGACACCAGTGGACCACTGCAAGGGGTCGAGGGACACGCCTTGAGGGTGGCCTGAAGGCGGAGGATTCCCCAGAGAAGGGGGAATCTCTAAGAGGTGGGGGCTGGACCCAAAGTTTCAAACATCCGGGCGTTCCTACGTATCCCATAAGGATGGGAATCAAGCCACACGTAGTTCTTGAAGCGCGGCGCAACATAATCGGGCACCAGCACGGGGAAGGGTGCGGGTCTGACCCTCGCACACAGAAGAAGCGGTATTTGATATTTCTTGTTTGTCCTTAAAGATGGATGGTTTTTCTTTGTGCAGCGACATGCCTGTGATTAAGGAATCCCTGGCGTCACCACAATAATCAAGCCATGAAAGGCATTGATGAATGGCGTGGTTATTAACCAGCGCCCAACGTGAGTGTCCCCTGAGGAGAACATCACGATGCAGTGCCGTTTCTCGTCGGGCGGCCAAGACGATCACAGTTTACGGTCGTGTGGTAGGACCAGACAACACAGTTTAAGGTCGTGTGGTTCGGACCATGGAGGAATCCGCGTATTGCGATACGGCGGACTCAGCAGAGGTGGGAACATACCCAGCCCTGCGGTCACGCACGATTCCAGGAGAAGGATCCTGGGATAGGGGCCTGCGTATGTCCATCGCCCGAGGGGCAGAGATGCTAGCCTCCAGATATACTGGGCCCAAAACACGATTGTTCGGGCGACTCCTTCCTCCTTATGGGGACGAGGGTCCAGCTACTCATGGCCCTTAGGGAGGACATCAGCATATATCCTTGGTGCTCAGATCGTGGGAGCCTCGACAGACACCATTACCCTGGTTGGCCTGCCTAACGTGTAAAGGTGTACTGAAGGTCAGTATGAAGAGAGTGTCGAGATTCCACTACAACGCACAAAGGTGGAGTGTGATGAGGACCGCACAACCAATGTTCGGAGCCTAAAAGAGCCAACATGGCGATCAAGGATGTCACTGACCATATTCGCAACACAACATCCGATCGCGTCAGCCTAGGACGGGGCAAGAAAACGAGCATCAACCGCTCAAGCGCAGGATTCATATCGATTTGTGGCCCAGGACCCGCCGGTAAATCGACCCGGAGCGGTAGGAGAGCACTGAGGCATCATACCCAAACCGCTAACGAGGATCCCTTTGAGTGAAGGCTCGAACAAGAGGAAGAGCGCGGCCCGACAAGCAACACAGGACTTGCCGGGATTGAATCCGACACTACGGGTCATAAACCGAAGTACGCAAAACATGTTAACAGATCACCGGACAGGGTCGGAGGACTCATCCTGAGAGCAATCCAAAAGATAGCAGGTTCCCGTGATCAACCAAGAGACGGGGCTGGACCTGAAACACAAGCGTCCAGGCGGTCCTACGTATCCCATAAGGATGGGAATCAAGCCGTACGTAGTTCTTGAGAGGCAGTTTAACGTCATGCAGGACGATGAGGGGTGTGAGGTAGTCTCACACACGGGGGAGGCGTACGGCGCGGCCAGTAGACCAACGTGAATGAGGACACAATCCCCCGCTCACGCCACACGCCTCGCACAAAAAGGAGGGGAACTTGGGCCAGAGGCCCAACGCGGGATAGAGATTCCCGGGAAATGGGGCTGGGCCTGAAACATGAATGTTCAGGCGGTCCTACGTATCCCATAAGGATGGGAATCAAGCCGCACGTAGTTCTTGAAGTGCAGTTTAACGTCATGCAGGACGAAAAGAGAAAAAATGGGGGAGCAGAAGGCATCCCCAAACGTGGGGGGCGTACAGCGTGGCAAGCAAACCGACGTGAACGAGGGCATAGCCCCGCGTCCACACCATACGCCACATACCCAGAGGCAACTGGGCCAAGGGCCCGAGGTGGGATGGAAATTCCCGAAGGATGGGGCTGGGCCTGAAACATGAATGTTCAGGCGGTCCTACGTATCCCATAAGGATGGGAATCAAGCCGCACGTAGTTCTTGAGAGGCAGTTTAACGTCATGCAGGACGAATGCGGAACAGTTTAACGTCTTGTAGCTTGGACGTAGTACAGTTTAACGTCGTGTTGGATGAATGCTAAACAGTTTAACGTCTTGTAGCTTGGACGAAGATGCTTGGCAGTTTAACGTCTTGCCGTACGGACGATATGCTGGGCAGTTTAACGTCGTGCAGCTTGGACGTATGCAGTTTAATGTCGTGCAAGACGTGGTACACTCAGACAAAGTACTGCTTGAGGAACCTAGCGTTGGTGGGAGGAGTGACACGCTCACCATCCATAGTCGCTAGGGAGTACGCACCATTGGGATAAACTTTGTGGACGACAATAGGTCCCTCCCACTTGGGCTCCAACTTGGGTGGCTTCCTGCCGGGGATCATTGGCGCTCTTAGGGATAGCACTAGGTCACCCTGCAGGAAGGAGCGGAGGCGAACCTTCTTATTGAAAGCTCGATCCATTCTGCTTTGATGCCTCTCCAAGTTGTGCAAGGCGCGAAGTCTATTCTCATCCAGTGCTTCCAACTCGACTAGACGGGATTCAGCAGCTCTGTCCGGCGCTTGCTGGTCGTAGACCGCAATGTGCAAGGACGATAACTGGATCTCGATGGGTAGGACGGCCTCAGCTCCATACACCAGGGAATAAGGGGTCATCTGGGTGGAATTGCGAGTCGTCGTCCGATAAGCCCAGAGGGCGTTGGGGAGCTTGTCCGACCAACTCTTCTTGTTCTGACCAACCATTTTTTGCAGAATGTTAGAGAGGGTCTTGTTAAACGCCTCGATCTGTCCATTCGCCTGCGCATGATAGAGAGATGTATGGTCCGAGCGAATGTTGTACTTGGCGTACAACTTCTTCGACTCGGCTGCTCGGAAATTGGCTCCGTTATCCGTGAGGATAGCGTGAGGCACCCCAAATCGATGAATGATGTTGGAGGTCACGAAGTCAGTGATCGAACAGGATTTGACCTCTCTGAGCAGAATCGCCTCTGCCCATTTGGAGAAGAAGTCCGTGGCGGTCAGAATGAACCGGAACTGGCGAGCCGTCGCCGGCGGGTAAGGTCCCACAACATCCATCCCCCAGACTGCAAAGGGCCAAGAATACCTGGTGGTATGGAGAGGCTCCGGCGGCCGATGCACAAAGTTCGCATGAACCTGGCACGCATGGCACCTCCTGGCATACTCGATGCAGTCATGGATCATGGAGGGCCAGAAGTATCCCAACCTCCGAATCTGGTGGGACAGCTTCGGCCCAGTCTGATGGGCACCGCATGAACCAGCATGAACCTCTTGCATGACTCGTGGGATCTCAACTCCCTGAAGGCAACGGAGGAGAACACCATCAAATCCGCGTCTGTAGAGGATCTGCTCCAGGCCGGGACTACTCTGGAGGACAAACTGCGATGCGCGGCGTCGAACTCGCTCACGCTCGGCCCGATCCGGCGGGAGAATGCCATGTTGGAGGTACTCAACCAAAGGCGCCCTCCAATCAGGGGCTGGTTCGACTGCCATATCTGGGGTACTCGGGGCTCCGGGCGTAGGGGCAACCGTGGTGAGATTACTTACCGACGGGCCGCGATCTCCCTCCGGGACAACGGGAGCGATGAGCCTGCGGCGCGTCACGCGGACGGTCAGGTTGTCCTGTTCAGGCTCTGCAAGTGACGCAGCAAGGCTGGCCAAGGCATCTTCTCGACCGTTCTGCGACCGGGGAATATGGACAATTTCTGGCCGAGAAGGGAACCGGGCCATCAGAAGGAGGGTGCACTCCAGTAATGGCACAAGTTCCGGCTTCCTGACAACATAGTCGCCATTGATATGCTTAACAACTAGCTCGGAGTCCCCTTTCACGCACAGATGGGGCACGTCGATCTCGAGAGCCAACTCGAGGCCGGTGATGAGGGCATGGTATTCCGCCTCATTGTTGGTACAACCCTCTGACAACAGGAAAGAGTATGGCAGTAAAGCTTGCTCCGGGGTAATGAAAACGATACCCAAGCCCACTCTGTTGAGCTTAGGATTATCGAGTCTTCTACCGGTGGGGCTCCGGGAGGCACCGTCAAAGTGAATCTTCCAGCATGGACCGGCTCGATCGACCGAGAGGATGGCCTCATCAGGAAAGCCTAGATCCAGCGGCTGATCCGCGGAGGTTGGGTGAGCAGCCAGAAAGTCTGCCAATGCTTGCCCTTTGATGGCCTTCTGAGACACATACCTGATGTCGAACTGCTGGAGAATCACAGCCCACCGCGCTAGACGGCCAGTCAACATAGGCCGGCTCATGATATATTTCAACGGGTCTACCCGAGAAACCAACTGTACCTCATGGTGCTGCAAGTAGTGCCGTAATTTCTGCACGGCAAATACGAGCGCCAGGCAGCTCTTCTCGATGGGGGAATACCTGACTTCCACATCGAGGAGCATGCGACTGAGGTAATAGAGGCTATTCTCTGTTCCCTCGTTGTTCTTCTGGGCGAGAAGGGCGCCAAGGGACCGTTCCAGGGCGGTCACATAAAGGACCAGCGGCTTCCCGGATACAGGCGGCATCAGAACCGGAGGTTGAAGCAGGTACTGCTTGATTTCCTCTAAAGCGGTCTGAAACTCTTTATCCCATACATAGGTGGCACCTTTCTTCATGAGCCGAGAAAAGGGCTTACACTTGCCGGCCAGATTCGCGATGAATCGGCGTATATAGGCTAAGTGGCCTTGGAACCCTTGCAGTTCCCGGATGTTACCTGGGGGAGGCATCTGGCTAATCGCCCTGATCTTCTCTGGGTCGATCTAAATACCCCGGTATCTTACCACAAATCCAAGGAACTTTCCGGAGGTGACCCCGAAGGCACACTTCAACGGGTTCATCTTCAGGCAGCGAGACCGGAGGAAGCCGAACACTTTCTCAAGATCTTTGAGATGGTCCTGACGCTGGCGCGATTTGACTACCAAGTCGTCGACGTAGCATTCCACCAGTGTGCCGAGGATTGGCTTGAATATGCGGTGCATCGCCCGTTGATAGGTGGCACCTGCATTCTTCAGGCCGAAGGGCATGACCCGGTAACAGAAGGTACCTTGGGGGGCCCTGAAGGCAGTGAACTCCTCATCCTCAGGGGCCATCCGAATTTGGTTGTATCCGGAGTATCCATCCATAAAGGAGAGGGCTTGGAACCCTGCCGTGGCGTCAATCAACAGCTCTGTCACTGGAAGGGGAAAATCATCCTTCGGACAGTGGCGGTTGAGATCGCGGAAGTCGATGCAGACTCTGATCTGCCCGTTCTTCTTCCTGACCGGCACAATGTTGGCCAGCCATTTGGGGTACTGGACTTCCCTCACGAAGTTGGCTTTGATAAGCTTGTCAACTTCGGCCTCAACCATGGCACCGTGGAATGGGTGCATCTTCCTGGGAGGCTGCTTGAACCCGCGATGGTTCTCCGGGAGACCAAGGCGGTGGACGGCTACCTGAGGATCTAGCCCCGGCATCTCGTCATAGCCCCAAGCGAACACATCACGGTGCTGCCTGAGAAAGTCCACGTACTGCTGCTGCTCCTCAGAGGGCATGGCGGCACTGACCAATGTAGGTCTCGGATCTGCTTCGGTTCCAAGGTTCACTTGTACTAACTCATCGACCGTGGCGGAGACGCCCTCCTCAAAGGCTGGGGGTGCATCTTCCACGTCCTCTCCACTCGGGGAGGGATCGTCCACGGGAGAGACTGCGTTGGAAACTGCATTGGGGCTACCAGATCCTGCTGGGCCGCTGGTACTGGCACGGGCGGTCGCGGTCATCTCATCAGGAGACTCACAGGCCGCCGAGACCATGGCTACGTCCAACCGCTGAATCGGGAGGACGTAAGCGTCATCCAAACTTGCCCAGGGATCACTTGCAACAGCGACAGGCTCGACCTCACCTGCCAGGATCTGCTTATCCTTGCTCTTGTAATAGTCCGCGTCCAGATAGCGGGCTTCACATGAGGCAAAAGGAGAGGCATCTCCCTGAAGCACGCCTACTCGACCATTAAGGGAGTATTTGAGGCATTGGTGGTATGACGAGGGAACCGCCGCATGAAGGTGGAGCCAGGGCCTGCCCATCAATGCGTTATATGCAGTGTCCTAAGAGACTACCATGAATTCGGTGTTGGCAACCAAGTCACTGAACTGGGTCTTCAAACGTATCTTGCCGACCGGAGTTTGCTCGGTGCGGTCGTACCCCTGGATCCTGAGGTCGGAGGGGATCAAGTCATCCTCAGACAACCCCAATCTCTGGAGCGTCCGAGTGGGAATCAGGTTAATCCCGGACCCCGTGTCGACAAGACAGCGCCGGACTTCAAGGCCATTGAACTGGCTGGTAACATACAGCGGACGAATGTGCCCTTGTATAGGAGGGTCTTCATCCTTACCAGAAAACGAGATAACTGCCTGACATTCGGCGTCCTCAATCGTTTCGGCATGAAAGGCCTCTGCAGCCGCAACCTCTGTCTCAAACTGGAGGGGGCTCTTCAGGGCTTCAGCAAGTGCCTCGCGCATCTTAGATGACATGCGCAGAGCCTCAAGGATAGAGAGTCTCGCTGGGATGTCGGCCAAGTGCTTCAGGACATCATACTTTTTGGCCAAGCGCGAGCCCCTGGTTGCAGGAGGTTGCTCTGCGGTTGGAGGCATGACGGGCCTTGCCGGTTGAACTGGCGGCCGGCTGGTACTTGGCGCATCTCGCTGTTCATTGGTTGAAGCCTGGGAAATGGTCACTGTACTGGGGTCAGGAGGCCGGGATGGACTCGTGGCAGGGCGGAGCTGATCGCGACGCGGCTGAGGCGGTTCTGCCTGGTCCCATACCACAAACAGTGGCGGAGGCGAATCCGTCATCCCCGGATGGGGGGGCTGCGCACGCTGAGCTCGGTTTTGAGCCTGCTGCCTGGTCTCAGTGGCGTGCACGGCTTGTCTAGAGGTACCAACTGCTGTGCCCCGACGACTCCTGTTGTTGCGGCTCCTCCGACGGTGGCGACGACCGGGGACACTAGGGAGGTCCACCTGGTGTTCTTCAACGTCGGGAACCGAAAAGGGATTTACCAGCTCGACGGTATTAACCGAAGCGTACCCAATACTGTCATCGGACGAATCATTCACCACTGGGCGGATCCGAGGAGGGATCCCCATCTCCGGGGGCATGAAATCGCCGAGAGTGCGGGATAGTGGCGGAACTGGCGGGGCGCGCTCTTCCTTCCTGCGCCGCCGCCATTTGCTCTTCTTGGAAGAGGCAGGCTGGGACGATGATGCTGAAGCAGCACCCGCAGATTCTAGGGGCTCAGGCTGATTCAAGCGCGCACGGATGATTCCATGGGCGCGAACGATCGTCTTGCGGGCCATCCAGTTTTTATACTTCTGGGACCCGCGGTCGGAGACCAGCTGCCATTCGTCCTCATTGCCGCTATCATCGTCTGATCCCACGAACACGCCCGCCACTTGTGCTGGAGCTGGGCCCAACCTGATTACATTGTTGTTAATCTGGTCTTGGAGCCAATCCTTAAACACATAGCACCGCTGGATGGTGTGTCCCAGGGCCCGATGGTAGGGGCAGTAGCGGGGGTTATCCGTGAGATGTGCCTCCTCTGGCCTCCAACACTCAGGCAGTCGCATAATCCTCTGCTCCAGGGCGCTCCGGAAATAACCGGGAACCTGATCCTCGTGAAATGAGTAAGTCAGGTATCGCGGGCCCCTGGGAGCATGGTCTTGACGAGGGGCTGGAGGGGCCTGCCGAGGAGGTGGACCCTGATTATCTCGCCTGGGTTGCGGCGGTACATTATGCGGAGGGGCCGACCAGTTCTGGGGCTGCCGCTGCTGGGCCGGGAACTGGGCCCGTGGAGGCGGATTCTTGTGAGGCTGTGGAGCTGGCCTCACCGGCAGCAGCTCCAACGGCCTGGGAGCCTCTATCTGGGCAACAGCAGCGGGCTCAGCCCTGCTGGCTCTCCTTGCAGGAATCATAGGAGGCAGCGGGTGTGCCTGACTGGCCTGTTGCAGGGCTTCCTCAAGACGTTGATCTTTGTCTGAGAAGTCCCTGAACCCTCCGGGGTAATTCTGAGTGATCAGGGAAGGGACCAGCTCAGTCTTGATGTTCCCGACGCACATTGTCAGCAACTGCTCCTGAGTCAATGACATGTCAAGGGAATACGTGAGACCCTTCCATCGGGCGACGAAGTCCGCGACTCGCTCATCAGGCCTCTGGTTGCACTTGAAGAGGTCTGCGATACTCGTCTTCCGGGTCGTGGAACTGAACTGGTAGAGGAACTGTCTACGAAGGTCCTCCCAGCTAGTTATCGACCCGACATGGAGCTGGCTGTACCAAACAAATGCTGGCCCTTCTAGTGTCTGGACAAAGCAGCGAAGCTTAGCGGCCTCTTGCTGCGCCGGAGTCCCCAACATAGGCCCGCACCTCGAGTTGAAATGGGCCAAATGCTGTGGCGGATCTCCAGTCCCGTTGAAGGGGGAAAAATTGGGATTCCCGAATCCCGGAGGTGCCGGCATGTCATCCACCCATGCTGGGTATGGCTTGCCGTCCGGTGGGATTGCCACTTGCCGAGTCTCCAAGGCTTCCAAGCGGGCGATGAGTGCCGCCATCGGATCGTCCGGACATGGGTTCCAGTCCTGGCGAGGATCTCTAACCACGAGCGCATTGCATGGCCCTTCAATCGGGTCGTCGACCGGGTCGTCGAACTCGGCAGCTCGTGGGATGGCTGTGGAACGGGCGGGACCGCGCGGAGTAGCCGCGTCGGTGTTTCCCCTACCCCTGCGCCAGTGGGCGGGTGGCGATCGGGCACTGGATTGGGCGACTTGATTTTTGAAAGCAGGGAGAAAAACCCATTAACACTGACAGGAAAAGGAATCGACAACCAACCATTAGTGCCATGACGCCTTCCGTGGGGGGGACCCAGGCCATCGACGTCGCGAGACGGAGTGCCCGATTTCCCTTCCCCAGCCCCTGGCGGGTAAAGCTGAATGCTCGGTCGAGCAGCATGCTGGTCTTCCAACACCTCTGAAAGCCATCAGTCTTCGTATTGAGGATAAGAGATTCACGTCGGGTTCACCATTTTTCTGTTTCGGTGCGGATGTGCGTCGGGTTACGCTATTCCGCCAGGACGCGTTCGCGCGTGCACCCGTCGACCCGAGGGGATGGGCGCGCGGCTTGTGGCCCCGCAGTCCCGCTTTCCAAGGGCGGGCGACATCCGTCCCTTATTCAGGGGCGTCTGCTCCTTGATCGAAACCGGGATGATGGGATGTCGGCTCCTCCTTCCGTGGACGTCTCCTCGGAACCCGTCGCCTAATCCGGGTCTCCCTCATAGATTTAAGAATGTTCGTGAATCTCATTCCCGGCGCCATGTCTCCATGGACACCGGTTAATTACGCTGCTTCCGCCCGGACGCTCCAAGGAGTCTGATCGGGGCAGCAACCTGCGGTGAGGAGACCGGGTAGCTCTGGGTGTCGGGGGCGTGTCTTAACATTGCGCCTCTGCATGTCTGCCTTCCGTCCCTAATAGGTCTTCTCGAAGGCGTGATTACCTAAGGCATCCCGCACTGGGTGCGGGGAACTGTGTTACCTGAGGTTTTTCTCAACTTCCCATGTTTAACACGGGGTATGCCGCGAGTTTAACGTCCAGCGGGGACGGCATCGGACTGATCAACACTAGGAGTGGATCAGATGACAGAACCCCTTGCGGGGAACCTCCGACGCTGGGGCCAGCGCATGGGCGGCTTCCCGGGTGAAGTGGAGTGGAATGAAATGGCATGACCCCACCGGGATGTGGCGGCCCGGGTAAGGATCAGGGTGGATGATGGAGTGAAGAGCTTGGACCCCGTAGGGGCTTCCTACGTACCGCGCGTTAGCGCGGATCAAAGTCAGCGTAGTTCGGATATACAGTTTAACGTCATGCTGGACGTCGGCAAGCCGACTCACGAAGAGGTCGAGGCCGCCGGGCGGAGGATTGAACCGAACCACCTCGCACAGAGGGGGATGGAACGGCCGGGTGGATCACAGTTTTACGTCATGCTGGACGTTGGCAAGCTGACTCACGAAGAGATCAAGGCTACCTGGAGAAGGATTGAACCGAACCACCTCGCACAGAGGGGGATGGAACGGCCGGGTGAACCACAGTTTCACGTCATGATGGACGTTGGCAAGCCGACTCACAAAGAGATCAAGGCGGTGGGGAAGCACAATGGAGATACACACGTGCAGTCCCCCACAGAGGCGGATTCATAGGTGAATCAACGCAAGTGTGAACCCGAGAGGGGTTCACTGATGGACGAACCGACGTAAATACGACCGGGACGACCAGGTGGCGGGCTTGAACCTCGGAGAGGCTTCCTACGTACCCTGTTTAGAAGACAGGGATCAAAGTCCACGTAGTTCGTTCTGTTTGTAACACTCTACCCCCATGGGTGAAGGCCACTCCAATCCCGACATTCCTGCAGAGACGAGCGGGTGGGGGCCACATCCAAACCGGGAGGACCCTGCGTGCGGGGCATGGGATCGGGTGATGCGGACGGTTTAACGTCTTGTCGGATGAAGTACAGTTTAACGTCGTGTGTTGAGGACGAAGCGGACGGTTTAACGTCTTGCCGGACGAAGTACAGTTTAACGTCGTGTGTTGAAGATGAAGACGCTTGGCAGTTTAACGTCTTGCAGCGCGGACGATGGGGGCTAGACAGTTTAACGTCATGCAGCTTGGACGTATGCAGTTTAACGTCGTGCAGGACGTGGTGCAGTTTAGCGTCATGCAGGACGTATTACAGTTTAACGTCGTGCAGGATGAATAGCGTACAGTTTAACGTCTTGTAGCTGGGACGAATGCAGTTTAACGTCGTGCGGGACGTATGCAGTTTAACGTCATGCGGGACGTATGCAGTTTAACGTCGTGCAGGACGTTGAAGCCGCCGATAGGTCCGTGTCACTTCGCGCGAGCCTGGAGGGCCGCACGGGAAGACAACGCACGGTGCGGGCACCCGGGATGAGGGTCATCGGGCGCCACACAGGCGGGTACCCAAAGGGGGTCAAAGGGGGCGACCCTGGCGGTTTGTGCGCAAAAGAGGAGCTTTGTGCGCAATACCGTGGGTCGGCGCGCAAATGGACGGGCTGGCGCACAATTGGGCCAGCACCTTGCGCGCGGATGATAGAGATTGCGCGCACCGGGCTTCGGATAGCGCACGGGGGCAACAGCTCATTCTTTAATGAATGGCCACTTTGAAAATGGGGGGTGCGCGCAATCGGGATGGATTGCGCGCACCCGGGGGCAATTGCGCGCAAGAGACTTCTTTTGCGCGCAAATGCCTTTGAGTGAAGGGTTATTCAAAGGAAAGGAGCCAAAGGGATTGCGCGCGAAGGCGAACCCCGAGGCTTTCTTGCGCGAAAGAAAAGAGGTTACCTGAAGATCGGCATTGCGCGCGGAAGGGGTTGGATTGCGCGCACGAGAGACCTTTCGAATTCTGGAAACCTTCAAAACGTCGGGGGTCGCCTTATATTTATAGGCAACCCCGGGCGCGTAATCCAGTTCGCGGGCGCGAAACTCTCTTCGCGGGCGCGGAATCGGGCCCGGCGCGCAAGGGGAGTCGCGCGGGCCACCGGCGCGCAAAATTGCGCGCCGGTCCAGCGCATTGCGCGCATCCCGGGGGTTTTGCGCGCGGCTCATCAACTTTGCGCGCGGGTCCCCAAAATTCCGCACAAGGCCTACGGGCCCTCCGAAACATGCTTCCGACTCCAAATATGACCTCGCTTTCCGCATCCGGAGCTTTGTTTGGGAACAACGGACTTTTCCGGCGTCTACATCCTCATCTAGCTCTACTGGAGGATCCATTGGTATCCCATGGCCTACCATCTTTAGAGTATAATCGTTGCCGCTCTCCTAGTGAACAACTCGAGGTATTCTCGGCGACATGACTCTACAAGGTCAATCACATGCCTTAAATCAAGATTATCAAAGACTGAAAACTAGGAGACCAAGGAAGGAACATGAGAAAGAAAGAATTCAAGATTTACAAAACTTGAATACATGGCGTGTATAAATGATACACGAAGTGTTATAACAATCCATCCATATGGGCGTGTACTCCAGCTAAAACTGGTCGTGCATCACCCCAAACACATGGCGTATACTTGAATCCTCTTTCCCTACACGATTCCTTCCACATGGCTTAGCCACATGGCTCTCCTTTAAACAAAACTACACAGTGTGCCCCTGATAGAAATGGTGTGTACGACTTAATTTCCAACTTCCCATGTTGTTAGTGACACGACTGACCACTCAGCTGACACTACACGATGTGTTACACCCGCACACGGCGTGTACAACACTCCATCTTCCTAGCCACACAGCCATGTCCACACGATCTTTCCCTGGTCAAGACTACACGGAGTGTCCCAGAGGTACACGACATGTTCAAGAATAGGTAACACTGACCAGTGTTTATTATCTACATGGCCAGTTCCCCAGGCTACACTACACGGCGTGTTCATAATTGACATGACATGTTCAAGAAAATATTTACTTCATCCGTGTTTTTAGTTACACGGGCGGACATAGGGTCCACACAACATGGCGTGTGAAAAACTACATGGCGTGTTCCCTCTAGAACTTCCCCATCCTGTGTTCTGCCCACACGGCCTATGACACAGGTAGCTACTACACGGCGTGTACTTAGGGTACACAACGTGTACTCAAAAATTTCTCTCTTCCTCCTGAAAAAAAAGAATACATGGCGTATAGTCAAAACTACACGGCATGTATTCTGGGTTTTTCTAGACAACAAGCCTTAGACACTTCTCCGGAGCCCAGAAAAAAACTGAAACCAACACCTAAGTGCCAAATTCCGATCCGTGAGGGCCCATACCCTCCGCGAATGAAATCTTGGCATCTTACACATGTTATAACAAAGTAAACACGTTAATGATCAACCACATTCCAGTCATTGAGGGACCATACTCCTCAAGAACCAAAGTTTGGAATTCATTTTATCATCCTCTCACAAAAATACCCTATCAAATAGTAGGTATTTATTAAAGTAGCTATCACAACATCATGCTTTTCTAGCACAACTATCACAATAACATGAAATTTATAATGCACCTACATGGCATGGAAAGAATGCATGACATGTGATTTCTAGAATGTGACTAAATGATATATGAGATGGCATACCCTTATCTCATAGGGTTGAAACTAAATATAATTGAAGTATAACATATAAACAACACATCACAAGTGCGTCACCCAACAGTGAAAATCAAATCAATTGTAAAATTGCAAAATCAGAGAAAATTTCAATAACTAAGGTAGAATGGCTTTTCCCTGCACACAGGTTAGTTACTCTTGGGCACAACTTATTACCAACTACCATTTCCGTCCTATCCCTGACTAAGGTTCCAAACAGTAAGTCAAAGAAAAGAACCCCTTTGAAACCACTTTGTAACGTCCCGAATTCGGGTGCCACTCAACAAGTGCCCCAAACCCGGTTGATCACATGACCTCAAGTGAATTTCCCCAAACACCAGAGGCTGCCGACTAGTAGTGAGGGCCCAGGTCTGATAGTGGGGAAACTATGACCTCATTTTTCAAAGTGTAGCACATCAAAAAAGATAAATAACAGTGGAAGCAGTAAACAATATACAACTGAAATAGAAGAGAATCAGCAGTCATATATATATAAAGATATAACATGTCACTAATTCTATGAAAGCATATAGAATAGGATACACTGCAATACAATAAAATACAACTCAAAGTACAAGGTACAACCAAACAAATACAAAGACGAGTAACAGAACACCGCAACATCGTAAGCTGAAGATCGGTCCCATGCTCTCCCACTCCTCTGCTACAATCAAGTACCTGTATAGGGACCCTTGAACTTATCCAAACCTGTAGAAATGTAATCTATTTGGGAAAAATACATAAACCAAATAGGGTGTGAGAAATAAATCCTAGTTGGCAACCACCAAAGGCCCGTGTCCAACTATCAGCGAGGATGTGCAACAGCAGTGTGAAAAAGTAAAAGCAGTAAACTAGTAAGTACTCAAAATTAACTATCATTACCAGTTTCATTTCCATTTTAATTTTTACTTATCAATTAAATATAATTGAATTATATATTCTTGAGACTCAGCCTCAGCCGAAAATCTCCTATATAGTGCCACAAAAAAAATAACAACAGTGACAATTTTAAAGCACCTTTCCATCAGGATAAATAGTACCATGACCTCAGGATAAACAGAAACTTTCCCTCAGGCCATTCAGAACCTTGCCCTCAGGACTTTCCCTCAGGAGAAACAAAATCTTTCCCTCATGCCAAACAGAAATGAAACCCTCAGGTGAATAGAATCTTTCCCTCAGGATAATAGAACCACACCCTCAGGCTAATCAGAACCTTGACCTTAGGCTTTGACCTTAGGCGAAACATAATCTTGTAACCAGGCCGAGCCCAACACATATCAAGAATTTATATAAATTTTATCTTAAGGAAAGCAATTCACAACATAATCATGGAATACCCTCGGGTATCCTGGCCAAATGGATAATGAGAGGAACACACCCCCAGGGTTGTCCTGGATCCAAGTAGTGATCCCAAACAACAGTTATACATATTAATTAAACTACCTATGAAATTATAGGTATTTATTTACGCAAGGCCTCAGCCATATGACACCCCAAACATGGGAGTGTAGCACAATGGTAGACAAAACACACAACAATTGGAATTTAAACACCAGACCACCTACCTCGATCGTCTCTGATCGGTATACGTGAACGACACCTCCCAAATTGTCTAATAATGACATAGATCTGGGATAAGAGAATTACCATTCAAACATAGATAACTTCACTTAGAGGAATAATTGGTAATAACAACGCAAGGTGAAGGGAGGGCTTACCCGTACGGTCCCAACGTGATCTTTAGAAGCGGAAACGGATTCCCGGTGCACGGTCAGCTAATCTCTGAAGCTTTGGCCATCCTCCAGAGCTCCAAATGGCGTTCTAAGCTTCCTTTGTAAACATAGGAGGCTACTGACCATTTTAAGTGTAAAAAACAAACTACACGGCATGTACTCTCAAGTACACGACATGTACTTCTCATTTTTTTCACTGTTCTTCTGGCGGATAATTTTTCACCGCCGAACTGTTCATCCGTCGACATGAGTACATGGCATGTATTCCTGATTACACGGCGTGTACTGTCGCTCCACTGACGGCTACCTCCATCACCTTACTATTCACCTGCCGACTGAATACATGGTGTGTGAATACCCTATACACGACGTGTAGTCAGGTTTTACACCCATCCTTGCAGACAGACCTACACGCCCTATGTACCCATCCCACATGGCCAAAGTACACAACATGTTGAAAAGTACACAGCGTGTAGTCACAAAATTTGGGATTTTTCCCCATTTTAATTATTTTCTCAAAAACACTTAAGAAAAAAGGAAAAGAAGAAACTAGTACCTCAAGGAGAAGAACCGAGTTCTTACAAGAATCAATAGGTCTTTTGAAGGGGTTTTTCTGTGGCTATGGGATGGTAGGAATTCAATATTCAAAAGAGTAGAAATTGGGGTAAAACACCAACATGGAAAAATAAATGCACAATATTTTCGAAATAAAACATGGAAAGAAATGGAAACTCATATTTACAAGGGAACAATTGTGTGAATCAAGACAAAAAAGTTGAATAAAATTTAATGGGAATGAAAATATATAATATTTACAAAACACAAAACTTCTTCCAATGACAAAAGAATATAAAATGAAAGTGTTATTTTTTTCTTTTTTTTTGCATTTTTAGAAAGTTGAACTTGAAATAGATCTCACACTCATCTATTAACCCATGTCCGATCTCCTCATGACACTAATTGTAATAATTATAATAAGATTCAAGGTTGAGGAAGAGTGATTTTTGACCAACCCAAGACACAATCAATTCTTTTTTTGGTCTTTTTTTTAATTTTTTTGAAAACTTTTCAATAAAATTTGAACAATATGGAATAAGAATATATAAATTTCCAAAACTCATTGAATGAAAATATCTTCCCACACTAATATGGATGCTTTCCCCCAAGCACATCATAACATGTTGAAAATAAATAAAAGGGCACCCAAAATGAAATCCATTCCCCCCACACATAAAATTTGAAAAATAATGCACTAAAAATCCATGTAGATATTGGGTGGGATAAGTTATTGGGATTGTAATGTTGCTATCAAAGAAAATGTTTTCATACAATCAGATGGGCTTTCAAAAGTAGGATTAATGTAAGAGTAATGGGAGGTTTTTTGGCTATTGTGATTTTTATGAGGTTTAGAAAATGCCTCTCTCATTTTAATGCACACCAAAGTAGGAAATTCAGATCGAAGGTCCACAAACTCCAAACTCACCAATGGGGGTAAAAAAAATACAAATTTAGAAAATATGGTCATAAGTGGCCTTGTCATGAAAGCTAATGTTGTTCCTCATGGTTGGGAAAAATCATTTTCCAAATCAAAAATTCAGAATTCAAAATTTGTTGGTTTTGAAAAAATATTCTTTATCCAAATATATGTTGAAAACACAAGATTTTTGAGATGAAACCATGTCTTTTGACACCCCAAAATGGTTAGACAAAATTTAAAAAGTTGAATGTGAGTAATTATGACTCTGGATTTGCCATATGTTTTAAGGGTTTTTTATTACTGTTTTTATGTTTTTTTATGTGTCTTTATGTTTTTTAATAGTTTTTTTATAAAGACACACCCACAAAAAAGAGTAAATAAAAAATGTGACGTGGAAAGTGGTAAAAAATGAATGAGAGGGGAAGAAGAAGAAGAAATAGGGAGAGATAGGAAGAGATATAGAGAGTTAAATGGAAAGAGGTGCCCCTGGTTTGGATTTGGTGGGTCTTAATCCCCATACAGTGGCTGGTCGGTGGAAGATATGGATATGTTGGAAGTGGAGGTGGTTCCTAGGATGTGTGTCCTATCATGATGTTTCTTTAACTTATGTCCATTAACCATGAATTTCCTTTTGGAATGGGGGTCTTGAACTTTCAGTACACCAAATGGGTAAACATGAGAAACAATAAAAGGACCTTCCGAATGAGAATTAAGCTTTCCTGGGTGAAGCTGAAATCAAGAGTTGAAGAGCAATAACTTTTCAACTTTATTGAATACCTTTCACAGGATGTGTTTTTCATGGATTACCTTAGCATTTTCTTTGTATAGATTGGAATTCTCATAGGATTCAAGTCGAAGCTCCTCCAGTTCAGCCAATTACAAAAATCTTTCTTCACCCATTTTTTCACAATAAAAATTACAGTTTTTCATAGCCCAAAAAGACTTATGTTGTATTTTAACTGTTAAGTGACATGATTTACCAAAAACTAGAATAAAAGGAGACATCCCAATGGGTGTTTTATACATAGTTCGATAAACCTAAAGTGCTTCACAAAGTCTTTTAGGCCAATATTTTCTAGTGGGATTAAAAATTATCTCAAGCACTCTTCTGACTTCTTTATTAGAAATTTAATACATGCCATTTATTTGGGAGTGATTTTGAGTTGATGTTTTATGAACTACCCAATTCTTTTTCAAAAGAGATTCCATGGTTCTATTACAAAAATGGGTTCCTAAGTCACTTATCAAGGAACGTGGTGTGCCAAATCGATAGAAGATGTGTGTCTTTATGAACTCACTAATAGTTTGTGAATCATCCTTTCTAGTGGGTTTAGCCTCGACCCACATAGAAACATAATCAACTACAAGAAGAATTTATGATAATTCATGGGAAGGGGGAAATAATCCCGTGAAATCAGTGTCGCAAAAATCAAAGATTTCATAGAAAATTAAAGGATTTGGAGGAATTTCATTTCTCTTTGAAATTGTGCCAAACTTATTTCAAGTGGGACATGATTGACAGAACTCATGTGAGTCCTTGAAGAGAGAAGGGTAGAAGAATCTAGAGTCCAGGACCTTTCAGGGGGTCCTTTTTGGTCCAAAGTGGCCACCACCAGAAATTGAGAGACAGAATTCTAAGATGGAATAATATTCCGTTTCATCCACACATCTCTTAATTACCATGTCTTCACAAGTTTTCCAATGTTTATTTTCTTCCTTAAAATAGTATTTTGAATAACTTTTCAACTTCATTTTTTTTATTTTGAAAAAATCTAAGGAAAAACACCAAAAACCAAGTAATTTTCAATTGGGGCATACCCTGGTATTTTTGGAGTGAGAGATGAAAGGTGATCAGTGGGGAATTCAGAATCAGTGATTTATGAATGATAAGAATTAGAAATTCTACTCAAGTGATCAGCCACAGGGTTCTATTTTCCCGATCTATCTTTGATTTCATGGTCAAACTCTTAATGAATTAGGATCCATCTTATTAGACTTAGTTTGGAATCACTTTTCTTGAGTAATTACTTTATAGCAGAATGATCTATGAATATGATGATTTTGGCACCTAAGAGATAGGGATGAAATTTATCTAAGGAAAAAAACACTACTAAAAGTCCTTTTTCAGTCATAGTGTAGTGGGATTGAGTTTAATACAATGTTTTTGAGGCATAATATATGACATGAGGAATATTTTCTCTTCATTGACCTAGAACAACCCCAACAGCTCTATCAGAAGCATCACACATCAATTCAAAGGGTAAAGACCAATTTGGGGGTTGGATTATCGGGCCAAATGTAAGAGTAGTTTTGAGTTCAACGAAGGATCTCTTGAAAACCACATCAAAATGGAAAGTTACATCATTTTGGAGAAATTGAGTGAGTGGGAGGGAAATACTACTGAAGTTATGGATGAATTAGCAATAGAAACTGGCATGAGCTAGGAAGTAATAGATGTCTCCAACAGATGTGGGTTTTGGAAGTGATTGGATCAGTTCTATTTTGGAAGGATCAACTTCAATACCCTCTTTTGAAACTATGTTCCCTAGAAAAATCCCATTTACATCCATGAAGTGACATTTTTCAAAATTTAATACAAGGTTACACTTGACACACTTTTGAAGGCCTAGAGAGAGTGAATGCAAGAAATATTCAAATGACTCGCTATAAATGGAAAATTCATCCTTGAAGACTTTTATGCAGTGTTCAATTAATTCAGAAAAGATACTCATAATAGACCTCTAGAATGTTGCTGGAGCATTGCAAAGGCCAAAAGGCATTCTTCTATAGGCATATGTTCCAAAGGGTCATGTGGAAGTAGTCTTTTATTGGTCCAAAGGTGCGATTGGAATTTGAAAGTAGCCGATGTATCCATCAAGAAAACAATAATGTCACTTTCTAGCTAATATTTATATCATCTGATCAAGGAATGGAAGAGGGTAGTGACCTTTTTGTGTTTAAACATTCAATTTTTGGTAATAAATGCACAAACACCATTTTTTCTTCACTCAAGTTGTAACTACCTCCCCCAGTTCATTTGTGACAACAGTTATCCCACCCTTCTTAGGTAAAACTTGGATTGGACTAGCCCATTCACTATAAGAAATTGGGTAGATAATATCAGCTTGAAGAAGCTTAGTGATCTCTTCCCTAACTACCTCAATTATAAGTGGATTAAGTATTCTTTGTGGTTTTCTAATTTGTTAGGATGATTCCTCAAGATGGGTGTGATGCATGCAAATAGCAAGGTTGATTCCTGGTATGTCATCCAGGGTCCAACCTAAGTAATTTTTTTCCTCTACCACTTGAACAAGTTTGGACTCATTGGTTTCAATAAGTGAATCATAGATAATGATAGGATATGAGTGATCATGGAAAAGGAATGTATATTTTAGGTGTTTAGGAAGAGGTTTTAGATCAGCATCATCCCTCATTTATGGGTTAGACAACTTGGGAATGGAGGAATGGATTTCAATTGCTTCAGATTCATTTTACTTAATACTGTCCAAGGTGGAGCAATAGAAATCAGAGTTGATGTGGGATTAAAGAGACTTTTCAAGATCATATAGATTGATGGAGTCTACGAATGAGTGGTCAAAATCACCTTCACCATTTATAATTTGGTTAATCATGGTTCAGATTTCACAAGATCCTCTCTCGTTAGAACATTATGAACATGATGGAATGGGGTTCAATTGACTCTCAGAAGTGTCCTCAGAAGCATGGATTGAGAATGAAGAGTGATCCTCAGATGGGTATTTCATGTCTTGAAAAATGTTGAACTTGACCAATTGGTCACCAAATTCCATGGATAAGATGTCTGAATAGACATCATTCTTGGTTCTCGCTATCATTAGGAATGGTATTCCTAGAATTAGGGGATATTTAGAATAGTTCGTCTCATCTTCCACGTCAAGGACATAGAAATCAATAGGGAAGATAAGATCATTCACACGAACAAGGACATACACGATTATACCCTCCGGACTAGCAGTGCTTCGATTGGCCAATTAGATGACAACACCCATTGGATGTAGTAGAACTAGATCAAGGTTTGAGAAGATAGATTTGGGAATGAAATTAATTGAGGTTCCTAGGTCTATAAGTGCATCATCGAAGTTGAAACTTCCAATTTGGCATGGAACCATAAAGGTCCCAGGATCTTTTAACTTTATGGGAATAAACTGTTGGGTGAAAACATTTTCGAAGGTCCTAAGTTGCCTCTTGTGGGGGCACAATTCCTTAAGAAACTTGTCATAATTAGGCATTTGTTTTATGAAATCTAAGAGGGGTATGTTAAATTCAACACTTCTAAACATGATGATCATTTTAGGATTAGGTTCAAAGGACTTATTTGGCTTAGAAATGGCTTGAGGAAATGGAATTGGGTTCCTAAGTGGAATGGAAGGAGGTGAGGGAATGGATTCAAATTCCTTTTCCAGTTTCGTTTTCTTTTCATTTTCTTGGTCAACATTTAAAGGGGAGTTGGAGGAATCATCATGAGGCATAACAATTTTCTTTCCTGATCTAAGTGAAATTTCACTTACATTACCCTTGGGGTTGGGTAAGGGTTGAGCTGGGAGTTGGGAATAATTTGATTATTGTTTCTTGCTTATGTGGGATGCAAGTTGACCAATTTGTGCTTCAATGTTTTTAAGGCTAGAATGGGTGAAGGAGGAAAGATCTTCCTCTGCACTTTCCCATGGTTTCTTAGAAGAAGAGGCTTGTCCCGGATTGGGATTGCGTTGATTTTAGTTCTTGGGAAAGTAATTGTATTGGTTTGGGAATTGAGAATGCGCACTAAGATAGTAGAATCCAAGAGGAGGATTGTTCCTTTGAGGTTGATGAACAAAAGGATAAGGTTGATGGAAGTTACCAACACCTTGAACATATTGGAATTAGTTTGGGTTTTGAGGAGGGAATTGAGGGGGATGAGAAATGGGATTCCCATACCTCAAGCCTTGGTTGAAGGTATAAGAGAAGGGCTTCGAGTGGGGTTGGTTTAAGTTTCTAATGAACTGAACTGATTATTGAGGGTTGGTATTATACGAAACATTTGCTGCATTGAGCTCCATTGGTTCAGATGAATTAGATGTATCCTCTTGATGTTGTGGACATGTGTCAGTTGAATGAGATGGGGAGCTACATATTCCACAGTTCTTGATAGGTCCAGGGAACAATGATTGTGGAGAAGATGAGGTTGGGGATTTGGATGAAACATCTAGTTTCCATACAAGACTTGTAAGTTCACTCATCCACTCTTTCATCATGTTCTTCTCTATTGATTTACTATCTTGGGCTTGTTTTACTTGATCATGTGCTCGAGTATGGAATTGTTGTGTGTTTTCATCCATATTTCTTATGAGATCTCTTTCACCTGTAGGAGTTGTATCAACTAGAGCACCGCCACTTGTGGCATCAATGAGAGTTCTCTCTATAGAAAATAACCCCTCATAGAAGCATTGGATCAAGAGTTAGTCTGGGATTTGGTGATGTGGGTAGGTTTCCACAAGATTTTCAAACCTCTCCCAATACACATGGAGTGATTAATTTAGGAATTGGCAGATACCACTTATTTCCATTCAGATAGAAGCAGTATGATAAGTATGAAAGAATTTTTCTAAGAAGAGTTGCTTCATGCCATTCAATGTGGTTATAGAACCATGAGGGAGGTAGTATATCCATAACATGGTAGTGTTAGATAGGGAGAAAGGGAATGATTTAAGTTTTATTTATTCCTTAGAAACCCCTTAAGGCTTCATGGTATAGTACACCACTTGGAACTCTTTAAGGTGGATACGTGGATCCTCACCGGCTAGCCCATGTAAATGATATAGATGATGAACCAAACCCAATTTGAGTTCAAAGTCATCCTCTATGTTTGGATATTGAATACCAAGGGGTTGGTAATTTATATCAGGGTAACATGTTCTTTAAGGGTTTGTTCCATAGGATTATCTATATCTAATTCAAATGGTTGGACAAGGACAAGTTCTTTAATGGGTTGATTATTTCTAATGTTCCTCCTAAGTTGGAGAAGTGTTCAATCAATTTCAAGGTCAGAAAAATCCGAGGGATTGTTTGGGAGGCTAAGGGGAATTCAGAGATATTTTGGAAAAAATAGGTAGATGGGGTTTTCTTTGTTTTTTTCGTTTATGATTTTTATGAGATGACGAGTTTTTCTTTGTGTTTTTTTATTTTTTTTAAATTTTTATTTATTTTTGTTTTTTTACAATAACAAAAAACTAACGACTACTTAATTTCACCACCCCGGACAATGACGCCATTTGAAAGTTTGACCGATTATCGCCTATCAACCGTTCATGGTTCCAGTGCTATACTAATGTGTATAGCAGCACTCGGGTCGAATATTTGGCGATGATACTTTTTAATAGTCGATTATTTTTTGTTGATTGTATTTCGATTTGGGGGTTTGTTTGTAGAGATTAATTGAACAAGTTGACGTTGATTGGAATTCCCAAGTGTTAAGGCTTTAATCCAAGACTTAACATAACTTAGGGTTCTAATCTCAATCAGTACATGATTGTGGTAGTGTATTTATGGTTCTAATAATCCATGGAATCCATATGTTAAAAAAATATGTCATTAATCCATGAAATGTTATGTCCAACATACATAATGTTAAATTAAAGAATACTCATCGAGGAAAAGCTCTCAATCTCTTAACATCTCTAAATTATGACTCACCCAAATGAAATATTTACTCATACATTGAAATTTTTAGTAATATATTTTATTAATTTTACGACGATGACTTAAGAATAAAATAAAATGAAAGGGATAAGAAAAGAGTGGTGCGTCGAATGCACACACGCAAATATTGAAGGGAATTAAATTCAGACTTTAGATTGAATGAGAAATCAAGAAAAGGGAAGGGGATTCAACAGTATTTAAGCTATTTTAAGACCATTAATATTTTTTAATATAAGGATGATGAGAATAATAAATTAATAAGAAGAAACATGCATTAAAATTCTATTGAAATGAAAACAGACTTACATGATTACAAATAAGAAGAACACAAAAGAACATGAAAAAAAGAGAGGAGGAAGGGTATCTCAAGTGAAAATATGAGTATGGAAGTTCATCCCAAGACTTTTTCAAGGATTTGGTTTTTCTAATGTATACTCCTATCTTCTGAAATGACAACCACATGCAAGGGGAAGAAGGGGTTATATTTATAGTCCAAGAAAGTGGACTGTTTGCATTCCAAATCTTCCCCTCCACTTGCATTGCTAGTTTGGCCATCCAAATAGCTGAATCTCGAGATATTCTATTATTCAAAGTTTTAGATATTGATGTTTAATTCCAGAATTAAAAATTGGGCGGCCATTGGACTGCCAAATATAGGGCTATTTTACTAAACAGTTTGCACGTATCCATTTTTATCAACACTTTTTTTGAAGGTTGAAATGTGAATGGGTTTTTGAACAGGAAGATGCCATAAAATAAAAATAATTTATTGTAACAAGTTGGAAGTCCATATCTTTTATTTCACAATGAAAAATTCCCGCCTTATTTGATGAGTAAATCAATAGAAAATTCCAGAATAGTGTCATGATTTTAATTCCAATACAAAATAGTGGGCTGGATGTAAATTCATCAGTTGGGCCCCTTTTCTTTGGAGTTGGGATTTGAAATTTTTATACAAGATGAATTGAATTGTCCCACGACCTTTGGGGGATAAAAAATGGATTTAGACTTCTGGAGTGAGCCTGAAAATTCTATCTTCATGTATTTTCTAGTTTCTTCACAGATTATTTGGTCCTTTTGGTGTGGACCATATGACCCTTAAAATAGAAGAATGGGCCAATGATTCCTTATAATGATATGTGGGAAATTGAATAAGAAATCCAAAAAATCAAGAACCACACAATATAGATCAGTATAGTGATAAGTATTATTAAAACATTAAATAGACTCGAATCTGGATGAACTCAAATAGTGCTCAAAAACTATATTTAATATTTAAGAATTAATATTTCACACAAATTATGCACATTTCATATAAAATATGTAAAGGGAGTATATAATAAGTCATGAAAATATTAATAACATCAGTACCTGATTCAACCCATATGATATCTTCTAGAGTTTTCACACTATGACTTCCTTCTTAGACTCAATATATCCCTCTGGTTGCTTCATATAGATATCCTTCTCTAGATCTCCACGAAAGAAGGATGTCTTGAAATAAAGCCTCTAAATATGTAGGTCTTCTGATTCCATAATTCTAAGAACTACCCAGATGGTGTTAAGCTTCACTACATGTGAGAAACTTTCAGTGAAATATAATCCTTCTTTCTATTGAAAGCCTTTCTACACCAACTTTTCCTTATGCTTCCTCTTTCTATCATGTTCTTTCTCAACCATGTTTGCCAACTTGTTCTAAAATTATTTCTGTCCTTATGGTATAAGTGTCAAATACAAAGTGTTGTTATCATGAAATGAGTAAATCCACTCCTTTACAGAAAACTTCCACTTACTCAACTCATTCAACTGCATTTCCTCTTCAGAAAATTCTGGTTCTCCACCATCATCCAATAAACAATAATGCTAGGATGGTGAATACCTATACACATTAATTCTTACCCTTGTTGATCTCATAAACTCTACTTGAGGAGTAGGATCCACTGGTTTATGTGTGACATGAACAGACACACCTTCAATCTCCACTTTCTCATAGAAGTCTGATTCTTTATCCCCATTATCAGTTTTAACTACATGATGGGCCTTGTATGCAAAAAATTATTTAAATACCAAATTTTGTCTCATAATTATCATCTTGTTGAGATCATCACAAAATCAGTAACATAAATCCTCAACACCATATCCAATAAAGAAACATGGTTTGGTATTAGCATCAAGCTTTTCCCTTACATCAGTATTAATATGTATATATGAAAAACAACTAAAGACTCATAAATATGAGAGTCCAACATCCTTAATATAAAATTTCTACTCGATTAGATATTCTCCCATTGGTATAGATAAAATTCTGTTGATGAGATATACTTCTATGTTCACTACATCATCCCAAAAAATATTTGGTAACCCGAAGTGCAGGCTCATGCTCTTGGATCATTCATTCAATGTCCTATTCATCGTTTCCACCAGAATATTATGTTGGGGTGTTCCTTTAATAGTATTCTCCTATTAAATTTCATTATTTTAATAGAATTATCTAAACTTATTAATACTTTACTCTCTACCATTGTCAAACCTAAATTTTTTTAGCTTTGTTCCTAAATCATTCTCTATCATGGTCTTTTACTTCTGAAACTCTTTAAACACATCATATTTCCTTTTCTGAAAGTAAACCCACACCTTATTTTTTTATTCATCGATAAATTTCCCATAATATTGTGACCCTCCAAGGTAATGTACTAGTGTAGGCCCCCAAAAATCAGGGTTCACTTGGTTTAGCTTCCTAGCCTTCAGTGTTCTTCATCCTTTTGGAAAGGATACCTTCATCGTCTTTCCAAGGATATAATCCTCACATAAGCGAACTTCCATTTACTTTAGCTCCTATAACAATACTTTTATTTTCACCATTTTCATATCCTTCTCACTCATGTGGCTTATCCTGTAGTTCCACAATTTTGAATCTCTGAAAACATTTATTGATGTAATAATGTCCATTAAAATTAATGTCATGTTTTATAAGGTACCATTATTTTCTCCCCGATCTATGGCCATGGATCCCTTGGTGATCACCCATGAACAACAAATAATCATGGTGCTAAAACTTAAATAATCAAGATGTCCAACAAAAATTATATTTCTTCTCAGTCTAGGGATATACCTCACATTTTTTAGAATTATCAAACTCCCAATGTTGAACTTGATCTGTGCATCACCCTTCCTCATTATTTTCAAGGGTTTTTTATAAGAAATACGCAACTTTACAAAATTTTTAGAAACATAATTATTTGGAAAACCCTTCCCCAATGTGGAATTTAAAGACATCCCTTTGTCTAAAATCCAAGACTCCATATGGATATCCACACTCAACAGAAGCAAATCATTAGTTCCTTCAACCACTGTGTTTTCTATGTTGGTTTCATGAAACTTATGTTTATCTATGAACTACTTCATGACATTTACTTTCTTCTCTCAAATTCAGAAGGTATAAACAACCCCCATTTCCTTTTTCTTGGATATTTCCTATTGACTTTTACTATCCTATGTGATTATCTCATTGTGCATATATTCCTATTGCTTAAACATTCAGAGACGAACCCGAGAATATTATTGATTTCTCCTTCAAATATCCTCATTGGGGATCATGTCCCACACATCTTTTAGAAACATCTTGGTATTCCCCAAATAAATACTCACAAATATTACAATCACTTCCCATCTATCATGTAATGAATATAGTAAAACCAATGCACATACCTCATCTTCAAGCATAATTTACGCCAATATAAACTAACTTATGATGGTGTTTAATTCATTGATGTGGTCTTCAACAATTACCCATTCAACCATTTTCAGATTAAACAATCATCACATCAATTGCACTTTGTTTGATACAGAAAGATTCTCATACATATTCAAGATATATTTCATTAGTCCAATCACCGTATTATTCTCTTTGAATTTTAATGCCACATTTTTTCCAACGTAAGGCTCACAGCTTCATGAACCATTCAATACATTATTCCCCACTCTGACTGCTCCATGCATGATGGCTTAAAACCTAGATGTGTAAAATGCATATTTTTCTCGTAAAGATAGTATTTGATATAGATCCTTCAATAGCTTAATTCAGTTTCATATAACTGGTTAATATTTAACTTTCCTTATTCCATAGCCATATTTTAATTAGAGAAACACGAACTCAAGATTTTATACCGGTTTTTGTATAAATTTTAAGAGTCGTAGTGACAATACAGATTTGAAGATGAATAAAAAATGGAAATAAAAGAAGAAGAAGAACACAGTCATAGAAATTTACATGGTTTAGGAATAATCCCTATGTCCATGGAGAGGAAGAAAAACTTCACTTTGAAATTGAGGATCAAAATTATAATAAGATATCATAGTTTATCACACAAAAAAACCTACCCTAAAATAAAAAAATAATGAGGATTAAACACTGTTCCACCAACTTCACAGAAAGTACGATATAATATAGTGAAATATGGATGGAAGACTACAGTGCTATAGTGTTGCGTCCACCCAAGTCCAAGATACTACAGTGGCTAGTGGAAAGAAGTTGGCAGAGCTTCAGTACCTCTATCTCCAAATTTTGAGCTACTATAGTAGTTGTTCCAAATTCCGCACTGCTAAAGTTCCCTATTGGTGTCACATGTTTATCCTTTCTATAGTTTTTATAGTTTCTATAGTTCCCCAAAATTTTGGCAAGGGGAATTTGGGCCTTGGACATCCATGGTAGGAGAATGTTTACCCATGGAACCCCTAATGAGTTCACCGAGAATCTCAACCCTCAATAGCTGCATCCTAATACACAGTATGGGTTGCTAGAATTCATCCCAACATCATCCAAACATATCGGGCTACACTAATACAATACATGCCACAACAGAGGATAAAGAATATACTCCAGAAGTTACATCTCTTGAGATATTTTATTTAAATAGGTGAATTCTCTTTTAATAGGGTTTTCATAGAGGATAATGCAAAAGACCCCATAACTAATTACTTTTCTTAGTAGAAGCATGATTCTCATGTGAGAGCTACCAGACTACTAGCTATTGGTCATTAGCTCTAGTTCCAGTGAGAGTGTTGTGAGTGGGTGACCTAGACTCAACTCTTTTATGTAATTTTATTACCATTATTTGTATATAGTTTGATATATTTATATGTGTTTCTCTTACCTTTATAGTTATGGTACTTAGTCATCCACTATTTTTGTGGTAATATCCTCAAATTACATGTCATATCAAAAGTTATACATGTTCTTAGGCTATAATGAGAACTTCAAGATACTATGTTAGTAATATTAAAAATTTATCCTATGTTCTAGATACATCATGCTAAATGAACACAGATGATGCATAACTATCAGATGATAGGGGATCATAAGCATTGATACTTCTTATGAAGTCCTCACCTTTTTATCTCGAGTAGAGAAAATCACGAGGACTAACCCGCCAATAAGAACATCACATGTTTCAAGTATTATTGGTTACTATTATCTAAAAGAATTTTTATTTTTCTCTTGACTAGATATCATTATCATTGTCTTCCATTTGATCACATACTTTGACGCAAGATGAAAACCACGACATTTATGCTAGTAATGGTAGCTTGCAGTAGGCGCGTCATAGGTTAAATGATATTGGTTGAATGATCAATACATGATTTGTTGATTCCAAGTAGAGGAAGAGATATCTCGGGTCTAGTTGACCAAGATAATAATACCTTCACTAAATAAATAGACATGGAATAGGAGGATAATTCTATATAATAAGGTCATACAGATAATAAATAAGGTAGGTAAGGATGGAGACACAAGTTATACATCCCACCTTATGAGATATATTTTGAAAAAGTGATTATATTACATGATCTGTGTATGTATGAGAGGTGGTTGTTTCTATAACTATAACTTATCTACTTAGGGTTCTTGATGGGTTTATAGACTCCACTTTTGGCCTTTGAGTAGTAATCACTACTATTTTGATAAGAAAATAGAGGATCACACACTAAAATAATTCACGATTTTGTCATATTCTATGAAAATAGGAGTTTAGTTCATGGTGGCCCACTCTATGAGGTTTGGATGATGTCTAAGTTTAAACGATCACCAAGAAATAAATAAATTCAATATTATTCAAGTTTTGAATAATTTTTTTTGAATTTATTTACTCACTATATTCACATGTAATATGGTGAATTCAAAATATATATTTTTCCAATGAATATTATTATTCAAGTTTCATTAAGTATTTAATGTGAGAATAAATTAGAGTTAATGACTATTATTTTAACATGTAACATTTATTTGATGTTAAAAGTGTGTGATAAAATATAAATGATATTTTTGAAATAGTTACTAAGTCATTTAGTGTAATAATTACTTATTTAGAAGGTTTAATTTTCCTGGGGGCCTAACTACAATTCATGAGACTTTAAACACACCTATTTAAGACAGGTGAAGCCCAAATTTGAGGAATTATTCATTTCCCTGAATTTGAGAGTCTCTCTCACTTCTCTCCAAAATTATAGAGAGAGAAATAAGATATCAAAGCACTCTAATCCAATTTCATCATTCTAGAAAAAATAAATTATATTCTTAAATGAACACTAGGATGTCGAAACTATCTTCGTTTCTCTACAATAGCACCTGAAAAATGAATATTGACACATTTGTAACATCCACACTTTGTTTTACTGTATGTGATATTAAATTAAATATAATTATCTTTTCCTCTAATGTTTGTATCTGATATAGGAGTGTTAGAGGATGGTTTTAAGTGGCCAATGGTCTAGGTTTTAGAGTTGTAGGGGTTGTATAAGTCTTGAGTGTGTGGTGGCTAGAAAATATCTACTAGCTAGCTGATGGGGTTCTTATAGGCCTTATTTCTATAATAGACCTAACTATCCAACCAGTGGTCGAGGCTCGTTGGTGAAGCCCACTGGATTTCCAGGGCACCTAGTATAGTGTTGCATTAAATTCACTCCATGGGTTTTAATTTCACATGATATTCCAACTCCTTTAACACACAAATATGACCCCCTTGAGCCTATTCCATAATTGAGACCCCCTTGGTCCTTGAACTCTTATTTACCTCTCCCCTTATCTCTCCAACCTTTGACCAATCTAGGAGAAACAATAATGTGTTCTCTCTCTAGATACCTCCCAAATCCTTCGTCCTTGATAGATGTACATGGATATATATTGGATATATTTTTCCTTGATAATATGATAAGAATTCCACTTTTCTTCACATATTGATTGTGGATTGTGTTTTTTATGTCATTTCATGATAAAATTGAGTTCTACCTTCAAAAATGTGCATTCAACATGTAAGTGTTGATTAATGATATTCCTATACACCATATTAATAGTGGAAAAATGTTATAAACCTAGTCTATTGACGAATTCATGGTAGATTGGTGATGAAATCAATGTTTCAATGATGAACTCTCTCAACCGATGACAAAATTATCAGTAATGGAAATGTTTCTAGGTAAGTATTTATATAATGATCATTATGAGACCTTATTTTTATTATATCTATTTAAATTGATGGATTATTTATTGATTGATGATAATTGGATAGACCCTAGGATTCAATCTAGAACTAATGACAAATTCATAATTTGTTCTTTGATTGACCACAAATTTTGGTGAATTGGCATATCTTCCTTCGACAAACCTCAATTTTGGTTTTTTGATAGGATATTTAAGGTATTTGATTCTAGAATGACCTTCTGGACATGAAATAATTTTGAGTTTTATTTTAAAACTCTTTATTGACAACCAGAACCTTAGTTAGGTAATCTTTATGTGTGAACTTCTTCTATGTGGTGTGCGATGAGATTTAGTATTTGATTCCCTAATGAACTTTTTAGTTATCCATAAACAACCTTAAGGTAGGAATTTTCATAGAATTTATGGCTCTTATATACACTTTTTCCCATGATTTGATTCATGTATTGGCATGGGTTGTGTTCCTCATTGATGATGATTTCCTGTGGGTGTGAGTGTTTCTATAATACCCTCAAATTATCCTTGTTTCTAAAAGAAATTTCTAGAGTATCTTGATACCATGCTTGATGTTTATTCACATGTTCATTTATGATGCTACTATATTTCTCATGATTCCATTCTATGCTTGTTTATCATGCCTCTCCATGTTATGTGTTATCTTTCCTTTGGAGATTGTTTCTTAGTATTCATGAAAGGTGGACCATTGTAATATGTTTACCCTGAGAGGGAGAGAATGCATGATGTGTGACGATGATGATGATGGAACCATACATAGATTTGGAGCATGATAGCCCTGTGGCCTAGACAAAACTCGATGCATTAAGGATACTGAGTAACATGATATAACTCAATGACTTGTGGATACCAAGAGAGATGTCACGAGACATTTGGGTAATTTTGATCATTTTTTATGACCTTTGATTATTCTACTAGAATGATTCCAAAGATGGTACGACTTAGGGGTTATGGCATCTTGTTTGGCACCAGACTGCTCAGTACATGATTGTATGACTGTAATGCCTATCTACACATTTATTATTATAATGTTATTCACCTGTTATACAAGTAAACATTTTTTTAAGGATGCATTGGTGTGTTCCCACTGAGTTTATCACTCAAAACTTATATGGGAAACTCTATGAACATGAAGATTTCAAGTATAGAGGATATTGGTGTGGGAAGGGGGTCTATGGAAGATGATTGAGCCAAGAATCATAAAGCTAGGGATGATACGAGGATATAATCTGAAGGATTACCACTATTTTATTTTTTTATTATATATTGTACATTTACTATGGTTTGGATTTCCACTTTGGGAGACCATCAATCTATTGCATGACTGGTATGTCATTTACATAGTTTCCACATGTTTACTCGGATTATTATATTTCATTATATTTTTCATATTATTATTTGTGCAAGGACATGGCACTATAGGCATAATATCCCCACTAACAGACTTAAAGCTCATGCTTCTAGTTGGAAACCTATTGTGTATAGGGAGGAACACATGAGGTCATGTGATACATCAGTATAGACATGGTGGTTTGGGATGTGGTGTTAGAAATTGGTATCAGTACACAATTTTCTTCTTTTCATTTTTACTAACCAAAGATATGGTAGAAAGGAGATAGTTGTATGAGACTCTGGTAGGGGAGTTTCTAGTGCTTGACTATCTGATGTGTAACATGTTGTGAGTAGGTTCCCTAGACACAATTCCTTTATGTACATTGATTACCATTACATTTATATAGTTTGATATATAAATGTATTTATTCTTACCAGAATAGCGTTGATACTTCTTCATCCAATTTTCACATGGTAATTTCCGTCGATTTTGTGTTATATCAAAAATTAATATTAGTTTATAGCTATAATGAGGACCATGATATTCTATGATAGTAATCTCAAACATATATCCTATATTCTAGATACATCATGCTGATGTAAAATAGATTATTCCTGACTACCAGATACTGGGGGATAATAATCATTAATACTTATTCTCATAAATTTCTTACTTTGTGATCTAACATAGATGAGATCATAAGGATGTACCCACCAATAGGAACAACACATGTTTCAAGTGTCAGTGAATGTTTCAATATATGGACATGTGTATTGGTATCCAGACTTGATATTGTTATCAATGTGTACCAATTTATAAAATAATTGTATGCAATGAAAAACCATTACATTGAAGACATGGAGAGGTATGTTTTATTGGGTGCATCATTGGTGGTATGACATTGGATGAATGATAAAGATAAAATTTGTCATTTCTAAGTAGAGGAAGAGATATATCATGGGCCCGAGTTTAAAAGGATGGTAGTAGCTTCATCAAATCCATGACCATGGTATAATAAGGTAAGTCCATCTAGTAAGGTCATGAAATATATAAAGTAACAAAAGGATGATGAAACTAGTATGAATCCTAATTTATGAGACATCACAGGATAAAGATATTATATTACATAGAACATTTTCATAAGATTTAATCATATCTATGAATTTACTTATATTCTTAAGGTCCATGATAGGTTGCTAGAATACACTCCTAGTTTTTGGGTTGGAATCACAACTATTGAGATGAGGACCCAAAAGGTCAAACAGAAAGTGTATCCACAATTTCCACCTATTCTAATGAATAGGAGTTTGAGATGAAGTGAGCTCCTTGTGCGGGTACTAGTGAATGTATGAGTATGATTTATCACAAGTAAAACTAATTTAATGATATTATTAAAGTTTATAATAATGATGATTGAATTTATTTCTCAAGGTATTCACAGGTTTTGTGATCATAAAAGTGAATATGAGAAAATATAATTTTTCGAACAAACATAGGATAGTCAAGGTTAATTAAATTATTTGGGGACCTTACAAGCCAAATTAATGGTTCGTATTTTATAATGTAACTTTTTATTGTGTTTCAAGTGAGTGATAAAATATTTTTGACATTTATAAAAGTTTTATTAAGTCATACGTGTGCGCAAAGTTCTAAAATAAATGTTATTACTTTCTGGGGACCAAAGTGAAATATTAGAAAGTGTAACCATGTATGACATCTTATTTTATCCTCTTGAATAGAAATATCCACAATTAGGTTGAATTTACTAAGATAATATCTCCTCTCATCTCCTCTAAAGTTCTTAGAGAGATATTCTGAAGGAAAAACAAGGTCAGATCGATCCCACTTTCTTGATCAATTCTGTGTTATTCAGGTGATAGAAGGGACATCAAAAAGATCTTCAATTTACCAGGATAAAACCTAGGAAACATAGATCGATGAACCAAGAGCTATAGTTCACATTTTGAAAATATAGAGGATTCCTATCTTGGAACCTTTGAGCCACAATGCATCAACAATGATCAAATCAAACTGACGACTTCAAAAGAACAAGGTACCATTTATGCTTTAGTTTTATTTTATTTTTGGTTCTTAAATTTAATTAAATGCAATCATTTAATAAATATAAGCAAAAGATTATGTGGATTTATTGTTTTTAAAATTAATCCAAACCCATAATTTTAAATTTCATGTTTTTCAAGCTTATTTTGTGCCCCGAGTTCAATCAATTGATGTTAGAGAGAATGTGTAATTATTTAAGTAGAAAAAATTGCAATGTCCATTAAATTTTCTATAATACAGAAGTAGGGTTTCAATAAGGTCACAAAAAATTAGTGGTGCATCAATCCTAGTTCGTATCACCAAGATATGTCTGATCGAAGACCAATGAGTTTTCCGTAAAAATTATTATGAGAATTAAATTTTTATCTTTTTACTTCAATTTAATATATACTGGTGTGATGGATTTTTATCCAAAGCATGATGTGAGTATGTTTCATATTAAAATGATATATCAAAGGCTAGTTAAATAGTCCTTTTTCAATATGAGTTTTTCGTGAAACATTGATTTATTTTCCAAAAAATAAAAAAAACTCCCAAAGCTTCAATGGGAAGCATACACAAAGCATCCATGGGAAGCTTACATAAAGATTCCATTGGAAGCTTATCCAAATATTAAATTTGAATCTTACATAAAGATTCCATGGAAATATTACACAATGCATCCTTGGGAATCTTATAAAAAAACATGGCATTTTTTTAATTTTGTTTATATATATATATATATATATATTTAAAAGGATGCCTCATGAGGGGTCATACCAATTTAGTCCATGTATGACTAATCTGAACCATTTAACCCATCTAAAGCCCTAAAATTAATTTCTATAGATATGCATTAGGTCTAAATAGACTAAAAAAATCATGAAATGTTTTCAAAAATTAAATTTATTTTTTTGTAATTTAAAAAAATTATTTTGGGTTCCTTGGAACATATTGATAATTAATCAAAATTATTTTAATGAAATTTAATTCATTAAAAATAATATAGAGTTGAATTTTAGTAAATTAAATTTCTCTTAGGAAATATATTTGTCTGTGACTAACCATAACAAGAGACCGACCCAAGTATGTTTGTTTTATTTTTTATTTTATTTAATTATTTAATTTAATTTTTTCTAAAAATGTAATAATTATTTTACTTTTTATGATATGAAAATCGTCCCTCCATATTTAATTTTAATAAGGGATTGAATGTCCACATTTAAGCGATAAAATATATTTTCACACCCTATGTTCCCCTAATCTATGTGTGATTACACATTTTAAAGATCATAGGAGTTCATGGAGAAGAGGTTCGAGTTGAGAGCTGGCATAGAACAAACATGTGAAATGCACGGGAGTTGTCGGCACTATAATTAAAGTTAGCTATTGGATTAAGGAATCCCTCTAGGGTCTCAATTAATCTATTATTCACTTTATGGATTTACTAGTTGTTAATGGCTCATGATCAAGTCGTTATTTATTTATTTTTTCATGTTTCAGGTTTATTATTTTTTGAATGTGTATTTATTATTCCCAATCACATAGTATAATAAGAAACAAGAATGTGAAGGTAAAAGGAACATGTTTGGTGAATGTTTTCTATTTTAAATCATGGTTATGTTGTGAGTGTGATCACATAGAACAACCATGTTAAATATAAAATAATTTCATTCGCAGATATTAACTAACCAAATCCATCGAAGAAAATATTATCTCATTACATGCATTCCATCTCTTGAAGTTGGACATAACCAATTTTTCGAGGTACTCATCCACCCAAGCTGAGGGTACCTATTCCTACTGAGGAGTTCTTATGAGAGTGGTGGGTCAACTTAACTAAAGTTTCCAGAAAAGGAGTATCCATTACTTGCTTTTTGTAACTTTAGAGGAAAAACATTGAAAAATGAAAATTAATTCTTCGTAAGAGATGAGACTCCACTTAATAGATCAAGGAGCCATAAGTTAATGCGGTTGGCCAGTCAGGTTTCAACCATGAAATTTGCTAAGTAGTGGCATATCCATAGATTGTATACTATGAGGAGAGGTTTCAAGGATCCTTACCACTTGAATACTCAAGAGATTGGGTATTCTAAATATAGTAGTTGAGGGATACTATGATTTGATGAAATAGTGGGAGACATTTAACTTTAAGAATTTGAAAATACCTATTAGTAATCAAGATAGATTTAATATTTTGATAAGTTTATTTGTTGTAGATCAAATGGAAACCACCACCAATTCAATTTCACTACAATCAAAATTATATTAAGATAATATCCTGACCGACCATAACTTCCAAGAGTGGTAAAACTCTTGCGTAAAGAACTACACCAAGAGAGGAATATTTCTGTGCCCGAATCCCCACTTCTTACAGAGCCCCCTTAGTAATAAAGAAATGTGGATAAAGATAAATACATGAATCATATGGAAGATGAAATAGATGTCCAATGTTTCATGTGGTCATCTATGTCCAGCTAGTTGATGAAAATTCATGAGGACAAAGATTCTTTCCAAACTATATCTTATCTCTAAGAGTTATACTTGAAGAGAGATTGGATGGAAAGATATGAGATATCATGTTCTCTATATATATGCATGATAGCAGAAGTGAATCAAGTAGGACCTCTTGTAATCAAGATGATCAGGTATATTGAGAGACTTGAGTCTCTTGGGTTCAAACTAAACCAAGATCTAGAAACTAATCTCATTATTTCCTATTTAATATAGATCATCTCAAATTTAATTTTTAGTTATATTATTAATAACATGAATAAGTCACTCCTATATTTTCTTCCTATAGTTTTCCAAGCCTATAAGGATACGAATAATTCTAACTCTCTGGTCCTCATGATGAAAAAGAGGAGTAAATGAAAGGATAAATTGTTAATGGATAATTCTATGTTAAATAAAATGATGCACCACCCTTTCATGAAGCTAAAGATATAGAGGTAGAGAAATGAGAGGGTTTCAGTCTACATTTCTTGTAGCAATAAAGGCTATAGGAAGAGGAACTGCATAGTTGGGGAGGAGAAGAAAGCTGAAACTTCTACTTCTGGTATATTTTTCATTGAATTCAATCTATGTATTCCTAAAAGTTGGGTATCAAATACTACATGTGGATCAAACATTTTTATTCAAATACATGAACCAAGTGGATTTAAGACAACTGAAAAAGGTGAATTTGATCTCTGAGCTGCAAATGGTGCAAGTATACCAGCCTTAGAAGTGAGAGATTATCATCTTATTTTTCCCAATTGGATAGTTCTTGTACTAAATAATTTTTATTATGTACTATTTTTTACTTAAAACATAATCTAATTGTATAGTTTATACACCATGGGATTTTATTTCAAGTTTGTAAATATATGTGGTCTTATGTATAAGAATAACATATGTTATGATATGAAAAATCGTAACAATGGGTTGTATATACTTGAATTAGAAAATCTAGTGTTGGAAATTAATGAAAAATCCAACAAGAGTGACTCATATCCTACCCTTCTATGGAAATTTAGGATAGATCATGTAAGTGAGAAAAAATTATATAAACCATATCATATAGGGTATTTAGACTCCATAGATTTAAAACCCTTGGATGTATGTCATACTTCTTTACAAGGTAACCTGACCAAATCCCCTTTCATTTAGAAAGAAGAATTATCCAAAAACCTTTGGAATTGGTTCATACTGATGTATGTAGACCAATTATAGTAAAGGAAATGAGTGATTTTTCTTACTTAATCACTTTTACCAATGAATATAGTAGATAAGGATATATCTACTTACTAAGGTATAAGTTAAATTCCTTTAGCATGTTGTAGGAATATCAGAATAAAGAAGAGAATCAACATAATAAGAACATTAAGAGACTCCACTAAAATTGTGGTGGAGAATATCTTAACCAATTTTAATTGATCAATTATAGGAGTGTGAGATAAATTCCAAACTCACTCATGATTATATACCGCAGTACAACGGTGTTAGTTAAAGGAGGAATCAGACCCTACTTGGGATAGTCTGATCGATAAAGAGTCATGAAACTCTAGGATTATCCTTTTATGGATATTAACTATATAATGTTGAATAGACACTAAATAGAGTACCAACTAAAGTATCAGATGAGGTTCTATATGAGTTTTGGTATGGAAAGAAATACAGTCTTTCACTCATATGTGTATGGGGATGCAAGTCTTTTTTCAGGAATATACCTTGTAAAACATTAGAATCTCAGAGAATGATGTGAATCATTATTGGTTATCCTAATAAGAATAAATGATATTACCTATATAACCCATCATATAAATTTTTTTTGTACCAATACATACAACATATATAGAAATGGAACACATTTCCAATGGAAATAGTGGGGGTGAGATTAAATTTTATGAATTTGATGCTTCAGATGCACACAAGTTAGTACAAGAACAATCTTCACAAGAAACAGTGGGAGAGAAATATGTTCCCAAGACATAAGTACTATCTATATCCAATAAAGAGACTAGAGAACCATAGAGATATGTTTTATTTTCACTGATTCTAGTAAAACATTACTTCTAGAGAATTATGAACTTATGATCTACAAGGAAGTATTAGATGGAAATGATTCTGCTAAATGGAAAGAATACATTCATTCTAAAATAGAGTGCATATACCAAAATAAAAATTTAATTTTTATAGAACCACCAGTAGATGTAAATACTATTGGGTGTAAATGGTCATTAAAAGAAAATTTGGACATGGATGGTCAAGTGAGCACCTATAAAAAATGACTATTGGTGAAGTATTTTAGGAAATTTCAAGGAATTGACTATAAAAAAGCCTTCTCTCCATTATATATGATAAAATCAATATGAATTCAACATTCAATAGAATCCTTTCATGATTAAAAAATTTAGTAAATTATGCCAAAAATTGAAATCTAAATGAGAATTTAGTTAAATATGTCTATATGACATACCTTGAAGGGTTCATTATGTCAAATAATGCCAATAAAGTGTGAAATGTGTTGAGATACATTTATGGATTAAAGATGGAATCAATATCTTGGAATATTATATTTTATGAGGGAATAAGAAAATTTGGTTTCATTAATAATGAAATAAATTCATGTGTCTATAATAAGGATAGTAGAAGTTCCATCATTTTCCTAGTATTATATGTTGATCACATATTATTAATAGGAAATGAAGTGAAAGTCCTACAGTACATGGATAATTTATTAAAAAAATTCTTCTCCATGAAAGACTTAGGTGAAACAACCTATATTATTAGAACCAAGATCCATGGAGGTAGATCTCAAATTTTTCTTAGGCTAAGTCAAAGTACATGTATTGATAAGGTACTCAAAATGTATAATATGGAACAATCCAAGAGAGGGTTGTTTCTAGTGTCACATGGAATTAATCTCTCTAAGAATAGGTTTCCACAAAAATAAGATGAGATTGAAAGAATTAGTAGAATAAATTATGCTTTAGCCGTGGGATCTACCATGTATTCCATGATATATACTAGGTTTGATGTGGAATTTTCTTTAAGCATGATGGGATGATATTATGAAAATCCCAAAGAGCTATATTGGGAAGATGTAAAAACTATCATAAACTACTTAATAAGTACAAAGTATATATTCATGGTGTATGGAGGAGATGAGGAGATAGTCATGAGGGGATATACTGATACTAACTTCTATATAGATCAAGATGATTTGAAATCATATCTAGGTTTTGTTTTTTCTCTGAATAGTGGAATAGTGAGATTGAGGAGCTCAAAGTAGTCTGTGGTTGCTGATTCTATAGAAATATACAAGTATATTGTAGCTTTCTATATATCTAAGGAAGCAGTTTAGATACATAGATTTGTTTATAATCTTGGTGTTATACCTATAAGTGTATAACCTATTTAAATATACTATGATAATACTATGGAAATAGTGGTTTCCAAGGATCCTCGATCACACTAGAGGAAAAATAATATACTTAGAATGTTTCATCTCTTATGGGATTTTACTCAGAGAGGTGAATCCACGATTAGTAGAGTATCCATAAATGATAACATGGTAGACCCCCTGACCAAATCCATATCTTAGTAGAAGCATGATACTCATGTGAAAGTTAGTGGGTTGAGAATTGTTAATCAGTTGGATCTAGTGCATGTGAGAGTTTTGTGAGTGGGTTCCCTAGAAAAAACTATTTTATGTACTTTTATTACCATTACACATATGAAATTTTATATATAGACATGTTTATTCTTACCATAATAGCATTTATACTTTTAAATACACTATTTACATGCTAACGTCTTTATATTACACATCAAATCAAAAGGTTATAGTAGTTTACAACTATAATGAGAACCATAAGATACTATGAAAGTAATATTTAACATATTCCCTAAAGTATAAATACATAATACTAATGGTATAAATATTATGTATGACTATCAGGTGTCGAGGGATCATAATCATTATAACTTCTTCTCATTAAGTTCACACCTAGTGATCTCACATGGATGAGATCATGAGGAATGAACTTCCAATAGTAACACCACATATTTCAAGTGTCATTGGTTGTTCCTATCTATAAACATATGTATTTATCTATATAATTGAGATTTTTATCAATGTGTACCATTTGATCGTGTACTTTGTTGCAAGAAAAAAACCACGATATTAAATTCGCGGTGTGGTAGCTTGTGTTGGGTGTGTCACTGGTGGTAGGACATTGATTGAATGGACAAGATATAATTTGTTGCTTCTGAGTTAAGGAAGAGATATCTCATGGGACTATATTCACCAAGATGGTACTACATTCATTAAATCCACAAATATGGTACAATAAGGTAAGTCCTTATAGTAAGGTCACAAAATATACAATGTAACAAAAGAATGATGAAATAAGTGTCCATCCAGCTTTAGGAGATATCGCGAGACAATGAGATTATATTACATAGTAAAAGTTCATTGGATGTTGTCATATATATGAAATTCCTTATCTTTTTAAGGGATATGATGGGTTTCTAGGCTCAACTCTTGTTATATGGGTTGGAATTACTTCTATCAAGATAAGTACCTAGACGTTCACAAACTAAGTGTATCCAAAATTTCCACCTATTCTAATGAATAGGATTTTATGACGATGTGGGATCCATGTTTAGGTGATGATGAATGTTTGAGTATAATCGATCAAAAGTAAAACTAATTCAATGATATTATTAATGTTTATAATAATTATGATTGAATTTATTTCTCAAATTATTCACAAGTTGTTTGATCTTAAATTTGAATATGATAAAATTTTTGTTTTTCGAACAAACATAGGATGTTCAAGGTTCATTAAATTATTTGGGAAGTTTATAGGCCACACAAATTGTTTTTATTTTATCATGTAAAATTTTATAGTTTTACAAGTGAGTGATAAAATATTTGTGACATTTATGAAAAGTTATTTAAGTCATACGTGTGTACAAAGGTCTAAAATTAAGTTTATTACTTTCTAGGGACCAATATTAGCATTTAGAAAGTAAAACCTAGGTATAAAAAGCTTATTTTAGCCGCTTGAATAGTAATATACACCATTTTTATAAATTTAGTGATAGAATATCTACTCTCATATTTCCTCAAGTTCTTAGAGAGATATTTTGAGGAAGAACAAGGGCTGATTGATCCTGATTTGTCGATTGATTTCGTGTTCTTCAAGAGATTAAAGGTACATTGTAGAGTTCTTAATTTTTATTTAATAACACCCAAGAAATGTATATTGATGATCCAAAAGCTTTGGTTCTTATGTGGATGATCTAGAGGATTCCAAGAATGGTGCCTTTGAGCCATGACCCGTCGATGGTGAGAGAATGAAAATAAAGACATCAAATGAACAAGGTACCATTTATGCTTTCATTCGATTTTATTTTTCAGGATTAAATTGAATTACACATGGTACTTTCAGAAATTTTGGGAAGTTTTTTTTGGATTCAGTGGTTCTAACTTGAATCCAACTGAAAAATTTAAATGACATGTTTTCATGATTCGGTTGCAGCCCAAGATCCTTCATGACAGACCTTTGAGTTACAATTGATAGGATTAAACTTAATTTTAATATGGTTTTGGGTGCGTTTATGCATAATTACTAGGAATTTGGGATCATATTCCACATATATATACACGTTTTTTTGTTGTATAGTATTTCTTTAATTTAATGGCCTTATTTTTCTATTTATTCAGGATATACTGGTGTGCTTGATAGTGTGATATATATGTTTCCATGCTATTGTGATATATCTATGCTGGAATTAATTAGTTGAACCTGAGCATGCTATTATGTTTTGTATATATATGTGACTATAACTAGTTTTTAGGGACAATACCTTGGTTAGTTCTAGTAATGGTATTCCTTGAGTTATGGGTATACTCTTAAGAGAACTTTGAGCGATCCATTATATTGATTAGGGTTTATCCTAAAGAATCTAGTTTTTACTAAATTACTACCTTCATATTATAATGATGATACCTCATAGAAGACTGATGGGAATTCTAGCTGATGTGGACTTGGATTCTCCCTCTAGGGAGGATGCCCCTACACATACTCATATAGTACAAGTTGTAGTCCCACCACCACTAAGAGTCCTCCCACTTGTTCTGGATGAGGTAAAGGGGAACCAAGGTCTATGGTAAACTATGACAGAGACTTACATATCCAAAATAATACCACATTTCATGTAATTGGAAGTCTTTAGGATGTTGAGGATTGAGTGGATATTTTCAAGGGTATATTTGACCTCATCGAGACAATGGAAAATAAGATGGTGAAGTTGATTGCGTTCATGCAATAGGGAATCACCTAGAGATGATGGTGTGTTATGGGACATGTTTTTCAACTTGAGAGCCTAATATGGGAGTCTTTTATGGGAATATTCCTCATAGATTTATTCCTCAACACACTAAATCTTGACCAAGGATAGGATTTTCTAGAGCTGCAGTAGGGCTCCATAATGGTATTCGTTTTCTCAGCACATTTTACTATGCTTGTTTTCCTTGCATCACTCTTAGTATGGAGAAATGCACAGAGGGAAAGGGAGTTAGAGATTAGACTTCAACCTGACATCAGATAGTAGGTATGAATCTTTGACTTATCAACATACATGATCGAATTGTTGAGTGCATCAAATTAGATGTTTATTTTTAACTAGAATTTTTGTAGTATAGTAGCAAACCTAGGTCATCTCTTGAAGGATCCTTATATAATTAATTAAAAAAACATGGCTCTGATTAAGAAACTAAAAGGGAAATGGGGTTTTAAAAAACTTTGGTTTTGTTTCTTTTAGAACATAAATTGATATTATATTACTACTAAGAGAAACTGGTTGGAGAAATCGTGATCAACCTGGTTAAGTGTCCAATGATGCTCAATCCATCATCACTCTCAGGGGAAAAGGAAGGATCATTGATTCCTTGATTTTATACATATTGAAAACTATAATGGTATGTGAGGGTTTACTAGGTTACCATCTAGTATTTGATCGATCAACGATATTGATTATTGGCAACTGCTCAAAATCAACAAAATGAATCGATGTAAAAACGGAACTCAATCAAGGCATCACATCAACAATGTGATGAGATAACCAGATTTGTGTCATTTATAAAAATATTCCACAATACAATAACATGGATATTCATTGGTTCAAGCTCCAAGATTTTATCAACTGATGCAATCAATTTTCACACTTATGAAAGGGAGGGGTGAGAAAAGAGGCAACCACACTCAAATCATTACAAGATCTGGGTTATGCATGGAAGCATGCGGATTCTTGTTCCTTTTATTTGTATTTGATAATACCATAATTAAAAAAATTATATGGTATAAATAAATAACAATTGAAAACAAACCTGGAAATAAATTACCTTATGAATATTACATGTGTGGAGCTCAGGATTACAACAAAGGACACTCCCCAAATTGATCACTAAGAGGTTTAGAAGTACATGAGGGAGAAGAGAAATAAAATGGGTGAAGAGAGATCTCCAAGTCGACTCACCTTCACCCATGGTCATGAAACCTAGATAATGAGGGGGAGGAGTGATTTTATGGGCAATTTACATCAATATTTCCACATAAAGTGGTCAAGTATCTAAAGGGATAGGTGACTATTCAAGGAAACCTTTTTACTCCATATTTATCAAGATGTTTAACTGAATAAAACGCATGAAAATGGATTGATATTCGGTGGAGAGTCGGAGGTTCTAGTTATCTACCCAAGGGAGGTAAAATCAGACCAATTGGATCTCCGAGGCCCGAGTTATGACCCAAATACAGAAGGGTGTTCTAATCTGGCCTGCCCAGAATTTCTTCATATTATGGGCCAATTTTGGGCCTTGAAATGGACGAATTGGGCTTCATGATCTTCTAGAGAAATTTATCCCACATTGTTTTCCCTCATATAGTAACTTGTAGCCCAATTACATACACAAATTATCTATAGTACAAATAATTGTTCACATGCATGCTTGGGCTCTCACACAGTTTGGCCCATTTTGCTTGAATTTCATCACGAGCTCTCCAAATCACCTCCTCCTAAAATGTAAAAACCAAAACAAGTAAAATTGACCTATTAAACAGTGATAAAAATTAATTCATTAATTCAAACATAAAGTTAAATTTATTATTATATTTGGAATATTCATTAAAAAACCAGTTTAAAACAACAGTAGAAGGGTAGATTTGAATAGTGAATCGTAATGCAATCACACCCCCACACCTAAACATTTTCACTCCAGGGAAAAGTCACATATCCAAACAATGATGCATGTATATATTCCCAACATCATAAATTTTTAACATTTGAGGAAATTTAAATTTATGAAAGTAATGTGATCAATGCACAAACCACACCAAGGAGTTCTTCCTAGTGAAAATGGAAAAAAGATGACTCATAAATCATATCATAATGAAATTCAAAGAGATTCATGATACCAAATTGAGAGAGGAATTAAAAAGTCAACCATGCCACTAACTCTCTATGTGTGTGTGTGAAAACCATTCCATGATATTCTTTCCACTTTCCATCTAATAAATATTGATTATTTTAACATTATTCACCGTAATGATTTTGTCCACTGAACCTGCCCTACATCCTTTGCAATCATATTTCAATACCCACACACTTAAGCATTCCCAGAAGTCAAACCATAAGATCTCGACCTAGATATCCCCATATGTTTGACATTTCATCACTCCCCTCATCTATTTTTTTCAAAAGTTTCATTCGGAACAAATCTCACACTCATCTCTCAACCCTTGTTTGATCACCTCACAACACTAATTGTAATAGTTATAAAAATAGCAATGGTTGAGGAGGAGTGGTTTTTGAACTACCCAAGACACAACCCAATTTGTTTAAGGGCGTACAACAATCAGACATCAGGTACACACACATAGGCCAATCTGGTAAAGTTATGAAATAGACTGGATAAGGAATGTACTTATGAAAATATCATTTTAAGGTGAAAAATATTATTCTAACCTATATTTACCTTCTTTTAAGTAAGAAATATTAACACTTTATGGTTTGGTACAAAAATGTGTGGAGATATTAGTGACACAATTTTCCCAAAAACTACTCACACAAGGGGCATAAATCATCTCAAAGGTTTCACAAAGATAGAACCATTTATATCATTGACAGAAAACTAATTCACTAAAAATCACTCTCTGATGTTAAATTCATACAGATATTCATCCCATAATAGAGACATGTTTTGATAAAATGTTAAATCATCATGTAATTAAAAATTTCAATATGCATTTTCAGTAAGTTCCATGATTTTGGGGACCATAAGGGAGGAAAGTAAAAATACTGTTAGAGAAGGAAAAAAAGAGAAGAAAGAAGAAAGAAAATAAAAATCCTAATGAACCAAGAAAGATGGGTAAAAGTAAAAATACCATAAAGAATGAGAAAAAGATAAGAAATGAGAAAGATTATGAAAATCCCAATGAACCCAGGATTGTATCCACCCCCACACCTAGAATGTGCAGCGTCCTCACTGTAATAATTGAGAACATGAGAAGGAAGGATAAAACCTAGTGGGTTTTTCTAGTATGTTGCTTCTAGAAGGTGGATTTACTCCACTATATGCTTTGGAAAATCCTCATATAAGTGTTTAATTAACATTCCATTGGCCGTAAGACTTCTTCCACTCTACTCATGAAAAATCTATATTGTACCAAAATGGTAAAAATTTGTAGCAGTATAAGGACTGAGACATCGAGAATGAAGCTTACCTTGGTAGAGCTTTAGCTTGGAATTGTACATGAGGACCTTCTCACCAATATGGAACTTCCACTGATGAATCATGCTATCATGCATAGACTTTGTTTTCTCTTTATAGATTCGGGAGTTCTTATATGCATCACATCAAATTTCTTCAAGCTATTTAATCTGCAGCTTCCTATTCCCACCTGCATTTGAAAGATTCATATTACATTGTTTAACAGCCCAATATGCATGGTGTTCTACCTCCACTGGGTGGTGAAAATATTTTCCAAACACAATTATGTATGGTGACATTCCCATTGTGGTTTTAAAATCTGTATGGTACACCCAAAGTGCATCATCCAAGTGAAAAATCCAATATTTCCTATTGGGTTGTACCAAAATTTTCAATATTCCCTTAACTTATCAATTTTAGATTTCTTCTTGTCCACTAGTTTGAGGGTGATATGCAGTGGAGACATTATGATCAACCCCATACTTACGAAGAAAAATTTTCAGGTTGCGATTGCAAAAATGGGAACCCTAATCACTAATGATAAATCTTGGAAAACCGAACTAACTAAAAAATTGGGACCTCAAAAAATAAACAACAAATCAAGATTCATATATCCTAGTATCATTTGCCTCCACCCATTTATAAACATAGTCCACAACGAACAAGATGTACATGAAGCCAAATGAATTTGGAAAAGGCCCCATGAAGTTAATGCCCTATACATAAAAAATTTCATAGAATAACATGGGATGTTGGGGAATTTCATTCCTCTTGGAGATATTCATTGTGAATTGACAATGAATACGTGAATTGAAAAATCTATGGGCGTACCTATACAATATTGGCCAATAAATTCCAAAGTCAAGGACCTTTTGATCTGTTCATTGAGAGACAAAGTGTCCCCCACAATCCAAAGTGTGATAGAAGGTCAAAACAGAGGTGAACTCATGGTCAGGGACACATTAAAGAACTACTTGGTCAAAAAACATTCTCCACAAATATGGGTCATCCCAAATGTACCACCTAGAATCTTTTTTAAGTCTCTGGGATTGGGAAGTTATGAAATTAGTGGGGACCCTATATGTTGCTAGAAAATTCACAATGTCCCCATACTGAGGGGGTAAGGTCCACAACATAAAAAATGTTCTCATGAGGAAATAATTCTCCAATGGAGAGGGATGAGTCATCATGGAGGTCCAGTGATGGAGAAATCCTACTAATGTGGTCAGCTACCACATTTTCCACTCCTCTCTTATCTCTAATATCAAGGTCAAACTTCTGGAGGAGGAGCATCAACTGAATGAGGCGGGGTTTAGCTTCAGGTTTCTTTAGGAGAAAAAGAAGGGTAGAATGATTAGAAAAGACAATGATTTTTGACCGGATAAGATATGAATGGATTTTTTCTAAGGAAAAACAATAGAAAAAAGTTGTTTTTCAGTGGTTGTGTAGTTTTCTTAGGATGGATCAAGGGTACATAAGGAATACACAATGACATGAGGAGATTTCTCAACCCTTCGTGATTAAACTACCCCAACTACCAAGTTAGAGGCATCACACATAAGCTCAAAGGGGAGATCCCAACTTGGTGGTTGGATGACATGAGGTGATGTGAGACTCCATTTTAGTGAATTGATTAAATCCTAACAATTTTTATCAAACACAAACTCAGAATATTTTTTCAATAATCGTGACAATGAAAGTGTGATCTTACTAAAGTCTTTAATGAATTGGTGATAAAAACTAGCATGATCCAAAAATGATCACACCCCAAGAAAAAATTTTGGATATAGAAGGGTTGGAATTAATTAAATTTTTGATTTATCCACTTGAATTACCTCTTTTTAAATAAAATTCCCAAGAACTATACCCCGTTCAAGCATGAAATGGAATTTATTGTAATTTAATACAAGATCCTTTTCTATGAAATGAGGGAGGATAAAACCTTGGTGATCCAAACAATCATCAAAGGAAGTTACATAAACTATGAAATCATCCATAAAAACTTCCCTGAAATTCTCTAGGTACTCTGAAAATATACTCAATATACAACACTGAAAAGTACCAAGAGCATTATAAAGACCAAAATGCATCCTTCTGTATGAAAATGTACCAAATGGACAAGTAAATGTTATCTTTTCTTGATACTCAGGGGCTATATGGATTTGGAAATAACCCGAATAACCATTAATAAAACAATAATGGGACTTACCAGCCATTCATTATAACATTTGGTCAACGAAAGGTAGAGGAAACCAGTCCTTCTGCATGGCTTGATTCAGTCGATGGGAGTCAATAAAGACTCTCCAACTGTTTTTCACACGTTTTGGAACCAATTTATTCCTTTCATTTGACACAATTGTTATTCATATTTTTTAGGCAAAATTTTCACTAGGCTAACCCTTTACTATTATATTTATGATAAATGATCCTCGCAGCAAGTAATTTACTGACTTCCAATTTCAACAATTCAAGGAGAGTGGGATTAAACTGGTGTTGATACTGTCTTATGGGCTTAGCCTCATCATCCAAAAGTATATGGTGCAGACAAATAGATGGGATAATCCTGAGAATATCAGCCAATTTCCATCCTATTTCTTTTTTTACACTCTCTAAAATGGTTGAGCAGTTTCGATTACTATTTTAGAGAGAGTTTATTGGATATAATGATGGGAAATTAGTCAATACCCTCAAGATATACATATTTTAAATTAGAAGGAAGTTGTTTAAGTTCCAACACCGGTGGTTTCCGGATTGAGGGAGGGTATTTAGGGGGAGTGAGGTCCATTAAACTATCTATCTGCTCATGTTTATTCTCTAAAGATAGAGAATCTATTGAAATGAGATTTGTAGAATCATCGACGGTCATGGGTACCTCATAATGAACACAATCATCAATTAAAGAAAAAAATATACACTTTTTAGAACCCACACAACACTCAAAAAATGAATCAAAACTCAAATCATCCGAGGGTGAAGAAGATAAAAATGAATCAGAGTATGCGTTGAGGAGATAATTGTGTGTGTGTGCATCGTTTTAGACCACTTCCATTGAATAGATAGGCAGAGTGGAGTGCTCTTCAATAGGGTGTTTCATAACCTCAAGGATTTTAAAACTTACCTTTTCTTCTCAGAACTCCATGGATAGTGTACCATTATGAATGTTGATGATAGTATTTGCTGTTATGAGGAATGGCCTCCCAAGTATGAGAGGGGCATGTTCTTAGGTTCAGGTATCTTCCATCTCAATAATGTAGAAATAAATAGGGAAGATGAAATTCTTCACTCTTACAAGGACTTCCTCAATCACTCCTGTTGGATGCGTAGTACTCCAATTGGAAAGTTTCCTGATAATGCCTATTGGTTTAAGTTCTCCAACTTGTAGATAAGTATACACAGAGTGAGGCATTATATTAATGGAATCACCTAAATCCATCATATCATCATAAAATAAGGTCTCCCCTATGGTACATAGTATTGTGAATGTGCCTGGATCCTTGCATTTGGTTGGTATTACTGGTTGAATTAAGTCCGAGACATCCCTTTCCAAGTTGACTCTCTCATTCCCCTTCATCCATCATCTATGGGTGTAATTTTTTTTAAGAAATTTGGCATAGCATGGAATTTTCTTGACTATATCCAATAAAGGAATATTAACTTGAACTTTTTTAAATGCATCCATTATTTCATTATCAATATCATTATCATAATTTTTCTTATATTTATAGATTATTTGGGGGAAAGGAAGAGGAATGGATGGTTCATTTGAATAATCAATTATAATTTCATTTCCATTTTTATTTTTTTCTCCATTGGAATCTTTTACGGATGGATAAAGAGTGTTTTCAAGAGGGAAACATAACTGTTGCATAGAATTAGTAGAAGGAGTAACTTACTTACCACTATGAAATTTAATTGAACATAAATTTCCTTTGTCCTTTGAATTGGAAAAGGGTTGGGATGGTAGTTGTCCAAAACCTTGCATCTTAAGCTCACCGATGGTGTTAGCTAATTTCCCCACTTGAGTTCGCAAGTCTTGAATAACTGATTGTGTGGTATGTTAGGACTGGAGGTTCTGGTTTACCATTTGTTTCACCATATCCTCAAGGATTGGTTTAGATTTGGTGGGAGGAGGAGGATTGTTTTGATAAGTTGAAGTATAAGAAGGTTGTATACCTTGGCCTTATTGATACCAATTTTTCATGGGGGTAGCTTGAGTTTCCACCTTGTCGGTACTGGGGTTGTGTTTTCCAACCTGGGTTTGGATTTGGATTGAATGGTTATTTCTTTAAGGGAGGTGCTTGTTGGTATGGACGCCCTGGGAAGACAGCTGCACAAGACTCATGTGAATCTTAAAGTAGTGGTCACTAGTCAAAAAATTGAGTATTGTCAGAACAAATACCACAATGTAATGGAACAGGATGAGATTGTGAGTTACCTTGTTCTTGAGATAGTTTCCTTATAAGGGGATACATCTCATCAATATTTTTATCTTATTTTTGTTCTAGTTATGAATGACTTACCTCATGAACTCCTCAGGTTGGTGCAACAGATCTTGTACCAAATTGTTCTGCATCTTGAGCCATGTTGGTTATTAAGTCACGAGCAGCGGAATGAGTTTTATCAACCAAGGCATCACCAGCTACTGCATCAATCATTCCATGATATATGGGGATAATTTCCTCATAAAAGTATTTCATTAATAGTTTATCACTAATATAGTGGTGGGGGAAGCTTGAGCAGAGTCATTTTAATCTCTCCCAGTATTCATGAAGGGTCTCTCCTTGTGATTTCTTAATGCCAAAAATTTCTTTCCTAATTGATGCAGTTTGGGAGGCAGGGAAGAACTTCTCTAAAAAGAGTCTTCTCAGGTCATTCCAGCCCCCAAATATGGAAGGAAAATAGTATATCCAATCTTTGGCTACACCATAAAGGGAGAAAGGGAAGGCTATAAACATAATTAAGTCCCTAGAAACATTTTTGGGGTTTCATGGTGGATCACACTATGTAAAAATCCTTAAGGTGTTTATGAGGGTTATCACCAAGAAGACCATGAAATTTGAGAAGTAGGTGGATGAGGCCTGATCTCAACTCAAAGTTTGCATATTCCTCAGGATATTGGATGTACGCGGGTTGGTACTCCACATCCATGGTGGTCAGCAATTTTGAGGTTCTATTATTTGCAACCAGGTTTTCTTAGATTTTATTGGGTTCAATTTTTTATTGGTTTATGAACACTAGAAGTTCCACAAGGGGTTACTTAGGGTTACTTGATTTACCTTCTCTAGTGTAACACCCAAATATTTTATGAGAAATATATTTTTTTATGTCTTATGTTATATGCAACACCAAACAAATCTTTCACTACACACAACACTAGCTTGCCTTGCGTTACATGCAATCACGACCTTCCTCGATAGCGTGTGTAGTACGCAATACCGAGTTTCACTAAACAACGATATATTGTTATAATATTATTATGGAATGGCCGTTTTGAATAGTATTAACTAAATTTTTAATTTTATAACATTATTATTCATCTTATATATTTTCTAAAACATGGTATGTGAACAAAATAAAATTTTCAGGTAAAATAATTATTTTTCAAAAAATGCAGTTTTGCCGCCCTTTGATGGAGAACCAACTTTAAATCTAATTTTGGACATTTTTATAAGTTCAATTTGGAAAAATAAAATTCTTCTTTGGAATAAGGATTTAAAAATTTACTTTGGATAAAAGTTTCATATTATTCTGATAACTTTCATATTTTAATGAATAGTAAAAACACGCTATATTTTAATTAAAAACAGCTTTTTTCATCGCAATAATTTATACGGTTAAATTATAATATTGAATGGTTTTAAAGTGTAAATAGAATATATTTTCACCATTTAATATTATTTATATCATTAACATTAATTTTACATTGAATTAATAGGTAAAAACATTTCAATCTTTGACAATGTTTTAACTTTTAAAACCCGTTTTCTTAACAACGAGATTAATTTTAAATTAATTACTGAAACTTCTATGTTTCGAATTTTGAAAAATGGATTCCATATTTGAATTCAGTGGGTCCAAATTATATTAATAGTTTACTTTTATTTTTTTGATATTATGAATAGTAACTATGGTAATTTTTATTTACTGTAGTAAAAGGTAAATAGGGTAATTAAGGGTCAAAATAAGATTATAAAATTACCCTAACACCTGAAAAAATTCTATTGGATGACTAATATTCGATTCGTATCACCTAAGGGTCGTAATAAATTAATTTTATGTACTTTTTACCATCAAAATAATTTAATTATTATTAAAACCAAAGAAAGTGAAAACATGTCACCCTCTTAAATATTATAAGTATGATAATTTTAATTTAGTGATAAACATCATGAAACTTATAATATGAATATTCTCCATAAATATAATAAAATTATATACATCATGTGAATTTATTTAGAATTTTTAGGGATTAAATAATTATCATTAAAGGTGACATAATAGTGATGTTGGAATTATTTTATTGATTGAAATATCAAATAAATGGTTTTAAAAATATTAAAATAAATATTATATGAACTATTTAATATGATCCACTAATTTTATATATAAATATGACATGTTATGAATCTATTAAAGCTTTTATTTCGAATATATCCTCTATGTAGATTTTATTTAAATTCAAATAATTGAATAGTGTCAAAATTTACACTATTGTTATTTTATAAAAATAACATATTATAAAATTGTTTAAAAATCATAAAAATATTTTAAAATATAAATATAAATTTATACGGTCTGAAATTTCATAAAATATCTAATTATGGATAATTAATAGAACATAAGTAATTATATATATAAATTTAAAATTTATAATATTATTACAACAAATAAAATTAAATAGATTAAATAAGGATAAATCAATTTGATAAGGTTTAACATAAATTCAAAACATGTATAAATTTTATTTGTTGATGGGATTACAACCATATATCATCTCATATTTGAATTGATTCATTTTTGGAGGTTTTTAAGTGGGTTTAGAATTTATTATAAATTAATTTTTCTTATAATTCCTTAGGTGCCCCTCTCCTCCCTTATAAAAGGGAACCTCCCCCTTTCCTCCCCACACCACTTTTAGCCTTAAAGATAGGATAACACCAACCGGTTTCTCTTCTCCACTTCCCTAGAAACATACTAGATGTCCTGGTCTTCTTCAAAGTCCAACTTTAGTGCCCTAAGAGGAGGTTAAGAAGAGGAACGTCAAAGAAGAGGTAATATCCTTTACCGATTATTTCCATTTTATTTCTTCTTCTACTTATTATTCTTTATTTGCTTCATCATAAATTAATAAAATAAGTATCAATCATATAATTATATGTTATTATAAATATATAACAACCCTATTTCACCTTCTATCCATCCTACGGAAAATGAAATCACCGCGCGTACGTACGTACGGATTACCATCTCCACGCCGTGGTGTAATCTGTTTTCCACCACGATGTTACTTGGATGGGTATAATGGTGTAAAGAATAACTATATATGATTATTATAACATTATACTAATTCTGAGACATTCCATCTTCCACTCCAATACCATTCAATAGTTATGGGAACGATATCATCGCTAATGCGTACGTACGACCTACCGTCTCCACGAAGCGACGTGACTCGTTCTACATGATCTTCATTGAATAATGATTATATAAATTCATTTGATGAATAAATATGACATATATTACACTAATAAAATTATGTAAATAAGTTATCTATAACCTAAAAAGAGGAATAAGAATTTATTTGACAAGACATGCATAAGAACATAAAGCAATGAACACCCGAATAACAAGTATTCATGAAATATTACTAATAAGAAGATAATAATATGACAATGTATGATATCATAACAATGAATATGATTCTTTAATAAGTCAATGAAATTATTTAAATCATTATAAAGGAGGTTTAGATACGTACAAATCATATCAGACCTAAGTAAGGGAAAATCTCGCAATCTCATTTTTATCCGAGATTATTTATACTTTAGAATTTACTGGGGAATATTTATCATCCAAATCCATGTTTCCTCAATATGAAATATTATTTTTATCCTCCTAAAATTTTTTAAATCCAATTTTACCTGTTGGTGAATTTTTAGTAATATATATAAAAGGAAAGTTTTGTCATTTTTAGTATGAGATACTTTTTGACTTTTTTTAGCCAAAGTACGAGAAGAATGTTTTTTAACTTATACGACATGAATGGATTTTTATGATTCGATAGAACATTATTTCCATGAAGCTTCCTTTACAAATTTTCAAGTTTATTTTTAATTAACTTCTTTTAGTTTAAAATTTTATGACATGTTAAGAAAGGAAAAATGTTTTTGAAGTAGAAAGGATATTTTCCTCAAGAATGGAGTTCAAGTGTTTTATCAAAATTATTTTCCATCTAAGATAATATAGGGTTCTGTTTATATCCCTATTATTACATTTATTTGATTATGTTGTGATGGAATTATTTTTATGAAGTTCTTTATCTTATATGAATTGTTTTATGATGTCACGATGTTTAAGAATCCCATTTTTATTACATGGGTTATGCTATGATGTATGATTTATGATCTAGTGGCACACATAAGAATGGTATCATTATGAGATGTGTGGGACCTATATCTCCCTCCAATGCATTGGGTAAAGATTTATATCTCATGAGATAGACATGGATGGAACGATATGTTAATCCGGTTCAGTGATACAGGACTGAAACGAGGTGTGAAATTGGTTCAGAAATGGACTTTGTACACTAAGATAGTCTTGGAAATGAGTCTTGACTAATAAGAAATGATTTTATATGATTATGTGTGTATTCCACAAAGTTTCATGTTATATTTTATGATCATTGGGATTACATTTCACTACTATGATATATCCTATGTTATGATATTATGATCTATTTTGTAGGTTAATATTTTCAAAATGTTATGTTCTTATGAATATGATATGATTGATATTTCCTTTGTTTACCCTTACTGAGCATTTGAGCTCACCATTTTTTGTATGTTTTCTTTTCCCCAGGTCAGGAAGAAGGGTATTAAGTAGGATATTCCAAAAGGGACTCTAGATATGATGAAATAAATGGGAGACCCTGTAGATGCTTTATGAACAAGTTGTTTATGTTTTCTAGTTTTTAAAGACACTATACCTATACGGTCCTATCAGGGTTTTGTTATATGTTGTATTAAGTATGATTACATTATCAAGTAATAACAATGTATGTAATGTATGGGTCATTATAGTTGGTATCAGAGGAAAGGTATAGTCAACCTTTGGAAACTAGGATGAGAAAGCCTTAGTAAGAACCCTAAGATATGTCTAAGAATAGAACACAATATTAGTGTTTTAGAAATGGCCATGAATAACCTATGATAAGACATTATGTGTAAAATTTTATTCTTTATTATGTGGTTTTACTACTATGATTTGTGTTTCTCACACTATGCTTATTGGTTTTAGTCAATGGCTGGAACCCGAAGGAACCATGTTAATGATGAATGCAACGGGAAATGCAATTATTGTCTCCCTGTGCAACCAAAGGTTTTGGGAGTTGGAATGAAAAATCATGTAGCCATGCTCACACAACTTTCTCAATCTATGAATCATGCAGGACTTCCAAACAAGTAAATAAAGGAGCAACAATCTTTTGAATCCTTCCTGAGTCAGTGTCCACCTTCATTCAGCGGGTCTTCTGATCCATTAGTGGCTGAACAATGGATTAGTACCACTGAAAAGATATTTTCAGTCCTGCAATGTTATGAACATGATAAAGTCATCTTAGCAGTATATCATTTGGAAGGTGAAGCTGATCAATGATGGAGTCTTATCAAGAATATGAGGATAAGAGACGAAATTGAGTCCATGGAATGGGATGAAGTCAAGAACTTATTTTTCAATAAGTACTTCCCTCGTATTCTTTGAACAAAGATGGAGAAGGAGTTTCTTGAATTGAAGCAAAATGATGATGAATCAGTTGGTACCTATGAAGCAAATTTTACAAGACATGCAAGGTACGCTTCTGGAATTATTATCCAACCTGAGAGTAAGATTGATCGATTATTTAGTGGCTTAAAACCAAGTCTTCGAAGGGCGTTAGCCATAAGGGACTTCAATAGCTATGAGGAAATTGTTCGATGTGCTCTCAAGGTTGAGATAGAGATTGGAGTAAGCCATCAGTCATATGGGTTTGATAAGAAGAGGAAAATGGAATTCAAAAGAAAATATAAAGACCACACTAAAAAGAATTTGAGTTTTTCCTTATGCTCAAAGTGTGTAAAGAAACATTGATGGAATTTTCTTAAAGGGACAATTAAATGTCTCAAATGTGGAAAATAAGGTCATCAGGAATTTGAATGCCACAATGATGGGAAAAAGATGTCTAGTGATGCGAACAATGAAAAGGCTACACAGAATGTACCTCCTACACTTCAATGTTACAAGTTCAAGGAAATGGGGAATTATGCTAATCAATGCCCTAATCCAAGGGTTGTTGATGATGATCGAAGTCAACAAAATCTTAAGTCCAAAGACAAAGGAAAGTCACATGCAATTTCTATCGGTGATGTGGAGTATGATAACAAATTGGTGAAAGGTACACTTACCGTCCACTCTAAAGTAGCAAATGTTTTATTTGATTATGGATCCACCCACTATTTTATTTCTGAAGAATTTTCTAAGGGTATCGTTGTACTACCTCAATAATTATATGTTGAGTTAGCTATGAAAACTCTTAATGGAACAACGGTTGCATCAAAAGTTTATAATTCTTCTCCAATTGACATTTGTGGGAAAGTTCTTCTTGAAAATATTGTGATCCTTCCTGTAGTGGAATTTTATGTGATTCTTGGCATGGATTTACTTTCCTTATATAGAGCTCATATCGATTGCCAAATAAGGGAAGTCACATTTCGTATTCCTAATCAATCTATGATCATCTATAGATGAAAGGATGAATATAACCTTCGAGTGGAAATTTCTTCCATCTTATGGGTATTGATTCTAATAAATGAAGGTTATTTATCTCAAATGGTTGGAGAGAAACTCACGATTAAGAATATTCTCATTGTATAAGATTTTGATGATGTCTTTCCAGTGGAATTCCGAGTTCTTCCACCAAATCATGAAGTTGAGTTTTCAATAGAACTCATACCGGGTGATATGCCCATTTCAATGACACCATATAGAATGGACCCAATTGAGTTGTAGGAATTGAAGAAGAAAATCCAAGAGAATCTTGATAAGGGATTCATACAACCTAGTGCGTCACCTTGGGGAGCACATGTTCTATTTATTAAGAAGAAATATGGATCAATGAGACTCTGCATTGATTATCGAGAACTTAACAATATCACTATCAAGAAAAAATATCCTCTCCCGTGCATTGATGACTTATTTGACCAACTACGCGGAGCTCAATAATTTTTCAAGGTTGATCTTCGTTCAGGGTATCATTAATTAAGGGTCAAAAAATAGGATATACCAAAGACGGATTACCGTACAAGGTATGTACACTATGAATTTATAGTGATGCCATTTGGTCTTACTAATTTCCCAGCTATCTTTATAGATCTGATGAATAGAGTCTTTAGAGAGTATCTTGATCAGTTTGTGGTAGTATTTATAGACAATATTCTTGTCTATTAAAAGAGCAATGAATAACATGAAGATCACTTGAGAATTGTATTAAATACCCTGAAAAAGGAGAAGCTTTATTCCAAATTTACCAAGTGTGAATTTTGGCTTCAAAAAGTTTCATTTTTGGGTCACATAATCTCAAAAGAGGGGATATTTGTGGATATAGTAAAAATAGAGGTTATCAAAAGATGTTCGAGACCAACAATAGTAACTAAGATCCAAATTTTTCTTGGTTTGGATGGATATTATCGACATTTAGTGAAATGTTTTTCACGATTATCTAATCCACTCACCAGGTTGACTTGAAAAAGAGTTAAGTTTTTTTGGTCGGAGGAGTGTGAAGGGAATTTCAAGGAGTTAAAAAGAAGGATATCCAGTGCACCTGTGCTCACACTAACTTGCAGTGGAGAAAGGTTTGTGATCTACAGTGATGCATCCAAGAAGGGATTGGGATGTGTTCTCATGAAAAACGATATGGTGATAGCTTATGCCTCACGACAGTTGAAAATTCATGAGAAAAATTACCAAACTCATGATTTGGAATTAGCTGCAGTAATCTTTTCATTAAAGATTTAGAGGCATTATCTTTATGGTGAAAGGTGTAATATTTATACTGATCATAAAAGTATAAAGTACATTTTCACACAAAATGAGCTGAATATGTGCCAATGAAGACGGTTGGAGCTGATTAAGGATAACGACTGCTCAATTCATTACCACCTTGGGAAAGAAAACAAGGTGACAGTCACATTAAGTCGACAAGACCATGCTAGCTTATCCATGATGAGGACCACAAAAGATCCAATATTTATGGATTTACAAAGGATGGATCTTAGAATTACAATGGAAGGGGGAAAATCTTATCTTTCTCATATGAATGTTCAACCATCTATACATATGAATATTAAAGAGGCACATAAAGAAGATGTAGAGTTACAAAAGAAGGTGATAAATGTTCCATAATTTCACATTTATTGTGATGAAATAATAAGGTTCAGGAATCAAGTTTGTGTTCTTCCCATCCCAGAATTAAAGAAGGAAATATTGGATGAGGCTCATATTTCTTCATTCTCTATCCACCCTAGAATCACGAAGATGTATAGGGACCTGAAAAAGTACTTCTGGTGGGATGGCCTGAAAAGATATGTTGTTGAATATGCCTCTCGATGCTTGGTTTGTCAGCAAGTTAAAGCTGAGAGACAGAAGTCTAAGGGGATGTTAAAACCATTACCCATACCAGAATGGAAATGGGAAAACATCACTATTGACTTTGTCACTGGACTTCCTAAAACATCCAAAGGCAACAATGCTATCTGGGTTATAGTTGATCATCTTACGAAGTTGGAACACTTCATTGCTATTAGAGAAGATTGCTCTCTTGACCAGCTTTCCAGGATATATGTGAAGGAAGTGGTAAGATTGCATGGAGTACCACATTACATTATATCTGATCTGGATCCAAGGTTTACCTCGAATATTTGGCAAAGTCTTCAGCATACTCTAGATACAGAGTTGAGTTTCAGCGCTGCTTATCATCCTCAGATAGATGGTCAGTCTGAGAGGACAATTCAAACTCTAGAAGACATGTTGAGAGCTTGCTCTATGGATTTCAAAGAAGGTTTGGATCAACACCTACCTTTGGTGGAATTTTCTTATAATAATAGCTTTCACTCCAGTACTCAGATGGCTCCTTATGAAGCTCTATATGGAAAGAAATGTCGAACTCCAACTTGCTGGGATGAAGTTGGGGAAGGAAAGCTATTAGGACCTGATCTTGTTGATGAGATGGCAGAAAAGGTCCGATCTATTCAACAACACATAAGAGAAGCTCAGAGTCGACAAAAAAGTTATCTTGAGAACCGTAGAAAAGACCTAGAGTTTGAAGTGTGTGATAAAGTGTTCTTGCGTATATCTCCTTGGAAGAGAGAAATGAGATTTGGAAAGAAGGGAAAGTTAAGCCATAGGTATATTGGTCCTTTTGAGATACTGGATCATGTTGGGAAGGTATCTTACCAATTGGCACTTCCACCGAATATCTCTCAAGTTCATGATGTATTCCATGTATCTCTCTTGAGAAAGTATATACCTGATCCTTCATATGTACTAAGCTCAGAAGTTGTACTGCTAGAGCAAGATATTTCTTATGAAGAAAAGATGATAGAGAGTCTGGATTGTAGCGAAAATGTTCTGTGAAACAAGACCACTCGCTTGGTTAAAGTTTTATGGAGGAACCACCAATTAGAAGAAGCTAGATGGGAACTTGAGGATATGATTAGGGAGAGGTATCCTTATCTGTTTGTTATGAAGTGACGAATTTCGAGGGCGAAATTATTTTTAAGGGGGGTAGAATGAAACACCTTGATATTTTATGAGAAATATTTTTTTTATGTCTTATGTTATACACAACACCAAATGAATCTTTCACTACACACAACACTGGTTTTACTTGCATTACTCGCAATCACGACATTCCTCAATAGCATGTGTAGTACGCAATACCGGGTTTCACTAAACAATGAAATATTGTTATAATATTATTATGGACTAGCCGTTATGAATAATATTAACTAAATTTTTAATTTTATAACATTATTATTCATCTTAAACATTTTCTAAAACATGGTATGTGAACAAAATAAATTTTTCGGGTAAAATAAGAATTTTTCAGAAAATGCAGTTTTGCCACCTTTTGATGGAAAACCAAGTTTAAATATAGTTTTAGACATGTTTATAAGTTAAATTTGACAAAATAAAATTCTTCTTTGGGATCAGGATATAAAAAATTACTTTGGATAAATTTTTCATATTATTCTGATAACTTTCATTTTTTAATGAATAGTAAAAACACGCTATATTTTAATTAATTTTTTTTCATCGCAATACTTTATATGGTTAAATTATAATATTGAATGGTTTTAAAGTATAAATAGAATATATTTTTACCATTTAATATAATTTATGTCATTACCATTAATTTTACATTGAATTCATAAGTAAAAATATTTCAATCTTTGGCAATGTTTTAACTTTTAAAACCTGTTTAGTTAACAACGAGATTAATTTTAAATTAATCACTCCAACTTATGTGTTTTGAATCATGAAAAATGGATTAAATATTAGAATTAAGTGGGTCCGAATTATGTTAATATGTTACTTTTATTTTTTTGATATTATGAATAGTAACTACGGTAATTTTTATTTACTGAAGTTAAAGGTAAATCGAGTAATTAAGGGTAAAAATAAGATTATAAAATTACCCTAACACCTGAAAAAATTATATTGGATGGATAAAAGTAAACCCTTATAACCTAAGGGTCAGAATAAATTCATTTTATGGATTTTTAACATTAAAATAATTTAATTATTATTAAAACCAAAGAAAATGACAACATGTCACTCTCTTAAATATTATAAGTATAATAATTTTACTTTAGTGATAAAATTCATGAAACTTCGAAAATAAATAGTCTCCAGAAATATAATAAAATTATATAAATCACGTGAATTTATTTAAAATTTTTAGGGTTTAAATAATTATTATAAAAGGTGAGACAATAGTGATGTTGAAATTATTTTATTGATTGAAATATCAAACAAATGGTTTTAAAAATATTAAAATAACTATTATATGAAATATTTAATGTGGTCCAATAATTTTCTAGATAAATATTACATGTTATTAATCTATTAAAGATTTTATTTGGAATATATCCTCTATGTAGATTTTATTTAAATTCAAATAAATGAATAGTTTCAAAATTGACACTATTGTTATTTTATAAAAATAACAAAATATAAAATTGTTTAAAAATCATAAAAATATATAAAAATTAAAAATTTAAATTTATATGGTCTAAAATGTCATATATTATCTAATTATGGATAATTCAGAGAACATAAGTAATTATTTATTTCAATTTAAAATTTTGAATATTATTACCACAAATAAAATTAAATATATTAAGTAAGGATAAATCAATTTTATAAGGTTTATAATAAATTAAAAACATGTCTAAATTTTATTGGTTGATGATATTACAACCTTATCTCATCAAATATTCGAATTGAGTCATTTTTGGAGGTTTTTATGTGGGGTAGGAATTTATTAATAATTAATATTTCTTATAATTCCATAGGTGCCCCTCTCCTCCCTTATAAAAGGGCACCTCATTCCTTTCCTCCTCACACCACTTTTAGCCTTAAATCTCGGCCAAACACTCCAATTTCTATTCTCCACTTTCCTAGAAACATACTAGAGGTTCGTTTCTTCTTCAAAGACCAAATTTAGTGCCCTAAGAGGAGTTTAAGAGGAGGCGCGTCAAAGAAGAGGTAATATCCTTTACCGATTCTTTCTATTTTATTTCTTCTTCTACTACTTATTCTTTATTTTTTCATCATAAATTAATAACATCAGTATCAATAATATAATAATATGTTATTATAAATATGAAACAACCCCTTTTCACCTTCTATCCATCCTACGGAAAATGAAATCACCGCGCGTGCGTACGTACGGAATACCGTCTCCACGCCGTGGTGTAATCTGTTTTCCACCACCACATTACTTGGATGGGTATAATGGTGTGAAGAATAACTATATATGATTATTATAACATGATACTAATTCTGAGACATTCCATCTTCCACTCCAATACCATTCAATAGTTATGGGGATGATATCATCGCTCGTGCGTACGTACGGCCTACCGTCTCCACGATGTGATGCGACACGTTCTACATGATCTTCATTGAATAATGATTATATAAATTATTTTTTAATAAATAAATATTATATATATTACAATAATACAATTATTTAAATAAGTTATCTATAACCTAAAAAGAGTAATAAGAATTTATTCGACAAGTCATGCATAAGAACATAAAGCAATGAACACCCGAATAACAAGTAGCAATGAAATATTACTGATAAGAAGATAAGAATATGACCATGTATGATATCATAACAATAAAAATGATTCTTTAATAAGTCAATGAAATTATTTAAATAATTATACATGAGGTTAGGATATGTACGAATCATATCAGACCTAAGGTAAGGGAAAATCTCACAATGTCATTTTTATCCGAGATTGTTTATACTTTAGAATTTACTGGGGAATATTTATCATCCACATCCATGTTTCCTAAATATGAAATATTATTTCTATCCTACTACAATTTTTTAAATCCAATTTTACCTATTGGTGAATTTTTATTAAAATATATGAAAGGAATCTTTTGTCATTTTCAGTACAAGATACTTTTTGGCTTTTTTGGCCAAAGTACGAGAAGAATGTTTTTTAACTTATACAGCATGAATGTATTTTTATGATTGAATAGAAAATTATTTCCATGAATATTCCTTTACAAAATTTCATGTTTTTTTAATTAACTTCTTTTAGTTTAAAACGTTATGACATGTTAAGAAAGGAAATATGTTTTTGAAGTAGAAAGGATATTTTCCTCAAGAATGGAGTTCAAGTGTTTTATCAAAATTATTTTCCATCTAAGATATTATAGGGTTATGTTTATATACCTATTATTACATTAATTTTATTATTTTGTGATGGAATTATTTTTATGAAGTCCTTTATCTTATATGAATTGTTTTATGATGTCACGATGTTTAAGAATCCCATTTTTATTACATGCGTTATACTATGATGTATGATTTATGATCTTGTGGAACACATAATAATGGTATCATTATGAGATGGGTGGGACCTATATCTATCTCCAGTTAATTGGGTAAATATTTATATCACATGAGATAGACATGGCTGGAACGATAAGTTAATCTGGTTTAGTGATACAAGACTGAAATGAGGAGTGATCTCGGTTCAGAAATGGACTTTATCCACTAAGATAGTCTTGGAAATGAGTCTTGACTAATATGAAATGATTTTATATGATTATGTGTGTATTAAAAAAAGTTTCATGTTATATATTATGATCATTGGGATTACATTTCACTACTATGATTTATCCCATGTTATGAGATTATGATCTCTTTTGCAGGTTAAGATTTTCAAAATGTTATGTTCTTATGAATATGATATGATTGATATTTCCTTTGTTTACCCTTATTGAGAATTTTAGCTCACCCTTTTTTGTATGTTTTCTTTTCCCCAGGTCAGGGAGAAGGGTATTAAGTAGGATATTCCCAAAGGGACTCTAGATATGATGAAATAAACAGAAGACAATATAGATGCTTTATGAACCAGTTGTTTGTGTTTCCCAGTTTCTAAAGACACTATACCTATACGGTCCTATCAGGGTTTTGTTATATGTTGTAATAATTATGATTCAATTATAAAGTAATAACAATGTATGTAATGTTTGGGTTGTTATATCTAGATTCCTTGATTTGTGTGTGAAGTGTCTTTTCAATTTCAGGGTCAAATTCAAGCAGTTTTTCTTTTTCTGATCAGGTTATGAAAATAAGTTGTGAAGTTTGTTTTTTTGTTATTGAATATGGATAAAGTCACTTAATAAGGGTTAAAAGAGAATAGAATGTTATAATATATAATTATAGAGAGAGATATGGAGAATAAGAATAAGAAAAAGAAGGGAGAGAAAGAACACATAAAAACAACCAAAAATATAAACAAAAAACCAAAACAAAAACAATCGAATGGGGGTGGGGTATTCAAAGGGGTTATAATTAAGAAGTAAAATAAATAAAAATAAATAAATAAAAAAAATTATTTGGTATCCCTAGAAAGGATTCTAAAATTTTATCGCATTGTCGAGCGCGTCAAATTAGATGTTTATTTTTAATTAGAATTTATGCAGTATAGCAGCAACCCTATGTCTTCTCTCAAAGGACACTTAGATCATTAATTAACTAAAATGTGGTTATAATTAAGAAACTAAAAGGGGAATGGGGTTTTATAAAACTTGTGTTTTGTTTCATTAAGGACAAAAATTGAAAGTATATTACTACTAAGAGAAACCGATTGGAGAAATCATGATCAACCCGGGTAAGTGTCCCTTGATGCTCAATCCATCATCGCTTTAAAGGGAAAAGGAAGGATCATTGATTCATTGATTTTATACATACTGAAAATAGTAATGGTATGTGAGTTCTTACTAGTTTACCACCAAGGATTTGATCGATCAATGATATTGATTATCGACAACTGCTCAAAATCAACAAAATGAATCAATGTAAAAACAGAACTCAATCAAGACATCACATAAAAAACGTGATGAGATGACTAGATTTGTGTCATTGATAAAAATATTCCAAAAGACAAGAACATGCATATTCATTGGTTAAATCTCTTGGAGTTTATCAACCTACGCAATCCTTTTGCACACTTATGAAAGGGAGGGGTGATAAAAGAGGCAACCACACTCAAATCATCACAAGATTCGGGTTGTGGATGGAAGCATGTGGATTCTTGTTCCTTTGATTTTTATTTAATCATACCAGAATAAACACAAATTTTGAACGTATAAATGAATAACAATTAAAAAACCTATAAATCAATTACCTTATGAAGATTACAAGTGTGGAGCTCGGGATTACAACAAAGGACACTCCCCAAATTGATCACTAATAGGTTTAGAAGTACACGAGGGAGAAGAGAAATAAAATGGTTGAAGAGAGATCTCCAATTTGACTCAAATACACCCCTGGTCGTTGAACTCAGATAATGAGGGGGAGGGGTTATTTTATGGGCAATTTTCATCCATATTTCCACATAAAGTGGTCAAGTATCTAAAGGGCTATGTGGCTATGGAAGGCAGATTTTTTACTCTATCTTTATCCGGATGGTTGACTGACCAAAACACATGAAAATGAATAGAAATTCGGCAAAGAGTTGTAGATTCGAGTTAGCTTTCCAAGGGAGGTAGAATCATCCCAATTGGATATCCGATCCCCGAGTAATGGTCCAAATATATAAGGGTGGTCCAATCTGGCCTACCGATAATTTCTCCACATTATGGGCCTCCAAATGGATGAATTGGCCTTCATGATCTTCTAGAGAAATGTAGAACACATTTTTTTTCACTCAAACACTCATATTTATCCCAATTGGATACACAGATTAACTATAGTACAAATAATTGTCCACAAGCATGCTTGGGCTCTTGGAAGTTTTGTCCATTTTACTTGAATTCCATCACGAGCTCTCCAAATCACCTCCTCCTACAATGTAAACACCAAAACAAGTAAAATTTATCTATTAAAAAATGATAACCATTAATTAATTAATTCAAACATAAAGTAAAATTTATTATTATATTTTTAATATTCATTACAAAACCAGTATAAAACAACAGTGTTAGGGTGGATTTGAATAGTGAATCGCTATGCAATCAATACCCTATGGTGAAGTGAAAGTCCTTTAACATAGAGAAGGTCATGGAATAAGATCAAGTAGTTATTTTTCCTCCAACCTTTGGTACTCAGAAAAGTGGACCACTTACTACTTCTATGAGTGTCATTCTTGGTAGTGTGTATATGATCATTATATCTTCAGCATTATCAAGAGGAGTTCCACATTATTTTAACTATGGAATGGTCAGACATCATCACATGTTATGTTAGGACCTCAGATTTTATGTCGGTACTTAGAAAATATGGGGCCCCTATAGTTGTTTTTCTTTAGTGATTCGAGACCAAGATTCCACAGGGTTACAGGACATACTCAATCATCGAATTAGGGATCTAGTTGGGGTCCTTAGCAGTAGACTCAAGTGACTACTTTCACTAGGCATGCATCTGAGTTACAGTTTTTTAGAGCTGAGGTAGGAAGTGTGTACACTCTGGACCAGACTCCAGCAGTTGGTGGTTAGAGACTATCTACAATATGATGTATTTTTTTGATCACCTCTACTTTATCTACTAATTTTTTAGATATTAGTTCTTCATATTCCTTCATATCTACACATTTTATTATTATACTAGGCTTACCTATCATGTTATCCTTTGAGTTACTTTCCCTTTATAAATATTTTCCCTGAAAGTGGACTATCCTCAGTAATTCCTGGAGTTTCCTATAGTTGTTTCTGATTATAGATACCTATGGAACTTCATGATTCTGAAGATGGCGTGCTTCGATGTAATCCTCGGTATGGGTTTGTAACAACACAAACCTTTATAAATGGATTTTCCCATGTTGTAATTATGTTATATGGTATAAAACACATACATATCATAGATATCCCAATAAAAAAATTATTTTAATGAATTAAGAATTAAATAAGTGGTATTCATAGAAATTAAGAAACCTATACGAGTGGAATAATAACTCTTACTTGGGAATTGTAATGTAAACATTTGGAATAGTAATGTAGAAAATAGAATAGTAACCTAACCTATGAAAGTACAAATAAAATTTATCCATTTTATAAATGAAAATATGATATAATTATATCATTGTATAAGTGAATAAATGTTTTAAAAATGATAAATAAAGTGTTAGTATTTTTTTATAAAACAAAAATTTCTATTTACATTTTTATAAAAAATATAATGTTTTGAAATAAAAAATATTTTCATAAAATATATTTATAAATTAATATTTTATTGTCGTATTATTATAATATACTTTTATGTGACATTAAATAATTTTATAACGTGTCATAAAATTAGTTATAATTTTAAAATTAGAAATTTTTAAATAAATTATGACTTTAATTAAAAATTGAATTTCTCATATTTATAAAATTATTTTAATAAAGTGGATTTCATTTTTTTATTCTATATATTTAAAAATGGTTATGGGGATTTTTTGTGATGTTTCTAAAATAGAATATTTTTTTTATGAATTGTGAAATATGGTAATTTACTATATATAACATTATAATTTAAATTCACTATTTCTACAGTCGTGGATGATGTAAAAAACATAATATCAAACTATCCTTCTATATTTACTAAATTTATTCAAGGGAATAAAAATTTTTAATATTCTTGAGCCAAAATAATAAACTAATGAATACAATAATAAAAAAACACCCCTCTCTCCTATAAATACCACCCATCACCACCTCTTCTCCTCATACCTCCAAGGATTTTAAGAATCTCAAAATTCTACCCAATACTCTTCTCAAGAATCTCCCCCACATCTAAGAGACTTTGGTATAAAAAAAATACCAAACCCAAGTTCTATAAGGAGGTTCTCAAGGAGAATAATTCAAGATGTAAAATCTTCTTTCTTTTTTTTTTAATTTCTTTTCAATTTATTTTCTTTTCTTATTATATACTCACCTTTCCTTATCATATTGGAATGAAAACCCCAATATATTTTATAAAAATTAATTTTATTATGATAAGGGAATAATCTATCATCAAACCTCTTTTAATCTCCATTTTTTTTAAAAATGAAAACATCGTTCGTGAGGTGTTGATTTATCGCCTTTGAGGACGACAAGTTTTCATTTTACTTTGTTTCCTTCAAGGTTGGTCATAAAATCATTATAATGGTTTAAAAAGATTGTAAAATATATATTATAACCTTTTTTATGTTCTTTAACTGACATATATACATAATACTAAATAATAAAACAAAACTAGTTCGTTATGATAAAAAAACTGCCAAATTAATCTTAATGATTATCATTAACATTTGATTTTATGAATCATACTCATATTAGGAAAATAATAATATATAATTACATTTAAACTTCTATAAGTTCATTAATAACATATAATTTCATTTCTGTATAACTAATCTCATATACCATACATATATACAAGTGAAATGATCCTGAAAACCAAGAAAACAAGCACTCCCAAACGATGAAATTGAACTACATAACTCATTAAAATTTCCATAAACAAACTTAAAAAATTATAATGAATAAATTAATATAAAATAGGTTATATATTTACTAATGAATTATTCTAGTTTTATTATCTAGTATATTAAATTGAATAAAGAATTCAGAGATAAGCTAAGGGGATTCTCAAACCCAACTCCATTTGTTTGGGTAATCACTCTTTCATTCCAATATTTTGTATGAATATTTATTTAAATGTTATTTAAATATAATTTATTTTTCATATATTTTCTTTAATAAGATATACATGTTTCCAATATTATTTTATGACAAATTCAAAGACTTTTCCGAAAGAAATATTCTTAAAAAACACATATTTTATTTCGCTTGAGATTGTTTCTTATTCACTCAAGATTGACGATTCTTATAAAAAGTATGTTATTCCATTTTTAATTTAGGAACCCCAAAGTTTATTCCAGAATGTATTCTTTATGAAATTATTGTGAATCCCATTTCCTTTACATGTGTTATTTTATTAAAAATATTTTTATACTTTCTATGTGGCATGTATGATTATGTAAATGTTATGACCTGACAGGTGCGCCTTGAATTATATAGCACTACAATGAATTGGGTAATGTGATGTATATCATGAGATAATGTGAAATATGCATGAACATGATGCTATATTTGTTCATAATGATGATGTTGTGATTATTCACATATGTTATGCATGTACATGATGATAGCTTTGTTCACAACTATGTGTGGTATTTGACTACTAAGACATGATGTTTCAGTTTTATGCATTTCCACATTCCATAAAATTATCTAATTCTTCCTCTTAGGATTATGATATGATCCCATTCTTATATTATGGTGATGATGATTATTCTCACCCAAGTAATATTGATTCATGTATTTATTTATCTTCTTATAGGTATTTTAGATCACCCCTCTCTTTGATATATATCCTCATGTGACAACATGTAATAAAGAGATCATGATATTTAAAAAGATAAATAAGAATATTTTAAATATATGTTTATGTTTTATTATGAATAACTGATGTATGATCATAATTCTTCTAAGATACTAAACCTTTGGATCCTGGTCTTTTAATGCTATTATATTGTTTATCTTTAAAATTATGTAATAGTCATATAAGAAAAAATAAGTTCACTATATTTGGTATCATAGAATGGTTTAGTTAATTTGGGAATTATGATTAGAGAAAATTAGTGAAAACCCTTAGAATGAGACTAGGTAAATGTAATCACTCGAGAAGTTTTGTTTTATAAAAATACTATACATAGGGATCCCATAAGATATGCCTTTAGAGTTAATTTTACAAGGGAATAAATTATATATTAATAACATGTCAACTTATGCTTTTTAAAACCTTTTTTATTTTAGAAAATGGTGGGAACTAGGAGAAACCAGATAATAAAACCCTTGTTAGGGACAATGCAACAATTTCCCGAATGACATCCCCAATGTTTTGGGAGGTGTAGTTCAAAATTTCATGGTGATTCTTACCCAGCTGTCTCAAGATATGAATAATATCCCAAATAATATATAATTTCATCCTTCAACTAAGAGGGAGAAGTTAGATATATAATATTTTATGTGGCAACGACCATTGACATTTAGTGTATCTTTTGATCTACTTGTCAAATAATAGAGGGTCAACTCAATGGAGAAAATATTTTCTATGATCCACTATTCTAAGATGGAGAAGGTGACTCTGGATGTTTATTGCTTAGATGGTGAGACTTATAAATGGTTGGTGTTGATTGAGAACACCAATAAAAATGATTAAACTAAATATATAGATTGGGAATACATTAATAAAATATTTCTTAATAAGTATTTATGTCAAACTCTTTAGAAAAACATGGATATAGAATTACTAGTTCTAAAGTAGAAGGAAGGTGAATCTATCATGACTTATGAAGAAAATTTCATGAGGATTTCAAGGTATGAATCAAGTTTTGTTATCAATAATGATATAAAAATAGATATATTCTCTATTGATTTAAAACCACATATTCAAAAGGCTCTATCAATTTGATACTTTGAGAGTTATAACGACATTGTTTGATGTTCTCTCAAAGTGAAGATGGAGTTTAGAGAATAGTCCCATGGATATGGAGATAATAAATGAACTATGGAGTTTCAAGAGAGAGGATCTAATGAGAAATGTGGAAAGAAAACTCAACCACTCACATGTCAAAAAATGTGGTAAGAAGCATCATGGAATTTCCGTAAAGTGATGTGGAAATGCATCAAGTGTGGGAGAGAAGGCAACTAAGATCATGAATGTTGAAGAGACTTGAGGAATGTAGAAAATGTGGTGGTGGAAAATAGAGCACCACCTATGGTTCAATGCTTCAAATATAGGGAGAAAGGGAACTATAAAAGCTAGTGAACTCAACATCAACTCCTTAGGGGTAATCAATGTTAGAAGCCACCAACGCCAAAGAAGAAATTAAAAGATTATGCCATCACTACTATTGATGTGGAGCCTGAAAATGATGTGGTGATAATTATGATGGGTATTGATTAAATAATAGAAAACATACAATTTGATTATGGTTCTACGTATTCTTTAATATATTTTAATTTTAGTAGATATATTCAAATACTACCTCAAAATATGGAAGTTGTGCTATCTTTGAGAAGAAATGGTGAATTATTGCATCCAAAGTATATAAATCCTCCCCAATTAATGTTTTTGGACTAATCCTCCAAGAAAATACTGTATTACTTCCTTTGGTACAGTTTGATGCTATATTGGTCATGGATTGAATATCTTTATACAAAGACAACATCAACTGTTAGGAAAGGGAGATCACTCTTCATATCCTGAGGCATCCAATGATTTTTTACAAGTGTAAGGAGAAGGATGAATCTTCTTCAGAATCATCATATCAATTTTGGATATTATTTCCTTATTAGAAAGTATATCTAGCTCAAATTATTGATACAAAAGAAAACATTGTGATCAAAGACACACCCATTGTGAAGAACTACATTTATGTGTTCCCTAATGAGTTTCATAGTCTTCATACTTAACAAAGAAGTTGAGTTATCAGTAGAACTTATTACTAGATCTCTACCTATATCAATTAATCCTTATTGAGTGGTCACCATTGATTTGTAAGAATTTAATAAGAATTTACAACATAATATGGATAAGGGTTTCATATGTATGGGTTCTCCACCCTGGGGTTCACCAGTTCTCTTCATAAAAAAGAATTATGGATCAATGTGACTTTTAATTGATTATAGTGGACTCAAAAAAAATCATGATAAAGAAAAGGTATCACTTCCTTGGATATATTACTTGTTTTATCAGCTATGCAGGGACAAGTATTTCTCTAAGGTGGGTCTTCAGTCGGGATATCACCAATTAATGATGAGGAAAGAGGATATTCACAAGATTTCTTTTTAAATGAGGTATGGACACTATGAGTTCAAAATGATTCATTTTTGACTCACTAATGCTCCAAGAATATTTATGAACATAATGAATAGAGTCTTTAGAGATTAACTTGACATATTTGGGGTAGTATTTATTAATGATATTCTGATATACTCTAAGAGAAAAGAGGAAATGAGGTGTATTTTAATACTATGATAAAGATCATGCGAAGGGAGAATAAGTATGGAAAGTACAATAAATGTGAGTTATGGATGGAATAATTATCATTCTTAGGAAATGTTATCACCAAAAGATACATATATATGGATCCTTCCATGACAAAGAAATTATAGAGTGTCCCATGCCAACATTAGTAATGGAGATCTGTAGTTTCTTTGGTCTAACAAGGTATTACAAACAATTTATGAATAATTTATCATTATTTTAAAACCCACTATCCAAGTTGACTTGAAATCTAGTAACATTTTTATGTATCAATTAAAGTGAAGACTACTTAAAAGAGTTGAAAAAGAGGCTTATCACTACACCAAAACTCACACTACTGAAAAGTGGGGAAATATTTGTGGTATAACATGATGATTTAAAGAAGGTTCTAAGTTGTGAACTGATGAAAAATGATGAAGTGATAGCCTACGCCTCAAGTTAGATGACAATTCATGATCAAAACTATCAAATACATGGTTTGGAGTTAGTGACTGTGTTTTTCACATTGAAAATATGGAATCATTATCTCTATGGGGAGATGTGTGAGATATATACTCATTATAAGAGCCTAAAATATATATTCACATAGAAGGATCATAATATAAACTAGTGATCATGGTTATATCTGAAAAAGGATTACAACTTCTCAATCCACTACCATCCTGGTAAGAAAAATAAAGTGGTAGATGGTCTAAGTAGAAAGTATCCTACAACATTATCAGTAATGATAATTGATAAGGATCCAATATTATTAGATTTTCAAAAGATGGACATGAGAATCATGAAGAAAGAAACATCATCAATACTTTATCAAATGATTTTTCAACCATCACTCATGGAGAAAATAAAGGATTCTCATTGAAATGCTATGGAAGTTCAGAAGAAGGTGGAAGATATCAGAAAGGAGAAATCCTTAGAGTTAAAAATTGATGTGGAAGGAGTCAAAAGATTTGGGTAATGACTATGTGTACTATATAATATAGAGATAAATAAAGTGATTTTGAATTATGCATATAAAAAATCCTTCTATATTTACCCAGGAAGAACAACGATGCATCTAGATCTCTAATAACACTATTGGTGGGAAAAATGAAGAAGGAGATCACTGAATATATATAAAATTTATTATTATGTCAATAAGTGAAGGATGAAGTGGAAAATTAAAAGGGTATGATGCAATAAATCCCCATACTAACCTGAAAATTGGGAAACATCACCAGGAACATTGTCACCAGACTTCCAAATACATCCAGAGGAAACAATGCTCTATGGGTTATTGTGGATCATCTCGCAAATAAATATCAAATTATTGAAATTCAGGAGGAATTCTTACTGGATCAACAAGCAAGGATATACATTATAGAAGTGTCAAGTCTAGAAGGAGTTCCACTATTGATTGTATTCGATCGAGAGCTGAGATTCACATCCATGTTTTGGAAAAGTATCTAACATGATTTAAACACTGAGTTGAACTTCAGTACGTATTATCATCCTCAAAATTGTAAACAATATGAGTGGACTAATTTGAAATTGTAATACATGTTGAGAGTATGCTCTATGGACTTAAAAGGAGGATGGTACCGAAATATACCTCTGGCCGAGATCTCTTACAATTAGAATTTCTATTCAAGCATCCAAATGGATCCATATGAAGAGCTTTATGGGAAAAGATGTAGAACATCTACATGCTGTTATGAAGTGGTGAACATAAGTTTATAGGACTTGAAATGGTCAAGGAACTGGTAGAGAAGGTGAAAAAAATTCGTCAGTACATCAAGGAAGCCCAAAGTCAACAAAAGAGCTATGCATACAGTCATCAAAGAGACCTGGATTTTAAGTTTAGAGACATAGTATTTATCTCTATATCTCTATGGAAGAGGATCATAATATTTGTGAATAAAGGAAAGATAATTCTTGAGTACATCATCCCATTGGAGATTATTGATCATATTGGAGCTGTGGTCTGTCGACTAGCACTTACACTTATCATGTCTCAAGTTCATGATGTATTCTGCATATCGTTTTTTTAATGGAAATACCTGACCCCTCACATGTAATGAATTTAGAGGCGGTATTTTTGGAAAATGATCTCTCTTATGAGGAGAATCTGGTGAATATCCTGGACTAGAGAGATAATGTTCTACGCAGAATAAATACTCACCTGGTCAAAGTACTATGGAGGAGCCATAAGTATGAAGTGAAAACATGATAATTGGAGAAATAAATGAAGGATAAGTACCCACACATGTTCTCATCTTAGTATGTATGACAAAAATTTTACTGTTAAATTTCAAAAGGGGGGAAGAATATAACAACAAAAACTCTTAATAATGGAATTTACTCTTTTTTTAATCATGTTATATCACATAAAACACATACATAACACAAAGATCAAAAAAACATTATTTTCATGAATTTAGAATTAAATAAGTGGTATTCATAGAAATTTAGGAACCAATATCATTGGAATAGTAACTTGACATATAGAATAATAATGTAACCATTAGGAATAGTATTCTAGAAAATAGAATATCAAACCCACCTAGGAAAGTATAAATATAATTTATCCATCTTATAAATGAAAATATGATATAATTGTTTCATAGTATAAGTAAAAAAATGTTTTAAAAATGATAAATAAAATGTTGGTATTTTTTTTATAAAATATAAATGCTTATTTAAAATTTCATAATTAACATAAAATTTTAGAAGAAAATATATTTTCATAAATTAGATTCATAAATTAATATTTTTTTGTCTTATGATTATAATATAATTTTATGATCCCTTAACTAATTTTTCAAAACGTCATAAAATGAGCTATAATTTTAAAATCAATATTTTTTGAGTAAATAAAGATTTGAATTAAAAATTAAATTTATCATATTTATAAAATTATTTTCATAAATTAGAGTTAGTTTTTGAATTATAAATGTTTAGAAAATTTTAGGGTTATTTTTTGGTATTTTTCTAAAATAGTTGTCTTTTTGTTGAATAGTGAAATACAATAATTTATAGTATATAACATTATAAGTTAAATTCAATATTTATTGAGTAATGGTTGATGTAAGAACCATAATATATAAATCTCCTTATATTATTAATATATTTAGTCATGGTAATCAAAGGTATTCATATTCTTGAGCCAAAATAATAAACTAATGTATAAAATAATAATAAAAACACCCCTCTCCTCCCGTATAAATACCACCCCTCACCACCTATTATCCTCACACCTACAATGATTTGAATATTTTCTAAATTATGGAAAATACTATTCCCAATAATCCTCCCCGCTCACAATATCCTTTTTTCTAAAAAAATACCAAACCCAATATTCCCAAGGAGGTTCTCAAGGAGAAGAATTCAAGGGGAAAAATCCTCTTTCATTTTCTCTTAATTTCATTTCAATTTTCATTATTTTATTATTATATCCTTACCTCAAATTATCCAAGTGGCATGATCACTCAATTATATTATATATACTAAAATTTTACTATGTTAATCTTATAATGTATCATCAAACCTCTTATACACTCTTTCTTTTTCTAAAAATGAAAACATAGTCTCTGAGGTGTAGATTTATCTCCATTGAGGATGAAAAGTTTTAATTTTAATTTAACACATTCAAGGATGTTTATAAAATCATTATAATGATTCAAATATTCATTAAAATTAATTTTATCACCTTTTTTGTGGAAATAATATATATACATAATTCTAAGTAACAAAACAAAACTAGTTTGTGATGATCGAAAAACCGTCAAATTAATATAAATGATTATCATTAATGTTTTATATAATGAATCATAAAAATTTATAGAAAATAATAATATGAAATACCATTTAATTTTTTTAATTTCATTAATAACATATAATTTTAATTCTGGACAGTTATTCTCATATACCGTACATATATACAAGTTAACCGATCATGAAATCCAAGAAAACGAACACTCCCAAATGATGAAATTGAACTCTATAAATCATTGAAATGGACATAAACAAACTTAATAATTATAATGAATAATGTACATGTAAAACATGTTCTATATTTATTAATTAATGAATCTAATTTTATTATCCAGGACATTAAAGTGAAGAAAGAATTCATACATAAGGTAAGGATATTCTCAAACCCAAATCCCTTTCTTTGGGTTAACACTCTTTTATTCCAAATTTCTATGTGGATATTTCTTTAATTGTTATTTAAATATAATTTATTTTTTATAAATTTTCTTTTCTAGGATATACATGTTTCCAATATGATTTTCTGACAAATGAATAGATTTTTTGGAAAGATTTTTTTTTTAAAAAAACTCATTTTTACTTATCTTGAGGTTGTTTTTTCTTCACTCTAGATTTATGATTCTTATTCCAAGTATATTGTTACATTTTTATTTTGGAAACCTTAATGTTTTTAACAAATGTATGACTTATGAAATTCTCAGGAAACCCATTTTCTTTCCATGGATTATTTTCTGAAAAATATTATTACACGTTCTATGTGGTATGCATGATTATGTAAATGTTATGATATGAAAGGAGAGATCAAAATTATATAGTGCTCCAATTCATTGGTTAATGTGATGTATCTCATGTGATAATGTCCAATATTCATGATCATTATTCTATCTATTTTTCACAATGATGATTTTATTATTATTCATATATGTTATGCGTGAACATGATGTTATGTTTGTTCACAACTATGTGTGGTATTTGAACACTAGGACATGATGTTTCATTTTTATAAATTTCCATGTTACATGCCTTTATATAATTATTCCTCTCATTATTATGATTATGATCCCATGATTATATTTTGAATATGATTATTATGATCACCCATGTTATATTGATTCATGTCTTTATCTATCCTCTAACTAGGATTTTCGCTTACCCCTATATTTGATGTATATCCTAAATTGACTACATATATTTAGGAGATACTAAGATTTAAAAGGATAAACAATAATATTTTAAATAAATTTTTCTGTTTTATTATGTATAAGTTATGTACAATCATAATTTTCCCAAGATACTAGACCTTTGAATTCTAGTTTTTAAACGCTATTATACTGTTTATCTTTAAATTTATATAGTAGGAATGGAAGAAAAAGAAGGGTCTCTATAGTGTTGTATGACCATATTTTGAGATCAAATTGATTTATATCATATATGGATCTAGTTTACCTCACTGATGATATAGAGGTACTTGATGATAATAGAAAGGGAACTGGGATTAGGTATAGTTGGTCCAGACTTGAGTCAGCTCAGGATGATCCCGATGAAAATTGATGGTTGAGATATTTTAGAAAGATTAGTGGAATCCCCATAATATTTTCCTTCAGTCATAGATCTCTATAAGGAAATATTTTTTAATGACTTCATTGGACTCCCATATGATATAGGATTTAACAATGATATAGATCACGTGCCTGGTACACAACCTATTTCGATACCCTCTTATCATATAACACCAGATGAGCTGAAGGAGCTGAAGGTACTATTTTTGGTGGGTTCCCTAGACCCAACTCCTTTATGTACATTGATTACCATTGCATGCATACATTTTGATATATACATGTTCTTATTTTTACCATAATAATGTTTATACTTATGCATCCATAATTTATATGGTAATGTACTTAGAGTACATGTCGTATAAGAAAGTTATAGTAGTTCCTATCTATAATGAGAATGTTGAGATACTATGAGAGTAATATTAAATATGTCCTATGGACTAGATATATCATATTGACATGACTCAAATGATGTATGACTATCATGTGGTAAGGTAAGATAAACATTTTTATTTCTTCTCATGTAGTTTTCACTTGGTGAATTTCAGTAGATGAGATCATGAGTGCTGGACCACCAATATGAACACCACATGATTTGGGTGTTATTGGTTATTCCTGTCTTTAAAATATGAATTGGTATCTAGAATTTAGAAATTTAATAATTTTTATAATTTTCTTATGTACTTTGATTTAAGGTAAAAACCATGACATTTATGTTGTGATGAGACAGCTTGTGTTGGGTGTATCTTTGGTGGTATGACATTGGATGAAAGATCAAGATAGAATTTGTCACTTATGAGTTTAGGAAGAGATATCTCTTTTGACTTGGTTGAATTATATGGTATTACATTCATTAAATCCATGACCATTGTAAAGGAAGGTAATTCTATCTAGTATGGTTATGAAATATATAAATCATCAAGAGGGTGATGAAACAAATGTGAATCCCCTTTTATGATATATCATAAGGAAAATAAATTATATTACATAGACCATGTTCATAGTTGGTATTCATAGATATGACATTTCTTATCTCCTTAGGGTCTATGATGGGTTGTTAGAATCTTCTATTGATTTGTGGGTTGGACTAACTTCCATCGAGATAAGGATCTATAGATTCACACACTAAGTGTATCCACAAGTTACATATATATGGGTGAATAAGTGATTAAAAAAAGTGGCCCCCATGAGCGAGGGATGGGGAACACCCAAGTGTGATCAGTCACAATTAAAATAACTCAATTATCTTATTAAATTTTGGAATTAGGATGATTGATTTTATTTCTAAAGGTATTCAAAAGTTGTTTGATCAAAATAGTGAATATTTGAAAATATAATTTTTCGAATGAACATAGGATGTTCAAGGTTCATTAAATTATTTGAGGATTTTAAGCACCAGGTTAATGGTTCATATTTTATCACATAACATGTTAAAGTGTTACAAGTGAGTGATAAAATATTTACGACATTTATGTAAAGTTTATTAAGTCATAAGTGTACACAAGTGTCTAAAATGAAGGTTATTACTTTATAGGGACTAAAGTGAAATTACAAAAAGTTTAACCTAAGTATAAAAACTCATATTAGCCTCTAGAATAATTATCTCCACCATTTGGATGAATTTAGAGAGAGAATCTATCCTCTCATCTCCTTTAAATATTTTAGAGAGATATTTTGAAGGAAGAACAAGGTCAGATCGATCTTGTCTTCTCAATAGATTCCCTGTTCTTTACACCATTTAAGGGACATTATAGGGCTCTTCCATTTACCATGACAGTACTCGAGAATCGTAGATCAATGATCCAAGAGTTGTGGTGCATGTGTGGACAATCTAAAAGGTGCTTATCTTGGATCTTTTGTGCCATGACACCCCAATGGCGAGGAAATCAAATCGGTGATTTCAAACTAACAGGTTACCATCTATGACTTTGATTTTATTTTTCATTATTAAACTAAATTTATCATGATAATTTAAGAAATCCAAGAAATTGGTTTTGTGGATTTAGTTTTTTAACATGAATTTGAACTGAAAATATTAAATTTTATGTTTTCACACTTCCACAACACCCTGAGTTCTTTAAAATGATATCAAAGGAACCATGTAATTATTTATATATAAAAATTTGAAATTTCAATTAAATATGATATGATTTGGAAATAGGGTTTCGATTTGGTCCCAAAACAACTGAATATAGTTTTATCTGAGTTCATATCGCAAAGATATGGTCGATCAATGATCGAAGGGTTTTACATGAACATTATAACGAAAATGTAGATTTTAATTTTTGATTCACTTTCATGGCTAATATTGGGAAATATTTTTAAATGAATTGTGATGTGTTAACTTTATGTATTTATTGGAGATACCCAAAGGTGGTTTCTTTAGTTCATTGGAAGTATAATATTTCTATGTAAGATTGATTCATTTTTCAAAAATAAAAAATGAAATGCAATGATTTTGTTGAAATAACGTTAAAAAACAAGGTGTGTTTTCCCCAAACCAATGGGCATGGATTTATTGTCCTACCCCTTTATGGGGAAGAAGATATTTTTTCCACTCCATTATTTAGGGTGGCCATACCTAATATATATTTAAATTTATATTATAATATATATTATATAAATTGTATATTATAATATATTGTATATATATTTTGAGTGTGTGTGTATATGCCCTTAAAATAATACCTCAACCAAACTGGGATGGACCAAATGGGTCCTGGTCCGACCTGTCTAACCCAATAAACCCATCATAAGACCTAAATTAATTTTAGAGGATTTGATATAGGACCAAATAGACTTGAAAAATTGTTAAAAAATTTCAAAAATTTAATTTAATTGTATGAGATGTAATAAAATTATTTTGGGAGCTATGGGATGTATCAATAATTAATTAAAATTATTTCAATTCAAGTTAAAACATTAAAAATACACTAGTTTAATTTTAGAAAATTTAAATTTTATGATGAAATATAATTGAATGTTGAATGATTATGAGCCTAGAAAGACCTATTTGGTTTATTGTTTATTTAATTTAATTATTGAATTTAAGTTTTAAAATGTAATAATTATTTTATTTTAACGATCTCCTTATCATACCTCCATATTTATTTTGTACAAAGGTCTACGTGTATACATTTAAGTGATATGTTGTTTTTCATACCCTAATTTCCTCTCACCTACATGTATGTATACATTGTAAATATCAAAGATGTTTTTGGAAAAGTGGATCGAGTCGAGTGACAGTGTAAATGAAACATGTGAAGTGCATGAGAGTCGCAAGTGATGAAATTCAAGTTAGCTATTGACTTATAAAATTCACATAGGGTTTGGTTTAATCAATTATTTTCAAGATAGATTAACCAATAATTAATGGTTCATGATCAAATCATGTTTTATTTATTTATTTTATCATGTGAATTGTTTATTATTTTTTGAATGTGTATTTATTACGCATGATCACAAAGTATAATAATAAAAAAGCATGCATGGATAAAATAAACTTGTGTGGTGAATTTATTGTATGTAAATCATGGTTAAGTTATGAGTTCTATCACATAGAACAAACATGTTCAATATAAAAGGATTCCATTTACCAAGATAAATTAAAAAATACCTTAAATGAAATATTAAGTCATTAAATTTCATCCATTACATTAATTTGGAAATAATCGATTGTTTGAGGTACTCATCATCCCTAGTTGAGGACTCATCTTACTAATGAGGAGTTCTTATGAGAGTAGAGAATATACTTAACTAATTTTTGAAGAAAATGAGTATCCATAATGAGTTTATTTAAACTTAAGAGGCAAAGTGTTGATAATTGAAAGGAAATTCTTTGCAGGATATGAGATTCCACACAAAAGATCAAGGAACCACATGTTAATGTAGCTGTCCCATAAAAATCCTATCTTAAAATATTAGAGTAGTTCTGATGCCATAACTTAGTCTATTAAGATATTTTTAAGAATCCCTTCCACAATAATTACCAAACAGCTGAGTGTTTCGAATGTAGTTGTTGAGGGATATTTAGATTTGATAAAATAAAGGGACACATTTAAAATTCTTAATTAGAAAATTAATATTCGTAATCAACATAATGTTCTGATATGTTAATATTATTTGTTATATATCAAATGGAAACCACTACAAATTTTGTTTCACTATGATCAATAGTGGATAAAGTGAATATCCAAATGGGGTATAACTTCTAGGAGTGGTACAAGCGCTTGTACATAGTATTGTTCCAAGTGAGTAAGATTTATGTGATAGAATATCCACATACATTTGATCCCTCTTAGGGAAAGAAAAAAGATGATAAAGATAAATACAATAAGAATATAGATGATGCATTGGATGATTAGTGTTTGATGTTTTCATCTATGTTCAGTGAGCTTCAGAAAAATCATGAGGGAAAAGTTGATTTCCAAATTCTATGTAATCTCTAAAATTTATACTATGAGAGAGCTAGGAAAGAATTAAATGTGATATAAAGTGATCAGTATTGATGAAGGATAGCATAAGGTAATCGAGTAAGAACTCATATACTCAATATTATTGGGTATAATAAGAGACTGGAGACCCTTTGTTTCAATATGAACCAAGAATTAGAAACTGATATCATTTTCTCCTATTTACCACATGTATTCCTGATTTTTTTTTAAATTATAAAATGAATAAAATTAATAAAAGACTCCTAGATTTGTAGGATTTAGTTTACTAAATAAGAAAGGATATGAATAATTCAAAATCTTTTATCCCTATGGAGAACTATGAAACCCACTGGGTCACTATTATGTCTAATTTTATGTTTAATTTATCTTTTAATGTGTTCATAGAGTTCTTGGGTGGTAGGGGTTGAAACTAGCCATTATTGGGAAGACATACCAAGACACACAGTTAGTGTATGATTTTTCTAACTATGTAGCTAACCATATGAGGGTTCTATAGTTTTTGAAAGTGGGTTATGGCATGGTTTGAGGACATTTTTTTCAAACCGTGTGACACACAAGGGTATCTGTGTGACCATTTCATGGTAGAATGTATCCCCACATAGTTGATGCATAGTTTTCCTAATTGTGAAACCAAACCATGTGGCCCTGTCCAATACACTTAAAATGTGGATATTTTCCAAAAATAACCCTATTGTCTTTTTAGGTTATAGGGGATCATTTTCCTCCCCTATTTTTCACAATCCTTTCCCTTTGGTGGTGGAGCTTCCCCTATCCTTCCTTGGTGGTTTTCTCTTAGAGGTTTTGGTTTTTGGATTTAGGTAAGTCAATTTCTCCTTGGGTTATTCTTCCTTACCCCTATTCTTTCTTGTACCTGAGTTTTCATATAGATGTACAACCCTAGTAGGGGTGTTTTCTAAATCTAGGGTTTGTTATGGGGGATTTAGTTTATTTCCTTATGTATTAGGGTTATGAGGCTTTTTTCAACCTCTTATAAGTGGTAACCATCAAGGGTTATGAGATTTGGACTGAATTCAAGATAAGTGTCTTTATTTAGTGTGTCTTCCATGCCATACCTTTAAATTTTTAATCACCTTTGGTTTGTATTTTTTTTAATTTCCTTTGAAATGAGTTATTCTTGGTGTGTATTCTATGTTTGATGTGATTCACGGATTGGTTTGACAATTTGGGTGTTTAAAGGGGGTTTTCCAAAGGGCTGTGTCTTGTACTCCCACTAATTACTATTTAAAAAATATCAAAGGGTTTCTGTGGATTTAAAAGGATTTCCAAAGTAGTTTTAGAAATATTTTTAACCCGGGAAAGGTTTTTTGATAAAATGGGAATGTTAGTTTATGAAATGGATCATGATATAGATTTTTTGATATGGGAACTTGTTTTTAATCATATTATTAGGGAGTATCAGATTGGTTAGCTGTTGTTTGAGAGAGGGTTTTGTTCAAGGGATTGCGTGAGACTTTGGAGGGAATACCATGTAAGCTCCGACATTGGTTTTTCTAAATGTCCATCTGAGTCATAAGAGGGTGGACTGTGCGAGATTCCAATTTGGTTTCTAGGGGACTGTGTGAGCCTTTGGGTAGGAAGAATGTGATAGATTCCATGTTGGGCCTAGGGAAGAACATGATAGCTTCCCTTTTTTATTATCTAGCTAGAATACTTGTTTACTCACTCACAATAAGCCAAATGGTTAGAGTCTTTAGTGCACATTACTCATGCTATATTGGTTTATATGTTACATGAATTCATTAGTTCCACTTTTATGTGATGAGATATATCATTAACATTTTCTATTGATGTGATTACATGTTATTGATGTTATGATCGTCCTTTATTATTATTTGGTTATAATATTGATCATTTTATTGCTTATAGATATGTTTATCTATTTGAGAAATGTTGGAAATTATTTTGGAAAACTAGTTTTGTTTGAAATGGATTACCAAAAGGATTTCAATGGTGTATTTGAAAATTACATGTTTTAAAAGTGGATTAGTTTTTATTTTTTTATAAATAGTTTCATGGGTAAAATACTTAAACAAATTCATGGTGGTATCTTACTAGGATTAATTCCTAAAAACATTCTTGTGCCTTTGGTCATTTATAGATTTCCTTTTGTAGGATACATATAAAGGAAAGGTTACCATGTTCTAGGGCGAATCTTCTTTATTAACACCGTCCAGTGTTTTGTAGAGGGGGTATGGTCTCATAGAGATTGGATAATATGGAATCATTCTTGGTGTTTTGTTTCTATTGGGATGTATGTTAGGACCTATTTGGATTTGTTCCAATTCTTTTGAGTTTTGGGATATGTTTTGAGATACCATGTATGTATATGTCCATTTATGGAATGTTTGTATGTGTTGTACGATGTTGTTTATGGTTTATGCTTATCTTATGATATTGAATTTGATGTTGTTGATTTGTCAGTCCCATTTATGGATGGTTAATTGTGGTTTACTAGTGGATAAACCATTCCCATGTGATAGTTGGTTATGCTCAGTGCTTTTTAGCAGCCCATGGAAATCAGGAACAAGATTTAGGCCACGTAGCTGGATAGATTGGGTGATGTTTTGGGTCAACCTAGGTTAGGTCATTAAAAAATGGCATTAGAGAAGTTTGTTATTTGGGATCCAGTGGTAGATTGTAGTTAAGATTATTAGGACCAGATAGGTAGGAGTGGGGAAGTTCCCAGAAAACTATTCTTCATATCGAACCTCGAGTTGCAATGGGTGGTTCAAGATTGTGGTCATGATTTGAGCCTAGTTATGGATTGTTTTGATGATATTTAAAGGTATTTTCAAGTCTTTGGAAAGTATCAGGGTACGCTTGGGGGTTGTTTGTAGTTTTGGGGGGGGGGGGGTGAAACAAGGTGGTATTCTGGAGGTGTACAATTAGTGGACATGATTAGTATAAGAAATGAGTAGCTATGTGGCTTTGCATCCAACTCAATTGACACCCTCATGGTTAGAACATGGGTTTCCAAACCATGCGTCCAAATCGTGCAATTTTGGAAATGATGGATATTTTTGATGTTTTGGTAAATTTTCATTTAGAAATTTCTTTGATTCTTATTCTTCTTTTTGATACCCATGTTGAGGGTTTCTTTTGGATATTTTATTGTGGTTTTAGATGGATTCTTTCTTCATGAAGATTATATTTTGGGTCTTGTAGAGAATTCCTTCCAGAAGGGCCTTGTACATATACAAAGAGGGTGCTATGAAGAGTACCTTGTATGTGAACCCTCATCTTGAACTAGATTTGGAGAAGTTGGTTATTAATATGAGCCATACCTTGGGTCAAGTGGGTGGTTGTGAGTAGACACAAACAAAAGATAATGCTATGAAATTCACTAGTAGAATCCACCGGTGTTCCATGGTGATAGGGGACCCATTGAGTATGAGGATCATTTGGGGAATATTGATAGAATCTTCATGTTCTAGAAGACCCATGATACCTATAAAGTGGGATTTTACATGTATGTTTTTGAAGTGTAGGGTATAAAGTGATGATAAGTTATGGTGCTCTTAGGGAAGCATGAGGATCTCTTGTGGACCACTTTTAAAGTACAGTTCAATTGGTAGTTCAACTCGTAGATCTTGAGAGAGGTGAAGGACCATGATTTATTGAATCTGGAGTAGGGAAATAATTTTTTTGATGGAGTATACTGCCATATTTAGTGAGTTATTTCTTGTTTCTACATATCTTATTGTAAACTGTTACCTTAAGGCTCATTATTTTGAGATGGGATTGAGGATAGAGATCATATCTATGCTCATTATTATGTGTCAACAAACCAATTTTGTGGTGGTTGAAAATTAAACTATGGAAATGTATTTTTTACTGGAAATATAGGATTAAGTGGTGTTCCTTATGTGGACTGATGCCAGAGTTCTTCTTCGAGGTAGAAGTGGAAGTGTGGTGAGTCTCTTCAGGGTAGTATAAGGAGTGCCAGTTGACATTGGGTTTAGATCCTATAAATTCTATAGGGAATAGACCCGTTTTATATCATCAGTGTGGTAAGGTAGGTTAGACTAGGCCTAATTGATCATAGATATTATGGATATTCCGTCAGTGTGGGTAGTCAGGACATATCCAGTGCTTCTGTCAGTTGGCTTTGTGAGGGAGTGTTGTAGGATCTACTTTTTTGAAGGGATATCAGGTGTAGTAAATTTATGACAAATTTGGGTTATCATTTCCTTCTACTAAGGTATATTATCACCAATGGAAGAAGTTATGGGATGGGTCTAATCCAAGGAATATCCATGTAGCATTAGTTTTCCTAAAGGACTCAGATTCCAGGATGACCACTATTAGAGGTACGATGTATATTGATTATTCTATGGAATTAGTTTTGTTTGACACAGGTGAATCCCATTATATATTTTTAGTTAATATGATTTATTCTTTGGGTATGTGGGATGAGATAATGTGATATGTTATGGATTTTATAACACCATGGGGTAGGAAGGAGGAGAAATGTTTTAAGTTCTTTGAGTTCCATGTTGTGGTATCTGATGTGGAATTCATTTGGGACTTCATTATCTTGGAGCTAGATGTTTTAAAACTTATTATCATCATGGGATAGATAATCATATTCAGGTAACTGATTGATCATTATCTCTATAGGGTCCAGTTCATTACTCCTAATGGGAGCACTCACGTCTTTTAGGGATATTGGGATCCGCAACCAGGGAGGGATGGACTAGTTTCTTCAGAGCTGGTGTTGATCTCATGCCATCTATTTAGGTTTTTTCTTATGTTTTTTGAGAATTATACAGTGAGAAAGATTATAGTGTTCATGTATAGGTACCCATTTGTGTTTTTAGAGTATTTTTTTTTGGTATTTATGCGTCAGCGAGAGGTCGAGTTTACTATCAATCTGATCCCCAGGATGAGCCTGATTTCCTTTCTATATTATCATATGGATTTGACCAAGAGTAATGAGATAGAATTTCAGTTAGAGAAGCATGAGGGAAAGGGTTTTATCCACCTCAGTGTGTCACCATGGGCCTCACTGGTTCTATTTGAAAATAAGGTGGATGAGAGCCTCTGAATTTTCATAAACTACCATATGATTAACTAGGTTATGATAAATAAAAAATACTTGTTTCCTAGGATTGATGATCTGTTTGATTAGCTTAGGGGATCCCATCAGTTTTCTAAGATTGATATGAGATCGGGGTACCACCATCAAAGGGTTTGGGAAGAGGATGTTTCAAATAACACCTTTCAGATACGGTATGGAAATTTTTAGTGTTTGGTTGTGCCCTTTGGGTTTACCAATGTTCCATTAGTCATTATGGAATTTATGAAAAGGGTTTTCCATTGCTTATTGGAATCTTTCATATTCATGATTGTAGACAACATATTGGTTTATTATAAGATATAAAAGGACCATGTTGACCACATGGAGGTTTTGTTAGGTGTATTGAGAGATAATTGTCTATATTCCATGTTTTCCAAGTGCTATTTTTGGATTTTGGAGGTAGTTTTTTTTTGCCACGTTATTTTTGATGTTGGAGTTTTAGTGGATCTAGAGAAAGTTCAAGTAGTGATGTCTTGGGAGAAAACCAAGAATGTGTTTAAGATCTTTATTTTATTATGTTTGGTTAGGTATTATATAATTTTTGTGTGGTACTTCTTTATTTTATCTTCTTACATGATGGCTTTGACCAGGAAAAGAGTGAAGTTTTATTTGGATGAGAAGTGCCATAGTTCTTTCGAGAAATTGAATAACCGTATGAAATCCACATAAATTTTGATTATTTTTTATTCTTGTAGATCTTATAACGTGTATTTTGATGCTTCCATTGTGGGTTTGGGTGTGTGATAATGTAGGATGCCCATGTGGAGGTCTATGGCTTATGGAATCTATACCCACATGAACGAAATCCCAACCAATTACTTGGAATTAGAAATGGTGATTCATGAATTAATGATGTGGAAACACTACCAATTCAGGGATGATTTTACATTGTAATCAGATCATAAAATCATGAAGTACATTTTAACCCAAAGGTAATTCAACATCAAATAGATATATTGGGTGGAGAATCTCTAGAATGTCGTTTTTGAGATGGCTTATACGACTGTGAAGGGGAATGTGATAATTGATGCCTTGAGTAGAAAGATCCTAGTGCAGGTAGTTCATGAATCGGGGAATGAGTGGGGTATGATGGGGTTGTTATTTGATCTGATTCTGAACATGCAAGATGGTAGGGTGAAGGTTCTCTTGGCTAGTGTATAGGTTACAAACTCTCTTCTCAATCGAGTTAGGAAAGAGTAGGTGTCTGAACCCAAGTTCCAGTAGATTATAAGTGCCTTAAATGGCGGGGAGGCCTCGAGCAATTGGTCTCAATATCCCATTGGACCTATCATTTTTATAAGTAACTAGTTGTTTCTTTGAGCCTAAGTCTAGAGGTGATGCACGAGGTGCATCATTCTAATTGGGTCGTGATCACATAGTGATTCACTATTCATCTCCACCCTTACCACTATTTTAAATAAATCTTGAATTATAAATTACACATTTTATATCAAATTTCACTTTTCATTTGGTTCAATTGGATTATTTTTATCACTTTTAAAAAGTTAAATTTTACTTTTTTAGAATATTTTATTGAAGGTCGTTATTTGAATCTACTCAAAGTCCAAATTTTAGTTTGATATTTTGAATATATCTCTAATTAAAGATGTTAAATGGATGAAAAATTTTACATTATGAAAGTGAATATTCCATAAAAAATATATTCATTTTTTCCAAGTCAATATAAGTCCATTTACTAGACTAAAATAGATACAAAAGTGATATTTTGAAATCTGGGTTCCCAAAACCACTTTTCATTTTGGATATAAAAGGGAACCTTGAGCTCCTCATTTGGATGTTTAAAAAAGGAGTGAAGTGATACTATTTTTGAGTTCTATAGGAGTCCTATAGTCAATATAGAGGTTATATATCTCCCTATCCTCATAGGGAGAGATAAAATGAAGCAGGAGATCCACCTGAGTTTCCTCTCGATGGTGGGCTAAACGATGGGCAATCATTGGGAGGGAGATATACAAAATTAAAGGGAGTTCAAATGCTTATATTAGCTACTAGTTAGAATTATATTGGATTTTACAAAAATTAATTCCATGTACCTTACATTACTTCATATTTTAATGTTTATTTTGATGAATGTGATTGGTATGCTATTAAATTCAAACCGATCAGTGTGAGGTTTTAACTGCGTGACTTCAGTTATTTTGATTGGAAAACACAAGAATCCTTTTCACACCCACTTTACTCTAATTACAATATTTCTTTTAATCTCTTATACCATGCATAAGAGTTGGTACTTGGAAATAATATTGTTACGTCAAGGTTTGGTTCAACATGTATTAATATAAAAGCTTAGAAATTAAACACGATTCTGATTAATTTTAACCAAATATTTACTCGAGACCTAAACAAACCACTAAAAAAAATGAAATTTAAATGTGTGTAGTAAACTAAAAAAACACATTTTATCTCAAATGTTGCAAAATCCACTTTTTAAACTACCAAATTCTTTAAATTTTTTATTTACATAAAACTATTTTCACCCCACCCCAATTTTTCTTTCATTTTATAGAAAATACACACTATGAACCACCAAATATCCTTGAGATACTACCTAAGGTCTTACCTAGACTATATATAATCATATAAAACAAATTAAATTTGAAATTATATGACAATGCAGTCAAATGTTATCACCGTTTTGGGGAGATCTTCTGTTTTTACTGTGCATTTTTGATAAAATATTTATGAATTTTGTGAATATTTATTTTTTTATATTATAAAATTACTTATTTTTTGTGGTTTAATTTTATTGTATAGGGTTTATGCATGGTGTGTTTTTCTCCCAGTGATCTAATTCCTTACGAACCCAAACCCGAGAGGATTATATTTTAGTGACCCCAATATACACATAATGATCCCTTGAATGAGGACGCAACGCACCTTAAGACTCTTATAAACCCCACTTCTTCTGGAACTAAAATAGAAACAAAATTAATATATATAAAATGTAGAACATAACCAAGAACTAAAATAAATCACTTCACATGATGTTGATATCCAACCTGAATATATTCAATCACAAGGTGAAGCAGAAAACTTCAAACTAAAATCTTGTTTAATTCACCAATTACCAAAATTTCATGGAATGTCTGGAGAAAACCCACATAATAACTTAAAAGAATTTCACATTGTGTTTTCAACATTAAAACACAAAAATGTGGATAAAGAACAAGTAAATATCATTGAATTGTCTTTATAATTAGAAGATAATTCAAAAGATTGGTTGTATTATGTTAAGTCCCATTTTAGAGGATGGGAAGACATGAAACACCTTTTTATTGAAAAATAATTCCCAACCTCTTGAACTGAAACTATAAGGAAAAACAATTATGGAATAAGACAATCACATGGTTAAACACTTCGTGAATATTGGAAAATGTTTAAAGGTAATTGTTCAAGTTTACCATACTAATAAATAATTGATTGGCATTAAATAAAATAAATTTATGATGGTTTAATTACAATTGATTATAAAATGATTGCTACTAAATCAAGTGGTGCAAAAGTTGAAAAAACCCAATAATTATAAAGAACCTCATTGAGAACATGGTTTCGAAAACTGAACAATTTGGTTCAAGGTCTAGTGTACCTATAGGTGTCCATGAGGTGAAACGTTTGGAATTCAATAAGAATGTGGACACAATGTTCAAAGAGGAAAGAAACCTAATTTTATATATTGATGTTTTCAAGGGAAATCAAAACCTCCTCCTATAATTCATTGTTGTATCTATGATTCTGGAACCCATTATTCTGAGCAATGCCCTTAACTGAGAGAAAATTTTGAGATTTGTGAGGAAATATTCCCAATTATCCCATATTACCAACCCACTAGAAATAACCAAACTTTCTATAAAAATCTGGGTGTAAATACAACCAAGACTATAGGCAAGGGGGGTATTCAAAACAACATCAACAATCCTGGAACCAACTAAGAAAGAGTAGTCATCCTCCACCACCATACAAAAAAATCCTCACCACTACAAAGTCCTTTCCAATAACCCTCTCCAAATCCCAATACTAGCTTAGAAGAAATGATAAAAAATGGATATAAATAATATCCAATTACAGAAAACCTCATAAGAATCCATACAATACCTATAAACTCAACTAGGACAAGTCTCCAACTCGGTTGGTGAAATGTAAAGCCAAGGGTCTGGTAAGATTCCTTTTGACCCACTTGTCAACCCTAAAGACAAGGAAAATTCTAGTTCCATAACCCTTTAGAGTAGAATTAAACTTAAAATCAAAATTATCCCTCAAATAGAGTCATACCCTCCTAAATAATCTTCTTTTTCAAACATCTCAAAAGATCTAAATAAGAAAAATCCTTATCTAGATAAATACCCTACCAAAGGAAAGAGTGTTTTTTTTCGATGAACCACCTACCCCAACCATTCTTCTTCCATTTCCTCAAAGGTACTCCCAACCACATAAATCAAAATAAACTGAACTTGATAAGGAAATTTTGGAAACATTAAAAAAGTATAGGTTAATATACATTTAATTAATGTTGTTAAGAAAATTCTACAATACACCAAGTTTCTAAAGGATATGTGTACAAACCAAAGGCGTCATCATGGTGATGAAAATGTGATATTATAGAGTAAAATCTCATAATTTATAGATCCATCCCTTATAAGAAAATTTAATGATATGGTAATATTCACAATTCTATGAACCATAGGGGAGTATTTCTTTTCCAACACTATTCCTGATTTGGGCGCTTTAGTAAATTTGATTCCACACACAATATTCACTAAACTACATATTGGGTAATTCAATCCCATAAGAATAGTCATTCAAGTGGAAAACTATAGTACCGGAAACCCCACTTTGGTGTTAAAGGATGTTCTTATGTGGTTGGAAATTTCAAATTTTCATGCTGATTTTTATGTTCTTAAAACATAAGATGATAAGAAGAAGGGACATGCCTCAATTATATTTGGGTTGAATTTATTAAAAAATTCTAAAAAAATAATTAATTTCCAAAATGGTACATTATATATGGATTTTGGTGATGACATTTTCCACTTTAACATCCTTCATTCCATGAAGCACCCCTTGTAAGAAGATTCCTCACTTTCAATAAATTTTATTGATGTAATCCCTTACCCTAAAAAAACTTTTGTTCTTTCCCCTACCCCCTTTGGATTTTTCATCATTGATATACATTCAAGATAATAAATAATTCATTTAATGTTGTACAAGTTTAGACAAATTTCTATCATGTTGTTTGATTGATTGTTTCTTGATCAATGAGGATCCCATGACCATCAATGATACTGATTATCTTGTAAAAGATTATTCCTTATCTAGGTATTTCACTATTGAGTAGTTATATGAGACCATTGACTTCCCACTTTCATTTTTATCCCCTTAAATAAAAAATACACATGAATTGGAACTTAAACCACTACCTCAAAATTTGAAATATTCATACATTGATAATGTAAAAAAATCTTTCTATCATCAATTCTAGTTCAATTCCTCCAAATCATAAATTACGACTAATTTAAATTTTAAAGGAGAATAAAAATTAATTAGGATGGATACTTTATATCACTCTTGGTATTATCCCATCATTTTTAATATATCATATATTGTTAAATTTTGAGGCTAAACCAGTGAGGCATGCACAAAACCGACTGAACCCAAACCTCCTCGATGATGTTAAAAAAAGAGGTAAAAAATTTTTTGGCTACTGAAATCAATTACCCCTTCTCTGATAGTGAATTGTTCAGTCTAGTGTAGTTAGTTCCAAATAAAACTATTCCTACGGTAATTAAAAATGAAAATAATAAATTTAAGGACTCGAGACCACCCTGAGGGGGGGGGGGTGAATTAGGGAGCCAACTTTTTCTCTTCTATACTAGATCTTGTTCCCATGTTGGTAGAAACTTATTTAACCCTGTATGATGGATATGTGCAGTAATTTAAACATTCACATGTATAAGGACAACACAACACTTTTACTTGGATCATTACTAAGGTCTACGTCTAAGGAGCATACGTCGAAAAGTTGTCGGTCATACCTAATTCCAATAATCTTCACTTAGCTATGGATTACCAAGGTTCAAGCATAGTCACTCTATCCAAGTAACACTTCCTAAAGGTTCATGGATAGCTCACTGGTTCCCTCAGATCACTTCCGTTGACTCCCCCGGTCTCACTACCTTGTGTGAAGTCTCACTCAGTTTATAGACTTGAAGGTCTCTTCAACAGATAGGAGTGAAGTTCAATGTTTTCTATTCAGTAGGAGACTTTGCTTTCATCACGGTCTAGAGTTGATTCTTTTTTATGATCGAACTTATTCTTTAGTGAAACAACTGAATGCACTAAAACTTATTCTTTTCTCTGGCCAGAATCAAAAGCACTTGTGTGATTGTTCAAGCAATGAAGATCAACTTACATGACATCATCAGAATCAATTCTCCTTTCTTCTCTTCATGTATGCATGAGATCATGCATGTTGCAATTAGGTTGAACTCTTCCCTTTCTTTCTTTTTATTTTTTACACGCTTTCACTCACAATCTTGGTTCTTACTTTTAAGTGTCTTTAAGCGTGCATGTACATGCAAGAGTGAATGTACAATCCTCTTCTTCTCTCTTGTGTGAAAACCCCAATGGGTATAAGTCTTTTATCCCACACACTGCCTCTTCTATTCTTCCCTTCTTCTTCTTTGTTCACTTTTGCACACACATGCAGTGCCTTTGATTAATTATTTCATGCGTTCAAGTTCATGAATGAGAGTATTCATTTGCATTCACTTGATCCTTCTTCATGAAGCCTCTCCTACAAAATGTGTAGTTCTTTTACCGTGAAGATAGTAGGTCAAAATCCTTCTCTTCCTCCTATATAAAATGTACTATGGCTCACATTACTTTTCTCCTTCACAAGGATTGATGGGTCATGCATCTCACTCTTTGTGCAAGGTGCACATGGTGTCCCAAAAAACTGGTTGTGTGGGTCTTCACATGGAACGGTGAGAGTGAAGGACTCAGACATCGGAACTCAGTAATAGTGGCCTTCATGAAGCCCAAATTAGGGTGATGAATAACCTAGATGATTTGCTCATGGTAACCTATTTTCCACTATGCGCTGAACCTCTTCACACAGAAGGTGAAGATTCTTCTTCATGGAGCCCAAATGACTCTCAGAACCCCCTTCAACATGAGACACTTCGAGGGTGCTTTTCACCTATCGAAGGCCTATGGGGTCTGCTTGTCCTTCAAAAAACATGAACATTGGAGATGCTTTGTTTTTCAAATGAGAGATGTCGAGTCATGGATGGAAGACCATTCATGACCTCAGTGTGGCTTCTTTTATAGGAAAGGGTTACTTCCTTTTCTGTATCCAAATATCCACACAATATTCCATGAAGATTGCATCTTTGATAGCCCAAGATATTCTGCATTTAAGATTTTTAAACCACAGATGTGATCTAACAAGATTCGTGGGTGTTTCCATTTCAAGATCACAAACTTCTCCTTGATCACGTCCATGCATTCGAGAACACATGTATCTCATTTTAAATCTTCACACGATTCCTTGTGGCCTTGGCAACTCCATTTCCCTCTGCCGAACTTACCCTTTAAGATATTCACATGTTGAAAAAAATACATTGAATGCATTACTTTGGTATATTCCAGTGGTCCTCATGAAAATGAAATTATCTCCATGGTGATCGGATCATGGTTATTCATTATCTATTGTGAGATGCAGCAAGTTCGACGAGTGTTGGAGGAGGAAAACAACAACTCGGGCCGGTTCAAACTTCACGGGAGGATCAGAGAGCTTGGGTTAAAACACATGGGGTGTAGATGTGATGAAAGACATTAAATCATGGAGCATGGATGAGATGGATGACCATGATTATATTTGGTATTTTTAAACAATGAACAATACCTGCATCCTTTGTCGCACATCGAAACATCATCGTGGGGAATCTGCGGTTTATCAACCAAGGCATGTGTCTATACCTCCAGAGCAACCCCCCTCCACAGTACTTCCCTACACCGTGTTCCCCTATGGGCATGCTCTTCACCCACCATATGATCCCTGCTCTTCAACCACTATTCTGCTTGTGGGATTGCCTGGATGGCTTCCCCATGGGTGCGGTTGACCCCTGTCGTCCTGCATACCCTCTTCTTCTCTTTTTTGTTTACTCCTTTAAAAGACCACTCTAACCATCCTTCATTGTTGTAGACAATGTATATCTCTTGATACAAGTATTAAGAACTTAGGATCAATGCATCAATCACATGAATTTTCAATCTCCATTTCCCTTAGGATAATTCCTTTCTTCATATTGATCATCATTGACATCCATTAACACCCATAGACAAAAAATTAAATATTCACACACAAAGTGGTTCCAAAAATCTCCTCATTTGTTTCTTTTTTCAATACCTCAAAGGTATCTTAAATTATTCTGTCAATATCAAGATGAAAATCTTCTTTCTTCTATCTCCCTTTCACTTTTCAACATTCATTTCACTTTCTCTCCCCCTTATTGACATGAAATACAAGGTTTATGGTAGAGAGGGTATTAGTCCATACTTAAGAAATGTATCATCAATCATTTCTTTCTAAGTCTTCTTGAGCAATTCTCATTGTAGAAAATAAAAGGATTTTATTTAGACAACAAATTTTTCCATCAGCCAATGATCATGATACCTCATGAGTTAATAACTCATATAATTGTCTTCAAGGTCCTTTCCATTTTCATTCCAGGTTAAAGAGATGAGATCCATTTAATAACAATCAACCTGAAACCCTTGCACTCTCTTCAAAAAATAGATCAAAACATTAAAGTCCAATAAGGAGGATAAGTGACAATGAGGCACTTCTAATTTTCTTATGTCATTTATTGATTTAGTTACCCCCTTTGAAAAATAATATTTATTTTGATTATCTAAGAAGGGTAGATTGATAAATGACATACCTTTTCCAATGACATGATCTTCATAAAATCTTCAGAGTAATTGAATTTTATACCAACTGAAGTTGTTACTAATTGGAATAATAACTCTAGAAGTTTCTTTATGTGTCTCCCCCTCAAGGGAAAATTTCTCAGGTTTTCCCCTGAGATATTTCTTCACCTTCAATTCCTTTTATTATATGAACCGATACAATACACAATGATTTAGGGGAATAAGGTGGATCCTAATTTCTTTATCCATGTGAACATCTAGGATGAGAAGGTTTTCTAAACCAAGATGCTCTATTTGATTCACTATTCACACTTGAACATTTGATTTTCAGTTCTGGTTGTGCTTGTGTGGTTATGAAAACATCCATCTTCCTCATTTTTTCCAAATGCTCTAGATAAATAACTAATATGTCATTAAGAATTGAGGCATAAAGACTGGATCTTTCACATGAATTCTTCTGTGGTCTTTTCTTATTATTAGCTTTTTAAGAACGTTGAGATGAGAATATACAGACCTTGTGACCACTTCCATTGTATACATCATAGATGTTTTTAAGTGTTCCAAATCTGTTTCCAATGTAATAATGTTTTTGGACCTGAGGATGTTGCTTCCACTTCTCTGTCTTTCTCACCCTTGAGATGGGATTCCTTCATGCCTTTTCATTTTTAGGATTTTACCAACAATCTATTGCACAATGCCCAAACCTTTTGCAGCACCCACATTGGCCCACATAGCTTGACTTCTTGATATCTTATGGATAAGGTTGTTGGGCCTTCTTCTTGATTTTTGTGCTCTCTATGGGGAACTGTATTCCAAGTTCTTTTTCTTCCAATCCACCCTAGCCATGGTGGTAGGTACCTTATCATCTTTCCTCATCCATACTTATTTAGAATTTTTCTTCCACCATTAACTTTTTGAAGATAAATCTTTAGAAACATTAGTACAAGATGGTATGGATGATATCTTTACTTTCTTAGATACTTGTGATAGATCGGCGAATGAATCCATGATCTTCTTATCACATTTTGGAGGTATTTTGACAATAGAATCCTTTAGTGAACATTTAGTGCTAGTAGATACTATTTCCTTATTTTGCGGAGACTCAAAATGTGTCTTTTCAAGATTGGTCAAGTGATCTTCCAATTCTAGACATCTTATATTGAGGGCAACTTTCTGATCTTCAATCATAGTCATCTTATCTTCACAAGCTTCCTTTATTCTTTTAACTTCAACTCCATGCAACTTAACATTTTTTTGTAACAAAGAGTCAAGTTCCTTGAATTTCTTGGAAGTTTCATCCAAAGATAAACTTTGGACTTTAGTGATCTTCTTCATATCATCTTCAAGTTCATGGATATTTTCTTCTAGAGTATTATTGACCCCTTCTTTCTTTTAAAAGACCTCAATATATCTGGAGAGATTTAAAAATTCTGAAATTTTTTCTACTAATCTATTTTTCACATTATCAGCTTCTCTTTCCATTCAGGTGATCTCAGCCTGCATGCATTGAAACATTCTACAAATAGCAACAACTCTTTCTTTAGGAATATCATGCATATATATTCTTAATTTATCTTGATCCCTTACAATTTCATGTGAGTTAAGAGTTTGACCAACATCACCACTTGTGCTGGAATCCTTGTGTTGGGTGGTAACATGATCCAACTTCTCTTTACTTTCCAAGCTTGACATTTCTTCATTATTGGGAGGACATGGATAACTAGATATTATATCTTATTTTGATAAGAGGGACTTCTTAATCAGCTTCTTCTCCTTCTTTTTACTATTCATCAACGTCTTGCTAGATATAGACTTTAACTCAAAGGTAAATAAATCGTCAACAAAACTACACTTCATTGCTGACATAAGAAAGAAAACATAAATCCTCCACTTAATAAAATTACTATAGAGTATCCAACATACCTGAACCTTTTCACTCTAATACCAATTGAAGGACCCTATTCCACCCTGAGAGGGGGTATCAAGGTACCAATTTTTCCCTTATATACTGGATCTTGTTCCCACATTGGTTGGAAATTATTTAACCCTGTATGATGGGCATGTGGAATAATTCAAACATACTCATGCAGAAGGAAAACACGACACTTTTATATGTTCCCCAATAAGTGCTACGCCGAAGGAGAATATTCCAAAATGTTTTATGTCATACCTAATTCCCTTAATCTTCAATTATCTGTGGATTACAAAGGTTTGGGAATAACCACTCTATCCTAAGAACACTACCTAAAGGTTCAGGTATAGCCCACTGCTTCCCTTGAATCACTTTGGTTGACTCCCCCTAGCTCACTGCCTTGAGTGAAGTCTCACTCAGTTTATAGACTTGAAGGTCTCTTCAAAATATAGGAGTGAAGGTCTCTGTATCCTATTCATCATGATAATTTTCTTAAATCAAGGTCCAGATTTGATGCTCTTTTATGTTCGAACAACTTCTTTAGCGCAAAAACTGAATGCACTAAAACTTCTTCTTTTCTTTGGCCAGAATCACAAGAACTTGTGTGATTGTTCAAGAAATAAAGACCAGCTTACTTGATATCATCTAAATCAATTGTACTTTCTTCTATTCATGTATTCATGTGGTAATTCATGTTGTAATTATGTTTAACTCTTCCCTTTTTTATTATTCTTGTCTACACACTTTCACTCATGATCTTGGTTTTTTCTTTTAAGTGTCCTTATGTATGAATGTGAATGCAAGAGTTCATGCACAATGATATTCTTCTCTATTGTGTAAGAACCCCACAGGGTTTAAGTCTTTTCACCCACACACACTACCTCTTCTATTCTTCCCTTCTTCTTATTTCTTCAGATGTGCACACACATGTAGTTTCTTTGATTAATTCTTTCATGCGTGCATGTGCATTCATGGGAGAATGCATGTTCATTCACTTGAACCTTATTCATGAAGACTCTCTTGACAAATGTGTAGTTCTTTTACCATGCAGATAGGAGGTTGGGATCCTTCTCTTCCTCTTCTATGCAATGCACTATGGCTCGCAATACTTTTCTCCTTCACAAGGCCTGATGGATTGTGAATCTCCTTCTTTGCACTCCAATGCACTGGTTGTGCGGGTCTTCACGTGTAATAGTGAGAGTGAAAGACTCAGACACCGGCACATGGGAATAGTGGCCTTCGCGAAGCCCAAATGAGGGTGATGAATCACCTAGATCGTGTCCCCATGGTAACCTGGTTCGCACTATGTGTTGAACCTCTTCTGGATGAAGGTGAAAATTCTTCTTTGTGAATCCTAGATGAATCACAAAACTCCCTTCTTCAAGAGACGATTCAAGGGTGTTTTTCATCTATCAACGGCCTATGGGGTCTGTTTGTCCTTCGCGAAACATGAACTTCGGAGTTGCTCTGTTTTTCAAATGAGAGTTTGCAAGTCATGGACGACATACCTTTCTTCATCTCGACGTGACTCCTTTTATAGGAAAGGGATACTTCCTTTTCTATGTCAAAATATCCACATGATATACCATGAAGATCACAACTTTGGAATCCCTAGATCTTCTGAATTTAATATTTTCAAACCACATATGTGATCTATCGAGATTTGTTGGTGTTTCCTTTTCAAGATCAAAGACTTCTACTTGATCATATGCATGCATTCGATAATGCATGTATCTCATTTTAAATCATCTCATGAATCCTCATGGCCTCATCAACTCCGTTTTCCTCAGCCAAACTTCTCCTTCGAGATATTCGCATTCATGAACAACATAAGTTGCATGCATGCCTTTGGTAGGTGCAAGTGATCCTCATTATACAAAAATGATCTTCCATGGTGATTGGGTCATGGTTATTCATTATATCCGGTGAGATGCAGCAACGTTAGAGAGCACTGGTGGAGGAAGATGACATCTCATACTTTTTTTATCATCGTGGGAGGATCGGACGGATCGAGTTCAAACACATGAGGCGTAGATGCGATGAATGGTGGCGATTAAATCGTGGAGCGTAGATGAGATGGATGACTAGGATTATATCTAGGATTTTTAAACAATGAACAGTACTCACATCCTTTATCCCACATCAAAAAGTCATCATGGAAAATCTGTGGTTTATCCCTCAAGGAACAAGGTCATATCTCTAGGTCAATCCTTCCTCATCCATGGTACTACCCCGTACTATGTTCCCCTATGGGAATGCTCTACACCCACCCTCTAATTCCTATGGGCGTTCTTTGTGACCACTATACCACTTGCAGGCTTGCCTGGATGGCTTCCCCATAGGCATGGTCAACCCCTGTGGTCCCGCATGAGCCTTGGGTTGAGACTGGCTGGTTGGCTAGAAGGCTAGCCCTATTTTATTTATGTAAGTCTTATAAAAATAATTAGTAGAAAACTAAGTATTCATTGAAGTGTATAGACACTTTCTATATCCAAATTCATGCATGGACACCTTATAATTCCAAGCCTCATCCACACCCTCTTATTCTCCTTTTCTTTTACTCATTTCAAAGAACACTCCTACCAACCTTATTTTTTGTAGACAATGTATCACTCATGATACACGTATTTGTAACTTAGGATTAATACATCAATCATCTGAATTTCCAATCTCCATTTCACTTAGTAGAATTTCTTTTTTCATGCTAATCATCATTGACATCCATTGACACCCATTGAAAAACAAATACAGTCTTTATACACAAATTGGTCCTAACATAAATTGGTGCCAACCCATGTTCATAATAGTTTGCATGTCTGTATAGATTATTATTGAATAAACCAACACACTAGGATAGACCATTTCCAATTTTCATTCACTGATCAGATGTGAGAGAGACTAGCAGAGAAGTACCAATACTATTTCCATGATGGTTATTATAGATACTTTCATATTTATATTACCTATGTGGATCAAGAAAATAAAACATTAACATTCTCCTTTGGCACATTTAAATATTGTTGTATTCCATTTGGTTTGTATAATTCTCAAGGTAATTTCTAATGACGCATGGTTAATATTTTTTTGGTTTACCTGAATAATTTCCTAGAACTATTCATGGATTATTTCATTGTTTATAGATCCTATTTTGATGAATGTTTGAGTAGTCTTATTTTTTTCCTACATCACTATATTGAAAATTATCTTGTATAAAATTTTGAAAAATTCCATTTCATGGTTTGACAAGGTATAGTACTTAGACATGTCATTTATTAGGATTGTAACTAAGTAAATAAATCAAAAGTGGATGTCATTTCTTCCCTACCATTCCCCCAAAAATGTATTGGATGAATGGTATTTCATTAGTCATGTTGGATTATGTCGTTGTTTCACATGTGAATTTCAAAAATATGTCACTTCCCCTCTCCTAATTACATGAAAATTAAAAAAAATAGTGTTTGATAACAATGGTGAGTACGAATTTGAAAAATTGAAGTAAAGTCTCATATATCCCCTAATAATCCAACAACCTTGATGGGTTTTACCATTTGAGATCATGTGTGACGTATTTAACTATTCAGTTGGGGAAGTAATATCATAATGGGTTGATTGAGATCCACATGTCATAGCATATTCTTTAAGCACAAAGGACCCTGCCTAAGAAAACTACACCAAAAATGACAAAAAATTACTATTAATTATGTTTTCCTTTGATAAATTCAGTCATACCTTTTAGGGTCAAAAGTAATTATGTTCTCTAACCATGACACCCTCTAGCATCTCCTTACGAAACTGAAATCCAAACCACATCTCATTAATTGGATGCTACACCTTCAATAATTTAATCTAGAAACTAGGGATAAAAAGGAGCATAGAATGTGGTGTATGATCATATTAGTAGGACCCTTCTATATTTGAACAATGATTCATCCCCCTATATTCTCAGAAATGGCATGATTCCTGATGATAAATTTTATCGAGTGAAAGTTGATATTCCCTGGTATGTTGAACTTTTAAATTATTTGGTAGCATCTTGAATTCATATTGCTTTCAATAAAAACATAGATGATCATCAGAAACATGATTCACATTGGAACATTTGGGATGACCTCTATCTTTGGAACACATATAGTGATCAAATTATCCGACTTTGTGTTCCATATAGAGAGTTTTAGACCGTATTTAGTTTTCTTCACACTCGTGTATATGGGGGCCACTTTTGTCCCCAATGGACTTCTCACAAAGTCCCCGATTCTGGCCTATTTTGTCCCACACTATTTTGAGATGCCCATAATTTTTTCAAAGTTTTTCCTCATTGTCAAAGAATGAAGAATGTCTCTAAATGAAATGAAAACAAACCTTTCTCTTTCAACTCATTTTTAATGGTTGGGGAATTGATTTTATGGGGCCATTTCTAAATTCATTCAGAAACTTTCACATTCTTATGGATGTATATTATGTTTCAAAATGGGTATATGCACGATCCGAAAGGAATCATTATTCATAGAAAATTGTGGGTTTTTTGAGAACCCAATTTTTTTTGTAGGTTTAGATTTCCTAGGTTCATCATCAGTGACAAGGGTTATGATTTCTACAACCAAACAATGCAACCACTTTGGTGTTAGTATGGGGTCAGTCATCAAGTTTCTACTGTATACCACCCAAAAATAAATGATTAATATGAGGTGTCAAATAGGGAATTAAAATAAATTATTGAAAAAATGGTTCAACCTAATAGAAAATATCATAGTCTTATACTTTATGATTCCATATGGGCTTACAGTACTACCTTTAAAACACCCTTTTGAATTTCACCTTATCTTCTTATTTTCGGAAATAGTTGTCACCTAACTATTGAGATTGAACATTAGTCCTACTAGGCCATTAAATAATGAAATTATAATATTTTTTTTTAGGTGCTCAAAGGAAGTTTTAGATTCAGGAGCTAGAGTAAATGTGTAGAGATTAATATGAGAACTCATGGATTTATTAGGAATGATTTGAGTCTTCCCATTATTATCTCATCCTTTATTATTAATTCCACTTTGGGAATAAGGTCATATTTTTCAATGCAAGGATGAAGTTCCATCTAGGTAATCTTCCTTATAGTTGTCTTGTTACATTGTTACTAATGTCTATATATTTGATGTTGTGATGGTTTAAAATGAAGAAACAAAATAGTTATTCACCCGTCAATGGGAAGCAATTGAAATTTTTTTGGAGACCATTTCAGATCCACCAATAGAGGAAATCCACCTTTATGAAGCGAATTATTAGTGATAACCACTAGTTTTAATCATTCCTTCCCACATTATCTTTTCTTATAGTGGAAAAAACACACACTCTATATTTGTGTGTGGGTGGGGGGGGGGGGTGGTTATATTCCTCAGTTAGTTAGGATTTTTTATCTTCTTTCTTTATTTTACTATTTTTTCTTGCATCATATTATTTTTACATAAATCCAATTTCCTAAGTTCATTATGATTTTCATCACATTTATTCATTTTATCTTTTTCAATTTCTCCATATTATTTTTACCTCCCACCTTTTTTTCACTGGAATACTCATTTTTGATGCCCACATAATCAAGGAAACTATTGAAAATGCTTGAATATTTTATCTATTTAATGTTTTTTAACATTTAAATAAAACTTAATTCACTAATGGAATGTCATTTTAGTATAAATTTCTCATTATGGTGTGATTTATTTATTTAATTGTTTTTTTTCAATGATATAAATAGCTTTATCTCTATGAAACCTTTGATATGATTGATACCCTATGTGCGAGTAGTTTCTGGGTTAATAATTTCACTTAACATCTCTATACTAACTCAACCATAAAGTGTATAAATTTATTTCATAATACAAGGTAAATATAATTTATGTTAATATTTATAATCTTTCAAAAATGATTTTCCATACATTCATTCCTTGTTTGATCTATTTCATTAATGTACGAGATTGAGAGTTTCTACCTATTATCTGATTATTGTATCCCTTAAAAAACAGCAAAAATAATAAATTATGAGAGTGATGAAATGTAATACATCTTGGTATATCTAGTTTAGGATCTTAAGGATTGACTTCTGAGAATTATTAAATGGGTCTGGAAATTTGATTATAATGGATATAGGGCTGGTTCAGTGGAAAGAATCAAGTAAGCATAATCTTTTCAAAATAACAGATATTTACTAGATATAAAGTGGAAATAATAGAAATAAATGGTCGTCACAAACACATATGAGGAGTTAATGACATGGTTTATTTTTTAATTACTTTCTCAGACTGGTATCATACATATTCATTAATTTTGTTCTGATATAATTTATGAGACATCCTTTTCCATGATCTCTGAGAATAACTCATTGGTGTGGTTTTTATTTTTATGAAATTTCTATCATGAATTAAATTTTATTTTAATGTAAACTCTTCATAAAGTTTGAAATATCTCAATGTATCATTTTATGGAAAAATGAATTTTTATGAGAGTAAAAATGTTTAGGTGTGGGGGTTTGATCATGTTGCAATTCACTTTTCAAATCCATCCACATACCTCTCTATTAGAAAAAGAATTAATTTTAGATTACTAATTTTATATCAAATTTAACTTCACATTTTGTTAAAGTAGATTTTTTATCACCTTTAAATGGAAAATTTTACCTTTTTAGACTATTTTATTGTAGGATGAAGTGATTTGGAGGATCCAAAATGAATTTGAAGCAAAATGGGCCAAAATGTATGGATTCCCATAAACAATTGTCCAATGTTTTTCACATTATGGAAAACTTTTGTATCCAATTGTTCTGATTTTTTAATGATATGAAATTCAGTGGGATAAAATGCTTTTGAAGACACTGAATCCCAATTCATCCATCAAGGGGACCAATTGGATTGATCTATCTAGGAAAATGTATATTCTTGAAGTCAAATGTTTGGTTTAGTATCTTGAATCTCTTTTTTACAATTCAATATAAGTACATTTAACAGCCCAAAATAGACACAAGTGGCTTCTCAAAATATGGGTTCCCAAAACAAATTCCCATTTTGGATATAAATAGGAACCTTTGGAACCTCATTTGGAAGTTAGACCAAGGAGTTATGTTCTGAATTTTTTGAGTTCTAGAGGTGTCCTCCCGTCAAATCTTTTATTCTAGAGCTCCCTATCCTCATAGGGATAGTTGAAATGAATAAGGATATACACTTGAGTTTCCTCCTCTCAATGGCGGGCTAAACAGAGGGTGTTCACTATGAGGGAGCTACACACATGTCAAGGGAGTTACTATACTTATATTAGCTTCTAGTTTGGAGTAAATTTTCTTTTAAAAAATTTCATTCCATGTATATTACATTATTTCACATTTGAATGCTTTTTTTGATGCATGTGATTGGTATGCTCTTAATTTCAAATTTATCGTTGTGAGGTCTTTAGTGAAGGAATTGTGTTATTCTGATTGGAAAACACAAGAATACTTTTCTTACCCACATTCTTGAGATTTTAATATAATTTTTGAGCTCTTATTATATTTATAAGGGATAGATGTTGGAAATACTATTGTTATGTCTTATTTTGATTCTAAATGCATTAATATAAATGCTTAAAACTTGAACGAGATTCTGGTTACTTTGAATGAAAGATTTAATCAAAACATTAATGAATCTATAAGAAAAATAAACATTAAATGTTACCCATTTTATCTCATATATTTTAAAATACACTCTTTTTTTAAACTATTAAACTCTTTAAATTCTATTATTTTATTAAAACCATTTTCAACGCACACCCACTTTTTAGTTATTTTTATTGAATACACACACTATAAACCACCAACGCTCTTTGATAGATGACCTAGGTTCTATTATAGACTACATATAATAATATAAAAAGAATTCATTTTTTCATGTCATGACAACACGGTCACATTTTGGAACCTTTTTCGGGGAGCGCTCCATTTTTGTGTGTGCATTTTTGATAAAATATTTGTCAATTTTGTGAATATTTGTTTTTATCGTATAGAATTATTTATCTTTTTGTGTTCTAATTTTCTTATGTAGGTTCTACACATGAAAATTCCCACACTAAGAGATCTACATATTTTCGAACCTGAACCATAGAGGATTCTACATTAGTGACACCAAGACACATAAGAGGATCCCTTAAAAGAGGACACACCACACCTTAAGACTTTTCTAGACCCCTCTAATTCTAGAAATAAAATATAAATTGAACATAACATGTATAATATGGAATTTAATAACTAAACACTAAACAACTCACTTATCCTAATATTAATATCAAACCTGAATATATTCATGCATATGGTGAAGCACCAAACCTCAAACTAAAACATGGTCTAATTCACCTATTACAAAAATTACATAGACTGGATGGAGAAGACCCACATAAGATATTAAAATAAATTCACACTATGTGTTCAACATGAAAACCTACAACTGTGGATGAAGAATAAGTAAGTCTTAGGTAATTCCCTATCTCATTAGAAGACATTTCAAAATATTGGTCGTATTTTTTTAACTCCCCTATTAGAGGATAGGTGGATATGAAATGCCTTTTAAAAAAAACACATCCCAGCCTCTTGAACCTCAACTATAGGGGTATAAATTTTTGGAATAAGACAATCATAAGAGGAAATACTACATGAATTATGTTAAATATTTAAAAGGATTCATTCAAATTTCCCACACCATAAGTGATCAACATTTAATAAAATAATTATATGGAGGTTTAATTTGAATTGATCATATCATGATTGATTTTTTTAGGTGGTACGATAGTCGAAAACCCCCAATCATTTCAAGGAACCTCATTGAGAACATGGATTAAGAAACTCAAAAATTCAATTTAAGGTCCAGTGTTCTGATTCATGGTGTCCAAGAGGTGAAAACGTTTTGATTTCAAGAATAAGGTGGACATGAAGTTCAAAGAGGTAATTACCCCATTCTTAAAGCTAAATCCTTCTCAAGGTAAATCCCAACTTCCTCCTCCAATTCATTGCATTATCCGTGCTGCCAAAACCCACTATTCTAACCAATTTCCCTTAATTGAGAGAAAGTTATGAGTGTTGTGAGGAAATATTTATAGGCCACCTCTTTTACCAATCCATTAGGGAAGAACCATTCTATCCATCCTACTCTGGGTGGAATGAAAACCAAGCCTATAGGAAAGGGGAGTATTAAAACCAATAACAACAATCATAGAACCAATTGGAGCAATGCAATCATCCTCCTCTGCCACCAATAAATCATCAAACACCATAAAGGTCATTCCAAAAAACCCCTCCAAAACTCGATCCTATCCTAGAATACATGATGAAACAAATAGTTGATAAAATTTCCAATTCCAACAAACCACACAATTATCTATATAATTTCTAAAAATTAAATGATGCCAACTCACCAACTTGCTGGGTGAAATATAAAGTTAGGGTCAAATAAAATTCCTTCTCAACCACTTATCAAACCTAAGTAAAAGGGAAATGTTAGTTCTATCAAAATTCAAAATGTAAATCAACTTAAAATCCAAATTACCCCTCAAATTGAGTTTTCCCCTCCCATGGAAACTTCCATTACAACCATCTCAAATGATCCATATAATAAAACTCATTGTCTTGGAAAAACTCACACCAAATGAAAAAGTATTTCTATTGATGAGCCACCTAGACCAACCATTCCTCTTCTATTTCCCCAAAGTTCCACCCAAAAATTAATATCAAAGGAAAAATAACTTGATAAGGAAAGTTTGGAATGTTTCAAAAAATTGTAGGTTAACATACATTTGATTGATTTTATGGAGTAAATCCCACAATACAGCAAGTTTCTAAAATATATGTGTACACACAGAAAGAATATTTATGTCAATGAAAAGGTTATATTGGGGAGAAATGTCTCTATATTTATAAAGAAATCAATTCCATCCAAATTCAATGACCCTGGAATGTTCAAAATTCCATGCCCCATAGGGCATTATTCCTTTTCCAATGCTATAATTCATTTGGTTGCTTCTATAAATGTGATTCCTCACTCAATTTTCTCTTCATTGAATATTGGATAATTTAATCCCATTTAAATATTCATTCAACTAGAAAACTGAAGTACCTAACACCCCATTTGTATCTTAGAGGATGTTATTGTGTGGATTGAAATTTTACTTTTTCTGGCTGATTTTTATGTGATTAAAATGAAACATGATAGGATGAGTGGACATGACCCAATTATATTGGGGAAAAGTTTCTTAAAAAATGACAAAACCATAATTATTATCCACAATGTTACATTATATATATATTATGGTAGTGAAAATTTCAACTTCAACATACTCCCTTCCCATGATTTTTTTTCATCTTTCCCCTAAACCCCTTTCTAAGTTTTCATCATTGATATAAATTATAGGTAATGAGTCATGAATAGAATGTTTTAAGGGTTTATAAAAATGTAAAACATGTTTTTAATTGATGATTTCTTTAGCATTGAGGATCCCATGACCATCGATTATAATATCCATCTTATAAAATCTAAGTCATCATATAGGGATGTTACTATTGATAAATTATAGGATATCATTGACATCCCTCTTTCACATTCAATCCCATTAATAAAAAATCCACCTGAATTGGAACTTAAACCACTACCTCAAAATTTAAAATATTCATATATTGAGAATGGAAACAAGCTTCCTATCATCATTGCTAGTTCATATACTCCAGATCATGAATTGAAAATACTTGACCTTTTGAGGAAGTATAAACAAGAATTAGGATATAAACTTATTGAAATTATTTATATTAGGACATAAATTTGTATGGATCATATATTGTAAAATGATGAGGCTAAATCAGTTATACAGGAACAATGTCGACTAAACCCAAACCTCCTTGATGTTTTTGAAAAACAGGTAATAAAATTATTGAATGATGGTATCATTTACCCCATCTTTGACAACTAATGGGTCAGTCTAGTGTAGTTAGTTCCTTATAAAACTGGTCTTACTATAATTAATAATTAAAACAAAAAATTAGTTGAACCAATGTGAAGTATAGTTGGTGTGCCTGTATAGAATATCGGTGACTAAAAAAACACACTAGGAAAGAGTATCCCATATTTTCATTAATTGACTAGATGCTATAGAGGATAGTGGGAAGTCCCATTATTATTTCCTTGATGGGTATTCTAGATAATTTTAGATCCATATTGACCCAAGGATTAGGAAAATACAACCTTTACTTGCCTCTTTGACATACTTTAAAATATAAGGATTCCATTTATTCTATGTAATTTTCCAAGTACTTTCTACAGATTCAAGGTTATTATTTTTTAAGATTACTTGGATAATTTCATGGAAGTATTGACTGTTGATTTCACTATTTATGGATCCCATTTTGATGAATGTTTGAGTAGTCTTGGTTCTATCCCACATCACTACATTGAAAATAATCTTGTATTAAGTTATGTTAAATTCAATTTCATAGTGTGACAAGGTATAATACTTGGACATGTAATTTCGGGGGATGATATCGAAGTAGACAAATCAAAAGTGGATGTCATTTCTTTCCTACCATTCCCCAAAAAGAATATGTAGCATGTGCGTTATTTCTTTGGTCATGTTGGATTCTACCGATGTTGTATTCATGACTTCAGTAAGATTAAGCATCCCCTATTCCGATTACTCAAAAAATAAATAGAATTTCTGTTTGATAAAATCTATGAGGAAGACATTAAAGAATTGAAATGAAGTCTCACATCACCCTCAATAATCCAACCACCTCGATGGGATTTACCTTGTGAGATCATGTGTGACATATCTAACTATACAGTTGGGGAAGTCTTATCAAAACAGGTCGATCAAGCTCCACATTTCATAGCCTATGCCTTATTCACAATAGACTGTCCCCAATAAAAATACACCACAACCAAATAAGATTACATGGACATTATTATTTTTGGATTAATTCAGGTAACAGATTTTATGGTCCAAATTAATTTTTTTCTATGACCATGCAACCCTATGATATCTCCTTAAGAAACTAGAATCCAAACCACATCTCATTCACTGGATGCTCCTCCTTCAAGAATTTAATCTTGAAATTAGGGGAAAAAAGAGCATATAAGGTAGTGGAAGGCCATATCAGTAGGATCCTTCTATCCTCAAACATTTAATCATCCCCCTATATTCATATGAATGTCATGTACCTTGATGAAAAATTTTATCTAGTGAAAAATGATTTTTTGGTATGATTACATTGTAAATTAGTTGGTAGAATCATTCATTCCTACTAATTTCAATAAAAACCAAGATGACCTTTGGAAAAATCTATCCCATTGGTACATTTGGGATGACCCTGATATTTGGAACACATGTAGGGATAAATTCATTAGTAATTGTGTTCAAGATAGAATTTTTTAGTCTAGCCTTAGGTTCTATCACACTCTTGCACGTGGGTTCCGTGTTGGTCCTCAACAAAATTTCCCAAGGTCCTTGATTCTGGCCTATTTTGGCCAACACAATTTTGTTATTCCCATATATGATGACACATTTTTCCTTGTTATCAAAGGATGGGAAATTTATCCAAATGAATTTAAATTCCCCAACAACCCTTGCTCTTTCATGACATTTTTTTATGTTAGGAAAATTGAATTTATGCAAAAATTTCCCAATTCATTTAGAAACTTGTACATTCTTTTTGATGTAGATTACATGTCAAATGGGTAGGGGCATGAGTCACAAGGACTGGTGATTCAAAGATAGTTGTAGAATTTTTGAGAACCCAAATTTTTTATAGGTTTGGATTACCTTGGTTAATCATCAGTGACTAGGTTTCTCATTTATACAACCAAATAATGAAATCACTTTTGCATCGATATGAGATTGGGAATTGAGTTTCCACTATATATCACCCACAAAACAATGGTCAATATAAGGTGTTGAATATAGAGGTAAAAAGAATCTTGAATAAATAGTTCAACCCCATAGAAAATATTGGAGTCTTAGACTTGATGATTAATTATGGGCTTACTGTATTGAATTTGAAACTCCCATTGGAATGTCACCTTATCATCTTGTTTTTTGAAATAGTTTTTGAATCCTTTTTCAGATAGATCATTGGGATTACTAGGCCATTAAATAATGAAATTATAATATTTCTAGTGTTAGTGCTCAAAGGAAGTTACAAATTCAAGAGATAGAAGAAATGAATAGGGATTAATATGAGAAATCCCATATCAATAAGGAGAAAACCAAGGATTCCCATGATCATATCATCTTTCATCATCAACTCCACATCAGGCATAAGGTCATCCTTTTTAATGAAAGGTTTATGTTCTACTCAGGTAAGCTTCTTTCCCATAGGCTTGACCAATACATTATTACTAATGTCTATAAATTTGTTGTTATTCATGTTTAACATAAAGAAACAAAACAAATAATCACCATCAATTGGTAGTGGCTAAATCATTTTTATGAGACCATTCTGGAGGCCCCAACAAAGGATCTCCATCTTCAAGAAGCAACTTATCAGTGATACCCACTAGGTTTTATCCTTCCTTCACACATTCTATCTTTTTACAGTGAGGATATTTCAATCTCTAGGTGTGGTGGTGTGGGGGGGGGGGGGGATGGGGTGATACATTCTTGAGTTAGTTATGTTTTTTTATTTTATTTTTTAATTTTTCTACTTTTCAATTTTTTTATAGTATTTTTACCTTTATGCACTTTTTCATGTTCATTAGGATTTTCATCACCTTTCTTATTTTTCTCTTTTCACTTGATATATAGTATTATTAACTTCTACCCCTTTCTTATCCAAGAATAATCATTTTTTATTTCCACTCAATCAACGAAATTATTCAATATTCATGAATAATTACCACATTTTACGTTGTTTTAACATTTAAAGAAAACTTTGTTCATCAATGGCATGTGAGTTTATAAAGAATTTATCATTAATGTGTTATTTTTTTAGTAAATTGATTGTTTTTATAAGATATAAATATTTACATCTCTATGAAACCTTTGAGATGAAAAATACCCTCTTTGTGAGTAATTTATGGGTTAATAATGCCACAAAACATCTCCACACCACATTTCACTCAACCATAAATTTTGAATATTCCTCACTTAATAGAAGGTAAATATTGGTTAGGTTAATATCTATCATCTTTCTAAAATGATATTTCCATATGTTTTCTACTTATCTGATCTATTTCATTAATGTACTGGATTAACCTATTTGTGTGTACCTATTCGCTGATAGTTGTACACCCTAAATAAACAAAAAAATATAAAGAATAAAAAATGAGGGGAGTGATGAGATTTAAAAAATACAGATATATATAGGTCGTTAGATTAAGGATTTAATTCTAGTAATTATTAATTGAGTGGGTCTTGAAACTTGGTTCCAAAGGATATAAGATATGTTCAGTGTAAAGAATCAAGTAATCAGTTTTTTTTAAAATAACCTATATTTACTGAATAAAAAGTGCAAAGAATAGCATAGAATGGTTGTCACACACACATGTGAATAGTTTGTGAGATGGTTTACTTTCTAATTCATTTCTCAAACGGGTAACAAACATGTCCTTAAATTTCATTCAGATATAATTTATGAGATATATTTTTTCCATGATCACTGAGAATAACTCCTTGGGGTGGTTTTTTCTTTGATCACATTACTCTCAAGAGTTAGTTTTAATTTTAATTTTAAATATTCATGAATTTAGTAATATCTCCACGAATCATTTTATGTAAAATTTAATTTTCCTGGGAGTGAAAATGTTTAGGCGTGGGGGTGTGATCATGTATAGAATTACTATTCATTTCCACCCTTATACCACTATGTTAACAAATTTTGAATTGTAAATTAAACATTATATATCAAATTTAACTTCACATTTGGTTCAATTATATTATATTTATCACTGTTAAAATTATAAATTTTAATTTTTTAGACTATTTTGTTGTAGGAGGAGGTGACTTGAAGGATCCCAAATAAAGATGAATCAAAATGGGCCAAACAATAAGGATGCCCATAAACACTTTTCCACTCTTTTTTACATTTCTAGATATACAAGAATTTAATTGGGATTACTATATGTGTAATGATACAAAATTTTGTGGGCTACAACTCTTATAGACACAGAATCCCAATTCATCCAAAAAGGGGTCCAACCAGACTGATCTCTCTAGTATAATTAATCTTATCTAAGTGAAATGTTTGGTTTTTATATTTTTAATATATATATTCTTCCATATGTACAATGGAAACTAAATTTTACATGGTGATATTTAATACAACTTTCAACAACTCTTCTCTCTTTTCAAAGTCACTATAAGGTCATTTACCAACCCCAAATAGAGACACAAATGGTATATCGAAACCCGGGTGCCAAAAACCACTTACCATTTTGGATGTAAAAGGAAACCTTGGGAACCTCATTTTTGAAGTTCTACCAAGGAGTTAAGTGCAATAATTTTTGAGTTCTATAGGAGTCCTCTTATCACCTTGGATGTTATGGAGCTCCATATCCTCATAGGTAGAGCTGAAATGAAGAAGGAGTTCCACTCGAGTTCCCTCCTCCTCTTGATGATGGGATAAATGGTGGGAATTCATTATGAGGGAGATAAAAACATGTCAAGGGAGTTCCAATGATTATATTATAGACTGGTTTGGATTAAATTTTGTTTTAAAAAATTCCATTTCATTTATCTTACATTGTTTTATATTTGAATGCTTGTTTTGATGCATGTGATTGGTATGATTTTAATTTCTTACCGATCAATGTGAGGTTTTATGTTCATGACTTATGTTTTTCCAATTGGAAAAAATAGGAATCCATTTCTTACCCACTTCATTATGATTTAAATCATCTCTGGAAGCTCTTATACCATGAATAACATATGAAATTTGATAATACAATTGTTATTTCAAGGTTTGATTCATCAGACATTAATATAAAATCATAAAAATTAATTGGGATTCTGATTAATTTTAACCAAATATTTACTACAAAACTAAATGAAAATATAAGAAAAATGAACTTGAAATGTGTGAAGTGGAATCACAATGACCCCCTTTATCTCATATATTTCAAAATCCACTTTTTTTAGTTATTGAACTTTTTAAATTCTGTTACTTTCTTAAAACTGTTTTCAACCCACCCCTATTTTTTAGTTTTTTTGGAAAATAAACTGTATAAATGACTAATGCACCTTGAGATATAACCCATTGTATTCCATAGAATACATATAATCATATAAAACCAATTCAATCTGATTTTTCATGACAACACGGTTAGGAAGTTCACCTAGTGGTGACCAAGATTTTTATACCTGAGAAACCAATATTGGTGGCCCAGGATGAGATGTGTAATGGAAGAATTAAATTCTAGATGATTGACCTTACAAAGGATCAAATAATGAAATCAAAGACAATATGGGTTATTACAACTACTTCCCATGCCTATGTGGAAGTGGTTTGTTATATCTATGGATTTTGTGATCGGTCTACCTCGTACTCAAAGTGGGAAAGATTCTATATGGGTGATTGTTAGTCATGTGACAAAATCAACTCACTTTATTCCCATTAGGGGGTAAATAAAGGTATAGGACCTCTGAAGGCTATAGTTTTGAGATATTTTTCTTCTTTATAGAGTTCCCTCAGGAATAGTGTCAGATCAGGATACCTGTTTTACTTCTAAATTCATGAAGGGACTCTAGGAGGCACTGGGAACCCACCTAAAGTTAACCACCATGTATCACATGTAGAGGGATGGACCATCTGATTAGTCTATCTAGACACTTGAGGATGTGTTATATGCATGTGTTATTGATTTTGGAGGTTTTTAGTAAAGTAAACTATCTTTCGTATAGTTTTCTTATAATAAAATCTATCAAGGATCAATTGGGGTGGGCCAATTTGAGGAATTTTATGGTGTCTGTTCCAATCCCCATTGTGTTGGTATGATGTAGAAAATAATTCCTTGGTTAGACTAAGCCTCATCTAGGTGATTATTGGGGCAATGAAACTGATTTAGAGATGGTTATAAATAGATCAAAGTCTTCAGAAGTCAAATGCCAACCATCATCCTTGTCTTCTAGAGATTTAGGTTGGTGATCAGTTGTTTCTGTGGATATTAGTTTACTTAGGGAACTTTCATTTGGGAAAGTATAGGAAATGGGAACTATATTATGTTGGTCCATTTAATGTTGTGGAGAATCTTGGTAAGTTAGCATATCATTTGGAGCTACCCCTATGAATTATCTCGATCCATGATGTCTTTCATGTCTCCTAGATGAAGGGGCACCATCCGGATCCATTTCATGTGTTGGAGTGGGAAGATTTGGAGTTGGTGCCTGATTCCACCATTATAGAGTAGCCTATTCATATGATGTATTTTCAGAACAAGGTGATCCATGGTAAAACAATATTGTTATTTCATGTACTCTGTAATTTTTTTGGTGATGTCCATGAGACATGGGAGTGGGAATTTGGGGGAGGGTGAAGTGGCCTCACTTATTTTCTTCTAGTGAGTCTTGAGAAATTTCTAGGTGATGAAAGTGGTCTGGTGAAGAGTTTTTAATAACATCTGGTCACTATTACAAATAATTTTTAATTTTATTTATCTCTTATTGTGTTATTGGCGTTCTCAGGTTCTAGGGGTAAAAACTGAGAGTTTTTGTGATGAAAGACCAAGGTGCACAATTAGGACACAAATTTTCTAACTACGTGGCTAACTGTGTGTAGGTGCTATAGTTTTTGACTGTGGGTTTTTGTATGTTTTGAGCATGGTTTCTCAAACTATGTGATACCCAAGGGTAACCATGTGGCCATTTTGGGTGGAAAGTATCCCTACACAGTCGGTGTAAGGTTTTCATAACCGTGTGGCCAAACTGTATATCCATGTCTAACCCACATAAAATATTGCTATTTATAAAATACCCTTGTTAGATTTTTAGGTTTTGGGGGCTCATTTTCCACCCCATGATTCACAATCATTCCACTTTGGTTTTAGATATTCACCTCTAATTACTTGGTGGTTTTATCTTATATATCTTAGTGTTTGGATAAAGGTAATTCAATTTCTCCTTGGTTTCTTCTAAATTTCCCCCTATTCTTACATGTTCTTCCATTTTCAAGGATATCTCCAACCCTAGTAGGGGAGTTTCTTTAATATAGGGTATGCGATGTGGGTTTTGGTTTTTTCCTTGTGGATTAGGTGTGTGAGGATTTTTTCTCCCTCATTCTGGTGATCATCATCAAGGGTGATGAGCTTTGGACAAAATATGAGATATGCTTCTCTATTTAAGAGAATTTTCTATGATAGACCTTTAAATTTATAGTCAATTTTAGTTTTTATTATTTAAATTTCCATTTAAATGATTTATTCTTTGTACATGTTCCATGTCTTATGTGATTCATGTATTGGTTTGGAAATTTGGGTGTTTAAAGGGGGGCTTTCCAAAGGTATGTGTCTTGTTTGCACACCAAGTGTTTGTTAAAATGGTTCAAAGTGTTTTTGTTGATTTAAAAGGATTTATAAAGCACTTTTAGAAATGGTTTTACCTTGGGAAATGTGCTTTCATAAAATGGAAAAGTTTTTCTATGAAATGGATTATGTTATAGCTTGTTTGATATTGTAACTTTTTTGTGACCGTCTTGGCATGGAGTATAACATAGGATAACCATTGTGTGAGTGAAGGGTTTCTTTGAGCGGCTGTGTGAGCCTTTAGAGGGAAGAACATGAAATATTGAACTTTTTTCTCTAATGTTGTTCATGTTATCCATCATAGAGAGATCGAGTGAGCCTCTAATTTTATTTATAGGGAACCATGAGAGCATTTAGGTTGGAAAAACATGAGATCTTACATGTTGGGCTCAAAGAAGATTATGAGAGCTTCCTTTTTTTTCTTAGTTATCTAGAATACTTGTTTAATAACTCATGATAGGCTTAATGGTTAGAAACATGGGTTGACATTACTCATGATCGATTGTTTTTTATTTTGTATACATTTATTAGTGACTTGTTTATGTCGTGAGATATATTAGGCCCACTTTCCATTGATGTTCTTACATGTTAACGATGTTATGATCACCCTTGATCATTTTTTGGTTGTGATATTGAGAATTTTATGCCTTTTAGCCATATTTATCTATTTAATTAATGTTTGAAATTGTTTTTGGAAAACTATTTTTTTGAAATGAAAAACCAAAGGGATATAAAAATGTGTATTTAAAAAGGGTATGTTTTAAAAATGGATTAGTTTTGAAAATGTTTTCCAAATATTTTATTAGTTTTCATGGGTAAAATATTTAAATAGATTCATTGTGGTATCCTATAAGTCTTCATTCCTCACACCCTAATTGGGTATTTGGAGATTTTTGGATTTTTTTTTGGAGGACAAAGGTAATGTAAAGGGCATAATGTTCCAGGGTGGCCCTTATTCATCACTACCATCTAGTGTTTTATAGAGAAGATATGGCCTCAAATGTATTGGTTCATGTGGAGACATTAATGATTTTTTTTTCTATTGGTCTATATGTTGGTTCCTTTTTGGATTTGTTCCCATTCATTTGAATTTTGGGGTTTGTTTTGAAATGACATATTTGGGGTTTAACTCTAATGTTTTTAGCATGGCCATCCCATTTATGGATGGTTCATACCAGTTATCAGTGGAGAAACCATTCCCAAGAGAAATTATGTTATGCCCAATGCTTTTTCCTAGCCCATGGTGATTAGGAATGTGATTCAGGCCATGTGGTGGGTCAATTCAGGTGATGGGTTGATTAGACCCAGGTTATTTCATTAAGTGAACAAGAAGAATAAAGTAATGGAAAAAGTGTTAAAGGTTAAGTCCCAATCAAAGAAACTGATAGACCACCCTTTCAATAATCTAAATATATAGAGTGAGAGTAATGTAAAGGAGGTATTCTTCTTTGGATATATAGGGAAAGGCCACTGGAAGAATAATTATATCATTGGGAAGAATAAGAAAGTTGATGATTCTTCTTCAGGTATATTTTTAATTGAATATAATCTATCTATTTCTATAAGTCGGTTATTTATAATACATGTGTCTTGTGTATTTGTATTCAAATATAGGAACCAAGTAGATTCATGATGATTGAAAAAGGTGATTTATATCTCTAAGAAACAAATGGTGTATGACTTTTACCATTAGTAGTGGGATATTATCATCCTACTTTGCCTAGTGGGACAGTTCTTATACTAAATAATTGTTATTATGTACCATATATTATAAGAAACACAATCTCTATGTCGAGTTTAGACACTGATATTTTATATCAAGTTTTGAAATAAAAATCTTCTTATGTATAAGGATAACATAAGTTATTTTATGGAAAAACTTAACAATTGGTTATATATACTTGTACTAGAAAATCCAATTTTAAAAATCAATAAAAAATACAGTGAGAACAACACATATCCTACCCACCTATGAAACTTTAGACTAGGTCATATAAGTTAGAAAAATTTAAGAAAAGTACATGAAGAATGTCATGACCCATCCCTCGGGGCCCGTGTCGTGACAACCCCAAGCCCGCCTTCCATAGGCTAGGGGCTAGTGACCAGTACCAAAGACATAATTCCCTAAAACTGGGAAGGCATTGCCTTTATAACCTATAAACACACACAACAAGATACAAACATGAGTAAACTATATAACCAAATGAGTGATGAAAGTAAAAGGGGATGGAATACAAGCCCAACTGTAAAGTTACATGTTCAACTGAAAACAATACAAATGAAGTAAAAGAAAGAAAAGAGGCTACTGGATCGTCCTTTGAGGTTCCTACCTGAAGGGTAGGTATAGATAGCCTCATCAGCACTCTGCATTCATCCGTCTCCTCCACGTACTGACTTGATGTATGGTCCACCTCCGGGCACCATCTAGTCCCGGTACTCTCATCCTCAGTCAGCACTGTCTATCGTCTGCAACCAACACAACAAGGTGAGAGTATAAACCGTGCAGGGGTGAGTATAATGATACTCAGTAGGGACCCCGAGACCCTCAAGGTCTCATAAAATACAACAAGGATAAACCACAAAGTATAAAATCAACAGATAACCTTACATAGGTATATGCCCATACATATACCTAAATTATCAAGTGATCTATCTTAATAATGAGGAAAAACAGAGAAAAACTAACACAGCTCAACTAGGATTTAATTCTAGGGGTAGTTTCAAGTAACATCCCCAATACAATTGTCAAAACCTCGGCTGCTGGAGAACTCCTACTCTATTGAGTAAAATTGGCCTACCGCGATAGCAAGCGCGCTTCCCACTAACCTTGGACGGCTGAGGTGCTCTTCATGTCGAGTACCGTAGATCTGCCACGTCACCAAGCATGCTCCACACCGTGAGTCTGCCACATCACCAAGCATGCTCCCCATTGTATCCTACTGAGGTACTCATTATGTCGAGTACCGTGGGTCTCCCGCGACACCCAAGCACTTCCCACTATGGGTCTGCTGTGACACTAAGGCGCTCCCCACTGTGGGCCTTCCGAGACACCAAGGCGCTCCACACTGGGCTAGTAGAGTCACTCCGTGTCAAAACGGTCAACATTAGTCAGGTCTCAGCCAACTACTAGGTCTCCACACTATGCTCGCTCGTCTCCAAGAGGATCTGCTCCACAAGCTACTGGTCGATACTCCAACTGTAATGAAGTCCCATGAAGAAGTATCACAAAGGTCCACCACGTCATAGGGGTCTCAACATAACAGACGACGTGTCAATCAGACGCCTGATCTGTTAGTTATTGGCCTTTTTAGTCCCGGGGGCCCGGTTGGATTCGTGCTCGACCCAACCTGACCATACCCCATCTCAATCCAAACCTAATGGGGTATCACTCAAAGGGACCGTCTCGCTCCAAGGTTCCCAAAACCGCTGACGGTTCGTCAAACGGACATCTGGTGACAAAGTTATGGCCAAAAGAAGTATACGGGTCGTAGTGGGCCGGGGTCTGGTCCGACCCGGCATGGGTCGACTCGGTTTGGGTCGAGCCGACCTGACTGCAGGGTCAAGAGAAGCCCGTAATGCGGCCTGGACTGTTGGGATGTTAAGTAGGCCGTGAGGGGCTGCGGAGCCCGCGAGTGTCGTGGGGTGGTTCAGTTGCAGGGGGAGGGGGGGTCGGATTGGCCGGGGGCCCATGAGGGGCACTGGCTGGTCTGGAGGGCCGCCGTGAGGGGCGCGGGCGGCTTGGGAGGCCAGCGGGCGACGCGATCCAGGTAGCTCAGAGGGCTGGCAGCGGCGTGGCCGGGGCGGCTCGGAGGGTCAGTGGTGGCACGACCAGTTCAGCCGGCTAGGGGCGCAGTTGGCAGGTGGCATGGCCGGTGGGTGGCACGGCCAGCGGGGGTGCGGCTAGCGGGGGGGGCACGACTGGTGGGTGGCTCAGTCGGTGGGTGTGGGGCCGGTTCGGCCGGGCGGCCAGAGCACCAAAGGGGCGGCGCGTTTCATGGTGGCCACGGGTGGCGGCGCCGTTTCCTTCTCCTCCTTCCTTCATTCCAAAGAACACCACAATGAAGAACGACAGAGGGGGGTCGGGCCATGTTAGTTTGGCCTGCACCCTCCGCGTTTAGAGTGGTAGCATACGGTTCACAAGAACGAAGAAAAGAACATCAACCATGATCTTTTGTTATTTAATCATTCCCAATCCCACACCAGAGAACAAGGGAGTACCTGGAAAGTGATAAACCAATAGCATTAAACCCCTACCTCGGGTTTATACATCGACAAAGTCGTGGGGAGGAAGATGAATCGTTGAAAAATTGAAGGACGTCGGTGTCATCGACATTTTCCTCGATCTTCAGTTTGTGTGTCGGTTCGTCGTAGTCGAAGACATCCTATATCGGAGGAAGTCTCAAGGAAGATGGTTGATGTCGGGGTTGGATTTCTTCATCGGCGTTCTTCGTTGGAAGAACACATTCTTCGTTCAGAGAAATAGTTCTTCGTTGGAGAGATTTTCTCCCAAGGCTCCACCAAAAGAAAATGGCCAACTGATGTGTTTCCCCCAACTTTAATCATTTACACAAATTCAAAATATCCTAATTAAACACCTAGGTTGGCACATTTAATTAAGGTGGGTTGGGGTAATTAATGTAATGCCCCGACCCCAGTTACCTGGAGTCGGTGCATTATTATATAACATTAGCATAACACAAAGAAATCATGCCCTGAAAGACCGATCAGTTTAGCAGTCTTGGAAAATAGATTATATACATGAACGTTACATTACACTTTCCAACATACAACACAAAAAAATCATTTGAGAATTCCATTGTTCCCTTAGCTTAATTCTACATCTTAAACAAAAAACACTTCTTGGGATCCTAGGAAAATAAAACATAAGAAATCGGTGAGCATAGATGCTCAGTAAGGGTAAATAATTTAGTGGAAGCTATAAACTTTTAAGGCAAGATGTGTAATAAAAAAAATCCTTTTAAACAAAAACTTGAACACAATATGGAAAAAATAAATAAAAAATTACCATATTAACATGAACATGGATATTATACTAGTCATATAATCACATCTAATAACTAATTTCATAATAAGGGAATGTATAGTACCAGACTTTAATTTATGTGTCAAGGTCCCGTGCAAGGACCTAGGGGATAACTTTAACCGAACCCCAACTCGGAGAGCCTATGTAACCAAACTCCAACCCAGAGAGCCTATGTAACCAGACTCCAACCAGAGAGCCTCTTTAACTAGAATCCAACCTGGAGGGTTTTTTGTAACCGGACCCCAACCCGAAGGGATTAATTTTACCAGTCCTCAACCTGAAACATACTATTCCAATACATTCATCTCAAGACAAGGTTGAAATATAACATAAACATTCGTATTTAAACAAGAATAAGAAATGTCAATACTTTAACCATAAACCATGAATGGAATAAAAATAATTCATCCACAGTCAGACATATCACAAAAACTTAAATACAATATGGGAGATTTGTATCATAATAAATCAACTTCAAACAAGTGTAAAATTTATCAAAGGATGTTGACATAGATGAAATCAAAACTATTTGAGAGAAATATTTCCTTCTATTTTGAAATCATTTAAGAGTAACACAATTATAAATAAAACATATATTTTTAAAATATTTTTATAATCTTTTAGGGGAATATTTGATGATGTTATAATGGCATAAAATAGCCGCACTCTCCGTATAAGTTTAAAAAACATTCTTACCTTAAATTTATCGAAAAGGTCATAAAGTACCTTGTTTGGAAAATGACGGAAAGATTAATTTATAAAAATATTATAAAAATTCAAACCATGGTATAAATGACTTCATCCCATAGTCTAGTAAATAGTAAATTTTTTTTGAAATACATTTTTAAGAAAACACGGGTGTGGATGATAAAGAGGTCCCAATAGATACTTACGTAAAAACAACCTCAGATAATAAAGAGATTGTGAAATTAACCCTTATAGATTTGGTGACTCACGAAACATACACCCCATGAAAGAAGGATTATTCAATGAAGTTTTAAATACCCATATATTAAATTATATTACACAAGGAATACAATTATGGCCAGTACATACACCACACAAAATGAAATAGTGGCAATACAGCGTGAATCTCATGGAAATAAGAAGTGAGATGAAATCCCCTTACCACGTTGAAATGAATAAATTAGTATGAAAAAAAGTTAATAACCACCAAATCATTCATATAATACCATTAATATAAAGATAATTGTGATAATATATTTCAAATGGCAGTACACAATACACCACATTTAATAAATAAGTGGCGTACAATGGAAATCTCAAAGAATTAAATATGAGATAAGAAACCCCTTACCTTGTACTTTTCCTTGGTCGAGGGTATGTTAACCTCTTGTATAATAGTTAAATAATTTTTATTAAATTATATAATAACCATATAAATAATTATGATATCATATATGATCATCTAATAATGCATTGTTAATGATATTTTAGTATTATCGTCATTTCAGGTGTTAACTGATTCATTTTCCTTTATATTCTTTGTTACATGAGTCATGTTTGTTATGGATGGGATGTTTATTATTCATATCCAGAATTATATAAAGTATTTAAACATTATTTTTAATCATAAAATTAAAATTATTCAGGAATGGTTATGGAGAATGAATCTCATCAAATTCATGGAGACGGTAATCTATATGTACGCACGAGTGACAATATCATTCTTTTGATATTAAAATAGTATATAATTGGATGGTATATCATATATAAATAATAATTATCATGTTATATTTATTATTTAAATCACTTTTACATCATTATTATACCCATAAAAATAATAATTTATTGAATAACAATTACACCATGACGTGGAGACGGTAAGCCGTACGTACGCACGTATGGTGACATGTCATTCAAAGGATGGATATAATAATTAATATGGTTGTAACATATTTATAATAACATAAAATTATATATAAGATACTGGATTTATTATTTTATAATGGAAACAACAAGGAAATAAGAAGTGGAAGAAGAAAAGAACTCGAAAGAGGTGATGAAATATTTACCTCTTCTTCGGGTTCGTCCTTTCGATTTTATCTAAATGGCACCTTAGGTTAGCTTTTTGACTAAATTAAGGCCTCTAGGATGAAGGTAGGACAATTGAGAAGGTATTTGGGTAGGTTTTGGCCGAGACAAAAGGCTTTGAAGGTGTGAATTTGAGAGAAGTGGGAGTGCCCTTTTATAAGAGGGGTGAGGGACATCTTAGGAAAATATTGAAATATTATTTTATAATAAAATAATTTTCGATTTATAATGGCCCCAAAATGATTTATTTCTTGGATAAGGTGGTTATGGGTCGAAAAATACTCAACCAATTGGTTTTAGATAGGTTTGGGTCACTATATTAACCTCATCTTTCAGATTTAACTCTGAGTAAATTAGTTTCATATTTACCACGGCTCTTTCTATTTTTATATTATATGGTTAATAAACTTACTATAAACTTCCAAGAGACCCTCAAGTAGTTTATTAATGACATATATAATATTATTTAAGACCTTTATCTAAAAAATTTATTTTTAGGAACATAATATCAATTAATAAAATAATATTTGTTTTAAAAACTCATTTATGTCAATTTTGGCACTATTTGCTATTTTGTTTTTGTTAAATTCATAACAGCATTATTAATTCCAAAAAAATCATTTAATAAACCCTAAAATGTCATATGAACCTATTAAATTAGTGTAATTTATAAAAATTGTCAAATTATATTTATTTGGATATTTATAATATCAATTATTTTAATATTTCATTAATAAGGTAATTACTGCATCATCATTGTGTCATAAATAAATTAAATTATTTAATGTCTAAAAAATATAAATAAAATAATATTAGATAGGAAATAATTTAATATTTCTAATTAATATTAATAGTTGAAAATATGACTTATATAACCCCATGTAAAAATTAATTTAATAAAATATATCTGTTTATGTCAATTTTTCCATTACTTTAAGTTAAATAAAATAAAGTGTCATTATCATTAATAAGTGGATCTATGGGGTTCTAAAATCAACCCAAGGATTCCCATGGCCATCCATGACTCATCCAATAAGGTTAGTACAAGTGTTAAGGTAATTTTGTATTATTATAATATTATTTTTACCTTGAATTACCCTATTTACCTTTAACTACGGTAAATAAAAGTCAAAAGTTACTATTAAGCAAAAATTATTTTCATCTTATTAAACCAAATTTTACTTAATGAGGTTAAACATTTCTGTAACACCCCGAGATTTTATGAAAAAAATTCTTTTAATTTCATTAATGTCTTGTGTTGTATTATACACCAAGATTACCTTGCTCTATAAGCAACACCGTATTAGCTTGCAGTAAACGCAACACTATTCTTGGATCGTGTTACACACAATTTTGATAATAATTATTCTACGCAACATTGAGTATATATATATATATATATTCAATGTATAAATGAAATATGGTTGGATTCTGTTTTACGAAACAATGATGGATTCTTTCACAACACGCAACCCTGACTTGGCTTGCATTACACGCAATCGCGACCTTCCTCGATAGCGTGTGTTGTACGCAATACCGGGTTTTAATAAACAACGATATATTATTATAATATTGTCATGAACTAGCCGTTATGAATAGTATTAACTAAATTTTGAATTTTATAACATTATTATTCATCTTACACATTTTCTAGAACATGATATAAGAACAAAATAAATTTTTTGGGTAAAATAAGTATTTTTAAAAAAATGCAGTTTTGCCGCCTTTTGATGGCACACCCACTTTAAATCTAGTTTTTGACATGTTTATATATTCAATTTTACAAAATAAAATTCTTCTTTTGAATCAGGATATAAAAATTTACATTAGATAAAGTTTTGATATTATTTCTATAACTTTCATATTTTAATGAATAGTAAAAACACGCTATATTTTAATTAAAAACAACTTTTTTCATCGTAATATCTTATGTGGTTAAATTATAATATTGAATGTTTTTAATGTATAAATAGAATATATTTTTACCATTTAATATAATGAATGTCATTAGCATTGATTTTACCTTAAATTCGTAGGTTAAATCAATTCAATCTTTTGCAATGTTTTAAACAAAAACCCGTTTTTATTTGACAACGGGATTAATTTTAATTTAATTTCTGCAACTTCTGTGTATTTAATTTTAAAAAATGGATTCAATATTTGGAATTAGTGGGTCCAAATTATGTTAATAGGCTACTTTTTATTTTTGGAAATTATGAATAGTAACTACCGTAAATTTTATTTACCATAGTTAAAGGTAAATCGGGTAATTAAGGGTAAATATAATATTTTAAAATTACCCTAAGAAATTTCAAAATCCTATTGGATGACTAAAAGTCGACCCATATCACCTAAGGGTCGGATTAGATTCATTTAATTAAATTTTGTCAATGAAAATAATTTAATTATTATTAAAACCAAAGAATGTGACAACATGTCACTTTCTTAAATCTTACAAGTATAATAATTTTAATCTAGTGATACACTTCATGAAACTTCAAACACGAATAGTATCCAGAAATCTAATACAATTATATACATCATAGGAATTTATTTAAAATTTTTAGGGATTAAATAATTATCATTTATTATGACACAAAGATGATGCAGTAATTGTCTTATTAATGAAATATTGACATAATTGATGTTATAAATGCCCAAATAAATGTAATTTGAGACTTTTTATGACTTAAAATAATTTTATAGGTTAATATGACAAGTTATTGTGGATTTCAGTAACTTGGTTCGAACTTATCATTCTGTTATGAATTTCATAAAAATCATGTACCAAATAGTGTCAAAATTGACATAAATTAGTTTTTAAAACAAATATTCTATTATTTATTTTTATTTTATTCCTAAAAATCAAGTTTCGGAAAAATGACTTAGATAAGATTATATATATTAATAATAAACAACTTGGGGTTATTTTGGCTTGATATAGTAAGTTTATTAACCATATAGTGTAAGAAAACAAAAAGAAACGGTAAAAGTTAAATTATTTAACTTAGAGTTAAATCTAATTGATAAGGTTAAAATAATAACCTAAACTTGTCTAAATCCTATTGGATGAGAGGATTTAGACACATACCCACCTTAGCCTCGAAATAAATCAATTTGGATCTATTTAAAACTTAACTTGACTTTATAATAAAATAATATTTTTAGTTATTCCAAAGGTACCCCTATCCTCCCTTATAAAAGGGCACCTCCTCCCTCTCTTCCTCACACAACTTTGATCCTTCAAGCTCGGCCATCCCCTGACAAATTCTATTCTCCACTTCCCTAGGAACATCCTAGAAGTTATGGTCTTCCTCAAAGACCAATTTTAGTGCCCTAAGAGGAGGTCTCAAAGAGGCGCTTCAAAGAAGAGATAGTTTCTGTTACCAATTATTTCACCTTTATTTCTTCTTCCACTTCTTCTTCTTAGGTTGTTTCATTATGAATTAATAACATCAGTATCACTCATATACTTATATGCTATTATAAGTATGAAATAATCATATTTCACCATCTATCCATCCTACGGAAAACGAAATCACCGCGTGTGCGTACGTACGGAATACCGTCTCCACGCCGTGGTGAAATCTATTTTCCACCACCACCTTACTTGGATGGGTATAATGGTGTAAATAATAACTATATAATATTATTTTAAAGTGATATTGATTCTGAAATAGTATACATACACTCCAATTCAGTCCCATGATCATGAGAACGATATCATCCCTCGTGCGTACGTACGGACTACCGTCTCCACGACGCGATGAGATTCATTCTCCACTTTAACCATTAATGAATGATTGTAAAGTATATATAATAAGTAATCATGAAATATATGACATAATAATGATACTGTATTTATGTGTATATATATGTATGTCATCTACTTAATTCCGTTCAACTCAATAAGGAAACGAAAACAGCGTTCATGCGTACGTACGGCCTACCGTCTCCATGAACGGTGTATTTCTTTCCATTTACTGATTTATTATATATATTTATATTATGAATATATATATATATAAATCATGTTTTATATTCTAGAATTAAGTAATCATGATCTAAGTAATCATATGAATAATTACAAGTCAAAACACGGATGACAGATGAAACAATTTTACCCAAAACGCTCTTTAACATGGAATTTACAAAAGAACGGGTAATATAAAGTCATAAGTGAACCATATATGATATCATAACAATGCATATGATTCTGTAATAAGTCAATGACATTATTTAAATCATTATACAGGAGGTTCGGACACTTACGAAGCAAATCGGACCTAAGGTAAGGGAAATATCACAATCTCATTTCTATCCGAGATTGTTTATACTTTGAAATTTACTGGGTTGAATTTTATCATCCACATCCATGTTTCATAAATATGTAATATTATTTCCATTCTTCTATAATTTTTTAAATCATATTTTACCCTTCGGTGAGTTTTTAGTAAAAGATATGAAAGGAATATTTTGTCGTTTTTCGTACGAGGTACTTTTTGACTTTTCTGACAAAAGTACAAAGAATGTTTTTTTTAACTTATACGGCATGAATGGATTTTTAAAAAATTATTTCCAAGAAGATTACTTTAAAAGTTTTCAAGTTTATTTTTAATCAACTTCTTTTAGTTTATAATTTTATGACATGTTAAGAAAGGAAAAGTGTTTTTGAAGTAGAAAGGATAGTTTCCTCAAGAATGGAGTTCAAGTGTTTTATCAAAATTATTTTCCATCTAAGATAATAAAGGGTTCAGTTTCTATCCCTATTATTACATTGATTTGACTATGTTGTGATGGAATTATTTTTATGAATTACTTTATCTTATATGAATTGTTTTATGATGTCACGATGTTTAAGATTCCCATTTTTATTACATGGGTTATGCTATGATGTATGGTTTATGATTTTGTGGCACACATAAGAATGGTATAATTATGATATGGGTGGGACCTATATATCCCTCCAATGCATTGGGTAAAGATTTTATATCTCATGAGATAGACATGGATGGAATGGTAGGTTATACCGGTTCAGTGAAACAGGACTGAAATGAGGGTGACTTGGTTCAGAAAGGGACTTTTTCCACTAAGATAGTCTTGGCAATGAGTCTTGACTAATAAGATATGATTCTCTATGATTATGTGTGTATGCCAAAAGTTTCATGTTTTAGGTTATGATTTTTGGAATTTCATTTCACTACTATGATTTATCCCATGTTATGAAATTATGCTCTTTTTTGCAGGTTAAGATTTCCAAAATGTTATGTTCTTATGAATATGATGTGATTGATATTTATTTTGTTTACCCTTACTGAGCATTTGAGCTCACCCTTTTATGTTTTCTTTTCCCCAGGACATAAAGAAAGGTTTTAGGTAAACAAAGGGAAGATCTTTATGGGAGATGTTGAAGATCTTTCACCACGATTAGAAGATTATATTCCGAGTTTCCAAACACTAGTGCAGAAAACGTTTTTTACGTCACCATTTTTTACGTCGGTTATATAAAACCGACGTCATAATATGTAAAACGAGGTTTTTTACGTCGGTTATTTCTTAACCGACGTAAAAACCTGTGTTCGGTACACATTTAACGTCGGTTATTTTTATAACTGACGTTATTAATCGCGCGGCTTCGTTTTTTACGTCGGTTATTTTTATAACCGACGTAACAAACGCGGTTTTCGAAGGCCCTTTGACGTCGGTTATTGAATAACCGACGTAACAAACGCGGTTTTTGAAGGCTTTTTTACGTCGGTTCTAAAATAACCGACGTAAAAAAAGAATCCGAAGATGTTTTTGACGTCGGTTATTACATAACCGACGTAAAAAAACGCGGATTTTGAGCCATTTGTTACGTCGGTTATATAATAACCGACGTAAAAAATGAATCGGAGGAAGGTTTTTACGTCGGTTATTGAAATAACCGACGTTATACATGTTTTTAAAACAATTATCACGTCGGTTATTGAATAACCGACGTGATAACTCATTTAAAAATTTACCCAGACCCGTGGATTGTCATTCGCGAGTTTACCTTCGACAGTCGCGACTCGTCTCTCTCGCGCGTAAACCCGAATCGGCTCGTCCATTTCGTTGGTTTAGATTTGTTTTGCGATCATCGTTTCTCATATTTAATCTCCTCGGATCAATCATCTAAACTCGCAGCACTCAGGTAATCCTCCCACTCGTTCGTTTTTTTTCGCGGATAGTAAATATATATGTGTTGTGATTTTTTTGTTGAAACTAGCTAAGATTCTTCGATTGCGAACCCTTTTAACTCGTTTTGGCACCATAATCTTATTTATCATCCCTAGATCTATTTGTTCGACTTGCAATATTGAGTAATTTTATGATTTCACTAATTTTTCATCGTTTTCTATAAATCCCCGAGAGGGTTGGGGCGTGTCCATTTGGATGGGTTGCCCTTTTACAGTTGTTACTACTTTATTCACACACAACCATGGCATAGGTGCATGGATTTGGGGTCGGGGGTGTCCAGGGGGGTTTACAAGGGGGTGGGTGGGTGTGGGGGGCTGTCCAAGGGTGTGGGTGGGTGTTGGGGGGTGTCCAGGGGGGTGTCCAAGGGGGTAGGGGGTGGGGGGTGGTGTCCAGGAGGGGTGGGGGGGCTGTCCAGAGGGTTGGGGGGTGTCCAGGGGGGTGTCCAAGCAGGTCGGGGGTGGGGGGTTGTGTCCAGGAGGGGTGGGGGTGCTTTCTAGAGGGGTCGGGGGCTGTCCAGAGGGGTCGGGGGGTGTCCAGGGTGGTGTCCAAGGGGATGGGTGGGTGTGGGGGGCTGTCCAAGGGGGTGGCGGCCTGTCCAGAGGGGTCGGTGGGGTGTCCAGGGGGGTGTCCAAGGGGGTGGATGGGTGTGGGGGGATGTCCACGTGGGTGGCGGCCTCTCCAGATGGTATTTGGGGTTGTCCGGGTGGGTGGGGGGGCTGTCCAGAGGGTTGGGGGATGTCCAGGGGGGTGTCCTAGGGGGTAGGGGGTGGGGGGTGGTGTCCAGGAGGGGCGGGGGGCTGTCCAGAGGGGTCGGGGGTGTCCAGGGGGGTTTACAAGGGGGTGGGTGGGTGTGGGGGGCTGTCCAAGGGCGTGGGTGGGTGTTGGGGGGTGTCCAGGGGGGTGTCCAAGGGGGTAGGGGGTGGGTGGTGGTGTTTAGGAGGGGTGGGGGGGCTGTCCAGAGGGTTGGGGGGTGTCCAGGGGGGTGTCCAAGCTGGTCGGGGGTGGGGGGTTGTGTCCAGGAGGGGTGGGGGGCTGTCCAGAGGGGTCGGGGGGTGTCCAGGGGGGTTTACACATCGATTTGTTTTATATTTAAAAATTGTTATATTCAAATTATGATTTTTTTCATATAAACATATATTTGTCTTATCTAAAAAATATATATATTTTTTCTATTTGTTATAGGTAATAATGAGTCGAAGTTGGATTACGGCACATCGAATGAGCAATGAATATGAGGAATGTGTTGATGCCTTTTTGGAATTTGCTAAACGAAATGTTCCAAGTAGTGACATTTTTTTCTGTCCATGCCTGAAATGTCTGAATATGAAGAAGTTGAAAAGTAGAGAGATAAAAGATCATCTGATTTGTCATGGTTTCAATCCGAGTTACAACCCTTGGATTTGGCATGGCGAAACTGGACAGAATGTCACTGATGATAATGAATCACAAGATGGTAACTCCGATGGAATTGAAGAAATGATTCGCGATATTGTAGCAGAACAAATTGAGATAGAACCGAGAGTTGCACGTCTATATGGTGATGCCGAAAAACCATTATATCCTGGTTGTACAGATTTTACGGTTTTGTCGGCGGTGTTAAGATTGATTAACCTGAAGGCGGAACATGGATGGAGTGACAGAAGTTTTACAGAGCTGCTACAATTGATGAAAGACATTCTTCCAAAAGATAACGATCTTCCAGATTCACATTATAAGGCCAAAAAAATATTATGCCCGATGGGATTGGGATACAGGAAAATACATGCATGTCCGAATGACTGCATTATATATAGGAAGGAATATGAATTTCTGAAAGAGTGTCCCAAATGTGGGACATCACGGTATAAGGTGAAAGAAAAATCACAAGCTGATGTAGAGATTACAAAGCTCCCTTCAAAGGTATTTTGGTATCTTTCTATAATTCCTCGTTTCAAACGTTTATTTGCTAATTCACATGATGCAAAAAGGTTAAGATGGCATGCTGATGAGCGGGTATGTGATGGAAAAATACGTCATCCAGCTGATTGTCCACAATGGAAGAAAATTGATGCCCAGTACCCTACATTTGGAAATGAAATTAGAAATCTGAGACTAGGCTTGTGCACAGATAGAATGAATCCATACCGAACCCTCAGTAGCACACATAGTTCATGGCCTGTTTTATTGGTAATTTACAACCTCTCTCCTGAAGTTTGTATGAAGCGCAAATATGTCATGTTGAGTATCATGATCTCTGGTCCAAAGCAACCCGGCAATGATATTGATGTATACTTGTCACCGCTGATTGATGATTTGAAACTTTTATGGGCTGATGGTATTAGGGTGTATGATTCTTATAAAATGGAATATTTTCAACTGCATGCAGTGCTTCTATTCACTATAAATGACTTCCCAGCATATGGAAATTTGTCTGGATACAGTGTTAAAGGGCATAAAGCATGTCCAATTTGCGAACAACAGACGTCATATTGTCAATTGCATCATGGGAGGAAAACAGTGTACATGGGTCATCGAAAGTTTTTGCCTATGGATCACCCTTATAGAAGACTAAAAAAGGCATTCAATGGCTCACAAGAATTTGATACTGCTCCTCAACCTTTATCCCCAAAATTGTATTTTGAGAGGGTGAAAAACCTTGATGTGACATTGGGAAAGACACAGAAATCTGGTAATGATAGACATATTTGGAAGAAAAGGTCAATATTTTTTGATCTACCATATTGGAGGTATCATGAAGTCAAACATAATATTGATGTCATGCACGTGGAGAAGAATATCTGTGATTCTTTGATCGGAACATTGCTAGATATTAAAGGAAAGACAAAAGATGGGTTGAATGCAAGGTTAGACCTACTGTCAATGGGAATACGTTTGGAGTTAGCTCCCACTCCTAAAGGAAGACGAACATTTCTTCCCCCGGCTTGTCATACATTATCGAAGAGGGAGAAAAGTAGCTTTTGTCAGTGTCTTCATGATATCAAAGTGCCTCAAGGTTATTCTTCAAATGTAAAAAATTTTGTCTCATTGAAAGACTTGAAGTTGATAGGTATGAAATCACATGATTGTCATGTCATGATGCAACAAATTCTACCAGTTGCACTGCGTGGAATATTGCCCATCCGTGTAAGAAAGACTATAATGAGGTTGTGTTATTTTTTCAATTCAATTTGCAACAAGGCGATTGATGTGAATGCTTTGAACATTTTGGAAAAGGATGCAATTATTATACTTTGTCATTTGGAAATGTATTTTCCTCCAACTTTTTTTGATATGATGGTGCATTTACTGATTCATCTGGTTCGAGAAATAAGGCTTTGTGGACCTGTATATCTTCGTTGGATGTATCCTTTTGAAAGGTATATGAAAATATTAAAGGGATATGTTAAAAATCCATATCGACCTGAAGCCTCCATTATTGAAAAGTATATTTCTGAGGAGGTAGCAGAGTTTTGTACGAGTTACTTGGCTACGACGCAACATATAGGTTTGCCTCCATCTCGCCATGAACGGGTTAATAATGAGGGAAAGGGGATTCGTGGATTGAAAGTCAAATCACTGTCAGCTGAACATATGAAGAAGTTAGAATCATACATCTTGAATAACATAGCTGATGTTCAACCGTATATCACATTGCATATTAATGAGTTGAAACAATGTCATCCAAAGAAGAAAGAAATGTGGATTTTGAATGAGCACAACAAAACTTTTTTGCCATGGTTTAAGAAGACCTTGCTTGGTAGATCAGATGTATCAGAGACATTAAAATGGATAGTGGGTGGTCCATCTTTAAATGTGATAACATGGTCCGCTTATGACATTAATGGCTATACATTTCATACGAAAGCTCAGGACAACAGAAGTGCAGTTCAGAATAGTGGTGTATTGGTGTTTGCAGAAGCAATGCATTTTTCGAGTGCTAAGGACAGAAACCCAATTTCGGCATCAAGTGCATATTATGGAGTGATTGAAGACATATGGGAGGCTGATTACTTTAAAATTAAAGTTCCCGTTTTTAACTGTAAATGGTTTATCGGTAACAACAGTGTCAGACACGATGAATTTGGAATGACACTTGTTAATCTGAATAGATTGGAAGACACAGCTGATTCTTTTATAATGGCAACACATGCCAAACAAATTTTCTATGTAGTAGATCAATCAGATATGCAGTGGGCTGTTGTTTTACAAGGGAAAAACCAATATGTTGGTGAGGATGAATTTGATGAAGATGCTGATTTATGTGAGATCCCTACTTCCATGGAAAGATTAACAGAACATAATGATGAGTATGTTGAAGACATGGTTTGTGCCATAAGGAACGATCACGACGAAGGAATTTGGGAAAACAATCCAACTGTACATTCCTAAAATTACAGGTAACACAAGTTTATTTCTTGTTTACATTTAGTTTTTTCATATAATGTTAGACACTGTAAATTTTTTACTTATTAAAATATGTATCAAACCAAAACGATAAAACAATAAAAACCGTAAAGAAGAGAAGTCCTGGGCGCACCGGCAACCGGTCCTCTCTGTCTGAACCACCGGCCGGCCGCTGGCTCACCACCGGCCGGCCGGTGGACCAGACAGAGCCTTCCTCTCTGTCTGGATCACCAGCGGCCGGCCGGTGTTGAGCCAGCGGCCGGCCAGTGGTTCAGACAGAGAGGAAGGCTCTCTGTCTGGTCCACCGGCCGGCCGGTGCTGAGCCAGCGGCCGGCCGGTGGTCCAGACAGAGACCGAGCCTCTCTGTCTGGATCACCAGCGGCCGGCCGGTGTTGAGCCAGCGGCCGGCCGGTGGTTCAGACAGAGAGGAAGGCTCTCTGTCTGGTCCACCGGCCGGCCGCTGGATCACCACCGGCCGCCCGGTGGACCAGACAGAGAGCCTTCCTCTCTGTCTGGATCACCAGCGGCCGGCCGGTGAGGAGCCAGCGGCCGGCCGGTGGTTTAGACAGAGGAAGGCTCTCTGTCTGGTCCACCGGCCGGCCGGTGGTGATCCAGCGGCCGGCCGGTGGTCCAGACAGAGGAAGGCTGTCTGGTCCACCGGCCGGCCGGTGGTGAGCCAGCGGCCGGCCGGTGGCATCAGTGATTCCACTTTTCAGCTGTCTTATGCCAACTCCTTGGAAACATTTTGCCTGTGTTTACCATGTTTATCATTGTTTAACATGCTTACCATATTACCGATGTTTACTATTATGTAATTTAGTACACTTTTCTATTTGTGAACTAATGTTTGTTTTTTTGATTTGAAGGAAAATGACAGATCAATCAGTTGATCAGCCACATGATTCTGGAGATGAGCATATTGGTCATACATCTGGGGAGGAACATTCACATGCTCCTATTACGAAAAAGAGTTCAAAGGTTGGTAAGCGTGGGTGCACACGTTTACCAAAATTATCACTTGCCCGTACGAAGGAGGAGAGGATAGTCGTGGAGTTTGATGAGGATGATCTTCCTAGAGGTCCAAATGCTAAAGATTTTAAGGGTTTTGTAGCAACTCAGGCTAAGAGCAAAGTAAGCATTCTCTATGATGATTGGAGAAGTGTGGATAAGGCGATAATTTCTCAGCTGTGGGAGACCATCTTGGTAAGATCTTTTGCTATTGTTTGACTGTTCTTTAAATGTTTCTAGTATATATAATATTTTTAACCTCTTTTTTATCAGATGACATTTGATATTCCTGACACTGGAGGAGTCAGGAAGAAATGCTTATCGTTGGCTGCTAGGAGATGGAGGGATTTCAAATCTACCCTCTCATCTGATTTCATTTATGGTCATAGGAGTCGTGAGAATCCATGTCGTATATATCCTTTTATAGATGAAGACACATGGAGAGAATTTTTTGAAAGTAGAAGAAAAGAATCATTTTTGGTAAGGGCAATGTAAACTTTTATAAGCTTTCTTATATAAATGATCTTATTATTGTTTTGTTAATGATTACTTATTCTTAATTTACAGCAAACAAGGAAAGCTCATCAAGAGATCCAATCTAAAAATGTATACCCTCATAGTTTATCTCGGGGAGGGTATGCATTATTGGAAGAACAAATGATGGCAGAAAAATTTCAACAACTAAGAGCTGAGTCTTCAAGCTCTGGAGAGGTGGCCCCTCCATCCCCTCCATCTAGACATGAGAAATGGAAAAGAGCTCGGAAGGGCAAAAAAGGACAATATCTTTTGGAAGAATCGAGACTCGTAGTTGAGAGGATTGTAAGATATCTATTTTATTTATTTAAGTTTACTATTTTCGTCATATATTTCCAATAATTATAGAAAAGTTCAATTACTTATTACAGGACTCTCTTGAGGAGCAGAGTTCACAGGGGACATTTACACCATCTGGGAGGGAAGATATTTTATCTGTGGCATTGGGAAAGCCCGAACATCCTGGCCGTGTAAGAGGATATCCGGCAGGTGTATCGGTAAGAAAAGTGTTGCCACGTTCCTCAACTTCTAACGTTGAAGGAGTTTATAAAAAAAAAATAGAATCGTTGGAGGCTGAAGTCCATAATATTAATGCGACAATGGAGGACAAGATTAGAGCATCGGTGCAGTTAATGTTTGCAGACTTGCAAAGACACTTTCAGGGTGCAGCTCCCACTCCACCTCTCCCAATAGCTCCCACTCCCACACCTCAGCCTGCGGACCCCATTTTTGATCCTCCTCCTCCGCCGCAGCTACCTACTTATTGTGAGTTGTATGTTGATGATCCTCAACATCATATAGTTGCATATGGGATGGTATATTGTATAGGAGATACAGTTCATCATCAACAGTTAGAGGTAGAGAATCAGAGGGTCACTGTACAGGATATTATAGATAGATCAGCTCGGATACCATTACCTACAGATGAGGTGACGACAGTTGGACATAGTATCGGCCATTTTTTACTTTGGCCATCCAGACTTCTTCGACTCATTACCATAGAGGTATGTATGTTATATCTTTTATTTTATATTTTTATTAATGTTTTATCATTTGAAAACTAATATATTTTTCAATTTATTTTTACAGGAATACTTCAAAGGTAAAGAAATACTGTATAGACAACAACAAAGACAGATAGCTATGACATCAGATGCAGATACTAGCAGTCTTGACAAATTGTCAAGATATTCAAATTTGTTGGCGGATCATTATGACTTTACAATGGAAGCTCATGTCTGTGGACGTGAACTATGTGTGGGGATTATGAAAACTGATATCATGGAGTTTGTCACTGGAGATAAGTTGGGCATCAACGTGGTGCAAATTTTTATCATGTAAGTCTTAACTCCTTTTCCTTGCGTTATATTTATTAAAAATGTATACTTATGTCTGCTTTGTATTAGGTATATGTATAAAATTTGTGAGAGGAATGAGCTGACAGATGTATATGGATTCGTGGACCCACAATTGATTTCCCCTGAAGCATGTGCATTGGATGAGGAACAAAGAATGCTTTATATTGCTGATAGATTTGAAAAGAATGTAATCACACAGTGTTGGATGATGCCTTTTTGTGAGAGGTATGAAACACATCCCTCTCAAAGAGTTAATTATCTTTTAACATAAAAAACCACTAACGTTAAATTTCCTTTTCTCAGGGATCATTGGATGTTAGGGGTTTTTTGCCCTAGGGAGAAAACACTTTATTGGATATGCTCTCTCCATGATGATGTGCGAGAAAGTTTTAAGAATATATTGGAAACGTAAGTTTCAATTTCACAATAGTTTTATATATTATAATGAATTTTAAATTTACCCCATTCGTATTATTTTCTAACAGGGCATGGGTCCACTTTCGAAAAAGCGCAAAGAAAAGGAATTACAAGATCAAATATGTACATGCGAAGGTAAATATCCATTTATAATTTGTACATTTTGATTTATTACATAAAAATAATATATTGAATTTACACTCATTCAAACAGAAATGTCATGAGCAACAAGGCATCATCGAATGCGGATATTACATGTTAAGATTTATGTATGAAATAATAACAACTGGGACAGTTCTGAGTTTTGACCTGGTAAGATTTCCTTTTTCTAATAATATTTCAATTTGATTTATTCATTATACACGTTGACTACTATCCTTTTCCTTTGTAGCTTTTTGATGACCCTCAACCCTTTACTGCTGAAGATATCAAACACTTACAAGTGGAGTGGTCAAATTATTTTACAGGTTTGATTGACTTTTAGTTGTTTGTAATGTAAAATGTAATTTTGAATATTGTCAATGTAATTGTGTATTTCGTAGTCGTTTAGGTTGGATTTAGTTTTTTTTGAAGTTGACATTGTATGTTTTGAATGTTATATAAGTGAATGTTTAATTTTTCTCTACTTCTTGTTTTGGTCTACTGTTGATGGTTTTTCTGGTCTGGATTTTGGTATGGGGGGAGAGGTTCCAAGGGGGTGGGTGGGTGTTTGGGGGGTGTCCAAGGGATATGGGAGGGGTGTCCAAGGTGTGTTTGGGGCTGTCCTAGGGGTCGGGGGGGGGGGTGTAAATGAGGGTGGGGGGGTGTCCAAGGGGCGGGGGGTGTCCAAGGGATATGGGAGGGGTGTCCAAGGTGTGTTTGGGGCTGTCCAAGGAGTCGGTTGGGTGTAAATGAGGGTGGGGGGGGGGGGCTGTCCAAGGGGTGGGGGGGTGTCCAAGTGGTGGGGGGGTGTCCAAGGGATATAGGAGGGGTGTCCAAGGGGTGTTTGGGGCTGTCCAAGGGGATGGGGGGGTTTCCAAGGGGTAGGGGGGGTTTCCAAGGGGTCGGGGGGGTGTCCAGGGGGTGGGGGGCTGTCCAAGGGGTGGGGGGGTGTCCAAGGGGTGGGGGGGGGGGTGTCCAAGCGATATGGGAGGGGTGTCCAAGGGGTGTTTGGGGCTGTCCTAGTGTTCGGGGGGTGTAAATTTGGGTGGGGGGGCTGTCGAAGGGGTGGGGGGTGTCCAAGGGGCAGGTTGGGTGTAAATGAGGGGGGGGGGGTGTCCAAGGGGTCTGGGAGGGCTGTCAAGGTGTGGGGGGGGGGGGGGTGTCCAATGGGTGTTTGAGGCTGTACTAGGGGTCTTGGGGGTGTAAATGAGGGTGGGGGGGTGTCCAAGGGGTGGAGGTTGTCCAAGGGATATGGGAGGGGTGTCCAAGGGTTGTGGTGGGGGAGGGCTGGCCAGGTTGTTAGGTGGGTATAGATGAGGGTGGGGTTCAGTTGGGGCTTGGGGGAGGGCTGGCATGGCTATTTTTGTTTGGTTTCTGGTTGCTTTTTGGTGAGAGCAGTGCAATTATTTAAAAAAAAAATAATTTCTTTCACGTCGGTTATTTTATAACCGACGTGGTAAATAAATCGGTAGGGGTTTATCACGTCGGTTTTTTCTAGAACCGACGTGATAAACCGTTCCCGGGGATTTTATCACGTCGGTTCTTAATATAACCGACGTGATAAAAGGCCTGGGAATCGATTTACCACGTCGGTTATTCAATAACCGACATGCTAAAACGTTTCCCAGGCCTTTTTATCACGTCGGTTTCCTAAATAACCGACGTTATAATAGGCCAGGGGAAGGGTTTATCACGTCGGTTATGACATAACCGACGTGATAAACGATATCCCAGGCGTTTTATCACGTCGGTTTAGGTAATAACCGACGTGATAAAGCCCCCCGGGCATATTTATCACGTCGGTTATTATATGAACCGACGTGATAACCACCGTGATGTTAGGGATATTACGTCGGTTTTAAATAACTGACGTAAAAAACGTTATTTATAACGTCGTCCGTATTAACGTCGCCTAAAAACCGACGTAAATAATAAAAAATAACCGACGTAAAAAACGTTTTCTGCACTAGTGAAAGACACTAAACTATTACGATCCTTGTGTGTGTGTTTTTGTTATGTACTAAGTATTCCGAAAAAGTAATGTAATGTCCATGTACGTCAAGATACGGGTCTCTTCAGTTGGTATCAGAGGGAGGTTTAGTCAACCTTTGGAAACTAGGATGTGAAAATGTTAGTGAGATCCCTAGAGATATTTCTAAGGTGTGTCTAGGGATGTCTCTAAGGTTAAGTATACGTATAGGTTATAGTCCTAGAATTGCGCTAAAGATATTAGAATTTAAACTAAGATGTTATATATTAAGGTTAATCCCTATTTTATTATGTTGTTTTCCCTAGCATGATTTTTGCATCTCACACTATTCTTTTTGGGTTTTAGAAAATGGCTGGAAACAAGATGATTCACGATAATGGAGGATATGATGGACAATGGAATGATATTCTTCATGAGCAACCAAATGAAATGGGATTTGGAAGTCCAAATATCATTATTATGCCGAATCAGCAATCTCATAATATGATCAATAAAGTAAAATTTGGTAAGTTTTCTGACTCAGCTAATAAGAGAAAGATGGAGTTTCATGATGATCATAGAGGAAAGAAAGTTCAATTTCCCCTATGTAAATCATGTGGGAAGAGGCATCAAGGAGAATGTTTCAAAGGAACTGGAAGATGCTTTGGGTGTGGAAAAGAAGGACACAAAGCCAGTAAGTGCAAAGGAAAAGGTTCAGTTAACACCAGGGATGAGGATAATGGTATTGCTACGACATCAACAATGGTTAAATGTTTTAAATGTGGAATGTACGGGCATTATGCAAACCAATGACCTAAGGTAAAGTCTCACGAAGAGAATCAGTATGTTCGTATGGGTAGTATTTATGTTGATGATGATGAAGAGACTACAAATGATATTTGAGATGTAAGAATTGTTGAAGTTCGGTCAATGGTTTAAGAATATAGTGGAATGATTACATGTTTATCATGTGTAATGTTGTATAAGTAATATCATGGTACTATGGAATAAAGAGACATCTAAGGATTGTTACACTGTTTCCTTTTCTTGAGTTTTGAAAGTGTATGATTAATGTTACCAGTATCCATGAAAGGTTTTTCAGATATTTTTGGAATGTAGATGAGATGCGCATAATGAAGGGATAAAGAGAAAATTAAATGTTTGATAGTATTCATGAGCTCATGACTGATATAAGTAGAAGGTTATATCATGGTTTGAGTATATAGAATTTTTGGATTTTGGTATGTGGAAAGAGTTAACTTTTGACAGCATTCATGTTTTCACTAAGGTTTAATGGGTATTCATTTTTCAAGAGAATACATCATTAAGGTATTCACATGATTGGAATGTGACAAACAAGATATATGGGGGATAAATGATGGTATTCACATGCTAGGTTGATGACATTTCAATTTATCATTTTCTTTATACTATGAGCTTGGACCGAAGTATTTTAGATAAGCCTAAAGATTGGAATGGATTATGTTAACCATAAGTTAGTATTGTTTAAGGATAGAATTTTTTTCGATATTATTTATGTGATGTTATAGTAATATAGTTTTAGAAAAAGGACAACCTGCAGGATGGGCGACAACCCATCGCGTCAGACAAGGCTGTAGGAATCGAACCCACAACCGAAGTGTGACTGGCCTTTATCGCCTACCACTGGCCTACATGAAGTCCCTATTTAGTAGAAACTAGTTTTATTATATTAAGAAGTATGATATATGAAGTATAAGTCCATTTCTAGAACTATATATGATTAATCTCACTATAGATGGACTTATGTATTTTTTGATAACTTTTCTAACCTTTTGTTTGAGACAAATGGAATGACCTGCCATTCTATCACATGATCTGCTAACACTTCACAAATAACAAATTCAATTTCATTTATTTAAGAGATGAAGTGGAAATTGTTCAAGGCACGAACAACAGTGAGATTGTACCAAAATAAAGTAAGCATTTCTTCTAATTCAAAATTTTCAACTTTAGGGAAATGATCATGAAAACCAAAAATGTTGTCCTAGTGCTCTTATATCTGATGAATCAGATGGTACCTTAGATCATCACAAATTTATGGCTTTGGGATTGCTGGCTCTTCCATAGCCATGTTCTCTACCACTCTCCATCAGAACATGATGGTTAAATTTCTCTTCCATATCCATATTTTCACCTATGTGGAAACCCATTGATTAGTTTATTTGCGTAACTGTTACGTTTCATACTTTTGTTTTTAAATATTGGTTTTGTTATTCCTTTTTACAATGTGGGTTTCTATTAAAGAAATTTTCAAGTAGCAAACCATTTATAACCCCAACGAATTTCGAGGGCGAAATTCATTTTAAGGGGGGTAGAATGTAACACCCAGAGATTTTATGAAAAATATTCTTTTAATTTCATTAATATCTTGTGTTGTATTCTACACCAAGATTACCTTTCTCTATACGCAACACCGTATTAGCTTGCAGTAAACGCAACACTATTCTTGGATCGTGTTACACATAATTTTGATAATAGTTATTCTACGCAACATTGAGTATATATATATATATATATAATGTATAAATGAAATATGGTTGGATTCTATTTTACTAAACAAAGAATGATTCTTTCACAACACGCAACCCTAACTTGGCTTTCATTACACGCAATCGCGACCTTCCTCGATAGCGTGTGTTGTACGCAATACCGGGTTTTAATAAACAACGATATATTATTATAATACTGTCATTAACTAGCCGTTATGAATAGTATTAACTAAATTTTGAATTTTATAACATTATTATTCATCTTACACATTTTATAGAACATGGTATAAGAACAAAATAATTTTTTCTGGTAAAATAAGTATTTTTCAAAAAATGCAGTTTTGCCGCCTTTTGATGGCGCACCCACTTTAAATATAGTTTTTGAAATGTTTATATGTTCAATTTTACAAAATAAAATTATTCATTTGAATCAGGATATAAAAAATTACATTAGATAAAGTTTTTATATTTTTCCGATAACTTTCATATTTTAATGAATAGTAAAAACACGCTATATTTTAATTAAAAACAACTTTTTTCATCGTAATATCTTACGTGGTTAAATTATAATATTTAATGGTTTTAAAGTATAAAGAGAATATATTTTTACCATTTAATATAATTAATGTCATTAGCATTGATTTTACCTTGAATTCGTAGGCTAAATCAATTCAATCTCTTGCAATGTTTTAAACAAAAACCCATTTTTATTCGACAACGTGATTAATTTTAATTTAATTTCTGAAACTTCTGTGTATTGAATTTTAAAAAATGGATTCCATATTTGGAATCAGTGGGTCCAAATTATGTTTATAGGATACTTTATTTTTGGGAATTATGAATAGTAACTACGGTAAATTTTATTTACCATAGTTAAAGGTAAATCGGGTAATTAAGGGTAAATATAATATTTTAAAATTACCCTAACAAATGTAAAAATCCTATTAAATGACTAAAATTCGACCCATATCACCTAAGGGTCGGATTAGATTCATTTAATTAAATTTTTTCAATGAAAATAATTTAATTATTATTAAAACCAAAGAATGTGACAACATGTCACTTTTTAAAATCTTATAAGTATAATAATTTTAATATAGTGATAAACTTCATGAAACTTCAAACATGAATAGTATCCAGAAAGATAATACAATTATCTACATTATAGGAATTTATTTATAATTTTTAGGGATTAAATAAGTATCATTTAATATGACACAAAGATGATGTAGTAATTGTCTTATTAATGCAATATTGACATAATTGATGTTATAAATTCCCAAATAACTGTAATTTGAGACTTTTTATGACATAAACTAATTTTATAGGTTAATATGACATATTATTGTGGAGTTAAGTAACTTGGTTTGAACTTATCATTCTGTTATGAATTTCATAAAAATCATGTACCAAATAGTGTCAAAATTGACATAAATTAGTTTTTAAAAAAAATATTATATTATTTATTGTTATTTTATTCCTAAAAATCAATGTTATAAAAAATGACTTAGATAATATTATATATATTAATAATAAACAAATTGTGGTTCTTTTGGCTTGATATAGTAGGTTTATTAACCATATAGTTTAAGAAAACAAAAAGACACGGTAAAAGTTAAATTATTTAACTTAGAGTTAAATCTAATTGATAAGGTTAAAATAATATCCTAAACTTGTCTAAATCCTATTGGATGAGAGGATATAGACCCATCCCCACCTTATCCTGGAAATAAATCAATTTGGAGCTATTTGAAACCTAACTTGACTTTATAATAAAATAATATTTTTAGTTATTCCAAAGGTTCCCCTATCCTCCCTTATAAAAGGGCACCTCCTCCCTCTCTTCCTCACACAACTTTGAGCCTTCAAGCTCGGCCAACCCCTACCAAATTCTCTTCTCCACTTCCCTAGAAACATCCTAGAGGTTCTGGTCTTCCTCAAAGACCAATTTTAGTTCCCTAAGAGGAGGTCTCAAAGAGGCGCTTCAAAGAAGAGGTAATTTCCGTTACCGATTCTTTCACCTTTATTTCTTCTTCCACTTCTTCTTATTAGGTTGTTTCATTATGAAGTAATAACATCAGTATCACTCATATACTGATATGTTATTATAAGTATGAAACAATCCTATTTCACCATCTATCCATCCTACAGAAAACAAAATCACCGCACGTGCGTACGTACGGAATACCGTCTCCACGCCGTGGTGAAATCTATTTTCCACCACCACCTTACTTGGATGGGTATAATGGTGTAAATAATAACTATATATTATTATTTTAAAGTTATATTGATTCTGAAATAGTATACATACACTCCAATTCAGTCCCACGATCATGAGAACGATATCATCGCTCGTGCGTACGTACGGACTACCGTCTCCACGACGCGATGAGATTCATTATCCACTTTAACCATTAATGAATGATTGTAAAGTATATATAATAAGTAATAATTAAATATATGACATAATAATGATACTGGATTTATGTTTATATATATGTATGTTATCTACTTAATTCCGTTCAACTCAATAAGGAAACGAAAACAACGTTCATGCGTACGTACGGCCTACCGTCTCCATGAACGGTGTATTTCTTTCCATTTACTGATTTATTATATATATTTATATTCTGAATATATATATACAAATAATGTTTTATATTCTGGAATTAAGTAATAATGATCTAAGTAATCATATGAATAATTACAAGTCAAAACACGGATGACAGATGAAACAATTTTACCCAAAACGCTATTTAACATGGAATTTACAAAAGAACGGGTAATATAAAGTCATAAGTGAAACATATATGATATCATAACAATGAATATGATTCTGTAATAAGTCAATGACATTATTTAAATCATTATACAGGAGGTTCGGACACTTACGAAGCAAATCGGACCTAAGGTAAGGGAAATATCACAATCTCATTTCTATCCGAGATTGTTTATACTTTGAAATTTACTGGGGTGAATTTTATCATCCACATCCATGTTTCCTAAATATTTAATATTATTTCCATTCCCCTACAATTGTTTAAATCCTATTTTACCCTTCGGTGAGTTTTTAGTAAAAGATATGAAAGGAATCTTTTGTCGTTTTTCGTACGAGGTACTTTTTGACTTTTCCAACAAAAGTACAAAGAATGTTTTTTTAACTAATAAGTCATGAATGGATTTTTAAAACATTATTTCCACGAAGATTACTTTAAAAGTTTTCAATTTTATTTTTAATCAACTTCTTTTAGTTTATAATTTTATGATATGTTAAGAAAGGAAAAGTGTTTTTGAAGTAGAAAGGATATTTTCCTCAAGAATGGAGTTCAAGTGTTTTATCAAAATTATTTTCCATCTAAGATAATAAAGGGTTCTGTTTCTATCCCCATTATTACATTGATTTGACTATGTTGTGATGGAATTATTTTTATGAATTACTTTATCTTATATAAATTGTTTTATTATGTCACGATGTTTAAGATTCCCATTTTTATTACATGGGTTATGCTATGATGTATGGTTTATGATTTTGTGGCACACATAAGAATGGTATCATTATGAGATGGGTGGGACCTATATATCCCTCCAATGCATTGGGTTAATATTTTATATCTCATGAGATAGACATGGCTGGAATGGTAGGTTATACCGGTTCAGTGAAATAGGACTAAAACGAGGGTGACTCGGTTCAGAAAGGGACTTTGTCCACTAAGATAGTCTTGGCAATGAGTCGTGACTAATAAGATATGATTCTCTATGATTATGTGTGTATGGAACAAGTTTCATTTTTTAAGTTATGATTATTGGAATTTCATTTCACTACTATGATTTATCCCATGTTATGAAATTATGCTCTCTTTTGTAGGTTATGATTTCCAAAATGTTATGTTCTTATGAATATGATGTGATTGATATTTATTTTGTTTACCCTTACTGAGCATTTGAGCTCACCCTTTTATGTTTTCTTTTCCCCAGGACATAAATAAAGGTTTTAGGTAATAAAAGGGAAGATCTTTATGGGAGATGTTGAAGATCTTTCACCACTATTAGAAGATTATATTCCGAGTTTCCAAAGACACTAAACTATTACGATCCTTGTGTGTGTGTTTTTGTTATGTACTAAGTATTCCGCAAAAGTAATGTTATTTCCATGTACATCAAGATACGGGTCTCTTCAATTTCTCTCAGATTTTTTAAATTCAACTAATAGAAATGGTAAGATTACGTTTTATACAAATTTGTAAATTCTCTTAGGAGGTGGGTAAAAGACGGTAAAAAAGTTCAATAAAATTTTATTTTTCTAAACTTATTATAAAATAACTCAAATTAATTTTATTGAACTTATATAGGTATTATGTATCTATTTTTATCTAAAATAAATTTAAATTACATAAATAATTATTTAAATAAAAAGTCGGTTTTAACCAATAACTTAGTGTTTTTCACTATTCATCAAAAATTGAATGTTTTCAGAAAAATACCAAAATTTTACCCTAAGCTAATTTTAATATTCTAAATTCAAAAATTAAGTCTATTTTACTAAATTAAAATCATATAAGTTGCATTTATTAATTTAAAAATAATTCTCGTTGTCATAACCAAAAAGCGTGTTTTTAAGAAATAATAACTAACACCAGATTGATACTTGTTTATGTTCTATTGCAAAGTGAAATTATTTCCAATGAATAACATTGGATTAAATGGTAAAACGTATAATCTATTTATACTTCCAAACCATTAAAAGGTATAATTTAACACTAAAAATTATTTTTATTTAAAAAGTTGTTTTTAGTTAAAATATTGTATTTTTCACTATTCACCCAAATATGAAAGTTATCAGAAAAACACAAAACATTTATTGAAACTAAATTATTATGTCCCGATTCTAAAGAAAAAGTTTATTTTTGTCAATTTGAATATATAAAAGTTTCATATATTTGATTTAAAAAGGATTCGCCATTAAAAGGCAGTAAAATTGCATTTTTTTAAAAATAATTCTTTTATCTAAAAAATTAATTTGTTTTTTCATTATGTCTAAGAAACTCACAATATGGATTCTAAAATTATAAGGATTATATAAAGTTAAAAATTTAGTTAATACTATTCATAACCTATTTTAAACGGATAGTTTGGTAAGTCATGGTTCTTTTGAACTCAATGTTGCGTGTAGTGAAAGTTATTAAATTACTTTGAAGAAATAATGTACCATGAAATATTGGGGTGTTACATTCTTCCCTCATTCGATAAATTGTTTCCTCTCAATTTGAATTTTTTATTCAAAAATAAAAGGTTGAAAATAGAAAATACATTTGTGGGAAAACCCACATCAGAAATTGGGTTAATAAAATTTAGTCTTAATAATAGGAAAGGGGGAATGAAAAAGTCACCACCAAATTATGATCTCGATTATGAAAACATTGGTAGAAATTAGAGACACATTATTGGAGGAAAAACGTAAATATTTATAGGGAGTGATTGAGGTAATCATTCACAAACAATTATAGAATTGAGGGCCTCAAAGTCATCAATCAATGATGATTTAAAATATCATCGGTTCAACAAAACATAAGATATTAGGATAACACATTTTTAGTTTTAAGACCTCTTACCTAAATATTAAGAATTAATTTCCTCATAGAATAAGAGAAGAAAAAAATTATATACTTGACAAGTAGAGTTCCAACCTTTAACTAATTTCTACCAAAAACTTATCTTTCACTCTAAAAGATAATAGAACTTACAAAAATATTCTATTTATCTTATTCATATAGGGTTCCAAAAAAATGAATTTATAATTCACCTATCAGACCCTTTAAAAAAAGAAACTACATTATATAATCTAGGGACTTCACGTAGTCCATTGGTAGGCGATAAATCCCAATCACACTATGCTTGTGGGTTCAATTCCCACAGCTTTGTCTGGCGCAACGGGTTGTCACACGGTCTGCGTGTTGTCCTTCTTATAAAAATCAAAAATAATATTAACAATAGTATCCAATTTCAAACTTAATCCATTCCAACCTTTAGACTTATCCAAAATACTTCTATCCAAACTCACAGTCCAAAATTTATAAGGAAGTTAAACACAATGAAGATCCTTTTTTCCACGTAATAACATGTGAACACCTTCATCGTGTATTATTTTAAAACATGGTAACACCCTGAATTACCATAAAACCTTATTGATTACATTCATGATCCCTTATCCTTTATATAGTACTGGATACATTCTTTATATGAAAAAACATCGAATATTACAAAAATGATGAAATAAAAAAACTATTAATCAGTTCCTAGGAAGTCAAGAATATCCAATATAATTTATCCAAATCAACCATCTCTTATTCCAAAATCACCCCCTCATTATCCGGACTATATTAAGGATTACATTTCCTTCAACCATGTATTTTTCCAAAAAAGTGTAGCTTACTATTAATTCACTTTTCATAGAACCATATAATCTCAAATCTTCAATAAAATTGTATTGCAGTACAATTATTATTTATCTCCACAACTCATATAACCAGTATATTGTTGATACAACACTCAAATGAAATAATTCTATAATAACAACATAATAACACTATTCATTCCTCTTCATATGATTTAGTATAATAACTTGATTATTATCCAATAACATCATTTAAGGTATACTCTGATGACTGAGACATTGATTCGTGTAGTGTCCCAACGCCTTGCAGATTAAGCATTGTACATTTGAAATTTTTTTCTTACCCTTGAAATCACGTACTTTGTGTCCTTTTTCTACACACTTATAACAAACTCCCATTCCCTTCAAGAATTTACCAAGGTGATTCTTTCCACAGTTATCACATATGGAAAAATCCTTCTTTTCCCTCTTCCCTTTATCCATCTTTCTCTCTTCCATCCTTTTCTTCTCTTTCTTCCCTTCAAAGCCATAGGACTCAGAGAATTATTTACTTATCTTATTAACACATGATACTATTTCTTCATATGTTGAGAATATATGGGAGACTATTTCCCTTCTAAATGTTGGATTGATACCATGAAAGATATGATCCATATTACTCCTTGGATCATACGTAATGCTGGAGTTCACATTCCTTCTACTGGGCACTATTTATATACAATGGCATATAGTAGGTCAGTTTTTGAATTGCAATAAATAATTCCAAACTTGTGAAATACCTAATGAAAATTGAATAGTTTATGGATATAATCCATAATCATAAAAATATTTTATTTGAGGAGTATATACTCGTAAATCATTCATAATGATTTGTAAAGAAAATGAGAATTATCCTAAGAATATCCCCCAGGAGTATCGTAAACAAGAGTGCAACAAGGCTCATTGTCATGTACCAGTTCTTGTTCAATTCTAGCTCAAAGTGGTGTTTTTGGGTTTTACCCCTAGGTATATCTGTTCCAGAGCCGCCTCTACCTACTTGTATCCAGATAGAGATTTATTTTCTTGGAAAACTCACAAAATCTCTACATTACCAAAATTCTAGGATGTTCTTCTATACTAATCCTCAAAGTCTATCTTAGGGTAATGTTCTCTAATCAGAGTTTATCTAAATATAGTTTCCAAGGTTATTTCTAAAATTCCTCTGATACCAACTGTAATGCCCCGACCCTAGTTACCCAGAGTCAGAGAATTATTACATAACATTGGCATGATACAATAAAATCAAGTCCTAAAAGACTGATCAATTTAGTAGTCATGGAAAATAGATTACATAAATGAGTGTTACATTACACTTTCCAACATACAACAAAAAAAATAATCCATTGAGAATTAAATTGTTCCCTTAGCTTAACCCTGTATCTTAAACATAAAACACTTCTTGGGATCCTGGGAAAATAAAACATAAGAAAGGGGTGATCTCATATGCTCAGTAAGGGTAAATAATTTAGAGGAAGCTATAAACTTTTAAGGTAAGATGTGTAATAAAAACAACATCCTTTTAAACATAAACTTGAACATAATATGGAAAAAATGAAAAAAAAATTACCATATTAACATGAAAATGGATATTATACTAGTAAAATAATCACATGTAATAACTAATTTTATAATTAGGGAATGTATAGTACCAGACTTTAATTTCTGTGTCAAGGCCTCGTGCGAGGACCTAGGGGATAATTGTAACCGGACCCCAACCCAGAGAGCCTCTGTAACCAGACTCCAACCCAGAGAGCCGCTATAACCGGACACCAACTCGGAGAGCCTCTATAACTGGACACCAACTCAGAGGGTCTGCTGTAAACAGACCCCAACCCAGAGGGCTTACTTTTACCACTACCTGGCCCGGAATATACTAGTCAAATACATTCATCTAAAGAAATGGATGAAATATAACATAAAAATTCGTATTAAAACTAGCATATGAAATGTTAATACTTTAACCATAAACTATGAATGGTATAAAAATAATGCATCCACAATAAAACATATAAAAAAACCTTAAATACAATATGGGAGATTTGTATCACAATAAATCAGCTTCAAACAAGTGTAAAATTTATCAAATGATGTTGACATAGATGAAATAAAAACTATTTGAGAGATATATCTCTTTCTATTTTGAAATAATTTAATAGTAACATAATTATAAAGAAAGTCTTTATTTTGAAAATATTCTTATAAGCTTGTAAGGGAAGATTTTACATTGTTATAATGGCGGAAAATAACCGCACCGTCTGTATAAGTTAAAAAAACGTTCTTACCTTAATTTTGTCGAAAAGGTCATAAAGTACCTTGTTTGAAAAATGACAGAAATATTCCATTACAAAAATATTATAAAAAGTCAAACAAGGGTATAAATTACTTTAACCCCTAGTATAGTAAATATAAAAAATGTTTTGAAATACATTTTTAAGAAAACACGGATGTGGATGATAAAAGGTCCTAGTAGATACTTATGTAAAAACAACCTCAGATAATAAAGAGATTGTGAAATTAACCCTTACCGATTTGGTGACTCAAAAAACATACACCCCTTGAAATAAGGATTATTAAATTAAGTTAGAAATACCCATAGATTAAATTATATTACAAAAGGAATAAAATCATGGCCAGTACATAGACCACACAAAAAGAAATAGTGGCAACACAACGTGAATCTCATGGAAATAAGAAGTGAGATGAAATCCCCTTACCATGTTTTAATCAATCAAGTCGTATGAAAAAAAGTTCATAACCAACAAATAATTCATATAATACCATTAATATAAAGGGAATCATGATAATATATACCAATTGGCAGTACACAATACACCACATGTAATAAATAAGTGGCGAACGATGGAAATCTCACAGAATTAAATGTGAGATATGAAACCCCTTACCATGTACTTTTACTTGGTAGAGGGTACATTAAAATCCGGTATAATAGTTAAATCATTGTTATTGAATTATAAAATAACCATATACATAATTATGATATCATATATGATCTTCTAATAATGCTTTTTAATGATATTTTAGTATTATCATCGTTTTGGGTGTTAACTAATTTGTTTTTCTTTATATTATTTGTTACATGAGTCATGTTTGTTATGGATGGGATGTTTCTTATTCATATCCTGAATGATATGAAGTCTTTAAATATTATTTTTAATCATAAAATGAAAATTAATCTTGAATGGTTACGATGGGGAATGAATCCCATCACGTTCGTGGAGACGGTAATCCGTACGTACGCACGAGCGACAATATCATTATTTTGATATTAAAATCATATATAATTGGATGGTATATCAAATTTAAATAATCATTATCATGTTATATTTATTATTTACATCAATTATACATCATTATTATACCCATTCAAATAATAATTTATTAAATAACAACCACACCAGGATGTGGAGATGGTAAGCCGTACGTACGCACGTATGGTGACATGTCTTTCAAAGGATGGATAGAATAATGAATATGGATGTAACATATATATAATAACATCATAGTAAAGAGAATATAATGGATTAATTATTTTAGAATGGAAACAACAAGGAAAGAAGAAGTGGAATAAGAAAAGATCATGAAAGAGGTGATGAAATATTTATCTCTTCTTCGGGTTCTTCCATTTAATTTGATCAAAAGGGCTACTTAGGTTGACTTTATGACTAAAAGAAGGACTCTAGGATGAAGGGAGAACATTTGAAAGGATATTTGGGCAGGAGTTGGCTGATCCAAATGACTTTTAAGGTGTGAATTTTAGAGAAGGGGGATTGTCCTTTTATAAGATGGGTGAGGGGCACCTTAAAAAATATTGAAATATTATTTTATAATAAAATCATGTTCAGTTTATAATTCCTCCAAAATGATATATTTCGAGGATAAAGTGTGGAGGGGTCGAAAAATACTCAACCAATAGGTTTTATAAAGGTTTGGGTCACTATATTAACCTCATCTTTTAGATTCAAATCTGAGTTAATTAGTTGGACATTTACCACGTCTCTTTGTATTTTTATATTATACGGTTAATAAAATTACTATAAACATACAAGAGAACCTAAAGTGATTAATTAAAGGAATATATAATATTATTTAATACCTTTTTCAAAACCTTATAATTTTAGGAATAGATTATAAATTAATAATATAATATTTGATTTAAAAACTCTTTTATGTCAATTTTTACACTATTTGCTATTTTGTTTTTGTTAAATTTATAACAGCATTATTACTTCAAAAAAAATTCATTTAATCAAATATAACATGTAATATTAACCTATAAAATAAGTGGAATTCATAAAAAGTCTCAAATTACATTTATTTGGATGTTTATAATATCAATTATCATAATATTTCATTAATAAGGTAATTACAACATCATCATTGTGTCATAAATAAATTAAATTATTTAATGTCTAAAAAATATAAATAAAATACCATTATGTAGAAAATATCTTTATATTCCCAATGAGTATTTATAGTCAAAAATATGAATTATATAACCCCATGTAAAAATTGATTTACTAAAAGATATTTGTATATGTCATTTTTTCCTTTACTTTAAGTTAATTAAAATAAAGTGTCATTATCATACATAAGTGTCTCCATGGGGTCCCAAAATCAACCCTAGGATGTCCATGGTCGGCCATGACTAATCCAATATTGTTAGGACAAATGTTAATGTAATTTTGTATTATTATAATATTTGTTTTACCTTAAATTACCCGATTTACCTTTAACCGCGGTAAATAAAAGTCAAAAGTTACTATTCACCAAAAATTATTTTCATCTTATTGAACCAAATTTTATGTGCTGAGGTTAACCATGTCTCTATGATTTTTGAAATTCAACTCATAGAAGCTGTAAAATTATGTTTCATGCAAATTTTCAAATTCTCCTAGGAGGTGGGTAAAAGACGATAAAAAGTTCAATAATATTTTTATATATTTAACTTATTATAAAATGAATCCAATGAATTAAATTGAAATTATATTGGTATTATATATCTATTTTTACCTAAAATAAATTTAAATAAAATAAATAATTATTTAAATAAAAAGTCGGTTTTAACTAATAACTTAGTGTTTTTCACTATTCATCAAAAATTGAAAGTTTTTAGAAAAATACCAAAATTTCAACCTAACCTAATGTTGATATTCTGAATTCAAAAATTAAGTCTATTTTACCAAATTCAAAAAATAGAAGTATCATTTATTAATTTAAAATTAATTCTCGTTGTCAAAACCAAAAAGCATGTTTTTAAGAAAAAATATCTAACAAAAGATTGATAGTTGTTTATGTTTAATTTCAAAGTGAAATTATTTCCAATGAATAACATTGGATTAAATGGTAAAAATATAATCTATTTATACTTCCAAACCATTAAAATGTATAATTTATCTTTATAAATTATTTTGATTAAAAAAGTTGTTTTCAGTTAAAATATAGTATTTTTCACTCTTCACCCAAATATGAAAGTTATCAGAAAAAAACCAACAATTTATGGAAACTAAATTCTTATGTCCCAATTATAAATAAGAAGTTTATTTTATCAAATTGAATATATAAAAGTTTCAAATATTGGATTTAAAAATGGTTCGCCATTTAAAGGCGGTAAAATTGCATTTAAAAAAAAACTTCTTTTATCTGAAAAAAATGAATTTGTTTTTTCATTATGTCTAAGAAACTAAAAACATGGATTCTAAAATTATTAGGATTATATAAAGTTAAAAATTTAGTTAATACTATTCATAACCTCTTTTGAACGGCTAGTTTGGTAAGTCGTGGTGCACTAGAACTCGGTGTTGCGTGTAAAGCATGTTATTGAATTATTTTGAAGAAATAGTGTACTATGAAATTATGGACTATTATAATTAATGTAGAGGAAGCTCAAGAGGCTGATCCACATTAAAGATGGGGGTTTAGTGGTTTCTTCTCCCCCCATTAATTGGGGTCGGGTGGTCCCCGCCCCTAAATTCAATTTGGGAGGTTATCGAAAACTCGGGTGGTCCCCACCACAATTAAACATGAAGAGGGGGTTTAGTTCTGGTGGACCCCACCCATGAACTTCCACATGGAGGGTGGTTACATCAAAAATAAAATAAAATAAAGTTTATTTTATTTTATTATTTCAACGAGAAACCCAAAAACAAACTTTTACCCTCGACCATCTGCCGTCGAAGTGAAAGTCTTATTAAGAGAATACCGGTGCTGTGAGTTCAATAGTGCCCTTGGATTTCAATTTCGAGAACCGGTTCAAAAGTTATAAAACCCCCTCGCACGTTTACTGAACATACCTGAAAAAAGTTTAGAAATTCATTCCAGGCACTCCGTGCCTCAGAATCACGCTACGTCAATTTTCGCAAACTCGTAAAATTCCCATATATTTAAATAAAAATTACATGGAAATTCCGTGTCTTTACATTCTCCCCACCTTAGGATTTATGTCCCCATAAGCCACAACTCAAACTAAGGGAAAAAGTGGGGGTACTGAGCACGCATCTGAGCCTCCCGCTCCCATGTGCTATCCTCGAGGTTCCCGTGCTGCCAGCGAACACGCACCAAAGGTATCGACCATCCACAAAGGACCCGCTCCTGTCGATCCTCAATCTCTATTGGAACCTCCATAAAAGTTGCTCCATCTTCAACGTCCTGCTCTCCATGGTCGATGATGTGAGAAGGGTCATACACATATCTCCTCAGCTGGGATACGTGGAAGACGTCGTGCACCCAGTACAACTAAGGCGGAATTGCTAAGTGGTATTCCACCTCGCCAACTCTACAGAGGACCTGAAAAGGTCCGATTAACATTGGAGATAACTTACCGCCTTGCCCAAATCTCCGCAAACCTCCTCGAGGTGAGACCCGTAGAAAGACGTGGTCTCCATCCTCGAACTCTAGTGGTCTCTATCTCCTGTCTACATATGACTTCTGCTTGCTCTGTGCAGTCTTCATTGGCTCCTGGATGATCTGCACCTTCTATTTGGTATCCCGTACCATATCTGGTCCCACGAGTGCTGACTCCCCTAAGTCAGTGCAACACAAAGGTGATCTGCAAGGTCGCTCGTATAATGCCTCAAAAGGTGCCATCCCTATGGTGGAGTGATAGCTGTTGTTGTATGAAAACTCCAGAAAAGGTAAGTGATCCTCCCAATTGTGACCAAAGTCAAGGACACAAGCACACAACATGTCTTTGAGGGTCTGAATGGTTCGCTCAGTCTGGTCATCCGTCTGAGGATGGAAGGTGGTGCTCAAACAATGTTGCATCTCGAAAGCCTCCTGCAACCCCTTCCATAGCCGGGAAGTAAAACGTGTGTCATGATTAGAGAAAATAGTCGAAGGTACTCCATGTAGCTACACAATCTGCTGCACATAGTGGTGTCCTAAGATCTCTACTGAACCCTGCTCTCTGATCGGTAGGAAGTGGGGTGACTTGGTGAGTCAGTCGATGATCACCCAAATCAAGTCATGTCCCCTGGATGTACGTGGATGCCCTGTCTTGAAGTCCATGGATATCTCATCCCAGTTCCACTTTGGGACCTCTAAAGGCTGAACCATGCCTGTTGGTACCTGATGCTCCGCCTTCAGTTTCTAACAAGTGAGGCATCAATAGACAAACTCTGCAACTATTTTCTCCATTCTCGACCATCAGTGTTGTCATCGGAGATCCTGGTACATCTTTGCCACTCCTAGATGTACCGTTAGAGGGGATGTGTGGAACTCCCTAAACAATTCCTCCTGAAGTGAAACTGGTACTATGGTACTTCCTCTGAATAGGATGACCTACTCCCCACCAATTTGTCACTACCTGTCCCCTGGGGCCCATGCCTTGACTACCCCAAGGCCACCTTCTATAGGTCAGGGGCTGTCAACTAGAACCAAAGGTGTAATTCCCAAAAACATGGAAGGAATTTCCTTTATAACCTATAAACACACACATCAAGATACGAACACTAGTAAACTGTATTGCCAAAAGAGTGTTGAAAGTAAAAGGGACCAGAATACAAGCCCAATAGTAAAGGTACAAGTACAACTGAAAATAATACAACTGAAGTAAAATAAAGAAATCCAGCTACTGGATCATCCTCCATGGTTCCTACCTGAAGGGTATGTACATATAGCCTCCTCAGCACTCCATGTTCATCTGTATCCTCGACGTACTGACACACCTTATGGTCTACCTCTGGGCACCATCTAGTCCTAGTACTCTTAGCCTCAGTCAACATTGTCCATCTTATGCAACCAATACAACAAATTACGGGAATTTCCCGTGCATGGGTGAGTATAACGATACTTAGTAGGGACCCCGAGACCCTCAAGGTCTCACAAAATCCAACAAGGATAAACCAAAAAGTACGAAATCAACAGATAACCTTACTTAGGTATATTCCCATAAATATACCAATGTTATAAAGTGATCCATCTCAATCATGAGAAAAAACATAGAAAAACTGACTCAACTCAACCAGGATTTTATTCTAGGGGTAGTATCAAGTAACATCCCTAGTCACATTGTCGAAACCTTGGATTCTGGAGAACTTCTTCTCTATCGAGTACAGTGGGATTTCTATGACACCAAGCATGCTTTCCACTAACCTTGGACTACTGAGGTACTCCTCCTGTTGAGTACTGTAGATTTTTTGCGTCACCAAGCACGCTCCTCACCATGGGTCTACCGTGTCACCAAGCGCACTCCCCCTCGTAGCCTACTGGGGTACTCCTTTTTCCAAGTACCGTGGGTCTTCCGAGACACAAAGGAGCTCCCCATTGTGGGTTTTCCGTGACACCAAGGCACTCCCCACTGGGCTAGTAGAGTCACTCTGAGTCAAAACGATCAGAAGTCGTTAGGTGTCAGCCAGATACTAGGTCTCCGCACTATACTCGCTCGTCTCCGGGAGGGTCCACTCCACAAGCTACTGGTCGATACTCCAACTGTCACAAAGTCCCATGAATAAGTATCACAAAGTTCTACCACATCATAGGGGTCTCAACGTAACAGACAATGCATCAATCAGATGCCCGGTCTATTAGTTATTATCCTTTTTAGTCCTGGGGGTCCGGTTGGATTTGTGCTCGACCCAACCTGATAGTACACCATCTCAATCCCAAAATCATTGGGGTATTACTAAAATGGACCGTCTCCCTCAAAGGTTCCCAACACCACTGACGGTTCATCTAACAGACGTCCGGTGCTAAAGTTATGGACAAAAGAAGTATACGGGTCGTAGTGGGCCTGGGTCTAGTCCGACCCGCATGGTCAGGCCCAACCCATAAAGCGGCCTAGACTGATGGGAGGTCTAGCAGGCCACGAGGGGCCACAGAGCCCATGGGGGCCATGGGGCGGCTGAGCCGCGGGGGTGCCATGAGGGTGGGGGCCGGTTCAGCCATGGCGCCTCATGGGGTGCGTTCCGGTTCAGCTGGGGTGCCGCGATGGGCATGGTCGGATCGAGATGCCAACGGGAGAAGCGAGCCGGGTGGCGTGGCCAGGGCTGCTCGGAGGGCCGGCGGTGGCACGACTGGTTCGGCTTGGCCGGCGGGTGTGGGGCCGGTTCGACCGGGAGGCCAGAGCACCGCAGGGGAGGCGCGGGTCCCTGTGGCCACGGGTGGTGGCATCGTTGCCTTTGTCACCTTCTTTCATTCCGAAGAACACCACAAAGATGAATGACAGAGGGGGGTCGGGTCATGTTAGTTTGGCCCACACCCTCCGCGTTTAGAGTGGTAGCATATGGTTCACATGAACAAAGATAATAATGTGAACCATGATCTTCCGTAATTTAATCATTCCCAATCCCGTACAAGAAAAGAAGGGAGTAACTGGAATGTGATAAACAAATAGAATTAAACCCCTATCTCAGGTTGATACGTCGACGAATTCTCCGGGATGAAGACAAATCGTTGGGAAAAAGATGGACGTCGGTGTTGTCGACATTTTCCTCGATCATTGGTTTTTGCATCGGTTTTTCATAGTCGAAGATGTCCTACATCGGAGTAAGCCTCGAGGAAGAAGGTCGAAGATGGGGTCGACATTCTTTATCGGCGTTCTTCATTGGAAGAAAGAGTTCTTCGTTCGAAGAAATAGTTCTTCGTTGGAGAGATTTTCTACCAAGGCTCCACCAATAGAAAATGGCCAACTAATGTGTTTTTCCCAACTTTTATCGTTGGTACAAATTCAAAATATCATAATTAAACACCTAGTTTGGAACATTTAATAAAGGTGGGTTGGTGTAATTAATGTGGAGGAAGCTCAAGAGGCTCCTTCACATTAAAGAGGGGGGTTGAGTGGTTTCTTCTCCCCCCATTAATAGGGGTCAGATGTTCCCCACCCCTAAATTCTATTTGGGAGGTTATTGAAAACTTGGGTGGTCTCCACCACAATTAAACATGAAGAGGAGGTTTATTTCTGGTGGACCCCACCCCTGAACATCCACGCGGAGGTTGGTTACAACAAAAATAAAATAAAATGAAGTTTATTTTATTTTATCATTTCCACAAAAAACCCAAAAACTAACTTTTACCCTCGACCATCTACCATCGATGTGAAAGTATCCTTAAGCAAATACTGGCACTATGAGTTCAACGGTGCCCTCATATTTAAATTCTGAACACTAGTTCAAAAGTTAGAAAAACCCGCTTTCACGTTTATTGAATATTCTTGAAAAAAAAGTTTAGAAATTCATTCCGGGAACTCTGGGCCTCAAAATCACATGCCGTCAATTTTCGCGGACTCATAAAATTTCCATATATTTAAATAAATTACATGGAAATTCCGTGTCTTTACAAAGAAGTTAATTTATACTCTGTTGAGTTAAAACCCATCGATGTGTTCCATGCTTGTTTACAAGGAAAAATGACCAAATCACCTTTCAGTGGGAAATGATAAAGATCCAAAAAAGCATTGGAATTGGTTCATACTGATGTATGTGGTTCTTTTATAGTAGTGTAATTGAGTTTTTTCTTAATTCATTACATTTATGATGACTATAGTAGATATTTATATATCTACTAAGTGTGGTATAACTAAAATTCCTTATCTTCATTAAGGAATATCACAATGAAGTATAAAATTAAATTAGTAATAAGATTAAGAAACTCCACTCAGACCATGGTGGATAATATCTTAAATTTTTTTCATTGTTCATCTAAAGGATAGTAAGATTGTTTTCCAACACACTACTCCTTATAAAACTTAGTGGAATGGTGTTCGTGAAAGGAGGAATCGTACCCTAATTAACATGGTTAGATTGATGATGAGTCAAGAAACTCTACAACTATCCTTTTAGGGATATGAACTGTAGATTGTGGAATATACACTGAACTAAATACCAAATAAATTAGAAGATGAGACTACATATGAGTTGTGGCATGAAAATAAATCCATTTCATCACATTTACATGTATGGGGATACAATGATTTTTCAAGACTATACCAAGTGAAAAATTAGAACCTCAGAGCATGCAGTGAATCCTTATAGGTTATCCTAATGAGACTAAATGATATTACCTATATAACCCTTTAATTATAAAGGTAATTTTAGTTACACATTCTATATTTATAGAAAGGGAACACATTTCCAATCGAAAAAATGGGATCTAGATTGACTTTAATGATGTTCATGTCCAAATACACAAGAATTGGTTTGGGAAGAATCTTCAAAAGAGATAGTGGGAGAGAAAGATGTTCCCAAGAGATAAGTATTGTATTGTTCTAATAGATAGGTTGTATAAATAGAGAGATATTGTTTTATCATCACTGAGTTATGTGACACATTACTCCTAGAGAATGACAAACCTATAATATACAAGGAACCATTAGATGAAATGGATGTTGTTAAATAGAAAGAATCCATCTATTCTGAAATAGAGTCCATGTACCAAAATCAAGTTTGTATTTTGGTATACCCACCTACTAATATAAAACCCATTGGTTGTAAATGGGTAGTTAAGAAAAATATGGACAAGGATGGTGAAGTAAGAACCTATAAGAAATGACTAGTAAAAATTGGTTTCATGAAATGTTATATCATCAACTATAAAAAAACCTTTTTGATAGTTTCAATGCTAAAATAATTTAGAATATTACTTGAAATAACATCCTTCCTTGATTATAAAATTTGGAAAATGGATGTCAAAAATTTATTTCTAAATATGAAGTTAGTTGAAGATATCTATATGAGATAACCAAAAGTGTTCATTATATCAATGAGTGCCTATAAATTATGAAAGATACAGAGATCCATTTATAGATTGAAGAATATATCACGATCACAAAATTTTCTCTTTAATTATGATATAAGAGACTGGTTTCATTAAGAATGAATGTGATCCATTTTTCTATAAAATTTTTAGTGGAAGTGCCATCATTTTCCTAGTATTATACGTTGATGACATGTTGTTAATAAGAAATGGAGTGAAAGTCTTACAGTTAATGAAGAATTGATTAAAATAATTCTTCCACATTGAGGACATATTTAAATAAACCTATATTCTAGGGAGCAACATCTATCAATATATATATCAAAAGATTCTTGGGATAATTTAAAGTAAATATATTGACAGGGTACTCAAAAGGTACAATATGGAATAATCCATGAGAAGATTGTTTATAGTGTCACATGGAGTTAATATCTCTAAGAATATGTATCCACAGATATATGACGATATTTAATGAATGAGTAGAATCCTATATTCCTCAGTCATGGGATGCATCACGTATTACATTCTATGTACTAGGTTTTATGTTTACTTTTCTTTAATCAAGGTGAGAAAATATCAAGCTAGTACAAGAGGTAAGCATTTAGAAACTTTAAGAACTACCCTAAAGTAATTGATATGTACAAAGGATATATTACTAGTGGATGTAGGAGATGAGTAACTTTTCATGATGGGATACACTGATACTAGATTCAAAATAAATCATGATGATCTAAAATCATAGTAATGTTATTCCTTTTTTAGAAATGGTAGTGTAGTGAGCTGGAGGAGCTCGAAGTAGCCAATGATTACTGATTCTATTGAATAATCTAAGTATATAGTTCCTTACGATATAGTTAAGTAAGATTTTGGATACATAGATCTATTTCCAATCTTGGAATTATCTCAAGTAGTGATGACCCTATTACATTATACTATGATAATACTGTGGTAGTGGTTCTTTCTAAGGAGACCAGGTTACACTAGAGGGAAAAGAATATACTTTGAGAGTTTCATATATTTAGGGATTTTACTTAGATATATGATGTTTCGGTTAGAATAGTGTCCACATAAGATAATTTGATAGACCCAATATCAAAATTCATATCTCAGTAGAATCATGATACTCATGTGGGATATATCATGTTGAGAATTAATAGCAGTTGGATCTAGTGTAAGTGAGAGTTTTGGGAGTGGGTTCCCTAGACCCAACTCATTTATGTACTTTGATTACCATTACATGTATACAGTTTAATATTTACATGTTTTTATTTTTTACATAATTGTGTTTATACTTATACATCCACTTTTTATATGGTAATTTCCTTAGATTACATGTCATATTAAAACATCAAAGCAGTTCCCATCTGTAATGAGAACCTCAAGATACTATGATAGTAATCTTAAATATAATTCATGTTTTCTAGATACATCATATTGATAAGAAAAAATTATTTATAACTATCTTGTTTTGGGGGATCATAAACATTGAGACTTATTCTCATGATGTTTAAACGTGGTGATTTCGAGTAGATGATATCATGAGGATTGACCCACTGATAGGAACATGACATGTTTTAGGTTTCATTTTTTATTCCCATCTACAAGCATGTGTATTGGTCTTCTAGCTTGAAATTGTTATCAATGTGAACCATTTTATCATGTACTTTTATGCAAGACAAAAACCCTGAAATTTAAGTTGTGGTGAGGTAAATTGTGTTGGGTGTATCTTTGGAGGTATGACATTGGTTGAATTATCAAGGTAGAAATTTTCATTTTCGAGTTGAGGAAGAAATGTATTATGGGACTAGGTTGGATCGTATGCTAGTAAATTCATTAAATCCATGACCATGTTATAAGATGATAATTATTTTAAGTAAGTGAACTTAAAATATAAATCAGAAAAAGGTAAATGACACAAGTGTGAATATTTTTTTACGAGATATTGTGATACAAATAGATTATATTACCCAAAACATGTTCGTAAAACGTAGTAATAGATATGACATTTATTATATCCTTTGTATCCATTATGGGTTTCTAGTTTCCCCTCTTGGTCTATAGATAAGACTCACTACTATCAAGATAACAACCTAGAGGGTCACAGACAAAGTGTATACACAAGTTCCACTTATTTAAGTGAATAGTAGTTCTAGGATGATGTGGTAACCACATTTGGGTATCGATGAATGTTTAACCGTGATTAATCAAAATAAAAATAATTTAATTATATTAATAAAGTTTAGAATAAAAATTATTGATTTTATTTATCATGGTATTCATAGGTTTTTTGATCAAAAAATTGAATACATAAAAATATAATATCCCGATTCAACATTGTATGTTCAAGGTTTATTAATTTATTTGGGGATATTACCAGCTAAGTTAATGGTTCATATTTTATCACATAAGATATTAACGTTTTATAAGAAAGTGATAAAATATTTATGACATTTATGACAATTTTATTAAATCATAAGTGTGAAAAAGTTTCTAAAATGATGGTAATTACTTTCCAGTAAAAAATGTACAATTTTATAAAGTATAACCTAAGTATAAAAATCATTATAGCCTCTAAAATAATTATCTCCACCATTTAGTTTAATTTTTAGAGAGAAATTTTCCTCTTATCTTCTCTCAATATTTAGAGAGAGATTATGAAGGAAGAACAAGGTCAGATCAATCTCTTCATCTTGATCAAGTCTGCATTATTCACATGATCAAAGGGGCATTGTAAATATATTTGATTTCCCACTATAGAACCATTTAATCATAGATTGAATATCCAGGATTTGTGGTGCTTGGGTGTATGATCTATAGTATTCATATCTTGGTGACTTTGATCTATGACATGTCTATAGTGAGTGAATCAAACCAACAATATTAAATAAAAAAATTACCATTTATGCTTTCATTCGTTTTTAATTTTCATGAATAAATTGGATTTAACATGACACTTTAAGAAACATGGAAAATGTGTTTGGTGGATTTAGTGTTTTAACATGTATCTAAACCCAAAATTTTAAATTAAATGTTTTTTCATGCTTCTGTTTTTCCCCATGTTCCTTTGGGTACATGTTGAAGAATTGGGGAAAAAGGGATTTATCAGGTTGAGTAATTCCTTGGGCGGTGAACATATATTGTTTACCAAGAAGATAGATGAAATTATTGGACTCTTTGTTGATTACTAAAAGCTGAACCAACTGATAATGAAGAATAGATATCCTTTTCCTAGGATTGATAACAGTTTCGATCAGCTACAGGGAGCCTAGTGGTTCTCCAAGAACGATAATTGATCGGGCCGTCACCAGCTCCAACTTAGTGAGAGGATATACCAAAGATAGTGTTTTAAAGAATTTATGGGATATAAGAATACACAATGTTAATTTTTCGATTAAAAAATGCACCGGTAGTGTTCATGGATCTCATTGAATAATCTCCTATCTACACGCTAAAACCAGAGCAACATGTCAGACATCTTGAGATACACTTGAGTACATTTTGAAAAAATCAGTTTTATGGTAAGATAAAGACCTGAATATTTTTATATTATAGGTAAATTTCTTACAACCAATGTTGTTTGATATTGGTATATCCATTGAACCAGATAAAGTGGAGGAAGTGATGTCATGTACACATCTTGAGAACATGTTTTAGATTAGGATATTTCTAGGTTCAACAGGATATTACCAATATTTTATACCAGACTTCTCTTGTATATCGAAACTTAGGAATACATTGATGAAGAATGGTTTGAAGTTACAATGGTCAGACCAATGTGAAGAAGTGTTTCTTGAGTCAAAGAGGATGTTGAATATTGCTCCAGTGTTGTTACTTCCTGAGTCTGAGGGCAATTATGTTGTATACTATAATTCATCTAGCATTCGTTTGGGATAAGTAATGAGGTAGAAAGAACAAGTTGTATATTATAGGTAACATAGACTATAACCCCATGAATGGAATTATCCTACTCATAATATGGAGAAGTCTACTATTGTCTATGCTCTAAAGTGTTTGAGACACTATCTCTTTGGTGAGAGGTCTGTTGTCTACATTGACCAAAAGATCCTCAATTAGATATTCACAGAGTGGGAATTGAATCCAAGGAAGAGGATCTGGCTTGAGTATCAACATATGTTCAAATTTTAAATGAATTATACACATGGTAAGGGTAACATCATTTCAAATTATCTTCATCATAATATTAAGATACCTAAGGAGCATGGTGAGTAGCCTTCAGAGGAGCTGTGACACTTGATGAGATTGTTGTTTTATTAGAGGATGGATGCTTCCAAGGACCAGGGATAAATTTTTTATAACAGTTTTATGATCGCATCTTCTCTTATAGACTAGGTGGAGGCTGGTCAAGATTCTGACCCTTAGTGCACTATGATGTGAGAGCGACTAGTAAGAAGTTACACTATAACTGGGTGGTTTATAGATGATGATGATTTGATCATGGTAAATGGGAGAGTATTATCCCATCATTCCATTAGGGAAGAAATTATGAGAAACTTCCACAACTCTCTGTGGATGATAAATCACGGGGATAAAAATATGCATCATGACTTCAAGTGATTGGTTTGGTGGCCATGGATGAAGAGGGATAATGATGTTTTTGGTTCCTAAAGACCTACCTACCATAGGGTATAGTATAAGGACCAATGTCATATTGGGTTTCTCCAAAAACATCTAGTTCCCTTGTGTAAGTGGGATAATTCCTTGATGGAATTTGTGATAGGGTTACTCAAGACCCCAAGGAGCCATGACAGTGTATGGGTGATTATCGATGGGTAGATGAAAGTTTCTCATTTCTTTCCAATCCGTGAGTCTCACTACGTAAATGATATGGTAAATATTTATGTTTAAGAGAATATGTTCTTACATAGAGTTCCCTTGAGCATCATTTCCATCAAATGTTTAAATTTTTTGTCTCAGTTTTAGTAGGGCTTGTAGAAATCCTTAGATACTCAGTTGAGAATGAGAAAAAATTACCATCCCATGACAGATAGATAGTCCAATCATATTATTTTTAAACTATAGAATATGTTTTGGTCTTTTGACCTAGACCTAGGTGGATCTTGGGATGCTCACCTAACCTTGGTTGAGTTCACATACAATAAAAATTACCAAAATTAAATTCAGAAGGAACCTTATATAGCTCTTTATAGGAGGTCATGTCATTCACTCTCTATTTGTATGAGGTAGGTGAGATGGTGTTTTTTGTCCCATGTATGGTACTTCAGACCTCCTAGAGAGTGAATATAATTCATAAGAGGCTAATCAAAAATCGGATCTGAAAGAATTCATATGTCAATCATAGGAAAATACCTTTTTTGTTTTCTATAGATGATCGAGTATTTTTAATATTGAATCCTTGGTTAGGCCATCGATATTTGAGGAAGAATTAGAAAATAGGGCCATGCTATATTGGACCCTTCAAGATCAATAAAAACATTAGGACAATGGTGTACTATCTCAATCTTCTTTCTCACTACTGAGGTATGCATGACAAGTTTCATGTGTCATAACTCCGGAGAGACATTCACAACCCTACACATGTCATTGATTGTGAGAATGTTGAGTAAGATCATGAAGAATCATATCTAAAGTGTCTGGTTTATATTTTTTTCTAGATAGAAAATATCAGTTGAGAAAAGATGGTACAACTAGTCTGGGTTCTATTGAATCATGGAAAAATTTAAGATGAGACTTGAGAGTGAGATACTGATTTTTGGACTCAGTGGCCTGAGTTATTTGAGAAGAACCTTTGATGTTACTTCATGAGGATAATAAGTCATTTGAGGATGATAATTATAACATCCTCACTTCATTGTTGTTGTATGAGATGTTAAATTAAATTAAATTCTCTTTTCCTATAATGTTATTCTCTGATATGGGAGTGTTAATGTATAATTTTAAGTATTCTAGGGTTTAAGATTTAGATATAGAGGAGTGGAATATGGATTGAGTGTGTGCTGGCTGATAAAATGCCACTAATAGGCTAGTGTTCAAGTAAAATTCCTAGTATCCTAACAGGAACACCAAATAGCAAGAAGATAGTCACCATATAGTCGGTGATTCCATCAGCTTTCCGATAATCCCCACTGGATCCCTAGTGTGCCTAGTCTGGTGATGCATTAAATGGACCCTGTGTGCTTTAATTTAACATAGTATTCCACCTCCTTTAATACACAAATATGACCTTCCTTGACCATATTATGAATTTTATACCTTCCCCTTGGTCCTTAGACTCTTCAATACCTCCCCCTTGACTTTCAAACTTTTATCAATCTGAGATGCAAGAATGGTGTGTTTTATCTCAAGAACCATTCCAAATCCTCTTTCCTCAAAGAGAGATGTGCATGGATATTTGTTGGATATGTGTTTTCTTTATGATCTTATAATAAATTCCCTCTTTCTTTATATATTGGTGGAATATATATCATGCTGATGTCATATCATAATCAAACCAAGATCTACCTTCAAAAAAGGGTTTTTGATGGGTAAGTGTTGATGAATAATTTTATTAGAACACTTCTCAATCATGAATCGATGTTTTAACCTTAATCCATTAACAAATTCTTGGTAGACTGGTGGTGATGCCAATGTGTTAATGGAAAAATCTCTCAATATGTGATATAATTATCAATAACGGTGGTGTTTCTAGGTAAGTATTTATAGAATGGTCATCATGAGACCATATTCTTCTTTTTATATCTCTTTCCATTGATGTATTATTAATGGATCAATGAACTTTTTTGGTACCTAGGGATTTATTCTTGAATCAACAATTAATTCATAGTACTTTATTTGATCAAAAATGGATTTTGGTGAATTGGTATCTATTACTTTGACATATATTGGTTTTTGTTCCATTGAAAGACACTTTATGGTATGTGATTCTAAAAAACAATATTAACATGGATTTATTTGATTCTTTTTCTAATCCTATTTATTGACAACTGAAACCAGAGTTAGGAAACATTGACATGCGATCTTATTATCCATGGTTTATGATATGGTTTGTTCTTTTATTCCTTGATGAAATATGGAGTTATTCATCAATAACCTTGATGTAAGAACTTTATAACAATTTGGGGCTCTCGTATACACTTATTTCTATGGTTTTATTCATGTGATGACAAGGATTGTGTTCCTAATTGATGGTTATTTCTAGTGGGTGTGTACGTTGCCATGATACCCACATATGATCCTTATTTCCGTGAGAAATTTCTTGAGTATATTGATACCATTATTTATGTTTATTTTCATGTTGATATATAATTCCACTATATTTCTCATGATGCCATGCTATGCTTGTTTATCATGGTTCACCTTATTGTGTATTATCTATCCATTGGAGGTTGTTTTTTAGTTTATGTTACAAGTTGAACATTTTATTTTGTTTACCCTTAGAGGGTGAGAACACATGATGTGCGGCGATGATGGAATTGTACATGGGGTTGGATCTTGAAAACCTTGTGGCCCAGATAGATCTTGATTCCTGAGGATACTGAGTAACATGGTGAAACTCAATGCCTTTTGGATACTGAGTAGCATGTATATCTTTATGCCTATAGGATACATAGAGACATGATTTCATCCTTTCATCTAGCTATTCATCATTTATGATAACCTTTGTTTATTATAACAGAATAGAGTTGAAGTAGGTATGATCGAGAGATTTTGGAGGTTTGGTTAACAAACATTCTCTCAATACATGATTGTATGGTTAATATGACTTTGTTCACATTTATTATTATCATGGAATAAAATTATTATACTTACAAATATTTTTACGGATACATTGGTGGCGTCCTATTGAGTTTATTACTCAAACCTTGTATGTGAATTTTTATCCTTATGTAGACTCCATGTATACATATCCAATCAAGGGCATGGGTCACATGGAGGATGGTTGAGCTGAGGAGTATGGAGATATGGGTGGTATCGGGACATAATTCAAAGGGTTAACTTTGATGACATGAAATTTTATAAATGAAATTAATTTTTTTATTGAGTAAATTACTTATAGTAATAGAAAACTATTGACACCTACCAAATGAGGATTGATAGTTTTAATATTGGAGAAAAACCTGAAGTAATGGTATTAATTTCCCCAAAAATAAATGAAAGGAGCCTCAGGAACTTTATGTGGTCTTTTCATGATCATGTGAAGTAAATATAAGAATATATTATAATCTCATGAAGGCTCCCGGATGAGCATTGATGGTCATACGAAGGCTTCCAAACAAGTATTCCTGATCATGCAATGAACAATCAGAAAACCTGTATGATCATGTAAAACCCCATCTGGCTGCCTTATTGATCATAAAAAGTACCTCAGATGAGAATTTTTATCATGTGACATTTCAATAGATAGATTATTGACAATATCTAATTCCTCTTATAAAATTAAATTTGAAAAAGGTGGAATCTTCATGAGAAGGGTGTTATTCTGATTTTCCTATGAAGGGGTGATGCGATCTGTGTGCTTGGTCCATTGATCATGAAAAATACTTGGGGACATGCTGACCTCATCACATGATGGCCACTAAATATATCACATCCATCATTTGAAGGATTCCAGACATGTCATTTTTATCGTGCAATGATTAGATGGATAACCCATGGCTAAAAATCATAGGATTTATAAAATAAAATCTACAAAATAAATTACCTTCATATGAATAAGAGTTACATTGTTTTTTATCCGAAGTTGTTATGCACTTTGTAAGATCAATTTATTGATCCTAGGAATTCCATAAGAAAATCCATATTGATTTCATGAAGGTCCCTAGACATGTCAACCTGATGTTGAGAAGACCCTTTGATATGTTGATATGATCATGTGAAATCCCTTCAACAAGACATGGGTTCAATAAATATAGTAAAGATGGAGTGATCATGGGATAATTTTTTTATCACATGAGGAAAATATGATGTTATGGATGAACCACAACTAAATCATGTGAAACACATGATGAAATGATCCATCTATTGAATGAATCACATATATGAGATTTAAGAATCATGTGAAGTGATGTATATTCAAGGTAGCGATGCCTATAAATTTTCCCAGAGTACATAAAACAAAAATAGGTGCAGTGGAGAGAGTTAAATTTAAAAATTAGAGAACCATGAAATACAAATATTATTTCAAAATATAATCCTAGGTAATAACTTAAAGGATTACAAGGTATGTTCATGTGCTTCGCATGGTCACCCCATTGATCACATGAATGGATTCTGACATGCCAGCCATGTAACACCCTGAGATTTTAAATGAGGAAAATCATATTTAACATTGTATATGACACAAAAATAAAATATTGGAAGAGAATATAACACCCTATGAGTTTTTGGTATATTTGTTTTTAAATAAACTTAATCTCTTTGATAACTTGCAATGCACGTCAGACCAGGTTTGAATGAAACATGATACTCTATAAAAATATTACTATCTAAAAATGACCATTATATTTAGTAGTTGAGTTGGAAGGTATGAATAAAAATAACTAAATTATGAAAATAATATGTTATATAGACATATAAAATTAATTCAATTGATATCTATTGATTGTAAATAAAATAAAAATCATTTGAAATAAAAAGATTGTTATTCTAAAAACAATATTTTTCAAAAAGGTGGTTTTGTATCTCTTTGCACACATAGTTTAAAATTAATTTTTAAAAATACTAGAAAATTAATTTGAAAAAGTAAACTTTACTTTTAAATTTTACAGGTCAAAAGTTTCTTTGGGTGAGTTTCTAATTATTTTATGAACTGGTTAATTTTTTGCTGAATAATGAAAAATATTGATTTTTTATTAAAAAGTATCTTTATATTTAAATTTTTAACAAAGTTAAATTATATTTTAATTTGGATTTAAAGAAAAATTAGTAAAATTATATTATATTTTAACTAATTTAGGTCATGGTAATCAATTTAATATTGAATTATGAAATAAAAATATTGCAAACATTTGAAAGGTTTTATTTAGAAAAACCATTTCTTCGATGTGCCTGTAGATTTAAGTTTAAACTGAATTCTGCCAATTTTGTGAATTCAATTTACTAAAATGGATTACATATTTGGAATAAATATAATTTATATTATATAATAATTTTAACTTAATCTTTGACTATAATGAAAACTGAAGACAATAAAAATTAATTATCGTGCACTATAAAATAATAAGTCATTCGTGGCAGTTTCTAAAACCATCACGTATTGTACGGTCGATAGTCATTTAGGTCCAGTTTGTGTTATTTAGTGGATATTTTTTTAAGTTTCATTTTTTATCATTTATTGGCGGTTATGTTTAGTAGTAGTTCCTCATAACCGCTGTGAAATACATTCAATATTATATGTTTAGCGATAGTTCTTACAAACCACCACAATATTTGTTTGGTTTTTTTAAAATATTTAATAAAAAACTAACATGTTATAAACTAAAACATAAATATTTGATAACCCCATCATTCATACCTCACATTTCCACAATCATATACATTCAACCACTGTCAAAATAACAGAATTCTGAGTCACCCCATACACCAACCAATACCTCATTCACAATATATACATATAAAAGATGTCCAAAAATAACCCATTCCAAATATACATCCATGTAATGACCTAAAATTCATATTTCTACCTTCACATATCATAAACTTAAACCAATAACATTATCTAATTAGCTGTAACAAAAAATGAAATAATAATTAAAACTAAACATAAAAAATCATAATTACAGAAGAGATAGATTAAATTTAAGCATACCATGGAAAATAAGAACCATTATGACTACCTTATCCAGAATGTCATGGATATGAATGGTCAACTTCATACCTACTACTGATATCTACCACCAACAATGAAAACCAAAAAATTCAGGAAAAGAAATGTGAAATAGAAAAGGCACAAAATATATTCACAATGTTTCACATATTTTTTCTTTATTTTTTTAATAAAATTGAAGAAATTTTAACATTAAAAAAATAATATATAATGGAAACCATTCTAAAAATAGAAACATAACTATTTAAGATAAGATTAAATCCTTGAAAATTAAACGAGATTATTAAATATTCTTATTTATTTTTAAAGCTGCGTGTGGTTTTTTTGATATTTATTTACTATTTTTTTGATATTTGGATATTAGAGAATGTAACATAATTAAAACAAAATTGGTGGTTTTCCCATGATTTCAAATCAATATGAAGCCCTTTTCTATGTTTTTGACAATTTCATGCATGTTTAAGTGTTTTAAAAAACTATAAATACATTTATGACCATAATAGGAAAACCATTATTTGGAATCACATCTTGTTGGTTCATATATTTCATTATTAAATATAATGTCGTTTCCCCCCATATTTTAGGAAACTTCAATATTGTTTTCTTTGCTTTGACCATACCATGAACGTTTTAGTGTTTTAAAACACTAAAAACATGTTTACAATAATAATGGTTGAACCATTACTTAGAATTATGGGTCATCAGTTCCTATATTTCACAATTAAATATATGGTGGTTTCCCCCTGATTTCTGGATGGTGGGACTTTTTTTCTTTGTTTTGACTATTCCATGCACATTTTATTGTTTTGAAACACTAAAAACATATTTATTTCCATAATGGGGAAACCATCAATTAGAATGATGCGTCGTTGGTTCCTAAATTTGGCAATTAATTTTATGGTCATTTTACCCAAATTTTAGGAGAATCTTATTTCATTTCCCTGGTTTTCCCCCCGACACTTGTTTTGAAGGATTTTGTACATTTTATAAGTGTTTACTGAGTAATTTCGATCACACCTCATATCATATTGATGTGTTGTTTTCATGTATATGTCAAAAAAGCTGAGTAACAATTATAACTTTATTTTAGGACAATCCGACATCATTTTCGGGGTTTTGACCCTTTCACACATGTTTTAGTGTTTTAAAACACTAAAAGCGCATTTATGAAAATAATGGGAAAATCGTCATTGGGAATGATGTTCTGCTGTTTCCCATATTTAAAAACTAAATCTATGATCATTTACCTCTGATTTTAGGACAATATGACATTATTTGTTTGGTTTTTAGTGTTCCACACACGTTTTAGTGTTTTAAAACCCTAAAAAATGTGTTTATGAACATAACATGAAAACCTTCATTAAAAATGATGTTTCATTAGTTACTACTTTTACAAATTAAATCTAAGGTCATTTTCCATTGATTTCAGGAGAATCTAACATCTTTTTCTTGTTTTTGACCATTCCATGAATGTTTTAGTGTTTTAAAACACTAAAAAACGTTTACGGACATAACACTAAAAACGCCCCCCAGAAAGACATTTCGTCGGTTCCTACATTTTAAAATTAGATATATGGTTGTTGTTCACTGAATTTAGAATAATTTGACATCATTTCCCTTATTTGTACCCCATGACAATTTTTTCAATGGTTTTTGTAATATTCATAAGTGTTTATTGAGTAATTCCAATCACACCACACGTCGGATTGACATGTTGTCTGCACGTGCATGTCCAAAAATAAAATAAAATAACCAGTGGGTTTCCCTTAATTTTTGGACAATTATACATCATTTTATTGGTCTTTACTATTTCACATACATTTTAGTGTTTTAAAACATTTAAAATATATTTAAGACCATAATGGGAAAACCGTCATTCAGAATGACATGTCATTGGTTCCTAAATTTGAAAATTAAATCTACCATTGTTTCCCCAGATTTTAGGACAATCCGGCATCATTTTTCTAGTTTTGACAGTCCCACACACATTTTAGTGTTTTAAAACACTAAAAATGTGTTTACAACCATAATGGCAAAACCATCATTCAGAATGAAGTGTAATCTATTCATATATTTCAAAATTAAATCTATGGTGATTTTCCCTTGAGTTTAGGATAACCCAACATAGTTTTCCTAGTTTTGACCATTCCATGCATGTTTTAGTGTTTTCAAACACTAAAAATGAGTTTATGGACATAACAGGAAAACCATCATTCCGAATGATGTTCCGTGAGTTCCTATATTTGAAAATTAAATCTTTGGTCATTTTTGCTTTATTTTAGGGCAATTCAACATCATTTGTCTAGCTTTGTCCATTCCATGAAAATTTTAGTTTTTTAAAACACTAAAAACATGTTTACAACCATAACGAGAAAACTATAGTTCAAAATGACTTGTTGTCAGTTCCTACATTTTAAAATTAAATTTTGGGTCTTTTTCCCATATTTCCAGACAATCTTATATTGTTTTACTAGTTTTGACTATTCCATGCATGTTTTAGTGTTCTAAAACACTAAAAATGCATTTACGACTATAGCGGGAAAACCATCACTCAAAATGATGTGCCATCAGTTCCTATATCTCAAAATTAAATCAATGGTGATTGTACCATAACGTTAGAACAATATGATGTTGTTTATATTGTTTTGACTGTTCCACACACATTTTAGTGTTTTAAAACACTAAAAATGAATTCAAACCACAATAGGAAAACCATCACTCAAAATGATGTGTCATCAGTTCCAACATTTCAAAATTAAATCTATGGTATTTTTCACCTAATTTAAGGAAAATATTACATCGTTTGCCTATTTTTACCCCCCAACACTCATTTTTAATGGATTTTTTCCTTTCATAAGTGTTTATATAGTAATTACGATCACACCGTACATCAGATTCATGTGTTGTCTATCAATACAGTCAAAAAAACATTAATTAGTGGTTTATATAGAGTTCGGGAAAATATGATATAATTTTCTTGGTTCTGACCATTTCCTGTATGTTTTAGTGTTTTAAAACACTAAAAACACGTTTACAGTCATAATGAGAAACCCTTCATTCAGAATAATATGTCGTTAGTTCCTATATTTTTAAATTAAATCTATTGTCGTTATCTTCTAATTTAAGGATAATCTAACATCATTTGTCTGGTTTTGATTGTTCTATGCACGTTTTAGTGTTTTAAAACACTAAAATTATTGTTTACGATCATAATGTGAAAAATATCATTCTGAAGGAAGGGCCATATGTTCCTACATTTTATAATTAAATCTATTGTAATTTTACTTTTATTTGGGGACAATAAGATGTATTTTCTTATTTTTAACCACTGACACTTGTTTTTAAAGGCTTTTGTACCTTTCATAAGTTCTTACTGAGTTAAAACCTAGAAAGAAAAGCTCAGATTGTTTTCAAACATATGGACAATGATCTATAATTTATTTTTGACATGTAGGAATCAACCACATGTCAATCTAGCAAAAGATGTGATTGGTATAAATTGAAATTCATGTTTTTTATATAAAAGTTTCATATTTTTTTTATGGATGTTTTATGTGTTCCTTGTAAATTCCATGGGTGTAAAATGGAGTCGGGGACATCAAAATGGAAAAACTTCTTGAAATAAAAAACATAACACTTTTAAAGTATATTAAAACATTTACTCATGCCTTTAAAATTAGTTACCAAGTAATATCAAATTAATACTACCTTTAATTGAGTATCAAATACCTCATTTTCCCAAGATGTAGGAATTCGCCTCCAATCATTATAATTAATGAGAAATCTCACTGTCTCCCAACCAAGCCACCTAAGAATCAGCCCATATATTTCAGAATTGTCACCGATAGGCATTATTACATATCAAATGGTTAAAGTATATTAAATATATAAATAACAAAAATTGAAATCTTTTTATGAAAAGAAAAATTAAAACAAGAAAAATGTATATATGTATGAAACAATTATCAATGATAACATGTAATATAATTTCATTACAAATTTATACATTCAATTATCTTCGTATTCATTAACTTCATTATTATAAAACTCTATCATGACGAGTCCTCCATTTTGACCCTCTCTTGTAAGTTATACCATTTCTATATTGTTAGGAAATTACTATACAATATTTTGTGGTTGATGAGTTTCACTATTTCAAAGTACCAATTGATAATCATCATCCCTATCATATAAGTCTCTCTAATTTATGTGTATAAAAACACTCCATACTTAATGTATTTCATAATACACATAGTAAACCATCTGAGTTTGTGAAGACAAGATAAATGGATCATGCTCTGCACACTCACCGATATAAATCACAGTATAGAAATTAATAGAAGTAAAATGTAATGAATCTTTAATTATACCCCCATCAATGTTGACCCACCTATATTTGAATAAGAAATCTATACACTGTCCATGATGGTTTACTCAAATTATATCAATCATCATCCCATAGTATCCCACCTCTGTAAATGTAAACACAAAACTATTCTATGTTTTCTAGTCTTCTTCACGATAAGTTGTATGAAACCTAAATCCATGAATATTGAAGGCATTGTATCTCTTAGCCTACCTTAGAGGACCTCGATCCAGAAACTTCAAATCATTCAATATTTCAGATCAATTGCCAACAATCATTATCTAGACAATAACATATAATATGTTACTTTTAATATAGAAAAAATAACTACATGTCAATAATATGAATATGAGTATATACCTACACAATGGGAAAACCATTTGGCATGATCCTTATTAATAGATTTTATTAATTCCATCTCATTTTGATCTCGACCCCATTTTCGACTAATTTTTTTCAATCACAATTATTCAATAAATGGATATGAAATAAAACCATTTAGTAGCACATATATATGTTGCTTGTACCAAATCAAAATCAGTTACTATAAAATTTGACCTATTTCCAATTGGGCGTCCAATAGTTGGAAATACTAATGACTTATTTTCAGTACAATAATTAGTGGATATATCATTAGTGCATCCATAATTATTGAATCTAGTTTGAATCCCATAAAAATATGTAGAAATGAAGGTCAAACACTCTTTAGATATGTATCCTTAAGCAATAAAGCCTTCTAATTGAGCTTTGTTCCTCACATAGGATTTCAAATGACCCAACTACTAGAGAGAAATAAAACATATTAAAAAATTTACAAAATTATTTGATAAAATATGATTCACAATGAAAATAAAAAATGTATCAAAATAAATCTCAATTGGATACATCCATCGATAGTGTACCAGTCCAGCATGTTTTGATTCTTCAACCAAATAAATAGTCAAATGAATATTGAATGTTATGAATTAAGGTGGAAATAAAATCTCTAAATTACATAGTGTCAAAACAATTATTTATTGAATTTTATCAAGAATGAATAGATTTAATGTTTTTTCAAAAAGATCATTGAAAAAGGTACAAAACTCAACTAAAACCACAATTACATTTTCATGTAAAGTATTAAGAAAATCTAGTGAAAGAAAACTGCTCCATCAAAATTTGTGAGTCATGAATTTTCACTCCATGTAACTTATGATGTTTCAAGTCAACGCACCTTGATATGTTACTTGAATAGACATATGGAACTCTTAAATTATTTAATATTCTAAGGAATACATCTTTCTCATGACTTTTCATTGTAAAAATATCCAAAGGATACTTTCCATTCTTCTTTTCCTATAAGACATGCTTTATATTCATTTAATCCAAATCCTTACCATCATTAAGGGGATACTTTGATTTACCCAGATCATTAAGCACTGTAAAAATTACATTGTCTTAGACATTGTTCTCAATATGAATTACATAAAGATTATAACATATCAAATTAAACTCCCAATAATGATGTTTGAAAAATATACTATTTTTCTTCCATTTTTGTGTTCTAACTTCTTTGGATACTATACCTCATACCCTTTTTCCCATTCTTTAAACTGATGACATTTTCCAAATTCTTTATGGACAGTCATTACTTTTCCTAAGATTTCTAAACCACATAACACCTTCCGTGACATTCTCATTTCAATATCTCCATTGACTCATTTCTTGTTAAATCTTAATTTATGAGAAGAATCAAGAAATCAACGATGACACATAAAAAACCTTTTTCTACATTAAGGTAATCATTGAGGTTCAAAATCAAAATTTCAAACTGGACAAGTGAGACCAGTATGAGGGTTCCAAAAAAATAAATTTCCAAGTCCAAGAAAGCCACTAATTTTCCACATTAAAGCAACAAGAATTTTGAATAGTTTTCTCATTGGATAATCATGTGTTTTCGTGGTATGATTCCATAATTCTCACGATTCATTGATTATAGGTTGAAGGAATACATCAATGTCATTTCCATGCATTTTATTTCTAAGAATAATCATTGAAATAATGAAAGAATTCTTCTTCATATACATCTATGGAGGCAGATTATAAGGGATAAAAAAACTATCCTAATGCTATAATTAGTTCTTGAAGTACAAAAAGGGTTAAAATCATCAGAATAAAATCCCAAACAAACATTCATAGGATCCCAAGAAAAATCTAGATATAGTGCATAAAATATATTACATGATGTTGAATCTTTTAGATACCTCATCAACCTGTTGTTACTATCCTGAGCATCCCACTTCATTTCATTTAAAGTCTTAGATGACATGAACAATCTTTGCTAGCATGGTTTCATAGGATAGTAACTAAATACCTTTGTAGGATGTTTATTCTTATATTTATTCCTAGTATTGCATTTATTTATACTCTCACTATGGTAAATTTACTTCTATCTACTTGTATGAAATCTTAGAAATTATTATTTATTACACTCATCTCCCAGTAAAGCATAAATGATTAGGTAATGCATGTATCTTTTTATAATCAATTCAATGTTTGTTGATGAATTTCTTCATATCATAGAATGGTGCAAGGATCTTAGCTTCACTAAATGCATTATGAAGAAACTCTAAAATCATGGAAATTTTATTATTTGAAATTATATAGAGACATTTTATATGATACAACTTAATTAGAAAACGAAACTTTGAATACTTGGAACACCCTTCATACAATTCTTACTATCTATATTTAACTAATTCATAAAAATCATTTTTTTGGTTACTAATGTTTTGAGCAAGATTATATTTCTTAGGATCAACTGATGGTTCTGTTGATCTATTGAAATCCTATACTTTTTATTCTGTAAAACTAATTGCTTCATTTAAAAAATTTCTAACTAAATTATCCTCTGCTGGGTCACTTTGTATTTCATTGAAATTATTTTCATTAGTTTGAATTTCCAAAACATTTGATTCACCATTCCAAATACAACACACATTTCGAGTAAGAAACTATTTCATTATCAAATTATCATATACTTTATTTCTATTAAAACTTCACTTGAATTTACAATAATAACACATTAATTTTATTATACCATCCACTGATCAGGATGCAATTACATAATCTAAAAATTCTTCCAATCCACTGGCTTACCATGGTCTGTTTAAAGGTAAATTAATCCCACTTTTATCCATAGGTATTTTATGTATTCTACCTATACATTAAAATATAAAAATATAAATTCTTAATCATGTATGTATAATGAAAATTAGTGATGATTTGATACGGGTTAGAATAAGACTCAAGATAATGGTATTTGAAGTTAGATACATGTTTGAAATAATTAACATTTAATGATGGAAGTTTTGAAAAAAAACATCTACCTTAAATATGATAAATATTTATAAATTATTGATATTATATATATATAATATTATTTTTATGGGAGAAAAAGATAATGGTGTATTCTACCTTAGTGTTGTAACTAAGGAGGGTTTATTACATTGAACAATTAGCTACATAAATCAATTTACGAACCATTTCCCATGGTTTAACTAATATTAATAGAAACACTTTAAAAATATTAATTAAAATTATAATTTATTTGGACATCACACACTATTGGATGGATAAAAATAAAAATCATAGAGGTTTTAGGTGGTTATATGTGCTTATTCTTCATTCTACCATTTAAAGTCATTTCATATGTGTAACAAAATTTCCTACAAAATTGGCTGGGGAGGGGAACCTTTTACTAGACACGTACGAAACCTTATTATTTAGTGTTTTCAAATAAAAATATTTAATATTATAAAATTTATCCAATGTGATAAGTAATGATTCTTTAATCATAGTCATGTTTTGGGAATTGTTACCTAGTATCTAGTGAACATAGTAGATGATTTTGTTCGATAGATTAATACATGTACTTTCTCACCCCATTTATTTCAGTTTTACACTTTTGTATATGTGTTTTTATAATGGTAATTTCTTATTATACAATTTTGATCCATTTATATTATACTCAATAGAAATTTATTAAATTAGCGAATAAAATTTCAACTATAATCCCAAGATTAATATGTTATTGTGGAATTAAAACAAAGGAATACTAAATGAATTAATTTAATCAAACTCATGGAGAAGAGTAAGTAGTTAAAATAGAAAAACTGAGGTAAAAAAGTACTGAGTGCAAAATTTACATTAAAGTATATGGGTATTGCCAAGTGTTATTGTGCCACCAAGTTTTGTGAAACAATTAAAGATAAATCAATAGATTCCAATTATGTATATTATAACTGAAAAAATAATTCTTATGGATGGAGTCCATAAGAGAATACATATTGACAAAACTATTTATAAAATTTGTTTTTAAAAACTCAAATACTCAATCATAATAAATTCACTATATTCAAGGTATCCCAATATTGGTTCTTAAAAATCCATGCACACCCTTGGATGTCACGAGTTTCCATTAAAATTATTTTATTAACCAAAATAACTTTTAAATTAATGAGATAAAATAATAAAATACATTCTACTATTTTATCAAATGTTAGGTGTGCATCATAGTAGAAAAATAAATTTAAAATACATGGTTTCATATAAAAACCTTCACATTCAATAGAAAACAATCAAAATGTGGTTTCCCTTTTAAATATATTTATATACACATATAATAATTTAATTAGGAATATAAAATATAGCTTAAAGAGTGAAAAAGTTAGTGTTTATTAATTTAATGAACTATTTAATAGAGAAAACCAACCTCTGATCTTCCACTTCCACATTGTGGGAAACTAAATCACTACAATAAGGGAAAAGAATCCCTAAGAGGATAGGAGGTGGGGAACCGAGCCTGAGAGAGGGATGTCGGAGGGGGGGGGGAGGGTCCTTGTTGTGTCTTGGGAGGAGAGCCTATGGGGAGAGGTAGGTTAATGGGGATGGGGTATGCATCACCTCTGGGTAGAGGGAGGTCATTGGGGAGGGGGGGGGGGTTGGTCATCGCTAAGGACGGAGGAGGGATGTCTGGTGGATAGGAGGGGGGTTCCATCACATTTGGGGAGAGGGGGGTCGAAGGGTGGGTGGGGTGGGGTTAGGTTCATTTGGGTAGCAAGAAAAGATATGGGTGGGGTTGGGTCATGCAGAAGGAACTGGGGAGGGGGAGAAAATAGGTTTTTTAAAATCATTTCATGGCAGTTTCATGAAAAATCCTTCCAATTAGTAAAATAAGAAAAATATAGAGGTGGTTTGATGAAACCTCTGCTATATTAATTTTTTTAAAAAAAAATTATTTATTAGAGGTTAATATAACCACCACTAATAAACTTTCTCCAACCATTGATTTTTTATAGTGGCGGTTAATGGGAAATTAGTATCTCAGGGGGGGGGGGGGATAAACTAAGAGGATAGGGGTTAAAAATGAAAAAAATATTTTAAAACACCTATTAGATGGATATAGATTTACATTATAAAATATATAGTTTAATAATGATCCATTTTGGAGGATTGTTCATGAAACAAACGTGGATATCCCATTTTCTTTTCAAAAATACCAAGTGTGTCCTCTCCCCCACTTATAAAATGCCACCCCATCTCCTCCCATATTCAAAAATAAAAATCCATTTGGTTCAAAAAATTCCTACAAAAATATCTTCATTAATTCACTCCCCATATTCTAGAGGCCTTATTTTTATTAGGAATCCCTCCTAATAAGACTTTAGGTATAAACCTAAAGAGGCTCTCTGAAGAAGAGGTAAAATTATTAAACATGCGTATTTGTTTAATTTCTTCTTCCACCTCCTAAAAATCATATTAATTTACAATAAAATAAATAAAAAACTATCACATATATATTTATATGTTATTATGTTAATTTAATAACCCATATCCATCTACACTTCCATCAAATGGGAAACTAAACTGTCATTTGTGAGTACAATAGACTACTGCCTCGCGAACTGAAGCAATTCATTTTCCATCACAACCTATAAAGGATGGATATAATGACAAATTTAAAATATTTGTATGATATATATGGAATTATTATACATTTTTTAATTATTATATCACATAAACCATCTTAATTACCATTTTTTTTAGGGATACAATAACATAACTCGTGTGTTCGACAGACAAATGCCTCGCGAAACGATGTGATTCATTTTTTGGTTACAATTTAAATGGAAGGAATTAAGGTTAAAATTTATGAATATATGTAATTTTTATGACCTAGAAATACTTATTTAATTATAATATCACATCAAACTTATTACCTTCCACTCTGTTGGAAGAAAATATCATTGTTCCTAGGTAAGAGTGGACTACCGACTCTACATAGCGATGTGAAATGTTTTTCATTTTTTACATGAATGGTAATAATAATATAATTTATTAATATAAATTATATATATATATAATATATATTATTTTTGAAATGTTAATTAACATTTATTTTTCTTTATTTCCATCTATCGAGATAAATAAAAACTCTGTTCACATATAGGCATGACTTACCATATCCATGAATAGTTTAATCCATTTTCTATATATAACTTTTATATATTACTATAAAAACATATATGATAAATATATATTATATTTATATCATGGTTAAAATCCTGGATATTATTGAACCATGATCAAGGTAAAAGGATCAAAGTTACCGAACCAAAACATACAAGAAAAAGAATACAATTATCACCTAACACATTGATTTTTACAAATAATTGTTAATACATGGGTCATAAAATTCTATAATTAAATAATATTTGACATGAAATTTATGATTTTGGTTCTATAATATATTTATTATATACCTATATTTATTATAAATGACATTTAGATACATAAAATGTAAGTAGATCTAAAGGTAAGGAATTCACGTCGCACTTTTACTTTTATGAATCATACACTATATTAACCACTTATTCCTTCATATGGTGTATATACTACCCATTTTTATATGTTATATCATGAATAAATTTCCCTTCATGGTATTCAAATTTTTATTTTAAATTATTTCTTTCACGGGTCTTGTGATTCAAAACATACAAAAGTTGTAAGGGTTTGTTTCATAATCTCATCATTATTCAGAATTGTTTTTGTTTATGTCTCACTTTAGAGAATTATTTTTTATTTATATCATAAAAGCAATATATTTCCTTATACTATGGTTATTCTTGAAATTTTAATGTAATATTACAATATATCTTCTCTTTGGTGCTTAAAATGATTGAGAAAATGTTTTTAATAATATTTGACTTTATTTATCTCTTCAATTAAAATTCCCTTTTCATCAAAATCTATGTTTTCTAAAAATGTTTTCAAAAATTCTTTTAACCTTTTAAAAATGATTTATTAAGGAAAGTTTTACCCATATTTTTAATGTTTACAAAATTTTTGAAAGGAATCTTCATGTCATTTTCAAAACAAGTCTTGTTTGACTTTTATCGAAAATTTGAACAGAATCTTTGTTTTAACATATATGACATGAAAAAAATTTACAACCATCATGACCACTCAATTTTTTACAACTTATTTTATAAGTTTCAAATTTTATTTTACAAGAAATTCATTTTCAAAATATTTTATGAAATTTTAGTTTTAAGAAAAATATTTTCAAATAAAAAATGTTATTTTTCTCAAAAATGTTTTTAATGAAATTATTATAGTATTTATATTCATAAATGACATAAAATATTTATTATACATATGATACACTATGGATATTTTGTATTGATATCATTATTATTATTATTTTTGGATGGTTTACGATCAGTTTGACTTAGGATATACAATTTTATTACTCTTCACCATATTACTCTGGATAGTTTATGAGTATGTTTATTTGATTGGGGTATATATTAACATTTCATATGTTAGGATTTTAATAGAAACATTTATTTTGATTATGTTTTAACCCTTTCATAAGAAAAATGTATTGGAATTAGTGATGTGTGGAGATTGTCTATAGATACCTCCTTGATTCATCGATAGGTTTCATGAGACAAATCATTTGGCCAAATTAGAAAGATATTTACCTGCAGGCTTAAAATGTCATTTAAAAGGCCTTGACAATATGTTTTGTATGTATTAAATTCTGAATTCCCTAATTATGATAATATTTATTGATGTTCCATGTGATTAATTAATTAGTTATAATATCCATGGTTATGCATCATGCTCATGTGATTATTTATATGATATTATTTGATCATTATTTATTTCTACCATATTATACTCAAGTAATTTATTGAATGACATGTGTTTTAGTTATTTACATTTCCATATTGATTATAATTATTTATTCATGATAGATTCCACTATACACATACCATTACTAAGTATTTTATCTCACTCATTTCTTATATTTTTTTCCATAGGATTCTAAGATGTGTATTTTGTTCGATATGAAGGGTTATGATATAGGAAGTATTGATTCAGTTGAAGTAAATAATACATTTTATTTTATGTTTCAATTGTAATGTGAGAATAAAGTATGTTTCTGGTTTACCTAGGATACTAATATATACGGTTATTTAGGATCCCATTCCTTGTATCTTATGCCATTGTAATAAAGTAACCACCGACTCTAGGATACTAGGGTCAGGGTCTTTATGGTTGTTATCAGAAGAAGTTTAGTAGAAAACTACTGGAAATTTAGTATATACCAACGGTTTTAAACCATTGGTAAAGCCTATAAAACTGTTGGTAACACTTATACCAATGGTTTAGCCAACCGTTGGAAATCAAGCCATGGGGATAGGATTATACCAACAGGTTATCAAATAACCATTGGGAAAATCCACCAAAAAACGTATTATCTTTCCCAATGGTTTCAAAACCGTTGCAATAGATCTTTACCAATGATTTATGAAAATCATTGGTAATGATTGAGAATATGAGGCCTTTACCAACGGTTTCAAAAACTATTGGTAATGGCTAAACTAAGACATTTACCAACGGTTATAAACCGTTGGTAAAGAGTGGGTTATTCTATTCTATACCAAAAAATTTGGAAATCATTGTTATAGAGCCTGTAGGTTTTCTAGAAGCAAGCACCTTCCCTATGACTACAATTTGTCCAGAAGCAAGCATGTACCATATGCATTTTCCTATAGAACAACACAAAGTTTGGAATAAATAATACCTATCATTCTATACCACTGGTCTATAAATGCACATGAGGTTTATAATGATCTCCCCTATTCAAAATCATAAAATATCATATTATGTATTATTCATTAATTTTATAATCTATGTGTTGAGTTGACTGTAGACTATATCTTTATGAGGGATCTGTTATACAACCCCTAATTTGAGTTATTTCAAAATGGTATCACACGATGAGCTTATTAATTTATATCCTTTATGTATTTTTAATTCTCTCTTATTTTCTATGTTATCCCATATAGATATAAAGTAGATTAACCAAAGTATCTTAGGTAAGTTGTCAGTGAAACTTTCATTCTCTTAAAAGGTGATGTAGGATGTAATTCTGAGTAAAATAGGGATAAGTTGGTATTTTTTAGATAAGTTAAATGAAATTATAAGATCCCAAGATATCCATTGTATTTATTATCAATAATGCAGAAAAAGATACAATCATATTGGTATAAGAGTTGTTTGTTGGCATAGTAAAACAAATAAAAAGGGGGACATTGATGTTCTTATGGATTGGATTGTATTTTTTTATCAACGATTTTGACATGATATAGTGTTGAATAGTGAAATAAGCTATTGATGACAAGGGGGAGGGGTTGTCCAGGGGGCTGGGGGTGTTGTCCAAGGGGGTTGGGGATGTCAGGGGGGTGGGGGATGTCAGGGGGGTGGGGGCTGTCAGGGGGTGTGTCCAGGGTGGGGGGTGTCTAGGGGCTTGGGGTGGGTGTCCAAGGGGATGGGGGTGGGGGTCTAGGTGGTTGTGGGGTGTCCAGGTAGTGGGGTGGTCTCCAGGGGTGTGGGGGGTCATCCAAGGGGGTGGGGGCTGTCCATGGGGGTGGGGGTTTCTATGGGTGGTGTCTAGGTGGTGGGGTGGTGTCCAGGGGGTGGGGGGTCATCCAGGGGGTTGGGGGTCCGTTAAGGGGGTTGGGGGAAGTCCTCGAGGGTAGGGGTGTCTGGGGTTGGCGGTCAGTCCATTGGGGTGGCAGGGGGGGCTATCCAAGGGGGTAGGGGTGTCCAGTGGGGTGAGCGGGCTATCCGTGAGGGTTGGGGTGTCCAGGGGGTTGGGGTGGGTGTCCAAGGGGTAGGTGGTGTCCAGGGGGGTGGGGGTGTCCAGGGTGTTAGGGGCTGTCCAAGCGGTAGAGGGTGTCCGGGGGGTGGGGTGGTGTCCAGGGGGTGGGGGACTTCAAGGGGGTAGGGGGGGAGGGATTCCAAAGTGGGGTTCATCTAGGGGGGCGTCCATGGGGTTGGGGGGTGTCTAGGTGGAGGGGTGGTGTCCAGGGGGTGGGGGCTGTCCATGGGGGTGGGGGCTGTCATTGGGGGTGGTGGGTGTCCAGGGGATGGGGGGTGTCCAAGTAGTGGGGTGGTGTCCAGGGGGGGGGTCGTCCAGGGGGTTGGGGGGCCGTCCAGGGGGTAGGGGTTGTCCCTGGGGGTTGGGATGGGTGGGTTGTCCACAGGGTGTGTGTGTGTGTGGGGGGGGGGGGGGGGGGGCTGTTCATGGGGGTAGGTTGTGTCCATGGTGTGGGAAGGCTTTCCACATGGGTTGGGGGCTTTCCATGGGGGTGGTGGTAGGGGGTGTTCAGGGGGTGGGGGCTATCCAAGGGGTTAGGGGGTTGTCCAAGAGGTCGAGTGTCCCTGGGGATGGGGGTCTCCGGGGGGATGGGGGTATCTTGGGGGATGTGGGTCTTTGGGGGTGGTGGGTTGGTTTTTAGGTAATGGGTTGGCTGTTTATGGGGGTGGGGGCTTTCCAGGAGGTATGTGGTGTCCATGGGGGTGGGTGGGCTATCCACAGGGGTGGCAGGGCTATCCAGGGGTGGGCAGGCTGTGCACAGGGGTGGGAGGGCTGTCTAGGGGGGTACATGGTGTCTGGGGGAGGGGGCTATCCACGAGGGTGGAAGGTTTGTCGAGGGGGGTACGGGGTGACTATGGTGTGGGCGGGGTGTCCATGGGGGGGGGGGGCTGGCTAGGGGATAGAGGGTGTCTATGGGGGTGGGCAGGCTGTCCACGAGGCTGGGGGACTGTCCAGGGGGTACGAGGTGTCCAGGGGGTGGGCGGGCTTTCCACGGGGGTGGCAGGGCTCCCCCCAGGGGGGGGGGGGTATGTTGTGTACAGGGGGTGGGCGAGCTGTCCACGGGGGTGGGGGCCTGTGTAGGGGGTATTGGGTGTCCAGGGGGTGGGCGGGCTGTCCACGGGTGTGGCGAGGCTGTCCAGGGGGTCGGGGGTGTCCAGGGGGGTGGGCGGTCTCTCCATGGGGTTTGGGGGGGGGGCTGTCTTGGTGGTGTCCAGGGGGGTGGGATGGCTGTCCACGGGGTCGCAGGGATGTCTAGGGGTAGGGGTGTCCAATGTGGGTGGGCAGGTTGTCGATGGGGGTGGGGGCTATCCAGTGGGTATGGGGTGTCTAGGGGGGCAGTGGGTTATCCACGCGGGTGACAGAGTTGTCCAGGGGGTACAAGGTTTCTAAGGGGTGGGAGAGATATCCATGGGGGTGGTGGGGCTATCCAGGGGGTGGGGTGTCTAGGGATAGGCGTGTACAGAGGGTGGGTGAGCTGTCCACGGGTGTGGGGGTGTCCAGAGGTGTAGGGGTGTCCAGGGGGTGGACAGGTTGTCCATAGGGGTGGGGGCTGTCCAAGGGGTACGAGGTGTCTAGGGGGTGGTCAGGCTTTCCTCAAGGATGGTAGGGATCTCTAGGGTGGTAGCGGTGTCGAGGGGAAGGTGATCTATCCACAGGGGTGGGGGACTATTTAGGTATGTAGGGGGTGTCAATGGGTGTGGGAGGGCTGTCCATGTGGGTGGCAGGGCTATCCAGGGGGTAGGGGGTGTCCAAGGGGTGGGTGAGTAGTCCATGGGGGTGGGGGTCTCACCAGGGGGTACGGTGTGTCCAGGGGTGGGCGGGCTGTCCAAGGGGGTGGGAGAGCTGTTCAGGGGTGTACAGGGTGTCCAGGGGTGGGAAAACTGTCAACGGGGGTGGCAGGGCTATCTAAAGTGTACGAGTGTCTGGGGGGGTGGGCGGGATGCCCATGGGGGTGGGGGTGTCTAGGGGGTATGGGGTGTCCAGGGGGTGGGTGGGCTGTCAACGGGGGTGGTGGGACGGTCTAGGGGGTAGGGGTTGTCTAGGGGGTGGGGGGCTATCCACAGGGGTGGGGGGTTGTCCATGGGGGGAGGGGGTGTCCAGGTGGGTGGGCAGGCTGTCCATGAAGGTAGGGGCTGTCGAGGGGGGTAGGGGGTGTCCAGGGGGGTGGGCGGGCTTCCCATGGGGGTGGCAGGTCTATTCAGGGGGTAGGGGGTTTCCAGGGGTGGGCAGGTTGTCCACATGGGTAGGGGGTGTCCAGGGGGTGGGCGGGCTGTCCACGGGGGTGGGGGTCTGTCTATGGGGGTAGGGGCTATCTAGGGGTTGGACGGGCTATCCACAGGGGTGGAGGGGCTGTGTAGGGTGTGGGGGTGGTGTCTATGAGGGTAGGGGCTATCCAGGGGGCTGTACGGGCTTTCCATGAAGGTGGCGAGGCTCTCCAGGTGTGTAGGGGGTGTCTAAGGGGTGGGTCGGCTATCCACAAGGGTGGAGGGGATGTTAAGGGGGATACATGGTGTTCAAGGGGGTGGGTGGGTTGTCCATGGGGGTGGGAGGGCTTTCAAAGTGGGTAGGGGGCTTTCTAGGGGGTACGAGGTGTCCATGGGGTGGGCAGGGATGTTGAGGGGGTAGGGGGTGTCTAGGGGGTGGGAAGGCTGTCCACAGGGGTGGCAGGTCAGTCTAGGGGGGGTATGGGGTGTCTAGGGCGGGTGGGCGGGCTATCCATGGGGGAGGGGGGCTGTTGTCCATGGGGGTAGGTGGTGTCCAGGGGGTGGGAGGGTTGTCCATGGGGGTGGGGGGCTGTCCCGGGGGAAGGGGTTGTCTAGGGGTGGCTGGGCTGTCCATGGGGGTGCCGAGGCTATGCAGGGGGGTAGGGGGTGTCCAGGGGGTGTTGGCGAGCTGTCCACGGGGGTAGAGGTTTCCAATGGGGTAGGTGGGTTGTCCCCAGGGGTGGGAAGGCTGTCTATGGGGGTGGGGGGCTGTCCAGGGGGGTGGGCGGGCTGTCCACGGGGGTGGAAGGGTTGTGCAGGGGGGTGGGGGTTGTCCATGAGGGTCGGGACTGTCCAGAGGGTAGGCAGTAAATCTATAGCGGTGATGGGGCTATCCTGGGGGAATGTGGTGTCCATGGGGGTGCGTGAGGTTATCAAGGGTGTACGTGGTGTGCAAAGGGGTGGGCGGGCTGTCCACGGGGTGGATGGTGGTATAGGGGGTAGCGGGTGTCCGAGGGGGGGGGGGGATGTCCCCTGGGGTGGGGGTGGGGGGCTGTCCAAGGGGAAGGGTGTGTTCAGGGGGTGGGTGGGTTGTCCAGAGGGGTAGGGGTGTTGAGGGGGCATGGGGTGTCCAGGGGGTAGGCGGGCTGCCCACGGGGGTGGCAGGGTTGTGCAGGGGGGTAGGGGGGTGTCTAGGGGGGTTGGGCGGGTTGTCCACGGGGTTAGGGGGTGTCTAGGGGGTGGGCAGGCTTTCCGCGTGGGTAGGGGAGATGTCCACGGGGGTGGGGGTTGTCCATGATGTGGGTGGGATGTCCACAGGGGTGGCAGGGCTGTGCAAGGGGTGGGGGCTGTCCACGGGGGTAGGGGTGTCCAGGTTGGTGGACGGGCCGTTCATGGGGGTTGAGGGGCTATCCAAGGGGTTAGGGGGTGTCCAGGGGGTGGGTGGGTTGTCCACAAGGGTGGGGGTGGGGGGGGGGGTATCCATGGGGGGGAGGGATTGTCCAGGGGGGGTTTTGGGCTGTCCACTGGGGTGCGGGGGCTGACCAGGAAGGTACAGGGTGTCTAGGGGGGTGGGTGGGGCTATCCAGGTGTTGGGAGGGACTATCCGGGGGTGGGGGTGGGGGGGTTTCCACAGGGGTAGGGGGTGTCTAAGGGGTTGGGCAAGCTCTCCACGGGGGGGGGGGGGGAGGTCCATAGGGGAGGGGCTATCATGGGGGTGTGAGGTCTGTCCATGGGGGTGGAAAGGCTGTCTAGGGGTTTGGGGGGAGCTGTTCATGGGGGTGGGGGCTATCTAAGGGATACAGGGTGTCTAGGGGGGGTGGGCGGGGCTTTCTAGGGGGTACGAGGTGTTCAAGGGGGGCGGGCGGGCTATCCACGGGGGTGGGGGCATTCCATGCGGGTAGGGGGTGTCTAGGGTGGTGGGTGGGCTATCCAATGTGGTGGGTGGGCTGGCCACAGGGGTGGGGGTGTCCAGGGGGTTGGTGGGATTTCCACGTGGGTGGGTTGGCTGTCTACGATGGTAGGGGTGTCCAGGGGGGTGGGTGGGAATTCCACGGGGGTGGGGGCTGTCCAAGGGGGTATCCCACCCTCCCACCCACCCACCCCCTGGACACCCCGCCCACTCACCCCCCTGGATAGCCCCCCTGGATAGCCCACCCCTCTCCCTGGACAATCCACACCCCCCCTCCCCTACAACCCCCCCCCCCCCACCTGGATAGCTCACCCCCTCCCTGGAAATCCCCCACCCTCCCCTACAGCCTCTACCCCCCAACAAAGCCCTTGAACAGCCCCCCCCCCCCCACCTGGACAGCCCACACCCCTACCCCCACTGGATATTCCCACCCCCACCCCTCCTTTGACATCCCATACTCCCTCCCCCATCGGGATTTCCCGCCCACCAACCCACCCATAGACAGCGCACCCCCTTCTTGGACAACCCACACCCCCTCCCCTGAAGCTCGCACCCCCAACCCCCGACCCCCCTGGACAGCCCCTCCCCCCCACCTATACATCCCCCACCCCCACTTGGATAGCCCACCCCCACCTCCCCCCACTTGGATAGCCCACCCCCACCTCCCCCCACTTGGATAGCCCACCCCCTCCCTGGATACCCCACACCCCCTCCCTCACTTGGACTGCCCACCCCACCCCTGGACATCCCACACCGCCCTCCACCACATGGATTGTAAGAACCAAGTTATTGTTATAAAAGACTTCAGAATATTCTTCATGTTATTCTAGAGCAGCGCCTTCAGACGGCGTGCGATTCTGAGCCCCGGTGTGGTCGAAATTAAATTTTCAGTGCATTCACACTAGGGACGCCAAATAAATTCTATAACTCCTAAACGGTAATTAGAATCCTAAAACTGAGAGTACGGATGGGTCTGAAATAGGGTGTTTACTCTAGTAACGACATATAACATGTCAGCACGGGACGTTAGGACCCCTCTCCCATTACCACAACGTTAAACAGATAAATAAAATAATTCATTTATTCGTTTAATGGTTAAACTAAAGTATCTATTAAAAGATTTCACGGATGGGAAAAATGAGGGCACCGTTGAGTCCGGAACGTGCCGTTTACCCTAGGAGTGGTGTAAGTTTCACGGGCGTGGGCCTTCTGTGGAAAATGCCACCAGGGGCGTTTTCATAATTTAGCGGCCCTGGTCGTTAAATTTTATAACTTTTGAAAGGGGACTCATATTAAAATTCTAAGACCGCCATTGTTATCGGGAGGTGTTGTTTACTCTAAGAGAAGTTTAATCTTGACCGTGTTGGGGTTTTGCACGTGGATGTTTTCAGGGGTCGAGTTTCTAATTAAAAAGAGTTTAATTACTTAAAGTATCCTCTCCCCCTCCCCCATCCCCATTCCACCCCCTAATGAAATCCACCTTACCTCTCAACCTCCTCATACTCCACCTCTTACTCCAATCAAGACGGGGGGCAGAAACGGTGAGGTGCAGATCAACCATGAAACGTCGGGCAACTCCTCTGTAGGTAGGAGATTTCGTTTTGCATTTTAATTTCTAAACCCCTATTTGAATCGAAGTTTTAGTGTTGTTATGCTATAAATTTTACCAAGCGAGGCTAGTAGATGCTTAGGGGATGATCCGAGCTCCCCAAAGCACTTTTCAGATAAAAAACTCTGATTCCCAAAGAGTCTGGGGTGGTCCTTTGAGGTTTTTCGGTGGTTTTGGTGTTTTTCTGGCCGGTTTTGGGGGTTCCAGTGGTGGTTCGGCGGGCTCCAGCGGTGGAAGGGCGGAGCTCCGGTGGCAGGGTGTGGTGGTTCGGCTTCAGCGGCAACGCCGGATCCAGCTTCAGGTGGTTGGCGTGGTGGCAGGCCATTCGGTGTTCGGCGGTTGGCGCAACAGTCTTCAGGCAGGCGACTCGTGAGGAGACCGGCCGGCATAGCCGACCGGTCGTCTTCAAAGACCGAGGTCGCGACGTGACCCTGGGTGGAAGACCAGACCCACATAACGCATGTCCACGTGGAGACAAACGGACCAGATCAGGCCAGTCCAGGGATGCTGAGCCAAGGTCCGCACGGTTGGACCGTGGGCCACGACAAACTGGGCGGCTATGCCACGGACCGGCCAGTTCAGGGGCTGGGGACCGGTCAGCCCCCCCTCCCCCCACATCGAGTCCGGCGACGTTTAAAACTTTTTTAGTCCTAAAACAGGGCTCTGAATTCCGTACCGTCTACTGAGAAATGATCTATGGTTTGAGGTGAATATATTTATTTGTATTCGGAAGTATTTAATTCCCAAAACACGGGCCTCAGTGGCGCGACACGCCTTTAAGTGGATTGGCGTGTGTCCAGGGTTTTTTTTGGATGGCGCGGGCACATCTGATGCCCGTTTTGAGCGCCGTTAGTGGCATTGAGACCCTGGCATCAAGAAGAAGATTGCAAAAGAGTTTTTGGTCATTGAATCTGGAGTTGAGGCGTGGGCTCCATGCCACGTCTTTTAAGCCGCACGCAATGTTTAACAACTTTTTCATCGGATGTCTGTTCAAGGCGTGTGAGCAGTCGATTTTGGGTGTTTTTGAGGGCATTACAATGACACAATCCACCCACTTTAATTCTACATGATGGCACGAGCCCCATGAGGGCCGTTTTGGGTGTTAGCGGTGATTTCTATATTTATCACCGGGTGTCTGTTTCGGACAAGTGATTGGTCAATCTTCTATACTTTTTCGAGAGGATCGAAACAGTGCGATCCATTCGTTGTGCTTCGAGACCGGGATGTGGGTCCCACGAAGCACCGCTCGTGTGCGGTACGGAAAAATGAATCTTTTTCTCCGAACATACATTCCACTCAAGTAAGAAGTCAATTTGATGTGTCTTTCCGAGGAGATCGCAATGGTGTGATGCGCCTGACTATTTTCGGGGCCGAGGCTTGGGACCACGAGACGTCATTCAGGCGTAAATCGATGTCAGATGACTTTTACATTGGATGTCTGTTGGAGGCAAGTAAATAGTCTTTCTCACATGTTTTCCTGCAAGGATTACAATGGTACGTTCCGTTTGGATGGGCAGAGTCTCATTCGAGATCTCATTAAATGGGGAAGCATTAAAGGTTCTCTAGGGGGGTTCTTCTTGTGGTGTTCGGAAGTCAACCCTTGGCGTGTGATCGTGTTCACTCTTGTGTGACTGAAGTAGATGTCTAAAGAGATGTGGTTGGCCGTTCTAGGGCCGTTGAGGAAGCAGGATGGTGAAATTACGTTTTCACCCTCCATGCTGACTTTGGGTGTCGTGTGTACGATAGCCCTTGGACTGAAAATGTAGCATACTCTGAGAGTATACGGGAATGCTTGGAGGTACACGTTGTAGTTTGTACATGAGAACTTTTTCACAATTGGTTTGGAGATGAGTTTGGGCTACATGTCGTGTGGGCCCCATGTGTGTGTCGTGTTCTACTTTACACACCTTTGACCTCTCGTGATGTAGAGGTTCCTCCTGTTCTCGATGGATTTGACCAGTAGGGTTGAGTGGGTCCCCTGGTTCTGTTCTTGATGGTTTGACTGGCAGAGTTGTTCTGGTTCCCCTGTTCTTTCAGTTGAGGATTTTTCAGTGTTGGGTCCCTTTCACCGGACTGCGACATCGTTTACGACTACATGCGTTCATACAGTGTGGGTGTTTTCCCACTTTCTGGAGTGAGTTGTCTCGGTCCGCTTTGACAATGACTCAGCAGATTGGAGCATTATCCCCTGAGAGTCCTGGGGAGATCCTCACATCTCTTAATGTACCATGGTATAGTTTTTTGGGTATAAGGGCAACCAACACATTACACGGTCCCCAATCCTCTACCCAGGAGGTTGTTTCCAATAGGGTAAGGAGCCCCCAGTGAGCCCTGGGCGCAGAATCCCAAGCTATGTATCGAGATCATATCTTCCTTCCGAGATCTATCGTGACGTGTTTGCCACTACATGTTTCAGTTACCAGTGGTGTACTATCCAGTAGGGATGGTAAGTGAGGTACCATCCAGTAGGGATGGACAGTGGTGTACTATCCAGCAGGGATGGCCAGTGGGGTACCATCTAGCAGGGATGGCCAGAGTGGTTCCGGGTCGCCCTCCAATGGATTACCCTTTCGCGGTGCTGGGAAGCGGGAACT